>CP125847.1:13703861-18703861 GCA_030408175.1 Trifolium repens
AAAAACCATTATTTTGGTCTTTGAAAGTATAATCTTGTATCACATTGGCCCTTGAAAGCAGGGGCGAGCCACAACAGGGGCAAGGGGGGGGACTGGGGCAAGGGGTGGCCACAGTCCCCCCTATTGAATTAGGCTTTAGGCATATGTATGTGAATTTTTTTATTTGCTTCTCATGCACAAGTGTATTATTTTTACCAATTAAAAGTCTTATTTGATCACATAAAAGAATATTAGAATAGACACATTAAAATAATAAAAGATTATTCTCATTTTTACCATAGATTTTATTTATATTTATGAATAGAGAAATTAAACTTTTACATCTATAGTAATCATAATTGTTGGATTATTTAAGGTACTTTTTAGTACCCATAATATTTAGTTAGGTATCAATATCTCATACAAAATGCATTTAAAAATGACATTGAATTTTATCTATGAGAATACCGGTATCTAAGTAAATTCTGAAGTACCGAAGTGTTTAAATAGTTAGGGCTTGTTTGGTTCAACCGAGGGAGAGGGGAGGAATTTTTAGGGGGGGGGGGGGGGGGGTGAGGGGAGGAATTTTTAGGAGAGGAGCTGAGGGGAGGAATTTTTAAGGAGGGGAGGCAAGGTAAAATATAATTTATTATGTTGACAAAATTACCCTCACTTTTTTATTAAAATTCTAAATTATCCTTGTTGAAATATTAAAATTTTAGGTTATAATTTTGTTTTACAACAAAAAAAATTTAGGTTTTCTACTCATTAGATTTTTTTTGGTTATATATCCATTAGATTTTTTTGACGTAATATATCAATTATTATTTAATCCTTATTTTTAATTTATAAGGTTAAGGTAACAAGGTAAATTACTTCTCCCCTTCCCTCCCCTCCCCTCGTTAAAAAATTGAACCAAACATAAAAATTTAAAATATCACCTCCCCTCCTCTCCCCTCCAAAACTCCCGAACCAAACAGACCCTTAGAGAAAAAAAACAATTCACTTGTTTTATTTACTTATAAATTCTTAAATTATTTGTATATATTGAACACTTAAAATTTATTTTTTTCTATGGAATTATGCTTGTTGCCCTTGGTCCCCCCAAGTTTTAATTCCTGGCTCCGCCCCTGCTTGAAAGCATCAAAATTATAAATAAATCTTTACTAACTCATTTGTTAGTAATGAAGTTTCCGTCACTAGACTACTTGATAAAAAAATAAAAACATTTCAACTATACATTAAATCTATAGAAATTAATAAATTAAATTATTCTTTCTATTTATTTTATGGAAAACACTAATGAATAAGAGGAGCAGAGAATAACTTTCAAAGATGCGAGAAAGAAAGCTAACAAGACCTTATTTTTCATCCTTCAATATGTTGATGCCAAGGTGTTTGAGAAGAAGATTGCAGATTCCACAACTTCAAAGGAAGCTTGGGATATCTTGCAGAAAAGTTGTGAAAGTGATGCAAAGGTCGAGAATGTAAAATTGCAAGCCTTGAAAAGACAATATGAAATGCTGCAGATGAAGAATGATGAGAAGATTGCATAATACTTCACAAGATTGAATTGGTTGGGACTCTCACTAATCAAATGAAAAGATGTGGAAGCACTCTTGATGAACAACAAATGGCAAAAAAGACAAAAAACATATTGAAGGATTTGCAAAACACTTTTGAGGCGTATGAACTGAAGTATGGTGAGAGAAGTCATGTTAAATATGATGGGCAGACACTTTTGTTATAGTTTAAGAAGTATCAAAGTGAAAAGAAGAAGCAACCGAAAGAAGAAAGATTCCAAGAAGGGGAAAGAAGTTGCACAAATTTACGTATTTATGCTATTATAAATATATTGCTCTACTTAGTAATTTTTCTCAAATGCACGTGAGTTGTGAATATGTTTTTACAGTTATGCACAAATCTCCAAATGGAGCTATTATTTGTTACCAATGCACATGGTGTATAATTTTTATTTTATTTTTGGAGTGATACCCAAATTTCCTTAATAGAGAAAAATTGTTCATGTTATGATCAACTAATTGGAATCATCAGGAACAATAAATCAAAAACACAAGTAACAATAAACCAATATAGTTCAAAATTTATGCACAAATATAAGTTATGCAAATTAAATATCAAATTTAAATTATGTGCATATGAAATTTAAGGGAGGGGGGAAAAAGAAGCAATTACTGAAAATATGGTAGCATAAATTTGGTACTACATCGATTTTATTTAAGGATATGCAACGGTCTTTGAAAATGATACAAGAAAATGAGGTGTGGGAAGAGGAAAAACACGTAGCCCATGTAAGCTAATGACTACAACATCAAATTATTATGATCCTACAACTACAAGGATATGACTCAAGTATGCCATATAAGAAAATTAAAACCATACAACTGTGATTGGTAAATTTATTATTTAGATTAGAAAATTCGATTATAAAATTCAAAAAAGATAAAAAATAACAGACTCAAAATTTGAAAAAACAAAAAGATTGGGTTGCGCCATACATATGAAAGAGTATAGAATAATGATGGATTTGCCAAATCAAATACCAAACAATGAACCATTCGGCATTCAGATTGCATGCGGACATATTATTTTTGTTTTCAATATCAATATCCAGCCTAGTGAATTATCTAATCTAGTTCGGATATTAGTTCTGTCATTAGTGACCACCTATTTTTAATAATGTGAACACATTTATTTTAATGTTTAATAATTTGATTTTTTAAGGTATGAAAAAGTAACACATCTTTGACAAATTTATTGCTGAAAGATTTTTCTTAATTTCTAAAATTTTGAAATGGTCATGTAATATAAGTACAATAAATATTTTTTTTTAATTTTCACTATCAGTATCCGACTTATTAGACCGCCTAATTTGGTTCGAGGATCAGGTTCTGATATCAAGTGATTCTAACACAAGTAATAATCATTTAATTTATACTCCCCCCGATTTTTTCTTATTTTTATACTTAGACGAAATGACAAGCAATTAAAACTTTCACACACAAAGTGGAGGGACAAAATGGCAAGATATTAGAAATTAAACTCCCTTCGACAATTATTAAAGTTCATTCAATAATTGAGGGTCAAAATGACAAGGTATTAGAAACTCCCTACGTTTTAAATTCTTTAAATAAATGTTGTATTTGAAACTCTCACACACAAAGTGGAGGGTCAAAATGACAAGGTATTAGAAACTCCCTACGTTTTAAATTCTTTAAATAAACTCCCTACGTTTTAAAGTCAATTATCTCTTATATATAAAAAGTATATCGGAGAGAATATTTCTCAATTCAAATCAATACAGTATAAAATTTAGGCACAAATTGTTAAATTGATATGAGTGCACCACACACTTTGTGATTTTTAACCTTAGTTTTTTGTTGAATTTACGGAATTATACTATCACATTTCCCATTCATTGTCGGTTTTCACTTTCATTTGCAGAATGTAATCCAAAATGTTGAATTATATTCTGCAATTGAAATTGGAAACTGACAACGAACGAATAGGAAAAGTAGTAATCCCGTAAATTCAACATAAAACTAAAGTGTAAAACTACAAAGTGGTGCATTCATATGAATCTAATAATGTGCCTAAATTTTATATTATATTGATTTGAATTGAGAATATTTCCTCTATACTTTTTATAAGAGACAATTGACTTTTAAAATTCATTCAATAATTGATGTATTTAAACATATTGATCAAATACATCAATTATTCAAATAATCTAAAAAGTAAATTGTTTCTTATAAAAAGAATCGGATGGAGTTATCCCTTCATTTTGTGTGTGTGAGTTTCTAATGACTTGTTATTTCTTCTATGGACTAAAGAAAGAAAAAAAAGAATAGGAGGGAGTATAAATTAAATATGATTGTTACTTGCGTTACTTTAAAGAAATATATTTATGATCACTGTAGAAATTTGCTTTTTATTTCTGTGGATTTTTATGTGGATTTGGACCAAAAATTCATAGGAAACACATTTCATGCAAATTTTTCTGCGGATTTAGGTTCCCAACTAATACCGTTGTGGGTAATTGTTTGCTGCGGTTTTTGGAATCCTCAACAAACATTTCTGCGGAATTTTCTGCCAAAAACGACAACAAATCCGTAGCTAACTCTCCTGCGAACAATCTGCAGGTAACTCCGCAGTAATACCCATAGGAAATTCCGCAGGAAACCTTTTCCGCAGATAAATCCGCATGATATTAAACATTTAATTAAAGTTGAACAAAATTCGAGGTAAATAAATCTTGCGCCTTTAATATACAATTTTTAAAGTTTGATTTATTTAATCTCAATTCAACCCTATTTATTCAAAGATAGATATGAGTAAATAAAAGTTCTCAAAACTATATGGTCTCTATTAAATTCAGTGACCTCGACAGATTCCAAAAATATGATATGAATTCTATAACATTTTTGAAAACTATCAAGGTCAATGAATTCAATAGAGACCATATGACTTTGAAGACATTTATTTTCTCTCGTATCCTTCTTTAAATAAATGTGATATATTGAATTAGATTTTATAAATCTGCCGATTGAGAATCAAATTAATTTTGATTAATTAAATAAATCAAACTTGAAAAATTGTAAAGTAAAGACACAATATTTATTTATTGGTGAGGCTTATTCTACCGTTCATAATTTTGGAATATTTACCCATCAACTAATGAGTACAAGTCACGTAAGTAGATTTGTATGTGGTTCCCACAACTAATTGTAACAAATTTGTGGGGACCACATACAAATCTACGTATGTTGCCTGTTCTCATTAGTTGATGGGTAAATATCTCTTAATTATAAAAGGTTAGATTAGAAAAAACCTTATTTATTTACCTTTCATTTTGTTGAAAGACTAAATTAAAGGATTTATGCTTGAGATGTCAACGGGGCGGGGATTGACCGGAGGATACTTTACCACTCTTTGCCCCGCCATTTAAAATATTCCCCATCCTCGTCCCCATTCCCAGCTTCGGGGGTATTCTTCCTCCATCCTCATCCCCGCGGATCCCCACAGTTCTCGCGGATATCCATCAACTTTAAAAAAATTATCAAATTTATATTATTTTCAATCAAATTAGTTGTAAAAAATATTCAAGTTTAATTATTAAAAATATTAAAATATTATTATGAGTCTTGTGACAGTTATAAACATCATATATAAACAAATGTATACACATATTATGTGAAAATATAATTAAAAATAATTAATAAAGTATTTAAATATAAATTTATAAATGATATTTTAATAGTTTTCGAGGACGGAGTCTCCGCGGGGCGGATGATGAAATACCGTCCCCATCCCCAAACATCTTTCGGAGAAACTTTCTCCTCCATCCCCATCCTCATCCCCACATGAAAAAATTTTCCAACTTCGAATCTCCAAACGGGGCAATCTCCACGGGGATCCCATTTAAGGATGAAATTGACATCCCTAATTTATGCTATCAAATATATTACTAGAGTTATGCGATGAAGATGCTTTATATATTACTAGAGTTATGCGATCAAGATGCTTAATATCAGCACAAAATGTTGCCACGCATATCACATAACAATTTGATTTTTCACACTAATTTTTTACTTTTAAGGCCATTTGGTTAGCGTATCTTGGCTAATAGATGGTTATCACACTTTCATATATTGATCTTAACAGCAAGAAGAAGGGTTAAACATGTTACCGATTTGTCTCACCAGAACAGCTTTGATCATTTAGTGGAAGTCTCCTTCGGACTGTATCCAATCTTGGTCATGCCGCTGCTTCACGGTTATTTCTCTCACCGCCTTTGCTGCAACACCTTCTGTTGCCACAGAGGAGTATGCGTGGCTGCCGGGGGAGCCTTTATCTGATTGATCCATGTTGTAATGGATTCTAATCAGAGTTTTTCGTCCAATATCTTCTTGAACTTTGGCCCATTTTTATGTCTCAATACCAAATTTGTTTCGGGATGAGCGTCGTGTTGGTTTCACCAACTCAAGTTCGAGCACTGTTGATGGATGATTATTGGGCAAGATGAAGATCTATGTTTTAGCACCGTGATTGTGAACAGGAAAATGAGAACGAGTTGTCCTTTCAGTGAAGTTGTCTTTGTCCTGACCAGAATTGTGTTCACAACTTCAGTGGAGATGACAACTGGTCTCATTTTTCTATCCACAATCATGGTGCTAAAACTTAGATCTTGCGGTCTTGCCCAATATTCATCCATCAGTGGTGGTTGGTAGGACCATCGGCGGGAGTGATAAGAAGGATCGTTGATCATAATGGTAAAAGGACCACCAAATTTCAGGTTGGAAGATATAGTGAGGGTAGTTGAAGGGCTAACCATTGATAGGAGACTATGAAGATAGGTAGCTTGTTGATTGGAGGCTCTGGAGAATGGGGTGTATCTTCAAAAGTGAGAGATACTGTATTATAATTGTGCAGCCTAGACAATGAGTTAAGCTTTATAGTAAGAGAATTAGGGTTTCTAGGCTCTAGAACCTTCTACCAGACAATTGTCTTGGTGGACAGGTGTACGAAGATTGTTAATGACCTTTAATCCAACGGACCTAACATGTTTGCGGGCCATACTCTGCTGTTCCTCTAGGGCATGTCTACTGTATGCTCTGCCTAGCATTAGGTCGTGGGCTGACCCGGTCTCTACTACGAAAATGGGTTGTAGGCCCAATCCAACAAATTTCTAAACGGATAGGACAACTATTTTCCTTTTAAAAATTAACCATATAAATGAAAATCTATATTTGCTATATTCTTAATTTAAAAATATTAAAAATTGATATTCATGAAAGAGTTAACAATTCTGTTCTTTTTCAAATTGAATCCAAAACTGAATACCAATGTTATTAAGATATTTTTCTGTTAATTGTTTTCCCTCAATAACATATTTCATTTTAAAATTTTAATATAAAGATTAAAAAATATGCTACTTAAAATAAAATAAATATATTATTATTATTATTATTATTATTATTATTATTATTATAAGTCAAATATGATTTTTGTCCCTACAAAATTATTATGCACGTTGTTTTAATCTCTACTATTAAACCAATGTTTATTTATGAATGATTAATTTGCAAATATGTTTAGAAAAACATAAAAAGTTCTTCGAAAAGAAAAGAACTCAAAATTTGAATTTTTAAAAATTCATATCATTGCAGACATGCTACTTTAATCTTTATCTTTGAAATTTAAAAAATACATATTTAATTCTTTCCATTTTAAAAATTTTAAAATTTTGTAAAAAAATATATTTTTTTATAGTATTCTAAGCATGCCTGAAAAAAAAACTTTAAATTTTAAGAATAATTTAATTTTTTAAAATTTTTCAAAATTGAAGGGAGAACTACATGCATAAAAATTTTTATGGAACAAACCATGACACTTTTTTTATAGTGACATTAAACAAAATTTGATAATTCTGTAGGAACCAAAAACATATTTAACCTTATTATTAATTAAAATTACACTAATTGTCATTTTGAAAATGTCATGTCCCTTAGGCTCCGTTTGGATTGATGGAATATAATGGAATGGAGCGGAGCAGAATAGAGTGGAGTGGAATGGGATGGAGCGGAATGTAATAAACATTTCATTCCATTGTTTGGATATTTTAAGAAAGAGAAGAACAAAATTGAAGGCATCTAGTTGTATGAGATGAAATTTATTCCATTCTATTCCATCCCACTCCGCTCCATTCCATTATTTTTTTTCAAATCCAAACAATGGAACATTATTTTATTTCATTCCGCTCCGCTCCATTCCGTTATATTCTATCAATCCAAACGGAGCCTTAAGGCTCTAATGTTAAATTCTTATCACTAAACTTATAAATAAAAATCTGTATTTGTTTTATATCCTAACATAAAAATAGTAGATATTTATATTTATGTTTGAGTTACTTTATAAATAAAAATCTATATTTATACTTTATATCCTAAGCGGCACCCTGATCAACAGCTGGATCAGCGGCCTAATGTTCAGGAGGAGGATTTCCCTGATGTTTAACAGGAGGATGTTCAGCAACATCGTCTGCAGAGACGTGCTCATAATTAGTATTAAGAGTTTAGTATTAATTTGATTTCAACTTTATTTTTTTATAAGATTCTTAACTAACAATATATTATTATATAGATTATTACCTAACATTCTTGCGGCAAATGCAATTAAGGAAATTATCCAACAAAAATACGGCAAGGCTTGGAGGACATATGGTGCGATTGATGGTGTCACAAAGTTTGAATGGTTTCAGAAGTTTATGGTACATAATATGAAATACTAATCAAAACTTTGTATTAAAAAATATGCATGTTATTATAATTGAATATTGATATATTAAAATTTGTAGGAGAAATGTACATGGGATGAACGGAAAATAGATTTCCTGCTGTCACAGCAGGACGCTGTAATAGTTCAGGACCGTTTGATCTAGATCGTGTGGCTGCGAGCGTTTTGAGTATATTTATAAATGAATCATTATAATCCGTCCGATCTAATATTGAATGGCTGAGATGAGAGACTGCGGAAAACTGTGTGGTTTCCCTGTAGCAGGGAACCCAGATCCGGGATGAACGAGCGAGACCATGACATTATTGAAAAGAATTTCCATATTAAAATTCTTGCTCATTTGTCTGAAATGTTGAGGTTGTGCGACAGAGGTCCCAAAAGAAAGGTAGCTGCCCTCATTGGATTTGCCTATACTTATTCGAGGAAATTGCATTATGATGAGTTTATGGAAATTTCAAACAAAGCAAAGAAAGACAAAGCTTCTGAAATAGGTGGTTGTATACATGTTAGAGATTCTGATGCAGGAGCAATTCAACGCAACTGCGGCTGATAAAATTTTATTATTTGTTTTGATTTCAATATTATTAGGATGAGTCAGTGATTATCCTATTAAATAGGATAATAATCTTTTAGATTTAGATTTAAGAAATTCTGTTTTATTTTAAAACAGATTTGTTTCTATTTTTTAGTACTCCCTCCGATCCTTTTTATAAGAGACAAATCACTTTTTAGATTCATTCAATAATTGATGTATTTGGTCAATATTATAGCTTAAATACATTCATTATTGAATGAATCTAAAAAGTCAACTGTCACTTATAAAAAGAACCGGAGGGAGTATTAGGTTTATTTTACTATTTAAGCTAAACTATTGTAGCCTTGAAGGCAACTTTTGATTCAATAGAATTATAGAGAATTTTCTCAAAGTTTGGTGGATTCCAAATTATTTATCTTTTCTGGTGGATTCCAGAAATCTGGTGGATTCCAGAAATCTGGTGGATTCCAGAAATCTGGTGGATTCCAGAGCTTTATATCTAGAGTTTAGCGTTTGCTATTCTTTTATTGGTGGATTCCAGGAAATCTATATACTAGGATTAACGCTTGTTATTCCTTTCCGAGCTTCCGACTGCGTCAAGTGGCATCAGAGTAGGTTTCTCTTGTTCTTTTCGTAGCTTGAACAGCCATGGAAGATCAACCAGTAACCAGGGCAGACCTTAATGGATTTACCGCGACTTTTACCACGACCATAACTGCTTTGAATATACAAATAGTGGCGTTAGCAATTCAGTTGAACCACAACGCCAACAACAACAACATCAACGTCATTGACATCATCATCAATAATCATCATAGAGGAAAAGGACACATTGCTACTAAACTTGCAACAACTAAGTTTGAAGCAAGGGAACACGAGGTAAAAGAATGTACTGAAATCGATTTGTTTGTTGAGGATGGTCATGAAAACTTTGTATTAAAAAATATGCTATTATTATAATTGAATATTAATATATTAAAATTCGTAGGAGAAATGTACATGGGATGAACAAGACCATGACATTTTTTTAAAAAAAAGCAAAATTTTATAATAAAAAAAAAGTGAATTGTGAACGAGACCATGACATTATTGAAAAGAATTTCCATATTAAAGTTCTTGCTCATTTGTCTGATATGTTGAGGTTGTGCGACAGAGGTTCCAAAAGAAAGGTAGCTGCCCTCGTTGGATTTGCCCATACTTATTCGAGGAATTGCATAATCATGAGTTTATGGAAATTTCAAACAAAGCAAAGAAAGACAGAGCTTCTGAAACAGGTGGTTGTATACTTGTTAAGGATTCGATAAATGTTGTTAAGCATGCATGGCGCCTGGTAAAATTTTAATTAATTTATATTAGATTTAATTGCATATTTAGTCCCTTATCCTCATTTTAGGTTTCAAGTTGGTTCTTAATATTTAAAAATTTAAATTTGGTCCATTATGTTATTGTTGTCAACATAAGTTTGTTTGTGTTAATTTTTTCTAACTTTCTTTTAAATTTTGAGTTAATTTTGTCTAAAATTTTCACGTGACACTCTCTTAAGCTGTCTATGTAAGCAAATTTGTTAGTTATATGGATGATTAAAACCGAAATTTGACTAAAATGAGAAACTTGAAACTTTTTAAACTTAAGGGACCAAATGGAAACCTAAAATAAACATAAGAGATCAAATATGTAATTAAGTTTTCATTTTAATATTTGTATATGTTATTTGCTAAGGTTATTTATGTGAATGTCCATTCAACATGGATTCTAAGGGTTTAGTATAAGTATTAGAACGTACTTGACCTAATAACCATAGATGTATATACATAGGTGACCTTCGCCTAGTAGAGGTGGGGATCGTGTCTCCTTAATAAGAGGAATGGTTGAGTCCGCTCTCCTTGATATTTGGCTCATGTAACCTATATTTTCAGGTCTGCCCATATCTCTAACCATTAATCCTAGGTTCTATTGGGCCTCTCGCCTTACGGTGGGTTGGGCCCATTAGGCGGAAGGAACTTGTCCAGTCCAATATATATTTGTAGTAAATATCTAATTATATTTGTAACATGCTTTCAGCAATATCATTGCATTTTTTTTATTTAATCTTATTTTAAATAACATAAGTACTATTTGTAAAAATAAAATAAAAAATTTAAAAAATAAATAAGAAAAAAAAAAAAAAAAAGAGAAGAGAAGAAAGCAATCAAAAACTCTGTTTAGTCCATACTCTGACCATGGAAAGAGTTGCAATTTGTTCCGCATATGAAGGAGGAAAAGAACATGAAATTACAATTTCTAACACATCTATTGATCAATCAATGAACATGCTAATGTTCTTTCTTCTGTCTTTGCCAAACTTCCAAGAAAGTAGCTCCCAAAAAGTCCCAATTTAGCAAACCATTGCACGGAGTATTTACATGAAAAGTATAATTACATAAATAATTTTTGAATAATCGAAATCGAAATTATATATATCCTTAGTATTTTCATTAATATTCTTCCTGTCCTAAAATAAATATTTTATTTTACTACCTTCACGTTTGCCAATGCACACCTTTAATTATTAATATTTTTAATTATTTATTATTAAAAATAATAAAAATTGTATATTTTGAAAATACTCGTCGAGACACATCAAGAAACATCTAATTTCCTAATATTTAGATGTACATGTTAGTAGAAAAATATTGTCAAAGTAGATCATATGAATAATGCAAAAAATCAAATTTAGTTCATTTATTTTGCAATGGAAGGAGTAGTAATTTTTTAGACTAAATTAACCAACAAACAAAAACAATATATAGGGGACATATTAATTACCTAAAAATAAATTCAAAGACCAAGGACCGAAATAAATTAGTTATTTAAATAAGGGTAAATAAGTCTTTACCCCCTGCAAAGTAGGCGAGTTTTGCTTTACCCCTGCAAAAAAATTCTTTAAGATTACTCCCTTGCAAAGTAAAATTTTTCGGTCCCCCCTTGGATGCACTTTTTAAATCGGTTATTTTGTTTCACCGATGTAAAAAGTGATATTTTTTAAATCGGTTATTCTATTCAACCAATTTAAAAAGTGTAAATTCATTGCACCCAAGAGAGGAAACCAAAAAAAATATACTTTGCAAAGGAGGAATCTTAAATGAATTTTTTGCAGGGGGTAAAGCAAAATTTGTCTACTTTGCAGAGGAGTAAAGACCTATTTATCCTTTAAATAACCTAAAATGATTTTTTTTATAATATAAATTATAGAGGAGTAAAAAAGTTTAGTTCTTCAAATTAGAGGCTTTGTTCTCGTCAAAAATAAAATAAAATTAGAGGCTTTATTTATGAAGAAAAACAAACACCCCAAAGACCCATTCCGATCCAAAATCTCTCATTATATTCTACTAAATCCTCCCCCCTTTTTCCAAAGTTCACACTTGCAACCTCTCAAACAAATTTAGAAACGCCAATAAAAAATGAATTTGGACTGCACATGCAGTAATAGCATGTCTATCCGTTTCATTAAGATTAAATAACGTAACTACTTGATATTAGAACTGACCTTCAAACTAAATTAAATTAATGGTGAAAGCGAGAAAAAATATTTAAAACAACTTTAAAATTACTTTATATTTAAATATCCGATCTTAATAAGATGGTCGCATCTATTATATATATATATATTTTAGTGATTCAATAATCTAAGAAAATGATATTTGTACTTCTTTATTTATGTATTTTTTTTTATTTACATTCATGAATCAACTAAGTATTTTTTTTTAAAAGGCTAAATGAAAATTAATTTAAGTAAAAGGCACAAGAAATGCTGTTAGAAATTATTAAAAATAAATATATGTCTAACTTATTTTCATAAAACTGATTTATAAGGTGATAATTGTTACTTGCTTATAAACAATTATCCAAACCATTTCATAATCGATGCGAAATTTCTTTAACAAATGCCAAACAAATAAACAACAAAAGGGCTACCCTAAACACACCTTAACGTTGGAGGAAAAATAAGCACAAGAGCTGTATTTCTAAGCAACTCCTTCAAACTGATACACTAATTAACTAAAACTTTGGCAATTAATTTTTTTTGAACCGTGTAGAGTGTCATGATTGACTTGAATCGTGTTACATGTGGCTATCAAAAACTTTGAACCCTTTCATATGATGTTGAATTGACACAATAGAGACACGTGGAGCAATATTTTGTTTACTTTGTGCATTTTTCCTTTAAAAAATAAAAATCGGACAAAACAATTTAAACTGTATTGTATTTGATTTCAATATTGTTTTGATATTGGATAATCTAGGGACCATTGAACTGGATAAAAAATAAAATTAAGTTTTGTCCTCAACTTTTTGTACTTTACACATCTAAAGTACGAAAATAATATTTTGTACAACAATATATTAAAATTTAACTAGTATTATGTTAAGTGCTTATATTTTAGGTATGAAACGGATCCATAGATACAGTGGTGGAACAATCAACAATGTATCCTCCATTGATAGCGGTAATATATTGACTATAGTTGACTATTGTAGTAATTGGTTAATTACATATCACACCCAATTTGTTCAATCCATGCATTTGTTTAGGGGTGTTCATGGTTCATGAACTGCACTGAACTGAACCATATTAATGGTTCAGTGCAGTTCATAAAAACCACTTTAGCAAAAACCAGTTTATTTCTCAAACCAGTTCCAATTCAGTTCAGAACCGGTTTAAAACCGGTTTACATCTTTGAACCGGTTTGGTTTCAGTGAACTGGTTTAAATCCGGTTTTTGGTTTTTAATCCATTTTTTTTTTGTAAAAAAAAACCATTTTTTTGTCAAAAAAAAAACTGGTTTTTCTGAGTCTTTTAAAAACCAATTAAATCATGTTTATTCATCTGTACTCCTCTAACTTCATATCAAAATTCATATCAAAATAAACTGTGCACCAATTGATATCAAAATTCAATCAAATACCTTGACACAACATGTGCCTTTTTGGTTTGGCAATGGCACAAAATTCGAACGAAAATGAGTATAATAGAGAGAGAGAGAGATAAAGACCTTGCGTTTGAGAATCTGAGCGGCGAAGAACTCGAGTTCGAAATTGGAAGCGAGAGGATGACGGCGATCGGAGGTGAGAATATTGGTGGCGACATCCCAAGCGGCGCGAGTTTGTTGAAACTGAACAAGCCATTGATTAGCTGCGACGCGGTTGCAGGATTGGGTATCGTGGTTAAGCACATGAACAGCTTCAGCTACCTTCATTGCCAATTCCATTTCTTAATTTTTTTTTAATTTATTTTTTATTCAATTAAATATTCATTTTTTAATTAAAACTAGTTTATAAATTTAAACCGGTTCTGAACTGGTTATAAATTGAATTGTAACTATTTTTTAAAAGTGGTTCAGTTCAGAAACTGTTTTAAATGGTTTGGTTTAAAATATGGTTCAGTGCAGTTCGAACCACAGTTTGGTTCAGTTAACTGGATTTTTGAACACCCCTACATTTGTTGCTCGATTCACACGCCAAAGTTGATTTTGAGACAACTAAATATTCCATTTTTTGTTACATAAAAATGGTGGGGCACTACCAAACTTTTGTAGAAAATTCAAGGTCAATTTCTGATTTTGTCATTAAGGTTAGAGACATCAAATTTAAAGACTCGTTTTACTTTTCCCGTCTCCATTTTCTTTGATAATTTCAATTTTTTTTTTTTGACTCAATTTCAATTTTTTCTTGTAGCAAAGTATTATTGGTAGATATATAATTGAGTCGTAAGTATATGATTAGTGTTATGATCTAAAACTAGAGTACTTAGGAATTGTTGGGTGTAATTATCCCCAAGTACATTTCATTTGTTAAAAAATGAAGGACTAAATATATATAAATTTTATTTGTACTATGTTTGATATTAATTAGTTGTTTTTGTGACTTGATAAATTGGAGGCCAAAAATACTTGACCAAAAATACAAAGTATAAGAAGAAAAAAAAAATTAAAACATTTCACATGAATATATATATATATATATATATATATATATATATATATATATATATATATCTTTCCTTTATATAATTGAGTCTAACGGGTTCCTGTAAGCTTAGCTCAGTTGGTAGGAAGTAGGGACATCGCACTATATGTGCAGGAGCCGAGATTCGAATCCCGGACACTTCACTTATTCATCTTTAAAGTAGAATTTCTAGCCACTAAACCACTTAACAATTATTTTTTTGAGTCTAAAGGATTTGGAACCATTCAATTTCTTTATAATTAAGTCCAACTAATTTGGAACCATTCTTTCTGCTACCCAATTAATTTGTATGCAGCATTAAAACCTCAACCAACTAATAAAATATGATAAATACTAGCAAATATTGTTGAAAAATTCGCTCAGTCCTATATTATAAACACACACAAAAAAAAATCGCATTTATTAAGAGAAGTAAATTATATTAATTTAAAGTT
This sequence comes from Trifolium repens, assembly GCA_030408175.1. Classification (NCBI taxonomy): domain Eukaryota; kingdom Viridiplantae; phylum Streptophyta; class Magnoliopsida; order Fabales; family Fabaceae; genus Trifolium; species Trifolium repens. The sequence goes on from CP125847.1 coordinate 13,719,131, forward strand.
TGATTTTTTGTGTTTTTCTTAAAATAAATTTTATGAAATATGTAAAAAAAATTATTGGTTATTGATTTTTTGAAAAAAGAAGAGAAAAAATAAATTAAATGCAATTTGTATTTAATTTCATAAGAATAAATAAAAGTAAATATTGAAAATTATAAAAATTGTTTTTTCTTTTTTATAATTTGGGACATGAAAAGGTAATTTTTTTACTTATAAATTGAGACGGAACTACGGAAGTAGTACTCTTTAAGAATCTTAAATAGTAAATTTTTATAAAAATAAAAATATTTAAAGTAATATATTAAAAATTGAAATATTTAAGTTTTTGAATATATAATAATTTAAAAAACCCAATATATATAATAAATTATTAATTAAATGAAATTTTTAAAAAGTACTTCAGAAAAACTCGTTCCCAAGACCATAAAATATTACTCCTACTTTAAACCATTTCTTTTTAGAAAACGTGTCAAGTGCTTTAGAAAATCACTATAAATACACTCGCTAACTATAATGGCATCCCAACACAACAATATCATTCCTCCTAGTACCAACATAAACTTGACATAGTCAAATTATCAAATTCCCAAGTTATTTAGGCCATTCCCAACGACCTTCATATTTGCTTGAGCAATGGCCCTTAACATTAGCTTGAGAAGTTTGATAATAGTTGCCATTGTATTATTTGTTGCCGTGCAAGGAACTCTTGGTAAGTCTCTCAAAACCCATTATGTCCTAAACTTCATTTCTTTAAAAATTCATATTTCATATAAGAAAATAAAATTTATAGCCATTCATGATAACCTAAATAGAAATGATTGATCATTGTTGTTGATATGTATAGTTAAACGTTTTGTTCAAACTATATGTGACTTGGGTTTACTAGTACAAAAATATCTTTTTAGCAAAAGTTCTTAAGTCGAGTACGGAACTAACATTAAAGTTCATTTTTAACCAATTTAAAAGCATTTTTTGTGCTTGTGTAAAAAAAAGCGTTTTTTGTGCTAGTAGTTCTAATCCGAAATTCCATAATCAGTAGGTTACATATAAATATCTTTGTAAATCTTCAATAAAATTGATACAAATTTTTCATGACCTTACATGGAGGTGTGTCTACCTAAATTTAAATATTTTCATATAAAGAAATAGAGTTAAAATATGTTACATGGAATTTAATTTTTTTATGGAATTTTTATTTATTTAAAACTTGAAAAAATTAATAAAAAAACAGGGGAAGAGTTCTGTATTTAATGGTGATTTCTCTTAATTTGACTTAGAATTAATTCATTGAAATTGGAAATGACTTCTAGAATTTTTAGAAGAGAAACTCTACCAATAAATATTTCAAAAATAATTGTTGTGTCTAATAAAGTATTTCATATAGGTTATACCAAAAAAATAAAATATTATTTCATATAGGTTAATTAAATAACTATGATCTCTAACATTTATGGTGAAATTAATATTGCAGGAAGCATAGAATGTGAGAATTTGAACCAAGACACATGTGCTTATGCAGTCTCAGCAGAAGGAAAACGATGTGTGCTTGAAAAGCATGTAAAGAGGAGTGGTGAAGAAAAATATATATGTAGAACATCAGAGATTGAAGCTGATAAATTAAAGGACCATATTGAAACTGATCAATGCATTAAGTCATGTGGTTTGGATAGAAAATCTTTTGGAATTTCATCTGATTCTCTTCTTGAATCTAGTTTCACACAAAATCTTTGTTCTCCTCAGTGTTACAAAAGTTGTCCTAATATTGTTGATCTCTACTTCAACCTTGCTGCTGGTGAAGGTATACATATTTACATGGATTAAGATTATTTATTTTTTTCTAAATTAAAATTCACTAATATCATTAAATATTGTTTCAATTAAGTCAATGCATACGTGGTCAATGACTCCCATGCCGAGTCAGCATTCCTGCGAGTCACTGTCCATATGTGTGCTTACTTGCAACTTGGCATGTGAGTCATTATTTACGTGTGGATTGACTTAGTCAAAATTAGTGGGTGGTCAATCTTTAGCAAAAGGGACTAAAGTTATGCAGTCAAAAGTTCTATTATGAAAGTTAGGAGATTAAAATCGCAAGTTTGTAAAAGTTAGGAGTTCAAAATACAATTTAACCTATTTTATAATATGCTCGAGGGATGACTAAGCTCTTACCATTGAGCAAATTTTTTTTTTTGAAGAAGCTAAATTAATCCACTCAAATTGGCACCAGAGAAAATCGAATCTGAGACCTTAATATTTTTTAGATTGAAAATTCTATAAAAAAAGGTTCTACTTAATTTTATTTTTTTTGATAAAAAAAGCTAATTTATTTTAGTCATAAGGTCCTTATTATTTAGACATGTGCCAAATATTCTAGAAATCAAGGAATGTAAAATTTATTTATACCAATGATGCTAAAATGTCTAGGTGTGTTTTAATTATGTATAGGTGTGTTTCTTCCCAAGTTGTGTGAAGCTCAAGGTTCTAATGCTCGTAGACAAATGGCTGAGATCAAAAGCTCTGGCATTGTTGCACCAGGACCATTCCATTCTAATCAATTCATAGCTACTTCTCCACAATCTTCTGAAGGTGTAAAACTCACAGCTGAAGCTCCAGTTTCACCAGCATTTCCACCATTCTAATAAATAGTAGTGGCATTTGAAAATCAAATAATAAATTATATTAAATATATTTGATGCTTAATATATGAGTTAAATTATGTTTAGTTTGTAATAAGGAAGTTGTTCACCAATAAATTTATACATCTTTTTTGTGAGGTATTATTAATATATTTTGTTGTGTGTACGTACAAAATAATTTGTGTACAATTGCTGATGCAGAGGATTCAAATCAATGAACACAAGTGAAATATTATAGGTACAATGGTACAAATGTTGATGCAGAGGATTCAAATCAATGAGTAAAACTAGTAAAAAAATAATGATATAAATAATGAGTAAAAGTAGTCAATGAAATTTCAAAAAAAAAATACTGAAATTGTTAGTTCGGGCGCCGTAATCAAGGTTCAAACTGTGACTCTTCCACTTGTGTGTATAAGTTTTTAATATCTATTGTTATTTAGTCTATCTATCCGAAAAAATTGTAAAAAAAAACCAGTAATAATTAAAAATCAAATTTAATATCTTGCAATTTAGAAAAATATTTTCCAATGCGCATCAATATCTTGTGCTAGATCTCATGATAACAAAATTTTGTTTTAGGAGTAAATATGTTTTAGCTTTTTTTTTTTTTCATCATAGAATTATGTTTTAATTTTAAATCAATATAATTTATGCAATTTTGGCACCCTTTGCAAGTTTGAATTTTGTGGAAGCAATATTAAAATTTTGAATGAGATTAAGTAATTAGACTCAAATAGTTAATAAAGTTCAATTAAGAAAGAATTGATCTGGATATAATCCTTGTTTGAATACCGACTTTTAAGAATTCTTGCTCAAACTTTATTTACCTCTCCAATGAAATTAAAAACTTTGTTTACGAGTTTAGAGAAGTAGATTTCCTAAAAAAGAATGAGCAAATGCAAAAAGAATAGAGAACTTTAGGAGGGGAGAGTTCTAGAGAATTCATTTTTCTTCATATTACAAAATTCTTCAAATTTGGAAGAACTAAAAATTGTATTGTAGAAGGGTTTTAGAGAGTTCAGAGGGTCTACGGTAATTCTTCAAATTCAATCAATGTTGTTATAATAATCTTAAAACAAAAAATATATTAATTATAAACATTCATTTACCATTTTCTACAAAAATCTTTTTAAAAAAATGTGAAAATTTTCTCTACTTTTTATTCTAAGTTAATCCCCTAAAATCTTTCACTTCATCATCTAAACTTGCAAATAAAATTTAAATTACCGTGACATTCTTCCACCGAAAATGTGGAAGTCCAAGACAAAAATAAAATATACCGAATTTGCTTGCCAAATTTGTTTTTTTCTTTATATATATTATCCCCAATAATTCAGAGTCTGTCCGTGAAGTAAGAAAAATTCAATAGAAAAAATCATACTTTAAATAAAACACATTTTGCTTCCTAACTAACCGGTGGGTCATGAAATGATGGCATAATGCTCAATTGTCAACAAATAACTAACTAACTAACCTTCCTAATCTATGTCAACAATTCCAGCCCCATAAATAGCGGAACGTCAATTTATCACCAAATTCAAAAAAACTTTGGTACTTTTACTTTTTTTTCACAAAAGAGAATGAAAATGGAATTTGGTCGTTTTTTCTTTAAGTTCGTTTAGAAAATGGAATCTAATCGCAACCGTATGTGTCCTATGTTGTGAGTCAAGAACCAGAAATATATTTTTTTTGTCAAGTAGTCTATCTTGGTATGCACTTCTTTTGACCTTTTTATAATTTTTGAGATGTGTTAATGAGACAACTTTATTTTGAAAAAAATTCGACAACGTATAGAATTGTTTCTTTATATTATTGACTGTACAAAATTCAAGAAATAAAAAAATTATTAACCATCAATAATGACTTGAGAAGAAAGATCATCTCGCGAATGATAAGTATTAAGAAATAGAATCATGATATTATATAAAATGAGGAAAAAAGCTTGAAAGATTTATATTAAAATAATAACAAAAAATGATACAAATGAATGAGAAAGTGTTACAATTGAATATGATCTACCTTATATGCTAATGCTAACTAGCTAAATGGCCCTTACTACCTAAATTTCAACAACCTCCAGCAAATTGGAAAGTGTTCACAACATTTTGAGCTTAGGATGAGCAATACAAAAATATACAATCAATGAAGAATAATCGCTAAATTGGTAGTAGTTGATCGAGGTGCATAGCACCTAGAAGTCTTCGACCAACTTTGGGGCCTTCAAACTTCTTTGAGCTTCTCCACAACATTCATTTCAAAAGAATCAAGATACTCCACTCTTGGGAGTGACCAAACATATGTCAAAATGAGACAACAATATCTTAACTATCAAGTGGAACCACAACTCCAGATTTAACCACTTGAAGGATGCAACAATTAAATACTTAATCATCAAATAGAAACCACAAATCAAGGCTTAACCACTTGGAGGAAGCAAAGTGCTTAACAACCATAGGGCAAAAGCTAACATCAACGAAATTATACGGCCAAAGGCTTAATTTAACCATCAATACTCAATCACCAGATCAAAATAACAACACATAAGTATGGGTCTAACTCATCCTCACAAAACCGGCTTGTAAGGTGAGGACTACCACTGATGTGAGACTTTTTAACACACCCTCCCCACGTTCAGAACTGAACAAGCTAGAACGTGGATCAAACAATAATGGGTGGCCCAAATAACGGGTAGTCCAATGGAAGCTGGAACGTGGATCAAACAATAATGGGTGACCCAAATAACGGGTAGTCCAATGGAAGTGGATCGAGAGGCTCTGATAGCATGTTAGAAATTATTAGAAATAAGTATGAGTCTAACCCATCCTCACAAAACCGGCTTGTAAAGTGAGGACTACCACTTGCTTATAAACACTTGTCAAAGCCATCTAATATCCGATGTGGGACTTTTTAACATACTCTCCCAATATAAGAATGTAAGAACCCTTGAGGGCAATTGACCCTATCAATATAACACACACAGTTGATAAAAACATTGTAATATACAAAGGGCCGTAGTTCGAATCCAAGATTCTCCTTTTTAGACATGGAGTGTTGAATCCAAGAGAAAACCAAATTGTTGCAGCACATGCATGCACTGATGCACATGCATTGCACATGGTTCATAGTATAGAATATGAGATGAGGCTGGAGAGGGAAAGATTCCATCAACAAATCACAGTTTCCATCAACAATTAATACACTAAAAAAAAAAAGAATGATCAGAGTGCAAACATAAAAATGATTAAAACTAAAACTAATCAATTTGATCTAAGTGAAATACTAGCAGAACAAAGTACAGTGCACTTCAATTAGGAATTGGAATATTACAAATTTTGAGTACAAGTTACAGAACAAAATTGGAATATTACAAGTTTTGAGTATTTTTTATTGGTATTAACCTTCTGGTTCCCAGAGGAATGGGGCTCCAGTAATCCAAAGTTCAGCCATGAGGTAACTAAAACCCGACGTATTTTTTATTGATGCATCAGATGAGGATGAGGTCGATGCAGCATGCATAATGTGAACGCGAGGAGGAAAATGATTAATATCGGAAGGAATGAAGTTCAGATTAGGACACAGCTCATTTCTAATCCAAGCTCTCAAAATCGAATTTTCTAGAGTGTTGTAGGCGAGATGAGATTGGATAAGTTGATGTCCTTCAAAACAACTTTTTCATGTCACTCTTGATCTTAGAAGTGTTCCTTTCAACCTTAGACCTAGGTAAATTTGGGAAAGGTTGAGGCAAGGTCTGAGAAGAACCTGGGAAAAAGTTTATTCCCTGAGATGCTTCAAAACCAGAATCTTGTTGTGAAGAGAAAAGGTTTTGTGGTGGAGATGGATTAAAAAACCTATTTCCAATTTTTTTAGTGAAAAGATGTGAGAAATTGAAATTTGGAGGAGAGACAAACAATGGGGCCATGGTACTCTCAGAAGGAATAGATTCCAAAACAGAATTATGATCAACTTCAATCATTGTAGCTTGAGTAAAACTTAGGTTAGGAACAACTTGAGGTTGAGAGTTATTGATTCCTAAAGGTGATTAAGTTTGTCGAGTTTGTTGAAGACTTTCAAGAAGCACTACTAGAAAATTTATTTTTAGAGAGGGAAGAAATCCGTCACAAAATGATGAATTTCCGTCACAAATATGATTTGAGACGGAATTTGTGACAAGCCAGAATCTGTAGCAAAAACTGGCGTCGCAAACTGGTTATGAGGGATTTCTTTTTCCGTCGCTAACTGCGACGACCTTTTTTCCGTCACTGATCTTTCAAATCCGTCACAAATTAGTGGGTTAAAATAAACAGCTATTCTGTCGCTGATCAGTGACAGTTTGGAAATTCCGTCCCAAACAGGTAATTAAGTGTCTGATTTAGCGACGGATTGTTCCGTCACAAAGAGGTTTTTTTTTTTTGCCAAATTAAGAATTTTCTACACATTTATTTGCTTTAGCATTTATGAGATTTCATTCAGTATCAAAATACATTACTCATCAAACAAAAACTATTAAACCTGCCAAAAAATTAAATTGAACATATTAAATCAAATAAAACCATGTTAAACATGTCATTCTTTCTCAAAACACATTTGCATCCGAGTTCCCACCTCCCAAAATACATATTGAAACCATAACCAACAATATTGTATATGTATCCAACACCAAAATACATTGAAACCATAACCAACAGTGCTAGGATTGTTTTCAAAGCTAAATGCTTATAGTAAAATTCTCAAAACAATCATGTATTAAGTAGTTGAATCCGAACGTGGAGGTAGATGTGAATGGCCTAGAGAAAACCTCTCCATAAATTGTTGGAACTGCTCTCGAAGCAAACGCGACTCCTCTCGAGCCAAACGTGACTCCTCTCGGGTTGAAATAGACTCCTCTTGTGATGCACGAATCAAGTCCTCATGAGTCTTCAACTGATCTTTAAGTGTCATTTACTATTTATTATCTCATCAAACTATATCTATCTCTACAATAAATAGTTAGAGATATCATTGAAAAAATTGAATTAAATAGTATCCTTTTTTTACAGTTGGACATATTGATGAATTTGAGATTGAATCATTGACATCTAAAGGGATTATTAGCAATGACACTATAGATTGTGGAAGTGGTTCTGCAGATAGAAGTGCTTTTGGACCATTTGGTATTTTAGCTATTGTAGATGACACACTTTCTGAACAAACTCCAGTTTATTTTAGGCTCTCTAATACTAGTCTTGGTGATTCAACTACATTCTTTTGTGTTGATGAAACAAGGTACGAATCGAGTGAATATACATTTTGATCCCTGAAATTGTAACTACTAATCAAATTTATTATTGACTCTTACGAATTAACAATTTTGTCCTTTAAATTGTAACACATAAATTAAAACGGTCTCTCAATTTATATTTATCGTACGATGCAGATCATCAAAGGCACCTGAAGTTGCAAAAATAGTTCAATTGTAATTCACTTTGAACTGAACCATAATTAGTTTCAATCTACATACAATTGAACTTATAAAACAAACATTCATTTTAAGGGATATATAATTATTATGGCTAAAGAACAAAATCATGGCTCTGAAAACTTGAGTGTTTGGAATTTGAGTGAGAAAACAGAGTCTTGAAAGGGATATATAGCTTAGAAAGTTGAATTTGCTGCAACTCATCTGCTCTGATCATGATTATAACCATGCTATGCAGGTCTACGCTAGTTTTATCAAAGAAACAAGTACCTATAGCCTGAGTTGGTAAATACTTGTGGATATACATAGAAAACAAACTTGTTACTATAAAAGGGATATTACTTAGAAATCTTAAGTAGTGTTTGGAATTTGATTCAGTGTTAAAACTTTTCAAATCTGGATAAGTAGCAAGAACTTTTATACCTAAAACTTTTTCCTTGGGTGTGGAAACAATTTCTGCATAATCATTCAGAACCTATGCTTATATATAAGTGATAGCATCATTGGACTATGTAAGAGAACAAGCACAATGAAATGCCTAAACCATCCTACCATTACCTTAATTAGTCTCAAAAGAACAAAAGTTATTATCAGATATTATTATTCCACACCTCATTTTGGAGCATTTTTGGACACTGAAAGTAGATTGAATAATAGTAATAGTAAAAAAAAAAAAAAAACTAGATAATTGAAAGGTGAAGCTATCAATGATCATCTTCTTCTTCTTCTTTAGGTTCCATCTGTTTCACACTGTCTACTATGTGTTGCATTTTGTGTGAAAGGGTCACATTATGCTCTTCGATATAATCAATTATAACTTCTAATTAGGGGTTTTATAAATTCATACATTTCAGCAACAACAACAACAAAAGTTCAATTAGGGGTTTTAAAAATTTCAGCAACAACAACGAAACCAGTTCAAAATAACATCTCACAACAATGACCGAAATAACTAGTTTCAGCAACAACGAAACAAGTTCAAACTAACATTTCACAACAAAAACAAAACAAGTTCAATTAGGGTTTTCATTTACAATTGCAAGTTCAGTTAGGGCATGAATCAAATTTCGGCATAATAACAACGCATTTACGTTCCAATACAGCGGCGACGATAAAACAGAAAACAAACGGAAATAGGGATGAAGAAGAAGCTGGTTACCTGGAGAAGATGAAGCTGCGGTGAAGTTGAAGTTGCGATTGAAGATGAAGCTCCGATGAAGTTGCGGTGAAGCTCGATGAAGTTGCGATGAAGCTCGATGAAGTCGCGGTGAAGCTCGAGTGAATAGTGATTATGCGCTTTGTATAATTTGGTACCAAATTTTCAATCAATTTTTTATTTAAAAAAAAACTTAAAAAACTTTTAAATATCTAAATAAAATATATTGAAAAAAAAAATGTTGTTTGTGATGGAAATTAATATCCTCACAAATATATATAGTCATTAGGGAGGGAATTTGTTACGGAATTGTTAAAGAGGGAAACAATTCGTCAATAAATCCCTCACAAACATTTAATAGAATTGGACATAACAGAATCCATCATAAATTCCCTCACTGATTTAATTTTTATTTAAGTTTAAAAAATCCCTCTCCAAATCCGTCACAAACAGAGAGGGAAATGAGCCCCTCCCTAAATTGCAATTTTTTAGTAGTGAAGAATGTTGAGATTAATTTCAGTCCCACGTGCTTCTTCTGTTGGAATAGGAGAAGAGGGAGGTGTTTCAAAGATTTCGGGTTCAATATGGGGAGATATAGGAGCAGTTTGTGTATGAACAACTGAAGGTTTATCGGTGTTTGCAATTTCTTGTTTAGCAAGAAAGACAGCTGATGACTTAGTTTGCACATTTTGTGCAATGTTTTCGAATTCAGTGTTTTCACTTCTTTTTCTCTTATACCAAAAGTAGGTCTGCAGATGAACATCAGGGATTGATTCAGTTTTGAAATGTTTCAAATTATTGAGAGAGAATTTTGCGACTTATGAAACATAAGGCTCTTTATCTAATGATACTTTAAAGTGTTTAAAAATTTTGGTAAATACTCAAGCCACTAGGCTACCTGACCAAAAAAAAAAAATTGGTAAATACCATGCCATATGATACACAATATTTCCTATTGTTCGACTTGGCTACTTCCATCATAAAGTGGATAATGATAAATGGAAGGTTAAGCTTCTCACACTGCAGAAGATGATAAATGACAAGAATGTCATTTTCAATCAATTTGTCATAGTTGCCTAATCAATTTATTTTGTTTCTTCTCAATCTTTTTGGACCGATACTCTTTTAACTACGACGATATTCTTGTACATAAATCCAAACGTCTAAAAACTTGAGGAGATGTGACTTATCAATTAGAAGATTCATTTTTTCTTAATGGAAATTAACCGTTCTAATGACTTGCGAATCCATCGAATTATTTGTATATGTCCGCTTTATTTTCATTTTCCCCTTCAAAATTTGCTTTAAATCAAAGATTTTTTTTTTCATAAATTGTATAATTCTATGCCATCATAAAAATTGATAAATTTCAAGAAAACTAGAAACAATTCCTTTGCATTAATGTTTTGATATGTACATCATTGTGTCAAGTCCAATATCATCACCAACATTCTTGTGTATTCTTATGGTCTAACTCACAATACATTGTTCAACACATTCCTTTGTCAACATTTTAACGTGTAAATAAAATTGTTAACTTTTAACTTAATTGGCGTAGAATTTTATGCAAATACAACTATAACTACTACAAACTACTTTCATATTAGACAATTAGACAAGGAGGAGCACAATGAAGGAGGACAATCAAAGTCTCCAAGACAATGATTACGTGATCCTATGATGTAAATTAAACAAGATTATAAGAGTGTTAATGAAAGGGAAAATATAAAATAAAGATAAATTATTGATTTAAAAAAAGTAAAGATAAAATTTGAAATTGATGAACGAAAGTGCTTACCAAAGTTCATGGCGCTGACAACAAAAAATAGGGAAATAAAGGCAATCACAACATAAATAAATTTAAGAATTTTCGTCATATTTTCTCCTTCGTCATTTTTTATATCAATTTAAGATGAATTGTTTTAGCACTAAAATAAAATAAACTCTTCAAAATAATTAGTTTTATTATTAAAAGTCTTTGACGTACAAGCATTAGTTGTGTCTGTCCCTTCAGATCTCTCAATTTAGATCTAACTACAATTAATTTTATTTTTTTTTATCAATGTTTTGTTTCTTTTATAACCTTTCGTTATAGACATGAAAAAACTTACAAAATGACAATATAATAGTATTGAATTACGTAACATGCTTACATGCCCACTCTTTGTAATTCATTTTTATGCAATATAGACTATTTGATAGATATTTTGATGACCCTTATAATAAATACGAATTTCACAAAATTTATTATATGATTCAAATTTATATTATATAGATCATTTATAATTTATTTTTTTTAAGAATTAAAATCATTTGATATGTTATCGAGACTCATCAAAATTAACAGTTTATAAATTTTTATTGAATACCATTATGGGTCTCAATAACATATCAAATGATTTGCAATTTCTTAAAATAAAATTTATGGATGATATATATATATATATATATATATATATATATATATATATATATGATATAAACTTCGAATCTAACAGTAGATTTTATAAAATTCGTATTCATTATAATAATATTCATGTATTGTTCACCATGAAAGACTTAGTATGTCTTTCATATAAGACAAAGCCCGAAAACAATATAAGGTAGTTAGAAAATGTTTCGAAACTATATTTTGCAATGGCTAATCAATTAGGCAGCTTAGCTATTCAATTATTATGAGAGTTAGGTTAACATTTATCTTATTTTTATCACACTAGTCATAAACCGTTAATTTTGATGGGTCTCAATATATAACATATCAAATGATTTTTAATTTCTTTAAAAAAAATTATGGATGATCTATATGATATAAACTTTGAATCCAACAGTAGATTTTTTAAAATTCGTATTCATTATATTAATAATCATGTCTTGCTCACCATGAAAGACTTAGTATGTCTTTCATATTAGACAAAGCCCGTAAACAATTAAGGTAGTTACAAAATTGTTTTGAAACTATTTCACAATGGCTAATCAATTAGCCGGCTTAGCTAATCGATTATTGTGAGAGTTAGGTTAACATTTATCTTATTTTTATCATTCTAGTGATTTGACCATGATATGATTGAAAAGTAAGAGTGAAGTTAAGATTTCATATTATTTAGAAGAGCTGAGATTGAACACTTTATAACTAAGTGAATCCATAAACCTAATGCGTTAAAAGTTTGGGTAAAAGTATGGTACCAAACTCACCTTTTATTGTTGCTCTGACCCAAATGTAGATGATCCCCTGATTGTCCCCATGTGACACAACTATGGTATTATAGGCAATGTTTCGACAAAAGGTTCAACCTACTCCTTGTATCGAAAGTCTTCCTGACAAAGGTATGGTATGTTATGATGCGTAAGTAAAATGCAATGCAAGATAAGATATGGCGCACGCCAATGAATCAATAAATAAGACTCATTAGGGTGTTGAATTTTTAAGCCATAAGACTAATAACTTTAGCCGCCCCTCTGGTTCTTTTTCTCATAAGCTCTGTATGGTTGGCCAACACCTGTCCTCAAAGAAGCTTTGTCCGTGTGGACAAGTAGGGGCACTATTGTTTTACTTTGCCCATGATCGCTTGATTTGTTTTTGACATTAAAGCAAGTTGCAAGAGGTAATCCTAAAATGCGTTTTAGTTTGATTTGAGATTTATGGTTTCATTGAGATTCGTTTATTGGGATTGTCGTCTAAAATGATTCAAAAAAAAGTTTTTTTAAAAAAAACCTGTTAAAATTCCAACATATATAATAGTTTTCGGTGTTAATATCAACCTTTTTTTTTGGTCAACTATGAATCTAATTTTCTTTGGGCCAAGCCCATAATCTCTACCCTAATTTCACTTCCCTTCTTTTATCACTCATTCTATAAGAAAGTAGCCGCACATTTTTTTCAACTCATCATTTTATTCTTCTCCCCAAGGTTACTTATTTCTTATTTTATGATTTTCTGATCATTATATTTGTTGTTTCATCTTCGTATATAATTTCTTTTTCTTCATGTTTTCTTGTATTCTCTAATTTTTAATAGTTTCACAAAGTTTTGTTCAACCGATGATTGATTTTGTGATTTTATCGAAAATTTTGAGACAAATAGGTTTTTATGTTTAGTGATTTAATTTTTTTGTCAAAAAGAAAAGTTTAGTGATTTAATTTGATTTACTATTAGCTTGATGGTGTCAACATAGATCTGAACTCTGATTGTAGCATACTAACCCCATCTATTGATCCATCTTGGTTATCATAATAGTATATGAAGATGACGATGACAACGAGGATGATGGTGATGACGATGTTATCAAAATATTCATAAATCAAAATGTCAAATTGATGAAGCATTTAAGGCATGTCTCATCAATACAAAATCTTCTAATTTTTTATATTATTGTTATTATTATCATTATTATTGTTATTATTATATATATTTATATGCATATTTTAGTTTTTCTTCTGTAATGAATAATTTATACACACACAATTAATATATGTTGATACTGGGACTGAACTACTAAAATATAAGCTTTCGGAATTTGAAGAGTAACCGAAAAGATATATGACATTGTCACTTACGCAGACTTCATAGGGAGGACCCTCTGAACAATTGATGTTCCTATTATTGAAGGTGATGTGATGAAAATAACATTGATGTCATTGAATGTTCACCCAAGAGCATTTGCTGAGGCGGTGGCCAATGCAAAGAGAACTCGTAGGAGGATTGAAGATGAATTGAATGGAAAATGGAAACATCTCAACTTGTTTATTGCCCGGCGGTCGAATTATTAATAAATTGATAATGCGACCGTCGGACCATAAACAAGTTCAAATAATTCAATTTTTCATATTCAAGTCATCTCCAATTCTCCTACGAGTTCTCCTCGCATTGGCCATCACCTCAGCAAAAGCTCTTGGTGAATATTCAATGACATCATTGTCATTTTCATCACATTTGAACTGTACTTTGCGAACAAAATGTTCCTCCAGTGCGCCTAATGGAGTGTGATTGTATAGCAATGGTGAATTGAGCTTCAAGTATCAAGGGGAAAAGTGCCTGCAACAACGTCAACACTCCAATGCTCAAGTCACTATATGAATGAAGTGAGAGAACATGGTAATTGAAAAATTCCAATATCCAAATCTTCATTCATATGAAAAACAAGACTTGAGCGTTGGAGTGCTAACGTTGGAAAAGTTCTTGCAACAACATTAGCACTCCAACGCTTAAGTCAGTATATGAAGAAGTCATTCAACGATATCCACATGGTTTACAATTGAAAAATTCAAATACCCAATTAGCCATCCTCCATGGTTTTCAATTAGAAGCATAAAAAAAAATAGATTTTTGTCAAAAACCAATTAGCCAACCTCCAAGGTTCAAATTTTTGTATCATATCTACCATTAATAAAACTATTTAAGGCAAGTTTTTGCTTTTTTATTTATTTATTAAATAGTCTATTTGATAGAGTCATACATTTTAAATATAGAGAAATGGTGAATTCAAACTTTTAAATCTCATACCTCAATAAAAAAAGACATATGGTGCATGCCAATGAAGGTATGCTATGATGCGATTAAGTAAAATGCAATGCAATGCAATGCAAGATAAGATTATGGTGCACGCCAATGAATCAATAAATAAGACTCATTAGGGTGTTGAATTTTTAAGTCATAAGACTAATAACCCTAGCCGCCCCTCTGGTTCTTTTCCTCATAAGCTCCGTATGGTTTGGCCAACACATGTCCTCAAAGAAGGTTTGTTCGTGTGGACAAGTAGAGGCACTATTGTTTTGCTTTTCCCGTGATCGCTTGATTTGTTTTTGACATTAAAGCAAGCTACAAGAGGTAATCCTAAAATGTGTCTTAGTTTGATTTGGGATTTATGGTTTAATTAAGATTCGTTTATTGGGATTGTCTTCTAAAATGATTCAAAAAAAAGTTTAAAAAAAAACCTGTTAAAATTCCAACATATATAATGGTTTTCGGTGTTAATATCAACCTTTTTTTTGGTCAACTATATTGAATTTTTTTTTTGAAAAGATATTGAAAATATTTTATGCTATTATTAATTATGAATCTAATTTTCTTTGGGCCAAGCCCATAATCTCTAACCCTAATTTCACTTCCCTTCTTTTATCACTCACTAGACTTTTTACCCGTGCTCGAGCACGGGTTCAATCATTCAATTCAATTATATAATAGAAATGTTGATAATGTGTGATTATTTATAGTAATAATCATTTAGGGCCCGTTTGGATAAATAACTTATACAGGTGCTTATAACATTAGCGTTTAATGAAGCATTAAAATCCTTAAGAAGTGTGAATCCGTTGGAAATAACAGTGAAAGAAGCATTGTGACGGTTAAAACCGTTGGTATAAGTAGAATGTTAATATGATTTTAATTTCAAAAAACAAAATTAAAAAATCAAACCATGATTAAAAATATAATATATATATATATAAAGGGGATACAAATTTTTGGGATGGCTTTTTCAATATTCCTATTTTACCCTTAAAAAAACTACAAAAAAAAAAAAAAACTAAGCACAACTTCCACATCTTTCAACAAAGTATCAACACCTTCAACATCAGCGTTTAATGAAGCATTAAAATCCTTAAGAAATGTGAATCCGTTGGAAATAACAGTGAAAGAAGCATCGTGACGGTTAAAACCGTTGGTATAAGTAGAATGTTAATATGATTTTAATTTCAAAAAACAAAATTAAAAAATCAAACCATGATTAAAAATATAATATATATATATATATATATATATATATATATATATATATAAAGGGGATACAAATTTTTGGGATGGCTTTTTCAATATTCCTATTTTACCCTTAAAAAAACTACAAAAAAAAAAAAAAAACTAAGCACAACTTCCACATAAAAGTAGGTTTTCAGTATTTTGTATAGTAAAAAAAAATATATTTTTTTTTCTTCTTAATAAGTAGCCACAACAAAAAAGGAGGTTAAATAGTTATCAATTAACTAAGTCAAATAAAAAAGGAGATTGAGTAGTTATTTATATTTGCACAATAGAGAATATCGTTCACAACAAACAAAAAAAATATCGATCACCAAAAAAAGTAAAAAAAGTCCAATAAAAAACGGAACGTGCCCGTTTGGCGGCTAGTATATATAAAGTAAAAAAAATCCAATAAGCCATGTTACAAAAAAAAAATAACTTAAATGAAAAACAGAAAGTTTCTGTCAAAAAAGAAAAAGAAAAATAGAAGTGTGTAGATAAGATGCATAAACATAAAAAGACAAAAATAAAATAAAAATTAGTTAAAATAAAAGTTTAAAAACCATTATCTTCAGGTGGTGTGTAATAGAGATTATTAGGCATGGATAACACTTCAATTCCATTGATGAAAACATAGTTATTAGAATTTCCATTACTTGGAATGAAACTCTAATCAAGCCTTTGATCCTCACCGACGTTAATAACATATTCTTTCAACAAAGTATCAACACCTTCAACATCAGCGTTTAATGAAGCATTAAAATCCTTAAGAAGTGTGAATCCGTTGGAAATAACAGTGAAAGAAGCATCGTGACGGTTAAAACCGTTGGTATAAGTAGAAAGGTAAAAAAAGACGGAGGAATTTTGGACCTGTAGCAACGGGAAAAGAGTAATTGAATATTGTGTGTGATAAACGTGCTGATGAATAAAGAATTTTGTATCTATACATAATTTTCGTAACTGATTATTAGTTGTTTTTGTTTTATTAATGTTTATCCATTTTCTCTTTTTTGACAGATCTCAATTTTTTTTTTAAACATATGACGTGTCACATTCATTAATTGATGTGGCAACATAATATTGGTTTAAAAATTGATTATTTAAGTTTTTATCATAGCCGTTGATATAATTTTTTTTTCCAAGTGTCAAAATCTAAACCATTCATATTAGGGTTAGGGTTGAGAGTGCCTCTAGTTACTCTCGTTTTATTATATTAAGATTCTATAAGAAAGTAGCCGCACATTTTTTTCAACTCATCATTTTATTCTTCTCCCCAAGGTTTACTTATTTCTTATTTTATGATTTTCTGATCATTATATTTGTTGTTTCATATTTGTATATAATTTCTTTTTCTTCATGTTTTCTTGTATTCTCTAATTTTTACTAGTTTCACAAAGCTTTGTTCAACCGATGATTGATTTTGTGATTTTATCGAAAATTTTGAGACAAATAGGTTTTTAAGTTTAGTGATTTAATTTTTTAGTCAAAAAAAAAGTTTAGTGATTTAATTTGATTTACTATTAGCTTAATGGTGTCAACATAGATCTGAATTCTTATTGTAGCATACTAACCCCGTCTATTGATCCATCTTCGTTATCATAATAGTATATGAAGATGACGATGACAACAAGGATGATGGTGATGATGATGTTATCAAGATATTCATAAATCAAAATATCAAATTGATGAAGTGTCAAAGGCATGTCTCATCAATACAAAATCTTCTAATTTTTTATATTATTGTTATTATTATCATTATTATTGATATTATTATATATATTTATATGCATATTTTAGTTTTTCTTCTGTAATGAATAATTTATACACACAATTAATATATGTTGATACTGGGACTGAACTACTAAAATATAAGCTTTCAGAATTTGAAGAGTAGCCGAAAAGATATATGACATTGTCACTTACGCAGACTTCATAGGGAGGACCCTCTAATCAATTGATGTTCCTGTTATTGAAGGTGATGTGATGAAAATAACCTTGATGTCATTGAATGTTCACCCAAGAGCATTTGTTGAGGCGGTGGCCAATGCAAAGAGAACTCGTAGGAGGATTGAAGATGACTTGAATGTGGAAAATTGAAACATCTCAACTTGTTTATGGCCCGGCGGTCGAATTATTAATAAATTGATAATGCGACCGTCGGGCCATAAACAAGTTGAAATTATTCAATTTTTCATATTCAAGTCATCTCCAATTCTCCTACGAGTTCTCCTCGCATTGGCCATCACCTCAGCAAAAGCTCTTGGTGAACATTCAACGACATCATTGTCATTTTCATCACATTTGAGCTGTACGTTGCGAACAAAATGTTCCTCCAGTGCACTTAATGGAGTATGATTGTATAGCAATGGTGAATTGAGCTTCAAGTATCATGGGGAAAAGTGCCTGCAACAACGTACGTCAACACTCCAATGCTCAAGTCACTATATGAATGAAGTGAGAGAACGTGCTAATTGAAAAATTCCAATATCCAAATCTTCATTCATATGAAAAACAAGACTTGACCGTTGAAGTGCTAACATTGGAAAAGTACCTGCAACAACATTAGCACTCCAACGCTTAAGTCAGTATATGAAGAAGTCATTCAACGATATCCACATGGTTTACAATTGAAAAATTCAAATACCCAATTAGCCATCCTCTATGGTTTTCAATTAGAATAATAAAAAACAGATTTTTGTCAAAAACCAATTAGCCATCCTCCAAGGTTCAAATTTTTGTATCATATCTACGTTTAATAAAACTATTTAAGGCAAGTTTTTGCTTTTATTTTATTTTATTAAATAGTCTAGTGGATAGAGTCATACATTTTAAATATAGAGAAATGGAGAATTCAAAGTTTTAAACTCATACTTCAAAAAAATATCTTTCGGTTATCAACAGAACTAAATTAACGGATCATCTCAGATGAATTTTTTTTATGAAAAAACAAGAAAATGTCATAGTCAAAAGACATCAATACGTTGTAACATTCTAAGAAATTTGCTTGCCATCTCATCTGAAAGCAACTCATAGTTGACCAACTGATGCTGCATGACCCTTTTGATCATTTGTTCCCCACAAACACCATTTTGTTGTATTTTTTTTCTTTTTACAGCCAACTTTTTGTTGTATTGCATGCAATTATTTTCCAATTATTATTGTGTTTGCTTACACTTTAAGGACAACCAAAGTTACTATGCTCTATCATCCTCATGCCTCATATATATCATCCATTTGGCTATGCTTGGTTTAATTAACATTGCAAAAGGTTTTTATCTACACACATAAAATAAAAAAATATTACAAAAGGCCATTTCATAAAAATATAATAATTTGAAATGGTCAAACCTACATTGGTCCCAACATAACTCTTGAAATTACTTTGGGGCAATAAACCAAACAAACGTATACTTATTGGGCCTGCCATCCAACTCATCCAATGACCAGATTTGAAATACTTTTGCTACGCTATGATTTCTAAGGTGCGCTCTATGAAATGACCAAAATACTCCTGTTCGTAATTTGTATTATGAACACCCTTTAAAACACCTTACCTATTATAACATCTGAGATTTAAGTAGCGGACATTATTTTTCAAAATTAATTATTTTTTCTACATCCGTGACTTAAACTACGGAAGAGTATTTTGATCATTTCATAGGACATGCGAGTAACTCATAGAGTAATAAAAGAAAAAACCCCAAATTTTGCTTTTTAGGCCCCCTTATTGGGCCTGCCATCCAGCTCATCCAAAAATTAAAAGGATTATAATATTTCAAAGTGCCTAATATGAATTTGGTTTAATAGGAAAACCTTACTATTATTAGTAAATAGTAAATTTCATTACAAAATTATATTTATTTTTAACTTTTTATTACTATAAAATTGATTTGAATCATTTTTGAAAAGTTTAGACACATTATAATAATCCACTACAATCAAACAAAATTGGAAAATTCAAGAATGATTGGCTGGTAGCAAAATATTCTTATTCTTAATTTTAACGGGTCAACCTTGCAAACTATGGAAGACAAATTCCACATTGTGATAGCTGACCTTTAAGTTTTGGTGGATCTTACAATGCCGTATTTGGCCACCTCAATACAAAAATGAAATATCTATTTTCTTCATTCCAAACTTTTGGTTGTTAAAGATCTTTTAATTTGGAGTTAAATAGTGTTTTACTATAAGGGTAATTTTGGAAAAAAATAACCAATGTCATTGATAATTGCAAATAGATCTTATAAAAAGGGACAACATTTTTGTCAAACTAGCTCTTATAAAAAGGGACGGAGGAAGTATTATTTTTTATTCCAACTTTGTAATCTAAAAATTCAGCTCTTTTATTGTGCGTTTGATTCAAGAGAAGAAAATGAGTAAGCAAGAAAAATACAAAAATCAATGAATTAATCAAGTATTATGTTTGAAAAAAAATAACCAATGTCATTGATAATTGCAAATAGATCTTATAAAAAGGGACAAATTTTTTGTCAAACTAGCTCTTATAAAAAGGGACGGAGGAAGTATTATTTTTGGTTCCAACTTTGTAATCTAAAAATTCAGCTCTTTTATTGTGCGTTTGATTCGAGAGAAGAAAATGAGTAAGCAAGAAAAATACGAAAATCAATGAATTAATCAAGTTTATTCATTGATTTCCATGTTTTCCTTCTTTTAGTTCCTTATTGCTATCTTTGGTTTCAATTCTGGAGCATCAAGAATTGATTCTAGAAATGTATAACTGATTCTGACTTGTCTGGTTCCTCAAAAGAAGAATTGATTTTGCCTCCAGAATTGATTTTACTTGAAGCTAGAATTCATTTTTTACACTTAGTTTTTTTGTTCAACTCACTTTTGTATAAATATATTCAAACATAAACCACTTTAGCTTCAAATCAATTTTGACCAGAATCAATTTTACAGAATCAATTCTGTCAAAATCAATTTATCTCACCACAGAACCAAACATACACTATGAGTGGACATAAATAATGACATAATATATTTAGTGAAAAGATAAACCGAAATTCATTAACATTACAAAGACAAAACAATAATTAATCCAAACAATCATATAAGCCTGCATATTCAATAAAGAATTAAAAAAACAAAACTTCACATTATAAAATTAGAATTAATAAAATATTAATAGAAAGATAAATCAAAATTCGCTAACATTCTGTAAACACTTGTTAACATTTTAATTTGCATCTAGATTTACATGTGCTATGTTTCTTGTATGCCTGGTTGGCAAAAAACTATCAAGAAATCCATTAGCTGGAAAATAATAAATAAAAAATTTGATAAAACTAACACATAAATACAAACAAGACTTATATTATCTTTAACTTGAGAGAAAACTAAAAAAACCAAAAAAAATAAAAATGGATGATACCCTTAGCCAAAATGAAACCTCAAAAACATGTCCTCAATGTTGTTGCACAACTTCATTATTTTTCAACTCACCAAATTCACAAAACACAAAAAAATCATCAAAACAACATAGAAATAGTTCATCTGAATGTCGTCACACTTTTGCATCATCAACAACATCCTTAATTTTTCCAAACACATATTTCACAAACCATGAATCTCTTCCATCTCTTCAAGAATCATTCATTGAATTCAACAAAGTTTATCCTCAATATTCTGAGACAGAACATGTTGACCATGTTAGAGCTAATGAATATTCTCATCTTTCATTTTCTAATCATACTTGTCTTGATTATATTGGTATTGGTCTTTTTTCTTACTCTCAAATGCAAAAACATGTTCATGTTCATGATGATGATGATGTTACATCAAAAACCAAACATTCTTTACCTCAATTTACTGATATACCCTTCTTTAGCATATCTTGTAAAACAGGAAATTTGAAGACTTTACTTCTTCATGGTGGACAAGATTCCGAATTCGAGTCTGCAATGCGAAAAAGAATCATGGATTACCTTAACATATCGGAAAACGATTATTTCATGGTTTTTACAGCTAATAGAACTTCAGCTTTCAAACTTGTAGCAGATTGTTACCAATTTCAAAAGAGTAAAAAGCTTTTAACAGTTTATGACCACGAAAGCGAAGCAGTGGAAGCAATGATAAGTTCGTCAGAGAAACGAGGAGCAAAAGTTATGTCTGCCGAGTTTTCATGGCCAAGGTTAAGAATTCAGTCAACAAAGTTAAGGAAAATGATTGTGAGTAAAAGAAAGAAGAAAAAAGAAGGTCTTTTTGTTTTGCCACTTCATTCAAGAGTAACAGGTGCAAGATATCCTTATATTTGGATTAGTATTGCACAAGAAAATGGTTGGAATGTTTTGGTTGATGCTTGTGCATTAGGACCAAAAGATATGGATTGTTTTGGTTTATCACTTTTTCAACCTGATTTTCTTATTTGTTCTTGCTATAAAGTTTTTGGTGAAAACCCTTCTGGATTTGGTTGCTTATTCATCAAGAAATCTGTTATTTCGACTTTGGAAACAAATTCTTCTGCAGGAATAGTTAATCTTGTTCAAGAAAAGACGCGACATGTTGAAGATTCCTTCGGTATAGACACCGAAGTGGAACAAAAATCGACACTTAAGTTACATTTACATGAAGAAGAACCATTTTATTTGACATCTTTCTCTGATGAATTTGAAAAAGGAGAACCATCGGAGATAAAGATCGTATCGGCACATGAAGAGTTAAAACCGTCTCAAAGGTTTGAACTCGAGGAGTTGGAAAACCAAGTTGAAATTCATGAAAAGGGTGTTCAAGAAAGTGATAAAAATGAGAACTTTAATATTGAATGTAGGTGTTTAGATCAAGTTGATTCATTAGGAATTATATTGATTAATGATAGAGCAAGGTATTTGATTAATTGGTTGGTTAATTCAATGTTGAAGCTTAAGCATCCTAACACAGAAGGTGTTCCATTAGTGAAGATTTATGGTCCAAAAGTTAAATTTGATCGAGGACCGGCAATGGCGTTTAATATATTCGATTGGAAAGGCGAAAAAGTTGAGCCGGTTCTTGTTCAAAAACTCGCTGATCGAAGCAACATTTCTATAAGCTATGGATTATTGCATCATATATGGTTTGCAGATAAGTATGGAGATGAAAAAGGAAGAATTTTGAAGGATAAGAAAAAGAAAGATAGAGAAAAAATTGGAATCACTGTTGTTACTATTGCATTAGGTTTTTTGGCTAATTTTGAAGATATTTATAAGCTTTGGTGTTTTGTTGCTAGGTTTCTTGATGCTGATTTTGTTGAGAAAGAGAGATGGAGATATATTGCTCTTAATCAGAAAACTGTTGAAGTTTAAATTTAATTATGTTTTCATTCATTCTTGTTGATTATTTATCTTGTTTGAAATTTCATGTATTTTAATATTTGATTCTTTAATGAGACTATTCATTTATTTGTCTAATTATAGTTTAAAAACTTTGTTGATTATTTATTCAACTTATTTGAGACATATTAACATACCTTATTACTTCTTTTAGTTCTTTGTTCTTGTTGAGTATCTGATAGAGATTGAACTTAACTCCACCTTAAAACCATGATTCATAGGGGAGGGTTGATCGATCTTATACTATAAGCCCTCACATCAGGTTCATGACTTCCGAAATGGGACTGTTAGGTTTATGAAGTCCAACTTGCACATAGAAATCAGTAACAGTGTTGCTCATATTTGTTGATAAGTGGTGGGCAGACAACGGAGTATAGTCAATCGGTGTTTTCCTTTGGTCTTGCTCATTCTTTTGTTGGATTACGAATACGGCAGTCATTCTGTAGTCGGAGACACGTACAATTGGCGAAACTTCATGATCAATCACTCTGCTCTTGTGTGTTTATCTTCATATCTTTACTTGCACATTAATTCAGCCAGGTCCATAATAACAATACAGTGAACATTGAAAGCAAACTTATTCTGAGGGAGAAACTCTCAGCACATTGTACCTCTGTTCTAACAGCCCACAGAAGTGTTACTTTTACTATGAAGCACCGAAACAGACACATACTGGACACTGATATGTGTTAACACCGATAACAGTTTGAAAAAATGATATAATTCTGTTAAGAGTACCATATCAGTTGCGAGATCGCCTTAATATATGTTTATAAGTAAGAGCAATCTTCAACTTACAAGTATGTTTTGTAAGAATGAGTTAGACTATCCAACCTTGAGTAGTTACCGTCATTACCCTAGTTATTCTGTTTAGCATCATGTTACCGTCACTACCATAGTTATATAGTAGTTCCAAGGCCTATAAAAATATTATCATTTGAAGCATTTTATTGTTTATGTTATGTTGTGTTGTCATTCATCATGTTATCTAGATTGAGAATGTTTAACCACTTGAAGTATGATGATAACCAAACTAAAATCACACAAACCAAATTTTAAGAGGTTAAGATGGAGGTAAATCTAAGGACCAATGGTTGTACAATAAGGTTCTTGGTAAAAAAAAAAAATTATCAAACATTAAGTTACACTTTGTTTTTAAATCAAGTAATCTAATAGCTAAAAATTACACATTCTAAACAGTGTATTTGTTTTTGCAATTTTATGAGACATATTGTATTAGTTTAGTTGAATAAGAAAATTTATATTGTCAATCAAGCTTATTTTGTAATATGCTACACTTATTATATCTTTATCAGGTTAGGTATGTATGTCATGTGCACATGTTATAGTTGTGATATCATCTACCACAAAACGTTAATTATATAAATAATGAATAAATAATGAGTATACTTTTGTGAAAAATAAAATGCTAATTTATAAAGACTTTCACCACTTCAGAAATTACAATGTTTTTTTCCTCTTTATAATTTTTTCAAGGATTAGATAAGTATTTTTTTGGTAGTTATAATTATAAACATAAAGAATCTCCTTTCTAATCCCTCTATTCATTTTTTTATTCACTACAAAACACAGACAAAATATGTATTTTTTCTTATCTTTTTTTTGGTAAAGAAAATATGTATTGCAAAATATTTACAAGGATTAGGAAAAGTAAATTTAATTTTTATTTAATATTGCAAAAAATATTGTTTAAATTAGGACTGTTCGATCTTAATTATACGGCCACCTTGATGGCATCCAATTCGAATCTATTGGACGTATATTTTAAATTTTTAAAAAGGGCTAAAAAAATTCCCATTTTTAAATGAAAAATTATTCATACAATTTCTCCTACTACTCTATTAATTCATAATTTCATATGGTAAATTCTTACCATTGAAGATTCAACTATTCATCTCTAATTCTCTGCACACAACCGAAAAAATAATCTTTTAAACATAAATAATTAAATTAAAATTTAAAATAAATGTAAGGGACCAAATATATAGTTTAACGAAAAAAAATACTTTTGCCATATTATTTTTGGTGTTGACATTCTAACATAAAAAACAAATCCTTATTTCCCAGTTCTAGTAATCTAGTAATTGTAATAATATCATCCCTTCAAATCAAACAATACTTTCCATTCAATTCAAACACACCCTTTAAAATTTCCACCTAAAAAGGGGTTAGTTGAAAGGAACAATAGTTACTTCCAAATCCACCATGTTCTTGTTCTAGATTCATTTCTGAATAAAAACATAACATCAATACAACACAAACATGGCTTCTTCACACCCCAACAATGTTGGAATTCTCGCTATGGATATTTATTTCCCTCCCACTTGTGTTCAACAGGTATTATTACCAATCATGCACTTTCCTCTTCATTTCTTAGATCACTAACATAAACAAAATGTAATTTTTTTAAATGGGTTGGTTAAAATTTTGATTTTTATCTTTGTTTTATAATAAAGTTGTGATTTTTTATGTTCATTTTTCATTGTGTTTTGTGTTTTCTCATTTGTGGGGTTTAAAAAAATTGTTTTTTTTCATATGGGGTGGTTGAAATTGGGATTTTTATTTTATTTTCATTTTTCGTTGTCTTTTTGCTTTTTGATTTGTGGGGTTTAAAAAAAATTGTTTTTTTCTTAGGGGTTTAGTTGAAATTGTGATTTTTATGTTAAAGTTGTGATTTTCACTTTTATTTTCTGTGTATATATTTTTTTTTTCATTTGTGGTGTTGTGTGATTTTTATTTTTTTATAGGAAGCTTTAGAGGCTCATGATGGTGTGAGCAAAGGGAAATACACTATTGGACTTGGACAAGATTGCATGGCATTTTGTACTGAGGTTGAAGATGTTATCTCAATGAGGTTACTTTAATTTCAATTTTGCAGAATCATTTTATAATTTTGAAATGATTTGATTAGATTTTACTAGGCATGCATCAATAGTGTAAAATAATTATACACTCTCATATCCAATAAGAAACCATCAATCTGCAATGTCAAAAACTAAGTTAAAAGAATCTAGGGGATTTGGTGAAATACAAGATGCGCATTGGATGTCAGTATAAAACTATTTTACACTGTCGGTGCAGCTTATATTTTCTATTTTCTCTTGTGTTTCTGATCATTGAAGCTAGCTTTTGTTCTGGACTTGTTTGATGCAGCTGTAATGGTTTTGTTGCAGTTATTCTGATAACATTTTTCTTTTGAAATTTACAGCATGACTGTTGTTAGTTCACTTCTTGAAAAATATAATATCGATCCCAAGAAAATCGGTCGCTTGGAGGTCGGAAGTGAAACTGTCATTGACAAAAGCAAATCCATTAAGACCTTCCTGATGCAAGTTTTTGAGGTATGCTGTTCTTAGATTTTGTAATCTCCAACTTTTTATGTAAAGATTTTTTTAGTTGGTTGTGTTAGTTTATAGGCTTTGATCTATAAACTAGTTGTTACGTTAGCAATAGCATTTTCTCCTTTACCAGAGTTTGAACTCGAGTCCTTTAACAACCCTTAGCTCAAACCAGTTGATCTTGTTAGGTCTTATCTTATGTTAACTAATGTATATTGTAATAATCAGGACAGTGGTAATACCAATATCGAAGGTGTTGATTCAACAAATGCTTGCTATGGTGGAACTGCAGCTTTGTTCAATTGTGTTAATTGGGTCGAGAGTAGTTCATGGGATGGACGCTATGGACTTGTCGTGTGTACAGACAGTGCGGTATAGCCTTCTATGCAACAAAAATCTTTCATATTATGAGTGTCACATTTGATTGTTTCACACAAATTAAGGACAAACTATAAAAGATAGAAATAGAATAACAATTTTACCAAATTAACCTTATAAAGTATCGGTGTATTCACCAATATCATAAATGTAAAGTGGAAGATATTGACTAAGAAGTGATGCATACATTGTTGAAATTTTTCTCTCAACTATAACATTCTTGTTTCAGGTATATGCTGAAGGACCTGCTCGTCCAACAGGAGGAGCAGCCGCAGTTGCGATGCTTGTTGGACCCGATGCTCCTATTGCTTTTGAAAGCAAACTCCGTGGAAGTCACATGTCTCATGCTTATGATTTTTACAAGCCAAATCTTGCAAGTGAATACCCGGTAATGCTTTGCCACCTTCTCTCTATTCATTTTACTTGCATTATAAACTAGGAAGCACGGATACAGACGCAGACACCAGACATGACAAAGACACTGACACGTCGACACCGATAAAAATTTGAGAAAATGACATAATTCAATGTAATCATAAGTGTCAGTTGGTGTCCGACACCAGGATACGCCTAATCCGAGGAGTGTTTGTGCTTCATAGATTATAAATGTACTACTTTCAATGCACTAGTTTTGTTATTACATTAAAACCAACTTCACTTAGTGTCTGTATGAATTAGTTTATTTGAGTTTATTGACTGACGTAAGTACTTGAAAGATTATTTGTGAGATCTAAAACATCTTATGACATGTTCATGAGTTGTTTTCTGCTTATTTCCACAAGCTCTCCAATATAGTTTATAAAACTCTATTATTTTTTGTTGCTGAAATAGCTAATACATAACCGTTTATATGAAAAGTGCTTAAGTAATAAGCACTTAATTAAACAATCTATCCAAATACGGACTTATTAAACTCTTTAAATGCATTATGACTAACGTCATTCGAAAAATAAACTTTTTTGTTCTAGCAATGTCCCTTTTCATATCTAGCCAAATGAAAGAGCTATCTAAGTATTAGAGTCGTGTCCTCAACGTGTTGGAGCTGAAAAATATATGCTTTTATTTTCTGACATTGGAATGAACTGTCCGACACGTGTCGGACATAGACACACTGTGACTCTAGGAAACACCTTCAATCTAAACTTTAGGTTCTATATGGACCATCACTGTTATGCTTTAGCACACATTTGTTGATCTTTGACCTTTTTCTGCTGTAGGTTGTTGACGGAAAACTCTCACAAACTTGTTATCTTATGGCACTTGATTCTTGTTATCGAGTGTTTTGTGAGAAGTAAGTATAGACATTAGACACAACTGAAAAACTCTTTCTGAATTTTTATTGTTTTCATATTCTATTCTTGCATTTACAGACATGAAAAATTGGAGGGGAGGCAATTTTCAATGTCAGATTCTGATTATTTTGTTTTTCATTCTCCGTATAACAAGGTAATAATATAATTCATTTTGTAGTCATGCTGTAATTATTCGCAGATTTCAGCATAATAATAGCCCCGACGTCTTAACGGTAACTGCTTTCTTGATGTATTGCAGCTTGTGCAGAAAAGTTTTGGTCGGCTATACTTCAATGATTTCCTGAGAAATCCAAGGTAAAGTGTAAATGTGAATCGTCTCCATAGGTAGTGTATTACTATCAACGCCGCAAATTTAATTAAAATGCAGTTTTTAAACACGATTAAAAGATTGTTTTGAATGGAATATAGTGACCAAAAGCAATTATCATAAAATGTGAATTAAGACAATACACTATTATGCTATAGAATCCTCAATCAACACAATTCATCAAGAAGTTCTAATCAATTCTAATCCTTAGGTAATTAACCATTAAATAAATCAATAAGATCGAAGATTTATAAGAACAAATGACCATAATGCCATATTCCTATGGTCATTATGTTCACGGCAAGTACATTAATTATTAAAACACTATTGTAATATATTCATTATTTCAAATCGTATTTATAAGCTTTTTTTTGTTCTTTGCTTGTTACTGTACCAGTTTTGTTGACGAAGTTTCCAGGCAAACTCTATCACCTTATGCATCCTTATCTGGTGATGAAAGCTATCAAAGTCGTGATCTTGAAAAGGTAGCTAATCTTGTTTAGTTTGAGTCATGCTGGTAGACTAGAATGACTTCTGGAAATGTATCCTTATGCTGGTTTTACGACGAAAATTGATTTTGATCAAAAGTATTAGGTAAAATGATTTACTCCCTTAGTCTCATATATAAGCAAAAATTCCTTTTTCAGGTTCATTGAATAACTGATGTATCTGGTTCATATTATGGACCAGATACATCAGTTATTCAATGAA
This sequence comes from Trifolium repens, assembly GCA_030408175.1. NCBI lineage: Eukaryota > Viridiplantae > Streptophyta > Magnoliopsida > Fabales > Fabaceae > Trifolium > Trifolium repens. Next base: position 13,748,504 of record CP125847.1, read on the forward strand.
CCTAAAAAAGAATTTTTGCTTATATATGAGACCGGAGAGAGTATGTTTGAATATGTTCTTGTGAAAGTGAGTTGAACAATAAATTTGTGTAAATTAAAAATCATGTTGGTGGCAAAAGCTACAAATTCTAGCTTCAAGATACAATCAATTCTAGCGGCAAAATCAATTCTAATCGAGAATCGCTAAACATACTAAAATCAATTTAGGTCTTCTGATCCAAACATGTGCTTAGATGGTCACGGACTCACGGTTGTTGTGATTTTACAGGCAAACCAACAAGCAGCAAAACATACATATGACGAAAAGGTACAACCAAGCACATTAATCCCAAAGCAAGTTGGCAACATGTACACTGCATCTCTATATGCTGCATTTATATCTCTCCTTTACAATAAACACGACTCGCTGGTAAGGTTTTTCCCTCGTGTTTGTTGTATATTTTACCTCCCTTATCAACATTAATCAGGATTGTCTTTAAATGTGCAGGTAGGTAAAAGGGTAGTCATGTTCTCGTATGGAAGTGGATTAACCTCTACGATGTTTTCCTTCCGTCTTCAAGAAGGTCAACATCCCTTTAATTTGTCGAACATTGTAACAGTATTGAATGTTTCGGGCAAGTTGAAGCAAAGAGTTGAGGTATGCATCTTTAACCACTAAGTTTTCTTACCATACCATATACTACTCCAAATTTAAATTTAAACAAATAAGTACATGCATTTGGTCTAAATGTGAACCAAATACATGTACTTTTTTGCTTATATATGAGTCCAGAAGGCGTGTGAAATTAGGCATATAGGGTGATATGTCTTTGTGTACGTTATGAAGTTAACGTGCATGGTGCATGTTATATTTTAACTGTTAATTAGTGCGACACAATGATGCACGGACATGATATGTATCCAATTCACCTTTTATTAAATATTATAGGATACGATATGTTACGATATATACACACACATAACATATAGTGACATTGAGTATATTTTCAGCAGGGTTGTTCACGGGTCTAAGTGAACCAAACCAACCCAACCCGCATTTTTACCTAAACATGTTCATGTTCAATCTACTTTTGTTGTTGTAGTTACCCCCCGAAAAATTTGTCGAAAACACAAAAATCATGGAGCACCATTACGGAGGAAAAGACTTTGTAACTGGCCAAGACTGTAAATACTTACTTCCTGGCACATTCTATCTCACCAAAGTTGACTCCCTGTATAGGAGATTTTACGCCAAGAAGGACGCTGCATCTAGTACGTGACATTTCGACAGATGATGATAGCCGATATCTTTCAAATTTGAAGAAAACAAAAATATTTTGTTCTAGTTCACCTTCTGTATTTGAGGCCTCATGGCCATTTAATTCAGCTTAATGTTTATAGGAATTTCTTTTATTATTTATAGATAGTGTGATCAGGTTGTATGGAAAATATGTTGGTGAATAAGTTTTAGAAAAAAAATCGAAAAAAATAATAATTAAAATATGTGCTAATTTTTATTTGTTAAATTATAAATACACATGTTTTGATTGAATTAAGGTGTTGATGTTCTCTTCAGCAATCCTTGTTCAACTGACATATACCAATATTGTTAGGCCGAATACATTTACCAGATGTTGTGTCCACAAAATGTGTTTTAACTTTGGATTCAAGACTACACATCTTGTTTCTAACAAAGTTATTTGCCACAGCACCACATAGTGTAACTATTCCTCTATGCCTCAAAATACTTCGGACGAACCCTATGAATTAAGGATCGCCTGCTCTAACTGTTACACACAGTAGACAATCACAACCACAAAAATAGATCAGACGTTTCTAATCTAGTTGATTACTTTTATATAGAAATTAATTTCAGCCACTTATTTCTGATCGACGGTTGGGAACAATTAATGTCTTAATGCAATAACTGCATCAAATCTATTTCCCTGAATTAATGGACCACATGAATAGGTAGTATTGTGGACCACTGTCAAAAAATTATTAGAATTCTAATAATTGTTAATGATGTTTTGAATATTTTTATTGTCATCGATGTTTTACATGAAAAACATTAGGTATTTATCATCGTTGATGTTTTGAACATTTTTTATCGACATGATCAACAATACATCGTACATATTTGAATTTACCATGAAAATTATAAGTTGTTTATTTAATTATATTTTGCTGATCAATCAACTTTCATAAGTCTAGTGGTCCATATTATTGGAAGGTGCTAAAGGGAGAAAAGATGAAAAAATATCAAAGTTGATCAATCAACTTTTTAACTGCATCTAAATTAATATGAAACAAGTCATTTAAACCTTTGCAGATAGAGAGTTAGGAATCAAAGACTGACACTATATGGTGGTCACACCCTTGGCATGGCAATAATTGAACCATGTTTTGAACTTGAGTTTGCACTAAACCATAAAAAGATGTCACGGAAATTAGTAACATGAGAATAAATTGCAGGTATATAGTATCAATTTATTTTCCCTTTAATACTTGGTCACAGTCCCACATATTTGAGGGTAAATTTTTTTAAGGGTAAATAGATGATACCCCCTGTAATTTTTTTCTTTTGACTCGCCCCTCGCAATGTTGAATTTTTTGGACTCGCCCCTTGAATGCACTTTTTAAATCGGTTATTTTGTTTAAACCGGTTTAAAAAGTACTGCTTTTTAAAGCAGTTAATCTGTTCAACTGATTTAAAAAGTGCAAATTCTTTGCACCCAAGGGGGGAAACCAAAAAAATTTACTTTGCAAGGGGCGAATCAAAAGAAAAAAAATTACAGGGGGGAAAAACAAAACTCGCCCACATTACAGGGGGTATCAACCTATTTACCTTTTTTTAATGCTAGAGTCATTTTGAGTTAAGCCATATCAGCTTCAGAAGGCACCCAAAATCAAAGTTGGCACATCAAGCCGCAACTTTTTCATACAAAAAATAAGTTTTTTTCATAAAAATTTGAGAGCAAAATAATTTATTTTGTATCAACTTTTAAAAAAAAATAAAAAAATTCTCCAATTTTTTATTTCTATAGGAATGTTTTTCCAGAAAAATAAAACCCACATTTTGTTTATCCTGAAAGTTTACTTTTATATAAAAAAAAAAAGTGGTGATTTGAAGTCCCCTTGCTTAGACCCACAACAAAAGAATGAGACAATGGGCTAGATACGAAAGAATTATCTAAATTGGAGAACATAATTAAGGGAATTCTCATTTTGCCACCCTATTTATATTCTGGAATGCTCTACAATTTTATCAAAATATTCACGTCCACTACTTAGGTAGCGGATATATTCAAAAACAACATATCATTATAATGTCCGCTACTTAAATAGCGGACGACATTTTTCAAAATTTTCTCATTTTGATAACGTCCGATACTTATGTAGCGTAAGGGTAAAATGGGAAACATATAGAATGCGCGAGTAACCGGACAAAAGTAAATTTCTAATTAAGAGGCTTAATAGTAGCTTTAGTGAGATTGTAGAGGGGTTTATTCCACTATTGAGAATTATCTCAATAACATGTTACCATGGATCACATAAGCACAAAATTTTATTAAATATATGTTTATCTCTTAAAACGTTGAGAAAATGTCAAAAACAATATCAATCACGAGCAAAACAAGTGTAGCAATGCCTATATTCGTTTACAAGAACATAAGTCGAATGGAGTTTCAGATAGAATATGATTTAGATAGCAGTTGGTTTGTCTTACTTTTAAGTTAGGAATTCAGCACACAAGTGTATTCTATATTTATAGATTCACTAGTGTGTACCATACCTTATGATGTATCAAATTTTTACTTAAGTGCACCATACCTTGTAGTGTTCCGTGCTTCTCTAATTTCGCAATTTAATAATAAGTTACACTTATCAATTTAATTACAAATAAGTCTCACTTATTAATTTATAAATAAGTCTTACTTATTATTTATTTAATCTTTCATATATTTGTCCTGTGTTTGTGACCTTGTAGGTTCTAGTAACGTTGACAATAATATTAAATCACATATTTAATATTATGTACAATGAACACTGTCTATGTATAATTATCCATTTGTCCCTTATATCTATATTGAAAACAAGACATAGATTGTGTCACCCTTGTATAGTTCAATATTATGTTTCTTGATCCCATAATATAATCTAGTAACAGATAAGCTAAATATATGACTTAGTTCGGCGTGACCACGCAACTTGCAATCATATTCTATCTAGGGTCCATAGTGGGGTTTCAGCTCGAAGGGTGATATACACGACTATCATCACTATGAGAATAATTTATGACTTATATAACATAGTACTATGTAGTATTCTCATGACGGGTCAATCTAATATAAATACTACTCCTAATATTTATATCTATGTGAAAACTTTATATCTCATATTTATGATTCGTGAGATGTGGTCATCAGTCTATTCACATGATAGTCTCTATATTTTACTGTTATCTCACATCACATTAAAACTTGACTATGGATACTTTAAGAATAGTATCCCTGTGTTTAATGAGGTCTCACAATTAAGTCACTCCTAATGATTCATTAAACTTACTAGTTATTCTAGGAAATTTATTGTTTGCAACAAACATAATAAAGAAACGTATTATCATATATTAAATATATAAATCAAAGCCACAGTATAAAAGCAAATACTATCAAAATGGATTGGCGAGTTTATTCCAACACTATCAGCTTTTTTTTTTTGTTGCTTAATTATTTGAAATGTTTTATGTCCATTGTGGGCAAAATAGTATACGTAACCATTACTATGTCTCTCTCTAAAATTAAATTGTAAACATGAACTATGTACTTACATAGAATGATTGCTTCAATTTTGTAACTATTAGCATTCAGATTGATTTGTCCTTCATAATATATGGGGTCATTGAAAATAGGGGTTGTAACAATTGTTCAACAAGAGAATAAATTTTTATCCTTATTTAGGCAGGAGAAAATTACACCACATGGGAGACAAGAATTGTTTGTTTCCAAGATATCTATGATATATTTCAATCATAGAAATAAACGACCTATTCTGCATTCAAACAATTATTTCTAGGGAAATTTCAATATATATATTCCTCATCCTCCCCTGCATAGTGTGTGTGTCTATGCTTTAACTATGTTACATAAAATCTCTATAATAATATTTATTGACTACAAAATGAATGTGGATATATTATGAATTAATATTTGCATTAAGGATGTTCAGAGTTCATGAGCTGAACTGAACCGTATAAATGATTTGGTTCGGTTCAAAAAATCACTTTATAAAATTTGGTTAATTTATCTTAACCAGTTCAGTTTAGAATCGGTTTGAAACCGGTTTATAAATTATTAATTGATTTTCAATGATTGAGCAAGGTTCAATTGAGTTTTGAACAAGGTGGAGTCCCATTGCAAGGTGGAGTCCCCTAGCGTCAAGGATGTAGATGTCATACAATGGTTCTTCATAAGGGTTTGATATATTCGCCAAGGTGGAGATTGTTGAGTATGGCTTAGATATAACAAGAAGAGGCCTGGGGCGGCTGAGCACCTGGGTACGGTTCAGGGGTATATTATGGACCGAATTAGAATCAATATAAATACCGCTTGTAACACTGAAATCATAATTCATTCATTCATCTAATAGAAACTAGCTCTAACGAGTTCTATAGTCGGAGACGTATCTACGGAAGACTCCATTATTAAACTTCTTGTGTGTTCATCATCGTTTGTTTTCTTTATTATTTCCTTTTGTTATTAGTTATGCACGACATAATTACAGCGATGAAAACTTCATAACTACAACATTGTAAAAAGAAAGGAATATGAAAGAGATTAAACGTGAGAGGGGAGGGGGTGCCGAGAGTCTTGCATTAAATGAGATTAGTTTGACAATGTGCCCAAAAGGATGAGAGTGTCGTGGGAGATTCGTTAGGAGGATCGTTTGACAATATATGCAACAATCATATCGAGAGAGTAATTAGTGTGCGGATACGTTAACATGTGTGTTCATTGAATGAAGCAATCGATTTATTGAAGTTTTTCCTCCGTAAATATTTCAAATATATTGAGTGCTGATATGTTGCTGGAATTTTTATCAATTGTTTAATTTCAGTGTAATTTCTTTCTATTCAGGCGTTTCACCCTACTCGTAATAATAAAAAAAAAAAAATCTTACAAACTATTTTATAGGATTAAGTTCATCCCATCTAAATCTCTATGGTAACTTATCTATAGCGAGAAAAAAAAAAATTTGAATCCTGTTTAATTCATTCTCGTTGTAAGATTAAATTAAAAGATATAAAATATCATCTGATGAATTGAACGATTAATCTCATTGTGGATCTAAGTCCAAGTTGTGCCAATAAGTTAGTGGATCATATATAGTGTTAAAAATTCTAATTAGAATAGAATTCAACTATAAAATTAAACAACTAATTAGCAACAATTTGCATTGTCAAAAAGCAATTCAAAATTTTCAAACACCTCTATCTACCCTGCAAATGGTACTATAATTGTAGTTTAATAATTTATGTTTTGGATTACCATGTTATAATAACTATTGAATAATGAGTAGTGATAATTATTTCTGGTCAGACATAATTTAAGATACAATGAAAAAAATTGGCTAAGTCAGTAACTTTCTCTCTTTTATTATATGGCCCCACTATTATATGTCTCTTTCAATTAAAAAAACAATAATAATTTTGTGTAGGTAATTACATCAATAGAGAATGGAACACTGCAAATGTTTCATTTTTTTTCCCATACTCAATAATGCTTTTTTTTGCTCTGCAGACTCAGAAATTTAAAATAACCTATTATATATACCCAGACAATATTATCAGACACATATGTGTTATATCATAATCTTTGTGCTATATATGAAAATATAAATGTGTCCTGTTTTTGTTCCCCATTGTTTATCCCATTAAGTCCCTACCTAACTTTTAATTAAATTAAATATATTGTTATGTAGTTATAACATACGCTCCTCCTTTCCCTACCTTGTCAAGTTGTTATCTGTACACTTATGGATTGCTATAGTTTGTACTTAATTAATTGTCCATGAGATATTATTTTTCTTCTGATTATGGTCTAATAGCATAGCAGGATACCCTTTAGTCATAAGTTTAAAATTGTAAATAAAAATTCAAATTAATGACTTAACCGACACTCTACCAAAAAATTGTCATACTATGACAAAAACCAAATAAATATATATAAAAAAATTGAGAATTAATTAATATGTACATAAGGTTCTATACTTGTTAGAAGTCATATGTTAGATAAGAGATGAATTGAAGATATATTTATAAGTAGGGGTACAGTACAGCTTCGGCCCTCTCCTGTACCAAAAAAAAGTAGGGGTATATGCACATTACAAGCCAATTTTGTAAGGTTGGGTTAGATTTGGCTTAAATCCGTAGATAATATCAAATCTTTCTCTAAGACCTGTTCGATCAGCTGTTATCTGGTTTTCACTATCAGACCACTAGAATCATGCTCCAGATATTTAGTCTTGCACATGAAAAAATATAGTCTGACATTTGATAAAAGATGATCTGAACATGTTTTTAAATGAGGATAATCATCAACTTATAAGACAGTTGAATTAGAACCAACTCTTAATTATTAAATGGGATCATAGTCTCTACGAAATTTAATAGACCACTTGCTACTAGGTTTTCAGCATTTGAAGGAATATGTTAAAAGTCTCGCACAATCGTGAAAATGGTTTTGCAAACTTTAAAGAATAAAGTTAAATCTTTATTTAAGACATTATAAAATGATCATTAGTGTTCCTTTAATTTATCAACAATAATATCTCGCTTGCCCGCCAAATTTTTTTCAAAGAATAATTTAATATTAATATGAAAAATATAAGAATCCGATTGATTGGTTTGGTGAAAATTAAAATGCTATATCTATAGGTATGGACATAAAAGAAACGTGTATAGGGATACTTAAGGCGGCCATATAGAGATCATGATAGGATACGATATAAATAGGATAATAATTATTCTATTATGTGTTTGGTGCACAAAAGATAACCTACTAATGCAATAATAATATTTTATCATATTGTTTTTTTTTTATACACACCTTATAATAATATGATATGATATATATATATATATATATATATATATATATATATATATATAATTTTTGAAAGACATAATTAACCCTGTAAAACAATTATAGTTTTTTGCTTAAATTTTTTTTAATAGAACTTACACAACTAAACAATTTCAATATTTTTCATAAAAAAATGAGCGAATAATTAATTTTATTACATATGTGTTTTTTTTACTAAATTATGTATGTTGAATAATTTAAATACATGAATAATATATATTATATATTTTTTCGTAATTTTTCATAAGTATTCTACTTTACTTTTATTGTCAAAAAATAAATATTTTACTTATATATATATATATATTCTAATTTTAGTATGATTTTAATTTTTAGACTATGTAGATTACAAAACTACCCTTTTTTCAAATTATATATATATATATATATATATAAATTTAATATCAAATTATATTATTATTATTGATATTTTATTAATTTCATTTTTTATTTTAAAATATATTTTATGCAGTAAATTATTTTCTTATCATATTTTTCTAGTTTCTAATTCAACTCAAATTCATGATAAAAATTTGAACACAGACAAAATAAAATAAACTTTTGAATTAATTTATCATATTCTATTGTTTCACCAAATATTAAATTGAGTCATAATAGTATACAATTATGGTATATTTTTTTATGGTGTGTATATTATTGTGTTTTTTTTTCTTTTTCAAGAGAGTTTGACTTTTAATTAGCATAAAATATTTGTTAAAAAAAGTTTACTTTAAATACAATTACTTTAGTAAATGATTAATAGGTGTGTTGAATTCGACGAAAAATCACACCAATGAATTTTGATGTGTGGGGCAAATTAACCAAGTAACCAAATTAAAGTTGATAGAGATGATGAAGGTAAGTAATCCAAACAAAAGAAGAGAAGAACACAATAATTTGTTTACCCAGTTCGGTGTTAATGAACCTAATATGGGGGAGAGAGCAGCTCTCCGTTCCACTATGATCAAATAAGAATCTTTACACAAGAAATTCCCAAATTGGGTTACAAGTATTAATCCTAATACTACCCAAATCCCGAATCCCTTCTTCCGTGATGAAGAGACTCAATTTGACCTAGCTACCCAAGGTGAACCAAGGATGATTCGCCCAAACCCCTAGAATTATACCAAAAATGAATTCTCTAAAACTCTAGTGTGGCAAACCCTAATCCTAATTGCTTTCAACCTTATTTTTCTATGAATAAAGAGTTCCCTATTTATAGAAAAATATATGCCTAAATATCAGAAACAAATCTATCTTAAAAATAAAACAGAATCTAAGTCAGATATCCTCCGAAAACAATTTTTCCACAAAATCTGCAAAACAGTCAAGCTGTCATGCGCGTCTGCGCCGTGGCGCCCTCACGAGGGCTCGTGGCCGCGCCAGCACCCGAGACAACTGCGCCCTGGCGCCCCAGACCTGCGCCTTGGCGCCCTCACGAGGGCTCGACTGCCCGTTGCCTGCTGCCTGCTGCCTGTTGAGCCCTCACCAGGGCACACCAGCTTCAGAATTTTTCGACTTCTTGTAACTGAGATTTCAAGGCATATCCAACAATTCTCCACCTTGCCTTTAAATCGACGGTGATCCACTCAACCACCGTGCTGCTCTCTCCATCTTGAACTACTATTCAAGATCATTGGCCAAGTCCAAGTCCCACTTGAACCTTGACCTCTTCCACTTGCTTCCAACAACTCTTGCTAGAATCACAAGTTGTACCTCTACCTCTTCATCCCTCGGAATGCCTTCCGCACTCATGAAGGTCTTGTCTCCCACTACCATAGGATTTTTGGTAGCACCCACAAGACTCACCGCAACCTCTTCAGCCCCCGGAGTGATCAAACCCGTCCTCCTGAAGATACGCTTGCATCCAACTATCAACGGCCTTTTGGATAGTCCTACAAGCTTCACCACCCCCTCTTCGAACCCCGGAATGCCTCCCGTACTCTCGAAGACTTGCTTGTCCTCAACCAACCTTGGAATTTTAGGCGGTTGTTCAAGCTCCAACAATAGACTCTCCTTGTGCCCCACTACCTCAAGTAGCCCTACAAGTTCCCAAGTCCTACTGTCGGTGTTCCCAATTGCTTCCCTGAAGTTCTTTAATAGGTTTTGCACTTCTTCAGCCTCAATTGGAACATACCCCACAAGGTCTTCACAGTCGTACCACTTCGGTGCAACACTACCACTCTCCTCCCTATCTCCTTCTTGATAGCCAAGAGTTAGTGTTGTTTCTCCTCCTCTAGTATCACTATCGGAAGCCTCCACCTCAAGTTGAAAATCCTCCACCTTAAGATGAAACTCCTCCACCAAAGTCTCGAACTCGGTACTTCCTCTATGAACCCCACCTTGCAATTTGCAAAACCACTCAAACCGTGTTTCTCCCTTCAACGCCTCAACACACTTGTTATGGACTAACACCGCCCTCATCTTTACCTTCCACAACCCGAAGTCGTTACTACCGGTAAACTTCTCAATATCAAACTTAGAACCCATGGTACCTGATTATCGATTTGATCCTTGCCCCACGGTGGGCGCCAATTGTTGTGAATTCGACGAAAAATCACACAATGAATTTTGATGTGTGGGGCAAATTAACCAAGTAACAAAATTAAAGTTGATAGAGATGATGAAGGTAAGTAATCCAAACAAAAGAAGAGAAGAACACAATAATTTGTTTACCCAGTTCGGTGTTAATGAACCTAATATGGGGGAGAGAGCAGCTCTCCGTTCCACTATGATCAAATAAGAATCTTTACACAAGAAATTCCCAAATTGGGTTACAAGTATTAATCCTAATACTGCCCAAATCCCGAATCCCTTCTTCCGTGATGAAGAGACTCAATTTGACCTAGCTACCCAAGGTGAACCAAGGATGATTCGCCTAAACCCTTAGAATTATACCAAGAATGAATTCTCTAAAACTCTAGTGTGGCAAACCCTAATCCTAATTGCTTTCAACCTTATTTTTCTATGAATAAAGAGTTCCCTATTTATAGAAAAATATATGCCTAAATATCAGAAACAAATCTATCTTAAAAATAAAACAGAATCCAAGTCAGATATCCTCCGAAAACAATTTTTCCACAAAATCTGCAAAACAGCCAAGCTGTCACGCGCGTCTGCGCCCTGGCGCCAACACCCGAGACAACTGCGCCCTGGCGCCCCAGACCTGCACCTTGGCGCCCTCACGAGGGCTCGCCTGCCCGTTGCCTGCTGCCTGCTGTCTGTTGAGCCCTCACCAGGGCACACCAGCTTCAGAATTTTCCGACTTCTTGTAACTGAGATTTCAAGGCATATCCAACAACAGGTTTGCGAGATTGGTTTATCATATAAAAAGAAAAAGAGATTAATTCTGATAGGAGAATATCAATGAATAGAGAAGAATAGCTATGACTATGATAACAAGGAAAAAGTACAAGCAATTTTCGTACACGCTACCTGAATTTATTTATTGATAAAGACATGCTACCTGATCTGAAATCATGTGGTAGCTACCCACAAAAAAAAATATATATAATTCAATTCTAACACTTTACAAAGAATATTATTGCACCGTAAAAAAAAATAGAATATTATTGTGTGTAAAAAAAAAAAGAATATTATTGAATTTTTTAAGATTTTTCAAGTTCCCCGCTAAATAGGAGGACTTCTCCCTCTCTCTCTCTCTCTCTCTCTCTCTCTCTCTCTCTCTCTCTCTCTCTCTCTCTCTCTCTCTCTCTCTCTCTCTCTCCCTCCCTCCCTCCCTCCCTCCCTCTCTCTCCCTCAAGTAATTGTTGTAACATAGAATATGGAGAAGTATGATGTAAGAGGGCCAGGAATAATGTAAGAGGAATCTGCCAAGTTTTGCGCAAAAAATGAATCTTGTTCTTAATATGATCTCATGTGCTCATTCAAAACGAAAATACATAAATTAAATGGTACATTATTTATTAAATGTTCATATATACTTTATAACATGTTATCGATCTACAATGCAAGTGTATAAGGTATGGAAAAATATAAGACTTTAACCAATTAAATTGGATTCAATGAAAATATTAGCCTCTCATAACGTGACAAATAATGTTCGGATTATAGTTGCATGATATATTAATATTTAATGTCCGACACACATTTTAAATAGATGATCTCCAGCAAAAAAATATCTATAAACACAAATCTTCATTTCAAATGGCTATTTATCCAATTTGTTGATATGCAGGTGTGGGTTAGAAACCTCACATTGAATGCAAAAGTGAATATTGAGCAACATATATGTTAGGTTTATATGATCTATATATTTAATATGTTGAAATTTTTAGTTAATACGAGTTGTTCAAATTTAATTTGTATGTTGCTCTTGGTCCATTGTGATCGATAATCTTCCGAGCTCCCTGATCATACACAATAGTGGTACAAATGCCATATTTGGTCAGCTTTTTGTTTCAAAAGTCATCTTAACAATGTATAAGCATGTCACATTGATATATTATAAAGTTTTTAGCATTGCTAACGATAATTAATTTCGTTCGAGACACATATAAACCACACATGACAAATTCTTTTTTCACAATTAAATTATTTTCATAAGTAGGAGCCAAAATTCGAAATCATAACTATCAACTTAAGAGATCTAATTAATATTCATATCACTTTAATCAATTCACTCATTGTTAAAATTGCGTAGATTTCTAAACATGTGTTATACAATTAAATTTTTTGAGCTAAGAATGCGGTTTCTAATTTTGCTTTGAATCTTCATATATTTTTTTCAGGCAAATAGTGGGACCACAACTAACACTTCACTTTCGAAATCGACACATCATTAATTTCTCATATTCATGTCCATGGGAGATGTATGGGAAACTATAGAGTCCAATCCAAATGAACATGGAGAATAGAAATATGACGAGTAATGCTCAAAATTCTAATATAGACTGGTTCAATAAATAATTCATAATAGATTAATATTTAAAAAATATTTTAAATTTTATCGATGACATATATATGTTATTGTTTGGAAATATAATTTAATGCTCATTTTTATTTTTATGATTAAAATAATTATTTAATTATAACGTTGATTAAAATAGTAGATAATTAATAAAAATGTAACTCATATTAAAATGACCTCAATAATTACTTTTTTTAGCCATAAAGACGAAAAAGTCATAATTTTATATTTTTAAAAAGTATTATTAATAGTTGTTAGAATCTCTAATAATTTTAAGCATTGATCCATAGCATTAGCCAAAATAATGCTAATTAGTATTCTAGGCACTAATTAAGAAGTTGAAAGAAGTAAACTTAATAATGAAACATGTATTTTTTATATTTTTTAAAATTAGAATCTGCAAGTTTGAAACTTTTTTTCTCTCTATTATTTATAGAGATAAAAAAATATTTGAACCTAAATAAGAAAAAATATAAAATTGAACCTAAGTTTATCCTATAACAATTCCATATTTGATACTACCCAAAATACATTAGTTGGGGCAAATTCTAACTGTCTATGGTGGACCAGTCGTGAATAACATAACAATGGATACGAATTTTATAAACGCATCGTTGGATTGAAAGTTTATATTATATAGACCATCCATAAAAAAAAATTAAAAAATTGAAAATCATTTGATATGTTATTGAGACTCATTAAAATTAACGATATTTAATAAAAATCCATAAACCGTTAATTTTTATGGTCTCAATAACATATCAAATATTTTTTAATTTTTCTAATATTTTTTATGAATGATCTATATGATATAAATTTTCAATTCAACTGTTGATATATTTTGTAAAATTTGTATTCATCATAGAAATATTGATTACTTGTCCACGGTAAACCATTTATAAAAGTGGTCTACAGTAGCATTGATCCATTAGTTGGCATTTTTTCCTGTAAATATTTGAAAGGATTGGGGTTGTTGTGGTCCCTTTTTGCATGATTATTAACAATGTTAGTTAATGTAAGTGTTTACTCTGACAAACGGGTAATTTTTCAAGCAGTTTCATACTCTCACCTGTCGGATAAACTGCACACACTTTTTGGTCATTCCTTTCCATTCTAGCTCCTCCTCATAATCTCACATGGTATCCACTAGTTTCTTTTCCTTTTCTTTTCAACTATCATAAAAAGATTGCATTGATAAAGTGTAAGATCCATAAAGTAATATATCAAATGCATACAAACATTAATATCAAACAAGGGTCCAATTGACAACATAGGTTGTTGCTCAATTCTCAAACACAGCACCTAATATTCAATAGGGATTCAATAGGGAGAAGTATTGACCGGTACTTCCTCCGGTCTAAAATATAAAATATAAGTTGTTTTGACTATATTACATAAATTAAGAAATGTAATTAATATTATATGAAAAAAAGAAATTATGAGTTAGTTTACAAAATTGTCCTTCATTAATTGTACGGGAAAGATAAATCGAACAATTGAAAGAAGAATGAGAAATAAATAGTTAAGGGTATAATAGGAAAAAGAGCAAAAAATGTTTCATTGGTAATGTAAAGCGACTTATAATTTGGTACACAATTTTTCTTTAAACGATTTATATTTTGGAACGGAGGGAGTAACATTGAATTAGACAAATACTCTCTTTTATTATAAATTGAGCATTGCTATATGTCGCGAGAGATATTATCCCGATCAAATCACGAAAAGATTTTAGCCAATTAAATTTCTTCTTGGCCTTAAAACACGGGAGGTCATGGGTATAGTTTAGGAAAGATATTTGTTAAATATGCCTTCGTGAAATAATTGTGAAGTTAATTTCGCTGTAAGTAGCAATAGGAAAAAGCTAACCAGTGTCTCCGGGAAACTAGTTAAGGAAACTAAATATAAAAAAGTTATCTTGGTATTTGTGTAGTCAATATTTTTAAAGTGTAAGAAATGTTGTTTTCAATTCAAAATTTTTCTTTTTTGATTCTTTAACTAGTGCCTCAGGGACACTAGTTAGCATGACCCTATAAAATATAGGATCATGTTAACATGTGCCCTAAGAGTATATGTTAAGGTATCTAAACTAAAAGTAAAAATTTAGCATTTAATGATACCAAATATTAAATGTACGTTAAAAAAATTGAATGCATAAGTTCTAATAAAATATTATAACATATTTGTCTTCTTAACATGTGTTCTTAGAACACGTGTTAACATTCTCCTAAAATATAAGCAAAATATTTTTTTTAGATTTATTATATAATTAATATATTTGTTCTATAATATAGATCAGAAATATTAATTTTATAATAAATTTAAAAAGATGAATTATGTTTATTATTATCATGGATGGAGTAATTTCAACACACACATATTAAAAACAATAGTAAAAGAAAAAGGAAATACTAATATTTTCAAAGATCAGGTGTTAAGGAATTAAAAGTGGAAAACTTATCTTGTGTGTATTTAATTTTCAAAGACCAGGTGTTAAGGCTACTAGTTCAATTGATAGTAAGAATAGATTGAACATGTACTTATATGGTACATGGTTCAATTCTCATTGAAGACAAAAACTCCACTAGTGGGGGGAGGAGAAGATCGTGAGGTAGCAGTGTCAGGATCGCCGAAGGATCGGGCTGTTACAAAAAGTGGTAGTGGAAATGCATTGAAGATGTACTTGAACCCCATGGTATATGGTTCGATTCCCACGGAAGACAAAAAAAACTCCACTGGTGAGGGGGGTGGAGAAAGTCGTGAGGTAGCAGTGCCGGGAGCGCCGAAGACCCGGGTTGTTACATTTTTAGTCCCTATATATTTAGGTGGACTTCCAAAAATAGTCCCTACATTTTTTTAAATATAGTTTTAGTTCCTATCGTCAACTTTGGGTGATTAGGCAAACAACAGACACCACACATAAGATTGCCACATATTGAAAATATTAGGCTATTTTGTGCTTTTGGTCTCTGTAAAGTTGGCGAATTTGGATTTTAGTTACTGTATAAAAAAAATTATTCCATTTTGCCCCTATAATTTTAAATTGCTTACTCCATCCGTCTCAAATTTTTGGTCATTTCAGATTTTTAGTTTTGTTTCAAAACTTTAATTCTTTTAAGAAACCAAGGTGCAATTAATACTATTTTACCATATGTACCTTACAAAAACTAAAACATCCACTAAATGAATTTTCACTTTCTTAAAAAATCAAGGGTAAAAAGGATTTAACTTTTTTTTTACACAAGGATTCAACTTATAAAACTTTATTGTTTCTTAATTCATGTGCAAAACTCTAAAATGACCAAAGATTTAAGACGGATGGAGTATGTTTTAGTCCTTAATGTGCCAATGTTACACAATAATGTTGCAATGATCGAAATTTGCTGACGTGATCATTATTACACTTGTTTAGAGGGTGCTTACGTGGTAAATTACAAGGAGGAAAATCAAAATTCGCAAAAATTACAAGATAAAATTTAATATTCATAAATGTGAAAACTCGTTGTTCAATTCTTCATTTTCTACCTTGCTACGTACCACCACCATTGTAGAACTCTTGTTACCTTCAAATTAATAACCCCATAAATTCCTCATTTTCTCATAAGATATTAAATCTTAAGATCATCATTTCATTTATGAAACATATTTCATCTTAATTTTTAAATTCCGTCTAGTTTCCTTTACATATTTAGTGATAATGAAACGAAATTATCTCCTTTTTCACTTCTAATCATTTGTTATCAACACAGTGATTATATAATGGTACCCTAATTTATGATAAAAGAGAGAAAGAGAAATCAAATTTATCATAAAGAAAAAATCATTGAATAAATTGTCTTTCGAAAAGAAGATTTTTTAATGGGGTTTTCAGGTTGAAAATAGTTAGAAGAGTTCTTTAGTGGTGGTGGTAACATGGTAGAAGATGAAGATTCGAAAAAATGAAATTTTCACATTTCTGAATTTTAAATTTGGTCCCAGTAAGTTGGATGAATTTTGGTTTTCATCACTATAATTTGTTAAGTATGCGCTCTCTGAACACGTGGTTATGGTCCAGTCAGCAGATTCTGACCCTATCATCAATTTTTGTGTGACATGGCCACAATAAGGACTAAAATAAAAGTAATTTGAAATTATAGAGGCAAAATGAAAAGATTTTTTACATGGACTAAAATCCAAATTCGTTAACTTTACAAGACTAAAAACACAAATTAGCCTAATATTTTTAACAAGTGGCAGGCCTATGTGGCGTGTGTTGTTTGACTAATCATCGAAAATTGACGGTAGAAACTAAAATTGAAAACAGAAAAATAACTACATAGACTAAAAATATAATAAAAAATATGTAGAGTCTATTTTTGGAAGTCCGTCTAATTGTGGGTTTAAAAAAAAATATTTAACCCTAAATTTTATTCACATTTTAACATAATTTTAAATTATCAAGATCCATTTACCTAAAAATGTAATGTAGCGTAAACAAAACCTTAAACCAACGGTTAGATAAGGTGATCCAGTGTAATATAATGGGGATTCGAATTTCCTGTTGTAAAAAATCACATATTGTTTCATACTGTTTTAAATCTTAGCTATTGATTATTAGATCGAACAGATCAAAATTAATTATGTATAAAATTACTAAAAACAATCTCAACCACACAATTGTGATTGGACGGTCCTTAACGGCACGAAATCTATTCCTATGTAATGGTAGTATATGCTTCCCAAACAAATGATGAGAGAAGACACGATGAAAGAGTAGAGAGGTTGGTGCGTGGTGATAAATAATGATATCGTCATACCTCCCCAATTATTAATTCCTTAACAAAATTTCACTTCCCAATATAAGGGCAGCTTGCCTTGGCCCCTTCTGCTATTGGTCTTGTAAGAGCTTGGAAGTGAGAGCTATAAAGTTAAAAAGTTTCAGAAACAACATTAACATGCCTTTTTCAAAAACAATTAACACCTCAGTCTCTGTCCCCTCACAATTATAATAATACTATGGAAAATACTAACTAATGCTCTCAAGACATTAATTAAAAATATTTTAAATAATAATAATACATTAAAATGCATAAAATCAATATTTGAAAAATAGAAATGATATTGTTTTAATGTAAAAATTACTTCTTTTATATTCTTAACTAATGTTTTGGAGACACTTGTTATCATGACTCTTATAATATTAGGGTCCTTGTATAAAGTGAAGCTAATGGAACATAGGTATACCAATAGATGGTTTTAGTTTCATCAAATTTTTATATTTAAAAATGAACATTTAATATATTTTAAACGACATAATATACAAATATATAATTTAAGTTGAAGGGTGTAGATAAGTTAAAAAATAAACAAGTGAAAAATATTGATCAACCTGTGAGTGCAAATGGTACAATTGAAAGATAAATAAATAATTAAATGGATATTCAATTTACTATTATGTTTCAATTTATTCTTTTTAATATCACAAATAATATTATTATAATTGTTATCCCATCACAATACGAGATCGGATGCATATAAGTAAATGAGTGTTGTTATTTGAACAACTAAAAATTAGACAACTTTTAGACAACTCTATTTTTTTTTCTTCTTCTTTTGTAACAAAAATAATAAAGTGAATCACAACCAGAAAAATAAATAATAATAAAGTGAGAGGAAAGAGAGAGTAAAAATATAATAAGAGTGTATATAAAAGATAATTGTTAAAAAATTATCAACTTTTAGTTGTTCAAATATATTTTTTAGAACACTACACTTGAAAATGTGATTAAAATATACAGTCTCTTAACAAACACTATAGCTATAGTAACTATACATATAGGTACTTGTATTATAGTAAGGAAAAACTATAGGTGCTTGTATAGGCCCTGTCTAGGGTGAGAGACTTAAATAGGTCTCTCACCGTGAGAGACCAAATTTTTTTTCTTTTTTTTTTTCATGTTGCTTTTGGACCTTAGATTAAAAAGTGGTACATGATATTATGATGCACTATCAGCATTGTATTATTTTTCATTTCTTTTTTTTTTTTTTTTATTCCTACAAAATAGAAACCTTTTAAGTTTAGTCTTTACTTAATTTTAATAGTATTTTTAGTTGTACAAATTTTTTCTTAATACATTGTTTAAACTCTGTTAAAATAAAATTTATTTAATTAATCTTAAACTCTTAAATTTTTTTAATGATTTTTTACACACATGTTTATCGCTTTATAAAATACTTATTAACCAAAACTTATAACTTTTTAATGTGAGATCGTTGTACCCCGTTTTTTGACCTAAATTTTTGCAATTTTTCATTCTTCAGTCATATTTTCGATTCGAAATAATCGTTATTTTTTTCAAGAAATTTTGACAGAGAAGTATTTTTTGCATTTTTTCATTCGTCAGTCGTCTAAAAATCTCATAGTCGTCTGATAGTGATTCAGTCGCCTCGATGTACAGTATTAAATATCGGTTATAAATGTCTATAAGATTCTTATACGACTCGATCACTCTTATCCCACTTAAATATCAATTATAAACGTATATGAGATTCTTTGACGACTGAATCACTATTCTTAAACTTACATATCTCGCATATTAGTATCTCCCACATTAAAATCCATCACTTAAATATCAGTTATAAACGTCTATGAGATTCTTAGACGACTCGATCACTCTTATCCCACTTAAATATCAATTATAAACGTCTATAAGCTTCTTAAACGACTGAATCACTATTCTCGAACTTACATATCTCGTACATTAGTATCTCTCATTTAAATATCGGTTATAAACGTCTATGAGATTCTTATACGACTCGATCATCTTATGCCACTTAAATATCAATTATAAATGTCTATGAGTCGACATTAAAATCTTTGATCAATTAAAAATATTATATCATTTTAATATATTTAAAAAAATTCAAAGATTTTAATGTCGACTTATGAAATTTAAGGTAAATTGCAAAATAGGTGAGATTTCATTTACCTCTAATTTATTTTTTTCGAAATCAACCTTAAAATATGAAGATTCCCTCATTTACCCCTCAGTCGTACAACAAGCCAGATTACTGTATAGGATGATGATGTGGCACGGCACATACATGTGAAAATAACTTAAATTATATTTAATTTTTAATTCCACATCACTTATTAACATTATTATTATTATTATTATTATTATTATTTTTAATTAAAAAAATACTAAAATAAAATCATACAATAATTATTTTAAAATTCATCTTCTTCATTTATCAATCATCTTCTGCATTCATCGTCATCTTCATCATCTATCATCATCATCTTTACAAAACTTAAAATAAAAAAAACAAAACAAAACAGGGCCACAAAACAAATCAAAATAAAAAATAAAACAAACGCACAGACCCAAAACCAAAACTTATACTCTATCACCCAAAATGAAAACTCAAAACCAGAACCCCACCCAAAATGAAAACTCCATTAATTACATTACTCACCACCCAGAACCAATGAAGATCACAAACCCATGAATTTGAACAACACAAACAACAAATTGAACAGAAGATTTGAACACGAACAACAGCACAAATCCATAAACTGAACAACACAAATCCAGAAATTGAACAACACCAACCCAAAAAAATAACACAATCATAACTCAGAACATCACTCGCAAACGCTTGAATCGAACACAATTGAACATCTTGAATCGAACAACTTGAACAAACCCCCAAACCCAGAATCGCAACAAAACGAGATTGAGAGATCGGCGATGGTTAGTTTTAGGTTAGCGGTGGTGATCGATGGATTTGGTATCGAGAGAATTTGTTGAGAGAGTGATTGGTGGAGAGGATTGAGAAATTGGAGATTTTGTTCTTGTTGTTCTTAAAGTTGTTGATGTTCATGATGTTTGCAGGTTTTACTTTTTTATATTTTTTTCCTTTTAAATTAATTAAAAAGAATTAAAAATCCATCTAGATCAATACTTATCTATATGTTTTAATTAAATAAATAAAAAATGAATATTTAATGTGCGAGATATTTAAGTGCAAAAATAGTGATTCAGTCGTCTACGAATCTCATAGACGTGTATAATGAATATTTAAGTGGAAGATATATAATAATGTGCGAGATATTTAAGTTCAAGAATATTGATTCAGTCGTCTAAAAATCTCATAGACGTTTATAATTGATATTTAAGTGAAATAAGAGTGATCGAGTCGTATAAGAATCTCATATATGTTTATAATAGCTATTTAAGTGGGAGATATTAATATGCAAAATATTTAAGTGCGAAAATAGTGATTCAGTCTTATAAGAATCTCATAAATGTTTATAATCGATATTTAAGTGGAAGATATTAATGTGCGAGATATGTAAGTTTGAGAATAGTGATTTAATCGTCTAAGAATCTCATAGACGTTTATAATTGATATTTAAGTGGGATAAGAGTGATCGAGTCGTATAAGAATCTCATAGACGTTTATAACCGATATTTAAGTGGGAGGTATTAATGTGGGAGTCTGGGAGATACTAATATGAGAGATATGTAAATTCGAGAATAGTGATTAAGTCATTTAAGAATCTCATAGACGTTTATAATTGATATTTAAGTGGAATAAGAGAGACCAAGTCGTATAAGAATCTCATATATGTTTATAACCGATATTTAAGTGGGAGATATTAATATGCGAGATATTTAAGTGCGAAATAGTGATTCAGTCGTCTAAGAATCTCATAGACGTTTATAATTGATATTTAAGTGGAATATATTAATGTGCGAGATACGTAAGTTTGAGAATAGTGATTCAGTCGTCTAAGAATCTCATAGACGTTTATAATTGATATTTAAGTGGGATAAGAGTGATCGAACTGCGTAAGAATCTCATAGACGTTTATAACCAATATTTAAGTGGGAGATATTAATATGCGAGATATTTAAGTCCGAAAAGAGTGATTTAGTCGTCTAAGAATCTCATAGACGTTTATAATCAATATTCAAGTGGAAGGTATTAATATGGTAGATATTTAAGTGCGAAAATAGTGATTCGGTCGTCTAAGAATCTCATAGACGTTTATAATTGATATTTAAGTTGAAGATATTAATGTGCGAGATATGTAAGTTTGAGAATAGTGATTCAGTCGTCTAAGAATCTCATAGACGTTTATAATTGATATTTAAGTGGGATAAGAGTGATCGAGTTCTATAAGAATCTCATAGACGTTTATAACCGATATTTAAGTGGGAAATATTAATATGGGAAATACTAATATGCGAGATATGCAAGTTCGAGAATATTGATTCAGTCGTCTAAGAATCTCATAGACGTTTATAATTGATATTTAAGTAGGGATAAAATTAAGTAAGGACTAAACTTAAAATGTCTCTATTTTGTAGGGATAAAAAAAATGAAAGAAATGAAAAATAATAAAATGCTGATAGTGAATCATAATATCATGTACTACTTTTTAATCTAAGGTAAAAATAAAAGCTAGCTTATAGACGTCTATGAGATTCTTATACGACTGAATCACTATCAAACGACTATGAGATTCTTAGACGACTGACGAATGAAAAAAATAGAAAAATACCTCTCTGTCAAAATTTCTTGAAAAAAATAACGACTATTTCGAATCGAAAATATGACTGAAGAATGAAAAAATGCAAAAATTTAGGTCAAAAAACGAGGTACAACGATCTCACATTAAAAAGTTATAAGTTTTGGTTAATGAGTATTTTATAAAGTGATAAACACGTGTGTATATTATAAAGTTTACTAATAAAAAATACATATTTCTCTATACTTTTTATATTTTATTCCTCAATTTTTAAAGATGTTCTCAGTCTCAATATATGTACTTAATTCCTTACACTATGACCCTTTTATGCTTCAAAGATCCTCTTTTCTCTCTTTTCCATCTAGTTATATCACAAACAAACCTCTCTCTCTCTCTCTCTCTCTCTCTCTCTCTCTCTCTCTCTCTCCCCCTCTCTCTCTAAGGCTAATGCTTATTGTGTGATTTTCATTCTACAATTCATCACATAGCCCTTTTCTCCTTATAGCATTTCTAGCAACAACAAAAAAAAACTAGCTCAAGAAAATAATTATTCTACAAAAACTTACCAATTATGGGTAAGGAAAGGTATTGGATTGGAAAATCTTCCAAGAAAAGTGTTATAATTGAAGAAAATGAAACAAAAACAACACCAACACCACCTAGTGGTTGCATGTGTGCTGTTTTTCAATTCTTTGATTTTCATCCATTTCATTTCCCTAACTCCATAAATCATCCACAAGAAATCACTTCTTCTTGCATCTCAAAAGACCACACTACTACTACTACCGTCCCAAAAGGTATAAATTATAATATGTTTTATTTTTTTTTACTCAATGTTACAATGTTTAATTTTTATTTTTTTGCTTCCAAAAAAATAATTTTTTTTGGAACATGTTTCAATGTTTAATTACTTTTTTTTTCTTTCTTACTTTCTTTGTCTTTTTCTATGTTGTGTTATAATTTTGTTGTACAATTTCAGGTGCTGAAGCTCCTAGGAATAGCTTGGAATCTAAAGATGGAATAGTTGCAGCTTCTTTTTCAAAAGAAGAAAATTTTAAAATTCCAGTAAGTTTATTAATTACTTGTAACTCTTTTTTATCTACTTATCTTTTTTATCTTTATTTTTAAGGATTCTCATTTTTGTATCCTACTTCTTCAAAAGGTTCACTTTATTATAGTATAAAGTAAATATTATAACTACATGTATAAAAAAATATTCATTGTTACAATACACACAATTTAGTATGTGGAAATATATTTTCAGTTTTAATTTTCTTAAATTTATGTTTATTTTAAATTTCTAACAAAGAGTTAAAATTATAATGAAATATTGGGATAAAGAAGATTTTCAAAAATGCATTCTTAAAAATAATAAATATAGTGCTTTGATTGTTAATTTCAATTTTTTTTTTTTGAAGTTTTTTCAAATTTTTAAAAATGCATTCTTAATGAAATATTTTAAGTTTTAGTTTTTTTAAATTTATGTTTATTTTAATTTTTTTAAAATTTTTGAGAGATATATTAAATCTATGTTATACTATTTATTTGAAGAGAAAATTTAAAAAGAAACTTGGCAAATAAGCTTTTTTTTTCTATTTTATTATGTATGTTTGATGCGACAAATTTAATATCAGTATTTTTTGTTCATTATTTCACACCAAGTTCTAGTTGGGTTTGTTTAATTATCTGTTGAATGAGTAATGATGGTGTACTATAAAGTAATGATTTTGATTTTGACTACTTATTGATTTTGAAAATCCAGATGAATATACAAATTAAAACAAAAAGGAGCAATGGTGGAAATTTGACTGATTTGTCCTCAGAAATAAGCACTTCACCAGGAACAAAGACACCAACTTTAGTTGCAAGATTAATGGGTTTAGAACTTCTTCCAAATCCAAACTCACCCTCTTTTTCTTCACCTCTTTCAACACCAAATTCACAAGGGAAGAACAATATTATTCAACATCTTCACCAAGCTAGAACAAACCAACAAAAAATTCAAACCAAAGCAAGAAATAGTATTGATAGTAGTGAAATTACAAGAATACCCTCATCTAGAAAATCAGATTTTTATCATCATAGACTCTCTCTTCAAATTAACAAAGAAAATAATCTTGGTGATGAGGATTTTGAGATACCTAGATTTTCATTTTCAAAGAGGAAAAATGATGAAAATAATTTCAAAAGCCCAAGTCAACATGCAAAACAAATTGTTAAACAAGTTAAGGAAAGTGTGGCTAGTAGAAAAGTTGGTCAAGACATTACCAACGTTCTCAAAAGCAAGCAGGTGAACACTCATATTTTAAAATTTTATCGTGTATAATATCGAATATATAATCATTTAATATTAAGTTATTTTTATTATCGACACTCAACAAAACTTTAGGGTATCAAATAATTTTAATTTTGAATTAATTTTGTTTTCAGGATATCGACATTCAACAAAACGTTAGGGTATCAAATAATTTATCAACCAAAGATCATGAAGAATTTTTAGGACAATTAAGAATTAAGAAATGTCCTAAAACAACAACATTGAAAGATTCAAATCCTTCATCATGTTCACAAAGGATTAGATTCATAGAAAACAAACACAAGCCAAACACAACATCAAAAGATCAAAACACAAAACCAAAGGCTTATGCATTGAAAGAAGAGCAAGAATCAAGGGACAAGAAATTGGTCACAAAATGTAAGAAAGATACAAACGAAAAGTTTAGCTCAAGATTCAAAAGGCCTCCTCAAACATCAGATATAAACATTTGTCCAACATCAATTTCTAGAGCCAATGACATCAAAAGTAATGTAAAAAGCAAGAAAACTCAGTCATTATCAAACAATCTCCTCAACAACATCAATGTGGTCCAAAATGCTCTCTCTATTAAGACAGAGTCTTCTCCTCTGGCAACCAAAATTCATCAGAAACAGGTACTAAATTTTTAACAGTTTCAAGTTTAACTTTTTTGTGTAATTATTTTGGCAAAAAATAAACATTTGATTTTAAGGTAATTCAAATAATTTTAAAATACTTTTTTTTTTATTTGAAAATTTGAAATGTTAGTTGAGAAACAACTATAATATAAGGCATTGCCATCGTACAATTTAATTTGATTAGATATATGTGCAAAAAAAAAATTATACCTTATATTAAAATTAATAACTTTTAACTTAGTCATTTATCTTCTAAAAATAAAAAACAAACTAAGTCATTTATGTTTCCTGTCTAATTTTAAGTATGTGTCTAATTAACAAGATAAAATTCGACCTTCTAGTTTATATTTTCTATAATACAATTTCAATTCGAAAACCAACATAGTATTTCACCATCGACCCATCATAGTAAATTAGTAATAATACGGTTAAGCTTCATAATTAGCTCAATTGGTACCAATTATAAATATTATTGGAGGGATCTAAGTTTGAATTTCAGATTTTCCGCTTATTTACGCTTATAGTGTATCAATCTTTTCATTTCAATTTGTAACCAATTTTTAACCATTTGTATTTTCATGTTGTTTGCCAAAAAACATTAAAAACAAAAACAGTCACAGGTGTCTGAAATTCAATGTAGTTTGAGCCAAAGGTACAAACAAGAAGGAACAGTTACACTCTCAACCCAAGAAACAAGCACCAACGTAATTGAAGACAAATTTAACGGTGTCTCTACCATAGAAACTCACAAAACAGAATTTCAGTACATCACAGAAATCTTAAACAAACATGTCACAACCACAACAACAAAGAATGTGTCCTTTAACACATGGTTCTCTCCAAAACATCAACTTGACCCATCAATCTTCAACCACCTTGAACACAATTTCGACAATAAAGATCGAAACTTTACAACAAAAAATCAACTGGGTCATCGTTGGAATCGAAAATTGATGTTCGATTTGGTGGATGAAGTTTTACTAGAGATTTTGAAGCAAAAGTGTTGGGAAAAAAAGCTATGTTTTTCGCAACGGTTTTGCGACCAGTTGACAATTACGGAATTAACGGAGAGAGTGTGGAAAAGGGTAGGAGAGTTTACATGTGCCAAATGTGAAGTTTTGGATGATATTGATAATTTGATTGAATCAGAAGATATGAAGAAATTGATCAAAGTTGAAGGTGAAGAAGAAAGAGAAGATTTGGTGATGGAGATTGAAGGCAACATACTAGACACATTGATGCATGAAAGTATTTTAGTTATGAGTATATGATTAAATTACTATTTTGATCTTTGAAATGATTCTTACAATTTGATTTTCAAATTTATGCAACTCTAAAATCATCTCGAATTAAAAATCGCCAATCATTTAATTTTCTAAATGCATATTTAGATTGATTTTGAGTTTGCTAAAATTACTTTATATTATTGTGATTTTAACAAAAATAACACTTTAAATTTTCTATAACAAAATTATATAGTGATTTATTTAAACTCAGAATCAATCTAATTATCAATTAAAAATTATGATGGAGACTTTTTTTTTGTTTTGTTAAGCAAATGGAGACTTTATGCAAGTTTGATATTATAATCAATATGTTAAAATTACAGTATAATTACCAAAAACTATAAAATATAATATTTTAAAAATTACAATAAGCCATCGTAATTTTAACATACTTACTCAGATATTTTAAAGAATGTAATAAGACATCGTAATTTTAACATATCTACTCTAATATGGAAAATATGCTAAGAGATGATTGAGATTTCATACATTTGGAACTAAATTGTCCAACTCAGCAATTTCAAAAATCAACAACCTGAGTTTGTAGGGATGGGGTGTCACGTGTCTTGGTTGTGTGGGGCCCACAAGACATGGGTAGTGGAGTTGGACCCCTTTGATTAGAGTGTCACACATGAAGAATTTGACCCCCTCGGCAAGACTGCACAATTGCTTAGTTATTAAAAGACAATAATCGGCAGAAGAATTCAGTCCCTACTTTACTCCTTCTCCCTTTTCATATTATTCAATTCAAGTTATAGTATGGTATAGTACCTATTACTACTAGTATATTGTTATAGTATGGTATATGATATGATATGTATGTTTCATTTTAATGAATTTCATTTGTAGTCTAGTCTAGTATAGTATAAGGCCAATTTATATATGGTATATATAAAAGTGAGATTAATTGCGTAAAAAAAAGGTGAGATTAATCTTACAATATTATTTGCAAGCTATAATGAAATACAATGAAACTTAATGAGTTAAAGACATTTGTGTAAGGTGCATGAATGAATGATTATGTTACATGCGCTTATTAGATAAAGAAGAATGTTAACATGTGCCCTAAGAATATGTTAAAGAAACAAATGTAAAAATTATTTCTCGGAACTTGTGCAATTTTACTTTTAAGCATTAAATTTTTTACATTATTAAATATAAAATTTCTATATTAAGATACCTTATCATGTGCCCTAAGGGCGCATGTTAACATGATCCTTAGATAAATTATAGTATCAACACTTTTTAATTGGACACTCAAAAATATTTCTAGTATATTCATTGTGGGAGATTCCAAATTAAGCCACAACGAAATATCATGTTTACATTGAAGCTATACAAGAGGAGCGTCGGAAACATTATACAGTATTTATGAGGGTATAATAAATTTTTAGTTTCTATAAGTATTTTCTATCATAACTTTTGTACTTTCGTGAAACTCAACTAAAAAAAATATATAAAATCATATCTATGTTCTTGTCCAAGGATCTAATGCTAAACTGCTTTGATCCAAAAGCTAGAGTTGTATACAAAGATTCCACAAGGACCGTTAAAGTTGTTACATTCACACTTTTAATGACTTTCATAAAATATTGATTCAGATTATTATGTACTATAGTCTCCATATTATTATCCAATTGGGTCTTCTAGAAGATTTAATCAATATTATCCAATTGGGTTTTTTACGAGTTCTTCTTATTATCCAATTGGGTTTTCTATCAATAAAAATATTTATTCATTCACACTTCTAAAACATTTTATTTACTACTTAATCAATATCAATATCATCAATATTAATACAATAGAATGAATAAATAATCGTCAAAGGAATAGAGCGGGAAAATCAAACAAGAAGACAATACTAGTAAAGAATTAAGTACTAACATGTGGGTTTAGTTATGTCTTGACATAAATAAATGTCTAAAATAGGGAAACATATTGAAACTAGAGATGACTAAAAAAGTAAAAAATATTTGATTTTTTTTTACTAAAAAAGTAGAAAATATTTGAAATGAATGTTTTATTTAATAAGCAAATGATCATTTTTTTTTGTTATTATGATATCGGTACGAAGTTTTTACCGCTATTAGTAATGACTAATCTCCAAATTCATATTCATTGCCTTACCCATTTTTCCAAAAACCTCAAATATATTCACATCAATGGCAAGACCAAGACCAAAAAAACATAGCCAAGGCAATGCGGCTAATGTGGATCTTGAAGCTTCAAATCTTCATAGCGGTGAGATTGTACGTGAACCCATTAACATGGTCTATGCTAACAATTTAAGATCTATTCAACCTCCAAGACCCGTCAATGCCATCCTCTCATCTTTCAAAGCATCATTAAGACCTTCCTAACCAAACCCACGGGCATCTCTGACTTTTTAGAGACCTTGTGCGATTATTAGAAATATGCCCTAATAGAAGAAAAAAAAATCAAAAAAATTGTCATTAATTTGAATTACAAATAACATCAATAACACTAAAAAAAGTTTGATAAACAAGACAATCTCTATTACACGCCACTTTATTTGATAAAACTATAATATAACAATTAGCTATAAAGCACCTAAAAAAATTTCACAATAAAAAATCTTTTTTATGACATAAAGAGAATTTCAAGTATTTGAACTCCACAGTTTATCATTTGGAAGTCTGCAATCCCTAGTTTTATACCACTCATTTACTAATACTAATGTGGAAAAGACGCCTTTGAGGCTCTGACCAAACCTAGCAAAATCCTACAACCAACCCCACACAAAACCCTACTACTACTGCAGACACCAACAATGGAGCACCAAGATCCACCCCAAAGGAGCAGCAAACAAATGAAATGCTTACCACTATCCTTAACATGTTGCAGAGCAACAACAACAAGCGACCAAGCTGTCAAAAATGGAGAAAACACTAGTACAAAAAACACTTGTTAAGTCGGTTAAAATTGACTTCTTAGGTCGGTTCTGTGCCTGACTTAATAGTAGGCGACATAAGAAGTTTGAAGTTCTTAAGTCAGGTTTTGACCCGACTTACAAAAGTGACTTCTTAAGTCAGTTAACTTTTTACCCGACCTAATAAGTATTATAGTAATTTAAAAAAAAAAAATAGCCACAAATACAGTAGCTCTACATCTGCCAACCAAATATCCAAATGTGAGTGATTTTGCCAAATTTCAATTACATAAGATCAAATTTACAAACTAATTTAAGGGGTAATATCACTCATATGAAGAATAATTGAGTAACTAACTACTAACTAGTTACAATTCTAACACACACACAAAAGCAACAAAATAATGAATTATTCCAAGTCTTGAAAACAAAATACAACTTAAGTGTAAACCCTTCAAATGCCTCCAATGTTGATCAATGTGGTACCCTTCAAATGCTTATGTTTGACCAATGTCTGCAATGGAGTAAAAATAGTAGTTAATTAATCACAACTCACAACTTAAGTGAATACCCTTCAAATGCCTCCAATATTGTACTAACTAATATTCAAATCCTTACTAAAATGTATACCCTTCAAAATCCTTATTTCGCAGTACCTCTGGGTCCAATTTTAATTTTAAATAACTTAACTTTGAAGTTTGGAAATAGTAGCAATTGAGCGAATTCGATAAAAATCAAACAAAGAATCAATACCTAAACCAAGTAGTTAGAGTGGTAATGCACAATTACATGAATTCCATAGTAATACATATGACTATATGAGAGTTCACAGTTCCTGAATCAAATAGATAGCACTACACTAAATAGCCATGTCATGTTTTTCTATCATTTCAAAGCAAAAATTCAGACAAGGAAGAAATAGACAAAATGCCATCTACAACAAAGACATTATTATCAAAACCAATTTTTTATAAGTTATTGGACAAAAGAGGGGTATTTGAGATTACCTTAGACTAGATAGATGTCAATGAACCTTTATGTGGATTTCCTACGTTTGAGAATGAAGAGTGAGAGATATGCCAAACCTCATAGCTTATAAGTTTGTGCAGAACCTAATAGCTTATAAAATAGTTCTATAGCAAACAAAAGTTGCACAACATGAACATACCAGTTAGCATATTTTTGCACCAAAAATAAAGGAAAGATATCAGGAATAAAGGGAAAAGTGAGTATTCAAGCTTGCTTAAACAAGTTTTTTTTTGACAAAGCTTTCTTAAACAAGTTAAAGAACAAAGAGAGAAAGCTCGTACTTGTAAAAAGATTGAATCTACAAATTCCTTTTGAGCCATAGGAAATACCTATCATGTGACATGATAAACAAAATAATTAACATCTGATAACTGATATTGGAAGATAATCAGCAATAAATATGTCACAACAGTTGAGATCTGTCATTGACTTCTATACACATTATCATTAAGAAGATTATAGAGTAATAAACAATTGAATAATAAGATGAACACAAAGTGAATTATAGAGTAATAAACACATTGGGCCCCAAAAATGTACAAAGAGTGTGTGCTTATAATATCACTTTATCCCTTAAGAAATTATTTGGAGGTGCAAACAAACCTAAGAATCAATCAAGTTTGTTCAGAAACTACAAAAGCTAAAACACATGCATCATATTCTCGAACTAAACTATCATATATAGTGAATTACTGCTATCATTACTTATCTAAGAAGGGTCACATGCTATAAATTTACGGAACTAACATAAATACAAAATGTGACATCTTGCCATATATGTGTAGGTCCTTACACACTTTGAGGACCAGTTAACATATACTTCATAATAATACTATTGTATATTAGACAAGAATGAACTGATATTAGCATATTATAAATCTATATAACCCACTTATTATCGCTGTTGGACCACTTGTATATTGAGCAATTAAAATTCATTCAAACACTTATGTAAAAGAATTAGCAAGTTTTTTTTTTTGAAAAGGCAAAGTTTATTAAGAGTAAGTGATGCAAAAGACGTGCAAAATCCACTGCAAAAGGCAAATCAGTTACAGGTGGATCAAATACAATTGAAGAAATCCTCCCTAAAATCAAAATACTGATTATGTTTAACCAAAAACACCTATGCTAAGCAACCAAAATTACAAGCCACTAATCTTGAATAGAAACAGCTCAACACATGTAGATAATAAAATAAGCCTAGGAAGCAACACTGCCCAATGAAACTAAATCACTGCAGTCCATTATTAGCCATCAGAATTTAATTGAATTAGCAAATACTTCAAAAGGTGTAAAAAAAATAGTTTTGTTGAGAATAAGAACTTTTCTTATCTATCATTTACTTTTTATTGAATTAAGTATTCTCAACCCTCTTATTCATAAACTGTCATTACTATCCAATTCTCAATGAATTATGACATGATTCTCTTCCACCCTAAAAAATGGAAGTTATCTTGTATTTGACTCATCCAATGTCTATAATCTTTAACATGCCAAACCTAGCTTGATATTTGGAACCCTTTCCTTTCCTCTTTCAATCAAACATAATTTTTTTTTTGAACAGTTCTGTATTTGATTTCTGTAATTATAAATCAAGTCGCCCCTTTTAATTTGAATGAAAAATTTCCACTTATGTAATCTAATATTTGATTCTATTCAAGTAAACCAAATACACCTTCACACTTTGTCCTATTTTTCTAACAAATTTTCACAACTCAGCAACTCTAATCAGTAATCAATAATAATAATAATAATAACAACAACAAGAACAACATGAATAGCAACATATATACAGAAATTGAAGTTAGGGTAACAAAAAAAATTAAAAGTTAGGGTTCAAATTATACATACATACAAAGTTAGGGTTCCCGGTGACAAATGATTTCTGGGTTTGTAGTGAAAAGGATTCATGCGGTTTCCCAGTGAAGGATTTGAGTTTTCTGAGTGAGGCTTCGCAGTGATGGAACAGTTTTCATTGATAGACGAAGATTCAAAGGATTTCTGGGCGCAGAGAAAGAAGGGGTTTGTCGTGAGAGAAGAAGATTTCTGGGCAGATAAAGAAGAGAGGCCAAGGGTTTCTGGGTAGTGATAGAAGAAGAGAGGCGAAGGGTTCAACACTTTGGTAGCTTGGGTCGCGTTTGCAGAGAAGAAGAGAGGCAAAGGTTTTAACTTGTTTTTTTTTACTAAATAAAAGTTCTTCTTTGTTTTGATTATAAAAAAAAAAGTCTTTTGTTTATATTAAAGGTACCGGGTTCGAACTCCCCCAGCAACAATTGAGAATTTAATCTGTTAAATCTAAATAAAACTTGTTAAGTCAGATAGGGGCGACAACAGACTTAACAAATAGTTTTCTTAAGTCTGTTAAACATACAGACGACTTAAGAATTTTAGTGCACATTATAATTATTTTTATTTAACCTTTGTTAAGTCAGATTTATAAGGAACCGACCTAACAAAGTTGCAAATATTTACAATAATGCCACCGCGTGACTTGTTAAGTCGGGTGGCTAATTTAACTGACTTAAACACCTTTCTATAAAAGTATTTTTGTACTAGTGAAAATTAATAGATAATCCCACAAATGATACACACTCAAGTTCAATAAAGCCTTCAAACTATGATCCATGAGGAGGAAGCTTCATCCTAATTACGACGTCGGGTCAGACAGGAGAATCCCCATAACAAGAACATCATCAACACCAACATGAACAAAGGAACGGGCGAAGGAGGTGGAAATTCTACCCATCCTGTATCTAGTGATACCCATCCTATATCTAGTGAGCACATGCAGAGCTCGTCTGTCCGAAGACGGAAGAAAAAGAAGGCACCACTGTCATCCTGAGAAAAACTAGTTCACATAAAAAATCCTTAACTTGTCAGCATTTTTTAAATTAATATAATTCATTAATGTTTTTAGACATTTTCTGTACTTTTTTCGCGGTCATATTTAGTTGATTATAAATTTTTTTTTCAAAAGATTAATCTTGTATAAAGAGGGATTAATTAAAAATTCATAATTACAAGTTTGCACCATGTATAGTAGGATTCCATATTAGTACTTCCTCTATTTCGAAATGATTCAAAATAGTTTTCAATCATACTATCACAAATAATCATATAGGGGACAACAATCTTGCATTGATGAGTAATTTTTTAACGGGACTAAGGGTTCGTTTGACCTGACTTTTTTAAGTCTTAAAAGCTATCTGAAAGCCAAAAGTGAAAATAAGAGCTTTCAGAAAAAAGTTAAAGTTGTTTGGTAATTGTTATTTTTTTAGCATCAAAGTTATTATTAAGCTAAAAGTTGTTTGGTAAAATATATATATTTTTTTAGGCTTAAATGCAGTTTTGGCCCCCAAGTTTCACAGTTGCTTGATTTTGGACCCCCAGATTTCAATTGCTTGATTTTAACCTCTTAAGTTCCACAATTGCTCGATTTTAGCCCTCCAAGTTTCAATTGATCAATTTTGGCCCCCAAGTTTATCCTCTTTTGTATTTGCTTGCCCCCCATTGACTTTTTTTTATTAAAAATTGGTTATGTGATATTTTAAAATTAAATAAAAGTAAATAAAAATGTTTTTACATTTTATAAAAATTACAAATTGTTTTTTTTTACAAAAAACTTATAATTTTTTTTATTATATGTATTTTATTAAATAATTTTGTTATAAAAAAGCAAAAAAAATATTATGAACTTTTTTTTTAAAATTTTGTAAATATATTTTAATACATTTTTATAAAAATTACAAATTGTAAACCTTGAATATAACCAAAAAAAAAAAGTCTTACCTCATTAGAGGAGATTGGATTAAAAAAGTGCTAGCCATTTCTAACATTACAAATAACTTTTAGACGAACAAGTGAAGGCTAATAAAAAAAACTTAAGAAGATGCTAAAGTATTTTAGATATTTTTCTGGTTTACAATGTATTTAAAAATATTTACAAAATTTTAAAAATTGTAATTTTTAAAAAAATGTATTAAATACATTTACAAAATTTTAAAAAAATACTTCATAATTTTTTTTTACTTTTTTTATAACAAAATTATTTAGTAAAATACATATAATAAAAAAAATATTTTATAAGTTTTTAAAAAAATAAAAATAAATTTGCAATTTTTTAAAAAATGTAAAAACATTTTTATTTAATTTTAAAATATCACATAACCAATTTTTAATTAAAAAAGTCAATGGGGGGCTAGCAAATGTAAAAGGGGATAAACTTGGGGGGCCAAAATCGAGCAATTGAAACTTGGAGGGCTAAAATCGAGCAATTGTAAAACTTCGGAGGTTAAAATCAAACAATTGAAACGTGGGGGGCCAAAATCAAGCAATTGTGAAACTTGGGGGGCCAAAACTGCATTTTTTAAAAAATAAACTTAAAAATATATCAATCCTAATTAAACTAGATTAATAACTAACTTAAAAAAACAAAGATAATAGCAAACTAAAGCTCTTTTTATTCAATTTTGTACATCGAAAAAAAAAAAGTTTCTTTGTTTGGCAAAGTGCTTTATTAAAAATGTGTTTGACCCAACTTCTCATTCTTAACAGAATAAAAAACTGAAAAAAAAGCTGAATCAAACGGAGCCTAAGACCCATTTAAATTAACTTATTTTTAAAGTTATAAAAAATAATTTATACAAACAAATAAATTTTAATATAATTGCTGCAACACCTTGACCTGTATGTACTAGTTATGAAAGAAACACAGTGTGATTCTTAATTCACAATTGGATCAACAACTCGAAAGTATGATATGGGGTTAGAAACGTATGGAATATGGTTGTCGTCCTTCAATATATATATTTTTATTTTACAAATAATATATTTTGTTTATAATAATAGTTAGAAAATGATGTTTACTATTATCTTTTGAAATGTATAGTAGCAAAAATGGGGTGCGAAACACAAAACTGGTAAGAGAGCATTGACACCCATTTAAATAAATATGAAATGGACCAAATAGGCTCAATATTAAAAAAGTGTTTGTTGGATTGTTTTTTTACTTGTACAACTTTACAAATAAAAAATGGAATCACTTTATGCCAAAACTGACTCCCAAATTAGATTAAACTGATGGTGAAAGTAAAAAAAACACTACAAATAAAAACCGAGCAATTTTTTTCGCGACTCTTAATCTTCTCGCACATTCCTACACTTTCATTTTTATTCCCCTTGCAGATTAAATTGTGAACCTGTCGACGGTAAAAAAATTGCCCTGTTGCAGTCAAATTGTTTTGACATGTCCACCTGTGTGCCTGCGACATAGCATCCACTAACAATCTTATTATGGGAGCATAGTTTGTCGTTAGTTAGTTTTAACAATCTTATTATGTATGTTCTTTGATGATGATGATGGTCAAGATTATCATGTTAATGAACAAGAGAGTTTTTGAGACTTATTTGGAACGTTATGACTAAACGAGATGTCTGCAACACAAATGGAGCTTTCTCGGATCCTCATGGTGGTTAAAGGAAATGCCATTTAAGTTGCCATTGTTATATTAAATTTGTAGTAACTTTGTTGTCTATTGTTTTATGTTATGAGAAATATATGTTGTAATGAACTTTGTTTATGTATAATGTTTTGATGTAAGTTTTTTTTTTCCCTAATCTTTTAATAAAAAATCTTTATATTAATTTGGCCTACCATTTCCCTTTCCTGTTTCTGTTTTGCAACTCCTGTAATAGAAGGGTTCGCTAGTTAAGATGTGAATCCGCCGAGAATTGTTCAGAAGTTAACCAACTAAATCCCCCATGGTTGGCCTGTTAACTTGTGAACCCTACCTAGAACAAAATTAGAAGAAAAAAACATAAACATCAACATGAATATAAACTTTTGAATAACAACAACAATATTTTTTTTCAATAATAACAACAATATAGTACATTGAAATTAAGATAAGAAACATAGACATAAATTAAACACAAGCGAGAGTATCGATCAGGTAAATGAACTAATTCTTCTTCATCGTCCTCGGGTTCGACCATGCACATGCAATTTCATCAAAGGTCCCCAGTCGAATCAGAATTGAACATATGTCTTGAACATATCGATTCAGGGTTGCGTCTAACTTGATCAGTCCATTCGTAATATATTGAGATAAAATAGAGCACATGGTTCTCACATTGTCCTCGTTTTGAAGTTTCATGTTGGTGAACCTAATGCGTCTGTCTGAGCCGATCACTAGACGACAATGCTGAACAGTAGCCACTCTTCTTGCATCACGATAGTTTAGACGACCGTTGAGTTCGTCCAATTGGTGCTTTAGATTGCACATCGTAACATCGACGTTGATCCTAAAGAGGATTGGTTTCCCGTTATAGACTGCAACAACGTAAATGTTCTTTTGGACTGAATAAATGTTTATTTTTCTAACTTGTGAGAGTAAAATTATCCATACACATTTATTTATACAAAAGTTTTGGTACACTTTTGACCACACAAACCATCTTGTGTGTTGTAGACCACACGGTTATGTACCGTCATGGTTGCAGACCCATAACTAAGCAGGATTTGTTCCGTATGTTATTGAACCTGTTTCGATAGATTAAAATACATAAACATGTAGACAATGCTTAAAACAACATATTAATACCACATCTAATATTTATCCGTGCATAAACTATAAAAATTATCCTTACATAATTATACAAAACCATAAAATTATTCATTCATAAAAAAAATTATCCAAAAAAGATTACAAACAAACACAATTACTGTGTAGCCGAACCCTCTTTACCCCTTCTCTTCCGATACAAACAATGATATCATATAATCCTCCTCTCATTCTGCTGCATAGTAAGGTAAGCAAGAGAAGCCTGTGGTATCTTCCCGCTAGCCATCAATGCATGTGTAGGTTGACGAATCTGGCTCATTGTAGCGACCAAGTCGGGTGTCCTTTTGCCCTCAGCCTCAGCCTCGACCTCCTCATTTATAACGGCGTCCAAGTCTGCCCTAGGCCAATTTCTTACTGGCAATGGTAAGCTATAAGGATGTGATATTTTCATATACCATGTCATATAATCAGGCGCATCGAGCCACAAATAAAGAAAACGACTACCTAGCAGGCCATAAGTTAGGACCGGTCCAAGCTAAAAACATGCATAACAAATAGAAGAGCAAAATCGGCAATAATCATCCAAACATCATCATCAATATGGCTCACTAGTTAACTAGAGAACACCTAATAGTTGGTTCACCACTTAACCAATAAATATCACCAGTTCATAAAAAATTACAAGTTTATATTCGAGTGAATGTGCATTAACCTCTTAATTGTTAACATAAATCTTTACTTTTAAGATGACTTTGATCACAAATATGCAAAAAAAAAATGGATTTAATGAGGTTTACTAGTTTTGGAGGTGTCAAGGTTTTTTGTAAAATTTGATATTTTTAAGTACCTATTAGGGAATGTGATCTTACCTACGATCAGAGTCGACCAAGTCCAGTGTACGGTGCTCCGCTCCTAGTTCCCGTGAGTGGAGGGGGTTGTGTACCTGCAGGCGCTCCGACGCTCAAGTTAGTATAAGAGTGAAGCGAGGTTTTCAGAGAGAATGATAATGTACCTGACTCCTTGCAATGAGGAGGGTATATATAGCCCCCAGCGCTGGGCTAAGGTCATTGATGGCAATAAATGCCCATCAAATGACTGCCGGAAAACGGCTGAAAAGCCATAATGAGCCTTTAATGCTCATCATTCCGGTGTCGGCCATTACGATACACATGGTATCTTGACCGTGGGGTGGTGACGACGAGGACACGGGCTGCCTCTCATTGGGCCTTGCTCGACCGCCCAAAGAAAGGGATTCCTCAGCTATTGGGCTTTAAGCCCAGTCCAAAACAGAAGGTGGTTGGGTTGGTGTTATATAAGAAAGAGATCCACACTTTAAAATGTGAACTTGTTGAAGGGATGTTCACACTTTAAGTAGCTTATTAGCGTTTTGTCAAACTATCATCTAGAGTGTAACATGTGCAAATATTGGGGCTGAGATTAAAAAAGTTGCCATACGCTACATAAGATGAGAACTGACTTCACTATTTAAAGAAATTCTCATAAAAATCTACTAAAGAACCCATCACGTATACTTCATAGTGTACAATTTCCATAAATCTCAATTATGCCGCAACATTTTAACATCACATCTCAATAAAGAAAAATGGAGAATAATTTCAATGGTTTAGTTTAGCAGATAAATGATATTGATGGCATTCAAAGCGGTAAAAATAAATATTTTTGCAAGTGTTCTTTGAACCGAGCAACCATCATTTCACTCTAATTTTTGTTTAACTAAAAGAACAAAATTGAGGAAAATAAAGTCAAAAAATTGGAAGACTTCTATTATATATTTTTATATTAGATAGATAATCAAGACGACTTATGTGTCCTTTGTTTTTATGCATATCATTAAAATATATGCTTCAAAAAGTTTGGTACAATTATATAACATTAGTTTAATAAATATATAGGTAACTACTAAATTTCCTTAACCCTTTACTAGGGATGTTGCTTGGTAGAATTATATATGTAAAACTATTTGTGGGAAGTACGTATTAATTTGAAATACATAGGTTAATGTTCACAGTAATTGACACCATCCATTTGATTTTTTGTTGTTGTGATTGTTGGGATCGTCCTCTGTTCTTGTATCAACTACTTCATTATAGAAACCAACTGCAACAATGAAATAACAATTAAGTAGATGAAAATAATGATTTACACTTATAAATTTTAAAGCATATGTACTATACTAATTTTAGGTTCGATTAGTTCCACCAATAAATGATTTTGATGTAAATAAATGGGATGAACAATATAAATTGCCTCAAATATACTTTGAAATCTTGCCTAGGATATCTTGCACTTCGATCTTGGCAATGGTCGTGGTTGGCACATGTGCCAGCCGTAGGCAACACTGCTATTGCAACCTCAATTTCAGTGTTATGGGCGCCTTTTTCATCGAAAAAGAGTGCCCTGCTTGTGTGGTGGGACTTTCAAATTTTGAAACAATCAATGTTATTTACTTTTTGAAACGGCTAATAATAGTATAATTTGTTCGTTTTTAAATTGATACTACTCTTATCACTCTACTTCTGAACTCTTTTATATCAACGACAAAATCAACTTTATAATTTCTATTGTCATGTTAATTTGTTTGTATTTACTAGAGATGAGAATCAAACCTCAGTTCAACCTTAACCACTGAATGTAACTTATATCCGCTACTTTCTTAGTGTTTCAATATCCTTTCGAAAAATGTTTCCTTTATCATTTTATTTTTGAAAAGTTCTCGCATCACAACTATTAATTAATAGTTTTATTCAAAAATAATTTATTCAAAATATTTTTTTCAAGTAAATATTTGTAGTTAGTTTAATAGAAGAATCGAAAAATGTTATTAAAAGAGAATGAACATTGAAGCTCCTACATTTAACTTCTTCAGTGTTCCAATCGAAAACTTTGAAGCTCCTACATTTAACTTCTTCAGTGTCCCAATCGACTTCACTACTCTTTCGGGAACAATTTCAATTATATATTATGTAATCACGAATGAGAATAGGATAATAGTACTAGTATCAAACTAAAAAGACAAAACAAAAACAGAGCTTACATGTTTCTTATTCAAAATGATTGGCTTCTATAGCTTCCAATTGAATATGGCTTGTTTTGTCAGCAAGGATGTTTGAATATTCATCTATTCCCTGCAAAATAAATTTGAAAATGCTATTACCCAAAAAAATTGAATTAATTGAGTAAAAGGGATATTTTATTCATAGTTAGAGAAAAATCTTAATACATGAAGAGCATTGTCATGTAAAAAATTCCTAGGATTTTTTTTTTATATTTAGAATATAAAAAATAAAGCATTCCAAAATTATATTGTATTCGTTAACTAATGACATGAAGTTTCAAAGGAAAAAACCTTGGGCTCCAAATATTTGTTAAGCTCCTCCAAGTTATGTACCTGCCAAATGAAGTTATATTGTCATTGTGAGGAGTCGTCAATTAGGATTCAAGTATATTGTATTGAAATTTTAAAATAATAAAAATTGAGAAAAAAAAAATTAAATTGATAATGAAGTCAATCAAATTAATATTTGTTAACATAATATTAACTTTAGCTATAATTTTATTCATTTTAATAATAAAAATAGAAAATTCAAGTCTCTTACACACATTCATTAGTCGGTGACAACATGCATCGTTGAATTGAAATCGAATATATTGTTGTTTTTTTTTTTTTTTCACCACCAGTTGAATCTGGTTCGGGGGTCAGTTCTGGCATCAAGTGGTTCCAACCCCCTCCCGATCGCAGTTGCGGGGGATCGAACCGTGGTCCTCCCTACCAAGTTCAGCGTCAATCACCATTGAACCAACTAACAATTGGTGAATATATTGTTTAGATTTCAAATATATTTTATTTTTAATTTGAGATTTGAATCGTCCAATCGTGATGACATGATCACCGCCCATGAATGCATGAAGTCAATGACTATAGAGAATATCAATTCTAAAAATAGTAGATTTATGCTTTTCATCAAAATTTTGATATGTTTTGAGACTAAAAGTGATCGTCTCTATTACCTTAATTTTGGGTTCATCTAGCAAAAAATTTAGTAACAGAGAATTCAACTAGCCCTATTGTCTATTGTTTAATAAGAAAGAAAATATTAATCTTTGACTCAAGCAGTAATAAAAATAAGCAAAAACAATTAATTAACATTAGATGATACTACTTCTACAAAAAAAAATTAGATGATACTCTCAAGCAGTAAATAACTTAAATAATTGCATACTTTTTCACGTAGTTCCTCTGCTCGTGCAAAGAGCTTCTTCATCTGCAATTGATTAAAGAGATGATAATTATGTTAAAAAATAACTAAGATGTTTCAAAATTTACATGATGAAGAAACTAAAGATCAATATGGTGAGACTAATTAATCAAATAGTAAATATGCTAATTACCCTTAATTAGCATAAAAAAGATACATTTTCTTTTTCTTTTTGGTTTTCAAAATATACATAATCTGCTACCTACTTAATTAAGGATTAATCTCATAAGCTACTCAAGGATTAAGCTACCGTAATTAATGTAAAAAAAGTCTAATGTTTTTTTGTCAAATATATTAGTAGCTAGAATTTGAGGATTTAAGATTAATAGTGGGACACTACTAGAAAAAGTTGAAATACCGACGGAATTTAGAGACGGAATATATATTCCTTCTCTAATAAAGATGAAATTAGAGACAGAAAGAGCAGTTAGAGACAGATATATTTATTTTAGAGACAGATATTTTCATTTTAGAGATATATTTTGTCCGTCTCTAATAGTTCAGAGACGAGGAAATTACCGACGGCATCAAATCCGTCTCTAGCATGCTTAGTGACAGAATATTTGCATTTTAGAGACAGATTTTGTTCATCGGTATTTAAATTTTTTTGGCTAAACTGTACTATTGGTCCCTTACGTTTATTTTAGGTTTGAATCAGGTCCTTTACGTTTTAAAAGTTTCAATTTGGTCTCTCACGTTATCAACTTTTGCATTAGTTAGTCCATTACGTCAAATATTTCACTAAATTCGTTTGATTTTTACACGTGGCTGACGGTTTGGACACGTGGATGTTATTTTGGACACGTTGGCACTATTTTGAACACTTTTTTTGGGACCAATTCCATTATTATAAGTAATATATATTATTTTTAATTATTTCTTTTTACTTAGTTAGCATCCCAAATGGCATCGAACATGTCCAAAATAGTGTCCATGTGTCCAAACGGTCAGTCACGTGTAAGGATCAAACGGATTTAGTGGAAAATTTGACGGAAAGGACTAACTAATGAAAATGTTGATAACGTGAGGGACCAAATTGAAACTTTTAAAACGTAAGGGACCTGATTCAAACCTAAAATAAACGTAAGGGACCAAAAGTACAGTTTAGCCAAATTTTTTCTAGTAGTGGGAATATCAAGGTTCGAACCTCGATCATGTATTGTTCCTACTTATTGAAGACAATGTCAAAAATCTGATTATATGTAAGTTGTAAGAAAATGTATATAAAAAAATACAAATATAAGACGGTGAGACTGAGACATACATTATCCCTTGAAGAAGAGTTGAAAGTTTTTATCCAACAACTAATAAGATCAAACTACATAAATAAATCTGCATGTGATATTAACCAACTAACTTTAAACAAACATTTGCTTTACAAGCAAATCTACTTATGTAGTTTGTGATCATTGGTTGTTAGATGAATACCTTTAATTTTCGAGCATAATTTAGAAAAAAATCATATACAAATGGTATTCGTGTTTAGTCATAATACTTGTAGTTGTCGAGCTTGTGTAAGCGTTAATTCTAGTCGTTCCTCGAGGCTCTCCAATTCCTCCATGCTAAGTTCCTCAAGTTCTTCCCCATGAAAATGCCTTTAAACAAAGAAAAACAAACATTTAAAGTTGTTCCCTTGAATATTTAAACAAATAATGTGAACTCTACAAATGATTAGTATAGCTAGCACCTCATATTTAAGACAAATTGCACTAATATTTCGCTATTAAAAAAATATAATATTTAACAATGAAAATTTAGAGCGGAGAAATGTTAAATTGCTCTCTAAATCCATCACTAAATTTAGTTGGGAGAATTTTAAAATTGACTTTTATTTTCCTTCACTAATTTGTCACAGTAATTTTTTTTTATTTTTTTCTAAGATATATATATATATATATATATATATATATATATATATATATATATATATATATATATATATATATATATATATATATATATATATATTTGATAGAAATCTTTTCAATTTGGTAAAACATTGATTTCACTACAAAAACACTCAACTCCCCATATTATGTAAAAATAGCCAAAATGTAGAAAGAGACAATAACCGAAAAAAGGAAAGAAAAAAAAAAGGAAATAATGTGGAAATCTTTACCATTGAAATATGAAAACAATATTGAGAATTTGAAAAGAAAAAACGGAGAAATTAAAGTTAATTAAGAAATGTTGAAAAATTATTCTCACATCCCATATCATGTCTTCAAAAGAAATGTTGAGAATAATTAATATAGTAGAATAATCTTAATACTACCTAACTATATTAATATTTAATTTGTTTAATTATTAATGTCATTAAAAGCCGACTATATTTAATAAATTACCTCTGCTTTCGGTCAAGAGATTCATATCTTGCCTTTAGTTTCAAGTACTCCTGATATAAATTCTGCAAAGTACAATGAGAAGTAAAAATAATTCACATAATTTTGATAATTGTATTAAGATTATGTTTATTTGATTTTACACTTTTCCATATATATATATATATAGAAGATCATTTTAGTTGGTTAAAAATAGTAGATATAATTGATGACTTTGTCAAAAAAAAAAACAAAAACATTTACCTGTGAGTCATTTTGTCCTAATGAATTGCCAGCTTGTAACTTGTTGTAGCGACATTGGCGATACCTTTCAATGATTTTGTTAATACTGATC
Organism: Trifolium repens; assembly: GCA_030408175.1. Lineage (NCBI taxonomy): Eukaryota > Viridiplantae > Streptophyta > Magnoliopsida > Fabales > Fabaceae > Trifolium > Trifolium repens. The sequence goes on from CP125847.1 coordinate 13,792,728, forward strand.
ACAATTTAAAATAAATCACCACAATTAGTAACTAATACTGTAATAATTAGTGGAATATTGCTTTATAAAATAAAATGATAAATTGTAATATACATAAAAAATTAAATGATTTTTGTAATTTTTTTTTTTTTTTTGAATCGGCTAAATTTTATTAATGAACAATTCCTCCACAAGAAGTGTAAGGAATTGTTGAGAAACATACAACCAAAGGTAAAGTGAAAAAACACATATACCAAATAACAATACACCAAATCATCACCCCAACCCTCCCCTACACCAATAATGATTCACTAAACCAACCAGAGAAAACCCCTACCCGACCCTCGGAGACACCACTAAGCACTAACTTCCGAACTCGAATTAAAATTACTCGGCCCATCAGTATCTAGAAGGCAGCCCCAAAGATCAAAGGTTGAGGGACACCAGTAGGCAGGGAACCGACAATCAACACCGATGCAGTAGAGTTCGACCAGATACCAGAGCCCTGCAAATCTCAACAGATTTGAACACCCCTCAGCGACTCAAAGAGTCCCGCAAACCTCACCAGATTTGAAAATGGTCAGAGACTCTCGTATCGTAGTGAATCCACTCACACACGGCATTAACAATCCAACACCTCTCCCACACCAATACATCCTGCAGGTACGATAAAACAACCACATCCGTCAACACGGAGTGTCTACGCACCTAACCCTTTCGAGCTCGCCAGGACAAAAAACCAAGGCCAAGAACAGACCCAAACAACCACCAGGCTCCGTCCACCCCACCAATCCACCTCGCCTCCGGTTACCCACCCTTGCACGAGACCCCACCAATCCACAATTCCACTCCAAACACAGAACGACACCAAACGCCAACACAGAGAAAACGGACCGGATTTAAGACGGGATGACGGAGAACAAACGGAGAAGCTCTCAGCCTCACCACACTAACTGCCACTGAAACAATAAAAACAGATACAGTGAGGAAGAAAAAGCTTCCACCACCACCGCAAAACACCCGAATCTGGACCAAAACACCAAAACAGAACCGCGGCGGCGCCGCCCTCTTCCAAAACCACCCTAAAAACCTCCGACGCAGACCTATGACCACAGAGAGCGACGAAAACGACGGCCAACCACCACGCCCCTCATCTCCTCCATCTTCAACCTGTCGCAATCACATTCACCAAACACCAAGCACATGGTGAAACCAAATCTGTCACACCACAAAACCGTCACCAGTATGCACCAGATCTGCCGCCACAAAACCGTCACCACCACACCAACTCCGGCGGGGCCAAAACCACAAATCTGTCACCACCGCAAAACCGACACCAGCTAGCACACGAAAATAGATTTGCAGCCGGAGACAATAGAACAAAAGAAAACGAAAAACAAAAGAACAAAACGAAAAATCAAACCAGAACCGGAGAGCAAGAAAACTCCGGCGCCGACAACGTGGTGCGGAGAGCTAATCACTCCCTCGTCGCACCACTACCTCCCTGTAGTCTACATCTTGAAGGAACATTTTGGATTGGAGAGGGAAAACTAGATCTGGTTTTGAATCTGGAGAGAAGTCAGAGAAAGTGTTTTTAGAGAGAGGTTTTTTTTTTTTTTTTGTAAAATATTTTTTTTTTATTTGAACTGTATTTTGTAAAAATAATTATTTTAATTTGCATTCCGTTAAAATTTTAACGGCGGTGACTAAAAGTAGTGACGGAAAATATTATAGGATTTTTTTACCATAAAAAAATGTAGGAACTATTCTTGACTATAGGGTAAAATGTAGGGACTTATAACATATTAAACCCAAAATAATATTTCTTGTTTAATATGTAAATTTCTTAGAAGACCATTTTTAGGAGCCTATGTGTGGTACTACTAATTTTTATAAGAGAAATTTAAGTCAACAAATGTTGATATATCTGATTAATACTAAATACAATTCAAATACATCAATTTTTACCGGATCGCATGTTGATTCTTTTTTTTCTTTTGACTCTTATTCCATTATAAGTCATCTCCTTGTTCTCATAAATTCCAGAAAACATGATCATAATGGCATAAATTAATTGATTGATCAATCAATTGAGGCTAATACTCAATAAAAAAAGCTGAACCAACTACAAAAAATTTATATGCATATAATATATTAAATTCATTTGTAATCATTACAAAAGAAATTTATTTGTAAATTCTATCAATTGTATTATTTCAGATGCGCCAAAAATAAAGATTAATCTTTTTGTGTCTAATTTTTGTTTGCCATTTAACTTTTTAATACTTATGACATAATATTGCAATATCATCTCAATAACAAATAACTAGCATATGAATTCGAATTATAATCCTAAAATTATTAGTCAGACTTTATTTATCTCTTAACTGATTGAACTTCGAATTTTCGGACTCTTTTCTCATGGAAAGATGATAGTTAAGAAAAAAATTGATAAACAAAAGAAAAGTGAAGAAAATTACTCTGTGCTGCTGTATTGGAAAAGCTTGCCACGGCTTGAAAAGATGATAAGTGCTACTTCAGCATCACATAGCACACAAAGCTCAAAAGCTTTCTTCAACAATCCACTCCTTCTCTTTGAGAATGTTACTTGCCTATTGATCTTATTCTCTATTCTCTCCAAAACTATTCTCCCTCTTCCCATTTTTCCTTTCCCTCTCTCCCTCTTTCTCTCTCTCTCTCAATCTCTCTAATTATACACTATTTAGTTCTATGTAACACACTTATTAATCTAACTCATCATATATAACATGTTTCAAATGCTTAGAGAGAGAGAGAGAGTTAAGATTCTACTAATAAGATTCTGTATTCTCTATGTTTCTAGAAAATGACACCTACCCTCTTTTGCCCCCATAATGTTAGACCAAGAGGGTTCATAGTAAAGCAAAGGTTTCCACCATCAAGTATTAAAAGCCATAGTTTTTTTATTAAAAATAAAAAAAGACTAACCTAATTCACACCTTAACAAAAAAATATTAAATATACACAAACAAATAGCATTTGGAGTTAAAAAAATCAAAAACATTTTAGATAAAGTGACAAATACTATTGAAATTTACACCCTATAAAATCTTGTGTGAAGACGTCCAATTTACACTCCTTTAAGTTCACTTACAAGAGAAACCGGAGAAATTTGAAAAAACTAGACCAATATCCAGATAAAAATTAAAGAAAGACTACTACTACCTCGTTAAAACCCTCTCCTATAAAACACTTCTTACGGAGAAAATCAAAATAATGGAGAAAGATTGCAATGCTCCAAAAACCATGATTAAGAAAATCTATATTAATTTAGCTAGATCATAATGTATCATAAACTAATTATCTAATCTCATATCAGGATTACTACACTTAATTAAAATAAAACTAACGTTAACAATACAAACCAAAAATTACTCTAAACCCTTGATATTTTCTTCCTATTATGCTCATTAATTAGGTCCTCATCACAAAGTTAATATTTTAGTTGTACTAATTTCTATAAGAAAAAATAAAAAAGAAAAACAATTACTACATAAAAATTTCATAAAACATTGAAATGGGTCCCTCCATCAATATTTTTTTTCTTTTGATTTGTAGACAAAGTGAAAAATACTATTGAAATTTACACTCCGTAAGATCTTGTGTGAAGACGTCCAATTTAATAATATCAATATTGTCAGTTAACTTAAGACTTATATACTTCCTCGACCCCATTTTTAAGCATATAATTCATGTTTATTTGTTACATATTAAAATATTAGACTGACATTCATATAATTCCTCGACCCCATATTTAATTCATAACTATTACAAAATTACTTGTTATGTATAATTTTTTTTTGTACAATAGAGGGTATAACCCAAAGAAAAGTAATTTTAAAATTAAACTGACATTCATAGGCATGCAAAACTAAACCTCTAAATAACTTAAAAGAAATGTTAAGTTTTGCTAGTCAGAAAACACACCTATATTATTTTCGCACCAAATATGATTGATTTGGACCTGTCATCTCAAACTAAAAAAATTACAAATGTGGTGAACCAAAATAAAAATATTCATGTTAAACTTTTAATTATTGAAAATAATATCTAAAAAAATCTTAAAATTGGTTTCCACAACAAGATGAAATATATTCTTCCGTCAAGCCATCTTCAACCTCAAGTATTATAAGCCCCACATTATAATATATATGAAGGACATCACAAGTTCCGATCTTTCTAGCATCAGCTTTAGTCCATCTTCCATCAATAAATTTTTCCATCAAATATAGATAAATTAGTTCCATTAAATAGAGTTGTGGTTCAGAAAACAATAATTACAACTAATAATAATTTAAAATAGTACTTATATATTTTTTTTTACTAGGGACAAAAGGAGTATATTGCAAATATTATTCAATTTGCCGCCAATATTTTTGTGATGAAGACCTTGTTTCCTCGAGTATATTCCTGCCCAACGAACAAAAGTAAGTGGAATTAAGAGATAAGAAAGGAAAACATAGAAGTTGAGATCTGCTCCACTGTTTGGTTTTGTGGTTTAAAGTAGAAAGGAAAGAATAACATGTGGTTCCCACATACAAAATTGTCTCTCAACTAGGGGTGGGTAACGGGTTGGGTAGGGCGGATTTGGGCCAAAAAATACCACCCATTTCAACCCGCGGTTGCAATAATGAGGTCCAATCCGACTTTTTTTAAAAGTTCGGTTTGTGAGGGTTCGGTTTATGCGGATTGACGGTTTGACGGATCGGTTAATTCGGTTTAGAACTAACAAATAAAAAATTATCTATAAAATAAAATAAAAAAACTCAATTGTGTGGTGTGAAGAGAACATTAGTGCAAGTGAAATAAAATAAAATATAACGTATAATAAAATAGTAACAATAAATGTATCGTGATATTAGTATTTGAGTGAGAGAAAGCTAGTAGTTTTCAACTACTAGTTAGTGGTATCTTGTTTCCACTTTCCGAGGAAACAAACAATAACAAGTTTTGAGTTTGTGTTTTTCGAGATATGTTCAACCACTCATTATATTTGATATATTAAATAAATAAAAAAGCTTACAATTTATGTAACTCGGGCGGGTTCGGGTACCGTTGGGTTGATTTTAGAAAACCGAACTTGTCCATTTCAACCCGTCTACAACCGAAAATGTTTGACTGACAACCCGACGATCCGCAGCAACCCGCCCGCTTAACCATTTTTCAGTTTGGATTATTCGATTTGAATCGGTTTGCGGATTTTTACCCACCCCTACTCTCAACCAAAAACATTACATATTACTCCATCCGTACCACATAAAAGTCACTTTGGGAAAAAAATTTGTATCAAAATATAAGTCGCTTTATATTACCAATGAAACATTTAATGATATTTTTTCTATTATACTCTTGACTATATATTACTCTCTCTTCTTTCAATACTTCAATTTATTTTTTCCTTGTCATAAATGAAGGACAATTTTGTAAATCAACTCATAATTTCTCTTTTCCATACAAGATTAATTACATTTCTTAATATCCATAAAAGTGGCAAAGTGATTTATATTGTGGTACGGAGAGAGTAACATTGAAAAGTTGTACGGCACCGTTTTTTTAAAGTATTGTACAACACTGTTGTATTTATCAAAATATGTTTAATTTTTCTTTTGGGTCTTGTTAATTAACGAGTGTACTGAGTGGAGTATTTTTTAAGCTTTTATTTAAAGAAATTATTTATTTAAAAAGTGGAACATATTTCTAATAGGTTGATTTCATACATTTTAATAAAAATTTTATATAAATTTACTATTTAATATGCTTAAAGATTGTCATATCTAAAATTAATATTATTAACATTGAAAAATTGTATGACGCCGTTGTAATTACAAAAATATGACTAATATTTTTTTGGGTTAATAGGCTTTTATCCCCTGCAAATTAGACGAGTTTTGTGTTACCCCCCTGTAATTTTTTTTTTTGAGATTACCCCCCTGCAAAATTTATTTTTTTGATTTACCCACTTTTGCTGATGTGGCAGACAAAAAGTCAACTGCCACATCAGCAAAGTTCACTGTCACGTCAGCAAAAAACTTGACTTTTTGCCTGCTACATCAGCAAAATGGGGGTAAATCAAAAAAATAAATTTTGTAGGGGGGTAATCTCAAAAAAACAAATTTACAGGGGGTAACGCAAAACTCGCCCACTTTGCAAGGGGTTAAAAGACTATTAACCCTATTTTTTTTTTAAGAAATCTAAAGTTAAAAATTATTATCTTGAAAATAATACTTTTAACATGATTGATTTTGAAAGGTACTTCTATACAAAATTAATCATTTATGTTTTTGTTCAATTTGTTAATAAGTGTATATATATATATATTAATTTTCTATAGGTACTTCTTAGAATACCATTTCTTATTGTATTCAATTAATCGATCTCACAATAATGGACTCATTTGAGAGTTTTATATAAATTGGAAAAAGAAAAACAAAAGAGAAAGAAAAATTCAGAAGGGACATTATTTCTATCTAAGTATCTGGCGGATAAGATAAAACTTTCATCTTGAAAATAGTTTCTAGATAAAAATTTTGGTACCCTTGCTCCTTTTAGGAGTGGAGGATGCACTCTTTTTTTTACCAGAACCGTTAGAATTTGTTTAAGGTGTAGAGTTGGGTAGGACAAATATTGCCTAACTTTATTGAGGAAAAGTTATAGGTGACTTTGTCTCTATCTCTCTTCTTTTATCTTCTCTATCATCTTTTCCCTCCAAAACATATTCATATGTTTATATTTTCGCTTTCATGTTTTGCCTAATGTCACACAAAAGTGAAGGTAAAGTTAGAGAATATTTTTCCGAGTTGGGTCTTAGTGGTCCAAGTTTATTGGAGGTTCTCTTGTTGTCTGTCTGACTTTTGGGGTAGATCTTTTCTTCCCCTAGTGAGGAGTTTGATCTTATCGTGTTTGAGAAGATGGGATGTTCTTATGTTTTTGGCATTGGTTTGCGTGTGTTTGGTTTTTTGGGTAGTTCTGGTGAGGTCGATGTTTGTATGTGTTTTGATTTTTTGTGTGGTTGTGTTTGGTTTTTGTAGTCTGTTTCTAGTTGTGTGCACTTATGGTACTTATTTGTATTACGATCTTTCTCTTATTTTTTGTATATATAATATTATATTTGTCAACAAAATCCTTTTACTTAAGTAATATATCGTATTGACTTGTAAGTGATATAAATAGTAGATAGAGTTGAAAAGAAGAAAGTATATTATTATTGATACTCTCTCAATTGATTTAGATGATTACATATGATCTGTATTTATGTTACAAATGAGCTAGAAATTAGGAGTAATTTCCTATATCATAGATCTCTAAATAAGAAGAAATAATAACAAACATACAACTGCACAATCCCTTAATCTATGGAGATGGTGAAGATAAAATCTCAACACTTCCCCTCAAGTTGGTGCATATATATCATCCATGCCCAACTTGTGGAGATACTTCAAGAATACTTTACTTGAGACTGCTTTAGTAAGTGTCGGCTAATTGATCTTCAGATCGAATCTTAGGCAACTCCAAAATCTTTGCATTTAATTTCTCTTTGATAAAAAATCTGTCCACTCAGATCATACTTTGTTTTAAAAGAAACAACAAGGTAAGATTACAGCCCTTATCATAATATATGTAGATAACATGGTGGTTACAGGGAATGATCCAGAAGAACGGAAAGCACTACAAGAGCACTTGTCTAGAGAATTTGAAATGAAAGATCATGGTTCCTTAAAGTATTTTCTCGGGATTGAAGTCTCTAGATCCAAGAAATGTATTTTCTTATCTAAAAGAAAATATGCATTGGACTTGTTGCAGGAGACTGGTATGTCAGCATCGGTCACCATGAGGGGGCAGCCAGGGGGATCATCCACATTGGGTTTAAAGAACAACTTCATAAGTGAGTTAGACACCACACTTTAACCCAAAACCTTAAGGTGTTAGGTTTATGGGTCATCTCACTTATAAAGTGTTCAACCTCCACCATTCTAAGCAATGTGGGACTTTTTCACTCACACTTGTCACAACAATCTCCCCCTCAAGTGTGAGTCCATCCATTCTTGGATATGCTCCCCCTCAAGCGGAAGCATTCTTCATCCATACACTTGCACCGCCGTTGGCCACACTTAACGAGACACGCCGCCTAACGACCTTTGTTAGGAAGACTTTCGATACAAGGAGCCGGTCGAACCCTTCGTCGAACCATCGGCTCTGATACCACTGTTGCTTTGAACGTATCCAAAAGCTATCATCGATTTTGTAAATCTTCCAAACCATGCTCTTGGAGATTGCTTCAGTCCATATAACGACTTCTTCAATTTGCACACCTTTTTGGCATGTCTTTCTGACTTATTACATCCAAGCGGAAGGTCCATATAAACCTCTTCTAATAATTCTCCATGTAGAAAGGCATTTTTAACATCAAATTGTTGTAGGGGCCAGTCCAAGTTTGCAGCTAAGGACAACAACACTCAGACAGTATTAATTTTAGCTACCGGTGCAAATGTCTCTGTGTAGTCAACCCCATAGGCTTGAGTATATCCTTTTGCTACCAATCTTGCTTTATAACGTTCAATTTCACCATCTGATTTATACTTCAGTGTATACCCACCGACACCCTACTGGTTTCTTTCCTTTTGGGCAATCGACCAAGTCCCATGTTTTATTCTTTTGTAATGAATCCATTTCTTCATTCATAGCAGCTTTCCACTTTGGATCAGCTAAGGCATCCTGCACACTGTTAGGAATAGATATAATAAATAATTGATTTGTAAATGACTTATTTGATTCAGACAAATTTTGATTTGAAACATAATGACTCATAGGATACTTCAGTTTACTAGAAATTTCAGGTTCATATCTAGGTTTAGGAATACCTCGATTGTGACGCTCTGGAAGTTGTTTTTTGGGAAATTCAGGATCAAGACTAGGTACATCCTCAGTAGACGACTGGTATGGTATATTAGCGAGGAGTTCAATTCCTTCTTCAAATGATGGATTCTCAGTTTGTGGTCCACTTACTTCTTCATCTTCAATTGATGGACTTGGACTTTGTTGTCCAATCATGTTTTCATCTTCTAAATGTGAATCGATATCAAGATCCAAATTGATCACACTAGTATAATGAACATCAAAACATGTTATAGGGTCATATTCCTTGCCATACTCCCCCTCCAATTCAGCCTTGGATGAAAAATACATGAGTTCCTCATGAAATACCACATCTATTGTTATAAACATGCGCTGAGTTGGAGGGTGATAGCATCTATAACCCTTTTTATTCATAGCATATCCAAGAAAAACACACCGTAAAGCTCGAGGAGCTAATTTACTACGCTGATGTTTATGAAGATGAACGAACACTACACAACCAAAAATACGAAGCGGCAAATTTGGATTTGATGGTGCAATACTGACATCACTAAGGGCTTTCAAAGGTGTTTGATATTCAATAGATCGTGACAGTGTTCGATTAATTGAATATACTGCAAAGGCAAGAGCTTCCCCCCAATAGGATAATGACATTTTAGCCTCTATTAAGATGGCACGAACAACCTCTAACAAATGACGGTTTTTACGTTCAGCGACCCCATTTTGTTGGGGTGTATTGGAACACGTTGTTTGATTAATAATGCCTTCAATTTCAAAAAATTGTTGTAATTCAGAACTTTGGTACTCTCCTCCATTGTCACTCCTAAGAACTTGAATTTGTGCATTATATTGAGTTTTAATCATTTTATGAAACTTCTGAAATAACAAGTTTACTTCACTTTTCGACTTCACTAACCACAACCAAGTCACTCTAGTACAATCATCAATAAAAGTAACAAACCAACGTGAGCCACCTAATGTTTGAATTTTAGATGGCCCCCACACATCAGAATGAATAACCATAAAAGGGAGAGGACTTTTATTTAAAGTAAGTCGAAATGAAGTTCGGTGACTTTTTGCAAGTTCACATACATCACAGCGAAAAGTTGAAGAATCAATATTCTCAAACAAACTAGGAAATAATCTTTTGATATAGTCAAAGGATGCATGTCCCATTCGTCAATGCCATAGCCAAACTTCAGCCTTATTCTTATCTTGTTTAGAGTTTTCCACTTTCAAAGCCTGGCATAGCAGATTGCAGCCTTTTGATGTCAAGTCCAAGTAATATAGCTTCCCCCGCTTAATACCATAACCAATCGTCTGGTTTGTTTGGATGTCCTTAAAAACACAAGAGTTAGGCCAAAAAATTACAACACACGATAAGGATGCTGTGATTTGAGAAATAGATAAAAGATTATGATCTAAAGATGGGACAACTAGAACAGAATCAAGATTTAAATTTTTTGTGAGAGATAAAGATCCTTCCCCAACAATTGAGGCCTCACTACCAGCAGTAGAAATGAATTTTTGTGAAGAGGGCCTAAGATGTGAAATCTGTCTAGAATCAAAAGTCATATGATCTGTAGCACCAGAATCAATTATCCATAAACTATCACTAACAGGTGTAGAGATATTTAAAGCCTTACCATCAATATTTGTTGTTGTCACCAATGATAAGCTCACATCCTTATCATTTGTTTCAGCAGCAGCGAAAGCATTCTTTGAGCCAGCGAAAGCATTCTTTGAGCCCCGTTTTTTTGGTGCTCGACTGTGATCCCACCAGTCTGGATATCCCACAAGTTCAAAACAACGATCTTTGACGTGTCCAGTTTGATCACAATGGGTGCATTTGTCTGTACTTTTGACTGGTTTCTGTCGGTTTCGAGTCATCATTGCAGCAGTTTCAGAGTCTCTAGTTTCTCCTTTTAGAGTAGCATGTCGTACCGCTTCTCTCTTAATCAAGCCATGACATTCTTCCAATTCTGGAATCGGATCCTTGCGCAGAATTTCTCCACGAACTTGATCAAAAATGCCATCTAGCCCTGCAAGAAATATATGGACTCTCAACCGATCAATGGATTTTTTATATGCAATTGTATCATCGGGATCTTTCATGTTCACTTTATCCCGATGATCCAATTCTCGAAATATCTCAATCAGCTCTCCATAGTATTCAGATAGAGATCTTCCACTTTGTCTAGCAGCAAAAGCCCTTTGGTTTAAAGCAAAGACTTGCAATTCATCACTTCCATCGTAGAATGCCTTTGACAGGGCACTCCATATTTCATGGGCAGTAGGTATACGTAAATACCTCTTCATGATTTCAGGTTTCATGGACATTAATAACCATCTTTTCACTTTCTGATTTTCAGAATACCATTTTTCATACCCTTCATCTTTTTCTGCAGGTTTCTTCGTTTTGCCCCTAATATAAGAGAGTTTCTCTCTTTCAGCAATATGCATCTCCATTAATTGTGACCAAACATCATAGTTTGATTCATCAAGAATGATTCCAGCATTAAAAACACCTTCAGATTGAATAACAACTGGAATTGATTTTATTCCAGATGATTCAACATGCTTTTCACTATTTTTTTCTGTTTCACTCATTTGGCTAGGTTTACTGGAAAAAATATAGGTATCGCTCTGGTACCAAGTTGAAAAGAAGAAAGTATATTATTATTGATACTCTCTCAATTGATTTAGATGATTACATATGATCTGTATTTATGTTACAAATGAGCTAGAAATTAGGAGTAATTTCCTATATCATAGATCTCTAAATAAGGAGAAATAATAACAAACATAGAGCTGCACAATCCCTTAATCTATGGAGATGGTGAAGATAAAATCTCAACAGATAGTTCCTTCCCTCTAGTGTCAAACAGGATTAAAATATCCCTTTTTTTAAGTCTATTATAATGGTGCCAAAAATATATACTAGGTCGGTTAAGTAAATAGTCAACTTAAAAAACACCGTATTCAAAAGATATGAAGTGACTTTTTGGTAGGAAAGGTGAAATTTAACCCATTGTTTGAAGGTTTGTAAGACGTTAATTTTGATGTATCTCATAGACATATCAAATAATTTTTTATTGATGTTATATTTTATATTTATGATGTATGTTATACTATCTTTCAATTCAACAGTTGATTTTGCAATACGATTATCTGGTAAAAAACTATCAGAAATGTCATATAAAAAGTTTGACACCTTGGTGTCATTTGATCCGGACGCAATATATATATATATATATATATATATATATATATATATATATATATATATATATATATATTGATAAGTTAAAGATATCTTTACCCTTATTTATTAAGAAAGAAAAAAATTATTTAATGGATGTTACTAGTTTTTGTAAGTGTACAAATAGTAAAATATTATTAATTGTATTTTGATATTTTAAAATAATCAAAATTTTAAGACAAAAGTAAAAAGTTGAAAGAACCAAAGATTAAGAACAAAGGCAATACTAAATTTGACAAGTACAAATAATTTAAAACTAATAAATACACAGTAAAGAGGAGTCTCATTGTTAAAAGAAAAATAAAAGTTTCAATAGTTTAGATCAACACATTAGAATAAAAACAACCATACAAATAAGTTGGAAACTACATCTTTAGTTAAAATCGATTAAGATTTTAGGTCAGGTCGTTTATATGTTGTTCAACATTAACTCTTTTATCTAATGTTGAAATTTAACTCATTTAAAATATTACAACATCTCTTCCTCAAATGTGACTCGGCATCCATAATCCAATACCAAAAATCACACCCCCTACCTACCAAATCAAATATTTGGGCTATGATATCATTGTTGGACTATAAACCACACAAGTTGACACTATATTTTCACCAAAAGTCTTAATATATTGAATTTATAAATTTTCTTGAATCTAACTCTTCCACCAAATTTTGCTGGTCTAACACTTGAAATATCACATAAAGAGTAAAGAGTTTGTATTATTGCGCAAATACCATTCCACTCTAATCCTGAGTTAAAAGAAAATCACTCTAATGATAAAGTTATATTCTTTAAAAAATTGAGGAAAGATATTGGTGATGCTCTTAATTTTAACAAGAAAATGTCACAACATGTTATTGAATTTTATCACTCCCATTATGATGCTTTCTTGTCAAAACCGCCACTTTATCAGGCAGTAACATGGTTGTTGGGAAGCCATGTCAACTTGTCGAGTATTTATATGAAGATAACTAATGGAAGTGACAAAAGTGATACGTGTCGATCAACCTCATTGCATTTTTAACATATGCTTGATTTTTCACTCCTGATAGCCATTGGAAATATTCAACATTTTGTTTTCCATTAAGTTAACAATACTCTTCCTTTATGATAGTATGATATGATATAATTCTATTCGATCCGATCTTAAGTCCATATTTTTAAGATATTATTTATTTTATGGTTAATTTATTATAGTTTTATTCTTTGTAAAAAGACATCTCGATAATTTGAAAGATAAAGATGTTGTGTATACTACTTGCCTCGATCATTAAACAATGCAGTTTTGATATATGATTCTATTCCATCCGGCTTAAAGTCTATATTTCTAAGAGATTAACCCGTCATGATTTTATTTTTTATAGAAAAAACGTATTGATAATTTGAAAAGTATGAATATTTAATATAAACTACTTTTTGCCTCAATTATCAAACATTAATGTAAAACTATTTGATGTATTCAGAACAGATTCCAAAGTCATTGTGTCACATCAATCTCATCTATAAGCTATCTTAAACTTTTAGTTTTATCCCCTTGAAAACCTTACCCTACATGTCGTTGAACCATAGGTCACGACATAGGCATCACTTCCATTGAGATTGGCCACGTTTCATAATCCTAGTAGCTGTTTCTCATGTTATAGTTGCAAGAAAAAAAAAATATCGTCCAATTTGAACATGACACATTTTGATGCTTACAAAGTTAACCTCAACATTGGAGTTTAGTCACTTTTGTCACAAGTTATGACCATATGTGTAGATGAAAGGTGGATACATGAACGGGTCAGGCTAGCGTGAGCAAGCTGAACATATCTCTCACTATAGGCAACTAAAATATTAAATCCGAACCGTTCAATCACTAAAATGTACATACACCACGCCACATTATAATTTTGCATCTTCATTCTTTCTCCTCTTTTTCACTATCTCTCAGCTTCTTCTACCATAATCTTTATGACTTTCATTCAAGCCAAATATACTCTCTCCTCTAATTATGTGAAAACCAGATTTTGTTTGCTAAAAAATAATCGATAAGTTGATAAGTTAACTTATAGTAGACGAGTTTATAGCGAATAACTTATAAATTAGTTTTTAGCTTATAGTGAATAAGCTAGCTACCTGTAGCTGATTAAATTTATAGTGTTTAATAAAATTAGATGTTGAACTAGTTTGTAAATATAAAAAGACATGCTTATTAATATTATTTTTTTCAAATAAGATGAGAGAGGTAAATTAGAAGAATAAATGTTAAGTTATAAACTCATAAACTACTTAAAAAATCAACAATAAATTAGTAAAATAAGTTATAAACTCTTTTTAAAAGTGTTACCAAAGGGTTTTTTTTAGCAAAATAAACTTACTTCCTCCTGTCCTTTTTATAAGGAACAATTTGAAGAAAAAAATTAGTCCTTTTTATAAGAAATAAGTATTAAATTAGAGTAAACACTTCTATTTCTACCATTTATCCATTACAATGTTATGCATTAATTAGAGTACATATTCATTGGAATTTATAATGGTGGCATGTATATTGAAAATTACAAGAGATAAGGATAAATTAATACACAAATGTTAATTTTGGAATAGAATATAAAATTTTAGAATTTTTAATTAAAAAAAATAAGGTTTATTGGTCTGTTTTTTCCAAATTGTTTTTTATAAAAAAAGTCTGGAGGTTACTCACTCTGTCCCACAATGAGTGACTCAGTTGACTGGTTCACGCATGCTAATGCATAATATTGACGATTAATATTTTTAATTGTATAATAGTAAAAATTATAAAAATTTGATATTTTGAAAATATTCATCAGGGCGAATCCAATAACATCTTATATGTTAATGTTTATTTTTGTTTATTAGTAGAAAAATATGATTAAACAAAAATATGTGAATAGTGTACAATAGTCAACTAAATCACTCAATTTGGGACGGTCCCAAATCTTTAGTCCCTTTAGTTTTTTAATTTTGTCCCAAAATTTTGGTCCTTTTAGGGTCTGTTTGGTTCAGGGATTTTGGAGGGGAAGGGAGGTGATATTTTAAATTTTTATGTTTGGTTCAAGTTTTTAACGAGGGGAGGGGACGGAAAGGGAGAAGTAATTTACTTTTTTGCCTTAACCTTATAAACTCAAAATAAGGATTGAGTTCTAATGGATATATTACGTCAAAAAAATCTAATGAATATATAACAAAAAAAAAACTAACGAGGAGAAAACCTAATTTTTTTTATTGTAAAAAAAAATAAAATCTAATATTTTAATATTCCAACAAGGATAATTTAGAATTTTATTAAAAAAGTGAAGGTAATTTTGTCAACATAATAAATTATGTTTTACCTCGCTTCCCCTCCTTAAAAATTCTTCCTCACACCTCCCCTCCCCCTCGGTTGAACCAAACAGGCCCTTAAGAAACCAAGACACAATACCATTTATACATTACTAGCCGCCAAACGGGCACGTTCTGTGTCCGTTTGTGTGATCGATATTCTCTTTTTTCTTTTTTTTTTGTGATCGATATTCTCTATTGTGCAAATATAAATAACTATTTAATCTCCTTTTTTATTGGACTTAGTTAATTGATAACTATGTAATCTCCTTTTTTGTTGTGGCTAGTTATTAAGAAGAAAAAAATATATTTTTTTTACTATAAAAAAACTGAAAACCTACTTTTATGTGGAAAAATTTATTTTTATGTGAAAGTTATTTTTTAAGGGTAAAATAAGAATAATGAAAAAGCCATCCCAAAAATTTAAATCCCCTTTTTATATTAGTATAGATAAAAACTAAAACAAACATTAAATGAATTTTCTCTTTCTTAATAAAGTAAGGGTCAAAATAACTTAACTTATCAATATTTATTATTTCTTAATTCATGTGTAAAACTCTAAAAAGATAAAAAAAATTAGAATGGAGAGAGTACATGTCTTCCTAAACAAAGCCTGAACATCTACTAAAATTTCAAAGAACATCCAAACTAAAAAGGGAACGACGCTGTTGTATTTATTAAGTTGAAATATTATGATATAGGCAACATACAATAAGATCTATAAACTACTTAATCTAATGGTAATTTTTTACTTGCCTACGGTGAGAGATATGAGACACTTGCTCACCGTAGAAGCCGCCTACATGAACCCTATATTTATTTTCAAATGTTTAATTCTTCACTACAAGTTCATGATGTTATTCCCAATAACAAACATTCAAAACAAGTAAAGTTATTTTAGTAAATTATAACGAATTAAACTTTTTTCTTCATTTTATTGATATATTTTGTATAGTTCAATTGACACTAACATGTATAAAAAAAATTCACACTACAAGAAATATAATTTTTTGCAACAACTTTTTATGTTAAAAGTTGTTACAAGTCGCTGGCAAAACTACATTGGGTAATTTTACCAGCGACTTGTAACAAAAAATATTGTTACAAAAAATTATATTTCTTGTAGTATCATGAGACTAACAGCCGTATAAATGTATATTTATGGAAAAACTTTCACTGCCTTTAAAAAACATAAAACAGCTTTTCACTTGAGAGAAAATTACCGAGACAAAATGGGTTAACTCACACGAGGAAAGATTGTTAGTGTGTTAACTGTTAATTAATGTTATATCGAGACAACTGTGGAAGAACGATAACATATATAAAAAAACAAGTGTGCGACAATGAAAGAGAATATCGATAAATGGACACTGGCGATTTAAGGTAAGGACATAGGAGAGTGGATGAAAGAGAAAGTCATCGATAATCGCAGAGAATGAATGAGACAACAACGAAAGCAAATAAAATACACATCTTCATTCGTCCCCTTCAACGATGCACGGGGAAGTGTCGCTTTTGGCAGACAACCACACTTATTTTTCATTGCTACGTCAACATTGGAAGTGTTGGCTCGGATCATTGGAGTGTTCTCACAAACCCCAACACCGGTCAGCGTATTACCGGCTGGTCGATGAATCGGTTGTTGGCCATTGTTCTTCCATCATGCTCAATTTGAATCAAGATTAACGGTATTAATTAAAAATTGTTAATCTTGATTGGTCTCAATGACATGTCAACAAATTATATTTTTGTAAAATTTAATATAGATGATTTGTAAATAGGAGTTTACAATATGCAACATATAATCACTCCGTCCTAAAATATAAGGAAAATTTGATGAACAAAAGTTGATGTAATTGGTTAAAAGTTTGGACAAAATATATCCACTTTGTTTGACCAATTTTCCTTGATATTTTGAGAGAAACTACTTATTAATTGGCAGCAATTGTAGTGGAGTGCAAAAATATAATTCCACATCTAAATAATGTTTTGTTGCATACTAAGAGAGAAGCTAATCAAGTTTTTTCGCATGCAAACAACTTTGAATTCATAAGTTGTTCCCATGCTAGGAGAGAAATACACTTGTTCATTTTGCTAAATTTTAGATTATTAAGAACCTTTGAAATTCAACGGTTAACACCAAAAAAATTTACGACATAGTTTAACCAACTTTTTTTAAGAAACAAAATAAATAAGAATATTGACTACAAAATAGTGGTGGGGTGACGATACCAGTGTTGTGTTGGAGAGCTTGTTTTATTATTAATTTAAAGAAGGGTCTTGTTAACATGTGCTCCAAGCGCACATGTTAAGAATCCAATAGTAAAATCATTATCTTAAATTTTGTGCAATAAATTTGTGATTTAGTTAAAAAATTGAAGGGTTAATAGGCTTATACCCCCTGCAATGTTAGTGAGTTTTATAACACCCAAAATCTCATATTTTATTATATTTGATTAATTGATGTTATTTAATTAATTGTGTATGTTAATTGGTATATTTTATATGTATTAATTAGTTGTTACGTACATTTATGTTTGATAATAGTGGGCTTTTATGAGTATTGGCATTAATTAGAATGAATAAGAGTTTGTGGTAGAATTAAGCGTAATATAGTAATCTAGTGTGAGTTAGTGGATTGTGTAGAGATAAGAGTGACATTTTGGTTATTATCTTAAAGGATAGAGTATCTTGGGGAGGAAATAGTGGCAATTGTGTAAATAAATGTAGAAGTGAGTGGTTAAAGTGAGGATATAATTGTGAGTGGGAATTGTAGAGAAAAGAAGGGTATAGTGGGAATTTGACATAAACCTAAGAAAGAGGTTATATAAAGGGATGATTTTTATGAGAGGTGTGTTGTAGTTGTTTGTCATAAAAATAGTAGAGAAAGAGAGGTAGAGAGATAAAAGAGAAAAGAAGAGAAAAATTGTTTGAGAAAGAAAGAAGCTTAAAGGTGAAGAGAGAAAGAGAAGAAAAGCCAAGTTAGAATCAAGAGAGGAAAGGAGGACTAGAGAATCCAACTAATCCAAGGTAAGAGGCTTAGATAATATAATTGTGAGTGATCAAAGAGAGAGGAGTTTGTCTATGACTCCACACCTAAACTCTCTTCACTCTTTTTGGGTTTTTGGGAAGAAATGGGTTTTGAGAATGTGTTTATAATTGAAGCTTGGTAATGATTCATGTATGATATGCTTCTACTTATGATTGTTGTGTAAAATCCATAATAAAGTTAATTACTTGAACTTTAATTTTGATTGATTATGAGATAAATGAGTTTTATGAGTTAATACATGAAAATCATTACTTTTGATATGAAATGATGTTTGATGATGCCGTAGATTGTATTTCTATGATTAGTAAGATTATACATGATTAAAGTTGCTTCCTTTATGTGTTTCTATGCATTGGATAATGATTTAAGAACCTTTGAGTTAATGGGTTTCAACTTGTATTTTGGAAAATCAAAGAAATGTGTAAGAAAAACTGTCTTCTAGAAATTCTGAAGAAAGATCGTCATTTTTGACCCCTTTGGACTTCGAATTGGAATTTTTGTTAAACATGAAAGTTGTAGGTCTCGTTCTTAGCTTTCCAACGCATGTTCACTCATCACGTTTGGATCAACGTAGCCCGAGTTATGACCATTTTGGTGAGACAGACTTCTGCTAGAAGAGTCTGTAAAGTTCGCCTGCGCGAACTTAACAGCCAGTCAGCAGGGTTGACTTTGACTTTGGTTGACTTTTTGACTTTTTGTTGACTTATGCATCCAGAATCTATTTTTAATGATTTTTCGCGTAGAATCCATTTTTGATGTTAGTTTTTAAAGATCATGCTTGGATTATTCTGTTTTGGTGTAGAATTGCTATACTTTGTTAATTGAATTAATAACTTAATATATGTACTTGAATTGAGTATAGAATGATGAATTGAGTTGTGATATCATACATGTTGATTAACTATGATTAATTATGTTTATGATGATGATAGATAATCGTTGATGATTAGTGATGATGATAATATGATTATGTATATGTTTGAATGAAGAGTATATGTATATGTATATATGACTTGATTACATGATGATTGATTATGGTGAAGATTATTATTTAGTGATTGATAATAATAATTGTATGCCTAATTGAGTTGAGGTAAATGAATTACTTTATGATATGTGTGCTTGAATGTATACCTTAATGATGATGTGAATTTGATGCGAATTGAGAAGGAATAATAGGGATGAGTGGCCTATTATTCATGAGTAGATGTATAGTGTTATCATCATTATGTGGTATGTGTACATTCATGCATTCATGAGTCAACTTGATGAAGAGTCCCCCATGACTTAAAACTGACTTGAGACGAGTCCCCCATGACTTAAAACTGACTTGAGACGAATGGATATAATTCTATGCTAAAATTGTGATGAGGGTACCACATGCATATAGATGTGTCTAGGTTGACATATCATTGATGATGACATTAGTTTGCATTAGGGTAATTGTGCACTCTAATTGATATTTGGTAATTGTCATTGTTTCCTTATAATTGTGAATGGTTGAATAATATGATACTTATGATTGAGCGTATTATGAGATGTGTAATAATGATTGATAATTGATGATGATGTGTATACTTGTCAATTGATTGAGAATGTGATATTATTGGGATGCATTGTATTTTATGATTATGAAATATGAATGACATGAGATTGATATTTGTTTATGGAATGAGTTGTTAGACATGACCATGCTAAGTCCTAAGTATTAAGTGTGTTCTTATACTTAGTTTCTTTTATGGTTATATTATATAACCCTCTGTTTTGTGTATGTGCTGGATTTGGGTTCCAGATCCTCAGGTTATATGTTATTGATGTCCGAGTCGTCGGTGAAGCTCCGCTCTGATGTGACACGGGGATGAGATTATTTCTATAATGTATATTTAGAGTCTTGTTTCTTATTTCCACGTGTCGTCGCCACGTGGAAAATAAATTTTTTATTTTTTTTTATGCCACGTGGCAGTTGACTAAAAAAAAATTAAAAAAAAATTTCTATTTAAGATTTTTTTATAATTATTAAATTCAGTTATTATTAATATTGAAAAGAAAAAATATAATAAAATAAAAACTTTTAATCACTATTTTATAAGATAAAAACATAATAAAATAAAAACTTTTATATTATATAAAAAATAAAAACATAATAAAATAAAATAAATTTTTTAAAAACTTATTATTTATTAAAAAATAAAAAAAAATTAAAAATAAGGCTTAAATGCACTTTTGGTCCCCCTATTTTGAAAATCATAAAGTTTTGGTCCCCCTATTTTAAAACTCAACTTTTAGGTCCCCCTATTTTAATTTTTCTTGAATTTTGATCCCCATCTTATTTTGAGGTCATTTTTGCTGACATGGCTCTGTCGTTAATGATGTGGCAGTGCTTAGTGGATAAATTTTGTATCCATGTCATTATTATTTTATTTAATTCAATAATATTTATTTTATATAGTACTTTAACTATTAAAATAATATATTGAATTAAAATAATAATTAGTAAATTAGAATTAACAATTTATAAATCAAAACTCTATAACTCAAATATTAATCACAAATTAAACACTTTTAATCATTTGAAAAATAAGAGAGAACACGATTGTTTTAGTTAGAAATCTTAATTATTCAACCTTCAACTCCTTAATCATCTCTTTCATCTCATAATCCCAGAAATCATTATCCAAACTCAAGCCACAAATCTAGAAATATATATCTCTCTCTCTCTCTCTCTCTCCTTTGAAACACAACAACGCCAAACCAGATCTGAAAGGGGGCTTTGATGAGCGGTGTTTGAAAGAAAAATTCGAGAAAGAATCTACAAGAACGAAAAAGAAAGATGGAAAAAGTAGCAATACTCAAAACAATCAACCACCCTTCCTCAAATTCAAAACACCATTCTACATCTCTTCCCCAAATTCTTAAAAATGTCAAAAAATTATGCTCACCGGTTGTTTACATTAACAATGTTGGTGGTACTTGGATATGATTTTTTGATTCATTAATGCTTGAACCCATACATGGGTCACATTGCAGCTCCAAAGTCTAAACATTTAGAAAGAGGGTTGTGGGTTGATGATGAATGAAAGTGAAAGTTGCAGATCTAGAAAGAGGGGAGACTGATTTTAGTGTGTGTTGTGACTTGTGTGTTGCAGACATGGTGTGTGGTGTTATTTTAATTTAATTAATGTATATTACTTTAATAATTAAATAGTATTATATAAAATATAAAATAAATAGTATTGGATTAACAAAATATTAATGACATGGATATTAAATTTATCCACTAAGCATTGCCACATCATTAATAACAGAGCTATGTCAGCAAAAATAACCCCAAAATAAGGTGGGGGATCAAAACTCAAGAAAAATTAAAATAGGGGGACCTAAAAGTTGAGTTTTAAAATAGGGGGATCAAAACTTCATTATTTTTAAAATAGGAGGACCAAAAGTGCATTTAAGCTTAAAAAATAAAAGAAAAAAAAATCAAAACATAATTAATTTATTTTATAAAAATTCTAAAAACGAAAGAACTTAAAAAAATTAAAAGAAAAAAAATTAAAGAAGTTAAATAATAATTTTATATATAAAATTAAAACATAATGAAATCAAATAAAAAAAATTGTAACAAAAAAAATTAACAATTAGATATATAATAGAAACATAATTTAATCAAATAAAAAAAATTGTACCAAAAAAATAAAATTAACAATTATATATAAAATAAAAACATAATTAAATCAAATAAAAAAATTATAACAAAAAAAATCTAATTAAAAAAAAAAATGAAACAAAGGGATAAATCCAAATTAAACAACAACATGTGTAAAATTTTAATTCATCAACATCATCTTCTATTCTCATTGACAAAAACTCATTTTCTCTCACTTTGTTCTTCATGTTTTCTTCATCAAATCCTCTCAAATCTTTCACAAACAAGTTTATAAGAGTGCAAGGAGTAATTCCGGAGAGTTTGGTGAAGTTTTGCGCGAGAAAACATGAGGTCTGCATCTCTATTCTCCGTGTTCTTCATCGCTTGAGTTTTCCGGCAAGATTCCGGCATGATTCTTCTACTTCAAAGGTGTTTTTCTCCCTGTCTATAGATCCGTTTCGCACAAGATAACTACCTTTGTGACTTTTGTGAAAAGAAGAACAATTTACAGTGCCTCTCCGGCGTCGCCGCCGCACCTCCGCCGTCGCCGCCGCACCTCCGCCGTCGCCGGTCATCTTCTCCGGCGAGTTTTTCGCCGGAAAACTCATAGTAGCCCAGAATTTTTGCTGTTGTGTGTAAGACTTAATTCATTGATCATGAGTTCCTGATAACAAATGAACAACAAGATCAATAGACTAAATGCGGAAAATAGAAATTAAAATTACCTCCAGCCATTGTTATAGTGTTATGAACTCTTTGAGTCTTCTAAGCTCTTACTCTCCACAATATAGATGGTGTATATTTTCTGAATAGTGGGATAAGCAAGCTTAGGGACCAAAGGCTTTATATAGCTTGATTCTACCATCAAGAATTCATAAGCCATTACCACCAAATAATTATCATTAATCTTGTGACTCTTGATAACCAAAACCACCATAACCTATGGACCACTAAAGGTGAGGTTTTATTAACAATAATTTACAAATAAAACCAATAAATTATTACATTCTCCCACTTGGTCCATAGGGTCTAAATATTGGCTTAAATGAGTCATCAAGTACCTTCCTTAAGAAATAAACATGTGAATCATAGCGATAGTTCCTCTTAAACGCGAGTATTATCATCTATGTATTACAACATATTTAATTTCTCAAGTATACACTTAATGTGGTAACAATAAAACTTAATGAATAAACCATATGTTTATTCTTGGTCCAACTAATATATTTTCTCAAAAACTGAAGTGCGCGCATGAATATGAGAAAATACTGTAATATATATAAGAGTTTTATTAATAAACTGAATGTATACTATCATAAGGAGGAACCAAGTTCCAAAATTTCTACATGATCCTTGAATTTAGTGGTGGCATGCCCTTAGTCAAAGGATCAACGATAATTAATTCAGTGCTAATGTGCTTAATGACCACTACTTTTTCTCTAATGGCTAAGTACTTAATGTCGATGTGCTTACTTCGACTTCCACTTAGCCATAATAGCAACTGAATTATCGCAGAAAATTTTCATAGGCCTAAAGATAGAATCCATGATTCTAAGCCCATAAATAAAACTCTTAAGCCATACACCATGAGTAGTTGCCTCAAAACAGGAGACAAACTCGGCTTCCATAGTAGAAATAGCAACCAAAGTTTGTTTAGTGCTTCTCCATGAAATAGTGGTCCATACTTGGATTATTCTGATATCTTCACTTGGTGAACAATCTTTCATCCGAAATCTCTCTAAAACTTTATTGATATAGGTTTCTTGAGATAGACCCAAAAAGAAAAAACCTTCGATGTCTATCTATATGGATCTTTATGTCAATGACATAAGGTGTCTCACCCATATCCTTCATATCAAAAATTTTAGAAAGGAATTGTTTCACCTCATGTAGAAAATCTTTATCATTGGTAGCAAGTAAAATAACATCCACATACAAAATAAGAAAACAAAATCTGCTCCCACTAACCTTCTGGTATATACATTGATCCATGGGTATTCAACAAATCCAAATGAGGAAATTATCCCATGGAACTTAAGATACCATTGACGGGATGCTTGTTTCAAAACATATATGGATTTCTTAAGCTTGCAAACCAAGTGCTCACCATCATTAGAGGAGAAACCTTCAGGTTGTTTCATATAAACCACCTCCTCTAAATCACCATTAAGAAAGGCTGTTTTCACATCCATTTGGTGCAACTCAAGGTCAAAATGTGCAACGAGTGCCAAGATGACACGGAGAGAGTCCTTCTTTGATACAGGAGAAAAGGTCTCCGTGTAATCAATTCCCTCCTTCTGAGTGAATCCCTTAGCAACGAGTCTGGCCTTGTATCTCTCAATGTTACCTAATGAATCCTTTTTGGTTTTAAATACCCATTTACAACCAATGGGCTTCACCCCATTAGGTAACTCTACAAGATCCCAAACACCGTTGTTTTTCATGGAATTCATTTCATCAATCATGGCATCGTACCACAAATTTGACTCTTTGCAACTCATGGCTTGTGCAAAGTTTTCAGGATCATTCTCAAGTCCAATGCTATAGTCAGATTCTTGCAGATACACAATGTAATCACTAGGAATAGCTGGTTTTCTTGTCCTAGTAGACCTTCTTAATGTTGAATCAACATTTTCTTGTGGTTCATGTTGTTCAACTAACTGTTCATCAATTTCAGGTATTTGATGATCAATTTGATCTACTGGAATATCAGCATTTTGTGGTATCTCAACGATTGGTGGTTGATCAACATCCATTTGAACTTGAGGGATATTGTGAACAGCAACCAATCTATCACCTGAAACCGAAGGTTGGGACTCAATGTGATCATGCACAGAAACTATGTTCCTGATTTGATCACTCCCACTAATCAAGTGATCTTCAAGAAACTTTGCATTTCTTGACTCCACAATCCTAGTTGTATGAGATGGACAGTAAAATCTATAACCTTTAGGCCGTTCGGCATATCCAATGAAATACCCACTAATGGTCCTCGGGTCGAGTTTCTTCTCTTGTGGATTATAAATCCTCACCTCAGACGGACATCCCCAAACGCGCATATGTCTCAAACTCGGTTTCCAACCCTTAAATAACTCAAAAGGTGTCTTTGGGACAGCCTTAGATGGAACCCGATTGAGAATATACACAGCCGTCTTTAGTGCTTCATTCCACAAGGATTTAGGAAGATTAGAGTTGCTAAGCATACTCCGCACCATGTCCAATAAAGTTCGGTTTCTTCTTTCTGCAACACCATTTTGGCTCGGAGAACCAGGCATGGTATATTGGGCAACAATCCCATGTTCTTGAAGAAACTTAGCAAATGGACCAGGTGCTTGTCCATTTTCAGTGTATCTACCATAGTATTCACCACCCCGATCAGATCTCACAATTTTTATTTTCTTTCCACATTGGTTCTCAACTTCAGCCTTAAAGGCTTTGAAGGCATCCAATGCTTCACTCTTATTATGAAGCAAATAAATATCCATATATCGTGAGTAATCGTCTATGAAGGTGATAAAATATTTCTGACCATGTGCATCCATATCTG
Organism: Trifolium repens; assembly: GCA_030408175.1. Taxonomy (NCBI): domain Eukaryota; kingdom Viridiplantae; phylum Streptophyta; class Magnoliopsida; order Fabales; family Fabaceae; genus Trifolium; species Trifolium repens. The sequence goes on from CP125847.1 coordinate 13,818,422, forward strand.
GACAACATATATCTGTATGAATTATTTCTAATATGCTTGAACTTCTATTGGCACCCTTCTTAGAAATGTTGGTCTGCTTTCCCTTAATGCAGTCAACACAAGTTTCAAAGTCAGCAAAATCTAGAGTATTAAGTACCCCATCTTTTACTAACCTTTTAATTCTCTCAATGGAGATATGTCCTAATCTCCGGTGCCACAACATAGAAGAATTTTCGTTAATATTACACCGCTTAATGCCAGTTTGAACATGCATTGAACTATAAATGGATTTGTTTTGTAAATTAATACGATAAAGACCATCAGACAATATACCATTCCCAACACATTTCGAATTATAAAATAATTCAAATGACGTGTCTTTAAAATGAAAGGAATATCCAAATGGTACAAGTCTAGAAACTGAAATCAAGCTTCGTGAGAAACTTGGCACACAAAAGGTCCTTTCTAATTTCAAAACAAAACCATTGTCCAAAATTAAAATGCAAGTTCCAATAGCCTCCACATGTGAGCCCATCCTGCTTCCGGATAGGACAGTTTGCTCACTTACTACTGGCTTTCTTAAGTCTTGCATACCATGCAAGGAGTTTGTTATATGGATTGTTGATCCAGAATCAATCCACCAGGTGTTTATATTAACATCAGCCATATTAGATTCATAACTAACAAAAGAGAATGAATTACCTTCGAGCTTAGGAACATTATGTATGATATCAGAATAAACAACAGATTGAGAAGCTGAAAAATTCAAAAGGCTCATGTCAAAATCTTGAGGCATATATATATTATCTTTAATGTATGTATTACCAATGTAAACATACCCAAAAAATAAATCTTATAACATAAAAACTACCTGCGGGCTAAATTTTAATGTAATAAGATTTATTCAAACTTTACAAAAAATCAAATTATACACACAATCTGACTTTATATGTATAAAATAATTTGATTTTCCATTTAAAATTGTACTTTATGATAAAACTATCAAATTGTAAGACCCAAGATTTCATTGTATAGTTGGTTTAAGGAATTATTAGGGTTTCGATGGGTTAGTGTGATGAAACATCGTGTAATTATTAGCTTTTGCTGTAATTGAGCCGGTTTTGTGCTCGTGCACTGTAATTGTACAGACTTTTGTCTTGTGATCCTGTTTCTTGTATAAGAAGTTATTTGTGGTTTCAGAATAATAAGTTTTGGATTATTCTTGTTTTTGGAAAAACGAGTAGGATTTTACCCGTCGTTGTAAAATCTTATTGCGTCTGTTTTGAGTGAGGTTTCGGATGGAAGTTTTATATATCTGCGCGAGTTAAGATATATTCTGAGATTAATTTTCTGAGGTATGGAAGAAAATTACAGTCGCGGAAAAAGATTCGGCGATAAGTTTTGGAAATGTGAAACGTTAGACGTCCTTTCCGTAGGTTTTATGTTTTTGTGATTTACGTTCGTCGCGGCGCGCGAGAACTGAACGTGTGAGCGTTTCTATGAGGTATTGAGTTTTATCTCAAGTGGATTTGGTTTGGTTTGATCCAATGGCTAGGGTTTTGTCTTGGCATTTTGTCTTTTGATCCAATGGCCATGAGTGAGCAAGAGCTATGGCATAGTAAGGAGGTTTGGTCACTTGGTCACTTAGGAAAACATCACCAAATCATCTCATTCTTTCTCTCTTTCACGTAGACTCCATTACTTTCATTTCCAACCTTCACAAATTTTCCATTCCTCACCATTTCACTCCATTTCAAGCTTTGGAGCTTTGAGGAAAGTTGTAGAGAATCACTTTCTAAAGGTAACCCTCTCTTCTCATCTCCTAGGTTGGTAGATTTTTAGAGTTGTGAGGTTTTTGGGTTTATGTTCTTAAGAGGGTTTGGTGAGAAATGTTGTTCTTGCTAGGTTGTGTTTCATGAATGTTGTTCATGAGGTCTAGAGAAGCATGTTTAGGCTTTGTTGTTTGTTTTCCATGAGTTGGTGAAAAAAATCTCATGAGAAAAGTTAGGGTTTTGGTTAGTTTATGTATTGATCAATTACATGAGGTTATGTTGTAAGGTTTTGAAAAGAAAAGTTGTCTTTGAACCTTTGGGCGAAAGGGAAATGCGTTGTATGGTTTTGTTTTGGAAAATCCGATGAAAAATATTTTGAGGTTTATGAAAATATTTCCTAAGTGTTTTTGGGTAGTGTTTTGGGGTCAAAATGGTTTAAAACTATTGTGACATGTGGTGTCGCTTTGTACTTTGAAAACATGTTTGAAAATGATTACCGGACGGTTAAGGCCCGTAATAAAACTTGTGCTTGGGTTTGGTTTTGATTTTGGAAATGAAAATCAAATAACTTGCACTCGAAGCAACCAACATGCTTTCGGAAATGTGTTGCTTGCTTATGAAAATGGTTTGCTTTTATGCCTTGAAAAGATGTTGGGAACTAATAGAATCAAACTAGGCTTGGGGTGGAAAAAGGTGGTGTGAGTTGCTGTCTTGTGCTGTCATGACAGGTGCAACTCGCTGGGCGAGTGATTACTCGCCAGGGCGAGTATCACAGGTCCTGACAACTCGCCAGGGCGAGCTCCAGAGCGAGTAAGACCAGTACTCCCTGCCTTCACTCGCCACCAACTCGCCAGGGCGAGCTCTGGGACCTAAAATTTTGGATTCTGATTTCTAAACTTGGTTTTTAGCTTTCTAATCCCTTTTTATTAATTTATGGAAGTGTCGGGGATTGGAAACGAGTTTTTCGGGTACTCGGAAAGTACGTAACTTATAACGCAAGAAAACGGCCATTTTGCATTTCAAATTATTTAAGACATTTGACAATTGTTTTGGGTCCTAAAAATAGTACAAATAACTCATGGTGGTTGATCAATACGATAGATTTTGGTATGGTATCCGAAAGAGTGGATTTTCCTTAGAAACCTTTAAGTTTTTGGGGTTTTTGGTTTAGTTTCAATACGATTGGTTGGGAAACAATGTATTGATGGTACGCTGCTTGTTTTAGGAAGCGCGTTGTGTTGTTTGGACGTGTGTTGTTGACGGAAGTTTGCCGAGGTAAGGGCTCCACTTTATTTCTGTCTTTTCACTGAGTTATAACATGTTGTTGGTTATCTTCGGTGATGCGTGTTTGTGTGTTTGGCATGTATGTGTTAGGTATTCTCGTGATGAGAAAGTGTTACACTGCTTGCGCTGTTTACATATGATTATGAGAATATATGTATGAACAGGTGTTTGGAATACATATGATGAGAAATGTATGTATGAATTGCTATGATTTAGTTACATATGCTTGAGAGGTATGTATGTGTGGCATTAGCATATGTAGGGAATCGTATGCTCATGCATTCATTGTGCGTAGTTGCGTGAGTGGACTACGGGGTGTTGGTTGCGTGAGTGGACCCACCCAAAATCCTACGGGATCTTTTTGAGTACAATAAGTGGTTGCGTGAGTGGACCACGGGGTGTGATTGCGTGAGTGGATCCACCTTAACCCTTTGCGGTTTTATTGGTTATGATTAGTAATTCCGGAATTCGTTTGCATGTGGTAGCTCTGGTAGTACCACACCCATTGTAGAAGTCTGCATTAGGCTTGTTGTGCATTATATATATAAGCCCGTTGGAGGGAATTGTTGAATGTTTTAAGAGCTTTCTCTTGTGCTTTGTGGAAATATTTGTTATGTGTACAACCTTTCGTACCGGTTATATATATATATACTTTTATTTTGTGGTGACCCTTTCTTTCATTTGCGGGCTCATCCTACCCCAGATGGATCAGTAGGCCTTGAGGGCGGTGGTTGCTCAGAGCCTCCGTGAGCTCGTGTTGGAGTGGTAGTTTTAGTTAGACTATGCGCCGGTGTGTTTGTGCACTGTGCTTTTGTTTAGCATAGGACATTCCAACTTCTTTTGGTTAGTTAGTGCTTGTAAGCACACAGACTTATGGATTGTAATTATTCAGGTTTACACTTAGCATTTTCGAATACAACATATATATGGTGTGATATATATATGGTTCGTTTGTAATATTTAATGTCGGCTCAATTAAAAATGTTTTGCGCACTCTGAGTGTCTGTTAAAAAAAAAAAAATGCCCTTTTTGCGTTATGAAAACGGGGTGTTACATTTGTGGTATCAGAGCCCGGCTTTAAATCTTCAAAGGGAAAGTGTATACTTGAGTCGTTAGTTCAGAGTCGGTTAGAACGTAACTAGTGTTGAGTTAGTTCTAGTGGTTGTTCTGTGTCGGTTATGGGTTAGTAATCCGTTGAGTGAGGTTTTCTGTTGGAATTCAGAAATGTTTGGATAAGGATCTAATCGAAGAGAATTGGTATGTGCAGGAAACGATGCCTCCAAGAAGGGCACCTGCTAGAGATGATGATGAGGTGGACATCCATCAGATGGCTTATGCCATGAATACAATGGCAGCAGCGGTGACTGCGCAAACTCATGCTAAGGCGCAGAGAGACCTTGAAAAGCGCGACAGGGAGATCCTGGCCGCTGGGTCTAGGGTTCTCGCAAGTTTTAATCAGCAGGCCCCTCCAAAGTTTAATGGGGAGGGAGGTCCAGAAACAGCGGATTTATGGCTCCATGCTATGGAGAGGATATTTGGGGCAATTCATTGTCCGGAGGGGGAGAAGGTAGTTCTAGCTACCTATCAGCTGCTTGGGGGTTCCGAATTTTGGTGGAGGAACACCCGTCTGATTATGGAAAATGCATATGAGGAGATTAACTGGGAGAACTTCAAGAGGAGGTTCCTGGCTAAGTATTTCCCTGAGACCGCAAGGGAAAGATATGGTGAGGAGTTTCTGAGACTACGTCAGGGGAGTATGAATGTGGAGGCATATTCCAAGAAGTTTGAATCATTATCCCGTTTCTTCCGCTTCTTTAGGGATGGGATAGATGAGGTCTATATGTGTCGTCGCTTCCAAGATGGGCTGAGGTACGAACTGCAGGATGCGGTTGTGCCGTTGGGTATTCGGCAATTTCAAGTCTTGGTTGAAAAGTGCCAAGAGGTTGAAGATATGAGAAACAAAAGGGTGAACCGTCAGGGTGGTTTTAGTGCTGGGGGACCAAGTCGTTCTGGTGGTCCGAATCAAAGTCAGAACCGTGGAAAACAAGGCAGTAAGCCATATGACCGTCCACCGTATAACAAGGGACATGGTCGATCGGTGAATCAGGACAGTCAGAATACCGGGAAGCAGGGCTGTTTTAAGTGTGGTGAAGTGGGCCACTATGCGAATGAATGCCGGAATCAGGGACATGTTTGTTTTAATTGCAAGAAGCCGGGACACTTTGCTAGAGATTGCAAAGCCCCGAAGGCCGGGCCGTCGGCTAATGTGGCACAAGGCTCACAAGGTACCAGACCTGCGGCAAAGGCACGTGCTTACTGTATGGGCACAGAAGTGAGTGGGCAGGCTAGCAATGCCATTCACGAGAGCTGTCACATTGCAGGTAATTCTTTAACTGCTTTGATTGACACGGGGGCAACCCACTCATTCATTTCTTTGGCTTGTGCAAATCGGTTGAGTTTGAATGTTTCTGTTCTTCCATTTGATTTGAATGTTTTGACTCCTGCTAAGGATTTGGTAGTAAATACTCCATGCTTGCATTGTTCGGTAGTAATTCAGAATAGGGATTTTCTGGTCAATTTGGTTTGTCTACCGCTTTTATCTCTCGAGATCATCCTCGGGATGGATTGGTTGTCTTATCACTATGTTATTCTGGACTGTGCTCGGAAATTGGTTTTCTTTCCCGAGTCAGGTGTGCGAAGGTACTTGTCTGCAAATCGACTTTCGGTGGTTATGTGTAATGGAGAGCCGGAGATAGTTTCACTTGCTAGCTTAGGAGTGATGTCGGAGATCCGAATTGAGGAAATTCGTGTGGTTCAGGATTTCCAAGATATGTTTCCATCAGAGATTCCAGCTTTTCCTCCGTGTAGAGAGGTGGAATTCTTTATTGACTTGCAACAGGGTACGGGTCCGATTTCAGAATCAGCTTATCGGATGGCTCCAGCTGAGCTGGTGGAGTTGAAAAGTCAGATTGAGGACTTGTTAGAGAAGGGTTTCAAAAGGCCTAGTGTGTCGCCTTGGGGAGCACCGGTCTTACTGGTTAAAAAGAAGGATGGGAAATCTCGTCTGTGTGTGGATTATCGGAAGCTTAATAAGGTGACTATCAAGAACCGATATCCATTGCCACGAATCGATGATTTGATGGATCAGTTGAGGGGAGCCTCAGTGTTTTCCAAGATTGACTTGAAATCTGGTTATCACCAGATAAGGGTACGAGATGAGGATATTCAGAAAACGGCGTTTAGGACGCGTTATGGGCATTATGAATTCTTAGTGATGCCGTTTGGAGTGACGAATGCACCTGCGATCTTCATGGCCTACATGAATCGGATATTCAATTCATTTTTGGACAAGTTTGTGGTGGTGTTCATTGATGACATTCTAGTGTATTCAAAGAGTGAGGAGGAACATGTAGAGCATCTTCGTCTAGTATTGCAAGTTTTGCGGGAATGTAAGCTGTATGCAAATCCGTCAAAGTGTGACTTTTGGTTGGAAGAGGTGAATTTCCTTGGCCATGTTATATCAAAAGAGGGAATTGCCGTGGATCCAGCCAAGATTGACACAGTACTTGCATGGAAACAACCGCAGACGGTGACGGACGTGAGGAGTTTTGTTGGTTTGGCCAGTTATTACCGGAGGTTCATAGAAGGATTCGCTAAGATTGTGGCACCAATGACGCAACTTACGCGAAAAGATCAACCGTTTGCGTGGACTGAGCAGTGTGAACTTAGTTTTAATTTGTTGAAGGAGCGGTTGACGACTTCACCGGTGTTGGTGTTACCTCAGTCAGATGAACCGTATGAGGTTTATTGTGATGCGTCTCATCAGGGTTTGGGTTGTGTGTTGATGCAACACAAGAGAGCAGTGGCTTATGCGTCAAGACAGTTGAAGGTGCATGAGAAGAATTATCCGACGCACGATTTGGAGCTTGCGGCCGTGGTTTTTGCATTGAAGATTTGGAGACATCATCTTTATGGTTGCACTTTTGTCGTGTTTAGTGACCATAAAAGTCTTAAGTATCTGTTTGATCAGAAAGAGCTAAATATGAGGCAGAGGAGATGGATGGAAACCTTGAAGGACTATGACTTTACCTTAGAGTACCATCCGGGGAAGGCTAATGTGGTAGCCGATGCTTTGAGTAGAAAGAGTGTGTCAGCGTGTTCGGCACAAATGGCTAGTCAACAAGAGTTGTTGAGAGAGTTTCGTGATTTACACCTAGAGGTAGAGTTTGCTTTAGGGAATATGAGACTGGGTATGATTACCATCTCAAGCGGTTTGTTGGAGGACATTGCAAATTGTCAAGATGACAAGTTTCTCATGGAGAAAAGGGCTTTGATTGTTCGAGGAACCAACCGAGATTTCAAGGTGGGACCGGACAACATTCTGAGATGTAATGGTAGGGTGTGTGTGCCCGATGCGATGGACTTGAGAAATACCATTCTAGGGGAGGCACACAAGAGTAAGCTTAGTATACATCCCGGAGCGACAAAGATGTATCAGGACCTGAGGCAAGATTTCTGGTGGCCGGGTATGAAGAGGGATGTGGCCGAGTTTGTGGCGTCGTGTTTGACTTGTCAGAAGGCGAAGATTGAACATCAGAGACCAGCAGGGATGCTGCAGTCGTTAGATATCCCCGAGTGGAAGTGGGATAGCATTTCTATGGATTTCGTCACTGGTTTACCTAAGACCAGGAGGAAGCATGATTCCATTTGGGTGATAGTGGATCGTTTGACTAAGTCCGCTCATTTTCTACCGGTAAGGATTACGGATACAGCAGCAAAGTTGACCGATATTTACATTGCTGAGATTGTGAGATTACATGGGATTCCGTCAAGTATAGTGTCGGATCGAGATCCAAAGTTTACTTCACACTTTTGGAGGACTTTGCATGAGGCGTTGGGGACGAAATTGAGATTGAGTTCCGCCTATCATCCTCAGACCGATGGGCAGACCGAGAGAACAAATCAATCTTTAGAAGATTTGTTGAGAGCATGTGTTTTGGATGATCGTGGAAGTTGGGATGATGTTTTACCGTTGATAGAATTCACATACAACAACAGTTTCCACGCGAGTATTGGAATGGCACCATACGAGGCTTTGTATGGGAGAAGATGTCAGACTCCTTTGTGTTGGTACCAAGATGGGGAGAGTATGATAGTAGGACCGGAAATGGTACAACAGACGACGGACAAGGTCAGAAAGATAAGGGCAATGATGAAGGTTGCTCAAGATCGACAAAAGAGTTATGCGGATAGGCGTCGGAGGCCTTTAGAGTTTGAGGAGGGAGACCATGTATTTCTCCGTGTTACCCCAACAACTGGTGTTGGAAGGGCCTTGAAAGCAAGGAAGTTGACTCCAAAGTTTATAGGGCCTTATCAGATTTTGGAACGGGTTGGGAAGGTAGCATATCGGATCGCGTTGCCACCGGTACTATCTTTGATTCATGACGTGTTCCATGTGTCGCAATTGCGGAAATATACACCGGATCCATCACATGTGATCACACCAGATGACATCCACTTGAGGGATAACTTGTCATTCGAGGTTCCGCCGATCAAGATTGCGGATAGGAAGATGAAACGTCTGAGGACGAAAGAGATACCTTTGGTGAAGGTAATATGGAACGAAGCTACAGGAGATACTACCTGGGAGCTCGAGAGTAAGATGAAGGAATTATACCCCAGATTGTTTGACGATGTCTAAGTTTCGAGGACGAAACTTCTTTTAGGGGGGTAGTATTGTAAGACCCAAGATTTCATTGTATAGTTGGTTTAAGGAATTATTAGGGTTTCGATGGGTTAGTGTGATGAAACATCGTGTAATTATTAGCTTTTGCTGTAATTGAGCCGGTTTTGTGCTCGTGCACTGTAATTGTACAGACTTTTGTCTTGTGATCCTGTTTCTTGTATAAGAAGTTATTTGTGGTTTCAGAATAATAAGTTTTGGATTATTCTTGTTTTTGGAAAAACGAGTAGGATTTTACCCGTCGTTGTAAAATCTTATTGCGTCTGTTTTGAGTGAGGTTTCGGATGGAAGTTTTATATATCTGCGCGAGTTAAGATATATTCTGAGATTAATTTTCTGAGGTATGGAAGAAAATTACAGTCGCGGAAAAAGATTCGGCGATAAGTTTTGGAAATGTGAAACGTTAGACGTCCTTTCCGTAGGTTTTATGTTTTTGTGATTTACGTTCATCGCGGCGCGCGAGAACTGAACGTGTGAGCGTTTCTATGAGGTATTGAGTTTTATCTCAAGTGGATTTGGTTTGGTTTGATCCAATGGCTAGGGTTTTGTCTTGGCATTTTGTCTTTTGATCCAATGGCCATGAGTGAGCAAGAGCTATGGCATAGTAAGGAGGTTTGGTCACTTGGTCACTTAGGAAAACATCACCAAATCATCTCATTCTTTCTCTCTTTCACGTAGACTCCATTACTTTCATTTCCAACCTTCACAAATTTTCCATTCCTCACCATTTCACTCCATTTCAAGCTTTGGAGCTTTGAGGAAAGCTGTAGAGAATCACTTTCTAAAGGTAACCCTCTCTTCTCATCTCCTAGGTTGGTAGATTTTTAGAGTTGTGAGGTTTTTGGGTTTATGTTCTTAAGAGGGTTTGGTGAGAAATGTTGTTCTTGCTAGGTTGTGTTTCATGAATGTTGTTCATGAGGTCTAGAGAAGCATGTTTAGGCTTTGTTGTTTGTTTTCCATGAGTTGGTGAAAAAAATCTCATGAGAAAAGTTAGGGTTTTGGTTAGTTTATGTATTGATCAATTACATGAGGTTATGTTGTAAGGTTTTGAAAAGAAAAGTTGTCTTTGAACCTTTGGGCGAAAGGGAAATGCGTTGTATGGTTTTGTTTTGGAAAATCCGATGAAAAATATTTTGAGGTTTATGAAAATATTTCCTAAGTGTTTTTGGGTAGTGTTTTGGGGTCAAAATGGTTTAAAACTATTGTGACATGTGGTGTCGCTTTGTACTTTGAAAACATGTTTGAAAATGATTACCGGACGGTTAAGGCCCGTAATAAAACTTGTGCTTGGGTTTGGTTTTGATTTTGGAAATGAAAATCAAATAACTTGCACTCGAAGCAACCAACATGCTTTCGGAAATGTGTTGCTTGCTTATGAAAATGGTTTGCTTTTATGCCTTGAAAAGATGTTGGGAACTAATAGAATCAAACTAGGCTTGGGGTGGAAAAAGGTGGTGTGAGTTGCTGTCTTGTGCTGTCATGACAGGTGCAACTCGCTGGGCGAGTGATTACTCGCCAGGGCGAGTGTCACAGGTCCTGACAACTCGCCAGGGCGAGCTCCAGAGCGAGTAAGACCAGTACTCCCTGCCTTCACTCGCCACCAACTCGCCAGGGCGAGCTCTGGGACCTAAAATTTTGGATTCTGATTTCTAAACTTGGTTTTTAGCTTTCTAATCCCTTTTTATTAATTTATGGAAGTGTCGGGGATTGGAAACGAGTTTTTCGGGTACTCGGAAAGTACGTAACTTATAACGCAAGAAAACGGCCATTTTGCATTTCAAATTATTTAAGACTTTTGACAATTGTTTTGGGTCCTAAAAATAGTACAAATAACTCATGGTGGTTGATCAATACGATAGATTTTGGTATGGTATCCGAAAGAGTGGATTTTCCTTAGAAACCTTTAAGTTTTTGGGGTTTTTGGTTTAGTTTCAATACGATTGGTTGGGAAACAATGTATTGATGGTACGCTGCTTGTTTTAGGAAGCGCGTTGTGTTGTTTGGACGTGTGTTGTTGACGGAAGTTTGCCGAGGTAAGGGCTCCACTTTATTTCTGTCTTTTCACTGAGTTATAACATGTTGTTGGTTATCTTCGGTGATGCGTGTTTGTGTGTTTGGCATGTATGTGTTAGGTATTCTCGTGATGAGAAAGTGTTACACTGCTTGCGCTGTTTACATATGATTATGAGAATATATGTATGAACAGGTGTTTGGAATACATATGATAAGAAATGTATGTATGAATTGCTATGATTTAGTTACATATGCTTGAGAGGTATGTATGTGTGGCATTAGCATATGTAGGGAATCGTATGCTCATGCATTCATTGTGCGTAGTTGCGTGAGTGGACTACGGGGTGTTGGTTGCGTGAGTGGACCCACCCAAAATCCTACGGGATCTTTTTGAGTACAATAAGTGGTTGCGTGAGTGGACCACGGGGTGTGATTGCGTGAGTGGATCCACCTTAACCCTTTGCGGTTTTATTGGTTATGATTAGTAATTCCGGAATTCGTTTGCATGTGGTAGCTCTGGTAGTACCACACCCATTGTAGAAGTCTGCATTAGGCTTGTTGTGCATTATATATATAAGCCCGTTGGAGGGAATTGTTGAATGTTTTAAGAGCTTTCTCTTGTGCTTTGTGGAAATATTTGTTATGTGTACAACCTTTCGTACCGGTTATATATATATATACTTTTATTTTGTGGTGACCCTTTCTTTCATTTGCGGGCTCATCCCACCCCAGATGGATCAGTAGGCCTTGAGGGCGGTGGTTGCTCAGAGCCTCCGTGAGCTCGTGTTGGAGTGGTAGTTTTAGTTAGACTATGCGCCGGTGTGTTTGTGCACTGTGCTTTTGTTTAGCATAGGACATTCCAACTTCTTTTGGTTAGTTAGTGCTTGTAAGCACACAGACTTATGGATTGTAATTATTCAGGTTTACACTTAGCATTTTCGAATACAACATATATATGGTGTGATATATATATGGTTCGTTTGTAATATTTAATGTCGGCTCAATTAAAAATGTTTTGCGCACTCTGAGTGTCTGTTAAAAAAAAAAATAATGCCCTTTTTGCGTTATGAAAACGGGGTGTTACACAAATTATATACCAATTCATAATTCCTGCGGGCAAATTATGAAAATAATTTGACATTTTATCCTAATTAACCATACAAATATAATAAAAATTCCTGCGGGATAAAATTCATTATATAGCGTATAGTTAATCACAATATTATGTCTAATTCCTTATGTGACCTTAAAACTTTAGAAATAATTTTAATTAATTAAGGGTGCTGCGGCTAATCCAAAACTAATTAAAATTATAAGGGTCACTAGACATAACAACTAAATTATGAGATAATAAATTTATATTTATCACAATGATAAAATTTCTCATATAAAAATTGTATAACTAGAATAGAATATTATGTATCTGATTTAATTTATGCATAAACTTATTCCAAATAGCAAAGCATAATTCTTTATTTCTTAATTAATCAGAAAACAGAATATTCAAGATATAAATATACAATAAGACAACAATATAATCATAAATTGTTACCCGGCTTAAAGGTCAACATGTCAATCCTTTTACACAAAAGGACCTGTGTTCGAGTCCCTGAATCTCAATTCTGTAGTATTTTCTTTAAATTTGCAAAGTAGTGAACATATATATATATTATAAAACGCAAACACATACAGAACTGAACATATAGACCAATCGGTAACAACATGGAAATGAGACACAGGAGACGCGGGTTCGAATCCTAAACAGGACAACGTTTTTCTTTTAATTTTCTGTTCATAAAAAGAATAAAATTTCAAAAAAAAATGCCCAACAAACATCGAACCCGCGACCTCATTGTAATAGATAACATACTAACCGCTGCGACATGTAACACAATCTGTGAGATGGATGCGTTACTTAATATTTATAATAATCATAATGATAAAATAAATTGCATCATCTTCAACCTTGAGCGGGTCAGTTTGACCCAGTTACATGACCCGCGATTCTTAATTGAAACCCGACGGTTTCAGCTCCATTAAAACATGGAAATTGTCAATTATAAACCCAGAAAGCTTATAAATTCAATGAAATGGAGATTTCTTATACTATTTTGCAATAAAATGATTTAAACTTAAATCAAAATGAAATCATCAAGTTTACCAAAAATGGAAAAACGAAGAACAAACAAGGCAGAGGTAGCACAAGCTCTGATACCAACTGTAAGACTTAATTCATTGATCATGAGTTCCTGATAACAAATGAACAACAAGATCAATAGACTAAATGCGGAAAATAGAAATTAAAATTACCTCCAGCCATTGTTATAGTGTTATGAACTCTTTGAGTCTTCTAAGCTCTTACTCTCCACAATATAGATGGTGTATATTTTCTGAATAGTGGGATAAGCAAGCTTAGGGACCAAAGGCTTTATATAGCTTGATTCTACCATCAAGAATTCATAAGCCATTACCACCAAATAATTATCATTAATCTTGTGACTCTTGATAACCAAAACCACCATAACCTATGGACCACTAAAGGTGAGGTTTTATTAACAATAATTTACAAATAAAACCAATAAATTATTACATTGTGTTGTTCTTCTTTTTTTCATTTTTTTGTTGTTCTTCTTTTTCTCTTTTGAATCAATTTTAAGAAAGAAGCTAGAGGAAGAGTTTGGTGATGTTGTTGTTGTTGTTGTTCTTGGTGATGTTGAATCAATTTTTTGTGATGTTGTTGATGATATTATTGTGTTGTTGATAATGATGATGATGATGTTGTTGATGATATTATTGTGTTGTTGATAATGATGATGATGATGATGATGTTGTTGTTGATGATTATGTTAGGGATGAAGATGAGTTTGGTGAAGATTTGAATGATGAGAAATTTTGGTGATTGTGGTGGAGAAATGGTGGTGTTGTGGTGATGGTGGAGAAATGATGGTTGTGTTGATGAATATGATGGGTGATGAAGATGATGAATGAAGAAAAATAAAAAAGGATATATTATTTTTTTTCTTTTCAATATTAATAATAACTGAAATTTATTATTATAAAAAAATCTTAAATAGATTTTTTTTTAAAATTTTTTTTAGTCAACTGCCACGTGGCATAAAAAAATAAATAAAATAAAATTATTTTCCACGTGGCGACGACACGTGGAGATTCCACCCAGTCATCAGCCATGGTGTGCAGCCAGGGGGGTAACGCAGAGAATCTTGACATTGCAAGGGGAAATCTATGAATTTTTTTTTATAGGGTGGTATCACAAAATTCGCTAACATTGCAGGGGGTATAAGCCTATTAACCCAAAATTGAATTAGATACATCAATTATGATAAAATACTTCCTTTTTTGAATCATTATCATGTGCCCTTAGGGCACATGTTAGCTTTTCCCTTTAAAGAATACATATTTTAATATCTTTGAAGTTTTTTTCTTTTGAAAACTCGAGTGGATGAAAATGTCTAAAACATTTATGCTATGCAATTTGGAAGCTAAATTTAAAGAGTGACAAAATGAACTATAAAATGATGTTTTCATGCTATTGTTAGTCTTTTATAGTTGGATCGGTATTGATTGATCCTACTCATTTATGTTTTTATTCTTCCTCTATTTAAGTAGCGAAAATTATTAGAATGGGAAATTTTTGAGAAATTTTGAAATTGTTGTCCGCTACTTAAGTAGGAGATCAGTCGGTGGTTAAGTCTTCTGCATTAATAAAAAAACCTGCCACATGACAAATTTTAATTTGCCACCTGTGCGGCCAAAATACCTATAAAATGAGGCCTTCGGATGGTGAGGTCTCACACCTCTCCTACTTAAGTTTTTATATGCTTCTTTGTTTGTTTAGTTTGTTTAATTTTTCTCATTTAGTGTGTAAATGGTCACATAGTCTTTCTCGGCTACTCATAATGTATCTACTAATGTTATTTAGTCATCGTGGTTGGGTGTGGTATGATAATCGACGAGAGACTTTTTGTGTCTTAATTAGGTACAATATAACTAGCTGAAATCGAGATCCGTAGAGAAGTAGATGCCAATAGGATTGATAGAAGATCATGTCCAAAAGTGGGACTTTCCCAAAGATAAATGGAACTATCCTACACTGCTAAATTTTTTGGTTCAGACCACCTAGTTATCTACATTTGCATGATGGTTAGCAAATGATAGAGGCTCCTAAAGGGGATCTTGATAAACATTGGCACGTTAGCCGATGGAACATCTTTTTTGGTTGTTATTGTTAACGTTATTTAATTTCCTTCGAAGGAAGATTTCATTCACTTTGAGGTGGAAACACTTGATGAGGGATACAAGTTGATGTAATTTTGGTGTCTAATTTATAAAATTAATTTGGCCATGAATTTTTTTTTGTTTTGCATCATTCTGCATATCCTGTTTCTGTTCTAATTTTTACTTCTAGCTTGTTACAGAATGAGCCACTAATAGTAACATAGTACAAAGACATTTGGAAGTGAGGTTAGTCTTCAAGAGTTTTCCCTGATAATTTTTATTTCTTGATTGTAGACCTGAGAGTGATTTTGTTTGAAGATAGCTTGGCAGAGTTTGGATCATCAGTTGGAGCTTCTTCCCCTGAACGTTTTGCAGGGGTGTGCATTTTCATCATATTTGGTTCAGACTCAGCGGTAGCGGAGAGGTCTTGCTAATGAGAAAAGCAACACTAAGTTATAAATAATGGAAACAGCTTAAGTATCAACATAAGTACATTTAAAGTTCATTGTCTTACAGTTGGAAAAGCAGAGATATCAGATGTTTCAGAAATAGGTGTTAGAAGCAATTGAGAAGACTGTTGGCAAAACGAAATAGAAATTTAACAAATATGGAAACAGCTTAAGTATCTACATAAGTACATTTAAAGTTCATTGTCTTACAGTTGGAAAAGCAGAGATATCAGATGTTTCAGGAATAGGTGTTAGAAGCAATTGAGAAGACTGTTGGCAAAACGAAATAGAAATTTAACAAATATGAAGGTCCAAACAAACTAAACAACCGATATTTGATCAACATAAGATTATGCAGTACCTCTCCAAGATTTGTAGCAGGGAGAGACAACTGAGATGGGATCTATAAGTTGAAGAGGTTTGAATGTAAAAAATTTGGAAACAACTTTGTAAATATGGCTAATTTACAGGGGAATTATGGGATAGGAATAGGTGGGATACTGAATTAAAATATACCTCAGTAAGGATGAGTTGGTCTTTGAGATATTGGATGATTTCAGGATCATCTTTCAATGTAAGGACACTTGAAAGTTTTTCTTTGGCCTGAATCTTGACTTTAAAAGCTAATTCCTTTCCTGTGATTTTGTCTAAGTCAGCACGATATTCATGGGGGTCAAATGCACCAGCCTACAATAGAGAATTAAAAGATATGTAATTGATAAATTAGGCGAGAAAGATCAGATGCAGTAATAGCCTATCAGATTACTTTGTACAGGTTAAAAGAGATGTGAATAGAGAATATTTACTTCAAGCATAATAGCCTGCAACTCAGATGCAGTTTTGCCTATGAGATCGGTAAATTCACGGTCCCAGAAAAGGAATTTTGCTTTATGACCTTCATAACGAACTTCAGCTTCAACCCTGTATCTGTATAAAACATTTATCCAATTTAATGTAGGTATGTAGCTTGAATGCACATTATAAAGTATAAATATTTTAAGAGTATATAAAATGACAAACTTGATAATTGGTTCAGGAGTGACATGTGCATCAACTTTGCATTTGTAAGGTGGTGTATCAGTAATAAGTTGTTTAGAGCATTCAGCACAAGATTTGTAATACCACCCATGTTTTGATAAGCAAACATGGTGTGGTGTGGCAACAGTAGTTACGATTTCATCCTATGAATAAAATGGAGTGTCAAAAGTTGTTCATGATTATTAAAGTATATATTCATTCATTTTAAGGGAAATAATAAGTGGCATGTGGTTGGAAACAAAAACAAAATCCCCCCCACCTCTCCTAAGCACTACTGTCAGGGGCTATACAGCAGACACCTTTAAATGTATATAAATGAAATAGCAGCCCATGCACACCAGCACAATAGAAAACAGGAAAAAAATAAGTTAAACCTTCGGGAGTGTGATGAGTTGACTAATGTGAGTGACTGGGGCACGAAAGGCATAGCGAGATCCTGCAGAATACTGAGAACTTTGAGAGTTTTGTATTTGTAAACTGCTACCCTCACTTAAGTTGTTTGAAGATTGAGTTTGGGCGATAAAATCCGGAGGTAAGCTGCAATTGAGAATTAAAACGAATAACAATTACGGACCAATTTGGTATATAATGCAGCAAGTTTAAAATAATTTTGATTACAAATCATACAATTCTTTGAAGTCTTTTGCCTCTTTAAAATCTTGATCCATGATTAACTTTGTTCCACTCCATGCATTTGTAATTTGTAAGTCATATATACCTAACAATTAAAGTGAATATATGTGAATATTAAAAGTAGCGTATTAATTAGTAGCATGTGAAGTGAAATTGATAATATTAAATATCGGCATGAAAATATGACCTTCAGGTTCCTTGATAGCAGCATGTTTAAGAATGACAACAACTGGACCTCCACAGGCGTTCTCGTTGTATTTGGCAAGAAATTCAGTTTGATACTTACCCCACAGAGAGCATGTAAGTATGTTCATCCTATAAATTATAGATAATGTCAAAATTAATTTAAAGGATACTCATGTTTAAAGTATAATGAAATGGCCAAATGAAATAAAAGGATCATACGACGCATCAACCAAAGAAAAGGTCCTTGGGAGTTTCTTTGATCCAAATGATTTTTTATCCGGTTTAACCTCATGCACGACACCTATGATATCTGAAAAACAAATGACGTGAGATGAGATGATAGTGAACATACACGGGTAGAGTAATGATAATAAAATTTGAACGAAGTAGTATTATGAACTTTGAAATGATAATGGCAATTAACTTTGAACATACACATATTTTTGAAATGATAATGATAATGATAATGAACTTTGTATGTACCTACTAACATATCAGCGCGGTACTTGCCATGTTTGATATCATCAAAAGATTTGAAATTAAACTTATAGTTTGGAATGTTTGGTATCTTTGTTGGAATAATATCAGATCCTCCATCACCGGCAAATGCAACCAATGTGAAAGGGTGATCACAAAATTTGACCTTCCCATCATTTGGCTGAACTTTAAAATTTTTCATAGTGTATGTGGCTCCTTCTTCAAGTTTAGACTCAAACAAAGGGCAAAGATCAGATGGAAGAACAACTTGAATGTTATCTCCCTGTATAAATTGCAGATGTCAATTTTCATAAGCTTATAAATTGCATATTTAAAATAATGTGCAAAATCTGGTATAGAAACTTTTAAAGGTCCATTTTTTAGAGATAAAACTTATACACAATGAAGTCAGATTTTAGAATAGATATGAACTTGTTTGTCGAGAATGATAAACTCCAAGTGTTCACCTTTCCCTATACCAGTTTTCCAAATATCTTTCAGTCGGACAGCAAATTTCCAAAGTTCCTTTCCATCGTTGATATCCTTAATGAAATCTAAAGCTCTGGCCATCTTAAGCAACAAAAACTATATAATAAAAACAACAATTTTTTTAGTTTTTTATAGTTTAAACATGGTTAGAAAACAAAAGGGAAGCATTTCAGGAAAACTTTCTAATGCATAGAAGTATGAAGCAAACTTATGAACATGAAGCATTTCTGTCATTTATTTCTAAAGCATAAAACTTATGTACTATTTTTGAAGCTTATGAACATGAAAAGGAATAACACTACAAAATAAGAGAGATAACAATACAAAAATCAATAATACTACAAAATCAATAAAACTTATGTTATTTCTAACGCATAAATCTCGGAACTGATTGATTTGAAAAAGGGTACAATAACGGTGAAGTCTAGGGTGAGGGCTCTATTAAGTCCCTCACCGGTGTAACACTCAATTTCACCGTTAGATTAAATAAACCTATTTGATCTAATAAATCATCACCACACCGGATCCATATACTTTCTCCCTTTTTTTTTGACAGAATATACTTTGCCTAGCTTGCACTTCTTTTTTCCCTCTCGTTGTTTCTTCCCTTTTCTGTTCTCTCCTCTCCAATCTCCAATTCAATTGAACTTTGTAGAAGACCATTTTTTTACGGCAAATTTTTTTGAAAATAAATGAACTGTAACAAAAATATACAATAAACTTCAAACCATGATAGGCTTGAAAATAGAGAAACGTATTTTTTTTAAAAAAATTCAACCCAAAAAAATAAAAAAATCCATAAGAGAAAAACACATCAACCACGTATCTAGAAAATTTGAAGTTATAATAGAGTGAATTTGTTTCATTCCTTATCATCGATTTTATTCATAACGTGTTTAAATGGTGAAAATTATTGAGATTTGAGGGCTCTTGCATATCTTCAAGAATAGGGAAACAATGGTGGAATGGAGAAGGAAGAGAGTCTTCTTTTATTTGTCACTTAACTGTAATATTGCAATATTGACATTCATTCTTTTTGGCAGTTTCCCAAAATTACCAATTGTTTGCAGGCTGTGGATAGAGAAAGACACGGAGAGAGAAAGATTTATTGAGGGAGAAAGGAAGTATTTAGATCAGGTGTGGTGATGAATTATTGCATCAAATAGTCTTATTTAGTCTAACGGTGAAATTGAGTGCTTCACCGGTGAGGGATTTAATAGAGCCCTCATCCTAGAATCCACCTACAATAACACTACAAAATCTCGGAACTGTATGATTTGAAAAGATTAAATTTTTTTGAAACAATTTGAAGCTTATTTTGAAACATTTTGGAGCTTATTTTGAAACAATGAGCTTGATGACTTCACGTCATTACGATGTTTCTAACCATATTTCAAGGCATTTGAGGTAGCTTTATAACGTTTTCCGCAATGAAATAAAGAGAAAATACCATCGTTACAAGTTGGCTTGAAGCACAAGAAAAAGAAGAAAAATCAGCACAATTTGCATCATGACGTCTGTCTGGTATTTTGACCATATCTGGAGTTCCGTAACTCGGAATGACGCGGGACTTGCGGCAAATGAAAGCTAAGATCAAGAGCTACGACTTTCATGAAGAGCATAAATGCATATTCACTGCCATTTGCGCCATGGCGCCGCGCCCAAGCGCGGGCCCATAACCTAGTTCTATAAATTGGGATTTTCAGTCAGAATTAGGGGACAGAATTTTACGGCGAAGAATTATTTTCCAGAGGCGATTCTGAAGTGCTGAGAAGAGATTTCAAGTGTGGAAACTCATTCAAATCTTATTTGTAATGAATTCTATTACTCTATTTCATGTTTATGTTATTGATTTAATTATGAGTAGCTAAACTTCTCTGATTGGATCCCATGGGGATTCTAATTATTATTGTTCTTGAACCATGTGGTCTCATATGACATGTTAATGAATTACGAAGTTAGTTTCAGTTAATTATCCCTTGTTCTTAATGCTTTACATAAATTGATCACTTGTGTCATGATTCCAATTATTTGTTCACTATGAGAATAGGAATAAATCATCGATCTAGGGATAGTTATTCAATTAACCGTTGTTTAAGAGATTTCGAATTGTTAATTGAGAATTCTAGGGTTAAAGTGCCAAAACCTCAATTGATCATGAACAACCTAAGAGATTAGGGAGTTATGATCAAGGGAGAGGATTATGTACCAAGAGATTGGGCAAAATTACTTTTTTTAATCGAATCGTGAAACTAAATTTGTAAACCTTGTTAACATGCATGAACTACCAAGATAATAATAATTAGATGAACCGAAAGGATCCAATCGCCTTCTCTTTCTGAGTTAAATCCTATTTTCTTGCCGTTATTCTTCAAAAACCTAATTCTACAAAATCCCCCCTTTTACTTTATTGCAATTAAATTACGTATGATTTCAACAAATACTTTCGTTTGATTCACTACAATCCCTGCAGATACGATAATTTATATACTTACTTTGAAACTCCATCAGAGCTGTTCATCTTCCCCATAAGTGTTTAAAACACAATCATCAAGAGCAAAGGAAGTTTATTTTGAAACAATTTGGTGTTGGAAAAAAAGGGTAAGAAGAAGATTGAAATAACACATTAATGGTGAACTTGGATTTGATATTCTTACCGGTGTGATAGCGGTGAGCAAGAGAGAAGATGAACTTGGAAGAAGAGAGAAAAGCTTCGTTTGGTTGGTGTGATAGCAGAGAGATGATGAACTTGGAAGAAGAGAGAAAAGCTGTTTTGAGAAATGAAGTTGGAGTGTTGCATGAAATTGGTTCCGTGTTTGCAGTTCACATTTTGAAAATAGGTACTTGGTTTGCTCAGTAGCTTACTGATCTGCTGACAACAAAGGAATGTCCGGTGGACAATAACCATCGTACAAAAAAATTGGAAAATCATGTACAAAATTTTAAGTTCAAATTGGATAATAACAAAATCCGTTATGTAATAGATTGATCACATAAGAGACAAAAAATTGATGGTGAAAAAAGACCACAAATAACCTTCAATGTATGATGTGTCAATTTATTATTGGAGGGTATTGGAGGGTATGTTGATATAATAACATGTATCTTGTTTATATAAATATATATGATTTGGCCATGAATTTTTTTTGTTTTGCATCATTCTGCATATCCTGTTTCTGTTCTAATTTTTACTTCTAGCTTGTTACAGAATGAGCCACTACTTAAGTTGCGGACGACACGAGACCAGAAATAAAAAAATTAGACCGTTACAATAAAGAAATATTGGATTAAACAACGACATATTACATTTGGTACGAATATAGTAAATTAAAAAAATAAATTTAACACAAACAAATAAAACTAAAGACCAGATAAATTAATTGCTTCAACTTTGTCCTCTTCAGGTTCAACCACGCAAGCCTCAATTTTGTCGTAGATCCTCGAACGGATTAAGTTTAATTTGAACATATATCTTGAACTGGTCTAACCAACGTAGTGTCTAGCTAGATCAGACCCTTTATCATGTACTAAGAGAAAATAGTGAACATTGTTCCCACATCGCCTTCGTTTTCAAGTTTCATGTATGTAAACAACACGGTTTCGTCTGAGCAGACCGGCGGACACATGATATTCCACATCGGTTACCCTTCTATCATTGCGGAACTGGAGACGACCGTTAAGTTGGCTCAGCTAGTGCTTAAGATCAGCCAGTCTAACATCAAGAGGGATCCTAAAAAGATTTGGTTTCTCTTCGTTGTAGTAGATTCTAGCTAGGTGGGTGTTCTGTTGAAATTTTAAAATTTCCATTTTTTTTAGTTGTGAATGAAATGAATGAAAAATGAAACAAAATACCCACCACAACCCCCCCCCCCCCCCCCCCCCCCCCCGCCCCTATATATACAGGTGCTGGTGCGTTCTAGGCTCTAACCACCGTCCATTCGCTACTTAAGTCATGGGCTTTCGCTTTCGAGTGCAGTCTGCTACTTAAGTAGCAGATAGACGGTGGTTAGAATTTAAGTCATGGGCTTTCGCTTTTGCTTTGTTTTATTTTTTTTAGTTTTTGTCATTTTAGTTTTGATTTGTTAATGTTAATTTTTCCATTTCAAAATGAACCAAACCGTTTGTTATTGTTATCAATATTATAAGTGCATGGATTGTGTGTTGGCCGGAAAATTAAGCGGATTCCAACCAAAATCACATAGAAAAATTCTCTTCCCGTATTTTCCAAACTTTTTTTTTTTGAACAAGCTAAACTGGTATATATATATATATATATATATATATATATATATATATAAAACAAGAACAAAGTAAACCCCTCAGCACAAGACGTACCGAGAGGCACAGTCAAAGTTTACAAGGGAGTCCGAATAAACAACATAAAAATGATAATCAGTCGATGCCCAGACATAGCAAAGGGCTCGACCACCAACAATGAAAATTAGTAGCCAAAGTAACATCCGTCGTCCGCATCCACCGATAGGAAAAAAGCTTGACTTTGTCCAGGAGCTGATGCACAGTATGTTCCGAATTTTTGAATATCCGGAGATTTCTTTCGCTCCAGACTACCCAAACACAAGCAAGCCAGACGAGCTGTAGGAATGACCGCCTGGCGCGGAGGCCACCAGTGGAATAAGTGAACTGGATGAAGTGGTCTGAGAGACTGAAAGCATCCACCGCCGAGAACCCAATCCACGACCGGGCCAGAGCCCAAAGAGAGCCAAAAGTGTTGCATGATAAAAACAAATGTCGGGCTGTCTCAATACCTCCGCAACCTGTCACGCAATCATAGAGATCTGGATCAAGAATGCCTCGCGAAACAAGGTTTTCCCTCGTAGGCAGCCGATCACGCAAGAGACGCCACGCAAGAATAGACACCTTCAACGGGACCTGTCTGTGCCAGATAAGAGCCTCAGCTTCCCCTAAAATAACTGAATCCTGAGAAGTCAATATCTGATACGCATCATGAACGGAATAGCCCGTAGCCGGGTTAGGCCGCCACTGCCACCTGTCTGGAGATGCTGCCTGCAAAGTCACGGGAAGAAGTAAGGCCTGACACTCCCTCAATAACTCCTCCTCCCACGCCCATAAATGTCTCCTCCACTCCCACGCCCCCCCTCCATCCTCCCATCCTGCCTCGCACATCTCGGCCACCGTACGCGACTTGGAAACCGCTAAGTCATACAGACGCCCAAACCTCTCACACAAAGGGATCCCGCCCAGCCAGGGATCGGACCAGAAAAAGTGTCTGACCCATCCCTCACCCTCCTCATCACACTCTCTCCGAATCAACCATCCCTAAGCCCGCCTACTTCATCCCTAATCCTCGCAATCTCCCTCCACCAAGCTGACCCATCTCTACCGCCCTCCCTTAGCCTTCCATGCTCCAACCCATAGCGGGCCGCCAACACCCTGAACCAAAGGCCCTCACGATCCACCAACATCCACCAACACCATTTGCCCAGAAGGGCAGTGTTAAACTCCCTAAGCTGCCTGACCCCCAATCCTCCGTACTCCTTTCGTGAACAGATAGCTTTCCAAGTAGTCCAAGAGGTTTTCCTAGAATCCTCACCTCCCCCCCAAAAAATTTAATCAAAAGAGAATCAATAGAAGAAATAATACCAGAGGGGGCTTTGAAGAAAGAAAAAGCATAGACAGACAAAAATGTCAAGACAGATTTGAGAAGAACCAGACGACCGTCAAAAGATAAGAAACGACTCCCCCACCCAGACAGTTTACTCCTAAAGCGTGACAACACCGGTTCCCAAAAACCCAGACGCCTCGGATCACCGCCAATAGGGAGGCCAAGATAGAGAAAAGGAATTTTCCCCACCCTACAATGCAACGCAGACGCAGCCTCGTGTAGCCAGGAATCCAAAATGTTCACCCCAACCAGCATGCTCTTGTTAAAATTCACTTTCAGTCCAGACATAAGCTCGAACAACACAAGCACCGCACGCCGAGCCCGAACGTTCGCCCAGCTCTTGACCCCCAGCAAGAGTGTGTCATCAGCAAACTGCAGGTGAGACACAGTCACCGCTCCCTGTCCACCCACACGTTAGCCCTCAAATATATTCCCCCTCCACCATGGCCTGCATTATCACATTCAAACCTTCGGCGGCCAAGAGGAACAGGAAAGGGGACAGCAGGTCCCCCTGACGTAGGCCACGTTCAAACGGAAACTCATCGGTAGGGCTGCCGTTAACCAGAACCGAAGCAGTAGCGGTGCACACACATTCCCGCATCCACTTCCTCCACAAAGGCGGGAAGTTCATCTTCCCCATAACTGCGTCCAAATAGTCCCAGTCAACCGAGTTGTAGGCTTTCTCAAAATCCACCTTGAACAGCAACAATTCCTTCTTGGCTCGGCGGGCCTCATCGACCACCTCATTAGCAATCAGAAGGCCATCAAGGATCTGCCTATCCTTTACAAAAGTTGTCTGTGACTCAGAGATAACACTTCCTATGACCACCCTCAACCTGTTAGCCAGGATTTTAGCCAGAATCTTATACAGGCTGCCCACCAACGAGATAGGCCGAAACTCGTTCAACCTCAGGGGGCTATCCACTTTCGGGATCAGGGCGATGAACGTGGAATTTATTCCTTTAGTAAGTTTCCCATTACGATGAAACTCAGATAGGAATCGCATCACGTCCCCCTTTAACTCCTCCCAAAAATCCTTGAAAAAACCAAAATTGACCCCATCGGGCCCCGGGCTCTTGAAACTGTCATAATCCCAGACTGCTGCCCTCACCTCTGCTTCTGAGAAAGGCGTGATGAGGCTCCTGCCCTCTAACGCTGTCAGCCTATTGAAGTTAAGATTGTCCACCCTGGGTCGGACCACATTCCTAGCCTTGAAGTGTGTCGCAAAGTGAGAGAACACAGCCTGCCGAATAGAGTGCACCCAAAGTGGCGCCGTGCACCTGGATCGACGAGATGGCGTTACCCCGCCGTCGAGTCGCTAGCATAGAGTGAAAATACTTGGAGTTTGCATCCCCCTCCTTGAGCCACCTTGATCGGGATTGCTGCCAATTAATGCTAACCTGAAGCCGAGACAGCGAAAAGATATCGGTTGTAACCTCGTGCAGATCCGCAAGCTCTGCCTCCGATAAGGTATCCTCCTCGCCCTTTAAATCCAGAACTGACAGACGAGCTTTGAGGTAATCAATCCTACTAGACAGATTTTGGGTGTGGGCCACATGCCACTCTTTCAGAGCCCCTTTCATCATCTTGAGTTTTTCCTTCAAAACAAAGCCTCCCTAGCCGTCCACGTGCAACGACTGCCACTTCTCCTTCACAAACCGGTTATACCCTGGTATATCTCTCCAGCATTTCAACATCCTCAAAGGTCGAGGTCCCCAATTCGCCTCATCTGCCGCCAAGACAAGAGCGCAGTGATCCGACAAACCCCTCAGTTGCGCCACCTGAGTGCAATTTGGCCAGGACCTGCCCCACTCTGCCGATAACAAAAATCTATCCAAGCGACTCATAGAACCGTCGTCCCCTCTGTACCAGGTAAATTTGCGTCCACACAACGGAAGATAAATCAGGAAGTTGTCTTCAATAAAACGGCTAAAGGCTATATTATCCTGGGGGCGCTGCCCCACGCTGTTGGAGCGTCTCTCGTCAGGACCCCGAACCGCATTAAAATCCCCACAAACACAGACCCTCGTCCCTCTCAACGACTGCAGTCTCAAAGACAAAGAGTCCCACAACCCTTGCTTAGCACCGGGATCACAGGGTGCGTAGATGTTTGCCACTATAAATTCCTCACCAGACTTGACAAACCGGCCGTGGCACCACAAGACATGGTCGCGGCTCAGCGAAGACCAGATCTCCACCTCTGTAGTATCCCATAAAGTCAAGAGGCCGCCGGACGCCCCAAACGGGGGACGATAAGAGTAGCCCAAAGGCGAACTGCCCCATGCGGACGTGCACAGAGAATCATCACAGGCCTGTAATTTCGTTTCCTGCAAGCAAACAATGTGAGGGTTCTTCTCCCTTACCAGCTTGCAGACCTCCTTCCTCTTATCTAACCTACCCAACCCCCTGACATTCCAAGAAACAATCTTCATCACACACACACACACGCACCCTCCCCTGAGACGCGAGCAGGAACACATACCTAACCACCCCGCTCCTCTGTGGCTTCACCAGTCCCTGCTTTGGACAACGCACTAAACATATTGGTTGTATTACCCTTAAAAGTAGCGTCGATGACCTTGCCCACTTCCAAAACATCCTCCTCCACTACAGACGCATTACCCTGCATAGCCGCCCAATGCTTCCAGTCATTATTAACAGACGAAGACGATGTAACGACGTTTGCCGATGCCCGAGAGACAGTCTTGCTAGGGCGGCTAGCCACCCCCCTAGGCCTTCGTCTCCTCGCATTTTTCTGCAGGATGTGCAGCACCTCCCGACGATCGTTGATTGGGAGTCGTGCAATCTTCTTGAGGCTGAAGAGCGAGTGGCGTAGGAAAGCCCCCCACTTTCTTTATAGTTGGCTCTCCAGCCGCCCTCTTATGCTGAGCTCTAACAACACCACCCCCCTGCTTCGGATGTTTCCTAGTAGAAAAAATGACCCCTGCATCCCCTAAGTTATGATCCCGTAACCACCCCAGACTCCAAGGGCCCGACAAGACGCACCGTCTGGCAGGTGGACATGACACCGTACGCTTACGCTGATTAGAAGTCACTTGCACCTCCACTGGCCTATCCTGTTTCTGAGTTGTCAACACCGTCTCAGCCACACACTCAATGCTACCACCAGAAGAAGCCGAACTAATCTCAACCGGCTCAAGGACAGTATTAGCAAAGCCTTGGTCCCGACACCCCGCTCGTGTCACTTGGGGCATCCTGTGAGTCATACCAGACTGCGCGGCGTCCCCTTGTTGTTGTGAGTCAATGCAAGTCGCGTCTTCGACCTCCTTCGCAATATGGTCCACAAGCATGTCCACTTGGTTACTAGCTTTCGGATCACCACGACTTTCATCATCAGCGTCAAGAGAGGCCTTCGACTCCACATCATCCTCCATCAAACAGGCATCGTCACCCAAGTCAAAGCCCCACTCCTCAATGATCTGAATCTCCACCAGGGAGCCATCTACCAGTAACTGCTCCATCTTCTTTATGACCGCCAACGCTGTAGTGGATATGAGAACCCACACATAATCCAACCTATCTCTAGCAACGGTATAACTATCCGGACGGAGGAACCGGCCGCAATCCATAACACAGAGCTTAAAAAAATTCACATTCCAAGCGTGCAAAGGAATACCATAAATGCGAACCCACGCTCCCCGCTGAAAAGGAATCGCCGTCTTCTTCCACCTCACCCAATGAGAGAAACACAGATTGAAGAAATCCCTTGCCTGGTCAAACATCGTCAGAACATCTGTCCCCTCCGGACTTCGCACCAAAACTCTATCTCCCCCCCAGATGCAGGAGGTCTAAATCTTTGAAGCCAGCGTCCTGCAGCCTGCGACACACTACCGACCCTGCCTCCCCGTTAGCAACTGTACCTACCACGTCGCGCTATGCCCAAACCACATCATCTGAGGCCGCCCTGTAGCTGCGCAAAAAATTCGAGAATCTTGCTCTTTGTCAATAGCCGCCTCCACCTGCACCACTTCCCCCTGTTTCTGCACACTGCCTCCGTCAACCCTCGCACGACGCTCACCCAGACGCACCAAAACATTACCAACCGTCACGCCCTCCTGGGGCACGGGGACTCCCGCTGCTTGGGCGAAGGTGTCATTTTGCGGTTGCGCATCCACCGGCGCCTTCCCGCTACCATCATTGGCACACTGCTTTTGGATCTTCTCACAAACCGACACAACACCACCCTGAACCTTTTCAACACCAGCCCTTGCGGTCTCAGCGAAAGGCTCAACATTGCGGTCAAACCTCGCGACCCGAGCCCGGACACGAAAATCTCCAAAACTCACCGCATTTAACGCCTTGGTTAACTTGGTAATGTCCCTAACATTTGAAAAACGAACGAAACCATACGGTTGGCCTAGCTTATTGCGTTTCCTAGCTACGTAAACATCCTCTAGAATTCCACAAACTTCAAACCCCTTCCGGAGATAAAAATGCGACAAATGAACTGGGAAGTTTGTGAAATAGAATGTAACGTACCTCTTAAGACCAGAACTGGTGTTCTCAATCCGGACCATATTCTGATCATCTCGTCGAATATCGTCGCTAGGCAACCCCCGTTTCTCCAATTCCGCGCGCTGCTGCACACTTGCAGAACCGTCCCGACGCCGCTGATGGCCTGGAGGTAGTCGTCGGCCCTCACGAGAACGTAGCAAGGCTGGGCGACCAGCTTCGTGATACCCAACACGCATGACGTGCGTATCTGCCGACTTGAATCGCAGCATGTTATTGGCCACGCCCATCAAACGGTGATCCTGAGAAAAAGTATGAAAACTATTACGTGTTACAGGGAAACGTTGAAAAGGGAATTTGTGGGAACGATTACGTGTAACAGGGAGAAAACGATGTTGTGACTCAAAAGAACCAAACCGACTAGACACAGGGGTTTCATTCCTTCTGGAACGATTAAGTTGTCTTGCCAAATCAGTATCATAATCAACCTGTTGATGCTTTTTCCGACCTCTCCGCCTTACCTCAGTCCACTCCTCTTCTTCCCTCCCCATATGTGGCACCCTGCCGAAGGCCCTACCCACCCAGGAATCGCGTTCGCTCGACCAAGATTGCCGGCGCGGCTGCCCTAGGTGTGCCCTAGAGCCTCCGCCTCTCTCTCTCTCTACCTCTCATTTTCCTACTCTTACGTGAAATCTTAAACAGTTTTTTCCAAACTTTTTTTATTGTCAAAAAAATAATATTTTACTCTAATTAAGCTTCAGAAAATATTTTCCAAACATTTTATACATGGGTAAAATTAAAATTTTAGAGAATAAAAGAAACGTGGGGGGAGGGGTGGGTGGGATGAAGAGAATTTTTCAAAAATAAAATGCAAAGTCCAGCATTTTTTGTGAAGCCCAAGCTTTTGATCCAATTGCCTTTTTGCAAAGTCCAGTTTTAAATTTATATCCAATTGACACAATGACCCTCTTATCATAATTGCACATACACTTCTAATTACACTTTACTTTACCTTGTAATAATAAAAGTACACTAAATGATTAATAAATAAAGATAGAAATCAATCCTAACAAGTAATCTAAGGACACTTAATAGAAATGTAAAAAGTAAAAACATGCATTGAAAAGTTTGAAGGTTTGATGCATGCCGTCTCCGGGGTCTTGCTACCCAGTCCTCTTCAAGTATAATACAAGATCAACTTAAGGGTGTACGATGATACTTATATTAAATAAATTATTAAAAATGTATTTTATATGTAATATCTAATTTAAATTATTAATATGTATTTAAATATATAGGTAATTATTAATAGCTTTAAGGAGTTATTAGTAGTTATTAGTAGTTTTATGATATTTGTCTATAAATATTTGTATTGTATGTGTAAAAGGAATGAAGAAAATTATTTATAAAGAATTCTAGTTTTTCTCCCCTTTTTATAGAGACATGTTCCTTCTTGAAGTGGAACAATTAATTCAATTCCAGCCTCCCTCTCTTTCTTATGACTCCTAAGAGACATATTCCTTCTCAAATTGGAATACTTATTACTATTAATTTATCACTTTCTATCCTACTATTAAGAGTCTTGTTACTCTTCTTTATTTATTTGTTTCCTCTTGAATATTTATATATTGTGATGAATTCTATTTATCTAATCTAACTATTATAAAAGTTGCGACTATGTTCCTTTTGGTAACATGTTTGAGATAGGTCCTTTGACTTTTATTTGAGAAAACAATTTATAAAAGCTTGACTTTAATTTATTTTATAGACGATCGCTAATATTTTACTTCAAAGTGTTTGTTGTTTTAAAAAAAAAAAACTACTTGTAATTACAATAACCTTCACATTAATAAATGCTGATATGATGATTAATTAATTGCAATTTTTGTTAAGATGGTTAAAAGTCATTCAAATTTCATAATATATTTCAATTGGAAATACTTATATTATACACCTTGATCTTAGTTCGAATTTCAAATCTTGCAGTTATATGTGTCAATTTTTTGGAATTCTTGTCATTTCACCAAAAGATAAAAAAATAATAAAGGCTTTATCTATCATGTGCAAATTTGCACATGTTAAGAAGTTAAAAAAAAAGAGTCATTTGAGTAGTAAATTTATTTTATAATTTGTATTTTGTTTTATAGATTTTGGGAACAAAAAATTCTCTACATTTTTTTTCTTCTTTCTAATGTAATATGACGACATTTAAACAAATAGAAGTTAAATAAAATTGTTTTGATCTAATGTAATATATTTTTTGTCCCTATATAAATTAACAAATTTTGGTTTTCATCGATCTCTATAAAAATAAGTACATGGTTTTAGCCTTAATTTTTTTTTTGTTTTGTTTAGTCCCTAATGATGAGTTTATATTTATTTTAATGTCGATGTTATAACACTTTTATGTTCAAAATGTATCTATATTATGATTATATATTATGTTAAAACTATTTAAGTCCATATTATGTTAAGAAATGTCAAAATTTTGTCTATTAGCTAAGGGCTAAAATCAAAACATAAATTTTTTTAGGTATATATGAAATCATTTTTTTATAGGGACGAAAACTAATATTATCTAATTTTATAGGGACAAAAATATTTAATCTTGTTTATATTTTAGGTAAGGAGTCGGAGATAGTATAATATTAGAAGTACATACAAATTAAATTCAACTACACGAAAAATTAAAATAGATTTCACTAAATCAATGAGCATGAAATTAAATATCTTTACCTGAATATAAAACTTTACACGATTGTTTGTGTGAATTTTACGTATTATTTAATATTTATCATTTCATCTACGGACAAAAAACAGACATTATTAATATTACTATACAACTTCATTTAATAAAATAAATGAAGCAAAGCACTATCATCTAAAACATATAATAGGTTCATGTGATTGGTTCCTAGCTAGTGCAATAGCTAGTAATATTGCTACATCCCATCCAAGCATATTTGCATGACAAAGTAGAAAAAACAAAACAGAAAAAGGAAAGGGGACATGGAAGAAATTAGAAAAAGACACATCAAATATGGGCATGTGTATGCTTGTCTTAAACCATGATTGGTTTTTTTCAATTGTTTCTGATGTCCAAGGTCTAATTAAGTTCCCAAAACATATACATTATCTTTTGTAAGATTTTCCTTTGTTAATCCAATTCAATGAGCATTATTATGCATGGTTGAAGACAACTTTGTCATGTCATATATACATTTATAGCTCAAACATACATGGATTATCATTATAAAAAACTTGGCTTTTTCTTCAAAAACATGCAAAGCAAAATCAAAATGGTTTTGTCTTGCCCCCATATTTCTAATGCAAAATTTTCCCACGTGACACACCAACAAATAATGATACATATCAATGTTTTTATAGCCATCCCAAGGGGGGCCGATAACAAACGGGCTCTAGGCCTCCCTCAAATTATTTTGTTTCTCTGTAATAATAATAGGAGTAATATTTATAAATAGACCTAGCGGATACTCCGAAAAACCCAATTATATATTATATTTTTATAATTAATAAGTTGGATATTAAGTAGGCGGGCAAAGTTATGGTGCATAAATACCTCAGATTGTTTAGTGCGCCCCCTAGATTTCTAGCACGCTCCCTAGATTGCGCTAAGGTTTATGCGCTGTGCATAAATACCCCAGATTGCTTAGTGCGCCCCCCAAATTTCTAGTGTGCCCCCAGATTGCTTAGCGCACCATCCAAATTTCTAGTGCACCCCTTAGATTTCTAGCGCACCCCCCAAATTTCTAGTGCACCCCCCAGATTTCTAGCGTACCCCCAGATTTTTTTTTTTTTTGTAATTTTGATTAATTGAATTTTAGTTTATTGATTAGGGGTAATTTTCAGAGTATTATGTATGGTTAAATGTTTTAGTAGATAGTTTTAAACTAAAATCATGCCAAAACCATTTTGCTGTGGAATGATTTCAAAGATTTGTACTCCAAAACCATTTTGTTGTGGAATGGTTTTAGAGATATGTACTCAAAAACCATTAGATGTACTTAATCATTCCAAAACCATTTTGTTGTGGAATGATTTCAGAGATTTGTACTCTAAAACCATTTTGCTGTGGAATGGCTTCAGAGATATGCACTCAAAAACCATTAGATGTACTTAATCATGCCAAAATCATTTTGTTGTTGAATGGTTTCAGAGAGTTGTACTCCAAAACCATTAGATGTACTTAATGGTTTTTATGTTAATTGTGATAAATTAAATCATAATTATAGTACATGTTTTAGTGTGTAATTTTAAATTAAAATATGGCTACATAATCATCTAACACAATTAATTGAAAATGACTTCTTATAATATGTACTTCAAAGGAATAAAAGTAATTATTTAATTGAAAATGGGGAGGGCGCTAGAAATTTTGGGGATACGCTAAAAATCTAGGGGGTGCGCTAGAAATCTGGGAGATATGCTAGAAATTTGGGGGGTACGCTAGAAATTTGAGGGGTGCGCTAGAAATCTGGGGGTGCACTAGAAATCTGGGGGTGTGCTAGAAATTTTGGGGGTACGCTAGAAATCTAGAGGGTGCACTAAGCAATTTTCATTATTTATGCATGGTGCATAAGAAAAAAGCTCATGCACCATAACCACTCCCAATTTCATTTTTGCCATTTTAGTCATTTGCATATTTGTTTTACCTTTCAAAAGTATGAATATATTTTTTTTACCTATGAGTCTTCAAACCCCTTTTAAATATTCAAGAGTATTTATTATTTCTATACAAACATACATTTAATTGTAATGCATCTTTTTCTACAATCTATAATAAATATTATAAAAAAATATTAATGCATTCTCTCTCTCTCTCCCTCTCCCTCTCTCTCTCTCTAATAGGGTTGAAAATGAGTCAAACTGAGTTGAACATGGTCTAACCTCGACTCGATAGGAATTGATTTAGCTCGAAACTATACTCGAGTTATACACGAACTCTTTTTTCAACTCGAGTTCGGCTCGTTAGAATATTTAACTCAAAACTCAAGTTTAGAGTTCGACGCAGATTTTTTTCTAGCTTTAAGTCAACTCCATTTCAGTTTAGAAATAACCTGGTTTAGTTCGTTAGCTCAAACCACATAACTCAAAAGATAAAAATAAATAAATTTTATATCCATAAATAAATTGGAATTTGTACCAATTTTTAATGAGAAACCACATAACTCAAAAGTGGTTCTTAGTTATTTTTAAAGTATATATATATATATATATATATATATATATATATATATATATATATATATATATATGAATCAGCTCGTGAACCAAATGGGTCGAATTATTTATAGCTCAAGTTCTGCTCATTTAAATAATGTACTAAATTCTCAGCTTAAATTCAACCCATATGATTCATGAACCTAGTCTAACAAATTTTTTTTTTTGAATCGGCTAAATTTTATTAATGAACAATTCCTAAACAAGAAGTATAAGGAATTATTGAATCATAGAATGAAAGGCAAAGCGTTAAAAACACTTTAACCAATAAAAAAGTACATCAAAACATCACCCCAATCCACCCCTTACATTACATCAAATAGAATTCATAATTGACAACCAGAGAAAACACCAACTCAACCCCTAGAGACACCACTAGACACTAACTTCCGAACTCGAATCAAAAGTGCTCGGCCCATCAGCATCCAAAAAGCAGCTCCTTGAGTTGAAGTTGGTGGACACCGGTAGAAAGAGAAGTAGCAGTCAACACCAATGCGGTGGAGTTCAACCAGAGATACAAGAAACCTGCAAATCTCAGCAAATTTGGAAACCAACAGTGATTCCAAAAAGAATCCTGCAAATCTTAACAGATTTGACAAAGGTCAGAGAATCAAGTATCAAAGAAAAACTAAGTCACGCACGGCATCAACCACGCTACAACAACGCCAAATCCAATAACACGCATCAACACTTCATCACCAAACACCAACAACCCACCTTCATTTCATCACCTCAACTGCCATCACGTCACCAAAAGACCAACAAAACACCATAAGTAACAACCACTAACACCACCAACACTTCAACACTTCCAACCACCACCACCACACCATTAAAACTCCCTTCAAAACACACAAAACCACCAGAAAAACAGTAGTAACCCAAACCTGGATACAACAGATCCAACAACACCCATCCTCCAACACAATCAGATCCAATAGCATCCATCCTAAAAACAAAACCAATCTGACCGCCGGACCGAAACGGACAAAGAATAGAACCCGCCGGAAACGGAAACTAGCGAAACAGAACCAACCGACACGAAACTTCAAAGAAACAACGTTGCCGGCAACGGCACAGAGAACGGACAGAGCGAAAGCTCCAATCTACAAAAGCAGTCGACGGTGGAGAGGCCGCCGGCGAACTACCGGTGATGACGCATACCATAAAGGCACGATCGCACCACCTTGCAACAGTGGCTACATCTTGAAGATTATGTTTGGAGGAAAATGGGAGATATGCGGCGGCGGATCTGTTTTTCTCTTTAGAGAGAAGGCAGAGCAGTTTTTTCCGCTAATGTGAATTGTTAAGTACCTAGTCTAACAAATTAATTGTCGAATCGAGTCTCCAATTTTATTTGAGTTAGCTCAGTTCATTGTCGACCCTACTCTTGAAGAATAAAATTGTAAAAATAATATCAATTGTCAATAAATTAAATACGATAATCAACTTCTTTAATCTACGTAATTTTTTCAATGCGATCTTATATTTAGAGGTGTGGACAATATATTGAAGGTTCAAGAGAAATCAATTTAGTTGTAAAAACTTGAGTTTGTAAAAGTCTTAAAATAATCATTATTATCACTTTTTATCGATTCTTAGAACTAGAGGAATTAATACCCTATATATATATATAATTATGTTTTTGTACGAACTATAATTCTTATCCACCTTTCTGCAGCAATATACTCTCCTTGCAACGCTCCTAGGACTTTTACATTCATTTCAATGATTTCCATTACTGCATGGAAGCCATCGTTGGATGTCACATACGATATAACCGTCTCTCCCTATATAAGGCAATTGCTTTGGCGTCAAAGTACACAATTTAATCACTTTTTACGTTCATTTCACCTCAATTATATACCAGCTTGAGCGTTGTGCTAGCATGTATTGTAGTAACTTCTCCACCATGATCTACCGTATCTTATGACTATCACAAGGACCGGCCCACACTTATGTGTTGGGTGTACAGCGGGATCAAGCCTAAAAAAGTGTAGACCATTTTGAGGGCCTCAATATTTTCAGACCCTATAATAATACTTATATATTTTTAATTTTTATAAGATATCAAATATGAATTAATAGATTAGTGGTAACCTCTAACATTTTTAAGTGCAGGGTCCTTAGTTCAAATCCCTACAATGTTTTTTTTCTTCATGATTTTAATTATTGATTATGATGTATCTTTTCTATATTATATACAATGACAATTAGTTTTTTATATGTTTTTTATGTTATTTACAATTTAAATAAAAATGAATTTATTTATTTTTTGCGTTTTTTATTTCGGCCATTTTTTAATATTCTACTAGGGCCTCCAAATAGTTAGTAATGGTCCTGCTTATCACCACCGTAATTATCTCAAGCCTTGCTTTCAATTATTATAATTTTTTTGTTAGAAAACAAGGCCAAGAGTGTACCCAAAAAAAAAGGCCAAGATAGAGACGTACAACAAGCAAAATTGAGTAACCTTATAGTGGGGTTAATAAGAGTTTGAAACTATGTGCGCCTTAGTATTGACCTACTCTTATACCAAGGAAGCAACTTGATAAAAGAGTGTATGAAACTATGTTTGATAACCATCACAAGTTGTAGAATAAGCCAATTTCATTGTATTTTTTTTAGACAATTTTTGTAGGGTTATCTTGTAATGTTTTTGTCCGATTTTCGAGCACATGATATATAATTGGAGTTCTGCGGTCCTTTTTGCATTAAATAAAATTTCACTATGATATTGTAGTGACACAAACTTGTACTCTAATTAATAATTTTTGGTTAATTGATAAAAAAGTTAGAGCAAGTTGTTGGTGCACAAGAGTGATAAATGAATAGAAAAGAGAATATTATTGAATGCTCTGCAATGACGGCTACAAAAAGAGAAATAAAAGATGAAAGATAAAAATAGTGACATCAACTACTAACCTATTTATAAGTAAAACTAGGTCATAAGGACAACACAACAAAATACTGAAATACCCTCAAATATAAATTACTTCTAACACCATCCCTTAATTTATATTTACACACAAACTAACGCTCCAGAAGTTAAACAAACTTTTGGACTTTTGGATCCTCATCAGAAGCTTGTGCTTACTTCTGGCTTTCTGTTTCTCCTTCAGCTTCAGCTTCTGCTTTTCTTTCTGCTTCGGCCTTTTCTTCTGCTTCAGCTTCAGCTTTTGCTTCTTCTTCTGCTTCTGGCTAATAACCTCAGAAGCTCTACTACTTCTGAGCAACACTGCTTCTGAGTAATGGCCACAAAAGTTTCTTCTTCTAACAGCTTCTGAATATGAATTACTTGCAGAACCATTCCTTAATTCATATTCAGCAAATTCAATTTCTGCAACACCAATTCCATCCCTCAAATGGATAAAGTGTTCAGCCTTGACATCCTTCATAAGAGCATCTGCAAGTTGTTTTTGAGCACTACAGTGAGCAGCTTCTAACACTTCATTCTGGACTTGACCTCTTCGCAGATTCTTGTCTTCAGACCAATCAGAGTCTATCAGCTCTGCATTAGTTTTAACACCAGAAGGGCCCAAAAAATCATACCTCAGTCTCAAGTTCTTCTGTCATGGCCTGCAACCAGACTTGCTTCTCGAGAATTTCTTCAGTAGTAACAAATTCAGAACTTCGGACCTCAGAACTTGCCCCTTCAGAGCCTTGGACACCAGAACTTGCTCCATAGTCTATTCCAGAGTCACAATCTTCTTCCAGTTCTGGAACAGTATCAGATGCTGGACAACCAACTCCAGAAGCTCCACCTTCAGAGTCTTGACCACCAGAGTCTTGAATACTCTCAGAAACTCTGCCTTCAGAAGTTTTACCTTTAGAAACATGACCATTGTTAGAGGCTGTTCTACCTTTAGAAGCTCCTCCTTCAGAAGGTCCACCTTCAAAGTCATGATCAGATTCAGAAGCTTGTCCTCCAGAACCTACGTCTTCAGAATCTTGATCACCACCATCTGAATCACCACTAGATTCTGGATCAGAATCAGATGCACCATCTGAATCATCACCACCATCTGATTCAGAATCAGACTTGCCTTCAAGGTCTTCTTCTTCTTCAGAAGTTGGAGACCCAGAAGTTTCACCTTCAGAAGCTCTTGCATCTGAATTGTTATCAGAAGTTCTTCCTCCTTCAGAACCTTGACTTTCTTCATCTTCTGAACCTTCAGAACTTTGACTTACTTCATCTTCTGAACCTTCAGAATCTCCTTCAGAGTCACCTTCAGAGTCTGAACCTCCAGAGTCTGATCCTTCAGAGTCTGATCCTTCAGAGTCTGAACCTTCAGAGTCTGATCCTTCAGAGTCTGATCCTTCAGAGTCTGATCCTTCAGAGTCCGATCCTTCAGAATCTCCTTCATCTTCAGAGTCATCTTCTGACTCTGACTCATCTTCAGAAACCTCAGATTCTGACTGAGTCATAGAGTCTGACTCCAATTTCATAATCATCTTCTGAAACTTCTTCAGAGTCAGAAATCGTCAACTTCACAGGTTCATCATCATCAGATTCATAAGCCATTAATAGCACAGGTTCATCATCAGAGCTTCTGGCCATATTTGCTTCTTCTGACTCCCTTTCTTTGTTTAACAAGCAATCATTGGCATAGTGACCAAAGTTCTTGCAACAGTAACACTGAACATTCTTCTTGTCAGACTTCTCTTTTCTTTTCTGATATTTCTTCTCATCAGAGTAAAACGATTCTGACATCTGAGCCCTACCACGTCTGTTCTGCTTCTGGTCCTTCTTGACAAAAGAGGCTTTCAGAGCCTGCTCTGCCTCTCTCTCAGAGGTTCTCTCAGTCATACGCAACTCATGCGCCTCCAGACTGCTTTGCAGCTCTTCAACTCTCATGGTGCTCAGATCCTTAGAGTGTTCTATTGCTACCACAATGTAATCAAACTGAGGGGTAAGGGATCTCAATACCTTCTCAATGATTACTTGTTCTGAAAGAGTTTCTCCACAAGCTTTCATCTCATTGGTGATCAGAGTCATTCTGGAAATGTACTCTGGTATCTTCTCATTGTTCTTCATGTTGAGATTCTCATACTGCTTTCGTAAGGACTGAAGTTTCACCTTCTTCACAGATGCGTCACCACTATAGCATTTGACCAATGTGTCCCACGCAGCCTTTGCCGTTGCTGAATCAGCAATTTTCTCAAACACGTTTTCATCCACACACTGATGGATGTAGAACAGCGCCCTCTGATCTTTCTTCTTCGTATCCTTCTGTGCGAGCTTTTGTGCATCTGTTGCATCTGTTGCTACTGGAACGTAGCCTTCAATGACAAGTTCAAGCACATCTTGAGCACCGAACAGAACAAGCATTTGTTTCATCCAACGATTCCAGTTTTTGCCATCAAACACTGGAAGCTTGGTACTCATACCACCGTTTCCGTTCATCTTCAACCTTTGTACGTTCACTCAAATCTCACTAAACACTCGTGTTTCCCAATCCCACAGAATCAGAAAATGTGATTCTGTTACAACTTCGTTCAAGATTCAACTCGAATTCAAGAAACGAAATCAATCACACAACGCCTCACGTTTCACTCGTGTTTCCCATGGATTCGAACCGGAGCTCTAGATACCAATTGTTGGTGCACAAGGGTGATAAATGAATAGAAAAGAGAATATTATTGAATGCTCTGCAATGACGGCTACAAAAGGAGAAATAAAAGATGAAAGATAAAAATAGTGACATCAACTACTAACCTATTTATAAGCAAAACTAGGTCATAAGGACAACACAACAAAATACTGAAATACCCTCAAATATAAATTACTTTTAACACAAGTCAATTTCATAGGACTTTCTCTTGAAGAAGTTCTCCTCATCTCTACATCCTATATTAATTTGCATGATCGATAATACTATGAAAAATACACTATCATGCATGCATGTTAGTTGCCTCTTTAGATGGGCCTATTTGTTGTGCTCAATCCCCTCTCTATTTTCTCCACCCAATATCTATTGTCCTCTAGTGATAAATTTAGGGATTTGAGTAGGTTTGGTATTTAGGAAAAGTTTAATAATTTTGGGGACATATATGTTTGGCAACTAGGAACTTGAATGGACAATGTAAGAATCTAATTTTATGTTTGAGGATAAAAAATAAATATTTTTTGCTTTTCATTAGTTGTAACATAGGGACCACCAGTTTGAGATATTAAAGAAAAACTACAAATGAAATTAAATGAATTATGAATGGAATTTTTTCTAAACAAAAAAAATGACAAAAATATTGGTATAACAAGTGATAGTGAAAGCAATATGACAAAAATACAGAGTTGACATTTCTTTTTATAGGCAAAAATGTTAGAAAATTAATGATTATGTTAGTTTATAGGACAAAAGAATTTATGTGAATGTATATGTTTAGGCTTAAGTTTTATTTGGGTATGCTTAGTTTAGAATTAAAGAACGTTAGTTCCTCTCACCACTTCTAAACTTGTTAGGATAATTGAGAAACTTGTCAGAACATTTGCACTTAATATCATAAACATGGGGAGAGATGGGGGGGTGGGGGTGGGGGTGGGAGTGGAGTTGGGGGGTCTTGATTTGAGAATTGTTGGACCTTAAAACAATTATCCTATAAGTCCATTATACCTTAAGGTCAATTTTGTAGTGACCAAATACAGAAAGAGTATTTCTTTTTGGACCTCCGGAACATATTAAGTGTCCTTTTAATTTCCAATTTTATCCTCTTTGCAAATTAGATAGCGAGTTTGTTAAATAGTAAAAATAAAATAAAATTAGTTTGCATCCTAAGTAGCAAACTGAGTTCACTAGCTAAGTAGAGAACCTTATACAAATCAAATTTGTTTGTTCCTCTCACCCTTCTCTCATCTCTCATTAACTTTTTTGAAAAGAAACATAATTTGCAAGTTCAAGTGTCAACCTTTCCATCACCCTCAAAAAAATATTTTGAATGAAACGTTTTATAAACAGATGATTAAAAAATGGAAAAAGAGATTTTAATTTATAGAATTATATTGTGTACGTGTGTGTGATCACAACATACATATTTCATAAATCATCTCTACATAGCTCTAGACAATGTAAGAAGAATAACATGTCAATACATGTACTTCAAATTAAACACCAAGTCATGAGTACCAATAATTCATAAGTGAGACAAAAACTCATCACAATGCACAAATCACTTAGCAAGAAAAACATGCATAGAAAATACTCAACATTAAAGCGTATATGATATTGTTATAAAGTGACTAAATAGGATTTTTTTTTTTTAAATGAAAAGCGCATGTTTTATCACCATCATGATAAAAATTAAGGTAATTAATACCAAAAAACAAAATATTAAGGTGAACACCTGTACTTTGGAATTTGATTATATGAAATGAACACATATATATTTTATAGACTAAAGATATTAACTATGCAATAAATTTAAAAAATATAATATCTAATATAAAAAAGAGCATAAAGTATAAATAATATAAAAATATAGCATTATATTAAGTTTTTCTTAGAGAGTATCAATATCGCTGAAATAATCACCAAAGATAATATTGCTAACACTACTTTTAAGAATCCTCCTTTTCCACGTACACCTTGTGGTGTTTTACATATATTACATTACATACAAACATCAAATTTTGTCATGCAGCTTAGCACCGTTTTTAATAAAATCACGACACTATCTTCAATTTAATTTCGACACTATCTTCAATTTAATGTATGTTGTCTTATTGGCATATCTCAAACGACACCGTAACTTGCACTGATTTTGGACTTTACGATCTTCTTTTTATATTTTTTTATTTATTTTACATTAAACTATAAGCATATATTTCACTTGTCAGCAAGATTCACTCCCACTAAAGATTCACTCCCACTATAAGCATATTGAATGAACCTTAGGTGAAAAGCTTATTGTTTTTTTTATAATTAATCTATTATTATATATAAAAATGATACAAATTTTTGGGATG
Organism: Trifolium repens; assembly: GCA_030408175.1. Classification (NCBI taxonomy): domain Eukaryota; kingdom Viridiplantae; phylum Streptophyta; class Magnoliopsida; order Fabales; family Fabaceae; genus Trifolium; species Trifolium repens. The sequence continues at coordinate 13,860,042 of CP125847.1, forward strand.
ACTTTTTCATTATTCCTATTTTACCCTTAAAAAAAACTACAAAAAAAAAACTAAATATTTGTATATGTTGAAAAATAACTTCCACATAAAAATATATTTTCAGTTTTTTTAAGTAAATAATTTTTTTTCTTCTTAATAACTAAGCACAACTTCCACATAAAAATAGGTTTTCAGTTTTTTTATTGGTAAAAAAAAATATTTTTTTTCTTCTTAATAACTAGCCACAACAAAAAAGAAGGTTAAGTAGTTATCAATTAACTAGGTCCAATAAAAAAGGAGATTAAGTAGTTATTTATATTTGCACAATAGAGAATATCGATCACAGGAAAAAAAAAATATCGATCCCACAAAGTATCATATAAAGGGACTAAGCCCAAAAATTTATTGTTTTATCTTTTGGTAAACTGTAACTTTAATCCTGTGTATTCCCTAAATAAGTATTGTGCGAATAAAATAGAAGTGGTTTTTTTCTACCCAAAAAAAAACAAGAAGTAATTTTAACAAATTCGCGTTCATTAATCATATAACAATTTTTATTATGAGTATTTATTTTTTTTCTGAAAAATGACTATGATGTATGTTACTCCCTCCGTTTCTTTTTAAGTGTCCGTTTTAATAGTAACAGCAAATTAAGAAAGTTTATTTTTGCACCTTATTTTCCTATTATACCCTAATTTTAATTCACCAATAAAATCCTATTTTTTTTGCATACACTTTCTCTTTCCAATAAATTTAATATATTATGCACACAAAAAAAAAATTTAATATGTTATGTACCAAAAAAAAATAAAAAGATTTAGTTTTCCAAATATATAGTATTAATTAGTTGAGTAGTGTTATTTGTACAACTTCTTTGGACAACTAGGTGGACAACTTTTTATTCCTTCTTCATTTAGCACAAAAACCAATAAAGTGAGAGATGAAATGAGAGAAGGTAAAAATATAATGTGAGTATGAGAAAGAGGGTTGTCCAACTAAGTTGTCCAAAATGGATGTCAAAATATCATTTCTCTAATTAGTTTTATTGAAAAAGATATGAGAAATTGACAAAAGAGTATAATTGACAAATCGTACCCGTAAACACCAAATGGACAGTTAAATAGAAACGCTAAATTCGACGTTTTTGAACACTTAAAAAGAAACGGAGTGAGTAATATTTAAATAAGTCACACATTTATACATGACCATAAAAAACCACACATTTAAGATTTGTTTAGTATGCAAAATGTATGTACTGGACAAAATAATACATGGCAGAATAATACATGACAAAGTTTATGATATTGAACAAATATTGTCTTGCACGGTGTTTGGTGAAAAAAAAAAGTTATTTTTGTACATTAGACAACTTTGGCATAGGACAAGAACTTATTTTATAGTTCAGTAGAGGATAAAAATCTTTATTTTTGTATATTAGATAACTTTTGTAATGCATTTCATAAATCACATAGAACACAGTCCCTTGTTAGTGTATTCATAAAGACAATAACAATGTTAATTTCCACGTTATACATATATGATATGATGATTGGAACAACATATAAAATTTACGTCAAATTCTAAAGTGAAGTCATGACTTCAACTTCACCAAAGAAGTCATCAATCTAGTGTGTCTATTGCACAAAAATTTCTATATGCCAACTTTAGATCTAATGGCTAGAAATTATAAAGACCAATACTATAGATTTGGTAGCTAAAATCCTAGGAAATTTTGGTAGTTAAAACCATGGAAGTAGAACGACACGGGAAGAAATTCCTAAGAAGCCCAGCTGGAAAAATACTTTATCCAGTAATTACCTTTAGACCAAATTTAAATAATCTTGGACTTTATAAAGCTCAGATTAGATGGTTTAAACATCTAGAATATTGGTTTAGAAATACTGGAGATGATCTTCTATCCAAAGGGTATAAAGAATTAGCTAAAAATCTTCAGAAAAAACTACAGTCTTTGGCAAGATGACTGACGAGAGTATAACAAGTGTTCTACAAAAAGTTTTAGATAACTTAGAAAAACAAACATTATATTTAGAAAATTTACAATCTGAAGAAAGTAAATATAAATCTCATGAAACTTGGAACTTTCATGAAGAAAACTTTGCCTGTTATGAAAAAGATGAATTATATAGATACCCTCACATTTTTCATACAACAAATCCACAACTCAACAATATAGCATGTATGTTGACTTATATAATAAAAAATTGTTGCTATCAAAATTTTCATCAAAAAATGGATGAATTTCAAGAAGAACAAAAAAGAAATATAGAAAATATCTACATTAAATTATAAGTTCTTTCAAAACTCTTAGAAAGTAAAGAAGAATATCTAACTCTGGATGAGTTATCTCAATTTCTTAAGAAGGGGGAGGATAAGGGAAAACAAATCCAACCTCAAGAAAAAATTTCTAAACTCGAAGAAACTTCTGAATCCACACAATTAAGAATTAAACCACCATCTAATTATTTTTAGATATGGATAACACAGAAGAAGCCCTCAATAGGCAATTAGAAAATTTAGAAAGACTAATGGTCTCTCTAGATATTAGTGGCAAAAGTCAAGAAACTTATGATAACAAATCAGAAGATAATAATCAGATTATTTATGACTTTAGCTCAGAAGAAGAGGCTAATGAAAATGAGATCGAAAATCCTCATTATGTAAAAATAGAAGAACAAGGAGAAACTTCGGGAATCAAAAGACCTGCAGATTTTGAAAGAGAATTTACAAAACAAAAATTCCAGAAAGTACCTCATTATTATGTACCTTCGCAGAATCCATTCCAAGGACAAGGAATTTTAGATATAGACTGCAGTGTTGATGCAGCAAAAGATCTTAGAGATTGGTATAATACAAATAGTGTGTTAATCCAGTTAAACGAAGATCTTAAACATTTAGGAGCAGTTGAAGTTTTCAACTATCTTCAATATAAAACTAGAGGAAATGCTTACAAATACATTTCTACTCTGCCATCAGAAGTTATGGGAGAATTACCTCTAACAGGATCCTTAGTAGTAGACTGGGTCTATGGTTTACTAATAAAAGAATTCAAAGGATGGAAAAACTCCATTCAATCAAAAATAGCATTTTCTGACCAAAACCTTTGGAAAATCACCAACCTAAAAATCTGCAATATGTGCTATGTAGATAATTTCATTTGTGAATTTCAGGATTATTACTATAATATAGATAATAGTACTAGAATCTCTATAAACTTGTTAGAACTATTTTATGACAAGTTACCAGAAAAAGCATCGGCTCAAGTAAAGACGTTTTTTACCTCAGTGTTAGCAGAAGGAAAGGTAGATGATACCTTAGGAGGAAGAATAACTTCTTTAAAAATTTGGCTTCAAGAAATGTGTAGTCAGAAGATAGTCAAAAGAGAAGCTCAAGTATCCCTTTGTTGTAGTAAACTACAAGACAAAGTAGGAAACTATGGTTGTAACTCTAGAAAGAAACCAAGAAAGGTAAGAACACAAAAACCCTATAAAAGAAAGAAATTCAAAAAGGTCAAATTTAGAAAATTCAGAAAGGGAGACAAAAAATTCTTTAGGAAAAAACAACCTTACCCTAAAAAGAAAACATGCCCACAGAAGAAAAAATCATGTACATGTTGGCTATGTCATGAAGAAGGTCACTATGCAAATGAATGTCCTAAGAAGAAGAATCCTAAGAAAAATGTCTTACATGCAATAAATGCAATAGGATATGAACCTATAGAATCAGACATAGAATCTGATGAAGAAATTTATGAATACTGCACAGAAACAGATTCAGATGTCGAAGAAGATACTTGGTAAAGGAAATCCAAGTGCTACATTTATTAAAATAGTACTAAAAAATAGAAATCTTTTAGCCTATATAGATACAGGCGCAACTCTTTGTTTTGGGAGAAAGTCTATCTCTAGAAATTGGGAAAGATTAATCAAACCAAAAGAAATAATAGTTGCAGATAAATCAAAACATCAGATATGGTTTAACCTTAGAGATGTATCTATAGAAATTGAAGGGTATAAGTTTTTTATCCCAACAATATACTTCCATGATTCAGGATTAGATCTAATTATAGGAAATAACTTTTTAAAGTTATATGAACCTTTTACTCAAAGAAAGGATACAATATCACTTCAATGGAAGGACTTGGGAAATCCAAAGAATAGCAAAATAGTAACTACCAAAATAGTTACTAGAAATGAGATCTTAAATCTTATTAAGGGAAACCTTAGAGAGTTAAGAATGATATGGGAAGAAAGAAGCTTCCATATTAACATAGAAGAAAGATTAGATGAAGTTTGTTCAGATAATCCTCTAGACAGTCTTAAAAATACTAATCATGAACTTATAATTATTAAACTCAAAAACCCGAATGATGAGATAAACGTTCCAAATAGGATTCCATACTCTATTAGGGATGTTGAAGAATTTCAACAAGAATGTAAAGATTTACTTGATAAGGATCTTATTAGACCCTCATCAAGCCCACATTCTGCACCAGCTTTTTATGTAGAAAATCACAACGAAATAAAAAGAGGTAAAAGAAGAATGGTGATCAATTATAAGAAACTCAACTTAGCAACTGTTGGAGATTCTTATAAATTACCAAGAAAAGATTTTATTTTAGAAAAAATAAAAGGATGCAACTGGTTTTCTTCCTTAGATGCAAAGTCTGGGTATTACCAACTAAGACTAGCCGAAGAAACAAAACCTTTAACAGCTTTTTCATGTCCGCCTCAAAAACATTATGAATGGAATGTTTTGCCTTTTGGACTGAAACAGGCACCATCAATATACCAGAGATTTATGGATAAATCTCTTGAAGGTTTGGATCATATATGTTTGGCATATATAGATGATATACTTATTTTCACAAAAGGAAATAGGGAACAACATCTTCAAGATATAGAAACTGTTCTTTTAAGAATTAAAGAAAAAGGTATTGTGATTTCAAAAAAGAAATCAAAACTTTTACAAAAAGAAATAGAGTACCTTGGTTTAATCTTAAAAGAAAACGGGGAACTGAGTTTAGCCCTTCATACCCAAGAAAAAATACAGGCTTTTCCAAATGAACTTTCTGATAGAAAGCAAATCCAAAGATTTCTTGGATGTTTAAATTATATTGCTAACGAAGGATTTTTCAAAGACTTAGCAAAAGAAAGAAAACATTTGCAAAAGAAAATTTCAGAAAAAATTCCATGGTCTTGGACCAAAATTGATTCTGATATTATTAAAACAATTAAAGAAAAAATTCAAGTTTTGCCTGAACTTTACAATCCAACAAAAGAAGATTTTTTAATTATAGAGACAGATGCATCACAAACAACCTGGGGAGGATGTATGAGAGCCTTACCTAATGGTAAAGCAAAACTTTCTCTTAATGAGAAGGGATATAAAATTGAAGAATCTAAGGATCTTCAATCAAAAGAATCTGAAACTTCGAGGGAAGGGACAGATACTATAAAAGGCATTGATTATAGTGCTTCTAAAATCCTAATAAAGGATACTGAAAAATTACATTTATGTAAATATATTTCTGGTACATTTACAGATACAGAATCTAGATACCATATTCAGGAACTAGAAACTCTGGCATGTGTAAAGATATTAGAAAAATGGAAAATTGATTTATTACCATCAAGGTTCCTTCTTCGTACAGACTCTAAATATCTTACAGGATTTTGGAGATACGAAATTAAAGCTGATCATAAACAAGGCAGACTAATAAGATGGCAGATGAAGTTACAACAATTCGAGCCATACATTCAATACATAAAATCTGAACAAAACAGTTTTGCAGATACACTAACAAGAGAATGGAGCAAGCAATAAAGCTACTTCAAAACAACATAAAACAGAAGGATGAGCAGCTCGCTGCCATTGATTCTAGAAGAAAAAAGATCTCCGGCGAGAGGGGGGAGATGATTACAACACTCAAAAGTTTGCAAAACATGACAACAAATATAGACCAGTCTTCAACACCAACAGAAAGCTTAGACAAAGTTCTTAAAAACAAAGAAAGCTGGGACTTGCTTGGACAACCTTCTGGAAAGTATGATTACTATGTAAAATATACAGCCCCAGAAAGTGCAGAAATTCCTATTGAAGCAGTAACACCTAACGGATGGAAACCAAATTCAAGTGAAGAACAGGAAGCTGAATCCTCGGGAACAACTTCAAACAGCAAAAAATCATTGGCCGAAGAAGTTGAAGAAGAAGAAGAAGCTAGAAAAAATGGTTTATCAACAACCATCCAAATAAGCGATCCCGCAGATGATGAAATGGGAAAGTTTGAAGCCTATGTCATATTCGACGGTCCAATGAAAGGGATCTATAGAAAATGGGCAATAGCTAAACAACATATCATTGGAAAGAATGTACGTCACAAAGGATATAAAACCATGAAAGAAGCAGAACAGGCACTCTATGGAGCCTACAAAGAAATTACAACAGCAAAAAATTTCCAAAGATCTCCCACAATGGAGTCAAAAAAGAAGTTGTCAATCGACAAAATTCGCCAGCTTGAACATCAGAAAGATTTCCAGATAACTGATCCAACTTACATGGAATTCAGTCTCAGATGGAAATGGTTAAACCACTACAACGAAGTATTCACCACCGAATGCTTCTATCCAGTCAACAAGTTTAATTGCACCAGAGCAATTTTACTTCCAGGCATAGACAGTCAAATCTGTTTATCGTTCTTTCAAAATGGACTAATCAGTACCATATACTTGGAGGAGCAACCCGGAAAGATATTTGGAGAACTTAAATATCTTCCCAAGGAACTCCAAAATTTAACACAAAAATTCAACAGTCTATTTGCAAAAGGAAAAGAGATATTCTTGCAGATCGACTCAACATATCCATGGTATGATGAGAACACTTTGGAACTAGTTACAAAACCACAATACCTCATAAAAATTGGAATCTCAAACAGACAATACCCAACAATGAGCAAAGAAGGTAGCGAATGGCACCCTTCCAGTTACATTGCACAAATCAAAAACTTTCATCAGAAAGTAACAAGATTATTTTCTCAAAACAACTACAGAATTGTTAACAAAAATTCAACAATGGTTGTATACAGCGATTCAAGAAAGCCTGCAAAAGAGGAAGATATCAATACAGTCAAAAAGCTTGAAGCAGGAGTTGACCAACTCAAGGAAGACTATGAAAAACTACCGAGAGTAATCAGAGAAGAATGCTGTAGAATTTTTTCACAGTATTACAAAGGGCATAATTGTAAAAACTGCCTAGAAAAATCGTCGGCACAAGAAGACAAGGAAAATGACAACACAAAACTACATATCACAATGTAGACAATAATGTACAGTGGTATCTTATCACATCTGAGTCAGATGGGAACCACTTAGTGATAAACTTTGAAATAATGTAAATAACTGTTTGTCGTTTTTCCTTAGTGTGTATTACTTTAAGTTAGTGCATGATGATTTTCTGAGTGCATGTCACTATAGTGTGCTGTCATGGAAAGGGACGTCTTACCTATGTGAGCCCTTCTCCACTATAAATAAGAGCATTCAGCTCATTTGTAAACACAGTTGAAAAATATATGAAACTACTATCTAGTTTTATGAAGAAATATTTCTTCTGTTCTTAGAATCATTTCTAAGAAGTAGCTCTTGAGGTAATACTCTGGAGGAGCTAGATCCTTGAGGTAATACTCTGGAAGGATCACTCATACCAAAAAATATAATCAACAGATTATATCTCAAAACACAAATATCTTCAAGACGAATATTCCATTAACATCAAACTGAGAGTTCAATCAGGTATGATTATATCTCTTTTAAATTCAAAATTTACATTTCAATACCATATTATCAGTATGATAAACGAAAAAATAGTACCAATCTTAATTGATACAGGAGCTGCATGGTCACACGTATCAAAAGAAATTTGTGAAAATTTTGAAATATTATCAGAACCAAGAACTGTTTTAAAATTTGATGGTTCCTTAAAAATTATGTCACAAAGCACTATTATTCGTTTAAAACTCAGAAAATTAGAAAAGTTTCAACTAAAAATACTAATTGATGAACAACCAAATAAATTTTTGTTTGGTATAGATTTTTTAGAACAATTCAAATACTCAATTACCTCTGAATATATATTGTTAGATGGTTTTGAACAACCAAGACATAAACTTCATGAAGAAACTATCAAGTCCTTTCTAAAAAACTATCATGACTGAAATTTCACTGTTGGAAAACAAATCGAGCTATTTTGTTGATGGCATATTAGATCATAAACATAAAATAGAAGAAACAGATCTATCCTTAACTGCAGAAGAAAACTTTAAACGAAAGTTTAATAAATTTAAGGAGTTTTTCTCAAGAAAAAATATTTTGAAATTTGGAATAATGACTGGAGAAGAAGCAATTCCAATTGACTCTACTTATGGAAATATAGTCGTATCTACTATAGATAGGACACAAATTAGAAGAAGAATTGAAAATCTTTCTGAAAAAGAAAAAACTAAAATTGGTTATATTCACATATCAACCATTCAGATTTTGATTAAAAGTACTTTCATGAAAGGAATTGACTCTCCCCTAGAAATAATTTTAGAAGATTCTAGGATTGAAGATAGAAGACAATCAATAATTGCACAAGGAAAATGCAATCTGAAATATGGAAAAATTAAGTTTGATATAAACCTACAAATGGGGTTATCCCTAAAAGATAAAGATCTAGACAAGTCTATAGTTTTTCACTATAAACTAGAAAACCCAAATCTTATGAAAAAAGGTAACCATCCCTTTACAATCTGCTACAGGATTAATTATGCTCTAAGCAATTCACACCACAGCATAGAGTTTACAGGAAAAGATACTATTCATATTGATGAATTATTCACACCACTAATAACATTAGAATCACCTATATTTAGAAATCCAGCAAGAAATAGTTGTTCTCTAATAGAGGTTGACAAAAATTTATTTGAAGAAACAGAAGAAAGAACATTATTTAAAAGCCAAAGTCTTAGAATAACATCACCCAAAAGAGATTTTGAAATCTCAGAACAAAAGGAGCTACATAAGCTACAAAACTCAGTATCAGGGTTGTCTTTACAACTCGAAAAATTGGATAAAAGAATCTAGATTTATCTCTGGAAATTTTTCCGATTTCTCCCAAAAAACTCTGGTATCAGAGCATAACTCGATCTTAGAATAAAGTAAGATTAAATATACACCATTGATCTATGAAGGTGTACCATGTATCATAATAGAAAATACACATCATATAATAATAATATAATAATGATTTGGTGGGGACAAAGAAATACTTTAATTCTATTGGGCCACGTAAGCCAACTTCACCAAAAAAGTCATAAGGGTAACTTCACCATAGAAGCTCCCAAAATTTACATACTCGTACGAAAATCGTGAAAATCACTTTTCAACTTGTCAAGGCCCCACATTTAAACATTTTATTTGTTGATAATTTTTTATTTTTTAGTGATATTCATATTACAATAATATAAAAATCAATGACAACAATAAGATAGTAAAAGATATATTATGAATTTTGTGTGAACAATTTACATTACTGATAAAGTTCTCAATGCAGATACTATATATACATATTTATTATATAGGACTCCAAGCCAACCCCAATTCCCCAGGGACGTCTCTAACTTTTTGGAGGCCCTATGAAATCATTAAAAATAGGTCTTAATAACATAAAAAGTGCAAAAAAAATTCAAATAATTGTCATCAATTTAAATTACAAATAACATTAATAACATTAGAAAATAATCATTTTTTTTCACAAGTATAAAAAAAGTTTGATAAACAAAAAAATATCTATCGCACGTCTACATTTGACAAAATGATAGTACTGTATAACAATTAGATATAAAGCGTCTAAAAAGTTTATTCACAATAGAAAAATCTATATTATGACCTTTTGTAATTAATTAATCTCTCATTTTAGAACAAAGAGAATCTCAAAAACTTGGACTTCACAATCTCTCGTTTGGAAGTCCATAATTCCTCATTCGTTTACTAACATTATTGTCCTAAAAAAATTTTGAGGCCCCCATTTTTAAGAGGCTCTATACCATAGCACATGTGACACACATGCATGAAAGACACCTATGCAATTCTCTATATATTATTTGACAAAAAAAATGTTAAAGAGAATAAAACTCGCTAGAGGCCTTGACTTTATCTCGGGTTCTCTATATTTGAGTTCTTTAAATTTTTTAATATTTAGGCAAAATAAGAATGTTGAGCTAAATCATATATCATCTACGTGTAATTGTATTAGAATCTTGTGAGACTCAAATAGATGACAAATTCACCTTAAAATTTTTAACAATGTTGCATGTCTAAATTAGAGATCAAATCCAAAGTTAAGAAAGAAGATTCTTATGTCATTTCATCTAAACAATTTAAATAGAAAAATATTTGTTAAGAAAGAGAAAATGTTATATTTATAAATTCTCTAAAATTTTGTTTAAATGAAGAAAAATTCAACCATAAAGAATTCAAATCACATGTTCTTCCGTAGATCCAAACCCCATTACACATTTTTGTTGTTTATGATTAGCATTACATACGTACATACACTATACCTTGATTGTACCTGCCGGCATTTTCCTTTTCTCCACCTTTATTAATGACAAAATATTCAAACATTACCTTATTAAGGACTATATGTTACACATTATGGGTCTTTTTGGCAAGCCTCCAAAACTGACTTATAGTTTATGTCTTATAGCTTATAAGTTAAAAGACCTATTTGGTAACAGTTTTTCAGAAAGAGCTTATAGCTTATTTTACTAACTTATAGCTTATTTTTCATAAGCTAATTCAAGTAGCTTATGAGCTTATAGCTTATAGCTTATCATTTTTTCTTCCCATTTTACCCTTATGATTTTCTCTTAAATCCATTTTTATCCTTTACTATAATTTTTTATATAGTATAATTTAAAACAAAATTGGTATGTTGTGCCTACTTTTTTTACGTTGTTGCACTTGCATCTATCTATTTTTCTTTTACTGTGTTGTATACCAATTATTATTTTTACGTTCTTGAATTTTTTTTTAAATGTTGATGTACCTAATTTTTGGTACAACGTTACTATAACTTGTACCTATTATCACCTCTTTAATATGTTTAATCTTTTTTTTTGGTACATTATGTTTAATCTTTTTAATAAAGTATAAAAATTGAAATGAAGATATATTTAAAATGAAATTTCAAAGAATAAAATTTAACCTCTATAAGAAAAAGATTAAAATTTAATTTAATATTATAATAATAATAATAATAATAATAATAATAATATAAAGGATAAATTAAATTATAAATTTAAATCACTAAATTTTAAGTATTTTAAATATTAAGTAATTACCACTTGAATCAATTTATTATTGTTTCGTTCAATTTTTTAATAAAATATAAAAATTGAAATGAAAATAATTTTAAAGTAAAATTTTAGTGAATAAATTTCATTCTATATTAAAATATAAAAGATATATTAAATTAAAAAAAATAAATTACTAAATTATAAATATCTTAAATAAAAAATTTATTATTAATTATGAATGTCCTTTTATGTCATTTCACATTTATCTATGATTGAACCGCTAATTTTACCAAACACTTTAATTAGCTTATTAGCTATAAGTCATCAGCCATAAGCTATCAGCTATATGCTATCAGCCATCAGCCATAAACTAGCTTATCAGCCATAAGCCATTTTTGCCAATCAGAACCTATATATAGCTTACCAAATTAAGTCACCAAATTAAGTCACCGCCAGTCTCTTCACCATCCAATTATTTTGGCAGGAGACATTTCTCCCTTTCTTGAAATTGATGTTTCAAACCAAAAATCATTGCTTTGATATTTGATTCGAAATCGAACCAATGTGGAACTGAAACGTAATATCCACTCCTAGCATAGACCAAGGACTCATATCCCTTCATTTTGTAGTTTCCTCATTTTATGACATGATGAAATCCTCCAACTAAATCTATATCTATCTTTTCATTGTTGCAAATTATGAGGTTGGATTCTCTTCTTCCATCCTTCTTCTTCTTTCAAAACAACAAGTGTAATATGAGATAGAAGATTAATAAAATATAATAAAATGATATGTTAAATATATTTTTAGTCCCTATTTTTATGTGAGTTTCGACTTTTAGTTTCTACATTTTTTTATGGTTAATGTTACGGTGGACCACCTTCACAAGTGGTCTACCTCCATTTTATAATTAATCATTTTTTATTATATTTGTAGTCCTCCAAGTTTTCGCAGTTTTTGCCGTTTGCATCTTTAGTCCCTACTGCCAAGTTCTGGTAACTAGGCTAACGGAGAACGCCACATATGACAACACATAGGACGCCACATCAATTAATGAATCAACGTGGCACTTCTGATGTGGATATGTTTTTAGTCCATATTTTTACGTGAGTTTCCACTTTTAATCCCTACATTTTTTTATTATATATTTTTAGTCTCTTACGTTTTCACCGTTTGCGTCTTTAGTCTCTAGTGTCATGTTTTGGTTATTAGGATAACGAATATGCCACGTAGGATGACACAGAGGATACTACGTCAATTAATGATTCTACGTGGCTTTTATGATGTGGATTGGACCTAAGCAAACAGGTTTACCCAATCCCAAAACCGCTCGATCCAACTAAAACATAAATCCCAAAAAAAGTTGGAAAAATGTAAGACAGAGATAGAGATAAATTACTGAAGAAGAGAGTTGAAGAGAAATAATTGAAGGAGACGATTCAAATCCGCAAATTATACTCTTGCAAAAATAGTGAGTCGTCCCTCCCACCAACAACATTTGACAAAATTAGAGACTTGGATATTTTAATTATTTAATTTAAAAAAAATTTGTTGAGAAAAGTCAACCTCTTAAATAAATTTCGGTAATTTTAAAATTAGTTTATTTAATTACTGGCAAAGGAAATATTTTCTCTGTTTTTTTTTTATAAAAACAACTCACTTTTTAAATTCATTAAATATCTAATATATCTGATCGATAATATAGACCAAATATATCTATTATTAAATGAATCTAAAAAATCATTTGTTTCTTATATAAAGAACTAGAGTCCTATTAATTTATGCAAACAAATATAAACCTTTATAATAGTTTTTATCTCCATTGTATTTCGGTTTCATTTTCTTAAATATGTAAGATAAAATTACAATAGTGTTTAAATGTATTGAATCTACAAAACAAACTTAAATCTATATTTTATTAGTCATTTTGGTCATTATATTTGTCGTTAGTTAGTTATTTTGATTTTCAAATATCTTTCGTCAGTTAATATTTGGCCTATATAATTAAACATTAAATATATTTTTAATTTCTATATATAAATATCTTAATTTATATTTTTAGTCCGGTAACAAAAATGGATTGTTCTCAGATATATCAATATTCAGCCTTCGGTTCATATTTCGCCGACCAATCCCTCCTAGTTCACATCTTTGTTGAATTTTTTTTTTTGTAATTCCTCACATAAAGATTCAGGGATCTCCGCCTCTAAATTTTTTTATCAAATAATTGTCCCCTACACTTTTTCGTCTCTAAATTTAAGAATTTAAGTCTCTACCGTCAAGTAACTTTTATAGAAACTAACATGACATGGTTATGTTACAATTTTTAATGACTAAGATGTGATTTATGTTAAAGAAGTGGCCGATATTACTATATATATGATCAATTAAAATAAATAAAAGAAACCAATCGTTAGTTGGTTCAGTGGTGATTGGCGCTGAACTTGGTAGGGAGGACCACGGTTCGATCCCCGCAACTGCGATCGGGAGGGGGCTGAAACCACTTGATGCTAGAACTGACCCCCGAACCAGATTTAACTGGTGGTGCAAACCAAAAATAAAAAATAAAATAAAAGAAACAATAAAAATTATTATTAATAAGTTTTTTATATTACCAAAATTATTAATACATGTTGTTTCCAATAAAATTAAGGAAAATGTTAAACAGTGTAATTCCCAAATCGGAAATCAAATCTCAGGGTCCATTTCCCCATTTTCCTCCCCATTCTCAAATCATAATCATCTTCAAACAATCCAAGCACAGCACCATGAACATCAACCTTCTATGCTAAAATTTTGTAACCACGTAATTTCTCGATTTGAACATCAAGCCTACTAATTGTGTTTAGCCTAAGTTGAATATTCTAGTTCTTCAACTTGGTGATCATAACAGTATCCAAATATTTAAGATTGAATGGTTCTCATGAAGCAAACGAGATAGAATTAGATATATGAACTTACAACCAGTAGGTCGTTCATGTTCAAAGAAGAGGTGTATTTTTCCGGATGAGAATGAGATAACTTTGATGGTGAGACTTAAGCCAGTAATGTACAATGGCGTTATATGGTACAGTGATCATTGTGAGGAAGGTACTTGTAAAATAAGTTAACACTCTAACTCTCAAGTTAGAGTGTAATAATGAAAAGTGAAGTGATAAGTGATTGAATTGGATACATTGGCGCCAAAGTCTAGTCCTTATATAAGGGGAGACAATCATAATCTTGTGTGACAGCGGACAACTGTTGATAAGGTTGATATGAATCCATCTGTAACAGCCCGGACCGCACCAACATAGGTGGTCCCGACACTGTCATCTCACGATCTCCTCCACCCCCCTCACTAGTGGAGTTTTTGCCTTCCGTGAAAATCGAACACATGCACCTAGGGATAAGTACATTGTTCATTCCATTACCACTACTAATTGAGCAAGTAGTTCAATTGGTAGTGGGAATAGAATGAACAATGTACACTATGGTTGCATAGGTCTTCAACTAGATTGGACCGACTCGTCTCAAGATTGAAGATGAAGTTGAAAACAAAAAAAATCACCATATGTGTACATGTTGCACTAGGATTCTCTTGTGGGCAGAGACTAAATTTAGAGACGGAAAAGTTTAAAGGAATCATTATTCGATGAAATTATTTTAAGAAATAAAAATAAAGTTGGTATTTTAAAGAGACCAACAATTATATTGTAAAAATAAATTAAAAAGTTCTTAATTGAGTTATTATGAGAATTTTTTTTAATATAATATATAAACATAATGTTAACTATTTTCAATTAAAAGTATTTTAGTACAATAAAGTTATATTAAAACCTAAACGATCATAATTTTAATAGAGAAAAAGTTAATTTTATCGGTAGAAATCAAACTTGATGTATAATGACGTTTACAAAATACACAATTCACACCAACAACTTGTGCTAAGACCTTGACGATTAAACAATATCTATTTTTCACTAAAAGTAAGAAATTTAGATTGAGTTTGGAAAAAATATTCAAATTAAAGAATAAGGGCTCAACCGCTCAAGTTAAACATATATAAATGAATATATTTCAATTTATATCTTTGCCTTTAATGAAGTTTTAAAGACATAATTGTGATGCTAATCTTTTAAAGACTATCTTGATTAGAGAACTCTAAAAAATATTCTTTTAAAAAATGCAAACTATGTTTCTTTGTCTTTTGCTGCTCCAAAGGCTATATTTATTCAAAACATATTTTATTTTATTTTCTTCTTTTTTTGTCTTTTATCAAGGTAAGTTAAATGAAGACATAATTGTGATCCAAGTCATTTATAATTAATAAATCTTTTAGATAACTTTTTTTTTATTCAAAGAATTGAACTTTTGTGCTTCTTTTAAATGTAAGATTCAATAAATTGCTCATTCATGTTAGTGATTTTGCATGTTGGATTGAAATAGAAAGCTCCTCTTGCCTATATATATAATACAAAGTTTCTTCTCTCATTGCACCAAATAAGTAGCTTTGGCTTTTCTTTCATCTTTTCCAAAACCTCTATCTCTTTTCCTCTACATATTATTTTTCTCATTTTTATAATAATAATAATTATTATTATTATTATAGCATTGTTAATGCAATGGCTATAGAATGCATTACAAGTGCAAACCACATGAATCAACCATCAAAACAAAACCATGATAAAAATGAAGAGGAAGAATCATCATTAGTTTTTGATGCATCATTTCTAAAGAACCAACTTCACATTCCACAACAATTCATTTGGCCAGATGAAGAAAAACCATGCATGAATGTGAAAGAACTTGATGTTCCATTAATTGATTTGAAAAATTTCTTATCTGGTGACCCTATTGCTGCAATGGAAGCTTCTAAAATCATTGGTGAAGCATGTGAAAAACATGGTTTTTTTCTTGTTGTTAATCATGGTATTGATGCAAAGTTAATAGAACATGCTCATAGTAACATGAATGATTTTTTTGAGGTTCCTCTGTCTCAAAAACAGAGAGCTCAGAGAAAAACAGGGGAACATTGTGGTTATGCTAGTAGTTTCACTGGTAGATTCTCCTCAAAACTTCCATGGAAAGAGACACTTTCTTTTCAATTTTCAGATGAGAAAAACTCACCTAAAATTGTTAAAGATTATTTATGCAACACTTTAGGTGAAGATTTTGAACAATTTGGGTAAGCAAAAAATTTATCAATATTTTTTTATTTGTTATTTTTATTTTTTTGGTGAAAAATATTAATTTATTTTATTATAGAAAAATTATTTTTTAAATATTTGTGTTGGAAAATATTAATTTTTTACTAAATTGTGTGTTATTATTTGTTGTAAATTAATAGGGAGGTTTATCAAAAGTATTGTGAAGAAATGAGCACACTTTCATTGGGGATAATGGAGCTACTTGGAATGAGTCTTGGAGTTGGAAAAGATTGTTTTAGAGAATTTTTTGAAGAGAATAAATCAATAATGAGGCTTAATTATTACCCTCCATGTCAAAAACCTGATCAAGCTTTAGGAACTGGACCTCATTGTGATCCAACATCTTTAACAATTCTACATCAAGACCAAGTTGGTGGCTTGCAAGTTTTTGTTGAAAATGAGTGGCATTCTATTAAGCCAAATTTCAATGCTTTTGTTGTTAATATTGGTGACACTTTCATGGTATGTTTTTAAGTTCTCTTTCTTTTCAATGAGTTTGAGAATTTGTTTTGTTACAACTTATTTTGTGTAAAAATCATTTTTTAAAAAAGAAAAAAAAATACATATAAAATTTTCCATCTATTCTTATAAATTTATTAAAAGGGGAGCAGATCTTCCCTGTTAAAAAGTTTCTACAGTTAAACCACAACCAATGATTATGTAATACTACATGTGCTCAAAATTAATTGAAAGGCCGGGATTCTCACTGGACAGTCTCCTGTGAAAAGTTCACTAGAAAGAATCTCTGTCCAATCATATTAACGAGAAACTATGTTTTTAGTAGTTTCTCTTAAAAATAATTATAAAATAATTATTTTTTTAAAAAATGAAGTAATTCTCATTATGATAAATAATTTTAAAATAAATAAATTATTGAATTTAAATTTTATTTTATTTTATTTTGTTGTTCATATCAAATAGGTGCTAAATTTTGGCTACTAATTATATGTATGGTGTTATTGAACTTTTTTTTCACTTTGAATTTGTTTAGGCACTTTCAAATGGGAGGTACAAGAGTTGTTTACATAGGGCAGTGGTGAACAACAAGGCAACAAGAAAATCTCTTGCATTCTTTTTATGTCCAAAAGGTGATAAGGTGGTTAGTCCACCAAGTAAATTGGTGAATGAATTGACACCAAGGATTTATCCAGATTTTACATGGCCTATGCTTCTTGAGTTTACTCAAAAACATTATAGAGCTGATGTGAGAACACTTGAGGCATTTACAAAATGGATTCAACAAAAAAATAGCTGAAATTATTTTCAACCACATGATAATACTTCCGTTCATCTCATATATAAGCAAATATTCTCTTTTCAGATTTATTAAATAACTGATATATCTGATTTATGTTATAGATCAAATACATTAGTTATTTAATAAACTAAAAAATGAATTTTTCTTATATATAAAATTGGAAGGTGTATATTATTAGCCAATGAGAACCTTATTAGAAAAGTGACCAATCATGTGCAAGTACAAGTGTAATTCATTCTTCAAAGGACTTTAAAGCTTATAAGAGTTAAAAGTGTATTTCATGTGGCACACAAGTGATGAAGAGTAATGAACAAATCAGGGAATATAAAATAGTTATAAGGCATCAATAACAAATTGCCAGCTAATTTTGTAATTTTTATTTTTTATTATTATATAGAAAATATTATTAACTATGCATTATTTGTTCTTTCACTTAACTTACATAGTAACATATTATATGGTTTATTATATTGAACATCTTATTGTAAATTATTTACAAACAAAAAAATTACAACAAACAAAAATTATGTAAATTTAAAATACAGCTTTGAAATAATCATTCACTATTTTCACAAAGGACAAAATGATGTTACATAATTTGGTGCTGTTTTAAATGAATGTAAACGTGTTTTGAGTTTGTACTTTGAAAAGTTTCATGTTGAATTTAATAGGACACAAACAAATGAGGTAGCTCATATTTTTGCAATGGTAGTCACATCTTTAATTAGTTTTAACATTTTTATTGATGTAACGATCGACATAAATCAATCATATTATTATGAATGAAATGCTATAAATATATTTAAGTAAAATAAAAAAAAATCACTATTAAATAAGAACTGAGATTCCAAATTTTAGAACCTCCACACCATGTTTTGAATTTCTTGGATTCTATTTATTTTATTTATTTTCTTTTCTAGGTCAAGTTGTTTGAATCATCTGGAGAAAACCAAAGTTTAACACCTAATGAATCCTAATCATCACTTAAATTAATTTAAATGATGCTATATGTTGCTAAATCATGCTTACTCACAACCCTCATGCATCAACCAATAGTTTTTTTTTATTTATCTTGAAGGGGGTTTAGGCATAAGATCTTTGTCTAAATTGAATGAGGCTGCAAATTTAAAAACTTGTTGGGAGTTGCTGCAATCTGATATGCAATGGGCAAAGTTCTTAAGATCCAGAGTTTTAAAAGGTCCAATTCCTATCTCTTACCATATATCCTCTTCTGTTTGGAGTAGTGTCAAACACAAATTTCATGAAATATGTTCGAACTCATCTTGGCAAGTTGGTAATGGTGAAATGATAAATTTCTGGTTAGATCCTTGGTGTGGTGAACCTTTGGCCTTGGCCCTTGATATACCTCATCATCTTCATGCTTTTCTTAAGGCAAAAGTGTCTCATTTCATTGAAAATAGAAATTGGAAAATCCCTACTTGTTTAGTGTTAGCCTACCCGGATATCCAAACTTTAACACACAAGGTCACTATTCTTTTGCAAGACAAAGAGGACAAGTTATTTTGGAAACACTCTCATGATGGAGATCTTTCTTTGAAAGAATCTTATTCTTTTCATTGCATTGGACCAAATTTATTTGGAATGTGTCTATTCCTCCCTCTAAATCCATAATTGTTTGGAGAAGTTTACATCACAAGTTACCTACTGATGCTAATCTTGCTCTTAGAGGTTGTCACCTTCCCTCTATGTGCAGTCTTTGTGATGCTGCAATTGAAACAACCGATCATCTTTTTCTGAGTTGCAGATATGTTTTGAACATATGGGGCTGGCTTGGTTCCTGCCTTAATGCTAATTGTAGCTTTACTTCTCTAGATGAGGCGTTAAAGCTTCGTATTTCAAGTTGGTCTCCTCTTTATAAGCTGGTGGTTGCAGCAGCAATGGTAAATTGTGTGTATTTCATATGGTATGCTAGAAATCAAGTAAGATTTAATGATAAGAAAATTCATTGGAAATCCATCATTAATCTTATTATTGCGGCAGTTTCTTTGTCAGGGAATAGTTCTCGACTTAAAGCTTATTCAAACATCTCTGAATTTGTTCTTCTTCAAAAATTTCATGTTAAAATGAAATTTGGCAGTGCCCTTAAAATCAAAGAAGTTATCTGGCAGCCTCCTTTTTTGAACTGGGTTAAATGTAACTGTGATGGTGCTTCTCTAGGTAACACAGGTATTTCTGCTTGTGGAGGTATTTTTAGAAATGCTGATTCCTCCTTCTTAGGTGCTTATGCTTTCAACATTGGTGTAAGCACTTCTTTAAAAGCTGAACTGATAGGTGCCATGATTGCCATTGTAACTGCAGCGTTTAAGGGTTGGTCTCATCTTTGGTTAGAATATGATTCTATGTTAGTTGTCCAGGCTTTCTCTTCTTCTAAAATTGTGCCTTGGCCTCTTAGAAATCGTTGGAATAATTGCTTATTGTTGATATCTAACATGAACTTCTATGTCTCTCATATCTTTAGAGAAGGAAATCATTGTGCTGATAAATTGGCTAACTTAGGCTTATCTTTACCTGATTTTACTTGGTGGGATTGTATTCCCCCCGTGCTATTAGATGATTTTGGTATGAATCGTTTGGGAATGCCTTATTATAGGTTCTGTTAGTTTCTTTTCTTTTTTGAGGGTCAGGTTTTTTGCCCCCCCTCTTTTCTGTGTACTTTTCTGTTTTTATCAATATATTTTGAGGGCTTGCATTTAAGCAAGTCTCTTTTGTAAAAAAAAAAATAATAAAAAAATTATATATATGAGAGTAAGGTTAAAATACAGCAAATACATCCAATAAAACTATAGTGGTCCCACAATTTGAATGATTCTGAGAAATAGGAAGCTAAAATCCATTAAAGATTGGCAGTGATCTTTTTTGTAATTTAAGCAAATTTATTCTTCAATTGGAAGCACTTGTTTCTTGGTTTTACTATGCTGATTTTTTATATCTGAAAATTTGGAAGGTTGTGTAATTTTGTATACAAGAAAATACTTACCACAATTCTAGCCTCAGTTGTCTTGTGGTGCTGCAACATTCTTCTCATGAAATTTTAGTCCCTACAAAGGCATAAAATTACAATGTAAATCAAAATAATTATAAAGAATTTGATCTCTCACTAATTTGTCTAGTTTGTAAAAATTCGGATCATATTTCATAAAGAAATCGTTGATGAATAATATATAAGTATTTATGTTAGTATTTTTGACCCCGGAAAAAGAAAAAACTAAATTCTTATAAAAGGAAAATAATCTATCATGAGAGCACTTATATTTGTTTTAAAATAAATAATTAAAAATACTGTTTTCAAAATACGAAACTTAAATTGAAAAATATAAAACTTTGAGAACAAAAATTGCAATTTAGTCTATAAATAAGAGTTAAATAAAAGTTACAAAAAGCGGCCAAGTGGCCTCAACAATCTAGAATGTATGTATTCTGTAGGATCGAAATGCGGCCTCTCTTCGCAAACTCAATGCAGTTTGTTTAACCGAAATAGTCACACTTATTGAGTAATCCTTTTATTGTTTTACCATGAAATCTTAAACACATGGGTTATATAAAGTTGTTACAATGTAGTTCTCGTGAGTTTAGCTCTTCAATTGTTATATAAAGTTGTTATTTCTGTATTTAGGAATTAGAATTTGAAATCTGAACATTCCATTTATTAACTTTAAAGTGAAAACTTAGTCACTAGAATATTTATAAAAAAAAAAGAAAAAAGAAGAAGTTGATATTATATCTTCCATCAACTAATTTTGGTTAGACTTCATTGCATATTATTGATTTTTTGAAAAAGTTACTCCTAAAGTTATAGCTTAGTAATAAAAACTTACTTTTTTATTTACTAAAATAAAAGATATTCATTTATTCAAATTGGTAGAGTACATAAGATTTAAGTATAAATTCAATACCGCTAAAAATTAAAAGGATAAATCTGTAAACAAACTTACTGCATCCAAGTTAATAGCATAAAACGGCATATTCATGCCTACAACTAATGTGATAAAATCAAAGTAACCAAAATACATATGCCTCTATATCTGTATTGTTGACGAACTTAGTCACAGTGTGTATCATTAGTTGACCAAAATTGATCTGTCAAATCAATCAAATGGACACCACACAAGATGGAAAAACAAGCTTCATACAAAGACGGAAAATCAAACGAACAATACAATAAAATGAGAAATCAAACAATGTTGTACTGGGACGACGAAATCACGAAAAAAACAAAAGAAAATCCTAATTTATGTAAAAACCATTTATTTAAATTGAAGCTGATTTAAAAAAAATGCAGATTAGCGATTTCGGGTAAAAAAATCCAAAATCACCCCCTTTTCAATGAAAAAGATAAAGAAAACTTAAAGAGAAAAAATAGCTTATCTCTCTAAAAAATTATCGGCTCTTTATAGACAATAAAAATTTACTTAGATTGTAATTTCACGGTTTGAAATATAAATTCACTCAAAACAATTATATAATGTTAACTAGTACCCTTAAAACTTTGATTAGTAAAAGTTTCCGTCTTTTTTATTTGGAATTTTTTTTACATGATATTAGGATTTTCTTTTGTTTTTTTCGTGATATATGAAAATTAAGAAATGGATATATGTTTTAAGAAATGGATATTTTGAAAACTGAAAATTAAGAAATGAGAAATCAAACAAGCTTCATACAAAGACGGAAAATCAAACGAACAATACAATAAAATGAGAAATCAAACAATGTTGTACTGGGACGACGAAATCACGAAAAAAACAAAAGAAAATCCTAATTTATGTAAAAACCATTTATTTGAAATATTAGCAAAAACAATATTATCATGAAGCAAATTTAATTTGATGAGATTTTTTGGCAAGTCTATTTGAAATGTTACTCCTTTTAAAATGCATGATAAAACACTCATTTCTTTGAAATGTCGATCCTTTCTTTTAGAAAAGTATTATCAAAACAATATATAAATATCTACGAATATTTCAAAATAAAATTCATTTAACCGATATCCAAACAAATATAAAAAAGTTACGAATATCATATTTATCTGAGTGACTAAAAAACAAAAATCAAATTCATTTACATGCTTGCACAAATTCCCTCTCATTTTCTCACATTTTGAGTGATTTGATTTTTGGAAGAAAGGAAAGGCACAGCCGCCACAAGTAAGGACAATGACAGTCCCATTCTTGTACTCTCTTCCAAAAGGCCCGCATCACGTGGAAACCATCTGTTGTTTGTTGTATTGGCATCACTTCTAATCCAACTTCATGCATTTTATTTAATTAAATTATATGGTTATTATTATTTTTAAAATTAAAAAAATTATATACAAAATGACAATAAACATTTGTGTGTATGCAACACAACTATACTCTCTTGAAAAACGACATATCATAGGATTTCTGTCACAGATACCTCCTTCATTAACCTATCTGTATTATTCTTGTTTTCTACCTCTCACTTCTTTTTTTATTTAAATTTTTGTTTTCTTTTGTTTAATTGAAAAAAAATATTGAGGAAAAACAACTGTGGTACTGATAATGTATACATCGGATTTTGGGCTTGGATTTACTGCAACTTTTATTTGGGCATAGCTCCATTTCAATGGACTTGTCACAATATATGGATTTCAATTTGTACAATAGGATTTTTGTCATTTTTTTTTGTAAGCGATCAATATAATCAAGATATTTAGCTCAAATTTAATAAGTCTTTTTAAAACGAATCATTCAGGAAAATTCAAATTTAATTTTATTTAAATATATTTTTTTATCAAACTATACTTACTCGCAGTCAAATTTTTCGAATTACCGGGTCCGCCTACCAATATATCAACAATGAATTGATTCTTGACTTATTGAGAAAATTCAGTTGGGGCGGCAAATATATATATATATATATATATATATATATATATATATATATATATATATATATATATATCAATGTTTTACAGATTTTCTGACAAAGACTAATCACTGTTAAATGATTTTGGGACGGAGAATATATCTATGTTTAACTCATACATGAAATTGGTCCTCGTATTTTACAACTAGCCAGTTTTGGTTCCTTCATCAAATTTTTATACATAAAAGTTATCATTTAAAATAACATGACATACAATCTGATGATATAGATTTATCCAGGTAGATTAATTATCTACATTTCATTAATTAAATTACAACATAAATAATTTTCTAAATTGGAAACCATAGTATATAATGAGTTTTATTATGATTTGAAGACTTTTAATTATTTAATATCATTTCGTTGTATGTCACGTCATTTAAAATATGTTAAATTGGCATTTTTAACCACAAAAATCTAATGGAGTGACAAAACTGAGTGATTTTCAAATAAAGGGACCAATTTTGTGAGTGAGTCAAAATAGGGTGAACAAAACTGTAATTAGGCCTAAAATAAATTAAAATAATTTTTAGTGACTTAAAATAAAAGAAATTTTTCAAAATTTAAAATTCTTATTAAAATAAAAATAATGAAAATAATTTTTTTTTATTAAAATAAATATATGGAACTTAACTCACCTCACACTTATTATGTGTACATTAATCTCCACTTAATAAAATAAATTATATATGCAAGTCATCTTACTTATAAAGTGTACAATCTACACTTTTCTAAATAATGTGGAACTTAACTCACCTCACACTTGCCACAACAATCTCCCTTTCAAGTGTGAGTCATTCAATTCTTTTGTGAGCCTATGGCCGCATTAAATGAGACATGTCGTCTGACCACCTTTGTTAGAAAGACTTTTGATACAAAGAGCTGGTCGAACACTTCGTCAAATCATTTGCTCTGATACCACTACTGGGTCACAATGAGATAGTCAGGGGATCATCCACATTGTGCTCAAAACAACTATATAAGTGAGTTGGACACCACATATATTTATAAAAAACCTTAATGCATTAGGTTTATGGATCATCTCGGTTATAAAGTGTTCAACCTTCACTTTTCTAAGCAATATGAAACTTTACTCACATCAAAATTGCCACAATACTCTACCCCCCCCCCAAGTGTGCATCCTTCAATTCTATATATGTTCTCCCTCAAACAGAAACTTTCTTCATCCATAAACTTGCACCGACATTGCTGTATACAGCGAGACACGCCGCCTGACTACCTTTGCAAAGAAGAGTTTTGATACAAGGAGTCATTCGAACCCTTCGTCAAACCATCGGCTCTCATATTACTGTTCTCGGTTAAGAGGGGGCTACTAGAAGATCATCCACATTAGGCCTAAAGCAACTATACAAGTGAGTTGAACACAACATTTTTAGCCAAAACAATAATATATTAGATTTATGAGTCCTCTTACTTATAAAGTGTTCAATCTACACTTTTCTACATAATGTAAGACGTAAGTCACCTCCCATTTGCCGCAATATAGACAACATTTTAAAAAGTGTTGCCAAAGAGAGAAAAAACATTGTCTTACATAATAGACAATTCTTGCATAAATAACGTTTATGCTTTTAAATATATCGTTTATGGTTTATGCTTTTAAATAATGTTTTTGGCAGTCTTCACAATACTTTGCAATTGTTGATACAAGGAAAAAATTTAGAGCAGAATTTTCTGCAGTTATTATGCTGCAGTTACTGCATCACATATTAATTGATCATGACTGTCTGATTTAAAATTGGTGATTGAGATTGTTTTAATATATAAAATTATGTATAACATTAGAATTGTCCGATCTCAAATAAAAGACTATATTAGTAATGTGTGAAATTCCTACGCATGAAATCCGAATACAAAAAAATTTGTGTGATGACTTTATTACTATGGATCACTTTCAACATGATCTATATTAGAATTTGTCCTTGTTTAATACTGATGTTTCTTTATGTGCAATGTAGCATGATATGATAGGTATATACTCTTGCATGAAGCGCCACAAATATTAGCATGTACTTTTTCTTTTTTTGGGATTAAGATTAACATATACTTTGAATCACTGAGATTCTATCTATCTATATAACTATGGACGGGATATATTGAATGAAGACCAATTAAATAGAAAAGAAAAGGGGAAACGAATCACATATAATTCCAAAATTATAGAAGACAATTGTTTTAGATAAATGAAATAATTAGTGTAGCCCAGTTTGTTCAATTGTTTTAGTTTCAAAATATCTTTGTTATCTACATTTTCAGTTTTCATATATCCATTTCTTAATTTTGTTTTTAAATTTAACAGTTAGAAAGAATTTTGTAGCTGTTTCGTGAGCTTATCTCAGTTCACAGGATATTGCATTATATATGAAAGGGGTTGGGATTCTCGGTCATCCAACTTATCCACTTTAAAAGTGAAATTTTCTAGCCAATAAACTACTTGACAAAAAAAAGAATTTGTTGCTAAGGGCAAATTTGTGACATAAAAATGTCCAAATAAAACTGATAACTTTGAAGTTTCCTTTAATTATAAATTAAAGATGATATAAATTTATAAAAGAAATATTATATTGTTAAAGAAATATAATGTACTTTGTTAAAAGTCCCAAATTATAAAAAAAAAATTGGTGGTAATCTAGTGGCTAACTTTCACCTTTTAAAAATAAATAAGTAGAGTGTACGGAATTTGAATCCTGGATTTTATATATAAAATATGATGTCTTTACCAACTAAGTTAAGTTTACGGGGAAAAAAAAATTTTAATTCGTCTAGTTATAATAAATAAATGGAAAAAAAATTTAGGCTCTTTAAGAAAGTGATAAAGGATTTGATTTTTTTATTTTTAATTGAAGGGTTTCTTCCGAACCATTATGTATATAAAAAATTTAGTTGAGAGAGGAAATTTTACTTCATGTATAGTATATGTTCCTCTACATGGAGAATAACATCGATAAATGGCCAATAACAAGGAAGCATAGAAACCGAACATAAATCAAACATTTAAAACATAAACTAACAGAATATAACTAATGAAACACTATAATAATGTTCAACGAGCAGTCCACAAGTCATAATTTAATTAACAATTTTTTTTTGAAATTATTAGGTATCATAATCGGAGTTTAAACTCCAACTTCCTTACTTGTATATGAATTTGTACAAAACAAAAATAAAATTTTGCAATAGGGGTGATGAACAACAACCAATCCCAATCCATCGCACACAGTTCATGAATCTATCAAAATCAAGGTCGATCCTCCCAAAACTTAAAATTTGCTGGTATAGATTATTTCAATCATTTTCTTTGATTTTATTAGGTACCCAAGAGTTTCGATTTCCCTTTCAATAAAATTCAAAAAAACAAAAATGTTTTGTCCAAAAAGAAAAACAAAAATGTTTCCATTTCAATTCAAATAAGTATCCATTTGAAGTGGCACGGGAATAGCAACGAGCCCCCACATGTACATCGTGTGCTATGGGCCCAATATTGCCCCCACAAACACATGCATTTTTCCTTTTTTTCATCGGTCGAATTGGGTCGGTTTTGAGTCGAATATCACCGAATTGATAAAAACTGTAACTTGTAAATTTGGATCTAATTAATTTCAACTGTCTATATATCTTCGATCTATTCGGGTGTCACGTCATACGAGTGAGAGATTGAACTGGTCGGTTTTAACGTTATAGATTGAAACTTTGTTGCTGCATCTAAAATTTCATTGATCTAGATACTTCTGTTCGTCAAATAATTCTACATGTTGAACACAAGGACAATAAAAGATAAAAGAAATGAACAATAAAGAGGGAGAGAAACAATTACTTTAACAATGATCTAAAGACAATAATAGATTAACTAGATGAAAAACAAAAATGAAAATAGAACAAGAATATTAGAGTATATTTTACACATCATTTTCAATATATTATAAGGTTGTAAAATATAACATTTCTCGCAGCTATCAAAGAGGATAAAAAAACAACAAAGTGGAGTATGAGAGAGAGAGAGAGAGAGAGAGAGAGAGAGAGAGAGTGAGAGTGAGAGTGAGAGAAGAGACACTTAAAATTGAAGAAAAAATTAATCTGCATCTCAATCGTTGTTCAGTCAACTTCGGTTATCAAGATATAAATTTTTAGGCACCCACACTCTAGACCCAACTACACACAACGATGCTTCAATATATTTGCGGTTATCTCGAGTTATGGAAATCGATTGTCTCAATTTGTTCTCTCATATTTTTCAATTGATCTAAAGGTCATGATAGCTAGTATATGACAATATATAGTTTAATGAAACCATAGCATTTTCTTTGTTTTAATAATCACTTTTAAATCCACCTTCTTGCATTGAAATTATTAAATTTTCATATGTTTGATAAAAGTAAATTATTTTACTCCACATACTTGTTTTTCATTATCATAAATACTATAAAAGAAAAATTCACATATATTTCATTAAACCTTAAGATAATTAAAAAAAATTCCAATAAAAGTGACATTTACAAAGAAACACATGGAATATTATGAGGAGAAAGACAAAAGTCAGTTGTCTTTATTCATAAAAATTGTGTCTTATTTATTGGAAAAAAAGATTTATATCAAGTGAAGAAAGGGAAAAATGTAACAATCAATCAACAATAAGTGCTGTAGACGTAATTTAGACTACTCTTTGCTAAATGACAATCTCAATCTCAATTTGAATCTGAAAATATTATCTTTATATATGCTCTATATGAGCTAGCTAGAGTTCTAGGGATACTGCATGCTTGTTGCAGCAACTGTTTGAACAGTACTATATATTTTTGTCTTATTATCATAATTAATTTTCAATATGGATGCAAACAACAAAATTTCAATAATTTTCCTTTGCATCTAACATGATAAATAAATAGAAAGTTTAATTGTACTAAAAAAAATAAAAAATAAAACTAGAAAGTTTAATGAGGCATATGTTACTGCATAAAAATACCAGAAACATTGAAACTATTTTAAGGCGGAGGTATTAGAATTATTAACAAAAGCTAACATAACATTATCGATCGTTAGTTGGTTCAGTGATGATTGGCGCTGAAATTGGTAGGAACGACCACGGTTCGATCCCTTGCAACTGCGATCGGAAGGGGCTGGAACTACTTGATGCCAGAACTGACCCCCGAACCAGATTCAACTGGTGGTGAAAGCCAAAAAAAAAAACTAACATAACATTTTCCAATAAAAAAACAATATAATTTAGTGTTTTTATAAGATATATTTAGTTGTGTAAAAAAAATATTTACTTTCAAGTTTTAGTTCAGAAAAGTATATATAGTTGTAGTATATATAGGCTAGTATTAAATCCGAATTCATGCATGTAAAAAACTCTGGTTTGAGTTTGGCTGGAGAATAGTTAGTTCAATAAAAATACCAAAATCATTGAAACTATTTTATTTATTTATTTTTTACTCAATTTAAACTATTTTATAAGATGTATTTTTAAAAATTTCAAAACGAATAAATTATATAGAATAATTTTGTTGCCAATTTTTATATGAACCAAAATAAAGTAGAGTGCGAAAATAAAAATGGCTTTAATCATTATCAACACTTTTTCTTATATTGACTAGCTAATTAACTACTTCAATATTAGTTTTCTTTTTTTTTAAGCAATATTAGTTTATATTATTTTTTTTGTACAAATTTTTATAAAATATTTACTACATAAAAAAATGTAATATAATTAAAGACAGTAAAAAATAATGAATTCAGTTGAATATTAAAATACTTTTTTATAAAGAGACAAATATAAAAATCAAAATATTTTTTATATTTAGGAGCGAAAGTAAAATATAAACCAGAAGAATGTATTTTAATAAACAACCAATAAAGTCACTCATAATTTAGCCAAAGTGTTTTATATTTCGGTTTGTCCTATCTTTTATTATTTTTCTTATACTAATTAATATTATTATTCGTAATAAAATAAATTAATTTACTAAACACAACATGAGATAATTACAATTTAGTAAAGCCAAAATTTTCTTACATGATCATTACCTTACTCATACTTTAATAAGCTGGCCATTTAAGCACCATGAGGACCATATATAGAAACGCCAAAAAAATAATTAATAAGCATGACCGAATCAATCTTGTCCCACCGAATTAAAATAGTAAAAAGTCGATATATTCTAATTTTTTACTTCAAATCCTATTCCATAATTACGTGCCAGAATGTTCAACACACAAAACTGTTTAATCAAACGCACAAAATCTTATTAATTCTGTGATTTGTCGTTTCTTTTGTTAGATTATGTGGGGTGAGATAGTGAAATGTGCAGAGAAAATCGACAAAGATTTTATCATGTGTGTAATAATAATAAAGTACACTCGTTTATCAAAAACCTCTATATTCGAAAGAGAACAGTAGAAAACAGTGGTCAAAGTTTAAATTTTGTCCACAATATAACGGTGAATAAACAAGATAATTAAAATAAAGGTAATGCTAAACAGTGCTCCTGATTCATTTGTTAAGTATACCAAAAATAGAAATAAAACATAAAATTAATGTTGATAAAGATAATTTTTATATTTTCAATGTATTAAATGCACGAATTTTAAGATAATTTTTTTTTTATTTATATGTTTAACTAGTACACCGGGTGCACTATTTAACATTTTACTTAAAATAAATGGCGTATTATTGGATATACCCCGTTTTATAGTATTTCTGTTGAGTTTTACTCAACTTTATAAGTAGAAAACTATTTCCATTTATAAATATATATGTCGATTATTTTTCATTTTTAACAAATTTTAAGTGTACACATATATTTATATAGGAGATAAATCAAATTACATTGGTGTAACAATTGTGTATAATGTAACTCTGGTCAATAATAGTTTAATGAATTCAAATTTTACAAAAATATAAATTCGTTTGATATGTTATTTAGACAGATCAAGGTTAATTAACAGTATTCAATAAAAACACTAAAATTGTTAATCTTGATTGATCTCAATAAGATATCAAACGATTTTAAAATTTTGTAAAATTTAACATCAATGATCCGTATGACTCAAATTTTCAATTCAACGGTGAATTGTATAAAATTTGTATTTATTAAAACATTATTAAGTGGTGTAAAATTACTTAAATGTTACACTGATGTAATTTTATCCCTTTCTAGATATACATATACATAGTTTGACCCGATAATAGAAAATTAATAATTTAATGGATATTTTAACTCAAAGACGATACCTACCATTTTAGAATTTTGATTGATTCTAAGTCAGCTCTACGAAACTATCTTGTAAGGTGAAGCTTGCCCCCCCACCCCATTTATAATCTTATGTTTATGCAATTATTCAATCAATGTAAGACTTTTAACTCATACTACTATTTATCGTATTTATAATGTTAACGATATTATTTTTATTAAAAAACGCAATTGATAACTATTGTAAGACAGATGTTACGATTTAAGCAATGAAGACAGCCCAACTCAAAAGATTTGTATGGTAGCCCCTTCCTTTTTAGCAGTTTTACTTATCTGTCAGTATTCAATGGATCACCTTAATTCAACCTATAAGTAGCTCTTTCTGAAGCCCAACTCTCAATGAAAGCACCAATTGTAAGCAATGAAAATAGTCCAACCCAAAATACTAGTTCAATAGATGGGATAACATCATGGCTTAAGTATTACATTGAACACTTTGATATGCTCAATGATTGGACTCCTAACAACAAATGTTGGCTTTTGTAATCAAGTAATTTTCTTTTTTTTTTTTGAATCGGCAAAATTTTATTACTCTTCCACCTTAACAAAAAGTTCAAGGGGAGCAAAGGAAAGGGAGATACAAAGGGGAAGACCCCTAAAAGAGCAAAACAAAGAAAAAGCCACCCACTACAACACAGGATCAGCCTAAACACATCACTACTAAAAAGGGAAAAAACAATAGAAACACTCCTATACAACACCTAACGGAGAAGACAATCACCGGAGTCCTAATGCCATTCGTAGAACAAGCAAGGAGCCACTTTCAAATAAGTCAAGAACCATTTCCAACTCAAAACTTTTATGTCGTCAATGAGCTTTCTTGAGCAAAAAGTAGCATTAAAAAATAACGCAATATTTCTCCCTTTCCAAATAGACCAAATTGTAGCATGCCAAATCAACATAAAACCCCAAATAATTATTTTCGCTACTTCATTAACCACAAAAATGTATAATGTCTATAATTTTTTTTAGCATATATCTCTTTAATCACATTGACTACTTAATTAACCACGGAAATGCAATGCATTAAATATTTATTTTACATAACTCTATGTGCTTTTGTTATTATATATGTAGTTATTATGTAAAATAATTGGTTAATGATTTGTCGAGTCGAGCACATCAGGGCTGTTTGAGACATTGTTTGAGGAAGGAGGATATTCTTTGGGTGCAACCCGGTTTGGTAGGAGTTGTTCATGAGGTTGAGATGATCCTATCGTTACAATGCTTTTTGTCGGAGCAGATTTACAATTCATTCGTTTATTTACTTGGGTGGCAAGAAAATGTTTTCTTCTTTAGCTTGAAAGGGAAGGCAGTGACTTCTATTGTGATGGAAGCCAAGGATTTATTGGCCAATTTTTTTTCTTAAACGCATCGTTCGTGCAAGAAAGGCGTTTGTGGGTTCCTATATATGGTGTTCCTATCCGTACTTGAAATGTGGCTTTATTTTCAAAGGCTATATCATCGTGTGGTTGCTTGTTATGTGTTGATCAGAGCACGAAAGATAAATCTCATTTTGATTTTGCTCGTGTTGTTTTCGATACAAAGTTCCTTGATTTGATTAATTTTACAAAGAAAATTTTAATTGATGGTTTATTTTTCACACTTCAAACGGTGGAAGATCTAAGTATTTGCCTTTGGAGGATGTGCTTCAGATGGAAGATGATGAATTAGCTCCAAGTTGTACATTTAAATTCAATTGAGGCGCATGAATTATTTGAGCAAGGGGATCTTAGTCAGATGGATGAGTTGGTCAACACAATACATGGTGAAGAATAAGAATGTGGAGAGGACAAGTGAATATGAAGTATATATATGCAACACTGACCACCTTAAAATTTTGAATAATAATGGTTTGTTAAATGAGGATAGATATTTTACACTAGAAAAAATTGAAATATATTTTCCGAACTTTTTATGTATGGGCAAAAAAATCTTTTCAAATAAACAGAAGAGTCTTGGGAGAGGGGAGAAATTTTTCCAAGGCCAGTTGTTTGTAGAAGAGGGGAATGTGGTTCGGTTCAATTCTTGGATAGAAACCTGTACGCCAAACACCGGGTGGGGTTAGTAATGAGGGAAGTTTAGTGATAGACAGTTGGCAGATGTTGGATCCAAAGCCTATTGGCCCAACTCGGGATAATTAGGGAGTTATGAGGGAGACGTGGTAATTCAGGGGGTGCAAAGAGAAGATTTGGATAAAGGGGTCTGATATAGAACAAGTTATGGGCCGGAAATTTCAGGACTAGATCAGGTTGATGTTGTCAATAAGGGGGTGTATAGCAACAAGAGAAGGAAATTACAAATATATTTTGGGTCGCTTAAATTAATTTTAGATTTTACTTTTGGTCTCTTAATTTTTTTGTCAAAAATAAAATAAAAAAATTTTATATTATATTTTAGTCCGTTAAGTTACAAGTGCTTTATGATTTTTTTGGTTTCTTTTTGGTCTCTCTGAGTTACAATACAAAGATTCCATGTATTTATATATGTTTTCGAGATATATTAGCAAATAGGAGTACATTCCCATGGGAGACACTCTACATGGAGTTAGTTTTGTTAGTAGTATTTTAATAATTACTGCGTTGAGCTGAGAAGTTATGCTACTATTGATGTGAAAAAAGTGAGCTTAGAAGTTTTGTTTGTAGTGTTTTGCAGATTAAGCAGCAAATGTAAAAGAGTGGATTGTGTTGTATACCATATATGGTTCAAAATGTGAACTCGTTCGCATATGTTATTTACGCGATGGTAAAGACTACAAGGGATGGTTCCCTTTCGATGATAAAAGAGGTTCGGAGTTCAGACGATGGTTTTGCATTTTCAGTAAATAAAGCTGAAAACATTAATCATCCTGAACATCCGGTGTTTACCGATTGTTATATATATAAACACAGATTCTAAATGTAAACTAAAGTACACACTATTAATAATAGTAGGGGCGATGCTATTCGAACAAATCTTTTTCTTTATGGGAATAGAAGCATGTCTTGGAGAAGATAAAAAAAGGAGATGAAAATAGTTATCTCGGGATCAGTATCTTGTCACTACTAATGGAAATTTTATTAGCAAAAGGAAATTAATGAACAACCTTGACCTCAAGGTTGTAAAAAATGGAATAAGATTTGGTGCAATTATTACGTAACACAGTAATGCATCTAAATCGTCCGATCACGATTTGACAGATAAGACCTCTATACTACTTTTTCTATATTTAATTTGGAACGTTCGATCATAAATTAACAGTTGAGATGCAAAACAACGTGAAACTGCATACTTTATTTACAGCAGACGATCCAAATCCGTAAAAAGTTGCTATTAGAACAAATTCTTTTCCCCAATCCCATTGTGTGAACATAGTCACAAGATTCCATAGTAACATATATGAATACATTCTTCTAGTTCTCTATTTGACATGTTCACTAAAAATCTAATCAAATACAATGAAAGCATGACAATGGATTAGTCCACCAATTAGAGTAAACTACATAAATGAACCAAGAACACATATATTATTATGTCTTCCTTCTACATAAATGAACCAAGAACACATATATTATTATGTCTTCCTTCTACATAAATGAACCAAGAACAAGATTTTAACACCGTATTCCTTTGACCCTAATAACCACCAAATTATGAAATAAAATCCTGAATTAACTCAATCAATTTCTTAGCTTTCAATGGATCAGAATACTCTATTCCATGAGAACCATCATCCTCAAAATCCGTCACAACATGAACACCTTTTTCCTCCATCAATTGTGCCAACTCTTTCTCATGATCCACTAGTGGATCACCACCATTCCCACTAACCAAAACCTTCCATCCAAGGGCCCTTATTTTATCAAACTTTTCAAGACCATTCCCAACCGTTAGATTGGAATACTCATGATCACGGTCAACACCAATTGGAAGTGCTAACTCCCACATTAAATCATTAACACACAATGGAATGATTGGATCGTTCTGAAGCTCTAACTCTGATTTGGTTCTCTCTTTCCCACCAAAGTATGGTTGGCGTAATATTAACCCTTGGATCTTCATTGGCTCAAGATCCTTCACAACTTCTAGTGCCCTTAGACCTGGAACAATTATGTGTAAGTAAAAGTTTTAAGTATAAAATAATTAAAGAGTTTATAGGACATGCGCTGTCAGTGTAAATTAACTTTACACTAATAACCAATAAGAATGTTTCAACCTTCCATCAGGGACGGAGCCATTTGTGTGCCGGATAGAGCCATGGCCCGCCCCAGAAAAATACAATTTTGCTTATAAGGATTGTCACTTCCTAACATGAATATATGTGAATATAGGCCTAGTTAATTATTGATGACTCTTGTCATTACTTCATTTAAAGACCCTTCCAATGATGTTTTAGAGGTGTTTTAAAGTGGTTTTGATCATATTTGAGGTGAAAAAGACTTAGAAAGAAAGGTAGCTTGAAAACAAAGAAAAGCTAAAAATGCTGTTTTTTGCCTTTTAGTGGGCTGGCAGCCTAGCGTCCAGGAGGCACAGACTCGCGCCCAGACTAGCAGATAATGGTCAGTTTTGGCTATGCTGTCTGGAAATTTCGCCTTAGGCGAACTATTTTCGTGGGAGGCGAACTGTGACTCATTTTTGACACTATGTGAATAATTGTATGAATCATATGCTAGTTATGTGTTGATTTCTTTATGGTTAATCCAATTAATATTCCATTAATTTTGTGTTTATTGCTTCATATCCATTGATGAATGTATGTGATGATGATTAATTCATGCTTGTTAAGAGATTAATTGTGTGAATTGGAACTAGATTAATGGATACAACCTTATATTTTTTTCTAGAGATAGAGAATTAAAGGTTGAGACTAAGGATTTAACGCACTTAATTTGCCTATGTTATGTTATGCAATTGACCTAAGAGATTAGGGAATTTTAGTATGATGTAGTGAGTTGTATGACCATGAGAGTGAGTGCAATTGTTATGTTAAATTGTCATTGTGATTGAATGAACTATGTTTAGGAATCAACCAACTAGTATCATAGTGGAATGTAATGAATTCAAAGCAAAATCCAATCGATTTCATAAAAACTCAAAACATTTTCTTATTGTCATTTTATCAAACATCTTGTATGCGAACAAACACCCCCAAAATGCATTTACATTTTGTCCTAAGCTTTAGTTTCTTGCTTTGTTTGAAATAATCTCAATCCTCGTGGATCGATATTTTACTTCTTTCTTAATACATGTTCTTGTATCCTTCCTTTCCCATGCTCACTCATTATTATGAATTGATAATAACTAATTATTATTTTTTGCTTTTTAGTCCTAAGCAAGTTTATGGCTATTCATGATTTATTTACTTGGTAGTATTGGTTTCTTTGATGTTATTATTAGTTTCATAATCAAGTGTATGCTTATATAATATGATTTGCATTTTTAATTTATGAATTAACTTGTGTTAAAGCCCCTACTATTTTTGGTTAGCTCCACAACTGTCTTCCATGTCATATCAAAAAAGTATTATAATATGGCAAAAAAAATATAGTTATGATCTAGCCTAATCTGTATAGATAATTTTTATATTTAAGCCATAATTTTATCACATCTCTTATTGAAACACCTTTCCTTTGACAAAAATAACATACCATATGGAACTATTTCTTTATACCACTAACAACATAGAACTCGAGTCTTACAAAAAAATATAAAAAAAGAAAAAAATGTATAATTGTTGCATAATAGTCAAAAAATGGTGTTTTAATAATATTTATGTAATTTTATATATTAGTAATTAAAATTATACATCGACATACGTGAAATAGTTAACTGTATTACTCTTTTTGGAACAAAGGAGTACCTGCGTGGTAGGCTATGGTAGCACCAGCACTATTCCCCATGAGATAACATTTAGAATAGTCAACATAACTTCTCACCCACTCATCATCAATACTTCTTATCCAAAACAGAGCTTCCATAGCATCATCATACGCCGCCGGCAATCGATGCTCCGGTGCAAGACGGTAATCAACAGAGACAACAAAAACACCAATATCATCAACCATTTTCACACAAAAATCATGAAACATAGTTGAACCAGCACTAGCTAATATAAACCCACTTCCATGAAAGAAAACAATAAGAGGTAGTTTTTGATTAGTGGGTATTGTTTTGTTTGGTAGGAATAATCGAACCCATGTTTTGTTTGTTTTGTTTATTGTGATGTCTTTTGTGAGAACTGAGATTGGAAGTGTTGGATCGGATGAAGGTGAGGTGTATGGAAGTTCAAGTAAACGTGTGATTGTGTTGTTTGGGTTTTTGAGGAGATGAAGGTGTTTGTAGGGATCAATTATTTGAGATGTTTGAGACATGGTGAAGTGAAGATGGGGATTTGCAGCTTATACTCTATTGTATAACTTGTTAGCAGCGTTATTTAAAAAATTTATAGTGTTATTTTTTTCCTTTGTAAGTTACAATGATATTGGTACGATGTTTCTAGCACCATTACTAATGACTAATCTCCTTCAGAAAATTTGTGAGTTCTCACATCCAAACCGAATTTTCTCAATATACATGAATCATGAATCGAACCCCTAACCACAATGCTTAAGGGGACCAAATATCTTACCATTTAAACTAAATCATTGTTGGTATATCATGTTATTCTTAATTAAAGAATTAAGAATATCACGTTATTCTTAGTTAAAGAATTCGCGGATACAATGAAAATTAGGCACCTAAGCAAATCTGAAAGCTACTTTATAAGGGACAAGTCAAGACTTCATTAAATTTTTCATCGTACATTAGTTGTGAATATTATTATAAGAAATACAAATTTTATAAAATATTATTGAGATTCATCAAAATTACATTTTATGGGTTTTTATTAAATATCGTTAATTTTATGCGTCTCAATAATATATCAAATTATTTTCAATTTCTTTAAATAAAATTATGGATGATTTATATGATATAAACTTTCAATACAACGATAAGTTTTGTAAAATTCATATTCGTTATAATATGATCAATGACTAGTACACCGTGAAAGATCTAATAAGGTCTTTCATGTTAGACAAAGCTCTTTGTAAGTACCACATATAAATTTATTAATGTGACTTATTTTTATTTGTTATTGAGTAAATTAAATAACTAAATATTCTTAATTGTTCAAAAAAATAATATATGTCTCATTTGTTAAAATCAGATATACAAAATAGATAAATGAATAATGGAGACTAGAGTTTCATAGAATACCGATAGTTTAAATGTACCTTCTTACAATACAATAAGAATATATACTAGATAAATTAAAAAGTCTAAAATACCCTTACCACTAACTAGCAATAATTATCTATTATCTTTGTCCCTAAATATAAGACCTCTTTGAGAAAAACACGGAGATTAAGAAAGTTGATTGTGATATTAAATTTGTTGGTAATTTATCACATTTATAATTTTATCCTTTAAGAGAGAGAATTTGTTAATGTTTTTTAGTGTATTTATTAGAGATATTAGAAAAATATGCACTTTAATTTAATTAGGGATATATTGTGGTAAAAATATATATAATACCCCTTGAAAATATGAAAGATGTCTTATAAAAAGAGACAAAGAAAAATCTCAGAAGGGTCTTATAATTAGGGACAGAGGTAATAATATCTAACATATTCTCTCGAACTCATGATGCAACAATAAGAAGTATCGAGAGTTTGTAAAACAAAAAACTACCCATCAAGGTATAACTTACTAAGCTTTAATTTTGTTAGAAAATAATATAAACTTAAAAGACTACCCGTCATGGTAAAGCTTACAAAGCTTTAATCTAGTTAGAAAATTAACCTTCAAAATAACTAAATCAACTGATATCATAACCAACTTTGAGGAGAAACCAAAGAAGCATCAAGTGATGAACCATAAGAAGCATGATCATCAAAGCAAATCACTCATATCCAATCCAACTCAACCGAATCAAACAAATTGTGGCATTCACTCATCAGACAAAGACAAACAGGTTGTGAGCATTCGCACACCAGACAGATTGCGAACATTTACTCACCAGACAGATTGCGAGCTTTCGCTCACCAGACAGACAGAGTGCGAGTATTCGCTCACCAAATAGATTACGAGTATTTGCTCACTAGACAGATTCAGTCGCTCCCTAGACAGATTCAGATTGCGAACACTCACTCAGCAGATAAATAGATTGTGAAATATTTATTCACCAGACAGATTAAACTCACAATACAAACAAATTTGTGAATACTATCTTGACTCACTAAACAAAATCAAACATA
The DNA here is from genome assembly GCA_030408175.1 of Trifolium repens. NCBI lineage: Eukaryota > Viridiplantae > Streptophyta > Magnoliopsida > Fabales > Fabaceae > Trifolium > Trifolium repens. Next base: position 13,899,275 of record CP125847.1, read on the forward strand.
ACCAAACATAACTAAACAAACAGGTTTAAACCACAACAGACTAAATTAACTAACCGAAGCATAACCAAACGAAATATAATCAAACCAACTGAAACCAATCAAACCAAACTGAATCAAATCAAACAAATTCAAATGAACCAAACAAAACAAACCAAATCAAAATCAAACCCAACCAAATAAAGGGAAATATAGTATTTTAAACAACATCTTTCTTATATTAGTATTAGATAAATAGTAGATCATATACACGTTCAAATAAAGGATAATAATTGAGTTGTAAAACGAAAAGGAAAAAAAGAAAATAATAGAGGTTTGCAAAGAAAAGTTCACACATGTTTTGACTTTAAGCCTCAAACGAGGAAATGAAACCCCTCACCAACTCAATAAATTTCTTTCCTTTGGATTCCTCAAAAAACTCATCCCCATGATAACCTTCTTCTTGAAAATCTTTAATCACTTCCACACCCTTTTCTCCCATCAATTCCACCAATTCTTTATTACGATCAACCAATGGATCCCCACCGTTCATACTCACCAACACTTTCCACCCTTGATTCTTAATTTTATCAAATTTTTCACCAAAACCATTCAAAGCCATTAGATTAGAATACTCATGATCATTCTCAAGTCTCAACTCTGACTCAGTCCTTTGGGTCCCACCAAAAAATGGTTGACGCAATATCAACCCTTGAATTTTCAACGGCTCAAGATCATTCACCTTTTCAACCACACGTAGTCCTGCATGGTATGCGATTGTGGCTCCAGACCTATTCCCCATTAAAAAGCATTTAGAAAAGTCAACATATTTAGTCAACCATTCATCTTGACTAGATCTAATGAAACTCAATGCTTCCATAGCATCATGATATGCCGCCGGCAACCGGTGCTCTGGCGCAAGACGATAATCGACCGAGGCAACAACTGCTTCGACCGTGTCGGCCATTTTGACACAAAAATTGTGGAATATGGTTGAGGCTGCACTAAGTAAAATGAAACCACTTCCATGAAAGAAAACAATAAGTGGTAGCTTTTTGTTTATGTTTGTTGAATTTTTAGGTAGGAATAAACGAAGCCATGTTTTGTTTGATTGGTTGATTGTGAGATCTTTGGCTAAAAGTGTAATTGGATGAGTAGTGTCTAATGAAAGTGAGGTGTGTGGATCTTCAAAATTTCTAGTGAGTGTGTCGTTGGGATTGTGGTGGATTTTGAGGAATTGGTAGGGATCATTGGTGGGTGGTGGTGGATTTAGATTAGACATGGTGTAGTTTATGGTGAAAGATGAAATGGATCGAAGACTTTAAGGAGATTTACATAAGGAATATATATAATAATGCTGCCCAAAGCCAGGCGCAAGATGCACCAGGGTGTCAGGTCTCCAATTTATAAGCGTTTAACAATATAATAATTTGAAATATTACTTTATGTATTTTTCTTAAAATAAGTTTCATGAAAAAATGTAAAAAAGATTTTAATCGGTTATCTTTATCTTTATAATACACATTACGATATACGATAGTTCCATGGAGCTCTCTCGTGCATTCTTAATAGAAAATTGCTTAAGTGACATTCAATTAGAGCTTCTCAATTATTTTTTTGTATCCAATAAAAAAAATTATATTTTTTCTCTATTTTTTTCTGTATCTTTTTTTTTGTATAAAAAAATTAAATTTTTTTTTGAAGAAACCCTAATATTAAGAATATCTTCTCTAACCAATTATTTAAAAAAACATTTTTGGATATATACAACTAAATTATTCGGATATAGTTAAGCACATCGACGGTACAACTAATTTAAGGATATCTTCTTTAACCCATTATTTAAAAAAAATTGTTGGTAACCTAACTTTATTAATGATCAGACTCAGGGAGATCTTGCAAACCTCAAAACCTGAAGTCAACTAGTTAAGTAAAATCAACAAAAACAACTGTCATTAATATTTATGTTGGTCATCATCAAAAGAGGAGAGATTGTAAGAACAAAAGTGATTTTGTTAATCTCTCTAAAGGTTTTCATTATAACAAAGTATTAAAAAAACAAGTGGTATTACTAATGTATGTACAAGTGTGCAGGACAAAAGATAGAATACAAGTTTATATTGAAAATGCAAAACTGAAGTTGACTCTGGACAAGGCTACCTCTGAAGGGTTTTAGAGGTGACAAAGCTTTAGACGTTGAAGAGTTCAAAGGCCACACCTTTAGAGTTTGGGACTTTCAGAGTCTGTGTCTTTAGACTCTAGTACAAATGTCACTATCATGGCAGTTGGAGCAGTTGTCCGTTTGCAAGGAATGCAACATTTATTACCCAGTTTGCAACAAAGTCAAATGATGGAAGCACTAATACTTGGGTTGTCCATGCTTCACTTGCGTGAGTTTATCCACTATAATCTAGACCAAGATTACAACAATTCCTTTGATCTAATGAGATAAAAGTTTCTCCAACTTGCACCTGCTGATACACCTTAGTCACTACTGACTTTTCAAAGTACACTCAATCAATTGTCACCAATTGACTTGAGCAAAATCCTACAAATGATTTTGAAGGTGTTTAGATCTAAGCTTATACAAAACTCAAACTAGTTGAGAAGCTTAAAAATAAAATACACTCATTATACTCAATGAAATATAGATCCTAATTTTCTAGAGAGCTTTGAGTATGAGTGAGAAAAAAAAATGGTTTGATTGTTTTTGAGATAAAACAAGTAAGAATGTTTTTGTGCTTGAAACTCTCACTCTTCAATTGCAAAAATCGTGTTATTTATAGATGAAGGTGTTCCTATGTTGTTTGGACATCAAATATAACCGTTATGAGTGAATAAATAGCCGTTGTGCATCAAATAGAATAGTCCAAGAAAATCTGTCACTTAAATGAAACAAGATAAATGAGAATCATTAACATTCATCAAGAAAATCTGCCAGAACGTTCTCCCGTCATTCTACTAAACTAGATGATTAATAAAAAAAATTGTAATAGCAAGTTTAATGGCAATGAAGTGGTTAAAAGTTGGGATTTCATTAAAATGTTATTTGGGTATCTAATTTGATAGCAATAAATTCATGTGCAGAACAAGTAATAACTCTAAAATCTAATTAAGTACAAAAACCAAACATTCATCATTCATAATTTAATTTTAAATGAAGTATACTACGAAGGAAATGAGATACAAAACAACAAAAGCTATGTATTAAAAAAGTTAACCAAACCAAAAATAATGGCTCATCAAGTTAAATCCGAATTGGATAATATCAATGGTTCAATATGTTCATTTTGGTATCCTATAGTATTGTTCCAATTCAATCAACTTAAGGCTTAGGCTAGTATGGGAAAGGGATGTAGGTCCCTCACCATGGGAAACCATTTTTTTTGGCAAGTGCATGGTACTGTTGCCCACACTATATTATTTATTCTTCTTTTCCTTTTTTTTTTGTCCAAGACTATGTTTGATAAAAATAATGCATACTGATAAATTAGTTTATAGCTTTGTTGTTGGTGCACAAGGTGATAAATGAATGAAAAGGAGAATATTATAAATGCTTTCTGAAAATGGAGGCTACAAAAAGATAATCCTTTTGTCATCATCTTTAATTCTTGTGCACTAACAATTGGTATCAGAGCATCTTTTGAGAGGCCAAAACAATGGTTGTGGTAGATTATCCAAACCAAACCAATCATCACACTTTTCAGGTTCAAGATTCTGAACCACTTGCTTCTCTTGTGCATCCAAAACCACTCTCATGAAATCAAAGCCTCCTTTGAGCACCTTCAGAATATCCTTCTGAGTCTGAACCTTCAGAGTCTGATCCTTCAGAATCTCCTTCATCTTCAGAGTCAACTTATGACTGATATCTAATAGCTGGTGGCTGATAAACTAGTTGAAGTATTTGGTAAAATTAACAGTTTAACTAGATGATAAATATAAATTGACATAAAAGAATAATCTTAATTAATAATAAAATTTATATCAATTAAATATTTATAAATATTTAAAATTAAGCATAATAAAATATATTTAACATAATTATATAAAAACAATTCAACATATATTAATGGAAAAAAAAAATTAACCATATTGAACGTAATTAATCAATTTTATAAAACAACATACGTGATTAATAAAAAAAAATGTTCATAACCATATTGAACAAAATTCACTCATGTTTTCGATATTACGAGCACTTAGGTCTGGAAATAAGTCGAGCTGAGTCGAACACGTCTGAGCTCGATTCGACTTGATAGGAATTGGTTCAGCTTGAAATTCGGCTCGAATTCGACACAAACTCTTTTTTCAGTTTGAGTTCGGCTGGTTTAAAGTTCACGAACAGTTTGGTTTGACTCGTTAGGTTCAACTCATTAAGTCAAATCACATTATTTTACATTATTTTATTTCCAAAATTTGATCTTTATCATTTTTAAACTATTTTTTTAAAAGAAAAAATAAATATTAAATTAAAATAAACGAGAGAAAATGTAATAGAAAATGAAAAGTCTTTTGAGAAAGAGAGTTTAAAGGAGTAAATTTTTTTTTGGTAAAGGCAGCGTGAGTAATATCCGTACATGGGGAATGAAAAGTTCATCGATGTGTCCAGTTAAAAAGATTTGGAAAGTATATATATACACCCGAGCTGTTTCATGACTCAAGCGAGTCGAACTATATATAATTTATGTTCAGCTTATTTATTTAATGAATTTAATTTTTGGCTCAAGTTCAGCTCATTTGATTCATGAACCAAATTCACGAGTCAATTATTGAATCGAACTTCAAACTATTTACGAGTTGGCTCGGAGCACTAGTTAAATATGAATTTTTTAAACAGAACACTTTTAAGATAAAAGTAACAAAAATCATGACTTAGAAATCACTACAAGAAAAGTTGCGTATACCCAGGGTGTTTTTACCCACGGCCTTTTTCCGCGGGTAATACCCACGGCAATTCCATCGAAAACAGTGAAAATAAGAAAATAACATGTTTCCCCTCACTTTTTTAGTTACCCACGGCAAATTTGTATATAAATAATTATATTTTTTTATTTACTTTCTACTATACCTTTATTTTCTCTACCACTATTCATTACTTTTTTCAATTCTACTAAAAAAATTGAGAAAAGGAAGGCAGGAAGACAAATCGATGACGGAAGGCAAAACCCTATCACTCTCATCTCCGGCGACCCTCTCATCTCCGGCGACCATCTTCGTTCGTCGTTGCTCCTCTCATCACCACTGCAGCTTCTCCTCATCTCCGTCGTAGCTTCCCCACATCGCTAGTTTCACTTCTCTATCTCTCTCTGTCTCTTCTCTATGTGTGTATATTGCAAATCCTGTGTGTATCTCGCAATTTATTGGTTATTCTTTTGTTAAGTTCTTGATAATTTGATTATGATGATTTACGATTTTGAGTTTATGTGTTCAATATCTGTATACTTCATTTTAGGGTTTTTTTTAAATTGGTGTGTTGTAGTTGGAGTAAATAAATAGAGGGTCTGTTATGTGAGAGGTGGGTTTGTGTTATTGAGTTCACATATCCCTTGCTTAACTACAAGTAATAGTTAACTTATTGCAAGAGTGATTGTTTATACTTCTAGTCACTATGGCAATGTTCTTCTTTGTATATGTTCCTTAGTAGACTCTAAATAGTTTTAAAAGAATTTTCACTTGGAATTTGAAATTTTTTAATAAGGTTGCTGCATGTTAAGTTGAGACCGCGTTATGTAAGATTTGCTTCAAATTTTGGGACTGGTTTATGCAAGAAATTTGAGGATTTTAAACTGATTTATGGAAGATTTTTGGGACTGACTTATGCAGGATTTTGGGACTGGTTTATGCAGGATTTTTGGGGATTTGAGATTGATTTATGCAAGATTTTCGGTCAAATAACCAAGATTGTGTTTTCTACTCATGCTTTACTTTACCTAATAGAGTTCTTCAAATATGCTATTCCTTCTGCACCCATGTTTTGGTAAATAAACATAATAATATCTCTTCATAAAATGTTGCTGCTTTGTTTCTTTTAAATTTTCTTCTACTAATTTCAATTTCTTATATTACAATTTCTAGTTTTGAATGGTGGTCCTTTGAGCTGCTTATATTAATTGCTGGGATTTTACCTAATCCTCAACTTGAAAACTCAGTTCTTTCTGCCTGGTGAGTGTAATCAATTTCAATTTATAGTGCATTGTACAAAGGGTGAATTATACTTTTAGTCTTTAATTTTTTTTCTTTCTCGCGGACTAATGTGATCAAGAATAATCTATGTATTATACTTTTAGTCTTGCTATTGTGTTGTTGTTGAGCCTTTTTTGATATTATTCTAGTAGTGTTGTGATTAGAATTTATTTTGTTGGATTTTGACAAATAGATTGGAATTGGAAATAAATGAATTTCATATTCAAATACTTTTTATGCATTCAATTTCCTACTTATGTGCTTAGGTGACTTTGGGTTTGTTTGTATCTCTTTAAATAAAACTTTTTGATCTTTATTGGGTCTGCATTGTATGGCTTACACAAATAGCAGTTCAATGCTAATTTTATGGTATGGTCTCTTTAAGTATTTTATGAGATGAAGGTATAGGATACAAGACTTAGGTGCTTTTGAGTTTGTTTGTATGTATGGAATGTATCTAACTGTCTTTCTCAATTTTTCATTTGGATCTGTTTGTTCTTTATAAATAATGGTTAATAGCATACAACAAGTTTTCTTCCTATATAAGAAATGTTTGGCACAAAACTAAAGTTTGTCTTGTTTTATGTTTATGCAAGGCTGCAGAGTTGGGTAGAGAACCCATAGTGGACGAGGTCTTTGTAAGAACTCAAACCAGTAAGTAGGACTCATCTTGGGTTGATTATATATCTAAAAACACTTATGTAAGTAAAATTAAAGCATTGATTCTTTAATTTCTTCATTGTTGTAAAATTAGTAAAGTAGCATTTACAAGTTTTACATTTTTTTTGAACAGGATATAAGTTGCATCAGGCCTTAGAAGGTGCAGATGGTAAGGGCTCCCAAATGATCGACACGACCCTGCGACTCGTTTAAAGCTACGTGCCCAATCATCTGGTGCAAATAACTGTAATGGCTACATATTTTGTCCAAATTGTTAGTGTCTTAACTATTTATTTTTGACACTTGTAATAGTTTCATTAATTTTTGTTAACTCTACACTTTAGTTTGAGTAAGTGATCTTTTGATGGCATTACTCAATTTGCTTAGTTTTAAATTTAGTTACCGTTAATTTGTGTTTGTTTGGTATTGGTTAAATGAAGTTGGATGAAGTTACATGATAGTAGCATAAAATTGCTACCAGTAGTTTATGAATGCAAAAAAAAATTAAAAAATTGACTACCCACGGCAATACAGTGGGTAACACTTTCCTAAGGCAAAGCCGTGGGTACGTATTTAGAACATTTTCTATGGAAAAGCCGTGGGTAAGCTCTACTCATGGATTTGCCCTGGGTAATTATTCACGGCAAAGTCTTGGATAATAACGTGGGAAAGGCCGTCAGTAACGTTACCCACGGCATTTTCTTGGGTAATAAGTTACCAACGAGGCAATATGCCACGGACCTGTGCCGTGGGTAGTCCGTGGGTATATATCATGTACTCATGGTGAAGCCGTGGGTAATGGTCAAAATGGCCATGGGTATAGACGAATTTTCTTGTAGTGAATCAAATTTTGAGTTCATATTTTCTGGAGGAACTTTTTATGATATTCTAAACATACATGTGAAAAAATCATTTAAAAATACATGTTGACTTAACAATAAAGATTAAAAATGAATGCATGATAATTTTTTGGAACTAAAAATTTAATAAAAATTAAGTAAGGACTAAACTTAAAAGATCGTCATTTTGTCTGGACCAAAAATATATTTAACGCTTAAATAAATAGATCAAGTTTCAACTACCAATTTGAAATTTAGAATTTTTGTAATCTATTTTTTTAAAAATAAATAAAAAAACAGTCAAACTCATAAAAATAATATACAATGTAAAACTTTATTATGGCTTATTATAAGCCTTCATGATCTAAGGGTGGAAAGTGGTCTCCCATGATGGGAGACCTATCTCCCTTTCCCATGCTAGCCAGCGCCTCAACTTAAAGCAGTTGAACCATAATTCAAAGATCTTGTTATATCAACCTTTTGTTCTAGTAACAAGATGTTTTCAATCAATTGCCTTATTAGGCAAAGATAAAATGAACTTTTTAATCACCACAAAGAGTTCCCTAGCTTTCAATGGCTCACTATCTTGAACACCATGATAATCTCCTTTTGTAAAATGTCCCATAACCCTCACTCCCTTTTTCTTCATCAATCTCACCAACTCAATCGAACGATCCACAAGTGGATCACCGTCACAATCAGTAACCAACACACTCCATCCAAGTCGTCTAATGTTTTGGAATCTCAAAACATTATCTCCAACCGTTGGATTGCAATACTCATGATCACGGTTAGCACCAACGGGTAACGACAATTCCCACAACGCATCATTGTTACACAATGATAAATGAGAATCATTAACATGCCTAAGTTCGGAATCCGTCCTATGGATTCCACTAAAAAAAGGTTGAACTAGTATAAGTCCTTTAATCATCTTCGAAATTTCACTATCTCCATCTTCTACACGTAGACCCGTGTTATACGCTATGTTTCCCCCTGCACTACTACCCATAAGAAAAACACTAGAAAAATCAACATGGTTTTTAAGCCAATCATCTAATTGATAATTAGTTTTGATCAAGTGCAGAGCCTCAACTGCATCTTCATATGCAGTTGGGAGTCTATGCTCTGGGGCGAGACGATACTCAATAGATGCAACAACTGCTGCAATGTCATTTGCCATGTTGAAGCAAAAATCATGGAAAATCGTTGATGCCGCACTAAGATAAATGAACCCACCACCATGGAAAAAAATCACAAGAGGAAGTTTTTTGGAGTATTGATTCAATGTTTCGCGGGGCACATAGATCCGAGCCCACGTGCCTTTTGATTGATTAATGATGAGATCCTTGGAGAGAACGGGGAGGGTGGGATCTACTGATGGAGGCGACTCGGGTGGTTTGTTTGGTCGTGTTATTGTTCCGTTTGGATTAAGGATAAGGTTGAGTTGTTTGTAAGGATTGTTGCATGGTTTTGGTGATAGTGTTTGGGGTTTGGTTGAGTTTAACATTAAGAGGAATGTTAATATTAAGGAGAAAAGAAATGTAAATTTTGTTAATGAAAATAACGACATGGTTGATTTCAGAAATACTATATGATGGTATTTGATTTTGCTAAGTTAGGACTTAGGATGTTGAATGAGATACTTGTCATCGAAGTGGATGAAATAATTGCATTTTTTTTTATCCACTTTTTATTTTTCAATTTTCTAGGCCTCACGTTCACTGTAACTAGGGGACAATATTGGAGTTGTTGTTAAGCAAAATGACAAAAGCCTAGACAATACTAATAATTAAATTATGCTGGAATTGTACTTTTATTAAAATAAAATAAAAAACAAAGTATCACCACGAAAGATTAATCTCGTCGAAATAACTGAAATTCATTTAATGTGTTGGCCCTTCCAATAAATATTTTCACATATGCAATGACATGTTGTGACATGTGTGAGATAAATTAAATCACACGGTTTTATAAAAGTGGAAGTTAAATACTTTTTAAGTGAGAGAACTAATAACTCATTAGGTTTTGAATTAAGATGTGGTGTCCAACTCAATTAATTGTATGGTCGCTTTGAGCGCATTGTCGATGATCCACCGGTTGTCCTCTTGCGATACAACAATGGTATCAAAGCAAGTGTGAGGTAAGTTAAGTGCACTTTATAAGTGAGAGGAATCATAAACCAGTGCCTTAAAGTTATGGGTAAAAGTTTGGTGTCTAACTCACTTTTATGGTTGTTTTGAGTCCAATGTGGATGATTCATCAGTTGGGTCATCGTAACCCAACACGATCAAGAATCGAACCCGAAAATTGTACCTTTAAAAAAATATTAAAGTTGCAATTTGTTAAATTTTTTTTATTATCATTATTATATTCATCCAAAGTTTGTTGTTTAACAGTGCAATTTTTTTTCTTGACAAAACCGTGCATTGTTTTTTTCTTACTAAAGAGCAACGATATTCATTCATTCAAATTGATAGATTATATTGATCGAAATCATTATATATTCAAATTCGCTAAAAACTAAAAAGATTAATCTGGGAACAAATTCACGGCATCCAAATTAATAGCATTAAACGACCTAGGATCTACAACAAAACAGTGCATTTTTATTTTATTTTTTTACAAACAAAACAGTGCATTGTTAATCTTTATTAAAGTTGCAATTTGCTAACAACCGATTTTTACCATACATAAAAATTAAAGATCAAAAACCCCTAACCACTTATTTTAGAAGCTTAAAATTATTACCAGTTGAATCAATTTATCGTCCACTTTGTTAATTTTTTATCATCACCGCATGTGGAGGACATATACGTGCGATAGATCTATGGATTCAATATTTTCAAAGCTGGTATGAAGTGATTTTGGTCCCGTTGACGAAGATGACGAGAAATAATACGTTGAGGATCATCTTTTGAAATGTTATTTTGAACAATGATTAAAGGTTTTAAATTAGGGGTTGAGAAAATTTTGTCTTTTAACAAACCCAATTTTAACTTTGCTTTTTTGAGGTTTTTACTATTGGCAAATGCTAATTTAACTAATATTATTGAGCACAAGGGACTAAAATTGGATATAAAGAAGGTTTTTTTCAAGCCGATGACAATTTCTCTTTCTATCTCTCATATTTCTTTTTCCCCTCCTAGCACATAAAAAATTTCGGAAAATACATCCTGAATAATTATTTTTTTAAAGGGTAAATAGATTTTACCCCCAGTAAAGTATGCAAGTTTTGTTTTAACCCCTGTAATTTTTTTGTTGAAATTACCCCTATAATATTTGTTTATTTTTTTCTAGTGTATTTTATCCACTGTGTTGAAAAAAAATCGGTAGGGGTAAAATACACTAGAAAAAAAAACATTAGAGGCGGTAATCTCAGAAAAAAAAAAATACAGAAGGGTAAAACAAAATCCGCCTACTTTGTAGGGGGTAAAAACCAATTTACCCTTTTTAAAATTTCGGTAAAATTTATACTAAAAAATTCTGAAAATATTTCCCGAAATTTTTCAGAACACGCTGAGGGATGGAAAGAGAAACTGTCCGAACCGACAACCATTGAGATTATCTAAAGCATATTGGGCCAGAATAATATAGGCTACTTCATTCTCCATCCTACTCACATGACTAAATCTAACAAAGTTAAACCTCCTTGTATTCCTTTTGGTATTGTTCCTAAAATAATTAAAATACGTATGATTCTCTTCATTCTCTTTTAGAACCTTAATCCATAATTTGCAATCTGATTCAGAGCACACCGATCTGAAACACCATTTCATAAGCCTTACAACTTTATGCGTCCTCAAAACTAGCTGCCAGCCATGATGCCGCCACGACCATCTCTCCCTTCGCCTCTCATTCAGTGGCAGAGCTAGCCCAAAAAAATTGGGATGAACCATTATAAACTTAAACTGAATACCCAAAAAAATACGTAAAAAATAAACATATCATATTGAGAGTGTACCTAATATGCATATCTCAAAAATAATCAAAAAGTGGACCATTACCATTTTTAATAAATAAATTTTAAAAGTATATTATGAAATATATTTTATGTCAATTCTTATATAAATATATTTTCCTATGGTTTTGTTGTGGTAGAGAGATGACTGTAGGGGTATAAGGAATATTTTTTGAAATTATCTAAATCATATTGGGCCAGAATAATATGGGCTACTTGATTCCCCATCCAACCAACATGACTAAATCAAACAATGTTAAACTTGTATTTTTTTTATATTGTTCATTAAAGATTTAAAATACGTATGGATCTCTTCATTCTCCTATAGAAGCTTAATCAATAATTAGCAATTTGATTCAACAATTAGCAATCTGATTCATATAAATGTACACACCTATTGAAGGTTTACACCATTTCTTTTGATTGTATGATTTTGCATGGTTGGAGTACCCCTACTGTTTCATATGATAGTTGCTAATAGTGAAATTATTGATTTTTTTTAGATTTGCTTATACTCTGTAGCACCATCTTTTGCCTCGTTAATAATATTATCTTCGGTGATGTCTTTATTTTCAAAAACTCTTCCATTGATAATGTAGGCAATTTATTCTAAGATGTCTTGATTAGAATGCAGAATCATATAGTTCAACCAACCGATAAAATGCACATTAACACAAAGGTTAAAATTTATACCCATAGTAGTAGAAACCAAACCACACCCTCTTAGAAAGGTTTCCACTACAACATTTTTTGTTTTTAGGAAACGGTGATAAACCGTTGCTAAAAGACAGAAAACCGTTGCTAAAACAGCAAACAACGCTTTTGAACGTGCGCTCTATACACTCGTTGCTTTTTCTATTGGCAACGGTTTTTCAATTTTAGGCCACATCATAGATAACCATTGCTAAACTTTTAAATAGACAACGGTTTTTTTCAGGCACAATGGTAGCGGTTTTTGCAAAACTTTAGGGAACATTTATATATGTAACCGTTGCTTTGATTTTGTATGGGTAATATTTCAAACATGCACGCACAAGGTTATGAATATTTACGGCATTACCACCGCATTATTTCTTAAATCAATGAGGTGTCATGTGAACTAATTTAATAACCTCTATTAAAAATATATTTTTGTACTAGTATTTATCAAATGCGGTACAATTATATATCAAATATTTTATTTGGTCAAATAGTGGTTCATCTCCCCTTGGTTCCAATAGTTCCATCCCATGAAAACCTTCCCCAAAGTAACTCATAATTTCAATCCCTTTGTTTCTCAACATCTCCACAAATTCAACCTGACGATCAATCAAGGGGTCTCCATCACAACCCGTCAAAAGAATCTTCCATCCCAACTGTTTGATTCTATCAAAACATGTGTCATCTTCTTCATCCACAACCATTGGATTGCAAAACTTATGGTCCCTACCTACACCCTCGGGCAATGCAAACTCCCACATTAGATCACTCGCCTTAAGAGGTAAAGCACGATCATTTTCGAGTCTCAACTCTGTATTTGTCCTTGTGGACCCGCCAAAAAATGGATGGTGCAATATCAACCCTCTGATCTTAAATTTGTCGAAATCAACTTCATCAAGAGTTTTGGCCACACTTAAACTTGTGTGGTACGCAATATTCCCTCCCGCACTAGATCCCATAAGAAAAAAATTGGACACATCACAAAATTGATGCACCCATTTCTCGTTTGTTGTTCTCAACCAATGTAATGCCTCAACCGCGTCATCATAGGCGGCAGGGAGACGGTATTCTGGCGCAAGACGGTAATCCACGGATGCAACCACGACACCAATTTTTTCCGCTAATTTAACGCAAAAGTCATGGTTTACCGTAGATGAAGCGCTAAAGAATATAAAACCACCTCCATGATAGTAAACAATTAGAGGGAGTTTTTTAGAATTGTGAAGTGTTATACGAGGTAGGAACAAACGTATGAAAGTTTTGTTAATAGGGTTAAGAGGGACATCTTTGGTGAGAACGATGTTGTTTGGGTCTTGTGTGGGTTTAGTGTTTGGTATTTTCATGAGCCTTGTGACACTACCATCATGATTTATGATAATAGGATCAACGGTGGGATTTGAATCTAATTGTAAAGCTTCTTTTGATTCATGTTTAGACATGATGGTTTGTGAGATTTAATCAATAATGAATAGTTGGTCAAAGATCAATTCTTACAATGAATATCGAACACCAAGCTTATATAATAGTATACATTAATATGACTGTTTAATTAATTTTTTTGAAACATAACTTCTATATTTAATTTCCTTTATGAAATGTGACTGTTATATACTTTTTTTTTTGACAAAACTGTTATATATTTATTAGTAAACTGCTATTATATTTTTTTTCTTACATACCGATACATAAAATAACATTAATATTACATTTTATTAACCTTTTCTTTTGCCTATATATACTACATGTTTATGAGGATCATATACAACTATAAACTCTCTTTGTCTATCTCTTTTTCTGTCTAAGTCTCTTTATCTAGCTCTCATTCCTTTATTCTACCATGGAAGGACAAGATCTTAGTGTATATTTTAACATTGAGAAAAAAAGCATTGTTGGTGGCACCCTTGAACCAATATATGAGTCTAGCTGATCAAATTGATGTTTCAGTCACAAAGCAGATTAACGTAAGTAATAACTTGAGGGTTCTTCTAGTACTTACATTAATCTGCTTTGTGACTCAAACATCAATTTGTTCAACTGGACTCATGTATTGGTCCAAGGGTGCAACCACCAATACTTGTTTCTCCATGTTATTATATACACTAGGATCTTGCCCCTCCATGGTAGAGTAAAGGAATGAGAACTAGATAGAGAGATTTAGACATAAAAAGAGATAGACAACGAGAATTTAGAGTTGTATATAATCCTCATAAACATGTAGTATATATAGGCAAAAGAAAAGGTTAATAACATGTAATATTAATGTTATTTTTTGTTTGCAAGAACTAATTTTTTTTTATCGAAGTGGTAAAAGTCTTATAGTCCTCTTAAGTTTGTAGCCAAGAGTTTGATTTTTGACTCATGCGTATGGAAAAAAGGCTTAGTCGATTTGAAGCTTATGTTGAAATCATGGTTGAATATGATGATTATGCCTTCTTTGTAGAAGTGGTTTATGAGAAAATACTTAATTATTACACTCATTCTCCAACAATTGGTCATTTTGTCAACCTTTGCAACAAGTTACATTCAAAAACGAGGAAGAATGTGTCGAAACTAATCCAGCGTTGCCCTTAGGATTCGATGGGCATAACATGACAACACATGAGGCTTAGGCGGAGCCCTTTAAAGAACTTTATACTGGGCACGTTTGGTGCGCAGGATATGATAGTGTCAGGATAGGATATAAAACAGAATAAGGATAGGATATGATATAAGCAGGATAATAGTTATCCTCAGTTATCCTATCATATGTTTGGTGCACACAGGATAACAAATATGATAACTATCGTATAATGTTTTTAATATATATCTCGCTCATAATAATATGATAATATATATATATATATATATACATATATTAAAAATAATTATTTTAAAAAATTATTTTGTAATACTTTGAATTTTATAAATAAAAAATTTAAATAAGCAATCAAATATTTTCATATAAATTTAAATAAAATAATGAGCAAATAAACATGTTAAATTTTTATATGAACATGATCAAATAAATAACTTAATTATATATGTTAGATAAGGTAAATAAATATATCATATATTTTATATTTTATATGTAAATAATAAAACTACCATTGCAAGAGAATTATATTTAATTTGTTATAAAATTTAAATTAATATCCCTATTTTGTAATTTTTAATAATTATTTTACTTTAAAATATTGTAATTACAGTATAATTTTGATTTTTAAAACTATGTAAATTAAAAAATTACCCTTCTGAGAAAATCGTGTATATATTTAAAAATTATTTATTTATTTTTAATTTACTATCAAATTATTTTATTATTAATATTTTATTAATTTTCATTTTTTATTTTAATATATATTTTATCAAATAAATAGGTAAATTATTTTCTTATGATATCCTGCCTGTAACCTAGCTCAAACTCAGGATAAGAATTTTAACTAGAGAGATAGGATATGATAAGTTGCAGGATTAACTTATCATATCTTGTTGGTTCACCAAACACTGGATTAAGACACGATATGATACAGTTATCATATCCTGTCTCTTATCCCGCGCATCAAACAGGCCCTAAGTATATTAAGTTGCGCCTTCAGTAACAACAATTGCTTTTGGTGTAGTTGTAAGCGTTTGGCCCTACAAGTGGTATCATACCAAAGTCATGAGTTCAAATCCCCCGACTGACACTACGAGGAGACTATTGGAATTAATTCAGCGCCCCCCTTAGAATTCGATGGACTTATCATTTCAACCCATGGCACTTAGGATAATTTGTGTGACGCACATGATTTGTGTGACACAACATTATCATTTATTGAATTATGTATCAATATGAAAGTTATAAGAATATGTATGTGAATAGATTAATATTTTTGAAACATGACTTCTATATTTAATTTCCTTTATGCAATGTGACTGTTATATACTTTTGTTTTTTTTTGTTACATACTGATACAAAATTTTCATTGCTACGATGACCATTCTCAATCGGGAAATTTGTGGGACATACAAGGTGAGCTTTTCTCTCACAATCAAATTTTTTCCATACGCATGAGTCAAAAATCAAACTCTTAGTTACATACTTAAGAGGACTATAAGACTTTTACCACTAGGACAAAAAAAAATTAGTTCATGCAAACAAAAAATAACATTAATATTACATGTTATTAACCTTTTCTTTTGCCTATATATACAACATGTTTATGAGGATTATATACAACTAAAAACTCTCTTTGTCTATCTATTTTTCTGTCTAAATCTCTCTATCTAGATCTCAGTCCTTTATTCTACCATGGAGGGGCAAGATCCTAGTGTATATTTTAATGTGGAGAAACAAGCATTGGTGGTTGCACCGTTGAACAGTCTAGCTGAACAAATTGATGTTTCAGTCACAAAACAGATTAGCGCAGGCGGCGTACTATTTATATGTATAGTTTATGAAACGAATAATTAGGGTTTAGCTAGGTTAAATTTTTTACAATTTATAATTATAAATAAATATACATTTTTAGAGAAAAATTCACATAAAAGGCTAAACTATATATTTGGTCCCTTACGTTTATTTTAGGTTTCAATTTGGTCCCTTAGGTTTAAAAAGTTTCAATTTGGTCCCTTACGTTATCAACGTTTGTATTAGTTGGTCCCTTCCGTCAGATTCCACTGTTCCACTGTTTCAATTGGACACGTGTCAACGTGTCCAGGTATCCACGTGTCAATCCACGTGTGCAAATCGTTTGCCACGTAAGCAAACTGTCTGCCACATGTGCAAAAACTGACGGAAGGGACCAAATTGAAACCTAAAATAAACGTAAGGGATCAAATTGAAACTTTTTAAACGTAAGGGACCAAATTAAAACCTAAAATAAACGTAAGGGACCAAATGTGTAGTTTAGCCTAAAAATTATATGTAAAACCTAAATTAGAAACAACTCTCAGAATATTTATCTGAAAATTTAGGAAATTTTGTTGTTGCTTCGAGTTGGGCCAAGCTTAATCCATTAGCAGATCTGGTCACCAATTTTAACATAGGCATTCATCAAAGCATTCAAACCTTCAAACCGCTATTAAAAAAAAGGGTTAAATAAGTATTTAGCTCTTATAAATATCTCGAATTTTGTTTTTAATTCCTATAAAAAGATTCAGCAACTTTTGATCCCTCGAATATTTATGTCCCTTCTTTTAGTCAAACTTTTGTATGCTTTCACATTTTTGAATAATTTTTTATATTCATGTTTATAATATTATAACAACCTCTCCAAAAAAAATTATAATTTTATCATAAACTTTTGTTTTTATATGAATTTTTTTATGAGTAAAAAACTAAAAAATCATATTTAATTCATGTCTTGTTAAAAAAATTTAAACATTTTCAAGAGAGATTCCTATAATGTACTAAACATGACCACGATAAAACAATTTGAAAATTCGAATGGTATACGTGAGTTGACTGAAAAGCACGGACTTAATCATGACAGGAAATATTTGAGGGACCAAAACTTGTTGAAATTTTTTATAGGGACTAAAAACAAAATTTGAGATATTTACAGGGATGATTGACCTCTGGCAAGTGCAACAGATTGTCGTCACGTAATAATATAAAACATCGTTTGCACATGGATCGTCCCAAGATAACTAGTTTTGTTTAGAAATTAAGGGTCCTTTATCTTATTTATTTGTAATAAATTCGTCTTTTATTTTTTTCCTAACCGGATTCTTTGTTTTCATAAACCTGCATAGAAGATGAGGTGGCAAGCCACATATAATTTTTTTTTTATAAACAAGAACATGAGTTAATCTTCTTCTTTTTTTTAATTTTTCTTAAAAAATGATGAGGTGGCAAGCCACATAGAATTATTTTAACAATTTAAATTTTTTTATTGGAAATTTAAAAACTCATAATCATGATCTCATCTTATTCTTCCTTGTCCTCATTAAATATAAAAAAAAAAGTTTGGTAAATTCATGGTTTATGAGAATTGGTGATTTCGATTTTTAAGTTTAGATGAAGATTGAAAAAATACAATAAAAATAAAAATTATCTTATGTGGCTTTCCACCTCGTTAATTTTTTAATAAAAAAAATAAATTAACTTGTGCACGTTTATAAATTAAAAATAAATGAAATGTATTGAAAATAGAATAAAGAATAAATTATTTACAAATAAATAAGATAAATGACCTCTTATATAATTTTGCTTTAAATTAATTAATACAATCCGTACATAAATGCCTAAAATAAATTATTTTGTTACATAATTATTATGTTATTTGATCTGCTAAAAAACAGGGGACTGGACAGGACAACTTCTGTTGTACTGTGTTTGATTTGAAAACTGTCACTGGTACTGGACAAACTGGGGGTCAAGGGACTGGACAAAATCATATATTCTTGTCCCCCACTGAACCATGGGACAACTTTTTGTCCTCAGCACAACTTTTCTAAATCACCAAAATAACATTTTTTCCATCAAATATCATACAAGAAAAAATTTGTTTAATATCGTAAATGTTTGTCCTGTGCTGTTCTGCCTTGTACTCTTCAGTACTTTCATTTTGCAGATCAAACAGGCCCTAAGATACTAAGTGTGACACCATATATATGTTTATCTCTAATACATTTTATTCTTGATTTTCAATATACATGTTTAAGAAATAGACATAAAATCAAATCATGCTCATATTTGACAATAAAATTTTAATGTCAACAATTCTCTAAATAAACATCTCACAATTCAATTTTAGCTCGATTAACAAATATCGATATTGTTGTATAAAATACAAGTTCAAATCTAAAATGAAGTTGTATGTAAGTTTAAATGGTGCTTCAAACATAAAATGCAGTTGTTATAGTATCCGCCGTGATTGTCAATCCATGAGAATGAAAGAAAAAAAGGAAAGAAAAAAAAATCTTTTTTTTCTTTTTCTTTTTTTTTCTTTACGGTAAAATGCCCCCTCTTATATGTAACCAAAAAAAATGCCCCCTCTTGTTTGTAGGCTATATGATGTGCTGTGTATCAACTCTACGCCGGCCTCCTGCTAGTAATAATTAAGGCCCAATTAAGTGCACCAATATGTTATTTCAAATTATGTACGATATATACTATAGAGTATAACTATAGGGTAGTCGCCATTAAAAAAAAAGGTTAATAGGCTTTTACCCCCTGCAAAGTAGGCGAGTTTTGCGTTATCTCCTGTAATTTTTTTTCTTGAGATTACCCTCCTGTAAATTTATTTTTTTGATTATAGGGGGGTAACGCAAAACTCGCCTACTTTACAGGGGGGTTAAAAAGCCTATTAACCCAAAAAAAAAAAACTATACTCGCATATAATTTTATGGATAAATATTTTTTGGTAAAAAGAAAGTGCGATGAGTTTTTTGTGTGTACATGTTTGTTTTGATTATTAGATTAATAAATCTCATTATTATATATGAAATGAGATATATGATGTAATATATTGATTCTTTTTTTGGTAGAGAATATATTAATTTAAGGAGAATGTTAACATGTGCCCTAAAATAAATTTATTTTTAATATGTTGTGCACATGTTAAGGGCATATTATTTACCCTAAAAGGGTCATGTGCACATGCACATGTTAACATGCACATGCACATGTTAACATTCCCCTAAAAGGGTCATGTGCACATGTTAACATGCACATGTTAACATGCACATGTTAAGGGCACATGCACATGTTAACATTCTTAATATGTTGTGCCTTAAGGGCATATTATTTACTCTTTCATAATTTGAGGGTATTTACCCTTCAATTAATGAGAACAAGTCATTTATATGTGGTCCCCACAAGTTTGTTACAAGTTAGTTGTGGGGACAACATATAAATCTACTATGTGACATGTTTTTCATTGGTTGAAGGGTAAATACCTCCAAATTAAGAAGGGGTATAAACAGTGTAAAATAATTTAAACCCAAACAGTGTAAAATAATTTTACACTGTTAACTAATTACAACCATGTTTTTCATCACGTCATCGAATTGAACTTCACTTTTTTAGTATGACATGAAAGGTTGAAATATTCTTATTGATTATCAGTGTAAATTAATTTATACAGATAGTGCATGTCTTTTAAACTGTTAATACTAATATTTGTTGATCCAAAATAAAACTAAATTTATAAATGGTGAAAGATATGTCTCATTATCTTAGACAAAGCCTTAATTAACAGGTACTATGCATTGATTATGTATGTTTGTACAATAATTAAACACTGTATGCACCTATTCGTGCACATTGTACTTGCTACACAAAGATATGAGCTGCATAGTTTAATTCTTCAACTTTACCTATTTTGTTACATTTTAGTAAGAAATCCATGTAAAAAAGTGCTTGTTGTCTCCCTCCATACCAACAATTTTCACTCCTTCTGGTCCATATATGCATTTATGTATTTGGGACCCAGATTCCATGCTATGAGAGAATCCTACACATACACATGGTTGACAATTTTTGCCATTAAAAAAAAAAAAACATGGTTGACAATTTTGGTCATTATTTTAAGATCGGATTATGGATAAAATTATCGTTGAGAATCAAGGCGAAAAGTAATGAAAGATTTTGTCTGATGGGACATTTTAATGCAACGAGGGGTGAATTTGAAAAAATAAGTGCAACTGAAAATATTAGGAGCGACGAGATAGCAACGTTTGATGACTTTATTTCAATTACATAGTTTGATCAAGTTACACATCTACATGGTAGGATATTCACTAAGTTCAGATTGTGGGGTTTTAGTGATGAGTCGTTTACACATCTACATGCCAATTGGGCCAAGTTTGAAGAGAAAAGATGTGTGACACTAGATGATTGAGGCAACGAAAAGCGTTGCTTGAGAGATTAGAAGACGTTTTTCAGTTGTTTCATGTGTAAGTGTTGCCTATTATCTAAGGCGACATTTATTTTCATTCTTTGGGCACACTTTTTACAATCATTGTCTAAACTATAAAAAGAAGATGTTTTTCAAGACCTACCAATAAAAAAAATTACGGGAAGATGACAATTTTTATCGTTGATAGAAATTTTAAAATCATATAATAAGTAATTAAGTATTGATAAAAATTTATATCATGTTTATTATAAACAAAACATTTAATAATTATTTTATCAATTTTAATACTAAAATTCAAACCAATGCCACAAAATGTGCAAACGCACATCCTGTATGGAAGCATGGGTATTTTACTAGTCCCATTGGTGGGAGACTATTTGTAACAGTTCGGGCCCCTTTCTACATATTTATTAGGCAATCCCGAAGCTTTATCATTTTAATAGTGTTTGTTATAGATTTAAAACAAAATCATTTTGTAAAAAGAAGTTATTTTTAACCCACAAATGAAAAGTAAATGTTAATACTTTTTCATAATCTATTTTTTAAAAATAACAAAACTAGGGAACCTAATTGTAAGAGTTTCAAATTTTTTTAAAAAAAATTAAATTTTATAATAGTAAACAAACAAACTATACTTTTAAATCTTTTTAAAACTCTTTAAATTTTTTCATAACAAATTCATTTTTTAAAAAAACTTAAACAAATGCACCCATTGCGACTTATATACAAGTGATTTTCTAACCAATGTAAAACTTGTCACACAAGTTGTGTAACTAACAAAACTAACTACATATAGAATATGCTCTGATACATTATTTGTTTTGATGCATGAATTACTAACAACACACCTTCTAATTCATGCTTCCAAGCACAATTCATTCCTATAAGCTTCTTCATCAATTCTTTAAACCTTGTCTTGCACAAAGGTTTGGTCAAAATATCTGCTAACAAAACCTTAGTTTTGCATTAGCTCAATCCTAGCATCTCCTCATTGACTTGATCTCTTATGTAATAAAATCTTTTCTCAATATCTTTACATCGTGTATTAGTGATTAAACTTATTTAAAATTCTAACGACCGTCGATAATACTTTTTATATATAAGTGGTTTTTTTACTAACCAACACAAGACTTGTCACACAAGTTGTTTAACTAACAAAAGGAACTAACTAAGTACATTATTTGTTAACAAAAAGCTAGAGATATAGCATGGCATCATAACATTGCTTGAAAATAAAGGAAAATTTAAATATAGAAAAAGGACAGATGGAAGGCAAAAACTTTCAAAAGCCAACAATAAAAAACCAATAGCAACATAAAAAATAAATTATAGTTTTTTATGTAAAATTAAGATTGGATAGAGAGAAGAAATTCTGAACATAGCCAAAATTGTCATAAGCAAAGCAATGATGCCTCATTGAAGCAGAGTCATGTATTTGTGCAGTCTCCATCTAGCTTCTCAAAACCCAAAAACA
Organism: Trifolium repens; assembly: GCA_030408175.1. Taxonomy (NCBI): domain Eukaryota; kingdom Viridiplantae; phylum Streptophyta; class Magnoliopsida; order Fabales; family Fabaceae; genus Trifolium; species Trifolium repens. The sequence continues at coordinate 13,921,892 of CP125847.1, forward strand.
TAATAACACAATTTATATAAATATAAATTAAAAAATAAATAACAACATCAAACAAACACATCCTTCTAAAAACCTCACTCACACACTCATAGTTTCATTATAACCTTTTTTTTTCTCTATCATTCTTGTTGATATGAAATATGTATACAATATATAAATGAGATAAGTGTCTTTTTTCAAGAATATGATTAGAATTAGACTTCTATTAGGTAGTGTCTATTTTGATATGTTCATTGGTGTTCTGGGGGTGCATTTGTTTTGTAGCCCCTCTTTTACGAGTCTTTGTTTGTCATGTGCAAAGACCTGACTATTAATATTAATGATATATTTACCATTAAAAAAAAGTTTTTTACTATATATAAACTTATTTTTATTATTGATCAATAAATTTTTACTATTATATCAAATAAAATATATATAATGCGATATATTGATTTATTTGTGAGGCTTATTAATTTATTAGTGCAAACATACTTAATTACTTATACAATTTGAAAGATTTGTCGAATGTGTACATCATAGGCAAAGTCTATAAAACATCAAATTGGCAAGAGAGTTTTGTCAAATATAGATCTCTTAAAAATTATTTAAAGGTGATTTTTATTATTTTCAATAAAAACTAAATTTTATAAAATTAAAAAATGAGAATAAAATAATGTTTTGTTAAAATTTATTAAAAATAGTATAATCTACCTTTAGACATCCATATTTGACCATCTGTAAATTTGGACATCCTTTAAACCAATGTTTTAAAAAAACGGACTGATCATCGAATTTGCTAGGATATTGGGTCACTAGTTCATTGGTCGAACTATTGGATTATTGATCAAACCACATAACTGGACCCAATAAAATTGGATAACTCGGTTGAATAAATCGGCCATTATAACAAAAATGTATAGGTATTATTAAACTGGATTGATTCGGATGACTCGGTCTCTAAAAAAATGAAAATTTTAAAATATCATAATTTCACAAGTTTATTCTTTAAATTCAAACTCTAACATAGTCATCCATAAATTCTTTAAATTCAAATACAATAATTTCAAGTTCTCTCTTCTCTCGTATTAGCTAGTTCTCATTCTCTAACTTTCTAATTTTAATTTAAATGAAAAAGAATTTAAAAGGTTAAAAACAGCGTCGTTTTTTGTTTTAAAAATAAAATAAAATTAATAAGCATTGAACCAGATAGTTTTGAAAAACCGTCGGTTCACCGATTTTTTCTGATTTTAGCTGGTTCGCACCGGTTCAATAATATATTTGGTCTAACAATTAAACCAGACTGATGACCCCTCCGATTCTCGGTTCAACCCGATTTTTAATACACTTCTATTTCTGTACGACATTGTTATTTGAATAACAAAAGAGAGACATCATATTTGATTTTGCATATGTTTATTTTTATCTATCTCTTAGATATTCATTTTTACAACTTATATATATTTAAAAAATACACATTGAAAATAAAGAACATGTATTCGATAGTAAAGTTTAGATGTCCACAAATTATTTCTCATTTAAAAACACCATCTCATGTCTGAGATCAGATATTTGAAGTGTGATCTATTAAAAGTTGATGTAATAGAGAAATTTGGATCTCATATAATTCCTCATTTTCCCAATGGCCACATTGTTGGTGGTTGGATAAAAATATAGCTTTTCTTTATTTTAATGCACATGCTTTGATATTTTGAAATATAAAATATATATTGAAATTCGAATAGTTTGATTGCGATCTATTGTCTACAAATATATCAATTGACTAAATATGTGATATTGTTCACTACGAATAATTTGAATTCTTCATAATAAATATTAGATAGACTTAAGTATTATAAACATAGTTGTGTTACTTTGACATTATTTTTCTCCACATATAATTTATACTATTGAATGTGGACATTAGACCCAAAGCTAGAGAAAGAGATAGAAAAACATTTTTAACCAAAAGGCTACAAGAATATACAACATTAGTGTTCAAAAAAACAATTTTTGTTTTAACTCATATATTAAAATCTAAAGTAATAAATTCCTCATACTTATCATGCCATATAATTATTTTATTAGATTTTTCTTTAACGGTAAACAAAATGACAAGTAACATAAAATTCACACATATACAATTATAAAATTGTAAATTCAAATTTGTCAAAAAAAAATTGTAAATTCAAATTTGTCAAAAAAAAATTGTAAATTCAAATTTGTGTGAAGATATTTATCTTAAGGTTAAATTGCATTTTTTATTTCCTATAAGTTCATAGTCTTATAATTTTAGTCTCTTAAATTTGAAAAGGTTTTAAAAGTGCTATTTTCAAACTTATGTGTTAAAAGTTGCAAGATTAAAAGACTTAGCAAACTAAAAATACAATTTAATCTTATTTTAACAATATCCATAATGTTAGTTAAATGATACCTCACCTCCAAAAAAAAAAAAGTTACATAATAACAAATAATAATATGTTCAGTCACTTTATTTCTGCTACAACAACAACACATAATAACCTTATTTGGAATAAAATAGTGTTATTGAAGGTGTCTTTATTTTCATGGATAATGTTACATAAGAGGTTACCGACGAAAGATAATCTAATTCATCATGGTGTACTTCTCTCGAATGGGGTGCACTGTTCAGGAGGTTGTGGAATTGACAAAGATGTGAAATTACATGTTAGTAGGTTGTATTGAGGTTCAAAGTATTTGGAGTAAAATTAAAAACTTGGTTAGGTGTTAATGACCCTTTTTCTATTGTTATTATAGAACATTCGAATAAATTTTGTAATGTTTGTGTTCGGGAAAAAAGCAGATATGAGTTTACATGTAATTTGGTTAGTTAGTTGTTGGTACATTTGAAAAGAAAGAAATAATAAGGTGTTTAATCAACAAAACACTTCTCTGGAGGCTCTCGTAGATAAAGTGAAAGTCTTATCTTAGTGGCGGTTGAAGTCACAAAAGAATGAATTTGATTGTCTACTGCATATGTAGTTGATTAATCATTTGGCTTGTTTAGCGATTAGCAATAACTATAATTTGTTGTTTGCGATTACAAATATTTAATTTCCTTATGATATACTAGTTAAGTTAGATACCTTAATTAGTCAGCATAGGGCCTACGATGGAGGTTAGGAAACGGTACCAAAATGTACATGTTTGGAAGCAACCGTGGCTTCGAAATGAGGAACAACCTCTTATAACAACAGAGGTAGTTGAAGGTAAAGAGAATATATATGAATGTGTCTAAACTTATTGATTATATTACATGGACATGGAATCATCACATAATCCATCAGCTTTTTAATTCACGAGTTAAGGAGGAGATCATAAGAATTCCCCTCAATTTGTTGCACACTGAGGATGAACAGATTTGACACTGTAGCAGACACGGTGTTTACACAGTCCGCTAGGCTTACTATCAGCTCATCCAAGTAATCATAAACAACAATCATCTCAAGGTTGAAGGTAACTGGAAAATCCTCTAGAAAATGACTATCCCGCAAAAAGTTAAATTGTTTTTCTGGCGAGTATTACGCGGCTGTCTGTCGGTTAAAAGTCGACTAGTCCAAAAAGAGTCCAATGAAATAATAGATGCTCCCACCGTGATCAAGTCACATTGCTTCTTTGGATGCCATACATTGCGAGAAGTGTGGAAGGAGGCGAAAGAGTGGCAAGTCGCCGACAAATGCAGTGAAAATGTTGTCGGGTTACTAGATATGTGCATCAAAATGATTGATGAATGATTACAATAATCCTTTGTACACTGTGGTGGAGAAGGAATCAAAGATGTTGGAATGATAAAATCTCCACTATTTTTGAAGTTAGCCGTCAAGCTAGAGACACGCATCAAGAATGGTTGAATGTGCAGAGGAGAAACATGAATACAGACAACAAAAGAGCTACAAAAGCTAGTTACAGTTGGTCCAAACCGTCTACAGGTAAGCTCAAATTCAATGTTGAAACGACATGCTATACGGAAGATGATTCCTTCTGCGTAGGGTTGCGTTCGCGATGAGCATGGGCATTTCCTGCAAGCATACACAAGGAGATTTCAAGGTATATCCACAATAGCCAAAGCCGAAGCCACAAGAATGAGAGAAGTTTTACATTGGCTTTGGAATGATTATAGAAAAGCTGATGATATTGAGGTGAAAAGTGATTATTTACAAGTTGCGCAACCCATCAATTCAATGCATACTAATAAAATCGAGTTTGGTAGTTTGATTGGTATGTGTCGTAAATTGTTATGTTTAAGCATAAATTGTAGGGTCAATTATATTATGAGACAAGTAAACCGGATAGTTAATTAATGATAGTAAACCGGATAGTTAATGACATAACTCAAGTAAACCGGATTATTATGAATGAAATGTCTTTAATTTGTTCATGTAAAAAAAAATTTAGACACACATTATGCTTAATTTTTTTAATATATAAATCAATTCGTTTATTAAAAAAATAAAAGTTAAATGACACCTTATTAATTAATGAATACTAACATGAGTGAAAAACAACAAAACCGAACCGTCTCATTCACGGCAGTTCCCACACTTCTCTTGACTTTTTAATTTATTTTCTCCTTTCTGTTGCTACTTTTCATATTTTCGTATGTTTGCTTTTTCTTGCTGTGATCCTCTCCACTTTGTGACTTTCCCTTTTCAAGACAATTTATGCCAGCAACACCACCACTCCCATCATTCATCTATCTATCACTATCATATCACCCTCAACATAAAAAAAAATAAATATCATTTATTTCTAAAAAAAAATAAAAAATGAAATTTTCCAAAATCACCAACATTAAAGATGCATAGTTACACTTGTTCTACTATTTCCTTCTTTTCCTCTCTCTAACACTACAAAAAAAAACCCTTCTTTTAGACCCATTATTTTTTACAAACAATATGGTTGGTGACAAAGGAGACACATCAAAGAAACAACAACCTCAACAAGTTTCATCTTCACCAAAAGCATTACAACATGAAGAATCATCATCAAAACAAGTTGTTGTTGTTAGTGGAACAATTACAAACCCTTTTATTTCAAGTCCATTATTTGTTTCAAGTGGTGCAAGTTCTTCACCTTTTGAAAATCAATTTGAAACAACATCAACAACAACAACAAAAAGACCAAGATATAGTGGACAATGGAAGCTTCTACCATCACCACAACAACAACAACAACAAAAACAACCTCAAACTCAAACACAAATTACAAACATTCTTAATCAAACAACAGAATCAAAATCAACAACACCTTCACCTTCAAATCTTCCACAACAACAACAACCTCAAACTACTTTAGCTGCTTCTTCATCAGAAACAACTTCATCACAATCTCATGATCATCTTTCACCAATGCCTTTTCAAGAAGGAAATAAACATGAAGAACAAGTTCATCAACAACTAAGAAAAGGTAAATATGTAAGTCCTGTTTGGAAACCAAATGAAATGCTATGGTTAGCAAGAGCATGGAAAGAACAATTCCAAACTGGCTCAGATTCTTCTTCAAGAACAGAACAACAACAAGCTGATTTAGGAATGAGTAGAGGAAAAACAAGAGCTGATAAAGACAAAGAAGTTGCTGAATTTCTAAACAAACATGGTGTTAGTAGAGATGCTAAAACTGCAGGTAAAAAAAATTATATATATAAGTTGGTTTCAGTTTAATAATTTTTAATAATAATAATAATTATAGAATATTGATACTGCAGATAAAAAAAATTATATATAAAATTTCATTAGAGTTTAATATTTTTTAATAATAATTATAGAATATTTACGCATGAATGAACTGCAAATAGGCAACAAGCTGCGTAGAGTTAGTTACAGTTTATTATTGAAATATAAAAGTTAGTTAAAATTTGTTTAGTTTGTTGATTCTCTACTAACAAACTCTAACTAACTTCTAGATTTTTTATTTTTTTTTATATTTTTTTATTAGCAGGTACTAAATGGGATAACATGTTGGGAGAATTTAGGAAAGTTTATGAATGGGAAAGAGGTGGTGAAAGAGAACAAGTTGGAAAAAGCTATTTTAGGCTTTCACCTTATGAAAGAAAGTTACATAGATTACCAGCTTCTTTTGATGAAGAAGTTTTTGAAGAACTTTCACAGTTTATGGGATCAAGAATGAGATCTTCTTCTCATGGTGGTAGAATTGGTTCTTCTTTTGTTTCTTGTGATGAAGCTAGAACAAGATCTCTTCCTCCTCCAAGACCTTTCAAAGATGATGATCTTCCTCTATCAGGTGTTTGTAGTATAAAAGCTTAAAAAAAATCACTTATTTTATATTATATATCATGATAATATGAATATCTTAATTTATGTCCTTTATTCCTCACATTTAATTAAACCCCATTTTTCCTTTGTTGCCAATTCATAATCTTCAATGCACTACTCAAGTTATATTTTTGGGTGATAATACGCACATGTTAAACAACCTAAAAATAAAAATTTAGCATTTAATAATATAAAATATTTAATATTGAAAAAATTAAATATACTAGGTCTTAACATGTGCCCCAGGAACAATGGCACATGTTAATATTTTCCTTTATTTTTTTATATAAATTTTTAAAACTAACACTATTATTATTATTATTATTATTATTATTATTATTATTATTATATGATGAAAATGTAGAAGTTTTGTTTATGATCCTTACTCTTTACATTTAATCAAACCCCTTTTTTCTATTAAATAAAAATTTATAATTTTCACTCTTTCTATTTATATAATCTTCCATGTACTTGTGAAAAGTTGAATAGTAAAGTTTTGTTTTTTATACTATAAAAATTTTTCATAACTTTTTATAGATGAACAGTATTGTGAGACATCCATGAAAGTTTTGGAGAGCAAGTATATTATTTACTGTTTCTGTTATTCTCTCTGACTGGTACCAACTAAAAATACTGTTTAGGAAAGAATGTTTTAGAAAAGGTGAAAAGAAAATGAAATTTTAGTCCAAGAAATTTCAAACTTTTATTTTCACTCATAAAAAAAAAACTTTTTTTTATAATAAAAATTAAAACTTTTTAATCACTATTATTGTTTCATTGTTGCAGCTAGGACAAAACAATTGACAATGACAAGTGGAGGTGATCAACAATTTTTTCATGGTCCTAGAGGAAACCTATTAGGGTTAGATTCTCTAATGGAAATTTCAACACCTACTTCTAGTTTGAAAGAACTAAGAAGAATTGGAAAAATAAGAATGATATGGGAAGAATCAGTGAGTTTATGGGGTGAAGAAGGTGAAGTTCATAGAGGAAGAGTGAGGCTTCAAAATTCAAGCTTTTTACATGCTGATGAACTCACTTGTTTTGATGATTCAATGGTGATTTGTCCGTTAGAATCTTTTGAAGATGGTCCTTTGAAAGGTTTTTCAGTTGATAGATTTGTTTCTGGACAACAAGTTAAAGTTTTTGGTAGAAGAAAATCTTCTTCAAGTTCTAGTGGTATATATCAAACTAAAACTTTCCTTGATTAATTAATAATATATTTTTTGTTTTATTTTTATAATATTCTAGAATTTTAATTTATTTAATTTTATTCATTTTTCAATTTTTCAGGTTATGCTGAAAGAGTCCAACCTCTCAACAAACCAATTCCAATAAGATGTGAGTTCCTTAATTTATTTAGTTGTCATTATTATTAAGGTTCCTTCTATAATCAATATAGAGGTATGACAAAAAAAATAAAAAATATATATAGAGGTATGATTAGCATATATATGTTTGCAATCAAATCATTTTTCCTAATAAAAAACTCATTTTTTTACTTTCTTTTCATTCAAAATATAATAAGTTTATTAATTTATTTATATGTTTGGGATGTATGAGTTAATGAATGAACTAATAAGGGTTTAATCATTTTGAAATTTGTTTATGAAAATAAATTTATAATAGCTACGATTGTTTAAAAATAATATGTGCTCAAATTAAGGGTTAATGGTTATATACTTATCTTGCAGTTGCATCTTATTTTTTCTAATAATTAAGATTTCCTACGACAATGACAATATATTAGAGAGACCCATAATGTTGTTTTTACTTATAATTGTACATACAAAATGGGACTACAATTGCAATTGCATTATAAATATAGACAAATTATTTTAAACAACAAATATTTATATTATCAATTTTATATGTTTATCATGAATTGAACTCTCAACCTCTTTATCACTCCACTCTTTAAAAATATTGTTTTTCCATTATATAAATTTTGCAACTAAAATTATTTTCTTGCAATTTTAAAGACTGCTTATGCCAACTAAAAACATTTTTTTTGCAATTTTAAAGATTGCTTATATATATGCCAACTAAAATTTAGAACCTTGCCTAATTAATGACACATGCACATTGTTTTTAACTTATAATTTGATGTACTTTTTTTACTGTACAAAAATCAGCTACAATTGCAACTCTTATCTCAATTTGGTACTGTAAAATTAAAGACATGCTCCAAAAAGTTTACCTATAATTAAAATTACATTAAATTACACTAACTTTTTACTCAAGCATTAAATTATCCAACTAGTATTATTTTATTATTATTATTATTATTTATTTTTTTGGCATCTAAGTAGTCCTTGTTAATTTTGGTAGAATCATAATTAATTTATATGGTTGGTATTTAATTAATTGCAGCAATTGTGCCATTGGATTTTAGAGACCCAACTGAGTATTACATGGAACATCTCCTAAAAATCTCATCACCACAATCACTTCCAACATTATTTGAGCTAAAGCATTATCTTCAAGAGCCACCACCACAAAATTTGCGGTTTCCACTTAGAAAAGAAGTGTTTGATGATTTACCACAAGGTAAAGAATTTTTCTTCACAACAACCTCTGAACCATTGGATTGTAGATCTATAATCTATGACATTGTGGGCCCCATCATTAGAACCAACAACAACATTAACAACCCTAGTACTCTCCCATTTTCTAGTAGAGACTCTTTCATTGGTGTTTGGGATGATTGCATCAATAGGGTCGTTTCAAGATTCTGCCACGATGAAATGGTAATTACTAGAAAGCCCTTTTCATTATTTACATCATCATTATCATCATCAAATTCACAATCACAAGACACATTGTTGCAAGATGAATGGCCTAATGTGAGTGGTTTTGTGAACAACTTTTGTTTATGGAGAGGTGAAGAATGTGAAGAATCAAAAGTGAATATTCAAAACCCATCATCAACTATCATTCAAAAATTACTATGGAGCTATCTAGATTTACCTTATATCCTTGGTTACTATGCTATTGGAAATAAGGTAACATTTTGTGCACTTAGTAAATCACAAGAAGATCATGGTAAAATCATTAGAACCGATTTACATCAAGTGAATCTAACAACACCAAGTGAAAGATTCAAATCTTTAATACCATGTTTTAGAATTGGTGTTTTGTTATCATCATTGAGCAAAAGTTGCACAAACATGCAAAAGGGTAGTTTTGTCTATAGTGATTTTGAGAGATATAGTTTTGGTCAAGGTGTTATAATTGAAATGACACCAAACACATGCAAAAGGGTATTTTTTGAAAAGAGAAAATTTTCATCAGTGAAAGAAGTTTATGAGATATTAGATCATAGAATACCATATAGTGAGTATTTATTTAAGGTTAATGAAAACAACATGAGTTTAGTATTTAAACCAAGAGGGATTAGAGTTAAGCCATTAAACATTGAACAATTAGTTGAAGCATTAAAGTATGTAACAAAAGCATTAGTTGCATTACATGATTTATCATTTATGCATAGAGATATAGGATGGGAGAAAGTGATGATGAGAAATGATGGAGAAAGTGGTGAATGGTTTGTTAGTGGTTTCGACGAAGCGGCGGGTGCGCCGGCATTAGGGAAGTTTGTGAAAGGCGATACAGTGGAGCGTGGAAGACACGCGCCGGAGATGGAAAGAGGTTTACATGGTGTGAAAGTTGATGTGTGGAGTATAGGGTATTTGATAATGACATGTGGGTTGGTTAATGTGCCTAAGATGTTGAGAGAGTTACAAAATTGGTGTATGGAACAAAATCCTGAACAAAGACCTACTGCAGCGGATTGTTATCATAATTTGTTACAACTTCAATCATCTTTGTTGGTGTCAGGTGGTGCTGGTGGTGGTGGCGATGGTGGTGGTGGAGGGTTGATGTGATTGGTTTTGAATTTTGATTGATTGGTTCATGTTTGTTTTAATGGTGGTGTGGTAGTAGTGATTTATTGTTGAATTAATACCTGAATTGTTAATTATTATTATTATTATTATTATTATTATTATTATTATTGTTTTTTATTCTCACAAAAGGGTTATTGATACTCAATGAAAGTATATTTTGTTTAGTTATTTTATTACAGTATATGTTTGGATTTATACTAGTATTGAGTTTTATGAAATCACAGTATTTTTGTATGATTAATTTGACAAAAAAAAAATACTTTTTTTTGGGTACTATTTTAAGAAAAAATTATTTTTAAATTATTTCAATTCATTAATTATAAAAAATATTTTTGCCAATAAAAATTAATGTGTTTAATTTAAATTTGGAGCTAAATAGATCATTTTTTTACTCTAATTTTTATTACTATTTTATTTGATTATACAAAGTGATAATAAATTTTAGGTTAAATATGTTTAGTTTCTTTAAAATACTTCTTTAAATTTTCAATTTTAGTCTGTGATTTTTTTTATAAATTTACATACAATGTTTTAAAAGATTTTCTTGACATCACTATTGAGATATTAATATATTATTTAATCTACACCTTTTTAAGTGTCGTTTTTGAATACAAACATCAAATTAGCGAAATGTATTTTTGCATATTTTTTTCTATTACAAAGTATATTCTTATTCTAATCCATCAATAAACTTTAACTTTTTACACACAAATTTAATATTTTATCTTTCTCTTGTAACAAACCATTGTTAGTTACTATATCTTTTTACAACAAATTCATATTGTTCTGCACTCTCTTATAACAAACAAATGTTAATGACAAAAGTATGATTGACAAATTGTCCCCTTAAAATACCAAAATCATAGTTAAATAAACACCAAATCTGCAATCAAACGATATTTAAAACGAAATCGATAGAATACTTTGAGAAGGGGTGATTTTGTGAACTTTTGGCATTAGAGATTTAAGATTGAAAATGGAATTGAATAAAAAAATTGACTAAAAGAAGAAATTGAAATTTGAAATGCATTTTTGTACGTATGTATGTGTTTTTTTGGTAAAATATTTCTTTGTTAGTGTTACGTGAAAGCATACTAATTTTAGATTATAATGTATTTATTAAAAATGTTGTACTATGCTTATCAAAAGAAAATGTTGTACTACAAATTTTATATATTTTTTGAGTTATTATTTGGTTATACTACCTCCGTCCCATTTTATTAGAACTATTTTGATTAAATGTTATTATTCACTTATTATGTTTTGACCATATTTTTTTAATAATATATAGATATAAATATAAGCATATAAGATCTTGTTTGATTTATTTTGATGAGTATTTTCAAAATATCTAATTTTTATTAATAGAGAATTAAAAATATTAGTGATCAAAATTATGCGTTGGCATACGTGCAGTAGTCAAACTAATTTTTATATTTTGCAACGGAGATAGTAAATGTTTTTATCGGTCATTTTTTATTAAAAATATATAAAATTATTCAAGAACTGTACGAATTGTCTTGCAAAGTGATTGAAGTAAGCCGTGTAAAGCGGGTTATATATCTCTCATAGTTATAATTTTGACTGATGGAAAATTTATGTTTGGACGTTTATGAAAGATCTTAATTTTAAAAAATTGAATATTTAGGGAGTTGTGTAAAATTTTCATTACTGTCATTTTTAGGGAGTTGTGTAAAATTTTCATTACCGTCATTTTACTAATATTTTTCTTTTTCTACTAAAAAGTATGGTTTGTCTATATGAGCTTAGTTTAAGTGATAAAAATATTGTAGTTCTGTCCCAAAATAAAATAATTAATTTGATTACAACACGTATATTAATGTATAATTTTGATTACTAATATTTTTAATTCTTTATTAGTAAAAATTATAAAAGCTTGATATTTTGAAATACTTATCAAAACAAATTAAATAAGATTTTATATGCTTATATTTATATCTATATATTATTAAAAAAGTATGGTCAAAGCAAGTTAGTGAATAGTGTCATCTAATCAAAATAGCTCTTATAAAATGGGGCGGAGGTAGTATATAGTATTAAGCATCAGTCTGAGATTAACTTCGGACATTTCACTTATTCACATTTATGGCTTATTTAAATTAACTTTTTGAGCTTATGCATGTAAAAACAACTTGTACAAATAAATAAATTTTAGGTTAATTTATAAATTCTCACTTTTTAAAAAATTATTAATTTCCACTTTGTATAAGCTAATCCAAATAGGCCCTTATCAAATATTATAAAATATGTTTTTTATCGTTGAAAAAATAGAAACGAATTAAAATCCTTTTATTTCCTCTAAGATTCTAATTTATCTCTAATAAATATAAAATTTAAATTAATAATTGCTTGAATTGAGTTATTTGAGAATGTTTGAGAAAGCTTGCAAAACATCTTATGATAAGTTTTTATAAGTTTTTTAGTGTACTTTATGAAAATAACTCTTAACAAATATAAAAAATATTTTTATTTTATTTTTTTCCATAGAAATATTTTTTGCCATGTAATATTATATCTCATCTCATCTAATTTAATTTAATAGTAAAAAATTTCTTAGAATTAACCTAATTTTTTTTTGTTACAAGACTTAACTTAATTAGATAGACTTTAAAATTGTGAGCAAATGTAAAAATAAAAAATATGAAGTCCTTCCCGAGAAAAATGATCAAAAATGAGTACTCTTCAATTTTTATTATGTTTAAATAAAATGATCATATCATTTCTCTAATACAAATTAAGTGCTTTTTTTTAGACAAACTAAATAAAGTGCTTCTTGAGAAAATGAATTAATGAAGTGATTGAGAGAGAGGGGCCTGGAGAAGAAGGTGACAATGAAGGTAAAATTGGCGGCTGGTGCAGTTATACTATACAGGTGTGAGGTAAGTTTTAATCAAATCAAATCAAATCACATCACAATCCAAGAACCAATTAGAAGAATTGATGAGTGTGTGTGTGCAGTGTAATTGTGCAGTGTGGAGTGCAGTGTAGCAGTATTTTTCAGTTTTCCATTGGTACGTGTCTCTATGCCTCAGACACTACTGTTTTCTTTTGGTATTTGGTTGGTACCATTGCAGATTAATTAATGTCTTGCTTCATTAATTAAACATATAAATTGAGAGAAAGAGAAATAAACAAGAGAGAAAAACATATAAATTGAACTACTGTTTTCTCTCTTTTGTTACAGCTGAGATGCAGTTTTGATCGACATGTACTCAGATATCTGACTGGCTGACCTAGTCAAGTGTAATATGTAGGTATCTTCTTCCCCCTCTTTATTTTATATATGTTTCAATCTGGATTTTATGGATTAGATTTATAGTGGTCTCCACTTGATTCTACAGCTCTTGTTAGCTTATGTTATGTTACGACTTTTAATTTTGATTATGATAATTTGAGGCCATAGATAGCTATTTTTAGCTTTTGAGAAAAGCACAAAAAAAGTGTTGGAAGTATTTTTTTTTAAATTATGTAATTGTTATAAATATTTTTAAAAATACCTTTTAACTTAAAAATATGCATTTTATTTAAAAGAAACACACACAAGAAAACAGTAGTTCAAATTGATTAATGAATTGCGATTAATTTTAGTTCAAATTCATTCTTCAATTTATGTGTTTTTCTCTCTTTCCTATTTCTCTCTTTCAAACCAAACACACCCTTAATCGTTAAATGGTTTTAGTTAATCTCTTTGCGAATGAAAACGAGTTTTGATACTTTAGTTTGATTTTGATTTGCGTTAGTTTGCATGTGGAAAACCGTTGCCTAAAATGACTGAAAAAATCGTTGCCTTTTCATATGTGCAGCAACGGTTTTAAGAATTGGTTGCGAAAATGTAAAAAACCGTTGTCTAGAAAACCGTTGCATAAAGGTTTCAGCAACGGTTTTGATGCTTTAAACAACGGTTTTCTAGCGTTGCCGAAAGCGTAAAATGTTGTAGTGTAAGTTCATTTGTGCTATCATAGGAAGAGATGTAAGAAAATTTGGTTTATGGTTAAGTCTATGGAAAACTTAGTTTGAAATGGACTAAATTTTCTTGAAGTGGTTATAAGAGGTAATAAATAAATATTATAAGTCTCTGACTTGGAACTTATTTGAAGCCTCCAAAACTTTTACGAATGCCTGATCTCCATTCTTGTTATTGATTTTCTTGATCTATGGTCTAAGTAACTTGAACTTGCCCCAATTCTTTCTATTTTAGCTTAATTTCTTGATGACAAGCAATAGTTCAAATATTTCTATTATTTACTAGGATTTTGTCCTAAATAAATTATAATTTTAAATAGGATTATTATAATTTGTTACTTGTTTTTGTTCATTTTGTATTTTTAGGACTTAATTCGTGGAATGTAAAGAAAATAATGCATTATATTCATTTTAAGGTGCCTTAGTAATCAATTCAAGACGTGAATAATGAAATTGGAAGCCCTTTTTTTTTTCTTTGACACAAGTGGAAGCCCTTTCTAATTAAAGTGAAAGTTCATTTTTAATGTCATCAGTTGGTCGAAGCCAAAAGCCAAAGAAAATTGTCACTAAATACCGAAGAAAATGAAAAATCAAATTTTGCCATAAGTTGAGGTTGTCGTGGCCGTGTGGGATCTTGCCACGACTGTGCCAAGCAAGTCACAAGCTGGAGAATTCGTCCAAAGCACTGCCATCACCCGTGTGAAACCAGGCAGACCTAGGCAAACATATTGTAGAAGGCTCATTGATTTGGCTCATTGGAACTATCATGGTCATTACCATGGCACGATCGTGTGAATAACGGTATTAAATAAAAATTCATACACTGTTAATTTTGATGAATCTCAATAACATATCAAATTATTTTTAATTTCTCTAAAAAAAATTATGGATGATCTATATGAGCGATATAGGTGAAAACATAATCAAAATTTAAAAAGTATTTAATCAATTATAAGGTTGAAAAGTAATTAATGAAATGAAATATAATCCCAGTAACTTTATCTCCCTGTTATTTCTTCTTGAAGTTATATGTGTTGTAGTGTTGTGAGTGTGAATGTTAACAAACAAACTTTTTTCTCTATACTTAAAATAATATTAATTGATGAATGATTTTAATATCGCACGGAGTTTCTATGGATACAATACTCGAAATACTTAATTTTTTATTCTGCAAATCGCAGACATCAATCACTACAAGAAAACAAGCAAACAGCGACAGGCAAATTGCGGCAGTTGCTATTGAACTGCCACCGCTTTTGTATTTCTCGACGGTTATTGCGGCATTTCTTCAACCGCCACCGATGTTTGTACATCCTCGACGGTTTAATGTATATCGCTGGCGGTTCCCCTTTATTCCCTAATTGGATCTCTAATTGGATTCTGCTTCATCGTATTCAATCAAAGAGATGTTTTTTTTTTTTTTTATAGAGATCCTTAATTCTCTGCCCAAACCTAGTGTTCTACTTTTCTCTCTCATAGAACTTCTCTCTTGTTCTCGGTCACGAACCCAGAAACTCTCATGCTCATCACCATCAATATCGCAATGCTCCATCACCATCGCATGACCACATAACCAACGAAAGGTTAGTTCGCATGTCATTTTCATCTCAGTTTCATTCCTCTTTTTGTTTGTCCTTAATTTTTTTCTTTGATTTTGATTTGGACGGTTTATGCCTTTTTTAGGGTTTTTGTCTTTGATTGTGATTATTTCTGGGTAAATCTAAACATAAGATGCATACCCTATCAATTTCATTGGGTTCAAGTTTGAAAGTAGTTTCCCCAAATTGATTTATGAATTTTTTCTTCCAATCTTAATGGGAATTTGTTACCTTTTTCATGTTACTAGTTTTCCCCCTTAGTTTTTTCACGTCATCATGCCTTTAGGTTGTAAGTAATCAAATTTCATGCCTTATATGCTTTCAGTTTTACTTCATGGAAATCATCATGACATTAACAATTATCAACCAAAGCTTCCTATGTATCTAGAAATTATCAAAATAGAGATTTAGACATTTATGAGTAGTGAATATATCATATTCTCTTTCAAAAATAGAGAAGAATCCTTGTGTTAGTAGATCATTAGGATGTATTTTTTTGAATTTTTAAAGTTATGCTACTGGCTTTGGTTAACTATTATTGTTAGTAGATCATTGTGTAATGTAACTGATTACATTTTATCTAATTGATATTTTCTGAAATTTTGGCGAGTACATTTATATATGTTTATGACAGATGATATTGTGATAGTTATGTTAATGTTTTAACATTTGAAACTACTGAAAACTTGAGATGTAAAGAAATATGGTTTTTTTTTAGTTGTGTATGTGATTCTTTAGTGTTCTTAGCTTACTAGTCTGGCTTTGTCATGCTATTTTGCACGGAAACGAAAAGCACGATGGGCTAATTACTATTTAAAAGAATATTAAATGGGCATCTTAATTGGTTTTCGTAACAAATAGCATTTTCCTTTTTGTTTTTAGTGTTTTTCCTTTCTTTTAAAATCACTTTTAATTGTTCGTTTATCTTTTGTAGAATTTTAGATAAAGAGTTGGTTTCAGACTAAGCTCCAAGAATCACCACAAGTCCCTAAAATGAATTGGTTTCTCCACAAGGCCCTCAATGTAAGGAAGGTGAGACTTCTTGCACTATCTTAATGTTGTTAGGATAGTTGGTACTTATATTATCTTCAAGGATTATAATGGTAAGCACATAAGATCATTTGATATATTTGTCGTGTGTATCATTGCTCTTAAGTATATGGTGTAGGTTGTGTAATTTATGTTTGATGTGTATCATTGGTGGATGTAATTACTTAAAAATGCAGCATACACTACAAGAAAAAAGACATAGCGACGGTCAAATTGCGGCGGTTGGCTATAATAGAAACAAAGTTTTGACTAAATTCTAGTTCTAATTATTTTAATGGATCTCTTACACGGTTAGGTTTGATCATTGTTCTGCTATTGGAGTCATTCAACTTAGTTCCATAAAATCTTCATGATAACTTAAGAAAACATTTAGATTTATTTTTAACTTATAAATAAGTACTTATATGATAAAACACTTATGCTATAAAACATTCAACTGATCTGATTATCCAAACAGGGTTGTTAAATTCCTCCGGAATCATCATCAATTCGCATTAATTCATTAAATGAGAAACACTGTCTAAATAACTACACTGCCTGCCTAAACTGATTTTGTTTTATAAGTTGGGTTAATCTCAACTTTTTTTTTGACTCGAATAAACTTAACTCATTTCATTAATCAATTGTTTCTCAATACAAGGAGGAATTAAATGAAAAACATTGTGCCTAGTCGAAAAATTGGCCGCTTTAGCTAACAAGTAAGCAACCGAATTCGCTTAGCGCTTGACAAACTTTACCTTAAAATTGGAATTTAAAACTAATAAGTTTTTAATACTAGAATCAAGTACACTAAATTCTGATCTTCCACCATACTTTGCATGAATTGCTTGTACCAATAATTGAGAGTCACTCTCATATATCATGCATTCAATGTTCATATGAATAGCTACCTGTATAGTTTCTTTCAAAGCTAATGCTTCCGCCACTGTACTGTCATAAATGCCATGATACCAAGCTGTTCCTGCACCTACAAAGTTGCCATTTTCATCTCTGATACACCAGCCTCTGTTTGTCGTTCCCCTGCTATTATTAAATTCGGCGTCGACATTGTATTTCAACCACCCCTCACGCGGTTTCTGCCAAGTTTGCTGCTGCATAATCTGATTTTCATTCAGGCTGCTTGCCTGTATATTCTGAGCAACAATCCATATCATTATCATATATAAAAATAATTTATCTGTTAGCATAAAAATAGCTTATGTAAGGTTATACATAAGCGCTTATTCATGATAAGCCCTTGTGCTATAAGCTGCAAGTAAAGTAAGTTGTTTATTTATGCAAACAGGCCTGAGCTGTAGTCCTTATTTAGGGTTAAATACATTTGTGGTGCCTAGAAATGAATAAAATGTAAAACTAGATAATTTATTGGAACTAAAATATATTTCCCATTGAATTTATTTGTTTACTGTTTTGTTTATTTGAAGGACTTGCACCTGAGATTCCTGAGGATCTTTACCATTTGATTAAAAAGGTTGTTTCAATCCGTAACCATCTTGAGAGGAACATAAAGGACAAGGACTCAAAGTTCAGACTCATCCTTGTTGATAGCAGAATCCACCACCTTGCTCGCTACTACAAGAAAACTAAGAAGCTTCCCCCTGTGTGGAAATAGTAAGATTATACATAAGCGCTTATTCATGATAAGCCCTTGTGCTATAAGCTGCAAGTAAAGTAAGCTGTTTATTTATGCAAACAAGCCTGAGCTGTAGTCCCTATTTAGGGTTAAATACATTTGTGGTAACTAGAAATGAATAAAATGTAAAACAAGATAATTTATTAGAACTAAAATATATTTCCCATTGAATTTATTTGTTTACTGTTTTGTCTATTTGAAGGACTTGCACCTGAGATTCCTGAGGATCTTTACCATTTGATTAAGAAGGTTGTTTCAATCCGTAACCATCTTGAGAGGAACATAAAGGACAAGGACTCAAAGTTCAGACTCATCCTTGTTGATAGCAGAATCCACCGCCTTGCTCGCTACTACAAGAAAACTAAGAAGCTTCCCCCTGTGTGGAAATAGTAAGATTTTCATACCCTATACAATATGTTTTTGTTTTCTATCGACATTATTCAGCTTTAAAATTCCAGGCTTTGTCACCGATTACAATTTTTTTCCATTTTGTAACAAGAGGAAGAATTGCCATTGATGTTATTAGCCAAGTTTTGATAATATCCTCGACTACATTGGAATTGGATCCATCAGTCACATTTTGTAACTTATGTTATCCTAGACTACATGCTTTGAATTATAATTACTTGCCTAGGGTATCAAATATTGTCCACCAGGGCCCATTGGCATTTAGAAAGGATCTTGTTAGCTAGAGTATAAATTTAACTAATGCATATTTGGTTGAATAGGATCTTGTTTCGTTAATTCTATGTTGCCGTACATGCACATATTGTTTCTCAATAGGCTAATATCATGTTGTGATTGCTTGCTTTATTATTTGTATATACTTTTGATAAAAGTTGCAAATGTTACTTTATAATCTTCTTTTAAACCGTGGATCTTTCTTGTCTTGTCTTCCTGATAATTTGCATTTCTACTATGTGAAATACTCAACTAATGACTTTTGAATTTGTAGTGAATCAACTACTGCCACCAACGCTTTGGTTGCTTAGAGATTGTATGCTTCCAAACATGAAAAGCTTGTAATCCCAATTGAGTTGCAGCACTCTTTTTTTTGTTCCAAATCAACTACTGCAAATCTACCTGCTAATCAGGTTTGTGTTAATGTCAAATGTTTCTTTATTTTTGGTTTGTTATTCATTCTTGAACATTGACAACTTGTGTTTCCATAATCAGGTTATATCGGATTTTGCCTTCTTGTCTTTTGGTGGTGGACCTCGAAAATGTGTTGGGGACCAATTTGCTCTCAGGGAGCCCACTGTAGCACTGACTATGCTGATCTTACCTTAATTAAGGATAGGATGAGGGCACTGTCAAAGCTGATCTAACTTAACAACCTTGACATGGTCTTGTATTGATGCACTGTTACTATTTTAAACTTAATTTAGATGTAAGCTGTGTGTTATTTTTATTTAGTGCCATGCCATCCATGATCATATATGATCCTCACTGCACGTCTATTTATTTCAATTTACATTTTATCTTGCAAATTACCAATTCTCTTTGTATGTTTTACTATTTAATGGTATACAATTCTTTGACCGTAGGGCTTTTTTGGTTTTATTTTAGAATTTTGATAAAATGAAAAGGAAAAAAAAATCTAGATTTTTTTTGAAAAAAATATATGGAGTTTTTTTTGAAAAAAAAAATTGCTTTTTTTTGGGCAAAAAAAACTTTTGCGGCGGTTTCAAACCGACGCTAAAATCTCAGAAATAGCTTACAAAATAGCGACCAATAGCGGCGGTTGTAAACCGACGCAAACGTTAACAGAACCGTCGCTAATGACCTAGCGGCGGTTATTTCGACGGTTCACTAGAACTGCCGCTGAATGACCTAGCGACGCCGCATTTAGCGACGCTTGACAACCGCCGCATATGGCATTTAGCGGCGGTTTGAACCGCCGCTAAATGCCATTTTGAACTGCCGCCGCTTGCTGTTTTCAGCGTAGTGAATACCCTTGTTTACCTTAGGATTGTGCATAAACGGATCCAAAATTTTCTTGCCTCTTTGAAGTTCCATAGAGAAAATCTTATTCATTGTAGCAAAAGGATTTGACAAAAGAACTTGTGACTTCACCATTGAAAATTATCATTCAGACCTGTTAGAAATCTGATTATATATATAAAGAAGTGTGTCAATGGTGCGTGCATTGTACATAGCCAACAAAGTGAATCTATAGCTAGTAGCATGACAAGTACATGCAGGGAATATGTAATTAAATTAATCTCTAATTCCACCCATTTAATCTTCAATTTGGAATAAAATTCTAGTAAATTTAGATTATTATTGCAAATAGTAAATGTCTTGAATCAATTCAGAGATTTTTACCAAATCAGCTCGAGCAAACCTTATTTCAAAGTCAAGCCACACATCAATCACATTTTCCATAAAAATTGGTAATAGTTGCATGGCAACCTTTTTGTTTGATCTTTCGTTGGGAGGAGCTCCGCTAATGACCCAATTCTAAAGGCTCTTTTAAGTTTCAGCCTAGGGTGCTAGTATGGTGAGGGAGATATGGATAGTTGGATCGAAAGTCAATGGGTTTGGGACCTGAGGTAGAGAAAAGATCTCTTTGTATGTCTTGAAAAGTCTCCATGAAATTATGGGTCGTTCAACAATCTATGCAGCAGATGATTCTTGGTGTTGGAAACATGACTCAAGTAATTACTATTCGGTTAAGTCGGTTTTTCTTAGGGCTTAGTCGTTTCTTTCGTGTGACCATTTCTTCCATTTCAGTTTCAAGGTCAAAACCCTGGCTCCCCCAATTTCTCTTACGATTGTGCAATTCATCCTACTTTATGATGGGTCCCCCTGTTCCTCTAACTTCACCATTAATTCCTTCATCATTAAGAAAAAAAAAATAGAAGAAAAAACTTGATAACTAGAAGTGTTAGAAGAACTACTCTTTTTAAATAACTAGAAGACTGATAATGATATTAACTTGAAATTATATTTTGATTTTATTGACTAGTATATATCTCTTTTGGATATTATTTACAATTATAACTATTTTTTATATTACTTGCAATTTAAAAAGTGGATGAAACTTTTATATTTTAAGCATTTTTTTTATTAAAGGCCCATAATTAATAACAGGATCAAAAACCAAACACATAATGGAAGCAAAGTAATTAAGACATACATAATATATGGTCATGTTGTATCATAATTTGAATGAAACGTGACTTTATCTCCTGAGGACCGTTAATAATTTTAGGGCATCTGCTCCTCTAATATCTTGGGAATTACTTATCTGAACTCATATATAAACAATTTTTTATTTTTAGATTCATTCAATAAAAGATGTATTTAGTCTATAATACTGGTTAAATTCATCAGTTATTGAATGACCCTAAAAAGTGAAAAGTTGCATATATATATGAGATCCGAAGGAGTATTAGACATTTCCAAGGTGTTTTTTTTTATTTTTTTTTAGTACCAATACTTAATAGTATTCCCATTGGAACAAAACAAAAAATGATACTTAATAGGTAATGCTTTTCAAATAAGCATTGATATCTAATATTTCAACGAGACTCATTTATAATGATATAAAGTTATTAGTGAGATATAGAGTTACTAATAGGATCCATTTATAATTTTTTAAGAGGTGTTGAGTTGAACGGATTGAATACTTATTAAATACTATTATTAAAAATTATAAATGAGTGATGTTTACACGTGAGATCCAGTTAAGTACCCAAGAATGAATATCTCCATACTCAACACAATGATCTTGCAACTTTGTGGGCGTTTGGAATCACGGTGAGTCTGCCAGAATCACCGTAATTTTACAGAAGCTATAATTTACCATGGTTTTATAGAAACTGTTATAACTTCTATAAAATTACGATGAGTCACCGTGATTCTGACATATCTACTGTAATACTAAATGTAGGCTTTGTCTGCTAATAATTTTTTGTTTAGGGAAGGATGTTTCCATAGTGTTTGGTTGTTGTGTAGGGTTATTGGTAGAAATGTAATTTACACTATGTTTGGTTTGAGAGAAACTGGAAGGAAAGAAAGAGGAAGGAGAGAAAGATTGGAATATTCTACTTTCCTTTGTTTGGTTTATCATCAAAGAGGGAAGGAAAGAAAGTTTTTGGGTGGGACCCACTAAAAAAGCAATCCACCCAAAACTGGACGGAAAGGGAAGGAAGGCTTGCTTTTTTTGTGAAATGACATGAATACCTAAATATATTAAAATAATTACAACAATCTTCATACTACTTGTTTTTTTAATAAACAACTGGGTTTTTAACTTGCACTATTCTTTTGAGTGGTAATTTTTTTTTTTCAATTCATTAATTTTTTATACTTTTCTACATTATAATTAAATTCTTATTTTCATATTAATAAAAAAATACATTTTAGTTTTTGTCCAATTATATTCTATTTTGATTTGAGGGTAATTTTGTCATTTTAAATTTACAAACCTTTCTTTCCTCTCACTTTCTATTCACTTTCACTCAAACCAAACAACTAAACAATCATCTCACTTTCTACTCACATTCATTCCTTCAGCATTCTTTCCTCTCACTTTCTTTCCTTCAACTTCCCTTTTTCATCCAAACAAAGCCTTAAGTACCAATAGCTTTATGTATATATTGAGCATGTCTCTCTATGCAAGTTATTTTTGCTGCTGTTGGTCCCCCCATATGGATTATCCACCTCTGACAATGTTCTGGACATTAGTTATTTAGTTGCACTCCCATTTGTTTGCATTTAATTGTGTTTCTGATGAGCTAATTTAGAGGATTAGTATTGGTTGAGTGTGTGTGCAGAAGGCTGCAAAATATTGTGAAAATGATAGTACTGGTAATAGTGCCTGCCAATTTATATTTGCTATATAAGCTTTTTCATTAGAGAATAATTTTAATGAGAAATATAATATATATAACAACTATCTAATTTTTTTAAAATTAAATAATATGGTATGCTGTGTATTGTTATTTAAAATTGGGTCATGCTAACATGTGCCCTAAGGGCACATGTTAAAGAACCTTAAAGTAGAATTATTCCATTGAAAAATGCAATGAATTGACTTTTATAAAGTTAAATGCACAAGTTTTGAGGAGAATATTTCTTTATTTAGTTGTTTATCATGTGCCCTTAAGGGCACATGTTAGCTTTTGCCTTTAAAATTTGTTAGAAACATTAAGAACAATCACTTGCCCGTTATAAGTGAAAGTTATTACTCATGCTTTTGATTGAGATGGTAACAATAAATAAGAAAAACAAAATTTAGTGACTAAAAATTCTTTTTTTCTTTTGTTTGTGAATATCAAAACAATATGTAAAATAAAAAGATGGATAGAAATCTTCAATGGAATACAAGAAGTATTCAAAACTAAGAAGCAACCAAAATGAAAAACCCCAAAAGAATCTGTCTAAAACAATAAGAAAAAAAATGAAACAAGCTCACCGAGAACGATGTGTTTGGATTACCTAATAACAAATTTTAACCGTCCAAATTTAAATAGATAGTTGAGATTGTTTTTAGTTATTCTTTAAATTAAATAAGTAATGAAGACCTTCTGATATCAAAGCACATAAGAATAATTTACAACTTCATTTATATTTTTAGATATCAAAGGACACACTCTAAACTACTTGGGACACTTACCAACACTAATAATCAATCACAACAAATAAGTTTTAAATTTTTGATTTTATAATCCTCACTTTTAAGTCCCAATAAATGCTTTGGTACATATGAATGAATCATCTACAACTTCATTTATATTTTCAAATACACAATTACATATATCTTATATAAATCAACCAAGTGTGTTGACTTTGTATAAATAATAAATTAAAATAAAAACATATACTAGTACATATTAGAAAACAATGTGTTACCCTTTTGTTTGCATGCAATTTAATCATGAACAATGACAATGTGCAGTGAATATTATAGTCATGAGTTACTCTAGGCTTTTATGAATATATATATAGCTGTGAATACTAATCATATGCTCTATGCTTTAGAGAGAGACAACACAAACAATTGATTCGTGCATGCAATGCAATGAAAGAATTTATAAGATTAATACAAAAAACTTTAATATATATCTTGCCGACAAGTAACATCAAATTCTGTTTCATAGACAAGGTTTATGTTATTTTTATTCAGAAATTCAGAGTACTGAATCAACATGAATTTCGTGTTTTGATCTATCCCTATTATAAACAAACATTATTACATTTATATATTTTAGCTGCATATGTAGGCAGTAACTAGTAACTATAGGGTGCTAATAGCAATAGCTTCCCCGTGACTGCTATATATCCTATAATTCTCATCTTTCACTTTCTAATTTCTATTAAAGCTGCAAAACTTTGAAGCTGTATTCCATCATCAATATCCTCACACTTGTAACACTTAACATATAGTACTCCTTTATTTTATAATTTATAATAGCCGTAGTATTTGCAAAAATAAAAACAATTTAATACTATACACAAACAACTATTTTTCTATGTAATCATGTTTAAACATAGATTGATTTAGCTGAGTAGATAGTTAATTCAAGGTCAAAATTATGATTAATTCAACAAATTGAATTATCCACAATTTTCAACTACGTGAATTGACAATTTTACATGTAATTAATCAGGTGTCACAATTGTATCAAACAAATGGATGCCCGAGAAACTTGTTTGTAAAAAATTGTTTCAAAGAAAATATTATATATTCGAAAATGTTGAAATAATGATGAAAATTTGAGACGGAAAAAATAAAATGGGTTATATGGTTACTAAATATTTCGTGTATAACATTTGGCAATGGAATTAAAGCAAAATTTCGATGTCTCTAGCACATTAGTAATGAAATTAAAGACATATTTTTTCTATTAGAATATCTAAATTTTAATCCCTATTTCGACTTTCTGGAGTGGTTACTTCTAGTTTTTCAAATTTTTTTTCTTCACAATTGTACCTTAATTAATAATATGTGCATCACTTATTAATTTCATCTTTGTAGCTATAATAATAAAAAAAACATAAATCAATAATTATAAAATCATCATTTTCTTTCTACTTATTTAAGGTAATTTAAAATTTTATGCAGGAGCTGAATAAAAGCTTTTTTTTTTGGGGGGCTGGAGAGTTCTTTCTCTCTCCTAAAAACGCTCTGCCCTCTCTCTAGCTTTTCCAAAACCGCTTTTCGTTTTTCTCATCTCCCCATCCGATCCAAACTGGTTTTTTGCGATGTAGACGCTTGTTTCGGTGGTGCGATGAGTGATTCGTCCTCCGCATCACCTTTCTCCTTCCTTTTCGACGGCCGGCCTTCCTTGCTCCTTCGTCCGTTTCCGGTGCTGTTTGTTTACTCTCTGTTCGCCGGCGTTTCTCCGGTGTTTATGGTAGATCCAGCTTCTGTCGGCGGTTTGAAGGTTTTCGGTTTGCTCCGGTTCGAGTTCTTGGGGTTGGATGAGACCCTCGTCGATAGGATTGGATTTTTGCTTTTTGGTTTCGCCGTCTATTTCTGTTCGCCGGTGTTCCTTAATTCACTGGTGGGTTTTTTGCTTTGTGTTTTCAGGTTTGGGTTGGTGAAGGTGGTAGTTGCTGCTCTGGTGGCTGTTTTTGCTTTGGTTGTTGGTGGTGTTTGCAACCGGATGTTCTTCTTTGGCGTCTGGTTTGTTCATGTTCGTGTTCAGAGACTAGGTGGGTGTAGTCTTTTGGCCTCTTTGTTGTGGTTTGGTTTCGTAAACCCGAAAGGGTTTGGTTCTGTTAACCCGAAAGGGTATGGTTACTTTTTAAATCTCGCTGTGTTTGGTGGTCTGGCTTCGTTGTCTCTCTGTTTTATTCAGGTCTATTGAGATCTGCAGATTTCAAGTCGTTTTGTCTGCCTGCACTTCGATGATTTTGTTGCTCGAAAGAGCTTTTATGCTTGCTGCTTGATTAGGGAGCTGTTGGCACTTGGGGTTTGTTACCGTGTTGGCGGTCGCTCCATTCGCCATTCCTAAACTCTAACTGTCTTGGCAGAGGTTTGTTTCTCTTTATTTTTGTAACTTGGTTTCGCACTCGTACGCGGGTTCGCTGGGTTGCGCCTGAGATTGTTGAATTTTTGTTAGGACATTTTAGAGTGGTTTACTAGGTCTGTTTTACATTGTTTTATTCCCTTTTGGGTTGTATCTGGGTCAGGTTTTATGTCCCCCAGTCTTTGTACCGTTCTTCTTTTATTTATCTTATTTCTCTTTTTGACTAAAAAAAAAAAAAGGTAATTTAAAATTTTATTGAGTAAATTTCACTTACGGTATATACTATAAGCAAAATTTATTCAATAAAATTTATATAACGTGATAGTTAGTGTATGTTTGATATTATGGTGGATATTTCAGACTCAAGGTGATCTTATGTGATTTTTTAAAAACTACACTTTATAAGTTCCGTAAAATTATGGTGAGTTACCATAATTCTGACATACCACTATGATATCAAACATAGACTTAATAATATTTTTTCTCCGGTGTTGCAAGCAAGAAAATGTTACGGAAAGGTAAATTTGTAGTAGTGTATATCAGTTATTGACTGTTGCACCAAGAGATTAACACATTTATTATGTACAAATATAAACTAAACAATCTCTGACCTATTCTTCACTTTTGTTGTTTCTGTTTTATAACTTCTTGCATTTCTAAAAACCGTTAGCTATAGAAACACAGAATGACAAGTAAATGGCAAATAATCTCTCTCTCTCTCTCTGATCACTCACTTTATTTCTAAGACCTATCTTCCTTAGGTCGGCTGCATGCTTCTTTATTTACCTTTAGCAGCTCATGTAACATTTTTTATGGTAAGTTTTTTACTTCTTATTATTCACCTATATATAGTAGCTATATATATGTTTAATTTTTTATGGGAAGCATAGCATACCCATCAAAATCAAGAATTATTATTTAATGAAATTTATATAAGGTCATCAACCAAAAAATTTGAGACCCAACCTTTTTTTTAATAAGCAAAATATATTTTTATGAATGTAAATGGAAGGTCCAACTATATGTATTATAACTTTCTACTTTCTAGTCGTTATAATCATCTACGATAATAATGGATGAGAGTTATACGTGTGTCTGATCAAGATCGAAAGATCAAGATTTTAACATACAAATTTTATATTAAACAAAACTTAAAAACTATCATAATTAAAATTTAAATTGTCAACTTAAAATCAGATATTTTTTTTTTGAACAACAAATATATTATTAATAAAAATCAGATCCTTATATAAAACGAACAGAGACTGGTAAAAGATGGACTGAAAATCAGACATTACTGAGACCAGGGGCGGAGCCACAACAGGGGCAAGGGGTGGCCACAGTCCCCCCTAGATTTTCAACTTTTTTACACTACTATTGAATTAGGCTTTAGGCATATGTATGTGAATTTTTTTATTTGCTTCTCATGCACAAGTGTATTATTTTCACCAATTAAAAGTCTTATTTGATCACATAAAAGAATATTAAAATAGACACATTAAAATAATAAAAGATTATTCTCATTTTTACCATAGATTTTATTTATATTTATGAATAGAGAAATTAAACTTTTACATCTATAGTAATCATAATTGTTGGATTATTAAAAGGTACTTTTTAGTACCCATAATATTTAGTTAGGTATCAATATCTCATACAAAATGCATTTAAAAATGACATTGAATTTTATCTATGAGAATACCGGTATCTAAGTAAATTCTGAAGTACCGAAGTGTTTAAATAGTTAGGGCTTGTTTGGTTCAACCGAGGGAGAGGGGAGGAATTTTTAGGGGGGGGAGGTGAGGGGAGGAATTTTTAGGGAGAGGAGCTGAGGGGAGGAATTTTTAAGGAGGGGAGGCAAGGTAAAATATAATTTATTATGTTGACAAAATTACCCTCACTTTTTTATTAAAATTCTAAATTATCCTTGTTCAAATATTAAAATTTTAGGTTATAATTTTGTTTTACAACAAAAAAAATTTAGGTTTTCTACTCATTAGATTTTTTTTTGTTATATATCCATTAAATTTTTTTGACGTAACATATCCATTATTATTTAATCCTTATTTTTAATTTATAAGGTTAAGGTAAAAAAGTAAATTACTTCTCCCCTTCCCTCCCCTCCCCTCGTTAAAAAATTGAACCAAACATAAAAATTTAAAATATCACCTCCTCTCCCCTCCCCTCTAAAACTCCCGAACCAAACAGACCCTTAGGGAAAAAAAACAATTCACTTGTTTTATTTACTTATAAATTCTTAAATTATTTGTATATATTGAGCACTTAAAATTTATTTTTTTCTATGGAATTATGCTTGTTGCCCTTGGTCCCCCCAAGTTTTAATTCCTGGCTCCGCCCCTGACTGAGACATTGACTACAACAGACTACATGAAACATTGACCACACTGAATCGATATTGATGCCTTTGAATGGGAGCTATATGTCTCTCTTTTTGATTGATAATTTGATACTAATACATAATACTCGGAGAGAGATTATCACGGAGGAACTCTTTATGGGTTTTATTTTATGTATGTGTCTATATTATTTTAATTGATGTACTCTAATTTGGATTTCATGATCTTATGCTTATGTGTGTGTATTTATTTTTTGTATTTAATTTCTCATGTGTTATGGAGACATTGCTATTTTTGCATAAATGAAGGGGGTCCTATACATATTCTTTCATAATGTCTAAAGTCTCTTCTCAATTCTAATTTGATGTACGGTTTTGTAATTGTGTTTGTAGTAGGCAACATATATATTTAGGGTTGCTAGAGTTTCCATCTTGACTAGACTATACTCATGTTGGGATTTGAAATCAAAAAGCTGTTACAGTTCAAATTTGGCTTCTTTCCGTTGGAATTTTATATCTTGTCTTTTGGAGTTGCACTGTATCAGAATTTATTTTAATTCCATCTGTGAAAGGAGATATTTTTGGTTACAATTAATGAAAGTTAATTTTATTGTGGTGACAATATTTGAGGGGTTTATGTAATTTTTTTCTTTTCAAAACCGTACTAATTGAATATTTGAAAATAAGATTGAATTTGACTAAATGTGTGTTTAATTCAAAAAAATATTTTGTGGGGTGGTATGTCGGGGAAAAGAGGTAAATTTTTTTGGATATGTTGGAAGGATGTGTATAGACCAAAAAAAGAACGAGATTTAGGTGAGAAGGATTTTAAGTGGTAGAGAAAGGTGGAGGTTGTTGGTAGAGGAAGGTTCTCTATGGAAAAAAAGTGTTGGAAAGCAAGTTACGACGGGGGGGGGGGGGGGAGCCCTTTGCCAAGCGCGGGGGAACAAACAATCTATTTGGTGGAAAGATTTGGTAGATTTGGGGGTGGACTCAACAAGTTTTTGTTAAAAGTTGGGGTGTGGGGGAGCCACAAAAATTAGGCTTGATCGGTGGGTGGCAGAGAAACCGCTTTGTGAGATTTTCCCTCGCCTCTATAAAATTTCAAATTATCCGGATCATTTAATTCGAGATATGGGCACATGGGAGAATGATGTCTTGTGTCGGCGTCTAGGAAGTGGGAGGCGGGCGTTCTTTTCTTTGGAGGAGAACATCTTTAGGGATAAAGGTGGTAATTGAAGGGATAAGAACGTCAAGAGTTATGTTACCGACAATACCTAACCTACGCATTGATATGTCAGAGTTATATTCCTGAACACACCTACAACATCAAAATAATTATTATGTTAATTATTCTATCAACGGCGGGGACTTGATACATTAATTTATGCGGTGGTGAAGCTAGGAAAAAAAGTTTAGGTGGGTTGCAAAAAAGAATTATAACATAGAAATTAAATACAAAAATTATTTTCATATATACCAAGTGATTTAAAATAATCAATAATTAACTTTGATTTAATACTTGCACATAGATATAATAAAAAGAAAATGATATTTATTTTTTGTAAGAAAGAGGATGATATAATCCAAAATAAATAATCAAAAGAGAATGATTATTTAAAATTGATAAAAAAAAAAGTTAAGTTTTATTCACACAAAAAGTTCGAAATAAAGATAACAATAAATATGAAAAGTTGAAATTGAATTCTTTAAAAAAAAAGAAAAATTAAAAGTCCACACCATTATGCAACAATCAAGCATGGAAAAATAACCCATACTTGCGGGTACTAGCCCGCCTCACTCAGATTTGACGGAAAATCTGAGTTGACTGGATTTTGGTTTGTCCGATTTTAAAATATCATAAAGACAATTTAATGGATTTTTCTTATAATGTTTGTTACTTAAGTAGCGGACGAAAGTTATAAAATTCTTCAGAAAAAACTATTTTTATAACGTCCGCTACTTAAGTAAAGTAGTAAAAATAAAAACACATAGAGAGTGCGTGTGATGTAGATAAAGCCACAAAAGAAAATCTCTCTGCTCTTTAATATTGGGCCCAGTTTTATGCACTGAACATAAGCCCGTGCCACACAACTCTTTGGCCCAGTCTAGGATACCAGTAGTAGTCTAATTCATAGTCAGTTAAACTTTTTTTTTTCCTAAAAATAGTCTAACTTAAATATTTTAATAAAATATTATACATTTGTCAAAAAAATAAATAAAAATAGTACACATCACCATTGTTTTATATATAGACAACCACTTAGAGCACTTTTTGGAGTACATATTATAATGATAATCATTATTCTCTTGCATTCCTATTATAAGAAAGAAAATCATATATAGATTTATTAAATAATTAATGTGTTCAATCTATATTATAGACTAAATAAATTAAATATTATATTAATATTAATTTTTCCTGACACATTATATTTTTGATTTATTAATTTGCAATATTTTCTTTAATTGTTAGAAAACATATTTTCAATATGTTGATTCTCTTTATGTTTTATATTTTAATTGATTGTATTTAAATGCATATTTCAATTTGTTTTTAATCTTTTGAATATATAAATTTTTTGCGTAGGACATTATATCATTTTATAAATACAATTTTTATTTTATCTTGTAGGAACTTAAATTACCCCTTTTTAATTTATGGAAAATGTTAAATAGTGCATTGAGTGTACTAGTTAAGGAAACTAAATATAATAAAGTTATCTCGGAGTTTGTACGATCAATATTTTTAAAGTATAAAAAATACAATTTCCATTACAAAATTTTCTTTTTTTGATTCCTTAACTAGTGCACCCATGACCCTTAATTAAGGATCAAATTGTCTGTTTAATTTAACTATTGTTTGAAACCTAGTTTTCTCTTTTGAAACAATTTAATACTCCCTCCGTTCCTTTTTATAAGAAACAGTTCGAAAAAATTACACATACTAAGGAAACATATTGTAAATAGTTTTTTTTTCATTTAGTACTCTTATAAATTTAAACTTATTCCATTTATACCCTTATTTAATTTCTCTAAATTCAATTAACTTACTTATTTTTAATATTCTCTTTTATAATAAATAAGGGCATAAGTGAAATTCAACATTTAAAACATTTGAAAATTAGTCAAAATTTCTTATAAAAAGGAACCAAAAAAATTTCACTTTTGTTTTTTATAAAAAGGAACGGAGGGAGTATTAAAAAATCAATTTCATATTAAGTTTAATTATAGGGACAAAGTTGTCTGGATTTATATTTTAAAAGTAATTAAGATTACTTTGATTTTTCTTCGTGATCAAATTGAATCTCAAAATTTTTAAAAGAGTTCAAAAATTATGCATAGTAATATTGTGTCACCTAATTCTATTAATTAATATAATTTTTCGAAAATTAGATTTCTATACAAAAAGGGTTAGCGGCGCAGCTTATTGTCCGTCTCTTTTATTCATGTGTAATTTTTTTTTTTAAGCAAAAGGGGTGCAAACCAGTGCAACATGTAACAGCCCGGGCCTTCGGCGCTCTCGGCACTATTACCTCACGATCTTCTCCAACCCCCTTCTCTATTGGAGTTTTTGCCTTCCGTGGGAATCGAACCATGTACCATGGGGATAAGTACATGTTCAATCCATTCCCACTACCAATTGAGCTAGTAGATCAATTGGTAGTGGGAATGGATTGAACATGTACTTATCCCCATGGTACATGGTTCGATTCCCACGGAAGGCAAAAACTCCAATAGAGAAGGGGGTTGGAGAAGATCGTGAGGTAATAGTGCCGGGAGCGCCGAAGGCCCGGGCTGTTACATAAAAAGGCGCCTTTTTTTGTAACAGCCCGAGCCTTCGGCGTTCCCGGCACTGCTACCTCACGATCTTCTCCAACCCCCTTCACTATTGGAGTTTTTGTCTTCCATGGGAATCGAACCCATGTACCTGGGGATAAGTACATGTCCAATCCATTCCCACTACCAATTGGGCTACTGTTACATAAAAAAGTTTTTTGCCTTCCGTGGGAATCGAACCCATGTACCTGGGGATAAGTACATAGTTCATTCCATTCCCACTACCAATTGGGCTAGCTCAATTGGTAGTGGGAATGGATTGGACATGTACTTATCCCCAGGTACATGGGTTCGATTCCCACGGAAGGCAAAAACTCCAATAGTCAAGGGGGTTGGAGAAGATCGTGAGGTGACAGTCGGGACCACCTATGTTGGTGGGGCCCGGGCTGTTACACAACACCCTAAATATATAAAACTAGAAAATAAAAGGAAATACAAAATACTGGAGGGTCAAACCAAACCCAGTTAAAACCACACAATCAACCCAAACGGGTATATAGGCAAATCAAAACAAAAGTGGTTAGAAAAACAGACACAATTGCGCACAAACCACCGGGACTATTCAGCGAGCCTGCGCACAGACGCGAAACCAAATAGCAAAAGAAAGAGTGGCGTGTGAGCCTTGCATCTCCAAAAGGCGAATGAAACGTCCACCAACACAGACAATATCAAGTACCAACCCCCTGTGTCAAAACACAGCAAGTAGAGCGCCCTTTCGAGCCTTACAAACCCAAATAGCAAAAATCTGGGTACCGATAAATCCGAACAAAACAACACAGCACACTCCATAAGAGATCCAGAAGAACACTCATAGAGCAGGCTGATGGTCTGGTATAGAACCTACCACCATCAAACATGTCGAATCCGATGGAAAACAGAAACAGACAGTTGTGACAGGGTCAATACAACGATGACGAAGATCCAAAAATATAGCCGTCGTTAAGGAATGGCGGTGATTCCGACCGCCAACACAAGAACGGAGCCACAAGCCAACAACCCGCTACCACAAAGACAACAAGCATAAAAGCCATTTCTGGCTAAACAATCCGAGTCTACTGGCGCGGCCGAGACAATCTGAACCGGAGCAAACCACCCAGAGCAGAGAAGCTACGCAAACACCGGAAGAAACGAATCTGAGAAATTCCTGCAGCAACAACAAAGATCCGACCGCCAGAACCGAAAAGCCAAACCTCGATTAAAGAACCAAAGCAGCAACCAGCGGCGAAGAAGGATCAAAGAGAAGCAACCAAACTGCAACCACCTCCGACGGAGGAAGGCGGTGAAATCAAGAACCAACCCCAAACGACGGTAACATAGAACATAAACCATCGATTGGGAGAGGAAAGGTGATGCTGCAGAGAAGTGCACCACCTATTGCGTCTGATATCTACATCTTGGAAGAGAGATTTGGATTTGGAGGGCTACTATTCATGTGTAATTATTTTACTTTATTTTATTTTTATTTATTCATGTGTAATTATTTTATATATATATATATATATATATATATATATATATATATATATATATATATATATATATATGTTTGAACTCTGAATATCTTATTTATTTAAAGATCGAATTATAGCAACTAAATTAGTTAATAAAAAAAACAAAATTTTTGAGGAAGAAGTCTTGAGCAACTTTTGATATTTATTTGAAATGAATTATTTAAGGGGGTTCTTACAATTTTATATTGTTTAAATTGGACAAGTTCACAAGTATACTGTTTTATTGTTTATGCTTGATTGGGATTTGCGAGATTTGGATAATGAGATTATATTCCCATTCGTGCAACACAATCCTACCACAAATTGAATATATACACATCTATTGAAACAACTTCATAATATGGAGTCCTACATTTTAAAGAAAATGTTTTAAAGAAGATTTCAAACCAAGATTGTGTTAGTTGTCATATCTTTGCTTTCTTATCTAATATGATATGATACATATAATTAAGTGGTTGCAAATGGATTGTCTTGAAAGTTGTTAGTATTCTTTTTCTTTTTTTTCTTTTTTGCTAACATTAGTATTCTTCTTTTTTCTATATATATTATTATGAGTACTTGGCACAGAATGAGGGTCTACAAGGGGCGCCAACCTAATTGGGGTGCTTTCTAGGCTCTTTGATGTCATTATACTCTTGATTCACAAAAAAAAAAAAGTATTCTTCTTTTGATAATATAGTAATTGACTGAGTTAAAAAAAAAAGTACACTTTATACTCTTTTGTTAATCAAAGTTATATATAATTGCTAATTTGATACTTCGTATCAAACTTTTTGTGGCAAAAAATGGTCCAAAGATACCATGAATATTCTCACTTGAACAGAAATGGATTTGAAACTAGTTTTTTAATTGTGAATTGAAGAAACTAGATATATAAATATATTTAATTGTGAAGGATCTTAAAAGAAATTAAATAATGAAACAGTGTTAGCATGGCCCAGATATTGATGGTTGAACTCATTTTTCAAATTCATAGCATGTTAAAAAATTTCCAAAAAATAATTTTACTTCTAATAAATGTTAATAAAATATTATACATCTTCATTTTTTTTATACAAATATCCACTTTAGAGCACTTTTTGGAGTAGATATTATAATATCCGATAAATATTACTCTCTAGTCCCGATAATAAGAAATAATATACATTTATATTTATTGAATAACTCATGTATTTGATCTATATTAATATAGTTTAAATACATTAGTTATCACATTAATTTTTAATATTGGTATTCTCTTATATATATATATATATATATATATATATATATATATATATATATTAGTAGTTTTAAATTGATCATTATTAAATGCATATTTCAATTTATTTTGTACTCTTTCTAATTTATTTTTTACTATTTTAAATATATAAGTTTTTTGCTTAGGACATAAATATATCATCTTACAAATAGAAATTTATTTCTTTCATCTTTTACTTTCATATTGATGTTGTAGGAACTTAATTTTCCCTTTTTAATTTATTAACAGGAATCAAATTGTCTCGTTTAATTAACTATCGTTTGAAACGTCCTAGTTTGCCCTTTTGAAATGATATAATATAAATAAAAAAATCGATCTCATATGTGGATTAATTATAAAGACTAAGTTGTCTTGATTTATTTTTTATAATTTTTTATAACATCTTGATTTATTTTTTAAAAGAATTAAAAATTACTTTTATTTTTCTTCGGTACCAAATTCCATCTCAAAATTTTTATTGTGACTTCGACGATAAACTCACACCAATGAAACTTGATGTGTGGGGCAAACGTAACAAGCAACCAATATATGAGATAGAGATGATGAAGCAATAATCTAAAGCAATAAACGACGGAAGATAAAGAACACAATAACAATTTGTTTACCCAGTTCGGTGTTAATGAAATCACTCTGTGGAGAGAGCATCTCTCCGTTCCACTATAATCAAATAGTCAATTTACAAAGAGTTCCCAATTGGGTTACAAGAATTAATCCTAATTTTACCCAATATCTCGAATCTCTTCCCGTGGCCAAGATACTCGATTTGACCTAGTCTACCCAAGGTGATCCCACAAGATGATACCAAGAACAATTTGCCCAAACCCCTAGGATTCTA
The DNA here is from genome assembly GCA_030408175.1 of Trifolium repens. NCBI lineage: Eukaryota > Viridiplantae > Streptophyta > Magnoliopsida > Fabales > Fabaceae > Trifolium > Trifolium repens. The sequence continues at coordinate 13,958,125 of CP125847.1, forward strand.
AAACTCTAGCCTTGTGTGGTGGAAAACCCCAATTCCCTACATCTTGCCACTCTCTAATTTTTCTATCAACAAAACACTCTTTATTTATAGAAAAATACTCCATCCATTTCTTTTTATTTGTCTTTTTAGAATAGTAACACAAAATAAAAAAAGTGTATTTTTGCACTTCATCTTCCTATTATACCCTCGTTTTAATCCACCAATAATAAATTCATATTTTTTTGCACACACTTTCTCTTTCCAATAAATTTAATATATATTAAGTAAAAAAACAAAATATATTATGTACAAAAAAAAAGGACAATTAAATAGAAATGCTAAATATGAGGGTAAAAGACAAATAAAAAGAAACGGATGGAGTATATGTCTATTATTTTAAAAGCAAATCTTTTAAAATAAAACCAAATCTTACGCTGTTTTTAAATATATCCAATTTAAAAAACAAACACAATTCAAGTAAGATATTCTTCAAAACAAATTTCTCCACAAAAATTGCAAACTGCCAAAACTGGACGCGCAACCCCTCGCTACGCCTCGTGCAGGCCACAGTTTCTGCATCTGAAAATTATACTCTTCAAAATCTGAAATTTTAAGGTATACTCAACAATTTTTACAGAAATCATCAATTAATTTAAAATGTCATATTATTTCCATGGATAAATTATTGCGAACCATTCTTTAGCAAACCCTTTTAATATTTATTTTAAATTAATTTTTACAATTTTATATATTTTTTAATTGGTTAAGTATACTTGTTTTGGATATGCGAGAGATTTAGATAATGGGATCACAATGATTCCCCATTCGTGCAACACAATCCCACCTAAAGTTATCTATTGATACATAATTTCGTCAAAAGAAAAACAAAATGTTTATATTATTCACATATCTTATTTTGATCGAACTTTTTATAAATAATTAAAAATAAATATTAACATATAAAATATTAGATTTGTTTTGATAAATATTTTAGAGATATCAAAATTTTATAATTTTTACTAATACACAAATAAAATATTAATAATTAAAATTATATATTGTTGGTGCACAAAGGTGATAAATGAGTAGAAAAGAGAATATTATTGAATGCTCTGCAATGACGGCTACAAAAGGAGAATAAAAGATATATTAATGACATCAACTACTAGTCTATTTATACAAAAAAAAAAAACTAGGTCATAAAGACAACACAACAAAATACTAAAATACCCTCAAAATATAAATTACTTCTAACACCATCCCTTAATTTATATTTACACAAAACAGACAACACCAATTCCATCCCTCAAACGAAGAAATTGATCAGTCTTGATAGCCTTTGTTAACACATCTGCCAGCTGCTTCTGGGTGCTACAGTGCACAACTTCAAGTACTCCATTCTGAACCTGATTCCTCAGAAAATGATACTTGGTCTCAATATGCTTGCTTCTCCCATGCAGCACTGGGTTCTTGGCAAGATTGATTGCAGACTTGTTATCAATCATCAGCTTCAGAGGCTTGCTTACCTCAATCTTCAGATCCTGTAGTAAGTTCAGAATCCACACAGCTTGACATGCAGTCAGAGCGCCTGCAATATATTCAGCTTCACAGGTTGATAGAGCAACAACAGGTTGCTTCTTGGAACACCAAGAAATAGGACCTCCCAGAAATTTAAACAAGTACCCAGAGGTACTTCTTCTATCAACTCTGTCTCCACACCAATCAGAATCTGAATAACTCAGAAGTTCTGATTCAGTCTTTCTTTCAGAAGGGAATAACACTCCATGCTTCAGAGTCCCCTTGATATACCTCAGAATCCTGACAGCAGCTTGGTAATGGGACCATTTTGGTTTACTCATAAATCTGCTAACCATTCCAACTGCATAGCAAATATCAGGTCTGGTATTACACAAATACCTCAGAGAACCAACCAACTGTTTGAAGGTTGTAGCATCCACATCATCTCCATCAGAATCAGAGTCCAGTTTCTGATTCGTATCAGAAGGTGTGATGGCAACTTTGCAATTTTCAAGCTTAAATCTCTTCAGAAGCTCAAGTTCATACTTCATCTGATGTAAAATGATTCCTTTCTCAGAATACAGAAATTTCATCCCTAGAAAGTAACTCATTTTTCCAAGATCTGTCATCTCAAACTCATTCATCAGAACCTTCTTGAACTTAGCTATCTCTTGTTCAGAACTTCCTGTTAGCAATATGTCATCAACATACAAACATACCAGAATCATATTGCCTTCTGAAGTGTGCTGAACATAAACACCATATTCCAACTCACATTTCTGAAACCCATGCCTTTTGAGAAATGAATCAATCTTCATATTCCAGGCTCGGGGTGCTTGTTTCAATCCATACAAGGATTTATGTAATCTATACACCATCCCTTCCTGATTCTTTTTCTCAAAGCCAGGAGGTTGTGACACATATACCTCTTCTTGTAATGGACCGTTCAGAAATGCAGATTTCACATCTAAATGCATCAGAGGCCAATTCCTCGCTTTGTGTTTGCCAATTGATCCATCTGGCTTTAGCTTCTGCTTGAAAATCCATCTGACACTGATGGCTTTCTTGCCTTTTGGAAGTTCTGACAGCTTCCAAGTCTTGTTTCTCTTTATAGCATCAAGTTCTTCTTTCATGGCCTGCAACCAGACTTGCTGCTTAAGAGCCTCTTCTGTACTCACGGGTTCAGAGTCTACTAACATTGCACACTGAATAACTTCTCCCTCATAGTCTACTTCAGTGTCTTGCAGCATATCAAACTCTGCAAATCTTCTTGGGATGCTTCTGATTCTCTGTGGTCTCTGATCTTGTTCCACAGGATTTCCTTCAGAAGTTGGGATTCCAGAAGTGCTATCTTCAGAAGTTCTTTCTTCAGAAGTTTCACCTTTAGAAGTGTGTTCAGAAGCTCCTTCAGGGCCTTGACCTTCAGAGTCACCTTCAGGACCACCTTCAGAATCTCCTTCAGAGTCAGAGTCTCCTTCAGAGTCTGAACCACCTTCAGAATCTCCTTCATTGTCAGAGTCTCCTTCAGAGTCTGAATCTCCTTCAAGAATTCTCACATCAGAGTTGGATTGGGTTTTGCTCCAATCCCAAGTTTCTAATTCCTTCAGAATGACATCTCTGCTGAATTCAATTCTATTAGTCTCTGGACAATAGAGTTTGTACGCACCTGTACTGTGGTACCCCACCAATAACATTACTTTGCTTCTATCATCAAGTTTCTGTCTTCTGGCTTCTGGGACATGCTTGTAACAAACAGAACCAAATACCTTCAGATGACTAACACTTTGCTTATCTCCAGTCCACTTCTGAATAGGAACTATTTCCTTCAGCTTCTTCGTTGGACATCTGTTGAGCACATAACATGCAGTTGCAACAGCTTCACCCCATAAATTATGAGGAAGCTTCTTCTCTTTCAGCATGCTTCTCACCATATCAAGCAAAGTGCGATTTCTTCTTTCAGCAAGACCATTGTGTTGAGGAGTATAAGGAGCAGTAACCTCATGCTCAATTCCATTCTCCTCACAGAAAGTTTTGAACTCATTGGAGTTATACTCACCACCACCATCTGTTCTAAGAATCTTCAGAGTCTGACCACTCTGATTTTGAACCTTCACTCTGAATTTCTTGAATTCAGCAAACACCTCATGTTTGAACTTTATCAGGGATACCCATGTCATTCTAGTGAATTCATCTACAAATGACACAAAGTATTTATTCCCTCCAATTGATGCTACTGGAAATGGACCACACACATCAGAATGTACTACTCCTAAGGCATGTTTTGCTCTTGGAGCTACTTCTGATGCAAATGACAGTCTTGGTTGTTTCCCTTTCATGCACACCTTGCATGACTTCTCAGGTTTCTTGATTGTAGGAATTCCATGTACCAGATTCTTTGATTTCAGATGCTCCAGGCTTCTGAAATTCAGATGACCAAATCTTCTGTGCCACAGCTCACTATCCTTCTCAACACTTGTTGCACTAAGGCATTCAAAGTCTGCAGTTCTGACATTCACCTTGAATGTCCTGTTCCTTCCCTGTTCTGATTCCATAATCAGCTTCTGATTACGATCATACAGCTTCAGAAGATTGTCCTTCATGGTAACTGAAAAACCTTTCTCAATCAGTTGCCCCACACTCATCAGATTGCTTTTCATGCCAGGTACATACCACACATTCTGAATCAATGCTGCTTTTCCATTGTTCAGAATAACTCTGACATTTCCCATACCTTCAGCATTGAGGTATTTATCATCAGCACATCTGATCTTTGTACTCTTCCCAGAGTCAAAGTCAACCAACCACTTCTTGTTTCCAGTAAGATGGTTTGAACACCCTGTGTCCATATACCACCACTCTGATGAATTCATATCATCAGTTTCAGAAGCCATTAGTAACACAGATTCACCATCAGAGTCATCAGAACTTCTGGCTATATTTGCTTCTTCTGACTTTCTTTCCTTGTTTGACCGGCAATCAGCAGCAAAATGGCCAAACTTCTGACAACAGTAACATTGGATCTTCTTCTTGTCAAATCTCTCCTGTCCCTTCTGATACTTCTGTTTATCAGAGGTTGAAGTTTCTGGCTTCTGAACTCCATCAGATCTTCTCTTGGCTTCTGACCAAGTCTGCTTCTGATGCTTTTTTCCAGAGGCTGCTTTCAGAGCCTGCTGCTCTACTTCTCTTTCATAGTTTCTCTCAGTCAGACGCAACTCTTGTGCTTCTAGACTGCTTTGTAGCTCTTCAATTCTCATGGAACTCAGATCCTTGGAATGTTCTATAGCTACCACAATGTAATTAAACTGAGGGGTAAGGGATCTCAATACCTGCTCAATGATTACTTGTTCTGAAAGAGTTTCAGCACAAGCTTTCATCTCATTGGTGATTAGAATCATTCTGGAGATGTACTCAGGGACCTTCTCGTTGTTCTTCATGTTGAGATTCTCATACTGCTTTCGTAAGGACTGAAGCTTCACCTTCTTCACTGATGCATCGCCACCATAGCATCTGACCAGTGTGTCCCACGCAGCCTTCGCCGTTGCTGAATCAGCAATTTTCTCAAACACGTTTTCATCCACACACTGATGGATGTAGAACAGCGCCCTCTGATCTTTCTTCTTCGTATTCTTCTGTGCGAGCTTTTGTGCATCTGTTGCATCTGCTGCTACTGGAACGTAGCCTTCAATGACAAGTTCAAGCACATCTTGAGCACCGAACAGAACAAGCATTTGTTTCATCCAACGATTCCAGTTTTTGCCATCAAACACTGGAAGCTTGGTACTCATACCACCGTTTCCGTTCATCTTCAACCTTTGTGCGTTCACTCAAATCTCACTAAACACTCGTGTTTCCCAATCCCGCAGAATCAGAAAATGTGATTCTGTTACAACTTCGTTCAAGATTCAACTCGAATTCAAGAAACGAAATCAATCATACAACGCCTCACGTTTCACTCGTGTTTCCCGTGGATTCGAACCGGAGCTCTAGATACCAATTGTTGGTGCACAAAGGTGATAAATGAGTAGAAAAGAGAATATTATTGAATGCTCTGCAATGACGGCTACAAAAGGAGAATAAAAGATATATTAATGACATCAACTACTAGTCTATTTATACACAAAAAAAAACTAGGTCATAAAGACAAAACAACAAAATACTAAAATACCCTCAAAATATAAATTACATCTAACATATATTAACAAAAACGTAAATCAACCGTATTATTTATTTTAAGATAAAGATAGTGTTAAGATTCAAGGGGAAAAGAGTAGGGTGGGTAATTGGCGGGTATGGGCGGGTTCGGGCTCAAAGTCGTCACCCGGTCTAAACCGCAGAGTCAAAAAGTAAGGTCCAATTCACCCGAAAATGAAGAGCGGTTTCCACGGGTTCGGGCTTGCGGTTTAAGCGGGTTATTGGGCGGTTTGAAGCGGTTAAACATAAAATAAAAAAATAATAAATCCAAAATTTGGAGTTTAGATCAAGAAAATATGCAACTAGAGATGAGAGAATCATAAATCAAACACAAAAGGAAAGTCTTCGAAAGACTAAATTGACATAAAAAGTAAGAAAAAATTAAAATCTCAAATAAAATTAAAAATATATCATTTGATTTCAACGAAGTTAGACAAATAAGATGAAGAATGACCAAGTTTTGCATTTTAAAATGTTTCATGATTGTTTCAGTTTACATGGGTTTGAGGTGAAGTGAAAAAGTGTGAAATGAGACGTGGGGAGAATTTAGATTCAGCGTTTTAATTTACTCGTGCGGGCGGGTTCGGGCACCGTCGGTCCAATTTCCTCTATCCGGACTTATCCGTACCAACCCAATTCAAACCGAGTTTTTCAACCCGCTAACCCGCGACCCATTATAAACCACCCAAATCTTTAATTTTTGGGCGGGTTTTGTTGGGTTCAGACGGGCTTCGGTTTTTTACCCACCCCTAGAAAAGAGTCCAACATTTGTCCTACATTTTAAAGATGCTGTCTACACTACATTGTCCTACATTTTGGGAGTCCTACATTTGTCTAGACTATAATGTCTTTGTATAAATCAATAAATAAATAAAAAAGATTTTAAAAAAAGCTTTCAAACCAACTAACAAGAGTGTATTTTGGTCAAAAAAACAAACAAGATTGTCTTAGTTGTCATATCTTTCCTTTCTCATCTAATATGATACTTATAATTCAGTTGTTGCAAAATGGATTATCTTCAAAGTTGCTAGTATTCTTCCTTTAAATAAATATATAATAATGGAATGAAGTACACTTTTTTTTGTTATAGGTAGCTTAATTGTTAGAAATTTTACCATTAAAGTAGATCGATAAATAAGATGTTTGAGGTTTAAATTTCGACTTTTACATATAAAATATGATGTCCCTACCAATTGAGTTAAACTCGTTGAGACGGAATGAAGTACATTTTTTACTCTAGTTAATTGATGTTTTGTGGGTATAAGAAATTTTTTAAGTTGGAATCTACATTTATGACAAATGTTTATCCACTTGGATTGCCAGACGAATGACATCGTCCAATGAGTAGGTAATTTTGTTGGAGCATAAACTATGAACCATATTAATGTTTAAACCTAAAAAAAAAACTGGGTCAAACGTAATCTTAGTCTCCAACATATTTTCTTCTATGTCTTGATCTTATATTTTTCTTCACGTTCTCACTTCCTTTTAATGTTTGCACAAAATAGAGACGTACTTTTTTAATTGGACGACAATGTTCTTGACATTCTTTTCTTATACATCTCTTTATAATCGTTCTACAATTTATAACCAATCAATGAACTCATTTTCTAGTAACCAAATTTTTCCTAAACATACCCTTTCAAATTCACAATATTACAACTATTTTCTAGTAAACAGAATAATTCTTTTTTTTATGTGGAAAATCAAACTAAACTACAACCACAAAGAATAATAGGAATTTTCTATGTAATTGACACTAAAGAAAATGTTTTCTTGAAAATTCAATTTTTTTTATCAAGGATACTCTGCCATTTTAGGGGGGAAATTACAATTTTTAAAAGTTCATGGAATATTGTACTTTTAAAATTTTGAGGTCAAATTTTCAATTTTAGAAAGTACAAGCGTGATTCTACACAAAGGAAGTGTGTCTCAATGATAACACGGAAGTTTTGCAATTTCTAAAAGATATGGTGACATAATTTTCTATGACATGCGGCAAGTGTCTCAATGATGAGATGCAGCGATGAATATTAGGTTAATAGACTTTTATACTCCTGCAAATTATGTGATTTTTGCATTATCCCCCAATAATTTTTTTTTTTGAGATTACCCCGTGCAAATTTTTTTTATTTACCCCTTTGGATTCACTTTTTAAATCGGTTATTTTGTTCAACCGATTTAAAAAGTGTTGTTTTTTAAACCGGTTATTCTGTTTTTTTTGCCTGCCCATCAGCAAAAGGAGATAAATCAAAAAAATTAATTTTTTAGGGGAATAATCTCAAAAAAAAAATATTTACAGGGGGTTAACGCAAAAGTCGCCTACTTTATAGGGAATAAAAGCCTATTAACCCATGAATATTTGATCCTGTTAAACTTGGAAATGTCAAACATAGTGAAAACCAAATTAGTGAGAGACATGAATTTCAATTTTTGTGATCACCCAATTTGTTCAATCTCATAAATAATTTTGAAATCAAAAGAGTACGTATGTACATTATATATTATATATATATAGGATTAGCTCAAAGAAAGTGAAAACCAATAGACTAAAAATTACAATTTGACCCTGAGACATCCCAAATAACCTTGCGACAAATGAGATTAACACAAGTATATAGGAACTCTATCTAACAAAAACTGCTAAGAGAAACATAATAATCTAAGAAGGTTTCGCGCTTTTTCAAAGATCATATCGATACTAATTAATCTCATCTTCCAAGAGACAATTTGACCGTGAAACATCCCAAATAACCCAGCAACGAAGGAGATTAACACGAACATCCCAATTTGATCATAGTGTGTGAAAAATTAAAATGATTAAGATTTAAGAAAATAAGCGTATATTCAATAGATGAAACATCAACATGAACTCATGGAGTATTGCTTGCATCATTGCATGCGCATGCTACTATGAGTTTGAATCTTTAATTAGCTTAATTTTATATTAAGACTGCATGCACACATAATACATTTATCTCAAGATATTGTGAATTCCAGGTTCAGACGAACTCTCTTGCAAACCTGCAACATATAGTTAAATATAATTAATGTAAAATATCTTAAGTCATGCACAAATAATTGTTTAGTAGAGTATTTAATTACTTGTGCATGATATTGCATCCGTAAGCTTTCTTTGTAGTTGAGAGTAATCAAAGCCTATTATTGGATCCTTCAAGATGGTATATAAAGGTGTTAGAAAAACAATTAGTAACAAAAGAAAAGTAAGAAATGCAAATCGCATACATTAATAACGGAAGATAGTTTGTTCACACATGCAGTTCGGAGAAATGTGCCTACGTCTGACAATTGTAGTTTCGTATTAGTACTTGAATGAATTTTTAATTTTACAAGCCATGTATATAAAACACGGTCCAAATTACTAGAATACTCGTAAAATTACTAGAATATTTTGAGAATAATTTATGTAAACAACTTTAAAATTTCCTTTAGAAGCGGCAACAAATGCTTATAAAGGCATACTAGCTCTATAGTATAAACACTTATTGGAAATCAGCATTTAATATTAAGTTATTTAAATATACTTCTTTAATAAGAATATTACATGAAATCATGAAATGAGAAAATCTCACTAAAATCACAAGAGCAGAAAAATAAAGAAAATTATTGTAAAATTGCTTTGTAAAAACATTATATATATATAGGTCTAGTGTAGTAGTGTTCAACTCCTGACCAAAGTAAAAATTACTAACACTAACAATTAATTATTAACATTGGTCTTTTAAAAAAAAAAAAAAAACAACAAGTAACAATTAAATTGAGAAATGATATACCTCAGATCTTATAGTGTATATGAATCTTCCATCTATTTTGGTGCAATTACTACTTATCACATTAAGCCCTTCTTTAAGCAGCACATCTAGCACTCTTGACAAAGGAAACAAACATTTCTTGGAGGTGTAACTGCACACAATCTCAAGTCCTCCAGGGAAAGGTTGAACAATAACAAAGGGTTGAAGATTGGTACTACTAGTACTACTAGAGCCATTTTGAGGGATATTTTTATTCAAATTAGATACCTTCATTAAATCTTCCTTCTTAGCTTCTAATTGTTTCACCTTGTTTTGTAGGTGGTTGATATAATTAATAGCTTCATTCACATGATCGGAAATTGAGCGCTTTCCCTGTCGATGATCATAAAATCATCCCATCCCAATAATTAATAATGATTATATACTATAGATTTCCAATTTCAAATAGTATAAAAAAACGGAATTGAATTCTCTACAACTGTAGCTGCAGTACCATACTGCAGCTGCAATTATAGAGAATGTTAGATTTAGAGACAGAAAACACTCTAGAGATTTATCTCGATCTCTAAATCTAACGGTCCCTAGCCATAGCACATACTGCACTAGCGGTAGAAGGACCAAACAAACAAATAATCCAATGGGTTAATGGTAATTGAGTCTAGTAGAATTAGCTAGTCACTCGTAACGTTGATGAGTTGTGATTCGAATATTATATATGCATTGAAAAAACATCAAATTTAGTATTTGACAACAAGGTTTTAAATCGCAACCGCGGTAATGGTATAGTCTCTCTACAATCATAGATATATTGATAAGAATCGCAATTAAATGTGGCCGATATGTTTTCAATCTTGATAGAATTTCAATTTTGGCAACATAGAAAACTATTACATCACAAATCATGTAGAATTTCATTTAACCTTATAACACATGTGAATTTAATCGAAAAATGACCTAATAAAGAAATAGACACAAGTCTAGGTGATTTACCTTAATATACTCTAAAGGAAGAAGAGATCTAAGAGAGGTGCAGAGGTTGGTCATCTCTTGTCTTCTTTGCCTTTCTGTCTCTTTATGCATCCACTTCTTGTTATCTTCCATGATATAACAATATCCTATAATCTTGTCTTGATAATTTTTATGGTTGTTTTTCATGCAAGGATCATGCAATTTGTGGTGATCTAATTTTTGAGGTTGTTTCACATGTGAGAAGGAATAATTTGTAGATCAAAAACAAAAAGACCAACTCAACTTTTGATTATTTGACTATAGATGGTTGATGATAGTATAGTGTATAGTACTATCTTTGTGGGGTTGACAAAGATACAGTACCAAGGAAATCGAAGTATATTTGGTTGTTAGGGTTTGATAGTACTTTAAATTTGCCAGATATGTTTGGATTCTGAAAATCATTCATATGTAAGATAAGATCCATCTCACCTGCCACATATAAGTGTTCTTATTTATATTTCCTCTACCTTCATATATTATTATTTTGGTGGGACATAGGTTCATGAAACAAAATATTATGGTGGGTCATAGTGTTTTCTCTTTCTTTTGAATGTGAACAATCCAACTTTACAAATTATGGGATTAAAAAATGTTCATTGAAATGCTTTAAATGGATATATTGATTTAAAATAATAGAAAACAATGTCCACAAATTCTAGTTCTTCATCTGGTAAAAATATCAAAATTGCTATTGTCGAACGTAATTATTGGAGTTCGAACTTTGGTCTCTCCACTATGTGAGTGTGAGTTTTTAATAACTTGTTATTTTATCTATTTTCAAAAAACTGATTAAAATATATTATAATTATAAATATTTTTTATAAATTTTGATCAAAATGACTTGTCATTTTATCTATCCACTTTGTTATTTTGATTTGTGAATATGTGAGCCGTTTACGGTACAGTCTCCTAAATATATAGTAATTATAAATATATTTTTGAGTTTTGTTTATTAGTAATTTTATAAACTAAAATGATCAAAAAGCATGCCTGTTTGAAGATTAAATTAACTGTTTAAAAATATAATTTTTTAAACTAAAATGATTGATAAAAAACACATTTGAGGATTAATACATTTAAGGTTTATGGCCGGTGACAACGTCTCAGACGTATAAATTGGTTGTTTGTTAACCAAGAGATTGGTAATTTTACTAATATATCCTTATTAATTATCGATATTTTTATTATAATAAATGTATAATTTTTATTATAATATATTCTTTAAAAATCATCTTTAAACTTTACTTCCTCTAAATTTTTTATTTTCAATATTAATCTCTTCTTTTTCATAGAAGTTCACGTCATTTTCAAGTGATCTTTTTTTTTTGGTCTTAGAAGAAGTGGTAATCCACTGAAATTAAACTCACACACAACTGTGAGATCCCGGGTTCGAACCCGGATCATAACGTCCGGCCTAGCAATTTCGGCATTTGCCAGTTGAACTAGGACTTCTAGCCCAAATGATCCTTTTTATGACATATTATTAATAAGTGAAGGGAAATAACTATAATAAAACAATATTAATGCAACGGATATGTGGATCATTATGAATGATCATATGATCCAGGCTTAATATATAATTTGAGCCCAAATTTTTATAGAATTTTTAATTTGGCCAAGAAAAGCTCCTAAAAAAATGGGCTAGTCCATATGGACCACAGGTATCCGCATTAACGTATGTTAATCCGTTAATCAAACATGTATTGTTTTTGTAAGTGATATCTCTCACTTTTTGTCTTATAAAATCTAAATACTTGACACATAGGAAACACTAAATTGCTACTGTAGATTCATTTCCGGGGTTCCACGTTTTCCCCTTGTATGCATGGTGAGATTATATAGTTTAAACTTATTTATAATTTTAATTGAAATCTGTATATATTAATTGTTGCTTTTTAGGGTTGGTTTTGTCTTATTGTGTCAGTTTGTCCTCTTGTGGTTTATGCCTTTAATGTGGAGGTGCAGCTGTTTCTAGGTTGGCGCACTGTTCTTTTGTCCCTTTTTATTTCTTCTTTTACACGTGGATGAGTTGCATGTTTAGTGTGCAGAATCCATCTGGTGTAGGCATATCTGTTTTTTAAATTTTCCCTCCTAAACAACTCAACATGTATTTGATATCTGGTGTAGGTATTTCCTGTTTTCATGTTAGAAATTCATTGTATCTACCCTTAATTGAATTGTGTGCACACAAACTTTACACCTAGAAGTATAACCAAATATTATTTTAAATTTTTCTCCTCTAATCCTTGGTCTATAAATACCAAAGGATTGCCCATTATTTTTAACATCAAAACAGATGATGGCATATGCATCTCAACAACAATACAAAGTTTCTTATTTACTTTCATTTTTATTACATTCTCCTTTCTTCAACACTAGACAACAAATCTTCATTTCCTTATTGTTTTTGTTTTCCATTGATTTCTTGAACCTGAAAATAGAAAACTCATTTGATTAGATCTCATACACAATCAAACTTCTGGTGAGGCATGAATATATGAACAAAAATTGAGACAATGAAATTTCTCTATGCAAATTATTAGAATATTGTCTGAGACTTATTATTTGTTGTTATGTTTTGTCATTTTTTATAGGTGAAGCTCACTTCTTTCAATGATCTTGCTTCTGAGTTTTAAAGGTAAAAATATGTTTTTCAAGAATATCATTTATTTCATGAAAATTGTCTTCAGTAATACACACTTAAATTACTAACTTCATAGTTTTAGTGACATTATGCTTAGTTTTTATTATGTACATTTACAAATCTAATAATTCATGCTCAAGAAGCAATTGTGCAGGTAGATTTGAAGATAAAAGCAAGAAACATTTATTCAAGGTTTACCTACTCCACACAAGATATGTAAATTCATGCAAGGTTATCCTACTCTAGACAAGATATGTAAATCCATGAGGTTTGAGACTAGAAGAAGTGAAGACCCATAAAAAGAAAACAATAATTAAAACATAGTTCAAATGAGATTAACAAAGGGAACAATACTAAAAATTCAAATTTATGCTTCAAGTTGATTGGTTTCATATTTAAACAATAGAAATGTGTTAGGATATCAAATACAAGTTGAGAATTAAACTAAGCAAGATGAGATTTTAAATGGCACAATACAATATAGCTCCAATGTTGAGAGAGTTCAAATTAGAAATTCATGGTTTATATATAATCAAGTTACAAGATCATATTCAGCAGCATAATAAATTACAAGATTGATTTCTAATAGCATAAACAATTTGGCTTTGAAAAGTGTTAATTCAAAATTTATCACAAAAAACTCCATATTACACAGTCATCTAACACTAATTCCATATTACACAGTCATGACATGTTCATGGGTCTAAAACCTCTGATATCCTCTAATAGATGAGTAAATTAGTAGTTTCAGTTTGAATTATACGTCTTTCATGAAGTTTTTTGTCTTCTATGATATACATTATTGAATAGGAAAACGTACCTAGACGTTTATGCTTCCATTTATTTGCATCTTCTATGCCTCCACTCATGGGTATAAACCACCAACACATGAAAACAAACAGAGGCATAGACACAAGATTGAAGATTGACAAAGTGAAAATTAATAATTAAAACATAGAACAAGTGAAAGCTAGCTATTTCCATTTATAATGCTTTTTTCAATATTTGATAATAAAGTCATAAGCTTTGAAATTAATTCTTGATTATTGTTTAAATCATGGGTTGGAGAGAGTAAAAGAATATTACTTCAAAATCAAAAGACATCACCTAAAAACATAATAAATCTATTAATCAAACTTGACTACATTTACTCAGTGAAGTATCAAAATTGCCTATAAATAATCCACCAATAGGTCATATAAATCATGCACATTATTATTTCCCCAGTTAAAACTAATGTGGAAGTAAAAATGATTTTACAAAATCAGGCAAAAAGGAAAGAGTTTTTTCTTTTTTAAAGAATAAATAGCAAAAGATCATTTGATTTATTTAAAACAGTATCATCAAAATATAATTTGTTAAATTAGAAAACTTAACAATAAAAATTTGGTAAAATCAGATATGCAAAGATATTCTTCTCAAAATAAAACAGAATCATATAAAAAAAACATATGGGTTACACTTACCCTTGGCTATGACAGAAGGGGCAATTCACTTTCAGCCAACACAATATGAAAGCATTGTGGTCAACAATAATCTTTGCTGCAACGATGACTCCCGCAGTGGTTGACAATAAAACCTTTCAGATCTGGTACTGAACTCATGGAAATAGCTCAGATGCGGTCGAAGATGGAGCTTTTGAAGGCGGTTGTTCGGGAAAAAAAATAGTCTTTGGTGTTTTTTTTATCCCGACAGATAGATAGAAACGGTTGAGAAGATGAGGAAAATGAGGTTCTTTTGGTCAAAGGCAGACTAGATCGTTGGTGGGTGTCGTCGGAAAGCAAGCGGCGGTGGCGGCGGTAATGAGAGGTAGAGATGGACGACCAGATATATTGGTATTAGGGTTACAGAATGAAACATAGCCTAAGAGGAGAAATTCTGTGAGAATATTGTGGGTTAATGTGAGATATTGGGCTTGAGCTTGGCCCAATATATGATTAGGTGTTGTTTATCTGAATTTGTGGTGTAAATAACATTATGTACAAAATTGCATTTTTGTCAAATTTAAGAAATTCAAACTTAGAGGTTATTTCACTTAATTTTGAAAATACCTACAAAAATATATCACTAAAATTTATTAAAAATAATTAAATTATTTAAATATTATTTGTTATTGTTGAGTTTGAATTGGGTTTGGAATCTTGAACTTAAGTTTATCTTATTCACTTTCATGTTTCGATTGGATTTTAATTATAAAGGAATACTAATACGAGCATAAATTCGGATAAATTTATCTTAGGCACTCTCATAATAAAGAAAGAAAATAAATAAAGTAATATTGATTGTTGTGACCATTTTATTTTTCTTTTCTTTTTTTATTTTATTTTATGTGTGCGCCTAAATTTATGCTTATATCCTTACCAAAAAATCATTTATGCTTATATCGTTTGTACTTATGTAAGAATACCTCTCAATTATATCAGTCTTTACAACTAAATTTGTTTAGTCCTTTATCTTTTCTTATGTTATTTTGTTCTTTTATTGATGGTTTTTTATGTCTTGAACTTATATCCGTTCCAAAATGTTGCCTATTAAAAACTAGAAAAAAAATTGTTCAAATGAAAACAAGTGATTTTTTTACAAGACAAAAACCAAATTTTTTTTTCAATTATAAAAAAAAACCCAAATAATGTCATCCGTGCGATAGCACGGGTAAAAAACTAGTAACATAACACTTTAAAAAAACTACTCTTATCATAGTTTACATATTTTTGTGTAAAATAAATCAATAGTGTCATTATCAGAAAATTTACAACTCACTAGAGTGTGACTAAGGGTCTGTTTGGTTCAATTGAGAAGGAGGGGAGGGGAGGGGAGGTGAGGGGAGAGATTTTTAAGGAGGGGAGACGAGGTAAAACATAATTTATTATGTTGACAAAATTACCCTTATTTTTTTATTAAAATTCAAAACTATCCTTGTTGGAATATTAAAATTCTATGTTTTATTTTTTTTTACAACAAAAAAAAATTTAGGTTTTCTACTCATTAGATTTTTTTTTGTTATATATCCATTAGTTTTTTTTTTTTGACGTAATATATCCATTATAATTTAATCCTTATTTTGAGTTTATAAGGTTAAGAGTAAAAAAGTAAATTACTTCTCCCCTTCCCTCCCCTCCCCTCGTTAAAAAATTGAACCAAACATAAAAATTTAAAATATTCCCTCACCTCCCCTCCCCTCCCCTCCCCTCTAAAAACTTCGAACCAAACGGACCCTAAAACTGATTAAAAACGAACAAACTATCTTGATACTCTTTTTGCAGGACCACAATTTCTAAAGAAGCACCTCGAGGGTACTTTCTTTCAAAATAAAATTTGCACGTTGTTTCGTGTTACAAAATCGTAATTAAACATTTATTTTAATTAATAATTCATCCGTCCTATAGATATTTATCAATGAAAAGCATGCATATTTAAAAAAAAAAAAAAAAAAAAAAAGAAAGAGAGAAAAAGTTATTAAAAAAACCAGAGAAAAATGATTATAAATAAAATGAAGAACAATCCTTTTATTACATCATGTTATGGAATATTTATTTGTTTTTTTATTGAAGTATTGTTGTACTTTTTTTATTATGTAGTTTAGTGGCTAAAAATTTCACACTTAAGATGAATAAGTCAGGTGTCACGGGAACATTATTGATGTAATATTATGGAGGGCTGAAGCTATATATGATGAAGGTGTGATTGGAATAGTTTGCGGGAAGTACATGCTCCACAAAAAGCAAAGCACTTGTTATGAGGGATTTGTAAGAGTTGCTTACCAACACGAATTTGGCTTAATGAAAAGTTTGTGCCTTGTCCTTTTAATTAACATGTCCCATACGTGATCAATACAATGAAAATGATTGCCATACATTATTTAGTTGTAATAACAACATGTTAATTAGCTTGGCAAAGTGTTGGACTGGAAGCAATAATTTTGGCTCGTATCTATCACTACCATAGGGGTGTTTCAGAATTTAGTTCTATGATATGCAATCTTCAAAATATTTTGTCTTTCCATTTGCCTAAAAATATAGACTCCGATTATTTCGGTGTATGTTTTATTCTATTTTTGGAGGAGGCAAAATTTATTATAAAGATTTAAAATTGATTTTAATATATTTAATATCTCTTCTTAAAAAAAAAACATGTTTAATTTCTCTAGAATAGAATTAACTTTGCATTCAAAATTGATTTTATTTGAAACTAAAAATTAAATCAAACGTATTCAAATATAAATAATTTTATCTTCAAATCAATTTTAACAACAATCAATTCATTTAAGTTTAGTGAATGAAGTTTGTGGTGAAGAGCTGCATGAGGAAGAGAAAATGGTAGCTGACTTAACTCCTTTGGAGAATCAGGATAGGTCCATAGTGGTGCAAAATTCTAATTTGTCAAACTTTAGTGAAAATGTTATTCATGACATGCACGTTTTAGGGCTTCTAAGTGCTTCCA
Organism: Trifolium repens; assembly: GCA_030408175.1. Lineage (NCBI taxonomy): Eukaryota > Viridiplantae > Streptophyta > Magnoliopsida > Fabales > Fabaceae > Trifolium > Trifolium repens. The sequence continues at coordinate 13,975,681 of CP125847.1, forward strand.
CTGCGGTCCAACAAACTATAGATTTTCTGAATAATTTTTGGGCTAACATGACTCAAACTGAAGAGATGGTCCATTCAGTTGGAAACACAAATCAACAATTTCAATTAGTGGCACCCAAAAAAAGGAAGAACAAGTAGAAACAAACTGAGGCTACTAAAGAATTCAAGGTAGGTGCTTCCAACCGTTAGTGTACTAAATATTCTGTGTTTTCCTAATTTGTTCTATTTTTATCTTTTATTTTCCGTCTTTCTTTTTCCTTTAAGGGTTTTGGTTATATAACCCCCTCTTTTTGTACTTTTTATTTCTATTAATAATGTTGTGGGTGTTGCGGTAGATATTCCCTCTACACCCCATCTTTACTTAAATAAAAATTAATTTTATTCACCCTATAAACATACACCTCATTTCTTTTTATTTCACTGAAGTGCTAAACAACTGGCTTGAGAATATATACCTTATGCAAAACGTGATTTTATTTTTCTGAGCAAAACGTGGATTTTCACTGTTTCTTTAGCGGCGGCATGTATATATAGTAGGAATAATAAATTTATTTATTTAGGCGGCATGTATATAAAGTGAGTAATAATAAATTTATTTATTTATTTAGTCAATTTTTTTGAAGGAAAGTTTATTTAGTCAATTGTCATCGCTGTAAAGCCTATTCGCAAATATAAAATCAATCCAAAAAGAAATATTTAATTCTAAACTCCAAGTTTTGGTCTACCACCATAGGCGGACCCGTTCAAGGCTTAGTGTGGCTATAGCTATATCAGTCTGGCCCAAATTTTTTTTTAAATTAATATATTTTTATAAATTATTTTTAGTCATTTTGTATACATATTTATACAAATATTAATGTAAATATTAGCTTAAGTTTTTTTTTTATGACCGTAAGTTTCTTGATACACATATTAATTTAAATATTAGTGCAAATATTAGTTCATAGTCTATTATTGATTATTTCAAGTCTTTTGTTATAGTACAATTTTATTTTAAGTTATATAGTTTAATTTTATAATAATTAACTTTGATTTTGTTTGTTAAAAAATAGTGTATTACTAATTGAATATATAGTATTGGGTAAAATTAGCAATTTAACTAACATATAAATATGAAATGATATAAAAAATGTATAATTGATTTTTTTTTCTTTTCAATTAAGATAAGATCTTGTGAAGTATCAAACAATAGTGATATACATGATTTAATAGATATTCAATAAGTTATAGTCCTTTTTTTCGAATAAAAATTTTGTGGTTTTTTTTAATTTGGTTTGTTGGTTTCTATTTTTGAATATAAATTTTCTTGTTTATTGGTTTTTCGTTGTTCTTTTTTGACTAGAGATGTTGTATTGGTAGTAATCTCATACATTGTTTGTTGTTTAACTGAATTATCAAAATGAAAAAAATTCCAATAATATATAAAACTTTTAGTCCCACTGAAATTTTTTGTCCAGATCCGCCCCTGCCACCAAACATAGTTTATGTAGGAGGGAAATTGTGTTATCAGGTTTAGAAGGAGATAGTTTATGTAGGAGGGAAATTGTGAACTGCGGTTCCCAACTTTACAGTTTAGGCTGCGGCTTAGGTGAATCCTTATAAATTATGACTTTTTTTTTTTTGTGACTGATCTCACAAGGTATGGTGTGGTGTGTGAAATTGGTTGGATATACAAGGTGTTTCACCCAATAATGATCTTTTTCATTCTTTTTCTTTTAGTGGTCTCCAGCTTGGTTTCTTCAAAATTAAATATAGCTTTAAAGTTGTTTGATTAGCAACAATAACTACTAGAAAAATTATAATTTGAAAGGGTACAAATCCATCACTAATCCATCAAAATTTCGCCACAAACACATTTAGCAACAGTGCATAATCCGTAACAAATTTCAACGTCACAAAATATTAGTGAGAAAATTTGTAGCGCGTATAGAGCGATGGAAATAAACCATCACACAATAAAATTTCCGTGACTAAAAAGTGAATTAGAAAAACAGGATTCATTTTCAAAATTCCATCACTAATATGTTACGGAATTTAATTTTGCCAATAATTTGAAACAAATTTTTCCTCAAAACAACTTATATTTTAGTACGGATGAAGTAGTAGAACTTCACGTGTTTAAATCTTGCCTTTTTTTCACGTCGATATAATCTTGCACATATTTTTTTAACTAAATCACCTCACACTTGTCACACAAGCTAGCTCTATAAACATTTTATTGGTCGCTTTTACTATTTGTTTTTTTTGCAACACTTTCATTACATTTTCTTTTAACCAAGGTATCTTCCACGTGCAACTGCAAAGATTAATCGCTTTGAACTAACTAAAAATGGTCATAAATTAAACTCAAGGATTAAAATATTTACGAATTATGTTGGATCACTTTTACTACTTATTATTACTATATAATGTGAATTGTGAAGTATTTATGCTGTACTATTTTAAACAAATGTGTATATTTCACTATTATGCTACATTTTATTTTTAATAGTTTTCACACAAGCATCTATCTTTTTTGCTGAGTTACGAAATAAAGCTAATAGAAGATAGTTTTGATAAAAGTAGTAATATAAAAACAAGCTAATCCACATAGAATCACCCCCTCTACACCTTTTTTTTCTTCTTTTCTTTTAATTTAAATAAGTGATTTTCACATAGATTAAGTTTTTCTTTTGTGTTTTTTTGTGATTTCGTCGTCTAAGTGCGGCGTTGTGTTGGTCGTCGTCTTGTGCGGCGTTATTTGATTTCCCGTTTTGTTGCAGTGTTCTTTGATTCTTCTCGAAAGATTATCTTTAGTCAATTACAGATTCAATCAATAATTTGGGCATCAACGTTGCAGATCCGGAAGCATGGATATTCCGGTGATTTTAATTTTATCATATTATTTGTTGTAGGCATTATGCCGTTGTATGCTATTAACTCGGATGCTGTGAGTTTGTTCGCAGATTCATCCTTTACGTTTTTAGCGAAGTTGAATATGTGGTTGTATTTGATGTATCTGTCGATTTAAATAAATGAATATCATTTTGTTTCTGTAAAAAAAAAACTAATTTAAAACATCTAACACCTTCCACTTCTTACCAAAAGAAAACCTACCACTAAGATTAACTTGTTTTATTATATTACTAAGCTTTTATCGAATAAATATAGTATTTATATAAGGTTTTCCTTTTCTGTCAAAATAATGTATGGTTTTCCTACATTTGGGCTCCTTATATAAATAAAAAAGGCAAATGTTAACTAGTGCTCCTGAGGCACTAGTTTTGTTTTTTCAATGTTTTTTTTTTCTTTTTCTATTTAGTTCCTTAACTATTGACCCGGGAGCACTAGTTAGCAATACATAATAAAAAAAAAGGAAATAAAATGGAAAAAGGCACGTGAGTGTGTTTGTAGTGGGTTTGTGTTTGCAGTGGGCCCCCGTGCTGTGTTTGTGAGGGGTAGTAAGACCATGTACAATGGTCATCACCCCTCAACACCCACTTTTTACACTCCACATCATCTTCTCTCTCTTCCACCTAATCATTCAACACTCCATTCAACTTTTACCTCTCCAATAGTTTTTTCATTCAACACCCTACCCCACCACATTCTCTACCCCACCACTTTTTATTTCATATTCTTATTTAAATTTTTATTTTTATTTTTTATGATTAAATAAAATTATAATTATCGATTAAAAATAAATTAAAATAATAAACACTTAACAAAAAAAATTTAAATAATTTTTTTTATTATATTATTAATTTAAAATGTAATACATCACACAAATAATGCAATACATCACACAAATGATTACATAAAAATACAATTATCGATTAAAATTTAAATTTAAATTATACGATATAAATCATCTTAACTTGAAAAATATAAACAAATTATACTCCCGATTGCAATTATAATAAAAACAAAACTTATTTAAATAATTGATACGATACAATCATCTTAACTTGAAATTAAAAAACGACACACAAGCAATTTAGCATACAAATCAATAAAACATGCAATAATACACACAAGCAATAAAACGATACAAATCATCTTCAACCACGTCCCATTGAGATTAATTATCAAAAAGTTCTTGTTCCAACTTTTTCAACATCTCTTTCTTACGATCATTGAGATGCTCTTCGGAACTTAACTTTAGATATATTTCCATTTTCCTCAAGTGGTTAGCCTCTTGTTGCGTCTCTCTTATCTTGTCCAATCGTTCAAGCTCTTTCTCCTTGAATTGTCTGAAAGAAGATATTTTGTTGGGATTTTGATAATTGTTTGGATTATTAGAAGAATTTTGGGTGTTGAAATTATTATTGGGATCCATTTCACTAAACAGAGATTAAAATTTAAAAATAAACACTAATAGAAGTATAATAATAAGATTAAGAGAGTGAAAAATGTGGTTTTTTTTTCTGTGTCCAAATCAAATGAACCAAGTCTCTATTTATAGAGGAAAAAAAAATCATGAATTTTGGTATAAAAATAAAAAAATAATTTGCAATGAAATAATTGAGTTTAAAGATAAAATGAGATAAAAATCCCGTTGGCCAATCGCGTGAAGCCACCTGTCAGCAGAATCCTTCTCTCTCCGCGTTTCAATATCTGTCACGCGTTTTGTCTTCGCGTGTGATGCACGCGCCTGTCGCAGCAAATCCAGAAGCGACACGCGTCCCTCTCGGTACAGGTTCAACACAGTTGAATTCTTTCAACTCCTCTCTCTTCCAAGTCATCCTCAACAACCCCATTGGACTACTTTATTGTGTTGAAGTGTGTTGAAATTCAGTTTCAACACATCCATTGTAGATGGTCTAAAAGGGATTCTTTAATCCCTAGAATTCAACACAGCACAAAAGATACAACAGCAAACAACACTTAGGCTTTTTTTTTTTAAGAAAGAGTGGAGCAACTAAGAGATGCCCTCCACCAAAATATATTAAGAAATAGATATACAAAAGAGAGGGGGGCCGAACCAAACCCTCTTAGGGAGTAAACCTGAAATTAGGCAAACCAAATTTATCCCTAGCAAAACTATTACATACATGTAAAGGAGCTATATTCCAAAAAGTAAGCTCTAAGAGACCTAAACCCAAGTTTGCCAAAACATCGGCACAAACATTACCTTCTCTATAAACATGTGAAACATAAAAATTCATGCTTCTGGTCATCAATAAACAGTTCATCCACCTATTCCTTAAAGACCAAGGGATCAAAGAAAGATTGCTAAAGGCCTTGACCACTAACACATAGTCAGTTTCAAGCCAAAAATTTAACCAGTGATTTTCATATGCTATCTCAATAGCTTTAATAGCCCCTGATAACTCAGCAAAGAAAGCAGACTTGTTACCTATATTTTCAGCAAAACCTCCCATGAAATCTGCAAGATGATTTCTGAAAAGACCACCATAAGCTGCTGTGCTAGAGTTAGCTGCACCATCAGTATTGCCTTTTATCCAGTTAAATAAAGGAGGCTGCCAAAGGACCTCTTTAATTATAGGAGCTTTAGGAGGATGTAAATTGATTCTAAAAATTTTCAAAATTGTAAAGTCTCTCATGGAAGAGTTGATAGTCTTATTTGTTTTGTTGCCTGATAAAGAAACACTAGCAGATATCATTGAGATGGCAGTCTTACAATGAATACTCTTATCTCTAAACCTCTTTTGGTTTCTCACGTACCAAATAATGCTCAAAATGTTCACAAGAGATGCAGCAATAACCACTTTGCATTGTGGATTCCAGCTTCTATCACAAGTTTTCCATATATCAGCAATGCAATTAAAATGCAAGTTAAGACCAATAATACCTGAGAACCAAGTCCAAATGTGAATTGCATAAGGACATTAAAAAAAAAGATGATAAGTGGACTCTTGGTTCTGCAAACAAAGATTACAGATGGATGGTAAATAGCAACCTCTAATGGACAACGAAGCATCTGTTGGGAGCTTATCATGCATAAATCTCCAGGCAACTAAAGATTTTGAAGGAGGAATATCCTTAGACCAAATTACCTTAGTCCAATGAAGCTGAGGGCAGTGACTGCTTTTGAAGATGTAGGCTTCCTTGAGAGTTAAACAACCGGAGTCAAGTAAATTCCAAGCTATGCAATCAGACTTATCCTCTAAAGGGATAGTGACCATGTACACCACCTGTTTAATTAACGGAAACAACTGATCTAAAGCATCTGGTATAGACCATTGATAATTTTGAATGAAATCAGAAACTCTAGCCACTAAATTAGAATGTAAATGAGCAGGAATATGCAAAAGATCAGCAAGAGAAACATCCCCACACCATGTATCAGTCCAGAACAGAATATCCATGCCATTTCCGAGAATGAAACTAGAATTTTCCAGCACCACATTGAATTCATTTTTAATGCCACTCCATATAGAAGAGAAGATGTGATAATTGATACAAGACTGACCCCTAATAACTCTAGATTTAAGCAGAATTGCCCATTGCTCCTGTGAATTAAGGAGGTCCCAACAGAGTTTTAAATTAGAAGCTTCATTGAGAGTTATGAGAGATCTAATACCAAGCCCGCCTTCAGATAAAGGCCTACAAACTTTCTTCCAAGCCACAGTAACAAGCTTTCTCTTATCTAGATCACCAGACCAGATAAAGTTTTTAATCCATCTTTCCAAGTCCTTCAACAAAGAAACAGGCCAAGAGTAAATGGAAATTGAGTAAACAAACATACTTTGAATCACTGAGATGACAAGTTGCACTCTTCCAGCAATTGAGAGTAAGGAAGCTTTCCAAGCAGCCAACTTAGTCTTGATTTTGTCTGCAATGTGCTGGAGAAAGATAGCCTTTGGTTTACCCTTGAAGATAGGCACTCCAAGATAAATGAAGGGAAGAGTTCCAATACTAAAACCAAGGAAAAGAGCAATTTGGAGAACTCTAGCCTGAGGAATTGAACCAGCATAGATGGTAGATTTGCTAGCATTCACAACCTGACCAGAAGCCATAGCATACCTTGTGAACAAGTTTTTCAAAGCTATCAGATTTGAGAGCCTTCCATTACAAAAGACTAAAACATCATCAGCATACAAGCAATGAGAAGGAGCGTAAGCATTTTTGGGACCATGAAGAGGGAGTAACTGGCCATCAGACACAAGTTTAGATATATTCCTGCTAAGGACTTCTTCAGCAATACAGAAAAGAAGAGGGGATAGGGGGTCACCTTGCCTTACCCCTTTAGTACAATGAAAGTAACCATGCATCTTACCATTGATAGAAATAGAAAGAGTGGCAGATTTTAAAACAACTTCAATCCAGTTACAAAATTTCTCACAAAAACCAAAGCTTCTCAAAACTTTGATAAGAAAAGGCCAATCTAAAGTGTCAAAAGCTTTGGTGATATCAATTTTGAGGGCCAAGTTACCACCAAAAGCTTTGTTGTGCAAGAGATTTGCTGCTTCAGAAGCAAGACATATGCAATCTCTAATGTTTCTACCTTTAATAAAACCCCTTTGTTCTTTAGAGATGAAGGAAGGCAATACCTGGGCCAGTCTATCTGCTATGATTTTTGAGATCACTTTAAACTTGAAGTTAGCCATGGCAATTGGCCTATATTGATCTATGGAGTCAGCATTAGAGGACTTAGGAATCAGGATAACATTGTTGGCATTAAAATTAGGCAATAGCCATCCAGTGTTGAAAAATTGTAAGACAGCATCTTCAACATCTTTATGCACAATCTCCCAATAAGTTTGAAAGAAGAAAGCTCCAAAACCATCTGGGCCAGGTGCACCGTCTTTGTTCAGGCCAAAAACCGCGTTCTTGATTTCATCTGAGGAGGGAAGCATTGTGAGTAAATTATTGACATTAGTGTCAATAACATTTGGAATAACCTCATCTATCAGCAATGAATCCTGCAAAACAGCATGGTTAGCACAAAATAAACTTTTATAATATTGAACTATGTGGTCAGCTATTTGATTTGGCTCAGTTAACAACAAGTCCCCAGCTCTGATGGAAGATAAGGTTTTAGTTGTGTTTTTAATTTTTGCTATTCTGTGAAAATAAGTAGTGTTCCTGTCTCCTTCAACATGCCAGTTCACCGTTGCTTTTTCCTGCCAAAACCACTCTTGCCTAGTTAAGGCCTCTTCCAGCTTGACTTGTGCTGATTTTTCTAAGTCTCCCAACATATCAGTGTAACCATTGCTATGAATTTGAGATTGAATACTTGAGAGATTTTCCTCAGCATCTTTTACAAAGGAATGCACATTGCCAAAAACTTGAGAATTCCAAACTCTTAAATGCTCTTTCAAGCGCTTCAATTTGCTACAAAGAATAAACATAGGGCACCCAACAAAACTAGTACTCCAAATGTTTTTGATAAGCTCCTTACAGTTATCATGAAGAGACCACATCTTAAGAAATTTGAATTGTGAAACAAAGGTGGTGTTACTGAAATTGAAGTCAAGCAAAATAGGATAATGATCAGATTCATATCTGATTAAAGTAGAAACATTGATATGATTACAAAAAGAAAGCCAAGCCTGATTACAAGTGACCCTGTCAAGTCTTTTCTCAGTATGAGCATTCCCTTTTCTACCATTAGTCCAAGTGAACCAAGCTCCCCTAGTAGGAAGATGAAGCAAATCATTAGCAGAAGTCCAGTCCTGAAATTCTACCATTGGCAGCCTATCTGGACTATGAGTACCACTATACTCATGCATCCCAAGAACCACATTAAAATCACCCATATAGCACCAGGGAAGAACATGCAAGTTGGTTAACTCACTCAGCTTGGCCCATAATAATCTTCTTTTGACATAACAAGTTTTGGCATAGACTGCTGCAACACAAAAAACCTTATCCAAAGCAGAAATTTTGAAAGCAACTTATTGATCATCTATATATAAGGGATCAGGGTCAATACTATTCTTACAAATACCCCAAATGTTAGGCAGCAAATTGTCTCTCTCATTAACACAAAACAATTTAAGGTCTAACCTTTGTAACCAACTGGTCGGGAAATCACCAAAACTCATCCATGGTTCAGAAATTATGATAAAGTCAGGTTTGTTTGTAGAAATTAATCTTCTTAATGCCAACTTAGAGGCTTTATTGGCGATGCCTCTTATATTCCAGTATAGACCCTTCATCTGGAAGGCTTTTTAGGACCAACCTTAGACCTGGTTCCATATATAGACTTGGAAGTTGAGGATTTTGTAGTTGCTGCTCTCTTACTTGCTTTAGAAATAACCGCCGTAAAACTGGGATTTTCATGATCAGCTTTAAAATCATCTTGCAAAATTTTCTCTTGATCTTCATTATCTGCCATATTTTCCCAAGAATCTTTGAGAAATTGCATATCTTTGTGAATTCTGTCATGTGATGGGACTTATCTAACAATTTGTAGAGACAAATCTTCAGTGTTCTTCAAAACTGCAGGAGGAGTGTCTCCAACAAATTCCGATTCTTGTGTGCTTTCTTCTTCATCACTTAAAACTTCAGAATCAACAAGACCATTAGTAATCAACAAGTCATCCACTTGATCAACTAAAACATTAAACTTGTTCTGCTGACTAACAGGCTCAGCTTGAACAGTTGGAGGAGGTTGTGGAACAGGAACTTCTGTTATGGGTGTTAGAATTGGTTGTAAAATTTCTTTTGGTGGGATGACCATAGCTGGTTGTGTGGTGTTAATTGATGTGGTTCCTTCTAAATCAGAACTAACTTTTCTTTGAACATATATTTTTGAGGATTCCCCCTTCTGTTTGTTCCTAGTCCTATCTTCCTTTGAGAATGTCTCAACTTGAATGGCATTCCCATGACCTCTCTTGCAATTTTCCAAATTGTGACCAATCATGTTGCAGTGATTACAAAAATCAGGAAGGTTCTTATAATCAAATTCCACAAAAAAAGCAAAACCTTTTCTTTCCACTAACACTTTATTTCTAAGGGGCTGGCTAAGGTCCATATCCACTAACACCCTAGCATAGTGACCAAATGTTCTTTCAAACATGGGTTTCGCAGCAATAGCATCCGTACAAATTGGGGTTCCAATACTACTAGCAATGGTACAAAGAATTTTGGGACGCCAATATTCTTGTGATAAGCCATATAATCTAACCCAAACTTGTGTTGTAGTGTTCTTTTGCAAGTTAGGATTAAAGTCACCGGACCAAGCAAAAAGCTTGAGATAACCCGGATTTAAACTCCAAGAAGCCACAGACCTCACCCTTCTAACATCTTCCAATGAAGAAAAACAAAATTCATAAAAACCCTTACCTAATGAAGTGATACCCCATCTTGAAAGGTCCTTCCAGATTAGTGTTAGCTTATTCTTCAAAGAGACGACCGTGAGAGGAGTTGAACCCTTGGGCCAAACCATCCTTCCATGGAGGTTGTGCTTACAAGCTTCCATGCCGGCTATATATTCATCATCAGGAATCGGTATCGCCAGCCTATCACCCTTGACGCACGGTTGGGGGAATTGGGAAACAGGAATGTCGCAGACATTTTGAGAGTGTTTTTGCAAAGGATTTATTTTGATTTTAATTGGGAACATTTTTGGGTTGATTTTTCGGTTTAGGGTTGTCATCGAGGCAAGCCCAAGGGATTGTAAAATCGGGCATGGTGAAGGATTGAGGAACGAGGACGGATTGATGAGCGAGATTTACCTGGCTAGGTGACGGAGGGGAGGGGAGGGGAAAGCTTTGTTTGTGAGTTTGGAGGGGAGGGGAGAGCTTTGGAGGGAGGGAAATAGAGAGAAAATTAGAGAAATCTTTTACATTTTTTGAAAAAGTATTTTTATAGAGAATGACAAATAAATACTTATGATTAATTTATTATGAATTTAAGAATATTATAACAACATTAATTAAATTTGAAGAATTCATATAAACCCTCCAAACACCCTCCAAACCCCCATCCAATACAATTTTTGAGTTCCACCAAATTAGGGGGTTTTTGTGTTATGAAGAAAAAATAACCCTCCAAACTCCTTCCCTCCTAAACTTCTCTATTCCTTCCACTTGTTTCTTCCTTTTTTTCAAAACCATTCTCCCCCCTCCCCTCCAAACTCGCAAACAAAGCCTTATAGCAACTTTATTGCAAGATCCTTAGCTAATGCTTAAATCTAAGTACTTGATACTTAAAAAAATTTACCATTGGAGAGAGTCTAGGTGGAGATCCTTAAATCTTATTTCTAAGAAAAGATTCTTATGCAAGGATCTTTCAAAAGTTGATTCTTAAAATTAAAATAATGTTAATTTCTCTCTCATTCACAAAAAAACAAATGATATTGTGGGACCCAATGAAGTTTGGTGTGATATTATGGGACCCAATGAATAGTGTTAAGTACCCCAAAATTAATAATCTGTGGATAAAGCAAAATTTTTCTGAGTTCCTTAAAAATTGCTTAATCTTAGTGGCACAGTGGATAAAGATGCATAGTGTTAAGCATCTCAATTTAAGTATCTAGGGATAAAGATGCTCTTAGGCAGCTGCAATGGCGCTATGAGAGTGTTTAGCTAAGATAATACATTTCTTCTAATTTAATTAAAGTTTTAAATTTAATTTTTGATTTTGACATGTAACATTTCTTTTAAGGATGAGGTTTGTCCTGTTTATCGTAAAGCGTGTCTCGACATTTTTGGGGAGCATGCAGCTCATTGTAGGGAGCTCACAGGCTTCAAATATAGGCATGACCCAGTCGGAGATGTGTTTTTTGATATTTTTAGGCGTGCAGGAATTTCTGTGAAGAAAACGGCACCGATGAACTTCTTGACTGACCCACAAGAAAGAAGATCGACACTTCGTCCAGCTTTTTGAAAAGAATTCAAAAGGTCATGCATAGTAATGTTGTGTCGCCTAAGTCTATGAATGTAGTTTTTCAAAAATTAGGTTTTGCTATTCAAAAAGGTTTAGCGGCACAACTTGTTGCCCGTCTACCTTTTATTCATGTGTAATTATTTAACAATATATTTATATATATAAATTATAAATCTTAGATAGAGATTTTATAAAACTTGAACGATTAGTTTTTACAGTTATGTAAGGAGATACCTAGTTTACGCCAAACAAAAAGGAGGGCAGTGCATACCTATTAGAGAAGAAGAGATTTGGTTCTAGGTGATAAAGAGTTTGTAGCAATATTGTTTGGTTTGACTTTTTAGCTACAATATGAGTATGTATTTTTTATCGTTTAGCCGATTTTTACTAGTAGTTTAAATCTCTTTTCAAGTTGTGTTAGTTTATCCATTTGTTTGGAAGTTGTGTTATTGATTAGTTTTCATATGGGCGATGATTATTGTTGTTCCCTAGTGTTTACTATGATATTTTTGTGTATCCATTATTTATTCATAGCAGAAGAATTATCTGACTGGATCTCATGATTTTTCATTCACTGATATTAAGAGAATATTCCATATAATTTCTTATGTCTGATGTATATTTTACCGCATTGTTATTCTGCTTTAGAGTTAGATTTTTCTAGTTGTCTATTTAATTGCGTAAGTGTTTGGTAATCTAATTGACATTATAAAGAGACTTTTTAAGCATAGTTCTCTCTCTAACACTAGAGACATTGAAGAAGTTTTAAGGAGTAGATATCTTGTTCAATCTCAAAAACTAACCCGTCGTCAAACAGTGTATAAAATACACTCTGAGTTAGTGTGTTTATACACTTGAGGTGATAATTCAGTGGTAAATATTTAAGTTTATAATCTCAAGATACACGGTTTAAATTCTAAGTGTTAGTTCAATGGTAAGAGCTCAACCTTAAAACATTGGTTTTGAATTTTACATAATAACTGTATCATGCAGTTATTCATCATAACTGTCCAATTTAAAATTGAAATTCAAAATTCTATTAATATATAATTTAAATTGTATGATTTTAAATCTAACAGTTGTAATTCAAAGCAGCGTATAACTATGTTGATTTTTTACTTCAGGAAATCCGCATCTTCAACTCCAAGATGACAAATGTGATGTATATAATGCGTCGCTACAATGTCTATTAAAGGGGAAAAGCTAGAGTGTCATAGTTTTTCCCTTCACTAAGAAGATTAGTCCATGCTTTCAAAAACGAGTTGGTAATTGTTTACTATACTATTTAAGCACGTTTCACAAAATGTCATGAATTTAATTGTTTTTCTTTTTTAATTTATTAATCTTTGGATTTTTAGAGAAAGAGATTCTGATACTTCAGAATTTGGCGGCAAAGTATATTAAAATTTGGCGAATAATTATTCTCACCAAAAATAAAATTTAAATTCTCCAGAACATGCAATTCGTTTTAAGAAGAGCTTGTTAACCACTTGAATTCAATTACTTGGTTAATAGTTCATTTTTCTGTAACCTAGCATCTCTAAGTTCATATGCAATGGCAAAAATTTTCTGTTTGAATTGGGCATTAGTTCGGTGAAATTACGGTGACACCGTAATTTTGATGAAACACCAAATATAGATTTTCTTAAAACCAATGTTACACCGTGATTCAGTTAAATTCATCATCAGTATGAACATACACTAATTTGACGAAAAACACAATGACATAATGAAGTATCCCCCAATCCACCCAAGCTGAAAACAAAACCTGTCAATTGGATTTGGGAGTAAGGAGAAATACGTTCAATATCCGGTGTTCTCGTGAACTCAGGAGCGAACCAAGCCATGCTGGATGCGTGACTTCATCACGGTGTATCAGCGCTGAGGAATAATGAATTATGCTAAGACCTTGTAGCATATTTTCTGTCATGAATTTTGTTTTGTTTTCGCAAGAAAGTCTGGCTTTATAAGCCAAGGTTGTATCAGGAATATTTATGCAGAATTTGGTGAATCCACCGTAGAGTTTAGCAGTAACTTCAAGAGTACGTTATCAAATACAATTTAATTTATATCAAAATATTAGTTGCATTTATTATAGTTTCCATTTGAGATAAGTTTGTCAAGACTAAAAATCTCCCAGATAAGCAAGAAATGAAAAAAATAAAAGGAAGAGATGGTGTAGAACAAATCGAGAGATCCAAAGTATAACTTTTGACACAAGTAATAAACAAAGAAAAATGCTAATATGTGCACATGTTAACATAACCCGTAAACAAATAGAAGCATTTTCAAGGTAAGAACACTAATGCTACATCTCTCCAAGTTAAAGTTCACTGCATTCAAAAATCTGAAAATTTTCTATGACTGGAATTGAGAACACTTCATTTGTATTTCCAATTTGATGCTAAGGCCATCAGAATAGATGCTAGCAGTATGAAGAATGTAGTATTTGGACTGTAATCATGAAGGCATATTCAACTACTAATACTATCCTGATTTTGCATTCTGGAGTTTCTATATTCTGGTTATGTTTCTTTTGTATTATATGTGGTCTGCTGGTTACAGAGATGCGGTGTGTTAAAAGTATGAATGAATAGCATGGCTCCGACGCAAGCAGAAAAATTAACAAATGTAAAATGTAAAGCCTTGAACAAAATTTACAAAAGCTGTAAAGAATAATGGCGCGTGACAAAAGAGTAACTTCATAAGTAAATAAAAGGTATGCTGTTATTCAATTCATTTCTGAAAGAGAGTGCAAAGAACAACAATGATGGCTTCAGTTCTTTGCCGTAAAATTATAATTTCCAAACATAAAATCAACAAAGGCCTGCCTATATTACAAATCGGTATGAAAAAGAATATATGAAGTAAGTTAATGTACAAAGATCAAACTCCAAACCATATACTGTAATGGTATCAACACAAGAAAAATTCAAAAGACTAAGACTAAAATGGTAATCAAGAATAAAAGCAACCAAAATGAAACGAAAAGAAAGTAAACTCCTATCTATGGTGAGAACATAAATCCCTATACAAGAAACTGTCATTTGAAAACTACCACTGGAAGTATAATATTATTGTAACTAATGATGAATATCGGTTATGTTATAGTGACTAACCAACTTACCGGCCTTGGCCTTTCTTCCTGGATTTGAAAGGAAATCGAGAAGGAGTCGAAGGTGAGTACTCAACAGGTAATTGGGGTGGTTCTAACTCGCCACTAAGCATTCCGACAACCTCCTTCATAGAGGGACGCCGAACAGGTGACTTAAGCAAACAAAGTAAAGCCACTTTGATGCAGATCAGAGCTTGGTCCTTATTCAATGACATAATAGACTCGTCAACCAGCTCAATGAGCTTCCCATTTCTTGCACAGTGGCGTGCCCATGACAAAAGATTAGCTCTTTGAAACTCTGACAACGGTGAACCGGTCACTTGAAGTGGGCGTCTCCCAGAAATGATAACAAGCAACAAGATCCCAAAGCTATAAACATCACACTTTTCGGAGACATCATCGCCATAACCATACTCGGGAGCAACATAACAAATGGTTCCTCTCATACTTGGAGTACTACTCACACCACCACTTTTTGGAATGTCTCCACTAGCTGAATCGAAACTATTCCTGCGTGCTCGCCATAGCTCACCACTGAATCCGTCTAACCACCAATCGACATTACCGCGATTATTCCTGCTTCTTCTCTTTTCCTTCTTTTTATCCCCATATAATGCATCATCACTCATCCACCAAGTATCGTCATTGCTAATTTCATCATCATTTTCTACACCCTTTTTCATCTTCTTATTCTTCCTCTTCTTTTTCTCCTTTGCAACCTCTTCACAATATTCCTCCTTCCACCATTCCCTCACCGACTTTCTATTCTCCTTCTTCACAACCCCGCCAACATTTTCCTCGTCCATTGATTCCCACCATTCCAATTTCTGCTTCCTGTTCTTCTTCTCCTTCTTCATCTCCCGCTTCCCCATATTCACACCCGCCAATTCACTCTTCTCACTTTTCACTTCCCTACCAATCCAATCCATCACATAATCCTTCACCTTCTCACCTTCACCAACCGGCGTCAAACCCGCAACCTCATTGTCCTGTTTCCACCACCAATCCCTAACCGAATTACTCGTCAACCCTTTCCCATTCCTCTTACCATCCTCAACACCAACAACATCCTTCTCACTCTTCACACTCCCCTTATCAAAACCCGGCGACACCGCCAATGCCGTTGTCATAGTCATTCTCATCTCAACAGTTTCCGGCGAAGCCACCGAAGATTGCTCCACACCCAAATTACCACCCTCTTCAAAAAAACCAGTATGCACACTCTCCATTGATCCACAATCATCAATCACAACTCGAACACCACCACACTCCAAATCATCATTTTCATTCCTTTTCTTCATATCATCATCACTTTCAATACCTAAAAGCTCAACATCAACCCTAACCGGCTCCGATTTCAACCGAGCAAGTCCAAAATCGCCGATTTTAGCATTAAAATCACAATCTAAAAGAATATTACTAGGTTTTATATCACCATGTATAACAGGAGGATCAAAAGAGTGAAGATAACAAAGTCCTTTAGCAATATCCAACAAAATTTCAAATCTTTTTTCCCAATTAAAAAGTTCAGAACACTTACGCTTCAAAAGTGCATCTTGAAGATTACCGTTTTGCATTAAAGGGTAAACAAGTAGAAAACGACGCCGTTTAGGATCAGATGAAAACCCTAACGGAGGAATTATATAAAGAGAACGAAGCTTTGAAGCGAAGAAGAGTTCGTTGTGAAATTCGCGTTCACCTTGGTGAGAGGAAGTATCCATGAGCTTAACAGCGATTGGTTTTGAAGAAAGTATGCCGGAGAAGACGGTGCCGAAGCCACCGTGGCCGAGTGGGTTTGAGAACGAGCTTGTGGCGCGGCGGAGGAGGGAGTAGGAGTAACGGTGGGGTGGATTGTCGTCGGTGATGGAGAATGGGGATGTGCGTTTTTTTCGGGTGCGGCGGCAGAGAAAAGTGAAGAAGAGGAGAAGAGTTAGTACGACGGCGGTTCCGGCGAGTAGAGGAATTAGGATGTGGTGGTGGTGACGTGGTTGTGGTGAGGATGATGAAGTGGACGGCTGAGATTGAAAGAGTTTACGGGGAAGCATGGTGGAGATTAGAGAATATAGTAAGGCTCTGTTTGGTTGAGTTTTAAGGAAATGGGTTTTGTGTTTGAGATTATGATTGTGATTTTGGGAGAAGGTTGTTTTTGTTTAGGTTGATGAAGAATGAGGTGATGATTGATGAGTTAGTTAGTTGTTTGTATTAAGTAATTGTGTTGTGATGTTTTATGAGAGTATTGGGAATTGGAAGAACTAGGTGAAGAGAAGAAGAAGAAGAAGAAGAAGTAGCAGTTGGGAGTTGAGGTAATTTTATATATTTTACAAATTTTAAAATAATACTTATTTATTTCATTAATTTGTCATATTTATAAAAAAAAATGTTTCTTCCAAAAAAAAATGTTTTTTTTTTATAAAAAAAATCGTCACTTTTAATTTTAACATTAATTATTCTTTTTTTCTATGAATTTATGAGTGTCACTTTTAATTTATTAATATTTACTAATTTTATGTGTATGACAATAGGTCTCTTCGATTTGTGAAATATTAATATTGAATATGAGAGTACATTACAAAATGATAAAGAATAAACTTTTAAAATATTGAATACTTTTTTATATTATATGAAATTTGGTTAATAAAAAGTTATTTTAATATTTTAGAAAACTTTTATTTAGGATAAAAAGTTGTCATAAAGTTCTAAGGATGGAATTTTGACTTTTTATACTGTCATTTACATCCTTCTTTGTCTAGTCCTAAAATCTGTTTTAAAATCAAACACATTACGACTGAATTAATTATACTTTGTACATTAATTTTTTTTAACAAATCAATTACACCTATTAGAATTTTACCGATTATTTCTTATTCAATTAAATAAGTGATTTACACATAAGTTTAAGTTTCATTTGAGTTTTTTCCGTTGTGATTTTACCTGGTGTGTTTTTATTACCATCTTGGTGCGGAGTTGTTTGTTATTCCGTCTTCGTACGGTGTTTGTTGTGATTTTCCGTCTTTGTACGTTGTTTGTTTTGTCCAAATTTGCAGATTTGCTTCGATCAAATTTCAGTGCAGATTCAATGATTTTAGTGTCGTCAACGTTACAGATCCGAAGACATGACTACTCCGGACACTTTACTTTTGTTATATCAATCGTAGAATTTGTCATATTTGTAGACATTAGTCAATATCTACTTACAATATATTAAAAGAAACTACTACTAAAAAACCAAATTTGTCCATATCAAGTTTATAATATTTCAGAATTTATGCTCTTAAATGTAATTTTAACTCTAAACTAAAAAAAAAAAGAAAAAAAAAAAAGAAAAAAAGAAGATAAGCATAAAAGAAACATTCCCATAAAAATAGCATCATAAACCACATCTTTAACAAACAAAAAAAACACAAAACAAAAATAGAAACAAAAGAAGATAAGTATCAAATAAATCTTCCCATAAATGTTTAATTAAAATAAATCTACACATAAAAATATGAACAAAAATCACTATAAAAGATACGCTTCAAAAATAGTAATTTTTTTTTAATAAAAAAATAGTAACTCGATCTAACATATAAAAACTTATATATATAAAATAAAAATAGAATAATCTAATAAAAAAATATACTTAATTATGAGCTTAAAAATAAAAGAACAGAAAAATAGAAACAAAAACACATTTGACCCGTTTGGATTGGCTTATTTATGAGTTTATGGGAAATAACTTATGCAAATAAATAAGTTTTTATGTATTATTATAAGTTTTTTAAGGTAGTTCATGAAAACAATTTATAACGATATAATTTTTATTAATGAAAACTTATGAATTAACATGCGTAAAAAAAACTTATGAATCAACATAAAAGTTTATTTATAAATTATAACCATAAACTATTTTCATAAGCTTAAAAATAAGCCAAATTCAAACAGGCCCAATATATTAAAAGGTATTACTACTAAAAATTCTAATTTGTCCTCATCAATTCTTAAAAATATTTCAAATCTTCTATTTTGTAAAAAAAAAAAAAAAATTAATTTAATATATTATTATATAATAATTAAATTCTACTCTATTTTTATTATAAAAAAATCTACTCTATTTTTGTTTACTCTTATATAAAAAAATACAGAAGAAGTGCATTATTGATGAATATATATTATAATAATTACGGGGTGAATATTTGTCATTATACTTAAAACATCACAGGACAAATGTCGATCAATAATTTTGTGAAAAAAAAGAAAGTGTTGATCACTAATATATAAAAAATCAAACACGGGAAAATTGTCCTAATAAAAAAAAATTAATCATATAGGGGACAATTGCTTTAATAAAAAAAATTTAATCATATACAGGACAATTGCTTTACTAAAAAAAATTTAATCATACACGGGACAATTGCTTTAATAAAAAAATTAATCATACACGGGACAATTGCTTTAATAAAAAAAATTTAATCATACACGGGACAACTGCTTTAATAAAAAAAATTAATCATACACGGGATAATTACTTTAATAAAAAAAATTTAATCATACACGAGACAATTGTTTTAATAAAAAAAATTAATCATACACGGAACAATTGCTTTAATAAAAAAAATTGAATAGTAAATATTTTTTATTATTAATTATAATTTATTACACAAAAATCATAAACGGGGCAATTAATTTAATAAAAAAATGACTTAATTTAATATATTTTACAAAAAATAACAGAATGACGTCATTTATAATTTAACAATAATTTATAAATAAAAGTTAATAGACCCGTGCGAATGCACGGGTCTCAAAACTAGTATATATATATATATGATTCGAAGTTCGAACTTTAAATATTTCATTTATTTATTTTAAAAGTGAAATTATATTCATTAGACTACTTTATCTAAGAAAATGCAATTTGGACAAATTAGATTTTTTTTATTGATATTTTTAAAATAATCAATGTATATATCCTCCTCAAAGCTTGTTTTATTTTATCTCTTTAGTAAAGTCAACACTGTGTTGTTGTGTGTTTGTGAATTTTGGGTATATACTATTTCTTGATGGACTTTTGATGAGGTAGTTGCCGGATTGGTATGCCTGCCAGTGGCCAAGAGAGGTGCTTTTGTTTAATTTATTGATTGATAAATTGACATAATTTTTTCTTTTTGAGGGCATGTTAATCAAAAGTGATTGACAGAGTTACTTTTTTGATTAATCTAAAACTATTGAATATAATTTTGAAAATACATATGAAAAATTTGCGACTAGCTTAGGATGTACACATTTTTGTCAAGACATGTGCGGCTCCATTTGCTTGGCACCTAGTAACTTATAGTTGTCAAAATGTCATTATTTATATACTATGTTTTTTATTTTATTATTTTATCAATTTTTTGATTTTCAAGAGAAGAGAATCTGTGTAAAAAAAAGGATCCAATAATTCAGAGTTCGACTGCAATGTAAGTAAAGTCTAATTAAAATTTTATTTTATTTAAAAATCAAATTTGGATTTTCTCAAAAAATTTGTCATTTGATGAAGCTCATTAATCTCTCAAGTCCAATGATGTCATTATATAGTATGTTATTTAGCATGGTTAGATTTGATATCAACATTTATGTAAAAAATAAACAGTTTTAGAAAAATCTTACTTCGGAATTCTGATGCATATTTATCTACAATATTGTTACATGGTACAACTAATTTATTTGTACATCAAACACTTTACCTTTCAAGCTATGTACTCATCACAAGTCCAACAATTTAATATCCCATGTCTTCCTTTACAAATGTATCTTTCTTTCATATCCCATGTCTCCTCTTTTATTTGCAACTCTTTCCTTAATTTGTTGTTAATTTGCCTGTGTTCATTATGACAACGTTTTTCTTCTATTGCAAGGCAAAGTAGAGACAAATAATTACACTTGACAAAAAAAAAACAAATAATTACAACTTTGTAAGGGGTTAATGTTAATAAGAGTATGTTGGTTGGGGTTAATGTTTCAGGCTCCTGGTTATGCGAAGCTGCGTCTGCGTTGTGGTGTAAAATGGGGAAAGTTCTTTTTCTCTATCTGGGTCTCCATATCGGTGGTGATCCGAGGCGTTTGGGTTTCTGGGAACCGGTGTTAGCGCGCATTAGGAATAGATTGTCTGGGTGGAAGAGTCGTTTTCTATCTTTTGGTGGCCATCTTGTTCTTCTCAAATCTGTTTAGGAAAACCTCTTGGATTAATTGGAACACAATTTTTTTACGTAAGGAGTATGGAGGTTTGGGGGTTAGGCAGCTTAGGGGCCTATTGGGCAAATGGTGCTAGAGGATGTTGGTGGACGGTGGGGGTTTGTAGTTTAGAGTGCTGGCAACCCGCTATGGGATGAAGCATGGCAGGTTGACGGAGGGATGGAGGACGGGGTCAGCTTGGTGGAGGGAGATAGAGAGGATCAGGGATAAAGTAGGCCGGCTTAGGGTTGGTTGGTTCGGGGAGTGTATACTGCGGAAGGTGGGGGATGGGCCAGACACTCTTTTCTGGTCCGATCCCTGAATGGGTGGGATCCCTTTATGTGAGAGGTTTGGGCGCTTGTTCGATTTGGCAGTGACCAAGTCGTGTTCGGTAGCTCAGATGTTTTATTTACGGTGGGAGGCTGGGGGAGGCGTGGGTGTGGAGGAGACAGCTGTGTGCGTGGGATGAGGAGTTGTTGGGGGAGTGTCAGACTTTACTTCTTACCGTGGCTTTGCAGGTTGATTCTCCAGACAGGGGGCAGTGGCGGTCTGATCCCACTATGGGCTATTCGGTTCGAGATGCGTATCAGATATTGACCTCTCAGGACTCTATTACTTTAGGGACAGCTGAAGATCTTCTATGGTACAAACAGGTTCCCTTGAAATGTGTCTATCTTTGTGTGGCGTCTCTTGCATGACCGGTTGCCAATGAAGTCCAGCTTTGTTACTCGTGGCATTCTCTCTCAAGATCTCCACCTTTGTGTGACTAGTTGCGGTGGCATAAAGACAGTTCATCACTTATTTCTCTCCTGCCGCACGTTCGGTTCTCTTTGGGCACTAGTCCGGTCTTGAATTGGTTTTTCGGCGATGGATGCACATAGTCTCTTAGATCATTTTGTTCAGTTCACCTATTCAGCTGGTGGTTTCCGCGCTCGGCGATCCTTTTTGCAGCTCATTTGGCTTGCTTGTGTTTGAGTAGTATAGAATGAAAGAAATCTTGGACTCTTCAGAAACTCGACAAACTCAGTGACTCAACTCCTGGACAAAGTCAAGTTATATTTTTATCGATGGTTGCGGACGACGAATGTTACTTTAGCCTCCAATTCTCAACATTGGAGATCGAGCCCCTTACTTTGTTTGGGTATCGACTAACTGTAGTTTTATTTTCGTTGCTCTCTTGAAATCTTATAAACTTGTGTAATTCCTCTCGGTACGCCTTGTGCTGAGGTATTACTTTTTCTATATATATTCTATTTTTGCTTTTTTAAAAAATTACAACTTTGTACACCTTTTCTACATATATAATAAATATATTTGTTTATAAAAGGATCGATGTGGATCCTCTCCTATACAATAGAAGTGTAGTGTACGTTAGTCACTTGACAATGATAAAAAAAAAAAAATCATGAGTAAAGAGAACTTAGGGCTTGAAGAAAAATGTTCATATGATCACGAAATGTACATTTTTTATTTTATAATTAAAAATATCAAAAATTAATTTTAACCATCTGAATTTGATCAAATTGTTTATTTTAGCTTTTTTTTAAAAATGATTTCTATAGTGCATTGGTTTTGCATTAATTAAAAAAATTAACAAAGATTTTTTTTTTATAAAAACTTCAAATGAAAAATTAATTTAAATAGCTTCTCATAAAATATTGTTTTAAATATTTTATGGTTTTGTTATAAAATTTTCTAGATCATAAAATTATTTTAAAAAAAATTCTAAAAAAGAAACTACTTTATAGCTTTACATAAAAATCATTTTTTAGAGATATCTTTTTTTTTTAAAAAAAATTATTATTTATATTAAGTTAAAATCTCTAACATAAATATTTAAATTATTGAATGTGAAATCACTGTTTTAATTTATAAAACATAAGTTAAAATAATTTTACTATTTTTAATTAAGTTATCATAAAGATCCTTTTTTAGAATATAAAAAAAGAATTATTTTTAAAATTTACAACAAAGCACATATGTGGTGACTGCAGTGTAGTTAATACCAAAGATTCGTGGTATAGTAAGTGGGTTAGGTAATTTTCCCCTTCTTCGCACTTTAAACAAATCATGGTGCCTTAATTTGTTTGTTCCTTATGAGACCAAATTTTTTTATTTTATTTTTTTTTATTTTGGTTTTTTACCACCAGTTGAATCTGGTTCGGGGGTCAGTTCTGGCATCAAGTGGTTCCAGCCCCCTCCCAATCACAGTTGCGGGGATTGAACCGTGGTCCTTAAAAAAAAAAAAAAAAAGAAAGAATTTTTTTTATTGTTTTCTTTCTTTAGGTAGATAGTATTTGACTTTGTAATATTTGCCAATTTGCTGTCTGATATTGACTTCTGCGCTTAATTGCCAATTTGCCATTTGGTGTCAATTTAATTAAATATTTATAAAAAATAAAACATTTTTATAAAAATTCATTTGTGACGACATTCAAATTAAATATTCAATAAATACTGAATGCTCCTATAATTTGGAGTGACGACCTATAAAAAGTTTTGCCTCTGCTAAAAAACAAGAGTTTTACCTATTTTTAAGAGAAAAAGTTTTTTTTTTCCTAGGGATTTTTAAGAGCAAAAGTGTTTTGTGTTTGTTTTTTTAAGTGTAAATCAGATATCTTTCGTATGTAATTGTAGAAATTAATCTATTTAGTTTTATGAGACTCAAATAAGTTATAAATTCTCTCTAAAAAAATTTCCAAGCTAGGGATAAAATTCAAGATGTTAGTTAAACTAGAAAAAATCAATATTATTTATTTGTTAAAAATAATATAAAACCATTGATGTGACCTATCCTAACAACTTAAGCTTTTGGGATAATCGGTTATATTTGACATGGTATCAGAGCCTCTATGACTAAGTGGTCTAGAGTTTGATCCTCGCTCCCTTCACTTTCTAATTAAAAAGTGGAATTTAAACATATGGTAGGTGGGCCTATGCATTATCTACACTTCAAGCCCAAATAGGCTCTTGCGTGAGGCAGCGTGTTAGAAATAATATAAAACCATTGATGTGGTCTATCCTAACGGCTTAAGCTTTTGGGATAATCGGTTATTTGACATCATCGAAGTGCACTTGAGTTGTTTTGTGTTTGTTTTGATTATATGGAAATTAAGGGTGGCACCCCGACTTTGAGTTTGGAATCTGTGGACGAATCGAATTTGTCTGAACTTGACTCTACTCAATAAGAATTGGTTCAGTTTGAAACTTAATTCAAATTGATACAAATCTTTTTTATCTCGAGTTCAACTCGTGTAAAGTTTACATACGAACAACTTGGTGAAATTTTAGCTAGCTTCTATTTTATATCCACTCTTGCTCTCAATTGTTCAAAAATCATCAATGTTGGACTATTCTACTAGTGATTTGAAAGTGTTTTGCTTATAACACTAAACGTCCATTGTTGACCTCTATCTAGTTGACTCATGAATCAAACTGGTCGAGTTATATAGCGCTAAAGTTCAACTCATTTATCTAACGAGTTTAATTTGCAATTCAAATTCGATTCATTTGGTTCATGAATAGAACCAAGTTCAACGAATTAATTATCGAATTGAGGTTCAATCTATTTTCGAGTTGGTTCGACTTAAGAAAAAGCAGCTTAATAAAATGCAAATTCACAAATATTAACTTTGCATTTATTTTATAATTTTTGTATATGTTATGCTTTTAAAATTAATTTAATTAATTTTTTCTTAAATAAATTATAATTTTAAGCTTGGTTTCTCCTAAGCTCAATTCTTATATATGTCCCTAGTCGACACCCCAAGTTTTTATAATCGAAGAATAGGATCACATCCTATATTAGATTTTTCTCAAAATAAAAACTCCTATATTGGATTAAAACTATAAAGAGAAAAAGAGTTATGTTGGATATTGCCTTGAAAATGATGCTGCTGCAGGAAACTGGTGTGCCCTGATGAGGGCTCAACAAGCAGCAGGCAGCAGGCTTGGCTGGCGTGCCTTCGTGAGGGCTTGGTCTGGTTATTTGCTTGCTCCGCACCAGGCGCCATGCATGCCGCGCCAGGCGCGAGCACGACTTATATATGTGCTGTTATGTTTTTGTGCAGCCGAGTGAGAGAGGAATGTTAGGGGTTTGAAGAGGGTTTTCACCAACATGGAGGCTAGGGTTCAAGGGGGTTTCTCTTTGGTTAATCTTAGGGTTGGGTACTCTTTCTAACACCTTGTAATTGCTATCAATTGAAATCTCTCGGTCACATGAAGAAATTTGGGAAAAGGGTAGAAATTAGGGATTGTCTAATTTCTTGCAACTCTTGTAAATCTCATTGTAATCAAGTTAGAGGAAGTTTTGATAGTGGAAATGAGAGCTCTCTCTCCCCCAGATGTAGGTTCATTAACACCGAACTAGGTAAACAATTTCGATTGTGTTTTTTATCGCTATTATTGGTTTTAGCTTTTGGTATTATTATTATTGCTTGGTCCATTGTTGTTGTTGGTTGCTTTATTTGTTTTGCCCCACACACTAGTTAAGGATTATTTGTGTGGTTTTTCTATTCGAATTTACAACAATTTAGATATTAATTTGAAATTAATTTTGAAAAAAATATATATTAATCTAACAACTATTTATTATGAATGTATATATTGACCTTTTAAAAAAAACTATAAATAAAAAGAGTGGGTTGACATTTAAACATTCGTTGTAAAAAAAATGCTTAGAATGCTGCCTACTTCGAAAGAGATAAAAAATGTAGTTTTTGATTTGAATAAAGACAGTGCTCCTGATCTA
This sequence comes from Trifolium repens, assembly GCA_030408175.1. Classification (NCBI taxonomy): domain Eukaryota; kingdom Viridiplantae; phylum Streptophyta; class Magnoliopsida; order Fabales; family Fabaceae; genus Trifolium; species Trifolium repens. Next base: position 14,001,521 of record CP125847.1, read on the forward strand.
TGAAGCCCCGATACTCAAAAAATGGTGACGAATCGTGTCCGATACGTCCTCGATACCGATACTCTTTCGATACGTCCCGATACTCGTATCGGAAGAGTATCGATTAAATCATTATTTTTAAATAAAAAATAATACCCGATACACGTGTCCGATACGTCCCGATACACGTATCAGAAAAGTATCGGTTATATCATTATTTTTAAATAAACAAATAATATCTGATATGTGTCCGATACAAAGATTATTTTTTGGATAGTATTTGTGATTTTGTTTGGATAGTTTTAATGGTGTTCTTTTTTGTATAATACACTACAATAAGACGTATAGCTTAAGATGTATCAGTAATCATTATGTTCTGGGACTAACTTAAGATGTTCTCATGTATCAGACCTTGGGAGTTTCCAGTATTAATTGACTTTGAGTCATTATGATGCTCATGTATCAGACATATGCTTGTTTGTATCTTTAGCACTTCTTGTGTTTTTCCTTTGTCAATATAATTTTTTACTTTTCAAAAAAAAAAAAAACTACGGTATCCTACTATATAGTGTAATAGATAGTTAAGCGTTTGAACTTGTCCCAAAATTTTAGTATAAGAATATATGTTTTCTGCTTTTAATTATTAATATTATTGATTTTATGTATGTTTATATATTGTGTATTTATATATTTAATTTTAACTTTAATTTTTAAATAACGTATCGCGGCAGTATCGGATTTGAAATTTTAAAAATTTTCACGTATCGGCGTATCAGTATCGTATCGTATCCGTATCGTGTCCCGTATCGGAGCTTCATAGCTCCTGATAGATTTGGAGCATAATTTTCTCAAATATATTGGAGCATAATTCATCTTGATGTCATCAATGTTGTCATGCATATTTTAAAAAATGAAGATCAACGTATTCAACTTTTTTTTTAATAATAACAACATATCAACCTTTTTATTTTTTTAATTTTTTACAACATATCAACTAGAGCTGTCAAAACGGGCGGCCCGGCCCGTTTCGGGCCGGCCCATTCGGGCTTCGGGCTTTGTCGGGCCGGGCTTAAAAAACCCGGATAAAAAAACGGGCTACAAAATAAGGCCCGAGCCCGGCCCGGTACGGGCTCTCGGGCTTTCGGGCCGGCCCGGTTTTTAAAAAAAATTTTTTTTAAAGCAATAGATGAACGGTAATGAAAAAATAATAAATTTAAGTGCCCAATAAATTTGACAAAGAGTTCATAACATTAATTAATTACAAATAGGTTGAAATTTGTTAGTATTAATGTAAAGTTATTTAAGCTATTTACAGTTTACGAGTAATTACGTAGAGAAATATTTCACGATCGTGGTTTTATATTTTTAGCTTATTTACTTATTTTAATGACACGATAAGTTATTTTTACTTTTAGCTTCTTTTCATTTGCTTATGTATATAATTTGCGTTACTAGTGCATGTATATAATTTGCGTTACTAGTGCATATTTATTCTCTTAAATGTGCGTTTGATGGAATTGGAAGGTGTGTGTGACGTGTGTGTTGTGTTGCTGCCGTGTTGTTAACTTATTATGTTTGTGTCGACTTTTAGATTGATGACCCAAGTAAAAATATTATAAACATCCTTCCTTGTTAACATCCTTCCTTGTTAGCCTATTGCGGGCGGCCCGCGGCCCATTCGGACCGGCCCATATTTTTTGCGGGCTTTATCGGGCCGGACTAAAAAGCCCGGATGCTAATTCGGGCTAGATTTTTAAGGTCCAAGCCCGGGAAAAAATCGGGCTATTCGGGCCGCCCATTCGGGCCGGCCCATTTTGACAGCTCTAATATCAACCTTTACTAAGCTGCTTATTAATTATTAATATTATTTTATTATTTACAATTTGCAAAAGTTAGCTAAAGTGGTGAACGGCACACCATAATAATATATTACAAACCATCATTAGGTAGTACGACACAAGTTTTAAGTTACTATTTGCTTAATTATACTATCGATTGGACTTCAATATTGCCCTCGAGTAGGCAACCTAGCTAACTCTTTCTCAAACCTTTCCATGGCATCAATTGGTAGGACAATTGGAACAACTACCATATCTTCTACCCTAGAATCGGTAAAATGCATATAGAAGCTCACTCCATGAATGTCCCCAAGTTCTCCTTTTTCTATTCCACCATAAATAGCCTTTCCCCACCCAAAATTCACATCTCGTAAAGCAGCCTTTGAAAGATCCTAACCTAGTGAAACTAGGTCTTCCTTCAATTTCCATTAGGTCAACCATTGAATGCACATACTCCTCAGTTGCTTCATTTTTTGCATTTTTCGCTTGCTCTACGGCAATCCCTAATGTGGGTGACCGCAGAGTTTCCCGACGGTTGTAACCGCTGCAGGAAACACAAAAGTGTTGCCATAATATACTTCAGGCAATGGAGGATTAAACGTACAACATCCATAACGTTCGTTGACAATGCACAACAAACAAACTTCTTAATTTGGATTTTTCCACTATAATGCCTTTGTCCGGCAACACCAGAGTTATGCAGTAAGAATCTCGAATGATGTTGATTGACAAAGATAATGAAAAATAAGAGCACGAATTGCGTCTATTTCTTTGGAACCAAAGAAGAAGGAACGAGATGAGGTATGAAGTTGCTTTATGAAGTAGTTCCCTACACCGCACAAGAAGAATGGAAGGCTTTGATGCTCCACATGTTATTTCTGATAGGGCTTTCAAAAATTGGGAAATTCCACTTCGATCACTATTCACTCATTGTATGGTTTATGCGGAGAGTTACTACAAGAAATATTATTTTTTACAACAACTTTTTTTGTTAAAAGTTGTTACAAGTCGTTGGTAAAACTATCTTTTCTTGTAGTAGATGAAACCACCACACTTGAGGCGTGTTATCTACCATTTTAAAAAGAAAATTAACTTAACAACAAAACTTTTAAGATAAAAGATGATATCTATCTCTATAAATATTATATTTGTAGACAATTAACAACAAATACTTGAGCCAATATTAATTCTACACTTAGTGACTCGATAACAATAGACAATCCATCTTATTTTGTTTCGAATTATATGATAGCTAATTAATGTATTTTTGAAACAACATATAATGATGTATATAAAGGAAAACGAGTACATGGGAATCAAGTAAACTAGATGAAGCTAAAAGATCATTAAGAACACTCAAATTATTATGACCAATCACAATAAATTGTTTTGTTTATTTCAATATGATTACATTTTTATTTTCTATTGTTTTGTATAAATCGGTATCTATTTAGTTCAATATGATTCTATTGTGAAATAAAACACCTAATTTGAGCAATACAAGAGATACAATTGAAAATGGAAGACAGGCCGATAATGACAAGATTTTTATGGTGTACTTAAAACGGCACACAAAAATGAGTTGAAGGAAAGTGAGATATGTTTTAATATCGTAATATTATTCATTTTCTTTTCAAAATATGTTTGATTAATATTTAAATATTTTAGAGAACCTTTATAAACAATTATACATGAATTTATTTTCGTCTTGAGAGAATTTTTTCCACCCTTTTCTATGGGAACTTTTTTCTTTTCCCATAAATCTTTTATAACTAGAAAATAAAATTTAATAAACTTCTAGTACTTGCCAATGCTTCCAATTATAGGATTTGAAGTTTCAAGCTAAACACTTGACCAAATGGACACTTGTCTCACAAAAGGTTATAGTCCCTCGAGGCCCTAATTCAACTTTTATAAATCCACAATTCTAACCCTATACCTTGCGACACTTGTTCTATCATCAGAGTGTTTATAAATACACGCTTATCTTTTGGTCCCGTTGATTAACAACCCCTTACAATTACATCATATCTCTATGTCCAAGAGAATCCCATCTCATGCATCTGTGTAGTGTAAACTGGTAAACTTGAAAACAACATTAGGAACAAAGAGTTGTGCTCAATATTTCAAACAAATCTGAATCGGGCGAGGGTGAGATTAGTTTCCGTAATCCATTTCATTCATTCAACCTAAACCACAATGTCATTTTCAACTTTGAAGCAATTTCCTTTCCCTATTCTCATCCCCAATTTTCAACTTTCAAACCCTAATTTCATTCTTTGCTTCTTCTCTTCAACTAAATCAACAAGACTATACTCTCAATTACACCACCAAGAAAATCAACAAGACATTATTGTTTCCTCATTCAATCAATTGCTACATCAGAATCCAACTCCACCCATCTTCCATTTTAATAAGATTTTAGGTTCTCTTGTTAAGTCCAATCATTATTAGTTATTACACTGTTACTTCACTTCATCGTCAGATGAAATTAAATGGAATTGCTTCAGATTTAGTCACTTCCAGCATCTTGATCAATTGCTTTTGTCAATTGGCTGTATTTGCCAACATTCTCAAAATGGGTTATGAGCCAAATACCATAACTTTCACTACACTCATCAAGGGTCTCTGTCTCAAAGGTGAGATTCATAAAGCATTGCACTTTCATGACAAGGTGGTAGCACAAGGATTTCGGTTGAACCAAGTCAGTTATGGGACCTTAATCAATGGGTTATGTAAAGTCCGAGAAACAAGTGCAGCCCTACAATTGCTGAGGCGTATTGATGGGAAGTTGGTTCTACCTAATGTGGTAATGTACACTGCAATTATGGATAGCATGTGCAAAGATAAACTTGTTGATGATGCTTTTGATTTATATTCTGAAATGGTTGCTAACAGAATTTCTCCTACTATTGTCACTTATACTGCTTTAATTAGTGGCTTTTGCATTGTCGGTAAATTGAAAGCAGCAATTGATTTGTTTAATAAAATGATATTGGAAAACATCAACCCGGATGTGTTTACCTTTACCATATTGGTTGATGCTTTTTGTAAAGAAGGAAAAGTGAAAGAAGCTAAAAACGTGTTAGTTTTGATGATTAAAGAAGGCATTAGACTTAATGTTGTTACTTATAATTCTTTAATGGATGGATATTGCTTAGTTAAAGAAGTGAACAAGGCCAAGGGTATATTCAACACCATGGCCCAATGTGGAGTGACTCCAAATGTTTGGAGTTACACTATCATGATTAATGGGTTTTGTAAGAATAAAAGATTGGTTGAAGCCATGAATCTCTTCGAAGAAATGCATTGCCGGAAAATTATTCCTAATGTGGTAACTTACAATTCCCTTATTGATGGTTTGTGCAAATCAAGGAGAATCTCACATGCTTTGAAACTTATCGATGAGATGCAGGATAGAGGGCAACCACCTGATATAGATACTTACAATTCTATATTAGATGCTTTATGCAAAAACCATCATGTTGAAAAGGCAGTTACATTATTAACAAAAGTTAGGGACGAGGGTATTCAACCAAATAAATACACGTATACTATTCTTATCGACGGATTGTGTAAAGTTGGAAGAGTAGAGGATGCAAGAAATGTTTTTGAAGATCTTTTGGTCAAAGGCTACAATCTAGATGTTTGTACCTATACTGTTATGATCCAAGGGTTTTGCGACAAGGGCATGCTTGATGAAGCTTCGGCCTTGCTATCAAAAATGAAAGACAATAGTTCCATTCCAAACGCTGTAACTTATGAAATAATCATCCGTTCTCTGTTTAATAAAGGTGAAAATGATAAGGCAGAGAAACTTCTACATGAAATTGTCGCGAGAGGTCTACTGTAAGATTGAAACTAGGTAAGATGGTTCTTTTGTTACACATTGTTATTTTGATTTTATATTTCAAGTTTAAGCCTCATTTTGTTTTTGTAGTTGCCTCGCCTAATGAGATGAATGAGTTAGTTAGAGCACAACAACGTTGTGAATATAAATTTCATATAGGTTTTGGATACTCATTGCCTTTGGCCTTGGTGCTGTTGATCGTATCTTTTTAATGTCATTGCTATACTATAATTACGACACTTCCATCAATACAATGGTAGTCGGTGGTGGAGATGAATGATAACAATTCAAATATGAATTCTGTTTCTGCTGCATAATTGGTTTTCTGCGTATTTAGAGTTGTAACAGAGCTGAAATTGATGTCTTTAAAGAACTTTACATAGTTAATACTTAATAGAGATTAGTGCAGTTAGTCACTACATAAGTTTTCATTTAGAATGAATTCAACAAGTAAGAATTCATCAAATTAGCATGAAATTTTTTGTGTATACACTAAGGATCTAACTGTGCATATTTTGGAGGTGCTGCACAATTAACTATGCACCCGATGCTTATATTTTATCCTCACTGTGTCATAGTATTTGCATACTGTTATGGTTGCTGGTGTGGCCTATAGGTTGTTAGAATATTCCTTTTATAATCATCAATTTCACTGCATAATTCTTTTCCTGCTCTCTTACCCCAGATCTCCTGCACTAATTGAAGTCCATGTACTAAGCTCTCTAACTCTCAAATATTCTCTGAGTTAGTATCTGTCTCGCGTTGATTTGTGCATAGAATGTGCGTCCAGAATTAAAAAATAAAATAAAAAGAAGAATGTGCGTCCAGTGATTTGTATGTCCGTGATCAAATGACTTTTTTTTTTCAGCATCTCTAACAGGTATTTGTTCTATCTTTCTACTCGAATCAAACTTGTTATTGAACACTAGCATCTGAAAGCTAGATTTCTACCAAAAAAAAGAAGAAAGAAGAATGGATCTATAAGTTTGATGATAGTGTGGTAGATTACTACTAGTGACAGTCAGATGTGGCAACATTATTAGCCTCTCAAAGTAGCAGATTTGTTGTAGTTCAAAGAGAATTTTAAAGATCATGCTAGAAGGATTTTTTTCGGAGTATTTGATATTGAAATCTGTTGTTATTGGTGCACATAATCATCTTTTCATTTTAAGGCTGAAGTTAACTACTATGTTCGTGTTCTTGACTGTAGTGTCTAATTTCATAACCACTATTATAGAAATTGTCTTTAAACTTATCCATGCACTTGATATTGATTATGAAAAATAAGATTTAAGTTGGAACTAATGCTCTTTAAACTTAATTGGATTTTTTTTTTTAGTGCTGGCACTAGTTCTTCATTGTTGTGGTTGGATTCTGCAGAGAATAGGTTTACAATTTACATGCTCAATCAAATGGAGTGCATTGAGTTATGAAAGTTGCGCGTGATTTTGATATTAGAAAGTTAGGCTAAAACTAGTAGTATATACATGATAAAAGTCAAACTAAAATTGTGATTAGGTGATAAAACATTGAAAGTGAAATCAATCAAAATTGAAAGTTTATTCACCTTAGTAAAGGATTTGTGGTTTGTGGTTGCGGCTAAGCTGCAAACTTGGATATTGAGCTAAAATATAGACAATTGTGGCCACAATTGTAGTTGTGATGCCTTTGCAGAGACCTATAGAACTTTTATATTACGGCTGCAAATGTTGTTGCAGACCTAAATTTATAACTATGGTTAAAATTAGAAGTGTAGTTTCAAGTTCATTTTAACATGATATATTGTATCTCCTTGCTTTCGACTGGAAATATATTTAACGCAGAGATATTTCGACCTCAATTTATATTTATAATACATGTGGTGTTAAATCACAGTTCCATAGGGGACCATGTGCAATGTTAGCTGACAAACCCTAGGGTCTATCTCGACAAGCCATTGACCAATATATCGCGTCGGATGAAAGTTTTCCGGGGAATCCATAAGCTTATGCCAGATGATTTGTTGAATATGAGATTGTATTGAATATTAGTTCGGTTTCATCAATTCTTGAACATATAATCTGGTGCCCCTGCACTTTCATTATACTCTATGCAGAAGTGTCATGGCGCAATGATTTGTTATTTTGTGCGTTTCTCTTTGTGGTTCTAAAGACTCTAACGGACAACGGCGAAACTCGCACACACAAATTTGTTGAGAAGTGGAAAATTGCAAGTTCAAATTTGTATCCCATTATATCAAATGCCCCTGCCTCATTTTACCATATGTTGTTCTACTTACAAGACTAGTCAGTAGTGATTTTAGATTGGTTGACATTGGACTAGTATCCAATTAGAAACCTACATCCGTGGCTAGAAATTGTGATTACCAATTTTATTGAAGTCTTGATATGGTGTCTAGAAGATAGCTTCTCCTTGACTTAGACTTCTTTTTCTTCTACTGTGTTTGTCCAGCGGATTATCCAAAATCTTACTGCGTAGAGGATCATATATAAGAATATAGAACACTTGGACACACAATTACATAAATTGTTCCTTTTATTAAGTTAAGTGTTTGTTATCATAAAAAAACTAAATGAATAAGATATTGTCTAGAACACATTTTCCTCTAACAGGAAACACTTCTCGATTTGGTACACACAATAATGAATTGTGTGACATAGTTTTTACACACAAGTGTACACAATAGAGAATTTAGAGAATTGTGGCACTAGTGGTTTTCCACACATACCCAACAAATACAAACAATTACCTATTTATCACTTGAAGAAATAGAGTCATTCTCATAGCCAGTGTGAGGCTAGCTCGTTTGCAGTACAATACATAACTTGGCTACTTAGTATTATCTTGACAATGTGTAGTTGTATACTATGTGAGTTGCCAATATTTGACACTTACTTCGAGACAAACTTCGATTTGAATTATTCTAATGCTTAGTGTGCTCCACGGAAGATTACTCTTGCCAGATGTAGAGAGGTTGGCCTGAGAATATGACAGAAACTTTCAACGTATATCCATTATGATAGAATGAGATGTTGACTTGACTTTCTAATAATTTGTGTTGTCTGATGGACAAAGAGTAGAGCTTGACTTTATTTTTCTAATATGTTGGTCTAGAGAATTTAAACCTTTCCATTGCTTAATCCTATTGTGTAGAGGATCATGAGAGATGTGAATGCATCTTTTATTATTATATCCCATACCTATGCACTTAACACACATTAAGATAAATTGTTCCTTTTTTTTAAGTTAAAAGTTTGTTATCATCAAAATACTTAATCACGAGATAATGCTTTAACATCTTTTGTTCCAACAATGGAAATTGCTTTTTTTCACTATATATTGTATGTGCGCGAGCGCACAACTCGCGCACAATAGTGACGTACGCTTATTTTGACCTTTATAGACAATATTTTATAGAGATTTACTTTTCGCACCCCCAGGTATCCTCTTTCACCCTCTGAAATGACCATAATGCCTCCCTCGCCATCTAGAAAGCGAGCATTTTCCGCACTCTAATTAGCGAGTGTCAATATTTTACACTCAAACTGGACGCCAATACCCCCCATGGATGATAAAATCATGAAAAAAAGAGTTCGCATCCTAGGGAGCGAACACTGTTCGCATCCTAGGGTGCGAACACTGTTTGCATCCTAGGGAGTGAACTATTTTTTCACCTAAGGGGGGTGCTGGCGTCCAGTTTATGTGTAAAATATTGACACTCGCTACTTAGAGTGCGAACTAAACATATAGTTCGCTACTTAGAGAGCACACTCATTTTACACTTTAAAAAGGGTGAATAGGACAAAAAAAATTGACTTTTATAAGGTTCGCATCCTAGGATGCGAACTGCGGTGTTTCCATTTTTGCAATTTTACACACTCGCTTCCTAAATAGCAAGAGGGGTAAAAAAGGGAATGTCAAACGGTGCTTGTGAGACCCGGGGAGTGCGAAAAGTAATTCTCTATTTTATATATTCATTATTGTTATATGTAATTTACAAAGGCCCAAGCCCATCATAATATTCCTAACCCTAAAATAGTGTCCTCTCTCTTATAATTCAATATATATTGAGCGGCGCAACATCTCTTTTTCTCCGTTCTTTATTCTACTTTTTTTTTATTCTTCTTTGTTCCCGATTCTTCCTCTATTGAGTTCTCGGGTGTTCATTATTTTCTTAACTTGTCCCATCAGTTGATCTTTCATTTTGATAACAATGGATGCAGATGAAAATGAAGACATTCTTATTATGAAAAGAACCATAGATCTCAAAAACCAATTTATCAAAATACCAAACGTATTCCGTCAATCTATATCTTCAACATGGTTTATATTCGATTTTCAATTATATATACTTATGTGCATATCATTGTTTTTCCTACAAATAATTAGATCATTTTATTTGAGCATAATATGCTTAGGTTCTTATTTTTAATATTATCGAGTGTTCTCTATTCTTTTAACTAGTTCGATCAGCTGATCTCTTACTTTTATAACAAGGTACGAAGATGAAGGTGAACATGAAGATATTCTTTTGAAACTAACCATATCTCAAAAATAAAATCAACGAAATACAAAGGTATACCATCAATCTAAATCCCCAACATAATTTATCTTTGATTTTTAATTATGTATACTTATGTATTCTTAACTTTCCAAATCTCTTTTCCTTATAGTTTGTTATAGAGTGAGTGTGTATTATTTTTATATCCAGATTATTGATCATCATCTCTTTTCTAACCTATCATAATTTTATTTTCATGTAATAGTGAAGATATTTACTTTATATGGGATGTGGGTCTTTTTGTTTAGGCCACGGGTTGAACTGGCGGAGAAAAAAAGGACACTTTTTTGTTAAAATGGGTGTTTTGGGTCCGTCGTAACCGGAACTCAAACCGAACATTTATATACATATTATTATTATTATTATTATTATTATTATTATTATTATTATTATTATTATTATTATTATATATTTCAATCAAAGAAAGTCTGACCCAACCCCCATTTCATGGTCCAAAGTCCAAATCCAAACATATAAAACCTCCCAACCCTAATTTTTTCCTTCATTCTTTCCAGACTTCAATGTTTCAAATTCTTCTCTCCTTCACAACGCCACCTTTGTCCCATCCCTCACTAAAGTTTCTCTATCTCACCCTCACCAATGTTGTGTCGTCTTAACCTCACCATCGCTGCACCTTTAACAGTGAAAGGTATTTGTGAAAAATATTTGTTTAATAATATTTGTATTATGTATTATAAAGAAATCTCTAATACAAAGAAAAACTTTGTAATAAATAATACAAATATTCTTGAACAAATAGAAAAAAGATTCAAATATTTTTCCCTGTTGAAATTGCATCGATGGTGAGGTTGAGACTACGCAACATTGGTGAGGGTGAGATAGAGAAACTTTTTGTAGGGGTGGGTCGACGGTGAAGTTTTCAAGGTGAGAAGAAGTTGAAACAATGAAGATTGAAAATAATGAAGGAAAAAAATTAGGGTTGAGAGGTTTTATATGTTTGGATTTGGACTTTGGACCATGAAATGGTGGTTGGATTGGACTTGCTTTGATTGAAACAATATTAATAATAATATGTATGTGTGTGTGCGGGCACGCATAGCGTTTGGTTTGAGTTTGGGTTCCGACGGACCCAAAATACCCATTTAAATTAAAAATATTTGTTTTATCCGTTGATTCAACTCGTGGCCTAAACAAAACAACCCGCCCACTACAAGAAAAACTCAATTTCCTAAAAAAACTTGTTGAGGGTTAAAGCCCTCAACAACTAGCCCTCAACAAGTAAGAAAAGTCTTCGACAAATATATTCTAGTTAAAAAATAAATTAAAAAGCATTTCTTGGTGGCTTGGGTGGCCAACAAATGGGCCGATTTTTTTTTTTATAAAAAAAAGTGACTAGAACTTTCTGGCAGTTGGGGCCGCCAACAAAGTGTAACGAACTTAAAAAAAACAAATAAAAAGAGGGAGGCCAAAAAAGCTGACAGAACACATGATGGTGGACTGAGCCGCCAATAACTTTCTGGGCCAAAAGTTACACACAAATTTAGCTGCCAACAACTTTTTGATTGTTTGAAACCAGTGTTTTAAAAACCGGACCGGCCGGTCGAACCGGTTGAACCGGGAACCAGAAGATAACCGGTCTGGTCTGATAGTTGGATCGGACATGCTATTGAACCGGTGGAACCGGGGAAAACCGGTGAACTGGCGGTTTTTTAAACCGGCCGTTTTAAATGCACACTTGGATTTTTTTATTTTTTTTTAAGAAAAGCGCTTAATTTTTTTATTTTTTTTTGTAAACGCGCGTGTCAAAAATATTAGAAAGTTGTCACCAACAAGGATCGAACTGGTGACCTCTTCATAAAAAAGGAGCACACAACCACTATAGCAAGTTGGCCATTTATGAATATTTTTATTTTGTATTCTATATATTGCATATATTTTTGTATTACTATTAAAACAAACTTTCTCACCAATTTTGATTTATTTCCTAAACAAATTTGATTAATTTATTTATTTATTGTTTGTCTAATATTGATTTAATTGTTCATCTCTCCTTACCAAAAAAATTGTTCATCTCTCATTTTTATTTATATAATAACCAATGCTTCTGTGGTAAAATAATTAATGATTCTAATTTATTATACTTGTAATTATTTTTAAAAAATAAATAGATGCCTAATCACTAATTCAATCCAATTTAATACATATAATTTTTTTTATATAGACCGAATCATACGGTCGAGTCATCTGATTTAATCCGGTTTAGTCATGCGGTTCGACCAGTGACCCAATGGTTCGACCAATGAACCAGTGAACCAGCACCTTACCGGTTCGATGACCGATCCGGTTTTTAAAACACTGTTTGAAACACTTCCTGGTGGCCTGGCCGCCAACAAATGGCGTTCGAATGTTGCAACGGATACATGTTCCCCTCCTTTATATATTTATGGATCATTTTCAATTCATGTCTACACAACTATTTTCTTCAAAATTAGTTCTTTTTTTAATAAAAAAAATATCATCCATGGATATCTGTTAATATCCGTGGATACTTCAATATCCGTGGATTACCCGCTTAGCGGATATCCGCACGGATATGGAGCGGACACGGATATCATATTTGTCTGACGGAGTGGACACGGATATTACACTATCCGCGTCCATGGATATCCATTGACATCCCTAATCTAATGTGGCATATTAGAGGAGATAATTTATTTTTATTTTCTAAATTAAAAAAAACTATAAATGTTTTAAAACATGAATTTTATGTGATTGGAATGTTATATAATCATTTATCATGTATCTTATTTAATTATTTTTTTATTCTCAAATATATGTCAAGATATAAATAAATCTAAAAAGTTATTTTTTACTTATATTTTATTTTTGGCAAGGATTTTTTACTTATATTTGAAATGATAAGATGTAGCACTTTAAATTCTTCCCTTATATTTGAAATGATAAGAAGTATCTTGGAATTTGCAAGACCAGCCATTGATTGAAATAAGTTAGCAATTAGTCATTTAGCAATATCAAGGAAAAATAGATGAAAGGAAAAGAATAGTATCTTGGAATTGCAAGACCAGCCACTGATTGGGAGAAGAATAGATGGAAAAAATAAGAAATTTAATAGTGCAAATATACTTTTAATAAGATTTGTACATGTTTGTTAATAATTCACACAACGAAGACAGCAACTTGCAACGCAGCATACATACCAGCCAAAATCGTAAAATCCGTAACACGACGGTGACATCGACCACGACATTCACCGCTGCATGGTTCATAGCAAAAGTCAGTGGTGTCAAGGCAAACACACTTGAAAGGTAATGTTTCAGAACATCTACAAGCCTTGCAAGCTAAGTGACATGTTGGTTTAACATCTTCACAACTACACTTAGGAGGATCTGATTGTGCACAAATACATTTATCACAACAAGGTGTATATGTTGTTGATTTGACACCATTGGAAAGCACTTGAGCATCAATAATAGTTGTGGCCAAAACCAAGAAAAAAAATAACAAATCCATCTTGATCTTCATCTTCAACTCCATCTTTCTTTCTAATTTTTTCTTTCCATAATTGTTTATATGAGTATGCAAAGAATATACTATAGCATTGGACAGCTATTTATAGATATTCTATTAAATTTTAAATAACGGTAGTTATAAGTTATTTATAAGGGAATAACAGACATCAATAGATTTAAGTATATCAATTAGGTTGGCATGTCCAAATCGGGATTTGAAAAATAAAATAAAATAAACAAATAATGTCAAACACACAAAGTGGGAGAAAGTGGAAACAAACAAGAGAGATTTTGTGCTGGCAGTATATAATAATTAAATAAATTTCAGCGAGAAAGAACAAAGCCTATATAGGGTCCGTTTGAATTAGCTTATTTTTGAGCTTATGCAAACAATTTATGCAACATAAATTTTTGAGCTTTGTTTTTGTAGTTGCCTCGCCTAATGAGAAACCAGATGGTAATACGAGTGGCAAATAAATAACTCAATACAAGAGATACAAGAGAGAGAGATCATATATACAAACCATGAATCCTAGCAACAATATGTCATAGTGATATGCAGAAGGTTTCTTGAGATTGAATTCCTTTTGTTGTGCCATTTGGGATGCAAGCCTCAAAAATGGCAGGAATAAAAGCCTCAAAAATGCGTGTCGGAGAAACCTTCCCCATATTAAGGTAGATACCTTGTTTGTGTTTTTTGTGTATACACTAAGGATCTAATTGTACATATTCTGGAGGTGCTTATATTTATCACCACTGTGTCATAGTATTTGCATACTTCAACAAACACTGAACCATTATAATTTAAATCAATTTTAGCATATAACTTGCTATGCATTCTGTCATGATTACTTTGTGTGGCCTATAGGTTGTTAGAATATTCCTTTTATCATCATCAATTCCAATTGAAGTCCCTGTACTGAGCTATCTGACTCTCAGATATTCCCTGAGTTAGTATCTGTCTCACATTGATTTGTGCATAGAATGTGCGGCGTCCATGTGGCTTTTATTGTCAAGTCTATAGTTGATATTCAAACCATAGGTGATCAAATGAGTATTTTTAAGCATCTATAACAGGTATTTGTTCTATCTTTCTACTTGAATCAAACTTGTTATTGAATACTAAAGCATCTCAAAAGCGAGATTTCTCTCAAAAGAAAACAAGAAGAATGCATTTACAAGTCAGATGATAGTGTGGTAGATTACTACTTTTGACAGTCAGATGTGGCAACATTAGCCTCTATGTGTGGCAGATTTGTTGTAGTTCAAAGAGAAAACTAAAGATCACACTAGAATGATATTTTCCGAGTATTTGATATTGAAATCTGTTGTTATAGGTGCACATAATCATCTTTTCATTTTAAGGCTAAAGTTAACTACTATGTTCTAGACTCCCTTAAGTAGTGGTATCAACTTTTGTATGTTTGTGTTCTTGACTTTAGAGTCTAATTTCATAACCACTATTATAACAATGAGACTAACTAAAAAAACAAGATGGCAACACTATGCAAAGTCTACTAATAATGTTTTGTATTTTTGGGTTTGTATGGATACCTCTTACTGTTATCCCTACACTTGGTATTTAAATGCGACACTTTTCGACTGGAAATTTGGTAGGGGGACAATTACTAAAGTTTACCACTTTTAAAACTTTATTCTGTTTGCATTAAATTTTTGAGGGAGTTGTGCTCTAAGTGAAATTCTTAAGCAACTTATGTTTAATTTGATTCTTGAAGGATTATATGTTTGCAATGATTGAATCTTGCCCAAATGAATTCTATGTCTCAAATACATGTGGTGTTAAATCATAGTTCCATTGCAATGGCAGCTGACACTGTTACTTTGAATTAAACATCTTTCTATGTATACAAGTGTTTTACTTTGTTTCTTCTTAGGCCCTGTAGATTGATAATTTTTCTATTACGATGATAAACTCGTACACTTGTGAGGCTATCAAAATACAAATTCAAATATTATGTAATTTGCCCATTAGTAGCAACATGTATTTACACAAAGAAGTTCTCCTTGGTGTGGCAGGAAGTCCTCTGACGAGGGGCAAAAAATCTCGGCGAGGTTCACTTGGTGAAGTCTTTTAAGTTGGGTAGTAAGAACATCTAGAATATTGTTTTATTCGGTAATTGAAATCGTTGGATTATAATTGTTGAACTCCTTTTAACATTAGTGGACAAAGTCACTCTAGTTAGAGTGGACTGGACTAGCTTACCGGTTTAGCAGCGATAAAAATACAGTGTTAATATTCATGTTGCAGAGAGAGTTAGAAGCTTTATATGGTTCCTGTTGCATGAGAGGTTGTTAACTAATTACAGGAAAAGTAAAATGGGAATGGAGCATGCTTATGTGTAATTACTGTGGCAACAGTATTGAAACTGAGCTTCATGTGCTTCGCGATTGCCCCTTAGTTATGCCGATTTGGTTAAATGTTGTTGATGTTCGTATGAGGAGTTCATTCTTTGTGGGTGAATTAAATCAATGGATTGCTTTGAACTTGACTAGTTCGAAGAGATGGAATAAGGATGCTGATTGGAAAGATTTATTAGGCAACGGCATGCCACTGTATTTGGAACTTCCAGCGACCACAAAGTCCGATTATGGTTATTGCAGATCGGGTACAGCAGTACAAAAATGCAGAAATGTTATGCAGCAGACAACTAAAGCAGAAATTATGGTGTGTTGGAAGCCTCCTATGGAAGGTTGGGTGAAGCTTAACACGGATGGAGCTTATAAGGATGAAAGTGCAGCTGGATGCAGTGGTGTAATTCGGGATAGTCATGGTGGATGGATTGGAGGATTTGCAAAATACTTGGGTATTTGTAGCGCATATGTTGCGGAACTATGGGGAGTGTTGGAAGGTTTAAGATATGCGAGAAATCATGGTTTCACTCGGATTGAGTTGAATGTAGACTCTAGTGTGGTTGATCAAATATGTTACGACGACAATGGATCTAATTAACCAAATATAAGTATTAAGCTCAATTTAAATTTATATCGTGATACTTCAATCCACTTTAAGCTCAATTTTGATGACATGGAAAAATTAATTATGACATGGTAGATTCCAGTAGATAAAAAATTTAGGCCAAATCCATCCAATGTTCATATAAGTTTTATGCTTGTAATAGTTAGACCATTTAAATTTTTTAAATAACAAATAGGATTTAAAGGATATGTGCGGTCAGTGTAAAACAATTTTACACATATATCCAATGAAAATCTACCATTTTGCCACATCAGTCCATTCTTATATGGTTATTTTGAAACTACTTATGTGACATGGATGATGTCAGTGTAAAACTATTTTACACTGACAATGTATGTCCATTTTTATTTTTTTTTGGTCAAGTAGCCTAATGGCTCGAAATTCCATCTTTAAGGTGGATAAGTGGGATGACCGGGGTTCGAACCCCGACCCCCTGCATATATTATGCAATTGTCCTACCAATTGAGCTAAGCTCACGAGACGACGATGTATGTCCATTAAACTCTAACAAATAAGTTATTTAAGTTTTTAATTTCTTGCACTAGCTTCCAATTAACTTCATCCAACATACGTGCTTTTTTCATCAAATTTGTTGCATTGTTACCCTTTCATTAATTTCGTTCCTATAAGCAAAAATTTGTTGCATTGTTACCCTTTCAACTAACTTCGTCCAACATATGTGCTTTTTTCATTAAATTATCCACCATGGTGGAAGTCATAATTGAAGTCTTGATCACAAAGACACCTTAAAATGTATCAAATGCATTCTTTTATGGATTTGGATCCTCTCCAATTTTTTCTTTCATGTTTTCTCTCCTTTTCTTAATCCAATGGTTGATAAATCACAAAAGAGCATAAAAGCAATTAATAAGAGAGAGAGAGAGAGAGAGAGAGAGAGAGAGAGAGAATAGAATGAATGACTATGATTAGTATAACATGACCAACATGAATTTATTTTTGGGAGAGGATCCAAATTCCTCTTTTCTTTATATTCCAAGCTTTAAATCTTATAATTGCAACAATGGATATTACTCTCTTTCACTATATCTTGTATGTGCGGGGACGCACAATAGTGAGGTGCGCTTATTGTTACATGTAATTTACAAAGGCCCAAGCCCATAATATACCTAAACCTAAAATATCGCCCCCTCTCTTGTTATTCAATATATATAGAACGCCGCAACCTCTCTTTTTCTCCATTCCCTTCTTCAACTTTTTTTAGCCTTTTTTGTTTTCGATTTTTCCTCTCTTAAGTTCACAATTATTATTTATTAACTAATCCGTTCAGTGGATCTTTCATTTCGATAACAATGGATGAAGATAAAGGTGAAGGTGGAGATGAAAATCAAGAAATTCTGATGAATATAACCATAGATCTCAAAAATCAAATTAGCAAAATATCAGGTATACCGTCAATCAAAATCCTCAACGTGATTTATCTTTGATTTTTAAATTTATATATATATATATATATATATATATATATATATATATATATATATATATATATATATACTTACGTGGATATCTTTGTTTTTCATACAAATAATTAGATCACTTAAGTCGAACATAATATGTGTGTTCTTATTTTTTCATATTATCGAGTGTTCTTTATTCTTTTAACTAGTCTGATCAGTTGATCTCTCATTTTTATAACAAGGGATGAAGGTGAAGGTGAAAGTGACGATGATAATGAAGATATTTCTATGAAAATAATCTAGATCTGAAAAATTAAATCAACAAATATCAAAGGTACACCATCAATCTAAATTCTCATCATGATTTATTTTTTAATTTTACTTATATATACTTATGTGCATATCTTTTTTTTTTCATATTAATAATATATCAATTGATTCAAGCATAATATGTGTGTTCTTATTTTTCATATTTTTACTCCCTACATAGAAAATATAAGATAAAATGATTTAAAAAGTCAAATATATTTAATCCAAAATTTATAAGACAAAAAACAATGAAATTTTCAGATCTCTTTCTTTATTATAGTTTGTTACAGTGGGAGTGTATATTATTTTTATATCCAAATTATTCATCTCTTTTCACACCAATCATAATTTAATTTTCATGTGATGGTGAAGATATTTACTCTACTTTTTTCTGCCAGCAATCAAAAACGTTTTTACATCTTCAAAACATGTAAACATCAAACAACAAATACATTTATGATTGTGTGGCTAACCAATTCCATTTGCAAAACAATCCAGTGAAACGAAAAGGCTAATGAATATAATATAACACTATCACCAATTGCATATTTTCATTTTAGTTTGGATTTTGTTAACTATATTCTTCTATTAATTAGAAGAAAAATTAGCAATGTTTTTGTTATATATAAAATAAAAAGTTATAAGTTTCAAGTGATTTTTTTTTATCAAACGCTGACGATATTGTTAGTTATTAAATTAAAAGTTATCATTTTTTATCTTTTGATTATTTTCTCTTCTAAATTTCAAGTAGAAAATGCTTCAATTCATAATTTGTCAAAAAGAAACAAAAGTCTTGACATTTTGTTTTTGCCAAAAAATGATAAATTGTAAATTAAATAATCTACGACAAATTTATATAAAGTAATTAGTCAAAACTTAAACCTTGAATAATGATAACAATATGTATAAAGCCGATCGGATATCCACAAAATATATGGATGAATTTTTTTTGTCCTCAAATCACTTTGAATATACATAAATAAAAGAAGAAAAACACAATGTTTTTGTGTCATCAAAATGTATACTTTACAATTAATGTATAATTTTTTTAATATTACCATGAAACACTTGTAAAACTGCCAAGAACGTGGTAAAACTTATTAACCACTTGAATTTAATTATTTGTTAGTATCTATCAAACAATCGTTAAATAAAAGTACCTAAGAAAATAAAGATGACAAATTGTTAAAAAAACACTTCTTTTTCATACTCTCCCCGACCCCGTCCTTTAATATAAAAGTCCTAATAGAAAAATTCACATGTATTAAGAAAAGATTAATATGTCCATTTTATGTAGGTATATTAGTAAATTATTCTTAGTTTATAGTGTACATTATTGCTTTTTCATATTTTCCAGGTAAATTAGTAGTATTAATTAGGGTTATATTTAAAAAATAATATAAATGTATTTATGAAATTGAAAATGTACTTATATTTACATTTAGGGACAATTTTTTTTCCCAATGGGTAGGTATAATTAGGGAGGGAGGACATTTGTAGTTAATTTCAATTTCAATTCAATTTAAAGGGATTCTTTTGTTTAGACTAACTATTGATTTCTCAAGCTGATTTTTTACTCTTTGACCACAAATTAGTTTCCAAGTATCAAGTATGTTGTTTCTTCTTGTCAAAAAAAAAAGTATGTTACTTGTTTCTGATTTCAAACTATTGAGACTTACGAATATATCTCATGCGGATGATTGTTCAACTTTATATGTTCTTATTTAATAATACTTTTATGATGCATACTTAACCTGAAACTGAAGAAGGGAAGAAAACATTCTATTTAACAAATGGAAGTCTTTTAGTCGACCCACGTGGCAAAAGCCATGAATTAGATTATTGTAAGTGAAAAAATTAGAAGAAATTGCATTTGTACGTAGCCATTTTAGAATATAAATAAAAAACATCATTAACAAGTTTATCCATGGACATACCATAAATATCATGTTCAAGTTTTGATAAAAAGAAAGAACAATATTTAGTCATGAAAGACCCTCCTGCTCGAATACCTACTTGTCTGAAATGTAAGAGAGTTTTTAAAATGAAAGGTTGTGTAGGGTCACATGCGCAAACATCCTGAACGTGCTCAGTGTGATTTATATCCTTTCCAACTTTTTGGACCGTTGTACCTATGGCTGATCAGGGTTATAGTCGTAACATAGTTTGTTACGACTATAATCCTAATCAGCCACAATTGCAATGGTGCTAAAACTTGGCGAAGTATAAAAAACATGATGAATGATGTTTGTGCATATGCCCAAACACAACCTTCCATGCATGTTGAGAACTCTCTCTTACATTTTGGACAAGTAGGTTTTCCGGCCGGAGGGTCTTTCACTAGATTGTTCTTTTTTTCATCTTCTGAACTTGAACATGATATTGATGGTATGTGCAAGGATAAACTTGAACATGCTTTTGGTTTATATTTCATTATGGTTCCAAAGAGAGTTCCTCCTAATTGTGTCACTTACAATAATCTAATTCGTGGTTTATAGACAAGATACATTAGGAATCTTTGCTTATATTTGAAATCGGATGCAGTAATTTTTAGTCAAATAATAAAAAATATCGTTTTCAAAAAATAAAATCAAGTCAAAAGAAATTACATATATAATTTCTCAATATATAGTTTATAAATATTTATAAAATTATATATTAAGAATGGTTGATTGCATTAATTTTTCTTTTACTGAAATCTATATTGAATATTACATAAAACTTATTTTAGAAACGCATATAATTTTTTAAATTTTTTTTTTTACTAAGAATACATTAAATATTTATAAACTATATATTGAGAAATTATATATTTAATTTCTTTTGACTTGATTTTATATTTTGAAAATGATATTTTTTATTGTTTGACTAAAAATTACTCCATCCGATCTCAAATATAAGCAAATATTCCTGATGTATCACTGGTCAATTGAAAGATGTTGGTTTGTTAAATAAAATGACATTGCAAAACATCATCCTGGATGTGTATACTTTAAATACATTGTTTAATGCTTTTTGCAAAGAAAAAATGTGAGAGAATTAAAGCAGTGGTTATGTAAGACCTGATGTCGCGATTGATGCATAATTCCTAGTTAAACTAATGAGAATTGTAAAGCCGTCAGGGCCGTTTCCGAGAATTTTGAGGTCCCGTTTTAATAATAATAATGGATCCCTAATAGAAAATATATTTTTTTTTTATAAAAAAAAAACATAATATATTCAAATTGTAAACATATCAATAACATCCAAAGTAATTATCATCCTCGTAACTAACAAAAAAAATCATATTCTAATCAATATATTTTTTTGTTAGATACATTTACTTTTTGAGCCTCTTGTTTACTACTACACCCCCTACATACTACCCAAAAAAAAATGAGGCCCTGATCTGTAGCACTGACAGCACAGGCCCAAAACCGGCCCTGAAAGCCGCAAATTTTAAATATTATGATAATCATATATCTACAAATATGTTAAACAACTTATTATTTTAGGTGATTTTATGAGTATATTTGTGCATTGCAATTATTGTGATATTTTATTGTGTGTTTAATATTTTTTTGTTGAACTAAAAGCATAATGACATTAGAAGACCCATAAGAACTCCCAACTAGGTTGGCACATCCCGTGGGCCCTCATTCTATGTCAAAGATGAGTGTTATTTTGACACAGTTTTGTTACATAAATTCTATACAAACACTATTTATACATACTTTTTACTTTTTTCATAAGCAAAAAAGATGAAAAATTACATAAATGTCCTTTTGTAAGTATTGTGTATGAAAAAGTGTGTAGGAATATCATTTCCGTATGCCAAATACTCATAATATATATATATATATATGTGTGTGTGTGTAAAATGTAGCTGAAAGATGGAGTAAAACCAAACCCATCAAAAGGAAACACACAAAAGCGTGTGTGGAAAGATGAATGTGTGCATAGTTATATTTTAATTACTTCTTTTTTTTTTTTTTAAGCAAAAGGAGAGTTGAAGAAACCTTCAACCCTATCCGAAATATATTAAACAAAAAAAAGATAATACAACAAACTGGGGGGACATCAACCTGACCCAGTTAACCTTTTTGTAGCAACTAAAGATAATACAATTAATTCCAACTACAAGTGGTTTTAGATCCAACCCTGACAGGTAAAAACCAAAACAAACACAGACACATCGGACACTACCCAGCGAACCCGCGTACGGGCACAAAACCAAATAGCAAAAAAATAAGGTGTCAGTATTTATAGAGGTATGAAACGGTGAATAAATCGACCGCCAACATGGACAAATTCACGTACCACAACCCCCTATGACAAAGCACAGCAGGCAACAACGACCCTTTCGAGCCAATCAAACCCAATTCGACAGTGCCATTAAGCATCACTAACAACAAGAAAACTGCAGATCTCAACAGATCTGGAAGAAGAACCAGTAATCAAAGCCGAGCAACACCAAGGGCCACCGGTAAACAAGGTCTGGGCAAGAACAACGACGACAACAAGAACATATCACCGTGGTTTGAATGGAACACATCACAGTAGCAATAACAACTCTGTTTGTGCTGGAAAAGAAGAGAACAGCGACCCACACAACAACCAACAGAGTACAGAACCTTTCACCACCTCAGAACCTCCGGCGACACCACCACAGCTCCGAACGGTGACGAACCAAGACCATAACTTCAACTCCGGGAACGCTTAAACCGCCGGAAAGAAGAAAGGACAGAGCAAACCGACAACCAGCACACAGCAGCGGTGTCGGTTGAACCAGATCTGAACCAAAAAGTGACGAGGTGGTGCGGAGGGCCAACGCCACTCCTCACATCACCGGCATCGGATGTTTACATCGTTGACTGTACTTTTGGATTGGGGGAAGAGGAAGGCGGTGGATTGGTTTGAGTGTAGAGAGAAGGAGAGCGTTTCTGTTTCCCAGTAATCCTTTTCAAAATGTATTTTTAATTACTTCTATTCATTGTCTTATTTTAACTATTTGGTTTATAAATAATTAGCTTGATATATTAGAAATATTGTGATTGATTTCATTTTATATGTGTATTTGCTATGGTGTGATTAATTTATACATATTTGATTTATTGATTAATATTAATTATATGTCAATATTATATTTTTTTATTATCTTAAATATCCTTTAAAAATAATACAAAAATATGCTAACTTTTATTTTCAAATTTTGGACGGGTATTGAAGAAATGTAAGTGGTGTGGGGTGGAGAAAATACTCTCAATATTATCATTAATTTCAGGCTCATGTCCATATTTGATAGTTCATTACATCCAAAAGAAAAAAATAGTAACTGAAGAGACAATATAAATAGACGATACGAGAGAAAAATTGAAAGCTGCTCTGCTTTAAAAGCAAACCCTAATATTGTAAAAAAAAAACCCCTAGTCATGTCCAAAAAATAAAGAAGAAACCCTAGTTTAGTTTTGCTGCCGGCCACTAATAGGCACACCTGAGTCGTGTCCGGCTTCCACACCACAAGCTTACCCTTGTACTTTGAAAACATCTCCACATGCTTTGAAAAAAATTGAAAGTGATGTTGATAATGTGTCAACTCTTTTTAAAGTTAAGGTTGATTTTGCTGTCCCATAAAAGAGTTGACACATTATCAACATGACTTTCAATTTCTTTCAAAGCATGTGGAGATGTTTTCAAAGCACAAGGGTAAGCTTGTGGTGTGGAAGCCGGAAACGACTCAAGTGCGCCTATATTAGTGGCCGACAGCCAGTAGAAAAACTAAAATAGGGTTTCTTCTTTATTTTCTCGACATGACTAGGGTTTTTTTTACAAGATTTGGGTTTGCTTTTAAAGCGTAGCTTTCAATTGTTCTCTCGTATCGTCTATTTATATTGTTTCTTCAGTTACTATTTTTTTTTTGGGTGTAATAAACTACCAAATATGGACATGGGTTTGAAATTAATGATAATATTGAGAGTTTTTTCTCCACCCCACACCACTTACATTTCTTCAAAACCCCTCCAAAATTTGAAAATAAAAGTTAGCGTATTTTTGTGCAACTCCATATTTTTTTAACTACTCTTGCAACAGATTTTGTTTGACAAACTACGCTAACTTTTAAAAACAATACAAAAATACCCTATTTTTTTGTGTGTGTGGGAAGCGCCACTGGCAAGGCAACGTCCATGTGAAGGACGCGCCACTAGCAATGCATAGTCCATGTGAAGTACGCGCCAAAGCCATGGCAGTGTCACTATTTCCCTTTTTTTTTTCTTTTCGTATTTTCAGATTAAGGGTGAAGGTTAGGGTTAGAAGGGTTTGGGAGGGTCAAGGTTATAAGGGTTTGTGGTTTAGTATTAATTATTATAAACACAATACTAATATAAAAAATTACTTTTTTGAATTTTTTTTTAGGGTTTATGGTTTCGGTGATTAATTTTTTTTTTAAAAATTATTACAAAAGAGTATACTACTATTACTATAACTATATTACAAATTTAATTTTTATTATTATTAATTTTTTAAAAAAATAAAACTATAACCTCACACTACTCTCATTTCACAGTTCTCACCTCTCATTCATCACTTTTCACTTCTTCCTTCATTTTTCATTGTTTTCTACTACTAAACATGACATCTTATTCATTTCTTCCTTTTGAACCTCTCTTGCAGACATATAGTCGATACCGAATGAATTTCATGTGAAAATTAAGGGAGTGAAACAACTTTTGTTATGTCTATGGGCAAAAAGAGTTCTTATGGAGCGTTAAAGCTAACAATTCAAAATTGTTTTAAGGAACAAACCGAGGAAAGTATTAATATCTATGAAGCCCCGATATGGGACACGATACGGATACGATACAATACCGATACGCCGATACGTAAAAAATTTTAAAATTTCTAATCCGATACTGCCGCGATACGTTATTTAAAAATTAAAGTGAAAATACACAATATATAAACATACATAAAATCAATAATATTAATAATTAAAAGTAGAAAACATCTATTCTTATACTAAAATTTTGGGACAAGTTCAAACGCTTAACTACCTATTACAGTATATATTAGGATACCATAGTTTGTTTGTTTTTTAAAAAGTAAAAAATTATATTGACAAAGGAAAAACACAAGAAGTGCTAGAGATACAAACAAACATGTCTGATACAGGAGCATCATAATAACTCAAAGTCAATCAATACTAGAAACTCCCAAGGTCTGATACATGAGATCATCTTAAGTTAGTCCCCAGAACATAATAATTACTGATACATCTTAAGCTATACGTCTTATTGTAGTGTATTATACAAAAAGAACACCATTAAAACTATCCAAACAAAATCACAAATGCTATCCAAAAAATAATCTTTGTATCAGACACATATAAGATATTATTTGTTTATTTAAAAATAATGATATAACCGATACTTTTCTGATACGTGTATCGGGACGTATCGGACACGTGTATCGAATATTATTTTTTATTTAAAAATAATGATTTAATCGATACTCTTCTGATACGAGTATCGGGTCGTATCGAAAGAGTATCGGTATCGAGGACGTATCGGACACGATTCGTCACCATTTTTTAAGTATCGGGGCTTCATAGATTAATATTAATCGTATGACATATTTAATCTCATACACAACACTGACAGATGATTCTATGGAATGGTTAAAAAAATATGAATGGCACGTCGTTGACACTGATGCTGATGTTGTAAGCATATTTTTGGATTTAAATGGTGAAGAGACGCCATATTGTATGTACATCATATTTTATACGAAAGTGTAATGCTAACATGTGCCCTAAGGGCACATGATAAGCTATATTTAATTACCTATGATCTCACTTATTCTTCTTTAAAGAAGCAATAATTAATTAACTTTAATAATTAATAACTATGGTCCCATTATATTTAATTAATTAAAAGATAGTAAACACCAAAAATTTATTCAGCTACCAACGAATTGGTCATACATGCGCCCCTTATGCATTATTTTTAGAAACCTTTTTCTATTTTATTTTTTGACAGAAAACCTTTTTTTATTTTTTAAGTTGGAAACAAAAATTAAATTATAAATGATATAAAATTCCAAAATATATTACTACTTCAAAAGCCAAAATAGCAATAATAATTGTTACCATCATATTTACCGAGATAAAAAAAATCTTATTATTAACACATTTTATTTTTATTTTTGTATACACATATTTTATGTTTTAATTATTATTATTAATCATAATAAAATGATTATATTTTAATTTTAATTATCAACTAATTAAAGTGGAATAAATGGGATGTATCATGTTTTAATTATCAATGTGGAATAAATGAGATTATAGTTAATTTAATGCACCTTAACATTTTTTAAAGGAGAATAAGTGGGATCATAGTTATTAAATGTAGCTTATCATGCGCCTTAAGGGCACATGTTAGCATTTGTCATATGAAAAATAAAAATTAGAATTCGTAAATGAGAGATAATATCTCAAGTAACAAAGAGAGTCTTAGAGCATAAATATCGGTTATGTTTTATGGGTGGTATTGCCAAGTGTCACACATGTGTCAGAGTAGCATGCATGTTTGGATACCAAAGTGGTGGTAAAGTTTGGATACTGTTGCCAACAGTGGATACGTATCCTTGTGTTTTGCCTTGCATTTTTCAAACTATTTTATATTAAAATAATGGTGAATTAATTGAAAAAAGAAATAAAAAAATGTACCGTTGAAATTTGACCGTTGCTTATTAATGGACACCAAACGAAGTAAAAAATATTTACTAGTTTCCTTGGTTATAAATTTAGTGTGAGAATAAATAAGTGATCAACCATTTCAATATATCACAATTTTTCATCCACATTTAGTCTAAATTTGAATCATATATTTTATCTCTTTCTAAAATTTTTCTTCTACACATTTTATTTTTCAATGAACCCCAACCACCAAAATTCTTGGTCCAATTTCATGCAAAATGGTGGTTTTCCACCATTTATCCCAAATCAACAAAATACCCCATACTTTGAAAATTCATCAAATAATGCAAACCCACATCCTAACTCAAATTTTCAAAATCCTACTTTTATCACAAATCAACAAAATAACTCACATTTTGGAAATTTCCCATATCACACTCCACCTTACCCATATCATTTTCAACACTTTCCATCTCAATCAACTAGTCCCACTATGTCTCATGGAGTTCAAATGGATAATAGTCATGTCCAATTAAATGATCAAGAACATGAAACACCACAATTTTGCACTCAAGATGGCTTGGAAACAATTAACCTTGATGAAGAAGTTGGAACAACATCGATTGTGAAAACAAGATTTCAACCAAAGGAGGATGAACTTCTCATTCAATCATGGCTCAATGTTTCTACAGATTCAATTGTTGGGAATGATCAAAAAGGAGATAGTTTTTGGAAGAGGATTAGTGAAGCTTATAACGACAATCGCCCCAAGAATTTTCCAGAGAGAAAATCGACGACACTAAAAGGTCGATGGCACAAAAAAATTAATCCGGCTCGATCTTGGCACTTGGATGCACTCAAACGTATAATGGACACGTGCATCATATTGCACAACATGATTGTTGAAGATGAACGTGCCACATATGGTGGCACTTTTGATTATTCATATGATCATTTGGGCAATGACCCGACTCCACCACCAAACGATTTTAATAATGATTTTCAAGAGTTCCTACGTAGAAGACATCATGTTCGCGATAGGCAAATTCATCGACACCTTCAACAAAACTTGATTGAACACATATGGGAACGTTTTGGACATAAGAATAACCACAATTAGAAATTATTTTAAACGTTTATTATATTTTATGCGCTAATAGTTTATTTTAATGTTTATGATTTTCATTTTTTTGTATTTTCGTATAACTTATGTGTGTGATGTAATATGTTATTTAATATATTTTCATATGCTCTTAATTTGCTTTTATTTATTTTTTAAATATTTTAGTTTATTTTATATATATGCTATTTTTTTTTTATGCATTTTGATATAATTGATTTAATTTGTATCAATTATACATTTTGAATATAAATATAAAATATAAAATATAAATTGAAATTGAAATTATATTGTGAACTTTGTGGGGCCTATGTTAAAGTTTTGGATGAGTGTTATGGATATTTAGGAAATATGGTTGAGTGGTTTAAATAGGTGGAAAGTGTAAAATAGTATAAAATATTATGTGGGACCCATTTATGCCACCCACATGAGTGGCATGGATGTGGGTGCTCTTAGGGTGCTTATAAGTTGAGAGATGATAGCTAACTAAGAGATAATTTTACCTCTCAAATAATGAAGAGCAAGATTGGTTTCGTAAGACATTATCAAAAGTTGATTTGCGCAAGAAAAAAAGAGAGTCTTTGAGATGATTACAATGAATAACATGAAGGGAAGACAATAATATATAGGGTCATGCTAAACAGTGCCCCCAGGGTAATGGTTAAGCATACCAAAAAGAGAAATAAAATAAAAATTTAATATTGAAAAAACAATTTTTTACATTTCCAATGTGTTGAATGCACACATTTCGAGACAAATTTTCTATTTTAATATGCTTAACCATTATCTCGGGGGCACTGTTTAGCATTTTCCTAATATATATTAGGCATAACTTAAATGGAAATATGTAAAGAATTTTTTTTAATTTATTTTGAAATTGTATATTTGGAATATTTGAAATTGAATTAAATAGTGGAAGGTTCTAGTGAAAGCATCTTTTTGTATTTATTTTAATTTTTTATATTCTGAAGTTTTTTTATTTTGAAAGCATTTTTTTATTTGAAATTGAATTAATATTTATATAAATATCATATGTAAATGAAATGGTGAATGAATATGGAAAAATCATAATACAATAAAGGTATTAATGAACTTCTAAAATTAAGCTACAATAAATATATTACTACCCCCGTCTCATTTTATTAGAGCTATTTTGATAAATGGTACTATTCACTTATCATGTTTTGACCATATTTTTTTAATAATATATAGATATAAATATAAGCGTATAAGATTTTGTTTGATTTGTTTTGATGAGTATTTTCAAAATATCCAATTTTTATAATTTTTACTAATAGAGAATTAAAGATATTAGTGATCAAAATCGTACATTGATATATGTGTAGTAGTCAAACTAGTTCTTTTATTTTGGAACGGTAGTATTTTACGATATTTTACAATAAATTAAGCTACAATGAACTTCTGGGCAACTGTGGTTTAATTTTACCACATCAATTGAGATTAAACAGTATTATTTATCTTTTAAAAACTAGGAATAAACTGCATCATCATCATCCTGGTGGTATTTATTCCTTATTAAAACGACATTGTGCTTTTCAGTGCAACCAAAAATACAATGTCGTTTTTAAAGTTCAGGTATGCTGTTGTTGTCATCCCCAATTTTCATCTTTCAAACCCTAATTTCATTCCTTGTTTCCCCTCTTCATACTCAAGGCTTTACTCTCAATTACATGATCAAGACAAACACATTCTTGTTTCCTCATTCAATCACTTACTACATCAGAATCCAAATCCACCAATCTTCCATTTTAATAAGATTTTAGGTTCTCTTGTTAAGTCCAATCATTACTACACTGTTATTTCACTTCATCGTCAGATGAAATTAAACGGAATTGCTTCAGATTTAGTCACTTACAACAATTTGATTAACTGTTTTTCTCAATTGGGTCAAAACTCTCTTTCCTTTTCTGTGTTTGCCAATATTCTAAAGAAGGGTTATCATCCAGATGCCATAACTTTGACTACACTCATCAAGGGTTATTGTCTCAAAGGTGAGATTCATAAAGCATTGCACTTTCATGACAAGGTGGTAGCACAAGGATTTCGGTTGAACCAAGTCAGTTATGGGACCTTAATCAATGGGTTATGTAAAGTCGGAGAAACAAGTGCAGCCCTACAATTGCTGAGGCGTATTGATGGGAAGTTGGTTCTACCTAATGTGGTAATGTACAGTGCTATTATTGACAGTATGTGCAAAGATAAACTTGTTGATGATGCTTTTGATTTATATTCTGAAATGGTTGCTAACAGAATTTCTCCTACTGTTGTCACTTATACTGCTTTAATTAGTGGCTTTTGCATTGTCAGTAAATTGAAAGAAGCAATTGGGTTGTTTGACAAAATGATATTGGAAAACATCAACCCAAATGTGTATACGTTTAATATATTGGTTGATGCTTTTTGTAAGGAAGGAAAAGTGAAAGAAGCTAATAATGTATTTGCTATGATGATGAGAAAAGGTGTTATACCTGATGTTGTTACTTATAGCTCTTTAATGGATGGATATTGCTTAGTTAAAGAAATTAACAAGGCCAAGGGTATATTCAACACCATGGCCCAATGTGGAGTGACTCCAAATGTTTGGAGTTACAATATCATGATTAATGGGTTTTGTAAGAATACAAGATTAGATGAAGCCATGAATCTTTTCAAAGAAATGCGTTGTAGAAACATTATTCCTAATGTGGTAACTTACAATTCCCTTATTGATGGTTTGTGCAAATTGGGAAGAATATCACATGCTTTGGAGCTTGTCGATGAGATGCAGGATCGAGGGCAACCACCTAATATAGTTACTTACAATTCTATATTGGATGCGTTATGCAAAACCCATCATGTTGAAAAGGCAATTGCATTATTAACAAAAGTTAAGGATGAGGGTATTCAACCAAATATGTACACGTATACTATTCTTATCGACGGATTGTGTAAAGTTGGAAGAGTAGAGGACGCAAGAAATGTTTTTGAAGATCTTTTGGTCAAAGGCTACAATCTAAATGTTTGTACACATAATGTTATGATCCAAGGGTTTTGCGACAAGGGCTTGTTTGATGAAGCGTTGGCCTTGCTATCAAAAATGAAAGACAATAGTTGCATTCCAAACGCTGTAACTTATGAAATAATCATCCGTTCTCTGTTTAATAAAGGTGAAAATGATAAGGCAGAGAAACTTCTACGTGAAATTATCGCAAGAGGTATACTGTAAGATTGAAACTAGGTAAGGTGGTTCATTTGTTACACATTGTTATTTTGATTTTATATTTCAAGTTTATGGCATCATTCTGTTTTTGTAGTTTCCTTGCCATGCCAATTGAAAAACCAAGTTTTGTTACACATTTGTAGATTGGAATACTTATACTGCGGCATAACGATTTTAATTTTACAAAGCTTAACTATTTTAGACCGGAGTTGTACACACAACAAGCACAACCATGGCACTTATGTGCTGTGTAATGAGTAACTGAGTCCCCATTAGAGATGCATAGTATTGAGAGTTTGAAAGGTTATGAAGTGGTTACAAGGAACACAGCATATTGATTAGATCTTGAATACTTGTAGGAAGCATGAATCTAGGAACACAACTTATTGATTAGATCTGGTAAATTTTAATACAACAACTATGACAAGGCAATTGCATTGTTAACAAAATTTAAAGAGCGGGGTATTCAACCAAATTGAAAGACCGGGGTTTCAACAAAATCTTTTGCAATCACATAGACCTGATGATAAAATTGAAAGACCAAAAGCTTTGTCGACCTTTTATGTGGGTACATGTTCAAATGCACATCATTTTGATTCACTGTATAAAAACATGTTGAGCATGGGTTTCCTATTGAATGATTTCTATTTTAAAACTTAAATTTGGGAAATATTATATCTTTTATTTCTTGCATTATGTACAATACTTATAGACTGGCTTGTAATGAAATAAAAAGCTGAAAAGTTCTTTGCAATATCTATTTTGCTGCAAAATTCTAATGTCTGCAATTTATTGGCAGAATTTATTATATAATTGAATTTAATAAGAGCCTCTTATTAAGAGGTATTTATTGCTAGTAAAAAAAATGGGTTGATTAAGATTTGGCTTGTTTAACATCTTTGGGAATAGGGATACTGAATTGATTTGGAACAGGACAAGTGGCCTTTTTTTTTTTTAATACAAAGCTTAGCATTTTTTGAATGATAAACTTAAGGTTAAATTTCTAAGACCTGAACCTGAACTATACACAACAGGCACAAGCTTGAGAATGACTTTAATTGTTCATGTGGTTACATTAAATTACTGTCAAATGAGTAACTAACGCTTCATTACAGCTGCATAAATATGCATTAAAGACAAGTATTGAGAACTGGAATGGTCTTCAAGTTGTTTGCTGACTAGGCTTAGAGCTTAGAACTTGAATTCTTTGTAGGGAGCATGATTTTATTTTCTACATAATTGCTGGTGTTGCAGTTTTGGATGCAGATTTATCTTAAATTTTGGTTTAGGATGATTGCTTTGTATCTAGTAATATTAAGGTAGGCTAGTATGCTATCTTTTTGCTTCTGTTTGGTTCAAGAATTAATAAGGTTTGAAAAATATATGTGATAAGATCAATATTAAAGTGTCATTAGGTGATAAAAGATTGAATAGCAAGTGTAGTGAGTCAAAAGTAATGCTTTATTCGCCTTTTTGTTGTCTTTTTAAGGGAGTGTGTACCATGCTCCACCAAATAGTGCAACTTCTGAGAAGGAAATGTCATCTGCTTAGGCTGATATTGTGAACGGGTTTCAGATGTTGCCGTTTGAATCACGGATCCTTACGGTTCATGGTAGGATGACACAACCGTGCCAGAAAAACTGATGATGATTGAAGTACTAGAATTGAAGCGGAACAACTTCGACAAACTCAGGATACATGAAATGCATGATATGGTGTCGGCAATGTACAACTACCACTTCTCTGAGCGTCACTTCTGGCATGATGAATGACTGTGAGCATTCCTTACCCTTTTCTCTCATGAGTTTTTTGTTTTGTTAAACATTGAGGACGATGTAAAATTTAAGCGCGAGGGAGGGTATTGTAATATTTGTCTTGTTTTTCTTGAACCTTAGTTTTATTTAGTTTTTATGCTATGAATAAATGTCAAATTTCTCCATGTTGCTGTCGAATTTATACTTGTTTGATAGTGAAATTGTGCTTGAAAAATATGATATGATTTGCCGTGACATTTATGATTAAGAACAACAAAACTGAACCATTTGATTATAAAGGTTGAGGACTTAAAATAACGATGAGAAATTAGCATATTCTCTTAGTGTTATTTTTTTTTCTTCACATGACTATCATATGTGATGAATTTAGGCCAATAAGGGCTAGCTTTTGAGCAAGAATTTTATGTTGTGCCTTTTCCTTGTTTGAGAAAAATTGGAATTATCTCTTAGTGATGCTTTGAAAGCAAGAATGAAATTCTAGAAATTTTGTAGTTTTTTTTTGAAATTTTTCATCTTCCCTTTATAGAGAAAAAATATATATAATGTGAATGAAAAAGAAAAAAATATGTGTGAGCCAGTGAAAGGAAAATACTCGAATAAGGAAAAGTAATCTGACTATAGGTTATTCACCTCAAAAGATGGTTGATCCTCAATAACTAAATAAACATAATGGAACTACTCAAATTAAAAAAAAAATAGCCACACTCGGCTATTCATCCCAAAAAACGCCTGCCCTTCTATATAAATGTATGTATATGTGAATGTGAATAAAAAATTTGGTCAAATCAAAACATGAATAGTCTAAACTTAACCACCCTATTTTGAAAAATGTCCTTTTAGCTGACTTGGTTTTCATAAAAGATTCTTTTTGTTTAACTTATAATATTAGGTTGAATATGGATAATGTGCAAAAATTGAGGAGGAAATTGATGATAAATGAAGCTTTTAGTATTAACAACCACAACCAATAGTTGATCTTAAAGACTAAAGAGCACGAAAATATGAGCAGTCAGCCCAACAGGTCTGTGTTAGGCCTGCCTTGCCTGTGTTGGGCAAGTCAGTAGCGTAGTTCTGCCATCCCTAAGTGTTGTTACAGTTCGTGGTAGGATGACACAACTGTGCCAGAAAAACTGACTTGTTTTCGGCCATTTTTCATTGGGTAATTTGATTAGTCACTTGTACTTATGATCCCATGAAACCTCCTACACTATATAAGGACATGAAATATGCTATGTAGATAGGTTCACTTCATTTGTAAAAATTCAATAACTCTTTATTTTGCAATATATTAGTATTTAGTACTTCATATATTTCTAGTTTTGTCCAAGTTCTCTACCCATTCTAGCTAACTACTTTTGTTGAACGTTTCAATTCCTGAAATATTATGATGAATATGAATCAAGAGTGAGTAGTCTACTTCACATGTACAGTCATCACCAATATTACAATTTCTTGGAATATTGAAAGCTTTTAACTATACTGGTTTAAACCTATTAACTTATAACATGAATACAAAATTTGGTATGAAGCTTCTACTATACTGGAATAATGCAAATTTGGCGACAGATTTGCTACTGAGTGTCAATTGAAAGTAAAGGATAAAGAAAGCAAACATATAAAAAAACTAGGAAACTGAGTATTCATCATGCTATGCGGCGATGGAAATAATATATATTCTACTGAAATTAGTATGGACGACTTGACAATTGGATGGGATGTTATGTGCCTTAGCATTGATTTCCAAACGCTCAACCTTTCTTAAATCCATGAAACTCCCAACTCCCATTGATTAATTTCTTAATATCCAAAGCATGTGTCTTAATCAGATAATCTATGTCCCAAATTTATACTATGGAAAATTTAACAACATCAACGAAACTGGAGCTTCCAAAGCATGTATCATGGTAGTACTATTGAATCCACTTTATCTTTCCTCCACCAACTTCCAAAGATTCGATAACAATTTTGGATTTTTGTTTTTCTGGTCATTCTCACTTTCTCCCTATTACATATTTTGATTTTTTTTTATCTGGATTTTTTTAGATCTGGGTTTTTTAGTTCAAGATTTTTTAAGATCTGGGTGATTCAAATCGACACACATCAATCGGAGATCAAACCGGAAACTATGTAACTCGTTGTTCACTCGCCAACACCGCTGCTAAATTTTCTTTCTTCTTGTTGTTGGTAAAGTTGTTGTCACAATAGTTGGCAATAATGGTTCTTATGAGATTTTGATTTTTGTGGAGGTTTCATCCACGGTGAGTACTGATATTTTGATGAATTAATGAATAACGATGGTGATGATGATGATGATGATGAAGAAGCAAGTTTGAGTTTGAAAAGTGTTGATTTTTTTTCTACGGAAGTTTGGAGTGTTGATGATGATGGTGCAATGTTGTTGTGTTGATGATGATGAAGAAACTAAAAATTAATTTATTTTTAATATTTGTATATTTAAATAAAATAAATAATATGACTAATTACAATAATTGACATGGAAATTATTTATTCCAAATTACTAATGCCAAGTCAACGCCATGTCATAAATGAGAGTGACACATCATTAAAATTGATAGGGACCAAAAAATTTCATTGACTTTCATAATAGGGGGACTAAAAAGTTGGTTTTGAAAATAGGGGGATCAAAAGTTCAGAAATTTGTAAATATGGGAGCCAAAAATGCATTTAAGCCAAAAATTTATAGAAGAAGAGGCAATAGTGTGTTAACGTGAACGTCAGACTAAAGACGGAGGAGAGAGAAAAATGATTGTGTGTAGATGTCTATCATTTGATATGGTAAACCTTCACTATCTAATGGTTACAAAACATGGTCCATATGGACCATTTGTGCTACTTGTCCATGGTATCCAGTTTTTTTAATTGCGTACGGTAGGAGACATCATGTGGCTGCGTATGGTAGATGGAGCCCCTTCATATCACAATTTTTTAATTAAATTAATTAGAAAATTTTAATTACAAAAGGTCAAAAGAGGAAAAAGTAGACCAAGTGTGAAGTGAAGTGTGATGTAGAGGTTGGAAGTAAAAATCATGTGGAGAAGGTGCATGCTATTAGATATCAATCCAAAGGTGGTTGTTCCTTGTCCACCAAAGACCAATTGCAATCCTAGTTCATATTAGAATTAGTCCCATATTTGCCACACTTTGGCAAATGTTATCAACCTTAAATTAATTATTCGATGAAAAGCTATCATCCAAGTCTTTAACTATGCAATCCAACATGGTCCATATTTTTATTTTTATTTTTGTCATGGCAACATGGTCCATATTATTGCGGTATATACCAATTCCATGAAAGAAATAGAAAAATAATGTTTTCACAAGAAACATTTTACAATGAGAAATTTTATTAAGATTTCAAATAGATAATACATTTGGTTTCTCAAAGCCATATACACAACATTTATTAAGGAAAAATAAAAATATATTTAGCACATGCCTAGTCATTTAGGCCATGAAACGCATTCATCATGCTTTTCATCAGGGTGTACCTTACAAGGTCCAGATTGTTTTATAAGCCAAATGCAATTACTCTTATAACATTTTAAAAGATCATTATCTTCATCATATACATCAAAACTATGTATCTCATTATTCCATTGAAAGGAACAAAAGTATAATGTTCCTCCAAAAAACTTATTTCCAAAACTCCAACTAAAACTCTGACCTTGATGAAGAAGATGAGGTCCAAGATCATCATCTCCGGATTTGCAATGAATATTTAAGTCTAAATTTCCTGACAAAGTGTTAGTAATAGTCACGGTCGTCTTGAAATAACTAGTCATCACATTGTGTGCCGATAGCAAAGACAAAACAAACATCAAGAGAATTTTTTGAGTAAATAGAGACATTGCACCTTCGATTAATCTTTTATTTGGAAGTGAATAATATTTGTTTGATGATAAGCGTATATTTATAAGAGAAATTTAGGAAAGAATACAAATATTTTTAGAAAATAATTTATTAATACATTTAATATATTTTATTATGCATTTAGAGGAAAAATCATGACTTGCTTGAAAGATGGAAAGGAAATCGTAACACAATAACGAAATTAAATTGTTCAAATCTCTTTTATTTGATCAATTTATTCTTTTCCTTTTTTGGCGGAAAATGTCATTTTCTTTTTCAATGCTAGAAGAAAAATCATATACATAATTTTTTTTAAGTCACCAGATTTGATCTAGTGGAGAGAGTTTGGATAATATGCTTGAATTCGTATATTCGACCTTCTGCCTCCATTGCAAACAAAAAGTGGCGGGTCAATAACTAACTATAAATGGCAGGTCAAATGGATCTGAATAGCGATTTTTTTTAGATTTTTGCAGATGTGATATTATAAGATACATGATAACATATATGTCTCAATCTAGTCTTTGGTGAGACTACAAAATATGATAAATTAATTATGAACTTTATATTCTATCTTGTCTCTGTACTTATAACTTTTATCCTAAATATGAACTGGGTTAGAAATCAACAGGATAAGATAAGAAACAGAATTACTGATTTGATAAATATGAATGATTTTTTAGTCCAAAGTAAAAATGTGTACATTGTTAATTTACACCTTATTATTTTTAGATGAATCTAAAGGTAAGGGTGAGTTCTTTCTTTTCAACTGAATTAATTTTCTCAATCAAAATCATACCCCTGACCATTTAGTTAAGGGTTCAGATTCCTTAATACTTGTAACAATTTATTTTTGGTTTTATATTTTAATTTATTTTAGCGGACTAACTCACCTATAAAAAAAATAGAAAAAGAATTTAAGGTATGAGAAAAGCAAAACTAAAAAAATATATAAGATAATTAAATAATTTATGTACCACATTTCACTTTTACTTTATCCGCTCAATTTTTTTTGGTACAAGGAGAGAAAAGGAAAGGAAAAAAGAGAAACTATCTAAAAAATAAAATCCCACTAGTATATGTTACTATGAAGCACGGACTCTGACACGGACACCGCGACACGACACGACACGACACGGACACTCCGACACCGCTAATGTAAAAAATATACGACACCGACACCGCTACATATTTATAAAATATATAAGTTTAGAATTAAAAATACATACATATGCATCTAAGTTGAACAAATTTTTCAATAAAAAATGTTTTAACAGAATATATGATAGTACATTTGACATTTACTCATCCAACTACTATCGAAAAACTAAAAATAATGTAATCAAAATGTAATATCTTTAATCCCTCATTGATCAATATTATTATTTCGACACATCTTTAATCGTTGTATATATGTCTGAGAAAAGTAGAAACAAATAAATAAAATAAAATTTGAACACTTACCCCGACACGTTTGTACGAGTGTCTTATAGGTGTCGGACACCGATTTAAGGAGTGTCGGAATAAAGGAAAAATTGTTTTTTTTGACACCTCTCTGACACGTTTGTACGAGTGTCGTACGGGTGTCATACGAGTGTCGGACACGGACACCTGTTGGACACGCGACACGTCTAATTATAGAGGTGTCGGTGCTTCATAGTATGTTAGTAGGAGAAGATTCATTCCAGCATGCGGCACAACTATAGGAGAAAATACCTCCAGGTTGTGTGCTCTAGGTTTGGCTAGGAAATCTGCACAGACATTACCCTCCCGAAGGGTGTGAACAACTTTGACTCTCCAATCTCTAGCGAGAAGATCCTTTATATTGAGAATAATAGCCGCATAGTGGTGCCAAGCATTGACAAGATCATAAATCAACTTAATAACTGTCTTTGAATCCGAATAGCACAAAAGCTCCTTAATACACAGCCCCCAAGCCAACACTAAACCATGATAGACAGCCATAAGTTCAGCATGAAGAATATTCGGATATTACCATCAGAATTCCGAATCAGACCTTCGAAGCCGAAAACTCCAGGGTTCCCGATACTACTCCCATCAACATGTAAGATCGTGCCAGTACCACTTTATCCGCTCAATATGAGACTTAATAGTTTGTTTTTTTTTTCCTTCCTTCATGTAACAAAAATAAAACCAACTCCAAACGCATCAAAGAATCCTTCAATTTTGGAGTTGATAGAAAAAACAGAGTTTGTTATCTAGGTAGATAACCTGCATGACTCATGAATTATTCAATTTCACAAACAGGATCAAATTGATCATTTTTTAACCTCTATTATTCCAACTAAATGTTGTTGTTATCGTAGTTAGTTCAGTTTCAACTTTCAACAAATGTATGTAGTCCATCAAATTTTGAAGGAAAAAACATGAACAATTTTCAAAACTCCCAGCAGCAAACAATGAATTAATTCCACCAAAAGAGCTCATTTAGCAACCTATTATCCAATTAATTAAATTTGTAAGACTAAATATGATATAAAATAAAAAAATTAAAAGAACAAAATTAGCTTTAGACCACACTTTACTTGTTACTTGTCCATTGGTAAAAAAGAGTGGCCTAAATGCACAGACTAATCTTTCAGCCTAGTGAGATTTAAATGTTTACAAACTCTCCTTAATCGAGAGTTAATGAGTTTTTCTTAAGACGAATTGTCCGTGAAAATTCCAGTTATTTATCATACCGCTAAACTCTTTCTTTCCCGTACGAGTGAGTAGGTGACCGAGTGAGTACCTTAACCTTGTTGATGACTCTCTCTCATAGTCTCATACTCCCTCCATCACTCCCACTATTCCATTTCATTTCACTCAAACAAACAAAACCATAACAACATTTCTTACTACCCAAAATGAGAAAGCTACTACTAACTTCTCTTTATGCATTCTCTTCATTTTCTCACAAGAGATTTCATTCTTCTAATGAACCAGATACAGATTTTGTTAGGCCAAAGGGAATAATCGATCTTTTCAAATGGAGATTTATTCAAAACAACCAAACAGTTCCTTACACCAATCGAACTCGTTTTATTCAATTACCAATTTCTCTTGAGAGGAAAATTGGTGAAGCCTTGTTTCAAAATCATAAACAAAATTCTCACATTATTCCTTCAACTCATCCAGATACTGTTAGGGTTACAAACATTTTTAATCGAATTATTCATGCATTGTATACTGAGAAGAACAAAATGTGCTTTGCTTCTTCTCAGTATACTGTTTGGTTGCATTTAACTCGAAGATTATCGCCTTTTATGTCGCATTTGGATGGATTAAATTGGGATTACTACTCATAGTTACCCTAATGGCAAGATTGTTACTACCACTGCTTCAGTTAACCATTATCCAAGTGATGCATATTTAGCAACTATTCTTGCACATGAGGTGTTTGATCATTATTATTCTTTTTCCATTGCGGCCGCAATTTCTGTTTTTACCGAGATCTTACTCTATTTAGATTTGCGGTAAAATGTAGACTTTGCGGCTACAATTTGGTTTCTTGTTTTTTGTTATTTTGAAAATATGTTTGGTTTTTTTTTTCTTGTTATTTAGGTTGCGCATATTGTGGCTCGACACTGTGCTGAATTCGATACAAGGAGCCATTGGTTTTTTTTTATACATGATATGCTTAATCTATTTGTTACCATTGATTTTGCACAAAGAGTGCTTCCACTTGTCAAACGACTACCGTTCAACCGACGGTATGATTAACTTTTTATCTGTCTTTTCTAATCCATTGATTTCTTGTGTTCTTTAATTGTAGTAGATTCATTTCATTGATAGAGATTTTATAGGCACATGTTTCAGGAACAAAATAAAGTTTGAAGGTATGCAGATAGGGTTAGTGAATGAGAGATAAATAGAGAGTTTGTGTAGAGGATTGTATAGAGTGAGTCCTTCATAATGTATAAATAGGACGATACAATAGTTACGCGAGCTTCACTTTGATGCTTTTCGAAACAGGATTGAGCTGTAGTTTTTTTCGAAACTAGTGTCTTTGGTATTGAGTAGTATTATTTAGTAGAAAATGTTTCATGAATTTCAGTTTGGATTAGAGCAATAAAAGGGTGATATTTCCTATGGTTACCATTAGAATCAAAACTATATATACAGTACCATTTTTTAGGCAATCATTTGTCGATACAAACAGCATCAATGTTGACTTGTTCGTTAAATATATGCTCATGCTTCTTCTCAACCCAATCTATTCGCGATTTGCAGGCTTGAAATGGAAGCTGATTACATTGGGCTTCTACTAATGGCAGCAGCTGGCTATGATCCTTGGTTGGCACCTATTGTGTATGAGGATATTGAAAGGATAGAAGCGTCTTACAAAGAATTTACGCTTGGAGGTTTTCTTCGTAGCCATCCACCAGGAAGAAAAAGAGCCAAAGCGTTGTCTCGACCTAAGATAATGGAAGAAGCTCTTACTTTATATAATAATGTAAGAGCGAAGCATGGGGATGAATCATAATTTGCTGTTGATATTCCCATGCAAGTCACATAACTTTAGTTTCAAATGTAGTCGAGGTATTTGTGGTCTGCTATCAAAACTCTACTATTGACATAGTTTTTGTTTGAAGGTGTCACAAGAATTCTGGTGCTAAGTATATGTTTATTTTATCTGCTATGGATATTTGCTTCTACAATTCCGAATCGACAAAATAGCACACTGCATTTGCAGCCCTTTATGTGGTCTATATCAATTATCAATCGTCATCTCACTGCTATATGTTCTACATGTATAACCATTAGATTGAGAGTTTTATCAAAACTATATTACGCAGTTATTGAAGCATTTTTTGGTCTGCTGTCAAATTAAGGGTTCGCATTATTGCATATGCTGTTTTAGTTTTGCTTATATTATAGTTCGTCAGCTGTTAATCGAGCTAATTTCTCTGCTTTAGTTTTCGGTTATAATCCTAGAGATCTTGTGTTTGGGGTTTAATCCATCTCTCTAATATGTTTATGTTCATAGAAAAAGATGGCAAATGAAATGGAATTATCTGCTTTAATATGCATTTTCAGCTTGATTTACATTCTAAGATCGCTATAGAGTAAGATTAGCACCTATTGTATAGAAATAGAAATGTCGTGTGTTCATCGTCTATACAAACATTGCTACGCTATAGTGTATGCCTGTATGTAAGTTCACTGTGAACCTCTTGAAAAGCAAGATCTAGAATTTAGATACTTCAAAACTGTTACTTCACCATCCTAAATTCCCCCAAACTTTGGCACCAAATCTATTGTTTCACTTTTGTTTAATCTAAAGACCCTATATTAAGTCTTTTAACTTCAATTGAGTAATGTATTAATTTTTTAACACTCAGAATTGAAAAAAATAATGATTATTAATTTTTCAGTAAATTTTATGCATGCCTATCTGATTATACTTGCTAACTCTTTTTTTTTTTTTTGGTGTGTGTATGACCAAGTTACAAGCGGATATGCTTCACTGATTAAATGCTTATCCATTTTGCTCAATCTAAAAAGATTTATTTTTATCAGTTAGAGCTGATCCGTTTCCCTTTTATCTCTCTATTTCGGTTAATATTTTCGCTATAAATAGAGGAGTCTGTGCTCACTTCATCTATTTCATATTTTTTTTCTTTGATGTTGTTTCAAGAGTGGCCTTTGTGCCATATTCGATCGGTTTATTTAACAATATTCGAGTGGTTATTCGTAACCATAGAAAGTGTAATTTTGTTGCTCCTATTCTACAGTGATCCATATAGTTATAGGCCAAAGGGTATCAATGTTTTGAAATGGAGATTTATTAGAAAATACCAAACTGTTCCTTACACGAGTCGAACTCGTTTTATTCCCGTGCCAATTTCTGACGATAGGATATTTGGTGAGAGAGCGTTTGAAGAAGATAAACAAAATATTGACAATTTTGGTGAAATATTGCCTTCAACTCATCCATATACTATTAGGGTTACAAACATTCTTAATCAAATTATTCATACATTGCATATCGAGAGGAACAAAATATAATGAGCTCTGCTTCGTCTGAGTATACTGTTTGGTTGCATTTAACACGAAGCTTACCGCCTTCTATGTCGCATTTGGATGGATTAAATTGGGAGGTTTTCGTTGTCGATAAACCTGATATTTATTATACCCATTGTTACCCTTGTGGCAAGATTGTTGTAACCACTGCTTCAGTTGAGGATTATACAGATGCACATTTAGCAATTGTTTTTGCACATGAGGTGTTTGATCATTAATTCATTATTATGCATTTTTTAGTTTATTACACGAGGCGTCAATAAACCTAATTATACCTTCTTCTTTTTTTATAGCAATTGATTTAAAATTGCGGTTGCAGTTAGTTACATTGTTAATTTTGAGATATTTCGGTAAAATGTGGCCATTGACGCCACAATTTGGTTTCTTGTTTTTTATATATATTTTGAAAATATGTTGGTTTTCTTGTTATTTAGGTTGCGCATATTGTGGCTCGACACTGTATTGAAATTCATACAAGGAGCTATTGGGTTTATTTTATACATGATATGCTTAATCTATTTG
Source organism: Trifolium repens (assembly GCA_030408175.1). Taxonomy (NCBI): domain Eukaryota; kingdom Viridiplantae; phylum Streptophyta; class Magnoliopsida; order Fabales; family Fabaceae; genus Trifolium; species Trifolium repens. Next base: position 14,045,176 of record CP125847.1, read on the forward strand.
TTACCATTGATTTTGCCGAAAGAGTGCATCCACTTATCCCACGACTACCGTTCAACCGATGGTATGATTAATTCCTTATCTGTCTTATCTAATCCTTTCATGTCTTGTGTTCTTTAATTGTAGTAGATTCATATCTAATGCCGAAAGGGTGAATCAATGTTGACTTGTTCTTTAAATATATGCTTATGCTTGTTCCCAACCCAATTTATTCGCGATTTGCAGGCTTGAAATGGAAGCTGATTACATTGGGCTTCTACTAATGGCAACAGCTGACTATAACCCTCGGTGTGCGCCTATAGTGTATGAGGAGTGTGAAGAGTTAGAAGAGTCTAACAATAAATTTACACTCGCAGGTTTCCTTCGTACCCATCCACCAGGAAGAAAAAGAGCCCAAGCGTTGGCTCGACCTAAGATAATGGAAGAAGCTCTTATTTTATATAATGATGTAAGAGCGAGGCGTGGGGATGAATCAAATTTGTCTAAATACATGCATTGATTTGCGTGTTTTAATTTCTCTCTTCTTTTTTTCTACTCAACCAAGCACACCATTGGTCCCCTCTTCATTTAACTTCAATTTTGATGATTTGGCACATTCTTTAAGTGACACAACACATAATACATGTTTATGTCTAGGAAGAACATAATGAAAATACATAACACATAAGAAGGAACACACACTCTTAAAATTAATTTTAATTTCTTAGTTTATGTTTTAAATTTAAGAAATAGTAAATTAAAAAGAAATTATGACATGGAAATCTCATAAGCATGTATCATGTGTCATTTCATTTAAAGAATGTGTCATGTCATCAAAATATTGAATGAAAAAAGAACCAAATGTCCGAATTTTTCAAAATAGGGGGACAAAAATTGCGCAAAAAAAATAAGGGGAGCAAAGTTACTCATTTTTCAAAATAGGGGGTCCAAAATTGCACAAAACAAAATAGGTGGACCAAAATTGCGCATTTTATAAAATAGAGGGGCCAAAACTGTATTTCAACCTAATAATATTTTGGTCAAAAACAAAATAACATAAAAAAAATTGTATTATCTTCATAAAAATAATTAGCGTGTTTTCACCTTGATCACGCTCCACTCTCTCTCTCAGGAACAACTTTGGTTACAATTGTCTTGGAAATATCAGTCTATTTTCTGTTTTATTTTTCGTTAAAAATATTAATTTTCTTTATATAAATAGTCAAAAGATTGAATTATTTTCATGGGTAAAAGTGAGAGAGACGTGACTGAGCTATTTTCATGGATAAAAATAAAATCATCAAAGTAATATTTATTGATGTTTTAAGATGATACAATGTTATTGGTAGTGGTGATAGTGGTGGTGATGGTTGTTAGAGTGTCACATGAAGATGGAGTTTCAAAAATTGATACTATATTATAACTTTTAGTTCCATTTTTGAAACTCCATCTCCTTCTCACACTCTAACAACAATCGCAACCACTAGAACCTCCACCAGTAACATTGTTTCATCTCAAAATACCAATTATATTGCTTTGAAGATTTTATTTTTATCGATGAAAATAGCTCATTAGCATTTCTCACTTTTACCCATAAAATTAGCCCAATTGCATTTCTCCCTAACTTTTTCTATAAAGACAATGAATATTTTTTAATGAAAAAAAAAGAAAAGAAAAGGGATTGATATTTCCAAGGCAATTGTAACTGTTTAAAAAATGATCTAACTCATCATATTATGCATGATTAATCAAATTGAGGACTTAGATTGATGGTATACCTTTGATATAAGAAACTCATCATTTTCATTCATTGTTATAAAAATTAGTGATCAACTAATCGGATTGGTTACAAAATAGACAACACTCGAGAATACAAAATATAAGAACAGACATCCATATATATATCATGCTTGATTTAAATGATCTAAATAATATGAATGAAAGCCAAAGATATGAACTTAAATAAATATATAATAAAAAATAAAAGATAAATCATGTTGAGGATTTAGATTGATGGTATACCTCGAGTATTTTATTGATTTGATTTTTGAGATCTATGCCTATTTTCATAAGAAGCTTTCATTTTCATCTTCACTTTCAGAGGTGTTGATCGGACTAGTTAAAAATATAAAAAAAAAGTTAAGAATTCAAGAGATGAACAATCGATGACAAATAAGAAAAAACATAGTAGAAAAAGGGATGGAAAAAAGGAAATGTTGCGGCGTGCGCCGTTCTTAACAAATTGAGTAAGAAGAGAGGGGATAGGGATAATATATATTATAGGATTAGGTATAATATGGGCTTGGGCCTTGGTAAATTACATGTAATAGTAAATATATAAAATCTTGTCTATGATATGTCAAAATAAGCGTACGTCACTATTATATTATGCGCTCGCACACACATATATATATAGTGAAAGAGAGCAATGACCAGAGAAGAAAAAGACATTGCTAAATTACATACGCAAATTTATGTATCATTAATAATTTATAGAAAACACACACTTTGATTACTAATATACTTGAATGATTCAAAGTACATTGTGAACTCCTATTTATAGGAGTAGAGTAACTATATAGTTTACATGCATGAAGACAAGTGTCAAAAGAAATAGATGCAACTTGACAAGTGGTAAAAGAACTACATGCAACAATACAAGTGTGATACATGCACCAAACCATATGTATCTCATGGACTAGGCCATGTGTATTACATGCAATATGTTAATGAATGGATCCTACAATGAATGGGCTTGGATGACAATGGATGGGCTTATGCTTTGGACCTTGAAAATTCTTTATTGTATATTGTATGAGAATTTCTTTTTGCACCCCCCATGAATCCTCAAGCACCCCCTGCAATTACCAAAATACCCTTGCTCACTTCTTAGGGAGCAAACCATGCTCGCCTCCTAGAGATCGAGACTGTTAATTTCATACTCTTTGGTTATATTTCATGCCAATTTAATTTGGTGGTGAGAATTTCTTCTCATATTAAGGGATTCCATTTAATCTCATGATTATGAAGGGGCATCGTAAAGGAATACGGCCTACATTTGTGAGTAGTGCCTTGTAAATTTAAGACTTTTTCCCATTTGATTTAATAAATTGCCAGGTGATTTTGATTGAGTTGGTTGAAACAACAAGTTGCAAAAGTAACCTCTGTTGCGTAGATTTGATTCAATTGGAATCACAAAAGGATGTATGTTCATGCGAGCTATTTTTTTATCTGCCAAAAGGCACTACAAGAAAACGTCCATTTTGTGACGCCCCAAATCCGTCACAAACGCCCAAAATCCGTCACAAAGTCATAATTTTGTGACGACTTTGTGACGGCCAAAATCTGTCAAGAAAATGCTCGTGGAAAAGTTAGTGACGGCCCAGGTCGTCACAAACTAAGTGACGACACTTTGTGACGGCCCAGGTCGTCGCAAAATGTGAACGGCAGCTTTTCTGAACGCCATTTAGTGACGGCTTAGGTCGTCGCAAAATTCAAATTAGTGACGGCTTAGGTCGTCACAAAATTCGTCACTAAGTTTTGGCTTATTTTGTGACGGCTTAGGTCGTCACAAAATTCGTCACTAAGTTTTTTTAAAAAATAATTATTTTAATTGTTTTATTAATTATTTTTCAAAAATTAATTAATTAATTATTTAAAAAAACCATAAAAAACGTTTTTTTTTGTACATATATTAAAAAATAATATATCATCATTTTTAATTTTAAATATTTTTAAAAAATAATTATTTTAATTGTTTTATTAATTATTTTTCAAAAATAAATTAATTAATTTTTAAAAAAAACATAAAAAAACGTTTTTTTTAGATATATTAAAAAATAATATATCATCATTTTTAATTTTAAATATATAATAAAACATTTATTAAATTTTTAACACAATAATAATATAAAATAAAAATTCAATAACGAACAATGATAAAATACGATACATAGATATTTATTTTACAATATCGTAGTTTTTTTTTGAAAATATGGTATAGTTTAGTAATAAATATAGAAGTTTACTAACTATTATATCATAAAAAGTTTATTAATTAATCTTCGAAAATAATTTACTTAATGAATTTTTTTATTATATAGTTTTTATTTAAATATTTAAATTAAAATTAAAGTCTAGAATAAATTAAAAATTAAAATATCTTCGATTTAACTATATGACATACAAAGTTTAATTATACTATGTGACATACAAAGTTTTTATTACATACAAAGTTTTAATAGGTGGATGTCTTCAATAATTAAAATAAAAAATTTACTACCAACAATTTTTTTTAAATAATTCACTAGATATTTATTTTACAGTATCGTAGTTTTTTTTTGAAAATATGGTATAGTTTAGTAATAAATATAGAAGTTTACTAACTATTATATCATAAAAAGTTTATTAATTAATCTTCGAAAATAATTTACTTAATGAATTTTTTTATTATATAGTCTTTATTTAAATATTTAAATTAAAATTAAAGTATAGAATAAATTAAAATATCACGATTTAACTATATGATATACAAAGTTTATACTATGTGACATAAAAAGTTTAACTAATTCACTAGATATTTTTTTTACAATATGGTAATAATTTTCTTTACAATATGGTAGTTTAGAATAAATATGACGGTTTACTAACTATTATCACATACTTGTTTAATTATCATATAAATAATTTCATTTCAAAAATAATTTACAAGTAGTTTACAAACTTGACATACAAAGTTTATTTTACATACAAAGTTTTAACTAAATGACATACAAAGTTTTGATTTTTAATTCAAATAAAAAAAAATACAGCAGCAAACATATTTTGTTATATATACAAATATTTATTAATCTAAATTATATTACTTACTTGGTATGTAGAGTAGTGTCTGACTTCAAGTGTACAAAGCTAACTCCAAATAATACCAACCGATGAATCAACCGTCGAATCAAACAGCAATATCTAAATCAAAATTAACAATAAAAAAAGTTTCAGATATATCAAACCAAATATCAAAAATAAAAATAAATAAAAGTAGCTTTTTTTTTTTGAAATAAATAATAGTTTTTACGAAATAAATAAAAGTTTCAGCAATGCCTATTTTATTTTTACGAAAATAAATAAAAATGTAGCTTTTTTTGGACGAAAATAAATAAACATAAAAAAAGTTTATGACTTGTAAAATAATATAATTAAACTTACTAGTTATGTCAAACAATGTCAACATATTCAACTCCCAACAGCAGCAAGATGAACCAAGCTACATTTTCTACATTAAAAATTTAAAAACAACAATTAATATAAATACACAATATCATTCAAATATTAACATAAACAAATATCAAAGAGGAGAAAACACTTACATTTTATTACGAATTAAAACTTTGAAGAAGAACAAAAAACTAAGAAAAATATAGAAGTTTTAGTAAGATGTTGGAGAAAATTTTAGTGAGAGTAGAAATTTTAGTAGATGTTGCAAATGAAATCAGTATGCAAGTATGCAGATGAGGTTCATATATTGAATGGGGAACGTTAACATGACCGTTGGGAGCCATGGGAAAACGCGTTGATTTTTTTTTGACCAAGGGTTAGTGACGGAAATTTCCGTCAATAAGTGTTGCGCGCTGCCCAAGACCTGCAGCGGACAGAGCCTGTCAACGGCTCTTTTTTTTTTTGAAATCCTCAAACGTTTGTGACGGAATTTTCCGTCAATAACTGCGTCAACACTTTGTGACGACCTAAGTCGTCAGTAACTTCAAATTTTGTGACAGATTTTTCCGTCATTAACGCGTTGACAGATTTTTTTTTAATTTTTGTTTTTTTTTTATATTTTGTGACGCCTTGGGTTATTTATTGACGGACCTGGCCGTCACTAACTTAAAGACGGCCCAGGCCGTCACTAATTGATACATGGAATTCGTCCAAAAATTAAGAATTTCTTGTAGTGAGGTAGACGCAGTTTGGCCGAGTAATTACATACATATATTCAATTTATTAAATGGCCTAGTAATTTTGGTTGAGTTGGTTGAAACAACATGTTGCAAAAGTAACCTTTGTTGCTTAGATTTGATTCAATTGAAATTACAAACGATGTATTATGAAATTATTTATGCGAGCTGTTAGTCGGCCAAAAGAAAGACACAGTTTGGCCGGATAATTACATACTTGTGATGGTAAATGTGTGGTAATTATTAAGTTTTTTCCATGTGGATAATAGTTGGTGTCAAAGACGTACATTATCTGACAGAACTTATTACCAATGTTTGATCATTACGTTGAGAGTACCGCTTGCAGTTAATGGCTTAATTCATACTTTGGTCCCTTATGTTTATTTAAGCGCTCAATTTGGTCTCTTATCTTTTAAACGTCTCAATTTGGTCCCTTATCTTTTAAAAGTCTCAATTTGGTCCCTTATCTTTTCTGCAAGTCTCAATTTGGTTCCTTATCTTTTCTGCAGTTCTTAATTTGGTCCCTTGTCTTTTAAAATTTTGGACACGTGGCACACTTGGACAGATGACACGTGTCCAAATTTAATGGTAATAGTGAAAAATTTGACGGGAGGGACCAAATTGAGAACTTCAGAAAAAATAAGGGACCAAATTGAGACGTTTAAAAGATAAGGGACCAAATTGAGCGCTAAAATAAACATAAGGGACCAAAGTATGAATTAAGTCGCAGTTAATTATTGGCAATCAAAGATTTTGAATTAATGGTGCGTTTGGTATCTTGTTTTGTCTTATAATTTACGAATAAAAATGTGCATGTCTCTATAATAATTTTTTGACATGCATAATAAAATTGTGTTAGTGTAAATCCGTACAAATATTTAGTGGATTGCATTCACATTTATAATGATAAACATGTGATGATCATAAGAATTTATTGTTTGTCAATATTGATTATCAGTGTTTGATCATTGTAAAAAAAAATGCCACTAGCAATTGATGTGACTTTTTTAAGGATTTGACATCAATGGTGCACTAGATATTTTGGTGAGTACTTTTTGTTCTCTATAAACTAATATAGTCTATGTATCTACAAAATCGTGTTAGAATATTTTAATTCTTAAAATTCTAACTCTCAGGCATATAAGAAGAATATTACGTTCTTGGATCTAGACCTTTGATAAGGATTGAGGAACTCGAATCTCTCACATTTTAGTAAATTTAAAGTGAGACTCAAGTTTAGAAAAAGAGAATACTCCAAATCACATAGGTCATATGACATAAAGTTTGAGTTCCAAAACATTATTTGAGGTGTTATTTAAGATGACATAATTTTGTCATGTTTTATTTTTGCTCAAATTAAAGTGCTTCTAAAGTAATAGGGCGAAAAACAAACTCTCGTTGGAGAGATCACTTTTCATTAAGATTGTTGGACAAAAAAAATATCAGGAGCACATTATGTAAATATTTAATCTTGCTAAATCACTATGGTTTCGACAATCGGGTTGCTTGGTCGAAATTGTAGCATTTAGTGTTCTCTTTGCACAATTAGTTTTATAACTATTAAAGTTAGAAATGATTCTTTAAAATGATCATTTCATAAAGTGTGCAATAAATAAATAGTGCTCATTATGTAAATACCTCAAAGGATAAAGAGAAATAAAGAATAATAAGAAAATACGATCTAAACTGACAAATATTCATTGATGTTGAAAGACACATCAATCTAGAGGGGAAATAAGTCGGTGAAGATTGATGGTATTTCACTTATTTACCAGATTGTTGTTACTAACTTATATTTGCATTGAAAAGACAATCCAGTGAATCATAATTTGAATTAAGTTTTGTTTTATTGTTATGGTTTTTCATTATTATTGTTTTAAAACAACTGATTGAATTTGTCTTTTAAATACAAATATTATTATAGTCAATTCAGTTATGACTTGTGACAATTTTGAATTGTTGAAAATTTTGAGAAATATAAATTTTGGTCTCATGTTAATGAACATTTTGAGACAGAAACTACAAAGTCTCTTGAAGATATTGAGTTTGGGGGAGAGATATGACAAAAGAACAATTTTGATTAAAGAAGAATATTGGTTCTAAACCAATTCATAAAGACATTAGTGTTTTTTCTCTCAATTAAGTTAAGAAATTAATTCATGAATATCAAACTCAATACCTTCAAGAATTGGGGCGTCAAGTGTCATAAAGTATTGACTGAAAAGAGAAATCATATTTATTTTGATTTGAAAACTCTATTAGGATAGTCACGACACTTGTTACTTATTATAATTATTGAAGCTAAATAGGATGGATATCTAGATAGTTTTCTTAATGACAACTTTAAGAAACATAATAAGGTGCAATCAGATGAAACTTTTTGTCAATAGACACAGAGCATTTATTTGTTAAGAAAGTTGTCTCATTAATGATACCACAAAAGTCTCATTAGGTAATTGTCTCATTTGGTTTTGAGATGTATATTATGGAGAGTTGTGGGTTATACAAGTTCAGTGGGAGCATATTTATATTGTTAGTCTAATGTGTCGATTTTATTTTATTAGGTCAACAGTGATATATGATCATTGTGCGAAACCAAAGAAATCACTAACAAAAGTTTAGTGACAAGAAGATCTTGGGCACATCTATCTCTTTTGTATTAGGAAATTTGATACTTAGAGATTATTCTCATTGTATCATTCGGTTTTTTCAAAAGAGTTATATCAATAAAGTTGAATGTAAATTCGACATGAAAGTCAATAAACTAAGAGACTGTTTTAATCATAAAGGGAAACTGTTTAAAAGTCTCAATAATTTTCCCAAAAGAAAATCTGGAAATTTAGAAAATAAAGTATTTTCTTATATGCTCCAGCTTTGAGAAACTTATGTATGATTTTACGTATATGCATCTGGAAATTGTGTATATAATAAGATCATTTGGAAGATACTTGAACAATTCAAAATTTGAATCGTTGAAGCAACCATAAAGATTGATATAGAGAACAAAATAATTTGTGCTCACATATCAGAGATCGAATAATTTGGAGATCATCAGTATGTTCGACTCGATCATTTTGGATGTCCATGTATAATGGAAATTCTAACTCAAGAAATGACTGTAAGTATTTATGTCACTTGGTTACATAAAGTAAAAGATTTCCGAAAGACAACTCAAGTTATATTGTGACATATATTAGTCATATAATGTTTCAACAACTGCTTTATGAAGTTTATCGATTTATAAGTTGTTGAAGGATATAACATATAGAGATAAATCTTATGCTAGCTGACTCACTAATCGAAGACTTGACACTTAAGGTCTTTCATATGGTTGTTGTCACTAAGGATGTCTTGGATTAGTGGGAGTCTCTCTTCCGTTATGTTCTTACTTTGGTATTGATACAGATACATATTTTGTTAAGGTTTTCTGCAGAAATAAAGTTTAAGATTATTATTTTTTATAACCATATCTGTATTTTTTTGTGCAAATATTAAATTTGCAAACTTCATTTTGATCTCACTAAAGATTACAGTTGGACCAAACGGAAATAAGCATGATATAGAGATCACATTGCATGTAATTTCCATGTCACTCATCCATATTGATCTATGTCATCAAGTACATTGATATGGAGGAAGTTATTATACATAAGTGTAATCCTTATGCATGATACATAAGTCAATAACACTCATTAGATTGAGCATCCACATGTAATAATCCTAGCCAATCTCAACTCACACTCTAACACCTAATCTCACACCCCTCAAATTTCTCGCGCACCCCTAAATTTCTCGTGCACCCCCCCCAAAATTTCTCGTACACCCCCCAAATTTCTCGTGCGCCCCCTAAATTTCCCGTGCACCCCCCAAATTTCTCACGCACCCCCAGATGACTTGTGCCCCAATTTTTTTTTGTCCCCCCACATTTCTAGCGTAAACCATTTTGCTGTGGGAATGGTTTCAGATATATACACTCCAAAACCATTAAGTGCATAAGATGGTTTTGAAGTACAACCTATAATTAGAATCATTATTTTTTATTTTTTTTGGGTACAATTATAATCATTATTTAAAATCATTTAACAATAATTTTGGTTTCTCATATAAGACAATCTAAACCATTAAATCACAATTATTGTTTCTATTAAAATTATAGGATTGTACTCCAAAACCATTTTATGCACCCAATGGTTTTTTATTACAACCATCTGAAACCATTCCCACAGCAAAATGGTTTAATGGTTTTTTATTATAATCATTATTTTTTATTTTTTTTGGTACAATTATAATCATTATTTAAAACCATTTAACAATAATTTTGGTTTCTCATATAAGACAATCGAAACCATTAAACCACAATTATTGTTTCTATTCTAATTATAGGGTTGTACTCCAAAACCATCTTATGCACTTAATGGTTTTTGAGTGCATATCTCTGAAACCATTCCCACAGCAAAATGGTTTAAGATAGAAATGTGGAGGGGAGAAAAAAAAATTTGGGGGCAAAAGTCATATGGGGGTGTGCGAGAAATTTGGGGGGTGCATGAGAAATTTGGGGGTGCGCGAGAATTTTGGGGGGTGCATAAGTAATTTGGGGGTGCACAAGTAATCCGGGGGGTGCACGAGTAAGTTTGGGGGGTGCACTAAGTAACTTATGCATGGTGCATAAGGATGGCTTATGCATAATAACCAAACCCCATTGATATGGTGGTCGTCGGAGTTCTGTCACGTTGTACGTCAGCGACGACAGCCGCGGTGGTCTCATTATTGATGTATGAGGTGGATCAGATTGTAAAGTTGAAATTTGAGGATAAATAGCATTCAGATGCGCGCCTAAAGAATAATGGTATAATTATTACGATATGTAGCCCAAGTGGAAGATTGTTGGAATATTTTATGATATTCCAATAATATTATGTGGGCAAATATCTTTATATAATTATATTAGCTATTTATCAATTAGGAGCCTTAATTGATTAAGTGATCAAATAAAGTAAAAATGCTATTTAGATTTCTATTTAGAAATTAATTAATTAATTAATTGGATATGGGCTCAATATGAGTGGATGTCAGGATGACCCATTTCGAAATAATGGGAACCTTAATTGGCCATCACACTATATATAGGCTATGGTCCCCAATATACTGGACACACACATCTCCTCTTCTCCCCCATCGGAAGAGGAGTCCCGGTTGAGGAAGAACCAAACTAGCCGCCGCTGACTTTGTCTTGTTTCATATCACCGCTGCCGGAAAAACTCTTGTGTCATGGATCCAAGTATTTCTAATAACTATCTTGATAAATCAACATGTCGTAGATCCTGTTTTATATACATGCTTATAAAGTTTCCACACTAAAGTAAGATTATAGGTTTAATCTTGGTTATTGAAAACATGTGTACTGTTAATCTTAAATTAATTCCAACACATTAAAGGAAATTAATAAAAGACACAAGTGAGTTGTTTACCCAGTTCGGTGAAACTACACATACTCTGGAGGATATCAATCCAAAAAAGGAAGACCACTACGTTGAATTAGTACTTAGTCTTACAACAAATAACAAAACCCATTGTTGTTTATGTCTTTTCTTAATCCTAATGCACCTTATACTTATGGGCCCACTCACCATAAATATGAGACACCTCTCACTTTCCCCAAATCACTAGTCCCAAGTGATTAAGACCTTTAAAATAACAGTGGTGTGTTGAAAAACTATTCAACAGAGATATCTTAACTCTAAACCTTAGAATCTAAGCTTCACAGCTAGTACACACTCGTGGAAAATCACACAAGTAATTGACTCGAAATCTAGTTATAATCTAGAGATCTTCAAATATTGTTCGTTCTTGAAAGTTTAATATTCTTATATAGTGATGCAGCTTTTGAGATAAAAACAAATAGTGAAGAAAGAGAAGAATGATTTCTAACCTTTGATTTGCAAAATAACCTCCCCATATTTTCCATTAGATACACATATAACTATTTTAGTATTTTTTATTGCAATGAATCACGTACAATTCTTGCCTTTTTTGTGCACTAGATTCTTAATATTTAGCAATACTAAAAACAAATCTCTCAAAATAATATTGTATCTTATCCGATAATTCAAAGGGTTTGGTCTAATTATCTAAGTTAATGAATGCATTTAAAAAAGAAAAGAAAAGGGATTTCTATTTCTTTTGTGTCTTGTGGAAAAAATAGAATTTAGATGTTACTATGTTCATTTTGGAACACATTCAGTCGCTACAATGACAACAATGTCTTCTTGTTCAAAGTCTCTGAGGTATGTTCGTGTTTCTCCATTCATTTCTAAGCTCAGTCCTTTCCAATTTCAAAACCCTACTTTTCTTCATTCTTTTTTCTTTTCCTCTTCAACTCAATTCGATTATGCTGATTCCATTTCTTTGTTCAATCACTTACTCCATAAGAATCCAACCCCACCCGCCATAGAATTTGGAAGGATTTTAGGTTCCATTGTCAAAAGTAAACATTACAACATTGCTGTTTCCCTCACTCAACAAATGGAATTTAGGAATATCAAACCTGACTTTGTAACTTGCAACCTCTTGATGAACTGTTTCTGTCAATTGGGTCATATCAATTTTGCTTTTTCTGTATTTGCCAACATTCTCAAGAGGGGTTTTAACCCGAATGCCGTAACTTTTAATACACTCATCAAGGGTCTCTGTCTCAAAGGTCAGATCCATAATGCATTGCAATTTCATGACAAGGTGGTAGCGCAGGGGTTCCAGTTGAACCAAATTAGTTACGCGACCTTAATCAATGGGTTATGTAAAGTTGGAGAAACAAGAGCAGCTCAACAATTGCTGAGACGAGTTGATGGAAAATTGGTTCGACCAGATGTGGTAATGTACACTGCAATTATTGACAGTATGTGCAAAGATAAACTTGTTGATGATGCTTTTGATTTATATTCTGAAATGGTTGCTAAGAGAATTTCTCCTGATGTTGTCACTTATAGTACTTTAATTAGCAGCTTTTGCATTGTTGGTAAATTGAAAGAAGCGATTGATTTGTTTAATAAAATGGTATTGGAAAACATCAACCCGGATGTGTATACGTTTAATATATTGGTTGATGCTTTTTGTAAGGAAGGAAAAGTAAAAGAAACGAGAAATGTGTTAGTTGTGATGATTAAAGAAGGCATTAGACTTGATGTTGTTACTTATAGCTCTTTAATGGATGGATATTGCTTAGTTAAAGAAATGAATAAGGCCCAGAGTATATTCAACACCATGGCCCAATGTGGAGTGACTCCAAATGTTTGGAGTTACAATATCATGATTAATGGGTTTTGTAAGAATAAAAGATTGGATGAAGCCATGAATCTCTTTGAAGAAATGCATTGCAAAAAAATTATTCCTAATGTGGTAACTTACAATTCCCTTATTGATTGTTTGTGCAAATTGGGAAGAATATCACATGCTTTGGAGCTTGTGGATGAGATGCATGATAGAGGTCTATCACCTGATATATTTACTTACAGTTCTATATTGGATGCTTTATGCAAAAACCATCATATCGAAAAGGCAATTGCATTATTAGCTAAAGTTAAGGACGAGGGTATTCAACCAAATATGTACACGTATACTATTCTTATCGACGGATTGTGTAAAGTGGGAAGACTAGTGGATGCACACAAGGTTTTTGAGGATCTTTTGGTCAAAGGCTACAATCTTAATGTATATACATATACCGTTATGATTCATGGGTTTTGTAACAAGGGATTGTTTGATGAAGCATTGACCATGCTTTCAAAAATGGAAGACAATAGTTGCATCCCAAACGCTGCAACTTACGAAATAATTATCCGTTCGCTGTTTGATAAAGGTGAAAATGATAAGGCAGAGAAAATTCTACGTGAAATTATCGCGAGAGGCATACTGTAAGATTGAAACTAGGTAAGGTGGTTCTTTTGTTACACATTGTTATTTTCTGTTTTTGGCATCATACTATTTTTTTAGTTTATGGCACTTATATTGCTGTGTAATGAGTAACTAAGTCCCCATTAGAGATTCATAGTCATTCTATTTTCATATGTCTTAAAGATAAGTATTGAGATTCTGAAAGGTAAGGTCATGAAATTGTTACAAGGAACACAGCTTGTTGATTAGATCTGGCAAATTTTAATACAACAAACAACTTTGTTAGTTTTTATATATGGAATTAGTATTGGTGTATCAGAGAAACTTTTGGCTACCCTCTGGAAAATGAACTGAGACAGTGATCGCTTAAGGGAAACTTTGACTTTGTATTTTCGAACTTTTACGTGTTTATTTTTTTTGAAGAAGAACATGTTTACTTTATTGATCACTTTCCCGTCCTATGAATTAGTTTTCTGACCCGAAGTTTTATGGTGTTTTGGTTAACTGTGCGAATTAAAATCTTTGCATATTATGTAGTTTTAATAAACTAATTATTTTGGTTTTTATCGGCATCAATTGAATTGAAAAGCTTTCCTCAATTGTTGTTCTTGATAATGTCTGAACTTCAAATCCAATCTATGTGGACTGGAATTTGGTAGAGTCCTATGTGGGAAGCATGGCATAATCTGTGGAGCTCCAATAAGAAACTTATAGCTGACAAGTTAATAAATTGTCATACGTGAGTTAATGAGCTAGTTTTTCTTTAATTAAACCACTTATGTTTATCTGCAAAAAAGAAAAAAAAGCAAGGAAATCATTTCTGACTGTGTTAGGCACAAAGAATAGATTGTAACATCAACAAACATATAAACACAATGTATAACATTTATATTTGTTACAAAACGTTATTAATGTTTGTTGAATCTGAATCTCAATATTTGTTGGATACATGAGCTGGTTACTTTCTTTTAGCTTTGTAATGCTCGTACTTCTGCATAATAATAATTTTAATCTTAAAAAACTTTTGCTAAATGATAATTAGCTTTCCATATTAAGACAATATAAGTTCTACACTTTTGCTATACATTTATCAGTTCTGTATGCATGAGACTTAATTCTCTAAAAGTTTGAGAGTAGAGTGAATTTGAAAGAAAAGGATAAAATTAAAGAATCTGAATTGTGTTATTCTCAATTTGATTAGTGCTCCTAACATCTCCTTGTGTTTTGCACATGAATAGTTTAAAATCTGCATCTGAATTGGGTGAAATCGTAGCAGAAGTTGGCTTAAAGATGGATTGACACTGGAATCATGAAAAGTGAGAATATCATTTTAACATACCATTTTCTAATTTTTCTTCACTCAAAAGCCTATCACTGACTTATAAGTTATAACCTTCCATCACTATGAACTCTCATTTTATCAGATGAATTTTTTCAATAATCTTCCTAAGATGTATGATCTGATGTGTATCCATGTAATATTTGTTCTCACGGGAAGCAAACATGCTTTCATCTTTTAATGCAAAATAATCACCAATTGAAATCATTGCATGGCATAATTCGTGATAGTGTTGTTGCGGAATTTATCGAGTTGGTTCTAATGTGCGGAGCCTTAATAAGAAACATAGAGCTGACAAGTTAATAAATTGTCTCAGGTGAGTTTAATGAGCTATTCTTTCTTTAATTGAACCGCTGGTTTATCTTAAAAAAAATACCAAGGAAATTATTTGTAACTGTGTTAAGTAGTCCTTCCAAAAAAGAGTGGCCAATGCCATCATTGTTTTCTCAAGAAACTGTGCATCTCCCACATTTGTTCAGATCGTCGATTGTTCTACAAAAGAAAGGGGCAGGTAGGTTTGGCCTGTTTTTTATGATGTAGATCCATCAGAACTAAGACATCAAAGTGGGAGTTATGGAGAAGCATTGGCGGAACATGAACATGGAAGATTCAAGGATGATGTTGACCAGGTAGAAAAGTGGAGGTTGGCTTTGCAATTGCAACATGCAGCTGATTTGGCTGGTTGGCCTTTCGCAAACATGGGTAATAAATTTCTCTTTGTTGCTTTCAATTCAGTTTATTGTTTCACGTTTTGTTGACTTTATTCAATATGTGTAAAGTATTATTAAGTGATATACAACTATAATTGTTAACTAAGGAATTTATTTGTTTGTATAAGATTCTAATAATTTCCGAGCATAGAGGAAATTTGCCATGAATTTGATGCATTTAATTTCAATGGAAGGAGAGAATATGAGCATGTACTTATCAAAAAGATCATAGATGAGGTTTCCAGAAAGCTTATCCGACCTCTTTTGAAAATTGCTGATTACTCTGTGGGATTGGAAGCTAGAATTCGGAATGTACTGTCGCTTATGAGTCCTGATTTTGATGACAAAGTCAACATGCTTTGAATTCATTGGATCGGTGGAATAGGAAAGTCAACTCTTGCTTGTGCTATATACAATTCGATAGCAGCAGAACAATTTGAAGGTTCATGTTTTCTTGCCAATGTTAGAGAAAAGTCAGGTAGGAATGGTCTAGTTGGGGAGAGAAATATCAAGTTGGAAGAAAGTCTTATTCTTGATGATGTCCGGAAGAAAGAACAATTAGAAGCGATTGCCGGAGGATTTGATTGGTTTGGTCTTGGCAGTGTCATCATTGTAACAACAAGGAATAAGCATTTGTTTAGATTTTCATGGTGTTGGAAAATTATACGAGGTTAAAGAATTCAACGATACTGAAGCTCGCGAATTGTTGACGTGGAATGCTTCAAAAAATAAAGAAATTGATCCAAGTTACACGGAAATGATGAAGCGTGCAATATATTTTTTGCTGATGGGCTTTCATTGGCCTTGGAAACAATAGGATCAAACTTGTTTGGTAAAACATTAGATGAATGGAAATCTGCACTAGAAGCATATGAAAGAATTTCAAATAGAAATGTTCAGGAAATTCTTAGAATTAGCTATGATGGATTAAAGGAAAATGAAAAGGAATTTTTTCTTGACATTGCTTGTTTCTTCTATTGTTGCAGTTTCGAGTATGTTACAAATATGATGCATGCTCGTGGTTTTAATCCGGAATATGGTATTAGGGTGCCTGAGTGAAAAATCACTTATAAATATTTGGAGATATAACAGCGAAACTATAGTGAAAATGCATGGCTTGATTGAAAGTATGGGAAAAAAAATTGTAAGACAACAATCAACCTGGCCTGCAAAACGAAATAGGTTGTGGTTTTATGAGGACGTTATTTGTGTTGTGGAGAAAAATAAGGTATGTAATGTAATAGTCATTTACCAGGTATCTTTCCATTTCTTTCTTTGCATCATCAGTCGAGTTTGAACTATTTCGTCTATTAATATAAAAATTGTGAGACTGTCTGAGAGAGCTTACATATACAATTTTTGAAACTATATATAGCTTTTATGAAAATAGTTTTACTTTATTTCCTCTTTTGGTATAGAAATGGTTTATATATAGTTAGGACTATGTCGATAAACAACTTAAGTTTAGTTGTTTATCCATGTAGTCCTTTCTAGATTATGATTACTCATGAGAACTAACACAACACTATTTATATTTTGTAAGTTCCTTTGAATTCCTGTATCGAATTCTTGACATGATTTTCATACATTGTGGTTCACTTATGCTTTTTTCTTAATAGAGAAATGATAGAATTGAAGCCATGCTGTTGGATATTCCTGAAGATAAAGAAGTTCAATGGAATGAAGAATTGTTTGAAAAAAATGGAAAACCTCATAATGCTTATGAAAAAGAAAGGTTTTCATCCAAAGAATCTTGTCATACACAACTTGTCAAACCACTAGAGGTATGTATAATCATTTATTGTTTTATTTACATTTTCAGTATAAAACATTTTACTACGTCAACAAATCTGAACAATCATAAGTGTGACTTTAGATGTAGTTATGAATAAAATTAAACATTTGCACTGACAGTGTACATGGACTCTTTTTTTTTTTTACAGAAGTCAAAGGTTTTGAGTCAGTTGATCTTCCCAAATTTGAGAGAAATATGTGTTGATGATTGCACAAATTTGATTGAGATTCATGACTCTGTTGGATTTCTGGACAAGCTGCTAAGGTTTAGTGCTAAAGGATGTCTTATTCATCTCAAGGGATGAATTTCAAGTCACTGGGCTATTTGACAAAAAATAAAAATTAACTTATCTTCCATGAAAATTCCTTGTTGACATGTTTTCACGATGATTTCATTTTAACAGGCGATTAGTTTAGCTACAAGAAAATTGTTTTGTTTGTTTTTCCAAGACAAAGGATCCTGGAATGGTTTAACCACATTAACAAGAGAAACACAGTTCTATATGTTTATGGTTTCTAAAGGAACTCCCCTCCATTGTTGTGTGCTGTTTTAGGAGTTCGGGATAATACTAAGCATCCTTTCCATGTGAACTTCAATTTTTATGTTAAAATCAATGGTATTGAAATACCTTTACTTTTTTATTTTAACTATATTTTAGAGACAGATCATATATTTATGATAAATTACTTTATGCATTCAATGGATATGGATATTGGAAGGTTGATTTAAGATAATTCATGTAAACCATAATTTTACTACAATGGAGGATGTTATGTTTGCAAATCTACAAGTAAAACCACAACCATACAATTTTAATGAAGATGTTCTGTTTGCAAATCTACAAGTAAACCATAATTTTCCCCCAAATTTTCTTTTTTGCCCTTGTGAAAAAACTTCGAAATGTGTTTTCCTAGTTCAAATATTATTTTTAACGGCAAACAAAGTTTGGAAAATGAATTCCAAAGTTTTTACACAAGGGAAAAAAAGGAAATTCGGGAAGGGGGGTGGCAGAGAATTTTTCTCGATCCTTTGAAACTACCTCAGTAGCCTTGTCTCCATGTGTGATCGGCCCCACTGAGTCCCACGTTTCTATGCCATCACACATCCTCTCTCTGGTGTGACACCACCACCTGATTTGCAACTCACTGGCGACTACCCCGACGAAGTTTTGTCGTCAACCGCTGTTGCACGTGCCCCCATGCACGTCCAGCATCCTGATGTGAGACTCACATGCATGCTCTGATATTTTTTTTGCATTTTACGCCCTGTTTCGCAGGTGGTCGCGATCGTCATTGTCCTTCCCACCACTAGGCGACCCTCTTTGCACATTTTTCAACCACCAACACTCATGGATGATAACTCTGTCGATCATTACGTCACATTTAACAAAGTTCTACTCATCCTGTGCGAGAAACTAACCGCGATATATTGGTCAATGGCTTGTCAAGATAGACCCTGAGGTTTGTCAGCTGCCATTGCACATGGTTCCCTTGGGACTGTAATTGCAAACATATAATCCCTCAAGAATCAAATTAACCACATAAATTTGGCAAACCTCACCATTCTCATAATAAGTTGCTTAAGAATTTCACTTAGAGCACAACTCCCTCAAAAATTTATTGCAAATAAAATAAAGTTCTAAAAATGGTAAACTGTAGTATTTGGCCCCTAGCATATACTAGGAAGGGTCTTAATAATTGTCCCAAATTTTTAAGATTCTCTAACAGGAGGCTTATCAGTTAAAAGTTGCAGAAATTTTGGTATGTCTTCTCTACCTTGGTTTAATATTAAATAGTTCTTAGCTCTTCTTAAATTTAAATTGATGCTTTGTCCCTAATTATAAATATCCAAGCATGAATATAAAAGCTAGGAGATGCAATATACTCCCTCCGTTCCTTTTTATAAGAGACAATTGACTTTTTAGATTCATTCAATAATGAATGTATTTATGCTATAATATAGACCAAATACATAAATTATTGAATGAATCTAAAAAGTGAATTGTTTCTTATAAAAAAGAACGGAGGGAGTATCATGTTACAACACAAGGAACTTAAAACTACACTTCTAAGTTCTAATTTTAATCATAGTTATAAATTGAGGTCTGCAACAACATTTGCAGCCATAATATAAAGGTTCTAATATGTCTACGCAAAGGCATCACAACTACAATTGTAGCTTTACTGCAACCACAAACCACAAATTCTTTACTAAACTTTTTATTTTGATTGCTTTCACTTGCTATTAAATGTTTTACACCTAATCACAATTTTAGTTTGTAACATTATGTACAAATTAACAAACCCAAAAAAATAAAATATTCCACAGGTGTGTAAAATACAAAACAGAACTGGTAATGAAGAATGAACAAACTAAACCATCTTTCAAACCCTCTAAAATTGAAATTCCCAAAACAGACATATAGCATCAGAGAGGTATAAGAAATTACTTTTCTGCAACATGCTAGAAAAGTAAAATGTTAAATTACTAGATGGAAGTAAAGCATTACAAAAGTACATCAACCTCACATTATAAATAAATATTTAGAAACAAATTATAATATTTTTAGCGCACATATTGTGGTCTTATTTTCATAGACACAATCTCATGGACATACAAATCACTGGACGCACATTCTATGATAAATCAACGTGAGACTGATACTAACTCAGGGACTCCAATTAGTGCAGGAAATCTGGTGCAAGAGAGGGAAAATGAGGTCAGAGAATATCAGAGAAGAAAAGAATTATGCAGTGAAATTGATGATGATAAAAGGAATATTCTAACAATAAATAAAACTAAATGATTCATAAGAATTCTATAATAAAAGAGAGAAACAAGTTAAGCATGGAGCATCAAAACAATACTAGCTCTACTTAAAAGAGAGAAACCAGATTAGCATGGAGCATGGATCTCTCGGTTTCGAAGTATAAACAGACTTAACAAAATAAACAACAATTGCAGAAATTTGTTTCTCATTAGGCGAGGCAACTACAAAAACAATATGATGCCATAAACTTGAAATATAAAATCAAAATAACAATGTGTAACAAATAAACCATCTTACCTAGTTTCAATCTTACAGCCTAGTTTCATTCTTACAGTAGACCTATCGCGATAAATTCCCGTAGAAGTTTCTCTGCCTTATCATTTTCACCTTTATTAAACAGAGAACGGATGATTATTTCATAAGTTACAATGTTTGGAATGCAACTATTGTCTTTCATTTTTGATAGCAAGGCCAACGCTTCATCAAACAAGCCCTTGTCGCAAAACCCTTGGATCATACTAGTATATGTAAAAACATCTAGATTGTAGCCTTTGACCAAAAGATCTTCAAAAACATTTCTTGCATCCTCTACTCTTCCAACTTTACACAATCCGTCGATAAGAATAGTATATGTGTACATAGTTGGTTGAATACCCTTGTCCATAAGTTTTGTTAATAATGCAATTGCCTTTTCAACATGATGGTTTTTGCATAAAGCATATAATATAGAATTGTAAGTAACTATATTAGGTGGATGCCCTCTATCCTGCATCTCATCGACAAGCTCCAAAGCATGTGATATTCTTCCCAATTTGCACAAACCATCAATAAGGGAATTGTAAGTTACCACATCAGGAATAATGTTTCTACAACGCATTTCTTCAAAGAGCTTCATGGCTTCATCCAATCTTTTATTCTTACAAAACCCATTAATCATGATATTGTAACTCCAAACATTTGGAGTCACTCCACTTTGGGCCATGGTGTTGAATATACCCTTGGCCTTGTTAATTTCTTTAACTAAGCAATATCCATCCATTAAAGAGTTATAAGTAACAACATCAGGTTTAACACCTTTTCTCATCATCATAGCAAATACATTATTAGCTTCTTTCACTTTTCCTTCCTTACAAAAAGCATCAACCAATATATTAAATGTGTACACATCCGGGTTGATGTTTTCCAATATCATTTTATTAAACAACCCAATTGCTTCTTTCAATTTACTGACAATGCAAAAGCCACTAATTAAAGCATTATAAGTGTAAACATTAGGAGAAATTCTCTTAGCAGCCATTTCAGAATATAAATCAAAAGCATCATCAACAAGTTTATCTTTGCACATACTATCCATAATTGCTGTGTACATTACCACATTAGGTAGAACCAACTTCCCATCAATACGCCTCAGCAATTGTAGGGCTGCTCTTGTTTCTCCGATTTTACATAACCCATTGATCAAAGTCCCGTAACTAACTTGGTTCAAATGAAATCCTTGGGCTACCAATTTGTCATGAAATTGCAATGCTTGATGGATCTGACCTTTGAGACATAGACCCTTGATGAGTGTAGTCAAAGTTACAGCATCTGGATAATAACCCTTTTTGAGAATGTTGGCAAATACAGAAAAGGAAAGAGAGTTTAGACCCAATTGACAAAAGCAATTGATCAATATGCTTGAAGTGACTAAATCTGATGCAATTCCGTTAAATTCCATCTGTCGATGAAGTGAAACAACAGTGTCGTAGTGACTGGACTTAACAAGGGAACCTAATATCTTACCAAAATGGAAGATGGGTGGAGTTGGATTCTGATGTAGCAATTGATTTAAAGAGGAAACAAGATTGTGTTGGTCTTGTTGGTGGTGTAATTGAGAGTATAGCATTGTTGAAGAAGAGAAGAAAGCAATGAAATTAGGGTTTGGAAGTTGAAAAAGAGGGATCGAAGAAGCATAATAGTACTTCTGAAGCTTTATGGTTGAAAACGACAACATTGTGTAGAATCAATGAATGTTAATGTTGGTGCGTGTACTGTCTGTCTGTGTTCGCGCCAGGGTTTAAGTAAGGAAAGAATCAAAGTGTGGTTGAATTAAGAGAGTTTTGATTGATGAATTTATCAAGAATATGACAAAAACGACTAGTTTAGGAGTGTTATATTTTGGGATTGGTAACACAAACAAGTTAGCACAAACAAGTTAGCTCCTAATTTATTATAGGCTTAATCATTATTTTCGTCTCCGTAAGTTTGTGATTTTTTGGCTTTAGTCCCTGTATCTTTTTTTGTTGCAAATTAGTCTCTGTATGTTCAAATCTTTTGGTTTTAGTCCCTTAAAACTAAAATTCGCAGGAAAATCCGCAGAAAACCAACAAATTTTCCTGCAGATTTTCCTGCGGATTTTAGCTTTAGTGACTAAAATCAAAAAGATTTGCACATGAAGGGACTAATTTGCAACAAAAAAATATACAGGGACTAAAATAAAAAATTTATGAACTTACAGGGACGAAAATAATGTTTAAGCCTTTATTATATCTGTCTCTTTTTTTTTTTTTTGAGATTTATTATATCTGTCTCTAAATATAACATCTTATTGTGAAAATGAAGATTAAAAAAATTAATTACAGTATTAAATTTGTTGACAATCGCTATTGTTTTACAATTTTATCCTTCAAAAGAGAAAATAAGTTAATATGTTTTCTAGAGTATTAAATATTTATGAAAAATACTAACTAGTGCCCCCAATATTTATTATAAATTGTAGAGGATCTTATAAATTGTAGAAAAAGATGCATTTTAATTAAGGGTATAATGATAATAAAAAAATTAACACTCTTAAAAATTTGAAAAGTATCTTGAAGAGGATCTTATATTTAAGGACGGAGGTAGTATTAGATTAGTTTAGGTTTAAATGCAGTTTTATCCTCCCTATTTTTAGTGAATCGGAATTTTACCCCATTTATAATTCTTTGGATTTTTGCCCCTCCTAAAGCACAAATGCAACATGTCATGTTTGGTTTAATCGAATGATCCGAGGAATTGTGAAGCAGTATGCATAAATATTGGATTATGGGATACAAGAGTTAAATAGATTATACATATTACTTCCTGATATGGGATACAAGAGTTAAATAGATTATAAATATTAGATTATGGAATACAAATGGTGTTGAATTTCTATCCTATATATCTTGACTTTACTTTGTCTTTTCATTATTGGGGTGCTGCTATATAGTATTGTTATTGTTATCAAACAACTTACTAAGAAAGTAGTGTTGTTTTACTACCTATGTTCATCAATCAATCATTCAAAATAGAAGGGGTAAAACTATATTTAAGATATATATAAGCTTATTTACACGTGATAGTTCAAAGGTGATAATTGACTACATTTAGTGAATTTATTTTGTACACATTTTTTTAAAAGTTATGTCTCACAACTCATTAACCCAAACCAACCCACTCATCGTTAATTATGATTTTGGTCCTTATAATATTGACTAGATCATATTTCAGCCCCTGTACAATAAAAAAAAAAAAAAAATGTTCCACCCATGATTCTTCACTATTGGTCCTTCATTTAACTTGCTCATGTGAATATATTGAGTTGGACTATGTTATTATTGTAAAATTTGTTCGTCATAGAGGTCATTCTTCATCTTTGTTTCTTCATCTCGTATCTTCTTCTTGTACTACTATGTTGCACAGTTTAATTTTAGTAATTTTTTATTTACCCTTGTAAAGTGGAGTGGTTTATATTGTCATTATTCATAAATTAATCTATTGGAAACAATATTAGTTTAATTTAATATTTACAAATTTATTTATAACTAAATATTTTTTTGAAGATAAGTTAAGAGTATTTAGACATCAGAAGACCATTAAACATAGCTTATCCCCTTAATCAAAAATCATAAGGAGAGATGACAGATTTCACCCTTAGAACTTGTAAAGTTGTCCATTACTCCTTGCTAGATTGACTTGTCATTTAGTTTTTCAAAAATGATAAACAATTTGTCATAAAATGAAGCCCAAATTCACATGAATTATATATATATATCTCAATATGATACGGTGTAAAGGGTGGTGGTGATGGAGATTGAAAACGTTGGGGAATTGAAGTTAAGGTTCGTCTTAAGTAGAAGAAGGTTGAAATAGGTGTGGAGAGAAATTTCTTTTTCACTGTGGGAGGGTGAAGAATGAATGAGTTCAGGACAAAGTTTAGAATCAGTACGCTATTGTTGTCCTATTGTGGAGAGGTGGGAATAAGCTAGGCCGAGCTAGGCTTTGTCAAGCCTGAGCCTGGCCTGTTAAATAAATCGAAGGCCTGAGCCTGGCCTGTGGCCTATCATAGACTTATCTTTTAAGCCTGAGCCTAGCCTTTTGAAAGCCTATGTGGCCTGTTAGCCTGTTTAAAAGCCTACTTCACATGAAGATATTTAAATAAATAACTATATTTATTTTTAAAAATACTTATGAACTAGTAAATCAACATGCTTTTGATATTTAACATGATATTTTAGAGAATTTGACTATATATATGTCATCATATTTCAATTCTAGTTTATAATAATACATTTATATATGTGAAAAACTAATGTAGATTAATAAACTTAAACTACTGAAAAAGTTAATAAATTTATAATTTATTTAAAGTACAAATTTTTGAATATATAAATAATAATAGTATTAAAAATATTATTCATATTAACTTAAGTAGGCCGGCCTAATAGGCTAAAAGGCTTTTTTAATTGCTCGCGGCCTGACCTATTTACTTAAATAGGCTTATAAAAAAGTCTTGGCCTGCTCTATTTAAAGAAATAAGACGGCCTGGTCTGAACCTATGTAGGCTAGGCCTTAAGGTCTCGTAGGCCGGCCTGGCCTATTCCCACCTCTACTATTGTGACAGCAGAACACGTGGACAAGCATATCGGTTCTGTGATGTATTTTGTTGCGAGATTTTATCAAACAGTTGATGGGTGTAAAGGGGTTGGAGTTGAGGAAAACAGGTAACTAGATCGAAGTTCAGATATATCAGGATATGATTGAACAATGAATGACGATTGTAGATTGATATGAAACTTGTCAACAAAAAAATTAATAAAAGGTAGTGTGTTCAAGTTAATGCAAATTAATGGAAGATTTCGACAACCGGATAATAAAGGAAATGGGCTGGAATGTTATTGTGGAATGAAGAAGATAATTTCTTTTTGCCCCCTATCTTCTCGCGCGTCCTACAATTTTTAAAATGTCGTGCTCTTAGTACTCAAATGTCGGAAAAAGAAATTCACCACCAACACGGCAGCACTATAGACATCAAATTGCACACAGCCTAGCAAGGCAAGGCAAGGCAACTCTCAATACTTACACTTTCTATCAATCATATCCTGTTTTACTTATTTGATTATTATCAAATGCAAATATTCTATTGTGTCAAAGAAACATCAAATTTCATAATCACATATGAAGGCATTGCTATCCTTGCAGCTAAACTAAACACTTTTATTCCATCAAATACAAGTGCATCAAAATTCCTTTGATTAGAAAATACCTACCTAGATATAATTCTATTCAAGATTACATAATGCTGCATAGTTGCAAGCAGAGGGTCTGAATAAGTACTTATTGAGCACTCGTTCTGCTTATGCTAGAGATGTACTTCATGGTGCAGAACATGTAAACTTTTCGACACATGTAGAGAAGCAATAAGGTGCGTTGATACAAATGATAAAATCAAATAGTTATTTACTGATAGGCCATCGGCGAATCAAATTCTTCATAGTTCATACTCACACCTGATCTACCATTTGCCTCCCAAAGGAATAGATGTGCTTGAAGCCTGCACCAGCATATAATCAATATCAATAATACGAAAATAAAAGAAATTGAGGTACACTTACAAATAGGAGCAGCTTAAGATAAACTATTCAAAAAATTCAAAAGCAGTAAACTAGAGAAAGAATCAGAGATCGGAAATGTACATTTTATTTTGAAAGCCTTGATTCATAAAATCCATAGCAGGCATAAGAGTAATGATATCCTGAGAAATCATGATGATTAACAATAATGTCAAAATTGGTTCAACAATGAATAAATCTTCAAATAAATATACCAGAAAGCACGACAGTATACACAATTATTAGACCAAACATTTTATCCCACACTTTTTAAGAGAAATTATTGCACACTCCCGTGGGGGTAAACCATTAACGCATTCTTATGAATTTCTTCACCATTGAATTTAGGCATTCTTAAATTTTAGGGACAAACTTAAAATCTGCAGTGGAAAATGGTGAGATTTATATCCCCTGGTTAATAATCTCAAACTAAGGTTGCCTCTACTAACATAAAATATACTTTTGGTTCTT
The DNA here is from genome assembly GCA_030408175.1 of Trifolium repens. NCBI lineage: Eukaryota > Viridiplantae > Streptophyta > Magnoliopsida > Fabales > Fabaceae > Trifolium > Trifolium repens. Next base: position 14,071,963 of record CP125847.1, read on the forward strand.
TATCTTGTAAAAGATTCATTTTGGTTGTTTATAATTTTTTGTGAAACCCCCAAAATCATATTCATTCAAGTGCTCTCTGAAACAAACATCACAGAATTGTATTCGATGCTCAACATGTGCAAACCATACATCACCACACACTCAAGCGATCAATGCTATAAAGGATCAGCCCAAACTTGAACAAAGAACTGCATCATTTTCTGTTGAATGAAATACGTATAGAAGGAAATGGCATGGCAGCAGCTACCTCAACAAACCAACCCGGAATGAGTTGAAGATTGATGTGAGGTCCCATTGAAAAAAATGAACCCTAATTCAAATTATGAATTTTGGGAATAAGACAGCCACATAATCAGTCTTTTTACAAGTCAAATGCGGCGCATGGAAAATTGAACGGCTAACTCAGCTCATGTTTATTAAATGATTAAAAGGGTAAATTTGTATAACTTTGTGAAGACAAAGGGCCAAAACGAATCGTTTAAAAGATAAAGGACCAAAATAAATTGAGTAAAAAGTAAAGATCAAAAGTATATTTCCAGGCATACCTGAGAGCGAATGTGATTCAAAGTCTCAGTTAGTTGCTTCTTCAACTTCTTCCCGGATTTCCATAATCTGCAGTAAATTTTAGTAACAGAATGGGATTAGATTTTCCATACCTTCATCTTTCTCTGTGATTAATACATTCCAGATTCCCCTCATTTTCCTTGAAGTATTTCACCTGATTTAAGTCTTGGTTTTCCTTCACTGCTACTTTTAGCATGTTTATAGATACCTCCTTCTCTGTGAGATATGCTCTATTCCTTTCTAAAACATTGTACTCAGAAAAAACCTTTTGCAATAAGAAGAATATTATGTTGGACTGTTTCATTTCCATGTTTGACCATAAACAGGTTAAATAAAATACACCAACATTTCCAAGTTTGCAGATTTACTGCAACCACAAACCACAAATTATTTACTATGTTATTGTTTTATCAACTAAACACAATTTTAGTTTGTAAGATTATGTACAAATTAACAAACCCAAAAAAAGGGAAAAAAAAATAAAATTCCATAGGTGTGTAAAATACAAAACAGAACTGGGAATGAAGAATCAACAAACTAAACCATCTTTCAAATCCTCTAAAATTGAAATTCCCAAACCAAACAAGATCATCTCTAATGACCTCACTGCTAGTCCTACTAAGATCATCTCTGAAGAAAAACAAAAGACATATAGCATCATAAAGAGATATAAGATATTACATTTCTGCAACATGCTAGAAAAGTGAAATGTTAAATTACTACATGGAAGTAAAGCATTACAAAAGTACATCGACCCAAATTATAAATAAATATTTAGAAACAAATTATAATATTTTTAGCGCACTTATTGTGGTCTTATTTTCATAGACATAATCTCATGGACATTCAAATCACTGGACGCACATTCTATGATAAATCAACGTGAGACTGATACTTACTCAGGGACTCCAATTAGTGCAGGAAATCTGGTGCAAGAGAGGGAAAATGAGGTCAGAGAATATCAGAGAAGTATAGAATTATGCAATGAAATTGATGATGATAAAACGAATATAAATAAAATTAAACGATTCATAAGAATTCTATAATAAAAGAGAGAAACAAGTTAAGCATGGAGCATGTATCTCTCGGTTTTCGAAGTATAAACAGACTTAACAAAATAAACAACAATTGCAGAAATTTGTTTCTCATTAGGCGAGGCAACTATAAAAACAATATGATGCCATAAACTTGAAATATAAAATCAAAATAACAATGTGTAACAAATAAACCATCTTACCTAGTTTCAATCTTACAGCCTAGTTTCATTCTTACAGTAGACCTATAGGCTATAGCGATAAATTCCCGTAGAAGTTTCTCTGCCTTATCATTTTCACCTTTATTAAACAGAGAACGGATGATTATTTCATAAGTTACATTGTTTGGCATGCAACTATTGTCTTTCATTTTAGATAGCAAGGCCAACGCTTCATCAAACAAGCCCTTGTCACAAAACCCTTGGATCATAATAGTATATGTAAAAACATTTAGATTGTAGCCTTTGACCGAAAGATCTTCAAAAACATTTCTCGCATCCTCTACTCTTCCAACTTTACACAATCCATGAATAAGAATATTATATGTGTTCATAGTTGGTTGAATACCCTCGTCCATAACTTTTGATAATAATGCAATTGCCTTTTCAATATGATGGTTTTTGCATAAAGCATCTAATATAGAACTATAAGTAACTATATTAGGTGGTAGACCTCTATCATGCATCTCATCAACAAGCTCCAAAGCATGTGATATTCTTCCCAATTTGCACAAACCATCAATAAGGGAATTGTAAGTTACCACATCTGGAATAATGTTTCTACAACTCATTTCTTTGAAGAGATTCATGGCTTCATCCAATCTTTTATTCTTACAAAACCCATTAATCATGATATTGTAGCTCCTAACATTTGGAGCCACTCCAATTTGGGCCATGGTGTTGAATATATTCTTGGCCTTGTTCACTTCCTTAACTAAGCAATATCCATCCATTAAAGAATCATAAGTAACAACATTAGGTTTAACACCTTTTCTCATCATCATAGCAACCACATTATTCGCTTCTTTCACTTTTCCTTCCTTACAAAAAGCATCAACCAATATAGTAAAGGTAAACACATCTGGGTTAATGTTTTCCAATATCATTTTATTAAACAAATCAATGGCTGCTTTCAATTTACCAACAATGCAAAAGCCACTAATTAAAGCAGTATAAGTGATAACATTAGGAGAAATTCTCTTAGCAACCATTTCAGAATATAAATCAAAAGCATCATCAACAAGTTTATCTTTGCACATACTGTCAATAATTGCACTGTACATTACCACATTAGGTCGAACAACCTTTCCATCAACTCGTCTCAGCAACTGCAAGGCAGCTCTAGTTTCTCCGACTTTACATAACCCATTGATCAAGGTTCCATAACTGACTTGATCCAACAGAAAGCCCTGCGCTATCACCTTGTCATGAAAGTGCAATGCTTTATGAATCTCGCCTTTGAGACAATAACCCTTGATGAGTGTATTAAAAGTTACAGCATCTGGATGATAACCCTTTTTGAGAATATTTGCAAATACAGAAAAAGAAAGAGAGTTTAGACCCAATTGACAAAAGCAATTGATCAATATGCTCAAATTGACTAAATCTGAGGAAATTCCGTTTAATTCCATCTGTCGATGAAGTGAAATAACAGTGTCGTAGTGATTGGATTTAACAAGAGAACCTAAAATCTTACCAAAATGGAAGATGGGTGGAGTTGGATTCTGATGTAGCAAGTGATTGAATGAGGAAATGAGATTATCTTGGTGATGTAATTGAGAGTATAGCATTGTTGAAGAAGGAATGAAATTAGGGTTTGAAAGTTGAAAAAGAGGAAGAGAAGAAGCATAATAGTACTTCTGAAGCTTTTTGGTTGAAAATGCAAACATTGTGTGGAATGAATGAATGAATGGATTAAGGATTCATTCATTCATTAAATGTTCTGTCTATAACGAGAATGTTCTCTCTCTCTATTACTAAGGATTCATTCATTCATTCAATGTTAATGTTGGTGCGTACTGTCTGTGTTCGCGCCTGGGTTTAAGATTTAAGAAAGGAAAGCGTAAGTGTGGTTGGATTTGGATTATGAAGAATAATTACTGGGTTTAAGAATATTATTAAGACTCATGACCACATCTAACGGGGTCATGAATATGAAGATATTAAGACCATACACAAGTATAAATATTAAAAATAATATTTTTACTAGGTCGACCACCATGAGAATGTTACATAGTATGTTATGAAACGTGTCATAAGTTATTCTGAGAGTGATAATGGTGTATACCACCCTTAGACCTGAACCAAGTTCGTGAGCACGAACCCACAACTCGACTCGAAACTGATATAACCGACAATATATGGAAGCACTCGGTCGGGTACGGGTCGGGTTTCATGTCAACTAGTGTAAAAAATCGGTAATGAACAATTGCATACGGGCGGGTGCGGGTCTCTAAAAATTTATCTCCTCATACCGAAACCGACCGAACAATTACTAAAATACAATTTTTTTTACCAGTTTCGAGCACCTCTTATCTCTCTTAATCTCTTATCCTCTTCGCTTTGTTAATTTTATCTATCTCTGATAGAGAAGAAAAATGCTATATTTTACAAGTTTATGCTTCTAATATGTTGATAAAGGAGATGTGAAAGATAATACTATAGATTTATCTTAATTTTTACTTCTTATCTACTATCTATTATCGTCGTTGGATTTAAAAATTTGAAACAAAATAACTGCATTTCATCATTTTTAGATGTAATAACAAAGTTTTAATCTAACCCGTTAAAACCGACCTGTTATACCCAACACCCGTATGACCCGATATCCGAACAAACCTAAGATGTAGACGGACGGAATTAGGTCCAAATTAAGAGGTCGCGGTTTTTATTGGTTTGATGATTTTCGGCCCGAATCCGACAGAACCTGACTGATGCTCACCAACCAACTATGTTCCATAGATGTGAAGTCAAGTACTTTATTGTTATTCAAACGTTATTCATGTTGAGGGACATTAGTGACCTAGATGAGATTTGTCCCTCTTATATAACAGGAGCAATAACTATATACCTCCTGATGGAATATGACTAATAAAATGCGTGGCCACGCCGAACTTTTTTTTGAACTGCAAATTTATTAGAAAAGAGCACTAAAATGCACAAGAAGTGCATAAGAGGCTAGAATACAAGCAAGGTCAAGGAGACCTTCAAACAAGAGAAACAACAGGAAGGCAAAAATTACAAAACAAAACCACAAAGGCCAAAGCAGGGCGCAACAACAGGACAGCAACCAGCAATTATGCAGACAAATCCACAACAGCAAGCAAAAACCTCTAACCAATCACCCTTATAACAATCGGCCAGCAGCCTATTGAACGAGGCAAATACCCGGCTTGGCCTTCCATTCATAGAAAAGGCAATGAGATTTTTTCGACCGGGCTAACCACCACTTCCAAGAAGACACCTTCACCTCATCCACAAGCTCCAAAATCGACCCCCTACCATTATCAAAGACTACAGAATTTCGAAACTTCCAAATAATCCAGACGACGGCACAACATATCATAAGTCTACCTTTACTAGCTTTGGGATTTTCGGTACATAATAAGCAATTGAACATGGAAAAAATACTATGCGGGAAGCTGAACGGGATATTGAGCCAGTAAAAGATTTCCACCCACACTTGTTTAGCGACACTGCAATAGAGGAACAAGTGGGACTCAGTTTCACTTTCAACATGACAAAGGGGGCATAGACTATCATCACCAGCCACTACAACATGTCTAGTAACCAAATTGCTTCTCGTCGGTAGTCTATTGTGGAGAAGTTGCCAAACAAAACCAACAACTTTTGAGGGAGTTGGGCTCTTCCAAATCGAATTAAAAATCTTTCCGTGCCACTGCAGCATTGTAACCTCCGGGTTGGAAAGATTAAACACAAGATGGTAGGCAGATTTTACCGTAAAAGTTGCATCGTTCTCCGGTCTCCAACACCAACGATCATCCTCTTCCGAAAACACAACCCCATTAATCACTTCATTCAATTCATCCAACAACTCAGTAAGAACTGTCTGCGCCAATTAAAGATCCAATCCGCGTGGCCACACCGAACTAAGTCAATATAAGATATTGAGCTTATTCGTTGCTCAGTATATTATGGGATCAAGAAATAAGATATTGAACCATACAATAGGGTCACACGATCTATGCCTTATGTTCAATATAGATATAAAGGACAAAGGGACAATTATACACATGTTTGTTATCACATAAAGGTTCCGTCAGATCACAAAGAAGTAATTATAAAGGACAACATCTATTGCTATGTTCAAATATGCTTTCCTTCTTTTTGTGTGAGAGCTTGAAATCTCTGTTGCTTTGCATTATACCTCAAGAACGTTTTGAACATACTAACCATTTGCCTTAAGTCTTCCTTATTTTCTTTAGTACGTATTTGCCTTTAAGACAAGTCTTTTCTTTTTATTTTCACCTTATTCACTTGCAAAGAATCAAATTATTTCGAGCTCATGTTCTTGCAATTTATCTAATAAAATAGCAAAATTCATTAAGATAAATTTTTAGATTTCAAAATAGCGGTCACTTTAGGTTGCCAACTTCGATATAAACATATAAGAACTTTGTTAATTAACTCTTCATTTTCGAAGGATTTTCCAAGTGCTCTAAGATGATTTATAATATGGATAAATCGTTTTTGCATTTCTTGTATGCTTTCTCCTAATTTCATCCTAAATAATTCATAATTCATAGTAAATAGTCAATGAGTTCATCCAAGCCCACATGATCTCGATAGTTCCTTCATAGGAGTATCTACTGATTCTTAATTGTAACACTCCTCCTCCAGTTGGAGTATACATGTATTACATACACACCAAACTTGTTACAAATAGATTCAACCTGAGGTCCTCTAAGGGACTTAATTTTTATTTTATTTTTAAGCAAAATCAGAGTGCAAAGACATCACGTGGTAGATGCGACATTCCAACTATGTTGGCACCTCACAACAACCACCTATCAGTTGAAGTTTGAACCAATAAAAATAGTTACGATTTCCCCTGAAATAAACCTTATCGCGCACAAAGTGACGGTCGATCTCTATGTGCTTATTAAACTACATGTAGACCATCACTTGAGGTCCTTGCACTAGCTTTCACTCATCAGAGTGTTTCTTATCAGTAATGGTATGGTGCAAATGAAATTTGAATTTGAAGTTAAAGACTCATCCCCAAATTCTTGGTTTAAGTTATTTGTGAGCACTAGTATCCCAAATAGCTCCCTGCAGGAGAGAAATCAAATTAAGCTTGCATGTGAGATATGCTCTATTCATTTCTAAAATATTGTACTCAGAACAACCTTGTGCAAATAACATGTCCATTTGGGAGCCCAAAGTGACTCAAAGTTGCATGTTCCTATACATATGAAATGTACTATAAAAAGCTAACCACTTCATTTAAATCGAAAAGACAAAATCATGAGCAAGTGCACTTTGATTTTTCTATGTGAGTAATCTAAATAGAAGACTAAAGAGATAGAAGAGTTTGAGTTCTTACAAAGGATTTACATCCTATAAGAGGAGAGCAATAAATAGGGGCATGTTACCATTTCTTTCTAAGAACACCATAATGATTGGCATGGAAATGGCTAAGAAAGTATGCTGACAGCACTCCTCAACATATTCATAATGAAAACCATAAACTGTGAAGTATATTCCTACATTGCTAAATAGAGTAAAATTAGAAACTTCATAAACTACACTGTTTTTCTTCATACCACAAATGCAGTGCATGCATCGCAGGAATATTTATTGTATGATTAGTCTGCCTTTAATTAACGAGTTGTAAAAGAAGTAACACATGCACAATAAAGGAAAATTATATCAGTACTATAGTCAGTTTTATACCCTTAAACAAGTTCTTAATGTATTTGGAATAAGTATGTTGCATACAAACTGTAATCGAGCACAGCGGTCACAAATGGCTTCTGCCATCTTTCTGACTATTTCAGTATTTCACTGTAACTCTCATACCATTTTCCCCATCAAGGAACTTCGCAGACCTATTCATTAACATATTCAAGTGAGTTGCAGTTCATCTATGTTAGAATTAAGAAAATAAGTAGATATTCTTTAGCTGTACAACTTCCTGATTAGCTGTTATTAGTCGCTACAACATCCTAGGCATTCAATGTAATTTATTGTATTGTTATCCGAGTTGATACACAGAAATTACATAACATTATATGGTATCAGTAGCGGTTCATCCTAGGGCGGCTCTGCATTTTTCTTGAGTGTTATATTTGTAATATGTGTGGTTTAAACACTTTCCGGCAGTGCCATAACCAGGTGCAGCTTTTCCGGTGCGATCAACCACCAATCGCGCGAGCACGACGGTCATTTCCCCGCCGTCTTTGCAAAGCAGAGAAATTTAAAAGAGGTGTATAGATTAAGATGCCTTGCAGATACACTAGGAGCTAAACTATAGTGAGTTCTACAGTTCCATTAAACTATAGTGAGTTCAATTGAGAATAACACTATTCAGATTCTTTAAGTTTATCATTTTCTTTCTAATTCTCTCTACATTGAAACTTTTATAGAAAAATTATGTCTCATGCATACAGAACTGATAAATGTATAGGAAAAGTGTCAAACTTATATATTCTTAATGTGGAAAGCTAAATAGTATTTAACTTCTACCTATCAGCTTGGATATCTCCTATCAGATTTCAGTATCCATTATTGAGAATAAGAAATTGGCTAGAGCAACTGAAGACTGTAGTACAATTTGTAAAATCCTAACCCAACAGTATTTTCAAGACAACCGTAACAAATATATTCTATCACTTCCACTCAAATTTCAAACTCACCAAAACCCAGTCTTTGAAGTAGGAACACACTTAAAGAAAGAAAAATCAATAACAAAGGCAGGGAAACGACAAAAACAGAATGATGCCATAAACTTTAAATATAAAATCAAAATAACAATGTGTAACAAAAGAACCACCTTACCTAGTTTCAATCTTACAGTATCCCTCTCGTGGTAATTTCACGTAAAAGTTTCTCGGCCGTATCATTTTCACCTTTATTAAACAGAGAACGGATAATTATTTCATAAGTTGCAGCGTCTGGAATGCAACTATTGTCTTTCATCTTTGTTAGCAAAGCCAACGCTTCATCAAACAAGCCCTTCTCGCAAAACCCTTGGATCATAACAGTATATGTACGAACATTTAGATTGTAGCCTTTGACCAAAAGATCGTCAAAAACATTTCTCGCATCCTCTACTCTTCCAACTTTACACAATCCGTCGATAAGAATAGTATATGTGTACATAGTTGGTTGAATACCCTTGTCCATGAGTTTTGTTAATAATGCAATTGCCTTTTCAACTTGATGGTTTTTGCATAACGCATCCAATATAGAATTGTAAGTAACTATATTAGGTGGTTGCCCTCTATCCTGCATCTCATTGACAAGCTCCAAAGCATGTGATATTCTTCCTAATTTGCACAAACAATCAATAAGGGAATTGTATGTTACCACATTAGGAATAATCTTTTTGCAATGCATTTCTTCAAAGAGATTCATGGCTTCATCCAATCTGTTACTCTTACAAAACCCATTAATCATGATAGAGTAACTCCAAACAGTTGGAGTTACTCCACTTTGGGCCATGGTGTTGAATATACTCTCTGCCTTGTTCACTTCTTTAACTAAGCAATATCCATCCATTAAAGAATTAAAAGTAACAACATTAGGTATAATGCCTTCTTTAATCATCACAACTAACACATTTTTAGCTTGTCTCACTTTTCCTTCCTTACAATAAGCATCAACCAATATTGAAAAGGTAAATGCATCCGGGTTGATGTTTTCCAATATCATTTTATTAAACAAATCAATGGCTTCTTTCACTTTACCAACAATGCAAAAGCCACCAATTAAAGCATTATAAGTGTAAACATTAGGAGAAATTCTCTTAGCAACCATTTCTAAATATAAATCAAAAGCTTCAATAACAAGTTTATCTCTGCACATATTAAGAATAACCGTGTTGTACATTACCACACCAGGTCGAACCAATTTCCCATCAACTCGTCTCAGCAACTGCAAGGCTGCTCTTGTTTCTCCGACTTTACATAACCCATTGATTAAGGTCCCGTAACTAACTTGATTCAACTGAAATCCTTGGGCTACCAATTTGTCATGAAATTTCAATGCTTTATGGATCTGACCTTTTAGACAGAGACCCTTGATGAGTGTAGTCAAAGTTACGGCACTCGGGTTAAAACCCCTTTTGAGAATGTTGGCAAATACTGAAAAAGCAAAATTGATATGACCCAATTGACAGAAACAGTTGATCAAGAGGTTGGAAGTTACAAAGTCAGGTTTGATATTCCTAAATTCCATTTGTTGTATTAGGGAAACAGCAGTGTTGTAATGCTTAGCCTTGACAATGGAACCTAAAATCCTTCCAAATTCAATGGCGGGTGGGGTTGGATTCTTATGGAGTAAGTGATTGAACAAAGAAATGGAATCAGCATAATTGAATTGAGTTGAAGAGGAAAAGAAAGAAGAATGAAGAAAAGTAGGGTTTGGAAATTGGGAAGAACTGAGCTTAGAAATGAATGGAGAAACACGAACATACTTTGAACAAGAAGACATTGTTGTAGTCGTCATTGTGAGTGAATCAGTGTTCCAAAATGAAGTTGAATTTCAAATGCATAAGGAATGAATCAGTGACTTCTACATAGTTTTTTTCGTTTTCTTTTTATGAAAACTAGAAATAAACCCGTGCGTTGCACGGAGTTTAGATCTACTCCATTTCCTTATCCTCCTTTTATTCCAGTTTTTCTATCCGATGAATGACACGTGGCAATTAAATTTTTCAACGGATGAGATTGAAAACATCAACTTATGAATGTCACACAGAAACAAAACAACAACAACCCCTTTCGTCTTCTTTGCTTCGTCATCTCTCTATCCTTCTTGACGCCATCCATCTCCGCCCAGAACAACCTCTCGCCGTCCGTCCTAGCCGTCATGGCCACAACACCATCTCGCCGTGACGTCGTCTCGAACAGTGGTCGCGAGTTAAGTTCAATGGTTTTTCTCTCTAAGACTCCGGCGAGACGGAAACAAGAAATAAACTTCAAAAGGTTTTGCTGCAATTTCTGCTATGGAAAACCCCTTCAAAAGGTTTTGTGCCATGTAAATAAGAAATAAGCTTCTCTAAAAATTTTATCACTTAACCAACCCAGGTTGTTTTGTTGCCATGGAGCTTGAGACGGAAACAACACATTGGGTTTCTCTGTCAAAAAAATTTGTTTTAGTTTAAAAAGTGTGTTAATTTTTTTTATTTCAATTTGGTTATTATAACTTTAATCTACACCATTAAAATTGTGATGACAGTGAGGTGGACACTGTGATATGGCGAAACAGCGGCGGCAAGACGGTGGTAGATAGCTGGGGATCTGAAATTACAAAGTAGGAGTTGATTTTGTTTTGTTTATTTTGGAAAAGAATACATTTTACAGAGTTTTAATCACAGCCTTTAAAGTTAATAATTGCCACGTGGCAGCAATCAATTAAGGAACTGGAAAAAATGGAGGATAAAAAAATGGATGGGATCTGAACTCCTTGCACGGATTTGATTAAAAAATACTTAAAATATTTTTACAAATATATATAAAATAAAATGTAACTCCCAATTTATTTGTGACCCACTCATTAAATGATAATGTCTTCTAGTATTAATGTCTTCCTACCACATACAGGATTAACACTTTCCATAAAATAAATATTCTCAAGTAGTTATTTCCTATATAAAACTCTTTCTAAACATTATACTTATGTCAAAATCATTTGTAATTAACTAATTTAAAGATACCTTGTAATGTGCTTATAGCCTATATAAAACAATTTGACTTTATTTTATCTTTTCTTATAGACTAAAATATAAGAAAAGTTTTTATGTGTCACATATTTATGTATAATAAAAGAATTCATTCATTTTATATTGTTACATATACTTGAGTAAAATTTAAATTATTGGTGCATTTTTTTTTTTGAGAAGAAAATTATATATTGGTGCATGTTGTAATAAATAAAAACCATCATTAATTATAAAAAAAAAAATAGTGCTTGACATACTATATAATGGGTTTAAAAAAAAATGCAAGTCTTGAAAATATGAAAAAAAGGATCAAATTATAAATGAAAAAATGAAAATACGTACATATATATAAAAAATATATTATATGTGTATATAATTTTTTAGTATTATTATTAAATATGATCATTTATAATTTTTTAAATTTGTAGTTTTCTATATATTAGAAATGACTTTTATTATTCTTATTTGTTATTCAAAGGTTACATATTATTCACATTCCATTAGAATGAAATAACTTTTTGCATTGAATACCTTATTTGTGAGAGGTTACATATTATTCATATTCCATTAGAATGAAATAACCTTTTGCATTGAATACTTTATTTGTGAGAGTACCTTGAAATTTTAGTATAAATAGGAGTATGGCTACATTCTAAACATTGGTTTTTGTGGTGGCCGGTGGCTCAATCTCTTGAATATGAGGTATGTTTACTCAATGATTAAAAAATTAGTATACATGTTTGTCTTATATTGTTTATAAATTGTAATCCTTTTATATGTTCTCACTTCTCATAATCTTTCAAGACATCAACTCTAATAATTTTCATGCATCTTTTCAGGTCTCTGAATTTGTAAATTGTAATTGTAGGATTGCTCTCATGATGATCTTACAAGACCATTACAATTTTAATAATTTTTTGTGCATAATATTTTAGGCTAAAATCTTTTTTTTTTTAATAAAAATTATTGTTTTGTACAATAGTTACATGTTTTTAGTCATTGTAAATTATTGTTTGTATTTTCAAATTGTTTTATCCTTGATATCTTACTCGACAATTGTATTCTCAATTATCAAGTCTCTAATTGAAATCCATACATCACCTAAACTAATATGTCAATAAAGTTTCGATCCGATATAGACGGAAACCTAAACTAATTATGTTAATAGAAATTTTATTCTAACAAAGATGGAAGAAAATAAATAAGAAAGAGTAAGTCAAATTGTCTCTTAGAATAATAATTCATTTTACTATCATATATTACGTACTGAAATAAGTTTTCATACCTTAAAGAAGTTTGTTAAATTGCAATTAAGATAATTTTAAAATAAATTCGAAGCAGTATTTGCCTTTGAAGCATATTTCTATATCACCCCTTTATGTAAAATAATTTTTTGTAAATGAAAAATCTTTGGAGTTATTCTCTAGCTATATCTAATACTATCTGTGTCAAAAAAAAAAAAAAAACTATTAAATACTCTCTTATAATTTCACACCCTTATGCTTATAATTATAACCTATAGGACAATATTTAAGTTACCAAACTCATCATCTATTTTTTTTTTAAAAAGATAGTCATATAATTGAATTAATGATTGCTTATAATAAACGAAAATTATGATTTAAGAGTATTCCTCTATATTGTAAAAAAAGTGTAGTACTCTTCTATGAAAAAAAATATTGTATTCTTTATTTCTTTTTTGATGCAATAAGAGTATTGCATTCTAATAAACACCATTAAACTAAACTGAAAAATCAAAATAAAAAAGTCTAAAAATATTAGGGGACTGAAACTTCATGAGAGAGAGAGAGAGAGAGAGAGAGAGAATTAAGCATAGTAAAAAAATGATAAAAACATTCTGATCAATAAAATATGGGATATAATTCTTCAAGTAAATGTATGAGAAGAAACTTTAAAAGAAATCAATTTATTATTATCAAATTTTAGAAATTGTTGAAACGGTGGATATTAAAACATATTTACATATTTATAAAATATAATCACACACACACACACACACGCGCGCGCGCACACACACACACACATATATATATAAACATATTTACACGCAATTAAAATTCACTAAAAATTCGAAAATTATTAATTTTATTTAAATAATAATCTAACTGTTTAGATAAAAACAAATGCATATTCTAATATTATATGGCTTAAAATAAAATAGTGGAATATTTGTAAAGATAAGATGACATTTTCATTAGGCAACAAAAATAATATAAAAGTAAGTGGTTTTCATTAGGAAACATATAATATAATCAATCTCTACAAACCCGATCAATTATTTATTATTATAAACGAACTTATAAATTAGTTCTTATAAATTCATCTATTGTAAGCTAACTTATCAGAGATACTCACCTTTATTTTTTATTTTTTTACTAAACAACCTACATAAAGAAAAGTGGGGGACATAAAATCAAGCGATTCTTAATAAGTGCAATTTATAAAGGCCGATTGGTTAATGGACCTGAAGTCAATTGGTTGAAACCAACAACTCAAAAAGAAAAAGTAATTACTCTTCTCTCTTCGATATCACTCAAATCCCTTTATTCTTATCGGAAGATATTTATTGATAATGTAAAATTTTATCAAAGAATATCTTGTGTATTTTTGTCTTTGAACAACATGTTAAGATAAATATCATCTAAAATGATAAAACTGTAATTTTGCGAATCTAGATTTTCTACAGTTAAAAAATCATAACGTTGTATTGAATATGGACCACTAATTTTACATTAGACGGTTAAATAACATATACTCCAAAATAATCCTGACTATCGAATCAGATCAAACGGTCCACACCGTAACTGTGTTGACGCAGTTACACCGTGGAAACTTTTTCCTAATTTTGCAGCCCAAATGGAAAACAAAGTAACCTTATCAGAGCTTTGATCTCAGAGTTAATTAATGAAATTATTGCTCAATGTGATGGGTTGCTGGAGAAATGAATACAGCTGGGAATTTATTATTTTCACAGTACATATAATTATATTTCTCTGATCCTAGATAATGACCCATAACTATTTGTTACAAGTTTACTTTAACACTAAACATAGGGGCGGAAATTTATTATTTTCACGGTACATATAATTATATTTCTCTGATCCTAGATAATGACCCATAACTATTTGTTACAAGTTTACTTTAACATCATAAACTAGAAGTAAACCCGTGCAACGTTCGGTTAAACTATATAATTAAAATATTTTTATAAATGAAAGATAATATAATTGATAAGTATAATCATATAGTTAAATAATAGACATAATTTTAAAATATGATTATATTTAATATTAGTATATGTTTATAAATAAAATATTTTTTATTGATTTATATCGTAGTTTTGTTTATTTGAGTTGTTGTAATTGTATAGTTACATTTCACTTTGCTTTTTAATTTTGGTGTATCCCTTATTTTATTTTCAATAAGAGTTTGAGGCATACTTGCTGACAATGTTGTTCATGAGAAATGTTAAAATAAACTTTTGTTATAGAATATGATCCATATGTGGTGCTTTTGACATTTTTTTTAACAATCGATCTCTTTTTTGTAAATTACGTTTCAAATAATATAACTGTTTATTTTCTTCTAGGAAATTTAAAGTACCAAATATCACTTTTCTAGGTACTCCCATCTCATTCTTTGGAAGTTTCTTCTCACACATATTTGCTTGGTGAAATTTATCCTGACTTTATTAGTCTCCATTATTTTAGTGTATTGTTTGGTTTACTCTTTTCTTGGTCCTTATTTATGTTCGTTTGTTTTTCTTTCTTGGTAAGGTTTGTGCCCCTTCAAATTAATTGTTAGTTTATGTCTCTCTTAATTAATAATATTTGCTATTTAATTTATTTTTGCTATTGTATAAACTTAAATATTTTTTGTAATATATAAGTTTGGGCGATGATTTCATATATTTGAATTTAAGTTTAGTTATTTGGCTCAGATAAAGAAAGTTTATTATTTTAGAAAAATTTAACATATCATCTTCTTATTTGCTAAAAGAAAATGTCATCTTATCTTTACAAATATTCCACTATTTTATTTTAAGCCATATAATATTAGAATATGCATTTGTTTTTATCTAAACAGTTAGATTATTATTTAAATAAAATTAATAATTTTCGAATTTTTAGTGAATTTTAATTGCGTGTAAATATATATATATATATATATATATATATATATATATATATATATATATATATATATATATATGTGTGTGTGTGTGTGTGTGTGTGATTATATTTTATAAATATGTAAATATTCAAGTCATCTAAATAATCAAGTCATCTGTCTAGAAAATTTATGAAGAAAATTATACCATCATTAAAAGGAGTATACAATATTGTATTTTTTCATTACAAAAACCAATGCTTGAAAAAAATGCATCCTCTAGTCTAAAGAGAGTTATTTTAAGGGATAGACAAAATATACCTTATAAATTCTCCTTCTAATCTTCCTTAGATTTTTTTTCTTCATCTTTCAAATACTCTTCTTTGACTTTTGAACCCGCATAATCATGTAAAAAAGTGAAACAAAATTTTAATACAAAATTAAAGAGTATAACCGCAAAGTTGTTTAGAGTGAGAGATGTGAAGACCCAAACCGAAATTTTTATATACAAAAAGTTAGATGAATTGGAAATGAAAAATCCAATAGCATTATATAAGATAAGACGTGTGAGATCATTATACAATTAATAGATCATATGTTATAATCTTTCAACTCCATAACCAATCATAAATAAATTATTCCATTTTAGTTAAATCACTTGTATAACGTCAAATTAAAATTTAAAGGTACCTTATATTAATTGACTATACAAATTCTTGTTGAAACTTGAGTTCAATGGCTATCCAATTACTTTTTTATAGTACGGCTCTTCATCTAATCCAATTTCATTGGACTATATGACACTATAATAATAATTTCTTATAAAAAATAAGAAAGATGAGAGGATTTTGTAACTTCAACTTAATTACATCATTAATATTGGTGGTAGTAGTTATAATTAAGAGAGTCAAAATATTCTTACTAATTACGTATTATATATTATTATGTTTTTTTCTTCTCATATACTACAATTATGAATTTACACTTATTTATTTATAGTCTCTTGAATGGGCATTTAGTTTTTTATTGATCCATATGTAAGAAATGTATTTTGACTTTCTATATTCATGTATTAATCATGAAATTATAAATTTAATTTGTGGAGGATAAATTTTATTTTAAATTAAATAATTAAGAGAAGTTGTATAAAGTTTTAATAAAGATGTGGAGTTTTCTTAGAGGTGCCACATAGACACAATGGAAGCTTATGGGTTATGTAGGAGTTTTCTTTTATTAATAAAAGATAATTTAGGAGTTTAAAGATGATGGCATTTCCAGTGGAAAAAGTGGTAACAAGGGTAAGCTTTGTTTGACAAAACTAATAAACTGCTTATAGTTTATAGATTACGGCTTATAAGTTTCTATGACCAAGAAAACTGTTTGGTAACAGTCATAATATTAAGAGCTTATAGTTTATTTTATGAGTTTATAATTTATTTTTCAGACTTTATATGACCGTTTGGAATACTTTATTTTTGAATTTATGCAAATATATAAATTTTTATAGTAATTTATAAATTCTCACTGACGAAAACTGTAATTTTATAAGCTATTTTGTCATAAAATATCTCGACAAACTTATAATATTATTTAACAACTTATTTATTTGCATAGGCTTTTTTACATAAACTAGAATATAAGCTACTCCAAACAAATTTTTGAGCTTATAATTTATTGCTTATCATTTTTCTTTTATTTTTATCCTTATTATTTTATCTAAAATCCAATTCTATCCTTCATAATTTATAATAACTAGTGTGTACATCCGTGGGAAAATTTATCTTGAATTAAAATTTAATATTTAATATTTTAAATTATTTTTATTTGACATAGGATTTTGGAATAATACTATGAAAATACAACACATAGAAATAAGATGATTTTCCAGCCTCATGTTATATCTAAAATAATTTTTTTATTCAAAAAAAAAATCACTGATAAGAGAGCAGTAAATATGCTAATAATAACAATTAAATCTGTCCAAAAAGAATACCAATGAAAATTAAAATAACCATTTTTCCTTTTGCCCCTCTTTTGTACAAATAAAAAAAAAGTATTTTTAAATATTTTTTTTAATTTTTTATGTTTTTATCCACACAATTTACTCTTTGGGTCAGGCTTCCGTACAACTTCTGTATTATCAAACTTGATAGTTTTGTATTGTCTTTTCAGAACATCATACTCAAATCACGAAATCACAACAAGAATAACAATCTCATAATATCAACAACTTCAAGAAGTCAGTTGAATAAATGGAAGAACACAAAATCAAATATCAAAATCACAACTCAGATTTCAGACCACACTCCACAATACCTTCATTGCACTCAGGTCTTGATTGCACATCGTACTTGCAGTTTGTGCCCAATCTCGTCGCAGTTCATGCGTGCAACCATGACAGTTATATGAACATAAATTTTATGGATGGGGGTGCGATATCAGCATTCATCTCAGAATGACACAACTTTATATGAAGGAGAAGGGCATCGAAATACATGTTCTAGAATAGGTGAATCCAAACTAATATTTAATGCATTTTTATATCCAACAAATCAGTTGAAAATAAAAAAGAGAAGAGTATATACTCTATACAAAAAGAGATGTATAAAAAAGAAATCAGTAATTATATAGAAAATAGAATCATACTTGCTTTCTACAAAGCATTCAAGTTAAACTCCTAGTGACTAAACAATTTGAAGACAATTCCAATTTTCAATACTACTCTTTAAGATTCTAAAATACAATATAAGTAATTATTAGCTTACTTCACTTAAGTGCCAAGCTTGTACCTGTTGTGTACAATTCAAGCCTTGGTAATTAGATCTTAAGTTTATCATTCTAAAACAGTTAAGTTTTGTAAGATTAAAATTATTATTATGCAGAAGTACAAGTATTACAAAGAAAAAAGAAAGTTAGCGACTCATGGATCCAACAAATATTGAGATTCCGATTCACAAACATTAAGAACGTTCTCTAACAAATATCAATGTTATTCTCCTGTTATACATTGTTTTTATATATATGTTTGTGGATGTTACAATCTTTGAGGAGTTGAGTAAACATCATTCTTTGTGCCTAACACAGTCAAAAATAATTTCCTTTTTTTTTCTTTTCTTTTTTGCAGATAAACATAAGTGGTTCAAATAAAGAAAGAATAGCTCATTAAACTCACCTACGACAATTTATTAATTTGTCAGTTCAAAGTTTCTTATTGGATTTGAAGTTCAAATAAAGAAAGAAAGAACACTATCACGAATTATGCCATGCTTCCCCCATAGGACTCTACCAAATTCCAGTCGACATAGATTGGATTTGAAGTTCAGACAATATCTAGCACAAAAATTAAGCTGTGTTCCATGTAACAACTTCACGACCTTTCAAACTCTGAATACATATCTTCAAGACATATGTAAATAGACAGACTATGCATCTCTAATGGGGACTCAGTTACTACTTACCAGCAACATAAGTGTCATGCTTGTGCTTTTTTTGTGTGTACAACTCCGGTCTAAAACAGTTAAGCTTTGTAAAATTAAAATTATTATGCAGTAGTATAAGTATTCCAAACTACAAAAACAGAATGATGCAATAAACTTGAAATATAAAATCTAAATAACGCTGTGTAACAAAAGAACCACCTTACCTAGTTTCAATCTTACAGTATACCTCTCGCGATAATTTCACGTAGAAGTTTCTCCGCCTTATCATTTTCACCTTTATTAAACAGCGAACGGATAATTATTTCATAAGTTGCAGCGTCCGGAATGCAACTATTGTCTTTCATTTTTGTTAGCAAGGCCAACGCTTCATCAAAGAAGCCCTTGTCGCATAACCCTTGGATCATAACATTATATGTACAGACATTTAGATTGTAGCCTTTGACCAAAAGATCCTCAAAAACCTTTTGTGCATCCTCTAGTCTTCCCACTTTACACAGTCCGTGAATAAGAATAGTATATGAGTACATAGTTGGTTGAATACCCTTGTCCTTGAGTTTAGTTAATAATGCAATTGCCTTTTCAACATGATGGTTTTTGCATAAAGCATCTAATATAGAATTGTAAGTAACTATATTAGGTGGATGCCCTCTATCTTGCATCTCATCTACAAGCTCCAAAGCATCTGAGATTCTCCCTGATTTGCACAAACCATCAATAAGGGAACTGTAAGTCACCACATCAGGAATAATGTTTCTACAACGCATTTCTTTGAAGAGATTTAAAGCTTCATCCACCATTTTAACCTTACAAAATCCATTAATCATAATATTACAGCTCTGAACATTTGGAGTCACTCCACATTGGGTCATGGTGTTGAATATACCCTTGGCCTTGTTAATTTCTCTAACTAAGCAATATCCATCCATTAAAGAGCTATAAGTAACAACACTAGGTTTGACACCTTTTCTAATCATCATAGCAAATACATTATTAGCTTCTTTCACTTTTCCTTCCTTACAAAAAGCATCAACCAAAATATTAAACGTATACACATCCGGGTTGATGTTTTCCAATATCATTTTGTCAAACAACCCAATTGCTTCTTTCAATTTACTGACAATGTAAAAGCCACTAATTAAAGCAGTATAAGTGACAACAGCAGGAGAAATTCTGTTAGCAACCATTTCAGAATATAAATCAAAAGCATCATCAACAAGTTTATCTTTGCACATACTATCAATAATTGCAGCTGCAACCATCAATTAAGAAAGATATTTAAAAAATGGCACAACATATATATATAAAAGGTGAATCTTGAATCATATTCATTAATATGCTGCTGCCATTTGTAAAAAAGGGTGCAAGTGCTGCCATCCTGAACTGTTCATCATATCTCTGCTATACTAAGAATTATGCTTAACTTAACACAATGAGCACAAAAAAGTGAACTATACATTGAAGTATAGGAGCATAATTGTTGAGAATATAGAATTATACTTTCTACAACTACAAGCATGCAAGTTCTAAATTCTAAACTGCATATCTAGTGACCAAAACAATTTCAAAACTTTCCTAGCACTCAATAGTCAATAATACTACTCTCCAAGCCGTATTTGAGCAGATTATGAAGCTGTAATGGAACCTTAGTTACATACTTATGCAGCAACTCAATTTAGCCTTATGAACACACTAAACGTTGTGTGCTAACAGTTTATTAGCCCTTATTAAGATTCACAAGTAATGAAAATTGGCCTTAGTTCAACATTAAATACTTGTTACTTCCTTTTAAACTCATGCTATGTGTCCCTAATTATAGTATCCAGGCATCAAATTATCTCACTTTGATTCATTCATATCTTGGAATTTCCAGCCCAAAGCAAGGAGATGTAATATATCTTGTGAAAATTAACTTAAAACTATCCTTCTAATTTAAACTATGGTGATCAACCCTTTAATTTTGATTCACTTCACTTGCTATTCAATCTTTCATCTCACCTAATCACAATTTTAGATTGACTTTTATCAGGTATACCAATTTTAGAACCTTAATTATTGAATCAAACAGAAGCAAAAGGCCAAAAAAGATAGCATACTAGCCTTAGTAGCCTACCTCGCTATTCGCTAATACAATTTGAGTACCTAGATTTTGGGGAATCAATTCAACCTAAAATCTTACAATACTTTATGTCCAAGTTTATACATACATTTTCTATAAGCAATCTTAACCAAATTGTAAGATAAGTTCTTATCCAAAACTGCAAAATCAGAAATTATAAAGAAAAATAGAATCATGCTTCCTACAAAGCACTCAAGTTCTAAACTCTAAGCCCAATGACCAAACAATTTGAAGACTATTACAGCTGTCAATATTTATCTTTAATGCACATTTGAGTAGATTTTGCAGATGTAATGAGGCATTAGTTACCCATAAGAAGTAATTCAATGTAGTCACAGCAAGAGAAATTTAAGTCATTCTCAACTTACTTCACTTAAGTGCAATGCCAAGCATGTGCCTGTTGTGTAAAATTCAGGCCTTAGCCAAAAGAAATAACAAAAGCTTTATTTCCATTAGGTGAAGCAACTACATAAATTAAATGATGAAACAATGTTGAAATAAAAACTCAAAATAATAATGTACAATAGACAAATATCATACCTAGTTTCAATCTTACAACAGACCTCTTAAAATCATTTCACGAAGAAGTTTCTCTGCCTTATCATTTTCATCTTTATCAAATAGAGCACGGATAATAATTTCATATGTTGCTGCATTTGGAATGCAACTATTGTGTTTCATTTTTGATAGTGTGGCCAATGCTTCATCAAGCAACCCATTGTTACAAAACCCATGGATCATAGCAGTATATGTATAGACATGAAGATTGTAGCCTTTGGCCTGAAGATCTTCAAAAACCTTTTGCGCATCCTTTAGTCTTCCACTTTTACACAATCCATCAATAAGAATAGTATACGTGCACATGTTTGGTTGAATACCCATATTTTTAATTTTTGTTAATAAAGCAATTGCCTTGTCAACATGGTGATTTTTGCATAAAGCATCTAATATAGAACTGTAAGTAACTATATCAGGTTGTTGACCTCTATCACGCATCTCATCGACAAGCTGCAAAGCATATGAGATTTTTCCTGATTTGCACAAACCATCAATAAGGGAACTGTAAGTTACCACATTAGGAATAAGTTTTCGGCAATGCATTTCTTCGAAGAGATTTAAGGCTTCATCCACCATTTTAACCTTAGAAAATCCATTAATCATAATATTGTAACTCCAAACATTTGGAGTCACTCCACATTGGGCCATGGTGTTGAATATACCCTTAGCCTTATTCATTTCTTTAACTAAGCAACATCCATCCATTAAAGAGTTATAAGTGACAACATTAGGTTTAACACCTTTTCTCATCATCATAGCAAATACATTATTAGCTTCTTTCACTTTTCCTTCCTTACAAAAAGCATCAACCAATATAGTAAAGGTATGCACATCGGGGTTGATGTTTTCCAATATCATTTTATTAAACAAATCAATGGCTGCTTTCAATTTACCAACAATGCAAAACCCATTAATTAAAGCATTATAAGTGAAAACATCAGGAGAAATTTTCTTAGCAACCATTTCAGAATATAAATCAAAAGCATCATCAACAAGTTTATCTTTGCACATACTATCAATAACAGTGTTGTACATTACCACATTAAGTTGAACCAACTTCCCATCAACACGTCTCAGCAACTGCAAGGCTGCACTTGTTTCTCCGACTTTACATAACCCATTGATTAATATCCCATAACTAACTTGGTTCAACTGGAACCCCAGTGCTACCACCTTGTCATGAAAATGCAATGCTTTATGGATATCACCTTTGAGACAATAACCCTTGATGAGTGTACTAAAAGTTATGGTATCTGGGTGATAACCCTTTTTGAGAATGTTTGCAAATACAGAAAAAGAAAGAGAGTTTAGACCCAATTTAGAAAAGCAATTGATCAAGATGTTGGAAGTGAATAAGTTTGAAGCAATTCCGTTAAATTCAATCTGACGATGAAGTGAAACAACAGTGTAGTAATGATTGGACTTAACAAGAGAACCTAAAATCTTATTAAAATGGATGATGGGTGGAGTTGGATTTTGATGGAGCAAGTGATTGAATGAGGAAACAAGAATGTGTTTGTGTTGCTGATCATGTAATTGAGAGTAGAGCATTAGCATTGATGAAGAAGGGAAGAAAGGAATGAAATTAGGGTTTGGAAGTTGAAAAAGAGGGATCGAAGAAGCATAATAATACCTCTGAAGCTTTATGGTTGAAAATGACAACATTGTGGAGAATCAATGAATGAATGAATGGATTATTTAAGGGTAACACTGAATCTATCTATTTTATTTTTTTTTAATAGTGAGAATCTATCTATTTATAACGAGAATATTATCTCTCTATTATTAAGGATTCATTCAATGTTAATGTTGGTGTGCGTACTGCTGTGTTTGCGCCTAGGCATGGCAAAATAACCCATACCCGCGGGTACCCGTCCGCCCCGCTCCAATTTTGACAGGGAAAAACCCGAGTTGATTGGGTTTGGGTTCGGGTTTGGGTTTTCCCCGATTTTAAAAGTTGGGATTGGGGCGGGTAATGGGGATATTGATACTCACCCCGAACCCGCCCCGTTTATATTAAATTACATTTTATCCTTTATAAATTAGAAACCCTTGAACAAACTTTAGATTACATTCATATTTTATTTTTTTTAGATTATTACATTCATATTTTTAAGTTGAGTATTAATCAATATATTTTATTTATTTATTTTTTATGTATAAATATTGTTGAAACAAAATAATTTTCTACTTTTAACTATTTTTTTTAATAAAAAAACAACAAAATACAACTCAAATTTATATGGAAGTAAAGCGGAATGGGGAAACCCGAACCCCACGGGGATACCCGAACCCCGTTGGGTATGGGTTTGGGGTTTTAGATTTCATCCCCGTTAAGAATTGGGACGGGTTTGGGGATACCCGAACTTTATGGGTTTGAGTTTGGGGATAGCAAAATCCGTTCCCGACCCGCGCCATTGCCATGCCTAAATTGCGCCTGGGTTAAGAGTGGAAAGAATCAAAATTCATTTTTATTTGGTTCATTCGGATGATCCTCTATCACTTTATTTATTTATTTATTTTTAATTTTTACTCTTTATAGTGAGTGTGCCTAAGAATGAAGTGTTGGATTCTGAAGTTCAAGGAGACAGAATCTAACACTAATGTATATACATTTCGTTTTTAATATTTTTTATACATATTAACAAATAAAAATGAAAACTTATTCATTAGTTTAATATGTTATATAGAAAAGGATTGAAGTTTTCATTGATTGGTTTCAATGTTACTTAGTTTTTCCTGTTATTTTGAATAAGTTTTCTATCCATTGTGTAATTTATATCTTTATTATAAACAAATTCAACCATATTCATAATAACATGACACGTGTAATTTTCCTTTATTTATTTATTGTATTAATTTTTATTTAATATTTTATGACGTTACATTTTGAATTAAATATTAAAACAAATAATATTTATATTATTATTCCAATACATTACATTTTATTTAATAATTGATGACGTTCCATTTTATATTAAATACTAAAAAAAAAATATTTACATTATTATGTTACAAATTAATGTAATTTTGTAGGTTATACAAATAAAATCAATACATTAAGCGTTTCTATATATTTTCTAATGCTCATAAACATATTTCGGTAACGTATAATTTTCAATTATTATAATCAATATTTTTAATATTTATTTGAACGTTAAATAACAATTTCGTCGGTTACATGCAAATTATAATGAATTAAATAAATATTTTGTTATATTAAAGTTGTAGCTGATATTTTATTATTATTTTATTTCTTAAATTGTATTTATTTATGGTAATTAAATACATATTTTGTCATATGTTATTTAGATGTGAAATAAAAAATGTGTCTGTTACATGCAAGTCATAATTAATAAAATTAACGTTTTGATATATTAAGGTTTTAACAGTTATATTATTAAAAATTATTAATAAGAAACGTCTCAATATTTTATTAATTGTCATAAAATCATGTTTAATTTTGTGTTTCTATAACTCACTATAAATATAAATCATTTGCCACAACAAAATCCACAAATTCATTTCATTTTCATCCATATTAAAAAAAATATTATTATTTTGTTTCTCTCATTTTTGTCTGAAAGCAATGTCTCATATGAACGATTTTATTATTGACGTATCATTAGGAAAACAATCATGGATATTGGTTGTAAGAGTTGTGCGTTTATGATGATTTATTCTTTGTTATGTAGGGAGATTGAATTATAGTTTGTGCGAAGAAGATTGATCTGCAAGTTCAAATACAAACTTCAAGGGGTATGGATTAGAAGATATCCTCATTATAGATGTTTTTTGAGAATATAAAAAATTTTCATATTTTGTGTGTGTGTGTGTAACTTGACCTAATATATATGTGTCAATTTAAGTTTTTGATGATAGCGTGTAAAAAAAAAAATCAGAAGGTTGTGAAAGGAGAAGAAGTTGTTGACTTGAAGTGTGTCTTCACTATTTCTGTTAAAAATAGAATGTTTTCTTTAGAAGAGACATGGGTAGCATCCAATGCAAATGTCCAAATGGGCAAAAAAATTATTAAAATAAAGAAATAGTTGATGAACATAAATATGTTTCTTTTGAGTTTTTGTTTAATGTTTTCCATTGAAATTTCAATTTATTATAAATTTGTGTTTTCAACTTTTATTCTTTATGAGATTATGTGTCAAACTGTCAATTTACCTATATTATTGTTTCTATAAACTTTTTGGGTTTTTTTTTTGACAAATATAAATTTTTTGGTTTGACTGCATCTAAATTATGCAAAGATATGGGTCAAAGATGCAGCAATATGGCGGATGAAAGATGAAGAAGATGTAATGAGAAGAGGAAGAAGAAATTAGCGATTTTGACAATTATAATTTTTATTTAGATTTAGTCCTTCAATTTAAAGAATTAGTTGAACTGATGTTCAATAGTCATGTTACTATATGACACGCGTGTCTATGATTGCTACCTTCAATTATTTAATGATGACTAACGTCAGGGACCAAAATCAAATTAAACAATTTCAATCTTTCAATGACTATTTCCTACAAAAAAATGATACAGAGACGAAAACTAAAAAAACGCAAACTTATAGGGAAGAACTTCCTATTTAAGCCTAAAATGTTTGACAAATTTTATGTTATATTAAACTGGTATCATATTTTTT
The DNA here is from genome assembly GCA_030408175.1 of Trifolium repens. Lineage (NCBI taxonomy): Eukaryota > Viridiplantae > Streptophyta > Magnoliopsida > Fabales > Fabaceae > Trifolium > Trifolium repens. Next base: position 14,098,360 of record CP125847.1, read on the forward strand.
TAATTGATCAGTTTATTCTTAATAAAATTGTGGGTAATGGATGCGAATATGAGTACTTTGATACCTCAAAAGTTCATGTACAGGTACGAGTGTAAATATTATTACCCACACATGTGTGAGTTATAACACAAAGTTATTTAAAATTGAAAGGAACAGACTCTATAAAAATACCTATTTTGTCACAAAAAATGATCAGAATAACAAAAACATTGAAATTCAGTTCATAAGTTAACTTTCATTTTTTACTCCTTTATTTGTTGGACAAAATTAGAGTATCCAAACGGACTATACGGCCTTCAATGGGCTGGCCCAGTTGGGCTACGAGCCCTATCGGACCGGGCCAACAAATCTATTTTAAATGCGGGTTTTTTTGAGGCATGCTAAAAACTCTAAAAATATTCGTGCTAATATTTTAAGGCCCAAACCATACATTTATTGGTGCTCGGCGGGCCAATGCATACGAGCTAACTCATTTTGACAACTTCGGAGCTGTTAAAACAAGCCTAGCCAAAAAGCCCATATTTAAATTCAAACTTTTTCAGGTTGGGGTAAACCCTTAAAAAATTCGGACTAATATTTTAAGTTCTAATCCCTAAATTTATTACGGCTTTACAGGATGGTCCATATGAGCTAGCCTATTTTGATAACTCTAAAACTGTATCTCGAAAAGAGTTAATGCTTTAACATGACCATAAAAAAAAATCATCAAAACAACTAAAATACTGAAACATTCACAACCATCTTAGAAACATTATATTCAAACATTTAAAAACAGATAAAAATCATTAGTTAGTTAAGACTGAAAAATAGATACCATAAATAGCTAGATTACAAAGAGATAGAACTATGTAAAAGTTCACAATTGGCGAACTGATCTAATGACCACAATAATTTTAGTTTAGAGTTAAATATATTTTATGTTCCATAACATATGTCAACTTTTATTTTTAGCCCCTCTATAAATTTCCTTTGAATTTTGGATCCACTAAATTTTATATTTTAAATTTTAATCCGTTCTTTTTTTTTATCGAGTTCATATTGCATGCTCAAAGCGACTTTAAATGAATCTAAAGAGTTGTTTTTTTCTCAAGAATCCGCAAAAAATGAACAACACACATTGGTAATTATCCGCAATAATGAAAGTGTATGGGTACTTTAGTACCCATCTCTCCCCCATACTCGCATATTATATATATTTATATTTTTTATTTACATTATTATATAAAAATATATGTATATCAATTTAAAAAAATACAACACTACTAAACTCATACAAATTTGCAATTAAAAAATGTGTATTTAGAACATAATGAATATGTCAATAAACATATATATGAACATTAGTATGATTAATAATAATTTTTTCTATAATTTTCAAAAGTCAACATTAAGTTTTTTTAAAAAATAATTAATAATATTAAAATGATATCTTATTTTTTAATTGATCAATTAATTCTTAGTAAAGTTGAAGGTAATGAGTGCGAGTATGAGTACTCTGATACTCAAATGGTACGTGTATGATACGAGTAAAAATATTGTTATACACATGGATATAAGTCAGAATCTATGAAACATGGACACTTCTCAGATTAGTTGTATCATGTGTCAGAATCTATGAAACATGGACACTACTCTGATACTCAACACACATTGTTATACACGTTTATGATGACATAATTATATTATTTTTTGTAATTATTATTGATGTTAATGTGTTAGTATCTCTGTTGTGTCTAAGGTCTATATATATATTCGTGTTTTATAGACTATAATATATGTATATATTTAGAACCGAAAGAAATGTTAATTATCCGTGCTTGGCACGGGATCTATTCTAGTTAATTAAAAGACCAAAATGAAACTAACAATTAAGTTAAGGGATTAAAAATCTAGTTTAGCCATTAATTTATTATGAGATGGAGAGAATATACCATTTATTTTCCATAGCCTTCATACGGTCAATTGTCAATGATGAGGACATAAAGAAATCAGTTCTCTCCTTTATGAATATAGGTATAAAAACAATATTTTCATCTTGTTTTGTGCTATACAAGCTTATATAGAAACTGAGTGGGGTATGCATGCAGGACCATGCTGAGTTATTCATACTTACACAACACATTGAGATAGAATTTTGGTTTGGTCTTTGGTGATCCTTTCTTTTTCAGACGCCAAGCTTTTTGAAGCCCTTATTTTCGCTTCACTTTCCTTATAAGACCTTAACCATTGACTTGCTTTATTAGCAAAAGGAAAAAACCATTGACTGAGTTCGGTAAATATAGTACAACAGTTGGGAAAAGAAAGATGTTGTAACATATGAGGGCCGTTCGATCAGAATTGTTTGGCTGAGATTATTTATAATAATTTTTTAAATGAGTTAATCGGATCGTATGATTTGATAATCAACGGTTGGAATACAAAACGACGTGAAGCTGTGTATTTTTGCACCGCAGCAAATCCTAGCTAGTCCAACATTTGATAGCTACTTAAAGATATTAGTATTGACGAAGATGTGGTAATTTCATATTCTTCATTTATTTGTATTTAGTCCACTAAATTATTTGACCAATTTAAAACAACTATTGACTCGCTATTATCAATATATTTCTTACACCGCGCACCCAACCTAAAATATAAAATGATTAAATGTATATTTTATCTCTCTAAATATCTTAACGAACTTTCATTTTAAGTTTCTCATATTCTATATTTTCAAATTATAATCCCTTTAAATTTATTGTTACAATTTTCTGTTTCCAATAATTGTCCCCTCCAACCTTTTTATTTTTATAATCTCAGTGGCTTTATATAAAGTTGATGTAAAGTATGATTCCGTGATGTATTTTATGAAGTCTAGTAAGTGGCTATATGTGTGAATGGTATAAAAAAATGTGGACATAAAAAGCTCTCCAAATTGCACATCATGAAAATGTCACCACAACTTGTATTTAGTTTTGGAAAAAACTTCATTCAAAAAGATAAAGTTTTGGTATAACTAGGGCTAGGATTCAACACACTAATTGCGTTGGCACAGTTCTCATATTTGTCGTCCGATCTGCAATTAACGACTGTTATCATATATAGTTAAATTTATTAATATTTAATTTAGACCGTCTGATCACTAGTTAACATCTAAGATTTGAAACCGCGTCAAACTAAATCTGTTTTTTACCGCACACAATCTCGGTCCATATTGTGTGTCAAATTTTGTTTAAATAAATAAATAAATCATTTCAAATCAAACCCATTCTCTCTTTTTGCAATTAACAAATTCAATTAAAAAATATCCATGGCTTACTCTAAAATTATCTTTCTCTCTATCCTTGTTAGATTCCTCACTTTTGCAACTACCATGGCACAAGACTCTTCATTTTTTCTAAACAAAGTTTGTTCCCCTGACATCACCACAGCCAACAGCAACTTCCATGTCAATCTCATGACACTTCTCTCTTCATTGTCATCAAAAGCCATAAGCAACACTGAATTCTACAACCCGCCTATTATTGGTACAAATCCCTCAGATTCTATCTATGGATTGTTCATGTGTAGGGGTGATGTGGACTCTCAACTTTGTCATGAATGCATAGGCAATGCAACTCAACATCTATCCTCAGAGTGTTCTTTGTCCATACACGCTTCGATTTGGTACAACGAGTGCACGGTTCAATACTCTAACAATTCTTTAATTTCCGTAGTTGATAAGATGTTCGGTTTTCCCATGTGCAATACCGCGAATTTCTCAAACACAAGCCTTGTGCCTTTAATGTTTTCAACGATGAATCTAACGGCAGATGAAGCAGCTAGTGAGAAGAAGAAGAAGTTTGCAACAAATGAACGAGTTTTCGAAGATCAAACCCTTTATTGTCTAGCTCAGTGCACTTCACACTTATCGCCGAATGATTGTAGAACCTGTCTGGGTAGTTCTATCCAAGAACTTCGAATTTATTGTGATGGAAAACTAGGTGGGAGATTTCTTTACCCTAGTTGTAATGTTAGGTATGAACTATATCCTTTTTATAGGTCTACTAATGTTCTTTCACCAAATGAGCTTGCTCCTCAAACAAATGATTTGATTTCGAAACAAGAATCAAGATTTCCGGAAGATCCATTATATCTTTCCCATAATTGCTCAAATAAATACAATACAATCACTTCGAAAAATTTCAACTTACTTCTCTCTTATCTGTTGTCCAACGCCACCAGCGGAAAACTATATGATAAAGTTATAATGGACGGAATTGTGTATGGTCTCTTCATGTGTCGGGGGGACCTCTCTTCACACCTTTGTGCTCAATGCATAAAAAACGCAAAAGATCGAATATACTCCATGTGTCTTTCATCCTCAGAGGGTATAATTTATTATAGTCAATGCTTGCTTCGCTATTCCGATCAATATTTTTTCTCTAACATCGCCGAAACAAGTCCTATGTACCGCGATATAAACATCACCAAACATTTCATCCCTGACCAAAACTTGTTCACTAGTACATTATCGAATCAGTTATCTGAACTTGCGAATGCTACGGGGAATAGTGAACACAAATATAAGACAAACTCATTAAAATTGAATGATGTACAAACCCTATACACTCTTGAACAATGTACAGAAATATTGAATAGCCAGGAATGCATTTCTTGTCTAAATGATATGATAAGTACACAAATTCCGTGGTCATCTTTGGGAAGTGTTGGGGGAAGAATTCTATATCCTAACTGCAATCTGAGATTTGAATTGTTCCAATTTTACTTGGAGAGCGACGATCGGTCGTCTAGAAATCCTTCAAAAGAAGCAGGTGAACTCTTTGTTCCATATGACTCTTTTTTTTATTATTATTATTATCAAGTATTCCAGTGGTTAGCTAGGTTCACAAACTTTAAGTGTGAAAAAATGAAAAATCTCGAATATCAATATTCTAGCAGCTATCAATTGAGTTATATGTATAAAACGTGCAACTGAAGCTGTATGATTTAATTACTTTTATATGAGAAAACTAAATAATATATCGATATTAATCATTAATTATGAGAAGAATTATAATTTTTAACTTTTTGTGTGTAGAAAAGCGGAAAATTATCTTAATTGTGGTCTCTACAATTACTTTGGCGATGCTCCTTTCTATTGGATACTATTTGCTAAAGGGAAGGGGAAGAAAGAATCGTAGGACTATTCTTCGAGATAACTGTAAGTATTATTTATATATGGAAGAAAAAATAATCATTTTCATATTACAATTTCTAATAAACTTTAACAAGTTGTAACACTAAATCAAATTATTTTTATCTAGTTGGTAAGGAAAGTGTCATTTTAGAACCACTTCAATTCGATTGGGCACTAATTGAAGCAGCAACCAACAACTTTTCTAAAGACAATTATATTGGCGAAGGCGGGTTTGGAGAAGTTTACAAGGTTAGAAAGTGCAAGATATATATCTTAGTGTTCATTTACACGGTCGCCCGTGTGCGCACGCACATACACATTTAATTTCAACTTTCAATGATAAAAATAAACATTAAGTGAAAATTTTGAAATGGTTCAAATACTATTTTCAGTATTTCTAGTTAATTAACTTCGATTTTCAATAATATCACATTTGGAAGAAAAATTCCATAATAAAATGTCACATATAAAGTAAATTAAATTTGGAAGCTTAGTTTAAAGTAAATGAACCCTTATTTTTTATAATATATTTTTAGGGTATCCTTTTGGATGGACAAGAAGTTGCTATGAAGAGGCTTTCAAGAGGTTCTAAACAAGGTGTAGAGGAGTTCAAAAATGAAGTTTTATTGATAGCAAAGCTTCAACATAGAAATCTAGTGACATTTATTGGTTTTTGCCTTGAAGGACATGAGAATATACTTATTTATGAATTTGTGCCCAATAAGAGTCTTGATTACTTTTTATTTGGTTAGACACTTTTCACCTAAAACTCTTTCATTTGTCAATATTTAGATTCATGAACAATACTATATATTGACTTAATTTTATTTCATGAACAATTTTGTAGATTGTCATCACCAAAAGTTGTTAACTTGGGTTGAACGCTTTAACATCATAGGAGGAATTGTTCGAGGAATTCTTTATTTGCATGAACATTCTCGACTCAAAGTTATACATCGCGATCTTAAACCTAGTAATATTCTTTTAGATGAAAATATGATTCCTAAAATTTCCGATTTTGGTTTGGCTCGAATTATGGAAATAAGTCAAGACGAAGGAAGTACAAACAGAATCGTTGGAACATAGTAAGTTTTGAATGTTTTCTCGTTTGTTATCTTTTCACGGTTCTTGATTAAGTTCTGTTTTAGTTAAATTAACATTGAAATTAATTTATTGTATAGTGGTTATATGGCTCCGGAATATGCTATGCTGGGACAATTTTCTGAAAAGTCGGACGTTTATAGTTTTGGAGTCATGTTGTTGGAGATTGTAGCAGGAAAAAAGAATATAAGCTCATATGCACAACGCCATGTTGCTGATAACCTTTTGAATTATGTGAGTTTATTGATGTAGCAATCATATTTTTTGATCAAATTTTAAGTTATTAGATCTCCTCTCCCCAATAATCGGAGAGTTAAAGACAAAAAAATATATACATTTATTACATGTGACTATTGAGTCGTGAGCGGGAGTATCACATAGTTGGATCAACACATAAGACTAAGAAAAACTCTTTTTTGACAAAGACTAAGAACAACTTAGAATCATATATCACTGGGTTAAATCAATACATTAGAGTAAGAGCAACCACACAAGTGATTTTTAACACCACATATTCACCTAAGGTCTGTTTGGTTCAATTGAGAATGAGGGGAGGGGAAGGGAGGTGAGAGGAGGGATTTATTATGTTGACAAAATTACCCTCATTTTTTTTATTAAAATTCAAAATTATCCTTGTTGAAATATTAAAATTCTAGGTTTTATTTTTTTTTACAACAAAAAAAATTTAGGTTTTCTACTCATTAGATTTTTTTTTTGTTATATATCCATTAATTTGTTTTTTTTTTACGTAATATATCCATTATAATTTAATCCTTATTTTGAGTTTATAAGGTTAAGAGTAAAAAAATAAATTACTTCTCCAAAATTTAAAATATTCCCTCACCTCCCCTCCCCTCCCCTCCCCTCCAAAAACTTCGAACCAAACGGACCCTAAAACTTCAAGACATTAGGGGTCTGTTTGGAATGACTTATTTTTAAACTTATGCGAAACAACTTATGCAAATAAATAAACTTTTATGTATTATTATAAGTTTTTCAAGATATTTTATGAGAAAACGATTTATAAAAATACAATTTTATTTAGTGATAATTTATAAATTAATATAAAAAATTATTTATTTGCATAAGCTATTTTCATAAGCTCAAAAATAAGTCAAATCCAAACAAACCCTAAATTTATCAAAAAAAAACAAACCCTAAATTTACGTGTCCTTTCACTTATATGTTGCACAACCAATGTGAGACTTTTAACCACACTTACTATGTCTCAACGTCAATATTCTTCCAACTAATATGTGAAACTTTTAACTCATAGTTGATATATCTCAAGAGTGACCAGATAATAATTGAGAATTTTAATTTGACATATTTCAGGTTTGGAGACAATGGAATGATGAAACACCTTTAAGTATATTGGACCCAAAAATTAAAGAAGATTATTCAGAAAAAGAATTCATAAAATGCATTCAGATTGGTCTATTATGTGTTCAACGTGACCCAGATGCTAGACCTTCAATGGTGACAATTGCTTCTTATCTTAGTAGTTATTCAATTGAATTACCAACACCACAAGAACCTGCATTTTTCTTGCATGATAGAACTTTTTCAAATGTTGCTGCACAAGGATCAAGTTCTACTCAATTTGTTAATAGTTCTTCATTGTTGTCTATCAATCAAATGTCTACTACAAATACTTTTAGTCCTCGATAGTAAATTAAATATTATTTTATACTTCCTCCGGCCATTATTATAAGCAAAATTGACTTTTTTGATACATTGAAAAAGTGATGTATTTGATCCATAAATTCATCACTTTTTCAATGTATCAAAAAAGTCAATTTTACTTATAATAGTGGCCGGAGGGAGTATGTTTTTAGTATCAATTAGTATAACTTTGAAAAGGATTGAAGAAATGAAAATATATACTTGTAATAATTTGATGTAAAGACTTAAGTAAAGAATGTTTGTATATAGGTAGTATATAGTTAAGTTTTTTAGCTAGTATATTATAACAATCTCAGGAAGGTTGGTTCAAGCCCAAATGTGATGACATTCATAAAAGCTCAATAAATCTTTCAGATAATAGTGGAACTTACTTTGTTATGCCTGCAAAATTGGAGCTTGCAATGCACTTCACTTTAGGGATAATAGTGTTACTTGCTTGGTTAGTTATGTCTGCAAATTTGAAGCTTGCAATGCACTTCGTGTAGAGATATGTGACATGATGATTGTTGACCTTCGAGCAGACAATAACTCGAAAGTACTAGTTTACATGGTATCAGGAAACTACAATAGTAATATGAATATTCATATTTTGATTCAACGCAATCGTGACTTAGAGACTATGATCAGAAAATTTAGGTCAACCATATTCTGGTGTAAAAGCAATAGATTAACCAATTTACTAGCTAATTTAAACTAATTTTAAATTTGTTGGATTTGCATATTTTAAAAACTTGTTGTAGAAATTTTTAAGAACTCATTTTTTTTATGACATTTTAGGTACTAACATGTATTAATTTAATTTTGTAGTATTTTTCCTAGACCATACAGTCTTTTGTACAAAAAAAGAAAAGAAAAAAAAAAACAAAATATTGAAAGGTGTGTAGGAAAAATTGAGGTGAACAAATATAAAAGTACTAAATGATAATAAATCTCATTTTTATGTTTAAATTAATAACTTAACTAAATCAATTTAAATAAAATAAAAAAATAAAAATTTATATTAAATTAATGTCAATTCTAATATAATTTTTTATTTCACTTTGTTATAATATCATTTTTTTTCAAATTTTAATCCCCACGTATAATATGTTTTTTTTTTTAATTTTAGATGAAGTTATAATCCACTAAAATTAAACTTACATACAATTGCGAGGTTCCGGGTTCGAACCCGGATCGCGATGTTCGGCCTAATAATTTCGGCATTTTTGCCAGTTGAGTAGGAGATTATAATATTATTTTAGTCATAAACAGAAAAAAATTCATATTTTTTTACTTATACGAAATTATCAACAATCTTAAAAATTCTGACTTTAAAATGTTTTCCCTTTTTACAAGAAACAATTTTACAAATTGATTCTTCTCACACACACGCGTCTCCGTGAAATCTCTATTCTAGATTCTTCCACTTCTCAACTTTTCCCAACCCTTCCATTTTCTTTCATGCATCAATTCCCATTTTCACTCATCTAAATCACAAAATTTCAATTTTTTCATCTCATTTCAATCTGGGTTCTTTCAATCATGGCTTGGTATAGAAGGGGAAAGCATGTTCTTGATACTTTTCATAGATTATCTTCAAGGGTTTCATCTCAAAATTCAATTTTTCAACCTAGTTCAAGAATTTCACCATCTGGGTATTTGAATTTAGGTTCTAAAGGTACTATCTTTAATGGCTTTTCATCGTTTTCTTCAATTTCTAATAGATTAGGAACAAGTTTAGGAACAAAGGGTTTTGAAGTTAATAAGAATTTTAGAAGATTTTACTATGTTGATCCTCAAAATGTGCGGCATTTTAGGCCAAGAGGGCCAAAACGTTGGTTTCAGAATCCTAGGAATGTTATGATTGTTGTAGTAGTTGGTTCAGGTGTTTTTATTACTGTGTATTTTGGAAATATGGAAACTGTTCCTTACACGAAACGAACTCATGTGATTTTGATGTCGGATAAGATGGAGAGGATGCTTGGAGAGAGCGAATTTGAAAAGATAAAGGTTGGTTTTAAGGGGAAGTTGTTGCCTGCAATACATCCTGAAAGTGTGAGAGTTACGATGATAGCGAATGATATTGTTAATGCGTTGAAGAGAGGGTTGAGTCAGGAGAATGTATGGAGTGATTTAGGGTATGCTTCGGAAAATACTATGATGAGTGAAGAAAATGGGAGGGAGACACTTAATGCATTGACTGAAAATGAAGGGAATGTTGACGGGAATTGGCACCGGGAGGACGAGGTTCTTGATGATAATTGGGTTCAGAAGAGTAGGAAGAAGGGTGAGAAACGAGGGTCGCAGCCTTATACTTCGCATTTGGATGGATTCAACTGGGAGATTTTGGTGGTTAATGAGCCTGTTGTTAATGCGTTTTGCTTACCTGGTGGGAAGATAGTTGTATTTACGGGTTTACTTGAGCATTTTAGAAGTGATGCAGAGATAGCAACTATTATTGGACATGAGGTATTCATTTGATTTCCTTAACTTGTTAGGTTTGTTTGGTCTACTTTTGATACTGTTTGAAAGATATTATCTAAACAATTTATGATATGCTTGTAAGCTCTTTTCGTTTTATGATAAATGTTCATAGATTATGTGAAAACAAATTGACTTTATTTTATCTTGTTATAGAAATAGCTTTTATTTAAGCACTTGTATGATAAAGGCTTATGTTAGAAGTGTTTAATTAGCATCTTAATCCAATCAGGGCCATTGTTTTTGCTGTTTATATGTTTAGGAGATGTATATATCTAATATCTAACACTTTGTAGCTTGGTAATTAGGTTGCACATGCCGTGGCCAGACACAGTGCTGAGGGGATGACAAATAATCTGTGGTTTTTTATTATACAATTGATACTTTTTCAATTCGTCACACCTGATGTTGTCCAGACAATGTCATCACTTTTTTTACGGCTACCTTTCTCCAGAAGGTAATGATTACTCTATTGTCTCTCTTTATAACCAATTCAATTTCTGTATTGTTCTTTAAAAATAGTAGATTTATTTCGTTGATATATAGGTAATGTTTCTTAGACAGGTTAGAATAGGAGTGCACATTAAATATTAAGAGAAGTGAAAAACATGAAATTAGGTAAAAGATGAATAATTTTTGGCTCGATTAGTGGAACCATAGAGAATAGAATAGGTTTCTCTTTTATGTTTCGTTTTGTTCATATGCCAAATGCTACCATATATGCTGACCCGAGTCATATTGATGTAGCAATGATTTGTTTTTTTGGTATGCCAAATGAATTGCTTTATTCATGCCTTAAGACCAAATCGAAGACATAGTTTTTTGTTAATTTGGTTGTAGTACCTTGAGCATGGTTGTTAAACTTGTGAGTCAACTCGCAGACCTTGGCCGAGATTACGACTTTCTAAAATGAGTCGACTCGCGAGCAGAATTCTCTTCTGCACAGACCAAATCGTATAGAGTCGCGATTCTGTTGATAGTTGACGAGTTTGCCAAAAAATAAGAAAAAAAGAAGCCTAAAACACGACCATTTCTTAAAATCAAGGGCTGTGATTCCATATATCCTTTGAATTTCTTTTCGCATTTCAGTACAATACAAACCTCATTGCAACGGTTTCTTCTTCCTTTGTGCAATGCTGCTGTTTCTGTTTATCATCTCCGGCATTTGTTTCTGGTGTGCTGAGTGTTGTGTTATGTTTCATTGCTCTTCTGTTGCGTTTGTGTATCCAACATCGGATACTTTATAATTATTCAAAGGAAAACTAAGCTATGAATAAAGACAGCTTACAACTTGTTTTAATTGAGTAACAAGAATCCACTCAATTCACTGTACTTTGTGATATTTCACTTTTATCAAAGTGTGAATCAACCTAGTAAATTTGTTTAAATATATATATATATATATATATATATATATATATATATTTTATTCTAGTTATTTTTTGGTGGTTTGCTGGTACTTCTGTTCCCACTAATACTTTGCGAATTTTAGTGAACCAATTCGCAAAAGTACCGCGAAGCGCGAATCGGTACACACGAATTGGTTAACAGTTCCCATGGAAATAAGCGAATTATGTTTCTATCAACATGTAATCCAGTTTTGTAGGGTTGTGTTAGGCCGAAATCAAATCTTAAATCTATATGCATTTGCATTTCAACTTTCAATTTTACCATGGTAAACAAACTACTCCAATTGAAGGATACAGGTTGAATTGTACAGTTGATATTGGTTGCAGTTTCTCTTGTATAATCACAAAGGATTAAGATACTATTGATTTCTTGGATGTTTGTAAAGGGTATGTGCAACTGTATTTAAATTCTACTTGATTAAACTGGTTTAAAAAAATACATGTTGGAAACATAGGGTATGTGCAACTGTGAAGACTGATCGTCGTGGTCGATAACACAGGGCATTCATTATGTGACTGTTCATGAGGCATTTGATAGCAAACCATTCATTTAGGTTCATAAAATGCAATACTCCCAAGAGTTTACTTTTTAGGTTCATAGAATGCACCTTCAAGAGTTTACTTTTTAGGTTCATAGAATGCAATAATCCCAAGTAGCATCCTGAACAACCAAGCTTTTTCACTGAACTATGTGCCGCCGTTCTTTGCTACCGACCTTTATGATCTCCCTGCTAGCCAAAGTTGTTTCCTGTTATTCATCCTCGACAGTATAATTCCCAGGGTCCTTTTTTAACTGAGACACATGAAGTCTCCATGTGGAGTACTAGATCAACCTTCGAAATAGGAAGTAACAGTCAACAAAAAACTCTTCAACATCAATTTTTCACATTCTATTTTGACTATTTAACCAACCATGTTCTGCTCCTCTTTGCGTAACAATGCTATTTTCTCATTAGATATGTACGTGCATGTTTGTGTTCAAGCTGCTTATGTATCTGTTCGAGAATCCCATATTGGATTGTTGCATTTTTATGGAAAGAAAAGTTGTGACTAAACCCAATTTTATCACCAATTTTTCAGGATGGAAATAGAAGCTGATTACATTGGGCTTCTATTAATTGCATCAGCCGGCTATGATCCACGCGTGGCACCTAAAGTCTACGAGAAGTTGGGAAAAATCACTGGCGATTCTTTGGTTCAAAACTATCTCTCCACTCATCCATCTGGAAGAAAAAGAGCAGAATTGCTTGCTCAAGCTCAGGTAATGGAAGAAGCTGTCACTATATATAGGAATGTACAATCTGGACGTGGGGTTGAAGGTTTTCTTTAGAACTACCATAGTTGTTTTGTGAAAGTATACTGAAAAATTTAGTACACAGTGCCCTTAATTAGATGGGGTTTCCCAAATGCAGGAATGGAAATCCCACTATACTTGATGGTGTATGTGATTTTGTTTAGTTTACTTAATAATAAACATAGGAGCATATAGATCAAATATTTTTTTCTTATTTGTATTTTACAATTTTTTGAAAATAGATATAATATTTTCAAAAATCTTAAAAATATTGAAACATCGTTTTTATTATTTCTGAAAATGCATTATTCATAGTTTGTTTTTAATCCTCTTTCTATCACGATTGTTCACTACACCAACAAATGTTTAGCAATGTTTAGATTTTCTATATGCTGAGGCCTGAGGGTAGAAATTGAACTCTTAAGGCATGTTTGATTGCATTTTTAAAAACTGTTTTTTTTTTCTCTTTTTAAAAATTAAACTCTATCCATTGATTTAAATTACCTGGAAAAAAAAACTGCTGCATTGCCATGAACCATTTGTAACCACACCGCATGACAAGGGAACTAGAGTCAGAAGGTTTTGCTATAACCTCCTCCATTCCGTCATTCCGCTTATATTTATTCCACACAACCTCACACCAAAGGTCAGTCGCACCAGACTTTAAGGACCACACCATGTTGGCTTGGCTATATACAAGCCTTGTTCATTTGATTGAGACGTCGTATTCCCAAACCACCTGCCAGCTTAGGACGAGTAATCTTACTCCACCCTACAGCATGATACTTTCTATCATTATCAACCTCCCCCCAAATAAATACAGGTTTTAGGGATGACCGTCGTCATCATCGGATAAATAGGAATGGCTTCTAGAACACTCTTTGCTAGCGTCACCCTTCCTGCAAACGAAAGATGTTTCGATTTCCAAGCTGACAGTTTCAACCCCCATTTGATCAATAATAGTAAAGCGGAACTCCCAAATACTTTCCAAGCATATTAATTTCTCTAAATGTTGAGAAGTAGAAAATTAATAGGAGTTGAGTCTAAGCGTTGCTAAAATGTCATGAAACTATAACCAAAAGCCAAAAAATGTGAAAGCCTTGCTGAAGCCTCAACTTGCAACGGGCCTATATCAATGCACTACGGTCGTAACAAGCAAGTCAGTAGCTTCCTTGCGGGCATTGGTTTACTACTTCATATTTTTGCAAGTCTTTGTGGGATCCATATTTTTAATTACGACGATAGCACTTTGCAAACTATCACAAACTTAAACATATTTATTTTGAGGTGAATCAATGCGCCGATTTGATAGCAAATATGGGTTATAGTGGGGATTATTTGGCTTGTTACATTTATGAGTTCTCCCTTCTTTAAATTTGCGCCGATCGTAGATAGGAATAACAACAAAACCCGTATTCGTGGGCAGTCTGAACCTGACATAACTTTGACAGGAAAAATGTAAACTGATTTGGTTTGAGTGTTTTTTTTTCAATTCCAAAAGACGGGTTGGGTAGTGGGGACACTAGTATCCATCTTGAACTTGCCCCGTTTGTATCAAAATTATATATTTACCACTTTTAACTTAGAATCCCTTCAACAAAATCTTAAATTATATTCATTTGTTTATTTTATTTTTAAGTGAGCTTTAAATAAATTGTTTCCTCTATTTTTATTTTTAAAGTGAGCTTTATCAAATTGTTATAATAGTATAGTTTAAAACTTCCTTTACCATTTTTAATTAAAAAAAGGGTTAATAGGTTTTTACCCCCTGCAAAGTAGGCGAGTTTTGCGTTACCCCCCTGTAAATTTTTTTCTTGAGATTACCCCCTGCAAAATTTATTTTTTTGATTTACCCCCTTTTTGCTGACGTGGCAGGCAAAAGTCAACTGCCATGTCAGCAAAAAACTTGACTTTTTGCCTGCCACGTCAACAAAAAGGGGTAAATAAAAAAAAAAATTTGCAGGGGGTAATCTCAAGAAAAAAAATTACAGGGGGGTAATGCAAAACTCGCATACTTTGCAGGGGGATAAAAACCTATTAACCTTTAAAAAAAAAGTGCCAAATTGCAGTATAACTTCATGCAAAGATGGAGATGTATTACCCAAACACAATCAGGTATAAGTTTGGAGTTCTATTATTTATCCCAACAAAAATTGAATTATTAGAATGAAGACACATGTTAAGAAACTCAATATAAAAATATTCCCCATGAAATTTGTGCATTCAAAATTTTAAAAGTTAAAATATCACTTTTTCAACACAAATTTTTCACTTTTAAATTTCCTAACGTGTGCTCTTAGCAAGATCCTTACTAGAACGCATCAAATTCGGGGACAGGGAAGACAAAACCCATCTTAGCCCCATCCACCAGCATGCCTAATTGTCGAGGGACCCTCATTTGTTCCTTAGCCTCGTTTTAGTTTACTATTTTACTTTACTTTCTTCATCAAAAAATACTTCATCCGTTACAAAATATAAGTAAAAGTTAGTTAACAAAAGTGAATGTATTTGGTTTAAATTTTGAACCAAATAGATTAAGTTTCTTTGACTCACTTTTGCTTTTGTAACGGAGGGAGTACTACAGTAGAACCGAGGAATATATGTTTGGAAAATCCATAAAATAATTGTTCTTCGATAGGTACACTTGTATCATCTCAATGCCTATGAAAGAAAGCAATTGATCACTTCCATGTATACTAGCTAGTAGTTAGCTGCCAAGTTTACAAATAACTACCGATTCATCAATCTTGGAACTTGATAAAGATAATCCAGATAGAGAAGCTCAAAGGTGCAATGCTTGGAACTTGGAAAGACATTTTAGTATTTCTGTTTATTCTCAGAAATGGATTGTTTTCTTCATTCATGCATGCATGCCTTTTCTCTACACCGACCACAATTATAATAAAAAAAATTATTATTTTGGTTGATTAATTATAGATTAGATATGTAAACTATTCAACAGGCAATAAGCACTCTTTTGAGCCATACAGTTCAGAGTCAAACAAAGAAAATGACGAGAATATTACATCAGTCTGAAATCAATCACGAGAATTGATACTAATTAATTCAAACTTTAAACCTTAAAATTAGTAAATCTCGACAAATCCGAAGCATACAGAGTGTCAAAGGTTGGAGATGCCAATCACGAACCGGAAATACATAACAGTGAACCAGAGACAAATTTGATCAACAACCAGGTTGCGAAGTGAGCTAGGGAACACAACAACAAGGTCATCACAGTTAGAAAATTTAAAGACTGATTTAGAGGCAAAAAAGTTTAAAATCGACCGCTAATTCAATTAGGGACCGATTTATGACTATTTTATGTTTAAGATTTGTCAATATTATATTTAAAATTATCTGTTAAACTTATATAAGATTATATTATGTAAAAAAATATTAAAATTTGTCTATATGAAAGAAAAAAAAAACATAAATTTTTTTAAATAAAAATAAGTGATTTTTCATTTATGAACAAAAACCAACATTCTTTAATTTTAAAGGGACGAAAAGTGTAATTACCTCTTATTCAAATGGGTAAGAAGAAAATAACTATGTCGACAAGAATAGTTTTCCTTTATATTTTTTTTTTCTTTTGTGCATACGAGCTTCGTAGAATTTAAGTGGGGTATCATTGCTTATGTTTGTGTCCCATACATTTTGATAGACTTTTAGGTTTGTCCATTAGTCCTTATTTCTTCTACGACAACATTTTTTTAACCCTTGTTTTGGCTTTTTGGGTAACAACATTTTTCTCTTGACCTTCATATCTTAGTCGTTGACTTGCTTCCGTCAACCATACTAACAAGGAAAGGACCTCTGAAAAATTGTTTACTACTAGTAAACTCTAGAATATCATTTTTATTAAAAAATTCATTTTATGACAATAAAAAGTTTAATATATGTACTACCCTAAAAAAATAAATTAATATATAATGAAAATTTAACTAAAATTTATCCATAATAATAATGTTTGTCTTTAAACTAGGCTAATTAATTTTAGATTTCCCACTTTAATCTATAATTTTGAATAAATTTTCCACTATGGGCAACACCCTAATTATAGTCTCTATAGGAATACCACTTGACAAACGAATCTAAATATTTTAGTAAAAAAAAAAACTAAATATAAGAGTTCATTTTAAAAAGATTATTAACATTTCATTCCAAAAATTTCAGTGACTAAGGCAAATGAAATCAGAGATTTGAATTGGGATTTGGGATTATTTGAAGTCACAATCAAAGGAGGAGGCATGATTAAGAGAGGAGTTGTTGGGAATCCTCAAATTCAAGCATGAGTACAAAAATTGTGATGGATTTTCTGTGTTCTTATTCTTATTATGAAAGTTATGTGAGATATATTATTCTAAAGAGAATAATTTTATTTTATTTTGTTTTGAATATTCCAATTTTCTTATTCATTGTTTTTATTCTTCATTAATTAGATCTTTATATATAGAGTTAAATTATCATTATTTTAAGGTTAAATAGTTTAGTGAGTAGAAATTTCACCCTTAAGATAGATTAAAAATTCCACTCTTAAAATAGATAAATAAGGTTTGAATCCTAACCTCTGTATATATAGTGTGATATCTTTGTCAATTGAACTAATCTCACGGAGATAGTTAAATTGTTATACAAAATATATTTCTAAATTATATTTTCAAAGAAGAAATAAATCCTAAATTATTTTAAACAAAAATATAAATCTTAAATTATAATTATATTTTTAAATATAAATATGTAAAATATATTTTTTAAAAAAATCTTCAAAATCTTCTTCATGGAACATATGTAATCATAATTTCTTTTGTTTATCTTCTTCATGTAACACATAAACATGTACTAATTAAGGTTGTTGAGTACTATTTACATCTGCATGTAACACATTAAAATGTATTTTATTGTTTTTTATATACATCATCAAATGATGGCCAAACTAATTTGTCAGGGGAAAAAATTTGATAAAAAAACTGATTTGCAAGGGAAATAAAATTCGTAAAATCCTTCGTTTGCTTTGTTGCTTTATAGGATGGCTGGATGGGTGCTTGCTTTAGTTATGTTAGTGGCTGATTGCTTTTATGCTTTTAAATGGATAGCTTTTTTTAATATAAAATTTCCTTTGCTTTTTTTCTTAAATAATGGTCACTCACCTTTGTCATAATGTGATCGGTACAAATTTTCAATCAAATTTAAAAGTTAGCTACTTTGTTACTTTGAATGGTTTTTTTTTTTTTAATAGTTTGGTGGTTAAAATGAATAAGTGAGTACATATGCAATGTCCTTGCCCAAATGAGAGATCCTTGCAATATTAATGGGCATCTTTCTTCAATGCAAACCAACTATATCAATGTATAGATTGTATGAAAAACTAGCAAGGGCTCAGATCAGGTTCTCAGATTTAAGTGGTATATTTCAAAATTATAGAATTAATGTTTTTTATAGATTGATCTCAATCGAACAATCATCGCTTTCCAAAATGCTTGAATGTATGAACAAGTAAAAAAAAATAAAAAAAAAAGAACTAAAGTTATACGAATTGATGTGCCAAATTTACTTTTCTTTTAATTTTTTTAATTTATTTATGTGCCTAAATTTTGTATCCAAATAACTGTGCTTAGATAAAAACTCCAATTACATGGAATCCAATTTCTATGGGCTTGAGCCTATGTCGGAGAAATGTTGCTTTACCACTGGTCACAATTATTTACATAGTAAGCTTGTTGTTACTATATAATTTTGATCATTAATATCTTAAGTTATTTATTATTAAAAATTATAAAAATTTATATTTTAAAAATATTCATTAAATCAAATCGAACATGTTATATTCTAACTTTTATTTTTGTATTGTGTAAAAAAAATATTTTTTTTTATATACTAATACAAAAATATGGTCAAAATAAATTATATAATTATTACACATAATAAAATTGCAACATATTTTAAAACAAAAATAATATTATTTTAATAATTATCTAGACCATCCAATCTCAATAAACAACCACCATGACCATGACAATGAATAATATTGCCATAAATTGGCCTAATAAGCCAAGCTTTCCACATGAATTTGTCAATTAATTAACTATTCTTTCTTGACTTACATGATACAAAACCCACATCAACATTGACTTGTTTGCACCAATCATTGACTTGTTTGCACCAATCATCCCTCTAATATTAACACACCCAATATTCCCATAACACATCCATGGTAAGTAAGTGCTCTCAAAAATCAACAAATCCATGGCTAATTTCCATAAAATTCTCAACCTCTTCACCATAATTATTTTCCTCAATACTTTCACATCTACAAATTCTTGGGATGATCCTTTTTACCTATACCAATATTGCTCAAGTAACACAACATCAGCCAATACTTCATTCCAATTTGATCTCACCAACCTCCTCAATTCCTTATCATCATATGCCACAACAAAAACCAACACAAAATTCTACAACACAACATTCATTGGTAACAATCCTTCAGACACAATCTATGGAATGTTCTTATGTAGAAATGATGTTCCATCTCAACTTTGTCAACAATGTATAGTCAATGCAACACAAAGACTTTCATCACAATGTTCTTTATCTAAAGAAGGTGTTGTTTGGTATAATGAATGCATGGTTTGGTATTCTACATCATTTATTTTCTCAACTATTGCAAGAACTTCACCTAATTTTAACCTTTTGAACACTGACAAAGTTTCAAACACAAAAAATTTCATGAGTTTATTGTTTTCTACAATGAACAAATCTGCAGATGAAGCTGCTTTTGGTGACAAAAAATTTGCAACAAATGAAAAAACTATTTCAAAATTTCAAACCCTTTATTGTTTAACTCAATGCACACCAAATTTGTCACCAAATGAATGTAGAATTTGTCTTAGTGGATTAATAAAGGAACTTCCAAATTGTTGTGAAGGTAGAGTTGGAGGAAGAGTTCTTAATCCAAGTTGTAATATTAGGTATGAATTTTATCCTTTTTATCTCAAATCTATTGGTTCATCAAATCCTTCATCACAACAAATTTTACTTCCACAAACAAAAAATTCATATGATGATGATTCAATGTTTTTAGAACAACCTTTTTACCTTTCACATAATTGTTCAAGTAACAAAAACTTCACTTTTAGTAACACTTTCAAAGTTCATCTCACAACCCTTTTTTCTTACTTATCTTCTAATGCCACCAAAAATCTATTTCATAAAGTTAATGTGGAAAATTCAACTTTTGGACTCTTCATGTGTCGTGGTGATGTTTCTTTTTCCATATGTGAGCTATGTGTGAAAAATGCAACACAAAAATTAATCAAAGGGGGGTGTGACAATTTTCAAGAGGGTATAATTTGGTATAGTCAATGCATGATAAGATATTCAAATTGGAATTTTTTCTCTTTAGTGGAAAAAAATCATGTGTATTATGAGATGAATGTTACTAATGATTCTAGTCCAAACAAAGAGAAAAACTTGTTCAATTTTGTAATATCAACTACATTATCAAATGTTGCAATTGTGGCTGGAGATAGTGATGAGAGATATGGAACAAAATCATTGAAATTGAATGATTTACAAACACTTTATACACTTGGTCAATGTACACAAGATTTGACAAGTGATGATTGCAAAGGTTGTTTAGGAGATGTTATTGGAAATGGAATTCCTTGGCCTTATTTAGGAAGTGTTGGTGGAAGAGTTTTATATCCTAGTTGCAATTTGAGGTTTGAATTGTTTCAATTTTATAAGGACAGTGAGAATGTTACCACACCAAGAAATAATCATTCTTCATCAGGTAAAGTCTTCATATTCTAGTTTTATTTTATATTTCAAAATACATCCCTACAAGTATTAATTTAAAATGCTCTGTTTTATTGAGTTAGTAATCTAGGTATATTTCATTTTTGTTTTAAATGAACTTATGGTCACTCTATTTTAGATTATTGATCCCTACTTTCCATCAAAATCTGAGATTATAATCCCCAATTTCACAATTTTCTGGATTTTTCCCACAATCTATTTAGGAGTGTATTTTTTTACCACGTGTTATTTTTTTTTTGTCAAGTAGTCTAATAGCTAGAAATTCACGAGGTGAATAGGTGAAAGATTCCGAGTTTGAACTTCAGCTCTACATATAAAATGCAATATTTCTACCAATCGAACTATGTTTACAGCCATTTTAACTAATGATAGATGTGGTATTACACTTACAATGCTAATTTAGAACAATTCTTGATAAATTATAATATTGCTATAAATGATTGGTTATGCTAGTATAGTTGAAATGTCTTTCATTTTCTTATAGTGATAATGCATTTGTCCCTCCTATGTTTTAAAAAACAATGATTCTTAATTATAATTCTGGTCTCTTATTTTTACCATTTTTAGGATTTGGTTCTCCCGTTTTAAAACCTGACCGTATTAATCCTCTATTATATTTCTTGACTAAAAAATAGGTGATGTTATATGTTTTAAATGACTCGGTATATGATATAATTATGGGAAAAGATCGATAACAATAAATTTGTAAGAAAATTCTCTTAAATTTTTTATTTAAAACATGTCATATCACCATATTTAAATTAAATATTTGATGAAGAGATCAAAACTGTCAAATTTTAAAATAGAAATATCAATTTTGCAAACCGGCGACAAAAGAGGATTTTTTTTTTTTACCAAACAAGTATTTGAACAAAATCTTTGTTGACGAACTCTTGATACAGGAAAAAAGTAAAATGATGAAAGAAAAAAAATTGTTAAAAACCTATTAAAGCATTTTGTATCATGAAAACTATTACTACTCCATTTGAATGAGATGTGTTGAATGTTCTATGCAGGAAAAAGGAGAAATGGGCCAGGAACAATTGCCTTGATTGTTGTGCTCACAATTGCTCCAGTGATACTCCTCTTTGCTGGATGCTATTTGCTAAAGAGAAAATCAAGAAAGAGTTTTAGGTCTATGCTTAGAGAAAATTGTATGTGTTATAAAATCTATCAAACCCTTTCTTTCAAAGATTAATGTTTCAAAACTTGGTTTAACAATTTAATATTTTTTATCTAGTTGGTCAAGAAAGTGCAACTCTAGAGCCATTGCAATTTGACTTTGCTGTAATTGAAGCAGCAACCAACAAATTTTCAAATGAAAATTTCATTGGCAAAGGTGGATTTGGAGAAGTTTACAAGGTTGGTAATTGTGGTAAAATGTATTTAATTTTTTGCTGTAAATTTTTCCATAAATAATGATTTTATATTTTTAGGGCACACTTTTGGATGGACGACAAATAGCAGTAAAAAGACTCTCAAGAAGTTCTACGCAAGGTGCAAAAGAGTTCAAGAATGAAGTTTTGCTGATCGCTAAGCTTCAACATCGAAATCTAGTCACGTTCATCGGTTTTTGCCTCGAAGAAGAAGAGAAAATACTTATTTACGAATATGTGCCCAACAAGGGCCTTGATCACTTTTTATTTGGTTAGAAACTTAATTCCATTAAAGTCCTTAGTATTTATCATATTTATTGATTGACTACCAAATATGCTTCATTCTTACATTTCTCACTTGAATATTTTTTGCAGACTTTCAACGAACAAAGTTCTTAAGTTGGTTGGAACGTTACAATATTATAAGAGGAATTGCTCATGGAATTCTCTATTTACATGAACATTCTCGACTCAAAGTTATTCATCGTGACCTCAAACCTAGTAATATTTTATTAGACGAAGACATGATTCCAAAAATATCAGATTTTGGTCTTGCAAGAATTGTTGAATTAAACCAAGACAAAGGAAGTACCAATAGAATCGTCGGAACATTGTAAGTTTATATTATATATTATCGATATACGTTGTTTTCCTCTATTCAAAACTAAGCTCATGTCCATTATTTTTTCTTTTTAATTTTCTTTTATAGAGGTTATATGTCTCCAGAATATGCAATGCTCGGACAATTTTCGGAGAAATCCGACGTTTATAGTTTTGGAGTCATGGTTTTAGAAATTATCACCGGAAAGAAGAATGTAAGGTCTTATGAATCACTTGTTGGTGATAGCCTCTTGAGTTATGTGAGTATATATACATCTAGCAATTTTTATTTTATTTTTTTTGAATGGCATACATCTAGCAATTTGTTTAATTTCCATTAATGATTAAAATGCAGAGTGGTAACAAAATGTATATTAATTTTTCCAATTTGTTATAGGTTTGGAGACAATGGAGGGATAAAATACCATTAAGCATTTTAGACTCAAACATTAAAGGAACTTATTCTGAATTTGAAGTCATTAAATGCATTCATATTGGTTTATTATGTGTTCAACAATTCCCTGATGCAAGGCCAACAATGGTAACAATTGTTTCATATCTTAACAATGATTTCATTGAATTGCCAACTCCACAAGAACCTGCATTTTTGTTCCATGATCAAATGGGTGCAAAAGGAATTCCACAAGATTCAAGTTCTAGTCAATCTATAAATAGTTGCACACCTTTAACTACCAATGACTTGTCTATAACTGAATTTCTTCCTCGCTAATTTTTTGTTTTCCTTTTTTTTTTCTTTGTTGTTAAGGATGTTTTAATTGAATAATAATGTCATTTGGAAACTATTATGTGCAATTAAAAAAAAATATAGAGAACAAAAGCATTTGTGAATTGCAATGTGATTTCTCTTGCTTCATTCAATTCAATGAGATTTGGATTTTCTGCTGTAGAAATATCACGCTTTTTGAATCTTGACCATTTATTTCTGATCAGACGGTTTATATTAAATATAGCAAAAAGTAAGTACTTTAGATCTGATTCATCGGATCGTGATCGGACGGTTTGGATATAGTACTGCGTCCTGCAATAACTGCACCAAATCTAATTCTCATTCAATATGATCCATCAAAGTATTTATAAAAGTAGGTAGTTTCCATCATATGCTAAGTTATGCCTTACATGGTTCTGATACTCCCGCAAGTGTACGGTTATCGTTGTAATAAAAATAGTCATTCTACATAGACTTGTAAAAAAAGGAATATAATTTCTATATCAATGGATTTAATTGGAAAATGTAGTGATCACAAGAACATAATTCTTATGGACTGGATTTTATAATAAAATTAAGCTTTGCATGTGAGCTATGCTCTATTCATTTCTAAAATATTGTACTCAGAACAACCTTTTGCAATAACAAGGATATTTATGTTGGCCTGTTTCTTTTCCATGTTTGACCATAAACAAGTTAAATAAAATACACCAACATTTTAAAACAATTCCTTCATCTTTCTCTGTGATTAATACATTCCCGATTCCCCTCGTTTTCCTTAATGTATTTCACCTGATTTAAGTCTTGGTTTTCCTTCACTGCTACTTTTAGCATGTTTATAGATACCTCATTCCCTTTCTTTAATGTCTAGTAGGGGGCTGGTATATCCCATCAAAATCTCTTACTTTAGCTTCACTTATCGATTTCTTCGTATCTTACTTAACTAAACTAAGAAAACACTTCTCATAAACTTATCGACTTCTTTGTGTCTTCCTTAACTAAAAGAAGAACACACTTCTCTTATTAAACTTACAAAACATAACAAAAACTGTCATACAAACGATACCTTAGCCAATGCATTGGACAACATAGTTTAGTACATTTTCCTTTGAAGGAAACCTGAAGCAAAATTTGTTACTAAGAACCAAACTAATATTTAATGAATTTTCATATTCAACAAATCATCCAACCATAAGTTTTAGAGCCTAGGGGGAACAAACCTTTAATTTTTATTCACTTCAATTACGATTCAATCTTTCATTACCTAATCGATATTTTGGATTGATTTTTATCAGGTATATACTAGTTTTAGAACCTAACAAAAGAAGAAGAAAAAATAGGATACTAGCCCACCTTATTAATATCTTTCAATTACCAAAATATCACAAAACTTAACATCTAAGTTTATACATGTTCCATTTTAAAGAAAACTTAAAGATAAATACTCATCCAAAACGGCAAAATCAGTAATAATTATATAGAAAATAGAATTATGCTTGCTTTCTACAAGGCCTTTGTTCCTAGTGATCAAACAATAAGCATGTATATTGTAACCAAGAACCAATAAGCATATATATATTGTAACCAGATGACAAATGTATGCAAATTTTACAAATGTCTTACTTGTACTGTGGGTACGTTTATTTACAAAATCATGACCCAGTGCACTTTGATTTTTCTATGTAAGTGAGTAATCTAAATAGAAGGCATAAGAGATAGAAGAGTTTCTGAGTTCTCACAAAGGATTTACATAGAGGCACATTTGAACTAGTCATACGATAAGAGTAGAGCAATAAATAAGTTTTGTTCCTAGATTCATGCTTCCTACAAGTATTCAAAGATCTAATCAAAAAGCTGTGTTCCTTGTAACAACTTTGTGACCTTTCAAACTCTCAATACTATGCATCTCTAATGGGGACTCAGTTACTCATTACACAGCACATAAGTGCCATGGTTGTGCTTGTTGTGTGTACAACTCCGGTCTAAAATAGTTAAGCTTTGTAAAATTAAAATCGTTATGCCGCAGTATAAGTATTCCAATCTACAAATGTGTAACAAAACTTGGTTTTTCAATTGGCATGGCAAGGAAACTACATAAACAAAATGATGCCATAAACTTGAAATATAAAATCAAAATAACAATGTGTAACAAATGAACCACCTTACCTAGTTTCAATCTTACAGTATACCTCTTGCGATAATTTCACGTAGAAGTTTCTCTGCCTTATCATTTTCACCTTTATTAAACAGCGAACGGATAATTATTTCATAAGTTGCAGCGTCTGGAATGCAACTATTGTCTTTCATTTTTGTTAGCAAGGCCAACGCTTCATCAAACAAGCCCTTGTCGCAAAACCCTTGGATCATAACATTATGTGTACAAACATTTAGACTGTAGCCTTTGACCAAAAGATCTTCAAAAACATTTCTTGCGTCCTCTACTCTTCCAACTTTACACAATCCGTCGATAAGAATAGTATACGTGTACATATTTGGTTGAATACCCTCATCCTTAACTTTTGTTAATAATGCAATTGCCTTTTCAACATGATGGGTTTTGCATAACGCATCCAATATAGAATTGTAAGTAACTATATTAGGTGGTTGCCCTCGATCCTGCATCTCATCGACAAGCTCCAAAGCATGTGATATTCTTCCCAATTTGCACAAACCATCAATAAGGGAATTGTAAGTTACCAACTTACCACATTAGGAATAATGTTTCTACAACGCATTTCTTTGAAAAGATTCATGGCTTCATCTAATCTTGTATTCTTACAAAACCCATTAATCATGATATTGTAACTCCAAACATTTGGAGTCACTCCACATTGGGCCATGGTGTTGAATATACCCTTGGCCTTGTTAATTTCTTTAACTAAGCAATATCCATCCATTAAAGAGCTATAAGTAACAACACCAGGTATAACACCTTTTCTCATCATCATAGCAAATACATTATTAGCTTCTTTCACTTTTCCTTCCTTACAAAAAGCATCAACCAATATATTAAACGTATACACATCCGGGTTGATGTTTTCCAATATCATTTTGTTAAACAAATCAATGGCTGCTTTCAATTTACCAACAATGCAAAAGCCATTAAGTAAAGCATTATAAGTGTAAACATTAGGAGAAATTCTGTTAGCAACCATTTCAGAATATAAATCAAAAGCATCATCAACAAGTTTATCTTTGCACATGCTATCCATAATTGCAGTGTACATTACCACATTAGGTAGAACCAACTTCCCATCAATACGCCTCAGCAATTGTAGGGCTGCACTTGTTTCTCCGACTTTACATAACCCATTGATCAAAGTCCCGTAAGTAAATTGGTTCAAATGAAATCCTTGGGCTACCAATTTGTCATGAAATTGCAATGCTTTATGGATCTGACCTTTGAGACAGAGACCCTTGATGAGTGTAGTCAAAGTTACAGCATCTGGATGATAACCCTTTTTGAGAATGTTTGCAAATACAGAAAAGGAAAGAGAGTTTAGACCCAATTGACAAAAGCAATTGATCAATATGCTCAAATTGACTAAATCTGATGCAATTCCGTTAAATTCCATCTGTGTCGTAGTGATTGGACTTAACAAGAGAACCTAAAATCTTACCAAAATGGAAGATGGGTGGAGTTGGATTCTGATGTAGCAATTGATTGAATGAGGAAATGAGATTATCTTGGTGATGTAATTGAGAGTATAGCATTGATGAAGAAGGGAAGCAAGGAATGAAATTAGGGTTTGGAAGTTGAAAAAGAGGGATCGAAGAAGCATAGTACCTCTGAAGCTTTTTGTTTGAAAACGACAACATTGTGTAGAATGAATGAATGAATGTTCTCTCTCTATCCTTAGATCTCTATATGAGAAAAGGGAAAGCAAAAAAAGGATTGTCTTACTTTTTCAAACTCGTATTAGTTTAATTTACTTCGAAATTTGTTATTGATATTCTACTCAATTAGTTGTGTGATCCTATCTATACTTATTTGAATGATCCTATAACAACAAAAAGAGTTAATAATATTTGAAGTAGAACAATGCAGTTGTATTTGATACAATTGAACAAGTTTAACATGATAAAAAGTCTAAAGAATATATACCAGGAACGTCTGATAACTTGTTTTCTTTTGAAAGAAAAAATTGTAAAGCAAAATTAGGAAAATAAGGAAGTGCATGTTGTCTCAAACAACAACACTAGAAACAAAAAAAAAAAATACTTCATCACTTTTGTTGATGAATGTTGAGACTAATTTTCGTAAATCTTATGAAAAAAAAAGTGACAAGTGATGTTCTTGACATGTTTCAATTCTTTGGAATTGAAATTGAAAATTAGTTCAATTAGAAAGTCAAGTAACTTCATTTTTTTTTGGTAACAGAGGGAAAACAAGGAAAAAATCTAAAGAAAACTATCTAGAGAAAAGAGTCCCATTATCATCAGCTAGTAGGAGAAGAGTCATTCCAGCAGGCAGAATAGCTATGGAAGCAAAAGGCTCAAGATTGTGAGCACCAAGCTTGGCTAAATAATCTGCACATGCATTACCCTCACGAATGGTATGAACAACTTTAACCCTTCAATCTCTCGCAAGGAGTTCCTTTATGTTGTGGATGATTGTCGCATAGTGGTGTCAAGCATTAACAGGATCAGTAATCAACTTGATGACGGTCTTGGAATCAGAATAACACCAAATCTCTTCATTCTCCAATCCCCAAGCCAAAACTAAGCCATGATAGACAACCAGTAACTCCGCATGAAGGATATTCGAGAAGCCTATATTGCCACAACTCTTAATAAGGATGTCTTTAAAGGTTATGGAGGATTGGAGGCCGTTCATGATCTTAATGATTTTATCACTAAGGCAGTTTCACAATATAAGATGAGTTCAGACACAGGTGAAAAGCCAGATGGCCTCAGCAAACTTGCACCAACGTATGTTCCGAGTTTCTAATGATTTTGTTTCATTTAAATCCTTTTCTACATCTTGTTTAAATGTCCTTGTTGTTTAAACGTCCTTTGTTTAAATATACTAAGGTTTTCCATTTAGATGTTGGATGCAATGTTATAATACCTCATTAGTCTCTTCTTTTTTCTTTTCTTTTCATTGCAATGTTATAATACTTCATCCATTTGGATCGTTATAAAATTGAACATAAAAGGAATTATCCGCATGAATGATAAATTGTACATTGACTGTATTGGATATGTATAATGTATGTGTGATTTATATTGTACTATTGATGAACTTGGTTGGACAAACATGCAAATGCGATAATAAATGAGATACATGAAATTCGTTACATGTATCTTTCGTTTTCTTTGTTTCAACACCTTTTTGGTTAATGTTGGATTTTATTGAATACCACATTTTTGGCTTTGTAAAACAGAGGACCGGACAGAACAATTTTTGTTGTACTCTGTTTGATTCAGAAACTGGTATGGTACTGGACAAAATAGGCACTAAACGACATGACAAAAACAAGAATTTTTGTCCCTCACTAAACCACATGACAACTTTTTGTTCATGGTATAACTATAAAAAATACGAAAATAACCATTTTATTTTTTAATATAAAAAATATTATCTCTATTTCTCTCGCAGATGCAATTTTGTTTTGTTTTGTTTTACCTTATGCTGTCCTGTTCTGTTGTATTGTTCTGTCCAGTATTGTAAAACAAAGTAGTTTTCAATTTTGATGATACGGTACTTCAATGTGCACCCTCTTTCCCTTGATACTTGGTTTTTTATTCTCATTCCCTTGTTATCTGAATCTAGGAAGAAAGCATCCTTTTGGTGAGCACCCTGGTTGCTTCATCAGAACACCACAGATTGAAAAACTCAGTGAATAAGTTCATTGTTCCTCTGCTTAGGGAGCTGTATCTTCACTCCACTACTGCTGGTAATTATTTGCCTCTTCTTCCCCCTCAATTAATAAAAATATAAAATTATTGACTATTGCACCTTTATCTATGGCCAGAGAAGTGTAATCATTTTGGTTCATGAATTTAAACCATGTTACTTCTAACTTTTCTTCTTCATGTATATTTATATATATCAGATTTCAATTATACGATTGGTTGTGCATGGGCGCGCATTGGAGCATTACACATTCATCTCTTGCTTAGCTATACTATACTGAGGTTGACCCTGCCATAAAGTACTATTGCAAGTACGCTCAACTTGAAGAAACAATATCATCACTTGAACTTGAAATTCAAGTTTTTAGATTCTTATCTCTTTATTCTCTATCCAGTAAGAAAGGTTTTTAGATTCTTATTTCTTGATTGATTCTCTATCCAGTTATTCGTACTATTTTCCTTATGCATATTTAATTATATGTTTTATGTTGGAATAATTATTTGCTTATAACGCCCTATATTTGTGTAGCAGCATTTGCACAAGATATTTGACGAGTTTGCCAAGGTTAATTTGGATAAGTATGAAAGATTATGCAAAATCAAAAAGTGACTATGATGCTCAACAGTTCAAGTTTAAGTCTCGAGCATATTCCAAATTGAGAGTGTTATTGAGGTTGAAATACCAGCTCTTGCTGTTCATTTAATCAGATGGTGTCCTCAGAGGAATATGAAATATCGGATGAAGAATGGAAGCATCTGGAAGTGTCTATCCTCGACAATGTAGTTCTCATTCACAGTCAGTTATTTGGATCTGGTGATCTAGTCCAAGCTGTGAGTCTATGTAGCCTTGCCTTCTAGAGAAGTTTTTACTTCACAAGGCTCAAGTTATGCAAGTTATTAAGAATTGGTAAAAATTATTTATTTTTTCTTCCTATATCTTTTACTTAAACATAAACACAGGATCTTCAGTCATCTCGCTCACTAAGGACAATAGAAAATAGCCATTTAAACACTTGTCAAAGAACAAGACCTTCAGTGAGCGAGATGACTGCTTCCATTGAAGAATTCTTACCACTGTTGTGTAAATCAAAGGTGAATATATAATTGTTTTTGGTTGTGAATTGCTTTAAATTTGCAATACTTACATATGGCCTTACATTATTGGAAACCATAATCACAGGAATGTTACCTAATTGGGGGGTCAAAAGCTGTCACTGCAATAAAGGCGAATTCTAGTCCTGTAGATTCATCTGAGAAGGACCGTCGAAAGACAGTGTGCGGAGCCTAATAATAGGTTTGATGAAGCCCTCAAGTCCACATATCAACACATTGCATCTGTGTTGCAGAATTTATGTTCCCCTAGTGTTGAAGAGTCCATGACAAAAATTGGTACAGGGAAAGTGTTATTTATCGATTTGCAGGTAGCAGTAACAACTCCTCATGTGATTGCAAATGTTCTAGTTTCTTTATTTTCAAAAGGTTTTGGAACATGAGCAGAAAACAATGAGGAAGATGGAACCCTCAATACATCTGAAGGTTGGCTGGCATGGGGGAAGGTGTTGGATTAAATGATGTCAGTGATCAGATTACTGATGAAGATCAACTGCTGGGAACACGCGAACAGGTTAGTTTTCGGCCTTATACCATTATTTGGCTGGCAAGTCATGTCTTTCAAATTTGGATTCTCAATGGCAAAGGTGGATTTGGAGAAGTTTACAAGGTTGGTAATTGTGGTAAAATATATTTATTTAATTTTTAGCTCTAAATTTTTCCATAAATCATGAATATATATTTTTAGGGCACACTTTTGGATGGACGACAAATAGCAGTAAAAAAACTCTCAAGAAGCTCTACGCAAGGTGCAAAAGAGTTCAATAATGAAGTTTTGTTTATCGCTAAGCTTCAACATCGAAATCTAGTCACGTTCATTGGTTTTTGCCTCGAAGAACAAGAGATGATACTTATTTTCGAATATGTGCCCATTAAGGGCCTTGATCACTTTTTATTTGGTTAGAAACTTAATTACATTAAAGTCCTTAATATTTATCATATTTATTGATTGATTAATAAATGAGCTTCATTCATACATTTCTCAATTGAATACTTTTGCAGATTATCAACGAATAAAGTTCTTAAGTTGGTTGGAACGTTAGAATATTATAAGAGGAATTGCTCACGAAATTCTCTATTTACATGAACATTCTCGACTCAAAGTTATTCATCGTGATCTCAAACCTAGTCTCAGCTACACGATTATGATCGGATATCCTTAACTATTACAGCGTCCTGCTGTAACACCAGAAAATCCGTTTCCCAATTAAACTAAAACTTAATTAACTATCGTGGAAGAAAAGTACTTGTAGTCATTTCATTGATAGACAATAGTGCAGAACTATTGGCAGATTGAGTAGAGCTTGAATATGTTCTACCATGCAACAAAAAAGCAGGTTCTTGTGGAATTGGTAATTCAATTGAATTACTGCTAAGATAAGAAGCAACTGTCACCATTGATGGTCTAGCTTCTGAGTCATTTTGAACACATAATAGACCAATTTGAATGCACTTAATGACTTCAATGTTTGAATAATCTTCTTTAATATCTGGGTCCAATATACTTAAAGGAGTTTGATCCTTCCATTGTCTCCAAACCTGAAATAACATGTCAAATTAAATTTCTTAATTTTTATAACATATCATATATTTACCGTAAAAAATTAATATATAATTTCTATCTTAAATCTCTGGCTACAAGAAAAAATTTTCTTCACCAACAATTTTTTTTATAGATCATTAGACTCACATAACTCAAGAGGCTATCAGCTACATGGTGAGGTGTATGTGAACTTATATTCTTCTTTCCGGCAACAATCTCTAAAACCATGACTCCAAAACTATAAATGTCGGATTTTTCAGAAAATTGTCCAAACATTATATATTCCGGAGACATATAACCACTATAAAATATATAAAATTCAATGTTAATTTAACTCAAATATATCAAATCAAAATTTTAATTAAAAGTGGAAGAGAGATGAAAATTCAAAACTTACTATGTTCCCACAATTCTATTTGTACTTCCTTCATCTTGACTTATTTCGACAATTCGAGCCAAACCAAAATCGGATATTTTAGGGATCATATTTTCATCTAATAGAATATTACTAGGTTTGAGATCACGATGTATAACTTTAAGTCGAGAATGTTCATGCAAATAAAGAATTCCTCGAGCAATTCCTCCTATAATATTAAATCGTTCAACCCAAGTTAACAACTTTTGCCGCCGAGAATCTACAAAATTCATGAAACCAAATTAAGTTCATATATATAGTGTAATGTATGATTATAAGAGATATTCTTAGATGGTCACGTGACGAAAGAAATTACATTTGGTCACACTCACAAAAAAATCATTAAATAATTTGAAAAGTAAATATTAATTAATTATTTTTTTAGTACTTATTTTACTTTTGTGAGTGTGACCAAATATAATTTCTTTGCTTACGTGACTATTTAATAATATCTCTGCTTATAAATATTGACAAATGAAAGTAGGGATGTCAATTTGCATCCGTTAGTGGGGATCTCCGTGGAGATTGCCCCGTTCGGAGCTC
Source organism: Trifolium repens (assembly GCA_030408175.1). Classification (NCBI taxonomy): domain Eukaryota; kingdom Viridiplantae; phylum Streptophyta; class Magnoliopsida; order Fabales; family Fabaceae; genus Trifolium; species Trifolium repens. Next base: position 14,131,465 of record CP125847.1, read on the forward strand.
CGAAAATGGGGATTTTTTCCCCGTGGGGACGGGGATGGAGGCAAAATCTCCCCCGTTGGCAATTCGGGGCGGGGATCGGGGAAGGCACATCCGTCCCCGCGGATTCCCCGAATCCGCCCATATACTTAACTATTATATATTATAATATATATATATATATATATATATATATATATATATATAGCAATAATATTAAATATTGATTCTTTGTAAAAACAAGGAAACTCAAAAAGCTGGACATGATTTTTTTCTTTGGATAATTGCTTAATACTTTTGTTAGAAATGACTTTATTTGTCTAATTTGGTTGGATATTTACCAACGGATTTTGTCATATACATTTGACAATTTTAAGTATCTATTTTTCTATGTATTATCATATTATGGGATATTATAGTTACGAGTTTTTGTATGATTATGCATATTTTGCTATAAGATTTTGGCTATCGGTTTTTGATGATTATTAGTAGCCAAATGCTTTTGCATTTGTTTTTGCTTATGAATGAATTATGTGTTGTTTCTTTTTTTAAAATAAAATAAAGATGCAAAATATTTGTTTTTTTTAAATAAAAAAAGAAAAAAATAACGTCATATTACTATCATAATTTTGACAAAAAAATATAATTTTTTGTTAATATTCGATATCCGTGGATCCCCGCAGGAACCGTGGAGATCTGTGGAGATGGGGATGGGGATAAATATTCCCCCGTGGGGACGGGGATGGAGGCAAAAATTCCCCCGAAAGCAGTTCGGGGCGGGGAACGGGGATAGCTTCCTCCGCACATTCCCCGCCCCGTTGACATCCCTAAATGAAAGACTATATAAGTGAAAAGTGTCTAACCAAATAAAAAGTAATCAAGACTTTTGTTGGGAACAAATTCATAAATAAGTATTTTCTCATGTTCTTCAAGGCAGAAACCAATAAATGTCACTAGATTTCTATGTTGAAGCTTGGCTATCAATAAAACTTCATTCTTGAACTCCTCTGCACCTTGCATGGAACTTCTTGAAAGTCTCTTTACAGCCACTTCTCGTCCATCAAAAAGCATACCCTAAAATAAATTTATAAAAAATTATGTACAGAATATATAATATAAAAAATAAGGGTCGACATATCAATCCATTTACATTTATACAATGCGTTTAATTTTTGCATTGTATTTTGATAGCTATAAAGAGACTTTCAATGTAAATGGATCGATATTAAGAGGTGAATTTCTAACTATACATGACAATTAAAGAATGAATAAATTGAGGAAAATGCATTTAAAAAAATAATAATACTAAAACAATATTTTGAAATTTATGATAATTAACTTACTCTTTAAATTATTTTTTGCTTCCATTTCTAAAATTTAGTTTATTTTGTTTTTTTATACAGATAAAATGACAAAACTAAACTTACACACATAAGTGAGAGAGTTGGGGTTCGAATCCCGATCATGACATTCAATCTAACAATTTATAGCTTATAACTTGTTAATATGAACAAATATATACAATAAAAAAATACAAAATACAAAATAACAAAAATATTTCTTTATTAACAAGTTATAAATGAACATATACCATAAAAATAAAAAATAAAAAATATTTTTACAAAATAAATCAGACCATTTTCTCACCTTGTAGACCTCTCCAAACCCGCCTTTTCCAATGTAATTGTCATTAGAAAAGTTGTTGGTTGCTGCTTCAATTACTGCCCAATCGAACTGCAGTGGTTCTAAAGCGATACTTTCTTCACCAACTAGATAAAATTTATTTGATTTAGTGTTTAAACTAAGTTATTAAACTTGTATAAAACTCATAAGATATTACAAGTCCAAAGACTTTTTTTTCCTTCCAAAACAACATTCCTGTATGCCGGTCCCAATTATAAGCAACATTTTACTTTTTAGGGTAAATAGGTTGACACCCTCTAATGTGGGCGAATTTTATTTTTTCCCCTGTAATTTTTTTTCTTTTGACTTGCCCCTTGCAATATTGAATTTTTTGGACTCGCCCCTTGGGTGCACTTTTTAAATCGGTTATTTTGTTCAAACTGATTTAAAAAGTGTTGTTTTTTAAAACGATTAATATGTTCAACCGATTTAAAAAGTGCAAATTTCTTGAACCCAAAGAGGGAAACCAAAAAAATTTACTTTGCAATATTCATTGAATAATTAATATATCTGATTTATAATATATAGATTAAATATATTAATTATTCAATAATATAAAAAGTTATTTTTTAATTATAATTGACAGCAGAGGGAGTACTTACAATTTTCTCGAAGAATAGTCCTACGGCTCTTTCTTTGCCTTCTCTTTAGCAAATAATAGCCAGTAGAAAAGAGCATTACTAAAATAATGGTAGCGACAACAATTCCGATAATTCTTCCCAACTTCCCCTTCTCTGTAGTAACACAATGTAACATATACATCTTATAATTAACATGTGTAATAAACAATAAATCATGACACCACACTGTTTATGTAATTGACAACAGTTGGTCAAGTTTTTGAAAGTTTAGGATCTCATCTCTATTATCACTAATTACGATGCAAAATCTCAATCAACAATAAATTGGTCCAAATGGTAAGTATGTGGTCAAGGGTTCGATTCCTGACTTATGCGTATGGAGAAAATTCGGTTGGGAGGGGAGAACCCACCTTGTGTAGCCCACAGATTCTCCGATAGAGATTAGTCATCGCTAATGGTGGTGTTCAAATGGAGTAGGGAACTCAATATCCTCAAGTGTGATCTCCTCAAATATATGATCTTGCTGCAGGAATCTCGTATGTCGGATAACGAAGGGGCTTGGAATGAGAAGCATGACTCAAGTGGGTTGTTTTCCATTAAATCCATTTACTCGATCCTTGAGGGTGGAACTAGGTTTGACAGGATTCATTTGGTATATGGTTTTACCCATTTAGCTATGGGTCTGGGAGTCGTGGGCCAAATCAAAAGTGATAGTCATTTTCCTAGAAGATCCTTCAAGATATGGTGCCTATGCGTAAAAATCTGCTTTGGCGAAGGGTGATTGTCGGGTCAACTGGTCAAGTGTGACTTCATGTATTTTGTGGGGAGGGGGTGGAATCAGTTGATCATCTTTTCGTTACTTGAGGTCGGGGTTTCCAAAGTTTGGTATCACATTTCTTGTTTGTGTTCCCTCTGGGGATCGTGCAGTTATTTGAGTTGTTCGTTGGTTTAAGTGTTGGGCGTCAGGTGCGTTTTGGGCTGCTTTAGTGTGGCATGTTGTTGTGTGGTTTATTTGGACCTCTGAGAACGAACTTATCATTGTTGGTGGGTCTTTAGGGGTTCAGAAGTTGTTAGATAAGGTGAAACTCATCTCCTGAAAATGGTTTCTAGATAAGAAAACCCTACTAGCTTTTGTTCTTTCAATGAGTGGGAAGTGTAACCACTGCTGGTTCCGATAGGGTGTGGTGGGGATGATATTAGGGGCCCTGGTTGAGTTGTCTCACTTGGGTGCTTTTTGTCTTCGAGTTGGATTCTCTCTCTCTTTCTCTCTCTTCTTTGAGTTGGCTGCAATGGGCAGTTTTTTTCGTTTTCAATCTCTTTGATTTATTTGGTAGTTCATTTCATGGTTGCTTGTTGGCTTTGTGTACTTTTGGTACTCTTTCTGTGTAATAGTGAACTTTTTCTCTTTATAAATACATAGTACATATAATTCTATTAGTTTTTGAGCAAAAAGTTACCTGCATCTCCCAATAACGGAGTAGGACTCCCAGGTACCTGAGCTTCGCCCTCCTCCACGTAAAATTGAAACAATTCAAACCTCAGATTACAACTAGGATATAGAATTCTTCCCCCAATACTTCCCAAAACTGACCATGGAATTGCGGCACTTATCACATCGTTTAGACATGAAGTGCAATCGTCACTTGACAAATCCTGCGTACATTGTTCAAGAGTATACAAGGTTTGTACATCATTCAATTTTAACGATTTCATCGTATACCTGTCAATGCTGCTCCCTGCTTCTGTCGCAAGTTGATCTAAATGATTTGACAATTTAACAGCGAATATGTTTTGCATTGGGATGGATCTTGAGATATTTACATCTCTATATATAGGACTTGTTTCAATTTTAGAGAAGAAATACCGATAAGAATACCGAAGCCAGCAGTGGCTATACCAAATTATACCCTCTTGTTTTGAACGACACTTTGAGTATATTTGATCTGTTGCATTTTTGACGCATTGACCACATAGGCGAGATGGAAGGTCACCTCGACACATGTATAGGCCATACAACATTTCCTCTACTTCAACTTTATAAAATCTTTTTCCGCTCGTGGCATTCGAAGATAAATAAGAGAGAAGTAACTTCAAGTATATATTGTAAGAGCTAGTATTCTTATTTGAGCAATTATAGGAAAGATAAAATGGATCTTCTGAAAATCTTGAATCTAGTTTTGAATCATTTGTTTCAGGCACAAGCTCATTTGTTGATGAAACATTACTTGTCCTATAAAAAGGATATAGTTCATACCTTTTGATTGGTGACTTCCTTGTGACAATTGGTGGTTATGTTGATGCTTGTGTCTTGTTCCTATCAATTGGTGACCTCCTTGTAACAATAGCAAGTGGTTGATGTTGAGTAATAGCAGCAGTAGGTGGTGGTGGAGTTGGATTAGCAGCAGTAGGTGGTGGTGGAGTTGGAGTAGAACCAGGTGGTTCAGTTGTAGCAGGTGGTGGAGTTGGAGTAGGTGGTGGAGGTAACTTGCAACTAGATTTGTTGTGGTCTGGTACACCACATCTTCCACATGCTTGCTTCAGACCTTTTCTATTCAATTGACCAGGCTCTCTTTGCAATTCAGCAGCCTCTCTATTTCTCTTTTTCTTGGCCTACCAGGTTGTTTCCTAATTGGTGGTGGTTGCAGATTATTATATGTAGTAACTTCCCAAACACATGAACCATTGGTAGGGTAGATCAAAGGCCTATAACATACCTCATATGTTTCCTTCCTAAAGTAAGCTGGGACATAATCGTCAACCTTGAGGTTGTTCTTTTGCATACAAGCAATTGCATGAGTACATGGGAGACCTGTCAGCATCCACTTTCTACAACTACATTCCTTCAATTGTAAATTAACAACAAACTTGTCTCCAGTCATATTGATGTGTCTTACTTCAAAAATCAATGAACCAGCAGGCCTATATATAGAACACATAATGCAGTATCAAACATAATGCAGTATCAGACATAATGCAGTATAAAAATTAAATTAATGCAGTATCAAAATAAATTAAATCAGCATCAAATTAAACACATATGCAGTATCAGATATAACATGTCCAATTACTTTGTATCAAATTAATGCAGCATCAAATTAAACACATAATGCAGTATCATTTATTACATTATTCAATGTATGCAGTAGTTACCTTGGAACCCATATATTAGTGTATGTAGACTCCGTGGCAATCTTCTTTTTAATCTTAGGCAGTATGCTACCTTCATATTGAGCAATACCCCCCATAATGGATTACACACTCAAAAAAATTCATTTCCTAGAAAAAAAATATAAAGAAATGTATATTACCAACAAGCAAGGGACCACACAATAGATAATACACACACTAGCATACAGACAATATTGGGACCACAGTTATAATCAATAACATTTAACTAAACACCAAACCCTAAGGAAAAGCACACCAATAACATTAAACAAACACCAAACTCTAAGAATGAACAACAACATGGTCAAAAATGGGACCTACATACAATAACTATTGAACAAACATCTTACCCTACACGAACAGAACATTTAAACTTTTCTAACCAAAAAATTCTTTCTTTATTCAACTTCTTCTGTTTCTATTGAAATAAACAAACCACAAACCCCAAAGAATAACAACATGTAGACAACAATAGGACCACAATTACATAAATTAACTATAAAAAAGTAATTATAAAGTAATTGTAACTTTGAAAATTGGTAACTAAATATTGATTAATACCGGAAATAATAAACTATAATAATCATCATATATATTAAATAAATCATAAATGGGACAAATTATACTACTGACTCATAGAAAAGACAATCATGCAATCAGATTTTTTTTAATAAAGCTTAGACCAACATTAAAACCATCCTCTCTATATAAGAGTGTTCAAAGTAAAACCGTTTTAATTTGAACTTTTTTTTTAATCATCAAAATATATATATATATATATATATATATATATATATATATATATATATATATATATATATATATATATATATTGATTTAAAAAGTGTTACCACGAGGAATGCTAAAAGCACCAAAGGTTACAGCAAGAAAAAAGAAAAGGGAGAGATTGAGCTTACAACAGCACCAGAACCATAAACAGAAGCCTAGGACGCAACCGTTTTTGTTTTTTCTGCTCTGTTGCATCCTAGGCTTCTGTTTACGGTTCTGGTGCTGTTGTAAGCTCAATCTCTCCCTTTTCTTTTTTCTTGCTGTAACCTTTGGTGCTTTTAGCACTCCTCGTGGTAGCACTTTTTATATCAATATATATATATATATATATTTTGTTGATTAAAAAAAAAGTTCAAATTAAGACGGTTTTACTTTGAACACTCTTATATAGAGAGGATGGTTTTAATGTTGGTCTAAGCTTTATTAAAAAAAATCTGATTGCATGAATGTCTTTTCTACGAGTCAGTAGTATAATTTGTCTCATTTATGATTTATTTAATATATATGATGATTATTATAGTTTATATTATTTCCCGTATTAATCAATATTTAGTTACCAATTTTCAAACTTACAATTACTTTATAATTACACAACAAACATACCATACACGAACTTATTAAAACAGAACGTTGTTTCTATCGAAAAGGGGAAAAAGATAATGTCAACATACCAGAAAGAGTCTTAGAAAGAGGAGTCGTCGTCAATCTCCTCTTATTAGTTGCCGTCGCCATCGATCTTTCTTCCCTTTTCGCAATCGCAATCGCAGTTCGTTCCCTTTTGCTCTAACACGAACCCTAATTTTTCAAACAGGAAAATCTGATTTCAATTATTGTTTTAATGTTTTAATTATGTTTTTTTTTAAATCGTGTATTTTTTTATAAAAATTTATTAATTGTTTTATTTTTGAGTTTATGTGAAACAGTTTATGCAAATAAATAAGCTTTAATGTATTATTATAAATATTTTGAGGTAGTTTATATTCTGGATCGACTAAATGTCCAACATACATCAATGCTCGTTATAATGGGATAAGAACAAGTGAACAACCATGTGGGCGCATAACGACCATAGTATCAAGTTATAAGTACGGATAGAGGCCAAAACGCCCTCAATATCGAAAAGAAAAGTCATTGTCACATGCCCTTGTTGTTACCCAAATGGATGTATGATTTTTTACTTTCCTGAAGATCATTATAAAAGCCTCATTAGAAGTTGAAAGGTTAGAGAAGTTCCTTTTAAAAAAATATATGTGGTATTTCTCTCTTATCACAGGGCTTCAAAGACAAATGAGGTGACATACGAATAATATAAGAGATACTAGTTACTTATCTCATCCATCTGACAAAGATGCTTCTTAGCATTTTGATGAAAAGATATCTTGAATTTGCATTTTTTATTTGATAGTCATGTTCATCTTTTTTAAAAACATTTTCTCATTCCTTGTCATTAACTCTTATCTTCAATAACAACTAAAATAAAAACAATAAAATCATTGAAATTACATAGGAAACAAACAATGAAAAAACATAATATATACAAATGAAAATATAAGAACCGTGAAACAATCATTTGTAAAGAATCGAGAGTAACAAATTTTATTTATGGAAGAGAAAAAGAAACAAGAAACAAACCTAAATAAATATCGACATGAATAGGGAAGAAGAACGGAATTGTCACATGCGGAAGAAGAAGTTGAAAGGGATTCTCATTGGGAGAAATTGTTAAGCTTAAAAATAGAAAACCCCTAACAAAAAAATCCATTAAGTGAAAAAACATCATAACCCCATTTTACCCGAATATGTTTTGTTTTCAACTATGACTTTTGAAATAAAAAAAATAATAAAATTATAACCACCATGAGTAGGCTCTTAAATGTCATTAGATGATATTGCTTTGCAATTTATGAACATCATTTCATATTTGTTGTTGAACTTCATCTAAAATAACTCTACATGACTCGTCATTTTTATGTGTGCCTTCTAAATAGTGCTTAATACATAAACATCACCGGAATACTTGGTATAACAATAGTTGCAATTAATGTTTCTTAATTTATCATCAAAAGTACTGCCATGCATGTTGTCATCCCACATCTTCTCTTTCAACAACATTTTTATTTAACATTCCAAAATGTCTCATGGTCATTTTTTAATAAAAAACAGAGTAAAGCAATTTTATATAAATTGTTTTAATCTGTTTTTTATTTTGGGATAAATGGCAGGTATGGGAAGTATGCTCCAAAAAAAAATTGCGAGATAGTGGAATGTTTCAACAAAATATTATTGGTGAAAGACAGGATGTAGAGTGTCAACATGGCACTACAGTCAATGATAAATCAAGAAAAATTAAGTGCAACTATTGCCATATGGAGTATTCTAGTGGTGTTTTTGTTTTAAGCACCATTTAGCAGGAACACATAAAAAAGATTAGTCTTGTAGGTTATTATTAATGAAGTTCAACAACAAATGTGGAAAAGTTTTCATAAATTTAAAACTACTATATATCATTTAATGGAATCTAAGAGTCCATTCAGGGTGGTTATGGTTTATTTTTTTTAAAGTCAAGTTTCAAAACAAAACATGTTCAGATAAAATTGGTTATGCTGATTTTTCACTTAATTTGAAAATAGTTCTTTCAGTAAAACTCACCCAAAAAGTAGGTTTTATGTTGATTCAATGCATCTTTGATTCGATTCAAGGATAAAGAGTTATGAGTTTCTTGAAGATTGAATCTATTTGCATGAAGATTGATTAGCAATAATGAAGAACACATTGAATGTTGATTTGATTCAATGATTCAAATCACATAGTTAATTTTGGTTAATCAACCTTTTGATTCAAATCATCAAATAGAACAAAAAACATTGAATAGATTCAACAAACAGACGTAAAAACGCTGGATAGATTCATGAGCCTCAAATTTCAAGTTTCAAGACATAAAATCATTTTTTTAAAAAAACAAATTTTCACTATCCCAAAGCTAATTGGTGATTATAAAGAAATTCATCATCAGAATCATCGTGAAAAGGGTTTCAAATAAAGAAATTGGTTTATGATCTAAAAAAAAATTGATTTCGATCTTCCTCTTACCTTGTTGACTTCTTTCCTCTCCATTTTTTATCCTTCACTAACAAACAAAAAGCAAATATTAGATAAACACTAGAAATTTCTCCCAAAAATATATGATGCAAGGTAAATGATAAGAAAAATATAAAAAATAGGGACCGAGAAAGTGAGATAAAATTCTCTCTAAAAATAAAAAATGAAGATGAGGTGAGATCAACAGTAATCAAGAGAGAGAGAGAGAGAGTTAAGGGAAGGTTTATTACCTTGAGAAGCACTGACTTATGAGATCCATCTAAAGAGGGGGAAAACTCATAAAGTAAAAATATAAAATGATTCAGATCTAAAAAAATATATTCATATATCAACAAGAATAATATATTATTAACTTAAAAGAAGATATAAATATCAGTATACATGATTAAAATATGAATATAAATCAAGTTGTGGATTTTCTATTGATGAGTAGTTTGTGTCTTGAATCGACAGTGAGGGTATACCTTTGAGACTTCGTCGATTTGGTTAGTGAGATTTTTGATTAATTTCATATAGACCCTTTGATTTCATCTTTAGATTCACTTTCATTCATTGATATGAAAATTATACCAGATTGACTAGTCAAACCAACTTGACAAGACATTTAGCAAATAATCAAGTAGGTCAGGCTATCAAATCAATAATTGCAAAAAAAAAATTAAGATATTGTCAAATCGATTAGAAATTGAAACGGCAAAAATGAACTTGACAGAGGTATCACGGAAGCGTTCGTTGTTGGACTCTGAAAAGGCCTATGCTAAAAAATTTATTAATAAACAAAGAATACATAAGAGCACAAGATATAGAAGATATGGACATATAAATAACAGTAGAGGAGAAGTTCAAAAGAAAAAAAGTAGAGAAGAATTAGAAGCGAGACAAAATGACATGACGGCGAATTATATATATAACATGTGACATAGGAGGTGATGTGACTTTAGGGTTATGGAGATGGGCTTGGGCCAAGCTATATTAGATGCAACATGTATGCATAAGTGTAGAGAATTTCTTTTAGCGCCCTCTGCATTTCTCATGCCCCCTTCTCTCATTTCTAATTTTATCCTTCTAATATTTAACTAGGGGACGTTATAATAATGAGAAATTTGAAAGGAAAAAAAAAACACCCCCTAACATGAGATTTCAACACTTTACAACGTCCGCTATTAAGTAGTGGATATGTAAAATATTGAAATTTCATGTATAGGGGGTGTAAGCTAGTTAAGTAGTGAATTCAGTTCGTTACTTAAGTAGTAGAAAGAGTATTTTAATAATTTCAAGGGCACATGAGAAAATTCAAGGGACACCAAAAGAAGCTGTTGTAAGTATAAATCATATACCCTCTCCAAATTTTGTATAAGTATATATAACTATAATTATTAAAATATATTGTTAATAAACAATAACAACTTACAATAAGTTTAAGACAACAACAAAAAATGGACAAATTGATTTTATGTAAGGATGCCAACAAGGCGCGGATTGAGGTGGTAATACGTTTTCATTCTCTTCACTACCATTTAAAATATTCCTCATCCCTATTTTTTACATCGAGAGTATTCTTTCTCCTTCCATATACTTATTCTCACAGTTCCCATGCGGATCAATCAAAGTTTAAAATAAAAATATCAAATTTTTAATATTTTCAATCAAACTTGTTTTAAAAAAATTTAAGGATTAATTATAAAACAAATAAAAAATTAAGACATTATCGTGAATCTTGTTACAACATAAACGTTCAACATCACATATAAACAAAAAATTTACTCCCTCCAGTCCTTTTTATAAGGAACAATTTGGGGGAAAATTTGATCCTTTTTATAAGAAACAATCATTAAATTTATTCTTTATTAATTAACAATTCCATTTTTACCCGTATTAAATTGTATCAAATGTAAGTAATTCCAATAGTATGCATTAATTATAGTGATATATTCCCTATACACCAAAGGTTAATTTTGGAATAGATTACAAAATTTTAAAATTTAAATAAGAAAGATAAGGTTCCTTGGGGTGTGTGTGTGTGGAAAGATAAGGTTCCTTTGTGTGTGTGTGTGTCTCATTATGCTAGGGATGGCCAATGGAATTGGTAAGTGCTCAATCAAATTCTCCCTCGAGAAATTTACAGTGATCAAGCCTCCATCTAATGGGAATTCAGATTTCTCTTGTTGGAACCTTACTACAGATGGTAATTTCACCCTTAGATCAGCATATTCTCTCATGCATGGCAAACATCATTGCTTTCCAACAAACCAAGAGATCTTTCAACATATTTGGGCTTGGCAAGGCCCAAATAGATACAAATCTTTCTTATGGAAAATAGCTCATGATAAAATTCTAGCTAATGATTAAAGGTATCATAGAGGTATGACTAGAGACAATCTTTATCCTAGATGTGGTGACTACCCTGAAACAATTATGCATGTATTAAGAGATTGTGAAGAAGCAAAAATATTTTGGAATGATCTTATATCCCAGGATGTTTGGAGTAAATTCTTTAGTCTTGGACTATATCAATGGCTCAATTGGAACATTACAACTCCTAGTATTGGTACGACCCATGATAATTGGCAAACTTTCTTTGGAGTTGCTGTTTATGAGCTTTGGAAAGATAAAAACAGCTTGGTGTTTAATAGGAAGTCCTTGATCAATAATCAACTTCTTCCAATGGTAACCAACCAAGTTAATTTCATTATATCATCTTCAATTTTGAATGGGGAGGCTCAACATCATCAATCACGGCGCAGTATCGATGTCTCTTGGACACCTCCACCACAAGATCACTATAAGGTAAGTATTGATGGGTCTCATAAAAAGTCCACAGGAATTTCTACTTGTGGAGGGCTGATTCGAGATTCACATTGTAAATTCATTTGTTGCTTCTATAATAGACTTGGATCATGCTCTTCTATGTGGGCGGAGCTATATGGGCCCTTCGTATTGGAATAGATATGGCTAGTCAGTTGAATATCAGAAACGTCAGTTTTGAAATGGACTCTCTAGTCGTGGTTAATATGGTTAATTCAAGCTCAACTCCAAATGCCTTCCTTCAACCTCTTCTCCAAGAGGTCATCTCTCTTCTCCACCGTCCTGGATGGAGAACTTCAGTCTCTCACGTGTATCGTGAGGCTAATAGTGGTGCAGACCTGTTAGCAAATCTCGGGCACTCTTCTTTAGATTTTAATTGCAATTTTCTTAATGTTTCCCCTAGAAAATCTCGGGCACTTCTTCTAGAAAATGATGTAAGAGGGGTTAATTTGCCTCGTTTTATTTAGTAATTTAATTCCTTTTCTTGTAAAAAAAAAGCATGGTTTTCAATTCTAAATCTTAATAAATAAATAATTGAATATTAAGACTTGAACTTTTTTCTTAAGGATTCAATTTCAGCAAACCGATACTAACTGCATTTACATTTGTCTAAACTTGAAAAACACAAAACTGGCTCATTTTTCGTATATAGATATGGAATATATTATCACGTGAATACGATTTCTTTTTCTTTTTTTATTTTGATGGAGGATTTCTTTGTCTGTATGTACGATGAGTTTTGTTTTTTTTTTTACGCAACGATGAATAATATTATAACTGCATTTTCCAAACATGTACCACAGTTTATTTTTATATTTATTAAGATAAAGTTTAGGTTAATTTTTTCAAGGGTCTTAATATAATAAACTATGATTTTAGTAAATTAACGATTTTTTCAAAGTTTGTTATACCCATAAATAATGAATATTATGTTAAATCATTTCATGGAAAATCTGAAAATACCTAATGAAATTAAGTTACTTGATGAAAAAACAAAAGTTAAAGAAATTAAACAAAAAATGAGCAAAAATTGAAGAAAATCGGCTCAACTGCATCGTGCCACGATGAGAAACATCGCGCCATGATAGAAGAATTAATTTGAAGAAAATCCGACATCTATCATTGTGACACGATGGAATGTATCGTGCCCCGAGCACTTGTGAGATATCGTCCCACGATAGGATGTATCGTGGTACGATGGCGCGTGAAATCAAAGCCCAAAAATTCTATAAATAGAGCCCTTCACATTCATAATTTACATCAATTCAAGAAGGAGCTATCCAAAAGAATGAGAGAGCAAGGAGCTCTCTGGGAAGGCGATCTCCCACCTTTGGGAGTAGTTTTTGTATGTATAATTCTCTAACTCTTTTGTTATAGTTATACTTACGAGTAACTAATTTCCTTAGGTTAGATCAAGCAGATAAACTACCCGACGAATATTTGATTTCTATACTTGGTTTGAAAGAGATTATATTACTTGCAATTATATTTATTATCTTTTGTTCATTCATGTTATATTCATAGATAAACAATTGTATTTATGAATTGTTATTAAGAATTTGATGTCGTCGTAACGGAGCTCTAAATTTTTATATGGGATAATTAGTCTAGCCAGCACCAGGGAGAGTAGCATCAAGATCCCGAGGCTAAAGGCAATATGATTAACGCTCACAAAATTAATGTTTGCATAATTTCCAATTGGTGTTAATGGTTGGTGTTTTCAATTACATAGGGTGATTTTAGTATGCAAAAGCACATTTCATTATTTTAGGGCTAATCCGCCGTGATAATATAGATAATTGTAAGGAAATATAACATCATATTACCACTTAGGGATAGAGGAGGGTACGAAAGTGCCTAACCATCTTTCTCATCTTAAATTTATCAAATCTATCTTATTATTTTATAAGCAAATGCAAATAAAATTTATGTTTTTTTATTTCTAAATTAAATTAGTTACTTTGGCAGAATCCCTATCACTACAAGAAAACCGATGATTAGCCACGGTCAAAACCGTAGCAAATAATGATCATAGCCGTGGCTAACAGGTCTTGCCACGCTAGGTTGTGCTGTGGCTAGGAAGGGCGTCGCTAAATTTTTGCCACGGCTATTTTATGATTTTGCCGCGGTTGAGGTAGCCGTTGTAACATTTAGTGAGCCACAATCTTTAATTTTTAGCCACGGTTAAATTCGTGGTTAAGGTTAACGGAGGACCCAGTTTGATTTCAATTTGCTACGGTTTTGACCATGGCTAAGATCCAATTTTTTTTTTAAAAAAAAAAGCACTTTTTTACTTCAGTTTTGTGGTCAAAATGTAGGACAACTAAAATGAAAGACAACAAACCGCCAAAAGTTAATACCAGTGATCAAATTGCATGACATCCATACATCATGATACATCCATACAAAATGTAGTAGAAACAAAATTACATTACATCTATAATGTATTCCACCAAGACTAATGTTTGGGATAGATGGATATTAAACCCAACAAGCTCAAAATCTAATAACCTAAAGCTTGCATTACTAAAAGCAAAGAACATAAAAACAAGAATTTCAATAGGAAGCTATAGATGAAGACACCTCAATGACCCAAAAAGCAGCATGTTCCTAGTTGGTTTAATTACTAGAACCTGTCAATTAAAGGAAAATGTAAGCAAACATTTTTTAATTAAATATCAACAATGGTATAATGTAAAACACACGTACGTCATAAGACTATATTGAAGAAATACCTTGGTTGAAGATAGGTAGTTCATCACCAAATTTGTCTTGCAAAAAGCTAGTGAGAAATGCCAATTGGTTTTGAGTTTGTGTAAGTTAATCCTTAGTCTCCTCATATCCAGTTAACTTTTCTTCCAAAGAGTGCACTTGCTTCTTCAAATCCTCAACATTTTGACTACAACCACCAGCATTTACAAATTCAGAGAAATGCTTGCGCGTACCAAAACCTTAGTGGGGCAAACACTAACACCTAATACTCGCACTCGACCTGAATGCTCAGCTCCATACACTTTTCCAACAGCATCATCTGGATAAGCATTAATCTTTAAGGGAACACCTAAAGTAGCAGAGCGCTCTTGATCTTGAAGCAAATTCTCTGATATCTTATCCTATTAAAAGACAGGTAATCAACAACATTTAAGATGCATGCAATTACTTACCATAAGCTGAATACAATAGTTTGAATATCTTCTCCTAATGCATTTAAAGTTAATAGCACATAGCACATATTAACAGGGCTTGTTTTGTTGATATGTAAGAGTATAAATGGATCAGACCAATTCAGGTCCTGCTTCAAACAGGGCTTGTTTTATTTCCCAAATTTAAGATATTGGCACTAGGGAGAAATCAAGAACAAAACAAACCCACAGTTTTACGATAAAGCACAAGTAAATATAAACAAATTTCTAGAAAAATGAAAAGACAATGCAATCATTTTACTTACCGCAATGGCTTTTCCTTTGTCATTCACATAGTTCCCATTCTTCTTTATCAAAGTTGACAAAAGAACCTCACCACGACATACAGGTCTATTTAATTGTAGCTCCTAACATTAATACAATAAAAATTAACAAGTACTTATCATATATAACTTACTTAAACTTTACTATAATAAAGAATTATAGAAATGATCTAAAACAACTTACCATTTGATGACCCCTTCTTGCATTGCTCTTGGTACCTCCAGCATGCGAGACTTTCAGCTTCTGGCGATTTCTTGTATTTTGCTCACTTATTTTCTATAGTTATTAAATGTTAGTCATTATATAGCTTCAAAGTTTACCAAAGAGGGCTGACATGGTTACAAAACACTACACTAGTAGGTGAAACAAACTAAAGAGCAAATCCTCAAAAGTTAAAATAAAAAACAAGAGGAAAGTTGCACACTTTGCCACCTGAAGCCAACAAAACCATGTAAAACCATGCAGTTGATATTACTTAACTACATTTAGCATACAAGTGCTTGTGCTTATGCATAATCTGTTTCTACAATCAATAAGTGGATGAGAGAATTACAAATGCCATAACTCAAACCATTGAACTACTCTAACAATACACAATGTTATCTCGAAGGAAAAATATGTTTGTAATACAATGAGACCAAACAAAAGTAGCCTGAGATAAGATTAATTGAATTGAAGTTGATTTTAGATTAAAAGTACAAAAAAGACAAGTTACCACATGAGACCAAACAAAAGTAGCCTGAAATAGCAGACAACAATAGCAATACAATGAATATTTATACCTTCATTTTGTCATCTTTATAGTGAGTCACAAAATTACTCCATTCAGTTGGCGGCACACTAGAAGGACGATTAGCAAGTATCTCTTTCTTACTTTTGTTGGGGTAAAAGTGTTGACACCTTAACTTATATTTATAGGCTTTCCATCTTTCTCCTAGTATACTCCATGTCCATTTGATTCCAGCAACATAATCAAACTCAAAATGATCCTTCATAGATTATATTCAAAAATCAATATTTAATGACAAGAAATACTATAAAACAATAAGAGTACTGGTCATTTTAGATAATAACCTCGATACACTTCCATTGTGCTTTGCCATTCTCCACTGGCATCGAATCCCATCTTTCAATAGATATAGGACAAAATGCAGACTTTTGAGCGAGAGCACCAAGAAATCTCACAAGTAAGTTTGAACCATTATCAATGCCTTGTCCATTACCACCAATTTCCACAAGAACTTTCTTTGTCTTTTCCAAATGCCAAACTTGTTTTTCCACCATTCTTCGAATTGTAATTTCTCCAGTACAAGTATCTAACATTATGTACATGAAGCACAATTAATATATGTCTAATTTGTAAAACCATCAAATTAGATAATAAACTTAATAATGTTACTCTAACCTCTGATTTTGATAAGTAAGGGCTCCTCTTTTTGTTGAGACCCTGTTTCATTTGGGCATGAAGAAGAGTCAAATGTGTCGTTCTCGATTGAGTTTTCTGTCATGTTGACATTTGCAAATTGGTCATCCAGCTGATTGTTGATATTTTGTTGGGGATGGTCTTCGA
Source organism: Trifolium repens (assembly GCA_030408175.1). Lineage (NCBI taxonomy): Eukaryota > Viridiplantae > Streptophyta > Magnoliopsida > Fabales > Fabaceae > Trifolium > Trifolium repens. Next base: position 14,148,603 of record CP125847.1, read on the forward strand.
ATGTCTCCCCATCATTCTGATTTTCTTGTCCTTGTAACCTTTCTAACAATTCTTGTCCTGAAATCTTACGTCTTTTCCTCATATCAAAGCAATACCTATATGAAAGAAGCATGACTAAATTACAAATGTCATAACTCAAACCAATAAACTACTCTAACAGTATCCAATGTCATCTATATCATTACAAGTAAAAGACAAGTTCTAAAACAATTGAATCAAGCTAATTACACTAATTAGCTAACTCTATGTCCCATCCCTGTTAACTCCCTTCTTGTTTTCTAAAACAGTGAGATGAACATGTAAATAGAAGGGTTAACTATAGAGCTATACATCAGTTACCAATTATAAGCATATTGATATTTCTACCGATGGATTGCATATTTACCAAAATCTGATTATCTATATCATATATGACCAACTTATCCCCTGCTACCTTTTCTTTACTAATTGTAAGATGACTAACAAAATCAGACTACAACCAATTTAATTTGTCTAAAATTTGAAGCTTTGTAATCAGATTACAAACAGCAAAACATAAGATTCCTTTCTTTGCTCAAAATAAAAAAAGGCTCTAGTCTAGAGTTGCTGAGACAAAACATTTTCTAATTAACAACATGAAGAAAGTCATAAATAAAGATAATCAAATGACATATTATGCTAGCAAACTAAATTACTTATGATATGATGCATCATGCATGTTTCCCACATCTTCCACTGCCAAAATCTCATCATTTCTCTTGAACATCCCATGCACAACCATTACCACATAATTAACACCATAGCAATTAACAATATATCTAATTAGGGTCACTTTCAATGTGAACCTAATTTCAATTAACAATATATCTAATTAGTTATAAAATAGAAAGAATCATATCAAAGGGAAATATATTGAATAAATCTTCATATAAATTGAACGAACAATCAAATCTCAAAGAGAAATAGCAAGGGTTTCATATATATATAAACAAATCTAATAGAGAACAATCAATCTAATGGAGTACACCATTGTATCTACCAAAATCAGTTTTCAAATGTGTAAATCAGTTTTCAGAAGTGCAAATCCGATTCAATGCTTTGAAAATAAATCAAAACCAAACTAAGGAGAAGTTTAAAGTTTTTACCAAACAAAATTGTGATGATTGATGAGGATTGAGGATAACGCATATCACAGAGAGTAGCACGGCTGAAGAAGGAGTAGGTGGTGGCACGGTGGAGGTGGTGACGCGGTGGATTTAGGGTTCCGTTTCCATGTCGCAGAGAGTTTTCGTTTCACAGAGAGAGAGAGAGAGAGAAAATTTGAAATAGAAATTAATAAAATTATAAAAGTAAATGATAATAATAATAAAGGAGGGAAAATAAAAAAGAAGGAAAAAAAAAGTAGGCGCGGAAACTATTTTCGCGAGAGAGGGAAATCTGGAATGGGAATTCATTTAGCCACGGTATAACCGTGGCAAATCATATAATATAGCCACATTCACAATGCCGTGACTAATTAACCGTGGCTAAGTAGCGTTTCTTTTGTAGTGTATGGAGACGAACTTATTATAAATATTATTACATGATGACAAAAATGGTGCATTTGTCAAGGGTCGATCACTTCTTCAAGAAGAATGACTCAAAAGTAAAGTATAACGGCTATTTGGTGCATTGGGCAGCAAGTTCAGAAGCAACCAAGTTGATCTATCACTACTACAAAATGTCATTTTAGTGGCTGCATTTGGCCGCCACAAAGTAAAAAATATAGCAGATTTAGCGGCAGCCATGATCGGTCGCAAAATCTGGCGCTGGTAACACTTATCGGCGGCCAAAACCGCCGCAAAATCTGTCCTTCCAACTGACACGTCTCTGGCACATTTACCAGTGGCCTAGGCCGCCGCAAAGTTGTGACAAGATGCACGCTGATAGGACGCTTCCAGGACCATTTACCGACGGCTATGGCCGCCGCAAACTTATACATTTATTTATTAATATTTTATAAAATGTATTTTTTTTAAATAAATAATAAAAAATTACTTAGAGAGATGAAGTGGTGAAGAACAATGAGTGATGAAGAACAAAAATGTAAGAAAAAATTTAGAGAGAGAAATGAATTGGTGAAATGAAATGAAGGAATGAGTGAGAATATATAGAGAGAAAAATTTCTGCCAACAATTTTTTTTTCTAAATCGGATCAGTTACCGGCGGCCTAGGCGGTTGCTAAATTGTGGAACAAAGTCCAAGGACTGCGCAGCGTATATTTTGCGGCAGCCAGGACCACCAATAAATCAAAAGATGATTTTGCAGTGGCTTAACCGTTCCGAAAATAATATTTTTAAATTTTGTGGCCGTTTTTCTTCATTTTGTAGCGGCTTAGGCAGCCACAAACTTACTGGCGGCCAGAACAGCCAGTAAGTTAATATTGATTCCGTCAAATTAAAAAGATCGAAAGCATTTTAAATACAATTTGAAAAGAACTGAAACAAGTTCTGAACAGTTATCTACAACATATAAATCGATTTATCATGAAGGATTGACACTTGCATACAACAAATTTTGTGATATCAAAATCTCTTCACCCATTAGGTTTATAATTATCACTAATTCATTAAGTGATTGTGTAATAAGCTATCTCTAGAATAGAGATCATAAACAACTCCATCTTATCATGATTTTGACTACTTGGTAAAACAATGGTTTTGACTTTTTTCTTTACTTAGTTAACCAGTGTTTATAATGTTCTGTAACTTCTGTTGGATGTAAAAATAAAAGGCAAGTTATTATACCATTATATCGTATTTTAGGTGAATGGGATATATTAAGGTAAATTTGTGAAAGCATGTGTCACATTTAATCTGGTTTTAGATAAACTTTACATTATATTTTTTACTATTAATTAATTAGGCTTGTCTTAGTAATATAATTAGGATTTAATTTGTGTGACGGATAATTATAATATTTTTTACATATACATCCAATCAAATCATTATATGTAAATATTTATTGATATATTTTAGGAACAAATAGCAGCGGTTAAAACCACCGTGGCTTTCCCATTTTGACCACTTTAACAATTCCTTTCAATGCTTGATTGTTATCGTAGGATAGTGATTTTATCTTCACCTTCCCATTTGTTTAGGGTGTCTTACTGTGATGAAGTAAAATTTGAAATATATGCGGTCAAAATTTCATGCAATAAAAAGAGATTTATTCTTCCGATTAATTATTGGATGGTATAAATTTAAAAGTGTTTATTCTTATTATTAATATAAATTATTTTTAAATTTGAATTATCCAATTCAAAAGCTCAAAGTATTATCGCCCAGGCACCAATCATTCTCGTATGAATCGGATAAATAAAAAATAAATAACTAATGTAAAGAGAGAGCGGGATTTCTTACTACAAAGGTATGTGAGTGTTTATTTGAACTGTGGTAATTCCGTCCAAAAAACATTATTGAATAATGTCAACATATTATTACTCCTGCTTAAAATGAACAAATTAAAAAAATTTGTCATCGGATAGTTAATATAAACCAAATATAGAAGTATGTTTTACTCCGGTGAAGTGTTGCTTCTTGACTAAAACAATCAAAAGGATGCACTTTTAAAAGACAAGAATGAACCACGTGCTAAAACCAATATGAATAGTGAAACAAATGACAAATTGACACGGTTTTATATAAAATAATGGGCTAAAGAAATTGATACTCTCAGTCTCATATCAACATCTTAATATAAAATTTTAATCAGTATATTATATTTAAATTTGTTTTACAAACATGGCAGAATATCTTTGACAACCATATCGCATAATTTCTTTGACTAATGCCAATTAATGCCACCTATCAAGTATCATACCTAAAGTTACATTGCTTTCTATATCTATAGAGTCTCATTGTTTGTTTAGTTCAAATTCTAAACACAAACATATCTTAATCATTAATTCATTATCTCATAGAATACTCTCATTGTAGTTGTCATTGAAAATGAGAAGAAGATTTGTTGTTGTATCAGATTTTGCACTATCATTCATGTGGGTATGTTCTGGTGTTCTTCTAAAGTCATTTGTAAAAAAAAATATGAGCTTTAATCATTCTCATGTAGCTGAGATTGTCAAGATTGGTTTTTCCATAGCCAACATGTTTTTCTATGCTTTTATTGCTAAAATATTTCATGGTGGGACTAATAATCCTCTTGCTACTTTGGTTGATGCTATCTCCGGAGATTTTCATAATTTCTTCTTTTGCATTGCTTCAAGAATTCCTGCTCAGGTATATTACATTTTTTTTTGTCAACCAGTTTAATACTAAAACCAACTTTCTTAAAACTCGTGTTTTATCAAACTAGCTGTTATAAATAAAGACAGAGAGTATGATTTTATATGATTGCTTTCGTGCACACGTATGATTGATTATCTTCTAATTTATCACCATATATATACAATAAATTTAGGTTTATTGAATATTGTGATTCTAAAATGCCTTGTGTTATTGATCTCTTTAGGTGATTGGATATATTGTTGGAGTGAAACTTCTTATGAATACAATTCCTGAAGTAGGACATGGACCACGTTTGAATGTTGACATCTATCGAGGAGCATTGACCGAAGGAATACTAACATTTGCAATTGTAGTCATTACACTTGGAATTGCTGCAACAAAAATTCGTGGAAGTTTCTTCTTGAAGACATGGATTTCTAGTATCATCAAGTTAACACTTCATAAACTTGGTTCTGATTTGACTGGTGGTTGTATGAACCCTGCATCCGTAAGTACCATCCGTTGTTATTATTATTCTGGTTTTAAATATAAGCAAATTTTTATTTTTATTTGGTTTAATTTAACATTATATTTCTTATGTTTATTTTAAGTTTTAACTTGGTCTCTTATATTTTAAAAGTTTCAATTTGGTCTTTTATGTTTATTTTAAGTTTCAATTTGCTCTTTTCCATCAGTTTTGTCACATGTGGCAGATGGTTTGCATATGTGGACAGACACGTGGACAACTGGACATGTGTCTAATTAAAACGGTGAAAACATCAAAACTGACAGAAAAGACCAACTTATGCAAACGTCGGAAACATAAGGACCAAATTGAAACTTTTATAATATAAAGGAATAAGTTGGAACTTAAAATAAACATAAAGAACAAAATGTTGAATTAAGCCTTTTTTATTTTTATGAAACTTAATGCTATTATTCTCAAAACATATTTTAATGAAATTATAATTCCGATACAAATTGAACGATTTGAAAAGATAGTTTCAAAAATGATTTACATTTTTTTCTAATTTATAATTGGCTTAGTAGTGTGGAAAAAGTATAGAATATTTGATTTTCAAACACTATCTCCAATGATATTCCTAATAGATATCTTCATGGTCAATTTTTTACTATGTCAATATAAGATAAATAATTTTTTGGTTACGTGATGGGAACCATAATAGAATAAATTTTTGTTATTGGTTTCTAAGAATTTTTGGTTGACATTTTCAGGTAATGGGATGGGCTTTTGCTCGAGGGGATCACATATCAAAGGAGCACCTCTTTGTATATTGGCTTGCCCCTATAGAGGCTACTCTTTTAGCAGTTGGGATGTTCAAATTGCTATTACGACATGTAAAAAAAGATAAAATGTGCTCAAAAAATAAATCAGATTGAAGAAATTAAATATGTAATATTTTTTTTGGTTCTATATATCCTTCTTTCAATATTCGTGTAGTTTAGGTGGTGGTGGTGGGATAAATGTGTTATAGCAAGCAAAAGTTGTTTCATATATGATTAATGTATATATATGATTAACAAGCTTTATATTTTTTTAACACTTTTGTAAATTGGTTTCTACAATCCTGGTTAAAGTTCTTTTTTTTAAGATGTGAAGTGTGTCAAATCCAATCACAGATGAATTTTATTTTTAACACACGATAAACGTTTAATTACTGCATTTGTGAATTGTAGGTTGAGTTAATTGGTAACTTGGCAATCTAAGATGTGTACAAGTAATTTTTTAAATAAGGATGTTGCTAACGAGTGTCTTTAGGATAAATATTCAATTTGTAATGTCTTTTTTTAGATAAATTAAGAGAATAATGGACTTCAAATGATCTTTAGGAGGAGGCGGTGGGGGGGACACAAAATTGCAGGTCAACCCAAACGGATGATAGAGTTACATAAATCAGGAAAATGGACTCAATCAATCCTAACAAACTATCACCAATCACGAATTAATAAACGTCTATAAGCATTCAAGACTCTCTCTCAAGATAAATAGTCCCGCATTAAATCGAGAGTGTGGCTGTTATATCAATTAGACTCTATCCGTTGAGGCAATATTCTTAGGGGTAGTCTCACTTTTGTATTCTTAGTGGGAGCACTCTTGTACCATTTTATTTTACATGATGATGGATTAAAGGTTTTCTTTTAAAAAAAGAAAATTCTGTCGATGAACTTAATGTTTAATAGATTTTGTTAAATTGTTGGATATATATATATATAAGGGCCTAAAAGATTTTTTTAATAAAAACAAGAGAAATGATTAATACAGCGAAAACATCTATCACGAATGTCTCGCGAACGTGATACAACTCCCACACATATGCGCTGATCAACTTGTATTATTCTATTTAATTTAATTCATTCAACTTTTCTCTTTTTTATTTTGTGAGGAACAAAATTCAACTTATGCATATGAAGTTGTATACCGTAAGAAACATTTCAAAAACTGTGATGGTTTGTTTTGTTTTTTAACACTCTAGTAAGATTAATTTTTTAAAGTTGGGTTTGTAAATTTTTAATTTTTTTTAAAATCAACAACACCTCACAAGCATGTTTTCCTCCTATCCAACCATACACTAGAACATCTGCAGGTCTAAGCGTCGATCTCCCTTCTTGTGGATCAGTAAAAAAGTTCTTGTAAATTGTAACCATATATCATTTCAATTTTATTTAATATTATGATATATTTTTATATCAATTTATTTTAATTAAATTCAAATTTTAATGAGTACACAACTAAACTCTAAAGTACTTAAAATTTTACCAATATTTGTAGATAAAATTCAATTGAATTTATTTATTTTTTGTTAAATTATTTAATAGTTAGAAATTTATCGATCTCTTGAGATGAATAAGTGAAAGATTCAATGTTCGAATTCCGACCTTGTCCAATATATTTCTACCAAATATCAATTGAGTTATGCTCGTGGGAATATTTCATTTGAATTTATTAGAGAATAAATTAATTTAAAAATATAAAATGACATTAAATTTTTAGCATATAAAATACATATACCTAGTAATTAAACACTAGAGAACAATAATACTGTACTTTTATGGATTTTTCTTGGTAAATTTGCACATGTTAAGAAATTTAAAATAATAAGTTTGTATTAGAATTTGTGTATTTTATATTAAATGTATAATTTTTAATAAATAATTGTTAATTTTTAATAAAAAAATAATTATTTTTAGTTGTTTTAAAATGTACAATATTACACACACCTTAAACAAATCTTATTTTATTTACCTATCATTAATTAGGATGGTTATTATTTTCTCCATTTTAATAAAACATGTGGTCCTCTTTTTCACCATGCATTTAAGTAGTACCTTTTTTTAATATCTATTTAAGTAGTAACTACTCCTATATAGTAGTAACAAGAAAGAAATAAAAAAAAAAATCCCATTCGTGAAAATTTCGCGTGAAGTCTCTCGCGAGATATAGCAATGTTGTAAAAACAATTGACATTAATGACCGAATTTGTGGCTTATTTAAATATTAATTATAATTTGTTCCTAAGTCTGTCACTATAATAGGTCATTGAAATTAGTCTCTAAATCGGTCACTAAAAATCACTCACTAAACGTTACAAGATTAGTCGCTAAAATTGATCACTAAATTGATCTCTAAAATTGATTTCTAAAATTGATCGCTAAATCGGTGTCTAAAAACCAGTCGCTAATTTGGTCACTATGGGATGACCAACAATAGTTTAGTTATTGATTTAAAGTGGTTGCTAAATTGGTCACTAATTGATTTAGTGGCTGATTTTCATCAAAATAGGTCACTAAATGTGAAGTTTTTAATAGTAATAAAGCGCTAATGTGACAGTATACATGTGCTAAAAGATCACGACATGTGTTGCAAATGAATTTTTTTTTTAAATTGTTTTGTAATTAGTGCGCCTGAGGCACTAGTTAAGGAAGTGGTCTTTTTTTTTTGGGAAATTCGGCATCCGGCTCAAAGATCGACTAATTCGAGGGGACCAATCCCACCGTCCACTTGCGGAAAATTTTAACCTAAGCGCCAAATTTTCTTTCTAAGTCTTCGATATGGTGAATGTTCGCATAATATCAATATCATCAAGTGACTTGAATATCTCTCGCTCGGTATAACATATCATCAAGTCATTGAACCGCTCATCTTTGATCTTGTTGCGCAATTTATACTTGTTGCACAATTTTCAGATATCATCAAGTCATTGAACCACTCATCTTTTAAAATAGTATAAAAACTGTGTGATTGACTACAACAGCAAATCCCGATTGTTATTATTTGTTTGTCATTATTCACCACTAACCTTTGGCATTCACTACCTACAACACAATCTGTTCTATCATTTTTAATCCCAAAATAGTCTCTATAAAATGTATATATTATATTTTTTATATCAACCATTAAAATATTTTGATTAATAGATATTATTATAATTATTGTTGAATATAATCACTCGCAATTGATTATCATTTTCTGCTTTAAAGATTGTGAAAAATAGGTTGAGAAATAAAATGGAAGATGAATTTCTAGCAAGTTATTTGATTACTTACATATCCTGATAAGAATTGCTGAAAAGTTTGATACAGATTTAATTATTGATGAATTTTATGATACAAATGAAGATGTATATGATTTAGACAAACAATGTGATGTATTTAATTATTTGTTATTGACTACGTATATGTTTTTTAGTTAAAAAAGAAGGCAAAGCCCAAGGAAAAAGGGGAAAAACCTATTCCCTCCCTCCCTTTTAATAGAGTCAGTTTGACAAAAAAATTGTCCCTTTTTATAAGACTCTTTTACAATTATCAATGACATTAATTATTCTTTTTCCAAACTTACCCTTATTTACTTTATATAGTTTTTTTAATTAATAGCATTAAATTTTCTTTTGTTTGATACAAAGTACTATAATTAATGGTAAGAGTAAACATGTAAAATCAATATAATTTGTCAATCAATTTAATACTAAAATTTACTTTTTTAATACTTGTGTTTTGTCAAACTAGCTCTTATAAATAGAAATGGAGGGAATATAAAATTAAACGAATATATTTCTAGACATGCAAGTCTCTGAAAAATACTTTGGAGCTCCCTCAAAGATTCTTTTTTATCCAATGTTTTTTTTTTTTTTTTGATAGTGAAAGAGAGCTAACGCGCCCTATCCAATGTTTTTATTGAGTATATATTTAACTATTATAATTATAATTTATACATTTTGCATTCCGTTTCATAAATTTTTGAATCCATCACTGCATGTCGTGATTATATAGAAATCGAAAAGATGTTTAATATTTTTTTTGGTAAGGTAAAACATATTTAATAGAGCACTACCAAAAAAAAAACATATTTAATAGAGTGAAATAAGATGGTTGTTGTATCAGATTTTGCTCTGTCATTCATGTGGGTGTGCTCTAGTGTTCTCCTAAAAACATTTGTAAAAAAAATTATAAGCTTTAATCATTCCCATGTGGTTGAGATTGTGAAAATTGGTTTTTCCATAGCCAACATGTTCTTCTATGCTTTTCTTGCTAAATTTTTTCGTGGTGGAGCTAACAATCCTCTTGCTACTTTGGTTGATGCTATCTCTGGAGATTTTCATAACTTTGTTTTTTGCATTGGTTCCAGAATTCCTGCTCAGGTTAATTCATTGTTGATTTGATTTTTCAGATGATGTGCCTAGAATTTGACTACGTAATTTTTGAAATAACAATGACAATTAAATTATTTTGTATTTCGTGTACAACCGAGTTGACACTTTATTAGAGGTGACAAAACAGATGAACCGTTAAAGATTACAAAATCAGACACTTACCACGTACTAATCTGATATTTGAATTCAATCTCTAAAGATTACAGAATCAAACACTTACCACAATAATGATATATTATGAAAATCGTACTTTAAATTGTTAATTTGTCATTTATAAATTGCGCGCCTCTGATTTTCCTATGAATTATATTACTGATTTAATCAATACTTAAATAAAAGATTAATTATTCCTTCTGCCTACAAATTTTTTACTCAATAGTTATTTAGTTATTATCAACACAAACCTAATAAATAGTATCACGAAAACATAAATTAACTATTTTTTTTATGGGCAAACTACTAATAAATACTAAAGTAATTACTTTTTATAAAAAAAAAAAAAGAAAAAAAAAACACACACACAAATTGTCAATAAATTTAATATTATTATTAACTTTCTTAATTTTTTATCGCTTAGTCCACTATATCATATAATGTATGGACAATTTTGGTACTCAGAATGATTTAAGTTGTACTTTTATGAATTTTGTAGGATCTTACGGTTCATTGTACAATTTAAAATTTTTACTTCTCTTCGATCTTGAACTCTTCTTGAATTGAAGATTATCATTCTAAAATGATGACATTAATTAATCTCTTTAGGTGATTGGATACATTGTCCGAGTAAAACTTCTTACAGATATCATCCCTGAAATAGGACACGGGCCACGTTTGAATGTTGACATTTATCGAGGAGCATTGACCCGAAGGATTGTTAACATTTACAATTGCAGTCATTACACTTGGGATTACTGCAACAAAAATTCGTAGAAGTTTCTTCATGAAAACATGGATTTCTAGCATCATGAAGCTAATACTTCATAAACTTGGTTCTAATTTGACTGGTGGTTGTATGAACCCTGCATCGGTAAGTTTTCAATTAACCAAATTTATGATATTTAATTCTTCCTTTTTTTTGGTCAAGAGATATTCAATGCTTCGATTCTCAAAATATGCTTTAATTATGAAACCATAGAATTTCATTTCACTCTTCAACTTTGAAGTACTTAATTCGAGACCCGACACTAAAATAAAATAGAATTGAAAGAAGAAAAAAAAAAGGATAGTTTGGGGAATAAAATAAGGTTGTGTAGATATTTAGTTAATTATAATTTCATTTGAGACTATGGAGTATTTGGTATCACAAATTTGATTATGTGAAGTGAACCATAGAATTATAGAAGAAAGAAATTATTGTTATTTTTTTTAAGGCTTAAATGCAGTTTTACCCCCCTATTTTGAGTCAATCGAAATTTTACACTCCGTATTTTAAAATCCGGAATTTTACCCCCTCTAATTTATAATTCTTTGGATTTTTCCCCCTAAAGCACAAATGCAACATGTTTTGTTTAATTCCAATATTTATGCATTTTGTCTCACAATTCCTCGGATCATTCAATTAAACCAAACATGGCATGTTGCATTTGTGCTTTAGAAGGGGGCATAATCCAAATAATTATAAAATAGAGGGGGTAAAATTCCGGATTTTAAAATAGGGGGAGTAAAATTCCGATTCACTCAAAATAGAGGTGTAAAACTGCATTTAAGCCTTTTTTGAATAAACTAAATTAACTCACTCAAATTGCACCAGAGAAAATCAAATGAATTATTGTTATTAATTTTTCTATGAAACTTTTATTGAAATTTTCAGGTAATGGGATGGGCTTTTGCTCGAGGGGATCACATATCAAAAGGAGCACATCCTTGTATACCGGCTTGCCCCTATAAAGGCCACTCTTTTGGCAGTTTGGATGTTCAAATTTCTAGTACGGCATGCAAAAAAAAATAGGCTTAATTTAGACTTTGGACCCTTATGTTTATTTTAGCGCTCAATTTGGTCCCTTATGTTTTAAAACTCTCACGTTAGTTCCTTACGTTTTGAACGTTACTATTAAATGGTCTCTTCCGTAAAAAAAAAAAAAATAAACGTCGTTAATTTTTGCCACCTGTTAGACGGAAACGCCATTTGGACGACACATGGCTAATTTTTACACAGTCACCCGCCATATCATTAATTGGATTTTTTTTTAAAAAAAAAAACTAAATTAACTTAATAAGAATTGGGGGAGAATGAAAATTAGGGTTTCATTTTCACTTCTCTCTTCTTCTTCTTCCCCTGCTCTTCTTCTTCTTCACCACCATGTTGAGGTCTGATTCAATGGGGACTAACAACTCTTCAAGTAGTATTGGAACAACTCGAGTTCGTCAATTTTCGTCCAATTCGCAACAAAATGAAATGAATGTTGTTGGAGGTCGATGGACACTCGCAACTCCTGTTTGCAGATGTAAACAGTACTGTGTTCTCCGAATTGCAAAGACACCAAAAAATTATGGTCGAACATTTTGGGGATGTACGAATTATAAGGTATTTGGTAATTTTCTGTCAATTTTTATGCATTTGTGTTGTTTTCTTTCAAGTTTGAAATTCTGAATTTGTTCATCTTCATCTATAAATATAGGGACCACATGATGTTGGCTGTAACTATTTTGACTGGTTTGACAAGGTTGAGTCTAACCAAAATGATTTTGGGTCACAAATTGAAGAAATTGAGAAGTTGGTTGATGAGAAGAATTTGAAGATGAAAGAATATGACTTCAATCTACAGAAAAAAAAAAAAAAAAGACATGAAAATTGGAAGGCAAAGGAAGAAGATTAACTTGGTTTCATATTAGACTCATCACACTTTTGACAGTTTAAGTCAATTCCAATTTGTCATTCAATATGAAATAAAAGACTCATAATCTACTTTTCATAAAATCATAATCTGATCATTACATCATAAGGTTCAAACTTCCATATGTTTCAATCAAAATGCCCTCATCAGGGTCTTTACATCAAAAGTTACAAAATGCCCTCATCAGGGTCTTTACATCATAAGTTACATACCATAAGTTCAATAGTAACAGGCATAAGACTACAAACCATAAGTATCAAAATATCATAAAATCCAAAACAACACAATATCATAAACCCTAAAAACATATGCACTATGGTTTGAATGGTGGCTTCTGTGCATTCCTTGGTGGCTTGGCTGGTGCTTGTGGCTTGTTCCTTTTGATTGGTGACTTCCTTGTAACAAGTGGTGGTTGTGTTGATGCTTGTGTCTTGTTCCTTTTGATTGGTGACTTCCTTGTGACAATTGGTGGTTGTGTTGATGCTTGTGTCTTGTTCCTATCAATTGGTGACCTCCTCGTAACAATAGCAAGTGGTTGATGTTGAGTAATAGCAGCAGTAGGTGGTGGTGGAGTTGGATTAGCAGCAGTAGGTGGTGGTGGAGTTGGAGTAGAACCAAGTGGTTCAATTGTAGCAGGTGGTGGAGTTGGAGTAGGTGGTGGAGGTAGCTTGCAACTAGATTTGTTGTGGTCTGGTACACCACATCTTCCACATGCTTGCTTCAGACCTTTTCTATTCAATTGACCAGGCTCTCTTTGCAATTCAGCAGTCTCTCTATTTCTCTTTTTCTTGGCCTACCAGGTTGTTTCCTAATTGGTGGTGGTTGCAGATTATTGTATGTAGTAACTTCCCAAACACATGAACCATTGGTAGGGTAGATCAAAGGCCTATAACATGCCTCATATGTTTCCTTCCTAAAGTAAGCTGGGACATAATCGTCAACCTTGAGGTTGTTCTTTTGCATACAAGCAATTGCATGAGTACATGGGAGACCTGTCAGCATCCACTTTCTACAACTACATTCCTTCAATTGTAAATTAACAACAAACTTGTCTCCAGTCATATTGATGTGTCTTACTTCAAAAATCAATGAACCAGCAGGCCTATATATAGAACACATAATGCAGTATCAAACATAATGCAGTATCGGACATAATGCAGTATCAAAATTAAATTAATGCAGTATCAAAATAAATTAAATCAGCATCAAATTAAACACATATGCAGTATCAGATATAACATGTCCAATTACTTTGTATCAAATTAATGCAGCATCAAATTAAACACATAATGCAGTATCATTTATTACATTATTCAATGTATGCAGTAGATTACCTTGGAACCCATATATTAGTGTATGTAGACTCCATGGCAATCTTCTTTTTAATCTTAGGCAGTATGCTACCTTCATATTGAGCAATACCCCCCATAATGGATTACACACTCAAAAAAATCCATTTCCTAGAGAGAAAAAAATAAAGAAATGTATATTACCAACAAGCAAGGGACCACACAATAGATAATACACACACTAGCATACAGACAATATTGGGACCACAGTTACAATCAATAACATTTAACTAAACACCAAACCCTAAGGAAAAGCACACCAATAACATTAAACAAACACCAAACTCTAAGAATGAACAACAATATGGTCAAGAATGGGACCTACATACAATAACTATTGAACAAACATCTTACCCTACACGAACAGAACATTTAAACTTTTCTAACCAAAAAATTCTTTCTTTATTCAACTTCTTCTGTTTCTATTGAAATAAACAAACCACAAACCCCAAAGAATAACAACATGTAGACAACAATATGACCACAATTACATAAATTAACTATAAAAAAGTAATTATAAAGTAATTGTAACTTTGAAAATTGGTAACTAAATATTGATTAATACCGGAAATAATAAACTATAATAATCATCATATATATTAAATAAATCATAAATGGGACAAATTATACTACTGACTCATAGAAAAGACAATCATGCAATCAGATTTTTTTTAATAAAGCTTAGACCAACATTAAAACCATCCTCTCTATATAAGAGTGTTCAAAGTAAAACCGTTTTAATTTGAACTTTTTTTTTAATTAACAAAATATATATATATATATATTGATATAAAAAGTGCTACCACGAGGAGTGCTAAAAGCACCAAAGGTTACAGCAAGAAAAAAGAAAAGGGAGAGATTGAGCTTACAACAGCACCAGAACCATAAACAGAAGCCTAGGATGCAGCAGAGCAAAAAAAAACAAAAACGGTTGCGTCCTAGGCTTCTGTTTATGGTTCTGGTGCTGTTGTAAGCTCAATCTCTCCCTTTTCTTTTTTCTTGCTGTAACCTTTGGTGCTTTTAGCACTCCTCGTGGTAGCACTTTTTATATCAATATATATATATATATATATTTATATATTTTGTTGATTAAAAAAAAGTTCAAATTAAAACGGTTTTACTTTGAACACTCTTATATAGAGAGGATGGTTTTAATGTTGGTCTAAGCTTTATTAAAAAAAATCTGATTGCATGAATGTCTTTTCTACGAGTCAGTAGTATAATTTGTCTCATTTATGATTTATTTAATATATATGATGATTATTATAGTTTATATTATTTCCCCTATTAATCAATATTTAGTTACCAATTTTCAAAGTTACAATTACTTTATAATTATACAACAAACATACCATACACGAACTTATTAAAACAGAACGCTGTTTCTATCGAAAAGGGGAAAAAGATAATGTCAACATACCAGAAAGAGTCTTAGAAAGAGGAGTCGTCGTCAATCTCCTCTTATTAGTTGCCGTCGCCATCGATCTTTCTTCCCTTTTCGCAATCGCAATCGCAGTTCGTTCCCTTTTGCTCTAACACGAACCCTAATTTTTCAAACAGGAAAATCTGATTTCAATTATTGTTTTAATGTTTTAATTATGTTTTTTTTTAAATCGTGTATTTTTTTATAAAAAATTATTAATTGTTTTATTTTTGAGTTTATGTGAAACAGTTTATGCAAATAAATAAGCTTTAATGTATTATTATAAATATTTTGAGGTAGTTTATATTCTGGATCGACTAAATGTCCAACATACATCAAAGCTCGTTATAATGGGATAAGAACAAGTGAACAACCATGTGGGCGCATAACGACCATAGTATCAAGTTATAAGTACGGATAGAGGCCAAAACGCCCTCAATATCGAAAAGAAAAGTCATTCTCACATGCCCTTGTTGTTACCCAAATGGATGTATGATTTTTTACTTTCCTGAAGATCATTACAAAAGCCTCATTAGAAGTTGAAAGGTTAGAGAAGTTCCTTTTAAAAAAATATATGTGGTATTTCTCTCTTATCACAGGGCTTCAAAGACAAATGAGGTGACATACGAATAATATAAGAGATACTAGTTACTTATCTCATCCATCTGACAGAGATGCTTCTTAGCATTTTGATGAAAAGATATCTTGAATTTGCATTTTTTATTTGATAGTCATGTTCATCTTTTTTAAAAACATTTTCTCATTCCTTGTCATTAACTCTTATCTTCAATAACAACATAACAACTAAAATAAAAACAATAAAATCATTGAAATTACATAGGAAACAAACAATGAAAAAACATAATATATACAAATGAAAATATAAGAACCGTGAAACAATCATTTGTAAATAATCGAGAGTAACAAATTTTATTTATGGAAGAGAAAAAGAAACAAGAAACAAACCTAAATAAATATCGACATTAATAGGGAAGAAGAACGGAATTGTCACATGCGGAAGAAGAAGTTGAAAGGGATTCTCATTGGGAGAAATTGTTAAGCTTAAAAATAGAAAACCCCTAACAAAAAAATCCATTAAGTGAAAAAACATCATAACCCCATTTTACCCGAATATGTTTTGTTTTCAACTATGACTTTTGAAATAAAAAAAATAATAAAATTATAACCACCATGAGTAGGCTCTTAAATGTCATTAGATGATATTGCTTTGCAATTTATGAACATCATTTCATATTTGTTGTTGAACTTCATCTAAAATAACTCTACATGACTCGTCATTTTTATGTGTGCCTTCTAAATAGTGCTTAATACATAAACATCACCGGAATACTCGGTATAACAATAGTTGCAATTAATGTTTCTTAATTTATCATCAAAAGTACTGCCATGCATGTTGCCATCCCACATCTTCTCTTTCAACAACAGTTTTATTTAACATTCCAAAATGTCTCATGGTCATTTTTTAATAAAAAACAGAGTAAAGCAATTTTATATAAATTGTTTTAATCTGTTTTTTATTTTGGGATAAATGGCAGGTATGGGAAGTATGCTCCAAAAAAAAATTGTGAGATAGTGGAATGTTTCAATAAAATATTATTGGTGAAAGACAGGATGTAGAGTGGCAACATGGCACTACAGTCAATGATAAATCAAGAAAAATTAAGTGCAACAATTGCCATATGGAGTATTCTAGTGGTGTTTTTGTTTTAAGCACCATTTAGCAGGAACGCATAAAAAAGATTAGTCTTGTAGGTTATTATTAATGAAGTTCAACAACAAATGTGGAATAATTTTCATAAATTTCAAACTACTATATATCATTTAATGGAATCTAAGAGTCCATTCAGGGTGGTTATGGTTTATTTTTTTTAAAGTCAAGTTTCAAAACAAAACATGTTCAGATAAAATTGGTTATGCTGATTTTTCACTTAATTTGAAAATAGTTCTTTCAGTAAAACTCACCCAAAAAGTAGGTTTTATGTTGATTCAATGCATCTTTGATTCGATTCAAGGATAAAGAGTTATGAGTTTCTTGAAGATTGAATCTATTTGCATGAAGATTGATTAGCAATAATGAAGAACACATTGAATGTTGATTTGATTCAATGATTCAAATCACATAGTTAATTTTGGTTAATCAACCTTTTGATTCAAATCATCAAATAGAACAAAAAAACATTGAATAGATTCAACAAACAGACGTAAAAACGCTGGATAGATTCATGAGCCTCAAATTTCAAGTTTCAAGACATAAAATCATTTTTTTAAAAAAACAAATTTTCACTATCCCAAAGCTAATTGGTGATTATAAAGAAATTCATCATCAGAATCATCGTGAAAAGGGTTTCAAATAAAGAAATTGGTTTATGATCTAAAGAATTCTCATTCTCAAAATGGTAAAACTAATTTTTAACAATAATATTATTGTTTCACAAAAAAAAAAAAAATTGATTTCGATCTTCCGCTTACCTTGTTGACTTCTTTCCTCTCCATTTTTTATCCTTCACTAACAAACAAAAAGCAAATATTAGATAAACACTAGAAATTTCTCCCAAAAATATATGATGCAAGGTAAATGATAAGAAAAATAAAAAAAATAGGGACCGAGAAAGTGAGATAAAATTCTCTCTAAAAATAAAAAATGAAGATGAGGTGAGATCAACAGTAATCAAGAGAGAGATAGAGTTAAGGGGAGGTTTATTACCTTGAGAAGCACTGACTTATGCGATCCATCTAAAGAGGGGGAAAACTCATAAAGTAAAAATATAAAATGATTCAGATCTAAAAAAATATACATTCATATATCAACAAGAATAATATTTTCTTAACTTAAAAGAAGATATAAATATCAGTATACATGATTAAAATATGAATATAAATCAAGTTGTGGATTTAGACAAAAAACTCAAGTTGTGGATTTTGTATTGATGAGTAGTTTGTGTCTTGAATCGACGGTGAGGGTATACCTTTGAGACTTCGTGGATTTGGTTAGTGAGATTTTTGATTAATTTCATATATACCCTTCGATTTCATCTTTAGATTCACTTTCATTCATTAATATGAAAACTATATCAGATTGACTAGTCAAACCAACTTGACAAGACATTTAGCAAATAATCAAGTTGGTCAAGCTATCAAATCAATAATTGCAACAAAAAAAAAAAAAAACTTAAGCTATTGTCAAATCGATTAGAAATTGAAACGGCAAAAATGAACTTGACAGAGGTATCAACGGAAGCATTCGTTGATGGACTCTGAAAAGGCCTATGCTAAAAAAATTATTAATAAACAAAGAATACATAAGAGCACAAGATAGAGGAGATATGGACATATAAATAACAGTAGAGGAAAAGTTCAGAAGAAAAACAGTAGAGAAGAATTAGAAGTGAGACAAAATGACCTGACGGCGAATTATATATATAACATGTGACATAGGAGGCGATGTGGCTTTAGGGTTAAGGAGATGGGCTTGGGCCAAGCTATATTAGATGCAAAATGTTAGCATAAGTGTAGAGAATTTCTTTTAGCGTCCTCTACATTTCTCGTGCGCCCTTCTCTCATTTCTAATTTTATCCTTGTAATATTTAACTAGCGGACATTATAATAATGAAAAATTTGAGAAAAACACCCCCTAACACAGAGACGGAACCAGAAAAAATTGCTAAGGGTGGCGAGAATTATATATATTTTTAACAAACATGGGTGGAGAAAACAAAAGAGGAGGGTTTTTATATTGATTTTTAAAATTTTATTTAAAAATTACTCTAACTTTTTTGCACAAATTCTTGTGACTCTTCATCATAAAATTATGCTTTTATGTTAACAATACTGATATGTGTGCTTGTTTCATCATTGCATAAATATATGTAAACAAACAAAACTACAAAAGTTATAAAGTAATTTTGAGAGGGGCGGGTATGAATGCGCATAGCAGGCATAATGCTATCAACATATTTCATCTCTTGGGGTGGCGGTAGCCCCTTTTTGCTATAACGTGGTTCCGTCCCTGCCCTAACATGAGATTTCAAGACTTTACAACGTCCGCTGTTAAGTACATATGTAAAATATTAAGATTTCAAGACTTTACAACGTCAGCTAGTTAAATAGTGAATTCAGTTCATTACTTAAGTAGTGGAAAGAATATTTTAATAATTTCAAGGGCACACGAGAAAATTCAAGGGACGCCAAAAGAAGCTCTTGTAAGTATAAATCATATACCCTCTCCAAATTTTGTATAAGTATATATAAGTATAATTATTAAAATATATCGTTAATAAACAAAAACAACTTACAATAAGCTTTAAGACAGCGAAAAAATTGGACAAATTGATTTTATGTAGGGATGCCAAGAAGGCGCGGATTGAGGGGGTGATACGTTTTCATTCTCTTCACCACTATTTAAAATATTCCTCATCCATATTGTTTACATCGAGAGTATTCTTTCTCCATCCATATATATATGTGCGCGCGCATTTTGATAAAATATCACGAAGCTAAAAAAGTTGAATATGAAAATAAAAATGATAAAAAAATATAGCAATATAACTAACATAAAAATAAAAAAACTAGAATGAGGTGTGTTAACTAGAAAGTGGTCTAAATATATCTTTATTTTTTTTCGGTTTAAAGTCTAAATATATCTTTATAAAAAAAATTAAATAACGTAAAAAAAAAAAAAGCTTGAAAGTGGTCTAAATTCTATGGATAAAAAATGACTAACAAAAATCCTTGAATAAAAAAAAATAACAAGTTAACAAAATAAAAATTATAGGTAAGGATGATTTTAGTATTTTAAAATAAATATGAGGATAATTATATCAATATAATTAATATTGTAGTAACATTTATGCCTCTTATCTCCTTCCCTTCCCTCAAAATCCCTCCAATTTGGGGGGAAGCAAAAAGTGGTATAAAAGGTGTTTTGAATCTTTCTCCCCTTTCCTCCCCTCCCTTTCTAAAAAATTGAACTAAACATAAAAATTTTAAAACATCACCTCTGACCTCCCCTCCTCTTCTCTTCTCTCCTCTCCAAAACTCTCTGAACCAAATGAACCCTTAATCATAAAGGTAACGGGGTTTCAAACTTAATTGCAATGCTACCCATTATTTGTCTTAGCCTCATGATTTCAGCCTTTTCTTTTGTAATATAATGTGTTTTTCTTTAGTAATAAAAAATTGTAATTGTAAATTCTAAGTGGTTGATGTCAAGTGGTTAATAAATTTTATTTAATGATGAATCATGAATCATTTAGGAGAGCACCCAACAAAAAATCCGCAATTTTTTGTTTTGTTTGGGTTACCATGATATTGGTATGAAGTTTTCACCGCTGTTAGCGATGACTAATTTTTGTCTCCTTCCAACCGAATTTTTTCAATATACATGAGCCAGAAATCGAACCTCTGACCACATGCTTAAGGGGACCAAATCCCTTACCATTTGGACTAATTTATTGTTGGTAAAAAATCCACAAATCTTATTTGATTTTGTTTTGATTTCAAATCCATTCTAAGACATTATTTTTAACTCTTATGTACGGTCCATTGAGAGATCTTTTGAGAAGCAGTAAAGATTTCACATTCCTTAATTTTTGTTATAGTCTATGTGGATACCATCTCATGTAACCCGAATTTGGATCATCTCCTTTTTTTTCTCTTCTTCTCTCTCCTAACTATTTATCTCTCTTTTAATTTCATTCTCTCTTTTTATTAAAAAAAATAATAATATAACTAAAAGAGAGTAATTATGATTAAGAGAGAGATAGGGAGTTGGGAGAGAGAGTGAGAGTGAGAGAAAAGGGAAAAAAATGATCCAATTTGGTGCAGCACTGCCACATAATTGAAGGTACGTATGATGTCTGATGTGTTTGTGTCCGATATTAACTTTGATATGATGCTCTCATATGTAATTTACATTCAATTGATTTATTTTTACAAATTATTACTTGTACATCTTCTCAATTTATTTTAATTTAATATATTTTATTAGAATACCTTTTAGGTAGCTTCTTGATGACAGGAATTTCTATAGTATTTTTAGTGTTAGTATTAGTAATAAAATGACCAAGACATGCCCAAATACGAAGAATAACCTACAGAATCGAGGAAAAACATCAAAACAACGTAAGAATACAAAAAGACAAGAAAAAACCAAAAACAGAAGAAAATCTGAAAAATATTTGTTCATCGTGCTACGATGGCCCTCATCGTGGTACGATGACCTTACTTGGCGACCAAGCTGATGAAACGCACAGGATTAGTTATAATTTTGAACTAAATCTTCCCATCGTGCTATGATGGACTCATCGCAGCACGATGGCATGCTGAGGCCCAATTAGAAAACTATAAATAGAGCTCTCATTCCTCATTATTTTTCATTCAGAAATAGCAGAATACATTCTGAAATAGTAGAGCACTCTCTACTATAAGGAAGTGTTCAGAGGAGCTCTAGGGGCATAACTTTCTCCCATTACGGGAAAGTTATCTCAGCAAGGTATGTTTTCTTTAGGCTTTTATGTTTAGATTATTCTTTTGTAATTTAAATATGTAGTCTTTTGTAATAGATGTCTTAGGTTGTGGTGGAGAAGATGAACTCCCCGATGAATATTTGGAGTATGTGATTGAGTCAAAGTTATAATAAATCGTTATTCAGTATTATGTTTGTTATTTAATTTCTTGCACTTTAACAACGTATTCTCGTAATCTGGCCGGATAAGCGGGAGCGCCCATAGAATAGATATTAGGGAACTACTTAATATTTGTCCTGAACTAGTAGTAAATATGCTAGGTGAATAGAGACGGTAACATCCTGAACTAGTTGTGAACTGAGCAATTAGAGGAGGAATCAGGAACTAGGTGTGAACTGAGCACTTAGAAGCTGAATAGCCCGATACTAGGACCTAGAGGCATTGGATGGGTGAAGGATATAATGCATGTGTAATGAACAACTCGCCTAGTAATTAGGGTATGTGACACAACGAGGTTAGGCTCTCGTAGGTACCTTAGTTATGAAGAAGATATTTGTGGTGACTCGCCCATGTTGGAAGCTAGTCGTGTGGCTGATGATGGTTTAGATGATTATGATGCATATGTCCGGAAGAAAAAAAGAGCTAAAACTTCATTAGTTAGAACAGAGTTGGATCATTATTTGGATGAGGAAGTTTTACCTCGAAGTCCCGATTTTGATATTCTATTGTGGTGGAAGTTGAATGGCATCAAGTATCCAACACTCCAAGCAATTGCAAAAGATATTTTAGCAATTCCAATTACTACAGTAGCTTCTGAATCCGCATTCAGTACTAGCGGTCAAATCTTAAGCCCGCATCGCAGTCGACTTCATTGGACAACTTTAGAGGCTTTGATGTGTGCTAGAAGCTGGTTATGGAGTGCTGAAAAAAGTGGTATGCTTTTATATTTGCTCTTTCAAACAGTTTTGTGTTTGTTAACAAATTATTATTTTTATAGGTAATATGAGTTCTAAATTAAGCAATGAGTATGCTACTTTACTTGATGAAATAGAGCCTGAGGATGAAGGTGAGATTGCTGCTGGTGTGTCTTTTGTTTGTACGCTACTGTGTAGCAGTTTTCATTTGGTTGGACTGTTTTTCTATTGTTTATGTCCTTAGCTAATTCTCTTATTAACTATTAAGACCATGAACAAGACATCTATTAATTACCCTGATATTGTAGTGATTAGCTTTGAAGGTGCATTTGTTTTGTTTAGGAAGAGTGTGTTTTTTATTTTAAAAGTCTGATGGTTTATATGTTTTGGTTAGGAGTTATAGTTGTGGTGATTAGTATGTAATTGCTTGTGCAATTTTATCAGTTATTTACAATTCTCTAGACTTATTTTAATGTTTATATTATAACTTGTATTTTTTATATAGGTGACATCATGACCAGTGGTCTTACTTCCTTCTTTGAAGACGGTGACGGTCACTAGCGTTCAGAGAAAGAAGACTATAGTAGACTACATTGGTGTTGGCTGGCTACTTATCTACTTATGTTAAGAATTTCTACTTATGTGGTTGTTTTGATGGTATTTTGGAATATTGGTTTGTATTGGTACTGTTTTGATTATTTTGATAGTGGTTTGATCATTTGGAATATCATTTATATGTTTAATGCATTGATATTTTGGTTTGTACTTATTTTTGAAAATATATGAATTTTATGTTTGTTAGATTTTGGTTCAGGGCAAGACAAGCAACGGACTTTTTTATAAAAAAATAAAATGAATCCACTGCGGGTATGGGTTTGGGGTGGGGATACCCGAACCCATTTGGAACGGGGTTGGGGTTCTTTTATTCATCCCCGTCGGGGAATGGGGCGGGGAACGGGGATATATCAGTGATTCGGGTTTGGGGACGGGGAAAGTAAAAACCGTCCCCGATCCGCCCCATTGCCATGCCTACTTAGAAGCTGAATAGCCCGATACTACGACCTAGAGGCATTGGATGGGTGAAGGATATAATGCATGTGTAATGTACAACTCACCTAGTAATTAGGGTATGTGACACAACGAGGTTAGGCTCTCGTATGTACCTTAGTTATAAACTTAGGGAAACTTCAATATACATAGAGTAATAGTAAGGTATTACTACAACAAGGATAAAGTCACCTCCGAGTAATAATCTGATTAACTATGTTATACACTGACCATGTCAAATAGGAAGAAGGGAGTGAGTCCAACCACCATACCTATCATCTATATTTCTGAATCAACTATCTTTATTTTCTGCAAGCATATCGCCTATTTTATAAAAAACCATTTTCAAAACCCAAAGCGAATGCAAAACTACGAACTTAAATAACGCTAACGAAGCTGCGGCACGATCCCTGTGGATACGAACTCATTCTAGACACCTAGAGTGTGAATTATTACTCAACGACAGACTAGTGCACTTACCAGACCGTAGTCGCTTCTTTATTGTGCAACATAATTGAGATGTTTTAGTTGAAACTTTTATATCCTTTTGCTTTTATAAAACAAAAAGTCAAAATTCAATGGTTGAAAAGTTTTAATAATTTAAAAAAATTGAGCTTATCTTTCATATTTAAAACTGAGGATCAAAATCCTAAATTAACAAAACGATGATTTAAAATAAATTGTTAGTTAGTTTAGTGGTGATTAACATTGAACTTGATATAAATGACTATAATTCGTTCCTCTGCAAGTGTGATTGGAAAAAGTTTGAAACCACTTAATTCAGAACCGACATCCGTATCAGATTAAACTGGTGTGGTGAAAGCCAAATAAAAAGGACAAGGCAAAAGTTTTTAAGAATATATTAAATGTTAACCGACTTGAATGATACAGTATTAACAAAGATATGTGGTCAGAAAAAATATTAAATAAAAAATGGGATTTCTTAGTTGAATTTGACATTATTATTACAGTATTATTTTTGTATCGATTTAAACACGGCACGCTACAGCTATATTGTTGACTAAATAAACAATTCTTCTAGTCAAAAATTTAACACATTCAACACATCGGTGATCATTTGATAAAATTAAATGGTTCAAATAAAAATGATATGAAAAGATAAAATTTATTTTAATTTCATTTATTTGATAAACATCAAATGATCATTGATGTTTTAAATGCATGAATGCGTAAACTAATTTACGCATTGGATTCAATTTCTTTTTAGATTTATTGTATAATTAATGTATTTAGTTATTATAGTGTCCAGATACATTAATTATACAATGAACTTAGAAAGTGAATTTTTGCTTGGAATGAGTATTTAAAAAATAAATAATAAAGGATATTTTTATGTAGCTTTCACATGATCGATCACATACATATGATTTATCTATATATAATGTGAGTGCCATGGACTTTTACAAATTAAAGGCATAAGCTTAAAAGTAAAAGTGTCATCAAAGAAAGAAAATAACAAAAACAAGAATGGATTTAGCACACGTACTACACATGAATGGAGATGTTGAAGAAGCAAGCTATGCAAACAACTCCTTAATTCAGGTTTGTATTTATAAATATTGTCAAAACTTAAAAGTGTATATCTATATATTTTGTAACTATATATTTCCTAATTCAACTGAATTCTACAACAATATTAGCAAAAGGCAATTTCTTTGCTAAAATCATCAAGAGTCAAAGCCATAGCAAATCTATATTGCACCATCAACCCTAGGAGTTTCGCAATTGCAGAGTTAGGTTGTTCTTCTGGACCAAACACTTTGTCGGTAATTTCGGAAATTATCAAAGTTGTGGAAAAGCTTTGTCAAGAATTGAATCATAAATCTCCTGAATATAAGGTTTTTTTGAATGATCTACCAGGAAATGACTTCAACAGTGTATTTATGTCCCTTGACACCTTTAAAAAATCACTACGTGATGAAATTGAAACAGAAATGGGTCCTTGCTATTTCTTTGGTGTTCCAGGATCATTTTTTGACAGAATTTTTCCTAATCAGAGTTTGCATTTTGTCCATTCCTCTTATAGCCTACATTGGCTATCTAAGGTTTGTATTATCTTATTAATCTTTTTAGATAATTTCTTTGGCCAACCTACTAAATTTCTCGCACACCTTACAAATTTACCAAAATATTTATGTCCGCTATTTAGGTAGCGGATATTGTAACAGCCCGAGCCTTCGGCGATCCTGACACGGTTAGCTCAATTGGTAGTGGGAATGGATTGAAGATCGTGAGGTGACAGTGTCGGGATCGCCGAAGACTCGGGCTGTTACAGATATCCCTCAAAGACACCTACAAAAAAAACTATAGTGTCTGTTACTGCGGACAACATTTATAAAATTTCTTAAAAAAAATCTCATTTTTATAATGTTTGCTATTTAAGTAGGAGAATGGTAAAAATAAAAATGCGTAAGATGTGAGAGAAGCAGGTAGGACGGCAATAGAATATCTCATCATTTTAATTTGTACTATATGTATTTATGTGTGCCTTAATCAATATTATTGTTGATTAAATAGGTTCCAAATGGTGGGGACAACAATAAGGGCAACATTTATGTGACGAACACAAGTCCATCAAATGTCCTAAAGGCTTACTACGAGCAATTTCATGTTGATTTTTCTCTTTTTTTAAAGTGTCGTGCTCAAGAATTAGTTGAAGGAGGTTGCATGATTCTAACATTTTTAGGAAGAGAAAGTGATGATCCATTAGCATTAGGCAAGGGTTCTAGTTACGGTTGGGAACTTTTGGCTATAGCTCTTAATGATATGGTTGTTGAGGTACATACACTATGCCTCTTACAAAAATTAATTTTAAGCTCAAATTAGTATTTTTTATTAAAATAAAATATATTTTTCCCAATTACATACTAAAACTATATATAAAAAATTAAGACATTGAATTCCAATACTTAATGAGCTCCTTCTAAAACGAATCAATCGGGAGAATTCGATTTCTGGTGAGAATAATTTTTTGTCAAACATTATTTATCTCGCAATCAAACATCGGATTATCGGGGTCCCATTTCCCTCTGAACAAGAGGGTTAAGACAAAAAAAACTATATCCTAGCGCTTTATAAAAAGCGCAATTAAAGCAGGTTAAGAAAGGCTACCTAGAACATGCTAAAGTAATATACAATAGCGTTGTTAAAGCCTTTTTCTAATGTCATGTTTATATTCATTTATAACACTAGAGTTTAACAATATGGATGACAATTTGACTCATACCCAGCGGATACTCACAAAAATTATCCGTAACGAGTAAGGTAAAAACCTGTATTTTAGGTATGGGTATGAGTAATTAAGTATGGGTAATTACCCACAAAATTGAGCAGGTATGGGTGCGGATATGGGTACCTTAGTACCCACCTCATACTCACATAGTATATATTTATTTATTTTAATTATATAATAATATATGTAAACCAAATTATAAAAAATACAATATTATTATACTATTACACATTTTCAATAAAAAATGTTTATTTATAATATAATATAGATACGTCAACAGAAAAATGAACTTTAGCATGATATTATTAATAATTTTGTTTATAATTTTCACGAGTCAACATTAAAAAGTTTGATTTTTTTTAATTATATTGAAATGATATAATATTTTATACTTGATCAATTTATTTTTAGCAAAAATACGGGTTACGGGTACGGATATGGGTACCTAGGTACCCATAAAGTATGGGCACGGGGACAAAAATTGTCACCCATGAGTATGGGGATGAGTACGGATATTTTTTCAAACTGCGGATATGGGGATAGGGACTATAGTACCATACTCATATCCTACCTATTGTCATCCCTATTTGACAATATTAATATGCATTATTCAATGTGGATTGCAGGGAATTATAGAAGAAGAAAAACTCAATACTTTCAATATCCCTAACTATTATCCATCTCCATCAGAAGTGAAATTGGAAGTTCAAACCGAAGGATCATTTTCCATAAATCAATTGGAGGTTTCTGAAATAATGGGGGATACAGTTTATAATATCAATGCTTTTGACTCTGAATCTGAAATGTATGCTTCAATTGCAAAAGGCACAAGAGCTATTATTGAACCATTGATGATTGTTCATTTTGGTGAAGGTATCATTGATGACGCATTTGACCGGTTTAAAATAATTTTAAACGGTGGAATAACCAAAGAGAGAGAACTAAGATCACCAATCTTACCATAACATTGACTAGAAAACCATGACCAATACATTATTGTTTGTGTTTTATTTTTTCTAAATGAATTTTAATGTCGTGTTGATGGTCGACACCAACAATGCTTGGATATTGTTTCATATGCAATGGTATGGAATATTTGGAAATCACAGAACGATTCTATTTTTTTTTAATAAGTTTATGTGTGTTATACAAATAGGGTTACACTACAATTTTTGTCTTGTAACTTGTGTTATGTTATCGGGGTCCTCTTGTACCTTTTATGAGTGCGTAGAGGAACAATTTTTTTTTTGGTTGGGTTCTTATAATTTGTTGTTTTCCTTTAATAGTCCGTTTTATTGTAGTTGTTTGTACTTTAGTGTTTAGACTATAGCTTTGTTGCTTTTTGGCGATGTTGAATTGTGTGGTTAGATTTTCTTATCACTAAGGTACTGTTTAGGATGTTCTTGCCTCACTCGCGATGCTAGTTAGTTAGTTAGCACACTCGCGATGCTAGTTAGTTAGTTAGCACACTCGCGATGCTATATAAAGTTGTATGCTACTATAAATCATTCATTCAATTGGATATTCAATGAAATTCACTCACAATTTCATTTAACTTCAATACTAACAAAATAAATTCTAGCATTATTTGTGAATGGCATCAGAGAAGCAATACTAACAAAGGAAGGAGAAGCAAAACTCAATTCACAGAGCTATATAAAAATATTTAGGCATCATCAATAAAATTAAAGAAAAAAGAATTAAATGTTGTGACTGAATTTGTTTCTCTTCCTTTTTTTTTATTTGTGTGCGTTTTCAGATATTTTTTATTTAAGATTATGTCTAAGTAAGACTTGCTCTCTATCTAAAATTCAAACACAACTACGAGCCATCTCAGTTGAATTAGGTCTTATGAACAACTATTTTGTCATTTTATAATCAAATGATATATATTATACTTTTTAAATTTCGTTTAATATTAACATATTTATATCATTTTTCAATAAAGACTTGAAATTATGTTACATCAAGAAGTTTATTTAAAATATAGCATTTAATGACATTTTTTATCCCATATTTTACCAATCTCACAAAATTAGTCTCCTTACTTTAAAATTAAACATGTTTGCCCCTCCTATATTGTCTGTAAAAAATATGTCATATTATGCCTTGTAAGACCAAAATTTTGATTTAGGACCAAAACTAAAATAAATATTAAAATAGGGGGCACGAATGTTCAATTAAAATAGGAGGGCTAAGTATTGGTAAAATATGAGGACTAAAAGAACACTTAAGCCTAAATATAATAATCAGAATTTTAGCATCTAGACATCAAAGTAAGGACAGACATCCCAACTTAATTGGCATTTATATCATTCCTCGTCCTCCATCTATAGCTCATATTATTATTAATAAAAAAGAAAAAATATATATACAAGAATTGGGGGGGACATATACCTAACACAGAGCGTCCACACAAAAACACGTAGAACAATAAAATAAACCAACTTCTAGTTAATCCAAAAAGATAAAATAGAAGTCTAGTTAGTCGAGACCGAGTGGGTCGAACGGTAGAACAGGAGTTGAACTGTCGGTGTCAGGGGTGGCATTGTGACTCTAAGGTAGTTGATCGCACCACCGCCGACCAAGGCTACATCGCGACAAAGGGGTCTGGGTGAAAGGGGGTGTGACATGGTTGTATCAGATTTAAATATTTGTTTTATCAAAGTAAATATATCATTTTTAGTGTTAATGTTGACTAGTCATGGTCTTGTAACAAAAGAATTTTGAAAATTATACACGAATAACCGATGAATTGTGATCTTCATATAAGTTTCCAATGAAGAAAATTAAGTTCTCTAGTTTCTTCAAAGTTCCTCGCCGTCTTTTCTCACTTACCAGAAGGCTTCTTTTTATAGGCATCAAAATCACGCCACTATCCTGTCAGATCGTGATTTGCAATTTTTTCACGTGACATCCAGATTCTTACTAGCGATCGCACCGCGATCGAGTTTCAAAATTTTGCAATTTTTTCAGTGGCGCAATTTTAACAGAGAATGGAAAATTTTGCAACATCAAAATTTTAAATTTTTTTCAGAGTTTTCACCTACTTTATATTTTTGTCTTCAAACTCTTTGTGAGTCTTTTCTTTGATAAAATGTTCACTTTGACCATGTAATACACCTAAAAACTAACTAATGTACTATAAAATTACAATTAAAAATCCTAATATGATGAATGTAATCAGATATTTTGAAGGCTTCAACAAAGAAAGACAAGAAAAGCTCTCTTCCTCATCTACCAAGCATTGGATGGTGAGTTTGAGCAAAATTCAAATGCAACATCAGCAAAGGAAACATTGGAGAAGCTTCAAACATCATGCAAAGGAGAAGACAAAATAAAGAAGGTACATCTCCAAACTCTAAGAGGTGGGTTTGAATCCTACATATAAAGTGTCAGAGTCTATTTCTGAATACTTTTCAAAAGTTATCTTTGTTTCAAATCAATTAAAGCGAAACAGTACTGCCAATTGAAGATGCGAAGATTATAGATAAAATAATTTGCTTGAAGAAGAAGAAGAAGAAGAAGATCATTGCAAAATTAAGAAGGAGATCACCGAGAAACAATTTTCTTGATTTTTGTTCTCCAAAACAGTTTTCAAAGGTTTGATTACCAAATAGATTATTTTTAATTCTTTTCTTAAAAACAATTTTTGAAACTCACTTAAAAACACATTTTGTAAACTAAAAAGGAAAAGTCATTCAAACATGCCCTTGTTGTTGCCCAAATGGATGTATGATTTTTTACTTTCCTAAAGATAACTAATTGTAAACGTGTGGCGAAGATCGTTACAAAAGCCTCATTATAAGTGGAAAGGTTAGAGAAGTTCCTTTAAAAAAATGTGGCATTTCCCTTTTATCATTGGGATTCAAAGACAAATGAGGTGGCATACAAATAATATAAGAGATACTAGTTATTTATCTCATCCATCTGACAGATATGCTTGACAGCATTTTGATGAAAGATATCTTGAATTTGCATTTTTCGTTTGATAGTTATGTTCCTCTTTATTAAAAACATTTTCTCCTTCCATGTCATTAACTCTTATCTTCAATAAAAACATAACAACTAAAATCAAAACAATAAAAATCATTGAATTTACAAAGGAAACAAACAATGAAAAAACATAATTTATACAAATGAAAATATAAGAACCGTGAAACAATCATTTGCAAAGAATCGAGAAAAACAAATTTTATTTATGGAAGAGAAAAAGAGAAATGGGAAGGGGAAACATATTAGAGAAATAGAAACAAACCTAAATAAATGTTGGCAGTAATATGGAAGAAGAAAGGAATTGTCACATGCGGAAGAACGAAGTTGAAAGGGACTCTCATTGGGAGAAAATGTTAAGCATAAAAATAGAAAACCCCTAACCAAAAAATCCATTTTTGTTCATTGAGTATTAGGGAAAAATTGTTTTCAAATTAAATGAAAAATCATCATAACCCAATTTTACCCGAACATGTTTTGTTTTCAACTTTGACTTTTAAAATCAAAAATAATAAAATCATAACCACCCTGAATAGGCTCTTAAATGTCATTAGATGATATTCCTTTGCAATTTATGAACATCGTTTCATATTTGTTGACGAACTTCATCTAAAATAACTCTACATGACTCGTCATTTTTATGTGTGCCTTCTAAATAGTTCTTAAAACACAAACATCACCAGAATATTCAAGATGACAATAGTTGCAATTCATTTTTTTTATTTATCATCGAAAGTACTGCCATGTTGCCACCCCACGTCTTCTCTTTCAACAACAACATTTTTATTTAACATTCCAACGTCTCACAGTCATTTTTTAGAGCATACTGCCAGTATCTGCAATTTATCCCGAATTAAAAAATAGAGTAAAGCAATTTACAATTTATATTAAATTGTTTTACTCTGTTTTTTATTTCAGGATAAATGGCAGGTACTGAAAGTTTGCTAAAAAAATAATTGCAAGACATTGGAATGTTTCAAAAAAATGTTATTGGTGAAAGACAAGATGTGGGGTGGCAACATGGCACTGCAATCGATGATAAATCAAGAAAATTAAGAGCGACTATTGCCATATTGAGATTCCATTGGTGATTTTGTTTTAAGCACCATTTAGCAGGCACACATTAAAAAAATTAGTCTTGTAGGGTTATTCTGGATGAAGGTCGTCAACAAATGTGGAATAATTATCATAAATTTCAAAGCACTATGATTTAATGAAATCTAAGAGCCCATTCATAATGGTTATGATTTATTTTTTTAATTTTAAAAGTCAAGTTTCAAAACAAAACATGTTCAAATAAAATTGGTTATGCTGATTTTTAACTTAATTTGAAATATTTCTTTCAGTAAAACTCACCGAAAAAGTAGGTTTATGATAGGGGTTTTCTATTTTTACGCTAAAAAAATTCCCCGATCTAGAGTCCCATTCGACTTCCCCCATTTAAATTTCTTGTTTCGATGATTATTATTGTTTTGATTTATGTTGTTTTTCAAGATAAGAGTTAAGGACAGTGAAAAAGAAAATGATTTTCGTGAAGAGTAACATAACTATCAAATGAATAAAGAAAAGAAAATGTTGGTTCTGACTCAAAAAAAAAAGGAAATCAAGAGAGAATGTTAAAATGGCATTTGTTAATGCTAAGAAAGTTATGAGAGAAAGTTTCAAAAGAAAAGTTTGATATTTTGGAGAAGAAAAGCATCGGTAAAATTGTATGACTTGTATAAGCATTCTTGAATAATTTGAAAGTTACAAAATATATTTTTGTTTAATATTTTCTTCCTTGTCAAGTTATTCAAGAATGCTTATACAAGTCACCAATTTCTTATTTTTTTCGTTGTTTTATCCATCTAAGTTAAAACAAAGGAGAAAATAAGAAATTGATGATTTGTATAAGCATCCTTGAATAATTTGAAGGTTACAAAATATTTTTTTAGTTAATAATTTCTTCTTTGTCAAGTTATTCAAGAATACTTATACAAGTCACCAATTTCTTATTTTCTTCCTTGTCTTATCCATCTAAGTTAAAACAAGGGGGAAAATAAGAAATTGATGACTTGTATAAGCATCCTTGAATAACTTGAAGGCTACAAAATATTATAAATGTTGAAACAAGACTCTATGTGGGGACTTCTAACTTAGTTATAAATTGAATGAAAAAAGAGCTCTAACTGAAAACATGATGAAATATAACATAGCCTCTCTAATGTTAGATTTCCGTAGAATCAGATTGCCAATGAAAAATAGAGAAATTGAGATTATATTTAAAACTATGTAGCCATGTATGCCGAATGCAAAAACAATTTTTCGGTTTTAAAAAGATTTTAGAGAATTACCAACAACAAAAATTGACGGTAGAAAATTACCAAATTGATTGAATTTATGAGCAATTTAACTTATTTCTTTAAAAATTAAAAAAAAAACACGTAATAATGATCAAATTGCAAACACGAACTATACAAAACATTTAGGGATGTATAAATTTTAAGAGATTTATTAACACACCAACAAATAGCAATGGAAAAATGTAGAGTTGATTTGATTAGGAAAATTGAGATAGTTTTGTGTGACATAATCAAACACTTGATCATCAATATATTGAAATCAATTTTCTTCACAAATTTGTTTGAAAACTTTGATCAATCTTCTAACCAAATTAACAATACTCAAAATCAATTTACACAAAATCAATTCTAAGAATAAAAATCTTGTTTAGGATAGAAATCACAATTTCCAAAATTGCTATACTATTCAATGGAATCGATCTTGTACTCTTTTGAAATCAATTAATTGTTGAAAAAGATAGTTCTGTTGTGAATTCGTAAATCTCACACCAATAACCTTGATGTGTGAAGCAAATAGAATAAGCAATCAACTGAGTGGAAATAGCAATAATAACACGAACAGATAAACAACCACAAGCGAAAAAGAGACACACAATATTGTTTACCCAGTTCGGCCAAATAAAGACCTACGTCTGGGGGAGAGGGCAGCTCTCCGTTCTACTATCAATCAAGTTTCAAAGTTACAAAGAAATCCCCACAATAAGGGTTACAAGAAATAGTTTGAATCCTATTCTACCCAAGTCCCGAATTTCTTCCCGTGACCAAGAAATTCAATTACAAGTGTTTACCAAGGTGTTTAATTGATTCCCAATCCCTAGAATTATTGCCAAGAGAATTCTCTATAAACCCTAGTCTTTTGATTGGCTGCAAACCCTAAAAAACACTTAAAAATATCAGAAAACGCAACTGAATATATAGAGCTTCGCGTACCGGCGCCTAGCGCCTATCGCCCCGCGCCCCGCGCCAACAAACCCGAAGCCACAGCCATTTCTAGCCTGCTCCTGGCGCCGGGCGCCCTGCTGCTGCTGGTTCCTGCAGTTTTCTGATTTTCCGAGTTTTCAAGGCAATTCTTCACAAATCTCCACCTTGCCTTCAAAACGATGGTGATGCCAACTTCCCATCAACCACCATGCTGCCCTCTCCAACCTCCACCTACTCCTCGATGAAGTTAATCAAGTCCAAGCAATGCTTGAACTTTACTCTAGGTAGTGATTTGGTGAACATGTCTGCTGGATTCTCCTCCGTTGCAATTTTCTCCACCATGATTTCCTTTGTCTCAATCATGTCTCTCACAAAGTGCAATCGGATGTCGATGTGCTTTGTCCTTTCATGATACACCTGGTGATTTGCCAAATGAATGGCACTCTGACTGTCACAATGTATCTTCACACACCCTTGACTAATCCCCATTTCTCCAATCATACCCTTCAACCATATGGCTTCCTTGACCCCTTCAACAAGGGCTATGTATTCCGCTTGAGTTGTCAACAAGGCTACAACTGATTGTTGATTTGCCTTCCATGTTACCGCTGTACCAAACAATGTAAACACAAAACCAGATAAAGACTTTCTAGTGTCTACATTACCTGCATA
Source organism: Trifolium repens (assembly GCA_030408175.1). NCBI lineage: Eukaryota > Viridiplantae > Streptophyta > Magnoliopsida > Fabales > Fabaceae > Trifolium > Trifolium repens. Next base: position 14,183,746 of record CP125847.1, read on the forward strand.
GTCCGCATCCACATAACCTTCCAAAGCATCCCTACCTGAATCTGTTCTAGTATACTTGAGACCACCCTTCAAGGTTCCATTCAAATACCTCAACACCCACTTCAAAGCTTGCCAATGAACTTGGCCCGGATTTGCCATGAACCGACTTACCACACTGATTGCATAGGATAAGTCCGGTCTACTACAAACCATGCCATACATGATGCTTCCAACCCCACTTGCATAGGGAGTACCTTCCATCTTCTTTTTCTCATCCTCGGATTGAGGACATTGTTTAACTGACAACTTTGAATGATGACCAAGTGGTGTATTCACTACCTTAGAATCTGACATTCTAAACCGCTCCACCACTTTCTTCAAATAATCATGCTGAGATAAGAACAACACACCTTTACTCCGATCCCTCACAATATCCATACCAAGAATCTTCTTCGCATTGCCAAGATCCTTCATCTCAAACTCACCATTTAATTTCACCTTGAGCTGTTGAATCTCATGCTTGTCAGAACTTGCAATAAGAATATCATCTACATAAAGAAGAAGGTAGAGGATGACTTTCTCATCCTTCTTCATCATGTACACACAACTGTCATAGTTGCTTCTCACAAAACCAGTCTTCAATAAGAAATCATCAAACCGATGATACCATTGCCTTGGACTCTGCTTCAACCCATACAAAGATTTCTTCAACAAACAAACTTTAGAGTTGTCTTCCACAAAACCTTCAGGTTGTTGCATGTAGATTGTCTCTTCTAATTCACCATGCAAGAAAGCGGTCTTCACATCCATCTGTTCTAACTCAAGATCATACATGTTCACAATTGCCATAAGTACCCTTATAGAGCAATGCTTCACCACAGGTGAGAAGATTTCATTATAGTCAATTCCTTCCACCTGTGTAAAGCCCTTGGCTACAAGTCTTGCCTTATACCTTGGTGCTTCGACCCCTGGTATACCTTCTTTTCTCTTGAACACCCACTTGCTACCAACTACCCTTTTGTTCTTAGGTAGTGGAACAAGCTCCCAAGTCTGGTTCTTCTCCAATGAAAGCATTTCCTCTTCCATTGCCTTCAGCCAGTCTTTACTATCTATGCTTTCTGATGCTTCCCTGAAGTTCTTTGGTTCTGAGTCTTGCACCTCTTCAGCTGCATTCAAAGCATAACAAATAAGGTCAGCATAACCGTATCTATTAGGCGGAGTAATAACTCTCCTCTCCCTATCTCGTGCTAGCTGATAGTCCGGAGCAATTATTGGTTGGCTTCCACTCTCCTCAGGTACCAGAGTCTGATTCTCCTCTTCACCCTCATCAGTGGGAGGCTCCACCTCAAGCTGAATTCTCTCTACCCCCGTTTCTGGTCTAGTCTCCAGGTCTTTGCACTTCATCCCCATACGGGTCTCATCAAAAGTAACATCCCTGCTTATAATAAATTTTGATCCTCCAGGTTCCATCTTCCACAGTTTGTAACCTTTCACACCTTCAGGATAACCAATGAACACACACTTTACAGCTCTAGCATCAAGTTTGTCCTGTCTGACATGTGCATACGCTAGTGCTCCAAAGACTTTCAAGTTGGAGTAGTCTGCCGGCCTGCCACTCCAAACCTCCATAGGTGTCTTTAGATCAATACCTGTTGATGGACATCTGTTGATCAAATATGCTGCAGTACTAACAGCTTCTCCCCAGAAACTTTTCAGTAGTCCAGCTCCCAACAACATACACCTCACCCGCTCCAACAAGGTCCTGTTCATTCTTTCAGCAAGACCATTCTGCTGCGGTGTGTATGCAACGGTTCTATGCCTCTTTATACCTTTATTCCTGCAAAACTCATTAAACTGCTCTGAAACAAACTCCAGGCCATTGTCAGTTCTCAAAACTTTCAGTTTAGTTCCAGTTTGATTTTCTATTAAGGTATGCCATTCCTTAAACTTTTCAGATGTGTCACTTTTATTTTTAATAATGTGCACCCATACCCTTCTAGAATAATCATCAATTATGCTAAGAAAATATGAATCTCCCCCATGAGTTGAAACTGATGCTGGACCCCAAAGATCCGAATGAACATACTCAAATGGTCTACTAGATTTATGTACTCCCACCCCAAACTTCACCTTGTGTTGTTTGCCTAGTGTACAATTATCACAGAAATCTAGTTTGTTCAATTTCTCTTTTCCTAGCAAGCCCTGTTTAGCTAATTCAACTAAACCTCTCTCACTGACATGCCCCAATCTCAAATGTCATAGTTTAGTTATGTCCTCAGTTTCTACACTAACAGCTAATGCATTAGAAATAACGGTGGAACCATCTAAAATATAAAGACCATTAATTTTAGACCCTTTAGCTATTACTAATGCACCATGAGAAATTCTCATCACACCACGTTCAATTCTAGTGCAATAACCTAGACCATCAAACATGCTGATAGAAATTAAATTTCTCTTAAGTTCAGGGATATACCTCACATTCTTCAAGAGAAAGTCACGGTCATCAAACATTTTCAGTCGGATAGAACCCATACCTTGAACCTTGCACGCCTTATTGTTACCAAGACGCACAACTCCACCTTCTTTCAATTCCAAGGTCTCAAAGTACTCCTTTCTCGGACAGATGTGATATGAGCATCCTGAGTCCATGACCCAACTTTTCTCAGGTTCCCAACTCGTCACAGTTAGTGCTCCTGCACTCTCATAACCTTCCTCTTCACTAACGGCTATCTGAGCAGACGAACCACCGCTATTACCACCGCCCCCTCTCTGAGGACAGTCCTTCTTGAAGTGACCTGGTGTATGGCAATGATAACATTTGAATTTTGTTGTGTCACCATTACCTCTAGGCCTAGACTTAGACCTATGCTTCTTCCCCTTTCCTTTACCGTGATTTTCACTCCTGCCCCTTGAGATATTCAAGCCTTCTCCACTATCATCAACCTTCAAGTCTCTGAACCTTGTCAGTTCCTTGGTTCTCAAGGCCGCTTGGACTTCTTCCAATGTGATAGTGCCCTCTTTGCCATAAAGCAAAGCATCCTTGAGATTCTCTAGTGACTTTGGAAACGCACACAACAGATGGAAAGCCTTATCCTCATCTTCAAGATTCACATCGATGTTCGCCAAATCATCAATAATCTTATTGAACTCAGCCAGTTGCTCCATAACCGGCTTATTTTCAACCATACGAAAGAAGTACAGTTGTTGTTTCAGTAACTGCTTATGTGCCAAGGACTTGGTCATATACAATGCATCAAGTTTGGTCCACATAGCAGCAGCAGTCTTCTCCTTGGCTACCTCTCTCAACACCTTATCACCGAGGCACAAAATAATAGCACTAAGTGCTTTCTCATCCATCTCAGTTTTCTCCGTATCTGAGAGATCAGCCGGCATGTGTTCCACACCCTTCAGCGCCTGTTCACACTTCTGTTGGATTAGTATTGCCCTTGTCTTCACCTTCCACAGACCAAAGTCGTTACTCCCGGTGAATTTCTCGATGTCCCACTTCGAACCCATGATACTTAATTCTTTTGATCCTTTGCCCCACGGTGGGCGCCAATTGTTGTGAATTCGTAAATCTCACACCAATAACCTTGATGTGTGAAGCAAATAGAATAAGCAATCAACTGAGTGGAAATAGCAATAATAACACGAACAGATAAACAACCACAAGCGAAAAAGAGACACACAATATTGTTTACCCAGTTCGGCCAAATAAAGACCTACGTCTGGGGGAGAGGGCAGCTCTCCGTTCTACTATCAATCAAGTTTCAAAGTTACAAAGAAATCCCCACAACAAGGGTTACAAGAAATAGTTTGAATCCTATTCTACCCAAGTCCCGAATTTCTTCCCGTGACCAAGAAATTCAATTACAAGTGTTTACCAAGGTGTTTAATTGATTCCCAATCCCTAGAATTATTGCCAAGAGAATTCTCTATAAACCCTAGTCTTTTGATTGGCTGCAAACCCTAAAAAACACTTAAAAATATCAGAAAACGCAACTGAATATATAGAGCTTCGCGTACCGGCGCCTAGCGCCTATCGCCCCGCGCCCCGCGCCAACAAACCCGAAGCCACAGCCATTTCTAGCCTGCTCCTGGCGCCGGGCGCCCTGCTGCTGCTGGTTCCTGCAGTTTTCTGATTTTCCGAGTTTTCAAGGCAATTCTTCACAAGTTCAAAAATCAAGATCATTCCAAATTATAGAACAAAATTCAAACCTAATTTCATCCTAATCGATTTTGAACAAAAATTGAGAGAGAGAGAGAGAGAGAGAGAGAGAGAACACCTGACAAAACCGATAGGTTTAGATTTGGCCTACTCCTCTTCTTCGAACGGTGCCACGCCACCGACAAAACCTTCCACTATGTAAAATTTGCATGTATGCAAAAGTCAATACAAGATTTTCGAGCTACAAACTACACAATGATCCTAGTATATATAGTTCCTTTGTTATTGACTCCTTGACTCATTTCTTTAATCCTTTCCCTTGAAGATTGTCTCAAAATGGTAAAACTAATTTTTAACACTGATTTTATTGTTTCACAACAAAAAAAAATTATTATTATTTGGATCTTCCTCTTACCTTGCTGACTTCTTTCCTCTCCATTTTTTATCCTTCACAAACAAACCAAAAGCAAATGTTAGATATACACTAGAAATTTCTCCCAAAAATTATATGATGCAAGGTAAATGATAAGAAAAAAAAAATAGGGACCAAGAAAATGAAACATAAAATTATCTCTAAAATTAAAAAATGAAGGTGAGGGGAGATCAACAGTAATCAAGAGAGAAAGAGAGTTAAGGGAAGGTTTATTAACTTGAGAAGCATTGAACTTATGAGATCCAGCTAAAGAGGGGGAAAACTCATAAAGTAAATATATAAAATGATTCAAATCTAAGAAAATATATATTCATATATCAACAAGAAACAAGAATATTATATTCTTAACTTAAATAATTCATATATTAAGGATAAAAAAATATATAAATATCAGTATATAAGATTAAAATATGAATATAAATCAAGTTGTGGATTTTGTATTGATGGTATACCTTTGAGACTTCGTTTATTTGGTTTGTGAGATTTTTGATTAATTTCAAATGGATCCTTTGATTTCATCTTTAAATTCATCTTCATCCAATGATAGGTAAACTATACTAGATTGGCTAGTCAAACCAACTTGACAAGACATTCAGCAAATATTTAAGTAGATCAAGCTATCAAATCAATAATTGTACAAAAAAAAATTGACGTCGTCAAATCAATTAGAAATTCAAACGGCATATGTAAACTTATCAGAGGAATTACAGAAGCGTTCGTTGATAGACTCCAAAAAGGCCTATGCTAAAAAAATTAATTAATAAACAAAGATACACAAGAGCACAAGAAAGGGGAGATATGAAGATCTAAATAACAGTAAAGAAAATGAAGAACAAAAGGGGAAATTTAGAAGAAAAACAGTAGAGAAAAATAAGAAGTGAGACAAAATGACATGACGGCAAATTATATATATAACGTGTGACACAAGAGGCGATGCAGCTTTAGAGTTAAGGAGATGGGCTTGGGCCAAGCTAAATTAGATGCAACATGTTAGCGTAAGTGTTGAGAATTTCTTTTGGAAGTGAGACAAAATGTCCTGACGGCAAATTATATATATAACATGTGAAATAAGAGGCGATGCAACTTTAGGGTTAAGGAGATGGGCTTGGGCCAAGCTAAATTAGATGCAACATGTTAGCGTAAGTGTTGAGAATTTCTTTTGACGCCTCATATGTTTCTCGCGCGCCCTTCTCATTTCCATTTTTATTCTTCGGTTACTTGTGTAGCGGACGCTATAAAAATGTTAAATTTGAGAAAAATACCCCATAACATGAATTTCAAGACTTTACAACTTCTCCTACTTAAGTATCAGACATACAAAATATTGAAAATTTCATGTATAGGGGGTGTCAGCTAGTTAAATAGCTACTTAAATAGCTTAGGGAGTATTTTAGTAATTTTAAGGGCGTACGAGAAAATTCAAGAGGCACCAAAAGCAGCTCTCATAAGTGTAAATCATAAGCCGTCTCCAAAATTTGTATAAGTACATATAAGTATAATTATGAAAATATATCTTTAATAAACAAAAACAACTTACAATAAGCTTTTAGACAACCAAAAAAATGGACAAATGATTTTATGTAGGGACGAAAACAGGGCGCAGGATACGCTCTCATTCCCTTCTCCACCAGTGCAGGTGATACGCTCCCATTCCCTTCTCCACCCGTTAATACATTCTTTATCCCCATTTTTCACTTCAGAGCGTACTCTTTCTCCATCCACATATTCATTCTCATAGTTCCCATGGGGATTCATCAAAGTTTCAAACAAAAATATCAAATTTCTATTATTTTCAATCAAACTTGTTTTAAAAAATATTAAGGTTTAATCATAAAATAAATTAAAAATTAGATATAATTGTGAGTCTTGTTACAACATAGACAATAAACATCACATAAAATAAAATTTATACACATATTGTGTAAAAATATAAATAAATATAATATATAAAATACTTGAATATACATATATAAATATTATTTTTATAATATATTAGGGGATAGTGTCTCTGCGGGAGTGACGTAAAATCATGTCCTCATCATCAAACCTCACTCGGGGGATCCCCACTTACACAGATACAATTGACATCCCTAATTTTGAATCAACTTTATTTTTATTAAAAAAATTGCAACATTACGGACGGAAAACATTTAAATTAAAACTACCACCAAAGAATTTAAGCCAAATGTGTCAACTCTGCTAAATGTAAAACCAGCTCAAACATGTTGAACTGTACGTTCAGATAAGAATGTTCTTCTGTCATGATGGTGAGGTTAGATCTATACTTGTACAGTGATATACGCTTCACGTGTTAGAGGGGAAATGGTACCCCAACGGTCAAGTCACTATTTGCTTAAGGTGGAAAAAATGCTAAATTGGGTATGAATATATGTATGTACCTTGAGAATGAATGCATGCATAGAGCTCAACTCGGCGTAAAGCAAACAAAAACCAAATTGTTTTGGGCTGGGTCTGAGCTCAACTCGATGTCGAGCTCAGCCCAAGGTCATGTGTCTCTCCCCAATAGCACGTTCTAATGGCCGACATCGGAATGATTAGCAACTCAGTCGTTATTCCAACAGCCAATAATGTCGAGGACGCCAGATTCGCCAACACATTAATGTCTTTGGCTCTGCGATGATGACTATATATACTCTTTTCATGCAGAAGGGTCGGATAATCTATCCTTACTCTCTCAAACCTCTCACTTCACGAATACACTGACTCGAGCGTCGGGTTATCTTGTAGGTACCCACCCCCCCTCCCCGGTTCACCAAGGCCGTAATGAAGAGGCGGTACACTATCCACGATTGTTTTGTTCATGTAAAGATAAGTGGCACTATATGTGGGAACCTAGTTTTCCCCCTTTTTTCAAGTAAAAAACCAAAACTACTAAAAAAAAACCAAAACAACCAAATGGCCGCGAAAACAACGGTGAGATCCCCTTCGAGAACCATGAGCACCGCCATGGGTCGCCATCATCATGAGAAAACCACCGGGATGGCAAGACTGCCCCGCCATCAACGGAGGATGAGCGAATGGCGGGACCTCACGTTCCAGTGAACCTCCCAAAAATCTCGATGATACCAAGAGCAGACCAATTGTTGATGACATTAATCAAGCCATCAACCAGCAACGTCAAATCATTTAGGAGCGGAGTGAATGCATCTGGGATGTCGAGGAGTCAAAATCTTTACCCAGGAGTTTAGTGAGCAGTCACTAGAGACGTGATTATGTATCTCCTCGACACAAAAAAAAGCTATTCCCGATTAAGGTCCTCGTGGCCAGAAGTTTAAAGGAGGAGGTAACACGTGAGTAGGACTCTTATTCAATGTGAATCCCCTCGTCAAAGGAACTGCATATCCCCTCCTCGCAAGAAATTTCCTACTCGCAATTTCCTATTCGCGAGAATCGCATGACTCCACCACGGAAGCAAACTCCCCCTCTTTGTCACCCTCGGTCTCCTTGAAGCGATGAAGATCGTCCCAGAGGACGACAAACCAAAAGAATTCAACGAATATCTCTGCCCATGGGATTTGAGAAATCTCTACCAATGGATGTCTAAGACGGAACTACTGATCTAGACGGGCATCTGGAGAAACATGTGTCATATTTCGTAGCCTATACTTTAAGAACTCCTCTATGGATGGGTGACTTTCAAAAATGTGTTGAGTTGTGAGAACACTCAAAAATACTTAAAAGCAATCTAAAATTTTATGACAACAAAAAATAAATAAATAAACCGCTCAAAGGTGCTAAACAAAAAAATTCTAATACTAGGATCATATATATTCGTTTTGTTAATTAAAAAGGTAACAGGGTCGCAAACTTAATTGCAACGCTACCCATTGTTTATCTTAGGCCTCATGATTTCGTCCTTTGCTTTTGTAATATAATGTGTTTTTCTTCAGTAATAAAAATTGTAAATCAAATTATGTGATTGATTTCAAGACGAATTGTTTTGTAGAACACCCAACAAAAAATTGTTTTGATTTCAAATATTTCAAAATTCGATCATTATTTCTATAATTGTAATATATCTTAGTTAAATGTCGAGCACAACTTTATTTTATTTTTGAACTAGGATTTCAATCTCTTTCACTCTAAATATCACTTTTTCTGTGTTGTTTCAAAAGGCATGATCCCTAAATGCAAATTAGCATTCTCGGTTACGAGGAATGATATTTCGAATGTTAACAAATTGTCCCTCTGTATGTATTGTGTAATGATATTTGTGTCAAAATATCATTCTTCTTCTCTTTAACTCTTATTTATGTGCTGTCCATTGAGAGATCTTTTGAGCAGCAGTAAAGATTTATGACTATGTTTAGTCCAAAATCTAATCCATTTCTACAACTAGTAATTGAGCTTAGCAGCTTGGCTGTTGATGTTTACGTTCTTTGATGACCATTTGTTGTACAATGGAAATCGATTATTTTAACCAAAACATCCAATCTATAACTAACCCACGACCATTTGTTATAACCAAATATTGAGCAGCACTAAAGATTTCACATTCATTATAAGTTTATAACCCATAGAGCCTCTAACGGCATAAGTTATGGTGCATAAGCCATGTTTATGCACCGTGCATAAATACCTAAAATTGCTTAGCACACCCCCCAGATTTCTAGTGCACCCCCAAATTACTTAGCACACCCCCCAGATTTTTAGGGGGTGCATTAGAAATTTGGGGGGTGCGCTTGAAATATGGGGGTGCACTAAGTAATCTGAGGGGGTGTGCTAAGCAATCTGGAGCGTGCATTAAGTAATTTTCATTATTTATGCACAGTGCATAAGGAAAAAGCTTATGCACCATAACCACTCCCGCCTCTAACTATGTTAACAGGGTAAAGAATGAAGGTTCAGAAAAACATAATGATAGATAGAATGTATATCTTTTTCATTGTCATTGTCAGCAATACACTTAAAATTCATTTCTAAAAAAACACAACCTAATTCTTACAATTTCCTGTAAAAAATTAAATTGATGAGATCACACACACAACATAAATGATAAATAATAGAGGACAAAAAATAGACCCTCATATATAGGGTTCAATGTTGAAACAGGTCAAACAGCCATCAAAATTGTAAGGGGTGGGATATCTCAAAACAGTCCTAGGGTAACTTTGCATCCATGTGGGGCCCGGTAAGGGTATAACAATAACACGGCACTAAACTTCAGTGGCTCCTAAGTTAGCATCCATGTGTATGCTATTTTCCTTCACTCATAGCATCTCTTACCATCTCTTTCCACCTCCTCTGCCTCCTCCATAACCTCTTCCACCACCGCCACCACCTCTTCCGCCAAACCTATACCCTCCTCCGCTTCTTCCACCTGAAAACCCACGGCCACCACCGTATCTGCTTGGTCTATTGTCCTCTCTTTGTTGTAAACTTGGCAATTCTTTAACAATCTTTAGGCTTACATTAACAGCATTCTTTTGACCTGAAGAGCAAAAAAATCAAAATGATTACATGACCAAGATTAAAGCTATATGTTGTATAAATGGATACTCCAGCAATAGAAGTTTAAGGATCAAGCAAGAGAAATACTTCTTTAAGTCTCAAAATTGATATAATTTTTTAAGGCTCAAAATTCTAATCAGCAATCAAGTAAAATCTTACTGTTAAGAAATACGTCCAAGTCCTTGGCTGGTACATCAAACACAGCACCCTGTCCATCTGCAGTTAGAGCAAGACCTTGTACTGCGTCAACCTTATCCTCAGGTACGAATCTCCTCAGGGTTCCAAATGCAAAGCTGAAAACAACCGACAAAAGCATAAATCAAAAACTGTGGAAAAACATTCTGGTGATATTTAAAGCGATGTTTAGATGGCTTGAAGACTTAAAAAAAGTAGCCGGCAAATGATAAATGATAAAGTTCCTAGATACAGATATAAACATGCCCCTAATTAAATAAAGTAAAATTCTTACGATGGGGTGAACATAGGTTTTCCTCCCTCAAGAAGTAAGGTAACATAATTCTCCATTGAAGTCAATAGTGATCTTTTCTTTACATCAGTATAACCCTGCAAATAACATTTTCCCAAATAAGAGAACCTATTGATGATGGTTGTCTTGATACATCGGAAAAAAAAAATTATATAGTTAAAAAGTAAGGATAATGTACTCACAACAGCCTTGGCAAGAGCTTTTGCAAGTAACTCAACAGCTGATAAACCAGAGTTTTTCAAAAGTTCCTCAGCTGCAGATTTGAATGCAGGAATTACACTGGATTTGTGAACCATGTTAGCAGCAAAACACCAGTGTTAACAGCAATGAATGAACATACCATATATAACATGCATACCTATCAGATACATCAGTAATCATTTCAGCAGCATCCCCACCCATAGCTTTGGCGATTTCATCAGGCTGAGGAGCAGATACACGTTCAAATTTTATACCTGCTTCTCTTTCTATTTTAGCTACATTTGACCTTCTGGGATCATAAAGCATCACAGCAACTCCAGTGTTGCCTGAGAAAAACCAGACCAATTATATAAGCAAAAAACTAATAATATCAAAATTCCACAATAAATAGCCAGATTTTGAATATACCAGCTCTTCCTGTTCGCCCAGATCGATGTATATATGCTTCTACATCCCGGGGAGGCTCACACTAAAACAAATCCAATTCAGAATATCAGATAAAAGGGAATATAAGAAATGGTTTATTGTAATATATCATATTATATATGAACAAGTATACCTGAATAATCAACTGAACATCATTAATGTCTAGACCTCTGGCCGCCACATTGGTGGCCACCAAAGTCATGAATTTCCCGGACCTAAAAGCTTTCAATGTAACCTGGAAGTAACAAGAAACAGTTCAGAGAAAACCAAGACAGTGATAATGAAAGGCATACCCAATCTATATGGCTAATGCTACAAAACAAAATTAAAAATAGAACATATTCGCCAATAACAATTATACAGACCGACAACCTGAACATTCATTCAATGAAGATATCCAAAATCAAGAATCATATCAAATCATAGCTCACCTCACGTTGTGACTGCTGTATATCACCATGGAGAGCTCTTGCACCAGGCAACAATCCAGCAAGCTCAGAAGCAGACTCTTTTTTCTCCGCAAATATAATTGTCCGGCCTCCACTGAAACAGACCACATGCCAAAATATCAATTTTGAATATTCTAAATACAACATATTATTAAGTATTAAGTCACAAAATGAATGATTAAAAATCACCTGCTATAACAGCGAATAATGTCGGGGATAAGTTGTGCCATGGCAGTATTATTACAGGGAAGGATGATATGCCTAACATTGGTGCTAGCCTTCATTTTCTCATTCCCAACAAGATCAGCAGTTTTCTTATCTGCTTTCAGAAATTTTGTAGAAATCTGCCAACAAAAAATTGCTAGATAAGGGAACGGGTCATATAAATAACAACCAATACACACAAACCATGAATTCAGAACAAGATAGAATCATATAGGTGCATACTTGTTTAACCCAGCTTGGCAAAGTAGCACTGAAAAGAAGGGTCTGTACTTTAGTAACATCTTGTACCTTACCTGCAAAAACCAAATACAACCAATTGTAATGCCAAGGATATATTGTAACCTAAAACAGCAAACATAAATTGAGTAATGTGAAGCAGACAGCTCTACACAGTAAGAAATATGGAGGAATCATTTTCAGTGAATGTTAGCTGAATTTTCACCAAAAATCGAACTATTGAAGAAGCACTTGGAAGAGATTACTTGGACTAGTAAGAAGCATTTCGGCTGTGCTTGAACAATACAGTGGACTTAACCCATTGGCAATACTAAAGAGTATGCATAACTCAAATTACAAGAAAAACAAGCATATTATTGAAGCAACACAGTGGACTGAAAACATCAATGTTGGCTATCCGTAACCTTATTTAGATCAGATAATTAAGCATAACATAATACATGCAAAACAAACCAAATACCTAGAATGAGTTCAACATCGTCAACAAAACCCATCCTCAACATCTCATCAGCCTCATCAAGAACACGGAACTTTAGGTGGCTCAGGTCAATATTTCCCTTCTCAATATGATCCTACAAAAAATAATAATCACTTAAAATAAGTACACAAAGTGAAGCTTCTATAGTTTACATTTAGCCAACTAACAATCATGTCAATATAAGAAAGTAACATCTGACAAATCACTACAACTAAAGTAACAAGAAATTACCTTAATACGACCTGGTGTTCCAATAACAATATCAACACCTCTCCTGAGCTTATTCTCCTGAGGTCCATACGGAGCTCCTCCATATACAGCGCAAGCAGCCAATCCCAAGGACGAACCATAAAGTTCAAAGTCAGCATACACCTAATAGACAACACACCACAACAGATAAGTATAAAGAGATGATACGGCAAACTAAAAAAATGACAAACCGGTTCAACTGTCGTATACCTGATTGGCCAATTCTCTAGTAGGTAAAAGCACGAGGACACTTGGAACCCTCCCATAACCAGTCTTTCTAACCGATTTAGCTGGACCATTTGTCAATGACTCTAATATGGGCAACACAAATGCCAGAGTTTTACCCTGTATTTTCCCACAAAAACAAAATACAAATATAAATTAACAAGTCTATAAATAAGTCAAAATAGCAGTGCAATTTCACTTCTTTCAAATTAAGGCTTTTGCACACATCAGCTTTCAAACTGCTACTTATATGGTACAAATCAAAGTTAACCTCATAAGTCATCCAAACATTTTTCTAACCCCTAAGCACTAGTAGTTTGTTTACAATAAAATTAAAATAAAACAGATCAATCTCATAAAAAATTGAGATTATTTTAAAAAAAATAAAAATTATTTATTTGAAGCACAATTTTATTTGCCTTTGTTTATTATCTATCACACTCATTAAACTCACATTTTTCATAAACTATAAATATCAGATTCTTAATTAAATAAAACAAAAACATTTTTTTAGATTCTAATCAATTTAAAATACTTAAAAAAACATTTAAAAAATAAATTCATGACTACAATTAAACATTGTATTAGATTACTCAAGCATGCTTTTCTCTCAAACAATATTTACAAAACAGGTTAATTACATTAAACAAAACAACAATTACAGAATAATCACAAATTTAACTAAACAACAAAAATAATCAAAATAGAGAAAATTAAGAGCAATGAAGATTAACTACAAACCTGACCAGTACGAGCACGACCAACCAAATCAGAACCATCGAGAATAGTATTAAAAGTCATAGCTTGAATCGGAAACAAAGCTTCAATTCCATTTTCCTTCAATTTCATCCTCAACGGTTCGGAAATTCTAAAATTCGAAACCGCATTAGGATCATCCTTCTTCACAACAACTTCTTCAACTTCTTCATCATCATCAACCTTCGATTTCTTCTTCTTTTTCTCCTTTTTCACTTTCATTCTAGAACCTTCATCAGAGCTAGTTCCACTCTTAACTTCTTCATCATCATCTGAACCTTTCTTCCTCTTCTTTGAACTCTTCTTCGCTGATTCTTCCTCCATAACGATGTCGTTTTGAAGCTTCTCCTTCTTCTTCTTAATTGATTTTTGCTTAGGGCTTTCCATTGAAACGGCGTCGTTAGTGATAGGTAGTGAAGGCATGGTCTGAACTCTGAACGTAATGAAACGGCGCGTTTTGTGTTGTTAGGGTTTTTTGGAATCTCCTGCTTCGGTGGCTGTGAATTTCACAGCTGAAGCAAGGAGAGGTAAGAGGAGTAGTGATGAGAGGGTTTTATATATTTATAGGTTTTGAGATTGATTTTTGAGCGTTGGATTTTGAAACCCTATTTTGTTTTCAATTTTGGCCGTTGGATTTACTATTATTTATGTGTCTCACTCTCACGTTTCCGTTCATAGGTTTAGATATCTACTATTAATCTAAGATAAAAATATACCACCAAAAAACCTTGATTGACCCTCTAATTTTTATTTTTGTTTTTTTTCTACAGCACAAAATCAGGGACAATATTGTCATATTTGTATTGAAATTTTGAGATTCATCTCATTTCAATTTTACCTCTACTATCCCTTATCATTACTTTATTCCACACTAAAGACAGGGACAATAATGTCTAATTCTAGCCAAATTTAGGGGGCAAATTACTTTATTTTGAATTTCAAATTTTTATTATGTCACCTCTTCTCTCTTTCTACTCACCTGCTCTCTCTCTCTCTGACTTTTCCACACCAACACAGAAACAAAACCTGTGGAAAGGAAAAAATAAAATCACGGTAGAAGAATAACACACAGGAGGAAGAAGAACGACGGGAGAAGGAGAAAGAAGAAGATTCACCGGAGAAGAACTACATGGGTTAGTGATTTTCTCTATAATCATATTTGTTTCTCTAATGTGAAGTTTTTTTCTTTCTTCTTTGTTTTATTGTAAAATCTTCTTCTACTACAAAATCTTCTTTGTTTCTTTGCATGTTGGAATTTAATTACCACTTACAATTTTATGTTGTTTGTTTCAGTTTTATACAAGCACACCATGTGTTTGATAAAATGTTTCTGTAGATAAATAAAAAAGAACAAGAGCTGAAACATGTTGATATGGATTTCGACCAAGAAAGATTCAAGCAAGGTGAGATTTTTGAGTTACTGAAGATTGATTTTAAGCAAGGTGAGATTTTGGTATTTTTGCATATGAGTAGAAGAAAAATATTTGGTATTTTTTGCAATGATTAGGTTGATTTCTCAATATTATAACATGTTCTTTTTATAACTATTGTTGATTTGGGTTTTGCTTGTGTATTGAATAATGAGTAATTTGAAAAACCCACCGATTATTGTGGATTTGGATAAGATTGATTTTAAGCAATGTGAGATTTTTGTATTTTTGCATATGAGTAATAGAAATATTTGGTATTTTTTGCAATGATTAGGTTCATTTCTCAATATTATAACATGTTCTTTTTATAACTATTATTGATTTGGATTTTGCTTGTGTATTGAATAATGAGTTCCTTAAAAAATCCACTGATCATTGGAGAAATTGCATTGAGTCGGTGGTATTTGAGGTATATTATTAACCCCTTTTGTTTAAATATTGGTTACTACAAATGATAGACATTATCTACTTTTTGTTTCTTTTAAAGAATCATGAAACTAGACTTTTTTCCTTAATATGAATCATTGACATCCTAATGACGGTGCTTCTTGCACAGAGGTAATGACACTGTGTAAACTAGGGCTTTATAGCAAATTGTTCTACCATCTCCTATATTTGGAGTTTATGTCATTTGTGATTCTTTTATGGTGATTGTTTAGGTTTTAGTTTCACAATGAGAATCTGCAGTTTATGTCATTTGTGATTATTTTACGGTGACTAATTCAAAATCATAAGTAAGCTTCCAACCTTTTTTTTTTGCCAATTTCCTTTGTTTTCTATAGTCACTTTTATATTAGACTTTGGAGTTGATTTAAAAATTGAAAGAGGGAGCATATCATAAAACTGGTGTGCATTTTTAATGCTAATTAATTTGAATGGTGTTGTTTTTTGTTTTTTCTGTCGATTTTTGCAGGTTTGTATGATGCCAGAGATTGGTTTTACTAACCTTTGTTATGGTTCTACTGTGGTGAATTTGGTGCGACATGGGCCTTGAAAATCAGTTCCTTGAAAATTATTTGATGTTGGTTGATAATGAAGGTTTGTATTATTTGGTTATGCTTGCTCCTTTGATTTGCCATTGTCTGTGTTAAGCTTTTATATAGTTATTTAACCAAGTAGCAAGAATTAGAAGAATATGAATTGAACTTTGACATTGTCTGTGTTGAGCAAGAATTAGCAAGAATATGAATATGAATTGAGCTTTTATATAGTTATTTAACCAAATAGTTATTTAGTAATTGAACTTTGACATTGTCTGTGTTGAGCAAGAATATGAATTGAGCTTTTATATAGTTATTTAACCAAATAGTTATTTAGCCATTGTCTGTGTTGAACTTTTATCATTGTTATAAGTTGTTTATTGATGACTGAAAATGTTGCAGGATCATCTTTCATGCTTGGAAGAACTTTGACATCTATCTATCTAATCTAATAACAACCTAAGAAAATAAGATGTTGAGGAAATCTCTTATCTACCCTAATCATTTGAGCAGCCACATCTAATCTAACCCAACATTGTTCTGCATCCTACTCCCTTCAACAAGTAAGTTCACTACTTTCTCTCTTTTCGTCTCTAACCATGTTTGTTCTTAACATGTTTATTGTTACTTTTTCATGTGTTTATAAACAAATAAGGTAAGAACAATACTGACAGTGAACAAATAACCTAAGAACAATGAACTTCATGTGTTTTAAATGATTTTAGCAACGCTATCAATGCTTATTCTTCAATATTTCCTCGAATTACATCATATAAACCAAGACAAGATATTAACCTTAAGTATCTACTTTCAGTATGCTTCACATATATATATATATATATTTGTTTCTCCACTTTTTTTTTTTGGTTTGTTGCTTCATTTTTAAAACTCCAAAACCTGCACATCTCTGAAGATATATATATTTTGGTTTGTTTGTTCTTAACTCCATTGCTTCATTTCTTATACTTTCTTCTGCAACATCTCTGAAGAAACAAAACTGGTAATATTTCACTCCATCATGCTTCTTACTTTTAACGATAAAGAAATGAAGCAAATGCTAAGAATAACGTAAATGAATAAGTTTTGTTTAACGCTATAAAATCTGCTTCCATTAATGCTATCATTGTTATATCTATGGATCTTGCTTCCTGATATCATACATATCCTAACTGTTATATCTATGGATCTTTAGGTTTTTGGAGAAATCAGTTACAATGGTCACAGGCTAGATGAATTTGTTCCTCAAACAAACATCAGCATACATAAGCCAATATGACCTGCACACTCCTGAGATGATAGTGAGGGAAACAATCGACTTCTCGGCACGCTGTCGGGGGTTGGAAGCAGAGCTGGTAAGTTTTCTTGCTTACTAATCCTAGATTATCGGCCGATTTGTTACTAATACAATACCAGTTAGCACTCATACATGTCTTGAACTTTTTATATATTCACTATTGTAATTAAATATTAACATTATTAATGCTAAATGATCATCTGGCTAAGCAAAGTTCCATATTTCTTTTGGTTCAAATCGTGCCTTCAAAAACACAAAATTAATGTAACACCACATTTTAAACCTTCCAAGGCATGATATCTTTTATATTTATCTTATTTTTTTCTATTCCTGGCCAAATTGGGATACAAATCTTTGGCAACAGGACCTTTTAGACAAGGCTAGATTGTAACAACTTATTTTCAACAGAAGCCTCAAGTTCCCAACGATCATTAGACAAGGCAGTAATGGACCTTTTAGGCCCACACCCAATCTGGCCAGCAGCTAAGCATAATCACTTGACAATGAAACCTTAAAGATGTGCACTCGATAACATTTGTTTTTATTGTCAATTTGCTTTGTTCACAGTTTAAATTAGATAAAAGATTTTACTAAGGCAAGTGTTGCAAATACAAAAGCTTGATATGCATTCTCTATTTCATGTTTGTTATTATGGATAATAAAAATAAAAATGAAGTTGGTACTACTTTACCCAATTTGTTATTATGAGTTTGTTTTTGTTTGTGAAATCTCTTAATTGCTTTTGTCTCTTATGGTTTGTTAGAATTTTTTATGCTTTTCAACTCCATTTATCAATTTTTACTTTTCTTTTGCTTAGTTTGCTAATACATATTTTTATCTCTAGAATCCATTTAGCTTAAAGTGGTTTGGACATTATTATTATTAGGGGTGAACAGAACCTTTTGATCTTAAATGTATCTATTGACATGGTATATGTATGCACTAATATAGGTAGCAGTTTCACTCATGATTTTTTTTCTTTGATCTCTTTCACTCATATCAGGTATTATTGTCCAAGACATGACCTCACTTTTATGCAAATGTTTTAACTTGGTACATTTTTTTAAGAACAAAGTGAAGTTTTCAAAAGTATATCCCTTTTGGAATCTTCATATACATATAGTTAATCTTCATGATTGCTCTTGCAAGGTTGATGAAACTGTACCACCCTATACATGTAAAAAGGGACACACTACAAATGACCCTCTAATCAAGTATGTAATATTTCATTTTTGTTAGTCTGCTGCAATTTGGCCAAAACCAAATATGACACAATATCATCCATCTTATGAAGGTATAAATTGGATGTTGAAGTCTATGATTGAGATGACACTGCAAAGTTTGTTTTATGGGGCAATCCACTTGATGAGTTATTTCTTATACTGCAGTCTGCAGCTACTCTACTTGAGAAACAGAAACAGGTTCAATATTTAATCCTAATTTTCATTTTATATGTATATATCAATTAGTCTGATAGTAAAATGTTTTCGGCAGCTCAGTCTAGGCGACCCACAGGGATATCCTCTATGTCTTGACGATATCATGGAAAGGAAGTTCGCATTTAGACTCAAGTGGCAAACAAGTTGGGGAGGTCAGGCTTCTGTGGTGCACTATCAATGCTTATTCTTGAAATTCTTTTAACTTTTTTAGAGTTCATGCAAATACATTGAACCAATTCAGGAACAAGTTGTTGCAATTAATGAATCACCTCCAATTCAGGTATGTGATCATTTTATTCGTAGTTTATATTCATCACCGTCTTTTTGCCGTAATAATATCCATTTGCTCAGTTTATGGATATGTAACAACTCATTTAAATGTTGACTATGCTCACATTTTCCGAGTTTTACCCAAGCTGATATTGACAAGTTTGCTTGCCTAGACGATTCAATTTATGGATCTGATTTGTTGTTTGATTAGTTAAGCTAAAGGAAACAAAAAAAATAAACAAAGTATAGTGAATGAGTATGTATACATTGTTTATTGTTTGCGTGTATATGGAAAGCTAGACATAGGAAGGTTTTTCAGGATAAAAATGTTTCAGCTGCAGCGATTACGGAACAATCCAAATTACTTGCTTGGAATTGGCTGAGAGCAAAGTCAAAAAGCTTTAATTATGATATTTCTCAATGGATATTAAATCCAGTTACTTGCCTCAAATCTGTCAAATAAAATGGTGATATTAGCATGTCTGCGTTGCAAAATTTCTATTCTTTGCAGGTTTAAAGTGTGGATGTTGCAGGGTTATTCTTGAATTTATGGTGGTCCTAGAGTGGCAGCATGGAGTTCTGATTGTAGCTGGGTTGTATCTCTATAATCCGTGTTCGGATGGCTGCGGTTATAAGGGCTGTTTGTTATTTTTGTATCATGCTCTTCGATGCTTCGTGGATCGTGGCTTATTGGTGACACAGGTTGAGATCCTGGGTTGCTATATGTGAATTTATGTGCTATCACTAGGTACCTGTTTCGGTGTAAAGCTGTTTGAAGGGAGAGCTGTTGTGCAGATTGGTTTGGGAAGTGGAGCTGATATCTTTATTCTTCTTCTGATATGCTTGAGAATGTTTGCATGGGGACACAATAAATAACATGTTTTGCTGATAGAAATTATCATGTTGTGTCATTTTGTGTCATTGGGTGTAATCATAGGTTAGGAGTTGTAATGTAGAAGGGATAGATTATCGAGGCATTAAGTTTAAGGTGTGTGGTCCTTAAAACCAAAGTTGTATCTTGACTTGATTATATGGCATACCTTATGCCTTTTTAATAAATTGCTTTTGGCATTTCAAAAAATAAACATTGTTTAGTAGATGTTATGTATATCCCAATCTCTTATCAAGTACTTTTGCAGTGAACGAAATTACTAATCATATGACTCTTTCATCATACTATAGAAAACTACTACTTTCATAATCTTTACAATGATCTAAAAATGTCCTTCAAAATACTCTCACCATAAAAACTAGGAAAACATAGTGAGAGTTGTAGGTAAGAATAGTCTCGCAGGGTTATTGAATAATATAGTTTTTGTTTGGAACCAACACAAGACTAATTCGAACATAAAACTAATATTTCTCATTGATGCATAAAAGGAGAAGTAATCTAATATTAATTTAAGAAAATGAGACTAATTCAAACAGGTGCAATTTCTATTTTACCCTCTTCAATTTTACTACCACAAAAGCAAAAATTAGGGTCTTTTTATCTTTGCCAAACAAGTCTCATTTTTTTCTTTCAATTATACAATTGTCTTCCGTATTTTGACTACGAAAAAAAAAGGTGAAATTATAGTTTATACACCGTTCAAAATCAGCTTTCTACACTCATATGACTCTTTGGTTGATTAAAATTTCTTATTACCACTTATTAATATGATGTGTCAATGTATGACACTAATAATTTTTTTAATTAAATATTATACACAAGGAATGTGTCAAAGTATTGCGGATGAAAAATTTAAAATAACTATTATACATGAAATAAAAGTTATACTTAATAAAAATATAAATAAATATTACACTCGGGAGACCAAGTTGTTGTTTAAAAAGTTAAATAACTACAGTACACGGGAAATAAATTGTTGCTAATTGAAAAAATAAATAAATTATTTTACACGGGCATAAGTTGTTGCAGATGAAACTTTTAAATTAACTACTATACACATGAATAAGTTGTTGCTGGTGAAAGTTTTTAATTGACTATTATATATGAGAAACAAGTTGTTGATGAAATGTTTTTTAACTATATACGAGGAACAAGTTGCTGTTGGAATTTGTTTACTGACTATTTTTTTTTATACTATTATATATTTGTTTACTGACTATTATACACTAGGAACAACTAATCTAATCTTCTAATATCAATTTAAGAAAATGAGATACATGCGCAATTTCTATTTTACCCTCATCAATTTTACTACCACATAAGCAAAAATAAGGGTATTTTTGTCTTTGATGAACAAGTCTCATTTTGTTTCAATTATAAATTTTTTTATGCATTTTTACTAAAAAAATGAGCTAAAAATAACTTTTATATTGTTCAAGACCAACTTTCTGCACTGATACGACTCTTGGTTGATTTTTTTTATTTTTTTAAAACAGGAATATATTTTGACTCTTGGTTGATTAAAATATCTTATTCCCACTTTTATTACAAAATTCAACATCAAAGTACAACATTCGAGACTACAGTACAAAAAATAGTGTCAATCCTATCATAGTAGTAATGAAACAAGATAATTCACTCTTTCAAGTATGTTCTCTCTCTCTCTCTCTCTCTCTCTCTCTCTCTCTCTCTCTCTCTCTCTCTCATAATTACTAGACAATAAATTAAAAAAAAATGAATATAGTGTGTCACTAATAAAAATTTTACACCGGAGACCAAGTTGTTGGTGTTTGAAAAGTTAAATAACTACTATACATGTGGAGTAAGTTTTTGTTGATTAAAAGTTTAAATTAATTGTT
The DNA here is from genome assembly GCA_030408175.1 of Trifolium repens. NCBI lineage: Eukaryota > Viridiplantae > Streptophyta > Magnoliopsida > Fabales > Fabaceae > Trifolium > Trifolium repens. The sequence continues at coordinate 14,205,698 of CP125847.1, forward strand.
TTATACGGGCCTAAATCCTTGAAATTGAAACTTTTAAATTAACTATTATATATGTAGAATAAGTTGTTGCTGATGAAATTTTTTAATTAACAATTATATATGAAGAACAAATAGTTGTTGATAAATTTTTTTTATCAACTAATATTATATACCGGGAACAAGTTGATGCTGAAAAAATTTAATTAACTATAATACATTAAGAACACAATTTAATTATATACTAATTTTTTTCTCTCACCAAATATTTTTTTTTCTGTATCACACGAACAATTTCGACCAAACGCCCCCCACAAACCAACGACCCCCACGAAATAGAACGCGCGGAACGCGCGTCCCGTGCGTATGCACGGGTATGTTCCTAGTTTTCATTCATTAGAAAAAGGACTATGAAAGAATCTTTTGGAGTTTATTTTATTTTTCATTTTTTAAGCACTTTGAAATTGTCCTTGAGATATGTTTATGTTTAGTATCACGGTAGATATACTAGAATCAAGGTGATTTACCGTAATTTTACAGAAACTACAGAGTGTAGCTTTGAAAAATTACGGTGGATCATGTGATTCTGACATATCCACTGTGATACCAAACATACACATAATAATTTGAAGTTTTGAGTTCGAATTCTACATTTTTGCAATTGCTTTTTTGAGTTCGAATTCTAATGGTTAATATAATGTTTAATTGGTTTAGATATTTTCATTAAAGATAAATATTATAATTTTTTATTAAATTGTTTAGTGGTTGTAAATTTCATTCTTAAGGTGAATAACTAGAGTGTTCCGTGTTCGAATCTCAGCTTTAAATAAGTTTTTCGTCTTTAAAAGTTGCATATTTTTATCACTAAAATTGAGTGCGGAAAATTTTATAGGGTAAAAATGTGTGATATTATTTTATAGAGATGGGAAAAAATCGATAATTTCGTAAAGACACAAAAACTTATTTAAGCTTTTTATTTTATATTAGTTTGAGAGATTTTGAACCAAAAGTAGAACTGGGCTGAAATTTTATCTACACCCCAATATTCAAACAATTGCGCCCCACACTTAGGAGGAAACAGATTTCCTGTGTAATTGCATTATCAATGGAGATTAATGCACGAATTTAGACTAATATTAGTCCAAGTTTATGCATTGGTTTCCTGCAAGGGAAAGAGAGAGGGGGAAAAGAAAATTGTGGAAATCAATGCACGAACTTATACTAGTTTAAATTCATACATTGGTTTCCGTAATTTTCTTACCTCCATTTTTCTTTCTTTCTAATTAATGGTTGACATCATTTAGTATTAGTCTACTAAATGTATAATCTAAGTCCTTTGATTTTGAATCATTGTCTAAGAGTAATTTATAGTGTATAATCTGTGAATTATTATTTCAGTGTATCTAGATTTTGACTAGGACTCACTTAAGGATAAATTCACTGATTCATGTACCCATTCATTAGACCACATCTAGAGAATTTTTTCCCACATTAGTTTAGTAACTAAACTCACATACTATAAGTTTGGAGAAATGAAGAATTTGGAGTTCAAAATTATGATCAACAAAACATCTCACACTTAAGCTATGTTTAGCTTATAATTTATAGTTGATGAGTGATGAATGATAGCTTTTAACTTATGAGTTAGTCGAAGTGTTTGATAAAATTAGTGGTTCAACTAGTTGATAAATTTAAAATGATATAAAAAAGACATTCTTGATAAATCATAAAATTTATATTAATTTAAGATAGTAATTTAAATTTTTTTAATGTAATATGTACAATGATTTTGAGTTTAAACCCCAACTTTTTTCACTTTTCAATACTCCACGTCATTTTCTCTCTCTTCCACATAACAATTAAACTATTGTTCAAATTTTACTTCCACAATGGTTTAGTTTAAACCAAATACTTTCTCTTCCAACTCACTTTCATATACCACACATTCTTTATTTATATTATTTAATTTTGTATAATAATTATTATTATTTATATTTTTTTGAAATAATTAATATTTTTAGTCTCTACAAATGAGATGGAAGTGTGAAAATGAGTTTTTTTTTATGTTTAAAGGACATCAAACCATACCTCTAGTTATAGAGTTTTAAAAATTATGAATTTTGGTATTAAAAAAAAATTAAAAAATATATGCTATCCAATAATTGACCTAAAAAGATTTTGAAAAATAAAAATCTATACATCCAATTAAAATATGATAGATACATATATGCATTTAAATAAAAAAATAAAAGAGAAAATAACAAAACAAATCTATTGTAAAAAAAACCAAATCAAATCGCGCCACGTGTCACACTCATTTCCCATTTTTTTTGTTTTCAACCGGTTGAAAAAATTCATCCCCTCTTTCCTCCACCCATTTCAACTTCAAATTTAAACCTTACTATTGTAACAATTCAACCATTCTTTAGGGATTTAAATCACACCATTGTACATAGTCTTATTATTAAATTAATTTTCATGTGCTAAAGTTTTATTTTATATTTATTTTGACATTTAATGTAATATATCTTTTATGTTAAAGTATATATGTATGTATAATAGTCAACTTTGATATGTGAAAGTTGGCTTCATGCTCTAGCAATGCAAAATTGTGAGCATAGAAAATATAAAAGTATATTCTTAATTTTTCTAAAATAAAATTTATATCAAATTAATATATAAGATACTTAAAATTAAAAATATTAATAAAATATATTTGACACAATATTATTTAAATTTTGCAATAAACATGTAATAGAAATTAAGATAATCTTAACTATGCTTGCTAAAATAAAGATAGTAATATGATGACTAACATAAAATCATGATTGAACATGCAGCAGATAAAAGTTAGCGTTTTACATAGCTCTCATGCATCCTTATTCATGCATAAAGTACTAATAAGTTTTCATACACTCTGTCTCTGATAGAAACATTGAATGTAATATAATAGAGATCGATGTTCGAACTCTAATACACTTATTTATTCACTTTAAAAGTGACTTTCTAGCAACTAGACTATCTAAAAAGAAAAAAAATCCTCATATCCTATTTTTGCATACTACATAAAGTACTAATAATAAAGTTTCGTGGCAATACAAAAAAAGGAGATACATAACATCTAAGTCCATATCACAACATTAAAATTACATCCATAAAACAGATCCTAAAACCATTACAAGCAAAACCAATTTCTGAATGGATAGTTGAATTGAAGATGAAGGAGCTGGAGTGTCACACAAATTATATCCATACCAAGTGTCACTAGGAATGGAGGTGTTAAAAGTAAATGTAACAGGATCTGAATTGGGTCCATAGATCTTCACATTTTCTGGCTTCCAACCATTATTATCTGATGAACCAGATCTATATAGATACACATAACAAATTGGAGATGCACATGGTCCTTCTATTTGAAATGAATCTGATGAACATTGTTCAAATGTTCTTGAAACTGGATCGTCTAATCTTGGTCCATATACCTGATAAATAAATTGTGTTGGAAAGAACACACAACAAAAAATTATTTAAGATGTTTTAAATTAAGCTTCCTTAATTAGCTAATGTTTTTTAATATGAACTCCACCATATCGGGCGAGGAGACTAAATTGACTATTTTTCTGTACATAGACGAAATGGTAAAACCATCATAAACTCAATCTCACACACACACACAAGACAAATAAGATTGCCAAATTGGATTAACTCCAGTCTAATTTTGGATGCATTCGTACAATTAAGACAATCGTGGTCTTTTGATCGTAATCCAACGGTCCAAATTTCAATACATATTTTAATATCAATTTATACGATGGTTGGATATTGGACCGTTTGATCTTAACATATTATGTGTGAATGCATCAAAAATTTGACCGCAGACGATCATGTGTAGGTCCACAGAATCACATGTTCTTTATTCAGATTCCACTTGAAAGTATGATTTTGTTCTTATTTTCTAAATATAGACGAAATGTTAATAGTCATTAGAAATTCACACATATAAGTGAAAAAGTCGGGATTCGAAGATCGGTCACGATGTTCGATATAACAATTTCGACATTTTTATTAGTTGAATTAGAATATGCAAACAAGTTTGAGGGTCTTCTATTCATATGCATTTTACAAACATAGATTTTAAAAAAAAAAAAAAAAAACCAAGATAGTGTTTAGCCTAATAAGCTATTACTACTTGCATGAGAGTGTGATGAAATTGAAAAACTTTTTTTTTAGTGATATGTTTATCACAAATGACTTAAGTTGATATGTTCACAAGTTGTGTTCATATTTTAGTGTTTTCTTGTTCTATGTTTGGAGTATGACCCATTTTTTTGTCACAAAACCAAAACATCTATTTTATAAAATATACTATATAAAAAATACCTATAGTCTATTCTATTTCATTCCGGTCTATACCATTAATAGAAAAGAATCTAAATAAAACAATTTTACATTACATAAATTAATTTGAAGGTAGCAATACTCTTTATTATTTCTAGGTCATAAAAATCAAATTTTTATCATTTTATAATGTAAGAAAGGTGTTCTTCTTAACACCCTTTATCATTTTCAAACTCTGTTTTCAACTAATTATTATTAAAATATGTAAAATAAAAAAAAATAAATAAATAAATAAATAAATAAAAGGAAGGGCAAAGGAAAAACCTGGTTTCCATTAGCATCCCCAAAAGCAATACTGATCTCATCAGTGGTAAACTTAGGAGAAGAACAGCTTGTTTCTATCATCACAAAATAAGAACAGTTTTGTTCCCCTTTCATCTATTAAACCCCACATAAAATAAAAACAAAAAATTAGTCTTCACATCACATAATAAAATTAACAAAATAAAGCTGAAAAAAATAAATAAAAGGGTTATCTTATATTTTATTCATAAGAAAAATGAATTAATTAAAGTACCTGGATATAACCAACATCAAAGGAGTCTAAAGCATGAGGTTTGGACTCAGAAACTGAAAGAGTAAGAACAGAAGCAAAGCAGAACAAAAACAGAACAATTTTCATCATTTTTTCTTAGGAAAAATCTTCAACAACAAAGTGGGGTAGGTTTGAAAAATAGGGTCAAGGTGCTACAAATATTTTGGAACTAGCAAGATATTTATATGCATCACGGAATGAAGGGTTAATATGATGTAACTTGTCCTTGTCTAATTTTCTATGCTATACATTTGTATATTTTTTACTTGCAGTACATTTCCTTGTGGTTCACGAGTTTGATTATTATAATGAACTTATTGGAATCATATAGATAAATTAAATGAAATTAAATGGTAAAATATGTACTATCTTTTATTTTCAGACATCGAGGTTTAGGACAAAGCATTAAAAGCTCATGTTTATGGAGGAGCGATTCTATGACATTTTAAAAACATGTTTGATATGTAATTTGTAATATAAATTATATGCAGAGTATTATTTAGTAAAAATATATTTTTTGGTAGATAGACGAAATAACAAAGTCAATATAAACTTATACATATAAGTGGAGGAGTTGGGATTCAAATTTCGATTATGACGTCTGACCTAACAGTTTTGATATATTTTGTCGGCTGAGCTAGGGCTTGTATACATTTAGTAAGAAAGATTTATACAAAAGAAAAAAAAAAGAGAAGAATTCATAAAATAAAGAAATTTGACGAATAAAAATTTGATTAACCATATATAAAAGAGAGTGACTTTAATTTGTAAGGAAGATTGTTATTTAGTAAGAAATATATTTATATAAAAGCAAAAGAAAAATCCATAAAAATAAGGAATTCGACCAATAAAAAATTGACTAACTATATATGGAGAAGAGAGTAATTATAATTTGTAATTGTTTTTGTTTTTTTTTCAAAAAATCTTCTTACTTATGTATACGTGTGTAGATATAGGCAAGAAAGCAAATGTAGTTATTAGTAGTTTTATGAGGGTCCGTTTGACCTAGCTTATTTTTGAGCTTATGCAAACAGCTTATGCAATATAAATTAGGTTTTATGCTATTTTATAAGTTCAAAATAATGAAAATTGAATTTTTATAAGTTATTCTATCATAAACTACCTTGAACAACTTATAATAATACATAAAAATTGTATAAACTGTTTGCATAAGCTCAAAAATAAGCTAGGTTGTACATGGAAATAAAAATGAAGAAAATTGTATATAAAAGAGTTCTACTTTTTTCCATTTTTATAGAGACTTATATTTAGGTATCGATTGAGCTACCTTATTTTAAACTTTTCTACTCAATAAAAGGAGAAGTTGGAGTAAACAGATTTTCAAGAACTTCTTGATAAAAAAAAAATTGTGTAATTTCTATGCATAAAATAAATAGATAAAATACTTTTGAAGCTAAAAAAATATTTACCGTTTGGCCTAACTTTTTTTAGGTGTAGAAGTTATTTTAACCACAAAGCTAGAAGTAAGAGTTTTAAAATCGTAAGTAAAGTTGTTTGGTAAATCTTACTTTTATTTTAAAAAGTGTTAAAAATTGTTTTTTTAATTATAATAGAATTAAAAGATGTTTGATAATAAGATAAAACTGTTTTTTATAAACAATAACTTATTTAAAGATATTAATTTGATAAATAATAGTAAAGTTGTTGCAAAGTAACTATTATCATCTTATATTGAAACTCTTTTATTAATATATATTTTTTAAAATATGAAAGCTGTTTTTTTCTTACTAGAGCTTTTAAAAATTATTGTTTGGTCTAACTTCTTACTTTAAAGAGAAGAGAAGAGGAAAAAAAGGTAGGCCAAACGGTACCTTAATTACCAAACAATTTTAGTTTTTTTTCTTAAAACTCTTATTTTCATTTTTAGTTTTCATATAACTTCTAAAACCTAAAAAAGTCAAATCAAATGATACCAGAATTGGATCAATATAAGTAACTTTATTAATTAATCACTTTTTTAATCGAAATCTTTCAATAGAGAAACAATATATATGCACCTACTTTTACATATAATGACACAACCAACTCATGGGTAAAATGTCTCTAAGGTTACAACCTTAAAGTGAGTTTTACTAAAACTTCGATTTTGCATGATGTGGAGAAGCAATGGATGTATGTGTTGTCGTGTTGAGTAGCATAGGTTCTCACCTCATGTTTTTTTTTCACCTCTCTAGCGCGTAAAAAAAAATTGGTAAATATTTATCAAATTTTTTTTAGTATAAATTTTACTGTAAAATTACGAGAGAGAGAGAGAGAGAGTTATTAGGAAATTAAAGGTAAAAGGTTAAGAGTTTTTTTTTTGATAATGATGAGGGCATAAACCCAAAAAACAAAAAATTACACAAGAATAAGTCTCGGGGTGGTATTCCCCACTCGATCCTTTCCACAAATCTCATTTATTTGAGATGAGCAAGAATTAAAAAACATAATATCATAATCAAGAGAACACCCTATATTAGCCAAAGCGTCCGCACACTTATTTGTCTCCCGATAAATATGAGCAATTTCAACAAGTTAATTCATATCCAACAGTCTCCGAATTTGCTTTACTAGTACATTACCAGATGAATTGCACACCTGTCTTGCTCTGATTACTTGAACCACTGCCTCTGAATCGATGTTCAGTTCAACTTTCGTGAATCCCATTCGGCTAGCATATCTCAGTCCTTCATAAACTCCCTACAACTCCGCCATAAATGCACTACACAAACCGACATGCTTAGCAAATCCTCCTAACCACTCTCCTTGTGTGCCTCCAATTAGTCCACCACAACTAGCTGTTTGATTGTCCTTATAAGCTCCATCGTATTTAGCTTAACAAATGTTGCTTTAGAAGGAACCCATGCAATGATAGCAATCTACTAGTACTGTTCGCCACATGCACACAGTCATCAACTAACTTCATAATATATTGCACAGGCTTGTAGGGACGCACAAACTATCGTTGTGTTGTTCTTTATTCCTCCAAGTCCATAAACAATGACACACCAAAAGGTTTATCAAAGAAACATATTGGTATATTATTGGTATATAAATCCTCTATAGTTTTCAGCGAAGAAAATTTCGATAATTCAGAGTTCAGCCACGAAGGTTTATCAAAAAGTAGTGAGAATTTATTAGATCATCTAAGTTTTCTCTCCTACCAAAAGTCCTTCCTACCACAACAAATATATAAATATAATAACCCCATTAGACAAGTAGGAGCTCTCAAACACAAGCTAATTGCAACACAAAATAAACTGAAACCAGCAGCGGAAGAACCCCACGCATAAGCACAATAACCTGACCTCATCAGCCCACAATTTACAGCTCTATCAGCACAAAAAATACATCAACCAAAACGAGCACCTAACTAGATGAACGTACTCATACAATCATATTGTGTACTACTCACTACTCTCGGATTACATTCACAAATTTCGTCGACAAGTTTCAAAAGTATGAAACTAACACACCTTTTACCTTTTGAGAATATTGCCGTCTCTTTTTCAACATAAACATAGTTTCAAATTGCAATATGTATTTGCAATTGCGGTCACAATATTGTTGATATGGTAGTTTTTGCAACCGTACCGCACCACATTAGATAATTTTGAACATATGTTCGTTTAAGTTTTTTTCACTAAAAATCAAATTCCAAATACTTCAGATCTAATAAAAAATCTTGTTAACGGTCTCTCAAGTTTGTATTTAAGCACCTACCAATCAATATTTACATAGGACAAATTGAGACTCTTATAGTGGATAAATAGTGTGCCACTACTCACTAGTATAGTTTGTGAACATTGGAAATCATTTCACGGCGCAAAAACAACAATACACGTCTCAGCAACCACAATGTGGTTTATTTTGTCCTGTGTAAATACTAATTGGTTTAACTTCTCATGAATATTGCAAAATAAGCTAAACCAACATATACATGAATTGCAAAATAAACCACATTTTATTTCAAACATTGAAATGTTAAGTCTATATATAGTACATAAGCAACAATTTAATATCTCTCATATAACACAAGTGATCAAAATTATTAAATTTATTTTTTCAAAAGAAGAGGCCCAACATTATCTCCTGTGGCTTTGTTGTGCTTTACATGGCTTCCATCACATAGAGGAAAAGTTCCTGATCTCCAACATCTACACACCAAAGCACCAGAAAGCCATCATGGTTAAGATGTTTTGGAATTTAAACATGAAAACTTAATGGTAAGATGTTTTGAAATTCAAACCAGACTAAGGTCCTATTTGGATAAACAACTTATTTGCAACTTATAGCACAAACACTTATATAACCACTTATATTATATATAAGCTTACATAAGTTATTTTTATAGGAGAAAATAAAATAAAGTTAAATTATATATGTATATGTTATAAGCCGTTTTCGTAAGCAATATTAGAGAACTTATGAAATTAACCTAAAAAAAACTTATGAAAATTGTCGTAAGTTGTTTTCACAAGTTCTTTCAAATAGTCTCACAAAATTTATGCTAAATGCTAATAGATGAACTCAAATAAGTCGATCCAAACAAATCCTAAGTACTAATGTTACATCCTATACTATTTTAAATATTTAAGTATTGTCGATCGACACAACAAACCAACACAACTCTTTTCAGTGTAAATATAAAAGAAACAACGATAACTTATCCCAACTTCACAAGTAAATATACTCATATATCACAAGATATTTAGCTCCCTAAAAATATGAAAACTTGTGTTAAAAAAGAAATTAAAGTGAAATTATTTTTTCTCAATAGATCACAATTTCAAAATTGTAACCAATAAAAATGTTAATTAATTTCACTAGTACCATACTAACATCACATAATTAACTAGGACTCACAAAGATAAAATTAATCATAAATGAAAAACTTCAAAATCTGAACCTTACCTGCAATAAGGGGTAAGAGGCTTGGTGAGTTCATTGAGCACAACAGAATCAACAACCTTATCTTCATTCTTCCTTATATCTGGATTTATACTACTAACACCCCCTGTCTCTGCTTTCACCACCACACTCCTTACTCTCCTAGAATCAACCCCACCAAAAGAACAAGTGTTAACCTTGGCACCTAAACGTGGCTTTTGGAAGAAAACTGTACCAACTTGGCTTAGAACAGATTCCATTGAAAGTGGTATCTCTTAGTTTCTAGTGTTTGTGCTTGTTCTCTCTTTGGCTTCACAAGTTCTGAAGTTTGCAATGAGGTGAGATAACAAAAGAAGATTGAAGTGTTGGATTTGTTGGTGAACTTGTGGATAGCACACTCCATTTGAATGGAGACAATAGAGACATGTCATACTCTACTTTTTCTTGTGGAAATTTTTTTAGGGGACCATCTTCAACCAACGACTTCAACTATTTGACATATACAAAGAAAAATAAAAAAAAGGTAATAAACTTAAATAGAATAGTTTCTTGGCAAATTATATTATTTAATCTTTTAAGTTAGATGTTTATAACAACTTCATTCTTTAAATTTTTCATGCAATAAATTGGTGAAATCATACAATGTGTACGTGCACCATTGTTTTTTTTTTAATTCAATTTTGTAAAAAATATTTACGTGTGGTTGTTTAGGATCTGTTTGGTTCGGGGTTTTGGAGGGAAGGGGAGGGAGTGTGATATTTTAAATTTTTATATTTGGTTCAACTTTTTAACGAGGGAAGGGGAGGAGAGCGAATGAGAGAAGTAATTTATTTTTTTTACCCTTAACCTTATAAACTCAAAATAAAGATTAAATTATAATGGATATATTATGTCAAAAAAAATCTAATGGATATCTAACCAAAAAATAAAACTTATGAGTAGAAAACCTAAATTATTTTTGTTGTAAGAAAAAAAATAAAACCTATAATTTTATTATTCCAACAAGGATAATTTAGAATTTTAATAAAAAAGTGAGGGTAATTTTGTCAACATAATAAATTATGTTTTAGCTCGCATGTACTCCTTAAAAGTCCCTCCCAACTTCTCCCATCCCCTTCTCTTCGGTTGAACCAAACAAGCCCTTAATAAAAAAGTTGAATAGTATCCATTTTGATGATGATATTCTCCTTTTTGAGTATGAAGTTGATTGAAAAGTGAAGATACGTGAGACTTTAGATAAAAGAAAAACATGTTGTATCAAAGTGGATATTCATCTAAGAAGTCTCATATCGAGTAGTAAGAAGAAAATGTGGTAAAAGATTACTATGAATATGGAGAGTTATATTAAGTTTTGTTCACCACAACAACTCTAATCTTTTGCGCGTATTGGGGTTTGAGTAGTTGTGAGTCTAGAAACGATTTGCAATTTTGGCCTTTGTAAAAAATTCCCACTAATGTGAGAAGTTTGAGAGGTTTACAATTTCATCTTGTAAAATTGGAGATTTAGTAATAAATTATTATTGCGGGTTGATTTTGTTTAATTTTCTTTATTGTGTGGAGATTTTCTTTATCTTTGCTTATTGTACGAAGATTTTATGTGGTTGCTTTCCCGACAATTTGACTGATACAAATATAATCAACAACATCATAAATCAATCAAGTAATCAATTGATTTCATTTCAAACTAAGGATGCATAATGATACATATATTAACTCCATATTTGAGAACGGTGAATTTGCACTACATTTGAAAGATTTCTCTATAAAAGGATTTATTCTCTCATAATGTGTTCATTTTATCATATCTCAACCACCTCATTCTAAAACTAACTTGAGCATTGAAATATTTGCATCTAACGCCTCTCGTCAAAGACTGTTGCACTGTCGTGGTCCACCATCCTCTAGCTAGTTTGATCTTACAACTGCAAATCTTAGAATCCGAAGTTCTTTTTAATTTGTTTGTCGATTATGAGTAGGGATGTCAATGGGGCAAAAAATGAACGAAAAATATTTTACCACACAATTTTCAATCATTTAAAAGGATCTCCATCCCCGTCTCCATTTTCCCGTGGATCCCCCACATTTCCCGCGAAATTCCATTAACGTTAAAATGATCAAAATTTTATTATTTTCAATCAAATTACTTGTAAAAAAAAGTTTAATTATAAAACAAATAAAAAATTAAGACATTATTATGAGTCTGGTAAGTTGTGACAATAATAAACATCTCACAAAAATAAATTTGCGCACACATAAAATATAAATGAATATAAAATATAAAGTACTCAAATATACTCATATACAAATATTTTAATAAAGTGTTTAGAAATGGGGTCTCTTCAAGATGAAAAATAAAATCTCATTCTTATTCTCAAACCTCCTTTGAGGGAACTTTTTTCTCCATCTTTATTTCCGTTAAAAAAATTTCTCTGACTTCGGCTCTTCAAGTAGGACAGTCCTCATAAAAATCCTAATGACGAGACCTTAGTAAGAAAAAGGCATAAAACGAAAAAGGCATAAGTCTAAATTGTTTAATTTTGCTATAAATATTTATATCTATTGCAAGAAAAGCATAGCTGAAAAAGAATAGAAATCTTACTAAAAAAGTTGGTAGTTAATTTTACACAGTTGTTCATTAAATCATGATTGAAAGTTTTTAACCACGAAGTGGAATTTTAGGGATCACTTACAAAGCTTCATTAAAGTATAATAAATAAATCTAGTTTTCCAAAGGAATTAAAAAAAATGTGTCAAGAAAAAAAAAGGAATTAAAAAAAAAATTCTAGTTTTCCAAAAGAGAAAAAACATCACATTAGTTGCAAATTTGTAATGTGTTATATAACGGCAAATTCTAAAATGAGCCACTTCATCAAGTGGTTCACCGTGGAGCACTTATGAATAACACTATAACGAATACGAATTTTACAAAATCGACCGTTGGATTGAAAGTTTGTTTCATATAGATTATCCATACAAATTTTTAGAAAAATTGAAAATCATTTGATATGTTATTAAGACCCATTAAGATTAACGGTTTATGAGTTTTTATTAAATACCGTTAAACTTGATAGATTTCAATAACACATCAAATGATTTCCAATTTTTCTAAAAATTTGTATGGATGATCTATATGATGCAACCTTTCAATCCAACGGTGGATTTTGTAAAATTTGTACTCGTTATAGTATTAATGATCACTACACCACGGTGGACCACTTGTGAAGGTGGTTCACCGTAGCATTAGCCATATCTATTACTATATATAAAAAATATACAAATTTTTAGGATGACTTTTTCATTATTCCTATCTTACCCTTAAAAAAACTACCAAAAAAAAAATGTAACCAACTACATATCAAAAAGATAAAAAAAATTTGGATGACTTTTTCATTATTTTTATTTTGCCCTTCAATAAAACTACCAACAAAAAAAGTAACCACCAATTATGATTTACTCTTTTTTTAACAAATTCTTATATAACAAAATCAGTTACAACAAATATAGTTTTACAATTTATATACCTCAATAGAATTTCCGTACCCGTTTGGCGGAGAGTACAGTATAAATTTAATTTATCTATTACTATATATAAAAATAATACAAATTTTTTAGATGACTTTTTCATTATTCTTATTTTACCCTTAAAAAAACTACCAAAAAAAGAAGTAACAAACTATATATAAAAAGATACAAATTTTGGAATGACTTTTTCATTATTTTTATTTTGCCCTTCAATAAAACTACCAACAAGAAAAGTAACCACCAATTATGGTTTACTCTTTTTTTAACAAGTTCTTATATAACAAAACCAGTTACAACAAATATATTTTTACAATTGAGGAGGGATCCATTGACTCTAGGAGTAAGTCTTCCATTGACTTATTCCGCTTAATAACTCGATATCCGCATTATATTTCTTCGATCCAACCGTTAAATTCAAAGATCACATTGAGTAGATCAACTCCACAAATTTTTATAAAAATTCAAAAAATGTAATTATGTATTTTAGACTATTGAAATTCAACGATTTTTCTAAAAGTTTTTCGTACGTTGAATTGAAATGTTCATAAATAGTATCAAACGATTTTGAATTTTTATAAAAATTTGTGGAATTGATCTACTCAATGAGATCTTTAAATTCAACGGTTGGATCGAAGAAATATAATGCCGATATAGAATTATTAAGCGGAGTAAGTCAATAGAGACTTATTCCTATAGTCAACAGATCCCTTCTCTTTACAATTTACATATCTCAGGAGAATAGAAAAAACGAATCACATAAACAGGCACTGGCGGTTAGTTTTAAATCGCGGTTAGTTTTAAATAAAGACACAACACCTATTTATATAGACCTTTTGAATTTAATCAATCTACAAAATTGGATACAGTTTTGACTATATGTAATATTTGCATCACTATACTAATAATACTCGATGGGAATTTGCCAAAGAAATTGAAACTTTGTACAAAAGTAGGAAAGAAACTAACACAAGTACACAACCACCAAAATGAATAGAAGATTATTAAATAACAAAATGCATACTTTTCTTCCTTTCTACCTAACTTAGGAAATTGGAATCCTTTATGTATAACTTAGGAAATTGGAAAAGGGAACTTTATACCAAAAAGTAAAATATCTATTTTTTGTGATAAAGTATTTTTATATCAAGGATGATTTTTTCTCTTTCTCTTTTGTAATCAAGAAAAGATGATTTTTTTTCTGTGCAATACATTTTGCAATAAAAATCGTTTACTATCTATTTCTTCAAAATGAGTTAAAATATAGGCTTAATTAGTCTTTAAGTCCCTTAAAGACTTTTTTGGTTTCACTTTGGTCCCTTAAAGAAAAAAAGTTTCACTTTGGTCCTTATTGATATCTCCATCAGTCAATATGGTCATTTCCGTCCATTTTTTTCAAAAACCGTTAACTTCAATACATGTGCTACGTAACAACCTATTTTACCACATGTACAGAAGTTAACAGTTTCTGAGAAAAAATAGACGAAAAGGACCATATTGATTGTTGGAGATATCAATAAGGGACCAAAGTGAAACTTATTTTCTTTAAGGGACCAAAGTGAAACCAAAAAAGTCTTTAAGAGACTTAAAGACGAATTAAGCCTAAAATATATTAGTGTGAATTGTTACAAAAACCAAATTTTACAAAATTAATTTTTGAAAAAAAGTAAACAAAATTGTGAGAGGTTTAAAATCAATTGTAGATTAATAACAATAGTTAATCTCATTTATTATTTTACACAGTTAACGTTTGTGAAGCAAACTAATGCGGTAAAAGTTAAAAAATCTTTCACTTTAGTAGATATAGCAGGCTCGGTGGTTAACAACTTTGATACATTCGCTCATGCTATACCCGATACAATACAAAAGATGGTAATATTGTCGGATGATGAGTTTGATGAGGTGGTCCAAGTAGACCTTCGTGTGATTAAACAAGCTTGGACCGCGATGGAAAAGGGAGAGAAGCATTTCACCAGAGTTATTTCTAAAAGTCAAAAGAAGAAGATAAAATAATTGGCTCGAAGTGTTGGACAACCATATAACACTCGTTCTATGAGTGACACATCTCACGGTTCCCTATGAAATGAGAAGAGTTTGGTAAACCGGAAGCTCGAGTTCTTTTGAATTTCCTTTGTAGGGATTGTTATTTTGTACTACTTAATTTTATTTACTTTTGGGGTAAGGTCTAGTCCCCCTATGTACATATTTTTTATATTTTTATTTATATTAATATGAGATATAAGTATACGATAAAAATATTTAGGTGTGCCAACTCAGTTGGAATGTCTACTCAATCTTTGATGTCTAATTTTTTTAATTTATCTAATTTTTTTTATTATTTTAATATAATAAAAAATAATTGTACTTTCTTAGCTACCCTTACTACCTTTCCTTAAATTTTGTATGAGAACTTGATTAATTGAAGCACATTTTTAGAATAATACCATTAAATTAAAGTAGAGTAAAGTTAGTTAAAGTTTTACACTGTCTGTATAAAAATTAAATGCTTAACTCACCAAAAAAGAAGAAGAAATTAGTCCATAATTTTTTTAAGGGTCATGCTAACTAGTGCCCCCGGGGCACTAGTTAAGGAACTAAAAGGAGTAACTTTTATCTTGAAAACAACATTATTAATATTATGAATACATTGACTACACACATTCCAAGATTATTATACTATATTTAGTATCCT
Organism: Trifolium repens; assembly: GCA_030408175.1. Classification (NCBI taxonomy): domain Eukaryota; kingdom Viridiplantae; phylum Streptophyta; class Magnoliopsida; order Fabales; family Fabaceae; genus Trifolium; species Trifolium repens. Next base: position 14,221,708 of record CP125847.1, read on the forward strand.
TAAATAGTGCCCCGGGGCACTATTTAGCATTTTCCTTTTTTTAATAGAAAAAGAATATTAAATTACAGAAAAGCCCCTAAAGTATTTTTCTTCCTTCTATGATGTACGAAAAATACCATTTTTCCAAACTCCACACACAACAACTAACTAGAAACGCCATAAGCAGAACAGAAGAACCTGAAATCCAAAAAACCAATTCCATTTTCACTCTCTTCATTTTCAATTTCAATAATCATTTCCATGTTTTTCACAAAATCAAATTCACAAATTCAACCCTAAACCCAAACTCTCACAACAATGGCGAAAAACAAATGGAGTGTGTTTGAGTTCTGGTTTTTCTTCGTAATCTACATCGTGATCTGTGCTAGGGTTTGTTCTCCTGGTAGATCCGATAAGGAAACTCGTGAAAGGTTTTATGGTAATATGCTTAATTCATCTGCACCTGAATCTAATGATGGTACTTTGGCTAAGATGTTCGATCGTGTTCTTGAGAAGGAGTTTTCTGAGAATGATCAACCTGAAGGTTTTTCTTGTTCTTTTTCTTTTCATCTTCTAATTTTGCATTTTACGTTTTTGAGATGCTAGTTTCATTGGGTAGGTACTTTTTTATTGCTAAATTAGAAAATAGCTTGATGCAATGGTTTAGCTTAGATAGGTAGTTCTTGAGTACTATATATTTGGCTTTTGTTGGATTGAAACATGCAATGGAAAACAAAAACGGACTATGAAGTATTGACACAGATATCGGACACGACACTGACAGTTAGACTCTACTCTGGTAACATTTTAAGAAAATACTTTATCTGGTCTTAAATATAAGCAAAACGGTACATGTATTTGGTAAAATACATTTTTCCTTATATTTGAGATCGGAGGAAGTAAAAGTGGTTGAATCGTAACCATATTATTCGGTGTATTGTTTGTATCAGATTTCCATATGAAGTGTCTTTGCGTAGAAAATGGGATTTGGGTTCTTAAAATTGTGGGTGTTGAAGTGCATGGTTATGAACATGCATGTACTTGATCAGGAGCTCAATTTAGTTTTGTAGTCGATTGCAAAAGAGAAAAAAGCAAGAATACATGTGAATAAGTTTGTGTGTATTCTACCACGGAGCTTTGATATATACATATATGCATATATACAACTATTAATGTTATCCTATTTACTATATTTACATGATATTGTGAAGTTTGTTCATGATTACAGTATTCACATTATTTGTAGCACTCTCACTCTAACTGGAGCATATAGATCACATGCATTAGGTTTGTTATATATATATATATATATACATAGCCGTCCCAATGGTTTAGTGTAAAAACTTTTCATCGACAGTGATGTTTCCATATAATGTTATCTCTCTAATGAAAGGAAAATGTATCTTACAGTGTTTAGTCCTCACATTAAATACTAGATATGATGAAGTAACTATTTGAGTCAGATGAGCTCGCACGTAGCCGATGTCTTGGCTTGAATGCTTGATATAATGCTTCTACACTTTATCCTGCGGCAACTTTTTGCTTCTTACTTTTCTAGCACATAAGGTTTTGCCCCATTGAATATGTAGTGCTTGGAAGTGGATCTCTTTTTTCGTAGGAGAGCCCACTCAATCAATTTTTCCTAATATCTGGCAACCCAATAATGGTCAATGTCTTTGTGGATAATATTTTTTTCCTAGAGCTGCTTTAACGTACTTCGAACTGTGACTTATGATTTCTCAGTGTCCGTCATAGGGTGAGTTAAGAAATTGACTTGCAGCTCTAGCAAGAAAGAAAAATCTGGACAAGTGACTGTAAGATAATTTAAGTTTGCATGTCTGTCTTCTATATCTTTGAATCTTAAAGTGACTCCTCTTGATTTTTGACATTAAGATTCACAGGAGTGTCGTCGGATTTAGCATTCATAAAACATGAATTCTTTAAGATAGTCATTTTATATTTCCGACGAGAAATTTTAATACCATCCTTGGGTGGTGTGATCTCTGTCCCTGATAAGTATTGAAGCTTGCCAAAATCTGTTGTCTGAAAGTGATGATCACCCATATCCTACCCATCGAGTACTATTGTAGCCTATCCATTGCCATCCCTACATACAATCGCAATAAATACAGAGATTAGTGTTACTCTATTTACCATATTTACATGATAGTACAACCATAATCACCCTCTTTATTTTATTTCTAATATAATCAATGGTTATAATCCAACACTTTACGCTCTTTAGTGCTCCCTTTACTTTAAAGCGGTGAAATTTGGGTTTCTTTGACTTATTGGGAGAGGGTGTGTTTTCATGAAAAAAAATATGGCGCACATGAGAACCTTCAAGGTAGCTTTTAGTTGCTTGGTAACATTATGATTGAAGTTGTAGACTTGGAATGGAGCACATAATGGAAGAGGTGGGTGAGCATATTCAAAGGGGGTTTGCTTGTAGTTGAACGTGAATTACTAATTGAATCGAGATCTGATGGACTGTACTTCGCCATCTTTTTTTATTTAGCAATAAGTCATGTAGGAGAGATGTGCTTTACTGGTTGAGATTTGCGAGACATGTTTTTAGCTTAAATTAGTGTTGAGAGATGCATAAGAATTTTGCTCTCTCACTGCCTTTCATTTAATCATAAAGGGCTAAAAAAAATAAAAAAAAATCATAAAGGGCTTATGAAGCGATACCTTTCTATTTATGAATAAGGATATATCATGGATGTATGTATTGGTATGGCATGGATATGATCTGTCCTTTACCCCAATAACCTTTCCCTTTTTATACTGGTTTTTGTACGTTTACAATTTAATGATAATAGTCTAAATCTCTTTTTTACCGTGATAGTCTAAATGTTACTCTCTGCTTCTCTTGTGTTTTAAGTTATTAGTTTATATTCAGAATTTGCTTGTTAGATGAAACTCTAGATTCATTTGTCACCATTTAAAAAGTAAACCATTTTGCTTGTATATGTTTGTTTAATTTAGTTTGGCAACTAGTCTCATTGATTGTTTCCTTCTTCAACAGAACCGGATAAAAACAGCTTTAATAGCAGTGTAGCTGATCAGCAGGTATGTCTGATACTCTTATTTTCAATAGCGGTGTTGGAGTGGTTATTTCCATTGAAAACAAGCTAGTGTTTCATTGTGTTTAAATAATTCGCGGACTTCATACCTGTCAATTTCAAATTCATATAATAATACATGGTAAATAAAATGAATCTGTGTCTGGGATCTGCCCCTCATCCCCCAGCACACACCTCAATTCTTAATCTATTGTTTAAATATCTTCTTTACTTCAATTGAAGAATAATCAGATTATTTTTTACTATCTATAATGTTAAAATAAGAGCTTCTTATTCTATTTTCTCTTCCTCTTGTATATTTGATGTACACGTAACTCTGATAATGATTTTGAGCTACTTTTTTCTTGTTATAGCTATCAAACATTTTCCTATTGTGGGATAAACTACTACTTCTCGGCTTCTTTTTATTGGAGTTATATTGTAGGGAAACAGAAGAGAGAGTGAAGCGATACTTAAAATAATAAGATTATATTGATGTCCCTATTTATACTAGTTATTGGGTTCAGTACAAGTATGATACAATAAGACTACTAATACTAATCAAAACATGGGAACAAATAATAAAACAAGGTAGTCTAGAATTATTCTAAGATATGCTGAGTATGCTATTTTTCCCTATTTAAGTGGATTTGCATATAAACATCATTCTCCTCATTTTTGAAAGGCAAAAATGAGTTGACATTCTGGTCTTCTTTTGCAGGCAGTACTGGAGACTGTAGCTAAAATTACTCATGATAAAGCTAAGAGAAATGATACGCGTGAGGGAAAGTATGGTCATATGTAGCTTGACGTAGTTTCTTGATTACTACTTACAATGGATCTCAGATGTAACTTTATTCATATGCCATAGTTAATTATTTTTGTATGATTATTTTCCTTAGTGCCACAAGATCATTTCAGTTTCAAGATGTGTTCTCTCTGGAAAATGAAGATTCTGATGATGTTACAACTTTGATTGACAAAAAGGTGTGTTTAAAAGTGATCTGAAGTCTTTAGGGCCGTTCTCCACTAAAATGTTCAATACTCCTTTTCATGATTGAACCCTTCTGACTTGTTTATGCTATTGTATGGCAGGACAATGTCTTTGTGATGTCAAACAAGAAATCCAAATATCCTGTGCTTCAAGTGGATTTGAGGTTGATATCTATTTTTTATTTTTAACTTTGTAATTACTATTCAGGGAATTCTTAATCAGCTTGGTTGACAAATTGAAGAGTAATGAGTTGTGTTACCAATTGCTTTAAACCTGGACAAAATGCTCTATTTATGGGATGATTTCTGTTGTTAGATGTTAATGTCTCAATTTTGTAGTTTTGAATTTGTGTTGTTGCAGTCTGTGCTATTTATTTTATACCATGAAATTTAATCAACAGTTTAATAATTTCAATTCGTGCAGGCTAATATCAGATTTGGTGGTCATCATAGTTTCTGCAGCCATCGGGGGAATTGTCTTTTCCTGTTTGGGGCAACCGGTCTGTAGTTGTTAATATTCCTTCATGCAACATCTATTTGTTTTGACCGCAGTGACAAGTGACCCATGCAGAACTTGGCTTACATCTACTTTTTTTTTACATGTAGGTTATTGTGGGATATCTTCTTGCAGGCTCACTTATTGGACCAGGGGGTTTGAAATTCATCAGTGAATTGGTACAGGTATGTTGTTTTGAGGGATCCACTGTCATTTTTGGTTGAAGCAAGTTGTGGTACATTTTCAGAGTGCCTAATCTGATTTCTCCTCTATAAACATTAGTTGCCTCACTTACCGCAGTTGTTGAAGACTACATTTTATAATATACAGCATTGACCAGTATCTTGAAATGTAGATTCCTCCATAGTTCCTTTGAGTACCATTTGCAATGATTATCATAAGTTTCCACTGCCATTAAATGGTTCTCCATTTATTAGAAGTTTTGTACTACCTATGTGGCTATGTCCCTATATGGTTCTCCTCTTGACCAATGCACAAGAATTAAGAAAAATAGTTTTTGCATTAAATTTGTTAACAATGTGCATTCTCTTTCCAAAATTATCCTTCATTTATTAAGAAGAGAAATAAATATTCTTTTCATTCTCCTCATTTAATTAGGGGTATTTTTGTGAAAATTTAATTAGGGGCATTTTTGTGAAAAAGTGATTAATAATGCATCTTGTAATTTGAAAATGCTCTTATAAAATGGGACAAGTAATTTTTTCATGAGGGTCTTACTCTTACATAGGTAACATTTCTTATTGATCTGCTAGTGGTTCACTTAAGCTTTTAACCTCTAAGATGTATGTAGGTTTGAAATTTGGGTAATGTAAGTATTACATATAAGCTGTAATGATTCTCATGTTACTCAGTCTTGTCAACGATTTTTTCTTACGTTTTTATACAGGTTGAAACTGTTGCACAATTTGGGGTAGTGTTTCTTCTCTTTGCTTTGGGGCTGGAGTTTTCCTTGGCAAAGGTTTTCTATTCCTGACTTGCCAAATTTTCTTTTACCATTACACATATTTGTGAATGCAGATCAGCAATTCTTTTCTTTTCTATTATTTTAACAAGAATCTGTTTTTGAATTTTTATCCATTCAGTTAAAAGCTGTGGGGCCTGTTGCTGTTCTTGGCGGGTTGCTTCAAATTGTAATTTTCATGTTCCTTTGTGGAATTCTTGCCATGGTATGGTGCTGACTTTGGCTGATATGGTCTTCAGTACAATTGTGTAGTGAATACTTAATTTTATTGGACATTTGCTTTGCAGGTATGTGGAGGAAAATTGTCTGAGGGTGTTTTTGTTGGTTCCTTTCTGTCAATGTCATCAACAGCAGTGGTATGCCTTCACTTACAATATGTGTTGTTATTGATTGATAGTGCAATAAATTCCAAGAATGATTCATTATTTACTTTCACTCTTTTACAGGTGGTGAAGTTTTTGGTGGAACGGAATAGTAATAATGCTCTTCATGTTCAAGTTACAATTGGCACTCTTATTTTTCAGGTATCTTTCCTGTTGAGTTTTAAAGATTAAATTTGTTAACAATTTAATTGAAGTAATGTACTCTGAAGTTTTCATCTCAACTTGTATATCATTCTTTCCTGTACCTCCTTTATATCAGGATTGTGCAGTGGGTCTATTATTTGCTTTGCTCCCAGTCTTGGGTGGTAACAGTGGTCTTTTACAAGGGATTATTTCAATGGGTAAACTGTAAGTCTATCCATATGGACTTCTATCTCCAATTTTTTATAATATGAAGGTATTAATTCAACATATTTTATTGCAATCTGACAGTTTTTAACTTCAGGTTGCTAGTGTTGTCCTTGTATCTCACTGCTACATCGATATTGTCTTGGTCGTTTGTTCCTCGCTTTCTCAAACTAATGATGCGGCTCTCATCTCAGGTTAGGCTAAAGCATATTGATTAACTAGCAACTTATTACAATATTGGCAGTTCAATAATCAATTTGTCTTTCTTTCCATGCTCCAGACAAATGAACTTTATCAGCTAGCTGCTGTTGCTTTCTGCTTGTTATCTGCATGGGTAAGAATACTTTTGTTGATTGCTGCTCGTGAATCTTTTAACATTTGCTAGCATCTTTTATTCATAGAAGTTGTACATTCTTCTTATTATCTGTCTACAATTCAATATTGCACCTTGTTTTGTAGGATACTTTTGGCATTTGAAAATATATTTTTAGTGTATGTATATAGGTTTGGGTAGGGGTAGTCCATCCTGCTTTTTTAAGAAAAAGTTATATAGAACTCAATGATCCTGTTACTTTTGTTATTTGAAAAGAACTTTTCTAGTATATGTATAGGTCTGGGCAGAGCAGTCCATCCTATTTCTTTTCTTTCAGAAAAGTGATTTAGAGTTAAATTGTCTTGTGTAACGTGGGTTAATATGAGTTTATTGTAGTTAATTATTTGTGATGATGATGCACATTTTGTTAACGTTTTAAAATCTCTTTCCAGTGCAGTGATAAACTTGGTCTTAGTCTTGAGCTGGGTTCATTTATGGCAGGTGTTATGATTTCTACAACAGACTTTGCTCAACATACTTTGGACCAGGTATTGTTCGTGGTTGATGACTTAATACACATTTATCATGGGATCAGAGTCACTTGATTAGTATTTACTCTTGTTTTGCTATTTATGCAATACTGATTAATTACTAACTATTAATTTTCAGTTAACCATTTGTTTTTATAATAGGCTTATTCTTTGTTAATTATTTTATAGTAACCTGTTATGATTTGCTTGTAAAATGTTATGTGATGTCTCTATTGGATTCTTTTCAATGTTCTGCTTATAGCTGCTTTAAGGGAGTTGGTATCTTAAATATAAAGATGGATAAGGCAGCTTTAATGGTTCTTGATTTACCTTTTTCATCTTTCATAGACTTGTTTTGAAAGACTCCTTATCATCCTCCTTGTTGTACTTCCTTTTAAAACCATTCTTTTATACCACTCGTGAAAAAAAGTATTAATGATGTGTTTTGGATAATTTAGCGCATCTGAATCTGAAGTATTAACTAAATTTTGCTTGTAATAAGATTAGAATAAGATTTCCACCTAACGAAATACATTTATGTTTATATACTGTAGGTGGAACCAATTCGTAACTTATTTGCCGCTCTCTTCCTCTCAAGTATTGGAATGCTTATACATGTGCAGTTTCTTTGGAACCATGTGGATATCTTGCTTGCATCTGTTATTTTGGTTGTTGTTGTCAAGACTGCTGTTGTTGCTATAGTTACAAAAGCCTTTGGGTATAGTCTTAAGACAGCATTTATTGTAAGTATATGAGCAGCTTGTTGGATTATATATAAATTGGTTAATTGGTTAACTGTACTCCCTTTCATATGTTGAACACTCAATACCTCTCCGTTATAACTTAGGTTGGTATCTCACTTGCACAAATAGGAGAATTTGCTTTTGTTCTGCTGAGTCGTGCTTCAAATCTTCATCTTGTTGAGGTTTTTACTCTCTCCTTTTCCCTCTCTGCTCCATTAAGTTTGACATTAAAAGATTTTCATGTGCTTAGATTTTGTAATTTTTGTATGGCTGCTTTCTGCAGTAAATTTTTATCAAGTAACTTTCAGTATGTGATTTATGTACATGCTCAGTTTGAAAAGATCACACTATATTTCTCGGACGCTACATTAATTTCCCATAACTGATTTTTTTACTTACCAGCTGGAAAATATAAGCAAACGAACGATTATTTGTGATCTACTTGCTCTTTAAATTTCTTGCCTTTTTCCATTCTTCTATGATATGAATTGTATGAAAGATTATATGTGTTCTTCCCAATTCCTTTTCTCGGTGATTTTTTATTTGTTTATGCCATTTTTCCCTCTTTTCCTCACTTTTTCGGTCTTTATTGCTTAACCATTGATTGCAATATTTTAGGGGAAAATGTATCTTCTCCTTCTAGGGACAACGGCTCTCAGTCTGGTAAGTTTCAATCAGAGTTTGGTCCATTGTTTCCTTCATACCAATTTTTTAAGTTTTAACCATATAAGTGATGATTTACAGGTCACGACTCCACTTTTGTTTAAACTGATACCGGCTGTCATGAATCTGGGTGTTCTCATGCACTGGTTCCCCTCTGAAAATGGCACACAAAATGAGGTCTCTCTCTCTCTCTCTCTCTCTCTCTCTCTCTCTCTCATATGCCCTTGTATGTAACTCTACTTCCAGCTTGGCGTACAAGCCATTTCATAAAATGTCATACGGGATGTTTCATATATTAAAATTTAAATACCTATGTAACACGGACAACGAACATGCCATTGGTAACAAATTGAGAAAATAGTATAACTAAATGTAACCACATGTGTCGGTGTCGCCAACACGTGTTGGATATCGGACACACCTTCAATATTCAGTATGAAGTGTCGGTACTGAATAGTTGCATATTGTTTATACATATCGTCTCTATTTGCCAAAGAATGCAGCAACCTTGGCTCCACTCCCTACAACAAACAATATTGGAACACTAAGATGCATTACTTGTACTAGAAGTCATAGATAATATAAAAACATAACTCCTCTTTTACTCTTAACAGGGAAAAGCTTTGAATATTGAAACAAACAGAATGTTGTGAGTCTCCAAGTTTTCATGACATCAAACAGTATAGTGCAAGCAATTATCTACTTTTTTGGTGGCCAATGAAATCAAGGTTTCTTCTTTGCTGTTTCTGTTGCAAGTTCAACGACGAGCTTCAAAAGAAATGGTCAGTATAGTCACATCCATTGAAACTCAATAGAAGATCTCATGTATGTGTACATAATAATCATATGATTTTTGTATTCTTTTAGCAAGCAATGTATATAGGATATTACACGCCTGTCTTGTTGCTAATGCTAATCTAATCACATTGTACACTGGTTTAGCTTGTATCTGATGCTATGAAGTTGCTAAGGTTGAAATGATTGACAAATATTTTGAATGGAATTCCCTCTTAACTTTTGTTTGAAGATTCACCTAACCTTAGATTGTTTGGTAATAATGAGGGCCTAAAGGCTCAAGAGAAAAAGGAATTACATGGAAACAAATGAGGGGTAGATACCCCATGCATATCAGATGCTAACATGGCACTAACTTGAAACGTACATGACTCAAAACTCAAATTATTACACGGTAGGAGTGTTGAATTCTTATCTCTCAAGTCTCAACCCAACCGAATAAGACTATATAGTTAAATTTTTTAAATTATTAAATATAAATTTGTTATATTTAAATTTAAATGTGAGTACCAAATTAGTTTGTTTATTTTTGACAGATTACTACTCCTTGAGTTCCATTTTAAATGACCTAGTAGTTTGACCAGCTACACTATTCAAATATCTCATTTTAACTACATTTTTTAACAAATAAATAAAAATAAATATTAGTATTATAAGATGTTATATTTATTTCAATTAATATTTTTAAAATATTAAATTTTTATATTTTTTACTATAACACAATTAAAAAAATAATGATCAAAGTGGTATATAATTTAATTTGAAACAAAGAAAGTAATTTTATTTTTTATTTTCATGAAAATGTGTAAATAATTCAGAGTCGAACTGCTAAATAAATAAAATTTGACTTAAATTTATTTCTACCAAAAATCGAATTCCTAATCTTCAAAGTTTTATTTTAGAGTGAGTTCATTAACTATTTGCGCTCGATATCTTTATCAATGGAAACAGCTCAACACAGTTTTAATACACTCCAATAAAATAAGGCTCCTTTGTCTCTGTCTTTCTTCTCTCTTAATAACCAGCTAGCTCTATTCGTAAAGGATCTGATTCAAACTTAAAATAAACGTAAGGGATCTGATTCAAACATAAAATAAACGTAAGAGACCAAAAGTACAGTTTATCCATTTAATTATGTTCATAATTTCTCAAATATTTTTTATGCTTCCTTGATGTATTATTTTTAAGGGTTCCGCTAACATGTGCCCTAAGGGCACATGATAAGGTGCATTTATTAAACTGATATTTTATTTAATTTACTTTAAAGTAGCATTAATCAACTTTAATAATTACTAATATAAATGGTCCACTATAGTTATTAATTATGCCAAAAAATTGGTAAGACAAAAAACTATACGACTGACAAAGAATGTATGATAGACGCACGTCCATATTTTTAGTAAGGTTTTTTATTTTATTTTTAAGTTGAAAACAAAAATAAATTATATACTAAAAAAACAATAATTAAATTATGAGTTATATAATACCAAAACATATTAACAATTCAAAAGCCAAAATAACATTAACAATTGTTACCATCACAACAAAAATTGCACAAAAAAGAAGTGCACAAAAAAGTGGAATATTATAATCTTAATCTTAATATAATAAAACGAGAGTAACTAGAGGCACCCTAAACCCTAACCCTAATATGAATAGTCTAGATTTTGACACTTGGAAAAAATATTATATCAACGGCTATGATAAAAACTTAAATAATCAATTTTTAAACCAATATTATGTTGCCACATCAATTAATGAATGTGGCACGTCATGTGTTTAAAACAAACAAAATAAATAAATTTGAGATCTGTCAAAAAAAGAGAAAATGGATAAAAATTAATAAAAAAAAAACTAATAATGAGTTACGAAAATTATGTATAGATTCGATCTGTACAAAAAAAGAGAAAAGGGATAAACATTAATAAAAAAAAAAAAAAACTAATAATCAGTTACGAAAATTATGTATATATTCAACTTAATTGAGGGTTATAAATACAAGCACCCTCAAAGTATTTTTCTCTCACTATATTTTTTTGTTATAATTTATATATTTGTCTTCATATAGTTTATTTTATTTCTATATTTATTTTGAATTTTGATTTTGTTTGTGTCAAATCTAAAATCGTTTGTCTATGTTTAATTTGCAGTTTTTTTTGTTCGTTTTGTTATAGTATTATTGCTAATCTAGAGATTTTGTTACGGTTCTATCAACATGAAGTTGCTATTGTTACACAACCTCTATTATCATGAAGTTGTTATTATCGAGTAAGTTTTAAACTTTATGCAACCTTATTTATTTATTTGTTTAATTATATATTTTTTGTTTCACTCCTCTACTTAATGATTTATTGTTATCTTTTTTCTATGTTTTGATTTTTATTTCTCTTTTTGTTTATGTTTTTTTGTTTCACTCCTCTACTTGTATAAGCTATTTATCCAAACGGGCCCTAAATGCTTATTACTATAAATAATCACACATTATCAACATTTTCATTGTATAATTGAATTGAATGATTGAACCCGTGCGAGCACGGGTAAAAAGTCTAGTTTAAGATAAAAATAAAGGTAATTCTTAGAGAGTGCAACTTCTCCTGGCGGGCCCTAAATTTTATTTTTTTATATTTGAGTTTTTTTCTTCCTCTATTGGTGTGGGGTGATTTTAAGTTATTTTTTGCCTAAAATCACCCCTCTGCATTTTTTTTTTCTTTCTTGCTTTTAATCTAAATAAGTGATATTCACATCGATTGAGTTTTTTTAGTTGTTTTCTTTTGTACTTGTGATTTCTTCGTCTGAGTGCAGCGTTGTGTTGTTCGCCGTCTTGGTACGATGGAGTTTTGGTTTGGTCCCCTCTATCTTGTATCTTCGCTTTTATGTTATATATTTTTTGGTGCTTAGCTCTTTGCTAACACCTTTTTGAAGAAAAAAAAGTATTTATTCATTTTGTTTTAAGATTAATACAAGGACTTTTTTTATATAGGGTTCATATCTATTTATTTATTGAAGGAAATTATTTGAGCTTCTATATATGTTTTATTTGAGGGAATTGCTGTGGAAATTAAATAATAAAGATATATTGGAATAATTTCTTTAGGTTTTTCAGTTTTGTAATTGTTTTCTTTAGATATACTGTGGAAGTTTTTACTCATTTATTATTTTTGTTTGTTTGGGGGGCTTTTTATAAAATTTATACACGAGTCTTTATTTTTAATCATATATTAATACGGTGTCTTTTTTTATTTTTTTATAAATTATTATAATAGATTTGTCTTAATTTTATTGTATATTTATACGGCCAAAATCTTTTTTATTTTATTTTATTTACACAAATACTATATTTATATTCGTACTAATATGAAATGCTATTTTTATTTGTACTGAGTTTATATTCATACTCATATATTAATATGGGGCAATTTTTTTTGTAATTTATATGAAAGCATATTTTTTTAAGCATATACTTTGACTTATATATCAATACGAGACTTATATTTTTAATGACATAGTAATACAACAACCTATTTTTTTAATTTATACGGAAGTCTACTATTATTCGGTTCAAATCCTATTGTGTAAAATTTTTTATGTTATTGTCATCCTTTTAAATTATGAACTCAAATCAAATTATAATTTATCACATTTATTTATATATATTTTTAGTTCTATTTTACTATAGGATTTTTTATTACTTTGTTCGTTGTAGCAGAATGCTATAATTTTGGTCATCGATATTTTAAGGCTTTATTAATTTTTATTACATAGTGTCATTTTTAATTATTTAAATTACATACGATGGTAAATATTTGTTTCGTTATCTAAATCATTTTTCACAAGCAATAAAAAAAATTAAATTTTCGGTCCAAAGTAAAAAATATTAAAATATATTTTTTATAAGTAAATAAATCTACTAACGCATTTTTACCTGTGTTTGGCGCGGATCTGGAAATTAGTTAAGTAGTTATTGAAATGGTTTCAGCAAAAAGAGTTATTATTTTATCTTTTTGAATAAGACTTGTTATTTGATATGTACAAATGTCAGCGCATAGTGTTTTTTTTTTTTTGGTAAGATCAGTGCATAGTTCATTGTTGTGTTAGTTATTGATAATATTATTTGGCTAAAATGATATACCACCGAGGAGGATCTTGCAGTTACATATAGTAATACTTATCTCATTTGGGATCGATATCTTTATCTTTAAAAAAGATATAAGAGATGCAATTATCGGCTGAAAATCTTATTAGATTTTATTTTATATCTTTTGACCAAATCTTTTTAGATTTATATAAACCTATTTTTTCTTGATAAGAAAGTTATAAACCGACTAAAAACGTTACCAGTTTCTGCCTATAAAAGCAATGTATATTAAACACGTTAAACCAAACTCAGAAACTCAAAACCAATTACTTCTCCACTTCTCCTTACTTGCCATCACCAAAACAAAGTGTGTCATATTCTGTTCACCGAAACAAATATTGAACATGAAGCAAAGAATTGCCCCGACTGAGATCGAAAGACTCAGACAAGTTTCAAGACATAAATAAACAATGATACAAGGCCCAAAAGCACAACCCGGATAAAAATAATATAAATAAACGAAGAAACAAAAAACGCATAGAAACGAAACAAAACAAAACAAAACAAACTCTGTTCACCGAAACAAAACAAAACAAAGTTTGTTCTGTTCACCGAAACTTTCTAAATCGGAATACCGCAACATCACATACAAAAAGGATCTGTTGAAGATACTTGTTTCCAACAACAACAATAACAAAGAGTTACTTCTCCACTTCTCCACTTCTCCTTCATACTTGACATCAACTTTTCATCACTCATTCAATGGTCCTTGTCCTTCAACTTAAATGTGACTCCAAGCTTTGAACCCATCTAACCCCTTTCTTCTCTTTTCACCAAATCCAAATCATGAAGCAAAAATTCATGGTTAAATAATTGATTATATAGTTTATATTATAGATCAAGTACATCAATTATTTAATGATCCTAAAAAGAAAATTTTTGTATATAAAAGAGGACAGAGGAACAGAAGAAAGTACATTAAGATCAGTTAGACAAATAATAAATTTTGGTACGTGTGTTTCCAACAATGGCTCATACTTTTATGAACGCGTGCAAAAAAAAAAAATACAAAAAGAATAGATGAAAACAAGTGAAAAACAAACAAATAAGTAATTAGACCATATGCAATGAGGTTGTTGAATTTAGTTTCAACACCCAAAATTTTTTGCAATGAGGTTGTTGAATATATGCTGGAGGAGAGAGAAGATGAATAAATTCAACATGTTGAATTCTACGAAGAGAGAAAGATATCACGCCACATGGCAGCACGCGACTGGCTCGCGAGATTTTAAACTCATCTTATCTTTTAACTCAATTATTTCAATGCAAATAAATTTGTTTTTTTTTTATTTCTTCACCAAAATTCGTAATTTTTTTTCTCTATAAATAGAGACTTGGTTCAATTGATTTGGACATAGAAAAAAAAACTAAGTTTTTCACTATCTTATTGTTAAGTGTTTATTATTTTAATTTTATTTTAATCGATAATTATAATTTTATTTAATCATAAAAAACAAATATTAAAATTTAAATAAAAATATGAAATAAAAAGTGGTGGGGTAGAGAAGGTGGTGTGGTAGGGTGTTGAATGAAAAAACTATTGGAGAGAGTAAAAATTGAATGGGGTGTTGAATTATTAGGTGGAAGAGAGAGAAGATGATGTGGAGTGTAAAAAGTGGAAAAATAGGGTGTTGAATGTTTTTGCCATTGTACATGGTCTTATATTTTGATAAAATATGATATTGCAAAATTTTATGCATTTGTTTTAAATATAATTTTTTTGGTAGATAGACGATCCGATCTAGAAATCTCTATATTTCTATCGGTTGAGCTATGATTTATAGACATTTATTATCAAAAATAATAATAACAATAATAATACTAATAATATAATAGAATTTTTGTAAAAATAAAATAAAACAATAAGAATTAAAATATTCAATCATTTTATATTTCAATCATATATAATATTCAATCTCACATTACATGCATGATTCAAAGTATCATATTTAATAGTGGAGAAAATGAGAGAGATATGATTTTTTTACAAGATATATTGATTGACATATAGTTGTTGTATTATTTGTTATTGAAATGCATTAATACCATAGTCATATTAATGAGAATGAGAGAAAATCAATTAAGTGTGAATTATTTAATATTTAAAATTAGTACTATTTTTATTTTGTCATATTTTATTTAATTGATAGTCATAACACTTAAATTTCTAAATTAAAAATAAAATTATTAATTTTATATTAGATTCAAAATTAAATAAGTTAAAATATATATTGTATATATTTATTTTAATATTAGAGATAAACTTTACAAGCTTTTGAATTGAATCTATGTTTTAATTTTACTTAGCCAGAACAAGGTAAAGTAAAAATTAGATTCTAACAACCTTTGTTTTTGTTTCAAAACTCGCTGTATGCAAAAGTTGAAATCACACTCGAGTACCCGGGTAATTTTAAACTTAAGCAAGGCGGTTATTAAAAAAAATCATTGTTTTGGTAGTTATTAAAAAAAGTTATAAGATCCTGATGAAGAGTTTATCAAATCTAACGTACATTATTAATTATTTATAGTTGGTCATGGATTTGCTATGTGATTCTATGAAACTTCTATCTATAAACTTAAGCAAGGTAGTTATTAAGACCATCTCCAATGGAGAGTACCTATTTCTTAAGAATATGTACTTAATAGGTACTCATATTGGAGCAAAACATGAATGAGTACCTAATAGTTACTGGTTCTAAAATAAGCATTGGTATCTATTTTATTTTTGTGGGTCTCATTTATAATAATGTTTAGTTATTGGTGAAATTTGTTATTGGTGGGACCCATTTAAAATTATTTTTAGAGGTGTTGAGTTGGAGAGATTGAGTACTTATTTGGTAGTATTATTAAAAAATTATGAATAGATGATGTGTACATGTGGGACTCAGTTAAGTATCAAAAAATGGAGATCTTTATTGTGGATGCTCTAATGTCACACTTAAGTAAAGGTAATAGTATAATGGTCACTTAATTAGCTTTGAAACAATGCATGTATGGGTAATGTCATCTTGTTTTTAATTTCTCATCCAATTTCAAGAGATATATGGGTAATGTCATGATGATGCAATATTTCTATTCCCTTAGTTCTTCTTTATAGGTACCAGCGGCTAAACGTGCACGGAATTGTGATCGATATTTTTTATTGTGCAAATATAATCTAATACTCTGGTCCTTTTTATAAAGAACATTTTGAAAAAATTACACAAACTAAAGAAACACATTGTAAATAGTTTTTTTCATGTAATACTTTTATAAATTTAAACTTATTCCATCTGTACCCTTATTTAATTACTCTTAATTCAATTAATTTAATTATTTTTAATACTCTCTCATAATAAGTGAAATTTAACATTTGAAATATTTGAAAATTAATCAAAAAATTTTATAAAAAAGACCAAAAAAAATTTCACTTTTATTTCTTAAAAAAGGACCAAAGGGAGTATTAGATTTTTTTTTATCAAATTAAATTATTATTTTTGGACAAATAGTCAAACCAAATTACTGATAATATAAAAACAAGTAATTTTGAGATAGCGACTTATCACTTATGGAATATAAAAACAAGTAAACTAGTCATTTTCTTATAAGTTGAAACATTTACTTTTTTTTTATTTTATTTAATTGCAGATTTGATATTCATAATTTTTCCAATTCAAGATTTTGATTCTCACTAAATCTGTAATTTTAGTATATACTTCCACTATTTCAAAAAATATCACTTCTTAACTGGACTTTACTTATCAGAGTTCCCTTTCCTGAAAACTAGAAGGTTAACACCAAAAAAGAAAAATTATATCACTCAGATAATTGCACAATAGAGAATATCAATCACACAAACAGGCACGAAATCTGTTTGGCTAGTGCTTAACAAAAGAAGAAAGAAAAAAAAAAGTTGAGTTCAAATTAGATTTTTTTTTTTTTTTTGGTCAAGTAGCCTAATGACTTGAAATTTCACCCTTAAGGTGAATAAGTGGGATGACCAGGGTTCGAACCCCGATCCCCTGCATAATAATGCAAATGTCCACCAATTGAGCTAAGCTCATGGGACTTCAAATTAGATTTTATAACAGTACGTAGTTAATTTTTTTCTTAAACTAATTAGATAGGATGTGGTTATGGATCTGGACATCTAAAATGAAAACTGATTTTATAAAAGTGGATGACCAACCATTTAATTATAATCTGGTTTATTTTTGTTTGCAAATAACCGGTTAGTTTGATATGATTTTGGATTTGGACGTGGTTTTATCCATGCGACCGAATTTTTTTTTTGAAAGACCCATGCGGTTGAATATTTTGTTCACCCCGTTCATATATTTACGAATAGATTGATGTTTTTTTTAAATAGAATAGTATTTGGCAATAGATTTAAAATATTATTAAAATTGATAAGAACAAATTAGGTAACTTGATATTAATTCTTTTAATATATAGATTTAGTAGATTTATTTTTTTTATAAAAAAATAAAAATAAAAGAAAGATTTGTTTTTCCCGTAAAAGAAGGAGTAAATATCGAGAGGAACTTGCAGAGCACGTTTCAAATTATTATATATATAAGATAAGATTGATTAAATTTGTTTGTTACTAACAATCTAAAACCCTTCTTCACTTTCTCTTCTCTTATCGTCACACCGGAACTACATACTCTTATTCTCTTTTCACCAATCCTGCTTTTCTTTAACCATGAAGCGAATGACGGCCACTGATATTGAAACACTGAGAATTGTTTCAAGGCCACTTATATAAGATAAGGTTAAATTTTTACTTGGAAATGAAGATTTGAAAAATCAAATATATATATATATATATATATATATATATATATATATATATATATATATATATATATATATATATATATATATATATATATATATATATATATAGGAAAAGCGCAACCACAAAATCATAATAGAGCTCTACCTCTAACCTATTTCCCCTTTATTCTGTTTTCACAACAAATCGTGTTCCCTTTCTTCTCTTTTTACGCCAAACAAATTCACAATAGAATGTACAACAAAGAATAACGACTGACAAGATAATCATCATCGTTATTATACAATTCCAAATGGTTATGAGAATACCAACATGTGTTTGAGGACCAGACTGATCTTATCAAGGACTCGTTGGTCTCGTTGATCGATGGCAGCGATAAAAACTTACTTTATTTTTAGTCAATTCAAAAGTTCAATTTTATCATCTTAGTAAAAACACAATATATATCTAGAGAAACACTTAATTTTTTATACTAGTATATGTCAATAATTATATGAGTAACAATTATTTACACTTATGATTTTTTATTATAATAGTATAATCTCTCTGTTCTTTTTTATAAGCAAAAATTCATGGTTAAATAATTGATTATCTAGTTATATCATAGACCAAAGTACATCAATTATTTAATGATCCTAAAAAGAAAATTTTTGTTTATAAAACGGGACATAGGAGCAGAAGAAAGTACATTAAGATTAGTTAGACAAATAATAATTTTTGGTTCGTGTATTTCCAACAATGGCTCATATTTTTATGAACGCATGCAAAAAAAAAAACAAAACAAAAAGAATAGATGAAAACAAGTGAAAAACAAATCAAATAAGTAATTATATTTTAATAAAATATTATGATATTTGTTGAGTCATATTTTTGTTAAATAATTTTAATAAAAGGGTGTTGGTCTAACAAAATAATGAGTTAATTTTAAAATGACAGGTGTCATTCAACCATTGCTGAAAAGGTCATCAGAATATTTGTTTCAAATAATTGGCTTCGAATGGCCATAAACGGATTCGATTAACAAAACTCTTATGATATGTTTGGTAGATAGACAATCCGACCTAGAAATCTCGATATTTCTGTCGGTTGAGCTAAAATTTATGGACATTTATTATCAAAAATATTGTCAAAAATAATAATAACAATAATAATACTAAAAATATAATAGAATTTTCATAAAAATAAAATAAAACAATAAGAATTAAGATATACAATCATTTTTTATTCAAAAAAAAAAGAAAAAGATATACAATCATTTTATATTTCAATCATATATAATATTCAATCTCACATTACATGCATGATTCAAAATATCATATTTAATTGTGGAAAAAATGAGAGAGATATGTTTTTTTTTACAAGATATATTGATTGACATATAGTTGTTGTGTTATTTGTTATTGAAATGCATTAATACTATAGTCATATTATTGAGAATGAGAGAAAATCAATTAAGTGTGAATTATCTAATATTTAAAATTTATTTTTAATTTTAATTTAGTAATATTTTAATGTTGTCATATTTTCTTTAATTGATAGTCATAACACTTAAATTTCTAAATTAAAAAAATAAATTATTAATTTTATATTAGTTTCAAAACTAAATAAGTTAAAATATATATTGTATATATTAATTTTAATATTAGAGATAAACTTTACAAGTTTTTGAATTGAATCTGTGTTTTAATTTTACTTAGCCAAAACAAGGTAAAGTAAAAATTAGATTCTAACGACCTTTGTTTTTGTTTCAAAACTCGCCGGATGCAAAAGTTTTTTTTGAACATGCCGCCAAGTTGAAATCACATTAAAGTAGAATAGGTGGGCGATGATATTTGGTGTAATTGTCTCGGTTTGGCTTTTGGGGCATTTTTTGTTATTGTTCTAGGTTGTAGTTTTAGATATCATTGGTGTTAGAATTCTTCCTTTTTGAAGAATTTTGTATGACTTGACTTTGCGGACTGTGCTCGTCTTGCGTTCAGTTCCGTTTTTAATAAAATTTAGCTGTTCAAAAAAAAAGTGTCACATATATTATTTTTATAATAAATTATAATTATCACTTACAAATATTCGTGTTCAATTTTTTATATTTATTAATAAGAAATAATTGTTCAATTGTTTTTTTATAAAAAAAACTATAGATTTTATATATGAGTTTAAAGAATAGAGGCAGACAATGTAAAATCACTATTGCACACTCAACCAATCAAAATTTCTATTTTTACCACATCATATCCAAGGCAAAACAGATTTGATTTTATTTATTTATTTATGAGATAGTCTTCAATTTATTTATTTATTTATTTATTTTTTAATATGACTAGATTTTGACCCGGGCAATGCCACGGGTATTTTAATATTACAATAAAATTTTGGTACTATGATTATAATTTTAGTTTTGGTAAATATAACAATACGTGCAATAAATATTATGTAAATAAATATTTCCAATATTATTTATTATTGTTTTTCTAGTGGGCGCATATATTGTAAAAAAAGGAAAAACACAAGTTCAATTGTCATATATTTCAAGTATATCCTTATTGCTTTGTTAAAAAAAAAGTTTTTAAGATATATTTTTCAAGTATATATCTTATCTTTTCAAGGGTAAATTCTATTTTTAAGGAAAACAATATTGATTGATATTAGTGTATGTCGCGACAAATGACACATATTTTTACTCATTTGATTTCATCTGCTTTTAATATAATAATAATAAAACAATGACACTCACAATATATATAAAAGTAGATATATTGTTACTAACTACTTGCAACTATTTTTAAGCAACTTTTTTTTTTTAGGTGGGCACAACCATATATGAATAATAAAAAAGTTCAAGCACAAATTAAGTTGTCATATATTTGTCAATGATATCTTCATTGATTTTTTTTTATTAAATCCTATTATTAAGAAAAATAATAGGTGATACATATGTGTATTAAGTTCATTAATTCGCATCGAAAAACAATAATGCTCACAATTTTTAGAATTATATGATCTATTATTAATTTTTAATTATAATAAATCATGCATGATTACTATTTATCGTAGTCATTGATATAATATTTTTTTCCATGTGTCAAAATCTAGACCATTTATATTAAAGTTAGGTTTATGGTGCATCTAGTTACTCTCGTTTTATTATATTATTATTATTAAGATTAGACTTTTTACCCGTGCTCGCACGGGTTCAATAATTCAATTCAATTATATAATAGAAATGTTGATAATGTGTGATTATTTATAGTAATAAGCATTTAGGGTCCGTTTGGATAAATAACTTATACAGGTGCTTATAACATTAGAGCTTATAGTATGAGACCTTACATCATAAGCTCTTATACTCAATAAGCCTTTTGTGTTTGGATATGTACACTAAAAAGTACTTATATAAATTAAAAAGTACTTATATAGAATGTTAATATGATTTTAATTTAAAAAAACAAAATTAAAAAATCAAACCATGATTAAAAATATAATAATTATATATATATATATATTAAGATAAAATAGTAATAATAAAAGAGTCTTCTCAAATAATAAATATTTTTAAGATAAAATAGGAATAATAATTTAAAATATTTTGTTGGTAGATTATCTTTATCTCAAATAGAAATAGATAAGGAGGCCCAAGCCCAACCCTAGTAATATAAATAAACGTAGAGAAACAAAAACAAAAACAAAGCAAAACTCTGTTCATCACCGAAACTTCCCTCTGTTCTGTTTTTACACCAAGAACATGAAGCGAAGAATTGCGGCCACTGATATTGAAGCACTCAGAACTGTTTCAAGGCGAAAATATTTGAAAATAAGAGAGGAAAGGAAATTAAAGGAATTAAAAGATGAAGTTGAAGATGATGATGACTTGTTCGAAGGAGTTAAAGTTAGTAAATGGGAAGAGCAGAACATGAAATATAAAAAGGATTTATTGAAGATAATGGGAAGAGCCAACAACAAAGAATTAGAAGAAGAAGATTACAGCATTCCAGATGATTATGAGTATAATCAGGTAAAGAGATTCTCAGTTGCCACCATGAAGCAGCGCTATGATGATGATGATAAGCCTAACCCTAACCCTAACCCTAACCCTAATGATTGGGAGGAAAATCAGATGAGAAAGGCAGCATCGTTGAAATATAAAGGACAAGACGACTCCGAATACAAACTTATGTTCGACGAGGAGGACTTTATTAAGATGATGATGGACAAGAAGACTGATTTTAAGAGAGAAATCACTTTCTCTGAAAAATCATTGAGGTCGGTTCTTCACGAGGAGAGGAAAAAGCTACCTATCTATGCTTTCAGGGATGACTTCCTCCAAGCCGTTCGTCATCACCAAATCATTGTCATTGTCGGTGAAACTGGCTCTGGCAAGACTACGCAAATTCCCCAGTACCTTCACGAAGCTGGTTATACAAAGGATGGAAAGATGATCGCTTGCACGCAGCCACGTCGTGTTGCTGCCATGAGCATTGCTGCTCGAGTTTCTCAAGAGATGGGGGTTAAATTAGGGCACGAGGTTGGTTACTCCATAAGATTCGAGGATTGCACGTCTGAGAAGACCGTTGTTAAATATATGACCGATGGAATGTTGTTGAGGGAATTTCTTGCTCAGCCTGAGTTGGACACTTACAGTGTTGTCATGCTGGATGAGGCTCATGAAAGAACACTTTCAACTGATATTTTGTTCGGATTAGTTAAGGATGTTGCTCGTGCCCGCCCTGATCTTAAGTTGTTGATATCAAGTGCCACTCTTGATGCAGAGAAATTCAGTAACTACTTTGATCTTGCTCCCATATTCAAAATTCCTGGGAGACGCTATCCTGTTGAAATAATCTACACCCAATCACCAGAACCTAATTACTTGGATGCTGCTGTTGTCACCACGCTTCAGATCCATGCCACTCAATCTCCCGGAGATATATTGGTATTCCTCACCGGTCAAGAAGAAATTGAAACGGTAGAACAAATATTGAAGCATCGGGTTAGAGCTTTGGGGACTAAAATAGCCGAGTTGATTATATGTCCTATATATGCCAACCTGCCAACTGAACTACAGGCTAAAATATTTGAACCCACACCTGAAGGGGCTAGAAAGGTAGTCCTTGCCACCAATATTGCAGAAACGTCATTGACAATTGACGGGATCAAGTATGTCATTGATCCCGGATTCTCTAAGATGAATACTTACAATCCGAGGACCGGAATGGAGTCTTTACTGGTAACTCCCATCTCAAAAGCTTCAGCAATGCAAAGAGCTGGTCGGTCAGGAAGAACAGGTCCTGGTAAGTGCTTTCGATTGTATACTAAGGGCAGTTTTCAAACTGAATTGGAGGATAACACTTCACCCGAAATACAACGGACAAACCTTGCAAATGTAGTGTTAACTTTATATAGTCTTGGCATTGAGTATGAGAAGTTGTTGCGTTTCGAATTTATGGATCCTCCACCAGCTGATGCTATAAAGAAAGCCATGGAACTTTTATATAATCTAGGCGCTTTAAATAGGCAGGGCAAGTTAACTAAGGTAGGCAGACGAATGGCAGAGTTCCCACTTGATCCTATGTTGTCAAAAATGATAGTTGCTTCAGAAAAGTACAAGTGTTCTGACGAGATCATCTCCATTGCTGCTATGCTTTCTGTTGGAAACTCAATATTCTACCGTCCGAAGGATAAACAAGTACACGCAGACAATGCACGGATGAATTTTCACACCGGAGATGTCGGTGACCACATTGCTCACTTAAATGTCTACAATTCATGGAAGGAGACCAATTATTCATCACAATGGTGTTATGAGAATTATATACAGTTAAGGAGTATGAAACGTGCTAGGGATATCCGTGAACAACTCTTAGGTCTATTGGAGAGGGTTGAAATCGAACTAACTTCAAATTCCAATGATTTAGATGCCATCAAGAAATCCATATTATCTGGATTTTTCCCACATGCTGCAAAGCTGCAAAAGAATGGTACTTATGGGAGACTTAAAAATCTACAAACGGTTCACGTACATCCTAGTTCGGGGCTGGCAGAGGTTCTTCCTAGATTGGTTTTGTACCATGAACTAGTATTCACAACCAAGGAATATATGAGAAATCTCACAGAGATAAAGCCAGAGTGGTTGTTGGAGATAGCCCCCCACTATTACCAGGTCAACGACGTTGAAGACTCGAGTTCTAAGAAAATGCCTCGTGGACGTGGACTTGCACACTAGGAGGTGGTTTTTTGTTTTGTTATTGTAATAATTTTCTTGATCACAGTTGGTCTATGTATATTGGTATTTTTTTTCTGGCCCTGTAAAAGATTTTTTGGATCTTAAATTTGTTTATGAAAGTATTTTATTACCTTATTTCTAGTCTATTTCTTCCTTTGAATGTTTTGCTCGCTGTTTTCAGGTTGGAATGCGGACATATACTCTAATTGTTTTGTTTAATCAAAAGGGTGAAGCTATATGAATAACCTTTTCTGCAAATAATTTTCTGTATACTATTTATTACATATTCAAATCTCTCTGATATATTGATGATTCATTTATCCATATAGACAGTAACAGGGTTGTCAAACACAGGGAATTACTGAAGAACTTCAGCAATCAATCAAAGGTTATGTTCTTCATAAACTGCACTTATATCTGATACGGACACCACCGTTTAGTGTTTAGTTTAGTGTGAAATTTGAAGTTTGTAGGGTTAAGTGAAAGGCATGAGTTGGAGGGGTTGCATCCACTAAAGGCTCTTCAAATCTAAAACCACTATATTGGATTGTAGTTTCAATTGGAATAGTGGCAGTATTAATTACTTTTGCTTCATGGTTTTTTGTATCTATGGTGTAGAAGGTTCACAAATTTCTGGTTATTCGGTCTCTCAAAAAATCAATTTAACTTCCGTTGATCTTCATATGAATACAAGTTTAGATTTATTAGATAATTAAGCACCTAGCAAGATAGAATAAAATAATACAATCTTAGATTCACATCACATGTAATGAATCATATATGCTGTTTCAAGTCATTCATATTGCATTTGCTGTTATTTTCAATTTAGCATTTTACTTGCAATTCTTATTTTTTAGTTTAATCATTATAACGTTTTTTTTTAGTTTTGTTTGCTTTGTTTTCTTTTGGAAGTACAATAAGCCATAATGTTTTATCACTTTTACATAATTATTATGCATTTCTTAATATGCTCGACGTATATAAAGGATTGGTGCTTGTATCTTGTTAAGAATTTCACATGGACAATAGGTAATTAGGTATTGCCACTTTTCTTTCAATTTATTTTCTTGAAATTACCTTGTAATTCTATATATCTGCTCGGTCTTTTGAATGGTTGTTTTCATTGTTAATTAAGTTGTGATCTATACCATGGAAATTGGATATATGATCCATTGGGACCGTTATACTTGAACAACTAATGTCCTGTATTGACACCGATGCAGAATTGTCAGGGTAATGGGAGGCCTGATAAGGATTATGAGAATTGTTGATGGAAGCCTTTTCAGTGTGACATCCCACAATTTGATCCGAGGAAGTTTTTGGAGCTAATGAAAGGCAAGACATTGGCTTTCATTGGAGATTCAGTGGCTCGAAACCAGATGGAGTCCATGATGTGTATTCTCTGGCAGGTTTTTTTTATCCTTTCCATACTAATTTTATTTGCATAACTCATAAAACGATTCAATGCGTGTCGATGTCGTATCTGGTCATTCTGGTGTCATTGTCGTGTGTGTCAGTGTTTCATAGAAATCAAATGCTTAACTCCAAAATATGATATTTCAGGTAGAGGAACCAAAGAATCAGGGACCTCGCAACATGCAGCAATATTATTTCGAGTCTACATCTTTAACGATTGTTCGGATATGGTCATCATGGCTTGTCAAACACAATTCAGAATCATTTGACTTTGCTCCAGCTGGTGTGGAGAAACTCTATCTTGAATCCCCTGATGAGATGTTGATGGAATTTCTCCCAACATTTGATGTGGTTGTTTTTTCTTCTGGCCATTGGTTTGTGAAACAATCTTTATACATCTTGAACAATGAGATAGTTGGAGGACAATTGTGGTGGCCAGACAAGTCTCGGCTTACGAAGATTAACAGTGTTGAAGCATTTGGTAAATCTGTTGAAACAATTCTTACAGCTCTTGTTACACATCCGAATTATACCGAACTTACAATTTTGCGTTCCTTGCATTATGAGGGTGGTAGATGGAACACCGGTGGGTCGTGCACCGGGAAAGTTAAGCCTCTTGCAGTTGGTGAACTAGTTGAAAATAAGTATCTGCTTCGATGTATGAGCAACAGGATAAAGGTTTTAACCGTGCAGTTAAAAAGGCGACAAATGGTTCGAAGATAAGGTTGATGGATATTACTGAAGCCTTTCAGTACCGACATGATGGTCATCCTGGTCCATATAGGAGCACTGATCCTAACAAGATTACGAAATGTGGCCGAGATGGAAGGCCGCCACCACAAGATTGCTGGCACTGGTGCTGCCGGGACCTGTAGATACTTGGAATGAAATTGTGTTTGAAATCATTAAAAGAGAATATGAAGGTGATAGAATATCATGAGTTTTTTCTTCTTTTCTCGACAACCGAGCTGCATTCATCTTCTAAGCTCAGGAGGGTGACTTGTGGAGTAATGTGCCTGTCTGAGGAGGGGTAAGACTAGTCCATTTTCCCTTATTATAGAAACATACCATAGAGCATTTAAGTTTTTTGTTTTTGAAAAAAGATTTATATGATAAGTTGTTATCTCCATGATTCTAAATTGTTGTTGTGGTCACGGTTATGCTGCAAATCTTGATATTGAGGATAAATGCAGCTGCAATTTTGATTTTGATGGCGTTATGGAGGCCTCTAAAACTTTTATATTTTGTCTGCTTTTTATAACTATGGTTGGGCTAAAATTTAAGACCTGCTGGAAGGTACACTGAATTTATTACCTTTGAAGAATATATAGAGTTGTTAAAGTCCCTATTGTTTCCTTGGAAAGCAAGTAACCTTATGTTTGTCATCTTTTTGAATGCATTGGGGCTTAAATTTATAGGTGGAATTTGAGTCAGAAGTTATTGATCTTTATAAAGTTTTTTGATCTTTATAAATCTAGATAAAAATGTGTCTCTAGCTGTTTCCTTTGCCAAGATCTTTATAAACTTCTCATGAGGAAAAATGTGTCTTTATATAGTCTTGATTTTCATTAATAAATCTATTTCAAATATGTTCAAAGGAAGATCATTCTTGTCATAACATAGTTTTTTCTTGAACTTGAGCTAATTTGGAGAATTTTATTTGAACATTCTTGGTTTTTTGTTTTTTAACTTTGTTCTTATGATAGTTGATGTTTAATCTTTTTTGTTTGGTGACAAAATGGAAGAGAATGTGTATTTGGTTATGCGTTGATTTCATTGATCTTACTTCACAATGTCAATTCACACTGTAATCCCATAGAAGCTACAAATTAGAGCTTCTACATGGCCACGCGATTGTGGTTTCCTAATGCGCCTCAAAACACATTCTAAGAACAAGAATGGGATGATTGTATGTGTTCAAAACATTTGATTCATTCATTCATTCATTCTGTTTAACAAATTTTTCACGTCTTATTTATTTTCATCCTTTATTTGTTCTATGCTCTGATTATTTTAATTTGGATGCTTGTATATGTTGTATAATTATACTAAAAAGTTATAGGCCATTATTGCTTTTTGAGATACAAAATATTTAAATTAAACACGTCAATAAGTGTATCTATTTTTATGCTGTAGTGGCTTTGATGCCCTTGTGGAAGTTGCTCAAACAATCAAAACTCTACTTTTAGTTATGAAAAATTGTTGGAACACGATGTGAATTATTGGAGAAAAACTTGGTATAAGATATAAACACAAGTGTAGAACTAAGTGTTGTGAATCGAAAAAAGTTATTTTTAAGTCCCACATTGGGTAGAACACAACTCTTAGAAGTGTTTATATAGCCTAATTAAGGATCTAGGTTTGAATTTGAGTTTTGGTATACAGCAATCATTACATCTTAGGGAGAGTAGGTCTCCTATATGAGTCTCACAAGGCAGGCTATGGGGATTAATCTCTGCAGTTGTGTGCGGAGGATATACAGTTTACTCTTAAAAAATACTAGTAAAAAAGTCAGCTTTCTTTTCATATACCAAAATGCTCATGCTGCTCATAAGGATGAATGTGTTCCTTGTTTCTCCTCCTGTCAAATCTACACCGGAGGGAATCTTTTCCCTATAGGTCCCTAATAGAAAGCGGTGGTGAAGAAAGGGAGAACAAATCATAAATTCAAATCTGATTTGTAAAGGAACAGCAGAAACAAATGAGTAACATCCCCTTGACTATCATCAAATTACAAATTACAAAGTTTTTGCTGATTATTTTTTGTTAGTGGTTCCGCTAGATTCAAGTTACACTTTAGATGAGTCTGATGTAATAGGCAAATTTTTCAATGTTTGAAAATTCTGACATTAATTTAATTTTCACTCACATGATGGAAATAATATTGCTTTTCACACAGAAACACAAGTCTGGCTTCCAACTTAATTATGATCACATTGCTTTGTTACAAATAGAGGGAATATATATTTTGCTGATAAGCCTTGTTCTATAAAAAACCTTGTTGAGCAAGGATCAAATTAACTTTGAAAGATCAATACATCTTGTAATGGAATATAAATTAGAGTGTTGATTTTTAAATTTGTTTATAAATTATTTGAGAATTTAAAATTGAAATTTTTTGCCTTGGAATTAACTCTGATTTTGTCATAAATTGAAACTAACTCAGAATGCATATGCCTCCAGAGGAGTGTTTGAAAAATCAGAGCCATTCCATGCTTCTTGTCCTTTTTACCCTACAAACTTAGCTGGACAAAATCAGAGTTAGTTCCATTTACTACAATTGATATTTATTAATTACACAGTAAAAAAAAGTGTTTCAAAAGAGAAGCTAAAAATAGAATAGCAAGTAAGAGAAAAACAGCTTTTAACTTAACACAAATTTGGCTTTGCGTTGTTTTTGCCTTTGCTTTTCTATTTCCAAAGAAAAAGAAACCATGCAGATACTCAGAAAAAAGCATTTCAAATTTCTCATTTCTAAGTCAAAACAAAACTGAACTCTCTCATTGGAAACCATTTCTCTTTGTTATTGTTATCATTCAACACAAAAAAACTCTCTCAATCAACCATGTCATTGTATTGTAGTCCTCCAAAGTTCTTCAAGATTATCCAAAATCATTAACTGCAAAATGGAGAGCTTGTAAGTTTTTTCTTATTTTTTCACTACATGTTTTCTACTCTTTTTCTTTATTTTGCTGCTTCATGGATTTTTTCACTATAGCAGATGAAACTTTGCTTTAATTTTGATCAAGACATACAAAATCTGTGGAAACAAATGTTATAGTTTAGGAAGGAAAAATATCACATATGCTTAGTTCTATCTCACAAGATTTAAAAGTGAAAACATTAAGTTCAAAGAAAGAACTCGGGTTCATATTATCTTCTTTGCTTGGTTCATTGTTATTTGTTTCTTACTATATATATATTTCAAGCAAACTGCATTTATAGTTAAACTGCTTTTTGTTATGTTGCAGAGGGTACCAAAGAAGTTTGTGGAAAAATATTGGGAAGGAATACCAAATCCAGTAGTAATTAGACTCCCTAATGGTGTTCAACAAGATTTATGTTGGGTGAAGGGCGACAGAGATATTTGGTTTTGAAAGAACTCAGAGAAAATTGCAAAGTTTCTGAAATTTGGATTTGTTGTGTATTTCAAATACATGGGAGGATCATGTTTTGAGCTAGAGATATTTGGACTCAATTGTTTGGAAATTGATTATTCCAACATTAAGTTAAAAAAAGGAGCTCAAGAATTTATTGAAGTGAGTGATGAAAGTGATGATTATGATGAGGTTTCCACAAAATCCAATATGCAAGAGTTCTTCAAGTGAAAGTCTGTTCATAAAATCATCAACAATATTAATTTGCTGCGACAAAAAATAACACCCCGCGCGCGTACACACATATTAGGAAGATTACCTCAACCGTTCTGTTTCATGATCCAATTCAGAATTGGAACAAGTTGCACAGACTTGTTGCTTTAATTTCTTCATCGGAGGAACCGTTTCTTCTTGCTCATCAAATCCAGAGTCCTCAACTTTTCTTTTGGATTTACACTCTCTTCCTCCCTCTATCATTAGATCTTCTGAGGAATATATCCAATGTAATCCGCACTCTTTATCAATGCTTCTTCATTATTCATGTTTAGAGCAAAGAATTCAAATGTAATCTTTGACTTGTACCTTGCTCTCCTGTGGTTAATGGCTTTTCTACTTTCTCTAATTTCTTCCATTATATTTTTGCAACATTGTGCATCATACCATAAGAACAAATGATCCGAATTCATTCAAGTTGAATGCCGAAAATGGCATCTTCCAAAATAGCATCATAGGAATCTTCATCCAAGTTTACGCAGTCTGGAAACAGAAAAGTACACTCTTGTTTCATGGATGGTTTAATCTTTGAACTCAGCACTATCTAAAGAGATTCGCAGTTCCATGCATGAAAACATTGAATGGACTGAGGAAGTGCTGGTATAGATTGAAGCATTTTATATTCATCAACTTCAAGTTGTTTAAGTCGTCGTAGATACTTCACACTTTCGGGCAAGTTTTTGATGGTACAATCATATAGTCTTAAATACTCCAATGATGATAAAAAAGTGATACTGTCTGGAATTTCATACAAGCTATGACAGAAGTCGAAAAATAAATGTGTTACACTCCGAAATCCAGGGCTAGGAAATACTTCGTTTAAGGTGACGAAAGTGTCACATTCTTGTTTTCAGGAAGATGTATGAGACTCTTACTGATGGGAAAAGAAAACTTTCCAAGATTTCTCATATTCAAAATTGATGATGGGATCTCCTAAGTTCAACCAGAAAGGAGTTGCGGAAGGATCGCATTCACGAGGCATTAATGTGACAGAGAACTCTTGAAGAAATAAGTTTTAGCTTATGTATAACAGTTTATTGAAATAAATAAGTTTTTCATGTATTATTATAAGTTTGTCAGATAGGTCATGAAAAAACAACTTATAAAAATACAATTTTAGTCAGTGAGAACTTATGAATTAACCTAAAAGTTTATTTATTTGCATAAGTTATTCAGCATATGCTCAAAAACAAGTCAATCCAAATGGTTGTTAAAAATTTAGGTGAATTGAAGCTCGGTCTCTACATACTACTTGTAATGTTTCTACCAACTAAATTATGTTTATGGGGATAGTTAATTAATCAATATTTTTCATTATGTGTTATTTTCATTATTTTTATTTAATAATTTAATGTTTTGTTGATTAAAAACGCTTCTTTTTATAAAGAACATTTTGAAAAAATTACACAAACTAAGGAAACACATTCTAAATAGTTCTTTTCATTTAATACTTTTACAAATTTAAACTTATTCCATCTATACCCCTTTTTAATTTTCTTTTTATTTAATACTTTTACAAATTTAAACTTATTTCATCTATACCACTATTTAATTACTCTTAATTCAATTAACTTAATTATTTTTAATACTCCCTCTCATAATAAATAAGGACATAAGTGAAATTTAACATTTAAAATATTTGAAAATTAATCAAAGTTTCTTATAAAAAGGACAAAAAAATATTTCACTTTTGTTTCTTATAAAAAGGACCGAAGGGAGTATTAGATTTTTTTTTTATCAAACTAAATTATTATTTTTGGACAAATAGTCAAACCAAATTACTGATAATATAAAAACAAGTAATTTTCAGATTGCGACTTATCACTTATGGAATATAAAAACAAGTAAACTAGTCATTTTCTTATAAGTTGAAACATTTACTTTTTTTATTTTATTTAATTGCAGTTTTGATATTCATAATTTATCCAACTCAAGATTTTGATTCTCATATCTAAATCTGTAATTTTAGTTTCTACTTCCACTATTTCAAATATCACTTCTTAACTAGACTTTACTTATCAGAGTTCCCTTACCTGAAAACTAGAGGGTTAACACCAAAAAAGAAAAATTATATCATTTTGATAATTTCACACATATTAAAAAATATATTTAATGTTTAATGAGAAAGAGAAGTGGAGTGAATTTACCAAGTACAATTTTATTTAATGATATGGAAAAGAAAAATTGAAGCACAAATACAACAAAGTAAACTATATAGGGCCCGTTTGAATTGACTTATTTTTGAACTTATGCAAACAGATCATGCAATATAAATTAGGTTTTATGCTATTTTATAAGTTCACACTAATGAAAATTGTATTTTTATAAATTATTTTATCATAAACTACTTTGACAAATTTATAATAATACATAAAAATTGCATAATTGTTTGCATAAGGTAAAAAATAAACTAGTCGAAAGGGGGTACATTTGCATAGGAAAGTGTTAAAATAATGAGTGATGAAATATACTTTTATTCCACGTAATACGTGTACATTTGTTTTTTTCTTTTTAAAGGAGTATACATTTGCATAATGTCTTTTATTTTATGTGAAATCTCAAAAAAAAAAATTGATGATATAAATATTGATATGATGTATAAATAAATAATTGAATATTTAATAAAAATAAAACACAAGGAGAACTTATGAGTTTTAAGTAATTAAATTGTCTAGGGAGGTGTATTTCCATGTTTGGGCCTCTCTTTCGCTTCCTTCTCAAGCCCAACAAGATATATGATTAGAAAACGAAAATATTTTAACAAAGCGCCGTTGCCGGGGATCGAACCCGGGTCACCCGCGTGACAGGCGGGAATACTTACCACTATACTACAACGACTGTTTGATGTTGAATCTGCATTGGATATAAATTTGTAGTATATTATTCACTTTGGAACACAAGAATATGCACTATGTAAACAAAAATTATTGCTGGAGTCAAACAATTAAACTACTAATTTTTATTTATTTATAGAATAGCAAGAAATTGGCATGGAATTATCCTTACCTTTTTCAATGGTGGTTACTTTGCCTCTAACTTGAAATGAAATATTACCATATTTGAGCCCCACCATGATAGAAAAATTAGAGACCATAATCTCCATTAAATTGCTTTTGCATACACACAAAAGACCTAATTAATATGTCATTTTTATGTCTCACAAAAGTTTTTCATTTTTAATGTCACGCTTAAGTAAAGTAATATAATGGTCACTTAGCTTTGAAGCCATGTAGTATTCGATGGTTACTTGTCTAGCATGCAAAGCTTTACATGATCTTGGTTAAGCTCATATTTCTCATTTTCTTGGCTTTTAATTTTATCATCTTTTTTTTTTCTTCTTCCAATTTCAAGAGATATATGGGTAATGTCATGACCATGCAACATTTCTATGCCATTAGTTCTTCTTTATAGGTATGTTACAATATTACTAACTCAATTTGTTTGATATTTTTAATTATGTTCATAATTTCTCAAATATGTTTTTCAATAATATTCATTTCCCATTCTATGTATAGGATTGAAGCAATTGAATAAATGAATGATATGAAGTTGGTTTACTTTGGACAATAGAGCATAAATGATTTGTCTATAAAGTGTGCTACGGTGAGATCTTAATCCTTTGCCTATATGATTTTTTTTCCTGATTTTGGTAAAGAATTTTGGTTTAAAAAATCTTGAGTTGGCATACTTAATCTTGATTTCCATTATGGTATGTATGTTTATGAACATTTGTTTCTAACTTTTGAACATTTTCTTATTTGAGTAATGCATGAAGTTTGATACCTTTCTTCCTACTACTTTTGAGGAAATTTTTGGCAAGTCAGCCACATAAAAAAGACTCATGTTATTTTGACAACCGAAAATGGACAACCGGTTGACACCATACACTCAATGCACGCAATTCGAGATACAATAAAAAATTGGAAAAGTAAATAGATAGTGCAATAAAAGTTGTCCGACAACTAATCGGTTGTCAAAATAAACTTTCTCCATAAAAAGAGTCGTGCCCACTTGAAGAAATACATAAAAAGTTAAAATCTACATTGTAAAATGTAACTAAATTATTATGTTATAAATTAGATTTTTTTTGTGAACAAAGAGGACAAAACCCAAATTAGATTTTTCCTGTTAAACCAATAGACTTGAGGAAATCAGATTCCCTATGGTCAACAAAACAACACATTCATGCATATTTGGTACATTTTTGGTTCTTGGATCAAGATCAAACGGCTCATATTTTAATACAACTTTTAATTTTATTTAAAATATAAAATATCGAGTTTAAAATTTGAATCATCTGATTTTAGTCTAAGACCGAGTGTATTGTGTATGAGTGAATGCACCGTGTAATGTCTTAGAGAGACTTTGATACAAGCAACACTATTGGATTTAGTGCGTGGATATAAATGATGGGTGTCCTGATAGTGAGTGGTCCAATAGGATCTTAGAGAGACTCTGATACCTTCTTGGAATTGAAAGTTCTCAACTTTACAAAACCGAATTATAAGATAACAATTGTCTCTTACTTATAAATTCATGTTCAAGTCAACTCACATCCGATATAAAACTTACATTAACCAGGTACTATGAAGTAAGTCAAAGTCTAGTGTCCCTACTACTGACATTATTTTCCTCCACCTAAAAATCTAACCGCTAACATTTGCATACAAGAATTTGTAATTTTTTTTCTTATTGAATTTTTCGCTTTCAATTATGTCCATAGTTGTGTTTGGTGTATTTTTATAGTGTATTGATTCATTTGAACATACTTAGGGCCTATTTGGATTGATTCATTAGAACTTATATAATGACATAAGTTTTGTGAGATTGTTTGAGAGAATTTATAAAAACAATTTATCACAATTTTTATAAGTTTTTTGAGCTTATTTTCCAAGTTCTTTAAGATAACTTATGAAAACAGCATATAGCATATGCGAAACCAACTTAACTTTATTCTATCATTTGCGATCGAAATAGTTTATATAAGCTTATACATAAGTGCTTATCATAATAAGCGTTTGTGCTATATAAGCTGCAAAGTTGTTTATCCAAACAGGACATTTGCTAAATTTGTGAGGTTCTTATAACACTACTATATGCAGAAATAATGAATGTTACTCCTTGGTGGAGATTTCATATATAAGTTTAAATGTGGTTGGTTTATCGAGACTTCTTCCTTGAGTATTTAATACATTTTCAAGCAGAACAATTAGGCCTAATGAAGCATTTACAATATTGAGTTAAAATTTGGTGTAGTTGCATAGATGTTGGAAATAACAAAGTTAAATACTTTGTAATAAGAATTACTTTTACATGAAGTTTTGAAACAATACTTCTCAGAAGAAAAACATTGCCTTAATTAATATTACATATCACAATTTCTAATAACCAAAATTTTGGTATTTTCACATCCCATACCTGAACCATTCAGTGACAAAATGAAAATAGAGATTGCAGTTGTATGTTTTGTACTTGAACAAAGGCCAATGGCATGAGGTACAAATTGAATCATGAAAATTTATTTTTTGTAAAACAAAACACATGAACCACCTAAACCTAAGTTCAAGAACAACAAACTAAAAAAGTATTCAACAAAGCTAACAATGACATCAAATGTCTTTGCATAATATCATATTTAAGCACAAAGCTTTTGCATAGATTGTGAGAAAAGGTAAAAGCCTATTGAAATATGTCTTGTAAGTGTAGTTCAAATTGTAAAAAAATTGCAGGGACATATGATATTTTTGGACGCCGGTTGGAACCTGCAATACCCCTCTTCTCCGCACTTAGTGTGTGTGAGGTTTGTCCCTATGCTTTTTCAAATAAACAAAAGAAGTCTTTGTATATTTCTTTCTTTTCTATCACAACAAACTTAGGCTCGTAAACAATCATAAATATATTTACATTTTATTACAAAAGAAAAAATCTTAAATAAATATATATATATATATATATATATATATATATATTTTGCTTTAATACTAAAGCAACATGGCATGTTATTCTGAAACTCTATTACTAACTTATAAATTAATATTGATTTTTATACCAGAGAAAAAATCTAGCAACAAAAATTTCATGTTTTGAAGATCTAATTATAAGATTGAAAAACAGTAAACTGCCTTTATACAACATTATGTGGTTGGTTCATAGAAAAAGTATCAACCAACATATTATAAAATTAATCATTCTCATAATTAATATCACTCATAAGTTATTTTACTAACTCTATGAATTATGATACATCAAACAGTTACAAGTTTAAACATAATTGAACAAAAGGTGCAAAAGAATGGCATCTCTCATACCTGGAGTACTACTGAAGCTTCTCCAAACAATGAACTCTAATGTGAAAGTTCGAGGCGAACACCGATCAGTACTTCTGCAAGTGATTAGTATCGTGCCTGAATTATCCGGTTCTGAACTGTGGCCTAATCAAGGCTTCTTCATAAAAGTCTCAGATTCTTCTCATTCAACCTATGTCTCACTCTCAAAGGAAGACAATGAGCTTATTATGAATAATAAGTTGCAGCTTGGCCAATTCTTTTATGTCGATAAAATGGAGGCCGGTACACCGGTTCCAATTCTTGTTTCGGTTAGGCCTGTTCCTGGAAGACATCCTTTTGAAGGTAATCCTAAGGATTTAATGCAGATGTTGGAGTCATCGGAAGGCATAGTGCGCCACGATAACAATGAAGTTAAAAGCTCAAAATCGACGGATATAATAGAAGCCAAAGAGAATACAAGTTCAAGGCAGAAGATTGTTATTAAAGAAGAAAAGGTCGGCGTTGCATCGCGGTACATGAAGGGTGTGCTAAATCCAAACTCAAAAGTGAATGTGCCAGATACTATTGTAGGAAGCAAAGGAAATGATTTAGAGAATGGTGTAGATGGCAAGAAGGTCGGATCTACCAAAGGAAAGCAGCAAGAGATTAAAGGTCAGGTATGATTCTTGATCTCGAATTTCAATTTATAGAGACTCGGGAATGTGTATGGTTGAAAAACTAAATCTCTCTATTTTGGCTACGGAATAGAACTCTCCGGTCAGTACTCAGGGAAAGGGACTCTGATAATTCGGAGTTCGGTCAGGAGGTAAGTATAGTCTGGCTAAGAATTGGTCTAGTCAGGTTTGGAACACGGGTTCTCGTGAACTATTGATCTTTAACAAGGATATGGAATAAATATATTAAGTCCCTTAAAATGAAAATTGTAAAAATTAGAATTAACATGGAAATTCTTTGGAATATAACCAATTTGAGTCATTTTATATTTTCTTTTGAATGTAAGCAAGATGCTATCCTATCCTATGCCAGTAAAAGGAAAAAAAAGTGATAATGATTGATTTAAGCATCACAGGTAGTCCCAATGACTTCAACTCGTACTCGATTTGAAGCAATTTCAATGAAGCATGATGTTGCTCAATCAACCATCCAGGAGACAGTAATAAAACCTTCTAAAAGCACGTCTAACAAGTGGAGTTCGACTAAACAGGAAAATTTGAACTCGAATTTTTTGTCGAATATTCAAGATAAAAGCAATTGCACCGAGACAATTTCATGGACTACTTTGCCAGCCAAACTTTTAAGACCTGGAAAGGTAAACTAAGTTTTAGTTTCTCCCTCCTTTTCAATAATTACCTCCCTGATACATTAGACTCTCGATCCGACTTGACATTGTTATTTTCATTTTATAAGGGAATTCTTAGAAGGAAACAACTAGCATCTCAAGTTGTATTAGAAGCTCAAAAAGAAGCATCTGAAGCAGCAAAGATAGTCAAGTGCTTAAGGTATGTAAAGTTTCAATCCAAACTTTGGGACTTTAGTCCTTAAATTTGTAAGGTTCTGTCAATTTAGTCCCTAAAATTTGCTAAATGCAATTAGTCCCTCAAATTGAAAATATCAATCTAGTCTTATATACAAACTTTGCACCACAAATTTAAAGGGTCTATGTTTGTTTTGATGCAGAAAATACTAACTCAAATGCAGGACTAAATTGATTGATATTCTTTAATTTAAGGGACTAATTGACTAATGTCACAATTTACTGATAAAAAATGTCATTAGTTAATCAGAGACTGAGATAAGTGACATCATACTTTCTCGTGCGCTTTTCTATCCCGCATTTATTCCGTCTAACTTTGATTTTCAGTATGTTTGCAAATATCTGCTCTTCGGCATCATCAGAGAACCCTCATGTCACACTGGACAAGTTTTTCGCACTTCAACAGCTCATGGACCAGCGAAATGATACAACTCAGTTAAAAGCCAAATCTCTTCAATCACATAACATTGAATCTCCTACAGAAAAACATAAACATGGCAAAAAAACAGGTTTAGCGCATCGTAAAAACACATCAAAGTCTCAAAAACCTTTACCTGAATTATCAGTGACTGAAAAACAAGAATGGGCGAAAGAAAATGGCATAAAACAAATCAATGAGCTCAAAGAAGTCTTTTTGAATGAAACAAGATCATGGTTCATTAAGTACTTGGAAAAGACATTGGATGCAGGATTTTCAAGGGTTTTTCAAGAGAAGGGCAAAGAAAGTAAGGTTATTGCAGGACAAGAAACAGCACACGCAAACCACATAGCGGTTACACTGTCTCACCTTAAGCATGCAAATGAGTGGCTAGAAACACTGAGAAACAGTTTAAACTCTGAAAATGAAGGACTTGTGGAGACCATTGATAGATTGAAGCAA
This sequence comes from Trifolium repens, assembly GCA_030408175.1. NCBI lineage: Eukaryota > Viridiplantae > Streptophyta > Magnoliopsida > Fabales > Fabaceae > Trifolium > Trifolium repens. Next base: position 14,260,614 of record CP125847.1, read on the forward strand.
AAAATTTATTCTTCCTTGCTTGTACATATTGATTCTGCTGCAGTAGCTTTGGAAAACCGAGCTTGATTCTTCGACAAGAAACTGTTTCAGAAGAACATAATGTAATGCTATTTTATAGGTTAAATTATATGTGCAAAATGATTTGTGTGATGCTATTTATTAATTTATACCCAAAAACAAATAAGGCAAAGGTGTTTTTAAGTAAATTTACGTTTCTCGTTAAAAATCATTTGTATGTGATACAATCTATGTAACACCAACAATTCAAATTGAAGGCGTATCTGATTATCGGACGCCTGGCACCTAAAATCTTAAAGTTCAAGGAATGGCAGTGTTTGGACAATGTTCAATCAAGTGTGATAATCGTGAATAATACTCGGATCTATGTGATTCTGTGTGTAATCCTGCTGCAGTAGCTTTGGAAAACTGAGCTTGATTCTTGCACAAGAAACTGTTTCCGAGAAACATATTGTAATGCTATTTATAGGTTAAATTATATGTGCAAAATGATCTATGTGATGCTATTTATTTATTCATACCCAAAAATAAATAAGAGGAGGGTGGTTTTGAAGTAAAATTACATTTCCCCTTAAATTGAAGCCGTGTCTGAGTATCCGGCACATGACACCGACACAACACTTCAGTCAATCCACAAAGAATTTTCCATAAATGACGATATATGATAAAGTGAATTTTATTCATAATTAAACAGTAACTGTCACTGAAGAAAATAAAATTTTTCCAATGTGAGAAACTATATAAGTAGAGAACTCAAAATGGATACAAAATTAGCATAGTGTAGCATTACAAGCCTTGCCCATTACTATTGACAATATAGGTTTAAAACTTATCTATGATGGCCAAATTGAGAAGGCCTTTTAATTTAATTCAATACTGTCTGAAAGTAAGTTTCAATCGGCCAGCTTTATGGGGATTAGTTTCTTCGACCAAGAGACGAGGGGCAGTATCTAAGACCATGAGAAATGTTTCTAGATTTGCCACTTATGATACAGGCCTGATGATGACGATGTCGACCGTCTTTCCAGTAAAAATTGACAATACATATGTCAGGAGTAAAACTCGACCTTCTTTCAACTAAAAACCATCATAACGTGATACATTTAACGAAATGTATCCCTTCAAAATGTATCCGTATACAAATAATGGAGAAAAACTAAGGCCGAGGATGAAGTGTCCTCCTAGAATCGGACAGAAGCAAGTTGTTCAAACCCTCAGGAGGGGATTTCCAAATCATCATTCTACTGTCATTATTTGAACCCATTTTCGCTAAAAAACCAGCACTCGCATTTCCTTCTCTAAGTGTGTGAGATGATTTCACCTCCCAATCCAAATTGATCAAATTTTTAATATTGTCTATCACAGAAGCATAACAATGAGACCTATCGATCGACTTAGAAATGAGATCAATAACAGATTTGGAATCTGAATAACAACAGATATAGGTGTAACCGTTATACATAGCAAGATTCAATCCATGATAAAGAGCCATAAGTTCTGCATAGGTGTTATCGGCTTTCCCAAGGAAGCAACTAAAACCAATTACCCAACTTCCATCACCACTTCTAATAAGGCCACCAGCACCAGCACGAGCCGAATCACCAAGGCAGCTCCCATCCACATTAAGGACAAAACAATTCTCTCTGGAAGGGTGCCAAGAAATCCACCTTGTAGAATTCTGCGAATGAATGAATCATCATATAACAAATGACAACCTAATTCAAATTTTGTGATGATATGATGAAAATCAATGTTACCGGGAGAATGGACTGTCTGAAAGTAAGACTCAAGCGGCCAGGTTTACGGAGATTAGTTTCTTCGAGCAAACGGATAGGGGAAGTGTCTGGCAGAATAGCAGTAATGCCATGAAAGATGTTTCTAGACTTGCCACCAAAGATCAAAACATCTCCAGATTCCAAAAGAACTTTCTTTGTCTTGTCAACATTCCTTTCATCACCATACAAAAATTCTGCAGTGTCTCCGATAGAGAACGACACCACCGACAATCTCTCACGAATACTTTGTTCACTTTCATGCTTGTCCTACAACCAGCCTCAGTCAATCAATAAGTCCAATTCAAAATGTGAATGCGCTGTTGTCAATCGCATATCACAGAAAATAGTAGTTTATTGAAATTCTAATAAACTACATTGCTATAGCATTGTTACTTGACAATATTAAGTACTAAATGGCGTATAGCAAAACAATAGTGATTTGTTCAAAATTCTGCTACGCTAAAGAGCTACAACAATAAGTGAATGTTGCAATATAATATACTTGCCTGATGAAGGCCAAGTCGGCCATTTCTATCGTAAAATTTGACAATACATATGTCTGGAGAGATCGGAGGAAGTGGTTCGGAGTTAGAGGGTTTAGTAAGGGAATGTGAATCGTTGATCGCAAAGTGAACTAAGGTCAAGAGTTCATTAGGAATTTGAGGCGGGAAGGACCCATCGGACAGTCGTTGTTGTCCGTATCGTCTTGTTTGAGGATCCCAATTTCTACCAAGACACATCATTTTCAAATGCAACTTAGTCCCATCCTCATAACAAGGTTGGTAAAACCCTCCTTCACCTAACCCTAATTCCCTACAAACTTTCACTATCTTAATTTGATCGTTTAACGAAATGTAACCCTCCAAATGAACCATCCCAGGTCTTAATTCAATTCCTTTGCTGCTACTTTCTTGTTTCATTTCCTTCCTTTTTTCTCTGTTTTTTGCAAACAAAGATGGCTTCAATTTAACACCACTTCCAGGGGTGCAAATATCAAAATGCTTCATTTTAGTTTGAGAAACAGAAACATCCTCCTCTTCACAATCATTTTTCTTCACATACTAATTCTCTCCAACAACATCAACCTAAACAATCACACACATTACACAATAGTCACATACTCACACCCAGTAGTAATCATATTACAAAAATATAGTAATGAGACAGAAAAAAATACTACCAATTTAAATTTCTAGAGGCTGGTCACTTTCTAATGTAGAGGCTGTGAGAGGAGTCCTACTCGATTGGATCAATAGTGACTTTGACACTACACTTTCACCTAAAATCTTATGAGGGCTTCTTTTGACGTCCGCCTTTTGCGCACCCTTTTGGTTGCCTATTTTATTCCGCTACTTAAGTAGTGAGCGCAATAAATATGATAAATTTGAGAAGAAAAAAAAAACCTAACATGAATTTTTCAAGATTTTATACTGTATGCTACTTAAGTAGCGAACCAGAAGATGCCAAAAGAAACTCTCAAATCTTAAAACTTTACATTTATCGATCATCTCACTTATATGTTGTTCAACATCTACTATTCGAACAAATGTTTGTTGAAAGGTTATTTTAGTAAAATTATGATGTATTTCAACAACTTTTGCATTTTTTTATTTTGTGAGTGAAAATCTTAAACGACAATCATAAAAATATATAGAGTTAAATATAAAATTACCGGCGACGACAACCGTGGTGGTGGAGTGTGACTGAGAGAGGATGGTGGTTGAATGGTGGACCTTGACCAGGGCTGCAGTGTTGCCATTGCGAAGTTTGATAGTCAATAATGGTGCAGCTACAACTATCTCTGGTGTTAAAATTGTGGTCAATATGTATATATGCATTTTTCAAACTACCTCTTGGGTTTCCTTCTTCTATTACATTCAATGATATCCTCTCTATAACTTTTCAGCTTTTTTCGGTGTCAATTATTTGAAGAGTTTAAACGACATGCATGGTAGTACTGGTAATTGATTGGTTAGTGAATGTTAAAAACATTTGTTGTTTAGGTACAATTTAATTATTTATTTTTGGTATAAATGGTACATGATGTTTGATTGAAATTTACTAGTAGTTTTCGCGGTCATTATTTTGATGGGTCATGCTAAACATACACTGACTTGGAATTTTTTACATTTTCACAATATTAAATGCATATATTTTGAGATAAATTTTTCATATTATTATGTTTAATTAGTGTCCAAAGCATTATTTAGTATTTTCATATTTTTAAAATGTATATGTCATTGACTATTAATATGTTTAAATATTATTTTGGATTGGGCCTAAGACCCAATCGCACTCTCTTCATTTGAGTCGAATTTGGCTCAAATTGGATAGAAGCCAGAACCGCATTCTCCTGCCCGACATGAAGGACGTTGGTCTTTTGTAGTGGCTAACATCAGAGTAATTGACATTAGCTGCGCTTTTCAGCCGTTATTCCAACAGTCATTAATGGCGAGGACGATGTATCCGTCCTCACGATAATGGGCTTGACTCCACGCTAGGGCTATATATACTTCTCCCTGCAAAAGGATCGGATACATTATCATAACCCTTTAAAATATTACTATATAAGCTGACTTGAGCGTCGAAGTGTCTACAGGTACAACCTCCTCCGTTGCAACCGTAATGTTGAAGAGTGTCGCCTGCCACAACCATTCCGATTAGGTAATATCAAATATCTTTAAATATTTTAGATTTGAAAGAGATGACATTATGATTTATGATTTATTTAGAATATTTAGGATTATTTTGTTATTTTAAAAGAAATGATTTAAAAAATTATTTCATTTATAGCTCTATATATCGAGTATATAGCTATGATGAATAAAAATATAAATATGAGAATAATTCCCTTTATTTAAAATAAAAAATCATAATCATCGCTCAACCATTTAAGTAATATCATAAATTATAATATTATTAAATATTTACTATCTATCTCTAAAAATTTGGCCTCCAGAACTAAATTTCCTCTCTTCCCACTACCACGTTTCTAACCCCCTCGAGTTTCCTTTTATGCTCCTAGAAGGTTGACTTCGAGTTCAACGAACCGAAGTTTTTAAATTTGGAAAATGTTTTCCACTTGCTAGAATTTCGAAAAATATTTTCTGAAATAACGCGATCTAGAGACAAAAGCGTAACGTTTTTCAAAACAACGCAATATAGGCCCAACACTATAGAGCATGCACTTGGTCTGCACCGACCCTGAACCGAAACCAATTAATTACCAAGGAGTTCTATGTATATATTATTCTTAATATTATTTTTGTATGAAACTTTATGAATTTTTTTGTTTTACATTGGCTAAAACAAATTTGCTTAAACTCTTAATTTTTTTTTTGGTATATGCTTAAACTCGTAATTTTAACAACTTAGTATTTACATCCTCGTCCTTGAGTAGCTGATTTATCTACTTTTTTCCTTACAATGTCTTTTTTTTTATGATATCTATTAATTAACTTTAGATGATGATAATAAATAGTGAAAAGATAGTGAAAGATAAAATAATGAATGTGCATTTGTTTATTTTGTGTGTAATGTATTATATAAATCAATTTCAATCAGTTTCATCTGCTTAATTAATCCATTAATAATATTAACATAAAATTGAAAATTACTTAGAAACTGATGTTATTTCACAAAAGCTTCTTTGATAATGATACAATGTAAAAACCATCTCCAATACAAAGAAAATAGAGAACTCTAAACTAAAAATTGACAAGATAAGATATAATAAAGGTGAAAACTCTATTTTTTGCTACACATTCCAGCGTTCATATGCTCATTATTTTCCTCTTTTGTTTCAAATGCAGGGTCACACTTAAAATACTCAAACTTTCCACCATGTTTCGCCGACATTGGATCTTTTTCAACTTCCTCCTCTGCAAATGTGTCGTTGTTGTCGATTTTGGTATCGTCGAAGTCTGTGTTGCTGCTGTTGGTGTTGTTGTCGCCTGTTGCTGGAGCCATTAAACCGAACAAATTTTCAGCTACAAAACAAGTATAAAATTATATTAACTATGTAATTTGAGTATGGACATTAACTAAGTTACTTTCTTATATAGTTCAATGTGAACAAATAAGCATGAATGAGAAGTTAGAACAACCTTTAAATCATGTAATTTATATGATCAAAGGTTTGGAATACCAATTGTGTGTGTATGCTTCTATTTCAATATATAAAATCTGCATGAGCAAGATGGAGCAGTGCAACATGGTGTAGCTGGATGCGGAGGAGTTTTACGAGATCATCGAGGAGCTTGGATTGGAGGGTATTCGAAAAATATAGGTGCAGCAAATGCCTTCATTGCTGAGTTATGGGGAGTGTATGAAGGGTTATGCCTAGCTCGACGAAAAGGATTGATCAATGTTGAATTACAAATTGACTCTCTAGCGGTTGTGAAAAACCTTGAAGGACAAAGCATTGGAAGTAATATGGGGAGGAGTTTGATTAGAAGAATTAGATGCTTATTACAAGAAGGGTGGAATGTTCACATTCGGCATGTATATCGCGAGGCAAATAAAGTGGCTGATGCGTTGGCTTCAATAGGGTGTCGGTCAGTTGGATGCATTATGTTTGATTTTCCCCCGATAGGGATAGACCAGTTATGTTTGGCTGATAGCTTGGGAGTTACTACTCCCCGAATTGTTGCTTTGTAATTTCTTTTTTTTGGGCTTAGTCCCCTTTTCTTTGGCAAAAAAATAAAATAATATATATATATATAACTCAAATTTTGATTTTATATTTACTGTTTTTTATAATAAAAAAAAAGTTTGTACCGCGAAACAAACTATGCATGTTCTTAGATGCTTTTCTTATTGAAATAAACTTTTTGTGTTTGTAACAACTTTATGAAAATTATGTATGTGAAGAATTCATAAGTAGTTGAGTTAAGAGTCATGTAAAAAACACCTATTAACAAAGTCGAAAGCATGAAGGATCAGCAAACGTTAATCCTATGACAAGAACACGGGGTTGCAAGCGACAAACCTCTCAGATAAAGCTTTGGAATTCACTAGAAAAAATAAATAATTTGAAATCCACGGTTAATAATTTGGAATCCACCAAATTCTGGAATCCACTAGAAAGAGAGAAAATCTCTATAATTTTATTGAACGAAAAAAGTGTCACTCAATGCTACAATAGTGTAGCTTAAATAGTAGAGAAAAAAAAACAAATCGGGCTAAAAGATTGTAAAAGAAAATAACAAATCTAGCTAAAATATAGTAAAATCAAATTTACCTAAAATATAATAAAATCAAATCTAACTAAAATATAGTAAATCAAATCTGCACTATTTCCGTGTACGTGCCACTTCATGTGTGCGGCTAGCCTTTTCTACATCAGTATATTCACTCAAGTTTTGTTTTTTAAAATGCAACTTAATTATGTTTGTGTTATGTATAATAGTTATTAACATTCCATATATCTCAGAAACAATAAAAAAAAGTTAAAAGAGTATATATATCTAGAATGAATAGAATGAGCACATGTAGACATAAAAAACTATTTTCCTCTAAATATATAAAATGAATTTAAAATACGTAATGTAATGGAATAATTAACTAAAATATTATCTATCAATTTATCATTTGAAAATTATTTATATATTAAATTTGATAAAAACTATGCTGAATTAAATTTATGGAAGAAGCAAATTGAGAAATAAATAGTTTGAATTTAAATATATAATAAAATATCACACACACCGTAACAATCCAACTCTAATTAATAATAGTATTAGTTAGGGTGAACCAAGGTCAAGAGTTCATCGGGAATTTGAGGCGAGAATGACCCATCGGACGGTCGTTGTTGTCTGTATTGTCTTGTCCGAGGAGTGTTTATCATTTTATTCTCCTATTATGTGTGCTTTTATAGTTTCAAAATTTATGTGTAGGATCATTTAAAAAAACAATAATTCAAGATTAGCATTTCTGAAATCTTTTTTATAGAAGTATTATTTTCACAAATGTGTTCGGTAAATTTTTGACTATTATGACATGACGATAAAATATTTTCACCCTCTACTATAACATGAAAATATAAAATTGAGAAGTCATTTGTATATTTTATCTTTGAGGCTAATTTTCATTAAATTGTACTCCCTCCGTTTCTTTTTAAGTGTACGTTTTAAATAGTAACAGCAAATTAATAAAGTTTATTTTTGCACCTTATTTTCCTATTATACCCTAATTTTAATTCACCAATAAAATCCTATATTTTTGCACACACTTTCTCTTTCCAAAAATTTAATATATTATGCACACAAAAAAAATAAAAAATTTAATATGTTATGTACCAAAAAAAAAATTAATAAAAAGATTTAGTTTTCCAAATATATAGCATTAATTAGTTTTATTGAAAAAGATATAATTGACAAATCGTACTCTTAAAACACCAAATTGACAGTTAAATAGAAACGCTAAATTCAATGTTTTTGGACACTTAAAAAGAAACGGATGGAGTATAAATATGTGAATGTTTTATTCTCAGCTCATTTTCTCATGAATGTTTGTGGTAACCTTGAAACAAAGATATCATCATACAGTGTATTTTCAGACTTATTGTATGAATTGGTCAAACATTCTCTCCCTCTCTTATATTATATGTGTATACTATGTCTTATTTTTTCTTACACCTTAAGATATAAGAAGGTTTTGTGTTGAGAGTTGAGTGACTCTAAAGTGACAGCTCAACTTGACTCTGAAGGCTTGGGTTACTCTGAAAGTACAAAATGATTTGTGTGTGATGCTATTTGTAGTTTGTACCCAAAAATAAAGGTTAAATTATATGATTTTCTAATTGATAGTACATGTTTTCAAACACTACTAAAGAAAAGTACTAGTCAAGCATATCAGAAAGCTTGAAGTTCAATGAATTACAGTATTTAGACAATGTTTAACACAAGCTTAGATTGACAGAAAGTAAAATTCATTCATAATTAGACAGTCAATGTCATTGAAGATTACAAGATTCTGAAAAGTGGGAAACCATACAGACAGACAACCCAAAATGGATACAAAATTGGCATTACAAGCCGTGCCCCATAAAACTGACGACGTACATTTCAAACTAATCCACGAAAGTCAAAATGCAGAGGCCTTTTAATTTAATACTTTCTGAAAGTAAGATTCAATCGGCCAGGTTTACGGAGATCAGTTTCTTCATACAAGCGGAGAGGGGCGGTTTCTTTCTTAATAGCTTTAACACCATGAAAGACTTTTCTAGACTTGCCACCAAATATCAAAACATCCCCAGATTCCAAAAGAACTTCCTTTGCCTTGCCAACATCGTTTTCATCACAATACAAAAACTCTGCGGTGTCTCCAATAGAGAATGACACCACCGGAAATCCATCACGAATACTCTGGTCACTTTCATCCTTGTCCTGCAAAAAAGCAAACACAATCAGTCTGTCAAAAATTAAAAATATGAAATGTGATTGTGAATGCAGTATTGTAGCCGCTACTATTTGACAATATTTTGTATTGTACTAAATAGTCTATTGCGGAGAAAGCAATTAATTCAAATTCTGATACGCTATAGTATTACAGCGCTGCTATAGTCGCCATTTGACAAAAGTGTTTGAATGTAGTAATATACTTGCCTGATGAAGACCAAGCCGTCCATTTTCTGCGTAATAATTGACAATACAAATGTCAGGAGAGATTGAGGGAAACGGTTTGGATTCAGATGGTTTAGTGACAGAATATGAATCTTCGATTGCAGAGTGAACCAATGTCAGAAATTCACGAGGAATTTCTGGCGGAACAGAACCATCGCACGGTCGATAATCTCCATATTCACTTGTCTGAGGATCCCAATTTTTACCAAGACACATCATTTTCAAATGCAACTTAGTTCCACCCTCATAACCAGGTTGGTAAAATCCTCCTTCACCTAACCCTAATTCTCTACAAACTTTCACTATCTTAATTTGATTGTCTAACGAAATGTAACCCTTCAAATGAACCATCCCAGGTCTTAATTCAATTCCTTTGCTACTTTCTTGTTTCATTTCCTTCCTTTTTTCTCTGTTTTTTGCAAACAAAGATGGCTTCAATTTAACACCACTTCCATCTTGTTTAGGGGTGCAAATATCAAAAGGCTTCATTTTAGTTTGAGAAACAGATACAACCTTCTCTTCACTATCATTTTTCTTCATAGATTGTTTGTTTCCATCAACATCAACCTAATCACAATAGCATCCATCAATTAATAAAAGAATCATCACATAAAAAATATAATAACAAGGGAGAAATATTTTTTTTCCTTTTCACAGAGGATAAATATGTTGTTACCATAAAATTATAACTTTTTTTTGACAAAAATAAAATTATAACTTTTAATTAATTCCAAAAATAAAAACCTATGAGTTTTTAATTTTAGTCTGTTAATTTTCTCATTTAGCCAAGTTAACCTGGCGGAGATTAGTCATTGCTAAACGGCGAAAAGTCTCACAGTCAGGGCCAGTTTGGCCTAGCTTATTTTTGAGCTTATGCAAACAGCTTATGCAATTTTTATGTATTATTATAATTTTTTTAAGGTAGTTTATGATAAAATAGCTTATAAAAATTCAATTTTCACTAGTTTGAACTTATAAAATAGCATAAAACCTAATTTATATTGCATAAGCCGTTTGCATAAGCTCAAAAGTAAGCTAGGCCAAACGGGCCCTCGGTCCTATAAAATCAAAATAGGACACAAAACTTATGATTCACATTTCACATTCTATACAAAAAAAAAATGTGACCTTTTAATTTTAATCCTTATTATTTTTATTTTTTGTTTAAACAGGTTTCCAACGAAGATTGATCACTACTATATAATGGTGAAAACTTCATACCAATAATATCATAACTCAAAAAAAGAAAACTATACAAAAAATAGTACTTTTAATCCTGCATTCAGTCCTATAAAATAAAAAATACGGACAAAAATTCAATCCTAAATAAAAAACCCTAATTTGAATTTGTGATAAGAATATGATAATGAAATTGAAAATTACCAGCGAGGAAATCGGTGTTTGTGGAGAACCTGGATGATGAGCATGATTGGAGCATTGCGATTGCGAAACTGGATTGTTCATAGCGTTGTCGCTACAACTACAACGATGCTAGTTACTGCCAATGCAATGAGTATGAACGCATTCACTTTGTTTATTCAAACTGTCTTTTGGGTTACTTTCCTTTTAGATAGTTTTTATTTTTTTTTAGGTTTAATTGATCTGCAGGTCCCTTAAAGTCTTTTTTGATTTCATTTTGGTCCCTTAAAGAAAATACGTTCCACTTTAGTCCCTTATTGATATCTCCGGCAATCAATATGGTCTTTTTCGTCCATTTTTTCTCATAAACGGTTAACTTCTGTACATATGGTAAAATAGGTTGTTACGTGACACATGTAGTGAAGTTAACAGTTTTTGAAAAAAATGGACGGAAATGACCATATTGACTGATGAAGATATCAATAAGGACCAAAATGGAACTTATTTTCTTTAAGGGACCAAAGTGAAACAAAAAAAATTTTTAAGGGACTTAGAGACTAATTAAGCCTTTTTTTTATTTTTAAGTAATTTAAGTTTATCTTTAAAATGCGTTATAGTTCAAATTTCAATTTTATAATAGTTTAAACTTCAATCTTATTTTGGGTAAGAAACTTCAATCTTTAGGTAGGTCTCAAATTTATTTATTTATTTTTACTTTTAATATTTTTATTAACTCAAATAACTAATTTATTTTATTGTAATAATTCTCAAATAACTTAATTTAAACACAACTGAATTTTGATCTAATAATTTTAATTAACATTTTTTTTATCAATATTAAGTAAAAGATAGGCATCTTTAGGATAAGTTTTGTTAAGTTATGATAATCAACACACATGTCATTTATTATTTGTTTAGTGGATAAAATTTATCTTTTAAAATGTGTTAAAGTTTGCGTCTAAAAAAAAGAGTTATAGTTTAAATTTCAATTTTTTTATAATAGTTCGAACTTCAAACTTTTTTTAGGTAAGAAACTTCAATCTTTAGGTAGGTCAACACACCTAAAATTTTGTTAAGATATGATAATCAACACACATGTCATTTATTATTTGTTTTCACAAGCACAATATTAGACTATCTCTGGTGACTGTTACAAAATCAACGTTTAACAACTCTTCTACAGCTTTCTTGACCACTTCGACTGTCTCTGGTAACTGTTTTCTTCTTCTTTGTACCACGTATGATCGAGATACTTTTGTTGACCGTTAGAGAGTGACATGCCACCGAATGGTCTAACTGTCACGAGCGACTCTTGTCCCTTTGATGACATTACAGCCTCTGGTGGTAAAGCTTATTAGCAAGAAATCAACGTTCTCTTGAGGCGGTGACGAAAAACATAGAGAAAATAACTTTTTAAATTCTTAAGTTAAGAATAAAAATAAATATATGAATGTAATTTAAGAGTTTGTTTAATGATTTATAATTTAAGAAAGGTAAAATGTAATTTTGATATAAGCGGTGCAAGATTGATGACATGTTTGGCATGAGTATTACTGAGTACTATTACCCTCTTCACCCCTTCCTTTATAATCGGAGACAACTCACTCTCAAATGAAACTCAATCATTTCGAGTTTTACTAATCAAAGTCGGGTAGGTAGACAGGTACTCGGTGATATGAGTTTTATTGCAATGTTTAAAAATAATATTAAATGTTTTATTAGTATTATAATACGACTTACAGTATAATTTAAAACTCAAAACCATTTAGAACATATAAAATATTTAATTAATAATCATTAAAACAGTTGAAACAGTCACCAGAAACAGTCGAAGCAGCATGATTCCACCATGGTTAGCAATTTCTCTTCTTTCAACCGAATTTTTATAGAAGTTTCTATATTTAGAGACGGAAAAACAATATCTTTTATTACTACCTCTGTCCCAAAATATAAGAATTAGTTTGACTACTGCATATATGTCAACGCACAATTTTCATCATTAATATCTTTAATTTTCTATTAGTAAAAGTTATAAAAATTAGATATTTTGAAAATACTCATCAAAACAAATAAAACAAAATCTTATATTTATATTTATATATTATTAAAAAAAAGTATGATCAAAACATGATAAGTGAATAGCTCAATTTAATCAAAATAGCTCTGATAATAAAATGCGAGGAGGTAGTATTATTTTTTTATGTAATAGACTGGATCAAAATTGGAAGTTCATTTACCAAGAAGCATAAGCGAAATCTCTCTCTCTCTCTCTCTCTCTCTCTCTCTAGTTTCAGCTGTGACTTGTTAATGGATTCATGAAATCTTCAATGGCTTTCGAAAAGATTTTCTGGATTTTTGCATTTTGTGCTGTAATTGTTCATCTTCATCTCTGTCAAGTTCCATCAGTACTAGCTGGGGACATAGTTCATGATGATTCAACTCCTAAGAAGCCTGGTTGCGAGAATCAGTTCGTTCTGGTAATACTCTTCACAAAGTTTGCTTCTTTTTCTCTTTTCATTTCTGGGTTTTGTTTCTTTTTCTTTGCTAGCTAGTTTCAATCATGCTCTTGAGACTTCAGAATCTTAGTGTTGTTCAATTATATATGCATTTGATTTTAGATCAATGTTTAGTTTAATTAGTTACTAGTTAATCAATATGTTTAATTTCAATTAGTGTTTGATTTTAAGGTGATTTTTGTATCATGTGAGATGTTAGGTTATTTTGACAAAATTTGACTTCAACATTCAATTTCGTTTGAATTGATGAAGGAGTAATTATTTATTTATATTGAACAAAATTCACTAAGTTTTACATCAAAGTTTTTAAACTCGCTAGGACTAGTAATAACATTCAATCATAATAAGTGCTTAACATCTTAATTAATTTTAACCAAATCTAATTTCATTCAAAATTAGTCCCCGTAAGCATAGCTTAGTCGGTAGGGACATTGCATGTAATATGCTGGAACTGAGGTTCGAATTCCGGTACAGCCACTAGGTTACTGGACTAAAAAAGTTCATTCAAAATGACATTTATAGAAAGCCCTCCAAAGATGATACACTGACTTGGAGATTATTTATGGAAAATTTTACTTATTATTATTGTTGTTGTTGTTATTATTATTTATTATCATAATCGTTGTCATCAACAGGTCAAAGTGCAAACTTGGGTCAACGGTGTAGAAGATGCTGAATTTGTTGGTGTCGGTGCTAGGTTTGGAAGAACGATTGTATCTAAAGAGAAAAATGCTAAGCATACGCCCCTTATTCTTTCAGATCCTCGAGATTGTTGCAGCCCTCCCATGAATAAGGTTCTTTCTTTCTTCATGTATGAGAGTGTTGTGTTGTGGTTTACTTTGATTTAATCACAAGATGTGTTAGAGTACTTAATTTTACTAGTGCAACTGTTAGATTGTTGGAGATGTCATCATGGTGGATCGAGGCAACTGCACATTCACAAAAAAGGCCAATTCTGCACAAAATGCTAATGCTTCAGCTATCCTCATCATAAATAACCAGAAAGGTAAAAAAACAAAGTTTTGAATAAACCCTATTTTTGTCACCAACCCTGACAACTACAACTTTTGTACATATTGTCACATTTGAATCTGTACTTAAAAACACAAATAGAATTACTTGATCTATTTTGTTTGTTACGGTAATCCATGGTGGAGGACTAATGTAACCGATGGAAACATTGATTGAACTTCCCTTTGTGTATTTTTAGTTTATGTTTGGATTGGCGATAGGTTTGGCGAAATCACGGTGGCACACGTTGACTCTGCCAAAGTCATCTCCAATTCAAACATGCACTTGATAGGGACTACTTTAACTATGCATGCCAATGAAAATTAGAGTTTAATCTTTCTCTTTTGGCTCTTTTTTGGGGGTGGGGAGGGTTATTTTTTTTTATTGTGGGAGATATCTAATACCGACATTTTTATGTTTCTTTTCATGTCAAATAATGTTTTTGTTGTTCACAGAGCTTTACAAGATGGTTTGTGATCCTGATGAAACTGATTTAAACATACACATACCTGCTGTTATGCTCCCACAAGACGCAGGCACAAGGCTGGAAACAATGCTGACGAGTACTTCATCTGGTGCGCTTCCTTCATAGTCTGTCGTCTCATTGGCATATTTTGTGGATATCCTGTAGTATCTGCATCTTTCCAACTCTCTAAAAAACTTTTCCTTTTTGCAGTGTCGGTACAGCTATACTCACCACGCCGACCAGCTGTCGACGTAGCAGAAGTGTTTCTTTGGTTGATGGCGGTCCTTACCATATTGTGTGCGTCATATTGGTCGGCATGGAGGGCCCGAGAAGCAGCCGTTGAACAAGATAAGTTATTAAAGGTCAGTTTCTATAATTCTTATCACATTTCCTTAAGCTGGACTCGCGTTTGTTCCCTTAAAACTTCATTGATCTTAGTACTAACTGTCATCTTGATTTATAGGATGCTTCAGAGGATATCCCAAACATTAAAGAGGAGGGTGTTAGTGGAATTGTAAATATGAATGCAAAAGCTGCAGTCCTTTTTGTTCTTGTTGCTTCGTGCTTCTTGTTTATGCTTTATAAATTGATGTCGTCGTGGTTCATTGAGCTTTTGGTTGTTCTCTTCTGTATTGGTGGAATAGAGGTATTGACTGACTACCATTACATTAGTCTAAAATTTTAAATGGATACATCTATTAAAAATTCTATTTGACATGATATTTATTTATGCAAAAGGCAATAGATTAACATCTACTATCACCTTGCCGAATACAATTCTGTTTCTTTCTTACTTTTTCCTCATGTCATCTTCTGCCAAGCTATGTCTAACCATGTGTTTTCATGTATCTGCAGGGGTTACAAACTTGCTTGGTTGCAGTTTTGTCAAGGTCTGGTATAGATATTATGAAATTTTTGTCTTATCGAGTTATCATTTATTAATTTCGAAACAATTCCTGTTTGGTTATTTGAAATGATCAGATTGGATCTTGTAGAGTGATTACGTGCATGATTTATGATAAAGTAATAGGAAAACTCCTTTTTCGGGTCACCAGTTTTAACGTCATAAAAAGTGTAGGATAAGGGTGCTGTAATACTTTATTTTACTCCTAAAAACCACACCTAAAGGCAATTAATTTTCTTGTTTCCTTAGATTTTAGAGTGTAATTTTTAAACCTGAAAGATTGGGAATGATATGCTCTAGAATATTTGTTAATATGTCATCCATGATGTTAGGTTTATTCCACATGTAGAAGAAACTGATTTTGTTCTCCGTGCAGGTGGTTCAAGAATGCTGCCAAATCATACATTAAATTACCTTTCATAGGAGCTGTCTCGTATCTGACTTTGGCCGTTACTCCGTTCTGTATAACATTTGCCGTTTTTTGGGCAGTTTATCGTGACAAATCATTTGCCTGGATTGGTCAAGATATACTTGTAAGGATAAATTGTTTCTTTCTTTATTTTAACTTTTCAAAGAGTGAGAGGGTTATGGTTGCGCTTTGTGTATTAAATTACGACACGTGTCCCGGCATCCATTTTTCCTGAATGTACTAGGGATGATAAATTTCAATCAACACATTGTATTTTGTATTGTTTTCATACACTTATAAAGACAATGGCTCAGCAAGTGTCCATTTAATAGTATTAGGATATAGAATAAAGGGAAATTAGAGTAGTCAAGAGTTGTTAGAGTCGTTAGTTGATTGATTAGTAAGAGAGTATTTGTATAAATAGGAGAATACAAGGATGAAGGTCATTATTGAATATTGTAAACATTTTGATTAGAGAGTACTGACTCTATTGTTAAGGGGAAACTTGTGGAGGAGATATTTGTCTCCTATTCTCATTTATCTTTTCTCAACCTTCCAATAAGATTGTTCATTCTTTTCAATTCAATTCTTGGGTTCCTAACAATTGGTCATTTCTTTTATGTCGATGATTCTAACAGGGAATTGCATTGATAATTACAGTTCTGCAGATTGTACATGTGCCTAATCTCAAGGTATTTATTTCAAACATGTTAAGATTGCTGAGGCCTTTTTTTTTTTGGAAAGGTTCTACGATATGGCACATTAGAGTCTGTTACGTGATATTAAATATTCCATTATGAAAAATTAAGATACTCATGTTATGTTTTGATTATTTTACAAAACAGGTTGGTACAGTTCTTCTCAGTTGTTCCCTAATTTATGACTTATTTTGGGTGTTCGTCTCGAAGAGGTTTTTCAACGAAAGCGTGATGATTGTGGTTAGTATTACACTTCATTGTGACAATCATTAACTTGCGATGTAAATGCTAATTTTAATTTTTGTTTACAATATGTGTTGTAGGTAGCTCGAGGCGATAGAAGTGGAGAAGATGGTATTCCAATGTTACTAAAGTTTCCGCGCCTTTATGATCCATGGGGTGGTTACAGTATTATAGGTTTTGGAGACATCCTTCTACCAGGAATGCTGGTGGCATTCTCACTCAGGTTTTATCTCTATCTTTTTCAGAATTGTCCCTTGCATGACTTAATTATGTCTCCTTAGACTCAATATTAAATTTTGTAACAATCGTGGCCAAATTTTATGGATTGGAATTTCCCTTTAGAATTATAACCTGATAAAGGTAGGAGTGTGAAGGAAATAGGAATTGAGTTCTTAAAACAACATTTTCACAGTCCTTCTAGTAAGGCTATGTTTGCATTGACTTGTTTGAGTTTATCTACTGACATAAACACTTGTGAGACTATTTGAGAGAGTTTAGGGAACAACTTATGCGTTTTCATGGACCAATTCTATGGTGCACAAGTAAGACATATCTTGCATCATGCACAAGTTGATTTCTACCGTTGGATCAATACATCACATCATTGAATCAAATGAGAGATGATGTGACTTATTGATCCAGTGGTGAGAAATACACTTGTGCATGGTGCAAGACAATTTTGCATGTGCATATTAGACATCCCTTTTCATAAGCTATTTTCAGCTTATTTTCATATACCGCAATTTTTTTTCCTAGCAAATTGTCAGTTTTTATGAAAAGCTTTTCTGATCAGCAGTACACTATTGCAGGTATGATTGGCTGGCAAAGAAGAGCCTTGTAAGCGGGTACTTTTTGTGGGCAATGTTTGCCTATGGCTTTGGTGAGAATCAACTTATTGACTCAATAGTTGTGTTTTTTCAAACAAACCACTGTCGTAACTCGTAACCAAAAAGTTAAGATACATATGCATGATGGTTGATTGACTTGGCTTTTTCCTGATTTTGGTAGGTCTTTTGATCACGTACGTGGCGCTAAACTTGATGGACGGGCACGGACAACCAGCACTACTATACATTGTTCCATTTACTCTCGGTAGTTTTTATGAAAAAAATCATTATTTTATAACCATATTTTTTATCAAGGAAAAATAATTGAAGCCATTTAGGATTTGCTGAACAGCTTAGTAGTTACAACCTATGTCCTCAAATATAAGACCTGTTGACTAAATCACAAGAATTAAAAAAATGTTTATAGTAGTGTTTAGGGAGAGAATTAGTTTATATTTCATCATAATATTTATTACAGATCAAAAGGGTCTTATACTTAGGGACTAAGGTGGTATATCGATGATAGTTGGGTGCTCATGGTTTTTATGCATCAATGTAGGGACCATTCTAGCATTGGGGCGAAAGCGAGGAGAGCTGAAGATTTTGTGGACGAATGGCGAACCAGAAAGATTCTGCCCACATATAAGACTCCAACATAGTGAAGAATCCAGTCCTGAATGATATTGTTTTGTAACTTCAACCTATTTTGATATATTCTGTGTATGTAAATACAGGGCTGATCTTTTGATAATTGGGACCAAAACCAATTTCAAATGCTTAGCACAAGAGTTTTATGAAACTGTTACCCTTTCATCCAAGTAGGGTCTTACATTTGTAGAAATAGTTTAGATTCAATATAAAGTATGTTCAGAAAGTTCTACATGATAGAAATCTCTAACTATTGTGATATGTGCAGCACTGCAGCATGGTTCAGTCTCAGTAATACTTTTTTATTAAATTTTGTGTTTCAGAATTAAGTTTGATTAAAATGAATTTGGATAACTTTTCTGAAATTTATGCCTTACAAAATGTATTTATCAAAAGTACTCTTGAACATATAATTACTAATAATCATAACCTTTATAGTATAGTGCAAGAAGGCCAAGTCTATGGTTTACAACTTTCAAGCGATACTATGCACAAATTTGTTTCCACCATTGAATCAAATGGAATGTGATATGGTATATTGATTTAATTAGTGGTGTAGCTAAGCCTTACCATGAGCAAAAAATGATATACCATGGTCCATGGTATAGCAGGATGACCGCTATTGTGAAGATTGAAAAACCCTTGTACAAAGTAAACACAAATTCTAACAATATACATAAATAATGAAAAATAGAAAGAAAAAAGAAAACAAAATTAAAGGGACATTCATATACAAATTCTACTAGGACGTGTTGTATCCGAGAAACAAAATACTACTAATAGTACTTAATTATTCTGAGTAGTATATATTAAAAAAAAATCTAATTACCTAGTAGCAGATTGAATTTTATTACCACTTGATGCTCAAACGGAATCTCAAAACAGATTAGGTGGTCCTATGGATCGGATACTGAAAAAAAAAAAAAAAACTCCTATAATTAAAATTGGAAATTTGCAAAAAAAAAATTATGATAAAGATACAACATTTTGACTATAGTTAGCAATGATTAATTTGTGTATGAGAACCTACTTGTAAGGACTAGGGATTATTTCCCTAAGCATGAGTTATGAATCAATACCACAAATTATATAAGTAGTCAAGGATTCATGACCTTAAGCAAGTGCATGCTAAGATTTTCTTTAGGCCTAATGCTAAGAGAAGTTTAGAGATTTAGTAAAAAAAAAAAAAAAAAATTTAGAGATTTGATGTTGTCCGTGTTAGGCATTAAATAAAGGTGAATTTTTTTTTTGTAAGGCAAATAAAGGGTGTATGGACGCACATATATTTGATTAAATTATTTAAATTTAAAATACAATAAAATGTTATAAATTTGTCAAAAAAATATGATAGGGATATAAATCTTTCATTCTTAGCTCAAGAGACAATAGATATACAAATTAACTGATTAAAAAACTAAATCACTTAAACGTGAACTTTATTCTTAGCTTTAAAAATATTATTATATCATGTGAATTTAAAATGCATAAAAAAAATGTCAATCATCAACCAACTTCACGGAGGTTATATTTTTTAAAAATAGTCTACATTCACGAGAAGTATGGGTGACAAAGCATGCAAGTATGCTCCATGAGAAATATAGGCACAAGCCTAAATGATAAATATTTAGGCACACTCACACAATTAAAAAAATTTAAAGATAAACTAATTGAGTGATGTGATTGATTTATTTTTCTTTTAAATTCTTTTCATCTATGAGTGTGTGCCCAAATATTTATATTTAGGCTTGTGCCTATCTGAGTGTTTGTCATGCTCCATTTATGTTTGAGACCCGTTAAAGCCCTCCTAAAATTACACCCTACTTCGTTTATTGGCGGACAAATGAGCTGGCGGTTTGATCCGACAAACAATTTTTTTTAGTTTTTAATTTTATTTTCATTTTGGCATTTGTTGTTATAAAAAAATATGCTGATGTTAAAAAACTTGGAAACAAACAAATTTATGAGAAAACAAACTTATGAGACAAATGAATGTTTCCAAGTAATTAAAGGTAAATGCTCTTGAGTATTTATATGCTATTTTAAAAAAATATGTAAAGTAAATAAGGGTAATTTTGGAAAAAAATAATCAATATTATTGATAATTGTAAAAAGGTTTTATAAAAAGAGAATTTTTTTTATTAAATTAGATCTTATAAAAAGGGACGGAGAGGGAGTATATAAAAAATACTAGTAACAATTTATTGGTTGTTTTAGACGCGTGTATAAAAAATCCAAAAGCTACATGTATTAAGGAACAAAGGAAGTAACTTTTTGCCTTGATCTGGTTTCTAAAAGAATGGAGCACTAGCATAATAAATATTCCTGCCAAGGGCTGTTTAAGCAAGGACTGAAACTGATGCATGTAAATGTGATCACAAGGAAACTAAATCCCTGATTTATGATAAGTTAATGTGAGAAAATTTGTAACATGATAGTGCAACTACCACAATAGAAGGAAAGCAACACACACGTTAGATTTGGAAGTTGTGACGGATTAAATTCAATGTGAACATTAGATAAATGTATGCCACAATGGCTGCAATCTGCAATGCATCATGCAAGTGTTAATGCGCTCTATCTAAAGGAGCAGATTTAGTAGGTACTGAGTTCGATTTCTGGCAATAAAATAGTTTGCAACTAAATTCAATGTTTTAAAAGTAAGACCAACCAACCGATTGAACCGATAACTAGCCAGCTCATTAGTTTGTTTGGTCCCGATTGTATTGTAGTTAGATTGAATCAGGGTCGAACCAGTTCAATCATGGTTGACTCTACCACTTCTGATTCAAGTGTGGTTCAATCGATTGAACCAATTAAACTATAACAATGAGTTCTACTTAGTTGGATCTCGCGTTCAGTTTTTAAAAATTTACATTTTACTTGTCTCCCAATTTAACAAAAACTAGACTAAGAACCCCTTTCTGCTATGATACTAACGATAGAAACCAAAAAACTGAGAACCATCACAGTTTAAAAACATGAATAGAATAATATTTGCTCTAGCATAAAAATTCAATGTTTATATTTTTTTTGTTACAACCTATGCTCGTGTTACATTTCTGTACAAGTTACATCTGCTATTTGTTGGACCTGAGAAACAAATCCCATAACAAAAAAACAATCATCCCTCATAAATGAAAACAGACATAAATTCATGTGAATGATCAGAAAGTTTGATCTCTGTTTCAAATAGTGTATGTGTATTCAGAAATCAAAGATGCTAATAAGAACTATCTCTAAACAATATATCATCTAACACATTCTACTTGCAAAGTTAAATCTTTTATTCCAGCATTGTGTAATAGATGTGAAACCTGAGACTTCACGGATATCTTGTCGGTATCCGTTGACACATGTAGATGCAGTGTCCCTACTATATCAGTGTTTGTGAAGCTCCATGAATGGAACTTTTGAATGCCGTAAACACCCTTTATCTTCAAAACATTGGCTAATGAATCTTTCAAATCGTGCTCATGTGCCCTTGGAACTCTTTGGAGCAAAACTTCGGCCGAGTTTCTGAGTAAAGGTATCACAGAGGAAACAATTAAAATTGAAATGAAAATTGAGCAGGCTGGATCAGCAATAAGCCATCCCTTGTACTTGATTAGTAGTGTAGATATAACAACACCAACACTCCCCAATGTGTCTGCAAGAACATGTAAGAATATCCCTTCCATATTGTGATCGATATGGCGGTGACTTTGCTTTTGGTGAACAGGTGAAGCATCATGAGTCCTATGGTGGTCAGAATCATGATGGTGATGACCATCATGATGCTGATGGTCATGGTGATGAGTCTGATCATGACAATCACTGTGGTCATGGTGATTATGGTCATGCTGTTGGGCATGGTCATGGTGACCGGTGTGGTGATGATGGTCATGAGTATGTTCATGGTGGTCATGCTGTTGGGAATGGTCATGGTGAGTCTGGTGACTGGTGTGGTGATGATGGTCATGAGTATGTTCATGGTGGTCATGCTGCCGGGCATCATCGTTGTGATGCTTAAAGCTCTGAATGCTGTGATTATCTACAAGAGATTCAACTTTCCTCTCATGACCAGAATGGTTGTGATGTCCAAGATCGCCGGAGCATGAACTATCTTGGCAATCACTTGAAATAGAAATGAATTCTCGGTTACTTTCATGTTTTTCATGATGATGGTGAGAGTGATGGTTATGTAACTCCGAGTGCGGATGCGAATGTGAGCATGATCCACCAGACATTCCATGAGCATGATGATGCTCCTCATGAAAAAATATCAAACCAATAACATTGACTACAAGCCCTCCTACAGAAACAACCAACAAACTATTAGTCGAAATCTCTTGAGGATCCAATATCCTCTCAAAGGACTCCACCACTATCAATGCTCCAACAAGAACAAGAAAAACAGCATTAGTATATCCCGATAGAACCTCAAATCTTCCTCGGCCATAGTTATAGTGATTATTCGCAGGCAAACGAGATATATATGAAGCATACAACCCAATTGCCAAAGCAGCACAATCAAACAACATGTGACACGCATCCGATATTAGCCCAAGACTATTGCTCATAAACCCAGCAACAAACTCCACAACCATATACGCAGCATTGATCAAAAGAAAAAGCGCAATTTTTCTGGATTTCCTCTCATTAAATGCATAGTGTATCACACGATTATTAACTTCTTCATTTTAATTTTCGAAAAACACTCGGGTGAGCCGAGGCCTAACTAATCCATCTGTGATGTCTAAAGCATCGACACGGCTAAAGCTCACAGTTAAAAACAAGTAATATCTTGGATAAAAATCAGGTTAGACTTAAAAATTCTAATTAGAGTGTACATGCCCCATGGATTTGTCAAGTAGTTGCTCAGTTTTTCAGAATGGCATTAAAAATTCTAACCTCTATCTCTCAATGTTCCGCTATTATAACATGGGTTATGAAGGGAACTAAGTAACTAATAATCTCGGATTCAATGCCAGTTTGGGAAGTACATAGGTTGGTGTTAAAACCAACATACAAAACCGCAAATGAAAGCCAAATTTCAAAAACTAGGGATATCTTTTCGGCTTAGATACTCGTGTTGATCTTGATTACAAACAAGGCCCCGAAATTCTATGTTGAGTTGTACTTAAAATCACACTGCACCAGCAGCAAGAGCATGAGATTCAACTGACTTCAGTATCTCTTCACCTAATTGTTTGCATCCTATCAGCTTCTGCATTATTAACACACAATCCAAACATCAAGTTTATGGAGAAAAATATAGCCAATACACATTCAATGCACTCATTATGAGAACAATCATTACTCACTAAGTATTGACTATTGATTGAGATCATCTCTGATATGAGTTGTTTATAGAGTTCTTAAACTTAAAAATGGGTTCTTAAAGAGTAACACTATCAGAACAAACTCTAGTTAGCACCATTTTAAGTATAATTTTCGAGAGTTGCACCATTTTAAGTTCTAAAACTCGGATTTTTTCAAAAAAATAAATTCCTTGAGATTAACTTGATGAAACATTGTAAGATCCACCAAAAATAAGTTAAGCAATTATCTGATATGAATCACAAGGGAGTAAGCAATGTTTCCACGACCGTTTTTTCAATCTATGACCTCCCATGATAATAATTAATGACTTCAGATAATCTAAGGTGCAATAAAAAGATAACTTAGGTTTTTTCAACGCTAATATCAAGATAACGAGATAAATGCTTACCGTTCCAGCAGAATATATGTCAGCAGTTCGGAATCCTCTGTTCAGTGTCTCGAGAACTGCACTCTCTATTCTTTCAGCAGCCTCTACTTCTCCAAGGCCATATTTCAAAAGCATAGCAGCACTAAGAACGGTAGCAAATGGGTTTGCCTTGTCCTGTATATAAAGATAATGACAATGATGTTGTTAGCATGTTACCAGAAGGTAAATAAAGAACACGAGTAGAAGAAACCAACCTGTCCGGCAATATCAGGTGCAGAACCATGTATAGGTTCAAAAAGTCCAGGTCCCTGATGCAATAAGCATAACACGAATTATTGCGAGAAACTTGAGAAACATGCTCATTATTTTATTATAACTTAATTTAAATATTCATTTTCATACCGAATCCCCAAGGCTGGCAGAAGGAAGCATCCCAATACTTCCGGTGATCATTGAAGCCTCGTCAGATAATATATCACCAAAAATGTTGTTTGTTACAATAGTGTCAAACTGCAAAATTCAGTGTTCAGATATTGTAGCACTTGCATTTTCATCCTTCGTACTATTTTCTTATGTGAATATAGCTTTGCATAGCCAAAAATAAAATCAAAGATGGGTGTTGTTAATTTATTCCATAAGCGAACCTGTTTTGGATAGCGAACTAGTTGCATTGCTGCATTATCAACATACATGTGTGAGAGCTCAACATCGGGATATTCTTCTGCTAATGCCACAACTCTTTTCCTCCAAAACATGGAAGCCTGGTGAGTTCAAAATGTAGTAAGCATGCATGAAATGGACCTAAATCTGTCAAAAGTATCTTCTTGTCCATTTAAGTAGCCAAAATATGCACTAGTCTTAATCATTCAGGGGACTTGCAATTTTCACATCAAAGGTTATGAATATACAAAGACTTACTAATGCCTATCACATCACATTACCACTAACATCATTCCTGAAAAGATAACCAAGACATAATATTCCTAATTATCATCTGTTAAACAGCAGCCTATTACAATAAGTAATTCCAATAACTATTCTCACGACTAACTATTCATTGCTACATCAATAACCAGAATACTCACCTAAAATTAAACTCCACAAAAACATAGACTAAGCTATGTTGTCATAACAAGTAATTCAAATAATTTAAGCACAAAAGTCACCAAAACATATATAGACAACAGCACAATCACAAGATTATGTATGTTATCATAGAAGACACTACGTTATTACCAAGCCATAGAAGAAATTCAAACATATAGTTCACAGGTTAAATATCAAAGGTTAAACAAATAGTAAATAAAGAAAAATATAAAAAATCACCAAAATACATAGATCTTATAATGGCAGAGAGCAAGACAATTGGTAGTAAACACAAAACTCATAGACTTGATCGACAAACCAACCAATTACTCCAAAATCACCTTTAAGATCACTAGGCTTTAATTGCTAAAGGTCCACCAGCTCAGCACACACGCCAGAATAAACCAACAGCCTCATATCTCTCATCACTGACCCCCACATAAGCCAGACACATAATAAAATACCATAACAGTTCAACTGATTTCGGCAAGCAAAAGCACAGCATACATGCAGCAAAGATTTTCCTAATAAGACAGAACTTGTATATCTAACTTCACAACCACACCTTACTCTTTATACTCTACTTTATTACAAGGCTTCTTGTCTTAATCAAACGCCAATTCTATACATAGAGATCACAGGTTCCATACCTTACTCCTATATCAAATCACTTAAGATAAGATAAACTAAACATACAATAACATAAATCCAGAATTTGGTTTCAGTTTCTGTTCCGCTTACCATGTACAAATGACTGAGGTGCACAATCTCTCTTACTCACACAACCATGTAATAATAGAATATAAGTCAACCACCTATTTTTAACATATGGCTCTTCAACAGTGGATTGAATTTAACAAAATATGGTCACATTCTTAGCCTAATGACTCTATTAAAGACCATTTCTAATAATTCAATCATTACCAATGGATCATCCACATCAACTACTCTGATGTATTCAAAGACTTATTACAACTATCTATTATTTCATCCCAGATTGGAAATTAAAACTTTCTAAAGATCTTAACTTAACAATTTTAAACTTTCCAAATCATGTCCAACAAAAGAAGCTCTACATAAAAACCATCTAGTCACTAACCTTATTCTTGACCTTGCTCCATTTCAATGCTCATTCATTAGTCATCGCGTCTAAACCTTACTCTGTTTCACTACATATCAGTACAGTCCAATTTCTAAACCACATACTTGTAATAATTCAACAATATCACTTGAGCTTAAAAAAAAATTTCCCATAAAAAGGTCCTCACAAGTCATCAAGAACAAGAATTAGTATCTCTAAAATAGAAACTAAAACTGATGGTTTTCATTGGCAACTAGAAAGCTAAGCAACAATGGGTTCAAAAAGGAAGAACTAATCTATTGTAACGAGAAGGTTAACTACCAGTGAATTGGACAATTTCCTGTCAAAATATTGTTGGGCTATCACTCTACAACCTCAACCATTAATCACACACACAACAAAACAAAAAAAGTACACATAGAAAAATAGCAGACACACAACACAAATCGGCCTGAAGGACAGACCGGCTCTGATAATAATTTTCATAGTTAGTTCGGCGATAAGTACCTCTAGTACATTGGCTTTGTCAACAGAGCAAAGTTTCCCACCACGCTTCCGAGCAATGTTAAATGCAACACGAGCAATGCGATCAATCTGATATACAAATGCAACTAATCAGACAATCATACATACATACGGAAACAAATAGAAAATAGTTATGGACAACAAAAAAGTAACACTCAAGAAAACAAGAAAACGAGCAAAAGCTCCCTAAGAGAGAAAGAAAAACAGTGAAATATGCATATAGTACTCTCTTCTCCCTCATCCTAGACAATGTTAACTCCATAAAAATAATAACCAAAACAAAAAAGGGACTAAAGATCTAATGGAAACGCACACCACCATTTTGTAATAGCAAGATACCTCATGTGCAGCATAAATCTCAGTATTAAAGCCAGTCTCTTCACCATTTTCATTGGTACCAAAGCCCCTTGGTTTTCCAAAATAGATACCTGATTAACAACAGAATAGCAACAGGACATAGTCAGGCAATAACCTTCTGACATCAACAATAAAATGAAATGAATGAAGAATTAATATTAGGATCATATGAAAAGTTGTGGTTATCTTTAAATAATCCGCTGTACTGAAACTAGAATGAGAACACCACAGACCTCCAGTTAGTTCCCTTACAACCATGAGATCAACCCCCTCAGCAATCTCTCTCTTCAAAGTTGAAGCATCCACTAACTACAGAAGAATAAACCAAAATTAAAACACACTAGAGATAGATTGAAAACTATTAGAAAATTGTAAGAAAATAAAAAACCTCTCCAACCATTCTATACCATATCCTAAAGGGTTTTTTTAGATTGATTTATTTGAGCTTATTTACTAACATAAACACTTGTTAGACAGTTTGAGAGAGCTTATAGAAACAACTTATAACATGCCCATAAGTTGTTTTCAGCTTATTTCCCTAAGTTCTATGCAATAACTTATGAAAACAATTTGACTTTATTTTATCTTTTGTTAATACTCAAACACTTATGCTATAATCGGTTAGTGAAGTTGTTTGTCCAATTAGGACCTAACCTAACTCTATCCTAACAATGTTCCCCCCCAAACAGTGTTTACTTATCTTAAAATTGGGAGTAGGGCGTAACTCAACCCTACAAAACCGGCTTGTAAAGTGAGGATTTCCGATGTGGGACTTCTTAACAACTTTCAATGCTACAACATGAATGGTAAGATGCAGTACGAGGAAACCGTTACCTGCGGAAACACGGTTGCTGGTCTGAGATTAGCAAAAACTTGAAGCCCTTCTCGTAGCTGAAGCAATCCAGTTTCTGGCTTCAGCTGTTTCTCATTTTTATCCCATTTATACCTTGAAAAAAATTAACAAAACAATTATACAAAGCATAAGTAACAAAAAATGCGAAAAATTGTCAAATTGATAAGGTAATCAATCACCCTCCAATAGCACCAAGAAGAACAGCATCAGATTGCTTAGCAACAGAAAGAGTATCATCAGGTAAAGGAACTCCAGTAGCATCAAGAGCAGCACCACCCAAAAGCTTCTCTTGAAACTCAAGTTTAATCCCTGATTACAAAAATGAGAGAAATGAAAACCCAGTTGAAAAAAGAATGAAAATTTGGAAACAATGTTGCGAGAGAAAGATACCATGGATGGATCCAGTGAGGAGAAGAACGTCTTTAGCGACGGAAACGACTTCAGGACCTATGCCATCACCCGGAAGAAGAGTGATTTTGTAGGATTGTTTGGTGGATGGGGTGGCGGCGGAACATCTTAGGGAAGTTGGTCTTGTCGACGAGGAAGACCGAAACTGAAAAGGTCTTGTGTGGAGGAGTTGTGTTTGCAGACAAGTCGCCATTTTTTTGGTTTGTAATTCGGTTGGCACTGCAAAGTGACAATCATAACAGTCAATTCAGTGCCAAAGTGAAAATCAAAGGTTAGCATAGCAGAGTGAAAATCAGTTTCACTACACAACTTGCACAAAATAGTCATTGAACTCTAGTCAATTCAATTTCACAATTTTGTATCAAAAAAATCAAAATTTCAACACACAATTTGCACAAAATAGTCATTGGTTTATAATATCCATAAACATCAACATATTGGTCAATTCATTAAAACTCTAATAAGTTTCACAACACAAATATATCATTAGACCTCCAATTGCATAATAAATCAACCAATTTGTGTCACAATTTAATTATATAACAAATCCCAAATTTCAAAACCCTAAACCATAAATTTCTTTATTATTGATTTTCATTTACTTGAACTGAGTCTCAGCGCATTACCAGTGGAGGAGGAGGAGCTGGAGGCGACGACGCAAGCAGCAATTGACGGCGACGGCGCAAGTGATGGAGACTTTCACGGTTCTACAACGTTGGCAGCAGCAGCCATCTCTGCTGCAATATATCAACCTTCAATTGGTTGGTTTCTCACAGTAAGGTTTTTTTTTTTTTTTTTATGGCCACAGTAAAGTTTCGGTTTGGCTCCCATTATTACTTTTTGACCTTTGCATTTTTTTTGGCTCACATTATATTTTTTATTTAGAGATGTCACATAATGTATTTCTACATGTTTGATCATTTTTATGTTTATGAAGTATGTGTATTCATAAAATGGTGAAATACTTGTATCGGGTATGTATCAGTACGAGTACTCTATGATACCGGTATTAGGTTTGTATTCAATCCAAAAATTTGTGGTGTACTACCATCCTTCATCTAAGGGACTTGGATGCGTACTACTTATGCAATACATTAAAGTTGTGGCTTACACATCTAGACAACTCAAGCATCATGAAGAGAACTATCCTACGCATGTCCTTGAGCTGGTGATGTAGTAGTTTTTGCTTTAGCGATTTGGAGGCAACATTTGTAAGGTGTGCAGTTTGATATTTAGTGATTATAAGAGTTTGAAGTACCTATTTGATAAGGAAGATTTAAATATGAGGTAAAAATATGGGTGGAATATTTGAAAGATTTTTATTTTGAACTGCAGTATCATCTCGAAAAAGCATTGCATGTGTCAGAATTGTTAATACATAAATGCAACATGTATGAATATATATTTCAAAGATCTTAACTTCAACGTCACTCGTTGGAAAGGTGGAATAGTGTTGAATAGATTATCAATGTCATGTGACTTAAGGTTGAAAATCACATAAATTTAGAAGACGAATATGTATTTACGAAGAAGAGTAGGAGAATCTCAATTTTCAGTAGCATTTAACGGTGTGATCCTTTCTTAAAGGAGAATTTGTGTGCCAAATGACCATAGTTGAAAAGATTAATTTTAGAATAGGCTCACAAGAGTGGATTTTCCATCCATCCAGGTACGACTAAGATGTATCACAACTCGAAGAAAAATTATTGGTGCACCAATATGAAAACAGAGATTGCTGAATTTGTGTGCTAGCAAATTGAGATAGAACTCCAACATTCAAGTTCTTTTACTAACTATTCATGTTAGATGAATCAAATCACTAGCGATATATGACAGTGATAGCATCCAAGGGCGGGACATATCTATGACGGTACTAATGGCGTCCAAGGGCAGTCAAAGTTTCATTAACTGCTTGGCTCCCATTATTACTTTTTGACCTTTGCATTTTTTTTAGCTTGGATCATCTCCTTCTCCTACTTCTCTCCATCTCTCTCCTTCACTAGTTTGTTTCTATCTCTCTCTTACATATTCTCTCTCTTCTTTTTTTATTATTCTTTTATAAATTTTCTCTCTCCTCGTACACTTGTGTTGCTTGAAGGAGGGAGAAGGATGAAGGAGAGGATCCAAGTCCTTTTTTTTGGCTCATATTATAATTTTCATTTAGAGATGTCACATAATGTACTTCTGGGTCCCAAAACATGTTTGATAACATTTACGTTTATGAAGTATGAGTACTCCTAAAATGGTGAAGTACGCGTATCAGATACGTACCAGTACCGGGTACTCTATGGTAACAATATTGGGTTCGCATTCAATCCAAAAATTTGTGGTGTATTGTCATGCTTCATCTAATGGACTTGGATGCGTACTACTTATGCAAGATGATAAAGTTGTGACTTACACATCTAGACAACTCAAGCATTATGAAGAGAACTACCCTACGCATGACCTTGAGTTTGCGGTGTAGTAGTTTTTGCTTTTGCGATTTGGAGGCAACATTTGTAAGGTGTGCAATTTGAAATTTAGTGATCATAAGAGTTTGAAGTACCCATTTGACGAGGAAGATTTAAATACGAGGTAAAAATATGGGTGGAATATTTGAAAGATTTTTATTTTGAACTGTAGTATGATCTTGGAAAAGCATTGCATGTGTCAGAATTGTTAATACATAAAGGCAAATGCTAACATATGCCCCAAGGGCACATGTTAAGGTGCATTAAGTTACCTATAATCACATTTATTTTACCTTGATGATAATTAAAACATAATAATTCTCCTTTGATTAATAATGAAAACATTAAATATGTATTTAATCACAAAAATATCAGACCTTCCCAAAGTCAATTTACAAGCGCTTACATCAATTTATTTATTTTTTTTTTAACACAAGGCCTTTTTTTGGGCGTAAAAACATGAAGTTTATTTTGGTCTTATTAAATTATTTTTTTGGCGTTAAAACATGGAGATGATAAACAGTTTTTTATTTATTAATTAAATTTTCTATATTTCTAACTTTGATATTATTTTGTATATTCATTACTAATTAAAATTAATTTGTGATTTCCATTTTTTTTAACAG
The DNA here is from genome assembly GCA_030408175.1 of Trifolium repens. Lineage (NCBI taxonomy): Eukaryota > Viridiplantae > Streptophyta > Magnoliopsida > Fabales > Fabaceae > Trifolium > Trifolium repens. The sequence goes on from CP125847.1 coordinate 14,292,191, forward strand.
GAATATGTTTGGTATTTCTTAAAGTTTAATTTGTGTTTCCATTAATTAATTAAATATAGTAGGGCCATAACATTTAATCATTAAAGTTATTATAAGTGGATCATGGATAATTAAATGTACCTTAACATGTGCCATTGGGGCACATGTTAGCAAGACCCATACATAAATGCAATCTTTTTTTTTGGGTAAAGAACATAAATGCAATCTGTATGAAGATTTCAAAGATCTAAACTTTAACGTCACTCGTTGGAAAGGTGGAATAGTGTTGAATATATTAGAAATGTCATGTGACTTAAGGTTGAGAATCACAGAAATTTAGAAGACGAATATATATTTACGAAGAAGAGTAGGAGAACCTCAATTTTCAGTAGCATTTAACGGGGTGATCCTTTTTTAAAGGAGAATTTGTGTGTCGAATGACCCGTAGTTGAAAAGATTAAATTTAGAAGAGGCTCACAAGAGTGGATTTTCCATCCATCCAGGTTCGACTAAGATGTATCACAACTTGAAGAAAAATTTATAGGTGCACCGATATGAAAACAGAGATTGCTGAATTTGTGTGCCACCAAATTAAGATAGAACACCATAGCATCTTAGGATTGCTTTAGCTGTTGGAAATTTCGGAATGGAAGTGGGAATAAATTTTTAGGACTTTGTAGGAGGTATGCCACGTACTCGGAAGTGACATTCAATTTGAGGAAGAGTGGATCGATTGACCAAGTCACCTTATTTTACACCAGTCAAGTCCACCTACAAAGTGCCACAATATGCGGAGATCTTTATTGTCAAGATAGTGTAGTTAGACTAGTTACAATGGGGATGTTGAAAATTTGTTTAACAGTTGAAGTGTTGCAATGAAGTGTTGATGAGGTGTTGAAAGTGAGGTGGATTAATGAAGGTTGAAAAGGTTAAACATGTTGAATGAGGAGAGAGTGGGGTCCACGTAAAACACCTGGCAAAATTTTATTGGTTGTTGTGATTTTTCAGATTTTTATTTCATCATAATTATTTGGGGTCAATTATTTCTTAGTAAATTAATTTTTTAATTTTTAATTTTTACCAAAATTCATCATTGTTTTTTCTCTATAAATAAAGACTTGGTTCATTTGATTTGGACACATGAAAAAAATAAAATCTTTTTCCTCTAATTTTTCTATTTAGCCTCTAATAAACTCTTGTTTGTAGCTCTAAACATCTTTTTATGTGTGTTGTGTGCTTAGTGTATTGTATTGTATTTTAAGTTTTTTGTAATTTTACTTGTTTTAATAATGATTATCCCTATATCTTGTCTTTATTATTTGCAAGAAATTTTTTTAATTAAGAATATAAAAATAAAAAAAAATAAAATTCAAATAAATTATTAAATTAAAAAAATTATTCAACTCTTAATTATTTTAATTTACTTTCAATCAATAAAATAATTGTTATTAATATATAATCACAAAAACACAAAAGAAAATAAGAATATGAATTAAAAGTGGTGGGGTAGGGTGTTGAATTTTATTAAACAAAATCATTGTAGTGAGTAAAAGTTAAATCAGTGTCGAATTATTAGATGGAAGAAAGAGAAGATGATGTGAAGTGTAAAAAGTGGAAAAGGTGGGTGTTAAAAAATAAAACCATTATACATAGTCTTACACGGAGTACCCATGAGCATTGTGTTAGATAGAAACTCAAAGTTACATGGAGTACCTTTTTTGTTCTTACTTTTAGAGTAAAAATATATAATAAAAAAATGTCACGGTCTATCAAAATTTCTTCTTTAAAATAAGAAAAAAGAGTTGGTTGTTGATATTTCAACAAATATTTTGTTATACATGTGTATATGTAATATCATCTAATATTTAATTTATTGAGTACAAAAACTAATAATTTTTTTATTAATCAACCATTAATATTACTTTGCACTCTAAAAGGAAAAAAAAAATGATCTAACTAATATTGGATTTCAAATCTTAAAATAAACGTTTCACTTTAAAGTATAAAGTGAGTGCAACAATACATGCATAATAAATCATGGGGTGATTGGAATTTCAATCATTCATATCCTTCGTTTACTAACCATTCACTTTATATGAATCAAATCACTGGTAATCCATGACGGTGATGACGTCCAAGAGCGGGACATATCTTCACGTACTCCAACATTCAAGTTCTTTTACTAACCATTCATTTTAGATGAATCAAATCGTACTAGTGATTCATGACAGTGATGGCGTCCAAGGGCAGGACATATCTATGACAGTACTAATGGCGTCCAAGGGCAGTCAATGGTGGAAAAATCTAAAATATTATATTACAAATTGTAGTAATTGTAAAGAAAACGAATAAAAATTTACAAGTATAGCATTCATATACCTTAAATTGTATCAATTTGCATTTTGTGACTTCTTTATACAAATAATTAAAAGGGGAGGTATGAACATAAAAATTCTCCAATGGCTTAATGGTTTTTGTTGGTACAATGGAGGTATTAGGTTCCACTTTGGAAGTTCTTCCATAAATATAATTTGTTTAATTTCCCTTTGTTTTTACTACTATTGGGGAAATTTTTTGTGCCAAGTATAAGCAAATGATGAGAACCATGACTTTATTTTCAGTTAATGTCCAAGTTCCTGTATAAAAAAAAATTGTTAAGGCTCAATTGATAAGTTACATAATTGTTAAATTTGCCAATGATAATACTATGAACAAATTTAAAAACTGAATCAAAGATAAATATTAAAAAAGTATATAATTAGTTGAACTAACCGCAATTCAATCAGTTGAATTAGATAGTTTAGTTTTAAAACTTTGTTTAGAAGAAAAATATATTTAGACTTGATTCTACTTACCAACATGCAGGTGTGCTTTGTCACAAGGGACCCCATTTCATGAGCACATTGATATTGCTTGCCATATAATCTTTGAATTTCGTCTTTGACTAAGTTCATCATCTTGAAATAAAATGTTGTGACAACAATGAGACTTCTATGTATAAGCAAAATTTAGTAACTAACACAACTGCAACCGCAGCCGCATCATACATATTTAATTGGAATTCTCTATTATACCAAAGACTATGCGACTGCTATTCAAAATCTTGTGATAAGCTTATTTTGTGAAAAGAAAAATGGTTTTCTTTTGGCCTCTTTAAAAGAAAACTAATTTTCAAAAAAACATTGCATACATTGAAACTTGAAGTGAGAAGTGAACAAGTATAATCTACTACTACAGTATGAAATTTGATTAGCTCACACTCATTGAATGTGTTTCATACACAACAAAAACTTTACCGAATGTATTCACAACTAACATACCTCGTGCTCGTGGCGCAACGATCTTGGTCGATTTTCCTTCAAGCTCTGAAATGTAATGGTATGAATATATAACCATTGTTGAGAAAAACAAGTGTGAGTAGTGTGGGGAAGTTCCGCTTGAGGGGGAGCATTGTGGTAGACTCACACTTGAAGGGGAGTGTTGAGAAAAACAAGTGTGAGTAGTGTGGGGAAGTTCCGCTTGAGGGGGAGCATTGTGGTAGACTCACACTTGAAGGGGAGTGTTGAGAAAAACAAGTGTGAGTAGTGTGGGGAAGTCCCACATTGGTTAAAATGTGGAGACTTGGAGCATTTATAAGTGAGAGGACCCATAAACCTAATGCCTTAAGGTTTTGGGTAAGAGTGTGGAGTCCAACTCACTTATATCAATGTTCTTAGTCATCGTGTGGATGATTCCCAAGCTGCCCCCTCGTGTTCTAACAGTGGTATCATGAGCCTTTGGTTCAAGTGAAGGGACCAGGGACCACTTGAAAAAGTGTCAACGACGGTATGAGCTTCCGCTTGAGGGGGAGCATTGTGGTAGACTCACACTTGAAGGGGAGTGTTGAGAAAAACAAGTGTGAGTAGTGTGGGGAAGTTCCGCTTGAGGGGGAGCATTGTGGTAGACTCACACTTGAAGGGGAGTGTTGAGAAAAACAAGTGTGAGTAGTGTAGGGAAGTCCCACATTGGTTAAAATGTGGAGACTTGGAGCATTTATAAGTGAGAGGACCCATAAACCTAATGCCTTAAGGTTTTGGGTAAGAGTGTGGAGTCCAACTCACTTATATCAATGTTCTTAGTCATCGTGTGGATGATTCCCAAGCTGCCCCCTCGTGTTCTAACAACCATGAGTCATTAGAAATTGAAGAAACACACAAAAAATGTTTAGGTGATGTTTATTTTGAGTGAACATGTTCTGTTTTCACTTCTAATTATAGAAACGTTACTTTGTTAATCATCATTTTATTTTGTTTTCTAAGACTTATATAAAAAAGTGAAAACAAAACTACTTTTCTATTTTTTTTTACCACAAACAACTTTTCTATTGAAAAGTGAAAATAAGAAATGAAAATGTCGTAAGAAATACCAAGAGAGATGGACCTTAGAAATTGACTGCTCCTTTGATTGTGATTTTGCAGTTTGTTTGGCTTCAGAAGTTAGGGTGAGCTACAACATAGGCCACAAAATCAAAAAATCAAAAAATAAAATATATACAAAAAAAAAGCAGCATATAAAAACATTAACTTAAGTCTTAAATGCTAACCTTGGAGATAATTACTTGATAATAAATTATGACAACAAATTTGAAATTATTTTTACCTTGCTAAGTAATTCCGTTGGTGGTTCATCCTGACAACTCTCGTCATTTTGTTCCTAAGAAGAAGAACAAGAAGAAAAATGAGTAAAAGCGAAATACAAACAAACGATTGTTGTCAAATAGCGGCTCTATAACATTATAACGTAGCATAATTTGAACAACTTGCTATATTTTGTGACATGCAGTATACTATAGAGTGTTGTCAAATAGCCGTGTCAGCCGCTATAACATAGCTAAAGAGTGTTCGATGCATTACCAATGGATGTACTTTGATATTTCGGAAGACACCTCTTTCTCCTTTACCGGAGAGTTTCTGAACACAACATATATACCCAATAATCAATGACTTATTTTGAAGGAAAATGAAATAGAAAGAAAAATTGTTCTCATAATGTTAATATATAGCCTTAATTTGTATTGTTTACTTACCTTATCATCAATGCTACCTCGGAGTTTGCTAATCATTTTACACTTTTCTTGCCTCGAGCCAATACTAGTGTGCGTCCTTTGAGAGGAATAGAACAAAATGAGAGATGGTCATGCATACAAAAGATACATGCAAGAATATATGTAACACCAATGCTTTAGATTGAAAGCGTGTCTAGTGTCATACACCGACACTGACACGTGTAGTACATTCAATGTCAATGTCGTGTTTGTGCCTGGTGTTTGTATCTGGACTTCATATGCAAGATTGACCTTTCATGTATATTTTTTTATCATAAAACTCATGTTCATGTCTAGATGTTACCTTGTTTCATTATTTGAGACGGAATTGTTGTTCAAAGTAAATCCACCCTGCAGTAGTGGAACATATATCATGAAACTTTGGTACGGAAAACAAATAGTGACATATATCATGGACTCAGTGTTTTCATGTTATAAACTCCTCATGATATAACTTACGAAAACGACTTATATAACTTACATGAAAATAGTTTAATCATTTTTCCTCTTTTAATTGTAGAAATAGCTTATAAATAAGCGTTAACATATGTACTCAATAATCGTCAAATAATTTTTTTCACAAACACACGTTAAGTACTTAATAAATTTTCCACGAGTATAAACCGTAAATACTTACTTTTTTAGGTAAGGGTCGAGCTTTAAGAACCTGAAAACTTGACTTTGTATGTTCACCTGATTCAGTATTAGTTCTAGACCTATAAAAAATACACAAAAACCACTCAACATTTTGTCACATAAGTTATAGTAATTCACTATAAGTTTTAAAACAATGGTTATTAATTAGGATCTTTAGAAGTAATTGATTTACTTGTGTTTATGTGCTCTAAGTGCTGTTTGCAGATTAGGTGTTTTAGGAATAGTAACATTTAGTTTAGACGCATCGGAACGATCAACCTGCATCACAATTCAAAATCAAACATGTGTATAAAAAATTGTCAAATGTCAAATATGAAATTGAGAGCCAGATCAAACAAACGATGTATCAATGTTGTTAGATAGCAGCTATAACGCTATAGTGTAGCGGAAGTTGAACAAATCATTATTGTTCTGCAATATACGCTATTTACTTTTAGTATAAGTGTTGTTAAATAGCAGCTATATTGCGCTATAGCTACTCCACTTTAGTGTAGCGTAATTCAAACAAACTGCTATTTTTTGCGATATGAGATTGACAACATGTGATGGATTATATTTCCTTATTAAAAACTTATTACCTCCTTAGTTTTCTTATGTGTAAGAAGATTTTGATGCTTCAGTTGAGCAACCTGTCATGAATACAAATAAATTAAAACCAACTGAATCAAATATCAAAATTGAATTTAAAGTAGTTTTTATTTTTTAAAAGAATTTCGAAAATACATTTAGTACATATAGAAGTTTCTTAGAAAATGACATAAATCGAATCCAATGTATGAAGCGAGCCAAATGTTTGTTTTCATTCTTTATAACATTGCAACATGACATAAAAGTAATGAATGCAAAATTGAATTAAGATAAAGATTGAAGATTAAGATTTCAAAATTGTTAAGAGTAAAATGAAATGTTTATATATAAAATAGATTCATCATACCTTGCGCGAGTAACCGGCTTCAAGCTTCTGTCTTTTGCTTAATTGGCCATCTGTGGATGAATAACTTTTTTCTTGACTCCTGCAAGGATCAAGGAAAAGAAAAGAGAAAATGAATATAATTTTTTAATTAAAACAAAATCAGATTAAAATGGATTTGAACTCAATCATATCACATAAAACAAATGACAAATGGTCGATGAGGCACTCAATTAGTGTTGTCGATTACTGATCGCGGAAAATAGCATTTATTCAAAATCCGCTACACTAGTGATTTGTTCGGAATAGTATATCGCGGAACAATAATGATTTGTTCAATTATTAACAATATAGCGCTGCTATAGCAACTATTTGAAAACAGTGCACTCGATACAAATATAAAATCGTTCATCGACATAAACAAATTAGAATATGAGATGTAATTGATACCTTCTGATATGTTGAGGTTTAGGGTTTTGAACTTCTTGAGGGTTCTTAAGCTTTGCCAAATGACTTGCTGTTGGTTTCATAAAAGTGAAAACTTTAGATGTTGATGAACTTGACCTGCTGAGAGTCTTTTTCTTGCCATCTAGAAAATTAAGAATAATTCAATAAGCTTAATAGAAATATCATAATCATAAGTTCATTTTCTGCAGAGAAAAATAGTTATAATCATCACATTTCAGAAAGCAAGGTTTTAAATCGCGATAGAAGTCACATTGCAATCAAATATGATTCCTTATGGAAACAAATTTTGGCCAGACTTTATTTGTCCTACGGCCAAACACTGAATTAACGGGGAGTTAATGCCAAAAAAATATATGATCCATCTTGTCACAATTACTTTCTCATAGACGTAAGAAAAAGAACTTGAAGTCGTGGTGAATGTCGCGATTCCGTACAAATCTTAAAACCTTGTAACAAGGTACAATAATTAGCATAAAAAATCAAAACATTGAGCATGAATTATGAAAAATTTACCTCTATTATTATTATCTTGCATTGTTGAAACTTGTTGAGATTCCAATTCACCATTGTTACCCCATTTAAACTTAATCAAAAATGCTACACACAAAAAATACATTAAAAAAAAGAAACAATTCAAAACATAAACAACATTCAATCATAAATTTACAATGCAACTTTTCATGAGTTGGTAATTTTGTTTTACTCCAAAAAAAAAAACCACTTAAAAACAACAAAAAAACATCATAACGAGGTTTAATAGTTTTCCTTAAATTCCACAAAAAAAAATCCTTAAATTCCTAAAAAAAAAAATCCTTAAATTCTTACGTGAAGGTGGATAACTTTGTGCAAATTCAAACCATTGTTCTGCTTCACAAGCATCCAAAAACGTTTCTTCTTTTGTAAAATCACAAAACATAGGAGCATCAAATTCATATGTAAGATCAATTTCATCATCCAAACATAAAGATGAATCTTCAACCTCAATCTCCACGAACTCTTCTTCCATCTTTATTTTCTTCTCTATCTCTTATAAAATAAAATTCTAACTACCATTATCAGAAAAGAAGCAACATTTATAAAACCCAATTTAGAATCAGAAACAAGAATTGATTTTTCAATGTTTCACCAACATGGGTCTTTGAATTAAACTTGTCCCCTCTCTCGTTTCTGGGAAATTCGGTTGTGATTCGATTTTCCCAGAAAACGAGAGAGAAGTTTGGAATGTTAATAAATTAATTATTGATGATATAATTAATTTACAATTTGATTTGATTATTATTATTATGAATAATAATTTGATTCTGTTGAAAACTGAGAATAATGATTGAAATTAAAACTGCGAAGATTTCGTTGATGAGAATGGATACAGGGGAATAACAGGAAGAGAAGTGAGAGAAAAACAGAGTTGAAAATGAAAATAAATATATGAAGTTTGGTTAGTTAGTTTGTTTGTTTCTATATATGGCGCCGGCCTAAGTTAGTGACAACATTATTACTATTAGAGAAAATTACATCGATCTCCCTCGAGGCCTCTTATTTAATTTTTGAATGACACAAATCTTTACTATTTTTTAACATCTCATCTGTTTTCAGGTAAAAGAATAAATTAAAGAGACAAACCAAGTCATTAAAATCTAATGATTAATGGCTTTAACCAAATTTCGAAAGAATCTAAGTTTAATTCTTAAATGAAATAATTTCTTAGTCTGATTTTACTTACTTATGGAATTACTCGCCACATAAGAGAAGAGGGAAAAAACTAGTAATACTTGGCAGAAATGATACCACTAAAATATTCTAACAAGAAGTTTCATGATACTAATGTTTCTTCTGGTTTTATATATAAACCCAATTTGATTTTTTAAATTCATGAGAAAAAGTAATATATCTAGATTATCGACTAGATATATTACTTTTTCAATGAATATCAAAAGTTAAATTTTCCATATGTATATAGTATATATAGAATCGGACGAAGTAATTCAAAAGAACTTTTAGAGCAAGTACTCCATTCAACCATATATATATATATATATATATATATAAGAAAAAATTTACTTTTTAGATTCATCGTAGAATTGATGTATATGTAAAAATATATAATATTATAGTCTAAATACATCAATTTTATAATGAATATAAAAATAAACTATTTTTTATATATAGAAATGGAGGGAGTAATTAGATTAACAACTTTTTTGACAAAGTATGGACAATTGCTCACGACAAACACAATATGAGAAAAAAGATCTCAGTGCATGTCTTTGTTTGCCAAATGGAACAATTACAACATGCCTCTCTACAAATGAAACCGAGAACAATTATTGTAGAAAATGATTTTACTGATTTATTAAAAGTAATCGTTACAATATTGTAAATACTTGATTAAATAAAGAGAGAAATAAAATCTAATGAGTTTAGTCTAATGAGCCTCATACTAATGCTGTACTAATACTATAATAAATTTAATATTTACAACATTTCCCCTTAAGCGGGTGAATGTATATCTATCATTCACAGATTGCAAGTAAGTTGGTTGAATCTTTCTATTGGTAAGTCCTTTGTCAACACGTCTGTCAGCTGATGGCCAGAAGGAATATAGGCTGTAGTTATCAATCCACTATTCAGCTTATTGAAGAGTGGATAATGCATAGATCCACCTACCATATACTGAAATTCCATTTTTTAAATAGAAAGTGAGGGGAGCAGGGATCGAACTCTAGACCACCTAGTTATAGAGGCTCTGATACCATGTCAAATAACCATTATCCCAAAAGCTTAAGCTGTTAGGATAGAGTCACATCAATGATTTTATATTATTCTAACAATGCTGAACATGATTATGTGCAATACTAATGGCCGGTTTATTGTCACAAAACAATTTCATAGGGCCTTCACATTGTATCTTCAAGTCTTCTAGAACTTGTTTCATCCATAATAGTTCACAAATTCCTGGTGCCATAGTTCTAAATTCTGCCTCAACGCTAGATCGAGCTACTACACTTTGCTTCTTACTTCTCCAAGTAACAAGATTACCACACAAGAAGGTACAATAACCTATAGTAGATCTTCTATCACTCAATGAACCTGCATAATCAGCATCAGTGTAAGCCTCCATAGTTAGACTTCCACCTCTTTTAAACAAGATTCCTCTCCCTGGGGTGGCTTTGAGATATTGTAGAATACGGTTTACAGCTTTCATGTGTCTCACCCTTGGATCATGCATAAATTGGCTCACCACACTCACTGCATATGCCAAATTTGGCCTAGTGTGTGCCAAATAAATCAACTTTCCCACTAATCTTTGATACCGACCCTTGTCAACTTTGGAACTTTCCTCCTAAAAGCTAATTCTATGATTTTGCTCAATGGGAACACTTGTAGGTTTGTATCCAAGTTTGCCTGTTTCCTGCAAAAGATCAAGCACATACTTTTCTCGAGAGATAAAAATGTCTTGTTGTGAGTAGGCTACCTCAATTCCCAAGAAATACTTGAGTTGCCCAAGGTCTTTCTTCTCAAACTCTTTGGATAATTTCTCTTTGAGCAGTTGTCTCTAAGTTAAATCATCTCCTGTAACAATAATATCATCAACATAAACAAAAAGTACAATTAGTTTTCCTCCTTGTGAATGTTTGAAAACAAAGTGTGTTCTCCTTGACTTTGCTTATAGCCGAAGCACACCATTGCCTTTGTGAATCTTCCAAACCAAGCTCGCGAGGGAACTGTTTTAGTCCATATATGGCCTTCTTCAATCGATACACCTTGTTTGTTTCACCTGTGAAACCAAAACCGGGTGGAGTCTCCATATATACTTCCTCCTCTAAGTCTCCATGTAAAAAAGCATTTTGAGAGAATCCAATTTAATTATTGGGTGAAACAATTTCTTGATCAAGCTTTATTTACCTCGCAGTCGAACTCTAAACTATTAGAGTTCCCTTCTCCTAGAAATCAGAGGATTAAAATAAATTAACGAGACTAAGTCACTCGCTCATGAGACTACTGCCACATATCAAGCCCCGCTAGTGTCTTTGGAGGGAGGTAAATGTAATTACCTTTGTAAGTACTCTTTGAGCCCTAAGGTCTTCCCTGCCTTGGACTCGGGCATCATCCCTTCACCCTAAATTTTTCTGATAAAAATAAAAGACTACTAACACATGAGACCGACACATAAGCTTTAATATATATAAATATTACAATTTATTCTCAAAGTAATAAAATAACTATGTTGAGAATAAATTGTAATTTTTTTTTATTAAAGTTATTGTCCTGTTTATGTCTTTTAAATACATTATAATTAATATGTTCTTATATTCTAATTTTTCTTTAGAAGATTTCAAAAAGTTAATAAATTTAGCTTACTAATTTATGATAAACTTATGCCCCGTGTATAATTTTGCAGTCAGTAGCAACTACCGATGACAAATATTTATTCAATTTTTTTTATGTATTAGTGATGAATATTTATTTTGTGTTTTTTAATTTATCATCGATGAGAACTAATATTTCTTCTATTGCTTATAAAAACTATTTGTGAATGCAGATGCTCATTGATTTTTTTTTCTTCTTGATATTTAAGTTTGATATTATACTAACATAAAAAATTTATTTAGGATAAAATATTTATAAATTTATTACATAATATTTTAAAATATAAGTGAAACAAAAATAGAGTAGAATTGAACTTTTATATAAAAATAGATTAAATAAAAAAATATAATTTTTTTACGGAATATAAAAATGATGTTGTATGTTGGAGAAATTGGAGAAAATTAAATAAGGAAAGTAGTTAATGAGTTTCACCAAATGACGTATTTTGAGATAATCCGATTTTATTCTTGGGTGAAACAATTTCTTAATCAAACTTTATTTATCTCGCAGTCGAATTTTAGACTATTAGAGCTCCCTTCTCCTAAAAATTAGAGGATTAATGTCACGACCTAAACTCACATCGTGACCGGCGCACGGACTAATACTAGTCCGGCAAGTCTAATGACTAAATAAATAACTTTACCGAAATATAGAAATCGGTATAATTTAAAGAATCAAAATAATCAACCTTGTATATAAATCTCAATACAATTTGATGGAATCAAAATAAATAACTTTAAAGAAAATATAAAAATCCAGTAAAATAAAATAAAAACCGTTACGAGAGAATCGAGAGATGACTCCATCTCGTTGATAGCCCTTTCCTCCTAAGAGTGGCCTTTCACTTAGTGGCGGCTTCATCTAACGGATAACCCTTTTCTCTTTGATTCGGAAAATACATTATCAAATTCGTCGATCATTACATTACTAAAACCGAGAGCTAGCTCCATCTCGTTGATAGCTCTTTCCTCCTAAGAGTGGCCTCCCTTAGTGGTAGCTCCATCTAACGGATAACTCTTTTCTCTCGACTAATAAAAACATCAAATGTATCGATCAAGGAGAGTCTACATCTCGTTGATAGCCCTCTCCTCCTAATGGTGGCCTTTCCATAGGGGTGGCTCCATCTAACGGATAATACTCCCTACCCAAAATTATATTACTAGGTGCACCTAGGTCGTCGTCATTATAACCGTGGTTCTTAAAATATATCTCAAAACCACATTTCTCAACATATCAAACTATGCCAAAGTATATAAATCAAAACTCAATTTCAGATCTTATGCTAAATAGCTTATATGTAATATAAATAGAGAATGATATTATAGCTCGACAGGGAGGATCCCTGGTCCTACGTATCCCCAAACGGTTAGGGAATCAGAGCCACGTAGTTCTCTAAGTGTTGATTACATATCAATAAAGTATATAAAACTATCTAATTTCATTATATGCACATATACCACATTATCTGTTCGTTGTGGCGAACGGTAAACTTTGAATCCCCAATAAAGCTTCAAAATAAAATTTTAAAACAATTTCCGAAACAAGAATGAATTCATAGCATTATAACCACTAATTTTTTTACTAGTTTGCATTTCACTCACAGACTTCACAATTTCAAGCTAGTAGTAATTCGCAATAACTATATATGTAAATCATAATACTCACAATTAGGGGAAAACACCTTGTGTTTAGGGCAGTGCACAATCTACACTTCCAATAAAAAATCGTGTTCTCAACAGCCTAGTATCTACTGTACAACTTCACACAATATTCCCCATTCTTCATATTTTATTACAACTAGTGGAACATCAATAATTCTATCATTCTACTATGTAAAAGACTTGAACAATTCTTGTTAACATTTACTCTTATTCATCTAATATGAGAATTTGCACTACTACTTATGAGAATCACAATGAAAATTTCTATTTCTCATAATTCTACTTCTACTAATAGATTCATAACCTAGTTTAAGGAACTCACCTTGTTAATTTGATCACAAAAGAAGAAATTGATAGAAAAAGTGAGAATTTTGAGCTTCTTCAATTTTTCCCAAACCTCCTTACTCCATGTTTCTCGCTTTATTCCATTGAAATTTTAAGCCCCTTCTAATTCAATAAAATGAATATAAGTGAAGAGTTTTGCTTAGAAGTTGAAGAGGAAAAATTTTGGCCCATGAGATTGTGTTGTTGGGTTCGGTGACGCCATTACCAAAAGGGGTAAAAAGAGGATTGAAATCCCCCTAATTTTCTTTCACTAGTGGATGTTTCTAGAGAGAAAGCTTTTATTTTTTTTTATTTTTTTTATTTTTTTTTCTCTCACAGCCGCCTCTCCCACTTAACCCTAGTTTATTCCTTTGTTCATCTACCAAGGAGGGGTGATTTTGGGTCAATTTTTGACCCAAAATCACCCCTCTAATTGTTTTTCCTTTCATTTTCATTTAAATAAGTGATTATCCACATATATTTGCTTTTTCATTTTTTGCTTTTTAAGTTTGTCGCCGTCTTGTGCGGCGTTGTGTTTGTCGTTGTCTTGTGCGGCGTGTGTTGGTCTTGTTTTAGTACGGTATTTCGTTGATTCAAATTGACATATTTACCTCAACTCATTACAGATCTGATGAAGACTTGAACGCCAACGTTGCAGATCCGGAAGTATGAAGATTCCGATTACTTTTATTTAGTCATAATTGTAGGCACTTTCATGATGCCGTTGTATGCTATTAACCTAGGTGCTGCAAGATTGTTTGTAGATTCACCTTTTTATGTTTTTAGCAATCTTGAATTTGTAATGATCTATGTATTTTCAATTTGAATGAATGAATACTTATTTTTAGTCAAAAAAAAAAACTTTATTTTATTGAAGTAATTAAATTAATTTTAATTCTATATATGAAATAAATAAATGTACTGATTTGGATTTTCCAATATAACATGTTCATCCCAATTACCAAAATTACCCTCTCCTATATTAAATAATTACTATAGTATAAATCATGTGTAACTACTATTTAATTGGGATATTACAATTAAAAAAATTAACGAGACTAAGTCACTCACTCATGAGACTACTAGCCACACATCAAGCCCTGCAAGTGTCACTACAAGAAAATCGCCCTATACTCCATGGCCCTATTTCAAAATAGGAAATAGTTTTACCTACAGACGTCTGATAAGCGTCACTAAAAGTTGAGTTTTACTTTTTTTTTACTTTAATTTAATTTAATTATATTAAACAACTTCACTTGCGTAAAAAAAGAAAACACAGTGTCACTGTTCACACTTCTCTCTCACTCATCACGCATTATCTCTCACTCTCGATTGATCGATTTCAAATATTCATCTTCAAGCTTCTCACTCTCGATCGATTTCACATGTTCATCTTCTAAATCGTTCACTCTGAATCTTTCATCCTCAATTTTTCAAATCGCCCGAATCTATGCTCAATTGTTCAAAACCCTAACATCGCTCAAATCTTCCAAATCGCTCGGAACTGCTCTCGATTGTTCGGAATAGCTCTGAATTGTTCCAAATTGCTCAAATTTCTTGTAGTGTGTCTTTGGAGGCAGGTAAATGTAATTACAATTGTAAGTGCTCTTTGAGTTCTAAGGTTTTCCCTGACTTGGACTCATACATCATCCCTTCGCCCTAAATTTTTCTGATAAAAAAAAAGACTACTAGCCACACATGAGACCGACGCATAAGCTTTAATATAAATATTACAATTTATTCGCAAAATAATAAAATAATTATTTTGAGAATAAATTGTAATTTTTTTTATTAAAGTTATTGTCCTGTTTATGTCTTTTAAATAAATTATAATTAATATGTTCTTATATTCGAATTTTTATTTAGAAGATTTCAAAAAGTTAATAAATTTAGTTTACTAATTTATGATAAACATATGCCCCGTGCATAATTTTTGCAGTAAATAACAACTACCAATGACAAATATTTATCCAATTTCTTTTATGTATTAGTGATGAATATTTATCCTGTGTTTTTTAATTTATCATCGATGAGAACTAATATTTATTCTATTGCTTATAAAAACTATTTGTGAATGCACATGCTCATTATTTTTTTTCTTCATAATATTTAAGTTTGATATTATACTAACATAGAAAATTTATTTAGGATAAAATATTTATAAATTTGTTACAAAATTGTTTCAAAATATATGTGAAACAAAAATAGAGTAGAATTGAAATTTTATATAAAAACAGATTAAATTGAAAAATATAATTTTTTTATAGAATACAAAAAATGTTGTTGTATGTTGGAAAAATTGGAGAAAATTAAATAAGGATCAAATTTTATTTGTTTAATGAAAAAAAGAGTAAACCTATGTTTAGTTGAGTTATTTTGAAAAAATTGTCTAAACTTTTACTTATGCGTCAGAAGTTTATTAAATTAAGTTAGTTTGACAATTTATATTGTATTATTTTATTCAATATATTGTTGATGATTAATATTTTTATGTAAATAATGTTTTTCATTATGTTATTAAGTACATTATATTAATTAATTTCAATAAATTTAACTTATTAATTAATGATAAATATATGTCATATATATATATATATTTATAATAAATTATAATTATCAATGGCAAATATTAATTCAATTTTATAGAAAAAAGGACAAGTTGTTATATGTTATATATGTTTACTATTTAAGGTCTCGTTTGGATCTGCTCATTTGGTGACTCGTGGGATCATTACTTCATAGGCTCAGTCTTGTGTGATCGGATGCGGAGACATGGAGCCAGCTGAACACTTATTTATTTCTTGTAGCATCTTTGGCTCTCTTTGGTCGTCAGTTAGGTCTTTGATTGACTTGTCATCAGTGGATCCTCTACATTTGGCTGATAATTTTCTTCAGTTTACTTTTTCTTCTGGTGGTCTCAGAACACGTCGCTCCTTCCTTCAGCTCATTTGGCTCTTATGCGGTGACGAAGCCAGAACTTTTGAAAAGAGGGGGCACTATATATATATAAATTTGTGGTATTAAATATATATTTTATTTTCGAAAGCATATATATATATATTTATATCACAAATGTTTTTTATTGTCATACTTTGGTAATATTGAATGATATTATATATGCAGAAGTTGGAGTTTGAACCTCAGACACTCTGCTTGTTCACCTTAAGGTTGAATTTTAGCCACCGGGCTAGCTATGTGACAAAGAAAACATAAAATTCTCTCTACCATATTGAGCATAGGAACATTGCACTATGCAAGTGTTGGAGTTCAAATCGTGACCACGCCAAGGGATGAAATTATAGTTATTGGACTCCTTGATATAAAAGCAATCTCTCTCAAATAATCTCTCGTGCAATTTCATAACTCATTCTTGATAATTTTCATAGCATAAATAACTCTTTTAGTTGTTGCAGTTGCCAAAATGTTTTTTTTTTGTCTCTGATAACGTTATACTAAAATCACTAATCCCTTATAATTTTCATGTGGTGTGGGATATTTTACTTTCATTAGTCTTTTTTATAAGAGATAATTCACTTTTTTACATTCATAGATGACATTATTTAACATTTACTTTTGTTAAATTGTTATATATATCCAACATAATTATATCTAAGTAAAAGATAAACGGTTAATAAGTTGCACGGTTAATCCTTAACCAGTTCTTTAAAGGCTTAATTTAACATTTGATCCCTTATGTTTATTTTAGGTTTCAATTTCGTCCTTTTTTGTTTTAAAAGTTTCAATTTGGTCCCTTATGTTTATTTTAGGTTTCAATTTGGTCATTTCCGTCAGTTTTGTCACATATGACAGACGGTTTGCTTACGTGGACTGTCACGTGGACACCTTGACATGTGTCCAAATTAAACGGTGTTAATGACAAAACTGGCGGGAATGACCAAATTAAAACCTAAAATAAACATAAGGGACCAAATTAAAACTTTTAAAACATAAGTGACCAAATTGAAACCTAAAATAAACATAAGGAACCAAATATTGAATTAAGTTCTTTAAATTATTGTTTGTTTTAATTAAAAAATTCTTCAAAATTGTATTTTAAAATGTATATCACTTGTGTTGTGTAACAACCCGTTTTTCATAAGCCAAAAAGGGGCATTATTTTATTTTATTTTTCTTTTCTTTTTCAACTAACACTCAGAGTGCGCATAGAATATTTTTCAATGAGCCGGCATTCAAATATACAAAAGAGCTCATTACCAAAAGATGCTTCGACAAGCAAAGTGTATTCCTGAATAATTACAGTCCAAGTCTAAGTATTCAAATACTTACAACAAAACGAGTTAGAAAACCCTATGCTAACCCAAAAGCACGGTGCACAAAACACACCGGCGCATAGTCTAACTACTCTAAGCTTCAACACAAGCTCACTATGGCCTAGAGCTGCCAACACCATCCTCTCGACCTACATCGTCATCTGGGGTGGGATGAGCCCGCAAATGAAAGAAAGGGTCACCACAAAATACAAGTATGTATATATATAATCGGTGCGAAAGATGTACACATAGAAAATTTCCACATACACAAGAGAAAGCTCTTAAACTCAAAAGTAGTTCCCACCAACGGGTATATATAAATAAATCACCAATCCTAATGCAGACTTCTACAATGGGTGTGACAACCAATCACTGGTTCGCCACATGCATGATTTTCCGGAAAATTAACCTCTCCTCGAAGAGTCGTGGGGTAGGCAAAGCCACACAGTCATATACGTACCCGCACTAAAAATGCCACACAAGGCGGGTGAAGTCACACAGACAAACACCAGGTGAAGTCGCACAGACAAACACCAACTCAATAAAAATCCAGTCGGATTTGGCGAAGCCACACAGTCAACGCCCGGTACGTAGGCAAAGTCACACAGACATACACCTAGGCACGCAACTATGAAATGCATGACATATATTCTCTTTGGCATATACAGGATAGTCACACAGACAAAATCCCCGCATAGTCCTATCCGACGCACGCATTAATATATGCTCATGCAACCAATCACATAGCCTAAAGCCTATGTACAAACCATCACAACAAACATACATTTTCCTAATCATATGTAAATTGCACACGTATTTATAACCACATTCTCATCAACGAGAATACATAAGTACAAACATGCCAAAGCACACAGCAAATGCATAACAGCAAAACCAAGCATGTCGTAACCGTTTTAAAAGACGGAAATAAAGTGGAGCCCTTACCTCGGCAAGCTTCTGTTAACTAAAACTCGTCCAAACAACACAACGCGCTTCCTAAGACAAGCAGCGTATTATCAATACATTGTTTTCCAACCAATAGTATTGAAACTAAACCGAAAACCCCAAAAACCTAAAGGTTCCTAAGGAAAAACAACTCTTTCGGATACCATACCAAAAACTACCGTATTGATCAACTCCCATGAGTTATATGTACTATTTTTAGAACCCAAAACAATTGGCAAGAGTCTTAAATAATTTGAAATGCAAAATGGCCGTTTTCTTGCGTTATAAGTTACGTACTTTCCGAGTACCCGAAAAACCCGTTTCCAATCCCAACCACCTCCAAAAATTAATAAAAAGGGATTAGAAAGTTAAAAACCAAGTTTAGAAATCAGAATCCAAAATTTCAAGTCTCAGAGCTCGCCCTGGCGAGTTGGCGGCTAGTGAAGGCAGTGAGGACAGGTCTAGCTCGCTCTGGAGCTCGCCCTGACGTGTTGTCATGACCTGTGACACTCGCCCTGGCGAGTAAACACTCGCCCGGCGAGTTGCACCTGTCATGACAGCAAAAGACAGCAACTCACACCACCTTTTTCCCCAACCAAACCTAGTTTAATTCTATTAGTTCCCAACATCTTTTCAAGGCACAAAAGCAAAC
Organism: Trifolium repens; assembly: GCA_030408175.1. Taxonomy (NCBI): domain Eukaryota; kingdom Viridiplantae; phylum Streptophyta; class Magnoliopsida; order Fabales; family Fabaceae; genus Trifolium; species Trifolium repens. The sequence continues at coordinate 14,311,509 of CP125847.1, forward strand.
CATTTTCATAAGCAAGCAACACATCTCCGAAAGCATGTTGGTTGCTTCGAGTGCAAGTTATTTGATTTTCATTGCCAAAATCAAAACCAAACCCAAGCACAAGTTTTATTACGGGCCTTAACCGACTTGAAATCATTTTCAAACATGTTTTCTAGGCGAAAAACAACACCACATGTCACAAGAGTTTTAAACCACTTGGACCCCAAAATACCACACAAAACACTTAGTAAATATTTTCATAAACTCCAAAATATTTTTCATCGGATTTTCTAAAACAAAACCATACAACGCATTTCCCTTTTGCCCAAAGGTTCAAAGACAACTTTTCTTTTCAAAACCTTACAACTTAACCACATGTTATTGATCAATACATAACCAACCTAAAACCCTAATTTTTCTCATGAGATTTTCACCAACTCATGGAAAATAGAAATAACAAAGCCTACACATGCTTACTAAACTCTCATGAACAACTTTCATGAAATAAAAGCTAGCAAAAACAACATTTCTCGCCAAACCCTCATATGAACATAAACCCAAAAACTCCTAAACTCTATAAGTCTACCAACCTAGGAGATGAGAAGAGAGGGTTACCTTTAGAAAGTGATTCTCTACAACCTTCCTCTAAGCTTCCAAGCTTGAAATGGAGTGAAATGGTGAGGAATTGAAAATTTGTGATGAAGGTTAGGAAAGAAATGGAGTCCACGTGAAAGAGAGAAAGAAAGGAAAGACTTGTGATGATTTTCCTAAGTCCACAAAGTGTTAAACCTCCTTACTATGCTATTGCTCTTGCTAACTCATGGCCATTGGATCAAAAGACAAAATGCCAAGACAAAACCCTAGCCATTGGATCAAACCAAACCAAACCCACTTGAGATAAAACTCAACACCACTTAGAAACACTCACACGTTCAGCTCTCGCGCGTCGCGACGAACGAAACTCACCAAAACAGAAAACTTACGGAAAGAACGCCTAACGTTTTACATTTCCAAAACTTATCGCCGAATCTTTTTCCGCGACTGTAATTTTCTTCTATACCTTAGAAAATTATTCTCAGGACATAACCTCACTCACGCAGATATATAAAACTCCCATCCGAAATCTCACTTAAAACAGACGCAGTAAAATTTTACAACGACGGGTAAATTCCTACTCGTTTTTCCAAAAACAAGAATAATAACTCTCATTATTCTGAATCCACCTCAATCTTCTCATTCAAGAAACAGGATCACAAGACAAAAGTCTGTACAATTACAGTGCACGAGCACAAAACAGACTCAATTACAGCAAAAACCTATAATTACACGATGTTTCACCACATGAACACATCGAAACCCTACTATTCCTTAAACCAACTATACAATGAAATCTTGGGTCTTACATGTTGTGTGTAGTTGGTACTTGGTGACTGAAGTACAACTTTAAACTCACATAACAACATCCTATTGGATGATAAATGGGTCTAGCTTGGTATAGCATCAACACATATTATATATATATATAATCCTCAAAATGTTCCCCAACCCTCTTCAACGTAGCTCTATCTGCTCTTATGCGTAACTTTGTTTTCTCGTTTGTTTTTTGCTCATTGTATTTGTAAACTCTTATAGTATCTTTTGGCACACCTTATGTTAAAGCGACTAATCGGTTGTTCTAATATATATCTCATTTTGACTTGTTAAAAAAAAATAGGTTTTATGTATTATTATAAGCTTTTGGAGGTTGTTTATGAAAAAACAGCTTATAAAAATACAATTTTTGTAAATTAAAATTTATAAATTAACATAAAAAATTTATTTACATAAAATTATTTTCATAAACTCAAAAATAAAACAAACACAAATGAACCCTTATTCTTCTTATTCTTTGTAGTATTCTTTATAATTTTGTTTGCATGTTGTTTGTTGGTTCATATTTTTATGTGTACTATTCTTCCTTGATTTTATTTTTCTTTCTAGAAAACATGTTATTAGAGTTCATATTCTTATTAGATTGATGATATTAGATTTGATTTATATTTTTACATGTAGATTTTTTCTGAAAAAATTATGTAAAGATTGAGTTCCTATTTTTTCCGTTTAACATATTAATTTTTTTAATTTTTTTTTTGTTGATGTGGACAATTATATATTATAGGTTCATAAATAATGCTTATTAATTTTTCTATATTAAATACTACTGAATAAACCGAGATTAAGAGTTTTACATGTCTTTTTTTCATTTTATATTATTTAGAAAGTTATCTACGTTTTTTCAATTGTCTATGTGATTGATTTATTTTAATTTATTTGAGTATGAAAATACGATATATCTTTAACACGGGACTCTGTAGGACTTCATCAACAAAAAATAATTGTAAATTTTATACTAATTTTTAAACGAATAGTAACATATTTTGACCTTGTTCGGTTGTTCCTATTCTCAAAAACTTTCTTTTCACCGTACCACAAAGAAGCAATCTTCACGCGTGAGCGTCAAATGGAAAAACCTATGTGTGAATCTCTTCACTCACATTAATAAATTAAGGTTCTTAAAAAAGTTCGAACGAAGTTTATGAAAAGTTTAAAAAGTTCGAACGAAAGTTATGAAAAGTTTAAAATAGCATACCATTACAAAAAATCAAAATTATATTAATTTATTTTAGATTTTCCATAGATTTCATCAGCCATATGTAATTTAATGAAAATAAAATGGACACACAATATGGAAAAACCCCCTTAGTCGAAATTCAAATTTTAATTAGTCAATGTGTATTTTTAATAGTGGGATGGGAAATGTTACCAGTTTCCTATTATATTATACCACTGAGAGATTCTCTCTCTCTCTCTCTCCCGTCTCCGTCGCAATACTCTATAGGAGCTCCATCAACAATAAAATAATTGCTAATTCTAGTATTTTTTTTAATGAATATCAATAAAATTCTCGTGTTAAGTTATCACTATCTTCTACATACATTTTTCATCATGGAGGATCACTTTTTATCCTGCTAAATAAAATTTTTAATAAATGATCCCCGTGATAAAATATTAAATATGAAAATATGGATAACTCTCGCAGTCGAAATTCAAAATTTTATTGGTCAATGTGTATTTTTAATAGTCGGGTGGAAAGTGTTCCCCGTTTTCTATTCAACACCACTAAGAGATTTCTCTCTCTCTCTCTCTCTCTCTCTCTCTCTCTCTCTATTTCTATCTCTCTTCCGTCTCCATTATATGATTCTATAGATGCTTCATCAAGAAAAAATAGTTGTTAATTCTATATTATTTTTTTTAATGAATATTAATTAAATTTTCGTGCTTAGTTCTCACTATGATCTACATACACTTTTCATCATGAGGATCACGTTTGTTCGTGCTAGATAAAATTTTGAATAAGTTTTCCCTATGATAAATTATGAATATGAAAATAAGGATAATTCTTGGAGTTGGAATTCAAATTTTAATTCGTCAATGTGTATTTTTAATAGTGGGGTAGGAATAGGGATGACAACAATATCCATACCCGCGGATATATGCGGATAAAATCCGTCATAGATACGGAGCAGATAACTTAATGGATATCCAAGGATAAATAATTAGGGATGACAACAATATCCATATCCGCTAAGTAATTAGTAAAATTACTTAAATATCTCTACTTACATATAAATTCTAGTATTTTTATATTTTATCTTTTGCAGTTTGGCTATTTTATATAAATTCTAACTTTGTTTGACTCTCTTGCTGGTCAGTGAGGTGATTTTTGTTTGTAGATTTGGTATTTTCATTAAAAATAGAGAGGAAAATTTATAAATGTTTTGTGTTTTAAAAAAAACTAATTTTTTTCGATAATTAGTTTTTTTTTTAATAAAAAAATATCATCCATGGATATCGGTTAATATCCGCGGATACTTCAATATTCGTGGATTACCCGCGTAGCGAATATCCACACGGATATGAAGCGGACACAGATATCATATATGTATGACGGAGCAGATACGGATATCACACTATCTGCGTCCATGAATATCCATTGACATTCCTAGGTGGGAAGTACTTGTCATTTCTCTTCGAGTGATCTTATCCATGAATAAAATAGTGTACTTTTTTATTTTAATTTGTTTGAAAGTAATCTAAATATAAATGTTCCTTCATTTTACAAAATTAAAATATTAAAAATATACCAAGATAGTGTCGCACAAGTGGTAGATACTTGGGCCCCTTAACCATTTGGTCTTGAGATCGATCCTGACCGGTGCATATGAAGAATCATTTCTTAGGAGAGGTCAATCTCTTAAATAAATTTCAGTTAAATCAATGAGATTAGTCTCTGCAGTTGCGCACGGATGATACCTTTGGTTTAAAAATAAAAAATGTGTATATAAATATAATATTTCTGAGAGTTTCTAAAAAAAAGATAGTATATAATATTTGAGAGTTTTCACAAAAAAAATAAAAGAATTGAGAGTTCAAAAAAAATAAATTATTTGAAAATGTTTCTACAAAAAGAAAACAAAAAAATATAATATTTGAAAGAGTTTTTTTTTTTAAAAAAAATTCAATTATTGTTGTCAATGAGATTTGAACAACATACCTTTGTTAGTAATTATAAGGTAATTTTCTCTACAAAAAGAAAGGTAGTTTTCCTTAAAATATTACTCGCTCCGTTCCTTTTTGTTTGTTGTTTTAGAAAAATAAATTTGTTTCAAATTGTTTGTTGTTTTGATAATTCGAGTTTATATGTTGTCTATTATACCCTCCTTCCTAATTTTTTTTTATTGACTAAATTTTATATAATTTTTTTATTGTATCTTTTTTTTTACCAAACTTCTTCGTACAATCTTTTTATTGTATTTGTGCTATATCACACGAACGGTTACCACATGAAATTTGACGAAGGTGATAAACGGTTACCATACAGGGGTAATCTATGGAAATAAAAAAATAATTGTTGGACAAAAATGTAATTATCAATTAAGAGCAGTATAATTCTTGCCTTTCATTTATAGGTGCTTCGTTACAATAAGCATTAGTGTATTTTTTTTACTAAACTTCTTCGTATAATCTTTTTTTGGTGGTTTTATTTTTTTGGAAAGAGAAAGTGTGTGCAAAAAAATAAGAATTTTTTGATGGATTAAAATTAGAGTATAATATATCCCAAAAAAAGGGTATAATAGGAAAATAAAGTACAAAAATACACTTTCTTAATTTGGCTTATTTTTTCTCAAACAACAAACAAAAAGGAACGGAGGGAGTATAAAAATTCAATTATTGTTGCTAGTGGGATTCGAACAACATACCTTAAGCTAAAAACTTTGAATGACACCTAAGCAAGAGATGCTCTAATTGAATGCCACATAAGCAATTACTATTGAGAATGCACGAGAAAGCTCCGTGGGAATCTCGTAATGTATATAATAGAGATATGTGGACTTATTAGAATTGTACACTTCAATAGTGTACCTGTACTTGTCCAAATAAAATGTGTACTGGAGCGTTCACCTTTTTTTTTCTTTCATATTGATCTTTTATTTTACCGTCAAAAACATATTAATCTTTTATTGTTGGCATAATCTTGTTTTGAAAAAAATGATGTTATATGTTAGACTATGTACAATTGTTTTGGGTTTAAACCCCAATTTTTTCACTTTTCAATACTCCACGTCATTTTCTCTCTCTTCCACATAACAATTGAAGTATTATTCAAATTTTGCTCCAACAATAGTTTAGTTTAAATCAAATACTCTCTCTTCCAACTCACTTCATATACCCCCATTCTTTATTCTTTATTTATATTATTTAATTTTGTATAATAATTATTACTGTATTATTTATATTTTTTGAAATAATCAATATTTTTAATCTCTACAAATGAGAAGGAAGTGTAAAAATAAGTTGTTTTTTTTAATGTTGAAAGTATATCAAACCATACCTCTATTTATAGAGTTATTAAAATTATGAATTTTGGTATTAAAAAATATATGCTAGCCAATAATTGCCCTAAAAAGATTATGAAAAATAAAAATATACACATCCAATTAAAATATGATAGATACATATACGCATTTAAATAAAAAAATAAAAGAGAAAATAACAAAACAAATCTATTGTAAAAAAAAAAACAAATCAAATCGCGCCACGTGTCATACTCTTTCCCACTAATTTTGCTTTTAACCTGTTAAAAAATTCATCCCCTCTCTCCTCCACCTATTTCAACTCCAAGTTTAAACCTTACCATTGTAACAATTCAACCTTCTTTTGGGGTTTAAATCTCACCATTGTACATAGTCTTAAGTTAAGTTCTTATTTTGATGGGTACCTTTCATATCTTTAGAGGTAAAATTATATTTAAGGGTAGAAAGTTTAAAATATTATCAAAATTGATGAGGATAAAAGAGGTACTTTAGTCGTAATCTATTAACAATATGTTATAAGTTAAATTGAGTTCATATTTTGATGGGTATCTTTCATAGTTGATTTTTGTCCTATTTTTCTGTTTCATGTACTAATCTTTTCCTTTTTTCCGTATTTATTAATCTTTTATTGTTGGAATAATTTTATTTTATTTTTTAAAAAAAGTTGTTATATGTTATCTTTCATATCTTTAGAAGCAAAATTACATTTAAGAGTAGAATATTTGAAATATTATTAAAATTGATGAGGGCATATTATGTGCGTTAGTAGCAATCACTTTTAATATATTGTTCGTAGATTGACGAGGACAAATTAGTTTTTTAGTAGTAGTTTCTTGTAGATTTTTTTCAACTAAATTTTTTATTTTTTTTTATCTTTAGAGGTAAAATCATATTTAAAGGTAGAAGATTTGAAATATTATTAAAAATTGATGAGGATAAATTAGGTTTCTCAGTAATTTTTTTTTTAATATATTGCATTTTTGTTACTATTTGTTGCTCTTAATCTTTTATTGTAGACATGATATTTTTTTTAGACAAAACTTAGGAGCATTTCTTTAGATGTCTTTCGTATGATTCTTAACATAAAAACTATGATTTCCTCAAATTCATAATTTTTTTAAAGTTTGTTAAATCCACAAAATATGAATTTTATGTTAAGAACCATACGAAAAACACCTAAGTTTTGTCATTTTTTATATAAGTTGGCCTACTCTTTTCATTGTTCCCATGTATCTTCTTTTATTAGGTATTTCTATTTTTTTTAAGTTATTATAACTTTTTATTTTATTTTTGATAAGTTGTTAAGATTGAGTTACTATTTTTGAGATCTATCGTTTATCATGGTTTCAATTCTTATTTTTAATGTGTTGTATCTTTTTTTTTCTTTCTATTTTTATGTTTTGTATATATCTTTTTAATTTATTTTTTATCTTTAGAGGTAAAATTACATTTAAAGATAGATGATTTATAATATTATTAAAATGTATAAGGATAAATTAGATTTTTTTTATAGTACTGTAGTTTCTTTTAATATATAGTATCATTATTAGATAGAAGTAGATCGTTGATTAAGGTTAATCCACAAAATAAAATACAACATGACATATATGTAATGTCTATCAGCTGTAATAGTCTTTTTGTCACAAAAAAAACCAACCGTAATAGTTTGTTTAAGATCCAAAAGGTATTAAAATAAATTTATAAGAAAAGGTAGACATTAAAACAATTACTCGTTTGTTTGTAAAAAAAAAAATTACTCGTTTAATTTCAATATTAAAATAACATACAAAACCTTTTTAAAAAATAAAGTGACACTTACAAGTTTTCTAACTAAAGAAGATGAATGAAATGATTTTTTATTTGTTGAGTTGGGTGAATGTTTGAGAAAATTAAAAGAAGTTACAGAGAACTTTGAGAGAATGATGGAAAGCATGTTGGAATGGTTTTCTTTTTTGTAATAAAATTACTTAAAACATAATGGCGGTAAATGAAACATAAAAATATCAACAAAAAAAAAAAGTTTTCATTTTTTTCTTACATTTATCGCACTTATTTTTTTGAAGTAATATTTTTTTTCCTAATGTCGAGATATTATTCGTCTTATAAAAAAATAAATTAAAAGTCTCCCAATCATCATCGTTCGTACTTGTTTCTGGGCACTAGAACTTAACCCCTATAAACATAGCGTTAAATGCTAGGGGATTTGGTTCGTGAACACACAATCTCACCAAGTGAATATTCAGGACTCGTTCGTACTTCTTTGGAATCACTGCGACCCAATTTCTACCTCTTTCTTGATGCACTCTCTTGAGTTCATCGGCGGTTGAAATCCAAATATGGAACAAAGATCGGTCGGAACAATACTGCGAGGGTTTGTGATCACATCATATTTATCGCGTCTTCTATTGTTTTTATTAATATCTTTTTGCATCTCTTTGTAATCCCTATTAGATATGTTATCTGATAAAATAATTTTGATGCACGAAAATATTTCATTCAATATCAACCTCTCAAAACAAAAAAACAGATAAAATATTCACTTTATGATATTTGGTGTCATTCATTTGTTGTCCTACTTTATAATTAAGTTAATAACAATTTTAATAAGATTCATGAAAAAATCACATTGGAAAAATGAAAATATATACAGTAGTGTTGCAAGGACATTAGACAGGAGGTGCAAATTAAGTTTATTAATAATCTAGACATTGTTAAAATGATATATTCATATTAAATATTGAATTGGGTGAATGTTTAAGAAAATTGAGAGAAGTTTGAAAGAGTTCAGAGAGAGAATGATTTTGTAGAAATGAAATGGTGGAACAAGTTTTAATTGGAAAATAATGTTGTAATGGAAGACATTGAAGAGAGGGATGACAATGATTAGGATTGTAACACTCCAAAACTTACAAATAGTTATTTGTTTATAATATGGTTTATTTAGATGTTTATGTGTTAAGTAAATTATTTGACAGGTTAGGAGTATGGGAGTATTAGTTGAAAATAATAATTAATTGTAATCACATCCTATCTACCCAGTCTTCTATTGTTTTTATTATTTTCTTTTTGCATCTCTTCATCATCTCTTCATCCATATCACACATGTTATCTGACAAAACAATTTTAATGCGCAAATTTTTCTCTTTCAATATTAACCTCTCGATAAAACTAAAACTTTTACTTGATGGTATTCGGTGTCCTTCATTTTTATTCCTACAATAATTATTAAGTTGATAACAATTTTAATAATATTCGTGAAAAAATCACATTGGAAAAATTAAAATATATACGGTAGTGTTGCAAGGAAATTAGACTATGAGGTGCAAATTAACCTTATTAATAAATATTAGTTAATTATTCGTAAAAAATAAAAAGAATAATCAAAGCAATATAGATAAATTATTTTGTCACACTTGTCGCTTAAACAAAACTCCCAACATTTTAGAATCTACATTCATTTTCTTTCATTTTTTTTAGTAGTATTCTTCTTCTTCTTTTTTTAGGAAATCTACATTCTTGGCTTAATATTCACATTTATATTTATAATTAAAAATCTGGACATTGTTACAATTACTAGTACAAAAATACCTTTATAGAAAACTTTTTAAGTCAGTTAATATTTCCACCTGACCTAACAAGAGGCGCGGTGGCAGTTCCGTAATTAAGTTAAACTTTGTTAAGGCGGTTACGATGTTAACCGACCTAATAGGGATTAAAAAAAAAAAAAAAATTCAAAAACCTTTTTGTTAAGTCAGATGTAGATTAGCTGACCTAAGAAACCCCTTTTGTTAAGTCATGTGTCTCTCAACTGATTTTAGAAACTTTTTTTTTAAGTCAGATGTCATTTATCTGACCTAAGAAGTATTATTTAATTTTACCAATTAAATTGTAAAATGTGGCATACAGGAATCGAACCCATGTCCCTTAACTAATATAAAAAAATCATAATCTTTTTGTTTCTTTTTTAAAGAAAAATCATAATTTTTTTTAAAAGAAAAATCCTAATGTTTAAAAAGATTTTTTTTTAAAAGGAATATTTTAAAAAGATAAAAAAACAAATAATTAAACAAAACAAAAAACTCTATATATCATGCATCCAATAATTTCTGTATCTTTATACTTCACCTGCGTTACTGTTACTGCGTATCTTCTTCACCTGCGTTACTGCTATCTTCTTCGAACTTCTTCTTCACCATCCAATTTCTTCTTCTTCTTCGCTGCAAACAATCAATTGAATTCAACCCGCTTATTCAAAATCGAAACCCTTCAATCGAATTCAATCCCCTCATTCAAAATCGAACTTTCAATCCCTAACTTTCTGCAACTCATAATATTCTGTCTAATTGTAATACCAGTCGCTACTTAACTACGGTCTGGCAAGTGTACCAGTCTGTCGTCGAGTAATAATTCACACTCTACTGAGTAGAATGAGTTCGTATCCACAGGGACAGCGCCTCGGTTACTAAGCTTATTCTAAGATTTGTTGAGATTGCCTCCGCTTTATAAGTTGGGATAATTTTAGATTCAAGAAACAGAGAATATAACTAGAAAGAAAGACAATTTAAGAAGATAGGTTAAGTAGTTGGAATCTCTCCCTAATTCCTGCTGGGTAAGTGGTGCTGTATCGTTGACTATTCCTTTTTATTATTGGTGAACTAATATAATTAGTAATAACCGCGTACGGTAATTACCCTAATTACAAGTATAAAGAACCTTAATTACTAGTTTATAGTTAGAAACCTCGTGTAGACACGTTGTCACATTCCTATACTAATTACTTAGATTCTGAATATGTAGTCAATTAAGTTCGGTTGCATTAGTTCTCTAACCTTTTACCACTAGTGTGATTAAGCTATTGTCTAATTGGTCGGGGTTGGCTGCCGGTTCTGTGGCACAATACTAGATCACTAACCCTATAAGTTAGTTGCCGACCCTTGGGTAATCCTAACCTTGAGGCACAATATTAAATATCACTAACCCTTTTGAGGTTAGCTGCCAGCCAGTGATAAACCCTGGCCCTAAGGCACAATGCTAGATATCAACATCCCTAAAAGCGTTCCCTAATTGTAGCTATCAATCGGGTTACATAATTAAAACATAGACAATAGAATTAATAAAACTGAATAGAAAATTATATAAACTTAGTACCAATTTACATGATTCCAGCATTCCTAAGGGAGTTCATCTTCTCCACCTAACCTAAAGGAGTTTAGCTACTAATAGATATAATTAAATTACAAGAATTAAATAAATGCATACCAATAACCTTGCTACCTTGTGGAGGAAGTTATCTTTCCCATTGAAGGGGGAAAATTCATTCCCTAGAGCTCCTCCTCCTTTGCTCCTTATAGAGAAATAGTTCTCTAAATTTCTGAATGAATAATTGTGAAGGAGGAGAGCTCTATTTATAGTTTTTTGGACTTGGGCTGCAAGGCACATCGTGGTGTGATGGATCCCATCGTGGCACGATGGCCATAGGATTTTAGTTGCTTAATTTCTAAGCTTACTTAGCCACCAAGTTATGCCATCGTACCACGATACATGTCATCGTTGTACGATGAAAAGATTTCTTTTAAAAATAAAACTTGTGCTGTCTTGGCCAACAAGCAGCTCCATCTTACTGCGATGAGACATCAAAATTACGTTTTTGCTTCAACACGAAAGTTGTAGATTTTTGTCTTAGCTTTCCAACGCATGGTCACGGACCTCATTCCGATACTCGTAGCTCAAGTTATGGTCCGCAAACTGAAAGTTGCGCATTTTCTTCATTATTTGCTCTTTTTATGCATTTTCTTCAATTCTTGACTTCTTGAACAAGTAGCTTCACTTCTTACATCATATAAATTACTGTCATCACTACTCATTCATAGTTATGTAATCTCCAAACCCTTCATCACCTTCGAATCATTCATAAAGCTTGAAACCCTAACTTTCACATAAATTGAACTGCTTCACTGAAACTTGAAAACTCGAACCGTTTCCTTCGCTGCAAACTTGGAAGGAATTGTTTTCTGTTTGATTGCAAACTTAAAAATTCGAACCGTTCTCTTCACTCATTCACATGTATGTAAACTCGAATCATAACTGTTTGGATTATTATTTTTTGCTCAATTTGAATGTAGAGATATTAATGGTTAACTTAGTATTTAATTTGATGTAATTTATGGTTCGTGTTTTTTTTTGTTTTTTTGCTTTTGATTTTGAGTTATTATGAAGTTCTTTAAATTTCAAATGACTAGGTTTGGTTACATATACTTGTGTTTGCATATTTTTTTTAATTCAGAATTGTTTTGCAGTTAAACAGGGGTTATAGCAGCACTATCTGAAATTTCAGTACACAATTTAGTATAAAGTGTAGTTAAACAGGGTTTATAGCATCGCTATTTCACCGTAGCTTAGCGGAATTTGAACTACCCTCGATTTTCCATAATATGCGATCTACGGATCTACAACAATGGTTTTTGCTCAGATCCAATGTAGAAATAGTATGATTCAATTGGTGTTTTCTTTGAAATAAGGTATTGGTTGGTGGTATTGTTGCTTTTGATTTGGATTTCATGAAATTCTTTAAATTTCAAATGGTTTTTTACCACAGACTTGTGTTTGCACAATACATTTTGAAATTGAGAATTATCTTGTTTATGTTATTGGTTTTACTTTCTAATTAAGGCCAAGTATATATTAATCATGTTAGCCAACAACTCAACAAGGGTCACTCATCTTCCATGTACTGGTTTTTGCCTCTGAGTTTGTCTCTATACAATTGCCTTGTTTGTGGGTGGTTTTTTTTTCCTTCCTTGTTTCTTGTCGTGTAGGATGTATCTTATTTTCTCTTCCAGGCTTAGCTTGTGCATTGGGTGGAGATCTCTATATTTTTATATAATTTTTGCTGGTTAAGAAAAAAAAAAAGTTACAGGTTCTCAATATATATATGAATTTGGGATGTTTTATAATTGCTTAGCTAAGTGAATGCATCAAATCACATGTTAAACATGCTGTTTACATTCTTAATAGTGTTCTCAATTGGAGATCATATATAATAGAGGGATCATATTGTGCTATGCTATAGTGACAGTGTTGTCAAATATCAACTATTTTTGGCTTTCATGTGGTAATACAATACAATAAGGCATTTTAAGTAGCATCGTATAGTTCATAAATAGGCTCTTTTTTTAGAACTGATAATATGTTCAATCAGTTTTGATGGAAGGTTAATGTATAACCTCATTTTTAACTATGTCAAATTAAGTTAGAAATTAAATTAAATTAAATTAAATTAAAATCATTGACTTTTCTGTTCGTATCTGGTGCAACATATATGGATCAAACCTTGAAGTTTAATGATGAGCTCGGTGGAACAAATGTCTTTATTGAACACCTAAGGGAAGATATTGTGGACTTGTGCATGGGTACAAAAGAATTACGCTTCACTATTTTACAAATCATGTAAGTATTTTTTTATTTGTAAATTTAATAATTTATCATTCACTTAATTTCATTTTTAATGTAAATAACTTTCAATATATTAGATAGGCAAAATTACACTGATAGTCCTTTATCTTATTTATTTGTAACATTTTGGTCCTTTATCTTTTATTTGTAACATATATGTCCTTTATCTTATTTATTTGTAACACTTTAGTCCTTTATCTTTTATTTTTCCCATACAGGTCCTTTATCTTTTATAATTTGTTCATATAAACCCTTGTCTCTTTTTTTTTAATTAAAAAAATACTAATATTTATTTTTTATTTTTTAAAAATAATTTTTTTATTGAAAAATTAAAATTTAAAAAAATGAAGAACACCTTCATCATCTTCATCATTTTTCATGAATATTCTTCATCATCTTCCTTGAATTAAAAAGAATATTTACTCAAATTTACCTCCAAACATCATAAATCTATATTATGTTTATTTTCAATTTCTTATAAACACAAAAATCAAAACCCACAAATCCTTAATAAACCCTAAACAAATTAAAAATGCAATAATTTGTTTTGCATCTTCTAAATATCCTGCTCAACCAAGAAGATCAACCAATCATCCATAATTCTCCATGTTTGGCTTCAAATGATAACTATGTCTCATCAATTCAAACACCCGTTTCCCTTCATCTACAAAACCTCCATGAGAACATGCACCAAGAACACCAAGGAAGGTAACAGTGACAGAGGTTGAAGCCCACTTTCCAGCATCAAGGTACTCATAAAAATGTTGGGTGGGTTTGGGTACTCCTAACAAATTATTGCATTTTTAATTTGTTTAGGGTTTATTAAGGATTTGAGGGTTTTGATTTTTGTGTTTATAAGAAATTGAAAATAAACATAACATAGATTTATGATGTTTGGAGGTAAATTTGAGTAAATATTCTTTTTAATTCAAGGAAGATGATGAAGAAGATTCATGAAAAATGATAAAGATGATGAAGGTGTTCTTCATTTTTTTATTTTTTATTTTTCAATAAATAAATTATTTTTAAAAAATAAAAAATAAATATCAGTATTTTTTTAATTAAAAAAAAGAAGACAAGGGTTTATATGAACAAATTATAAAAGATAAAGGACCTATATGGGAAAAATAAAAGATAAAGGACTAAAGTGTTACAAATAAATAAGATAAAGGACCTATATGTTATAAATAAAAGATAAATGACCAAAATATTACAATTAAATAAGATAAAGGACCATCAGTGTAATTTTGCCTATTAGATATTTGCACCGTCGTTGTATTGAATTGGGCAACAATGACATTTACAGGTTTATTGATCCGCATTTCACTCATAATCAAAATGAGTGGCATAGTGTTCAGTCCTACATAGAAAAGAAGTTGTGTGATGATAAAAAAAATGGTTACCTTGCTCCTTATTTTAACAATAACTTTTTTATACTTGTTATAATATTCAATCACTTATAGTAGATAGAAATAATTTAGGCTAAACTACATATTTGGTCCCTTACGTTTATTTTAGATTTTAATTTGGTCCCTTAGGTTTAAAAAGTTTCAATTTGGTCACTTACGTTATCAACGTTTGCATTAGTTGGTCCCTTCCGTCATATTCCACTGTTCCACTGTTTCAATTGGACACATGTCAACGTTTCCAGATGTCCACGTGTCAATCCACGTGTGCAAACCGTCTGCCACGTAAGCAAACTGTCTGCCACATGTGCAAAAACTGACGGAAGAGACCAAATTAAAACCTAAAATAAACGTAAGGGACCAAATATGTAGTTTAGCCAATAATTTATTTCACACATTAAATTGCATGTTGTCCTTTGTAGTCATCATTAGCAATTACTCATCATTAGTCCTAAGAAGCTTGAAGTTTCCTTTCTATGTTCGTTGGGAAAGAACACGGATGAAAAAATCTATGACATTGTTGAAATGTAAGCATTCAATTTATTTATCGTACACGGACTTTGTGATATGTTTTATGATATAAGTCTAATGTTTTATGGTCCACTAAAAAAACTAGTTATGAGTGTGGCTATTTCATTATGATTCACATGTTGAACATTGTATTTGCGACTCTTGTTGGTTCATGAACACAAGTAAGTAATAGATTTATGTTAACAAGTTGCATGTATCACTTAATTAGTACAATTTTTTATGTTGATATAGTAATTTAATGTTATGTCAACATTTATTTATACAAATATTTGGGGATTCAAAGCCATTTCATAAAGATGAAGTTAAAAATGTTCAAGAACGCTTTGCAAACATGATATTGGAACATATTGAAGCAAGTACGAACAATGATATGAATTATGGTGCAATTATGTATTAGATATTGGCTAGTCTTTAAGGTTTCTAGTTTTGATAGTATTTTGATAAGTACATAGTTGTTATTTCACCTAGATAGTTAGTCTTTGTTTATGCTAGCTTTTTTATAAGACTAGTTATATTTGTGAGTTTTCATTTTAGTGCAACTCAACTTGCGTAGTAGTGTTGTGGTTGTGTACTTATTTTGATTACAATGATATTTTAATTTGATATGATTATTTATACTTCTGCGGTTTTATTTTGAGACATGACAATGAAATATAATATGATGTTGTGTTGAATATTTCTTTTGATGAATTGATGTTGCAGTGTATATATATATATAAAAGGTGCTATTATAGAAAAAAGGTTGCAGAAAAAAAAATTTCTTAGGTCGGTTACTAATAATTTTGATTTATGATAAAATTTATTTTTGGCGTATTATGTTAAAAAAAATTGTGTAATAATTTTTTTTATTAACTTTAAATATTATCTTTATGGTATTTTTTTTTTAAAAAAAAAACTATACCTTAAAATTTATCTATTACTATATATAAAGAGGATACAAATTTTTGGGATGACTTTTTCATTATACCTATTTTACCCTTAAAAAAACTACCAAAAAAAAAAACTAAATATTTGTATATGTTGAAAAATAACTTCCACATAAAAATAGATTTTCAGTTTTTTTAGTAAATATTTTTTAAACACAACTTCCACATAAAAGTATGTTTTCAGTTTTTTATAATAAATATATATATATATATTTTAACAACTAGCCACAACAAAAAAGGATGTTAAGTAGTTATCAATTAACTAAGTCCAATAAAAAAGGAGATTAAGTAGTTATTTATATTTGCACAATAGAGAATTTCGATCACAGCAAATAGAAAAAGGAAAATATCAATTACACAAACGGGCACGGAAGGCGGCTAGTATTTATAATTTGCAATAAACAATAAAAATGCAAACAAAAATCTCATAAAAAAAAAACAATTTGAGAGGGATATTTTAGAGATTAAAAAATATTATTGGGGGTGCATTTAAAAACTTGTAATTCCATAAGCCCAACTCAATTCATCAACTTCTTCTTTTCTATCACATTATAGAGACACACTCAACTCCGCCGTATAAACCAAAACCTCGCCGGAAAATGAATTAAACGAAAAACACCTCCTTGAGCAGCAGCTGCGGCACCTCCCTCTCTGCTGTGCGACCATTTTACACCGGAAGGAGCTTAATCGCATCAACCAACTCTGATATTCTCTTTTCCCAAAGTTTTCTTATCAATTTCGGTAACACTCTCCTTCATCCCAAGCTCTAATCTGTATGGATTGGATTTTCTTCATGTTTTGTGATGTTTATTGTTATTCGGGATGAACATCAACTTTTTGCTTTTTATTGTGTTGATGAACTTTTTATGAATTGAATTGTTCTGCTTTTGGTGCTCTTATGTTTAGGTTCATGTGAGAGATTAAGTTTTAAGTCTTTTGATTCGGGGAATTTGTTTTGTTAAGCTTGTCTCGTGATTTGTTTTGGGTGAATTTCAAAGATAATATCCATGTGATAATTTGTAATTTGATTTGTATTATTACATCAACTAATTGTTATTAAATTATCTTTTTGTTTGAATTGGCTATGTATCATGAAGCAGTAATTTGCAATTCCTGCTGTTTACTTTATAGTATTACTAGTTGTTAATACTTTGCACAAGTGCTGATATATCACGGCATTGTTGCGCAACATGGCCACTTTAACGTTGCTGGAAAATGCTATAAAAGCATATTCATTTTCCTTCAAAATAAAACCTTAAGCTTTTGTGTGTATTCATTATGGGTAGATATATTTGTTCGTAATATTTGGAGCACATATCTTATAGGTATTGTGTGCTTTACCAAATATGTTTATCATTATAGGCATATTTCTAAAAAAACTAAGGCTCGTGGAGTTATCTTACTGAGGATTGTTCCTACTTAAAAGATTTACGATGAGTTATCTGAACGAAATTTGTTTAATGATTATTTATGTTTAGCGATCACAGCTAATATAAAATTTTGTTGAATCTTCATGCATGACATGTCAATATTTTAATGTTCTGCACTTGGATGTCTTGTTACAGGCTTTTTTTGCACTGATGTTTGATGTGTGAAATAAGAAAGCATTTGATAGTTTAGCCACGCCAATATATAATGTTTGGATCCACCCCTGCCTCAAGTATTTGGCTATGCCGTAGTGCTATGACCAGAAGCAGATCCTCTAAACCTACCTTTAGATTGATCTGGACCGATAGATTAATCAGACCACTAGAATCATGCCACATTGCTCTCTTCTTTTTTAAAGAAAATAATAAATACCTGCTCCGTCTCCACATCGAGCCGCTTCATTGTTTCCACACTGTCAACTGTAGTCATCGTTTCCCCGCCGTCGACCGTCATCCTCACTCTCATCACAGTCTCTTTCTTTTCCTCATATTAGAATAACTTAGACTAGCATCTAACTTATACAAACTTTTCAATTTTTATTATTATTATTATTATTATTATTATTATTATTATCATGAATTAGTCTTGACAAATTTATAGGTTTTTGGAGAAGTTAAGTGAGATCAGAGAACATCTGATAGAATTGATCTATAGAAACTAACTTCTAGTTTTTGACTTATGTAATATAGCAGTGTATTGTTTCAAAATCTCATTGATATTGCAAGATTCTGTTAATTAAGTTATGATAAAGATGCTTGTTTCATATACTTTTAGTGTTATAATAATATGGGTAATTGGGTGTGCAATTTCATGTTTTATTGTCTTAATGTTTGAAAATTTGTCATGTAATGGTTGCTTGTGCAGCTTGGTGATCCTTATTGCGTGAAAAGAATTGAGATTGAGTTTGTTCACATTAAAGACGGTTTTTGCTAGTAAGCAAGCATAAAGATGTCTGTTTCTGTGACCCATAGAGAAGAAGAAGTAGAGAAGGTTCCAATTAAAACCATTTCCAAACGGCTAATCCAATGTGAAGAATGCAAATCTAATCCATCAAAGTACAAGTGCCCTGGTTGCTCGATACAATCATGCAGTCTTCCTTGTGTAAAAGCTCATAAACTGCGTACTGGCTGTACTGGCAAGAGGAACCAGACTCAGTTTGTTCCTATTTCTCAGTTTAATGACGATGTCTTATTATCTGGTACTTACTTTTCACCTCTGTGCTATGTTATGTCTTTGGATCTTGAGTATCTTTATATAGCATTTGCGCTCCGGATTGCAAGAATGTATGGTGTCTGGCACGTGTCAATGTCTGACCTGACACAGACACACATGGTTAAATTTAATCACTTCCATTTTTAAATTATTACGATTCTCTACATATTAGTGTCAATGTTGTATTTGATGTCCTTGTATGCGTTGGTGTTTCATAGGCTTTTTTCCTAGTTGGCTGCAAAAGTGAAACAACTTTTACTTTTTTTCCACGATCCTGAGTCAACCAAAAGGACCTTTCATTTTTGGTTGCTGAGATATTTTACATTAGTGTTTTATTTTAAATTTCAATATTCCTAGTTGGACTATTTTTTAGCACTTTTGGATTGTTCATATTCTTAATAAGCCATGCTTCTTGTTATTGTTTTAGGATTGTATAAATATGCTTCTTAGAACTTCTTATTTCCCTTAAATTTATTTTGTTTACTTCGTTCTTTCCTCCATCTAGATTATAATTTGTTAGAGGAAGTGAAGAGGGTGGCTGAAGCTGCTTCGAGAACGAGATCTAAGTTAGGCATGTATACAAATTTTAGGTTACCTCATTACCTCAAAAGCCTACAAAATGCTGCTCGAAGCCGAAGGACAAAGCTATTGTTTCTCCCTAATGGAATGTCAAAAAGAGAGAAGAATCGGTCTCAATATGATCATAGGTATTTTCATCTTTGACGAAAAACATTTGTGTTATAGAGAAATTTCTTCCTTTTGTGCGTAACTCATTATTATGTCCTTGTACTTTCTATGCATACATGATATGTAATATACAAAGTGGTTGTATGCAGTTTAGATTAATTAAAGTTTTTCTTGAGCTGTGGCATCTTATTAATGCAATGATGTCAGAGGGAAATATAGATTATTACAGTGTTGTTGTTATAGACTTATAGTATAGCAGAACTTGAACAAATTGCTATTGTTGCGCAATGCGTTATTTAGTAAAGTGTTGTGAAATAGTTGCTATTGCGGCGCTATAATATCGCTTCATATTGATATTTGAACATACCACTATTTTCTGCTATCTGAAATTGACAACACTGGATTATAAGAATGTTTCATATTTAGATTTAGATTATTGAGGTGGAAGCTTTTGTTTCAAATAAATTTCAAATATGTTTATGTTATGCTTTCAGGAAGAAGTCTATAAATTGGACAATAGAATGGCGTTTTCACTCGACAAGTGTTGTTTTACATGACCACGGGTAAACCATTTTGATGATATCTTTGATTTAGAATTAGATGTTGCACCTTATTTTCTTATTGCATGTTTAAGTGTAGAGAATACAATTTTGAAAGTATATTACGTAATTTTTTCCAGAGTTAATGAAAATACAAGCTTTTGTTCCATTCTCGAGAAGCACTTCATGCCTGGTCCTTGGAATCATCAATTAAAGGAATTTTGTGCCGACCAACTGGATTGTCTCAAGCTCTTCATCCGCAAATACCCGAAGGTGGGTTTCTTTACCTTTTATTTGGTTAAAATCCAGTATAAAAGCTAGCAAATTCTCAGGCCATTGATTGACTATGGGCACGTTTGTTACATATTATAAATTTATAAATAAAGTGATTTAGAGATTCAATAATTTAGAAATTACTTTTTAGAGATTTTTATAAAAAAATGAAATATTCTGTGTTTGTTCATCATATGGAAAATCACTTTCAAGAGAAACTACTCAAACCATCTTCTCATTTGAAGCAGTTTTTAGATATTTTTTCAGATTCTCATTTCTTTTTTTCAAATCTGTAACAGATGAAAACTTCTATAAGTGGTTTTTTTGAAAGTGATTTTACCCCTGAAAAAAGCTGTAACAAATGGGCCCTATATGAAAATTAACTTTTAGTTATGAATTTCTTCTTGTTCGTGTTAATATAGGGTCCCAAGTCACCTTTCAAAGAGTTGGATATGAAAGCACCAATCAAACAGCAATTGGAGGATGTAGTCATTTTGGAGTATCCTGTTGTTTTTGTTTTCTTGCCGTCTCACAGTATCAATTTCGAAGTTATTAAGGCTGTCAATCCTAGTATACCTAAATCACCGCCAAAAGATAGTGAAATTAACCTAATTCCTGAAGGCGTATCATTTAGGGAAGAGGTGATAGAAGATGACAACAACTCTGATGATCCTAGAGTTTTTGATCTCATGAATCACAAAGCTTCAAGTTCATCACATCAAGTGCTTACCGAAAATACAAATTCCGAGGGTAATGTTTCACAGTCTTCTGTGATAGACAACGAACTGGAATTTCCTGAAGATGTGACATTTGATTTTGTTCAAGATTTTATGGATGATGCCTATGCTGATCTTATGTGTCACTTGAATCCCGAAGAATTCCTCGATTTTGACAGTGTATTTGCCAATAAAGATGGAAACGAAATCAATTTGTTGCCCACCATTGAGGAGTTCCCCATGGCAGAGGAATTGGAGGAAGGTGAAATTCAAGAGTGATTGGTAGTTATAGCTACCTCTGTTGAAAAATTGAGGAGAAATGAGAGAACATTGTCGGTGTGATGAATCTTATCGTTTCTGTGAAGACCTAGTTGTCGCTGATAGCCACTTCAGGTCAAATTTTGGTATTGAATTGTTTTACTTTTATTTGGTAACAGTTTTCAAGAAAAATGTTTACAATTTTCATGGATTGTTTTCAAAGTTTTGCCTTCTTCTTCCCTAGGCAAACTAAACATTGTAGTATCAATTTATATTAAAATGGATACATCGATTTTTGCCAATTCGATTTACTGTATTTATTTATATCAGTTTCAGTTATATCCAACACTTCTCACTCATATTGTAGAAGAATCTCTGCATCTTAATTTGATTGAGTTCTAAACATGTCATTATGATGATCTAGGTCATTACGAAGAATTCTATTTTTAAAACTTCTTCAAGCTCAATCTGGAAAATTTGTCTATATTATATGGTCTAGTTTTTGTAGAAGCTAATTTCATTTTATTCAAGATCATATTGGTAGAAAAACTCACTTATTGTAGGACTAGTTTGATATTATTATTTTCTCTGTAAGTGCTTGTGGAGAAGTTTATCTCGAAAACGAGACAGGTTAGTCATAGTATAAATATTACTATGTTAGTGCACGGAATCACAGTGCGCCACCACGATTTTGACAATTGTAATAAATTCATATCAGTCCTGCTGCTCGTCCTGCATCTTTTTTACAAGTATCAAAATTAAGGGAGCTCCTAAGATAGACCTTAATTTAAAGGACCACTGATGAACCTTTTTTACAAGTATCTTTTTTTATATTATGACTTGTATCTATTAGAACACACACACAAGTGAAAGTCTCAGACATGTTGATTACATTATAAATCAAGAATGTCGGTTTTGTTTCGTCCTTTCTTTTATTTCCCTCAATGTATGTATCTCTCTCTTACTCTCCCTTTATGTAATCAACATGTCTGAGACATTCATTTATGTATGAATGTTTATATCTTGATTTTGATTTGTATCTACGAGAACACTACTAATTTGTTGGGCTATTTTAGTCACAACCACAAACCACAATCTCCCATACCAAATATTTTCTAAATATTGTTAGGAGGGAAAAAATAATAAAATCTAAGAACACCAAATTACAGAAAATAAAATGGGGCTCAGTACTATTGTTTTAGATATTATGTACCAAGCTACCACTCTTTTTTTCATTATGTACTAAACTACTATCGTTTTGCACTGATTTAATCTTCTTACTGAGAAATCAGCATGGTGACATGACTATTTTAAATCAAACTCAATTTCACGTTGTTACTTCCTTTTTTAAACTCTAACTTTTGTCTTCATGAAATCAAACTCAATTTCACGTTGTTACTTTCTTTCTTAAACTCTAACTTTTTCTTCATGACATTATCGAGAAATCAGCATCTTCACAGTTCTTGAGATATCAATCAGCTCCTATGTCGGTTGAGATGAAAAATGCCATGAATTTTTGGGTCAAATTCCTCTTAAACATTAGATGGGGGAGATGAGTACACCTGAGTTGGCTGCTAATTATGTGAAGATCTTGTATTCATTTGGCATTCTGTCAAACATCAACTAACAAGGTCTTATGCTCTTCAACGGTTCATGTCGACCTTAATGCATAATAAATTCACGCTCCACGTCGTGGTCATCGACATCGTATTTGTCGATCATCACCTTGTGGGACCCGTCAGCATTTAAGACATAAATAAGCTTTTTATTAATATCTAATGTACTAAAATGTCAAATTAATGTAATTGAAAATAAAATTTTAATTGTCCAATTATATTTTCATTAATTTATTTGATATCATTAATTAAATTTGTATTAATTATTTAATTTAAACTTGTAATAATAATAATTAAACTATTATATATGGGGAGGGATCAAATTACACCGGTGTAACATTTGAGTAATGTTACACCGCTCAATAACGCTTTAACGAATTCAAATTTTACAAAATCCACCGTTGGATTGAAAGTTTATATCGTATAGATCATTTATGTTGAGTTTTACAAAAATCTAAAATCGTTTGACATGTTTTTGAGACATATGAAGATTAACGGTATTCAATAAAAACGCATAAACCGTTAATCTTGATGTGTCTCAATAACATATCAAACGATTTTAGATTTTTGTAAAACTCAACATATATGATCTATACGATATAAACTTTCAATCCAACGGTGAATTTTGTAAAATTTGAATTCGTTAAAGCGTTATTGAGCGGTGTAACATTACTCAAATGTTACACCGGTGTAATTTGATCCCTCCCCATTATATATATATATATATTAAAAAAAACGGTTTTATACTTATTAATATGAAAAAGAAAAAAAAAAGTAATGTCAAGTTGAGAAAGTTTTGAAAATTGAAAAACAACTTTCTTAGAACATCACTTTAGGTATCATACATCAGTAACAAGTGGTTTTTACAATGTCATGTAATACTTATGCAACTTACACATATTTTGCTCCAATGGTGTTATCACATGAGTATCATACATTAGTTACAAGTGGTATCTTCTATTTAATTTGATATACAAAAAATTACAATATTAAATTGATGATATATGATATTGTATCATCAATTTTGATACCCTTTATGTTACGCTATGGAACTCCAATAATAAAAAAAAGTAAGGTACAAATCATTAATCTTTAATATTCTCTTTGATACTCTTATTAAAGATGCTCTTAATTAGTTGAAAAATCATGTTTCTAGTTGGCGATTTATCAAGGCAAATATTTAATTGGTACAAAAAGATAGTAGTTTGGTACATAATGTAAAAATGGTGTTAGTTTGGTTTATGATTTTTAAAACAGTGGTACTTTAGAAAAAAGCCAAAAAATAGGTTGTAGGGAAGGGGAAAAAAACAATACGTAATATCTTTGTTATTAACAACTGGGTCTGGAACGTAAATAAATAGACAAAAACTAACATGTGATATAAGAGCATTTGTTAGTATATTATAGATAGTAATTTTATAAGGAAATTGTGCATTTTATTTATTTAAAAATTAAAAATTGTTTTATGTAAGATATAATTACTATTTGAAGTATTCATAACATGTTATAAACACATGTTAGTATGACTCAAATAAATAAACGATATTCATATATTCAAATTGATAGAATATATCGATACAATACAAATTATAGTACTTTGTTATATGACTAAATTTAGAGTTTTGTGTATGCAAAATCATATGAAGCGCATTTCATTTTTAAAAGGAAAGGAAAAGATAGGAAGGTAAAAAGAAAAAAGAAAATGTATATTCAACTGTAAAATCTTGTGTCTATTTGAGTAGTGCAAGATAGAGCAACTATAAATTATATATTACAAAAATATTTCTACCATAACAACGGTTTAAAATAAATACTAAATTTTAGATTGGAGAATGAAGCTTTTCACATACAAATTGTTGGATATAAGAAGTAATGATGGGTCAAATTCAATTGCACATTCATATCAACCCTTTCGCAACTAGAAATAGGCATTGAAAACTACATATAGCTTTTACATAATGAAGAATTATAAAACTTATATTCATGATTATCGGCCAAAATCCGCCCCAAATTTGATAGAGAAAATTTGGGTTGGTTGGATTTGGGTTTAGATTTTCCTCGATTTTAGAAGATGGGAGCGAGACAGATTATAAGGACATTTATTATCCACCTCGAATCCACTTCCTTTTTATCAAGATTATATTTTTACATTTCTTAACCAAAAATACTTCAACAAACTTTTAAATTATATTCATCTATTTATTTTTATTTTTATAGGGAGTCTTAAATAATTTCTTTTATCTATTTTTTTTTTGTTTTAAAAAATCAAATTGTTGAAACAATTTGGCCCTTTTTACATTTTTTAATAAAAAAATATATTAAAATACAGTACAAGTTCATGCATATTTAGGGCGGAGTGGGGATTCTACTTTTTAACCAGTTAGAAATAAGTGTGGATGTCTCGTGAGCTTAGCTCAATTGGTAGGACAATTGCATTATATATACAGGGGGCCGGGGTTCGAACCTCAGTCATCCTACTTATCCACCTTAAATATGGAATTTCGAGCCACTAGGCTACTTGACCCAAAAAAAAAAAAGTGTGGATATAAAAATACTCCATTTCTTTTAAAATTTGAGATAAAGGCAAAATTGATTTCCACTCCATTTTCATACCTAGTTCATCCTCGCTATTTATATATTTTTTTTTTCTATTTTCTCCATTACTATATAGTTTTGGAAATATAATTTTAAAAGTGTGACATTAACCTTGTAAAATAAAAGTGTGACATTAATCTTAGGGATGTTAATGGGGAGGGAATGAGCGAATGATGCTTCCTCGCTTCCTGCCCCCCAAAATATTTTCCGTCCCCGATTCCCGTCACGGAGGAATATTTGTCCTCATCCATGTCCTCACGGTGCCCGCGGAGATCCATGAATATCGAATATTAACAAAAAATTTATATTTTCCGGTCAAAATTACGACAGTAGTATGACGTTATTTTTTATTTTTTTATTAAAAGAAAACAAATACTTTAATGTTCTTTTAAAAAAAATAAAAACAACACATAATCTATTCATAACCAAAAAACAATGCAAAAGTATTTGACTACTACTAATCATACAAAATCTCATAGTCATTCCAAAATGTATATCAAAATATGCATAATCATACAAAACTCATAACCAAAATATCTCATAATGCATAACAAAATAGATACCTATAATTTTCAAATATAAAAAAAATAAAAAATTAAGCAATGGACGGATTCAGAAAATCCTACCCCGAAGTCCCCACGAAAGAAAAATCTCAATTCTCAGAACTCCGAACGGATCAATCTCCATAGAGATCGCCACGGACGGATGCAAATTGACATCTTAATTAACCTCTATGCAAGGCAAACGGACGGTCAATAAAAATTCGAACCTACTTACACAAAAAGACACATCGCAAATTTGCAATCATAACATAAGAAAAATTCATATAAAGCCAATGAAGTCATGAAGTTTTGGACTTGGAAAAGAATCCTATCATATCATAATTCCACTTTCCACACACATCATCCCATAGGAACAAAAAAACAAAACTCTAATACGGACTATAATAGTTTATCATCAAAATGCAAAATATCACCAAGCACGTGATGAGCTAGAGGGGCCCTTTGTATTAAAAAAAAGTTAGCTCTGTAAGAAAAACAAAAACAAATATAAAAAATTGGAAAAATTTTAGCTAGTGGCAATACCTTTTAACAATTTAACAAATACAGTACTTTGCAACATTAACAAGAAAATTCACCTTATAGTATGGGATGACTCAAATCCCAAGTAACTTATTCCCTTCAATCTTAAATATAAAAAAAGTCAAAATATATTTAAACAAAATAAAAAATACATTTGGAAAAAAATTGTTGTGCGGGCTTACGAGAATTTTGACCGTTGGCAAAATTAACAATCACAAGAGCACATTCACATTGCAAAAATATTTAATGTCGAACTATATTAAATCGTATAGGAGTGTCACAAGTTCTAATTGAGGTTGGGATCTCTTTGAAACTCATGTCAAGACAATTCATGGTGTAAATGACTAGATCAAGATCATCAATGTGGTGACCAATCATTTGCAATCGAACAAATAGATTAATTCAAGATATTATGTGACTAGTGAAGAACCTTTAGAGGCAGAATTGAGTCTTTCTTTTCAAGACATGAATTTGGAGTTTGATTGGTTGGAAAATGCACATTGTAGTGCAAGTAGTTTGTTTTGTTGAATCCAAAAGGAATATGAATTCTTAGCATTTGGGTTGGGTTTAATTTAATTCTATAAAACTAATTTGGAAGGTGAAAATTGTCTCTACTCATAAACTCATATTCAGGTCCTCTCACATCTGATGTGAGTTTGATTCATGTATATATATATGGTGGGTGATCTGATAGCGGAAAATTGATAGCATGTGGGCCAACAAATCTTTGAGGAGACTATGATACCATCTTAGAATTTGTGGCCCAACGAATTTTGGAAGAGACTTTGATACAATTTAAGAATTTGGGTATGACATAATCAAACCCTACAAAATTGACTTGTAAAGTGAATATTACCTCTATTTATAAACTCATTTTCAAGTTATCTCACATATGGTGTGAGACTCTTAACATGAAGGATTAATAATTGATGAATCACCATTTGTGATTGTTGGTGATGGACATGGTTTATCGATCACCAGTTACAAATCCATGCAAATCTCTTGCAATGGGGTTTATATGTTCTGTACCATGTCGGTTAATTTGATGGGAAAATTAATAGCTGAACAACAAAAAGATCCTTTGGAGCAATGTTGATTGTTGTGGAAATGACTGAAGTTTGAAAAGAAGAGGCAACCTTTGTTAGAACAAAATAAGTTATAATTAATATCTCGTTCATTATTATTTTGATGATAAAGGAACAATTTTTCTATTACTTGTGTGCTTAAATGTGTTGGTATGAGAAATATCATCAAGGAAGAAAAAGTTTAAAGCATATTTTAAGTGTTCTCAAGATCCTTTACATAATAGGATTGAAATAACGTCTATTCTTGTCCTCTAGGCAACATAAATAGTTACGCAAAGTTAAAACCAGCACTTTGTCTATCATCTGGATAACAACTAAAGAGTAAAGACTTTAAAAAGAAGAATGTGACCGTTTAGACATCATTTAAATATGAACAGTTCGCAATCCTCTAGATAACACAGAAAAATAAAGTTAAAATCAACATATCACTCCATCATTTGGACATGTGTTAATAACTTCATCAATCCTCTAGACCACTATCTATCTAGAGAATTTATACTTCTCAATGCTTAAAATGTGAGTATGCCATTAAACTACTTTACCAAGAAAAAAGAGAAAAACTAAAGTTTATTACAAATATTTAAATCTCAAATCAATTACATTAATGTATGTCATCGTCAATTTTAACGCGTCTAAATAATATATCAAATAATTTAAATTTTTATAAAAACTTTCAATTCAATTATCAATTTTATAAAATTTATATTTGTTAAAATATTATTGAACAATATAATCATAATTTCATACCTACCTATATATTAGTAATTACTAATCAACATTCAAAGAGTATAAAACTAATTAGGAGACTAATGCTGTAACATTAATGACTAACCGATCATAATAATACTCCAACAATTACGTATGAGAATATTCAATATATACCATAAATAATCTTTTTCCTTAAATAATTGTTTGTTTACAATTACTAGGAATCAAAATCAAAAACAAAGAAAAAAAAAAAGGATAGTAAAAAACAAAACAAACACACACAAAACACTCTTATTTGGCGCACACACACAAACAAACACAAATATACACTTGTTTCTTTCTTTCTTCCTTCTTCTTCTCTCCTTTCTCTCTCAATCTTCTTCTTCCTTTTCATTCCTTCAATTTCTCCTTTCAACCACACAATTCAAACCCACATAATCAATCCACCATTATAACCGGGTCAATGACCCAAACCCAAAAAAAACCCATTAACCCATTTTCTCAAACCCAAAACCAAAACCCAAAAACCGAATCTTCATCTTCTTCTTCTTCTTCTAGAAACGGTATGAAACTTATTGTTCCTCTTCAAAGTGTAGTTCAAGGTCGTAATGGTTTTCTTCTTGGTAGTTTAATCCCTTGTGCTCTTTTTTACTTTCTTCAACTTTACCTTAAACGACGTCGTTCTAATTCTAATTCTAATTCTAATTCTAATCCTTCTTCACCTTCTTCTTCTTCTCCTACTCTTGTTCTTCCTCGTTCTTCTTCTCGTTCTAATTTATCTTCTCGTGGTTCAATTTCTCGTGTTCGTGTTTCTAAACTTGCTTCCATTCTTTCTAAACCTGATGATTCTCTTTATTATATTGGCTTGGATAGAGTTTTGCAAGATCCTTATGATGTTTTTCTTAACCCCAATGGAATTATTCAGCTAGGTTTGTCTGATAACAAGGTAAAAATTTTGTCTTTTTTATTTTCGGATACTACGATGTTTATGTTGTTTTTTTGTCTTTTTCTTTTCTGGGTGTGTTTGTTTTTTGATTTTTATTATTTATTAATTTTGGGTTTTGTGTTTTGTTGTGTAGTTGTGTTTGGATTTGATTGAGAAATGGTTGGTGAAGAATTTGGAGGGATCAGTGATGGGAAATGGTGATATGAATTTGAGTATTAATGGAATTGCGCCTTATCAACCCCATCATGGATTGAATGAATTGAAAATTGTAAGTGAAATTATGTTTATTTATTTAGTTATTTATTTGCTGTTAATGTGCTGGATTTTACTGTGTTTTTGCTTGCTGTGGTGATGTGATGTTCTGTAAAATCTGATTGGTTTTTAATTATTCTGCATTGTAGTTATTGTGCTTGGATTGTACTGGTTTTTTTTTTTAAAAAATTTGAATCTTGGGTTTTGCTTGAAATCATGTGTTATTTATTCTGTGATGTTATTTTGCTTTTAGGTTATTTATTTTTGATATTTTTTTATATATATTTGTTTACTGTTATTATTATTAATATTAAGTAGAAGTGCTATTCATCAAATACAAATATGGAAGGGATAGAATTTGTGAATGTGACCTAGTTATTCCAAAAGTTTTAGCAGTTTGTAGAAACACATTATTGATTTTGTAATAGTTTAATACACATCTTTACACAATAGCTCATTTGGTCTTGAAGCTTGGATAATTCGCAAGCGCACTTTTCCCGTGTTGTGTTCAATTATTCCAAAAGTTTTAGATGTTTAGTAAGGTACATGAATAGTTTGATAGGATTTGTAGCATTTGGAGAGTCAAACCTTTAAAATATCCATATACTCCCATATTGGTTGCCGTTCAAAAAAAAAACTCCCATATTGGATCCAATGCTAGTTGAGCTACAAGCTTGTAAGCTGATTTAATGTTGTCGAATAGAGGCTATATTGGTGCTATAGTGCTATAGCATAGAAGTATTTGAATCAATCCTTATTATTCTGCGATACACTATTTAGTAATGCTTTAGTGTTGTCAAATAACATCTATAGTAATGCTTTAGCGTTGTAGTGCAGCTGAAAGTTTTTTATTATAGATTTATAGTTATTAGTAATATTAGTGTATGCTACATTTCATTATGTTAAATAAATATAGAACTTGAGTTTTTAGTGTTGCTGCATTTCGCAATTCTCTTATTAATGTACAAGAGGGTAACTGGTAGCTTTTGAAAACAAACACCTTGATCTAAATGCAGCAAACAGGAATTTTAGTTAGAGTTATATGTGGTCTTAGTGCAGGAAACGGCGTAATTTTGTTACAAAGTATGAGTGGTCATACAAAACAAGATAGGATTAGGAATAAAATAATTAGATAGAAAGTTGGATTATCAGACATTCTAGAAAAGATGGCTGTCTTGTCTTTAGGGTGGTTGACATGTGTAAAGAAAACTCATAGAAGCACATATAAAGAGAATAGACCAGATGGAGAATGGTGCATTAGTTATAGATAGAGGAAAACCATAGAAAACTATAGGTTTAACTGTTAAGATAAGTTTATACTTAAATGGTCCATCGTTTGCAGTGTTGTCAAATAGTGGCATTATAGCATAGAGAAATTTGAACAAATCGCTATTGTGCTGCAATATGTTATTTAGTATAAAGTGTTGTCAAATAGCTCTTTGTAGTTATTACGGTGCCAAATTGCTGTAGCGTCGTAGAATTTGAAGGAACTTCTATTTGCTGTGATCCACGCTTGACGACACTAATTGTTAGACATGATTCATAGTAAGACATTATGGTGAATTTTGACCATATCTAGTTGGAAAATGTTTTGATGGTGGCTGTATTACAAATTATATGCTGTTTTAACGTTTGTTATTTGGCCGTCTTTGCCAGTGGAGTTGTCCATTAGTTAGCTACTGTTCTATATTTGAATATAGTTAATTAAGATTGTTTTATTTGTCTGTTAAACTTTTGTTTTTGCTTTGATTTTGCAGGCCTTGGCAGATTTTATGCATCAGGTTATGGGAGGATCAGTGGAATTTGACCCATCAAATATGGTACTAACAGCTGGAGCAACTCCTGCAATCGAGATACTATCCTTCTGCTTGGCAGATCAAGGAAATGCATTTCTTGTGCCTACACCTTTTTATCCAGGGTAAACCATGGCACTTTCTTAAGCTATTGATTCCTATCTTTGTAGCACCAACACTTCAGATTAAAGTCGTGTCTGGTGTTCGACACGATTGACACATACAATTACACTCAATTACTCCCATTTTTGTTAAAATTATTGTCGGGCGTCGACGTTTCGGTGTCTGTCTTGTGTCCGTATTTGTGTCAGTGCTTCATAGATTCCTATTTTATTATGTTAATTTTAGAAGCTAATAAAAAATGTAACTATGCAGCTTTGACAGGGACGTAAGATGGCGTCCAGGGATAGACTTAATACCCGTTCACTGTCGAAGTACTGACAATTTCAATCTAAACATCACTGCTCTAGAACAAGCATTTAGTCAAGCAAGAAAACGAGGAGTCAAAGTTCGTGGGATTCTCATCTCTAACCCTTCAAATCCCGTCGGGAATATCCTGACGCCAGATATGCTTTTCAGTCTTCTGGACTTTGCCGAAGATAAAAACATCCATATCATTGCCGATGAAGTATTTGCAGGCTCAACGTACGGAAGTGAGGAGTTTGTGAGTATAGCAGAAGTTCTAGATTCCGAATACATAGATAAAAGCCGAGTTCATATAGTATACGGCCTGTCAAAAGACCTCTCGATTGCCGGCTTTAGAGTCGGAGTTATATATTCACACAACAAAAATGTTTTGGATGCTGCCAAAAAAATGAGTAGATTTTCATCTATATCAGCTCCAACACAGAGGTTAGTTACTTCAATGCTTTCAGATAAACGATTCATTCAGGAGTACATTGAAACCAACCAGAATAGAATAAGGCGCGTGCACGATGCGTTTGTTGATTCTTTAACTAAACTAGGAATCAAATGCGCCAAGAGCAGTGCCGGTATGTTCTGTTGGGCCGATATGAGCGGTTTAATCAAACCTTATAGTGAGAAAGGTGAACTTGAATTATGGGAGAAGTTTATGAGTGTTGCTAAGATCAATATAACTCCTGGATCAGCTTGCCATTGCATAGAACCAGGATGGTTTCGTATTTGTTTTACGACTATATCATTTGAGGAAATCCCTCTAGTTATTGAAAGGATTAGGAAAGTTGTTGAAACTTGTAAATCTTCAAGTTGAAGTTCCATTATTTTTTCTGACAATTATGATTATTGCCTCATATTGGTGCTGTTTTATAAATTTTGGGAAGGAAAGTATACATCCCTAGTTATCAAGTTCAAATTTTCCTGCAGAATGCAGGATTTTTCTTACATTGCAGAAGAAATATTCTCTTTCAAAGCTAAATTAGCTGCGGCAAAACTGTGTCAAAACACGGTTCGAAAAATTGTTTTCGGAAAAAAAAAAGTTACAAGGGGATGGCATGCTTCCACAGGATCATTCTTTCATTAGTTTAGTAAGTAGATAGATTTCAAAAGAAACTTGAGCAAGTAAATTAGTAGAGTTTGGTTTTGAAGTCATTAGGTTGATGAGAATTTTGGTGTAAACCAGTTTTGGTCTTGAAATGTACAATTAATGTGGACTACTTTTTACTCATATCATATTAGTATTACATTTATAGAAATTAGAAAACCACATGTGTTTAAGTATACTTTCAAACATCATAATATATTCATATTTTTAGATGTGTACATCTAAAGTCATGTAGGTGGTGGGAAAAGTTTCTTCACATGACTTTCCTTAAATATACAATGTTGAGGCCAATTCAAGTGAAAATAATTTTTCTTGAGAAGTCCTTCTCAATCACATTCCTGTAGGTTGCAATTGCACGGGTGTGCTAGAAGAGGGTTTTTCTGGTTTTTTTAAGCAGGAGTTACAGCGTAGAGGCACGACAAGGCAAACTTGATTGGTGCATTTAATTTGGTAAATAAATAAGGAGTTGGACAAGATAATTTTAGTTGTATACCGTGTTTAATTTTAAACAGTTTTTGGAATTCGACAAATGGGTGTGGTAATGAAATCCACAAAAAATGAAGTTGTTGTTCTTCACTAAACACGTCTTCTTTTCGTGCTCCCAATGTTTCTTGCTTTGCTTGCCAATTTTTAAAATCCCCGCTCAAGTTCTAGGGTTTGAACATGAGCCCTATAGTTCAAACGTTGATTAAATGAAATCCTACCTTCAAAAAAAAAAAAAGATTAAATGAAATCCACCAAACCCATGTTGTCCCACTTTCTTTCCTCACCCCCTCCAATTAAACTTTTATGTAAACCAACTTTCGAATATTTGAATTAGAATACATGAAAAGATTGTTCAAATTCTAGCATTCGAAATGCTCTCTCTATCCATCTCTCTCTCTCTCTCTCTCTCTCTCTCTCTCTCTCTCTCTCTCTCTCTCTCTCTCTCTCTCTCTCTCTCTCTCTCTCTCTCCTCTGTGTGCGTGTATCAAAGACACAAGGGACTCCACACACAACTCTTTGAAACTCTAAAATCTGTCATGTCATTTCATTTCTTTCGTTTTCCTATTATTCATGAAAAAAAATGTACTAATGATACTAGGGATCGACCCAGGGTCAACCCGCCCCGACCCAACCTACCCCGTCATTAGCCCGTAAAAAAATGGACGGAGCGGGGCGGGCAAATTAGAGGTGGCAGATTGAAAATTTCACCCCGCCCCATTTTATGAGGGGCCCGCGGGTTGGCGGGTTACCCCGCCAATTATTTAAATAAAACTTTATTAGTTAAAAAATTCACAAAATAATGTAAAAATAATTAAATTAAAAAACATTTTATGTAGTAAAATATGTATCAATTGAATTGATATAAATTATTATTCAAATTTTATAATACAATAATAAAATATATTTAGAATAAGCCAACGAGACAACAAAAATAAAAATATAATGAGTTCATCGATTTAAAAAATACTAGATACATGAGCTTAAAATCATACAACTAGAGTAATTTAATTAAAAGAGTCATATATAATAGAAAATTTTGAAAAATATTCTGACTTATACATAAAAAGAGGTGGGAAAAATAAAAATTTATTACTATTAGACACGACGGGCCAACCCGCCCCACCCCGTCACCGTCCCGCCTTTTTAGCGGGTTAAGCGGGGCGTGGCACCTACTAATGGCGAGTTCAAAATCTCAACCCAACCCCGCCAAAAATAACGGGCTAAGCAGGCCGACCCAACGGCCCCAACCCATTTTGCCATCCCTAAATGATACTCGAGTTTTATAGTTCGAATCATTCAAATATGCTGCTCGAACTCCAGGACTTGAACCTGGAGTTTACTAAAGTTGTTTTGCTTTCTTTGATTTTTTACTCTGTTTCAGTTATGGTTGATGTGAAGTCAAACATACGACCTAAGGTTGTAGATCTTAAAGTTGATTTTCGCTTATAGCTCACGACTGGTAGAAAATTTATTTCAATAGATGAGATGATTACATGGGTTCAAGGTAAAGCAGAGAAATTAGGATTTACAGTTGTTTCAAAATCTAATAATGGGGGGAAAATAAAAAAATATTTCTTGTGTTGGGAGGTCAAAGAGGTGGTGAATATAAGAAGTACATCAACAAAAAATGGAAGGTCCGGGAGAAAACACAAAAAATGAGAGGTTTGAATTGTGTTTACCATTTTAAACTTTTTCTCATTTCAATTTATATGGTGCCTTCGTGAAGAGTAAAAAAGGATCAATGTTTCGGCATTTAATTTGACTTGCTACAACATAGTGTGGATCCGTCCATATAGACTATGATGTTTGTGTATGCAATGTTCTATGTTCAAATCCCAACATTAATATTTTTGTTTTCTGCAGAATTTTTGTTGTAGTTATTTCAAATTAAATTGAAATAATTTACAATAATAATTATTTTTTTGTGTTTTTATATCACTTACAATTTCAATTGAGGATTTTTTTTTTTAAAAAAATAATCATAATTTTAATATGGTTCATTTTTAATATTCAAACAAAGCCTCCAAATAGTCGGATAGTTGCCCCTAATTAAAATATAAAAGGAAATAAAATAAATGCTTTGAAAGTTCTGATTCACATGTTGGTTTTATTTTATTTATTAATTACTATAATTATATTCAATAAAAAAGACATATACATAAGATGTTTTGACTATAAATTTTGTTATAGTCATTTCAAATTAAATTGAAATCATTTATAATGATAATTATTTTTTATGTGTTTTTATATTACTTACAATTTAAATTGAGGATTTTTTTTAAACAAATATCATTTTTTAGAAGATCATTTTTAATATTCAAGCAGGGACTCCAACCAAATGGTCAAAACCGATCCTAATTAATTAAATTATAAAAGGAAATAAATAAATGCTTTGAAAGTTCTGATTCACGTATTCATTTTATTTAATTTATTAATTACTACAATTATATTCAATAAAGAATAACGTCTAAATATTCATTTATCGTCCTATAAATAACGTATT
This sequence comes from Trifolium repens, assembly GCA_030408175.1. Classification (NCBI taxonomy): domain Eukaryota; kingdom Viridiplantae; phylum Streptophyta; class Magnoliopsida; order Fabales; family Fabaceae; genus Trifolium; species Trifolium repens. The sequence goes on from CP125847.1 coordinate 14,347,419, forward strand.
GCAAAGTGATCAGCATCAATATCCTCCTTTTGTTATCTTTGCAAGTTTTGTTTCATTTTGCATATATGTCAATCCGCATCAATATCCTCATTTTTGTCTTTGCAATTTTATGCATTACTCCAATCGTGTTTGCAGGTAACATACTATATTCTATATATACTATAAATAAAATACGCACACTTATCAGATTTGACGTGTTCTGATATTAGACATGCGTTGATATCTGACACTCATAATACATGTCGGATGTCTCATAAAAGTGACACTAAACGGTATTATATTGATTGTGGCATATGCAGGAGTAGACAAAAGAATACATTGCCTTCAATCAAAATTATGTCCAAAGGATGGTGGTAGAAATGGTCCATGTTCCAATTCTTGTAAACAAAGGGGCTACAAAGAAGGTGGCGGCTGTTTGTCAGTCCTACCAACGTTTTGTTGTTGCATTGGAGAGATAGGAAAGATCTAGCTTTCATAACTCTAATTTTTCAACATGTTTCTAGAAATAATCGTTGGTTGAGTTAGAACTTACGGGTTACTATGATAGTTTATTATACCGAAAGTAATGATGAGAATGATATTAAAAATTGACTAATTTGTCTTAGTAGTGTGTGTACAAATTACGTGTGTTTGTGATGCTTGTGATTCGGTTTAAATCAGTTTTAAGGTTAAAATTCATTCGATTTAAAAATAAAATTATACGCAGTTCAATTTGTTTTTGAATGACTAATTAAAAAACTCCGATCCAATTCAATCAAGTGCGGTTTAATTTGAATCGGTTTTGGATATATAAATTACAAACTATAATTTTTTTTATTAATATTATAAAGATACGATAAAATAATAAGTATTATGTAAAATATAACATATAATATTAAAATTAATATTTTGGAAAGATAATCATTGATTATATTTGAAACATATGAAAATTGTAAAAAAGAAAAAGATGAAATTGAACTAATAAATACTTGTTTAAATTAACTTATTTTTGTGCTTATGTAAAATGCAAATAAATATATATTATAACATAATAATAAAAAACAAAAATAATAAATATTTTTTTTACTATTTAATTATAAATTTGATTTTTTCATTTTTTTATAAGTAAAATTGAATTATAAGGAATACACGCGATAATCATATCTCTGTCTTTGCCTTTTATGTTGAATACTTCCCTGGACTGCACAAGTGTAACTTCTCTATTTGATGGCTTTCCCTCTTCATGGAATACACACCTTAAGCAACTTGCTACAATCTCCATAATTCATGTATTCCATACTATTTGGATGGCGCGTAATGGAATACATTTTAATAACACGGCCATTAATTCTCATGCGGCGAAGATGAAGATTTTAACGGCTATTACGACCAGTGCGCCTCTGCTGTCGGTTTCAGAAGCCTCTGACACGTAGGTGCTGCATATTATGCAGAATTTTAATCTCAAACAGCAAAATGTGGAGGCATTTTTCGTGATTTTTATTAATCTCCAGTTGCAGCAGCGTTTGGTACTGTGGAAAACGCCGGCTATTCCTCGGTTAAAAGCTAATACAAATGGTTCAGTTCGTCACGATAATATCTCAGCAGTGTGTAGAGGCATTTTTCGGCTCATTTCCAGGGTTGTTTTGCACAAAATATTGGAGCTGTTTCGGTCCTTCATGCGGAGATAATGGCTATCATTTTAGGAGTGTATTTGGCTCATAAATTTGGTTGGTCTCATATTTGGACCGAAAGTGACTCAAAGTAGTTCTAAGTGCTTTTGATAACTCTAGTGTGGTGCCATGGAACTTGCGTAACCGTTGGAAAAATTGCTTTACACTTGGTATGAATATCATGAGCTCCCATATTTATCGGGAGGGTAATTAATACATGTGCAGACAGCAAACTCGCCAATCATGGACACTCTATTGCCCAGCTCACGCGGTCGGATTCTTTGCCGTCTTTTCTACAGGATGCATTCTTAGATGATATGTTGGGTCTCTCTTGGTATCGTTCTGCTTAGTTCATTTTGTTTCTCTTTTTTCTTAGGGTTACGGCCTAGCCCCCCCCCCCCCCCCCCAATATATATTACTAGGAGCTACAAGTATAAGATGTGATTGTTTAGGTGTGCCAACATAGTTGGAATGTTTATTCACTTTCGGATGCTTGAACTCTCCTAACTTATTGGGAAAAAAATTAAATGCTGTTATGTTGTTTTCGGTTTTAAATAAAAACGATTTTAGAAAAATTGGCACTGAAGTAATTATTGGCTGAGTCGCGGACTAGGTCGCTTTCTATAAGATTTTTCTCGGCACTTCGCAAATTGTGCAAGGTAGACTATCAACCGCAAAATCCCTAGGATAAAACAGTCGATTTCAACTGAAAATACCGAAGCACTACTGCACTGTAGCAACCAGACATCATTACACACTCTATAGTTCGATGAACCACTCTGATATTGATACAAGTATCAATTCTGTATGGAAAAAGCCACTCGAAATGAAACTACAGAAAAAATTTATTTGTGAAGAAGAAATGATCGGAGAGAAGAAGAGAATGATTTCAAATTGTAGAAATCAGGAACTGAACAAATGAAAATGGAAGTCGATATTTATAGAACAAGTGATAAACTAATTAGAGAGGATTTCTTGGAGCCGAAATTGCCCAATCAAATGAAACGTGGTCAAATGTTTTAGGCCGCGTATATATTGACCCATTTGAATGGAGCTTAAACAGATCATCAATGCACATCCGTTTGTGACTTAGTCTTGCAGCCCAATTCATATTTTTATGTATGTGTAGATTTTTTATTTTTTTTTGAATTAAATCAGGATATATTTAACACAAAACTAAAGAGAATACAAGGATCCTATATCTTTTTGGATATAGGGCTGAATACAAATCGGGTACGAGTTGGACCAGTCTCTATTGGGTTCTATCTCATGTGCCACTCGGTTTTTTCCCATATTGACCTATGATATTTCTGAGTTATGCAAAAAATTATGTAAAGATTGAGTTTATATTTTGATGGGTATCTTACATATCTTTAGAGGTAAGTTATATTTAAGGGGAGAAAGTTCAAGATATTATTAAAATTGATGAGGACAAATTAGGTACTTTAGTAGTAATCTATTAACAATATGTTAGATTGAGTTCTTACGTTGATGTGCAACTTTCATTGTTTTTGCTCTTATTTTTTTGTTTCATGTGTTAATCGTTTTTTTCGTATTAATTAATCTTTTATTGTTGGCATGATCTTCTTTGATTTTTTGAAAAACATTTTTATGTTATTTTTCATATCCTTTGAAGTAGAATTACATTTAAGAGTAAAAGATTTTAAATATTAGTATTAAAATTGACGAGGACATATTAGTAGTAATTACTTTTAATATATTGTTACTAGATTGATGAGGATAGGTTTTTTAGTAATAGTTTTTTGTAGATTTTTTTCAACTAAAGACTATTTATTTTTTATCTTTAGAGGTAAAATTACATTTAAAGGTTGAAGATTTGAAATATTATTAAAAAATGATGACGATAAATTACGTTTTTTAGTAGTTATTTCTTTTAAAATATTGCATTTTTGTTTCTATTTTTTATTATTAATTTTTTATTGTAGACATGATTTTCTTTTTTGGACAAAACGTATGTGCATTCCTTTATACGTTTTTTGTATGATTCTTAACATAAAATTACAATTTCCTCAAATTCATGATTTTCTCAAAGTTTGTTATATCAACAAAATATGAATTTTATGTTAAGAATGATATGTAAAGCACCTAAATAAACATACCTAAGTTTTGTCCTTTTTTATATAAGTTGGCGTAATTTTTTTCTTTTTCCCTCACATATTTTTTTTATTAGGTTTTCTATTTTCTTAAGTTGTTATAACTTCCTTTTATATTTTTGACAAGTTGTTATATGTTAGATTGAGTTACTATTTTTTATGCATATCTTTTATCATGGTTTATATTCATATTTTTATGTGTAGATTTCCTTTAACTAATTTTTTTTCTTCCTATTTTTATCTTTTGTATCTTCTTTTTTCTTCCCATAAAATTAAATTTAAGGATAAAAGATTTTCAATATTATTAAAATTGACGAGGACAAATTAGATTCTTTTAGCTGTAGTTTCTTTGAATATACCATTCGTTAGTTGGTTCAGTGGTGATTGACGCTGAACTTGGTAGGGAGGACCAAGGTTCGATCCCTCGCAACTGCGATCGGGAGGGGGCTGGAACCACTTGATGCCAGAACTGACCCCCGAACCAGATTCAACTGGTGGTGAAAAAAGAAAAGAATATATTGTTATCATATTATTAAAATTGATAAGGACGAATTAGGGCCCGTTTGGATTCAGCTTATTTTTGAGCTTATGAAAATAGCTTATGCAAATAAATAATTTTTTTGTTACTTTATAACTAACAAAAATTATTTTTTTATAAGGTATTTTCTTATAAACTGCCTCAAAAAGTTTATAATAATGCATAAAAGCTCATTTATTTGCATAAGCTGTTTTGCATAAGCTCAATAATAAGCTAATCCAAACAGACCTTAGTTAAACTTAAATATTAATAAAACGTGGAATATTATTAAAACTGACAAGGACAAATAAAAACGTTTTCATTTTTTTCTTACATTTACCACATTATTTTTTTAAGTAATATATATATATATATATATATATATAATTTTAAATAACTATGTATTTTAAAGAAATTAAAATTCTCTTAGTCATCATCATTGGAACCTACTTCTGGGCATTTGATCTTAATCCCTAATAGCATGGCATGAAATGTTAGGGAATTGGTCCGTGACACACAATCTCACCAAATAAATATTCAGGGCATTCGCTATGAATCACTGCAACCTAATTTTTAACACTCTATCAAAACAATACTGCGAGAGTTTATAATCACATCATTCATGTCTACCCTTTTTCTGTTGTTTTTATTAATCTCGTTTTGAATATATTTATAATCTATATCAGATATGTTATCTGACAAAACAACTTCAATGATCTCCAAAATGAAAAAGGTGATAAAATTGTTGCTCAATAGTATTCGGTGTCATTATTTTTTGTCCTACATTTTAATTATTAAGTTTATAACAATTTTAATAGTATTCATGAAAAAAGCACATTGAAAAAAATTAAAATATATACAATAGTGTTGCAAGGACATTAGATTAGGAGGTGCAAATTAAATTAATTAGTAAATATTAGTTAATTATTCATAAAAAATAAAAGAATAATCAAAACAATGTAAATAAATTTTTTTGTTGCACTTGTCGCTTAAACAAAACATCCCAACATTTGATTTTTTTGAGGAAATATTCGTACATTCTTGGCTTAATATTCACATTTATACTTCCATGGACCAATTTATGTAATAAATAAATATTCTCTCCGTTCCTTTTTGTTTGTCGTTTTAGAAAAAAAATTGTTTCAAATTGTTTGTCGTTTTGATAATATAAGATTATATTTTGTCTATTATACCCTCTTCCTAAATTTTATTTTATTGACTAAATTTTATATAATCGTTTTGTTGTATCGTTTTTTTACTAATCTTATTCATATAATCTTTTTATTGTATTTTTTTACTGAACTTTTTCCTATAGTCTTTTTATTGTTTTTGTTTTGTTTTTTTTTCTTGCATGTTTATTGAAAATCTTGTTACACGACATTAATAAACTTAAAATGATTACAACTTGAAAATACGAGAATTTATAGAACATATGAACTTTTGAAGCCATACTTGAGGAGTTCTAAATTTTGTGAACTTACAAAATTAAAGTAAGAGGAAAATTTCACTATGAACTCGATTTGGGGAGTAACATCACATTCTAGCTATATTTGATTCTAGTGATTGTATTTATATTCTGCTGGTTTTGAAGCTTTTCTGCCTAATCATTCAAAGTATATATTGTCAAATATCTGATTTGTTTTTTTTATTTAAAAAAGGCAAAAAAAAGGTTTGTTATCGCCTATAATTTTTTTTTGGTGGTTTTAATTTTTGGAAAGAGAAAGTGTATACAAAAAAGTAGGATTTGTTTGGTGGATTAAAATTAGAGTATAATATATTCCAAAAAAAAAGGTATAATAGGAAAATAAGGTGCAAAAATACACTTTTTTAATTTGGTCTTTTTTTTCTCAAACGACAGACAAAAAGGAACTCCTCAAGTAGTAATGGAAATTATTTTGAGGAGAATTTCACCATAATTATTCTTGCAAGAGAGTGTTGCATGATGGTTAAAATTTAAAATAGAAGGTCCAAAATCTAGACATTGATACAGTGGATACTAATACACCGGGCGAGTTATGGTGCATAAGCTATGTTTATGCACCGTGCATAAATACACCGTGCATAAGCTATGTTTATGCACCGTGCATAAGCCACGTTTGATTGGTATTTATGCACGGTGCATAAACATAGCTTATGCACGGTGTATTTATGTATCGGTTCAGTTTACACTCTAGAGAATGCGTACAATATTGTTATGATGTGTTCGAACTCTAAAGTTTACAATGTTGCTGCTTTATAATTAAATAAATTAGTGAACCGCTTGAGAGGAAGGAGGGAATTAAAAACGCTTGGGGGAGCAACATGAGCATAAGAGGGTAAATAATGGTAACCGCAAATACGACTTCAACAACTTCAATTTTGAAAGGCATGTTGCTAAAGGAGGTGACATTTACTAGATATTTAATTAGACCATTGTTTTGTACAAGCCCGTGAACAATCCATTTTGTTAATAATTAAAGGAAGATTCGGAAAAAAAAGATGAAAAGTTAAAGAACTACATGAAAGGAGAGCAAATGAAACTAAAATATAGCAAAGATACGATCCAAGTTGAAAGCAAAAAATTGGATTTTGTCCTTTTTATATGCTTTTACATAATTTAATCAAACAATTAGACTCCAATATGCCTTCACAATGTAAATGTCGATGATTACTGCATTCTACCATCAAACTTTTTTCCTTTGGATTGATGCACGGGTCAAAATTCTAGTTATTATTATTATAATTATTATTATCATTCAAAATTTATTTTTTCAAAAAAGTTGATTATTAATCTATGTATCAAATGACGCATGTGCAGCCATACAGATCTGGCGACATAGATAAGAAGTTTGGTTATTATCCATAAGCCATTTTTATGCACCATACATAAATTACTTAGTGCACCCCCCAAATTACTCGTGCACCCCCAAATTACTTGTGCACCCCCAAATTACTTATGCACCCCCCAAATTTCTCGCGCACCCCCAAATTTCTCATGCACCCCCAAATTTCTTGCACACCCCATATGACTTTTGCCCCCCATTTTTTTTTTCTCCCATCCACATTTCTATCCTAAACCATTTTGCTGTGGGAATAGTTTCAGAGATATGCACTCAAAAACCATTAAGTGCATAAGATGGTTTTGGAGTACAACCCTATAATTAGAATAGAAACAATAATTGTGATTTAATGGTTTAGATTGTCTTATATGAGAAACCAAAATTATTGTTAAATGATTTTAAATAATGATTATAATTGTACCCAAAAAAAAAAATAATGATTCTAATTATAAGTTGTACTTCAAAACCATCTTATGCACTTAATGGTTTTGGAGTGTATATATCTGAAACCATTCCAACAGCAAAATGGTTTAGGCTAGAAATGTGTGGGGTGCACGAGAAATTTGGGGGGGTGTACGAGAAATTGGGGGGGGTGCACGAGAAATTTGGGGGGTGGCGCACGAGAAATTTGGGGGTGCGCGAGAAATTTGGGGGGTACATGAGAAATTTGGGGGGTGTGAGATTAGGTGTGAGTTGAGATTCACTAGAATTATTACATGTGGATGCTCAATCTAATGGGTGTTATTGACTTATGTATAATAACTTCCCCCGCATAAAACTAGGAATATAGAAATAGAAACATAAACAATATACTACTAGCTATTAGTAGGGATGGCAAAAAGGGCTAACCCGCCCCGACTTAACTCGCCCTGCCATTAACCCGTCAAAAAAGGGGCGGAGCGGGCAAATAAGAGATGGCTGATTGAAAATCTCACCCCACCCGTTTTATGAGGGGCCCGCGGGTTGGCGGCTTACCCCGCCAATTATTTAAATAAAAAATTATTAATTAAAAAATTCACAAAACAATGTAAAAATAACAAAATTAAAAAACATTTTATGTAGTAAAATATGTATCAATTGAGTTAATATAAATTATAATTCAAAATTTTATAATGCAATATAAAATATCTAGAATAAACCAACGAGACAACAAAAATGAAAATATAATGAGTTCATCGATTTAAAAAATATTAGATACATGAGTTTAAAATCATACAACTTAAGTAATTTAATTAAAAGAGTCATATATTAGAGAAAATTTTTAAAAATATTGTGACTTATACATAAAAAGAGGTGGAAAAAAAGTATTTTTAATTACTATTAGGCCCGACGGGCCAACCCACCCCACCCGTCACCGTCCCGTCTTTTTAGCGGGTTAGGCGGGGCGGAGCTCTTACTAATGGCGAGTTCAAAATCTCAACCCACCCCATAAAAAATAACGGGCTAAGCGGGCCGGCCCAACGGGCCCAACCCATTATGCCATCCCTAGCTATTAGTGATAATAGCATAATAATATAATAAAGTTAGTTACTATCAAATTTACTAAATTACCCTAAATATTCCTAATCAAATTTATTCATTTAACAAATTTTTACAACAAATAACACGTACTACAAGAAAAATAGGATTTTGTAAGGCCAAAAATCCTAAAAAACTGCTCAAACCCGCCAAAAAGTGACTATTTATTGGCGGCCAACTGACGGCCAAAATTTGTCAAAAAATAACTTGTTTGTAAATTTAGTGGTGGCTTAAACTGACAGAAACAAAAAGCAAACCATTTATTGACGGTCTGAACTACCACTATATAAAAGCAAGATTTTTCCACATATAGGTGGCCCAAGACGCCAGTAACTACTTTTATTTTTTTAAAAAAAATGAAAATGAAAAACAATGCATGATTTCGTTTACACAGATGCTAGATCTAACTTTGTGTGTGTTGTGGTTTTTGAAGAGAACACATCTAGCTTTGTGTTTGAACAAATATGTTCACATCATCAAAATTGATAAATCCCTATTCCCGAAGTTTCGAACGGGACAATCTCCACTGACAGATGCAATTTGACATCTGATAACAGGAATTTCTATGGTATTTTTAGTATTATTATTAGTAGTAAAATGACCAAGACAGGCCCAAATACGAAGGAAAACCTACAAAAGCAGGAAAAAGCATCAAGACAAGGTCCAAGATGCCAAAAGACAAGAAAAAGCCCAAAAAGTGAAGAAAATGAGCATTCCATCGCAGCACGATAACTTCCATCGTGCCACGATGGAAGCTGCTTGCTCGCCAAGAAAACAGAAGAATAAAATCTGAAGAAAATCTGTTCATCGCAGCACGATGTATGTCATCGCAGCACGATGACATAACTTGGCGCCCAAGCTGATGAAATGCACAGGATCAATTATAAAATTGAACCGAATCTTCACATCGCAGTACGATGGCTTCATCGTGGTGCGATGCCTTGCTGATGCCCATTACAAAAACTATAAATAGAGCCTCCCATTCATTGTTTTATTCATTCAGAAATAGTAGAACATTCTCTACTATAAGGAGAGGTTCAAATGAGCTCTATTGGGCATAGTTTTCTCCCCTTACGGGAAACTAACTCAGCAAGGTATGTTTTCTTTAGGCTTTTATGTTTAGGTTATAATTTCTTTATTGTAATTTAAATATGTAGTCTTTTGTAATAGATGCCTTAGGTTGTGGTGGAGAAGATGAACTCCCCAATGAATATTTGGAGTCTGTGACTGAGTCAAAGTTATAATAAATGATATTTAAGTATTATGTTTGTTATTTACTTTCATGCACTGATCCGCTGTCGCACACGAGTCAAAAAAACGAGTTTAAAAATGTAGTCTAGGAAAGCGACACTCGAGTATCATCTCACAAGGACTCACGATGAATTAGCAATATTAGAATCAACAAGAAAACTTTAAATGGGGGGGTTTGGTTTGTGAAAGCAAAACAGAGATTAAGAAAAACAAGTAGTTAAAATAAAAGCAATCAATCCATTGGTTTCATGCAACTTTGATTATCATCTATCACAGGTTCACAAAAGTATGTTCGTTCAGTTTATGCTTTGGCTGATTATAGAACTAATTTAACAAGCGAAAATCAGTTTTATAAAGAATTCGTTGATTAAGCACCAACGTGTTCAATTAACAGTTTTACAAGCGAAAACAAAGTTAACATCATGACAATAATTCTCAGCCCTTTTTGCAAGCGAAAAAACATATAACAGTTTTCTATTCAAATTAATTTAAGCAAGCGATAAACTAATTCGAATAATCTCAAGGTATGAATATGAAACAAAATAATTAAGCATCAAATGAATCAAACTCATACACAAATAAGAGACACGAAAACTGTTATATGAAAAGCATAAACATATGAATTGCTATTAAACCGAACCTCAAGAATCAAGAACAAAGTTGCTTACACCAATGGATCGATAGAAAGTTAGTTCCTCATTAACAAAGAAGCAAAAATATCTTATTATGTGAATGGTAGATTGCAGAGGATTAGATTACATTTCTGATTTGTGTTTAATTTATAGGAGGAAAATTGAACTCCAAAAGTTATGGAAGAATTATAAAAGGCCAAAATTAAAGTTCCACTTAGGCCATTAAGTCTGCCACTTTCCACGAATTATTAAGGACTGTTGAATTCTGAAACAGCTCTTCCACTCAACATTAAACTTGTAGCTCTGTCTCTTAGCTTTCCAACGCATATTCCCGCGCCTCAATCCGATACCCGGAGCTCAAGTTATGACAGCGAACATGTATTAAGTAGCTACTAGTGCTGAAAATAAATACGAAAATAAAATAAAAACAAAAATAAACTTAAATCTAAAAACACCATAAAATAGTAAAAATAATAAAACAAACTAGAGAAATGCCTAAGTACAATAGTAGAAGAATGTGCATCAAAATGCACTGATCAAATACCCCCACACTTGAACTTTTGCACTTCTGAGCAAAATTTAAGATTAAAAACTCAAAGAAAAACTTCAAAAAGATAGAAGGAAAAACAAGGCATAATGCAAAGTCACAAGAAGTCAGCACATTCCAAGATTCAAGGAGCATAGCAATCATGAACAACATCTTAAAACATGTGCAGTAAACAAGGTGGCTAATAGACTAAAAAGTGCTTCAAAAATGATAGAACCTCACGGATTATTTGTATAAAATGCACTCATTCACTCAATCACTCAAAAATATTGGAGTGTCAGGGACAGTGTTTACACCTAAAGCACATCATCAAAGTTAGCACTTCCATAGGCTTGACAAACCTCTTCCGTCCCGAGAGATAGAGGACATCCACACAAAGAAGCACATGCATGCAAAGATCAAAAGGTCTTTATTAAGGTTGTAACGGGGCCAAGGTACAGGTGGGATAAACCTAAGGGAAACTAGGTTATAAAATCAAAGAGGATAAAGTGGCAGAGCCATGAAATTCATTTAAATCTTAAGCATGAGGCTATTTGAACTCGCAAAGTTAGGGACTCAACAAAATATTTCAACTCAACCAAAGACAATTGGTCCCAAAATAACATCTTCTCATCTCTAAGACAACTTCATACACATCTTCAGACCAACATTGCCCACAATACAACTTTTTTTTTTCTTTCTTTTTCTGTTTTTTTCTTCCTTTTCTTTCTTTTTCAATTTTTTATTTTCACTTTGTTTTTCCTATTTTTTTTTTCTTTTCTTTCTTTTTCACATAAAAGATGAGTATCATAACACACATGAAATTTACATACAACTCAACATAAAGAACCTTTCCCTTTTTTACATCAGATCAAAATTTTCTATCACCCCCCACACTTATGGCAAACTTGCATTTAGAATTTCAACACAAAGCTCCTTCATCCCCTAAGATTGGAACATACAAAGAATGGATAAAACAAAGGCTTATTCGGCTTGTAATGAGCTATAAAACCAAGAATGGGAATAAAAGGCTCAAAGGGCTAAACAAAGGGATAATTATCAGGGTAGGCTTATTTGGCTAAAAGTAGTTTATAAAAGAAACAAATGCCTAGATCATTTCATATACATGCATGTGAACAAGTGCTTCAAGAGTCATGTCAAGTTCTAGAAGTAACTAACAATATGAGTGAAATCACACAAGAAACAACGAACTGCTGGAGGCTCAAAATCTCACAAGGTTTCATGTTCTATCACAAGTGATGCACAATCTAGTATCAAGTCACCTTATCACACCACAAAAGCAAAAATGTTATCCATATCATGACATACAACTCTAGGCCTAGAACAATGAAACTACTCATAACAGTTGCATGCATGCCAAAAACTATTGTTTTTTTTATTTGTATTTTGTATTTTTTTTATTTTGAAAGCAAAACTAAATTAAAAACAACTAAATGTAAAATGTTCCCCCCACACTTAAATCAGACATTGTCCGCAATGTAGCAATAAACATAAAGTGAGAAAAAGGAAGGAACACACCCGAGGGGTTAAGGTGTAGTAGTTGCAGCTTCCATGTCTGGTGGTTTTGCTGGAGGTCTTTCCGGACTACGAATACACGAAACAGGAAAAAGCAAATAGCAAGTGAACCTGGATATCAACAAAAAATCTGGTGGCTTAGGAGGAATAGTCAGCACATATGGTAAACCTGCACTAGCAAAAGTATGAAAATTAGAGAATCCACATTTAGTTTGTGAGTCAGATAAAACATGTGGAAGAGGTGCACAAATGGTGAAGGACAAATGCTTGTTGCGTGGCTTAATCACAGGTTCCACCAACAATCTTTTTGCTATAGAGAATGGTTGCTTCCGGCTAACATCCACACTTTTTGTGTCAACTTCAAGAGTTATTGAATTTGTTGGAATTTCTGCACAAGTGGTTGTCGGCATCAAAATGTCCTCACCTAAAATGGCTGCACTGATCTCACGACAAATATTACAAACACCACATTCACAAGCAAATATTTCAAGAGATTTATCTACTTCAAGAGAAGTATATAATTCATCCAAATCAGTGTTCAAGAAGTTTTGTGGTGTAATCGCTTTCATATATTCACTTGAATTTTTGTTGCTTACTTTGTGTTCATCAGAGGAAACAAACATTGTTTCAATAGGCTCACCTGGAGTTTCATCAAGACTATCACATTGCATTACCTCTAATAGTGCAACAGGTTGTACATCATCATGCAACATCTTCTCTTGAATTTGATGGGCATTGGAGACTATTTGCTCAACTTGGACTGCTAAACTTTGAAGAGAGGATTGCATCCATTCATCCATTTGCTTATTATATTCATCCATCTGCTTTATCATTTCTTCCAAACTAGGTTGTGGCTCAAGCACCAATGAATCATTTTGCTGAAACTGTGGATGTGACCAAATAGGCTGCTCTGCAAGATAGGAATTTTGCTCTTGATAGTATTGTCCTTGAAAATTACCTACAAATTGAGTCTCACCACAAAAAGTAGTATCTAACAACAAAGGACATGCATTGCTACCATGAAAATTGGAACAAATATTACAAATCACAAGTGGAATATGATTTTGATAGTATGATTGTTGTTCTCTTGCTTCCAAGCAACTAAGGATATAAGCCAACTGATCCAACGAGTCTCCCATTTTTTTTTGTTTTTTATTTTTTGGTAAAAATAAAATAAAGAGAAAAAAGAAAAATCTAATTACATAAAATCTAAAAAATTAAATAAAAATACAGCCTAAAATCTCTACAAATCAAAAGAAACTGAGTCTAATATTGCCTAAAATCAATAGAGAGTCCCCGGCAACGGCGCCAATTTTTGATCCGCTGTCGCACACGGGTCAAAAAAACGAGTTTAAAAATGTAGTCTAGGAAAGCGACACTCGAGTATCATCTCACAAGGACTCACGATGAATTAGCAATATTAGAATCAACAAGAAAACTTTAAATGGGGGGGGTTTGGTTTGTGAAAGCAAAACAGAGATTAAGAAAAACAAGTAGTTAAAATAAAAGCAATCAATCCATTGGTTTCATGCAACTTTGATTATCATCTATCACAGGTTCACAAAAGTATGTTCGTTCAGTTTATGCTTTGGCTGATTATAGAACTAATTTAACAAGCGAAAATCAGTTTTATAAAGAATTCGTTGATTAAGCACCAACGTGTTCAATTAACAGTTTTACAAGCGAAAACAAAGTTAACATCATGACAATAATTCTCAGCCCTTTTTGCAAGCGAAAAAGCATATAACAGTTTTCTATTCAAATTAATTTAAGCAAGTGATAAACTAATTCGAATAATCTCAAGGTATGAATATGAAACAAAATAATTAAGCATCAAATGAATCAAACTCATACACAAATAAGAGACACGAAAACTGTTATATGAAAAGCATAAACATATAAATTGCTATTAAACCGAACCTCAAGAATCAAGAACAAAGTTGCTTACACCAATGGATCGATAGAAAGTTAGTTCCTCATTAACAAAGAAGCAAAAATATCTTATTATGTGAATGGTAGATTGCAGAGGATTAGATTACATTTCTGATTTGTGTTTAATTTATAGGAGGAAAATTGAACTCCAAAAGTTATGGAAGAATTATAAAAGGCCAAAATTAAAGTTCCACTTAGGCCATTAAGTCTGCCACTTTCCACGAATTATTAAGGACTGTTGAAGTCTGAAACAGCTCTTCCACTCAACATTAAACTTGTAGCTCTGTCTCTTAGCTTTCCAACGCATATTCCCGCGCCTCAATCCGATACCCGGAGCTCAAGTTATGATCTGCACAGCGAACATGTATTAAGTAGCTACTAGTGCTGAAAATAAATACGAAAATAAAATAAAAACAAAAATAAACTTAAATCTAAAAATGGCCTGAAGTTTAGATAAGGTTAAGCTTCAGAATGAGGTTAGGCTTTCACAAGTTAACAGAATTGCATTTCAACACTCAAACACTTCAAGAACTCAATACTTGAGTTTGTTTCCATGGGACGTACAAAACAAAATTTCAATATATATAGTTCATGATTGGTTAACCACCAACACTCATACTTGATTATGGTCTATGTAATACCGACACTTTAGATTAAAAGCGTGTATGGTGTCCAACCATGTTGATGTCTAACACAAACATAATATTATAAAATTATGACCATCAAAACACTAATTTGTACAAGCAAATTGTTTAACTAGAGAGAAACTAACAATAAGCCATGTATGAAAAAAAACTTATGGACATGTTATAAGTTGTTTCCATAAGCTCTTCGAAACAGTCTCACAATTGCTTAGTCCAGTAGATAAGCTGAAATAAGTCAATGCTAAAGTAAGAGTTTGTTTATTGAGCAATTTACCTGAGAGTCATCAAACCCCAAAATATGAGATAAAGAATCTTGACAGCCAAGGAATTGCTTGATATGACAGAAAGTGCCCATTGGTAGATCCCATATTTGAAAGGTCCTTCAGCATCTAAGCACACAAGCTTAATCATTGTAGAGTTTCCACCACATGGATTTCCAATGGTTCCTTGTGGAAAAATTGACTGATAACATAGTTCCTTTGAGTATGACAGAGAGAGATTGCATCCAACAGTTCTTTCACACTGTTGTTGAAGGCATGATGCAACGTGTTGAATCCCAAGGACACCAACACCCTCCAGCAAGCTAGAAATTGTAGTGTAAGTGTTTATAACCATAAAAAAAAACGTTAAACTGTTTTCATATAAGTTATAAGTTGTTTTCACAAATTATCATGAAGAGCATATGAAAGTAAGCTGAAAGTAGCTCATAGACATATCAAAAGCTATTTCCATAAGCTCTCTCAAACAGTTTCACAAATGACTGTTTTCATACAATATTTAAATTTTAAATTGTTTTCATAAGTTATCCTACTGAGCTTATCGAAATAAGTTGAAAACAACCTAAATATATAGCAGTCAAGTCACAAACACACTCTGTCCCTATTTCTTCTTCTCTCTCAACTCATTTTCATGAAAGGGAATTCAATGAAAGTAATACCATAACTTGCATTGCAGGCCTAGAAATTAAATTACTAAGCTCTACTATAACAAACCAATTAGTAGCTTTTTCCTTAAATGAAATGAAATACAAGATATGAGTAATAATTACCATATAGTAACTACTATGTAAACTTACCAAACAAGAATGCATTGTTTCAACTATTAAATTAGAGTTACCAAAACAATAATCAAGATTGAATGAATCTGAACTTGTATTTCAAGGAAGATTGATTCTGAAGCTTGATTGAATCTCAACGAAGATTGTAGAGTTACCAAACAATAATGAAGATTGAATCTGAACCTGGATTTCAAGGAAGGTTTCATCTGAAGCTACAAAATTTCAAAAAACTCTAAATAAACCAATTACTAAATAAATTTCGAAAACCTAATTACCAAATTTCAAATCATACTGAAATTTCAAATACTTACAACAAGCTTAAGCTGAAGACAAATCTCAATGAAGGAGTTTGAGGTTGAAACGAATCTCAACTAACGATTTTGAACTTCCTCTGTTTGAGCGTCCTCAAATTTGAATCTACACGATTTTGAGCGATGGAGAACGAAGATCGAAGAACGAAGGGTTTTGTGAAATGTGAGATGGAAGATGGAGAACGAATTCGATGGAAGAATGGATGAATGGAGATCGAAGAACGAAGGGTTCAGTGAGAGATTGAAGAAGAAGATGAAGACCAAGAGTGATTGAAGATTGAAGAACGAAGAATGAAGGTGGAAGAGTGATTCACATGGTTCAAAGGGTTTGCGAAATCGCGGGGAAATTCTAAGAAAAAGAGAGCGAATGTGAGTGAAGGGGTTATAGAACTTAGAAGTCACGACGGTTTACAACGACAGTCGCAATCTTCCTGAAAATATGTTAGCGGCGACGGTTCAAAAGAACTGCCGCTAGTGTTCAGTCGCAAGTGAGAATATTTGTTGTAGTGCATATTTGATTAAGATGTAAAAATTCATAGTATAGTATAAATATAATTCTATTATTTTTAATGATGTTTTATCTTTTCTTTGATATTTTCTCAATATATTACCTTGTGAAGCATGTATGATTTTTTTTTTTTTTATACAAAGATTGTCATTCTTTAATCCCTAAGTTTCTTGGGACCGTAAAAGACAACCACTCGAACTATAAAGGAAAACTTCACCATACCCTCTATGCTATACAAAAGAAACTTGTTGATAGAATCGCGTACTTGCGACTTATCACTTGTACTTGGTCACACTCAAAGAAACTTGATTAGATAACAAAACACGTCAGAATCATGAATGAAATTTAAGTCAAGATAGCTTACACCTCTCTACAAGAAATCAGATCTTTAGCGTTGGCCAAAAAGAGACGCTAAATGGCAAATTATAGCACTTGTTTGGTTCTGCGTCCAAATTATAAATCTCATATCTCAATAACATTTACACGATGATTTTATGACGCAACATACTTGAAGCTTTAGTCTCACCACCATATTTTACGAAGCTACATACTTGATTGAAGCTTTAGTCTCACGTCTACACTCATCTCATCGCAAAAACAAACACACACTTAACTAGATTTTACAAACTTAAAAACCCATTAAAATCATATTTTTGTTACATTCAAACAAAGCCTTAACAGCCATTTCCCTCTCAAACTTCCAAATATAATGCAAACCAACAAGCAACTCAGTTATAGCAGCTTTTGTCTTCACCTTTTTAACATCTCTAAAAAGGTTTGAATGAATGTTTATAGAAATTTTAATATTGAAATTGTTAAAAAAAATTAAAAATTCTAATAGATTATAAAAAATGAAGTGATATTAATTTGTTTTATGTTTCCTGGATTTTTATATATCCCTCTCTCGTCTCCATCTCACAGTACGCTCTAGGGACTCTATCAAAATTTTTTTTTAAAGTTTCTATAAAGAAAAATATATATTAGAGTTTCTACAAAAATAAATAAATAATACAGTATTAGATTTTCTAAAAAATTATAGTATTAGAGCTCCTACTAAAAAATACTCCGTATAATATTAGAGTCTCTAAAAACAATATAATATTAGAGTTTCTACAACAAAGAAATATAATAATAGAGTTTCTACAAAAAAATTAATATTAGATTTTCTACCAAAAAAATAATAATATTAGAGTTTCTACAAAAAAAAAAATTAGATTCTTTGATTGCGATAAATTCTCTCAAGGGGAAGTGGTTATGGTGCATAAGCTTTTCCTTATGCACCATGCATAAATAATGAAAATTGTTTAGCGCACCCCCCCAGATTTCTAGCACACCCCCCTAAAAATCTAGGGGGTGCACTAGAAATCTGGGGGTACGCTAAAAAATTTTGGGTATTTATGCACGGTGCATAAACATGGCTTATGTACTATAACTTGTGTCCCCTCAAGGATGGTTGTCTGCTAAATTATCTCCAACCGACTTTTTTTTTTTCTTTTAAAGGTTTTCTATGTCCTTTTTCATTTTATATTATTTAGAAGGTTGTCTATATTTTTTTTTGCAAAGGTCTATAAGATTAACTTTATTTAGTTTATTTGACTATGAATAAACAATATATGTTTCAGAATGTTAGATTGGCATAGTGTGATGTGAAATACTCACTCGTTCCCCGTTCAACAATGCTGATAGATTCTCTCTCTCTCTCTCTCTCTCTTTCTCTCCCCCCATCTCCCAAGACTCTATAGGGACTCCATCAACATATAATAATTGTAAATTATATATTATGTTGGATATTTGGTTGTTGGCATCATTTTGCTGAAACAAATATACAAACAAGATGTTTGATACAATTTTTCAACACTAGATACGTGTTCAGTATGCCATGATTGTGCGCCATGTGTACGCGCCTTTTTCTTGAATCCACCTATTTTTGGTATCTTCAGATATTTTCTTGAGCACTGAATTGTGAAGGAGGATAGCTCTATTTATAGTTTTTCTCGGACTTGGGCTTTGAACTATCGTACCACACGATAAATCTCATCGTGGCACGATGAAGGCGGTTTGTTGGCTTTTTCTGCGCTGATCTTTTATTTTTCAAACATATCCATTGTACCATGATGGGGTATCATCGTGGTACGATGACACGCCTCTTTTACTCATTTTTGCTATCTTTTTGGTATTTTCTTATATTTTTTATCTTCTTCAGGCTTTTTACTTGTAATTGGTCTTCAAAATCTTAAACTATTACTAATTAACAAATACTAAATAAATTCCCGTCATCAAATATATATGGTAATTATTTTATAAGTTGATTAGTGAATAAATCTTGTATATTATTATAATGGATTTTTTATTTATAGGAGACGCTAAGCCCCAAACAAAAAAAGTAAACAAAAACTCAACATGGTAAACATCTTGTAACAACAATAAATTAAGAATAGGAGGAGAGTGCTACTTTTTATTAATATTTTCTAAAGAAAGAAATTGTTTAAGTTTATGTATAGAATTTTTTTGTTGCAGGTGTATTTTTGGCTTGGATCAATTAAACTAGTGTCTATAAATTGAGAACGATAAACTAACATTCAATTGTCCATTATTGAAGGTGTCATCGTCATTATTAACAAAAGATAGAATGACTATGACACCTTCAAAATATTATTTATCCTTATTGCTCACCATTTCAATGATCTTTATTTCTCATGCCATTTCACCAACATCTAGCTCTAAATTGTACCAAAATGTATGTAAAGATAAAGAACTTGGTTCACAAGAACGCCAACAACGTTGCTTGAAAATTCTAGAAACTTATCCTGAAATTACTTTGGCCAAAGACTATTCTAGTTTTTGCTTATTTTCAAATAAGGTGGCAATAGAGAAGGCGACACAATTCCAAAATTACATTAAAGAAATGATGACAAGATATCCTTCTTCTTAAGCTATCAAATCATGTGCAACTTCTTATTACGATGGGGTGCTCGCTCAGCTCCGGGGTTTGTGTAATGTGGATCTGTCATATATGGACTTGGATATTCTATATGCTTACGATGATATTGTTGCGTGTGAACGTGGGTTAGCTGATGAAAAAATAGTTGATATTTCTTCCATTAACACACTCAATTTCGATATGAAGATACTTGTTGACATTTTATTTTCAGTCTATAAGCATTTAAATATCAAATAATTTATATTTAATTAATAAAACCACATATTTCACCTTAATTACTTGTATTATTTTTCTTAAAGTTTGTTAATTATTTGGTGTCAGTTATGGCATATTTGATTAAGATATGTACAAATGGAATGGATTATAGAATCGTTTCTACTCTTGCTAAAAAAAAAATATAATTCTATTATTTTTAATGATGTTTTCTTTTCTTTGATATTTTCTCAATATATTACCTTGTGAAGCATGTATGAAAAGATTGTAATTTTTTTATACAAAGATTGTCATTCTTTAATCTTTTAATATCTAATGCTCAGTTTGGATTGATGGAATGGAGTGGAGTGGAATAGAGTGAAGTGGAATGAGATATGGAGCGGAATGAAATAAATATTCCGTTCCATTGTTTGTATATTTTAAAAAGGAGAGGAACAAAATTGATGGTAAGTGGTGATATTATATTAAATTCATTCCATCTTATTTCATTCCGCTCCGCTTCATTCCATTATTATTTTTCAAATCCAAACAATGGAACATTATTATATTCCATTCTGTTCCGCTCCATTCAATTATATTTCATCAATCCAAACAGAGCCTAAGTTTCTTGGGACGGTAAAAGACAACCACTCGAACTATAAAGGAAAACTTCACCATACCCTCTATGCTATACAAAAGAAACTTGTTGATAGAATTGCGCACTTGCGACTTATCACTTGTACTTGGTCACACTCAAAGAAACTTTATTAGATAACAAAACACGTCAGAATCATGAATGAATTTTGAATCAAGATAGCTTACACCTCACTACAAGAAATCAGATCTTTAGCGTTGGCCAAAATGAGACGCTAAATGGCAAATTATACCACTTGTTTGGTTCTGCGTCCAAATTATAAATCTCATATCTCAATAACATTTACACAATGATTTTATGACGCAACATACTTGAAGCTTTAGTCTCACCACCATATTTTAAGAAGCTACATACTTGATTGATGCTTTAGTCTCACCTCACGTCTACACTCATCTCATCGCAAAAACAAACACACACTTAATTAGATTTGACAAACTTAAAAACCCATTAAAATTATTGTTACATTCAAACAAAGCCTTAACAGTCATTTCCCTCTCCAACTTCCAGATATAATTCAAACCAACAAGCAACTCAGTTATAGCAGCTTCTGTCTTCACCTTTTTAACATCTCTAAAAAGGTTTGAATGAATGTTTATAGAAATTTTAATACCGAAATTGTTAAAAAAAATAAAAATTCTAATAGATTATAAAAAATGAAGTTATATTAATTTGTTTTATGTTTCCTAGATTTTTATATATCGCTCTCTCGTCTCCATCTCACAGTACTCTCTAGGGACTCTATCAACAAAAAATTTAAAGTTTCTATAAAGAAAAAAATATATTAAAGTTTCTACAAAAATAAATAAATAATACAGTATTAGATTTTCTAAAAAATTATAGTATTAGAGTTTCTACTAAAAAAATATAATATTAGAGTCTCTAAAAAAAATATAATATTAGAGTTTCTACAACAAAAAAAATAATATTCGAGTTTCTACAAAAAAAAATTAATATTAGATTTTCTACAAAAAAAATAATAATAAAGTTTCTACAATTTTTTTTTTATACAAAAAAAAAAAAATCTGAGAAGCTCTAATATAATGACACATAAGCAATTTCTATTCATAAGAAAATGTAGTTTTCCATAAAACTAGTATGTTAGCCCGTGCCGTGCACGAGATAATTTTCGTTTTTAATATTATTTATGTGTTTGTTTTGAAATAGTATTTGGATAATTTGATTTAAAATTCAATGATAAAATTGAGATAGTTTTTGAATTATATAGGTTTAATAAGGATGTTTCAAGAAAGAGCGAGATAAAGAGTATTCTTCCGCTTCTCGTTGTACACTATTAGGAGTTTTTTCTCTCATCTTCATCCCCGGGACAATACAGAGGCTCTATAAATATAAAATAATTATAAACTTCATGACCTTCAGATTTTTTGGCAGCATAGTTTTCTATAAAATTAAAATATATCATGATTCTTTGATTGTGATAAATTCCCTCAAGGATGGTCGTCTTCTAAATTATCTCCAATCGACTCTTTTTTTCTTTTAAAGGTTTTCTATGTCCTTTTTCATTTTATATTATTTAGAAGGTTGTCTATATTTTTTTTGCAAAGGTCTATAAGATTAACTTTATTTAGTTTATTTGACTATGAATATACAATGTATGTTTCAAAATGTTAGATGAGCATAGTGTGATGTGAAATCCTTACTCGTTCCCCGTTCAACAATGCTGATAGATTCTCTCTCTCTCTCTCTCTCTCTCTCTCTCTCTCTCTCTCTCTCTCTCTCTCTCTCTCTCTCTCTTTCCATCTCCCAAGACTCTGTAGGGACTCCATCAACATATAATAATTGTAAATTATATATTATGTTGGATATTTGGTTGTTGGCATCATTTTGCTAAAACAAATATACAAACAAGATGTTTGATACAATGTTTCAACATTGGATACGTGTTCAGTATGCCATGATTGTGCGCCATGTGTACACGCCTTTTTCTTGAATCCTACTATTTTTGGTATCTTCAGATATTTTATGGAGCTTTGTGTTTGAACAAATATGTTCACATCATCAAAATTGATAAATCCCTATTCCTGAAGTTTCGAACGGGACAATCTCCACTGACAGATGCAATTTGACATCCCAAAAGGTATATACTTCTAACTCTAAAATTCATGGCATATGTAGTTCGTGAAAATGAATTTGGGTTGTTATAGTCCCTTTCATTGAATTTCATTAAGGGATACTGACTACGGTATGACAAGTGAACCAGTCAGTCGTCGAGTAATAATTCACACTCTAAGTGTCTAGAATGAGTTTGTATCCACAGGGATCGTGTCAAGTACGACTAGTTTTTATTTAAGTTTGATAGTTTGCATTCGCTTTGGTTTTTGAAAAGGTTTTGTTTAACAATAGCGAATAGCTAAGTGCGGAAAAGTAAATCCTATTTATGCTTGATAATTGGCGCATAATATAACTATTCAGATTATTGTTCGGCGGATTAATATCTTATATAATAATATGTGATTGCTCATACAAATATTACCATAATTACAAGTATACGTCACCATGGACAACGTCAACTACGCATACCCACGGGGGCCTAATCTATGTTGTCACGTACCCTAGAATGTCCGAGTTACCGTATCTACGTGGCTAGCACTATTATTTATTAGTTCCAAGATAGCAGTCAGATTCGTGACTAGATACTACCCATAAAAGCGTTTCCCGATCAACGGACAGTAGTCGGAATTACGTCGTTAAAGCATAAATAATAGACATTATATACTCTGAATAATAAATATTATAAACTTATCTACCAATTACATGTTCTAAAGCATTTATAGGGGAGTTCATCTTCTCCACATAAACCTAAATGTTTCTAGCTACTAATTTATATAATTAAATTACAAGAAAATAATTATGCATACCAATGGCTTAGATGCCTTGCTGAGGAAGTTACCTCTCCCTTTATGGGGAAAGTTCCGTAGAGACATCACTTGCTCTACTTGCTCCTCCTCCTTGCTCCTAGGAGACTTGAATACTTTTCAGAGTACTGAATTGTGAAGGAGGATAGCTCTATTTATAGTTTTTCTCGGACTTGGGCTTTGAACTATCGTACCACACGATAAATCTCATCGTGGCACGATGAAGGCGGTTTGTTGGCTTTTTCTGCGCTGATCTTTTATTTTTCAAACATATCCATTGTACCATGATGGGGTATCATCGTGGTACGATGACACGCCTCTTTTACTCATTTTTGCTATCTTTTTGGTATTTTCTTGTATTTTTTGTCTTCTTCAGCAAGTAACTTCATTTCTTCAGGCTTTTTACTTGTAATTGGTCTTCAAAATCTTAAACTATTACTAATTAACAAATACTAAATAAATTCCTGTCATCAAATATATATGGTAATTATTTTATACGTTGATTAGTGAATAAATCTTTTATATTATTATAATGGATTTTTTATTTATAGGAGACGCTAAGCCCCAAACAAAAAAAGCAAACAAAAACTCAACATGGTAAACATCTTGTAACAACAATAAATTAAGAATAGGAGGAGAGTGCTACTTTTTATTAATATTTTCTAAAGAAAGAAATTGTTTAAGTTTATGTATAGAATTTTTTTGTTGTAGGTGTATTTTTGGCTTGGATCAATTAAACTAGTGTCTATAAATTGAGAACGATAAACTAATAACATTCAATCGTCCATTATTGAAGGTGTCATCGTCATTATTAACTAAAGATAGAATGACTATGACACATTCAAAATATTATTTATCCTTGTTGCTCACCATTTCAATGATCTTTATTTCTCATGCCATTTCACCAACATCTAGCCCCAAATTGTACCAAAATGTATGTAAAGAACTTGGTTCACAAGAACGCCAACAACGTTGCTTGAAAATTCTAGAAACTTATCCTGAAATTACTTTGGTCAGAGACTATTCTAGTTTTTGCTTATTTTCAAATAAGGTGGCAATAGATAAGGCGATACAAAACCAAAATTACATTAAAGAAATGATGACAAAATATCCTTCTTCTGAAGCTATCAAATCATGTGCAATCTCTCATTACGATGGGGTGCTTGCTGAGCTACGGGGTTTGTGTAATGTGGATCTGTCATATAGGGACATGGATATTCAATATGCTTCCGAAGAACTTGATGGGTGTGAAACTGGCTTAGCTCGTGAAAAAATAGTTGATATTTCTTCCATTAACACACTCAATTTCGATATGATGATACTTATTGACATTTTAAAATCAGACTATGAGCATTTAAACAATCAATAAATTTATATTTAAAATCAGACTATAATTCTATTATTTTTAATGATGTTTTATCTTTTCTTTGATATTTTCTCAATATATTACCTTGTGTATCAATATATTACCTTGTCATTCTTTAATCCCTAAGTTTCTTGGGACGGTAAAAGACAACCACTCGAACTATAAAGGAAAACTTCACCATACCCTCTATGCTATACAAAAGAAACTTGCTGATAGAATCGCGCACTTGCGACTTATCACTTGTACTTGGTCACACTCAAAGAAACTTGATTAGATAACAAAACACGTCGGAATCATGAATGAAATTTAAGTCAAGATAGCTTACACCTCTCTACAAGAAATCAGATCTTTAGCGTTGGCCAAAAAGAGACGCTAAATGGCAAATTATAGCACTTGTTTGGTTCTGCGTCCAAATTATAAATCTCATATCTCAATAACATTTACACGATGATTTTATGACGCAACATACTTGAAGCTTTAGTCTCACCACCATATTTTACGAAGCTACATACTTGATTGAAGCTTTAGTCTCACGTCTACACTCATCTCATCGCAAAAACAAACACACGCTTTTAACTAGATTTTACAAACTTAAAAACCCATTAAAATCATATTTTTGTTACATTCAAACAAAGCCTTAACAGTCATTTCCCTCTCAAACTTCCAAATATAATGCAAACCAACAAGCAACTCAGTTATAGCACCTTTTTAACATCTCTAAAACGGTTTGAATGAATGTTTATAGAAATTTTAATACTGAAATTGTCAAAAAAATTTAAAAATTCTAATAGATTATAAAAAATGAAGTTATATTAATTTGTTTTATGTTTCCTGGATTTTTATATATCTCTCTCTCGTCTCCATCTCACAGTACTCTCTAGGGACTCTATCAAAAAAAAAAAATTAAAGTTTCTATAAAGAAAAATATATATTAAAGTTTCTACAAAAATAAATAATACAGTATTAGATTTTCTAAAAAATTATAGTATTAGAGCTCCTACTAAAAAAATACTCCGTATAATATTAGAGTCTCTAAAAACAATATAATATTAGAGTTTCTACAACAAAGAAATATAATATTAGAGTTTCTACAAAAAATTTAATATTAAATTTTCTACCAAAAAAATAATAATATTAGAGTTTCTACAAAAGAAACAAAATTAGATTCTTTGATTGCGATAAATTCTCTCAAGGGGAAGTAGTTATGGTGCATAAGCTTTTCCATATGCACCATGCATAAATAATGAAAATTGTTTAACGCACCCCCCAGATTTCTAGCACACCCCCCTAAAAATCTAGGGGGTGCACTAGAAATCTGGGGGTACGCTAAACAATTTTGGGTATTTATGCACGGTGCATAAACATGACTTATGCACTATAACTTGTGTCCCCTCAAGGATGGTTGTCTGCTAAATTATCTCCAACCGATTTTTTTTTTCTTTTAAAGGTTTTCTATGTCCTTTTTCATTTTATATTATTTAGAAGGTTGTCTATATTTTTTTTTTGCAAAGGTCTATAAGATTAACTTTATTTAGTTTATTTGACTATGAATATACAATATATGTTTCAGAATGTTAGATTAGCATAGTGTGATGTGAAATACTCACTCGTTCCCCGTTCAACAATGCTGATAGATTCTCTCTCCCTCTCTCTCCCCATCTCCCAAGACTCTGTAGGGACTCCATCAACATATAATAATTGTAAATTATATATTATGTTGGATATTTGGTTGTTGCATCATTTTGCTGAAGCAAATATACAAGCAAGATGTTTGATACTATTTTTCAACACTAGATACGTGTTCAGTATGCCATGATTGTGCGCCATGTGTACGCGCCTTTTTCTTGAATCCACCTATTTTTGGTATCTTCAAATATTTTCTTGAGCACCAAGACGTTGGTTTCTCTCTCTGTTTGCTGAAGAATCTATGAAGATTATTTATTTCTTTAAGATGTGATATATTTAAGGAAAGATTATATTTGGTTCAAGAATACTTTTGAGCTGGATCTTACACGTTTTCCAGCTGTGTTTGAAGCCCGATTTGCTCAGGAAGCCCATGCTAACTCGTGGCTATATAAGGAAGACTCAAAACCTTGTTTTATTCACCGAAACCGGAATATCAAAGATGTTGTCTTTTAGGGTTTCGTGTCTATGTAAGCCTTGTGCTTTATTTTGTGAGCATCTCTAGTATCATCTTGATGCTTCTGTAGTATTGTGCTTTGAGTTGTAACTCTGTATATTCTCCAAAGCTTTTAAGCATAGAGTATGATTATTTCTTGTACAACACTCCAAGCCTTGAGGTACGAGTGTTTAGTTGTCTAGGAGAATGTCTCTATCATATGCTTTGTTATTGATTGTAGTACAGTGCTGGAGGTACTATCATTGTGGTAGGAAGTGACCAGAGGTTGTCATATCTAGGAGTTCCTAAGTAGAATTAGCACGAGTAGTGTTTAAGTGAGAAGTTGTAACTGGAGGAGTTTAGCTTTGAATTAAAACTATCATAGTGGATTCCTTCTTGGATTGGTATCCCCAGAGTAGGTTGCGTTGTGCGCCGAACTGGGTTAACATATAACCTGTGCCATTTATTCTTCCTGCTATTTATTGTTGATATTGTCCATTATATAGCCAGGTGTTGGCACATCTGTCTCAATATCCTACTGGTGACCGATGTTGGAACATCGTGTAGCACATCTGTCTATAGTGCGCCGAAATTTCATATTATATTCTTAGACTTTTCTTGTCTCCGTAACACAAAGAAGTAATATTCACACGTGTGAGTGTCAAATGGAAAAAAATCTATGTGTAAATATCCACTTACATTGCTAAATTAACATCATGAAAAGGCTTGAGCGAAAGTTTATGGAAAGTTAATAATTGGAATTATAAAAAAAATCCAAAGATTTGTGTCAAAAAAGAAAAATCCAAAGATTATAAAAAACTAAAATTATATTAAATTATTTGAGGTTTTCCATAGATTCATCAGGTGAAGGTAAATCTAATGAAAGTGTCACAGATACAAAATATGAATAACTTCCGCAATCAGAATTCAAATTTAATTACTCAAAGTGCATTTTAATATAGTGGGGGTGAAAAGTACTACGTGCTTTTCATTGTACACCAATGAAAAAAAAACTCTCTCTCTCTCTCTCTCTATATATATATATATATATATCGATAATTTTCATTTTTTTAATAATATTTATTTACTTATGTTTATTTTCTTTTGAAGGTCGTCTTTGTCATTTAATACTATTTTGAATGTTGTCTATGTTTTTCTTTCAATAGTTCATGAGATTGATTTTATTTAATTTACTTGAGTATGAAAACATAATATATATTTAAGGATGTTATAGTGACATAGTGGGGTGGGAAGTACTCCCCCATTCCTGTTTCTCGTTCAAAAACACTAAGAAATTCTCTCTCTCTCTCTCTCTCTCTCTCTCTCTCTCTCTCCCCGTCTCCCAAAACCTTGTAGTGACTCCATCAACAAAAAATAATTGTAAATTATATATTATTTTTCAAATGAATATTAACATACTTTGAACGAAGGTTTATAGAAAGTTTAAAGTTTAAATTCTTAAAAAAATTTCATAGATTTCATCAATTGGAGGTAATTACAATAATGAAAGCATGATAAACACAAAATATGACTACGTTCACACTCGGAATTCAAATTTTAATTAGTTAATGTGTATTTTTAATAGTGGATGGTGTGAAGTGTATTCCATTTCTCAATCTACACCACTGAAAGATTTCATATTATCAATTTATATAATATTAGAGTTTCTACAAAAAAAAATTAAAATTAGTGAAGCACTAATTGAGTGCTTCAAAAAAAATTTGACATAAAAACTCTTTTGGTTGATAAAAATATAAATTTTTGATTGAAGTAATAATAAGGTAGTTTTTCTTATAAAAAAAATAAGGTTGTTTTTTCTTTTATTGGTCAAGTAGCTTAGTGGCTAGAAATTTCACCCTTAAAATGGATAAGTGGGACTGGGGTTCGAACCCCGACCCCTGCATATATAATGCATTGTCCAACCAACTGAGCTAAGCTCACGAGACATAAGGTTGTTTTTTCTACAAAAAAGGATAGTAGCTTTCCATAAAATTAAAATATTATAAAAATTAGATTATTGTTCTCAATGAGATTCGAACAACAGACCTTATACTAATAATAAGACAGTTTTATCTAAAAACAAAAAAAAGGGGTAGAATTTCATATAATATTATAAAAATTGAATTTTTTTTTTTGATAAGCAAATTTATTATAAGGGAGTACAAAGGGTACTCAATCCCTTACAAAACAAAGCAAATTAAGACGTGCTTTGTAAACAAGTCATAGGATCTAAACACCAATTAGAAAAAGGAGTATAAAATTTACGCCCGTTGCGGCTAGTGAACCACACCCAAGAACTTGTCTTGATATCATCCGAAAGTGAAGACGCATCTGGAATAACCCCATTGAAAATCTGTTGTCGATGAGATTCGAACCACATCATGCTAAAAGCTCTGTATAAATAGAAACTCTATAATAATGACACGTAGGATTATTTTCTTGAGAATGCACGAGAGAGCTCCGTTGGAATCTCGTAATGTATATAATAGAGATAGAGATATTATAAAAATTCAATTATTATCACCAATAGGATTCGAACAACAGACCTTAAGCTAAAAACTCCGCATAAATATTAGAGAAGTTCTGATTGAATGACACCTAAGCAATTTCTCCCTAATTGAATGACACCTAAGCAATTTCTATTAATAATACATGAGAGAGCTCTATGAGAATTTCGTAATGTATATAATAGAGATAGAGATATCGTAATAATATAATAAAGTTAGTTACTATCAAATTTACTAAATTACCCTAAACATTCCTACAAGAAATTTATTGGTAATTATAATCAAATTTATTCATTTAATAAATTTTACAAGAAATAACACATACTACAAAAAAAAAGGATTTTGTAGGGCCAAAAACCCTAAAAAACTGCTCAAAACCGCCAAAAAGCAGACCATTTATTGACGGTCTGAACCACCACTATATAAAAGCAAGATTTTCTCACATATAGGTGGCTCAAGCCGCTAGTAACTACTTTTATTTAAAAAATAAATAAAAAATGAAAAACAATGCATCATTTCGTTTACACAAATGTTAGATCTATCTTTGTATGTGTTGTCGTTTTTGAAGAGAGCACATATAGCTTTGTGTTTGCAGAGATATGTTCACATCATCAAAATCAATAAATCTTTGTTTCCAAAGTTTCGAACGAGATAATTTTCACGGAAATCCCATTAACAGATGCAAATTGACATCTCTAAAAATATAGACTTCGAACTCAAAATTTCATAGCATATGTAGTTAATGAAAATGAATTTGGGTTGTTATAGTCACTTTCATTGAATGTCATTAAAGGGATACATACGGTAATTATTTCATAAGTTAATTACTGAATAAATCTTTTATATTATAATAATGGATTTTTTATTTACCGGAGAGGCTAAGCCCCAAACAAAAAAAGTAAACAAAAACTTGACACGGTAATCATCTTGTACAAACAATAAATTAAGAATAGGAGGAGAATGCTATTTTTCTAATATTTTCTAAAGAAAGAAATTGTTTAAGTTTATTTATAGAATTTTTTTGTTGTAGGTGTATTTTTGGCTTCGATCAATTGCACTAGTATCTATAAATCAAAAACGATAAAATAACATTCAATCGTCCATTATTGAAGGTGTCATCGTCATTATTAATAAAAGACAAAATGACTATGACATCTTCAAAATATTATTTATCCTTATTGCTCACCATTTCAATGATCTTTATTTCTCATGCATCTAGCCCCAAATTGTTGTACACAAATGTATGTAAACAACAAATTTCACAAGAATGCCAACAACGTTGCTTGAAATTTCTAGAAACTCACCCTGAAATTACTTTGGCCAAAAACTATAATAGTTTTTGCTTATTTTCAACTAAGTTGGCAATAGAGAAGGGGACACAATTCCAAAATTATATTAAAGAAATGATGACAAAATACCCTTCTTCTAAAGCTATCAAAATATGTGCAACCTCATATTACAATGGGGTGCTGGCTGAGTTAAGGGGTTTTTGTAATGAGGATCCGGGATTTAAGGACATGGATCTTCAATATGCTTGCGATGATATTGCTGCATGTGGACGAAACTTAGATGAAGAAAAAATAGTTGATGTTTCTTCCATTAAGGCACTCAATTTCGATATGGAGATACTTATTGCCATTATAAGAGCAGTCTAAGCATTTATATTTAATTAATAAAACCACATATTTCACCTTAATTACTTGTATTATTTTTCTTAATGTTTGTTAATTGGTGTCCGATATGGCATATTTGATTAAGATGTACAGATGGAATGGATTATAGAATCGTTTGTACTATTGCTAAAAAAAAATATATATACTTCATCTCTTTTAAAATATAAACGAAAATAAGTTTAAAAAATTTAATGTATTTTGTTAAAGATTTGAATCAAAGTGTATTTTAATAGTGAGTGGTGGGAAATGTTTTATAATCCTCATTCTACACCACTGAAAGATTTCATATTATTAATTTATATAATATTAAAGTTTTTTTTAAAAAAAATATAATAATATTAGAGAAGCTCTAATTGAGTGCTTCTTCAAAAAAAAATTGACAAAAAAAACTCTTTTAGTTGATAAAAATATAAACTTTTGATTGTTGATTGAAGTAATAATAAGGTAGTTAGTTGTTCAAAAAATAGTGGTAGTTTTTATTATTAAAAAAAAGGATAGTAACTTTCCATAAAATTAAAATATTATAAAAATTAGATTATTGTTGTCAATGAGATTCGAACAACAGATCTTATACTAATAATAAGATAGTTTTCTCTAAAGCAAAAAAATGAAATAAAATAGAATTCCATATAATATTATAAAAATTGAATTATTGTTGTCAATGGGATTCGAACCACATACCTCGTGTTAAAAGCTCCGCATAAGTAAAAGTCTTATATTAATGACACATAAGATTATTTTCTTTAGAATGCACGAGAGAGCTCCGTGGGAATCTCGTAATATATATAATAAAGATAGAGATTCAATTATTGTCACCAATGGGATTCGAACAACAGACCTGAAACTAAAAACACCGCATAAATATTAGAGAAGTTCTGATTGAATGACACCTAGGCAATTTCTCCTTAATTGAATGACACCTAAGCAATTTCTATTAATAATAATAATAATATATGAGAATCTCATAATGTATATAATAGAGATATCGTAATAATATAATAAAGTTAGTTACTATCAAATTTACTAAATTACCCTAAACATTCCTACAAGAAATTTATTGGTAATTAATTATAATCAAATTTATTCATTTAATAAATTTTACAAGAAATAACACATACTACAAGAAAAATAGGATTTTGTAGGGCCAAAAACCCTCAAAAACAGCTCAAAACCGCCAAAAAGTAGATCATTTATTGACGGCCTGAACCACCACTATATAAAAGCAAGATTTTCTCACATATAGGTGGCTTAAGCCGCTAGTAAATACTTTTATTTAAAAAATAAATAAAAAATGAAAAACAATGCATCATTTCCTTTACACAAATGTTAGATCTATCTTTGTGTGTACATGTTGTGGTTTTTGAAGAGAGCACATCTAGCTTTGTGTTTGCACATATATGTTCACAATCACATCATCAAAATCAATAAATCCATGTTCCCGAAGTTTCGAACAGGACAATCTCCACGAGAATCCCATTAACAAATGCAAGTTGACATCTCTAAAGATATAGACTTCAAACTCAAAATTTCATAGCATATGTAGTTAGTGAAAATGAATTTGGGTTTCACTGAATGTCATTAAAGGGATACATATGGTAATTATTTCACTAGTTAATTACTGAATAAATCTTTTATATTATTATAATGGATTTTTTATTTACAAGAGAGGCTAAGCCCCAAACAAAAAAAGTAAACACAAAATTGACACGGTAATCATCTTGTAACAACAATAAATTAAGAATAAGAAGAGAGTGCTATTTTTTAATATTTTCTAAAGAAAGAAATTGTTTTAAGTTTATTTATAGAATTGATTTGTTGTAGATGTATTTTTGGCTTTGATCAATTACACTAGTATCTATAAATTAAAAACGATAAAATAACATTCAATCATCCTTTATTGAAGGTGTCTTCGTCATTATTAACAAAATACAGAATGACCATGACACCTTCAAAATATTATTTATCCTTGGTGCTCACCATTTCGATAATCTTTATTTCTCATGCATCTAGCCCCAAATTGTTGTACAC
The DNA here is from genome assembly GCA_030408175.1 of Trifolium repens. Classification (NCBI taxonomy): domain Eukaryota; kingdom Viridiplantae; phylum Streptophyta; class Magnoliopsida; order Fabales; family Fabaceae; genus Trifolium; species Trifolium repens. Next base: position 14,380,787 of record CP125847.1, read on the forward strand.
AAATGTATGTAAACAACAAATTTCACAAGAACGTCAACAACGTTGCTTGAAATTTCTAGAAACTCACCCTGAAATTACTTTGGCCAAAAACCATAATAATTCTTGCTTATTTTCATCTAGGTTGGCAATAGAAAAGGGGACACAATTCCAAAATTACATTAAAGAAATGATGACAAGATATCCTTCTTCTGAAGCTATCAAGTTATGTGCAACCTCATGTTACGATGGGGTGCTCGCTGAGTTACGGGGTTTTTGTAATGAGGATCCGGAATTGCAGGACATGGTTATTCAATATGCTCGCGATGATCTTACTAGGTGTGAAGGAACCTTAGCTGAAGAAAAAATAGTTGATGTTTCTTCCATTAATGCACTCAATTTCGATATGGAGATACTTATTGCCATTATAACAGTCTAAGCATTTATATTTAATTAATAAAACCACATATTTCACCTTAATTACTTGTATTATTTTTATTAAAGTTTGTTATGTTAATTGGTGTCAGGTATGGCATATTTTATTAAGATGTACAGATGTAATGGATTATAGAATCATTTGTACTCTTGCTAAAAAAATAAAATTATATACCCCATTTGTTTTAAAATATATGCGAAAATAAGTTAAAAGAAATTTATGTATTTGGTTAGATTTAGACCAAATACATTTATTTTTGTTGATCAACTTTTGTTTATATTTTGAGACGGAGATATTGCGAAGAAAATGTTACGTATACAATAGAAGAAACAAAAATAGTTCTTGTGAATTTTAGCTCGGTTGGTAGGGACATCAACATTTTATATGCAGGAGTTGGAATTCGAACTTCAGACACTCCACTTATCCATATGGACTACCTCAAAAAAAAAAAAAAAAAAAATACATCCATAGTATAGTATAAATATAATTCTATTACTTTTAATGATCTTTTCTTTTCTTTGATATATTCTCAATATATTAGGCTAATTACCTTGTGAAGCATGTGTGAAAAGGTTGTCATTTTTTTTAATACAAAGATTGTCATTCTTTAATCCCTAAAGAGGAGGATATATTCAATTGAGATTTCAAAGAATTTTAAAAGACATTTTTATGATAAAAAATTCTTGTGGTATGACTTTTATAGAATATAAAAAGAATTTGTGGTTTTCAATTAATACAATTATAATTCGTCGAATGTGGAGATTTTATTTCGACCTAAAAAAAATAGTATCATCTGATCACTTTTCTTTTTGTACAAAAAAATTATGAGTAACTTTCAAATTTTAAAAATCCGTAAAAAGTCTTTTGAAATCTAAATAATTTGTTCCATAATTCCATTAAAATCCAAATTAAAAAATTAAGATTGTAAAAAAATATTTTAAAAAAGTCTCAAAAGTTAGGACAATCTTACAAAATCTTTAAGATTTTTTTCATCAAAATTGTCTCTTTAGCATTGGCCAAAATGAGATGCTAAATGGCAAAAAATAGATGCTACAAGGGTTCCAAGTCCTTGACTTTTCTTGTGTCCTCCCTTAAGATTAATGAAAAGTTTTTCTAGTATCGGTGATATTTGCTAGAGATAATTGAATTCCCAATTGCTGGGAAAGCCTAGGAGATGAGATATGATATAATTGAATTAAAATTTGCTTGCTTCTTTCACTGTTTTCAAATAAGATATAGGCAAGTTCCTAATAGAATTTTGCCTAATTAATTACATCATCTGCTATTCTCACTAACTAGATTGCAAAGGCAACTAATCATAAAATTATTCTTTTGAGCCTATATCTTCCTTCTACAACAGGCCTATTTTCTTGTTGAAGTTTGTATGCACTTGAAAGATGTTTACATATTGACTAGAAACATAAGTTTGTTAGAAAGGTGCTATACATCCTTATTATGGCACTTGTTTGGTTGAGCGTCCAAATTATAAATCTTGTTAAAAATAAGTATGGGTCAAACTCATCCTTATAAAACCGGCTTGTAAAGTGAGAATTACTGAAATTCTACTCTATGGTAGGAGAAATGTCATATACAATGTCTAAAACAATTGTGTAGTTTACCATATGTCTCAGACAAAGTGGTTTGACAATTGGTTGGCTGGATCAATGTTTAATAAAATACTGAAGTAAATAAAAACAATAAACAACACAAGTAATTGTTTACCCAGTTCAGTGCAAATCACACATAATATGGGGATACCAATCTATGAAAGGAAACTCACTACTCCGAATTAATACTTAGTCTTATAACGCACACCAAAACTTATTGATGTGTATGCCTTTTCTTAATCCTAATTATTTTCTACCAATGGCTAATTCCCCCTGAATATGAAAACCTACTCACCTCCCTCTGATCATTAGTCCCAAGTGACCGAACTATACTTAGTTGTTTAACGATGGAGTTGAATAAACCATTCAACAAACAATAAGCACTTAAACCTTAGAACCTAAGTTTCAGTACCTATAATGATCTTGCACAATGGGCACAAGATCTTTTGACTCACAATCTTCAGTTATTGCTGGTGATTTAAACTTTAGTCTTGAGTCTCTATTTATAGATTTGCAAATCCTCTGGATTATAGAGATCGTGGGATGCTGATCTATAGGAATTTAGTTATTTAAAACAAATTCTATTTAAAAAAAAAACTCCCTAAGATAAAGATTCAATTTGAACTTTATCCAAGTTAGTTATGATACAGTCGTATCTAACATATAAGCTTGATAACAAACTTTGTTATCCAACATTTGATTAGGTGTCATTTGAAGATTCGCGTTTGTAACAAGTTTGGAAAGATACACGCAAGATGTCTGACACATCTTGTTTAACATGTTGCACCTGCACATTGCCCAAATAACGGGTAGTCCAATGGATATTATAGAGATACTCTGATACGATGTTAGAAGTAAGTATGAGCCTAACTTATCATTACAAAACTGGCTTGTACCACTTGTTTATAAACACTTGTCAAGGTCATTTCATATCTGATGTGAGACTTTTTAACAAATCTCATATCTCAATAACATTTACACGATGACTTTCCGACGCAACATACTAGAAACTTTAGTCTCACGACCCTGATTTTACGAAGCTACATAATTGATTGAAGCTTTAGCCTCACCTGATGTCTACACTCGTCTCATCGCAAAAACAAACACGCACTTAACTAGCTCGTGGGGGATTTGGACCAATATCTTTTGCCTGTTTAAATTATGGACGATGTAGGTTGGACCGTTCAAATTGTAGTTTATCTACTTTAAATATGCAAATTAGTGGGTTGACATGTAACCCATGTAACTTTTATTCAAAATAAGGTCGCTTTATTTGATCACACTAATATAAAAATATATCATTCAAATATATGTGTGATCAAATAAAGTGACTAAATTCTTGTAACCATCCAAGTCTTCCTTCTTCAAACACCACTTTATAATTTAAAAGCTTTACATCAATTCACAACAAAATCAAGTTGTATCATTAAATAATACTTCTAATCAAATATCATTTTCAATGATAGGATTAAGTGAGAGAGCTTGTTTCTGCTCATAAAATAGGAGGGCGAGGGACCATCCACTCTGAATAGTGTATAGAATTTTATTATTATTAGTAGTAGTTTCTTTTTTTTAATAACTAGTAGTTTATTACTCACCACCACATGTGCCACTCACAAATGAATCTGGAACTATTGATGCAGCCATAAAAAAACCAACAATAATAATTAATGAAACCCAACTAAATCAAGTATCAATAAAATTAAAGTAAAACTATACCAGAGCAGGAGCATGTAGGAATATTTTCACATGAGATTTTGGAAGACATGAATCATGAAAAACCCATGCAATTTTTTGTAGATTTTACTAAAAACTCATTTACCTTTACATACATCCATCTATATTTCATATACATAATTCTTAGGTAAAAAATCTCAAGGATCCAAATTCAGTTCAACTCTCTAAAATCAACCACCATAAATTTTAGAGATACAAAATTACGCAAACAGATTTCCTATAGTCAATACTTATTATATCCAATTATCTCAGCCATTAATCGGATATCGAATGATTCAGAATTCAAATTTTCAATTGTTAGGTCATAATGCAAGTCGTCGATCTCTACTCAATGACTTCGACTGGCTGCTATGACCGTAAGAAATTCCAATAGAGAATCCGAGTTCCAAAATCACCACCCAATGGAGAGAAAAAAATGAAATGAAAACCCATATCCTTATTAGCACTTGTTTGGTTCTGCGTCCAAATTATAAATCTCATATCTCAATATCATTTACACGATGATTTTACAACGCAGCATACTTGAAGCTTTAGTCTCACCACCATGATTTCACGAAGCTACATACTTGATTGAAGCTTTAGTCTCACCTCACGTCTACGCTCATCTCATCTCATCGCAAAAACAAACACGCACTTAACTAGATTTGTACAAACTTAAAAACCCATTAAAATCATTGTTACATTCAAACAAAGCCTTAGCAGTCATTTCCCTCTCAAACTTCCAAATATAATTCAAACCAACAAGCAACTCAGTTATAGCAGCTTCTGTCTTCAACTTATTAGCAAAAAACAAAGTTTGCAAAAGCAACACATTAGATTTCTTAAGAACCAATCTTTTCTCTTCAACACTCCTTTCACTTTGCCACCTAATCATATTTTGTGCTAATGGTAACAACCAACAAAGTATCCTTCCCAAAGCATTTCTCCATTCATTAGCCAATAAAGGATCACAAGCACTAAATCCAATTGACCCTTTTAACCTTAATCTCAATGATGATCTTATACTATTTGGTAACATAGCATATAAATCATCTCTAGCATCAACACCAACTAATTGAGGTGATTTTATCATTTTTTCCATAACAATAATCAAATTAGCATAATGTAATGATAAAGCTGAATCACCTAAACTACCTTGTGGTGGTTTCAAAACTTTACAATTTGACTCAAAAAACCCATTTCTTAAATCCACTTTTTTCTCATCAAGTTTGAAACTTTTCAACGGCCCAGATGAAAAGTTTTCAACTTTTTGATGATCAGAAGAATAATCATCAAGTTTGAAACTTTTCAACGGCCCAGATACAAAGTTTTGATCTTTTTGATGATCTGAAGGATAAACAGCAGCAGAAGTTGATAAACTTCGTGATAAATAAGGTAAATGATTTCCACTTCCATTACCATTACCAATTCCAAAAACAACCTTAAGTCTTGCTAACAAAGTGAAAACAAATCTTGCTAATAACAAAACAACATTATCAAAACCTTTGTTCCATAATGATTTTTCTTTGAGATTCTTTACCTCTTGTTTCTGCCAGAAAATCTTTTGTTCAAGATCACTGATTCTGCTTTTGTTGTTGGTGGTGTTGCTGTTGTTGTTGAGAAGTGCTTTTCTCAACGTGCTTTCTAAAAGTGAAAGCTCATCAATTTCTCTATGAAGAGTTAACGTGAGAGTCACGTAACGTTCCATTCTTCTATGTTTGGATTCAATTTCTTTCGGGGCTGTGAGAGTCCAACCAACTGAGTCAAATCCCGAGTCAGAAAACTCAGTGAAAACTCGGTGGAAAGATCGGAGTGTTGGGTCATTGCAATTGAGACTGAATCGAGAGACTGAGTCCGAAGCGAGTCGGAGTGAGTCAGCGAACTCAGCAACAGCGAGTTTGATTAAAAACGACTTGTCGTTTGAGATTAATTTCAAAACACCTTCGAGTGAAACGACGTCGTTTTGAAGACGAACAATATTTGCGTCGGAAAGTGATTGCCAGAGATGAAGAAGCTTCGACATAACTCCGGCGACTTCAAAGGCTAAAACGGCGATGCGTTTTGGGTTTGTTTTTGAAGACGGTGTCGTTTTATGAACTGAGTCGAAACTGTTTGAAAAAGCTGTTTTTACTCTTAAGAGTAAAGTTTCGAGGGCCATTGAAAAAAGTGATTTTTTATGTGAAGATGAAGAGAAGAATGATTTGTAGAAATGGGTTTTTGATTTTTGTTTGAGGGTGTTTGGGTTTTGAATGTTTTGATGGGTTTGAAATGGAGCTAGGTTTTGAGCACCATGTGTTTGTGAAATGGTTTGAATGAGTAAAGAGAGAAATGATTGGAATGTTTGAGAGACAGAGATGAGAGTGTGATGCTGAAGAATGAAAGAGGGGGAAAGTTAAGTGTGGTTAAAGCTTTTGAGAGAGAGAGAGGTGTGATCCTATTCCTATAGGATGAGTATTAGAGAGGGGAAGAAAGAGTTAAAGTATTTAAAGTGATGATTCCTACTTAACATCAATAAAATTAAGGTTTTGTTCTGCAATTGTTTGGAACCACTTAATAATAGAATTGACTCACGAATCAGATTAAAATAAAAAGGATTAAGTGATTGGGTTATGTTGTTGGCACAAATTTTTTGGGAGTACTTGAGCACTAATCATTTAAGAGGAACAATTTTATATCAAACTATTATTTTTGTCTAAATTTTAAATTACCAAAATTTCATTATTCTAATAATCAGATGGTTAAAAAAAATATAAATTAACATAAAGTTGGTATTCACTGTAGCTAAATAATTTAAAGAGAAATTGTTTAATAAATGTAATTTAATATTATTTAAAAATTATATTTGTCAAAAAAATTATAATAATTAAATGTCATTTATTACTCTTTATCAAAAGTTTCACATAAATAAATTAGGAAATTTCCAACAGAAAAAATTGATAGAAAAATTTCCAAAATTTTCACCATAGATAACAATAAAATGTTGATTATTTAAAAATATATAAGTAAGATATCATAGGTAATGAATTAATAATAATGGTTTTCTTTATGAGAATATTTTTTCTTAAAGTGAAAGAGTTTATAATGGTTTTTTAAATTTAGTTCACAAAAAACATAATTAATTTATTAATTGAAAAAGCAATTGTATCAAATTATTGTGCATTAGAAGCTTTCATTCAAAGTTTAGATCCACATGCAATTTTTGCAATGGCTGAGGAGAGTGGATCAAAGATTGATTGTGGTGTGTGAGAGGGTTGGTTTAGTGTCAAATTTTGGAAGGTTATAGTCGCTACAAAAGTGGGTAGAAGTTTCACTCATGATGAAGATAGCTCTTTGATTTGTAATGGTGTTTATAGGGTGTGGGGAATGTGAGTTGAGGCACACTTGGTTTAATTATTTGTTTAATTTTTGGTTTTGGGAAAGTTTTTGTTGTATTATTGATTTTCTTAGTTGGTAGTAAAAGACCTTTTGTGTAGTGTTTGGATCCATAGAAACACTTTTTCTTAGATGCTGATATATTTTATGGATTAGAGGGCCATGTCATTATTGGCTCTTTCTTTTTGAAATTTATAGTTTTGTTGGCATTGATTTGTTTGTTTCTTTTATCTGATTAACTATTTTAATTAATTATTTATTTTATTTTATTTTTGTCAAAATCATTAATTTTATTTTAAACTAATTCTTTTTTTGAAAGTAAAACTTGATATTATGTTGATTAGCGACTAACATGATTAGCTTATAAAAAGCTCAAGTATATTTGTGGCTAAAAGTTTTTTTTATTTTATAATATTGATTGATAGATTCTTCATCGATTGACCAACATTTTTTGTATCTTTATCCTTAGAGCTTCAAGTTCCCTTCTTTTTTAGTGAATTCTTCTTTTATAGTGCATTCCATATAAGTAAATTCAACTATTCCTTTTTTTTAATAATATAGTTTAAGATTTATATGCGTTAAAATTTTAAATTTTTATACAATACTTGATAATGTAATTTTAAGTGTTTAAATTTTAAATAATAAAATATAGTCTACATTTTAAAATTTTAATGAAATAAAATGCCGTTTAACTATATATTTTGTTGGAACATATTTAGATTTTTTAAATGTTATTATTCAATTCATTGATGCAACTCAACACACTCACCACCGGGTAACATGTTTGGTTAAAATCAATCAAACCCGACCCGTGAACACTACAACATATATATTACTCCCTTCAGTCATTTTAATAAGAGAAGGTTGAATTTTATATTCATTGAATAATTAATTGTTGTATTTATTTTATAATATAAACTTTTTTTTTTGAATCGGCTAAATTTTATTAAAAAACAACTCCTCCACAAGAAGTGTAAGGAATTGTTGTGGAACATACAACGAAAGGTAACGTGATATAACACAATTACCAACACCTAATCAAACGCCCCAATCCACCCGTACACCAATAATGATTCACTAAACCTACCAGAGAAAACCCCTATCCGACCCTAGGAGACACCACTAGACACTAACTTCCGAACTCGAATTAAAATTACTCGGCCCATCAGATCCAGAAAGTAGCCCCAAAAGTCGAAGGTTGAGGGACACCGGTAGTCAGAGAATCGACAGTCAACACCTGATGCAGTAGAGTTCGACCAGATACTAGAGACCTGCAAATCTCAACAGACTTGAACCCCTCAGCGACTCCAAGAGTCCTGCAAATCTCACCAGATTTGAAAATGGTCAGAGACTCTCGTATCAGGGAGAATCCACTCACACTCGGCATTAACCATCCAACACCTCTCCGTCACCAATACGTCCCGGAGGTACGATAAAACAACAACATCCGTCAACACGGAGTGTCTACGTACCTCGCCCTTTCGGGCGCGCCAGGACAACTACCAAGACCAAGAAAAACCTCAGCCAAACACCACCTCAGCCAACCACCACCACTGCCAAAACACCTTCAAACAAACCCCACCGAAACCAACATCACCTAATCACAACGCACCACCACCACCACAGCTGCCACCACAGCTTCACCACACCACCACCACCTAAACAGAGCACATCACCACCACCTAAACAGAGCACACCACCACCGCCTAAACAGAGCACACCACCACCAAATCCCACAATCCAGATCTGGCGGAAATCTGCAAAATCCAGCCCAGATCGGAAAATCCACACATGACGGCCGGAAAACTGCAGAAAACATAGCAACCGACCACCACCCACCACAAACCTCGCCGGAACACGGAGAAACGCGGCCATGAGAAAACAGCCACGGAAACCACCACCAAACCACCGCCGGCGATCGGAACAAACGGTGGTGCGGAGAGCATCGGCTCTCATCACACCACCCATATGTGTGATTACATTTCAAAAGAACAGATTCATTTTATAATATAAACTAATACTTTAATTTTTCAATAAATATAAAAAGTGCGTTGTCTTTTATAGAAATGATCAAAAAAAGTAGTACGCTTTAAAATATATTACTAAAAAAATTATAACAGATTTAAATAAGATCGAATTTCACGTTTTTCTTCTTTACAGTACTCTTTCTGTTTTTTCTTCTTTCTAAAATTCCTATCATTTTCTATATCCAACTCAGTATTATTTCTTTATCTTAACTCTCCGGTGTTATAACTTCTATTAGAATGTTGTGTACTTGAAATAGTGTATAGATGAAATAATTAAGTGGCAAACATGTGAGATGTTGTCAATTGCAAAAAACCAATACATATTAATAGTGTGCTTGTGTGGATAATTAATCAAGTTTGACTTGGAATAGTTTTGAGATGTAGGAAGGCAATAAAAAACATATATGTAGATAGTGGCGTAAGCCTAAAAGAATGATACATTTGAGAATAGCATAGACATAAGTGCTAATTTTTGGTGGTTGAAATATAAAGAAAACCCTTCCACTAGCTCACTCATTCATGTCACATGGTTAGTGGAAAGATTGTGTTTGTTGGTTGATATAAAAATTAGGGTCATCAAAAGTTTTCTATCTATTAGAGCTTGTCAAAACGAATTGGAATTGTTATAAATTGTTTTCATTATAATTAAGTTTTCTCAAATAGTTTTAAAAGTGCTTAAACTGATAAATAAGTTTGAATAAACCAACCCCACTTAGGTTAGTTTGGTGGTATTGGCTTGGAATTTGGGAGTATGTTCCTCCTTATGGTCTTAGGTTCGATTCTCTCTGGTGCCAATTTGAATGGGCTAATTTAACTTCTTCAAAAATTTTTTTTTTGAATAAACCATTAATCAAAATATCCAAAGTCTTAAAAATAACTTGTAAAGAAGGGAACTCCTCACCATATGATTAGGTTTACAATGTAGTATGATTCAAAACCTAAATTGTGAAGAAAAAATATTGAAAAGGGTCTATCTAATTTGTGTGCTACATATTGTTTGATAAAATTAATCATTATTATCAACAAGAGAAATATTTACATGCATGGATGATGTGGACCTAAAAAATATGTCCAACATGGTACTTGAAATGTTAGTTTTTATTTTGTTTTTTCTTCTCTCTTGGTCCGTCAACATTTATCAATAGTATATTTTGTACAAGATATTAAAATATTATGTTAAAATAATGAGGAATACTACATAGACACAATTCCAAATCAAGAATATTTAAACATACACATAAATAATGATAAAAGGAAAAATTATTTTTCATTTAAATTTTTGCATTTGTGTTGTGTGCATATCCTAATTTCTCTTTGAGCCTTACTATTTGATACGGGTAAGAAACACATGATAGATAAAGAGACCAGTTTAATAAAATATAAGTTAAACTTTCAACAGAAAACATGAGGTTATGAAGCCCCGATACGGGACACGATACGGATATGATACGATACTGATACGCCGATACGTGAAATTTTTTAAAATTCTCAATCTGATACTGCCGCGATACGTTATTTAAAAATTAAAGTTAAAATTAAATATATAAATACACAATATATAAACATACCTAAAATCAATAATATTAATAATTAAAAGCAGAAAGCATCTATTCTTATACTAAAATTTTGGGACAAACTCAAACGCTTAACAACCTGTTACAGTATATAGTAGGACACCATAGTTTTTTTTTTTTTTGAAAAGTAAAAAATTATATTGACAAAGGAAAAACACAAGAAGTGCTAAAGATACGTACAAACAAGCATGTCTGGTACATGAGCATTATAATAACCCAAAGTCAATCAATACTGGAAACTCCCAAGGTCTGATACATGACAACATCTTAAGTTAATACTATCCTAGAACATAATGATTACTGATACATCTTAAGTTATACGTCTTATTGTAGTGTATTATACAAAAAGGACATCATTAATAATATCCAAACAAAATCACAAATACTATCCAAAAAATAATCTTATCGGACACATATCGGGTATTATTTGTTTATTTAAAAATAATGATATAACCGATACTTTTCTGATACGTGTATCGGGACGTATCGAACACGTGTATCGGGTATTATTTTTTATTTAAAAATAATGATTTAATCGATACTCTTCCGATACGAGTATCGAGACGTATCGGAAGAATATCGGTATCGAGTACGTATCAGACACGATTCGTCACCATTTTTTGAATACCGGGACTTCATAGCATGAGGTTGATGTAGTATTATTCTTGCATTTCTTTCAATTAATATTCGTAACAAATATAATTTCCTTTTCTCTTTTTTGGGTTTGTAAGATTTACTCTAAAATAACAATAATCTATCGACATTAAGTACTTCAAAGTTCAAATCTATGACATATAACATGTGGTTTATTCTCAAATGATAGATGGTCACTAAAGATTTTTCTTTTCAAACTTTGTCTTGTCTTTAGCCAACCAATAGAAGGGTAATTAAGCATTTCTATGTTGAATTGTCGGAATAGGCATTCTTGAGTCCATGTTACATTGATATTAGTGCCAATTTCATGCATTTCCTTCAATTTATTTTATCATATAGTAGTGAATAATTTTTATCTTCTGATTCAAGAAAGACAGGCTGCTCCTTCTATTATTATATAGGTTCATACACTCTTGATCTACACATGGGACAAAAATTTGTCCTTGTAAAGAACCTTACACACTAATGGAATACCAGCAAATATTTGTCCTTTTGTAGACAATTGGTAAGTTCTAGTTCTAGCTTTACATATATATATATATATATATATATATATATATATATATATATATATTTATTTATTTCTCACATTGTACTTGAGATTTCCCTCGATTTAATGTGCATATGTTCAATTTACACTCAAATTAAGGTGTATAAAAATTATATTTTATAATTTATTAAATAATTAATATATCTGATTTTCACTATAAACTATATATATATATATATATTAATTATTTAATGAATTAAAAAATATATATTTATTTATAATTAAGACTGAAGAAAGTATAATATTTTTTTTATGTTTTTCATGGTTTCTAGGGGTCTTATATGTCTAAAGGAAGCAGAAGGATTTGCAATAGGAAATTGACAAAACTAAGTTTGCTAAATCCCATTGTTTTTTTTTTTTTTAAAAAAAAGGAGTTTGCTAAATCCCATAAAAATAGATACTATATATCTTCAAAAAAAAAAAATTGCAAAATGAAGCCGCCCAAATCTTCTTCTCCATTAACTAAAATCTTGAGTGTAACACATGTCATGCAATGAATGACTAATTTTGATCAAAACCTTCTTTGTAATCCTAAATTGATTTTGTAATGACCCCAAGATATATAATTAATTAATAACAATAATTAAAGAATTAATGCTTTGTTTATGAAGCAATTAATTTGACATGTTTGCAAGACAAAGAAGCTAAGGGTTTTTACTTGTATCTATATGTTTGTGCAATGAATCTGATCATCTCTCCATTTGCAAAATCTAGGAAGATATTAGATTCTCTAATAAGCCAAGTACAGAAGTACCTCTTGATCATCTTGGGGCAATGAAGGAAATTAAACCTATACTAATCATATGGAGTATTAGTTTTAATTAGAGATGAAAATTTCTATCATATTCCATATCCACACCAAATCATTTACATTATATTGTTGACTAATTGCTTCTTTATACCATTACAAACTACTTTTCATCATATTTTATGTCTTTGCATTGTATTGTGAACCCCATTCTGTATATCTAGATTTAGGATGAACATTATATTGCCATGTTCTACCCTTTTTACTTTAGGTTTGTTTTCTTTTTATAGAGAGACTAAAAATGTAGGAGCGAGTAAAAATTCCAACTTTGCACCTCTAAACACTTTCATCCTCTACCAATAGCATTTGAATTACTTTGAAACATGCATGCTACGTGAATTTTCAGTAACAACTCATATACTGTTAATCTTATAATGAGTCTCAATAATATATTAAATATTTTCGATTTCTTTAAAAAGAAAAAAAAATATCTATATGATATAAGCTTTTAATCTAACAGTAAATTTTATAAAATTTGTATTCGTTATAATGTTATTCATGACTTGTATATCATGCACCATTTGAACATATTTATATATTATAGATTAATTAAATTGGAGCGAACATACTTTAGAAACTAAATGATGATTTATATTCTATTTGACCTAATTTAATTTAATTTGAAGAGTATTTTCAATAATAATAATAATATGAATATGAATATTATTAATTCTGCTCATTTTGATGTTGAAATCACCTTAGTATTGGAGGTTTCTGTTCTGGCAATATACTTTGCTTTTGACTTTTCAATAATACGTAAACACATCACATTGACCAAAACCAAACATGTTAATGAATATGCACCCACAAAGTTTGAAAATGTAAAGGTTTGTGTATGCTTGAGGGGTTACAATTTCATAATCACCAAAAAAGGTCATGTGTGTATATAGTCCATATTGTGTATGTATGTTAGCTTCATTGAACATTGCCACAAAAAAAAGATCAACAATTACTCAAACATGAAATTATGAGGCAGGGGACAGTGCCTTTAACTAGATACTTTGACCTATATATGAACTCATTATAAGTCTCTATCTGTGCTATCTAAAGCACTTATATTTTTAATGGCCAAGAGAATGAAGTCTTCTATAACATATTGTACTGTATGATTGTATGATGACTCTTGATAACTATTTTTTCATAAGGTAAAAAAGCAGTTGATGATGTTAGAGGAATAAGGACTAAATTTGGACTATTGAAATTTTTTGCAATGTTCTAATTGGTTTGAATCTTTGGAGACTCAACTTTATTGGTCAAAATTTTTTAGGTTTAATTTATAGTGCAAAAGGTTTCAATCAATTGACATCCTATTTTCAATATTCTGTTTTTGTGGTTTCAATTATAACAATATTGGGCTGAAATTATGTATAAAATATGAATTTGAGATTTTTTTATACCAACCATATATTAAAAAGAAAAGTGGAGTACAAAAATAAGAGAGGGGGTCAAACCAAACCCTCAAGGAAATTAACAAAACCTATAGTAAGGATGACCATCTCTATTCTTAGCAAGATCATCTCTAATATTAGGAGGGGCTGAGTTACACCAAGTAAAACCAGTAACAGACAAACCAATATTTGCTAACTTGTCAGATACAAAATTTCCTTCTCTGTACACATGAGAAACTATAACCTGAATATTTCTAACTTTAAACATACAATTTAACCATCTATTTTTTAAAGGCCAAGGGATAATAGAAGAATTTTTGAAGGCTGAGATGGCAAGCATAGAGTCACTTTCATCCATAATTGTCCCCAATTTCTATCAACAGCACACTCAATAACAATAATAATGCTCATGATCTCAGCATATAACGCATTTGCTACACCAATATAATGAGCAAAGCAACGAAGGTTAGCACCTAGATTGTTTACGAAGATACCAACACAAGCAACAATGCCTGGATTACCAACAGAAGTGCCATCAGTATTGCACTTGACCCAACCTTACAAAAGAGGAGACCAGATAACCTCCCCAATCTTAGGAGCCTTTGGATGATGAATGGACACTTTAAAATACTTCAAAATTTCAAAGTCAGATATCGAAGGACTACTAGTAAGAGAGGTGACACTAATTTTATTATGTATAAGGTGAGATAATAAAACTTCAATCCTTTTTATTATCAATAAAAAATCATTTTAATATATATATATATATATCCCAACTTCTAATTCATATATTTTCATTATTATTTTTTCCTTACATATCAATAACATGTTAAATGTTGTTATAAACTATTAAACTATGTGTTAAGTAATGTAGAGAATAATGATAGAGAGTTAGTTAGTAAGTAATAGCTAGTAAATAATTAATCATGTACTGTTAGTGACACAAGCAGTTATGTTGTACATGCTAGTGCATAGCAACTAATATAGGAAATAACTATCCTATATATAGATGATGTATCAGTACATGAATACTAATGGAAAATTCTTTTTTTGCTTTGATATTGAACTGATAATATGGTATCACCGAGCCTTCAAAGTTTGTTAGAAAGTTAGTTACAACTTTCTCTCATTTTCCATCATTTTCCATCACTTTCCCACACTTTCTTGCATTTTCTTGCTTGTTCTTCCGCAATTTTTCATTGTTTTTCATCGATCCTACCGATTCATTCTTCATCATGCCTCCACGCGTCGCACACGTTGCTCCTCAACCAGATCTTGAATCCATTTTCTACGTTTATCCAAGTGAAGGACCGAACTCTGTTGTGATTACTCCAAAGCTCACTGGTTCAAACTACCTCGCATGGCATCGATCGATGCAACGCGCTCTAGGCGCCAAGAACAAACTCCGTTTTGTTGATGGTTCGTTGGAGATTCCACCAATCCACGATTTGAATCGCGCTCCATGGGAACGTTGCAATCATCTAGTTCATTCTTGGATCGTCAATTCCGTTTCCGATCAAATCGCTTCTACAATCGTTTTTCACGAAAATGCTATTGATGCTTGGCAAGATTTGCAAGAACGATTCTCCAAAGCTGATCGTGTTTGTATCGCAACTCTGCGATCTTCTATTAACAACTTGAAACAAGGTACTAAATCTGTTCTTGATTACTTCATTGAGTTGAAAGCTCTTTGGGAAGATCTCAATTCACATCGCCCTCTACCTGTTTGTACATGTGTTCATCAGTGTCGTTGCCTTGCTATGCAATTAGTTCGCGATTATCGCCATGAAGACCAGGTTCTTCAGTTTCTACAATGCTTGAACGATCAGTTTTCTGCTGTGAAAACACAAGTCCTTTTGATGGAGCCTTTACCACCTATCAACAAGGTGTATTCTCTTGTTACTCAGGAGGAAAGTAATCACAAATCTTCTGCTCCTATCGATGATTCTTCTGCTTTAATAAATGCTGCACATAGGTCTGATTATAAAGGCAAAGGTGTTGCAAATGGTTCTACTTCTAAAGGCTCTAATCGCCAATGCACTTTCTGTCATCGTAGTGGCCACACCGTGGAATTCTGTTATCAAAAGCATGGTCATCCAAGCTTTAATAAGACCAAATCAAGTGCTAATGCTGCTAGCACTGAGGTTGTAGAGGCCTCTTCTTCATCAAGCAACACTGAAGGTGGTTCTTCATCTAGTGCAATTTCCTCTATTTCTCAAGAACAGTTTGCTCAACTCATGACCTTGCTTCAACAAGTGAATTTGGCTCCCTCATCTCAAGCCTCTACATCCTCTCCTACCACCAATCAGATTTCCATGACTCAAGGTCGTTCACCTAATGAGTCCTCTTCAGGTACTTTTTTCACTTTCGCTAATTCATTGTGTGTCACTCCTGATTTTTGGTTGCTCGATTCTGGTGCTAATGACCATGTATGTGCTTCTTCTCAATTTTTTAGTTCATTTTATAAAATATCCCCTGTTCATATTCGATTACCAAATGGCTCCTCTGTTGTTGTTCATTATGCTGGTAATATCTGTTTTTCACAACATCTTTACCTTACTAATGTCCTTTACTCACCAGATTTTAATCTTAATCTCATATCAGTTTCAAAACTATGCAAAGATTTACATTGTTCCGTTCAATTTTCTAATAATCAATGCTTGTTACAGGACATGAATACCAAGAGGATGATTGGTTTGAGTAATCAAGTGGAAGGCCTCTATAGATTGCACATTGACAATTCTTTTCTTACTTCACAAGTTCCTTTTCCTTCATTGTCTAAATCCATAAATAATGTAGCTATTCATTCCAATGTTATCCCTGTTTCTGCTTTATGGCACTTTCGACTTGGCCATGTTTCAAATAAGAGACTTACTCATATGTCTCAATTATACCCTTCTTTTTCATTTGATAATAAAGCTGTGTGTGATATTTGTCACTTTGCTCGAAAACGCAAATTGCCTTTTCATTCTAGCTCTTCTATTGCCTTGCATGCTTTTGATTTACTTCATTTTGATATATGGGGTCCTTTAGCTACCTCTTCTATTCATGGCCACAAATATTTCCTCACTATATTAGATGATTACACTAGATATGTTTGGATTGTGTTATTAAAATCTAAAGCTGAAGTTGCTTCCCATGTTCAGAACTTTGTTGTGTTGGTTGAAAACCAGTTTCATACTACCCCTAAAATAGTTAGGACTGACAATGGTCCTGATTTTTCCCTTCCTTCCTTCTATGCCTCCAAAGGTATCATCCACCAAAAATCATGTGTTGAGACTCCTCAGCAAAACGGTAGGGTTGAACGCAAGCATCAACACTTACTTAATGTTGGGAGAGCCCTGCTTTACCAATCAAAATTGCCTAAAACCTACTGGTCCTATGCCATCCTTCATGCAACCTTCATTATTAATCGTGTTACCACCCCTTTACTTCATAACCAATCGCCATATCAAAAGTTACATCACACCATTCCTGACCTTCACTCCTTCAAAGTATTTGGTTGTCTATGTTATGCCACTACACTACAACAAAATCGTACCAAACTGGATTTCTGAGCTAGAAAAGCCTTATTTCTTGGTTACACCATTGGTATGAAGGGTTCTGTCCTCCTTGACCTTAATACTAAAGAAATCTTTATTTCACGACATGTGTCCTTCCATGAACATGTCCTGCCCTACACTGTTCAATCACCATCAGCTACATCCAGTTGGGATTATTTTCCTTCTTCACCATGTACGGACCTTCCTCCTTCCTCTTCAACCCCTAACCTATCACCCTCTCGACTTGTGCCTCTTGCTGATTCTACCACGCCCCAGACCTCTATCCCTCCACTTCCACCCTGTACCTCTTCTCGAGTTAAAAATAAGCCATCCCATTTGCAAGATTATGTGTGCCATGCCTCCACTGATTCACATTCATCATCCTCTCCAGGTATCCCTTACCCTATATCACAATATATGTCTTATATTAATCTTTCGCGTGATCATTGTGTTTTTTTCCAAGTCCATTGTCTCTCACACTGAACCCAAGACTTATGATGAGGTCAGCAAATTTGATTGTTGGAATCAAGCCATGAAAGTTGAGCTTGAGGCTCTTGAGAAAACGGGAACTTGGATACTAGTTGATTTGCCCCCAAATGTGAAGCCTATTGGGTGCAGGTGGGTATATAAGATAAAGTATCATGCTGATGGGACTATAGAGAGATACAAAGCTCGCCTTGTTGCAAAAGGCTATAATCAAATTGAGGGATTAGATTATTTTGACACTTACTCTCCTGTTGCCAAGTTAACTACTGTTAGGACTGTTATTGCGTTGGCCTCCATTAATCATTGGATTATTCACCAGCTTGATGTTAACAACGTTTTTCTTCATGGAGAGCTTCAAGAAGATGTGTACATGCTTGTCCCACCTGGTGTCACATATAGTAAGCCTAATCAGGTGTGTAAGCTTGTCAAATCCCTTTATGGGTTTAAACAAGCTAACAGGCGTTGGTATGAGAGGCTTACCAATTTTCTTCAGCAGCACAAATATACACAAGCCACATCTGATCATTCCTTATTTACTAAGGTCACCGAATCAACCTTCACAGTCCTACTAGTTTATGTTGATGATATCATTATAGCAGGTAACTCAATGAGTGAAATTCAAGCCATCAAAGATGCATTGCATAATACTTTTAAGATCAAAGACCTTGACTTACTTAAATACTTTCTTGGCATAGAAGTTGCACACTCAAAACATGGAATTTAATTATGTCAAAGAAAATATTGTCTTGATCTCTTAGATGATTCTGGAATGATGTGTTCTAAACCTGCATCCACACCTTCTGATCCCTCCAACAAGCTTCATCAAGATACAAGTGAACCTTATCCTGATATACCCTCATACAGAAGATTGGTTGGTCGATTGCTCTACTTAAATGCAACAAGACCTGACATTACATTCAGTACACAGCAGCTTAGTCAATTCTTGTCAAAACCAACCATGGCTCATTTCAAAGCAGCAACTAGAGTCCTAAGATACTTGAAGACTTGTCCTGGTCGTGGTATTGTCATGCCAAGAGACTCAGTTATACATCTTCAAGGGTTTTCAGATGCAGACTGGGCAGGGTGTATAGAAATTAGAAGATCTATATCTGGACAGTGTTTATTACATGGAAAGTCACTCATATCTTGGCGCACTAAGAAACAATTGACTGTGTCAAGATCATCCTCAGAGGCAGAGTATAGAGCATTAGCATCCGCAACTTGTGAGCTGCAATGGTTATTATATTTGCTTAAGGATTTACATGTCCAGAGTGTCAAACTGTCAGTCTTATATTGTGATAACCAGAGTGCTTTGCACATAGCAGCTAATCTCGTTTTTCACGAGAGAACCAAGCATATGGAAATAGACTGCCATGTGGTTAGAGAAAGACTCAATTCAGGGATGATGAAGCTATTACTAGTCTCTATAAAGGATCGGCTAGCAGACTTCTTTACAAAGCCACTGCTACCTCAACCATTCAATGTATTGTTATCCAAGTTGGAGATGAAAGATATTTTCAAGCCTCCAACTTATGGGGGACTGTTAAGTAATGTAGAGAATAATGATAGAGAGTTAGTTAGTAAGTAATAGCTAGTAAATAATTAATCATGTACTGTTAGTGACAGAAGCAGTTATGTTGTACATGCTAGTGCATAGCAACTAATATAGGAACTAACTATCCTATATATAGATGATGTATCAGTACATGAATACTAATGGAAAATTCTTTTTTTGCTTTGATATTGAACTGGTAATACTATGCAAATTAAAATACAAATCTCGAATAAATTATTAAAGTCGATTGAAAAAAATATTTTATATTACATTATATAATCTAAAAAAATAAAATTAATAATAAAGCATTCAAAGAAAGGAAAATTAATTTCTTAAATGATGATTTAAAGTTTTTTGACATAAAATAGTTGCTTAAATTAATTGTTATAAGAAAATATTTATTTATGATAAAATAGACTAAAATATATATGTAATTCAAGGAAGGAGAGTGTCACTTACTCTTAAATTATTATTGTGAACAAAATCATAGGAGGAGTGTTTCATGTGTGCAATTTTTGTTAGGTGTGAAGTTGAAGGTGACACCATAAAATTAGTGGCTATACGGGGCTTATATATTACGGTGACATGGAGACCTAACACAAGGATTTTAGTGGCCAACCCTCGGAGGAGAAAAGATTCCCTCAAGTGCATAGTGCACCAGAGAGAAGTGTGAATCCTTACTCTTAAAATCATGTTTCCTAATTTTTAAAGTTTTTTATTTTCAATCTAATGGCAATGGTTGCATCAGAGGGGATCTGAATTTACTGTTGTCAACTATTGACGCAGTTTCACGCTGTAATCAATCATGACCATTTATTTATGATTGGACGGTTTACATTTAAAATACAGTTTTATAAACTAAAACGTTCTCAGTCGCCGATCAAAGATCGGACAGTCCAAATCAATTACAACACCAACTGTAGTCTGTAGGAAATCTAATTTCCACTAGAGGAATATGTCCAGGGAGTGGATCCACTCTCACCCTTGGAGAGAGCACTTGAGCAATTCAATAGATCTTAGGATGCATCTTTGATTGAGTTGTTTGTTCTTAGACGGATTTCTATAGACAAACCTCTGTCAACGGTGTGTCATGTCCAAGGTCAGGTGTTCTAGGGTAAAAGATAAATTAATGACTTAGATGTTCTATATGTGTTATAAGTTGAGCTGTCAAAATGGCCGGCCCATATGGGCCGCCCGAATAGCCCGACTTTTTCTCGGGCTTGGGCCTTAAAAATCTAGCCCGAATTAACATCCGGGTTTTTTAGCCCGGCCCGATAAAACCCGTAAAAAATATGGGTCGGCCCGAATGGGTCGCGGGCCGCCCGCAAGCCCGAATAAATTATAATAAAAAAATTAAAATAAAAAATATGAGTAAATAAGGAAGGATATTTATAACATTTTTACTTGGACCACCAATCTAAAAGCTCACACAAACATAATAAGTTAACAATACGGCAGCAACACAACACACACGTCACACACACCTTCTAATTCCATCAAACACGCATTTAGTAACGCAAATTATATACATGCACTAGTAACACAAATTATATACATAAAGAAATGAAAATAAGCTAAAAGTAAAAATAACTTATCGTGTCATTAAAATAAATAAATAAATAAGTTAAAAATATAAAACCACAGTCGTGAAATATTTCTCTACGTAATTACTCGTAAACTGTAACTAGCTTAAATAACTTTACATTAATTCTAACAAATTTCAACCTATTTGTAATTAATTAATTAATATTGTGAACTCTCTGTAATTTGTTGCATAACAAGTCTTTGGATTTGTCAAATTTATTGGGCACTTAAATTTCTTCTATTTAATTTTGCTTTAAATTTTTTTTTTTAAAAAACCGGGCCGGCCCGAAAGCCCGAGAGCCCGTACCGGGCCGGGCTCGGGCCTTATTTTTGCAGCCCGTTTTTTATCCGGGCTTTTTTAGCCCGGCCCAACGAAGCCCGAAGCCCGAATGGGCCGGCCCGAAATGGACCGGGCCGCCCGTTTTGACAGCTCTAGACTTATAAGGTCTACAATGTCTCAAACACGAGGCATTGGCATTATTCGCCCTAATCCAATATATTAAAAATACAATTTTTTTTTATTAATTACCCTCTGGTTTTTAAAGGAAAGGTTGTTCGGTAATTTAGAGTTCGATCGTGAAATAAGTAAAGTATGATCAAGAATTATTTTTATCAGAAATTAAATTTGGATTTTCTCGAATAATTGGTCTTAAAGAAACTCATTAATCAATAAGTTCAATATCTTTATTTAAGAAGTGTCATGTTATTCGCCCTTATCTAAGATATGGAGAATAATTTGTAACCATATATCCAATTATATATGTTTCATAGTATAAGAAATAAGGAATAAATTATGCAATATATTCATGTTTTGCTATAAAGTAAAATAAATGGAAAAAAAAAAATGTTGATCACACTTTCACTTTGACTTATGGGTCAAATTGAAAGCTCTAGCTACGAATTACATGATGCAATTGGTCCACTGGCCGCAATGCTTTTAGAATGGACCCTTATGGTAAAAAACATTTCGAAGGTGTTTTGAATAAATGAATGGCTCTCTTTAATTTCATGTCAAAGCAAACCCTCATTCTTACCACTTCTCTTCTCTATGAACGATGTGACGTAAGTGTCTCTTTGTTGAGATCCAACTATGTGTATAATGCTTTACAAATTTAGATTAAAAAGTAACCAAGTGTATATTCATCATATGGGTATATGTATGTGAGAGAATTAATGTGATTGTTTCAATAACCCATTTTTCAACAACAAAAAATCAAAATACCCCACTTTTATAAAATTTACTACGTAATCACTAATTAATCTAAAATATTTAAAATAAATAGAAATTATAAAGGTTGAGTAGAGTCACCAACAACATCCAAATAATATTTTCCACTCTCTTTCTTTAATTATTAAAAAAAGTAGTTTAGAAATTGCATCTTCTAAGAATGAGAGTTGAATGTGTGTAAAAATAAGTACTCCCTCTCTAATAAAATATAAACAAAATTTATTATTTTTAAATTCATAATGCATAATTAATGTATGTAATTTATAAAAAAGGTGAAGTTTGCTTATATTTTGTCACAGAGAAAATAATTTAGTGTGTAATTTTAAAAGTGGATTATTTTGGATTTTATTTTATTTTTTAAATCAAAATTTTTTTATTTGAAAATACAGATGAAAAATGAATTTGCTTTTTAAAATTTTTTCCGGGAATTAACCTAATATGGGATGCATAGCCATATTGTGAAGCTGGGGAAAAACACTTATTATGGATTATGGCCCCTCCATTCATCAGAATTGAAGGAGTTCTGTTCCACTTTAGGTAGACATTCCTTTGAGAAAATGGCCCCAAATTAGAATAAAAATAATGTATCTAACCAAATGAGCTATCTATATGTGTGATTCTCATCCCAGTCTATCTCTTTTCTTTTTCTAGTTTCTTCTTTGATCCACTAATGAACTATATTGTGCACGTGTATCATCATGATTGGATATACGTGGTAGACCAAATTATTAAATTAGACCCACGTGCATGAACAACCAGCACACGGAGGACAATGGTAATTGGATACACCTTATCTATGGATAGCGCTTTGAAGAAATTTTTTACCGATTAAATCGAACCCGTGAATATAACTCAGTTGATAAAAATATAGTAATATTTTCTTCATAACTCTATTTATTCGTTTTAATGGTTGAAATTTTATCTACTAGATTAGTTGGCAAATTTTTTTTTTATAGGTAGGATTAATTACGACTATGTTATTGTTTAGGAATAATACTTCATTTATAAAAAAAAAAAAGGAATAATATTTCCCGTGGCAATTATAGGACACTTATAGTTTTAAATTTCAATTATTTAATTTTAGGTTAATAGTTGAGATTATTGTGTACTAGTTTTATTCAGTGGCGGTGCCACATTAGAGTCAGGGTCAGGGCCGTCCCCGACTATTTGGAGACCCTGTTCAAATATTAAAAATCGGCCTAATAAAAAAATATAAAATTATTAAAAATTATTCTCTATTTAAATTATACATAAGAAACACATAAAAAATAATTATCATTATATATAATGTCAAAAAGAGACATCATAATTTAAAATTTAAATGTAGTAGAACGATATTTACGAGTATAGATAACTAATCTATTGATACCCATATGATGTTTTATGAACATTAACAATATATAACTATTATTTTAGGGTATTAAAATTAATCTATTAATACACATCTGATATTTTATGAGTACAATAAAATATAACTAATATTATAAAACCTCGAAATTTTAAATTGAGGCCTCGAAATTTTGGAGGCCCGGCACCGGCGCACACCCTGCACATGTGTGCAAGCCGGGCCTGGTCAGGGTATGCATCTGAACCCCCTGACTTTTGAAAATTTGCACTAATAATGCTATGTATTTTATATGCTGCACCCTCTCAAATTAAAACCTTGCACCACTTCACGTCAGACACGATATTGAACAAGGGCAGGCATTGTGCAATTAGTAAAGTCAACAAAGTCATCCATGATTTTCTATGCACTATATTCTACACACTATAATAACAATAACAATTAATATAATATAAGTTAAACACTATAATAACAATAACAATAACAATATCATATAAGGGAAACACTCCAATATTTTAGACTTGCAAGTTTATAGGAGTATAAAATTTTACACTTGTGAGTATAAATCTTTTTTTTTTCATAATATAATTATAATTAATCAAGACATTGAGTTCAAGTGGTTAAAATTTTTTACCAAAAAATAGATTGCTCGGGAGAACTCAAGGTCAATTTCTTAGTTGAATTTTACTTACCTCATGGCCGAACTCCGAATTACTACGATCCCTAGCTTCTTCTAGGAACCGGAGGGTTAACACCAAAAAATGAATTAATTATAATTCTTTTTTTATGTATAATATAATTATAATTAATCAATATATTGGACTCAAGTGGTTAAGAAATTTTACTAAAGGACGGATCGTCCGGGAGAATCCAAGTTCAATTTTTTTATCGAATTTTACTTACCTCACAACCGAACTCCAAATTACTAAGGCCCCTTCCCCTAAAAACGGAGGGTTAATTCCATAAAACGAATTGATTATAATAATTATTAACTAAAGTTAATATTTTGAAGGATAATATTTTCTGTACCAAAAAAAATTTAGTATTTTGCACCCCCTGAGTCAGGGTCCGAGCTCCGCCACTGGTTTTATTGTTGTGTAATCTAATAAATTGTCTAATTTTAAACATCAAGACGTATTACTAGATGTAAATACATAATATCATTATGAGAATCCAGATTTAAAATATAAAAGAAATTCAAAATATATTTAGTCTAAATTTAAGGTAAATATATTTTAACTTTTCCTTAATCATATTATTTAAGTCTAAAATAGTATTTACTAAATCTTTTTATCCCCAATACTCGTATAAATAGAAAAAATTGTGTAATAAATCTAAGTCCAATTTTCACTCGCCACCATATGTAACACCCCAAAATTTATAAACAGTTATTTATTTAGAATATGGTTTATTTAGGTGTTTATGTGCTAAGTAAATTATTTGATAGGCTAAAATTTATTTAATTTTAGGGAGACCGGGAGGGTTATTTGAAAAATAGAATTAATTAAGATATATTTTAGAATCATATTTTAGAGATATAATTTTGAGATATATTTTAGGAATTTATTTTGAAAATAAAAGATTAGATTTTTATGAAAAATAAGATGAGAGTTTTTAGGAAAATATATTTTTGAAACAAATCTGATAAGGATATCTTTTAGGAAAAGAAACCTAGTTTAGTGCTATAAATAGATTAAAGAGAAAAGAAATCAGGAGAGCTAAACCGACACAAGGATAGAAACGCGAGGAGACCTTGGAAAGTTAGGGCATAGCACGAGGGATCACCAACATTAAAGCATTAAAGAATTTTTGCATAATCGAGGTAAGGGGGGAGATTGTTCATGCATAGGGGTAGTGTTGACCATAAGAGTAGTCGAGGGGACCTTGCCCTCCTTCCCTTTTCCCTTTTCCCTTTTCCCTTTTTGTTTTTTTGTTTTGTTTTGCCTTCTTTTGATGTTCATAACTTCTCTTAATTGTCGTTGTTGTTATTTCTCTTTTGATGATTTCGATTTTATGAGTTCTTTAGTTTCAAGTCCTGTTTTCATCTTATAATTTCGGGTTTGATTCTGTTTGTTAAAAATTGTATTTACAAGATAGTAGTAGAATTCTTTATGACTTAAAATTTAATTTAATTTTACAAGAAGATTAATTATCCGAGTTCGGTTAATATATGTAATCAAAAAGAAAGAAAGAAAAAAAAAGAGATAGATATATTTATAATTATATATATTTGCTTGATTAAAAGTGTCCAACCAAGTGTTTTAGATTTATATCGCAAATTTATATGTGTGTACGTACATATTTTGTTATGTGCCACTTTGTTTATTTATTTATTTATTTTTTTCAAAACTTAGATAACATACTTCGGATTAATATGAATGTGATTCATATGTTTTCTTTTAATGATCAATATGCTAACCTATACTTGAATAGCAAATTCATAAGTTTATTGTGCATACTAATACGTGAATAACAAACTAATTAATTATGAAAATAATTGTATGATAATTTGCATGTTCAATTTAATATTTTGTATTAAATAATCATGATATTCGAGGTGATACAAAGTAGAGATTTTAGAGTCATTCTCCTACCAGAGTGTGGCTATTTTACTGAGTATTGTGTGGAGTAATTTAGAATCGATATAAATTAGTCTTGAGTTTAATATGTGTCGAATTAATTTGTGCTTGACTTATTTGGTGTTTTGGTGTCGAACTTATTTGGTGTTGAGTTTAATTGGTGTCGAGTCTATTTGATGTTGAGTTTGTTTAAGAACTAAATATTGTAGTTGTGTTACTTAATGACGTTGATTTAATATTGTAGCCAGATATGGCAATGAAGTTGTAATACTGTAGCCAGATATGGCAATGAAGGAGTAAATTGTAGTCAGATATGGCAATGAAGTTGTAATACTGTAGCCAGATATGGCAATGAAGGAGTAAATTGTAGCCAGATATGGCAATGAAGTTGTAATACTGTAGTCAGATATGGCAATGAAGGAGTAATAATGTAGCCATATATGGCAATGAAGTTGTTAGCTACGATGTAGCGGTGAAGTAGTAATATTAAATTTTAATGAAGTTGTTAATGATGTGGTGATGGTGGTTACATTTATGAGTTGTGTTTGTTTATGTGTTTTATCGTCCCATAGGATGATATTGTTGTGTTTATGTTTTCCCTATTCTTGTGTGTTAATACACCGATGCCTTGTGTGAATGTATTCTCACCCCTTGCTTGTTGTCTTGTCTGGCTTGGCCCTGCGATTGTAAAATCGTAGTATCTACAGGTTGTCGAGTTTCGAGTTCGAGTCAAAGGAAGCCCGCTCTGATTGTGACACTTGGGAAGAAGTCTTAAAGTCTAGGATGTTTTGCTACTTCATTTTTAGAACTAATGTATTTTATTAGAAAAGAAATTACTATGTTTTATCTTTATAATAATTTTTAAATAATTTTGATATTGGGTCCAATTTTATAGTTCTTTTATCCGTTACGTGATGTCTCTTAAAAGGAATTTTTGAAAAAGTCTTTTGAAAATTAAATTATTATTAGTCTCGGGTTCAGGGCGTTACAATTGGTATCAGAGCAGGTCGGTCCAATCCGGCCGCGTGGGTTATGTGTCAATCAGAGCAGGTCTGTACATTCAGACCAAATGGACATAGTGTCAGTCGTGTCTTCCTTGTGTATTTCTTTACATGGTTACACTTGCACCTTAGTCACTATTTAAATATCTTGCCACATAACTTCTAACATGTTTGATTAGTTTTATGAATTTTGTTCTTATTGTTTGCTGACATGTTAATTGCTTGATTTTTCTTTATATGACTTGCTTCTATAATTCTTATTTAGTGGTGTGATTAAACTAGTTTGTCTTTTAGAAAACCTTCGGCAATTTTCGAGGGCGAAAATTCTTAAAGGGGGGGAGAATTGTAACACCCCAAAATTTATAAACAGTTATTTATTTAGAATATGGTTTATTTAGGTGTTTATGTGCTAAGTAAATTATTTGATAGGCTAAAATTTATTTAATTTTAGGGAGACCGGGAGGGTTATTTGAAAAATAGAATTAATTAAGATATATTTTAGAATCATATTTTAGAGATATAATTTTGAGATATATTTTAGGAATTTATTTTGAAAATAAAAGATTAGATTTTTATGAAAAATAAGATGAGAGTTTTTAGGAAAATATATTTTTGAAACAAATCTGATAAGGATATCTTTTAGGAAAAGAAACCTAGTTTAGTGCTATAAATAGATTAAAGAGAAAAGAAATCAGGAGAGCTAAACCGACACAAGGATAGAAACGCGAGGAGACCTTGGAAAGTTAGGGCATAGCACGAGGGATCACCAACATTAAAGCATTAAAGAATTTTTGCATAATCGAGGTAAGGGGGGAGATTGTTCATGCATAGGGGTAGTGTTGACCATAAGAGTAGTCGAGGGGACCTTGCCCTCCTTCCCTTTTCCCTTTTCCCTTTTCCCTTTTTGTTTTTTTGTTTTGTTTTGCCTTCTTTTGATGTTCATAACTTCTCTTAATTGTCGTTGTTGTTATTTCTCTTTTGATGATTTCGATTTTATGAGTTCTTTAGTTTCAAGTCCTGTTTTCATCTTATAATTTCGGGTTTGATTCTGTTTGTTAAAAATTGTATTTACAAGATAGTAGTAGAATTCTTTATGACTTAAAATTTAATTTAATTTTACAAGAAGATTAATTATCCGAGTTCGGTTAATATATGTAATCAAAAAGAAAGAAAGAAAAAAAAAGAGATAGATATATTTATAATTATATATATTTGCTTGATTAAAAGTGTCCAACCAAGTGTTTTAGATTTATATCGCAAATTTATATGTGTGTACGTACATATTTTGTTATGTGCCACTTTGTTTATTTATTTATTTATTTTTTTCAAAACTTAGATAACATACTTCGGATTAATATGAATGTGATTCATATGTTTTCTTTTAATGATCAATATGCTAACCTATACTTGAATAGCAAATTCATAAGTTTATTGTGCATACTAATACGTGAATAACAAACTAATTAATTATGAAAATAATTGTATGATAATTTGCATGTTCAATTTAATATTTTGTATTAAATAATCATGATATTCGAGGTGATACAAAGTAGAGATTTTAGAGTCATTCTCCTACCAGAGTGTGACTATTTTACTGAGTATTGTGTGGAGTAATTTAGAATCGATATAAATTAGTCTTGAGTTTAATATGTGTCGAATTAATTTGTGCTTGACTTATTTGGTGTTTTGGTGTCGAACTTATTTGGTGTTGAGTTTAATTGGTGTCGAGTCTATTTGATGTTGAGTTTGTTTAAGAACTAAATATTGTAGTTGTGTTACTTAATGACGTTGATTTAATATTGTAGCCAGATATGGCAATGAAGTTGTAATACTGTAGCCAGATATGGCAATGAAGGAGTAAATTGTAGCCAGATATGGCAATGAAGTTGTAATACTGTAGCCAGATATGGCAATGAAGGAGTAAATTGTAGCCAGATATGGCAATGAAGTTGTAATACTGTAGCCAGATATGGCAATGAAGGAGTAATAATGTAGCCATATATGGCAATGAAGTTGTTAGCTACGATGTAGCGGTGAAGTAGTAATATTAAATTTTAATGAAGTTGTTAATGATGTGGTGATGGTGGTTACATTTATGAGTTGTGTTTGTTTATGTGTTTTATCGTCCCATAGGATGATATTGTTGTGTTTATGTTTTCCCTATTCTTGTGTGTTAATACACCGATGCCTTGTGTGAATGTATTCTCACCCCTTGCTTGTTGTCTTGTCTGGCTTGGCCCTGCGATTGTAAAATCGTAGTATCTACAGGTTGTCGAGTTTCGAGTTCGAGTCAAAGGAAGCCCGCTCTGATTGTGACACTTGGGAAGAAGTCTTAAAGTCTAGGATGTTTTGCTACTTCATTTTTAGAACTAATGTATTTTATTAGAAAAGAAATTACTATGTTTTATCTTTATAATAATTTTTAAATAATTTTGATATTGGGTCCAATTTTATAGTTCTTTTATCCGTTACGTGATGTCTCTTAAAAGGAATTTTTGAAAAAGTCTTTTGAAAATTAAATTATTATTAGTCTCGGGTTCAGGGCGTTACAATTGGTATCAGAGCAGGTCGGTCCAATCCGGCCGCGTGGGTTATGTGTCAATCAGAGCAGGTCTGTACATTCAGACCAAATGGACATAGTGTCAGTCGTGTCTTCCTTGTGTATTTCTTTACTTGGTTACACTTGCACCTTAGTCACTATTTAAATATCTTGCCACATAACTTCTAACATGTTTGATTAGTTTTATGAATTTTGTTCTTATTGTTTGCTGACATGTTAATTGCTTGATTTTTCTTTATATGACTTGCTTCTATAATTCTTATTTAGTGGTGTGATTAAACTAGTTTGTCTTTTAGAAAACCTTCGGCAATTTTCGAGGGCGAAAATTCTTAAAGGGGGGGAGAATTGTAACACCCCAAAATTTATAAACAGTTATTTATTTAGAATATGGTTTATTTAGGTGTTTATGTGCTAAGTAAATTATTTGATAGGCTAAAATTTATTTAATTTTAGGGAGACCGGGAGGGTTATTTGAAAAATAGAATTAATTAAGATATATTTTAGAATCATATTTTAGAGATATAATTTTGAGATATATTTTAGGAATTTATTTTGAAAATAAAAGATTAGATTTTTATGAAAAATAAGATGAGAGTTTTTAGGAAAATATATTTTTGAAACAAATCTGATAAGGATATCTTTTAGGAAAAGAAACCTAGTTTAGTGCTATAAATAGATTAAAGAGAAAAGAAATCAGGAGAGCTAAACCGACACAAGGATAGAAACGCGAGGAGACCTTGGAAAGTTAGGGCATAGCACGAGGGATCACCAACATTAAAGCATTAAAGAATTTTTGCATAATCGAGGTAAGGGGGGAGATTGTTCATGCATAGGGGTAGTGTTGACCATAAGAGTAGTCGAGGGGACCTTGCCCTCCTTCCCTTTTCCCTTTTCCCTTTTCCCTTTTTGTTTTTTTGTTTTGTTTTGCCTTCTTTTGATGTTCATAACTTCTCTTAATTGTCGTTGTTGTTATTTCTCTTTTGATGATTTCGATTTTATGAGTTCTTTAGTTTCAAGTCCTGTTTTCATCTTATAATTTCGGGTTTGATTCTGTTTGTTAAAAATTGTATTTACAAGATAGTAGTAGAATTCTTTATGACTTAAAATTTAATTTAATTTTACAAGAAGATTAATTATCCGAGTTCGGTTAATATATGTAATCAAAAAGAAAGAAAGAAAAAAAAAGAGATAGATATATTTATAATTATATATATTTGCTTGATTAAAAGTGTCCAACCAAGTGTTTTAGATTTATATCGCAAATTTATATGTGTGTACGTACATATTTTGTTATGTGCCACTTTGTTTATTTATTTATTTATTTTTTTCAAAACTTAGATAACATACTTCGGATTAATATGAATGTGATTCATATGTTTTCTTTTTAATGATCAATATGCTAACCTATACTTGAATAGCAAATTCATAAGTTTATTGTGCATACTAATACGTGAATAACAAACTAATTAATTATGAAAATAATTGTATGATAATTTGCATGTTCAATTTAATATTTTGTATTAAATAATCATGATATTCGAGGTGATACAAAGTAGAGATTTTAGAGTCATTCTCCTACCAGAGTGTGGCTATTTTACTGAGTATTGTGTGGAGTAATTTAGAATCGATATAAATTAGTCTTGAGTTTAATATGTGTCGAATTAATTTGTGCTTGACTTATTTGGTGTTTTGGTGTCGAACTTATTTGGTGTTGAGTTTAATTGGTGTCGAGTCTATTTGATGTTGAGTTTGTTTAAGAACTAAATATTGTAGTTGTGTTACTTAATGACGTTGATTTAATATTGTAGCCAGATATGGCAATGAAGTTGTAATACTGTAGCCAGATATGGCAATGAAGGAGTAAATTGTAGCCAGATATGGCAATGAAGTTGTAATACTGTAGCCAGATATGGCAATGAAGGAGTAAATTGTAGCCAGATATGGCAATGAAGTTGTAATACTGTAGCCAGATATGGCAATGAAGGAGTAATAATGTAGCCATATATGGCAATGAAGTTGTTAGCTACGATGTAGCGGTGAAGTAGTAATATTAAATTTTAATGAAGTTGTTAATGATGTGGTGATGGTGGTTACATTTATGAGTTGTGTTTGTTTATGTGTTTTATCGTCCCATAGGATGATATTGTTGTGTTTATGTTTTCCCTATTCTTGTGTGTTAATACACCGATGCCTTGTGTGAATGTATTCTCACCCCTTGCTTGTTGTCGTGTCTGGCTTGGCCCTGCGATTGTAAAATCGTAGTATCTACAGGTTGTCGAGTTTCGAGTTCGAGTCAAAGGAAGCCCGCTCTGATTGTGACACTTGGGAAGAAGTCTTAAAGTCTAGGATGTTTTGCTACTTCATTTTTAGAACTAATGTATTTTATTAGAAAAGAAATTACTATGTTTTATCTTTATAATAATTTTTAAATAATTTTGATATTGGGTCCAATTTTATAGTTCTTTTATCCGTTACGTGATGTCTCTTAAAAGGAATTTTTGAAAAAGTCTTTTGAAAATTAAATTATTATTAGTCTCGGGTTCAGGGCGTTACACCATATAATTTGAGTTATCTGGTAGAAAGTGACTCACAACACACACTAATTTGAGTTATCGCTTAGACTTCCTTGAAATCTTGCTAGACATAAATGGAACACCACACACTAAATGAGAATAGACAAGGAAGAAAAGATGAGTATAGTTCTCAGAACACTAATAGCAAAAAGTACATAATAAATGCCCAAAAGTAAGATCAATAATACCTCTTTGTTGAGTTAAAGGGAAGTATTTTCACCATAGATTAGAAGGTAGACAACTTCCCCACATCCATTGTAGACTTTTACAGTAGTAGGGCTAATAATTTGAAAGTTTTGCTCAAAGGAAAAATGGTCACCAACATTTAGATCTATTATTATTTGAATATATTTATATAAAAATATATACTTTTCAAGGCACACCCAATTAATCGTTACAGATTAAATTGAGCAAATTCTTACAAATAATTTGTAAAGTGGTTTGAATCTAAGCTTATACAAAACTCAAATTAGGTGAGAAACTTATACATAAAATAAACTTAATAGAGACAATAAAATATAGATCCTACAATTTAGTAAAGAGTTGGAGTGTAAGTGGAAAAGAAGAATTTGATTGCTTGGAGATAAAACAAGTATTTGATATTTTTATGCTTGAAACTCTTGCTCTTCAAAGGCAATCAATCATGCTATTTATAGTTGTTGATGTCCCTTTGTAGCTTGAGCAACAATTATATGTGTTGTGAGCTCAGAAATAGTCGTTTCCATCAAATGAAAACCTCTCATAATTAATAAGTTGTCACTAAATAGAGTATGCCATAATGTTCTTCCATTGTTCTCTGAACTGGGAACTTCACAAAGGCAGAGATGTGAGTTGTGGCAAGCTGTCTTGGAGCGTATTTTTTATATAGCCGTTATATAACCGTTGTGCCCTTGATGTAAAAGTGTTTTTGACAGCTCAAAATGAGTTTGCAACTCATTTGTAAAAATCTGTCAGAACGTTCTCTCAACCCATGAAAACGTTCTCCAAACTAGAGAGATTTCTTCAACGAAAGTGATGACTTGTTGCTTGTTATCTTGCAATTGTAAACATGCAAAGGTGTGGAGCATAGCTCTTGTTCATCTTGTACTTGCAAAGTACATATGATCTTATCGTTTAAGAGTATTTGCATGGGCGAATGTTGCATAGTGTCTTTTACAGTTGTACCTTGACATGTAAGTATTTGCAAATTGTTGAGAGGTTGTTGTTACTGAAATTCCTGGCACTCTGTGGACAGATATTCTGCCAGATGTGTCCACACTTGACACTCGTAGGATGTTGATACAGATGTGTCAACACCTGACAATCGCACAGTATACTGAACAACAACAACAATAATAGGCAGAAAAACATCTCATGGTCCAATATTTGGCTTTAGAGGGAGAGAGATGAGAGAGAAAGCTAGTGAGAGAGGGAGAGAGGGTGGGAAACACGGGTTTGGGAATTCAAACAAACATCCAGAAGTGGTTGGGTACAGAAATCAAATTGAGAGAACAACTTCATTTTTTATCACAAACTTTCCTGAAGAATCAACAGCAGAGGATCTATGGAACATCTTTAGGCATTACTGGAAGGTAGGGGAGGTGTTCATTCCAAACAAATTGGACAAAGGGGGGAAGCGGTTTGGCTTTGCTAGATTTGAAGATGTTGAAGACAAACAGAAGCTGCTGCACAAATTGGAGGAAACTTGGATTGGTACCTACAAACTCAGGGCTAATTTACCAAAATTTAGAAGAGGGGAGGAGATTAGAAAACCAATTGACAGTGGAGGGAGGTATGGCGGCACAACAGGTGGTGAAGCAAGGTTTCAAACTAATGGCCAGTCATTCAAAGATGTGGTTCAAGGTGAAAAAAAAACTACGGTGCATAACCAATTTGCGTGGAAGGCTAAACCAAAAATCAAATCGAATTCCAGACTTACTGATGAGGAGTATCGGGCAGGCATTATGGCGATTGAAGCAGAACCTGAAAATCTTAAAAGATTGGAGGGTAGTTATGTGGGTATTCTAAGAGACATGGCGGAGGCAGATAGTATCCAGATCACTATTTGGATGGAGGGCTTTCAAAACATCAAAGCACCGCAATTGGGTTTAGATTTAATCTTACTGTCAAGTCCTGCAAAAGATACCATCCAACAGGCTTACCAATCAAACAAGGGATGGTGAGAGAGGTGGTTTTCAACACTTAAACCATGGAGGCCTGATATCTTACCAAAAGGCAGACGTATTTGGGTACGATTGTTTGGTGTACCTTTACATATCTGGAGCCTGGAGGGGTTTAAGAAGATCATCTGGAGATATGGAAACTTACTGAAGCTGGATCATGAAACGATGGAGCAGACTCGGTTGGATGTGGCTAGGGCACAAATTGCAGTTACTTACTGGGAGATGGTGGATGAAGTGATTGAGATAAAAGTTGACGATGAAATCTTCATCATCAGAATGGTTGAAGAACGCTTCGGAGGTGTTGATGTTGGAGTTCACAGGGCTGCGTGTTCTCAAACAGGGGTGGGCGAATCGGACCGTGATTCGATCACGACGGCACACGACGGACGATCCGTGTTAGGAATCGAAGAAGGTTGGTCCGAGAATCATTCCGACGGCGGTTGTTCTGTCAACAACGATGGGAAGGAGATCGGTGATGTGGGGGTGTGCGACGAACCGGCGGGTATTATCCAAAGGGTAGAGGACATAGCTGTCAGTGTTGTACAGGGAGAGGTGAGAGATGGAGTTGTTGAAAAATTAACAGACAAAGAGGAAGAAAAAAGGGGGGTTACAGAGGATTCAGATAGGGATGTGGACATGTTAGAAGGTAAAGTGGTTGAAAATGAAAGTGGAGCCTCTGCTGTGATGGAGACACCTCAACCTAGGGAGGTGGCGTCTGGTGTTGAACCTACAGGTCTTGTGGTTGCTGAAGATGAAAGAGGTGAGGAAAGGTGCTTACATGTGAGTATTGGTGGGGCAAACGAAATTGGGCTGGATACAAGTATTGGGCCTTTAATTGTGTTGGGTCAGAGGGAAGGAAAAAAAGTCTTGTTAGTTGAAGAGGTAACTAGTAATAATGTTTTAAAAGGTGGTAACTCAATGTGGGCCACGTGCAATACATCTCCTTTGCTGCATAGGATTGTTGAAGAAAATAATAATATTAGTGAAGAGTTTGATACTAGTGAGGAGGGTGGTTTTGAGGTGGCGGGTCAACATGAAGCTGGAGGTATGGTTCATGAGGGGAAGCGCAAATTAAAGGAGGGGTGCAAAAAATTACCTCCATTTTTTGGGCCTAATAAATGGGTTCAATACACTAATGCAAAGAAAATTAAGGGTGGCAGAAAGAGTAAGAAGAACAAAGGCTCTAAGAAGAAAAAGGTGAAGGTGGCATGGGTGTTGGAAGATAGTCAGGAGGATGAAATCCAAAATGAAACATCGGAGTCTACCGGGGAAAGTGGTTGTGGTGTGGTACCGGCGAAGCAATTAATTCCGGTCTCGAATATTCAAATTGTTCTTAATGAGGGGGAGGTGTGTAGGTCAAATGAAGGGCATAGTAGACAAATTCGTATTGAGGCCGAGAGACTCTTTCATATTGGTCTCAACCTCGGAATTACAAGTAATGAAGATAGACTTTCAACTCTTGATAGAATGGTGGACCTTGAAGTAGGGGATGAGAAAAATTTTGAGGCGAATGGGGGCGACGAGGTGCTCCAATGATTACATCATCTTTTAATATTAGAGGGTTGGGGGGAAGGGTGAAGAGGAGGCGGATAAGGGAGCTTGTGAGGCGGGAGAAGGTGGACGTTCTAGCTATTCAAGAGACAAAATTGAGTAGTGTGGATGGTGCCTTGTGTAGGAAGTTATGGGGTGGGGAGAATGTTGCTTGGAAATGTAACCCGGGTCTTGGTAGGAGTGGTGGACTACTATTATTATGGGATAGGGAGAAGGGGAAAGTTTTAGAGACTTTCCAAGGTCAAGCCTTTCTTGGTATTTATGTTGAATGGGGGGTGCGGAAAATTACTTGTGTGATAATCAATGTCTATGCTCCTTGTAACTTGTTAGCGAAGAAACAACTATGGGTGGAATTACTTGTGGCTAGGAATACCTATGTGGCGGATGTTTGGTGCATTCTCGGAGACTTTAATTCGGTTAGAAGTAGAGACAAGAGGAGAGGGGCGGTGGTTAGAGGTGGTCGGGATTTATCTAAGGTGGCTAGGGAGGACGAAAGATTGTTTAACTTGTTGTTAGATAATCTTAGGTTGGATGATTTGCCGTTGTTGGGAAGGAAGTTTACTTGGGTTCAACCAAATGGAACTTGTATTAGTCGGCTTGATAGAATATTGGTATCCCGGAATTGGATGGAGTTTTGGGGGGATGCTAGCTTGTGGGCTCTTCCACGGGATGTATCCGACCATTGTCCTATTATCTTGAGATATGCGAATTCGGATTGGGGACCCAAACCTTTCCGATTCAATAATTATTGGTTGAAGGATAAGGATTTCATTGGTATTGTCGCGCAAGAATGGTCAAAATCATGTAACTATGGGTGGATGGCGTATGTGTTTAGAGAGAAGCTCAAGAACCTTAAAGAGGTGTTGAAAAGGTGGAATAAGGAGAAGTATGGAGCTATTGATACAAAAGTACCGGTACTTGTAACTAGAATCCAAGAACTTGAGGTGGTTGGAGAGAGTAGATGTTTGGTGGCCGAGGAGGTGAAGGAGTGGAAAGAGTGTTGTGACAAACTTTGGTTACTTTTGAAAAGTAAGGATAGGCTTGAATTTCAAAAATCAAAGTCGAAATGGCTAAAGGAAGGGGATGCAAACACAAGATATTTCCATGCTTGTGTTAAAGGTAGGAGGCGGATGAATTCTATCGTGGCGTTAAAAAAGGGGGACGGGTGGTTAGAGAAGCCTTGTGAGGTGAAAGAGGAAGTTTGTTGTTATTTTGCAAACCATTTTGGTGAGGAGGATTGGAAGAGGCCTAGGTTGGAAGGGGTAGAGTTTCCGTCATTATCTTCGGAGGAAGCGGCGAGTCTTGAGGCGCGTTTTACGGAGGTGGAGGTGAAGGAGATTATTGATGCATCTCATAATAACAAAAGCCCGGGACCGGATGGATTTAATTTTGAATTTTTTAGTGGGTGTTGGGAGGTGGTGAAGGTGGATCTCTTGCAATTGTTCCTTGAATTCTACTCTAATGCAACGGTGCCAAAAGGTATGATTTCTTACTTTATTGCTCTTATTCCTAAGATTCAAAATCCGCACGCTATTCCGGATTTTCGGCCTATTTCATTATTAGGAAGTGTGTATAAGATTGTGGCAAAGGTGTTGGCCTCAAGGCTTGGGGTGGTGATGGGGAAGTTAATTTCTAGAAACCAATCGGCGTTCATTAAAGGGCGGCTTCTTGTGGATGGGGTACTAACGATCAATGAGGTCGTGGATTATGCGAAAAGAGCAAAAAAAGAATGTTTGATTCTTAAGGTAGATTTTGAAAAGGCGTATGATTCGGTGAATTGGAAATTTTTGGAATACATGTTATGGCGATTTGGTTTCACAAAAAATGGATTGATTGGATTAAGGCTTGTGTTTGCTCCGGAAGCTTATCGGTGTTAGTCAATGGGAGTCCTTCTAGGGAGGTGAATATTGCGCGAGGCCTTAAACAAGGGGATCCGTTGGCACCGTTTCTTTTCCTTTTGGTGGTTGAAGGTTTCGGTCTCCTTATGTCCAAAGCGGTTTCCTTGGGTTATTTCAAACCGTTCGTCATTAAAAATTCCGAAGTGGGCTTGTCTCATTTACAATATGCCGACGACACGCTAATTGTAGGTGAGGCAAGTGTGGAGAATTTATGGTGTGTGAAGGCAATTCTTAGGTGGTTCCATTTGATGTCGGGGCTTAAAGTCAATTTTTTCAAGAGTCGTCTTATGGGTGTGAATGTGGAAGAGCCGTTCTTGAGGGTGGCTTCAAGGTTTCTTAATTGTAAGCTTGGTAAATTCCCTTTTATTTACCTAGGCTTACCGGTTGGAGCGAATCCAAGGAAGGAGGCGACTTGGAATCCGGTGATTGAGGTGCTTCAAAAAAGACTTAATTCGTGGCGTAATAGATTTGTAAGTCTTGGTGGTAGAGTGATTCTTATAAACTCGGTATTAGCGGCGATTCCGGTGTTTTATCTTTCATTTATGAAAATGCCAACTTGTGTGTGGAAGAAGATAGTTGCAATACAAAGGAATTTTTTGTGGGGAGGGTCAAGCAATAAGTCTAAAATTGCTTGGGTTAAGTGGAGTGACTTGTGTAGGCCTAAAGAGGATGGTGGGCTTGGGATTAAAAATATTAGACTTGTGAACGTCTCATTACTAACGAAGTGGCGTTGGCGGTTGTTAGTATCACAAGAAGCATTGTGGTCCTTGGTCTTGAAGGCAAAGTACGGTAACGAAATTGGATTCTCATCGGAATTGCTTGGGTGTGGAAAAAAAAGATTTGCCTCTCTTTGGTGGAAGGATTTATGTAACTTGGGACGTATAAGTGCTAATAACAATGACGATTGGTGTAGTGAGGTGATGGTGAAGAAGGTGGGAAATGGTGGTGGTACAAGATTTTGGCTTGATAAGTGGATAGGGGGAAGCGCTCTCTCTCAATTGTTCCCCCGTTTGTATGCTATTTCTTGCCAAAAAGATTCTTTTATTAGTCAAATGGGTGGTTGGATAAATGACGAATGGGTGTGGAACTTGAAGTGGCGGAGACTTTTGTTTGTTTGGGAAGAGGATTTATGTGGCAGCTTGTTGAACATTCTTGGTAGCGTTAGGCTTTCCTATCAAGATGATTCGTGGAATTGTGAATTGGGTGATGCCGGTGTTTTTAGCGTGAAAGATGGGTACCGGTTCCTTAGTGAGAATTTCCTCCCGCAATTGATTTTGAATAGTGATTGTCGCCGTGTTTTGAAAGGTATTTGGGATAGTTTTTCCCCTTTGAAGGTGGTAATTTTTTGTTGGAAACTTGTGTTGGAGAGATTGCCGACGCGTCGGAATTTGGATATTAGAGGTTTGTTGGATGTTCGCTCAAGCCCTTGTTGCGCTCGGTGCCCGTTGGTTGTTGAGTCGGAATCTCATTTGTTTTTCACTTGCCCGGTTGCGGTGGAAGTTTGGACGGCAGTTTTGGCGTGGTTGGGCTTGGTGTCGGTAGTGCCGGGAAACGCTTCTCAATCCTTTGAATCCTTTGGTGTTCCTTTTCGTAATAAGCTTCGGATTAAAGGTCTAAATCTAATATGGCAAATTGTGGTGTGGAGCATTTGGCTAGCTAGGAACTCATTAATTTTTGAAGGTGTCAAAATGGAGGGCCATGACATTGTGGATGCAATTAAGCAAAGGTCCTTACAATGGTTTATAGCTAGGAGGCAAGTTTTGGTGTGTTTGTCATTTGAATGGGAGAAGTCCCCTCTTGAGTGTCTCAAAAGGTGATGGTTTTGGTGGCACTATGGCCCCTGTTACTTGCGTTTTATTGACAGTAGGGGGGGTTTTATGTTTTTCTCTTGCTGCTTGTGTTTCTTAGGTGGTTTTTATAGCCTATGTTATCTTAGTGGCTTTGTAGTGATTTTGAGTTGAGTACTACTTGTACTTATTCCATGAGTGGGTCTAGTACTTCATGTACTCTTGCTCTTTTTGTATACTCTTTCACATCTATATATATATGATACTCATTTGGTTTGCTGCTCAAAAAAAAATAATAGGCAGAAAAACAATAAACAACACAGGTTATTTGTTAACGCAGTTCGGTGTACAATGCAACCTACTCTGAAGGATATCAATCCAGTAATGAATCCACTATGATAGTCCTAGTTCAAAGTCTTCACAGCAAACGACACGTTTACAACTTATCACCTAGACACTACTCGTGTTATATCCTACCTGGGAACTCCTAGATATGAGACCCCGTCTCAATTCCCCTCTACAGCAGTACAGACAACACTGTTTACACCTAACAAATAACCAATCAAGAATGAAGACACTCTCCTAAACACTAGCTTACTCGTACCTAAGGCTTTAAGTGAAGCACAAGCTACAATCACCTCCTTGCTTAAAAGCTTTGAAGACAATCACAATTTACAACTCAAAACTCAGTCCTTAGCATGTATCAAATCAATACATGAAAGGCTCACAATTAATAAATAACAATTGACAAACTAAAAACCCTAAAACTCAATGACGGCTTCTGTGAATAAAATTGGTCTTCAGTCTTCAATATATAGCCTTGAATAAGCACAGGCTAGCTGATTAATTTGGGCTTCACATACAGCTGACCAATGTAAAGATTCAGCACAAAAATATTCTTGAATCAAATCTTCATGTTTCCTTAAATGTAGTCACATCTTAAGGAAATAAATCGCTACGTGAAAACTTCAGTAGCCAGCTAGGAAAACCGCGTCTTAGCGCACAAGTAATCATATGAGGTTTCCATAAAAGGATTCAAGAGAAACGGCGCGTAATAGAGGCGCGTAAATTAGGGCTCACATGATGTTGTTCCCATATGTTAGCACATTTGGTCCAACATCTAAATAAACAATGTTTTTGCAAAATTTAGCCAACACCAAAAACCTCATTAGTTGCATTTCCATTGATCTAAATAACATCACTAGATTGTCCATGGAAGAATGATAACCTTGGCAAAAGATATGATCATGTTATTCCTTAAATATAACCAAAAGAAAATGTTCTCTTGTCATAATGCATTCCCTGCCCTAAATAATTTATTCCACTGTTATAATCTTTGAAATAACTCTCATATAAAAGTTCATTATTGTATTGTACCAAGTTGATTTATGAAAAAGTGATTATCTTGAAAGATGAAAATGCAAACTTGAGAGAATATTTTGCCTGATATGAGAATGTTCTACTAGAAGTTTACTTATAATGTGGTTTAATCTTTCTTTGTGAGTAGATCATATTGAAATTTATCTAGTTAATGCATCTGTCTTATATTAAATCACTCAAGAGCATTTATTAGATCTTAAAAAAAATCATGATCAGTTAAAATTTAATTGAACATGTTTGTTATTTTTAAAATATCAAATGAATTTTTGTCTCAACATGTGAGTCACTAAATGAAGTGATAAAATATTAGTGATCATGCAAATGTTCTTTTTTTTAACATGTGAGTGACTAAATGAAGTGATAAAATATTAGTGATCATGCAAATGTTCTTTTTTTAGATATTGTCTTGATATGATACAAAGCATAATATAACCTTCAAGTTTCTAATGAAATGGACCCTAATAATCTAGAGTTCAGCTGAAAAGTAAATAAAATCTAATAAAAAAATATTGTTCTATCTAAAAATTGAACTTAAATTCTCCAGAAAAATTCGTCCTCTAATAAAATCAATTACTCACCAAGAGTTCAATCGCTAAACTCATTGAAAAAACAAATAAAGGTAATGTATAGTAACATTTTCTACTATTGTTTGTTTTGTTGATAATGTGTTTTTATTTTCACTAATATAATTATAAAATCATGCACAATATTAAATTATTTTTATCTCACTATATTTTTGTATAAAATATTAACAGCATTTTATATAGGGTTAAATATGTTTTTATTCCCTACTTTTATGTGAGTTTCGACGTTTAGTCCCAATATTTTTTTATTATATTTTTAGTCCCCCACGTTTTTGCCGTTTGCATTTTTAGTCCCTACCGTCAATTTTTTGTGATTAGGATAACGGAATCGACCACATAGGATGACACATAGATGCCACATCATTCAAGACAAACGTTATCCTAATTAATTTAAGGTATCCTATGTGGCCGATTCCGTTATCATAGTCACCAAAAATTGATGAAAGAGACTAGAAATATAATTAAAAAAATGTAGTGACTAAAAATCGAAACTCACATAAAAGTAGGGACTAAAAATATATTTAACTCTTTTATATAAATCTTTGCAAACAAAATAAAATACTTAATTACTCAAACCAAAGAGACACTTCACCCTTAATTGATTTTTGGATTTTAAACTTTGGTTTACAAAGCTTTAATCGAAATTAGTTTTGAAATATTCTTATGAGATCACCAGCATGTTTGGTAGCATAGGGATTGGAATACTAATGACATATCATCCACACATTTTTCCATCCAACACATCAATGCATGACCCCATGAAAATGAATGTTACTCTTTAAAGTTAGCCCCCATAGTTTTTGAATTTACATTCAATCACTCTTTTTCATCTACACGTCTCCCCCATTCTCCATATGAGATAAACTAAGCTGGATCGAGTTAGGTTTGCAGGACACATATAAAAAAATAAAATCAAATTGTGATATATTAATTTGTTATAAGCTTATTTTTAGACTTAAGGTTGTATTTGAATTGATGGTGTTAGATATATTAGGACTTTTAGTATTGGGCTTTATATGTCATTAGTCTAGTGGTCCATCAGGTATTATTATAAATTTTCTTGTAATCCTTATTTTGTCAAGCAATGTTATTCTAATATTATTGGAACCCTAGACGTCACTTTATCTTTCTCTTAATTTGTATATATCTGATTCTAATATGGTATCAGAGCATGGTACGATCCATCATGAATCGTTGTTGCTTCCGCTGTCGAATTCCCAAAATTTGGGGATATGTTATTTTGTGTGTGTTTGATGCTTAGTTGTATTGAAGAAAAAAAATTAGAAAGTAGCGTTGGAATTGGAACAATTGCTGGAATAATAAAGACGAAGGCTGAGGTCAGGGCATTGGTAAAATTGCTATTTGTTTTCAATTGAACAAATAAAAAGAAAAGGCTACGTATGAAGATAGCTATGATTTCTTTGAATGGTAAATTTTGTTTAAGTCCTCGTGCAATATTTCTTTTGGTGGAGGAATTGAAAAGGCCAATGGTTTTGTGATACGATTTTTGTTTCATGTTTGATTGGAATTAGGTATGTATTGTTGATTTGGTCACTTCTCCCTCTATTGACTTCTTATGATTGCATTGTATTTCTCCCTATTGCACTTCTTCGTATTGATTTCCTCTGATTGATTGCACTTCTCTCTATTGATTCTTCTGATTGATTGCACTTCTCCCTATTGCACTCTGATTGATTGCACTTCTCCCTATTGATTCTTCTGATTGCATTGCACTTCTCCCTAATGACTTCTTCTGATTGGTTGCACTTCTCCCTATTGGTTTCTTCTATTTGATTGCATCTATCTATTGGCTGATTCTTATGTTTGGTTTAGTTTGAATTTGTTCGATTGGTCTTGTTTTGGTTAGCTTGGACTGGATTGGATGACTGCGAATTGCTTCTCTTGGTTGGTTATTAGTTAGGTTGGTTTATTTTCAGGGTTAATTTGTAACAAGTGTAAAGCTTAGTAAGCTTTAGCTTGAGGGGTAGTATTAGAAATAAAATGTTAAGTTTATATTATTAAGTATTAAGTATGTTTTTCGTATTTTGTTTGACAAACTCTCGATGATTATCCGTTAATGCATCGTGAGTTTGAGGGAAAGTGTGAGATATATTAGGACTTTTAGTATTGGGTTTTATATGTCATTAGTGTAGTGGTCCATCAGGTATTATTTTAAATTCTCTTGTAATCCTTATTTTGTCAAGCAATGTTATTCTAATATTATTGGAACCCTAGCCATCACTTTATCTTTCTCTTAATTTATATATCTCTGATTCTAACATGGTATCTAGAGCATGGTTTGATCCACCTTAAATCACTTTGCGCTTCTGCTGTCAAATTCCCAAACTTGGGAATGTGTTTGTTCTGTTGAGTTTGTGTTGTCTGTTTAGGGTCTGTTTGTGTTTCTTTTTCGTTTGTGGTTGGCACAATTGGGTCGTAGGGATTTGTTTAAAGTGTGGTGGGTGTGGTATTGTTTTTGATTTTGTAGTTTTGGTTTATGATTCAATTGAAGTTAATGGATAATTGGTTGCATAGCTTTCATATGTTAAT
Source organism: Trifolium repens (assembly GCA_030408175.1). Lineage (NCBI taxonomy): Eukaryota > Viridiplantae > Streptophyta > Magnoliopsida > Fabales > Fabaceae > Trifolium > Trifolium repens. The sequence goes on from CP125847.1 coordinate 14,425,260, forward strand.
GGTTTTTATGTGAAACAAGTGTCGGATTGATGTTTATCCATGTATCTTCATTGGCAGAAGTAATTTAGTTAGTTTTGTTTGATCTGATCCGATTTGTTTGGTTTGATCAGATGGTTTGATTCTATTTCGTTTGATTTATTTTGTTATGTTTGGTTTTGGGTTGAATATGTCCGGTTTTGTTTGAATTTGTCTGGTGAGCGAAAGCTCGCAATCTGAATCTGTCTGGTCAATGTAATACTCACAATCTGAATCCGCGGTGAGGGAATACTCACAATCTGAATCGGGTGAAGGAATACTCACAATCTGAATCCAGTAAGGGAATACTCACATCTGAATCCGGTGAGGGAATACTCACAATCTGAATCCGGTGAGGGAATACTCACAATCTGACAATCTGAATCCGGTGAGGGAATACTCATAATCTGAAATTTGAAGTTTGAAGTTGAATTTGATATTCGTTTATTTTCAGGGCTGATTTTGTGACAAACTCAAAACTTAGTAAGCTTTAGTTTGAGGGGTAGTATTAGAGTTTTATTTTAGTTGATATATTTATTTTTTCGTAATTTGTTTGATAAACTCATAATGTTTGTTGATGCATCATGAGATTGAGGGGAAGTGTTAGATATATTAGGATTTAAGTATTGTTGTAATATTGACCTACAAAACATAATAATAAACAAATACATATAAGAATATAAACATCAAATAAATATGACAATAATATACGAGTATAGAGATATCATATAAACTTATCTTTCTCAATTTAGTCCTCAAGATTGTCCCAGAATTGAGACCTAAAATTATCAGAATAATAAACACGTAAGAACATAATCATCAAATAAAAATTAGAATCAAATAAAGTAGAGATGATGAACTTATCTTTTTGATGAAAGCTTAAACTCATGAACTGCGGATATACTGCAAAATAGAGTAATAACCTGAGGCGTGACAAAGTCACTGTCCTTAAGGATTTATCCGCGGTATATTTGCGCAAATCCTCCAGGATTCAACAGGTCCTTCCGAGTATGAATCATACTCGAGGTGACAGAACAACTTGAATTCACTAAGTGCTGGCAATGTAACTCAGGAAGATAAACTCAATTTTATATGAGGGGAATACTTAAATCTCAATTTTAGGAGTGGAGTTTTGATCACATATGAAAACAAAGAGGGGAGCAAATATATGTTGAAAACGTGAATACATATATTCCAAAAATCTCTCCCATTTTATTTCTTATTCTTAAGCCATGCACCATGGATAAAGTCGGTTACCAAACATATTAATTAAAATCATGAATCCTATTAAGTAGGAATAATTGGGTAATATAGTAACCGTAAAGTATAATGTGTATATTATTATTTTGACATATCATTTATACATATCATTTATAATTATATTAGTTATATTAAAATAACTTTAAAATAAATTATTTTGATAAAATATACAACAATCCCCCACAATTTATTTTAAAGTTTAAAAGAATATTTTAAAAAACATTTTCTGAGTAAACATCGTAGATGTAATGCATCGGAACGGTGTAGCAAGCTATGGAACCCGCCCTAGAAAGATAAGACTTAACACACAGTGAATTGGTTTTGCAAGCAATGGAACCCAAGACACCTGATGTGTGTTAGCGGTCTTACAATCACATTTACACCCCCACAATTCTTGTTGTTACGCGGTTGTGCGCTAATAGGCCGTGCGCGTGCCTAGTATTCATGAGTGCTCTAGAGACTTTGCCAAGGTCTCATGCAAGCGGCCCCACTCGACACTCATATAGGTGATTTCATCAAGTGTATGCTGCAAATCATACACCACCCATAAGGGATATGAAAATCATTAAAAGCTTTATAGCTTACCCTCTCAATAATGCAGTGTCTAACACTTTCACAATTACGTACACCATAGAAAAGGGACAGATTAAATAATATTTAGTGTTAGCAGAATTAACTCGTGACTTGTTCTTACCACATTAAACCTTATTCATGGGGTCTCCAATCACAAAGGTCGGGTTCTCATCACTTGTTAATTTCAAATGGCTCAAGTCCCATTTCCCTCGATGTTTCACATATTTATTTCTTCCCAGGGGCTTTATTTAGTAGCTACTTTACACACAAATGATGAAGACAATATTCTTTCATCAAAATAATATTGACCAAGACGCCTCTAAGTCAATTAATCTCATATAATATTATTTACAAGTCTATAACAATAAACTTGTTCTTCACAATAAATTTGTACAGGCCTGCTTATATTCTATTAAGCGACATAGATTAAATTTATTAACATGTCTACTTGAAAGGCTTTCAAGCAACAACACCCCCACATTTTATAATATAGGTGAATTTTTATTCAGGTCTACTTGAATGATTTCACAAGTGACAACTGCTCCCACATTGGGTACAATTTATAAATCCACATTTCAGGTCTGCTTGAAATAATTTCAAGCGACAATACCTCCATATTGAAGATAATTTATAAATCTTCTATATTTTCTCGTAAACAAACTTCGTTAAACATCATTGTATTATTTTAATACAATGGATATCCACTCTATAGAATATTATAATTTACAATATTTAATTTTAAGTGTCATAGAACCATTTTCATCATGAGACACTACTCTTATACAAACAGGTCTACTTAAATTATTTTTAAGTGACGTATAAACAAAATAAATTTATTCTCATAAACATCAAATTTATGTAGGATCACTATAATAGTCTCTACTCTTCATTTTCAAAAACAACATCTAATATAATTAAACTCTAGTTGATAAACATTAGAGCATATGTAAAATATTATCACATTGGCCTCTTCAAGAATCCAATCATAAAATTCAATTATATTCTACTTATTGTCTCGAATAGAAATTATATTTGATAGAATAAACACAAGTTTCATCTATAATTTACAATAAGTAACATTCTAACAAATGAAGACACAAGCACACAATAGACAACACATTAGAGAGTATTAATATAACAAGATTTCTCATGCAATAATATAGATAGAATCACATTAAACTTTTAAGTTAATCAATAATGGTACCAAACAAGTCATACTAAAAAAACCATGTTAGTCTCCAAAGAAGTTTGCAACGTCAAAGTACCAGAAATAGGTATCAACTAAATATGTTTTGAGAAAATCATGTTAATCTCAAACAAAACCATATTCTCAAAATCTAAATATATGCTTTAATTTTAAGAAACATATTATTAATTTTCACAATAAAATTATAAGTTCCAATAAAACAAAACCCAATACCTTTACTTTATTGAATAATAGAAACACAAATATGTACCTGATAAATTGGAGATAAATTCATATATATATATACATAAGTATATGACCTTGATAGTGATTGCTTACCCTTCATTTCCAGGTTTAACCGACTATGTCATTTTCAAGGATTAATAATCCATTGTCATCAAATGCTCTTCTTGCATCAGAATTTTGTTTCACACTATAGGGTTTAATAAAAGGCTAAATTCCTAAGATTGTTGATCCTTGTGCGTCGGTAATGACGATTTGAGCTCGAACAGTGATCGCAATTCAAGTAGATCTGTATAATAAATCCTTAAGATTGTTGTAATATTGACCTACAAAACATAATAATAAACAAATACATATAAGAATATAAACATCAAATAAATATGACAATAATATACGAGTATAGAGATATCATATAAACTTATCTTTCTCAATTTAGTCCTCAAGATTGTCCCAGAATTGAGACCTAAAATTATCAGAATAATAAACACGTAAGAACATAATCATCAAATAAAAATTAGAATCAAATAAAGTAGAGATGATGAACTTATCTTTTTGATGAAAGCTTAAACTCATGAACTGCGGATATACTGCAAAATAGAGTAATAACCTGAGGCGTGACAAAGTCACTGTCCTTAAGGATTTATCCGCGGTATATTTGCGCAAATCCTCCAGGATTCAACAGGTCCTTCCGAGTATGAATCATACTCGAGGTGACAGAACAACTTGAATTCACTAAGTGCTGGCAATGTAACTCAGGAAGATAAACTCAATTTTATATGAGGGGAATACTTAAATCTCAATTTTAGGAGTGGAGTTTTGATCACATATGAAAACAAAGAGGGGAGCAAATATATGTTGAAAACGTGAATACATATATTCCAAAAATCTCTCCCATTTTATTTCTTATTCTTAAGCCATGCACCATGGATAAAGTCGGTTACCAAACATATTAATTAAAATCATGAATCCTACTAAGTAGGAATAATTGGGTAATATAGTAACCGTAAAGTATAATGTGTATATTATTATTGATCAAGTAAAACCACCTTTAACATATCATTTATAATTATATTAGTTATATTAAAATAACTTTAAAATAAATTATTTTGATAAAATATACAACAAGTATTGGGCTTTATATGTTAGTAGTCTGATAGTCTATTAGGTATTATCATATATTCTCTTTGTAATCCTTATTTTGTCAAACAATGTTATTCTAATATTATTGGAACCCTAGCCGTCACTTTATCTTTCTCTTAATTTGTATATCTCTGATTCTAATAGATGGTACATAACAGAACGGAGTGGAATAGAATAAAATGGAATGAAATTGAACGGAATAGAATGAAACATAAATTTTATTTCATTGTTCAGATATTTTTTGAAGTGTTTCTATTCCATCTTATACCACTCCATTCCACTCAATTTTAAAGAATCCAAATAATGGAATCTCATTTCATATCATTATATACCACTTCATTCCATCAATCCAAACAAAGCCTAAGAATCTTATCTAAAGTTAAGTATGACTTGTTGGTCTATTTCAAAGACTATTTCATATAAACACATTTAAATAAAGTAATTGAATGGTCTGTTATGCGGGCAAGAAAATTATTATATGGTTCTATTCAATTTAGTCTTTATATTAATATAATTTTTTTTTTAAGCAAATGGGGTGCAGAAGGTGAACCGACTGCAACACCCTAGATATATAAATAAAAAAAACAAACAACAACAAAAAGAGAAGGGGGACGTACACCAAAACCTTCTCAACAAGAAAAAGCAGAAGAGTTGGGGACTAAAGTCAAACCCATAAAAAAAAAAATAAAAAAAAAAAAAGAAACTCAATCTGGATGCCTGCCCCTGGAACGAGTATTATGAACTTGAAAACCCTTTTGCATAGACTTTTTCTTGGCCTTAGACACCACCACAGTTAAAGGCTCTTCTCTAGAAGCAAAATTTATTTATATAAAAATTTATTTAGAAAAAAATATTTAAAAATTTGTTATAAAATATTATTAAAATTTAAGTTAAACTATTGTGCTCTTTCTAGCAAAATTTACTAAATTATCAAATATCTTTTTTTACTAAATAAATTTGTTTTATTAAAGTTATTGTCCTGTGTATATTTTTTAAATAAATTATAATTAATATGTTCTAATTATTCGAATTTTTATTTAGAAAATGTCAAAAAGTTAATAAATTTAGCTTATTGATTTATGATAAACATATGCCCCGTGTATGATTTTTGTAATAAATTATAATTACCAATGAGAAATAGTTATCCAATTTCTTTTATGTATTAGTAATGAATATTTGTCATGTGTTTTTTAATTTATCATCGATGATGACTATTCTTCGGTTGCTTATAAAACTATTTGTGAATGCACGTGCTCATTGATTTTTTTTTTTTATATTTAAGTTTGATATTATACTAAAGTAGAAAATTTATTTAGAATAAAATATTTTTAAAATATAAGTGAAACTATTGTGTAGTTTCACATAAAAAAATTTAAATGAATAAATTTATTTTATTAAAGCTATTATCTTGTGTATATTTTTACAGTAAATTAGACGGGTTCATTGACGTTTATTCAATATTTAAGTTCGTCATTATATTAAGTTAGAAAATTTATTTATAATATAATATTTAAAAAAAATTTCTAAAATGTTATTAAAATATAAGTGAATCTGTTGTGCTCTTTATCGTAAAATTCATTAAATTAATAATTTTTTATTAAAGCTATTGTTTTGTGTAAGATTTTTGTAATAAATTATATTTTTAAAAACAAATGTTTATTCAATTTATTTTATGAATCAGTGATAAATATTTTGTCCTGTGTTTTTTATATTTATTAATTAGGTACCCATAGGGTATGAGAATGGGTACAAAAGTTGTTACCCACGCGGGTAGAGCTGTCAAATGGGCCGGCCCAGCTCGGCCCGGGCCCATTGGGCCAAGACATCTATTGGGCTTAAGTGGCCCGGCCCATTAAGGCCCAAGGCCCATTAAGGCTCGGCTCGCTTAGCCCGGCCCAATAAAATGGGCCGATGGGCCGGCCCGCAACAGTTTTTCAAATTTTTTTTATCTCAATTTTTTGTAAAAAAAAATTTAATGGACAATAAAACTACATATGCATCGCACACAAATTAATATCCATAAAAAAGTGAGTGTCATGATTTCATGAAATAATAAATATTTCAAAATATCCATGCAAAAGTCGAGAGATTTGTGGATGATGATTCATAAAGTGCATCCTCAAAGCTAATAAATTTCAAACTTACATCAGACACTAAACTTTTAACATAACCATTCAAAATACATAAATTAAATTATAAATTATAAAAAAAAAGTAAATTATAAATCACATCTTTTTCCTTAAAAAAAAACAAATCTCATCTTTTGTTACTTATTTTATCTAAAGATTTTATGCTAGCTAAAATTCCTTATTTTTAGGTAAAATTATATTTAGATTTTTTTTTTTAATTCTTTAATGGGCCGGCCCAAAAGCCCGTTGGCCCAGCCCATGATGGCCCATAGGCCCGACAGCCCAGTCCAATAAGGTCCAATGATATTTTTGGGAAGCCCGGCCCGGCCCAGCCCATATAAAGCTATAGGGCTACTGGGCCGGCCCGATAGCCCGGCCCATTTTTACAGCTCTACACGCGGGTATGTGGATCGGCACAATATTTTTTTAAACTGTGGGTATGGAAATGGGTACCATAGTATGTAACAACTCGGGTCTTCAGCACTCTCGGCACTGCTACCTCACGATCTTCTCCACCCCCTCTCTAGTAAAGTTTTTGCCTTACGTGAGAATTGAACCATGTATCTTGGGGTTCAAGTACATGTTCAATCCATTCACACTACCAAGTTACATAGTACAGTATCCATACCCTACTCATTGTCATCCCCAATATATATCTTTTTTTATATTTATCAATAAGAACTAATTGTCTAATTGTTTAAAAACAATTTTTTGTTATATAATTTTTTAAGTATTAGTGATCGACACTTGTCCTGTGACATTTTAATTATCAATGAGAAATATTTATCCTGTAATTATTTTAATATATTTATCTATACATTTCTCTTGTATTTTTCATATAGGAGTAATAAATTAAAATAGGGTAGAATTGAACTATTATATATAAAAAGAAGTAAATTGATAAATATAAAAATGTTTTTTGTTTTTATGGAATAAAAAGATGTTGTTGTATGCCCAAAAAAATGGAGAAATTTAAATAAGGATAAATTTTTACTTGTTTAGTGGGAAAAAAAAAAAGAGGATACTTATATTTAGTTGAGTTGTTTTGAGAAAATTGTTTCATCTTTTACTTATGCATCAGCATTTTATTAAATTAAGTTAGTTTGATAATTTATATTTATTATTTTCTTTAATATATAGTTGATGATTATTAATGATTATTGATATTTTTATGTAAATAATGTTTTTTACATTATATTAATTTTAATAAACTTAACTTATATTGATTAAAGAAAAAAGCATTTGAACGTACGGCTCTTTTTTGACCAAGTTTTTTTATTACTATGATATTGAAACGAAGTTTACACCGCTGTTAATGATGACTAATGTCCGTTGGGAATTTATGGGGCACACAAGGTGAGTTCTCCCCTCCCGGCCGAATTTTCTCCATACGCATGAGCCAGAAATCGATCTTCTGACTACATGTTTAAGGGGACCAAGACTCTTACCACTTGGATTCATTCATTATTAATCAGACCAGATCAAAATTTGACCAAGTTTAAAATATGTACGGCTCTTTTGTAAATATGTACGGCTCTCTGTTGATTTTGGTCACTTTCATTTTCTTAAACTAAGCACAAAAATTTAAATGTAAATTTATATAAATAATTAAATATTGTGATGTTTAAATCATTGAATATCTAACCACCATTCTCATTTTTTTTTACATTTTACTAAGTCAAAGAAAGACTTTGTCAAAAAAAAGTCAAAGAAAGACAAATTGTATATATTTATTCCAATATAAATTTGTTCATGTGACCCACATTCAATATCATTTCCTTTACAAAAAAAATAGTTGATACAATTATGGGAGAAGTGAAGCTAATTGCCACTCCTCAAAGCTTCCCTTGTGCTAGAATTGAGTGGGCTTTAAGGATAAAAGGTGTTGAATATGAATATATACAAGAAGATTTATTAAATAAGAGTCCTTTGCTTCTTGAATCAAATCCTGTTTACAAGAAAGTTCCAGTGTTACTTCATGATGGAAAATCAATTGCTGAATCACTTGTTATTCTTGAGTACATAGATGAGACATGGAAGAACAACCCTTTGTTGCCATTAGATCCATATGAGAGAGCACTAGCTCGTTTTTGGGCTAAATTTATTGATGAAAAGGTAAATATAACAACATCATATGATACTTTTTATTTTTCACCAATTTCAATTTACTTGTTTCTTTGTTGGTCAATTTTTTTTTATCTCTTTTAGCATTTTTTAATAGGGGATTGAAGCTAGGAATTAGTTTAGAGAAGTTCTTGTATGAAGACATGCCTATGACAATTTGTTTGTTTGAACTCAACTATCAAAATTAGAGCGGTCAAATAAGTTTTTAACCTTTAATTAATGGATCCGGCTCTTTTAAAATGAGTAATTCATTTTAGAGTATAAAATAAATAATATCAATCGTTAATTCATAAATCAAAAGTAAATATTATAACTATAAGTATATCATGACAAATTACGGAATTATTACAATTATAACTCTTAATTTTCTCACTTTACATTTTACTTATTTTGAAGGATTTAAACCCTTAAATTACATTTCCATCTCTTATTAAACTTTATAATTATGAATCCTCGATTGAGAAAACTTGCTCAGTCCTATATATCATTAACTTTCTAAAATGATTAACGAAATTCTAGCATTATTTTTTAAATTAAAAACTAACGATCAAATGACTGATATTATCATGTTAAGTCGGTGCTCATTTTAGTCTTGAAATTGTCTCAAATAGACCGATATGGTCGAAGATTTTCAATTTTAAATATCTTTTTCTAAAAATTTAATTAATTTCAGAAACCAAATTTTTCAATCCCTACGGTTTTAAGGACTAAAATAAGTGATTCACTCCTTTGTTTATTAATTATATGCTTAATAAACACATGCTATTGCAAGAGTTTTTTTTTTTCACTACCAGTATCCGGCTCACCGAACCGTTTAATTTGGTTCGGGAGTTAGTTTTGGCATCAAGCGGTTTTAGCCCCTTCCAATCGTAGTTGCGAGGATCGAACCTGGTCCTTCCTACCAAATTCAGTGTTAATCACCACTTGACCAAGTAATGATTGGTGGGTACTATGGTAAAGGTCACACACAACATAACTTTATCACACCATTATGAAAGTTTTGAATTTGATAGGTACTATGGTAAAGCAAAGCTCTACTTGATTGATATAAGCTTGTTTTCATGGAAACAGTGTGTGGTTGGTGTATGGGGAGCATGTGTGGCTCAGGTTGAAGAGAAGAAAAAAGCTGTGGATGCTGCATTGGAGTTACTAACATTTCTTGAGAAGCATATTCAAGGGAAAAAGTTCTTTGGTGGGGAGAAAATAGGGTATCTTGATATTGTGGCTGGTTGGATATCATATTGGCTTAATGTCCTTGAAGAACTTGGAGAAATTGAGTTACTCAATGCCGAAAGGTTCCCATCTCTTCATGAGTGGAGCCAAAACTTCATCCAAACTTCACCGGTCAAAGATTGCATTCCACCAAGGGAAATGGTGGTTGAATATTTTAGTTTTGGCATCAACTATGTTCGTTCCTTGGCATCCAATGAATAGCAGCACAGAGTGTATATTTGGAATCACAGTGGATATATTAAACTTGTGTTGAGTTGTCGTAATTTTGCAACAGTTACAAATTGTTGTGTCTCATCGTGATTCTAATAAATTTAGTGTAATATATGTTAATTATGGTGTTTACGACTGCAGATGTGGAGATTATATTGGGTGTTAGTTATTTTCAATTTTAGTAATTGTTGTTTAGTTTCTTTTTTAATTAATTGTGGTGTTGTTTTGTGGTAGTTATTGGAAGTTTTAGTTTTATGTAACTATGTAAAATTGGTTTTGTGTGTTCTGTTTTGTTTTTATTACAGAAATATTTCATGTAATAAAGCATTATTCTCCTTTGGTCATTGTTCAATAATTTTCTATTCTTCTAGTTCAATTAACAACAATTGATATCAGAGCTTACTTCCTAAGCAAGTCTCTCTGAAATTGCTCTAACATGGAAGCAACTTCCAACTTTGGGCAGTGTGTATGGAGGAATATTAGGAATCTTTGGATTTGTGGGAAGCAATGGAGAAAATTATGAAATTCTTGTACTTTCGAACAATCCCACCATGGCACAAATAAACAAAAAGAAAGACAAAGAAAGTAAAGGCAAAAGTCTGCATATCGATCATTCTAGCAAATATAAAAAAGTCTTGACCCTCTATTTTAAATAAAAATATTCTTTATCTAAATTTAACGTAAACTAAACTGTAAATTCCTATCGATCAATCTAGCAAATGTTCACCCATAATTCTGCATATAAATCACATTAGGTCAACCATATAAGAGGTAAAACAAATTTACATGTTGTCAACCAATACAGAGATAGTGGGAGCAACTCAGGTTAGAGTTAGTGTGAGAACTCAAATCACATTGGTGCACCCCTCAGTAATAGGACAACCAATTGTAACATAACTTATGTTAATATTGTTCTCCTAGTCCTTAATTTTAGCTAAGGATTTGGCCCTTTATCTTTTTATGTTATTTTTGTTCTTTTTGGTCTTTCATCTATGTTTGTATAAAAAATGATATAATATATATTCAAGATAATTACACATGAACGAAAGAAAGACCGGAAATAAGCTGCGTCTCTTATCTCCGCCCCGTTCTTTTTATCTCCAAAATTCCGTTTTAGTCCCTGGGCCTAATGTTCATATGATACAATCCTCAAGAGTCAAGATCTCAAGAAAATGTTGCCTTTCATGCTGCAATCTTCTTTCCACTTACAAAAGAGTACAGCCCACGAGAAACATATTCTAGAAGTCTGAATGATAAATACAAACTAGACTCGAGTGTGCTATAGGAGTGCGGCAAAGAGGGCACTCTGGCTTTTCGTTGCACCATTCTGTGATACAGTTCCTACATGGATCACATCAAACAGAAGATGAGAGACAGATAAACAAGCGGGGAACATAAAAAAAGCAGTAAGAAATAAGAATGCAGGAAGACAATACCAGCAAAATACATGGCCACAGGAAGTAGCTGTTGGGTGTTGACGATTACTCAGGCAAAGTGTGCATTTGCTAACACCAGATGCATGATGCTGCAAAAAGAAAAATGATTCATCAAAACACATAGTGCAATAAGATGATATGATGGATGCTTAGAGTTAGACCCACCTAATGCTCTTAAGGCTTTTTATTTGATTCTGCTATGGTAAATAAACTCTTTATCAATAGAAATCAGCTTCCTGTGAAGCTCTTTAGATCAGGGCAACAAAGATACATAATGTATGTTATGTTCTTTTATCAACCACACCAAAAATGAGAAGATTTGGAACAGACATGAGGGGGGGAACATACGAACTTAATAATCACACAAACAAGAGACATACAAATTCAAATTTATTAACGCACAAAATTGCAAGAAACGTATCTATTTAATCGAACAATATAGTATATTTTATTATCTCCACTCCACCCTTTTTATCGGTTTTCTAATGAGTCTACTAAAACTACTAATTATAGAATGTTAAAATAATTTATGAAATGCTTCTAATTACATAAATAACAAAAACAAAATGAATGTGTATTATTCCTAATAAAGTGGATGTTCTACAGTTCCTTGAATACTTTTCACTCTTTATTTCTTTAACAAGTATCCTAACGACACTTAATTAAGAAAACCCTATTTTATATCCAAAAAGCTCCTCATATTTCAAAACCATTAGTATTCCTAGGCCAAAAACATCAGCAAAATATTTATTCTACTGCAGAGCTTAGATTTTCTTAGTTAAGGGACATATGCATGACACTTTGACTTCAAACTCTGTCAAATCACGCATATGCACTAAATAGCATTAAAAGAAAAGGATAATTTTATGAGATAATTGAACCTCAGAAGATGAAGATCCAGAGACCCAACTTCCATTGTCAGCTTCTGGAGATGCCAAATTACCTTCTTCATTTAGAACAGGCAAACCATGTCCTATAATACATAGCAACGGAGTCAGGTTATGACAAAAACTAGAATCAACCCTCAACTTAGACGTCCAAAGATTACGGTAGTGCCAGATTAGTCCAAAAAAAGTTTGTGCCAACTTAGTCCCTCAAAGATTGAAGTACCACCATATTAACCCTACAAAGAATTTTTTAACAAATAATCCCTCAAAGATACACCATTGTCACCAAATTCTTCTAAAGCCTAAAAGTGATGACTCAAAATGATGGATTGGTGGCAATTATGTATCGTTAAGGGGCTAATATGATGATGGTTTAACCTTTGAGACACTGATTGGATGATAAATCATTTGGAAGACTAATGTGATAACAGACTAATCTTTGGAGTACTGGATTGAAGGTTTATTCTAAAAACTAATTGACTAAACAAAAAAACGTCCAGAGCACATTAGTAAACACAAAAGTTAAGAAAAAGGAACAAGAGAAAAATATCCAAATAAAAAATCAGTTAAAAATAATTAGCTGAGAAAAATTTACAACCTGCTGATGTATGGTCGGTTGCAAAGGATGCCTGATGAACTGAACTAGCAATTGATGTAAAATTTCTTCGACGCAGCGCTTCAGCAGCTATTACACAAAGTTGAATCAAGAGAAATACTCCCAGTATTTGATATCTGCACAGAAGCCAAATTATAGAGAATGGGTGGTCTAAGTTTAAAATCGAGAGAAGCACGGATATTAATATGCAACAATAGCGACACTTAATCCGTAGATTTAAGAAAAAGCTATCTCTAACAATGAAAGGCACATTTATCATATCATTTATGATTCTTAAGAAAAGAAATCAGAGTGATTGAACAGCAACACAAACCGTCTTTTGTAGTAAGAACTTTTACAAAGCAATTTAACCAGGTCACATAACCCGATATTTAGTACATGAAAGCTAGAGCTTACTAGAAATTGAAATTCAATAAAAATAAAATGTCATTACAAATAAATAACACAATGGTAGTAGTATGGAGTAAAATTCAACTACTAAGTGGGATTGACTACACAAACCAAGTGACACCATTATATCCTATCATGAATAATTTTTAAAGAATACCATTTAATTCAATCTTTCTTAGTTTAACTTTAACCTATAGTTTTCTTTGGTCTCTCTCAACCTCTTGCACTATCCTTCGTCTAATCTATCCTCCTTACTAGTGCATACATAAGTCTTAATATGTTCCCAAACCACCTAAACGAGCTTCTACCATCTACTCACAATGCTTTCAATCCAAAACCTATCTTGTCTCTCATGACTACTTGATAAATCCACATTACATGAATGTAGATTTAAATGGTTGACTTTGCTCTGAGTATATGTGTAGGAACTGAATTAGGACTTAGATTGTAACTATAAAAATTATATAAATTTAATTTTGATTTGTTAAATTATTCTCGTTATGGAATGTATAAGATTTTAGGAGCTTTCTTATACATCATTGTCATGGTACTCAGTTTTTGTAGGAACAACTGAACAAGGCAAAAAGTAAGTTACGTAACCGGCACCCAACATAGCAGACTTAGCGGTCAGTATAGATAATCCAGGTATGAAAAAATTAGGACTTAGAGCATTTCCGTGTGAATTTTCCATTGGATGTATAACGGTTAGCCACATTGAGTGGAAAAATTGGCAATTTCTACGGGAGTGCTCAACAAAGTAATCCAACACTTCTTGTCGCACATTGAGTGCCAGGAGTTAGAAGTCAGCACTCAGCCTGGCAGTTTCATGTTGGACGATATACATACGAAGTTTAATAATTTTTGGACTATCTTTGGTGGAAAGATCAAGGAGATCTGAGCATTTTGTAGTATGAATAGCTAAACTCTTTGGGTTAGGCTAGGATGACCCTTTGCTGAAATCTGTTGTAATTAATTTCCTACCTCTTAATGCATTGTTTGTTTCATTGTAATTGAGTAACTGTGTCCCGGTGTTTAATGTTTTCCTTAAATGGAATCTTGAAATTGATTTTAAACTTGATTGCTTTGTTGGAAAATTGACTACTGAGTTGGATACTGCAAATTACCAGGAAATCGATAATTGTAGGGATAGCCGGGAAGGATATGGAAATTATGCACTCCTTTGAGTATTTATAGTTAATGATTGCTTAATTAGAATTTCCTAAGGGATCACAGATTTTAGTTAGATTCAAAGGGATTTAGAATAGCCCTACTTCGCATAATTGAATGTCGATTATGTGTACTGAACTAGAATTAAGGCTTGAATCAATTATTACTTATGAGGGAAACTAAGGGTAATCCAAATCTATCTTCTTTAATCCACTAAATTTTACTTTAGATATTGCTTTTGGTTCCTATTACTGCAAATTTTAGTTGTTAGTGATTATTTATTTCAATCATCATGCCATTCTCGAGTTCAAATTGAAATTATTCAGCAGTTGTTGATAATTGAATCCAATCCTCATTGGGAAGGAGGCTTCACTCTCATTATATTCCTTGTTGCAACTGATGTACTTGCCTATAGTGCTTTTATAAACCAGCTAACACCACTCATCCAATGTAACATTTCCATCGTTACAACATTTAACTTTTTGTGACCATGGTCACTATCTAGCATTCAATCTCATACAACAATGACTGTTTTATATACATTCAAACAACAACAAAAAAATCCTCAAGTTTAACCGGTAATTTTCTATCACAAAATACACAAGCATTCCTCTATTTCATCAATTTTGCTTGAATTGTATGACTCACATTTCCGATTATTTTCCCTCATTTTGTATAATGGATATGTGGCATGGTATGTTCTTTAATTTTTACATTTGATATGGAATTGATGTGCCCCTTCCTTGACTTATCCTACACATGACTTATAATCTAACTAAACAAAAGCCAAGAAATTCTACTTAAATGACTAGGAAAGTTCCCCATTTGATTGCCCATACTATTTATAAAATCTTTAAAGCTTCAAAAGACAATACCTGGGTCTTTGATTTGACGCTTTTCCAATGAACACATAACGAATGCCTGCAGCACGTTTGGATATATGATAATAGAGACCTACAAAAAAAAAAGATTTAGAAAACTTGCTTTTCCATATCAAATAACAACGATGAGACTGTCAATCAAAGGATCACCTTCAAAGTAAAAGAACATGAGGTTAGCACGTAGAAGCAACTGCAATAACTCACGAACAAAAGGGAGCATCTGGTGGGGAGCACAGAAACGAGATTTAGCAACAAAAAGAAAATTGTTTTCAACTAAACTGATTAAATGATGTCAAACTATGTAATGTATACAATACAGCTCTGAAGGGGATAAGACAAAAGCTGTTCCATATAAGGACGGGACATTTAGTATATACTAGAAACTTGTATCATCCATGTAATTTAAAAGAAAAAACAAATAACGTATATGATTGAAACATTTCTGTAAAAAATCAAGCAGTGATTACAAAGGAGAATGTAGTAACTTCTTGATCAGTGTTGAATGAGAAACATCAGCAGGAGTAATGTACCGTAGGCCATCTCTGAACCATATGCAACCAAAATCCACCGAGTTTCTCCTTCAACCTAGTCAGAGTTGAAGTAGACTGCCCTGAGGTAGACAAAGTAGAAAGTTCACTCGTGGCATAAACCCGAGAACTACTACTCCCGTGGGCATTTTCACTAGAATAACTCTCAGCAGACTCATAGTCAGCAAGGAGAATTCCTCGGGAAGCAATTCTAGAACTGTAAAATTAACAATCAACTCATCATAAAACAAGTCACATGCACAAAACACAGAAAGAAAAAAAAGCTCAATCAAATCAATGATTAATTATAAAGGACAAGAGAATCTACCTAATTCGTTCTGCAATGTATGGAATCGCGGACTGGTATACAATGAACAAAGCTCGCCTTGCTGGTGTAGGAGGAAGTCCATAAGTTCCTGCAACCTAATTTACCAATCAACGACTATCAGATACTCACCAAATCAGGCACACAAAAATCATGAAAAATAAAATACAATAAAAACTTCAATATTAATCAATTATAAATTACAACAGTGTAAAATATATCAATTACAAAATTTAAACTCACAATTAACAATTAAGAAGGTTAAAATTACCTGAGTGATATCACAATATTCTTCACCAAGTGTTTGTTGTCCAGAGCCTGTTGTGAGAACATAGTAAAGCATTTGCCCTAAAAGTTTCGTCTGAAAAAGCAATTAACACTGAAGCACAATTAATCTTAATTAAACACACATAATCAAGAATATATACAAAGGAAAAAGTGATTAATTAGTGATTACCTCGTTTTGATAAGCCACCGCAACTCTAGTACCTGCATCGGTAGTTTCACATTACATAATTGTAAATTGAAATTGATTCGGAATCTGAAAATTTATTACAGAGAGAGAGAGAGAGAGACCGAAGAGGTGGCGGAAGGCATCGCGACAAGCTTCGTAAACGAAAGACGCGTATTGATCGTCTTTTTCAGCTGCTCGCATCATTTCCGGTTGAGCAGCCGGAGGAAACTGACGTGGTACCGGCGTGCTGGTGCTGGGACCTTCATCGGCGTTGTTACCGGAATCGGAGCCATGAATTCGAAGGTGACCCCACCCCATGGAATATTTTCGGTTAAAGCAGTTAGTGTGTTATCTTCAAACCTATTTTTGCTTCTTAATCGTTCCGTTTTCGTTTTGTAAAAAAAAAATAATAATAATAAATTGAAAAGAAAAAAAAAGTGAAAACGCCGTTGCCGGGGATCGAACCCGGGTCACCCGCGTGACAGGCGGGAATACTTACCACTATACTACAACGACTTGTTGTTCATGTTTTCATTTTAAAGTTATTTATTCATTTAAACAAGCAATTACGTTTCGTGGAAAAATAAATAAAGTGTGTGCATTGTGATTTGTGGTGTACAATGAGTTATTATTGTATTTTATAAATGAAAATGAGTAGGGAAAAGAGTAAACCGTAAATTTTATAATATGTTATGAGAATGGATCCTCTAAAAAAAATTTCCGATATCTCAACCATTGACTAATTTTTTTAAATTCTCTCAATTATAATTTTTATGGTTTAAGATTCTACATTATTCTCTCAATTGTTTTTTATAATTGAGAGGATCCTCTCTCGTATATTATTATAAAGGAAAAAATTAATATGTGCTCTAAGGGCACATGTTAATGATTCAAATAAAAAAAAAAAATTTATAGTATTTCTTGCATCAAATATCACTTTTTAAACTTTTCATAAGTTGATAATACAAATTTTAAGATAATATTTTTACTTTTACTAGTTTCTTAGGATATATTTTAGCAAAACTCTATTATAAATAAAAACACATCATTTTATTTAGTTAGCCAATCAAATATCTCAATCATGTTCACATCAGCATCGTTTTCTCTTCAAAACTCGTTAATGCTACTATTTAATATTTGTGAATCCTTACAACTAGATTTAGTTTAATGATGAAAGATTTGGATAATATACAGGTGCATGAATCTGCATATATTAAATTGGGGTATGCTGACCCCCACTTCTTTTAAAAAATTTCAACCAATAGAAATTTATACAATAACCCCACTTCATATACATTACACAAATTCTCTCGGCACATACTCATACTAATGTTTTATGTATATGTTACTATATAAATTAGTACTCCCTATATTTATTGGAAAAATGAATGTTTGAAGTTTGAACTAATTTTTTGTATAAGAAAACAATATTGTTCCCGGTCTTTTTCTGGTTACAAGATAACAATGTACTATTCATTTAAAATAAAAGTAAAATAGGGGAAATGGACTTGACCAAAAAAAAAAGGGAAAATGGAACCGAGAGGAAGGCATGGGGACAAAATTTTAAGATTTACAAGTCTCTTTGACAAGCACAATTAAATAGATTATAGTTTAAAAGTTTATAGAATAAAATATTTATAAGATTATTTATTTTTTAATTTATCAAACACTATAAATTCACTTATTTTTATCAATTATTCATTATTTTTAGCAAACAGAGGCTGAATGAAGAGACAATAATCCAAATAAATTACTCCATTATTGTTTTTGTTATACTATGCGTTGAAATTTAACATTTTCCTCCAAAAAATTTATGTTTTTACATTTCTCATTTTTTTTCCGTGCAGTTGTTTAATGGCTAGATTCACATATGAAAACATGTTTGATATCTATGTGATATCTATTTAGATGAATTTTTTTGTTACTATTATTTTGATAATATATATTGTTTCAGTTATTAATTAGTTTATATACATATTATTTTTTTGACATTATATTAGGGGTGAGCATCGGTCGGATTCGGGCCGAAAATCGTAAAACCGATAAAAACCGCGGCCTCTTAATTTGGATCCAATTCCGACCGTCTACATCTTCGGTTTGTTCGGGTTCGGGTCATACGGGTGACGGGTATAGCGGGTCGGTTTTAACGGGTTACATTGAAACTTTGTTGTTATATCTAAAATTTCATTGATCAAAAAAATATTATTCTTCAAATAGTTCGATATTTTGTACACACGGCAACAAATGATACAATAAAAATGATGAGATGCAATTATTATTTTGTTTCAAATTTGTTAATCCAACGACAATAATAGATAATAGATGAGAAGTAATAATTAATATAAATCTAGAATATTATCTTTCGCATAAACTTGTAAAATATAACATTTTTCTTCTCTATCAAAGATAGACAAAATTAACAAAGCGAAGAGTATAAGAGATTAAGAGGTGCTCAAAACTGAAAAAAATAATTTAATTAATATTTTAGTAATTGTTCGGTCGGTTTCGGTTATGAAGAAATAAATTTTAGAGACCCGCACCCGCCCGTATACAACCGTTCATGACTGTTTTTTCACAATTGTTGACCCGAGACCCGACCCGCACCCGACCGAGTGCTTCCGTATGTTGGTGGTTATGTCGGTTTCGAGTCGGGTTGTGGGTTCGTGCTCACCCCTACATTATATTACCATATCTATTCCACGTATTCTTTAACAACTTTCAAGAGTACTTTTAAGAGTGTGCACTTCACTTCACAATCCGCATCCATTTTACTATATTGTCTCCAAAATGCTATCTTAAACAGAACTTTGGCAAGAATTTTCATTTAGGATAGTTTTGGTTATTATTCTTGGAATGTAAATTGGTTATTATATAAGTCCAATATTTGATAACATAACATACTACTACTAGCAATGCCACATTTAGTAGGCAGAATCACATTTTGAAATTCATTATTCTAAATGAACGAACATATAACATATGGAAGTTAAATTACAATGTCATTCATTTGTAAACTATGCGGAGAAAAAAGACTAATTATACATAATGTTACAAAGAATTCTTAATGCTGACATTCAGAAAATAACCTACATTCTTATAGTTCAGTTTTCCAACTTGTTTCTCTAGGTTAACAAAATTAATGTTACATTACATCCCATTTGGGAATTGGACACTCATCCCTTCGGAACCAAGCCGAGAAAATAATAACTTTATTGCTCCAGAATGAAGGATAATACAATTTAAACTTTGATATACAGAATATGAAACATACCATTGGAATCAATTTTGGATATCACCGTCCAAAGGCTGCCTGTATCAACTGCTTGCAAGGACGGTAGGATAGTGCGACTATGGTTTAATGACTTACCCAAGCTTTCAAACATGTTGAAGCAATTCAAAATAAGTGCAACTGCATTAAAATAAATAACGCTGCCAAGAACTAGGCTAGACATAAGCAGCATTGTTTCTCGATTTACAATTGATGACCGTGCTCACAAGAAGCTTGTTCCAAGAGACAGATCATTTAGATTTGACAGAATTTGCGACCGAGTTGTTCCAACCTGGTGAGCAATTTCAAGCTGTTCCTCCAATTGAAGCATTTCATAACTGTAATAAAGCAGACCATGACAGATTTTACAATTCAAAACAAGGAATCAAAGTATTAATGAAATATACAAAAATTGTATATGTCTGACATAGGTAATGTCGGTAATTGCAGGGTATATAGCTTTCCCCCAGTTGGCTATCATGGATTGATTATGCAAGAAAATGACCTAGACTTTTCCACGGAGTAACCCATTTGTTTTAACTTCTTATGTAATGTTTCATTGTATTTAGTAGCAGTCAGGTTTCATAATTGTAAATATGTAATTATTAGGGTTTTATTATATTAGTCCCATTAGTTGGAACCTGTCTATATATTCAAATTAGTGTTTATACTCTGCACGCAAATGTAATAATATTCATAAATATTTTTCTATAATATATTTTATATGGCAATTAATTTCTTGTTGCAAAACACAATTCTTCAACGTATATTTGGAACAAACTACTTATCATTTTTATTAAGACTAAAATTCGTGTCACAATTCTTCACATAATGTTTGGATGAGAAGATAAACTTACTGGCATAGCAGCTCACAGTCAACTATACTGTCGGGGCCTGGTCGATGGGCCTTTCCATTTGAATGGAACAATCTGAAAGCTCTTGGATTTAGGCCAGCAACATGGGGAACGGCATCAACGAGCTTTTTCTGCAAAGACTGCAGTCTACGGAATGTGATTTCATCAAGAGGAGCAATGCAACCAATACTGCCATCCAATGTACCAAATAACAAGGCAAAACGATTGGTTTTATCTGAGCCTGGAGCAGAACCAGTTCGATCAGAAGTAGATAACATCTGCAGCCTTAAGAATTTAGTCACGTGTGCCCCGACATGAAATTCAGCTCTTGAAAGAAGCTTCTGTCCTTTCCAACTCTCAGACATCTTTGGTGCATAGTAAAAAATCTGCTCCCATACATTACAAAGGTTGTCTTGAGGAAAAGGCCAAAAACTAATACAAAAGTTAAACGACAAATAAACTGAAACAATATATTACCACACAGACAAACCTGGATATTTTTTTGATCATCTGAAACCATGAGACTCAGAGTACTTCCATCAATCAAAAATTCTGTGGCAAAACAATCAAGAGAACCAAAATCCTTGGCTAATAAGCTAAGTTGAGAACCCTGCTCTTTCCAACTAAGAAAATATATGCTTTTATGGATGTCGCCAATAAGGATGAAGTTCTTTACCTGCAAAATAGTTAATAGCTATAAACTAAAACAGGAAAAAAAATCCCTCTGATAGTATCCAATTACCAGAGTTTCTCATTCATGATATTTTTACGAACACTTAACAATATTTATATATTAAGAATCCGAAGATCATTCCTAATGAAAATGACATTTCAAAATAATAGTAGTGAATGTAATTCAATAATAGAAAATTTGGAAAATTAATGATCAATGAAAATAAGTAAACACCGCTTGCATTGTTCCGTTCTCAATTTTATGATTTTATCATAAATTCATGATGATAAATATTTAAGGAAATATCACTTACAATATTTAAGCTCACAACATGCAGTGGTGGCACATCAAAAAATGCAACACCATTTAACTCAGTGCCTGTCCACTTATGCAGGATAATTTTTGGACCAGATGCTACTAATAGATGACCCTGAAGTGAGGCCATGGCAGATATAGCACCTTTTAATTCCTTCGAGTACACCTCTGAAACCTGAAAAGTATATTAATATTTTTAATGATGTCCAGATAAGGACATTATCCAAATTTAGAATAAAGAGACAGCATTAGTCCATAAAGATGTACCAGAGCTTGTGGATTATCAGTATTTTTCCCCAAAGAGAACAAGAGTATACGCCCTCTTGCAGCAACATCCTCTCCTTGCACGTAAGCAGTACCAACAGCTAAAAGTGTTTCGTTTTCTTTTGACGATGTATTCTACAATTAAGATATATTTCACAAATAGAAATCACTAATTGCAAGCAATATTCATTGTCATTGTATTACCATATTTAGCATTCAGTTTGCTTTGAAAACCAAAGAAGAAAAAAAAATTACCATCAGTGTAACCATCCTAACAGTGAGAGCATTTTCTGAACTTTGCATGGGTATTGTTGCCTTAGTTTGCCAAGGGCCGCCAGACTTTTCTGGCTCCATAATACGAACCTCAAATTCTTCAATGGTATAAAAGCGGTTTTGCTCATCAGAATTCAAATTCTGATTCTCAGTCAGATGGTTAGCATCTGGGTCAACTAAAGCAATGACTTGATTTAGTGGCTTAGGAACCTGATGAGAATGATTAAAAAGTTCCATTATGTCATGAATCTAAAACCTTCATGCATACAGCAATAAAAATTGAAGGAAAAAGAGTTGTTCCATATGAATTATAAAAACAAAAAACTGAAGCCATCCAGTTTATTAGGAACAATTCATTTAACACCAAACCAACGAAATAACATAAATAACCAGCCATTCTTAATCACATAAATATTGAAATGAACCGCTGATGGAGAAAAATGCTGTGGAAAATAAACTCAAAAATTAAAGTGGTTGGTTATTTTGAAAAATACTTATATATTTTTCAAAAAAATTATATGCACAATTATAGAGACAGTTTACTAATCAAGATACATGCAAATGGGAAAAGAAAATGCAAGATTAGTTTATGTAGTCTAGTTCTTAGCATAAAGTAGTAAATAATTCATAGTTTATGTAGTCTAGTTCTTAGCATAAAGTAGTAAATAATTCATAAATGTGCTACAGCCTACATGTAATTGTTTACAAATGCTTGAATCATGAAACATTGTGTACAAGATTCCATCCGCGAGGAATACTTCTAACTCTAATTAAATGTGTAATAGATATAACCTTGTATTCTTTTAATTATGCTCTTGATTAACGGAGGAAAATTTAAATAAAATAAAAACTAAAAGAGAAGACATAAACTCACAGGAAATGAAACAATAATTGGATACAAATTCTTCTCTGCGTAGTAAGTTACTTGATGTGGAGTAGCTTTAAGAGGAACCTAAGATGATGTCAAAAATTAGAAAAGATAGTAATATGAAGAAAAAAAATTTAAAAAAAATAAACCCACTTTCTGTACAGGCCAGTAGCAATCATAGTTTGAGCCAGAAGGCAGTTGGCATATCTTTAAAACACCCTATATAGAAGATACACAATAAAAGTCAGCCACAATTACAGATTTAGTTTATGATCATTTTTTTTTTTTGGTATTTGTTTATGATCAATTTTATCAATAAAATGAAGGTATTATCCTGTACCTGTGATGTAACATATATGAGGCCATGATTGCAGTTTACATTGTGAAGGACAGTGAAAGCAACAATAGACCCATCACATAGCTGTCACAGAAGAAAATAGTAAGATGATTGTCAACTTAGTTTTACAACAATATTAACAAAATGAATACTTTATTTTTCGTATAATAACTAAGCTAGAAGAATGCAGCCACCCGTTGAGATGGGCTGATGGCTCAAACATGATATGAATTTCAATCCATGATAATAACACATTATAACTTGAACAAAAACAACATTCACAATTGGCATAGTCCAATTTGAGAGTCTGTCAAAAGCCAGCCAAATGGAATAAGCTCATAGATAGATTATATATCTATAGAAATAGATATATTTATATAAAGAATAATCGATTCTGACCTGTGGATGAACACGAAGCCGTTCTCTCAACACCATTACCCAAGCCGGTCTTGACCCCAATAGGAAGAATCCTTCATGACTACCAATATTCTTGAAAATATTAATTTGTTGACAAGGTGATGCATTTGATGTCTCCTCCCTGGCATGTACATCCAAGGGCACACGAACAAATCTCAAATTTCTAAGCCTAGAAACACTAGTACCAGCTGATATTGAATCCTCAACCTTAGAAGTGCCGTCTGGATTTTCATAAAGGTAAGCATGGTAACAAAGAATTGTTCCATCACTCAAAATCCCAAAAAGAAATGGACGGCTATGCTTTCCCGACCATCTCTGCATGGCCAACTCCACAACCTTCATATTCAGGGCATCCTTCCTTCCTTGGCTAACCACACCATCAGAAACCTTATCCCCCTTTTGAGAATCTTTTGGCGCCTCTTTTGTCAGAGCATCAACAAGGTGGCTCTTTCCAGAGAGAAAATTTTCCACGGAAAAAACACAGCTGAAATTGGGTACATCAAATATTTCAAGGTTGCCATTTTCGTAACATACAACACAATAAACATCCCCATGGTCCTGAACCGCACCATCAGTGCCATCAATGGCCTCACCAACCCCGGTAGAAAGCCATGCATCAGTACTTGTCTTCCTTAGCCATGGTTCGGGTCCTTTATCATGGTAGAGTGTACATGATGAAACCGATCCCTTTGATCCCTCAAAAGAAGCTGGAGAAGTGACAGAAATGGTGCACGTGCTAGGATCTGTAAATTGAGATGAATAAGGGAAAAAACGATTAGATACTAGACAGATTCTCAGAAACATTCAGAGGCTGGCACTATGTTCTGCACGTGCTAGGATCTGTAAATTGAGATGAACAAGGGAAAAAACGATTAGATACTAGACAGATTCTCAGAAACATTCAGAGGCTGGCACTATGTTCTCAGTCCACAGTCCACTAAGAGTCGACCATAAGCAATACGAATAACAGAAGTATTATCACCAGTAAAAATAAATGAATAAGAATAAACTGATTGTGAGAAAAAGTATGAAAATAAACTAATAAAATTGATAACTGTAATTTATTTTGACAGAAGTAACTAACAAAAATTTACCTCCAACCAAAAGTCGAACACTTCCATCACTCATTCTGAGCAAGACATATGGATCAGCTATAGAAACAGATAGTGCCAAAGCACTCTCAGATCCATAATTAGATTCAGAGTTAGAAGCTCCAAAGCTTACATCTTGGGTCATAAAAGAACCATCCAGAATTCGAGCACCACGTTCGTAGACTTGAATAACTCGACGTCTATCGACAAAACCACAACTATGTTAGTTAAATTTAAATCTTATAGTCTTGATTTGAATTCAGAAGAATGAAAATTTGTGAAAACATTACACTGCCTACCGTAAGACATACAGGAAACATGACAATCAGCAAGGTAAACCAAGGTATACAAAACACACACAGTGGCATGAACCAACAAACTCCAAAAGTTTAACAATCAGGTGAAAAGACAGGAATAATTTTCATATTATACCTCAACACACCCTCTCGCACAAGAAGCCGTTGAGGTTGATAATACACAAGTATGCCTACCTACCTTGTGCTGAAATTCGACTTTTATTAGAAGAATCAGGGTGGCAAGAATAGAACCCAAAAGCCTAAGCTATTACGTGAAGACACATCAGTGGGTGTCATATCATATATCAACATGTTGACATATTGTAAATATTAGTATCCTCTAGATTGTGCCGATAGTATTTATGTGATGATTTCCTTGTCTCCTTTCTTACTTGAGATTCTATTCCCTAATCTTGAGGAGTTGTTACTGGTTAGACCAGCCTCAAGTATATATTATTGTTCACCCTCATCGTATTACAAAGAGAATAGAATTTACAATATTTTCAATCTCAAGTCAACAAATGGGGCATACTTACTTTTTGTTCATCATGTGGTAACAACCCATGCAATAAAACTTAAAAAATCAGTAATAAATAAGAAACAGATATAATCCAACCAAATGGTAAACATCAATAACAGCAACAATAACAAATGCCTTCAATCACTAGATGGAGTTGGCAACATATATCAAACCACACGTCATAATGTATTGTTTGGCCAAAATATGATAAAGACTGACCTTCCAAATAAATTCCCGGCAGCAAGTGTTTTTCCTTGAATATAATAGTCAACACTTTCGGTAACCTCACTCAGAAGATCAGCTGTTTCTAGTACCTAAAGATAATAGGCAAAAAAAAAGAGACTCTGTAACTTCGTAAGTAAACAAAAAAGTATTAGCACCGATTATTTTTTAATATTTGTGTTGGGAAATTCCATTGAAATGGAAGAACAAAGAAATCTAGCAAACAAAATACCTAAAAACACACAATTGGAAAATGGGAAAAGAATAAAACCAACGCGGTGGATATTAAAATCGAAGAGAGAAAACATAAAAATGAAAAAAGAGACTGTTCTTCCTTCTCACCCTCACAGGACCAACCCCAACGCTTGCTAAAAATTGATCGGTCAAAGATTAAATCAAGGCAAACATTAAATAATTTTTATAAAATAACTTTACTACATGGTCTTTTGCATTCAGAGGTAGAAATTTTGTATGTGCCCTCTATCTTTAATGTTTAATAGGCAAAGCAAAACAAAACCCAACACCATATATTTTATAGGGTAAATAGGTGTTTTGCCCCCTGCCATTTAGGCGAGTTTTGCTTTACCCCCTGTAAAAAAAAAATTGCTTCACCCTCCTGTAATTCAAAGATTCCCCGTTTTTAACTCCTGACCACAATGTTGGCATATGACTGTACATTTTGATGATGTGGCATGCCCTTTTTTTTTAAATCCACCTAGATATCTATAACGTAAACTTAAAATCATTAATCAAGAAGAAAGGGAGTTATAAAAAGTTATAAATTCACCTGTACATTTTGTTTTTTGTTTTATTAAAAAGTTATAAATATCCAAGTGAATTTAAAAGTAGATAAAAAAAATGACAAGTAGGTATGCCACGTCATCAAAATGTATAGTCATAGGCCAATATGTGTGGTCAAGGGTAAAAAGTAGGGAATCTTTAAATTACAGGGGGGTAAAGCAAAAAAAAATGTTTAACAGGGGGTTTGAGCAAAACTCGCCCAAATTGCAGGGGGCACAACATTTATTAACCCTATTTTATGTCATTCACCAAAAGCACGAATCAACCTCCTCGACTATTATGGCTGACTATACTTCAAGAGGATCATGTGCCTGTCCCTCTCTTGCATTTAAGCTTAAATCATACCCAAAGGAAAAGGTGTTACAAAATAGTAAAGGGGTGTAGGTATTAGTGAGTTTGGAAGGCATCAGCATAATAGCCTAACAGGAAAACGATCAATCTGGTTAAGTTTAAATTTGAAGGGGGAGTTCATTATACTGATGTTGTCAATCCTAGTGTTATTGATTTCCTTCCACTGTCCAAAAATGTTGTAGTTCGCTGTTCCTATAATCAGGTTGTCTCCAGAATCCATCATCTAAATGACAATCAAAATCCAAATTGAACAAACATTTGTCCAAAACCAATCAAGCGATTATGTGTCCTAAGATGTAATATAAATTATGTAATACTTGAACTTCTTACCCCAATTGATTTTACTAGAATTCTATTCACAAATAGCATTAAAATAAAAATTAACAATTTCATGAATTATAAGCTTATCCTTCTACATTTGAATGAAATAAAAGAAATTACCATAGTACGTGACTCCAAACTTATAATAAGGTATGCATGATATTCATCTTCATCATCAGCCAGCTTAGATGAGTCAGCATTAAGTGAGCGTGTGCTCTTATGATAAACAGTCCAAATTCCTTTGCAACCAGGAAGTTCAACCTGAAATTATGCATTACAAAAACATGGTCAAAATATTCCATATAGCTTTGGGAATAAATGTCAATTGGTTCATAAAAGAACATATATATCTTTCAGCAAACTCCAATAAATTAACCAAAAAAGTAAAGCAGTACATTGCAATCAAATATTGGTTGTATCTGAAAATGACATTTATAATACCATCATACTGATATAGCATTAAAAAAAAAGGTATTAATAGCTTTTTTATATGAAAGTGCAGCGAAACTTTAAACAATCATAAACATACGCATCAAGATATGTGAAACAAAAATGGCTCAAGATAATGAACCATGGACAAACCTCGGTAATCACTTCCGGACGAATTGATTGCCGAAGAACACACAGAGAACCATTCTTTCCATGACCAGAACAACACACCTGCATAGTGGCACAAGATATGTGAAACAAAAAATATTGAACAGTATAACAGAACTATGACACGAAAAATGAGCTTGAAGTTATATTCAAGGGAATACTAATAAATAGTCAATAGCAGTGTTGCATAGCATAGAAGCCCCTACGCGCTACATGAAACCCCATTGTGTTGCATTGTTAAGTGACAACAAAATAGCGGCTGCTAGCAGCCGCTACAGTGAATCAATCTCCTATCAATCTCAACTTATAGCTGTTTCCTCTGATTTTTATGGACTTTTTTTTTGTCATTTCACCAATAAATGTATTGCCTTAGAATGATTTTTACTATAAGTGACAATGAAGTTTGTTTATCAGTTATGAATATGTGTTTAATTTTGTCTATTCTTGAAAAAAAATAACTTTTATTTCCCAAAACTTCGAGGTAGAAACCATACAACTACTTGCTATACCGCTACAGCATTTAGCGGGTATGCCACTACACTCCATTTTATGCTATTGACAACACAGCTTTCTTCTCAGGACAGTCTAAGCAAGTTAATAGTAGTTTGATTAAATTACGCATAGTAACATTAAAAGTACTGACCAATTCATAGTTACTCGGTTTGGCTATCCCTGTAGCATTTGCATCAGCATTTATTCTTAAACCGTATGAAAAATCTTTCAAAGGACCAACATTAATCAATGAATCCCTCACTGCAAACGAGAAAGATTTCTGCAGACAACATATAACTAGTTCAGCAAGTTTAATAGGCCTTTCAGAAAATAGAACATATAAAAGATGTTACTTCCCCTGTGCATAACAAAACACTACCTGTGCTGATTCTGTTCTATTTGGAGCAGATCCATACAAGGATAGCTCCTCACCACTAACCATATCTTGCAAAGCATCAGAAGGTGACCTCCGCAATCTCTTTGCTGAAGAAGCATCTACGTCATAATCACCAACCTATAAATTTGCAGGAAAATGTGCTAAAATTTAAAAATGACGAGACAGATAGACAATAGAAGCAATAATAAAGATAGCAGTGTCAATGTAACACATTTTTATATACTGAACGAAATATCTTTAAAAGAATCTACGAGAAGAAGGCAGCGGAAAAATTCAAGGCATCCAATATGCACCTCTTCTTTTAGATTGGACGACGACATTGAAACACCAGATCCACAAGAAAATTGCACCAGCATACTGTCTCCTAATCGACTGGCGAGAAAAAACATAGAACTCCCAATTGTCGTAATACCCTAAAAAAAAATTGAAGATATTGAAGAAGCAAAACTCAATTTGAAAAATTATCTTTAAAGATGAGAGCCAAGCCTATAACATTAGCATAATAGGTAAGACCTTTAACTTTAAAACTTACAGATGATAGAACTGAAGCTTTTGACTTGGAAAGATCAAGTCTCTGTACAACCCTGAGAATTTAAAACATTGATAGGTTTATACGTCAAAAAAGTTTAATCATAAATGTACTTTGTATTGTTTTAAGCACACAACAAGTATAGAGCAACAACAGCTGTAATAGGGAGAAAAAATATAAATTATCTTGTTCTCTTCCTCAATCATACTGTTTACTCTACAACTATTAAAATTAATTTCCATCTACCTACAGAGTACAGACTCCAGATTGAATTATCAAATGAAAAAAAAACACCTAAAATTGATTACTTCAATGCAAAAGAAATTAAGAAAATAGTTGAGTGTGGAAAACAGACACAGCGTTAGGTTGCAATACCTTACACTTTCATATAAGAAGTATAACATTATGGAACTACAATAGAGAGGAATAGAAAGATACAAGTCCAACCGCAAGAATGGAAGTATGAAAATTTTATAACGTTGAGAATAGAATGATATTAATTTCTCCATCCCAAAGTAGAAGACACGCCTATCCTATGTCAGTTTGAGTGAAATCTTAATCTAAATCACCTACAAGTCAATCAGCTAATATTGACATAAGATCCACAATGAAAAATGGAAATGAAAAAAGGGGGAGCAACATACCTTCCATCATAAATAAGAGTAAGCAATAGCAGTTCACCAGTTTTTGTTGACAGCAAGGCTACATCATTCACCAACCAAGTTGCATTGGCAGCATCAAGTTCCACATTGAAACTTGATCTTGGCATCTCCTGACTGAAATAAAAATGATAATCAATAGAACTTAAATAGAAAATCACAGATCACAAAACCATTGCACACCAGCGACATCATTACTATTAAGAAGTCCCACATCGGTTAGGAGAAGGCCTGAATATGTGTTTATAAACTAGAGGCAATCCTCACCTTACAAGCCGGTTTTGTAAGGATGAGTTAGGCCCAATACTCAAATTTAAGATGGTATCAGAGCCTCTCCACGATCCGCTGGGCCGCCTGCTAACGGGTTTCCGATCAGGCCATCCACCATTTATATCCACGCACCAAGCCCAACAGTGCTGGGCGTGAGTGGGTGTGTTAAGAAGTCCCACATCGGTTAGGAGAAGGCCTGAATATGTGTTTATAAACTAGAGGCAATCCTCACCTTACAAGCCGGTTTTGTAAAGATGAGTTAGGCCCAATACTCAAATTTAAGAATTACAATGACATGTGGATCAAATAGAAATAGGAAAATGTAAAGGAAGGACCTTGGACTAAAAATGTTTAAAAAAATATAATAGAAAAAAGTTAATCAATATGCATCATAAAGGGAAGTCAAAACGTTGCAAGAAAAGCCATTTTTGAATTCAAGGCCCAGAATCAAATTTTCTTTTTCTTTTCTACAAAGAGTACGATACAGAAAGAGAAAGAATCACCACCTATTATCAAGGGAAACAGCATAGCTGTTCAAGGCCAATGCACATGAAGCAGACTGCAAAAACAACTTATATAATTAGATTATTGCCTATCTCTTTTATGAACCATAAACCAAAGAATGTGGGAATCACAGACAAACACACTTAACATCTATACAAATATATATCCAATATATAGCAATCAACCAGACATTGCATAATGATGCCTGAGTAACACATGTACCTGACTGTGATAATGAATAGTGTTCGCACCAATAACAAGAACACCACCAATTGGTGAGGGCACTGCAAGAAGCTTGTAGGCATCGTGGGGGAGATTCTAGCAAATGAATATGACAAACACAAATTAAAATATTACAAAAGAGCAAAAAGTCGGCAGAAGTAAAAATATGCTAACTTTGGAGATATGTATGAAATTTGTGAGGAAATAACATTCAGAAGAAAGATAATATAACATCATAGATATTATTCTCAGGTCATTGCCAACCTAAGAGAGAGCAAAAACAAAAATTATTAAATGAAAAAAAAAATTGATAGCAGTAAAAAATGGGCAGGTTAAGTAAACCAACGATAACATAAAATACTTCAACTTAACAGATTTTAACAAAATGGCCAATTGTATCAAGACATCAACATCAAACTTACAACAGCTGACCAAATAAGTGGATGCTGCTTCAAAGTTGTGCTTATGCTAAGTGCTGATATCGTGCAAGTATGATTTTTCCATGAGACACGCCCAGCCCAAGTAAGCTCACGTTCATGCAAGATCACCATCACAGGTTCGATATAGCCTATATAATCAGTTAAACCGGTTTACAAAAGACTGCTTAGATAAAAAATAGCACAAACTTATGTACAATCATTAATACTTCTTCAGGCAAGGAAAATATATAAACAAAAGTATGAAATAAAATAACCATAATTTGTAATATTTTGACTTCTGATGACAAATTTAAATCAAATTACAAACGAAGAAGACCAGAGAAGGAAATGAATTTAAACATTTCATTTTCACTGAACCAACAGTAAATATTTTTTTTAAACACGCATTTGAACCATTTATTATAATCAAAGAATAAAGTTGGTAGTTTCTTTAGTTTGTAAGTGGATTGGGATGCATGAATGTAGATTACAGAATTCTATTCATATTGTCCTGAGATTCCATGTCAATTGTTATCATTTATCACCAAAAAAACACAGCAAAGTAATACATATAATTAACTTCTATTTTTTTTTTTAAAATAATATGTCAACTGTGGCCTGTCTATCTTACGGATAAAATTATTGTTCTGTGACATTCATCTTTCCAAATGTGGCCTGTCTATCTTACAAATAAGATTATTATGTCAAATCAGGACACCATCTTCTTTCGCCACATTCATATGTCTGGATTGAAGTTAAGGCCTCAATAATCAGTCGCCCCTACTGATTGTGAAGAAAATTGGAGCATGCAATTGGAGCATGCAACTTTCTCATGAATTTCGTGTGATTTCAGTCACTTCTAGTGACCTCACCATGCTTATAACTGATGATATGCTTTTATTTCTTCCATTTGCTTCGGGATTAGGCCTCATTCCCCCCCCCCCCCCCCCTCCACCAAATCCCACTAAAATATTTCCCTTTTTATCATTGCCATTAAAAAACGTACAAGTAGCAGGATGGTAACAAATAATACTGTGTGATGCTCACCATGAACAAATGTGAAATCTTTTACATGCCTCATATCCAAGTCACGCAGATTTATCATATAAGATGAGTCGATACGAGCAGCAACTGCACCTCCAGAACCTGACACGTCATCCTCCCCAACTAAACCAGAACCAGCCTGACAAGAATAATACATAAATAGAAGTGATTAAAAGACAACAAAAACTAAATTGACAGAAATTTCCCGGTGAGATAATAAAATGAATCAAAGCTAACGTTCATTTAATTTGAAGTAGGGTAGATTAAAGAAAGCAAAACTGTAAGTTATAACACTTGGCACATTCTAGCAATGGTATTGCTTCGGCAACAGAAATAAATGCAGTATATCCATCAACAGCTGGCCGTTCAAAGAAAGACAAGTGACAGACCAGCACAGTCAAACATTAATAGCTAAAAAATAAATGTTTTAACAATAAAATGAAATGGCTCAAAAATATTTTTCTCGCTGATCATTAGCTTTGTGGTCAATGGAATATAGAATAACTCCATGAGAATACACGGTGCCTTTGAAATATTTATGATTATTACTGTGTTAATATATGACGTGATTTTGCTTTGACAATTCCATGTAGTAGCTAAATCTTTAAAACTTTTACAACTAGAGGGATTGATGCTCTGTTTTCTATTTAATATTAAGTTTTACGATTTATGTAGAACTAGAAGAACTATGGGGTTGTTTGCACCGTATTTTTCTTACAAAAAATTATTAACATGAGAATTTTGGTGGCTTGGTGACATCCCCCATATCCCATTTTTGTTCCACATTAATATGTCTAAATAAAACCACTAGGCATGCAAAAAAGAAAAAGCTATGAAAACGACCTTATCTTAAAGCAGAACAATAAAAAACTAAGAAAAAAATTCTGGAATTTCTCTCCATACAAGTGCACCAGATCACTGTATGCATTGTACACAGAAAAGGTACCTTTTCATCCTTTCTCTTACCAAAACTACTAAATTGGCATATCAGAAATTGCTGCACCACAGATGACTCATTACTTAATTGACCAGAAAGGCTCAGAACACAATCATTAGGAGAGAAATCTTTTAATGGTATTTGTAAATCATCAATAAATCATTTGAAGTGATCCTTTCTGGATCTGTACAGAAATCTAAATGTAATCAGGAACCACAAGAACAGACTTCAAAGGAAACTTCAGCCTAAATCCTACTGTCCACCAAATGAGTAGCATCGGCATTTAGGAAACGGTTGCTTCAAGGGAGTTACATTTTCATATATGTACGGAGATTTAGCATTTTAAGAGGCATTGGTCTTTTTGTCCATATTACCATTCTAGAAATTTCTTTTGTAAAAGGGAAATAAGCTACTACAAAAATATTTGAATCGGTGAAGTATGGAGGATAAACCTGAGTAGTCTTTAGTATTATCATTTGCAAATCATAGACAAGAACTCCACCACACCTTCCTTGAGGATCAACCTTTGCCACCGGACCTGTTGCAAATTGTTCTCTACCTCTTTTCAAATGAAGCCATTCTGGACCCTCAAAACAATGCAAAGAACTGGAAAATAGAAATCAGGTTATAGGTTAACAGATAAGCCTCATCCTTTAGATGGTAAGGGATAACCTATTAACCTCTATCCCCCCTTACATGCGAAATCTAGCAAATAATGCCTCAAAGATTAAACAGCTAATAAAACAGTCAAAATATGTAAGTTGAACAATATTAACACAATTTCAATGCCATCCAATTAATATAGGATAAGAGAAAAAAAATTAATATAGCCTTATCTACCATCATTTATCTTTCATATTTATATAAACATTAGAAGTCTTTTATTGAAAGATTAGAGAAAAGAACTGCACGAGGATAAGAGATCGACAAGACAGAAAAATAAAAAAACAGAGCACGCAAAAGAACAAGACAAATTGACCATTATAAATATAAAGCCCTCCAATCCTGCGAGATAATCATCAAAGAAATGCTATAAAATTGGTTGAGTCCCACATTGAATGAGATATGGCTTTAAAATATATTTATATAAGTGGGGAGGCATCCCTCACATTGGAAGCCGGTTTTGAGGGGTTGAGTTAGGCTAGAGTATGTTGTTAATCTCGTATAGCAGCGGGTAGCGCCAACCCCCAAAAATGCTATAGCGATATAGCAAATAACGGGATGGCCGCTATTGTGAAGACTAAAAATCCATGTACAAAGTAAAAATAAATCCCAACAACATACATAAATGCTAAAAAATAGAAAAATACACAAAATTAAAGGGAGGATCATACTTAATAACTATAATCAACTATGTCATTCCCATTAAAATAAGTTCTAAATGTAATTTGTAATCAAAATAACATTCATCAAGTTCTAAATGTACTCAAAAAGGAAGGAGAGGGAACACGAAACAGAAACAAAAAGGAAGGAGAAAACAAAAGTTCGCACAGAAATAGATTAGCAATGACAGAAGCAGAAACACAGACTAGAGAAGAAGAATGGTGAACTCGAAGAGAAGTAGGAAAACTCAAAAATGAAGGAACATAACAACGATGGTGAACTCGAAGAGAAGTAAGAAATGGAAAAGCAGCCACTGTTGCCTCTTAAACCGGTAGGTTAGTAGATGCTCCCTCCGGTCCTTATTATAAGAAAAAAGTTATATTTTAGGTTCATAGAATGTTTGATGTATCTGGTCCTTATTATAGATCAGATACATCAAACATTCTATGAACCTAAAGAGTAAACTTTTTCTTATAATAAGAACCGGAGGGAGTATTAGGTCACACAAAAGGGTGCGAAAATAGCAAAATGCCCTCAACAAATTAAAACAGTTTCAAAAATTAGGTTTTCTGAAAATTCCCCTCCAAAAACACGATAGCGGACAGATAACGGGAACGAAAACGCTATTGCGCTGCTACTCAACCGCTTTTTGCAGCCACTATGACTGCTTCTCTCCATAGCGCTTCGCGGCCCTATGACATAGCGAGGGAGGGCCTCACCGCTATGTAATGCCACTGTAGCGGTGTTATAGCACGCTATTAACATTAGTCACCAAAATTTTAAGATAGTATCAGAGCCTACCCAAGATCCATTGGACCTCCTACTATCGGGCCACTCGTGTCACACCCCAGATGTCCAATCCTGTGTGTGAGCAAGGGTATGTGTTCAAAGTGCCACATTAAATGTGATATGGCTTGAAAATGTATTTACAAGTGATAATCATCTCTCACCTTACAAACCGATTTTGTAGGGTTGAGTTAAGCTCGACCCAAATTTTAAGAAAATCAATCAATAGGAGACACAATATCCACATCTGTCGCATTTTTGTGAACTTCATGGCTATTGGCCTTCATAATAAATCTTTGGCATCAAAATGCTAAAGTCATTTCCTTAAACAGGCAACATTACAAGATTTCAATCACATTTTTTAATGTGACATCTTGACAATGACAAGGTATAAACACTTCATCCCATCCTACCAAGTTTAATTAGAATGTCATGTACCAGTCCATATCATTTCAAATAAAATCGCTATACAATTCAGCCAACTATTTCAAAATCAACCCAGTAGAATAATTGTAGAGAAAGAAGATAACTTATTACTGAATCAAACCATTCAGCCACCACAATAATAAATTCATAGGTATATTATTCAAGTTAACTCTCTATTTTAGATAATAAAAAAAAAATCCTTACAATTTTCAGTTCACGAAAGTGCAAAGCCAAATATCACACCATTAAGAACATGATTTACTAAACAAAAGCACATTCATTTAAATACCGATTTAAAACCCTCTACTGACCTGGTACGAAGTCCGTGGATAGAATCATCATACTCTAGAACTGAAATCTTTGCATCTTTAAAAGTTAAAATGATAGAATCTCGCCTCCTAGAAGCATCACCACCCCCAACGCTCAACACAGCCACACTTTCAACATTGCCATGCAACCTGAATCACAAGCATCAAACCAGGGATGAGATAGATGCCCAAATCAACCGCTCAATTCATCGGGGAAACCCACAAAATCATAACAAACTAAATTCCCGAAGTCCAAACTACAATTTACACTCGTGATATTATTCAATTGCATAACACATCAATTTGGATATAAGCACTCTTATCAAATCATACATTTTGAGATAATAGTTTATACACATAAATCACTTCATTTCAAAATTAATTTTAACCAAAACCAATTTTGTAAAATCAAGTTTACATTCATACATACATGTACTCCATCAAATCAACCAGTGGCATGAAAGATATATATACCTCTTAAGCATTGTAAGTCATATAACCTAAGAAGCACCGACACCAGACACAACATGGTCACTACGCCACGGCTAATGTCCAAAATGTAAGACAAACCGGGCATAGCATATTAATAATAATAATTAATAATAATAATAATAATAATAATAATAATAATAATGATGATGATGATTAACATTCTAATAACCTAAATTGAGAATTAAGATCAGTATAAAGTTATGATAATGACCCTCACAAAAAGAATACTAAGACTAAGATGAACATTCACAATGAAATGCTTACAAAAATAACGTTAAGACAAGAAGGTGAATAATTTCTCTCATAAAATTAGTTAATCCTATTATAGTGAGCCTAAAAAATGCTAAAACCCATCATTTTTCTATTTGTCTCAAAAAATACAGATCTAAAACAGGGTGGGAAACCGTAACCTCCTTGATCATCATGATAGAGAAATATAGAATCTAGTTCAGGTCCATCAAGTGACAAATTAACAACATCAAGAAAACGCTCATCTAGTTATCTAAAATGCACTTTATGATATATTCCACAAATGCATCTCTTTGACCTTTTTTAAAAAAATATTTTTCTTTTTTATGTTAGGAGTGTCTGAGAAGTGTCTAGGTAAGTAAAAGGTGTTTCTTCAAGGTGTTCAAGCTGTGGAAAAAACAATAATTTAATTTGGCCACAGTTAAGAGGTGTGTGACACGTGTCCGACACAACAATTTAGAAAGGTATCCATGCTTCATAATAATAACCATCACTAACTAAATTCCGCAATGTATACCATCAAATCATTCAATTGAATATAAGATGAATTTTAAGATAAAAAAGTTAATACAGGCTTATTTTCAAAAGAAAAATTTTCAGACATAAATCATTTCATTTGAAACTCACTTTGAACCAAAATCAATTTTACAATGTGTGTAGCTTTAGAAGTGATTTTAGCTCAAGTCAAACGTGACTTTCCAAGTACCCATCCTAACACGTAGCAAATCCACGATATGCTCCATCAATTCAACCAATCACATAAAAAAGAAAGGCTAATACTCAGTATCAGATCCCAAATCAGAGTTCAGCTACATAATCGCCACTAAGGCACTAACTACTAAACTTCCACGTATTTCAACAATAATTTTATTTAATCACCAATTTCTCTCCTAAATACACCAAAATCACCAAATTTGAAAGGTATAGAATCCATTTCCCAAAACAACCAAATGCACGAATGACAAAACACCAAATCAATTTCTCTTTCTCACTTTCGGATTTGA
This sequence comes from Trifolium repens, assembly GCA_030408175.1. Taxonomy (NCBI): domain Eukaryota; kingdom Viridiplantae; phylum Streptophyta; class Magnoliopsida; order Fabales; family Fabaceae; genus Trifolium; species Trifolium repens. The sequence goes on from CP125847.1 coordinate 14,463,585, forward strand.
AAAATTAAGCAAAGCAACAGAGACAAATCTATATAATCATCACTAACTACTAAACTTCTGCATATTTCAACAGCACTAGATCCAATGTACCCTACCAAAACAAACCAATTCCATGAAACACCAAAACAATTTCTCATTCTCAAATTTAAGATTGAAAAAGCCATCAATTTAGTTTCTAAACTATCACAACCCCTCCAACTTAGTCCCTAAAGTATGTAAGTAGTCTCTAAATTATATAAAACCCATCTAATTAGTCATTGGCTGATTTTATAAACTTTACGTACTAAATTGGTAGATTTTACATACTTTAGAAACAATTTATTATATTTATTTATTTCAGGACTAAATTAGAGAATGACGAACAGCCATTTTGGTCCCTAAATACGCGTGGTGTTGCACTATAGCCCTTAAATGTATAGATATATTGTAAGCACACCTCTAGTGCCTCTTTTATTAGTAATTTAATGGACTAAATTGACCAACTAAAAAACACATTCGAAGCCTAAATTAGAGAAGGACAAACAGTCATTTTGGTCCCTAATTGTGTGCGGTGTTGTCACTATCGCCCCTCAATGCATAGATATTGCAAACACACCTCTAGTACCTCTTCTATTAGTAATTTAACAACTAAATTGAACAACTAGAAAACACATTTGAAGCCTAAATTGACTACCAAAAAGCAGATTCAATGCCTAAAATAACTAATAAAAGATATACTTGTGAATGTATTTCCAATTTTGATACATTCAAGACCAATGTGACAGCCAATTACACTTTCAAATACCAGTATAGAGACTAAATTTATCGTTATTCTTTAAGATTTACGAAATTGAAGCAGAGTAAGGGCGAAGCAAAACCTGTAATGGCAAACGAGTTCAAGCGAAGCACCAGCAATACCATCGAGAACACGAGAATCAGAAGATGACTTAGGAGGATCGAGTTGAAGACGAATGATGTAAACTTCGAGAATATTAGCAGCGGTAATGACGAGATTGGGAAGAGGAGCAAGGTCAGGAGGTTGTGAGACCCAATCGGAGTCGAGATCGTCGTCGTCAGGTTGAAGAGATGGGATACGAGGTGTGAAATCGGAACGGGAGTGAGTGAGATAACCGGAGGCACAATTGTCTACGCCGGTTGGCCATTGCATCATCTTGTATGCGGCGAAACTCATGGTTGGTTGATTTGGGAATGTGAGGTATGATGATTTTGGAGATGGTTAGTTAAACCCTGAATTTAGGGTTTGGGTTTTGAGTTTGGCGGGAGAGAGAAAGAGAGAGGGGATTGAGTAATCTATACTAATCTATACTAATATATAAAGGGAATACAAATTTTTGCGATGGCTTTTTCATTATTCCTATTTTACCCTTAAAAAAAACTACCAAAAAAAAACTAAGCACAACTTCCACGTAAAAGTAGGTTTTCAGTTTTTTTATAGTAAAAAAAAATATATATTTTTTTCTTCTTAATAACTAGCCACAACAAAAAAGGAGGTTAAGTAGTTATAATTAAATAAATCCAACAAAAAAGAAGATTAAGTAGTTATTTATATTTGCACAATAAAGAATATTGATCACATAAAAAACAAAAAGAGAATATCGATCACACAAACGTGCCCGTTTGGCGGCTAGTAATAATAATAATTTTTTACCACCAGCTCAATGGACCGTCTAACATAGAATGGTTTCAATTTCGGCTCCTCCGATCGTAGTTGCGGAGAACGAACCGTGTTTTTCTTACTAAATCCAACGTCAATCACCATTAGACAAATTAATGATTGGTAATAATATTTTTTTTTAATCAACCAAAGAATCATAAATATTAATTAAAAATCAAAAGTTTTCATTTTATAAGAATTAATTTGAGTGATAAAAATAGTTATTTTATGTAAAGAAAAGATTAAAATAAGGACTATTCTTATAAACTGTAATATTATGGAGAATTATAATTACTATTAATATTGAATATAGACTAAACTTATAAGAGCGTAATTTTATAGGACTAAAACTTTTTTTTAGTCAAGCATGTTAATAACTAAAATTTTATATTTTAAGGTGAAAAAGTAAGAGTATGGTTCAAACGATCATGCATATCTATACTAATATATAAAGGGAATACAAATTTTTTGGATGGCTTTTTTGTTATTCCAATTTTACCCTTAAAAAATAACTTCCACATAAAAATAGATTTTTCAGTTTTTTTTAGTAATTAATTTTTTTTCTCTTCTTAATGACTAAGCACAACTTCCACATAAAAGTAGGTTTTCAGTTTTTTTATAGTAACAAAAAAAAAATATATTTTTTTCTTCTTAATAACTTACCACAACAAAAAAAGGAGGTTACATAGTTATCAATTAACAAAGTCCAATAAAAAAGATGATTAAATAGTTATTTATATTTGCACAATACAGAATATCGATCACCCACGAAAAAAAAAATATCGATTACACAAACGGGCGGCTAGTTACATATAATGTATTTGTTAATTATTTTAAGGTTAATAAGTAAGAGTATCACGATAAACTTAAAAAATAAAACTAATTCCTCAACCTCATACACAACAAAGGGTTGATTTTATTTTATTTTAAGCAAGATATATCACAAGTTAAAATTACAACTTTCACCTTGATTCTTTCAACCACCACGAATCTTTATATTATCATCATTAACCGCAATGGCTCAAATAACAATACTAGTAGATAAAATATCTAATAACAATAAATTAATTCTAATAATTAGGATTTTGAGCTCCTTAAGCAAGTGGTCGGGGTTCGATCTATGACTCTTATGTACAGAGACAATTTGATTGGGGGGAGAAAATTCATCTTGTATACCACATAGGTCCTCTTACGAAATTAAGTAATCACTATTGTCGCAGTGAAAATTTTCATACTTATATCATGGTAAAAAAAAGTGTGGTAAAATGAATAATACTCTCCGAAGCGAGAATAAGGGTTAGGATTAAGATCATTTTAAATGGTGAAGAGTTGTGTGGTAAAATACTCCCTACTCATTCTCCGCCCGGTTAACATCCTTAAGTTGGACTGTTTGGCTCGAATGGGTTGTTAATAATTAATGTCATTTGTTAATAATTATGGTAAATTCATTCGTCAATTGATATAACTCTAATTGGTGATGTTAGGATTGACTAGGGTAGAAAATTTCCTCCATGGCCCCATTTATAGATTTTCTTTGTTTACTTTTCTTTTCCTTTTCTTTTGCTTTTGTTTTTTGGTTCTCCTTTTCCTTATTTTTTTTCACAGGGTATGGTAACCTTCTCCTCCCTATTGTATATTAGAGGAAGTGTATCAATAAACAAATGATGAATTATATTTCCAATAGCTTTTTTTATGGTAGATAAACGAAATAACAAATCAATAAAAACTTACACATAAAATGAATGAATCGGTTTCAAATTCCGATCATAGCATTCCACCTAACAATTTTAGCATTTCCAACAGTTGAGCTAAGATTTGTGGACATTAAATTTAGACATTAATGTGACTTTAAATTTATTTTTTTTTACACAGTGACTTTAAATATTACTCCCTCTGTCCCAAAATAAATGACCTACTTGACCACTGACATGTTTGCCAATGCACAACTTTAATCGTTAATATATCTAATTATCTATTATTAAAAATTATAAAAATGGTATATTTTGAAAGTACTCGTCGAGACAAATCAAATAACATCTCATATGCTAATATTTGCATGTATATATTAATAGAAAAATAAGGTCAAAATAGGTCAAATGAATAGTACACTAAGTCAAAAAAAGGTCATTTAAAATGGAACGGAGGGAGTATATTGGTGAAAATCCTCCATTAAAATTCATTCCCTCCCCTAGACCAAAAATCAAATCAAATTCATTTCATTTCATTTTCCTCTTCACCTTGAACCAAACACAACATTTTAAAATTTCTTCTCTTTTCATCCCCTCTATAACGTTAAACCCAAATCACCCTTATTATTCCTTTGAAAAGTAGGGGGAAATACAATTAATCCTTACAAAAAAAGACTATTTTTTTTAGGTCATAAAAAGTGATTTATTATCAATTACTACAAAAATAATTGAAACTTATAAGGTCAATTGGAGCCCTGCTAGCTGAGTTAGGGGCAAACTAAATGTGGGGGGGGGGGGGGAGGGGGGGTGTGCTAATTTGATTTGATAAAAATAAGTACTTCCCAAAGTGTTGGATAAAAATAAGCACTTCCCATAGTAAAAGAAAAAAAGACTACTAATGTTACACGGGAGAGAGGAAAGTCAAAGTAAGATTGCAATTCCACAATCACAACTGCTTAAAAATTTGACTTTTAAACACTTGTATAAAAATGTATAATCTCTAATGTTACAAAGGACATTAATGAAGAAACTGATTTATAAACTTGAGGGAAAGTATAGTCAATTTTGTCTACTGGAACTAGCAATGCTAGGGATCATCAATCAACCTTTTTATCCCAAGATTGCTTTCTTCTTGAAACTCCAATCAATATCTCCACTAGCCTACAAGAAACACAAACCGTATTATTGAAGTGTTAGTCGGCCAAAGTGAATATTATTGTAATGTTTTAAAAACCAGACCAAACTGGAAAATTCAACCGGTTGAACCAGGCACCAGACAATTCACTAGTTGGTATGATTTCGGTTATCACGCAGATTGGTTGAATTGGCTTGAACCGTAGTTGAACTACAGTTGGTTTAACCGGAGTTTATTTTTTGCATTTGTTTACTTGTTAAACCATGACACTCTCCATTTCAATTTTTAAAAACTGTATTATTGTGATAGAACTTTAAACTTACTGCTGTTTTAGCAATTTCTTCGGCTTTTTCATCATTGAAACCCAAGGCAGCCAAGACCTTTCGACCTGCTGATTCTTCTTGTGACCAAATTCCAAGAAGTAAATGAGTCACATTTGTTTCCCCTTCTTCACCTAGATCTTTATCATAATAACTTTAGTAATACAAAAGAGAAAACACAAAAAAATCAACTTGCATTAAGAGAAGAATTGAACACAGTGATTTTATTGAGACTTCTTCCAAAACAAATGTGATCTTGATGAAGGAATTTAACTTCCCTGAAACACTCCCTCATTCAACTAACTAGAGAACTTCTTTGGTCAAAAAAAGAGAAAGAAAAAAACTAGAGAACTTCTAGCTACTTCCTATTGTCTATTTAATACATTATGTTACATCTGTTACACTTGATAAGTTTCCCTCCTACTATCTCTTCTTTCTCATATGCACGTTTCCTATGAAGCATGGACACAACACTGACATAGACATATAGAGTATAGACACATGTAATAATTTGGGAAAATGGAAGTAATTGCATGTAACCACATGTGCCGGTGCCCTACACCTATCGGACACCAGACACACCTTCAATCTATAGAGTCAGTGCTATATAACATTTCTAACCAGTGGCTTCCTATCATTAAACTAAGACTGTAAGTGCGCATGATAAATATCAACATCGTAAGAAGGGGAAATTGCACTCGCCTCCACCCAAGGTGCGCATAAATAGCGGTGTCTTTACAAAATAGAGTGAGTGTATGTGTCAATATACCTTAAGGAAGGTTAATGCAATTTCCCGTAACACAAGGTCAGAAATAATTACATTAGGCATCGATAACAATTTACTTTAATAAAGAGATGGTTAACTAACTGAGGCATGACTTAAGACTTGAGCAGACTATTAACACGGCTGAAGCTTAAAAGATATAAAACTGCTAAAGCTGGATGAATTTCGTGAGACTTTCACAATACCTAATTTTCACTCTTTATTAAGCAGCAGGGAATACACAGTTTAAATTTAAAATCATTTTTCATATTTGAGCTTTTTTGTAACAGAACAAGATAACAGGAAGTTTTTCTTTTACTTGCAAACTCTGATACATTTCCTTTATGTAGTAACTAGATTAATTAGAGTTGTGTTATTTTGGAAAAATGGGAGAACAACTTTTTACAACAGTTTTGATGATTAACGCAGTTCAAATAAATTGCTAATTACGTTATGCAGATGGTTAATAGATATAACAAGGTGTTACAACTCACTAATCATCGACTGAACACAATCACAGTTCTAAGGAGTATATTTAAACACAAATCACGGTTAATGGGTATCATGTATATATGAACACTTGCAAAACGTGGTTAATGACGTTCAAAATCTTGGTTAATTACGGTTTGTGGATGGTCAATGAGTTTTGTGACACTTGTTATATTCATTAACCATCCACTAAACGTACCTTATTACATATTTGACATGCGTAAGCCAAAAATTGTTGTTGAAATTTGTGTCAAAATACCATTCTGATTAAGTAACACACAAACACAATGGCACAAAATCTAGCTGGTCAATTGGGAAAAATGGAAGGGGGTTAATACTCGATACATAGACATGTCATCATGTAAAACATGCATACCTGACTTTAACTTCTCATTAACTGCCCAATCGAGGGCTTTCTGAAGTGGTTCGGTCAAAGGAGGAGGTACGGGGCTTGAAAAGAAATAGTCAGATTTCCCAAGTAGCTCGAACGTCTGTTCTTGTACTTTCAAAAAAGTAATTCCATTAGCTCTTAAGAATTTTGCAGCTCTACTTGTTCCTGAACAGTACAAAATCAAACGGTCAACAGCATATAGAAGGTACCTTACCAGAAACCAGAGAACAAATTCCATCAACGCAAATTTAATTCTTTTATTTTTACTCTAATCATCATTGTCATGTGATTCTAGAGAAGAGTTATTTTGAATTCAAATTTAATTTGTTTTCTTATCCGCAATATCGATGTATATTTTTCAAATCCAAACTAATATCCCTTAATGCCTGTCTTATAATTAAACTCATGACTCAAACTAGTTTAGACAAAAACTTATATGTAGTTCAATGTGTGTTGCTTTTATCGAATTGCAATTCAACGCGGAAAATATATCCAATAGTATAAACAGAATCATTTAAAATATAAGTTGAACTACAAAACCTAATCCACATGGCATATTATAATTGGTGAACAGCACAAGCAGCACTTATAAAACACTGACGAAGTTTTATCCAACTAATTATCTCCATTCTCATAATATCTAGGTAACAAAGTTGAATCTGCCCACATTTTGAGATATCTGTTTAAAACCGTAATTTGAAAGGAGAACCATTTTGTGCCCTATATGATATCAAGCAAAAAAATGATGGCGTGTTGGACCTTTTTTTTAGATGACATAAAAAAATCTAAATTATCATTCCACTCGTTAAATCATGCATGAAGTAACCATTTCTGAGACAGAAGTGTTGACACTTTTCGATCTGTGCATCAAATTTTACCACTTTATGTCCAAGTGGTGAATCTAATAATAAGAAACACAACTGACCAAATACAAGTTTGTCAAAACTCGAGAACATATTGAGAACAAATGCACAATGCCAATATTCCAAAGTAAACCCTAAAGGGAAACTATGCAGTTGCTATAAAACATCATTGTTTAACTTTCTTAGTTATAAGCAGCGGTATTAAAATATATTTTGACATGCCCACATCCAGATTGGAGACAAACTTATAATAAATGACGGCAATGGAACAAATCAAAATGCATTCCATCAATAATTAATTGATGGTAACCAACTAGTGACCGACACTTGAATCAGGGTAAAACGGCATTGTGAAATCTATGACTATAACTTAAAATAAACATGAACTTGTCATTCAATCAAGAAGCATATGTTTCGTCTTTTAAAAAATTACTTAGCGTTCTTAATGCCTATCCAAAATTGAAAAAGTATTGTGCCACTTTGTTTTATTATTTCTAAAATATTTCAACAAATACTTGCATGTTGAGATGTGATTGGATGACGGTTAAAATATCAATTAAATTCTAATTACTTAGCCAAGCACTTTCTTGGACAACTTCAATGGGAAACACACTAATTTCATGCCAAAAGAAAAAAACATTTTGCTATTATTATCGAAAGTAAAATGAAACCAATCAGGCTTTGTAACAAACCTTCAATTAAAATCCCCATGAGAAGACTCTCAGTTCCTACTTTAGGATACTTAATCTTCCTCACTTCCAATTCCGCCATTGCATATGACCTTATAGCCCTCGCCGACCACCTTAAACCAAACAAAAACAAAACAAAACAAATTGAAGAGACAATGTCATCAATCTAACCACAAAACAAAGCAACCCAATTACATTAATTATTGAAGAGGAAACCATCAATTTTTGTCCCTAAACTATCCCTATCTCTCTTATTAGTCCCAAACTATCGAAATGTAATAAATAGTCCCTAAACTATCGTTAATCAATCAAGTTAATCCCTAAACTATTACTGTATCTCCTATTTGGTCCTGAAATATAGAAATGTAATAAATACTCCCTAAATTATTACTATATCTCCAACTTAGTCCCTAAACTATCAATCTCTTTACAATTGTAAATGTAGTAAATGACGACTAACTTAATGGATTGCCAATAGTTTATGGATAATTTATTACTCCCTTTGGTCACTATTACAAGCAAAAATTCACTTTTTAGTTTCATTGAATAACCGACGTATTTAGGTGCTCTATGATATAGACTAAGATACATCAATTATTCAATGAAATGGACCTGAAATGTAAATTTTTTCTTATATAATAGTGACAGGTGTAATTTTATAGTTCAGATAACAAATACAAATAGTAGAGACCAAATTGAAGTTTCACACAAACAAGATTGAATCATAAATATATAAGCAACATGAACAAACAAACAAAAAAAAGCTCACTTTGGATTTGGGTTTGAATTTGGCTTTTTCTGTAGTTCATCAGATTGTGGATTCCTGCAAAAGAAAAGAAAAAAATCAACAAAAAAGGTAGAAACTTTAAACAAATTAGAAACGACCCAGATGAAAATTGAAGCGACCCATTAACTTACGGGTCAGTGGGGAGGTTAAACGGCACCGTTTCAGAAGTGGCACTGAAATTGGTGATGGAAATGGATCGTTGGAGGATTAGTTTGGTTCGAAAGAGAGGTGAGGGAGAAAGAGTGCATGATGATGATGAATTTGGATTGGGAAAGAGTGTGTTGGTGTTGTTGGGTTTGAGAAGAAGAGAATATGAAGAGAAAGTAGGAATGGAAGCCATTGAAGAAAGGGAGGGAGATAGAGAGAGAAGTTTTGTGAGAATTGTTTGGGTTGGGTTTGGATGATTTTGTAGTGTGCACACAACACTTTCTTTCTTCTTCTACTAGATGATGTAGACTCACTACTTAGTATTTTGAATTTCAGATAGAATCAGTGTTTTAAAAACCAGACCGGTCATCAAACCGGTGAGGTACTGGTTCATTGGTTGAATCACTGGGTCATTGGTTGAACCGCATGACTAAACCGGATAAAACCGGATAACTCGGTTGAATAAACCGGTCTCTATAAAAAACTATATAGTTATTAAACCGCATATATATTTTAATTTTAAGTATAATAAGTTAGAATCATTAGTTTTTTTTTTTTTACCGTAGATGCATTAGTTATTATAAATAAAAATGATAGTTGAATAATTAAATCAATATTAGATAATAAATAAATAAAATAAAAATAGTCAAATCAAATGTGCTTTTGAAAGAAATTAAAACTTATGAGAAAGTTTGTTTTCATACAAAAATAGTAGTAATACAAGAATATATGTAATATATAGAATACAAAGCAAAATATTACCAAATAATTAATTTGGCATATATATATAGAAACTGCACAAGTTCCAATATAAATTTATTATTTTAAATTTTTTAACATGTGCAAATTTGCACATGATAGAAAATTTAAGAGACGATAATGTTTATCGCTTATAGTATATTGATATTTTTGTAAAAAAAAATAATATTCATTCATTAAATTGATAGAATATATCAAATACAATCACATATTCAATCTCGTTAAAAATGTAAAGGATGAATCTGCGAATAAATTCGCAGCATCCAAGTTAATAGCAATACTATACTGGTATCATACTGTGTTAGTAAAGTGATATAGGATATATAGTAATTTTAAAAAAAAGGAAAATATAATATTTTATTTTTTTGTCCATGGGTGATATGACTTTTGAAATAAGATAAATTTTGGAAGTTTAATTAAGGATTTAATGGATATAAGCAGACAGAGTAGGAAAATATTACACACTCAACCAATCACCACCATGATTTCCGCCACGTCACCCCATTTTACCCCACCTTCTTGATGTGATATGGAAGATTACATCATTTTCATTAGTTGTTCGTGTAAAATTAATTTACAACACTTGTGCATATTCATTAAACTCTTTAATTAATTACATATAGTTTCATTAGAACTTGGGATTAGTGAATTGATAGATCTAAAGTATCCTAATTAGTAAGTCATTTACAAATTATTGTAAATAGTTTAAAAAATTATTTACTTTAAAGTCAATTATCAGCTTAAAACATATTATTTTGGTTTTATGCACTTTCGATTCTCCTATTTTAAGAAAATAAAGTTTTGATTTTTCTATTTTAAAACAAATTTTTTTCTCAAAATTTTGGTCTTCCGTTTCAATTTTGGGTCATTTGTTATGAAATGACATATTCCTTTATAATGCGTCAATGCTTATTAGATCATATTGAATATTTATATAGCAAAAATATGTCTAATAAATCCTGTCACATCATAAATAAAAAAGTCATATCATAAAAAAATACCAAAAAATGAGACGGGGACCAAATTAAAATTCTGAAAAAATAAATTTAGGAGAGAAACCGGTTTTTAAAATATGGGCACCGAAACTAATTAGTTTTATTTATTCATTTATTTATTTTAAAATAGATGATAAAATGAGAAAAAAATATGTTTGTCCAAAATATGGCGAAGTAAAAATTTTCCTACACCTGTCCCCGAATATAAGACTTTTCTACAAAATAATTGATCTTAATTCTTGGTGAAAACGTTTAAATGTAAACTCTTGTTCTCTACTTATGATAATCAATCTTTTGATCTTGTCAACAACACCAAGATCAAGCGTAGGCAGCACACAATATCAAAATGTATGACATGAGAATTTTCTCGTCTAAAGGGATGGGCAAAAAAATCAAACCGAATTAAAACCAAACTCAAATAGTTCGGTTTGGTTCATGCTTAACCGTTCGATTCGGTTTAATGGTTCAGTTTTTTTAGTGAAAAATTAGTTATGGTTTAGTTTAAAACCATAAAACCGAACCACTTTAACAGTTCGGTTCGATTCGGTTTTAAAGACAAACAGTTCAGTTCGGTTTGGTTATTATAAATTTTAAAAACAGTTTAGTTCAGTTCGGTTCGATTTTCCTCCAAAACCAAACCATGCCCATCCCTAATATTTTGCAACTACTTTGACTGATTATGCATGTGTATATAATAACAACCATTATTTTGTTTATCAATTGTTAATATTTCTCACTTTATTCTTTAAAGTGAATTGTCCATCTAATTTTTTTTAATCCATTACATGACTTGTATGTATTTGAGCACAAAAATACATATGACAAATAATAGGTACCCCTCACCCCTGACAGAGTTAATGAGCCGCGATAGGCGACTATTTTGCGTGGTTGGGGGGCACTTGAATCAGTCAGTCACCAGCGCCCGACTGCGCCTTGACCCCTATCCATTTTTTGGGCCAATTCCCTCTTCGTACTACCAAAAAATAAGATTCTTGCCGAATCCGAGTTGCAACTCTAACCATTACCAAACTTATACCTATTATGTTTAATACATCAAGTGCTTCTGTTACATATAATGTAAATCCCGTAGCGGATCAATTCCAACGCACTTTTCAAACAAGTACTTTTTGTAATCGACTCTATAGCTTCTTCAATAAACGTTGGTTCTTCAATCAAGTTTCAAATGACTTTATAGTCAGATCATTCCTGCATTTCGGATATGATGTCTCTAAATAATTACATGATAAAGTAAGCATGTTCAGACATAGGCAAATATCAGTATCTCAAGTTTCATGATCAATGTCTAAACAATAAGAAATCACATCCAGCTCTAGCCAAATAATTTACATATGTAATATATGAACCTCACCATGATAAGTTGAAAAACTCAATCACTCAGAGAGACCAGATTTTTAATGTTACTGTCCTGCAATGACGCGAAGGTTGAGAACTATTGGACATACCATCCAATTCAATTAGGCTCAAGGTGATCCAACTTACAAACTTTTCAAGATGCTACAGAGAAAGTAGCTTCTTTCTCAAGTTATTGGATATTTCGTTTTTACAATCGCAGAGGACTTAACTTAAATAGTTAATAAACTGCAGATTAATGGTAAGTCAAATATATCAGAACAATCAAAGTAAAATGGTTTTTAAATGATTTTACAATAAAGTTATGTGATAAAGGTATAAAAAGCAGGCTAATAATTGAACTCATTGTTATACATTGTAACACTAATAGCTCATAATTATCACTGCAAACTGCTAGCTATACTAAAAATGAATATACATTGTAATGACCTAAGTTAATACACATTCTAAATACTTATTAGACATATCAATACATGAATAATAGTTTTTGTAAATAAGACTTCTCCAATTCATGCATGTTAATTCGTCAGCCTCAGTTATTAACAGTAAGATAGAAAAGTAATTCTAACAGCAGATGATTCTAAATTGTAAACTGATCAATTCCTTCAAACACGGATATGCATAAGAAAAAAAAATAATCAAGACAACAGATATATAATTTTGTGACAAACCTTGTATACATGTTTGTGACTTAAGACATTTCAGTTAGCACTTAGTAATCTATGCAAGTCACACTCACTTTCTTGCAATACCTTACAGTTTACAATGCATAGTGATTTTCAACTTCGTGTTTCAAAATGAAAAAAGTTTGAATTTGGAGGCCATCACAAGGAGCATACACATTCTCGCCACAGAGAAAGCTTTAGCATCTTTCTTGGAAAATCCTTTCACATTCAACACATGATCAACACTCAACGAACACACAACATTCCACGTCTTAGAATTCCATAGTTTTAAGAACTCCCCCAGAACCTCCGACAGAAGCATCATATTACGAATTACAACATGATATAAGCAAAATTATATATGCAAACAGATTATGTGGATTATGCGGTAGTCTATGCAGCATAGGCAGGCGGTCTCAATGAATGTTACAAAAATATCAGATTCTTTTATCAAGAAACACAGTGGAATAAATATCTTAAGATAAAAAGACAGTGGCATATCAATAATAATGGTTAGTTCAGCAATTTATTCATCTTGTCACTAGACAACTTTTGAAGTCCTAATACTTTGTTTAAAGTAGTCAGGTTCCATACCTTGGCCAGCCAGACAAAGTACTGCATAGGAATCATCCAAAAATACCTGTCAAAGTAATAACCAACTGCGGCATACAAATATATAATGTCGGTTTATAAAGATCAAATATATACATGAATTATGAACCTTGTTTAGGCTTTCTTTCTTAACATTCTAGTTTTTGTCTGCATCTTCTATTCCTTCCTACAAAAACCATAACCTAAAAACTAAAAGAATTAAATAGTTCAATTTAAACCTGTAAAAAGCAAAATGATTAAGGATACAAATATCAGCAAACTTAGCATACAAATCGTGGTTGGAGGGCTTGAAAAGCGTTACGAATTTAACAAGGATACAAATATCATGTAATCGAATTTACAAATATCAGCAAATGTCAAATATTCCAAGGGACAGATAATTTCCCCTTCTTTTAAACATTGATATCCTACAAACAGATTGATGTACTTCAGTTCAATATGTTTGAATTTAAGTCATACCTTTGGATGACTCCCCAGGTTTTTAAGGGCAGTTGATGAAGACCAAAACCTTTGATTTATCTAAACCTGCATTAATAAGAAAATAACTCTAGCAAAAAAATGACCATTATCAATATTAGAGAAATATGAGTAGGTAAGAAATAGAATACAGAAAATAATTTGCAAAAAGCAATCATTGTCAAACAATATAGCTTCACCCTTTTGATTAAACAAAACAATTAGGGCATCATGTCCTCATTCCAACCTGAAAACAGCAAGCAAAACATTCAAAGGAAGAAAAAAAATAAGGTAATAAAATACTTTCATAGACAAATTTAAGATCCAAAAAATCTTTTACATGGACAGAAAAAAATACCAATATCACAAACCAACTGTGATCAAGAAAATTATTACAATAACAAAACAAAGAACCACCTCCTAGTGTGCAAGTCCATGTCCACGAGGCATTTTCTTAGAACTCGAGTCTTCAACGTCGTTGAGCTGGTAATAGTGGGGGGCTATCTCCAACAACCACTCTGGCTTTATCTCTGTGAGATTTCTCAGATATTCCATGGATGTGAATACTAGTTCATGGTACAAAACCAATCTAGGAACAACCTCTGCCAGCCCCGAACTAGGATGTATGTGAACCGTTTGTTGATGTTTAACCCTTCTATAAGTACCATTCTTTTGCAGCTTTGCAGCGTGTGGGAAAAATCCAGATAATATGCATTTCTTGATGGAATCTAAATCATTGGAATTTGAAGTTAGTTCAATCTCAACCCTCTCCAATAGACCTGCAAGTTGATCACGGATATCCCTCGCGCGTTTCATACTCCTTACCTGTATATAATTCTCATAACACCACTGTGATGAATAATTGGTCTCCTTCCATGCATTGTAGACATTTAGGTGAGCAATGTGATCACCGACATCTCCGGTGTGAAAATTCATCCGTGCATTGTCTGCGTGTACTTGTTTATCTTTAGGACGGTAGAATATTGAGTTTCCAACAGAAAGCATAGCAGCAATGGAGAAGATCTCGTCAGAACACTTGTACTTTTCAGAAGCAACAATCATTTTTGACAACATAGGATCAAGTGGGAACTCTGCCATTCGTCTGCCTACCTTAGTTAACTTTCCCTGCCTATTTAAAGCGCCTAAATTATATAAAAGTTCCATGGCTTTCTTTATAGCATCAGCTGGTGGAGGATCCATAAATTCGAAACGCAACAACTTCTCATACTCAATGCCAAGACTATATAAAGTTAACACTACATTTGCAAGGTTTGTCCGTTGTATTTCGGGTGAAGTGTTATCCACCAATTCAGTTTGAAAACCGCCCTTAGTATACAATCGGAAGCACTTACCAGGACCTGTTCTTCCTGACCGACCAGCTCTTTGCATTGCTGAAGCTTTTGAGATGGAAATTACCAGTAAAGACTCAATTCCGGTCCTCGGATTGTAAGTATTCATCTTAGAGAATCCGGGATCAATGACATACTTGATCCCGTCAATTGTCAATGACGTTTCTGCAATATTGGTGGCAAGGACTACCTTTCTAGCCCCTTCAGGTGTGGGTTCAAATATTTTAGCCTGTAGTTCAGTTGGCAGGTTGGCATATATAGGACATATAATCAACTCGGCTATTTTAGTCCCCAAACCTCTAACCCGATGCTTCAATATTTGTTCTACCGTTTCAATTTCTTCTTGACCGGTGAGGAATACCAATATATCTCCGGGAGATTCAGTGGCATGGATCTGAAGCGTGGTGACAACAGCAGCATCCAAGTAATTAGCTTCTGGTGATTCGGTGTAGATTATTTCAACAGGATAGCGTCTCCCAGGAATTTTGAATATCGGAGCAAGATCAAAGTAGTTACTGAACTTCTCTGCATCAAGAGTGGCACTTGATATCAACAACTTAAGATCAGGGCGGGCACGAGCAACATCCTTAACTAATCCGAACAAAATATCAGTTGAAAGTGTTCTTTCATGAGCCTCATCCACCATCACAACACTATAATTATCCAACTCAGGCTAAGCAAGGAATTCCCTCAACAACATTCCATCCGTCATATATTTAACAACGGTCTTCTCAGACGTGCAATCCTCAAAGCGTATGGAGTAACCAACCTCGTGCCCTAATTTAACCCCCATTTCTTGAGAAACTCGAGCAGCAACGCTCATGGCAGCAACACGACGTGGCTGCGTGCAAGCGATCATCTTTCCATCCTTTGTATAACCAGCTTCGTGAAGGTACTGGGGAATTTGCGTAGTCTAGCCAGACCCAGTTTCACCGACAATGACAATTATTTGGTGATCACGAACGGCTTCGAGAAAGTCATCCCTGAAAGCATAGATAGGTAGCTTTTTCCTCTCCTCGTGAAGAACCGACCTCAATGATTTTTCATATGTGATTTCTCTCTTAAAATCAGTCTTGTCCATCATCAATGAGGTCTTCTTAATAAAATCAGTATTGTCCTCGTCTTGTCCTTTATATTTCAACGATGCTGCCTTTCTCATCTGATTTTCCTCCCAATCATTAGCGTTAGGGTTAGGCTTAGGGTTATCATCATCATGATAGCGCTTCATGGCAACGGAGAATCTCTTTACCTGATTATACTCATAATCATCTGGAATGCTGTAATCTTGTAGTAATTCTTTGTTGTTATTCTTGTTGTTAGCAACAATTATCTTCAACAAATCCTTTTTGTATGTGATGTTGCGGTATTCCGATTTAGAAAGTTGAACTCCTTGTAACAAGTAATCATCAAATATTTGTGTCTTGAAACTACTCTCAGTCTTTCTATATCCGTCGCCGTTTTTCGTTTCATGATTTGGATTCGGTGAAAAGAGAAGAAAGGGGAAAGGGGTTAGAGGTAGAGCTCGATTATGATTTGGTGGTGGCGTTTTTCCTATATATATAAGTTTGATTTTTAAAACCTTCCTTTACAAGTAAAAATTTAACCCTATCATATATATATATATATATAGGGGAACTTTCAAATGAGAGGGATTTTAAAATGAGAGGGTGAGAGGAACAAACATCAGCCATTGGATCAAATTAACATATGAGATTAAATAATTCATTCAATAGGTGCACTGCATATTAACCCTGCCTCTCTCTTTATCCAGAATGAACGCGTCGTTTCCTCTCTCCTTCGCCAGCGTCCATGGTTTTTTCCTGTTACAACAATACGCTCTCTCCTTTAAGTTTAAAATGTTGAAGTTTCTATGTGAACTAAAAAAAGATTTTACAGTTTCCATGTTTGAAATTTCTTTTTTGATTGTAACTACCTCTTGTCAATTTAAAACAAAAAAATAGAGTTGGATTTGAATAAAAAAGAAAAAGAAAAACGAGAGGATAAGGATTGATAAATCTGAAACAAACAATTGAAAACCTTCGTTTCTTTAACACCAATATCTCAATTGTGGCTTCAATTAAAATAGCAGCAAAAGCTTTATTTACAAGCACCAACAAAAGGTGAAATTATTTCACAATGAATCTTCAATTTTCACTTCTCATGCCCATAATCATCAATCAATCACTGCATCTCTACAGAAGAGAGAGTTTCAAATTTTCCTAGAAGAGAAGATTGAGATGGAGAGAGAAAGTCAATCTACTGAGAAACGGAGAGATGAAGAAACAAAGAGATGAAGTGAGAAATGGAGAGAGAAAGTCAATCTACTGAGAAACGAAAGAGATGAAGGAACAAAGTGAGGTCACGTGTTTCTACCCATAATGAAATCTGAGGCGTTTATTTAATCTAAGGGTTTCCATTTAATCCTCTCACCCTCTCATTTTAAAATCCCTCTCATTTGAAAGTTCCCCTATATATATATATATATATATATATATATATGGATCAGGATCAAATGACACCAAGGTGTCAAACTTAGTAACATGACACCTCCGATAATTCTTTATCGGATAATCGTATTACAAAATCAACCGTTGGATTCAAAGCTATTATTATATGGATCATGTCTATAAAATTTAACATCAATCGGAAATCATTTGATGGGTTAAAGAGAAGGATAAAAATTAACGGTTTTGACGAAGTTTTGTAAGACGTTGGTTTTTATGCATCTCATTGACATATCAAATGATTTCCGATTGTTGTTAAATTTTATAGATATGATCTATATAATAATAACTTTGAATCCAACGGTTGATTTTGTAATACGATTATCCGATAAAGAATTATCGGAAGTGTCATGTTACTAAGTTTGACACATTGATGTCATTTGATCCTGACTCTATATATATATAGATATATATATTTTTATTAGTGGTTTACCTAGATTATTCGCTGAGAAAGTCAAGAGTAATATTAGACAAAATTACAACGGAGAAATACCTTTTAATTCTTTAACCATGGGAGAATTATCAAACTATATTGTTGAAACAGGATTACAGATTTGTACAGATTACAAGTTACAAAATAAGATAAAAAATGAGAAAGCAAACAATAAGAGAGAAATGGGATCGTTTTGTGAGCAATACGGTGCTACCCCTATACGTGCTCCTAGTAACCCTAAAAGTAAAAAGAAATCCTTTAGCAGACATAAGAAAAATCTTAGTAAATATGATAAGAAAGATAATTACCAAAAGAAAAGCTATCAAGAAAATAAAAGGTTTTATAAAAATACAAAAAGAAAGAATAGTAAAAAACCTTACCAAAAATCTAATAATAAAAATAAAGACATTAAATGTTATAAGTGTGGGCGATTCGGTCATTATGCTAATGATTGTAAAGTTAAAGAAAAAATTCAACAAATTAGTAATTTAGATATATCAGAAGAGTTAAAACAAAACTTAATTCATACCCTAGAAAATATAATGTTATTATCAGATGAAGAATGCTCTTCGTCTAGTGATTACGAAACCGAAGATATTAATCATCTAGCAGAATCTAGTGAATCCAGTGAAGAAGAATTAGATGAATGTTTAGGTTTAGATTTTTGTAACTGTAACAATTGTATTAAAAGCATTAATGTTTTAACCAATCATCAAGCTAATACTCTAATAGGAATATTAGATAAAATGGAAGAATCGGAAAGTAAACAAGCTTTTATGAGACAGATTAAAGATATCATCGACGATAATGAAATTGAAAAGAAAGAATTACATAAAGTAGAATTTAAAGATGTTATGGAACTCTTTAAGAAACCAGTTCAGAATCCTATAACTTTAAGAGATTTACAGGAAGAAATTAAAATTCTCAAAAGAGAAGTTCAATCGTTAAAAACTAGAGATGATGAATTAGAAGTTAAATTTTTAGAACTACAAGGAACTATGATTATTCAGGAACAAAATAGGCTTCGAAATACTGTTTCTATACCTTCTACAAGTAAAGGAAATGAAGAAACATATATTAATAAAATAGAAAAAATGATATCGCATAAATGGTACACAAAAATTAAACTAATAATTAAGGATAAAACTTATGAGTTTACTGCACTAGTAGACTCTGGGGCTGATTTAAATTGTATACAAGAAGGATTAATACCTACTCAATTTTATGAAAAGACGAAAGAATCCTTGCGAGGAGCTAACGGTAATAGATTACAAGTTTCTTATAAGCTATCTAACGCTAAAGTCTGCAAAGATAAAATTTGTTACATAACCTCATTTCTATTAGTTAAAAATATCACAGAAGAAATTATCCTAGGAACACCCTTTTTAACTTTACTTTACCCTTTCAAGGTAAATGAAAATGGGATAACTACTACAGTTCTAGATAGAGAAATTAATTTTGAATTCTTGGATAAACCAAAAATTAGAGATTTAAACTTTGTGCAAGAAAGAGCAGTATCTCGAATTAATTTAATAAATAAAAAGAAAAAACAAATTAATTTCATTAGTAAAGAAATACACTTTAAAAGAATAGAAGAACAATTAGAGGCTCCAATTATTAAAGAAAAGATTAGTCATGTTTTAGAAAAATTTAAGAAAGATCTTTGCTCAGAACAGCCTAATGCGTTCTGGAAAAGAAAAGTACATACTGTATCTTTACCATACGAACCAGATTTTAAGGAAATAAATATACCAACAAAAGCTCGTCCAATACAAATGAATAAAGAACATCTTGATTACTGTAAAAAAGAAATACAAGATTATTTAAGTAAAGGCCTAATTAGACCTAGTAAGTCTCCTTGGAGTTGCTCGGCCTTCTATGTAATTAATGCTTCAGAATTAGAACGAGGAAGCCCTCGATTAGTAATAAATTATAAACCTTTAAATAAAGCATTAAAATGGATTAGGTATCCAATACCTAATAAAAAAGATTTAATTAATAGATTACATAATAAAAGTATTTATTCTAAATTCGATTTAAAATCAGGATATTATCAAATTCAATTAGAAGAAAAAGATAAATATAAAACAGCATTTGTTGTGCCTTTTGGCCATTACGAATGGAATGTTATGCCTTTAGGTCTAAAGAATGCACCCTCGGAATTTCAAAATATTATGAACACAATATTTAATGATTATTCAGATTTCACTATAGTCTATTTAGATGATATATTAGTCTTTTCAGAATCTATTAATCAGCATTTTCGCCATATGGAATTATTTTATCAAATCATTAAAAATAATGGATTAGTTTTATCTGAGAAAAAATTAAAAATATATCAGTCAAAAATTAGATTTTTAGGCTTTGATATAACACAAGGGATGTACACCCCAATTAGCAGGTCTTTAGAGTTTGTTAGTAGGTTTCCTAATGAATTAAAGGATAAGACCCAGTTACAAAGATTTTTAGGGTGTGTCAATTATGTGTCAGATTAAGGTTAGGAATAAAATCTGACACATAATTGACACACCTCCATGGGATGATACTATGACTCAGAGTGTGTTAAAATTAAAAGAAATAGTTAAAAGATTACCCTGCTTAGGAATACCAGATCCTACAGCTAGATTAGTGGTTGAGACAGATGCCTCTGACCTTGGATTTGGTGGAATTTTAAAACAGATACTTCCGGGATCGGATAAGGAACAAGTTGTTAGATTTTACTCTGGAACTTGGAACCCGGCCCAATTAAATTATAGTACTATTAAAAAAGAAATTTTAGCAATTGTATTATGTATTACGAAATTTCAAGATGACTTATTTTCAAAACAATTTTTATTAAAAACTGATTGCAAAGCTGCAACCAGTGTTTTACAAAAAGATGTTAAAAACTTAGTTTCTAAACATATTTTTGCAAGATGGCAATCATTACTCTCCTGGTAAGGAATTCTTAATCCCTTGTATATGCTTAATGATTGCCATCTTGCAAAAATATGTTTAGAAACTAAGTTTTTAACATCTTTTTGTAAAACACTGGTTGCAGCTTTGCAATCAGTTTTTAATAAAAATTGTTTTGAAAATAAGTCATCTTGAAATTTCGTAATACATAATACAATTGCTAAAATTTCTTTTTTAATAGTACTATAATTTAATTGGGCCGGGTTCCAAGTTCCAGAGTAAAATCTAACAACTTGTTCCTTATCCGATCCCGGAAGTATCTGTTTTAAAATTCCACCAAATCCAAGGTCAGAGGCATCTGTCTCAACCACTAATCTAGCTGTAGGATCTGGTATTCCTAAGCAGGGTAATCTTTTAACTATTTCTTTTAATTTTAACACACTCTGAGTCATAGTATCATCCCATGGAGGTGTGTCAATTATGTGTCAGATTTTATTCCTAACCTTAATCTGACACATAATTGACACACCCTAAAAATCTTTGTAACTGGGTCTTATCCTTTAATTCATTAGGAAACCTACTAACAAACTCTAAAGACCTGCTAATTGGGGTGTACATCCCTTGTGTTATATCAAAGCCTAAAAATCTAATTTTTGACTGATATATTTTTAATTTTTTCTCAGATAAAACTAATCCATTATTTTTAATGATTTGATAAAATAATTCCATATGGCGAAAATGCTGATTAATAGATTCTGAAAAGACTAATATATCATCTAAATAGACTATAGTGAAATCTGAATAATCATTAAATATTGTGTTCATAATATTTTGAAATTCCGAGGGTGCATTCTTTAGACCTAAAGGCATAACATTCCATTCGTAATGGCCAAAAGGCACAACAAATGCTGTTTTATATTTATCTTTTTCTTCTAATTGAATTTGATAATATCCTGATTTTAAATCGAATTTAGAATAAATACTTTTATTATGTAATCTATTAATTAAATCTTTTTTATTAGGTATTGGATACCTAATCCATTTTAATGCTTTATTTAAAGGTTTATAATTTATTACTAATCGAGGGCTTCCTCGTTCTAATTCTGAAGCATTAATTACATAGAAGGCCGAGCAACTCCAAGGAGACTTACTAGGTCTAATTAGGCCTTTACTTAAATAATCTTGTATTTCTTTTTTACAGTAATCAAGATGTTCTTTATTCATTTGTATTGGACGAGCTTTTGTTGGTATATTTATTTCCTTAAAATCTGGTTCGTATGGTAAAGATACAGTATGTACTTTTCTTTTCCAGAACGCATTAGGCTGTTCTGAGCAAAGATCTTTCTTAAATTTTTCTAAAACATGACTAATCTTTTCTTTAATAATTGGAGCCTCTAATTGTTCTTCTATTCTTTTAAAGTGTATTTCTTTACTAATGAAATTAATTTGTTTTTTCTTTTTATTTATTAAATTAATTCGAGATACTGCTCTTTCTTGCACAAAGTTTAAATCTCTAATTTTTGGTTTATCCAAGAATTCAAAATTAATTTCTCTATCTAGAACTGTAGTAGTTATCCCATTTTCATTTACCTTGAAAGGGTAAAGTAAAGTTAAAAAGGGTGTTCCTAGGATAATTTCTTCTGTGATATTTTTAACTAATAGAAATGAGGTTATGTAACAAATTTTATCTTTGCAGACTTTAGCGTTAGATAGCTTATAAGAAACTTGTAATCTATTACCGTTAGCTCCTCGCAAGGATTCTTTCGTCTTTTCATAAAATTGAGTAGGTATTAATCCTTCTTGTATACAATTTAAATCAGCCCCAGAGTCTACTAGTGCAGTAAACTCATAAGTTTTATCCTTAATTATTAGTTTAATTTTTGTGTACCATTTATGCGATATCATTTTTTCTATTTTATTAATATATGTTTCTTCATTTCCTTTACTTGTAGAAGGTATAGAAACAGTATTTCGAAGCCTATTTTGTTCCTGAATAATCATAGTTCCTTGTAGTTCTAAAAATTTAACTTCTAATTCATCATCTCTAGTTTTTAACGATTGAACTTCTCTTTTGAGAATTTTAATTTCTTCCTGTAAATCTCTTAAAGTTATAGGATTCTGAACTGGTTTCTTAAAGAGTTCCATAACATCTTTAAATTCTACTTTATGTAATTCTTTCTTTTCAATTTCATTATCGTCGATGATATCTTTAATCTGTCTCATAAAAGCTTGTTTACTTTCCGATTCTTCCATTTTATCTAATATTCCTATTAGAGTATTAGCTTGATGATTGGTTAAAACATTAATGCTTTTAATACAATTGTTACAGTTACAAAAATCTAAACCTAAACATTCATCTAATTCTTCTTCACTGGATTCACTAGATTCTGCTAGATGATTAATATCTTCGGTTTCGTAATCACTAGACGAAGAGCATTCTTCATCTGATAATAACATTATATTTTCTAGGGTATGAATTAAGTTTTGTTTTAACTCTTCTGATATATCTAAATTACTAATTTGTTGAATTTTTTCTTTAACTTTACAATCATTAGCATAATGACCGAATCGCCCACACTTATAACATTTAATGTCTTTATTTTTATTATTAGATTTTTGGTAAGGTTTTTTACTATTCTTTCTTTTTGTATTTTTATAAAACCTTTTATTTTCTTGATAGCTTTTCTTTTGGTAATTATCTTTCTTATCATATTTACTAAGATTTTTCTTATGTCTGCTAAAGGATTTCTTTTTACTTTTAGGGTTACTAGGAGCACGTATGGGGGTAGCACCGTATTGCTCACAAAACGATCCCATTTCTCTCTTATTGTTTGCTTTCTCATTTTTTATCTTATTTTGTAACTTGTAATCTGTACAAATCTGTAATCCTGTTTCAACAATATAGTTTGATAATTCTCCCATGGTTAAAGAATTAAAAGGTATTTCTCCGTTGTAATTTTGTCTAATATTACTCTTGACTTTCTCAGCGAATAATCTAGGTAAACCACTAATAAATCTTTCTTTCCAATAAATAGCTGCTCCATCCGGGCGCAGGCATAATTTAGAAAGAAACATGTCTTTATACCAACGATAATCAGACATAGTAGGACAGTATAGGTTTAATAACTGGTCTGAAGCTCTTTGCTGTAATTTCAAAGGTTCTCCTATAAAGAATTTAGTTATTGCGTATAATAAAGTTGTAACACAAATTTCTTCATTAGTTTCTATTTTAATAGCGGAATCAATTTGTAATTTATCTTCCTCACTGAGGATATTATCCCACCAACCTTTTAATTGACCTGTAAATCCCATTACTAGCATATCTTTTGTTTTCCTATCTGAGTTCTTCTTAATTTTAAAAGCAGTTGCTGCCATGGTCATATTTTGAATAATGTTTAGTATGTGTTGTTCTGACGCACCGTCTATATTCCATTCTATAATACAGTCTCCGGAGTAACTATCTCCGATAAAACTATTCCTTTCTTCAAACTGAACATCAGCAAAGGAAGGCCTAGGATAGTAATTCCTAGTTTTTGGTCTAGGGGGTTTATCCATTCTAGAAATAATGTTTTCTTCTTCAAAAGATAAAGTATTAATTTTAACTTCTGATGTTGATCCTATATTTAAGATCTTTAATCTATCTACTAATTCATCTAGTTTTTGTTCTGGATTATAACCTAAGGTTAAATCTTTAATTTCTTTATCTGTGGGAATATTATAGTGATAGATAGGTCTGGTAGGATCAGATACTTTAACATCTAAGGTGTCAGGTAAAATTTGTTCAATTCTATCTAACTGCTGCGACATAGTGTGTAATATTTGATTAGTATAATTTAGTTGACTATGAATATTATTAACGTTTTTTTTCTGTTCAGTAGGGTTGATTATGGCCTTAAAAGGTGAGGCTTCTATTTCGATATTTTCTTTTGGAGGTGTAATTTTTAAAGCTTCTAAAGGAGGATGAATAGATTCAACTATTTCTTTTTTAGAAGTTTTCCATTTAATACTCATTCTAGTTTTAGTATTTAAAAATAAACTTTTGGCAAAAGGATTTAATATATTATTGTCTAAACAATATAACTCAAACCAGATAAAGAAGTAAATATTAATTTCATGTTCTTCTAAAAACTGATAGAATATTTTTAGATATAAACTTCTTTCGGTTTCTGAAAAGGTATCAAAATACCATTTTCTCTTAGCTTTATTATATTCTAATAAAAATTCTTCTCTTATCCAAGTTTTATCAATTTCAAAGGGTTCTTCCTTTTTAATCATTCCTAATATTTGTGATTCAGTAGGAGATGGTGATCTACTGATCCTCTCTTGATAAATTGGTCGAGGTATTGTTGGAGAAAAATTAACTCCTGCTAAGTTCAATCTAATAGTAGAGTCTACCGAATGTCTGGCAGAGGAAGATCCTATGCTAGGACTCTGATTGTATCTATAGGACTGACTTCTGTTCATTCTAATCCTGATATTTCCATTTTGATCTGTAATAATATCTCTTATAGATCTTGATTCTAGTTTTTCTGGTTGGATAGCGTTTTCTATTATCCATTCTTCTGGTATTTTTTCTTTTAATTCTGAAATAGTTAATATTTTAGGAGTAATTACGCTAGACTTTTTAAGATTAGCCTCTATAATACATGTTTCATTTCTAGGCGTAGATCTTAAAGATTTATAATTATAATTAACATTTGTAACTTTATAGGTTATTCTGGTAATAATATCTACATTAGATATTCCTTCTGTAAAGTTATCATTTTGGTGTTGAACGCAGATGACTAAGGATGAACTTGTAACTTCATCTCCTAAACTCATCGAGTAATTAGGGTAACAGTTAAAATAAACAGGACCATCATTAAGATTGGACTCTAGCATGGCTATTACAGAGTCATGAAAGTCCCTAATTCTAGAATCTCTTAAAATTAGTAATATAGGTGAATTTAATCCTAATTTATGTAATGGTTTAACAGCCACTTGGACTAACCCAAGATGGATGTATCTAAAGCCATCTTTATAATGTTGGTCTAATAATTTTTTATCTAGAAGTGTAAAAGTTTCTTGTTTATTCTTAACATTTCTAGCTTGTTCTAAAGTGTGTATAATTTTTTGACTTTTAAAATCGAAGGTACTAATCTTATAGATTTCATTTAACTTAATTTCTGGCATATTCCAGTTAATTAATTTATTTTCCATTTCTTGTACTTCTAACTCTTGATTTTGAAAAGTATCTTGATTTAATGTTGCTTCAGTATCGGAGGAAGTAGGCGGAACTAAAGTCCTATTAGATCTACTACTCCTACCACTAACACTACTCCAAGCTCTATTCAGTAACCGAGACATCTTTGAATTAGTTTTGCCTTAAAGTTTAAGCTTATTGACTCTAAATTTATATTTTAAAATTTTCTTGCCTTATTTTACTATGTGACTCTCTTCTCCCCCTTATTTTTGTTTGAGTTCTACAGAAAAATACAACTAGGCTAAACCAACGGTTTCACTGCCCTCTCTGCGGGTCTTACTACCTGGACCACCCAGCTATTCAGTATTCCTCTTATAAAACAAGCCAACACTCAGGGTTATGGGTTGAATCAATAGCAAAATAATTAAAGAAAAGATTAAAATAATAATTTAAAGTACAACTGGCTAAAACTTTAAAACTTATTAATTCAAGAGGTCTCAGAACCGTATATATATATATATATCTTCCTTCCCAAGTAAACTCTATTTTATCTTATCTTATTTTGACTAACATTTATCTTTCTAAATCTACACGTTTCCAAATTCATCGGTCGTTACCTTTCTTTGTTGGAGAAGCTCATCATGTTAAACAAACAATTCGATTTTCATGCCAATTGATTCGCTTCGTTTTAATTTGACACTTTTTTATTAGTTATTTTACTTTTATTTTCCTAACTAGTTTTGAGACCCGTGCATTCGCACGGGTCTTTTGACTTTTATTTATAAATTATGGTTAAATTATAAATGTCGTCATTCTGTTATTTTTTGTAAAATATATTAAATTAAGTCATTTTTTTATTAAATTAATTGCCCCTGTGTATGATTTTTGTGTAATAAATTATAATTAATAATAAAAAATATTTACTATTCAATTTTTTTTATTAAAGCAATTGTTCCGTGTATGATTAATTTTTTTTATTAAAACAATTGTCTCGTGTATGATTAAATTTTTTTTATTAAAGTAATTATCCCGTGTATGATTATTTTTTTTTATTAAAGCAGTTGTCCCGTGTATGATTAAATTTTTTTTATTAAAGCAATTGTCCCGTGTATGATTAATTTTTTTTATTAAAGCAATTGTCCCGTGTATGATTAAATTTTTTTAGTAAAGCAATTGTCCCGTATATGATTAAATTTTTTTTATTAAAGCAATTGTCCCCTATATGATTAAATTTTTTTTATTAGGACAATTTTCCCGTGTTTGATTTTTTATATATTAGTGATCAACACTTTCTTTTTTTTTCACAAAATTATTGATCGACATTTGTCCTGTGATGTTTTAAGTATAATGACAAATATCCACCCCGTAATTATTATAATATATATTCATCAATAATGCACTTCTTCTGTATTTTTTTATATAAGAGTAAACAAAAATAGAGTAGATTTTTTTATAATAAAAATAGAGTAGAATTTAATTATTATATAATAATTATATTAAATTAAAAAAAAAAATTTTACAAAATAGAAGATTTGAAATATTTTTAAGAATTGATGAGGACAAATTAGAATTTTTAGTAGTAATACCTTTTAATATATTGGGCCTGTTTGAATTTGGCTTATTTTTAAGCTTATGAAAATAGTTTATGGTTATAATTTATAAATAAACTTTCATGTTGATTCATAAGTTTTTTTTACGCATGTTAATTCATAAGTTTTCATTAATAAAAATTATATCGTTATAAATTGTTTTCATGAACTACCTTAAAAAACTTATAATAATACATAAAAACTTATTTATTTGCATAAGTTATTTCCCATAAACTCATAAATAAGTCAATCCAAACGGGTCAAATGTGTTTTTGTTTCTATTTTTCTGTTCTTTTATTTTTAAGCTCATAATTAAGTATATTCTTTTATTAGATTATTCTATTTTTATTTTATATATATAAGTTTTTATATGTTAGATCGAGTTACTATTTTTTCATTAAAAAAAAAATTACTATTTTTGAAGCGTATCTTTTATAGTGATTTTTGTTCATATTTTTATGTGTAGATTTATTTTAATTAAACTTTTATGGGAAGATTTATTTGATACTTATCTTCTTTTGTTTCTATTTTTGTTTTGTGTTTTTTTTGTTTGTTAAAGATGTGGTTTATGATGCTATTTTTATGGGAATGTTTCTTTTATGCTTATCTTCTTTTTTTTCCTTTTTTTTTTAAAATTTTTTTTTTAGTTTAGAGTTAAAATTACATTTAAGGGCATAAATTCTGAAATATTATAAACTTGATATGGACAAATTTGGTTTTTTAGTAGTAGTTTCTTTTAATATATTGTAAGTAGATTTACTAAGAGTTTAATAGATATAAGCAGACATAGTAGAAAAATATTACACACTCAATCAATCACCACCATGATTTCCGCCACGTCACCCATTTTACCCCACTTTCTTGATGTGATATGGAAGATTACATCATTTTCATTGGTTGTTCGTGTAAAATTAATTTACAACGACTGTGCATATCCATTAAACTCATTTACTAATGAGTTAGATTAGACAATGTAATTTTTTTACACCGTCAAACAATTAAAAATTTTGACCAGTTTAATTTTTACACCATCAAACAATTAAAAATTTTATCATGTTATATTTTGACGATGTAAAATTTTTACACCATCAAACAATTACAAATTTTGACCAGTTTAATTTTTTTTTACATTAATTCTTTGGTTTCGATGGGAAGAGATCTATAGTCCGTTTGAATTATCTTATTTTTAAGTTTATGCAAATAAATACATTTTTATATATTATTATAATTTTGTGAATGTATTTTATGATAAAATAACTTATAAAAATACAATTTTCATTATTAGAAACTTATAAATTAAAATAAAAACTTATTTATTTGCATAATATATTTTACATAAAAGCTCCAAAATAATTTAATCTAAATGGAGCTGCTAATTTAGAGTTCAAAGGGAAACTTAGTCAAAAATTGTTAATTTCCACTAAAAATCAAATTCAAATTTTCTTGAATAATCCACTTAAGAAGCTCATTAACCACTTACACGACAGTGGACTATGCAAGGCCGATAAGGTCGTGGCCTTAGACACACCACCACCCTTCCCTCCCCTCTTTTTTTAATACACGCACACATATATATGGTTTTGTTTAACATGAAAAACCTCATTAAGTCTTTGGCGTACCAGTTGTGAATACGAATTTTATAAAATGCACCATTAAATTGAAGGTTTATATAATATAGAGTATCCATAATTTTTTTTAAGAATTTAAAAATAATTTGATATATTATTGAGACACATTAAAATTAACAGTGTTCAATAAAAACTCGTAAATCGTTAATCTTGATGAGTCTCAATAATATATCAAGTTATTTTTATTAATAAAAATCATACATTCGACAGTGATTTTAATTAATGCTACAACTTTGAGATTTAACACAACAACAATTTTAATTAAATAATATATACTACAACTTTGAGATTTAACAAAATTATGGTGCCCAATAGTGCTTCACTCACCCTTACATGTCAACCCTCATTAATATAGAAAGACTCAGAGTATAAAATTGCTTAATTCTTTTGCCCTCAAGCCTCAAGTTATCCCATGAACAAATGGCTTCACAAGAAGTTGTTACATCTATACTTAGAACCTTCTTCTCTCTCCTAGATAAGGTCTTAGCTCATTCCACAAGATTATGTTCCCCATTTGGTCGTTTTTTTTTTCATGGATCTTTCTCCGTTATCATTTCAAGCAGCACCACTCCAAACGTTATGCTCTAATGAGCTTCCTGTATAACACCCCACATGAAATATCTAGAATATCAGTGAAATATTATAACCGGTAACTGAGTACATTATTATTACAAATTGAAATTCAAGCACACGCAGGTGCTGATTACAACAAAGATACAAAGTTCAGCGGAAACGATAGAAACTAGTACAGCAAAACATTATTGGATAGGAATAAACAACACAAGACAACTAGAAATGCATGAAAGAAATGCCATCTCCAAGCACCGCTGCAAGCACACCAACCAGCATACCTTAACCAACCTGCTTATCTGAAAAATAATTGTTGGATTGGGGTGAGACAACTAAGCCTCAGTGAGTCCTACTACCCTCCTAAGGTGACTACACCGGGGAATCCTAATCAGTCATACATACTAACAGATATATCATAAATCATAAGCATAAGTAAAGGTGTAACACAAACATATCTTATTCATTTTAACACTAGGACACTCTGAGGTGAGCAGGTCTTAGAGGCCTGCCATATCCGTCAACCGATTCGGTCACGGCATGAAGCTCACATAGTCATAACCTAATGGATTATCCCATTGGGAGTCCATAGTGCGATATAATTCGCTCTTAATTGACTGATACTAATTTGAATTGTTACTACCATGGGTTTTCCAAAATCCCGGGGGAACATGCATTTCTAAATTCCCTAAGTTATACCCTAAGGTTATCTGTGATTAACATGCTGTATAACATTATATAATTGCGTTACTGCAAGTGTATTTAACTTAAATGAGGATCTAAAACGAGTGTTGAAGGTAATTTTCAAAAATCAGAAAAAAACTGATGTACTGTCAAGCTCGCTTGGCGAGTTGTCACTCGCCTGGCGAGTTGTTACAGGTCATATTCTGGGTAACCTCGCTGCAGCGAAGGGAAGCTCGCCATGGCGAGATTTTAGGTCCTGACCAAATCCGCTCGCCCGGCGAGTTGTTACTCGCCAGGGCGAGTGATGATATCTCATCATTCCTCTAAATCAAGGTTCATTTCGAGGGTTTTTAGTGGTTTTTGCGAATAAAATTAAGCTACAAGTGTTGGAATTGGAGATTTTAAGTGATAACTTGAAATACAAGCCAAGGTCAAAAAGGAGGGGAAAACATCATAAAAGTGGTCAAAAGAGGCTGAAGCTCTTTAGCTTGCGCGAGAACTTGCTTCGCGTGCGCGAGAAGGCGACTGAGAAAGTTGCAACCATTCTGTTGATTTAGCGTGCGCGAGGTACATGTTAGCGTGCGCGAGATCTGTGCGACACCAGGCTAGCGTGCGCGGGACAGGGCCTAGCTTGCGCGAGTTGCTGCGCGAGAAATGCTAGCGTGCGCGAATCGTGAGAAATCTATAAAAGCCAAACTTCAACCCTTTGCCCAGGTTCGGATTTGGAAGATTGGAAGCTTAGTATTGAGGATTTTCTATCTCCAAGGACCAGATCCAAGAAGGTTTGAAGAGAAGATTGATGATGAGGAATGGAGATGAAGAATTCCACTTCAAATCCACCATGACCATTGGCTAAGACTCTTTAGGATTGAATCTCCATGTAACTTGAACTCTATCATGTTGTAGCTAAGTTTCTTGTATTGAATTCAAAGTTTATGCATCTATTAATCTTGAGTTTAATGCTTATCTTTCCTTGATCTAGTTAGATTTGAATTTAGTAATTGAGTTTCTATGAGAATAGCACTTGAATTATTGATCTAGATTAATAGAACACATGTGTATGCTTAAGAGATTTTGTATGTATGTGTGTGATTGCATGATGAACCGTTCTTAATCCTCTAGTAATGTTGAATTAGTTAAGAGATTAGGTAATTGATATTCTCTAGAGAGTGTAACTAGCAAAGAGATTTGTAGTTGCAATCTTGGTTGATCAATCTTGCATGAAAGTAATTCAATACTTGTGACTTTAGCTACTTCGCCTTTATGAGTTCATGGAAGCATGGAGATTCAATCGTTTTTAACTTCGCACTTGAAAAATTCGTTGCTAATTGCATTTGTTTCGAACTTGATACTTGAAAACCCCCCAATTATGTGTATGTTAGATAATAGTTTTATCATTCTAATTGCTTTATAATTTCGATTAAAAACAATCTCCGTGGATCGATAATCTTTTACTACTTGCGACATTCGTATACTTGCGAAAAGTCCATCAGCGAGGTTCATCAGCATGAAGAACCCAGCTCGCCATGATTGCTCGCCCTGAGCTCGCTGTGGCGAGTTCACTCAGAACCTGCCCTGTTTTACGAAAATTCACATTTTAATAATTTTAACACCTACAATCCTCATTCTAAGTCATGCCATTACACAATATATATAATATAGGACAGAATGGAGAGGAATTTGGGAGCTAATTCCTCTCACACAACAATTTCCCTAATCTTAAGTTAACATGCAAAGTTTTGTAATTTGGGAAATCTAACTAACTAAACTTAAGAACCCACCTGATTGAAGCTTTAAACCTTTGCTTTAAGCTTCCTAGCAGCAACTGAAACCTTTCCTAAAGCCCCACGAACAGTTCACCAAACTTGACTCAAAACCCCAAAGCTCCAAGAACACGAAAATGAGAAGGAAATGAAATTGGAAGTGTTTACTGAATTGAGTGTTTACTGCAAGGTAATAGGTCCTTGATAGCAACAAAGAGAGCAATTCGTTTGGCACACTTAGCTCAAGAAGAGATAGAAGTGGAACACTTCGAGATGGGGGAGCCGAATCCACCACCACCACCTCCACCTAGGAGGACTCTAGGCGACTATGGTCAATGGGATGACGGACAACTAGCAAATTTGGGGTTCCAACCGGCAAACCCGGTTAATTTTGATATCAAGAACTCCGTGATCAATGCTTTGAAAGAAGACCAATACTCGGGGGCGGAAAGCCAATGTCCGAATCTTCATCTAGGACGGTTTTATGAAGCGTGTGACTATACGGACCCACCGGGTGTTACCGAGTCCCAAAAGAGGTTGAGGTTGTTCAAGTTTTCACTCACCGGGAGAGCCAAGGATTGGTTGGATACCTTGCCAAGTGGTGCCATCAACACATGGCAAGAACTAGAGAGAAAGTTTCTTGAGCGGTATTTTCCGATTCACAAGTTTCTTGAAAAACGAGCCGACATCGTTAATTTTGAGCAAGGGGATGCCGAATCACTCTATGACGCTTGG
Source organism: Trifolium repens (assembly GCA_030408175.1). Classification (NCBI taxonomy): domain Eukaryota; kingdom Viridiplantae; phylum Streptophyta; class Magnoliopsida; order Fabales; family Fabaceae; genus Trifolium; species Trifolium repens. Next base: position 14,496,698 of record CP125847.1, read on the forward strand.
GAACGATTCAAATTGTGTTTAAAGAAGTGCCCCAAGCATGGCATTGATACACATGCTCAAATGCAACATTTCACTCAAGGGTTGAGAGCACAAACAAGGATGTTGTTGGATGCTTCGGCGGGTGGTTCATTGAAAAATAAGAATGAGCAAGAAGCAATGGAATTAATTGAATCGATGGCTCAAAATGAGTATAGGGCCAACAATGACCGAGGAGCAAAGAAGAAGCCGGGCATGCTTGAACTTGAGGCAAACTCCGCGATGTTGGCCGAACAAAAGTTGATGAACAACAAAATGGAAGCATTAGTCCAACATTTCACCAAAGCTTCGTCCGCTCAACACCAATCAAAGGCACAAGTTAGTCAAGCGCAAGGACTCCGATGTGATTTTTGTAAACAAGCCCATGAGAATGGGGAATGCATGCCTAAGGGGTCCGAAGAGGCAAAGTATATGGCAAATTTTAGGAGAAGTAATCCCTACAATCAAGGGTGGGGTGAAAACCAAAATCAATCCCCGAATCCACCTCAACAAAGTCGTGCTTCACCATTGGAAGACACACTCACTCAATTCATTAAGATGACACAAAGCAATTTTGAAACCATGAGGATTAACCAAGAGACGTCTAATGAGAATCACAAAGCATCGATCAAGAACTTGGAAGTCCAAATTGGTCAATTGTCAAAGCAAATGGCTTCGTCATCTAGTGGAGGTTTTGTAGGGAACCCTTGTGAAAACCCTAAAAAGGAGAGTTGCAATGTGGTTGAGTTGAGATCTAGAGTGCTTCCTCCACCACCGGTAAGAGAGCCAAGAGTGAAAAGAAAGGTTGAGGGAGAAGTTGAAAAAAATGAGAAAGGTAAAGAAAAAGAGGGAGAAGTAGAAAAGGAGAAAAAAAGTGAGCTTGAGGTAGAAGTTGAAAATGAGTGTGATGAGGAGAATGAGGGCGAAGTTGAAAATGAGAGAAAAGCCTTGAGGAAGGAGATTGATAAACGGAGAAAGCAAAAGAAGAGGGATTTCATGAATGATATCGGTCCTCAAGAAGTGTCTCCATATGATAAGCTACCTTACCCTCGTGCACCGAAAAAAGAGAAGAACCAAGAGGAAGCTTTTGGGAAATTCATGAAAATGTACCATAGCCTACAAGTTGACATTCCTTTTGCCGATGTGTTGGAGCAAATGCCGTTGTTTGCCAAATTTATGAAGGAGGTGTTGACGAAGAAGAGAAAACTCAAAGAGGATGAGCCGGGTTTGATGAATGAAGAGTGTAGTGCTACTATCCAATCCAAACTCCCTCAAAAGAAAAAGGACCCCGGTAGCTTCACGATTCCTATTTCAATAGGGAATTTGCATGTAGGAAGAGCCCTTTGTGATTTGGGAGCTAGCATTAATTTGATGCCTCTTAGTTTAATGAAGCGCATTCCCGGTGCCGTGGTCAAGCCAATTAAGATGCAAATCACCCTTGCCGATCGATCCATCACACACCCTTATGGGATACTCCAAGATGTATTGGTGAGATGTGCCGAATTCGTCTTTCCGGCCGACTTTGTGATTCTTGATATGGATGAGTGTGTGGATACACCGGTTTTGTTGGGAAGGCCATTTTTAGCAACCGGTCGTGCGTTGATTGATGTTGCCATGGGTGAATTGATGTTGAGGTTGGAAGAGGAGAGTGTGAGCTTCAAAGTCTTTGAAGGAATGGAGCCCTACAAAAGAGAGAAGCCTAAATGTTTCCAAGTGGAGGCGAATGAAGAAGTTGTTAAGGATAGCTCTAGTGATGAGGCACCTATGCCTACCGTTCCGGAATTGAAAGAACTTCCACCCAATTGGAAGTATGTGTTCTTGAAGGAAGATTCCAAGGATCCGGTTATCGTTAGTAGCTCTCTCACTCCCTTGGAAGAAGAGGTTTTGTTGAAGAAATTCAAGGAAGGTCAAGGTGGCCTAGGTTTTGATTTGAATGGTGTTATTCCGGTTCTTTGTGTGACACCGGTCAAGAATGAAGAGGAGCCCAATCCGGGTGATTTGCCACTTGAACCTCCTAGCCCATCTTTGGAGGAATTGGTGCGGAAAGAGGTAATGAAGCTTGTTGAGTCCGGAATGCTTGATTCGGCTCAAGTTGTCCAAAAGAAGAAAAATGTTGTGAAAAAGTCCAAGAAGGTTCTTCCCAAAGCTAGGAAGACAAATAGAAACAAAGGGGAGAACAAGTGGGAAGAATTCATGAGTCCTCCGGTTCTTGAAAAAGTTTTATGTGTTGCTCAAGAGGCGATCCTTGTGGAGAAGCTCAAGAGGAGCCGGGTGGAGTCAAAGATGAAGTATCCTCCCTAACATTGTGATGAGACGTCAAGCTTGAGACGTCAACAACAAGCGCTTCATGGGAGGCAACCCATGTGTTTTGTGTCTCTATCTCTCTTGTGGAAATAAGTTGAATGATGTGGTTGAACCATGACTCTTAATTTTGTCTTGTGAATTGTTGTCTAGGCACAAATTTATCTTTTGGAATATTTCAAACTTTTGATATCATTTTTGAATTTCTTTGATGAATGGTTTGTTTGGTTTTGACCTTAGGCATGGATTTGTGATGCTTGAAGTGCAACGGATTGTTGCAATGCATGGATTGAAGCACAAGCTAGGGGACATTCACGTATTTGATGATCTAATGATCCGAGCCTTTAAACCGTGAGGATTTGAGCCTATACACTCTATTTGCTTGAATATGTGAGTCCACTATCTCTCTCGACTCTAGAATTTGCTTTCATTCTCTAGATTTGTTGAGTAGCATTGATTAGCACACGAGGCAAGTTTGTTGGTACCTAGAGCCTTTGTAGCCTACCTTAGCATGTTATATCCTTTGCTAACCCACTTTTGAGCCTAAAAACAAATTTTATTGGTTGATTGTCTTCTTAACCCTTGTTTTTTCTAAAAAAATTGTTTTCTTGGAGTTAAGTTGATTGTTTTTGTTTGTTCTTATGGCAAATGCATAAGTTTGGGGTTGCTTTTGGAACTAGCAACAAATTAAGTTTGGGGTGGGTATACTAGAGCAAGCAATGTTACCAAAAATTGTTGAAAAAGAATGAAATAGCAAATGTTGAAAGTGAAAAAGAAAAAAAAAATTGTGAAAAAAATGTGAAGAATAAGAAGTCCAAAAGTTGAAAAATGTAAACATTGACTTCTTCAAAAAGATTGTGAAAAGAAAATCTTTGAAAAAGTTTGAAAATAAGAATGTTGATTATTGTGGAAATTAAATGCTCTCTAGTATAGCCTTGAAAAATGGAAGTTTGTGTTGAAAATTGTGTGAAAAGTTTGTTCTTAACTCCAAGTTTTTAACTCACTTCCCAAAAACATCCACCTTACCTTAAGCCCCATTATAACCTTGAAAGTCCTCTAATGTGTGTGTTTCATATGCTATTTGATTTATCTCTAGAATGCTTGCAAGCTTATGGTAGAAGAGTTAGGTATGTGTTGATTGAGTGACTAGCCTACTATAAAAATTGAGTGAATGTGAGTGGTGTGAAGCGATCATTGTTTATCAAATATTGTGAATGTGTCCATGGTTGTGTGAATTGAAGTCATTGTAGGGAAATGTTGCATGGAAGGTTGATCAATTGAAGTGCGTGATGAAAAGATCAAATGAATTATGTGTTGAAGGGATTTAAGAAGGTTGTCAAGATTTTGTGGTTTTTCGTTTGATAAAAGTGTTCCTTGAGGACAAGGAACGAGATAAGTTTGGGGTTGTGATGATATCTCATCATTCCTCTAAATCAAGGTTCATTTCGAGGGTTTTTAGTGGTTTTTGCGAATAAAATTAAGCTACAAGTGTTGGAATTGGAGATTTTAAGTGATAACTTGAAATACAAGCCAAGGTCAAAAAGGAGGGGAAAACATCATAAAAGTGGTCAAAAGAGGCTGAAGCTCTTTAGCTTGCGCGAGAACTTGCTTCGCGTGCGCGAGAAGGCGACTGAGAAAGTTGCAACCATTCTGTTGATTTAGCGTGCGCGAGGTACATGTTAGCGTGCGCGAGATCTGTGCGACACCAGGCTAGCGTGCGCGGGACAGGGCCTAGCTTGCGCGAGTTGCTGCGCGAGAAATGCTAGCGTGCGCGAATCGTGAGAAATCTATAAAAGCCAAACTTCAACCCTTTGCCCAGGTTCGGATTTGGAAGATTGGAAGCTTAGTATTGAGGATTTTCTATCTCCAAGGACCAGATCCAAGAAGGTTTGAAGAGAAGATTGATGATGAGGAATGGAGATGAAGAATTCCACTTCAAATCCACCATGACCATTGGCTAAGACTCTTTAGGATTGAATCTCCATGTAACTTGAACTCTATCATGTTGTAGCTAAGTTTCTTGTATTGAATTCAAAGTTTATGCATCTATTAATCTTGAGTTTAATGCTTATCTTTCCTTGATCTAGTTAGATTTGAATTTAGTAATTGAGTTTCTATGAGAATAGCACTTGAATTATTGATCTAGATTAATAGAACACATGTGTATGCTTAAGAGATTTTGTATGTATGTGTGTGATTGCATGATGAACCGTTCTTAATCCTCTAGTAATGTTGAATTAGTTAAGAGATTAGGTAATTGATATTCTCTAGAGAGTGTAACTAGCAAAGAGATTTGTAGTTGCAATCTTGGTTGATCAATCTTGCATGAAAGTAATTCAATACTTGTGACTTTAGCTACTTCGCCTTTATGAGTTCATGGAAGCATGGAGATTCAATCGTTTTTAACTTCGCACTTGAAAAATTCGTTGCTAATTGCATTTGTTTCGAACTTGATACTTGAAAACCCCCCAATTATGTGTATGTTAGATAATAGTTTTATCATTCTAATTGCTTTATAATTTCGATTAAAAACAATCTCCGTGGATCGATAATCTTTTACTACTTGCGACATTCGTATACTTGCGAAAAGTCCATCAGCGAGGTTCATCAGCATGAAGAACCCAGCTCGCCATGATTGCTCGCCCTGAGCTCGCTGTGGCGAGTTCACTCAGAACCTGCCCTGTTTTACGAAAATTCACATTTTAATAATTTTAACACCTACAATCCTCATTCTAAGTCATGCCATTACACAATATATATAATATAGGACAGAATGGAGAGGAATTTGGGAGCTAATTCCTCTCACACAACAATTTCCCTAATCTTAAGTTAACATGCAAAGTTTTGTAATTTGGGAAATCTAACTAACTAAACTTAAGAACCCACCTGATTGAAGCTTTAAACCTTTGCTTTAAGCTTCCTAGCAGCTACTGAAACCTTTCCTAAAGCCCCACGAACAGTTCACCAAACTTGACTCAAAACCCCAAAGCTCCAAGAACACGAAAATGAGAAGGAAATGAAATTGGAAGTGTTTACTGAATTGATTGTTTGATGAATTCGTTCTGAGGTTTACGGTGGTATTTATAGAGGGTTTGGTACAGAATGAGGACAATGGGTGAGGTTTTGGGCTTATCTCTTGCATGTAAGACTATTGGTTGAGATGGTTGGGAAGTAGTGTTTGTTGTTGGTTTGTGACATGAATCAGAAGTCTGAGATGATGATTCAGAGATGATACAAGTTCTGTTGTTTCATGTGAAAGCAAGTGATTAGAGATTTTGTTGGGTAGTGACATGTGAAGAGTAGCAAATTGAAGAATTTGGCTTATTGTTGATGGTTTGGCGTGAGAGCATGAGAGGGAGAAGGAAGTTTTGTTTCAGATTTTCTGAAGCTTAGAAAATGAATAATGAATGAGTTTCCTTGCATGCAATAAGAGTGGGTGGAAAAATGAGTGGAAGAGTGACTCATGGATTCATCAATGAGGTGTCAAGCTTAGGAGATAGTGAGTCATGGGAGGGAGGAAGTTTGAATCTCTTGTTTAATTAATTAAGTCTCAAGAGTACCATTATAGTATAAGTGTGTAGTATAGACTTAACTAGGAGTTACTAACTAGCACATAATACCTTAATCTCATGATTTAATTAAGTAACACCACTAATTAATTTAGAAAATTAGGCGACAGCTCTAATTAAAATTAATTAGGTAATTTAGAATGTGGGATATTACAACCTACCCCCCTTAAAGAAATTTCGTCCTCGAAATTAAGAATTTTACCTCGAAAACAAGTACGGATAACTCTTCCGCATGTCTGACTCCAGTTCCCACGTGAATTCACCGTCAGGAGACTGAGCCCATTCAACTTTGACAATTGGAATCCTCTTGTTCCGAAGTATTTTAGCATCACGTTCAACAATCCGAACAGGATCCGGCTGATAAGTTAGATCTGGCTGGAGATCGATTTGTTCAAGTTCCACTGGCTGATAAGGATCAGGAATATACTTCCGTAGTTGAGATACATGAAACACGTCGTGTAACCCTGACATAGATGGAGGAAGAGCTAACTGATAGGCTACAGGACCGACGCGTCGAAGAATCTGATAAGGTCCAATGAATCTTGGACAGAGCTTCTTAGTTTTGAATACACCTCGTAAACCCAACTTAGGAGTAACTCTCAAGAACACATGATCACCTTCCTGAAATTCCAGAAATCTCCTTCTCTTGTCGGCGTAACTCTTCTGCCGACTTTGAGCAACTTTCAACTTATCCCGAATAGACTTAATCTTTAAAGTGGTCTCTTGGACTATATCCGGTCCCAAGAAACTACGATCACCAACTTCTGTCCAACACAACGGGGTTCTACACTTTCTGCCATACAAAGCTTCATAAGGTGCCATTCCGATACTGGCATGGTAACTATTGTTGTAGGCAAACTCTATTAGGTGCAAGTGATTACTCCACGAACCACCATCTTCTAATACACAAGCTCGAAGCATATCCTCAAGGGTCTGAATAGTCCTTTCTGACTGACCATCAGTCTGAGGATGATGCGATGTACTCATCTTCAGTCGAGTCCCCATCGTATTCTGAAAGGCTTTCCAAAACCTTGAAGTGAAAATCGGGTCTCTATCCGACACGATGCTCAAAGGTACACCATGCAGCCTTACAATCTGCTCCATGAAGATGGCTGCATATTGCGGGGCCTTGTAGGTGGATTTCACTGGAATGAAATGAGCTGACTTCGTCAACCTGTCCACAATTACCCAGATCGAATCTTGACCTCGCTGGTTACGTGGCAGTCCTCCTACAAAATCCATAGTGATGTGTTCCCATTTCCACTCTGGAATATCCAACGGTTGTAACAGTCCTCCAGGTTTCTGATGTTCAATCTTCACCTGTTGACAAACAATACACCTGGACACGAATTCAGCAATCTCTGCCTTCATGTTAGGCCACCAATAGTTCTCCTTCAAATCATGATACATCTTGGTGGATCCAGGGTGAATTGAGAATCCACTCTTGTGTGCCTCTTCTAGAATCAACCGCTTCAACTCATCATTCTGAGGTACACAAAGTCTGCCTTCATAGAGAATAGCACCGTCCGTGGCTACTGAGAACTCCGGATGGTTTATCCTCTTCTGTAACTCTACATCATCCTGCTGAGCCTGCACAATACTTGGGCGTAACTCACAGGACACTTCGATTCTGTTAATGCGAATACCGCTCTTACGATATATCACATTCAGATTAAGATCTCTAAACTTCTCATACAGACCGCACTGTTGCATTAGTAACTCCGATGCATACAACGTCTTTCTGCTTAGAGCATCTGCCACAACATTGGCCTTTCCTGGATGGTAGTTGAAATTGAAGTCAAAATCTTTGAGGTACTCCATCCAACGTCGCTGCCTCATATTCAACTCCTTTTGATCAAACAAGTACTTCAGACTCTTGTGATCACTGAACAGATCAAACTGCACTCCATACAGATGATGTCTCCAGATTTTGAGTGCAAAGATAATGGCTGCTAATTCCAAATCATGGGTAGGATAATTCTGCTCATGAGGTTTTAGCTGCCTGGATGCATACGCTACAACTGCACCATCTTGCATCAGTACACATCCAAGTCCCTTGTTGGACGCATCACAGTACACCACATACTTGCGGGTTGGGTCAGGAATCACTAACACTGGTGCTGTTGTTAGCTTTTCCTTCAGGGTTTTGAAACTCCAATCACAAGCAGCATCCCAATCAAAGTCTGCACCCTTTCGGGTTAGACGAGTTAATGGCAAAGCAATCTCCGAAAATCCTAAGATGAATCTCCGGTAATAGCCCGCCAATCCGAGGAAACTTCTGACTTCGGTAACACTTCTGGGTCTTTCCCAATTCAATACTGCTTCTACCTTGGATGGATCAACAGACACACCGCCTTGCGATATGACATGACCCAGGAATTTAACTTCAGATAGCCAAAATTCGCACTTGCTGAACTTGGCATACAGTTGTTTCTCTCTAAGAATGCTCAACACGATTCTCAGGTGCTCCGCATGCTCCTGTGAATCTTTAGAATAGATCAGAATGTCATCAATGAAGATAACAACAAACTGATCAAGGTACGGCTGGAAAATCCGATTCATGTAGTCCATAAAAATGGCTGGAGCATTAGTCAGACCGAACGGCATGACCAGGAATTCATAATGTCCATAGCGAGTCCTGAACGCTGTCTTGGAAACATCCGAGGACTTGATACGGATCTGATGATAACCGGAACGAAGATCAATCTTGGAGAAGATAGTAGCACCTCTGAGTTGATCCAAAAGGTCGTCAATCCTTGGTAAGGGATACTTGTTCTTGATTGTGACCTTGTTGAGTTGACGATAATCAATGCACAGACGCATCGTACCATCTTTCTTCTTTACGAGTAACACCGGTGCTCCCCAAGGTGAGACACTGGGTCGGATAAAGTGTTTCTGAAGCAACTCTTCAAGTTGAGATTTCAGCTCACGAAGCTCTAAGGGAGACATCCTATACGGGGCAACTGAGATCGGCTGGGAACCAGGAATTAGATCGATGGAAAACTCCACTTCCCTTTCGGGAGGTAAATTCATAATATCATCTGGAAAAACATCTAAGAACTCACTAACAACTGGAATATCACTGGGACACAAACTGGGCTCCGGATCGATGGTGAATAGAACACTGAAACATTTTGTACTGGCACCTAAGTACTGGATCATTTGATGAGTATTCTGGAGTAAAGCGGTAAGAGCTCTACTTTCTGGTGAAGTTTCGGTTGGAATGAAGAGATTCTTTTCAGCACATCCTATGTACACAGTATTGGCAGACAGCCAATCCATGCCTAGGACTACGTCAATATCTTTCAAGGGTAGACAGATCAAATCTATGTTATAGACTTTACTGCCCACAAGAACAGGACAATTCTGACAAACACGTTTAGAAGTAACCTTGCCTCCTGTGGCAACAGCCACAGTCATTGGAGGAATTAAAGGCACAGAGGGTAGTTGAAGTCGCTGAACACAGTCAACGGCTATAAAGGAATTAGTAGCTCCACAATCAAACAAAACTAACACTTCAGACTGTCCTAACATGCATACATCCATAATCAAGGCATTATTAGATTTGACTTTCTCACCATCAAGTGAAAATACCCGACCTTTGCTTGTGGTGCCCTTGGTTCTCACTTGTAGGTTGAACTTTCCAGAATCCTTCCTCTTCTGAACTGCTTCACTACGCTCCTTATGAATGTTACCAAGATCAGCCTCCGCATGATAGCTCTTCTGCACCAGATCACCAAATGTAGTGATGTGTTGCATAGAGACATCGTGGGCTATATCAGCTCTCAGCCCGAACCGGTATTTCTTCATTTTCCAAGATTCTGAGGGGGCATCATTCCCATCCATCACATACCTAACCAGCTCATTGAACTTCATAGTATACTCAGCCACTGACATACTTCCCTGCTTTAGCTCCGTCAACTCACGTTCCATCTGGAATTGGTAGCTCTCTGGGATATAATGTCCAACGAAGAGACGTCGGAAATTTTCCCAATTCACCTCCATCTGACTGGCCTCCATATACGCCTTGGTCCCATCCCACCAGTTACACGCGTCGCCCCTAAAGAAGCGGGAGACGAATGTTACTTTGTCAACTTCAGTGCAATCCATGGATTCAAGGATTCCGCTCATTCGCTGAATCCATTCCCTGGCTTTCGCTGGATTGTATTCCCCGAAGAACTCCGGCGGACTCATTCGGCAGAACTCTCTGAAGGCAGCGCTAGATCCTTGCTGCTGAGGGGAAGGATTGTTCATATGTTGTTGGAACATATTCATGAATTCTTGATGCTGCTGGGCCTGTTGGGCTTGGAACTGCTGCTGCTGATGCATCATCTCAGCCCACATATTCGCATTAGCATCTCCGTACATCTCCGTTTCATCATCATCATCAGCAACATTCCTTCTAGGCCTTCCAGGTCCTCGTCTTGCTCCTGACATAGTGCTCTAACTGCCAATATCAAATCAAGTTAGCTAGGCTTAAAGTGACATGACACCTAGAACAGATGTTAGAAATCCAGACAAATACTGGGATTCGGATAGTAATACTAATGAACTCTGGCACGATCTGAATCGACCTGCTCTGATACCAATTATAACACCCCACATGAAATATCTAGAATATCAGTGAAATATTATAACCGGTAACTGAGTACATTATTATTACAAATTGAAATTCAAGCACACGCAGGTGCTGATTACAACAAAGATACAAAGTTCAGCGGAAACGATAGAAACTAGTACAGCAAAACATTATTGGATAGGAATAAACAACACAAGACAACTAGAAATGCATGAAAGAAATGCCATCTCCAAGCACCGCTGCAAGCACACCAACCAGCATACCTTAACCAACCTGCTTATCTGAAAAATAATTGTTGGATTGGGGTGAGACAACTAAGCCTCAGTGAGTCCTACTACCCTCCTAAGGTGACTACACCGGGGAATCCTAATCAGTCATACATACTAACAGATATATCATAAATCATAAGCATAAGTAAAGGTGTAACACAAACATATCTTATTCATTTTAACACTAGGACACTCTGAGGTGAGCAGGTCTCAGAGGCCTGCCATATCCGTCAACCGATTCGGTCACGGCATGAAGCTCACATAGTCATAACCTAATGGATTATCCCATTGGGAGTCCATAGTGCGATATAATTCGCTCTTAATTGACTGATACTAATTTGAATTGTTACTACCATGGGTTTTCCAAAATCCCGGGGGAACATGCATTTCTAAATTCCCTAAGTTATACCCTAAGGTTATCTGTGATTAACATGCTGTATAACATTATATAATTGCGTTACTGCAAGTGTATTTAACTTAAATGAGGATCTAAAACGAGTGTTGAAGGTAATTTTCAAAAATCAGAAAAAAACTGATGTACTGTCAAGCTCGCTTGGCGAGTTGTCACTCGCCTGGCGAGTTGTTACAGGTCATATTCTGGGTAAGCTCGCTGCAGCGAAGGGAAGCTCGCCATGGCGAGATTTTAGGTCCTGACCAAATCCGCTCGCCCGGCGAGTTGTTACTCGCCAGGGCGAGGTTCATCAGCATGAAGAACCCAGCTCGCCATGATTGCTCGCCCTGAGCTCGCTGTGGCGAGTTCACTCAGAACCTGCCCTGTTTTACGAAAATTCACATTTTAATAATTTTAACACCTACAATCCTCATTCTAAGTCATGTCATTACACAATATATATAATATAGGACAGAATGGAGAGGAATTTGGGAGCTAATTCCTCTCACACAACAATTTCCCTAATCTTAAGTTAACATGCAAAGTTTTGTAATTTGGGAAATCTAACTAACTAAACTTAAGAACCCACCTGATTGAAGCTTTAAACCTTTGCTTTAAGCTTCCTAGCAGCTACTGAAACCTTTCCTAAAGCCCCACGAACAGTTCACCAAACTTGACTCAAAACCCCAAAGCTCCAAGAACACGAAAATGAGAAGGAAATGAAATTGGAAGTGTTTACTGAATTGATTGTTTGATGAATTCGTTCTGAGGTTTACGGTGGTATTTATAGAGGGTTTGGTACAGAATGAGGACAATGGGTGGGGTTTTGGGCTTATCTCTTGCATGTAAGACTATTGGTTGAGATGGTTGGGAAGTAGTGTTTGTTGTTGGTTTGTGACATGAATCAGAAGTCTGAGATGATGATTCAGAGATGATACAAGTTCTGTTGTTTCATGTGAAAGCAAGTGATTAGAGATTTTGTTGGGTAGTGACATGTGAAGAGTAGCAAATTGAAGAATTTGGCTTATTGTTGATGGTTTGGCGTGAGAGCATGAGAGGGAGAAGGAAGTTTTGTTTCAGATTTTCTGAAGCTTAGAAAATGAATAATGAATGAGTTTCCTTGCATGCAATAAGAGTGGGTGGAAAAATGAGTGGAAGAGTGACTCATGGATTCATCAATGAGGTGTCAAGCTTAGGAGATAGTGAGTCATGGGAGGGAGGAAGTTTGAATCTCTTGTTTAATTAATTAAGTCTCAAGAGTACCATTATAGTATAAGTGTGTAGTATAGACTTAACTAGGAGTTACTAACTAGCACATAATACCTTAATCTCATGATTTAATTAAGTAACACCACTAATTAATTTAGAAAATTAGGCGACAGCTCTAATTAAAATTAATTAGGTAATTTAGAATGTGGGATATTACATCCTGCCTATTATAAAATTGTTAATATCAAGTAGAATCAAAACATCCATGAAAAATTGTTAATTTCATGTAGAAACAAGCTACAAAGAACTCGGAGATAAAAAATCAATGAAACGAATCAGAGCGAAAAGAGAAAGTAGAAACAACCTACAAAGAAAAATAAGACAAAGTTATTGAACTATTCATTACGATAGGAACATTGTGACCTCACCCGATTAATCAAAGAAATTACGGTTGTTACAGTTGTTGAAATAATAAAAGTTGCATTTGTGAATAACCAAGCCAATTGCAAGCACATTGTAGATGAAGAAGAAACAAAGATCACAAAGAGATACACTGAAGCTGCATATGTTGGGGACTAATTAATATGTGATCAGTATATATTGTTGTTTGGTCTAAGCATTTACTAATTAATTTACTAACCTCAGTGTAGTGAAGCCACTATAATCCATAATTCGATTATAAGATGAGTAAAGTCTGATCAAAAAATTGAACTTAGGTTCTCTCAAACAATTAATCATAAAGACTTCCTTAACCACATAATTAAAATCAATGACTTGATATACCTTTACACACATATATTTTTATCTCATAAAAATCATTATCATGCATGATTAATAAACAAAAGTTAATGGAGATGGCATAAAGATTCACATTCCCAAAAACCCATAAATAACAACATTAGAGATTTCGAAGTCTTGGGATGAGAGAAGAAACGATCTACTCTCTCTTCCATTAACAGTTTTTTTGTCAAAAAAATAATAATATAGTTTTGTATAATTAGGACCAGCCGGCCACGGCATACTTTTGATAGGTCAGCTATATACAAATGATATCTATCAAAATCAAAAGTGACGCATTTACATTTTTATAAAATAAAAAATAGAAACCATCTCATTGACATCATTGATTTTTAAATACTTGTCCATGGTAAATCAATGTTGGAATATAGAGCACACCATATACAGTTCACATCCAAATTAATAGCTATGGCTTTTAGTTTTTCTGCCTATGCTTCTTCCCAATCTCTTAAAAAACACGACGTTTTTATCAGTTTTAGGGGCGAAGACACCCGCGCAAACTTCACAAGCTTTCTTCATGATGCTTTGACTAGAAGCTACGTCCAAACATACATAGACTACAACATTGAAAAGGGAGAAGAGGTTTGGGAAGAACTTGATAAAGCGATCAAAGAATCGACTTTATTTTTGGTTGTATTCTCAGAAAACTACGCGTCTTCAACATGGTGTTTGAATGAACTCGTTGAAATAATGGAGTGCAACAAAAATGAAGACAAAGTTGTTGTCATTCCTGTGTTCTACCGTATAGAACCTTCACATGTGCGAAAGCAGACAGGTAGTTATCACACCGCGTTGGCGAAACACAAGAAACAAGGCAAAGATAAGATTCAAAAGTGGAAGGATGCTCTCTTTGAAGCAGCTAATTTATCTGGTTTTGATTCTAGCACATACAGGTTAGTTCTTTTATTGATTCTAGCAAAGAATATGATAGATTGGAATTCTTTCTTGAAAATAGGTTTGTTCAATTTTTATTTTTTTTTATAAAATCGAGGGTTTGACCGGTGTGATTTAATCTTATATGGGTTGGAAAATAGATGGAGTTAAAGAGTGGAGCGATAAATCGAGGGTTCCATTCCCGCTTGCACCATAATACTAACAATATTAGCATTGACTTTTTTTTTTAAAGGTGGTACGATTTCAAGATTTTTTGTTTTTAGTGTTCATGTTATAGATACGAAGTTTTTATTGTTAATATAGGGTTGACTAATTTCCGTGGAACAAACCTGTGGGACATACAAGGTTGATTATCCCCTACCAACCGAACTTTTTCCAAACACAAAAGCAGTCTGGAATCGAACTCCTAACCACTTAGATCAACAACTTTACCATTTAGATCAATTCATTGTTGGTCGATTTTAAGACTTATTTCACCCTTTTGTGTGGAGTATTTCATTTTTGTTTCTTGTATATGTTCACAGGTTGCGTGCAAATAGATTTATTTTCTTATTCAATTTACTAACACATTGTCTCACATGACACAGGACTGAAACTGAGTTGATAAAAGATATTATCAAAGATGTTTTACAAAAACTGAATTACAAGTACACAAGTGAATTTAGATGTCTTTTCATTCCTGATAACAACTATTTTCAGATTGAGTCTTTATTAAAAGTTGATACAAAACAAGTTCAAATTATTGGAATATGGGGTATGGGAGGCATTGGTAAGACAACTCTTGCTGCTGCCATTTTTCATAGGGTCTCCTCCCAATATGAAGGTAGTTGCTTCTTAGAAAATGTGACAGAAGAATCAGAAAGGCATGGACTTAACTATATATGCAATAGACTCTTTTCTAAGTTATTGAAGGAAGATGTTGGTCTTGACACACCATTAGTAGTACCTTCTATTGTTATGAGAAGACTCAGAAATATGAAAGCTTTTGTTGTAATAGATGGTGTGAACAGTTCAAAACTTCTAGAAAACTTGGTTGGAATCGGACGCGACTGGCTAGGACCTAGTAGTAGAGTCATTGTGACAACTAGAGATAAGCAGGTACTTATAAGTGGAAGAGTTGATACAATACATCAAGTCGAAGAAATGAACTTTCATAATTCGTTTCGACTATTTAGCTTGAATGCCTTCCATAAAACTTTTCCCGAAGAGTCATATATGGAGCTCTCAAAACGAGTAATTGGTTACGCCAAAGGCAATCCTTTAGCTCTGAAAGTTTTGGGATCATATCTTCGTTCCAAAAGTGAAATAGAATGGGACAGTGCACTCGATAAACTCAAAGAGGTTCCGAATGCAGAAATCCATGAGGTGTTGAGGTTGAGTTATGATAAATTGGACAATATAGACAAAAATATATTTCTAGACATTGCATGTTTTTTTAAAGGCTATGCAATAAACAAAGTGATACAAATATTAAATGCATGTGGTTTCTTTGCAGATAATGGAATAAAAAACCTTTTAAATAAGGCTCTTGTAACTATTGATTTAAATAATCGCATACAAATGCATGATTTGTTACAAGAAATGGGTAGGGAAATTGTTCGACAAGAACCTACCGAAACTCATGGATGTCATAGCAGATTGTGGGACCCTAAAGAAATCTATGATGTATTGACATCTAATAGTGTAAGAGAATAATACCTTGACTTACATTCCTATACAAATTTATACATACAGAAACCTATGATGTACTAACATCAATTCTAATTTTTATTTAACAGGGAACTGATGAAGTTGAAGTTATATGGTTAGATATGACTCAAATTCCACCTATAAATTTAAGTCCAAAAGCATTCAAAAAGATGTCAAAACTAAGGTTACTTGCTTTCCAAGGAAACAGAAGGGACTTTAACAACTCTGTCTATTCTTCTAAGATAATAAATTCAGTGTATCTTCCATCAGGTCTTAAATTTTTGCCTAAAAATTTGAGATATTTTGAGTGGTATGGATATCCATCAAAGTCTCTGCCACCAACTTTTTGTCCTGAGAAGCTTGTTGAGCTCTCCCTGCCATACAACAATGTGGAAAAACTTTGGGACGGAGTACAGGTATGCATGACTCTCATGTTTAAAAATTGAAAATTGTTTTTGTGAAAGCATATAAAGGGTCCGTTTGGATTGGCTTATTTTTGAGCTTATACAGAACAACTTATGCAAATAAATAAACTTTTAGGTTAATTCATAAGATCTCACTAACTAAATTTGTATTTTTATAAGCTGTTTTTTCATAAACTATTTTGACAAACTATACATAAAAACTTATTATTTGTATAAACTGTTATGCATAAGCTCAAAAATAAACCAATCCAAACGGGCTCATAGTATTAACTATTAAGTATTAACTACTAACAAAAAGTAAAATGTCCCAACAGATTCTAGATTGAGTTAGTTGGAGTTAACTAATTCCTATATCTATATTGTTACAGAATCTACCAAGTTTGCAAAAGATTGACCTTCGTTGCTCCACAAGCCTGAAAGAGTGCCCGAATTTATCCCGTGCCCCAAATCTTAAATATGTAGGACTAAGCCACTGTAAAAGTTTGTCACATGTTGATCCATCAGTTTTATCTCTTGAGAAGCTTGAAGTTTTAAGTGTGAGTGGATGCACCTCACTTAAGAGCCTTTGTAGCAGCACTTGTTCACCCTTTCTCCGAGAAGTGTACGCTTCTCGTTGCTATAGTCTTCAAGAGTTCTCTGTCACATTAATGCCTCGTGAATGCAATCCCTCCGCAACTCCTTTATGTTTGAACTTAGGAGATTCAGGTTTGAATGAAGTGCCATCATCAATTTTGAGTATGAAAAGTCTTGGAAAGTTTTCTTTTCCCATCAGTAAGAGTCTCATGCATCTTCCTGAAAACTTTGCCGGCGAAATTACATTATCTGACTCAAGAAAACAAGAATGTGACACTTTCGTCACCTTAAACAAAGTACTTCCTAGCCCTGGATTTCGGAGTGTAACACGTTTATTTTTTGACTTCTGTCATAGCTTGTATGAAATTCCAGACAGTATCTCCTTTTTATCATCATTGGAGTATTTAAGACTATATGATTGTACCATCAAAAGCTTGCCTGAAAGTGTGAAGTATCTTCGACGACTTCAACATCTTGAAGTTGATGAATGTAAAATGCTTCAATCTATACCAGCACTTCCGCATTCCATTCAATGTTTCCATGCATGGAACTGCGAATCTCTTGAGATAGTGTTAAGTTCAAAGAGTGAACCATCCATGAAACAAGAGTGTACTTTTCTGTTTCCAAACTGTGTAAAGTTGAATGAAGATTCCTATGATGCTATTTTGGAAGACGCCATTTTCGGCATTCAACTTGGAGCAAAAAACTTGTCAACAGTGGTATTAGAAGACCACGACGATGATGGTAAAACAACATATGCATTTGAAACAGTAAGATCTGGTAAGATTTGCTACTTTTTACCAGCTAGATGTGACAGACTTATACAAAAGTTTGATTACTATTCTACAGAAGCTCTTTTCACAGTTGAACTTCCTCCTAATACGTTAGGTTTTGTTTTCTACTTAGTTCTTTCACAAGTCCAATCATGCAACATTGGAAATGGTGGAAGTTTTGGATGTGAATGCATGTTGGAAACTAGTTGGGATGAAATGATCGATATAACTAGTTATTTTGTAGCTGGAAGCATCTGGTTTAATTCTTATACTTCATTCGAAATGAAGTCGGATCATTTGTTCTTATGGTATGATGCACAATGTTGCAAGAATATAATGGAAGAAATTAGAGAAAGTAGAAAAGCCATTAATCACAGAAGAGCAAGATACAAGCCAAAGATTACATTTGAATTCTTTGCTCTAAACATGAATAATGAAGAAGCATTGATAAAAGATTGCGGATTACATTGGATATATACCTCAGAAGATCTAATGATAGAGGGAGGACGAGAGTGTAAATCCAAAAGAAAAGTTGAGGACTCTGAATCGGATGAGCAAGAAGAAACGGTTCCTCCGATGAAGAAATTAAAGCAACAAGTCTTTGAAACTTGTTCCAATTCTGAATTGGATCATGAAACAGAACGGTTGAGGTAATCTTCCTAGTGTGTGTGTGTGTGTGTGTGTGTAGGGGCGCACGGTGTTATTTTTTGTCGCAGCAAATTAATATTGTTGATGATTTTATGAACAGACTTTCACTTGAAGAACTCTTGCATATTGGATTTTGTGGAAACCTAATGTAATAAAGAGGAGATGAAATTATTTGGGCAGCTTATCCTTCATCAGACTCATCTAAAATGCAACTTGAATCTAGCGGAACCACTAACAAAAAGTAATTAGCAAAAACTTTGTTTGAACAAAGGTATTTGAAATACTTATTTATTCCTTTTATTTTATTAAAAAAAAGTTGAAAATATTATGTTGGACCTGTTTATGTTCATTTGCAAAACCATCATATAAGTGTGCATATTCATTTTCATGTTTGTTATTATGTGCAAAAGCAAAACCATGTTTGTTATTGGAGAAGTTGCCAACAAGATAAGCTCTTATAATTTGGTTGTATTGATGATAGTCAAGAAGATGTTACTCATCTGATTCTGCTGTCCCTTTACACATTGGATTTGAATTTATGATTTGTTCTCCCATTCTTCACCACCTCTTTCTATTAGGGACCTATAGGGAAAGGAGCATACACATTCGCCACAGAGAAAGCTTTCGCATCTTTCTTGGAAAATCCTTTCACATTCAATGCATGATCAAAGAATATTAAGGAAACAGATACCCTATTAGTTCTGTCAGTCAGTGACAAGTGAGAAGAAGGATATCCGGTTCCAAAGAATCAGACTCAACGAACACACAACATTTCACGTCTTAGAATTCGATAGTTTTAAGAATTCCACCAGAACCTCCGGAAGAAGCATCATATTACGAAATACAGTTACACGATATAAGAATAATTATATATGCAAACAGATAAAGATAGCTGAATTTACTGCACTTGCAGCCATGTTTGCACGTTCTGCAGATTATGCGGTAGCCTATGCAGCATAGCCAGGCGGTCTCAATGAATGTTCCCAAAAATATCAGATTCTTTTATCAAGAAACAAAATAGAATAAATATCTTAAGATAAGTAGACAGTGGCATATCAAGGATAATGGTTAGTTCAGCAAGTTATTCATCTTGTCACTAGACAACTTTTGAAGTCCTAATACTTTGTTTAAAGCAGTCATGTTACATACCTTGGCCAGCCAGACAAAGTACTGCATAGGAATCATCCAAAAATACCTGTCAAAGTAATAACCAACTGCGGCATACAAATATAAAATGTCGGTTTATAAAGATCAAATATATATATGAACCTTGTCTAGGCTTTCTTGCTTAACATTCTAGTTTTTGTCTGCATCTTCTCTCATAACCTAAAAACCAAAATGATTAAGGATACAAATATCAGCAAACTCAGTATTAACCAACTGCGGCATACAAATATATAATGTCGGTTTATAAACCAAGGATACAAATATCATGTAATCGAATTTACAAATATCAGCAAATGTCAAATATTCCAACGGACAGATAATTTCCCCTTCTTTTAATCATTCATATCCTAAAATATTTCTATTGGATAGGACATAGCAACATACAGATTGATGTACTTCAGTTCAATATCTTTGAATTTAAGTAATACCTTTGGATGACTCCCCAGGTTTTTAAGGACAGTTGATGAACACCAAAACCTTTGATTGCTTCAGTTCTTGAGTAATTCCCTGTGTTTGAGGGAATAGATTTATCTAAACCTGCATTAATCAGAAAATAACTCTAGCAAAAAAAATGACCATATCAATATCAGAGAAATAGGACTATGAGTAAGGTAAGAAATAGAATACAGAAAATAGTTTGCAAAAAGTAATCATTGTCAAACAATATAGCTTCACCCGTTTGATTAACAAAACAAGTAAGCAAGCAAAACATGTCCTCATTCCAACCTGAAAACAGCAAGCAAAACATTCAAAGGAAGAAATAGACTAGAAATAAGTTAATAAAATACTTTCATAAACAAATTTATGATCCAAAAAATCTTTTACATGGACAGAAAAAAATACCAATATACACAAACCAACTGTGATCAAGAAAATTATTACAATAACAAAACAAAAAACCACCTTCTAGTGTGCAAGTCCACGTCCACGAGGCATTTTCTTAGAACTCGAGTCTTCAACATCGTTGAGCTGGTAATAGTGGGGGGCTATCTCCAACAACCACTCTGGCTTTATCTCTGTGAGATTTCTCAGATATTCCATGGATGTGAATACTAGTTCATGGTACAAAACCAATCTAGGAACAACCTCTGCCAGCCCCGAACTAGGATGTATGTGAACCGTTTGTTGATGTTTAACCCTTCTATAAGTACCATTCTTTTGCAGCTTTGCAGCGTGTGGGAAAAATCCAGATAATATGCATTTCTTGATAGCATCTAAATCATTGGAATTTGAAGTTAATTCAATCTCAACCCTCTCCAATAGACCTGCAAGTTGATCACGGATATCCCTCGCGCGTTTCATACTCCTTACCTGTATATAATTCTCATAACACCACTGTGATGAATAATTGGTCTCCTTCCATGCACTGTAGACATTTAGGTGAGCAATGTGGTCACCGACATCTCCGGCGTGAAAATTCATTCTTGCATTGTCTGCATGTACTTGTTTATCTTTAGGACGGTAGAATATTGAGTTTCCAACAGAAAGCATAGCAGCAATGGAGATGATCTCGTCAGAACACTTGTACTTTTCAGAAGCAACAATCATTTTTGACAACATAGGATCAAGTGGGAACTCCGCCATTCGTCTGCCTACCTTAGTTAACTTGCCCTGCCTATTTAAAGCGCCTAGATTATATAAAAGCTCCATGGCTTTCTTTATACCCTCAGCTGGTGGAGGATCCATAAATTCGAAACGCAACAACTTCTCATACTCAATGCCAAGACTATATAAAGTTAACACTACATTTGCAAGGTTTGTCCGTTGTATTTCGGGTGAAGTGTTATCCTCCAATTCAGTTTGAAAACTGTCCTTAGTATACAATCGAAAGCAGTTACCAGGACCTGTTCTTCCTGCCCGACCAGCTCTTTGCATTGCTGAAGCTTTTGAGATGGGATTTACTAGTAAAGACTCAATTCCAGTCGTTGGATTGTAAGTTTTCATCTTACAGAAACCAGGATCAATGACATACTTGATCCCATCAATTGTCAACGATGTTTCTGCAATATTGGTGGCAAGGACTACCTTTCTAGCCCCTTCAGGTGTGGGTTCAAATATTTTAGCTTGTAGTTCAGTTGGCAGGTTGGCATATATAGGACATATAATCAACTCGGCTATTTTAGTCCCCAAACCTCTAACCCGATGCTTCAATATTTGTTCTACCGTTTCAATTTCTTCCTGGCCAGTAAGGAATATCAATATATCTCCGGGAGATTGAGTGGCATGGATCTGAAGCGTCGTGACAACAGCAGCATCCAAGTAATTAGCTTCAGGATTTTGGGTGTAGTGTATTTCAACAGGATACCGTCTCCCAGGAATTTTGAATATTGGAGCAAGATCAAAGTAGTTACTGAACTTCTCAGCATCAAGAGTAGCACTTGATATCAACAACTTAAGATCAGGGCGAGCACGAGCAACATCCTTAACTAATCCAAACAAAATATCAGTTGAAAGTGTTCTTTCATGAGCCTCATCCACCATGACAACACTATAACTGTCCAACTCAGGCTGAGCAAGGAATTCCCTCAACAACATACCATCGGTCATATATTTAACAACGGTCTTCTCAGACGTGCAATCCTCGAATCGAATGGAGTAACCAACCTCGTGCCCTAATTTAACCCCCATTTCTTGAGAAACTCGAGCAGCAACGCTCATGGCAGCAACACGACGTGGCTGCGTACAAGCGATCATTTTTCCATCCTTTGTATAACCAGCTTCATGAAGATACTGGGGAATCTGGGTAGTCTTACCAGACCCAGTTTCACCGACAATGACAATTATTTGGTGATCACGAACGGCTTGCAGAAAGTCATCCCGAAAAACGTAGATAGGTAACTTTTTCCTCTCCTCGCGAAGAACCGACGTCTTAGTAGCTCTCGATTTTTCAAATAGTCGTTTAAACTCGAAATTTTTATCGCTGCCATCGGTCAACGAGGCCTTGATAAGATCAGTCTTGTCCTCGAACAAAAGTTCGTATTCATCAGAGATTTTTCCTTTATCATTGGAACCGTATTTCAAGAATGCCTTTTTCATCTGATTGTCCTCCCAAGCTTCTTCTTTGTGATTATCATCATGATAGCGCTTCAGGGCAACAGAGAATCTCTTTTCCTGATTATCATCATAAGCTTCAGGAATTCTGTAATCTTGTAGTAATTCTTTATTATTGTTGTTGTTGGAAACAAGTAGCTTCAACATATCTTTTTTGTACATGATGTTGCGGTATTCAGATTTAGAAAGTTTAACTCCATCGAACAAGTAATCATCATCTTCAACTTCATCTTTTAGTTCTTGCAATTTCCTTTCCTCTCTTAATTTTAAATACTTACGTCTTGAAACAAGTCTCAATGTTTCAATGTCGGTGGTGGAAATTCGTTTCATGATTATTTGGATTAAGAAAGAGGTTGGTTGCAAGAAGAAGAAGACTGGTGAAATAGGGTTAACGGCGGCGGCAGGATTGAGAGAATTCGAAGACTAGTCAGCGAGGGAACACAAAAACATACAGAATATAATTGACAGACACTTCCTTTCTTTTTATAAGCAAAACTCGCGTGAATGGATATTTCTTGCTTACGTACGGCCCAAGTTATATATACTCCTAGTTTGAATTTTATTGAGACCAAGAAAACATCTTTAATCTATTAAAATAATATCTTTAAAGTAGTTTATTTTATTTAATATACTCCTATAAATTTTAAGTTATTTCATAAATACTCCTATTTTAATTACTCGTAATTCCATTAACTTATATTTAATATTACCTCTACATAATAAATAAGGGTATAGATAGAAAGGAAAAAAGAATATACAGATAGTGTAAAATAATTTTACATTATCAATCAATAAATAAACACTTTTGTTTCTTATAAAAATATATAGCTGATGAGAGTAATTAACAAGAGTGAATTCAAACCCTTAAAATTCATAAAGGAACGCCCTTAAATTCAATTAAGATGCATTAAGGTATTTATCACACTGGTCAAAGAAAAAAAAATTACAAAGACACCGGCTCTACTTAAAAACTAACACCTAGTGTTTTAAAAACCGAACCGAACCGGCAGGCCGAACCGGTCAGACCGCGAACCGGAGGGGTGACCGGTCTGGTTCGAATGTTGGATCGGCCATGCAGTTAGACCGGTGTGAACCGCTCAAAACCGGAAAAACCGGTGAACCGTCGGTTTCTCCAAACCGCCGGTTTGATTGCACGCGCTTTTTTTTTTCCTTTTTTTTTTTCAACTAAAAGTCTCAAAACTACATCATTTTGGATTTTTATTTTAAAAAAAATAGAAGAAACAAAAGAAATAAAATAGATCCCAACATTGAAACAACTATGCCTCCTTGGATTTAAATTTATTAGACACTTTGTTATTCTGTTTATGTTGCAATTAAATTTTGTTTAAAACTTATTTGGATTTGTATTTTGTATTGTACTATTTTATTGTGGGTGACGACAACATTTAAGATTTGAATTTAAGAACTTATGACATTGTGGAATTTTCGAGTTTTTCAAATTTTTTAGGTGTCATGTCATGTTTTTTTAGAGACTGAATTATCTGATTCGACCGGTTTAATACCTATATAGTTGTATTATAGACACTGGTTCGTTCCACCGGTTTATCCGGTTATACCCGGTTTAGTCATGCGGTTCGACCAGTGACCCGGTGGTTCGACCAATGAACCAGTGACCCAATATCCTCACCGGTTCGATATCCGGTCCGGTTTTTAAAACATTGCTAACACCAAGAGATAATTTTAATACGTTCAAATAGGACTTGATAATTTTAATACGTTCAAATGGATTTTAAATAGTCATTCTCTTTTCTTTAATTCAATTTGGTTATAAGAAAGAAGAAGAAAAATCCTATTAACTTTTTTTTCAGGCTGACCCGTGATTAACAAGAGAAAATCTCATTTTTTTAATTTTTTAATTTTTCAAATTGAAAACAAAAATAAAATGAATCTACTTTCTATTTCTATATTCTATAATAAAGTTGATTTCTACCAATTTTACTATTTGTACTTATCACTTTTAATAATATTCAAAAATTTATACTCCATCGTTCATTGCAATTTCAAGAAAATAAAATAATAGAAAAATAATAAAAAGAATAAGATAAATACAAAAAAAAATTATATATAAACCTATGCATAAAAATAAGAATAAAATAAATGTTAAAGATTATAGATGAATCTATGCATATAAAAAATAGGATAATAGTATAAATTTTATATCCTTCAAAAAATTATAGAAAAAAAGAAGAAGAATAAGATAGATACAAAAAATAAGAATCTATGCATAAAAATAGGGAAAAAAAAGTTAAAGTGAAAGATTTGTGTAAAACAAGAAGTTAAAGATTATAGATGAATCTATCAAATAAAAATAGGATAATATTCTAAATTTTTTTTTTTTGGTTTTTCACCACCAGTTTAATCTGGTTCGGGGGTCAGTTCTGGCATCAAGTGGTTCCAGCCCCCTCCCGATCGCAGTTGCGGGGGATCGAACCGTGGTCCTCCCTACCAAGTTCAGCGTCAATTACCACTGAACCAACTAACGATTGGTTAATATTCTAAATTTTGTATCCTTCATTATAATTTCACTACAAACAATTATAGAAAAAAATATATACAATAAAAAGATTATATATGAATTTATGCATAAAATATAAACAAAAGATAAAGATTATAGATGAATCTCATTTTGTTTTTTATTTATTTAATTTTTTTGATTAAAAACTAAAATAAAATTAATTATGAGTATAAAATATATTTTTGGCATTATTCTAATTATCGTCTTCTCCAAAATTATTTATGCTTAATTCTTTTTTCCCTAAAGTTGTCCTATGAACAAATGTCTTCACAAGAAGTTGTTACATCAATGCTTAGAACCTTCTTCTCTCTCCTAGATAAGGTCTTAGCCCATTCCACAAGGTTATGTTCGCCATTTGGTGGGTTTTTGTTCATATCATGGATCTTTGCCCTATCATCTCCTCCAATAAAACCACTTCAATCATGACCACATTTTAAAACTGTTAATATCAAGTAGAACCAAAACATTCATGAAAAAATTGTTAATTTCATGTAGAAACAAGCTATAAAGAACTCAAGATAAAAAATCAATCAAACGAATCAGAGCGAAAAGAGAAATTAGAGACAAGCAGCAAAGAACATAATTTTGATAAAAGAGGATGTATCTTATCATATATCATACATAGAATTATTAAAAGAGAAAGTGTAGTGTAGGTGCCTATATATGTTTTAAACACGTGCTTGTGTTTTTCTACATAAAATTAAATAAAAATAAAACAAAGTTATATTGTACTATTCATTAGGATATGAACATTGTGACCTCACCACCTAATTAATCAAAGAAATTACGGTTGTTGAAATAATAAAAATTGCATTTGTGAGTAACCAAGCCAATTGCAAGCACATTGTTGATGAAGAAGAAACAAAGATCATAAAGAGATACACTGAAGCTGCACATCAAGGTGGAGATTGCATATCAACATTTAGCATATTGAAAAGAAAAAAATCTAACAAAAAATAAAATAATATAAAAGCAACAAATGTTTCATTAAAAACAGAACATTAAAAGAAAGTAAGACATTACGAATAAATTTACTAGTGTAGTGAAGACTTAAGTGGTTATTATCTTTGTTGGGTGAATGTTCTTCTTTCTCTCTATTTTTTCTCTCAAAAGAAATTATTGGTTCACTATATTATTAGTATTCTATGTAAACACTAACCAAAGAGCTCTCTCTATATACCATATTTTCCTCTCTTGACACCAATAATAGTGGATGGAAACGGATAAGACAATGGGAAAAAGCTAAAGGAGAATCAATGACATCACTTAGGCCAAAAACAAACAATTCATAGTACTCAAAATGGAGAAAAGTGAAAATAGATTAATTTCTTACCTTTCACCAAAAATTTCCTTGTTCATTCAATCAAAAGATCATGTGACTATTGGAATTCAAAGCCAATAAAAATAAAATTTATGATCATATATATTCCCTCTAGTCTCGTATATAAACAAATATTTTCTTTTTTAAATTTATTGAATAATTAATGTATCTAATCCATAATTCGACTATAAGGTGAGTAAAGTCTGATAAAAAAATTGAACTTAGATTCTCTCAAACAATTAATCATAAAAAGAGTTCCTTAACCACTTAAATCAATGACTTGATTTACCTTACACACATATATTTTTATCTCATAAAAATCATTATCATGCATGATTAATAAACAAAAGTTAATGAAGATGGCATAATAAAGATTCACATTCCCAAAATCCCCCAAAAATCCATAAAGTACATTAGAGATTTTGAAGTCTTGAATGAGAAAAGAAACGATGTACTCTCTCTTCTATTGATAATCTCACATGAATCTAACCCTCCCCCATACCTTAGATTTGAAGAACATGGTTGAATTAAGCTCCTCTCTAACTCATAAGCTCCATCATCTCTTTCTCCTCTTCTTTCTCTCATTTACCAACTCTCTCTTTTCTTTCTCTTTTAATGCATCTCTTTCTCTCTTTTTGATTATGAATGGAAAATTCACCCTCCTCATAAAATTCACCCTCTACCCCCATCACTAGTGAAATTTTTGCCTTCCGCGAGAATCGAACCATATACCATAGGGTACAAGTACATGTTCAATTCATTTCCACTACCAATTATAGATTCTTTTTGGAATTTTGTCATGATACGTTTTCTTCTTGTTGTTCCTAGTTTGTTTATTGTTTTAGTGTCTGACAGAATATTGCATTTTCAATGTTTGTTGTCCCTCTATTTGCTTCTGCATTTTTTTTATTCAACTATTGTTGTTGTGTCCCTTTGTTAATTGTGATTGTTATTTTATTAAGAATTAGTATAATACCTGTGTGTACGAACGAGTCGCGAAGTTGCCGCGATATTTTTAATTAGAACGAATATTGTACAGTGCAAAATTAGTTCCGTTATAAATTTATTTCATTGCAAGATTAAAGTTTGGTGTATGTTAGTTATAATTTTAATATTTGTATGTGACAATTTGTTCATATAAAAATAATATTAAATTGTTTGTGATATTTCTCATTAACATAGCAATTTCTTATATATGTGTCATAAAAAACATAAAAGTAAAAAGAAAATATTAATTAAAGTTCATTATAAATATTTAAAATACAATAAAGAGTAGTAAGCCTATAATTTATAAGACTGACACTCACTATATCTACCTAAGAGTGAGGTAAGATTACTTGTGATAGTATATTTGAAAACTATTTTTGTATCATTTTAAAATAGATGGAGTAGTAATTTCAGTTCCTACTACATCATGCAAATTTATAGTTATATTTTGGGCAGCGTTGATAAATATATGTCCTTTTTTTATTGTGCATTTATTTGAATTATAAATATAACAAAATATTAAATTTGAAAAATTTAATTAGGAAATATTTGTGTTTATAATTAAAAAAATTATATATTAGTAATTTAAATTTTTTATCAGCGACAACCTAATCCCCTGAATAGTAGTTATTTAAATTTGACATTAGCAAAAACTTGCTCCATGTGTA
This sequence comes from Trifolium repens, assembly GCA_030408175.1. Taxonomy (NCBI): domain Eukaryota; kingdom Viridiplantae; phylum Streptophyta; class Magnoliopsida; order Fabales; family Fabaceae; genus Trifolium; species Trifolium repens. Next base: position 14,524,561 of record CP125847.1, read on the forward strand.
CATAATAGTTAAAAGTATTGCTATTTGTCTAGAAGTCCTAGCTCAACTGGCAAATGCCAAAATTGCTAGGCCGGACGTCATGACCCGGGTTCGAACCCAGGACCTCACAGTTGTGTGTGAGTTTAATTTCAGTGGATTACCACTTCATCTAAGACCAAAAAAAAGTATTGCTATTTAGTAAGAATTATTTGCACAAGAAAGAGAAGAAACCATTAAATTATGAAATTTGACCAATCAAAACTTGGCTAACCAAACATGGGGAGAGAGTGATTATAAGTTATAAATGTTAAATATTGCCACATAAGATTCTTCTTTTTCTTGCATCAAAATATTTTTATTAAATAGCATTTTCCAATAGTTAATAACATGTTTTCCATGTATAGAAGTGATACTATTACAAAAGTTACTTGAAAGAAAAGGTATATAATTAATTAGTTTATGGAAAAAAATGTATATTACTATTAAAAACTAATATTTTGCCATAATTTTAAATAATAAGACTCATTTTACCTTTTAAATGAAACTTGACATTGAAAGAAGAAAAAATAGTATAATAAATTTTAGAGTGCATGGAATTTGCACTTTTTAAATCGGTTGAACAGATTAACCGTTTTAAAAAACAGCACTTTTTAAATCGGTTTGAACAAAATAACCGATTTAAAAAATGCACTCAAGGGGCGGGTCCAAAAAATTCAACATTGCAGGGGGCGAGTCAAAAGAAAAAAAATTACAGGGAGAAAAAACAAAATTCGCCCATATTACAGGGGGTATCAACCTATTTACTCTAAATTTTATCATGAGTAAAGAAGTGGTACTATTATTAAAATGTCGTCATTGTAAAGATTTTTGTTTAGTGTATGATAGTTATCCTATCTAATTCTTATGTTGTTTATAAAAAATAAGCTATAAGCTCTTTCTGAAAATTTGTTAACAAACGGGTCTTTTAGCTTATAAACTATAAGACATAAGTTATTAGTCAATTTTTTCGGTTTGCCAAACAAACCCATAGAGTAAAATGTAGGAACTAAATTGTACAAAAAAAAATTTACGGACTAAAAACAAACATTTAACCTTATATTTAACCCATTAATATATTAACCTTTATCCTAAAATAATTTTAAAAATATATATAATTTCCAATCTTAAATACGTTATATAAGTTTGTTAAAAAAATGTTACAATTTTCAAAAAAAAAAGTATCAAAGTTATTATAAAAAAAACGTTACATACTTACATATAAGTTCACAATTATATGAATAAAATTAATATAAAATTTAGTTTATAAAATACAAAAGTGAGAGATGACTGATGAGTGATGGAAATAGAGAATTGACTTGAAACTTGAAAGAAAATATTATGTGTGGAAGGAGCATATTACTATCGTGAGTCATATATTAATCTAAAGGTAATTAATCCTTGTCCATCATGGACCATATGATAGACTAGTCCATATTAGAATTAGTCTATATTAAAGTAGCCATTATAAACTCTCTTCATGAGGTTAGTAATGATTTTATTTATAATTCTCACTAGTCAATATTAAATTTTTTAAATTTTGAAATTTTATTAAAATGATATGATATTTTATAATTGGTCAATTTATTTAGTAAAACTGCGGGTAAAGAGTACGGGTACTTAAGAACCCATAAGGTATGTACATATATACAAAGGTTGTTATCCATACAGGTATGAGGAGGGGTACAAATATTTTTTAAAACTACGGATATGAAGTTAGACATGCATCTAATTTGTGTCTAAGGAGAGTAGAAGCAAAGAAAAAAATATTTTGGGACACTTGTCCGACACGTGTTGCATGAGTGTTTTACAGGTTGGACACCGATCAATCAAGGAGTGTAGGAAAATGATTTTTTTTTACACCGCTCTAAACTATCCAACACGTGCCATACGAGTGTTGAACACCGACACGTGTCTGACACCGCGACACGCCTAATCATAGAAGTGTCCACCTATCACTCTAAAGACAAAAGTGGAAGACTCTAATTTAGGCCGAGTCTTCGCTATTACAAATGGAAACATCACTAGTTTATGTTTACGTACATATTGTGTGTATAAATATTACTTCATCTTCCATTATAATGCATGCAATATCATAAATAACTCTTTTGTTCAATTATATACTTATATTTAGGATGTCAATTTGCATCAGTGGGAATTCCCGTTGAGATTTTCATGTTCGAAGCTGGGAAGGAGATTTTTCTGTGGGGATGGAGGGAAAAACTCTCCCGCGGGAACTTTAGGGCGGAGATCGGGGAAGAAGCATCCGTCCCCGCGGATTCCCCGAATCCGTTAATTGCTTAATTTTTATTATTTTTTGTTTATATATTTAAAAATTCTAGGTATCTATTTTGCCATGCATTATGAGATATTTTGGTTATGAATTTTGTATGATTATGCATATTTGTTATACGTTATGAAATGTTTTGGCTATGAGGTTTTATATGATTATTTGCAGTATGCTTTTACATTGTTTTTTGGTTATGAATGCATTATGTGTTGTTTTTATTTTTTAAAAAAGAACATGACTTTTTTTTTTAATAAAAAGGAAAAAAGTAATGTCATACTACTGTCATAATTTTGACCGAAAAATATAAAATTTTTGCTAATATTCCATGTTTGTGGATCTCAGCAGGCACCGTGAGAATCTGTGGGAACAGGGATGGAGACAAATATTCCCCTGTGGCGGGGAACGGGGATAGACAAATATTCCTCTAGTCATTTTCCGCCCCGTTTACATCCCTACATGCATTTCATTGTGTTCACATTTTCAAAATGCTTCAGAACATGAAGCTTTTACCAATGCTGTGTCTTATTTTGTTCTTCTATGTGTTTATAATGGGCACATCACTTCATGATGCAAACCAAGGCAGCGAGCTGGCAGATGCTCTGTTGAAGTGGAAAGCAAGCTTTGACAACCAAAGCAAGGCTTTGCTCTCTTCATGGAATATTGGTAATAAGCATTGCAATTGAATGGGAATCACATGTGATGAGTCAAAATCCATATGCGACGTAAATCTTGCCAATATTAGATTAAGAGGTACGCTTCAAAGTCTCAATTTTTCATCACTTACAAATTTCCGTAGTTTAGTTTTAAAACACAACTCCTTCTACGGAGTTGTTCCACAACATATTGGGGTGATATCAAATCTAGACACTCTCAATTTGTCACTAAATGGATTCCCTGGTTGCATTCCCAAAAACATTGGTAATTTGTCCAACTATCCTATCTTGATCTTAGTTTCTATTATCTGAATAGCTCTATCCCTATTTCTAGAGGAAAGTTGTCCAATTTGTCAAATCTCAGGTTAGATGACAATCAACTTTTTGGTGACATTCCTCGTGAAATTTGGAATTTGGTCAACCTCAAGAGACTATATCTTGGAACTAATAGTCTTTCAGGCTCCATTTCTCGAGAAGTTAGAATATTTAAAATATCTCGATGAACTTGATTTGTCCAATAACAATCTCTCTGGCACAATCCCTTCTACAATTGGAAACTTAAGCTATTTATATTATCTTTATCTTTACGGGAACCAGCTGCTTAGTGGTAGCATTCCTAGTGAAGTAGGAATGCTCAATTCCCTTTACACAATCCAATTGTTAGAAAATAACCTCTCAGGACCAATCACTTCCTCCATTGGTAACGTGTTCAAATTGGAATATCTTTTCCTTTATGAAAATAACCTCTCTGGACCGATTCCTTCCACTATTGGAAATTTGACAAAACTCAATACGCTATCTCTTTTCTTTAATTCTTTCACCGAAAATATTCCACTAGAAATAAACCAGCTTACAGATTTGCAAAATCTGCAGTTAATCTGGTAATAATTTCATAGGTCATTTACCCAACAATATTTGTGCCGGCGGAAAGTTGACATACTTATCTGCTTACAGTAACCAATTTACAGGCCTAGTTCCAGAGAGTTTGAAGAATTGCCAAGCCTTATGAGAGTGAGACTTGACAAAAACCAACTTACTGCAAATATAACACATAGCTTTGGTGTTTATCCAAATTCGGAATACATGGATTTAAGTGATAATAACTTGTATGGCCATCAGTTAAACAAGAAATTGCTACCCTTATAACCAATCCCACCTCTTGGACATTGTTTGAGGGATATGGCGCATAAGTAATTGACGTTGGTCCAACTTATTTATCAACAACATCATAAGTAGCACGGCGCATAAGTAATTGACAGCTTGCATAAAGAAAAAACCACATCAGTACAGTCATTATACCAAATGAGAAACATATAAAATGCTTGAATCACTTTCTTTTCCTTCATTCTGAAATGCACGTACAGCTATATCTGATTCTACGCCATACATATAGGTGAAAAGGCAACTCAAATCGTAGAATTATCATATTAAGAAAACTTGCTCCCACATTTACTTCCGACATTAAAAGCCTGCCCGATTAACAGATCTACCTTATTGTTGAATTTTGAGTTAGTGGGCTCATGTTTACCACCCCAAGCTTAGACAATGAAAAAATTCATCTTAGTGATAGTTTCATGATTAGGGTCATAATGCATTTTATTGAGGTCATTGTCTCATTGAGGCATTCATTCATTACAAAATTTATGAAACAAGGGAATATGGTTATTAAGATCATAATGCAAAATCACTTCTAATTGCAGTTGCAAAATTGAAGTTAGGGACTTAGGGTCATTAAAGCACAATAGATATCCATTCATGTATTATGAATAAAGTTCATAATTTATTTTTGACATAAAAGAGGGCATCGATAGAGACAATTGCTTGATTTGCAATTAAGGCAACAATTATCTTTCACATTTTGTGACTAGGGACTAGGGTCATTAAGTAATTTATCCAGCACTTTCAAATATTCTTGGGACAGCGCATTTGCTCAATTAAAGTTTGATTGAATGTTCTTGAATAATCAAGAAGGAGAAAATTGGGTAAGGTTCTACCTTTTTTCAAGCAGAAGATTGAATATTCTTGACTAATCAAAAATGGAAAAATCGGTATCCCTATCCCAACAAGTATCAATGCAAGTTTATAGCAAACAAAAAAGTTAATCTTTCAAAACAGTGGTACCAAACAGAATATTGGGAAAAACACATTTTGCTCAATTTATAAGGTTCTTTTGTAAGCAGAAGATTGAATTATTGAATAATCAAGAATGAGAAAAATGGGTAAGGCTCTACCTTTTTTCAGCAAAAGATTGAATGTTCTTGACTAAATTAAAAATAGATATCTCAATATGTATAATGCAAATATATTGGTCTATTGGATTGGTTCCAAAATTACTGTAGCAAACGAAAAAGTTCTATCTTTTAAAATATTGGGGTACGAAACACATTTTGGCCAATCAGTAAGTATATTTTGTTTTTACCAAGCAGAAGATTGAATGTTGCTGAAGAATTCAGAATGCAAATAAAAAATTACCATAAGGCTGAGGTCATATCAGTTTCTTTTGAATAAGAAAAAATTGTTTGATTGTCTAATATCCCATATGGCTGAGACTCAAATAATTATTACGAAGAAAAAAATATATAAACTAGGAAAATTGATACATCCACTCATGAAATCAAAACATAAAAAAGAGAGACAAGAATCATACCCTCTTGATCTGATTCGTGCATGAAGCCACATCAACCTTCCATTTACCCACACCAGCATGCTTTAAACTTCAGTTGCAGTCCTCCACTAACAGTTCCATGAGATTTCGGTTTTGAAATTACCGTTGAACCTTGGGAATTAACCACCTTATTAGCATGCTGAACCTGAACACCGCTATGTTCAAAATCAATGGTTTTGTATTTATCAAGCAGAAGATTGAATCATTTTGAATGATCAAGAATGATAAAAATGGATAAAGTTATACCTTTCTTCGTTCTTGATAGATATTATAAGAAATAGTTTAGACTCCAAAGAGTCGGTTGCTTTGTACTTTGCTTCAGTTGATTATTCGTGTCTTCCTTAGAGAATTCCTTTGAAACTCTTATCATTAGGCTAATCAAACACAAGGACGCACTTTTTTTTATATTTGCACAATCACTTCATATTGTAGTTGCAAAATTGTATTTAAGAACTAGGGTCATCAAATCACAATAGATAATATACATGCCTTATATTATGAATTTATATCAAAATTGCATTTAAGGCAACAATTAGATTTCACATCAAGGCATCATATCCGGCATTTTTGGGCCACCAAGACAATCCATTACAAAAATCATGGAACAATCCATCTTATTATCAAATTTGGAGTTAGTGATCTCATGTATACCATACCACTAGTGACTGTTTCACAATTAGGGTCATAATAAGACAATAGACACTGTCCACATTTTGATTTTCTTTGCTTTGAAAGCCACCATCCAACTTTTCCATTATGAATGTTGCATTTTACTCTATGGTCATTGAGGCATCTATCCCTTACAAAACTGATAGAACATTAGGGACATTAACTTCATACTGCAAAACTGATGCATTAGGGACATTAACTTCTAATTGCATTTCCAGAATTGAATTTAGGGACAGTGTCATTAAAGCAAAATATATATCCCTTCATGCACTATAATGAATAAAAATTCATAATTTTTTTAATAGAAAAGAGGACACTAATAGAGACAGCTTGAGTCGCAATTAAGGCAACAACTAGATTTCACATTCAGGGACAGGGGTCATTAAGTAATTTATCCAGCAGCTAGATTTTTTGGCATCAAGACATCCATTCCCTTACAAAAGATTAAATGTTTTTGAATAATCAAGAATCCCATCAGGTATCGATTATAAACCAGATGAGGCAAATATGTTGGAATGAAAATTCCAAAAACGAGTGAAACTCGTACAACATTTTTGGGTTATCAAGACAATCCCTTAAAAAAAATCATGGAATTAAGTATAACCATCTTATCATCAAATATGGAGTCGGGGGGTTCATGTATACCATGTTACCCTTTATAGATAATGACAAAAAAAAATCATCTCAGTGACAGTTCCACAATTAGGCTCATAATCAGACAAATCAGACAATAAAGACCATAGATGTTTTGAATAAAAGTTCATATTAAAAGTTCTTTAAAGGCCACCATCCAACTTTGCCTTTATTTGAATAAAAGTTCATATTAAAAGTTCTTGAAAAAATTGTGTTTGATTGTATAATATCCCATAAGGTTGAGACTCAAACAATTATTACGAAGAATATAACCTCCATTCATGAAATCAAAACATAAAAAACTGAGACAAGTATCACATACCTCTTGATTTGAATTTTCATTTTCAAATTTGAGATAGAAAATTGCTCTGATTTGTGCATGAAGCACATCAACAGCAACACCGGAACCAACAACCTTCCCATTACCCACCAGCATGCTTTTAACTCCTGTTACAGTCTTCCACTAACAGTTCCTTGAGATTTTGGTTTCCAAATCACTGTTGAACCTTGGGAATTAACCACCATGTTATGTTAGCATACTGAACCTTAACACCACTATGTTCAACATTAAAAGGTTTTGTATTTATCAAGCAGAAGATTGAATCATATTGAATGATCAAGAATGATAAAAATGGGTAAAGTTCTACCTTTTTTCAGTTACTAAATGCAAGACTTACATTTATAATTATCAACTCAAATCTGGTGCTATATGATTCTTATACCAACACCCACCAATTTTTTTCAGATTTCACAATAGGTCTGCAGTAAAAAAGACTAACAAATATACGAAATAGTTTAGACTAGACTCCAAAGAATTGGTTTCTTTGTACTTTGCTTAAGTTGATTTGTTTCTTCCTTAGAGAACTCCTATGAAGCCCTTATCAGTAGGCTACTCAAACACAAGGAAACTATTCCTTTTGCATTTGCAAAATCACTTCATATTGTTGTTGCGAAATTGCATTTAGGGACATCAAAGCACAACAAATAATATTTGTGCCTTACATTAATTGACATATCAGGTCCAAATCCAAACCATTGGGTGAAATCAATTTTGATTTTCACTTCAGACATCTTACCAAACATCATAGAGACTAAGGGTCATCAAAGCAGAATATATATTCATTCATGCATTATTATGAATAAAAATTCATAATTTTTTTTAATAGAAAAACGGACACCGATAGGGACAATTGCTTGAGTAGCAAACAAAGGCAACAACTAGCTTTCACATTCATGGACAAGGGTCATGGGATTGGTCATTGAGGCATCTATGATCCATCTGTTACAAAAATTATAAAACAATTCCAACGGTCAAAGATTAAGGCAACAACTAGCTTTTACATTAAGGCATCATCTAGCATTTTCGGGCCACCAAGACAATCTCTTACAAAATCATGGAACAAAGTATAACCATACCACTATGGACAAATTCACAATTAGGGTCATAAAAAGACAATAGACCCATCTTGAATAAAATTTCATATTAAAATTGCTTTGTTTTGAAACCCCATCCAATTTTTCCATTATGAATAAAGAATTCATAATGCATTTTACTCAAAGGTCATTGAGGCATCATCTCTTACAAAATTTATGAAACATTAGGGACAAGGTCATTAAGTTCATAATATAAAATCACTTCTAATTGCAGTTCCAAATTGAATTAAGGGACTAAGGGTCATCGAAGTAGAATATATATTCATTCATGCATTATTATGAATAAAAATTCATAAATCTTTTAATAGAAAAGCAGACACCACACCGATAGGACAATTGCTTGAGTAGCAAATAAAGGCAACAACTAGCTATCACATCCAGGGACAAGGGTCATGGGAATGGGTCATTGAGGCATCTATGATCCATCCGTTACAAAATTTATAAAACAAAGTATATTCATCGATTCCAACAGTCAAATTTAAGGTTACTAGGGCAATATACTCCACACCTTTTTCAGATAATGTAAAAAGATTACATCACACAACGATTCACATTCATATAGGGTTTTTATACCCTTTTAAATTGGAAACCCACCATCATTCCCAATATGTAGAATGAAAATTCCAAAACCAAGTGAAACTGTGCTTCGTGACAAACAAAAAACTGTTTTTTAAGGTTCTTTTGGGACAGAACAGAACACCTTTTGCAGAATTAAGGTTGTTTAGTTATTCTCAAGCAGAAGCTTGAATGTTCTTGAATGATCAAGAATGAGAAAAATGGGTAAAGTTATACCTTTTTTCAAGCAGAAGATTGAATGTTAATCTTTGAAAATTACCATAGCAAACGAAAATTACATAGCCATGGGAATGGGACAGAAAAAACATCTTTTCTCTCAATTAAGGTACTTTTATTTTGTTTTTATGAAGCAGAAGATTGAATGATGGTGTTTGAAAAAAAATATTATCGATTGAGATGTTGTTTAGCACTCTTTTTGATTTATGTTTTCCTTGGATGGCCGGCGTACAACAGTGTATCGATACACAATCTTGCAATTATCATCTGATCTTAGTTTTAATTTTTTTATTTATTTACCAATGGTGCATATATTTGCATCTCTTAATCATCGTCAGGTTGATGTATTGTATTCATAGTTCAAATATAAATTTGGATTAAGAAGAAAGAGAATCAGCACTACCTGCGACCTATCTGAGCACATCCTTTTCTTGCACTAGAGTCAAATTCATAATCATCGACGCTCCATGATTAACTATCACATTCGAACTATCATCCACTCCTTCAAAAGAAATTGTTCCTGCAAGCTTTAGTTCAAAGAATGCAAACATGATCTGCTCACTTAACATAAACCAAACACCAAAACCAAAGAAAATGTTTATCAAAACAACATTGTATGTACAATAGAAACCACAAACCAGTAACCCTCAAAAGGATAGAAAAACACAAATAATTTACATCAACCCTTCATTCATGTTACCTTAAAACCAACAAGTAACAACCTTGAATTGTACAAAATCACAACAAGAAATATCAGTTTAACTGAATATAAGCAAAAGTTTTCATCAATTTTATGGCCATATACATGCGAACATATACAAACATGAGTAACAAAATTAAAAAAATCAACAATCATACCTCAAATCAATGAAATTCCCTTCCCTTCAATTGTGCTATACGCACATGCTGTGCTCCATCTCTGTCTCCATCAATTTCTTGTACTCACATTTTTGTTTAAGTTTTCATTTTCTCGCATCACTCGCTCTTTCTGTTGTCCCTCTTCCTCTGTATTTGCTCCTTGTCTCTACATATTGTTTGTTTACCGGAAGCTCACATCCGGTAGCATATTTTTGGGGGCTTAGAGCATATAGGGGCGGATTGAGAATTTTCCTGAGTATCACTCAATCTCATGACTTCATTTTAAATTCCACAACTGTGCCTTGTGTACTTTTTAAATCCCAAGCCATAATGAGGCTCCAGGGGCCTTTGTTAGGCCAAAGATGCACCTTTGCATACTAAACCTCTGTCCAAACATACAGAATCCAAAGAATAGAAATTCCCATAATGATGGCACATGTTACAAAGAATTAATTGTAGAACAATAATACAGCACAAGATACATAAAGACATTATGATAAGATCAACAACATGAAAACCTTTCATCTGTTTCAATAAAGCACCAACACTCATCAATTATGAACAACATCAGACATTTCTTGCAGAGGCCGTTTTCAATAATTGGAAAATATTTAGAGTGCAGATAAAGGCAACAACTAGCTTTCACATTCCATCCGTTACAAAATTTAAAAAACAAAGTATATTCATTGATTCCAACGGTCAATTTTAGGGTTACTAGGACAATATACTCCACCCCTTTTTCAGATAATGTAAAAAGATTACATCAAACAATGATTCACAGTCATATAGGGTTTTTATACCCTTTTAAATTGGAAACCCACCATAGTTACCAATATGTTAGAATGAAAATTCCAAAAACAAGTGAAACTCACTTATCGTGACAAACAAAAAACTATCTTTTAAGGTTTTTTTGGGACAGAACATAACCCTTTTTGCAGAATTAAGGTTGTTTATTTTTCTCAAGCAGAAGATTGAACGTTCTTGAATGATCAAGAATGAGAAACAATGGGTAAAGTTATACCTTTTGTCAAGCAGAAGATTGAATGTTAATCTTTGAAAATTACCATCGCAGAAGATTGAATGGGACAAAAAGAACATCTTTTCTCACAATTAGGGTTCTTTTATTTTGTTTTTATGGAGCAGAAGATTGAATGAATGGTGTTTGATAAAATGGGTATTTGAATCAGAAGAGAAGTTGAAAAAAGATACCGTAGCAGACAGAAGAAATTATCGGCACCGATCGAGCATGCCAGTTTGTTGATCCTTGAGCAACCGATCCAACACCATAGTTTCTCTGAATCAGCGACTGATCCAACACCATATTCTTGTTTCATTCTTTTCTTGTTTCTTGAAGAAGAAAGAATGAAACTTTCTTTGTACCCTTCGCTTAATGGACCGTTTGTTTTCTTTCTTTTTTTAAAATAAGGGAGTATATAAAAAAATTAGGGTTAAAAAAGTGGTATATGATAGTTTTTTTTTTTAACACAAGTGGTATATGATAGTTTTTTTTTTTTGGTGCATATGCAAAAGAGCCAAAAACAAAAGGAAAAGAAAAAAAACTAAGCTCGCAGGTAAGGCACCCTCAAAGCGTCAGACAAAAGAAGATTCTGCATATTCGATGGCGGAGACTCCCATATAGAAAGCTTCGCCTCATTTGCTGAGCCTAACTTGGCAAGGAAGTCGGCATATAAATTCCCTTCCCTCAAGGAATGTCTCACAGAAACGTCTCATTCCAACTTCAAAAGGTCCTGAATATTAGCTATTGTAGCAGCATAGCAGTGAAATGAATTCCTGTCCGTGCTTAGGAGGTCCAACACTGTTTTAGAATCAGAGTAGCAGAATAATCGATTGTAACCAGCCTCCCTAGCAATCTTGAGGCCATGATAAAGCGCCATAAGCTCAGCAAACGTGTTGTTCGCGATGCCCAAATAGCCACTGAAACCACTAATCCATTCACCATCTCCATATCTAAATAAACCACCAAAACCGGCCCGTCCTGGGTCACCAAGGCAGCTGCCATCAACATTTAGCACAACACAGTCAGTTTTGCATGGATGCCAGGAAATCCATCGACGAGGAGTATCAGTAACAACCCGAGCAGGAAAGCAAGAAACAATGAGGGCAGCAAGTTTATTTACTTCAGCTACCACTTTAAAATAATGAATTGATTCATTGCCAACACAAACAATGTTCCTTGCCCGCCAATTCCACCAAAGACCAGCCAAAAAAATAGGTGCATTTGAACCAATCGCGTTACTACGAAGCCACAACTCCGGATCAGAACAACAAAAGAAAGAAGAATTTTTAAATCCCAAAGAATTCCAAATCATGTTAGCAGTAGGACATTCTCGAAGGCAATGCAATATGGTTTCTTCACTGGAAGTGCATCTAGTGCAGATTGCAGACGATGAAAGCTCGCGATGATGGAGCATAGAGAGGGTAGGGATCGCATGGTGACAAACACACCAAATCAAGAATTTAATTTTCTCAGGAGCATTTAGTTTCCAAATCCACATCCAAGAGTGACTATTTTGAATTGTACCTCTTTGACTTAATAACCAATTATAACCCGACGAAGTAGAGTAAACTCCATTAATATTGTTATTCCAAATGAAGCGGTCTGATGTGCCATTGTTGAGAATGAAATGAGTGTTCATAATAGAAGTAATCACATCAGGCTGCAAAGGTGTGTAAAGCAAGTTGAATTGCCAAACATTATTGACAAAAACGTCTTTAATCCGAAGGTGGCTATCTTGAATAGCCACATAATCTACTTTTCGGCACAGTAGGTCCTTCGAGAGCCAAGGCGAATACCACATAGAAGAACTCCCGTCACTAATTCGGAAATGATAACCCTCTAGAAGAACTTTTTTTGCTTTGGATATAGAGTTCCAAATCGGTGATCCATAACTTCGAGGAGTACTGAAGAAAATCTTGTTTCCAAGATATTTATCTTTGATCATCTGCACCCAAGGCTTATTAGTATTTTTCTGGATGTCCCAAACAAGTTTTCCTAGCATAGCTGTGTTTGTTTCCCTTGCTAATCTCACACCTAGACCCCCATCTTTCTTGGCTTGGGTAATAGTCTGCCATTTAACCAAGTGAATTCCTTTATTAGTATGGCCCTTCCAAATGAAATTTCGAGTAGTTTGGTCAATTTTAGAACATATGGAAGAAGGGAGCCAACTAATTTGCATATAGTAAGTAGGGATAGAATTCAACACTGACTTGGCTAAAGTAACACGTCCTGGCTTGTTAAGGAATTTATTCTTCCAAGAGGCTAATCTGCTATTAATCTTATCCAGAATAAAATTAAAATCTTCCTTTTTAGTCCTTCCTGAGATCATAGGGAATCCAAGATACTTACCTAGAGATGTAGTACTCCGAATATTCGATAGAGTTGTCATCTTATCAACTTTTCTTCTCGTCACTCCTTTCGAAAAAAGGGCTCTAGATTTCGCACAATTAATTCTAAGGCCCGAAGCTTTGCTGAACTTATTGAACAAATTGGCCATAACTCGTCCTTGGTCACAAGTTGCCTTGGAAAAGAGAAGGACATCATCTGCAAAAAATAGGTGAGAGAATCTAGGACCATTTTTTGAGATTTGTATCGGTTTCCAAGAGTTATTTTGCACAGCCGCAGATATTGCTAGAGAAAGCTTCTCCATACAAAGCACAAACAAATACGGGGAGAGAGGATCCCCTTGTCTTAGGCCTCTAGACGGAGAGAAGTTTGGAAGTCTTTTGCCATTCCATATTAGAGATAAAGAAGAGGAACTCACACAGTGCATGATCAACTTAATTGTTATCTGAGGGAAACCGAAATCATGGAGACAGGACCTCAAGTAATTCCAATTCACATTATCATACGCCTTTTCCAGATCAATTTTATAAGCAACGTCCCCCTTCTTCGCTTTTGACTTCTGCATATTATAAATGATCTCTTGAAGAATAATAGCATTATCACATTATCCCCTACCAGGAAGAAAACTACTTTGAAAGGGGCCAATAATACTATCCAACATAGGTCTCAATCTGTTCACCAAGATCTTAGTAACAAGCTTATAAAGAGTATTACACAAACTTATAGGTCTGAAATCTTTAAAATGTTTTGGACAGTCCACTTTAGGGATAAGACATATAAGAGTTTCAGCTAGAGTTGGATTAAACTGACCTGTTGTAAAGGCTTGGTTGATCATTTCATAAATATCTTCCCCTAAAATGTGCCAATATTGTCTGAAAAACACACCATGGAAACCATCCGGTCCAGGAGCTTTGAGGGGATGCATTTGATTCAACGCAGTAAGGACCTCTTCCTTAGTAATCTGTTGAGTTAGAGCTTGAATCTGAGCTGCATCTAGCTTGGGGACATCACCAACATCGAAAGGAAAAGTATAAGAATTATCCGGAGGAGAAAATAAATTTTTGAAATATTTGACAGCCTCCTCTTGAAGGATAGTATCATCTGTGCACCATGCTCCACTAGGAAGAGTTATACCATGAATTTTGTTTCTTTTCCTTCGAATGATTGTTTGAGCATGGAAAAACTTGGTATTCTTGTCTCCGAATTTGATCCACTTCTCTCTAGATTTTTGATACCAAAGCAACTCTTCTTGATAAAGAACTTGGTCCAACTCCTGTTGAAGCTGATACTCGAGGTTAATAAGCCTGGTAGAATCCACTCTCTCCATGGTTCTTTGAATACAATTGAGACGATTCTCTAAACTCCTCTTTTTCTTGAAAATATTTCCAAACACCTCCTTGTTAAAAATAATAGATTCCTCTCGAATAGTATTGAGACCTAGAATAGGAAGGCCTCTTCCTCTAGTCCAAGCGTCTTTCACCAGTTGCTCATAATCAGAATGACTAATCCAGGCTGCTTCAAAACGAAAAGGTCTTGTTCCTCTAGCAATAGGAAGGCCACCGCATCTCATGAGAATCGGGTTGTGATCAGAGCTCACTCTACATAAAGTTTCCAAGTAAGCTTCAGGGAAGCTAAGCCTCCAGTCTAAATTAGCCATCCCCCTATCTAGCTTTTTAGAAATGCCCCGCTGGTTGTTGCAATTTCTGTGCCATGTAAACTTCCCCCCAACACTATTGAGGTCAATAAGATTACAGTGATCCATAACATTTATCAAACTATCAGCACGAGAAGGATGAAAAGCCCCTCCTCTCTGTTCTCCCGGCGCTATTATTTCGTTAAAGTCACCAATAATGAACCAGTGACTCATAATATTCCTAGATAAATTACATAAGTAGTTCCAATAGTTAGCTCGAGTCGAAGGAGTGGGACTAGCGTACAGACCTGTGCAGAACCACTTGTTGTTTCCGAGAGAAATACTGACAGTAATAGCATTCAAATAAACATCATCCACTTGTACATCAAAAGTGAGTCCATTCTGTTTAAGAATCCAAAGCCCTCCAGAGTGTCCCTGAGCATCAACTACAGCTACACTACTATAACCTTGATGATCCCAAAATCGTTGCATATTGACAAATGGAGAATGAGTCTCCATAATTATAAGCAAAGTAGGGTGATATCTATTAATTAATTCTTTCAAATATCTTTTGGTCTTGGGATTATTTGCTCCCCTGACATTCCAGGATAGAATACTAACACTATTAAAGACTTCCATAAAAACGGGTAACAAAAAAGGATTCAGAGCCTTACTGAGACTAAGTACCCATGAAATCATCTTCTGGTTTTTGAGTTTCTGGGACCATCTCATCTTCCTTGTCTTGAGTCGAAATCGGTTCTTCAATCCTGACATTATCAAAATTATTGGTGACCCTCGGCTGACCCGGATCACGAAGGCTAGCAGCCCCATTCCTCAGAAGCGTGAGGACTGGTGTTGATTTAGTCAATTCTGTTGTTGTTCTATCAAGTGGAGTAGTAGAAAAACCTTTGACTATTTTTTCATTATTGTTTCTAGAAAGAGTTGTAGTAGGCATTACATTACTACTTTTATGTGGACTACTAACTAGGATCGGTCTTCTCTCTTCTAAGCTTGGGCTTATTTCATTTTTTCTTTTCTTGGGCTTTCTCCATAGTCTTGGTGGTTTGTGCTCCAAGCCCATGTGAAAATGGGATGTCCCTTCTTTGACCGACCCATCTACCACTTCTTTTCCCTTTGAATGAGTTTGACTTGTTGATTGGCCTTTGGTAACATGGCCACGTATTTGTTTCACTGGAGGATTTCTTTTTTTCCTTGTCACAACCATCCACTCCCCATGAATTTCGGATTGCACATTATTGTTCATAATAGTGTCATCATTCCTTAATGATAGCTCATTATTGTTACCTTTTTGGATATTCTTTGTTGTCGTGTTTCTCTCCCCTGTAACGGCCTTATCCGTAATTGCATCTCCTTCCAACGCCTTGTGATTTTCTTGGTTATTCTGGGCAGCCGTTAGTGATGTGGATGGACTCACCATACAATTTCTCGCGTGGTGCCCGTATCGCCCACAGGAAGCACAAATAATCTTTAAACCAAACCTTGCCCACGACCGGTTCATTTAAATCAATTTCCACGCAAATTCGGGCAAATTTTCCTCTTTCGACATTTAAGGTGTTAGTATCCACCTTAATAGGTTTTCCCACTGCAGATGCCATTGCTAACAGAAAGCTCTCATCGTAGTAGACCAAATTCAATCCCGGGAAGCGTATCCAAACCAACTTTGGCTTCTGGGGATAAAAATTCTGGGCTCCAGTGAGAAACAGCCAAGTAATGATCAAAGATCATCCATGGTCCTTGAGTTATCACTTTTTCTTTGTCAATTGGCAAATCAAACTTAACAATAAAGAAACCATTATCAACGTCACGAATGTCGAAACCTCCGGTTGTCCTCCAAATCTTTTGGAGGCGTTCCTTCATAACCTGGTAGCCTAGGTTTTTCCCTAGTAGTTTGATCACCAGTGCATCCTTCCAAGAAGAGCACAACCCTTCAAATACACTATCATCAAGGTACACCTTTGGCAAAAGACGGTTACCATCTTCATGTTCAATACGAACTAATTTCTGTTGAATAAGATCCACCCTCTCCCTATTTTTAGGAGCTTGTTGACCATCACCCATCAGCTTGTCACGGAAGGACACCTGACTAGCACCTTTTGTTTTAGACATATCTATTCCATCTGGTGGTTTACGTGGTGGAACATGTAAACCCTCGTTGCTTCTTGCAGTAAACACCATGTTCTCCATGGCCTATGCGAGAGAAAGAAAGCTTCTCACACGGAGAAGTAAGCCAAACCCTAGCAGAGCCAATAGTGTGTCACTATACTGTATATCAAATTTCGGTCAATTTTATTTTTATTTTTTTTATCCATGTAAAAATTAGTGTAATATTGCTTATAAACGATGAACTTTGAATTTTTTCTTATGAAATTAGGACAATTCTTAAGTAGGCATAAACCTAAATAAAAAAAATTCGAGCACACACACATATTTGAAAATTGTTAAATGTAAAATATTTTAGTCATATAACTTGACATTATTTAATCATTTTTTCTATTATTTTTTATTTAGTTTTGTGTGTGTGCCTAAATGATTTACATTTAGGGTTGTGATCAAGTAAGAATATCTCTTGAAATTATTATCTATAAAATACAATAATCTACAAATAATTTTTTAATTCATAAAAATAATCGTTAATTTATTAATTTAATGATTTAATCTACTAGTACATTCGAATTTTTCAAATATACTGTAGAAGCTATTTATCTTATAATTTTCAAAAGCTGTTTCTCTTATGTTGATTACGTGATTTTTCAAATCTCCCGTATCTTAACACTATTAATTGCTGCCGTAAACAAATAAAATAGAAATCATTTCACCTGAAGGGGTTATGAATGATTACCTCTTATTCCATGGGAATGTAAGATTCACACACGAGAGTAAAAAGTGAAAAGGTAAAATGTAAATTATATTCCCAAAAATAAAAAGTTCAAAGGCATAATTTATAAAAATTTGAAACAAACATAGGAAAGAAAAATTTTTAAAATCACATTTCTTAGAATCAGGGTTGGGAATAGGCTAGACTGGCCTATCGGACCTTACGACCTAGCCTACATAGACTCAGGCCAGGCCAATCTATTTCTTTAAATGGAGCAGACCAAGAGTTTTTTATAAGTTTATTTAGCTAAAAAGGTCATGCTTCAGACCATTAAAAAAGCTTATTAGGCCTACTTAGAGCTGTAAAAATGAGTCGGGCTATCGGGCCGGCCCATTAGCCCTATAGTTTTATACGGGCTGAGCCGGGCTTCAAAAAAAATTATTTGGGCCTTATTGGGCTGGGCTCCCGGGCCTATTTTTTAATGGGCCATCATAGGCTGGCCCCATGGACTTTTGGGCCGGCCCCTTAAAGAATTAAAAAAAAATATCTAAAAATAAGAAATTTTAGTTAGCAAAAAATCTTTAGATAAAATAAGTAACAAAAGATGAAATTTGTTAGATAAAAATATCCAAATTTATTATGATTATCTTAATTTGAAAAAAAACAAATTTGTTATGATTACCTTTACTTGAAAAAAAAAAAACCAAATATTTTGTGCAGATATATTTATCTAGCACATATGTAGTTTTATTGTCCATTGAATTTTTTTATTTTTTTTAAAAAAAATATGAAAATTTGTCGGGCCGGCCCATCGGGCCATGTAGGCCCTTGCTTATCGGGTCGGGCTAGGTGGGCTGGGCCTTAATGGGCCGGCCCACTTAAGCCCCTTTATATGTCTTGGCCCTCTGGGCCAGGGCCGGGCTGGGCTGGGCCGGCCCCTTTGACAGCTCTAGGCCTACTAGACCGACATATTTAAGTCAATATGAATAATATTTTTATTATTATTATTATATATTATAATTTGTACTTTGATTAAATTATAAATCTATTAATTTTTTCAATAGTTTAAGTTTATTAATCTATATTAACATTTCACATATATAAATGTCTGATTATTAACTAGAATTAAAATATGATGTCATATTTAGTCAAATTCTCTAAAGTATCATGTTAAATATCAAAAAGAAGTTTAATATCATTGATTTCTTAATTTATTAATATATTTAAAAATAAATATAATTATTTAAATATTTTCATGTGAAATAGACTTTTAAACAGACTAACAATTCATATCAGACTTTCAAAAGATCGGACTTAGCTTAAACAATAAGTCTATGGCAGGCCACGAGTCAGACTCAGACCTTTAACTTTTTGACAGGCCAGACTCAGGCTCGACAAAACCTAGCTCGGCCTAGTTTATTTCCAACTCTACTTAAAATAAATTTATAATCCATGAAATTAAAAGATTGTTTGTGTCATTTAAAAGATTTTAAGTAGGTTAATGTCTAATATAAAATTAGAGAGGTTGTCTATGTCTTTTAAATTTAGATATAGGCTTAAATATCATTTTTGTTCATGTAAGTTCATGTTTTTATTTATTTTAGTCTTTGTATATTTTTTGTTGCAAATTAGTCCATGTATGTTCAAATCTTTTGATTTTAATCCTTTATTTTAGTCTTTGTATATTTTTTGTTGTATATTTTTTGTTGCAAATTAGTCCATGTATGTTCAAATCTGTTGAAGTCGTCGAAGATACTTCACACTTTCAGGCAAGCTTTTGATGGTACAATCATATAGTCTTAAATACTCCAATGATGATAAAAAGGAGATACTGTCTGGAATTTCATACAAGCTATGACAGAAGTCAAAAAATAAACGTGTTACACTCCGAAATCCAGGGCTAGGAAGTACTTTGTTTAAGGTGACGAAAGTGTCACATTCTTGTTTTCTTGAGTCAGATAATGTAATTTCGCCGGCAAAGTTTTCAGGAAGATGCATGAGACTCTTACTGATGGGAAAAGAAAACTTTCCAAGACTTTTCATACTCAAAATTGATGATGGCACTTCATTCAAACCTGAATCTCCTAAGTTCAAACAGAAAGGAGTTGCGGAGGGATTGCATTCACGAGGCATTAATGTGACAGAGAACTCTTGAAGACTATAGCAACGAGAAGCGTACACTTCTCGGAGAAAGGGTGAACAAGTGCTGCTACAAAGGCTCTTAAGTGAGGTGCATCCACTCACACTTAAAACTTCAAGCTTCTCAAGAGATAAAACTGATGGATCAACATGTGACAAACTTTTACAGTGGCTTAGTCCTACATATTTAAGATTTGGGGCACGGGATAAATTCGGGCACTCTTTCAGGCTTGTGGAGCAACGAAGGTCAATCTTTTGCAAACTTGGTAGATTCTGTAACAATATAGATATAGGAATTAGTTAACTCCAACTAACTCAATCTAGAATCTGTTGGGACATTTTACTTTTTGTTAGTAGTTAATACTTAATAGTTAATACTATGAGCCCGTTTGGATTGGTTTATTTTTGAGCTTATGCATAACAGTTTATACAAATAATAAGTTTTTATGTATAGTTTGTCAAAATAGTTTATGAAAAAACAGCTTATAAAAATACAAATTTAGTTAGTGAGATCTTATGAATTAACCTAAAAGTTTATTTATTTGCATAAGTTGTTCTGTATAAGCTCAAAAATAAGCCAATCCAAACGGACCCTTTATATGCTTTCACAAAAACAATTTTCAATTTTTAAACATGAGAGTCATGCATACCTGTACTCCGTCCCAAAGTTTTTCCACATTGTTGTATGGCAGGGAGAGCTCAACAAGCTTCTCAGGACAAAAAGTTGGTGGCAGAGACTTTGATGGATATCCATACCACTCAAAATATCTCAAATTTTTAGGCAAAAATTTAAGACCTGATAAAAGGTACACTGAGTTTATTACCTTTGAAGAATAGACAGAGTTGTTAAAGTCCCTTTGGTTTCCTTGGAAAGCAAGTAACCTTAGTTTTGACATCTTTTTGAATGCTTTGTGACTAATTTATAGGTGGAATTTGAGTCATATCTAACCATATAACTTCAACTTCATCAGTTCCCTATTAAATAAAAATTAGAATTGATGTTAGTAGATTTTCTCTATGGACACATTTGTTTAGGAGTGTAAGTCAAGCTATCATTCTCTTACACTATTAGATGTCAATACATCATAGATTTCTTTAGGGTCCCACCATCTTCTATGACATCCACGAGTTTTGGTAGATTCTTGTCGAACGATTTCCCTACCCATTTCTCGTAACAAATCATGCATTTGTATGCGATTATTTGAATCAATAGTTACAAGAGCTTTATTTACAAGGTTTTTTATTCCATTATCTGCAAAGAAACCACATGCATTTAATATTTGTATCACTTTGTTTATTGCATAGCCTTTAGAAAAACATGCAATGTCTAGAAATATATTTTTGTCTATATTGTCCAATTTATCATAACTCAACCTCAACACCTCATAGATTTCTGCATTCAGAACCTTTTTGAATTTATCGAGTGCACTGTCCCATTCTATTTCACTTTTGGAACGAAGATATGATCCCAAAACTTTCAGAGCTAAAGGATTGCCTTTGGCGTAATCAATTGCTCGTTTTGAGAGCTCCGTATATGACTCTTCAGGAAAAGTTTTATGGAAGGCATTCAAGCTAAATAGTCGAAACGAATTATGAAAGTTCATTTCTTCGACTTGATGTATTGTGTCAACTCCTCCACTTATAAGTACCTGCTTATCTCTAGTTGTCACAATGACTCTACTACTAGCTAGGTCCTAGCCAGTCGCGCCCGATTCCAACCAAGTTTTCTAGAAGTTTTGAAGTATTCACACCATCTAGTACAACAAAAGCTTTCATATTTCTGAGTCTTCTTATAACAATAGCAGGTACTACTAATGGTGTATCAAAACCAACATATTCATTCAATAACTTAGAAAAAAAAACGGTCTAATGCATATGTATTTAAGTCCATGCCTTTCTGATTCTTCTGTCACATTTTCTAAGAAGCAACTAAATTTATTGACGTCACATTTTTTTTATGTTTTGTAATTTTTTTATCACTAGAAATAAAGTGCTTAATATAAAGTCTAAGGTAGTAATATAATGAAATTAAAACCACTAAATTTAATCTAGTGGTAAAGAATTTAAATAGCATGTCACATGTCTTAGGTTCGATCTCAGCTCCATTGTAAACAAATTTTTAAAAGAAACGGATGGAGTATTAAGTACTTAATTTCAATAAATTTAAAAGGAACGGAGTGAGTAATTTTATCTCTAGTGATAAAAAAAAAGGAAAATGATGTATAGTACGACAAAATCACCAACGAAATTCGACGAACAAGCATATAGTGATATTTTGTACATTCAACTGTGATTTGAATTATGTTATGAGCAACTCTAACTATCTTGTCTCATATGCAAAGAAATTTTCTTCAATATATTTTTTAAAACATGTTCATAAAAGATAAATAATTGATGGCTTTCTAGCACCTTTTTTTGCTGATGTACTACGACTTTATCTTCAAAGGCATGAGACAAAAGCATTACTGAAGACCATGTGTTGTAATATTATTTTATTAATTTAATCTCTATTCTTTAGATAAAATCAGAGTAGGTGTTATTTATGGGAAAACAGTGATTAATAAGAATTCGTGAAATTTTTAAGTTTCTTTCACACCATTTAGCACCGCTCAAAAAAAAATTATTGACTAATGATAAATATATATCCCGTATATATTTTTAAGGAAATATTGTTATATGTTAGTTTGGGTTCCTACTTTAATGCATATATTTTATCCTTTTTTATGCTATTTTTTTAGTAGTAGATCATATTGAGTTAATATTTTTATTCCTATCTTTTATCGTGGTTTTTGTTTCTATTTGTATGCGTAGATTTAGTTTAACAATTTTTTTTTTATGTTTTGTAATTTTTTAATCACTAGAGATAAAATTACTCCCTCCGTGTCTTTTAAAGTGTCCACAAACGCCAGATTTAGTGTTTATATTTAACTATTCATTTGGTGTTTTAAGAATACAATTTGTCAATTGCATCATTAGTCAATTATTCTTATCTTTTTCAATAAAACTTATTAATACTATATACTGTATTTGAAAAACTAATTTTTTTTTTTTTTTTTGGTACATAACATATTAAATTGAGTTATTTGGTTTTATTAGATTTGAAACGAACTAAGGGTCTGTTTGGTTCAATTGAGAAGGAGGGGAGGGGAGGTGAGGTGAGGGATTTATTATGTTGACAAAATTACCCTCATTTTTTTATTAAAATTCAAAATTATCCTTGTTGGAATATTAAAATTCTAGGTTTTATTTTTTTTTTACAACAAAAAAAATTTAGGTTTTCTACTCATTAGATTTTTTTTTTTGTTATATATCCATTAATTTTTTTTTTGACGTAATATATCCTTTATAATTTAATCCTTATTTTGAGTTTATAAGGTTAAGAGTAAAAAAGTAAATTACTTCTCCAAAATTTAAAATATTCCCTCACCTCCCCTCCCCTCCCCTCCAAAAACTTCGAACCAAACGGACCCTAAGGGAGTATTAGATTGAGTTCATATATTTATGTGTAGATTGATGTTTTTTTTATAGAATAACTTGTTTGGTTTTATTAGAATTGGTTTCTAGATTTTTTCCAAAAAAAAAAAAATTATGTAAAATTATCTTTAAAGGTAGAAGATTTAAAATATTAAAATTGATAAGAACAAATTAGGTAACTTGGTATTAATTCCTTTTAATATACTGTATATATATATATATATATATTTTTTTTTAGTAGATTTAGTAGATTTGTTTTTTTTTTATAAAAAAAAATTAAGAAAAGAAAGATTTGTTTTTCCCGTAAAACAAGGAGTAAAAACTTGCAGAGTACGTTTGAAATTATTATATATATAAGATAAGATTCATTAAATTTGTTTGTAACTAACAATCTGAAACCCCTTCTTCGCTTACTTTCTCTTCTCACCGAAACTACGTACTCTTGTTCTCTTTTCACCAATTCTGCTTTTTCCTAATCATGAAGCGAATTGCCGCCATAGATATTGATGCACTGAGACTTGTTTCAAGACGTAAGTATTTGAAATTAAGAGAGGAAAAGAAATTGCAAGAACTAAAAGATGAAGTTGAAGATGATGATTACTTGTTCGATGAAGTTAAACTTTCTAAATCTGAATACCGCAACATCACATACAAAAAAGATATGTTGAAGCTAACTGTTGACAACAACAAGAATAACAAAGAATTAGAAGATTACAGCATTCCAGATGATTATGAGTATAATCAGGTAAAGAGATTCTCCGTTGCCATGAAGCGCTATCATGATGATAATCACAAAGAAGAAGCTTGGGAGGAAAATCAGATGAGAAAGGCATCGTTGAAATATAAAGGACAACACTCCGAAGAAGAATACCAACTTATGTTCGAGGACAATACTGATTTTATTAAGACCTCATTGATGATGGACAAGACTGATTTTATAAGACAAATCAAATTTCAAAAATCATCGAGGAGGTCGGTTCTTCACGAGGAGAGGAAAAAGCTACCTGTCTATGCTTTGAGGGATGACTTTCTGCAAGCGGTTCGTGATCACCAAATAATTGTCATTGTCGGTGAAACTGGGTCTGGCAAGACTACGCAAATTCCCCAGTATCTTCATGAAGCTGGTTACACGAAGGATGGAAGAATGATCGCTTGCACGCAGCCACGTCGTGTTGCTGCCATGAGCGTTGCTGCTCGAGTTTCTCAAGAAATGGGGGTTAAATTAGGGCATGAGGTTGGTTACTCCATACGATTCGAGGATTGCACGTCTGAGAAGACCGTTGTTAAATATATGACCGACGGAATGTTGTTGAGGGAATTCCTTGCTCAGCCTGAGTTGGACACTTATAGTGTTGTGATGGTGGATGAGGCTCATGAAAGAACACTTTCAACTGATATTTTGTTTGGATTAGTTAAGGATGTTGCTCGTGCTCGGCCTGATCTTAAGTTGTTGATATCAAGTGCTACTCTTGATGCTGAGAAGTTCAGTAACTACTTTGATCTTGCTCCGATATTCAAAATTCCTGGGAGACGGTATCCTGTTGAAATACACTACACCGAAGAACCAGAAGCTAACTACTTGGATGCTGCTGTTGTCACGATGCTTCAGATCCATGCCACTCAATCTCCCGGAGATATATTGGTATTCCTCACCGGTCAAGAAGAAATTGAAACGGTAGAACAAATATTGAAGCATCGGGTTAGAGGTTTGGGGACTAAAATAGCCAAGTTGATTATATGTCCTATATATGCCAACCTGCCAACTGAACTACAGGCTAAAATATTTGAACTGACACCTGAAGGGGCTAGAAAGGTAGTCCTTGCCACCAATATTGCAGAAACGTCGTTGACAATTGATGGGATCAAGTATGTCATTGATCCTGGTTTCTGTAAGATGAAAACTTACAATCCAAGGACCGGAATTGAGTCTTTACTAGTAAATCCCATCTCAAAAGCTTCAGCAATGCAAAGAGCTGGTCGGTCAGGAAGAACAGGTCCTGGTAAGTGCTTTCGATTGTATACTGCATATAGTTTTCAAAAGGATTTGGAAGATAACACTTCACCCGAAATACAACGGACTAACCTTGCAAATGTAGTGTTAACTTTATATAGTCTTGGCATTGAGTATGAGAAGTTGTTGCATTTCGAATTTATGGATCCTCCACCAGCTGAGGCTATAAAGAAAGCCATGGAGCTTTTATATAATTTAAGCGCTTTAAATAGGCAGGGCAAGTTAACTAAGGTAGGCAGACGAATGGCAGAGTTCCCACTTGATCCTATGTTGTCAAAAATGATTGTTGCCTCAGAAAAGTACAAGTGTTCTGATGAGATCATCTCCATTGCTGCTATGCTTTCTGTTGGAAACTCAATATTCTACCGTCCTAAAGATAAACAAGTACACGCAGACAATGCAAGAATGAATTTTCACGCCGGAGATGTCGGTGACCACATTGCTCGCCTAAATGTCTACAATGCATGGAAGGAGACCAATTATTCATCACAGTGGTGTTATGAGAATTATATACAGGTAAGGAGTATGAAACGCGCGAGGGATATCCGTGATCAACTTGCAGGTCTATTGGAGAGGGTTGAGATTGAATTAACTTCAAATTCCAATGATTTAGATGCTATCAAGAAATGCATATTATCTGGATTTTTCCCACACGCTGCAAAGCTGCAAAAGAATGGTACTTATAGAAGGGTTAAACATCAACAAACGGTTCACATACATCCTAGTTCGGGGCTGGCAGAGGTTCTTCCTAGATTGGTTTTGTACCACGAACTAGTATTCACATCCAAGGAATATATGAGAAATCTCACAGAGATAAAGCCAGAGTAGTTGTTGGAGATAGCCCCCCACTATTACCAGCTCAACGACGTTGAAGACTCGAGTTCTAAGAAAATGCCTCGTGGACATGGACTTGCACACTAGGAGGTGGTTCTTTGTTTTGTTATTGTAATAATTTTCTTGACCATAGTTGGTTTGTGTATATTGGTATTTTTTTTCTATCCATGTAAAAGATTTTTTGGATCTTAAATTTGTTTATGAAAGTATTTTATTACCTTATTTCTAGTCTATTTCTTCCTTTGAATGTTTTGCTTGCTATTTTCAGGTTGAAATGAGGGCATAATACTCCAGTTGTTTTGTTTAATCAAAAGGGTGAAGCTATATATTTTGACAATGATTATTTTTTTGCAAATTATTTTATGTATTCTATTTCTTACCTTATTCATAGTCCTATTTCTCTGATATTGATATGGTCATTTTTTTTGCTAGAGTTATTTTCCGATTAATGCAGGTTTAGATAAATCTATTCGCTCAAACACAGGGAATTACTCAAGAACTGAAGCAATCAAAGGTTTTGGTGTTCATCAACTGTCCTTAAAAACCTGGGGAGTCATCCAAAGGTATTACTTAAATTCAAAGATATTGAACTGAAGTACTTTTCTATATTGCTTTTAATAACTTAGACTGGTGAATTAGCATACATGAATTGGAGAAGTCTAACTATTATTCATGTATTGATATGTCTGATAAGTATCTAAGATGTGTATTAACTTAGGCCATTATAATGTATATTCATTTTTAGTATAGCTACCAGTTTGCAGTGATAATTGGACATATACTCCAATTGTTTTGTTTAATCAAAAGAGAGAAGCTATATTTATTATTTTTTGCAAATTATTTTCTGTATTCTATTTATTACCTATATTCAATCTCTCTGATATTGACGATTCATTTATCCGTATAGACAGTAACAGGGTTGTCAAACACAGGGAATTACTGAAGAACTTGAGCAATCAAAGGTTATGTTCTTCATGAACTGCACCTAAATATCTAGGTACTTTCCAAAGGTATGATTTAAATTCAAAAATATTGACTGAAGTACATTCATGAGGCAGAATGTGTCTCTATCTGTTTTCTTTGACCACAGTTATTGATCTTCTTAAAACTTTTTTTTTTGCATTAAAAATTGATTATATATATAATTGTGCTTTTTTTTTCCTTAGAACTTTTAATTGTGCAACAATTTCATGTTGTATTTTATCTCTTGAAGGATTACTTAAGGAAGGTAGGTCCCAATAGAAAGTTTTTAGGATATCAATGTTTAAATGAAGGGGGGAAATTATGTATCCCCCTTCAACTACTTCTAATATTTTCTGTATTTGTAAATGGTAGAGATAGGTAATGCTTGAATCCTGTTATATGCATTGGCGCCAGTAGAGCAAGATATACTCATACTCATACAAAAGCTATCGTCCATTGGCGGATCTCTAGCGGAAGCACCTATACAGCGATTGGAAATTTTTTTGGCTTAGCAGTTTGCAACGATTGGGACCACAAATGGAAAACTATCTCCACTGAGCTGAATTTCCAGGTGAAAGGCGTTACGATAGACGAGACTATGATGAGGGTTGGAGAATTTGCAGCTGGACTTGTATACTGTTACAGAAACCAATTTTGTGACTACATGGTATAAATAGGTTGGTTAATTCTGTATCCTTGGAAAATTCAATATTTGCTGATATCTGTAAAATTCAATATTGGTTGTTTTGGTAGAAATGTAGAATGACATTAGGAATTGTTGGAAAATATCTCTATGTATTGAAGGGAAAATACAATCATTTCATGGATCCATTCATGGATACACTATCTTAATGCCTATGCTGCATAATAATATGCAAGCATGGCTGCAAGATCAGTAAATTCAGCTCTCATTATCTGTTTGCTTGCATAATTTTGCTTACATCATGTAATTCATGCTACTAGTATCTGCAACACCGACACTTCACATTAAAGTAGTCTCTGGTGTCTGAAGTTGCATGGTGCATAAATAATGAAAATTGATTAGCGCGCCCCCAGATTGTTTAGCGTGCCCCCATATGTCTAGCGCCCCCTCAGATTTCTAGCGTGCCTCCCAGTTTTTTTTCCTTTCCCGGATTTCTAACGCGCCCCCCATTTTCAATTAAATAATTACTTCTGTTCCTTTGAAGTACATACTATAAGAACCAATTTTCAATTAATTGTGTTGGATAATTATATAGCCATATTTTAATTTAAAATTACATACTAAAAATGTACTATAATTATGGTTTAATTTATCACAATTAACATAAAAACTATTTAAGTACATCTAATGGTTTTGGAGTACAACCCTCTCAAACCATTCCACAACAAAATGGTTTTGGCATGATTAAGTACATCTAATGGTTTTGGAGTACATATCTCTGAAATCATTCCACGGCAAAATGGTTTTGAAGTACAAATCTCAGAAACCATTCCACATCAAAATGGTTTTGGCATGATTTTAGTTTAAAACTATCTATTAAAATATTTAACCATATATAATACTCTGAAAATTATCCTTAATCAATAAACTAAAATTCAATTAATCAAAATGAATAAAAAAATTTTTAAAAAAAAAAAAAAAACAACTAGGGGGCGCGCTAGAAATCTGGGGGGCGTGCTAAGCAATTTTTATTATTTATGCATGGTGCTTGCTTATGCACCATATATCTATCTATAATACTAAAAGTTGAGTTGTTTTTTCCATTTGCAAGACCAAAACCCTAATCGATGATGTCATGTGTGATGCAATCATTATGTCATAAACTTATATGGACCAATAGCATTACAACATCTACCATGTTAGGGCTTACATGGACTCCAAGTTGGCCCTAATTTTACTTTGGTTAATGGATGACTTGCATGTGTGCTCTATCTATAATACTAAAAGTTGAGTTGCTTTTTCCATTTGCAAGACCAAAACCCTAATCGATGATGTCATGTGTGATGCAATCATTATGTCATAAACTTATATGGACCAATAGCATTACAACATCTACCATGTTAGGGCTTACATGGACTCCAAGTTGGCCCTAATTTTACTTTGGTTAATGGATGACTTGCATGTGTGCCCTATTTTCTCTTTGGCCAACAAGTAACTTACATGTTATTTTCACTAGAAATAAAAGATAAATAAAAGAATAAATAGATTGGAATCCATACATGTGCTCCTGTCATCACAAGCAACATTCTTCCCATTGTCACATGATTTCATCATTGCTTTCTATCATGATTATCCCTATACTAGCTATTCCTATAATTATAATTACCTCTACTACTAGTTGTCTTTGTCATCATTACAATTTACATATTACATGCATTGGCACGAGAATTATAGAAGATAGTTATAACTTAGCACGAGAATTTTATTGATATTCATTAAAAAAATAATATAGAATTAGCAAACTATTTTATTGTTGATGGAGCCCTTATAGAGTCCTGCAACGAAGATGGGAGAGAGAGAGGGAATCTCTCGGTGGTATATAATGGGAAACATGTAACACTTTTCACCCCACTATTAGAAATACAGATTGACTAATTAAAATTTGAATTTTGACTACAACAGTTTTTTCATATTTTGTCTCATCACACTTTCATTAGATTACATTTGGCTGATGAAATTTATAGGAAATCTAAAATAATTTTATTTTTTTTTTATAATTTATGCTATTTTTTTATAATTCAAATTTTAAACTTTCCATAAACCTTCGTTCGAAATTTTTTAGGAATATAAATTTATTAATGTGAGTGGAGATTCACACATAGGTTTTACCATTTGATGCTCACGCGTGAAGATTGCTTCTTTGTGGTACGGTGACAAGAAAAAATTTGAGAATAGGAACAAGGTCAAAATATGTTAATAATCATTTAAAAAATAGTATAGAATTTACAATTATTTTTTGTTGATAAAGTCCCTACAGAGTCTTGGATTTAAACATATATCATACTTTCATACTCAAATAAACTAAAAGAAATCAATCTCATAGACAATTGAAAAAACGTAGACAACCTTATAAATTATATATAATGAAAAAAGACATAGATAACCTTAAAAAAAATTACATATGAAAATAAATATTATTAAAAAAATAAAAATTATCCCGTGTTTGACAATGAACCTAATGTAGATTTTCGATAAAGAGTCAGCAGAAGATGAAACATAAAAAAAAATCATGGTATATTTTTATTTTATGAGTACGCTCTCGCGCCATGAAAAACCGGAGTATATTTTTATTTGAGAATGAAATTTATAATTATTTTATATTTATAGGATCACTATATAGTTTCGGGAATTTAAAGGTCTAGATATCACTAGAAGCACACATGAGGAAATTCCACGGAAGGGGGTCCTCTCTCCAACGACCACAATCATTAGAATAAAAAATGAGTGGTGCGTCCCGTGAGCTTAGCTCAGTTGGTAGAATATTGCATTATATATGTAGGAGATTGAGGTTCAAACCCCGGTTATCCCACTTATGCACTTTAAGGGTGAAATTTCTAGTCACTAGGCTACTTGACCAAAAAAAAAAGAGTGGTGCTACACGACACGACTGCCTGGCTCGTCCAATTTGCACGACCTTGAATTTTCTTAATAATTTGGCTTCATACTATTAGTTTTCCTAAAAGAATTAGAAAAACAAATAGGGAATGTTTGATTATGCATTTATAAAGATAAAAAAAAAAAATCTTAATTAGGTGATAGAAAGAGAGTATTTGGTCTACATTAATTATTTTGGTGATAAATTTAAATTTTTAGATTAAATAAAATGAATGGATGAAATTTGATATCAAATACTCCTATAACTTTGACATATTAGTATCATTTGATCTTGACTTGACTCAAGAAATAATGATGGAAGAGAAGAAAATAACGGAAAAAAAGACATCTAAAAGGAACATGAAAAGGACATGAAAATAAAAAGTAAAAACTATAGAGGATCAACATGCTTCTTTGGTATGTCAAAAAAAAACATGCTTCTTTGGTGGTCAACGTCTTTTGATATTTAACATGATATTTTAGAATATTTGACTATATATTTCAACATATTTCAATTCTAATTTATAATAATACATTTATATATAATTTAATCAAAAATTAATAATTTTATAATTTAATCAAAATACAAATTTTAATATATAAATAATAATAATATTAAAAATATTATCCATATTAACTTAAATAGATCGGTCTAGTAGCCTAAAAAGCCTTTTTAATGGCTTGCGGCCTGTTCTATTTAACTAAATAGGCTTATACAAAAGTCTTGGCATATTCTATTTAAAGAAATAGGTTGGCCTGGCCTGAGCCTATGTAAGCTAGGCCTTAAGGTCTCGTAGGCCGACCTTGCGCATTTCCACCTCTACTCTCTACTATTAATCCATCCACTTTCTCTTGAAACAAACAAGGCCTTAGGGTTTTACCCATTCTTTTTTTAAAAAATAAACAATTAACTTCATTTTTTCTTTTTGGTCATGTGAAAGTACCAAAACTTAAATTTAGATGAGGGAATATTTTGAGGTGATATAATTTTTTAAAGAAATTTCAAATTTTCTTTGAATTTTAAATTTCCTATATATATAGTTAATCAAGAAATATTTTTTTTCCTCAAAAAATTACATTATCTCCCAATATTCTCTCATCCAAATACACTATTATTTTCTTCAAATCTAATTCAAAATCCCATTAACTTTTATCAAATAATCACTAAATTCACCATTGTAGATTAGATCTAATCATAAAGAATTTGGTAAAAAAATTAAGTTGTACCGCGAGATGTATATCCATTCAAAAAAGAAACTTCAAGATCAATATCAGGGAAAAAACAATTTTTATTTTCTTTTATTCATAAGTCCTACATCAATAGACAATGTCAATATAAAATCAAAAAAAAAAAAAAAAAAATAGACAATGTCAATATAATTGGTGTCAAAGACCAAAGAAACGTCAAAGATAATACTAATATATTTAGACAGAATACTTTCACTAAATTTAAATTAAAGATCTCATTAGTATGTATAAATTTAAAATATTTTAAAATATAAATATTTTCCTCCGTTTCTATTTATAAGCACCCTAAAAATTTGTCCTCAAATATAAGTCCATTTACAAGTTTTAGGATATATTTATTATTTTGTCCCAATTGTAACCTTGATTATTACTACCACTTTACATTTAAATATAAAAGATCAATTATAAACACTAAGGGTGCTTAAATCCAAACCAGTCCAAATAAAAACCACAAACCGATCAAAAAAATTGAAAACCGCAAAAAACTGAATATTTTTGGATGTGTTTGGATGCCCTTTTATGAAAACTGCTGGATCAGATCAAATTTCGGATTGATTTTTCAAAACCAATCCAAACCGAACTGTTCTGATGAACAAATAAGGGGGGTGATAAATAATTGGATCGTATCTAAGAAATAAGTAATTCTCCACAATTGTGCATCATTTCTGTATATTGAAAAATATATTCCGGGGTCAAAGAATCAATAATCCATGTCTATTGAAAAAATGTGAACTTTTAGTGGTTGATATTGATAATTTGAGTATACAAAAAATATGGGGATGAGAAAGTAAATAACACGAATTATTTGTTGACCCAGTTCGGTGAGAAGCACCTATTCTGGGGGATACCAATCCAGGAGGTAGTCCATTATTGATTGTGTTTAGCCGGTCATTCAAGAGGGGGTTGAATTGTTGTTCAGCCATGTGATCTACCTAAACTTGTATTAAGAACTCTCTTGTTTACAAGTGTTTTTCCGAAGAAATATCTATATCTATACAATAATGTAGAACTAGTATTTATAGGCATTGTTTCTCCTTGTTGCTATGAAGCCATGTTCTCCACCCATGTCTTCCATCACGTGATCATGTTTGGTAGTGGGAGGTTATTCTTTGTCCATTACGTGATCATGGGTTAATGGTGGTTGCTTCTCTTGCACAATAAATCATGGTGGCGGTTTCATATATGAACGGTTAGAACTGGGGCGAGGGCGTCATCTGCTTGTAGGTGGCGCCGTTAATATGACTTTCCCGCCAAGTTTGATCTTTTGAATAATATAGGCTGTCTTGTCGGGCCATCTTGCTATTGGGCCTATGCCATTTATTTTTGGGCCCTAGTCCAGTCCACGAACCAAACCGCATACATAAATTTTACTAATATTTATTTATCTTTTTAAGAGTATGAATATGTATTGCATTGACTTATTTTTTGTTCATTTTAAATTTTGTTAATACTATTTGTTTGTTTAGTTTAATCTATTTTTTACTTTTTGATATGTTTCAAATATAATTGATGATTGTCATTTTAAAATAGGGTTAAATATGTTTTTAGTCCCTATATTTTGCGAAATTGTTAAGAATAATCCCTATATTTTAAAAATGTTAAAAAAAAAGTCCATAAGTTTTTCTGTTATGAATAATGGTTCATTCCGTCTGTTTTTTCCAACATCAGTTAACATAATGATTATTAGTTGACCCCACTATTTAAATTTTAGTCCCTATATTTTACGAAATAGACAAGAATGGTCCCTATAGTTTTATAAAGGTAAAAAAATCCCATTTTCTTTTAAAATATAGCGACTATTCTTGCCTATTTTGCAAAATATTAATTTTTAATACATTACTCGTATATGTTATATTTTACGTGAAACTTAATATTTATTCTGTTAAAAAATTCAAACTATTGTTTTATAAGTAGTGTTTTTAACAATATTAATATTTAATAAATATTCAAAAACCGATCCAAATTAAACCGCATAAAATTAGACCAGATCGGATTTTGTTTATTTTTTATCCCAAACCGAACCGAACTGCGAATAAACTTAATTTTTTATTGAATAAATTTTTGCCTCAAAATCGATCCAAATCGAACCGCGAGCACCTCTAAACATATCTTTAGACAATTTAATAATTCTAATACATAAAAAATACACATTAATTACATTATTAACTTTTCTTAATATACATAAAAATGTTATAAAAAGTGAAGAATGGGGTAAAATATACACAATCAACTTTCTCACTCTCACTCACGTGCACACTGTCTGGTAAATATACATAGTATGATAGTACTATATTATGATCAAATTAAATGTGAATTGTGATCTGTAAAAGAGTATAGAATAAATAATAAATAGTGAAGAAATAAAGAAAGAATGTATCATAAAAGAGTGTGTCAGTGAGATGCTGCATCTTGCTCCCTACCCACCTCAACTCATTTCATTCAAACAAAATTCCTCATTACTACACTTCTTTGGACCATAAAATATTTATTGCTTGGAATTTGCATCCACGTTCACTTTCTTGTAAACAAGATCCTCTTAGTAAGACCTTGTCAACATGTACTACTATTATTACTAGTATTAATTTATAAATTCATTGGGGTCACCCCAATTAGTTTTTTACTACTTTCCCTTTCTGGGTATTTTTAATTTTTTTTAAAAAATTGTTTTTTTCTAGTGGGGTTTGAGTCTTGAAGCTAAATTTTGTTTCTTTATGATTTTTCTGAATATATTTCTTATATAATTGATTTGACTATTTGAGCTGCAAGAATAAGTAAAAGTCCAAAATCATAAGCCTTTTTTGCTTCAATGTTCATATCATATAGTTTGTAAGCATATTCAATCACTTTCTGATTATTTGTTTCATCTGTTTTGGTGGATATAGCAGGTTTGTATTTGGTGATTGATGGTTATTTGATATAGTACAACTCAACAACTCATTGTTGCAATCTGTGTTATATAAAGTTGTGGATAGTTTGTGTTCCTGACTAGGCCAAGGTCCATTCGAGCTAGATTTCAACTACGAAGACTTAGCGCTGCGTAGCGAATACTCTAGAAGCTGTTCCGGACACGGCTGTTTAAGATCCATCTCAGATCATTGGTGCCGTCTGTGAGAACAATTTTTATATTTTAGAAAGTGTTTGTATGCTTTAGTGTTTAGTTTAGTGTGAAATTTGAAGTTAGTAGGGTTAAATGAAAGGTATGAGTTGGAGGGTTGCATCTCCTAAAGGCTCTTCAAATTCAAAACCACTTTATTGGATTGTGGTTTCAATTGGATTAGTAGCAGTATTCATTACTTTTGCTTCATGGTTTTTTGTATCATACCCTATTGGTTCAACTGTTCATGGTTATATCTATGGTGTAGAAAGTTCGCAAATTTCTGGTTTATCGGTCTCTCAAAAAATCAATATAACTTCCGTTGATCTTCACATGAATGTAAGTTTAGATTTAGTAGATAATAAAGCACCTAGCAAGATAGAGAAAAATGATACAAGTTTAGATTCACATGTACTTTTTAGTGAATCTGCTTCACCAAAAATTGTTCCAGTAACCAAGGAAGTGAATGGCCTAGAAACTTCTGATGCAGTGGCTTCAAAAGCATCTATTCCGGTGACCGGTACCAATTCTTCTATTATGAGAGGTAATATTAGATTCGAGGAAACCACTTTTGAGCTAATGATTATCACTTTTACATTATTATGCATTTCTTAATATGCTCGACGTATATAAAGGACTAGTACTTGTATCTTGTTAAGAATTTCACATGGACAATAGGTAATTAGGTATTGCCACTTTTCTTTCAATTGATATTCTTGAAATTAATCTGTAAGTCTATATATCTACTCAATCTTTTGAATGGGTGTTTTCATTGTTCATTAGGTTGTGATCTATACCATGGGAATTGGATATATGATCCATTGGGACCGTTATACATGAACAACTCGTGCCCTATATTGACACAGACGCAGAATTGTCAGGGTAATGGGAGGCCTGATAAGGGTTATGAGAATTGGCGATGGAAGCCTTTTCAGTGTGACATCCCACGATTTGATCCGAGGAAGTTTTTGGAGCTAATGAAAGGCAAGACATTGGCTTTCATTGGAGATTCAGTGGCTCGAAACCAGATGGAGTCCATGATGTGTATTCTCTGGCAGGTTATTTTCATCCTTTCCATACTAATTTTATTTGCATAACTCATAAAACGATTCAATGCGTGTCGATGTCGTATCTGGTCATTCTGGTGTTAGTGTTGTGTGTGTCGGTGCTTAACTACAAAATATGATATTTCAGGTAGAGGAACCAAAGAATCAGGGAACTCGCAACATGCAGCGATATTATTTTGAGTCTGCATCTTTAACGATTGTTCGGATATGGTCATCATGGCTTGTCAAACACAATTCAGAACCATTTGACTTTGCTCCAGCTGGTGTGGAGAAACTCTATCTTGAATCCCCTGATGAGATGTTGATGGAATTTCTCCCAACATTTGATGTGGTTGTTCTTTCCTCTGGCCATTGGTTTATGAAACAATCTGTATACATCTTGAACAATGAGATAGTTGGAGGACAATTGTGGTGGCCAGACAAGTCTCGGCATACGAAGATTAACAGTGTTGAAGCATTTGGTATATCCGTTGAAACAATTCTTACAGCTCTTGTTACACATCCGAATTATACCGGGCTTACAATTTTGCGTTCCTACTCGCCTGATCATTATGAGGGTGGTGGATGGAACACTGGTGGGTCATGCACGGGGAAAGTTAAGCCTCTTGCAGTCGGTGAACTAGTTGAAAATAAGTATCTCGCATCGATGTATGAGCAACAGGTTAAAGGTTTTAACCGTGCGGTAAAAAAGGCGACAAATGGTTCGAAGATAAGGTTGATGGATATTACTGAAGTCTTTCAATACCGGCATGATGGTCATCCTGGTCCATATAGGAGTACTGATCCTAACAAGATTACGAAACGTGGCCGAGATGGAAGGCCACCACCACAGGATTGCTTGCACTGGTGCATGCCGGGACCTGTAGATACTTGGAATGAAATTGTGTTTGAAATCATTAAGAGAGAATATGAAGATGATAGAACATCATGAGTTTTTTTTTTCTCGACAACCAAGCTGCATTTATCTTCAAAGCTCAGGAGGGTGACTTGTGGAGTAATGTGCCTGCCTGAGAAGGGTAATTAAGACTAATCCATTTTCCCTTATGATAGAAACATATCATAGAGCATTTTAGTGTTTTTTTAAAGATTAGTATGATAAGTTGTTATCTCCATGATTCTAAATTGTGGTTGTGGTCACGGTTATGCTGCAAATCTTGATATTGAGGATAAATGCAGCTGCAATTTTGATTTTGATGGCGTTATGGAGGCCTCTAAAACTTTTATATTTTCTCCGCAATTTATAACTATGGTTAGCTCATTCCTCAATTTTCAAAATCTTCGGTATCCCTAATCAGCATAAATCTGTTCATGATTCTGAACATTTGTTTGTCCAATATAAGCTCATCCCTTTTAAATGTGGCCTTGCATTATGCACTTTTGATTCCCTTAATTTATGTTTCTATTGTAGATTATTCTGGCTGTTGAATTTTAGTGGTTGTTTGCTATGTTGCTTCGATTCGACACCTCATATTGAAGGTGTGTCCGATGTTCAACCCTGACACGACACAGACACATGTGATTACATACAATACAATCACTTTCATTTTCTTATATTCAGTGCCGTGTCTAGTGTCTGTGTTTGTACCGGTGCTTCATAATCTTACCATAACCAGGACTTTTTGAACAATAGCTTAGAGCATAAGTTTAAATTAACTTCTGCAACTGAATTTTTTCAGAAACTTTCTCATTATAATTTATAACTTCTCAAACTGATTTAATCTTTCTTTCCAGAAACTCTAATTTAACTTATCCAAAAAATTATCTAAGCTTATATGGACTTATTCAAAATCTTAAGTAAATAAGCATAAATCTTTTGTTCAGAAACTCCCATAACCTGAATGTTAATCCAAATTAGGCCTAAGTCATTAAATCACAATGCATAGCATGAGATAAAAGTTTACCATTTTTAGTGATTTTTACGATGAAAATCATACTAATAGAAACTTGGTGTTATTATTTGATAACAAGCATAAATGTTTCTTGTAGCTGACATTTTGTGAACATGCTTCAAACAGGTTTTGCAGTAATGAAGATGGAAAGTTCAATGAATTGTTGGTATGCAAGCATCTTCAGTTCTTTACACTCATGTAAGATGCCTTGAGATTTTGAAGCCTATGTTTTGAAATTGGAATGTCAACATTCCAATTAATGGCAATGCACAATCTCCAATCTCTTGCCATCTTTCATGTATATTTTGTGTGTGATTTTTTAAAACAGTGTATTGAAGAGAACGTAATTACCGGAGTATTTAGTATGCGAATATATCGCATTTACATGTATGAATGGTGCATACTAAATTTCTGCTGGTGTAGTCTAGCCAAACATGTATTATGATGATGTTTTTCACAGTCTAGAATACAAGATTTCAACTCTTAATAGACATTTGAATTTTATACAGTGTGCACAAACTGAGTTTTCGTGAAGATTGTTTCTTTCATGTGCTTCTGTCTCTTGAGAAGATATGTACTCAATAATTTTTTATTATATTTTTAATTTGATGGTTAGATTGATGAATTTTAATGTTTATTAAAAGTGATTGAATGGAGTAACTATATATAATAAGTGTCACTCTTTAACTAAGTGGATTTTGGCATCCATCCATGCAGATAGGACACAATCAAATGATAATTGATGTCAAACTTTTTTTTTTTTTTTTGAATGGCAAATTTTATTAATAACCGAGACTCTGCACAAGACGAACAGAGTCCGGTTAAAAAGGAACACAAGAACATAGGTGCCGTATATAAGCGGAACACCTAAAAAGAAAACTCCTAAACAATCACCTAATCGAAAAAACAACTATTGATGTCAAACTTTAACATCTGTATATATGGTGTGAACAAGCATTGATAATAATTTTTGGCTCTATATATACTAGCTATTCATTATGGATGCAATAATTTGTTGTTGCTTTTGTATATTGATAGATATTCACTATTGATGTCTTATAAGTGTAGTTCAGTTGGTAGATACTAGAGACATTATTAGATGAGTTAGTGTTCGAACTTTGAATTTTTCACTTCTCTACACATAATGTTGCGAGTCTAGTGAGTCACTAAATTACTTTTAAAAAAAAGTAATTTATCAATGATGGAAGCATTAGGAGTTCTTTTATTTTATGAGAGAAGAATTGCTTCTCTTATTTTTACAAAAGAATTTGCATTTTATTTGGTAGTTATTCATCGGTGAAGTTTTAGAATTTTGAGTCGGGTCTAACTCATTATAAAATTGGCTTATAAAGTGGGGGTTGTTTCCACTTATAAACATAATTTGGTGCGTTAACATAAAATGGTGAATGACCTGATAACTAAAAATCGTGACGAAAATATTTAAAGGACTAAAACTTACTAAAATCTTTTATGTGAACTATTTTTTTTTGTTAGATATTTATAATGATCAAATATTTATTTAACCCTTTGTTTATGAACTAATTCAGGCCTATATTCTTTGTGTAACACCATTTATAAGATTGTTACCAATTTGGTAGTGGAAAGACTAAAGGATTGTATTCCTAAGGTGGTGTCACCATTTCAAATGGTTTTGTGACATCAACATTGTATGTATGTATGTAGTTTTCGACTTTCATACTCTCTTTTTAATAAAAGGAAAATGCTAAATAGTGCACCCGATACACTAGTTAAACACATAAATAAGAAAATTTTATTTTGAAACTCGTGCATTCAATATATTGAAAGTGTAAGAAGTTGTCTTTATCAATATTAATTTTATGTTTTATTTCTATTTTTGGTATGCTTAACAAGTACATCAGATACACTAAGTATAACCCATTAATAAAATATAAGCAAAATGAACTTTATTGTATAATTAATGTATTTTTCATCAATTTAGACACTACACACTTTCAAATTGTATTTTATATGACTTTTGACTATTTTATTTTTTATACTAATGAGGGCAAAAGCCCATACAGTATGACTTTTGACTATTATGTGTATAAATAATACACCTCATTGTACATTAAGTACAACTCATTTCATGACAACAAGAGACTTAATTTGTAGAGTCTAAGTTTAAATGCAAAATTCTTCACTTTGCGACAAAAATAAAATAAAATAACACACCTCATTTATTAACCATCCTATTAATGTAACCATCTTTGGATCATTTATTAACCATCCTATTGTTTTTTTTGGTCATGTTAACTTGTGCCCTTATGGCACATTTTAAGGTATTTAAAAGTAGAAAGTTGCATTTAATAGCACAAAAAAATTTAATATTTAAAAGATACAATACACAATTTACAAAGAGAATATTGCTATATTTGTACTCTTAACATATGCCTTAAGGGCACATGTTAACATTTTCCTTTTTATCATTTTTATCACAAGGAGGGCATAAGCCCATATTAACCATCCTATTGATGTAACCATGTTTTGGAAGAGCATTAATCATATAAATTTTCATTAATTTTTATTGTGAAATTTGTGTCAAAAGATAAATTATGTATTTTAGTAAAAAAAGTATGTATTTTATTTTCACCAACTAATTTAAATCCAAATTTCTCCGGGAGATCTAGATTTGAGCCCTGCTAGTATTCTTGGAGAAAGGTAAATGTATACTTTAGACTGAATTATCATTCCTTCACTCTAAATTTTTATGATATCAACAAAAAAAAATTGAATCCAAATTTTTTTTTGAGTCTTCACTCAAAATAAAAATTTATTAATAATTTTAAGAAATGATAAAGAGTATCTTTAACACACTTGTTAAGAAAATAAATATAGAAGTTTTTGTTTAAAAAAATGTGTATTTAACTTTTTAGAAGGTTTTTTTTTTGGTTTACAATGAAGACATTGAGGATCAAACTTAGAATCTCATGCATATTATCCAAGCCAACAAAACTGCTAGTCTTTTAAAAACGGTAAAAAAAATGTTTGAACCGACAAGAACCGGACAAAACCGCCCGAAAAAAACACCGACTGTTTCAACCAACCAGAACCATATTTTCCGCCATGTTACCACTATTTATTCCATTTTCTTGATATGACATGGAAGATTAGACCATTTTTACGGATTGTCGAGGGTGCGTTTGATTCGTAAAACAATAAATACTGAACAGAACAATACAACACATAACTAGATCGTACATGACAAGATTGTATTGGAGAGAGATAGAGAGATAATATTTTTATATTCATAATTAAAATGAGTATTTTTGTATATTTTATAATTGTACTATGGACAAAAAGTTGTCTCGTGGTTCAGTGAGAGACATAAATTATTGTTTTTGTCATGTCCCTTAGAGCATATTTTGTCCAGTCCCATAGTCAGTTTCTAAATCAAACATGGTACAAGAAATGGTGTTCAGTCCAATCCCCTATTATATAGCAGACCAAACATACTCGATGTAAAATTAATTTACATTAACAATGCATATCCTTTAAACTAAAAAATTATTGGTCAAAAAAAAGATTTGAATTACGAGATTATAGATTCGAGTCACACTAATATTTTAGAAAAAAATAAAAAAAATATTTTTCCTTTAACTATAAAGAAAGAAATTAATTAATAAAAAATAATATGCAGTGGCAGTGTAAAATAATTTTTACACTATCGACTAATCATAACTCTCTTAATTAATAATCCAACCAGACTTGATTCTTTCCTTTCTTCAACCCCGGCGCGCCACAGACAGTGAGCACCAACATTAACATTGATTCATTGATTCTACACAATGTTGTCATTTTCAACCATAAAGCTTCAGAGGTATTATTATGCTTCTTCGATCCCTCTTTTTCAACTTCCAAACCCTAATTTCATTCCTTTCTTCTCTTCTTCAACAATGCTATACTCTCAATTACACCACCAACAAGACCAACACAATCTTGTTTCCTCTTTCAATCACTTGCTACATCAGAATCCAACTCCACTCATCTTCCATTTTGGTAAGATTTTAGGTTCCCTTGCCAAACTCAATCACTACGACACTGTTATTTCACTTAATTAAATGGAATTGCATCAAACTTAGTCACTTCAAGCATCTTGATCAATTGTTTTTGTCAATTGGGTCTAAACTCTCTTTCCTTTTCTGTATTTGCCAACATTCTTAAAAAGGGTTATGAGCCAAATGCCATAATTTTTAATACACTCATCAAGGGTTATTGTCTCAAAGGTGATATCCATAAAGCATTGCAATTTCATGACAAATTGGTAGCCCAAGGATTTCATTTGAACCAATTTACTTACGGGACTTTGATCAATGGGTTATGTAAAGTCGGAGAAACAAGTGCAGCCCTACAATTGCTGAGGCGTATTGATGGGAAGTTGGTTCTACCTAATGTGGTAATGTACAACACAATTATTGATGGTATGTGCAAAGATAAACTTGTTGATGATGCTTTTGATTTATATTCTGAAATGGTTGCTAACAGAATTTCTCCAGATGTTATCACTTATACTGCTTTAATTAGTGGCTTTTGCATTGTCAGTAAATTGAAAGAAGCAATTGGGTTGTTTGACAAAATGATATTGGAAAACATCAACCCGAATGTGTATACGTTTAATATATTGGTTGATGCTTTTTGTAAGGAAGGAAAAGTGAAAGAAGCTAATAATGTATTTGCTATGATGATGAGAAAAGGTGTTAAACCTAATGTTGTTACTTATAGCTCTTTAATGGATGGATATTGCTTAGTTAAACAAATGAATAAGGCTAAGGGTATATTCAACACCATGGCCCAATGTGGAGTGAATCCAAATGTTCGGAGCTATAATATTATGATTAATGGATTTTGTAAGAATAAAAGATTGGATGAAGCCATGAAGCTCTTTGAAGAAATGCGTTGTAGAAACATTATTCCTGATGTGGTAACTTACAATTCCCTTATTGATGGTTTGTGCAAATTGGGAAGAATATCACATGCTTTGGAGCTTGTCGATGAGATGCAGGATAGAGGGCATCCACCTAATATAGTTACTTACAATTCTATATTAAATGCTTTATGCAAAAACCATCATGTTGAAAAGGCAATTGCATTATTAACTAAAGTTAAGGACGAGGGTGTTCAACCAAGTATGAACACGTATAATATTCTTATTCACGGACTGTGTAAAGTGGGAAGACTAGAGGATGCACAAAAGGTTTTTGAGGATCTTTTGGTCAAAGGCTACAATCTAAATGTCTGTACATATAATGTTATGATCCAAGGGTTGTGCAACAAGGGCTTGTTTGATGAAGCGTTGGCCTTGCTATCAAAAATGAAAGACAATTGTTGCATTCCAAACATTGTAACTTATGAAATAATCATCTGTTCTCTGTTTAATAAAGGTGAAAATGATAAGGCAGAGAAACTTCTACGTGAATTTATTGCGATAGGTC
This sequence comes from Trifolium repens, assembly GCA_030408175.1. Lineage (NCBI taxonomy): Eukaryota > Viridiplantae > Streptophyta > Magnoliopsida > Fabales > Fabaceae > Trifolium > Trifolium repens. The sequence continues at coordinate 14,568,149 of CP125847.1, forward strand.
TACTGTAAGAATGAAACTTGGTAAGACGGTTCTTTTGTTACACTTTGTTATTTTGATTTTACATTTCAAGTTTATGGCATCATTCTGTTTTTGTAGTTTCCTTGCCAATTGAGAAAAAAAAATCTTTTGCTATTGTTGTTTCTTTTGTTAAGTGTGTAAGTGTGTTCATACTTCAAATACTGGGATGTTGGCGAGTTTGAAATTTGAGGTGAAGTGAATGAATATATTTGTTAAGGTTGTCATGGAAATATTGTTGAGTCAGGATTTTACAAATTGTACTGCACTTGCTCTAGCCAATTTCTTATTCTCAATAGCGAATATTTTGCTACTCTAGATAATAAATAAATCACTTCAATAGATAATGAGAATAGATAGGATAATGGATACAACCACAAGTGAAGAGACTGAAATCTGATAGGAGATATCCAAGTTGATAGGTAGAAGTAGATGCTAAATACTATTTAGCTTTCCACATTAAGAATATATAAGTTCGACAGTTTTCCTATACATTTATCAGTTCTGTATGCTTGAGACATGATTTTCTTAAAAGTTTCAGAGTAGAGATAATTTGAAAGAAAAGGATAAAATCAAAGAATCTGAATTGTGTTATTCTCAATTATACACCTCTTTTAAAGTTTCGGGAAATGACCGCCGTGCTCGATTACAGTTTGTATGCAACATACTTATTCCAGGGTATAAAACTGACTATAGTACTGATATGATTTTCCTTTATTGTGCATGTGTTTCTTTTTTTACCTCTCCTTAATTAAAGGCAGACTAAGCATAAAATAAATAATCCTGTGATGCATGCACCACATTTGTGGTATGGGGAAAAAACAGTGTAGTTTATGAAGTTTCTAAGTTTACCCTATTTAGCAATTTAGGAACAAACTTGACAGTTTATGGTTTTCATTATGAATGTGTTGAGGAGTGCTCTCAGCATACATTCTTAGCCATTTCCATGCCAATCATTATGGTGGTCTTAGCAAGAAATGTTAACATGCCCCTATTTATTGCTCTCCTCTTATCGGATGGCTAGACCAAGCCAAACATATTTGTAAAATTTTTGCATAGATTTGTCATTTGGTTACAATATACATGCTTATTGGTTCTTAGTTACAAATTTTGCTTCAGGTTTCCTTCAAAGGAAGATGTACTAAACTATGTTGTCCAATGCATTGGCTAAGGTATCATTTGTATGACAGTTTTTGTTATGTTTTGTAAGTTTAAGAGAAGTGTGTTCTTATTTTAGTTAAGGAAGACATAAAGAAGTCGATAAGTATGTTTATGCGAAGTCGATAAATATCCTTGTAAGTTGTATTGCAAAAGGTTGTTCTGAGTACAATATTTTAGAAATGAATAGAGCATAGCTCACATGCAAAGCTTAATTTAATTTCTCTCCTGCAGGGAGCTATTTGGTATACTTTAGTGCTCAAAGATAATGCTTCAACCAAGAATCTGGGGATGAGACTTTAACTTCAAATTCATATTTCATTTGCACCATACCAATACTGATAATCAACACTCTGATGAGTGAAAGCTAGTGCATGGACCTCAACTGATGATCTACATGCAGTTTAATAAGCACATAGAGATCGATCGTCACTCAAAATAAAAATTTATTAATAATTTTAAGAAATGATAAAGAGTGTCTTTAACATACTTGTTAAGAAAATAAATATAAAAGTGTGTTTGGATGGGGGAATTTTTTGAGGGAAAGTAATTTTTTGAGGGAATTCAAATGACTTGCACCAAATTCCATTGTTTGGATAAAATATTTAAGGGATTTTAAAATTCCAAGTATTTTGTAAGTCATTTTACACTTCCCAAAATGAGGGAATTTGAAATACCCTCTAATTAGTGAGAATTCTAAAATTCTTTGCATATTAATTTTTCATGTTGTTCTCCAAGAATTTTTTTTCTCCAAATTGAAAAATTCTGGAACTCTTTTTTCTCGCAAAGGAAAAATGACCAAGAATTTTTTTTTCGAAATCGATAAAAATGCCGAAAACTTTTTTTGTCTAAATCGGAAAAAGCCAAATTTTTTTTTCTCGAAGTCGAAAAAAATTCCGACGACTTTTTTCTCGAAATCGAAAAAAAGCGCCGAAAACTTTTTTTCAAAATCGAAAAAAACGGCAAATTTTTTTTCAAAATCGGAAAAAACGCCGAAATTTTTTTTTCTCGAAATCGAAAAAAAATCCTACGACTTTTTTCTCGAAATCGAAAAAACTCCGAAAACTTTTTTTCTCGAAATCGAAAAAAGCGCCGAAAACTTTTTTTCTCGAAATCAAAAAAATTCCGACGACTTTTTTCCCGAAATCAAAAAAACGCCGAAAACTTTTTTCCGAAATCGAAAAAAAATCTGAGGAATTTTTCTCGAGATCGGAAAAAACGCCGAAATTTATTTTCTCAAAATCGAAAGAAATTCCGATGACCTTTTACTCGAAATCAAAAAAATTGGCGAAAACTTTTTTTCTCAAAACCGAAAAAAAAACCGGCGAATTTTTCTCGAAATCGGGAAAAAACGGCGAAAACTTTTTTTCTCGAAATCGAAAAAAATTCCGACGATTTTTTTTCTCGAAATCGAAAAAAGCGCCGAAAACTTTTTTTCGAAATCGAAAAAAATCCGACGACTTTTTTCTCGAGATCGAAAAAAATGCCGAAAACTTTTTGTCTCGAAATCGAAAAAAATTCGAAGATATTTTTTTCGAAATCGAAAAAAAATCGGCGACTTTTTTCTCGTAATCGAAAAAATGCAGAGAACTAGTTTTCCTTAAATTGAAAAAACTCCGAAAACAATTTTCTCCAAAATCAAAAAAATGTTGCCGACTTTTTCTCAAAATCGAAAATATTTTGAAAACTTTTTTCAAGAAATCGGAAAAAATGCAGAGTATTCATTTTCCTGAAATCGCAAAAAAAATCGATTTTTTTTTTCTAAAAATCGAAAAAACTCCGAAAACTTATTTCTCGAAATTGGAAAAAATTCTATTTTTTTTCTCGGCAACGGAAAAATTTAAAAAACTTTTGTGGATCAAAATAAAAATTGAGAATGAATTACTTTGTCATTATTTACTTCATCCAAACAATGAATTTTGACAATGAATGGATTTTAATTTTTTAATCCAAACAAGAAATTTTGAAATGAAGGGAATTCAAATTCAAGCATTTGAATTCCATGCATTCTCAAAATCCCTTGGATTTTAAATATCCCCATCCAAACACACTCTAAAAGTTTTTGGTTAAAAAAAATGTGTATTTAATTTTTTGAAGTTTCTTTTTTTAGTTTACAATGGAGGCGGTGAGAATCGAACCTAGGATATCATGCATATTATCCAAACCAACAAAACTGCTAGTCTTAAAAAACAGTAAAAAAATGTTTGAACATTAGCGGTGCGTGTTCTTTAAACTAAAATATTATCGGTCAAAAGAAAGATTTTGAATTAGGAGATTTTGGATTCGAGTCACACTAATATTCTTAAAAGGAAGTAAATATAATTAAGTGTTCTACGAATCTTAAAGTCTTATAAATAGTTTAATGATTAGAATTTTACCTTTTAATATAAAAAAGTAGGGTTGAAGTCCGATCTTTCCATATTATATGCAATGTCCTTATTACATGAAGTTATACTCACGGCAATAATTTATTTTAGGAAAAAATAAAAAACATTTTTCCTTCAACTATAAAAAAAAAGAAATTAATTTTTATCAAAAAAAGAGAAAGAAATTAATAAAAAAAATGTGGTTACAGTGTAAAATAATTTTTACACTATCAATCGATCACAATAATATTTTTCGTCATATCACCTCAATTAACTCCACATTCTTAATATGATATAGAAAATTAGACCATTTATATTGATTGTCGGTATAAATAAATTTACACCGACAATACATTGTTAAATAAACTAGAGAAAAAAAGAGAAAAATGTATATGCACCGACAGTGTAAAATAATTTTACACAGTCAACCAATACCAACTATATTTTCCGCCACATCACCCCACCTTTTTAATATGACATGGCAAAATGATAATTTTTTATTGATTGATCGTGTAAAACTATTTTACATCGTGAGTGCATCTCCATTAAACTCGAAAAAAAATCCCCCAAATATGATTGTCCAAAATAAAATTTCCACTTATTCAAAAATAAAAATCCTCCAAACTCCAAAGTGCTCTTCAAGAGTTCTTCAACCGTTTCATTTCTTAAAACGTCTCTCTTCCGTCCAGAAAATTTCTCTCTCTCTCTCTCTCATTTCAAAATCTTCCAAATTCACAAAACAAAACAGCATTTTCCTGGAAAAACCCATTCTCATTTTCTTGGAAGAAAAGAAATCATCAATTTCTTCTGTTCATCATTCACAGTTTACTAAAATTGGTAAATTTCTCATCTTTCCTTCTTCTTCGGTTTCTGTAGAACATAACGGAAAAAACTGTAACACAAAAGTTCCTAATTCAGGTTCCAAAATTTCTTCAAGAAATATAAAAACATCAATGTAAATTTCTTCATAATGTAGTTTTTGTGTCTTTCACATTCTTTTCAACGTTGATAATGCCTTGTTTGTGTTTGAGTTTATTCCTCGTTTTTTATATTCAATAGTGCATTTTGTTACATTTTCTTTTACATTGTTTAGAAACTTGTCAATTGTGATGCTTGGTTCTTGATGAATTTTGGGGTTTAATTTAATTTTAATTTTTTTGTGTTTGGTTATCTTTATTATTATTTTTTCCTTCCATTGGATTAGGATAAATGACATTGCACTTGTTATAGAGTGGTCTTAGGTTATTGTTATGTTACATGGACCAAATTACTCAATTGAATTGTTAAAAATCAAAATTTCAACCAATGGTCTTGTTGGAAAAGATTAAATTTGTACCTCGCAAGGACGTGGTTTTGCCGTTGTGAGGACCTTGTTGGTCGGTAATATATAAGCACAGATGTATGCTTAGTTGTCCTCAACCCTGATGACCCCTCGGGACCCAACTAACCTAAACTTTTCGTTACAAAAAAAAAAAATATTAAAGTTTCAATAAAAAGGAAGATACATTGAAAGATTAATCACCAAGGAGTTATGTGGAATTTTGAATGAATTTCTTTTGTTGGAGTTTGTTTGTTTAGTAAGGAGAACAATAAATGCTTTAAGTCTAGCAATTTATCAATTGAGCCTTAACCAACCGGTGAGCTGGGACTAATGGCCACCTTTGAGGCATTGGCTATGGATTTGTGACATCAACCAAAATGATCCTTTTTATGGTGTCTTATGGAAAATCGGGACTCTAATAAACAAAATATGAGTACTGTTATTTAAAGTGCTTTTAACTCGATTGTATATAAATGGTGTTATAAGGTAATCCTCACCTTACAAGCCTGTTGTGTAGGGTTGAGTTAGGCCAAACACCCAATTATAAGAAATGGTATTCATGCTTTTTGTTATTACCATTTAATTGATTGATATAGCTAATGTTACATTGGGAGTAGATTTGATTCCTCTTTTGTTTGAATTATTAATTATTAATCAAGGGTTTTAAATCTGTTTCAAAGTATTACTATATCCGAGATACATCAATTTCTAGTCACTCTAGTCACTTTCTTTGATAGCTTTTTAGGAATGTTTTTAAGAAACTTTCTTTTTTAGTTGATAAAGGTGCTCCAAAATGTCTAAACCTTTGAGTGATCATCCTCTTCTGCAAGCGGAAACAACATGTGGCTCACTTCTTCAAGAACTTCAGGTACAAATCAACTTTTGCTGCAATCATATTTCCTACCTAATGAATATTTCGTAAACTGTGAAGAAACTCTTATTGTTGTCGTGGTTTGTGTTTCAAAACTAGATAATATGGCATGAAGTTGGAGAGTCTGAGTCTGAAAAAGATAGAATGTTGTATGAGATTGAACAAGAGTGCCTAGAAGTATACAGAAGAAAGATAGATAAAGCTAATTGCTCTAGAGCTCAAATAAGGCAGGAAATTGCTGATTCCGAGGCAGAACTTACAGCTATCTGTTCAGCAATGGGAGAGCGCCCAATACACAGTAGACAGGTTGGATATGTTATGTGTTATTACTAGTGTTCCAATTACTGTTTTAGGCATGCATGTACGAATATTGCTCAATCAGGATGGAGAAAGTAGGTTAAGTTTAATAAAACAGTGTTTAATGTCATATTTGTGTAACAATAATTTGGAATGTGTATATAATATTCTTAGCATTAATGAAGATTTTGAATAGAGAGGAATAGTTTATATTGTCAAAATTTATATTGTTATTCAGTTCATATACTAAGAAAAAAATTGGTTCTTTCATGTCTCTCTCATTTTTATAGTCTGGTCAAAAGGCTAGAAGCTTGAAGGAAGAGCTAGAAATGATTGTCCCGGAGCTGGAGGAAATGCAAAAACGAAAGCATGATCGTAGAAATCAATTCATAGAAGTTCAAGAGCAGATTCAAAGTATCTCAAATGAGATCCATTGTCCAAGAGAAATTATCCCATTCATTGTAGATGATACTGATTTATCATTGCGGAAACTTGAAGAATTGCACAGGCAACTTCACACACTTCAAAAGGAGAAGGTTAATGACTTCCCCCCCCCCCTCTCTCTCTCTCTCTCTCTCTCTTACTGAATGCTATTATTTAATTTTTAATGCAGAGTGATCGTCTCAAGAAGCTCCAAGATAACCTGTACAGTTTAAGTTCTCTCTGTTCAGTACTTGGATTGGACTTTAAGCAGACAGTCAGTGAAGTCCATCCTAGTTTAGGAAACTCAGAAGGATCTAAGAGTGTAAATAATGATACCATAAACCAATTGGCTTTAGCTATACAAGAATTGCGAGGAGTGAAATTGCAGAGAATGCAAAAGGTATGGAACATAACTTTGTTTTATAATTTCATTTGTGATTTTTCCTCTGGTTGAAACTCAAATTGATTATGGTCTGGCAGCTTCAAGATCTAGCAACGTCAATGTTGGAGCTCTGGCATTTGATGGATACACCTATTGAAGAGCAACAGGTATTTCAGAATGTTACTTGTAACATTGCAGCTTCAGAAAATGAAGTAACTGAACCAAACACCTTGTCTGAGGACTTCATTAATAATGTGAGTTATAAGCTATTTGCGAGAAGTAATAATTTAGTTTTCTTTATGTAGCTCAAAATTCATGGCAAGTAATAATTTAACGCAGGTGGAGGCAGAAGTGTCTAGATTAGAGGACTTAAAATCAAGCAAAATGAAAGAACTTGTTTTCAAGAAAAGATCAGAGCTAGAGGAGATTTGTAGAAAGACTCATTTGATTCCAGAATTTGATGGCGCGGTCGAATATACTATTGAAGCTATAGAGGCTGGTAAGTTTTAAGCGAAATGCAGCTGGATGAGTGTCATGCTTTCTTCTTTAAACTACTTAGCTTGCATCTTCCTTTCTCATGCAGGATCTGTAGACCCTGCTTCTGTACTTGAACAAATTGAACTTCAGATTTCCCAAGTCAAAGAGCAAGCTTTTAGTAGAATAGAAATACTTGAAAAGGTTGATAAATGGTTGTCAGCATGTGATGAAGAATCCTGGCTTGAGGAGTACAGCAGGGTTAGTTTTTTCTTTTTCTTCTTCATAATGTTCCTTTCTTTGTATCTTTGTTTCAGTAACCTACGTCAATTCTTGAAGACTCGTTATGTGAACTATGTAAATTCTGTGTGTCTAAAACAAGATCACACACCTTCTATTTATAATGATGCTGCAATAATTACATCAAATGTCTAGGAACTTGTAATGACTAGTAATACTAACAAATAGGCTAGGATGCTGTAAAGTCAAGGAACAGTAAAAACACACAAACTTTTAACAGTTTATGTTATTGAACAATGTGAGTGGATCACCACTCCCATAGTTATTGTCTGACAATTTACTAATGCTGTTGCCCACGTGTTTCTTCTAGGATGAAAATCGATACAATGCTGGTAGAGGTACTCATCTTAATCTCAAACGAGCTGAGAAAGCCCGTGTCTTGGTGAATAAAATTCCAGGTACATTTAGACCTTAATTGTTACCTGCAATTTGTTGTTTTGTTGTCTTGGTTAATATTATTATGGCTCAATGATAATATTATTAACAAAAATTTGCTTTTCTGTGCGTCCCAGTGGTTGTTTAGTGTAGAATGTTTTTTCATCAGGTTTTATGTTTCTAGATAGCCTTTATCTTTATTAGTTCAGAATGTCTTTTAATTTTCTTTTGTTTGCTTATAGCAATGACAGACAATTTGACTTCAAAAACAGCAGCCTGGGAAAAGGATAAAGGCACTGAGTTCATATATGATAGTGTAAGTACCCTCGAACTCTATGAGATACATGCAATGAATGAGCTAGCCTCATAAGAATTTGTTGGATGTCACCTTAGCATCTATTGCTTGCTCAAGTAAGTCTGCGTTAAACTAAATTTTATTGTGTGGCTTTCTAGGTCCGCTTGCTTTCTATGCTTGAAGACTACAGCTTATTGCGGCAAGAGAAGGAGCAAGAACGCCGTAGACAGCGGGTAGGAATCACTCATTGCATTTAAATGTTTCTCCAAAATTAGCTGTTAGTTATCTAGATATAAGAAAACTTTGAAAAGGAGACCCTTAGCACAATACTTGGGGTTTTCTGCTATGTGACTAGGAGTGTGCGAGTTGTGTGTGTAAAGGCTTCCTATAATAAATTCACTTATACTTCCATGGCATATGCTTAATGCACCACGTTTCCCTATAGTTATAAGAAAACCTCGAGTTTTGTCTCAAAGTATTGAAGTCCAGGCGGCAACATTTCATTGATATGTGATTCCAAAAAAATAATGTAAGTATTTTTTCTCCACAACTTGTTTAAGTATGACATCTCTATTTCAGGACATGAAGAAACTTCAGGGACAACTGGTAGCAGAGCAGGAAGTATTGTATGGGTCAAAAAGCCCTTCAAAGCCCCAGAGTGCAAGAAAGGCACCTAGGACGCCGAGTGGAAGTGCAGGTAGTAGAAGAGGGGCCTTTGGAGGATCAATGCTAAAACCCGATTCAAAGCTTACTCGCTCAAGCTCCACAAGGAAGACTGACAGAGTTCACCAAATTGAGGACGATGGCATTTCGTGTTTATCATCAGGTAGTTTTCTATATACTTCACTCTCGCATTTTTTATTTATTTGTATCTCTTCCTTGCAGATTTCTCTCTTGGTAAGTGTTTAAAAGAAAGAATAGGGATCTGACAAATCTCTTAAAAATTTGTTTCCTTTAGTTTTGGCATAATTGGTAAGGGGAGTTCTTTTGGCTCAATTGGTAAAGGGGGTTGTTTTGGATGTGATAGGTTATCTAGGTGCTGATCTTTTACTTAGAAAAATGTACATGTATTTTTCTTGTCTCCTCCTGTGGTATTTTTCAATGTCTATCTCTTAATTCGTTTTACGAAAATGGCTATTTCATTATTGTCAGATTCCAATAGCGTAGCATTTTCATTCTGACATAAGCAGCCTCCATCAATGTAGTTATATGTTGAATTTCCACCTAACGACAACCTCTAACTGTTAAATACCTGCTTATGATTTCCTTGGATTTAGAAGAAGATTCTCCCACAGTTATGTTTCAACTTGTGTCATTTAAAATACAACCTCAGATTGTTGGATACACGTTTATGTTTTCTTTTGTTTTAGAAGAAGATTCTCCACCGGACTCTCCCAAGTTCTCTTGATGGTGGTTTTTTCTAAGGCTGTATGTGGCACCACGGAACGGTTTAGGCATTTTTTTTTGTTTGATGTCGGAGGTGGAGGTCAAAGCCACATCTCAGCTGGTAGATTTTCCCATAATTTCTTTCTGGTATATCTAGATCTAGCATTTTCTTATGTTTGTGTTTCGCACATAATTTCACAAACATCACATAAGATTAGCAATGTTTATACTGCAATTTTCATGTACTATATGCGCATGCATTTAAGCCGCTTACAAGTGCTTGTTTCTCCTTGTGTTCATGCAGCTAGAAGAGGAGTTGATAATATTGCTGATATTTCTATGCGAAGATACTCATTGGGTGCTGGAGTTGTTCGGGATATCAAATCTCCTTTGACACGACAACCTTTTTCGACCATCTCTTCAACAATATCATCACAAGAGAATGTGGAAAATGTGACAGCTGAATCGAATATGCTGAAGCAGAAATTGCAGAAAACATTAGCAATTAACAATTTTCCATTCACTACTACTACTACTACCTCAAAAGCAGAGACAGTTGTAGATGAAGAGAATAGAACTCCAAAAGCAATGCCTATTCCTGCCTCCACTACTACACCAAGGACAGTGTCAATACCTATGAATATGGCCATGACTCCAGCTCCTTTTGGAAGTAATCAGGTTCAAGAAATTGAATATTCCTTTGAGGAAAGAAGGTTTGGTTTTGTATTAGTATGACATTTTGATTTGGTTTTCAGTTTGTTATAGTGATGGTAATCACAAGTTAATTGTAATTAGCTTCCAGATTTTGTAATCACGTTATTAGTGCGAAGTTTCTACCGATTTATTTACCAATTACTAAACTCCTCATGGAAACTTGGTTGATCGCTTTTAGTGGAGTCTTCCCTCTCAACCATGTTTTTTTTTGCGGAGTCTTCCCTCCCAGCCACCTTTTTCCCATCATTTATCCTCAAGCCTGAGACCTTATTTTAGGGATCGAAGTTTAGTTCCACTCAAATTAATGTAATGTTAGTTTGGTAAGTCCTGTTTGACATCCACTCAAAATAGAAGGATTAAAATATAAATTCAATCAAAATACGAAAGTTTAAACTGCATTTAAGTCTATATCTTTATAACAAACATAGCTATATTTATTTCGAGCCTCCTATTTCTATAAATAAGTTTTACAGCTCTAAAACAGACACAAGGAAATATGTTCATAGATTTAACAATGAGAAATGATATTTTGACAATTATTTGGGACCCGGGATGGATCTATTTTGTGGTGTGTGTGGGCCAGTGCCCCCACTATCTTTTGGAGAGAAAATATGTACCACCGTATACATACTCATCACTCATACAGTTACCAATTAACTAAATGTGCCCACACATACAATATAGGTAAACAATTATTTTGGTTTGTGAGTGCATAAGACATTATCATTATAGGTTTTGATTGTATCAAAATTATAAATACATGTGAAAATGTTTGTCTTATTTGTTATTTTAGTTTTAGAATTTATTTCTATGTAGTCAAAATAATCATTAAATATATTTTTTATTGATCAATTTAGTCAATTTATGATTGTTTGCTATGTAAACAAATAACTCATATTGCAATCCTTTATAGAAGGTGGGTAGAATCCTTCTATCATGTAGCTCTTGTACTCCCTTTAATAAAATGTTTGCTTATAAAAAAAAATAAAACCCGCGTTGCAAATTCCTAGATTTTTGTGATTATTTTAGTTATTTATATAGAGTGAAATTTTTACTGACATGGTAAATCAGAAAATCGTTAAATATTTTTAGAATATGAAACTCACGGAAAAAAATTATGATGTGTATTTATGTTTTAAAAAATAAATTTTTATATATATTTAATACGACAAATTTATATATATGTTGCCCCCACTACTCAAAATTTCTGCATCCGTCCCTTGGGACAACCAAGCTAACAACCCTTTCATACAAAGTTGTTTTAATTTTTTAAATAATTTTCTACTTGCTTTGATTTTTGTGACAATATCCACATTACTTTATATTTTTAGTTGTTTAAAAAGTTATCAAAAAATAATTGTTCAAATAACACAACTCTTTAACAATAACCTTGAAAATAAATTTAACAATCCATAATAACTTTTTTTGTTTACATCATCTTGCTTTTATTTTTTAAATCTTAACTTCTTTTGTTTACATCATCTTGCTTTTATTTTTTAAATCTTCTTTTTTCTTTTTCCTCATAAAACAAAGAGTAGGTACTAAGTAAGATGCCTTGTGGTCAACACAAAATGAAAAGAAAAAAATGCAAATAAGAGGGGAAAAGAAAAACATCATGCCTAAAACAATGGGAACACAAAAAGGGAGGTTGGTGCACGCATTTTTTAGTAGATTCGCCAAACTTGGAAGAAATTCCAATCCATTTTCCTTTTTAAAAAACAATCCATTTTTAATATTTCAATTTTGTAAAACTCTTTTTTTTATTCCACAAGCTTAAAAATATATTTAAATAAAAAGTATAAAACTTGAGGATAAAATTCTAACTTAGAATTTGTACCAAAATAAAATCTAACTTAGAAAAAGAATAAAAAATTGAAAATGTAAAAGATAGAAACAAAACCTATTTATAGTCAACTTTAATTGAATTTAAAAAATTTATTTTCCTTGTAAAACTCTCATTTATTGTCAACATTAATTTAGTTGAAAAAACAAAACTTGTCAGAATTTGGAATAATGTGCTAATTGGCTCCACTCCACTTTAACATTTTTAAATTTTTTTAAAAGTTAAATAAATAAACAAATAGCAATTTACATTAAAAAAAGCATTTTCCTTTCTTTTCCAAAACTATCCTTGTTATTTTAAAGTATTCAAATCAAACTAGTACTACTATAGAGTACTATTCACATTAATTAATTTATTAAATTAAAATGCCTTTATTGAATTTTCAAGACGGACGTGAACCAATTTCTTAACCAAAATTTATACTTTTAATTTAATAATTAAAATATATCATTTAATAATTAAATTCCCATTGTTTAATTACTTTTTCATTATAATTTTGTCAAAAAAAAAAAAACTTTTCATTCTAATAAAATTTTATTCTATATGTATAGTTTTTCTACTTTATTTATTTACTCCGCCTTTTTCCTACAAACCCTAATTTTCATAAATCAGTCTGTAGAATCTGTGAACTGGAGTTGTAATTTTTCTCTGTAATAGTTGAATTTTTTGGTTTTTTTGAAAAAAGAAAAGTTTTAATTTTGAAGTTTTTATCTTTCTCTGAAATGGTGAAGGTTTAAGCTACAGTGTTACGTTTTTTTCGGATTTTATCCTCAAAATTGAAAAATCTGCTTCTTGGTTTTCATCATTTCTGAAAAAGTTTGTATTTTTAAACTTTTTTTGTGGTTACAAATTTTATTTAGCTCAAATTTGATTGTGCTGTTTCTGGGTATCTTAGTTTTGCATATAAGTACATAGTTTCTGAACAAAGATTTAATCTTTCAAACTTTTGAGCTTTTGGGGTGTCTTAGTTTTTCTTTGATTCTCAAAAAAATGGAAGAAAGAGAGATTTTTGGTTCTGGGCATGCTGTTAATGTTAACCAGGTCCCACAGAGATTCAATTTAGCTCAGAATTCATTGAATTTTTCTGGGCCCACAGGAGATTTGCCGGCTGCGGCGAGTGGACCGGCTGCGGCTGCCGGTGGTATGGAGGTAAAGAAGAAGAGGGGTAGGCCTAGAAAGTCTGAATCTGGAAGTAAGCCGGCGTTGTCGCCTATGCCGATTTCGGCCTCCATTCCATTGACTGGAGATTTCTCTGGTTGGAAAAGTGGTGGAGGGAAGCCCTTTGAATCAATCAAAAAGCCTTTGAAGTTAAATGATTTTGATGAAGGTAATTTTGATGAAAATTGTAGAAATAAAATGATTATTCTTTTGATCCTTACTATTTTTAGCCTTTGATCTGATTAGTTACTTTGCATTATGTTTGTTTTTAGCTTAACTGTTACATTTGTTGTGAATAACGATCAGCCTTTGATCTATTCTTGAACTTATGTGTTTTTGTTTTTTTGTTCATGATTTCGTTTTGGATCGATTCATGTTTTAGATGTGGAATTTATATATAGTGGTATGAGTGGACCCTTAATATAGATTCCCTTTCAGATCATAAATTGAAGATGTGTGATTTTGGAAGGGGATGTTTTGTGGTCATAGTAACGTCAGGTCGTTTTTCAAATCATATAACACATGATATATTTGATACTTGTTTTTCCCCCTTTATGAGTGGTTAAATGACATTATTTGATCTTCGAAATCGAGTAAATTGAAGGGACCACATTATCATGATTAGTGGGGTAAATGACTAATTACATTCAATTATTTCATTTTTTCAAATTTTTACCAGTGTCGACGTGTCAGTGTTGTGTGCCCGTGTTTGTGTTAGTGTTTCATAGGTGATAATTGACCTGTGGGATATTGGTTTGGACTTTGGATTATGACATGTTGCTAAATTAGGACTCAAAAGTGTATAATCTTTGATGTGAAAAGAATGATGGTTGAGTTGAATTTGCTTATTTGAAAATTTGGTAGTTTTAATTCTATCAGAGTTGTTTGAAATTTTATATTTTAGATCTTTAAATGAATTCTTCATTGCATAATGTAACAATGGCTTCATAAAATGACAGTTTTGATTTATATGATCAATTAAATGCACGTCTCAAGTTCAGTTCTATGGTCTTTGCTCAGTTCATATGATTTAGGGAAGCAGTGTAAATTTATTTTACTAATGTATTTGGATTTATACATTTGGAATTAGTGTCTTTTAATCTTCCTTTTACGTAATGAAATCAATGTGCAATTTCTTTGTGACTTAGATAATAACTTGTTATCTTATTTTATCACTTGTTTATCTAATTACGTACCTACCTATTTTGTAGATGATGGAACAGCTTCCCCTGGTTCCAATTTCAAAACTCACGTGCTTACAGTAAATTCCGGAGAGGTATTATGCTTATTTCCTTTTAGGTCTATATTCTGAAAATAGTTAGATTATATCTTACAAACTCGTTTGAATGCCATAATCCGAAGAAACTTGACGGATAATCATTTCTGTTTACAATTTGTTAAATGCAATGTCACCTTACTATCTAATATAAATACCTTTTTAAGATATTTGAGATTTCCCTTTCTTTATTTGATGCTATATTCACTTTCTTTAAACTATAATAATGAATAAATATTGATGTGTATGTACAAATATAATAGCTAAACATATTTGTTTAATTATGAATGTCAGGATTAGGATGGGATATTTCAATTAAAAACAAAGAACAATAAATAGTCATTTCGCTTTTTTGGTTGTATAGAATTTCATATTTTGGAAAACATGTAGCAAAGGCAATCTTAAGTTTTTGATTAGTCAGCGATTAGTAAGTATAATTGTGTAATAGATAATGTATGCATAAAATATGAAGCGAGAAGTTAGCAAGTTATTATTGGAAACAATACAATGACCTATGCATATTAGTTAATTGTATTTGTGATTTACCAACGGTCTGTTTTAGGATGTCTCGATGAAAATAATGTCTCTCTCTCAACAAGAATATCATACTATATCCATTCTCTCTGCGACTGGCACAATTTCGAATGTCACACTCCGCCAGTCAGATGCTAGTGGCGGTACTTCAACGTATGAGGTTAGTTCAGTCCTATTTCATTAGCACAGATAAAACAAGTTTAGTCATATGAGGTTATTCAGTCTTGTTTTATTAGCATAAATCACGAAGTTTCTTGCTGCTTAAAACTTAACATTAGTTTGGATGTCTGTTGACTGTTGTCATATTCTAAATATGGTTTTTAGATATAATAATGAGTTTTTATGTTAAAGATTTTGCCGCATGTAAGAACATTATCCATAGTAGAACCTGTTCTTAATGTTGTTGTGTCTATCTTTCTCCTCCGCAACTATCACATTTTTGCTGTAAAAGTTGTTTTTTGTTTATACCATTGGAGTTAAGTGTTTTAATCCAATGTGGTAAGATAGGACCAACCTATTTAGTATTCTTAGTTTTCTTGCATTGAAGATGTTCTAAGTGGTCTTTTATGCTCTATTGTTTTGACGTAGTTTCATTTATTTCATTGAAAGAATTTCCCTAGTTTCAGTAACTTTCTATGATTGTCCCTTGTAAATATGGCTTATGACCTATGAAGTACTGATACGGATTGAAAACTTCACCAATTCTATCAAGTACACATTCACGGACACTGGTAATAATTGAAGAAAATGAAAATGATTAAATGTAGCCACATGTGTTGGAATTGTCTGGACACTAGACACGCCTTCAATCTGAAGTGTCAGTGGTACGTTGTATTGTGCTTGTGGCATGCAACAATTCTTATGGAAACTGGTTGAATAATCAACATAAAACTTCTTTAAAGTTAAGAATAAGTGATTTGATACGTATTTCTTTGCCACTCTTACTTCATTCCGAGTTATTCACTCATATCTTCCTATTAAAAAAAAAATGCTAGCAACACACTCTTTTACAATCTCTTTCCATCGCTGTATCCATGAGATTTATACAATAGTAGGAGGGTTAAATAGTGGATCTTCAGCATCGCTATTTTTTTTTCTTCTTAATTATAGTACTAGCTCATGAAAACATTAAATGAATAGGTGAAATATATATTCTGCTTTTACAGGGAGTTTTCGAGATTCTTTCCTTGAGCGGCTCATTTGTGCCAACCGAGAATGGACTGACAAAGAGCAGAGCTGGTAGAATGAGTGTCTCATTGGCGGGTCCAAATGGTCGTGTTTTTGGGGGTGCACTGGCTGGTTTGCTTGTAGCTGCTGGTTCTGTGCAGGTGACTTTTGTATTATTTTAAAAATAATATATATTATCGAATATTCAAAGAACTCTTGAAAAATATCTTATATAGGTATTTTAATTAAACTTTGTTATTAAAGGAAAAAATAACACCATTATTGGTGCCAAAGATCAACTAAATGCTCTTTACTTCATAACCACATTTCCAATTTTTTTCTCTGTATGTGGGTGGTTGGAAATTGGAATGACATTTGGTTTTGACTTTTCATTTTAAATTGTGATGGAGAGAAAATTGAAGTTAATTAGAGAGAATGAATCTTCAGTTACACCGAAAATTATGTTTTGAGATTTTTCAGAACTTCAAAAATATTCAATCTATTTTTAAAATGTATTTTCAAAAGAGATTATTTTCTATACATTGATAGTCTAAAACTTTTTTACACATGCATCCAATCAAATAACACTGTAATACCACTTTGTTATGATTGTTTCTAAAACCTCTCTATAAATGTATACTTGGTGAGATATGATTGGATGCATGTGTAAAAATACGGTGCTAGTGCATACAAATAAAATCCTTTTCAAAAACATCCATGATCCCTTTTTCTAATGTTTATTTCATCCATGAAAATGAAAGCAGGAAACACCAGAAGTAAACGACCTCTTAATTTCACATTTGACCGAGCTCTTACTGTTTGTTTTATGCATCAGGTTGTGGTTGCGAGTTTTCAACCAGAGCAGCAGAAACCAAAGAAGCAAAGGACCGATTATACGTCACTACCTGCCCCTCCTACATCATCTCATATTAATAATCATGTTTCTGCTGAACAATTGAAACCTATCATGTCACCGGCCGGCTTTAACTTTGCTTCTTTCGGCAATGGCCAAGGCTCTGGCAACTCATCATCATCCGCAGATGACGAGCATGTCTAACACTAGCCGTTCAAGTTCAAATGCTGGAGTTGCATACTCATGTTTAACTCATTGATTCTTACAGTTATTGATTGAAGGAGATTAAAGTTATTACTATAAGAAATTGTTATATTTGGGACTTGTAGGTATTGGTTAAAAATGTAGCTCTCTAATATTGTTGTAGCTATTAGATTTAGGGTAACATGTTATGTCCTTGTTTAGATTTTATAAGAATGTTTGAATTTTGAAATTTGAGTGTGTGGAATGTTTCTAAATTGTAACCTAACATTATTATATTATTTTTTTGTTTTGAAAGAGGAAATTAGATGTCAGTCTTTACTTTTATAGTTTTATTTTTCCTGATTTTCACCACCAGTTTAATCTGGTTCGGGGACTTCAATGGTTCCTCCAGTCCCCTTCTGTCGTAGTTGCAGGGGATTGAATCGTGGTTTTTCCTACCAAGTTCAGCGTCAATCACCATTGAATCAACTAACGATTGATTAATTTTATTTATTTTTGAATACATAATGTTAGTACTAATTAGTTGTTATGCAGTTTCGTTTAAAGGATATTTTGGCTTTTAGTTGGACCATACATTAAAGGAGCTAATGAGTGTTAGGGGTGTTGCGGATCGGTTTGGTTTGGTATGGTTCTGGTTTCCTTTAAAGGGTTATCTATATAGATTTAAGCATTATTCATTTGCATTGCATTCTAAACTTTGACTGAATTTGATTAATTGTTGGATTAAGTAATGTTTGGAATAAGATGATTTATATGAAGTAGATTAGGAGAAAAGTGTTGACACATTTGAAACCATGGGAGGGAAACGCTTAACAACTTGGTGGCCTACGACGGTAGGCTCACACATGAAATGTAAGACAACAAAAAATGATATATATTTTTTCTTGTTAAGTAATGTTGTGATCAAATTTTATTTTTAAGACGAATAAGTGAAAAAAAATTGTTCCCCCTATATATTTTAGTGTTTTTATCAATTGAACAATGTTCATACAAGTATGCAACTTTCATTTCTTCAAAAAAAACAACAAAGGAGAAAGATTAGTTGCATTTTTTAAATACTCACGTTGATTTTGAATATAATATCAAAATAAGTCACATTAGTTAAAAAATGACCATTAGCTAGAAGAAATATTCTTACATAGGCACACCAATATAGACATAATATTTAGGCACACACACATCAATCAAAAAAATTAAAATTAAAATAAAATAGTCACATCAATTAATATAATTTTAATCATTTTTACTTTAACTTTTATTTATCTATGAGTGTGTGTCTAACACCTCAAATTTACATTTGTGCCTAAGTAAGTATTTTCCTAGCTAGAAACAACCATTCCATCTAGTTTTTAAAACATTGAACACTCTTGGTGTTCAAATTATTTTTTTGTCATAATAGATTATTTTACATAATTTTATTTTTAGACTAATGAACAAATTTGGACTAAAGTTAGTTCAAGTCACATCCCAACTCAACAAATTAGAATGCGAAGAACTCTGTCTACATCGTAACAAATCGGACCAAATTGCATCATTATTTGTGACACATCCCCGCTTCCACTTACTTAACAATTCATTAAAAAATTCTAATTTTTATTTCGGTAAACAAATATGCTCCCACTTCGCCCAATGCAATTTACTCTCCTCCAAACTGTCGCCCAATACTTCAATAGTCATTTATCTAGGTATTTTACTTATAAAAATTAAACAACTTTTCTTTTTTATAAGAGCTTCTTGAAAATCTGTTTGGTCCAGCTTCTCCTTTTATTGAAAAAGTATAAAATAAGCTAAATCAAACGGTACCTAAGTTTGTCAAGGTATATTATAAAAAATAGTTCATAAAAATACAGTTTTCGTTAGTGAGAACTTATAAATTAACATAAAAATTTATTTATTTGCATAAGCTCAAAAATTAACTATTCCAAACAAGCACATAGCATCTAGAAAATAAGTTATAATCGTGAAATAAGCTATAAGCTCTTATTGTTATGACCATTACCAAACATAGCTTTTTTGATCATATGAATTTAGAGTTAAATATATTTTTAGTCCCCACATTTTGCAAAACATAGGCAAAAATGGTCCCTATATTTTAAAAAATGGTGTAAAAAAAAATCTCATAATTTTTTTTAAATAGGAATCATTCTTGTCTATTTTACAAAAGACTTAAATATCATTTTCGTCCCTGTAAGTTCGCGATTTTTTTGTTTTAGTCCCTATATCATTTTTTCTTGCGAATTCATCCCTGTATGTTCAAATATTTTTGATTTTAATCCCTAAAGCTAAAATCCACAGGAAAATCTGTAGAAAAATTCGCAAGTTTCCTTCGGATTTTGGTTTTAGGGACTAAAACCAAAAGATTTGAAGATACAGGGATGAATTCGCAAGAAAAAAGATACATAAACTAAAACAAAAAAAAATCACGTACTTACAACGATGAAAATGATATTTAAGCCAAATGTAGAGACTAAGGGTTTGTTTGGCCTGACTTTTTTAAGTCTTAGAAGCTATCTGAAAGCTAAAAGTGAAAATAAGAGCATTCAGGAAAAAGCTAAAGTTGTTTGGTAATTGTTGTTTTTTTTAGCTTTAAAGTTATTTTTAAGCTAAAAGTTATTTGGTAAAATATATATAAATTTTTTTAAAAATCTAAAAATATATCAATCCTAATTAAACTAGATTAATAACTGACTTAAAAAAACAAAGATAGTAGCAAACTAAAGATTAATAACAAACTTAAAAAATAAAAATAACAAACTTATAGGATTTTCTTTACCATTTTTAAAATGTACGGATCATTCTTGACAATTTCATAAAATGTAGGGTTTAAAAATATATTTCAGGCATGAATTGTATAAGCTAAGGTAGTTCATTAGTGTCGCCAAAAGAGCTTTTACCCTTGTTACCACTTTTCCATTGGAAATGCCATCATATTTAAACTCCTAAATTTTTTTCATTTTAAAAAGAAAACGAAAAAACTAGGCAGTATTCACTGATTCAACTTCATTTTGGAAACACTGATTCACTCACAATCACAATCACAACAACAATGTCTTCTTGTTCAAAGTTTCTGAGGTATGTTCATGTTTCTCCATTCATTTCTCAGCTGAGTTCTTTCCATTTTCAAAACCCTACTTTTCTTCATTCTTCTTTCTTTTCTTCTTCAACTCAATTCCATTATGCTGATTCCATTTCTTTGTTCAATCACTTACTCCATAAGAATCCAACCCCACCCGCCATAGAATTTGGAAGGATTTTAGGTTCCATTGTCAAGGCTCAGCATTACAACACTGCTGTTTCCCTTATACAACAAATGGAATTTAGGAATATTAAACCTGACTTAGTAACTTACAACATCTTGATCAATTGTTTCTGTCAATTGGGTTATATCAATTTTGCTTTTTCTGTATTTGCCAACATTCTCAAGAGGGGTTTTAACCCGAGTGCCATAACTTTTAATACACTCATCAACGGTCTCTGTCTCAAAGGTCAGATCCATAATGCATTGCAATTTCATGACAAGGTGGTAGCCCATGGATTTCAGTTGAATCAAGTTACTTATGGGACCTTAATCAATGGGTTATGTAAAGTTGGAGAAACAAAAGCAGCCTTGCAGTTGCTGAGACGAGTTGATGGAAAATTGGTTCGACCTGATGTGGTAATGTACACTGCAATTATTGACAGTATGTGCAAAGATAAACTTGTTGATGATGCTTTTGATTTATATTCTGAAATGGTTGCTAAGAGAATTTCTCCAGATGTTATCACTTATACTGCTTTAATTAGTGGCTTTTGCATTGTCGGTAAATTGAAAGAAGCAATTGATTTGTTTAACAAAATGACATTGGAAAACATCAACCCAAATGTGTATACGTTTAATATATTGGTTGATGCTTTTTGTAAGGAAGGAAAGGTAAAAGAAGCGAAAAGCGTGTTAGTTGTGATGATTAAAGAAGGCATTAGACTTGATGTTGTTACTTATAATTCTTTAATGGATGGATATTGCTTAGTTAAAGAAATGAATAAGGCTAAGGGTATATTCAACACCATGGCCCAAAGTGGAGTGACTCCAAATGTTTGGAGCTATAATATTATGATTAATGGATTTTGTAAGAATAAAAGATTGGATGAAGCCATGAAGCTCTTTGAAGAAATGCGTTGTAGAAACATTATTCCTGATGTGGTAACTTACAGTTCCCTTATTGATAGTTTGTGCAAATTGGGAAGAATATCACATGCTTTGGAGCTTGTCGATGAGATGCAGGCTAGAGGGCATCCACCTAATATAGTTACTTACAGTTCTATATTAGATGCTTTATGCAAAACCCATCTTGTTGAAAAGGCAATTGCATTATTAACAAAAGTTAAGGATGAGGGTATTCAACCAAATATGTACACGTATACTATTCTTATTGACAGATTGTGTAAAGTTGGAAGAGTAGAGGACGCGAGAAATGTTTTTGAAGATCTTTCAGTCAAAGGCTACAATCTAAATGTTTGTACATATAATGTTATGATCCAAGGGTTTTGCAGCAAGGGTTTGTTTGATGAAGCGTTGGCCTTGCTATCAAAAATGAAAGACAATAGTTACGTTCCAAATGCTGCAACTTATGAAATAATTATCTGTTCTTTGTTTAATAAAGGTGAAAACGATAAAGCAGAGAAACTTCTACGTGAAATGATCGCGAGAGGTGTACTGTACGATTGAAACTGGGTAAATAGTTCTCGTGCTACACGTTTTTATTTTGAATTTATATTTATATTTTATGGCATCGTTTTGTTTTTGTAGTTGCCTTGCTTAATGAGAAACAAATTAATGCTATTGTTGTTTATTTTTTTAAGTCTGTTTATACTTCAAAAACCGAGAGATCAATGGGTTTCAACTTGTGGAGAAGATGTAGAATTAGAATATAATAGTTAGCGTTGTGTTTGAAATATTGCTGTGTTGGAATTAGTATATAAGAAGGACTAAAAGCAAGTCCCATAATACGTTGCTAATATAAATTTCATTTAATTTTTGGAGTTTGATTCTCATTGCCTTTGGTGAGGGTGCTGTTGTTCTTATTTTTTTAATGTCATCATTACAATGGTGGATTTACAGTTCCAGAAGACTTGATTGTAAAATTGACTTTGCTAGATATACGATTCCTCTTTTTCAGCAGCATAGTTCATTTTGATTCACAGTTTAAAAACATATTGAAAATGGGTTTTCTTTTGATGTAACTTGTTATGGCTTTGCTTATATACTTGAAATAATTTAAAAGGGACAGCAAATCTGAAGTCCTTGGAGATTTATTTCATTTCAGAGGCTTGTTATAACAAGTACTTACATGTTTTTTTGCGCATCAAAGAAACTAGTAAGGCATGGACTCTATAACTAGGGTTGGGAATAGGCCATGCCATGCCATGCTTTGACAGGCCTGAGCCTGGCCTATGATTTTTGTTCAAGCCTAAGCCTGGCCTACGGCCTATCAAATGCTATTTTTTTTGCCTGGCCTGGGCCTTGTTAAAGCCTGGCCTGGCCTTGTAGCCTGTTTAAAAGCCTGCATTACATAAAGGCCTCCATGTAATCTTTTTAAATAGGCTAATTAAATACGCCTTGAAGCCTATTTCACATTTAAATTTTTATAATTTCTACAATGTTAAGAAAAAACTTATAAAACTGTTAGCACAATAGTTAATAGCTAATAAAATAGAAATACGATTACGACAAAGTCTATTAAGTATGCCATAATACAAATTGTTTCTTAAGCACTAATGTTAATCGGTGTAGTCGGCAACAACCAAAATATACACCATAAGTTAGCAAAACACTAGATCTTCAAATCCAGACTCTTCAAGTGTAAGGAAAACACATCTAAAATCCTTAGCCTAACATCAAATCCTTAGCCTAACATTAAAAAAAATATTATATAAAAAATATTTATTAAATTAAATATACATAGGTCGGCCTAATAGGCTTAATAGGCTTTTTTAAAAGCCTAAGCCTGGCCTATTTATCTAAATAGGCTTTTTTCAAAGTCTTAGCCTGCCATTTTTACTAAACATGTTATGCCATGCCTAAGACATGCCATGCCGAAGGCCCATGGAGGCCGCCTGGCCTATTCTCAACCCTATCTATAACGAGTAAGGCATGGTTCTAGTAGTGATAGTAGTGCTAGTATTATTTTGATGCTCTATGCTTAACTGGTTTTTCTCTTTTATCATAGAATACTTATGAATCGTTTAGTTTTATTTATTGTTTAGGTAGATACCTTGTTTATGATAAGGCAGAGAAACTTCTACGTGAAGTTATCACGAGAGGTGTACTTTAAGATTGAAACTAGGTAACATGGTTCGTTTGTTACACATTGTTATTTTGATTTTATATTTCAAGTTTATGGCACCATTCTGTTTTTGTAGTTTCCTTGCCAATTGAGAAACAAACTTGGTAGATTGGAATACTTATACTGCTGTATAATTATTTTAACTTTACAAAGCTTAACGATTTTAGACCAGAGATAAGATTCTTTTCGGGTAAAAACTTGCAAGATAAGTTTCCCCTCCAACTACTAAATACTCCAACGGGTGGAGCTAAGATATGACCCCACCCAGGAAGAGAATCTTTCTTGAATAGGGGAGTGAGCGGCATAGATGGCAAAGCGGATCTCTTCGACTTAGCAAGAGCTTATACCTCGGCTGAACTTTCTCTACATCGGTCAGGAGTTGATGAGGAATTGGATTGTACACACAACAAGCACAAGCGTGACACTTATTGATCAGATGTTCCGATCTTGAAGACTTGTAGGAAGCATGAGTCTAGGAATCCTTTTGTTGGGACTGATCTGGTACATTTTAATACAACAACTTTGATAGCTTTTATATCAGGAATTAATAATGGCGTAACAGAGAAACTTTTGGCTACTCTGGAAAGTAAATTGGGACAGTGGGACAGTGGTAGTTTAAGTGAAACTTCGACTTTGTGATTTCTCAAGTAAGTTATCAATATTTTTTGCCACCGCCTTTGTGTTTTCGACCTTTTTGCATGGTTACTGTATTGATCATGTATCCTTCGTATGAATTAGTTTACTGACCCAACATTTTATGGTGTTTTGGTTAACTGTGCGAATTAAAATCTTTGCGTTGTATGTAGTTTTTATAAACTAATTATTCTGGTTTTTATCGGCCTCAATTGAATTTACAGCTAGATAATGTCTGAACTTAAAATCTAATCTATGTGGACTTGAATTTGGTATCTGTTACAAAACGTTCTTAATGTTTGTTGAATGCGATTATGCGAATCTCAATATTTGTTGGATCCATGAGTCACTAACTTTCTTTTTTCTTTGTAATAATTGTACTTCTGCATAATAATAATTTTAATCTTACAAAACTTAAATGTTTTAGAATGATAAACTTAAGATTTAATTGCCAAGACTTGAATCGTACAAAACAGGTACTAGCTTGGCACTTAAGTGAAGTAAGCTAATAATTACTTAAATTGTTCTTGCGGCTCCATTAAATTATTGTGTAATGGCTATGAAGCTCTGATACGTGACACGATATGATATCGATACGCCGGTATGAGAAATCTTTTAAAAACCTATATTCGATACTGTCGCGATACGTTATTTAAAATTAAATATATAAATGCACAATATATATAAACATGACTAAAATCAATAATATTAATAATGATAATTTTTTTTAAAAGACAAAAAATTATTATTATTATTATTATTATTATTATTATTATTATTATTATTATTATTATTATTATTATTATTATTATTATTATTATTATTATTATTATTATTATTAACGTCAATGTACAAGGAGTACAAATAAGGGAATAAGATTGCACAAGAGCAAAATAGTATGATGCTCAACATACAAGGGTTCATCAGTCCTAACTAAAGACACATAATAGCTCAAAAGACACATAATAGTCATGACATCAAGACTCTTCAGCATGCTCATCTTCTAGCAATAGCAGACAATTATATAGCTAGCTCTTGCAGCTATTCACTCTTATACCAGAATTTTGGGACAAGCCCAAATGCTTAAAATCCTGTTATTTGGAGGAAACCATAGTGACTTCAGAACAGTGATAAAGAAAAAAAATACTAATACTAATGATAATAAATTAACATCATTAATACTAAGTTAAGTATTTGAGCTTCATTAATGTTGTCCCAGAAAATTATGATCACCAGTACATCTTAAGTTAAATATTATACAAAAATGACATTATTAGTACTATTCCAAAAAACATCATCTGTACTATCCAAAAAAAGACATAGTTAGTTATCCGTGTAACAACATAATAGTTTGACATTCACTAGGAAACACAGATTGTATCGGATATTATTTTTTATTTAAAAATAAAAAGTTAACTGATATTTTTCCGATATGAGTATCGAACGCGTATCAGATTGTTAGCTCATATTTTTTACTAAGTCAAAATATGTTCTAAATGCATGATTAGAATAATAAATGTAATTCATTTAATTATTTCAATTGTTTCAAAAGTCATTAAAGTTGTTTGGTTTTCATAGCCAATAAATTTAATGGGAAATCATGCATGAACATGCCATAAATGTTCTATCTTGAACATTATTCTTAATGATGATTTCTTCAGGATCACTTCGAATTGGTCGAAGTCTCAGTAAGGTCGAAACGTCGTTGTGCAGGAGAAAAGTATGTACTTAGCAAATATTCAAGAAAGCATTGCTATTTCGACTTCGATGGATACAACGGCTAATTCAGAGGATAAGGGGAATTCAAATTCAAAATACGTGGCAAGACACGCGTTTTCTTTTAGTTAGTTAGACGTTACTAGCAGTTAGGAATTAGTGTCTATAAATAGATTAGTTCTGTGATCGAGCAAAGGGTCACAATCATTATACATAATCCACAGAAAACTCAAAGTACCCATGTCAACGAGCGAAACGAGTGGTCGAAGGAAAATGTATGCAATGTGCACCATTACTTTTCTTTAAACATTTTCATTTGAATGCAATTTACAGTCTTTTCATTTCAATACAATTGTCTTTTACTTTCGACTCATCTTCCTTTCTGTTTATTCATTCGAATAAACATTCTTTCTTCCAATTCAAGTTACATAAAAACAACTTTGAAAGCATAAGAACAATAATGAACACTAATTATCTTGAAAATATAAACAAAAGCACTATGTCCCGAGATTTACTAGTTGATCTCTCTTGTAATAACTCAAACTAGCGTTGTTTACCAAATTTCACAGTAAACACAGATATTATTTTTTATTTAAAAATACAGATTTAACCGATACTTTTTCGATATGAGTATCGGAACATATCCAACGCTTTGTAGAAAGCAAGCATGATTCTAGGTGGCTTTTCTATATTTTTTTTCTTTATTTAATTAATGACGTATAAATTAATTTATTAAAATAAAAAATAGTAAAAAAAAGTGCAACAACAAAAAAGAAATTTAAAAATAAATGAAAGAAGGGTTAATTTGATGAAAATTAATGAATTGCAAAAATTACAAAGCACTCATTCTACTTACTCTCCTTCATCTCTCTCATTTCAACCTTCAACCCATACACACCACCATTGCTGCCATCATCCTCATTCTATTTAACAATTCTCAAAACTACCAGCACAACAGATTCAAACATGAAAGTACCGAGACTTGCAGATCTCAACAGACATGAAAAAGAATCAGGAAATAGACCCAAATAAACAAAACACCAAATCAATCGACGACGAAAACGAAGAGAACAAATCATGTTTGAAGGGGTCTTTTTTATAAAAAAAAGTCAAAAAAATCTATTTAAAAGGCCACTCTTTTTATTTTTTATGAATATGTTACTATTTTATGAAGGATAAGTAGGTAAAAATGTTAAATATAAAGACAATATGATGATTTTAAGTAGGGCGGGGTGAGGGTGGGTGTTGGGCGGGTGTAAGCACGCCTCGTCCTCGTATTTAAAATTCAAGTATTTTTTATATTCAATTAGATTGACTTTTCCCTGCTAAATTCGAGGCGGTTTCTGAGTCTATTTGTTATGTCTATATTTAATAAAAATAATATTATTAATTTATTGATGCATTTATAATTTCAATATATTGATATATTAATCTCAGAAAGAAAAAAAAATTATAAAGATCAAATTGCTTTTAAAAAAAAGGCCAAATTGATTGTTTTCTTATAATAAAAAAAAAAAAGAAGACCAAAACGATATTTTCATTTTAATTATTTTATTTATTTAACTTGAAAAAAGTTGGTAAAACGACACGGTAGCATAATTCCAATACTTCTCTCCAAATATAGAAATAGGATCACACAGACGAACCTCAGAAATGTCTCCGTCAGCTTCAATCGTCGATCGCCGCACCGCCACCTCACGGAGTCGCTCGCCGACCATAACCGCATAACAATTCAGGTTCAACATATTTCATATTTCATTCATAGATTCATTATTCTATGCGCTGTTCTTAACTTTCTAATCTAATACCAATTTTGTTTAATACTAAAAATTAAATGAAATTTACTATATACGTATATGAATAGATACCTGAATCAATTTAATTGAATAGGTTATGAATTTATGTAATAATGTAATGTGAGATTGTTTAATTTTAATTATGTTGTTTCCTATGTGATTTTGTTTGATGGATGCAATGCAATTTATATCTTTCATTGTGCAATTTTTGTGTAGATTGTTTTTCTATAAAGACTAGGTCCTGTGGTTTAATTATTGATCAATTGTCGTAGAATAGCGGCTATAGCATAGAGGAATTCGATCAAATCGTTTTGTTCTGCTATACACTATTTACTTTAAACAGGCCCCCCACAAGTGGACGGTGGGATTGAACCCTCAGATTACTCGGTCCTTAGGCCAGATACCGAGTTTAAGAAGAAAAATAACTATTTATTACAAAGTGTGTCAAATAGATATTATTGTTGTGGCATATCATTATAGGGTAGCGGAATTTGAACACATTGCTATTTTACGTTATTGACAATACTGCTAGTGATCGACATATTTGTCGGAAGTTTTGTAACTTTGCTTGCTATCATGATGGTTTGCCGGAAGTTCTACCTTTTTCCAGGACTTGGAACTTTATCCCTTCTTGAATATATATGTAGGACTCAGAAGTTCTACAGTTTTTCCATTTTTCATCTTTCTCATTAATCGCTACATCCTCACTAGTCACTAGGAGTTCTCTTCTTGATGGGATTGCCTTGCAATTTATGAACATGTCCCAACACTTGCGCTTGATTCTCCTATTGAAGGACGAGGCATACTGCTAGTACTAGCTATCTATACCAAAATGAAAAATAGAGATAAGCAACTTAGATCCCATTTGGGGTGGTTTACTGTTTTGAAATTTTTAAAAACCAAAACCAGTTTCGGTTTTGAGTTTTTGATAATTTTCAAAAACCGAAACTACTGTTAGTTGAATTTTGAAATTTACAAAATCCAAAACGAATTTCAAACATTAACATAAACATAAATATTCATCATAAACATGTCTTAATCCAAACAATTCATACCTTTAGGATTCTAAAATACAAGTTTATATTGATACTAGATAGAAATATTCAAACATAAAAAACACCATAAAAATACATCATAAACATGTTTTATCCAAACATAAAGGTACATCTTGATGTCTTTATCCAAACACGCATAAACATAAATATTTAAAGATTGAGCACAAAATCTTTCTTCCTATCATCGGATAATGCCAAAAAGGCAAAAACACATCACTCCATAGAGGGTCTTCTTTCAATATCTTTAATGCTTTTGTAAAAGGACCACCGCCAATGCCTTCAAGTTTTTCAAGGATGCGTATAGAAGTCATCAATTTGTCATTTGCTTCATTCTCTTTTACATCTTCACTTGGAGTTCTGTTCTCGATGAGATTGATTTGCAATTTATTAACATTGTCGAACATCTGTTGACGAACTTCATTGGGAACAGCTCCACACGCTGCAATACTTTTATGCGTTCCCGCTAAATGGTGCTTAAATCGAGAAATACCACAGGAATACTCGATATTGCAGTAGTTGCACTTTATTTTGGTAGATTTATTATCTACTGCAGTGACATGCTGCCACCCCACATCAAGTCTTTGACCAGCAGCTTTTTTTGGAATTTTCCTAGGACCTGATAGTACCCAAAATCACAACAACAAATATGAGTGTAATAGAAACGTAAATGAACAAATGAAATTTTATTTTATTGATTGCAAATAGAAATGAGTTGAGAAAGCAACTCTCTCTTCTACTCCTGAGAGCTATTCTTACTAACTCTAAGAATCTACTCTCTGCACTAATCTAAAAGAATATCCAACAGTACTCAATTTCTAACCAACCCTTCCCAGATATACAGATTTAGCTTATGCATTATTTCCTTCACATGGTAGCTCACCTTTCTCTTTCTTATCAGTTTTCCTCTTGTGCACCATCAAAACCTTAGGTGCAACATGACTGGGCATGTTGTCACCTTCATGATTCTTATCTTTGACTTGATCAATATCTGCCATCTATCCCAAAATGAAAAATAGAGACAAGCAACTTAGATGCCAAAAGTGAATAACAGATATACAGAATCAAAATACCCCCAAACAAAAAGAGGCAAAAAAGTCCAGAGAAAGCAACATTAATCCAGAAAACAAAAAATAGAGCAAAAATGAAGAGGCAACAGAATCAGAGAGGCTTACTGCGCGCGACTGAGAGTGCGAGATTGAGAGCCCGAGCGGTTGCTTTGGAAGGTCAGGTAGCAGTTGCACCGCCACACAACTCTGGAGGATGAGAAGGTTGCAACACTTACAGAGGGAGTGCGAGAGGCACAACCTGTTGTGAAGGAGACAATTTGATCTGAATGAGAAAATATAAGAAAATTAGGTTATGTACTTATGTTTTCGTTTTTATGGAACTGAGTTGCAAATCAGGTCACACATGACCCAACAGTGGCAGAGCTAGGCTAAAATATTTGGGTGGGCTGTCAAAACAAATTAAAATTTATAAACCAAATAAGCAGATACATGTTCATTCAACAACATTCAACATTAAAAAGAGGGAGAGAACCAAAAATCAATAACAACACACTCAACAAGAACAACATTCAAAAATTAAAATCATAAATCAATAACAAGTTATTTTTGTAAAAGTTAACAAGATCATAAATCACAACAAAATTAATAAATCAACAAATGAGAACCACAGCCAAAATCAGAAGAACCACAAATGAGAATTTCATAAATCAAAACCATAAATCAATAACAAATTATTTTGCAATAACTTAATAAAACCATACATTGATTAACAACAAAATCAATAAATCAACAAATGAAAACCAAATTCAAAATCCCATAAATCAAAACCAACAAAACCACATCTCCTAAATGAGAATTTCAGAAATCAAAACCACAAATCCAATGAGAAATCAGAAGAGGGAGAGAATAGACCTGAGAGGGAGAGACAGAGAGAGTCAGTGCAAATCGAGCGGCGGTGGCCGTTGGATGGGAGAACAGCAGTTGGAAGTTGATGTGAGGGAACTGAGGTGACAAGGAGATGAGAGCAAGGATTGTGTGAAAGATGAATCAAATACGGAGGTAAGAGGTCGCGTGAAAGAAAGTAGGTGATGGTATTTTTGTAAATTTCAATTATAAAGAAGGGTATACACATTTTCCCTATATTAAAAGTATCGATGAGGTATTTGGTGGACTACAACAATGTTTGTACACCTTAGACATTTGTGGTTAAAATTAACGGAAAGAGATTAATTTGACTAACAGAAGTGCAGGGGAAAAGTTATTATGCATAAGGATTTTCCTTATGCATGGTGCATAAATAAATCTCCATCATTTATACTCTAAAACTATTAGATGTACTTAATCATGTCAATGCTATAAATGGTGAAAATATAAGAAAATATAAGAAAATTAGGTTATAAGAAAATCATGTCAAATAAATATCGTCTCTTTAGCAATACTCTTCCTTTTTACATAGTTATGGCACTAGATGAAGATATTAAAGGAATATGCTGACACTTATTTTGTGGTTTTATAGGGAATTTTTGAACTGCTTTCTTTGGATGGTTTGTTTTTGCCAAGTAGTGCTGGCATTTATAAAAGACGCGGTTCGATGGCTGTCTCTTTGGCATTTCCAGATGGTCAAACTACTGCGGGTCAACTTGCTGGTCCACTGGTAGCTGCAGGTCCTGTGCAGGTAACTTTTGTTGTGTAATATAATTCTTCTGGCCACTCCAAAATCAACTATAAGATACTCTTCCTTTCATATCGCTTATTGTTATTTTCTTGTTGTGCATGTGATTGCCAATATTAGCCTAGAAAAAAAGATACAGTCACTACAACAACCAACCAAGAAAACATCACAATTAAGATATAATAGCTAATATAATTGTTATTATAAATGTCTCAAAGGGTTTTCATTATTAAAACATAATGAATAACAGTACCGGCTTGAACTTTTTTAATCTTGTACCATTTGATTTGACTAAGTTCTTTCTGTCTGTTTTATGCATCAGGTTGTGGTTGCGAGTTTTCAACCAGAGCAGCAGAAATCAAAGAAGCAAATGACCGATCTTGGTGTAATGAAGCCTATCATGTCACCGGCCGGCTTAAAGTCTGCTTTTTTCAGCAATGGCCAAGGCTCTGGCAACTCATCATCATCTGCGGATGACGAGCATGTCTAACCCCAGACGTTCAAGTTCAAATGCTGGAGTTGCATACTCATGTTTAACTCATTGATTCTTACAGTTATTGATCGAAGGAGATTAAAGATTTAACTATATGAAATTGTTATATTTGAGACTTGTAGGTATTGGTTAAAAATGTAGCTCTCTAATATTATGTCCTGTTCTGTTTAGATTTTATAAGAATGTTTGAGTATTGAAATTTGAGTGTTTGATTAATTGTTGGATTAAGTGTTGTTTGGATGATTTGTATGAGCTAGATGAGAAGAAAGGTGTTGACACATTTGAAACCAAAGGATGTTTAACAACTTGGTGGCTTACGACTATAGGTTCACACATAAAATGGAAGGCAACAAAAAATTATGGTAGGTTTGTTTTCTTGTGAAGTAATCTTGTGATAATAATTTTATCTCTTAATATGAATAAGTGGAAAAATTTTTGTTTGAACCTTGATCCCTGCATATTGTAGTGTTTTTTTTTCAATTGAGCAGTGTTTACAAGTACAAGTTATGATAAATGAGAAAGATTAGTTGCATTTTTGACATACTCGCATCGATTTTGAATATAAATAACAAATAACCACATATGTGAAGGGTTAATTCTATTTTGAAAATTGCTCTTTAGGCCCCCCTTCATTACTCTCAGGCCCCCCATCGTGACAAAAATACCCTTACAATGGGTTTTGTAAGCTAGAATACGAAATAATCCAATTTTGTATCCTAGGATACGAAACAATGTTAAACACCTCAAGCTTGTCTTGTTGTGCGTAAAAAAACACCAGTTCGTATCCTACACTACGAAATAGACAATTTTTTGAATTTTTTTTTTAAGTTTCAGCCCATAGAATACGAATTAAACATTTTTTTGAAAATGCTACAAATTCATATTCTAGAATACGAAAATTCTTAATTTCGTATCCTAGGATACAAAAACGCTTAACTTCGTATTCTAGGATACGAAGTCGGCCTATATATCTAGCAGGCTGCCCTAGCTTTACATTCATAGCCACTTCAACACTCAACCTTCAAAATACGATCTTAGACGATTTTTTGACGTTTGGAAGGCTTCAAATCAACGTTTCTTCATTCATTGAAGGTTCCCACAATCATTTGATGTCATAGAACAGGTAATGTTCCCACACGCAGTATGCATTTGTTTATGTATTTTGTTTGTGATGATTTTGATTGTATTATTTGCTATATGAAGGTGTTTAGATGGCCAACCTTCGGTTGAATTGAAACAAAAAATTGATGAAGCCGACATTTATAAAGATGTGGATGTTGCACCCGACATTACTCAAGCTATTGATGTTGCACCAGGAATTGCTCAACCTAATGTTGTTGAACCTGGTATTGATCAACCTAACGTTTCCGTTAACACCGCCAAATATTTTTTTAACGCCGAAAAGTATAAGGTTCGAAATGACTTGATTGATTGGTGTAAACGTGAGGCTGCAAAAGCCGGGTTTACTATTGTGATTGAGAAATCTGATAACGGTGTTGATCGAAGGAAAAAGTTTTTCGTATTGGGTTGCGAAAGAGACGGTTTGTACAAAGAACCGAAAAGAAAGTTAAAGAAAGAAGACACGACAACAAGAAAATGTCAGTGTCCGTTCAAAAACTAGAATACGAAAGACATTAATTTCAGACCGTAGAATACGAATGGTAGCTATTTCAGATCATAGAATATGAAATGTGCGTTTTCATATCGTAGAATACGAAATCATGGTTTTTTGGTTTCGTATCCTATGATACAAATTTTTTTTGATTTTGTATCCTAGAACCCGAAGTGTCCTCAGCCTAAAAGTGGGGGTATTTTGGGATTTTTGGGGGGTCTGGGAGCATCAAGGGGGGCCTAAAAAGCAAATTTCTTCTATTTTTGGAAATACTCGCATCTATTTTGAATACAATAACAAAATAAGTCACATTGATTGAGAAATGACTATTAGGTATTAGCTAGAAACAAATATTCCATCTTATTTTTAAAACATTGAATGAAAAAGTTGTATGTTAAGTTATTTTTTGTTATAATAGATTTTTATATAAATTCAGATGAAATTATTAAAAAAAAACAATTTTATTAAATTAAGCTCATTAATTATTGTTCGATTCCCGACCAACAATGAACATATGCAAGTGATTATGAGACAACCGTGAAAATTTTGTATCTATAATGGTAAAAATATTTATTTTAGGATAATTAGACGGAAAGAAAAGAACATTAAATTATAAAAATCACAATTATTTTAGAATAAATTTTAATATTTGCAAAGGAAGGCACAAATGAGTAAAATGGTTGACAATTGTTGAGACATGCATGTAGTTTTATTTGTGTTATATTTGGGAACATTTTATTCCTTAGAAGTATAATTTAATTTTTGCAAAGGAAGGGACAAATGAGTAAAATGGTTGACAATTGTTGAGACATGCATGAAGTTTCATTGATAAAAAAAAAGACATTGTTACAATTGTCTCTGAATTGACAATCTAATTAACTATTACATTAATCTCTTTTAAGAGAAATTTTATGGGGGCTAAGTTGACCATTAAACAATATATTTGAAGACTAATATAACAGCCTAAAAATGAACTCGGTTATGATAAAAACCGTGAAGAGTGAAAAATGTAAGAAAGTCGTTTGATTTAAAAAAATACAAATAGAACAGAGAAGTGTGTTTGGTTTTTAAATTTTAACAACAATATCTTTGAACTAAAAACAATATTAATGATCATGTTCTAGTGAATGATATTGGTTTTCAAGCGAATGATATTGGTTCTTTATCAATAATCAAGGCTCTAGGAACTCATTATTTGTTAATTGTGAGCCTGTCTTACCCCAATCATTTAGAAGTTGGAGTTGTTGCATACTATACTATATAATTAAACATTCAATGTTCCTCCATATCAAGGCAAATACCTTACTCAATTCCTCTCTTCTATTAGTGTTTGGGATTGTGTTGAGTCACCAATGTTTAGGCTTCACTTATGCTTTAGTACTTATTGATTCTTACAATTATTGACTTGGCTAATATATATATATATATATATATATATATATATATATATATATAAGTACTTTATGTCCTTGTCTATACATAATTGGAGTCCAACTCTAGCTTGACCAAAATACAAGTTTTTTCAATGTTTTTTCAATTTAACTAGTTTTGAGATCCGTGCGATTGACTTTTATTTATAAATTATTTTTAAATTACAAATGATGTCATTATGTTATTTTTTTGTAAAATATATTAAATTAAGTCATTTTTTTATTAAAGTAATTGTCCCGTGTATGATTTTTGTGTAATAAATTATAATTAATAATAAAAAATATTTACTATTCAATTTCTTTTTCTTATTATAGCAATTATATTCGTGTATGATTCAATTTTTTTTATTAAAGCAATTGTCCCGTATATGATTAAAAAAATTGATTAAAGCAATTGTCTCGTGTATGATTAATTTTTTTTATTAAAGCAATTGTCTCGTGTGTGATTAATTTTTTTTTATTAAAGCAATTGTCTCGTGTTTGATTAAATATTTTTTATTAAACTCTAACAAAAAAAATTTATTAAAGCAATTGTCCCGTGTATGATTAAATTTTTTTATTAAAGCAATTGTCTCATGTATGATTAATTTTTTTTATTAAACTCTATAAAAAAAATTATTAAAGCAATTGTCCCGTATATGATTAATTTTTTTATTAAAGCAATTGTCTCGTGTATGATTAAATTTTTTTATTAAAACAATTGTCCCGTGTATGATTAATTTTTTTTTATTAAAGCAATTGTCTCGTGTATGATTAATACTTTTTATTAGAACAATTGTCTCGTGTATATTTTTTATATATTAGTGATCAACACTTTATTTTTTTTTTGACAAAATTATTGATCAACACTTGTCCCGTGATGTTTTAAGTATAATGACAAATATTTATCCCGTAACTATTATAATATATATTCATCAATAATGCACTTCTTCTGTATTTTTTATATAAGAGTAAACAAAAATAGAGTACATTTTTTTATAATAAAGATATAGTAGAATTTAACTATTATATAATAAAATATTAAATTAAATTTTTTTTTTTTTACGAAACAGAAGATTTGAAATATTTTTAAGAATTGATGAGGATAAATTAGAATTTTTAGTAGTAATACATTTTAATATATTGGACCGGTTTGAATTTGGCTTATTTTTAAGCTTATGAAAATAGTTTATGGTTATAATTTATAAATAAACTTTTATGTTAATTCATAAGTTTTTTTTACGCATGTTAATTCATAAGTTCTCACTAACAAAAATTATATCTTTATAAATTGTTTTCATGAACTACCTTAAAAAACTTATAATAATACATAAAACTTATTTATTTGCATAAGTTATTTCGTGTAAACTCATAAATAAGTCAATCCAAACGGGTCAATTGTGTTTTTGTTTCTATTTTTCTGTTCTTTTATTTTTAAGCTCATAAATAAGTTTTTTTTATTAGGTTATTCTATTTTTATTTTTCATATATAAGTTTTTATATGTTAGATTGAGTTACTATTTTTTCATTAAAAAAAAAGTTACTATTTTTGAAACGTATATTTTATAGTGATTTTTGTTCATATTTTTATGTGTAAATTTAATTTAATTAAATTTTTATGGGAAGATTTATTTGATGCTTATCTTCTTTTTTTCCATATTTTTGTTTTGTGTTTTTTGTTTGTTTAGAGATGTGGTTTCTTATGCTATTTTTATGGGAAGATTTCTTTTATGCTTATATTTCTTTTTTATTTTTTTGTATTTTTTTTATTAGTTTAAAGTTAAAATTACATTTAAGGACGTAAAACTTGGAACACG
The DNA here is from genome assembly GCA_030408175.1 of Trifolium repens. Classification (NCBI taxonomy): domain Eukaryota; kingdom Viridiplantae; phylum Streptophyta; class Magnoliopsida; order Fabales; family Fabaceae; genus Trifolium; species Trifolium repens. Next base: position 14,605,094 of record CP125847.1, read on the forward strand.
GTTAAAAGTAAGAATGACAAACTTGGTTTTTTAATAGTAGTTTCTTTTGATATATTGTAAGTAGATAAATTCCGGTGGCCACTCTATAATTAAATTCAATCTGTTTTCTTTCATGTCTTTGTAATTTCACCTACCACATATTGTATTACATAATATAGATACTCGGATTCACTTGTTTTCTGTCACATGAGAACTATGTACAAAATATACTTATCTTAGAAAACCCTCTCTTTCTCCGGAAATCAAAAAAATAATACCAAAATAAATAAAATTTCACTTGATTGTAAAAAGTATAGTTAATTCGATTGACTAGTAGTTTGACTCATACTTTGTAAGAGTGTGGCATTAACCAAGGCCAACTCGACATATTACGAGACCTACGACAAGCTAAAATTGAAGTGCTTAAGAAGATAAAAAAAAACTTTAATAAATTAATACTTCAAAATTTACATTTTTTTATAAGGTAAAATAAAACTCGCTTACTTTGCAGGAGGTAAAGACTTATTTAACCTATATTTTTTATTCTTCAAAAGACAATATTTTTCCATTAAAAATTGAGTCGTTAACAAAAAAAATACAAAAATTACATTACATGGAACTCAAACTCATGAACACTCACATTATTTCACACAAATGACAAAACCACTTAATTATAAGATATATTGTATCATTTTATACAATTAACCGATATTTAAAATACCTAGCAAATAGTTTATAAATATCTAACAAATCGATTTTGAGAGCCCCTTATATTTGAGGCACTGGACTCAGGGCCGCCCCTGAGTTTAACCTCTAGTAAAGATATGAAAATTTTGTTGGTGGATAATTTATAAATATTTATATTAGTACTCTTTAAATCTTAAAAAATTTGCTCTAATCATAGTATGTCTTTAGATTCCAACTCATTTAGACTATTCTCTAATTTATAAATGCATATTTAAAAATTGTATATTGAATAATAAATTTTATTGTGAGTTTATTTTGTTTATTTTTATTTGTGTGAAGATTATTTTAGTTACTTTCTCAACAAAATTTTGTTTTTTAAGAATTGTCATTTTTCACATTCATTACGAATTTACTAATTTCTTATACTTGGCAACTTTATTATGTTGTTTCGTTCCGAAAAAATATTTTTAAAATTTCAATCCTTAAATTAAATCTTATAATAAGGGACATATGAAGCATTTCAATTCTCAATGTATTGACTTAACACAATTCCGTAAAATTTTCACAAAAACTTATTATTTTTCATTAATATATTAAATATTCATTTTTTAAAAAGAAGAAAAAATTAATCTTCTCCAAAATCAAATAATTTAGGAAAAAAAAAAGAAGCGCATACTCTCTTCAATCTCTGCATCTATCGTTTTCCTTCTTCAAGCTTCCATGGCCGTCCCACCACCAAATCTAACACTACAGAGAAGAGAGATGCGTAGAGGAATTGAATTCATATATCACAAATTCACAAAACTTGTCAATATAGAAATAAGGATCACAGAGACTAACCTAAGAAATCAATCAATCACAAGAAATGTCTCCGTCCCCTTCAATCGCCGATCGCCGCACCGCCACCTCACGGAGTCGCTCGCCGACCTTCACCGCATTAAAATTCAGGTTCAACATATTTCATTCATAGATTCGTTCTTCCATGCGTTGTTCTTAACTTTCTAATCTAATACCAATTTTGTTTAATACTAAAAATTAAATGAAATTTACTATATACGTATATGAATAGATACCTGAATCAATTTAATTGAATAGGTTATGAATTTATGTAATAATGTAATGTGAGATTGTTTAATTTTAATTATGTTGTTTCCTATGTGATTTTGTTTGATGGATGCAATGCAATTTATATTTTTCATTGTGCAATTTTTGTGTAGATTGTTTTTTTATAAAGACTAGGTCATGTGGTTTAATTATTGATCAATTGTTGTCGAATAGCGGCTTTAGCGTAAAGGAATTTGAACAAATTGATTTGTTCTGCTATACACTATTTAGTACAAAGTATTGTCAAATAGAAACTATTGTTGTGGTATACCACTATAAGGTAGTGAAATTTGAACACATTGCTATTTTTTCGTGATTGACAATACTGCTAGTGATCCACATATTTGTCGGAAGTTTTGTAACTTTCCTTGCTTTCATGATGCTTTGTCGGAAGTTCTACCCCTTTTTTTCATCTTATTAATCTCTACATCCTCACTACGAGTTTTCTTCTTGATGGGATTGCCTTGCAATTTATGAACATGTTCCATTCTCATGAAATCCCATTACTAGTGCTAATGCTTTCTTCTCCCCTTCAAATGTGTTCACAAACACTTCTCCTGTGCTTTCAATTTTTCCCATAATATCAATCACAATCAAATCACCTCGCCTTGGTGTATCGCCACCGCCAATTTTTAATTCATAGTAGCTATACAGATTGTGTAATGTATTACAAAAATGAGGCATGTAAACAATACTCCCTCCGTTATAATATATAAGCAAAAAAGCACTTTCTAGGTTCATTGTATAATTAATGTATCTTGACAATTTTTGACCAGATACATTAATTATACAATGAACCTAGAAAATGCTTTTTTGCTTATATATTGTAACGGAGGGAGTATTTTTCAAATCTTTTCATTAGAATGTGAAATAGTTAACCTTATGCCATTAGGAAGAATCACCTCTTTCTCCTCCTCAACATTCCTATGAATACAAAAATATCTTTAGTTATCAGTCATCACTAACTAATATTTAACCATTCATATATATATATACTAAGAACTAAGAAGACATCAGAAAATCTTTCAGTAACAAAAAATTTGGAACAGAGAGAGAGAGACCTCAAGGCGAGTCTTAATTTGTTCCGAGACAACACCGAATGCAAGAAAACCAACCCATGCAAGACCAGCTCCAAGGCCGAATCGTCTGGTCAGGGAAGTGGCTCTCCAGTCTGTGGAATCAACCTTTGATGATGAAACAACTGGTTTAATGGGATTCTGTTGCTGTGTTTTGGCAGAGAGTTGCGCTGTCTGATCTTCATTCAACTTTGGTCCCATTTGGGGTGGTTTACTGTTTTGAAATTTTTAAAAACCAAAACCAGTTTCGGTTTTGAGTTTTTGATAATTTTTCAAAAACCGAAAATAATGGCAGTTGAATTTTGAAATTTACAAAATCCAAAACCAGTTTCAAACATCAACATAAAAATAAATATTCATCATAAACATGTCTGAATCCAAACAATTCATACCATTAGGTTTCTAAAACACAAGTTTATATCGATACTAAATAGAAACATTCAAACATAAAAAACACCATAAAAATACATCATAACACGTTTTATCCAAACATAGCGGTACATCTTGATGTCTTTATCCAAACACGCATAAACATAAATATTTAAATATTGAGCACAAAATCTTTCCTCCTATCATCAGATAATGCCAAAAACACATCCCTCCACAGAGAGTCTTCTTTCAATATCTTTAATGCTTTTGTAAAAGGACCACCGCCAATGCCTTCAAGTTTTTCAAGGATGTGTATACAAGAGATCAATTTCTGATTTGCTTCATTGTCTTGTACATATTCACTTGGAGTTCTCTTCTCGATGAGATTGCTTTGTAATTTATTAACATTGTCCACATCAGCTTTTTTTGGGATTTTCCTAGTACCTGATAGTACCCAAAATCACAACAACAAATATGAGTGCAATAGAAACATAAATGAACAAATGAAATTTTATTTTATTGATTGCAAATAGAAATGAGTTGAGAAAGCAACTCTCTCTTCTACTCTTGAGAGCTATGCTTATTAACTCCGAGAATCTACTCTCTGCACTAATCTAAAAGAATATATCCAACAGTACCCAATTTCTAACCAACCCTTTGCAGATATACGGATTTAGCTTATGCATTATTTCCTTCACATGGTAGCTCACCTTTTTCTTTCTTATCAGTTTTCCTCTTGTGCACACTCAAAACCTTCGGTGCACCATCATGACTTGACATGTTGTTGTCACCTTCATGATTCATATCTTTGACTTGATCAATATCTGCCATCTATCCCAAAGTGAAAAATAGAGGCAAAAATGCCCAGAGAAAGCAACATTAATTCAGAAAACAGAAAATAGAGCAAAAATGAAGAGGCAACAGAACCAGAGAGGCTTACTGTGCGCGACTGAGAGTGTGAGATTGAGAGCCCGAGTAGTTGCTTTGGAAGGTCAGGTAACAGTCGCACCGCCACATGTAACTGGAGGATGAGAAGGTTGCAACACTTACAGAGGAAGTGCGAGAGGCACAACCTGTTGTGAGGGACACAATTTGATCTGAATGAGAAAATATAAAACAATTATGTTATGTTTTCGTTTTTATGGAACCGAGTTGCAAATCAGGTCACACATGACCCAACAATGGCAGAGCTAGACTAAAATATTTAGGTGGGCCATCAAAACAAATTAAAATTTATAAACCAAATAAGCACATACTTGTTCATTCAACAACATTCAACAATAAAAGAGGGAGAGAACCATAAATCAATAAATCAATAACAACACACTCAACAAGAACAGCATTCAAAAATCAAAATCATAAATCAATAACAAGTTATTTTTGTAAAAGTTAACAAGATCATAAATCACAACAAAATCAATAAATCAACAAATGAGAACCACAGCCAAAATCAACAGAACCACAAATGAGAATTTCATAAATCAAAACCATAAATCAATAACAAATTATTTTGCAACAAGTTAATAAAACCATACATTGGTTAACAACAAAATCAATAAATCAACAAATGAAAACCAAATTTTAAACCCCATAAATCTAAACCAACAAAACCACATTTCCTAAATGAAAATTTCAGAAATCAAAACCACAAATCAAATGAGAAATCAGAAGAGGGAGAGGATAGACCTAAGAGAGAGTCAGTGCAAATCGAGCGGTGGTGGCAGTTGGATGGGAGAATAGCGGTGGGCACTTGATGCAGGGGAACCGAGGTGACAGGGAGAAGAGAACAAGGGTTGAGTGAAAGATGAAACAAAAATGGAGGTAAGAGGTCGCGTGAAAGAAAGTAGGTGATGGTGTTTTTGTAAATTTCAATTATAAACAAGGGTATACATATTTTCCCTATATTAAAAGTATTGATGAGGTCTTTGATGGACTACTACAATGTTTGTACACCTTAGACATTTGTGGTTAAAATTAACGGAAAGAGATTAATTTGACTAACAGAAGTGCAGTTAAGGGACCTAACCGTAACAACAATTAGTTTTTTTTTTCTTTTTTTTTTTTTGACGAAGTAACATCGAATAGTTATTGGACCAAAATGAAATTGCTACATAAGTTAAGGGACTAAATATCTAATTTAGCCTTAATTTTATAATACAATATTAACATTCATTTATTAGTTGGTCAAAAAAGAAGTTTATTTATTGAAATTCCTTTATTAAATTTCCAAGATGGACATGAACCAATTTCTTGACCAGAATTTATACTTTAAATTTTTCAACTAAAATGTTAATTAATACTAAAATTTTGGGTATCGTAGTTCTGGGCTTAAGTGTTATATTAGGTTTTAGGGTTTCTTTGTTCTTGAATTTACAAAAAAATGGAAGAAAGAGGGATTTTTAAGGATAATGAGGCAACACAGAGTTTGAACGTGATTCAAAATTCTTTGCCTCTTATTGGGCCTGCAGTGGAGTTGCCGATGCCAACTCTGGCGTTTGCTGCGGCGGCGACGCCTGATAGTGCAGAGGGACATAAGAGGGATGGGCCTGAGCAGTATGAATCAGGCAGTCAGGCCCAATAAGCGAGTCCATATCATAATAAAGCCTTTTAATGCGACACTTCTTTCTTGAGCGTCGGGAATGGGGTGTTACAGGTCCGCTTTTTACAACATTGGCAAGACCGCACAAGTCACTTAATACAAGTTCTAATGGATTAAAATATATTGTTTGTGAGGAGGTGAAATTTAATCTGTGTGCTTTACCCATGCAATAGGCGGTACAAAAACTGGAAACATCATTTTCAGTATTTATAAAAGAGATATTACAAAGCTTTAAAGCTAAATTGAGAGTTTCGCTATTTGGATGGCCAAGTCTCAAATGCCACAACTGCTGAGAATTTAAAGTCTCAAATGAAATTCAAAGAAAACAACATTGTCTTTTGCAAATTAGTTAACACTTATTAAATTTTTGGTTATGGAGGGTATATGTAGTAGATCATTCAAGGCTAATTGGGTTTGTTTATGATTTGAGGATGAAAAAACACTAGAACCATTAGACAATATAAATAAACTTTGACCAGTGGAGAATGAAGATGACTCTTGAATATTTCTAGCATCTATAGTTACATGATAAGAGGCTCCTGAATTTAGATACCAAGCATTTGAAGGGTTGAAGGAGGATCCATTAGCAAGCATGAGATTGGGTGGTGCATTGAACTGAGAGGATTTGATGGTGGCCACATATTGTAATTTAGAAAGCCATAGCCGTTATCAAATCCAGAAGGGAAACTCTGTCCAGAGAAGGGACTATAAGCCTCTTAAAAATATCCTTGAGATTGAGCTTTTGGATAACCTTGAGGATTTGCACAAGGGTTAATAGGTGTTTACCTCTGTAATGTTAACGAGTTTTGATTTATCCATCTCTAATAAAAAATTTGTGATTACCCTCGTGTAATGTCTAGATTCTTCTCTTTTAGACCCTCATGACACATGTTGGCAGCTGACCGCGTAAGAAAATGATGTGACATATCTATGTGGCTTTTAATGTATTTATGATTGATTTAATGAATGCCACATAGATTAATATATTACATACGAGTATTCATTAAAGAAAAAATAATTCATCTTCTCCAACACCATAACTCCTTCATCTTTTCCAACAACTTTCTACCCACAAAATCAAATAATTTAGGAAAAAAACGCATACTCTCTTCACTCTCTGCCTCTATCGTTTTCCTTCTTCAACCTTCCATAGCGGTTCCACCTCCTTCAAGCTTCCATCACCGTGCCACCACCAAATCTAACACTACAGAGAAGAGAGATGCGTAGAGGAGGAGATTCAACTACTGGCTGCAAATTTTTTTGTTGTTTCAATTTTTTCCGAGAAAATAATATTTATGGGTTGTTGTTGCAGGAATTGAATTCATATATCACAAATTCACAAAACTTTTCCAAATATAGAAATAAGGATCACAGAGACGAACCTAATAAATCAATCAATCACAAGAAATGTCTCCGTCCGCTTCAATCGCCGATCGCCATCTCAGGGCTGACCATCACCGCATCACAATTCAGGTTCAACATATTTCATATTTCATTCATAGATTCATTATTCTATGCGCTGTTCTTAACTTTCTAAGCTAATATCAATTTTGTTTAATACTAAAAATTAATTGAAACTTACTTTATACATATATGAATAGATACCTGGATCAATTTAGTTGAATAGGTTATGAATTTATTTAATAATGTAATTTGAGATTGTTTAATTTTAATTATGTTGTTTCCTATGTGATTTTGTTTGCTGGATGCACTGCAATTTATATTTTTCAATGTGCAATTTTTGTGTAGATTGTTTTTTTTATTATAAAGACTAGGTCATGTGGTTTAATTATTGATCAATTGTCGTCAAATAGCGGCTATAGCGTAGAGGAATTTGAGCAAATTGTTTTGTTCTGCTATACACTATTTAGTACAAAGTGTTGTCAAATAGCGAAATTTGAACACATTGCTATTTTACGTGATTGACAATACTGCTAGTGATCCACATATTTGTCAGAAGTTTTGTAACTTTGCTTGCTTTCATGATGCTTTGTCGGAAGTTCTACCGTTTTTTTCCATCTTTCTCATTAATCTCTACATCCTCACATGGAGTTCTCTTCTTGATGGGATTGCCTTGCAATTTATGAACATGGCCCATTCTCCTATTGAAGGAAGAGGCGTACTGCTAGTACTAGGCACTAGCCATATATACCAAAATGAAAATAGAGACAAGCAACTTAGGTACCATTTGGGGTGATTTACTGTTTTGAAATTTTTAAAAACCAAAACCAGTTGTGTTTTGAGTTTTTGATAATTTTCATAAACCGGAAATAATGTTAGTTGAGTTTTGAAATTTACAAAATCCAAAACCAGTTTCAAACATCAACATAAAAAAAATATTCATCATAAACATATCTTAATCCAAACAATTCATACCATTAGGGTTCTAAAATACAAGTTTATATTGATAATAAATAGAAACATTCAAACATAAAAAACACCAAAAAAATACATCATAACATGTTTTATCCGAACATAGCGGTACATCTTGATGTCTTTATCCAAACACGCATAAACATAAATATTTAAAGATTGAGCACAAAATCTTTCTTCCTACCTTCAGATAATGCCAAAAACACATCCCTCCATAGAGGGTCTTCTTTCAATATCTTTAATGCTTTTGTAAAAGGACCACCGCCAATGCCTTCAAGTTTTTCAAGGAAGCGTATACAAGTCATCAATTTCTTTTTTGCTTCCTCTTGTACATCTTCACTTGGAGTTCTGTTCTCGATGAGATTGATTTGCAATTTATTAACATTGTCCAACATCTGTTGACGAACTTCATCGGGAACAGCTCTACACGGTGCAATATTTTCATGCGTTCCCGCTAAATGGTGCTTAAATCGAGTAATACCACAAGAATACTCCGTATTGCAGTAGTTGCACTTTATTTTGGTTGATTTATTATCTACTGCAGCACCATGCTGCCAGCCCACATCAAGTCTTTGACCAGCAGCTTTTTTTGGAATTTTCATAGTACCTGATAATACCCAAAATCACAACAACAAATATGAGTGTAATAGAAACGTAAATGAAATTTTATTTTATCGATTGCAAATAGAAATGAGTTGAGAAAGCAACTCTCTCTTCTACTCCTGAGAGCTATGCTTACTAGCTCTGAGAATCTACTCTCTGCACTAATCTAAAAGAATATCCAACAATGCCCAATTGCTAACCAACCCTCCCAGATATACGGGTTTAGCTTATGCATTATTTCCTTCACATGGTAGCTCACCTTTCTCTTTCTTATCAGTTTTCCTCTTGTGCACCCTCAAAACCTCAGGTGCACCATGACTGGGCATGTTGTCACCTTCATGATTCTTATCTTTGACTTGATCAATATCTGCCATCTATCCCAAAATGAAAAATAGAGACAAGCAACTTAGATGCCAAAAGTGAAAAACAGAGATAAAATATCAAAATACCCCCAAACAAAAAGAGGCAAACAAGTCCAGAGAAAGCAACATTAATTCAGAAAACAAAAAATAGAGCAAAAATGAAGAGGCAACAGGATCAGAGAGGCTTACTGCGCGCGACTGAGAGTGCGAGATTCAGAGCCCAGTGGTTGCCTTGGAAGGTCAGGTAGCAGTCGCACCGCCACACAACTCTGGAGGATGAGAAGGTTGCAACACTTACAGAGGGAGTGCGAGAGGCACAACCTGTTGTGAAGGAGACAATTTGATCTGAATGAGAAAATATAAGAAAATTAGGTTATATTTTCATTTTTATGGAACTGAGTTGCAAATCAGGTCACACATGACCCAACAGTGGCAGAGCTAGGCTAAAATATTTGGGTGGACTGTCAAAACAAATTAAAATTTATAAACCAAATAAGCACATACTTGTTCATTCAACAACATTCAACAATAAAAAGAGGGAGAGAACCATAAATCAATAACAACAAACTCAACAAGAACAACATTCAAAAATCAAAATCATAAATCAATAACAAGTTATTTTTGTAAAAGTTAACAAGATCATAAATCACAACAAAATTAATAAATCAACAAATGAGAACCACAGCCAAAATCGAGAATTTCATAAATCAAAACCATAAATCAATAACAAATTATTTTGCAACAAGTTAATAAAACCATACATTGATCAACAACAAAATCAATAAATCAACAAATGAAAACGAAATTCAAAACCCCATAAATCAAAACCAACAAAACCACAACTCCTAAATGAGAATTTCAGAAATCAAAACCACAAATCAAATGAGAAATGAGAAGAGGGAGATGATAGACCTGAGAGAGGGTCAGTGCAAATCGAACAGCGGTAGCTGTTGGATGGGAGAACAGCAGTGGGCAGTTGATGCGGGGGAACCGAGGTGACAGGGAGAAGAGAACAAGGGTTGAGTGAAAGATGAAACAAAAACGGAGGTAAGAGGTCGCGTGAAAGAAAGTAGGTGATGGTATTTTTGTAAATTTCAATTATAAACAAGGGTATACACATTTTCCCTATATTAAAAGTATCGATGAGGTCTTTGGTGGACTACTACAATGTTTGTACACCTGAGACATTTGTGGTTAAAATTAACGGAAAGAGATTAATTTGACTAACAAAAGTCCAGTTAAGGGACCTTAACATAACAATTAGTTTTCTTTTTTTTTTTTTATTTTTTTGACGAAGTAACATCGATTAGTTATTGGACCAAAATAAAACTGCTACATAAGTTAATGAACTAAATATCAAATTTAGCCTTAATTTTATAATACAAGGCATAACTTGTCAGAAATTGGGGGGATGATCATTGGCTCCACTCCACCTTACAATTTTGTATTTTTTTTTTAAATAGTTGAAATAAATAAAATGATAATATATTTTAAAAAAAGCATTTTGTTTTTCCAAATATATATCCCTATTATTTTTTTAAATGTAATCAAATTATAGATTTAAAACAAAAAAATGTAATTAAATTATTAACATTCATTTATTAGTTGGTCAAAAAAGAAGTTTATTTATTGAAATTCCTTTATTAAATTTCCAAGACGGACCGTTTGCTTAGATTCCCTTTGCTTATATAGGTTAGGTAGCAGTATGTTAAATCTTGAAATGAATTCTTCAGTGCAGAATGTTAAAATGATAGTTTTAATTTGTAATTTTGTATGATCATTTAAATGCACAATGCCATTTCATGTTTATGGAGTAGTTTTGTGGTCTTCACTCTATGGATATTTATATGCATTGTGAAGTGGTTGTATGGAAATGTATCCCCCCGCCTAATGTGTGATTCGTATAGGGCGTTTTGCCACATTGAGATTTCTTTTGTATCGACATTCTTCTATATCCAAACATAATCCCAGTTCATGATGCTTTTTTCAAGACTTCCCTTGCTGTCTAAAGGATCACATAGTTGATTCTTTATGCATATGCTGTGTGAATCTATTGTACTGATATATTTGGAATCAGGCTAATATGGTATCGTTGTATATCACTGTATATCACTGTGGGTATTTGTGACCTCATATGATATATGCATATTGAAATAGGGTCTGGTATAAATTTGCAATTTATTTTATAATTGGATAATATCTTCCTCTCTGACCTTATGGTTATTTTATTCTACCACTTATAATAATCTAACTATCTATACCTATTTTACAGATCTTGGAATTTCAAGTTACCGTGGTTCCCATTTAACACCTCAGAACTTTACAGTGAATTCCGGCGAGGTATTCTTCTCATTCCATTTTAGGCCTATATACCGAAAATTGTTAGATTATATCCCACCAATTTTTTCCGAATGCCTTATTAAGAATAAACGTGAAGGTTTCATTTAGTTTACGCATTGAAAACTAATGCATTTTATTAAATGCAATGCCATCTCACCTTTTAAGTGTAAATACCTTTTTAAGTTTAACACATACAATGTTATTTTTTCTTTATTTGGTGTAGTATTCGCTGTCTTCATACCGTAATAAATTAATATGTATCTTCATAGAGGTGAAGACATGGTTTCCAATTCTTTCATACAATAAGTAGCAATGGCAGTCTTAAATGTTTAAATATTTATTGATCTGTAGGTATATTGTGTAATTGATAATATAGAAAAAGCATTGTCAATTTAGTATTTTTATGCTAATGAAGAAATAACATTTAATAGTAGCAATATGAAATAGTACGATATGTGTTGCAGTATTGTTACATGAATGCTAACTTCAAGTTGAGTACAGTATGATTATCATTGAAAATAATCTATCACTCACACAATTCCGTGCGATAGTCATTAACTCTGGACATGGCACTATTTCAAGCTTCACAATTCGTAAGTCGGGTTCTCCTGACGAGACTAATAAATATGAGGTTAGTGCAGTCCTATTTCATTAGCACAGATAAAAGAAGTTCTGTCCTATATATCTCTTTCAGCTGATTCTTTTGTACTGTGATATATGCAGTTAATTCTGTCCTAATCCTCTATATCTCTCGCCGCTGATTTCTATGTAACATTTACCATTTACCTGGTTGCCTAGTACTTGACTACAATGCATGTGATTTCTATTTTTTCCATTGTGGGTATTACATGTCAACTTTTAGTGTGTTTTGGGAGTAAATCATGTGTTTATTTTGAAATTGTGCTACAATGCTCTATTTGTTTTAATAGTGCTCCACACCTTTCATTTTTGAACATCATAACTAAATTTCCCTAGTTTCCAAACTTCCTGTGATTCTCTCTTGTAAATATGGCTTATGGCAATGTTTTGTGCTTCTTCTCAAGTCATGTCTCCACTCTCCTCGCATGAATCACTTAGAAAAATTTGGTGTATAATGAATATAAAACTTCTTTCATGTTTTGTATTAGTGATTTGCCATGTATATATATCTTTGCCATTAATTCACTATAACTTCCCAATGAGTTGATTTACTATTATGTTCCTATCAAGAAACACTAATGTAACAACCCACTCTCTTACATTCTCTTTCCAACACACTGTATCATTGGATGAAATCTCATGCTTGCCAAACTAATTGAGAGTGGGCTCAGGTGTTATGAGTGGGTGGTAGACCCGATTGATTGTATGATTAGGTAGGAGCTATATTTAAGCATGTTGTTTTGGTTGTGGATGTAGTACCTCGGTTCCAATTTAATATAATTTGGCCATTTTAAAAAAAAGTTTCAATTAAATAACGGCTCTTTAGCAATACTCTCTTTTTACTTATTATGGCACTAGATGAAGATATTAAAGGAATATGCTGACACGTATTTTGTGGTTTTACAGGGTATTTTTGAACTGTTTTCTTAGACGGGCTCGTTTTTGCCAAGTAATACTGGTTTTTATAAAAGACGTGGTTCGGTGGCTGTCTCTTTGGCTTTTCGAAATGGTCAAATTATTGGGGGTAAACTGGCTGGTCCACTGGTAGCTGCAGGTCCTGTGCAGGTAACTTTTGTTGTGTGATAGGATATCTGATAGATTAGTTGAAAACTTGTCAAATCGTTTGGTTTGTAGCAGTGTTTAATTTACCTTTGTTATAAATAATAACATCATTATTGGTGCTAACTGCTAATGATAGTTATCAAACTACTTGTTTTTTAGAATCCGGACGATGCACTATTTTATTGCTATATATCATCAATGAGGAGTGCTAGGAACACTATCTTATCAACACTCACCTTCTTATTGGGTGAAATCTTTGCGGGTTGCACACTTCGGGAATGGGTCCCATATAAAATGATACGACCCACATAAATTTCATCCATTAAGAGAGTTAGTGTTAGAAAGAGTGTTCCTAACACTCCTTGTATATCAATTACTACTCAAATGGGGAACTTTTGCGTGAACGTTCATTTTCGTCATTTTGTTTTATGCATCAGGTTATGGTATTCAGCTTTCGTCCTAATATGCCTCGCATGCCGCGGGAGCATAAGAAAGAAAAGGAGAAGCGAAAGAAAGGCAAGGAGATTGTCTAACCCCAATCATTTAGAAATTGGAGTTGTTGCATACTATACTATATAATTAAACATTCAATGTTCCTCCATATCAAGACAAATACCTTATTCTATTCCTTTCTTCTATAAGTGTTTGGGATTGTGTTGAGTCACCAATGTTTAGGCTTCACTTATGCTTTAGTACTTATTGATTCTTACAATTATTGACTTGGCTAATATATATAAGTACTTTATGTCCTTGTCTATACATAATTGGAGTCCAAATCTAACTTGGCCAATATACAAGTTTTTCAATGTTTTCTTCTCAATTTAATAAATTAAGGTGGCCACTCCAAAATCAATTATAAGATCCAATTCCTTTCATATCGTTCATTGTTATTTTCTTGTCGTGAATTTGATTGTCACACCAGTTTATAATTTGAATATGTCTTCTTTCATGTCTTGTGAGTTCACCTTACCACATAATGTATTACAAAAGATAATGTAAATACTCGGATTTATCAGTATTGATTAATCGGATTAACTTGTTTTTTGTCACTTGAGAATTCTGTACAAAATATACTTAACTTAGAAAACCCTCTCTCGGAGAATTTGAGTGGACTCTTTCTCTGAAAATCAAAGGAATAATACCAAAAAAAAAACTATCTAATTGTAAAAGTATCGTTAGTTCAGTTGATAAGGAGTTGACTCATGCTTTGCAAGAGCGTGAGTTTAACCTCTACTTAAGATATAAGAATTTTGTTCGTGAATAATTTATAAAGATTTATGTTAGCCCTCTCTAATTAAATTTTGCTCAAGTCGTAGTGAGTTCATAGAATCCAACTCATTTAAACTTTTTTTCTTATCAATTTTTTTGAATGCTAAAACAAAATACATACCCGTGCCCACTAGAAATGCAATGAATATTTAAAAGTTGCATATTAAATAATAATTTTTTATTGTACGTTGTTTTTATTTATTTTTATTAATTATGTTGAGATTTTAGTCAACAAAACTATGATTTAAAGAATTGTCATCTGTCACTTTCATCTTGAACTTGATAATTTCTTATACTTGACAACTTTATTATGTTATTGTAAAGAAGTGAGCAGGAAAATGATGGTTATATTATTAATTTCAGAGAATAATCACTTCCAATGGAAGGATCTAGTACAGAGGGGAGAGTACAGAGAATAAAAGAGAATAACAGAAAGTTCAGAGAGAAGAGAGTGAAATTCACCAATTGCCTAAATTCTACTCTCTCTCACTTGTTTGTTATATAACCATCTAGCCTAGTGTTGGCTACACGAATCCTGCTTCCTTTTCTTACTCCCTCAAGGTTTGTTGGAGTCACTATTGCTGAGTCATCATTCTTTTTCTTATTGCCCATATTGCCCTTCATAACAATGCCTCCCCCTATAAGCTCAACCTTGTCCTCAAGGTTGAAGGAAGGGTAGTTGTCCTTGATGTCTGAAAAGTCCTCCCATTTCACATCAGCATCAGCATCATTGCCCCACTGTATCAGCACCTGTGGTATCTGAGAGCTACCTTGCATAATCACTCTGGTATCCAGAATCTTTGTGGGCTGAAAGGTTGGTCCAATCTCTGAAGTAGTGAGGGGCAATGGTATGTACGGCTCATCATTGTTGCCTTTGAATTGCTTTAGTTGAGCAACATGGAATACATTATGTATCTTAGATGTAGGTGGCAGTTCCAACTTATATGCTACTGTGCCCACCTTAGCTATGATGTTGAAGGGGCCAAAATACCTCATAGAGAGTTTTTGATTCTTCCTCAATGCTGCAGAGTGCTGCCTGTATGGCTGTAACTTCACCAATACTCTGTCACCAACCTTGAATTCCACATCATTTCGTTTCTTGTCAGCATAATGTTTCATGACCTGTTGAGCTCTCAGCAAGTTATTTCTAAGTTGTTCAATGATAGCATCTCTCTGTAACAATTGTTCACTAACAGCCGGGATGTCTGTGGGTTGGGTCACATATCTCACTATAGCTGGAGGATCTCTCCCATATAAGGCTCTGAAAGGTGTCATCCCTGCACTAGTATGAAATTATGTGTTATACCAATACTCAGCCATAGCTAAGACCTTGTACCAAGCCTTCGGATTCTGAAATGTAAAACACCTTAAATACATTTCTAGGCACTTATTGAGGATCTCTGACTGCCCATCTGTTTGGGGGTGATAGGCTGTGCTCATAGCTAAGGATGTCCCTTGTAATTTAAACAAGTTTTGCCAAAACCCACTTGTAAAAACCTTATCCCTATCTGACACAATAGACTTAGGGATGCCATGTAGCTTGGCAATATTGAGCATGAAGGCCTCAGCTACTGATTTACTAGTATAATCAGCCTTTTGAGCAATAAAGTGACTATACTTAGTTAATCTATCAATAACTACCATAATGACTGTGAACCCAAATGAATTTGGTAGACCTGTGATGAAATCCATGACAATGTCCTCCCATACCTGAGTAGGAATAGGTAATGGTTGCAACAGTCCAGCTGGGTTGGTGGTGGGTGTTTTTGCTTGCTGACAAATACTGCATTGTTGCACATACGTCTTGATATCCTCTCTCATATTTTTCCAGTGAAATTGAGCCTGTATACGTGCCAAAGTTCTGCTGATACCAGCATGGCCACCAATGTGGGATGCATGAAATTCTGTCAAGACTTTATTGATGAGCTCTTGATTGTTGGGAATGACGAGCTTATCCTTCCACAACAACAATCCTTCTCTGACACTAAATAACTTGGAAACCTCCTCATTCTGTTGACATGCCCTCATAATGTGTAACATCTCCGGATCTGTTTGTAATGCCCTTTTCAGTTCTTGAATAAACTGGGTTTTGGGTTCTGACCAAGCCAACATATACATTCTTGACAAGGCATCAGCAGGAATGTTATCCTTGCCTGGTTTATACTCAATTTGGAAATCAAAGCCAATGAACTTATGTAGCCAAGCCTGTTGTTCTGGTGTTTGTAGTGATTGATCCAGCAAACTCTTTAGACTCTTTTGGTCAGTTTTGAGAATAAATTTGTGACCCAACAAATAATGTCTAAACTTGGCCAATGCTTCAGTAATTGCAAGTAGCTCTCTGATATATGCTGATTGTTTTTGTCTCCGTGGTGACAACTTTTTTGAAAAGTATGCAATAGGGTGACCTTGTTGTCCTAGTACTGCCCCCACACCAGTGCCTGAAGCATCTGTTTCTAGAGTGAAAGGCTGTGAAAAATCAGGTAGCCTTAACACTGGTGCTGATGTAATTGCTTGCTTCAACTTGTTAAAAGATGTGTCAGCAACATGGTTCCACATAAAAGCATCTTTTTTTAATAAATCAGTCAATGGACCAGCTAGTTGAGCATATGCTTTGATAAAGCGCCTATAGTACCCTGTCAGGCCTAGGAATCCCCTCAGCTGTTTAATGTTAGTTGGTGTAGGCCATTCCAACACATCTCTAATTTTATTAGCATCCATGTGTACCCCACTGTATGAGACTATGTGGCCTAGGTAGTCTACTTCTCTTTGTCCAAATGAGCATTTTGAGAGCTTAGCATATAGCTCATTCTGTTCTAGTACTTGTAAGACCCACTCTAAGTGTTGCAAATGAGAGTGCCAGGAAGGACTATATATAAAAATATCATCGAAAAAGACTAGAACAAACTTCCTCAAGGCAGCCTGGAATATTTTATTCATAAGACATTGAAACGTAGCAGGGGCATTAGTAAGGCCAAAGGGCATGACTAACCATTCATAGTGACCATGGTGAGTTCTAAAGGCTGTCTTATGACGGTCTTCGGGCCTGATCAAAATTTGGTGGTATCCGGAGCGGAGATCAAGCTTAGAGAAGTATTGTGCACCATACAACTCATCCAATAACTCATCCACTGTTGGCATTGGGAAGCTATCCTTGACTGTCACTTGATTCAAGGCTCGATAATCAGTACAAAAGCGCCAGCTGCCGTCTTTCTTCTTAACCAAAATGATAGGGGAGGAGAAGGGACTAGTGCTAGGCTTGATGATGCCCTGTCCTAGCATCTCATGAACCATCTTCTCAATTTGCTCTTTTTGACTATGTGGATATCGGTATGGTCTCACTTTTACAGGTGCAGTGCCCTCCTGTAGGTGAATCTCATGCATTTGCTCTCTTGGAGGAGGTAGGCCTGTTGGTTGATGAAAGACCTTTTGGTATGTGTGCAGCAGGATAGCTAATTCTGGCTCTATATCCGAGGGTAAATCAGAGAGGACATCTTGAGGGACTTCTGGTGTAAGCATTTGAATAGTGAAGCATTCTGCAATGGCATTGGTATTGTGCATTCTTCTCAGCTGATGAAGTTGAGACTGTAGAGGTTGAGTTGGTGTGTCTCCTTGTAATGTGATGAACATGTTATTTTGATAGAATTTCAGAGTTAACGCTGCATAGTCAGCAATGTGAGGGCCTAGGGTTGCCAACCATGAAGACCCTAGTATCAAATCCGCTCCAGCTACCGGAAGTAAGTAAGCTGGAAGAATGAGTTCATGGCCTTGCACTTGTAAATGCAATTTTCGAACCATCCCTTCCACAGTCAAACTCTGGCCATTTCCCACAAGCACTTGGAAACTTGGGGTTGCTTCAATTGGTACTTTGAGAAACTGTGCGACGCGAGGTTGCAAGTAAGTGTCAGAGCTTCCACCATCAACTAACACTTGAACAGGGATGTTACCTATTGTTCCGGTGAATCGAATGGTTCCCATGCCGCTATTCCCCTTCATAGCGTTCAACGACAAGTGATGTTGAACTTCTTCGCTCTCCTCGGTCGTAATAATTTCTGGTGGATCGGGATCTAGCTTCTCCCCTTCACCGTCTGTCAAGTGTAACATCATCAAACGGCGGTTTGGGCAACGGTGTGTGTGGGAGAATTTGTCGTCGCAAAAGTAACAAAGCCCTTTCTCTCGCCGGAGCTGCATCTCCGCCGGTGAAATGTTTCTGATGGCCATGGGTTTTTGGTTAGGGGTGGGAAGTAAGGGTGGTAGTTGATTTTTTTGTTGATTTTGGGTTGTGTTTGGGTCTGTTTTTGGGGTGATTGGGCTATTTTTTGTTTGGTACTGGTTTTGGTAATTTGGGCCTTTGTATGGGCTTTGGTTGTATTTGGGTTTGGATGGGTTTGAGTATTTTTCTTCAAAGAGCTTAGCTAGAGCAAACGCTTTAGGGAGCTTTGCCGGGGAGAGAGCCAAAACGTCGCGACGAACGTCAGCTTGCAACCCACTGATAAAACAGTCGAGAAACGCCTCCGTGCTTACACCATAAACTCGGTTAGCTAATGCAGTAAATTCTCTGTAATATTCACTCACAGATCCTCCTTGATTGAGCTTGAAGAGGGCTGCGCGTGGACAGTCATACGCAGAAGGACCAAAATCGAGCTCCAATGCTCTCGTAAATTCTTGCCATGAACGGAATGGGTGTGTGCGTTGCAGCATTTGATACCACGGTACCACATCATGATCGAGATGTACCGAAGCAATGATCAAACGATCTGCATCTGGCGTATTGTGATAATCGAAAAATTGCTCCGCCTTGAAAATCCAGTTCATCACGTTTTTTCCATCGAAAGCACCAATGTAAAGAAGTGAGCAGGAAAATGATGGTTATATTATTAATTTCAGAGAATAATCACTTCCAATGGAAGGATCTAGTACAAAGGGGAGAGTACAGAGAATAAAAGAGAATAACAGAAAGTTCAGAGAGAAGAGAGTGAAATTCACCAATTGCCTAAATTCTACTCTCTCTCACTTGTTTGTTATATAACCATCTAGCCTAGTGTTGGCTACACGAATCCTGCTTCCTTTTCTTACTCCCTCAAGGTTTGTTGGAGTCACTATTGCTGAGTCATCATTCTTTTTCTTATTGCCCATATTGCCCTTCATAACAGTTATTTCGTTCCGAAAAATACTCTTAACATTTTCTTTTATTTGTTGAAATTTAAATTAATTATATGTTATTTTGGTAGAATTTATATGAATTTTAATCGATAGAAAAAGGAGTAATGAAAGAGAGAGTATACTAGAGATTCTCTTAGTATTTATCTTCATCCAAAAATGCCCCAAAAGAAAAATGGATGACCTTTGCATCCAATATAAGGATAAAGAAAAAGAAGTTTTTTGGAATAAAGAAATTCCCAAACAATTTCTTTACAAGAAAAGAAATAGTAATAAAAATTGAAAAAGGATGAAGGGAATCCCTACATATTCCTATTCCAAGCATGCTCTTTATGCCTTTTTACTTTTCTCCTCATCCATGTGATGTATGCAAGAATAAAGTTTTAAATTGAAAATTCTTATCTTCTTTTCTCTTAGGAAACTCACTCATCTAATTCAGTTTAATTCACCAAGGCACTATGATTTGACATGTTGGTAACATTTACCTTCAAAAAATACATAAGCAAAAGGGATTAATATTTAGTCAAGATCATATAAATTATCTAGCACTTATGAACAACTAACTAAATTTATGATATTTCTTAAATATGATGTAATACAACAAAATCTAAAAACATGTCTCAAATTGCCAAAATTTCATTATTTTTTCTTGCATATACCAAGCTAGATGTGCTCAATAATTCTTCTTTCCATTTTTTGTTAACTTTCTCTATAAATTCTTCCACTCTTTTCCTCAACTCATCATCATCTTTCTCTTCTTCATCCTCTTTTTCATTTTCTTCTTTTCCCTCTTCATTGTTGCAATCAATATCATCATCATTGTCTTCAATTTCGATCTTAATTTCTTCTTCTTCTTCTTCGTCTTCTTCTGCTTCCGCCTCGGCTTCAATGACATGTGAGACTTCTTTCTCTTGTGTCATTGATTCTATACTCTTTTCAAATGAAAATTTGGTGTTGGTTTCTTGCTTTTGAATTTCATATATTGAAAGTGGGAATTCACTTTTTTGATGAACACTTATTCTTGGCTTCAAATCCATTAAAATAATTACTATGATCAAATTGCAAAAGCAAAAAATGAATGTTGAGCTAGAAGCAGCTTGAGTAATCATCTCTAATATAGAATCCAACATGTTTATAAGCAAATTAAGGAGAGAAAAAAACACTCAAAAAAGGGTACAAAAGAGTGAGAGGAAAAGATCAAGGATTAGTTAGAACATAGAACTATAGACTATAACTGTTTATGCAATTTGAGGATTTTATGGCCTATTTAAAGCATTGAAGAGATAGATGCAAACGTGTAAAGTACATTTTAATTTTTTGTGTGGAAAATTTAAGGAGTTGCTAGTGAGGTGTAATGTGAAAGCTATTAGAATATTATATAACTAAAATAATAATATAATATTCAATCTTATAATAATAATAATATATTGATGTATGAATAATGTATGTGAGAAGTTTCTTGGTTTTTTTTTATATGTTGAAATTGAATAATGTATGTGAGAAGTTTCTTACAACTGTATGTGGGGTATTTTTTATTAAGTTAATTAATCACAATTATTAATCAAAAGTCATTTGTACTATGTATAGAACATCACTGGAGCTTTCTTGTAGGCATGGCAATGGGGCGGGGCGGGGACGGATTTTACCTTCCCCAAACCCAAACCCATATAGTTCGGGTTTTTCCCAAACCCATCCCAATTCCAAGCGGGGATAAAAAGTATAACCCCAAATCCAAACCCAACGGGGATCGGGTATCCCGACGGGGTTCGGGTATCCCCGTTATACCACTTCCAACATAAATTTGGATTGCATTTTAATATTTTTTTATTAAAAAAAAGAAGTTAAAGGCCCAAAAATTCTTTTGTTTCAATGATATTTTTTTAAATATAGAAAAGAAATAGAGAAAATAGTTTGTTTAATACTCAAATTAAGGATAAAAAATAAACATATGAATGTAATTTAAGAGATTGTTTAAGGATTTCAAATTTAAAAGAGGTAAAATCTAATTTTAGTATAAGCGGGGCGGGTTCGGGGACGGGTTCGGGGTGGGTATCAGTGTCCCCATTACCCGCCCCAACCCCGTCTTTTGAAATCGGGGAAAACCCAAACCCGTACCCAAACTCAATCAATTTGGGTTTTCCCCGTCAAAGCGGGTATGGTTTGGGCGGATACCCGCGGGTATGGGTTTTATTGCCATGCCTACTTTCTTGGCCATTCACGGACTCAACCTTCTATGTCATTACTTGACATCACCTACCAAACCTTTTTACGTGTTCTTAATCTCAATTCTATCAACCATGTCATCATAGATAATAATATATATTAACTTTGGTTAAAAGCACGTAATTACACATATTAATTAATATTTGCCATTACGGCAAAAAAAAAAAAATATATCTGCCGTTGATTTGAGATTAATCATCGTTAAACTTTTATCATATTATTTATAGATAATATTATTATTAAATTGAGATCGAACCTTCCATATTAATAATTGTGTCACATATGTGTAGAATCTCACATCGACTTATTTATTGTTCAAATTTTAATGTTTAAGTCATGGGAAATTTGAAGAAGGAAAAAAAAAACTATAGGAGAAATGAGATTTTGTGATGTGGTTGAAGATCATGAGATTTTAAACTATGGTCCATTGAAAGTGACCAAGGACCTAATTTTGTTGGCAAGCATTGTTGCATGTAGATAGTTGTGTTGTTTTTATGTTACTTTGAAAATGTCACGTATTCAACTACTTATATTTATGTGATTTTGACCCAAAAGTGGGAAAAAAAATAAGTACTTATTAATAGAATGTAATGATAAGTAGTGAAGATGACCAAGTCTTATGTCTATTTAGATGAAGATGATTAATGAATTTTTCAATGTCCAACCTACAGGGTACAAATAGGGTACCATTTTGTTCAACAAAAAAATAAAATAGAGTACACCTTTTTTTTACAATGAAAAATTAAAAATAGAGTACATTTATTCCTTTTTCTTTTGACGCTGAAATTCAACCAATTTGACTTGGTCTAAACCCACTTATTTTTTTCTTTTATGATAGAATAAGCTTACTTAATTCAAAAACACTACAGAATCTACATAATTTCAATTGTATAATGTCAACCCATTTTCTTTTCTTACTTTTGCAAGGGTTGTTACGTTGCACTTAGTTGTTTATGTGAGCATAATTCAATTGGTAAGATATTACATTATATATTTATATATAAATTTAGATTTAAATTCGGTGAATTTCTAGTTATTAAACTATTTAACAAAAAAGTAGTTAAATATTTATTTAATAAGCATTTATTTATTGTAAAAATCTTAATACATATACAAAAGCTTTCTTCATTTTTTTTAATCGTGATATATGTATGAAATTTTTGTCGCTGTTTAACAGTAATTAATCTCTGTCATAGACTATTTGCTTAAGTGTTCTAAATCTCTTACAATTTAGATCAGTTCATTATTGGTATATATCACTACTAGAAAACATGCGTTTAGCAACCGATTTAGCGACCGATTTTCATCAAAATCGGTTGCTAATTCATTTAGCGACCGATTTAGCAACCAATTAAAATCAGTAGCAAAAACCTTGGTCGCTGATCTATAGTGACCAAATTAGCAACCGATTTTGTAGCGACCGATTAGCAACTGAATTTTGAGACCGAATTAGCGACCAATATCAGCAACCAATTAAGAGACTGAATTGAAAGAACAATTTAGAGACAGATTGTTGACGCATTGTCGACACTATTAGCAACTGATTTATTGACCACTTTATTTAATTTTAAAACAAATCAGTCGTTAATTCGGTTGCTAATTTCAATTTTTTTAAAATAAAAAAATTTATAGCCCATGTAATATATATATATATATACACACACACACACACACAAACATAAATATAACAAAATACATTAGTAAATTATATTCTTATAAAGATATGCTTAATCAAGATTATATGGAAAATAAATCTCCTATAAAAAATAAATTAAAGTTTTAAGTATCAGCTATTACATTAAATTTATATCTAGACTAACTTAGCATAGTATTAAACAAGGCTTTAACTAATGCTTTTTTCTTCAAAGTCAATATTACAAAATAAATATCCTATGGAAAATAAATTAAATTTTCGGTTCATCAAGGCTTTACATCATGTATCATACTAGAAACCTCTAATCCACATGCTCCATGATATAATTTCCTGATACTATGGCTACACTTACCTGCACAAAAGTTGAGGCATTCAATAGTTAATTTTTAATCAATAGTCTATAAAAAATAAAAAGAGCCCCAAAATGTACACTAGAAGAAAAAGCCCCACATCAAGACTTCTGGACAATTGATGTATATAAATTCTCTTTCACCATAATCACAACCCTCACATGGAACGAGCAGTGGAGAACAATGGTGATCATTATATAGAAGTGTATAACAGAGTTAAAGAACTTACTTCTTTTGACAATTTGTTCCAGCCATTAAATTTTTTTGTAGTGTTTAAAGAACAGGAGCCTACAAGCTCTCTAATCTTTATTCCATTCTCACCTATAAATAAAAACAACAAAACAAATCCAAAAAAACCAAAATAAGTAGCATTTCATATCAAATCAAAATCCCAATTTTATAACAACTATAGACTATAGTGATATAACAACAATAGGCACATGGAAAATCCTAATCACCCTTTAAAACAAAATCTGCAGCCATAATCGACAAACATGCTTTACAAAATTTGTGAAAGCCAATATGAATGATTTGTGTTGGATCTATTCTATATTCAGCATATAGCTATTTTGTTGGACAAAAATTAATGTGCTTATATCATGTTCCAGATCACTTTGTATCTCAAAATTATTAAGCAAAATTTGTATTGGAACATAGATTATATTATAGCACATAAAACAAATTAAGTTTCCGAAAAAATAATCCAATCTTTGCGCAATCAAGTGAGAGAACTAATATAAATATGAGAGTTAACAATCCAAATTAAACAAGAGGAATCTCAAATCACATATATGCAACATATATGGCAGCATACTGTGCACAGTGCGTACAATCTCAAATCACAAAAGTAGGTTCTCTACACAACCAAAAATAAAGGTAGAGAGTGACAACATTGGTTCGTATATTGGCCAAAATCAAAAACTTGAATATACGCACGCACTTGATGAAACCAATTGCAAGTTATACTAAAAACGGGATGCACCGTATCAATTCAAATTCGCATCGTAAAACAATCATAAATCCAAAATCATATTTTGTTTCAACAAAATTTCAATTCAAGCAAATTAGGGTTCTAAATCATATAAAAACAAAAACAACACAAATCAGCTAGAACAACAATCTGTGATTGCAAAACTGAGAACGAAGGAGCAAAACTCACCGTGACGGAGCAAGACTAGGGTTTCGTTTCTTTCGAGTTCTGATTTCTACTTTTCGTTTCTTTCTTTCTCATGTTGTTTGGTACTTTTCGGATCGATGAAGAACGATTTAGTTTGTGAGAAAATATTTGATTAAATGTTTATAAAAAAAGTTTGTGAAAGAAGAAAATTTGAACATTAAAAAGTTTCGGAAAATTTAAGCAATGGTACTATTTTCATTATTTTGAGTTTTTGACCAAAGTGTGAATCCTTATTTAAGGAAAAAATATTAAAGGGTAGAAACAAAAAATTAAATATTTGATTAATTTTTTTTACTGATTTGTAAAAAAAAAAAACAAACGTTTGCGACTGATTTATTGAACGCTAATTATCGGTCTCCAATTCGGTCTCTATAGCAACCGATATAACGACCGAAAAGTTTTTCGGCTTTGAACTTCAAATAATAGTCTCTAAAGCGACCGATTTAATGGTTGCTAATTTTCGGTCTCTATAATTAAGTAGCAACCGATATAGCGACCATTTTTTTTTACTTTAACGATCAAAAAATCGGTCTCTAATTCGGTCTCTAAGGCGACCGAAAAATTTCAGTCTCTAAATCGGTTGCTAAACGCATGTTTTCTATATAAACTCTTTCTACTAAAAGTATATGTTAAAAATATAGGCTATTTTGAAGAGTTTATAAAAAAATTAAATTCTTTTTATCAGTATATCATATTATTTCTTTTTCAAAGATTAACGACAAAACTCGCACACACTAAATACGATCGCAATTAAAGAGAGAGGCATTGTGGATTTGAATACTAACAAGAGTGTTAATGTCACCCATAAGTAAAAAAATTAAATAAACTATTCCAACCACCTAAGAGGAGACTTCTTGGTATTATTCTCTATATTTTCTCCATACGTAAATTAATATTTATGGACTGACTTGTACTTGATATATAGTTATATACCAAGAAGAGGAGCCCTAGAAAATGCTAATTTAGACTCAAAGTTTCATCATTTTACAAGTAGATATATAGTAACATAAGCTATTAAAGTATTCAGAATAAGTATTTGAACCAACCAAGGCTATGAAATTCAATGTGAACACAGTTCAATGTATTGAAGTTTCTTAAAATAAAAAATTCAAGTTGCTGCAAGTTCTTGGTGATTTTCATGATTATTTCAAACATAAACGGTTAAATCATTAAACTGTTTTTAAGATTGACAATTGAAGTGTTCCCACCAAAAATTATTTTTTATATCCACCTTAGTTGACTTTCAGTTGGATTTGATAAGTATCAAATTTTCATTGTTTTCCCAGTACTTTTTAACTAATTAACTAACTCTTTTTTATAGTTTTCCTAAATACATAAAAGTGTTCTTTGGATTTCAATGGTTTCAATTAAATATTTTTCTCTTCTTCATCCTTGACTTAGACTCATTTCATAATTTTATACCGAGATTTTTTTTTTGAAGGATAATTTTATACGGAGTTAAACAGTCCCTTAAATATACCAAATATAGTTTATATAAAAAAAATTCGAATTTTAGTACCTCTAAATTTTCAATTTTAATCTTAGTCCCTGCTTTTTTATCAAAATTTGCATACTTTTTTTGAAAATGTATCATTATTAAGACCTTAATACAATTAGTTTAGTAATTTAACTATTTAGACTTTAATTTTTATTAATTTATCTATAACTTCAAATTAAAGATTAAATTGTTAAACAAAAGAGTAAATAATTAAATAATCAAACTACGCTAAAAAATAAAATAATCAAACTAATCATATTTTAAGATCTTAATAATGATATTTTTTAAACAATTATTTAAAACATGATACATGAATTTTTTTTTTTTTTTTAAAAAGGACTAAAATTGAAGAAAAAAAATTAGAGGAACTAAAATTTAAATATGGTATATTTAGAGGGACTAAAATCATATTTAGCTTTTTATAATTATGTATACATTGCAAGAGTTGTTTAAGATTTAATTGCACTCCCTGTTCAAAAAAAAGATTTAATTGCATTTTTTGTCTATTAAACTCGCGAAAGTAGTCCCTCTATTTTAAAATCAAACTTTTTGGCTAATCTATTTTCATATTTTATAATTTTTGTCTCAACCCATATTTTTCTCTAGAAATGGTGATTTTAAGCGTCCTGAAAGGTGATTTATTGTCACCAAATATATAATATCATATTTGATATCGAAATTCACTTCCTTTGACATCAAAAGTCGCCATTTTCAGACAAATAATATGAGTTAGGACAAAAATTGCAACTAATATTGAGAAGATATAAAAGAACCAAAATGTTCAATTTTAAAATATAGAAATTAGTTTTATGAGTTTAATAAAATAGGAAGACCAAAAATAGAATTAAGCCTACAATTAATTATTGTTGGTTTTATTTACAAACGGTAATAGTGCACAACAAAATATAAGTTATTGAATAATTTGTTGGATTGTATAATATTTGGTGAACAAAAGATTATTTTAATATTTTAGATAATTTATATTTATATTAAAAAATTGT
This sequence comes from Trifolium repens, assembly GCA_030408175.1. Classification (NCBI taxonomy): domain Eukaryota; kingdom Viridiplantae; phylum Streptophyta; class Magnoliopsida; order Fabales; family Fabaceae; genus Trifolium; species Trifolium repens. The sequence goes on from CP125847.1 coordinate 14,632,616, forward strand.
CATGTAATTTCAAGGATAAAAGTTTCAGTTTTTATCTCTTAATTGTCAATCTCAGGAATAAATTTAAAACCAAACACTATAAAACTTGAGTCTTAAAAAAAATTAAGTCAAGACTGATATTCCTAAACATTAATTAACAATATACAATTTTATCTATTTACGACTCTGGAATTAGAACATACACATGGAATCTTAGTTTTTTTCCCCAAAATGTCTACCACGAAAATCATATGTACTATCAAATATGTCACACCATTTTATCGAATCAGGTCCATAAAATCACTAAGTGCTCTCAAATAGGTCCATAAAATAGTGAATATTTTAAAAATGTCTCTAATTCTATCAAATTTATTAATATTACTAATTCTCAAAGTCTTTTAGGAATTAAATTGATAATAAGCGGTTAAATATAAAGATCAAATTGATAGTAATATGTTAAAATATAAAAATTAATTGATAATAAGGATAAATATGGGGCCTATTGATAGTTCAATAGAGTTGGGATTTTTTTTTAAAAAAGATATACATGATATTAAAGACCTATTTAAGAGCATTTTTAAGTCATAGATTAAGTCATAGATTAATTTTATGATTTAGGCTCTATTTGGTGAAATTAAATTATAAGTTAGCATAGATGATAGCTGAAATATTAGTAGAATAAAATTAAAATATTTGATAAATTTAACTATACATGGTTATTTTATGTGAGCGGCTAATTATTTTTGTGAATGAGTAGTTTTTATTTAAAAAATAATAAAATTAAAATAAGGTTTTTTTTAAGTAAAAATTAAAATAAGATTAAAATTCGAATAAATGGTAAAAAAATTATAAGCTTATACGATACTTGAAATAACATCTGAAGAAAAGCAATAAGCTAGTGAAAAAATTATGTTACCAAACACCTCTAATTTTATGAAACAAACTTACTTGTGTTATCAAACACACTTAATAAAATTAAGTTGTTTCGTAAAATTATAAGTGTTTGGTAACAAATTTTTTTCATTAGCTTATAGTTTTTTTCTTTGATACTATTTCAAGTAGTGTTTGACTTTATAGCTTATAGCTTTTTACCTTTTATTCCGATTTTAACCTTATTATTTTTATTTTTTTAATAAAAAAACTACCCACTCACAAAATAACTCAACTCACATAAAATAATCATATACTTTTATGTCATTTTGTACTTACAACCACTAAATTTATCAAATACTTTAATTTTGCTATACTAATTTTTAGGATCTGTTTGGCAAGGACAAAAAGCTAGCTTATAACTTATGTCTTATAGTTTATAAGCTAAAAGGTCCGTTTGGTAACAGTCGTTTCAGAAAGAACTTTTAGCTTGTTTTTCAAATGCTATTTCAAGTGGCTTATTAGCTTATAGTTTATCATTTTTTCTTCCACTTTTAGCCTTGTTATTTTATCTAAAACCCACCTTTACCCTTTATAATTTAATTTAATTTAATTTAATTTAATTTAAAATAACAATTTCTTTAAAATTCAAACTATCTTCTGGCAAAAATATAATACAAACCATTTCTAAAAACACCAACAACGATGTTTCATATACCTATATACACACCATCGTTTGTCGTTATCCGTCATATATTATTTTGGATTAATATAATTGTAGTTATGATTATCCTTTTTTAGCAAGCATAGTTAATTTTATCTTAATATTTAATATATGTTTAGTGCAAAATTTACATAATTGTGTCGAATATATTATTATATTGTTTAGTTTTAACTATCTTTACATAATAAAGTCAATTTTCAAGTTATTCGCAAGCTCACAAGTATACATTTACCCTTTGACGTAAAAAATATAATACAAAAAAATAAAAATAAATTTAAAATAAAATAAAACTTCACCTTACACAAATTAATTTGATAATTTTGATCAATTATTTTAATAATAATATATAAAAGATATATTACATTAATGCATTTAAATTATTATCTTAAATATCACATTAATAAATTTAAATTTTTATCTTAAATATAAATTTGATATAAATTTAATTATTAATTAAAAATATCTTTTTATGCCATATTACAATTATCAGTTAGTTGAGCTGCTAATTTTTACCAAACACTCCAACTAGCTTATCAGCTATAACTATAAGCTATAAGCTATCTGTCATCAGCTAACTTATCAGTCATCCGTTATTTTTACCAAACACAATCTTATGCTATCAGCTAAGAGTTAATTTATCGGCTATCAATTAACTTGCCAACTATCAGTCAGGGACGGATCTATGTTGTGGCCTAGTGTGGCCATGGCCACACCAAAATTTGCAACTTTTTTTATACACTCACATATATATATATATATATATATATATATATATATAGTTAAATATGTTTTGTCCTTGCGAGTTTAACTCAATTGGTTGAGACATCGCATATATTATGTAGGAGTTGAGGTTCGAACTCCAGACACTTCTACTTATTTATCTTTAAGCTGAAATTTCTAGCCACTATGCTAATAGACAAAAAAAGTTAAATATATTTTTGGTCTCTATAAAATAGTGACATTATGAATTTAGTCTTTATTAATTTTTTAAATTTTTTTTAATCCTTGAAAAATTATCATGCATTCAATTTTGACCTCTACTATTAATAAAACATGTATTTTTGAATGATTATTTCATAGGTATATTTACAGAACAATTCAACTAGAAAAAAAAACACAAAATATTTTATCCTTTGTTTCTTTTAAAAAACTAAAGTACAGTTAATGATATTTTATCCTTTGTTTCTTTATAAAAACTAAAAACATCTATTAAATAATTTTATTAATAAAAAGTAAAAGTAAAAATAACATCACATTTCAATATTTATTATGTGCAAAACTCTAAAATGACCAAAAATTTGAGACAAATAGGGTATATGTTTCATGCTTGAATTCAACATTATCATTTAAATTTTTTTATGCTAATAAATTTTGGCCACACCAAAAAAACTATCCTAGATCCACCTCAACTATAAGTTAGCTTATAACTTAATTTTACCTAACATAGTCTTAGTAATTTTTTCCTCTGGTAATAGTAATTAATCGTGTATAAATCTAAGTCGGACCTCATACCTTGACTACTGGTGGTTTGGGTCTCTTGTGATGGGCTTATAGATCCAAACAAAAATATTGGAAAATTTTACCCATACTAGTACAATTATATCTCCACCCTCATATTTTGATTAAACTGTCCATTTCATCCTTATATATATATATATATATATATATATATATATATATATATATATATATATATATATATATATATGGGTTTTGCTAATATACACCCATTATTTTTTTAAAAGTGTGCATTAGCAAGATGCACCTTAGGGTGTATTTAACTACTTTTTAGTTATCATTATAAGTGCACATATATTAGCAAATGCTTATAGAAGTTACTAACTTATACCACTTATTTTTAAGAAGAAGTGTTTTAGTAAGATGCATCTCAAGGTATATTTAACTACTTTTTAGTTATAACTTGCTAAAATACTCCTTTTAAAAAATAAGTGGGTATACGTTAGTAAACTTTTATTTTTTTCACACAATTGAAAAAAAAATTCCGGTACACAGGAGAAAATAAGTGGGAATAAATTTGATTTTTACTAACCGGAAATCTTTTCAAATGTGTTTTGGTATACAATATTATTTTATGGAAGTACTCATCAAATGTTTACTGGTTGACAAGCATTACTGTATTTCTATTGAAATACTAATCAAATGTTTACTAATGTGGACAAAATCAACTAAGTTATGCCAAAACTACATAAACCAAATGAAATTGTGAAAAATCACTCACACCAACCAAAACCTATGTCAGTCATCGAAATCATCTCTTGCAACTCATTTCTTGTGATAAAGATATCAATGAAGACTAGCAAGGCCCCAATGAGCTTTAAAAAATTATATGAATGATTTATATGATTCAAATTTTCAATTTAATTGTAAATTTTGTAAAATTTATATTTATTAAAGCGTGATTTAACGGTGTAACATTACTTAAATATCACACCGGTGTAATTGGAAATTTTAAAGAGCGCCGAAGAAGAAGCCAAATTGTGATGTTAATGAAAGGTTTCGAATTGAAAACTCATAACCACTTTTACCCGGAAATCACTATAGGAAATATGATTTTTGGCAGCGACTTTTTTTGTTAAAAGTTGTTACAAGTCGCTGACAAAACTATCGATAGTTTTATGAGCGACTTGTAACAACTTTTAACAAAAAAAGTCATTGCCAAAAATATTATTTTTTGTAGTGAATCATGAATTTCACAAACTCGAGAACAACCCATTATTTTCCGTTGTCGCCGTTTTTTTTGTGTGTGTTTCAAGAGAGTTGGCGACTGTTGTTATTTTGTCTACCTAAAAAAAACCATTAAGTTTTGGCTATGACTAAATGTTTAAACGTTTAAACAATAAATTAACAAAATAACAAACCATTAAATTAACAAATCACTCACTTGGAATGAAAGACTTTAGGAGATTCTTAATTCAAGATAGGAAGTTTAAGAGTGAGAACACAGAGGTTTTGTGCGACGAGGCTTGATCTATGAACCGCCTTATTGTTTTAAAGCAACTCAAAGAATTTATTGACCGTGCACAACAAGGAGATCGATTGAATTTCTATTTTACGGACTCCAACATCCTTGATATCGAACTAGTGTTTCCTTGGTACATGCCACATAAGAGGAAACACTAGTTCGATATCAACTTAAGATATCTGTGAAATCATTTCACAGATACCGCGGGGGCAAGAATGCGCTTATTCATTGATTGTTGCGGGTCGGGAGGCTTGTTTAACGATTCCGAAAAGCAATATCCGCACAACGGAGGAAGAACATAGAGGTTGGCAATACTACCTCGAACATGCATGGCATTTACGGCGACACCTTCTGGTATGACATACGCATATGCCGGATATAAAAGAAGATACTGGTACGGTCACCAGTCACCAGTCATACTTCACCCAGGGTTTGATTAGAGTTGTAAAGAGGTATAAACAGATGGAAAATTTAATGATGATAAAGCGGATAGATGATGAAATCCAATGCTTTTTCGGTGAAATGACGGCGAGACGGTTTAAAAGAGGATGGATGGGAATTAGCACAATAAGGCCTTCACTTTTTTGCCCTGCTTCGGAGAGGCATGAGCTGCTTTTTCCACCCACAAATTATTTGCTATATTCTGTCTCTATATATTTTAATAAACATATTTGCTAAACATCTATTTGGGTAAAGTTTTTACTTTGCAATTTCTCAAGACAGTGCACTAATCTTTGAAACAAAACACTACACTAAACATTACATGTCAGTTAATGTTTTCTGTTTTGCTCCGATGGGGTAGATACTGGTACTTACAAAAATAGGTATCACCATTGGAGATGGTCTCACTATCTCTGTTAACAGTTCGAAACTTTTTTTTTTCTCTGTATCACATTTATCTTTTTCAACAAATTTCCAATGTGCTTCCCTCCCTCACCAACTACGCCCTTTATTCAATATGGATAAAAAGGAGAAGAACAAAAAAATATTCTTATGCCATTAAATTAAATGCAATAGAAAATGAATGAACAAAAGAAAACTGATAGTACTATTGAGTAAAGATCTTCAATTTCCATAGCATAGATAGCAGTAAATCATCGAAAATCGAAAATTAATTTTTACATTTGAATTTTGAAAACAATTTCACTTCAATTAAAATAAAATTCTAGATCATTTATGACATCAGAGATTCCATGCAATCAGTTTACTCCGAGATATGCCGGCTGCTCATACTGACAACAATGCTTTCCCACACATCTCTTGCTTTCCAACCATCATAATAATTAACAAAATCATTAAATAATATTTTTTTTTTGTTCCAGAGGTATGTTTTGATTTTGTTTTCCCTAAACTTGGTATTTGAGCAATTTCTTTCGACAATTAACTTAACAAAAATTATTAACGAGTTCGTTGATAGATTAAGACAAGTAAATTAGTGTCGTAGGCGGTTTGGTGTGATGACCATTGTTGTTTGTAGAGGGGTTATTCTATTAATTTAACTTGTAGAAAATTAATAATTAATGGTGTAAGTGCCGTTGAATGTTGTTGTTATGGTATCATTAAGTTGTCGTTGTATTAATACCGTTGTCACCGTTTTGTTTGTGTGTGTTTCAACAGAGTTGTTGCCATATAAGAGAGTTGGCGACTGTTCCAAAAGTTTAAACGTTTAGTCATAGCCAAAACTTAAAGGTTTTTTTAGGTAGACAAAATAACAAACCATTAAATTAACAAAATCACACTCTTGGAATAGAAGACTTTAGGAGATTCTTAATTCAATTATAAATTTTGTAAAACTTGTATTTGTTAAAGTGTGATTGAACGGTTTAACATTACTTAAATATCACACCGGTAACATATGAGTAAAATTTATATGATATAAAATTTCAATCCAAATGTGAATTTTGTAAAATTTATATTTGTTAAAATACTATTGAGCGGTGTAACATTACTCAAATGTTGCACTGATATAATTTGATCTAAAACACACACAAACAAATCGGCGACAACGACAAATAACGGCAACAACGATGGTTTTATTATTAATACATCGACAACTTAATGATACTATAACAACAACAACACAAAAAAACGCGAAAACCCCATAAGAGACCCCTGGAAACTCCGATTTCGAACCCAGAAAAATTTCATAAACAACTTTAAACTAATTTGAGTACTTAAAATAACATAAAAATTCAAATTTTTCGAATTGATAACTCAAAATCACTTTTACCCGAAAATCATGAATTTCACAAACTCGAGAACAACCCATTATTTAACTACAAAAAAAAAAAAAAAATCATTAAACGCCCGTACCTCTAACTGTGTTGGATTTTCCTTCCTTAGGTTGGTGATTTCGATTTGTTCTTTCCCTTCCTCAAGTTCGTGATTTCAATTTGTTCGTTCTCTGCCTCAAGTTCTAAGCTTCAACTCTTCTCACCTGTTTTGCATAATTCTAATCTTCTATTTTTAGTAAAAAGTGGTATTCCTAGTTTTCCTTCTAAGGCTCTAGCTGATAGCTGAAAAGCTATCTGAAGGCTGATAACCTAACTTTTAGCCGATAGCTGAAAAACTAGTAGAATGAAATTAAAGTGATTGTTAAAATTTAGCTGTTGTGATTATAAAATAACATAAAAGTACATGATTGTTTTATGTGAGTGGGAAGTTATTTTTTTGAGTGACTAGTTTTTATTTATTAAAAATAGTAAATAAATTAAAATAATAAGGATAAAATTGGAATAATAAAAGGTAAATTGCTATAAGCTTTAAGCTCAAATGCTACTTGAAATAGCATTTGAAAAAAATCATAAGTTAGTAAAAAAAAGCTTGTTATCAAACACCTCTAATTTTATTAAACAAGTTTATAACTTATAAGATAATATAATAAATAATAAGCTAGTTTATTTATGTTTCCAAACACATCCTAACTTGTCTATTTATAGAAAACCACTAGATTCTCTTTTTCAGGAAATAAAGGGATTTACTCAAAAAAATCCTGCCTACTATTTGCACCCTCTTTTTGCTATCAACAACTAGGCCCAATTTCTTAAGTTTCTTTCTATGCTGTTTTACCCTTTTTTTTTTATGACAAAATCAATCCTTTTAAATACAACACGTTAAGACCTAGGAGACACCACATTACTATGTATGATTCTTTGAACTTTTTTAAAAATATCTACGACCTTCGGTGCTAGAAAACCAAAAGTGTCAAATGCAAAAGGTATAAACACATGTTGATTTTTAAAACACGCTCTCTCATGTTTGACCACTTTACTTGAAGCAGCTTTGAGGGTCGTCTGTCATACAGTAGAATCCCCAGTCGTCAATCCCACAAGGGGAGAAACTCCAATCAAATCTACACATGCATGTTTCCCTCCTACTCAGCCGTACACCAAAACATCAGCTGACCTTAATGTAGATCCACCTTCTAACGGATCAGCCAAGAAGTTCACAGGCGCCTCTTTCTTCACAGATACTCCTGCACGCTTAAAAACATAAAAAGGACATCCTGAACAAGGTCATGTCTGTATTTGAATCCTGGAAGCTCTCGACAATGAACTGCATGCTCCCCAAATATGTAACATTAATTATTTTTATTGAAAAAGATAAGAGTAATTGACAATGAGTATAATTGACAAATTATACCCTTAAAATATCAAAATGACAGTTAAATAGGAACACTAGATTCGACAAAAAAAGACAAAAAAAATAAACGGAGGTAGTAATTACTTAATTAATAATTAAATACGCCAAAGCAATTAAATAGCACAAAACAGAGAATAGATCCTCTCAATTTTTCCCCTCAATTTTTTTCAATTTTCACATCTTAACCATCAATCAACTTCTCTCAATTTCTACAAGGAGAAGAATCATTGTGCAGACAAACTAGCTAATTTAGGTTTAACTTTACCTGGATTCACTTGGTGGAACCAAATTCCCCTTCAGATTCGAGGAGATTTTGGTAGGAATCGTCTTGGATTGCCCTACTTTAGATTATGTTAATTGCCTGTGTTTCGAGGGTTAGGTTGGATGCTCCCCCTCATCTTTTGCAATTTCTTTTCTTAATATACATATTTTGAGGGCTTGCTCTTGCAGCAAGTCTCTTTTGTTTTTTTTAAAAAAAAACCTTCCCTCAATTTCTTTTAGATGTAAATATTGTTTTATAGTTATGATCCAATGATCTATATTCCACATTATTTCCTCAAATATTTTTTTTTCAATTGAGAGAATCCATTCTCGCACAAAACACATCAAAGACACTTAAATCCTAATAAAATATCAATTAATAAAATTACTAATTAACTTATTCTTAAATAAATATATCTAAAATCGGGGTGTTACAATTGTTCCTACCAAGTCCAATGTCAATCGTCACTAGACCAACCAACGATTGATAAAATTTTACTTTCTAAATTTATAGAATAATTAACGTATAATCTAAAAAATGAAATAGATACATCAATTATTTCATAAATCTGAAAAACAAAAGGTTTCTTATATAATGGACGGAAGAAAACATATTACTATAATAATAATAATAATAATAGAACACACGAGTTGTGAACTCGTTACAACCAGAAAATGAAATACTCCGTCCCAAATATAAACAAAAGTTGATCAACAAAAATGAATGTATTTAGTTCAAATTTTTAACTAAATACATCAAGTTTCTTTGACCAAATTTTACTTATATTTTGGGACGGAAGTATATTCTTCGATCTCCTCTCTATGTGCTTCATGATACCACACACAAATGCATCTTAACCGTTCATTCATCCCTTTTTTTTCCCACTACCAACGCTCTAGATTCAACACTCCTCACTAACCGCCACGTGCCAACTACCTATATATATTCTAGTTCCACTCACTCACTCACTTACACTCGATCATTTTCATTTTCACTTTCTCGAGAAAAAAGCTGAGAAAATCACAGAAACACCGAGAAAATTTTCAAAAAAAGGAACAAAACGACCGAGAGAGTTTAATTCTTTCATTACGATTTTCGACGCTTAACAATGGTAACGATCAAGTTCGTTAAAGCTCGTCAGATCTTCGATAGCCGTGGAAATCCAACCGTCGAAGTGAGTCTCTCGCGTTTTTCTTTCCTTTTTTGTTTTCCGTTTCGAAGCTGAGAAAATGAGCGGGAAAATGAAGGAATATAAAATCGATGTTTCATTTCATAATTTTCATTGTTATTATTATTACTATTATTATGTTTTGATTTGTTTTATTTTAGGATCATAGAAGCTATGGTTTCTGATTTTGGTTTTGTTATTTTTAGGTTGATGTTACTCTTAGTGATGGAACGTTCGCTAGAGCTGCTGTTCCTAGTGGTGCTTCAACAGGTAAACGATTGATGTTTGTTTGATATATAGAAGAGAAAATTTGGTGTGATTTTGTGTTGGTTTTATTGATTAGTTTGTATGATTCGAGGAATATTTGGATTTGTTACATTATTGTAGTGATTTATTGTTTGTGTTGTAAGAAAATAGAATGGAATGTTGAATTTGATGTGATGTTTTGTGGTTTTTAACTAACATGCATGATGGATGTGTCTTGTGTACTATGTTTTATGTAGCATTAACACTTCGGATTGAATGCGTGTCAAACGTGTATGCAACACTGACATATGAGGTTACATTTAATCACTTTCATTTTCTCAAAATTATTAGTGTCGTCTACGTGTCAGTGTTGTGTCTGGTGTTTGAGCTTCACGACTTTTGTGTTTTATGGATGTTTATTGGTTTTAAAGTTTCATCTGATTATAGCTTGGGTTGGTAGTTAAGAAATTTGTGTGTTATGAGTTATAACGTTTATCATTTTTTTTGTAAAAGGTGTCTATGAAGCTCTGGAGTTGAGGGATGGAGGCTCAGACTACCTTGGGAAAGGTGTTCTAAAGGTAGTTGATAGCTGATATTCCTTCACAATGATGTATTTTTGAAGTTCTTTGCTATTTTTGGGCCGAATGATGGTTATCATGTTAAAAATGATGAACTACCGATCTGTTTGATATTCTATTTTATTTCATTGCTACCTTTCAACTTCTTTTTAATGTATTTCTCTTTAGCATTAACTTTTGTTTTAGGGAGGGTTCTTTTTCTTCTGTCATTTGTTTTTTTTCCGTTTCTGAATTAATTGAAGCTGATAATGACATTCTTTTTCTTGGTTTAGGCTGTTGATAATGTGAATACGATTATAGCACCTGCTCTGCTTGGCAAGGTATTTTTCAACTATAACATTGGGTCATGTGGACCTATGTCGTATTGTTTTTTAAATCATGTTTTTAGTGGGTGGCTGATTATGTTCTAACATTTGTTATTTGTGTTTACAGGACCCAACCAAGCAAACTGAAATTGACAATTTTATGGTACAGCAGCTTGATGGAACTGTTAATGAGTGGGGATGGTGCAAGCAAAAGGTATATCACTATGATTTCTTTTGTTTATTTCCTTTCATTTTTTTGGAGACTGTAATGACCATTCATTTTATGCTGATTGAGTTTCCATAATCTTGACATTTTCAGCTTGGAGCAAATGCTATTTTGGCAGTGTCACTTGCGGTCTGTAAGGCTGGTGCGTCAGCAAAGAAAATTCCTCTGTACAAGGTATGTGAGGTCTCAGTAACAATAGTTTCTATCTCGTTAGCTTTTGTTCTCATGGATTGCTTTGGTATATTTTCAAAACCTTTCAGCATATTGCCAATCTAGCTGGGAACAAGACTTTGGTATTGCCGGTGCCTTCATTCAATGTTATCAATGGAGGCTCACATGCTGGAAACAAGCTTGCAATGCAGGTAAAGTCTTTACTAATATTGTATGTCAATTGAATAGGGTCACTTTTTTATCAAAATATTTATCCTTCTGCCTTTTATATAGGAATTTATGATTCTCCCTGTTGGGGCATCTTCTTTCAAAGAAGCAATGAAGATGGGTGTAGAAGTATACCATCATCTGAAGGTAAATGTCCTTTTTGCCTAACTTGCTTTTAGCAAAAAAACAAAAATGTATGACACGAATCTTTTTTTTTTTTTAATAGTGTCATCAATTAAGATACTGTGTTTTCCTTACAGTCTGTGATTAAAAAGAAGTATGGACAAGATGCTACTAATGTGGGCGATGAAGGTGGCTTTGCTCCTAATATTCAGGTCCTTGCGTGCTTCTTTTGTTTTTTGTGATCTAAGTGTTATTGCCTAAAAGTAGTTCATGATTTGGTTTCTTGCAATTAGTGGACTCATTTATTTTGTTTGCATATTAGGATATTTTCTTGAGTGATAATGCAAACGTGCATAGAAAATAACAATTTATGTTGTTACGCTTTATTCTATAACAAACATTAACTAGCTCGACTCTACTTTCTGTTTCATTACATTTTCATGTTTCCAAAATACAGGTTTTAATTTTTTTTAGGTTTCCTGTTAAATTTATAGGAAAACAAAGAAGGACTTGAACTTCTGAAGACTGCCATTGCAAAAGCTGGTTATACTGGAAAGGTTTAATATTCATCTACTGAATCTGACTTGGCATATTAATCCATATATGACTGATCGATTTCTACCTGCACAGGTTGTAATCGGGATGGACGTTGCTGCTTCAGAATTTTACGATAACAAGGGCAAAACATATGACTTGAATTTTAAGGAAGAGGTAGTGAACAGCTTATAAACTTTTCCCCAAAGTTTCTTCATTTAAATTCCTCTGTTGAGTATATTTCTTTGACAAATGCTTTAACTAGATAATTGACCACCTTATTGCAGAATAATGATGGATCAGAGAAAATCTCTGGAGACAGTTTAAAGAATGTGTACAAGTCCTTTGTGTCAGATTACCCAATTGTGTCTATTGAGGATCCATTTGATCAGGATGACTGGGAGCACTATTCAAAATTAACAGCTGAAATTGGTCAGCAAGTACAGATCGTTGGTGATGATCTCCTTGTTACAAACCCAAAGGTTTGCTTTGTTAACTTCATATGTTTTTCTTTTGTTTCACAAACACGTATCTTGTGTTTTTAACATTATTCTGTCCTATCCATTATTGTCTCTCTAGCGTGTGGAAAAAGCAATTAAGGAGAAGTCTTGCAATGCCCTTTTGTTGAAGGTAAATTAGCATTTGCCTTATTTTTATTTTGAGAGGATAAAGAGTTCCATCTTAATTAACTATTCTTTTAATTCTCTATCAAATCTGATGAGAATTTTTTTTACAATATATTTAATAGGTGAATCAAATTGGTAGTGTAACTGAAAGTATTGAAGCAGTCAGAATGTCAAAGCAAGCTGGCTGGGGCGTGATGGCTAGCCACCGAAGGTATTGAATCCCCATTGTTTTCCAATCAGTTCCCATTTTGATCTTTTTTTTTTGTGGTCATTTTCTGTATGTTCACACTAATGTGTTACATCTTGTTTATTGTAGTGGTGAAACTGAGGATACCTTCATTGCTGATCTCTCAGTTGGGCTAGCAACAGTAAGTTATCATTTGGTTAATTGCATTTTTCCAATCATGTCATGTTCTTTATCTTCGTCTCAGTAGTCGTGCATTTGCCAAACAATTCATGTCAAGATTTTGAATTTTTTTTTTTTTACCTTCTCTCTTTAAGCTTGTAAGATTTGAGCATGTTATGTCATTGTTTAACAGGGTCAGATTAAGACTGGAGCTCCCTGCAGATCTGAAAGGCTTGCTAAGTACAACCAGGTAAATCCGCAAAACTCTATCTTTTTTAATTGAGCTGAATTCGGTCAATTCAATTGCTTGTTAGAAGTTTGAAAACTATACTTTGTAATGGGCCAATGGCATGTCCATTTGATAAAATCTGCTGTGCTTCTATTTTATTATGTTATTTTCGATGTAGATAGCTTTTTCTGGATATAAGTTGGATCATTATTATGACTACACTTGTACTTCTTTGATCTGTGTTGCAGCTTCTTAGGATTGAAGAAGAACTTGGTGCTGCAGCAGTCTATGCTGGTTCCAAATTCAGAGCCCCGGTGGAGCCCTATTGATATTTTAACGCAAGCAACGTTAAAATAAGTTTCTGTTGATGTTGACAACACGGTCACATATTTCTATGCTTACTAAACTGTCTCTTATAAGAGAATATATATAGTTTTGTTGAGTGTGTAATTTTGGAACAAGGGCAATACGGAAGTGAACTTTAATGTGTCTAATGGTTTGGTTAAATAGCAAAAATGCTAGGTTGAATATACTATCTAATTTGATTTTGATGTGAATCATGAATTGTGAAACCGGAGTTAGTGTATGTTGTTTGCTACTTTTCACCTCACATTTTCTTAAATCCACATGTTTTGGGGAGGTAGTTTTGGACAGTATAATTTGTTCAAAATTTAGTTTTTTCCGTGTGTACATTTAAAGAAATATTGGAGGGTGGGGAATGTTTTTGTGTAATAATATTGGAGGGTGGGGAAGCTTGGTTTGCATGATTTTATGTCTGTATAAAATTTCATCTTGTTTATTCTACAAGTTTTTCATGGAGATTAGTCTTAGCTAAAAAAAATAAAAAATAATCAAAGGTTGTAAACTACTTCAGCTTCTGATATTCGACCGAGTCATATGAAGTTGATGGTATTTTGCATTGTCGATACGGACATTGACACGTCTACACCGATAATAATTTGAGAAAATGACATAGTTAAGTGTAATTATAAGTGTCGGTGTCATGTTGGTGTTCGATATTGACGTGTCTGATACGTACACGGCTAATTTGAGAAGTGTCTGTGCTTCATTGTGTTTAGCAATATAGCCTGTGTCCCATTTTACATTTCTACATTTGAATTATGCAATCAAATGTTACTCATATGATATCATTAGTGCATTTGAAGGTTTTAAATACTAGGACATTGATCTCCAAATTTATCAAATCTACTTTAAATTAGTTCAAACATTTTACATATCAAAGTACATAAGCTTAAAAAAAATGAAACTGGATTTGAGTCTTAAGAAACTATTAAGAAGCTTTCTTCATAATCATAATAGCAATCTTCTGAATGTTATCACTATCAAAGTACTAAATGTTTTTAACAACAATGGATTTCAATAAAAATTCACATTTTAAATTTTTAATCAATCTAACTTCTATTTTAAATCGTTGTAAATTTATTCTATTCATAATAATAAGTGGAAAATATTCACATTCTTAAATTTAAAACACTAATATATTTATCTTTTGTATGTCATATTAACACTCTAAATATATATCCTCCCTTCATGAAGGCTTACATGTTTTCATTAGGAATTAATAGAGGTTTGTGATTGTCTTTTGGAGGTTGGAATAGGGGTGTCAATAAAATCCGTTTATCCATTATCCATCCAATTCATTTAAAAATTTATCCATCCAATCCATCCATTAGTAAAAATGTTGGTTAATGGATTGGATTAGATCCATCCATTTAATTAAATGGATGGATCCAATCCATCCACCTTAATTTCAAAATCTAATGGATAATTGATCATTATTAATTTCAAATCCAATGGATTGTCACTGTTTTAAAAAAATAATAAAATTCTATAGTACAATGAATTTATGTAAAAATAAAACCTAAATAATTGATTGTCAAAAATTATATAAAAGTTGGAAACAAACCAATAAAAAACTTAATAAAAACTGTTTTCTTTTTTAAATTAATAACATAAAAAAAACTGAAAATAAAACTCAGCCTAACAAAAAATGAAAAAAAAATTAATGAAAAAGGAATTTTTTAAAACAGTTCCAGTTTTCTTCCTTTTTTTTTTTTTACTTTAAAAATCCAGATTTTATATTAATATAAATATAATATAATTTAATAATCTAATAAAAATATATTAAAATAAAATTGATGAAGTCAACGTGAGCCGCCGGACCACCGTGAGTCACCGGAAAATATGGGTTCCGCCGCCGTCCGCCGCAGGTGCCGGAGCTCCGCCGCCGTCCGGTGGTGGTCCGGCCACCACCCACCACCACCTAATTTTATTATAAAATTATTTATTAAAATATTATTATTTAGTTTGTTTAGAGAAAGTTAAAAAAATCTGTTTGGACTTAGGGAAGAAAAAAAATCTGTTTGGGCTCACTAAAAAAAATCTGTTTGGGCTCACTAATAAAAATCTGTTTTTACACTATTTCAAAAAATAAATCTATTTTATTAATTATTTAAAATGCTTTTAGAAAATAAAAAAAATAATTTAATTTAGTTGATGGATTGGATGGATATCCATCCATTTAAAATCTCATAATGGATGGATTGGATTAGATTTTATTTCTAACGGATGGATTGGATTGGATTCTTTTGATAAAATTTTGATGGATTATTAATGGATAAATGAATTATTTTGATCCATCCATTAACAATCCAATTCAAATCCATTCGATCCATCCATTTTGACACCCCTAGGTTGGAATGCCTTTGTTGGGTGTGGTGATGAAGTTCATCTATCAACAGGATTGATGCTCGACAGTGTGCAATTAACATGAATTGACAATAATTTGGCTTGGAGCAATATGATTGGAATCAATTATCGCATATGCCTTAATTTGTTGTATCTGAGATGCATGCAAATAATTATATTTTGATTGGATGGTCTAGTAGATTTCAAGTTTAATATTTTAGATTTAACAAAAAAAAGTTTAAAATCTGTTTAATTGTACTTTTAATTTCTTAGTTTTATTTTAAGTTTCAAATTAGTCTATTATATTATCAATGTCAATATAAATTCGTCGTTTTCGTCAAATTTTGAGTTAATTTTATCTAAAATTTTCATGTGTCACCCTTCTAAATTGTTTATGTATGCAACTTTGTTAGCTACAAGGACCATTTTAAATTATTATTTTTAACTAAAATAACTAACTGTAACCTTGATAACTTAAACTTTTTAAACATAAATAATTAAATTAAAATAATATAAAGGAACTAAACATACAATTAAGCCAATAAAATCCATATTAAAATTTGAGTTCAAATTTTGTGTCATACCTAAACCCAAGATATCGTTGATATGGCACACTGATGTCCTCATACGGCACACCTTGTGTTAGGACTGCTATTAGTTTTATTCATTAAGTATCAGTTCCCCTATTAGAATAAAAACAAAACCCTTTGAGTGGTTGAAGGATAAAGAATCAAATGTGATCTTTTGTGCCTTGCAATTCTCAATAATGGAGTCCACATAACTTATGAGGGGTGCTACAAAAGTATTTTTTAACACACATATTCCAATATATTTTATTTTATTGTTTAAAATTTAATTTCATAAGTAGTCAATGTAAATATTAATGGTACAATAGTATAATTTCATAAGTTATATGATATGATTTATAAGATAACTCAATTTGAAATGTCCATATTATCAAATTCAGATTACATTTAGGTTTCAATCAACACAATTTATTTTTATGCAATGGTACAATATAATGGATAAAAATTATTTATCATATAATAAATAAATTTTACTTAAAAAATTATTATAAACTTCTTATTCTCTATCTTTGTTTAATTTTATTTGTATAAATTATAAAAAAACATAGTCTATAAATTGCAACTCAACCGACAAAAATGTTAAAATAATTAGATTTGATGTCATGATCGAATTTGAATTTTGATCATTTAACTTTGTATGTGAATTTGCAATAAATTATTATTTCGTCTATCTATAAAAAAGATTATAAAAAAAATAAATAAAACTTTATTCATATAAAAAAATAATTGTAAGAATAACTTTGACTAAAAAATCAGTTTTCAAGTTTTATACGTAAAAAGTGAGCAAAAGTGATTAAAAAAAAATCCTTTGCCTCATCTTGAAAAATCTCAATTCACAAAAATAAAAAAAAATCAATTTTCCAATTTTCACCTGATTATCACTTGATTGAAACAATCAATGGAAAGCGCATCAGAGCTTGTTGAATTTCCATTGTTATTAACACCAATTGATTCTCACTATCGAGCTTGCACTATTCCTTACAGATTCCCTTCTGATAATCCTAGAAAGCCTACTCCCACCGAAATTTCTTGGATTGATCTCTTCCTTAACTCTATACCCTCTTTCAAGTATGTTTTTATTTTCCCCTTTTTTTTTTCTCTTTTTTTTTCAGTTCTTGAAAATTTAGATTTTTTTTTTTTGTATCTGATTCGCTTTTTTTTTATTGATTTTAGTATACCTTTTGTTTATTTTGATTTTTAATGTTTTTTTTTTTGGTCATAAAATTTGGGGTTTTTTGATTTTTTTTTTCTTCATAGTTGAATGTTATATCTGGTTTTGCTGCTTTATGGGTTGTTGTATTTTCCTTATTTTTTTGACACTAATTTGACAACAAATTTTGCAAACAATTTAGATGATTAACACAATTCAAATATGTGGTTGATTATGTTTGGTGAATGAATAATGAATATAACAAGTGTTGCAACTCATTAACTATTCATTGTGAATGTGAATGTAACCGATGAAGCACGAATGTTTCTCGGATTAGGCGTCACCTAGTGTTGGACACGCGTTGGTGTCTAACACTGACACGACACCAACACATTTGATTACATTGAATTATGTCATTTTCTCAAATTATTATCAGTGTCGATGTGTCACTATATTTGGCGTGTTCGGTTTCTATGTTTGTATCCGTGCTTCACAGTGTAACTAACCATGGTTTTGAAGGTTACTTACCAGATTTTTAAGCGTTCAAATATCCATGATATCCATAAATAATTACAATTGTGTTCAAATATAACATGAATTTAAGGTGTTGAAATATACGTGATATTCATTTATCACGATCAATGTTCAAATATACACTTGAAATTTTGGTTCATGATGTTTGAACTTGTGGTTAGTTATATTTAGTGGATGATGAATGAGTTACGATATCTTGATATATAATCAATCATCCACTGAAGGTGTGTCAAAATAATAGAGTTCTTTTAGTTGTTTCTTTTCTAATGTAGATAAGTAGAAACAACTAAGTGTTCGCAATATTAAACCAACATTTACTGATTTTACCGAAATATGTCATTTCTATATTATTACCTCAATTCTAGTATTTGTGTGATTCTTGTTTACATTATTACCGGATTATTGTGTCAATTTGGTGGTTGTTGCTGTTTTCTTGTTTACATGAATTTTGTAACTTTTACTTGGCAGGAAGCGTGCAGAGAGCGATACTTCTGTTCCTGACGCTGCAAGTAAAGCTGAAAATTTTGCTCAAAGGTAATATGATTGTTCTTATTTTATTTCTTCTATACTTTTAGTTTGTAGTGTGGAATTTCCTAATCACATATTTGGTTTTTGCATTCCCTGGAAAAGATATGCTGATATACTAGAAGATTTCAAGAAAGATCCCGAAAGTCATGGTGGACCACCTGATTGCATTGTATGTTCTATACTATTTATGACACTATACCCTAATTTGAACAAAGGAAACAAAACAAGTATTTTTGTTTGTAGTTTTATGATGCGTCTAATTATCTTTTTTGTTTTTCTTTTAAACATTTTGGGTGGGGCGATTTGCTAGCTTCTATGCAGACTTCGTGAGCTAATACTTAGAGAATTGGGATTCAGTGATATCTTCAAAAAAGTCAAGGTAAATTTATCTACAATTCAGGATGCTATTTGTTAGTACTTGTTACTGCTATGCAGCCATATATAATCAAATGTTGAACAGTGTTGTCACGTGGGGATATAGCGTAGCAGAATTTGAATAAATTACTTTTGTTTTGCGATACTCTATTTAGTACATAGTGTTATCTAATAGCAGCTATAACAACGCTATAGCACTGTATCATAGCGGAATATGAACAGACTGCTATTTTTTGTGATCTGCGATTGACAAAGACTGATGTTGAAGAAACGTGTGTGCCTATCTGATTGTAGTGGTTGAGGCATGTAATTGTTTTTAGATTTAGTTGACTGAGAATGTCGAGATTTACCGGCCAAAGTAGCACTATATTCGACATATGTTATCAATTTCAATAAGAGAGCTATGTTGTATAAAATAACATCATCAATGGAACACGTAGCTTTCTTTTCTTTTAGATATTAATTAGTTTTCTGATTGAATTCTATAGGATGAAGAAAATGCAAAAGCCATCTCCTTGTTTGAGAACGTTGTTCGTGTTAATGATGCCATTGAAGATGAAGGCAAGCGAATTGATAATCTAGTTAGGGGAATTTTTGCAGGAAACATATTTGATCTTGGTTCTGCACAGGTAGAATGATTTTCTATGCATTCTTTCGATAAATTCTGCAACTAAAACTTAAGTAAATCATTATTTTAGTTCCAAATTTGTAAGGCAGTCTTATTATAGTCCGTCCTCGAATGTATTGAAATTACGAAAACGTCTCTGAGTGTCTTCTGTTAGTAATTTCATAGACTAAACTGATTGAAAGAAGACTCAATTGTATTGGCAACAATAGGTTCAAAATTTTGTTTGGTATAACCAGATAAACGATAACCTTACATAAGTCTTAATGTATTTGCATACCGTGTTTTGCTATTAGTTACAATTACAAATCATATGCAGGACTTTAGAGAATCATATTTTTGTGTACTTTTTGTATTAACGTATTCTTTTCACAATTCCTTGAAGCTTGCAGAGGTTTTCTCTAAGGATGGAATGTCCTTTTTAGCGAGTTGTCAAAATCTTGTCCCTCGACCTTGGGTTATCGATGATCTTGATGCTTTCAAAGTGAAATGGAGCAAGAAGTCATGGAAGAAGGCAAGTTTTTGTGTGCATAAATCGATTCAGTTTTAAAAACGAATTGCTGAGTTTTTGTCTTCCGGTCTATTTTCTGCAGTGATGCTGTTGTAATGTGTTCCGTTCCCTTCATCATTTCAGGTTATCATATTTGTAGACAACTCTGGTGCTGATATTATTTTGGGTATTTTACCATTTGCAAGGGAACTTCTTCGACGCGGGAGTCAGGTTTGTCGAGATTTCATTTATTTATTTTACAAAAGAAAAATTCATTTAAACAAAAATAAGAAATTACAAAGAGATGGGAGGATTGAAACACTAGAACAAAACACAAGACAACAAAGAAAGAAGAGAAAGACTATGTTTCGATAAAAATCTTAATTAAGCGCTTATAACATAAGCATCTTATCTATAAATGTTTATGCATAAACTATTTGTATAACAAGATAAAAATAAAATAAAGTTAAATTATTTTTATAATAAACTATAAGCTATTTTCAAAAGCTATCGTGGAGAATTTATGGAAGTAAGCTGTAAAGAGCTTATGAACATGTCATAAGCTGTTTTTATAAGCTCTCCTTAACAGTCTCACATGTGAGATTATTTTGACTGTCTTGTTGGTATTTATTTGATTTAGCGGAATCCGCAATGGCTTATAAACTTGTTTGAAACTGGAACTGCTTTTGATGTGCTGTTCTTACAGATGTCATCTTCAGTATATTTTATACGATTATGTTTGAATGCAGGTTGTATTGGCTGCAAATGACTTACCTTCCATCAATGATGTGACATATCCTGAGCTAGTTGAAATTATATCAAAGGTAATGAAAAATGGTTTTCATAACTTTCGCTGTTACCATATTCTTTGCTAACTCTATCAGGTTGGTTTCCAGTTAAAGGATGAAGGAGGAAATCTTGTCGGTGTCAGTTCATCAAATCTTTTAATTGCCAACTCTGGCAATGATTTACCTGTAAGAAAATGGATAATGCTTTTTATTAATTACGTAAATTATGGTATTTGAATCTATGATATCAAATCAATATAAATTGTATGATGAATTCATCTTTCTTGCTTTATTCAATGGATTGCAGGTTATTGATCTTACAAGAGTGTCACAGGAGCTTGCTTACCTTGCCAATGATGCAGATCTTGTCGTCTTAGAAGGGATGGTGAGTTCTTCCTTGGGTATCATCGGAAATTTTTACTACAGTTATGTTGGGTTTTGATTCTTGGAGTGAAGTAGGTTGTAAGGATAAGAAAGAAAGTATAATCGTTGGAATTAAACGGATCATATGATCAGTTAGTCTCATTGACTAGGATCGAGCTAATTGAACAATTTATAAAAAAAATCTGATTCATATATCCAATATTCCAATGTCTCACCAACAAGTGGAACTAGAGCCACATATCGACTTGATGGACTTGATGCAGTGTTATCAATGGTGGACCTTGGCGGAAAGCCAAACGAACTCCATATTAAGCCGCCATATCCGATATAAAATTCAATGACGCTGCCATCCTTCAAATATTGGCCGTGGCAGTTGTCAAATAACCTGTACAGCAATCTGCCATGGCTGATATTTGACAACTGACTTGATGGGAGAGTAGGAGTAGATTCTGGCGAATCTTTCAAATTAGGGAGACTCACTTGGGGAGAGATTGTTAGAACTCAAGTGAGTGTGGTTAGTTCTACATTTGCTAAGAAATGATGTATAATAGAGGTGACCTATGTATTTTGTGACTTAATGTTTTGGGTGGAGATGTGTCTTCGTCTCTTGATAGTCTGATTCTTACCCATTGTTGCTCCCGGTTCTCCTTAGATTCCCTAACAATAGTTTTAGTGGGAAGGTTTAGGGCAATATTAATCTTTTACAGTCCAAATAAACTATCAACTTATTTTTTTAAGACTTGGTATTCGGCCCAAGATCTGACTAATGTGAGGGACACCAATCCCACTGTCCACTAGCGGGGGGGATTTGAAGCCAGAACTTTGCTCTATTTGGATCGGCCAAATATAGGAAGTGGAACCAGGACCTTGAGAGGAGCACACTCCAAAGTCCAAACCTTCACCACCAAGCCAACCCATGTGGGTTAATTAACTATCAACTTATGGCAGCATGTAATGGGTTAGTGGTTATTGGGGATAAAAAATTTGGCAATGGAAGGTTAAAACACCATTAAATGATGACCTCTAATATTTTACACAGTTGCGGAAATTTTTAGAAAGATGGAGTTAGGATTTTTTTGGAATGAATCTTATAACATGAAAAATACAATGTTTATAAAAATTTAGTCACTATGAGAATCATCTAACATCTTGGACTTGTTAGCCATGCATCAAACTCCATATGATTTTGGAATTTGTACTGTACAATCTGAAGAAGCAAGTTTCATTCCTTTAAGGATTTAGAACCTTTTACCATAGAGTAAATGTTACAAAAACTGGCGAAATATTGTCTCTTAAGTTTAGAAAAATAAAGTTATGCTTAAATGGAATATATTGCTTGTTGGGACACATACATGGAGACCAGGCACGACACATACATTGACACGTTGGCATTAATAATAATTTGAGAAAGTGACATAATTTTATGTAATCATATTCACGTGTCAGTGTCGTGACAATGTTGGATAGCGACGCATGTCCGAAACCTGGACACGTCCTATCCAAGAGATTGCTTGTAAATACAGAACTCATAAGATGCCCTATGAAGGAAAAATGAACAAAAATATCTTAATATTTAAAACATAATTCTAGAAATTAGAAAGTCAAATTCAAATTCTAAAGATCTATTTCTTTTGACAGGGCCGTGGAATAGAAACAAATCTCTATGCTCAATTTAAATGTGATTCCCTCAAGATTGGAATGGTAATACATTTTACCATATTAATTTACTTCCTTCTTATAACAATGAAAATTTGAGCTCTAATGATCCTAATCTTTTTCTTCTCATTTCTTTCCTGGTATTTTTTTTCAGGTCAAACATCCCGAGGTTGCACAATTTCTAGGAGGGCGTCTATACGACTGTGTATTCAAATACAATGAAGTTTCAAGTTTATAAGGCTCATTCTTTTATCTACTAATATTCTGCATATATGGAGTTTTTCAGTGTTAATCTTTCAACTTAATACTCCAATATATGCATAAAGCTGATGCTTTCTAGAATGCCTTTTTAGTATTAAAAAAAGGTGATAAATCTGAGATATTTTACTTTATAACAATTTATTTATTCTACATACATGGTTGGTTCTATGTAGCATTGATACTTCAGATTGAATGAGCAACTATTGCCCGACACATTTCATTGTCAGAATGACATGTGGTTACATTCAATCACTTTCAGTGAGTTTGGTGCTTGTGTTTTGTATGGTATTACTATATTATGCTTTGTTGAGGTCTATTATTATGGTGTAGACATCAGCCACACCTCTTGCTTGGGGGTAGTGACACCATATCCTCTAATTGAAACATATGATGCATTTAGAATTTTAGTATGTGAATGTTTTGGTGTTGGTAGAAGTTATGTTCCAATATTTTCTGTTGGAGAAGTTTAAATTATTAGTTGTGGGTGAAGTGCATTTGGAAGGGTGTCCATGTTAAAGGAAATACAATGAAATTTAGATTGTCATTGTCTTTTTTTATTTGTTACAGATTGTCAATGTCTAAATAAATACAATGTCAATATTTTTTTTTTAAGATTTGGAATTAGATAATAATAATAATAATAAGAATAATAGGAATTTGGAATAGTATAAATTTTTGAAGTTTTAACTTTTGTACAGCAAATTATTATTTTGTGAAAATATTTTCTTTTGAAAAATGCTAAACAGTGTCATCGGCACTAGTTAAACATATAAATAAGGAAATTTTGTCTTCAAACTTGTGTATTCAATACATTAAAAGTGTAAAACGTTATCTTTATCAAGATTAAATTTATTTTTTTTATTTTTTTTATGTTTAATAAGTGCCTCGGGACCCGGGGGCACTGTTTAACATGACCATTTTTATTTTATCAAATGTTTAAGTTCAACTTGCTAATAAGAAGATGTGAGATTTTAAAGTGAACAATTATAATAAGAGAATATAAAGTAATGGATATGGATAAGTGCCGAGATTTAGGATAAGGATAGAGTTAGGAATCAAAGGCTAATTTTTGTAACCCCTGGCTTGGAATTTCTTTGTAACAATTACTCTATATGATTAGTGGAACAAAGTGTTGTTCTCTCCCGACGTAAGTCATTATTGGGTCGAACTGAGTAAACAATTTTTGTGTGTGCTTGTTTTTATTGTTCTCATTGTTTATCTTATGTTTGCGATTATTATTGTCATCTCCGTTGATATTGATTGTTTGATTTATTTGCTTCACATATCAAATATTTTATTGATGTAATTTTAACCGATTCACAACAACTTGGTAGCCATTTTTTTTTCTTTCAAATCTTAGAATCAATACCAATATAGCTGTAAATTAAGTGGCATTGTTTTGATTGTGCATAGACTTTTAATCATATTTTATAGCATTATAAAAATATTTAAAATATTGTTTACACCGAAAATATGATGAAATATAATATTATACACTATCATTTTATCAAAATTAAACGTGTAATTAATAATATGAGCTTACCATATAGTTTTATTATGCATCAAGTTTTTAAAAATCCTTGGTAGAACTAAGGGTTTCTTTGGTTCAACCGAGGGGGAGGGGAGGGGAGGTGAGGGGGGGGGGGGGGGATTTTTAAGGAGGGGAGACGAGGTAAAACATAATTTATTATGTTGACAAAATTACCCTCACATTTTTATTAAAATTTTAAATTATCCTTGTTGGAATATTAAAATTTTAGGTTATATTTTTTTTTACAAAAAAAAAATTTAGGTTTTCTACTCATTAGATTTTTTTTGGATATATATCCATTAGATTTTTTTTTCCACGTAATATATCCATTATAATTTAATCCTTATTTTTAGTTTATAAGATTAAGGCTAAAAAAATAAATTACTTCTCTCCTTCTCTTCTTCTCTCCTCTCCCCTTGTTAAAAAGTTGAACCAAACATAAAAATTTAAAATATCACCTCCCCTCCCCTCCAAAACCCCAAAACCAAACAGACCCTAAATGTTAATATGTTACTCTATTCTTTTTCTTATATACGAGATTAGAACTTAAGTCATTCATTATTGACTTGACAAACTATTGAATCTAAGCCTATTGAATCAAAAAGAAATTATGTGGTTGATGAACTTCAGTTAAAAATATATTGTAAAAAAGAAATTAAATTCAAATTTTAGCAGGAACTCCGAACTCCATCATACCATAACTCTTTTATGTGAACGAGATGGTTAAGAAAGAAAAATAAATATATAGGGTTTTTTTTTAACAGCAAATATATAAGATTAGAAATAGTACTATTTAAATTCTCTCCATTCACATACTAGAGTGAAGGAACGGTTGAGATTCATTGATATGAACATGTGACTAAAAACCATGTGTATATAAAATAGTTTCCATTGACCCCATATTGCACATATGTTAGTGCTGCATATGTATATATAGTCGAATAAATTAATAGAAGGAGACGTATCACACAAGGGACGGATTTCGTATAAATGAATATATATGATTAGTAGAATATTGAATGAATCCTTTAACGTGCTAATTTGCTAATTTTCTTTTATAAAGTGTTGCATAATGGAAGTAGGATTTGAGGCCCAATTGTTGCCATAATGGTATAACGCAATTCTTTAATTTGATCGCCAACAACATATTAAAACAAATTAACAACTCTTGTGACCTATAAAAGAAAAAATTAACAACTTTTTAATAACCAAATTCTAAAGTGTCACACTGATCGAAAGCTACAACTAAAATCTAATTCGTCAAATATATTCCGTAGAATTAAAATATATTATAATTTTATGGTGCCTCTTAGGTTACCAAAGAAATGGATGCTCGCTTTCTCATATCCACGGTGAACTTTAGTGAAGAACATTCATCAAATTCATCATCAGTCGGGATCCATTGATTGAACTCATGTTCTTAGAGAGGTCAATCAAGTGGCAGATGTTTTGGCGAAACATAGGTTATCTTTAAATGTTGATTTTAAATATTTTAATTTTGTTCATAGCTTTATTTTATTGTCTCTTTTGACCGACATTAATGCCTGTATTAGCTTTCCTAGAGATTTTTATGTTTTTTTTCCTCTTTTAACCCATAAAAAAAACTAAAGTCTAATTCATTCTCACATATAGGATGTACATAAACAATATTTTTCAACAAAGAAATGCCTTGCTATAAACTACAATTTCATATATTAATATGTTAACAATTTAAGCTATATTTTAATTATTGATTAATGTTAATCCACATCACATTCAAATTTAAATCAAAATTTTACATGATTGGTACACGAGTTAAAAAAAGGAGCATCACTAAAAACATTATGCGGTCAGATATTTTATAAAATTAATTATGACAAAATATGATGGCCACAAATGCATATGGAGATACGAAATGATAATAATTATCTGACAATTTTGATTTTTAATCTATGCATTGCAAATTAAACTTTCATTATTGGTATATATGCAAAGCTATGTTTTTGTCCGTTGATAAAGCTATCTTAGAATTAAAGACACTTATTATTACATTGCAAAGACGAATATATTGACAAGAAAGAAAAGGGAATTGTGTTTGAACTTTTTGTGTACCTTACTTGTTGATAACAAATATAAGGCCAATATTTAAAAGAAACATGTGGTAATATGTATTATGCAATGATTAATCATCATGATAATTAATGATAACATTAGCTCCATATAGTTATACATTTTGTGGTCACATGGATGAATGATGAACTGATGTTAATTAATTAATGATAGTTTCAAAACTTGGTTTACATTTGAAATATATATAGATATAAATGCTGAAATTAGCTAAGTATGAAGTTGCCTTGACACGTTTATGAGCAACTTTATTTGTTTGTCTCTGAATGAACTTGACAAGTGAGTTACAAGAGTAGTATTTAGTAATCATCCACAATCTCTAATAATGATACCAAGATCGGAAGCATAATTTTTGTTGCTATAATTAAGACTATCTATCGCCTATCTACAATCAACCTCAAAATTCATATCACTTATGACGTATCTACAGCTCGTCTAAGCACCCACTTCAATGTATGTAATAATCCAATGGCTTCGCCTATCTCCACCTCCATATATAGGTTATCCACTCAATTCATGCAAGCACAAATCGTCCATGGTCGTCCCTTATAAAAAATACCAATGCCTATCATATTGGGCTTTGATAATTTCCTTTCTATATACATACTCCCTCCATCCTTAATTATAAGCAAAAGTCAACTTTTTAGATTTATTGGGTAACTAATGTATCTGGTCTATATTATAGACCAGATACATAAGTTTTTGAATGAATCTAAAAAGTAGAATTTTGTTTATAATTAAGGATGGAGGGAGTATACATTTTGGAAACTTTATTAACTCTAAACCTAGCACAAAATTCGCAAAACACAATAACTTTTCCTATCATGTAATGATGAATATGAAAAATGTTTGCACTTTTAAACTGCTTTATTCATTTTCAGATTTTCGAGTTTTGGCCATATATATGATACTTAAAAGGAAATATGTATATATATATATATATATATATATATATATATATATAAAATATTTTGTCTTGATGGTAGTGTTACAATATGCTATTGTTAGGATTGGATACTTAGTTGACTAGATTCTAGGAAGTTAAGAAATTAGTTAATTAGCACAATTGAATCTATAAATAGGACCACTACTTATTATATAGTTTTATAGTAAAAATGCATTTATAAGTTATTAAGTTTTATGGTCGTAATAGAATTATATAGATACGCTTAGAGTGACGTGTTTTTATTGCAAACTTGTTCTTAAGGTGCTGAAATATGGAGCTTATTTTATGCTATGTGTATTATTCATCATCTTCACATTGATCGTGTCATTTTTGAAATGGATTCTACCATTGTTGTAATTTTTGTCTTGTTCTACTATCATCTCTTATCTCAAACATCTCTCAGAAGAGGTTCTTTGTTATGAATAACTTTTTAGTTGTTCATAATTGAAAGAGATAATTGGTAAAGAATACTAACAAACTACACTAAGCTAAAATAACTAATTAACTCTTTTCATTCATTTTGCTTATCTCATTACATTCCTTTATGCCTTTATTTATAGGCTTGGTTAATCCTAACAAACTAACCAATGACTCATCTAATTAGATCCTTCTAGATACTCCTAGAAAGCATGAGTAATCACCCAATTATCTAATGCAATCTTGGACCTATTAAATCTATATTACTTCCTTACATTCTTATTTACTATACCTTTAAGATTGTAATTCAATATTTGCTTAAGAGAGGCCGATTCGTATATGGATTTATTAATTTTCTCTTCAAATGTAGTTACTTTTGATTGTATATTCTACATATACTTTTATATTTATCTTTCTTATTAATTTTAGCTTTTGCAAGAAATATATGAAAATAAAAATTTTAGTGTCTTAAACTCTACTCCACTAAATTAATAATTAGTGTCCAAAAAAGGAATAGAGAACATCAGCCTAAATTGAAGGGAAAAAATAAAATGAAAAGGTATCTAACTACTTTGTTGTTCTCTTGTTTGAGTACATCACTGCATAATTTGCAAAACATCATCCATTATATGACAATATAAAATACTGTCCAAGTTTACAAAAGTTCACATAATTAAAAAGAATCAATTACAACCTTTTATTTATTTTTCTCTTTTAAAAGTTGAATGAGACACTACAACTGATAATACATGTAAAGTCTATGTTTAACAACCACATGCTTTAGGTGAAATTATTCATCATCACCTCCTCACCAAAATTGTGTATGCATGTACGTATGTACGTATTTATTTGACTTTTCATCCTAATCATAAATTGTTACTTACCCCACCCCTACTTAAATCATGTGAAATATTGATTAATTATCACCAAATCATGCTTTATGAGATATTACATTCAATTTGTGTGTTTACTAATTTTAGAATGTGAACTACGACAATAAATTTGCAAATCATTTGATGGAAGTTTAGAGGTTAAAAAATATATATTGATCCATGGTTCAAATGGATTTAATTGATTTAAACTTAGAGGGGTATGGTATAGTTATTTTCTTGAGAATAGATTAGAGGGTGGTATTTTAAAACAGATGGCCCATATGCTTCTCTCATCATATTTTAAGGTACAATTTTTTAGAGGGTGGTATTTTTTTTAGATACTTATACTTACTCTGCACGTTATGATTGCGCAAATGATAAAATAATAATTAAGGTATAGATAATTGACCTATGAAATTTTCTTAGATATCTCCATTAGATCGAGATGCTCTAATTATACCTAGAATGTTGGTGTAGTGAAAGTAGGTTAGACTGAATTAAATTTTATAAGAAATAAATTTGGTCAATTTAAAAAAAAATTCAAAGTCGGTCTAAGTTGTTATCTCTCTTTGACTTAGGTCCCGTTTTGATTGACTTATTTTTGAACTAATGAAAAACAACTTATGCAATATATATGCTTTTATATATTATTATAAGCTTGTTAAGATATTTTATGAAACATCAGCTCATGAAGATACAATTTTTATTAGTGAGAATTCATAAATTAATATAAAAACTTATTTATTTGCATAAGTTATTTTTCATAAACTCAAAATTATATTGATTCAAATAGAACTTTTGTATTGTAACCAAAAAAAGAAATAGAACTTTTCATGCAGCTGCTCTGGATATGTTGTATCTGGGTGATTTGGCATGAACGAAATAATAGAATTTTTAAGGCGAAAGAATCTACGGTCCTTCAATTGTTAGAGCGAGTCAAAGTTCATTCCCTTTGGTGGATGCAAGCTTATAATATAAATATTGGTTTAAATTTACATGTGTGGTGGTCAAGCCCCCTTGGTTTGTATGGGCATTGGCTAGCTGTTGTTTGGTTCTTTGTAGACTTTTGGGGTTCTGACTATCACGCCTTGTGCTGATCAGAACTTGTTATTAATACATAAGATTCATTTTTGCTTGTTCAAAAAAAAATCTTAACCTATATAAATGTCTATTAAATAGACTAACCAGTTAATAGTCCATCGAGAGTAATTCTGTTATGATTCTAACTTACGCTCCGTTTGTATTAGCTTATTTTTGAGGTTTTGTAAAATAGTTTATGCAAATAAATAAGGTTTTATGCTAATTAATTTATAAGTTCTCACTAATGAAAACTATATTTTTATAAGTTATTTTTTCAAAACTATCTCGACAAACTTATAATAATACATAAAAATTTATTTACATAAGATATTTTACATAAACTCAAAAGTATGCTAATCCAAATGGGACCATAATTTTGTAGAGAATTTTGACTTAAATGACATCATATTTAAAATCTATTTTATAATAATATACTACCAAATAAATCAAAGAGTGAAAAAATATATTTATATTTTACTTAATTTGATAGAACTTGTGTAGGCTTAAAAAATTCTTTTAGTGTCTTGCATCTTGATTTTTTTCAAATAAATAAAATTTTAAAAAATAATTAACATTTTTTTAAGTCAACATCAATATTTTTTTAAGACAACCGACCTAATAAAGTTATCAATATTTACACGATTGCCACCGCATGACTTTTTAAGTCAGGTGGCTAATCTAACTGACTTAAATATTTTTCTATAAAAGTATTTTTATACTAGTGACTAGTTAGCATAGTCCTTTTTAAAAAAGGTGATCTAGTATGGTCTAGACAGATCTTGACCACAATGAATTTTGTTCGTTAGTTTGACTTATTTTAATCTTAATCCTTCACGCCACATCAAATATAAAAAACTCATGCTAACAAATGCTTAAGAATATTGTATAATGATTTCTAATTATTAAAAAATTATCTTAAAAATAAAATTTAAACCATTGTCAAAGTACTAATTACATCGATCGTTTGAGGTCGTCTAATATGGACCGGTAAGTCCAAGACACTATTTGTGATAAATTTAATAAAATATTACATATGTTTTTTTTTTAAAATTATTTATTTATCAAACCATCTGTTTTCTATCTTTTATTATTATAAATTCTTCTATACAAAAACTCATCTCTTTTGGTTTCTTAAATAATCCCTTAAGATATTTTGTAGAATTTTACAATAGATTACTTGATTAACCCATTAATCAACATCTAAAAAAAAACCAAATAACAAAAAAAATTGAAATTTTACAATAGATATTTTTTTTTAAGGAACAATAGATTACTTGATTAACCCATTAATGTAACATATACAAAAAAAAAAAATTTAAAAATTAAAAACATCAAACAACAAAAAGATTGATGGGTATCTAGGACAACTTGGAAAGAAGGCTAGCTATCTTTGTCCTACACATTCCATCATATATGATGCAAATTACAAAGTATATATTAATGATATGAAAAGATTGAGGCTGCTGCTGGTAGGTGTGACACAAGCTGTCTTTGGTATTTATTTATTGGCTTAATTAATCCATTGGTCCCTTAAAGAAAATAAGTTTTACTTTGGTCCCTTATTGATATCTTCGTCAATCAATATGATCTTTTTCGTCCATTTTTTTCTTCAGAAACTGTTAACTTCTGTACAAATGGCACAATAGGTTGTTACGTGACACATGTACAGAAGTTAACGATTTCTGAAGAAAAAAATGGACGGAAATGACCATATTGACTGATGGAGATATCAATAAAGACCAAATTGAAACTTATTTTCTTTAAGGGACCAAAGTGAAACAAAAAAAATCTTTAAAGAACCTGGACTAATTAAGTCTTATTTATTTATTTATTTATTTTGTCTTAGGATTTGATTACTTTGCTCGTGGACACTAGGAGATCATTTTAAATTATCACATGAATATATGGTTTAAATGAGAAAGAAGATCGACTCAATTTACCTTTACAAAAATTAAC
Organism: Trifolium repens; assembly: GCA_030408175.1. Classification (NCBI taxonomy): domain Eukaryota; kingdom Viridiplantae; phylum Streptophyta; class Magnoliopsida; order Fabales; family Fabaceae; genus Trifolium; species Trifolium repens. The sequence continues at coordinate 14,664,830 of CP125847.1, forward strand.
AATGACTAATTACCATAGTTATCTGTTCAATTTTACTTACATAATTGTTTTTACGTTTTTTGTATCTATAGATTTTTAATATCTTTTTGACACATCTAATAGTGAAGGGACTCGTTTGGTTAATTAATACATATTTTATTTTGAATTGTTAAAAAAAAAAGATTAATTACCCTAGTTATCTTTTTGTCGGTTGTTAATTATTTATGATGTAAAGCATATTATACTTTTTGGATAATATTTTTCTTATGAACCTGTTGTATGTTTGCATCAATAGGAGTTTGTGGAGTTGACGGAACGGATTGATTCATGCTTATTTTTTTTTACAGACAAAAATTCATGCTTAATTTGTTTGTTGTCTTATTTCTGATATTTTACACAGTAAAGTCAATTTTTTATTATCTCTTGCTCAGATTGGTTCAAAGATTTTTCTAGTACATATGGATGGAGGCAATTGAGTTCAGAGGGATCGAGCTTAAAATTATAATTTAGTGGATTTTTTTTTTTTGAAAGTCTAATATATACAAAAATTATAAAAAATAAATTTTTGAAAGTTAATATTTGTGAATTTGCATATGATGGACTATTCTTTTTAAATTGAAAATTTTGGTTTCAACTCATGAGTTGTGCCAAAAAATTTGCCATTTTTTTTGCATAAATATATGGATTTTAATCTCAAAAGAGATGTTTTGTCATTAAATTTAATATATTGAGATATTAAATCACTTTTTTGGTACAAAAAATACAAAATTTTTAGTTGAAAAAACATTTGCTAAGATCAATCTTACAATAAATTTATAAATACGATCCAAAAAATAAAAATAAAAAAGGGGATTATTTTTGCGAGTTTAATAAAATATGAGAAATTCCGTCAAAAAATAAAAATAAAATAGGAGAAATAAAAGTGAAATTATACCAATAATATAATAACATAATAATTTGAAAAAGTTATAAAAAATTAGGGTGAACTGTAGCTTCTATATATTGGACCCTTTTCTAGCTCCATGACTCCATCCCTATTTGGTAGTTTCTTCTCGTTATTTTTCTGGCTTTGTGGTCTTTTGCTTGTGATTCTAGGTTTTTTTTTTTTATTTTTTTTTTATTTTTTATTTATTTTAATTATTGTTGTGAACGTCGAAAAAAACTAATTGTTGTGATTATAGTTTTGTTTTATCTTTCCCTTCTTTTTTCTAATTATTTTTTATTTTTTTTGTACGGTCTCGAGTACTCTTTTATTTTGAGTATTTAATATTTTTTTATTACAAAAATTTAGGGTGAAAGAATGGTGCACCCGTCCAATTACAATTTTCTTTTTTGAGTATTTAGTATTTAATATTTTATAATTTATTAGCCAATTAAACATTTGGTAAAACTAACGGTTAAATTAGCTGATAAATATCAAATATTATTAAAAAAGCATTCTTATTTAATAATAAAGTTTATATCAAATTTATTTTTAAGATAATGATATAAATTTATTAATGTAATATATCATTTATATATAATTATTAAAATAATTTTTATATTCTAATTGTTTTTTTTTATTTTAATGTAATATATATTTTCACGTCAAAATCTAAATGTATACTAGACAACTTGTGATACTTAAAAATAGACTCTATAGTTTAGTAATGCGCAATTGAGTACGTAAAATAATATAAAAAGCTAAATTCTTAATTTAAAACAATATTTATATTAATATGTAGAATGATATACTAATAAACATAATAATAAAATATATTTAATGCAATTATGTAAATGTGTGAGGTATTACAATCTCCATGGATAAAAAATGTAGAAAATAGCATGGATCAACACGTATGTTAGAAAATTCTGAGATCATTACCTTACTAAGCAGGGGCGGACCTGCATAAGGCTTGGTGTGGCTATAGCCACACCAGCCTAGCCCATATTTTTTTTTCAAAAAATAACAATAATAATTTTATAAATAATTTTAAGTAATTCTATATACATATTTATACAAATATTAATGTAAATATTAGTTTAGAGTTTATTATTAATAATTGTAAGTCTTACGGTACATATTATTTTAAGTATCATATACAAATATTAATTTATAGTCTATTATTGATGATTTTAAGTCCTTGGTTATACCTGGTGTATTATTATAAGTTATATACTTTAATTTTATAATAATCAACGTTGACTTTGTTTGTCAAAAAATAGTAAATAATTAATTGAATTTGTAGTATTGCGTAAAATTAACGATTGAACTAACATATAAATATGAAGTGACATAAAACAATAGGTTTAATTTTTTCAAGTAAAATGATATCGGTAAAATTGGAATATACAATAATAATTTATAAGCTAATTGAATTAATTAATCAAAATAAACTATAAGCTGGTATAATTTTAGGTTCTATATATTTTGTTTCAAGGTAGAATATTGTGAAGTATCAAACAATATTAATATGCATGATTTAAGAAGTTATAGTATTTTCTTTTTTTTCGAATAGAAATTTTGTGATTTTTCGGATATAGTTTGTTGATTTTTTTTATAGAAATTTTCTGGTTTGTTGGTGTTTTTTTTATATACATATTGTATTAGTAGTAATTTTATATATTATTTGCTATTTAATTAAATTATTAAAATGAATTTTTTTTCTTAATAATAGCAAAAAAATTTAGCCCCACTAATAATTTATGTCTAGGTCCGCCCCTGTTACTAAGTACACATTGTGTCCATCATCTGGACAATTAACTGAAGAAAATGACTCTATAATGTATGTGCATGCAAAAGTAAAATGACTCTATAATGTTAATCCGAAATTAAATAATTTGATAAAGAGTACTTGTTGAGTAATTATTTTTAAAATTCAAGAAAATAAAAAACACAATTCAAAATCCACTTTCTTGTGTTTCCTCATGAACAATGATTTGATAAAGAATACTTGTTGGGTAATTATTTTTAAAATTCAAGAAAATAAAAAACACAATTCAAAATCCACTTTCTTGTGTTTCCTCATGAACATTGAATTTCCACGCGAATCTTCATACTTAGAATATATATTATAGTATTCTAAGTATATATAGACGTATGTTAGAGTCAATATGCTAGGGTTCTTCCTAATTAGTTTAAGGTTATAAGCAAATTTTGTTTCCTAATCTCATTATTCATCGTATGCAATTAGAATATTTGGCTAAAGTAATTACTTAGCATACATTGCAACTCAACTATGTCTATATAATATTTCATAGACTTCATTTTACTAATGAAAGCATAATCAATCCAACATCAAATAGGTTGTAGGAATTAATGTTAGAATAAAATATCTTCAAATCAATATGTCATTCGATATGGTTTTGATGATAACAAATCATCGGAGTAAATTATCCTTTGACTGTATGTTCAAGTGTGTAGATATGAGAAGCATCATAACAAATGGAAAAAAATTAATATATTTCGTTTGTGTTCTCATGATCCTCTACACAACAAGGTTGAGACAACGTCTGTTCTCTGGACACCGAAAAAGATCACATAAAGTCAAAGTCAATGAATGTCAATCCTTTGGACAATAACTAAAAACTTCGAGTGAAGAAAGCAAAAATCTAAGATCCTTACTCTCAAGACATAACATATGATAAGAAAAGTCAAGCCAACATTCTATCATCTGAACATATGTTGAAGACTTCATTCTCTAGACGGCATAGATAATCAAGTAACGTCAAAGTCAACATTCTACTCCAGTATTTGAACATCTATTTTTTAGACCACCATTTATCTGGTTGGTAAAAAGTAATCATCAACATAAGTGCATATGTGTCATCAGTGATTCAATCACACACATATTTCCCAAACAACAGTCATATTGACCTAACTCATATTGTACAAGATGTTAGAATCGAATGAAGCTATGTGATCCGTACACAAGTTCGAGGTAAGAAATACTATGTCACAATAGCTACATTGCAACGACTCTATTCATCTTATGATAAATAGAATATCCACTAAAGTTAATATGTTATATCATTTAAAAATAATGGTCTTGGTCCTCTCAAGTAAATTAGTTATCACTAACGATGGTGGAAACTTCGTACCAATATAATGGTAAAAAAAAATTATCCATGTAACAATAAAAAAAAACTTGTATATGATAAAAAAAACTTTTGCACTAGTGGTATGCTTACTTATTTTTACCTCTTTCTTCAATTCTATAATTTCTTTCCCTCACTATCTATTTATTTCCAAATCTAAATAATAGCAATAAAGAAGAAAACAAATAAAATAAGTTAAACAAAAAATGAGTGTCCCTTTTTGGTTGAGAAATACAAATTTGGTTGACTCATCTTTCTCTCTCTCTCTCCTACTTCCTAGTTTTCCTGTTTCACTACTTCCTTCTATATGCACTCACCTGTCTACTCTTTTTTTGTAGCAACAACCAACATACTTCACTCACTCCCTCCCTTCACTCTCTTCTTCTTCATCTTCACCTTCACAATTCATCAAACACCTTCCACTCATCATTTTCTTCACTCTCTAATCACTACTTCCATTGTTTCTTTCCATCTTCTAAACCAAAACCTCATAACCCTTTATGGCTAAATGTCCATAAACGAATCCCAAACTCATCACAACAATGTTGAAACCAAAACCACCTTCACAACACCACTATCTTCAAAAACTCACCCAATTTTGACCCTTCAATTAAAAGAACCACAAGACACAATTTTTCCTACAAATTCAAACACCCTTTTAACCAAAACAATGACTTCAACAAACTCTACTTCAACAGAACCACTACCTTCTTCAGATGAAATCGCCATTAAAGCTGTTAATAAACGCTATGAAGGTCTTGTTACAGTTAGAACCAAAGCTATCAAAGGTAAAGGTGCTTGGTATTGGAATCATCTTGAACCAATTTTGGTTCGAAATCCTGATTCAGGTGTTCCTAAGTCTGTTAAGCTTAAGTGTTGTTTGTGTGATTCTGTTTTTTCTGCTTCAAATCCTTCAAGAACAGCTTCTGAACATTTAAAGCGTGGAACTTGTTCTAATTTTAACAATTCTGGGTTTAAAAATGAACCCGGTTCAGTTCCTTCTCCTGTTCCTATTTCGTCGGTTTCCGGTTCGAACCGGAAAAGAGGTTCACCTCATCAAATGGGTGTTTCTGTTTCAGTTTCAACTTCACCAACATCATTAACTTATCAAAATCATAACTTGGCATTGGTTGAAATTGGATACCCTCAGGTGCATGGTAATATGGTGAACCATCAGAACCAGAATCAGAACCAGAATCATCAGAATCTGAATCATCAGAATCATTTGATGTTATCTGGTGGAAAAGAAGATTTGTGTGCTTTGGCTATGTTTGAAGATAGTGTGAAGAAGTTGAAGAGTCCAAAAACATCACCTGGTGCTTCTTTGAGTAAAGAACAGGTTAATTCTGCTTTGGATTTACTTGCTGATTGGTTTTATGAATGTTGTGGTTCTGTTTCTTTGTCAACACTTGAGCATAGAAAGTTTCAAGCTTTTCTATCTCAAGTTGGTTTACCTGTAGGAAATGGTTTAAGACGCGAGGTTTCCGGTCCAAGGCTCGATGCTAGGTTTAGCGAGGTTAAGAGTGAATCCGAGGCAAAAATTAGGGATGCAATGTTTTTTCAGGTAGCTAGTGATGGTTGGAAGAGTTATAATAATAATAATATTATTAATATTAATAGTAATAGTAATAATAGGAATTTGAATGGTTTGTGTTGTGGTGGTGAGAGTTTGGTTAAGTTTATGGTGAATCTTCCAAATGGGAGTAGTGTTTTTCAAAAGGCGGTGTTTACGGGCGGGGGAGTTGTGAATTCGAAGTATGCTGAAGAGGTTTTTTGGGAGACTGTGACCGGTGTTAGTGGAAGTGTTGTTCAAAGATGTGTAGGGATTGTTGCTGATAAGTTTAAGGCTAAGGCATTGAGGAATTTGGAGATTCAAAACCACTGGATGGTAAATACTTCTTGTCAGCTTCAAGGGTTTCTTAGTTTAATTAAGGATTTTAACAAAGAGCTCGAACTTTTCGGTGTTGTTACTAAGAATTGTCTCAAAGTTGCGAATTTTATAGACACCGAGACACAGGTGAGGAATGTTTTTGTTAATTATAGAATGCAGGAGATGGAGTATGCTGGGTTGATTCGAGTCCCTCCGCCGAAATGTGACCCGTTGAAGAATTTTGCGTCTGTGTTTCCGATGCTTGAGGATATTTTGAGCTGTGCTAGAGTCATTCAAATGGTTGTGATGGAAGAGGCGTTTAAGGTAATGTTTATGGAGGATCCGCACGCTAGAGAAGTGGCTGGTTTGGTTCAGAATGAGGTGTTTTGGAAGGAGCTCGAAGCTGTTTATTCGCTAGTGAAGATTATTAAAGGAATGGTTCAGGATATTGAGGCGGAGAGGCCGTTGATCGGTCGGTGTTTGCCTCTTTGGGAGGAGCTAAGAACCAAAGTGAAAGAATGGTGTGGCAAATTCAATGTTGTCGAAGGACCTGTGGAGAAAATACTCGAAAAACGGTTTCGAAAAAACTACCACCCAGCATGGTCAGCGGCGTTTATACTCGATCCACTTTACTTGATCAAAGACACAAGCGGAAAGTATCTTCCACCATACAAGTTTTTGACGCGCGAACAAGAGAAAGATGTTGATAAGTTACTTACACGGTTAGCTTCAAGAGAAGAAGCTCATGTCGTATTGATGGAGCTAATGAAATGGCGATCAGAAGGGCTCGACCCTCTTTACGCACAAGCCGTTCAAATGAAACAAAGAGATCCCTTAACCGGTAAGATGAAAGTTGCAAATCCTCTTAGTAGCCGACTTGTTTGGGAAACATGTTTGTGTGAGTATAAATCTTTAGGGAAGATTGCGGTGAGACTCATTTTTCTTCATGCAACTTCATGTGGATTTAAGAGTAATTGGTCTTTCATGAAGAAAGTTTCTGGAAACAAAAACTCTCGAGTCGCATTAGAAAGAGCTCAGAAAATGATATATATTGCAGCTCATGCAAAGCTTGAAAGGAGGAATTTTTCGAGTGAGGAAGAAAAAGATGCAGAATTGTTTGCCATTTCCGGTAGTGATGAAGATAGTATGCTAGCTGAAGTCTATGCTGATGCAATGCAATCTTAGTGTAATGCATGGTTTTAAATTGCGACTGCAACATAAAAGAATTCAAATTTCTGCAACGGCATCACAACCACATTTTCCAGCAATATAAAGGTTCGCAATATAACCATGACCGTGTTTTAAAACCATAGTGTTGTAATGTGCTTCTTTTTTTACTTTTATAGATTTATGTAATTTTTTAGGATTTATCATATTCTTTCAAGAACTCTTCTATTATTCTGTTATATCCAATGGAAAAAAAAAATTCTTGATTTTGGAATTGGAATAGAAGAATATATTAGAAAGGGTTTTAAAAAATGTTGTTAATTAGTGACTGTGTTATTATCAGCTTTGATTCTAAATTCTAATGAATCATCAATCTTTTCTTCAGAATTTATTTATTTAATGAGATTGGTTTTGAGCTCCATTTTTATTCTCATTATCTTTTTGTGGATCTATCAGAATCTACAGCGTGTAGTTTCTGTAAAATCATGGTGGATCACCGTGATTCTGCCATATGCAGCGTGATATCAAACATAGACTGCTGCACTATACAACAACTATAGAGGATCCAAGTTCGAAACACAATGTGTGGATCAAATGTTAGACTAGAAACATAATAAATGTCTATGAAAATAGCTTTGTGGAATTAATAATTAATTACCTTTAAATTTATGAGGTTCTCTTTTTTAAGTTATTGACATTGATATGATAATGATGTAAAGCACTCATGCAAAATATTTGAAAATTTTAAGTAAAGTGAATCTTTGTGGTTCTGTATGAAAAAATTATTAAAAAGCAAGAAAGGTTGTGGTTGGAGCAATGTTTTTCAACGACAATAAAAATGACATCTTTTGAGAGGTGGGGCAGAGGACATATTGGATGGAGTAATTGCGTGACACAGTTATTGATTTACTGTTCTATTCTTTGATCTAAATTATTTACCAAGATTGATTTAAATTAATTTTATGCATGTATAATCTGAATTATGAACTATTTAATTTGAAATCTGATCTCGATCGTTCGATTTAATTAATCGCCAAAATTGACGTGTAACGTGAATTGTTCAATCTTAAATCAATAATGGATATTGATTACTAAAATTACGTGAAGTTATTATGGTAGACGTCGATCTAGGTTAATGGTGGATGGGATATGGATTATACACAGATTTACAACAAGACGCTGTAATCAATCCTAGTCGTCCAATTATAATCAAACGGCCGAAATTATTTTAGATTATAACACACAATTTTTAATTTAAGCCATCTAATCTCAAATTAATAGTTGAAATTAAAAACAGTGTGAAACTACGTGTAATTATTCCTGCGGTGAATCCAAGTCGGTGGGATATTAACATAATTTCTTCACCTGCATGAAGAAAAGGATGCTGCAATAGTTCATGGAATTTTAATCACTTATCTCAAATCTCAATTGACAATTCATGTCTTGATAAGCATTAAGCCATAACTTAAAACATTGTCAAAATCTACTCCTGATTTAATTTGCCACTCTAACTTGTGTGACTGAATATAAATGAATTATTATACTGTTTGACCACCTGATTTCCATCACATCCACAGACTTTATTGGTCATGTTTAATTTTGATCAGATCTGACCAAAGAATAAGGTCTAACTACTTTGTTCAAACCTATGAATTACTAACGGATAGAAGTTATTGAATGAAATTATATATAAATATTGAAAACTGAACACACTTTCAATTTGAAGTGTACGTCGATGATGCTGCATATGTGCAACATGTGGTGAATTATAATAAATCACATTGATCTACCGTGATTTTTTAAAAGTTATATTCTGTAACTTCTGCAAAATCACGATAAGTTACTGTGATTTTGGCATACTATTCTTATTACTTGATTTTTTTTCAACCTGTTTAACATTGACCATCTATTTGGTGTTAGCTACAACTGTTTCTTTTTTACCAAAGCTTTCTACAATTTAGCTGCTAATCTAAACTTGTTCTAATGCCAAAGAATTAAGTTCATTATCATTTGTTAAGCCATATCATTATTGGTATATTAAGTAAAGTGATACTAATGTCTATTTTACTACTATATCGGGAATTTGAACTTCATCGCTTCAGGTTACAAGATTAAACTCTTACTACTAAGACGACACTTTATGGATGCATTGGTGATTTATACATCACAAGTATATTATCATCTTCACTTTTATGTAAAATCAAGTTCAAAGTTGTGAAGAAAGCATTTCTGAAACAGTTTTTGTTATTCCTTAATCTCTATACTATTGATGCATGTGATTTGCCTTTTGAGAAAAGTGAAAAAACATATCTGGACAAATTTTGGCCTATTCTTTTATAATTAATTCAAGTTTTGGCGTTTTCTGTTTCCAACAATTTGTCAGAAACTCAATTTTTCTTTTTTATTTTATATAACCACAGTAAAAAAAGCATTGTCCAAAAATCTCTACATCTAGCTATTCTTGTCTCAAGACAAATAGAGATGATATGAAAAGTTTTCACACAAATGAGAATTATTTCCATAAAACTACACTAATCGAGAAATATGATGAAATTTATGATTTTGCATGCTTCTTGGCCGATTTGGTTTGCATGCAGTCGAAATCTCATGCATTTATGAACCCCCTAATAAAAATAAATATGTTTTTCGAAAAGAACTTAATATTTATTTTTGTGAACCAACAAATATCAATAACACAAAAAACTCAAAAAGTAGTAGAACAACAACAAACATAAGCACGAAGGCTATTATTATAGTATAATTTTACTCTGCTGGACCATTATTATTGATATAATTTGATTGGTATAATTTTGCTCTGCTGAACTATTATTATTGCTGGACCATTATTACTGCTACTTAAATCCCCCAATATAATTACCTATTACCTAATTATATATGTTTTGAGGCCCCATTTTTTTGGAGGCCCCATGCTATAGGCCTCCTTGCATGGGTTCAAAGACGGCCCTGCAGGGGCGGACCTGCATAAGGCTTGGTGTGGCTATAGCCACACCAGCCTAGCCCATATTTTTTTTTCAAAAAATAACAATAATAATTTTATAAATAATTTTAAGTAATTCTATATACATATTTATACAAATATTAATGTAAATATTAGTTTAGAGTTTATTATTAATAATTGTAAGTCTTACGGTACATATTATTTTAAGTATCATATACAAATATTAATTTATAGTCTATTATTGATGATTTTAAGTCCTTGGTTATACCTGGTGTATTATTATAAGTTATATACTTTAATTTTATAATAATCAACGTTGACTTTGTTTGTCAAAAAATAGTAAATAATTAATTGAATTTGTAGTATTGCGTAAAATTAACGATTGAACTAACATATAAATATGAAGTGACATAAAACAATAGGTTTAATTTTTTCAAGTAAAATGATATCGGTAAAATTGGAATATACAATAATAATTTATAAGCTAATTGAATTAATTAATCAAAATAAACTATAAGCTGGTATAATTTTAGGTTCTATATATTTTGTTTCAAGGTAGAATATTGTGAAGTATCAAACAATATTAATATGCATGATTTAAGAAGTTATAGTATTTTCTTTTTTTTCGAATAGAAATTTTGTGATTTTTCGGATATAGTTTGTTGATTTTTTTTATAGAAATTTTCTGGTTTGTTGGTGTTTTTTTTTATATACATATTGTATTAGTAGTAATTTTATATATTATTTGCTATTTAATTAAATTATTAAAATGAATTTTTTTTCTTAATAATAGCAAAAAAATTTAGCCCCACTAATAATTTATGTCTAGGTCCGCCCCTGCGGCCCTGGCCCAAATATAAAAGTCGGTATATAATTTGATTTTTAAAAAAACTAGAATCAACATATTTTCGATTGCGCTTGATCTTGATTGAACGGTGGTCAGGATTGTGTTGACTTCATAAATACATATAGATTCTGATTATATACATTCCAAATATATTACATATGTTGCTTGTTGGCCGATTTGAGTTGCATGTAGTTGGTATCTCATGCATTCATGTACTCAGGACATTGATGGTTACATGATCAAGATTACTTGGTCCAGATTTATGTTTGATCTAAATTGAACACCAATCACAAATGTTCTGGCTTCATGAATACATGAATACATGAGATTTTCCAATTACATCATAATAGAAATAATGTCAAATGACATATGGTTACTAGATTTGGATTGTATAGAGTGAATCACAATTCTTTATATAGTAACGTTGTAAATCACATTGATAAATGTTAGATCAAGATCAGACAATACATATTTTAAACTCATTATTTAATATTTCAAAAATAAAAATAAGAATCTACACCAAAATTTGAATCATATACAAATTTAATCCAATAATTACAAATAGTTACTGACCAAGTACATGGTTACTCCTGTCATCAATAGATGCTCTTTTGAATAGGAGTCAAGTTATTGAGACACAAATATATATATATATATATATATATATATATATGCAACAGGGTCCTAAAAATTGAATAGTGAAGAATTGCAATAAGTTGAAGAAGTAGTAGGGTGGGTGGAAAACTAAACATAGTTTTGATGTGTGTCAACCTCGGATGAAGATAAAGAATCTTTGTGTATACAAAGGATAGGAAAGAAAGAAGCATTGTAATTGTAATTAATAGTAGAAGCCTAGAAGGTTATAATCTGGCATATATCTCCTGGTGAGTTTTGTTTGGTCCCACAATTGGGAGTGGGTTATACATGTCATTGTTTGGTGTCATGGTCAAACAAGAGTGAGATATCATTGGCCTTACATCACATCAATATTCCTTCCACATTCTCTCTCTCAATCTCATAGGTATAAATCATATGCTTGTTTGTGCGGTGACGACAATTGATTTTGACAGAATTGATTCTGTAAAATTGATTCTGACCAAAATTGATTTTAAGTTAAAGTGATTTATGTTTGGATATATTCATGCAGAAATGAGTTGAACAAAAAATTTGAGTGTAAAAATCAATTCCCTACAATTTCTAACTTCAAGTAGAATCAATTCTGGAGACAGAATCAATTCTACTTTTAAGAAACCAAACAAATCTGAATCAATTCTACAAATTTAAAACCAAACATACACTTAGATATAGTAATAGATCATAGTCTTTCATTTTAAATTAGTCGATTTATATTATATCTTAATAAAATACAAATAAATTTCAACAATTAATATTAAATTAGACGTCCTAATTAAAAACTGTGTGAATACCTATTGACATTGTCCTCCCACAACTTATAGTAACTTTTATTACATGGCAAATTAAATTGTGGTTTAGTTGATAAGTACTTAAAAATGGTTCCAAATTTTAACCATGACAAATATTAGTTTCTTAGAAGTATGAGTTCACGATTTTTCTCGACTTTACAATTGGAACATTATGCAAAATAAATATGTATGTCTCAAAACTCAACTCATTTATTCTTTATTTTTAATCTTTTTAAATCGATTTAGATCAAGTTAGCACCTAATTATAAGGACGAAGATATGGGCATGAACTTCTGCGTATAGATATTGATATGGCTTGGAGGATTATTACAATTTGTAGCATCATTGAGGTTTTGTTGTATCCATATATATTAATTATTATAGCACAAGATTATTGAAGCCATGAACAACAGATTTGTTTAAGAGTTTTTGTGGTGATGAAATAAATTAAATGACTTATAATTTTTTTTGTTGCATATTAATTCAGGGGCAAGTTACGATCTATCATGCGATTATTTAGAATAAATCGAGATTCCTTTTGCGTTTAATTTTGTTTCGATTTGTAATATGACTAGCATGTATCGTGAGATACTGATAACTATGATTAAAACTATCTTTGCTACCTCATGCATGATTGCATGAATACATATATAGATCTTCTGTAAATAACAGAATGTAATATCAAAATTCATTATCCATGAAAAAAAGAAATTAGTTGTTAAATGATTTACTATAGTATGTTTTTTATTACTAGTACAATCTCTTGCTAACATATAAAGTTTGTTTTTATTAATTAAAGTGACATTGATCGTCATTTTACAACCGTTTGTGAGCGGATCCGAATTCTCTATCTTGAGACAATAAGATTAAACATTTATTACTGAGCTTAGCACCTTAAATGTAACATTTATAATATATAAACACGCACAAAATTTCACTGGTAAACCGTTGTAATTAATTTTAATATTAATTAGTAATACACAACAATTTTGAAACAACTATTTTAAAAGTTAATTTAAATATCGAACTCGTAAGACCTTTTGAACATGGTTTAATTAGTTCAATCATGATTGAATCATATGACAAATAAATATTCTAAATAAAAAACATAAAATTAAAACAAAAGTAAAACATTTGAAGCAACCACGATTCAATTTGATTCAATCTAATTCAACTAAATTGAATTATAATCAGAATCAAACCAATTGAAGAGCTGACTAACTCCTGATATCATTGGTTGAACCGACCAGCTCGACCCTGTTGAGACTAGCTATGAATAAGTCATTAACTACCCCTTCATCTACTTACCACATCTTCTTCTTGTTCTCATTATGCAGCTATTTAACATGCAAATATTGCACTCAAATAATTCCTAGTAACACATCACAACATTTCATTATATGTACGTAATTTTAAGCACAGATACGATAAAAGTCAAATATTTCTAATGATCTGATAATTTATGATAATATAAAATCTCGACCAATGATTTATATAAGTTATATCTTCAAATTAAAAAGTTGCATGGAATCTTAAACTTGAATCATATTGATAATTCTTGTGATGAAATGAATGCTAGAATTTATCTCCACCAACCTCAAAAGCCAGGTCATAATGAAAAGTTTCTGAATCTCCTTAATGACTGTGAAAAAAGTCAAACAAAGATGTAAATGAAAAAGTTGTGTTGAACTGTGACTGAACTAGTAATTACTAGTAGTATATAGTGTAAGATGCTGTACATGTATTGTTGATTTTCAGAATTGATGTATCTTTCTACTCAATTTGGTGTGTAGTTAGTGACAGTGGATATTGTCGGCAATGCCTAGCAATTCTGACTACTGACCAACTAATTAGAAAAGACCTTTTTTGTGCCTTCTTTTTCTTCAAAATTTATACTTTTAATTATAAACAATTTTTTTTCCAGCAGATTTATCAAATAAATGATATATTTAATTTTTATTATACATCAGATACATTATTTACTTAATAAATTTGAAAATTGAATACTCATGATTAAGGTCGAAGAGAGTATATTTTTTCCTTCTAGATTTTTATTTATAAAAAAATTGCTTGGGGAGAAAATTTATTATTAAAATGGTACTAATAACAATTTTATAACCGGTCTTTGTGAAAATTTAAACTTGATTTTTTTAAATTAAAAAAAATCAATTTTTAAGTGTAAATTGATGATTATTGTTAGACATAGTTTTTCCCTTTAGTTATAAAGATACATGTTAAAGAATTCAAAATTTTTTAAAAAAATAATTTAAAAATACAATAGTTTTAAAATTTTAAATGTACAACTTTTAAGATGAATATTTCTATTTTCAATAACTTATGTGTTCCTTGTTAAAATAAATTACTTATATACTCTATTCGGTCACAAATATAAACAAATTTCTATTTTTTAGGTTCATTCAATTAATAATGTATCTGGTTCATATTTTAGATCAAATACGTTAATAATTGAATAAACTGAAAAAGTAAAAATTTGTTTATACATGAGACCGAAGTGATTAAGTTATATGTAGTCTGATATTTGTGTATATGATGAGAGGAATGTGATGATTGGTAAGGACAAGACAATCTTTTTACAAGAATCTTCATACTTTCAATGTTCCCTCATGATTAAACTTTTTTTGAGTGAATAAGTAAATTGTTGTTCCAAACCGATCAATAGCATATCGATCAAAATAGTCTTTGAAATTTTTTGTAATAGTTGGTTAAAATTGTTTATATATCCATTAATTAAAACAAGTCATCTTCTATATATATGGATCTCAACATCATTATACGTACGAACCTTGAAGTTGGTATCAAATGCATGAATTTAATGTTACATAATTTGTAGCAATGTGTATGTAGAAGGGCACATGTTATTTAATGTGGTGCATTAGTTAACAATAGGACCTTTTTTTTTCTCCTTAACAATAGGACATTTTTTACTACCACATTACATTTTAAGATGTATAGTATTATTTTTCAATTTTCCTATTCATTTTGTCAATTTTTTTTTTTTTTTGCCTATTCACTTTTATTTTCTATGTCTCATCATTTCCTTTCAACTAAACATAGCACTGTTAATTTGTTTTAGAATTGAAGGTGCATATTTAGAATAATAATTTTCATTAATTGTTTATGGTCCAATTTTTGTGACTCTCAATCTTTCATCACGTGAACGTACTTCTTAATCTTCTTAGGGCATATAATGTTATTAATTAAAATAAATGTCAAATTAAAAGACTTTTTTTCTTGTCATGTGTATATAATGTTTGCGTAAGTTGTCAAGTAAATCCCTTTGCTTCCAAAATGAATAAATAAAAAGACAACACGATAGATGTCACTATAGACAGATTCATTGTGTTTATATTGATCTTTATATTTAAATTTGTAAGAGGTCCATTCTATTGATTTAAAAATTCATTTTTGATGACATATTCTTTTTGATGTCATATTATGCTCTTAATTCATCTATAAAAATTCTATTGATTTAAATATGTGATATGGTCTTATAGAAAACGATAGAGCAAAAATTTTGTGTGTGGATCAGCTGCTATTTTAAGGATTTAGATTAGATGCACACGTAAGATTCTACGGTTATTCGAGTCAACATATCTCGGTTATTAATGAATGAAGATAAACAAAATTTGTGCCTAGTATTTAATTTTGATTTGGTGAAATTTAAATATGAATCGTTCAATCTTAATTAAATGAGCCAAATTTTTATTATTTTAGTGTATTTTGATAAATGACAATCTAAATTCGTGTTTTCAACGTCTTTCATATATTGAAGCGTGTGTGATTTCGTTCTAATGTGGCATCAAACACATTCTTCATTTGTTGCATCATTAAGACTAGATATGGAAAAGCAAAATAATATAAAATAACAAAGAGAATGCAACCTTTATGTACAAAGATTCTTAGAAATAGTGTTTTAATCACTTCTATTATGGTGAATATATAATGTAATGTTCTTATTTTAAAATTAACTTTTAATCTCACAAAAGTATAGACTTTATTCTTAAAGGGGACATTTTGGTACTGATTTTTGAAACAGTTGATATTCCTTCTCTCTTCTTGCCTTTTTTAAGCTACTATGCTAACTAACCTTGGTATAGACATAGTATTAATTTTGTTAGATTATTTGAAATTTTGTGTTTGATAATGTGATAAATTGATAATGATTACATGTTAATCAATTATTCTATAACAACACTAGGATTGTATAGGACAATGATTGCATATTAATTCATTTTCTATCAAAACTTGGCCGTATATTTCAAGATCTAGTATGTTTTGCTTGGCATGTATCAATTAGCGCTACCTACCCCTGCAAAAGGGTCACTTCAATATGTTTACAAAAAATAAAATATTTATCAGTATGATAAATACTACGTGGAAGGTAATCAAAAGAAATATGGAAAGTACATGCTCCACATAAAACACGTAACTTTTTTGGCGATTATGTAGGGAATGTTTTCCAATGAGACGTAGATTATTATAACGTAATATGGATTGTGACATTCAGTGTATGCTCTGTGAAGAGAATGTAGAAGACGACATACAGGCTTTTTTCACCTATGTTTCTGCTCAGTCTAGTTGGCAAGTAGCTAGACTGTCATCGATCATGGTTTCTACAGCGTGTCAGGAAGGTAGTGTGGCTGATAGATTGTGTACATTGTGTCAAAATGAGGATCGTGCTACTATAGGAAGGGTGACTACGTTTTTTTGGAGCATATGGCACAACCGTAGTGACAAAATATGGAATGACAATGTTAGATTGCCAAGTCAAGTTGGACGGGCTGGGTATGATCATTGGAATGTGTGGTTTGTAGTTCATAACTTGCGAAGAGATGATGATCATTATATCTCGCCTTCAAACACAGACCAGTGGGAAAAACCTCGCATAGAATGGTTAAAATGAAACATATAGATGTGCAGCGTTTTTTGTCGACTCGGAAAGGACATCGATGGATGCCTGTTTTCGTAATAGCTCCGGTGAGTTTACTACTGGATTTGAAAGTGATTCTCAAGTGTTAGTTGAAGCAATTCATAAAAAGCGGCGTGACAACTCAGAGTTTCTTTCATTCGTTAATGATATTAATTATATTTATTATGTTGTCATGTGTAAACTTTGAAGTTAAGTTTGTTAGAAGACAGATGAATTCGGTTGGTCATACTTTAGCTGGAGCGGCCAACACACAAAATATTGAAAAATGTAATGTTACACTTTCTCTCCAGTAAAGTTCTTCCTGTAGTTGAACCAAACACAAAATTTAAAATAGAAATTATATATAATGGCTTGACTAACTTTATAGGGTTTAAATAGAAATTATATAGAAATTATATCTATGCAGTAAATTTATAAGGTTTAAATGACGTACAAAATAAAGCAATGCACATTTAACAAATGAAATAATGTAAAAGTATTGTTAAGGGAATATGTGTCGGGAAAGGAATAATTTATAGGTTTGATTTAGACATATAATTCTCATATGGTAAATGTTGGATTAATTTATTTAGATATATGCTTGGATGATTTATGATTATGAGGATATCAATATCTCGTTCTTGAGTTTGCCAAACACTTAAATATGTAAATGATGCTTTTGGTGCTAATATGAATCCACTATTTTAACTTTAATGGTCAAATAAAAAAAACAAAAATATCACAAATCTTTTATCATGTATAAAATTTGTTTTTATTATTGGATTAATAAGTCTCACTATTAAATTAATATGTTATATCATATCTCATTTGATAATTCAATAGTAAGACTTATTAACTTAATAGTGAAAACAATTTTGTGTGTCGTAAAAAATGTATCACTTCAGGGGTGGATGCATGCTTCAGGCTTCGGCAGTTGGGGTCTCAAGCCCCCACCAAAATAAATATTATTCCTTTAATACTAGTAATATATATTATTCTTTTTAAGCCCCCATGACTTAATTTATTATCCACTCACCACAAATTTATCTTATTTTTAACTTTTTACTATTCTAACTTTTCAATTTCCACACAATTTCTCTTTTAAATTTTCTCTTCTTTTCTCTCAATTCATAGAAGCATAAACTTCTTCTCTTCCAACCATTTTTTGTCACTTTCTCTTACTTTTACTTTTCTTGAGAGCAACAAATTTTACAATATTAGTAGGAAAAATATCATCAAATATTTTCAAAACATGAAATCTTATAGAGAACAATTGTAATTTACATAAGCTTGCAATGTATGTATTTTAAATATTTTTTAGTCATTATAATAGTGTATTTTATAAAAATTTGTAATATATTTCTTAGTCAAAACATATCTAACATTTTTTAGCCCCGTTAGCAAATTTTTTGGACCCGCCACTATCTCACTTGTAAATCATATACTTAACCATTTCTTTTTTTATATGTTTTTTTTTTTGAATCGGCTAAATTTTATTAATCAACAATTCGCAAACAAGAAGTATAAGGAATTGTTGAAAAACATACATCGAAAAACAAAGTGATGAAAACATTTTAATCAATCAAAAAGTACATCAAACATCACCTCAATCCACCCCTTACAATGCACCAATTGAAATACACCAATGACCACCAACCGAACCTATAGAGACGCCACTAGACACTAACTCCCGAACTCGAATTAAAATTACTCGGCCCATCAGAATCTAAAAAGCAGCTCCTTAAGTCGAAAATTGGTGGACGCCGGTAGAAAACTAGCAGTCAACACCGATGCGGTAGAGTTCAACCAGATACTAGAAACCTGCAAATCTCAACAGATTTGAAAACCCCTCAGCGACTCAAAAAGAATCCTGCAAATCTCAACAGATTTGGAAATGGTCAGAGAATCAAATATCTAAAAAAACTAAACGCGCATGACATCAACCGCATATTGACGGCTAAATATGCGGTTGTTTTGGGTCTGATTATATGATCTCAATACTTATTGATCTAAATTTTTATGTTGAAAAGTGTGTATTGCTAACACTTGTAATATGTATTGCTACTATTTTTGTTGTAATAATCGCAGTTTTGATCCCCTAATTTCACCATTTTACAGTTTTGGTCCCCCTATTTTAAAATTCGACAGTTTTGGTCTCTCTATCATAATTTCTTACTATAAATTGGCAATTTGATATATTTTAAGAGACATAACATATGAACTGGCGATGAGAAAATACTAACATCGATGAAATTGTAAGAACAAGTCTTCATAAAATTAATTTAAAACACATTGTCTCACCATATTTTAGACAAAATATATACCATGGGGACCAAAACTGTCGAATTTTAAAATAGGGGGACCAAAAATGTAAAATGGTGAAAATAAAGGAACAAAAACTACAATTAAACCTAAATAATATCTAGTAGTTCAACCATCCTTTCTGTATGACATAATAAACTATGATCCAAAAAGAATAGACATGTATTATTTGCGAGTTGTTACAATGTCATATTTGTGAAGTATCTAACAATTTTATTTTTTAAGCAAAAGTATCTATCAATTTTGTTAATAGTTAATTTCCGATAAAGAATATAACTAACAATTTTTAGTGAGATGTATCCTCTCGATCATATTTTAGTCTGCTAGCTAGAGAAATTGAGAATCCAATTCTACTTGTATCAAACATGTGTGACTAGATGGGTGTTATTTTTTTCACGGGCAAATATTAGTTGTTAGTATATATTATTAGAAAGGAGGAGAAATATTAGTCGTCATGGATTATACTCTGTCACTCTGAATCTCATTTTAAAACTTCTTCAATGCCCTAACTATTTATCATTGAGTTACATCTTTGGATATACTAAATGAGTTATATAATGACTATGTGCTTTACAAATCTCAAATTAGTGAGGTGAATTTTTCAATTGAAGGAAAAAATAAACTTATCAATTAAATTATCAAATTAAACATTAACTATGGTTGTTATTTTACTGCATACATACACTTGATAGGAAGCTAACTTTAAGTACAAGTAATTATATGTGCAATTTATATCACATGGTGTGTTACTTTTGCTGCTCCCACTTAATGTATGACCCTACAAACTTTGCCAAAACTAATCCTCTCTACATGAAATCTCTTTATTTTATTTTTTTTTCTCATTCTGTCTTTACTGTTTCTCCCACCAATCTATGGCATAATTGGCTCTTGTATAAGTGGCCCCAATTTTAAGAGAATCAGTAAAACAATAGGAAAAAAAAAGTATAAATATAATGTACTAAAAGTTTATTACCCTAAAATTTAAAGAAATTACATTGATTAAAAAGTGAAAATGGGTCCTAGCATTATAAGACAATAGACACTAGATAGAGACTATTATATAAAATAGGAGTTTTAATTGGTATAAAAATAAAGGGGAAGGTAACAATTGAAGAATAACTTATATAATGGCACCAATCAGCAAGATATTTAGTACTCAATTGGATTACACTACTTTGGGAAAGTGACCAGCAATTAATCATTCACACTTGAAAGCTATTGAAATGTCATTATAATATTATTCTAATATTTCTTTTTTACCTTTAATTTAATAAATAAAAGGGATTCAAGCAAAAAGTTAATAAATTTTTACCAATAATACATTTGTTTGAATGAAACTGCATCTGAATTTCTTAAGGGAGGTTTTGGATTCTAATATTGTGGAGAAAATGAGGTTGAGAGAATAGACTTAACTAAAAATGTTTCAGTCAAATTTTCCGATAGAATTAATTACATCAACAAAAAACGGGAATGCTTCGCATTAAAAATATGATTAACTAAATTATTTTATTACATTTTAGACTATTTTTCTTAAGAGGAGAAGAATTTTTTTAAAAAAAATTGAAAGGGTAAAAAATCACATATTAATTTTTTTTTGAAAATAATCACATATCAAATATTAATAATGAATTTTTGTCGTTTTAGTTTGAACTTAACTTTCATAGAGAAAGAAATTAGTACACCCATCATATCTAGA
Source organism: Trifolium repens (assembly GCA_030408175.1). Classification (NCBI taxonomy): domain Eukaryota; kingdom Viridiplantae; phylum Streptophyta; class Magnoliopsida; order Fabales; family Fabaceae; genus Trifolium; species Trifolium repens. The sequence goes on from CP125847.1 coordinate 14,686,101, forward strand.
TTTTACCTTACCTTACCTAATAATGCTTATCGTGTATGATCATTACAAAGCTTTTTTATACTTTTTCTTTCTTGTATTCCTTTACCTCCATAATTACTACTGTACTCCCAAACATTGCCTACAACTTGCCACCAAAACCTATCATTTTTGTACTAAGCTTTGTAGAAAAAAAAAACATTTCTAAATATAATTCCATTGCACCACTTGACCTAATAACATGCCAAAGATTCTTAGGCATATTGGGTTGTTAATCATATCATTAGTTTGTAGTATTATGCAATAATATATTATGCTTGTCTTTTTTGTTAAGTGTACAATACTCTAGCTAACAAATTTTATATTATTTAGATGCATGCACATGTTTATACAGTTTCTCTTTAATATTCAAAATTTGTTATGCTAACTTGTTTTACAATTTATTGCAAATCAACTCCAAGTTGCAAGGGAATTATTTAATAAGGTAGAGGATAGATGTCACAAATTTTGATAGAACGTATGTTTTTTTTTTTGGTATTTTGATAAAATACATAGTCTGACTCAAAAGCTGCATGGTTAAATAGTGTTTTTTTTTTTATATTATTAAAACAAGATATTCATGTATTCAAATTGATAGAGCACATTAGGTACAAACATAAATTCAATATCGCTAAAAACAAAAAAGATGAATCTGCGAACAAATTCACAGCATTCAAGTTAATATCATAAAACGGCATACTCAAGCCTACAAAAAATATGACAAAATAAAAGTAACCGAAATACTCATATTTTTGGATCAGCATCGTTGACGATCTTGTCATTGGTTGAATCAGTAGTTGATCAAACTTGAGATCTTTCAATCTTAAGCAAACGAACACCGCAACAAGACGGAAAAGCAAACAAACACCGCGCACCAAAACGGACGGGAAATCAAACAAACACCGCACCAAAACGGATGGAAAAATCAAAAACGTCGCACTAACACAACGAAATCACAAAATAAAACAAGAAAACCTTGATCTATGTGAAAAATCACTTATTTAGATTAAAACAGATAAAAACAAGATGTATAGGGGTGATTCCGAGTCAAAAAATGACCCAAAATCACCCCTTTTTGAAGCAAGAAGAAGAAAACTCGGAAATTAGGGCCGGCTCAGAGGAGAGGTTTTTTGGTTAAGTAGTGTTGTTGAGGCAATAAAGAATAGGTCGTATTAAGTTCTTGATGTCTTTTTTTTTTCTTTTTTTTTTGAAGCCAACCAACAGAAGAGTAGGTCATTGGTAATTCTGATTTTTATTAGAAAGTAAATAAAGTTTGAATAATGATTATTTTGTTAGAATTTTTTTCTACTCGTGTTTTCATTTTGTTTGTTACAAAATTAATGAACTGAGATATAGGTTCTTGAAAACTTGATTTTGATAGAAATCAAAAGACTATTTAGAAAAAAATAAAGTGATTAATCTTAAATGGTTAATAAAGTTCCCCGTAAAAAAATAATTTTTAATTATATTTTACTTATTTGACGAGCAATTGGTCGTGTTATACTTTTCTAATAAGAACAATTCTTGATGTAATGTAATTTTACTTAACTCTTATCCGAACTATAAATTATTAGGGTTTCATTTTTTTTGAAAAACAAGAGTTAAAGGCATTTCATTCAGAAAAGGGGAAAAAGGTGGAGTGGAAAAAATAGGTGGTGCTGGTATCAACTCTATTACTCTATATAAATTTTGTTTGTAAACCAAAACAGCCTAGCCCATTATAAAGCATTTGGGCTATTTGTCAATTCTCCAAGTAAGAAGAATTAAGGAATTTTTCTCTTCTTCCCATATTTCTTTGAAGATTTCTCTTCCCACCCCTTGCTTTTCTTTTTCACCCCCCGAGTTTCCGTTTATACCCTTAAAAAAGTTCGGTAAATGCGAACCGAACTTTTTAAACGATTGAAAACACATGTTTTTCTATATTGGAAAAGTTCGGTAAATGAAAACCGAACTTTTAGGGGGTAAAATTAGGGGTAAAATTGTATTTTCGGGGGGTGAAAAAGAGACGCAGGGGGTGGGAAGAGAAATCCTCTATTTCTTTCGGACCCCTTGAATTTTTAATTTTGTTCTTATAATTTTTTATTTTTTTCAAAAAACATTTTTCAATAGGTAAATCTTTTCAGAATATATTATCCGCCCGGTCTATTTCAGAAAAAAATTTCCGAAATGGACTTATATTTTTTTTTGGCTTACGAGAGGGCCGAAGAACCAATAACACGTTGAGTCGAAGAACCAATAAAATTCGCTACAAAAAAGAATTAATATGCGCCGGACATTGCCCATATACAATCAAATTGAAACCTTCCTGACATGTCGAACTAGCTAGTGCGTCTGCACATCTTTTTGATTCTATATAAGGTTTAATTAAAACATCCCAATCCAAACTCAACATATTCAGGAGCGTTTTAGATTTTTTTAGAGGTTATGTGCAAAATGTAAAAGTGACCCATAATAAAAGAGGTGCATAAAGCATAAAAACATGAATCACTTCCATACTAGCACATTCACAAAAACTATGATAAACACGAAGCCTTTTAATGTTTTTCACTATTCAAGACTTGGTTATTTGATTGATTCATGCAAATTCATGCAACAAGTTAAACAAACCCATGCACATTTAATCACCACAGCATTAATCTCACACCCTGTTGTAGCCGACAAATTCCTCAAGCATGTTGCTTTAGCTTCTCTTACTTATGCACACAAACTGTTTGATCAAATTCCTCAACCAGACTTATTCATTTACAATACCATGATCAAAGCACATTCTTTGTCAAACCATTCTTATCGTGATGCCATTGCGGTGTTCCGCTTGTTAACCCGTGATTTGAGTCTTTCTCCGAATCGGTATAGCTTTGTGTTTACTTTTGGTGCTTGTGGAAATGGGTTGTGTGTGAGGGAAGGGGAGCAGGTGTTTTCGCATGCGGTGAAAGTTGGTTTGGATAACAATGTGTTTGTTGTAAATGCGTTGATTGGTATGTATGGAAAATTGGGACTTGTGGAGGATGGGAGAAAGGTGTTTGATTTGGCTATAGATAGAGACTTGTATAGTTGGAACACTATGATTTCTGCTTATATTGGATCCGGTAACATGATTCTAGCTAAGGAATTGTTTCATGAAATGCATGAGAGAGATGTTGTGTCATGGAGTACTATAATTGCTGGTTATGTTCAGGTATTACAGGGTTGTTAATAATAATATTCTCCTCCATAACCTAAAAGTTGATATTGTCATGGAGATGTTGAAACTGATTGTTTGAAAAACAATGTAGATATTTTCAAAATTCTAAAAAAAATGGTGAGGGTAATATTATTAATATTCTCTTATGTTTTATATTTAAAGTAAAATTTGATAACAAGAAACATAGGAAGTAAATGGGCTCAAACATTGTTTCAGGATTATCAAGTCACTCTTAACTAGACATTGCACTAGCATACAATTGAAAGTTTATTATATTTTATTGTTTTTAACTTGATTGTCTTTGTATGTATACTGTCTAACTTACTTTATGCTTTCTCTAGGTTGGCTGTTGCGTGGAGGCTTTGGACTTCTTCCACAAGATGTTGCAATCCGAGGTCAAACCAAATGAATATACCATGGTAAGCGCTCTTGCAGCCTGTTCAAATCTCGTCGCTTTGGATCAGGGAAAGTGGATCCATGTTTACATTCGTAGGGGAGAGATTAAAATGAATGATAAACTTCTTGCTAGCCTCATTGACATGTATGCAAAGTGTGGTGAGATAGAATCTGCATCAAGTGTTTTCCATGAACACAAAGTGAAGCGAAAGGTTTGGCCATGGAATGCCATGATTGGTGGGTTTGCAATGCATGGAAAACCTGAAGAAGCTATAAATGTCTTTGAACAAATGAAGGTTGAAAGAGTTTCTCCTAATAAAGTAACATTCATTGCCTTATTAAATGCTTGTAGCCATGGCTATATGGTTAAGGAGGGAAAATCATATTTTGAATTGATGGCTAGTGATTATGGAATTATCCCAGAAATAGAGCATTATGGATGTATGGTAGATTTACTTAGTCGTTCTGGGCTCTTGAAGGAGGCTGAAGACATGATTTCGAGCATGCCGATGGCTCCAGATGTTGCGATTTGGGGAGCACTGTTGAATGCATGTAGAATCTATAAAGATATGGAGCGCGGATATAGAATAGGTAGGATAATTAAAGAAATTGATCCTAACCATATAGGGTGTTGTGTTCTGTTGGGTAATATATATTCTACATCTGGGAGATGGAATGAAGCAAGAATGCTGAGAGAGAAGAATGAAATCAGTGGTGACAGAAAAAAAGTTCCCGGTTGGAGCTCAATTGAATTGAAAGGGATATTCCATCAATTCCTCGTTGGTGATCAATCGCATCCGCAAAGTAAGGAGATTTATTTATTTTTGGATGAGATGATAAGCAAGTTGAAGGTTGCCGGGTATGTTTCCGAGTTAGGGGAAGTTTTGTTTGACATTGATGATGAAGAAGACAAAGAGACAGCTCTTTCTGTACACAGTGAGAAGTTGGCTATTGCTTTTGGACTGATGAACACGGAACCTGGAACTCCAATTCGCATTGTGAAGAACTTACGAGTTTGTGGCGATTGTCATGAAGCAACAAAGTTTATTTCCAAGGTTTATGATCGTGTAATTATAGTTCGTGACAGGACAAGGTATCACCATTTCAAAGATGGAATTTGTTCTTGCAAAGACTATTGGTAGATAAGGAAACATCTCTTCAACCCTAATCCCAAATGCATAAATTGCAACAAGTGGCCTTTTCTCCCTGCAGTGTATCTGAGGAGGGACCAGTGTCTCGATAGTTCAGTTGATTAACAAAGCTCTAAAAATGCCTTAGCGTTAAGCATCGTAGTGAGATTTTTCCACTGCATGATGTGGATTGTTTGTTCACTGAGTTGGACTATTGTGGGGTTTGGTGGAGCATGTACTTGTATCTTTGTAAAATGAAAATGTAGTCCCTACAATTTGGTCCTTGTCGGTAAACACATTTGGCCCTTATTGGTTACTCCAAATCACTAGTGAGGCCTAAGGTATGTGTTGTTGATATCTATCATATTATGTTCTCATGGCATCTGCAATACTATTGGTAGATCGCGTCCCCTTGACTTGTATTCTGGAAAACAATAATTAATAAAAAACTAAAACATTTTGTTCTGTGTAAACAATGTCAGAATGTTAATGAAGATAACTTGTACTAAGCATATACTAGTTCTTGACTCCGGGATCTACAATTTTTATAAAGCTTGAGTACTTTTTTGTGTTGGCTGTCATAAGTATTTGATTCTAACAAACTATCTACCACTGCAGAAGCCTTTTTGCCACATTAGATAAACCTTGCAAAACCTTTCTATCACTGCAGAAGCATTCTTGCCACATTATATTAACCTTGTAGTGGGAACCTTTGGTGTAGAAAACTATTATTTGTCATAATAGTCTGTTGTGCTATATTTATAGGAATAATCTGTATGTATTGATAATTAACAGAACTCATTTTCGACTTTGAAGTTATTATGTTTTGTTACGCAATAGAAAAGGCACAGAAGATAAGCAAGGCAATGTTCTTATTCTACTCTCATTTATATTATTCCTTTGTTTATGATGATCACATTGCATTTTGCTAACAATCATTGCGATTAATAGTTTACTGCAAGCATACATTGTCACATAATTGAAGAAGAAAATTTATCTGACATAATTCTGCATTTGAGATTCTAAGATTTCATTTTCAATTATATCACTGCTCGTAAAGTCGAAAATCTTAATTGTTTTCAAATTGAAGGTTTTATGTTTCCTTTATGTTACTACCAGCAGCTGCAGCTCATACCTTTACTTATCTGCATTAATTGTTTTTTATACCAATCCTTGCATTTGAGACATGTTTTTTTTTTTAATAATCAAAACTTAAAATTTGGTGATTTTGTGGGGATTACAAATATACCTATCCTTGATTTATTAACATATGCGGAAAAACTTTTAGATGTATTTGGTTGGATGGAAGGAAAAGAAAGAGAAAAAAAACACGAAAATCGAGAAACAAATTTGGACTAAAAATTAATGCAAATTATTACTCCCTCCGTTCATTTGTATAAGAAACAGTTTGAAAAAATTACATATACCAAGAAAACACATTGTAAATAGTTCTTTTCATTTAATACTCTTATAAATTTAAACTTATTCCATTTATATCCTTAATTTAATTTCTCTAAATTCAATTAACTTACTTATTTTTAATATTCTCTTTCATAATAAATAATTGCATAAGTGAAATTCAACATTTAAAACATTTGAAAATTAGTCAAAGTTTCTTATAAAAAATAACAAAAAAAATTTCATTTTTGTTTCTTATAAAAAGGAACGGAGGAAGTATTTGGTTTCCGTAGTTTGCTACCTTCCACTCAACCAAAGACACCCTTAAACCAATATTACCTACTATGTGAAGAATTTTATTTAAAAAAAGTTTTCTTTTGTTGAAAAAAAAAAATATTAAAAAAGGAAAGTTGATTGTATTGTTTGTTTGGGTTAACTTGTTAAAATCAGAACTAACATCCGGACACGACACAGACACTGATACGGCGATACCGATGATAATTTGAAAAAATTACATAATTTAATGTAATCACAAGTGTGTGTCGGACACGAACACGCCTAATCTGAGAAGTGTCCGTGCTTCATAGCTCTTAACTCTTAAGTACATGATTGAAGGACACTGATACGGACACCGGACACGACACAGACACTGATACGGAGATACCGATGATAATTTGAAAAAATTACATAATTTAATGTAATCACAAGTGTGTGTCGGACACGAACACGCCTAATCTGAGAAGTGTCCGTGTTTCATAGCTCTTACATGATTGAAATTTTTTGAGTGAGCAGACTTGTGCGAGTGAGAATCAGAAAACCAATCGAACCAACTGATGGGTTGGGCAATAGCTCTACATGGCGGCGCCGGCGACATCCCATATTCACTTCCACCTGAACGCCGTCTACCACGCGAAGAAGCCCTCCGTCACTGCCTCCAAATCGGTATCAAAGCTCTCAATTCCAAAATCTCCCCTCTAGATGTCGTTGAACTTGTTGTATGTATATGTATTCATCAATCACTCACTCACTTTTAATATCTTTTTCTTCTGTTCTGAGTTTTATTCTCATTTCTCGTAATAATCATTCATTCATTCATCATAGGTTCGTGAGTTAGAGAACATTCCACACTTCAATGCAGGAAGAGGTTCTGTTCTCACTACCAAAGGCACAGTTGAAATGGAAGCTTCTATAATGGATGGTAAAACTATGAAATGTGGTGCTGTTTCTGGTCTTACTACTGTTGTTAATGCTATTTCTTTGGCTCGTTTGGTTATGGAAAATACTCCTCACATTTATTTGGCATTTCATGGAGCTGAGGATTTTGCTAGACAACAAGTTAGTTTATTTCTCTTTTAATCTCACATTCAATAATTAAGATCTTATTTGAGTTTTTTTACCGACATAAATAGTTCATAGCGTTTGTGAAAATAGTTTGACTTTATGTTATTTTTTGTTATAGATATAGTTTATGCATAAGCACTTATATGATTAATGTTTGTTATAACTTATAAATGCTTAATCAAACAAAGTTTTCAATCACGATAATCTATCATGCATGAACACTCTTCGGATTAGGCGTGTTCTCACTGTTCAGTGTTCGTGTTTATGCCCGTGCTTCATAGACAATAATGACCACTGTTGGATTGTAATAAGTGACATTGTGAAGAATGTGATCAATTATGTGACTGATGTAACCTTAACTGTGATTGCATTGCAGTCGTAGAGACATAAAAAATTCTGACCTCTTAAGTGCAAATATAATGTATATAGCGATACTTAACGTTTTTAGTTCGAAACCTTGTGAAAAATAAATATATTTGGAGAGGTCGGGTCACATTGTTTGATAGGAGGATACATGTGGATTTCATCTGGAAAAAACTAGCACCTCTAATTGTTGGTGGATTTTGTAATAATGATTGTAGCTTGTGACTCGTTTTCATTGATGATCATGCAATTCTTATTTTTCAGGGTGTTGAGACTGTAGATTCAAGCCATTTCATTACTCCAGAAAATATTGAAAGACTAAATCAGGCAAAAGATGCAAATAGGGTCCAGGTATTTAATTTTCATTAGAACAGTAGCATTTTTATGTTACATCAATCACCTAATGTGTTATTCCTTTCTACTATAATATTTGACAACTTGTGTTCTTGACAAATATATAGATTGATTATACCCAACCCATCCAAAATGATACTAAGAATGAAACAGAAACACCATTTGCTAATGGTGATAGTCAAATTGGAACTGTTGGATGTGTAGCTGTTGATAGTAATGGGAATCTAGCTTCTGCAACATCAACGGGTGGATTAGTGAACAAAATGGTCGGTCGAATCGGCGACACGCCAGTCATTGGTGCTGGAACATATGCCAATGAATTTTGTGCAGTTTCTGCAACAGGAAAAGGAGAAGCAATAATTCGCGGGACAGTAGCAAGAGATGTGGCTGCATTGATGGAATTCAAAGGCCTTTCTCTAAAGGAAGCTGCTAATATTGTTGTACAAGAGCGCACGCCAAAGGGTACTGTTGGTTTGGTTGCCGTGTCTGCTGCAGGAGAAATTGCAACGCCTTATAACACAACAGGCATGTTTAGAGCTTGTGCTACTGAAGATGGGTATTCTGAGGTTGCAATTTGGCCAGATACTAAAATTGAGTGATCTTTAGATTTTTCTGATTTCCAGACTTAATTTACTATGAAATATTTTGTTGATGGTTCATGTATGGTTTTATTATATGGAAATATTTGTTTGTCAAGGTGTATACTGTTGTTTGGTCAAACATCACTCTCATTCACCTAATTACTTCATCTTTATGTCTTACTTTTTTCTCATCATATTTTTATTGATTTTCTGTCTCTATCCAATAATTTGAGATTGGATCCCCCTGTCCTACAACCTCTACACCAGGGGATACAAGAGAGTGAAAGAAGAAAACTAAATCTGAAAAAGAGTAAAAGAGAGAAAGTGAAAGTAGGAGAGAGGTGAATGGATTATGGATCCTTTCCTGCATATGCAAGAAACTGCTTTCACATTATCACACATTCACCACAATCATTCCTCACTCATTAGTCCAAAACCGTTAAGTGAAAAATGGAAGGTTCATATTTTAAGCTCAGTAAATCAAGTTAAAAATAATTTAAACGAGTCGCCTAATCTTCATCTCACAAATGATTAATCAACTTAAGCGATCATGTGAAATTTTGGTGTACTATTTTGACTGTACTGTAGTGAATCCATTTTCAGTCAAAAACTCCCACATACTAATCTAAACATAAGCATTCAACAGGCAACATGAAGTAACTATAAGATTTCATAATGCAGTAAGAGGAAGAAGAGAAAAAAATTGTTTCCGTTCGATTACACTGCTATTTGAAAGAACTGATAAATTATTACAAGTTTATCTAAAGAACAATCATTCTACTACTTGCAGAAGGGGAAAAGATAGCCCCCACCTGCCAAAAATGGATCTTTCCCACATCTCTTCCTAATGCATATAAATTTTCTATTGCATAAGAAATCATTTTGTTCTCTTTCAACAAGGATTTAAGAGAAAAGCAGGAGAAGAAAAGAGAAAGGTAAAGGAAAAAGATTCTTACCACAGTCAAAATTTTCTACTTCTTACTCTGCAGTAAGGCAACCACAGATCAAGAGTTCAAAATAATCTGAGATTGCTTATTCCATCAGAAAACTAGAAGTAGTGCATTTCAACTCAGGACACAATTTTGAAGATGAGGGAGACTTTGATTTATGTACTTGTCCCATAGTGGCTTATACCTGCCTATAGCTACCTTCAGGCACGGTTTCATGTTCCCATTGAAGTGAATAACTGCCGCACTTTCAATAAGGCGGTTGTCAATATTTAGGTCATAGCCCAATCCTAGAACATGCCATCTTCTGTCAAGTGGCTCTGTCAAACCATAAAAACACAGAAGAGCAGGAGGCAGTGTCCCCAACTTCCAGAGTGTCCCATCAGCATTCTGCTCCTGCCAATAGTGATATCTTGCGGTCACATTGGCCTTCCTCCATGCCACCAAGTCAAAAACGTTCATACCAAAGGCCCATGCGCATGCCTGTGGATCAAACCTTGAGCTAATAATTGAACTTGAGATACTTGTAGTACCGATGAAATGCTTCAAGACAAGTTTCAACTGCACCATTCACATTCCCATGCAAATCCAGTGAGAAAAGAGGGGTCAGATCTTTCTGCACAACAAGATCGTCATCCAGGAAAACAACCTTCTCAAGTTGGGGATAAATCTCCGGGATATAAAACCGAAGATGATTCAATAAATACAAATACTTAGGATTCCGCATTTTTGGATCAGCGCTTACATCTTGATATAGCCCAAAGTAGAAAGTTCGTGACTCAGGATTTTGGAGCTGTTTGACAGTTGGAGAATAAGATTCATTCAACCAATGAAACTCCTCAATGTTTTGTACCTCTATGGTGGCTCCTTTAAAGTCATTACTAAGGAACCATGCCTGCATTGCTCCATAATTGATTCCATTGGTGACAATGTGAAAGACCAACTGCTTCGGATGATCAGCATTGTAGACGGTTGAGTTAACAACTACAGATGTTGCCAGTACATTATCTGAAAATATGCAGAAATGATATAGGTTGTTGTCTGTGAACCTTGGGGAGTTTTTCCTCTCATCTGAGAGTTCCCGTAGGGATGGCAACTTTAGCCAGTCAGACACGAGTTTCACATTCAGACAATGGAGACTCTTGGGCAGCGCTTCAGCTGCTAGTTGACCAAACACGGCACTTTGAATATGAGATTTCATAGTCACTATTGTAGTTGCAATGTCATAATGGATATCTTGTGCCTTAAAAATTAGAGCAGCAAGGCTTTTAATAATTGGCTCTGCTTCTTCCAATGTGACTGACAGGCTCCCCAGTCATGGCATAACCAAAACTTTGAATTGAAAATATAACTCCAAATTGCCTCCAATTTCTGAAAGAGGGTGGAGCTAGGTGGTTCAATGAAGTTGAAAAATATTAATATAACAACTAATATACTAACAATTCCCTATCCAAAAAAATAAAATCCAATTAGAAATCATAGAACATTCCAAACTAAGGGCCCGTTTGGCCTAGCTTATTTTTTAGCTTATGCAAACGGCTTATGCAATATAAATTAGGTTTTATGCTATTTTATAAGTTCAAACTAGTGAAAATTGAATTTTTATAAGCTATTTTATCATAAACTACCTTGAAAAACTTATAATAATACATAAAAATTGCATAAGCCGTTTGCATAAGCTCAAAAATAAGCTAGGCCAAACGGAGTTTCTCCAATTACTCACATATACTAGGGTTGTCCACCTGCATACATACTCCTAAAACTTCAAAACAAAATAAGTTCCTATAAAGTAGTATATTACATATCATCTTTTGAATTGTCTTAACATTACAGTGTCAATAAATGTATAGCATGGCTACGGAGATTATATCGTAGAACTCAACATCTTAATTACAACTTAAAACTTATTAAAAAAAATTATAACTTAAAACTTTTCAAAACTGTACTTTCATAAAATCCAACAGAAACAAATGACATATCCAACCCAAATAATAGTTTATTGAGAGTATAAAAGGCAATTTTACGAAATCACTCAACATCAGTAACTTGAGCACACGATGCTGCCATCATTCCATCGCGTATTTGACTACTGATATCCCTAACATGGCCAGGTCCATGTGGTATAAAAACTGTGGTATTCTTTGAAGAGTTTCCAAGGTCTCTGATTGTGTCAAAGTACTGAGTAATCATGATAAGATCCATCACTTCCTTTGCTGAAGTTCCTTCTACCTTGTTAGAGAAATGTAAGATATTCTCTCTCAACCCATCAGTGATAGCTTGCCTCTGTCTTGCCACACCAACCCCGCCTAAATACTTTGATTCGGCTTCTGCTTCAGCTTTTTTAACTATAAGCACCTTGTCAGCTTCTCCTTTGAATTCACTTGCAAGTAGAAGCCTTTGAGCTGTGAAGTTAAATCAAAACTTGTTAGTTGAACTGCACAAAGGATATTCAGATGCAATAAACACACATAGAGAGGATGTAGATGGAATGTTGTCAATCGCAGATCAGGGGCGCTACGCACACACAGAGCTTAAGGTATAAACAACATATTAGGCATGTCCCAAGTAGACGACACGACTGGTAAGCTAAGGGAAGTTGAAGGAGTTCTAACTAGGAGGCCTAAAGTTCAAACCCTGAAAACTAATATAACCACTAATTTACTAACAACTTTCATTTGCCTATTGAAAGAAGAACTTAGGTATGGCAAAAATGGTTAGTTTTATCAACTCCCTCAGGATCCCACAAATCTAAAATTTAGGATGCCCCACTTCATCAAATATCATCCAAATAAAATCATCTGAAATAAACTTAAGTAGTAAAATATGAGAACAACAGAGTAATCTTTCAGAACCCAATTCTTAAAAAAAAAATTATTGAGTATACTGCATAGATACATTTTAATGCTTGTTATGGCCATAGGAAGAGAAGAAACAGTGTCTAAGAGCCACAAAGTATTATTACCTGCATTGATCTCATTCATTGCCCTGCGTACAGAAGGATCGGGTATAATGTCAACCATCAGTATGTGTTCTATGCTATATCCATATTCTCCCATCACCTGATACATGAAATCCAAGAGGAGGAGAAAATTAGGAGATAGCTATATTGGCATGCACGTGAAAAAGGAAAGCAAGAAATTCAGAAAAAGTTATACATCACGACCATAATACAAGACATCAAATTAATGATCTAATAACTCATACTAGTAGAACCTTGAAGAAAGTGAATGAGAATATTGAAATCTTGATTATCTAATATTTGAAAACAGATGGTTTAACATAAACTATCAAAGTTGCTATGAATTTCGTTTTCTTAAGCAAGATCTGAGGTTCGAGTATTAGGAATGGAAAATTTAGATGTTGAGAGTTTAACTTTTTTAAATGGGTCCATCCGGCAAGACACATCCTCAAGTTAGAGAATCAATTTCTCCATAATACTTGTTACTTTTATGATATTCGAGAGTCTAAGCCCGGATCAGCAATGACAACGACAACCACCACACAAAAACAACAAATTTGTGATAGTTTGTAGGACTTTATAAAGATAAATTTTAAAATGAACAACTTCGATAGGTGTTCCACGGTGGACTCATACTTGAAAATTCTTTGAAACTACAATGACGACGGATATTTCCTTTCAAAAGTAGAAGCTCACCATCGTCTATCATGTCTGAGACAGTGACTTGATCGGTAATGGTTTGTCAAAAACAAGGAAAAATGAATGTGTGCCTCAGAGCTCAACTCACTGTTTTTTCCTAGTTTTTATTGAACTGACACTGATCAACTCAGTTCTCAACTCTAAGGATGAGAATGACGGTGAGCTTCTACATATGAGGAGTGTTTCGATCGCTGTTACAGTTGCAACTTGCAAGTGATTTTTAAGCAGTCGTCGGTAATCCACCATATAATCCCCCTTTTATCCAATATTTACTTAAAGTAAGAATCTAAGGTTCTTTTCACTTACCGAATCTTACATGTGTCTATGAAAACAGACCATATATTTTTTACGATAATTAACATGATTTGATAAAAGCAGTGAGATTCACCTTTCCAAGTTCTTCCATGACACCTTTGGCAACCTCACCTTTTTGCTCAAACAGCTCATCCAAATTTATCTTCGGAACAATAGCACGGGCCACTATAACAACATCGAACAAACACACATACATCATTAAATAAATTAAAAAACAAAACCTAAAGAAATCGATAGTGATAACGCAACTTAGTGGTATGAGGAAGCGACATAAAGATCTCAATGATAAATAGATCATAAATTAAACTTTCACAACTAATAAAAGTAATATGTAACAACATTCATCGTTAAAAAACATACAACCCCATAGAAAAACAACCAAAATGATACATAAGGACAAGCGAAAAACACAAACCATCAAAAACATAAGCCTGGATCTGTTCCTGCGGGTTTTGCAGCTCGTAAAAAGCATCATCAGCATTCTCCTTAACCACACGGTATTGAATCGAACATATCAACTGCACAAACACATTGTCCTACACCAACACACAAAAAAAAAAACCTCTCACCATCATTATTACATAAAATATCATCAAAAGTATAAACTAAAATTGATTAACAAAAACAAAATCAACTAATTAACGAGTCTCAATTAAAGTCAAATTGATCTTAGGCCAAATTTTACGTACGTGTATGTTTGGTTTCAATTATGGAGCAATCAGAATTGATTCTAGACATGTAGAATTGATTCTGACTTGTTTGATTTCTCAAAAGTAGAATTGATTCTACTTGAAGCTAGAAATCGTAGCTTCTGATTCTAGAATTGATTTTTACACTCAAATTTTTTGTTCAACTCACTTTTGCATGAATATATCCCAACCTAAACCACTTTAGCTTCAAATCAATTTTGGCCAGAATCAATTCTGCCAAAATCAATTTTTCTCATCGCAGAACCAAACATACACTTACTTCCAATCAAACTCAAAATTAAAATTGAGAAATAAAACCAAACAATCACATGCTTAAGTAATTAACAAGTTTCAATTAAGGCCGAATCGATCTTAGCCCAAACTTTACTTACTTCCACATAAAACTAATATTTAGAAATAAAACAAAACAATCAGAGACTTAAGTGATTAATGAGTTTCAATTATAGTCGAACTTAATCAAAATTTTAGACCAAATTAATATTTAGAAATAAAACCAAAAACAATCACATGCTTAAGTGATTAATGAGTTAATCAAAATTTTAAACCAAATTTTATTAACTATAGATTAAAATCAAGTAATCCGACTAAAAAAAAATAAAATAAAAAATCAACAATCCCGATGCCAAATTTACTTAACTGTTAAGTTTCAAGCCGAACTTTGAATTATCAGAATCAATTACGATAAGGATTATTTGTTACCTTAGTTTTGGTTTCGATTTTGACATCGAGGGAAGAGATACGAGTGGAAAGAATACCAGCAAGACATTCACCGACGAAAGGATTAAAGAATTGAAAACCAGGTTGAGCAACTCTGTGAAAACGACCCCACTGTTCAACAATACCAACGCTTGATTGTTCAACGCAACCACAGAAAAAACAGAACGTATTCCCCATTATTATTATTTATTTTTCACTTTCTTCTTCGATCGATCGAACACCGCCAAATTTAACTGATAAAGAAACTCTTTCTTTTTTTTTTCGTCGTTGTTGTTGCGGTATAGGGTATGGTATAGATCTTTATTTGTTCCCTAAGATATTTACTATCAAAATATGTATGTCACGTGGAAATATCTATGCCTTATGACTTTCTTTGTAATATATAATTTCTTTTAGAAACCCTTTTCGGTTTGTACGGTGGTATCTACTTGGGATCAAGAAATGTGTTTCTCTTAATGTCTCATATTTGATTATTTTTTATGACAATTTGAGTGGGCTAATTTAAATTTGTAAGAAAAAAATTTCTTTTAGAATTTAATTTATTTAACTTTTGGTGTAAAAACTTTTATTTTAAGCATACATCCAATCATATATTTACATATTATGTAATATTTTATCGACTTTCACCACCAGTTTAATCTAATTTCGTGGTCAGTTTTGACATCAAGTGGTTTTAGCCTCCTCCGATTGCAATTGCAGGAATCGAACTATTATGTAATATTTTTAAAAATATATAATATATCACATTCAATAATTTATTATATATTTTGCGTAACATAACTTTACTGCATAACAATTAAACTCTTTTTATCAAATTCAACCCAAAAAGTTTCTTAACGCCGGCTTACTAAAGTTTTTTAAGATTTTAAAAACGGCTGTGAAAATTGCTGTGACAAACAATATTGGCAATATTATTGAATTAATATTATGAAAAGTTTCTCAATTATGATTTGTAACATTTTTTTGTATATATAGATGTGATGATAATGATATTAAAAACTTACACACACATATAAATGGAGAAGTTGGATTCGAACCCCAATCATAATATCCACGCTAACAATTTCAATATTTGTTGTCGGTTAAACTAAAATTTTTGGAATACTTACTACATTTATTAGTGGTTAATTTGGATTTTAGAATAAACAAATTCTTTTAATTTAGCATAAACTATATGAATATTTTAGAATATTAATAAAAAAATAATAGCATACATCAAATTGAATCACAATACAATATTATTTTGTTAGATTAATTTGTTCCTTCAGATTTTCACAAATATTTACATAATAAAATTTGATTAGATTTATTCGATAAAAAGTCTTCACCGTGTCTATCAAGAAAAAAAGAAGTCTTCACAGTATGATAATATATAGTAAAATATATGTTATCGTTTAAAGAATTATGAATAATTTAATCAACATCGTCCAATAATAATTAATCACATGAATAAATTTGTAACTGGTGTTTACAAATTAATTTTTATTTCACTTATAAATATGTTGTTTATGTAGCCAATTTTTATTGGTTGTTGAATAAATTATCCATATATAATATTTTATGAGTAATTTTTTATTAAAAAAGAAAACCATAATAATTAATCCCATAGTAAAATTACCACTTTTAACTTTACCAGACTATTCATAATTGTGTTTGCTTCCACAAAATGTTGGTAATTTTCTCATGTAGTTGGCACTTGGCATGTGTTGTTGACTTTTGTTACAACGTAGTACTAACTAAAGCCTGAAACAGGAAAAAACAAAGTCGTTTAAATAGTACTTGTTTCTAACATGTTGTGCCAGTTTCCCAAGTAGGTTGGTTGGTTTGATACATGGAATCTACACCTGCCCCTACTTGGTTCGAAACCAGCAGAGAGAGAGAGACGGAGGGAGTATACCAAATTAATGAGGTATTTCAAAATACCTCTCTTTTTATTTGTTTTGGCAATTTTTTGTACCTTTCATTCTTAATCAATGATGTCATAAAAACTTTTTTTTTTTCTTATGTATATTTATTTATGTTTATGGATTGTAGTTTTCTTTTTTGTTGCTATGAACTTCTAATTAACATAGTATTTTTTCAAAATACAAATTAATTTCTTAATCAAACATGAGATTGAATAAGTGATATATTATCGGTCATATTGTAAAAAAAGGTGGTAATTTCAGTAAAAACAACTTTCTATAGAAATTTTTTGTTACTATACCTAGGGCTTGTTTGGAATAGCTTATTTTTGAACTTATGCAAAATAGATTATGCAAATAAATAAGTTTTTATGTCAATTTATAAGTTCTTACTAACGAAAACTGTATTTTTATAAGCTATTTTTTCATAAACTACTTTAACAAACTTATAAAAAACATAAAAAATTATTTATTTGCATAAGCTCAAAACTAAGCTATTTCAAACGAGCCCTTAATAATATGTTTTTTAATGTAAGATTGATTATAATTGAGAGTATTTACTCAACAAGTGTAATAAGAATAAGTTGCATTAGTGAATTTGTATGTGGTATCCATAAACTAACTTTTAATTAAGTTTTACTTCACATGTAAATCTACGTATGCGCCTTATTTTCATCGACAGTTTGATAAATATCCCCAATTCTTAAAGGGTAATCTAGAAATCAATATCAAACTATTTTCTTTGAAAGGACGGTATCAAAAGTTACACATACATATATCAAGATTTGATTGGTTGCATGTATACAAATGGTTTCCACCGTTAGGATCCATTTGATGCGCATAATATGATAGAAATATGATATGACAAGAATTTGGATAAAGATAAGAAATGATAATAATGCATGATAAAATATTTATTGTATTATGGTACATGAGAAAAATAGGATAATATTATTTTATCAACAAATAATAGGAGAAAAGATGATGATGTGTTACAATTCAGAAGCAAACTGGTGAGGCACCAACAAAAGGTGAAAACGCATCGATTAAGCCGAATTTCAAACTATATGTTTTTGAATTGATTTGATTGATTGTCGGTCCTGAATAGTATTAATTATCATATTTATATAATTTAAGGACCAAATCGGAAAGATACATTTAAGGACTAAATTTAGTATTCAAAAGTGTCTAAAGTGAAACTAAGAGAATCATATATCATAAAATGGTACCATGTATTAAAAGAAAGGCGGATGCTACGGTGAGAGGGCAAGTTATGTCTCTCACCGGTGGATTAATGCTATAAATTATGAGAACCATTGGATTAATATCTTGCATGTGTTCTTTCATATACTTGATTTTTTTCTCTAAAGAATCAATACAATCATACACCCAACCTTGATTTTTTTTTACAGTTTGTTCTTTGTCAAAGAAACACAAATTTTTATTGTTCAACCAAATCAATTTTTTTTTAAAAAAGGATCGGACGGAAAATATCCGAAACTTTTATTTCGAATAAAATATCGGAACTTTTTTCTTGAAAAAAGATAGGAAATTTTCTTTCCAGAAAAAACTCAGGAATTGTTTTTATTTGAAGTCGAAACTTTTTTTCCCGAAATAATCGGGAATATTCTTTTTGATAAAAAATCGAGAAACTTTTTCCAAAAAAAATCGGAAACTTTTTCCGGAAAAATTGAGAACTTTTTTCCAAATAAAATATCGAAAATTTTTCCCGGCAAAAGATCGGAAACTTTTTTTGGGAAAAAATCAGGAACTTTTTTCCCAAATAAAATATCAGATCTTTTTTCCCCAAAAAAGATCGGAATTTTTTTTCGGAAAAAACTCCAAAATATATTGTTTTGTATCCGAAATCAAAACTTTATTCCCAAAAATAATCGGGAGCATTTTTTGAAAAAAAATCGAAAAACTTTTTCGCAAAAAAAGATAAAAAAACATTTTTTCGAAAAAAACAAGAATTTTTTTTCTGAATAAAATATCTTAATTTTTTTTTTTGAAAAAAGACCGAATACTTTTTTTTTCAAAAATTGGGTAGTAATTTATCACGGAAAAATAATGTGGAAGAAAGCTGAAAAGAGAAAGAGAACAAAAATTAACAACAAAAAATAATTGTATGTAGATAGCACATAATTTAATCTATGTAATCTCATCATCCAACGGTTATAAACCTAACCCACCGGTGAGAGACATGAATTGGTCTCTCACCGTAGCATCCACCTAAAAGAAAATCCCCATATAACGACCGCTTTTAAAGCCCAACATCCAACCTCCCACCCTTAATATTTTGGGCCAATTTTATCTCCCACCCCACCTAGATATTTTGGGGGGCAAACATTGAATTTGAAACGGAGATGATTATTAGTATATTCAAAAAAGGGAGAATATAATATATACCATTATTTTATTTTATAATATTGTGGGGGAAAACACCGGTGGTTGCAATTCGACTCTTTAGATTGGTCACATTAAAAAATACTATTAGAAGATATCTTCCGATATAAGATTTATACTTGTAGAAAATATTTTTTGTTTTGATAAAATTTACACTACCGTGAAATATTCCTAATAAATTAGGAACATGAGACAAAATTCTGATTAATTTAAGAAAAACGAAGAGCAACCACAACAAATTTCTCTCAAAGTTGTTGCCATTTAACTTGTTGTCTTGGTGTTAGGTATTTTTTTATATGTTGTCTTTGTCTTTGTGTTTTTTTTTTTTGAAGCAATGTTGTTTTTGTGTTAGGTGATAAAAAAAATTCTATTGATGAATATCCTTACACTCACGTATAGCTATTCCACTTGATGGAATAAATCTTCTACTTGCTGATGCTAATGGAGCTTTATTCTTTAGATAATTCTCTTTTGCCATTTCTTTCTTTTTCATATTGTAACAAAAAAAAAACTTGGATTTCTAATCAGGAATTATGGACCTTGAAGCAAATAACATCTGCTTTTTTTTTTGTGGCAAATACCAGTGCTTTATGGAATTGGTTTACTAATATTTTGTAGTGCATTTAAATACTAGTGTTTTTTTTTTAATAAGAAAACAATTTTCTTTACCACTAGGCTATTTTACCTAGCTTATTTAAATACTAGTGTTTTGTGGCAAATACTTTCATGATGGTTTTTTTATGTTCGTGGGAATTGAATTGCCAATTCTTTTTAAGTTGAAATTAAAAGTGTTATACATGCATGTTATAGAATTTACTTCTAACAAAAGGTTGTAATTTTTTTTCTTTAATGTGACTCCTCGTTGACTATTCAGTGTTGCTAATCCTTCTTTGATTTCACGAAGGTTACAAAATTAGGTGGTTTAATTGTCTTAATATCATTTTAGGATATTTCGATTCCGTGTCTCTTATATCTTCAAAGAAGAAAATAATTGTCCTAGTTGATAAATTCACCAATCCTGATTTCTAGGTGTGGTGGAACAATCAGTAAGCAACTAACTCCTAATCTATATCTCTAATATGTTAAGAATATAGTTAGTTAGTTAATCAACTAAAGTTAGTTGATGAGTTACCAAGTTGGTTAGGAGGTTAAGAAGTTAGTTACTCCAAGTAGCTCTATAAATAAGTCACTCTATTGTATATTTTGTTCATTCTTTTATCCATATATATTCATTCAATATGAATTTCTATGAGTATCTTTTTCACGAATACTCTTATGCTCTCTATCTTGTTTATGAGTATGATCTTCATCCCTATGATTCCATGATTTCTAACAAAAACTTCATCCTAACCTTTTATCTTTGATGAATTTGTTCGCAACAATAATGATGGAGTATTTCCTTTTATCGTTTCTTTGGATAACTTTTTTGATATTGTTTTCTAGGTGGACTTTGACTTTGACTTTCTCCCTATTTGTTATTTCGCTTTTCACTCGTTTTTCAGTCATTTATTGCGTGTGTGCCCAAATATATATTATTTGGGTTTGTGCATATGCAGGTCTTTCTCCGAAATGATATTTTCATCTAGTAATATCTTTACACTGTGAATTATATTTTTTTTCTAAAACATAGGGAGTATGTGTTTAACATTTTAAGGTGAATGCAGAATTGATATTTGCACTAAGCATGACAAAATAACCCATACCTGCGGATATCAGCCCGCCCCGCCCCGATTTTGACGGGAAAAACCTGAGTTAATTGGGTTTGAGTTTTCCCCGATTTCAAAAGATGGGATTGGGGCGGGTAATGGGGATATTGATATCCACTCCGAATCCGCCCCACTTATATCAAATTACATTTTATCATTCTTAAATTAGAAATCCATAAACAAACTCTAGATTACATTCATACCTTTTTTTGTGTGTAGATTATTACATTCATATTTTAAAGTTGAGTATTATACAATTTATTTTCTTGGGATAAATATGTTTCTGGTTCTTATAAATATTCCAAATTTTAGTTTTAGCCCCTCTAAAATTTTTCTTCTACTTTTAATCCCTCAAAAGTTTTCATTTAACGCTTTTAGTCCATACTTTTAAATCAACTGATGTATAAACTTCATATTTTTGAATGAATTTTTTTTATGAATGTTTAAAATATTATAAGAATCTCTCCCAAAATTGTTTTGAATTTTTTAACAAAGCATAAATTAAATATAATTTTTTATGTTTTTGGTGCTTAAAAATTCACATTTAATTCATGTTTTGTTAAAAATTCTATTTTTTTTTTTTGTGAAATTGTTAAAATATTCTAGACTTTTCTGGAAAATTTCATTAAAAAATATGAAGTCTACATATGAATTGATTTTAAAGTAGGGACCAAAAGTGTTAATTGAAAATTTTGGGGGGACCAAAAGTCTAAGAAAATTTTAGGGGGACTAAAAATAAAATTTGAAATATTTATATGGACCAGAAACACTACTAAAAAATTGCAATTTAGGGAGGGAATTTAGGGAGGGACTCATTTCCATCACTGTTTGTGATGGAATTAGAGAGGGATTTTTTAAACTTAAATAAAAATTAAATCAGTGAGGGAATTTATGATGGATTTTGTTATGTCCAATTATCCGTCACTAATTTCATCACTAATTGAACAAGTTAAATGTTTGTGAGGGATTTAGTGATGAAAATTTTCCCTCTTTAACAATTCCGTGACAGATTCCCTCTCTAATGTCTGATACATTTGTGAGGATATTATTTCCGTTACAAACTGCATTTTTTTTCAATATATTTTATTTATATATTTAAAAGCTTTTAAGGTTTTTTATTTAAATAAAAAAAATTGATTAAAATTTGGTACCAAATAAACAAAACGCATCTTCATCTTCATCTTCATTTCTCTATTTTCATTTCGCGCTTCACTTTCCTTCGAGAGCTTTATCGGAGCTTCACCACAACTTCAATGGAGCTTCAATCGCAACTTCATCTTCACCGGAGCGTCATCTTCATCGCAGCTTCATCTTCTCCAGGTAACCAGCTTCATCTTTTCCAGGTAACCAGCTTCATCTTCATCCCTATTTCCGTTTGTTTTTTATGTTTCAGTGCCACCGTTGCAATCGAAACCTAAATCCGATTTTTTTTTTTATTGAAATCTAAACCTAAATCCGAAATTTGATTCTCCGAAATTTGATTCTCCGTCTTCTTCTCTCTGTGTAAAGAGACCCTAATTGAACTTGCAATTGTAAATGAAAACCCTAATTGAACTTGTTTTGTTTTTGTTGTTGCTGAAATGTGTTATTTCAATCATTGTTGTGAGATGTTAGTTTGAACTTGTTTCGTTGTTGCTGAAACTAATTATTCTTGGTCATTGTTGTGAGATGTTAGTTTGAACTAGTTTTGTTGTTACTGAAATTTGTAAAACCCCTAATTAGAAGAACTAGTTATCCTTCTTTGAGATGCTAGGTAAGGTTGTTATTTCTATAGATATTATAACATGAATGCTTAAATTTCAAAAAAACTCAATGATTCTGAGTATATGCTTTGTAAATTTCAATTGATTGTGAAGAATATTAGACGTGATCTTTAGTTACATGTTATTTAGCCTTAATTCAATAATTGAGATTGAATTAAACAAGGATATCCAATTGAGTTTTTCTTATTGTCACTAATTGTATTGAATTGCTCTGGACTAGATTTTGTCACATGAATTACCAACAAATTGAAAAGAAAAATTATTGCTTTAGCAATAATGTAGACTTTACTTTAGACTGATGAATGAAATGTGATCATATGATGGATAGTTTATGGTGCGGTTCTAATTGAAATGTATCCATGAATTATATCAAATAGTAGGTTTCTTTCAGCTCAAACTAGATCTTATGGATTCCTAAGTAAGCACCCTTATTGGACTATGATATATTAAGCACCCTTAGTTTGTCCCTATGTCCATAAAACCAAGACTAATTGCTTGTAAAACACTGGAGGCTATTACTGAGTTTAAGGAACCAATTTATAGATTGATATCATTTCTTCATTCTGCTGGTGAGTGGCAGTGTTGCAGGGAGCCAAAAAACATAGTTTTCTGCTGAGTGGCATCCTTTCTCTTATTGTATTTCAAAATGTTTCTTATTCCTTAATGACATACATCATGTTTCTTGATAAGAATTTTACATACACTCATAAGGTGAAACTTATGGCTCAGTACATTGGTAAATTGTGCAAATGAGTGATCTGTTACATATATGCACACTTATTATATGCTACACATGATAGCACATGGATTCAAATGGTAAATTGTGTGTTGATAGACTTGTGTTTTTAAGAATTTCTTATGAAAAGACTTGTGTTTTTACTTTCAATTTTCCCCTGATTTCTCGTTCTATAATGTCTTATGGTTTATTGACACAAATGGTATGAACTGGACAGGTTATTGATTTCTAAATTCTGATTATTATGCAAGTACATAATATGTATAGCCGATTCTTTAATGTTTCTCTTTTGGTGAAAAATTAACGTATGATTTTATAAGCTTTTTCCTCTAATTCTAGAATAACTTGTATACTTGTATCTTACAACTTGTTTAATATTGTTTTTATAGACTTGAGCCTTATGTTCAACCCACACGTGAAATTACAAAGATTATTAAAAGAAAGTTTGTAGGGTGTTGGGCAAATTATGGAGAGATAAAGAAGAAGGATGAAGTTGTTGTGGAACTATGGTATAAGGAGTTTCAGGTATCTAATTATATGTAGATTTAATTTTGGTTGTTCATAATTTGTGGTTTGATCTAATTGACATTTTAAATTATTACAAGTTTGACTTATTGATGTTTAATTATAACTTGTATTCTCATTGAATTAATTTGTTCAACACAAACGAACCGATTGTCTGAATGCTATCTTGTTTCTTTTGTTGGTTATGATGCCATGGTCTTAGAGGGTTAGCTTATGTGATCTTAGAGGGCTAGCCTACGGTTAGGTTCATTAATCTATAATATCAATGAATGTTTCTTTAATAGGAAAATATATTGCATAGATATATCTCAATATTGTGGAATCATTGAATAGTGTATATAAAGTATTGGGTCTTCTGCTGAATTGAGATGAAATGCACCCATTTTGTATATCCATTTGTAGTAATAATTTATGCCCCCACAAAAGCATGATTAGTTTAAAAATTCCCTCATACATGATTAGTTTTCCTTCCTAATAGACTTAACATATATATTTTTAACTTAACTTACATTCTTTGTATGGTAGAGAAAATATAAGTGGCTTCCCGAGATGAGCACGACATTAAGAAGACATTTGATCATAAGGCTTCTGATATGTACACCAGTGCAATGTATAGGGTACGGAAGAATATTGACCCAGGGGATTGGATCCCTCCTGAAATGCGTACACAACTGGAAGCAGCATGGAATAAAGATAATTGGAAAGGCAAGTCACAAGTTAATACACGAAATAGAAGATCCTCTGATGGTCCACTACACACTGGAGGGTGAATTTCAACAACTGAGCATTTTAAGAGAATGGTAAGTAATTAAATTAGACATTTGGGTTAATTTTAGTTTTAATTAATGCTAATCTATTTATTTTCAATTTTAGAAAAAAAGACTCAAATGTGAGTCCAACCTGTTGGGCACTATTTCAAAAGACACACAAAGTAAAAGGTGATCCTTCAAAATGGGTATCCTCCAAATCTGAGATGGTTGTGGTAAATTACATCTTGATAGGATTAGAAATTATGTTGGCTAGTCGTTTGAACTCTGTAGCTGCAATTTTATCTATTATGTGATGTTATGATTCTAAATTTACATATCTTAAAAACTAAGCTGAAGTACTTGTGAATATATTATGAACATATTTAAGTTGTCCCTTGATACTTTAAAATAAATTAATCCTATTATGCATGTGACATCTATAGGGCCTTAACTTCATTCAGTATGTATGGTATGGAGTAAAATGTCAACTCAACATCACAATGAATATTTTTATGGATATATATTGTTAGGTGACATAGTTTTAAGTAGTCTAAGACAGACATGGCTAGACAAAGAGCAGTTGAAGCCTCATGAGGACATGATTCGTGCATCACAGGAGGAGTTGATTTCGACTCGAGAGAATCACGTTTGGCTCGAGAGGAGTCACGTTTGCTTCGAGAGAAGTTCCAACGATTTATGGAGAGTTTTTCTCTAGGTCATCCATATCTACCTCCACGTCCGGATTCAACCACTTAATATATATAATACTTGGTTGTTTTGAGAATTTTATTATATACATTTAGCTTTGAAAACAATCCTAGCATTGTTGGTTATGGTTTCAATGTATTTTGGTGTGGAATATATGCGATACTTACAGACGCAAATGTGTTTTTGAGAAAGAATGACATGTTTAATATGGTTTTGTTTGATTTAATGTGTTCTATTTTATATTTTGACAGGTTTAATAATGTTGGTTTAATGAGTAATGTATTTTGATACTGAATTGGAATTTCTCATAAATATTAAAGCAAATGAAATGTGTAGAAAATTTCTAATTTGGCAAAAAAAACATTTCTCTATTTGTGACGGAATAAACCGTCGCTAAATCAAGGACTCATATGACAGTTTGTGACGGATTTATCAAATCCGTCATTGATCAGCGACGGAATATATGTTTTAAAGTGATATTTTCACTCACTAATTTGTGACGGATTAAAAGCATCTGCGACGAAAAATATGTCATCGCAATTAGCGACGGATGAAGAAAACCCTCACAAAAAGTTAGCGACGCCAGTTTTTGCCACGTTTTCTGGGTTGTCACAAATTCCGTCGCTAATTTTGTTTGTGACGGAATTTTATCCATTTTGTGACGGAATTGTGCCCTCTCTAAAATTAAATTTTCTAGTAGTGAAACATATTTATCCCTATTTTCTTTGTATAAATATTTTTGAAAAAAAAAAATTTCTAGTTTTAACTCTTTTTTTAATAAAAATAATACCAAAATACAACAAAAATTCATATGGAGGTATAGTAAAATAGGGATACCCAAACCCCGTTGGATATGAGATTGAGTTTTTTATTTTTGTCCCCGTTGAGAATTGGGGCGGATATGGGGATATCCCAACTTTATGGGTTTGAGTTTCAGGAAGGCAAAATCCGACCCCGCCCTGCTCCATTACCATGCCTAATTTGCACCCGTTTTAATAATTGGATCTGACACCTCTTTGCATATGTTTTTTATAGGCAAATGTTAGTTGTTGTAAAGTTTTTCTTATATATATAGAACTAGATGGAGTAAAATATTGTTAGAGAGGAGGGAGAAATGTTATAGTCAAATATCGAACACTGAACCTCCATCTCAAACTCTATCAACGTCTCAACCCTTTAATTACCAGGGCTACATATTCAGAGACTCTTTTCATATGTTTTTTTTAATACAATAATGTTTATTATTACGAAGCATCAATGAAACACACGAAATAATTAGGACCACGTATTAATACCTAGACACCACATAATTATATTGAACTTTATTTTATATTTTTACATCATAAGGCATCCAATTCAAATCCTCTCAAAATAAAATTATAAAATGGTCATTAATATCACTTAAATAAAAAAATTCACAACTTTCTTAATTATTATTTCTCCTTTGTTGAAATACCCAAAAACCATCATCGATCAAATTAAAGAATAGACACAACATTTTTCATATATTTTATTCTAATTGACATACATTTTGTGCAATTTAGCTATATCTCTCTAAGAACCGCACGTTCACATTTTATTTTATTTTCACCTAGATCCTATTAGATATATATATTTAATTAATCAGTTGGAGCTAACAAGGAAACCAGGGAAATTAATTTTGTAAGTTAATTAAATATAGAATTTTTTTTAATGAAAATTAGATTGAACACTACCCACGAGGTCCACCAATTACTTGCTTGCATCTTCACCAGCAAAATCAGACAACTATGTAGTATCGTAGTACAAATTAATTAAGAAATTAATCATAGGCCACTAGACAAAAATTTAAATCATGGGGTTCCCCTTGTTATCAATGTTTTTGGTAGAGGAAACAACTTAATGTGATTTAGATCTATGTTTGGTTTTGCTATAGCAAAAAGAATCATAGTACTTTTTAATATAGCATGGCCAGCTAATAAGGTTTTTCATCTTATATATACCTAATTAACAATTATGTAAACTTTAATTTATTTGAAATTTTGAATATATATTTTCTTGGTGTTGGCATGTCTCTAGGGTCTACCATGTAGTTGAATTCTTTGCATGTGTGTGTTTCTAATAATTGTGTATCTTAAATGTAAAGCTAATGGAATCTGGCTAAAAAGTTGGTCTTTGTAGCTTTCGATCAAAAAATTACAATGGTTTTTCTTATCTATATACGAAGATATTTTTTGGATAAAAAATCACAATAAAATATCTACTAATTAAAGAACAACATATATCATAATTCTTTAGAAGAATTAAGTTTGATTACCGGGTGAAATAATTTTTGGTTATATTTTACTTATTTTTTAATCGAATTCTAGATTATAAGTCTCATTTCTCTTGAAAAATGATTACCTATGATGAAGCATAACTATCCGACAATTGTTAAGAAGCCTGTTTTGCTTATATCAGATGTGAGATGATCCGAACATGAGTTTATAAATAAATACAAGTGTTACTTTATAAGTCTATTTTGTAATGTTAAGTCAAATCCAACTCCCAATTTTAAAAATATTAGAACAACTCCAAAATCTGTTGAGCTACCTGCTATAAGATTTCCTCTATCGAATCATCCATCATTTATATCCGCGCGTTAAACCTAATAGTGTTGAGCATAAGGGATGTGTTAAGAGTTCAACATAAGATGCAAGATGGTTCGAACATGAGTTTAAAAGTAAAAATAATTTTTATCTTACAAACCGATTTTATTGTATTGAGTTGAATTCAACGCGAATAAGAACAACCTCTCCAATAACATCCCTTTTCCGTGTTAAAATACTTAACGAAGAGGCACCAAATATATCTACTATATATTCATGCCAAAAATAAGTCTTGCCTCCATGCAACAATTTTTTTGTCAAAATATTGCTATGTGGGTATAAGAATCGAACTAGGTTAATAGGAGTGGTTAAGCTTAAAAGAATTTTGTCATTGAGCCAAAAATGTAGATCTTCTTTCAAATTTTCAAATGTAGTAATTATTTCTTTATCAACACACCTCTAATTATATATTATACATATTTTTTTGCAAACTATAATAAATATTATGATAGAAAATAAATCCCTTAAATAAAAGTAAATTACCCAATGTCCTAGTTTTGAAAAACAATTTTGCACAGTCCTACATTGTGCAAGAGTATAACAAGATACTTTTGCAATTCTAAAAAATATTCAAAATACTTTTGCAAAGTATCTTGTTATACTTTGTGCAAAAGTATCCCTAAAATAAAAAATAAATCCATGTAATAAATATTTTTCTGCAATTTGTAATTATATACAGTAAATCTTTTTTTCCATATATCCCTTAAATAAATGTAAATTATCACAATGTCCTAGTTTTCAAAAAAAAATTCTGCAAAGTCCTACTTTGTGCAATAGTGCTGGCGCAAAATTAAGCATTAAAATGAGGTGAAAATGAAAAAAAAAGATAGGTCAATGGCGACACCGTTAGTGTCGCCACCTGCACTAGAGTATGGTGGACATGACAGTGTCACCACCTGCAGAACCTGCAACGCGTCAGCTCTGTTGCAGAAAGTAGGACTTTGCATAATTTTTTTCTTCAAAACTAAGACATTGTGGTAATTTATTTTTATTTAAGGGATATGTGGACAAAAATCCAATGTGAGTTTCAAATTTCAAAGGTGCTTGTCACTACTTCTGTAGACAAAATTAAAAAAAAAACCAAATATATGATGCGTGTACCCTAACCCGTACCACATGACCAAAGTGCATATGCGACTTAGCTAAAATAATTGAATATATTCCCAATTGTCATTGCTGTGTGCCTTGGCTAAAATAACATGGCCACCATTGGTTAGTCTTTTTTTTTTTTTTATTCTTTTTAATTTATTTTTATGAAGGTTATTTTGTCTTACAATAAAACTTATAGAACAAATTTAATTGTGTTGTGTCCTTGTAAACAGTACGTAGGACATTACAGCTACGTACTACGGCAGAATATATTGGGACTAGTATAATTGTGATGCAGATCCTGTTTTTTGTTAGTCAAATATAAAATATTTATGCTTTAACATTATTATTATTTTGTTATTATTGTATAGCATAGGAAGCTCACAATGGTTATGAAAAAAAGAGGAAGCTCACATAACACCTTTTTTTGGGTCAATGGTCGAGATGGCCAATAGGATAGTTTTAGATTACGATTATTATCTCATCAAAGCAAATTAAATAATTAATTAAGAGACTTGAATCTTGATAATGAATGTGATTTTAAAAATTAAAAAAATATTTGTTAAGAAATGCGTTTAAAATATATCCGATCGAAAGATGAACCTTATTATTTTAGTAAATTTTGATAAAACTTTGATTTCTTCTCCACCATAATGTTCCGAGAACTATAGCAATCTTGACCATATTGTAATTATCAATTTCTTCTATCATATTAAAAATTATGACCACAAAACCAGTAACATTCTCAATATTTTTACTTACCATATACTATACTTTTAGGTCTTGCCAAACTTTCTCTGTTGTTGTACATCCCAAAAAAATATTGCTGATAATATGAATACTTATTATTACATTGTACTCGCTTCTCTATTAGTTAATACTAAACTGCAGGTGAAAACTTCATTTTGTAAACCAAATAGTTATAGTGTATTAGTATATACACTATTAATTTTACTTTAATAAAACATAAATTAAGTAGTTTCGATATACCATATATTAAGTATTAACTGTTTGAAATAAAAATGTTTTCTTTTGTTTAGTAACCTATTGGCTAGAATTTCACATTTTTTTTTGTTGTTCAGAATTTCACCTTTTATAATGAATAAATAAGAGTATTGGGGTTCGAACCTCGATCCCTACATATAATATATAATGTCCCTATATACTGAACTATACTTACAGTTTTTTTTATAAAATGGTTTCAAATACTATATATTAATTTTTCCGCGTGAAATTATAAATTTTTTTCTATGTTTTTCGTCCCATTAAAATTTGCATTTTCTTCCAAGTTAAGTCTTCTATATTGAAAAAATAGTAAATGGATATTTTGGAGTGTAGCTAAGCAATTAGCACTATTACTTAGCAATTAATTAACAAAATAAAAAGAAATTTTTACATAAACCTACCCTAGATGTACCTAAAATAATTCTATTTTTGGTATATATTAAATTCCAGCATATGTTTTTGTCATATAGTATTTTTTTAATTTCCTTTGCTAATTGGAACACCACATGCATATGTCCAACATATGTTTTCTCATATGTATATATAAATACACCCACATATGTATAACTTCTCAAACCAAATTCAATACAACAACATTTTCATCAAAGGTTTGAAGAAATCCTCTAATTCAATTTTCCAATTCATCAAAGACAAAATTCAGAAGATACAAAACAGTCACATAAATCAAAACAATTAATGGCTTATTGGTCAGCAGAAAATGCAACAAAGGCCTATCTCAACACTTTGAAAATGGTGAGTAGTATTCTTCAATATTCTTCAAATTAAATTAATATATTTTCTTTGTCACAATTTTTTCATATCAACAAACCTGAAATCCCTGTCTAATTTCTCGTCAAATAATTCCTGTCAATAAATTATGTGACGAGAAATTAGAGAGGAATTTCATTTTTTTTGTCAAGTACTTTTTTTTGTTAATTTTGATTATTCTTGTAGTGAATGTTTTCTAATTTGAATTTTGATTTTTTTTTGAATAGGGTCAAAAGGCAAAAGAACCAGCTGTTGCTGAATTTATATCAGCACTAGCTGCTGGAAACAATGCACAATTAATGGTTGTAGCTTGTGCTGGTAAAGCAGATTCAACAACACTTGCATTAGTTGCAGCTGCAAATCAAACTAATGGTAATGTAATTTGCATTGTTCCTAACAATGAAGATCTAATTGCATCCAAAAAATTCCTAGGAGCAGCTTCTAATAAAGTTCAATTCATGATTGCTAAAGAAGCACAAGAATTATTGGTATTAAATCAAGCTGATTTTGTGTTAATTGATTGTAACCTTGTGAATCATGAAGAGATTGTGAAATTAGTACAAGTTGGTGGTTGTAAGCAAAAGGGTATTGTTCTTGTTGGTTATAATGCATTTAGTTGTAAAGGGTCATGGAGATCATGTGGATCAAAAACACAATTGCTTCCTATTGGAGAAGGATTGTTGGTTACAAGATTTGGAGAAAATAATGCTACTAGTCCTAAATTTGGATCTGGAATGAGTAAGAGTTCTCGAAGTCGGTGGATTGTGAAGGTCGATAAATGTACCGGTGAAGAACATGTTTATAGAGTTAGGCTTCCACAAGGGAAAGTGATTTAAGCTTCATAGAGTCACAAATTTGAGAAATCACATGATCTAGTTCGTTATTGGATAAAAAATAGACGTCCTAGATTGGGATTTTGATAAATCAGATCGAAAATGCACGATTGGAATATAAGCTGTTCAATCAAGATTTCACAGTTCAGATTACCGGCAACGTGATTAATTAATTACAGAGAATTCAAATCTTGCAGCTAGTTCTCCTTTAATTTTCATTTTTTGGAAAAAGAGAATATTTATCAAATTTTCTTAAATTATAGGCAACTAGGAGATAGTCCTATATATTTCAAATGTACAAAGCAAATTATAAAGATGCATTACAAAATTAGGTTTGAATTTTTTTGCCAATGTTTTGCACATGTTCTAAATTGAAAGAGATCAAAATGCAATCATTATAAACTATTGCCCACTCTATTGTCATTGTAACACATGAAAGGGTCAGAACCCCACAACAAAACTTATATCAAATCCAAAAAATTCCTTATTGAGGATGAGCTAATAAAATACAATCAAATGGAAAAGTTATAAAACTCTATCAATTACTACACGAGCCTAAGCATTATGCGGCATATATTAGTTTTGTTGCGTAAATCGAATATCTTCTACACACACAAAGATTATTCCATTAATAAAAGAGTAATGCTATTTACTAAGAAATATTTATACAAGAAAAAGAAGAATCTACAAAATTAAGAAATTTGATCAGTTAATTTTTTATTAACCATACATTAGAGAGAGTGATTATAATTTGTAAGTATAAAATGTTGCCACCTAAGATTCTTCTCTTTCATTTTTTGCTTATAAAAAAAAAAGCTCTTTAAAAACGTGATTTTCAACTTCAAAATTCATTATTATATAATTTAATAAATAAAATATAAATAATATATCTATCTAAATGATTCTATGTCATTACATTAGATCGTATCCCTATCGTTGAAAATATATCAAATCATTTTTTTAAAGTAAAAAAATATAAGGGAGAACCAAAATTGTAATATAAAGAAAATGCTAACTAATGAACAAATGTCACTATAATTTGTTTTCAATCATCCTCTTTTCATCGTGAGAAATGAGGTTTTGAAAAATAAGAGTATGTGAATGAAACAAGGCAAAATTGTAAACAACATCCATGTGATAGAAACACCCAATAAGACATGCAACAGCCTGTACTGTACGTTATGGTCTCATTGTTTTGTGCTACGGCCTGTTCCAACGTGGGACTTATGTTTTTGTCTCTGGTTTTGAACTGTTAATTACATTAACAAACCTTGATATAATATGCTTTTTTTATTTTTTGTTGCATAAGTATAAGTGTAAAATATATATGCGGCCTCTAATATGGTTTTTGTCTAATGATTATTTTTTTTTAATGGATTTATCACAAAAGGTTTTATTTGTGTTGCTATATGTAATAGTCCTTCTAGATTTGCATTGCTATGAATATGTAATACCCTTTTCTAGTCTTTAAGACAAAAGAAAAATTATTTTTTATATATACTATAGGCGGGTATTGAACTCTGGAAGGACTTCATGTTTACTACTCAAATCGCTCACCACTATTAAATTTAGTGGGCTAATTTTTAAATACATTAAGGGTCCGTTTGGATTAGCTTATTTTTGAACTTATACAAATAGCTTATGCAATTTTTATGTATTATTATAAGTTTATCAATGTAGTTTATGATAAAATAACTTATAAAAATACAATTTTCATTATTGTAAACTTATAAAATATCATAAAATATAATTTATATTGCATAAACTATTTGTATAAACTCAAAAATAAGCTAATCCAAACGGGCCCTAACTAATGCATTTGACTTATAGTATATGCTGAATATATTAGTTACTCGATGTATTTAATAAATAAACTTTATCTTATATTAAACGTCAAAGTTGTGATATAAAAAATATTTATTAGAAAAATAAAATCCATATGGTTAATGAGTTGATTTGAATGGTCTTATTCTTAAATAAGTGGTCATAAGTTCAATCTCTGACTAACTCTAGAGATTCAATGGCAAAGATTAGTTATGTTAAGTAAAAACTTTATATCAATAACATGATAATAAATAAATAACAATAAAAAAATAGATTTAACTACGGGTCAACACTACTCATGATCAAATTTTTGAATTTCTCTTTGAATGTTAGAATGAATTTAAAATAAGGTTGCTTTAAGAAGCTGAGAAAAAAAAACACAAAATAGGGGCTGCATTGTGTTAGTTTTTTCTTCTTTTAAAACCTCTAAGTGTTTGGTTTTCTAAAAGACTTTTGCAGTAGATAAAAGAAAACACAAAGATATTTTTATAGTGATTTCTCTCACAAACGAGAATAGTCCAGTTCCGTTGCACTTTCAATAAAGATTATTATAATCATAATTGATTACAATTGCTCAAGCACACAAGCAAAAGACTTCCTTTGCTCAAGTCCACTGACAAGAGACTTCGTATGCTCAAGCACACAAGCAAGAAACTTCTTCCCACTTAAATAACTTTATGAACGATTGATTGAACACTTAATATTCTATCAGAGGTATTCACAAAATACAACTCAGTTCTAAGACTTACAAAGAACACTTAAAATTTTTAAGATACAAGTTTGTGAGAATTCTATTGTTTAGACAACTTTTGAATTTGATAGTGTTTTAGTAATTCAGAGTCTGGTAACTCTTGATTATTTTTTCAACTTGATCTCTTCCTTATATAGACAATGAGAATAGAGTCGTTGAAGAATTATATCCGCTGTTGAGAAGCTTGCATAAAACTTTGGAATGTTGCAGAGAGTGTAGGTGAGCTTTTTTTGAAAGTAGTTTTGACATCTTTTGCAAAACGGTTAATAACTGTTTCAAAGCTTTTGACTTTGAAGATGTTGTTTATACCATTTTGGGAAAGTACAAGCACGCTCTGCTGACATGACAACTACCTTTCCATTTTATCCTTGTGATAGCCCAAACCTTTTAGAGCCATCCTGTCTTCACAAATTCTGAGCTCCTAAAGTCTGACCCACTCAGAGTCTGAACTCAGACTCTGATGTTTCTTAGACTTTGGTCTTCCAGATTATGATGAAGGCAAAGTTTGACGCTTCCAGAGTCCGTTCTTCAGATTTTTGGTGTAGTCTTTCGAAAATCCCATTTTAAACTTTCACCTTCGGATGGCGAATTTGCTCTGTTATATGTTCAATATCCATAAAAGTTTTATCTTTTAATCCTGCACACTTGAACATATATTAGCAATTCCAATTGAGCTTTTAATACTTTGTATCATCAAAACTCCTAGAGAAATAAACAAATCAATTTTGTTCCAACACTTTATTCAAGTGTTGAGTTCATCTATTCATTCTTAACATGATTAA
Source organism: Trifolium repens (assembly GCA_030408175.1). NCBI lineage: Eukaryota > Viridiplantae > Streptophyta > Magnoliopsida > Fabales > Fabaceae > Trifolium > Trifolium repens. The sequence goes on from CP125847.1 coordinate 14,721,383, forward strand.
TTGAATATGAATCAGTTAGACCTAGTTGGGTGAGATTGTGTGAACCTTCCATTGTTAATATCTTTGAGAGCCGACAATTGTGCTTAATTCCATTGGTTTAAAACGAATCTTACTTTTTCACTCAATGTGTTTGATTTATGGAAGTGATCAAGGTCATCTATCTATTTTGAGCATACAACTTACCTTGTGAGAAGTGATGCTTAGTAAATCCCATTGAGTCAATTTTGAAACATTGTATTCTTTTTGAATATTCGAAAATTCTAAACTTAAAAAGTAAATCAAATTCATGTTCTTTTTTCATAGGATAAGAGAACATTTATTTGAAATCATGGTTTTATGCATGTTTGAGGAAAAATGAAGAAAAGTGATAGAGGGCTCCTACTTCGGCAAACACTATTGCCTCTTCTCTCCATCGATATGTGTTGAAATGATTTTTAGAAAATTGTCAAAAGGTTATTTTCTTTACATTAATCAATAGTTTTGTAATGAGGAGATCTATCGATATGTGTTGAAATGATTTTTAGAAATTTGTAATTTTAATATAAACCGAACTTGCAGAAGGATTTTATCCATTTTATTTTTGAAATTTTGTCCTAAATTGTGAACCACTGGATCTAGATGATTTGATAAATATTCATCCAATTAGAGTCTGTTAATTACTGATACCGTTTTGTCGCAACCGTTTTTGCGGAACAAACCATTTTTTAAAACCTTGCTAATAACTACTGAATCATACTAACTAACTTTCTTAGAAATAGGGAAGGTGTAAGAGTTAGTTAGTTATATATGTTATGCTAAGAGACCTGATAGCTTGTGTAGCAAGCTATTGAGGTGCACAATGTTCTTCTTCCATTTAATCATTCAACTTAGCCTGTGTTTGAGTGTGGCTGATTAGGTAATTGTTTTAATAGGTTGGTGTTTTCCAATTTGATGTACTTTTTGTCACAAACTTGGGTACGAGGTGCCCCAACATATATTATCTCATGATACAAATTTTGAAATTATACAGAGACCACTAGACAAAGAATTAAATAATGGTGTTCCCCTGTTATAAACTATGTTTGTAGAGGATAAACAACTTGATGTAATTTAGATATCTGTTTGGTTTTTGAAAGAACAATATAGTACTTTTAAATGTAGCATGGCCAGCTAATATTTTTCATCTTCTAATTATAACAGTTATGCAAATTAGGGTCTACCAGTACAATATTTGAATATATATTGTCTTGGTATTGACATGTCTCTATGGTCTACCAATTGTGCATCTTAAATGTATAGCAACTGATGGAATCTGTCTATAAAGTTGTTCTTTGTAGCTTTCGATCAAAAAATGAGAATGGGTTTTTATGATTTATAAAGAAGTGTTTAACTATAAGATACTTGTCATTAATCAAGTGATCAAACTCAATCACACTACTAGAAAAACAGCTTTTAGCGTCGGCCAAAACCGACTCTAATGGGCTAAAAACCGACACTAAAGTAAATTTTGCGTCGGACTAGAGTCGGTGTCGGGGATAAGGCTAAATTTCTCGAAGCTAAACTATAATGTCGGATGTTGCCCATCCGACTCTATGCCATACATGCAGAATTTTGATGAATTTGCCTGCTACGGATGAATTTGAGGTGCAAAATTTGGTTTTACAAGAAACTCAAGTGGAGCCACCGCAACAATTGTCTGTGGAGAATAATAATAATGATTCACGACTGGAAATTTAAACTCCAGTGCTAAATATTGAGATTGGACCTCAGATGGAGGAATCGATTCATAGAGGCACTTTTAGCATGGCATTGAAGGATGTTAATGATGAGATTGCCCAAGAAAACTTGCACAGTGAGGATCCGGTCTTGCAATTTATAGACTAACTAATGAAAGTTAGTACCAGTGATAATGGAGAGAATATTCTCATGGTCTCTGCAACACAACTTGTGAGGGTTGTTAATGATGAGGAATTTGATGATGTGGTGCATAAAGATTTACAGTTAGCAAAGAAGTTCTGGGATGATATGGTAGAAGCAAAACAAGGAAAACAAGAAGAGTCATTCACGCCATTTGTCTCTAAATCTCGAAAAAAGAACGAGAACTTAGCCAGAAGCGCATGTCAGCCATACCATAGTCGCTCTAAGGTTGCCCCCCCTAACGTGTCTTTATGAAAATCATCTAATATTTCAGCAGCGTGTACGGGTAACTCGTGTGCGGAAAAATTTGATAATCTTGGACATGCTTACACTCAAGTGGATTGGTGTGAATGACACAAGTTATGGTGCATAAGTCATGTTTATGCACTGTGCATAAATACCCAAAATTGCTTAGCGCACCCTCCATAATTTTAGGGGGCACACTAGAAATTTGCGGGGTGCGTTAGAAATCTAGGGGTACGCTAAGCAAACTGGGGGTGCGCTAAGTAATCTGGTGGGTGCACTAAGTAATTTTCGTTATTTATGCACGGTGCATAAGGAAAAAACTTATGCACCATAACCACTCCCGGTGTGAATCATGAGCTATTCTTACATAGGCACAACACATTTAGGCACAAATTTAGGCACACACACATAAGTTTAAAAAATTAAAAGAAAAATAAAATAGTCACATTAATCAACATCACTTTATTCATTTTTTCTTTAATTTTTATCCCTCATTGTGAGTGTGCCTAAATTATATTCATTTGGGTTTGTGCTCATATTAGAATTTATCGTGAATCATTACCTTACTATGTGATGATTTCTTGGGGGACCAACTTGGGTTCCCTTATTACCAAAACTTTTAATTGACTTTCTTTTTGTTTCTTTGGTGTAAGGACTAACCTTCCATTGTAATTATTTATTATTTTTTTTTAATTTAATATGAGATATAGATATAGAATGAGGAAGGGTTGTGCCGACATAGTTGAGATTCCTACCTCTACCTTCTTATCTAGATGCTCTCAATATATATATATATATATATATATATATATGGATTTTATGATGAATTACTTGCAAAACTAGATAATACGTACTAAAATTATATATACTAGCGGGTCAAACGGGCACGAACCGTTCGTGTGTGATACACTTCTCAGTGACGGGACTATCTGAGATATACACGCTAACATAATTAATAGAAAATGCGGACAAAATGTAATAACTTGATTGAATGACAGATAATTATGCTTATGAGTTTATATATAATATAATACATTAATATATATTTTTTGTCATGACTAACCAAGTGCGGTGTCATTATCTAACACTTGGTCCAACTTCGAAGTCATGAGTTCCTTCAAACCTTGTACTTGTTAAACTCATATTTGTGATATTTTGGAATGACACTCTTGAAACAACATTATTAGGAGATGGCACTTGTTTCCACTTGTTTTTGCTTTGATTATAATTCTCTCGCCTTCTCAATATCTCTCATTGTCTTTGTTCACTGCTCATTCTTTATCTTCTATATCTTTGATATTTTGCCTTTCTTTCTCTTTCATGTTCCCTTGATTGTTGAATTCTTCTATTTTCCATTTTAATGTTGTACCTGAGAAAATATTAAATTTTATCAAACATATGGTTTAGAATAAGAGTTGAATATATATCAATCTATTAAGAAGTGATATCCAATAATGCCAATATAAAAATGAAAGAAACACATAAGAATTACAACTAAAAAAAAAGAGTTACACCTAAAATAGAAAAAATGTTTGCTTTAAAACTTAAACATAAAATTGTACACAATCTTGTGATGAAAGTCATCAATCTAAGTCAAAAAATAATTTAACTATGAGTGAAGTCGAATGCAGATAAACCAATGCCTAAACTCAATTATGGAATTGTGATAGTAGAAGACAACAAATTGTGTGTGGAAGGCTGTAACCATAGTGCTATTCAATTCTATACATATATTACCAATTTGCTTGATGTTAGCTTTTTTAAAACTCAATGAAAATTATATGTTTCTGTTTACTAAAATTCAAGTGAGAAAGTCTCTAACAGATCTTTAATTTATCTGTACTAAATCTTGAAACAGATGCAACCAAACCACGGTTCCCAAACATTATCATTTGTTGTCGGTGGATGCACTTTGATTGAAGATTTGTACGAGGAAAGATCGATAGTAGGAGAATTGATGGTGATGGAACATGGGTACCGTATGATATAGATCGAATTATGTTGAACAGTTATTCGGTTCCAATAAAAAAATGTTTGTTAATTGTACCAAAAAAAATGTTAGTTAATTGATAACCACTTAACCTCCTTTTTGGTTGTGCATAGCTATTAATAAAAACAAATCTGAAACCAACTTTTGTGTGGAAGTTATTTTTCATCATATACAAATATTTGAATAGAGTGAAGATCAAAAGTGACAATAAGAAAAATCTACAACAAAAGAGGTATTCTCTTTATATATTAGTATAGATATAGATTTTCAACATATACAAATATTTGAATAGAGTGAAGGACAAAAGTGACAATAAGAAAAGTCTACACCAAAATAGGTATTCTCTTTATGAGGCATTCTTCTATGGGCACAACCCCAAATTAAGTTTATTTAGGCGCACACACACACACACAAATCTTAAAAATTAAAAGAAAAATAATATAATCACATCAATCAATATCATTTTAGTTATTCTTTTTAAATTTTTTTCTTCTTTAGGTGAGTGTGCCTAACAATGAAGTGTTGGGTTTGTGCCTAGGTTAGACTTTCTCTAAAATATATATAGATAATTATTTTTTATAGAATATAATATAATATATATATATATATATATATATATATATATATATATATATATATATATATTTTCACAAGTAAAGTAACCTAGTATCTAGATCCAATTACGTTGAGCACTTATCCGCTTCCAATAAAAATATGATTGTTAATTGTACCAAAAAAAAATGATTGCTACTCCCTTCGTTCCAAAATATAAGTCGTTTTGACTATATTACACAAATTAAGAAATGTAATTAATGTTGTGCAGAAAAGAGAAATTATAAGTTAGTTTACAAAATTGTCAATCATTAATGATATGAAAAATATAAATTAAAGAATTGAAAGAAGAAATAGAAATAAATAGTTAAGGGTATAATTGAAAAAATAACATTAAATACTTCATTGGTAATGTAAAACGATTTATAATTTGGTACAATTTTTTTTCTTAAAACGACTAATATTTTGGAATGGAGGGAGTAATTGATAATTACTTAATCTTCTTTTTGGTTGTGCTTAGTTATTAAGAAGAGAAAAAAAAACCGAAAACCAACATATACAAATATTTGAATAGAGTGAAGGGCAAAAGTGACAATAAGAAAAGTCTACACCAAAAGAGGTATTCTTTTTGTATATTGATATAGATAAAAATTAACGCTCCTTTTGCACTACTTATCAGTTTCTGAAAATGTAATTTATGTAATTTTTCTGTATTTTACTTTTGTTAATAAATGGGGGCTAAACACCACCCCACATAAACTAAATACCATCATAATAATGAGTCTTGAATACATCAATTGCAAAGGAAAATGGTTGCAAAGAAGGGTGTGGAGCAGCATTTTCAAATGGTTGCAAGTGGTGTATATCCTTCTAGGAGAGATGGCAAAATTTCAATGCATTTGGGTCTTTGGCGAAAAACAACAACAAATGTAAAATTAGGCGTTTAATTTGCATGGCGACTACTTAGAGTATGTGACAATTGAGAAATCTATAATCTTTACATAGATGAGACTTAAAATAGTTACTGTAGATTGATTTCAGCTAATCCACGTAATCAATTTTTGCTAAAAAGTTTTCCTTATGTTATTAATATGTGTTAATGTGTTAAATAAAATTCGGTTGGTTTAATACTTTAATTGGTTGTTTGTTTTTGTCCTATTATAACATATGGTGACATCTGTTTGCTTTGGTGGATGTATATCATTGGTTAAGTTGAGTGGTTCTGGTTGTAGTAGCTACTGTGCAATTTTTTAGTTTGAAGTTATGGAGATGGAGATTATTTGGGATAGGTTATGGGTGCGTTTGTTTAAGCTTTAAAAAAAAAATTTAGAGATTTTTTTGTAGATATTTTGAAGAAAATTTAAAGCTACTTTGTGTTTGTTTACATTCATTAAAATCTATTTTTTTAAAAATAGGAAGCTCCTACACTTAGATTCCTTAGTTTTTTAAAAAAATAGATTCTTGAAAAGCTATTATAAATAGCTTTTCAATTTGGGGCTAAAAATGATTTTTTTAAGAAAATGATTTTTCAAAAAATCTATAACAAATACTATCAAACTTATAAAATGGATTTTTTTTAAAAAAAAATAGATTTTTTCTTAAAAAAATCCAAAACAAACGCACCCTATATGTGGTTGTTGAATTTTCCCTCCCAAATCAAATGGTGTTTTAGTTTGAATTTATATGTGCGAGTCATCTGGGGGAGGTCGTATCTGGGTATTGGGTAATTCTTAGGTCTATAAATTGGGTTACTTTTTATTGAGTATTGATTGTGTCCAATTGAGTTGGTTCTTTTGTTGAGCAACAACAACAATGGTTTTTAACGAGAAGGCCAATGTTGATTCCAAGTTCGATTGTGTTGCTGACATTGTTCCTGGGAATGAAAATGTGCGCATCAAAGTCAGGGTTATTAGAATGTGGAAGGTTGCTGGTTTCTTGAATCCTTCTTAGGTTAATTCGCTCGAGATGGTGTTGGTTGATGAGAATGTTAGTGTTATATTTAGTAGTTTATTTGTAAGTTGAAAGCGTTTATTGTGAATAATATGGTTAATTTTTATTTTTTTTTGTAATGAAGGGTGGGAAAATTCATACTTATGTGCGGAAGCAGCTTATTTACATGTTTCAGTCTAAGCTTGATGAGGGAAATGTGTATGAGATGTCATATTTCTCTATTTTTCCTCAAAGTGGGTTTTATCGGACGACTCTCCATCCATATAAAATTGCGTTTCAGATGAAAACAAAAGTGAAATTGTCTGAGAGTAAGAACATATCTGAGTTTGGATTAACATGTACAAATATTGAAGAAATTTGTGGGCATACTCATGATTATGAGTATTTGGTTGGTGAGTGTTATATACTATGTTTAATGTTGATTAATTTTAATTGGATGATGTAAATTGATGGTGATCGGTTAATTTGTTGAAATGTAGATGTAATTGGAGTAATGACTGGGATGTCTGAAGAGCGTGAGTATATTCGGGATGGTAAGGTGACTAAGATGATTGTTGTTGAACTTACTGATCATAGGTAACTGATTATTAATTATTTACTTATTTATTTGAATGTTGTGATATGTGAACGAAGTCTATTTTATTAGTATAATTTGTCATCCTTTATTTAATTTTTTGTTGTTGTGAATTCTGATAGTGTTTTTTGGTTTTTTTTTCTTCGTTTCAACTCATGTTTATTAAAGTGGGAAGTGTGAGTGTGCTTTGTGTGGTGATTATGCTGAAGATTTGAGCAAGAAGATTGGCAAGGCTGTTAGTGGTTTGCCTGTTGTTGTAGTCCAATTTGCTAAGATTAAAATATTTAGAGGTAAACGAATATATTTAGTGGTTTATAATTTTTGTTATTGGTTATTTATGCTTTATTAATTATATGGTGTAGGCAAAGCATCTATCCAGAATGTTATTAATACTACGAGGTTGCTTATTAATCCATATATTCCTGAAGTTGAATCCTTTAAGAATAGGTATGTTGGTTGTAGAATAAATAATTGTTAGTAATGGTAAGTTGTATATTTTGGGATTAGGTTATGAATTACTTTTTTTGGTTAAATTCAGTATTGCAGTTCATAGTATTGATATTGATTCATTTGTGTCCTTGATTGGTGAATTGGCCAAACCTGGAGTTGATGAAGAATTTCTGCGGTAAATATAAATGAATCCATTCAATTCTTATCTGTTCTCTCATTCATGTTATATTGAAACATTATTTATTTAATTATAATTCATCTATTAGATTTTTTTTTAAAAAAAATATTTAAGTTTATATTGATATATCTCATTTATTGCTTTTATTTTAATATATTGTTAAAAAAAAATATTGAACCGTGCGAACGCACGGGTAAAAAAACTAGTAATATTATGTTTAGGGGAGATTTACCGTATGTGTGAAAACGGTGGATCATATAAATTATTTTTATTGGTATCAGTGTCGTTCCTGTCATTTTATAAGCTTTAGGCTAAACATAAAAAAAAAACTTATTTCATTTAACTTAATATGCATTAAATAAATAACAATAATTTTATAAAATAGCAAAAAACTTTTAATTATTCGAAATTTCATAAGAAACGGTTTCTTCAAGCATTTTCAGATGCAAAATCATTTATAATCTCTTCAACATTAATGTTCGCCAATATATCCTCTTCTCAATTGATAAAGTTGCCAAATCGTTCAATCTCTCTTGTGATATTGAGGATCTCAAGTATAGGTTTTAATCAACTTCAATTTTGAAAAACTTCTTTCCGCCGATGCTCAGTCACAAGCATTTTAAGTAAAACTCTATAAACAATTGATACATTTGGATAATAATCTGTATTTTGGACAAATTTAAGAATATCAATGGCATACATTATTTTAGTTGGCAAAGTATATTGTAATTTGTAACACTCTAAATTCAGAGAAAAGATCATCTACATCAACATCTTATGAATTATCATGAGAAAAAGTTGAATGAAATTTAACACAATATTCTTTCAACTCATTATCATCCAATGATTTTAACTTTTGTGAATCATATAAAAATCCAAAGTTACTATCAAATGTCTTCAATTCCTCAAATCTATTTTTCAAAGAAGTAATTGTCATATCTACAACAATAAGAAAATACTCGACTTTAAATGATTCATCTGCAGGTGACTGATCGATGTTCATGGTCCTCATTGTTCTCTCCAAAATATTTTTTTGTAATCACACGACGCATAGGCTTAGATTGCAACTTTTTGCTTACCATATTAATAGCAAATAAAATATCATAACCAAATCACCATACCAAACAAAAATTCAAAATTTTCTAGTGCTTGAATCAAACTCTCTGCCTCACTCTTTGCCTTTGCATCATTATCACAACATTCATATAATTCCGACAAAGCCAATCTTATTTGGGGACATTGAAATCTAATGTCTTTAACACTCTTAATTCGACTTTCCCAACGAGTATTAGACAAATATTTCATAGTTAAACCAGGAACATTACCAAGCAAAATTTTCCATCTTTTTGTAGATCTTGAAAACAATGAATATAAGCGTTGAATAACTCCAGAGAATGTAATAGCCTTAACACAAGAATGTGTCATATTACCAAGAGAAAGATTAAGATTATGACAAGCACATGATATGTATATCGCTCTAGGATTAATCTCAAGAAATCACTTTTGAACAATAGCTAGATATAACAAAAATTTATGGGCCCCCCAAAAAATGATGGGCCTACGGCCCTCACACCCATTTCCCATAGCTCAGAACCGGCCCTGATTGGTACTGGTTCATAGATTGTGTAGGGATTAAATCCCTTTTTTGTTTTTTTATCAATGTATTAATCATTTAGCTTGCCTCAATAATATCTAAAGTGATTTATGAATTGTAAGGTTTGAATATCTTTACGCTCTTTATAATTTAATTTTTGTTTATAAAAAAATTGCAAAGTAAAAGTCAAACTAGATTGATAAAATATACCCCATTTCAAATTTCCGTACTCTTAAATAGAGTTTGTCACTTATTTAATTAAGTCCTATAAAATTTGAGGGATTACTTAAGTCCTACTAAATCAATAGTGATTGGATCGTGCTCTTGCTTTTTTGTGTGTGGTGGTACTTATTTCTATTTATGGGGTTGATGTAGCTGTGTGGGTATTTTTATTTTGTTTCTTTCAGATTGCGTGTATATTCATTTATTATTATTATTATTGATTATTGATATTGGTATAAAGTTTTTACCGTGTTAATGATGACTAATTTTGGTTGAAAAATCTGTAGGTACACAAGGTGGATTCTCTTTACAACTGAATTTTCTCCATACGCATGGGTCAGAAATTGAACTCTTGACCACATACTTAAGAGAACTAAATCCTTTATCACTTAAACTAATTCAATGTTGATTGCATATATATTCACTTTTAGTGGTCCTTAAAGACTCAATAATGGTCCTTTATTTTCCGGTATTTAATTTTCGGCATTTGGTTGTTGGACTCATTTTCTCTACTTCATTTCTCTGAAAGCTATTAGTATATTGTATGGATCCAATAAAATGACATGCTATTGTAGTACCCAAAAAAAATGACATGCTATTGTAGATTTATTTAGAATCATCTGTTTAGAGTTAGGTATTTTAAGGTTAAATTATATTTGTATTCCTTAAATTAATTTTAGGTTTTATTTTAGTATTAAGACTTTTTTTGCTTTTAGTTTAGTCGTTTCTAGTTACAAACATTATACAATTAGTCTTTTCATTTTGATCCGTTAAATTATGAATCTTGAACAATTTGATTATTAAGTTACAAACTATGAATATTAATAATCAAAGGAATCTTATTTAATTCAATTATGAATCTTGAACAATCTTAATAATCAAAGGAAGCTAATGTAGCTTTCTTTGAAATCCACCTACATAAGCTTTTGACCAATCGTCAAAAAAAAAAGCTTTCGACCAAATAATTATACAATGGTATTGAATCTTATTTTTTGTTTGTTTGTCAAGACCATGTTAGATAGTGGTTTGGCAGTTCTACTACAGCTGCTTGTGTTTTTAGCTGTAGTGTTTTTTCTGGTTTATCTTTTGTCGTTTAGCCTTAGCCGGGGCTATTTTGAGGTGTATCTCTTAAACTTTGTGTTTTTTCTTAGTCCAATTTTCTGGCAAATGATAGGGTGGGTCATCTGCAACCCTTCATAGAAGGTAGATAGATTGTTCTCACTATGATGCTGAATTGGACTCTTTTATAATCTCTATTTATCGAAGAAAAAAAAGTTACAAACTTTATAATTTAGTCCCCTATTAGAGATCTAAATATGTCAATACTTGTAATTTATGGGAGTAAAATGTTTAACAGGTTTAACTTAAGAGATTCAATATAATTATTGAAATAGTTCGTAGTATATGAAAAATCAATTATATATATATATATATATATATATATATATTATCTTTTATTATAAAACTAATTTAAATAAATTAATACATAAGCGGTTGTCTTTTATTTTACACTTTCTCCATTCAGTCAAGTATTTTCAAAAGATAACTTATAGGATTGGTATCATCCTATTTGACTAATCATATTGATCCTAAAGAGGACACAAAAACCCCGTGAATTATTGTATTGGTCCCAACCATTGTGACAAAATCACACAGGTGGGACTAATAAGAGTAATCCACAAAACTAACTAAAATTATAAAAAACAATAAAAAAAAAATTTAGAAGAAAGAATGTATACGGAGAGAAAGAAGAGAATGGTGTGAATTTTTTTTCACACATGGTCCCCTCCTTATATAAAAAATTTGTTGTATTTTGATTGGCTGACGCATTATTTACTGCCGCCCCATGGCCAATCATGTTTGGTCACGTGGTAACAACTTTTGACTGCTTTTGGGGCTGTGTTTTTTCATTGCCGACGGATTCGCTACTTAGAAAGTGAATTCCATCAATTGTGCGCTACTTAGGCAGCGAACTGTGGTGCATCTTTTTTTGTAAATTACACACGCGCTGCCTAAGTAGCGAAGAGGGTAATTTGGGAAGGTCGGGGGAAAGGAGGGGGGGTGAAAGAGTGATAAGGGGAGTGAGAAAAGTAAATCTCTTAGTATATTGTATGGGTCCAATAAAATGACATGCTATTGTTGATTTATTTCAAATCATCTGTTTAGAGTTTGGTATTTTAAGGTTAAATTATATTTTTATTTCTCAATGTATATATAATTTTCTACCAATTGAGTTAAGTTCACGGGTCAATTTTAGATTTTATTTTAGTATTTTAAGGTTTTTTTTAGTATCCGTTTTAAATATTCAAATAGGGCCTCCAAATAGTCGGACCCGTTCTTGGCAAATTATATAGACCCTTATTGTATTATAACAGGGAAAATGTACCTGCAAGAATGTTAGCACTCCAACACTCAAGTCAATATTTGAAAGAGGTAATAAAGAGTGTGAAATTGGTGGTGCAGATAGCTCATACCTAGGGATTGATGTATGAGTGCTTACATAGGAAAATATTAGGGTTTATAGCATAGTGGGGTGCCCAATGTGCGGAGGATCAGCCATATGTGACACCTGAATTGTCATTTCCTAAGACGCACATTTGGTATTGGAGGCGGTTTGGCCTCTACCCGTGCTCGGGAATTGAGTCCCGTGGTCGCTATGCCACGTGATCATTCTTATCCCATTCTGATGGGCCTTGATGTATGTTGAAATTTAGCCGGCCCAGAACAATAAGCGAATAAAACAAGCTCGAGACATGCATTAGAGAGATATAAAATCAAATGGTTGAAGAGGATAAAAATAAACGATATTCTATGGTATTCGAGGCGGTTACCAGCGGTTCCTAAAAGACGTGGAGCCCAAGTCAAATTCAAAGACAGTTACTCGGATAATTTCATTTCTCAATAAATAGGAGAAACTTAATTAGGTTGTTTTAGGGGAGTTTATTTTCAAAAGAGAAATACACGGCCTAAAACAGAAACACATCCACATGTTAACACACACAAAACAATACAAGGATATAATATTAGATAAAAATCTATCTTAAATTTGAGCTGGGTTAGCAACAGAATAAAATAAGAATATAATTAATTATTGATTTATTCTATAAAATATATTTTAAAATATAAAATAAGTAGTTTTTCAATATATACACGATTATCTTAAAAAGGTACTTTTAACTTATCTAAAAATAATAACTAGCATATTCATAATTAATTATTAATTTAAGCTTCAGAACAATGTATTTAAATTTAGGCATTGAAACAATCTTTTCATTAATGCAAATTATAGAGACCCTTATTATATTATATATATTTAACATGGATGATTAGCATATAATTTTTTTTTTAAACGACTAAATTTTATTAAAAGCACAACTGAGCTCAAGACGATCAAGCACAGTGCGCGATACCATACAAATTCTTTAGTTTCCAATGCCTTCAGGCAAATTTAATTCAATCTATAGATCTTCCACATCTGGCATTAACAAATTTAATTTCAAAGGGATGATATCTTTTACTGTTGGAATTGACCGCGACAAAACGCCTTCCATTGACATCATTAAACCTTGTTTCTTAATTTTAAAATCACCATGGAGAATTTCATCTTCATCCAATGCACCAATAGTAATCCATTTCGTTTTGAGTTTTAAAAAATCTTGAAGCACCAACCACTTTGAAGATTGAGCACACTTTGGTAATTTCTTATTAACAAATTCAATTTCTAAGTTTGATTCTTCGGAGATAACATCACCGCCATTTGTTACCTTAAATCTGACTGGTAAACCATAATCATCATCATCATCGTCACAAAATTGTTGATATACAGTAAGTGGGCACGTCTCACTTTCTTTAATCTTACCAAGCATCAGTCCACCACCTTCTTGTCCTGAGGTATTTGTTTGCAAAATATAATAAGGGTCACCAGGAATAAGGGGATCACTACAAGAATTTCTTCTATTTCCTACAAACATTTCCTACAAATTTTATGGTGGTAGCAAATGAAATGTATTTCCTACGAAAATTTGGTAGGAAAGGGGTTTCTGACAACGGCATCCAAAGCGCGCTTTTCAAGATACATTTCCTATGAAATATTTGGTAGGAATGGTCATTTGATCGTTGAATTGGCATTTATAGCAGGAGACCGTTTTTTTCTTTTAATTAACAAACAGTTCCTACGAAACTTTAGTAGGAATGGTAATTGTCAGAAATTTTTATCCGTTAAGCAACGGCTATATGTTGAGCGGTTGAGCCTATATATATTTCTTCTTCAAACATGATTTCTTCATATATATCTCACTTTCTTCTTCAATTCCTTCTTGAATTTTTGTTCTTCAAAATTTATTCTTCAATTTTTCTACATCTATTTCTAATCACATTGTTATAACAGGTGGGTTTTGTAAATTTATTTTAAGTTTTTTGATATACATAATTATTTGTAAATTAATTTTTAGTTAATTATCTTAATTGTGTTTCTATTTTTTTAGTGTGATTGTTGTTGCGTGATTTGTTGCTGTGTTGTTGCTGGTGCTGTTGTTTGGGACTTTTTTCATCACACTTAACTAGGACACTTAAAGCGCGTTTTATGGATGGAGTTGAATAATTTGTTACTTACGCAATGTCGCAAGATATTGTAAAAAGTGAGGGAGGGATAAGATGTACATGTATTAAATGTTCGTGTGGGTTGATTCAGAGTCCAGAAGATGTCATAACTCATTTAGAGAAGGTTGGATTTATGAAAGGTTATTACGTGTGGAGACATCATGGTGAGAAAGAGCCGTTGAATATCTATACTGAGTTTGGTGTTAATACGAACGCTTCGAGCAGTGGAGTGCAAGAGGAATGTGAAAACTTTGGCCAGATGCAAGATATGGTTGGTGACGCTCTCGGGGTGAACCTGTCTTACGAAGGGGGCGGCGAAGAGGAAATAATCCCGAACGAAAAAGCACTGAAGTTTTATGCAATGATGAATGAAGTAAACAAACCTTTGTTTGAAGGGGCGTCTGACTCAAAGTTATCCATGTGTGTGAGGCTTTTAGCCGCCAAGTCAAATTGGAACGTGCCTGAAGATTGCTTGGAGTTCTTCTCAAAGATGATGTTGGATGCGACGCCTGTAAAAGACAACATGCCGACAAGTTATTATGATGCAAAGAGGTTGGTCTCGAAGTTGGGATTGAAAGTTGAAAAGATTGATTGTTGTGTTCAAGGGTGCATGTTGTTTTACGACAATGAGTTCGGTAGAAATGATGGTGCGCTGGAGGAGTGTAAATTTTGCAACGCACCGAGGTATCAAGCCCGCAACAATGATGTTCATCGCAAACAGAAAAAGGTTGCAGTGAAGTCAATGTTTTATCTACCAATAATACCTAGGTTGCAGAGATTGTTTGCATCGATGCAAACCGCCAGTCAAATGACGTGGCATTATTACAATAAAACAAATTCAAATGTGATGCGTCATCCTTGTGACGGGTTGGCATGGAAGCATTTCGATGCAATGCATCCTGGTTTTGCAGAAGATCCGCGTAATGTGAGACTTGGATTGTGCTCTGATGGATTTACTCCGTATATCCAAGCGCCCGCAACGCCTTATTCCTGTTGGCCGGTTATTGTTACACCGTATAATCTTCCTCCTGATATGTGCATGACTAAACCGTACATGTTCTTGAGTTGTATTATACCAGGACCGTCAAACCCAACAGATGGAATTGATGTATATTTACAACCATTAATTGATGATTTGAAGAGGTTGTGGGTTGGTGAATTGACGTATGATATTGCGAGGAAGAATAATTTCACAACGAGGGCAGCATTGATGTGGACTATTAACGACTTTCCTGCATATGGCATGTTGTCTGGTTGGTCGACTCATGGCAGATTGGCTTGCCCCCATTGCATGGAACACACATATTTTCGTAGGTAGTGCATAGGAATAGAGGCCTTTATACCTACAAAACCTTTGGTAGGAAATGTCGTAGGAAAAGTACCAATTCCTACCAAATTGGTTCCCTTTCCTACCAATATTTTTGTGGGAAATGGAGAAAATTCTTGTAGTGGTACTCCTATTTTTAAATAAGCAATTTTGATACCCCTATTTTGTAAAATTTTGAAACTGCACTCATCATTATTCTCTTTTGATGATGTGGCGCTTTTCAATATTACATGGCGTTTGTTTATTTAAAAAATTATTGCTACATCGGATTATATTAAAAAATATATAAAAATCCGAAGAAAAAAAAATAGAAAACAAAATATTTTGTCAAAAAAAAAAATAGAAAACAAAATAAAGTAAAAAAAAATGTTTCAGAAAATAATAAAGTATCAAAATAGTTCTCAATAGAAAAAGGTGTATTTTGTCAGTGATTAGTTTAATTTTTATAGTTCTCAATACTTCTTTTGTACTCTCTAGTGTTTATTCAGTGAGGGTGGATAATTTGTGCTAATTCATTTTTAGATTGTTGAGCAGTGTTGCGATTACAAGTAAATACACACACAAATTTTATATTAGTTTTTATTTCTTTTACTTAAATACACAGAAAAATAAGCCAAATTTAAATGGACTTTTTTATTTCTTTCTTTTGCATAATTGCAATTTTAATCTCTCTATTCTTATTCAATCAATAAATTGGTTTTCCTAGTTTAAAATCACCCAGCTATATAGTCATCTTCCATCAAATTTTGTACTTCAAAATGATAATTAACCTATTTTAAATGATATGACATACGATTTGATGATGTAGAATCATCTAGATGAATTAATTATTTACATTTCTTTAATAAAATTACAAAATGAATAATTTTATAAATTGAAATTGAAAATTTTTAATGAGTTTTATTGCAATTTTATCATTCAATAGCCTGCTTTTGAATTTAGTTCTTTTACAAAAAAAATTCATGTTTAGATTAATTATGTTGGAGTAGTAACTTTAGCCATTAAATCATCTTTCTTTTTTCTCTTTTTAAGTGATTTTTTTGTTCTGCATAATGTACCAACCATTTAATTACGAGAAGAAGATATAAGATGATAGAAAAAATTGGAGAGATTCAAACTCCTTGCTTTTATTTTTGCCAATTTCAAGTTATATGTATATTTACTTAGAGTTTAATGGAGATGCACCGATAGTGTAAAATAGTTTTACACGATCATCCAATAAAAAATTATCATTTTGCTATTACATATCAAAAAAGCAGGGTGAGATGGGATGACGAAACAGAAAACCGTGTAAAGTTATTTTACACTGTCAATGTATATTTATTTTTCTCATTTATTTAGTGGTCCCTTTTTTGACTGAATAGTTGATCATGTTGTCTTGGATCATAGATCATGTTCGTATTCTTTTTTGTGTGTGGTGGTACTTATTTCTATTTATGGGGTTGATGTGGCCGTGTGGATAGTCTTTGCGGTGGTACTTATTTCTATTTATGGAATTGATGTGGCCGTGTGGATAGTCTTGCTTTCTCTAATAGCTAGTTATATTATTGTATGGTATGGCTCCAATAAATTGACATATACTATTGTAGGTTTATTTCTAGTCATAGTACACTATTAGAAAAACATAGGTAAAAAATATCGATGGGATATGTTGTTATTAGTAAGTTTTGTTCTCAAATTTATCTTTAGGTTATCAATAAATCCATAAATGTATTTTTTCTTCTTTGTGATTTTATCTATTAAATTATTAACTTAAGAAATACTAGATATGTATTTGCAGATTTAAATATTATGGTGACAATGTCGCATTAATTTAAAAGTTAGAAGGATTATTAGACGTCTAATGTACATGTTGAGAACATTAATCCACTGAAAAACCATATCATCAAGTGTCGACCGCGTTTCTTGTTCTTCTTCAGTTTCAAGCGCCATGTTTCCGTTTTCTGGTAGAATGGTAAGATGAGTGACCTTTCAAGCTTGAATTTGGAAAAGTTCAATCCACATTCCATATTGAACATTTTCCAATTCAAGAACGGCCGAGATATGGTTCTTGAATTGATGTTGGCTAACGGAGAGAGCCGATTATGGAAGAAATGTTTGGCACCAAAGATCATTGATGTGAGACAAGTTTTGATACCCTTGACATTCACACACGCGCACACTGCAGCCGTCGGTCCGGCTCGGGCCGGACCGGGCTTGGGCCTAGGTGATGTGTTATTTTTTAGTCGTAGAAATTAATTAGTTTTAATTAATTAACAGATAAAATGAGTCATTAAAAAAGATTTTAAATGAATGACGACTCATCATCTGTTTGATCCAAATAATCTGTTCTATTTTTAAACGAATAATTTTGATTTTATCCACATGTTTTCCTTTCTCCCCACGATTCGCTCAGTGTTTTACGGATTGGATTCGTCCACTAACGGATAAGCTCCCCTATTGAACCACTATAGAATTATATCGCATTATCAATTCAAGTGCTCTCATAGTACCGTCCAATTCAGGTGGCATCCAGACAGGTATTATTCTTGATCGATTTCTAAAGTGCAGTATAGTAAATAAATATAGTTGATATGGGCTGTTTTAAGCTTCAGAACAAGTATTTTTTATTATTTTTTTGGTTTTCACCACCAGTTTAATCTGGTTCGGGAACAATGTATTAAGCTTTTAATTATAACAAGTTGTGCGTATATTTACTTAGCGGATCTTTTCTAAACTTAATAGTAGTCCTTTACTTAGTGGTGCTTTTTGGGCAGATCGTTGTTGGAGTCTTTTTCTCTATTTCATTTCTCTTATACTGCCTCCGTTCCAATATATATGATCTTTTATAAATGAATAAGAGTTAAAAAAGCAATTTTTGTATTAAATTTGTCAATAATATACGTTCTCTTTCAAAAATTACCCTTGAATTATTAAGAGAGAAAACTATTGATCTTTTACTTTTTTTTTCATTTAATTAGAGATATTTTTGTAAAAATATAATTAAATGTACTTTGAACTTTGAAAATGGTCTTATAAAATGTGACAATAAAATTTGCCAAAAAAGTAATTTTTTATTCGTAATTTTTAATCTCTAGTATTACTTTAGGTTGTCAATAAAATTCTTGAATGTATTTTTTTGTTGGTTAATTTAAATTATGTTTACAAATTGTAATATTCAAATTAATATTGTAACAAAAAAAACTTTCCACATTTTTTTCATGTTGTTCTTGATATTAGTTTTATACTACTACTAATAGGGTAATAAGGCAAGCAATATACAGATAATGTTAAAACATTCTTTTAGGAAGAAAATATATTAACATCTCACATACAAACGATTTTATTTTATTTTTTAAGTAAATACAAATAGATTGATTTTCTCGATTAAGGAAACTATTCCCTTTTAAGTTTTTATTGGAATAAAAAGTATGGGAATAGAAGCCAATAATATACTATTAAATAAAGACAAATTTCAAATTAGGGAATCAAATTGTTATTTGATAATTTTATTTATTGAGGTGTTTTTCTCTTTCCGCCTTTAGATTTAGAATAATGGCCAGGATTTATCGTTGAAAAAGATTGAAATAAATAGAGATTGAGAGATCTGATTCCGTATTTAATTTAATCTACGGATCTTCCAATTCTATTGGCATTAACAAATTTAACTTCAAAGCGATGATAGTTTTTAGGCTGGTAAGCGTTCGGTTTCGTGACCAGACGCCTTCTAGTCGCATCATTAAAGCTCTGAATATCGTTATAACCCGAACCTTTTGAGAAATATACAAGCTTGTATCCCAAACCTTGTTTCTTAATCGTAAAGAAACCATCAACAACTCTTGCAAAACTAGCTGTAACATCTTCAATACTACCAATACTAATCCAACTTACTGTACGTAATGTAAAACTTTCAACCAACAACCACTTGGAAGATTTAGCACACTCTGGTTTCGTATCAAATTCAATATCAAGGTCTGATAAATCTTCGGCTATAATGCCTCCACCATCTGTTGCATTAATTTTGACTTGCAAGCCAAGAAAAGTGTCAGAAAAATCTTGAAGTACAGTAAATGGGCATTTCTGACCTGTTGTTTGACCGAGCTTCAGTCCACCACCTGCTGCTGGTCCGGAGGTAGTTGGCAGAATATATAGTATTTGGCACTAGGAACAAGGGGGTTTCCATCTGTGTCCTTCACTAGTGTAACATTCTATGTCAAGGATATAAATGTTGATCTATCTATATTTGTGTGTTTTCATATGTAAGTGTTACATAGCTCAAACCTCTATTTATAGACTTATTCTAAGACTAGCTTGAGCCTATATAAGTAATTTGAATAAAAAGTCATTTATGTATGCTCTCTCTATGATATTTTATAATCAAATTTCACTTTTATAGGTTTCTTGCATAATTAATATATTATAATCCAGATACAATAATTATGCAATCACTTAGAAAGGTGAAATTTGCACAAGTAATAATTATAAAATGTCGTGGAGGGAGTATGAGGTGTAATTATCGGTTCAAACAAAAAATCAATCAAACCGAGAAGTCAAAGAAAAGTGCTAAACTAGAAATTGGTTCTTAGTTTGCAATTTAAAAGTAGTGAATCGATAAATCGAACCAATCAGAATGATTATAGTGACAGTGTCTCAAAATTTTAAAAATTAGAATGATTATTAGACTAAAATACATGTTGAGAACAATCCACTGAAAAACTGTAGCATCAAGTGTGCACCACGTTTTTTGTGTATTCGGTTTCAAGCGTCTTGTTTCTGTTTTCTGGTGGAATGATAAGATGAGTCACCTTAATTATGAGATTGAGCCTAAATTTTGAAAAGATCAGGTCCACATTACATATTGAACGTTTTCCAATTCAAGAACGGCCGAGTTCTTGGATACGACGAGAGAGCCGAATGTGGAATGAATGTTTGGCGCCAAAGCTCGTTGATGAGAGCGACGAGTTTGATGAGCTAGAAGTGGTGGAAAAAATAATAGTTCTACTAATACCGAAAAGAAATATGATCGGTGTGTATTTTATTCCCACCAGATTTCTATGTTGAACAAATTTAGAGAATTTTTAATTCCAATTTAACAAACAATGGATGCTCAATGCAATAAGATGGGCGATGCACGAAAGAAATATGGGTTAATTTCTAGACCAAATATCAATGATTTTCAGGGGGTAGCCAGTTGAGCTAAGGGTTAAGGAGTTGGAGGTGCAGGGTTCAAGTCCTGGCAAGAAGAAAAAACTAACATAATATTGTAAATATACTAACAACTAACAATTTTACCATTAAAAAAATATATATATCAATGATTTTCTTCTATGTAGACAGAGCAGTGACAAGATCAAAATGAAATTTCTAGGTAAGTTAAGGATTATGGTGTTATTGGTAAACATCATCATTAGCATTCATAATTAAATTGTCAATTACCGTAAAGAAATCAGTGTGTATTTTAGTTTTTTTTTTTTTTATATATAGTGTGTATTTGAGTTATTGAAACAATGTATAAACTTATCTGTATAATTACTTAGTGGTCCTTTTTGGGCAGTTGGTTGTTGGAGTCTTTTTCTCCCCTTCATTTCTCTTGGAGCATCCACCACATCGTAGCTCATTTTATATTGTAGTACAAATTACACAAATTATTTGGACTTGTACACATGACTTATTTATATTTTTTTAATAATAATATTCAATAAACACTCAATTCCTTCGACCTAACATTTTTTAAAAAGTATTAAATGAATCTCACCAATAACACATATCACCAATAACCTACATTATTATAAATGGATCACACAAAAATAATATATATATCATTATTTATTGTAGAACCGGTACCTACATGTACTCATTTATGTTTTGCTACAATAGGAGTACCTATTAGGTACCGATTATTGAAAAATAGGAACTCATCATTGGAGATATGGTCTTATATCTATTATATTGTATGGGTCCAATAAAATGATATGTTGTACTCGTAGAACACATAAGAAACACATAAAAAAAATGTATCAATGGGGATATATTTTATTCTTAATTTTAATCTGTAATATGATTATAGGTTGTCAATAAAATTCTTAAGTGTTTTGTATTTGTTGTTAATTTATCTTATCAAATCAAATAAATAATAAAAGAAACAATTGTGTTTGAAAAAACAAAAAATGATCATTCAATAGAAAAATTTGTTGGGGAACAATATTTTTTTAAGCTCCTTGATGATTTTTTTCCAAGTGTACAAAATCGTCACAAATAATAAAGTAATAAGTAAAATTGCTATAGAGATTGTGTTCAATAATACAATTAACAAGAAATTAGGAATATAGAAAAGCAGTAAAGATTGGGGGGTTTCGGATAAAAGTTGTTTTGCATAAAAGTAAAGGTGTTTGACAAACAATTTAAGAAAGATGGCTAGGTTATTTCGAATCTCTTCCTTTTTTTTCTACATGGGTAACCTGTTATTATATTTAACAATTCAAATTAAGTCTGGTCACGACGAATTAACCCTATTAATAGTAATAATCACTCTCATGTCTTATTACCATATTCACTATTAATGTCACACTCCCTAATTCCTTAGGTGAGTTGGGAAATTATGAAAGGATTAAAGATGCACATTAATTCAAAAGTCACAATCCGTAAGTTAATTACGTATCCCTACAGTAACCCTTTTGGTTGAATAATTATCATCAATCACTACAAGAAATATGATTTTTGGCAGCGACTTTTTTTCTTATAAAGTTTTGCCAACGACTTGTAACGACTTATAAAAAAAAGTCGCTGCAAAAAATCATATTTCTTGTAGTAAATCCGGATATCAAAAGGTAGGGTCAGTACTCATTCGATATCTAGATCAATTTCACGAATACATATACTAATGAAAAACATTAAACATGGATGATAATTAAATGATTAATTAAGGCGGAATTGCGATAATATAATAACCAATTACATAGATCAAGTTGTTATAGGGAAGTTCATCTATTCAACTTAACCTAAGGAATTCTTAGCTGCTCATAGGTGCATTCATCATAAAAGAGTTTAGAAAATTACACATAAAAATAACCTCAATTACGCCCTATAAAATATAGCTCCCAATGTTGGGGAATTGCCTTCCTGGACCCATGGAGTGATCATTGTCTTTTGGAGCTCTCTCTATTCTGATGTGTGCAAGGTAAAAAGGCTCTATTTATAGAGTTTCTTGGGCTTCTGGCCGCGCTGCATCGTACTACTAGCAGCTATTGTGGCTTCAAGTTTTCCTTTTAAATAACTCAATTTTCTATTCACATGTGTTGCTTTATTTCCTTAACTTAATAAAAAATTACCTTTTGCAATATGTCTTTGTTCTAGAAAAGTAGTTATTAGCAAATATATAATGTAAGTATCATTTGTGCAATTTGATACTCACGTACTAGATACTCAAAATGTCGGAAATACTTAAATCAGTATAAGTACAAATAATACTAACTACTCATTTTAGTTCTTTTGCTCTAGTGTCACCAAAGGACACTCAGTATAAAGCCACAAGACTTCATTTTGAAAATCTTCTCAAGAGATATGGAAATCCAATTATTATATTGAACTTGATTAAGGTAGGGCATTTTTACTCATGTAAGGAAATTGTTGAGCATGCTTGATTTCTTTGACTTGTGTCTATACTAAACGCTTTTCAACCTTTAATATTCTCTTATCTCTTGTGTTTAAGACTCGTGAGAAGAAGTCCTGTGAAATTGTTCTGTGAATCGAGTTTGCTAATGTTTTTAAGGTTATTAATAAAGAATATTGACTCGAGATGAATGCCTGAGGTTTCTTTATTGAGATCGTCATAAGCACTCAAGAGAGAAAATTTATTTTCCTTTTTTGGTTCAAGCTCTGCAGGTTTACCGGGTGTCCATTTTGACATCATTTAATTTGATTAACAACTTTTTACAACAAGAACACCAATGTGCTAGGACAACTGGTTCAACGAAAATGAAGCCATTTTTCCCAATTGTCCCAGAAAATTGGTGGCCTTGCAGCTAAAAGTTGTTGATCGAATAATGTCAAAATTGACACCTAGGAAAACATGCAGAGCTTTAACCAAAAAAGGAAGAGAAATTTACGGTATTGAGTGCCGATGCAGATCCCAATGAAGAAACCTCAGGTGTTCCCCTCGAGTCAAATCTTGACTAATAACCTTAACGCCTTTAGCGAACTCGATTCGATGAATAGTTTCACATGGCTTCATCTCACGAGTCAAAAACACAAAAGGTAAGAGAATATAAAAGGTTTAAAAACATTTAGTTTAGACACGAGACAAAGAAATCGAGCATGCTCAATAATTTTCTTACATGTGTAAAAATACACTACCTTAATCAAGTTCAATACAATAATTAGATTTCCATATCTCTTGACAAGATTTTCAAAATGAAGACTTGCGGATTCATATTGAGTTTCCTTTGGTGACAGTAGAGCAAAGGAACCAAAATGAGTAGTTAGTATTATTTGAACTTATTTACTAACATAAGCATTTATGATATTTTGAATATCTAGTATTTGAGTATCAAATTGTACAAACAATACTTACATGATATACATTTGCTAATAAATACTTTTTTAGACTAAAGGCACATTGCAAAAGGTAATTTTGTATTAAGTTAAGGAAATAAAGCAACAAATATAAATAAAAAATTGAGTTATTTTAAAGGAAAACTTGAAGCCACAATAGCTGCTATAGCCATATTTGTAGGCAAGTTTAGTATAAACTTTACATGCTTTTGTTGGCCTTTCCCTTACAGGCTTTCTTTTTTTTTTTGTTGGTTTACAGGCTTTCTTTCTAATGAAAGGGGCAAAGACTCACGGGGTATGTGGCTCAGTTTAGTTTAGTCCTAGCTTATCGTTAGGGTACTAAAATAAAACACTTGAAAGCCAATGGGAATAGGCGGCTAGTCTGCACTTGAAATTAAAAGGCTTCTATAACAAGGAAGGACATTACTGGATTGAGAGCAAGTGGTACAATAAGACCTGCAAGTAGGCCCCGAGTTACATATCTATCGCGGCTATACACCACTTGAATAGATCGGAGTGGCTCGACATAGAATATGATATTGAGCACTACTTGTTATTAATACGAGAGGAGGGTCACAGGCTGATAGGTGAAAGTATTCAAGATATCAAAAAGCAAAACTGAAGAACCGCAAGATATTTAAATTGAATGAAAAGCCCTTCCACAAACTAAAGAGTGTGAATCGCTATCTACAAATAAGTTTAACATTTAGTCCTATATATAACATGTCTTTTGTTTTTTAACTTAAAACATACTTTATGTTGTGCATACAAAAAATTGCTAAGTTCCTGTTGTATTAAAAAACAGCATGATAGAATAAAGAGTAGTAGTATTGAAAATCTCCAACTTGTCCTTGGCAGACATGTGGTTAATTAGAAGCTTACAGAATTCCACTGTCAGACGGAAACACTCACTTCAAAATATTTCATAAGCTTCTGATAAACCACATGTTCGTCAAGGACAACTTGGAGGTCAGCTATATTGACACATTTTATTTTATCTTGTTTTTATTTGCTTACCAACATTGGTATATATTGCATTTCTTATTCTGTCATTAGCTTCTTCCAAAGGATTGAGTTTTAGATGGTAGCTTAATAGTTGTTCTATACTAAACCTCCTTAAACAAGCAAGCCATCTTGATTGGGTGCTTTCGATTACTCTAAATGTTCTGCATTGTTTATCTAGTAACTAATCCTAATTTGTTAAAAAAATTGATTCTAAACTGCGAGATCATTCACTCTAAATCATATATATGTAAAATTCCAGTCGATGGTAAAAAGAAAAAATGACACGAGCTTCTTATTGTTGGATTTTAAGCTTCAACAAATTTTCATGCTCGACGCTACGAACAAAACATCATGTATAAGAGTTAATATAGTGCCTGTAACACATTCAACCAATTTAATAAAAAAAAAGCACACACACAAATTTTACACCTTTAACCAATAAAATGTGTCATCTTTATTTTAAACTTACTTCCGATGGGAAGTCATCTAAAAGAAAATATAAATGGAGATATAAAAGATAATTAAACTAATCCAATATGTCAAACTAAATATAAGTTGAAAGAGAAATATTGGACTAAAAAAAATTAATTGAGATTTTATCTACAAATAAACAAACTAAGGATGTATTATTACTGCATACCACGAGCACTTCATCAATTTGATTTTTGAGATTTATGGTAATCTTCATAATAACATCTTCATCTTTAAAATTGAGGATCAAACTGTATCAACAAAAAAATATATAATCAACAAAATCAAGTTATCAAATGAAGATCCTCTTTTGTCAACAAAAAAATGAAGGTCCGCTATTAAATCAGATTTAAAATAAATTAAACCAACATATAAGTCATAAAGATAAATTGATGTGGAACTTACATGTGAAATCACAACAACAATCGTTGCTGGACCTACAAAGGCAATGTAGAAAGAGAAATATTGGACTAAAAAAAATTAATTGAGATTTTATCTACAAATAAACAAACTAAGGATGTATTATTACTGCATACCACGAGCACTTCATCAATTTGATTTTTGAGATTTATGGTAATCTTCATAATAACATCTTCATCTTTAAAATTGAGGATCAAACTGTATCAACAAAAAAATATATAATCAACAAAATCAAGTTATCAAATGAAGATCCTCTTTTGTCAACAAAAAAATGAAGGTCCGCTATTAAATCAGATTTAAAATAAATTAAACCAACATATAAGTCATAAAGATAAATTGATGTGGAACTTACATGTGAAATCACAACAACAATCGTTGCTGGACCTACAAAGGCAATGTAGAACACCGATATGAATATAAGATAGGAAAAAAATTATATAAAGAACACAACAAGCAAAAATGAGGCGCCCGCTCTTTATATAATGTATCATAAATGATGGAGATCAGATTTAGGGTTAGAGAGTTGGGTGGACCTATGTGTTGGGCTAGAGTGGCGCCGCTGGCCCATACAAGACTTTCTACCTTTTTATAATATATAGAATATAGATATAGATATAGATAATAAAAATTGATACTATTGAATTTTCCAAATTACCTCTACTTCATTTCTTTGACATATGTTTAAAGGTCAATGTAAATTTTAGGCAGTTGAATTTGTCCCCACAGATTACTCGGTCCTTAAATTGAATACTGAAATTTCAAAAAAAAAAATAATCATAAAATAAAATATTTAAAAAAAAACACATATGTCAAGCAATGAACACTACTAGAAATCACGCCTTTAGCAACCGATTTAGCGACCGATTTAACAACCAATTATAATCAGTCGCAAAAACCTTGGTCGCTGATCTGTAGTGACCAAATTAGCAACCAATTTTGTAGCGACCGATTAGCAACTGAATTTTGAGACCGAATTAGCGACCAACTGCAGCAACCAATTTAGAGACCGAAATCAGAGAACAGTTTAGAGACAGAGTTTGCGACACATTGTGCAACGCTATTAGCAACTGATTTAGTAGCTAATTTTCACAACTGATTTTGTTACCAGTTTTAGCGACCAAATTAGCGACTAAATTTATTTTATTTTTAAACAAATCAGTTGCTTATTCGGTCACTAATTTAATTATTATTTTTTAAATTATAGCCCCTGATATATATATATCAACACACACATATAAAGATGACAAAACACATTAGTAAATTAAATTCTTATAAACATCTGCTTAATCAAAGATTATATAGAAAAATTACAATAAAAACATTACAAAATCAGGAATCACACAATTGGTAACATAAGAATAATACATACAGACATAAATTATATCTATATAAAGCTTAGTTTTTTCATTCTAATACACTCTGTAACTCTATAAGAGACTCCAACACCTTCAAAGCTTCCTTTCATGCAGCAGAAAGTTTACCATTGTGGTGGTTGTCCTATACTATTTTGCATGCCCTTTTGTCTTTGACTCATTTTCTAACAAAAAAAAAATTTAATCAAATCCAACATGCAAATGGAAGAAAGCAGAGCAAACTAACAATAGTAAATAAGGAGATAATCCAATATTGATTATATGCATCAAGTGGAATTTTACCTTTACACATCGAATTTTCAGTGATTTCAACAAACTTCTTTTCTTCTCCCTCTTAGTAAACTCATACTGAGTATTTATTGCAAACAATATCCTGCCAATGAAAAATCATAATACAAAAATTCTTCACATCCAATTACAATTTGCATTTAAACTAATCAATATATGAATTACAGAGCATATGAATGAATGCATTGCTAAACATTGATAAGTAGTGAGATGGAAAAATCATAAAACTGTCTAAACCACATGTAATGAAAAATTATAATATTAAAAAAGATATAAGGGATGGGTTGACCCAAACTCATTACTCATTCTACAACTAAACCACATGTAATGAACAAACTATATGAATGTTTTTTCATATACATTTCTCCTTGATCTATGAAGCAATTGATTAACTTTTTACTTTGTTTTACTTGCTTGAATGTCATGACCATATATGTCAAAACCAAATTTTACCTTGTGAATCAAGCCATCATCAATCAGAGAGCTACTTATCCATTTAAACAGCTCATGCAATGCCTTTTCTAAATTCATGTACAATCTCCACTCCAATATTCATATTTGACAGTCTTTCAAGATCTGCAAGTGCGGAATTATTTTACGAGTGAGGAACAAACATAGTCAGCTACAACTACACTGAAAAGAAAATTAAATAAACAAAGAAACATGAGATAGAAGAGGGAATCAATTTAAAACCTTAACTCTAGTCTATCAGTCAATAATCCAAACAAGCTCCAAGTCCAACCAAAGAAGTTTTGCCACTAAACTATTGATATGTGCAAATTCTTTGAAAAAAATTTCAACAAACCTTAAAGAAAACAAGTAAATTCAATATCAGTTGAAAAATGTTAGTTCTTTGATAAAGTGTTCAAGTTTATCATTCAGGCTTACACTACATGATTAAATCGATTCTCCTATGCAAAACAAGCTTATTACTATGACATGCATCATCATAAACACAATTCCCTTTCATAAATGATAACTATGATAAAACCATAGTCACATAATTCTCCTCAAAGGTGACGAACCGCGAATTGGTTCGCGCGTACCAATTCGTGGTACTTTTGCGAATTGGTTCGTCGTAATTCTCTCCGAATTCTTTAAAACTTAAGTACCGGCGAACCACCCCAACAATCAAATAAGAACAAAATATAAAATGTTGAGACTGATTTAGACTTAGCTGTGAATATGATGGTTACAAGTATAACATCACTTGTCCACTAGTACAATGCATTTTGTACAATGTATATTGGATTTGGGTTGTATATTGGAACATTTAACAAATTGTTTATTTCTAACTTTGATTACCTCTCAATGTTAGTTACACTTCTTGATGTGTGACTTGTTTTCCCTCTATGATACATGAAACACATGTGTTATCAGCATATACTCACCTTTTATTTGATGGAAATTTGATTCTCAATTTTATGATTAATATAAACTTTAGATTAATAATATTAATTAACATAAATTTAATACTAATTAATATTTTCATCAAATATTTTATTTAAATTTTTATTAACAACGTACCGATTAGTGTACCGACTATGTATACCCCTCACGTACCGAATTCTTTAAAGGTAGCGTACCGCGTACCCGAACCCGTACCGCGTACCGAAACGAATTGCGAACCGTGTGACTATGGATAAAACACATATGAAATTTTCAAATTTAATCAGTTTGGAGAATTATATCATAGACCAATAATTATTGAGATATAATATCTAAAAGTAATGCAAGGCAGAGATGATCCACACATGTAAGGAAACATCATAAATCAACAACATCTAATTCTAAATTAAGACTAAATAATTACATTTTCAACAAGGATCAAAGCATATTAAATCATCAAACCAATATTCAATTTTCAACCATCTTTTCCACATTTAAACCAACAGTATAAAAAGAAGACAATTTGACAGCAACAAACAAACAATTAAACAATAAATCGAGAGATTATTCAGGAAAAAAACAAATCGACATGTCAAAGGAAAAATAACAATAACAATTAAATTACTTGCACAAAATTTTCATAACATATGAAGAGAGAATATTCTAGATTAAAACAACGTAAAATCTCCGATCAGTTTCTTGTTATAAGCCTTATTTATCTTAAATTCAAAAAATAATATAGAGATCAAAATAAAAAACGTAAGTAAAAATTGATAATAGAGAGAATAAAGAAAAACGAGATCTAACCTTGTTAATTTATGGCCAGAAGATGTTTGTTCAAACGACGCCAATTCCTGATTTCAATGAAAGGGTTAAAGAAGAGGGAAACTTTGAGTCGCAGGACAGAGAGGGTTTGCGATGGGCTCTTTTGTTTGATGAACTAGATTTGCGTTGAAGAGAACAATTTCAAAGAACAGTGAGGGTTTGTGGTGAAAAGTGATGAACCAGTTTATGTTGAAGTGATTAATGAATTGAGGAATTTAGGTTTGTGGTGAAAAGTGATAAAATAAAGGGTAAAGTTTCAATTTCGTCCCTTACGTTTAAAAAGTTTTAATTTGGTCCTTATGTTATCAACGTTTGCATTAGTTGGTCCCTTCCGTCAGATTCCACTGTTCCACTGTTTTAATTGGACACGTGTCAACGTGTCCAGGTGTCCACGTGTCAATCCACGTGTGCAAATTGTCTGCCACGCAAGCAAACCGTTTGCCACATAAGCAAAAACTGACAGAATGGACCAAATTGAGACATAAAATAAACGTAAGGGACCAAATTGAAACTTTTTAAACGTAAGGGACCAAATTGAAACCTAAAATAAACATAAGGGACCAAATGTGTAGTTTAGTCTAAAATAAAATTAGAAAAAAGAAATAGAATTGGTGAAACGTATAAATAAAGAAGGAAGAGGGCATATCTTTTTTTTTTTCTTTTTACTTGTTCATATATTTTATTTTTGAAACAACTTCTACGTGTCTTGTGCTTTAATCAAGGGAAGGAAAATTGTTAGTTTAATTTAAATAAGGGAAATAATTTCTATAAAATAAATAAATAAATTCATTAGCGACCAATTTTATTTGGTCACAATATTTCAGTCTCTAATCTATCAATTTTTTTTTTTCAATCTCTAAAATGTTTAATCTATTTTTGTTATAGAAGCGCAATATTAATCTATTTCACGTAGGGGTGTCAATATTATCCGTTTGTCCATTATCCATCCAATCCATTGAAAAATTTATCCATCCAATCCATCCATTAGTAAAAAAGTTGGTTAATGGATTGGATTTGATCCATCCATTTAATTAAATGGATGGATCCAATCCATCCACCTTAATTTTTAAATCCAATGGATAATTGATCATTATTAATTTTAAATCCAATGGATTGTCTCTTTTTAAAAAATAATAAACTTCTTCAAAAAATAAATAATAATAATAATAATAATGACACTAAAATAAATAAAAAACAAACAATCGGTCAAAAACCCAAAAAACCCAAAAATCGGTCGAAAATCAAAAAATTGGCCGAAAACACAAAAAATCGGCTGAAAAACTGAAAATTGACTGAAAACTCAAAAATCGGCCGAAAAACCGAAAAACAGCCGAAAACTCAAAAAATCGGCCGACAACCAAAAAATCGGCCGAAAACACAAAAATCACCCGAAAAACCGAAAATCGGTCGAAAACTCAAAAAATCGGCCGAAAACTCAAAAATCGGCCGAAAACACAAAAATCAGACGAAAAACCGAAAACCGGCCGAAAACGCAAAAAATCGGCCGAAAACCCAAAAATCGGCCGAAAACTCAAAAAATCGGCCGAAAAACCGAAAATCGGCAGAAAACCCAAAATACACCCGAAAACCAAAAAATCGGCCGACAAAACTGAAAATCGGACGAAAAACCTAAAATCAGTTTTTCGGCCGATTTTTTGTGTTTTCGGTTTTTCGGCCGTTTTTTTTTGTGTTTTCGGCCAATTTTTGGGTATTCGGCCGTTTTTTTGTTTTTCGGCTATTTTTTTGTGTTTTCGGCCGTTTTTTTTGTTTTCGGCTATTTTTTTGGGTTTTCGGCCGATTTTTTGTGTTTTCGGTTTTTCGGCCGATTTTTTGTGTTTTCGGCCGATTTTTGGTTTTTCGGCCGATTTTTCAATTTTTCGGCCGATTTTTTGCGTTTTCGGCCGATTTTTGGTTTTTCGGCCGATTTATGGATTTTCGGGTGTATTTTGGGTTTTCAGCCGATTTTAGGTTTTCGGCCAATTTTTTGAGTTTTCGGTCGATTTTAGGATTTTCTGGTGTTTATTTTGGGTTTTCAGTCGATTTTTAAATAATATTTTATCTACATAATATTTAAATTGAAAAATAATATTATTTGGATATTTTAATTTTATTGAATTAATAATTGAATTAATTTTGTTGGATGGATTGGATATCCATCCATTAAAATAATGATAATGGATGGATTGGATGGATTTTATCTCTAAATGGATGGATTGGATTGGATTTTTTTGATCCCATTTTAATGGATTGTTAATGGACAAATGGATTACTTTGATCCATCCGTTAACAATCCAATCCAAATCCATCCAATCCATCCATTTTGACACCCCTAATTTCACGCGTGAAAGCTCACTTTTCTATATTTATCTTTATTTCTTTTTGTACCAAAAAAAAATTTATTTCTTTTTATTTTATTTATTTTTGTCAAGTATTTCTTTTTAGTATTTCTTCTTTCAATTTAAAAGTATTGGTTTTTATTTTCTTTAGTTTTAGATTAAAGTTTTAAAAATTAATTATGAATTTTTATCTTTCAACACAAACGTAGAGGTTTGACACTAAAATATTTTAGTTTTTCTATTCAAAAAATTAAGAAAAATATATATATATTAGGTTAAAGCGAGAGATTTTGCGGTCGCTAAATTTAGGTTTCTAAATCAGTCTCTAAAGCAACTGATTTAGTGACCAAAATATTTTTTACCTTGAAGCTCGAAATATTGGTCTCTAATTCGGTCTCTAAAAGAAACCGAAATATTGGTCTCTAATTCGGTCTCTAAAAGCAACCGAAATATTGGTCACTAATTATTGGTCTCAAATTCGGTCTCTATAAATGTAGCAACCGATATATTGACCGATTTTATTTTAAGTTTACGTTCAAAATATTAGTCTCTAAATCGGTGTCTAAAGTGACCGAAATATTTCGGTCTCTAAATCGGTTGCTAAAAGCATGTTTTCTAGTAGTTGAAGTAGGGGTAGTTTGGAAAATTCATTAGTATCTATCTTTAATATATAGATAATAAAGATAGATACTAATGAATTTTCCAAACTACGTACCCGTACAGTCGTACTTCATTGCTTGACATATGTTTTCTTCTTTTTTAAAAGATATTTTATTTATTTATTTTTTTTTTTTTTTGAAAATTCAGTATTCAATTTAAGGGTCGAGTAATTTGAGGAGACAAATTCAACCGCCTAAAATTCAACTGCCTATTTTTATAGTGAAAATAGGTTACATCATATTTTAAGAAAATAAAAAGACTGGGTAATCAATATAATAAATTTGATTACCTATATAATGACATTTATATCTTTCTTTCAAATCACTAAAATCAATTCTTTTATGGGTAAATAAGTCATTTTGTTTTTTACTTTTCGATTCTTTATTATTTTCTTTTTCTTGCTTTTTCAACTTTTTACCAATTTTCTCTCTTACTTTTTATTATTATTTTATTTCTTCTCATTTATATATATATATATATATATATATATATATATATATATATATCTCACTTCCCTTTTATTTATTACTATATTTTTTAATCTAATTTCTATTTTATTTTTTAATTCTCTAATAGTATTTCTTTCATGTCTACTTATTATATAACTTCTATTGTAGACATTCTATAAAGAAAGAGAAAATAATAAAGAATTGAAAAGTAAAAAACAAAATGACTTATTTACCCCTAAAAAAATTGATTTTAGTGATTTGAAAGAATGATATAAATGTCATCATATAGGTAATCAAATTTATTATATTGATGTCTACCATTTTATCAACTTTTCTATAATAACATATACTATCATCATTGATTGTATGATTGGAGTGAATTCAGACGATTCGAATTTATATCATTATTCAAATTTATATCATTATAAAATAAACAAATATTTATACAAAAGTATTACATTAACATTGATATTTTA
The DNA here is from genome assembly GCA_030408175.1 of Trifolium repens. Lineage (NCBI taxonomy): Eukaryota > Viridiplantae > Streptophyta > Magnoliopsida > Fabales > Fabaceae > Trifolium > Trifolium repens. The sequence continues at coordinate 14,755,182 of CP125847.1, forward strand.
AAATACCAAAGAGTTTTCAAAATTTTATCATGTCGAATTTATACATAAATTTCAAATTTAAATTATAGTAATAGTGCATTAACGTTGGTATTCTTGCAATGAGCGTGATACAAATAATTACAGAATTTTTGCATACAAAAATTACAAATATTTAATAAAATATTATATTAATGCTGGTATTTTGAAAACACTCGTTAGTTTTCAAAAATAGTATCATGTTCATGCTTTTTTAATTGATATAAGCATAAACAAATTATTATGTCCCCGTTATTTTGTAATTTATATATAACATCAACATGATACTAAGAGGTACCAAAATGTTCACCTTAATCCTAACTTAGAGAAAAATATTGTTAAACAGTGCCTTCGAGACACTTTTTAAGTATCTTAAATAGTAAGTTTTTGTGAAATTTTTATAGAAATATGTGAACTCAATGTATTTAAAATTGAAATGTCACTAGTACAAATAGCACTTATTAATAAGGTTTTTACATCTGTGGAAAAGATACAAGATGTGAAAAAAAATATGGAATACATTTTACTACTGATTTCAATTTTCCTAGTAGTAAAAAATAAATAAACATAATATTTTACATCTAGCCATAATGTCCCAGATGTAAAAAGTAACACGGTGGCAGTCTCGTAATTATTGTGAAAACTATCTAAAATACATTTACAACTAACATATTATTCTCAGTAGTAAAAAGTCTTAAAATTTATTTTATTTTTATTTTTATTTTCTTAAACTGTGTAAAAACGCTAAGACACAAAACGATATCACCAACTCAGACACAAAACGCGATCGATGAACCCTAAGTCTCTCTCACAATCGCGATTCACCAACTCACTCTCACAGCCTCACCAATTCACGAACCCTAACGCTATCTCACTCTCACATCGCTCTCTCAGCCTCTCAGCCTCACCAATTCACGAACCCTAACGCTATCTCAGTACTGAATCGATATCTCACCCTCACGAAATCGCTGCTCAATCGTTTGCTCAATCGGACGGAATCGCTGCTCTTGCTCACTGAATCGGTTGCTGAATCTTCCAAGAAAACACCTGTACCTGTGAAGAAAGCAAAATTTGTTACTCCAGAGAAGACTGGTTAGTTTTTTTTTCCTGTACTTTGTTAGTTTATTTTTTTCCTGTACTTTGTTAGACTGAAATTTGTTACTCACATATTCTGCATCTTTCGGCTCTAGAAGAGGGAGTATTACTTTTCAGTTTTAAGGGGGATTTGGTTTTCTTTAACCCTCTGTTTAATATTGTTTTGAAGTTCTTAATATCTTGCTTGATTAAGCAAAGGACAACTACTATTAAGTTCTTGAATTGTTTTAATTTTTGCTAATTATCCTTCTGTGTTTTATGGTACTATGCTTATGTTTGTTATGCTAACTGCTTGGTACTATACTCGAGTCCTTGAAGGGGATTATTCAAACTAATCAAGTTTTGGTAATTTGAATTTCCAAAGATAATCAATTGAAAAGTGTAAAAAATTATAGATACTACATGAATTAGTCGCCAAAACAGAATTTGTATCACTTCTCTTGACTTCAATTTCTAGTGAGTGACACATGAAAGATAGTAATATAAATTTGGTATTTGTTAACATGGTTTTTCAAGAGAATTGTAACTCCATATAATATAAGATAGTAATATACTTTTCTGGTGAATCTTTATTAAATATGTATTTAGAATAATTTGCAATAAGCTTAAGAGATGAAATAATCAAGCTGGCATTATTGGCTAGTGCTATCATTTTATGTACTAAGTATCTTTGATATGATAGCTAACTCATTTGAAATCAAATAATAGTAATAGTTCGTCACAATACAGATATAAAGCTGACTTAAAGTTTAAGGAATTTAAGTCATTATTGGCTTGCATTTCTTTTAAGTTCTCCTTGTACTTGCTGGTCACAATGCTAGTAATAGTAATAGTTCGTCACAATGCTTTAACTTAATTAGTATGCATTAATTATGGAACATAGGTATGGATCGTAGTTGGATGAAAGCTAATCGAGTAAGTGATGAGTACGAACAGGGAGTGATGGAATTTCTACAATTTGCTGAAGAAAATCTTCCTCCCGAAAGTAATGCTAAAACAAATCTGCCTACAATTTGGTGAAGGACGAGGTGTTAATATTAGCAATTACTTTGGAAGGTCTTCACGTTCAAGTCCAAATATAAATGTCACTGAGCAGCTCTCCCAACTAGCAACAACAATGAGAGCTGAATTTGAAGATAAGTTGGTTAAAGAGCGTCAATTGATGATGGAGACACTTAAGTCTATGGGTTTCTCTCAACCCGCCTCCCAAGCAAATCAAGTGGTTGAGGAGTGTTCTCCGATACATATTGGGAATGGAAGTGTGAAAGCTAGTTGTTCTGCTGCACCAATAAAGATTAAGGAGGTCTCTGATTATGAAACAGACTCGGTTACAAAATTATTATGCATGCTTGTGAAAAGGAAAAAGTATTTGCCCATACATTTAGAACATGATGCGTGTGTCACCAATTTTAAGATGTCGCCAGCGTATATGAAAGACTTATTGGTGGGTGATAAATGGCTTGATTTTTCAATTCTACAACTTTGGTGCACGTAAGTGTCATTTTTGTTAATGCTATCAAATATCTATTATGGTTTTGTCTCTTTACATGATATTCAATGTTTTTTATAAACTATTCAGGTGCATGCTTCGTCTTTCCCTAGCAAAAAACAATTCTTCGTTGTATGCATTTTTGGACCCATGTCAATTGAGTTTTTCAACAAAGCCATACTCAATTCAAAAGGCGGGTAAACAATACATACAAAATAAGTTGCGGGATGTAAAGAAAGAGTGCTACTTAGCGCCATATCTTTTTTCGTAAGTATATATATTAAGTTGGTTGTTTCAGCCCCTGTTGTTTTGGTTATGATGTTTTTGGTTTCTTTGGTCTCTTGTTTGTATCCTTGTTTTTTGCGCTGCTCCTTTACTTCTTGTTAACATAGTCATTAATAATTGTTATTTCACGTGTACAGCGGGCATTGGCAATTAATAATTATGAGTCCTAAGGACAATGTTATAGTTTGCCTTTGTTCATTACAGAAAAAGATTGATGAAACATCGAAGAAGTTTTTTACTGAGTAAGTTTTTATTTTATAAGTTTTTAATTTTAGAAGTTTTTATTTTATAAGTTATCATCCATTAATAAGTTTTTATTTTTTCTAGTGCTTTCACGGTTCATCAATTAGCTTGTGGTAATAGAAAGAAGCCTACATGGTTATTTCCCAAAGTAAGCGTGGGTTAAATTTTAATATTTATTTATGTTCATAATACATGGTTGTTTTTTTTTTAATATGTATTAACAAAATGTCATTTATATGTAGACAAGGGTACAACCCAACGGCAACGACTGTGGATATTATGTGATGAAGAATATGATTGACATTGTCTCTACTAGTATTACAAAGAATTGGAATGAGGTATTAATGTTTTTTTTGCTGTCTTGGTTGTTCTATTTTGGTTTTAGTTGTGTGCTTATTTTAGAAAAACCAAAACTATATATGCAGCATAGAAGTAAAGAAAAGGTAATACTGCATATTGCTTATCAAAGTTTTGGGGTCTGTTTTCTGTTTCTGTTTGTGGCCTATGCTGTTGCTTTTGCGTTTCTGGTTTGTTGCTTTTCTCTAGGCTGCTGTTTGCCTTTGTTTGTATTGGATCATTCTGTTTTGCTGCCCCTTTGCTCATCTTGAGCATTGGTGTGCTTTATAATATATCTTTTGCTGTCTCAAAAAAAAAAGAAGTAACAAAAACTATATATTGCTTAAAGAAAAGGTTTTGGTCTGCATGTAATTAGAAAAAAAACTATATAGGCTTTCCTGATTTGTACATATTATATTTCATTGTCTTTTCAAATCCAAAGAACAAACTCAACCATAGGTAGTACTGATTATTCAATCATTTTATATATTTGAATTCAACCATGATACAATACAGCTATTAATAGTGCATATTTTGCACTATTAAACGTATCAAAGTACTATTGTATTATCAGTGGCGCGTTTAATTAAGTTATTTACATATTGTAGGTGTTCAATGATTCTACGGCATTAACAGAGGATGACCTATATGAGCTGCGAAACTGCTGGGCAACTTGTTTTCTGGACCTATTTAATCCTAAGAATGATTATGACGATGTTGCTGAGGAAGGGAGTTAGGTTTGTGTGTGTGAAGTTACTTCGTATTTGGACTTGTTTTGATTTGTATTAATGTGATGATATTGTCACAAGTTATTATGTGACTTGTTTTGATTTTGGCTTTTGGATGTTGATTTTGGCTTTTGGATGTTTAATGATTATGACTTGTAATGACATTACTATTTTAGTTAATTTGGATGTTGAATGCGGTGGAATTTGCATAATGTTATCAATTTATAATTTTGGATGGCGTTTAGTAGTTATACTTTTGATGCTAGCATATGCGTAAAAAAAGAAATTAAGGATTTGAAAAAAAAATGCAGGATTTTGAAGAAAAAAAAGCAGGATTTTTATTTAAAAAAAAAAAACGTGGACCTTTTACATCTGTGGATAATTTGGACGGATGTGAAAACGGATGCTTTTACATCTGAGAAAATGGCACGTCAGTAGTAAAAAGTCCAATTTAATTTAAAAAAAAATTGAAACTTGCGCCTTTTACATCTGACGGAAATAAGAAACAGATGTAAAACGTGCACTTTTTACATCTGACAGAGCCAGTAGTAAAAAGTGTCCAACTTACTATGACTCGTGCGTTTATGACTGACCGGAGCCAGATGTAAAAGGTGTATTTGGACAGTAGTAAAAAGTGTTTTCTGCACTAGTGTGTTTCACTTTTAAAAAAAATAATCTATATAAATGGAATATTTAAAAAGTGCTTCGGAGACACTAGCTCGTTAACAAGTCGTTTAATAACTTATTGATATTATTATTTCTTACTAGCTTGGAGATTTAACTCAAACTACAGATCTTCCATTTCCACTAGCCTTAATAAATTTAACTCCAAAGCTACGATAATTCTCCTCCTCAGGATGACCTTTAGGGTTTACAATGACTAAACGCCTTCCATTGATATCATCATAGCTGTTAATATCACTAAATCCTCTCAAAGTTGGTGACCAATATACAAGCTTGTATACAAACTTATATCCAATCCATTCATTCTTAATGTAAAACACACCATCAATAACATTAGCATTACTAGCTTTAACATCTTCAATACTACCAATATTAATCCATGATGTACGGTATGTTAAATTTTCAACCAATATCCACTTCGAAGAATGAGCACATTCTGGTTTCGTATCAAATTCAATATCTATCTTTGAATAATCTTCAAGTATAGTTTTTTCGCCATCTTTTACATTAAATTTGACTGGTAAACCAAGAAAAGTCTCGGAAAAATCTTGAATTACAGTAAGTGGACATTTCTGACCTTTTGTTACACCAACCCTCAGTCCACCACCTCCTTCTCGTCCAGGTGTAGTTGGTAAAATATAGTATTTGGTACCAGGAACAAGAGGGTTTCCATCTGTGTCCTTCACTTAGACAATATCTTGTGTAAAGGATAATGGAAAGTGGGTGATTAAGGCAAAGAGGAGGAAAGAAAGGGTGGACAGTAATGTAGGCTTCATGCTTTGTCAAAGATATATCAATGTTGATCTACTTATATTTGTGTGTGTTTTGATATATAATTGCTCAAACCACTAACTATTTATAGACTTATTCTAAGAGTATAGATGTTTTAAGTTTTTTATTTTTTAAATAACCAATAAATCATTTAAGTTTATAATTTATAACATTTAGATCCTTCAGGTTATTCTCTGTACATATTTATTACTTAAAAAATTTCAAAGATATCTATCTATTACAAAAGTAAATCTTAAATAACCTATAGAAGTATTTTACTTAAAATTTATTTCATAGCTAACAATACTATATCAAATTACTGAGCTATATATATCGTGTCCTTTTTTGTGTGTGGTGGTATTATTCCTAGTTATGAGGTTGGTGTGGCTGTGTGTGGGTAGATTTGCTTTAATTTATTGGGTACTTCATCTTGAATAATCAAATTGATGGTATTTTATCTTGAATAATCAAATCCTTGGACTAAGTATCTGATACTTAGATTTTATTATCATTGGAGAGAGTCTAATTGACAATCCTTAATTCTTAATTCTTAGCAAAGATGCTTATTTAAGTATCTATCAAATTTTGATTCTTAGATTAAAACAATCATTTTTTCTCTTTCATTCATCATAGAAAGAACAAAAATATACGGTATTGTGGGACCTAATGAATAATGTTAACTACCCTAAAATAAGAATTTCTGGATGAAGCAAAATTTGTTAAGTTCCTTAAAAATTGTTTAATCCTACATGTCACGGTGGGACTTACGTGAATAGTGTTAAGAATATCAATTTAAATAACTAGGGATAAAAATACTCTTACACCTTCAATTGTTATATGTAATATAAATTTCGTATTTAATTTATATTTTATAACTTTTTACCAGTCCATCCTTTTTTTTATGGCTCCACCACTGTCGACACTGCCACATCAACCCGATAAATTGAAATAAGTACGACCACACACGCAAAAAAGAAACGAACATGATTCAACCACAATAAACCAATAGGTCCATAAATTAATTTTGTGTGCCCCATGGGTGGTATTTAATTTGTGCAGGGTGGTTAGTGAGGTTGTGGTGTGGTTCTATTATTATATACTAGTATGTAATTTTGAATATATGAGATGTACTAAAAAAACTCGCATTACAGCACTCTCTTTCAATATTAAGTGATGTTGAACCAATTTTTATAACATGAAACTCACATCGAGTATTTCAGTGAGTTGAAAAGAGCGTAAATGTTTTAACTTTGGCACAATATCTTGACAACACCACTAACCACCCCTAATTATAAGCACCTTATTATAAATGAGATTTGTCCTTAAATATAAATTTATTTTCAATCTTCTAGACACATTTATTATTAATTTTCCAAACATAACTCTATTTTGCATTGAAATATGTAAAGTCAACTAAAAATATATCTTTTCGTCAAGAACAATTTAGTAATTGCGATACTCAAAGAGTATATTTTAATTACACTATCAACTTTTCTTAATATGCGTGAAAATTTCTAAAAGGGGCTTGTAATAAGGGACGGAGGGAGTAATAACCATTGATCATGTGTTAATTTATGGTCAAAATTAATTAAATGAAGGGCTAAAATGTTCACCGAAGAACCTTCGGCGGAAACTGGAGAGAAGGTAGGATCCCTCGTAATAAAATTTTAAAAATCAATGGTACTCGTTGAAACTTTTACTTTCAATATATCATTTATAACATTATATCGATCCAAGTTGAATATCATAAGTTTTAATGGTCCAAGCTAAACGGACCCGGACAATAGTAAAGCTAGTAAGAATGGATTTGGATTTGATGTAGTAACCGCGTTACGCAGTTATTTGTCTTAACCCTCCAATCTAAAATCAACGATTAAGATTAATTATCTTGAATTTTGTTAATATATAATTTGAACTGGCCGATTTAAAATTAATAGCTATAATTTTAAATTGCGTGGTATTGCGTGTTGTTTTTACAACAGCAAAACCTAGTAAGAATACCTTGATCAAAAGAAATAAAAGCAATACTACTACTACCCACACCAACCTCATAAATGACTTCTAATTCAAAAAATCTAAGAATAAGTCTATAAAAAGAAATTTGAGGCGCTATACATACAATTTTTGTGCAAATATAGATAGATCAACATTAATATCCTTGACAAAGAATGAAACTTACATTACTTGCAACCCTTTCTTTCTTCCTCTTTGCCATAAGCACCTACTTTCCATTAACCTTTACACAAGATATCAACAAAGTGAAGGACACAGATGGAAACCCTCTTGTTCCTGGTGCCAAATACTATATTTTACCAACTACCTCCCGACGCGTGGTGGATTGAAGCTTGGTAAAACAATAGATCAGAAATGTCCACTTACTGTACTTCAAGATTATTCCGAGACTTTTATCGGCTTGCCAGTTAAATTTGATGTAAGAGATGGCAAAGATTTTATATCTGTAGATTTTTCCAACATAGATATCGAATTTGATACGAAACCGGAATGTGCTCATTCTTCAAAGTGGGTATTGGTTAAAAGTTATACATTCCTTCAAAGATGGATTGGTATTGGTAGTATTGAAGATATTGAAGCTAGTTATGGTAAAGTTATTAAGGGTGTGTTTAACATTGAGAAACATGGTTTGGGATATAAGCTTGTATATGTTATTGATGGTGGGGGTTCTAATTATATTGCAAGCTCTATTGATGTGAATGGAAGGCGTTTAGTTGTACCTGAAGAATTTGATACCTTTGAAGTTAAGTTGTTAGTGCCAATGGAAATGGAAGATCAGTAGTTTGAATTAAATCTCCAAACTAGTAAGATATAATAATATTAATAACAAGTACTCAATTTAGTGAGGGGGGTTTATTTTCAATTTTTTTTTTATCTCATTTTTGGCCTAAATTTGTATGATGTTAGTGGGAGGGTTTGTTTTCAATTATTTTTTTCGTGCTCATTTCATTTGCTAGTGTTGTAAATTTGATCTATATAATAATAGATCCAGAAGAAAATTTGTTGTTGTACTAAGACAAATTGAGATTTTACTTGATTGTTATATTATTGTTGATGCAGTTGCCTATTCAATACATACAAAATCATGAATTTTTTTAAAAAAAAATCTTTGAATGTAATGCAAAAATAACAATATCATTGATGTATCTGTTATGCAAAAAGAGGGTATAAACAAATTTTATGTTGATAATTAAGGAGATAGAAGTAGACGATTACAGTGGTTACAACGAGATCAAAGATTATATTGTCAAACCCAAGATGCTTCAAAAGGGCGTCTTGAGGACAAATTGCATTGATCGACTAGACCGCACCAATGTTGCGCAGTATGTGATGAGATATTTCGCAAGTGTACGATTATCCGCAAGTAGTAAAAAGAATATCGATCCACAGGGATTGTCTTAACCGAATTTAAAGGCAATTAAAACTATATTACTATTATCGAACAAAAACATAATTGGGGGATTTTTCAAATATCATAGTTAAAATGCAATTATCAACGAAACTTTCAAACACGAAGTTAGAAACGATTGAACCTCCATGCTTCCATGAACTCATTAAGGTGTAGTAGCTAAATTCACAAGTTCTGAATCAATTTCATGCAAGATTGATTAACCTAAGTTGCAACTACAAATCTCTTTGATAGTCACACTCTCTAAATAATGTCAATTACCTAATCTCTTAACCAATTCAACATTAATAGAGGATCAAGAACAGTTAATCATGCAATCACACAAATTCATACAAAATCTCTTAAGCATAAACATGTGTTCTATCAATCTAGGTCCATAATTCAAGTGCTATTCTCATAGAAACTCAATTACTAGATTCAAATCTAACTAGATCAAGGAAAGATAAGCATTAAACTCAAGATCAATAGATGCATAAAATCTGAATTCAATAACAGGAAACTTAGCTACAATATGATAGAGTTCAAGTTACATAGAGATTGAATCCAAATGAGGTTTAGCCAATAGTCATGGTGGATTGGAAGTGGAATTCATCATCTCCATTCATGATTATCAATCTTCTCTTCAAACCTTTTTAGATCTCGTTCTTGGAGGTAGAAAATCCTCAATTGTAAGCTTCCAATCTTCAGAATCCGAACCCTGTCCCTGAGTTTCAGCTTGGCTTTTATAGTTCTTCTAATTTTTCGCGCATCTTCCGCGCACGCTCTGCCTGGTCTCGCGCAGCTTCCGCGCACGCTAAGCCCTGACTCGCGCACGCTAAAATAGCAGAATGCTTTCCATTTTCTCAGCCACTTCCTCGCGCACGCTAGCTCCTCCTTAGCGCACGCGAACTTCAACCTCTTTTAACCACTTTTTGGCCATGCTTTCCCTCCTTTTTGACCTTGGCTTGTATTTCAAGTTATCTCTTAAACACCTCTATTTTTCATTACTTGTAGCTACTTTTATTTGCAAGAACCACTAAAAGTCCTTGAAACGATCCTTGATTTAGAGGAATGATGAGATATCATCACAACCCCAAACTTATCTCGTTCATTGTCCTCAAGGAACACTTTTATCAAACGAAAAACCACAAAAATTTGACAACCTTCTTAAATTACTTCAACACACAATTCATTTGATCTTTTCATCAAGCACTTCAATTGATCAAGCCTTTCATGCAACATCTTCCTACAATGACTTCAATTCACACAACCACGGAAGCATTCACAATATTTGATAACCAATGATCTCTTCACACACTCACCTTCACTCATTTATATAGTAGGCTAATCACTCAATCAGCACATACCTAACTCTTCTATCATAAGCTTGCAAGCACTCTAAAGATAAATCAAATAGCATATGAAACACACACATTAGAGGACTTTCAAGGTTATAATGGGGCTTGAGGTAAGGTGGATGTTTTTGGGAAGTGAGTTAAAAACTTGGAGTTAAGGACAAACTTTTCACACAATTTTCAACACAAAACTTCCATGTTTCAAGGCTATACTAGAGAGCATTTCATTTCCACAAATATCAACAATCATACAATCATAAACCATTCTTTTTCAAACTTTTCAAAGATTTTCTTTCTTTTCTTTTCACAATCTTTTTGAAGAAGTCATTTTTTTCACATTTTCAATTTTTGGACTTCTTATTTTTCACAATTTTTTTTTTCTTTTTCACTTTCAACATTTTCTTTCATTATTTTTCAACAATTCTCATAATATTTTTCATCAACAATTCTTTTTCATTGATTGCTCTAGTATTGATTGCTCTAGTATACCCACCCCAAACTTAATTTGTTGCTAGTTCCAAAAGCAACCCCAAACTTAAGCATTTGTCATAAGAACAAACAAAAACAATCAACTTAACTCCAAGAAAACAATTTTTTTAGAAAAAACAAGGGTTAAGAAGACAATCAACCAAGAAAAATTTGTCTTTACGGCTCAAAAGTGGGTTAGCAAAGGATATAACATGATAAAGGTAGGCTACAAAGGCTCTAGGTACCAACAAACTTGCCTCGTGTGCTAATCAATGCTACTCAATAAATCAAGAGAATAAAAGCAAGTTCTAGAGTCGAGAGAGATAGTGGACTCACATATTCAAGCAAATGGAGTGTATAGGCTCAAATCCTCACGGTTTAAAGGCTCGGATCATTAGATCATCAAATACGTGAATGTCCCCTAGCTTGTGCTTCAATCCATACATCACAAAAATCCGTTGTACTTCAAGCATCACAAATCCATGCCTAAGGTCAAAACCAAACAAACCATACATCAAAGCAATTCAAAAATGGTATCAAATCTTTGAGATCTTCCAAAGGATAAATGTGTGCCTAAACAACAATTAACAAGACAAATTTAAGAATCATGCAACATTCAAAATCATTCAACTTATTGAAGACAAAAGGGATAGAAACACAAAACCCATGGGTTGCCTCCCATGAAGCGCTTGTTGTTGACGTCTCAAGCTTGACGCATCAAAACCATGTTAGGGAGGATACTTCATCTTTGATTCCACCCGGCTCCTCTTGAGCTTCTCCCCAAGGATCACCTCTTGAGCAATACACAACACCTTCTCAAGAACCGGATGACTCATGAACTCGTTCCACTTATTCTCCGCTTTGTTTCTAGTCTTCTTTTTGGCTTTGGGGAGAATCTTTTTGGACTTTTTCACAACATTTTTCTTCTTTTGGACAACTTGAGCTGGATCAAGCATTCCGGACTCAACAAGCTTCATTACCTCTTTTTGCACCAATTCCTCCAAGGATGGGTTAGGAGGCTCAAGTGGCACATTACCCGGATTGGGCTCTTCTTCATTCTTGACCGGGGTCACACAAAGAACCGGGATAACACCATTCAAATCAAAACCTAGACCACCTTGACCTTCCTTGAATTTCTTCAACAATACCTCTTCGTCCAAGGGAGTGAGAGAGCTACTAACGATAACCGGATCCTTGAAATTTTCTTTCAAGAACACATACTTCCAATTGGGTGGAAGTTCTTTCAATTCCGGAACGGTAAGCATAGGTACCTCATCACTAGAGCTGTCCTTCACAACTTCTTCACTTGCCTCCACTTGGAAACATTTAGGCTTCTCCTTTTTATAGAGCTCCATTCCTTCAAAGACTTTGAAGCTCACACTCTCTTCTTCCAACCTCAACATCAATTCACCCATGGCAACATCAATTAATGCCCTACCGGTTGCTAAAAAGGGTCTTCCCAATAAAACCGGTGTATCCACACACTCATCCATATCAAGAATCACAAAGTCGGCCGGAAAGACAAATTCAGCACATCTCACCAATACATCTTGGAGTATCCCATACGGGTGTGTGACGGATCGATCGGCAAGAATGATTTGCATCTTAATTGGCTCAACTATTATTAAAATCCAAATCAATTGCCGTTCAAAAAAAAAATCCAAATCAATTTTCCAACCAACATCGTCCAAATCAATTTTCTTACGTTGCTTGTGTGTTGTATTGCATTTTAAATTATTTGTATTGTACTAATTACGTTGCTTGTGTGTATTATTGCATTTTAAATTATTTGTATCGTTTTAACTACGTTACTTGTGTGTTGTATTTTAAATTAAGTTTTATTATAATTGTAATCGGGAGTTTAATTTAATTTTAATCGATAATTGTAATTTTAATTTTAATCGATGATTTGTATCGTATAATTTTAATTTAATTTTAATAGATAATTGTATTTTTATATAATCATAAAAATAAAAATTTAAATAAGAATATGAAATAAAAAATGGTGGCGTAGAGTGTTGAATGAAAAACCATTGGAGGAGGTAAAAGTTGAATGAGTGTTGAATGAGTAGGTGGAAGAAAGAGAAGATGATGTGGAGTGTAAAAGTGGGTGTTGAAACTTCCCACCATTGTAGATGGTCTTATAGTTTAGACCCTAGAATTATTTGGACAGTGATGTCATTTATTGATAGTTGTAAGACAGTAACAAGTAACGTGAAAACTATAATATTAGAATGTTTCGTAATATGGGACAAGTGACAACACATTAGAAATCAATTTAAGTGTATGTTTGATTTTGCGGTGAGAATAATTGATTTTGACAAAATTGATTCTGTAAAATTGATTTTGGCCAAAATTGATTTTAAGTTAAAGTGGTTTATGTTTGGATATATTCATGTAAAAGTAAGTAAGTTGAACAAAATAGTTGAGTGTAAAAATCAATTCTAGAATCAGAAGCTACGATTTCTAGCTTCAAGTAGAATCAATTCTGGAGGCAGAATCAATTCTGCTTTTGAGAAACCAAACAAGTTAGAATCAATTCTACACGTCAAGAATCAATTCTGGCTGCTCCATAATTGAAACCAAACATGTAGGAGGAGATATATAGAATAGTGAATCCATCGATGATATTATCATTGTAGCTCAAATGCTTGAACAAAATTGTATATTATGATGTTTGTAACACATGTTCCATGGTTCAGGTTGAAGTATACTTGGACTGGTGTCCAACACCAGTGGTCTCAGAACGTTCTCTTGATGAGCTGTGTTTGACAGTGATGCAGTTAGACTGTTTATGTTAGTTGTTAGCTATTAGCAATTAGTCGGTTAGTTCGTTAGTTAGGGGATTTTTTATTTTGTCTTAGGTAGTTAAGTACAATTGCTTGGTAAGAGAAGCAAGCCCATTTTTATATAATATTACCTTTGCCCCTAGTAGATGAATAACAATCTTCTATTTTTTCCTATTCTCTTCTTTCAATTCAATTCATTCTCTCTCAAATTACTCCAACATATTATAGATACTACATACTAGAATTTTAAACTTGTGATATTGATTTTTTCTATGCACCACTAAATTATTATTCTAGAAACTTCTAGACATATGCATCATTACTTGGTTATTTCATATATTACTAATGTATTCTAGAAATATCTAGAAACATGCATTATATTTCAACAATCAATGTTGCCGGAAGAATCTCCAATTGTCACTTCATCACCTTTAATCGTACCTTCATTGTCCTTCAACGACACCGTTTCAGCGCCAATATTCATATCAGGGTTTTGGTCCCTGTAAAAAAAATCCACCCAATTTCCCATTGTAAAATTTAAACCCATAAGTTTTAGTCCTTCATTTGATTTGTCAGAAGAAAAAAAAAGGAAAAAAAAAAAAACCATTATCTTTAGTTTGTTATTATCTTTTTTAAAAAAATATATATATTTTACCAAATAACTTTGAAGTTAAAAACAACAATCACCAAACAACTTTATCTTTTTTCTGAAAAGCTATTATTTTCACTTTCAGCTTTCAGATGGCTTCTAAGACCTAAAAAATGAAACCTATATTACTTGCCACCCTTTCTTTCTTCCTCTTTGCCTTAACCACCCACTTTTCATTAACCTTTACACAAGATATTGACAAAGTGAAGGACACAGATGGAAACCCTCTTGTTCCTGGTGCCAAATACTATATTTTACCAACTACCTCCGGACGCGATGCTTGGTAAAACAATAGATCAGAAATGTCCACTTACTGTACTTCAAGATTATTCCGAGACTTTTATCGGCTTGCCAGTTAAATTTAATGTAAGAGATGGCAAAGATTTTATATCTGTAGATTTTTCCGACATAGATGTCAAATTTGCTACGAAACCGGAATGTGCTCATTCTTCAAAGTGGGTATTGGTTAAAAGTTATAGATTCCTTCAAAGATGGATTGGTATTCGTAGTATTGAAGATATTGAAGCTAGTTATGGTAAAGTTATTAAGGGTGTGTTTAACATTGAGAAACATGGTTTGGGATATAAGCTTGTATATGTTATTGATGGTGGGGGTTCTAATTATATTGCAAGCTCTATTGATGTGAATGGAAGGCGTTTAGTTGTACCTGAAAGAATTTGATACCTTTGAAGTTAAATTTGTTAGTGCCAATGGAAATGGAAGATCAGTAGTTTGAATTAAATCTCCAAACTAGTAAGATATAATAATATTAATAATAAGTACTCAATTTAGTGAGGGGATTTGTTTTCAATTTTTCTTATATCTCATTTTTGGCCTAAATTTGTATGATGTTAGTGGGAGGGTTTGTTTTCAATTATTTTTTTTGTGCTCATTTCATTTGCTAGTGTTGTAAATTTGATCTATATAATAATAGATCCAGAAGAAAATTTGTTGTTGTACTATGACAAATTGAGATTTTACTTGATTGTTATATTATTGTTGATGCAGTTGCCTATTCAATACATACAAAATCATGAATTTTAAAAAAAAAATCTTTGAATGTAATGCAAAAATAACAATATCATTGATGAATTTGTTATGGAAAAAGAGGGTATAAACAAATTTTATGTTGATAATTAAGGAGATAGAAGTAGACGATTACAGTGGTTACAACGAGATCAAAGATTATATTGTCAAACCCAAGATGCTTCAAAAGGGCGTCTTGAGGACAAATTGCATTGATCGACTAGACCGCACCAACGTTGCGCAGTATGCTTATGAACTAGTTGCACTTGGACGACAGTTACAAGCATTAGAATTTATTGAATCATTGCATATTGATCTTGACATCCATTTGGAAAAGGAAGTAATGACAACTTGTTAGTCCATCAGAGACACATTACCGATTCAAATATGCAGAACCCTCATATTGAAAGGCTAATCGGTCTCCCATGGACTCATAAGTTGTCATTACTTCCATTGCCAAAGGTTGTCAAGATCAATAAGCAAGTATTCAATAAATCCTAATGTTTGTAACTGACGTCCAAGTACAACTAGTCCATAAGTATACAACGCAATGTTAGTGCAGTCAAGACAATCAATGAAATTTTTCCTCAAGACGCTTTTTTGAAGCATCTTGAGTTTAACACTGTAATCTTTGATCTTGTCATCACCACTACAATTTCCAACATTTTCAACAATTTCAAAGAACACTATTTTACACCTCTAACCAATAAGATCTTATCATCTTTTAAACTAACTTTCGATCGGAAGTCATGTAAAAGAAATTGTAGATATAAAAGATGATTAAACTAATCCAATATGTCACGCTAAATATAAGTTGAAAGAGATATATAGGACTAAAAAAAATTAGTTGAGACTTTATTTACAAAAAACTAAATTAATGATGTATTATTATTGCATACCTCGAGTACTTCATCAATTTGATTTTTGAGATTTATGGTAATCTTATAAGAACGTCTTCATCTTTAAAATTTAGGATCAAACTGGATCGACAAAAAATTATACACACGGTCAACTCAATCATGTTTTTAAATGGAGATCTTCTATTAAATCAGATACAAAATAAATTAAACCAACATAATTCATGAATCTAAATTGATTTAGAACTTACATGTGGAATCACAACAACAATCGTCGGTGGACCTACAGGGGCAATGTAGAACACTCGTATGAATATAAGATTGGAAAAGAATTATATGAAGAACACAACAAGCAAAAATGAGGCGCCCGCTCGTTTATATATGTATCACAAAAGATGGAGATCAGATTTAGGGTTAGAGAGATGGATGGACTATGTGTTAGGCTGCACTGCAGTGGCCCTGGCCCTGCAAGACTTTCTACCTTTTTATATTATATATATAGTATATACCCCCAAATTTTATCGGTGTGTTATGAAACTATTAAGATCGTGGAAAAACAAAAAACAAAAAAAATAAAAATTTCATTAGATTATCGAATTTATTGTTATAGAGTCGGAAACTTGTTTTTCTTTTTCTTTATGGTTGTAATTTTTAATTCTAAAATTAAAAACATTAAATTACTAAAACTTAGTACTAGGATTAATGTTCTTGTGTCTTTATTGTAGGTATTGAATTTCCACTGTCATTTAACAGTGACTAATTTACATCCTCTCAGCAAAAAAAAATTCCATATATACGCAAATAGAGCTTTTAAAATGGACTAGCCCACATAGGTCAGCCGCTAATACGTGATAACGTAGGACTTGAGCCTAAAAATAAGAGCCTAAATGTTTCCAGACAATTTTTGCCCGACTTAATAAAGGCCATCATAAAAATGGGCTAGCCGTATATCCCTTGGATAGCTCACAGCCCGCCTAAAATAAAAGTTTATATATATATATATATATATATATATATATATATATATATATGGGGGTTAGCTATTGTCCCGGAAATAAATTAAATTAAGAAAATTTATTTTCCCACCCCCCAATTTTTTTTCTCACTCAAAAAATTTTGGGAAACGTTTTCCAAAAAAAATTTAAAGGCAAAAAATTCTACACACCCATAAAAATAAAGGAAATTTTAGGGGGGGAAGAGAAATTACATTGAAAAAGATTTTGGAAAACGTTTTCTGAAATTTTTCTGAGAGAAAAGAGAAACTTGGATGGTGGGATTAAATTAATTTACCAACGGCCCAATAATTACTTGGGCCCAAATGACTCATAAGTCACTCACATTCTCACAGCAAATTGTTGCAACACAATTGGAAAGGCAAAACCAGTACCACGCAACTACGCCGGATCATGTTTCAAAAATGTTAGAAGGTTTTTTGCACCTTGAAAATTTTTATAACTGAAAAATAATAAGGAGTTGTTGGCAACCTTGCCCATATAACCCCACAAGAGAAGTGACATATTGCAATTTGGGGTGATGAGGTGATACCAATTGAAAATTCCTATTATTTCACTTTCTCTCCACAAAATCTAGATTATCCGGGTAGTATTTCTATCCCTTGCATTGTAGGAAACATCAAATTAGAAAGAGTTTTATGTGATAGTGGGGTTAGCTTGAACTTGATGCACCTCTCACTTAGCAAAAGAATTTTAAAATTTGGTGAACTCCTACCTACTTCTATGGAAGTACAAATATTTGATAAAACAAGAGCACACCGGTTGGCATAAGACAAAATTTATCCGTGCAAATTGGAAACACTATTATTCCTACTGATTATTTAATATTGGATTTTGTTAAGATAGTTAGAGTTTGTTGGTGTTAGTTAATTAGTTAGAAATTAGTTATAGTTAATTAGTTACTCAGTTAGTTAGTTAGTTAGTTGAGTATTATAAATAGAACACAAATTAATGTACACATTTTACTATCTTTTATCAATTAAATATGAACTCTTATGAACTTTTACCTCATGAGCATAACTATACTCTCTTTCTATCCTATGTGTATGATCTATGACACTATGATCCTATGATTCTTAACATATTCTGAAATAGAATCGGATTGGTCTATAGTTTTTGATACAAGTTTCCTAAACACAACAGTAGCAATCTTAAATATCAAGAAGGGCACAATAATTTTTATCTTGGGAAAGAAAGAGTAGAACTCAACATGAGCAAACATGAGACTACCCCCATGAAATATTATTGTGCTCAAATAACGGACGTTGAAGCCCAAATTGTTAAAAATGTCCTTAATAAAATTTGCTACACCCAGTGAGTGATTGAACACAATTATGATACCACTATTAATATTTGAGGTAGTAGTTAAGACCATCTACAATGGAGGTGTTGAAAGGTGTTTCAACACAGCAAACAAGTGCAATGGGGGTGTTGAAACTGAGTTGGAAGAGAGAGAAGTTGAAACTTTTCAACACAGTTGAATGCTGAAGAGGGAGACACGCGGCCAGTTTTTATTTGTTGAAATCCGGCGCGTGCACATCACGCGCAGACAAGGCGCGTTTTCGCTTCCTGGACGCGGAGAGAGAAGATTCCGTTGGATAAGGGGGACGCGTGGCAGCCTCTGATTGGTTGTCCGGATTTTTATCTCATTTTATCTTTAAACTCAATTATTTCATTGCAAATTAATTTTTTTTATTTTTATACCAAATTTCATGAATTTGTTTGTCTATAAATAGAGACTTGGTTCATTTGATTTGGACACGGAAAAAAAACCAAATTTTTTACTCTCTTAATCTTATTATTATCTTTCTATTAGTGTTTATTTTGAAGTTTTAGTCTTTGTTTAGTGAAATGGATCTCAATAATCATTTCAACGCCCAAAATTCTTCTAATACTCCAAACAATTATCAAAATCCCAACAATTATCAAAATCCCAACTATTATCAAAATCTCAACTATTATTAAAATCCAAATCAATTGCCGTTCAAAAAAAATAAAAATCCAAATCAATTTTCCAACCAACATCCTCCAAATCAATTTTCTTACGTTGCTTGTGTGTTGTATTGCATTTTAAATTATTTGTATTGTACTAATTACGTTGCTTGTGTGTATTATTGCATTTTAAATTATTTGTATCGTTTTAACTACGTTACTTGTGTGTTGTATTTTAAATTAAGTTTTATTATAATTGTAATCGGGAGTTTAATTTAATTTTAATCGATAATTGTAATTTTAATTTTAATCGATGATTTGTATCGTATAATTTTAATTTAATTTTAATAGATAATTGTATTTTTATATAATCATAAAAATAAAAATTTAAATAAGAATATGAAATAAAAAATGGTGGCGTAAAGTGTTGAATGAAAAACCACTGGAGGAGGTAAAAGTTGAATGAGTGTTGAATGAGTAGGTGGAAGAAAGAGAAGATGATGTGGAGTGTAAAAGTGGGTGTTGAAACTTCCCACCATTGTAGATGGTCTTATAGTTTAGACCATAGAATTATTTGGACAGTGATGTCATTTATTGATAGTTGTAAGACAGTAACAAGTAACGTGAAAACTATAATATTAGAATGTTTCGTAATATGGGACAAGTGACAACACATTAGAAATCAATTTAAGTGTATGTTTGATTTTGCGGTGAGAATAATTGATTTTGACAAAATTGATTCTGTAAAATTGATTTTGGCCAAAATTGATTTTAAGTTAAAGTGGTTTATGTTTGGATATATTCATGTAAAAGTAAGTAAGTTGAACAAAAAATTTGAGTGTAAAAATCAATTCTAGAATCAGAAGCTACGATTTCTAGCTTCAAGTAGAATCAATTCTGGAGGCAGAATCAATTCTGCTTTTGAAAAACCAAACAAGTTAGAATCAATTCTACACGTCAAGAATCAATTCTGGCTGCTCCAGAATTGAAACCAAACATGTAGGAGGAGATATATAGAATAGTGAATCCATCGATGATATTATCATTGTAGCTCAAATGCTTGAACAAAATTGTATATTATGATGTTTGTAATACATGTTCCATGGTTCAGGTTGAAGTATACTTGGACTGGTGTCCAACACCAGTGGTCTCAGAACGTTCTCTTGATGAGCTGTGTTTGACAGTTATGCAGTTAGACTGTTTATGTTAGTTGTTAGCTATTAGCAATTAGTCGGTTAGTTCGTTGGTTAGGGGATTTTTGATTTTGTCTTAGGTAGTTAAGTACAATTGCTTGGTAAGAGAAGCAAACCCATTTTTATATAATATTACCTTTGCCCCTAGTAGATGAATAACAATCTTCTATTTTTCCCTATTCTCTTCTTTCAATTCAATTCATTCTCTCTCAAATTACTCCAACATATTATAGATACTACATACTAGAATTTTAAACTTGTGATATTGATTTTTTCTATGCACCACTAAATTATTATTCTAGAAACTTCTAGACATATGCATCATTACTTGGTTATTTCATATATTACTAATGTATTCTAGAAATATCTAGAAACATGCATTATATTTCAACAATCAATGTTGCCGGATGAATCTCCAATTGTCACTTCATCACCTTTAATCGTACCTTCATTGTCCTTCAACGACACCGTTTCAGCGCCAATATTCATATCAGGGTTTTGGTCCCTGTAAAAAAAATCCACCCAATTTCCCATTGTAAAATTTAAACCCATAAGTTTTAGTCCTTCATTTGATTTGTCAGAAGAAAAAAAAAGGAAAAAAAAAAAAACCATTATCTTTAGTTTGTTATTATCTTTTTTAAAAAAATATATATATTTTACCAAATAACTTTGAAGTTAATAGGCTTTTACCCCCTTGTAAAATAGGCGAATTTTGATTTACCCCCCTATAAAATATTTCTTTAAGATTTCCCTCTTGCAAAATATTTTTTTTTTGTTTACCCCCTTGGGTGCACTTTTTAAATCGGTTATTTTGTTCAACCGATTTAAAAAGTGTTGTTTTTTAAATCGGTTTTTTCTATTCAACCGATTTAAAAAGTGCACCCAAGGGGGTAAACCAAAAATAAATATTTTGCAAGGGGGAAATCTTAAGGAAATTTTTTATAGGGGGGTAAAGCAAAATTCGTCTATTTTGCAGGGGGGTAAAAACCTATTAGCCCAAAAATATATATATTTTACCAAATAACTTTGAAGTTAAAAACAACAATCACCAAACAACTTTATCTTTTTTCTGAAAAGCTATTATTTTCACTTTCAGCTTTCAGATAGCTTCTAAGACCTAAAAAATGAAACCTATATTACTTGCCACCCTTTCTTTCTTCCTCTTTGCCTTAACCACCCACTTTTCATTAACCTTTACACAAGATATTGACAAAGTGAAGGACACAGATGGAAACCCTCTTGGTCCTGGTGCCAAATACTATATTTTACCAACTACCTCCGGATGCGATGCAGGTGGTGGACTAAAGCTTGGTAAAACAATAGATCAAAAATGTCCACTTACTGTACTTCAAGATTATTCCGAGACTTTTATCGGCTTGCCAGTTAAATTAAATGTAAGAGATGGCAAAGATTTTATATTTGTAGATTTTTCCGACATAAATATCGAATTTGATATGAAACCAGAGTGTGCTCATTCTTCCAAGTGGGTATTGGTTAAAAGTTATACATTCCTTTAAAAATGGATTGGTATTGGTAGTATTGAAGATATTGAAGCTAGTTATGGTAAAGTTATTAAGGCTATGTTTAACATTGAGAAACATGGTTTGGGATATAAGCTTGTACATGTTATTGATGGTGGGGGTTCTAATGATAGTGCAAGCTCTATTGATGTGAATGGAAGGCGTTTAGTTGTACCTGAAGAATTTAATACCTTTGAAGTTAAGTTGTTAGTGCCAATGGAAATGGAAGATCAGTAGTTTGAATTAAATCTCCAAACT
Source organism: Trifolium repens (assembly GCA_030408175.1). Lineage (NCBI taxonomy): Eukaryota > Viridiplantae > Streptophyta > Magnoliopsida > Fabales > Fabaceae > Trifolium > Trifolium repens. The sequence goes on from CP125847.1 coordinate 14,777,288, forward strand.
AGTAAGATATAATAATATTAATAATAAGTACTCAATTTAGTGAGAGGGGTTTATTTTCAATTTTTCTTTTATCTCATTTTTGGCCTAAATTTGTATGATGTTAGTGGGAGGGTTTGTTTTCAATTATTTTTTTTGTGCTCATTTCATTTGCTAGTGTTGTAAATTTGATCTATATAATAATAGATCCAGAAGAAAATTTGTTGTTGTACTAAGACAAATTGAGATTTTACTTGATTGTTATATTATTGTTGATGCAGTTGCCTATTCAATACATACAAAATCATGAATTTTTTTAAAAAAAAATCTTTGAATGTAATGCAAAAATAACAATATCATTGATGAATCTGTTATGGAAAAAGAGGGTATAAACAAATTTTATGTTGATAATTAAGGAGATAGAAGTAGACGATTACAGTGGTTACAACGAGATCAAAGATTATATTGTCAAACCCAAGATGCTTCAAAAGGGCGTCTTGAGGACAAATTGCATTGATCGACTAGACCGCACCAATGTTGCGCAGTATGTGATGAGATATTTCGCAAGTGTACGATTATCCGCAAGTAGTAAAAAGAATATCGATCCACAGGGATTGTCTTAACCGAATTTAAAGGCAATTAAAACTATATTACTATTATCGAACAAAAACATAATTGGGGGATTTTTCAAATATCATAGTTAAAAGGCAATTATCAACGAAACTTTCAAACACGAAGTTAGAAACGATTGAACCTCCATGCTTCCATGAACTCATTAAGGTGTAGTAGCTAAATTCACAAGTTCTGAATCAATTTCATGCAAGATTGATTAACCTAAGTTGCAACTACAAATCTCTTTGATAGTCACACTCTCTAAATAATGTCAATTACCTAATCTCTTAACCAATTCAACATTAATAGAGGATCAAGAACAGTTAATCATGCAATCACACAAATTCATACAAAATCTCTTAAGCATAAACATGTGTTCTATCAATCTAGGTCCATAATTCAAGTGCTATTCTCATAGAAACTCAATTACTAGATTCAAATCTAACTAGATCAAGGAAAGATAAGCATTAAACTCAAGATCAATAGATGCATAAAATCTGAATTCAATAACAAGAAACTTAGCTACAATGTGATAGAGTTCAAGTTACATAGAGATTCAATCCAAATGAGGTTTAGCCAATAGTCATGGTGGATTGGAAGTGGAATTCTTCATCTCCATTCATGATTATCAATCTTCTCTTCAAACCTTTTTAGATCTCGTTCTTGGAGGTAGAAAATCATCAATTGTAAGCTTCCAATCTTCAGAATCCGAACCCTGTCCCTGAGTTTCAGCTTGGCTTTTATAGTTCTTCTAATTTTTCGCGCATCTTCCGCGCACGTTCTGCCTGGTCTTGCGCAGCTTCCGCGCACGCTAAGCCCTGACTCGCGCACGCTAAAATAGCAGAATGCTTTCCATTTTCTCAGCCACTTCCTCGCGCACGCTAGCTCCTCCTTAGCGCACGCGAACTTCAACCTCTTTTAACCACTTTTTGGCCATGCTTTCCCTCCTTTTTGACCTTGGCTTGTATTTCAAGTTATCTCTTAAACACCTCTATTTTTCATTACTTGTAGCTACTTTTATTTGCAAGAACCACTAAAAGTCCTTGAAACGATCCTTGATTTAGAGGAATGATGAGATATCATCACAACCCCAAACTTATCTCGTTCCTTGTCCTCAAGGAACACTTTTATCAAACGAAAAACCACAAAAATTTGACAACCTTCTTAAATTACTTCAACACACAATTCATTTGATCTTTTCATCAAGTACTTCAATTGATCAAGCCTTTCATGCAACATCTTCCTACAATGACTTCAATTCACACAACCACGGAAGCATTCACAATATTTGATAACCAATGATCTCTTCACACACTCACCTTCACTCATTTATATAGTAGGCTAATCACTCAATCAGCACATACCTAACTCTTCTATCATAAGCTTGCAAGCACTCTAAAGATAAATCAAATAGCATATGAAACACACACATTAGAGGACTTTCAAGGTTATAATGGGGCTTGAGGTAAGGTGGATGTTTTTGGGAAGTGAGTTAAAAACTTGGAGTTAAGGACAAACTTTTCACACAATTTTCAACACAAAACTTCCATGTTTCAAGGCTATACTAGAGAGCATTTCATTTCCACAAATATCAACAATCATACAATCATAAACCATTCTTTTTCAAACTTTTCAAAGATTTTCTTTCTTTTCTTTTCACAATCTTTTTGAAGAAGTCATTTTTTTCACATTTTCAATTTTTGGACTTCTTATTTTTCACAATTTTTTTTTCTTTTTCACTTTCAACATTTTCTTTCATTATTTTTCAACAATTCTCATAATATTTTTCATCAACAATTCGTTTTCATTGATTGCTCTAGTATTGATTGCTCTAGTATACCCACCCCAAACTTAATTTGTTGCTAGTTCCAAAAGCAACCCCAAACTTAAGCATTTGTCATAAGAACAAACAAAAACAATCAACTTAACTCCAAGAAAACAATTTTTTTAGAAAAAACAAGGGTTAAGAAGACAATCAACCAAGAAAAATTTGTCTTTACGGCTCAAAAGTGGGTTAGCAAAGGATATAACATGATAAAGGTAGGCTACAAAGGCTCTAGGTACCAACAAACTTGCCTCGTGTGCTAATCAATGCTACTCAATAAATCAAGAGAATAAAAGCAAGTTCTAGAGTCGAGAGAGATAGTGGACTCACATATTCAAGCAAATAGAGTGTACAGGCTCAAATCCTCACGGTTTAAAGGCTCGGATCATTAGATCATCAAATACGTGAATGTCCCCTAGCTTGTGCTTCAATCCATACATCACAAAAATCCGTTGTACTTCAAGCATCACAAATCCATGCCTAACGTCAAAACCAAACAAACCATACATCAAAGCAATTCAAAAATGGTATCAAATCTTTGAGATCTTCCAAAGGATAAATGTGTGCCTAAACAACAATTAACAAGACAAATTTAAGAATCATGCAACATTCAAAATCATTCAACTTATTGAAGACAAAAGGGATAGAAACACAAAACCCATAGGTTGCCTCCCATGAAGCGCTTGTTGTTGACGTCTCAAGCTTGACGCATCAAAACCATGTTAGGGAGAATACTTCATCTTTGATTCCACCCGGCTCCTCTTGAGCTTCTCCCCAAGGATCACCTCTTGAGCAATACACAACACCTTCTCAAGAACCGGATGACTCATGAACTCGTTCCACTTATTCTCCCCTTTGTTTCTAGTCTTCTTTTTGGCTTTGGGGAGAATCTTTTTGGACTTTTTCACAACATTTTTCTTCTTTTGGACAACTTGAGCCGGATCAAGCATTCCAGACTCAATAAGCTTCATTACCTCTTTTTGCACCAATTCCTCCAAGGATGGGTTAGGAGGCTCAAGTGGCACATTACCCAGATTGGGCTCTTCTTCATTCTTGACTGGGGTCACACAAAGAACCGGGATAACACCATTCAAATCAAAACCTAGACCACCTTGACCTTCCTTGAATTTCTTCAACAATACCTCTTCGTCCAAGGGAGTGAGAGAGCTACTAACGATAACCGGATCCTTGAAATTTTCATTCAAGAACACATACTTCCAATTGGGTGGAAGTTCTTTCAATTCCGGAACGGTAAGCATAGGTACCTCATCACTAGAGTTGTCCTTCACAACTTCTTCACTTGCCCCCACTTGGAAACATTTAGGCTTCTCCTTTTTATAGAGCTCCATTCCTTCAAAGACTTTGAAGCTCACACTCTCTTCTTCCAACCTCAACATCAATTCACCCATGGCAACATCAATTAATGCCCTACCGGTTGCTAAAAAGGGCCTTCCCAATAAAATCGGTGTATCCACACACTCATCCATATCAAGAATCACAAAGTCGGCCGGAAAGACAAATTCAGCACATCTCACCAATACATCTTGGAGTATCCCATACGGGTGTGTGACGGATCGATCGGCAAGAGTGATTTGCATCTTAATTGGCTTGACCACGGCACCGGGAATGCGCTTCATCAAACTAAGAGGCATCAAATTAATGCTAGCTCCCAAATCACAAAGGGCTCTTCCTACATGCAAATTCCCAATTGAGATAGGAATTGTGAAGCTACCGGGGTCCTTTTTCTTTTGAGGTAGTTTGGATTGGATAGTAGCGCTACACTCTTCATTCAACAACACCGGCTCATCCTCTTTGAGCTTTCTCTTCTTAGTCAACACTTCCTTCATGAATTTGGCAAACAACGGCATGTGCTCCAACATGTCGGCAAAAGGAATGTCAACTTGTAGGCTATGGTACATTTTCATGAATTTTCCGAAAGCGTCCTCTTGGCTTTTCTCTTTCTTCGGTGCACGAGGGTAAGGTAACTTATCATATGGAGACACTTCCTTAGGACCGGAATCGTTCATGAGATCCCTCTTCTTTTGCTTTCTCCGTTTTTCAATCTCCTTCCTCAAGACTTTTCTCTCATTTTCAACTTCGCCCCCATTCTCCTCATCACACTCATTTTCAACTTCTACCTCAAGCTCACTTTTTTTCTCCTTTTTTTCAAATTTTTCTTCTATGCTTGACTCTTTTTCAACTTCTCCCTCAACCTTTCTTTTCACTCTTGGCTCTCTTACCGGTGGTGTAGGAACCACTCTAGATCTCAACTCGATAGCATTGCAACTCTCCTTTCTAGGATTTTCACAAGTGTTCCCTACAAAACCTCCACTAGATGACGAAGCCATTTGCTTTGATAATTGACCAATTTGTACCTCCAAGTTCTTTATAGATGCTTTGTGATTCTCGTTGGAAGTCTCTTAGTTAATCCTCATGGTTTCAAAATTGCTTTGCGTCATTTTAATGAATTGAGTGAGAGTGTCTTCCAATGGTGAGGCACGACTTTGTTGAGGTAAGTTCGGGGATTATTTTGGTTTTCACCCCACCCTTGATTGTAGGGGTTACTCTTCCTAAAATTTGCCAAATACTTGGCCTCTTCGGACCCTTTGGGCATACATTCCCCATTCTCATGGGCTTGGTGACAAAAATCACACCGGAGTCCTTGCACTTGGCTAACTTGTGCCTTTGATTGGTGTTGAGCGGATGAAGCTTTGGTGAAATGTTGGACCAATGCTTCCATTTTGTTATTCATCAACTTTTGCTCGGCCAATAAGGCGGAGTTTGCTTCAAGTTCAAGCATTCCCGGATTCTCCCTTGCTCCACGATCATTGTTAGCCCTATACTCATTTTGAGCCATAGATTCAATCAATTCCATGGCTTCTTGCTCATTCTTATTTTTCAAAGATCCACCCGCCGAAGCATCCAATAACATCCTTGTTTGGGCTCTTAAACCTTGAGTGAAATGTTGCATTTGAGCATGTGTATCGATGCCATGCTTGGGACACTTCTTTAAGCACAATTTGAATCTCTCCCAAGCATCATAGAGTGATTCGGCATCCCCTTGCTCAAAATTAACTATGTCGGCCCTCCTTTCAAGGAACTTGTGAATCGGGAAATACCTTTCAAGGAACTTTCTCTCTAGTTCTTGCCATGTGTTGATGGTACCACTTGGCAAAGTATCTAGCCAATCCTTTGCTCTTCCGGTTAGTGAGAACTTGAACAATCTTAGCCTCTTTTGAGACTCATTGATATTTGGTGGATCCGTGTAGTCACACGCTTCATAAAACCGACCAAGATGAAGATTTGGGCATTGACTTTCCGCCCCCGAATATTGGTCCTCTTTCAAAGCATTGATCACGGAGTTCTTGATATCAAAATTAACCGGATTTGCCGGTTGGAACCCCAAGTTTGCTAATTGTCCATCATTCCATTGACCATAATCGCCTAGAGTCCTCCTAGGTGGAGGTGGTGGTGGTGGATTATCCCCCATCTCAAGGTGTTCCTCTTCAAATTCTTGAGAACTAATAGATGCGGTCTCAATGTTCTCCTGTTCAACCTGTGCTAATCTCTCCGCTTCTTTGGCTAATCGAGCTTCTTTACGGTTAGCCTTTGCAAACTTTTCGATTTCCAGCACGAATAGTAATTCACCTCCTCTCCTACCTTGCATACACAACACAAACAAGAAAAGGTAATTCCGAACAAGCAAACAAATGAAATTGAAATTTAAACACTATCCTAAATTTTTTTGTTTTGGTTTTTAAATGAAAATTACAACTAAAAACAGAAAATTAAAACTATAACACAATTCCAATTGCCTTGTCGATTTAACGACAATCCCCGGCAACGGCGCCAAAAACTTGATGAGATATTTCGCAAGTGTACGATTATCCGCAAGTAGTAAAAAGAATATCGATCCACAGGGATTGTCTTAACCGAATTTAAAGGCAATTAAAACTATATTACTATTATCGAACAAAAATATAATTGGGGGATTTTTCAAATATCAAAGTTAAAATGCAATTATCAACGAAATTTTCAAACACGAAGTTAGAAACGATTGAACCTCCATGCTTCCATGAACTCATTAAGGTGTAGTAGCTAAATTCACAAGTTCTGAATCAATTTCATGCAAGATTGATTAACCTAAGTTGCAACTACAAATCTCTTTGATAGTCACACTCTCTAAATAATGTCAATTACCTAATCTCTTAACCAATTCAACATTAATAGAGGATCCAGAACAGTTAATCATGCAATCACACAAATTCATACAAAATCTCTTAAGCATAAACATGTGTTCTATCAATCTAGGTCCATAATTCAAGTGCTATTCTCATAGAAACTCAATTACTAGATTCAAATCTAACTAGATCAAGGAAAGATAAGCATTAAACTCAAGATCAATAGATGCATAAAATCTGAATTCAATAACAGGAAACTTAGCTACAATATGATAGAGTTCAAGTTACATAGAGATTCAATCCAAATGAGGTTTAGCCAATAGTCATGGTGGATTGGAAGTGGAATTCTTCATCTCCATTCATGATTATCAATCTTCTCTTCAAACCTTTTTAGATCTCGTTCTTGGAGGTAGAAAATCCTCAATTGTAAGCTTCCAATCTTCAGAATCCGAACCCTGTCCCTGAGTTTAAGCTTGGCTTTTATAGTTCTTCTAATTTTTCGCGCATCTTCCGCGCACGCTCTGCCTGGTCTCGCGCAGCTTCCGCGCACGCTAAGCCCTGACTCGCGCACGCTAAAATAGCAGAATGCTTTCCATTTTCTCAGCCACTTCCTCGCGCACGCTAGTTCCTCCTTAGCGCACGCGAACTTCAACCTCTTTTAACCACTTTTTGGCCATGCTTTCCCTCCTTTTTGACCTTGGCTTGTATTTCAAGTTATCTCTTAAACACCTCTATTTTTCATTACTTGTAGCTACTTTTATTTGCAAGAACCACTAAAAGTCCTTGAAACGATCCTTGATTTAGAGGAATGATGAGATATCATCAGTATGCTTATGAACTAGTTGCACTTGGACGACAGTTACAAGCATTAGAATTTATTGAATCATTGCATATTGATCTTGACATCCATTTGGAAAAGGAAGTAATGGCAACTTGTGAGTCCATCAGAGACACATTACCGATTCAAATATGCAGAACCCTCATATTGAAAGGCTAATGGGTCTCTCATGGACTCATAAGTTGTCATTACTTCCATTGCCAAAGGTTGTCAAGATCAATAAGCGAGTATTCAATAAATCCTAATGTTTGTAACTGACGTCCAAGTACAACTAGTCCATAAGTATACAGCGCAATGTTAGTGCAGTCAAGACAATCAATGAAATTTTTCCTCAAGACGCTTTTTTGAAGCATCTTGAGTTTAACACTGTAATCTTTGATCTTGTCATCACCACTACAATTTCCAACATTTTCAACAATTTCAAAGAACACAATTTTACACCTCTAACCAATAAGATCTTATCATCTTTTAAACTAACTTCCGATCGGAAGTCATGTAAAAGAAATTGTAGATATAAAAGATGATTAAACTAATCCAATATGTCACGCTAAATATAAGTTGAAAGAGATATATAGGACTAAAAAAAATTAGTTGAGACTTTATTTACAAAAAACTAAATTAATGATGTATTATTATTGCATACCTCGAGTACTTCATCAATTTGATTTTTGAGATTTATGGTAATCTTATAAGAACGTCTTCATCTTTAAAATTTAGGATCAAACTGGATCGACAAAAAATTATACACACGGTCAACTCAATCATGTTTTTAAATGGAGATCTTCTATTAAATCAGATACAAAATAAATTAAACCAACATAATTCATGAATCTAAATTGATTTAGAACTTACATGTGGAATCACAACAACAATCGTCGGTGGACCTACAGGGGCAATGTAGAACACTCGTATGAATATAAGATTGGAAAAGAATTATATGAAGAACACAACAAGCAAAAATGAGGCGCCCGCATGTTTATATATGTATCACAAAAGATGGAGATCAGATTTAGGGTTAGAGAGATGGATGGACTATGTGTTGGGCTGCACTGCAGTGGCCCTGGCCCTGCAAGACTTTCTACCTTTTATATTATATATATAGTATATACCCCCAAATTTTATCGGTGTGTTATGAAACTATTAAGATCGTGGAAAAACAAAAAAAAAATGGATTTTTCATTAGATTATCGAATTTATTGTTATAGAGTCGGAAACTTGTTTTTCTTTTTCTTTATGGTTGTAATTTTTAATTCTAAAATTAAAAACATTAAATTACTAAAACTTAGTACTAGGATTAATGTTCTTGTGTCTTTGTTGTAGGTATTGAATTTCCACTGTCATTTAACAGTGACTAATTTACATCCTCTCAGCAAAAAAAAATTCCATATATACGCAAATAGAGCTTTTAAAATGGACTAGCCCACATAGGTCAGCCGCTAATACGTGATAACGTAAGACTTGAGCCTAAAAATATGAGCCTAAATGTTTCCAGACAATTTTTGCCCGACTTAATAAAGGCCATCATAAAAATGGGCTAGCCGTATATGCCTTGGATAGCTCACAGCCCGCATAAAATAAAAGTTTATATATATATATATATATATATATATATGGGGGTTAGCTATTGTCCCAGAAATAAATTAAATTAAGAAAATTTATTTTCCCACCCCCCAATTTTTTTTCTCACTCAAAATTTTGGGAAACGTTTTCCAAAAAAAAATTTAAAGGCAAAAAATTCTGCACACCCATAAAAATAAAGGAAATTTTAGGGGGGGGAAGAGAAATTACATTGAAAAAGATTTTGGAAAACGTTTTCCGGAATTTTTCTGAGAGAAAAGAGAAACTTGGATGGTGGGATTAAATTAATTTACCAACGGCCCAATAATTACTTGGGCCCAAATGACTCATAAGTCACTCACATTCTCACAGCAAATTGTTGCAACACAATTGGAAAGGCAAAACCAGTACCACGCAACTACGCCGGATCATGTTTCAAAAATGTTAGAAGGTTTTTTGCACCTTGAAAATTTTTATAACTGAAAAATAATAAGGAGTTGTTGGCAACCTTGCCCATATAACCCCACAAGAGAAGTGACATATTGCAATTTGGGGTGATGAGGTGATACCAATTGAAAATTCCTATTATTTCACTTTCTCTCCACAAAATCTAGATTATCCGGGTAGTATTTCTATCCCTTGCATTGTAGGAAACATCAAATTAGAAAGAGTTTTATGTGATAGTGGGGTTAGCTTGAACTTGATATGCCCCTCTCACTTAGCAAAAGAATTTTAAAATTTGGTGAACTCCTACCTACTTCTATGGAAGTACAAATATTTGATAAAACAAGAGCACACCGGTTGGCATAAGACAAAATTTATCCGTGCAAATTGGAAACACTATTATTCCTACTGATTATTTAATATTGGATTTTGTTAAGATAGTTAGAGTTTGTTGGTGTTAGTTAATTAGTTAGAAATTAGTTATAGTTAATTAGTTACTCAGTTAGTTAGTTAGTTGAGTCTTATAAATAGAACACAAATTAATGTACACATTTTACTATCTTTTATCAATTAAATATGAACTTTTACCTCATGAGCATGACTATACTCTCTTTCTATCCTATGTGTATGATCTATGACACTATGATCCTATGATTCTTAACATATTCTGAAATAGAATCGGATTGGTCTATAGTTTTTGGTACAAGTTTCCTAAACACAACAGTAGCAATCTTAAATATCAAGAAGGGCACAATAATTTTTATCTTGGGAAAGAAAGAGTAGAACTCAACATGAGCAAACATGAGACTACCCCCATGAAATATTATTGTGCTCAAATAACGGACGTTGAAGCCCAAATTGTTAAAAATGTCCTTAATAAAATTTGCTACACCCAGTGAGTGATTGAACACAATTATGATACCACTATTAATATTTGAGGTAGTAGTTAAGACCATCTACAATGGAGGTGTTGAAAGGTGTTTCAACACAGCAAACAAGTGCAATGGGGGTGTTGAAACTGAGTTGGAAGAGAGAGAAGTTGAAACTTTTCAACACAGTTGAATGCTGAAGAGGGAGACACGCGGCCAGTTTTTATTTGTTGAAATCCGGCGCGTGCACATCACGCGCAGACAAGGCGCGTTTTCGCTTCCTGGACGCGGAGAGAGAAGATTCTGTTGGATAAGGGGGACGCGTGGCAGCCTCTGATTGGTTGTCCGGATTTTTATCTCATTTTATCTTTAAACTCAATTATTTCATTGCAAATTAATTTTTTTTTTTTTTTTTTATACCAAATTTCATGATTTTTTTTTGTCTATAAATAGAGACTTGTTTCATTTGATTTGGACACAGAAAAAAAAAAACCAAATTTTTTACTCTCTTAATCTTATTATTATCTTTCTATTAGTGTTTATTTTGAAGTTTTAGTCTTTGGGTCTGTTTGGTAAAATTAAGCTATAAGCTAGTTGAAGCTGATAGCTGAAAAGCTAGCTTATAGCTGATAGCTGAAAAGCTAGCTGATTGAAATTAAAGTGTTTGATAAAATTAGCTTTTAAAGTGGTTAATAAATATAAAATTACATAAAAGGACATGTAGTGGATAGTTATTCTCTTTAGTGGATAATTTTTTATTTTATAAAAAATAATAAAATTAAAGGTTAAAAATGGAAATAACTATAAAAAGCTATAAGCTATAAGCTCAAACGCTACTTGAAATAACATCTCAAAAAAAGCTATAAGCTAATAAGAAAAGCTTTTTACCAAACACATCTATTTTTTTAAAACAAGCTTATAAGCTAATCCAATAAGCTATAAGCTAGCTTATTGAACTTACCAAACATACCCTTTGTTTAGTGAAATGGATCTCAATAATCATTTCAACACCCAAAATTCTTCTAATGCTCCAAACAATTATCAAAATCCCAACTATTATCAAAATCTCAACTATTATTAAAATCCAAATCAATTGCCGTTCAAAAAAAAAAATCCAAATCAATTTTCCAACCAACATCATCCAAATCAATTTTCTTACGTTGCTTGTGTGTTGTATTGCATTTTAAATTATTTGTGTTGTACTAATTACGTTGCTTGTGTATATTATTGCATTTTAAATTATTTGTATCGTTTTAACTACGTTACTTGTGTGTTGTATTTTAAATTAAGTTTTATTATAATTGTAATAGGGAGTTTAATTTAATTTTAATCGATAATTGTAATTTTAATTTTAATCGATGATTTGTATCGTATAATTTTAATTTAATTTTTATCGATAATTGTATTTTTATATAATCATAAAAATAAAAATAAAAATTTAAATAAGAATATGAAATAAAAATGGTGGGGTAGAGTGTTGAATGAAAAACCATTGGAGAGGGTAAAAGTTGAATGAGTAGGTGGAAGAAAGAGAAGCTGATGTGGAGTGTAAAATTGGCTGTCGAAACTTCCCACCATTGTAGATGGTCATAGTTTAGACCCTAGAATTATTTGGACAGTGATGTCATTTATTGATAGTTGTAAGACAGTAACAAGTAACGTGAAAACTAATATTAGAATGTTTCGTAATATGGGACAAGTGACAACACATTAGAAATCAATTTAAGTGTATGTTTGGTTTTGCGGTGAGAATAATTGATTTTGACAAAATTGATTCTGTAAAATTGATTTTGGCCAAAATTGATTTTAAGTTAAAGTGGTTTATGTTTGGATATATTCATGTAAAAGTAAGTTGAACAAAAAATTTGAGTGTAAAAATCAATTCTAGAATCAGAAGCTACGATTTCTAGCTTCAAGTAGAATCAATTCTGGAGGCAGAATCAATTCTGCTTTTGAGAAACCAGACAAGTTAGAATCAATTCTACACTTCAAGAATCAATTATGGCTGCTCCAGAGAATTGAAACCAAACATGTAGGAGGAGATATATAGTATAGTGAATCCATCAATGATATTATCATTGTAGCTCAAATGCTTGAACAAAATTGTATATTATGATGTTTGTATTGAAGTATACTTGGACTGGTGTCCAGCACCAGTGGTCTCAGAACGTTCTCTTGCTGAGCTGTGTTTGACAGTTATGCAGTTAGACTGTTAATGTTAGTTGTTAGCTATTAGCAATTAGTCGGTTAGTTAGTTGGTTAGGGGATTTTTTATTTTGTCTTAGGTAGTTAAGTACAAATGCTTGGTAAGAGAACAAGCCCATTTTTGTATATAATTACATTTGCCCCTAGTAGATGAATAACAATCTTCTATTTTTCTCTATTCTCTTCTTTCAATTCAATTCATTCTCTCTCAAATTACTCCAACATATTATAGATACTACATACTAGAATTTTAAACTTGTGATATTGATTTTTTCTATGCACCACTAAATTATTATTCTAGAAACTTCTAGACATATGCATCATTACTTGGTTATTTCATATATTACTAATGTATTCTAGAAATATCTAGAAACATGCATTATATTTCAACAATCAATGTTGCCGGAAGAATCTCCAATTGTCACTTCATCACCTTTATTCGTACCTTCATTGTCCTTCAAAGACACCGTTTCAGCGCCAATATTCATATCAGGGTTTTGGTCCCTGTAAAAAAAATCCACCCAATTTCCCATTGTAAAATTTAAACCCATAAGTTTTAGTCCTTCATTTGATTTGTTAGAAGAAAAAAAAAGGAAAAAAAAAACCATTATCTTTAGTTTGTTATTATCTTTTTTAAAAAAATATATATATTTTACCAAATAACTTTGAAGTTAAAAACAACAATCACCAAACAACTTTATCTTTTTTCTGAAAAGCTATTATTTTCACTTTCAGCTTTCAGATAGCTTCTAAGACCTAAAAAATGAAACCTATATTACTTGCCACCCTTTCTTTCTTCCTCTTTGCCTTAACCACCCACTTTTCATTAACCTTTACACAAGATATTGACAAAGTGAAGGACACAGATGGAAACCCTCTTGGTCCTGGTGCCAAATACTATATTTTACCAACTACCTCCGGATGCGATGCAGGTGGTGGACTAAAGCTTGGTAAAACAATAGATCAAAAATGTCCACTTACTGTACTTCAAGATTATTCCGAGACTTTTATCGGCTTGCCAGTTAAATTAAATGTAAGAGATGGCAAAGATTTTATATTTGTAGATTTTTCCGACATAAATATCGAATTTGATATGAAACCAGAGTGTGCTCATTCTTCCAAGTGGGTATTGGTTAAAAGTTATACATTCCTTTAAAAATGGATTGGTATTGGTAGTATTGAAGATATTGAAGCTAGTTATGGTAAAGTTATTAAGGCTATGTTTAACATTGAGAAACATGGTTTGGGATATAAGCTTGTACATGTTATTGATGGTGGGGGTTCTAATGATAGTGCAAGCTCTATTGATGTGAATGGAAGGCGTTTAGTTGTACCTGAAGAATTTAATACCTTTGAAGTTAAGTTGTTAGTGCCAATGGAAATGGAAGATCAGTAGTTTGAATTAAATCTCCAAACTAGTAAGATATAATAATATTAATAATAAGTACTCAATTTAGTGAGGGGGGTTTATTTTCAATTTTTCTTTTATCTCATTTTTGGCCTAAATTTGTATGATGTTAGTGGGAGGGTTTGTTTTCAATTATTTTTTTTGTGCTCATTTCATTTGCTAGTGTTGTAAATTTGATCTATATAATAATAGATCCAGAAGAAAATTTGTTGTTGCACTAAGGCAAATTGAGATTTTACTTGATTGTTATATTATTGTTGATGCAGTTGCCTATTCAATACGTACAAAATATGAATTTTTAAAAAAATCTTTGAATGTAATGCAGAAATAACAATATCATTGATGAATCTGTTGTGGAAAAAGAGGGTATAAACAAATTTTATGTTGATAATTAAGGAGATAGAAGTAGACGATTACAGTGGTTACAACGAGATCAAACAAACCCAAGATGCTTCAAAAGGGCGTCTTGAGGACAAATTGCATTGATCGACTATACCGCACCAACGTTGCGCAGTATGCTTATGAACTAGTTGCACTTGGACGTCAGTTACAAGCATTAGAATTTATTGAATCATTGCATACTGATCTTGACATCCATTTGGAAAAGGAAATAATGGCAACTTAAGAGTCCATCGGAGACACATTACCGATTCAAATATGCAGTACCCTCATATTGAAAGGCTAATGGGTCTCCCATGCACTCATAAGTTGTCATTACTTCCATTGCCAAAGGTTGTCAAGATCAATAAGCAAGTATTCAATAAATCCTAATGTTTGTAACTGACGTCCAAGTACAACTAGTCCATAAGTATACAGCGCAATGTTAGTGCAGTCTAGACAATCAATGAAATTTTTCCTCAAGACGCTTTTTTGAAGCATCCTGAGTTTAACACTGTAATCTTTGATCTCGTCATAACCACTACAATTTCCAACATTTTCAACAATTTCGAAGAACACAATTTTACACCTCTAACCAATAATATCTTATCATCTTTTAAACTAACTTCCGACCGGAAGTCATCTAAAAGAAATTGTAGATATAAAAGATGATTAAACTAATCCAATATGTCAAACTAAATATAAGTTGAAAGAGCTATATAGGACTAAAAAAAATTAGTTGAGACTTTATTTACAAAAAACTAAACTAATGATGTATTATTAATGCATAC
This sequence comes from Trifolium repens, assembly GCA_030408175.1. Taxonomy (NCBI): domain Eukaryota; kingdom Viridiplantae; phylum Streptophyta; class Magnoliopsida; order Fabales; family Fabaceae; genus Trifolium; species Trifolium repens. Next base: position 14,792,372 of record CP125847.1, read on the forward strand.
CTCGAGTACTTCATCAATTTGTTTTTAAGATTTATGGTAATCTTCATAAGAACGTCTTCATCTTTAAAATTAAGGATCAAACTGGATCGACAAAAAATTATACACCCTGTCAACTCAATCAAGTTTTTAAATGGAGATCTTCTATTAAATCGGATACAAAATAAATTAAACCAACATAATTCATGAATCTAAATTGATTTAGAACTTACATGTGGAATCACAACAACAATCGTCGGTGGACCTACATGGGCAATGTAGAACACTCGTATGAATATAAGATCGGAAAAGAATTATATGAAGAACACAACAAGAAAAAATGAGGCGCCCGCTCGTTTTTATATGTATCACAAAAGATGGAGATCAGATTTAGGGTTAGAGAGATGGATGGACTATGTGTTGGGCTGCAGTGGCAGTGGCCCTGGCCCTGCAAGACTTTCTACCTTTTTATATTATATATATAGTATATACCCCCAAATTTTATCGGTGTGTTATGAAACTATTAAGATCATGGAAAAACAAAAAAAAACAAATGGATTTTTCAATAGATTATTGAATTTATTGTCATAGAGTCGGAAACTTGTTTTTCTTTTTCTTTATGATTGTGATTTTTAATTTTAAAATTAAAAATATTATATTACTAAAACTTAGTACTACGATTAATGTTCTTGTGTCTTTGTTGTAGGTATTGAATTTTCATTGTCATTTAACAGTGACTAATTTACATCCTCTCAACAACAACAAAATTCCATATATATAATGGTTAGATATTGTCCCAGAAATAAATTAAATTAAGAAAATTTATTTTTCCACCCCTTAAATTTCACTCAAAAAACTTTGGGAAACATTTCCCCAAAAAAATTTAAAGGCAAAAACTTTCCGCACCCCCGTAAAAATAAAGGAAAATTTAGGGGGAAAAGAGAAATTACATTGAAAAAGACTTCGGAAAATGTTTTCCGAAATGTTTCTGAGAGAAAAGAAAAATTTGGGTGATGGGATTAAATTAATTTACCAACGGCCCAATAACTACTTGGGCTCAAATGACTAAGTCACTCACGAAAGATTCTCTTCTCCCCCCGTGACTCTTTTTAACCCCCCAATATTCCGATTTTATTCTAGTACAAAAACTTCGAAATGTGTTTTTTGAAGTTTTTCTTGTACAAATTCGTCGAAAACTTCGGAAAATACATTTCAAAGTTCGTATTCAAGGCAAAAAAAATTCGGAAAGCGTGTTCCGAAGTTTAAAACTATGGGCAAAAATGGACATCCGGGGGGGTGGGAAGAGAAAATTTTGTCATTCACATTCTCACACCAAAGTTGCAACACAATTGGAAAGCAAAACCAGTGCCAAGCAAATATGCCCTATCATGTTTCAAAAATGTTAGAAGGTTTTTTGCACCTTGATAATTTTTAGGCTTAATTCAACATTTGGTCTCGTATGTTTATTTTAGGTTTTAATTTGGTCCCTTATGTTTTAAAAGTTTCATCAATTTGGTCCTTTTTGTTTATTTTAGGTTTCAATTTGGTCCTTTCCGTCAGTTTTGTCATTAACACCGTTTAATTTGGACACGTGTCCAAGTGTCAAGGTGTCCGCGTGTCTGTCCACGTAAGCAAATCGTCTGCCACATGTGACAAAACTGACGGAAATGACCAAATTGAAATCTAAATTAAACATAAGAGATCAACTTGAAACTTTTAAAACATAAGAGACCAAATTAAACTCTAAAATAAATATAAGGGACCAAATATTTAATTAATATTTAATTTTTATAACTGAAAAAAATAATAATAAGGAGTTGTTGGCAACCTTGCCCATATAACCCCACAAGAGAAGTGACATATTGCAATTTGGGGTGATGAGGTGATACCAATTGAAAATTCCTATTATTTCACTTTCTCTCCACAAAATCTAGATTATCCGGGTAGTATTTCTATCCCTTGCATTGTAGGAAACATCAAATTAGAAAGAGTTTTATGTGATAGTGGGGTTAGCTTGAACTTGATGCACCTCTCACTTAGCAAAAGAATTTTAAAATTTGGTGAACTCCTACCTACTTCTATGGAAGTACAAATATTTGATAAAACAAGAGCACACCGGTTGGCATAAGACAAAATTTATCCGTGCAAATTGGAAACACTATTATTCCTACTGATTATTTAATATTGGATTTTGTTAAGATAGTTAGAGTTTGTTGGTGTTAGTTAATTAGTTAGAAATTAGTTATAGTTAATTAGTTACTCGGTTAGTTAGTTAGTTGAGTCTTATAAATAGAACACTAAAAGCACATATATCGGGGGTGGTATTACTCCCCAAAGACACAATGTGTCAGAAAATAATGTTATTTAAATTCAATTAAAAAGTCATCGTTGCCAAAGAAAGTCACCGTATCATTGTTCATTTTAGCCAATTATTTATTCTATAAATGTTACTTTTAATTTATAATAATTGATTTTCGTAGAGAAAACAGAGATACCGAATTTGAAAGAAATTGTTGGCTGAGTCGCGTACTAGGTCGCTTTCTTTAAGACGTTTCACGGTACTGCTCAAATTGTGCAAAGCAGACAATCAACCGCGTCGCCTCCAGGATAAAACAGCCTCGTCAAATTTAATCGATTAAATACTGCACTGTATTAATCGAAAGATACAGAAATTATCATAAAAGAAGTGTATCATATTAAATTGGCTTAAATGCAGTTTTGGTCCCCCTATTTTCAATTTTTTGAAGTTTTGGTCCCCCTATTTTAAAAACCACTATTTTAGTTCCCCTATTTTAATTTTTCCTAACTTTTAGTCCCCACTCTTCACTTTGAGGCCAATTTGATGATGTGGCCATGTAACTTATGATGTGGCTCATTCCATGTGGACACAGCTATTATTATACATATCATTATTATTTATTTTAATTTTAATAATACATATTTTCACAATTTTTTTTTATTAAATTAAATTGATAGATATATTATTGTATAAAAATTAAAAACCGAGTTCCACTCTCAAAATCCCTAACTCAAATCGATCCCTAAATCCCAAATTATGGGCAACTCTTTGTTCTACTCCTTGTTCTCCCTCTTTAGTTTTGATTTCAAGTTCTTTATCTCAGTAATCCAATTTAATTTAATAAAATTAAAGAATACTCTTTTCTTGCTATTGTTGCTGGGTTGTTGTTCGGTGGTTTGGGATTTGTTTGTATTTAGAGGTAGTGCTTGCTGTTTTGACTTTTTGTTTCCTGGTACTAGTATATAATGGTTACTGTAATATTTAATTCCTTCATAGAATATGTTTTGTGTTTATGGTAAAGTTCTATCAGTATACTATTTGCTAATTCTAAAAAAATTTAGGGGCAGCCACACATATTAACATTCAAGGGGGCGAGATATTGAAAATAGTGGAAGGGGAATAGATGAAAACAATGGACAAAGAGGAACCAGTTGGAGGTTGTAGAAGATGATGGTAGGTGTCAATGGTTAACATGTTCTTGAGGAAGCATGAAAATTTCCCAGAAATATAACTTTAATAATTAAACTAATTTTTTGTCAAAAAGTAAATAAATAAACTAATTTAATGTCAAAAAATATTATATAAAATAAATAAATAAATAAATAAGAATGACATGTATAATAGTTGTGTCCACATGGAATGAGCCACATCATAAGTTACATGGCCACATCATCAAAATTGGCCTCAAAGTGAAGAGGGGGACTAAAAGTTAGGAAAAATTAAAATAAGGTGACTAAAATATTGGTTTTTAAAATAGGGGGACCAAAACTGCATTTAAGCCAATTTAATATGATACACTTCTTTTATGATAATTTCTGTATCTTTCACTATTTCTCATGCGCTGTGTAAAATGACTAAAATACATCTCTCGTTACTTAGCAAGTGAACTCAATTCACATGTTATGTCGCAAGCGGCAGTTTTTTTAACCTAATCCTAACGTCTTCACCCATCATGCCCTCCAGATGAAATAACACCCAGTTTAAAAAAACACAGTTCGCTATTACAGTGCAAACCACCTTCCCCTAGTTAGCAATTTAATAGAGGATGAGGAGGAGCAAGTGGATAATCAGGATGAGGAGCAGGAGGATGAAGACATGTAAGAGGCTCAGCCTGAGTTGACGGAGCAGGAGGTTCAGGCTCGGCGCGAGCCTTTCAAAAACCCATTTGAGGGGCAAATAGTGCCATAGCCTAATTTTGCCCAATATCAAAATGTACATTTTTCATTCATTCAAAAATTAAGGAAAAAAGTCAACAAAAGTCAATCTTTGACTAAAAGTCAACAGTTGACTAAAAAGTCAAATTTTTGCATAAAGGTCAATAAACTCATTTTCTTTGCATAATCATCATTTTTGCCTTTTATTATTTAATGCAAATATTTTAATTTTTATTTTTGATTTATCATTTTCTTTATTTCATTACAAACAAAAATTGATACCACCTCATCATTCCCCTTCTTATCCTAATACACTCTAGAACAATTCATTCCAATCACACCTCGTCACTTAAAAAAATATATAGTACATGAGAACAAAAAAGGGTCAAAATATCATAAAACCAATTTCTCATTTTTACCCTTACTTGATCACTACTTCTTTCTATTTCCTTACCATAATTCTTTTGATATAAATAGAGAGCAATAACTGCTGCTACAAGGCCCCAATTTCTGAGAAAAAAACACCAAACCCGAAAACACCATAATCACTCAAAAAATCAAATTTCCGAAATCCAACTCCAAACTCAAATTTTCTTCCACAAAGCTTCTCAAAACCTTTCCAAAAGCAAGAATCAACACAAAAAAACATCACAAACCCAGAACAATAGTAAGATTTGTAGCTCACTATGGCTAAGAGAAAGCTTGGAACCAATAGAACAAATCAAGGCTCCAAAAACGTAAATACTTGTGGATTCTTAACCCTTATCATGTTCTGAAACTTTTGCACGGATTAATTTGTTCAATACTGCTGTATTTTTTATTTTCGTTTTTTTGTTCGTTACTTGTTGTTATCGTTTTTCATTTTACAAGCCTTATTTGAGAAAACTAAGTTTAGATTTGGATTCAGCACGAAATTACGTGTAAGTAAGACCCTTTCATTTTCTGTTTCGGCGACCTGTAAAAGCTCTGATGGTGGGCAGTGGCGGTGCCACGACCCTGGCTCAGGGGGTGCAAGTTTTCTAACAACAGTTAATAATTACTCTTCTTCATAAGTGTCGGTTTTGTATTTTTTTTAATTAATTGTCATTATTAAAGTAGTGTTAATTTTTTATTTTTTTTGTTAGCTAGTCTGGTGGTTAGAATTTTACCTTTTTAAAGTTAAATAAGTGGACTATCTAGAATTCGAACTTCGGCACCTGTATATATAATGTGATGTTTCTATCAACTGATTAAACTCACGTGGACACTCATTGCAAGTAACTCAATTGGTAAGAATATTGCAAGTAATATATGGATCGGTGCTTGAACTCTGGGACATCCACTTATTCATCTTAATATGTAAATTTCTAGTCACTAAATTACTAAAAAAAGAGAATTAAAATTAAAAATAATGAATAGTTAAAGGTATTATATTAAAATGACAAATAATTATATCAAAAGTAATAAGTTTATTAATTTTATTTACATATGTAAACAAACTTAAATGACTTAAAAAAATGACATTAAAAATGAACACAAGTAGTATATATTAATAAAATCTTAAATATGTTAATTGTAAATTGTAAATTGTAAAATATAAATAATATATTTATTATAATTAACCTCAAGCTAAACAAAATTGAATTGTTTTGTAGTAGTATATATGAAAATTGCCAATTAAACACATGATATTCTGTTCATCATAGTTGTATGGTATTGTGTATTTATGCCCATGATGTGGGTTCTATACTTAGTGCCGGTATGTTTGGAGTAATACAAATAGTAAAATATAATAAAGTGATATAATTAAGAAAGTAAAATAAACCAATTATAAATAAATAAATAAAAAATGAAAAACTGGTAATCAAAAGGGGATAAAGTTTTATGCACAATGGGCAAACTATCGGTGCAGGGGTGCAATGTCAAAAAGTCAGGGTGTGCAAGTTCTATTTTCAATAGCATATTAGGAGTATTTATCCAAATGTCAGGGGGTTCATATGCACCCCTCATTACTATCATTACTATGTAGCCCCGCCACTGGTGGTGGGACCATTATTCTCTAACTTTTGGAAGGGAAAGTTAGAGTAACTTTATTTGATTTTTTCTCTATCTCTCTCTTCTTATATCCTCTCTCAAATTTTTTCCCTCCAAAATTTATTCATATTTTTATATTTTCTCTTTCATGTTTTGCCTAAAGTCACCAAAGGTAGGGAAAATGCAAAGTTAGAGAATAATTTTCCCTGGTGGTGTAACCACTATGCCAGAACTCCTTGAGTTATGTTATTGGTTTTTAAATCGTACGCGTTTGATTGATCCAGAAGCGTGGATCAAGCCTCCTTACGATGCACCTGCATTTGGCACCGCACTGGATCATTCTGTTTGTTTCTTAAATTTATTTTTTTAACGCAAAAATACTGGCCGTTAGATTCAGCGCTTGGGCAAGGAGAGATCCAGAGCGTTGGGTGATTTGGATCCACGCGCGTTGGATCTGTTTGACCCAGACAATCCAACAGATCTGAGCCCATGGCGTCCATTTTCTTATTTACGCCACATTTACAGAAATATTTTCTTATGTTTTTATTTTATTTCATATTTGATTAATTGTGGGCCGTCTGATTATTTCATTTTGATCCAACGGCTGAGACTCTGATATGGTCTTTGAATCTAGTCTCTCTGATTATTCAGAGAGCCCAGATCCAAGCTCCTTACCATGTACCTTATTTGGCTACCACACTGGATTATTTTTTAGTTGACTCTGTTTTTTTTGTTTGACCTATGAGTGGGCTTGGGACCCATTTTCGCTTTCTGCACCACCCAGTCTTGCTTTCTGCACCCCCCTTTGGAACTTATTTTTAATTAATTTTTCAGCTTATTTAAAAAAGTATTTATTTGGACAATCGCTTATTTAGGCTTATTGAGCCATATTTTCTTGCTGAAATAATGTTAAGCACTTAGAACCACCCAAGGTCAGGGGTCGAGCTGGTCTGGGCCATTGCCCTCCCCAATTATTTTAAAAAAAAATTATAGTGAGAAAATTATATATATATCTTGTGTATCAATCTTGTTTAGTTTTTTGACAAAAACTAATTATAACTCTTTTTTAACAAAAGCCGATGTTACTTACTGATATTGTTTGTTGATTTGCATCAAAAAATTGAAGAGGAAGTTTAGAAAAATTGACTCTTTTTTTAAGAGAAAAACTTGCGAAGATGAAAGATATGAAGATATTACAACTCCTACATCTGAACTTGTTAATGATCTAATAATTGAAATTGAAGAAATTACACTCTTACATTTGAACTTGTTATTGTTCCCAAAATTGAAGAACCTATTATTGATGAATTCAAGTCTCTCTAAACGTGCAATGTGTCATTTTAAGGTATTTTAAATCATGATTGTTGATGATCAAGTTTGTGCTTATTACAACTTAATTTTTTGATATACAATATGATTTGCATATTTGTTTATAATTTCTTTTTCCGCCAACTCATTATTTTAGTCTAGCTCCGCCACTACCTAAGGATATTTACAATATAAATACCAAATAAGAAGCCTCTAGCAAGACAACATGTCTCAAAAAACAGAATCACCTATAAAGAGCAAAATAATAGGCCTGAAATTTCAAATGCATATAAACTTCATTATCCTAATACGGAATAACATGATTTCTTCCTTCAACTGAGAATCACGGTCATAATATTTTTTTTCTCCTTGAAGAGATTTAACACCAAAGCTGATCCAAAAACTACTTGAGTGGTTTTCCCCATTAAAGTGTTCAAGCAGATCATCCGGCAGAACTACCAGTCTAACAACCTCTGCGGAAGCATGAGTGGCGGCGCCGGAGACTACAGTATTGGCAACAGCAGTGGTAACAGCGGCTACATCAATGGCGTGTTTATTAGCGTCAAAGAACGCATGAGCATATAGTAGAAGCAGTGAGATGATGGCAAGAGAGAATAAAGAGATGTGTAAAGTAAGAAATCTGTTGAACATCACTCATATAGTGGCTCACATAGGTTCGAATCCTGCCCCCAACCCCCCACCATGTCTTGATTTCTAAAAGTCTGAACTTGAACGCAACTAAGGGATTGAGTTGTGAGCGGTGACACAACAATAATAACTGCTTTAAAACAGCGTATGCTTTGGCACCAATCCGGTGGCAACACCTAATCCGAGCATAGCGAGAGATTTGCTAAACTCGCCCACACTAAAATAATAACATTTGAAAACTCATGCGGGGAGGACAAGATAACTTTTCAACCATGTAACAAACCATTCTTATTGTGGTCGTTTTGTTCCTCCAACTAAAAACATTTTACACACAAATGGTGAAGAGAATCATTTTTCTTTTGGTCTATATATGGTTGATAGCAAAAGTGAGGATAAGAATCAGAATAAGATACATAGATAAATTAAAGGACTAACTGAAGTTACAATGTTTTCATCATTGGAAAATAAAAGTCCCTCCCTAAGCTACAACCTAGCTACTATCCAACACATTCACAGAAGCTAGAGTCATTTAGTTGAGGACATAGAACGATGTCATGTTCATGCATTACAACAAAATCATCACCATCACAAAGTTTTTCATCAGCAAGTTGCAAAACTACATAAAACTTGTGTTAGTGATGGTTAAAGTAATTTAGACTAGAATTCAAATCAAAGACAACTACTACAATTGCCAAGTTCTTGAACAATAGCTTCCATGGTTGGCCTCTCAAAGGGAATGTCATGTGAACAAAGGATTGCCATTCTTGCTAGTTTAGCTGCCTCGTACTCGAAGAATCTTCCATGGAGATTCTGGTCAATGAATTCTTGGAATTTGAAGGATTCTGCGGCAAGGCAAAGTGAGCTAGTGATCTTTTGCTTACCAGTGAGTATCTGGAAAAGAAGGATCCCGAAAGCATAAACATCGCTTTTTTCTGTGAACCGGCCTGTAGTAGTGTATTCTGGAGCTAGGTACCCCTTCGCGGCACTACCCTTTAGTGAAGAGAAGACAATATCATTTGTGAGAAGCTTATATAGGCCAGAATCTGAGAGCACCGGATTCTGTCGCTGATCGATGAGTACTTTGTCAGCTGAGATGTTTTGGTGAACCAGAGCTGGTTTGTTTGGTTTGTATTTGTGCAAATAAGCTAAGCCTGGTTAACAAAACAAAGTTCAGTGTATACACATCAAGAATTCAAGATACAATACAACTATAATTATGTACTACGTAAGATATTGATAATCAAAGTTCATTTTATATAAAAATCAAGATACGATACCCATGTGTCATAAGATATCGATAACCATGATCTTAACAATTGCCAGAATCTCAAATTAATAGAGTAAAATATATTCTAATAAAGGGTAGGATAGAAAGAGTTTACCTTTAGCAACTCCTTTAACAATAGAAACTCTAGTTGACCATTCAAGGACTTCACCGTCACCTTCCTTCACATCGAGATATTGTGACAAATTTCCATTTGAAACAAAATCATAAACCAAGAAGCATTCGCCACGTCCCCTTGAACAACAAAATCCTCTCAATCTAACCAAATTATCATTCCTCAATGATGTCAAAATGTTCAATCCTTTAAGAAACTCGGCTTCGTCAGATTTGCAGCTAGTTTTACTTATGCTCTTAATAGCAACGATAGATCCATCTCTTAAAACTCCTTTATATGTTGCACTAAAGTTACTCTTACCCAACAAATTCAACTCCGAGAAATACTGAGTCGCCGACTCTACTTCTTCCAAGTTGAACCTGAAACTTTGAAACATATCTTGCCTATCTCCATTGAAATTTCTACTATCAGCCAAAGGATCCCATCCATTTGCATACTCAAGACTAACCAAAGGAGATCCGTTTTTCCTGTATATACCTTTTGCCTGATCCGTACTTAGACGGCTTTCAGTGATATCAAACGCACTACCAAGCTTTTGCTTTCGCCGACGATACATTGTAACACTTAGAATGCCTATTGCTGACAATGCAATTGTCGCCAGAACTATGCCGACAGTAATAGACGCTGTTTTTTTCGATTTCGACGAATTTTGGCACCGAGTTGTATTACAAGGCAACTTTATATCTGCGGTTTCTGGGATTTCCTTTGGAATACCACCAACTCCTGCTCCATAAGGTTCAGGCCTGTTGGGATTGGCATGATCTGATGCATTGCAAGCTTTCAAGGATGAAAATCCATCTCCGCAAAGTCCCAAATTATATTCATAAACAAATTTGTCATCTAGTCTCTTCAGAGCTTCAGTGAAACAAGGAAAACAAATAAACTTATATTAGATTAATCATTTCTTATGAATAAAAATATTAACAGAAATAAAAAGGTCAACGATGTTAACGTTATTAACGAGTAAACAATCATTTTGGTCTTTAAAAATCTAAGGCGGTGTCATAGTAGTCTCTGAATGTATCAAAATTATAAAAACATATCTAAATGCATCTTTAGTTAGCAATTTTGTCCTCGAATATGTCTTTTGTTAGTTAATTTAGTACTCAAAATTATCTTCTATAAGACATTCTAAACCATAAAATTACAAACAAAAAACACACTCGAGGATGTTTTTGTTATTGTTATATCGGTACATTTCGGGATAACTGTATTAACATCTCAGACATTAGGGGACCAAAATAACTATTTACTCATTAAATAAGACCGTGACAGTAATTTCGCCAAACATTAATGAAAGAAATAAATAGAAGCAGTAAGATAAGTAGCAAATTTATTACCAGGAGGTACATTTCCAGAAAGAGTATTGTTGTGAACATCAAGAACTTGAAGAAAAGGAGCTTCAGCTAGTTTAGTTGGAATTGAACCAAAAAGATTATTGGAACTCAAATCTAGTCTCATCAACATTCCTAAGTCACCTAAACTAGCAGGGATAGCTCCAGCTAACTTGTTTGACTGTAGAGCAAGAACACTAAGCTTTTTCAAATCACCAAGCTTAGTAGGTATGCTTCCTGTTAACTGGTTATAACAAAGCTGCAAAACTACAAAACAAAGTATAAATGAAAAAGAAAAAAAATTAGTAAATATCCAAATTTGAACCAACTATAGAAAACAGTAACAAAAATGAAAAAATAAAATAATCAAATTTAAGGCAACAACTTTAATTTTAAGGAACAAAAGTAGACAAGGATAACAACATTACATAGATTTAGAAGTGACTGATAGACATATAGTGATATAATCAGATTTTTTTGTTAAATATAGTTCAAAAAAATCAATTTTTTGGTTGCAAATTTAATTATAATTTATAAACAACAAAAATAGAGAGAAAGTTAACAATAGTGCATAGATTTAGAAGTGATTGTTTTATATAGTGATAGTGAAGTGTTACAATAAAAATAAAAAATTAAAATAGAGTTCAGAAAATGTTTATTTATCTAGAAAAATATAAATCATTTCAAGAAAAAATCTTTTCAAAATAGGAAAATTAAAAATTAAAAAAAAATAAATTAAAAAGGTACAAGGAATTATTAAAACAAAAGTATAATTACCCCCTTAATTAATTTGTCCACACCTACCTCTTGCAATTAATACACTAGACATTAAGTGGTCACAAAATTAGGTTTCAAGCTTCAAAAAGTATCTTGTAAAGCAGATTTCTCTTAAAAAAACATGTTCATAACCATAGATTACAAAAATGAATTATATACAATAATTTCCTTTAGAATAAAAACAAAATTACTAATATACAACATTTAAATGAACATAATAAAGAAACAAACTTTCAACACATGAAGCAAAACCCAGATGCAAAACACAAAAAGTTTCAAACTTTACAACAAAAAACTAACTATTATACCTTGAAGATTCTCCATTTTACCAATCTCAGATGGGATTTCACCAGATAAATGATTCACATTCAAATACAAATCACTAAGCTGAGTTAGATTAGCAATTTCTCTTGGTATATCACCATACAAAGAGTTGTAATGCAAATAAAGTCCTGTCAAATGCTTCAAATCACCAATAGCTGGTGATAATTTACCAGAAAGTCCTTTTCCTTGCAATGAAACATTTGCAACTTGACCCTTTTCATTACAAGCTACACCTTCAAATGAATCATCACAAGGGTTACCATTCATTTTCCATGATGACAAAAAATGTCCTTCTGGATCTAAATTAGCTTTTAAATCCAAAAGTGCTTTCAGCTCAGCATTTCCACAAACACCTTTTGGGCTTAAAACAAAAACCATTAGAGAAAAGATAAGAAAAATGAATTTTGAACAACCCATTTTTTGTTCTTGCTTGAAAATTGGATTTTTGATGATTCAAGCTAAGAAAAACACAATCTTTTTTTTTTTTTTTTTGGTTTAAAGTGGTTCTTTAATGTTCAGTGTTTGTGTCTGGTTTGAGTTGTTTTTCTGAACAAGGCATTGTGGAGGAAGTGACAAAAGTTTGTAGAGAAGTGGACAAGTCAGAAAATAAAGAGAGTACAGAGAAATAATAATATTATAATAATTTAAATATAAATAATCATTATTTTAAAGAAAGAATGTGAAAACTGAAAAGTGGTGTACATGCTGAAGTGCATGCAATATGTGATGGAATATTGACCGTTGGATTGGTTTGTACTTTTTGAAATGAATGTGTAGGGTTCTTGAGTTGTATCTGGTGTTACAAGTTCAAAGCATTGGGAAGTACAACATACAAACTACAAAATGAAAAATGTTTAAATTCAACTCTTATTCTACATTACATTTACAATATTTAGTTGAAATCCCCTCTATTTTGTATTCATTCTATTTTTTCATATAGTGTTGATAATATAAATGTAAAAGTGTAATATTAAATGAATCATAATATCTTTTATACACCTAAAAATATTTTAAAAAATTAATAATGGAAAAAATGATAATCATAGAAAATGGAGATATCGTCTAGAAGTCCTAGCTCAACTAGCAGAAAATACAGAAATTGTTAGGCCATATATCCATAATCGAGGTTCGATCCATAGTCACTCCACTTTGTGTGTGTGAGTTTATAATGGCTTTGTCATTTCATCTATGTACCAAAAAAAAAGGAGATATCCTCAGCCTTACTCCCATTGTTCAATGTATATTTTTTCAATCACTACATCTCTAATTATAAGACCATTTTAAAATTATTGACGGATTTACTACAAAAATTATTTTTCTTATTTCTTGTGCACTTTGTCAAAAAAATCTTATATTTTTTGGTACATTAAAGAAGTCTTATATATCAAAATAAATGTAGTAGTTTACTGTAGTTCAATTTACCGAATTATACTATTAACTTTTATTAATATGAATATTTTAGTAAATAAATTTATTTTAACATTAAAATCAATATAACTAGTTATTAGTTAAAAAGTGTGTAATATTTAAAGAGTAAAGTACTAAATTAGTCATTGACTCTGTGATATATTTTTAAATAGGTTCCTGACTTTATAAATATTTCAAAAAGGTCTCTAACTTTATAAAACTGTCAAATTGGTCTCTATATTTAATCAATTACTATCAATTTGATCCTTAAGGTTATCCATATTTATTCTCAATTTAGTCCCCACTATTTTTTTTAAGGAATATGAGTAAAATTCAATAAAATCATAGATCTTTTAAAAATATGTATAAAGTCATATATTTATTTAAGAGTGTCTTGCAAAATTAAGGACTTGGTGATTTATAACTCTAAATGAAAAACCCAAAATGGGAGTAGGATTACTACAAGTTCAAAGCATTGGATGCTACTCGATGAATGAAGTGTTACATTTGTCCTAATGTTGGTGTATGCATCTCCTTCATTTTTATTTTTTTTATAAGCTTCTCCTTGATTCCTTTGGAGTAAACTGCAAAAGTGGCACTTTATTTTATGAGTGAGTGCTGTAAAAGCAAGATGGAGTGTGCCATGCCAATAGGAGTATGAAATGGCAACATTATTATGATACCTAAAATCAATAGAGATTGTGCAATTATAGTAGTACCTAAAATCAATAATTAGCATTCTTTTCCATAAAAAAAAAAAACAATAATTTAAGCTTTGAAAACATAAAATACAATAGTAGTATTGCTTGAAAATAAATATACTCCTTTCAATTTTAATTATAAACATAAAATATTTTTAAATTCACTAAATAATTAATATATTTATTCTATATTATAAATCAAATACATTAATTATTAAATTATCAAAAAGTGTTTTTTACATATAATTGAGACCAACGGTAGTATAGTATTTATACTCATATATACTAATGTACATAAAATTTGATGATGTAATTTTAGAAATCATTCTAATCACTAAACTTGAGTTTTATCTTTGTTAATGTGACTTATTTAATAATGAGCTTGGGAAATCTCATTTTTAAATATTTACATTTTTCTTTTTTTTAATGAGCTTGGGAAAAAATTCAATTATACTACGGTAAATAACATCTTTATATTTATATATCTAATCCTAATATAGTTTGAAACTACATTAGTAAACTCTAATTTCTTTTAAACAAACAAATTGAATTGGCGGTAAACCTCCTTGCTTAAATTGTTTAGATGGATATATTATGGGTTCTAGGTCATTCATTAATGCTTCTCATTTTTCCAAAGCTAATGGTGCTTACATATCTCTCTCTCTCTCTCTCTCTCTCTCTCTCTCTCTCTCTCTCTCTCTCTCTCTCTCTCTCTCTCTCTCTCTCTCTCTATATATATATATATATATATATATATATAAAATACTGGGCGAGCATCAAATTTGGGCTCGACCTGCCCTATAGGGCGAAAGGCCCAACATGCCACTGGATGAGGGTGGACTAAGTCACACCTAGGCGTATAATGATTAAAAGAGCACATTGGATTACTTCTTCCCCCATTATCTTTGTTTTCCCCTACATTCTCCTCATAACTCTCTCAACTATCTCACCCACTATTCCTATCAAACTCTTCTATATATAGGTCTACGGTCATTAAGTAAAATATATGTTCTTCCTTCACTAGGCTGGTGATACAACCTAGTATCAATACCTATCACTCATGCCACCGGTCACGAAGAACTACGTGGCTCTGATTCCCGTTTAAGGATACGCAAGACTAGGAATCCTCATGTCGAGCTAATTGCCGGTTAAATCTCAGAACATTAGCAAGAACATTTGCCGCCCACCGTGGGAGTGTGGTAGAACTTTTCCCCGGTCACACATTTCTTCTCGCATACTCCCTCCGGTCTCATATATAAGCAAAATTTATTTTTTTAGATTCATTGAAAAAGTGATGTATTTAGTCCATATTATAGACCACATACATCACTTTTTTAATGAATCTAAAAAAGCAAATTTTGCTTATATATGAGAACGGAGGGAGTAATCTCCAACTCCAATCCTTCTATCCAACCATAAAGGAGACGTCATCCTCGTCCCTCATGACGATTCAACCGTGTTACATTCTCAAGGTTTATCTCTCCGTCCAACGTCATTGTCGATTTCGTCACGAACAAAAGTTTGTAACTGTTGAGGAGCTGCAACTCTGACGCAAGCGAATAAAAGTTGTGAATCTGTGAGGGGTTGAAGTGCATTAAGAAGATTGGTTTACAGAGCAATCGTCGTACTCCAATGATAAGGGTTGCGTCAGACGGCAGAGTAACTTACCCTTTTAGATTTGTGCAATCTCCGTAAAGACCTTAGTCAGTGGCGGTACTAGGGGAGGGCTGAGGGTGGCCACGGTCCTCCCCCACTCCTTAAAAAATATTTTTTTTATAGGTAGAGTATTAATGTAATTATATTATAAATTATTTTAAGTAATTTTGTATACATATTTGTACAAATATTAATGTAAATATTAATTTAAAGTTTATTATTAATTACTATGAGGAACTCGGCACACATATTAGTCCAAGTATTAGTGCAAATATTAGTTTATAGTCTATTATTGATGATTTCAAGTCACTCAGTATATATACGTAGAATATTATTTTAAGTTATATAGTCTAATTTTATAATAATGAACTTTGACTTTGTTTGCCAAAAATAACGGATAACTAATTGAATTTATATTATTTGGTAAAATTAGCAAATGAAGTAGCATATATAAATATGAAATGACATTAAGAAATATGTTTATTAATATTTAATTTTTTAAGTGAGGTAATAAGGGGAAATTAGAATAAAAAATAATAAGTCATAAGCTAACTGAAATAACTTATCAAAATAAATTATAAGCTAATATAAATAAGCTATAAGTTCATAAAAAAAATTACTAGATAGGTTTTTGTGCTTTTCATGACTTATATTTTTATGTACAATATAATTTTCATATTTAATTTATGTATTAAAAAAAAAATTGCCCCCCCCCCCCCCCCAAATAATTTTTTCTGGTTCTGCCACTAACCTTAGCCAAAACAAAATGACCTTAACTAAGGCGAGATGACCTTAACCAAGGCGAAATAACCTTAAGCAAGGGAAAATGACCTTAGCCAAGATGAAATGACCTTAACAAAGGCGCATAAGACCTATGGGCGGTGACTTTAACAAATGTCGTGCAAGACTTATATATACTAGCCGCCAAACGGGCACGTTTCGTGTGATCAATATTTTTTTTTTATTTACTGTGATCAAAATTCTCTATTGTGCAAATATAAATAACTACTTAATCTCCTTTTTTATTGGACTTAGTTAATTGATAACTACTTAACATCTTTTTTTGTTGTGGCTAGTTATTAAGAAGAAGAAAAAAAAATATATATATATATATATATATATATATATATATATATATATATATTTTTACTATAAAAAAACTGAAAACATACTTTTATGTGGAAGTTGTGCTTAGTTATTAAGAGAAAAAAAATTATTTACTAAAAAAAACTGAAAATCTATTTTTATGTGGAAGTTATTTTTCAACATATACAAATATTCAGTTTTTTTTTTTGGTAGTTTTTTTTAAGGATAAAATAGGTATAATGAAAAAGTCATTCCAAAAATTTATATTCTTTTTATATATAGTAATAGATATATGGGCGTCATAATAACCTAATACGTAAGGGATAAGAACACACGTTCCTGATAATTAGACTCTTCCAAGCTAAAGACGCAAAATCTACGCTTATCTACATAATGTGTCTCGTCGGTACAACTTTTATGAGCTGGGATCCTTTTCATTTTTTATTTTTTTCCGTTTTTTTCATTATCAAAGTTTTTAAATGTTTTGAAATGTATAAAAATGATTTACTATTTAATGTCATAGTTTTGCATTTATATTTTCAAAACTTTTTAATAATAAAGAAAATGGAAAAAATAGGAAAAAGAGAGTATCTAACTCAACTTCATATACATAATAAATATAATATCACCAAGGAAACCAACGTGGTGTTAATTAATTGGTATGGTTTTGTGGGTCACTTCTACTAGTCATATGCAACGTGGCTTATTGGAAGTAAACACCACGCGCTACATACGCATGCATTGTCCTTCTTAACATTGCTGTATATTCCCTCGTTTTGCCAATTATTTCAAATTCAAATCGACAGGAATAATCTGTTATCCAGTTCCTCATAAGTCCAAACACGTCCTTGCACTATCTGTTCAAATATAAAAAAATTAATTCCAAAGGAAATTTAAATAAAACGGTTTTAATCAAGTAATTAATGAACACCCCTTAAGACATACCGCTTATGAAAGTCTAAATTCGATCTTTGAAAGAAATAATTCTTCGTCACTGTTTATATTCAAACTACCATTTCTCTATATTTCATTTTACATAATTCATTTCAAAAGAATATTAATTAAAAGATATTTTAGAATGATAAAATTTAAATTATGAAATTAAAAATTACTACTGTGATCTCTTAACTTAATTTTAAATAACAGTTTAGTATTTTATCTTTTCTTCACATTATTTTCTTCCTTTTTGGACATTTATTTCATATTTGCGTATATT
Source organism: Trifolium repens (assembly GCA_030408175.1). Lineage (NCBI taxonomy): Eukaryota > Viridiplantae > Streptophyta > Magnoliopsida > Fabales > Fabaceae > Trifolium > Trifolium repens. The sequence goes on from CP125847.1 coordinate 14,810,391, forward strand.
TTTTAAGTTTCAAATTTAGGAACTTTTTGGGCATAAATTTATGATTGAGAATGTAGAAATAAAATCCTAGAAATGAATTTTGTAATTCATATCTAAACTTGTATAAAAAACTAGTTTTAAGACCCGTGCACTCGCACAGGACTATTGACTTTTATTTATAAAATATTATTAAAATGTAAGTGCTGATATTGTGCTTTTTCTTGTAAAATTTATTAAATTAATAATTTTTTTGATTAAAACAATTGTCCCGTGTATGATTTTTGTGTAATAAGTTATAACTAATAATAACAAATATTTATTATTCAAATCTTTTTTTATTAAAGCAATTGTCCCATGTATGATTAATTTTTTTTTTATTAAAGCAATTGTTCCGTGTATAAATTTTTGATTCAATTTCTTTTATCTATTAGTGATAAATATTTGGTCTTGTGTTTTTTTTATATATTTATTATTGATGAGAATTCATTCTTCTGTGGTTTTAAAAAAAAAAACTATTTGAGAAAGCTCATGTCCATTGATCTTTTTTTTTTTATATTTAAGATTGATGTTATAGTAAAGTATAAAATTGATTTAGAATAAAATATTTAGAAATATGTTATAAAATATTTTTAAAATATAAGTGATGTCATTGTGTTCTTTCTTGTAAAATTTATTAAATTAATATTTTTTTTATTAAAGCAATTATCCCGTGTATGATTTTTGTGTAATAAATTATAGGAGTAGTAATTAATATTAATAAATATTTATTATTCAATTCCTTTTTTTTTATTAAATCAATTGTCCCGTGTATGATTAAATTTTTTTGGCCCCGTTTGGCCCAGCTTATTTTCTACTTTTTTTCTTCTCCTTAAAATAGTAAAGAAGGAAAAAATTGTGTTTGACTTCACTTTTCTTTATTTTTTACTTCTTTACTTTATTTCTCTAATACTTTTAAGGAGAAATAGTGTCAAATATAATTTTATACTTCTCTATTTCGTTTAAGCTGAAATAAAAAGTAAAAAATAAGCCGGGCCAAACGGGAATTTTTTTATTAAAGCAATTGTCCCATGTTAATTCGTAAGTTTTTATTTACGCATGTTAATTCATAAATTTTACTAATAAAAATTATATCTTTATAAACTGTTTTCATAAACTACCTTATAAAACTTATAATAAGTCGATCTAAATAGGCTCATTGTATTTTTGTTTATTTTTTTATGTTCTTTTATTTTTAAGCTCATAAATAAGTATCTTCTTTTATTATGTTCTTCTATTATTTTTTTTTATATATGAGTTGTTATATGTTAGATTGAGTTACTATTTCTTCCTTAAAAAAAAGGTTAGTACTATTTTTTATGCGTATCTGTTATATTGATTTTTGTTCCAATTTTTATGCGTAAATTTCTTTTAATTAATTTTTTTTTCCTATTTTTGACGTAAAAATATATTGGATTAATATCTTTTTTTAGAGGTGGTTTCCAATGCTACTTTTATGGGAAGATTTCTGCTTATCTTTTTGTTCGTCCTATTTTTGTTTTGTATCCTTTTTGTTTTTAATTTAGAGTTAAAATTACATTTAAAGGTATAAACTCTGAAATATTATTAAACTTGATGAGGATAAATTTGGTTTTTTAGTAGTAGTTGTTTTTAATATTGTAAAGTAGATATATTGTAAGTAGATAGCTCGCGACATCTTTTCTGCATAAATATTTAAACAAATTAATAATCAATATCAGCAATTAGACGAAGATGAACAACTAATATTATATATTTTGTGTACAATCTAATATTATTAGATTGGTATATTTTTTACTTTTTGGTTACTATTAGATTGGTATATGGAGAAACGCAAAGGAGTGAAAATTTAAAGACATATGCAAATTACCAAAGTGTAGAGAAACATAAACAAATTGGCCTTTAGAAACTAACACTTTAAAATAGCAAGTAGTGAAAATATCATATGTGGAGTATTAATCTTTGATTGTGGGAATTTTTTTTGGTTCTATTTAGATTGGATTAGTACTTTTATGTTTATCTTCAGAGGTGGTTTCTTATGCTTTAAGCAAAGATTTTGTTTATGCCGTTTTTTTTGGTATTTTTTTAGTTTAGACTCAAGATTTGCAAATAGGTGGTTCATATCCTTGAGAGTATGGCTTAATTTTTATCTTACTATTTTTTGTTTTGTAACCAAATCCTAGAATTAACGTTTTTTAATTTTAATATATAATAGTAATATAATTTAATTTAATATATAATTTAACATATAGTAATATAATTAGGTCATTCTTATCGATTAGAAGTTTATCTTTTTTTTTTTAATTTTATGCTTATCTTTTTTTCTATTTTTGTTTTCTATTTTTTTTTAAGCTTAGAGTTAAAATTACATCTAAGGACATAAAACTCGCAATACTATATATTAAAAGTACAAAGGACAAATTTGGTTTTTTATTATGAGTTTCTTTTAATATATTGTAAGTACACTAAAATATCAATCTACAAATTCTATCTCAATTGACAAAAATGTCAAAATTGTCAAATCAGATGTCATGACTGGTAGCAGTTTTGGTGGTGGTAGCAGTTTCCGCGTTGCCTCCATCAGATCTACCTTTGCGGTGGTTTGGTTCAACCAGCGCCGCCTCCTTCGTAGTGGTGGTTACTGGTTTGTGGTGCTTACCCTTTTCCCTCCGGCGGTCCAAGCTTTCTCGTGATTTCCCAACCTCTCGCCGTCGTCGTTTGGCTCGTCGTCGATTGCAGGTCCGTAAGGGTCACGTGGTGGTGCTGCATCCAGTTCTCTGGGTGGTTGGTGGCGGTTCAGTGTCTTGCCGGATTTTGGCTGTCCTCCTCCGCGTCGGAAGGTTGGGGTTTTTCTAACTTGCAGTGGTGCTAGTATCAATTTCTTCACAATCTGGTTTTTTCAAGATCTATTTGTTTAGATTTTGGTTCTGCAGGTTGTCTTTCTAAACCCGTGAGGGTCGGTTATGTTTCGCGTTGATGCTCTCGATCCTTCGCTTATCTGATTTGCCGGAGCGATTTATTCCATACCTTGTTGCTTTCAGGCTGGTTGCTGCTTCTGGTTTCCTTGTCCTGTGGTTTTGCAATATTGGTTTCTTTGGCTTGAAGGAGCCTTTGTGTCTGCTGTGTTTTTGCAGGGGACGGTTGGCACTTGATTCTGTCCGTGTTGGCGGTCGTTTCTTTCGCCGTTTATTACCTCAATAAATGTAGACACACCTTTTTTCTTTTTGCTATTTGGTTTCGCGCCCGTTTGCGGGCTCGCTGGATAGTGTTTGATGTGTCTGCGTTTGTTCTGGTTTTTTTATTTTACCTTTAAGGTTGGATTTAAAACCACTTGTAGCTGGTATTAATGGTATTATTTTTAATTGCTACAAATAGGTTAACTGGGTCAGGTTGATGTCCCCCCAGTTTTTTGTACTATATTTTATTTTATGTTTAATATATTTCGGATAGAGCAGGGTTTCCTCTGCTCTCTTTTTGCTTAAAAAAAAAAAGATGTCATGACTGGAGTTAGAACTCTATTCCATCTACTTTGTGTGTTTGAGTTTTCAATGGTTTACCGTTTCGTCTATATATTAAAAAAAACTAAAATATCATAAAAAAGGATAAAAGATTAAATTGTTATCTCAAATTAAATTAATGAACACACAAGTGATTATGCAATCAATCAATGACCTTTAGAAAGAAAGTGAGGGAAAAAAATATTATGAAAATCAATGAATGAATTTGGATTAACTTTTAGTCTTAATTTATTTATCGATTTCAGCAATTTTCTTTTCTCTCACTTTCCTTCCTTCCAACCAAACGGACCTAGAGTTGACGAGGTGGTAAAAACTAAAGATTTCGGAGAGTGGTCCTCTTAGCATTTGAAGTTTAAATTTCTTTGGTGTCAAATTATATATTGGATTAATTTACCAAAATTTTACTCTAATTTAATCGAACAATTTTATTACTCTCTCCGTTTCTTTTTATAAGAGACAGTTGACTTTTTAGATTCATTCAATAATAAATGTATTTAAGCCATAATGTAGATCAAATATATCAATTATTGAATGAATCTAAAAAGTAAATTGTCTCTTATAAAAAGAAACGGATGGAGTATTATGAATAATTAAGTTATGGAAAATTAAACTCTTCATGAACTTGTTTTATAGCACTCCAGGTCGTGGGAAAAAAAATGGAAATTTATTTGATTCAAGACAATATTTTAAAGTAATGCTAACCTGAAAAAGTTGGTTTACAAAGTACTCTTTTACTGCTTTATTTGGGGCATCATCTCTAGCATCATATATCTGAGAAGGTTGTTGACCCTGACACAATGACACCCCATCACAGTTATTGCCCATTACTGTTTCCATTTATGTAATCTAAAAATAAATTTGAAATCTTGCATAGGATTATTATTCAGAGTTTACTGACCGTTAGACTCATAATATAAAATAAATAAATTTTAGTCAATACTATTACTAACTTAGGCCATCCTAATTTGGTCTCTATTTTTTATAAGTAGTATATTACTAAAAATTCCACCTTAAAGATGAATAAATATAGTGTCCGAAGTATATATCACGGCTCCTGTACATATAATGCGATATTTTTACTAATTTGGTCTCTATTTCTAACCTGTGAAAATTGAGAAACACTTCCTCTATCTAAATTTATATTTTTTTACTTGTTCCAAATTGTAGAAAACAAATTAATTTTTATTCATTTTTAAAATTTACTTTTACTTATTTTTATAAAATTAAATACAAATTGCATTTAATTTACTCTATTTTTTTTCATAATCAATAACCAAATGGATAAACATTAACTTAATTAATATTTTTTTTTTAAAAAAAATCTAGTGACATAAAACAACGGTGAGAGAAAAAAAATAGGGCATACATGAAAACTTACTGAAAACAATAGTTTGAAAGATCAAACATATTCTTGAAAAATTCGTATTAGGGTAATCCTAAATAGTGCTCAAGGAATATATGTTAAACATACCAAAACTAAAAATAAATATAAAATTAATGTTGGCAAGATAATTTTTTACACTTTTAAGATATTAAAAGAAAAAAATTTAAGACAAAATTTCTTTATTAATATGTTTAACTAGTGGTCCGGAACACTGTTTAAAATTACAACTAATAAAGAGTTCCACTAAATAAAACCATAATCAATTAATCACAAGTATTCCCTTCTAATTAAACAAAAGAAACTTTAAACTACTCTAAATAGATCAAGACAATTTTCTACCATGCTCATTTAGCTTAGTTTCTAACTTGTAACATAAGTTAGCTCGAGTTCAATTCTGAGTGGGAACAATTTTTGATTAAACCCAAGCTCTAAATTAATAGAACCCCTTTTTCTGAAAAATCAGAGGATTAACAATAAAAAAAACTTCACCATTGAATAAAAAATATTATTAAATGTAAATGATATAAGCTCAATTGTGCACCATAAAAAACATTTTTACTCTTCATGTTAGACAAATTTCTTTGTCCAAGCTTGCTTCCTCAACCCTATAGATACCCTTCACAAAGTTCATAGCCACTAGCCACTATGGTCTAATTTAGATAGGGCATGTCTAGGATTCCAAGCTATAGGTGAAATCCAAGGCCTCAAAAGAAGCATTTTGCAATATCTAAATTTTTTGTGCCAAAATTTCCTCTTTTTTTAGTGAATATTACTAGTATAATTATTCAAATATTATGTTGATTTAACCAATGCATAGAAGTATGGTTCCCCCAATAATATGCAATTAACTAGACATTATGCTCCAATCTCCAAAAGACTAAAATCTAAGACAGCTATTCTTTGTTGGGGAATCAGTTCTTCATGCACAAAGACAAAGAAAAAAAGTACAGGACCACTTAGGATTTACCTATGAGTAAATAATTGGGACATAGAATTACTCTTTTTTAGGGTACAAGGACATATAATTACTTTATGAACCTCTCCTTTTGGTGCAATCTTTCTATATTCTTCTAATTCAACCTAATCAAATGTTAGTTGCATTAATGTGGTCCTATAGTCTTGTTTACCAACTTGATTATGTGTTTCTTTTACAAAAATGAATTAAAAGGATATCATATTAAGTCAATGATGGTTTACCCATGTCAGATTCATATCACTACTTAACTTGAAAATATGGTAATTAAAAAAGCCACAATATTGTTCACTTATTCAATTTATCTTACACAATGCATGAACTTTTTTTTTTAACGGCAAATATATTATTAATAAAAATCAAGTTTCCATACAAGATGAATAGAAACCGGTAAAAAGGAGCTACAATACAAAGGCGCCGTATATAAGCGGAACACCGATAAAAATACCAAAACAAACATCACGTAACAGAAGTCCACTTCTAATCCCATTCTTAGAAATACACTCCCCAACTTTCAGACTACCAGAGAAACATCAACCCGACCCATACAGACGCCCGTAGACACTAACTCCCGATCTCGAATCAAAAGTGACCGGCCCATAAGAATCCAAAAGCACCTCCGTAAGCCAAAAGTTGATGAGACAACATCAGAATGAGAGCCTAGACAGATAAGTCTCGGCTTGCAGACAACCTCCAAGCAATCGACACTGATGCGGTAGAGGTCAACCAGATACCAAAGAAACCTGCAAATCTCAACAGATTTGGACACCAACAGACATTCAAAGAAGAATCCTGCAAATCTCAACAGATTTGAAAAACGGTCAGAGAATCAAATATCTAGAAAAACCACTAAGACACAACATCAATCACACACCAACAGCGCAATCCAAACGCCACCACATCACCACAACATCACATCACCACCTCCACCGGAGCCAAAATAAGCCGACGGCTCCGCCAACATTAACCCCACCAACAGCAACATCAACATCAAACAACAAGCCTCACAATCCACACACAAAAAAAAAAAAAAGGAAGAGAGAGAATAAGAAAAAAATCCGTAAAAAGGAAAAGTTGTTAATTACTGTCAACACTCAACACCAAGAAGCCTTTGCTGTGAGCAAGGCCAGTACCCATTCTCAAGTCAACACCAAAGGGAGAACCCTCCTATCCATTCTATGCTAAACAAAATTTGTACATGGTCCACTTCTCTAAATCATCTTTTATTTCTTATCTAATGATTTCTTTTAAAACATTAATTAACCGAGTCTTGGAGCAACAGATGAGTCAAGAAAGGCATTAAAAGACAATATTATATGACAAAATGTATTTATATACATCACCAACGATGTCTTTACATCAACAAATTGTAGTTTAAATTCACATTCTTGTTAGGCACAAATCAAATTCTTACTAATAGACGACCAACCATCAATAATTGGCTTATTTGTGATGTTTTAAATTAATCTCAACCACTTTGAAATTTACTTTAAAATAATAATAATAATCATATTTGTCTTATTTTTACATTTTAAATTTGTTTTGTATGTACATGAAAATAGTATGTACTATTCTATATGGAACCGGATCCTTAGCAGCTGAAACCATTTTAAGGAAATATAAATTTAAAAGAATTTAATATTTGTCTTATTATACTGTTACATTTTCAATTTCAACCTTGTTTTGTATGTATGTACTATGTACTATACTATTTAAAAATTTGAAAATGTAACTGATTAAAGGATACAAAATTATGATATCATACATGCAATTATTTTAGAGCATGTAGCTAGCTGGTAGCCAAGAGAAATATAATAGTAAGAAAAATGTTCATAGATATTTTAAATTTAGTTTGTAAATAGCATTTGGATGGTATGAGGAAGGAGTGTAAACAATTTAAAATCAAGGAATCTTCCTAATAATCCAATAATTAGAACGACGTGGTAGATTGTGATGAGTGATCACTAATAATTAATAGTGGTCAAATTAGTTTGTAAATAGAAGAGTGTTAGGATGTGATAATTTAGTGGTCAAATTAATTAATAGTGGTCGAATTTAGGACTTAGGATGTGATAATTTGATTATATTACAACTTAACTAGAGTTTTGCGTTTGATTATAGGTAAATTCTAATATGACCACTTTTTCAAGTGGTTCATGGTGGATCAGTTGTGAAAAACGCTATAACGAATACGAATTTTATAAAATTGATCGTCCATCAAGATCATCTATAGAAAATTTTAGAAAAATTCAAAATCATTTACTATGTTATTGAGGTCCATCAAGATTAACGGTTTATTAAATACTGTAAATCTTGATAAATCCCAATAAAATATCAAATGATTTTCAATTTTTCTAATTTTTTTTATAAATGATCTATATGATATAAACTTTCGGCTGAAGTTATTATGCATAAGGATAATCCTTATGCACCGTGCATAAGTCAATATCCACCCTCAGATCCAAACAACACGTGTAATAATCTTAACGAAGAACTTTGTATTTTTGCTTGCTCAATTTCGGCCACATTTTATATGCGATTCGATCACCGATTTCGAAAACTAATACCTAAAACATTCATAAAATCGAACGACGATCAAAACGGTATAAAGAACGTCGAGTTTCGTTGATTATTGAGGGAGAACGAACCGGGTCGACGAACCGAGTCGTCGCGACCCGTTTCTGCAGAAAATGGGTGAGGAAGATGATGAACAGTAACGCGCCTCCACGCCCACTCTCACTGGCGGCGCGTGGGGGCGCGTGCGGTGCCAAGGAGACTCCAATTTTTTTTATTGTTTTTACAAAAAAATAGGAAATGATTTTCTGGGAATTTTGGGACAAGTTAGGTATTTTTCTGAGACCTGTAACTATTTTTAGTTAATTAAATGAGGTAAATATGCTTTTATAAATATCAGGTATTAATAAAATTTTCCCAAAATTTTATTTAGGGTATTTTGAATTATTTGGAACGGTTGGGGATACTTCACTCTCTCTGGTTTTATATCGTCTTAAAAATTTAAATTTATGACCATTATTATAGTTAAATGAGCATTAGTGCCAAGATGTTATACACTGAAACCATTTGTCTAGTTAAATGGTTTCATACTGTTATACACTGAAACCATTAGTCTAGTTAAAAGGTTTCATAGCGTTATACACTGAAACCATTATTCTAGTTAAATGGTTTCATAGCGTTATACATTGAAACCATTAGTCTTTTTATTTGGTTTCAAGATGTTATACACTGAAACCATTAGTCTAGTTAAATGGTTTCATAACGTTATACACTGAAACCATTATTCTAGTTAAATGGTTTCATAGCGTTATACACTGAAACCATTAGTCTTGTTATTTGGTTTCAAGATGTTATACACTGAAACTATTAGTCTAGTTAAATGGTTTCATGGCGTTATACACTGAAACCATTATTTTGGATAAATGGTTTCATATGGGCATTACTGTCAATATGTTATACACTGAAACTATTGTTATTAAGTAAAACATCACATAACCATTTTACAAAACCATGCTACATAAAGCAAAAAATCATATAAAGCAATTATTGTTAGTTTAGTTGAGAAAAATTTGGATAGTATGCATGAGATATTGGATTCGATCATTTTTTTATTGTAAAGAAAAAAATCCATATATATATATATATATGTAATTAATGTATGAAATTTTATTTATGTTGTGATTATGATTGATAAAACTTAAAATTAAATTGTATGTTTGACAAGTATGTTTTATATATACATGAACCATTGGTTATTATGTTGGGCTTCGAGGGGATGTATGACGAAAATTAATTAAAAATGGATTCTTATAATATATACTTCAAAGGAACAAAAGTTATTATTTAATTGGAAACGGGGGGCGCGCTAGAAATTTGGGTGGGGGTGCGCTAGAAGTTTGGAGGAGGGAAAAAAATTGGGGGCACGCTAGAAATTTGGGGAGGAAAAAAAATTGGGGGCTCACAAGAAAATCTAGGGAGAAAAAGGGAAAAAAAACAACTGGGGGGCGCGCTAAGCAAATGGGGGGCGCGCAAGTAATGGGGTAGTATATGGGGGGCGCGCGAAGCAACTGGGGGGTGCGCTAAGCAACTGTCTTTGGGCTTAAGCACAGTAACCGGATCCAGATGTTAAGGTGGACTTTGGGTAGGGTGTATAACGAAATGGGAGGGGTGCAAATAGGAAGTTTATGCACGGTGTATAAACTTTCCTTATGCAGGATAACCAGTCCCTAAACTTTCAATCTACCAGTAAATTTTGTAAAATTCGTATTCAGTAGATCATTTGTCCACGATGGACCACTTGTGAAGGTGGTCCACCGTAGCATTTACCTTGATTATATTACTGTATAATTTTTGAGAAGATTTTGCTCCTAATTATTGTCCTACTCTGTTTGAAATATTAGTCTATACGGTTAGACTTAATGGATACAACCAAATTTATACAACAAAAATAACACATTTTATAAATATTTATATTTGGTCGGATTATTAGTTCAATAACCATCCATAAACCATAAAAATTAACTCTCTCCTTATCAACACTTTGATCAAATTTAACTATTGAATCCATTATCATTATTCATGATATCAAATCAACCTTGTAGTTTTCAAATTTTTTGGAGACGATACTTCATTGTACTGTATCTTATATTTTTGCTCAAAAGTTTAACTATCTATAAGGCACTTTTCTTTTTTGCTGGCTTTCACCACAAGTTAAATCTAATTTGGGAGTTAGATCTGGTAACAAGTGGTTTCAGCCCATTCGAATACCTATAAGGCAGTTTTTCATAGAATGAACATCTCTTATTATTTATTTGGTCATTGCTTTTGTAGGGTGTTCTCAAATTATTTCATGACTTTATAAGATCTGATTCTCTTAAATTTTATTCATATTAATTCTTGTAGAAAATATACTAGAAACTGAATTGAGGGTATATAAATAATGTTAAAGGCCAAATTGATAATTAATTGCACAAATCGTAGTTCTATAATTTTATGATATGTTACCCAATAAAAGAAAAAGTATGCAACCAATGAAAATTCTAAAAAGCATGTAGGCCAGTTTTGTATTTTAATATATATATCCTTCAACATATCCTCATCTCATTTTACAGAATTGAGTTTTTACTTTTAAAAGGTTTGAGAAGAATTTTGCTCTAAATTCTGGTTTGTAACTTTTTTGATGAAATGCATAGACAAGAGGCATCTCTTTCTTATAGGCACAAAGTGCCATGTATCACACTTTCCATGGTATCAATGCAAGGAGGGTTGTTAGACCATTTTATCTTTTTAAGGGAACAAATTTTAAAAGTTGTGTTTGTCTCATTTTCCACATTTATTTACTAATGTAACAATGTTAACTTCATTAAATTATATGGACAAATATATTCATGAGAATTTTAGTTTAGACTATAGTTAACTTCCACCGACATAACTAAATTCAAAATAAATGTGGTAGTAAATGGTTAATTAATAATAAATGATTAAATATAGAGACTAACTTAACAATTTAAAATTTAAAAGAGTGGTGGATAGCCTATATAGTAAGAAAAATGATGGCTCTGAGTTTGGTGCTGTAATTTATGATTGTAGGCACATGTTATTATTTACTAGCTTAGTGAACCAACTGAACTCTCATGCTAAGATCATTAGGAGATAAGCTAATGAAATTGTCCATAATTTAGTTTGGGGGTTCCATCTTTAGCTAGTCTCCATATTTTTATCGATATTCTAACATGTATCTATTTTATTATTTTGAATGAAATAAGATAAGACTTTTGAAGTCAAAAATAAATAAATTTAAAGATTAAAATAAAAAAACTTAACAATTTAATATAGTCATAAACTGTTTTCCGCCTCTATTAAAAATATCTACAAAATCAGGACTAATTTAGTTTATGAATAGTATCATATGTCTTTCTATCTATAATATGTTCAAGAACTGTCATGCTCATGCTAACTACAAAAGATAATTGGTTTATGACCGTTTATTAATAGATAATTGGCTTATTCTATGCTAACTACACTAATTTAGTTTATGGTCAAGAACGGTCATGTTAACTACAAAAGATAATTGTACATATCATGTCTTTTTTTTTTTTTTGAAGACAGCAAAATTTTATTAAGGCGGGCTCTATCTATAATGGTCATGAACAGTCATGCTAACTACACTATTCTTCTTTTTCTGCTTAAGATAATCTTCGTTGTGCTTCATAGTCCATATTTGACTAATTCTATTTATTTTTCTGCAAGAGAATTCGATAAGTGTGTTTATGTGTTGGCCCAATGTAGCTTTTCCGTTTTTTTATATTTCAATTGTTGAGCATGTTGCTCCTCTTTCAATTGTGCAAGAATGAACACCATCAACATTCATTTTTATTTCCCCAAACACACGTTTTTTCACTCACTACAAGAAATTTGACATATAGTGACGGCAAAAAACCATAGGTAAAGGTCAAAAAACTGTGGGTATAGGGCGAAAAACCTATACTGACGGACGTTTTATTCCGTGGTCTTTATTTCGCTATACCCACGGAAATTTGCCGTCCCAATAGGCTATAGCAACGGTAATTTCAGGCGTTGGTCAAAACCTCAGAGCTATACCCACAGCCAAATGAAACCTATGAAATTGATTTACCCACACATCTTTCCGTTGGTATAGGTTCCACTTGCTTTTTTTTTTTGTTCAAATATTTTTTTACCCAAACAATATTTATATTTTAATAATAAAATTCTGCCAATATTTTTTTTAATAGATGACCTACTATATATTATGAAACAAAATAAATGAAAACCTCAATTATATTAAATATGAGAACAACATTATGATATTTTTTTCTACATGAACAACAACGAAGCAAGTAACCTATCACGTCCACTAAATTTTCAAATTTACTCTCTTCAAATCTTCTCAACGATCTTCATCTCTTCTATTTTCAATCTTCGTTAGTGTCACGCGACTTGGAGAATTCGTTTGGTGAGGGGCACTAGAAGCATCTGTAATCGAAAACAAGTGCATATATAAGTTTTCATACTCAAATTCCACCACTTCATTCTAAAGGGACATTAATAAGAGACAATCATGAATATATCAACAATGAAATGTTAACAAATAAATTTCAAGGTATCTCACCTGTAATTAAAACTGGCTCTGTTGCGGCTGCAAAGTGATTTGCAGAGTGATCGACATTGCATTACCTATTCTTGTATCAACAATTCCGATCATCTTTCTAAATTGTGCTTTGCGCTTCCCTTTTATCACTATATCAAGGTCATTAGTCCAATATAGACTAGGAAATGCAATTATATAAATATAAACATAAATTCAAGTCATGACAACTATGCTCTGGTTTATCTCCAAAAGTTCTTAAGAGGATATGTTACAAATGACAAAGGAAATAACAATGACACAACAACGAAGACAAGAAACACATGAGACAACCAAGCCATCAACCAAACCTGCAACTGTATCCAACACGCCTGCTTGCAACCACAAGAGTTGCTGCCATATCAGTAGCTAGACTTGTGACCAGCTAGCCACCAAATGCAACCAACCTAACAACCTTCAAATTATCTTCACAGTTCACACAACAAGCCAAATCTAATTACTCAACATATAAATAAACATTCCATTCAAACTGAACAGAAAAAACTGCATCCAAAGAATATATGTGTTGCACTTGCCCCATCAGCTCCACAACATATACATCTAGCCAAAGTCAACTGAACCATCCCCTCAAAGATCAACGTGCTACTTATTTTCACTCAAAGCTCACTTGACTAACATGATAATATTATAGATATTGAAGTATTCAACTAGTAAGGATTGAGGTTAGTTTTATCAACTTCTGTATTATTTAATTTATGTCCAGATCTGATAGCAAATATTCCTACCATTGAATCATATGAGTGAAACATGTATCTAATTATTGGTAAAGTCAAGATGAAAAATTCCACAAAATGAGTGTCACAAGCACTTTATGCCATAGAAACATTAGATAACTTCACAATTATAATACATACCAATACTATTAATGGATGCAAAAAGGTAAATGTCACCCACCCATAAAGGACAACTTCAAGGCTAGCACCAGCAAGACCACGAGAAATCGCATTCTAAAATTGGATAAGTTGATAATCATATACAATACTCAGTTTTAAATATAAAATATCAAGCTATTCAAACATATATATGCTCTCAAACTAGGAAGCTTGTAAACAAAAGTATTTTTTTATAGCAAAACTTTCAATTCACTTCAAAGTTCAAACTACTAAATCATGGAAAAATCAAATTAACAAAATGAAAGATTCTGTATTATGAAAGTCTCAAAAGATGCAAGTGACAACCAAGACATGGCACTGCAGTAGAAGATGCAGAAGCTGCAAAAAAAAGTCCACATGGAAGAAATAAACATCCATTAGAAAACAAAGTTTAAAACTGCCAAAAGATAAAGAATAAAACCAATTCTGTCAATGGATAATGAAGTAAAATTTGATTAAGGACTAAACTTACTGTTCCATGGAGGACGAACATGACTAAACTGAATTTGACCATGCAGGAACAAAATTAGCAGAACAGCAGGGTTACATATGTGTGGCATTGGGAGGTAAACCGTACGTTATTTCACTCATTATGCAGTTCGAACTGACATCACTGAAAGCACGTAAATCATTTCATGACAATAAAGTGAACACAACACACCATATTGCTAGAACTTCAAACATAAAAGGACTTACATTATCGTCAAATTTTGTAGATTATACTGCGAGGTTCCAAGATATCCGGTTAAGTTCAATCCTTGAATTTTGCTGCATGAGTACAGAGAGAGCAAGTATAATGTTTATCAGTTGCATTATAATATGAAATAATAGGATATATTATGATTAAATCAGTTGCATTTACAAGTGTATAATATGGCGCAAAAAATTGTCATTCAAAAAACAAAAAAAAAAAATCAAATCAAGGAAATTGCAAAAGTTCAATAACATAAATAAAATATTTTAGCCCAAATTGTTAAATTTCAAAAGTATTAGCACCGAGACATAGCTTAGCTCTTCCCCAAATTAAATGGAAAATCTAATGCAATACAAATAGCCTCAAGGAATGCCTTGTCAAAATGTGTTTGTATTACTAAAGTAAGCTTCATTTTTCAGTGATGGTTGAGCAGCTTCAACTGAACTAACCTAAGACTAAAAATGCAACCTCAAGTGCCTACTTATCATATTGAGTCCATTCGTATATACCAACCAGAATCCTTCCAATTAGATTACTTATAATATTTTCCATGATATATTTTCCTAAGACAACTCTACTAAGGGGACTTGACCTGTCCTACGAAGCACGAATACGTCAATTTCGTCGCCGTATCGTGTCAGATATGTATCCAACACGAATACATTTGGATATGCCAAGAATACATTCATATAACCAAAGAACACACCTATTAGGCTAAAAAATAGTTCCAATGGCTTATATAACCAGTATTTACAAGTCCTTAAACCAAAAAATACAGAAGTTAATGTATGTAGAGAAAGAATGACTAATAAGCAAAACATAAAATGAGGTGCGTAACATATCCCAATATCTTAAACTCTAGGCTACTCAGTTTGAGACCACCTCAATGGCTCCAAATTTATACAAAGTCTCACCAACCTGAATACTAACTAATAACAAATTACAAACACGGACAGAAGAATATATCAGCAACTCCAATCAACATACTATATATCTACACTCCTAAAAATTCGGCATCGTGTTCACGCTATGTCGCAAATTCGCCGTCGACGATGGAAGTTACACTAGCAAGGCAAATATTTGTGACAAAACACCTTATTCATGCTCAAATATGAAATAAGAGAATCTATGATATTCATTTCAGATTACAAACTCATAAGTGATAATCACTCAAGAATCAATGATAAACCACAAGTAAATATTACTTTCTAACACTTAAGTACAAAAACAGATTGTTCTCATACACTTAACACGCACAAGCTCATCTCTTTCACTAAATCCCTAAAACTTTTCAAATAAGAGAGAAGATGAATAACTTACAAATTTATAATATATAGAAGGTGATGAAACAATCGATAAATTGGAAACCGAATGAACACAGTAGAAGAAAAAATCAGGAACGTCACGAATCCCAAATTCACCTAAACAAATTCAATCTAAAACAATTCCAGAAACATGAATGTCGAGTATGACTGAGGGAGAAGTGAAAAACTAGTAAAGAAAGAATAATTGAGATTCAAGAACTAGCAATGAAGGTGCGATAACTACCGATTTAAGATTTTGGTCTTGGCGACGGATCCGATCGGCGTCAATGCGATGAAATTAGGGTTCCTTGTGGAGGCGAATGAGAGTTGTTGCAATCCAGAGACCAAAGGAAGAGGTGAGAGACATAAATTTCATAGATTGGGGGAGCAATTTGTCTCTTATCTCAGAGAGAGAGAGAGAGAGAATAAGAAGTGATTAAGCAATAAAATAGAAAAGTGTTACTCCCATTCCATTATTAGCCTGTGAAATTAGATTATGAGAAGTGATTAAGCGTGAATGAAGAAGAAGATAGACCTAATTTGAGAGAGGAAATAAACGAAGTTGGAATCGGTGAACAAAATATCTTAGCATAACAAAAGACTTACAACAGAAGAAGTTGAGGTTGTTCATCCAAAGAGGAAGGTTAATCGTGCAGCGGAATTACGAAAGAAGAAGTTGAGGTTGTTCGCTGAAAGCGGGCTCGCTAGTGGAGAATTTGCTCATGCGTGAGGTTGTTCACTTACTGAAGACTGCTATATAAAAATTAAATTTTATTTTTATTTTTATATTTGTGGGAATTTTTATGTAAGTTGTAAAAGGGCTATAGCCACGGATCACTTGTACAATACCCGCAGTTTTATTGACCGTCACTAAATATGTCCGTGGGTATATGACAAATTTGTTGTAGTGACTTTTAATTCAACTAACGAGCCTTGGAAAGAAATACGAACCAATTCAGTTTATTTAATCACCTTAATTAATCACCAAACACATGTCATGATCAAATATCTGTCTCATGAGAAAATTAGAAAGTTACAGCCTCTCCACACAAGATTGATTGTCAGGGGCACATGCCAACACTCTCATGTTGGAATATTTTATTATATTCTAATAATATTAGGTGGACAAATATCTTTATTAATTATATTAGCTATTTATTAATTCGGAGCCTTAATTGATTAGTGATCAAATTAAGTAAAAAGGCTAATTAGATTTCTATTTGGGTAATTAATTAATTAATTGGATATGGGCTCAATATGAGTGGATGTCGGGATGACCCATTTAGGAATAATGGGAACTTAATGAGTCATCACACTATATATAGGCTATGGTCCCCAATATACCGGACAACGCAATATATTATCTCTTCTCCCCATGTGAAGAGAGTTAGGGCATAAGGAGTCCCGGTTGAGGAAGAACCACAAGCCAACGGATGTTCGTCATCCGTCTCTTTCATGTTTCAGGATTGCTATCGAAGAGACTTACGGCTTGTTCATGTTCATATATCCAGGTATTCCTATAATCCTACGATCTTAATAAATCAACATGATGTAGATCCAGTTTATATATACATGCTCATATAGTTTTGGCTTCCGCACTAAAGTAAGATTATAGATTTAATCTTTGTTATTGAGCATGTCTATGATTAAGTTTAAATTAATTCCAACATCTCGATCTTGGGGTAGGGCAACCAGGGTGCTACCGCCCTGGGCCTCCAAAATCAGTGGCATAATTTATTTATTTATTTTGTAAAATTTTACGTAAAGTTATACACAATCCAAACAATTACAAAAAAAAAGGGGGAATAAGTGTACAAACCCAATATGAAAGAAATGATTATAAAATCGAAATTAAATAGATGAATGACTATTTTAAGTTAGTTACAATGCTCAATGATTATTTATAAATTAAATAGAGGATTATTTATTTTGAAATTTATGCAATCTTTTTATTAATAGTTCATTTTTATTATTCGACTTTTTTTGTTTGGACAAAATAAACAATATTCATTTATTTAAATAAATAGAGTACATCAATATAATACAAATTCATAATTACTAACAACAAAAAGGATAAATATGCGACAACTGCTACATAATTAGTCCATAAATCTCCTATTGATATATTTGATCACCCAACAATAGTTAATACGCCGTTTTTATATCTTTCTTCTTTGTGAAAGTTGATTAGCATCCCCTTAATCTTCCGTGGAACCAAATTAGGAGGCCAAATAATTGATGATGGATAGATTAGTCATATAAAAAAATATGAATGAATTTGATAATTTGAGGTCATGTGGCTAAACATAATTCCCCACAATTCTCTCATTTCTGTTGGTAGTAAATGGTGCAACCACCAACAAACAAGATAGAAAAAAAAACAAATAAATTGAAAATAATGGTACCACCAATACCATAATTGTCCCACTGCACTGACATTGCAATTTCAATTTTGTCTATCCTTGTGAATTTTAATTCAAAAGTAACCATGCACACAAGTGAAAATTGTGACCACCTCTGATTTAATTTCTTGTGCTGCAATTTTTTTTGAAGCATTACAAAATGCATGACCTAGAGTTGTCTTAATTGGAGAAAGTTTTGAGAAAGTTTATTTGGAAGTTTTCGTTTGTCTATAAAGGATCTGTAAAGGGACCTTTGCATTGCATGTGTGTGGATTGTTTGCATATGCATGCCACTTAAAGTCTCTTTTAGGGAGTACATTGTAATTTTGTTTTTTTTTGAATGTGTTAGACAACAATGTATTTAAAAGAGAAAAAAGAATATGCATCGACTGTATAAAATAATTTTACATTGTCAACTTACGACAATCATATTTTCCGTCACGTTACCTCACTTAACCCCACATTTTTTATATGACATGAAATATTAAACTATTCTTATTGATTGTCAGTATAAAATTAATTTTCACTAATAGTGCATGTTCTTTAAACTCATTATAAAAATATCGTTGTATGTGTATTTTCTGTGTTAGTTTCAACATAAATTGTATTTTTCGTTAGTAAATTTGGTCATCTAATGTGTTTTTATTAGTCGTTTGAACTATAAAATTATTAATAAAAATATAATTGTGAAAGTTTTTGCGATTTCAATATATTTAAGATCTATGATGTCATTGTCCCACACATATAAAGACTAAAATGACGATTTACCCCATCTTAGAGTGTACAGTAATTGCTTAGGGAAGCATTAACTTGAAGAGCATCTTTTTTTTTTGAGTTTTATTGTCTTATATTATTGATAAAGTTATATTTTTATCATTATATCAATAAATTTTACTGTATTTATGTGATCTAATTAATGATAAAATTTATTGCTTCAATGATACAAACTATCTTGTGCATTATTCAAGACTTATCTTACCTATGTATATGATAGAATTGGTTTGACCCTTTTTTTATGATAGAATATGTAGAAAGCTTTGGATTTACATTCACATATTGCTCCACATGTGAAAAAAGTGTGAAAAAGAAAGGATAAAATAATAAAGGGATAAAACAACCAAGATGCGAAGCATAAAAGCTGTAAATGAAAGTGATGGCCCAAGTATCCAAATTAAGTAAAAAAAAGCAGACCAAAAAAAGAAGAAAGTAAAAGATATTACCTTGGACCTTTATTCTGTTCTATCCTTAAATCGTTTAACTATATACTATTGAAGTTGTTTAAAATATCTTTGAAGTCCATATTGTTCAAGGGTAAGATGTATAAATGTATTTGATATCTTTATTTTTTTAGTTAGTTCTTTTATGAGACTCAAAACTATTTAATACAATATTAGAGTCATGTTAAAGATTGTAATGTGAGAATTTGACATGAGATTCACGCTATGTGTGAGAGTGAGTGATGAAATTAATTAGAATTTGTTTCAAGTCTCATATTATTTCGGTTCTTGAATTGTTGGATGAGATCCAAATTCATTTAACAAAAAATCACTAAATTAGTGGTTAAAGATTTGAATAATATGCATGATGTCATAGGTATAATCCTCATTACCTGCAATGTAAAAAAAAATTCATTTAACAAGTACCATGCTAAAAATGGAGTTCATATAATGTTTTTCTAACCTAAAAGTTAAAATAAATATAAGACATCATCAATAAGAGATTAGATGGGAATATTAGTTTTAATCCCATAAGAATAATTAAGTTAATAGTTAATAGAGACATTATTAGAGGGGTCCAAGTTCAATCTTGAAATTTCTATTTCTCCACGCTTATAGTGGTCGAGTCCATGCACTAGGATATTAACAAAAATAAAGTTAGTTTTAAAATTGACAATTATTTTTGAAAAATTAATTCTTATTTGACTAATTTATTAAGAAGAAATCAATAAGAATAATTAACCACAAAATTAACCAGCCTTGTATTTTAATCAAAGGGATCACTATTTTAGTTTATGAAAGGGGTTCACTATTTCTTATTTCAATATATCCAACCTTTTTTGTCATCTCACTATGTAATATCACACTTTGGTAGCTAAATTTCTAACAACTTATATTGTGCATTATTTTATACACCATTTTCCTACTCATACAAGCTAAACATATTAATAGAATTAACATATTCTTCACACTCTAACAAACTAACAACTATGTGCGTCAAAAAAACAAACTATCAACTACGTGACTCATTATAATAGAATTTATTTAGATCTTTCTAAAAATTGGCGTGATTATCAAGGGTGACTCACAATATTTGGGCTTTCATGCTGTATTTGGGCCATAACACACTAACAAGCAAAACAAAATTTCTCTTCCCACCCCCCAACTTTATCTTTTCGCGTAGAAAACTCCAGGAAACGTTTTCTGAAGTTTTTTTAAGGCGAAAAAAGTTTTCCACCTCCAATAAATAAAGGAAAATTTGGGGGGTAAAAGATAAATTACATTAAAAATATTCGGAAAACATTTTCCGAAATTTTTCTACACGAAAAGTGAAATTGAGGGGTGGGAAGAGAAACCGTCCAAGCAAAATGATCATTTGCTAAAACTCCATGATATTTATAAAAGCAAATAAGAATAATTTGCAAACTTTTTAACCTAGTCAATAATCAAGATGGACAAGGTTGAAACTAAGCATTTAATTAGTGAATTTAGAAACCAAACTCCACCCATGAACAATGCATGATATAATCCACGGTAAGCTCTTTATATAATTATATTGAGCTCTCTATCATTGAACTCATACATGCCAATCTTCAAATAACATAACTGCAGTTAAAAAATCATGATCACCTCTAATTCAATTCTATAGTGCTGCAGTTTTCTTGAAGCAATATAAATTGCATGACGTAGAATTGTCTTAATTTGGAGAAAGTTTATTTGGAAATTTTCCTGTCTATATATGTAAATGCATGAATGTGTGTGGATATGGGTTTTATTGCTTAGGTCAACATCAACTTGTCTTTTTCATTGAATAAGTAAAAAGCTTGGAATTACATTGATATATATATTGCTCCATATGAAAAGTGTGAAAAAGAAGGGATAAAAAATTAAATAAAGGGAAAACCAAGATTCCACAAGTGAATGATGGCGATGGCCCAAGTATCCAAAGAAAGTGGAAAAAATTTACAATGACCTTTCATTATTCCATTCCATCCTCACATTGTTTTTTCTTCCACGGTAAAATCAAGATCTGATTGTCCGGTTAAGATTTAATGGTTTAATTTAAAATAGTTTAAATAATAAGAATAAATTATTTTAAATTTAGACCATTCAATTTGATCAAATGATAAAATTTCTCCTAACTGTATACAATCCAAATATGTAAAACTAATCAGATGCACATTGACACTCTGATAGGGGTCTTATTTTTTGACAAATTGATACTTGTAATAAAATTGATTCTATAAGAAGCAACAAATATTAGCTTCTACTTAAAAGAGAATCGATTTTGCATATTGTAAATTTGATTCCCTTAAGAAAATCGTCAAGTTTTGATCTCTAATTTTTGTGTATAAAGTAAATTTAGTTAGGAGGGAGAACCCGGTGTTCAACAAGTTTTTCAATGAAAATTAGTCATCGCAAGTGGAAACTTCACACCTATATATAATATAATAAATTAAAAAATAAAAAAGAAATCAAACAACATCCATTGCAAATAATGCCAACATAAATATTCCTGACGTATATTAACTTAGTCATTCGGTTAATTTGCATATTCGTAAATTTTCAGGAATATAAATATTCGACCCCTATAATTTTAGAAGGTGAATTGGTAATTTTCTCCACATGTTTATGGTGACTATTTTGAAGACTAAAAGTATCCATTTTTTGTAAAAAAAAGTAATTTAAAATAGAGATTATTTTTAAAAAGTACAGTATTATAGGAACTAATTATTTTCCTACTCATTTTGATCTATTAAGATCATATAATATACAAAGAGTGTCACACCGCTATAACTATTTCAAATGACACATACAAAAATAAAATCCTTATAGAATGCCTAAAGATGTGCTTACCCAAGAAAGTTATTGAAAAGATCAATTCAAATATCCAATTTTAGTACAAATTTAAAATCTAACTCACACATTCTAAAACACTTACAAATTTTCCTAGCATGTACCATTGTTATTGTATTTGTTCATAATAGTTACAAATTTATTCTGTTTTTGGTGGTGAAATGGATGATATTTTTGGATACATGGATGGAAGATTCGAAGTGTCATTAGCAGATTCAACAATGATGTCAATAGTTCACAAAGCAATGAACAAAGCTCAAGAGAAAATGAATACAAAAACAGGAGTTCTTGAAAGGTTGAATGAGATATCAAAATTTTATGAATTGGCAGTGATGCAACTTGAAGGTTGTTTAACCATAGTTCATGCCGAGACCGAAAGTAGTTTTCTAGAAAGCAATCATGAAAAACTACTCGACGACTTGAAAGAAATAAAAGATCGTCTTCAAGGACGCCTCGAGGAATCCGAATCGATTATTTCAGAGAAGGATAGAGAGTTATCACAAAGATTGAAAAAAAATCAAACAACTTGTCACAACAAAGTAAAGAGTGATGGTGATTTATGTGACTTGAGGAGTAGTATGGATCAACAAATGTTGAACATCAAGCAAAGACTTGAACCACAACAAGACATAGTGGAAAATGTGGTAACACAACCACAAAATATTGTTAATGACACAAAAAAGATTGAAGAGATGGGTTCAGATATTGATGTACTAAAGCAAACTATGGATCTTGCTTTTGGTAAGATGCAAAGTGCTCTTTTTTCATGTGAGATGAGACCAAAAGAGAGGCAATGGAAGTTGAAAATTGAGAAAGATATGATTTCTATATTGATTACAAGTTTCATGAGGGAGTTCCAAGAGAAAATTGAGGTATGTTTAGTATATTATTATAAACTATCTATAATATCTTATATATTAATTTAGAGTATGAATTTGTTATTGATTTAACTAAGACATTGAACTCAAATGGTTAATGAGCTTTCCCAAGATGAATTGTTCGGGAAAATCCGAGTTCAATTTTTAATAGAAACAATTCTTGGCCAGAATTTACTTATCTTGCGGCCGAACTCTAGATTACCAGAGTTCCCTGCACCTGAAATCAGAGGGGTAGTAAAAAAATGGTTCTTAAATTTAAGATTAAGTTTATACATGTATCTCAATAAATAGATATTAGTATTTATAATTTTTGAATTTACTTATTTGAATTATCTCCTAACATAAACACTTTTGACAATGTTGGAAGAGCTTATCCAAACATATCTTAGTCATTAATATTCAATTTTTTTTTTTTTTAATTTTTTCTTCCTTATTATATCTAAAATCCAACAATTTCAACAAGGTAGAAGCTAGAAGGAATGAGCATCATGTTCACAAATGTTGGCAAGAGCATTGGTCACAATTAATGAATGAGGTTACAAGTGTAAAGAATGAACTTGTCACTATACTTGATACATTTCCTGAGGACTATGATTCTTCGGCCCTTTCTTCGCCGACAAAGTCTTCGGCCGAAGAAGGAACTCACGAAGCATTTAATCGATTTCTTCAAAAGGTAGAAGAAATAGAGGAAGAGAATGAAAGTCGAAGCTTAGTTGCTAAGATGATCAAGAATCACGAATCTATTATTCGACAAAAGAACGAAGAATTGAATCGGATCAAACATCGGAAAAAGGCGGCGTCATCAAGGAAAAGAAAGGAACTAAGCATCATACAAGAAAAAGTACATATTTTAACTGAAAGAGTGGATAATCTTATAAAAAGGAATGAGAAACAAAGTGAATCTCTTTTCAACCAAAAAGCTATTCATGACAAGGAAACACTTGCAAGTAAAAAGTTATTATCACAAGAATATGAGATTGACTTGGAGAAGCAAATACAAGAGAATGTGCATAAATGTTACTTAGAAGAAATGATGAATGAGTTGAATGAAAGCATTGAGAGAAATAAGATCAAAAGGAAAATTAGAGAAGACACAAATTTTCTTGTCTCCTTTGAGGAAATTAAGGATATGAATTCTAAACAAGAATTTGGCTTATCTAAGGAACCTTTGGAAGATGAAATAGAGGGAACCATCAAGGAAGATATATGCATGCTTGTATTTAGGAAGACTATTGAAGAATTTAACAAAATGATGAATGAGTGGAATGAAAACATTGAGAGAAATAAAATCAAAAGGAAAATTAGAGAAGACACAAATTTTCTTGTCTTTTTTGAGGCAATTAAGGATATCAATTCCAATAAAAAATTTGTCTTAGATGAGGAATATTTGCAAAGCTTGAAATCTCATAATCAAGAAGATGAAATTGAGGGAACAATAAAAGAAGATATATGCATTCTTGTATTTAAGAAGACTATTGAAGAATTCAACAAAATGATGAAAATTTGCAAAGTTGATAATATAATAGTTGACAATATAATAAGAGAACAAATAGATCAAATTGTGTTAGAAGAAACATTGCAATATTTTGTCAAAATTTCAAATTCTACTTCAAGTGATCATAGAAAAAACATCAATATTGTACAAGATAATTTATCTACTATGATATTAAATCAAGTGCAAAAAGTTCAAGGACAAGAGAATTTGACAATTATATTGTTAGAGTCTCTACTTAGTTGTTTTGAAGCTGAGGAGAATCTAATGCTAAGTGCACAATCTGAGATCAAAGAACATAGCAAACAACTCGATTTAGGTTCGGAACGCGGCGACTTACATGAGCATGAAATATTTGAAGATTTATTAACTGGTGAGGAAGAAACCTTTTCTTCACTAACAAGTAAGGTGGAAAATGTTTTGCAACAATTAGGTATAAGTAAAGCACTTCTAAAAGGGTTAGGAACAAGCTTAGGACATAGTCTACGTGACTCCGAAAGTTTTCATCACCAAATGTTTGCTAATGAACAAGAGCAATTGGGTTTGTCTTCTTTTGAATCTCCAACATTTGTAGAATTTGAAGCAATGATATGCCAAAAATTGACATTTGTAGAATTTGAAGCAATGGTATACCAAAAATTGGAGATGTTGACCATGAGGTAAGTGTCCTATTTGGATTGCTTGCGGTTATAATCCCACGCATTCACGCAGTCAGCATATCAAAGGATGTTCAGTTGAGATCGGGCAGCGTAAAAAGCAATTAAATTTTGATATTTTTTAAACTAAAATTTAATCCAACGACCATCGATGTGTTGATTGCGTGAATGCGTAGAATTGTGATGGCAAAACAATCCACATCCATATGTGTCACTAGTGATTAACTTTTAGTGTGCATATTGCTTTAATGCATGCTTCTTATATTAATCTTTCTTAGAAAAATATGCATTCAGGTTAGAAAAGATGAAATGTTGTGTGGATTCAATTATTAAGATGGTTGACTGTTTGAGAAGAAAGGAGTTACTTTACCAAAAGGCCTTCATTAGAAGATGTCAGAATCTCCAAAATGCTGAAGCTGAGGTTTGTAGCATAGTTACATATCGTTACTCATTTCAGAGTATATTCTTTCTTTGTTATACTATGAATGTGTTGCAAAAATCATTTAATTTTGTGTCTTTAGATAGTAAGATGTATCTTATTTAGATGATAATCAAGTTTTTAACTGACAAGACATATCAAAGATGTTTCTAAGAAGTATATATTTAGGGCAGGTAATGTTGAATACTTTATGATATGTATCGAGAAGTATCAGACACAAAGCAATAGCGAATATGTGCTAGATAGACATTGATATATTTCCATTTCTAAAAGATATGTATAGCAATGTTGTGTCTCCTAGGTCTCGACATGTAATTTTTAAGAGGATTGGTTTTTTCATCCAAAAAGAGTTAGCAGCGCAACTTGTTGTCCGTTTGTCTTTCATTGAAGTATAATTATCTTGAATGTATATATACTAAGTATTTTAATTCTAAAGTATTGATGCTTAATAGTACTAACTAGTAAGAAAAAGTGAAAAAGGCATGCCAATTTATTTTCTACACCCTACAAATCAAGTATTTTGTTTTTTGGTTAGTTTGCTTTCTTGGAAAAGTTTGTGTTATATCCGACACACTATGTCAATACGGTATTATAGTACCGAACATATTTGTCGGCGTAACTCAAGGAGTGAGGGAAAAAAAACACAAAATCGTTGTTTATAGAGTGTCTGACAACATGTGTACTGTCTGAAATACCATTTCTCTATATGAAAATGCTTATATCCAAGTATCCAACACACTATGTCAATACTGTATAAAAGTACACGAAACAGTTTTGTCGGAATAACTCAGAGAGAGGGAAAAAAACACAAAATCGTATGTTTAGTGTCCGACAAATGCGTACTGTCTAAAATATCATTTTTCTATATGAATATGCTTAAAACTAAACTTTGTATATCTAAATATATAGGTTGATCTTCTTGGTGATCAAGTGGATGCACTTTTGACATTACTTGAGAAGATATATGTAACCCTACATAAGCATGCACCAGCCTTGCAGCAACATTTTGAGGTGAAAAATTGAAACTTTGTTCATCTCTCACATATCATTTTTATTGAAGATTCTAAGTTTCTTAATTTGTCACACCATAT
Source organism: Trifolium repens (assembly GCA_030408175.1). NCBI lineage: Eukaryota > Viridiplantae > Streptophyta > Magnoliopsida > Fabales > Fabaceae > Trifolium > Trifolium repens. The sequence goes on from CP125847.1 coordinate 14,837,341, forward strand.
TTTTCAATTTTTTTATCCCTTTTCATTTAATTTTTCTATCCTTCAACAGGTCCTTGACATTTTGGAATTGATAAAAACAGAATTGATTAGTGGAGCTGTTCAAGCTGCAACTGTGGTGACTTAAACAAACTCATGTTGCCGATTTCAAGCTCGTATTTTAAATTTTGAAAAAAAACAAAATCAAAATGTGTGATGAAATTTTGAACCATCTAATCTTCAGCAAACAACTATCGATGTGGCTGACTATGTACAATCACAATTTTGTAAACGCACTCATTCCAAATCCAACTATATTCAATCATCTTCGCATCTTTCTTACACCACTAGGATTTTGTTATGGACACTAGTAGCGTCTTGCTACTATCTCTTCCGTCGTACAAAAACACTAGGATTTTGTTATGGACACTAGTAGCGTGTTGCTACTATCTCTTCAATCAAGGACTTGTAATGTGTCTAAAATTGTCCGAAATGTTTCCAAAAGTTTCTCAGTATGTCACAGTTGATTAAAAAAAGTCGCAATCAAATTCACGAACTAATATATTTTTTGTAATTAGATCCTTCTGTTACACTTGACTAACAATAGTGTAACAGAATGACTACTACAAAAAATATATTAGTTTCGAGACCTGATTACACTTATTTTAGTTTAATTTAGAGAACTATTTTTAGAGAGACTTATAGAGTAATTAAATCAAGTTTAAATTATGGACCAAATTAATCATGCACTAAAAATAAAGAGTGAGTTGGCTTCCATAAAGTGAGATGTATTGTACACATTCAAGATTGGATAAAAAAATGCATGAAAATGATTGATTCATCACAGAGTTGGAGCCCTTTCAACATTTCCAGCAATAACAGTGAGCAAATTGTTGCCAAAAGGGTCACTGAGATGTTTTGCAAAATTCTCAACAGGACCTTCACCTGTCACATAAGCTTGAATGAAGAAACCAAGCATGGAAAACATAGCAAGTCTACCATTCTTGATTTCTTTCACTTTTAGAATTGCAGCTTGGTCTGGATCATTTGCTAGACCTAATGGATCAAATGGACCACCTGGGTGAAGCTTGTCTTCCAATTCCTGTAAAAAATAGGCGATTATAATCGCATAAGTGCTTATGTACATGTTATTTCTTAAATGAAACTACTCTCTCTGGTCCATTTTATAAGAAACAACTCACTTTTTAGGTTCATTAAATATTTGATGTATCTGGTCTATATTATAGACCAGATATACCAATTATTCAATGAACCTAAAAAGTCAACTATTTCTTATAAAAAAGATCGGAGGTAGTATTTACTAGTATTTTCATAGTTTATCCTGAAGAGCTTATGAGCATGACGTAAGTAAGGAAAATTGTTTTCATATAATTTATAAGCTATTTTTAAAAGTTATCCTAGAGAGCTTATCGAAATAAGCTGAAAACAGCTTACGGAGATGTCATAAAGTTGTTTTCATAAGCTAGCTCCAAAAACTCTCACATATGCTTATATAGTAGTTAAGCTCAAATAAATCAATTCAAACAGGCCCTAGATAGTTCATTTGGATAAATAATATAACTTTCATTTAGAAAAAAGAGTTCAAAAAGTATACACTGTCGGTGCAAAAATTTCCAAACATAAATTTGATCATATATCATGTTATAAAATCAATATGATTCTAATAACAATATCCTTATAGCTACTGTAAAGAAATATTGAAATTGAGAAATTTACATACCAGTCCATTGGTAATTCTGTAGTACTCAGCACCTCCCAAAAGAACAACCTCAGCAATGACAGCAACAACAAGATTGATAGGGATGCTTTTTCCGAAGTAGTTCAACGTACCCCCGTCGAGAAGTAGAGCTCCTGTCTACATTGATTTTCAAAAACAAAATTAAATTGAAAGGTTGAAAGTATTATGAAAACAAAGCTACATTATTTGTATAATAATTAGGATTAGTTTAAGACATTGTTATAATGAACGCTCAAAATTGAAGATGAAAAAAATCGAGGAAACAGTCATTTTGGTTCCTAAATGAGCGTGTGTTTTCGCTTTTCACTATAGTCTTTGAATATATCAAAACTAGAAACATATTCTCAAACGCGTCATTTGTTCGTAACTTTATAGATCAAATTGACTGAGGAAAGACAATTTCGTGGACTAAACAAACTAACAAAAGACACATTTGAAGACCAAACTAACAAATGATGCATTTAGGTATGTTTTTGTAACTTTGATACATTGAAGGACTATAGTGACACCGACACACATGTCAGGACCAAAATGATTCTTTACTCAAAAAAAATCTACCGAGATTTCTTTGTTGAGTGCCAACGATAACAATAATCAAATCTCATCCTACTAGATAGGATCGATTACATGGATCAAACGATGTCATAATATTCTATCGTATTGAAATTTGTTTGTCGAGTATCATACCTTGAACCAAACAGCCTCGGGACCACAGTTGGCGCCATATTTGTTGAAGGCCTCAGGAATGATGAATCCAGCAGCACCAAGCATTGCCCATCTAGCATGAATCAACTCATATCCTTGATATCTGCATTAATTCATCAATCACCAACCATAACATTACCACACAATTAATGTAACATAAGCATATAACACGTGCGCGCGATCTCACATACATTTAAAAATTGGAGAACTATACTGTATTTTGTTTTATTTTTAAATAGGGAAACCAAAATCATGAATAAACATAAATCGGGAGATCAAAAGTGTATTTACGTGCGTAAATATGTATTTTTGTGTGTATTGTTAGGTTTAGACATACTTGGCGAAGTCTTCGGGCTTCTTGCTTAGGCCAAAAGGATCATAACCATAGCTGCATAGTCATAAACAAACATATTAAGCAAAACAAGAACCAAAACTTAAATATAAAAGTTAAGTAGTTTTATTGTGAATATGATTTAAAATGGTTTTCAAAAGAGAAGTTACATACTCTCCAGGGACTTCTCCAGTCAAGTACTCAGGGATCTCAGACCTGTCCAAGAGACCATCTGGCAAGAAGATCCTTCTGTCCGGACCTGCGACAAAATTAACAAAAGAACTATAAATTTTAGCAACTATAGTTTTCTAATTTCAATCACTCAATGCATGTTCAAAGTTAATTTGAGAACAAGAAATAGATTTTGATATGTTTGGAGGTCAAAATCTCGATTAGAATTGATTTTACTTTTACAACTGATTCTAACTTGAAGCTAGAAATTTCAACTTTATCCTCCAAAGTCCAGACGTGAAATTTACACTATGCATGGTTGGATTAACGGTGAGTTAGACAAAATCAGAGTGGCACCGTAATTTTGTTGAAATTTCAAAGTGTAGCTTTTGCAAAAATATAGTAACACAATGTGATTCTGCCAAACTCACTCGTAGTACAAACTTGCACTATGTGTCATTTTAGTATTTACATGCTATTTTAAAAAATTACAATATTAATTTAAAAAAACTATAGATAATAGCCATAGTTTAAAAAAGATTTACAACTGATTAAACCGCGACATTAAGATTTTTTATGTTTTTGCGTCCGCAAACGCAATTGAGTGTGCATCATATGCATTTAATAGCAATATCTACCATATTAAGTATCTCGACGCAACCATAATTTAAAACCTTTTCTTAAAGTAATGAATTAGTAAGAGAATAAAAATGTAAAGAAATAATAACATAGAAAATTAAACAATTTTTTTTAATATAAACATAATTATATTTTGATTAATATATTAATCCTTAAACTTTTGAGAACTTTATACAATGTTAAAGAACAAATTAGAACAGAACATTGTTGATGACTTACCATACCACTTGGCAAGTTCCTCGCTAGCCGGAGTAACTACAGCTTTCTTTGGTGGTGGTGCTGGTTTCTTCTTAGAGAAAAGAGCAACAGTTTTGAAGGTAGAAGAAGTTGAAGAAGAAGGAACAGTTCTTGTTGCACCACTGAATTTAATTGGACTTCCAAGCATTTCTGACATTCCAAGTGAAGCAGCTGCAGTTGAAGCAGCAATGGAAGCCATGATTATGAAGAATCTTCAACTCAAAAAAACTTAGATGAATGTGTTGCTGAATTCACAATGAAAGAGTTAGAGATAGAAGTAGTTACTATATGATGCATGGTTTAGTGGATGTAGACATGCCATGTCAGATTTATGATCATTGTTTTTGATTGGTTTAGATTAAAGATGTGTAATCCAATGTATGGATTTGATTGGTTAATATCTGATACATGTAAGATGATGTTGCTGATGTGGTTAGATTCTGTGTTTGTTCATTGCTTGTGTTTGGATAACATGTTTTATCTTTTTCTTGGACTTATTTCTGCCATTCATTTGAGGTTCTTGTTTTTTAGTTATTTTGTTCATATTTGGTTGAAATGATGGCTACCACATAAATTGTAGTAACATTCCATTATTTACGGTTGCGGTGAAAAGAATTTGATGGTTAATTTTCGCCTTTTAAATTGATCAGAATTCCTCTCATGTTTTCCCTATCTATCATCAGAAGATATTTTCTGGTAGTACAAATTTTACCAGAAGATATATTCTGATAGTGTAAATCTCATCGGAAATACAGAAGAGCGAAGAGCAACCATCAAATTAAAATTTAATTTGTATATTCTGTTGGGACCATTTGGTGGACTTGTCTTGTCAAACAAGAATTTGAATAAGCTATTCATGGACTATATTAATTTGAGATGTATTATTTGAACATGAAACTGGTAATGTAAATCATTCAATAATTCTTATTTACTAACAATAAATCAACTATTTTTTCAATAATTTGAATATAGCATAACCACACATGGTCTTTTCAAGACAGTATCAGCACCATTTCTCAAGTGCTTCCAACTTCACCTTTTTGATTTCTTGAAGAAATTTTTGGCATGTCAATGCTATGTTTTAAATTTAATTAGTAAAAATTACTGGCAAAGATCTTAGTTAAATACAATTGTACATAAAAAAAATGGACTATTTAATATCTTCTCCACTTGTCAATTTCTCTTGATGTTGCCTTGATAAGCTTTTTAGTATTCATGGCAATGTCATCCACAAGTGCAGTAATATCCTTTCTGAAAATAACACAAAATGTTACAATTATGTTAAATATCGGATGAAATCTGAAACTAGATACAGAACAGTTTCAGGTAATAAAAAAACTATCATACAACAAAACCATATTATGGACCGGATACATCTGCTACAGTTATTCAATGAACCTGAAAAATGAATCTTTGTTTATATATGAGACCGGAGGGATTATATCTGAAGGTAGGGTCTCATGTTTGTTACACTCTCTAATACAAATTTAACAGTCTTTTATATGCATTGTGCAACATCATGAGATTGTTAATTTTCCGATGCAACAACTAAGCCATGACGAATATATTAAAATTTAAAAATGGCCATCTCATCCATTGATGTGCAAATTGGATCGAAATAATTATACAAATTAGTGTTTCTAGAAATGCAAAGATAATAATTATATCAGACAGAAAGTCTAGTCACATTTTTTTCCCTGTGGAATTTTTTTATTTGTTTCTTTTTACATTTTTCTTTTCAAAATCACATAGGAACAAATAAAACAATATAAGATAGGACTTTCATCTTTTTTTGCATTAAGTGTCTGCTTGAATTTACATATTTGAACAACTTATCTATTAGTATAAGCACTTGTGATTGTGAGACTGTTTGAGAGAAACTTGTAGAAACAGCTCATGACATGTCCATAAGTTGTTTTCAGCTTATTTTCATAAGCTCTCCAGCAGTGGTGGAACTAGAACAAAAAACACAAAGGGTCGCTAAAAATTACTATAATATATAAATTAAATACGAAAGAGACAGAGAGTGAGTGAGAGCATTTCAGGGAGGGTCACATTTCCGGGAGAGGAAGTGTCTGTGTGCGTGGCCATCGCTGAAGTTGACCGGTCTCAGAGAGGATGTGGATTGACGATCATTGCAGAGACGGAGAGTGGAGAGTAAAGTAGGTCGGTTTATTTTCAGAGGGATCATGGGAGAACAAAAGAGACAAGGGAAAGAAAAGAGGGAAGCGTCGTGAGAGTAGGCAGGATATTCTTATAATATGTTAAAACAGTCAGGGGTATTAATATTATATAGTAATTTCACCGATGAAAATAAAATGGGGGGTGGGCCGGCCGTGGCCCACCTAGGTTACAACCACTCCTTTCCATGGTAACTTATGAAAACAATTTAATTTAATTTTCTTTTGTTATAGAAACAGTTTATACATAAGAAGTTATATGATTAGCTTGTACGCTTTAAGCACTTAATTAAGCTGTTTATCCAAAAAGGAAAAGTCAAAGGACCAGCAAACATTATCAGTAAAAGGTTAAGTATTTTGCATTAAGAGTAAAAACAAATAACATAAAAGAAGCAACCAAATGAGCTAACTTGCATTAAGAACGACATAAAAATAAGAAAAAGTATGTAATTTACTTACTCAGAAATAATCTTTCTGGAACCACGAAAAGAATTTCCGACATTAGAGTACCTTCTATACTCATCTTCTGCAATTCCCATCCCCATTCCATAACCAAATCCTAAACCAATACCACATCCAGCACCAAACCCTAAACCAAATTGCAAGCCAGGAATTCCTGGACCAATACCCACTCCTGAAGTAGAAAACTATTTTGCATGAGAATTTCTGAAGCATAAATAATTCAGAATCTCGATAGACATGAAAATTGTTTAAAATATTTGTTATAGCATCGAAGCACAACTTAATAGTATGTGCATACTTAATAGTAAATATTCAACATTCTAACTTAGTAATAAAGCTAATCACACCAAAAGCAACCAACAAAAAAGATACCATCCAAGCGCAGAAAGCCGAAACCGAACAAACACAACATAACATTTCAAAATTGATAGACAAATTACAAATCATAAGATATGTTTGCAACTTAGTACCAAAAAAACGGTGTAAGAAGTTCAAGAATCTATGGATAAATCGACAAAGTCACAACATTTCCCTTTTTGTAGCTATGGGATTTTTCATATTTTCTGTTTCTGTCACACTTAAGAAAAATAATAGAAAAGAAAAACCAAGAAGGCCTTTCTGAAATCGGCTTGCACAATTACTAACCATATTAAGGACAAATTTTCCAATAAATCCAGAAAATTCACAGTTAAAACTGATTCTACTAAATGTTACAACTTCCTATTGATTAATTCATCATCTAAAATAAACAATTATCTCCCAACTTCGGACCTGGATTACCTGCAGTGATGGTAACCCCACATTCACGCACAATTCATTCATCCAAACAGCTCATATTCCGACTTTCCAAAACCTAAGCACAGACCTTCAAATCAAAATTCAACCGTCCAGATCAACAATGTGATTACATGACTCTCCCTCCCCCAATCTAAATCAATATTATTGATCATGTATGATGGACCAGAGCAGATACTAAAAACACCGCTATTTATAGTGGCCATAAAACATCATGGCGCCACCTCCTTCAATAATTGGCCATGGTGGTTGTCAAAAAACCCGTCACGGCAATCGAGCGCATCACCCTGCCATGGCCAATATTTAACAACACTAATTGAAATACAACTATCAATTAAGCAATAGCATGCCATATTCAAGCAAATGAAGATTAGGGTAAAGGCATTCAACAAACAATAAAATTCCACAATACCACCAAATCAATCAATAATTATACTACATATCTATATCTCCTGTTTGCATCACTACTTCCAAAAGGGAGAATGAAAATGAACTATAATCAAACCAGAAAACTTTTCTAACAAAAGGGTCATTAAAAATTTCAAACTTTCATTGATTACTAGAATGAAATATATATATATATATATATATATATATATATATATATATATATAATCAAACAATTAAACTTTTTTAACAAAAGGGTCATTGAAAAATTGAAACTTGGATTGATCAATGATTACTAGAATGAAAATGAACTATAATCAAACAATTAAACTTTTCTCACAAAAGGGTCATTGAAAAATTGAAAATTTCGTTGATTACAAGAATTTGAGTGTACCTCCAAGAAAACCAATCCCAAATCCAAGGCCACAGCCAGCACCAAAACCGAATCCGGGGCCCACTTTGCCGTAATTGCTAAACTTCACCACCGGAAGCTTCCACAGCAAACCCTTATCATTGTTCATTTTTTTGTTACTTTTTTTCTTTCTTTTTCAATTTCCCTTTTTCTGTTTCTTTCTTTCTGAAATATACAAAACGCAAATACAAATTCTAGAACATCATGGATTAGTCTGATTGGTACGCTTGAAACTGTACTCAACAAATACTCAAGTTTGTTGAGTCGTGACAATATAGTCAAAATGATCTATTTGTGAATTTGAATTTCGAATTATTTTTTCAAGTTTATTTGTGAATATTTCTTAATTCTAAATTCTAATTCTAATATTTAAAAAGTTTTTGTTATCAAAAAATATTTAAAAAGTTTTAGTAACCCTAGTTTAACTCTATATTCCTCTCAAAGTGTTGACAACATGAGCCTCAATTTTTCAAAGAATCAAATCCACCTAAATGTATTAAAACACATGACAACTATTTTTGCACTATACGGTTTTTCTCGCGCGTCTTACAATTTTATCAAATACTTATGTCAACTATTTAAGTAGCAGATACCCTAAAAACACCCTATAATTATAACGTTCGCTACCTAAGTAGCGGACATCTATTTCAAAAAATACTCATTTTATAACATATGCTACTTAAATAGCGAAAGGATAAAATGGAAAATATGTAGGACGTACGAGTAATGTGTAGGGCGGTAAAAATAGTTGTCAAAACACATAGAGATAGAGATGGCAAAATGGGTCAAGCCCATCAGATCGTCATGTTTAACTCGTCAATTTCAGTGGGGTAGGTCATGTTCAGCCTAACCCACAAAAAAATGTGGTGGGGGGACGAGATGGATCGGGTTGGCCCGTCAGGTCTAACCAATTTTTATTTTTGAAAAAAAGTTTCGTTGGGTCTAAATCATGAATGTTTGAAGTTTTGAATGATAATTTTATTTTTTTTGCCACCTTATAGGTTTATATTTTTATTTCCTTAAATGATTTTTAATTTTATTTTTCATACAAATTTGTATGATAGTTTTGCTAATTTATTGATTTTTTTATAAAATTTTTATTGGCAGGGCACTCCACTCAACCCACAATTCGTCATAAAAAGGGGCGGGGTGAAATTTTCAACCCACCACCACTAGTTAAGTTGTATGATATTTTTGCGAATTTATTGTTTTTTTTATAAATTTTTTATTGGCGGGACACTCCCCTCAACCCACAATTCGTCATAAAAAGAGGTGGGTGAAATTTTCAACCCACCACCACTAGTTATTTTGCGATTTTTTTTTATTAAATTTTTATTGGCAGGGCACTCCCCTCAACCCACAATTCGTCATAAAAAGGGGCGGGGTGAAATTTTCAACCCACCAAACTAGTTAATCCGCCCCGCCCCATTTTAAGCGAGTTGGTAACAGGACGGGGGTGGAACAGGTTGGACCATTTTGTCATCCCTAAAAACACAGCCTAAACGGTCGTTAATTTTAGTGGTACTTTATTCATCATTAGCTTCCTATATTTTGGTGGGACCATAAATTTATTAACACATAATCCAGATCATTGTAAATTAATAATTTAATTTGTGAGATCCTTTGTAATATCACAGTCTGCTTTAGGAATTGTTGACCCTTCCCACAAACCAACACTAGTTTTTTTCTGGTGCGTTTTGTCCTCAATCGCACACTTTCTAGGAACTTCCTGGAAGGTCATTCATACAAAGAGTGCTCCAAATCAAGTACACCTAATTGTGGATATAGTTAGTACAAATCAATTCTTATAAGTCTTCATTTAACCATGCAATCTCATACATGCACAACTTTAGGACCACTCTCATTATGATGTGAATTTGGTATGTTCATGTTCCCTCTTTTTGACTGGAAGTTGCCAGGAGCGCTTGTTATCTATACTTGTCTTGTGCATCGACGACCACTCAACTCTCTCGCCAGTCGTAGGTGTCAAATGCCCACCAGCTTCCGCCTGGTTCGTCCCCGAACCACATCGTACTAGGAGAGGTCTATTTTGATACTATTTGTAATGCCCAGACTACTTTTAAGAATTGCTAATTGTATCCACAAATCAAAACGAGTCTTTTTAATGTGTTTTGCCGTCACTCACACACTTTCTAGGAACTTCACATAAGGTCACTCATCTAAAAAGTTCTTCAAGTGAAGCACGCTTAACTGTGAAGTTCTTATGGAATATGTTGCAAAAAAGAAGATGCATCATGTTGATATAGACAATGCAAATACATATATTCTTATACTTTCATAGCATCAACGTTGTTTATATAATTTTTATGTTACAACTAACTATTTTTTATGGTTTTAGTGCAAATATAATATTAAAATCTCTAATACTGTTTTTTTAAATAAGCTAAATTAGCCCACCTAAATTGACACCAAAGAGAATCGAACCTGAGACCTTAAAGTGGAGCATACTCCCAGATTCCAAACCAATACCACCAGACCAAACCTACAATAGCACATTCCAAACATGAAGAAAGTTGTTTTTGTTTAACTCGGTCATTTAGTCATGTGCGTAGGAACGATAACAAGACGTTTCATTTATTGACCCATCATGCGATTGAGAACCATAACTCTATTTGGAAGAGGATACATCCCTGTTGTAATAGTCCATTTAAGATTCTTTTTTGGATTGGACCAAGATTCAATACACATGACCCAAGCGCTCCAGATCCAACATAAATTCATTTTTGCGGAAGCTTTTCATATACGCCAACGGTAACAGACACAATAGTACTGTACACCCGTTGCACACAATACATTCCTCATACGCTCGCAGGACTGCTAGATTCATCTCAACGACTCTCTTCGTCTTCAATCTCTATTGCTGCCAATTGTCACAAATGATGGTAATTGCCTCCTCCTGTAATTCAATCGCTTTTAACATTCACTTTTCCTTAATCACATATTAACTTGAGCATTAAAGCGCTAACTGTTTTGCATATATCTTTTCTATCGTAACTAATTTGAGCCTCACTATTGGAGTCATATAGTTCTCTTATGAGCGAGAGCAAAATCCTTTTTTTTTTTGTAAGAGAACAAAATCCATTTAATAATACACATCAGTTTTATTCCAAAAAATAAAATAAAATGGAATGCCCAATTTTTCTAAGGACAAAATGGGATTTTCACTCTTGAAAAGGGCTTTTAAGTATTCCTATTTTTTTTACCATCAAAATAAAACCAGACACTGCCTCTCATCTCCTTTAGCTGATCAACACTTGGTTTTGGAGTAAGTATGAGTAACGTCACAGAAAAATTGGGAATCAAGATTGAGAGAAACCCTTCTGAGGAAAAGCTCACTCAACTTGGTGTTAGGCAATGGTCCAAGTAAATTCTCTATACTCTTTCTTCAACCATACCAACATTTGTTACCCTCTATTTTCTACACATTTTGTATCAATTTTGTATTTTTTTAAAAAGATTTTATTAAATTTGTGATATTATATATTTCTATTTTGTTGTTAAGCTTTTAGGAATGATTTATGAGATTAGTATATGTTATTGTAATTTAGTGTGTTTGTTTAAGCAGTGATGATAATTGGTTTGGTTTTGATTCGGAATGAATTGAGTTGTAAAATATACCAGATACATTAGTTATTTAATGAATCTGAAACGTAGGTTTTTGCTTATAATTAAGGTTGGAGTAATATGTGTTTAGACATATTTATGGAAAAAGTGATTTTTATCAATTTATGTATGTTTGGATAGTTTGGACCAAAACTGCTATTGAATGTGTATATGTATAATGTATGTATCTATCACTTATAAATTTGATGATTGATGTTATGTGAAGGTAAAAGTTAAAAATCTAAGTTTTTTAGAAGAATTTAGTTTGGGGATAGAATCAATTTTAGGACTAGAACCCAAACATGATTCTACGGTGTATGGCCATAGAACCAAACATAGTCTTTGCATTTTTGGATACACAAAAAAGGTGTGTCGATTGTGATTTTGGTAAAGATCTCGATGTTTTGTTATTCTTAATGAGCATTGGGTTTGTGTTCAATCCCTGGCTTGGGCATGCAGCACTATTAAAACTCTTAGGGAGAGTTTGTCACCCATTTGAGTCCCACAAGGCTTGAGGGATCAGTCTTTACAGTTGCGCGCAGAGCATACCTGATTTACGCAAAAAAAAACATTGGAATTATGATTTTACAAAATCAAGTTCATCAAAAATCATGTTTGACAAACACTCTCCCAAACATACATTAATCTCTGCCTTCTTATTTTCTCAATTTCTTGAGTTAAGAATTCTTGAAATTACACGGTTGTCTGGTGTCACATTTGGGCACCTAGGGAGGGTAGTTGTTTTAGTTTGTTGACTACCTAGGCAAATGGAAAGACAAAGCAAACTTGAATTACTTAAGTTTATTTTAGATTCATGCATTTAGTGATAGGAGTTAATTAGTATTGATATTCGATATAAATTCTGGTAAGGTTAATGAAAATAAGAAACTTTAGAAGTGTATTGTTTCTTTGCCAACATGAAGATAAATTTACAAATGATTATGTCATATGTATCCAATTTTCCACAACATCTTTCTATGTGCAAGAAAAATATACGTAAGTTGGTACTATTTGGAGCCTGTTTGGATTGACTTATTTTCATAAGTTCTCAAATATAGTTTATGAAAATAGCTCGTAGAATATATAAAAACAATTTATCTTAATTTTATCTTTTGCTATAAAACTAGCTTATGTAGGCTTATACATAAACGCTTAGTATGAAAAACGCTTGTGCTATAAGCTGTGTTTTCAAACAGGCCCTTGATAGTTGGCAAGTATTCTGTTACACTAATAGTTTTATCTTGTGTGGCCATTGTTGATGGTAGTTAAAGATGATAACAATAATTGTCAGCAAGCTCTGATTAAGACAATGATCTTTTTGGATTGATTTATCTAAACTTATTTATGTCATAAGGACTTTTGAGACTGTTTGGGTGAGCTTATTGTAACAACTTATGACATGCTCATAAGTTGTTTTTAGTTTATTTTTATAAACTCTCCAGGATAGCTTTTGAAAACAACCTATAATTTATATAAAAATAAATTGACTTTATTTTATATATAAATAATATATATAAGCACTTATATGATAAGCGCTTAATTAAATTGTTTATTCATACAGAATGCAAGTATCGAACATGCTGTTTTTAAGCATTTCTATTTTATCAAATTATTACCAGTATCAACATATCAGTGTTGTGTCCGGTGTCTATGTCAATATTTCATATGCTTCTCAATTACTCTAAACTTCAATTTCTTCAATGAAATTAGTTTTTTTTCATCTTCATAAAATTGATTTTCTCTGTATGGTCCTCATTTTAATCTAACAGATGGAGTTGTTCTCCAAGCAAATTCCCATGGACTTATGATTCCAAAGAAACATGTTATCTTCTAGAAGGAAAAGTTAAGGTAACACCAAGTGGAGCAAATGAGTCAGTTGAATTTGGTGCTGGTGACTTGGTTGTGTTTCCTAAAGGGATGAGTTGTACTTGGGATGTATCTGTTGCTGTGAACAAGCACTATCTCTTTGAATAAATCTTAAATGTGTTGTACCCCTAATGAATGAAATAGTAGGATTTTCATGAACTGAATTGACATAATGTCTTGGTAAAATAAGAACTTTGAAGTGGTTGTTAGCTTTTGTTGCTAAAAGTGTCTTATCCTTTGTTAATTTCTTCTCCATTTGTGTTGTTTAGTTTAGAATGTCATGTATCACTAATTAATACTCAAATTAATGTTTTAATTTCTTTTCTGATTTTTCTTTTTTCTTTTACAATCTCATCTTTCTATCAACTAATAGAAAAAGGGCTATCTGTTAGATGGAGCCGCCACTAAGTGCGATGTCACTCTTAGGAGGAAAGGGCTATCAACGAGATGGAGCCATCTCTTGATTCTCTTGCAACAATTTTATTTATTTTATTTTTACTGGATTTCTATATTTTCTTTAAAGTTGATTTCTATATTTTATTTTGATTCCTTTGATTAGACTCGATTTCTATATTTCCTATAAAGTTGTTGATTTGGTTTTCACCTCTTTATGACATTGAATTTTGAATAGTCTTATTTTAAGGATACAGTTGCAAGTTTAGTGAATTTTCATGTGAACACTTGATTATGGATTAATTATATTTTTGCATGAGTACTACCTTTGTAAATTGAAATTAGATTTGAGAAAAATAATTATTCGTGCCGTTGTGTTTTTCCCTTCTAGTTGGTGGTGGTTGTTGTCTCTCACTAAGTCTTTTTGACTTACCCCTCCCCCCATCTTATATTTTTTGGTAGGCCTCCTTGATGGAAGACTATTTTGTATATGCATATTTTGAGTTGGTCGAGTATCTGAAGCTATTTTAAATCTAAAAATATATTTATTTTGGGATGTATAAATTTAAACATGTATTTCTTGAAACTTTGACCGATGATGTATGCTGTAAAACAAGACTAACAAAATTCTTAGCAACTTTTGGTATAAAGAACTCAAGTGACTCAACCTGACTAGGAGAAAGGAGATTGATTGCCTGTACATGTAGTAGGGATCCACAATCAATTTCTCCATAATGACTATCTTCATGGAGACAAAGTGTATCATCAATCATCAATACTACTAAAACCCAAAATACAAGTACAATCATATTTTGGAAATGAATTTGAGCAATCTAATATGACCTTACATTCAAACGTCTAACCAGAAAGAGAATATAAATTGTATTTATAGTATCCATAAATACTTTTAGAGGAGATATGTTTTGCCGTGATAAGAACAATAGTGAGAACTATTCAAGAAATGGTTGCGGAACATGTTCCTAAAGTGATTTTTTTAAATAAGAGAGATCGTGATTTGGGAACACATTAAAATCGCTTGAAAGAAAGCATAGGTCTGTCTTAAGTCCTTTAAGCGATTTGAAAACCATCGCTACGTGAACATGTTCTGCAACAATTTGTTATCTAGTTCTCGTTGATGTTCTTATTATGATGAAGCATCTCTCCTCCTAGTGATTTATGGACACAATAACTATGATTTATACATATTATTTTTGTTAGACTTATTATTTTTGCTTATCTTTATGGATTTGGTTATGATGACTTTATAAATGACTGTGAGGTCTTTCTTCGTTATATACATATTATAGGCAAACATGTTGGATACAAATGTAAATCCTTAGAGGAGTTGAGAGATGAATTTTTACACCCCTTTTGGGAGATATATAGTTCAAGAAATAACTCATGAAAGAAATTTGATGTTAACTCGCCACCTTATATAGAAACTATAGAGAGATTCCAAGTCTACATGAATGCAGGGACGGATCTACCTTAGAGCCAAGTGTGGCCATGGCCACACCAAATTTTTTCAATTTTTTTATACATACATATGCATGCATGCATGTATGTATGTATGTATGTATGTATGTATGTATGTATGTATGTATGTATGTATGTATGTATAGAGTTAAATATATTCTGTCCCGTGAGTTTATTTCAGTTGGTTGGGACATCGCATATATTATGTAGGAGTTGAGGTTGGTATTCCGGACACTCAGTTTATTTACTAGATTACTAAATAAATAAAAAAGTTAAATATATTTTTGGTATCTATAAAATAGTTACATTTTAAATTTAGTCTTTACTTAATTTTTATTAAAGTTTTAATCCCTAAAAAAATATCATGAACTTAAAATTAATCTCTACTGTTAAGAAAACTTGTATTTTTGAATGATTATTTCTTAGGCATGTTTAAACAAGATTTTGAAGAGGCCAGAGGAAGGAATTGGGCCGGTTAGGGAGTTGAAACTAATGTTGAAATATTCCAAAGTGATGCTGAAGCTTGAAGGAAGCATTGCCATTTGCTGAGGTATGCTTCCAGTGAGCTTGTTTTTTTCCAGATGCAACATTATTAGTTTATCACAATAACCGATATTCGATGGAATGCTTCCGTTGATTGAATTCCCTTGCAATTCGATCTTGTAAATGGATTTGCATCCAACGAAATCAGGAATTTGACCGGTGATTTTCGAAAACGAGGCCGAGAAAATCTGAAGGTTGGTAGTTTTCCAAATGCTCCTCGGTAATTCACTTTCAAAAGAATTTCCTGAGATGTTCAAATATCCCAGGTTCCCTAAATCTTTTGGAATTTCACCGGTGAAATTGTTGTTACTGACATCAAGGAAGCTCAAATTTGGAAGCATTGTAAGTGATTTAGGAATTGAACCGACAAATCTATTGTTTTGAACACGTACCCAAGCAAGTGAGGTGCAGTGGGTAAGTGATACAAGAAGATTGCCGGACAACTTGTTGCTAAACAGATCAATTCTAACAAGGTTTTTTCCATTGCAAATGTTCCTAGGGATTGGACCTTCTAGTGCATTTGTGGAAACATCGAGTTGTTGCAGTAATCCGTTGGCACCGAGTTTTGTTGCAGTAATCACTTTTTTATAGTGTTATGTGAGAAGAAGGTGGTGTTCAATGAGGTAAATTTGTTTATTTTGTTCTTGTGTGACTTTGTTATGTTTTGTGTATGTGTATGCAGGGACGGATCTACCTTAGGGCCAAGTGTGGCCATGGCCACACCAATTTTTTTTATACATACATATGCATGCATGTATGTATGTATGTATGTATGTATGTATGTATAGAGTTAAATATATTCTCTCCCGTGAGTTTATCTCAGTTGGTTGGGACATCGCATATATTATGTAGGAGTTGAGGTTGGTATTCCGGACACTCAGTTTATTTACTAGATTACTAAATAAATAAAAAAGTTAAATATATTTTTGGTATCTATAAAATAGTTACATTTTAAATTTAGTCTTTACTTAATTTTTATTAAAGTTTTAATCCCTAAAAAAATATCATGAACTCAAAATTAATCTCTACTGTTAAGAAAACTTGTATTTTTGAATGATTATTTCTTAGGCATGTTTAAAAAAAAGTTCATCTAGAAGAAAAAAAATAACACAAAATATTTGATTTTTGGGTCATAATTTTAATTACGTTTATCTTGAATTGTTGTCATTTTTAAAAGTCATATTTAAATACATATCATGTCAAAAAGTGATAAATAAAGAGAAGTACAATTATTTAGTGTTGTAAATTTCCACTTGCAGAAGTTTAATTTTAAATATGGTGAAGAGAATACTAAACTTTTAATATTTCTTTGTCTCTTTTTTTTTTTGTTTTTTGAGCTTATTCTTTTTGTCCCAAAATTTTAGTTCTTTTAAAAAGTAAGAGTAAAAACAACATAACATTTCAATATTTATTATTTCTTAATCTATCTGCAAAACTCTAAAATAACCAAAAATTTGAGACATATATTTCATGCTTGAATTCAAAATTGTCATTTAAAACTTTTGATGGTGATAAATTTTGGCCACACCCAAAAAACAATCCTAGATCCGTCCCTGCATGAATGGAGTATTTCATTAATTATGTAAAGAAGATAGCTCCGTTGGACAATACATGGATTGTGGATTGATTTTACTTGAACAATAAAGTGTTCTTTATAACATTCATAACCTCATACGATGATTATTTTAAATATGAAGTGCTGTCTATAAACTTGATAATAATAAAAATCCATTAAGACACTTGAAGGATAATTTGATGCCTACGAAGAAGGTTATGCCTCTTCTAAAGTGAGCAATGCACTTTAGAGTGTAATATGAGTATTTTAGTTATTACTCCGTAATTAACAAATCTAAAGTAGATATTATAGGTCCTATAACAAATCATGTGGTTGTTACAAAACAACCATTGTTTCATCACTTTACACTTTATTGACTTGAGTATCCAAATTCTACGAAGAAGAAAAAAAAAATTATTCATTTTTTATATTCTAATTTGTTCTTTATAAATACTCCTTCTAGTCTTTATTAAAAGAAAATTTTTTATTTTAAATTTATTGAACAATTGACGTATTTATCTAACCTATTTATATATTTATAGATCAAATATATACACAAATTATTTAATAAAATATTTTTTTTCTTATAATCAAAACTAAAGGTAGTTGGTAGGGATATCACATTATATATGTAAGGGTAACCCCTAACACTCTACTTATTCCTCACTAAAGGGTGAAGTTTTTAGTCATTGTGTTACTTTGTTTTTTTATAAGTGAAGAATATCTAGACATCAGGGGACAAATAAGGTTTCACCCTCATCATTTGCTTATATCTCTTTATATATTAATAAAGAAAAGAAAAAAATATATATACAAGAACTGAGAGGACATAAACTTAACCTATTGAGTTCAAACAAAAGTGTGAGACATTTAATAACCAACTTCTAAATAGTCCTAACTGACTAATTCATAGTCTACCTTCTGGTGCATGGACCAGTCATCAACATGAAGCTCATCCAAAAATCAACAACTCTCTTGCGAACAACAACATGTAAAGAGACTCTTTCGAGCCATACAATCAAACATTCAATGATGAGGATATCAAATCAGTACGAAATCGACCACAAGCAGACTTCAACAAATCTGGAAACATCAGGTATCAAAGGAGACACAAATTTTGCGGTCGTGCGGGATGGCGAATGAATCGACCGCTAACACAGGCATATCCACATTCCAACAACCCTTGCAATCAGTGGCGTCTCCCGGAACCTGACTCAGGGGGTGCAAGAATAATTTGATATACTAATAATTTTTTTAATATTATATATGCATGTAGAGATATAGTTTTTTTTTCTTTCAAAATCATAACTCGGTTATTAGAGACATTACAATATATAGGATTTATGTGATTTAAACCCAGAATTTTCCACTTATATTCACTCTAAGGGGTAAAATTTAAACTACTACTCCCTCCGTACCACAATATAAATCACTTTGGCACTTTTACGCATATTAAGAAATATAACTATTAATTAATGTTTTATGGAAAAAATAAATTATGAGTTGATTTACAAAATTGTCCTTCATTTATGATAAGAAAAAAATAAATTGAAGTATTAAGAAGAGAAAATAATAAATAGTTCAGGGTATAATAGAAAAAATAGCATTAAATAATTTATTGGTAATGTAAAGCTACTTATAATTTGGTACAATTTTTTTTTCAAAGTGACTTATAATTTGGTACGGAGGAAATATGTTGTTTGACAAAAAAAATACAATTTTTATATGATAAAAATATAAATATTAGAGGAGTTTAATGTATATGTTCTTTTTTTGGTATTATTTAATGTATGTTCTATTAGGAAAAATTCTAATATAGGCGCAAACATGTATTAGGCATACTCACACAAACAAAAAAAAATTAAAGAGAAAAGAAATAAAATGATGTTGATTGATGTGACTATATTATTTTTGTTTTAAATTTTTGAATTTATATATATATATCGAAATATATTTTATTTGGGTTTGTCCCTATGCAAAAATAGTGTATGCTTAACAAAAATAGTCTCTATATGTTGTGACATTACAAATTTACAAAGAGAGGTGCAAGTGACATTAAATACAAAGTGTCAGTGTGATTTGATTTCGGAGAGAGGTGCAAGTAGAGTGCAATGTCAAAATTTCAGAGGGTTCATTTCTTAAAGACAACTTAATTGTAGGTGTAATTATAAAATTGAGGGGGTTCACTTGAACCCCCTGGGCTGTACGTGGAGACGCCACTGCTTGCAATAAACACAACAAGCAAAAAAGGTTATTTCGAGCCAAACAAACCAAACCTACAAAGACCATATCCAACATAAACAAACCCGACGACGACATGGTCTTGATCAGAGAGCATCAGAAATTCCCAACCCGTGCTCAGCAAGATCTGACCCAAAACCAGTAATCCGACAGAACCACGCACACCTCCAGAGAAGGGATGACCACCAACGAACCAACAAAATCGAAGGTGATTAAACTCCTACCGGAGAACAGCCCAGGGGCCATAAACAACCCACACGGGTTCGGGCAACCCTCCAAACAACCGGCGCAATGGATCGAGCAACCTTACCATCACATACCACTCCATTCCATTCATATTTTACAAATCCACACAATGGAATCTCATTCCATACCACTCCATTCCGCTCCATTCCACCGGATTCCATCAATCCAAACAAAGCCTTAGTCATTGGAGAATCTGGATATAAACCACCCCAATGGAGTGGGAGGGTCATACATAGACTAATCTCGTCGCATCACCACCTACCACCTATTGAGGCTACATGGTGGATGAAGGGTTTGGTGATGGAGGAGATGAGGTGGCGGTGCAAGGGCAGCTCTTTTCTATTTTTCTCTAGGTAAGTTGTGGCGGCGGCGGCGTTAGGATTTGGGTTGGATCACTTGGTTAATTACTCGGGAAAATGAAGTTATCTTTAAGAACTAACTAAACCATTAATTATCCACATTGTTAGTTTTAAAAACCGAAGAGTATATTGTCAAAAAAAAAAAAACAAAGAGTACAGTAGTTTCTTTTGTAAATATCACTTGATATGAACAAAAATAAAATGCTTAATTACAATTTTGGTCCATTTATTTTCTGTTATTCACGAAATTGGTTTTCTAATTTAAAATCATTTAGTTTTAATACCTCCATCAGATTTCTATACCTAAAATGGTGATCATTCAAAATCTTATAATTTTACGACTTTCAATCATTCAATATCATCGGGTTCTATGTCACATCTTTTAAAATACGTTAAATCCTATTTTTAAATATAAAAAATCTAATTTATTTTATAAAAAAAATATATAAAAAACTAATAGAAGCATTAAAAGAAAAAATAAAATAAAATAAAATAAAATAGAATACTACGAAGCTTTACACACACAGAGATTGGATTGTAATCCCAATCAACGTTTTCACTAAACTCAACCTCAGCTCTATCAGAAAAATCACCACTTTTGTATCAGAACCAAGCTGGAGTCTCACTGAGCTCAACTTGCAGGAAAACGCCGCCGGACAGCAGAAAAATTCTTCCAAAAGGTTTTTTTTTTATTATTTCAGATTTTCTTTCCCATCTTCTGGTGCAGCACTGTATTGTTTTGATGTAAAACTTTTTACTTGCAGGTTTTTCCTACAGTATGGAGTTTATAGGGTACCACTTATCAGCTTCTAACTCATATTCTCCTACCTTCAAGGTTTCTCTATTACTTTTTCCCATTTTTCCTTGTGTTCTCTACCTATATTCATACTACTACTTTCCTTTTTACAAAATCATTTTGTAATTTTCACATGTATTAAGAAGAATTAGACTGTATAATATTGATATTTATATTTAGATAATTACACTTGAAACACTTGAATGAGAGGTAAACGAGCAACAAGTTGAGCCGCTAATCCTTTCTGGATAGTAAAAGCAATCCTCTTAAACACTATATCTAGAGACCTAGGAGACACAACATTGCTATACATGACTCTTTGAACTTTTTAATAGATCAATAATCTCTGGTGCTAGGAAACCAAAAGTTTCAAATGAAAATGGTATAAAATCATGTTGATTATCAGAACACGTTTTCTCATGTTTGACCACTTTACTTGAGGACAACTCAGATGATAAAAGGTTGAAGGACATTTGATGTCCTGGGGAACGGGTTTCAGGTCCATTTGGTTGGGGAGGGAATGTTTTATATAATATTTTTGCTTCATTTTTTAGGAGTGAGAGGGGAGCAAAATCCCTCATAGGCCACTTTTTGCTCCCCGGCCCCATATGGGGGGAGATTTGGAGGGGAGGGAAGATGGGGTGTTTAAGTTTTTATTACTTTGACAAAATAACCCTAAATTTTATGTTGGGACATTTAGTGTGTGCATATGTGGGTTTTGCTGCTAGACTCTTTGAAACATAAATAAAAATAAAATAGATAGTATATTTAGTGTAAGAGTATTAATTAAGAGTATATTTCATAAATAATGATAAATGTATCTAGTCACTTGATGCCAAAACTAACCCCTAAACTAGATTAAACTGGTGGTGAAAACCAAAAATATTTAAGTTAAAATTTGTTGGTATTGGTCAATCAATGATTTCAATATTGAGTTAGGTTCAATTTGAATTAGTTTCTTACTTATAGAGTTTCTCAATTGACATAAAGCTAATGGTTTATAAGCTTTCCTTTGTTTATAGAGAAGTTAAATTAAACTATTTTTGAAAAAATTGAGATACAGAAGCTAATTCCAACTCATACTGTTTAAAAAACTTGTAATAATTACAAGATTTTTTATGATATATATATATATATATATATATATATATATATATATATATATATTAAATGCTTCTTGAGAAATTTATCTAAAATGGTTGATACTTTCCTGATGTGTGTAATTGTGAGAATAGCTCAATCTTCATGTATTTAGAGTAGAGTAATCTCGGAATTACATCTTTGATTTCATTGTTCATCTAAGTTGAAATTCACTCTGAGATGTCACTCTAGAGCATATTAGCATAACTGCAATGATTTTTCTGCATAACTCTTGTTTGCTATTTCTATTTATTAGGATCAATGTTGTTGGATAGTGGCACTCTAGTGTAGCAGAATTTGATCAAATCACTATTGTTCCGTGATACGCTATTAGTACAAAGTGTTGTCAAATAGGACTTATAGCAGCGCTATGGCTTTGTAGCACAATGGAATTTGAACAAACTGCTATTTTCTGCGCTCCGTGATTGATAAAACTCATTAGGATGTCTAACAAGGTTTTTTAGTTACTGAATGCAATTTGTTCTGTTTCATCAATTTCCCTTGTTGCATCCAGAAACATCCATCTTGATATTGCTAGCATTGAGTCACCGACGCTGAGGCAACTTGAGTTGTACTCCATGAAATGTTGAGTATAATATGGAGAATAAAATGTTGACCTCTCTTGCGTTGGACTCTATTTATACATCAATAATTGGTCCTTCTATAACATTGATAACTTTTTTTTGAACAAGCTAAATTGGCCCCTTCAAATTGGCCCATTCAAATTGGCACAAGAGAGAATCGAACCTGAGACCTTAAGAGGAGCACACTCCCAAGTCCCAAGCCAATACCACTAGACCAACCCAAATGGGTTTCTATAACATTGATAATTGAATTTGTAAGTAGTAGCATTCGTAAGATGTAATGAACCGTTATCGAAATATTGTGATTCTAGTGACTCATCCCCCTCCCCCTCTTTGTCAGAAAAGAAGTAAACCAAGAAAAATGTATTTAGACGGTTAATCCTCTTTACAAGAAACTTCTATAACTGACAAGGAATTAAAATGGCAGTGGAATGGAGCTACGCTCCTTACAAGATGATCAATATTCAATAACATAACACCGATGGATAAATCCAATTCTGGGAGAGAACCAACTTCTCTGCTCAGCCTTATACAACCTAAACCAATTGCTATTTTACCGAATCTTCTCTTTTGATTTTAGAATCATTTCCCCGCTTATTACAAGTGGACCTATCAAAGTAGATGCATGCAATGGCTGCCACAGCTGTGACTATGTAGCTGCCCAAGATTGCACCAAGCCACATTGTTGGTGGCTTGGTGCATTAATTGAACATGATGTTATATCAGATGTTAATATACTATATGTTAATTGGTGGATTTTGATTGATGCATTTGCAGTCGCTGCTTTCGGAAGATCATGGTCATTAGATCAAAATCAGATAGTTTATATTTTGAGTATTTATTTAAAATGTGATTTGGTAAGGTCGAAATTTTGACCATCCAATCTTGATCTATTCTAACGTCCTTGATATGGCAACTGTAGAAGGAGGCAAAAAAGGAATCAAAAGTTCGCCAAACAATTCTCAAATTTTATCGATTGTTATTTTTTTACAGTATTTTTGCCCCTTCTCAACAGTTTATTATAGCCTTACACTTAGCTTTGTCTTTGTGGCAGTTTAAGTTTCAACAATTCGACAAGTGTAGATCGACATTACCTGGAGTTATACTTTGTGCCAATCGGAAGCTTAGACCTGACGAATCTGTGTGGACACAAAAACAGTCAACCCAAAATGTCGATTTCCCACCCAAGTTACCAAAAGGGAAGAAAAAACCATACCCTATTCCCTTTAAACAAATCAAACAGGCTGCAAAGATCAACAGAAAACTTACTAGCAAGGGAATAGAGAAACCTCTTGAACCTCCAAAGAATGGATTGCTTGTTCCAGACCTAGTTCCTGTTGCTTATGAAGTATTTGATGCTTGGAAGCTTTTGATTAAAGGCCTTTCCCAGTTATTGCATGTCATTCCTGTATATGGCTGTAGGTAGACCTCACCGTGCCTATCTTCGATTGACCATTATAGTCAGAGAAAAAAATTAGAAATCCAATTTGGTTTCTGAGAAAAATAAAAACTAAATTTAGTCCTTGAGAAAAATAAATTGGAAATTTGGTAATGTTCAACTAGGGACTAAGTTGTTTCGTTTATTTTTTTCATGGACGATTAGTTGCTTTTACTTTTCTCAGGAACTGAATTGGATTATGCATTTTTTCCTCAAGGATCACACTGAGTTTTCGCTCTTATTTTTCTATCAATGTCCAAGTTTCTTTGCATTGGTTTTCTTTTTATTTTAGTGCTACTGCAGGAGTTAAATTTTTGTCAACTGAATTACTGCAGTGAATGCTCGGAAGTTCATGTGGCTCCAACTGGTCACTACATTCTAGATTGCGAAGGTCGAACAAGTTCAACGCGTCATAGTTCCCATGCTTGGGTCAAGGGTACCGTCAATGATATAATTGTCCCAATTGAGTCCTATCATCTTTTTGACCCGTTTGGTAGACGCGTTATGCACGATACACGGTTTGAATATGATCGGATTCCAGCTGTTGTCGAGCTTTGCATTCAAGCTGGCGTGGATATCCCAGAGTATCCTTCACGCCGAAGGACTAATCCCATACGAATGGTAGGGAAAAGAGTAGTTGACATAGGTGGAAATCTAGAGAAGCCTGAGCCATTGCATGCTGTAGAGTCCTCTTCCGTCCTTGACTTTGATACTTACCGAGCTTGTGAGCGGTTTCCACCTCCACCATTGTCAGACGTACCTAAAATCGCCCAAGAAACAATCGATGCATATCAAATTGTTAGAAAGGGTGTCAGGAAGTTGATGAAGAAATACACGGTGAAAGCGTGTGGTTATTGTTCGGAGGTTCACGTGGGACCGTGGGGTCACAATGCAAAACTTTGTGGATCATTTAAGCATCAATGGAGAGATGGAAAACATGGTTGGCAAGATGCTACTATAGATGAAGTTTTACCTCCAAACTATGTGTGGCATGTTAGAGACATGAATGGACCTCCCATTCAAGCCAAACTGAAGAGATATTATGGAAAGGCTCCTGCTGTCGTAGAAGTGTGTGTGCAAGCTGGCGCAAGTATACCAGTTGAGTACAAGCCGATGATGCGGCTTGACATTGTAATTCCCGACACCGATGAGGCGGGAATGATTGCTTGACATGATCTCATAACATGATCTCATAAAATGCAGGCTGTGTTCAAGTGACTATACATGATATGATTGTTTAGTCCTTAGCATGAGAAAAATCTGCAACATGACATGTATGATTCCTTGAGGTTATGCTAGTTTTTGATGTATCAAACAATGTATATATAAGTTAATAACAGAACAAGTAGGTTATATCACTAAATTTTGGTATGTGAATTTGTCTGTATAATGTCTTAAACTGGTAGAAGTTATTTAGGAAGATCAATGCATGTGTTAATTTATTGTTTGTTATTGTTATGGATACAAATACAATAAAATCAAAACTAAGTTTTATTATGTGCTAACAAAATCAAAACAATTTTGAGATTGAATTATGTTCTAAGTATTTTTTTTTCTGTTGCAAAATTTGGCTCAACCAATATTGGTAACTTTGGGGTTGAAATTTCGTGAAGTTTTCATATCCTAAGAAGTAACTTTCAGCTTATAGTGAGAAAAGAAGTAACATTACAATAAAGTTGAAACCAGCTTGAAACCATTAGATTGAAATGAATCTTCGGATTGAGTTGTATTTTGTACACTCTTATTTAAAATGATACCATAAGCTGGATTTATTGTCCCATCATGATAAATAGTTCTCCCTCCTATCTTATATAAAACTGAAAAAGATAACAAATCGTTACTTGGTTCGGTAGTGATTTGCACTGAACAGTTGAACTTGATAGAGAGTACCACAATGTGATTCCCCGTAACTGTTATCGGGAGAGGGCTGAAATTATTTGATGCCAGAACTAACCTTCGAACCAGATTAAACTAGTGGTAAAAAAACTGAAAAAGATAGAAATATTTGAATCGTTCTTTAATCTTTATTAGCCACATCATTATCAAGATCTTCATCAATTGCAATCATATGTTGTAAGTATCTTGACAAAATATAATCCACTGTTTCCATATTAATTATCTACTCCTCCCTACTCATAAAAATAGTGTCTCATTTGAATTGCGTCTATCTTTTCAAAATTGTATTAGTTGCATTATTTTTATAAAATAATTTTTATTAAGTAATAAATACTAACATATGTCTTAAAGGTATATGATAAATAATTTAATATAAAAATATTATTTTACAAATTATGAATTCAACTTTTTAAAAGTAAAATTATTATATTTTTCAATGTAACTATTCTATTTATGAGTTCTTTAATACGTGCTCTTAGAACATATATTAATAATCCCCTTGTAATTTTATGGAAGCAGCGTAGTTAGTTAACATCAAATAATTAATAAAATTAATTATTATATAGAGAAAATAAGGGATGGAATATAAAATGTTTGATATTAAAATTATTTATGAGATCAAAGTATCAAACAAATTCAGGGTAAAGAGATTGCAAACTTTTATTCTCCATTAAATCACTTGATAATTTTTTATCTTTTGTACAAATTATTTAAAATATCAAAATAATATTTTTTTCCCCACCAAATATTGTAAAAGATAAAATTTATTCAATGCATTTTTTTATAATAATTTATTCAATACATATTTGTCTAGTGGTTTATATTGTTCTTTCCGGCAAAGGATAGGATCCATAAACATTTTATTTATGGACCGTCCATAAATAATTCTGAGCCTTCAGATCAGAATTCCACGTGGAAGCATCTCACGCGATCTCAGATAACAGAATTTTCCAAACGATCTCAGCTCCATCTCGCGCGATCTCAGCTCCATCTCTGTCGTCGTGATCATCAGCACCGTCACTGTTTTCCTCATTCACCGCGATCATCATCACCGTTACCGATCATCAACTCCGTTACTGATTCCATCGCCGGCGCCGGAATTGCATCTAATATCAATTGTTAGTTTCTGTGTTGATTTTGTATTGGATATTGATTTTTGATTTCAGTGATTTTTCTGTTGTATAGTGTTTTTGATTTTCAGTGAATTTTGATTTGTGTTTGATTTGTTTTGATTAAGTATGTATAATGTTAGTAATCATGTATATTGAGATTAACCATAGTAGTATTCCTGGAAACCATTTTGTCCAAGGAATGGTTTCAAAAGAAAGAGAAAATGTGTGTGAAAACATGTGTGTGTATGAATAACATCATCAGGACCAGGTGGATTACAAGTGTAAGTGTGAGTGGATGTTTTTGTGGTGTTATTAGACAATTCAGTAATTGTGTTCAAAGATGTTGAATTGAACTTAGAACTTACATCATCCATATTTTCTTTATTTGCCTTGAATTGAACTTAGCTTCAAACTTTCTTTAGAACAACATATCTGCAACATCCATCTGAAATTTTAAATTCAATATCAAATGAAATTATATAGACTTAAACAAATTACAAATAAAATATATATCACATTTTATGCCAAATAGTTGGAATGACCAGGGTTTCATATAGCGGATATGTCGTGGTCTTTGATATTCGGAGAATTGCGTCAAATACGGCTGATGTAGAATCAATATACAAAATAGTTATGCCGCGGCCCAATTTAGGCCACATTTGGATAAACAACTTAATTAAGTATTTATAAAATAAGCTTAATAGAGCTAAGAGACGTGTCATAAGCTGTTTCGATAAGAGCTCCAAAACAATCTCATAAGCTTAATACAGCAGATACATCATCAGCATTTTGTCCAAGGCACCTTTGGTGATTCATAACTGAATTTGTCGAATTCGAAAGGCATTTTCTCTTTCTTTTGCTTAATTCATTTTTTCGATTAACCATGTATACTGAATTATTGACTTCAGGTCTTTGTTTAGGTGCACTATGAGACCTTAATTTAGCCTTAGATGACTGAGTATTAGCCATGTAATTAGGGAAATTTGAGTATGCCTTAAATGACCTTAATTTGGTACAAGGCATGGTTTCAGAGAGTTTTCCATTAAAACCATTTGATGGTGATGATGGTTTTATTTTTAGATAGGGATTTTTTGCTGGTTTAATTTCAAACACAACATGCATTTCAGGATATTTGGCTTAATTCATATTTTCGATTAACCATGTATATTGAATTACTGACTTATCATGTTTTCTGATTATTTTAAGTTTCTATTATTGTATAATAAATTGTGACTATTGATGTATACTGAATTTCATATGCCTGCTATAATATTGTTTTGGAGTTTATATATTGATTGTAATTTTAGATCGGTTGTTTGCCTTTTGTAATGCTTTCCTTGTCTGATTTGTAATTTTAGATTGGCTCTGCTACATAGCAGTAGTATTTATGTAGTTAAGGCGATAGATATGTCTGTTGTAATGTGTAGAGTAGAATAATTTACAGGAATTTTTCTAATATTGTGTGATTTATTTGTCAGTGCTGTCTGCAACCATTTTGCAAAAGGAATGGTTGCATATAGTTGTTCACCAACACCATTTGATGCTGATAATGGTTTTATTCTTTTTTATAGGGATTGTTTATGTCGTTAATGGATTCGACATCGACTCCATCACTCATTCATGGTGGTAGCTCAGAAACAAATACTGATAAGTCTCAATGCTATTACCCTACGAATAAGGAATCATGGGAGTCTTTAGGATTTGCAACTGTTGAAGAGATTGAAAAGTTTTATGGTAATTATGCATATAACATTGGATTTTCCATTAGGACTCAGTTGAAGGGAAAGGTCAATTCAATGGGCCAAAAAACAGACAGGGTACATTATGTCCGTTTTGTTTGTAACAAAGAAGGTTTCAGAAGGGGAAGCTTGCTTGACCCTAAGAATAGGTCAAGATCAGATAGTCCACTTGTTATTGAGTTTGAGAAAGTGAAAGAGAGACCGGAGGAAAGGGTTGGCTGTAAAGCTGGGATATCCTTGAAGTGGGATGAAGCTTTGAGTGTTTACAAGATATACAAGTGGGATGTGGATCATTGTCATGCGTTACATAAATCAGAACATTCGCGCTACTTGAGAGCATTTAGAGAAGTCAATGAAGTGCAAGGACAGCTAGCTGTAATCAATTCCAAAGCTAGAATGTCGATTAGAAATTCTTATGAAGTCATGGGTCAGGGAGTTGGAGGCACAGATAATCTCCCTTTTCGATTTTCGGATTTAAAGAATTATTTGATGACAGTTCATCAGAAAGAGATGGTTGTTGGGGAAGCAACTGTGATTCAGGAATTCTTTAGGAACGAAGCTCATTCGAAACCTTCGTTTTATTATGATATTCAAGTTGATGCTGAAGAAGACATAGCTAGTATTTTCTGGGCAGATGGAATTATGCAGCATGATTATTCGCTATTTGGTGATGTTATTAGTTTTGACACGACTTACCGAACAAACAATCAATATCGTCCATTAGGTTAGTATTTTTGAGATTTTTCATATGTTTATCTGGTTTTTGTGCTGCTGATTAGTCGTAGTATTTATGTGGTTAGGGTGATAGTTATCTCTACAAGGGAATTGTTAATACTGTTTTATTACTTTTTTAATACTGTCTGAAACCATGTTACATATGAAATGGTTTCACCCATTCTTTCACCAAAACCATTTGATGATGATATTGGTTTTTCTTTAACTCAGCTTAAAAAATGTCAAGTTCAAGTGTAGTTAATACTGTTTAAAAATATAATTAGTAGTTTCAGGGTTCCAATCTATGTCTTGTTTTTGTGATGATATTGTTTAAAACCATATTGCACATGGAATGGTTTCACTCAGTTGTTCACCAGAACCATTTGAGAATGTTAATTATAATTGTAGTTAGTACTGTTAGATGATGATCTTAATATTTATGTGACTTTGTTTATGCAATCAGCATGCTACCTAGTTGATCTGGATTTCTTAATAATGTTAGTACTGTTTGATTAATACGTGAGCACTGCCAGAACCATTTTGCACAAGGAATGGTTTCATTCAGTTCTGCAGCTAAACCATTTCATCCTGATAATAGTTTTATTGCTTTTACATTGCAGCTGCCTTCCTTGGTTTTGACAATCATCGAAAGAGTGTCTTATTTGGTGTTGCATTACTGTATGATGAGACGACAGCCACATTTGATTGGTTGTTTACAACATTTTTAAAATGTATGTCCAATAAGCAACCACAGACAATATACACCGACCAGGCTCCTGCGTTGTTGAAGTATGTTCCAAATATATTCAAAGGTGTTTTTCATGGGATTTGTTCATGGCATATGGCAGAGAATGCAAAGAAAAACCTTGGCTCTCGTGCAAACAGTGTTTTTTTTTATGAATTTAATAACTTGGTTTCAAATGTAGAAAATGAATTAGAATTTGACTACAATTGGGAGCAGATGATGAAAAATTGCTTTGATGGAAGACCTACTTCAGACTTTAGGTGGCTTGTCCAAACTCACAAAATTCGTATGCATTGGTCTTCTGCTTGGGTCAAGTCAACTTTTACAGCTGGTCTTAAAACAACTCAGTTGAGCGAGTCTTTCAATGCTTTTCTTCGTCGTTTTTTGCAGCCAGACCATTCACTTGTTCATTTCTTTAGTCATTTCAACATTATGGTTCAGAGAATGAGGGATAACCACACTGAGTTGGACTTCAAGGCTGCAAACACTAAAACCAAAAATAATTATCCCAACAGTCAGCTGATGCGGTCCGTTGTTAACAAGTACACACCAGCTTGCTTTGCATTTATTCACAGGCAGTATGACCTTTCATTCAAATACTATTATGAAGAGGACACAACCAAAGGGTCTGACTTGATTAGGGTTTTCAATGTTTTCACAATTGAAAAGGTTCATGATCCTGATGAAGTAGACGATGATAAGTATGATGATGCTGATAATGATGGGGGCTCAAATGCTGATGTTATGGATGAAGAACTTCAAGATCATGATCGACTTGATGAAAGGGTTATCACAGTTGATGTTAGGAGCAAAAGTTTTAGCTGCACATGTCGGATGTTTGAGAACAGGGGCTTTTTATGTCGACATGTTTTCAAAATTTTGGAGTTCCTAGGTGGTTCTGTTCAATATCATTCCTTGAAGACAATTCCTGCACAATATGTTTTAAAGCGTTGGACTAGAGATGTGCGCCCGTCTGCAGATAAGCTGAAATCTATCATCAGTGCTACGATTGAAGACACAACTCAAGCACAAAGATATCAACAAATTTGTGCTGTTACAGTTCAGCTTTGTACACGTGTTTGTGCAGATCCGGAGGCTTCTCAAATCTTTCTTGATGGTATTATTGAAGCTGGGAAAAAGGCAGAGGAGTTGCTTCTTTCTAAAGGTATTCGTACTAACCCAGCTTCAGTGACGTCATCTAAGTCCTCAATAGTTGCTGCTGCTGGTGAAGCATCTTCTGGTGTGAAGTCTACTGCACCAAAGTTCAAAGAAAGAATAAATCCAAATAGGTCAAAGAAGCGAATGAAATGTGATTATGAAAAATCTAGGGAAAGGCAGAAACTCCGCCTAGAACGGAAGAAAAAACAGAAAGATGATCATGAGGCTTTAAAAACAAAAGCTGGAGAAGGGCTATCAACAAATGATTTCCAAAGCCAGCAAAGTTGTTCTGGTGTAAACCATTAGTAATCATAAATGGTTTCAAGATGTTAAACACTAAAACCATTAGTTACTTGAAATGGTTTCCAGATTTATTGTATGAGATTGTTCTAGTAGTTTGGTAGCTTCTGAATATTTACCTAAGAAATTATAAGGGCTTATTGTGTTTGCATTATTTTGTTATCTAAGAACTATGTTGCTCTATTTACTCAAAAAAAATAGTAACCACACTTTTTTTTTGTTATTCTCATAAAATGGAATAGAACGAAACGGAATGAAAAATAAATTTCATTCT
Organism: Trifolium repens; assembly: GCA_030408175.1. Lineage (NCBI taxonomy): Eukaryota > Viridiplantae > Streptophyta > Magnoliopsida > Fabales > Fabaceae > Trifolium > Trifolium repens. The sequence continues at coordinate 14,869,594 of CP125847.1, forward strand.
ATTGTTTGTATATGTTATAAAGTGTTTGTATTTCATCTCATACACCCCAAATTGGAAGGGAAGAAAAATGAAAGAAAATAATGGAATGGATACTATTATATACAACTCCATTACACTCATGTATAAAAAATTCAAACAATGCAATCTCACTGCACACCACTATATATATATATATATACCACTTCATTCCATCAATCCAAATAAAATCAGTATATTTGCCATGGACCACCTATTATCGTGCCAGAAAGGTGACGCTCCAGAGATATTCCATCTTGAGTGTGATGAGAGTGTTGAGAGTCTCACTTTTATATGAGTTCATGTATGAAAATATGTTCATAAGTGGTGAATAGTGTTGAGATTTAGTATTTAAATAAACCTAATTAAATACTAAGAAATGCCTCAAAAGATAGCAACTTTGTCCTGGTGTAAACCATTAGTGATCACGAATGGTTTCCAGATGTTATACACTAAAACCATTGATACTGCGAAATGGTTTCCAGAGTTATTGCCTAAGATTGTGATAGTAGTTTATTAGCTTCTGATCATTTGCCTAAGAATTCATTGATGATTACAAGATATTGATGACCAGACATATTTTATTTTAATTACAATAAAGAATTTTATCTGACAGCTGCAGACTCTGATCACTTCAGACAGAGCCACCATTCTAGTTCTAGAAAAGATACACTTCTTACATCTTCACCTTGTAATGTAATTGTCATACATAAATGCTAATCATTTGAAGCACCAACAAGTGTCTCGTTAATTAATTTTAAGGGATGTAAATTTTTTTTTTTTTTTTGTAAGGCCAGTTGAATTAAAACCATTTAGTAGATCAAATGGTTTCTAGATGTTATACATTGAAACCATTATTATTGTTAAATGGTTTCAAGAACAACTATATATGTAAATGGTTTTTAAATATGTTGTTGTATGCATGTTACTTTGCTTGTTGTTTCAGTAATTACTTTTTATAGCGTTTGTTTCAATGGTTTCGACTATATTTCACAAACTACATTCTCACTTCTGTATATCCTATGGTACGAATAAAGTAGAGATTGATTAAGAATTAAACTAATCCATAAATTCAACATAAATTAAAACAATAAAAATTAAAACAATCCATAAATTTATCAACAAAGTGTTTTGACAATTAAAATGTCATAATGTGATAAGGAACATAACAAAATATGAGAACAACCCTAGGAAAAGATGTTGAAACCATTTTTCAATACTAATAGTTTCAAGATACAACACCTTGAAACCATTTAATATGACTAATGGTTTCTAACAGAACTACTTGGCAGGTTTTGGCAATTTTGTTCAATAAATGTGGTTGCTTCCTTCTGCACTTCATCTCTCATGGAATTGCTTGGGTGGCTTAAGATTGCTGAACATATTTCAATACGGAGATCCGTAATTCTTCCGACCTTACTATTGTCCCCTTTTTTTTTGAGTTTGGTCCAACCTTTGAATGATTGCATTTCAGCTCCCCATTCAGCGAGAAACTTCATGCAGAAGACACCACAGTTGTCGGAATCCATTTGAGTAGGCACCTTTGGTGTTTCATAACTGAATTTGTCGAATTCGTAAGGCATTTTGTCTTTCTTTTGCTTATATAAATCTGCGACAAATGCTTCAACCTCATTCAGCCACACATTAAACAGACGCTTGTATGAGGTGGCTTCACCATCCTTGGTTTCCAATGTCTCTCCTACACCGGACAAGCTGTTCAGGAATTGAAATTTCTGGTTTTTGAGATTGACGACAAAGCAGACGTAATGACATCCTGGATTGCCAACTATTGCTGGTGTCATGATCTGTTCCATCATGTAAAACATAGTATTAAAATAAAATCATATCTAAAATCATTTTACTAAACTAAATTTATCATACTAAAATCATCATACAAGTTTGTTCCTTGTGCAAAAAGGTTTTGAATAGAGACTTACGTATTCCAGCTTTGTAGGGTCAATGTTCTTCCAATCCAGGTATTTGAAATTTCTTAGCCTCTCAATGAATCGCCAGCATGCAATATTTCTACTTACAGGAGGCATTCTGTCTTGGTCAAACTGGTTATATAAAATGAGTAAATCAATAAGATTATGTAAAAAGCGTGTAAATTGTTAATATTAATGGATTATAATACATACATAATTAATCAATGGTGTCACTAGTCTTCTCATGTTGTCCTGTTGATCCCAATTTAAGCAATTAACCCAACAGTTAATGACCAAGCATGACACCCACTCATCCTTTCGAAGGGTGTACAAGGCATCCCTTTCTAGTGCATAAGAGTGAGCCTTGTTGCTGGAGCAGTACATAATTTGATGCCTATATAATAATTAAGCATTTAGGATTATTCACTAGAACAAAATAACAAAAGGATAAGGCCAAAAGATTTGTATAACATCTTGAAATAAAATGGTTTCGTTTACACTATTTAACAAAATTAATAATCCAGAAATAGTATTGGAACAACAGAACAAAAGATCAGATGCTAACAAACTTATAGAACTAGTAGAATCTTAGGCCAAGGTCTGGAAACCATTCTACAATATTAATGGTTTCAGTGTTTAACATCCAGAAACCATTTAAAACTAATAATGGTTTCAGTGTTTAACATCCACCATTTAACAATGCTAATAATTCAGAAATATAATTAATACGAGTTCTAAGTTATTACTTATCATGCACATCACTCCATGCATATGTTGCCAAATCCTTCTGCTTCTTAGTCGCCTTTGACTCATGGACAGCTTCGTCATACGGGCTTGAGAGGTATTTTGACTTCTTCAAAGGTCTTTTCCGTTCAGGGATAGGACCACTAGAGTATAGCATATCATGGGTTCTTGTTTTCTTTTTCTGCACAGGTTCAGCATTATCCACGTCGATTACCTCATCTGGTAAGACGGACCTTAATGGAGTTGCACTGTCAAATAAAGTACATAATTGTTAGTTTGCAGAATTTAAATAATATTGTTATTTGCGCAGAAATTAATTAATCATGTTCATGTTAGACTCATGTTTTAAACCATTCCTTCTGCTAAATTGTTTCAGACATATTAGAAGACAAAACAAGGATGATATAGCAGAAACTTCATGAAAAATTAGCAATAAACAAATAGAAGTAGGTAGAGAATAATTGCTACATATAATTGACTTACTCTATACAAATGTCTGAGTCAGACTTATCATCATGCTTCACATTTGGCGGTGCCTCATACAAAATTAGCGCAAGACTTTGAGTGCTTTTTGTCTCCGTTGAAGCTTCACCCGCATCAAAAAATTGTGGATATTTCAGAATTGTTTCAGCTGTCACTGAATCAGATCCCTGTGACAACGAATCTGTCTTATTCAAGCTGAAACAATCAAAACCAGCAACAAATAAAAAACCATTAAATGTTAAAAGACATCATGACTAAAAAACCATTAAACAGACATAATATATATTCATTTCTTACTCTGAATTAAAAAATTGTGGAAACTTCAAGATAGTTTCCCGTGTCACAGTATCCATTCCTTGCGAATCTGAATCCTTGTTTTTTGAATCAATTTTATTGAACCTGCAATCAAAACCATTGAGAAATATTTTCAAAGTTTTGATCTAAGATGTAATTATGGTTTTACACAATCACAAATAATAAACCAAAAAAAACATGATACAGATTAATTGCTTACTCTGCATGTTTAGTTTCACTGCCATCAAAATATTGTGGAAACTTTTCAATAGTTTGCTGTGTCAATGTCAGCCCGACATTGCACGCGGCCTTCACATATTCATCAAGGAGCTCAGGATTGATTTCAACATCTTCAGCATCCTCATTTTTTTCATTATTGAACCTGAAAACATTTACAAATGCTATTTGGTCAAACTAACATAAAAATATTATTATTTTAATTACTATCAAACTGGAAACTATTATAAGCATCAAATGATTTAGGTATACAAAGTAAACCATTATAAGCATCTCAAAAATTATTATTAAACTCTAATAAATACATTCATCGTTACAATTTTTAACCTGGATCAAAGAAAACCATTATCAAGATCAAATGGTTTGGGTAAACAAAGGAATGAAACCATTCCATGTGCAACATGGTTTCAGATAGTATTAACAATAAAAATATTTACAATTAGGTCACCAATAAACCATGTTAAGTTTAAAATAAAAGTTAGTACCTTTGGGCATCCGAACTTTCACCCACTTCAGTTTCAGCTCCAGCTCTACTCTCGGTTTCAGCTTCAGCTTCTTTAGATTCAGCTACCTCCACCCCCCTTGGTTCTGCTGAAATGGTTTTGGCATCCTCATCTTCATCACTTTCATCGTCATTATTGACCCTGATAAAATTGAACATGCTATTTGGTAAAACTTACTTAAAATTAAAACTATTCCAAAACAATTATCATCATCAAATGTTTTTGTTGAAAAGAATGAGTGAAACCATTTCATATGCAACATGGTTTCAGACAGTATTAAAAAAGTTATCAAGTGATCACTAAACCATGGTAAGATTTAAAATAAATGTTAGTACCTCTCTACATCAGAATTTCCTCCAGCATCATCACTCTCAGTATCTTCGCTTTCACCATTTTCACTTTCACCGTCTTCACCTTCATCATCTTCACCTTTGGTTCCAGGTTCTTCAGTTTCGGCTATCTCCACCCCTTTTTGTTCTTGTGAAATTGCATGTTGTTTTGCAGAAGTTCCAACACTCTCCTCAGCTATCCTCCTCTCTAAGGTTTGTACGGCTCCATTGTAGATCTGTATGCACGCTTTATAATGATCAAGATATTCCTCTGCCTGCATATGGTTTATATATATGTAATAATAATATATGTTAGTCAAACAATTGAGGACTTAAAGGAATTGTTCACATATATATATATATATATATATATATATATATATATATATTACTAATTTATACAAGTAATATTATGGTTCTCTCACCTTAGATAAAGGACAAGTATCTGGATCAAAACACATTGGAAGTGGTCCTTCATCAGTGCGATAAAGTCGTTTGACCCCAACTGTCAATCCATGCTCAAGCCCCATAAGGTCATGGACTTTTTGCAGGTCTTGGGTTGCGGTTTTCACATCCCAATCACGCAGCGATGGGAACTTTTGGTTTCCAGTCAACAATGGGTTTCTCTTCCCCATTTTATCCAAATAATTAATCTGCAAAATAAACCATTATCCAATCAATATGGTTTTATATAACAGGGTATCAAAACCATTAAACCATACTAATGGTTTCAGTTATTATAAACGGATTATTTGTAAATATGTAATGTCTATAGGAGTGCATACTCAGAGTGAGTGATTCAATGCTTATATATCACAGACACACACACACACACACACACAGACAACCAGACACACACACACACACACACACACACATGTGATAGATTTGGTATCAATGTTCTAAGAAAACAATATTTCTTGGACTGCAAAGGAATGTTAGGTACATGTCCATTAACATCTCATAGTCCAGTTTACAAGCACAAACAAACAAATTAGGTCATAGTCCAGTTTACAAGCACAAACAAATTAGTTTCATAAAAATCTCATGGAGCAAACACCTTGAAACCATTTAAAAATACAAATGGTTTCACTGTAACAGATTTTGAAACCATTAAACAAAACTAATTGTTTCCAGCATTTAACAATACTATATATATATATATATATATATATATATATATAGAGAGAGAGAGAGAGAGAGAGAGAGAGATTGATTACCATTAGGAAGTGGAAATCCGCCAATGGATTTGCCACATCTGGATTTTGCAGCCCGTCCTTCATGTATTGCAAAACATGTGAGCACCAATTATATGATGCCGCCTGTTCTAGCACTTGCGCATAATGCAGAGACACAAAACTGCTATTTGTAGGGCACAATATGTTGTGGATTATCAAACATATTGCCCCCTTAACCCAAGACATTGGTTTCTCCAATTTTTTCATTTGTGATTCCAACTCAGTCACTTTTACAAATGTAGAGTAGTTTCCAACCAACCCCAACTCTTTTCGCAGTTTTTTTATAGCTGCCTCAGAGCAGCGATCAACATTGATCTGCTCCCCACTCATTGGGAGCCCATATACCCTGTGCACATCTTGCTCCGTCAATGGCAGCACATCTGTTCTGCCTAACCCGATCCACATGTTTTCCTTTTCGAAGTGTTTCACAATCCATTCCACAAAGAATGTGTGGATTTTGGTCCATTTGCAGAGATGTGTTAACCCACCGAAACCACTCTCATTCAAAAGCTTCAATATATCATCCTCTCTTTTTTTCCCTTTGATTGATTCCATAAGGTCATAGACCTTAGGAATGCTCAGTTTGTGTCTTAATCGTTGATCAATATTCTGCTCCTCAGAATTACCATCGGTGTCTTCGTTCTTTTTCCCCTTGTTTTTTTGACTCAACCTCTTTTCCTTAACTTCTTTATTATCATCCGAGCTTTCATCATTTATTTTTGTCCCTCCCCCTCTTTTACCACGGTCCCTCTGATTCTTTACCTTCTTATCCTTCATTTCCCCCTATTCTTCCGATGGTGTCAAGCCGAGACTGAAATTTGGCATTGACTCCAAGTCTTTTGTTTTTTTGGTCTGCATCAAAGAAAACAATTTTACTCATCAAATGGTTGTGGTCTAACACAGTCTGAAACCATTCCTTGTGCCAAATGGTTTCCAGCATCAAAGCATTAAGTTCAATAAATGGTCAAGTGTATAACATCTTATTATTCTGTTACAACCTCTAAAACAAATCTATAAATTATATAAAAATCTTTAAATAGGATTCAATTTTAATACATTCTTAACACAGCCCTCAAAACCACTAATTGCAGCATGTTAGACTCATCTCAAAATACATTGTTAAAACACATTCTGGAAACCATTCCATGTGCATAATGGTTTCCTGGTTTGCAGAATCCACTCATTACCAAATCAACACTCAGAATCCCTTTCCAATAACAATTTACAAACTATTTATTTGATTTGAAATGAGAAATAAACATAAACTCAGAATAGAGTTACTCCAAATTTTAGCTTTATAACAAAATAGAGCTTTGATGCTGGAAACCATTTGGCACAAGGAATGGTTTCAGACTATTAAAATACATTGTTAAAACACATCCTGAAACCATTCCATGTGCATAATGGTTTCCAGCATCCACTCATTACCAAATCAACACTCAGAATCCTTTTCCAATAACAAATTACAAACTATTTATTTGATTTGAAATGAGAAATAATTTTAAACTCTTAATTTAGGGTTTCCACAGATGCATGCAATTAGTACCAAAACCATAACACCATTTCCAACATATCAACAGCACAATCGAAACAAATGGTTCAACAAAATGGTTTTTGAGTAACACATTCTGGAAACCATTCCATGTGCATAATGGTTTCCAGAATCCACTCATTACCAAATCAACACTCAGAATCTCTTTCCAATTACAATTTACAAACTATTTATTTGATTTGAAATGAGAAATAAACATAAACTCTATTTTTAGGGTTTTCACAGATGCATACAATTACTTTGAAAACTATAACACCATTTCCAACATATCAACAACACAATCGCAAAAATCTGAAAGGAAAAGTAAAAATTAATTAGTTAATTTGGGGATTATCACTTATATAACCATTTCGAACGATTGTAGCAACATACATTCATGTTAGAACCGTTTTCTAGTCAAAAAAAAAGGTTGACGCAGAGTTGACGACGTTAGTACCTGGTTTGTTTTCTTCATTTCAGTGTGACGACGATGATGATGTTAGAACTGTGATGATGCTGACGATGGCGATGGTGTCGTGATCGTGTTTTTCCGGCGACGGTTACAGTGACGGAGATGACGGTTCTCGTGATCGTCGTTTTCGCACGCAGTGATCGTGTTTCAGACAAAATAAATGCAATTCAAATAAAAATAGAAAATGAATAACGGTTTGCTTTTTTGGTTTGGGCTGTGCGGTGCATGAAGCAAAACGTGGTGTAACTAGCAATTGGGCTGTGTTCCGTGTTTATGGTCCAAGTCTTTATGGACGGTCCATAAATATGGTTTATGGACAGTAACCGATCCCGTTCTTTCCAATACTATCAGTATCAAACCACTTCAGAGAACATTGAACTTTTGGTCAAAGAAAAAAAAGTGAGAAAACTTAACTTCTTAGTAAATACTTCATCCGTTTGAAAATATAAGACGTTTTAACGATATTACACAAATTAAGAAATATAATTAATGTTTTGTCAAAAAAAAAAGAAATATAATTAATGTTGTATAGAAAAGAGAAATTATAAGTTAGTTTACAAAATTGTCCTTTAGGGTATGAAAAATATAATTAAAGAATTGAAAGAAGAAAGAGAAATAAATAGTTAAGGATATAATAGGAAAAAGAACATTAAATATTTCATTTGTAATGTAAAGCGATTTATAATTTGATATAATTTTTTTTTCTCAAAACGACTTATATTTTGAAACGGAGGGAATACTCCTTTAGTCAATCCTTAATACTCCCTCCGTCCCAGAATATAAGCAAAAGTTAGTCAACAAAAGTGAATATATTTGGTCCAAATTTTGAACTAAATACATCAAATTTCTTTGACTCACTTTTGCTTATATTTTAAAACGGATGGAATAGATTATTTTTTAAATACATTGAAATATTAATGTATTTAAACAATATCATAAACTAAATACATGAAGGTATCTAAAAAATAACATTTTTATATTAAGGACAAGTATCATCAATTGATTTTGTAAATTTATCAATTATTACATTTTGAAAAAAGTAAAATTGCAAAAAAAAAAAAAAGTTAACTAAAACTCCTTAAAGTAAGTTGACGTTTCTCTTTCTGTACATATTGAAATTTTGTTGAAAAATGAAAAACCATAATTTGGTAAAGCAATGAAACCCTTTGTGTTACGTTTATCACTCATAATTTTCATTCCTCTCATTTTCTCCATCTTGTTTTTGATTCTTATGCCAAAGGAAACTGCTATGTCAACAACCTATGAAGTATTTGGAGTCAAGATTCACAAAAATCCATCAAAATCCAAACTCAATCAACTTGGTGTCTCAACTTGGCCCAAGTAACTCTCTTTCCATTATTTTTATCATTTATGCTTTTACTTGATTTTTTACTGATCCTAGTTGTGTGTTTCTTATAAAGTTTCAAGCTTTTTTGCATGACAAATTTTGGGTCTTTTTTAATAAATAAAAATTGGGACTTGATCATGGTTGTGTGTATGTTTTACACTCATATTTATTGTGGGGGTGGTAATAGCATTTTTTTTTCTTTTGTGTTAAACCCTTCTTTTTAGGTTGTTTGGGAGGTTTTAAGTTTATCTTGTAATTTAGATTTAGATGGCTGGTAAGATTTTTCTGTTCAACTTTAAGGATCCTTGATAAGGTAGTGTTTGGAGGCTAATTTTCCACTCCAATATCAGTTCAGGAATATTAATCAGGAAAAAACCATTTAACCATCAAATTTTACCTGTTGAGACCAATGTTTTGAAAACTGGACTTACCTGGCTGGTTCAAACGGTTTAATCGAGAATAGGTTAGTTCGGAAGTTGGTTTGATACTGGTTACTTACTCCATGACAAAATATAAGCAAAATTCACTGTTTTAAGTTCATTGCATAATTTAAGTTGGTTTGATATAGACCAGATACATTAATTATGCAATGAACTTAGAAAGGTGAATTTTGCTTATATTTTGTCACAGAAGGAGTACATTGTAGTTGATTGCCAAGTTTTATTTACATTTTTTTTTTACTTCTTAATATTTATCTATGTCATCCGGTTTAACCATGGTTAAACCAATTGACCCGTGACTTGGAGGTCTTATCGGTTCGGTCTCTCGTTTGATTTTTAAAACATTGTCCAAACACGTGATTCCAGATAATTTGTGTTGTCCGGATGCGCACTTCCAAAAACATGGAGTGACATAGTAGCGAATGCGGGGAAAACAGTTCCCTAGTGCATTATACCTGGTCTGCAGTAAAGGGTAGGTATGAGATCAATCTGGTTCAGTTTCCTACTTTTTTGGTTCTAGTGAGTGATTTCTTGGTCTGTTTTCCTTGTGTTTCTTAGGTTAAGGGGAAAAATGTAGAAACAACTTTATACTCTAAGTGCAGTTCGGATTCCTGCAAACAACATTTGTCGCAAAGGAACTCTATACTTTGGATTCAAATGAACGTTAGCAGATTTTCAACCGGAATCCGAACATATGCTGAAACATTACATATTCACATCCCTTGTGAAAGTTTGTGATTTTGACATAATCTTGTGATAGAGTTAAAGATAATTATAATAGATATTACTATATTCATAGCAGTTTAAACCTTGAATTGAATGTATTCAAATCATAAAAATGATAGAGATAATAAGATTAATCTAAATTATCAACAACTTTCTTTTTTCCCCTTTTTTCAACGACTCGAATTCCCTGCTGTCACGCAGTTATGCAACCAAGAAATCTTGACCAGAGGACGAAGATAAGACTGCTTGTGTTCTGACTTTACTAAATCGACTATAAAATATATCACGGACTGCGAACTGTTTGATCATCATCTAACGATTAAGATTCACAGTTGCGTGATTGCAAAGAATCCAAATCCATTGTCACAACTTATGAGTGAAGCCATGACAGTCTGCTATCGAGTTAGAGATAGCATAGGATTTCCCAAATCCCTCCCCTAAACTCTGTCAAAATCAAAACTCTAAATCATTGTCTCTCTTTTCTTATGCGCAAATTGAAGTTAGGGAACTATTGTTCCGTAAACTAATGACATGCTTGATAGTCGATGTGCAATCCATATCAAGGAGATCCAAATTATCTTGAAGGAGATTCGCATGTATCCTATTGCATCTAGTTTTGAGAAACTGGTAGGGGCAAATCGAACCTAGACAAATATGCGCTTGCATATGCCAAATAACCATAAACCAGTTTGAGTCTAATATGTCCTATTTGCATTTGTTTTTATAGGGTTTATACATTACCTTCCGAATTTTTCTTTTCTTTTTTGTGCTTCAATTCTACGCCATCTTTTCATATTTCATTTCTATCTTAAATTACTTTGACACAAGAATCTGAACATTCAACAGGTGGGAAGGTGGTCCATTAACAATTCCATGGTCCTTTGAAGAAGAAGAAACAATGTATATACTTGAAGGAAAAGTGAAGGTTAGTGTTGAAGGTGCAGTTGGATCTTTTGAAATTGGAGGTGGTGATTTAGTTGTTTTCCCTAAAGGAATGAACATTACATGGGATGTAACTGAACCTGTGAAGAAACACTATAGCTTGAAAAAAGAATGAGATTATAATAAGCCTTTTTCCTCTTGTGGCTTAGTTATGTTATGTATGAATTTGATTAAGTGATTCTCACACACTATGGCTATATTGTTGCTATAGAGATGAACTTAACTATTCACTTTCCTTAGATTATGCCTTTGATTGGAAGTAGTTTGTAATCAGTATTTTCATGGATTTTTATATTATGCTAATAGATTCATTTAAATTATCAGTTGGAGTTAGAGTTGCTATGTGTCAGTATCATTTAATGCCAAAAAAAGCTTAAATTATTTTATTTTTTTTTGCGCTAACCCTTCGGTTCCCAGGGTAAGGGTGCCCTGGTAATCCGGAGTTCAACAGCGAGGTAAATAAAGTATGGCCAAGAATTGTCTCTCTCAAGAATCGAACGCAGGTTCACCTGAACGATTCGTTCTAGAGGAACCCATTAACCACTTGAACTCAAGTTACATTGTATAAAGAAAGAGTATTACCATATTTGATGAACACAAGTCCAAAATAGGGAGAAAGGAATGAGTATAACCATTGACTTCAAATAAAAAAATGATTACATTCAGAATTCCTCATAACAATTGAAAATCTGTATAATGTGCTGCCTAAATTAGCAATGCTACACTACACTTTTTATTTTTATTTTTCTTTTGCTTTTTCTTATTTCCTTCCTATTCAGTGAGAACTTGGACCAATAACTATTCTGTTGTACAAGGGATATAATTACATCAAATTTTCTTTTAATGTCATTTTTACAAATAACAATGACAATGATAAATTGTACACTAAATATGGTAACTATAATGTTACATGCTCATGGCTCTTGATGAAATATCTGAATCCCTCTCTTGTAATTCTGATTCAGCTACTTCAACACTCACCTACAAAAGATTAAGCAAATATGGTCAAAAATCAATATTACCAATTAATAGTACTCCCTCATATTAGCTCAAAACTATTGTACACAATGTAGTCAGGGTCGCGCCTCGGTCCGTAGGATCGCACACCTTACGTGCTCCGGCAACCAGAGCATGCTTCGACTCTGGCGGTGTGTTTTTGCACCGTTTCGTGGTAAGAAAGGATCGAACCCTCACATGTAAAACGTGAAAGTAAATCCTCGGATCCTTAAGCACTTATGTTGACCCTCATTGGCGATAGGCTTTTATAATAATTAATCCGAAAAGATAAACCAAATGCATTAACCTTGAAGAAAGATTATACCTCTGAATCCTTTGCCTTTGCTAGGTACTGCTCTAAAGCACCATCTCCACGAAGAATTTTCCCTCCACATCCAGGAGCCGTTAGCGATCCTACTGATTCTTCATCAACAACTACAGCGTCAATGCGGTCACTTCCTGTCTTAATATCCGGAATCTGGCGCACACGTAAGCATTGTGCATATATTAATATAAAACCACATAGATCAACGACAGTTTGTGAAAAATAAAGATAGACAGATCAATACCTCAAACATGGCATCGGTTAAAATGTTTTCTATTAAGGCTCTTAAACCCCGAGCACCAGTATTTTTGGCCATTGCTTTCTTTGCTATTAGTCTCAGAGCTTTCTCTGTGAAGTGTAGCTTTACCTGAGGTGCACGAGTAAAATTTCAGACTAATTGAAAACACGCGAGAACACAAACAAACAAGCGGATTTGCTTACATTATTCATGCTAACTAATTTCTTGTACTGTTTACCAAGAGCGTGTTTTGGTTCTGTGAGGACCTGCAAGCCCAACAAATATTTTCATTGTTATGGAAGTATGGAACACTAAGTTGTTTAGAGAAATCTAAGAGATATGATAAGATCAAAGGCAATATAAACAGTGAAGGAATACCTGCATAAGTTGCTCTTCGGTTAAGGCTGACAAGCTAACTAAGATGGGGAATCGTCCGATAAATTCTGGTATGAGGCCATATGCAATAAGATCAGAACTTTCCACCTGAAAATTATTAACGCAGTATTTTATACACATCCAAAATTTGGAAGTTCTCAGCTATAACAATCCACTACAAGGATACAAAACTGACACTGACACGTCAACACTGATAATAATGAGAAATTAGAGTAATTGAATGTAACCATATGTGTCGGCTTACGGATACACTACATCTATGTTCTTTTTGTGTTGGAGGATTTGATAAAACACACAGCACCACAGTAGCTTGAGAACGTTACTTATTAGCTTCAATTGCTTAAACTATTAATATATTTTTCTATCTATTTTGATTTATATTTGTAATGAATAATAAACAGAAAAGAGTGAATAAAATTTAAGCTAATAAGAGACAATTTCTCACCGATTCAAGTAAAGATGATGCTACTGCAGAATCTATTATTCTACTAGATCTCATGTTGGCACGAACTGGTGCTCCAAAACCAATAGAGGAATCTTGCCGTCTGGTTTATTTGATAGGAAAATGTCGTAAAGAAATATTCCATAGAAATCAATACGCATGTAAAAGTTCTGTGTAATCTATGAACAAATATTTTTCAGGATCACAGTATAAAGGATTACCTCTCTGAAATAGTTTTTTCAAGATCAATAAATGCTCCACCACATATAAAAAGAATATTCTTTGTGTCCATCTGCATAATATTATAGAAATGCAAATAGTAAGATAAGAAAATTTCTCTAATCATATAAATGTTTAAAATGAAATGGAATGATGGTATGATATTTGTTCCAAAACAACATACCTGAACGTTTTCGCCGCGTGGATGTTTCCTGGCTCCTTTCTCCGGAACATTTACTATCTAGACAAAAAGAAATGATATCGAGTTTAGGATTCTGTATGAATGGCATTTACCGAACTAGTGCATATCACTTCTAAACATTCAGAGCATGCAATCCGCAAATTTGTATACTTGGGTGAAAACATTTCAAGCTGCCATTGCTATGGAACCTATGTGAACAAATGATGTATCGTCGCAATGTCGTGATAATATGATATACGTGATGCTAATGGAAAAGAGTAATGTAAACAAACGATGTATCTCCTTAACTTCATTAAAAAGAGATTATAAACCAATTAGCAACAACAGACTGGAATCGCTCTACTTACAGTTCCTTCGAGCATTTTTAATAATGCCTGCTGTACACCCTCACCAGAAACATCCCGGCTAATATTTAAGCTCTCAGCCTGTAAAGATATATCATAACATTCAAAATCTATAGTGTGTGAGAAATTATAAACTAATCCGATTAAATAAAAAAATACCTTCTTAGTTATCTTGTCAACTTCATCAATGTAAATTATTCCTTGTTGAGCTGCTGCAACGTTGTAATCTGCTGCCTATAAAGCAAAAATAACCATTGTAGCAATGAGAATAGCGGCTATATAGTGGCACTATAGCATAGCAAACTTTGAACAAATCACTTTTGTTCTATGATATGCTGCTTATTGTTTGTACAACCGCATTTTTTTTGTGATCCGAAATTAACAACATTGAGGTACTGAACATGAACATTGAAAGACTTGATAATTTATTCAAACACAATAACGATGCAGAACAATACACATACCGCAAGTAGTTTATGTAGTATAGATTCAACATCTTCTCCAACATAACCGGCCTGAAAATTAGAACATTTCCTCTTTTAGGTTAATACAATAAAATTTCATTTCAACGCAAATAAGCCAGCTACAATACCAAATAAAAAACAGGTACTACTATCGTATACCAAAAGTAAAAAATTGATTGCAATCAGCACAACACAAATCGAGCTAGTGAATTTCGAACATTATCTCATAGAAAATGCATACTTGCCTGTGTTAAGGTTGTTGCATCGGCAATGACAAACGGAACATTCACAAATCGAGCTAGTGTTTTTGCAAGTAATGTCTTCCCTATACGGTGAAAGTTAGATTAGTATAGCCGGCATATTGTATGTTCGGATACAGATATGAAAGGTACATGCAATGCGAATATTCGAGTTAACTAGTTGAAATGTTATACCTGATCCTGTTGGACCCATCAAAAGAACATTACTCTTTTCAAGCTCAACATTTTCGTCATCATCAAATATGTCTGAAATTCCTGAATCTCCACCCGACCTAGTATCGACATCCACCGATTCAAACACATTATGATAATGCAAAAGAACAAACTGAGTTTAACATTTGGTAAACTTTCCAAACATTTATCATCACACATGAAAGGGTTCATGCACAGAAACTGTTCACTAATCGAGCATCAATTGAAGTTCAACCAACCGAACATGAATAAAGAAAAAAGAAAGGGACAGCAAAAGAACTAACCCTTTCGGTAATGTGGAATGGTAGATTCTCTTATAGTGGTTATAAACAGCTACAGAAAGCACCTTCAACAGAAACAAAAACCATTAATGGAGGTACAATCAAAGGCAATTAGTTAGAAAAATGCATTTGAATTGACTTAAACCAAGTCTTTTGTTTCGAGAGCATAAAATCAATGAAAGAATCAAAACTATGAATATATTTGGTTCGGTAAAGACCAATCACCCCAAACTATGAATATATTTGGTTCGGTAAAGATATTTTAGGCGGGAAACAAAGCGTCAATTTGATCATTCTTTTATTAGGCTTAATTGCTGTTTCAAAATTTTCACCATTTTGCAAAATTGTTCCGTCAATTTTAAAATTTGAATATTTTGATCCCTCCATCAAATGGTAAAATAGAGGGACCAAAATTGCAATTAAACTCTTTAATTAATCGTAAACAGATAGATTTGGAGAGGACATTATACCTTCTTGGCTCTACCTTGGCCAATAACAAACTTGTCAAGACCCTTACATATCTCCTTTGGCGACGGCAAATCCTTCCCTAAATTAGAACCTCCCCATGTATTCTTCTCACCATTGCCACCACCTTCTCTCGGTCCCGTAGCCCGAATAACATTAACCCCAGGTGCAAAAGGAGGACCTGGAGGAGTATGCACAGCCAAACCATTCCCATTACCACCACCACGTACCGGTGGTGGCCATGTCTCCGGTGGCTCCCCATTATTACCACCACCATTTCCACCACCAGCAGCACCACCATTGTAAGATCTCACAGTTTCCCATAATGAAACTTCAAGCCAATTACTAGCACTACCTTTAAGACCAAATTCCTCACTTCCATGACCATTCTTAATACTATTACTAGCACTACCATTATCTTTTCCACCACCATTTTTTAACCTTCTAGATAATTGAGATTTACTAGTACCATTATTATTATTATTATTACTTAATCTACTAATTTCCACAAATGTACCTTGTAATGGTGATGTGTTGTAAGGTCTAAAATAATATGCTGTTTTACAATTTGGACATAGATTCACTGCTTGATAGCCACTCTCTCCTCCTCCACCACCAACATTATGACTCGAATTCGAACCGCGTCCACCGCCACCATCACCACCACCACCACCATCAGAAACACTAGTGGATGGAAAATGACTATTGGAGAAGAACAAATTCATATCTTTAGAACAACGTGGACAATTAGCCTCAGCCCGAATTTTCCGGGTCGGGTTATGGATATTATCATCTGACCCACCACGGTCCCATTTATACCTTTCCTGACATCCAACAACAGCCTCCCGGCGCCGATGTAATGTTCCACCACCGGCAACTATGATATGATTCAGATGAGTTGAAATTGGCTGAACCCGGTTGAACCGGTTTAAAAAACCAAATCCGGTTCGACGGTTACTTGATTCAACAACCATGTGGGTCCCATTAAAAGATGTAATTTCCTTCATTTTTTTGCATCTTGAGATGAATCGAGACATGGGTAGTAACAATTTCGATCGAAAAACTTGAAGAGATTATAAAAAATGTATCTTTAAGATTAACAAAGCAAAATTAAATGATGACCCAATTGAGAATTTAAGAAGGAATGATGATAAAGATAGGAAATTTGGATCTATAAGCGTGATTTGAGAAATGGGTTTGCGGTAATATATGATTGATACGAATTGTGTGTGAGGGAGAAAGTGAAGGAGAGAAAGAGAGGGAGAGATTGGATTGAAGAAAGAAGATAAAGTTGGGAGAGTGTTTATCGGTGATGAAATGGAGTTAGAAAGCAGCCAAACATAAACGTAAAGAGAAAACAAAGACATACACTTGTCATGTTTTTTTATTCTCTTTCTCTTTCTCTGATCTATCTATGATGTATGTGAAATGTGAAATGTGAAATGTGAAATGTGAAATGTGAAATGTGAAATGTGAAAGTGTGTGTAGTTGGTGATGGTCATGCGTTACTTAAGAGGTTAAAATATGATGCAGTTTCTTTTCTTTTTTTGAAGCAGTTGATAAATTGATGCTTTTCTTTTTTGGAATTTGTTTTGCTTTTTTAATTTTTTTTTGTCAAATAATGTAGTGAATAAGTGGATGTCTCGAGTGCGAAATGTGGTCTTACATATATAAGCAATGTCTCTACCAATCGAAATAAGCTTATAGAGATTTTTTTAGAAAATGTTCGTAACATGTTAAGAATCAAAAGTGAAATTTTATCTTATAAAATGTGTATTCAATTTTTATAATTCTTAATAGATCCTTCTTAATAAATATTGACTTTTGTAATAAATATTTGCTATTTTTATAATTCTTAATATGACCCTTCTTTTTTTGACGGATAATAAGTTGAGAAGTTGTGTTTGGCCTGACTTTTTATAGGTTTAAAAGATACTTTAGAATTAAAGTAGGATAAAAATGAACTTTATAAATAAAGTTAGTGTTGTTTAGTAAATTTCAAATTTTTTAGCTTAAAATAAATTTTACAATTTTTAACTTAATTTTTAATGTACAATAAAAATGTAGCTAGACTCTTTACTTGTGGATTTCTAATTTTCTAAAATGTAAAATTAAATTGTAGCCACACTTTAGAATCACACATTTGTTTCTGGATTTGTCATGACAACAGTTAGCTGATGATGCACCTAGCAATCCTGCTGCTAGTCAAGTGCACGGTGAGGCGCGTTGTCTAAGTTGCAGAGGGACATGCGTACCTATTGGGCCTGAAGCCATAAATTCAGTGAGTGGATGCAACTATAGTTCATGTATTGCTTCCTAGATAAGCCTACTATCACCATGCCCTTGTTTCCTATGGAGATATTGGGAGACAAGCCTGCAGAAGAAAAACCTGAGAAAGAGCCATCTGCTGATAAAGTTGAGCCGTCTACCAAGCAAGAGAAAAAGAAAAAGAAGAAAAGCAAGAAGCATAAAAAGAAGCCAATGGAAGACAAGTCACACCTTCTCACTCCAGAAGAGCAACATCACCAAGTTGAGTCAAATCATACGTTGTCTGAAGCTGACCTCGTGCCTACACCTGACCAGCAAGCTGTGCCACAAGGTAGCCGAGAGGCGGGGACAAAAGAAGAGAAGAAAACTGAGGAAGACGTTCAATTGAGTAGGGAGGCTAAGAGTTCTACAGAAAAGAAGGTTGTTGAGTCGGACCAAGAGGAAGAAGAAAGCAAGAAGTAAGAAGAGAAATGATAAGAGAAACTGGAGAAAGAAAACAACAGTAAAGAGCTGTCAGGGCAGAAAAGCCCTAGTGTTGAAGAGGAGATAAGTGGAGGCGAACCAGAAGGACAAGACCATACTGCTGAGGGTGAGTCTCAAGAGAAAAATGATGCAGGAGCATCAACAAGAGATCCCTCATATTGTTGTTGAGGAGGTTCCACCTCCAGAAATTGACTTGGCTATGACGGAAACGGATGCAGTCCTAGGGGATGCCACCTCGGTGTCTCCTATCAAGAAGAAAAAGAGAACAACAAAACCAAAGAAGACTGCACAACAGGCACAAGTTGATGTGTCTGCTGTTGCCAATCTTGAGCCAAATATTTTAGCAAGCCAAGCATTAGAGAAGGAGGAACCTGAGGTGTCCAATGTTGTTGGCACCAAAAGAAAGAAGAAGGAAACAATCCCAACTGAGGGGATTAGAAAAAGCTCTAGGCGCAAAGCCTAAAAATGGTACATGTCTTGTCTTACCTTATCTTTTAGATTAATAATTTAGTTAGTTTAAATTCTATGGAGTCAATTATTGCCTTTCCCTGTCAACTGTGGGGACACTGTTTAGCTTAAGTTTGGGGGAGAGGCAAGAGTCAATAAGTTGAGTCTGTTTAGTGTTTTGAGTCAGATTGCAATTAAATTGTTCTGTTAAACATTGTCTTAACATTATAACAAAGTTTTAAGGTTTTAAGTGAATTTGGTTGTAGGATTGGTGAAATTTTTGTTAGAATATGCTTGATTAATAATTTCTGCACCCTAATTGCACAACTACTGAATGTTGTTTAACCTTAGTAGTGACTTGATAGGTCTTTAAAATACACAGTCATTATCTAAAGTTGCCTAGGTATATATGGACTACAATAAAGAGTATGATTATGACTAAGTTTGGGGGTTAGGATAATGAAAATATTGAAGGAGCATGGCTGATTTATGATGGAGCATTACATGCATATAAAAAAAAAGATAAAAGAAGAAAAAAATAGAATAAGTTCACGTGCCCGAAACTGGAGGAACAAGACATGAAAGGTTCCTGTGCCTAATACTGGAGGAACAAATGTTGTGTAGGGTGCTCTATTCGGAGTAATAGGTTGGACTGATTAGAAGTGAGATCCCGTCAGGTGAAAAGGTAGAGTAGCACCTAAAGCATATTAAAATGAACCTAAGTAGTGCCTCTGCATGTTAAAGATCAACAAGCCTGTGAAATCATGAAATGAATAGCAGTAGGAAGCAGTTCACACACACACGCGCATGATTATTATTGATAGCTGACATACAAAAAATTATACCAACCTTCAAAATACAATCCAGGGTCTGAATGTGTTGTTCTAGTGTTAACACAGTTAGTAGCTTAACAAGGTCTTTGCTTTCTACAACATTACCTGAGGACATGCAATGATTCAAGTTTGGAGGTGTGGTGACTCACTATTTGTGACGATATTTATACCTCCAACGCTTGGATTATACCATCCAACATGGTAATCTACTACTGTTTTGAGTCATTTTATGTTTAGTTTTGTATTTAGAAGTCAAATGTAATTCTTCATGAAAAGAGTAGTTTTGGTGTCAACAAGTGTCAAGACAGACCACTGAGCCAAACAAAAGGTCTTAGGAGCTTTCATATGCTAATCATAGTCAAGGCATTGTTTGCTGATCAACTAGAGCTTGTGTGGAGTCAGAGCGCGCATTCAAAGACTCCACATAGACGAAGAATGAAAAGAAGCGATGTTATCACAGGATAAGACAGCTGTCAGATTTCCCATGTGCAGTTGTACTATCATAGTACTATCCATTAAGGGGAATATGCCTTATTTTATTGGGTTATCTTATCCAATTAGGGTTGGCCCAATACCCGATAATTATTCTTATATAAAGGAGCCAAAAACCCTAAGAGAAGCAGTGAGGATCAGAAGGAAGGATTTGGAGATTCATTTGAGCGTCGTTTCAACTTTATAGCAAGCCCGATAACTAGAGGCACGCCGCTGCTGCAACTTTGGAGGTTGAGACATCATCTTCAAGTGGTGTGCTTGTAGGTTTATATTTCTTTACTTCATATGATGTATAAATCTATTTTTCTGGTTATTGTTGTTGTTAAGCTCATCATGAGCTAATACTCTTAGGGCCCGTTTGATGGTCATGATAGGATAATGACAGGATATGATAGAGAGCTGGATAAAGACATGATATGATATAGACCGGATAATATTTATCTTATCATGTGTTTGATGGGGCAATAGGATAATCAATTTTATTTTTTTCCTTTCAAGTGAAGTGATATTTTTCAGATTAACAAATCAACATAGCAGATCATTCCAAATGAACAAATTAGAGATTTTAGCAAAAAAAAATTACACAACAATATGTGTACAATAGAACTTCATAAAACAATATTTTTTTTCTTCTTTGAATCGGCACAACTTTAGTAAAGAACACCAGTTTATTACAAGAAGTAAAAAAGGATGACCAGAAACATAATACAAACAGGGAACCTCAATAGAAAAAGAAAGGGGGCACACCATGACTATTACAACAAACTCAATAAAAGAGAAGGGAACTAGCAAAAGAACAACACATCAACAATAAACTACAGCGCAAATAAAACAAACAGGGGAGAACCACAAGCTAGCAAGATGTAGCCGTAAAAAACACATAGGAACCACAGCAGAAGAACAACACAGTATCGAATAGAGCAGACCCAACGAGAGAGAGGGAGAGAGAGAGAGAGAGAGAGAGAGTGAGAGGGAGGGAGGGAGGGAGAGAGAGAGAGAGAGAGAGAGAGAGAGAGAGAGAGGAGGGGGGTGGGCTGGAGATGCAGTCGACGTGCAAAGGTAGAAGACAAAGATTTTTGCTTCAGAAATCTAGGTTACAAAATAAAAAAGGGTTGCTAATTACAATAGGTTAATTCTAACCCAGCCTATACTCAGGATAGAAAATACAAAGGAATGTCAGGATATGATTAAAAATAGGATTAATATATCATATTTAATTGGTGCATCAAATAGAAGATATGAGTAGGATATGATAGATTAATCATATCCTCTCTTCCTATCCTGACCATCAAACGGGCTCTTATGTTAGAATTATGTGAAGTTTAATGAAACTTTGATGTTGTTTATGTGATGTGATGATTGTCTTTATGCTTTGTTTTATTTTTGACCAAAAAAAGCTTAGAGCATTTCATTAATAATAATATGTTGAATACAAGTGGGTATCTCAATAAAAATGTGGAAACTAGCTAAGGATGTGGCCACTCTTGCCAACGCATGAGCAACCTCATTGGCTTGTCTCCGAATAAACTCGACACGAGAGTTTGTGAAAAAAGAGTTATGCAACCTTTGACAATCTCTGATAACATCACCTAGCTCAGACATATCCTCTCTGCTACTATGGAACTTGGTGACAACATTTTTGGAATCAAGTTCAAAATCCACATTTTCCAACTGTAACTCATGAACCCAATTAATAGCATGGAGTAACCCCAAGGCTTCTCCCAAATCAACATCGTGAATAGGTGTGAGCCACTCCGTTTTAGCAAGGACAAATCTACCTTGATCATCTCTTATACACATACCTATTCCCACCTTGTTATAGTTTGTGGAAAATGACGCATCAATGTTGCATTTGAATCTGCCGGCATTCGGTTTAGTCCAAACAGGCGTCGATTGCGGTTGCTGCTGACCTGTTCGCATGTTCCGGTTAGTTTGAGCTGCTTGCCATGCCGTTATCATATCCATAGCACGTGTGAGTACTACATGAACAGGTTCTGAATCCTTTGTTAATCCTTTGCTTATCGCTCTATATATTTATTTCTGAGATTGATCAACTTAGTTTTGAATGCAAGTTCATTGTTATGAGACATCTAATAATGAATGGATAAAAATGATTAATATGGTTAAGTAAAGGATTGACACATACTTCTTACTTGAGGACTTAGACATAAGTTTTAAGGCCATAGTGAGATAAAAACAAAGCACGATTTTCTGAACTAAAATGAACTAAGTGTGACCTAGACATAGGAACCACCTTATCCCTCATTTTACTATCTAACATTGTAAACATACACCAAAAGGCAAGCTCTGCTCACCAAAGTCATGACTGCACTTATCACTCACATAAATTAAGCACAGTAGTTAAATAGATTTTAACTCCAACACTTTGAATCTCCTGATTTATCAATCATTTACTGTTCTTATCTATTTTTACTTTTGATGTTTGAAAACCCTACAATGTTATTCAATTACCTTTATACTCATAAGCTAGCAACTAAATGCATGAATGAAATGAATCGAATTTCCCTTCACAATTCCTGTGGGTACAATACTCTCTCTTATTACTAAGCTACAAAGTGATTGTGTATACTTGCACAACTACTTAGTACGCAACACCTATAAGATCTAATGGTTCTCTTTTTAGCACAAAATAATAAACGGTTAAGATTAAAAAAATTAAAGAGGTCTTTGGTAGACCACTTATAATGTTGGTTCACCTTATAATTTTGGGGTTAAAAATTGACGCAAAGGACCAATGTGACTAACAGTCGTATAGTTAAGGGATCAAAATAATTTTTTTCCTTCTTTAAGGGATCAATGTGAAACAAAAAAAATATCTTTAAGAGACCAATGAACTAATTAAGCCTAACTTTAATAATAGTCTCAAGCGTATACCTACCGACACAACTAATTGGTAAAGAAAATATTTGGCGCATCATTTTATTGGATTAAACAAACAAAGGAAACTTTGTCAACAAAAATGGAGAAATGGGAAAGACATCCTAAATAACATTTTATTGTTTAGAATATATTGTTTATTTCAATTACTTGTATTTGAAGATATTCTTGCAATGCCAGATCAGGTTTAATGTCCCCCGGTCTCTGTAACTTTTTCTTTTATTTTTAATATATTTGCTCCTTTTACTTAAAAAAAAAGAGATATTCTTGCAATGCCAAAGTAGATATCTCCTCATGTAAATTTGTAACATATAATTTTTTCAAAGATTGTGTAATAAATTCATTATATATTATTATAATATGAAGAATATATATATATATATATATATATATATATATATATATATATATATATATATATATATATATATATATATATATATATATATATATATTAGAAATGTTGTTGAAATCTTACATAAGTGTAATTCTAATAATTTAATATCAAGAAAGGGTTGTCAAACCATAGTGATAGTTTGCAACTTTTTATGTTGTTTATTGATGACATGCAAATATGCATATTTTCTTTATTCCTATTTAGTAATTTCTATTAAATAAATTAAGTTTTAATTTAAGTTTATTAGAATATTTTAGTTGTTCTTATTTCTTTTTATTTATTAGGAATACATCAAGAAAATTTGAAGAAAAAAGTGTAATACAAAACACAATTTCAACACTTTTTTTCTCGAGTTTTATCATGCACATTCAATCTTATCCTCTAACATTTCTTTTCCATAGAAAGTCAAGAAATGGCCTCTACCTACTTAAAAACAATAAACCATATTTTTTTAAAAAATTAATATGCCAAAATCAAATAATTCACTTTTAAAAAGAATCAACACGCCACAATTAAATATATATGACAAAGTTAGTTGTTTTTTAATGGACAAGAGTTATACTACCATCTCATAACACAATCTTAAGGCCTATTAGTATATATGGAGAAAAATCCCATACCATTGACATTTTTCCCCTCTCCCTCTCTCTCTCTAGTATAAAATATAAATATTAGAATCCTATAATATAACCTACAAGAAGATATCTCCGGTTTGAATTGGGTGGTGTTTATGAAACCTTTTTCTCATTGTGATGACATCTACCCCTGACCTAACTTCATGAAATATGTGAATTTCTTTAGTTCCTAATAATTTTGTCTACGTACTCCCTCCGTCCCAAAATATAAGCAAAAATAGGTCAAAGAAATTTGATGTATTTGGTTAAAGATTTGAACCAAATACATTCACTTTTGTTGACCAACTTTTGCTTACATTTTGGGACGGAGGGAGTATATCTAAATGAGTCATATTAAATACACTTTTGATACTTTGGGAGGAATGTGAGCACATGTGGGGAGGCGTGAAGAGCATTTTCTATACTGTTTTTACCAAATTTGTTCAAACTATTTTGTGGGCTAAACGACTATTAGTCTAGCCTAATAAGCGGTCCAACGTGTACGAACCCAATTTATTCACCATCCATCTAATCCAATCCAAAACTCACCTTACCCGAACAAAATTCGAGCCCATCAAGGGACTCAGTTGGACCGAACCAGCCCGATGTCCAACCCTAATCGCGCCGGCCCAAGTCCATAACCACCTCTAAAGTCATTTGTCTCAAATTCCTAACTATAAATTCAACCAAAAAATGCATTTCCTATCAAAAAAGCAGAAGTAAGATTTATTTACAGACAAAAAAAAAAAAGCTTATACCGAGAAGTGCGTTTAGTGTGGGCGTGAACAAGCATGAACAATTTTTAACAAAGAAGAAGATTTACGAACCAAAATTCCAAACAACACTCTCACCAAAATCGCTTCCTCTTTTCTCTTCAACGATCTTCATTCCTTCAATTGTAAGTCACCATTTTTTCTTCTTCATAATCAATAATCAATAATAGTTACAAAAATATTCAGAAAATTTCATTTCCTTAAACCATTTAATCATTTACTTCTTATTCTCATTTATCATTCAGAATTTCTTAACTTTAACTGATTCTAGGGTTACCTATTTTCCATTTTTCACTTTTTTCCTTCTTCTGATATTGTTATTAATTTTAGGGTTTTGTTCGTTTTTCTCAGAATTTGAACTTCCAGGACTTGCTGTGATTTCTAGAAGCTTAGAGGTTTGTTGGCTGAAGTTATTGAGTTGTGGGTAAGTTCAGATTCTTGTTGTTAATGTTTACTTGAAATGAGTAAATTTGATTTTCAATTTTTCAGTTATGTTGATGAGGTTGTGTTTTGTAATGGATTAACAAGTTGATTAATAAGTTCAGTTTGTAATAAATGCTTTTGGCGCGTCGTTTATTGTTATTTAGTTACAAATTGTTACATTTGCTTGTGTTATTCATTTATGTATGTATTTTGATTTCATTTGAATGTGTCAAATGTAAGAATTTAATGCATAGTTTTGAAAAATCTAAACCCTTACATGCAGATAGCCATAGCCATAGTTAATTGTTTATTTGGTTTGATTGTCTGTATTTTATGGTTGAGGAGTGATCAGACCAGAGATCCTACCAATTCAGGGTCTGACCGGTTGAACCGGGTGGTCTGATTAGGGTTTTAAAACATTGATATATTGGAATGGAATGAAATCTCGTTTTGTTTTTGTACGACAAAATAGTATCACAAGAAAATAAGTTGGGCGGCAAAATAGGAACACATGTGGGCCTTAAAAAGAGCAAACAAAAAGTAGAAAACTCGAGATCACCGTGGTACATAAAGTAAGTCAAATATGGCAATTTCAATGTGTCACATCGTATCCGAGTGACAACCGTGTCATTAATTGGCAACACTTAGCAAAAATGTATTCGATAAGTATCACTGAAAAAAATAAAAGAATAATATACAAATTATGGGCATGTATCGGTATGGTTTACCTGTTGGACATAGATAGCTTTCCTTTTACAATGCCAGTTACCTGTGTTTCGTTTACCTGTCACCCGGATACAACGTGGCAGACTCTTGGAGTTCTGAGCTGCATTTTTTTGTAGCTCTTGCTCATTATTTGGTCTGTTTCTGTTGTTGCTCTTGCTCTCTTCCCTTGGCTGTATTTCATGCATCTGCTTTATTAGTCTGGTTTGCACATTTTCTGATAAAGCAGCAAGCAAGGGATTGAGCTGCGCATTCGTATTCTTGCTCGCTAGCTGCAATAAAAAACAGTCCTTGTGTTCTTATTTTGATGTACTAAGGTCCTATATTGCTCTACTCTTTCGCCCATCTCTGTACATATATTGTGCGTTTGTGTTACATTAATTTTTATAAATTTCTGTTAACATATTTACTATTTAGGCCACATCATATGTTGATTTTGTTTTAATTGTCAGATATCGTATCATATTGCCTATATTGTATTTATAGGCAATATCTTATTGGTATTTATCAGTTTATAATGTCCTTGTTCCAGTACGCACTGCTCGAGTGTGTTCGCATTTGCATTATGTGATGTTTGAAGTTTTCTTTGATCATTTTTAAAACATGTGTAGATCCGATTTTTTTAAACTGTACTGCTCTTGAATATTTTGTAAATACTGATGAATCAATAGGTGATGCCTTTGTAAATCTGATTGTGTTATACCTTAAAAAAATAATGCCCTTGTATTTTCTTTAATAGAGTTTGATTGAATTCTATTTGAGATGCAAGTTATTACCTTATTAACTAAAATTAACTTTTACTTAATAGGTTTTTGATTGTCATGGACGAATCACAAGCAGTATGTGAACTCAAACTATGTATAAACATTTAAGGCACCCACAGATGGAGAACTGTTGATGTTATATTATGTCAAAGTACTGAGAGTAGAGGAGATTACCAACAAAGCAGGTGAGAAAAATGGAGTGCAATAAGGACGAGGCTACCAGAGCTAAAGAAATTGCTGAGAGGAAGTTCAATGAAAAGGACACATCGGGAGCAAAGAAGTTTGCTTTGAAAGCCCAAAATTTATTTCCTTCCCTTGAGGGTATTCCTCAAATGATAGCAACACTTGACGTGTATATTGCCGCTGAGAATAAAGTAAAAGGAGAAGCAGATTGGTATGGTATACTTGGTGTTAATCCGCGTGCTGATGATGACACAGTTAGAAAACATTATAGGAAGCTAGCTCTCATGCTTCACCCAGACAAGAACAAGTCTGTCGGAGCCGATGGGGCCTTTAAATTTATTTCAGAGGCGTGGAGTATACTGTCCGATAAGGCTAGAAGGGCAGCTTATGATGAAAAGATAAATGCAAAAGCACAGAAAGGTTCAACCATTTTCGGCGGTTCATCAGCAAAAGCGGCAGCAAATGGGGCTAACAATAGTAAAAAGAAGCCCCCTTCAAGTTCAAGGACTCAGAAAAATACTGCAAAAGAACAAGCTTCTTCTGCCAATAAATCGAAATCTACATTCTGGACTACTTGTCATCGCTGTAAAATGCAATACGAGTATCTCCGAATGTATCTTAACCTTAAGCTCGTGTGTCCTAGCTGCCACGAAGCTTTTCTGGCTTTAGAAACTAACCCGCCTCCTGCAAGTGGTATCAGACCCGGCGCTACGTTGAATTTTAAGCAAAAGCCCGATCACCAAGGACCTCATAAAAGCAAATCTAATGCTGGAAAAAACAACATGTCAGCTCCAAATGTTGGAGCAGGTTCTAACAAGAATAGTTTCCAGTGGGCTCCATTCTCGAATTCTGGCGTTTCTAATGTGGCTCAAGCTGCAAATGTGGTTCAGCAGGCATATCATAAGGTGAAGCGAGATCGTGAGGAGGCACAAGCCGCTACCAAAAAGGAAGAGGCTTTAAGAAGGAAGCAGAATGTTTCCAAAAAAGGTTACTTTAATCCAGCTAAAAGGAAAAGGGGGGGCATGGAGGGAAATGGAGCATCTAACCTAGGCAATGGTATGAAGAAGTTCAACTCTACTAGAGATCTCCCCCCAGTTGAACTTCAGAATCTTCTTGTTGAGAAAGCTAGAAAAGAAATTAGCAAGAAACTCAGAGAGTTTCAGTCAAATACTGTTGATAAATCAGTGGCGAAAAAGAGTGGAGATTGCTTCCAGAAAGAAGACCGGAAAGGAGAATTTTCAGCAAGAAACTCTGAGATCTGTACTCGAAATAGCATTGGGAAGTCAGAAGGTGCGAAGAATAGTTTGCAGGCTAGCACGTCATTTGCAGCTCCTACAATTGATAGCAATTGCATGGAAATTTTGGATTCACTGCTAGTAGATTTTCCTGATCCTGATTTTCATGATTTTTTCAAGGATCGAACTGAAAGGTCTTTTGGTGAAAATCAAGTATGGACTGCATATGAAGGTGATGATGGGATGCCTCGACGTTATGCTCTGATTCACAAAGTGATCTCTCTGAATCCATTCAAGTTGCAGATCAGTTGGCTCCATCCAAATACCAACAGCGGCGAACCAGGCCACCAAAATTGGATTGCGTTAGGCTTTTCAAAAACTTGTGGGGATTTCAGGATAGGTAAACGCGAGATCTATGACTCGATCAATTATTTTTCTCAAAAGGTTAGGTGGATAAAAGGTAACAATGGAGCTATTTGTATATATCCCAAAAAAGGAGAGGTTTGGGCCATCTATAGCAATTGGTCTCCTAACTGGAATGAGCTAATATCAGGTGATGTGATACACAAGTTTATAATGGTTGAAGTACTTGAGGATTTTGTCGAAGAACACGGGGTAACTGTTATTCCTTTGGTCAAGGTGGCAGGGTTCAAGGCAGTATTTCACCACCACTTTGATGAGAAAGTGATCAAAATCATTCCGAGGAAGGAGATGCTTCGATTCTCTCATCAGGTACCTTCATATGTACTTACTGGCGAAGAAGCTGCTAATGCTCCAAAAGGTTGCAGGGTGCTGGACCCAGCTGCTACTCCATGTGAACTTCTTGAGGTAATAAAAGTCGCGCAGGAGGAAAGCATAGTGGACAACGTGGATGGTATCGCTGAAGAAGCTATTTGTGAGGAAATGGCCAGTGATATGGGACAACTTGGGGGAGCAAAGGAGGGATTGAAGAAAGTTATTCATAAAATGGAAACTTCAGAAGAGGAACAAGGGAAGAAGATATGCATAGGCTTGTAGCAAGGAAGGTATATAACCATGTAGCATGATAAAGTAAAACAACTTGATGACTCTGCGGCTTGTGTAAGAAATGAAAGGTGCTTGATAGCCAGAACCCAGAATTAGTTTGACAAAATAGGATCCGAAATGAGTTGACATTTTCCTTCATTCTTTGCATGGATCCGAAATGAGTTGACATTTTCCTTCATTCTTTGGATGGATCCAAAATGAGAAGATCTGATTAATTTCTTTATCCAACAATCACAATCAAATATGGCGAGTTTTGTCAAAAAAATTTCTAGCTGTGTAGTTTTACTGTCAAAACAAAAAAGGGAAGATTTGATTCCCAATCTGACATTACAATTTTACTGTTTTCAACTGTTGAAGTTGATTGGTTCAGCCTCCTATCATACCAAAATCTAGTATTGTACGAGGCTATACCTTCTGGGGCAGTGTGTGTGGATTATCTTAGTCGCTGCTTTCCGTTATGGCGCACCCAAAAAACACATAGTAAGGGGTGCTCCCTAAGTATTGGAACGATGGGGCTATACATTCTGCGAAATTGTTCCATATTTGAACTTTGAAGTTTGTCAAAAGCAGATCTCTGCAATTTGGACAAGGGTCTTGCTATGGCATTAAGTCTTTTTTGTTGATTTTATTCCTTCATAGGTTTCTGTTTCTTACCCAATTTTGTACTGTAAATCCGATTTAGTGGCATGTTTATCAATTGCTGCCATATGTTTGTAAGAAATTTAGCTCAGTGATTTATAGGAGGACTTTTACCTTTACAATTGATCCTATTCTCTTTAATAGTTTTTCTTTCTTGTGATTATGATACTATCTGATGCATGATTTTCTTCCTTTTTTTATTTTATTTTCAATTTCAAGCATGTTAGGTAACTACATATGAAATTATGAATGTTAAATTGTGAAAGGGTAAGAGTATCATTCTTGCTCTAATCTTGTCCATTGGTTAAAACTAATGATGGCTATAAGGTCATGTCCATCCGTAGCCATTTTTCCCTCGCATGAAATTTGGATAAACAACTATTCTAGTCTTAAATGTGTGAGACATTATCATTATCGTATCTCAATGTGTCAAAATTGTAAACATATTGTCAAGTGTTTGTGTACTTGGTCATTGTGATCTTCGAATGTGTCAAAATTGTAAATACATCTTCAAATGTTTCTGTACTTGGTCATTGTGGTCTTTGAATGTGTCTTTTGTTGGCCGTTTTGGTCTTAAAATGTGTTATTTGTCGGTCGATATAGTCCTTTTGTAACAATTAGAAACAACATTTGAGATGTATCTGCAATTTTGATACATTAAATGAAAAATACTTGTGATAGTATCATCTATTTTTTTTTTTTTAAATTCAAATGAAAAATGAGGTGTCATCTTTTTGTTACGACTTTTTTTAGATGATAAAATTTCACAAAAATATCTAAAAGTTAGAGATATTTCGATTAGTTTCATATAAAATTCACTTTTAAGCTATATCTTTTTGAAAATATGTGGTTTTTGTTATGATAAATCAATAACAATGAATATTGTCATAATTATTCTTTTAATTTAGGCTTATAACAAATTATTTGTAGAAATATAAAATAGAATTCAATTTTTATAAATATAAAACAAACGGACCCATAAATTGATTTTTGATATTTTTTTTGGGTACATAAACTAATTGACTAAGAGATTGCTCACACACATAAGTGGAGATGTTGGGTTTCGAACCCGATCATGACGCCAGACCTAATATTTTTGACATTTTTGCGAATAAAATTTGTGGACATTTTTGACATATGTTTGTTTATCTTTATATAACGTAGAACACATAATTTTATGATTTTTTTTTTGTATAAAATATTATGTTACGGTATAAAATGCATTAGAAAAAATATTATCTTATGGGATGTTTGTTTCAATAATGCACAGAACATAAGTGTTAATATTTTCTTATGGGATGTTTGTTTCAAGTTTAGAAATAATACTCTTGGGAATATATGGGTAGGAAGGGTAAGAATAGATATAGATATATTCATGTTTGTTATAAGGTTGACATAAAATTATTCATGGGTATAAAGGTTCCGTAGAATAAAATAATTTTCAATAACTTCTTTTATTCCGATTATTTTATTTTTAAGAAAATCCAGCCAAGTTCAAGAAGGAGATCAGCTTCATACCTTGATCTTGCTCCAAGATCAAACCCAACCTTATTCACAATCCTCCAATTCCACTCCTTGTAGCAAGAACTTGATCTTCACCAAGATCCCTATCTTCTACCTATGCTATGATCGAATCTATGAACGAATGCTTGTACACAAAATACTCCAATTGAAGTGAAAACCCTAAGTTCTTGCTTGAGAATCTCAAAACTTAATCCAACCCAAAAGCTAATCTCAATTAGCCACCATGGACATTATCTTCAAGCCTTGTGATCACCCACTCTTATCGGATTTTGAATGATAATCGAGAGAGGGTGATTGAAGAGAGTAAAGAAGAAGGAACTAAGTCTTGGTTTGTGCTCTTAGAAAATGTTTCTCATAGAGTCTCATGATTTGTGATTTTTGCAAAGTGCTATTATAAGTAAAGATAAAATGAAGTGACACATTAGCAAAATATTAGTGTAACAAAAAGATGCACCGGTTTATAGAGATTACATGCACCAATTCATCCAAAAAAAGAGCAAAAAAAATAAAATTGAACACGCATGCACCGGTTCATGAGGAACATGCACCGATGAAAGTTTTGCAAATTTCTTGTGCACTGGCTCATACAGGATATGCACCGGTGCAGAAAAATGTCGATTTTTTAATAATATTTTTGCACTGGTTCAAACGGTGTCATGCATCTGTTCAAGTTTTCTAGTCATTTCTTGCACCAGTTTAACCCAGATATTTTAGTAAAACTTAACCAAACTTTTGCCTAGAACAAATCAAGTTATTTCTAAGCCATTTGTGACATCATTCAAAACTAAACGAGAACGTACATACATTTACCTTTTTATTTTAATATTTATTCATTATCCGGTTCAATATCGCTTCAATTGGTTAATCTTCGATTCAATTTTTAAAACATTACTTCTAAAGTCAAACTATTGGGCCCAAATCTAACTTTTTACTATCCATGTCCAATATTTTTTTTAGGCAAAACTTTATTTTTTTCCTTTCATAGGCATATTTTCCTTAATTATTCTTTATTCCATAAAAGAAAAGTTGCATCAAGAAAAAAGTGCATTTTTACTAATGCATTGTTACTTTTTATTTTGTGAATTTAGTAAATTTTTCTTTTTATATATTTGTTATGGATTTTTTTCAATGAAAAATTTATGATGGTATTGTCATAATAAAAAGTTATTATGAGTATTTGCTATATGTATTTTTACTTTAGTAGTTATGATTTTAAATGAAGTATTATAAAAATTAATGCGAAATAAATTATTTATGTTTAAGGAGTTGACCTTGTTGAGTCTTTGGTATTGGCTGCATTTTTGGTAAAATAAACTTTGAAGCAGGATGTGCGACATGATGCCTCAAGCATCGTACCATCTCACGAGGTGTGCTCGTGACATGTTCTATTTATGGAATGTTTGGGTTCTCTCTCATGGATCTTGCATGGCGCTTTTAATCAGGCTAATTATGAGGATCATTATTTAATGCTTCAGATCCTTGCCAAGAATATTTCTGAAGAGAATCTCCTTAAAGAATATATTTGTAGAGAATCTATTTTAATTAATGTGAAGTTATTGCTTGGGTCAAACAAATCAAGCCCATGCTATTTCTGAATCAAGGAAGAATTGACTGAAGTATTTAAGGAAGATGCAAACCCTAATTATGTAGTTGTTCACGCCGTCTTGTGTTTGAGTCTAGAATTCTAGGTTTTGCGTGTGTGTTTATTTGTGAGCCTTTCTTGTGTCATCTTGATGCAAGCTTAGGACATTGTTAATTGAGTTGTACTGTGTGTGATCCTCTCCTAAGCTTTGAAGTATGGAGTTATGACTTTTGTTGGTTGCAACACTCTAAGCCTTTAGGTACGAGTGTGTAGTTTTAGGAGTGTGTCTCCAAAACATTTTTATAGTTGTGTTATTGAAATCCTTGCTGTTTGTAAGGTTGTAGGGAAGTGAGATGGGATCTCTAATCTAAGAGTTCCTAGGTTGAAGTATCATTGGTAGTGCCTAGGTTGTAAGTTGTGAACGGGGCGTTTGCTGGTAACTTAGAACTAGGGCTATTATAGTGAAATTCCTTCCTGGATTGGTATCCCCCAGACGTAGGTTCGTCGAACTGGGTTAACAAATACTCTGTCTTCTTTATTTGTTTTCTTTTATTTGCTTTGCATTATTACGTGCTAGATCTGTCACAGTGCTTAGAGCATCGTATCGCACATTGTGCATAGCGTGCCAGGAATTTCAGACCTTTATCGACTGCAATCGAATCCAGGACCAAATGATTTTTTTTTTGACGCAGGACCAAATGGTTAAGGAGACCATGTATCATTTGTGTCACACTTTGTTGCTAGAGAAAAAATATACAAAATACATATTTTTAAAATATTTTTAATGAGTGAATAGACAAATACTCCCTTGAAATGTCAGATACCCTCCTGAAATTATTTTCCATCTGTCAAATTACCCCTACCTTCGTTTATTCTGTCAATGGTGATGATTTGGACGTTAACTGCATATGTGATACTTGCCAACACGATTCCACATCATAGGGGAGTAATTGACTAAAATTTATAAAATGAGGGGAATAATTGACTGAAATTTGCATATATATATATATATATATATATATATATATATATATGCAAATTAGTGGAAGATGGGGGGAGAGAGAGAGAGAGGGAGGGAAGGGGGCGGATATAGAGAGAGTTAAAGAGGAGGAGAGTTAGTGTTAAAGAGAAAGATAGGTAGAAGGAGATAATTAGTGGAAGATGGGGAGAGAGTTAGAGAGAATACAATTGCAACAATAGCAACCTTTGTAAAATATTCAAATTAGTCTGTGAGAGTGGGAGAGAGATTTAAAGAGAGATGTAACAACAATTTTAAACGCGTGGTGGACAACTTCAAAAAATATCGAAGAGATGAATCTGTGTCCGGAGACATCATCAAAGATTGTAAAAAAATTTATTTTTATTTCACAAACTCTAATGTTGAGTTTATTAGAAGGCAAACAAATGAGGTTGTTCATAGTTTAGGAAAGGTAACCCCATACTAGCTAGCCTCCAAATCTTTACGGATAGTATATGTATCCATAATTTAATTATTAATGAAATGCTATAAGCTTCTACTTGAAAAAAAAAACTTTAA
The DNA here is from genome assembly GCA_030408175.1 of Trifolium repens. NCBI lineage: Eukaryota > Viridiplantae > Streptophyta > Magnoliopsida > Fabales > Fabaceae > Trifolium > Trifolium repens. The sequence continues at coordinate 14,904,486 of CP125847.1, forward strand.
CAACAACTTTGTAAAATATTCAAACCAATCTTTGAATTTTACAACTTTAAAGCAAAATAAACACTGAAAATTTTGAAATTATAAACAAATTACTGTTGAGAATAATATGCCTAAATATCTTTTGAAGATCTTAGATTTAAATATAGTTTAGATTTATATTTGAAATAAAATAATATTAGGGTTTATGATTTATATTTCTGTTTAGAATTCTAAGGATTTGTTTAGTATTTATATTTATAGGATTAGTTTATTTTTTAAAAAGATATGATTTAAAGTTTGTTTTATTTGTAGCTCTATATATAGAGCCATAAGCATGATGAATAAAATAAGAACTTTAGTATTCTTCATATAACCATATATTTGAGGAGAGCTTTCTCCCTAAAATTATATCTCACCAAATTCCGCAATACCAAAAACACAAAAAACCATATCAGTGTCATCCGAGCCAACGTTCATAAGGACCTGTGAATATGGATTTTTCAAAGGTTGCTCCTCCGATCTTTGATGGAGAAGACTATGATCTTTGGGCGGTAAGAATGGAAACATTCTTAGATGCTCTAGATCTATTGGAAACTGTGGAGGATGATTACGATATTTCTTCGTTACCAGAAGATCCCACAGAAGCACAGATGAAAATTCATAAAGAAAGAAAAATCAAGAGGGCAAAGGCAAAGACTTGTTTGTTTGCAAGTGTCTCACAAACTGTCTTTGTTAAAATCATGACTCTCAAAACACCAAAAGAAATTTGGGATTACCTGAAAGAAGAATATAAAGGAGATGAAAGGATTCGAAGCATGCAAGTTATGAATTTATTGAGAGAGTTCGAGTTACAAAGAATGAAGGAGGATGAAACAATCAAGGCATATGCCGATAAATTATTGGGTATCGCTAATAAGGTACGATTGCTAGGCACTCAATTTTCTGATTCCAGAATCGTAGAAAAAATCCTTGTAACGGTGCCTGAAAGATATGAGGCTTCTATAGCCGCCTTGGAGAACACAAAAGATTTGAGTAAAATCGCTCTGCCAGAAGTATTACATGCATTGCAGGCACAAGAACAAAGAAGACTTATGAGGGAAGAAAGAACTATAGAATGTATATATCTAGCCAAAGATTTTGGAAAGAAATACCAACATAAACCATGTCCTCATTGCAACAAGGATAATCACCCACCAAAGAATTGTTGGTGGAGGCCTGATGCAAAATGTGAAAAGTGTGGCAAATTAGGTCATATGAAGAAAGTATGCACATCACAACAACAACAACAAGAAGAAGGAGATGTTAAAATTGCTCAGGAACAATATGAAGAAGACCAGGAACTACTACTTGCAATCTCAGGTTTTACAACCAACAAACCGTCAAAAGAATGACTCATTGACAGTGGTTGCACAAACCATATGACTTATGATCGAGATCTTTTCAAAGAGCTCAATAAAACTTCTATTTCCAACGTCAGAATTGGGAATGGAGAACAAATTGCAGTAGAAGGCATTGGAACAATTTCAATTAAAACTCATGCAGGTATGCAACAAATTTCCAATGTTTTATATGTTCCTGAAATTAATCAGAATCTTTTAAGTGTTGCTCAGTTGTTGGAGAAAAATTATAAAGTGATATTTGAACATAAAAGTTGTGTGATTAAAGATCAAAACAATAAAGAAGTGATCACATCTCAGATTAAAGGCAAGAGATTTGTTTTAGATTTGATGAAGAATGATCATATTATTGAAGAGAAAAAAGATCTTAAATTCAAAGAAGATCGTGAAAACTCAGGTGGTTTGAAGAAATTTCAAGTTAAGGAGGAGAATGAATATGCTTGTGAAAAACCTCCTAAAAGTCATAACAAATGCAATGTTTCTACCATAAAGTCCACAAGGCACAAAGACACTAAAGCTTGCGATAAAAAGAAGAAGAAGAAGAATAAAAAGAAGAAGAATAAATTTTCAAGAAGCTTATATTGGATACGCACAAAAGATATTTAGTCAAGGAGGAGTGTTGAGAATAATATGCCTAAATATCTTTTGAAGATCTTAGATTTAAATATAGTTTAGATTTATATTTGAAATAAAATAATATTAGGGTTTATGATTTATATTTCTGTTTAGAATTCTAAGGATTTGTTTAGTATTTATATTTATAGGATTAGTTTATTTTTTAAAAAGATATGATTTAAAGTTTGTTTTATTTGTAGCTCTATATATAGAGCCATAAGCATGATGAATAAAATAAGAACTTTAGTATTCTTCATATAACCATATATTTGAGGAGAGCTTTCTCCCTAAAATTATATCTCACCAAATTCCGCAATACCAAAAACACAAAAAACCATATCAATTACCCCCTCAACTAAAGTGAATTTAGTAAATTAATTAGTAGAATTTCACATGAAGTGAATAATGATCCTCCAAGTAGTGGTGCTAAAGACAAATAATTTGGACAACATAGTTGTCCAAAATCAAAGTTGCTATTGTTGCAAATAATCTAAATAAATTACCGTTATTTTCATTTGTTTTCTTTACTCTTCTTCCGATCATATTTTACATGCAAATTTAAGTTGTTGTACAAGTTTCTATTACACAAAATTTACTTTTTACGGAAACATATTCAACACATATTTAAATAACCAAAACATACAATTGCAGAAATTTATCGTACAGTTAGAGATGGGAATAGTTGAGGCCGGCCTACGAGGCCTTAAGGCTTAGCCTATATAGGCTCAGGCCAGGTCAGCCTATTTTTTTAAATAGGGCAGACCAATGCTTTTGCATAAGACTATTTAGTTAAACAGGCCAGGCTGCATGCTATTAAAAAAGCCTTTTAAGCCTACTAGACCGGCCTACTTAAATTAATATGAATAATATTTTTAATACTATTATTATTTATATATTAAAATTTGTGCTTTGATTAAATTATATATTTGTTAACTTTTTCAATAATTTAAATTTATTAATCTACATTAGTTTTTCACATATATAAATGTATTATTATAAACTAGAATTGAAATATAATGACATATATAATCAAATTTTGTAAAATATCATGTTAAATAACAAAAGGACGTTGGTTTATTAGTTCATAAGTAATTTTAAAAATAAATATAATTTTTTATTTAAATATGTTCATAAAAAATAGGTTTCTAAACAGGCTAATAGGCCACAATAGGCTTTCAAAAGGTCAGACTCAAGCCTAAAAAATAAACCTATGATAGGTCACAGGCCAGACTTAGGCCTTTGATTTTTATGATAGACCAGACTCAGGCTTGGCAAAGCCTAGCTCGGCCTAGCCTATTCCCACCTCTACATACAGTACATACTCAAATAATTATACACCATATGAAGAATCATTATTGACTCAATATAGAATCTCCTAATTCACTTTCTAAATTTACAGGGACAATTTGTATATAAGTTGTAAAATTTAAAGTTCTCTTTCTCTATCTCTCTCTCCCCCTCTACCTCTCTTCATCTCTAACTTTCCCCGTCTTTAACAAACTCTCTCACTCACTCTCTCTAACTCTCCCCCTCCATAACACAATTTTAGTGATGTATTTAACATTTCAAAAAAGTATTTGATGATTTTTACAATTTATTCACTCTGTTTTTAGTATATACTTGTTCTTCACTCTCATTCTTTTCATTGCAACAATCATATAAAACCATGCCATAAATTCAATATTCAAAACCAAACCAGTAATCAATCACATAAACCATTTAAAACAACTTCAATAACCACACTTGGTCATTCTCAAACTCATTTATATGCTTTCAAACTCTTTCGGTTTTGTTCCATCAAACTCTCAAATCTTCAACCACATTCATTCCCCCAATATCTACCTCTTCACTGCCATAATCACTGCTTATTCTTCTCAACAAAACAATCATTCACTTACTTTTTCTCTCTTTAAGAACATGCTTAATAGTCCAATTGGTCCTAACCATTTTATTTACCATCGTGTGCTGAAATCATCAAAAGAACGGGTTTTAATAGGTTCCGTTCATTCCCAGATTGTAAAAACCGGATTTTTGGAATACCCAGTTGTTCAAACGTCTCTTGTTGATTCATATTCGAAGGTTTTGGGAGGGTTTAGGGATGCACAAAAGGTGTTTGATGAAATGTCTGAGAGAAATGTTTTGTGTTTTACTGCTCTGGTTTTTTTGAGAGCTGGTGATGTTGAATGTGGGTTGAAGGTGTTTGATGAAATGGTTGAACGGGAGTGCCGGCTTGGATTGCGGTTATTGGTGGTTGTACTCAGAATGGTTTTTTTTTTTCTTTTTCTGAGGGGATTAGGTTGTTTAGAGAAATGGTATTTGTTGCTGCTGCTGGTGAGCGGTGAGGGAGGGTATGCTTCAGCTTGGGAAATGCATACATGGTTATGTTTATAGACATGGTTTAGTGGTTGATTTGTTTGTCTGGAATCCGCTAGTCGATATGTATGGGAAGTGTGGGAATTTGGAGTTGGCGAGGACATCTACCACCCCACCCAACTTCACGGATTATGTGAATTGTATTAATTACTAATCATTTTGTTCATATATATATAATACATTATTTTGGGAGGACTGTAAGCACACGGGTGGGGGCGAGAAGAGCATTTTTTGCCAAATTCGTTCAAAACATTTGTGGGCTAAACGATTAGTCCGGCCTAATAAGCGGTCCAACATGTGCTAACCCAACCCATTCACCATCCAATTCAGCCATCTAATCCAATCCAAAACTCACCTTACCCGAAATTCGGCCACATCAAGGGACTCGGTTGGACCAAACCTGCCCGATGACCTATCCTAATCGTGTCGGCCCAAGTCCATAACCACCTGTAAAGTCACTTGTCTCAAATTCCTATAAAAAAAGCAGAAATAAGATTTATTTACAGACACAAAAAAAAAGTTTATACTGAGAAGTGTGTTTAGTGTGAGCTTGAACAAGCATGAACAATCAATAACAAAGAAGATTTATGAACCAAAATTCGAAACAACCCTCTCACCAAAATTTCTTCTTCTTTTCTCTTCAACCATCTTCATTCCTTCAATTGTAAGTCACCATTTTTTTTTTCTTCACAATCAATAATAATTACAAAAAAATAATCAGCAAAATTTCATTTGCTTAGCCCTTATAATCATTTACTTCTTAATTCTTATGCTCATTTTTCATTCAGAACTTCAATTGATTCTAGGGTTACCGATTTTTCATTTTTAACTTTTTTTCTTCCTTCTGATATTATTATTAATTTTAGGGTTTTGTTCGATTTTCTCAGAATTTGAACTTCTAGGACTTGCTGTGATTTCTAGTAGCTTAGAGGTTTTTTCGCTGAAGATTCGGGGTTTTGAAGTTATTAAGATGTGGGTAAGTTCAGATTCATGTTGTTAATGTTTACTTTGAAATGAGTAAATTTGATTTTCAATTTTTCAGTTATGTTGATGAGGTTGTGTGTTTTGTGATGAATTAACAAGTTGATTAATAAATTCAATTTTTAATAAATGTTTTTGGCGCGTCTCTTATTTTTATTTAGTTACAAATTGTTGCAATTGCTTGTGCCATTCATTTATATATGTATTTCGATTTCATTTGAATGTGTCAAATGTAAGAATTTAATGCATTGTTTTGAAAAATCTAAACCCCTAAATACTAAATAGAGATAGTTATAGTTAATTGTTTATCTGGTTTGATTGTCTGTATTTATGGCTGAGGAGTGATCAGACCGGAGATCCCGCCAATTCAGGGTCTGACCGGTTGAACCGTGTGGTCTGATTAGGGTTTTAAATCATTGATATATTGGAATGGAATTGAATTCCGTTTTGTTATTGTACGACAAAATAGTATCACAAAAAAATAAGTTGGGCGGCCAAATAGGGACACATGTGGACCTTAAAAAAGAGCAAACAAAAAGTAGAAAACTCGAGAGTTACAGTGGTACAAAAAGTAAGTAAAAAATGACAACCATGTCATTAATTGGGAAGATTTATCGAAATTGTATTAGATAAGTATCACTGAAATAAAATAAAAGAATAATATATAAAATTATGGGCGCGTATAGGTTTTGTTTAACATAGATAGCTTTTCTGTTACAATGCCGGTTGCTTGTGTCTCGTTTACCTGTCTGATTAGGCTTTCCATTTTCAACCAATCCATTTTGAACCACCAAAACTCGATTCTTTGATACTTCGTAAAAGGAAAGCTATCTATGTCCGACAGGTAAACAATACCGGTACGTGCCCATAATTTTATACTAATCTATTACATTTAAATACCATTTTTGACTTACTTTTTGTACCTTCATAACTCAAGTTTTCTACTTTATGTTTTCTCTTTTTCAAGGTCTGCACATGTTCCTATTTTGCCGCCCAACTTATTTTCTCGTTTTACTCTTTTGTCCATCTGCGTAATTTCTGGTGCAGGCTCTTGGAGTTCTGAGTTGCATTTTTGCGTAGCTCTTGGTCATGATTTGTTCTGTTTCTGTTGTTGTTCTCGCTCTATTCCCTTGGCTGTATTTCATGCATCTGCTTAATTGGTCTGGTTTGCACATTTTCTGAGTTCTTGTGTTCTTATTTTGCTGTACTAAGGTCGTTTATTGCTCTACTCTTTCGCTCATCTCTGTACATATAATGTGCATTTTTGTTACATATTTTTTCTTAATAAATTTCTGTTGTGTATCTAGGCCGTGTCAGTCAGATATCGTATCGTATTGTGCCTATATTGTATTATATATCTGGACTTGTTGATACCAGGGTTGTCATTTGCTATTTGTGGAAAACATTAATTTGTTCCAAATAGCGAATCGCAAAAAAAAGTAGAGTTTTGTTCAAATTCTGCTATGCTATAGTGGTATAACAGCTATTTAAAGCCACTCCTTGATACCTCATTGGTATTTATCAATTTATAATGTCCTTGTTCCAGGACGCACTGCTTGAGTGTGTTGGCATTTGCATTATGTGTGATGTTTGAGTTCTTTTTTTTTTGAATTGCAATGTGATGTTTGCGTTCTGCTTTGATGATTTTCTAAAACATGTGTAGATCCGATTTTTTTAAACTGTACTGCTCTTGAATATTTTGTAAATACTGACGAATCAATAGGTGATGCCTTTGTAAATCTGATTGTGTTATTCCATAAAAATTAATGCCATTGTATTTTCTTTATTAGAATTTGACTGAATTCAATTTGCGTATTTTTATTTAGTTACACATTGTTGCAATTGTTTGTGCTATTCATTTATATATGTATTTTCATTTCATTTGAATGTGTCGAATGTAAGAATTTAATGCATTGTTTTGAAAAATCTAAACTCCTACATGAAGATAGCTATAGTTAATTGTTTATTTGGTTTGATTGTCTGTATTTATGGTTGAGGAGTGATCAGACCGGAGATCCCGCCAATTCAGGGTCTGACCGGTTGAACCGTGTGGTCTGATTAGGGTTTTAAATCATTGATATATTGGAATGGAATTAAATTCCGTTTTGTTATTCTACGACAAAATAGTCTCACAAGAACAGAAGTTGGGCGGCCAAATAAGAACACATGTGGACCTTAAAAAAGAGCAAACAAAAAGTAAAAAATTCGAGAGTTACAGTGGTACAAAAAGTAAGTAAAAAATGGCACTTCCACTGTGTCGCTTCATATCCGAGTGACAACCGTGTCATTAATTGGCAAGACTTGTCGAAATTGTATTAGATATGTATCACTGAAATAAAATAAAAGAATAATATATAAAATTATGGGCGCGTATAGGTTTTGTATACAATGCCGGTTGATTGTGTTTCGTTTACCTGTCTGATCTGGCTTTCCTTTTTCAACCAATCCATTTCGAGCCCACCAAAACTCGATTCTTTGATACTTTATAAAAGGAAAACTATCTATGATTCTATGTCCGACAGGTAAATGATACTGGTACGTGCCCATAATTTTGTACTTATTTAATACATTTAAAGCACCATTTTTGACTTACTTTTTGCCGCCCAAATTATTTTCTCGTTATACTCTTTTGTCCATCTGCGTAATTTCTGGTGCAGACTCTTGGAGTTCTGAGTTGCATTTTTTTTGTAGCTCTTGATCATTATTTGTTCTGTTTCTGTTGTTGTTCTCGCTCTATTCCCTTGGCTGTATTTCATGCATCTGCTTAATTGGTCTGGTTTGCACATTTTTTGAGTTCTCGTGTTCTTATTTTGCTGTAGTAAGGTCATTTATTGCTCTAATCTTTCCCTCATCTCTGTACATATATTGTGCATTTCTGTTACATATTTTTTTTACAAATTTCTGTTAATGTATCTAGGCCGCGTCAGTCAGATATCGTATCATATTGTGCCTATATTGTATTATATATCTGGACTTCTTGATACCATTGTTGTCATTCGCTATTTGCGGAAAACATTAATTTGTTCAAAATAGCGAATCGCAGAAAACGTAGAGTTTTGTTCGAATTCCGCTACGCTATAGTGGTATAACAGCTATTTAACAACACTCCTTGATACCTTATTGATGTCTATCAATTTAAAATGTCCTTGTTCCAATGCGCACTGCTTGAGTGTGTTGGCATTTGCATTATGTGATGTTTGAGTTCTTTTTTTTTTGAATGGCAATGTGATGTTTGAGCTCTGCTTTGATGATTTTCTAAACCATGTGTAGATCCGATTTTTTTAAACTGTACTGCTCTTGAATATTTTGTAAACACTGACGAATCAATAGGTGATGCCTTTGTAAATCTGATTGTGTTATTACGTAAAAAATAATGTCCGAGTATTTTCTTTAGTAGAATTTGATTGTATTCAATTTGCGATGCAAGGTATTACCTTATTAACTAATATTCACTTTTACTTGATAGGTTTTTGATTGTCATGGGCGAATCACAAGCAGAATATGAACTCAAACTGTGTATAAACATTTAAGGCACCCTCAGATAGAGAACTGTTGACGTTATATTACATCAAAGTACTGAGAGTAGAGGAGATTATCAAGAAAGCAGGTGAGAGCCATGGAGTGCAATAAGGACGAGGCTACCAGAGCTAAAGAAATTGCTGAGAGGAAGTTCATTGAAAACGACACATCGGGAGCAAAGAAGTTTGCTTTGAAAGCCCAAAAGTTATTTCCTTCCCTTGAGGGTATTCCTCAAATGATAGCAAAACTTGACGTGTATATTTCTGCTGAGAATAAAGTAAAAGGAGTAGCAGATTGGTATGGTATACTTGGTGTGGACCCGCGTGCCGACAATGATACGGTTAGGAAACAATATATGAAGCTAGCTCTCATGCTTCACCCAGACAAGAACAAGTCCGTCGGTGCTGATGGGGCCTTTAAACATGTTTCAGAGGCGTGGAGTATACTGTCTGATAAGGCAAGAAGGGCAGCTTATGATGAAAAGATTAATGTAAAAGCACAGAAAGGCTCAACCATTTTTGGCGGTTCATCAGGAAAAGCGGCGGCAAATGGGGTGAACGATGGTAAGAAGGAATCCCCTTCAGGTTCAAGGACTCGGAAAAGTCCTGCCAAAGAAGAAACACCATCTCCCTCCAATAAACCCCCTTCAGGTTCAAGGACTCGGAAAAGTCCTGCCAAAGAAGAAACACCATCTCCCTCTAATAAACCCCCTTCAGGTTCAAGGACTCGGAAAAGTCCTGCAAAAGAAGAAACATCATCGTCCTCAAATAAACCCCAATACACATTTTGGACTACTTGCCAACATTGCAAAATGCAATACGAGTATGTCCGATTGTATCTTAACCTGAAGCTCGCTTGTCCTAGATGCCGTGAACCATTTTTGGCGTTAGAAACTAATCCGCCTGCTGCAAGTGGTATCAGACCTTGGGATACATTGAATTTTATGCAAAAGCCCGATCACCAAGGACCTCATAAAAGCAAATCTAATGCTAGAAAGAACAACATGGCAGCTCCATTCTCGAATTCTGGCGTTTCTAATGTGGCTCAAGATGCAAATGTGGTTCAGAAGCCATATCATAAGGTGAAGCGAGATCGTGAGGAGGCACAAGGCGCTACAAAAAAGGAAGAGGCTTTAGGAAGGAAGAAGAAAAGGGGGGGCATGGAGGGAAATGGAGCGTGCAGCGGTATCAAGAACTTCAACTGTACTAGAGATCTCTCGCCAGTTGAACTTCGGAATCTTCTTGTCGAGAAAGCTAGAAAAGAAATTAGCAAGAAACTCAGCGAGTTCCAGTCAAATACTGCTGATAAATCTGTGGAGAAAAAGAGTGGAGATTGCTTCCAGAAAGAAGACCGGAAAGGAAAATCTTCAGCTAGAAACTCTGACTGACGAAGCTATATCTTCTGGGGCAGTGTGTGGATTATCTTAGTCGCTGCTTTCCGTTCAGGCGCACCCAGAAAACTCATAGTAAGGGGTGCTCCCTAAGTATTGGAACAATGAGGCTATACATAAGTTTGTCAAAAGCAGATCTCTGCAATTTGGACAAGGGCCTTTCTGTGGCATTAAGTCTTTCTTAGTCATTGTGTTTGTGTCAAAATGGTAAACACATTTTCAAGTGTTTGTGTACTTAGTCATTGTGGTCTTTGAATATGTCTCATTTTGGTCTTCATATGTGTTATTTATCCGTTATCATTATTGTATTTAAATGTGTCAAAATTGTAAACACATTTTCAAGTGTTTGTGTACTTAGTCATTGTGGTCTTTGAATGTGTCTCATTTTGATCTTCATATGTGTTATTTATCCGTTATTAGTATTGTATTTAAATGTGTCAAAATTGTAAACATTTTTTCATATGCGTCTCATTTTGGAGAGATGAAATGACAAAATGAATTGGGTTATTGTCTTTTAAAATCAAATATTTGGTCTAAATCTAATTTTTACTATCCATGTCCAATATTTTCTTTTTCTTAGGCATATCTTTCTTTTTCTTTTTCGTAACTATTTTTTATTCCATAAAAAAGAAAATCATTATCACATCAAGCAAAAAAAGAATTGTTTTTACTGGTGTATTGTTATTTTTATTTTTGTGAATTTACTAATTTTCTCCTTTTATATATGTTATGGATTTTTTTTAATGAAAAATTTAATATGGTATTTTTGATTTTTCATAATAAAAAGTTATTATGAGTATTTAATATAAGTTTATGTACTTTTATTTTATTAACATCGGCTTCAACCAATTTAATAACGGTTAAATTGATCTAACCATTCACACATGTGTCGATTGTTTGTAAGTTTTTAAAATATTGAAATAAAATTAATTTAAACACACCAATCATTAGTTAGTTTGGTGGTGATTGACGCTGAACTTGATAGGAAGAATCATGGTTCGATCCCCCGTAACTGCGATCGGGAGGGGGCTGGAACTGAATTGACCCCAAACCAGATTAAACAGGTGGTGAAAACCACAAATAAAAAAAAGTTAATTTAAACACATCTATTGAAAAATTATGAAAGAGAAAATTGATCAAAGAAACTTGATATATTTGGTTAAGAATTTGGATCAAATATATTCACTTTTATTGACTAACTTTTACTTACATTTTGGGACGGATGGATCAAGGACATATTATATGTTTAAAAAATTTATTTTTAATACATACTGTAGTATTTCTCCAATTCATCACCCTATATATACTTGTTCTTCACTCTCATTTTTTTCATTGCAACAGTCATGTAAACCATGCCACAGGAATATTCAGAATCAAACCAATAATGAATCAAATGAAACCTAACCTAAACGAATTAGTATCAACAATACTAAACAAAATCAATCACATAAACCATTTAAAACAGCTTCAATCACACTTAACCACACTTGGTCATTCTCAAACTCATTTCTATGCTTTCAAACTCTTTCGTTGTTGTTCAATCAAACTCTCAAATCTTCACTATGCTGAACGAATCTTCAACCACATTCATTCTCCTAATATTTACCTCTTCACTGCCATCATCACTGCTTATTCTTCTCAACAAAATAATCACTCACTCACTTTTTCTATTTTTAAGAACATGCTTAATAGTCCAATACGTCCTAACCATTTTATTTACCCCCATGTGTTGAAATCATCAAAGGAACGGTTTTTAATAGGTTCTGTTCATGCCCAGATTGTAAAAACCGGTTTTTTACATTACCCAGTTGTGGAAACGTCTCTTGTTGACTCGTATTCGAAGGTTTTGGGAGGGTTAAGGGATGCACAGAAGGTGTTTGATGAAATGTCTGAGAGAAATGTTGTGTGTTTTACTGCTTTGGTTTCCGGGTATTTGAGAGCTGGTGATGTCAAATGTGGGTTGAAGGTGTTTGATGAAATGGTTGAACGGGATGTACCGGCTTGGAATGCGGTTATTAGTGGTTGTACACAGAATGGGTTTTTTTCTGAGGGGATTAGGTTGTTTAGAGAAATGGTATTTGTTGCTGCTGCTGGTGAGGGAGGGTTTTGCATGGGTAATAAGCCGAATCAGGTTACAGTTGTTTGTGTGCTTTCGGCTTGTGGTCATACTAGTATGCTTCAGCTTGGGAAATGGGTACATGGTTATATTTATAGACATGGTTTAGTGGTTGATTCGTTTGTCTCGAATGCGCTTGTTGATATGTATGGGAAGTGTGGTAATTTGGAGTTGGCGAGGAAGGTTTTTGAGATGGACCGATGTAAGAGGTTGACTTCATGGAATTCGATGATTAATTGTTATGCATTGCATGGGAATTGTGAGGGTGCAATTGCGATTTTTGAGCAGATGGTGGAGTGTGGTAGTGGTGTGAGTCCCGACGAGGTTACTTTTGTTGGCTTGTTGAGTGCTTGTACTCATGGTGGTTTGGTTAAACAAGGTTGTAGATATTTTGAGATGATGGTTAAGAAGTATGGGATAGAGCCTCAGATCGTGCATTACGGGTGTTTGATTGACCTTCTTGGTCGAGCGGGTCAATTTGATGAGGCGATGGATGTTGTGAAGGGAATGAACATGGAACCTGATGAAGTGGTTTGGGGTTCTTTGCTTAATGGATGTAAGGTTCATGGTCGTAACGATTTGGCAGAATTTGCAGCCAAAAAATTAGTTGAAATAGATCCACATAATGGTGGTTACAGTATAATGTTGGCGAATATATACGGTGAATTAGGAAAGTGGGATGAAGTGAGAAATGTGTGGTGCAAATTAAAGCAACAAAAGTCTTATAAGATTCCAGGATGCAGCTGGATTGAGGTTGATGATAAAGTTCATCAATTCTATTCTCTTGATCAATCTAATCCTAAGACAGAAGAGTTGTACAATGTTTTGGAAAGTCTGTTTGGTTACCATAGTGAAGTCATGGTTGAAATGTAAACCTTAATAACTTGATCTAATGACTTTCTGAATTCACCTCCATAGATTTGGAAGAGATCTAAACAAAGGAATAGGTAGAATCAATGTAGTTCGGAGGATACAATCCGAAAATGGATCATGAAATGCATTGCTGAGCTTGCTACTGATCTCTGGTACATACTAACACCGTCACATGGCCAAGGATTCTTATGTAGATGATGTAGTCGAAATTGTAACCGTGATGTCGTTGCGGAGACTTCAAAGTCCTTTATATTGCAACCACAAAGGTGGTTGTTGACTGCAATTTAAAACCTTGGTTTGAAGGAACATTCTCTATTAAGAGTAACTTTCAAGAAAAGAGAGTGGTCCCTTGTAATAATTAAGTTAAATTGGAGATCATTTATTTTTCGTTTGGCGACCTTCGCAGAGAAAAATGTAGTATTAGAGAGAAAAACAAAAACTTATGGTCTAGTTTCCCCTTGTGAAAGGGCATATCTATTCTTTTTGTCTTGGAAGATAAAAAAATAATAAGGATTGGTAGTTATTGAAGATTTTGTACTTGGTCACTCATCATATCAGTTTGCTTTCTCAAATTTGTTCTGTTCAATTTTTTTCCTACTGCATAATCTTGCAAGGTAATCAGAATCTAGCATATATTTGTTTCAAATGTGGTGTACCAATAAGATTATATTTGTAGTGTTTTCGATGTATTCTACTGATTTGAACGAATGAACATCTTTTTTAGTGAAAAAAAAAACAGTGCAAGAAAGGAACACACAACAATATATTATTCCACTTGTTAAATGCCAGCTTAAATTGTGGAATAACAAAATTCATTTGAACAAAAACTAAGTTACATAATCTACTAGTTATTGCAGTTAAGTTAAAATTCAAGTAGCAACAGTAAAAAACACAATCATAAACCTCCCAATATCCCAACAACTAGGAGGTTCCTTAATGCAAAATCCAAACTTATATGCAGATTTATATCCAGATTTCTTAATATTAAAAATGTGCCATTCGATATTTGAGTACCTTGAGAATAATTTTCAGGGTCACCAATACCAACAAATGATTTGTTATTACTTATTAACATTAACATTACCAAATAAATAACAACCATTTACGGAATCTTTTTGAAGGCATTATATAACAAAGCTTTTTGAAGGTAGGGAGCAACAAGGCATGATATTCATAAGGTTTTTCTTCCAAAATTATATAAAAAAAAGATATATTTTTACCATTTTTAAGATTTACTTTTATTTATTTTCATGAAATTAAATTTAGATTATATTTAATTTACTCTCTCTCTCTCTCTCTCTCTATAATCATTAATCGATCAAAATTTACTCTCTATCTCTCTCTTTCATTTTTTATATAATCATCAACCGATTAAAATTATTTTATATCTTCCCATAAAATATATTTCAAGGAAATATAAAAAAGTCATAATTGAAATTATTATATTCTCTTCGTCCCAAAATATAAGTAAAAACTTGTTAACAAAGGTTGATGTATTTGGTGTAAAATTTAGACCAAATTAAATACATTAACTTTTATTGACCTATTATTTTTTTTAATAAAATTATTGACATATTTTTGCTTATACTAATTTGGAACATAGGGAGCATTTTATTTTTCCTTAATTTTTGTTTATTAACCCACTATTTTTCAGGAGATGGCGGCCGATTATCCAAAATTTGGCCTCTGGCTAAAAAATTGTTCTATAAAAAAAATTAAACTCGAATTCTTCCAAACAACTTATTCTTCGGTAAAACTCATTATTTATTTAATTTCGAAAGGCAAGAGTACCATTGAAATTTTAAAATGATTAATGTTGCATTTAGGTGTGGCACACAAATTTTATTATTTGTGAATTCTAAATGCTACAATACCTAGGAAGACCCTGTAAATCTGGCGTTTGACACTGCGGCTAGATCATATAAAATATAGGAAAAATGTTGATTGGTTATCACTCATTGACAGCATAATATTAATACTAATGTAACGTACATCCCGGCGGCTACATTATACTTCCATTTCTTAGATGTTAAAAAATTGAACAACTTTTATTGTACCCTACTTAGAGTTCATGTTATTTATTTATTTCTTTTACAAAAGATTCATGTTATTATGACCCAAATAATTATTCGAAAACGTTAACATGGATCATAAGGCCACATATTTAAGAGATTAATACAAAAATATTCTCTTAGGAATTATGTATTTAACTTTCTAAACATTAAATATTTTACATTATTAAAGGGCCATTTATTTTGTTTTTTTTTGAGTTTATGCAAAACAGGTTATGCAAATAAATAAGATTTTATGTTAATAATACATAAAAGATTCTAGGTCAGCTCCATGCAAAAAAACAATTTATTTTTGAACTTATGCAAAACAATTTTTTATAAGCTATTTTTTCATAAACTACTTTAACAAACTTATAATAATATATAAAACATAAGTTAAAAAATAAACTAATCCATCTTATAAAAAAATAAACTAATCTAAACAGAGACCCTAAATAATAAATTTTCATATTTTGATATCTTAATAGGTACTTTTAAAATACATACTACTTGATATCAGAAGTGACACTTAAATCAGATTAAATTGGTGGTGAAAAGAAAAAAAACTATCGCAACACATTGGTATAGTTATAGTTATTAAAAGTCAACTATTAAAAAATTGTTGGAGATGCGGTAAGCAACAACACTATGAATCTATGATTAGTGCCACTAATATATCAAATGGGGGCGGCAGAAATTAATCGCCCGTTGCTAATAAAGCTCATAATCGCCATATTTATTAATATTTGACTTCTAATAAACGAAAGGAGAAGGCTAAGATGTGTTACGAGTTAGGATTTTTTCCATTTTTTGCTTTCTTCATTTTTGTCATTATCAAAATTTTGGAAATATAAATTTAAATGTAATGATGTGATATTTTGTGGGTCAAATTATTTAATATATAGTATTATAAAACTCTTTCAAACTATAGTAAATGGAGAATAAAATTTGACAGAAAAAATGGAGAGGATTCTAACAAATTGTGACAAGGGAGTATCTGACTTCTAATATATTTTTTATTTTATTTTTATAAAGTTCGCGGTTGAATTAATTTATAAATATGAAATGTCATATAAAATTTATATCATCTAGATTTTATTTTTTATTTTATTTTTATAAAGTTAACGGTTGAATTAGTTTATTTTATTCTAAATGTGTCTCTATTTCTTTTATTTTGTAAAAATAATTTATTTAAGATAGGAACAATTGAAATGATTTTAATATTTTTAATTTTTTTTTGGATGATATAAACATTCAATCCAACAATAGATTTTATTTTTTATTTTATTTTTATAAAGTTAACGGTTGAATTAGTTTATTTTATTCTAAATGTGTCTCTATTTCTTTTATTTTGTAAAAATAATTTATTTAAGATAGGAACAATTGAAATGATTTTAATATTTTTAATTTTCTTTTGGATGATATAAACATTCAATCCAACAATAGATTTTGTAAAATTCGTATTCGTTATAATGTTATTCATGATTTATGCACAGTCTTTCACATTAGACAAAACCTATATTTGATTCATATATTCAATGTTTTAAAGTCTTGACCAGAATTGAGTGTCTTTTTTTCTTGTAGTTCTAGAGTATTGACGTAGTTCGACTTGGTGTGAAAGAGATGAAATGCATCTTATTATATCTGATTAACTATAGGATGTCAACTCACTTAAATGAAAAATTGTTGAATTTTAAGTAAGTAGTTAAGTTTCTCATTGATTAAGAATGAACAAAATATTAGATATATAAAAGAGGTGAACTCCGTTATTACTGTTGACGCTCTTCCGAATTCTCCAACAATTACAGAAGCAAGAGCTTGTTTTGTTTTGACCCGATTACCAGTGTCGACCATTTTTATAACAATCATGCCAACATGGACATATAAGTTAAGATTAAAAAAATAACAATTAAACAACTATACTTTCCAATGATTATTTTTTAAAAATTAATCGGAATAAGAATGTGACACATCTATCTATTCTTCCTAAAACTAAAACATGGATAATTTCCTTTCATATCCAACAACTATAGTACTAGCTATAACCTTAATTTTTCTATACAACATATGGAGGATAAAAAAACCTAGTAACAAATTAAAGGGTATGAAACCACCTCAACCATCATATGCATTACCTTTAATAGGTCACCTACATCTACTAGGAAACCAAATACCCCTTGCAAGAATCTTTGCTTCATTTTCAGACAAATATGGTCCCATCTTCCAAATCCTTTTAGGATCATATCCTGCCCTTGTTATTTCAAGCCAAGAAGCAATCAAAGAATGTTTCACAACAAATGACAAAGTCTTATGCTCAAGACCAAAGTCAAGTCATGGAATTTATCTTGGTTATAACTATGCTTCATTTGGAGCTGCACCTTATGGTCCATATTAGACTAAGCTAAGAAAATTAACCATGCTTGAGTTACTTTCATCTCGTTGTGTGGAATCGTTGAAACATGTTTATGAATCCGAGATCGATACTTTGATTAAGGATCTAATGTTGTATATTAATGGAAAAAACAAGGTTAAGGTTGTGATTAGTGAATGGATGGAAAAGTTAACATTTAATATAATCACAAAAATGATTGGTGGGAAAAGGTATTTTGAGTATAATTTGCAAGATATGGATAATGAAGAAAATGGTCATATTGTGAAACTAATAAAAGAATATATGCATATATCTGGTGAATTTGTTCCTTCAGATTTGATTCCAATTCTTGGTTGGTTTGGTTTTCAAGGACAAGTGCTTAAATCTATGAAAAAAGTTTCTAGAGATTTGGATAAACTTGTTGGAAGCTGGATTGAAGAGCATGAAGTTGTTGATGTGAATAAGTTAAATGATAAACATGATTTCATTGATGTTATGCTTTCTGTGATTGATGATGATCCTGCTTCTGGTCATAATCGTGATACTATCATCAAGGCAAATATTACGGTATGGATTTTCTCTTTTGTTTTGAATTTAGCAATGTTTTTTATTCGGAAAATATTTACTACAAGTGGGTTGAGTTTGAATCCGGATTTCTCATGTATTCATCTTAATAGGTAAAATTAAAACTACTAAAGTATTTGACAAAAAATAATACTCCCTTCGTACCACAATATAAGTCATTTTGGCATTTTTACGCATATTAAGAAATATAATTAATGTTGTATGGAAATGAGAAATTATGAGTTGATTTACAAAATTGTCCTTCATTTATGATAAGGAAAAAAATAAAGTGAAGTATTGAAAGAAGAAAGAGTAATAAATAGTTAAGGGTATAATAAGAAAAAGAGCATTAAATGCTTCATTGATAATGTAAAGCGACTTATATTTTAGTACAAATTTTTTTCCCAAAGTGACTTACATTTTGGTACAGAGGGAATATGAATTTTACTAATACTAAATACCAAAGAGACTTCAAATATTTTACTGTATTGAAGCGCGTAGAATATTAATTCCTACTGATATATAGTGTTGTTAACACCAAATTCTGCAATCAATTAAACTTAATCCTTCAACCTGAAATAAATGAACACCGCACCAAGACAGAAAAATAAAATACATCATACCAAGACAAAATATCAAAACAAACTACGTCACATTAAAATGAAGAAATTACAAAAAAATACGAAATAATTAAACACTAAACATACGTAAAATTAACACTTATTTAACTTAAAGAGGAAGAAAAAATGATTTAGAGAGGTGATTCAGAATTTAAATTGACCTAAAATCACATCTCTTTAATAAACTAGAAAGAAGAGAAAAGTGACGACGGCTTGAGTTAAAACAATAATTAAAAATTTAAAAGTTAATAAAAATTATAATTGTATTCTACAAAACATCTCTCATGAGAACTTGTTTCATGGATTTTAAAAGCGCTATTAAATTGTAAAAAAAAAAGTATTAAATTTTTTTAAAAGTAATTATGATAGAGATTGTTAAGTTTTGCTTGTACACTTTATATATATTTTTTTTTGAGGCAAATACACTTTATATTTATTGTATACCGGTATATTTGTTAATGTGAACAATTATAATATAAGTTCAGAAATAATGTTTGTCAATTTTCCTATATTAAATGCTATTTTTGGACTTATTATAATTATACACATCAACAATGTATTGATATATGTCCAAATAAAATTTATATAAGACTGTTCACTTTATATAAATCATACTACCTTTATTTGTTTTTTAGTTACATTAAAGAGGTAAGTTGAATCTAAGGCGCAACTATTTAGTCTAAAGAATGATTTGTCTCCTTTCGTTATCAACTTTTAAAATGTTTAAGGTTTACTTTTATATTGTTAACTTTAAGGTTAGACGCAATTCTGAGTTTCTTTCAATTGTTCATGATATTGTTAACTTTATGTCATCTTTTTTAAACTTTGAGGTTAAATTTATTAGGAGGCAAGCGAATTCGGTTGCTCTTGCTAGGGCGGCCAGTTCTTGGGCTATCTTCCATAGATTTGAGATTATTCCCTTATGTATTGAACATTTAATAGCTAATGAAATGCAGTAAGTTTGTTTGTTTAAAAAAAAAAAGTTTAATTTTATATTATTATTTTGACTAAATTATTATTATTATTCAACAAGTCAATTTTTTATCCTCAGATGCTTATGTTGGCTGGGTCAGACACAATTTTCACAACAATGACATGGACCCTAGCCTTATTGTTGAATAATAAGAATGCTTTAAAGCGTGCACAAGAGGAAATTGATCACCACATAGGTAGAGATAGAAGGGTAGAATCATCAGACATAAAAAATCTAGTTTATTTGCAAGCAATTGTAAAAAATCTATTAGTACCCCATGAAGCATTAGAAGATTGTTACATTCAAGGCTATAATGTTCCAAAAGGTACACGTGTGTTTGCAAATGTGTGGAAATTACATAGAGATCCAAGTATTTGGTCAAAGCCTGAAAAATTTTCACCTGAAAGATTTATTAATGAAAATGGAGAAATTGATCATGAAAGTCATCAATTTGAATATCTTCCTTTTGGCTTAGGGAGAAGAGCTTGTCCTGGATCTATGTTTGCTACACAAGTGATTTTTATTACACTTGCTCGTTTGCTTCATGGGTTTGATTTAGATTTGGCAATGGATGAAGTTGTTGATATGAAAGAAGGGTTGGGTATAACCTTGCCCAAGTTAACTCCATTGCAACTTCTTTTGACACCAAGATTATCCTATGGACTTTATCAATAATGATACACAATTTTATTATTTTGTTTCCTTTTTATATTGTGTGTAACCTGCCATTTTTAATACACAAAATGGTAGAGATTAATATCTCGAAACAATAAATAAACAGAAGGGAAATATTTTCATTAAAAGTTTTAATATTATTGTACTACTATCACGATTCACATGACTTGTATTTAAACTAGAAGTTGACGCTATAAGAGAAGTTGGACGTACTAAAAGTATTTTAGCGTCACATTAGCGTTCAAAATGTTGACAAAAGCAAAAGCTTTGATGCTAAACACTGATATTCATGTTGACACTAATTAGCATTAGCTCAAATGGACACTAAAAATTATGCTAAATTTTGAATCAAAACTGACACTAAATAGCGTTAATTTGTTTTGGATGCTAAAAACTTTCTTCTAAATCGGTTAACATTCTAACCGACATAAATAGTCTACTTTTTATGAAAATTTTTCCTCGCTGCATATATGCACTACCAAAATTTTGGCCACCAACATATGTTAATATAAAATTCACACTAGTGAAAAACTAGTTTGCAAATATCATAAAATGATCAAGTACTGCACTTTTACATATATTTGGCATTATGACCCCATGTTTCAATCTTGAGATTTGCAAATTTATATATCTATTCTAAACAGTAGTTATTCACATTCTATACAAGTATATATAATTATTTTCAACTTCCTAACAATATGTTTTATTCCGTTAGTGTGATTCTTCAAAAATAACACTATCTAAATAATGAACATAATTGTTGTTAAATGCATTTTATTAGATTTCACGCTTAGGGATTTCAATCCCTTTATATACGAACACACGTCACGTGGCACATGGGCTGAACTCAAGCCCAACACAATCACACAATATTAGAGCATGATACAGATACACATACACCAGTTCTTTCCAATGTACACACCAACACTTAGCTTAATTCACTTGTAATTTCCTACACACTAGTGCACATTAGTTAGCATAGACTCTCTATCTTGTATATAAACTATAGTGTACATTCATTTGTAACTAATGAAGAAGATGATTTCTTTTCCAATTTCTCATTTCCTAATATGGTATCAGCTTCCTTCATTTGGAAGGTTGTTACGATCCTAACCGTTTTTTGTAACCGTTTTTCCGCTGCTTCTTCTTCATTCTTCATCTTCAACCTCGTGATTCTTGATCCTTTTTCCATCAATTTCTTGCATTTTCTCACGGATTCATCATGCCTCCTCGTCCTGCACCTGTTGTGGTTCAAGCTCCACCGAACAACACTGATTCCATCTTTTACGTTCATCCAAGCGAAGGTCCGAACTCTGTTCTGGTTGGTCCTCCTCTCACCGGTAGCAATTATCTCGCATGGAGCCGTTCTATGCGTCGTGCCTTAGGCGCTAAGAACAAGCTCGCTTTTATCGATCGTGCTACACCGATTCCGGATTTGCTTGATTTGAATCGATCTGCTTGGGAGCGTTGTAATCACCTTGTTCACTCTTGGATAATCAACTCAGTTTCCGCGTCCATAGCTCAAACACTCGTCTTTCATGATTACGCCATTGATGCATGGGAGGACTTACATGAACGCTTTGCAAAAGCTGATCGTATTCGCATTGTTTCTCTTCGTTTTGCACTTCACAATCTCAAACAAGGTACTCGTTCTGTTCTTGATTACTATACTGATATGAAAGCGCTTTGGGAAGAATTAAATTCACATCGTCCTATGCCGCACTTTACCTGTATGCATCAATGTCGCTGTGAGGCTATGCGTGCTGCACACAATTATCGCACTGAGGATCAGATCATTCAATTTCTATCTGGTTTGAATGAAAATTTTTCAGTTGTGAAAACTCAGGTTCTTTTAATGGATCCGTTACCTATAATTAATAAGGTGTATTCATTAGTTGTGCAAGAAGAAAGCAATTTCGCTGCTTCTAATCCTATGGCCTCTAACTCTGATGAAAGCAATGTTCTGGTGAATGCTTCTGACTCCAAGAAGCAATTCAATCGTGGTAAATCCCCTATGACTAGCGGCAAAGGCAAGGGTGATACACGACATTGCACTTTTTGTGATAAGAGTGGTCATACTGTAGATTGGTGTTATAAGAAACATGGAAATCCCAACATTAGAGGTAATTCTGGTGCTAATCATGTGAGCTCTGATGGTGGAGCTTCTTCTACTCCAAATGGTAACACTGAGATGGTAACTTCAGGCTCTAGTTCTGGTATTTCTCAGGAAAAATATGACCAACTTGTTAACTTGCTTCAGCAAGTCAACTTAATTCCCTCAGCTTCCCCTACCATTGGCTCTAGCTCCAACCATATTCATACTTCCCCTATTGTTGAATCAGGTTTACACTTTCATACTTCCTCATTATCTTCTATTCATAGTATTGTTTCGTGTTCTATTCAAACTGATTCAAAATTTTGGCTTATAGATTCTGGAGCCAATGATCATATATGTTCTTCTCTTGAATGGTTTAATTCTTATTATAAAATTAAACCTATACATGTTAATCTACCTAATGGTAACTCTGTTGTTGTTAACTATGCTGGCAACATACATTTCTCACAAGATTTGTACATAACTAATGTTCTTTATTCCCCAGAATTTAGACTTAATCTAATTTCTGTTTCCAAGTTATGTACTCACTTGTCTTGTTCTGTTGAATTTTCTTCTCATCAATGTGTTATACAGGATGTGACCTCCAAGAAGACGATTGGTTTGGGTGATCAAGCTCATGGACTTTACAGATTGGTGGTGAATGGCACACATCCTACTATCCCAACATTAGATTCCCAGCTTTTAAATAAAACTGTCAATTTGACTTGTACTAGTAGCAATGTTAATGCTACCTCTGTTATTCCTTTATCTGCCCTATGGCATTTTAGGCTGAGACATTTGTCTCATAGAAGACTTTCTCATATGAGTCAATTGTATCCTACCATTGTTGTTGATAATAAAGCAGCATGTGATGTTTGTCACTATGCTAAACAAAAGAAATTGTCCTTTCCTGTTAGTACTTCACATTCTTCTTCCAAATATGAGATGTTACACTTTGATATATGGGGTCCTTTATCCATTGCTTCTGTTCATAATCATAAATTCTTTTTGACCATTGTTGATGATTACAGCAGGTATACATGGATTATTTTGTTAAAATCTAAAGCTGAAGTGTCTTCACATATTCAAAACTTTATTACTTCTATCCAAACACAATTTCATATCACTCCTAAGATTGTTAGAAGTGATAATGGCCCTGAATTTTTACTCCATTCCTTTTATGCCTCTCATGGTATACTTCATCATAAGTCATGTGTTGAAACTCCCCAGCAGAATGGGAGGGTTGAGAGGAAGCATCAACATATTCTCAATGTAGGAAGAGCCCTTTTATTCCAATCCAAACTCCCAAAATCATTTTGGTCTTATGCTGTTCTGTATGCAACTTTTCTCATTAACAGGGTCCCTACTCCTTTACTTAATCATAAATCCCCATATCAGTTGTTACATGATTCCATTCCTGATAAATTTGTTTTCAAAGTATTTGGCTCTTTATGTTATGCATCTAGTTTGAATTCTCATAGAACAAAACTTGACTCTTGAGCTAGGAAGTCTGTTTTCTTGGGTTACAAGTCAGGCTATAAGGGTTTTGTTCTCTATGATTTAAATACAAAAGAAATTTTCATCTCAAGGCATGTCACTTTTCATGAACATATTCTGCCTTACCAAAGTTCTAACCCTTCCTTCACCATTAATTGGGATTATTTTCCTACTCTTCCCACTACTACTGATTCTACTAACCCAGATCCTACATCCCTTGATGACATATCACCTATCATTCCTGACTCTACTCCCACTACATCAGTTCAAACCCCTTTATCTGTCTCACCACCCTCACCTACTCCTCTCCGTGCTTCCACCAGACACAAGCATTCACCTCCTTATCTTAAGGATTATGTCTGTAATGCTACTGATCACTCTACCAACCAGTCTTCAGGTACTCTCTATCCTATGTCTTCTTTTCTTTCTTATCAAAATTTGTCCATTCCCCATTGTTTTTATGCTTTATCTCTTACCACACACACTGAACCAAGATCTTATGCTGAGGCTATTAAGTATGAGTGCTGGAGACAAGCTATGCAGGTTGAGTTACAAGCTCTTGAGAATACTGGTACTTGGGTTCTTGTTGATCTACCTCCTCATGTGAAGCCAATTGGTTGTAGATGGGTTTATAAAGTGAAGCATCATGCTGATGGCACTGTTGAAAGGTATAAAGCACGTCTTGTTGCAAAAGGGTATAATCAAATTGAAGGCTTGGATTATTTTGATACTTTCTCACCTGTTGCCAAGTTAACCACGGTTAGAATGGTCATTGCTTTAGCTTCTGTTCATCATTGGTTTCTTCACCAACTAGATGTAAATAACGCTTTTCTTCATGGAGACCTCCAAGAGGATGTTTACATGCAGCCCCCACCAGGTGTTACTAATGATCCTAACAAGGTGTGTAAACTCATCAAATCCCTCTATGGCCTTAACCAAGCAAGTCGTCAATGGTATGCTAAACTCACTTCACTCCTCCTTGCTCATGGATACCACCAAGCACATTCTGACCATTCTCTATTCATCAAGCATGATCATTCTCACTTCACTCTGCTGTTAGTTTATGTAGATGATGTTATTCTGGCTGGCAACTCCATGACTGAATTCTCCTACATCAAAGAATTACTTCACTCATCTTTTAAAATTAAGGATTTGGGCAAGTTGAAGTGTTTCTTAGGATTGGAAGTTGCACACTCATCTAAGGGAATTTCTTTGTGCCAGAGGAAATATTGCTTAGATCTCTTGTCTGACACAGGATTCTTAGGAGCTAAACCTCCTTCCACTCCTTCTGATGCTTCCATTAAGCTTCATGATGATTCTAGTGCACCCTTTGAAGATATTTCTGCTTATAGGCGTTTAGTTGGTCGTTTAATCTATCTCAACACTACACGTCCTGATATCACTTTTATTACTCAACAATTAAGCCAATTTTTGTCCAAGCCCACTCACACTCATTACAATGCTGCCCTACGCGTGCTCAAATATCTCAAAGGTTGCCCTGGCCGTGGTTTGTTCTTCCCTAGAACTTCTACCCTTCAGATTTTGGGATTTTCCGATGCTGATTGGGCTGGTTGCAAGGATTCTCGACGCTCCATCTCTGGTCAATGCTTCTTTTTGGGTCAATCTCTTATCTCTTGGCGCACTAAAAAGCAACCCACTGTCGCTCGTTCCTCTTCTGAGGCTGAGTACCGCGCCCTCGCTGCGGCTACTTGTGAGCTTCAATGGCTCGTTTATCTTCTACAGGGCCTGCATATCACTTGTACCAAGCTTCCAGTTCTGTATTGCGATAACCAGAGTGCCCTTCACATTGCTGCCAACCCGGTCTTTCATGAACGCACTAAGCACCTTGACATCGATTGCCACATTGTGCGTGAGAAATTGCTCGCTGGTGTTATGAAGCTTCTCCCTGTCTCTGATCAGTGCATTTTGATGCACATTCTTCTACTATTGTACTTAGGCATTTCTCTAGTTTGTTTTATTATTTTTACTATTTTATTGTGTTTTTAGATTTAATTTTATTTTTGCATTTATTTTATTTTCGTAGTTAATTTTCAGCATTAGTGGCTTTTTAATACATGTTCGCTGTGCAAATCATAACTTGAGCTCCGGGTATCGGATTGAGGCGCGGGAATATGCGTTGGAAAGCTAAGAGACAGAGCTACAAGTTTAATGTTGAGTGGAAGAGCTGTTTCGGAATGCATCAGTCCTTAATAATTCGTGGAAAGTGGCAGACTTAATTCTACTTAGTGGAAACTTAATTTTGGCTTATGACCTTTGGATTTAATTTTTACTCTTTACTTAAACTCAAAATCAGAACATATGAGGGGACTCTCTGCAGTATTCACGAAATTAGAAAGAAAAAAACACTCACAATCCCTATGGAGAGCTAATTTCTCAAGGATTAATCTGCTGTAACCGTTTCTCCGTTAACTTTGAGGTTATTATAATTTCCAAGCAATTTCAATTCCTTTTCAATTCTATCTATAATTCTGATTGCTTTAATCAGTTGCTATTGTTTGCTTAATTCAATTGCATATTTTATAGATTAGGATTGATTTATTTCGATTGGTGTATGTTCTGTTAATCGTAACCGCGTTTGCTTAATTCGTGTTTGCGTAATCTGTTTGCTTAATCCGGATTTGGGAACATATATCATATATTAGTTTCAATCACGCTTGCTGTTGTTACTATAATCGAAAGGGAATGGAATTCGTTTAGGAACTTGGGAATTATGTGACCGAATGATAAGTTGGAGAACGAAACAGTAGATTAATCGTTTTAAGTTTATTTGATAATCACTTATTTTAATTTCTTTTTGCATTTCGAACTCAAAACTGAACCCCCTTTTTTCTACTGATCCTAATATTGCTAAACTAATCGTGAGTCCTTGTGAGACGATACTCGAGTGTCGCTTTTCCTAAACTACATTTTTAAAACTCGTTTTTGACCCGTGTGCGACAGCGGGATCAAATTGGCGCCGTTGCCGGGGACTCTCAATTTATTTTAGCCAATATTAGACTCAGTTTCCGTGCTCTTGCGTTCTGGCCTTGCTTTACTGTGTTCTTTGGCCTTTACGCGCTCTAATAATCAGTTTTCGTAGAAAATCAGTTTTCTGAAACATTGTCTCTGAATTGAGTGCTTACTGTCTTATTTCATCAGAAAAAAAATCACATTTCCAAATCCCCTATTTTGTGACAAAATAGGTGACAGCAGCCTCAAAACCTCAAAATCATCGTTTTTCTATTTTTTATGAATTATTTACTGTTTTCATAGTTTCAGAAAATTCCAAAAAAATTCTCAAAAATTTTATTTGACTTAATTAGATTAAATTTCGTGTTTTTGTGTTTTTCTGAATTTAGTTTAATCGTATTCCTTCTTCCACTTTGTTTCTGTCTAATAGGGACATTGTTGGCGTTTTCTCAATTCTGGCTACTAGGTCTGGTCATCATAGTCTTTTTGCTTTTGATCCTGAGATAGAGAGAACTTTGCACGCACGCCGTAGAGCAAATCAGGCTAGCACTAGTTCACCACCTGTTATCGATCCTATTTCTTTGTGCAATTTATTTGATTGTGATTCTGAAGTTGTTTTTAATAACATGGCTGAACAAAGAACACTAAGGCAGCTTGCTGCTCCTGATGTGAATTACAATGGTTTATGTATCGAATATGCTGATGTTGCTACTCCATTTGAATTGAAATCTGGTTTGATACACTTGTTGCCAAAGTTTAGTGGTCTTGCAGGTGAGGATCCGCATAAGCATTTGAAAGAATTTCAGGTTGTTTGTTCCACACCATTGAGGCCTGAAGGAATAACAGAAGATCATATCAAGCTCAGAGCCTTTCCATTTTCGCTCCAGGGTGCTGCCAAAGATTGGTTATACTATCTTGAGCCGAATTCTGTCGCAACTTGGAATGATTTGAAGAAAGTCTTTCTAGAGAGATATTTTCCCGCCTCCAGAGCTGCATCAATCAGAAAAGAAATCTGCGGCATTAGACAGGGAAATGAATCATTGACTGAATATTGGGAAAGGTTCAAACAATTGATCTCCAGCTGCCCTCAACACCAGATTACCGAACAGTTGCTTATTCAGTATTTCTATGAGGGATTGCTACCAATGGATAGAAACATTTTGGATGCTGCCAGCGGTGGAGCACTTGTTGATAAAACTCCAGCTGCTGCAAAGGCCTTGATTGAAAATATGTCACTCAACTCTCAACAATTCACAACCAGAAATAATTCTGTGTCCCAAACAAAAGGTGTGAATGAGATTCAGGCTTCCTCTTCCAATAAGGCTCTAGAGACCAGGATTGATGAACTTACTTCTTTGGTGAAACAGTTGGCAGTGAGTAAAGTTCAAACAGCTAAGTTGTGTGGTATTTGTACTTCTACTGAACATCCAACCGATACTTGTCCAATTCTTCAAGATGAGTCAGTGACTGAGTTGCCCCCAGCTTATGCAGCAACCCTTTATAACCGAGGCAACAATCAGAACAGGTACAACATTCCTGATCTTTCCACAAACAAGTATCATCCCAGTTGGGCAAATCATCCACTTTTGCGGTATGGGAACCCAACAGCGCAACAAAACACGCCACCACCAGTTGCTGCCTCCGGACCATCATTGGAGGATCTCATGAAGCAAATGATTGCAAGCAATACACAATACCAGCAGCGAACAGATTCTGCTATGCAGAATATGCAGACACAGATTGGACAGCTTGCTACTTCAATGAATGCCATGCAGCAAGCTCAAGGGACAAACCAACTACCTGCCCAAACAGTAGTGAATCCTAATGTCCCTAATCCTAATGTGAGTGTAATTACCTTGAGATCAGGAAAAGTTGCAAAACCAGCCCCTGAAAAAAATAAACAAAATATTGAGGTAACACCTGAACTTGAACCCGAACCCTCTAGTGTGGTTGAATCTGAAAAAGAAAAAGAGAGTGAGTATGTACCACCAATTCCCTTTCCACAAAGAGTAGCTAAAACAAAGAAGATTGATGAGGGAGACAAAGAGAGAGAGATTTTGGATGTATTCAAAAAAGTGGCGGTAAACATTCCGCTTCTTGATGTGATCAAGCAGGTTCCGAAATATGCAAAGTTTCTGAAAGATTTGTGCACCCGCATGAGAAGGTTGAAGGGAAATGAGAGATTTAATTTAGGGAGAAATGTTTCAGCCCTTATTCAGCCTAAGCTTTCACCCGAGCCCTCACCTGAGAGGGCTACGGTTTCAACTCTTAATCAGGCTATGCCACAAAAATGCAAGGATCCAGGAACTTTTGCTATTCCATGTACCATTGGGGATAGTAAATTCGAAAATTGCATGTTAGATTTAGGAGCTTCTATTAATGTTATGCCTACTTCTATTTTTAATAATCTTGATCTTGGTCCCTTGCAGCCTACAGGTCTCACTATTCAGCTAGCAAACAGGAGCAATGCTCGCCCTGTTGGAGTAGTGGAAGATGTTCTTGTTCAGGTTAATGACTTGATTTTTCCTGCAGATTTTTACATTCTTGACATGGCTGGAGAAACAGAATCAAGCAGATCACCAATCATTTTGGGCAGACCATTCATGAAAACAGCAAAGACGAAAATTGATGTTGACGATGGAACCATGTCCATGGAATTTGGTGACATTGTCGCGAAGTTTAACATTTTCGATGCTATGAAACATTCAAATGGAGTTTAACATTTAATTTAGACTTGTTCTCTGGTGATCCATCTTTATCTGGTTTTGATGATGATTATTCATGTGATGATTGTACCGACACTAACCTTTGTGTTGCTTGTGCTGAAATTGATGCTTTCTTGTTAGATGACAATTATCCTACAGGTGAAGTTGTTGATTATGCAGTTAAAGCCCTTGACATCACGGCTGCCCCCGCCAAACCATCCATTGAACAGCCACCTTCCCTTGAGCTTAAGCCACTCCCTGAAAATCTGAAATATGCTTATTTGGAGTGTGATAAAAAACTCCCGGTTATAATTTCTTCTAACCTTGATTTTGATCAAGAAAATAAGCTTTTGCAGGTTTTAAAGAAGCATAAGAAGGCTATTGGGTGGACTTTGGCTGACATTCCAGGTATTAGCCCCTCCATGTGTATGCACAGGATTTTACTTGAGGATGGAGCGAAAACAGTAAGGCAGCCCCAAAGGAGGCTTAATCCTTTGATCCTTGATGTTGTGAAGAAAGAGGTAACCAAACTTTTGCAAGCAAGTATCATATATCCTATCTCTGACAGTAAATGGGTAAGCCCAGTGCAGGTTGTACCTAAGAAATCTGGTCTCACAGTGGTAAAAAATGAAAAGAATGAACTTGTTCCTACTAGAGTTCAGAATAGCTGGAGAGTTTGTATTGATTATAGGAGGTTGAACCAGGCTACTAGAAAGGATCACTTTCCTTTGCCGTTCATTGATCAAATGCTTGAACGGCTAGCTGGTAAATCACATTATTGCTTTCTTGATGGTTTTTCAGGTTACTTTCAAATTCATATTGCACCTGAAGATCAGGACAAAACCACTTTCACATGTCCATTCGGCACATTTGCTTACAGGAGAATGCCATTTGGTCTGTGCAATGCTCCTGGCACGTTCCAGCGTTGCATGATTAGTATTTTTTCTGAATTTATTGAAAATTGCATGGAAGTGTTTATGGATGATTTCACTGTTTATGGTTCTTCTTTTGATACATGTTTGAATAGTTTGCATAGGGTTTTAGAAAGATGCATTGAAACCAACCTTGTTTTAAATTATGAGAAATGTCATTTTATGGTTGAGCAGGGAATTGTTTTGGGTCACATAATTTCAGAAAAAGGAATTTCAGTTGATCCTGCTAAAATTGATGTGATTTCTACACTGCCTTACCCATCTTGCATTCGCGAGATTCGTTCTTTTCTTGGCCATGCAGGTTTTTACAGGCGCTTCATAAAGGATTTCAGCAAGATAGCTCTTCCGCTGTCAAATTTGTTGAAGAATGATGTCACATTTGATTTTGATGAAAAATGCAAAAAGGCGTTTGACTTCTTGAAGAAAGCATTAACCTCCGCTCCCATCATCCAGCCTCCTGACTGGACCCTCCCTTTTGAAATTATGTGTGATGCTTCTAACTATGCTGTTGGGGCGGTCCTTGCACAAAGAGTCGACAAGGCTGCCCATGTTATTTATTATGCTTCAAGAACTTTAGATTCTGCACAAGCTAATTACACCACCACTGAAAAGGAACTTCTAGCTATTGTTTTTGCTCTTGATAAATTCAGATCATATTTGCTAGGTTCCAAGGTTGTTGTTTTTACTGACCATGCAGCTTTAAAGTACTTGTTGAAAAAACCAGAAGCAAAGCCGAGGCTGATTCGGTGGATGTTGTTGCTCCAAGAATTTAATGTGGAGATTAAAGATAAAAGTGGAGCCGAGAACTTGGTGGCTGACCACTTGAGCAGGATAGAAAGGGATGAAGATCCTCTCCCCATTCAGGATGACTTTCCCGACGAGCAACTTTTACTGGTACATGGGGTAACTCCGTGGTTTGCTGATATTGTTAATTATCTTGTTGCTGGTGTTTTTCCTACAGGTGCATCTAGGACACAAATTCACAAACTCAAGAGTGATGCAAAATATTATGTTTGGGATGATCCATATCTTTGGAAATTTGGTAGTGATCAGGTAATTAGAAGGTGTGTCCCCGACTATGAGATTGAGTCCATTTTGCATCTTTCTCATGCTTCTCAAGTAGGGGGACACTTTGGTCCTCAAAGGACTGCAAGAAAAATCCTAGACTCAGGTTTCTATTGGCCCACTATTTTCAAAGATGCTTATGAGACATACCGCACTTGTAAAGAGTGCCAGTTCGCAGGTACAGCCATCACTCGTAAGAGTGAAATGCCTCAGCAACCTATGCTTTTCTGTGAGGTATTTGATGTGTGGGGAATTGACTTTATGGGTCCCTTTCCTGTATCATTTGGTTTTCTCTACATTTTACTTGCTGTTGATTATGTTTCAAAGTGGGTGGAAGCTATCCCCACTAGGACTAATGATTCTAGAGTTGTTGCAGATTTTGTCAGGTCCAATATTTTTTGTAGGTTTGGAATACCTCGAGCTATCATAAGTGACCAAGGCACGCATTTCTGTAACCGCACTATGGAAGCTTTGTTCCAAAAATATGGAGTTGTGCATAGGGTCTCTACCGCTTATCACCCCCAAACTAATGGGCAAGCTGAGATCTCAAACAGGGAAATTAAGCAAATTTTAGAAAAAATGGTGCAGCCAAATAGGAAGGACTGGAGTCGTCGTCTTGAAGACGCACTTTGGGCTCAAAGAACAGCCTTCAAGACACCAATTGGAATGTCTCCCTATAGACTTGTGTTTGGTAAGGCATGTCACCTCCCTATAGAAATTGAACACCGTTCTTATTGGGCGGTCAAAAGTTGTAACATGGAAATGCAGAAGGCATGTATGGAAAGAAAACTCCAATTACAGCAGCTTGAAGAGATTAGGCTAGAAGCCTATGAAAGCTCTAGAATTTATAAAGAGAAAACTAAGCACTTTCATGATAAAATGATTTCTAGAAAGGAATTCTCTGTGGGCCAACAGGTTTTATTGTTTAACTCCCGCCTAAAAGTGATGGCTGGGAAACTTCGATCCAAATGGATTGGCCCCTTTGTTGTTACTAATGTCTTTCCTCATGGTGCCGTAGAAATTAAAAGTGCAGGTACTAACAAGGTGTTCAAAGTAAACGGACAGCGGCTGAAGCTGTTCCATGAAAGCTCGATGCCTGAAGAAGAAACTGTTGAAGAGCTCTCTTTGGAGAAGCCGTCCTACCCACCAGCAGCTACACCTTAAACCCTCGGGTGTGTTCCTTCCTTTTTTTCTCACTGTATACTTATTTGTTTTACATTGCGGACAATGTCTGATTTAAGTGTGGGGGGAACATTTTATATTTAGTTGTTTTTAATTTAGTTTTTCTTTCAAATTAAAAAATAAAAAATAAAAAAAAAATGAAAAACGAAAAAATAAATAAAAAAAAAGTTTTTGGCATGTATGCAACTGTTATTAGTAGTTTCATTATTCTAGGCCTAGAGTGGTATGTCATGATATGGATAACATTTTTGCTTTTGTAGTGTGATAAGGTAACTTGATACTAGATTGTGCATCACTTGTGATAGAACATGAAACTTTGTGAGATTTTGAGCCTCCAACAATTCCTTGTTTCTTGTGTGGTTTCACTCATACTGTTAGTTACTTCTAGAACTTGACTTGACTCTTGAAGCACTTGTTCACATGCATGTATATGAAATGATCTAGGCATTTGTTTCTTTTATAAGCTACTTTTAGCCAAATAAGCCTACCTTGATATTTCATCCCTTTGTTAAGCTCCTTTGAGCCTATTCTTCCCATTCTTTGTTTATAAACTCATTACAAGCCTGAAAGTGAAAAACAATGATATGTCCCAAATCAAGAGGTTGAAAGAGCTTGGATTGTAATTTTGGATACATGTAGGGGGTCTCATTATGTTTTTAATGTTGATCTGATATGGGGAAGGGAATCATTTTGCTTATGTTATACCATGTTGTGATGCTCAGTTTGTTTGGCAAGAAAGAAAGAAAAAAAAAAAGAGAAAAAAGAAAATGAAAAAAAAATAAATAGCAAAGAAGAAAAAAAAAATCAAAAAAGAAGAAAAATATTCAAAAAAAAGAAAAGAAGAGAAAAAGTGTTGTCAAAAGTTGTACTATGGGCAATTTTGATGTGAAGAACTGATTTTGTGGGATTCAATGTCTCAGATTTAATTGCAATATCTTGTTGAGATCTATGACTTGATGAGCTAAACTGTCTAGTATCCAAATGATTTTCATGCTTCTTTATCCTCTTGATTTTATAGCCTAGTTCCTTAGGTTTATCCCACCTTTGCCTTGGCCCCGTTACAACCCGAATAAAGACCTTTTGATCTTTGCATGCATGTGCTTCATTGTGTGGATGTCCTCCATCTTTGGGGACGGAAGAGGCTTGTCAAGCCTATGGCAGTGCTAACTTTGATGATGTGCTTTGAGCGTAAACACTTTCCCTGACACTCCATTTTTGAGTGATTGAGTGATTGAGTGCACTTTATACAAATATTCCGTGAGGTTCTATCATTTTTGAAGCACTTTTTAGTCTAAAAGCCACCTTGTTCATTGCACATGTTTTAAAATGTTGTTCATAATTGTTATACTCCTTGAATCTTGGAATGTGTTGATTGCTTGTGACTTTGCATTGTGCCTTGTTCTCTTTTTCTTCCATCGTTTTGAAGTCTTTAATCTTGATTTTGCTCAGGAGTGCAAAAGTTCAAGTGTGGGGGAATTTGATCAGTGCATTTTGATGCACATTCTTCTACTATTGTACTTAGGCATTTCTCTAGTTTGTTTTATTATTTTTACTATTTTATTGTGTTTTTAGATTTAATTTTATTTTTGCATTTATTTTATTTTCGTAGTTAATTTTCAGCATTAGTGGCTTTTTAATACATGTTCGCTGTGCAGATCATAACTTGAGCTCCGGGTATCGGATTGAGGCGCGGGAATATGCGTTGGAAAGCTAAGAGACAGAGCTACAAGTTTAATGTTGAGTGGAAGAGCTGTTTCGGAATGCATCAGTCCTTAATAATTCGTGGAAAGTGGCAGACTTAATTCTACTTAGTGGAAACTTAATTTTGGCTTATGACCTTTGGATTTAATTTTTACTCTTTACTTAAACTCAAAATCAGAACATATGAGGGGACTCTCTGCAGTATTCACGAAATTAGAAAGAAAAAAACACTCACAATCCCAATGGAGAGCTAATTTCTCAAGGATTAATCTGCTGTAACCGTTTCTCCGTTAACTTTGAGGTTATTATAATTTCCAAGCAATTTCAATTCCTTTTCAATTCTATCTATAATTCTGATTGCTTTAATCAGTTGCTATTGTTTGCTTAATTCAATTGCATATTTTATAGATTAGGATTGATTTATTTCGATTGGTGTATGTTCTGTTAATCGTAACCGCGTTTGCTTAATCCGTGTTTGCGTAATCTGTTTGCTTAATCCGGATTTGGGAACATATATCATATATTAGTTTCAATCACGCTTGCTGTTGTTACTATAATCGAAAGGGAATGGAATTCGTTTAGGAACTTGGGAATTATGTGACCGAATGATAAGTTGGAGAACGAAACAGTAGATTAATCGTTTTAAGTTTATTTGATAATCACTTATTTTAATTTCTTTTTGCATTTCGAACTCAAAACTGAACCCCCTTTTTTCTACTGATCCTAATATTGCTAAACTAATCGTGAGTCCTTGTGAGACGATACTCGAGTGTCGCTTTTCCTAAACTACATTTTTAAAACTCGTTTTTGACCCGTGTGCGACAGCGGGATCAGTCTCCTCCAAAGATCAACTTGCTGATTTTTTCACCAAGTCTTTGCTTCCTCAGCCATTTGGTGTTTTATTAGCCAAGTTGGGCATGGTTAACATTTACCATCCTCCAACTTGTGGGAGGGTATTAGAGCATGATACAGATACACATACACCAGTTCTTTCCAATGTACACACCAACACTTAGCTTAATTCACTTGTAATTTCCTACACACTAGTGCACGTTAGTTAGCATAGACTCTCTATCTTGTATATAAACTATAGTGTACATTCATTTGTAACTAATGAAGAAGATGATTTCTTTTCCAATTTCTCATTTCCTAATACACAACTCTCTTTTTTTTCTTTTTTTTTTCTTTCATTCTTTTCTATTTTATTTTTATTTTGTGCGTGGCCACTTGAAGAATCCATCTAATATTCTCCCTCTCACGATTTAATTGAAACAATCAGCTGTCATTTCATTAACTATATTGCAAGTTTCAATATTAATTCTTGTAATTTGCATCGTCAATTGATATAAAGTGTCAGCTGTCTCGGGACACTACAACTGCAGTACCAACCAAACTTTGTTGGTTTAACTTTGTAAGTGCGGAATGCGGATGATAGTAACACATGTACTTATCTAAACACAAACATAAATTTTGAAATATTATGTAGAGATATATATTTAATCATATAAAAAAAATGAAATATGGATTATTCACTATGCCAAAAAAGGTCTTAGACAGCGTTTTTTTAAGCCTTAGACAGCGCTTATAAGCGCTATCTATTTTGGCGCTGTTAAAGGTTTAGACAGCGCTTTTTTTATATGCAAAAGCACTGTTATAGGGTTATTTTAGACAGCGCTTTTCAACCCTAAGCGCTGTTATAGAATAGTATTAGACATCACCTTTCAGACTTAAGCGCTGTTATAGGGTTGTTTTAGACAGCACTTTTTACAGCTAAGCGTTGTCATAGGGAAGTTTTAGAGAGCGTTTTACTGTTAACCGCTGTTATAGGATAGTTTTAGACAGCGTTTTTCATCGCTAGGCGGTGTTATAAGGTAGTGTTAGACAGCGTTTTTCACTGTGAAGTGTTGTTATAGGGTAGTGTTAGACAACGTTTTTCACTGCAAAGTGTTGTTATACGGACACCTTAGACAGCGCTTTTATACAATAAACGCTGTTATATATCACTTAAAAAGCAAAGTTAAATGTAGTTTCTTTCGTATAATTTTCTTCATTCATTATTTCAAAAATCTATAAGGAAATCAAATATCCCACATGAAAATTGATAGCAAAGCATATATATATACTATATACATACAAAATTTACATATAATGTAATACTCCCTAGTACAAGTTCAAAGCTACATATCCTATGTTGTTCCTTCAAATACAAAATTCACAACTCTAAAATTTGAAAGTGTACACTATATAGGGAAGACTCAACACAATTGCTGAAGAGATCAAAATTTACTTCAATAATATTGCTCCAATCAACTAATTAAGACCACACTTAAGCCCACATTGTCATATACTTTGATCTATATTTTCACTTTGACTTTCCAAATATGATATCTTCCTTATGCACCTCATTTAGAACCTGAAAAGTCATACGAGAATTGCTCAATGCAATGGAACATTATTCATTGCTTAACATTGGACAACATAGCATGACATGTGACTCATTCAAATTTATAGCATGTTTTCGATAATTTTATTTAATACAGTAGGGAAAAATTGAACGTTTTAGATGATTGCATCATTTTGTCATTTAACTCTAGCTTATAGTTACTGGTATGGAAAAATAGTGGCTACCCTAAACTTATATTCATATGCACAATTAATTTGAGTGAACAAATTTTATTGCTTAATGCATAAAATAACTAAAATTGATGAACTATTGTGTGTAAATTTGAACATAAAAGAGGAGAAAGGTAACAACAGAAGAGTTAATTAGTAAGATAAATCTCACCTTATGCTTAATAGGACACGTGAAGTCATCAAAGAACTGCATAATACAACATTAAAATGTGACTAAAGTTAAAACAATACATTACTTATGTGTAAATATATATGGACTCATGCTACACAAACAATACATACCAGAGGTTAATTTTTATACATGTCTAATAGGTGAATATGATATAATTAAATGGTATAAATTCTCACCTTGTTATTTTGGATGATGTATATTGGAAATTTCCATGACCTAAAACAAGGTAAAAAAACACACATGTTACAGACATGATTAAGTAGGATTTTATTGGCAACATTAGTTTCAATGAAATTACTCCAATAATGCCTTGAAGCTATGGTGTAGTTTTTTTTTTTTTTGAAAAAACTAAAAGTAATACTATATTAAAATCTATGCATAAGATATGCCTATCAAAGTCTTACAACACAATCAAAACACCTCGAAACAACACAGGGCACTGCTGCAATGCTTAAAAAACCAAACTAACCTCTTTACAAGATATTCCACATCCTGAATATACACTAGTCCTTCAAGATTAAGTAGGCTATCTTAAAAATTAGACCAAAGAAAGGGGTCAAAAACAAAGACACCTCCAATATCATTCTGACCAATCAATCAAGCGCGCAATAATATAACAATCTCATTCTAAGCAGCCAAATGAATAGCAGAAATTTGAGCTCAAGATGATAGCCCCCCTACTTTGGACAATAAAAAAGGAAACTTGTGCACAAAAAAGTTAAAGGAATTCGGACATCGATGGATCTCACTCCTAGCCACAACCAATCCACAGATGACAGGAAAAATGGACAACAGTATTTTTCCTACTGAGGACACAAGGACTAGGTTTTGAGATACAACCAAGACCTCACAAACAACTAAACAATGACCAGAATCTGCCACCTGGTGTGAAAACAACGTACCCAGCCAATAAGAAAGAAAAATTGTAGCAGACAATAATCGAGACAGACGAAAAACGCTCTGGACAACAATGCAGCATTGTGCAACACTAAAAATATCACCCAACAAGCCATGATTCATGTGTTTTAAAAAGTTTCCATATTTTGGAGACACCTGAAAAATTTATTTTAATTTATTGAATGCATAAGAAGCATGATCTTTGAGTGTATCTGGGTCATAACAAAGAATAAGTGAAAAATATGCATTTGTTCACTTACTTCATATCCAATAAAATAAGGACTACCAGATAAATTGTGATAAATCGAAAACAACAAATGCATATTTTTTAAACCACAATATTTACTATGACCGATAAAAAGATAAAAAGATAAAAAGATAGGTTGGTTCTATTTATTAACAGTAATTTTTTATCTTGCTCAAGTCATACATGCTTCTTGGTTGAATATTTGTGAATGCAATGAGATCATCAATTTCAGATTCATATTTTCCTACATCATACACTTCATCAGTAATGTTCTTCACTGTAATGTTATAGAAGAAGTCCGCAACTTGTTCTATAACATTGCAGTGAAGAATATTACTGATGAAGTGTAAGGTGTAGGAAAATATGAAAATGAGGTTGGTGATCTCATTGCATTTACGAATATCCGACCAAGAAGCGTGTATGACTTGAGCAAGATAAAAAATTACTGTCATATAGCTTATATTCATGGATCGAAAGATGAATTTACTTATGAGATTCTTTTTTTTCTCAAGGTGGATTTTTTTTCAAAACAAACACACAAAGAACTACAAAAGTAAAATCATAATAACAAAATATTAAAACATTCAAACAAAAACTTACTTGCAAATAGAGCATTTGTATGCATATGCACTTCGGGCACAACCAATCATCAACAAATCTACTTCTTATACCCTTTCACCGTATCTTTTTTTTTTTTTGACACAATAATAATAATTTGCACTATAAAGGAGCACTAAAATAAAGGAGCATGTCTCAGAATTAGACACACATTACTACATTCTGCACTGACACTAAAGGCACTAGTTTAGGCCTCAAATAAATAGAACCAACCTAGTAGTATATGGAAAATACTTTTTAATGTTAATATGGTAAAAATAAATATTTACTATATCCCATAAAAAAGAATTAAATTGTGCCCATAAAAAGAAAAGAAAAACATTAAAACACGATATCCCCTAAATGTTAATTATGAATAAATAGAAGTTTTTAGGAAAATATGCCAATTTTTAAAGGTTTTCTTTTTTGGATGAAAAATTTATTGTTTTTCTTTTTAGGATATGGTAATAAAACGAAAAATATAGATTTTTTATATAAACGTAATGTTAACTATATTGGTAATAATAATAATAATAATAATAATAATAATATTTGTACTAGTATTTTATGGAAATTATTTTTTAATGTTAATTATGAATAAATAGAAGTTTTTAGGAAAATATGTCAATTTTTAAAGGTTTTCTTTTTTGGATGGAAACTTTATTGTTTTTCTTTTTAGGATATGGTAATGGTAATAAAACGAAAAATATAGATTTTTTTTAATAAAAGTAATAATAATAATAATATTTGTTCTAGTAGTATATGGAAAATCTATATTTTAATGTTAATATTGTAAAAAAAATTCTATATTTATTATATCCGCTAAAAACGAAAAACATTAAACTGTACCCATTAAAAGAAAAGAAAAACATTAAAAACTCGATGTCCCCTAAACATTATTTAAGAATATTAATTAATCACATATATACTATTCTTTTTATATTTAAAAAGTATTTCATTTGTAACAAATGTAAATAAAAAGTATCTAAAAAATTGAATGTATTTGGTCCAAGACATAAAACATTTAACTTTAATTAGATCTCTTTTATTTATATTTTTTTATGGAGGAAGTAATAAAATTCTGCAAAATTATTTAATAGAAATTTGTTTCACATTCATAAGTAAATAATTTAAAAATAATACCATTCTTTTTACGCAAAAAATAATTAATACTATTAAGCATTATCCACTAATATAATTTTTCCTTATATTTTAGACTGTTGTATTTTATTTTATTTATATATTTAGACCTGTATATGCATGTGTCTCTTCTCTGATCGATATGCAAACAATAAAAACACCAATTTTATTGAATTACATTTCAAATTTAATCAATCTTAACTGCAATGTCTGTCCCATTTCTATTTTCTTCTCCTGCTCTTTATGTCTCATTTCACAAGAGAGGATTTTCTTTTAACTTGGTTTACTTAGAGATCGGAATTATATTACTCTCATATTTTTGAATGAATTTTTTTTATTCATGTTTATAATATTAGAAGATTTCCACAAAAATTTAACTTTTTTTAAAGAAACGATGAATTAAATATAAATTTTAAAGCATATAGAAAAC
Organism: Trifolium repens; assembly: GCA_030408175.1. Taxonomy (NCBI): domain Eukaryota; kingdom Viridiplantae; phylum Streptophyta; class Magnoliopsida; order Fabales; family Fabaceae; genus Trifolium; species Trifolium repens. Next base: position 14,945,247 of record CP125847.1, read on the forward strand.
TTTAAAATTTAGATTTAATTCATCCCTAGTTAAAAATAATAATTTTTTGCAACAGAGAATTGTATAATGTACTAAACATGGTTTCACCATCAATTGTAACAAGTTTTTCAACAATGTTCCTCTTGAAAGGTTTTCTTACTTGAGTGGTTCATCTATGTGCAACAACTTCAAGGGGACAGAACTACTCTCATTTGTGAAATGAACCAGTATAAACTTCTCTTGTGTGATTCTTTTCTTTCCCTCTCTCTCTTTTGTAATGAGTATTTATCTGCTGTCAACTTTGATTCTTTTATTCACACCAAACACTTAAGAGTTAAGAAAAAGAAAAAACTAATACAATTCAACCCCCATTTCTTGTGTTTTTCTCACTATCAGAATATGGATTATGTTATCCATGATGTGGAATGATATAAAATATTATATCATAAGTATGATATGTGAACATTCATGCATTTATAAGTCTAAATCCAATGACATAGATATATGGTGATAAACCACGACTTGGAAATGACTTAGAATATGGATTATGTTATCCATGATGTGGAAATGGTACAATATGCATATAGAAGTGTCTAGATGAACATGGTATTACTATGTGGCATTAGAATTCATTTAGGAATATGTGCTCTCATATATGTGTGATAATTGATAATTGACATCCCATTTGAATTACATCTTAAGATATGATAAACACTTAAGGATGATGTTTTAATAATTATTACATGATTATAATGTATTTTACTTGGTAGATGAGCTTATCCGATACATGTCTGAGTTTATCTGTAACATGTATGTGTTGCATTTATGCAACTAATGTTATTTTATTAGTTAGTGTCTCATACTCCTTGTGTCTCGACATTTGATTTGTGATTGTTTACTAACCCTCTATTTTATGTTTGTGCTGATCCGTTTGAGATGATTGTTTACTAACCCTCGACAATTGTAACAGCAGATAATAGCTAACATTTGAGATGATGATAGCCGTCGAAATGGATCTAACAGTTTCACGACCATGTGAGGAGCGTATATGCAACAGAGGGTATAAAGTAACTATTGTATCCGTTAGCCTTGACTTTGCATTGGAAACCTCCGTGAAGGAGTGGAACAGATCTTAACACCAATTATTGAAGCATTCCCTAATTGAACCTTATGGTTTTTAATTCAGAAAAAAAAAAACAGGATTATCACTTTAAATAGTAAGAATCCATTTTAATTAATTGATGATATAGTGCATGGTGTACTATGGTGAATTTTTAATTCCTTCACGAGGAACACAGCCTAATTTTTATAATGGAGCACGAGTTTTTTTGTTCCTATATGTTTTAACATTTACAATTTACAAATAGTATTTGGTTGAATCGTATCGGTCATTTGGCAACAATAAAAGTATACATTGTTTGACTGAAGTATAATCAGCTGACTAATAGTTAAATGGCAAAATGTATATGCATGTTTTTAATAAATAAATATTTAAGTTTTATGTTTGTTACATATAAGTTCTTTAAGTTTTTTTAAATAATAAATATATCATTTAAGTCTGTAATTTGTAACATTTAGATTGTAACAGCCCGTTTTTCATGGCCCAAAAGTAGGCACTTTTTTTTTTTTTTTTCAACTAACACTCAGAGTGCGCATAGAATATTTTTCAATGAGCCGGCATTCAAATATACAAAAAGACTCATTACCATAAGGTGCTTCGACAAGCAAAATGTATTCCTGAATAATTACAATCCAAGTCTAAGTATACAAATACTTACAACAAAACAAAGTTAGAAACCCTATGCTAACCAAAAAGCACGGTGCACAAAACACACCGGCGCATAGTCTAACTAAACTAAAACTCCAGCCGCTCACTGGGGCCTGGAACAGCCACCGTCGTCACCACGACCTAACCCATCATCTGGGTGGGATGAGCCCGCAAATGAAAGAAAGGGTCACCACAAAATAAAAAGTATGTGTATATATAACCGGTGCGAGAGAGGATACAATTACCAAATATACAAATACCAACATAGAAAGCTCTTTAAACACATAGCCATTCCCACCAACGGGTTCATATTTATAATGCACACCAAGCCTATCAATGCAGACTCTAAATGATTGTGATCACCCTAGCTGGGTCTTTTTCACATGCATGGATTCCCACACTCGTAGGTCCAACCCCAACTAACAAACCAATACAAAACCCGTAGCCCATCACGGTCACTACGAAACCTGATAAAACACCGTAGAACAATAATAAAATCCCGTAGCCCATCTCGGACACTACGAAGATTAGAGTGGACCCAATCTCTGTCAATCACACCCCGTAGCCCATCACGGACACTACGTATTATAAACCACATAAACACCGTGAAACATCAATAAAATCCCGTAGCCCATCACGGACACTACGAAGATTAGAGTGGACCCAATCTCTGTCAATCACACCCCGTAGCCCATCACGGACACTACGTATTATGCCCACTAAAATAAACACCAGTGGACCCAATCTCTGTCAGTCGCACCCCGTAGTCCCCTCTCGCAACTACTTACTAACAATGCATGAACATACGATCTTCAAATCTATGCTAATGCAACACGTACATATATTGTCAAAATCATATGTACAACCCACACAAACATACATATATATCTAATCATATGTATTCCAAACACCTGTTCATACATATATTCTCATAATCATATGTAAACAGCGCAAATATTTTAAACACGTTCTCATCACGAGAATACATAATACAAACATGCCAAAACACACAGCAATTGCATACACCGCATAACAAAGCATGTCGTAACCGTTTTAAAGACGGAAATAAAGTGGAGCCCTTACCTTAACAAGCTTCCGTTACTTTCTCTCGTCAAATCTACGATACGCGCTACCTAAAAGTTAAGCAGCGTACAATCAATAAAATATTCCTCGTTTATCCTATCGAAACGAAACTTGCTCTCAAAGCTCCAGAGGGGTCTAAGGTACTTTCTAAAGCCATCCCTCAATGATTTCAGGTTATTCTCATAGTGTTCAAAAATTCACGAAGTTAATTGTACTATTTTTACACCACGAAAATCATTTTGTTTTCAAATCATAAACTAAAACCATTTTGGATTTTTCCACTTCAAGAACTTGTTTCACACACAACAAAACTATTTGAAACACAACTAAAACTTTTCAAAAATATTTTTATGAAAAATCGAAGTTTTCTTGCGTTACAAGTTACACATTTTTTTTCTTCCTAACAACCTTTCCTATACTCATTTTTCTTCAAAACTAAGATTATCCAACACATACAAAATTTTCACACAATTGTGGACTTAGAAAAATTTTGGAATTTCTTCCCCCACACAAGATAGGCCACGGACATTTTTCTTAAAAACACCCTTCTACTCAAAATTTTTCACTTCTAAATGCATGGTAATATCCCATAATACCTAACTAGCACTTATCAAAACGATTTAGAAATTATAGAGTCGAATCGCAAATTTTCGAGAAATCTCAAATTAGGTTTTTCTTAAGGCAAGTGATCATTTTCTTTTCAAAACATCCCATAACCAATCAAACAATTAAACAATGATCATGGGAAGCTATTTGCCTCTAAACAATTTTCGAAATTCGATTCCTCGAACCCTATATGGGTGCCACGGCCAAATGAGGCAAAAAGGGCAACCCTACACATTTTTTTTCATTTGAAACCCTAGCCCACAAGCGTTAGCGCGTAACGATATTCGATCGTATACCCGACTCTTTTTGAAACTCGAAATAAATTTTTTCTGAATTGTGTTCTTCGAGTCGCTCAAGAACACGAGAATAATTTTTTTCTCATTTTTCGAAACTAATTTCATATTCACCAATCCATTTTGTCACAAAGCTTGAAACTAACTTCAAAAACCAAAATCATACAACACACCCAAAGTTATGATCATTTCAAGAAATTTTCTTCAAAACCTCACCAACAAAATTGTGAAATTTGAAATCACCATGAGAATCACATACATGCTTCACTAATATATCCTACATAACACTCTTAAACACTACTATGGAATCAAAACTAATTAAAACTAAATTCTCAAAATTTCTCTCCCAAGAACATAATCATGAGACTCTAAATTCAAGAGGTTTTCATGGAGAATTAAGGAAGAGAATTGTTAGTTACCTTGAGGAGATGATGATTCCTTAATAGGCTAATGATCCAAGCTTGATAAGATGAGAAAATGGAATTTTTTGAATGGATGAGTGAATGAGTGAGTGAGTGAGCCGTGAGAATGAAGAGAGGAAGGAAGAGTTTTGTGATTTTTTGCTTCTATGACCAAATAGATAAACCTCCTTACTATTTACATCCACTCTTGTGAAATTTAGGCCATTGGATCAAATAGTGTAAAGTTTTCTAATCAAACCCTAACCATTGGATCTAATTAGTCATGATTGCTTTTTGAACAAATATCCACTTTACGCCACTCCGCTCATCGCGTTTGTTCTCGGCGAGTCGCACCTCGCTAACGGACGGGAATCGCAAAAATATAAAATCTACCAAATAAACGTCCGTCGTAAACCGTTTCCAAATATTATCGCTAAAACTTTTTCCTCGACTGTAATTTATTTCCTTAGCTCCCAAAAATATTCTGAATCTAGTTTCCAACTTGCGCCGATATATAAAGTCTCCAATTAAAATTCGACGGAAAACAGAAACCGTAAAATTTTAAGAAGCGGGTACAGTTTTCTACTCGTTTTTCCAATAAACGGAGAAAGTCGAGACTCAAAATTCTGAATGCACAGGAATGTTCAGATTGATAAATAAAGACCATGGGCCAAAAGTCTGGGTTTTATTTATGCGTAAGGAAAAAGCAGTCTCCAAAGTGATCCAAAAATCTTACTATAAAGTGGTCTTGGTTCATGGCAACCATTGGATCAAATTGCTTTATGGATAAACACAAGATTAAATCCAATCTTCCAAAACAAGACACGTACTCAGCTCTCGCGCGTCGCGACGAACGTAAATCTCAAAAACGTAAAAAAACTACGGAAAGAACGTCCAACGTTAAACATTTCCAAAACTTATCGCCGAATCTTTTTTTCGCGACTGTAATTTTCTTCCATACCTTAGAAAATTATTCTCAGAACATATCCTAACTCGCGCAGATATATAAAACTTCCACCCGAAACCTCACTTAAAACAGACGCAGTAAGATTTTCCGTCAGCGGGTAAAATCCCACTCGTTTTTCCAAAAACAAGAATAATCCAAAACTCGCCATTCTGACTTCACAGAAATCTCCTCATACATAAAAGAAGACTACAACCCAAAAGTCTGTGCCTTTCCAGTGCACGAGCACAAAACAGGCTCCGTTTCAGCAAAAATCTCCTTAATGTGACGATACTCACAAAAACAGCTTCATCAAAAACCCTAAAACTTGTAGCCATTACTTATTTTATTCACCAAAAGGTACAGTGGAATTACGGGTCTTACATTACTACCATCCAAAAAGAAGTTTCGTCCTCGAAACTAAAGGTAAGAGTAATAACTCAACTAGTCATTACCATCACCAACACAACAGAATCCCTCAGGATTAGGTGTAGCCACAAAGATGCTAACACCGGGTGAAGCCACACAGATGCTATCACCAACACACTGGCACAACCGTGCATATCGCAACCTTCTACATAGTCCCACTGGTTTCAAACTCTGGACACAAGCTAGACATCACACAATGAGTTCACAACCCCAAAATTCACTTTACTCCGAAGGTTCATACACTCTAGTCCCCCAAGGACCCTAGGTAAACATGACAAATTCACGAGGTCACCCTTTTCCGCCTCTGCGGCATAGCCCACTCCATTAGTTTCACACGAAGCAGTGACTGGCTACCCTCCAAAAAGAAACACCGAAACTTTCTGTGCACCACCAAAGCTAGCAAAACTAGTCAATTCCATTCAACACGACTCCGTCTATTATCAACAAGAGATTAAGGATGATCAGTTCCTCAATTTGTCAATGAATAGTCGACAATCATGATGGTGGTCTAGACCATCTTTACCCAACTTAAACGATGCTTCAATTCGCTTGTGCTCGATGTCCTCCGAGTCACAAGGGTTCCACAATTCTTTCAAGGTTTCTCTTAATGTTTCCCTCGATCTCTTACGAATACAAGGTCGAAGTCGTAAGACACAACACTCAAACACATCGTTCAAGCTCTCATGATTCCACTCATGAAACATCTGTTGGACATCATTCAACAGTAATACAATGCCACCACGGCAATTACCACCAAAACTATTTCATTCCAATCAAGTTGTCTCCTCTATAGAAGATTTTCCCACTTTACCAATATCCATCAGTCCGTGACTCAATGAGTATGCCGAACCGTCTGCTCACATATAAATCTCTTTCCAATCACGACTTAAATAATACCACCCCAACCCCCGGTTGGTGATTACACTCCTCACAGTCTTGGCACCTGCCAAACTAAACCATCTACTTCTCTTGGACTCCCTTATCCAAATCTCCAATTCTCTAGAATCGGTCCCTTATACTTTAACATTACTTCCAAAAGGGCACTTAGATAAATCTCGCGTGCCTTAAACAAAACGTTTATCCTCGTCGACGGCCATCGTCGGCGCACATCCTCTTTACAACGTATTCTCATTCTATTCCTGAACTCTCCTGAGTTCCTTTTCTCTTACAATTAAATCCTCTTTTACCCAAAAGAGCTTGTCACCCTGACCATTCTTAATTATTCCCAACATCACCCTTTCTGTCGAGATACCTACTTTCAAAATAACTCTTAGGACATTCCTCACATTACTATTGTCTAACCATCCTTGTTGACAACATCTGAATCCCTTATACTTACTCACTACCGATTTTCCATCATACCACGTCTCTCTTATTGTAACCACTACAATGAACCAAAGCTCTACAAGCTTCCATCAACTTGCCATTAGACAATTTCTTATCCTTCTTATTTCCAAAATTAGGTGTGAGACAAATCCCTTCGCCAATCTTCAATTGGCATAAGCCACATCTTCATGGGCTTCTCTCTAAATCCCCATTCTTTTCTAGACCCAGAAACAGATCCACAAACCATTTCATCTCCATCCCTCTTTCTCCTCTTTGAAGATGAATTCATCAAATGAAAGACAACCAAACAATGGAACATTTTCTCTACGAGTTCGGCTAGAAACACCACTAGCCATACTTATTGTTAACACATTCTTTCCATGACTAACCTCCCTTTTACGACTAACTCATCGATGTCATAACCTCTACAAAACTCCAATCAGGCCTGTATCATCAATATACCACTTTGCAATTCTTTTTTTCAGTTCAACAGCAACCTAAAGTTGGTTCACAAACCACCATGACACATTATCTTTATGGTTGCACTTTCGTCGTGTTTAGTGACCATAAAAGTCTTAAGTATCTGTTCGATCAGAAAGAGCTTAATATGAGGCAACGGAGGTGGATGGAAACTTTGAAGGATTTTGATTTCACCTTAGAATACCATCCGGGGAAAGGCTAATGTGGTAGTAACAGCCCGGCGACCAGCCACACAGATGCTGAAGCCCCGCTGCTCGTTACCAGCTTAATCACTACCCCCCTTGTAGTGTTTTTGCCTCCGTAGTGATTCGAACCATGCACCCTGGGGATAAATACATGTTCAATGCAATCACTACTACCAATTGAGCTACTAGCTCAATTGGTAGTAGTGATTGCATTGAACATGTATTTATCCCCAGGGTGCATGGTTCGAATCACTACGGAGGCAAAAACACTACAAGGGGGGTAGTGATTAAGCTGGTAACGAGCAGCGGGGCTTCAGCATCTGTGTGGCTGGTCGCCGGGCTGTTACATAGATCTTCCGGTTGTCCCCTGTTACTTAAAAAATAGGACATAGATGTTACAAATTACAAACTTAAAAGATTTATTTGTTACAAACGTAAAACTTGAAGTACATATATGATTTTTATTATTTTCATTCAAAATAGTTGTAAAAAATAGTAAAGTCTAATTATAAAATAATAAAAATATTATTGTAAGTCTTGTGACAGTAATAAGCATTATATATAAACAAATGTATATACATATTGCATGAAAATATAATTAAAAATAATTTATAAAGTACTTAAATATTCATTTATAATTGTTATTTTAATAGTTTTGAGGGACTGAATCTCCGCAAGACGGAGGGATAAATTTTTTCCTAAACCTCTCACGGGGACTCTCCCCTCTATCCCCATGGAAAAAAATTTCCCATTATCAGATCCCCAAACGAGACAATCCCCACGAAGATCCAATATTTACGGATGAAATTGACATCGCTAAAACCATAGAATCAATCCTCTTATTACTAATAAGCACCAACAGGACATTATTCCACTTATTAATTAAATGCATACATTATGCAAGAACTTAATTCATCAAAACAAGAACAAATCTTACCTAACATAGTTATAGGCAGCAAAATCAAAATTCATGCAATAGACTTCATAAATCCATCTTCATAAGAATAAGTCTCCACAAACACAAATGTTGAAACATCTTGGCCAGTCAAACTCAAACGTCCACCACCTTCAAAATTATTATACCATCTAATATCCAAACAAGAAGTACTAGATCCATTTTCACAAAATACAAACTTATAAGTATTAAGTCCATATTTCCTAATAAGAAATGTGCCATTCAATGTTTGCATACCTGGATAATTTTCTGGACCACCAATACCAACACAAGATTTTTTAATAACATTATCAACAAATATTAACCATTTTGATAATTCAACACAATCAGGTTTGTTAATGAACTCAATCTCAATAGGTGTACCGGTTAAGATATCATAGCTTGTTCCGATAATGTTGAATTTCACTGCTATGCCTCTTTCATCAGTAAAATCTTGTTCCAAGACGGTAACGGGACACTTCGAATCACCAGTTTTTTCTAGTTTTACTCTTCCGCTATGGATGCCGTAGAATGATGGGATAATGTAGTAACGACCATCTGGGTAAATGGGAAAAAAATTTGTGTCAATTATATGTCTACCATCATCATCATCAAATGAGAAAGATGGTGAAAGATTGGTGATGAAAGTAAATAGGAGGAAGGAAAGGGTGAGTGAAGAACAAACAAACTTCATTATTTGCTAATGAGTATTTTGTTTCTGTTTTGGTTGATTAATTATCTCTGCGCTGCCCATTATATATACAGAAAAATTATAACAAGTGTATTTGGACAATATGTAATTAAAGAATCAAACTAAGTACTAATTGCTTACAAAAAAAAAGGGTTAATACGTCTTTAACCCCCTACAAAGTAGGCGAGTTTTGTTTTATCCCCTGTATTTTTTTTTTTTTTCAATTTTTTTTTATTTACCCCCTTGGATGTACTTTTTAAATCGGTTATTTTGTTCAACCGTTTTAAAAAGTGTTGTTTTTTAAATCGGTTATTCTGTTTTTTTTTCCTGCCACGTCAGCAAAAGGGGGGTAAATAAAAAAAATAAATTTTGCAGGGGGTAATCTCAAAAAAAAAATATTACAGGAGGGTAACGTAAAACTCGCATACTTTGCAAGGGGTAAAAACCTATTAACCCAAAAAAAAAAAGTCTAAATGTTTTTATTTATTTTTATTGTTTAGTGAAAACAAATATTTTGATCAGAGACTAATATTTTGATCAGAAATTGAACCCTGAATCAAATGTTAAGGACAGGGGCGGAGCCAGGAATTAAACATAGGGGGGACTGAGTTTAAAATGCTGTATAATTTTTTTTTTTAATAAAAAATGTCGTATAACTTAATATATATAAAATGTTGTTTTTATAGAAAAACTATTACATATATAAGAAATTTAAAAACATATAAGCAATATCCAAAATCAATATATGTAAGTTTTTTAAGTATAAAGAATACTCAAAAGGTAAAACAAAATACACAACATGTTTTATGTTACAAGTTAAAAATTAATACAAAGTCCTTTTTAGCACTATGAACAAAATAATACATAGGTTTCACACACCAAAATAGCCAACAAAGACAAGCAACCACAATTACTAACCAAAGAGTTTCATTTCTAAAAAGTGTCTATAATAAATTTCACTCTAAACACATCGCGTGCTTGCACACTTTTTTTACCGTAAAAGACAAAGACCCAATATATATAAATATATAGTAGTACTTCCTCTTGTCCTTTTTATAAGAGACAAATTGAGTCAAAAAAAAATTGATTTATCTAAATTATATTATAAACCAAATACATCAATTTTTATTGACTCAATCGTCATCTATAAAATAGAACTAAGTATCATATTACTAATATTATATAGAAAATATTCAAAGAGGTAGGGGGGACCACAGCCACCCCCTGTCCCCCCTGTACCTCCGCCCCTGGTTAAGGACCCTTATTCAAAACAAAAAAAAAGGTTAAGAGACCTACATATCTACCATTTTAGCAACATGTTGCGGTTGTTTTATAAATCTTTAAAAAGTGTCCGCATCTTTAAGGAATCAAAATAAGTACTTCTTTGGAAAAGAAATTTGTGTATTTATTATTTTAGTAGGTTTTTGACTTTATAATTGAACCACTTTAGATCACTGCTCAAAATCATCAATAATTCTAACGACGATTGATAATATTTTTTAACTTAAGAGGTAAAAATTTATAAATCTCTTTGACTTTCGGTTAAAATTGTGACATAATTGACGGTATTTTAATAAGTTACAACTTTATTGTTTTTTATTTAAATTGAATAATGCCTACTCTATCCTTTCATAATTTGGGAATATTTACCCATCAAACAATGAGAGTAAGCCACACAATTAATTACGTTTCACAACACAAAAGTGCCAACCCAAAATTGTTGCATCCATTAGTGCTATCGCCCAAGAGAAAGATGAAACCCTCAGAGATTACATTAAACGCTTTACAAGGGAAACAATAGAAGTAAAGGGAGCAAATGACAGGCTAAAGTGTTTCGTTTTTTAGAAAGGTTTATGGACGAACACTGTTCAAAGATATATTGGGGCTGAAAGAGCCACAAACTATGAGTGAGTTTGTTATCTTCAAATCAACCCTATATCAATTATGAAGAGAAGTTGCATAGCTGACAAGGTGGAAAAAAGAAAAAATCTGATAAGAAGGATGAGAAGGCCCGAGATGAAAAGACCAAGAAGGGATCACAAAGAAGGCAGAGTATACCCCTTTAAACATTTCAAGAGAAAGAATCCTATAAGAGTGTGCCAACACAAAATATTTAGAGGCCAGTGCAGATTTCTTAGAGAGCTCAAAGAGGGTCCAAGGACAAACAAAACCAAGTTCTGCAGATTTCAAAGAAGCCACTAAAGAGAAACTAGATAAAGGGAAGCACCCATTTGATGCATTCGTTATGGGAGGATTCCTCAAACATTACATTGATTCGTCTTTTGAAGAAGAGGAATCCCAAGAGGAAAGTGCGAAGCCAAATAGAGATAGAGAATGAAGATATTATAACTTTTCAATAGTCTTTATCATAGGAGGACTCTCATCACCTAGTAGTCCACTTAAGGGCACAACCAAGAGAAGAATCAATGATTTGAGAAGAAACTACAAGCTCGTCATACACCAGAAAGCCTTGTATGTCGATCCCGAGTTGTTCATAAACCTGAGATTTTCGAGGAAATTACTTAGCTCTGTATGAAAGCACGAACCTCCAGGGCTTCAATGGGTCTACTGTTAGACGTTGCGGCTACGACTTAGGGTGGGGGGTGTATAAGCCGAGGTACACTTTTCAAAGTTTTTCAAAAGGATTTATTAAAACGAGAGTGGAGCGGAAGCAGTGCTAGATCACGCCAAACCCGGACCCTATTGAAAAGAAGCACAATGCGGATAAAACGGAAAATGTGTAATTCCAATTACTAACATATTGTTTCGATTAAGCAAGATAATGATAACTAGTTTTCAACAAAGCGAAAGGATGAAAACTCGTTTGGAACTTTAATCGAACACTTGGTGTTTGTTGTTGAATTTTTACTTTGAAAATGACACTATCAAGTTGTTAGACTACTTGGCTACCACTTAGAAGGGGGGTTTGAATAAGTGGCCCTTTTAAACAATGTTGATTTTAAAAAATTTAGTTTAAAAGGTACGCGCGGAAGCACCACCGGATCGGTAGTCTCTTTGCACCCGATTGATCACTGAAAAAGTAGTATAGCCTTGAACGTATGATGATAAAGAACTAGAAACGATCGTGTGCAAAATATTCGAATTAAACGATCCAATAACACAGTCCAAGCAAGTTACAAAAATATAGAGCTAATCCAATCACAATCAAGATATTTGTCAATTGAATTTTGGTGCACACGTACGAACACAAAAATTCAATCGAATCGAAAATTAAAGCAATTGCGTAAAGTAAAAGATTAAGGGAGAAAGACACAAACGATTGATTAGGGAGTTCCTCGGCTTTCGTGTCGTCCTCGCGGTCGGCCGGGTACGTCTCCCCCCAAATAACCAAACGGGTTATTTGAGCGTATATTGATTAAAAACGATTGAACTAAAGTGCACAATTTACAAAAGACTCCAATAATCCTATACCGAATCTAATGCAAACTATGCGTAATAACCTCAACAAGTAATGAAGCTTCTCCCTCTGATTCCAACGATCCTAACCGTGCGCAAATCCTCGCACCGATCGTCCAGCTGAGTACCTCGCTTCTTCGTTGTTGATCCTTCAAGATATCGCACAATCTTGAATCCTTAAGAAAAACCCAAACCTTCTTCACAAATCAACTCGATCACGCCTCTGATTCACCGCAAGCCGTATCGAACGTTATCGACAAAATGTACAACCTTTATCCGAATGATCCCATACTCACTCTTCAATGAATTGCAATTTGATGGAAGATGATGATCTTGTGAAGAATAACTCGTTGATCCAAATTCTTCAACCAATTTGAATCCCAAAGGGTTTATCAAAGCTATTTCACATTCTAACAGGTTTTTCTCTCTTTACAATAACAAAGCACATTGCTATTTATAGAGAAAATAGAATTGAGCAAATTTAGGCAAAACTTAACATACATGTATCGATACAAATGATGGTTTGTATCGATACAAGCCCTTTGACCAGCGTTCAAATATGAAAATTTGACCTATGTATCGATACAAACACGTATGTGTATCGATACATACATCAGTTTCTTGAAATCTTGACTGATATGTATCGAAGCATGCAAGCATGATTCGATACATCATGCACTCTCTGGTTTTCTGAGAGATATAGGTGTGTATCGATACATGCAAGCATGATTCGATACACAGGTGACTCTTTGCCTCTGAGAGATCACTTTTGTATCGATACAAGTGATATATGTATCGATACAAATTGCACAAAATCAGTTCTGAAGTAATTTCAGGACATTTGTATCGATACACATGTATATGTATCGATACATAATACCTAAAAATCAATTTTTCAAAGTTTAAAAATAGTTTTTCGCTGTCAAGTCATTTGTAATGTTGCCAAAATATGTTATACTCTATTTTCATGTGTTTTGACAATTATTAAAACATGAGAATGAACTGGTGCACTTACACAAGTGTTTTCACAAACACTTGGTGTGCGTGAATTTCAACAACAACAAACGACAAGATACCGACTAGAATTCAAACGTGAATTCAAAGCAAATAATAAAAAATGATAAAGGAAAGTAAAGAGACACGAGACTTGATTAGGGAGCTCAATGATTTCTTTCATTAGAAGAAGAGAGCTCATTAGAAGTATCAAGTTCAAACAATTTTAACCATAGTCATATCGTGCACTTACATTGGTCGAAATGCACTATATGATGAAAGTTCCTAATCAAAATAATTACATACAAAGATATGCCAAAATATATCAATGGCGAATACCAAATATCATGATAAACATGGAATGCAGAATAACAAACCAAAACCAACTCATGAATATTGTAACACTTCGACATTTTAATCAAGTAACATATCCAAATACGGGACGAAATAAACAAAGCAATGCAACAAATGCATAAACATAACATGATTATCCATACAAACAAAATTAATCATATGAAAATATATGTCTATGTATGCACACAAAGTCACATATAAGAACAAAACAAACATATACGAACCAAGTATGAACTTAATATGGCAATTGTAATGATTTTTGTCAAATCCTCATTTTAAACGTATGAGTCTCAAAAACTTATAAATATTTTTGAGCAAAATTCTTGGAAATGGAGGATTAGACAACTATCAAAGCAAATATCATACTAAGGTGAAAGTTATATGTATATGAACCAATGTACAAATGCTAAGTAAAAACAAATATAAAGGTAAAGGTAGAGAATAGAATCTTCCATTGAGTGTTAGGTGGAGGAAGTGATCAATTTCCACACCATTGTAAGTGTTGAGTTGAAGCTTTTCTCATCGCTTTCCTTGTTCATAAGTCTTGAACTCCATTGTTGTCGGTGTCTTTTGTCAATGGTTTCAAGACGTTTTCCTACATACTTAGACATTTGAAATAGGTCCCCAACTCATGTTGGGTCATAGTTGGTTAGTAGCACCATTATTGCTTAACTTAGGTAACCATTGCAATTTGTCTTTTGGTACCAAGATTTTTCGAGCATGGCATTTTGCAATAGTATGACCCTTGTCACAACAATAATGACAAACGATATGTGAGTCACTCTTCTTTTGATCCATTTTGAAATGTTTAGAATTTTTGTTTTTGATTTTCAAAGTGTTTTGAAAATGTTTTGGATCAACTTGATGAGAGACTCTAGGTTTTGATGAATTTTCCACTTTGTCCTTGAGAGTCTTAATATTTTTTGACAAAGTGATACAATTATCACAACCAACTATATTACTATTATCATGACTTGCACTTGACCTTTCTAATAATGATACCTTGAAAACTTTCAACTCTTCTTCCGTTTTGGAAACTTTCTTTTCAAGAGCTTTGTTAACTTTTATAATTTCTTTTAATCGTTTGAAAGATTTCCTAGTTTCACTACATAGGTCCTCAAATGCACTTTGCAAATCATGATATTCTAACGAAGTATATGAGCTAGAAGGATTTTGGTTTACCTTTTTGGGAGCTTTATCCTTCTTTTTGTGGTGATGAGTTGTGAAGCATACATTAGCCACTTCGCCTTCATCACTTGAACTAGAGCTTGATGATGAATGAGATGAAGAGCTACTACTCTCCCATGCAACATAAGCTTTCTTTCCTTTGCTCCTCCTTTTGTTTGAAGATGACTCCTTTTCTTTTCTTTTGAGATTAGGACAATCTGGCTTGTAGTGACCAATTTGGCCGCACTCATAGCATATCCCTTTCTTGGAGTACCTAGCATCTTCATTCTTCCGGCGGTAACCACTATCTTTCCGAAACTTCTTAAGATTGTCATCGGAATGTCTTATCCCATTCTTTCTCACATATCTATTATAGCGTCGAACGAAGAGCCCCATTTCCTCATCATCGGAATCGTCTTCGCTTGAGCTACTCTCCACTTGCTCAACCTTTTTGGACTTGGATTTGGAGGCCTTTAGAGCAATGGACCTCTTATCCTTTTCTTTTTCCTTTTCGTTGTGTTTCTCCTTTTTCTCACCTTTCTCATGCTTTTCCAACAAATTAAGCACTTGTTCATGTTCCGTTAGCTTACCAAATAAGGTTGTGAGACTTAAAGTTGTAAGATCATTTGCTTCTTTGATTGCGGTGACCTTTGGTTGCCATGACCTATTAAGACATCTCAAAATCTTATTAGTAGCATCTTGATTAGTGATTGGTTTACCTAGACCATGTAACTTGTTGGTAATTTTTACAAACCTTTGTTGCATATCCGCAATGGTTTCACCATCTTGCATATGAAACAATTCGAACTCTTGAGTTAAGGTGTTTATCTTGGATATTTTGACTTCATTAGTACCCTCAAAATGAGTAACTAATGTATCCCACATTTCTTTGGCCATTGAACAATGCGACACATGATAAAATTGTTCAATCCCAAGGGATGAAATAAGTATGTTTTGTGCCTTTGCATCGTAATTGACCTTTTTCTTATCATCATCCGTCCATTGTGCCATAGGCTTATTGGTGACAATGCCATTAGGATCGGTGTTTGTCGGAACAAACGGACCGTTCTCAATAGCATTCCACACTTCACCATCAAAAGAATTGATGTGTATGCGCATACTACTTTTCCAATAATCAAAATGATCTCCATTGAATATAGGTGCCCGATTATAAGCCCCTTTAGGTGCAAAAGCCATGTTTTCTAATAATTGGCACAATCCACCGAATTTTGTGAACAAAATTGAACCGGGATCGTGATACCACTTGTTAGACTACTTGGCTACCACTTAGAAGGGGGGGTTGAATAAGTGGCCATTTTAAACAATGTTGATTTTAAAAAATTTAGTTTAAAAGGTACGCGCGGAAGCACCACCGGATCGGTAGTCTCTTTGCACCCGATTGATCACTAAAAAAGTAGTATAGCCTTGAACGTATGATGATAAAGAACTAGAAACGATCGTGTGCAAAATATTCGAATTAAACGATCCAATAACACAGTACAAGCAAGTTACAAAAATATAGAGTTAATCCAATCACAATCAAGATATATGTCAATTGAATTTTGGTGCACACGTACGAACACAAAAATTCAATCGAATCGAAAATTAAAGCAATTGCGTAAAGTAAAAGATTAAGGGAGAAAGACACAAACGATTGATTAGGGAGTTCCCCGACTTTCGTGTCGTCCTCGCGGTCGGCCGGGTACGTCTCCCCCCAAATAACCAAACGGGTTATTTGAGCATATATTGATTAAAAACGATTGAACTAAAGTGCACAATTTACAAAAGACTCCAATAATCCTATACCGAATCTAATGCAAACTATGCGTAATAACCTCAACAAGTAATGAAGCTTCTCCCTCTGATTCCAACGATCCTAACCGTGCGCAAATCCTCGCACCGATCGTCCAGCTGAGTACCTCGCTTCTTCGTTGTTGATCCTTCAAGATATCGCACAATCTTGAATCCTTAAGAAAAACCCAAACCTTCTTCACAAATCAACTCGATCACGCCTCTGATTCACCGCAAGCCGTATCGAACGTTATCGACCAAATGTACAACCTTTATCCGAATGATCCCATACTCACTCTTCAATGAATTGCAATTTGATGGAAGATGATGATCTTGTGAAGAATAACCCTTTGATCCAAATTCTTCAACCAATTTGAATCCCAAAGAGTTTATCAAAGCTATTTCACTTTCTCACAGGTTTTTCTCTCTTTACAATAACAAAGCACATTGCTATTTATAGAGAAAATAGAATTGAGCAAATTTAGGCAAAACTTAACATACATGTATCGATACAAATGATGGTTTGTATCGATACAAGCCCTTTGACCAGCGTTCAAATATGAAAATTTAACCTATGTATCGATACAAACACGTATGTGTATCGATACATACATCAGTTTCTTAAAATCTTGACTGATATGTATCGAAGCATGCAAGCATGATTCGATACATCATGCACTCTCTGGTTTTCTGAGAGATATAGGTGTGTATCGATACATGCAAGCATGATTCGATACACAGGTGACTCTCTGCCTCTGAGAGATCACTTTTGTATGGATACAAGTGATATATGTATCGATACAAATTGCACAAAATCAGTTCTGAAGTAATTTCAGGACATTTGTATCGATACACATGTATATGTATCGATACATAATACCTAAAAATCAATTTTTCAAAGTTTAAAAATAGTTTTTCGCTATCAAGTCATTTGTAATGTTGCCAAAATATGTTCTACTCTATTTTCATGTGTTTTGACAATTATTAAAACATGAGAATGAACTGGTGCACTTACACAAGTGTTTTCACAAACACTTGGTGTGCGTGAATTTCAACAACAACAAACGACAAGATACCGACTAGAATTCAAACGTGAATTCAAAGCAAATAATAAAAAATGATCACAACCGATTTCTTTCATCCTCGCTTAGTGGTCCGGTACATCTCCCTCCCAATTTCCAAACGGGAAATTGAGAAGTATATTTCTTCAAAAACAGTTATGAATTAGTACAAAGAGTTTAGGAATACAATACAAATTGCTACTCTTGATCACAACCGATTTTTCTCTCAAGATCACAATCCCCAATCGTGTTCTTCAATCTCCTCTGATCCTCGATTAGTCTTCAATTCTCCGCAAGAACAAGATGTTGATCTTTGGCCAATTCCCTCGAACCTTGATTGTTGATTACAAATTCAATCCACGATTGAATTTCATTTGCTTAGCTCTCCCTTGATGATATTCCCCAAACCGTAATCAAACTCGAACGATCAAACCCTCTCGATCTTCGAAAATTACCTTCAACTCTCTTAATCAATCCATATTGATGAACATTGAAGAAGGTGATTGATTATTGGCTTGATTGTGCTCACACAATGGTTCTCTCAAGGAACTCTTTTGGAAGACTCACTAAGCTCTCTGGAAATTACTCACAATAGCAATTCCAAAAGATACTCACAAAAATCTGTTTAAGTGCTATTTATAGGAAATGTCATAATGAAGTGACACGTAAGCAAAAATTAGATAAGAATGTGCTTGAACCAATTCAGACAAAAGGTGTGCATCGATTCTTGCAATAAATGACAAAACCAAAAAGTTCATCTAACTGACTTGAATCGGTTCAACTTGGAGGATGCATCAGTTCAAAGATTCCAAGGAAGGTCTTGTATTGCTTCAAGAATTTATGAAGCGATACATAAACAACTCTGGTCATTTCCATATTTCCATGGAGTTCTCATATCTTCCATGCATCGGTTCATTACCCTGTTTGAATCGGTTCATGTTTTCCAGAACCTATGCATTGGTTCATCTTTTCGCAAGCACCGATTCAAGAAGTCAGTTTTAGAAAAAGTAAGATAGATGAAGCTTTTCAAAAAGACTTTTTACAAAAACCTTTTTGCCAACTTTTGCATACTTCAAAACAAATATTTTAATTTGCCTAATTTTTGACGAACATAGATACATGAACATTTATATTTACTACATGTCCTTGGGGTTTTATAGACCTCCCCGTGACTTTTGAGGACGGAAAAGGCAAAGTTCGAGAAGAACCGTCAACGTCCAATTGGTAGTCCCATGCACTTGATTATAATGCACTTTGACATCAACAATAAAATAAAATTTTAAACATTTTTAGTTCAAATATTGTATCAAATACATTTGGTCCAAATAAACATCCATGAACATATTCATCATCTTCATTTTTTATAAATTTTTTTAACCGAAATCTAGTTTTGCTCTCGAACAAATCTAAGAAACCAGCACAAACTTCAAATGTCGAGGCACCGATCAACATCCATCATAGTATTTGGTTCAAATATTGTACCAAATACATTTGACTAGCATATGAATAACAAACTTCTCCTAATCTCCGCCTCAACTTGTAGTAACCTTGATTAGTATTGATGAATGTCTAATATATGAGGACAAAACTATGAGTAAACAAAACTAGCATGAGTTCAGGTACAACTAAAACTATCTAAAATGTATGAGAACATTTCTATTAGCTAAAAAGATTTTGATTGTGTAGATACATCAAAGAAGGTATATGTTTGCTTAATTCTTATTTATCGCTTTACACAAATTTATCATCATTTTACATTTTTCAAATCCTTTTTATAATGATTTTTAAGTATAAGATGATAAGATGAGGTTACACATATCAGACAATGTTTAACTTTGATGGACAATTTATTTAACCTGATAAAAATTCAATTTTTATAAGTTAAATAAATTGTGCTTCAAAATTAGATATTATCTGATATGTATAAAATCATATTATCATCTTATACTTAAAATTCATTATAAAAAGGATTTGTAAAATGAAAAATGATGATAAATTTTTGTGGAGCATAAATAAAAAATAAACAAACATATACCTTAAAATGCAACTGAGCAATAAAAAAAAATTAGCTAGTAGATATGTCCTCGTATATATTAGATAGTTTTTGGTTGTACAAGAACTAATGCTCGTTTTGTCTACTCATAGTTTTGTCCTCATATATCCAACATTTTTTAATACAAGTTAGGTTAATACAAGTTGAGGCTGAGATTACGAGAAGTTTAATATTCAAATGCTAGTCAAAGTTGGTGTTGATTTCTTAGATTTGGTTGCGAAAAAAGCTAGCTTTCGGTTATAAAAAAATAGAAAAAATAATGATACAAAGATGGTGAATCTGTTCATCAATTTTTTTGGATTTATTTAATCTTAATAAAAAATGTTTTAAAAAATAAAATAATCTTATATGGCTTTGCCTCATCAACGGTTTTTAAATAAAAATGAGAAAAAATTATTTATATATGCACTTTATAAATGATAAAGGACTTAAATGGAAAAAAATTTAAAAATTAAATGTTACAAATAAATAAAATAAATGACTCATAATATAATTTTGCCTTAATTTAATGATTCGGAAGAGAACTTGTGCTAACAATTCAAACTAAAAGGAACGTTGCGGGTTTATATATTTAAGAATAGTGTACTCACCTTGAATTCTTTTAAAGTGTTGATCTTTTCTTTAGCAATTATGTTATGTCTTCGAAGTGTAGTATCCTTTTCCTCAACCGCTTTTAGGTTTCAACAAATAAAGTCTTTCTTTTTATGATAAAAGAACTGCTCCACAAAAATTATTTAATGAATGATTATTATGTGAGTAAACAATATAGGATACATGTTCAAAATGGTTCATTTAATATATATATTCATGCAAGTCTACAAAAGATTTAAGCAATTCATTCTATAAAGTAAAAAATTAATTTCCGTAGCAAATTTGTTTTGTCTAAATATTCATTAATTAGAATCAAGATATTGATAATACGAGAAAAATCTAATCAAGAAATGTTTTGTAATAATTTCACATTTAAACCTCTACATTTGCTATTTCTAGCGTCAATAATTGAGCCTAAATTATAAAATCCAATAGTTCGATTCGTTGTTATATCCCTCATGATTTGAAGTAATTGAAATATGGACACTAGAAAAAATTTATTCTCATTTTTGGTCTATATGAGATATAAAAATAAATATTATATATGATATAATTAAAACAGGAAAAATATATCGTTGATGATAGAAATTAAGAATACATGGTACTTTTCCCTTTCGGTTATTCATAGGTTGCCTTCAATATCTACCGGTGTAATATTTTAATCTTATCATATTAAAATTTAACAAAATGAGCTTACTATATGACAATGTGTGTTTGTGTGTCTAACTAATAAAATGTGAGATATATGGCCACATGAATTTTCTTGTAATATAGTATTTAAGTAATTAGCATTACAATTCTATAATAACTAAAATTCAATATGATTTTAAATT
Source organism: Trifolium repens (assembly GCA_030408175.1). Taxonomy (NCBI): domain Eukaryota; kingdom Viridiplantae; phylum Streptophyta; class Magnoliopsida; order Fabales; family Fabaceae; genus Trifolium; species Trifolium repens. Next base: position 14,966,625 of record CP125847.1, read on the forward strand.
TTTTTCTAATTATGTCTAATATTTTTCAATAATATTTTATTGAAAACTTTTGACTGAAATATTTGACCACAATTTTTAGAATTACAATTTTGACTAGAATATTTGTCTATAATTTTTATGACAAAATTTAATTAATTACAATGACAAATTTGACAATTTTTTATATTTTATTATATATAAAATATTTGATCACATGGAACTTTTCTTCTATGCAGAGATGAGTTATGATGATTAATGTTCATTCAATCTCTAATTTAGCCCTAATATTATAGAACATTAATATGTCAATAGTTTTTTGCTTGTGCATGTTTCATAGTTCTTTGCTTTATCTTCCCACCAACCACACAACTCAACAGATGTAAAATTGAAAAAATGTTAGAACATAAACATAAACTTAGATTTGAAAGAAAACCCTAAAAAATAGATCTAAAAAACATAGATCTGAAAGAAAACCAAAAATAAAAGTTCATACAACTAAAATTAACATTTAAACAACATAGATCTATACGAAAATAAAACACAATTCTTTTCAATATCAACGGAAAAAAGAAAGCAAGAGAGATGGACAAATCTAAGTAGCAAAGATTTCTTTGAAATAAATAATACAAAAATAGTTGACCAAATTAATAGAAAAAAAAACCAAATGATTTTCACAAATACCTTTCTTTATTGAAGGTTCAACAATGGTGAAGGTGTCAAGGGTGGGACGGCGGCGGCCTTGTAAAGGTGAGAAGAAGTTAGAAAACAGAAAACTGAAAAGAATGAATGAAGAAATTAGGGTTTGGAGGTTTTATATATATGTTTGGATTTGGACTTTGGGCCCTGAAAAGAAGTTGGACCGAACTTGCTTTGATCCAAATAATATTAAAATAATAATAATAATAATAATAATAAGAGATGTACTTTTCGTACCCCCAGCATTTACTCAAGCATCCCCTGAATTTATCAAAATAAGTCACTCGCTTTATAGCCAGCGAGCAACTTTCGCGTCCTGGACTGCGAGTGTAGAAAAAATTGGACCGTTTTATACACCATTTGAATTCATCCACCCACAGGGAAAAAGTTTAAAAAACAACATTCGCATTGTAGAGAGCGAACGGTCGTCCTATATAAGTGAAATATGTTTCTCCTTCCCCCCATTTGAACAGTTTCTGAAAAATGAAAAAACCCTCCAATAATCTCTCAAACCCTAATCAATCCAAATCTTCGTCAAAAGCGAATGATTCTTGGTCGTTTGTGGTCGAAATCATCAAAGGAGTGAAGATTAATACTAGGTAAACCATCATTTTCATTCTTTCTGCGTTTTTTAATTTTTTTTACGCATGGGGTTGCTCGCTATCTACAGAGCGAACATGCTATAGTATTTCGCTTGTAGGTAGCGAACGTTATGGATGCAGAATTGAATTTCTGTTTTTTGCTATTATATGATTGATGAAATTTGTTTGTTTTTTTTTTTTCAATTGTGTAGGCATGGAATCTACATCAGATAAAGGGAAACGGACGGCTAAGGGGAATGCATCGGCTAGGAGGAAAAATTGCGGAAGAAAATCCTTCGAAGAAGCGGCAACGGAGGAGAGCGGGTCAGAGTCGGCATGTTGCTACTGCATCTACTATTGTACTTGAGGCTCAAGCTCAGCCTGAGAGTCAGCCTGGTACTGCATCTACTACTCTCCCTGAGCCTCAGGCTGAGGCTGGTGGTGATGCTGACCCTGCTCAGGCTGCTGGTGAGCATGATGGTGAGCCTGCCGCTACAGTGGAGGCAGATGATGATGATGATGATGATGATGTGGAAGAGATGAGGTCAGAAGAAGAATTGAGGGACGCTGGTGGTCAGACTAGAAGGCCTGTTTAGGTGGATCCTTATGACGGGTTGCCTTTGCCATCTGTAACAGCCGTAATTAAATAAATAGGCTTTTTTTGTGATTATTTATTTATTTACTTAATTATTTGAATATGTGTGCTTTCATGATTTTTATGAATAGTTATGTGGTATCTAAGTAAAGGGGTATCTTAGTAATCCATTAGAATTATTAACTTGAGGGTCTTTAATTAAGATTAGATAGATTAATTGGTTAATTATGAGAAGTAATAATATAGTGGTCTTAGTCACTTATTAGAATAGTAAGTAATTAAGACTTGTAGTGTGAATGAGTCAAGCCCAATAGAGAATGAGAGACAAGAAGGGTATTAGAGACTTTTTAACTATAGCTAGGTTAAGTTGGTAAGAAAGAAATAATAGAAATCACAATTTGTGAAAGAAAGGAGGAAGAAAGAGAAGAGAGCAAGAGACCCATTTTTCTTGAAGAAGAAGAGAACAAGAGGTAGAGCTAGAGGAGTAAGAAGGACTAGAGAATTCAGATTCCATAAGGTATGAGAGTAGTTTGGTCTCCTAGAGTGATCAAGAGAGGAGGAGAAAGTCTTACTCTCTCCAACCCAATCCTCTCTCACTCTTTTTCTTTGGGTTGGGTTTGATTCTTAAAAATGAATGATTTCTCATGTTATATATAGATTGTTTATATGATTTGATGGAAGAAATTACAAACTTTGGGGTTCAATTGTGGGAATTTGTTAGATTTTGTAGTTTATGAGTTTTCATGAAGAATTGATAAAAATGATACCTTTGGTGGATGAAATGATGTTTGATGATGTTATAAGTTGTACTTCTATGCTTAGTATGATTATAAATGATTAAAGTTACTTCCTTTATGTGTTTCTATGCATTGGATAATGATTTAAGAACCTTTGAGTTAATGGGTTTCAACTTGTATTTTGGAAAATCAAGGAATTGTGTAAGAAAAACTGTCTTTTAGAAAATCTGAAGAAAGATCGTCATTTTTTACCCCTTTGAACTTCGAATTGGAATTTTTGTTAAACATGAAAGTTGTAGGTCTCGTTCTTAGCTTTCCAACGCATATTCACCCATTGTATTTGGATCAACGTAGCCCGAGTTATGTCCATTTTGGTGAAACAGACCTGTCAAGCTCGCCCCAGCGAGTTTGTAGCGAGTGCAGGGCGAGTTCCCCTGTTACTCCCTGCCTTAACTCGCCCTGAGCTCGCCCGGCGAGTTTAGCAACCCTGAAACTCAACTTTTCTTGAAAAATATGATGTTTATGCTTATACTATGATTGTATTATGATCCTATGATGATTATGTGGTATATATGACTTTAAATTGAGTCGTGGATGATGAATTGAGTTATGATATCATACATGTTGGTTATATGATGATTATTATGAAATTGTATGATAATTATGTATGTTGAAATAATGTTATGATTCATGATATCCTATATGTAGGTGGATTATGATAATGAATTATATGATAATGATATTCTCGTATATGTGTTATAACTTGAGAAGATTAATTAATGTGATTTAATTAATAGATGATGTGTATTTATAGCAATGTTGTTGAAATATGTATATATGGATTGTGTAATCCTTTTATGATGAGTAGATATTTTAGTAAGGTGACTAAAGCATGTGATGGATTAATTAATGTTATTTAATTTAATGGAGTAGATGTACTTGTAAAAGGTGATTGAAGTACATAGTTTGTAATTAATAGAGATGTGTTTGTAAACGGTGATTGAAGCACATTGATTGTGATATCCTTTATAGGATGAGATGATTAAACCATATGTTTGGTAATTTGACATTCATGCATACATATATATGTATGATGAGCAGATACTTTGGTAAGGTGACTAAGGTATGGTAATACTTTAACGAGGTGGTTAAAGTATAGTTGGAATAAGTTTTCCAACGAATTGATAAGGTACCTCATGCATTAGTAATGCTAGGGAGCATTTCATGAATAATTGACATTAGTTTGCATTAGGAGATGAAGGTGAAATCATTATGTGAACTAATTGGTAGTTGATACTATTGGTGTGCATTAATTTCTATTTGTGTATCAATTGTAAGTAACTTAATGTTAATGTTACGTGATTACTATTTGCATGTCAATTATGAGAAACTTGATGATACATGGATTATATGATTTACTTGATACTTGATTTATGAATTATAAATGTATCTTAATTGTATAATCTCGCATCTTTATGATGCGAATGTTAGTATGATTTATTATGTTATTATTAAGTGTATAGTATTCGATATACTTACATTTATTTTGGGATTCCTTACTAACTCTCTGTTTTGTGTACTTGCTGGACCTTTGGGGGTCCAGGTTCTCAGGTGTTGGTTAAGACCAAGTTGTCGGTGATGCTCTGCTCTGATTAGGACACGGGAAGGGGTTTACATTTTATGTATAGAGTCTTTCCTTCTTATTTTAATTTATTAAGGTTGTATCATTTTCAAAAGGATTATGTATAAGTGTTATCTTACTAATTGAGTTAATTAGCAGTGACTTGTTTAAGCATGTAATACTCAAACCTTTGTCTTATATTATCAAACTTTATTTTCCGTTGCGCATTTTGAAAATGATTTTTATAAAATTAGAAATAGTTAGATATTTAAGTTTGGGTGTTACACCATCCGAGTTTCCTGGTGAGCCGTCAGACACGACGGTGTTGACAGGTTATGCACGCCATGTGGCCAAATATATATACAATTCCCATGTAAGTTAATTCTTTTATATTTTTATCTTAATATTATTTTGTGATGATGTCTATTAATTATTTGATGATGTCGATATGATTGATTTCCTTTTAATCTTTATTGTTGTTGTATAATTATTTTTTATGACGTGACTGGTTATGTAAACCATATATGATGATCGTAATGTTGCAGCTGCCTGATTTTTTTACTAGTCCATTAATTGTGTTATGTTTTGTTAATTTTGCAAGAGTGTGAGGGGATTACCCCTATCAGCAACGACAATAAATTAGTTGTCTTTAAGCACGAGGAATGGAAGGCCCCATGGTGGGAAGTAGGGCTACAAGGTTTTGGGGGCTGACACAGATGAGATACACCTTTCTTGTTCTCAGTTTGTTGGCTACGTTTGTTAAGAAGTTGCATGGGGACACTAGAAGCTTCCACATGCCTTGCGAGGAAATGACAGTGATGCTGGATGATGTGCGCTTTCTACTGCATCTGTCCATTCAGGGACGCCTTCTGAATCATACAGGGATCTCTTTGCTTGGCCACCGGTGTTGACTGGATAATCTCTTTGCTTGGGACGACAAATAAGGAAGTTGAAGGAACTGATATCAAGGCACCTGAAAGTGTTGAAGACGGCGCGCAAGGAGAAGGATCGGGCGACTGAGGACACATATAAGTTGTATGTTATGCGGTCCTATTTGATGTTGTTGGTTGGAACCACCATATTCTCCAACAAGGCAAAGAATTACGCTGGCTTTAAGCACGAGGAATGGAACGCCCCGTGGTGGGAAGTAGGGCTACAAGGTTTTGGGGGCTGACACAGACGAGATGCACCTTTCTTGATCTCAGTCTGTTGGCTACGTTTGTTGAGAAGTGGCATGGGGACACTAGAAGCTTCCACATGCCTTGCGGGGAAATGACAGTGATGTTGGATGATGTGCGCTGTCTACTGCATCTGTCCATTCAGGGACACCTTCTGAATCATACATGGATCTCTTTGCTTGGCCACTGGTGTTGATTGGATAATCTCTTTGCTTGGGACGACAAATAAGGAAGTTGAAGGAACTGATATCAAGGCACCTGAAAGTGTTGAAGACGACGCGCAAGGAGAAGGATCAGGCGACTGAGGACATATATAAGTTGTATGTGATGCGGGCCTATTTGATGTTGTTGGTTGGAACCACCATATTCTCCAACAAGGCAAAGAATTACGTCGACCTGACATACTTGGATTACTTTAGGAACATGGACCCGGTTGCCACATATTCTTGGGGAACTGCTACATTGGCATATATTCCTATATCGGGACTTGTCAAATGGTACAACCCCCAACTGTCAATATGTGGCTGGTTACATGACACTACTGCATGTAACATTTATTTGATTTAATATAGTTTAATTTAGTATGATTTCATTTAAACATTGATTTGATTTTAAATTGATTTTAATCATACACTGTACTTTACTAATTTTTGTAGGCCTGGATCTATGACCATTTTGAGTGCATCGGTGGTGTGAAGGAGAAGAAGTACACGAGGGAATTTCCCCGAGCTTGCAAATACATTAATCCGACGAAGAGGCAGGCGAATGATAAGGCTGCGCGGTTGCAATTTGATAGGATCCTGCCCCACGACATCACATACAGTCCCTGTGAGGATTACCGGGATGTCATGCGATTTGATGATGTTACACTGTACTCTAGGTGGATCAAGAGTGGGTCCAGTAAGGCCAGATATCTGTCTAAGAGGGTCCTGCGTCAGTTTGGGTATGTGAAGAGCATCCCGCATCATCGAGAGAGCTGCATCCTTTGTGACCAACGTTGAGCGGATTGATCAGAGCATTAGGGGCGTTACACGGTTAGTGTCCTGACTGCTGAGATGCTAGGCTCCTCTGCTGTCCTTCCTAACAATATGTTTTATTCCGTTAGTGTCATGCTTCAAAAATAACACTATGTAAATAATGAACATATATAATTTTTGTTAAATGCATTTTATAAGTTTTCAATATTGGTAGATGGAGCATTTCAATGCAAACAAGTTTTTTCTTCCGTTCTTTTTTTTTTTTTTTTTTTTTCATTTCAACTCAAGTCCAACACAATCGCACAACTCTTTTTTTTTCTTCTGTTCTTTTTTATTTTATGTGTGGTTTTCACTTGAAGGATCCACTCAATAATCTCCCTCTCACGATTTAAGTGAAACAATCAACTATCATTTCAATAATTATTTTGCAAGTTTAAATATTCTTGTAACTAGTAGGCTGCCCGTGCTACGCACGATTTTGACGGATCACCAAGCCATATAAATCAAGCTATAAACCTCCAAGTATTTGGAGATGAGTTTTTTGTAGTATAGTAATGGTACTATCTATTTTCAATCTAGATTTTGATTAATTATAAAAATATTTCTAGTGTTTATACCTCTTGTATGTTTGATTTATAGATTTTTTTTTTTGTGAACATGTTATTTTCATGTAAATAGGGTTGTGTTCTACTTTTAGTATAGATGTTGCACGGGTTTGACGGAACACCAAAACCATATAAATAAAAAAAATCAATATTAAAATTTGTATCAATAATAGATTGTAATAGTGATTTTAAATTTTCTATAGGCATAAAAATTGTCATCTTCCCGTGAATTTTAAAAAAATTCAGTAATAATAACTTATAATAGTGATTTTGAAATTTTGATTGGCGATAAAAAAAAGTCATCTGTCCATGAATTAAAATTTTAGTATTAAAAATATCATCTCTCCGTAAACTATAATTTTGCATCAATAATAGTTTGTAATAGTGATTTTAATTTTTTTTATAGGAAATAAAAATTGTCATCTCCCCGTGAATATTAAAAAGATACAGTAATAACTTATAATAGTGATTTTAAAATTTTGATTGACAATAAAAAATAGTTATCTGCCCGTGAATTAAAAATGTTATCTCTCCGTAAACTATAATTTTATATCAATAATAGTTTGTAATAGTAATTTTAAATTTTTTATAGGCAATAAAATTTTTTATCTCCGCGTGAATTTTAAAAAAATTCAGTAATAACTTATAATAGTGCTTTTAATATTTTGATTGGCGATAAAAAATAGTCATCTGCCCGTGAATTAAAATTTTATTAGTAATATCTTATAATAGTTATTTTAACCTTTTTAACAGAGATTAAAAATGTCATCTCTCCATAAATTACAATTTTGTATCAATAATAGTTTGTAATAGTGATTTTAAATTTTTCATCAGCAATAAAAATTGTCATCTCCTCGTAAATTTTTAAAGAATTAAGTATTAACTTATAATAGTGATTTTAAAATTTTTATTGGCGATAAAAAAAGTCATCTACCCGTGAATTAAAATTTTATTAGTAATAACTTATAATAATTATTTAAATAATGTCACATGTGCGTAAATTAAGGCAATAAAATTTGTCATCTCCCCGTGAATTTTAAAAAAATTTAGTAATAGCTTATAATAGTTATTTTAAAATTTTAATTGCTGATAAAAAATAGTCATCTACCCGTGAATTAAAATTTTATTATAATAACTTATAATAGTTATTTAAATTTTTTACCTGAGATTATGCGATAGTGATTTTAATTTTTTTTATAGGCAATAAAAATTGTATTAAACGCTGGGGTTAACGAAACATTTCCCTTTTTTTTTTGACTTAAATACAATTAATCATAGACAATACATTTTTTTGCATTTTTTGACATATAATGAATAAACAAAATAAAATAATAATACAAACTAAAAATAAAATACAAAGCACTGCATATTTTTTAGTACTTTTTGACATGATTAAACATAAGGCATAATATGGAAATAATGTGCAAATAAATTAAATTAAATGATATTAAATAAAAATATAACAAATAAATGGAAAAGTAAAAATAACTAAGAACAGGGGTGCAAACAGCAAGCAAAATGGGGTGTGAGTGGCAAATATGGGCCTAAAGCCCACGATCAAATAAAACAGCAAAAAGGAAAAACAATGGTGGAAAATATCACAGGGGGATTTGAACCCGTCCCCTTCTTTTCCACAGATGCGCGGCTTAACCAACTGAGCTACTTGCGCGTTTGTTTAAGAACATTCAGCTAATAATCTATAAATCCTAAAATAACAAAAAATGGAAAATCAAAGGAGCAGAGGGATACACACGGACACACCCCTTTTTCCGTTAATTTTTTTTACTGCATTAAATTCATTGTATTAAAAATTGAAATTAATTCAATTAAATTTTGTTTTGAAGTCCATATCCTTAACTCTCTTCTCTTTTACGTAAAGTTTTTTCTAATCCATATCATTTGTCAATTCCTTTCTCTCTCTTCAACAAAGAGATTTGGAGAAGCTCTCTCACCCACAAACAAACCCTAGCCGCCACCCTCAAATCCAACGCCTCCATTTTGATTTTGCTACCATCAAATTTCATCCTCTATTTTCCTATTGAACCTTCTTCTTCATTTTTCTTCTGTTTTTCTTTTTTGCTGTTGTTAGGTTGAAAGTTCCAATTTTTTTAGATCTAGATTTTGATCACCACAGACCTTTCAAAAAATCATCACCATAAAAGATTGTCCTCTATGACTGGATCTGTATTCTTGCTACCATGTAACACTACTAGAAAACTCTTAAATACCGACGGGCGAAATCTGTCTCTAAAATGCAAATATTCCGTCACTAAGCACGTTAGAGACGGATTTGATCCCGTCGGTAATTTCCTCGTCTCTAAACTATTAGAGACGGACAAAATCTATCTCTAAAATGAAAATTTCTGTCTCTAAAATAAAAATATTTGTCTCTAATTGATTTTTCCGTCTCTAATTCCATCTCTAGTAGAGACAAAATATATTCTGTCTCTAAATTCCGTCGGTATTTCAACTTTTTCTAGTAGTGTAAGCTCTTTTTTGGACATTTTTGTTTCAAGATCTTGGCACCAAACCACTCAACTTCTTATGTTCTATCATACATGTAGCAACAAATAGTGATTTAGTCTTTGAATCTCAACCTTTTCTATTTTAAAAAACTGTAAAAAAAAAAAAAGAATTTGTGTTGTATTCTTCTTCATCTTCAACTCTTTCTGTATATTTTTCTTTCTTTTTTGCACAAAAGCTGTTAAATTTTTTTTGAACAAAATAAGTCCATGAATGAAAAGAGATTTGATTTTTTTTTCTGGAAGACAGAGAAGGTAAGTTTAATTATCTTTGTTTTCTTTTCTTGTTATTTATGTTCTGTTCTTCTCTTTTTCTGATTGCTACCTTTTCTTTATCTTTGTGCTAGGTTACTGCTAAGTGATGGAGGCAAGGATAGTAGAAAATAAATAATTTTGTTATTTAGGAAGAACTTTATTTTTATTTTGTTGAGTTAACTTTTTTTTTTGTTTTGGATATTTAACCTTTTTAAAAATGGAAAAGATCTTTTATGATTTTTTGAGATGTTTATATTCTTTTTTCTTTTTTGTTAAATCTAAATAGACTATATAAAATAATTTCTTAATATATCTTTTTAGGTAGATCTATCGATAAAATTAAGAACTTTCTCTCTTTTTATAAAAAATGTTAAATCAGGGATTACAACAATTTGGATGTCCTATTTCTATGCAATTTTGGATTTATTTTTCATCTATTTATTTTCTAGATCTACAACAATTATTGAAGAACAACAAAAAAAAAATTATTATTTCTTTTATTAGTTTTATTACAGCTATTACATACAACCAAGGAAAAAACTATTATTTATGTAATTGACCTATTATCAAAACTTCATCTCCTTCCTTTGTTAAAAAAAAAAAAGAGGAAAGAAGTTTCATCTCCTATTCTCCTTTTGGTTTCTTTTCTTTTTCTCAGCACCTGCAAAAAAAATTGAATAAAAAAGAACATAAGAAAAATGATTATTCATAAGGATGTGAAGTTGCTTTGTTGTTTTAAAAAAATCTACTCTAATTTTTTGGATTTTTTTTTTTTGCATAATGTCTTTTTTTTTGTTGTGGTTGTCTATTGGACCAGAAAAAAGACATCACATACTTTTTTTTTTTGTTTTGGATATTTAACCTTTTTAAAAATGGAAAAGATCTTTTATGATTTTTTGAGATGTTTATATTATTTTTTCTTTTTTGTTAAATCTAAATAGACTATATAAAATAATTTCTTAATATATCTTTTTAGGTAGATCTATCGATAAAATTAAGAACTTTCTCTCTTTTTATAAAAAATGTTAAATCAGGGATTACAACAATTTGGATGTCCTATTTCTATGCAATTTTGGATTTATTTTTCATCTATTTATTTTCTAGATCTACAACAATTATTGAAGAACAACAAAAAAAAAATTATTATTTCTTTTATTAGTTTTATTACAGCTATTACATACAACCAAGGAAAAAACTATTATTTATGTAATTGACCTATTATCAAAACTTCATCTCCTTCCTTTGTTAAAAAAAAAAAGAGGAAAGAAGTTTCATCTCCTATTATCCTTTTGGTTTCTTTTCTTTTTCTCAGCACCTGCAAAAAAAATTGAATAAAAAAGAACATAAGAAAAATGATTATTCATAAGGATGTGAAGTTGCTTTGTTGTTTTAAAAAAATCTACTCTAATTTTTTGGATTTTTTTTTTTTGCATAATGTCTTTTTTTTTGTTGTGGTTGTCTATTGGACCAGAAAAAAGACATCACATCAATAGTAGAAAAGAACAAATTACTACTAATAATACCTCGTATTATTTGAGATGAATAATTAATCTGAAGAAGATATGAAAACATACCAAAAGTTGCATCCTAAAAAAAATTAATAAATAGAAATTAGCATTTGTAGCAAAAAAGAAATATGAGAAAGAAGAGAAAGAAAATGAATATATATAAAAAACAATAAATTGAATATAAAGGAAGAAACGGAGGGAGTAAAAGAAAGTGAAAATGAATGATGATGTAACCAATTAATGATGATGAATAGTGGAATAAATAGTAGCATAGCACATGATTTACGGTTTTATTTATTTTCTTTTATTTAATTCATCTAGGGTTTGAGCTAGGGTTGGAATTAGGGTTGGAGTCACTCTAGGGTTGGATAGCAACTATAGTTCTAGGATTGGAATTAGGGTTGGGGGAGTTTTAGGGTTGGAGTTAGGGTTGGATTTTGAAAAGTATGTTCTACTTTTAGTATAGTTAATTGATTTGTATCTTCAATCAATATAAAGTGTTACCCTTAGCTACTCCGGGACACTACTTACACAATTGTAGTACCAACCAAGCCTTGTTGGTTTAACTTTGCAAGTGCAGACGATAGTAACACATGTAGTTGTCTAAAACACAAACATGTAGTTATCCAATAATAATACAGAATTACATATAGTAGTATGATCAAATTTCTTTTTTTTTTTTAATAAAACCACTTGGATTTGTCGGGGAAAGTCCGAATTCAAAATTGTACAACGATTAATTGGATATTTTTTTTATAGAATAGAATTTATATATTAATATATATATATATATATATATATATATAAAATCATATAAAAAAAATGAAATATGGATTATTGTTAGTTACCTCATCTATAGAATTTTTTTGATTAAGTGGCATGATTGAAACATTACCCGTGAATTTTAAAGGAGTTGATTATTTTGTCAAAGAAGATGATTGAGTTAGTAGTTGAGACTAAGTACTTAATTGTTCACTCTGTGAACAAGAATATATTCTTCAACACTTAATCTATATAGATAGTTAAGGAATAGCCGGTTGCCTGGATTATCAATTAAAAGTAGAGTGATGTGGCATTAATGTATGAGTGAGTGTTTATTGGCGTGTGTCAAAACGTTTGACAGTAGCACTTCTCATGCAAACAATAAAAAACAACAATTTTTGCTCTAAATATTTATTTGCCCAATCCTGCCGCAACTAGTTACTTCTTAATTACATAAAGAAAAGTATATATGATTAACTAATAATATCCAAAATATTTAGGTGCATTTTTGGTAAAATGTTGCAACACCAGTGCACCACTATACTTTTTTAAATAAAATAAAATTTAAAATAACAATTATATATCATATAATATTAAAAAGTAATTATCGTAAAAAAAATATTGAAAAATAAATAAATACAACACATATTGTCGGTTCAATCAACTCTTCTACTATCACTTCTTATTCGCCATGGTGAGAACTTCATCAAAGCCTCATCAGAGATGGATTCCATGGCTGTATATGAATTAGTTCGCAGGAAGTTGTTGATAATAGTATAAGAATCTCATCAGTAAATTCATCTTTCGATCCATGAATATAAGCTATATGAAGTAATTTTTTATATTGCTCAAGTCATACACGCTTCTTGGTCGAATATTTGTGAATGCAATAAGATCACCAATCTCAGATTATATTTTCCTACACTATACACTTCATCAGTAATATTCTATAACATTACAGTGAAGAACATTACTGATGAAGTCTATGGTGTAGGAAAATATGAACCTGAGATTGGTGATCTCATTGTATTTACAAATATTCGACCAAGAAGCGTGTATGACTTGAGCAAGATAAAAACTAACTGTCATATAACTTATATTCATGGATCAAAAGATGAATTATTGATGAGATTCCTTTTTTTTTTCCTACCAGGTGATTTTTTTTTCAAAACAAACACACAAAGAAGTACAAAAGTAAAATCATAATAACAAAATATTAAAACATTCAAACAAAAATCTACCTCTTATAATAGAGCATTTGTATGCATATGCACTTCGGGCACAACTAATTATCAACAAATCTACCTCTTATACCCTTTCACTGTATCCTAATTCAACACACCAATAATAATAATTTGCACAACAAAGGAGCACTACAACAAAGGAGCATGTCCTTCGCCAAAGTGGAGGTTATGGGCGTATGCCTCAAAATTACTACATTCTTCATTGACACTAAAGGCACTAGTTTTATCGAGTTGTTTAACGATGAAAATTTGTGTCTTTTAGGTCTCAAATAAATAGAATCAATCTATTATAGTAGTATATGGAAAAAAAAATTTAAATTTTTAAATTTTTTAGGTTACCTATAGTAGTATATGGAATTTTAATTAGGTTACAAATCTAAGAAACCAACACCAACTTCGAAGGTGGAGTAGAGGCACTCATCAGCATCCATCACATATATATAGTATTTAGTTCAAATATTGTATCAAATACATTTGACTAGCATATGAATATCAAACTTCTCATAATCTCCGCCTCAACTTGTATTAACCTCAATTTGTATTAATGAAGGTCTGGAGGAGAAAACTATGAGTAAACAAAACTAGCGTGAGTTCATGTACAACAAAAACTTTCTAAAATGTATGAGGACATTTCCATTAGCTAAAAAGATTATGACTGTGTAGATACATCGAAGAAGGTATATGTTTGCTTGATTTTTATTTATCGCTTTACACAAATTTATCAGCATTTTACATTTTTCAAATCCTTTTATAATGTTTTTTAAGTATAAGAAGATAAGATGTGGTTACACATATCAGACAATGTTTAATTTTGATGCACAATTTATTTAACGTGATAACAATTTAAAATTATATCATTCACTTTGGGATCCATTTTTATTGCCCCAACACTATTACCTTTTTCCCAAACAAAAAAATTCACTTATGTTGATTTGCTTTCCTATAATGTTGTTTTGGTTTTGTATTTCAAGATTCATTTCAAAATATCTTTTGTTGATTTTATTTCCGATTATAATCATATTTCAATTATAAAGTAATGATATATGCTTAAATAAAATGGAATGTTATAAATATTATTTTTATCAGACTGATGTTTGATGGTTGGTTGATTGTTTCATTCCTTTTGATAAATTCAAAATCAAACAATTATATAATATGCACTGTCAAAATGCAACAACAAAGCCCAAGCTACATATGATGCCGATGAACATTTCATGTCAACTAGGTACATTTATTGAATATTATTTGTTGTTTTTTTTATAGATTTGAATATTATTTGTTATAGTTTATTTTAAATAAATTTCTTTATGAAAACAAAGACGTGCATTATAACATTTCATACTACTAGAGAGCATTATTTTAATATTATATGAATCGATGCTTTCATATATAAAATTAAATTAAAATTAAAAGGAATCCTATAGATAGCGATTTAAAAAAAAAATTGATTTAAAATAAACTATAACAAATATATGTACCTAGTGGACATGAAAAGCTCATCACAATTATATGTAGCTTTGATTTTATTGTTGAATATTTAAAGTGCGTTTATATAGTTGTTTGATTTTGAATTTATCGAAAGGAAGGGAACAATCTTAATCAAGGGGATTCAATCTTTGCTCTATGTTTTTGATGCATCTCCACATGCCACATATGTTAACTTATGAATCAACCATCGAATATTTGTCTCATGAAAATAAAATTTATAACATTCAATTTTCTTTAAGCATGTATTATTACTTTATAATTTAAATTTTTTATAATTGAAAAAAAATCAACAAAAGATAAGGTGAAATGAATTGTGAGATATAAAATCAAAGCAGTATATTATATGAAAGCAAATCAACATAAGTGAATTTTATTTTTGGAAATGGTAATAGTGTCGGGGAAAAAACAATGGATACCAAAGTAAACAAGACAATTTCAAATTTTTATCATGTTAAATTACATGTGCTTCGAAATTAAACATTGTCTGATATGTAAAAAATCATCTTATCATCTTATAATTAAAATTCATTATAAAAAGGATTTGGGAAATGAAAAATGATGATAAATTTTTGTAGAGCGATAAATAAAAAATAAACAAACATATATCTTTATTGATGTAGCTTAACAATCAGAAACTTTTAGCTAGTAGATATGTTCTCATGCTTAGATAGTTTTGTCCTTATATATCCAACCTTCTTTACGAGAAAGTGAGATATCATATCATAGCTGTGGTGCAACGGTTGAAAGTGATATCATATCCTCTTCGTGATTGTTCCACAGCTGTGTCTGTTTGGAGTCAACTTAGTCCCACTTTTCCTTTAATGAATTTTTCAGACAAGATTTATAGACTTGGTTAATATATTATGTTGTTAGGGAGACAAGTACTATGTTCATATTAATCTATTATGAAATATGAAGGAATATAAATGAACAGATTTTTTAGAATGTTAGAAAAGATACTTGGGCTCAGTCAATAGGATTGTTTCTTATTATTCTTTCATGACTCGTCAAGTTTGTTAGAATCTTCCTCCATAATAAGGTTTTATTAAAAGTTAATGTGAATGACTCTTCTTTTGGTAATCTGGGTAATGTCAATTTTGGAGAACTTTTGGGAAATGATGAAAAATTGGGTTCTGTCGCGCCGCGAAAAATGCTCCGAGCGTATGTAACGCTCAGAATGAAACACAGAGTCGCCACCAAACTTTATTCATTCTCGAAGGAAAATATCGATAAAACCTTGAAAACGATGGAAAGATGGTTGTCGCAACCATTTCTGGGTTCTGGAGTCGATTATGCAAGGGGAAGGTATTAACTCCCCTCGCATCCGTTGTACTCAACGGGAACCTTCTTGTTAGCGTAGGGTTAAAATTGTTATAATTTGTTTGCATGCTTTTCTTTATTGATGAAATAATTACAAAAGGGGAAAAAATTAGTTTTTTTTATTTTTGTGCTTGACGGTTGTTGGATCCCGCTCCTACGTATTACCGAGTGCAATGGGAAAATCAAAGTTACGTAGTTCTTCGGGGTAGAAAATGTTTGTGTGTTGGTTGATTTTATATGCGAAAAGAAAATTGTTTTGATTTTTTTGTGAACAAAGTTTTAAGTCGCATCCTAGTGGTTAAATGTATGCTTGTATGCTTGCGCGCTGGAGACTTAAGCGTTGTTTGTATCACGTTAGAAAGGATAAAACTATCATTCATTTTTTAAAAGAAGTTTGCTTTGATTTTTTGAGAACGAAGACAAAAATTGATTTGATGAAAAAAGTTTGTTTTTTTATTATTTTTTTATTGCGCAAAGAGGAAAAAAGATTTGTTTTTTATTATTTTTTGCTGCACAAAGGCAAAAATTTGATTTGGTGAGTTGGATTTTTATTTTAAGATCTTGAAAAAAAAAGATATTTGGAGAATGATGATTATGACCATGTTTCTTGTGATATGTTAGTTAACAAAGGACCAGAGATTTATGGATAGTTAGTAAAGATAAATAAATAAAAAGACCAATCGACCAGAAATTTCTAGATGGTTAGCAAAGATAAATAAATAAATAAAAAAACCAATGGACTAGAAATTTCTGGATGGTTAGCAAAGATAAATAAATAAAAACCAATGGACCAGAAATTTCTGGATGGTTAGCAAAGATAAATAAATAAATAAAAACCAATGGACCAGAAATTTCTGGATGGTTAGCAAAGATAAAATAAATAAAAACCAATGGACTAGAAATTTCTGGATGGTTAGCAAAGATAAATAAATAAAAAATCAATGGACCGGAAATTTCTTGATGGTTAGCAAAGATAAATAAATAAATAAAAAAACCAATGGACTAGAAATTTCTGGATGGTTAGCAAAGATAAATAAATAAAAACCAATGGACCAGAAATTTCTGGATGGTTAGCAAAGATAAATAAATAAATAAAAACCAATGGACCAGAAATTTCTGGATGGTTAGCAAAGATAAAATAAATAAAAACCAATGGACTAGAAATTTCTGGATGGTTAGCAAAGATAAATAAATAAAAAATCAATGGACCGGAAATTTCTGGATGGTTAGAGCTGAATTAATAAATGTTAAGGAAATACTTATTCAGTTAGCGTGAGTGTGTGTTTGAAAGGTGATGAAGGTTTAAGAGTTAAAGGAGAAGAGAAATTTACACTGAAAGATGAAGTTTTGAGTTTGATGAACACTTTAAGTGATATGAACAACAAGCTTTGGATGAAGGAGATGGAGTTGATTATGAGTGGAATTGTTGTTTGTGGTTGTGTTAAAAAAGATTGTGTGGGTAATTTGAATATGGTTGAAGGTGGTGAAGGTGATGATTTTGTGGTGGAGGGAGGTGGTTGTTTGTGGTTTATGGTGGAAGAAAGTGCTGGTGTGTGGTTTATGGTGGAGGAAGAACAAAATGGGTGAATATGATGAACACTTTGATTTTGGAGTTGGATTTTTGCTTCAACAATTTTGCATAGTAATTTTCCTTTTTAAAACCCCTCCTTCTTCTCATGAAGTCTTCCTCTATTTATAGAGTTTGGAGAAGCTTGGACCCCAATTATTGAGTTCACACTTTCTAGAAAAAATCAAACCATTTTGGTTGCATCTGGAGCACTCTAGAGGCAGACTATGAGTGTTTTACTCATCCATACCACTCTTGTCGTTTTGGCACTAGTAGATGACAACTCATGATGAGTTGTAAAGTTGGACACCTCATAAATATTTTTAAATTCTTGTCCCCTTATGCAAAACATGTCCAGACCATTCTGGTTGCATCCATAGCACTCTGGAAGTAGATTGTGAGTGTATTACTAAATCCTTGTCCTCTTATGCAAAATATTCTTCTTGGTCTTCGTGCCTTTTAAAAGATCTTTAAGAACTTTGTCCAGACCACTCTAGTTGTTGTTTTGCTTGATTCTTTAATTCATGCGCTCCAAGACTACGTCTTTGTTTGTGTTTGTGTTATGTGTCCAGAGTATTACCATCGGATATCCAGACCATTTTCGTTGAAACATTTCTCATGAAACACAAAAAATAGAATCATTTATTTAAATTAACATGTTTTTATTAACATATCAAATAAGGATTTTGCCCTTCTCAACAGATGCAAAATAAAAGATTTGCATTAATAATAAAAGACCTGATGAAAAAAAAAGAGTAGACAAAGTTTAGGGTATGATAGGTTCATTCTAAATCTTGTAGCAGAGCTTCTATTTTATTGGCCGATCTTTCTGCCATTTGGGGAGGTCTCCAATTGGCGTGAGGTCTTAGCTATCGTCATGGAATCAGAATCTTAAGCATCCTTGGATGTTATAACTGATGATAAGCCAAATAACTTTCATCACATGCATTAGGTAAAGTTCAAGTAGGGCATGATTATCAGAGTTGTATAGGCAATATTAAAAGTCATGTTCTTCAAGGACTAAGTATTCACTAAGAAAATCAATAGATCAAATATATTAGAATACTAGATAGTTTGAACAACATTTGATTAAAGAAGCCACAAACATTTTTGTGCAATAATCAACAAGCAAACTATTCCATCTGGTATGGGCGCAGTTCCAATCCAGCATTAAATGATCTTCGTAAATTGGCAGCTTCTTTCCGTGACTTAATTTTCTTTAACTTATCCTAAAATAGTCTCTTGAGAAATAGATCTTGAAGTGGTTCCTTTTTCACTTTCAAAAACTTCAAGTTGCCTAAGGATGGGAGCTTCTTCTTCAATAAAACAACATTTAAGGAGAGAACCTAAGAAACAAAGGTTGAGAATGGATCAGTGTTATATAAGTCCATTGATTTTGTAAAATAAATTTACAACACATAAGAAAAACATCTTAAAAGAAAGTAACAACAAAGCCTACAAACCTGCGAATTTATGTTATCTGAAGATTACTTGCGATGACTGTCAATGATTTTGTATAAGCAAACTCTAACAACCAATTGAGTAACAACTGAGGAGGCTCCATTTGTAATGACAGAACTCTTGCATCAATAGTTAAATGCTTAACATTAGCGAGACTTCTCCCGAAAAGTTTCTGATATGGTTTACCAGTAAAAAAAAGTACCAAGACTTGGAGTACATAACTCAATTTCGTAAAAATCATAGGTGTGACTATACACTCTAAAGTTGACAACTGTGACACTTGATATGCAAAGGGTTAGTGTATTATTATCACTATCACAAAACGCAAAACTCCCTAGATACAATGTGGTTAATGCAGGCAAACTAATAGACTTTGGAAACAATGGTTTTCCTTAAAAATCCCAGGGTAAACCCAAAGATTAAGAAATGTTAAATTCTGACATGAAAATATTATATGCTTAATTTGTTCAATGTCACATTTGAACTTGAGTTCTAGTCTTTGGATAGTGTGTGAACTAACATAATTGACAATCCTTTTGAGTAAGCGAAGCTCAACACAACCAGTATGTCTAAAATCGAGAGATTGCAGTGCGATAGAGGAATCACGAAGAGATAAAACCCTGGACACAAATTTGTTGAATATCTTCAAAGATCTAAATTCATCGGAACACATTATAAAACCAGGAAGACGTTTCCAGAGATCTTTCCATCTTGTGGATAACACGCAAGTTCTTACAACATATTCAATGCTCAAAAATGACATTTTGTGAAGAATAACGAATTCAGGTAAGTTACTGAGTATGTCTTCATTTTCACTCTCATCGAGCTTTACTCTCTTTGTCGCTTGTTGAATCATCATCTCATCGGTTGAATTATACACTCGATTCATACCTAATATATTCATAAAAGGTTAAAATAGATTAGAACAATTTTTGAGTAATTGTGCAATTTTATAATGTGTATTTGAAACTCAACAAAGTTGAATCTGAATAATTGCAATGTAGATAGAATTGAGAAAACCTAGAAAGTGGATCAGAAGTGTAGATACAATCGAGAAAACCTAGAAAGTGGTATTAGGGAAAATTGAAAATGAAAAATCAAACGAGAAATGAGAAATAATACCTCGCTCGCAGTTGGTTACTCGTCAGAGAGAAAACACAACACTAGTTTGTTCGTCTGGAATGAAATGGAACGCAAAAGAGAAGAGTGCATAGGATGGGTAGTAACAGTTATGTTCACGTTTTTTAGGTTTCGTCACGGGGAAAATGAAGTGCAATAGCGATGATATATACAAGTTTGACTTAATTGTGTGAGCAAGATGTTTGTTTGTCTTCTAGTAAAATTAATTAGAACCTTTTTTGTTATATTGAGAATTAATTAGATCTTTTTGATGAATATTTAATAAGACTTTCTCACGAAATAAAAGAGAATCAAACTCATTTGCATCAGATTTCCATTGATGGCGTCATGGGAAAATAACCGCACTCAATCGTGCGAGCAAGATGTCCACTAACATGTGTTGATCTTCAATAAAAATATGTAGTTTTTCTACTACATGCATACACACACACACACACAATATAATATGATAAAAGATATTTACTACATATTTATCATATTATATTGTGTGTCTGTGTGTATGTATATAGTAGAAAAACTACATATTTTTATTGAAGATCAACATATGTTAGTGGACATCTTGCTCCCACGATTGAGTGCGGTTATTTCCCATGATGCCATCAATGGATATATGACGCAAATGAGTTTGATTCTGTTTTATTTCGTGGCAAAGTCTTATTAAATATTCAACGAAACTGATCTAATTAATTTTCAATATAAAAAAGGGTCTAATTAATTTTACTAGAACACAAATAAACATCTTGCTCACACGATTGAGTCAAACTTGTATTTACCATCGCTATTGCACTTCATTTTCCCCGTGATGAAACCTAAAAAACGTGAACATAATTGTTACTACCCATTATATGCACTCTTCTCTTTTGCGTTCCATTTCATTCCAGACAAACAAACTAGTGTTGTGTTTTCTGTTCGACGAGTAACCAAATGCGAGCGAGGTATTATTTCTCATTTCTCGTTTGATTTTTCATTTTCAATTTTCCCTAATACCACTGTCTAGGTTTTCTCAATTGTATCTACACTTCCGATCCACTTTCTAGGTTTTCTCAATTCTATCTACATTGCAATTATTCGGATTCAACTTTGCTGAGTTTCAAATACGCACTATAGAATTGCACAATTACTCAAAATTTTGTTCTAATCTATTTTAACCTTTTATGAATATATTAGGTATTAATCGAGTGTCTAATTCAACCGTGAGATGATGATTCAACAAGCGACAAAGAGAGTGAAAATGAAGATAGACTCAATGACTTGCCTGAATTCGTTATTCTTCACATAATGTCATTTTTGAGCATTGAATATGTCGTAAGAACTTGTGTGTTGTCCACAAGATGGAAAGATCTCTAGAAACGTCTTACTGGTTTTATAATGTGTTCCGATGAATTTAGATCTTTGAAGATATTCAACAAATTTGTGTCCAGGGTTTTATCTCTTCATGATTCCTCTATCGCACTGCAATCTCTCGATTTTAGACATACTGGTTGTGTTGAGATTCGCTTACTCAAAAGGATTGTCAATTGTGTTAGTTCACACACTGTCCAAAGACTAGAACTCAAGTTCAAATGTGACATTGAACAAATTAAGCATAAAATATTTTCATGTCAGAACTTAACATTTCTAATCTTTGGGTTTACCCTGGGATTTTTAAGGAAAAACCGGTTGGACAAATAAGCCGACGTTAAAAATCACGTTTCACGTCGGATGGGAAACCGACGTGAAATGTCTTAACTTACAACGTCCATTGTCTTCACGTCGGGTCCGGAACCGACGTGGAAAGTGATTTTCACCTGAAGTGGTATCCCCAATCTGTACTAGTGACCATTATTTCCAAAATCAGGTCTTAAGGAAGTATATTTCATCAAAAACAGTTATGAATTAATACAAAGAGTTTAGGAATACAATACAAATTGCTACTCTTGATCACAACCGATCTTTCTCTCAAGATCACAATCCCCAATCGTGTTCTTCAATCTCCTCTGATCCTCGATTAGTCTTCAATTCTCCGCAAGAACAAGATGTTGATCTTTGGCCAATTCCCTCGAACCTTGATTGTTGATTACTAATTCAATCCACGATTGAATTTCATTTGCTTAGCTCTCCCTTGACGATATTCCCCAAACCGTAATCAAACTCGAACGATGAAACCCTCTTGTTCTTCGAAAATTACCTTCAACTCTCTTAATCAATCCATATTGATGAACATTGAAGAAGGTGGTTGATTATTGGCTTGATTGTGCTCACACAATGCTTTCTCAAGGAACTCTGTTGGAAGACTCACTAAGCTCTCTGGAAATTACTCACAATAGCAATTCCTAAAGGTACTCACAAAAATCTGTTTAAGTGCTATTTATAGGCAATGTCATAATGAAGTGACACGTAAGCAAAAAATTAGATAAGACATGTTTGAACCAATTCACACAAAAGGTGTGCATCGATTCTTGCAATAAATGACAAAAGAGAAAAGTTCATCTAACTGACTTGAATCAGTTCAACTCCGAGGATACACCGATTCAAGTTAAACCCAAAAATATTATGTATCGGTTCATGAAAACATGCACCGATACATATATCTCGCAGTCAGGTATGTGCACCAGTTCAAAGATTCCAAGGAAGGTCTTGTACTGCTTCAAGAATTTATGAAGCGATACATAAACAACTCTGGTCATTTCCATATTTCCCTGGAGTTCTCATATCTTCCATGCATCGGTTCATTACCTTGTTTGAATCGTTCAAGTTTTCTAGAACCTATGCACTGGTTCATCTTTTTGCAAGCACCAATTCAAGTAGTCAGTTTTAGAAAAAGTAAGATAGATGAAGATTTTGCAAAAAGACTTTACAAAAACCTTTTTGCCAACTTTTGCATGCATACTTCAAATCAATATTTTAATTTGCTTAATTTTTGGCAAACATAGATAGATCAACATTTATATTTACTACACTTCCTTTAGGTTTTATAGACCTCCCCGTGACTTTTGAGGACGAAAAAGGCAAAGTTCAAGAAGAACCGTCAACGTCCGATTCCTAATAGTCTTGTGCACTTGATTACAATGCTCTTTGACATCAACAATAAAATAAAATTTTAAACATATTTAGTTCAAATATTGTATCAAATACATTTGGTCCAAATAAACATACATGAACATATTCATCGTCTTCATTTTTTATAAGTTTTTTTTTAACCGAAATCTAGTTTTGTTCTCGAACAAATCTAAGAAACCAGTACAAACTTCAAATGTCGAGGCACCGATCAACATCCATCATAGTATTTTGTTTAAATATTGTACTAAATACATTTGACCTAGCATATGAATAACAAACTTCTCATAATGTCCGCCTCAACATGTATTAACCTTAATTAGTATTAATGAACGTCTAATATATGAGGGCAAAACTGTGAGTAAACAAAACTAGCATGAGTTCATGTACAACTTAAACTATCTAAAATGTATGAGAACATTTCTATTAGCTAAAAAGATTTTGATTGTGTAGATACTGTAGCGGGCTGGAAAATCACTTCCATTTTTCATACAATGAAGTCGCCATTGACGTTTATTTATCCCGGAAGGGGAAAGGAAAATATCACGAAAACCTTGGTTTAGGTTCGGGAGTTGGTTATGCGAGAGGAAGGTATTAGCACCCCTCGCATCCATCGTACTCGATGGGAACCGTTTAGGTGGTTTAGGGTTTGTCTGCGCAGGTTCAAATTAAATTACTCTATCACTTGGCTAATCTCTACTCGTTTCCAAATAAATTAAAAGGAAATAAAAGGTTTTTTATTAATTGAGTTTGACGGTTGTAGGAGCCCGCTCCTACGTATTCCCCGGTGCAATGGGAAACTCAAAACTCACGTAGTTCTGGTAAAAAATGTTTGTGTGGTTGGTTGATTTTAACGGGTAACGTTTATTTCGTATTCCGCTGATACTACGACGCTTGGATGTTCTAAAAAGAAGCTTAAGCTGTGTATGTGCCAGAGGAATAGATAAAACGTGTATCCATTGTAAAAAGAGTTGAATAGCGGATGTTGCTTATTTCGCATTCCGCTGATACAACGATGCTTGTATGCTCTAAAGAGAGGCTTGGTGAAGTTGAGTAGATCTTATCCAGCCGCTCTCACTGAAGGTCAATCTGAAGTTGAAGAGATTCTATCCAGCCGCTCTCACTGAAGGTCCATCTGAAGTTTGAGTAGATTTTATCCAGCCGCTCTCACTGAAGGTCAATCTGAAGTTGAGTAGATTCTATCCAGCCGCTCTCACTGAAGGTCAATCTGAAGTTGAGGAGATCTTATCCAGCTGCTCTCACTGAAGGTCCGTCTGAAGTTGAGGAGATCATATCCAGCCGCTCTCACTGAAGGGAGTCCAGATCAGCTCCATTTTCTTGTGCTCCATTTTCTCCATTTCCTTTATGGATGCTTGCCATGTGGCAATGAAAGCTTTTAATGGCCTAGATTTAATCTTACAAAATCAACAACCACAACACACTCTTCCTTCTTCCTTCTCCGTCAAAAGCTTCAACAATCACAAAAGCAATTCAGCAACCAAATGCAAAATAGCAAACTCTAATAGCAAAATAGGAAATAGAATTTTGGGAATTAAAATTGAAACTCTGTAACTTCATTTAGCAACCAAAAACAATCTAACTATCAAAATAAAAACGTTGTAACTTCATTAGATCTGCAATTTTAAGTTTATACTATCTTTAGGTTTCTGCAATTTAAGTTTCTACTATTTGGAAGAGGTGTTTCATTTTTCCATTAGCTTCTGGTCCATTTTTCCAAGTGTTGCATCGCGGAGATGGTGGTGAAAATCGCGGCGAGCGGCGGCCAAACGGTGATGAAGCAAGACGGGGATCCAAGGAAGATAGAGCGCTGTATTTTTTAGGATGAGGAAGAAGACATAATGTTACACCCTTTTTTCCAAATTTTTAATCTGAACCATTGATTTTTTATTTTGCCACATGTGACACATCCATGCAATAAACTGGATTGACTGGAGGATAACAAAATGGAGGTGATCTGGACTCCACTGAAGGTCCATCTGAAGTTTGAGGAGATCTTATCCAACCGCTCTCATTGAAGGTCAATCTGAAGTTTGAGTAGATTTTATCCAGCCGCTCTCACTGAAGGTCAATCTGAAGTTGAGGAGATCTTATCCAGCCGCTCTCACCGAAGGTCAATCTGAAGTTGAGGAGATCTTATCCAGCCGCTCTCACTGAAGGTCCCTCTGAAGTTTGAGTAGATTTTGTCCAGCCGCTCTCACTGAAGGTCAATCTGAAGTTGAGTAGATTCTATCCAGCCGCTCTCACTGAAGGTCAATCTGAAGTTGAGGAGATCTTATCCAGCCGCTCTCACTGAAGGTCCCTCTGAAGTTGAGTAGATCTTATCCAGCTCTCACTGAAGATCCCTCTGAAGTTGAGTAGATTTTATCCAGCCGCTCTCACTGAAGGTCAATCTGAAGTTTGTTGTAAGGGTGTGCTTATGCAAACTGTTGTGGTTATCTTGTAGAAGAATATTCCAGAAAATTTGCAATTCACTGGGGAGGTGATTTTTCAACTAGTCTGCTGGGGAGACAATTTACCAGCCGACTTGCTAGAAAAGAGGTCAAACTGCCTTTCTTGTGATTAAGTGACCAAAGCCTGTATTCTGCAAGGAGAAACCTTTGAACTTGCTTTATGTATGCATATTTATCATGATTATTTATGCATGAAATGAAATGCATGATGATGTCATGAAATGACTGTATGCTATTAGAAGTCGGGTTTCAACATGGGTGTTAATGAACACTGGGTTTTATTTGGGTTCCATTGAATATTGGATTTTGAGTGGGTACCAATAATAATTGGTCTTTGCGGGTGCGCCAATAATGATTGGACTTTGAAGGTGTGTCCACAATGATTGGACTCTGAGTGTGTGCCAATAATGGTTGGACTTTGGGATTGTCAATGCAAGGTTAGGTTCTTGATTGTGGATGTTTGATTTGGCTATTTGATTATGAGGTTATTGGATTTGTGGTATAGGGCATACCTGATGCTTGAATGAAATGACGTGATCAATGCATGTTAATGATTTACATGAATGAAATGACATGACTAATGCATGACGCTTATTTGCATGAATGAAATGACATGACTAATGCATGACGATGACTGATGCCCCTATGGAGGGTGGGAATGTTTCGGGTATCAAGGCTTTTTGTGGAATGATGGCTTGATGTTGATCCCCGACACCAGTTCCGGACTTAATGGTTGCAGATATCTACCAGACTTTGCTTGAGTAGCTTGAAGATATAGGGAGAACCTGCCCCTGTGTATATTGTCTTGCCCCAGTCTGTTGGGCATTTGAAGTATTTTGCTTTTTCCCTTGATTTTTGCCAACTTACTGATATTGGTTCTCCCTCTCTGAGAGGTATGCCCCTAGATTGAGCCATTCTGAAACATGATTGGCTGGGCCAACAGGATCCTCATGTGATCTGCCCCATGGTCATAAGAGTTTGTTCTTGATGGGCAGAACCCCAAGGTGATTTGACCCTGATCAAGCGCGTCTTGAACTGACTCATTAGGTCCTTGAAATCTGGGTTTTGATACCGCTTTCCAGGATGCGATCTTAGGACACTCTGTCTATACTGAATGACCTTTCTAGGGAATGTGCCCCATGGTTAAATGAAGTTCTGAGACGATTGCCCCAGATTGGTCCAAGGTTCTTCTTGATTGCTTGATGACAACTCAGAGTTGGAACTTTTTTATTGTCAAGTGCTGACTTGCAGATAAACCTGTTTGCTTGAAATAGTAATTCTAATACAATTTTAATGCAAGTTTTGAAATTGAAATTGAGATGGCATCTATGTACATTGGATGTATATGGTGGAAGAAAGTGTGAGAGTATGATATTAACAAAAGATTTTTGTGAGTCAGGTTAACGCAACCTTGCTACTGTAAGCTTTCAAAATAAACCTTGCTTCAATTAGGTCTTTTGAGGGTTGTAACGTGGTCTGGTTCACGGTTTATGAATAAAAGGATATAAGGCTCAAAGTTTGATTTTAACCCATCCCATTCTTCGTGATGATCTTCAGCCCTAAGTTCAATTAACTCAACTCATGAATTCAAGTACTAAGATGTTTTTAGGATTGTCATTGTGAGTATATGATGGCTCGGGAACCGAGGATGTGTTTCCTTTTTTGTGTGGCAGTCACATTGCCTTTTGTTTTGGTCATATGATTTTGTTTTATCGTGAATCTTGGTGACCTTCGCTTTTTTCATCATTTTTTCATTTTTTCAATCCCTAACTTTTGCCTAGACTATTCTTTTGCATTTTTAGTCTAGCGGGATACCCTAATTTTTGCCTAAGCCATTTTGAGGTTTTGACTTAGCGGGCTTTTCTTTCTTCTTTTTTGGATTTTGTTTGGCGAATTGTGACTGCCTTGATAACGGGTGATGAGGGACACCTTATTGTTTTTTTTTTTGCTTTTCTCTTGAAACTCGAACGCATGGTCGAATTAATTGAACACTACCCTGCCCCGGGTTAAGATTGCGGGTTCTTCAGAAAAGAAACACCAACTTCTAGGCTCAAAGGGGGTGACTACGGATTGTCTTCCTTATTTCTCCGGTGTTTGGGGATTTGAAACAATGCCTTACATCATCAGCAAAAGTTTATTTGAAAGCATACTGTAGCAACTTGGTTATTTTCGTTTTTCATCATCCTCTCTCCAATCTTTGTTCAAACAGAAATGATAAAGAAATGAAAGAAATGAGAAGTATTGATATATATTTTTTTGCTTTTGTGAAGTAGAAGAGAGAAAATTGAATGGACATGAAAGAATGGATTCAAAACATGCATTATTATTTCATTAAGATTAACATTGCAAACAAACAAAGTTTAAATGCTAATAAAACTTAACAAACAAAGAAATTAAAACATGACAGCCTAAAGATAATTTCATGGCTTGATCCAATCCTTGAACTCTTCAACTAGCATACTCAGAAGGGTCTGCATGACTTGGCAATGAATTATCCTTCACGGTTGGGCTCTCCCCCTTCCTTGAAAGTCAACAGTTTCTGATCGATGAGCTCTTGAACCTTGTGTTTAAAGGCTATGCAATTGTCCACGGTATGTCCTTCTGCACCCTCGTGAAACTCGCATTTTGCTTCCGGGTTATACCAAGTTGGAAATGGTGCAGTCATGGGCTTCAGGGCCCTAGGCGTTACCATTCTGTTGTGTACCAAATAAGGCAGAAGTTGATTGTATGGCACAGGAATCGAATCAAAGACCTTTTTAACTCTCTGCTGAGTCTGTTGTACTTGTTGAGCTTTTTGTGGCACAGAATTCACAGGCATTTGGAAAGAGTACCCCTGAGGTTGCTGATGTTGTGCAGCTGCTAGATATGGGTACGGAAAGTATGTGAATGGTGTAGATGCTGCCGAACCATTCTTGGAAGTAACAGCATTTGCCTCCTCGTCCTTCTTCTTTGCAAAGCTACTTGTAGGCTTCACTGTGTTGCCTTGGCTTCCAATAGTAGCTTGGATCTTTCCATTCTTGAGTCCACATTCAATTCTTTCCCCTATCCTGACTAAGTCGGAGAAACCAGATGAGACGCTACCAATCATCCTTTCAAAGTATGCCCCTTGCAAGGTATTTGTGAACATATCCACAAGTTCCGTCTCTAGGAATGGGGGACGTACTTGTGCTGCCAACTCTCTCCATCTTTGGGCATACACTTTGAAAGATTCACCCTCATTCTGAGTCATATTCTGCAACTGGGTGCGACTGGGAGCCATATCTAAGTTGTACTGATATTGCTTGATAAAAGCATTGGCCAAGTCTCTCCATGATCGGATGTGACTGCCTTCTAGCTGCATGTACCAATTGAGGGATGCCCCTACAAGGCTATCTTGAAAGCAATGAATCATCAGCTTGTCATCATTGGCGTAAGACGCCATCTTTCTACTATACATGATCAAATGATTCTTTGGACAGCTCATCCCCATGTATTTCTCAAATTCTGGGACTTTAAACTTTGGAGGCAACACCAAGTCAGGTACCAAGCACATGTCAGCAAAGTCTAATGAATCACTATCTCCCTCTATTGTTTTCAACCGGTCCTCAATAGCCTTGAATTTCTGTTTTGCTTCCTCCAGCTGAGGAATAGCAAAGTCAAGCCTGGGTTCACCACTGTGTATCTCAGGACCTAGGTAAGCATCTCTAGGGTCCTCTTGAACTTCTTGAGATAGAACAAGCCCTGGCTGAACTAAAGTTGCTCGTGCCTGATTTTCTGTGTTGTTGACTGGTGGTGGAACAAAGGTAACCCCATCTGTGAGAGGCACATAACCTGGTGGTGTATACCCAGGAGGTAAACCAAACGCTGGCCACACCACGTTTGCAGGTCCAGTAGTAGTTGTTTCTTCACTCACAACTGGTGGTGACGGCTGGTTTCGATTAGCCAACATTTCAAGGACCTGATCCATCTTTGCGGCCAATTGGGCTACTTCTCCCTTCAAGTCGTTATGTTTTTCTTGCCAATTTTCCATGATTCTCTTGAAATGCTTTGAGTCCGGTATCAGTGTCGGAAATGAAGCTGTTGATGAGAACGGGTAAGGATGAGATAATGATCTTTTGTATGAATGCAAATGCATGTAAAAGTTTTTTATGCTTTATCATTTTTTGAAATGTTATGCAAAAATATTTTTGTATGAATGAGTGCATGGATGCATGAATGCTCTTTTGTAGCAGATTCTGTCACAACGAAGTAGAGGTTCAAATATTATTTCTGAGGTTGAAAGGCTCAAAGTTACCTGCAACCCATCCCTCTCACATGTTGTTCTAAGGTTGATAAAGTGCCTAAAATCACGGATTGCCCCTTTGGAAACGATGTCGTTATCGCAAAAGCTCACGGCAAACGCGTCCAAAAGGAAATCTCCTCTAGGTAAGGTCATTACATAACCTTGACTCAGGTTCTAAACAGAGGGCCCTAGTAACAAGGTTAGGTTCTAGACCGGTCAAAGGGTCCCTAAGGTCATGGATCCAACAGGAAAACATCAGCGCTCGCTAGTCAAATGTCTAGGAGCCCAACATCTTCAAGAGGATCTACCTTAGGCGGGGCGATTATGTCAGCGCTCGCTAGTCAAATGTCTAGGAGCCCAACATAACAACCCCTAACTTAACTTAAGCTTTTCTCAAGCTCGGGTGTAGAGCTGCTCAAAGTAACCACGCCGCAAGGGCAAAAAAAGAAAAAAGAAGGAGTAGAAGAAGAGAAACAGCCAGCCAAGCATATAATTGACAGAAAATAAAAGATAGAGTAAGATATTGCAAACCTGGACATAGCAGACAACATAAAAAACCGCCTAAACTAGGCTTAACTCTCAAGAATCCCCAGTGAAGTCGCCAGCTGTAGCGGGCTGGAAAATCACTTCCATTTTTCATACAATGAAGTCGCCATTGACGTTTATTTATCCCGGAAGGGGAAAGGAAAATATCACGAAAACCTTGGTTTAGGTTCGGGAGTTGGTTATGCGAGAGGAAGGTATTAGCACCCCTCGCATCCATCGTACTCGATGGGAACCGTTTAGGTGGTTTAGGGTTTGTCTGCGCAGGTTCAAATTAAATTACTCTATCACTTGGCTAATCTCTACTCGTTTCCAAATAAATTAAAAGGAAATAAAATGTTTTTTATTAATTGAGTTTGACGGTTGTAGGAGCCCGCTCCTACGTATTCCCCGGTGCAATGGGAAACTCAAAACTCACGTAGTTCTGGTAAAAAATGTTTGTGTGGTTGGTTGATTTTAACGGGTAACGTTTATTTCGTATTCCGCTGATACTACGACGCTTGGATGTTCTAAAAAGAAGCTTAAGCTGTGTATGTGCCAGAGGAATAGATAAAACGTGTATCCATTGTAA
This sequence comes from Trifolium repens, assembly GCA_030408175.1. Classification (NCBI taxonomy): domain Eukaryota; kingdom Viridiplantae; phylum Streptophyta; class Magnoliopsida; order Fabales; family Fabaceae; genus Trifolium; species Trifolium repens. The sequence continues at coordinate 14,997,743 of CP125847.1, forward strand.
AAAGAGTTGAATAGCGGATGTTGCTTATTTCGCATTCCGCTGATACAACGATGCTTGTATGCTCTAAAGAGAGGCTTAAGCTCGTATGTGTCAGAGGAATGGATAAAGCGTATATCCATGTTTTCTGAAAAGAAAGTTTGAGTGTGTTGGGTTAAGTTTTAACGCTTGGTTAAGATGAGAACAACTTGCGATCACTAGTCAAATGTCTAGGATCCAAGTTATCCGGAGCGGAAAGAAGCAAATGCTAAATTCCCCCTTTTTCACCCTTGTTATTATGAAAATCTTGATTTAATTTGATTAAGAAAGTATTCCAAAAGGAAAAGACGAAGGTTGATTTATTTTAGAGTTTGATTAGGATGAGAACAACTTGCGATCACTAGTCAAATGTCTAGGATCCAAGTCATTCGGAGCGGAAAGAAGCAAATGCTAAATTCCCCCTTTTTCATCCATTATTTATTGCAAAAAGTTTGATTAAGTTTGATTGTGAAAACAAAGTCCAAGAGGAAAAAGTGTGCAAAATTAAATAACAATGACAATTGATATAATAACAATGCGACAATTAAATGTGAATGAATGCAAATATTCAAATGAGAATGCATGAATCAACACGATATAGTTAAATATGCATGAATGAATCAAGAATGAATGAGAATTAATGATGCATAATTAAATAAAAATGCATAAGCTAAAGTAACGTACAATGAATTAAATAACATAAACATGCTAAATTAAATCAAAGTAAATGAGATGAGTTAGAATGAATTGAAATAATGCTAAAGAGCTGAAGACAAGCATAAGAAACAAAAATAAGCAATTAATCATAATTAAGCACTTAAGTAAATAAGCTAAAAAGCTAGAAAAGTGATTAAACAACAAGCTAAGGGAAGCATGAACATAATCTGAAATCAAACATGATATGAGCAAATCAAAATGGTCCAGTAAGCTAAAAAGCTCAAGCACCAAATAAGTGCTTATGAAAATAAGCTGAAAAGTGATTAAATAAGCTAAAAAGCTAGAAAAACAAACTAAAAAAATAACATAATACTAAAATAATTGGAAACAAAAATTTAAGCATAACAAAGTGATTAAAGTAGCTTAAATAAGCTATTAATCACTTAAGTGCTTTTGGAAATAAGCTAGGAATCAATTAAAATTAATTCTGGGGGGGGTGCAAATAAAGAAGAGCAGTAAAAATATGGGGGTGCAGAAAGCAGGGTCTACACCCAGGGCCCAAGCCCACGCAAAAGTCAGACAAAAAAGAAAGTCAACAAAAAACAAATCCAGTGCAGCAAGGAAAACAAGGCGCATCGTGAGCGTGAGAGATCTGGGCCGTATGATCAAAATCCAACGGCCTCCCTCTTTAAATCCAACAGATCAATCCTGTGCTGCGCGGCATGATCTAAAACACGCGCGCCACACATCATCGCCGTTAGATCTCATTTAAATGAGATCTGACGGCTCCGTTATAAATCTGAGATCAACGCACAGGATCAACCCTAAAGATCTAACGGACAGGATTTAAACTTGGAGAAAAAGACAGAGCACGCGTGAGTCTTCTTCTCCGGCGAGCTTCTGGTTTTCCGGTGACAACTCCGGTCACCGGAGTTTCTCGAAACAGCAAAAAACAAGTCAAAATACACATGGTTCGCTTCGTTTTTTCATGAGGAATACGAATATGATATCAGTTTTCAACGAAACAGCTTAAATAAACGAAAACGAAGCGAACAAAGATTTGAATACAAAAATGAAACAAGCCATACAGTACAAATTGGGATAAACTAGCAACCCAGAAAGCATCAGAACATGAAATGGAGTTGAATGGTGTCAAGATTTACCTGAATAGGTCTCTGAGAAGCACGATTCGAACTCAACTTTCTTCTAGCCACCGTAGCTCTTCTACCCTTCAATTCCTTCACTTTCTTCACCAACAAACGGTTGATTCTTTCTTCTGGGTGTGTGGTAAGTGTGTTTGGATAGATAGTTTCTAAGTTTGAGAAAGAATTTTGAGATTTGGAATTTTAAGAAAATGAAGAAAAATGGAGTTGTTTGAGGTACTGTAGCAGCGCCGTTTCCAGTGTGAATCTTCAACCCTAGGCTCTGAAATTAATGTTGATACTTATAGGGAAGGATTAGGTTAAATGGCATTGTGATTAAGGAGAATAAGTGAGGGTAGAAATGGGATTATCTTGATTTTTTTTGTTGTACTATTTTTGATCCTTTGATTCCAAACAAAATTGTTGATGAGGTGTAATAGGAATGGAATGTTCTAGGTTTATGATGATCTTGTGGCACAAAAAATGTAATGGGCCAAAGAAAAATTAAGTGGATAAAGTGATGAATAATAGTGATGCAATAATGCAAATGACATGAGAAATGTAATTTATTAAAAAAATGAATTTTTTTGGAGTTTTTATGCAAAGTGTTGATTAAATGTGAAAAGAAAAAATTATTTTATTATGTGGGGCAAAATTAGGGTATGACAGCTGCCCCTATTTAATTAGCTTAAACCATAAGAATGCGAATAACCCTGGTATTCGTATTCTTTTGGTGGAAGATAATTAAATATAGAATGCCCTAATTTTGCTAGGAAGTGAATGGTGGTAAGATAAATGGATCGAATATACCTGTTGTCGTTCTTTTTGTGGAACCAGACAAACTCGAAAGTAAGATGAATGACACCAACCTTAACCAGCCATCTATGCTGAAGAACTTGGTGAAGTTGAGTAGATCTTATCCAGCCGCTCTCACTGAAGGTCAATCTGAAGTTGAAGAGATTCTATCCAGCCGCTCTCACTGAAGGTCCATCTGAAGTTTGAGTAGATTTTATCCAGCCGCTCTCACTGAAGGTCAATCTGAAGTTGAGTAGATTCTATCCAGCCGCTCTCACTGAAGGTCAATCTGAAGTTGAGGAGATCTTATCCAGCCGCTCTCACTGAAGGTCCGTCTGAAGTTGAGGAGATCATATCCAGCCGCTCTCACTGAAGGTCCATCTGAAGTTTGAGGAGATCTTATCCAGCCGCTCTCACTGAAGGTCAATCTGAAGTTTGAGTAGATTTTATCCAGCCGCTCTCACTGAAGGTCAATCTGAAGTTGAGGAGATCTTATCCAGCCGCTCTCACCGAAGGTCAATCTGAAGTTGAGGAGATCTTATCCAGCCGCTCTCACTGAAGGTCCCTCTGAAGTTTGAGTAGATTTTGTCCAGCCGCTCTCGCTGAAGGTCAATCTGAAGTTGAGTAGATTCTATCCAGCCGCTCTCACTGAAGGTCAATCTGAAGTTGAGGAGATCTTATCCAGCCGCTCTCACTGAAGGTCCCTCTGAAGTTGAGTAGATCTTATCCAGCTCTCACTGAAGATCCCTCTGAAGTTGAGTAGATTTTATCCAGCTAGCCGCTCTCACTGAAGGTCAATCTGAAGTTTGTTGTAAGGGTGTGCTTATGCAAACTGTTGTGGTTATCTTGTAGAAGAATATTCCAGAAAATTTGCAATTCACTGGGGAGGTGATTTTTCAACTAGTCTGCTGGGGAGACAATTTACCAGCCGACTTGCTAGAAAAGAGGTCAAACTGCCTTTCTTGTGATTAAGTGACCAAAGCCTGTATTCTGCAAGGAGAAACCTTTGAACTTGCTTTATGTATGCATATTTATCATGATTATTTATGCATGAAATGAAATGCATGATGATGTCATGAAATGACTGTATGCTATTAGAAGTCGGGTTTCAACATGGGTGTTAATGAACACTGGGTTTTATTTGGGTTCCATTGAATATTGGATTTTGAGTGGGTACCAATAATAATTGGTCTTTGCGGGTGCGCCAATAATGATTGGACTTTGAAGGTGTGTCCACAATGATTGGACTGTGAGTGTGTGCCAATAATGATTGGACTTTGGGATTGTCAATGCAAGGTTAGGTTCTTGATTGTGGATGTTTGATTTGGCTATTTGATTATGAGGTTATTGGATTTGTGGTATAGGGCATACCTGATGCTTGAATGAAATGACGTGATCAATGCATGATAATGATTTACATGAATGAAATGACATGACTAATGCATGACGCTTATTTGCATGAATGAAATGACATGACTAATGCATGACGATGACTGATGCCCCTATGGAGGGTGGGAATGTTTCGGGTATCAAGGCTTTTTGTGGAATGATGGCTTGATGTTGATCCCCGACACCAGTTCCGGACTTAATGGTTGCAGATATCTACCAGACTTTGCTTGAGTAGCTTGAAGATATAGGGAGAACCTGCCCCTGTGTATATTGTCTTGCCCCAGTCTGTTGGGCATTTGAAGTATTTTGCTTTTTCCCTTGATTTTTGCCAACTTACTGATATTGGTTCTCCCTCTCTGAGAGGTATGCCCCTAGATTGAGCCATTCTGAAAAATGATTGGCTGGGCCAACAGGATCCTCATGTGATCTGCCCCATGGTCATAAGAGTTTGTTCTTGATGGGCAGAACCCCAAGGTGATTTGACCCTGATTAAGCGCGTCTTGAACTGACTCATTAGGTCCTTGAAATCTGGGTTTTGATACCGCTTTCCAGGATGCGATCTTAGGACACTCTGTCTATGCTGAATGACCTTTCTAGGGAATGTGCCCCATGGTTAAATGAAGTTCTGAGATGATTGCCCCAGATTGGTCCAAGGTTCTTCTTGATTGCTTGATGACAGCTCAGAGTTGGAACTTTTTTATTGTCAAGTGCTGACTTGCAGATAAACCTGTTTGCTTGAAATAGTAATTCTAATACAATTTTAATGCAAGTTTTGAAATTGAAATTGAGATGGCATCTATGTACATTGGATGTATATGGTGGAAGAAAGTGTGAGAGTATGATATTAACAAAAGATTTTTGTGAGTCAGGTTAACGCAACCTTGCTACTGTATGCTTTCAAAATAAACCTTGCTTCAATTAGGTCTTTTGAGGGTTGTAACGTGGTCTGGTTCACGGTTTATGAATAAAAGGATATAAGGCTCAAAGTTTGATTTTAACCCATCCCATTCTTCGTGATGATCTTCAGCCCTAAGTTCAATTAACTCAACTCATGAATTCAAGTACTAAGATGTTTTTAGGATTGTCATTGTGAGTATATGATGGCTCGGGAACCGAGGATGTGTTTCCTTTTTTGTGTGGCAGTCACATTGCCTTTTGTTTTGGTCATATGATTTTGTTTTATCGTGAATCTTGGTGACCTTCGCTTTTTTCATCATTTTTTCATTTTTTCAATCCCTAACTTTTGCCTAGACTATTCTTTTGCATTTTTAGTCTAGCGGGATACCCTAATTTTTGCCTAAGCCATTTTGAGGTTTTGACTTAGCGGGCTTTTCTTTCTTCTTTTTTGGATTTTGTTTGGCGAATTGTGACTGCCTTGATAACGGGTGATGAGGGACACCTTATTGTTTTTTTTTTTGCTTTTCTCTTGAAACTCGAACGCATGGTCGAATTAATTGAACACTACCCTGCCCCGGGTTAAGATTGCGGGTTCTTCAGAAAAGAAACACCAACTTCTAGGCTCAAAGGGGGTGACTACGGATTGTCTTCCTTATTTCTCCGGTGTTTGGGGATTTGAAACAATGCCTTACATCATCAGCAAAAGTTTATTTGAAAGCATACTGTAGCAACTTGGTTATTTTCGTTTTTCATCATCCTCTCTCCAATCTTTGTTCAAACAGAAATGATAAAGAAATGAAAGAAATGAGAAGTATTGATATATATTTTTTTGCTTTTGTGAAGTAGAAGAGAGAAAATTGAATGGACATGAAAGAATGGATTCAAAACATGCATTATTATTTCATTAAGATTAACATTGCAAACAAACAAAGTTTAAATGCTAATAAAACTTAACAAACAAAGAAATTAAAACATGACAGCCTAAAGATAATTTCATGGCTTGATCCAATCCTTGAACTCTTCAACTAGCATACTCAGAAGGGTCTGCATGACTTGGCAATGAATTATCCTTCACGGTTGGGCTCTCCCCCTTCCTTGAAAGTCAACAGTTTCTGATCGATGAGCTCTTGAACCTTGTGTTTAAAGGCTATGCAATTGTCCACGGTATGTCCTTCTGCACCCTCGTGAAACTCGCATTTTGCTTCCGGGTTATACCAAGTTGGAAATGGTGCAGTCATGGGCTTCAGGGCCCTAGGCGTTACCATTCTGTTGTGTACCAAATAAGGCAGAAGTTGATTGTATGGCACAGGAATCGAATCAAAGACCTTTTTAACTCTCTGCTGAGTCTGTTGTACTTGTTGAGCTTTTTGTGGCACAGAATTCACAGGCATTTGGAAAGAGTACCCCTGAGGTTGCTGATGTTGTGCAGCTGCTAGATATGGGTACGGAAAGTATGTGAATGGTGTAGATGCTGCCGAACCATTCTTGGAAGTAACAGCATTTGCCTCCTCGTCCTTCTTCTTTGCAAAGCTACTTGTAGGCTTCACTGTGTTGCCTTGGCTTCCAATAGTAGCTTGGATCTTTCCATTCTTGAGTCCACATTCAATTCTTTCCCATATCCTGACTAAGTCGGAGAAACCAGATGAGACGCTACCAATCATCCTTTCAAAGTATGCCCCTTGCAAGGTATTTGTGAACATATCCACAAGTTCCGTCTCTAGGAATGGGGGACGTACTTGTGCTGCCAACTCTCTCCATCTTTGGGCATACACTTTGAAAGATTCACCCTCATTCTGAGTCATATTCTGCAACTGGGTGCGACTGGGAGCCATATCTAAGTTGTACTGATATTGCTTGATAAAAGCATTGGCCAAGTCTCTCCATGATCGGATGTGACTGCCTTCTAGCTGCATGTACCAATTGAGGGATGCCCCTGCAAGGCTATCTTGAAAGCAATGAATCATCAGCTTGTCATCATTGGCGTAAGACGCCATCTTTCTACTATACATGATCAAATGATTCTTTGGACAGCTCATCCCCATGTATTTCTCAAATTCTGGGACTTTAAACTTTGGAGGCAACACCAAGTCAGGTACCAAGCACATGTCAGCAAAGTCTAATGAATCACTATCTCCCTCTATTGTTTTCAACCGGTCCTCAATAGCCTTGAATTTCTGTTTTGCTTCCTCCAGCTGAGGAATAGCAAAGTCAAGCCTGGGTTCACCACTGTGTATCTCAGGACCTAGGTAAGCATCTCTAGGGTCCTCTTGAACTTCTTGAGATAGAACAAGCCCTGGCTGAACTAAAGTTGCTCGTGCCTGATTTTCTGTGTTGTTGACTGGTGGTGGAACAAAGGTAACCCCATCTATGAGAGGCACATAACCTGGTGGTGTATACCCAGGAGGTAAACCAAACGCTGGCCACACCACGTTTGCAGGTCCAGTAGTAGTTGTTTCTTCACTCACAACTGGTGGTGACGGCTGGTTTCGATTAGCCAACATTTCAAGGACCTGATCCATCTTTGCGGCCAATTGGGCTACTTCTCCCTTCAAGTCGTTATGTTTTTCTTGCCAATTTTCCATGATTCTCTTGAAATGCTTTGAGTCCGGTATCAGTGTCGGAAATGAAGCTGTTGATGAGAACGGGTAAGGATGAGATAATGATCTTTTGTATGAATGCAAATGCATGTAAAAGTTTTTTATGCTTTATCATTTTTTGAAATGTTATGCAAAAATATTTTTGTATGAATGAGTGCATGGATGCATGAATGCTCTTTTGTAGCAGATTCTGTCACAACGAAGTAGAGGTTCAAATATTATTTCTGAGGTTGAAAGGCTCAAAGTTACCTGCAACCCATCCCTCTCACATGTTGTTCTAAGGTTGATAAAGTGCCTAAAATCACGGATTGCCCCTTTGGAAACGATGTCGTTATCGCAAAAGCTCACGGAAAACGCGTCCAAAAGGAAATCTCCTCTAGGTAAGGTCATTACATAACCTTGACTCAGGTTCTAAACAGAGGGCCCTAGTAACAAGGTTAGGTTCTAGACCGGTCAAAGGGTCCCTAAGGTCATGGATCCAACAGGAAAACATCAGCGCTCACTAGTCAAATGTCTAGGAGCCCAACATCTTCAAGAGGATCTACCTTAGGCGGGGCGATTATGTCAGCGCTCGCTAGTCAAATGTCTAGGAGCCCAACATAACAACCCCTAACTTAACTTAAGCTTTTCTCAAGCTCGGGTGTAGAGCTGCTCAAAGTAACCACGCCGCAAGGGCAAAAAAAGAAAAAAGAAGGAGTAGAAGAAGAGAAACAGCCAGCCAAGCATATAATTGACAGAAAATAAAAGATAGAGTAAGATATTGCAAACCTGGACATAGCAGACAACATAAAAAACCGCCTAAACTAGGCTTAACTCTCAAGAATCCCCAGTGAAGTCGCCAGCTGTAGCGGGCTGGAAAATCACTTCCATTTTTCATACAATGAAGTCGCCATTGACGTTTATTTATCCCGGAAGGGGAAAGGAAAATATCACGAAAACCTTGGTTTAGGTTCGGGAGTTGGTTATGCGAGAGGAAGGTATTAGCACCCCTCGCATCCATCGTACTCGATGGGAACCGTTTAGGTGGTTTAGGGTTTGTCTGCGCAGGTTCAAATTAAATTACTCTATCACTTGGCTAATCTCTACTCGTTTCCAAATAAATTAAAAGGAAATAAAATGTTTTTTATTAATTGAGTTTGACGGTTGTAGGAGCCCGCTCCTACGTATTCCCCGGTGCAATGGGAAACTCAAAACTCACGTAGTTCTGGTAAAAAATGTTTGTGTGGTTGGTTGATTTTAACGGGTAACGTTTATTTCGTATTCCGCTGATACTACGACGCTTGGATGTTCTAAAAAGAAGCTTAAGCTGTGTATGTGCCAGAGGAATAGATAAAACGTGTATCCATTGTAAAAAGAGTTGAATAGCGGATGTTGCTTATTTCGCATTCCGCTGATACAACGATGCTTGTATGCTCTAAAGAGAGGCTTAAGCTCGTATGTGTCAGAGGAATGGATAAAGCGTATATCCATGTTTTCTGAAAAGAAAGTTTGAGTGTGTTGGGTTAAGTTTTAACGCTTGGTTAAGATGAGAACAACTTGCGATCACTAGTCAAATGTCTAGGATCCAAGTTATCCGGAGCGGAAAGAAGCAAATGCTAAATTCCCCCTTTTTCACCCTTGTTATTATGAAAATCTTGATTTAATTTGATTAAGAAAGTATTCCAAAAGGAAAAGACGAAGGTTGATTTATTTTAGAGTTTGATTAGGATGAGAACAACTTGCGATCACTAGTCAAATGTCTAGGATCCAAGTCATTCGGAGCGGAAAGAAGCAAATGCTAAATTCCCCCTTTTTCATCCATTATTTATTGCAAAAAGTTTGATTAAGTTTGATTGTGAAAACAAAGTCCAAGAGGAAAAAGTGTGCAAAATTAAATAACAATGACAATTGATATAATAACAATGCGACAATTAAATGTGAATGAATGCAAATATTCAAATGAGAATGCATGAATCAACACGATATAGTTAAATATGCATGAATGAATCAAGAATGAATGAGAATTAATGATGCATAATTAAATAAAAATGCATAAGCTAAAGTAACGTACAATGAATTAAATAACATAAACATGCTAAATTAAATCAAAGTAAATGAGATGAGTTAGAATGAATTGAAATAATGCTAAAGAGCTGAAGACAAGCATAAGAAACAAAAATAAGCAATTAATCATAATTAAGCACTTAAGTAAATAAGCTAAAAAGCTAGAAAAGTGATTAAACAACAAGCTAAGGGAAGCATGAACATAATCTGAAATCAAACATGATATGAGCAAATCAAAATGGTCCAGTAAGCTAAAAAGCTCAAGCACCAAATAAGTGCTTATGAAAATAAGTTGAAAAGTGATTAAATAAGCTAAAAAGCTAGAAAAACAAACTAAAAAAATAACATAATACTAAAATAATTGGAAACAAAAATTTAAGCATAACAAAGTGATTAAAGTAGCTTAAATAAGCTATTAATCACTTAAGTGCTTTTGGAAATAAGCTAAGAATCAATTAAAATTAATTCTGGGGGGGTGCAAATAAAGAAGAGCAGTAAAAATATGGGGGTGCAGAAAGCAGGGTCTGCACCCAGGGCCCAAGCCCACGCAAAAGTCAGACAAAAAAGAAAGTCAACAAAAAACAAATCCAGTGCAGCAAGGAAAACAAGGCGCATCGTGAGCGTGAGAGATCTGGGCCGTATGATCAAAATCCAACGGCCTCCCTCTTTAAATCCAACAGATCAATCCTGTGCTGCGCGGCATGATCTAAAACACGCGCGCCACACATCATCGCCGTTAGATCTCATTTAAATGAGATCTGACGGCTCCGTTATAAATCTGAGATCAACGCACAGGATCAACCCTAAAGATCTAACGGACAGGATTTAAACTTGGAGAAAAAGACAGAGCACGCGTGAGTCTTCTTCTCCGGCGAGCTTCTGGTTTTCCGGTGACAACTCCGGTCACCGGAGTTTCTCGAAACAGCAAAAAACAAGTCAAAATACACATGGTTCGCTTCGTTTTTTCATGAGGAATACGAATATGATATCAGTTTTCAACGAAACAGCTTAAATAAACGAAAACGAAGCGAACAAAGATTTGAATACAAAAATGAAACAAGCCATACAGTACAAATTGGGATAAACTAGCAACCCAGAAAGCATCAGAACATGAAATGGAGTTGAATGGTGTCAAGATTTACCTGAATAGGTCTCTGAGAAGCACGATTCGAACTCAACTTTCTTCTAGCCACCGTAGCTCTTCTACCCTTCAATTCCTTCACTTTCTTCACCAACAAACGGTTGATTCTTTCTTCTGGGTGTGTGGTAAGTGTGTTTGGATAGATAGTTTCTAAGTTTGAGAAAGAATTTTGAGATTTGGAATTTTAAGAAAATGAAGAAAAATGGAGTTGTTTGAGGTACTGTAGCAGCGCCGTTTCCAGTGTGAATCTTCAACCCTAGGCTCTGAAATTAATGTTGATACTTATAGGGAAGGATTAGGTTAAATGGCATTGTGATTAAGGAGAATAAGTGAGGGTAGAAATGGGATTATCTTGATTTTTTTGTTGTACTATTTTTGATCCTTTGATTCCAAACAAAATTGTTGATGAGGTGTAATAGGAATGGAATGTTCTAGGTTTATGATGATCTTGTGGCACAAAAAATGTAATGGGCCAAAGAAAAATTAAGTGGATAAAGTGATGAATAATAGTGATGCAATAATGCAAATGACATGAGAAATGTAATTTATTAAAAAAATGAATTTTTTTGGAGTTTTTATGCAAAGTGTTGATTAAATGTGAAAAGAAAAAATTATTTTATTATGTGGGGCAAAATTAGGGTATGACAGCTGCACCTATTTAATTAGCTTAAACCATAAGAATGCGAATAACCCTGGTATTCGTATTCTTTTGGTGGAAGATAATTAAATATAGAATGCCCTAATTTTGCTAGGAAGTGAATGGTGGTAAGATAAATGGATCGAATATACCTGTTGTCGTTCTTTTTGTGGAACCAGACAAACTCGAAAGTAAGATGAATGACACCAACCTTAACCAGCCATCTATGCTGAAGAACTTGGTGAAGTTGAGTAGATCTTATCCAGCCGCTCTCACTGAAGGTCAATCTGAAGTTGAAGAGATTCTATCCAGCCGCTCTCACTGAAGGTCCATCTGAAGTTTGAGTAGATTTTATCCAGCCGCTCTCACTGAAGGTCAATCTGAAGTTGAGTAGATTCTATCCAGCCGCTCTCACTGAAGGTCAATCTGAAGTTGAGGAGATCTTATCCAGCCGCTCTCACTGAAGGTCCGTCTGAAGTTGAGGAGATCATATCCAGCCGCTCTCACTGAAGGTCCATCTGAAGTTTGAGGAGATCTTATCCAGCCGCTCTCACTGAAGGTCAATCTGAAGTTTGAGTAGATTTTATCCAGCCGCTTTCACTGAAGGTCAATCTGAAGTTGAGGAGATCTTATCCAGCCGCTCTCACCGAAGGTCAATCTGAAGTTGAGGAGATCTTATCCAGCCGCTCTCACTGAAGGTCCCTCTGAAGTTTGAGTAGATTTTGTCCAGCCGCTCTCGCTGAAGGTCAATCTGAAGTTGAGTAGATTCTATCCAGCCGCTCTCACTGAAGGTCAATCTGAAGTTGAGGAGATCTTATCCAGCCGCTCTCACTGAAGGTCCCTCTGAAGTTGAGTAGATCTTATCCAGCTCTCACTGAAGATCCCTCTGAAGTTGAGTAGATTTTATCCAGCCGCTCTCACTGAAGGTCAATCTGAAGTTTGTTGTAAGGGTGTGCTTATGCAAACTGTTGTGGTTCGATTGGAGTGGTGAATGCATTGAACATGTACTTATGCTCCAGGTACATGGTTCGATTCACCACGAGGGCAAAAACTCCACAAGGGGGGTGGAGAAGGCCGTGAGTAACAGTTATGGGGGTGACCCAGGCTTGGGACCACCAGAGAGGTGGGGTCCAGGGCTGTTACAAACTGGAAAAGTATAATGAAGAATATAAACAAAAAAAAATGATTTCTTCAAAAAATATAAATTGGAAAAGTAAAATGATGTTTTCCAGTAAAATATCATTTTACTTAGAGCACCCACATCCATGTCACTCATATTGGTGATATAAATGGACCCCACATAATATATTATATTATTTTACATTTTTTAACTATTTAAACCATTAAACCATATTTTCTAAGTATCCACACCATTCATCAAAAACTCTAACATGACCCCACAAAATTCACAAAACTCTAACCAAAAGCTTTTGAAAAAAAATTAAAAGGGTGAAGGATACGGTGTCCATTGTTGGAACCATGGCTTTCTAATACCACAACATCTTATGGCAATTACTCATGCTACACTGACAGCCATGGTACATGTGGCAATAAGCAACCCCCAATATTTATGCTCTTATGTTCTTTTTTTTTGCATACCGGAAACATTTAGTGAAAAAATGTGGCGGTTATAAGTGTAAAATGAGAATATTAAATAGTAAGTAGAGGTGATGAGTTAAATGTGGGGATGGGAGGAACTTAAAGGATACCTGGATACATTTGACCTAAATTGCGAAGGACATAAGTCAGACATGAAGTTGGTCGATCATTTAGAGCTGATTAACCAAGGCAAGGAAATGGACTTCAAAGTTGACGAGAGAGGGTTCATGAGATACCGAACACATAGCTAGTTGCGAGTTAAGTACTTGTGTTGTTACACAAGTTTGTACTAGCTCTAGAATTTAGGTGCTAAGGTTTAGAGTTAAGATTTTTGTTGAATAATTCTTTCAACACACCATTAATTGTTATTACTTTCAATCACTTGGGACTAGTGATTTGGAGAAATTGAGTGGGTTCTCATACTTGGAGGAGTAAGCCATTGAGTAAAAAAACACTAGGATCAAGAAAAGGTGTAGTGAAGAACAAAGAGTTTGTTGTTACTTGTAAGACTAAGTAATTATTAAGACTTAAGAGTAGTGGATTTCCGTTTTTGGATTGGTATTCCCAAAGTAGGTGTGGTTTTCACCGAACAAGGTAAAAAAAATTGCTTGTGTTCCTTACTGCTTTCATTATTTATATTCCTGCATCATATTGTCTTACAAGTTGGCCTAAATATCATACAACGTACACTGTTGTCTCAGACAACGTGTAAATTTGTGCTCTAAGAACATAATTTCACAAAGAGTGACACTATTGAAGCTTTATATAATATGCTAGAAACTTGGTACTAAATTTACTGTGAATCTGAAGAAAAAATATATACGATGGAGGGGTAAGTCACAAAGACTTGGTGAGGAGAGAACAACCACCACCTACTATAATGGAAACTCACAAAGGAACATTTAATTGAATTTATAAATCTTGTAGCATTTATGTTAAAGTTTTAACTATGAAATATAATTATCAATCAATCCATTTGTCAGAAAAAATTATCAATCAATCCAAATCAATAATGAGAATGATAAAAAATGAACATCTTCAAAGAAAAATATAGAAATGATAAAAAAATAAAACAAAAATTGTTGCAAAAAAAAAAACGAGAGACGATGCCATCTCATTGATAGCCCTTTCGTCGAGGAAGGCTCCATCTAACAGAAAGGCCTTTTCACCACGATTCGGAAAACATGTCATAACTTTCAATTGCAGAGTCTACAACTCGTTGATAGCCCTTTGGTGGCCTTCCATATAGGTGACTCGACCTAGCGGGTGACCCTTAACCGACATTACATAACTAGGTGCACCTAAACCATTAATATATAACATTCTGGCTACATGGATGTATCCATTATTCTCAAAACAACTTATCTAAAATCATGTTTCACAACAATTCCGAATTTATGTAAAAATAAACACAATCACACCTCAATTATAACGAGACTATCAAACGGTGTCAAATTGAGGATGGGGGTGTATGTCATTGAAAGAGACTTCAGGGGAGGTAAATGTAATTTTTCCTTATTATTCTCATTAATATTATTTGGACCAAAGAAAATCCGACCCAACCATTATTTCATGGCCCAAAGTCCAAATTCATACATATAAAACCCTAACCCTAATTTTTTTCCCTTCATTCTTTTCAGTTTATATTGCTTCAACTACTCCCCAACTTCACAACTCCGCCGCCACCCCATCCTCACCAAAGTTGCTCTATCGAACCTCTACAATGAAAGGTATTTGTAAAATACATTCAATCTTCTTTTCTGTTTTTCCAATAACAATTGTATTGTATATTATAAAGAAATTTCTGCTACTTAGATTTGTCAACTCTCTTGCTTTCTTTTGAGGTTGAATATTAAAAAAAAAATTGTGTTTTTTCTGCATAGATCTATGTTGTTTAAATATTGATATTAGTTTTATGACTTTTGTTTACAGTTATTTTTTAGATCTATCATTTTTTTAATCTATTTTTTAGGGTTTTCTTTCAGATCTATCTTTATATTTATGTTTTAACATTTTTTTGTTTTGCATTTGTTGAAGTTGTGTTGATGGTAGAGAAGATAAAGCAAATATCTATGAAACATGCACAAGCAAGAAGCAATGTAAGAATATTTTATGCTTTTTTTTATCTAAATATATGTATATTTGCGAAAGTAATATACTAATATGTGTATAACATGTATGTTGACTAAGCTTCTTGACGAAGCTCATTGATTTTTTTTTTTTTGACTTAAATGAAGCTCATTGTTGATGCTGAGCAATTATCAATTAAATTTAGGATATAAATGAAAATATATAATTATTACTGTATATTTTCCTATTCCTAATAAATTATTAGAATAGGAAAATATATAATTATTAGGTCAAATGTCTTAATATGGAAATAATGGCACCGCAATTTTAAATGCAAATAAAAATGCAAATTTTAGTTCAATATATAATTTTAACCTTACTGTAATATATATAAGAGTTAACGTTAGCCCAGATGGTTTTGTTTAAAAATTGAAAAAAAATGAATTTAAAATTCATATTTGGACAAAAATAATAATTCATACGTGTTATTCGTGTAATTCGTAGAAGCCGAACCAAAACCGATCGAACCCTAGAATCTGAAAAAACTCAGAAGAAATTGAAAAGTAAGGTGATAAGCGACTACTAAGGATCGTCTTGAAAACATGTAAAGGAATTTGACTCTAACTGCGACTAGCCGGTAGAACCAAAGTCATCAAGCAAAAGAAGAATTTGACCCTAATCGCGACCTGCCGGTAGAACCAAAGTTATCAAATAAAGTGCGACCCTAACTGCGACCTGCCGGTAGAACCAACACTATAAAGTTCTTATCGCAAGAACAAAGGAAAAATTCTCACAAATGAAAACTCTCAAATCATATTAAATTTCAAGTTGTGTTTCGAGAGTTACATGAGAGTCCAATTTATAGCTTATTCTTACATAGTTGGATTTATTTTCCACTATCATGCATTCATCATAGGCGCTAGAAAATGAACACTAACATGTTTATAAATTCCCATTAGCCACTATAATGACTTAGTGCACCACTAGGAAGCATCTAGTGATGCTAGAAAGAAGCTAAAGGTCATCTAAAAATTCTCCCAATACAAAAAATGAAAATTAATAAAAATAAGGAAAATTTGACCTAATTGTTTAATATTTAGTCTAATATTATTAGACCACAAAACAGCACACGAATGCTTCTTATCATGTGAATTGGGCTTCAGAACCTAAAGTCCAGATACAAGAGTTTGAAACCTTGCGAACATGGTCTCAATATCTTCATCTTCCTTCATCTTGAATAGCTCATACTGTTGTACAAAAAGATTTTCCTTGGCCTCTCTGACATGTTTGTTTTCTTCATAAGTAGAGCACAAGGAATCCCAAATGGTCTTTGTTGAAGACTTGTCAACAATTTTCAAAAATTTAGCATGAGTCAGAGCACTAGTCATAATTCCCTTAACCTTATGATGTTTCTTATACTGCTTCTTCTGATCAGGAGTAAATGAATTTCTTCCAGCATTACTAACTATTCATTCGTCATCCATATCCTTGAACGAGACACCCTCTTCAACCAAATCTCATACTCATCATCTATACCAATAATGTGACTGTACATCATAGTCTTCCATAATGGAAAGCTAGTGGAGTCACCATTAAAGAAAGGTGCCTTATCTGAAGATCTCTCAGATTTCTCACTGTTGTAATCAAAAGCAACTTCTGAAAACTTAACACCAGCGCCACTGGAAGGTGATGCATCAGTCATGTTTTTCCAACTTGATATTTTACTGTTTCACTGTTGGGTGAGCAAAGCAATAAACCTTGCTTCTAATACCAATTGAAGGTTCAATAAACACAACACATACCATCGGTTCAATAAACTCTTTTATTTTCACTTTTTATTCATCTTTAACTTCAATTTTCATATCTTATTCACCGTCACCCGGAGCTTTGATTTAATTCGTGATGGTGAGAACTTCATCAAAGCCTCATCATAGATGGATTCCATGGTTGTATATGAACAAGTGCGCAATAAGTTGTTGATAACAGTATAGGAATCTCATCTGTAAATTCATCTTTCGATCCATGAATATGTGTATATGACAGTAACTTTATCCTGCTCAAGTCATACACGCTTCTCGGTCGAATATTTGTGAATGCAATGAGATCACCAACTTCAGGTTCATATTTTCCTACACCATACACTTCATCGGTAATGTTCTTCACTGTAATGTTATAGAACAAATCAGGTGGATGATTAAACTCCTTCGATATTTCCATTGTTCCAGTGTATGGTGTGGGAAATATCGAAGGACTTTAACCCTCCGCATGACTTGTTCTATAACATTACAGTGAAGAACATTACTGATGAAGTGTATGGTGTAGGAAAATATGAACCTGAGGTTGGTGATCTCATTGCATTCACAAATATTTGACCAAGAAGTGTGTATGACTTGAACATGATAAAAAATTACTGTCATATAGCTTATATTCATGGATCGAAAGATGAATTTACTAATGAGATTCCTATTTTTTCCTACAAGGTGAATTTTTTTTCAAAACATACACACAAAGAAGAACAAAAGTAAAATCATAATAACAATATATTGCTCAAATCCATTTCCAAACTATGATTGTACTTGTATTTTGGGTTTTAGTAGTATTAATGACAGACTTTATTCTACATGAAGATAGTCATTATAGAAAAAAAAATTGATTATGGATCCCAGTTACACAAGAAATCAATCTCCTTTCTCCTTGTCAGGTTGAGTCACTTGAGTCCTTTATGTCAGATGTTGCTAAGAATTTTGTTAGTCTTACTCTCTCTGGTTTTATATATAAGCAACTTTTAACTTTTTAGATTCATTTAATAACAAATGTATCTAGTCTATAATACTGACTAGATTCATCGGTTATTGAATGAACCTAAAAAGTGAAAAGTTGCTTATATATGAGACCGGAGAAATAATGTTTTAGCTTATCTTTATGGATTTGGTGATGATGGCCTTACAAAAATGACTGTAAGATCATTCTTTTAGTATATGCTATAAGCAAACACATTACATAGAGTTGTATATCTGTAGAGTAGTTGGGAGATGAATCTTTACACCCATTTTGGGAGATATAAAGCTTGAGAAGTAACTCTTGAAAAAAAAAACAATTATGTTGACATGTCGCCTTCTTTGGACTATATATAGAGAACCAAAGTCTACATGAATGAAGAGTATCATTGGTTGTGTGACGAAGATAGCCCCACTATATACCATGTTTAGTATCATTTTACCAGAGTAATGTGATGTACTTCATCCAAGTCTACATGAATAATGGTGTGTCATTGGTTATGAAATAATTATATCTTGTTTTGTCAATTTTATTTTGAATGTTTATTCTCTTTTCATTTGGAAATTTATTATATTTCTACGGGTTAATAGGTCTTTATCCCCCTGCAAAGTAGGTGAATTTTGCGTTACCCCCCTGGAATTTTTTTCTTTGAGATTACCCCCCTGCAAAATTTATTTTTTTTATTTACCCCCTTGGATGCACTTTTTAAATCGGTTATTTTGTTCAACCGATTTAAAAAGTGTTGTTTTTAAATCGGTTATTATGTTTTTTTTTCCTGCCACGTCAGCAAAAGGGGGTAAATCAAAAAAATAAATTTTGCAAGGGGGTAATCTCAAAGAAAAAAATTCCAGGGGGGTAACGCAAAATTCGCCTACTTTGCATGGGGGTAAAAACCTATTAACCCTATTTCTACATCAATTAAAAGAATGATCTTTGGTCTACAACAAATTATCTCTAGATTTAAGTAGAAGTAATATTAATTGGACTGCTTTGGATTCATTACTCGATTTTGGTTTGAACAACTTCGCAAAAATCAAGTTGATAATAATGCTAAGAATACTCAAGATAAGAAGGAGAAGGGTATAATGAACAAATGTACGCATTTGAAAGCCGAGTCACCTAAGAGTTTCTTACGTGAATTAGGGTTGGAGGAAACTCAATTTAAGGTGGAGTTTTCCCCTAGTTTGACTAGAAGAAGACAACAAATAGTGGCTAACTATCTAGTGAAATATAGGGGAGGAAGGGACATTGTTGCACAAAAGCGGTATGTCTATGAAAACCGTGTGTTATGCTCTAGTTGAGAGCAAGGAAATCTTCAAGGGAATGAAAGACATTTCGATACAAAGGGTATGTTTGATAAAACTTGTGGACTACTTCAAAATCTAAAGGTATATAATTTGAGGAAAATTCCTCAAGAATACATTACATAAGGCCTTCCAAAGGCATTTCGATCTAGAGAAGAGTTGAATTGTTGATTTTAAAATCTAAGTTTTTACAAAACACTTGACAAAAGTGATTATAGGGAATGAAACCTGTTCAGATCCGACCTTAAGTCCACATCTCCGAGAGATTGTCCGCTTTAGGTTGAACCGTCACGGTTTTGTCCTTTGTAGAAAAGGCGTCTCGGTTGGTTTGAAAGGTGTGGGTGTTCTATATAAACTACCATTTGCCTCGAGTACCAAGCGATGTGGGACTATTTTGGTGTATCCAGAACAGAAGCCCCCCCAGTCGAGGCTAAGGGGCTGAAGGGAGTCGATTCCCACAGACGGCGCCACTGATCTAACCTGTTGATCAGAAAGGTTGTTGGGCCAATGAATCTTCCACTTGATGAGTCCTTGTTGACATTGAGCAGCTATCACCACCAGAGGGGGGGGGGTTGTACCTGCAGGCGCTCCGATGCTTAAGTCAGAAAGTGTACAAGTACGAGAGTGAAAGTAAAGAATGAGAATAGAATACCTGACCCTCCAGTGAAGGAGGGTATTTATAGATCCCCAGCACTGGGCCAAGGTCTCCCTAATGGGCTGTGCATAGCAGCCCAATAGGGGAGACTGCCAGGATTTCTCCGTTGATGGAGCAAGGAACCGACATTTAGCCGTTATCCTGGTGATGAGTTGTCCTCATCGTGCGGAGAGGTGGTTATCTCAAGTATATCGTGTCCTAATGAATAGGTACACGTGGGGAATGTGGGGGAGCAGTGACTCCGAGCAGGGAAGCTTGTTGAGGACCGAGCAGGAGTTCCTGATCCCTAGTGCCGAGCAGGAGCTATAAGCTCTCTATGTCGAGCAGGGTGCGGATTGGGCCAGCTCTTGGCCCAGTCCAGAACAAAACCTAATGTTATTAAAATTAACTTGAGAGTTAATCTGTGTTTAAATTAAGGATTTTACTTTAGTAAAAAAAATTAAGAATTTTACTTAATCAATTATATTCACACGTTACCAATTTCCAACTAGACACAAAATCAGAAAAACTATATTTTGGCAATTTAACAACCATCTTGTAACTATGAAGGAGAGAACATGAACACCTTGTAATTAATTATAGGCTTAAAAGATCTTTTGGTCCCTGTATGTTCGTGAATTTTTGGTTTTAGTCCATGTATCTTGTTTTGTTGCAAATAAGTCCCTCAATGTACAAATTTTTTTGGTTTTAGTCCCTAAAGTCAAAATCCGCAGGAAAATCTGAAGAAAAATCTCCACAAAAACTGCAAATTTTCCTGCGGATTTTGACTTTAGGGACTAAAACAAAAAATTTATACATTCAGGGACTTATTTACAACAAAACAAAATACAGGGACTAAAACCAAAAATTCGAGAACATACAGGGACCTAAAAATCTATTAAGCCTTAATTATATTGTTTTATTGTGATTTTGGCTTGGTTGAGTGCTTTGTAATTGTATTTTTATTCCCTAGACAATCTTTGTGTCTTCGATTGGTTTTTACTTTTATTAAAATTAAAATATATTCACGAGTTCCTCATGGGCCATTTTTTTATTCATGAGAGTACATCGTGGCTCACGAGGACTATATCCTTGGGTTTTTTTTTTTTACAAACTATATATATCCTTATTTTTATATACTTTGTTTTAATAACTTTAAAAATTTGTTTGAATTGACTTAAGCTTATATGAAAGAAGTTATGCAAATAAATAAGTTTTTATGTATTGTTATAAATTATTCAAAGTAGTTTATGAGAAAACAACCTATAAAGATACAATTTTAGTCAATAAAAACTTATGAATTAACACAAAAATTTGTTTCTAAACATAAACTATTTTCATAAGTTAAAAAATAAGTCAAATATTTTTGAGCTTATAAAAAATGACTTATCCAAATAAATCAACTTTTATGTTAATTGCTTATGATATTAGTTTTCATCATCGTTAGCAATCACAAATATTAATTAAAACATATTTAACTCTTTCTTTCCGACCAAATTTTCTCAATACGCATGAACTAAAAAATTTAACTCGTGACCATATAAATAAGTGGACCAATCCTTATAATAAATTTTTTTATCAACTTTCTGATTTCTAATTGAAAGGGTCTTTATAATAAAATAAAATTTGACAAAATTGATTCTCTCACTTGAAAATCAAACTTCAATTCATCTGAACAATTAATTTTTTAAGTTGAACTCAGGACTTGATACATATCACATGGTTATAAGGAATTAATTGGTTGAAATCTTTTAATTTTCCAATATAACAAAGAAAATAAAATTTAAATCTTATCTTTTCTCTTTTAAACTTAACTTAACCCTTAGTTTTCTCCTCTAAAAGATTAAATTATGAATTTGGAAAAGGAATAATAGATAGAAAAGAACAATTAGAAAAGGGAATAAATCAATCAACAACACAAAAAATGTAAAAATATCTTACTCCACTTATTATAGCTTAAATTGTGCAACAACAAAGTTCAACACAGCAAAAACAAAGGCTAATTATAAATTATAAATTAAACAACAGACTTAATATACTGATCAGCTTCATGAGAAGCAGCATCAACAAAGATAACATGATAAGACTCATGTTCAGTCAAATTCAAACGTTTTCCAGCTTCATCATTGTCATACCTCCCAATATCCAAACAAGTAGGTGAACCCTTAATGCAAAATCCAAGTTTATAACCAAATCCAGATTCATGTTTATGAATATTAAATGTTCCACTCAATGTTTGCACACCAGGATAATTTTCAGGACCACCAATACCAACACAAGCTTTTTTAACAACATTATCAACGAATACCAACCATTTCGATGATTTAGCACAATTAGGTTTCTTAAAGAACTCGATCTCAACTGGTGTACCAGTGAAGATTATACCAGTACTTATATCTGGTATGGTAAACTTCACTGGTAAACCATTTTTGACTTCTCTACGATCTTGTAAGACAGTAACCGGACACTTTAAGTCTCCGGTTTTGCCAATCCTTACTCCTCCGCCTCCTGGGCCGCGAAGTGCTGGTAAAATGTAGTATTCGCCACCTGGGAAGATGGCGTTACCATTTATATCGAGCACTTGCTCAACATCTTCATTTGAGAATGCTAGTGAAAGATTGGTGATGGAAACAAAGAAGAGAATGGAAAGGGTGAGTGATGAAACATGCTTCATGGTTAGATAAGATTTAATCTTGCTAAATTTGTTTGTGTTTTGGTGGGTTGCATCTGCTTCTATATATAATAATTGTAAGGAAATATTAAAGAGCTATTTCAACTTTCACTAGTTTATTGATTCAATTATTATGCTTATATTTCTTAATATATAATGTGACACAAATGTTTCCTCACGTGGCAAACTACTGGATAAGATCTTCAATATCAGGTTTTATTTTTTACTACCAGCTCCCATTCTTTTCATAAAGATAAATAAATTAACAAAAACTAATGTATTTAACTCATAATACTATAATTCATCATCTGGTCAAATACGATAAAGCGTGCTCTGACAATTAACACATTTTTATACGTTTACATTTGATATTTTTGATTTTTTAGTATCAAAGACTGTAAATCTTTCAAAAAAAAATTTCAAAATGACATGTATAGTAATATTATATCGCCTAAGTGTATAAATATAGTGTTTCAAAAATTAAATTTTGCTATAAAAAAAATTTAGTCACTTAATTATTTGTTATTCATCTATCTTTTATTTATGTGTAATTATTCTAATACCAAAAGCGTGCACATCTTTGTAAACTAAAATAAAAAAAGAAAAACTTGCGCATCTTTCCAAAAACAAAACCTTGCACGCGTTCCACGAAGCGGTAAATTTGTTTTAATTAAGTGATTGTGGGAATTTTTAATTTCTCACGAGGACCGCAATCATATTTTTATATATGTTCTTTAATATTATTTTTGTCTTTATGTTCAGAGACTCATGTGATGTTATACTATTTTAAGTGAATATGAAACGTGTTTATTTAATACTAGCCGCTTCCGTGCCCGTTTGTGTAATCGATATTCTTTTTTTTTATTTGCTGTGATCGAAATTCTCTATTGTGCAAATATAAATAACTACTTAATCTCCTTTTTTTTTGGACTTAGTTAATTGATAACTACTTAATATCATTTTTTGTTGTGGCTAGTTATTAAGAAGAAAAAAAATATATATATTTTTTTTTACTATAAAAAGACTGAAAACATACTTTTATGTGAAAGTTGTGGTTAGATATTAAGAGAAAAAAAAAATTATTTACTAAAAAAACTGAAAATCTATTTTTATGTGGAAGTTATTTTTCAACATATACAAATATTTAGTTTTTTTTTATAGTTTTTTTCAAGGATAAAATAGGTATAATGAAAAAATCATCTCAAAAATTTATATCCTCTTTATATACCGTAATAGATAAGAATCTTGTTATTTTCTTTTCTTGTTTGTTTTGGTAGGTTACATCTCTCTAACTTACATCACATCTGCCTCTCTCTAATAAAGAAATATTAAAGAACACTTTCAAGTTGCAGTAGTTTATTGATTGTATTATATTTTACTTTTTACAAAAATAGTTTATTGATTGTATTTTTATTTTTTTTTACCACCATTAGATCCACAAAATCGTCTAATTTAGTTTGAAAATTAGTTTTAATATCAAATAGTTCCAACCGCCTCCCAATCACAGTTACTTGGATCGAATTATAATTTTTCTTATTAAATTCAGCGTCAATTACCAACAAATCAATTAACGATTGATTATTGTTTAGGAGAACCTCAATATAAAAATATCTGACTAAAAATTTTTGTATTCAATTTTATAAAAGTTAAAATATAACTTTTTTACTATAAATTTTCCACTTTTATGTGGCCTTAAAGCATATATTACCAATACCTTTTGTTTATATTTTTTTTTTTTGAAACAACCTTTTGTTTATATTTAGAAGGGTTAATAGGTTTTTATCCACCTGCAAAGTAGGCGAGTTTTGCGTTACCCTCTGTAATTGTTTTTCTGAGATTACCCCCGCAAAATTTATTTTTTTTATTTACCCCCATTTTGCTGACGTGGCAGTGAACTTTGCTGATGTGGCAGTTGATTTTTTGCCTGCCACGTCAGCAAAATGGGGGTAAATCAAAAAAATGAATTTTGCAGGGAGTAATCTCAAACAAAAAAATTACAGAGGGTAACGCAAAACTCGCTTACTTTGTAGGGGGTAAAAGCCTATTAACCCTATTTAAAAGTAGCCTATGACAAATGTTTGATCATATTGTAAACTATTGGATAAGAATGATGCACTAATATTTTTTATTTTTTTTACAAACAACTCATTCATTTGATAAACAAACTAGAGGAATACAAAGAGTCAAAGACTAGACTCGTAAAAGGGCATTCACCACTTAGATATGAGATCCCAAAGTCTAAGTAGTTTGAGCAAGCTCATGAGTAGCGATATTACACAACCGATAGAAATTTTGGGACGATTCCTCACTATCAAAACAAAGAGGACACACAGTATCAAGAATCACTCCTCTTTTGGGAATAATGTCACGAGCGAGCCTCCACATGAAATTTTGGGAGAAGAATGTTCCAAATGAGCTTCCAAAGTCTATCAAAAAGCGAAGATGATGGACCGAGTTGATTCATTATATTTTCAATGTGCAAGAGATGATGGGTTGAATTAATGCACAGAGTATTCACCATTCTTCTCACCGGCCAGAACAACAAAATGTCATCAGTATCTCTAGAAGGAATAGGGATATTGACAATTTCAAGAGCATCATCTGAGGGAAGGAAAATTTGACCGATAAAAATTTTATTCCAAACTCTTCTATCAACAATTCAGCACCAATCAATTCCTTAACTATGGCATTCTAATGTAACACTCTAGCGAAATTAAATTGAGATTGGACCCATTTGTCCTTCCAAATTACGACTCTCCTTACCATTACAAATAACCCAATAAGCTCCTTTTTTAACAATGTCTCTGGCTGAAAGAATGCTCCTCCAAGCATATATAGTTAGGCTGATAACCAGTGTGGAAGCATCTAAGAACTTGCCTTTTGGAATATATCTACCCTTAAATATTTTTCCCATCAAAGAGTTTTCATCTTTAATAAGCCTCCAACATTGTTTGCTTAAAAGAGCTTTGTTAAAATCACTAAAGCTCCGAAATCTCATTCCCCCTTTCATCTTCGGATAGGACATGCACTCTCAACTCAACTAATGAAGCTTTTTAGCCCCTTCTTTCACTCCCCACTAGAATCGAGCAATCATAGCCTCGATTTCGTGATAGCACCCCTCTAGAACTTTGAAACAGCTAGCTTATAACATAGTTCGGAATCGCTTGTGCTATTTATAAGCACTTCTTTCCAGGTCCTTGACAAACATGCATCTTTCCTTCCACCCCTTCAACTTCTTCAACACCCTATCCTTCACAAAAGAAAAGATGACCTTTTTAGACTTCTCTTCTTTGATTCACCTTACCATGGAAGAACTTTGTATTTTTATCTTCATCTTTAAGCCAAATAGCCCTACTCTTTTGCCGCTATATTGTTTCTTCAGTTATGAATACTTAACTCTTTAAGAATAGTATTCTATTTTCCAATGGAGTATCATGACTAAGTCACACTTAATATATATTTCCTTTCTTGAACTTACCATCTAAAGACATTTTATTATTTTGCAACAAATTAACATAATAAAGAATGTATAATATTTATTTAATAATAAAAAATTCATTATGCAAAACATAACTTTTTCATAATATTATTTACTCTCTAATTTGTTGAAATTAATGTGGAACCTTCACTTGTACGTAAAATAGATCCCACATATAGTATGAAACTTGCATGAATTTCACTCAAATTAGATATATCGATCATTAAAGAGTAAATATTACTAATTAAGAGTATTCAACAATTACTTATTCAATGTTTGCATTATGCAAACTTATATAGCCATTCAAAACAAGAATCAAGATTACATTACTAGTTAGACTAACAATCAAGGTATCAAACAACAGACTTAATTCTAGCTTCAAAAGGAGTAACATCAATAAACTCAACCGCATAAGCCACTTGATGAGTCAAATTCAAACGAAACCCACCTTCCTCCGTCACATTACCAGATCTCCCAATATCCAAACAAGTAGGAGAATCTTTCACACAATATCCAAGCTTATAACCAAATCCAGATTCATGTTTCTCAATATAAAATCTACCATCATTCAATGTTTTAAAATGAGGATAATTTTCAGGACCACCTATACCAACACAAGCTTTTTGAATAACATCGTCAACAAATATCAACCATTTCGATGATTCAACACAACTAGGCTTCTTTGTAAACTCAATCTCAATCGGCGTACCAGTGAAAATTATACTAGGACTTATTCCTGGTATACTGAATTTCACTGGTATACTTTCAATAACTATATTGTCATCTTGTAAGGCAGTAACTTCACACTTTGAATCGCCGGTTTTTGCTAGTCTTAATCCTCCACCATATGTCTCATCATGAGATACAGGAAAAATGTAGTATTTTCCACCAGGAAAAATGGGGTTACCAAGAGAGTCCAATACTTGCTCAACAGCTTCATTTGATAAAGCAAGTGAAAGATTGGTGATTAAAATAAAGAGGAAGAAAGAAAAGATGAGTGATAACATAGGCTTCATGGTTAGATAATGTTTTTTGTTTGTGTTTTGGTGCGCAGAAGGGAAGAATACTTTATTTGTGTTTTTTTCTACAACAAATTGCAAGCGTTCCACGAAGGGCACAACTTTTCACTTTTTTATTACTCCTATTATGTTTTCGATTGATAATTGTTTGTGTGGCATTTTTTATACCTTCACGAGGTGCACGACCTTATTTTAATATATTTTAATAAGAGAACTACAATACTTACCAAAATAAAAAGAGAACTACAATAAATCTGGTTTTAATCCAACAAAAATAATACTAGTAAATTGGTTTTATCTATTAACAAGCCTACTCCAACTATATATTGACTAAAAACCCAATTTTATCTATTAAAATATGTTTTAAATAAAAGAATAAATTAGTAAATTGATTTTTTCTATTTTTAACCAAGATATTAGAAACATGTTTCCTTAATTTCACGTGTTTTGTTTTTTTTATAGTTTCTTAATTAATTAATTAATTAATGTTAAGTATGCTTTGAAATCTCAAGAAACAGAAAATCAGGAAGCAAGACGGTTCTGCCATCTACGCAAGGCGCAGGATGGCTTGCACTAGGCGCAGCCAAGCTTCAATGCTTGGGCTAGCCTATGTGGGTTGCGCTAGGCACAGAGCCATGGGCGCTAGGCGCCAACACGAGGACTGCCAAGTTGTTGCTGTTTTTCGGTTGTTTTGGAGTAAATCTTTATTGGATTTAGTTTGTTTTTCAAATTAGATATATTTAAAAACAAAGTGAGATTTGGTTTTATTTCAATAGTCATATATTTTTCTATAAATAGTGAGCGCTTTATTCATAGAAAAATAAGAGAGCAAAGATGTAGGGAATCAATTAGAATTGCCGCCGACACAAGACTGGGGTTTTAGAGAGAAACAAGAGGGGTTGTCTCTTGGTATAACTCTAGGGTTGGGCAAATGGGATTGATTACACCTTGCGAAACACTTATCAACTCAATTGGAGCTCTTTAATTTGATTATAGTGGAACGGATAGCTGCTCTCTCCCCCAAAGTATATCATTATTGGACCGAACTGGGTATACAAATATCGTGTGTTTCTCCTTCTCCTTTTATCGCTTTTATTATTGTTGTTTAATCCTCTTATTTATTGATTGTCGTTTCTTTTGCTCCACACATTAAATTTTCATTGGTGTGATATTTAGTAAATATATAATTTTAGTAAATATTTTTTTATCATGTATCTCAACTTTTTCCTGCGGATTTATAGGAAAATATATACATGTATTTTAGTAAATGATCATTAAATGGTCATTTGATCCTTTTTTTTTTTTTACAAACACTTAATCATATTTCATATTTTTTTGTATTACACAATTTCTATTTGTTTTGTTCTCAAGTCATATTTTATTTGTTTTCTATCGAATGGATCTTAATATGTAACTTCCAAAATTATCCTTATTTTATTTATCCATCACCACCACCCAATATACCCATTTGGTTGAAGCTCCTCAAGTGCCACAATTATCAACTAAAAGTGGTCCAGAAAATATTAATAGGATTGATGAAGAAGCACGTGTACTTCTCAGAAGAAAATTGCATTCCTTTCCGCCACAAGAGAACACATTTGTGAGTGTTTCGGACAAGAGAATAATCAAAATTAATTATTATATTTTTTATTATATATTTCCTATCATATTTATGTTATTTTTTATTTATTATCTTGTATTTCTCATTATATTAATTATTAATTTATTTATCTACGAATTTATTAAATTAAATAAATTTTATTTTTATTTAGATAAAGTTAAAAAAAAATATAGAAGGGACGACTTGTTAATAATATATGATACTCAAAGTGATATCACCATCAATCGGAGCAAAATATGTATGAGTTGTATAAGTATTACATGGCATTGTAGGGGCCACTTGTTAGTAATGTATGATATTCAAAGTGGTATCATCATTGTAGATGCTCTAAGGACACATGTTAAGATATCTAAATGTGGAAATTTAGTGTTTAATGATGAAAAATATTTAATTTTTAGAAAATTGAATACACAAATTTCAAAAGAATATTTCCATATTTATATAGCTCTTTAACATGTGCCCTTAACATTCTCTTTTTTGGGGAAAATAAAGTTAAGTAAAATAACGTAGGGGGTGGACAGTGGGCGGGTTCGGGTCTAAATTTGTTACCCAAGTCAAACCGCAGGGTCAAAAAATAAGGCTCAATCCGCTCATAAAATAGAGGTCGGTTTTCACATGTTCGGGTTTGCGGTTTAACGAGTTATTGGGCCGTTTGATTCGGTTAGAAATAAAAAATTCAAAAATAAATAAATAAAATTAGTAACAAACCCAACCTTTGCAATTTAGATTCCGAGAATATGCAAATCAGAGATGAGAGAATCATGAAAAAAACACAAAAGAAAAGTGTTACAATCCTAAATCAACATAAAAAGTAAGAAATAAAACAAAAATTTCAAATAAAATTAAAAATATAACATTTAATTTCAGCGAAGTTAGACAAACAAGATGAAAAAAGATCAAGTATTGGGTTTCAAAATGATCCATTATTGTTTCAGTCTCCATGGATTTGAGGTGAAGTGAGAAAGTGTGAAGAGGAGGCGGGAGAAGAGCTTAAAGTATGTATATTGCAAAATAAAAGTGTTAAACGCGGAATTTTGATTTCCTAATGCGGGCAGGTTTCGGGCAAAGTCGGTCTAGTTTCCTCTACCCGGACTCGCCCATAACAACCTAGTTCAAACCGGATTTTTCAACCCGCTAACCCGTGGCCCATTATAAACTGCCAAAATCTTTATATTTTTTACGGATCTTTTTGAGTTGGAACTTTGTCCAGCCCTAGTATGCATTAATTTATGTAAACAGCATTCGGTTTTATCAACAAAAACAGTTCTATTACTGCACTTTTGTCAACCAATCATTCACATTAATTATTTTATGGTTTCACGTGAAATTGGCTTTGATTATTTTTCTTATATCACGATACACGTTCATTCCATTGTACTAGTTAAATTATTGCATTCTATATCTTTCTTTTATAATGAAATCAATACACTGATTTGGTCATCTTCTTTTATATCAAGGGCCCTTTGTTTCCTTTCATGTCATATATTTTAACTCTCCTACTATACTGAATTACATTTATTTTGAAACATTTGTGAGCTTGTTTCCGGTTGATGTTTGCAGAAATCATCTACTTCTCCTTCTAATGATAAAGAGATCAAAAAACCGTAGGTTTACATTCTAATAATTAAGGTATAACAAGGCTTTTTATTCTTTCCTTTTTTATGTTTATTTTCTATGTTTTAAATTTTTTTCTATATTGTCTAATAAATATAATTCAGTTGATAATTATTAACTACCACAAACATTATTAAAGTGGATGGAGTTTTGAACCATGAATTCTCCACTTCTCCATAGTTAAAAAATTAGTGAGTTTATCTACTAGACAAAAATTAAAATCTCTTTGCTATAATATTAGATTAGCCTCTTCTACTTATCGTAATAGGTGTATTTTTTCAAGTAAGATTCTTGATGAGGAAGAGCTTTATATTATTCCAGAAAATAAATGGATAGGAATAAATATATCTATGTTTGTTAGAAAGTGCAATGGTTCTTTGGAATAAAATAACTTCCAATTATTCTAAGAAAATAGGTTGGAAAGAAAAATTCCCATAAAAATAGGAATACATTTTAAAAGACTTATTATAAATTCTCTTTTATCCATCTTTATCAATAATTTCTAGAAATGTAGTTAATTTTAACCAAACATAATTATTTTTTTTAAATAATTTGCAATAAAATTCTCATTATTATTTTTGGAAATATTATTCTTAGGAGTAAAATTAACAACCTTGGAACAAACACCCTAATTGCTTCTTAGAGGTGGTATTGAGGTAGAGAGAGCAATTCGAATTCTTTCCGGTCAGTTTTTGCTGCATTAACTAACACATTGATGACAATTGTGGTCGTTGGATTTAAATTAGACAGTTTTGATGTTAATAAATATTTTAATTTCATAAAATATTAAATATAGAATTTAAAAATGAGTCATGTTAACATGTGTCCTAAGGATACATAATAACTACCTAAATAAAGAAACTTAGCATTAACTAATCTAAAGAAATTAATGTTCAAAAGGTGTATTATTCAAGTACCAAGAAAAATATTTCTATATTAAACTTTTTAACATGTGCCCTTAAGGGCACAAGTTAACATTTCCCTTTAAAAATTAGTGTGTCTGGTCTTAATCTAAGGTTTATGATTATTCTAAGGCACTATTTGGCAAACACAAAAAGATAGCTTATACATTATGTCTTATAGCTTATAAACTAAAAGATCTGTTTGGTAACAGTCTTTTAAAAAAAAAATATAGCTTATTTTACTGATTTATAGCTTATAGAATAACAACATAATTATTCCTACAGCTGAAGAATCGATTTAACTACTAACGCTCATCTGAAACATGTTTTATTGTATATTGTATACTAGTTTTTTTTTATAAACAAATGTATATGTTATTATGTGCAATTTTAAATAACTTAAATATTAATTTGATATAAATTTTACTATAGCTTAAGAATGTACATATACACTTTGACGTGAAAGATATATTACATTAAAATAAAAGTAAATTTAAAATAAAATAAAATTTTAGCATACACAAATTAATTTAAATTAATAAATTTAAATTATTATATTAATTAAGAATGTGCTTTTATGTCTTTTTACATTTACCAGCTAGTTGAACCGCTAATTTTACCAAACATTTCAATTAGCTTATCGGTTAATGGGCCTAATTCCAATATATCGATTCAATTCAATGAGACTTTCCTCTCATGGCTGGCTTATCATTTTCCACGGGAAAAATTGGGGTTACCAGTTTTGTTTTTTAAATTGACAAAGTTAGTATTAACTTTTTTCATCTTGCCAAAACTTAAACCCTCGACTCTTTATTCTCTGCATCTTTAGCTCAAACCAGTTAAATTACCCATCAAAAACAAAACAAAAAATGCGGTTACAAGTAAGTAGTAACGTCCAATACTTGCTCAATTAATTAGTATTAATTGATTTTTTTTTACGCAAATTAATTGATTAATTGATAAGTGTGTTCAATTTAGGAATTTTTAATACCTCCACAAGGTGCACGACCTTGTTTTAATATTATGTCTGATATGTGTAATACTATTTCCGTCTTTTTTATAAGAAATATTTCATTTTTTAAGTTATTAAATAACTGATGTATTTAGTTTATAAAATATATTAAATATATCTAATATTTAATAAATTTAAAAAGTGAATTGTTTCTTATAAAAATGATTGGAGAAAGTATGAATTTTTTTTCCTGCTACATTAATATAAATTGGGGTTAAAGTGTGGTGTCCAACTCACTTGTATAATTGTTCTTAAGTCCAATGTGGATGATCCCTTGCTGCCACCTCGTGATCCAACAGTGGTATCAGAGCCGATGGTTCGAAAAAAGGGTTCGACCGGCTCCTTGTATCGAAAGTCTTTCTGACAAAGGTGGTCAGGCGGCGTTCCTGTTGAGCAGCGGCAACGGTAGTGCAAGTATATGTGGCTTAGAAAGCTTCGGCTTGAGGGGGAGCTTGAATGCCTCACTTGAGTGAGAGATTGTTGTGGCAAGTGTGAGATGAGTTAATTAGCCTCACATTGCTTAGAAAAGTGGAGATTGAACATTTTATAAGTGAGATGATTCATAAATCTGACACCTTAAGGTTTTGGGTTAAAGTGTGGTATCCAACTCACTTGTATAGTTGTTCTTAAGTCCAATGTGGGTGATCCCCCAACTGTCCCTCATGATCAAACAGACAAGGAGCCGGTCAAACCTTTTGTTGAACCATCGGTTATGATACCGTTGTTGGATCACCGGGGGGGGGGGGGGGGGGGCAGCTGCGGATCATCAATATTGAGTTTAAGAACAACTATACAAGTGAGTTGGACACCACACTTTGACCCAAAATGACTGGCTCCTTGTATCGAAAGTCTTCTTAACAAAGGTAGTCAGGCGGCATGTCCCGTTGAGCAACGGTAAAGCTTCTGCTTAAGGGGGAGCATGAATGACTCACACTTGTCGGGAAGATTTTTGTGGCAAATTTGAGGTGGTTTAAGTCTCACATTGCTTAAAAGAGTGGAGGTTGTACACTTTATAAGTGATAGGACCCATGAACCTAACGCCTTAAGGTTTTGGATTAAAGTGTGGTGTTCAACTCACTTGTGTAATTGTTCTTAAGCCTGATGTGAATGATCCCCTGATTGTTCCCTCGTGATCCAACACAAATAAAATTTTAGGGTTCCAAACTAGGGTTCTAAAACTCTGATGCATATTGATTTTAGTGCGCTCTAAAACTTTAGTTCTAATGTTTTTAGGTTAGGATTTTATTTTTAGCAGTTGAGGTGGACCAAAAGTCCAAAACCTAGTCATGTTGTTGGGAATTTTCGCTCCCTCCATTTTTCATTTTTGCTCTAGAACCAAAAATTCAGGATCTATTTTCCAAACTTTTCCTAGTGTAAATTTGGCAAAATTTTCGAAAAACACATTTCAAAGTTAATATTTAAGGCATAAAAAAGGTTTGAAAAATAGATTTTGAATTTTTCAACTAAAGACAAAATCGGAATATTGGTGGGGGAAAAAGAGTCCCGGGGAACAGAAAGCTTCATGTTGTTGGATCACACCACTAATTGTTTTGTGATTTGGTCTAAATGAGTTGGTGGCTGTAGTCAAGGTAGAATAAAAAAATTCATTACTTTTTTGAGTGCACTTGCTTTTGGAGAAAGGGACCTATACGGCTATACTCAAGGTAAAATAAAAACTTTAATTACTTTATTTCTATGAAGCACCAACACTTTTATAATTAGGAGTGTTGCAATGTTCAACACGTGTTGGTATCTGACACTCCTATAACACTCGTACAATACGTGTTAGAAAACTTAGATAGGTGTCCATAATATTATTTTTTTTCTTTCTTTACTCGAACACTCTTCGATCGGTATCTGACACCTGTAAAATATTCGTACAACACGTATCGGACAAGTATCTCAAAAGGAATTTCTTTTTCTTTGTTTCTACTCTATTTTGACACATATTAGACAAATCTACAAGGGTAAATAATGTATCAAAACAACAATGTATATCTATGAGGGGTTAAAGACTTCAAGTTTTGATTACAATATTTTAACTTTTTCGATAATAGATAAATAGATAAAAATCAAATACTATCGTATTTTGTCTTAAAACTTTTTTATAATGCAATAATTTATTCGACTAAGATGCACATGTATATATTTTGATTCTCAATTTAGATCTTTTATAAATATGTAGCAATGACAGTGCCTTATATTTTTTACATTAGCGGTGTCGGAGTGTCCATGTCTGTGTCGTGTCGCGATGTCCGTATCATAATTCGTGCTTCATAGCTTTATTTTACATCCCATCGCTTTTTTTTTCTAATGACAAATATAATTATCTATACTAATATATAAAGGGGATACAAATTTTTGGGATTTAAAAAAAACTACAAAAAAAAAAACTAAGCACAACTTCCACATAAAAGTAGGTTTTCAGTTTTTTTATAGTAAAAAAAATATATATTTTTTTCTTCTTAATAAGTACTCACAACAAAAAAGGAGGTTAAGTAGTTATCAATTAACTAAGTCCAATAAAAAAAGAGATTAAGTAGTTATTTATATTTGCACAATAGAGAATATCGATCACAACAAACAAAAAAAAATATCGATCACACAAACGGACACCGGCGGCTAGGATATATAAAGGAGAAAAAATTACCAGTGATTTCAATCTGTCCTCAGCCACTTGTACACGGTTGCACACTCCCAACATAGCCAAGGTACCAATATAACTTAAATCTTATTTTTCTGTTGGATTTGTCAAGTTAAATTTTTATTGAATTTTTTTCAAAGTGTCACTAAACGAAAATAATATGAGTACTAGTCCAAACCCAAACGGGTAATATTAATGGACTCGACCACCACCTATTGTAGTTTGAAATTAGAGTAGTATTTTTTGCTTTCAACCACTGATAGGAATGAAGCTTGACTTTGTCTAACATCCGAGGAAGGGACTGCATTGTGTTTCTCAATTGGTAGTGGGAATGGATTATCCCCATGGTATATGGTTCGATTCTCACAGAAGTCAAAAACTCCACTAGAAAGGGGGTGGAGAAGATCGTGAGGTGGCAATACCGGGATCGCGAAGACCCATGCTCTTACATATATATAGTGCAATTTCTCCAAAAAAATAATTTAAACTTTTGAAACATAGAGAACCAACTTAAAACCTAAAATAAAGATAAGGAGCGAAATATATATGCAATTAAGCCAAAAAAAATAATATAAAAGTGTGGATTAATATTTTTGAGAAAAGTTTATTATCTTAAGGGTAATGCTAAACAGTGCTCCTGGGGAATTTGTTAAGCATACCAAAAATAGAAATAAAACATAACATTAATGTTGATAAAGATAATTTTTTACATTTTCAATATATTGAATTCACGAATTTTAATACCAAATTTCCTTATTTATAAAGTTAACTAGTGTTCCAGGAGCACCGTTTATATTTTCCTTATCTTAAAAGTTGTTTTCTTATATAATAATTAGAATTATATACATATATGTGTGTAAGTTGCTTAAAAATGTTCGTAGCATTGTGAAGATCATGACTTGCATTTTCAAGGTGAATTTCTTAAGAAATAATGATTGAAAATTTCTTGGAATATATCAAAGGTAGGTTGGATTTAATTCAAGGGGACTATGTTGGATTACCAAAACAAATTTATACATGAAATAATTGAAATATGCAAATATAAATATATCAACAAAAAAAAAGTGCAAATATAACAAAAGCTATGAATAACCAATTTTATTTGTGTGATCTTCTAAATATATTTCTCTTTTATTCATAGTCGTCATCACAACTTTTCTCTTCTTCTTGATCTATTAAAGAGAGATGATTTAGGTTCGCTTAGAATCACCTCTCCAAATCATTTTTTTTCTTCTATTTTAATTAAATAAGTGTAGTTTCCACATATATTTAGTGTTTCTTTCATATTCTTTGAGATTTTGTGGTCGTATAGTGCAACATCGTTTGTTTTGAGTTTTCGTCTTAGTGCGATGTATTTTGTTTTCTTGTCTTAGTGCAGCGTATTTTATTTTCTCATTTTTGGTGCGGTGTTTATTTGAATCAGATTGAAATATTAAAGTCATTCTAGTACAAATCCAATGAATAATTTTGGTGTTGTCAACGATAAAGATCCGGAGGCATAAATATTTTGAACACTTAATGTAGTCAAATATGCAGGGCTGTTCGCGGTTCGGTTTGGATCGTTTTGAAGCAAAAACTCATCCGATCTTAAAATAAATTTATTTGTGATTCAATTCAGTTTTGGATGACAAATAAAAAAATGAAACATTTAATGTTATTTTTTCAATTATACTCTTAACTATTTATTTCTCTTTCTTCTTTCAATTCTTCAATTTATTTTTCTCACACCATTAATGAAGAACAATTTTATAAACTAATTTATAATTTATCTTTTCCATACAACAATCATTACATTTCTTAATTCGTGTAATATGGTCAAAAATGACTTATATTGTGGTACAGAGGGAGTAATATTTTGGAATGACAATTATCAATTATTGTATATTTGAAACATGTCAAAAAGTAAAAAATAGATTAAATTAAACTAACAAATAGTATTAACAAAACTTAAAATGAACAAAAAATATGTTAATGTAATATATATTCATACTAATAAAAAGATTAATATGTATTAAAATATACGTATGTGGTTTGATTCGATTTGGATCGGTTTTGAAAAATTAATACGAAATATGATCCAGCGGTTTGCACCAAATTAAAAGACATCCAAACACATCCAAAAAAAATCAATTTTTTTGCGGTTTCAGTTTTTTTGGATCGGTTTGCGTTTTTCTTTGGATTGTTATGGATTTTGCACTCCTAGGCTTAAGCAAATTTCCATTTTATGATATTAACGTAGATGTTGTGAATTTGTTCCCAACTTTGTCCTTTTTGTTTTTAACAATTCTAAATTTATATTATATCAATATACTCTATCAATTTAAATGAATAAATATCAATGTAAAAAAAATCTTGTAAATATATTTTTTCCCCATGTTTGTCACAAACTCATTTTTACATAGATTATAAAAGATACTAGCACTCTTTGTCAAAAAAAAAAATACTAGCACCATACATTCGTCTATATATGTTGTAAAAGAGGGGAAAATGATTAACAATATTATTAGGTCTACCAAAACAATAATTAACTAGTTAGCCTCGAGTGGATAATGAACTTTAGTTATGATAAATTTCTGAGCGGAATAATATTTAGTTAGATTTTACTTTTTTGAAAACCAACACTACTAGAAATCACGCATTTAGCAACCGATTTAGCGACTGATTTTCATCAAAATCGGTTGCTAATTCAATTAGCGACCGATTTAGCAACTGATCAAAATCAGTAGCAAAAACCTTGGTTGCTGATCTGTTGTGACCAAATCAGCAACCAATTTTGTAGCCACCGAATTAGCTACTGAATTTAGAGACCGAATTAGCGACTAATATCAGCGACTGATTAGAGACTGATTTTTTAGAACGGTTTAGAGTCAGATTTTATGACGCATTGTGCGACGCTATTAGCAACTGATTTAGTAGCTAATTATAGCAATTGATTTAGTGACCGATTTGAAATTAATTTCTTAGTTCATTGCAACCAATTTTGCGACCGCTGTGAGGTAAATTCAGTCTCTATTTCGGTCTCTACTGCAACCAATTTATTATTATTATTATTATTATTATTATTATTATTATTAATTTACGATCCCAGGAAAGCAACTTTTACAGAGCTATCAAAAATTACTATATAAAAACTTACAATTGAAATGATGCAAACCAAAAATCACACAACTAGTAACATAAGAGTTGTCAATACATTCAAACAAATATATTAGTATATTTTTCATTGTAATACACTTTATAACTAAAAGAAATTTCAACACCTCCATAGTTTCCTTTCTATGGCTGAAAGTCTATCCCTTATTGTATCATTGGATGGTTCTCCTAAACTATCATAGTGATTGTGATTTTTTTTCCTTTTGTCTGACTCATTATCTAGCAAAAAATAAAAAAAAAATTAATCAGTTCCAACATGCTAACCGAAGAAAGCAAAGCAAAATAGCAATAGTAAAGACTAAATAATTAATTCATAGAGAACATGTTTTTTCCTAACTACCATGAATCAATTTGAAAATTCTAATGAATCAATAAACAGGAAAAACCACTTGTTATCATTCCAAAGTATTATGCATTCTAGTGCTATCCAAAAGTGATTTAAAGCATTTTCATCAAGCGGTATATATTTGAGATTTTTAAAAAATAAAGTAGCATGATAAATGATCATCCAAACACAGAAAAATAGAACACGACCTAGTCAAATAATACAGAATATTCAATTAAATCATAAGTAACTCATTCAGAAGCAAAATATTCAAATACGTGGCCAAGAATTTCTCCTCCAATACATTCACATGGGAAGGGAATGTTGATTCTAAAATATGAAAAAATATTATCATTACTTAATACTATGTCACTATTATTATAGCTCGTTATAACCTTAGGTGAATTGGTAACAATTTTTTATTGCATAAAGGTTGTTATATTTGAGAGTTCAACTAAAGGCATGATATAGTAGGAAGCTAAAGCTACATCACACCCTTTCACACACTTTGATTCTACTTTGAAAATAACACAATGCAGAAACAGAATGAACAATAGGAACCTATTTTTGAGCGAGATCAAAAACAGAAAAAGAAATTAACTCAAATAAACAAATAAAATAGATTCATTTGTAGTACAGTTTTTCCTTTCTTGAAAGTAATGTCACACATTCAATCTTAAACATTTAATAGATAGGCTATTGATTTTTTAATAGTTATGCACACGTTTTTGCTTCTATGATCAGGACCTCATTGTATGTATGTGGAAAATGTATCATCTACCAAATTATTACACAAATTTAGGAATCCCTAATGCTATGGCTTGGCTTTGGCTAAAAGGATTTCAACCTAATTACCAAATCTTGCTTCTTTAAACTTAGGAATCACTTTTTCATGCTTTTGAATCTTGATTTAAAGATCATATGCCATGTCTACCGTAAGAGGACTAACCCTTTCATGTCTACTGTTTTCATAGCTATCCTTTACCCTAAGCTAAATTAGTAAATGCCCAGTTGCAACATGTGAAGTTAAAAGTTGGTAGAACAAATATCACATTTAGACGTAAGAAGATGCATTAGTATGTATTTATTAGAGACTAGAAAGTAGAAAATGGGATGTACCGGAAATAAGAAATATGGACCGGAATCTCTTAGAGATGTGCAGTTATTCCTCCACCGCTTATTGGACTGTCACTTTTATTTTTTTTGGAGGCTGCACTTTGATTTGAAGCCATTGTGCATTGGTAAGATAATGACTGCATCCATGAGACCAACATGGGTTTGTGTACGACATCATCAGAATCAGCCACTTGTTAATACAACTTATTCAGCACTATGTTCTGTGCATCTTGAGGTAACTTGGTAATCAACTACAGTTTCATCAAGTTGGGCAAGACCTGAAAAGTAGAAAAGCTTGCATTATTGTAAGTTTAAATTTTAAAACAATATTTAATCCATATAATGGCACTTCAAATTGAAGATGTGTCTTGTGTCCGACACAGACACAACATCGAAACATCTGGTTACATTCGATTACTTCTATTTTCTAAATTATTATTACAGGTGCCCACGTGTCAGTGTCAGTGTTGTGTCTGCTATCATATCTTTGTGAGTGCTTAATAGTATTTAATGCATATGGACTAAGATAGATTAAAAACAATGATTAAGAAGCACTTAACATTAATTTAGAAAATAGATTCGCCTTTCCAACAAGACTGTGAATGCAGTAAAAAGTGGCAAGGCTGCTGCACCTTACTGCATTCACCTGTTGCAACTAACCCTTTACCCTTTTCTTGCGCTATCCTTTCGTGCCAACATAATACATGTCTTGATTAAACTTTAATCATACACCATAGTAAATAAATAAAACTTACTTTGATTCCAGCTCCCACATAGAAAGTTTCCCGTTTATAAAAGCATGAAGGAATGGCCAAGGGATTCATTGTGAAGGACAGATTGAGCACCAGCATTATATCTTCAACGAATCACTTCTACTGTTAGACTTCAAATAAATTGAAAAGGTTAACATGAAGCGGAGAAAAGCCGGTTAAAATAAAGTTATTTCAACCTTGGAAACTCAAATACCTTAACGAGTACAATAACAAAATAAGCTAATGAACAAATTAAACATAAGAAGACACATATAGTAAAGTATCAGAACAATTTTTTTTTTTTTTTTTGAAAGTATCAGAACAATTAAATAACAATACCACTAAAATAGTACAATTTAAGAAAATTATCTTAATGATTAACCTATAAGAATCAAATTGAAGTACGCAATAAGAATACCATGGAGATTAATCACATCTGAGGCTTACTTTTAACATTATGCAGGTTATATAGCAGAATTTGCTACTGTATACGTCGAAAAACAAAGTAACTGCAATCAGTTTCTCAAACCAGTAATCAATTGCAGAAACAAACATAAGTAATAGCTATAATTAGAAGAAAAAATTTAATAATGAATCATCTAAAACAATAATCATCATCATCATCTTGACGAATTATAAAAGGCAAGGCAATCATATATAGAACTTTGAAGGCTACACAATATGAGAGAACTAAAATTCAAAACCACTCTTTCTATCGAAGTTATTCAAATTCAAAATCCCTTTCACTGAGAACCTCAAATCCTAACTCAACTCGGAAAAATCAAATTAAAAAATATGAAAACAATAAACAAAATAAAAACCCTAACTGACAAAAATTGAAAGAGGGAAAAAGAAGAAAAGGAAAGAGGTAATTTGAAACCTTCAGAGAAAGAGGGTTGAGTCCGGAATCGCGAAACGTTCTCTCCGAGGAAACAGAGGTAACAAGCGGATGAAGAGTAACGCTGGAGGTGACTAAGTCCGGTGATGTGATGACTGATGAGTGCTGGAGCTTCTCCAGAAGACGCGTACGATGGGTTGCAGTGAGAAGAAGAGAAGACGTGTGAGTAGTGATTGTTACCACAGTTTTATTAATTGATTTAGGGTTGATTTAAGGCATATTTGAAAAATTGATTTAGGGTTGTGATCAATGAGAAGTGAAATTTGATTTGGAAAAAGTTTGATTTGAGAAAATTGATCTGGGAAAACAAGAAAACGTGTTGCACAATAGGGAAGTGAAAATCAGTGAGCAGAGGGAAGTGAAAGAATTTGTGGGAATTGTTTTTGTCAAGAAAAAAATAGTAATATTATA
The DNA here is from genome assembly GCA_030408175.1 of Trifolium repens. Classification (NCBI taxonomy): domain Eukaryota; kingdom Viridiplantae; phylum Streptophyta; class Magnoliopsida; order Fabales; family Fabaceae; genus Trifolium; species Trifolium repens. The sequence goes on from CP125847.1 coordinate 15,039,057, forward strand.
TTATATATAAATAGGATTAAACAAATTTAGAGTAATTTGTAAAAAACAAACATTTGCGATGAATTTGTTGAACGCTAATTATCGGTCTCTAATTTGATTTCTATAGCGACTGATATAGAGACCGAAAAGTTTTTGGTTTTGAACTTTAAATAATAGTCTCTAATTCGGTCTCTTAAGTGACCGATTTAATAGTTGCAAATTATTGGTCTCTAATTCGGTCTCTATAATTATATAGCAACCAATATAGCGACTGAATTTTTTTTAAGTTTACGTTCAAAATATCAGTCTCTAAATCGGTCTCTATAGTAACCGAAATTTTTCGGTCTCTAAATCAGTTGCCAAAAGCGTGTTTTCTAGTAATGCAATTTAGTTAAAAACAAAAAATAAATTAAAAAAAAAAACTACCAAAATTGTACTAAAGAACTAATCAAAACTTAGTTTATTCAGCAATTCAAACTTTGGAGGACATGCTTTCATAATTAACACTTCCAAGATTTTGTTGTGTTGGAAGAATCTGTGATTCATTAGTAATTTCATCTTCAAACACCACCCAAACTTTACTTATTTTAGTCTCTAATGTCCATGACAAATTTAGAGTTGGTGTTGTTGAAAAATTTAAATCAACTTTTTCTTCATCTTTATTTCTTTCTTTTGATGTTACTTCCAACTCTATCTCTTTTGAGATACTTGATATAGAGACATGTGAAGCTTCAACTTGATTTTGTTGACAACCAAATTTATCTAATGCCATTATATGATTCATATTAATAATTTGAACAAAAGGGTATTCCAAATTCTTATTTTCAACCAATTTTTTGCATGTTTGATATAAATCATGAAGCTTTTGACTTTGAATAGAACCTTTTTTGAGTATTTCACAAGCTAAGCCTCTAGCTGAAGATTCTAAATCAAAAAACATGTTGACAAGAGCTTCAATGCCTTCACAAAATATCATGTAAACTTGGAAACTTTCTTTCAAAGTATTACTCATAGCAACATGAGCAAGACTATGATGATTATTTGACCTCAAAATATCATATGGTGAACATTCCAAAACCTTATCAATAAGAATTTGACATTTAGGTAATATTCTAAATGCCATATCAAATGATTTTTCATCATATCTTCTAAATTCTAACCCTTTAGACATAATTGGTTCAAGTTTTCCACCTTGGTTAATGAGCCAACTCATTCTTTCTTCAAGATAAGATGAATACTTGTGTAAGAAACAAACTAAAGGGTCAGAAAAATTCTTTGTAACACAATACCTTATAATAATTTGTAAATGGCCAGAAACATGTGATTTGCATAATTCTTGTTCAAATGATCTGTTTCCACCTCTAAGAAGTCTATGAATTAAGACAAGAGTCTTAAAGGCAACAAGACTGTCCTTAGTTTTGCATAGACGGCGCGAAATCCTTTCGGCGAGAAAAGGGATTGACCCTTTTGAGTTTGATACATGGAAAAGGATTTCATGCATATATTTGTCATCAATTGTGCTATTAGCATGACTAGTTGCACGAAGGATTGCAATTTCTATGTTGGAAAATCCATCATGTTGTTGATGGTTATACATCATGGCCTTGCCAATTGAAGCTTGATCTTTCATTGTAGCAAGAGCTACACGTAGTTTGCTTTGTATATCTATAACCATTCTTCTTCTTTTGGAGAAAAAGAGAAGAAATTCAACTATATGCTAGAAGACTAATTAATGGAACAATTTGATGTGTGGAAGTGAGAAGTTATAGGAGTATGCACATATAAATGTGTGTGGGGAGAAGAGTGAGAAATAAAGAGGCTTTGATTAAAAATTGAAGCATAGGACAAACTAATAACAGAATCAAATCTTTCATATTTTAATCAAAGAATTTTTTGGTTTTTTTAGGGTATCTTTCACGCACAACTGTAGAGACTGATTCTTTCAAAACTTTATATATATTTAAGAGGTATCAATCTAAAATTACAAATTTTTATATATGGGGTTAGAATCAAACCCCTAGTCATATGCTTAAATTTTTTAATTCTTTACACACAACTAAAGATGTAATCCATAAAACAATATGATTTGCATTTAAGAATTGTCTCTCGTAAATAATGAATTTGCATACACATAAGTCAAAAAAAATTGCGTAAATCAGATATCATCTGCGTGCAATTTACTGAAACTATTCTCTCGAAATTTATATGACCCAAATAGATGATAAACTTTCATCTAAGTGTTCTTGAGTCACATAAGTCAAATTAAACTCTACATCACATGGTTAAAGAATCTAAAGTACTCAACTCAAATCATAAAATTATTGATGTTCACAAATGCAATTTATCATTTCTCAACATGTGTTTATTTTGAAGAAAAAAAGAAATAAAGAAAAATACGATAACCAAATAATAAATTTTTATTCAGACCACATCAATTTAATATTTTAAATAGGGAATTGTAATATGGAGAAGAACATTCATCATGTAAAATAGTTTATAGATTGTTGTTTTATTATGTGACAAATTATTGTTTTGCTGTGTACGAACCATATGCAAACTATAGAATGTGATTAAAATAGTTTATAATTGATTATGGTATATCAAAAGGCAATAATACTAGTGCAAAGTCAATGGGTATAATCAAAAAGCCTATCCTTGCTTTGTTCCTTTTGAAGTGACTAGAAATGAAAGATTAATGACAAATGTCAAATTTATTTCCTAATCGTTCTTTTCCTAACCACATGATCATAAAGGAGAAAAATATAAAAGCAAGGCAGTGGAGGATCCTTTCTCATCAAAGATGCTAACTCCCCTAAGTTTATACCCAACGCAGCATTAGTGCGAAATACTCTCTACGATCTTATTTATAGAAAAAATTTGATAGTGAGGTTTGAGGTAGTTATGGTGGTGATGGAATTCAGGTACGGTGGAATACGATGGAAAGGTACTTGCAAAATATATTAGCACTCAAACACTCAAGTCAATATATAATCGAGAGAAAGTGAAGTGAAATATTATATAAATTGTGTATCTTGATGCCAAAGCTTACCTTAATTATATAGGGAAGACATGGTTATAATTGTCTATGGCAGCACGCAATAGCTGACATTTGGGATGATGGGGACCGTTTGAGATGAATCCAGCAGTTCTGTAAGCATATGAAGAGTGTATTTTTTTTTATAAAGTAAAGAGTGTATTTGTTGAAGGTAGTGTGTAGTAACTATCGTATTGTTGGCGTATGGGGGAAACTTCGGCGGGAGAATTGCACTGGGTTGGATCGAGGGTGTTGGGGCAACGTAAATTGGGTCTTAGACCCAGTCCGGAACAACACTTATTAAGAAATTTGTCATATTTACTAAATTATGATCATTTACAATACATTAAATTTGTATTGGAACTATGTAATTATCTTTAAAATTAGAATAATTAATGAGCGAGTATTTTTGAAACAATAACATTAAATAGAGTTGAATTTAGTAATTTTTACTTATATTTAAGGTCAAAAAAATTTATTGACTTTTACTTGCAATTAAAGTCGGGGGACTAAAGATTAAAATTGAATATGATATTACATGGTTTAATTTTGTGGTTTCTTACCACAATTAAAGTATGGCATTTAAACAAATGTCAAGATTATTAGAGCATCCACAATGGAGCTCCCTATTTTCTAGTACTTAAATGGACCCCATGTGTACACATTATAAATTTATATTTTTTTAATAATAGTACCTAATAAGTACTCAATTCCTCCAACCCAACACCTCTTAAAAAATTTCAAATGGGTCCCACTAATAACACATCTTACCAATAACTCTACATAATTATAAATAGGTCCTACAAAAATGACATAGGTATCACTTCTTATTGTAGCACCAATACTTATTAAGTACTCATTTGAGTTTTGCTCCAATGGTAGTACTTATTAGGTACTAGTACTTAGAAAAATAGGTACCACCATTCTGGATGCTCTTAGGTTAAACTTTTTCATCCATGTTTAAACCCAAAATCTATAATTATGTGTGAAAGTTTTAATAATATTTGTAATTTTGTCATAAAAAAAAACGTATATGTCATTTAAGTTGGTTTCGTCCCTAGCAGACAAAGAAAAGATAAACTTTTATGAAAAAAATAGAGGAAAAAAAAACACAAGGTAATTATTTACCACTGATAAATATATAACAACACGGGCTATAGCAAGGAAATGGTTTGTTACAATGTTGTGAAAAAATTATTTCTTGATATAATGGTTTTTGAGAATTCTTGTGTTAAACTTTCGATTTTCAGCAGAAAAGTGAGTAAAGTCTGATTAAAAATTATTTCTATCATTAATCGAACTTTGATTCTCTTAAATAATTCATTTCGCTCTTGAAAAAATTCTTAGTCATTTAAGATAATTTCCATAACTTCTATAGATTTATTCTCATGTTAAAAGGTGAGTCGTTGTAAAATTTTAGATAGATTTTTTGAAAAAGAAATGTTATAACTACAATTTATTTAGAAATATCTAACATTGCAAAGTTGATGGCAATGTCGTCATTATCATTATGTACTAGTATGAATTGAATAGAGTAAGGGTAAAACAGTTAAAATCATGTAGCAATTATTTGAAACAATCCGTTGTAGTGGGTATATCAGTGTTTTAAAAACCGGACCGAACCGGCCGGTCGGACCGGTTAGACCGCGAACCGTGGGGGTGATCGGTCTGGTTCGAATGTTGGACCGGCCATGCAGTTAGACCGGTGGGAACCGCTCAAAACCGGTGAACCGACGGTTTTTTCAAACCGCCGGTTTGATTGCACGCGCTTTTTTTTTTCAGCCAAAAGTCTCAAAACGACGTCATTTTGTATTTTTTTTTTAAATAGAAGAACTAAAAAGAAATAAAAGAGAGTCCAACATTTAAATAACTATGCCTCCTTGGATTTTAATTTATTAGACACTTTGTTATTCCGTTTATGATGCAATTAAATTTTGTTTAAAACTTATTTGGATTTGGATTTTGTACTATTTTATTGTGTGTGATGACAACATTTAGAATTTGAATTTAAGAACTTATTACATTATGGAATTTCCGAGTTTTTCAAAAAAATTATGTGTCATGTCATGATTTTTTAGAGACTGAGTCATCTGATTCGACCGATTTAATACCTATATAGTTTTATTATAGAGACCGGTTCGTTCTACCGGTTTATCCGGTTTATTCACGCGGTTCGACCAGTGACCCGGTGGTTCGACCAATAAACCAGTGAACCAGTACCCTCACGGTTCAATGTCCGGTCCGGTTTTTAAAACATTAGGGTATATGCTTGCATATTTAATTAAACAAGAGTATATCCTTATTTGTGACAAGAAATAAAGAAAAGGTTTAAATATAACATTATTCCTTGTAATTATAGTGTATTTTATTTTAGTGATCACTGTAATTTTTTTTGTGTGGAATCGATCTCTGCAAATTAGAAAGCCATTGTTTTTATTAGTCCCTAAAATCATTTTATTGGACTACATGGTCTTACATGCAGGGACGGATCTATTTTAAGGCCAAGTGTGGCCATGGCCACACCAAATTTTTTCAATTTTTTTTATACATACATATGTATGTATGTATGTATGTATGTATATATAGAGTTAAATATATTCTGTTCCGTGAGTTTAACTCAGTTGGTTGAGACATTGCATATATTATGTAAGAGTTGAGGTTGGTATTCCGGACACTCAATGTATTCACCAGATTACTAAATAAATAAAAAGTTAAATATATTTTTGGTATCTATAAAATAGTTACATTTTAAATTTAGTCTTTACTTAATTTTTATTAAAGTTTTAATCCCTAAAAAAATATCATGAACTCAAAATTAATCTCTACTGTTAAGAAAACTTGTATTTTTGAATGATTATTTCTTAGGCATGTTTAAAAAAAAGTTCATCTAGAACAAAAAAGAACACAAAATATTTGATTTTTGGGTCATAATTTTAATTACGTTTATCTTGAATTGTTGTCATTTAAAAAGTCATATTTAAATACATATCATGTCAAAAAATGATAAATAAAGAGAAGTACAATTATTTAGTGTTGTAAATTTCCACTTGCAGAAGTTTAATTTTAAATATGGTGAAGAGAATACTAAACTTTTAATATTTCTTTGTCTCTATTTTTTTGTTTTTTTAGCTTTTTCTTTTTGTCCCAAAATTTTAGTTCTTTTTAAAAGTAAGAGTAAAAACAACATAACATTTCAATATTTATTATTTCTTAATCTATATGAGAAACTCTAAAATAACCAAAAATTTGAGACATATATTTCATGCTTGAATTCAAAATTGTCATTTAAAATTTTTGATACTGATATATTTTAGCCACACCCTAAAAACAATCCTAGATCCGTCCCTGGTTACATGTCATGAGTCATGATTATATAAAGTCATATATGTTATAAGGGATTTAAGTCATCAATTTTTAAATTTATTTACACGGACCGAAACCAAACCAAAAAACTTACAAGGGATTAAAATCAAAAAACACTAGACTAAAATAAAGAAAATTGTTTTTGCTTTTATTTCATGTTAAATACATATATCACTGATTTAAAGAAGTCGTGCCTTGTTGCATTCTTGGATTTGTCTATTCCAATTATTCCTTGTTCTATATATAGATTTTGTGGCAAGAAGTTGTATATAGTTTTTACCTTTTAAAGGATATTTTTATTTCTCCCAAGTAGCTGTACCATTTTTCTGAAAATTTCTCCTATTGCACCTTTATCCATTTTTTACCCTCCTTTGTTTTAAAAACAAAATCTTTTTCTAAGCAAATAATGTACCAAAATGTTGGATCTAAAATCCGCACTATGAAAAAACATATTACCTCATTCCCAAGTCTTTGGTTCTTTTAGTTTTTTAATTTTATCCCAAAATTTTGATTTTTTTTAAGATCAAACTACCAGCATCAATAGAAGTGTAACCCATTTTCTAGGTGAAATCAAAATCCTTACACTTCATATGGTTTGGAAAAGAAAACTAGAGAATAGAGAGTGAGAAAATTTACTTGTTTGGTATGAGATAAAGTAAAATTTTAATAAGCTATAATAATATGGTATATAATATGGTTATCGTTGAGCTTAACAAGGAGCTTATGAAAAAGGATGCCGCTTCGAATCCTGCTCCATTTTACACAATATTAATATATTTTTTTGAATTTATTTTTTTATTCAATCTTAAGCTTATCTTTTTTTTTTTTTTTACGATTTTTTTTTCTTCACACTTATCTTTTTAGAAGTATACCACTTTTTTTAAATATATATATATATATATATATATATCTTTTTCGAGTCAATATTATATTTATTTATTTTTATGCAAAGTCAATCTTAAATTTACAATTGCTTATGTGATGAGATATCCAAACACTTAAATTTATGTAAGTACTTTTTAATGATCATATCCAAATGTAAATAACGTATTAAGCATAAGAACTTATGACGTAAGTTTTTGTATTAAAAGTTCTAATGCTATAAACATTCGTATAAGCTGTTTATCTACACGGGCCCTAAGTAACGGAAAAGGGGAAAAAAGGATTGGGTTGTAGATTTGTAGCTAATCAAATCAACTTGTCAAAATCATTAAGGATTATTATCACGATTTCCAATTGTTAAATATTGGATTGATTGCTATCAAAATCATAACAAACATGGAATAATAAAGTTTGGCTAAGAAGGATTTCAAGTGCTTGGGATTTTAAGATGAATTATAGTGCATATTTAGACTTTATACATTAATTAATGTCATAAGAGTCAACGAGAAAAAAAGTGAAGGATGGTGGAAGGTGAAAAAAGAACCTTATTCTCTAAGAATATGATTCAATTGCATCTAACTCCCTTGCCATTCGAAACATACAAAATAATTTGACTTTGTGATAAAATATTTCATCACATCCACAAGTTTACCAATATAATCATGCAACTTTGTAGAGTTCAAGCCCCACCCACTGGCAAGAGATCCAAAGAAAAAAAAAAGTTTCCTTTCAAAATTCTATTCTACCAATAATATATATATGTTAATTTTCAAAAAAAAATCATAATATTTTTTAGAAATGTTGGGTCTCGACTCTCAAGTACTCATCAGAATCACGACATATTTCAAAACTTATAGAGTGTTACCAAATGTATTTATATATTGCCCACTAACGATATTATCATGCTGTCAGCAATAGAAATTGAATTTATATCTCATTGCAGAGTATAAATCAATTTCTTATCAACTGATCTAATCTCTGTTGGTTTTCTACATCAATAGTAACTAATAAGGTGATGCCATAATTTCAACTTGGGTTTTAATCAGATACAACCTATAAAACAAAATATCCAAGTCAAAAGAGAGAAAATTTATGCTAAAGTTATATCCTCTGAATCTAACCCTTGGAAGACCTTGAAAGCTAAAGTTAATTATATCCAATTTACTTTTTGATAAAATGTGGTATTTATCTAGTTACTTTTACATATATTAACTTAAAGTGAAGATATTGGAGGTCTATTACATTATATCAATCAATGGTTTAAATTCTTATTTTTGTTGTACATGTATAATGTATTAGCTTCTTCTTTTATGATTTATATTAGCCATTTTTTAACTATACCCATTCTTGAGCCTTCAATTTTTTGGAGTTAAATTTTATATTTTCTGCACAATGATTCAATATTGATTTAGTTTATTATATTAGCTTCTTTAATTCTTTGTATCTAAAAAAAAAAGCTTCTTTAATTCTACTATTCATTGGGACTTGGGAGGGGATCATACAAATTTTTATAGTGTAATTTTAATCACCTAAGACATTTAATTTTAGTTAAATTTCACCATAGTTTTTAATTTAACCATCCCTTTTATTAACTTTGTAACTTAAAACTATCCAATCAGAAGTACCAAAAAAACTATCCAATCAGATACAGTATGTATGCTGTTGGCAGCTGGGAATATCTATAGTAGGTATTTAGAATTCCTTATGTCAATTTCCAACTTGATATAGTGCTAATACAGAATCTATACCATCAATTTCAGAGCTGACAAAGTCTTGACAGAGAAAACCAATATAGGCAGATTCTATGATCTACGCCGAATCACGACCGATATTTGAAAATTGTTTAAAACTATGATGTTGATAGATGTCGCCGAAAATAGAAGAGTCATCCCTAGCCTTCCGAATGAAATGGTACCTTAATCGGTGTTAGTTCGATAAAAACAAGAAGAAAAAAAACAAATATGCAAGCAATAAAATTCAACTTTTTCAATTTTTCTTTATTTTTGTTAAATCAACACCGATCGTGTCAATATTTTAGTCATAAGGTTATTCTAAACCAAACCACTTTAATAAGTGGTCCACAGTAGACCGATATTTGAAAATTGTTTAAAGTTGTAACTCGATAGCCATTCGAAAGTAGAAAAGACCTCTATGTCCTTACGAATGAGATGGTGACTTTATCGGTGCAGTTTGACACAAACAAGAATCAAAATTCAACCTTTTTTGTTTTTTCTTTGTTTTTGTCTAACCAACACTGATCATGTCAATTTCTCAGTTGTAAGGACAAGAAGGACCGCAAGCTTCTGCTTTCGAAAAACATCATCAATCATCGTTAAAATTGTGGGTGACTATTAAGTATTGGTCCACTGTAAACCACATATCAAGGTGGTTTACCGTAAAACTTGCTAGTTCAATATCTCGAAAATGTGAAACTTTATCTGTGCATTCTGTCAACAACTGATTCTAGAATTTATAATCACAAGATGGCTATTTGACCTTGTGAAAGGTGAAAGTTGAACAGTGTCAAGTTAGTGATAATGATTAAAAGAGTGAAGAGAATCATATTTAGAATGTAATTTAAGACTACATCTTAACCAGGAGTAGACTTCATAGAAGAATCAAAGTAGCTATTTTCTATCAACCTTTGTAATCCACCACCAAAAAAAGGTGAGGTAAAAAAAAAATCAAGGTTTCCCCCATGAACTCCCAATTCATATTTGCAAAAGCTGCATATTTACTTGCAAAAACTCCAACCAAAAAAGTGAAAAAAATTAATAAAGAAAAATTCAAAGCATTCTTAACCAAAACATTATGATTTGCTAAAAATATTATAAAAAAAAATAAAATGAGAATCTTAAAGTGGTGTTCATGCATTCATGGGGAACAGTAGCACCATTGAAAAATTGGAAGAGAATAATTGAGGGGAATATTATTAGATTGCATGTATGTTTCTTAGCCACTAAATTGGGGTTGTATATTCATCTTGTGAGTGGATGCCACTAACACTAAGGCTTTGTTTCGGACTTTTGAGAGGAAGGAAAGGAAAGGTAAAGGAGGGGAGGGGAAGGAAAGGGAGGGAAGGGAATCCCTTCAAGGGATAAAGGAGGGAAATCCTTCCCCTTGTTTGGAAGTTGAAAAACCAACAAGGAAGGACATAGGGGGCTTATGTGATGATTTTACTATTTTACTATTTTTTCCCTTAAAATTAATACATTGTGTTATATTATTTTGCCCTTTTTGAGAATAAGTTTCGATTTCAGATAAAAAATAATTTCGGAACAAAAGTTTACGATATTTTTTCGGGAAAAAAGATCTAATATTTTATTTGAAAAAAAAGTTCCCGATTTTTTCCAGAAAAAAGTTTCTGATTTTTTGTTGGGAAAAATGTTCCCGATTTTTCCGGGAAAAAATTTCCGATTTTACCGGAAAAAAAGTTCTCGATTTTTCCCAAAAATAGTTTCTGATTTTTTGCCGGGAAAAAAAGTTCCCGATTTTTCCGAAAAAAAGTTTCCGATTGTACCGGAAAAAAATATTCCGACTTTTTCCGGAAAAAAAGTTCTCTTTTTTTTCCGGAAAAAAAGTTCCCGGTTTTTTCCCGAAAAAAGTTTCCGATTTTTTGCCGGGAAAACGAGTTCCCGGATTTTCCGGCAAAAAAGTTCTCGATTTTTCCGGAAAAAAGTTCCCGATTTTTTCCCAAAAAAAGTTTCCGATTTTTTGCCGGGAAAAAAAGTTCCCGATTTTTCCGGAAAAAAGTTTCCGATTTTTCCGGAAAAAAAGTTTCCGATTTTTTCCGGAAAAAAAGTTCTCGATTTTTCCGGAAAAGTTCCCGATTTTTTCCAGAAAAAAGTTTCCGAATTTTTGCCGGGAAATAAAGTTCCCGATTTTTCCGGAAAGAAGTTTCCGATTTTTTGCCGGGAAAAAAAGTTCCTGATTTTTTTCCGAAAAAAAGTACTCGATTTTTCCGGAAAAAAGTTCCCGATTTTTTCCAGAAAAAAGTTTCCGAATTTTTGCCGGGAAATAAAGTTCCCGATTTTTCTGGAAAGAAGTTTCCGATTTTTTCGGAAAAAATAATTTCGGATTTTTTCCGGAAAAAATGTTTCCTATTTTTTCCGGAAAAAAAGTTCTCGATTTTTCCGGAAAAAAGTTTTTTATCTTTTAGAATGAAATTAGGCTAGGGCTAAAATTGGAATTTTGAATTATTGTAAGGGGTAAAATAGACAATTTATATAGTTAACCCTCCAAAACCTCCAATTTGGGGGAACTTTAAAATTGGATAAAATAAGCCCCCCAAAACCCCCCAAAACCTTTCCTTATTTTTTTAAAACTCCCAAACAAGGGTTGACCTCTTCCCAAGCCTCTCCTTCCCCTCCCTTCCCCTCCAAAACCCAACTCCCAAACATAGCCTAAGTGTCAAAAAAAATCTGTTTATATTCAAGAATTAAAAAGTTTTGATTGGTAATAATTTTGTAATTGAATTGGATAAAAAATTGTTTAGATTGGCTTATTTGAACTTAAATGCAACTTATGTAAATAGATTCTGACATGTCCATAAATTGTCAGAATATTTTTCAGCTTATTTCTATAAACTCTCCCAACTAACTTATGTAAATAGTTTATATGAAAACAGTTTTTCTTTATTTTATATTTTATTATATAATAGTTTATGTACAAAGCCAAAGATTAAAAGGCATTGAAGCAATGATAAATATAATCTTCATTTTTGTAATATCTATAAATATCAGCATCTTGTGTTACAGTGAAAAATAAACAATATATAGTGTACACATAGCTAGCTATCTTGAACAAAAAATATATACCGAGAATTGTAGCTTCTATTTTAGGTTACCATCTTGATATTCCTTCAAGCACAAGTTTTACTGAACTCGAGTGATTGTGTTCTGGAGAATGAGTTCACTATATATGATCTGTAAATTCACCTTAAACCTCACCCTCGGATCTCATCAGCTTCTATATCGTTCTCTTTCAACCCTGAAATCGGGTCAGGTTTTCAGGCTTCTACTTGAGAGGCTTCATACCCTGTTTACACCGAAAAGCAGATTCTCAGTTACAGTTGTTAGATAAAACAAATATAGATCTTTCTAATGAAGCTGAGAACAAAATGTAACAGTACTCAATTAAATGATAAAAGCAAGCATTATAGAAGGATTCTTGTCTTTTCTTTTTCACTGTAACAGAAAAACTCGTATAGTATGTAATTCAAATGTAGCTTAACTATAAACATTATGGAATAAAGGTAAGGATTAAGGAAGCATATTTCACAAGGATACTTTTATTCGTTTCGGATAAGAAACAAAAAAAGGATTGCCTAGCATTTCCAAATTCAACGACATTTCCAACATTCCCTAGAAAGAAAATAAATGTTCTTCAAATATGAAAGTTATAACTTTCCATCAAACCCAAAGTGTTCTTCACAAGTTTGTCATTATATGCAAGTCTATACAAAATCATGAATCTATGAAAGTCTACCCAAGTTAATACAAGATTTTGTAACCAAGTTGATACCTAGAGTTGTAACTAACATGATTCTATGAGTAAACAAGACAATTTGACAATCATAATTTAGCATCAAAGAAATCAAAATCCTATTATCGTTGTGATCAGTTTACTCCGTCTGGACTCAATTATAAGCAAAATAACTATTTACACATAGATTAAGAAAAATGATTAACCTCATTTAATTTTCTCAATATAATTAAAATTGAATTTCCTAAGCTACTCAATTATTATAAGCAAATAACTATTTACACAGATTATGAGAACTTGTTTCATTGAGGATATTTTGAGAATAATAGCATTAAATACGGCAAAGTTAGTTACATTTTATTTATATTTTGGTCAATAAATTATGACTACTTTTTAGTTTATATTTGAGTCCAGAGTAGTGTTACATATTGCATATCCACTCATTTTTCATGTTAGGAGAATGGATGATAATCAAAAAGCCTCTCTCAGGCTAGCTACAAGAGCTTCAAGGATTTGCGGCAATACAAACAAGGTAAAAATAATTTTCTCAACAACCAAAGTGAATCAATCACTGAATAAGTATATATTTTCTATACAAAAGGCATCTAAAACAAAAAGTAAATTACTACAGTCAGTACATTGTGGAACACTGTAACTATAATATATATTAAGTGTTCATAATAAAATTCATAGCCACTTGGTTTCTGTCAAAACTTTAAGAATGTATTAGGAAAATATGCTACACAAGTTTATAATACTTACTGTTCACTAAGAGCCCCAAAAAAACCGTTTGATAAGAAAGTAAACTATATAACTAAACTACAACATACCATTTATTTATTGAATTTGTGCCCATAGACTGCGTCAATACATATTCCTCTAACCCTCTGTTTTGCTGATTTGTTAATATTTAAATACTTCTTCAAATAAAAAAATAAAAATAAAATACTTCAAATCACGTTATTAGATAATCATTTTCGTATGTATATATTGGTTTTAATATTATATATAACACAATAACAAGTTCACTAAACATGAAATGATGAGAACGAATTAGGTTTATTGATTAGTTCAATAAAACATCAGAAGGTATACCTTTGATGCTCGCAGATCATTTACTTCCTTTCTAAGTGAATCGTCAGATAGGATTAACCGAGACACTGCTCCAGTAGATAACCTGGAATAGAATTAGCAAACACCAAACCAATTATAGAACTGTCCAATAGCAAGTAAAAGGTTAAAATATCCATTTAGTTATTGGCTTCGCATAGATCAACGATACACAAACAAATAGTATTTAACAATACTACTTAAAGCATATATCAAATACCCGAGATATTTTGCAGCATCCGCAACGGATCCCTCAACTGCAAAAATGAGATCCAAAAGAGCTTGCATTCCCTGTTGGAGGACCATAAGTATATGTAATTAAGTTGGATATAAGTTTTGAATTTTCAGTAATAGATTATTATACAAGGATATAGAAGAAATAAATATAAAAACAAGGGAGAGAGACAACTGAGCATACCATTGCAAATTTCGGGTTATTGGGTCCAATTTGTGAACCAATATCTGACCCTCTTATTGATGACTTGGGAGGAAGGATCTGAAGAAGCTCTCGAGGTGCTGAATAAGCATCAAGATCCACTGGTTTCCTGACTAGCTCAAGAAAATAACAGGTCTCTATCAGAATTAAGACAAAGCATTGTTTACTATAAGTAAGAGACTATTTGTCTCAAAATATAAGCATTGTTTTACTAAATTGATTTGAAGGTGTGTCTGGTGTCCGACACATTGTTTGACACATGTCAGTGTCGTGTCTAGCATTTGTGTTAGTGCTTCATAGAGTATGACAGCTCAAGCGGTCAGGCTGTGAAGTGTGAACCATCTATATCTCCAGTCTAATTATCCTTTGTTACATAATTTATTTTCCGGTTCAACAATGGTTCAACCGCCAATTTTAGTTGCTTAAACCAATTGAACCACAAACTGTACCTATAGCCATATCAATCTCCGGTTCGGCATTCCAGCATGATATTCAATACAAGATTCAGGACCAAAAAACGGGGGAGAGTGCCCCTTAAAAACTTATCATTGATATTGGACTAAACGGTAAAGAAATACTTATTCCAAACTAGGAAAAATCCACGCACAAACCCAGGCAAACAAAGTCAATAGAGGTATTGATACATCCTAATCACAATAGTTAATCAAGTATTGACTAGAGTACTCAACTTGGATGCACCAGTTTATGCAGTAATAATAAGCACTAAAAATCTAAAGTAATGACCCATATCAAACAATTACTACAGTCAACAAATCAGAGCCATTAATGAAAACTATATACCTCATAATATTACAAGTTTGTGTTTTGTTTTGAATCCAATTCGCTGAAATGAATGAGTCGTTCGATCTTTGTCCTACTAATCGGCATCAACAAAACTAACAGCATGTTTGGAAACATGTACCTTATCTCTAGCCGTATAGGAGCCCACCTATCCAAGGTGTAGCTTTGTGTTGACCGCACGAAATCACCATTAAATGATGATTCCCAAATACACACTAAAGTGACTGCACCATTTTTCAACGGTAGGAAATCTGAGTCCCTGAAGTTCCCAGTTCCCTTTGTTAGTATTTACTCCTATCCCTCCACTTGAAAAATAAAAAGAATCCATCACTAAACAAAAAAGATATTTTTCTCTCTTTAACATCAATCAACACTATCATTCTTAATTGTTAATTTTCTTAATGTAATTTTCTAAATTAGACAACAAGGAAGGATACATAAAACAGTAAGATTAGGTAAACTTTGGTACCCAATCAATAAACCAATGTTCTGAAAACCAATCAGTTTTCCGGTTGGTCCAATCCTATTTGAACCGAAATCTAGTCAAACTAAACTAAATCAGATTGAATCAACTAAACCACCAATTTGAATCGTAAAATGGTGAAACCAGGTCAAACAGCGGTCAGTGTTGTCAAATATCGGCCATGACAGATTGCAGTGATGGAATTTCTGACAACTGCCATGGCTAATTTGTGTAGGATTGTGATGCCTTGTTGTTTTAACTTTTAAGGCAGATATGGACGCTTAAAATGGCAGTATTTTGACTTTCCAGCTTCCACCATGGTCTGCCATCTGCAACTGCAATTGATAACAGTAATCGTGGTTTACTCAACAGGTTTTTATTTTTTAGCATTTATATTTACTTTATATTTATTTACTAGTCACCTGGTTCAACCAATTGAATCATAACCTAAAGGGTCTCGCCAGTTCAACCTTAGATCCAATTTTTAAAACATTTGCGACAAACTCAAAATGTAAATTGCAATGTGGCACTTCTAACTGTGTGTTTGAATCAGAGTAAAAGTTAGTTGAAGGAAAAATTATCTGTGTTTGGATATATTCCTGTAAAATTGAGATCGTGTATCTTTTGTTTCAATTCTAGCTCCCACTCTAGAATTGGTTCTAGACGTGTAGGTAGAATTGATTCTTACATGTTTGGTTTTTCCAGAGAATAATTGATTTTGCCTACAGAATTGATTCTAGTTGAAGCTAGAAACCGTAGCTTCTGATTTTAGAATTGATTTTTACACTCAAATTTATTATTTAACTCACTTTTATACGAAGTATCCAAATATAAATCACTTTACTTTCAACTCAATTTTCACTTAGATTCCTTAGTTTTAAAAAAATAGATTCTTGTAGAAATAGCTTTTCATTTTGGGGCTAAAAATGATTTTTAAAAAAATCTATAACAAACACTATCAACATTACAAAATGGATTTTTTTAAGAAAAAAATAGATTTTTTCTTAAAAAAATCCCAAACAAACGCACCCTTTAGTACTAAGAATCAATTTTACATAATCAATTGACTCAAAAACAATTTTTCTCACCGCAAAACCAAACATACACGAACAATGAAGTCTAAAAATCAATTTTATAATCAGAAGTTTCAAATTCGAATCAATTCTAGAGTCAAAACCAAACATTTCAAACTCAATTCTACACTTCTAAAATCAATTTTAGCTCATAGAACCAAACCTACACTAAAGAAACAACAAAAAAGGGAAACAAAATAGAAAAAAATGAAAAACCTTTGAGAGCTATAAGAGCACGAAGACGTTTAATAGCAGAAGCACGATTCATATGCTGAGACCGATCCTCAGAAGCCTAAAAATTCAACAAATTAAAAAAATTAACTAAGCCATAATCTTAAAATTAAAAATAAATAAATAAAAAAATTGAAAATGAAAAAGTTAAAATGAGACTATAGAACCTGAGCGATGATACCAGTGGGTAAGTGTTTGAGTCGCACAGCAGATTCACGTTTGTTACGGTGCTGACCACCGGGACCAGAGGTTTTAAATGTTCCCATTTCACACTGTCGCATTAGGTCATCGTCGGTTAGGTCTAGGTAACCGCCGTAGTTGGTGGTGGCGGTGGTGGTTGTTGTGGCAGTTGTGGTTGAGATTGGGTGAATGTTGAGGTTTAGAAAGGAAGAGGATTGTTTGGAGTGGAAAAATGGATGAAAATGAAGAATGTTGTGAGGTTTAGTTGTTGTGAATTGTTGTCTGAGAGTGAGAATGAAGGTTGGTTTGAAGAGGATTTTGTGTGCCATTGAATTGTTTGTTTCTTCTCAATTCATAGACAATTTTGTTTTCAAGTCTCAAACCCATTGATGATGATGGTGCTACTGTTAGATGACATGCCACATTGAATCTGCCACCTGGCAACTGACGTGGTCACTATGTTGAATAATCATTTCATTTTTCTTTTAAAAGGAAAAAACAAGAAGATCAAGAAAGATTAATGTAAATTAATTTCTTTTTTTATGTTACTTGTTTCTTTTTTTTTTAAACAAAACCTCAAATATTGCAAAAATAACTAGGTTACATTGGCCCTATCGTTTTGGATATGGGCAACGATACACACAGGGAAATTAGAAGTCCAATATTTATTTGGTTCTATCTTGGCCCATCTAGCTAATGAGTGAACAGCTTTATTATCTTTTCTGGAGACCCAGCTGAGAGTGACTTGGTTGTTGTTCTCCAAAATCCTAGCACACACACGCGCTATTTGACCCCATTGGGATCAAGGGTAAATTTTGTTGTGAATAGCTCTAACAATACAATCTGCATCCATCTTAATGTTGACTTGCCGAAGATTATAGCTCTCAATTAGCCCCAAAGCTTAGCGAAGACCGGTTGTTTCAGCGAGTTCCACGTTGGCAGATCCTTTGAGAAGCTTCGTTGCAGCCCCAACGCAGAGGCCATCCATCCTACGCAGGACAAGACCAAACCCCCAATGGCCATCATCACTCAGATGAGCATCCACATTGAGGGTGAGGTCGTGTCTTGGAGGGGGGGACTCCTTCTAATGTTGTTACTAGCATTTGAAGCTCGGATCGAGGTGGAATTAATGGGATTTGGCTTGAGATGTTGCTGATACTCCTGGAGAGCTCTAATTGCTTTGTCAATCGCCAAGGAAACAGGTGTGTTGATATTCTGAAAAAATTTATTATTACGCGCTAGCCATATGCTGTAGGTAATAATGATGATGTTTTGTATGCAATTTTCTAATTGTTATAATATGCAATTAAGTTTTTTGAAGCAAATATGCAATTAAGTTAATCATATTTTAAATTGCAGTTTAGACAAAAATTTGCACATGCAGTTTTATTCAAAAAAATATAAATTTGTCTAGTATAGGAATCAAACTCACATCTAAGGAGAGAGAGAGGGGATACAAAGAGAGAGGGAGGGATAGTTGCAACAACAACAATCGTGAATCATTCAATATAAAGATAAAAAGTTATCATAATTGATAAATTCACAAGTGTTGTTGAATTCAATAATTTATTTGAATATTTTTTAAGATTGTTGTTGTTGTTTGCGTAATTTGCAACTATTCTCCCCGTCTTCATGTCTCTTTCTTTCTCTCTCACTCTCTCTCTTTATCCCCCTTCTCTCTATATCTCTCTATCCCCCTTTATCCCCCTCTCTCTAACTCTTTCTTTATCCTCATCTCTCTCTCTCCCTCTCTCTGCTTCTCTCTCTTTTTATGCAAATTAAATTACAATCAATTAACCCTATAATTTTGTATTTTTTAGTCAATTTTACTCCCCTGTATGTGGCATTATATTGGCAGGTGTCACATATGCGATTAATAGTCATGCCATAACAACATAGAGTAAACGAAGAAGGGAATGTTTGATAGACATCTTACAAATTCATGAGTATTTTTGATAACTTTTAAATTTCAGAAGCGTATTTGACGAATTACCAAGAATTTGATCGCCGGGTCGTGCTAATTCCATACGAATCAATACTGAGAAGCATGTGTCCATCACTCCAGCAAGGAAGGATATTTGACATTTCTCTCCTTATTTAACTATAATATAATCCTCAATCATTTATCTAAATTATTCTAGTTTAACTCCATATCTACGTGTCTTCAAATTTCACATGAAAACAAGTTTAGAATGTTGAAAATTGAAATACTATCTCTATTCTTTTTTTCTCAAATTTTACGGATTCTTGAGCGGGTTTGTTATTTTTGTTTTTTTGTTTCTTTCACCATCAATTTAATCTAGTTCGAAAATCAGTTCTAACATAAGTGATTTTAGCTCTCTTTCAATAGCAGTTGTGGTGATTCTCCTTACTAAATTTAATGTCAAATTATCACTGAACAAACTAACAATTGGTTGCCGATATACGACCCATAATTTCAAATATAAAAAGGTTTTAAAAACCTAAATTTTTATTTATAATTTTTATTTTTACAACAGAGCTTAGATTCAACCAAAACCTCGTACCCCAATTCCCGTTAACCGTAATCTATAATTTGTTTTCCATTAACCTCTGATTTGATTTCCATGAAAACACTTCTGAGCCGCGAAAAAAGGACAAAACTTATATGCATTGCTTTAGATGTAGTTTGTCCTGTTCCTCTCACAAAAAGTAGTTTTTTATTTCTTTTTAATTTAAAAAAATAGAAAAAAACTGTTTTTAAATAAAAATAACTACCTCCTTGTATCTAGCACAGTAAGAATTGTATATAAGTTTTGTCCAATAAAAAAAATCATTGTAAGGTTTTTATTTTTGTTAAAGTCGTAGTAGCGTCCCCCTTTATTCTCTTCTCTCTCCGCCGCTAAAAGCTTCTCTCCCTCTACAACTCCACCGTTAGTCCAACTTCTTACATCCTAAACAGCGACCTCTCACAGCGCTTCTTATTCCTTTTCATAACATACGAAAACCTTTGATTTTCCAGTGTAATGGAAAAAATTGAAGCAAAACAGCAAAATTTAGCTAATTTCAAAGTTGGGTCTTTGCCAACTCTATTTTATATCCCTAACTTCATCACAGAGACTGATCAAACCCTTCTTCTCAACAATGTATTAATTTAATTCTCTTCAACATAATGTTTTTAACTTAGTTATGTTTTCTTTTTCTTTTTTGTAAAAAAATCTGATTTTTTTTTTCTTCTGATTGTTGTTAGATTTATGGAGCTCCTTCATCAAAGTGGAAGATGTTGAAGAGTAGAAGGCTTCAGAATTGGGGTATCTATGATTCATAACTTTTTAATTTCTGCACCCCCACAAACATAGAATATATAGATTAGTGGTTTTACAACAATCAAATGCTTTCATTTTTGGAAGATTGGGGTTGGAAGAAAGTGAAGAATCATAAGAAAATAGATATTAGGATTTAGGAGGTGAACTTCCATTTATAAGTATTATTATGATCTATGTAGCACCGACAGTTCGACACTCTATCGGGTGTGCCTGATGTCTGACACGACACATGTGCTTACATTCGGTACTTCTAATGACTATAATTCCACCTTTTTAAGGTGAATAAGTGGAGTGTCTGGGGTTTGAACCTCGGCTCCTACATATAAAATGCGATGTTCCAACCAACTGAGCTATACTTATGGGGACAATACTTCTATTTTTCTAATTGTTCTAGTTGTCGATTTGTTAGTGTAGTGTTGTATCTGGTGTCGATTTCTACTTTTTTTATTTGGGAGGAGGGGAGTGTTTGGGATTTTCAAATGACATAATCCTAATTTGTGTTGTTATGGACATGAAGTTTGTATCATCATAGCCCATTTCATATAACCTTGTGAAAATCATAGTTGAAGTATTGTGGTTGAGCATTCCTCAATTACTATGAGTCAAAATAACAATGTTCCATGGCTTCGAATCTTGGAATGGACTTTATTTTTTTCACTTCTTAGGTAATTTGGAAAAAGGCCATGTCAGGAATATTTACTTCTATAGTGATTTGAAAAATGGTTCTTATTGATGTTGATCAGTTACTTCATGTCACTTTTTATCGTAGGTGGTGTTGTCCATGAGAAGGGCCTACTACCTCAAGCTTGTAAGTGATGATGTCTTTGCTTTTATAATTTGAATATTGTATCTGAATGGAATCTCATAATATAGTATATTACACGTGTGAAACCAAGCCACTATGTTCTACGAGTTTTTATGGTCCGTCTGCCTTTTGATAGTTTTAAACAGTGACTACTCTGCTGTAATATTGTGCCAGTCTTTTGAAGATGGAATGCTAACAAGTAGCAACATTTGTTAACATACATTTTTAGTTTTTTAAACATGCTTGCCTTGTTAAACATCGTCTATACGGCACTGTAGAGCTATAACATAATGGAATTTGAACAAACCGTTGATCCTCAATTTGAATAAATAGTGAGTTCATGTAGAGTGTCTTGCTAGCATCACTGTCATTGAAATAACGTGATTGTTACTTCTGCTTTACACATGTTATCTGCATGCTGCAAGATGATAAAATAGTCTGGTGGACCTGAAACAGTAGGGTGATTCTAGTGGATTTTGTTGATTTACTGGCGGCAATTGCTCAGATTATTAGTTGTTAGATTAGATACATGTTCCGTTGTAGTTCTTTCTGCGTGGATACAATTAATTTTGTTATTGTAACATTGTTGGGTATGTTTCTGTAACTTTTGCCCCTTTCCATGCACCAAAAATAGATAGGTTTAGAATTTGTATAATTAATAATCTTTAAATAATTGATTGTAATCAAATTGATTTAGTCTCACACTTTATATCATTTCTACTTTCTGGAAACAGATTTTATCAAAATCAATTTTAGTCATTGCAAAATTGATTTTTTTTTTTCAACCTAATGTTAACCGAACATCTTCTATTGCCTTACAAGTTACAACCACATTAGCTCCGCCAAAATTTTACTTACAGCCAAAACGAACTAGCACTGCCTCTAAGACATTGTTATGTCATTGATCTGCTCTTGATTGTTTTTGAAATAGACCTAACCATGAAAAAGGGTTACATAAAATAATGAAGTATAAGACTAGTAATTTAGGCTGGCATCGTGCTCGTAATTTTATTAGTTTAGAGTAAATACCAAAGTTAGTCACAGAAATTGTGGCAGTGTATCAAATATCAACCTAGTTCCCCATAATTCAAATGAGGGGACAAATCTGATTAACATTTTGCATTTCAGAGACTATTTTGAAATATTGATAATGTGAGGATTAGGTTGATATAGTCCTGCAATTTCAAGAACCAAACTAGGTCTTACTCTTTTAATTTACTTTAGTTTTATTTATTGATTTTCCTTTTACAGTGTCTCCATGGTTGACAAATTTCACACAAAAAATATGTGAAGAATCAGGACTATTCCCATCACCGATCAATCATGTTCTCATAAATGAATACCAACCTAATCAAGGCATAATGGTTTGTCCTGAACCTCAACCCGTGCTTCTGCACATTTATTTTCTAACTTCTGTTTTTGTCCTTTTAGCAGTGAAATGCAGAACGTTTAACATTTCATTGTTGTTTGTTTGTTCTTAGTGCTTTATGTTTATACGATAATAATTATGATTCATGAGCAAGGTCTAGAGTCTATCTATGTAGCACCGACACTTCACATTGAAGGTGTTTCCAGTGTCTGACACAACATCAACACATGTGGTTGCATTCAATTATTTCATTTTTTCAAATTATTACCGGTGTCAACATGTCAATGTTAATGTATGAAGCATTGACACAAACACCGGTAATAAGTTGAGAAAGATGAAGCATTCTCACTTGTGTAGGTGTCAAACAACGTATCCCATACTAGACACGCCTTCAATTAGAAATGTCGGTGTTATAGCGGTGTCGATATTGTGCCCGGTGTCGGTGCTTCATAGGTCAATAGCGCATTTTCACGCATCTTTCTACTTGCTAGTTTTGAATGAAGATTGTTTTATTCTACAGCCACACCAAGATGGACCTTCCTATTTTCCAGTTGTAGCTATTCTATCACTTGGATCTCCTGTTGTCATGGACTTCACTCCCCACGCAAGATTAAAACTGGATTCACAAGAAGTTATTGACAAAGAATCAGACGGAGAAACTAATGAAACTGGGAAAGAAAAGTGGATTGATGATCACCATCCGTTCTCTATTATATTGATGCCTCGCAGTTTACTGATATTCAAGGACAAGGCATACTCAGGTAAGGTTATTGTTCTCAAGTTGCTGTAATAAATCATTATATTGATTTGGTTATAGAATAAGGGTGTGTTTGGAAGAGTTTATTTAGACTTAACTTATTTATGAAAATAGCTTATGATACATGTATAAGTCATTTTAAGATTATTTTCTTAAGCGCATCTAGATAGTTTATTGTCATATATAAATTGTTTTCGCTGTATAAAATTTACCTTAAGTCTCTCTTTGATTGTAGAAACAACGTAACTTAAACAAAAACTCTGTTAACATTTATTACATTACAGAAGTGTTTAGCTAAGTTATCCAAATGCCCTCTAAGTCCTGTAGCTGTAATCTCTTTTGGCTTTACTAAAAGTTGTTTACATTCTGCATGTGATTGC
Organism: Trifolium repens; assembly: GCA_030408175.1. NCBI lineage: Eukaryota > Viridiplantae > Streptophyta > Magnoliopsida > Fabales > Fabaceae > Trifolium > Trifolium repens. The sequence goes on from CP125847.1 coordinate 15,062,688, forward strand.
AGATTACTTGCATGGTATAAAAGATTGTGCTGTGCATAGCTATGATGGGGTAAGGCTACACAAATACTAAACTTTTATGCCATAAATAATTGATTGCATTTCTAATTATTTCTCATGCTTCAAACTTTGTCTTTTTCAGGCTGTAAATGAAATTGAAGCTTTGAAACACAATGAATCAGATAGAAATCTTTTTGGCTCAGAGGATTCGGTCGAAACAATAGGAAAAGAAGAGAATAAGAATATATCAAGAACTTCCAATAGAATTTCATTGACTTGCCGATTGGTTCCAAAAGTTCACAAGAATTTGTTTAGGTTTTGAAATTATACATTTCATCTACTATTCAATCAAAAGTTACAGCCTTGTTTTTAGTTTTTTCTTTTTCTATAGTCTGTACAATATCGGCTTTAGGTAATTTTATGCTCTTTTCCCGTACAACATCTCTGGTCTACGGTGGTGAAGATTCGTTTCTTGTTAAACTGATGCTAGCTTCTGAACCGACAAGGATTGCTCCGGGTCATAGTTGGACTTTGTATTGTGCATAAATGGTGGCGCTGAGCTACAAAAGTTCGAAGTACAAGACAACCATTGGTCATGCTACAAATGACGAGTATATTGTTACCTCCGATGCAACAAATGATATAATTTGAATTAGGTTCGTCTTGTTCTTAGTTGTTGACTCAATCAATCTATATCGTTGTGAATATGAAACAATCGTCCAAACAACGAAACCTAGATCTCACTAGCGATCCAAATGTATACTTAGCAATGGTCATACCTAAAATCTAATATCTATTATGTACAATGATTTTCTTATGATTTTTTACAATACAAGTCAATAAGTGTCCTAATTCTAATGCAAAAGTTAACTTAAATTAGACAGGGTTCAAGTTTGTATTTGACTAAGACAGAGTTTTTCATAAAAGAAAACTATCAATAACAAGAGAATAAAACAATTAAGTTCATTTGTAAAAAAAAGAAAAAATTAAGTTCAAAATACAACACAAGTAAATAACTCTCAAAGAAAGGCATTGTGAATAAATTTATTATCCAACGGTTGCTCTTTCTTGATTGATGATGATTCAATATTCTCTCAAGGGAAATGATTATTATTACGAATAATCAAATTGAAGAAATACAAATTTCCAATAAAATAAGGAATTATAGTTTTTTTTTCTTAAAAAAAAAAAAGTCATGTTATTTTCTTGCAATTCTTGCGTAGAATCTCCTGTAATATTTAACACTTCTCTTCTCTCAATATTTGTTTGTTCGTCAACTTCAAGTGAGTGAGAAGTTCTTTTATAGAACTTGAGAATATAGTCGTTAATAAAGTCGTTGTGTGTTCAAGAGGTTTTGGATAGAGTTGTTGTGTGTTCGAGGTTTTGGGTAGAGTTGTTGTCACTACAAACGTCGTAGGGAAAAAATCTAAGTTGATTATCAAAGTAGAGGCATTACTTTACATATTGTCATTGTACGATTTTGCATGATTCAAAGAATGATCTTTATTAGACAACTGACTTTGGCGCTAAAATCTCATTCCACTTCAATGTGTTTGTGAAGAATATTTTTTCTAGTAACTAGCGACCATACGGGCACTCTCGTGCCGATGGGATGATATTGTACTTTTAGCCCCCTAACTTTCACATTGCACTTTTAGCCCCATAACTTTCACAAACTTGCGATTTTAATCCCCTACTTTCATGATAGCACCTATGGCTCTCGAATTTTAGCCCCTTTCAAAAAGATAGCCCCCCGTCCCCCCTCCTAATTCAATGTGCACGTAGATAATAACTCACATGTCACGTCAACATTTTTTTTTTTGTCATAGATGAAGTGGAAGTGGTAATCCACTGAAATTAAACTCACATAATTGTGAGATCTCGGGTTCCGGCCTAACAATTTCGGCAATATTTGCCAATTGAGCTAGGACTTATGGAACCACATCAACATAATTTTTAATAATACTGATTATATAAAATTCAATGACAACTGAACCACCATCTCTGGTGGTCGTTTCTCACCCTGAGTACCGATGGGTTTCTCCTTCTACTTCACCTACAAACGTGAATCCAATAGTTTCCTTAACATCCATCGTTGACGATCGTTCGCACCCTCCTTGCCCAATTTTCGCAAGTTTGTTCTTTAGGTTTCTGGGATGTTTGTTTGGGATGGTTTGGATTCGACAAATTTTGATGATGGTGGTTCGTTGTGTTTTAGATTTGTATTCGACTTTTGGCGGTTTCTGGTAGTGGGTATTTTTGTTGCCTCCATTGTGCCGATGGGATGATATTGTTTGGCTAGAAACGATCGTGTTAGTTTGTTGTGGTTTGTCATAATGGATAGTGGTTTGTGGATCGTTATCGTGCTGGCAGTCAGATTCACTACCAGCTTTTAAGGGTTCGAGATCATTTGGGCTCGTCTCTAATTTGATGCTTGTGATCGTTTGTGCACTACTCTTTTTTGCAATTTAGATTCATGCTCGTATGTGGGTTTAGTGGATTGTTTTGTGATGCATGTATGTTCGTTTGTTGGCTCTTTATTGTAAACTCCAAGGGTTGATTTATACATTTTTTGTGTTTTTTTTAATTGGATCGAGTTTTTTATCTCGCCAATTTTTTGTAACCTTTTTGTTTTTTTTTTTCGTACATTGTAACCTTTTTGTTTTAATCCGTCTTGAGTTATGGTTCATGTGTAAATGGTTCACTATTTATTCTTCATTTGCTTGAAATAAAATTGAATCATAAAACATCTACAAAATTTCAACACGGAAATTTATAAAACGAGTGTTAAAAATAAGACTACAATCATTGATAATGTCACAAAATTTCAATATGCTAATTTTGTACTCATCTGTTTCAAAATATAAGTCATTTTGATCATACTACACAAATTTAAAAATGTAATTAATATTGTATGGAAAATAGAAATTATAAGTTAATTTACAAAATTGTCCTTCATTAATAGTATGGAAAAAATAAATTAAAGAATTGAAAGAAGAAAGAGAAATAAATAGTTAAAAGTATAATAGAAAAAGTAGTATTAAATATTTCATTGGCAACGTAAAACGACTTATAATTTGGTACAATTTTTTTCTTTCAAAAGAGCTTATATTTTGGTACAGTATGTTATTATGGAAGTAGTTATAGTCAAACCCATAATACTTTATTCCATATATATAACATGTTTTCATATGAATATAAGTATAAAATTAATTATTTTCTTGAGTAAATCAGTATAAAATTATTTTACTTTGACAATTCTTCCATTAAATTATGCTATACCAAAAATAATAAATATACATATATTCAATAATAACAATAAACATTATTGTAAAAAAAAAACCAAAGAATTAATAAAATAGTTTAAAGCATATGCACCGTCGGTATAAATTAATTTTACGTTCACAATTAATAAACATTGTTCAAAGTTCCATGTAATATCAATAAAGTGGAGTTTAAGTGGAGTGACATGGTGAAAAACATAATTTAACTGGTTGACAGTATATAATAAAATTGTTTTTATTTGATTTTTTACTTTTATCATCGACTTCAAATTTTCAATTTGTTTTTTTGGTTAATTACTAAGTTTTTAATTCATTCTCACTCTATATAGTATTTTTTAAGGTTTGCTAACAAGTGCCCCGAGATACTCTTTAAGAATTTTATAATATTAATTTTTTTTTAAAAAAAGGTAAATAGTTCAATTTTCAATGTAATGGATACACAAACTTTTCTTTGGTGTGTTTGGTTATAGAGAGAAATATAAAAGAGAGAAAAACATGAAAATTGATGAATGAATTTGGACTAACTTTAGTCCAAATTCATTTTTGGTCAAGTAGCCTATAATGCAATGTCCTACCAATTGAACTAAGCTCACGAGACAATTCATTTCCTAATTTTAGTTATTGTAAAAAAACAATTTTATTTATTAAAAAATAATAATAATTAATTAAAAAAATTAATAATTATTTTGCAGTTTTTTTTGTTTTGTTTTGTAGTTATCTTTTGAGAAGCAACTAAAAACCAACAACGGCAGTTTCATTCTTACTACACTTGACTACTTAACCATCCTTTTCTCATTTCTCTTCTTTTCGATTTCAATTCAATTTCAATTCAACACCGTTTCTTCCAGGTTCTCTCTCTCTCTCTGAATTTTTTATATTCCCATTTTACCCTTTTCTCCCTCTCTACTTTTCCTGCTTCCACCATCAAATCCTTTTCTAGATTCTTGCTGATTTCACTCAAACCCTTTTCAATTTCTTCACTGTACTTTCCCCCATTCACCACAATCTTCTCTCTTCGCTGTTTTATGATTGAATTTTCTCATGCTTAATTAATTATTGTGGTCACTTCACTTGATTTCTCGACATTGTCTTGTGATTCAGTTCAGTGAAAGAAAATCAGCGGGAAATCAAAAGTTTGAATCTTGCAATTGTTTAATTTGAGGTTTTTTTTTTCTCTAGTTTGAGTAGAATTTGATGTATATGTATGTTGGATTTTGGATTTTACAATATTAGTTTCTCATTAAATTTTTAGAATTTTGCATCTTATTTTATGTATTTTTGAATGTTGAATTTTATTTTATTTTTGGGGGGATTTTATCTGGGGGATTTTATGTTGGATTTCACTTTAGTTTCTCTGATTAAATTTTTAGAATTTGGTTTTGTTATTTATTTTATTTTATGTAAGTTATAATGTTGAATTTTATTTTCTCTTGTTTCTGTGAAAGGGAAATGTAGAATTTTATGTTGAATTTTGGATTTTGAATTTCAGATTATTTTATTAAATTTTCAGAATTTTGCATCCTATTTTATTTTATTTTATTTTATTTTGTAGGGAAATATAGAATTTTATATATGTATGCTGAATTTTACATTAGTTTCTCTCATTAAATTTTCAGAATTTTGTATCCTATTTAATTTTACGTATGTTTGAATGTTAAATTTTATTTTATTTTCTCTTGTTTGGGGGTGAAGGGAAATGTAGAATTTTTTGTATGTATGTTGGTTGGATTTGACATTAGTTTGATAGTTTCTGTCATTAAATTTTGAGAATTTGGTATTGTTATTCATTTTATGTTATAATAATGTTGAGTTTTATGTTATTTTCTCTTGTTTGGGTGAAAGGGAAATGTAGAATTTTACGTATCTTAATTTTTCAGAATGTTGAATTTTTATCCATGCAAAGTGACGGTTAAGTTAAAGTGTTGGACTTAAAATGAGACAGATAGTTGTTTGGTTTATTACGTTTTTGTGGCAAATTGGGAGTGATGCATATTAATCTGTTGAGTGCAATGTCTAATAATTTTTGAGGAAATGTTTGCAACATTTATAACAAGTAGGGGTCAAGAAGTGTGAATTGGCGAGTCCCCTAAATATAGGTCATGGTTTAGTTGAATTACCGGATGGTATGCTGAGACTTGCATATTGGGAATTTAGTTATTAATATTTTTTTTTATTGCAACTGCAATTGCAATAGCAATTTGCATTGAATAATTTGTTTTAAGCATTGAGAATGGTGATATTTCAGTAAACTAAATTGATCCTTTGTAATACAAATTAAATCCTGTAGGACCTGTATTGTTTTTCTATGCAGACACATGTTTCTGCATTCAAAATTGATTAACATATATAAAGTGGTTATCGGAAGTTATAAATAGTTATAAAAAATGGTTATTGGAAGTTATAACTAGTTATGAAAAGTGGTTATTGGAAGTTATAAATAGTTATGAAAAAGTGAGATAAGATGGGATAGGCTTGAGACCAGTTTAGCATTTTATTTTCATTTTAAATTTAAATTTTAAATGAATTTGTGACTTTGCTATTTTTGCTTAGAACATACTTCATGACTAATGAAATTGTCGAAATAAAACAATACATTATGACTTTGCTATTTGCTTAGATGTTTGTAGTATACTTAGGTGTTATTTGTTTATAAAATATGTCTGCATCTTTAAATTGGGTAATCCATTTTAGATTAACTGTCCTTCAATGAAGATCATTCCGCTGCTTAGTTTTGATTTTATGCCTTTCATTGCTTTACTTAATTCTGACAAATTGTTCTTGTTCATGCTATAGGCGGAGTATGCCTGTTGGATTCCATCATGAAAAAGGTTTGTTGATTCTTTCATAAGTCCTTCTCTTCAGTTATTTATTCTTTATAATATAGTTATGTAGCAATATTGGATTTCTTTGGGAGAACTGATTTGTATTTATATCATTCCACTGGCACAGTTCTTAGTAATTAGTCAACTAGAATTGTATAATATCTGCCATATTTATATGTATATTATTCCTACTTCATTTTCTTTGATCTTGCTGTTGTATCATGTTATGTTGGTCATTTTAAGTTTAAGATGGCCTTTTTAATGAAATAATAATGTATTTTGGTTCTGACAGGGCTTCATTATATGAGTATGTCTGATTTATGTATTTTGACAATATGTTGTGCTAGTCTTTTCCTATTGTGCAATTGTCAGTGAAACATTATCTTTTGAAAATGCTATTGGGCTGCTAACTGAGTTTCTTTGCTTCTCTGTTTAACAGAATTCTGAGCAGAATCGTTTTGGATCTGTGTTCAACAAGCTGTTGAACCAGCTTGGGGAACCTGTTGACTTTGAACTTCCAGACTGGGTTAAGATCAGAACAACACAGTACACCCATATTAAGCGCAGTATCCTTTATAAATGTTGGTCAGATTGTTTACAATAACTGTTTATCTCTGATGTTTACAGTATTGCCCTTTCTTTATGGCTGTCTGTTTACTTTGATAAAGCTGATATGCAGTCTTTGGTTGTTTATAATTTCCTCATTTCTTTTTATTCGGTCCTGTTGTACAGTTTGTCTGTTTGCTTATATTTCCGATAATCTTTTGGTTAATTCTTATTTAAATTTAAGATATATATCTCACCAAGAAGAACAAGAGAAAATTCGATCATGGCATATTCTGTTCCTGCGAACCATCATCTGAATCTACTGGTGTATGTGGCAGAGATTGCCACTGTGGGTAAGTAACAAAGTATTCTGTGTGTATATATACTTCATGATTTTTTTCATTTGTTGGCAAGCATTTCTAGTACATCCCTACTCCATTGAAAAGTAATGTTTTCGATCTACCTCATGTCCTTCGTTTATGAATTTTGTCATTATCATATATATATATAGACACCTTGGAATATCATACTGTGGTGGTTGGTGGTGTTATGTTGAAAATGAAAAAGTAGTTTTTGTTTTATTTTCTCATAGTCTCTGCTTTTATTTTTTATGTTACTGATTACTGATGTAGCAACTAGCAAGTATATATGAACATAAATTTGCAATCATAATTATTCATTCGTTATGTTCACTGTCCCTATAGGATGCTTCTGTCTAGCTGTTCTTCAGCCTGCAAATGTGGGATCTCGTGTCTCAACAAAGCTTTTCAGAATCGTCCTGTGAAAAAGATGAAGTTGGTTAAGGTATAAATTTCTGGATCAGGGTTTTTTTTTGGGATTGTTTGTAATATTCATGAAAAACTAAAATATATGACTTTTTAATGCAAATTTTTCCTGTATTTCTGTTCATTGCAAATTTATACTTTAGAGGCATTTGAAACTATTTAGGTAATGTTTGCTTGTATCTGCTTGTTCATAATGCCCACATTTGACATTATGAGTTGTAATATATTGCTTGTAGACTGAGAAATGTGGTTCTGGAATTGTGGCGGATGAAGATATCAAGCTTGGGGAGTTTGTCATCGAATATGTTGGAGAAGGTGATGATTAATTTGTTTTTATGATAAACATTAATAGAATGATAATTCTATTATTTTAAAACCTACTTATGGATGTTATTGTTACCACTTTCTACAGTCATCGATGATAAAACATGCGAACAGAGGCTTTGGAATATGAAAGATCGTGGGGAAACAAACTTTTACTTATGTGAAATCACTCGAGATATGGTGATAGATGCAACATATAAGGGAAACAAATCGAGATATATCAATCATAGCTGCTGCCCGAATACTGAGATGCAGAAATGGTTTACTTTCTAATTGTTTTATTCACATACATGGTCTTTTAGGATTGTTTTGTATTTTATCCAACATTACATGATAGAATAGTTTGGCACATTTTCTAAAAAGTTTTTTCCTCTTCTTTTTGTTTTCCATATCTTAAGGATAATAGATGGCGAAACCAGAATTGGCATATTTGCAACTCGTGACATACGGAAGGGCGAGCATCTGACTTACGACTACCAGTATGTGCACTTTCTTTGATTACATTCTTTAAGGTCCTGTTTGGATAAATAGATTAATTAAGTGCTTAACATGTTATGTATAAGCTATTTTTATAACAAAAGAAAATAAAGTCAAATTATTTTAAGGACAAAACTTATATACTTTTCTTTAGGTGCTGTTTTTACTGTGCCTCTCACAAAAAGTTAGTTACTTATATTTTCTATTTAAAAAAAATAAAAGAAAACTATTTTTTTAATAATAATAACCACCTCCATGTATCTAGCACAGTAAGAATTGTGTCTAAAGCACTGTACATAAGTTTAGTCCTTATTTTAAAATAAGCTAACATGTCATAAGCTTGTTCATAAGTTCTCCCAAACAATTTCATAAGTGCCTCATGTCATTTGATAAACTCAAATAGGCTACTCCAAACAGGCAAACTCTCTTCTACTAACAAGTTTTGGTGTCTGGAATGATATGATATATGTATGACTCTGTTGTAACGATGGCGAATTCTAAGTTTCTAACTGCATATTAGGTTTGTTCAGTTTGGTGCAGATCAAGATTGCCACTGTGGCGCTGTTCAGTGTAGGCGTAAACTGGGTGTGCGCCCTACCAAGCCTAAAGTGTCTTCAGATGCTGCATTAAAATTAGTTGCATATCAGGTGGCTTCATCTTCTCTAAAATAGAGTAGATATGTCTCTAAATAATCCATGACTTTTCAATAATATCAAAGCACTAAACCATATACTGAATTTCAGCATCTTTCTATTATTTCAAAGCTTTGTTGCGAGCTTATGCTTTTTGCATTGGTTGAATAAGTATTCATTGTTATGCTTTTGCATTGGTTGAATAAATATACAATTGTCAAACTTTCATTAGACTTGGGGTTAGCAAATATGTCCTCCCATATGTGCTGAATTATTTGTTCCGTATAGTTCTGAGTTATGACGGTTGGAAGTATTTTATGATTTTATGTTATACTATATCATCATAAAGTGACATTACTTAAGTTATTGAAGACTGTTGAAAAATAAAGCCATATACTCTAAAATATGTTTCCATTGTCAGTAGCTATGATTTTTGTACTTTTGAAAATCAGACTTTTATATATCTGTTTAATTAGATAACTGTAGTGATTTGTTAATTCTAACAGAGATACATAGATTTGCTTATATTTTGCTTTGAATTCTGAAATCCTTATTTGGTTATGTCTTACCACTTATTTCAAAATCATTCAACCCAAGAAAAGAATTAATCATTTTTTTCCACCATATGTATATTTTGGGTACGTGTTTGTGATTTGAATGCGTATCAATTCCCTTTTTGTTGGGGGGGAGTTATTAATGCCTATTTGTGTTGCCGGTGCCAACAGTTTCATGAATTCCCTCACCATGGAATTCGTGAAATTCTGATGGAAATGCAACGAGCAGCAATGCAACGCACAACCTTACTAGGTTAGTAGGTTCTACATTAGGCATTGGATTTCATTTCAGTGCTATATTTATATTAAAAAATAACCATTTCACCAAATAACTGTAAATAGTTGGTAAGCCAAAAGTCGCCAATCTTTACAATTAAGTAACCATATTTTTTAGGGTGAGTGTTAATTGCGAGGATAAATTGAAAACAGTCGTGCTTGCAATTAGGTGTCAAGTCAATAGGTGTCAAAGTATGATTTGGTGTTTTATCCTCTTTTCTCCAACTTTAAATTGAACTTATAAATGGGTGAACTATATAATATATTAATATGTTTGAAACAAGGGTAAGATTTGTAAAATTTTGATACTTGGGGCTATATATTACTTAAGTAGACTAAAAATTCTTGAAAACTATAATATAATGATCTGTTAGCCTGGCGGTTCAGAGGCTGAGCCTTGTCGTGATGGTAAGGTTGTTGTGTTTTGACCTTGAGAAGTGGTCACAAGTTCAATTCATGAAAATATGAAGGTTTCTGCCTTGTGAACATGTGGTAATGAGTTTGTGTCATGACCACCTCTTCCATTGCAGCATATCGGTTCTGTACATCGGTCACTGTTGGACTCCTTACAGTGGTGGGAGCGTAATGTACTAAGCCATCCTTTTTTACTTTCTTAGATAATGAAAAGGCACCGTAGAACATTGAAGTCTTGATAAAAGCATGTTGAGATTATAGAGGGTTTAGTCCTTTAGGTATAGTTGGAAGAAAAGGAATACTATAACACAAAACATTAATCGTTTTATTTATATATTAAAACTAAATTCTCGATCTTAATTAAATAAGGAAACAAATCACATAATATAAGGTAACAAAAACAAATTCTTAGATGAGATGAAAGTACACAGTAGAATAAGTTTTGATGAAGACATGATGAAGTTGTAGGGTTTAGTCCTTTAGTTATAGTTCGAGGAAAAGGAAAACATTAATTTTATATTTATACTAAAACTGGACTGTATCTTTAATTAAATAAGGAACCGAATCATATAATTTATGATGTAGCATAAAACTAATCCGAAAAGATAATATAAGATATTCTGAATTACTCTAAGTTATGATCAAAATATTATACCAATTTTTCATATAATAGTCTCCCTCAAGCTAAAGCTTACTAAGCTTCGAGCTTGTTATATAGACGTAACTTCTAAAATAAGTAAAATAAAAAATAATAATAAGTTGAGATTGGATTTCGACAAGTCCATAACACATTTGGGAAAATGATGGGGGTAGGGGTTTCGTTTATTGAAGCTATGGCACAATTGTGGTCAAATTGCACGGTGAGTCCATATCAATTTGGGAAAATGGCGGGGCTAGAGGTTGCGTTTGTTGAAGCTTTGACACAATTGGGTTCAAATTGCAGCTGGTATAGCTGTATCTGAATGCTTTTTGATAGCCAAAGCAAGATTATTTCTCTTATATAGCTGGTGTCAAATTGATTTTGGGAGATTGTTGATGCCTGACTGCATTTGCGGAAATTGGGACCAAACTACCCGTGCAAAAATTGGTTGACTTACGAGGATGCCGGAAGGAGGACGTGGCAGTTGGACAAACTGATACAATGTTATCGGTGGCGGGTGGAGAAAAAATCGACATACTGTCTGCCATATGGTGCCGCCATATCCGAGTATGGCGTCGTGGTGCCGACAAAACTGATATTAAGGATTTGAGACAAGTTGTGGAAGCAAGAGGCTGAAACTCCAAGGATAGAGATAACTTGAGAGGAGATGGTAGCTTCAATTTATGCTCAACCGGCGAGAAGAAAAATATCGCGGAGATGTTGATATTGTTACACGAGTAATGGATATTCGAGAATTCATCTACATCTACAAAATAATGATAGAGATCCTTGAGAGAAGAGGGTTGCTTCAATTTATGCTCAACCAGCGAGAAGGAAAATATTGTGGAGAAGTTGATAGTCACACGAGTAATAAATATTTGAGAATTCGTCTACATCTACAAAATAATGATAAGAAGGGTGAATGATATGTTGGATGTTATTATTATTACTAAAGGGGGCACTACAACTTATTCTACTAAAGCTTGATAACTAATCTTAATTAAAATTAATTAATGACAGATCATGATAGTACATAAGAAAATATGGAAACCAATCCTTAGAGATTGTGTAATTTAATCTAAATTACTCCAAGATACGATCTGTCGAGATGCCTTTTATTCCACCCACACAAGTCCACTCTTCAGTGCCCAATCACGAGCACGGTAGTGTTTGTTGAGATACCCACATCAAATAGAGATTTTACCTTCGGGGCCTTAGGTTGACATTTTCATCTATCGTGTGAGCTTGGGCTTCTTGAGTCTCAAAGGCTCCTTGGTATTTTAGCCCAAATGACGCGACAACCTACATCTTGGAATTTGGGCTTAGGGCTTAATTAAGCCCCACAAAACCAGCTTGTAAAGGGAAGAATGCCCAATCCCTTATAAGCACCACTTATACCATATCTCTAGTCGATGTGGGACTCTCGATACAATCTAAATATTAGAAGATATTTTTCATATATTCTACTCTTTTGGAAAATTTAATTACTATTGTATCTTGTATTTCTCAAAAAATATCTGATACCCTATTTAATGTTGCAAAAAGTGCATGCCAGTGTTATCAATGGATGATAGATTATAGCGGCCTGCCCTGAGGGAACCCTATAAATGCAGCTTTGTAGGCTATGGCGAAACAGTGCAGATTAATAGGCATTGCGGCCTATGTCGGCTGACATAGAATTCACTTAGCCGGCAGAACATGGCTCTGCCATGAAAGACATTTGATAACACTGGTGCACGTTGGACATTTACATGGGCTGGCCCTGCTCAGACGACCTGATTAATACAGAATCGGGCCGCTGATTATGAAGCCCCTGATCATATTAGCTTTGATCCATGTGCAAAAAGACCAACTCCTAAAAACCTGAGTTATTAGGTTGTGAAAGAATGGGGAAAAATTTATCCATCAATGATTTTATATCTTGGTCGAATAGAAAAATTGTAACGACTAGTGGCAGAATGGGGGAAAACAACATGATTTATGATGCTTAGTGAAATGTTCTGAAGATAGCCCAGGAGCACATATGAGATAATTAACATTCCTTTGGTTGTGAATGCTTAGGTTGTGTTGCTGCATCGTTGGGGATGAGGCAAAAGAGCTTTGCTCTTGGTGGTCATGTAAAAAGCATGACTTATTAGAGATTTATGAATTCTTGATCTCCGTAGATTAAGTTATAGGAATTTATGAGTTACACTCACAGAAGTGCTATCCTACACAATCTGATTACTAACTCAGGCAGTTACAATCAGTTTATATTGACATGGCAGCTTCCTACAACTAACTGTGTGCCTATATTGCACGCTTACAAGCTGATTAGAACAGCTGAACTGAGTTAACTCTGATACACTCACATAGTTGATTTGAGATTTATTAGGATAATTTACTGGTTTGAAAATATATAACATGTAAAATAACAATTAGGATGATTCTCTAGAGAATGGAATTGGTGACGTACTATATGCCTTTCTAAATGGAATGACCATTACTTTATTTGATTGAATGAACTTTCCCTTTCTAATGATGCTACCTATTAAAGGATAGGATTCAATACGATTCAACAACTGCTTTGTAACTGTCAAAAACTGTGATAGGACTCAACTACCTTTCAGTTAGTTGCTACTTGCTAACTGTTTAGTTCAAAACTGTATGAACACATTTTTGACAGCCCAGCATTCTGAATGCTTAGCCTATATAAAGGATAGTTTCCTCCAAATCTTGTAACTGAAAGTTATTCAATCAAATTCAGCTTTCATTCTTAGCATTCTCTCTAAGCTTTCTTCGATGAAAGATCTCTTTCTCTTGCCCTGTTATCATTAGCTCAATCACTGTTGTTAAATTTAGCTATGTACTGCATGCATATTTTTAATGTATAATTATCTGCCTTGTCAACTAATTGTGGTTTTTTTGTTTGGAAAGGTTTGTCAGAATGGAGGCATGCAAGGTGTGCATATTGGTGAGCTTGTTTCTTTATTTTGCTATCTATATATAAACTATTTGATTTATCTGGTATCATTTCCTTTTCTTTCTCTTCTACACTATGAAATTTTCATTTTTCTGTTGGTTTTACAGGAAGTTCTCGGATTTTTGAGCAATCAGAATGCTTACACAATTGCGTTGATGAAGTAATCATGATAAAACAACTTGGAAATGTGAGGTATATTGAATTAGTCTATTTTTGAATTCTGATACTTGCGAAGTTTGTGATACTATCCTTGGTTTTGTGTGTTATAGCTGAAATTGAATTCAATCTTTTTATTTAATTTTTATTATTTTATAATGCTACAGATTTGGGATTATTAAATGGTTTGACGAATATTCCCGAAAACACAAGGTAAGAGATTATTTGGTTGTGTTTTGACAATTTAGATGAAAATTGTGATTAAATATGAATATGAATATGCATTTACTTTTTCAGATCATGTTTGAGGATGGTCGTTCTGAAATTTGTGACATGTCAAAAGAAGATTGGGAACTAGTGAGATTGTGATGCAACTATTAGGCAAGAATCACTTCCATGTGAGTATTTCTTTTGCATCTATTTATATGACCTTGTGTATCTTTGAATTGACTTATTCGACTAAGTACCTGTGGGACTGGTTAGGATAGCTTATGGAAATAGCTTATGACATGTCCATAAGTTGTTTTCATCTTATTTCCATAAGATTTCCAGGGTAGCTTATGAAAACAACTTATTGTGTTATATGAAAACAGTTTGACTTAATTAAATTGTTTATCCAAACAAGACCCTTGTTAAAAAATTACATCTTAACAAATTGCTCCAAACTGTTCCATTATTTTTTCTGTTGTTACATATGTTACCAATCATAACCCTTAATTATTTGTTGCTATAAGCAAAAATTAGAAAATTATGGAGAAAATAGGATTGCTAATTATTGTGTTGTTCAGAGGTGCAGGTGAAGGAAGCGAAAATTGGAGACACTATTCTTTCATTGCATGTGCATAATTCTTGTACTAATATCAAACACAATATGAAGGATACATCAACACAAGTCAACATTGATTGAAATTTCAAAGTGATAATAAGTTTTTTTTTTTTTTTTTCTGAGTTTAAAGTACTGGAAGTCCTTGAATTCTATGCAAATCCTAATTGTACTGTAAAATGAGGTCTCACGTCACGTTGCTTCGTTTAAAGGGATAATGCAATTGTTGTAATTGTATTCTATTTTTTTTTTAACGATTTTTTAGTATAAGAGTAAATGTAGTGATCAATTAGGGGTTCCTAAGAGGTAGAAAAACTGTCTTTGTTTATGCAATACTCTTTATTAATGCATGTAGGTTTGTATCCAATAAAGTGAGAATGTCACTGGCGGCTTATACTTTATTCATAATAGTCATTTTAGTTAAGTTTCTGGGGGAACATTGTTTGACCTTGTTTCATTTTTATTTGTTTGAATATTGTATTAAAGAGAAATCAATGAGGCTGCTTTGAAATTGATGGATGTTATTAAGATATATTATTTTGTTTCATGTACCAGGTTTGTAGTTGGTTTTTATGTACCTAAGTAATATTGTAGGGCGAACAAGTAAATGAGTAGGGTGTATCTTTGTATCTGTTGACACAATTGTGCTTAAATAAGGCAATCATAAATTCATAATCAAATCTGCTTATGAATTTGTGGTTTTATAACTAGTTTTGAACAATACCAATTCTCTCAAAAGTGAATGAATATATATAACGCAAAAATGATCTCTATGGTCTTAAAACTTGAGTTTGTGATAGTAGAAATGAAAGTGCACTACTTATAGAGGGAAGTTTATATAATTTCATGCATTTTATGATGTATCACATGACACTTGAACTGTTAGAACTTAGAACGTGTAGTACACATGACAAATAAAATTTTCAAATATCATATATGTGGTGTCATAGTACCATTGTTAGTTGGTTATTTTATGAGCATTGTATTGTAGTAATAAAGTAAACAACATATCTGTCTTCGTTTAGGATTTGAATCATGAACATCTAATTACTTTAACTCTTAATTCAAATCAGTTGAACTAAAACTATTGTAGATTTTCAAGTTCTAATACATAATTCAAATTCAAACGATTGATCAGTTGGTGGAAGTTGGTAGTAGGATCAAGGCAAGAATATTAAAAAACTGTAAAATGTAAGGTTTTTTTTTTCAATGGTATATTATTCTAAATATATAGTAAAATGTAAGTTGTACCCAAAAAAATAAAAACACTAAAACTGATGTTACAGCAAACCTAATACATTATAAGTATTTAAATTTAAAATGATATATTACTTGATTTTCAAAATATGGTACAAAGATTAAAGATAAAATTTAGGTTGTTAATTATCAAAAATTAAATGTTGTAAATTGCAATAATCCAAGAAAAAATATTGTTAACCTTCTTATGCCTGCTTTTGAAACACAAATATTTTGTTTAGAGAAACTTATATAAACAACAAGAAGCATACATGGTATAAACAAAGACAAATTCCCTTCATTGTAATGCTTCCAGCTGATCACAATTAAGATACACCCTAGAAACACAAGACATAAGATTATAAGGCACATTCATAATCAATTTGAGATAAAAAAGATATCTATTGTAGTGATTGTCAGGATTAACTACTAGTATATTATTTACAGCTGAAACTATTAGCAAAAGGTAAACTTTTAATTTAACAAATGTTAACAAAGCATAGTTTCAATGAGAGTGTAGCTCCAATAACCCTCTTTCATTCTACCATCCTGACATGCACCATCAATAATGTTGGATTTAGTGGCGGATCTCGCTTAAAATATTAGGGGGGTGTGGTGAGACGAAAAATTTGGCACTATTTTTTTCTAAAATATTGTTATTTGGGAATTTTGTGGCACATTCCAATTGCTTAAAAATCTGGCAATATTTTTTGAAATAATAATAAAATTATTTATTAATAAATATATAATTTATTTGATGGTTGTTGAGTGATATAACATTTTAATTTTTTGGAATCTTCATGTTCGATGACATGGCATGCATATGTGGACTATGACTAGACCAAATGAATGACGTATCATGCTAGGTGGCTATCAAAGAGATTATGCCAGCAAAGGTTATCGAGGTTAAGCCAGAGAAATTATATGGGTTATTGGCAAGACGGAGAATGGCATTGGCGGTTGGAGTGCTTAGACTCGTTGATGCCAGCAGAGGTTATCGAGGCCGAATCACTAGAGGAGTTGCTAGTGGACGTTCAGTCGGTCAGGGAAAGGAAGATACACGCAAATGAATTTCGGATCCGTCGGGCTTATTTTCAGTGTGCTCCACATATTCATTTCTCCAAAATATGTTTGTAATAACAGTTATTGAGCATGATATTGCTTTGATGTTACAAATAATGTGGTTAAATGATGTGCCATCTAAGGTTGATATTTTTGGATGGAGGCTTTTGTTATCAAGATTGCCAACTCGGGCGGCACTAGCAAGCAGAGGAGTTATTACTAATTCAAATGAACTTTAATGTGCTTTTTGTTTTAGAGAGATTGGAGAGATTTATCATGTGATGTATACTTGTCGATTCTCGCAACAAGTGCGGAGGAAAATTTACAAATGGATGCAAGTGGACAATATTGTTTTTGAAAATACTTGTAGTCATTTCAACCGATTTAGAAATTTGGTGAAAAGGCAAGAAATGTTTCAAGGTTAGACATTTTATTTGGTTTGCTTCAACATGGTGTCTTTGGCGTCTCCGAAATAATATTATGTTTAGAGATGTTGTGCCGAATCTACTTGTTATGGTTGATCAAATTATGTATTTTTCGTGGTTTTGGTTTCTATGTAGAATTAAGACTGATATACCTTATGGTTATGTTGATTGGTGTAATAACCATTTAGCTTGCTTACTTAGCATCTAAAGGTGTTTATGAATTGTAAGGGCCGAGTACACATTGTACTCCTTATAATTTAATTTTGCTTATAAAAAAAGAGTTGATATTTTCAGAGTTTGCAGTGTTTATTTTTTTGCTGGATGAAAGTAAATGTTTTTTTTTTGGAAAAAAAAACTAATAGAATGGATCAATGTGACAAACAAAGATATTTCTCAGTGACCAAAGCGATTTTTTCATTAAGCGATAATGTGAAACCAAAAATTCTTTAAAGATCAAATTAAAATACTAATTAAGCCAATATTTAAAATAAACTAATAAAATAACAAAGCTAAAAGTTAACGAGTTCACCGATTGAAAACAAAATAGAAATATGAGATTAAAATCATAAAATTAAAGAGATTTAATTAAATGAGTTTCTCTTCTCTCCTTTTTTTGAGTTAAATTTAAGAGAAGCATGAGATAATTCACTGTGACTCATTGGTTGAAAAAAAAAGATTTTTTATTACTAATTGACTTGACGAGCTAATCAGCCCCATCTTTTTAGTGGGTTGGACGGGGAGAGCCAACTAATGGTGGCGGATTAAAAATTTTAAATTTTCCCCATAAAAAATTATAGGTTACACGGACCGATCCAATAAGCCTAGTCCTCTTTACTAGATCGATTTTTTCAGGTTGCATGTTATAGATACGAAGATTTTTTTCTCGAATGTCTGTCTGAAAATCTATAAAGCACACGGTGAATTCTCTGCTTCCAATCGATTTTTCTCTATGCACAAAAGTAGAGATTGAATTTATGATCACTTGCTTAAGTGAATTTAAATCCTTATTAACAAATTCATTGGTGGTACAGTTAATTTTTTTTTTGTTGATAAAATTTAAATCTATTTTCTTGATTTGACATATTCTTGCTTTTATTTATTTTCATATGGAGTTGATTGTCCCATCAATTTGTCTCGAGTGTTTATGCAATGCAATCTCAACCACACATTAGGAGAGCGTGTGCGTAAAAAATATATAAAAAATAAATGAAAAAATGATGATAAAATTTTAAAGAAGCTTAATTGGTTTGGGCTAAGAATTAAAGAAGTTTAAATTTGGACGAAAGAGAATTATATTAACTTTTGATATGGTTTCAAAGGGAATCAAAAATTTGATCACGAGCTAAGTAGTGGTAAGTAAAGGCTAGACAAACTTTTGATATTAATCCTATAGTACCCGTGATCATAGTTAAGTTGGCATGGACAATATACTTAATATAATATGCACGATGAAAGTTCAAACTCTGATACATTAACTTTTTTTTTATGGCGGTAGAAACTTCAACCAATATCATGGTAGAGTAATTCTTCTATGGGCACAAGAGCTGTAAAAATGGGCTGGGCTATCGGGCCGGCCCAGTAGCCCTATAGTTTTATACGGGCCGGGCCGGGCTTCCCAAAAATATTATTGGGCCTTATTGGGCTGGGCTCACGGGCCTATTTTTTTAATGGGCCATCATGGGCTGGCCCCGCGGGCTTTTGGGCCGGCCCCTTAAAGAATTAAAAAAAAATATCTAAAAATAATTTTACTTAAAAATAAGGAATTTTAGCTAGCATAAAATCTTTAGATAAAATAAGTAACAAAAGATGAGATTTGTTTTTTTTTTTTTAAGGAAAAAGATGAGATTTGTTAGTTAGGAGATAATTATTAAACCAAATTTGTTATGTTTATCTTTATTTGAAAAAAAAAATAACAACTTAATCAATCATTATATGTAGTTTTATTGTCCATTGAATTTTTTTATAAAGAATTTTGTCAATTTTTATAAAAAAATATGAAAAAATTTGTCGGACCGGCCCATCGGGCCATGTGGGCCTTAATGGGCCGGCTCACTTAAGCCCAATAGATATATTGGCTCTATGGGGCCGGACCGGCTGGGCCGGCCCATTTGACAGCTCTCGCACAATCACAAATCAATAATATAATCACATCAATCAATATCATTTTAATTTTTTCCTTCTCCATGTGAATGTGCCTAAACAATATTAATTTAGGCTTGTGCCTACATAAGTATTGCTCTATCATGGTAATATAAAAAAAATACATTAATCTTTCAATGAATTTAAAAAATAAATTTTTATTTTTTATAATTTTAATAATTTTTTTATTCACTGTAGAGCTAAGATCGAATCTACAACTTCCAATATACTAACAAACTCTAATATAATTTTATAATTACTTTTTTTGGTACATTAATTTTATAATTTTATAATAATAAATAAAAGAGAGTGTTTGATACTATGGAGTTAATTTGCATTTTCCTTTCTTTTTGTATTTTTTGTTGACGCATTTTCTTTTTGTATTTTTTTTTTACACATTTTTTTTTTGTATTTAAAACCGCAAAATAAAACTTTTTTTTTTATTGCTTTGACCAAAAAAAAAAAAAACTTTTTTTGATTGCTTATGACGATCAAATCACACTATCCAAATCCAAACACAAAACAAACCCAACTCTTTCTCTACCGTCAGTCATATATCGTATACTTGTCAATTGTCATCGCTCCTCAATTCTCAACCGTTCGATCCCAACCTCCAACACTGAATCTAGAACCTTCCATTAATTCCCCATTCTATTTCACTTCACGCACCACCCTAACTTCACCACGCGCTCGTTTTCTCCTCCCATCATGATCGTAACCGGAGAGAAGCCATTAAAGCGGTTGAAGAGAAACGTAACCGCTGATTTCCACAACTTTGCATCATCAGAAGATAACTTCTCAGGCGAACCATTTCGAACGAATGTACGTTCATTTCTGACGAAGCACGCGCTACTTCCTCCGCCATCGGCACTTTTCCCGCACTTGTTGACGTGGCAGATCATGTTCCGAGTCGGCGGTGGTTTGAATGAGACGGAGGATGGATCGGAACCGGTGGTTTGTCTTGATGTTGTTGAAGAGGATGTGGCTAAATCTAGATCTGTGTACTGCGATCAATGCCGAGTTGTTGGTGAGTTGACTCGTTTGTAGTTTGCTCATTCTGACTCTGTTTCCGGTTTTGCATTGGTTTTTTTATCGGTTTCTTCCGATCACATTTTTTCTTTGGTTCAATAGCGTCAGAAGAAAATAATATAAATTAAATGAAAATCGGTTTCTTAAAATTAAACAGCTTAAAATCATGTCCTATTTTATTTTTATTTTTGAAAATCATGTCTTAATTTTGAATAGAAGGATCATGTCCTAAGTATCTTGAATTGATCAATAAAATGTATCTTGCTTCAAAAAAAGTATACTAGTAGTGTATAAAGGTAAGTAGTTTATCTCTTATAACTAGTAATTAATTTTGTCAAACAATGATTTTTTTTTTAATGGCAAACACAAACAATGATTAATGCTGACTTTATAGTTTATACTTTTAATTAATAGTAATAAATTAAGTTATATCTAGAACTCAAATCAAAATATAAATTAAAATTATTAATAATTACTGTTAGGAGTTGATTTGCATGATTGTGTAATGGTGTGTGTCTAAGCCCTGTCTGCCTATAGCGCGCGCGCATCCTTGCAGGCACTGGTGTAGTCTGGCACGCCCTGGCCAGGTCTTGTGGGCGTGTAGCTTAAGTCTTTAGCTTAGGCTTGTGTTTAGTTGTATCACTTGTATCTTGCCTATATAAGGGGCATTACTTGTTGTTAATGAATAAGAGAATACCATTTTTCCCTTACAAGTGGTATCAAGTGGTATCAGGTTCTCAATTTCCAAGGACCTGTGTTCATCAAAACCGTTATAACCGTTTTTTTGTTTTCGCGCGTTTTTCTTCTTTCTCGTTTCTTCTCCGATCTTGCTTGTTACTTCTGATCTTCTTCTCCGTTCATCCATGGCGGATTCTAGCGATTATCAACGACCTCAAATTCCCAAATTTGATGGTCATTACGATCACTGGGAAATGTTGATGGAAAATTTGATTCGTTCGAAAGAATTATGGGATTTGATTGAGGTTGGTGTTACCATTGCACCTGCAAATGCAACAGATGCTCAACGACAAGCAGCAGCAGCTAGTAAACTCAGAGATCTCAAGTTGAAGAATTATTTGTTTCAATCTATTGAAAGACCGATTCTTGAAACGATTCTTGTTCGAGAAACTTCAAAGGATATTTGGGATGCTATGAGGAGTAAGTATCAAGGATCCACGAAGGTGAAAAGAGCTAATCTGCAAGCTCTTAGGCGCGAATTTGAAGTTCTTTCCATGAAAGAAACAGAATCTGTTGAGGAGTATTTTTCAAGAACACTTGCGATTGCAAATCGTATGTCAACACAGGGTCAAAGATTGGAACAAGTCACAGTGGTGGAAAAGATTCTAAGATCCATGCCAGCAAAATTCAACTATGTAGTTTGCTCTATAGAGGAATCCAATGATGTTACCTCCATGTCCATTGATGAATTGCAAAGCAGCTTGCAAGTTCATGAGCAGAGAATGAAGTTTCAACAAGAATCCAGTGAGGAACAAGCTCTCAAAGTCTCTAATCAAGGAAAGGGTTATGGTAGGGGTAGAGGAAGAAACTCCAATAATTCTGCTCGTGGTAGAGGGAGAGGTAGACAAAGCAAAGAATCTGTTGAATGCTTTAGATGTCATAAACTTGGTCATTACCAGAATGAATGTCAAGAAGCAGATACAGGTAATGCCAATTATGTTGAATATGATGAGCATGAAGAATTATTGTTAATGGCTAAAATTGAAGATAATTCATATGGGAAAAATGAAAGATGGTTTTTAGATTCTGGCTGCAGTAATCACATGATAAGGCATAAAGAATGGTTCTTTGATTTTGATAATTCATATAGAGATTTTGTGAAACTTGGTGATGATTCCAAAATGGCTGTTATGGGCAATGGTAATGTTAAGCTCAACATTAATGGAACTGTTCATGTTATTAGCAATGTCTATTATGTACCTGGATTAAAGACAAATCTGTTAAGCATAGGGCAACTACAACAGAAGAAAATCACATTTCTCTTCAAAGATGATGTATGCAAGGTTTTTCATGAAGATAAGGGTCTATTGTTTGTCACTACTATGTCCAGTAATAGAATGTACATGGTGTCTGCATCTGCTTTAAATCCTATGTGTTTGTCAGCTTCTAAGCTTGAACCAACAACTTTATGGCATGATAGATATGCACATTTGAGTTTTAAGGGTTTAAACACCCTATATAAGAAACAAATGGTTAAAGGTCTACCTGAACTTCAGCAAACAGAAGAGAAATGTGTTAGTTGCTTGGCTGGGAAGCAACATCGGGACTCTATACCTAAGCAGGCTAATTGGAGAGCTAGTGCTAAGCTGGAGTTAGTTCACACTGACATATGTGGACCTATCAATCCTCAGTCCAATGGTGGCAGCAGGTACTTCATTACCTTCACTGATGATTATAGCAGAAAAACATGGTTATATGTGTTGAAAGAAAAATCTGCAGCATTTGAAAATTTTAAAATTTTTAAAGCACTAGTGGAAAAGGAATCTGGTTGTTCTATTCAGTGTCTTAGAAGTGACAGGGGAGGTGAATACACTTCTAATTCTTTCAATGAATATTGTAGAAATGAAGGGATTAAAAGGCAATTGACTGCAGCTTACACACCTCAGCAGAATGGTGTCTCAGAAAGAAAGAATAGGACCCTCTTGAACATGGTGAGAAGTATAATGAATGCTAGAAATGTTCCTAAGAGATTCTGGCCTGAGGCAGTCAAGTGGGCCACTCATGTGATAAATAGAAGTCCTACCCTTAGTGTGAAGAACATTACTCCTGAAGAAGCTTGGAGTGGAGCTAAACCTGCAGTCCAATACTTTAGAACATTTGGCTGTATAGCACATGTTCATGTGAATGATGTTCAAAGAAAGAAACTTGATAAAAGGAGCAAGATATGTGTATTGCTAGGTATCAGTGATGAGTCCAAAGCTTACAAACTCTATGATCCAGCTGATAAGAAAATAATAGTAAGCAGAGATGTGATTTTTGAAGAAGATAAGAGTTGGAATTGGGACAATACTCAGAAACTTGTGCAACAAGAAAACTCAGCAGACAACTTGAGTAATATAGATGATGAATCAGATAAAGAAGCAGCAGTTAATAATGAAGAAAATCATGAAATAGACAATGTATCAACCAATGATGATAATGAGATAGTGGAAGATACATCCAGTAATAGTGAAAGTGAATATTTCAACTCTCCATCTCCTCAACAAACCAGAATCAGAAAGCCTTCAGTGAGACTCAATGACTATGTGACAGAACAAGATGATGAATTTCACAATCTAGCTGTATTCAATGCATGTGAAGATCCTGACACTTATCATGAAGCAGTGAAAATTGATATATGGAGAAAAGCTATGGATGCAGAAATGGAATCTATCAAGGGAAACAATACATGGGAGCTAACTACCTTGCCACCAGATCATAAACCCATTGGAGTCAAATGGATTTATAAAACCAAATATAATGAGAGAGGTGATATAGACAAGCATAAAGCCAGACTTGTTGCAAAGGGATATACTCAGAAGCATGGTATTGATTTTAATGAAGTTTTTGCCCCTGTAGCTAGATGGGAAACTATTAGAACTGTGCTTGCTATAGCTGCTAACAAAGGTTGGAAAGTATTTCAGTTAGATGTTAAGAGTGCATTTCTGCATGGTGAATTGACTGAAGACATATATGTTTCTCAACCTCTTGGTTATGACAATGGAGATAGAAATCAAGTCTATAAGTTGAGAAAGGCTCTCTATGGGTTAAAGCAGGCACCCAGAGCTTGGTACAACAAGATTGAAGCTTATTTTCTCTCTGAAAACTTTGAAAAATGTCCCTATGAACATACATTATTTGTTAGAAATGGTGTTAATAATGATGTTCTGATAGTTAGTCTCTATGTTGATGACCTGATTTTTACTAGTAATAGTACAAGCTTGATGGAAGAATTCAAAACTTCTATGATGAAGAAATTTGATATGACTGATCTTGGCAAAATGAGATACTTCTTGGGAGTGGAGGTAGAGCAATGTCAGAAAGGAATTTTCATACATCAACAAAAATATGCTTCTGAGATCTTAGTTAGGTTTGGCATGGATAACTGCAACAAGGTGTGCAATCCTATTGTCCCTGGATGCAAGTTAATCAAAGATGAGAATGGGAAGGGCTCTGATTCAACTCTATATAAACAAATGGTAGGAAGTTTGATGTATTTGCTAGCTACCAGGCCAGATCTTGCTTATTCTGTTTGTCTAGTAGCCAGATTCATGGATAGACCAACAGAAATTCATTTTGCTGCTGTAAAAAGAATTATGAGGTACTTGAAAGGGACACTAAGTCATGGAGTTCTATACAAAAGAAAATCAGAGAGTGCAGTTCATCTTAGTGGTTGGTGTGACTCTGACTATGCTGGTGACCTTGATGACAGAAAAAGTACAACAGGTTTTGTGTTTCTAATTGGTGATTCTGCTGTTTCATGGTGTTCTAAAAAACAACCAATTGTTACACTCTCTACTACTGAAGCTGAGTATGTATCTGCAGCTTCCTGTGCTTGTCAGGCTATTTGGTTAAGGAATGTGCTGAGTTACTTGCAGCAGAAGAAAGAAGAATGCACTAAGATCTATTGTGACAACAGTTCATCTATAAAGCTTTCTAAAAATCCTGTCTTGCATAGGAGGTGTAAGCATATAGATGTTAGATTCCATTTCCTTAGAAATCTCACTAAGGATGGGATTGTTGAAATGGTGCATTGCACTACAGAGAATCAAATTGCTGATATCCTCACAAAACCTTTGAAGCTTGAGTCGTTCTGCAGATTAAGGGAGGGCCTAGGAATAATTGATGTTAGTTGTTTAAATTGAAATGTTTCTGTTGTTGTAAGTTCAATTTAAGGGAGGGTTTGTTAGGAGTTGATTTGCATGATTGTGTAATGGTGTGTGTCTAAGCCCTGTCTGCCTATAGCGCGCGCGCATCCTTGCAGGCACTGGTGTAGTCTGGCACGCCCTGGCCAGGTCTTGTGGGCGTGTAGCTTAAGTCTTTAGCTTAGGCTTGTGTTTAGTTGTATCACTTGTATCTTGCCTATATAAGGGGCATTACTTGTTGTTAATGAATAAGAGAATACCATTTTTCCCTTACAATATCAAGAATCACTTATACTATATGAGTTTAATTTTGATAAGATGTAATGAATGTGACCTATTTTTTGCTTAATGTGCATATGTGATTGTCAATGTGACTCTTTTAAATAGGGTTGCGGGACCCATTTGATTGAAGTAAGCTATAAGTTAAATGTGCCCCACATTGAGGGGCTGTAATGTGACATCTGTTATTTGTGGTCCAACCTTGCAATTGCATAAGGCATCTTAGTTTTTAGTCTAGAAAATGATTGTTTTTGCCATTATTATTTCTACTTTGATTATTGAGTAGTAGTTTTTAATTTTCAATTCTGTTCTTTAGTGAAGTGAAAATTTGAAATATATGGTGATGGATTAGGTTGGAGTGGGCACCCGGTCTGCGGGAAACGTTACCATTTTATCATAAAGGCTGATGGAAGCTCTATTGGTGGGTATCACAAGCCATGCATGTGCTGTGGAGATATCTTGCATTTGTCCGAATCCAAGTTAGTACCGTATCCCACGCACCCACCAATAAGCTTATTCTTTGATTCAAGGAAACTCCCTTTTTTGGTTTGTATCTTTTAATGGTGACTTGGAATTTTTAATGACTGCTATGTTGTACTTCTATCTTCTAAATGGGATTTGGATTCCAAGCATTAAATGTGTGACACATTAATTAATCTTGACCGATCGATCTCAAATCAAATGTGTAGATGATTTAGTGAAGTTGTTTGTGAGCTGACTGATCTCAAATCAATGTCTAAGATCTATTAACCCGTGTAAATGAGTGAATTCATAAAATGCAGGGTTCTGGATCCCTGATATATTTTATGAAATGTTGAAATGAGGTTAATTGTTGAAATTTAAGGTTTATTATATGTACCAAACTAGAGAGAGGTTTTTCGCACTTTGCTTTTTCATGTTTCAATTTCGGTTGACTGCATATGATTAGCTCTGTTAGCATGAAACTAGGGTTATGGTCAATGTAAAGGCGTATTGCCTTTTATAGTTGAGTATCGGTAGAAGTATTATTTATTTTTTAAGTTAACCCTAATATTGTTTATGTTAGGACCCCAAATGAAACTCTATCAGTTTATGATGTGAACGGTAATATTATGGAAATTTTTAGTGAATGATAGAAAATTTAACTCATTATGTGAACAATCATTATTAGAATAGTTGGAAAATATAGTTTTATAACGTGATCATTTAATTGGAGGCATTTTGTTCTTCCTATTTTCCCCCTCTATAAATTGGGATAGAAGTTGGTTGATTTTAACCTTGTTGGGAAGGTGCTAATAACTACTCTATGATGACCTTGAATTTGGTATTATGGATGTTTTGTAGAGATGGATAAGTGGTTATATGACTGACAAGAATGGAATAAAGATGATTTATGTAAGAAATTATAATTTTGCAGTTATACTTTGAAATTATAGCATCCTTATGGTTTGCATAATGCTCCAATCTTCAGGTGCAAGTCTTGCAACCATGTGACAAGTACAGATGATGTTGAAGATTGGGTGTACCAGCAATTGGAGAGTACTACTCATCTTTTACATGGCGTGATTCATACCAATGGTTATGGGCACCTTCTTCGTGTTAATGGTAGAGAAGGTGGCTCAAGATTTCTTTCTGGCTGCCATATCATGGACTTCTGGGATCGGCTCTGCAAGACACTTGGGGTCAGGTTAGGATTCTTTTGATTCTAATTACAGCTTTCAGATTGTTTATGAATAAGTTGTTGGTTTTGGGTCGGTATATTTGTAAAAGTACTTTTTTAATATGATGTAGCTCTGAGTTAAACTCTGATGTGTGTTTACTGTTCTTTCTGCGCAGAAAAGTTAGTGTGATGGATGTTTCAAAGAAATATGGGCTGGAGTACCGTCTGATCCATTCCATCACGAGGGGACATTCCTGGTATGGTGAATGGGGTTATCAATTTGGCTCTGGTAGCTATGGTCTCACACAGGAAGCATATAAGATTGCTGTTGAAAGCCTGTCCAACTTACCCTTATCCATCTTCCTCTCCCAGGACCAGAAGCCCCACTCTTGTGTGCAGAGCATCATTTCACATTACCAGTCTTTGTCAGAAAATCAGCTTGTAAATATAAGAGACCTCTTCTGTCTTCTGATGAGTTTGATTCATGATGTTGCCAAGACTTCATTAAAGGTTGGTAGCATCACTGGCAAGAAGCGCAGCTTTGATGCCACGGGATTGTCATGTTCTTGGGAGGAGAATGATGTGATACGTGTTGAGGAAGCCATTCTCAAAGTGCTATGTGCTGTGTCTCGGTCCAATTGGGTGAGCTGGCGTGCTCTTAGGGGTTCTGTCTATAAGGTGGCCTCTGCAGAGCTGCTTGATTACTGCCTTGGAGAACTGGGAGGAAAAGTGGTATTGGGTTCAATGGTTGTTAATACCCGATCCAATCCTGAGACCGGAACTTTTGAGTTCAGGTTAGACTTTATTTTCTTCTTTTCAATTTTTTATCCTTCCACATCTTCCATTTCTGTAATTTAAAATGATGTCATAAACTCTGGTACCAGAAGATGTCAAGATTAATTAAATAAGTGTATGAATGCATCAGTTTTATGAAACAACTATCACAGTGCTTTCTATTTTACTTTAGTAGAGTTGCAGCGTAAGTTAATATGATGCTTTTTATTTGATTTTCCATGCATAGATTGATCATTTAACAATTTTTAATACGTTTGAATTTGATGTATTGTTTTCTTATATAAGTTGTGTGTGTAGCGAGTTATATGGTCGTACCCTTTCTTATTCTGGTTATAAAACACTAAATGCTTAGGAGTTAGGAGCCTAATATGTACTAACGTTTTCTTAATATTGAGTGCGGGTCTTGAAACATCGATCTTTTTCTCAAAATCATTTTTTGTTATTGAGTAGTACTATTTGGAAGATTATCGTATACAACTGAGTAATACTACTTGGAAGGTTATTGTATGTTGATTTTTACTCTTGCAGATGTAGTTTTTTTTATTTTGAAATGGTTCTTCTGTAACATATCATTGTGCTTCTTCTATTTGCTGCAGACTTGAGGGTGCAAACAGTTCTTACGACGGAAAAACATCAAACAATTATTCTTCAGGCTCAAAGTGTCTATCTAAAGAGAACCTCCTATATGACTTGAAATATTTGTATGGGTATTTGCTTAACTCTCAGATGATGCAGAACTATGTCCCTGAGGGAAAAAGAACTCCTGTAATGAACTCAGCTCAGAAGCTTCTCAACTGTAAGCAGTTAGTTAAAGATTATAGTCTGGAGATGTTGCCAATTACAGATTTGTATAAAATACGCCTCTCATGTCAAGTGGAACTTACAGACGAATCTGAAAATCCCACAATTCCAACAGAACTGGTTGTCCTACCAATAAACGCAACAGTATCTGACCTTAAAACCGAAGCAGCAAATGCTTTTCAAGATGTATATCTCATGTTCAGAAGATTTGTAGTTGATGAGCTAGTTGGCTATAGCAGTGTAGATGATTCCACTCAGGTCAAGCTCTTGTTAGGATCAGCAGAATCAGTTTGTGTCCGAGGAGAATGCATCGGGAAGAACGGATTGAGCATGTTTCGGATGGAACGGGGAGTTGAGGGGTGGACTGTGGATTGCAGCTGTGGGGCTAAGGATGATGATGGGGAGAGAATGTTGGCTTGTGATAAATGTGGAGTGTGGCGACATACCATATGTTCTGACATTCACGATACACAACCTGTTCCCATTCATTTTATTTGTCTAAAATGCCAAAACTCTGACTTGAAACCTAAATCAGCTGGGAATTGCAAAGAAGAAACTCTGACCAACATTAGTGGCAGTAGCAGTTGCTTTAAAAAGGGGTTACCAGTGCCTTCTGATGTTCACTAAGCAATGATTATATCTGTATATAAAATATATTATTTGCTCTTTGTTTTGGCCTAATGAAGTTTGTATATAAAAACAGAAAAGGCCTAATAGGTGCCATCAGGTGTAGGTCATACCATGTTCACATTTCAGGTTCTACCTTTGTTTATCATGTACATTTTCAATTGACTTAAGAAAAATATTTAGTAAAAAGGGAGGAACTTTTCACATGCTACAAAATCACACTTGCAGGCGAAATATATCGTCTGAACTCTGAAAGTCCGATTATATGAAAACATGGAAGTTAATCCTGTTAATTCGGACTACTGTTTCAGGCCATACAACAGGGCACCATATCTTTATCAAGGCTGGGATTGACCAATTTATCAAGGGAGCTGTTTTTATTTCCTGTAGTTTTCTAAAAATCACACCTGATCGGAAGTACATTTTCTGATGGAAAAAAAACAGCTTTGTAGAGAAGTGATATATGTACAACTATTAGGATTTGACAACTTGGGACAACTTTTTGTTTCTTTTTCTTTTATGTGATAGAAACAATAAAAAAAAGGATGAAGAGAGAGAGTAAAAATATAATGTGAGTATGAGAGAGAGAGTTGTCTAAAAAGTTGTCCCAATTTAGATGTACAAATATCATTTCTCTTTTTCCTCTAGATGAGTAAATCCGGACAGAACTGTGTTTTTTCTTATGGGTGCAGTTTCTAAGAAGCTGAGGAGGGATAAGAGCAGCTCTCATTTATTTACAGAAATAATTTGCTAGTTCAGTCCTTTGCTGAGTATTTCAAATTTTTTAAAAAGAATATGTTTTCAATACCTTGTAAATTTAAAACTAATTTTAGAACTTCAATGGTGTTAGTATTTAGGGATTTAGTTATAAAAGTTTATAATAACAAAGACTTGATTTAAAATGCTAAATTTTACTGAACATTCCTCACTTCATTATAATCCTTCATTGCTATCTTCACTCCAATCAAAATAGAACCACTTAAAAAGCACATAAGATAACATAGTTTAACACATGCACATTTTAAGCATAAATGAATCGTTGCAAGCAAAAGTTCAATAATTCTAGCATGTACATTGTAGAAGTTTAGTGGCACCTCATGTGCAAACATCTGAGATTGTCAAAAAGAGGAAAATACAAATGCTTAAATGTGAAACAATATGCAAAAGCAAGCAAATACAAACATGTTTAGTCTTGATACCTCTAAAAGATAATGGAATATGTATGCACAACTTGGCCCTTTCAAGGCTTCCATCCAATATAATTCCGATGTCCAATTGTTTTTTGTTTTTATTTCGGCGATAGGTCACTTCAGAGGAGACAATCTTATTTGAGTCATTGTCAGACACTAAATGCAGACACCTAGATTCCACGTTTATTTCCAAGTGTATCTTCTGGCTTGGCATTATATTAGTTATTCGAAACATTCTACACCTCAAGGTAGATGATTATATGAATTTTGATTTTGACTTTTTTAGTATACCTTGATATCATTCTGCTTCTATTACTACTACATTCCTTTTGTTATCACTTTATCATCCTTGCAGAAGATACCCTATCTTATCTCTTCAATCTACTTGCATAAAATTGAATTGAAGTTTGGCTTGAACTTGAGGGAAATCTTAATCAGCCTGTAAACAAACATCGCAGAGATTTGAAACATAAACACGAAAGGTCAGAAAGAGATGAAGAGTACAACTAATCCCTCAATGTGTTTATGCTAATCAATATGCAGTGTACAACTAAATTCCATGACGATAGTAATAAAATTATTATTTGAATCTATCCTATTTACAACAGAATATTCATTGAATATCATAACAGAATTTCAAATATCTCAAACAGAAACATAAAAATGAAAAAACATTCAGTTAATAATAAAATAGGCCTCAAATGGAATTCGGACTTGCTTGACTAATACTCCTGCAGTTCCTTTTTAAACGTCGCTTTTCTAGAAAACATTCGTTCATATTTTCTATTTTTAATGCAATTTTAACTATTATTTTGTCAATAATAGCCTTAGCTATTTATTACAGAGAGCGAAATAGGTATAGTGGGATAATAAATAGTTAAGGGTAGTAAAGGAAAAAAAGAATGATCTCATCAAAAGTAACAAAACTTATTGATTTTCTTGATGTGTAAATAATCATAAAACGACAACTAAAAAGGAACGGAAGTAGTAAGAACATTCAGCGTAAATTCATCTACAAATGTATAAACACGATAATGCTATTACCTCTAAGCTTGTTGGCAACAGCTGCAATCCAAGCTCTGTCTTTAATGCTAAATGCATACCTCACGGTCGAGACTAGCAGAATAAATCCAACCGGTTTTTGCGAATCTGTAGCGCTCTCAATAGAAACTTGTAATATTGGTTGCACCAGAAGTGAGCGAGTCCCTTTAGGTACCAGATCCTTAAATTCAGAATCTGAAACATTAATCAAAATTCTAGATTATTTGAACAAAGGTACAAGATACTGTTCAAAGTGAAGTTCAAGTCATCATAAGAACATAACTATGAAGAACTTGTCAAATACCTTTTGAGGCAAAGAAAACAAAACTTCATAAAAAAAACTTATGGTTCCTTAACCAACCATAGTGAGTGAAAGAATGTTTTTTTCCAAACTCATACTTTAGTTTGAAACGTTGATGGGGCATCTATTCTAGACAATTAAAAAAAAAAACAAATAAAATATGCATATATTTTTTAGCTTCTAGCAGAACTAGTCGGGAGATGAAGCAATTTTGGTAATCCAACTTCGATAGGCATACACGATACAAAGCAAGTGATGTCAACTGCATATCGCGAAGAATACCAGTTTGTTCAAATTCGGCTACGCTACAATGCTATAACCGCTATTACACAACACTTTTTACTAAATGTATCGCATAACAATAGAGATTTATTCAAATTTTGCTATACTATAGCACCGCTATTTGATAACACTGTAAAAAACCATATGCAAGTTCCATTTATTATTACTATTATTATGACTTTCACCATTACCTGCATCTTGTGGAAAATATACGGTGTCCTTCAAATCATTGAGGCCAGCATTTTCAATTTTATTCCTAAACTGTCCAAGAAGAATTTCTTTCGACGAATCATCGATTACGTTCCAGTAGCCCCTTGCACATATTTCTCCTTGAATAAAAATGAGCTGAAAACATCGGAATTGTTCGAGAGTAAGGTAAATGAATAAAAACTTAATAGCAGAAAAGTAGATTGCAAGATTGAGAGAATAAATGGTAGTACCAAATAGGACTGAGGAATGAACATAGTTTGATGTTTATATTAACACGATAACCTCTAACCTTAACTACAATGTAAGTAACCATCTAACTATATTGCTAACTATTGACCTATGAAGCACGAACATAAACACAAAGATTGGAAATGAAACTGACATGTTGGCACCGGCAATGATTTGAGAAAATGAAATATTTGAATGCAACTACATGTGTCGGTGTCAAACAAACCTTTGATATGAAGTGTCTCTGCTACATAACTATTAACTAGTTTCAATCCTAACAAGAACAGTTTCTGCCAGCTCGAAAACTGAGTAATGCATATCCACTAACAAAAATCACATAATTTTTACTCATTAATTACTTGACAATTTTACACTTTGAAACATTAATTTCAAATTTTGATCCCAAACATATATATATTTCATGTCAAAAAAAATTAGCAACTGTCCATATAATTTTTCTTTCTTTTCTTGTTTTACGAGCAAAATATATGTCCAAGCCATTATAAACCAATAATGATAATCTATGTGACTGACCGCAGCTATGGCATTTGTATTACGCAGCAAAATATATGATGTCCAAGCCAGATCCTCTTTCAGACCGTCCGCTATATCGGTTGACATGACGAATATTTGTTGTGTTCCATCTGGTAGAGTTGCTTGATCCACTGGTTGAGCACCCTAATAAATTTCCAAACATGGCAAAGGATCAATATCATACGTGAAAAACTTCATATCTGAGCTTCGTATACTAAAAGCAAGAAATTAGGTTACGTTTAGATTGACTTGTAAAAAACTAATTTGGGCTTATCTGCTGGCGTAAACACTTGTGTTTGCGTTTGAGACAAGTTATAGAAATATAGATGACATGTTTAAAAGCTGTTTTCTGCTTATTTCAATGAGCTATGGAAGATAGTTTATCAAAATAGCTCACAACTTATATGGAAACAATTTAATCAAATTTTATTCAATAAGCACTTATATATAATTAAGCTGTTTTCCAAATGCATTCGATTATGAGAAAATCATATTGAAACTAGAAAAGTTATTGAAGTTATGGAAGCTCCACATATATCTATAAAGTCTTAATGAATTTATTCAAATTATTCTAGCTGAAAGCAATGTATACTATACATGGATAAAGTTACCTTAAGAAATTTACCAAGGTAAGGCAGCACAATAGAGAAGGAAGCCAAAGAAAGACCCAAAACTTCTGTTCTCTACATATAACAGAAAAAACACAGCAATTGAATATAACCATAGAAAAACAAATAAAGGTTAAATATGGTTTTTATTTAATCTCAAATTAAATTTTAGAGTAAATACTCAAATTAATCCCAACAAATTAAGACCTTGTATTAGTATGGTTAATCGTGGAAAATAGCGTTTTGTTTAAATCTGCGTGCTACAACAATATAGTGCCATTATAGCCACTATTTGACAACATTTTATACTAAAGTATATAGCTACAACAGTATAGTGCCGCTATAGCCGCTAGTTTAGGAACAATATAGGGCATTACCAGAACAATATTGATTTATTCAAATTATGTTATCATGTCCTACAACTCCGCTATTTGACAACATTGCCTTGTATTTAACCCCAAAAAGAGTAATTGTGTAGTTTTAACTGAAAATACAAATAAAAAAAAATTATATTTGCATAACCAAAGCACATTTAACCCATTAAAGAAATTTAATTGAATAAGAAAATGAAAAAAAAAAATTATCTATATATAAAAATGAAAATCTTACAAGCTGGGGTGTTGTAACAGTGGCAGAATCAGAACCAAGGAAGTGATTTAATAGGATAAGAGAACCAAAAGCATAACCAATCCATCTAGGTAAGTAGGATTCATCAAAACCAGGTATCCCTAATATCAAGCAATAACAAACATCAATGAATTGAAATTTAGTTCCTAAACTACCATACTCACTTCAATTTAGTCCTTGAATTATGTAAATATAACAAGTAATCCTTAAAGTGAATAAAATCCATCAATTTAATCTCTCCTGATGTAAATGTTAGAGACTGCAACAAATTTATTTAGATTAGGAATCACCTTTCGTTTCTTTTTTAGAAGAAGCTAACTTAGGCCACCCAAATTGGCACCAGAGAGAATCGAACCTGAGACCTTAACGAGGAGCACACTCTCAGGTCTCAAGCCAATACCACCAGACCAACCCAAGTGGGTTATCACCTTTCTTTTCTGTATTCTTTCACGGGTCTAAGACTAAATTGACAAATTTCATATAATTTAAGTTCCATTTATTATAGAATAAAACCTTCAAATTACTTTTTGAATATCTAAAAAAGTATCTGACTTTATTATTCTTTGAAACTAGTCAATATATTTAGTCACTTATTATCAATTAAGTTCATATATTTTCATAATTAATACTACCAATTTGACCACTTACTATCAATTTAGTATATAACATACTCGAAATGACTAATATGAATAAAATTTGACAGAATCAATTATCTTTTCAAAATATTCATAAATTCATAGAACTGACCAAAAATTATTCCACCAGAAGAAATCAAACTCAGTCTGAACAATTTGTCTTTTGGTGAAACTCATTAACCATGTAAGTCTAATCAATCGGTTATTACACAAAAAATGATAGTTTAGTTTAGAAAGTGGACACATGAGAGAGAGGGAGAGAGAGACCTAATGTGAAGCGAAGAACAGAGAGGTTGAGCTGCTGTTGCTGTGTTGTGTTGGTGGAATTGGGTGGCTGAAGACTTGCACGAACTAGTGTTGTGGATTTTGTATAGAAGGTTTTGGGATAAAGCAGTTTGTTTCGAGGAAGACAAGGTTTCAAAGATATTGTGGTCATGCTGTTCATCTTTTCTTTTCTGGCTAATGTTTTTGTCAAGTTACTTTTCCTTCTACTCACACATGTGTATGTGTTTGTAGTTAGTTGTACTGATTTTGGTCGAGCAGTGCTATATTGGAAAGGAAAACTCTGGTTTGGAAGAGTTGATTGTACTTTATTATTATTATTAAAGTTCCATACAAAGTATCAAAATTGATGATATGGTATTTTATCATCAATTTAATATTTTTGTGTATCAAATTAAATAGAAGATATTACTTGTTAATAATGTATGATATCCAAAGTGGTATCACTATTAGAGCAAAATATATGAATTGTATACGTATTATATGACATTGTACAAATCACTTTGACATTATATGATATTCAAAGAGGCATCACCATTGGGAATCCTCTTACACTCTATTTTTATTTATTTTTTGTATAAACTCTTATGCTTTTTTTTTACTATACAAGTTAGCATTTTCTTTAAAAGTTCATATATCATTTAATCAATTTGAAAAAGAAACTTTTGCTTTTTTTTTTTACAAAAAAAGAATCTTTTGTTTATAATTATAAGAAAATGCTAAATAGTACTATGAGGAATTAACTAAGCAAATTATTATGAAATTTTTTTCTTGAAAATTGTGCATTCAATATTTTGAAAAATGAAAAAAAAATATTTTTATCATTATTATTTTTGTCTTTTATTTCTTTTTTTAGCATACTTAACAAGTGCTCACGGACACTCATTAAAAGAAAGTCACATTAGTCTTGTTTATTTTAGTTTTAGGGGGTGTGTTGGATTAGAATTTTGAGAGACTATTTTAACAAAAAAAACTCTTAAAGATTTTGTTAGATTATATTGATTTTGTGAGATTTTAAAAGACTTTTTACAATCTAGATTTTTAACAGAGAATTTATAACATAAACTTTTAAGTTTTTAAAGTACTTTATAGACTTTTAAGATTTCAATGGACATGGTGAATTGTTCTCTACCGGACTAATTTCAACATACCAATCAACATGTCCACTAGTAGGAACCCATTTGAAGTCAATGCATTACTCTCTATGAATTGATCCAACATATGAAGTGATACTGATATTATTCAAACCTAAGGACTTTGAAAAAAATGATAAATAAATTCAAATATTTCTTGATCAATTTTATTTACCTTCTGGTTGAACTCCGATAAGATCCCTTCTGATGAATCTTCTGTTTTCGATCCTAAATAGACTAATTTAGCTAATGTCACCATCCCGTTTGATAGGATGGAAAAGCCCCATTTAAGTGACACCTATTTTAGTTAGTCATACCGTTCCCAACTTGATTGGTGGATGCTATGTCACATGTCAGCACATTTTGACCAAAGGAGGATTTTTATTTCTTGCCGACATATTCGTTGCTTAAAATGCAAACTCAGTTTGCACATCGAACAATTTTTCTCAATTTTTACAATTTTATACGTCGTGCCTAGGGTTGAGCACAGATCAACCGATATAACCGACAACACATTGAAGTATTCAGTCGGGCACGGGTCGGGTCTCGGCTCAATAATTACAAAAAAGAAAGGTCATGAACGGTTGCATCGGGCAGGTACGGATCTCTAAAATTTTATCTCTTCATAACCGAAACCGGCCGAACAATCATTAAAATGCAAATTATTATTTTTCATTCTCTCTCATGCATGGGTCTGGTTTGAGCCCAATCCAAACCCCCTTAATCACAAAAGAGATCTACTTTTCGCACCCCCTGAAATTATCAATTTAACCCCTCGCCTTCTAGAGTACGAAATATTTTCACCTTCTAAAGAGCGAATGTGTTATTTTGATGGCGTGGTTTCATAGGAAAAGTACAGACACCCCCCAAATAAAACACATTGTTCGCTATCTGAAAAGCGAACGGTAGGTAATGTCCGCTACATATGTAGCGAACTATAATAAAATCAAAATCAAATGTTTGAAGCTCATTGATGGTCAGAATCCCCTAACAAGTAATGAGGAAAGCTTCAAACAAGAGGTATGTCCACATTTTGGCCGTTCCCATTTAATTTCGCAGATTTTTTATATTGACTAGTTCAGTTCGCTCTCTCGGAAGCGAATGGTGCACAAGGTGTTCACTTCCCAAAATGCGAACGTGTCTATTACTGTTGTTTGGTTGATTTTTGTCTGATTCATTTGATTATATATTTTATGCAATTGTATTGAGTTACTGTACCATTATTTTGCAGACATGAATTGTTTGTCTAATTTTGTTAGACGTGTTAGAGGGAGCAGCTCCTCTGCTAGGAAAGATCGGGATGCAGAGCGTCCTACTAGGACCCGTCGTCATCACCAAGATGAGTCTGAGGTTGACGAAGATGACCCGTTGGATCTTGAGCCATTACAGTACGAGATGTCGGTTGAGGAGATGCTTGAGGCTCAGCGGAGGATGAGGCTGAGGCGGAGGATGAGGTTGAAGGTGAGGGTGAGAGTGAGGATGATGAAGTTGAATTCCAAAATCCATTTGGGTCAGCCGAATCCAGAAGTATTTTCAGGTGGCCCATCCGATAAATCCATATTGACTAAGTATGGGCGCCACATTGCAAGATGTATATACCTGAATGGTGTAAGTTACTTAATTGTGCAATTATATTTGAATTGTTTCATTTTTCTGTTTATGGTTTAATTGTCTAATAAATATGTTATGTTTATGGTTTATGCAGAATCGTCGGGTGCTAAAAATTGTCAATAACGGGAATAACAACTTTGAATAAATTGGTTCCGGCCAATGAGGGGTGGTGGGATCAAGCTATTAGAGCCCTACATTTATTTTTTGCAAATTACACATTCGCTGCGTAAGTAGAGAGGAGGGAATTTTGGGAAGTTTAGGGTGAAAGAGTGACATGGGGTGCGAAAAGTAAAATATCATCACAAAAGAGTAAAATTGGAGAGACATCTCTTGATCATCGTCACTGACTGGCTATATGAGAGCTTGGTTACAGTGAAGTTGAGTCGTTGTTACAACTTACATCTCAATCAATCCAATTTCCAATCACAATTTCCTTAAAATCTAAGCAACTTTTACTCACTCTTTCTTACTTTCCATAAAACAGATCCACTATTTCTTCTTTTTCGTTTTTCCATTTTCCCGAGAAAGTGTGGGAAAACAATGGAAAAAATGAACAAAGCCTTCGAGAAAATGAAAATGATGGTAGGAATGGAAGTAGAAGACGAAGAGCAACAAGCTGCTGCATTGGATAACGAAAGCTCCTTCGCTTTCATGGATGATTTCAATCGCAACTGCACATTGACTACTAAACAGGTATTTTCTTTTTCTGTTCAAATTTTCTGTTAAAATTCAATCATAGTTGTTTGTTTAGTTTCCGGAAGAGAAACACCGTAGGGATGAACTGAGAAACTAGATGAAATTGGTAGATTCAATTCAATAGGGAAATTGATATTTAGGTTTTGGTTTGAGCATTGATCTTTGAATCTGTAATCTCGTGGCATTTGATTTTTTTTGTTATTTTTTAAGTTCAAGATGTTTTTCTATTTTGATCTGGTTTACTGCTCTACCAACCATTGACACAAACACTGGGCACAACACATGCATGTAAACATCGATAATAATTTAGGAAAATATACGTGATTGTATGTAGTCGTAAGTGTCGGTGTTGTGTGTGTTAGACTCTGTTTGGAATGCCAAATTTGAGCTTATAGCTTAACACTTACAAGTTCATATTGAAAAAAAAAAAAAAAAACATGTTTGGTAACATTTATTTCTCACGAGCTTATAGCTTATCATTTTTTCTTTCAATCTTATGCCCGTCATCTTACTTGGAAAAAAGTAAATCATTTAATATTTATAAGCTAGTTGAACTACTAATTTTACCAAACATTACAAATTCAATTAGCTAGTTTATCTGCTATAAGCTAGTTTGTCGGCTATTCACTATTTTTTGTCAAACAAAGCTTTAGTGTTGTATGCGATATTGGCATGTGCCAGACACGCAGACAAATTTCTATCATAAGAAAGCATCTTTTTTAACGTTCAATGTTAGTACGTTAATTGTTGTTTGTTAGTTTTTTGCTGAAGGTGGGAATTGAACCCAAGACCACTCTTATCACTCTACCCCTTAACTCTCCCACCCCAGCCACCAAGCCAACCTTAACTCTACCCCTTAACTCTCCTGGTGTTAAATTGGACCGTTTTTTGAATTACATAATGAAACAAATGAAACGTAATAATTTAAGATGCATAATTTTTCTTGTCACTGAAGGTACTTATATTTATAATTGTTAGGAAATAATATATACAATGCATGAAGCATCAACTTTTTTAAATGTTTTCAAATGAGACCTGCTATAGTAGTTGATTAACTCTTTGATTAGGACCATTAGGCTGCTTTTAGACTTCTATTGTTGATATGTGTTCCAATATTTAGCCTTTAAAGCTAAATTATGCATTAATCTCCTCAAGTTTTGTTTCGTTCTCAAACTTATGTCATCTTGAAATGTTTGTTTGATAATTGATTCATTCAACAAGTTTTTTCTATATGTATATATGTATATTATCTTGCAGAAGTTAATTGATAGACTCTCTATTTTGACCAGAGACTATATGGTTTTGCCATATGCTTTGCTGCTGGAGTAACCTGTACACTGTTGGTAAGTCTGACAGCATTGTTTTCCTTTGTAGTTTAGAATTTAGATAAATAAAGATTATATGCTGTTTCTCCAGTTCAATGTGAAACGTTCATTATAAGCCCGAGCCTTTCTTTAAATATGGCCTCACATGAGTAATTGAGTACCTGCAAGATTTTGACAACTTAATTTGTTTGTAATTTTTTATCTAAGTTTCTTGTGTGCATCATGTAAAGAAAGACGAACTCTCTTTTATTTTTAGAAGAAACAACTTATATGCTAACGTGTTCTTTATTTGTCCATGATCGTGCAATTAAGGTAGTTCCTATGTTAGTTTTCATTTCATGTTAACATGATTGTCACAAAGTACAAACTCAACTTGCAAAGCTTGTAATTTTGCAGTAGTTGGATCGAAAATATCATATAATTAATAAGTATCATTTAACTATTTAGTTTACCATCCAAAATTTATACCCGGCTTCTAACCAATACTAAATGGATGCCGAAGCTCTTACATTGCAAGTTTGAGCTGTAACCTGGAACCACCAATATCTTTACAGAAGACAGCAACCTTTACCATTTTGTCAAGTCTCAGCTTCCACTTTTGACCAACTCTTAGTCCAATAAATATATTTTTTCCATATTGATATTGGATAATATAATTATAATGAGGTTTAAATGTTACTTCGAATTATGTTACCTTTGATGCCATTCTCTACTAGATTGTACACTGTGATTTATTCTAAATTTATTCAAAAAGTTTTCGATACTAGCATGTATAACAAACTCCTTTACTTTCAGATTTTGTTACTCAAATTTACAGTTAGATTATAATGGATCAAATGGAAATTACATATCTACTACGAGGATAATGAATGAATCTCATATTGATTTATCACCATTGTAATGTAAATGTGATGGGAATATGATTTATTTCACTACCTCTGAAAACTTAATCAGTGTTGGTCTTTATATGTTTCTTAACTCAGAATTATATTGGCAGAGATGAATAATCACTAATTAATGGCATTTTCCCCATCTTACAGTCTATGCTTGTTTTCCTCAAACCAATCAAGTTTGGGATAACATTCACTCTTGGTAATTTGCTTTCACTTGGAAGGTATGTACTGTTTCCCAACTTTATAATTATACTTAGATTTTTTTTTTACTAAATTATACTTTGATGTTGTCTAGCAATGTCTCTAGTTCAGTTGACTATCAATTTCCATTCATAAGTGTCATATATTTAGAGAATATTGTTATTTTGCTATGGTCAGTAAAGGAAAATGGGTTTTTTTTGGTGGGGTTGCAGTAGTAATTATGTTACATTACTTCTTATAAACAATTGGTTACTAATACTTTGGACTCGGTTATAAGTACAAAGTGTCTAAACTTGTTGGACTTAAATACAAACAAAAATTAGTTATTCTATGCACATTTAATGTTACTATTTCAAAAATATCCTTACATTAATTTCTTAATGTTGTGAGTAGATGACTATATTAATAAAGGGTAGAGTAGTAAATGTATTATCTTTAAACATGAAATCAAGATAATTAAATGCACCTACCAGTTAGTTAGTTAGTTAGTTAGTTAGTTAGTTAGTTAAGGAGTAGACAGTAATAATTGTTTCTGTTTATTAGAGATAGCTTCTAGCTTAGCATAGTTTAGCCTGCAGTAATAGAGAATAGGTCTTAGGAGTTCCATAACTAACTATAAAAGTTAGTTATGCCAGCTGTCCTGCCAGCTGTAGAGAAACTGACACGTGTCAGTCATTGTTGTTATTGTAACTGGCTATAGCAGGGAACCACAATAAGTCTAT
The DNA here is from genome assembly GCA_030408175.1 of Trifolium repens. NCBI lineage: Eukaryota > Viridiplantae > Streptophyta > Magnoliopsida > Fabales > Fabaceae > Trifolium > Trifolium repens. The sequence continues at coordinate 15,104,793 of CP125847.1, forward strand.
AAATGTAAGTGGTTCTCAGATCTGTAACTAACTTGATTCATTTCTCAATACAAAGAATTCAGTTCAATGGAAACTCTTCCTTTACTTTCTATTATGGTATCAGAATAAGCTCTGCACCGATCCATGGCAGATCTTGAACAACCACAACCTTCCGCCGCCGGAAGCTCCGTTCTTCCTTCATCTTCTCCGGTCAACCTCACTGATGAGTCTCGTTCGTCGTTTCAGTTTTCTCTCAAGATCTCAGAAAAGCTTGGTGAGAAAAACTTTCACCTCTGGCGACAACAGGTTGAACCGTTTATCAACGCACACAACCTCACCGATTACGTCGTTTGCACCAATGTTCCTCCACAATTTCTTGATGCTGAAGCTCGCCGGACTGGTACGGTGAATCCGGCGTACACGAAATGGCGTAGTCGCGATCAAATGCTTCTATCGTGGCTTCAATCGACTTTAACCGGTGAGATTCTCTCTCGAATGATTGGTTGCGCTCACGCTTATGAGCTTTGGGATCGACTGTTTAGTTACTTTCACAAACAGACTCGTGCTCGTGCACGCCACCTGCGTGTTGAATTGCGTGCTAAGACGCTTGCTGATGCGTCGATTTCCGCTTATCTCTTGAGTATTCGTCAGATCGTAGATGAATTGGCTTCTATCGGTGATCCGATTCCAATTCCTCATCACATTGATGTGATTCTTGAAGGTTTACCGTCTGAATACTCGCCTGTTATCTCTGCTATTGAAAGTCGATTTGATATTCTTGATCTTGATGAAGTGGAGGTGCTCCTTCATGCACATGAACTTCGGTTGAACAAATACAAGAAGCAAACCGTTTCCGATGCTGCTTCGTTGAATCTTACTCATGCTGCTCCTATGCAATCTGTCACTGAAGCTGGTAGCTCATCCACTGCTGAGCCTGCGTCTCCACCCTCACTTGAGCCTGATTATAACTCCCTTCGTGGTGGACGCCGTGGCGGGCGTGGTGGCCGTTCTGGTAGAGGTCGCGGAGGTCGCAATGCTGATGTTCAATGCCAAGTGTGTTCTAAATGGGGTCATGGTGCCTTCAATTGCTGGCATCGGTTTAATCAACAGTATCAACCTCATGGTGCTGCTGCTGGCGCTCCAGGAATGCCTCATCATGCTCCTGCAGCTTATGGTAATCCTCCTCACTTTGGTTATCCTGCTCCAGCTTATGGTAATCCCTATGGATCCTTTCCCCCTGCTGCAAATGTTTGGATGCGTCCTCCTTATAATCCTAGACCTCTCTCTACCCCTAATCATCCTCCTAGTGCCTTCATCACTAATACTGCATCCTCATCTCATGCTGGTCCCTCCACCTCTAATTCATGGTACCCTGATTCGGGAGCTTCATTTCATGTCACAAATGATGCTAGCAACCTTCAACAATTGACACCTTTTGAAGGTCATGACCACATCTATATCGGTAACGGTCAAGGTTTGCATATCTCTTCTGCTGGCACTAGCACTTTTCACTCACCACTTGCCCCCAATCACCCTCTTACTCTTCATAATCTTCTCTTAGTTCCTTCCATTACTAAAAATCTCCTCAGTGTTAGTCAGTTTTGTAAAGATAATGCTGTTTACTTTCTGTTTTCTGCTGACACATGTCTTGTTAAATCCCAGGCCAGTGATGCTACGCTTCTTAAAGGTCATGTTGGAAGTGATGGCCTATATGAGTTTCCTGCTGTTTCTCTTCAATCAGCCAAGTCTTCTGCCTTGCCTTCTTTACCTTCAGCTAATAATGTCTCTGTTTGTAATAAAGGTCATAGCCTAGCACCTAGTAGTCACTACTTGTGGCATTTACGGTTAGGCCATCCTAATCAACATTCTTTCAAACTTGTAATGCAACAGTGCAATTTTACTGTTAATAATAAAGATTCTTCTCATTTTTGTGCTGCGTGTTGTATGGGTAAAGCTCATAAACTTCACTCTCCTCTTTCACACACCACTTACACCACTCCCCTTGAACTTGTTTACAGTGACTTGTGGGGTCCTTCCCCTACTCCCTCCAAGCAGGGCTACACCTATTATATCTCCTTTGTAGATGCTTATTCCAAATTCACATGGATTTACCTGTTAAAGTCTAAATCTGATGCTCTTTTAATTTTCAAACAGTTTAAGTCACTGGTTGAACTTCAATTTGGCCAGCCTTTAAAAGCGCTTCAAACTGATTGGGTTGGTGAGTTTCGGCCTTTTACCAAATTTTTAACTGACCTTGGCGTTGTTCATCGCCTTATCTGTCCCCACACTCACCACCAAAATGGTGTGGTTGAACGAAAACATCGACATATTGTCGACTTAGGTCTCACTCTCCTAAGTCATGCTGCACTACCTCTCACCTTTTGGGATTATGCTTTTCCCACTGCGGTTTATCTCATTAACAGACTTCCATCGTCTTCTATTAATTTTCAAACCCCCTACTTTATGTTGTTTAAACAACACCCTGATTATCACTTTCTCAAGGTCTTTGGTTGTGCATGCTTTCCCTTACTCAGGCCCTACAATAAGCACAAGCTTGAGTTCCGGTCCCAAGAATGTCTTTTTCTTGGCTATTCCCCTTCTCATAAAGGGTACAGGTGTTTATCCCCTAGTGGCAGACTCTATGTGTCTAAGGATGTACTTTTCAATGAAAACAGATTCCCCTACAAGGACCTTTTTACTACACCTAGTGGTCCAAGCCTTTCCCCACCAGATACATCCTTCAAACTATCTTCTTTACCCTCTCTTCCATTGCCTACTCCTGACACTTCTTTGTCCTCTTCATCCATTACTGTCAGCAATCACACCCCACCTACTACTCCTCTTTCCACTTCTACCAATGACACAACCCCTCATATCTCACCTTTAACTTTACCAGCTGCTGATATAAACCAGTCCCCACCATTATCTTTCCCTATGAATAGTCCTAACACATCCACATCTCTATCCACCCATTTATCTCCCTCCACCCCTCCCTCTCAACCTCTCTCTCTACCTCCTAGAGCTGTACCGGTTCCTATCAAGCCAGTTAATGCTCACACTATGCAGACCCGTGCCAAATCTGGTTTCAAACAACCTAAACTATTGGTTGCTCATACTGAACCGAAAACTGTTAAACAAGCTCTCTTGGACCCCTCTTGGAAATCTGCTATGCAGGTAGAGTATGATGCACTGCTTCAGAATAATACTTGGTCTTTAGTTCCTCTTCCACCTAATAGACAAGCTATTGGCTGCAAATGGGTGTTTCGGCTCAAGGAAAATCCCGATGGGACTGTCAATAAATACAAGGCACGCCTCGTGGCTAAGGGGTTTCATCAGAGACAGGGGTTTGATTTTTTGGAGACATTTTCTCCTGTAGTCAAGCCAGTGACTATTAGAGTTATACTCACTATTGCTATTACCAAGCGTTGGTCCATTCAGCAGCTGGACGTTAATAACGCTTTTCTCAATGGTGTTCTTGATGAAGCGGTCTACATGCAGCAACCTCAAGGGTTTGAGTCCAGTGATCCCTCCCTTGTGTGCAAACTCCACAAGGCTCTCTATGGTCTTAAGCAGGCACCTAGACAATGGTTTGTGAGGCTACAATCCACTCTTCTACTCCTCGGGTTCAAATCCAGTAAGTGTGATCCCTCCTTGTTTGTCTTCAACTCCCACCATGACACTATTTACTTGTTGGTTTATGTTGACGACATCATTATTACTAGCAACAACTCCACTCTTCTGCAAAGCACCATCTCTAAGCTCAATAAAGCTTTCTCCCTCAAGCATCTTGGGTCCTTAGACTATTTCCTGGGCATTGAGGTTCATCATCTCCCAAATGGTTCTCTACTTCTCACTCAGTCTAAGTATCTCAGAGATCTCCTCACTCGGACAACTATGTTGGATTCCTCTCCTGTTTCCACTCCTATGCAGTCCACATGTAAGCTCACTAAGCTTGGGTCTTCTGCTCTTGATGATCCGTTTATGTATCGATCTGTTGTTGGTGCTCTCCAATATGCCACCATTACTCGGCCTGAAATCTCTTTCTCTGTCAACAAGGCCTGCCAATTTATGTCCCATCCTCTTGAGACTCATTGGGTTGCTGTCAAACGCATCTTGCGCTACCTCAAAGGGACTTTGGATCATGGGCTGCTATTATCTCCTGCCCTGCCTCCTAAACCTCCCTCTCTCAAAGCCTTTTGTGATGCTGATTGGGCCTCGGATCCTGATGACCGACGCAGTACATCAGGTGCAGCAATCTATTTTGGTCCTAATCTTGTCTCTTGGTGGTCTAAAAAGCAACCCGTGGTAGCCAGATCCAGCACTGAGGCTGAATACCGAAGCCTGGCCCATGCCACTGCCGAGCTTCTTTGGATACAAACACTCCTTACTGAGCTACATGTGCCTTTTGAAGCTCCAACAATTCTCTGTGACAATCAGTCCGCTGTCATGTTAGCCCACAATCCCATTATGCATTCCCGCACCAAGCATATGGAGATTGACCTCTTTTTTGTTCGGGAAAAGGTGATCTCCAAGCAGCTTTCTGTTCGTCATATTCCTGGCACCGACCAATGGGCTGATGTGTTAACCAAGCCTCTCTCCACTGCAAAGTTTCTCTCTCTCAGACCCAAACTCAATGTCACTTGTGTCAAGCCCCCTTGAGTTTGTGGGGGGGGGGGGGGTATTAGAGATAGCTTCTAGCTTAGCATAGTTTAGCCTGCAGTAATAGAGAATAGGCCTTAGGAGTTCCATAACTAACTATAAAAGTTAGTTATGCCAGCTGTCCTGCCAGCTGTAGAGAAACTGACACGTGTCAGTCATTGTTGATATTGTAACTGGCTATAGCAGGGAACCACAATAAGTCTATAAATGTAAGTGGTTCTCAGATCTGTAACTAACTTGATTCATTTCTCAATACAAAGAATTCAGTTCAATGGAAACTCTTCCTTTACTTTCTATTACTGTTAAGCTTTCAGCTTAGAGTTCTGTCTAGTTAGTTAAAGAGCTTTTAGACGGTTACAAAATACAGTTCTGTATCAATTAAGTTAAGTAAATCAAACAGGGTCTGTATATGGACGGACATATGGGTATATTGGATTGACTTGCTTTAGTTTATCTACTGGCATAAATTTTGTGAGACTGTTTGGGATAACTTATGAAAACAGCTTATGACACTGTTCATAAGCTATTTTCAGTATGTTCTCCAAGATAGCTTATAACTTGTACGAAATCATTTTAACTTTATTTTATATTTTGTCCTGCAAATATACATAAGCGCTTATCATGTGATAAGCATTTCTAGTATAAGCTGGAAATAAGTTGTTTGTGCAAACAAGACCATATATGTCCCACTATGTCTTTTGCTGTATGAACTGTTTTCTAGTTACAACTTATCATTTCATCCTACACATGACATTTTAAATTAAAATTTATCGAAAAGTTCAAATCTTAAACTGTGGATTATTTATCCTTTAACCTTTGGTCTAATAGCTGTTTGGTTTTCTTCAAATACTAAGTGGAAGTCTTTTTTATGGCAGCACAGCATTCCTCATAGGTCCTAAAAGGCAAGTATCGATGATGCTTGATCCTGTCCGAATTTATGCAACCGCCATATACATCGCAAGTATGATAATTGCCTTGTTCTGTGCACTTTATGTAAGTCTAAGTCCATCTGCAATAGATTCATTTTATTTTTACTTCTGATAGAAAAGAGCTTTTTTGAATAGCTCCTTATTTCATTGTTTTTCTTTGAGCAGGTTCATAACAAGTTGCTGACACTTCTTGCAATTATCTTGGAGTTTGGGGCTCTAGTTTGGTATGTCATGATTTTTCTAAATGCATCCTAAAGAACTATTTTTTATAGTACCTATGGGCAGTTGCACACATTAAACTCTTATGAATCTAATGAGGGTTGTGTTTTAACTGTACGGATGATCTTAATGTAAATTGAACTAAGCACATATGTCCTAAAAAAATGCTACATGACATACCAGTATGGCAGTAGCACACACTTAAATAGTATAATGTGTTTTCTGTTTCATTTTTATTAATTCTCAAAGTCAAGGCATGAACATCTAACACCGCACCAATATGTTATGTATTATACACTTAAACATTTAAGATAAACTGATACTTCAATTTTGGTCCATTTTCTTATGATGTATTCATTGCTACATCATTAGAAGTGTTTGGCTACCCATGTGATTGCAGGATAGTGCAAAATAGCTTTACATTGATAATGAAACAAAATTACATCCATACTTTGAACATTACAATTTTCGATTATTAATCAAAAACTTATAAAGCCTTATAAAAGAACAAGAATACTAACGTTTAGTATTGTTGGATATTTTTCTTATTGTAGTATTATTCATGTGTACAATGTTTTATTATTTTAACACTCCTCCAATAATTCTGATTGACAGGTATAGCTTGAGCTACATACCTTTTGCAAGGTCCATGGTTTCAAAGATCATGGTTTCATGCTTTGACACAGAATTTTAGGTTAAACATTCAAAATATTAAAGCATCCTCTGTTGAACTGCATTGATGATACCCTCAATATACTTGAGATCCTGAAGAAAGACCGCGTCACTCAAAGGATGGATTGTGATTCTTCCTTGTGCCCCTTTCTTTTCTGGAATCTTGTCTAGGTACCATTTGTTCGGTAGAAGTAAAATCTTGTGCATTTGTATAATGTTGTCGGCAAGCTAATGTAAAGAGTTATGTTTCTCACAACATCTTTTATCCTTCCATTGATCTTTTTTCATATTAGTAGTTTTGCATTGGGTAAGACAGTGTCTCAAACTTAAGAGTCAAATTTGTCTACAAGGAACATTGAAGCATTCTTGAATGCCTTAGTTGCCACAATTTTGTTTGTAATTTCCAAAGATGGTTTTTATACTTATGTTCTTCAATAAGAAGCGTGCATTCCACTAAATTGATCTAACCATTTTATGTTAAAACTATTCTGAAAATAGTAGGACCTACATGAATTTCACTAAAAAAGAGCGAGTATTGAAAAATTAGTATAAGAATGAGTGTTGATAGCCCTCCTCTTATAACATTTATCTGTCGCTTTTGAAACCGAAGGAACTTATTATTTCAATGCTGTATCTCAGAGTTGTTACCAACCCACATTTAACCTTAAATTGTATGAACAAATGCAGAAAGAAAATTAAAATAAATTGAAAAGTGAACCATCCAACATCTGAACCAGATGAAAATTACTTAAAATTTCTTTAATTCAGAACAATTAATTCAATTTTTACATCAAAGCTTCACAACACAACATACAAACACAAAGTAACTTAACTCGCAAGCAACAAATCTTCATTGATGCATATTGAATAACAGTGCATAGAGAGTATATGCAACTGAACCAACATTTATGAATAAAGTACAAGTTTAGCTTGAATCTGATGTAAACTGGTAAGAGGCATAAGATAGAGTACCCACTTCAATACTACTATGGATAAGTTTTGCCTTTGAATTTTCACCAGCAGCACCAATAGCAACATGCAATGGAAAAAAGTGATCTGGATGTGGATGAGCCTTTCTTGCATGTGGTGCCTTTTGTTCATAATGATTTACATCTTCATATCTACAAAAGCAATTCAAAATAAACATTCACAACCAATCCATGAAAAGCCAAGTCATGCATATTATTGTATTTAACAACTGAGATTCTAAGCTACGGCCGCGTTATTATTCTTTATATTGCATAAAATTGCAGTCAAATATAGCTGATGCAACTGTAAACAGGATTTTAAGTTGTTGTCGTATTAGAGTCACGACTCACGAGCACAAGCAATCTTTCATATTGTGGTCAAATATGGAAATGCAATCACGACATCAAAACACATTGCTGCAGTCACAATTGCAGTCACGGACTGTTTTTAAAACCTTGGTTTTTAAAACCTTGGTTGTGGAGACATCATACAAAAACTTGACATCGCAACCACAATTGCAGTTGCGAACCGATTTTCAAAACGCTGTCAACACCCTCAATAAAATCAACTAAGTGTGTGATTGGTTTTCATAGAGGGAGAACCAACAATAATTCTAGACACGTAAAATTGATTTTAGCATGTTTGGACGATATATATTGAAATTGATTCTAACTTGAAGTAGAATTTGTAACTTTAGACACAACATGATTTTCACTCTCAAATTTAGTGGTCAAACATAAACACTTCGTATTCAACTCATTTCAAAAATCAATTTTACAAAATCAATTCTCTTAGCTACAGAAACAAACACACACACCGTGTATTCTTCAAATTTGAACATGAAAATGGAAAATAAGGTACATACCTTCCATCAAGAAGAGCATCTTTCAACCAATTATCAAATTCTAAGGCCCAAGGAGCAACATTTCCACCTGCACTGAAGTCAAGTGCTCTCAAATTATGAACAGCACTTCCAGAACCTATTATCAACACACCTTCATCTTTAAGAGGAGCCAATGCTTTTCCAATGTTATAATGATAAGTTCCATCCAAATTAGATTGAACAGAAAGTTGACAAACTGGAATATCAGCTTCTGGATACATTAACATGAGTGGAACCCAAGCACCATGATCAAGTCCTCTCTTTTTGTCTTCGTCGACGCGGTTGAAACCGGATTTGTTCAGTAGTTCCTTCACCCTTTTGGCTAAATGTGGAGCTCCAGGTGCTGGATATTTGAGCTAGTAAAGGGAGAAGGTTATGTAATGCTACATGTTAAGGGAAAAACATAGCATTCTTTTGGAATATTGGCAATATGTTGAACTTTTAGGACATAATTGTATATACAAAGACAATTGATAAGGTTGAAATTTGAAAAAATACTACTAATTTGTGAAGAAGTTTTAAAAAATAGTGAAGTAGGAAATTATTATTAATAAAAGTGGTGTTAATGGCGATTTTATAACTGTCCTTGATAGGATTTGAACACCATCCCTTGAGGTTACATGATCAAACACTTATCACTAAGGTGACACCCAGTGGAATAAGTGTGTAGAACTATTTTTCATCGGATTGAGTTTAAAAGACGTGCACTATCATGGTTAATTGCGATAGAAACTATTGAGTTCAAACTAATTTATTGTAAAATCAAAGATCCTCAAATGAGAAGGGATCATACATGCGACAATTGTGTAGTTAAAACATATTTTCCGCACTAGGTCATTGTATATTGGTAATTTATCATATGGTTGTTGGGGAGAATGGAAGGACCACGAGAGAGGAAGACGTTACTTCTCCACCATAAATCTTAAAACATTAAGTAAATGAGTCACATATCTTATAAATCCAACATTTTCTCATTGGCGATGTGCGACTTAACAACTCACACTTGAAACCCAACAATGGTTACTTGTAATTCTTTCAAAAGAAGATTTCACACTAAAACACCTTACATATAAAAAAAATGTAATTTATCTAATGAAAATGCTAACTAATGCCCCTATATTTTGGAAGGAAGTAATAATTTTCGGAAAACTGAGGGGAAAAAATGTTATAAAAGGGATCACAAAAGTGCATGAAAAATTATTCGAATTTAAGAATTATCAAACTATTAGTCAAATTAGTTGACATTGACTCACCAACTAACTATAACCAAACTAAATTTCCTTTATTACCAAACTAAATTTCCTTCCTAAGAAAAATTGGGTTGCAGTTTCTCAGTCTCACCTAACAGATTATATATTTGAGTTGTTTTTTTTTTATAAAGATTATATATTTGAGTTTAATACTATATTATTTTACTATTTATAATGAAAATAGTAAAATAGTATGCTTGGAAAAATAGTTAAAATAAATAAATAAAACCACTTATGGACTATTTTTTGTTCGACGTCTACAAACTTGTAAGAAAAGCTAAAATATAAGAATGATGACAAAAAATTATATATATCTATGTAGTCCAAATGGAGTCCAGATACATTTACTTATTTTTTGTTGTTTTTTTTTAAATTAATTAATTAATTAATTACTATTTTAGTACTAATTTTAAGCAAAATTTTAATTTTTTTTTATAATCAAAATTTCACTTTTCAAATACATTGAGTATTGAATAATGATATATCTGATCTATAAATTAAGTCAAATATATCAATTATTTAATATACTTAAAATTTTAAATTTTGTTTATAATTATGATTATGCGAAAAAGAAAAGAAAGAAACCTGATACATGGGTTTGGGAAAACCATAGAAATCATAGATTGTATCATTGGTTGTTTGAATGACGTTAACAGTTGGTACGGTTGTGTCCCAATGACCAGAAATAACCAAAATAGATTTAGGTTTCTCTTTATACACATCTTTCTTCCATGATTGTAGAAACTTTCTTGCTTCAATTGATTCATCTATTGATAACGTTGGTGATCCATGTGATATGTAAAATGTATCCTTCAACTTCAACGCCATTGTTATTGTTGATTATTTGCTTTCAATTTTGTTTACTTTTTTGTGTCTCTCTTTCTCTTTCTGTGTGGTATGATATAATATAGAGATAGAGATAGATATTATAAGGTGAGAAAAGAGAGAATATTGAAAACGTGTAAATTTGATAACATAATAATGAAATAATAGAATTGTTCCAATAATGTTAGTAGGTGGTAGGTTGACCACAACAACAAAAAAATTAGGTAGGTCAAGGTGGTAGAATATTTGATTTATAATGGTGAAAGACGTTTTCTGGTAAATTTAAGTTATAAGTTAGTTGATATATAAAAAGTTAGTTGATAGGTCAAATATGCATTTTTAAATTTTGTATTTGTATTAGATAGATCTTTTAGTTTTTTTTTTTTTTTAAAGCCAAAAAGGTGGAAAGCAAAAAGCTAACCACCCCAAAATATATTAAGATAAGAGAAGATGTACAAAAATGGAGGGGACTAGGCCAAAACTCCAATTAATAAGAACAAAGTCTAAAACTAGGTATACCTAATTTGTTCTCCTCAAAACTGTCATGAATAAACAAAGGAGGATCATTCCAAAAGACAAAAGAAGAAAGGGATAAACCATAGTTGGCTAATTGATCCGCAACTTGATTCCCCTCCCTATAAATGTGAGTAATGATGCAATTCATTTGACTAACCATAAATAACACATTCTTCCATCTATTTCTTAGCCACCAAACAACAAGATTATCAGGATTCCTAAACGCTGAGACAACAGAAGACGAATCTGATTCAATCCAAAGATAACGCCAGTTCTTATTGTAGGCAATTTCAATTGCTCTCATTGCCCCACAAAGTTCTGCAACAAAAGAGGAAGAGATACCTAAAGGCTCAGCAAAACCATAAACGAATTCAGCGTCATGATTTCTAAAAATCCCACCACAAACCGCAATACCAGGATTGCCTCTAGATGCACCATCAATGTTGCATTTAAAGCAATTCCACAAAGGAGGCTGCCAACACACTTCTTTAAGAATAGGAACTCTAGGATGACGAATGGTAATTCTAAACAACTTTAGAAAAGTGTGAAATCCCTTAAAGAATTTGAAGAGGGTTTACAAGTATTGTTACCTGACAAACAAGTGTTGGCTATGATCATAGAAATAGCCGATCTCCAAGGTATAATAACATTGTTAAATCTAGCCTGATTTCTCACTAACCAAATCGTATTCAGCAAATTAATCAAAGCAGCAATGAGAGTTACTTTACTTTGAGGAGACCAATTCAAGTCACACAATTTCCACAAATCCTCCATAGAATGAAATTGAAGAGTCAAGTTGAGACAACCTGCCAACCAGGACCAAAGCTTGATAGCAAACTTACATTGAAAAAAAATGTGAAAGGAGGATTCAACATGACAGTTACACAAGTTGCACATAGAAGGGATTGCACAACCTCTAATCATTAAGTTCTCGTCGGTTGGCATTTTTTACTAGAAAAATCTTAAATACCGACGGGCGAAATCTGTCTCTGAAATGCAAATATTCCGTCACTAAGCACGTTAGAGACGGATTTGATCCCGTCGGTAATTTCCTCGTCTCTAAACTATTAGAGACGGACAAAATCTATCTCTAAAATGAAAATTTCTGTCTCTAAAATAAAAATATTTGTCTCTAATTGCTTTTTCCGTCTCTAATTCCATCTCTACTAGAGACAAAATATATTTTGTCTCTAAATTCCGTCGGTATTTCAACTTTTTCTAGTAGTATCAATCTCCACACCATGAGAGATTTTGAGGGAGGAATAGCAGGGTTCCAGATAAGCTTAGCCCAATGTAGATCCTGATATTGCTGCAATTTAAATGTGTAGGCTTGCTTGAGCTCTAAGTCTCCAGAGTCATTATGCTTCCAAAGTAACTTATCTTGAGACTGAACTAAAGGAATGGTTACTTTATTAACAATAGAACTCAGGTTGTTAAACATAATGGACAATTGAGGAGGAAAAACCCATTGACCATTAAAAATGAAATCACTGACATAAGAAGAAAGTAAGTGTCTAATCTGAAGGGGGACATTAAGTTGATCCACTAAAGGAGCACCACACCAACTATCAGTCCAGAAATTGATATCATTACCATCACCAAGTAACCAAAAAGAGTTATTAATAATCACATCAAACTCATCCTTAATACTGCTCCAGATTGAGGAAAAAATGTGATGATGAATAGCCCTTCTTTTTCTCAACACTCTATCTCTTAAAAGAACAGCCCAAGAAGATTGAGAATTAAAGAGGGACCAACCGAGCTTGAGATTAGAGGCTGTGTTCAACTGGACAAGGGATCTAAGATTTAATCCTCCTTGAGAAAAAGGCCTACAAATCTTTTTCCAAGAGATAGTAACTAGTTTCCTCTTTTCAATGTCACCACTCCAAATAAAATTCCTAATACATTTTTCTATATCCTTAAGTAAAGAAACAGGCCAAGAATATAGAGAAATGCTATAGGTTAACATACTTTGAATCACAGACCTGACCAAGTGCACTTTGCCAGCAATAGAGAGAAGTGATGCTTTCCAAGCTGATAACTTCAGCTTCACTTTATCAGCAATAGATTGAAGATGACAGGCTTTAGATTTGCCTTTAAAGATAGGCACTCCCAAATAAAAGAAGGGTAAAGAACCTAAGTTGAAGTTCAACAAATGGACAATACGATCCAACCTCCTTTGAGTAATGCAACCAGAGAAAATAATGGATTTGGAGTTGCTAATGACTTGACCAGACTCAAGAGCATAACAATTAAAAAGATCTTTGAGAGCCTTCAAACCAGCAAGATTACCTTTGCAAAAAATCATGAAATCATCAGCATAGAAAGAGTGTGAAGGTAACATGATCTTTTTGTTTTATTATGTCAAAAAAAAGATGATATGGCCATTAATTGGATGACGTAGAGTGACCTAAATGATACATAAATACAAGAAGAACAAATTATAGAATCTGTTTTCTTTACAAAAGCAAAACTTAAAGTACATACATATGCATTTGACCTAGTTGATAAGCTAACTTTTAGTTGATAATTGAAAAGTTATATGAATTAAATTAAAGTGTTTGATAAATTTAGTTGTTGTAAATACACAATGGCATAAAAGTACATGACTATTTTATATGAGTGAATAGTTATTTTTGTGGATGGGTAGTTTAAAAAAATAAAAGTTTAATATAGTAATGTTAAAATTTGAATGAAAGGTAAAAGACTATAAGCTCAAACACTGCTTGAAATAATATATAAAAAAGCTATAAGTTATAAGCTCAAACGCTACTTAAAATAGCATCTGAAATAAAAAGTTTGTTACCAAACACCTTTAATGTTATGAAACAAGCTTATAAACAAATATAATAAGCTATTGTGTTACCAAACACACCCGAATTCTTATGTACACATTTTATTTAATTTGTACCAATACACTTGCTGATATATACAATTATGATAGGTTCATAAATGGTAAATATTGAATTTTCTATTTTAAATATTATTTGTGAACATATTATAAGTCTACATATCAACAGTGTACTGATATATGTCCAAATAAGATATGTACTAAAGTGTTCACCATTTTAATTCCGAAAATATAATTTAGATGGTTGTAATAATTTTTTGTTTAAAAAATCAAAATAATATATAAATAATAAAAAAAAACACAAGTTAAGCATACGGTGTGTCTAACATGCAGAAAAGTTTACAAGCAAAATAGAAAAGCTAATCAAAAAAGTAAAACATCAATATTGTTTCATCTCGGGACAACCTATGAAGCCCCGATACGCGACACAATACGGATACGATACGATACCGATACGTGAAAATTTTTAAAAATCCATTTTCGATACTGGCGCGATACGTTATTTAAAAATTAATTTTAAAATTAAATATATAAATGCATAATATATAAACATGACTAAAATCAATAATATTAATAATGGTAATTGTTTTTTGAAAGACAAAAAATTATTATTATTATTATTACTAGCCGTCAAACGGGCACGTTTGTGTGATCGATATTTTTTTTTTTATTTGCTGTGATCGAAATTCTCTATTGTGCAAATATAAATAACTACTTAATCTCTTTTTTATTGGACTTAGTTAATTGATAACTACTTAACATCATATTTTGTTGTGGCTAGTTATTAAGAAGAAAAAAAAAATTTACTATAAAAAAACTGAAAACATACTTTTATGTTGAAGTTGTGCTTAGTTATTAAGAGAAAAAAAAATTATTTACTAAAAAAAAAACTGAAAATCAATTTTTATGTGGAAGTTATTTTTCAACATATACAAATATTTAGTTTTTTTTGTAGTTTTTTTTAAGGGTAAAATAGGTACAATGAAAAAGTTATCCCAAAAATTTGTATCCTTTTTATATATAGTAATAGATAAACGCCAATAGTTCATTGTACAAGGAGTACAAACAAGTCAATAAGCTTGCACAAGAGCAAAACAGTTTGAGGCTCAACATACAAGGGCTCATTACTCCTAACTAAAGACATATAATAACTCAAAAAACATATAATAGTCATGACATCAAACCTCTTGAACAAGCTCATCTTGTAGCAATAACAGACAATTATATAGGTCCTACAGCTAACCAATTAAAAATATAAAGCATTCATTCTTATACTAGAATTTTGGGACAAATCCAAATACTTAACAATCTGTTATATAGTAGGACACCATAGTGACTTCAGAACAATGACAAAGATAAAAAATACTAATTATAATAAATTAACATCATTAATACTAAGTTAAGTATTTGTGTCTCATTAATATTGTTCTAAAAAATAATAATCACCAGTACATTTTAAGTTATACATCTTAAGTTAAGTATTATACAAAAAGAACATCATTAGTACTATCCTAAAAAACATCACCAGTACTATCCAAAAAAAGACATAGTTAGTTACCCGTGTAACAACATAATAGGTTGACATTCATAAGGAAACACAGATTGTATCAGATATATATTTTTTTATTTAAAAAAAAAGTTTTAACCGATACTTTTCCGATACGAGTATCGGAACGTATCAGACGAGTATCGGTATCGGGTACGTATCGGACACGATACTTCACCATTTTTAGAGTATCGGAGCTTCGTAGGGGACAACACAAAGGATTAAACCATCATGACATCAAATCAAAACTAAAGTCTTTCTAACGAGCCTTTAACCACAACTAGGATAGAATTTTTACTTTATCGATTTAAAGATTCGGTAAGGTTACATTCTGAGAGAAAAATTTGTTGTTTCTTTCTTTCCAAAATGTCCAGTAACAAACGGTCCACGCAACTTGAACACTAACACGAACATCTTTACCAAACAAATAATAATTACAAAACTGAGTAGCATGTTCATGCGCCTCAATTGATAATTGACCGCTAACACTTAACCAGTGTATAACATAGAGTATCTCTATAAGGTATTGGAAAAATCACATTAAAGGTTTCACCTATAAACAGCGCCGCTCCAAACCCTCACATCCAAAACAACCATTCTTTCACCATGTAACCTCCATTGGTGGTGGTGCGAGGAGTGGCCTTCGCCCTCCGCACCATCCTTGCCTAGATCTGTAACGGTGGAGCTCGTTTTGGTGAGTTCCGGCCCGCTGTGATTCGTTTCTCTCCGGTTTCAGATTTGGGTCGACCGGCACCACCACCGTCGTTGTGGTGGTTTTCGGTTTGCTTTTGGATATTTTTCGACAATGGTTGTGTGGATCTGGAGGTTTTATGCTTTCGTGATTTTCTGGCGGTATTTTGGTGGTGGTGATTCACAAAGGTGGTGTTTTGGTGGTGCTATTTGCTGTTGAAGTGGACTTGGTTCTTTCAACGGGCTGTAGAGGTGTTGGTTCCTTGCTGCTCTGGCGGTGCAAATCAGGTGGTTTTCCGGCAGCTTATAGTTTTGGTGGGGTTTTGCCAGCAGTGGGGGTTTCAGTCCTTGAATGTGTGCATTGTGTGCAATTTCAAGTGGCGGTGCAAGGGTTTTGGTGATGGAGGAGTCTCGGTTCTCCGGCGGCTGCTCCAGTGGGGTTCTGTTTTGACGATGATGAGGTGGGGTAGGTGCTGGTGAGGTACTGTTGTGGTGGCGTTTGGGTTTGGCGTGGTGTGGATTCCGTTTCAGCCAACATTGTATCTCGTGCGGTGGTGGTCGGCGGCTGATGTGGTGGTTAGGGATTTGGGTGATAGAGGAGTTGTGGTGGTGATTGATGCTGTGTGTAGTTGGTTTCGATTTTCAAATCTGTTGAGATTTGCAGGACTTTTTTGAGTCGCTGAGGGGTTTCCAAATCTGTTGAGATTTGCAGTTGTCTTGTATCTGGTTGAACTCTACTGCATTGGCATTGATTGTTAGTTCTTTTTATCGGTGTCCACCAACTTTCGACTCAAGGAGCTGCTTTTTGGATTCTGATGGGCCGAGCACTTTTGATTCGAGTTCGGAAGTTAGTGTCTAGGGGCATCTCTACGGGTTGGGTTGGTGCCTTCTCCGGTTGTCATTGGTGAATTTCAATTGATATATTGTAAGGGGTATTGGAGTGATGTTTTGGGGTACTTTTTATTTGTTAAACTGTTTTTATCACTTTAACTTTCGTTGTAAGATCCAACAATTCCTTTTACTTCTTGTTTAAGGAATTGTCTATTAATAAAATTTTGCCGATTCAAAAAAAAAAAAAGGTTTCACCTATCGCACAACCACCGACATACAATAGTGAGCTTAAATAAAGCATTCCGCGACGAACAAAGTTGTTTTTAGTTAGTAATATAGTAAAATTTTGACTATTAAAGTGGATAAAAATAAACTAGAATATTTGATAATGTGTGGTAAAAAGGTGAAAAATTATCAAAAATTGTTATTCTAACAAAATTATTATTATTTTTTGTCAAAGTAGCCTAGACAGCACGATTATTTATGGTACACCTATAAAATTTATTTAATTTGTTAATTAATACTACTTGATATTAAAATTTTATTTTGATAAATATTACAAAATTTATACTTTAAATGAATTATCACTTTTTTTTGGTCAAATAACTTAGTAACTAAAAGTAACCCTTGTCAACTAACCTAAACTCACAAGATAATGAATTATCACTTTTTTAAAAAAAAAAAGCCAAATTATGAATATTTTTAGCAGACTCGCCACTTTAAGTGGTGCATATATTTTTTGGCCGTTGGATGCGATAGTCAAATTATGAATATTTTTTTTTACAATCTTATTGGATCTAATATAATATATACATACCGTATTTAAGAATTTTTATTTGTATACGCCAGATTTATTTATGACTGCCACATACGAGATATTTCTCTATGACCGCCGGTGGAGGGCAGCTCCCTCCCATCAAAGACGAAGTCCACATGAATGAAATCAAGGGTGTGTTTGGTAAGTTTAATAAGCTAGCTTATAGTTTATTGGATTAGCTTATAAGCTTGTTTTAAAAATATAGATGTGTTTGGTAAAAAGCTTTTCTCATTAGCTTATAACTTTTTTTGAGATGCTATTTCAAGTAGCGTTTGAGCTTATAACTTATAGCTTTTTATAGTTATTTCCATTTTTAACCTTTAATTTTATTATTTTTAATAAAATAAAAAATTATCCACTAAAGAGAATAACTACCCACTACATGTCCTTTTATGTAATTTTATATTTATCAACCACTTTAAAAGCTAATTTTACCAAACACTTTAATTTCAATCAGCTAACTTTTTAGCTATCAGCTATAAGCTAACTTTTCAGCTATCAGCTATAAGCTAGCTTATAGCTTAATTTTACCAAACAGACCCCAAATCGAAGCGTATGCACTCACGTAATAAAGTCTCATATACAAACGGAAATTTCTTTATTAGATTTATTTAATAACTAATATATTCGAACCACTTGATGAACAATTAAATTTTTTATTTAGTATTCAAATAGTCTCACAAAACAATTCATATGTGTATTTCTAGATGCAATCATGCAACTAGTAATTGTGTTCACATCAATATGTTCTATAAGAGAATACTATAGATAATTGATGAGTTGCTGATTTGTAAAGAGAACAATAGAGGAAGACGAGGATGTGTGTTGATATGCATCGAGATTGTGAGAAGAAGAAAAATTAAACGTGCAATGTTAAGTAAGTAGTATGAAGACAGTCTGACAGATAATTTGATACATGATATACGTAAGGGATATGTACATAGAAAGAGAATTTGGTCATTAATACTTGTGTATCATTGCATCAACTCATCAACTATCAACTATATCAAATATCATTATACCAAAATTCTTGATACAATCATATGTTCATCGAGAGAAAATAAAAAGTGACAGACAAATTATAATAATTGTTTTTGTTGGGCCTATAATAATATCATAAAACATTATTTTGGGGCCCAAATTTTAAACTTATTTTTATAGATCTAGGATGGTCGCCCTCTCGCTCTGCCTCAGTTACGACCCTGTATAATAAGACCGGAAGAAGTATAATTTATTAGCGAATGAAACATGTGGGTTGCTCGACACATAATTTAAAGTATGGTGAAAATTGAGTCCCATTTGAAATCGAACAATTGAATTTTATGGAATAATTTTTATAGAAAATGTTCATTAACCATTTGATTAACCATTTGATGTCAATGTTCTATCAACTTTTATATTATGCCTAATTATGTGTTTATTTCATCACATTTTGTTATAAAAATTTAGAAAATGCTAATTAGTATTTTTGGTCCACTAGTTAAGCGTATTACTGAAAAAACTTTATCATGTAACTTGTGTAATATTTAATATCTTAAAAATATAAAAAGTTACATTTCTAATATTAATTTTATTTTTTGTTTCCCTTTTCGATATGCTTAAAAAGTGCTCCGAGAGGGACACACGGTATAGCATGACCCTAATTTTTTTTTTATATACCACAATTAAATAATTTTTGACAGATTATTTAATTTCTCTTTCTAGTTACTAAACACAGTCAAATTATTTTAGCAAATAAGATTAAAAGAAAAGTTATCTTTATAGTGTTTGTTATTGTTTCTATTGATAATGCCACATATAGTTTATGAGGTAAAATATACTTTTAATCCATATAAAATTACCAAATATTGTTTTTGATCGCTATAAAAAAGTAGCATATCTTGATCCCACAAAATTAATATGCAAGTAATTTTAATCTCTGTTGTTAATTCGGTGTGTAATTTTTGAATATCAAAAGTTACTTGAAAAAAAAGAAATACAAAATTTAATTTCTAAGTTGAAGTTCTTGTTACTTTTATATTTATCTTTTGATGTTTAAAAAATATATATTTAATTCATCTCATTTTAAAAAATTCTAAAGTTTTGTAAAGAAACTTTTTAAAGTATTCTAAATATGTCTGGGAAAAAAACTTATCAAAACTTTAAAAGTATAAAGGGTTTAATATATATTTTTGGTACCTATATATTTTGCTGGCTTTTAAACAATAGTCCCTACATTTCAAAATATATTTTTAAAAACCATATAATTTACTTATGTTACCAAATTTAATCCAGATGTTGGTTTTCATAGACAAACCTTTAAATCACCAGACAATCAAATATTCGCGATTTGTAACAAACTTGGAGAGATTTGTGTGTTTCTAGATAAGCTTGATCTTCAGCCTGTAGCTCTAGGCAAGATGTCCTACACTATGTTGGGACATCTTGTTCAACATGTTGCATGTGCACCTCTTGTATTGCACATGTTATTTTAGCTTAACAATGCAGCCAATCTAAGAGTCCGTTTGGATTAGCTTATTTTTGAGCTTATGCAAACAACTTATGCAATTTTTATGTATTATTATAAGTTTGTCAAGGTAGATTATGATAAAATAGCTTATAAAAATACAATTTTCACTAGTGTGAATTTATAAAAGAGCATAAAACCTAATATTTATTGCATAAGCTGTTTGAATGAGTTCAAAAATAAGTTAATTCAAACGGGCCCTAAAGGAACTACAAAGAGGTTTTTCATTTTGATAGAACTTTATGATGAACTCTATTTTGGTTAGAAATGAAATGTATGACTATTATTTATTTTTTAAGATAAATATATGGATATTATTATGTTTTGGAAAAAAGAAGGAAAATGAATGGGATGACCTTTTTTTGTTAAATTGAGTGTGAAATGTATGAATTTTAGTATGTGTTAATATGTTTTTTGGTTTCTTTAAAGGGTTTGTCTAACATGTGCAACATTGCACATGTTAAAGTAACTATAAGTAGTAACTTTTTATTAAAAACAATAATTATTTATTAAAAATGTATACATTCAATATAAAATGCACAATTTCCAATGCAAATTTACTATTTTAAACTTCTTAACATGTGCAACTTTGCACATGATAGAAAAATCCTTCTTTAAAATATGAACAAGAAGGGATGACCGAGGTCAATTTTTTTAAAATATGAATTTTTAAGTTTTTGTTTTTTGAATTAACTAAAGAATAATATATGTTCAAAATAATTACACATGAACGAAAGGTAGATAGACAATAAGCCATGCCACTAATTATAAACTTATTTGTATAGCAAAATCAACTCTCTAAAAAACTACATCCATCTAGACCTAGGACATTCAATATTGTTATACATGACCCTTTGAACTCTTCCCAGAAGGTCTATAACTTCTGGTGCTAGAAAGGCAAAAATGTCAAATAAAAATTGTATAAAAGCATGTTGATTCTCATAACACACTTTTTCATGTGTTGACCGAATCATTTTGGAGAACTTAAGCTCAAATTTTAAGAGGAATATTTTTTAGTCAAATTTTACTTATCTTATAGTTAAAATTTGAATTACCAGACCCTATGAATATAATATTAACAAAAAAAAATCAAAATGTTTGAAAGTGAGTTGCGCCTGAGAAACCCGAATACTTGATACAATATGGACACAACATATGCACTGCGATATCGGAAAATATTAAAATTTAGGCTTAAATGCACTTTTAGTCACCCTATTTTGATAATTTTGAAGTTTTGGTCCCCCTATTTTAAAAACCAACTTTTTAGTCCCCCTATTTCAAAAGTCAACATTTTTCTTAATCCCCCTCCCATTTTTAATGATGTGGCACCCAAATTATTGACTTGGCACTTAGTGGCATATATGAGTTGGATTAAATATTAGCCATATCAATGTTTTAATTACTAATTTTATTTTTCATTTAAAATACATATTTAATTTTATTAATTACTAATAAACAAAAATACATTCATCATTTTTTTATTTTTAATAGTAATTGTGTTAAAATAAATCATTTTGTACCCCCAAAAAAAATCTAAATCTAAAACTAAAATTACTATTATTATTTTGCCAACTGCGGTTTTCACCCACCATTTAACAAGACAACAACAACCCAGAAAAATTAACCACAATAATCTCACTTTCAACTTGCATATCAACATTGAAACCAAAATCTTAATTTCAATTCAACAATGACTACATCAAATTTCAAACGCTATGCTAGGATTGAAATTTGGAATGCTTATCTTGATTACTAATAGAGATAATCAAAAGTTTAGATCTAGGTTTTTGCGGCGAAATCAGAGATAGCAACAACAATGACAACTCGATTTAAGAAGAACAAGACGAAGCAGCACCACCGTATTGGAAAACACAGAAAGCATTCCAGAGGTATGCATCACCACTGAATCCTCTTCGACCAGTACCATCCAGTTTACTTACTTTGGCAAAGTCGGTATGCGTTTCTTCGACAAGCTTTGGTCGTTGATTTCTTAGATTGTTGAGAAGAAGATTAAGGAAGCTGGTGGTGTTGTTTTGGTTAGTGATGAATCTCAGATCTGATTATGACAAATGAATTTTTTTTTTTTGAACGGCAAATATATTATTAATAATAGTCAGGTCTTTGTACAAGATGAACAGAGACCCGTAAATAAAGATCTACAAAACAAAGGTGCCGTATATAAGCGGAACACCGATGAAAATACCAAAACATACACTACCTAAAAGAGGTCTACATCTAATCCCATACTTAGAAAGACACTCTTCAGCTACCTGACCACCAGAGAAAGACCAACCCAACCTGTAGAGATGTCCCTAGACACTAACTCCCGAACTCGAATCAAAAGTGCTCGGCCCGTCAGAATCCAAAAAACAGTTCCATGAGTCAAGAGTTGATGCACACCAGTAGAAAGAGAACTAGGCAGATAAGTCTCGGCTTGCAGACCACCTCCGAAAAGTCAACGCCCATGCGGTAGAGTTCAACCAGATACAGAGAAACCTGCAAATCTCAACAGATTTGAAAACCCTCAGCGACTCAAAAAGAATCCTGCAAATCTCAACAGATTTGAAACCGGTCAGAGAGTCAAGTATCATAGAAAATCACACACACACGGCATCAACTGCATACCAACCACGCCAGATCTAAATACCACCACAACATCATCTCAGCACCTCATCACCACCCATCTCTACACCAACGATCAAGATCCAAAACACACCACCATAGAATTGCCAAAACATGGTACTGCCTTCTCAAGAAAATTAATAACAACCATACCCATATATGATTGTGACTAAGCAGCAAGAAAGCTATACAATACACAACGTTAGTGGCATGGTAATGAATTTCTTCAAGTGAGTAATGAACCATGACCATAAGTAAGAGCGGTAGCTACAGTACACGCCAACACCACCGCTACAACACCTCACCTCACCACAACCATGAAACCACCACTTTCAACCAGATCTGGCGAACAGAACACCAACCGCTACAGTACACGCGAACAGAACACCACCGCAAACCAAATCTGACACCAAGCTGTACCTCTCACCAAGTCCAACAAACCACGGCGTACCACCATGTTCCGGAAGAGGTAAAGGGTGAAACAGGTGGTGCGGAGTCGTAACTCGTCGCACCACCACCTCCAAAAGGTTACATTGGAAGATCTGGGAGATTTGGATTAATAGGGAGGAAGGCGACGGAAAAATGTTAGTGAGAAGTCAGAGAAGTTTTTTACATAAACTGATGATGACGAATGAATTAGTTTCAATAATTTTTTCTCCCTCCCTCCCTTCAATGATGGTGGGTATATTTAGAGCTGTCAAAAAAGCCCCATATTGAAAGGCTCCATTTTTAGGTCTCATGTTAAGCCCCAAAATATTAAGCCTCACTTGAGTAGATTTGTTTTTGTTTGTTTATAGGCCCAGCCCCCTATCCTTTAATTTTACTCTTGGCCTCCCTATGGGGCCTAATATTGGCCCACAAAAAATATCAAATAAATTTTGAGAATTTATTCTCGAAAACTTTTCGAATATTTTTTCTCGTAAACTTTTTGAGTATTTTTTTCTCGGGAACTTTTCGAAAAAATTTCTCGAAAACTTTTCCGAAACTTTTACGGAACTTTTTTCTCGAAAATATTTTGAATATTTTTTCTCGAAAACTTTTCGAGTATTTTTTCTCAAAAACTTTTCGATTATTTTTTCTCAAAAACTTTTCGAGTATTTTTTCTCGTTAACTTTTCGAGTATGTTTTCGCGTAAACTTTTCGAGAATTTTTTCTCGGAGACTTTTTCAGAACTTTTTTCTCGAAAACATTTCGGGTATTTTTTCTCAAAAACTTTTCGAGTATTTTTTCTCGAAAACTTTTCGAGTATTTTTTCTTGAAAACTTTTCGAGTATTTTTTTCTCGAGGACTTTTTGAGCATTTTTTCTCAAAAACTTTTCCGGAACTTTTTTCTCGAAAACTTTTCGAGTATTTTTCTCGAAAACTTTTCGAGTATTTTTTCTCGAGAATTTCGAGAATTTTTTCTTGGAAACTTTTCCGGAACTTTTTTCTCGAAAACTTTTCGAGTATTTTTTCTCGGAAACATTCCGAGAATTCTCGGATTGTTTCTTCTGTTTTTAATAACTTATGTGTGAATTCTAGGAATTTTTATCAAAAAACTTTCGATTCCGAAATTTTATGGAATTATCGATTCCGAGAATTCTCGGATTGTTTCTTTTGTTTTTAATAACTTATGTGTGAATTCTAAAAATTTTTGTCTAAAAACTCTCGTTTTCAAAACAATTGGGGCTTTGGGGCCTTGGGGGCCTATGTTTTATTTTGGGGGCTTGATTTTTTTGGGCCTATATAATAGGGGGCTCATTTACACTTACCATATTTAAGCCCCCTTTATATTGGGGCTGGGCCCAATTTTACTTGGCCCCCTAAATTGACAGCTCTAGGCGTGGGTTCGAACCTTAGGTATTTCACTTATCTATTTTAAGGTTAGAATTTCTAGCAACTATACTATTTGATAAAATTAAAATAAAAAAAAAAGATAATAATATTTTTTGTCAAATAATAATAATAATAATTGATCAAGTTTTATTTAGTTGTTGAACTTTAAATTATTGAGGTCTCTTTTTCCTAAAAATAAAGGATTAGTGCTAAAAACATAAAAATTACTCTGTTTTGAAAAATTAGATTTTTTCAAATTAGATTTTTTGTATTAAGGGTAGTTATTGATGAAGGATATTAGTGGAGGATGATGATGAGGGATAATGGTGGGATGCTGGTGATAGATTATGTTCAATGTTCATACGTTTATATTAATTGATTTTTTTTTTTTGTTTTATATGAATTTATTTTATTTTATTTACAATTATAAGTGATATGAAAATAGAAAATGACATGGAAAATGGTTTGATCCCAGTCAGCATTCCCACATAGTGTCATGTCAATAATTGGGGTGCCACATCATAAAAGATGGAGAGAAGGTTCTTTCCATTAAATTGAGGGTAAATTTTTTTTTTAGCCCTTGATTTGGAGAGAGAAAGAGATGAATAAAAGGAAAAAGGTAAATTTAAGGGTGATGATGATTAAACTTTAGGAACATGAGGAAAATAAAATTTAGAGGATCCATTCTCATAAAAGATGGGAGGGGGACTTAAAAAGATGTTGATTTTTGAAATAGGAGGACTAAAAAGTTGGTTTTTAAAAAAAGGAATAAAAACTTCAAAAATATCAAAATAAGGGGACCAAAAATACATTTAAGCCTAAAATTTAAGATTTAAGATACGATAGTACTAAGAGACTTTAATAAAAAATAAGGGGGCCACACCTTACATATAATAAACGTCCCTGCCAACTTATGAGATTTTTTTTTAAGCTTAAACAAAGCCATCCTAAATAATACAAAAAAAAATAAATTTTTGATATAGAAAGCTACCCTTAATCCAAGAAAAATTAAATTTTTGATATGCAAGCAAATCATAATCCATAAGCAATATCCATATAATAATATAAATAAATGTGACAAAACAAACACAAACGCACTAAAAACGCTAAAGGGAAAACAAGCCTCGCCGGTATTCAAGGTTAACTCTTCCTTCACTTTCTTCAATTTCTAGGTCTTTTTCATTCGATTATTTTTCTTTTACTCTTTCACTACTACACTTTTTGATATGCATTTCATTCGCATTTTCATTTTCATTTTCATTTTCATTCGCATTTTGTTGCATCTTTCACTCTATTTCTAAATTATTATTCATTTTCATATTTCAGAGACTTTGAGTTTGATGGTATGGTTTTGAAATTTATGATATTTTATTTATTTATTTTAAGATTGTGTTTTTATGAGGTTTTTCTATGTTCTGCACACCAATTGTTTGTTTAATGTGTTATATTTCAAATTGAGTTTGATTTTATTTTCATTTGGGAGAAATATTTAATGGGTTATCTTTCAAATTTGAGTTATATGATGTTGAACATAAAGATTGTATGTGACTCTGTGTGTGTGTGTTACTAGCTATGATTGTATGTGACATTGATATTGATGCATAGACATTGGTAACAATTTAAGAAAATCAAAGTGATTGAATGTAACTGTTGAAGTTTTGAGATTTTAGGTAAAATGAAGAGATAATTACAAGAACTCTAAATATTATTATTGATTTTGACTTAATAGTAGCTTGATACTTGATAATCATAAGAGATATTTTTTCAATAGAATATAGTTTAAATCTTATACATATCTTATAAGATATTATACGATATTTTATAACATTCTAACACTCCCAAGTGTGTCGGTGTTACACGTTTAGTCCAAAGTGTCAGTGCTGCACTGGTGGGTAGATAGAATTTCTTTTTATTGATGTTTTTTACTTTGGTTAATTGGCATTCTAAACTTAATTATAGTGTTTGAATTTGTATTTGTACCGAGTTTAAGTGCAGAGTATGATAAGTAGCAAAAACGAGTTGTGGTAAAGTTTGAAGTTTGCTTTTATATACGTTGTTAATTTAATGATGACTGTTGAGGATGTTGCTTTGTCAATTGTTGTTTTGTTGACCTCTGTACTGTTGCTTATATTTGCTGTGTTTCTCATGCAATGGACTTGTGTGCATATGAACATGTCTTGGCATTAGAAACTATTGTGATGCATTAGAAACTATTGTGATCTTACATAGTTTCGATTATTGGTTTGCAGTTACTGATTCCCGTAATAAATACGTAGACAGCAGAAATACAGATTATTTTGGGTGTCTTATTTTTTAATTTTGAGGTTTATGACTGTGTCAGGTTTCTCGAAGAGGCGCCTACAGAGCATCCACATCAAGAGTCAGGTGTACTTTCAAAGTTGCATTCACCAGTTTCCATGGACCACCATGTTCCTCATGAAATAGGTCAGGATTCTCGGGCGGTGAAGACAATTCGTGTTGAAGGTCGTGATGCGGATAGAAGATCTCCTCTTCATTCAGTTTATCGGATGCCATTATCTTCAACCGATTCTCAGGCAGGTCATCCCGTTGGAACTGAGAACAGAATAGAATCAAGGGATGTAAAAGAGAACAGAGATATCCGTAGCGAGAAGGATGTGCGTCTTGAAAGTAGAGGAAATGACAGCAACAAGGGTACCAGATATGAAAGGGATAGTCGTAATGATACAAAAGGTGACATTAAGACAGAGAAGGACACCTTTGGTTTGGTTAGCAGCAACCCCTTGAATTGGAAAGACTCAAGAGAGAATAGGGGGAAAAGATATGCTGATTCTCCTGGTGGAAGTTTGGATTCCCAGCATATGTCACGTGGAAATACACCAGCCGATGTTGGAAGGGAGAATCCAACAGCAGAAAGAAGGGACTGTTTGGGTGCTCATGAGGCTGTTGGGGAGAACAAAGTTGATTCTAAAAGTGAAGATAGATTTAAAGATAGAAAAAGAAGTGATGTGACACATCTGGATTGGGGGGACAAGGAAAAAGAGAGAAGTGATTGCAGAAACAGTCCACAAGTTAGCAATAGCATCGGTGAAATCAAAGAGTCTGCCAAAGAAGATAGAAATGCAGAAAAGTTGGAGAGGGAGAGGAAAGATCTTCCACTAAACAAAGAAAATTCAAATGCGAGGGAAAAAGATCATATCAAGAGGGAATCAAGGAATGTAGTGGATAAAGAAGTTTCATATAATGAGAAGGAACATGGTGATGGATCAGCTAAAGTTCCTGTGCACGAAACTGTGTTACTAGAACAGAAGAAACACAAAGATACTGACAGAACTGCTGACGGTGAAGGTAGAGATAGGAGGAAAGAACGGGACACTGATTTAGAAAGTGGTCAAACTGATAAGCGCTTTAAACTTGACAAGCAATCAGAAGATGGATTTGCTGACGGGGAAGGGACTGGAGAGAAAGAGAGCGAAGACCATAGTTGTAATGTTCAACATCGCAAGAGGATGCAAAGATCCAGAGCTAGTCCTCTTGTCACCACCAATCTTGAGGCTCATTTTGGACCCCATGCCCAAGACAATGAAGAGTAATTTCTTCCTCTACTTTTTCGTTTACTTATTGAGTACCTTTTTTTTTTTTAAAATTTTAAGTTATAAAAGGTGAAGCTTCAGAGTTGTATTAGAAATTTAGAATGACTTGATATTTTTTCAGTAATTTTTTTTATTTTGTTTCTCAATTTTTATTTAGGAGGATTATGTCTACTTTTCTCAAGTTAAGCATTTTCTAGGGTTAGCACAACAACATTAGTCAACAATAGTTCATGGGTATTTTTCTAGTCTAATATGTAGGAAGAACAAGTTATTTTGTAGTGCTCACAATAGGTGAAATTTTCAGCACACAAATCCGTGTCGGTAAGTAAACGCCCTAAAAAGAATATACTTAGAATAGTGTATCAGTAATGTGTACTCTTTTTGTAACACAAGTTCTTCAATATCTTGTTTTAATAATAAATAATAAATAATGCTTTTTAAAAAAAAAAAAAAAATCTAGTTACACACTTACAGTTAGCCATCAAATATTTTGTGGGCTAAATTGGAATGCAGGTTGTTGATGACTTGATGTAATAGTTGTTTTCATACAGAAGAACTTTTGCACTTTGAAGAATATATATATTCAAAAATATATCTAATGTGGTAACTGTTGCACATTGACAAGAACTTAACTTATGTTGTTTCTCTTATGCCAAATTGATATTTTTATTCCTTTGTACTGCATTACTCTTTGTGCCTAGAAGCATCATCATGATAGAAGTCAATGCCTCATCTTTGATGTTTTGATTTAATCATACCGTTTTGGTTTTTGGATTAATTGTCCTTTGTGCTATTTTCTTTTTTCTTTTAATAATTACTTTATTTCATTTATCTTGCAGGTCTCAAGGTATTCTGCCATATTTTGTTCAATGGCTCAAAGTTATTTGGCTTCTTGTAGATTTGTGCCTTCATGAATTAATTTGGGATATCAATAGACACTGCTTTATTTAGCCCATTGGTTTAGATTCATGATATTTTCTCTCCTTTCAGATTTACTCGTCTCCTTTATACTACTTTCTT
The DNA here is from genome assembly GCA_030408175.1 of Trifolium repens. Classification (NCBI taxonomy): domain Eukaryota; kingdom Viridiplantae; phylum Streptophyta; class Magnoliopsida; order Fabales; family Fabaceae; genus Trifolium; species Trifolium repens. The sequence goes on from CP125847.1 coordinate 15,133,964, forward strand.
TTTAATTTCTCGTGTTGGGTGGAGGGGTATATTATAATGTGCGTGTCAATTGTTAGTACTTATTGGTGGAATGAAAAATATTGGAGTCAGATAGCATATTATTTCATTTGCATGTCCATTATATGTAAGTTCTCGCATTTCAGGTAAAGCAGAAGAATCGTATGTTACTTATAAAGTTGGTGAAAGCATGGAAGAACTGATCAAGTTGTGGAAGGAATATGAAACATCTCATTCTCAAGTTGAAAAGAATGCTGAAAGCTCTAACGATGGCCCCACTCTTGAAATTCGGATACCAGCTGTGAATGTTACAGCTGCAAACCACCAAGTGAGATCAAACTTCATTATTGTAATTTGGATGAGTGCCTTTGTTTTTTGAGGACATTATACATTTATCACTGTTTTTACTGCTTGCTGCTTGTGATGCCCTTGTTCTTGTTTTGCTTTCTTTTTTTTTCGTCTATTGTTGTATTCTTGTACCATGTAAGTTACAATTATAGTTGTTATTTTCTTAAGAGAATTTTGGTTCAGTGGCTTATGATAGTGTTCTTCAAATGATTTCTGCTCTCATGTTTCGTATATAATCGCGTTGCATTACATTTTTCTAGGCCCGCCTTTGGTTTTATTTATGTTGTATTCATGCTATAAATGCAAATCTGAAATTCCATTTTATTATGTTCTGTGTGATTATGAAGGACAATTTTTATTGCCTCCTCTACGTTTGGGTTTGGGCAGAATGTGGAAGTACTTCATTTCATAAAATCATTTGATGAGATGAAAGTCTTTTATTTGTTTATTTTATGTTATCGCAATTTTTGAGAGTTAATATTATTCTCTTTAGGTCAGAGGTGCCCAGCTATGGGGGACTGATGTGTACACATATGACTCTGATCTTGTTGCTGGTAAGTTTTATAATAGAAATGGTGGAGCCAGCTTTTGATTGCAAATGACCTGTGTTGGCTTGTGGAAAACTTGAAATTATTACTGATTTTACAATTTGGTTGTGTAGTTCTCATGCATACTGGTTACTGTCGCCCAACAACTTCTCCTCCTCCTACAGCGATACAAGAGTTGCGCACATTCATTCGGGTGCTACCTCCACAAGATTGTAAGTCCTTATTTTTGACCGATTTTAATCCAAAACATTGAAAACAAAAAACATGGTGAAAATGAAAATAGGGTGTTTGGATTTTGATAACAGAAAAGTGTTTTTTTTTTAAAAACCCAACTGCCCTTAGGCTTATTTTTATCTGAATTGTTATCAATGAGGTTCAGACTTGGTGGTTGGATTTTATAGGACCCTTAAACTTTTTTATATAATACTTTTTTTCTTCATAGTGAGTAATCAGTCACTGATACTGGCTTTACTATTTAAGTTCTATCTGCATAATCTAAACATGTTAATTCTGTGCAATATCAGGCTATATATCCACCCTGAGAAACAATGTACGTTCCCGAGCTTGGGGTGCTGCAATTGGTTGTAGTTATAAAGTTGAGCGGTGTTGCATTGTGAAGGTAGTAATAAAGACCTTGTGAAATCCCTTATTCTTTGAACTTCTGTCTACTGAAATTATGTAATCTCTTCATCGCGACCTCATCTTATGAAAGAAGTTGCTTATAGTTTTTTATAGAGGCTTCCTTACTGTGGATATATAACATTTAAACTTCCTAAATAAGACATAACATTTGCAAAATTTCTGAAAATGCTAGATCTATTTTCAAAATGTGTAAAAAAAAGGGTATGAAAAATGTATGAACTATATTATCCTCTTCTGTTTATTAGTTGAAGTGAAAATGAAAATACAAAACATGGGAAGTAAATGTGCCCTTAATTTTAAAAAACATGGAGAATCAGACACTTTTTATTTCATTGGTATTCAGAAAGGAGGTGGAACTATTAATCTTGAACCTTGCCTTACTCACACATCAACAATTGAGCCCAGCCTTGCACCAATGGCTGTTGAGCGGACAATAACTACCAGGGCTGCAGCATCGGTTTGTCCATTATTATCTATAATAAACAAATATTTTTGCATTGCCAAAAAAAAAAACAAATATTTTTGCATTCACAATTGAATTAATTGTTATTTCACATTCTACATCATCTTATAACCTGTTTATGTGATGACCAAACTGTCATTAGCTAAGAAAAATGCGAGTTTGGTTGAATTTTAAGGTGGAAAAAGTCTGTTTGATTCCATACGAGGGACTTGCTAAACTCTTCATATTTACAATTTGAAGTGATTTACTTTATCATCTATACAAAATCAATTCTTCTTTAATACTTCGAAAACATAATTCCCAAGTACTAGTCATTTTTTCAATTTCATCTCTTCAAGTAAATTCTTTCATATTCAATTCTACCAAAATCTAGCACATTCAACCTAACTTGGTCACCTTTGTTCTTCAGAATACTTCGCGGAAGCAAAGATTTATAAGAGAAGTTACAATTCAGTACAACCTCTGCAATGAGCCCTGGTATGCTGCTTTCAGTTGGCAAAGTAGAGTCTACTATAATATAGTAATATATCATGTTGTCATAGAACAAAATTAATGACCAATCTTGTGGATTCTTTTTAATATTTGAAGCAATGTTGTTTTGGGTGATAATGTTTATAGTCTCCCTCTTGGATATAGGGTGCAACAACTTTGTTTTTGTAGCTTGATTTCAGTATTTAATAATTGTATAACCCTCAGGATCAAGTATAGTATTAGCATTGTTGCTGACAAGGGACTAAAAAGGCCACTCTATACCTCTGCTCGCTTGAAAAAGGGAGAGGTTCTGTATCTGGAGACACACTCGTGCAGGTATGTTTAACAAGATTCTTTACTAAAATGAGTGATATGTATCTCAATTGTTATAAGCTTTTTATTTGATTTCCATTTCAATTCTTTTTAAAATTTATAATCTATCTTACATGCAACTTTGTTGTAAATTTGAAACCATTGTGGACTCTCCCTCTTCTTCCAGAAATTGCTTCTCAGTATCCATTTGATCAAAGCTTGAATGATAGTGTCATTACTGTTTTTATAACAAATATACTACTAGTATTCTGGACTCGATTATAACCAAAAAAATGCTTAAATTTGATTGATTCAAATATAAGCAAAGATCAACTTTATTATTTCAAAAATACCCTTAAATTATTTCTTAATATTGTGAGGAGATGACCATTATAATCAGGGTTAGATAAATAAATGTATTTCCTTTACTACATGAGATCAAAAAAATTAAATGCACTTAAAGTGTGAATGTAGATATTTTTGCTTATAATCGAGTCCGGAGGGAGTATCTTTAGTAAGTGTAAAAGATTACTTGTTTAATTTTTGTACATCTCAAAGGATCCATGATGACGGTCATCTCTCTATTCTGTTTCCATGGTCCTATTGAAGTATGAGGTCTCATCAAAACCATGAAGAAATTCTCATCATTATTAATTCTTTGTAGATACGAACTCTGTTTCGCTGGAGAGAAAATGGTCAAAGCTATACCAGCAACTCAGTTGCACGATCCAGATAAAGAAAAATCTCAAAATCATCTGCATTCAGCAAATGGTGACAAATCTGATTCTGATACAATAATGGTTGATGTATTTCGCTGGTCTCGTTGTAAGAAGCCTCTACCCCAGACACTGATGCGCACAGTCGGCATCCCCCTGCCTCTTGAACATGTAGAGGTATTTTTGAATCAATCTTTCATTTCTTTTCTACTGGCACGTGAATGTTGAATGTTGTCGTTTGTCTTTACTAGTCTTATTTTCTGCCAAGTTTTTCTGATCCCAAAGCCCTTATATGAAAACCTTTGTTTGGCTTGCTTTAACGTGTGCAGAATCAATTGATTTGAAAAATATAATGTTATTAGAATTAATTGTCAAATTCAAATATTTGCTACTTAAGCTCAATAATTGACATTTTGTATTTTCTGATGCTAAGGTGCTAGAGGAAAATATAGACTGGGAAGATGTACAATGGTCACAAACTGGTGTTTGGATTGCAGGAAAGGAATATCCCCTTTGTAGGGTGCATTTCTTGTCAAAGAATTAGTTCATTGACCTGTTTTTATTTTAAATGTTAAGATGGAATGAAAAACCAGTGTTGGGATTATATATATAGTTTTCTTTTGTATACTTTTCTGTAGTTGTTTGTAGATGCTGTCTTGAAATTCACAGGTTGGAATAACACCAGAGATTTGTGACATGCATTAAATTTAGTTCATAGAAGACTGGCATCAATGTTGTATTCATAAATTAATCTGTTATTTAGTTACAAGATGTTTGTTTATTGACAATGATGACATGATCTTATTAGATCTTACCAATGGAAGAAGAGTTCATGCTCAAGCGGTGGGAATTGTTACAATTGAAAATCACTAAAATCTAATAGAAGTTTGATGTGATATCTCTGTTAAATTATGTAGGTTTTTTCTTGGTCAAAAAATTATGTAGGTTTAATAACACTTTTGACACTTCAAACCAATTTAGCAATTTTGGCCCGTTGATTTTAGTGATTTTAGCCCCTCACATTTTACCCATTTTGACTTCGAAGTTTCCTACTAGTTTTCCTCCAATTCTACGATGAGTTGACAATTTTTTATGATGTGAAATTCTAGTCAATCGGTTAGAGCATATACATAAAGTAGGGTTTCAAACCCCAAAAATCACTTATTTCTCATCTTCATTAACATTTTCCATCAATTTGATCCTGTGAAAATTCTTCTCATCTTATAATTGTCTTCAAATGTGCTAAAACTTCGGTATTTACCATGCAACTCTATCTAAAAACTACTAAATACCTATAAAATTACTACTAAAAACTTCAGATGTCTATGTGTCTAACTGTCGTCAACGGGAACACAATTTAACCCTAGTCTATCTTGTGTTTCATAACAAAGTAAAGTTTCCAAAGTGAACCTTCAATTTTAACAAAGACTCTACATCCCGTAAATTTCCATCAATTCATTTCAAAGCTAGGACTTTTGCACATCTTTATGCCTTAGCTTGAGGGTGTGTTATACAATATAGCACACACTATAGTTGTTAGCTTGTGAAGCAAGAAAGTTAATTATACGGTTTATTGTGTCACAAACAATATTATTCTTATTTTTTTTTTTGTTATTATCCCTTTATGTCATGAAAGGTTATAAAGTGATGAAATTTTGGTAAAAATAAAATTAGAATGAATTCTTATGACGTATAAAAATTTATTTGACCTCCTTAATAAATGCTAAAGGGTCATATTAACTCATCATTGAACTTAAGAGAGATTAAATAATTATTAAATTTTAGGAAGTCTTTTTACAACTCTAAAAGTTCTAAAATTGTTTAATTGATTTAAGGAGAATGCGAGCTTTATAAATATAAAAGTGAAAAAATCATATTTCATTTGATATATCGAACATAATATTTTATCCCACTGAAGTAACATAGGTTCAATGCGTTTATGATGGCGATTGTCCGAGAAAAATGTGTTGGTATCCTTATAAACCGAAGTGTCATTCTCATACTTGTAAATGTAATTAAATATAAAGTTTCCGTAGATTATGAGTGGACGCCCCAATTGAATATGTAACACCCAAACCCGTTATTTAATAAAATTCTACTTTTATAAAATATAAAAATAGCGGTTCGAGCATTACAAATACTTCTTACAAAACACTTACTAATAATTTAATTAGTGGGTATACCATTTATTACAAAAATATTTCTAAAATAATACATCCTTAAATGAATTTGAAAATAGGAACAAAACTCTACACATAGGATACCAATTGCCCGTGTCGTGATCAGAGCGAAGCTTCACCGAGACATACCAACTGAAGAATCTGGACCCAAACCAGTACATATACACAAAATAAGAGAGTTAGTTTCAATTCAAGTTCATAATAGTAAGTATTAGGTACACTTACATTATGGAAACATTCATAATAAAACTAGATTACATACTTATCAAGTAACATGCAATCAATATTCGTAATGGCAATAAACTATACTCATTACCATGCAATTAAACATATAACCAAGTTCTCATTATTCAATCAATCTCAATTATAATGATAATGGAAAAACACAATCACAATTACCAAATAACAATTAGAGTGCACAACTTCCTAATGCAAACTAATGGAACACGTAATGTATGTCACCCTAGACATCTCTAATGCATGTGGTACCCGCATCAAATTAGGATAAACATATATCCATCGCATCAAGTCAGTTTTAAGTCATGGTGGACCTCGCTCAAGTTGACTCATGAATGCATGAATGTACACATACCAAATAATGATGATAACACTACACATCTACTCATGAATAATAGACCACTCATCCCTATTATTCCTTCTCAGTTTGCATCAAATTCTCATCATCATATCATCATTAAGGAATACATTCAAGCAAAATACAACAACACACTCATCATCATGAACATCATAATTCATCATCATTAATTAACGTTTAATCATCACACATCATTACTAATTATCTATCATCATGATTAACATAATCTCATATCAACATACTCATAACTCATAGTTAATTAACATGTACAATAACACATAACATCTAAGTTAATCATAAGTCATCATTCTCACTTTCAATCAAACATACACATATAAGCATGTTATCATCATACCAACTCAAGATTCAATCAATCCAAATCTATAATATGTTATAAGACCAAATCTAATCATGTTATAAACTCACTCTCATCATACAACATGAAGAAATTTCTCAAAATCAGGTCTTGGTCGCTGGGCGACAGCTAGCGAAGAAACAAGCGAGAAAAGGCAGCAAGGTTATCGTCCAGAGCGAAGCCCGGTCGCTGGTGGTCGCTGCCCAGACAGAATGTTCTGTTTCGGGTTTAAATGAGAATCAACACGAAATTCATCATCCAATACCCAAAATACAGAAAGTTACCAACTTTAAGCTTATAAAATCATGCTAAACATAGAAGTACAATTTAAAACATCATCAAACATCATTTCATACAATAAAGCATGGATTTTTCATGTATTATTTCATAAAACCCATTTTTGAGCAATACCCCATTTTTTTCATAAAATCATAAAATCAATCCATCAATCTATGTAATAGCAAGAGTAGGATCATTGAAACATATCATTCTAACACAACAAGCATTAATAAAACACATTCCCTAACATTCCAATCCCCATCAAGAGATGAGAGATTTTGGGTATGGAGATTAGACATCTCCCCTCTCTTTAACTATCTCTATGAATTAAAAAACTACTCTCTTACCTTCTATTAAGATGAACACTTGAGTCCTTCTTCTTCTTCTTCTTCTTCTTCTTCTTCTTCTTCTTCTTCTTCTTCTTCTTCTTCTTCTTCTTCTTCTTCTTCTTCTTCTCTCTCTACCTCTTTCTCTATTTTTCTCTTATGAGCTCTTACTCACTCTAACCCTATAACTCTATTTAAAACCTAATGTTTTACAAAGACCAAATTATCCTTCCTCTTTGTCTAAGCCCAATTAACTTAAGCCCAACCATTCTATTCTTTCACAACACTACTCACTCACTTAATAAAATAATTACTCTACTCTTTCCTAAAATGGACATTATCTCACTTAATAATAATTAACCCAATAAAATACTATAAAAAAGGTTATAAATTATAATAAATCTAATAAAATAAAAATACGGGTGTTACAGAATACATAAACACACTGCTAGAATATTTCATGAGTAATTTAATTTTCTTTTGCTTTTATACTTTAGGATGCTACAATTGAAATGAAATAAAGCATCAAAGAATATTATCTATATTTGTGTTCTTTTTACTTAATTTGGAGATGTTGTTTTCAACTTTAAAAATCAATTTTTAAAATTATGCAACCAAATAAATTACAGGGTTGAGTCGCGGACTAGGAAGTTCTCTTTAAAATCTTTCACGGCACTACTCAAAATTATGCAAATAGACAATCGATAACGACATCCCCAAGATAAAACAAAATAATTTAAATATGGCACTACGACCACTCAAATATGGCATTGTGGCCACTATAAACAAAGCAAATAAAAGAAAAATGTTCAAATGAAGAGAACAGAGAGAAGGGAGAGATTTTCGAAATTGGATAAATATCTTGAGTAATATTTAAGAAGTGAGGTGTACTCCTCTATATACATAGGAGGCTTGAAACTGAAAAGGAGAAAAGTTCTCCACTTACAAATTGAAATTCTTCTCTATATTAAAATTCACAGGTTGGAATAACACCAACGATTTGTGACATGCATTAAATTTAGTTCACAGAAGACTGGCATCAATGTTGTATTCATAAATTAATCTGTTATTTAGTGACAAGATGTTTGTTTATTGACAATGATGACATGATCCTATTAGAACTTACCAATGGAAGAAGAGTTCAAGCTTAAGTGGTGGGAATTGTTACAATTGAAATATTCTTTTATAATATAGAAGTTTGATGTATTATCTGTTAAATTATGTAGATTTTTTCTTGGTCAAAGAATAATGTAGGCTTAATAGCACTTTTGACACTTCAAATCACTTTAGCGATTTTGGCCTGTTTATTTTAGTGATTTTAGCCCCTTACATTGTATCCCTTTTGACTTTGACGTCTCCTACTAGTTTTCCTCCAATTTGATGAGTTAACTATTTTTTATGATGTGAAATTCTATTCACTCAGTTGGAGGATAGTAATAAAGTAGGGTATCCATAAAGGCTTCCACCTAATGTCCCAGCAGAATTTCCAACTAAATAGCCTAGTAGAGTAGACTTAACTCTCTAGCACATAAATAGAATTCCTTCTTTACATAAGAACTTCCTACCTCATCACTTAAGGGCTTACCTGTTGACTACAAGTTGTTTCCCCTACCAGCCTGGTAAAATTCGTTGAGTTTGTTAATTCTCAAAGAGAGGATATGGTTTTAGGACTAATTCTCAAAGAGAGGATATACAATAAGAAATCATATATCAATTTAAGCTTGTATTGAAGACAAACTTCATTAAGGTACAATGATATAAATAACTCTCAATAGAGAGGATGTAACTAAGGCTCATGTATCATTCTTGTTCTTGGATTTAAGATTCTCTTTGAGAATAAGAACATGTCTTTTACATACCAAGATGTTGAATGTTTAAGATTAACATTAATGATTCATTCATACTTTTGTAAGTGCTTTTGATATGTCATCATCATAAGATGCACAAATTTATACTTCACATCTGAAAAGCTCTCAAGGTATAAGCACTTAGGTGTGTTTCCATATGCGCAGAAAAACTCACTCGTTGAGTTATCATGATTTCACATTGTTCTTTGTGCATTGATGATCTGGGTGCAGAGGATGGAAGCATTGTTACTCCCTCTGTCCCAAATCTTTAGTCCTTTTAAACTTTTAGTTTTGTCCCAAAACTTTGGTCCTTTTAAAAAACCAAAACACAATTAATCACACCTTACCATTTATACCCTTTCAAAAAGTAATGTATTTATTAAATGGAGTTTCTCTTTCTTAAGAAGGTTTACACAATTGACCAAATTGTGTAACCTTGGTGAATTCAGTGGTGATTTCCATTCACGTGTGTGTGTGTGTGTGAAACCTAGCAACGGAGGTACTCCTTCTGTTTCTTTTTAACTGTCCAAAACATCGTATTTAATATTCCTATTTTACTATCCATTTGATGTGTTAAGAGTACTATTTGTCAATTGTAACTTCTGTCAATAAAACTAATTAATGCTATATATTTTAAAAAAAAATTATCTTTTTTAAAAAAAAATTAGTGCATAAAAAATACTTTTTTTAATTTGGTGTTACTATTCAAAATGAACACTTAAAAAAACGAAGGGAGTAATAAACATAACACAAGAGTTTCGAAGATTATATATAAACTAGCATTAACCAACATTCGAGTGATGTTTCCGATGATGAAGAATCGCTAGAAATCCATTCTCTTGAGTGCTTGGATATGTTTTTCTCTCTAAAAATTGATTCCTTATTTCTGACCAAACCTCAATTTATAGAACTTTAAAAGATTTTTATTTTTGCGCCATTGTGCCACAATTTTCTCCCATCGTGGCACGATTTCATCATAATTAAATCCAATAATTTGTGCTTCACACTGCGGTGTGATGGGCTTCTGGCGCGGGGCAATTTCCATAGAATTGAAACACTTGATTTTTTTAATTATCATTTTTGCCTTGTTTTGCATTTTTTCCTCGAACTCTTAATTGTCTTCAAATGTGCTAAAACTTCTTAGGTATTCACCATGCAACAATCTATCTAAAAGAAACTAAGTACCTATAAAATTACTACTAAAAACATCATATGTCCGGGTGTCTGACTGTCATCAACGGGAAACACAATTTAACCCCACTCTTTCTTGTGTTTCATCACAAAGTAAAGTTCCCAAAGTGAACCTTCAATTTTAACAAAGACTCTACATCCCGTACATTTCAATCAATTCATATCCAAGCTAGAAGTTTTGTACATCTTTATGCCTTAGCTTGAGGGTGTGTTACAAAATATAGCACACACTATAGTTGTTAGCTTGTGAAGCAAGGAAGTTAATTATGGGGTTTATTGTGTCCCAAACAATACTATGCTTGTTTTTTATTATCCCTTTATATCATGAAAGGTTATAAAGTGATAAAATTTTGGTAAAAATAAAATCAGAATGAATTCTTAAGACATATCAAAATTTAGGGATTGGTTATTGTCCATAAAGACAATCTTTATGGACCGTCCATAAACCAATCAAAAGACAACAACTTTACTCATGCGCCCCCCATTTTACTCGCGCGCCCCCCATATTACTCACACACCCCATAAGTGAGGAAAATTTCTCATGCACCCCCCAAATTTCTCACGCACCCCCAAATTTCTCGCGCACCCCCCAAATTTTTCATGCACCCCCCAAATTTCTCGTGCACCCCCTAAATTTCTTGTTTACCCCCAAATTTCTCGCGCACCCCCCCAATTTCTAATGCACCCCCCAAATTTTTCATGCACCCCCAAATTTTTTTTTGTCCCCACACATTTCTAGCCTAAACCATTTTGTTGTGGGAATGGTTTCACATATATACACTCCAAAATCATTAAGTGCATAAGATGGTTTTGAAGTACAACATATAATTAGAATCATTATTTTTTATTTTTTTTGGGTACAATTATAATCATTATTTAAAATCATTTAACAATAATTTTGGTTTCTTATATAAGACAATCTAAATCATTTAATCACAATTATTATTTTTATTCTAATTATAGGGTTGTACTCCAAAACCATTTTATGCACCTATTGGTTTTTTATTACAACCATCTGAAACCATTCTCACAGCAAAATGGTTTAATGGTTTTTTATTATAATCATTATTTTTTAGTTTTTTGGTACAATTATAATCATTACAGTATTTAAAACCATTTAACAATAATTTTGGTTTTTCATATAAGACAATCGAAACCATTTCTATTTTAATTATAGGGTTGTAATCTAAAACAATCTTATGCACTTAATGGTTTTTGAGTGCATATCTCTGAAACCATTTCCACAGCAAAATGGTTTAAGATAGAAATGTGGAGGGGATCAAAAAAAAATTGGGGGGCAAAAGTCATATGGGGGTGTGCGAGAAATTTGGGGGGTGCATGAGAAATTTTTGGGGTGCGTGAGAAATTTGGGGGGTGCATAAGTAATTTGGGGGGTGCACAAGTAATTTGGGGGGTGCATGAGAAATTTGGGGGGTGCACGAGAAATATGGGGCGCTAGTCAGTTGGGGGGCGCGCGAGAAAGTTGGGGAGTGTGTGAGTAATATGGGGGGCGCGCGAGTAAAATGGAGGGCGCATGAGTAAAGTTGTTGTCTTTTGATTGGTTTATGGACGGTCCATAACTTTGCCCCAAAATTTATTTGACCTCCTTAATAAATGCTAAGGGGTCATATTAACTCATTGTTGAACTTAAGAGAGATCAAATAATTATTAAATTTTAGGAAGACTTTTTACAACTCTAAAAGTTCTAAAAACTGTTTAATTGAGGTAAGGAGAATACAAGCTTTATAAATATAAAAGTGAAAAATATCATATTTCATTTGATACAATGCAAAGGTTGAAAAATATGGCAAAAATTGTCAAATTTATTTATATTATGATTATCCTTCTTTCCCTATTTCTTATTGCAACAAGTACTTTTGGTAAGCATTTTTATCTCATTTGAAACTTTCATTCTTAACTTCGAACACAATATATTATCCCATTCAAGTAACATTAAATCTTTTTTCTCGTTTTGCATATTATAGTGAATCTTCCATGTGTTTATGATGGTGATTGTCCGAGAAAATTGTGTCAATATCCTTCAAAAGCGAAGTGTCGTTATAATAAGTGTACATGTATTTAATTATAAAGTTCCGTATATTATGAGTGGCAGACCCAAGTGAATACATAAACACACCGCTAGAATATTTCATGAATTGTTATGTACTTATTGTGATGATACTCAATAATTTAATTTTTTTTTCCTTTGTCATATATATATATATATTAATAAATATAGGTAATTACATATGAAATGAAATAAAGTATTAACGAATGTTATCTATATTTGTGTTCTTCTTACATACTTTGGAGATGTTTTCAATTTTGAAAATTATGCAACCAAATAAACTATAGGGTTGAGTCGCGGACTAGGATGCTCTCTTTAAGACGTTTCGCAGTACTACTAAAAATTATGCAAGATAGACAATCAATAACGACATCCACAAGATAAAATAACTCAGTTCAATTATGGCACTACAACCACTCAAATATGACATTGCGGATACTATAAACAAAGCATAGAAAAAAAATATTCAAATGAAGAGAACAAAGAGAAAAGGGAAAGATTTCGAAATTGCAGAAATATCTTGAGTAATTAAGAAGTGAGGCTGACTCCTCTATATACATAGGAGGCTTAAAACTGAAATGGAGAAAAATTCTCCACCTACAAATTGAAATTCACAGGTTGGAATAACACCAGAGATTTGTGACATGCATTATGTTGTGAAAATGAATGGATTGTAGTTCATTTATTTTGCGGAAGTTGAAGCATTGTGATTCGAAATGAAAGAGATAAACACAATGGTCTTGTAAGACTTTTGAACTAATGTGTGTGAATTGGAAAAAAGTGTAGTGGGAACAAATCCCACATTGCTCAAGTCATTCACCTTAGTAGTGTTTATATACCTTAAAGTGACTAATAGGGGTGTGAACCAAGGGGTACTCTATTTTATAAATGGCAGACTGCGCACACCTTGTCCTGATTACCACACGTGTGTGCCGCCGTCCGGGCCGGGCTTGGGCTTGGTGATGTATAATTTTTTAGTCACGGAATTAATTAATTTTTATTAATTAATTTTAAAAAAGTTGTTCAGCGCTAGCTTCTTCCAATCCTTTGCTGATTCTAAAACGGATTGTCATTAAGCGGCTTAATCACACATTAATTTTCAGTCTCCCACGAATAAATCCCTTGTTTGATCAGTTTTGGTATTACTTCTTCTTCCTTCCTCATTTACAAAATACGAAAAACAATTCTCTAATCAGAGCACCGAAAAAATTTCTCCCTTCAATTTTCTTCGAAATGTTTTCTCTATTTTCGTTTTGTGTTTCATTGGTTTTGAAACCGGTATTGTAGTATCGGTTAAAATTGATATTGTTGTATCAAGTTCGAGTAATTTAGTTGAATTACTCAAGAAGGTGTTCCTTCCGATCGTTATCGTGCAATAATCGATTGGGTACAGTATCAAACTGGGCTGTTTTATCCTGGAGGCAGCACGGTTGATTGTCTGCTTTGCACAATTCGAACAGTACCGTGAAACATCTTAAAGAGAGTGTATTGATCCGCGACTCAGCCAGTAACTTATTCGGTTCTAATTTTTTAGAAAATTATTATTTTTTAATATCAAAACAACACATTTAATTGAGTTCATAGAAGACTGGCATCTATGTTATATTCATAAATTAATATGTTATTTAGTTACAAGATGTTTGTTTATTGACAATGATGACATGAACTTATTAGAACTTACCAATGGAAGAAGAGTTCATGCAGTTCAAGCTTAAGTGGTGGGAATTGATACAATTGAAATATTCTTTAATACTATAGAAGTTTGATGTATTATCTGTTAAATTATGTATGTTTTTTCTTGGTCAAAAACTAATTTAGGCTTAATAGCACTTTTGACAGATCAAATCAATTTAGAGATTTTGGCCTGTTTATTTTCGTGATTTTAGCCCCTCACATTTTATCCTTTTTGACCTCGAGATCTCCTACTAGTTTTTCTCCAATTTTACGATGAGTTGACAATTTTTTATAATGTGAAATTCTAGTCACTCGGTTAGAGAATATAAATAAAGTTGTGTTTTTTTGTTGGTTTTTGAGTCTACAATCAACGTTGGAGCATTGTCAAAACTTTTCTACACTCATTTCGTGCGACAGATAAGATAATCTGCCTTTTGAAGCAATTCTTTTGTGCATTCTTAGTTTCAAAATTGGTATTACACTATAATCATATAACTATATATGACGATACTCAATGTATCCACAGAGGCTTCGACCAAGTGTCCCAACAGGATTTTCAACTCAACAGTCTAGTAGAGTCGACCTGACTCTAACATATAAACAGACTTCCTTCCTTACCCATAAGGACTTCCTACCTCAACACTTGAGTGCTTCCTTGTTGACTACAAGTTGTTTCCACTAACGGCCCGGTCAAATTCGTTGAGTTTGTATCAGTATGACACAAAGTTAGGACTCTAATTCTCAAAAGAGGGGATGTAACTCTATCTAAAAGCTACTAAACACTTATAAAATTACTACTAAAAACATCATATGTCTGTGTGTCTGACTATCATCAACGGGAAACACAATTTAACTCCACTATTGCAAAGTAAAGTTTCCAAAGTGAATCTTCAATTTTGATAAAGGCTCTACATTCCGTAAATTTCCATCGATTCATTTCCAAGCTAGGACTTTTGAACATCTTTATGCCTTAGCTTGAGGGTGTGTTACAAAATATAGCACACACTATAGTTGTTAGCTTGTGAAGCAAGGAAGTTAATTATGGAGTTGTATTGTGTCACACACAATATTATTCTTGTTCTTTTTATTATCCCTTTCTATCATGAAAGGTTATAAATTTGGTAAAAAGAAAATTAAAATGAATTCTTAAGACGTATCAAAATTTATTTGACCTCCTTAATAAACGCCAAAGGGTCATATTAACCCATTATTGAACTTAATAGAGATTAAATGATTATTAAATATTAGGAAGTCTTTTTACAATTCTAAAAGTTATAATTTGTCAAAAAAAAATAATGCTAAAAGTTATAAAAACCGTTTAATTGATATAAGGAGAATACAAACTTTAGGAAGTCTTTTTACAACTCTAAAAGTTCTAAAATTGTTTAATTGATTTAAGGAGAATGCGAGTTTTATAAATATAAAAGTGAAAAAATCATATTTCATTTGATATATGCAAAGTTTGAAAAATATGGCAAAACTTGTCAAATTTATTTATGTTATGATTATCCTTCTTTCCCTATTTCTTATTGGAACAAGTCAAATTGGTAAGCATTTTTATCTCATTTGAAACTTTCATTCTTAACATCGAACACAATATTTTATCCCATTCGAGTAACATTAATTCCTTTTTCTCGTTTTACATTATAGAGAAGGTTGAATGCATGTATGATCGTGATTGTCCGAGAAAATTATGTCAATATCCTTTAAAAGCGAGGTGTCGTTCTCAAAGATGTCAATGTTGTTTTTAGATTATGAGTGGCCGACCCAAATAAATACATAAACACACTGCTAGAATATTTCTTGAGTTTTTTTTTTTTTTTTGCAAAATGTATTTATTGGTCCTTTAAGTTTTATGTTTGTAATAGATTGGTCCTTTAAATTTTTTAAGGAACAAATAAGTCCTTTAAGTTTTTTAAGTAACAAATAGGTCCTTTAAGTTTGTAATTTATAACATCTAGGTCCTATTTTTTAAGTAATTGGGAGACCTAGATGTTACAAATTATAAACTTAAAGGACCTATTTGTTACTTAAAAAACTTAAAGGACTTATTTGTTACTTAAAAAACTTAAAGGACCAATATTCTGTTACAAACATAAAACTTAAAGGATCAATAGATGTATTTTACTTTTTTTTTTACAAAAGAATATTTCATGAGTTGTTATGTACTTATTGTGATGATACCAAATAATTTAATTTTCTTTCGGTTTTTAAAATTTCACAGACTTAGTTGCTTTTATACTTTAGGATGCTACAATTGAAATGAAATAAAGCATTAAATAATATTATCTATATTTGTGTTCTTCTTACTTAATTTGGAGCTATTGTTTTCGACTTTAAAAATCAATTTTGAAAATTATGCAACCAAATAAATTACAGGGTTGAGTCGCGGACTATGAAGTTCTCTTTAAAACGTTTCACAGCACTACTCAAAATTATGCAAGATAGACAATCAATAACGACATTCTCAAGATAAAACAACTCAGTTTAAATATGACACTACGACCACTCAAATATTGCATTGCGGCCACTATAAACAAAGCATAGAAAAGAAAAATATTCAAATGAAGAGAACAGAGAGAGAAGGGAGAGATTTCAAAATTGCAGAAATATCTTTAGTAATTAAGAAGTGAGGCTGACTCCTTGTGATGGCAATGGGTGCCCACGGGTGCGGGTTTGATACTATGCTCAAAGGCTGTTCGGGTGGCAAAATAAAACTCACACCCACACCTGTTGGGTTCGGGTTTTTTAACCCAAACCCGCAATAAAAACACGCATAATTAATTACAAGCCCAAACCCGACCCGAATTCTATTTGATAAAATGAAAAATGTAGCATAGTTTGGTAATATAGTTCACAAATGTCAAAATAGTAATTACTTAGTTTGCATATGACAATACAATAATAACATAGTTTGGTAACATAGTCTTCAAAATAGATTTTCAAGAAATTAAATTACAATTAAGATCTTCGAAGGAAATTCAAACACAAGCATTCCAAAATAGACTTTCAAGAAATTAAATTAAAATTAAAATTAAGATCTTCTAACTAAAAGGAGGTTGTGTCAGATGTGAAGGAATGAGTGAAAAACCTTAATTTTACACTTATATATACATAGAGATAATTATGTAATTTAACATATATTCGGGTGGGTATTCGGGTTTTGGGTGTGAGTTTGATACTACCCAAACCCACACTCATATATTCGGGTGTCACCCAAACCCAAAACCAGTCAACTCGAGTTTCACTCGTTGACTTGGGTTTGAGTTCGAGTGGATCTATCGATTCAGATTTTCCTGCCATCCCTACTGACTCCTGGTATCGTTTGGCCCAACTTTTTTGAGCTTTTCGTCTACTTTAAAGGAGAAGTTGGGCCAAACATGTTTTATTAAAAGTTCTTGCAAAATTAAGGAGCTTAATTTTTGTGAAGAAAAAACTCAAAATAAGTACTTTAATGAAAGTAGGTTTTGGTAGCTATTTAACAACTTCTCAGAGCTTTTTACAATCTACCGCCTTCGATACACGCTGACAACATTTTTAATTTGCATGCCTGCGAAATGCGCCGCTGGGTTTTATTTTGTATGATACTATTATGAAGATTTCTCTTCCCACCCCCCAGTGGCGGAGCTAGGCTCCAATGTTGGGGGGGGGGGGGGGCGACAAAGTTTGATTTTTTTTTCTATGGGGTGTTAAAAATGCATAAATAGTTAATTTTTATGTGTCTTAATAACATATCAAATGAAAAAAAAAAACTAAACCAAGATAACACTTAAAGTTCACACATTTATTCAAAATCAAAAGAAACTCAAAAAATTCAATTAAAAAAAAGATAAATATACATAGACCAAAACTATTATTTCATAATTAATTGTGGTAAATTAATGACTATAGGCAAACTTGCATCATTGCATTTCAAAAAAACCACAAAAAAGCAAAAAATGCAGCTATATATATATATATATATATATATATATATATATATATATATATATATATATATATATATATATTTAATAAAAATATTTATATATAATATATACCTATTAAAAATGAAAATTTTGGGGAGGGCCGCGGCCCACACATAGCTCCACCCCTGCACCCTCCGCTTTTCTTTTTCACCCCCTGAGTTTTCGTTTATGCCCTTGAGAAGGAAGTTCGGTAAATGCGAACCGATATTATGCTAAATTTACACCTCCTCTACTGAGCCAAAGTTCGGTAAATGCGAACCAATTTTTTTAAAAGTGCGGGTTTCAAAAACCGCTCGCTTGGTAGTTCAGTAAACAAGTACAAAAGTTTTTCTTTATAGATACAGAACATTAACTCCCTCCTTTCATTTCAACGTTCTAAATTTTTCAAAAACCGCTCGCTTGGTCATGCATGTTCCAGTATATATAATTATTGTTCAAATACCCTTTTACTCAAGTATTTTTAATGATTTATGTTCTTTTTATTGTGAAAACAATACACAATGATAAACGTTTTTTTAGTAAAAAATGATATAAGTTTTTACTCATGAATTTTAATAATATCGTTAATATTATTTATTTTATTAATCTATTTAACTTATTTTATGTTAAATCTTCAATTTTAAGGAGAATATGATCATTTGAAGTTTGACCGAAAGATAAATAAAATTTAGTCTAAAATTATTTCTCACAAATTTGAATTCACCCGAACGATTCATTTTTAAAAGAAACTCAATAATTTTTTGAGTCCAATCAATTGGTTATTAAAATGACTTTTAAATCCAGTCATTCTAATTAAAATGTCTTATCAAATTATTTAATATGATAATCATGTCTTTGA
Organism: Trifolium repens; assembly: GCA_030408175.1. Lineage (NCBI taxonomy): Eukaryota > Viridiplantae > Streptophyta > Magnoliopsida > Fabales > Fabaceae > Trifolium > Trifolium repens. The sequence goes on from CP125847.1 coordinate 15,152,782, forward strand.
ATAAAATATTTTTTGTAAAAATTTGTTTCATTTTTCAAATATTTTAGTTAGGCTTAAATATGCTTTTGGTCCCTATAATTATGCCTTGTTTTGAAAAGAGCCTCTGTATTTTTTTTTAATTTTAGTCCCTGCAATATCTCAAAACTTTTTAAATGGCCTCTGACCCGGATTTCTTAATGACATGTGATGACAGAAATTTCTATGGTATTATTAGTGTTAGTATTAATAATAAAATGACCAAGACATGCTCAAATACGAAGGAAAATCTACAAAAGTAGAGAAAAACATCAAGACAAGGTCTAAGATGCCAAAAGACAAGAAAAAACCCAAAAAGTGAAGAAAATGAGTATTTCATCGTAGCACGATGGCTTCCATCGTGCCACGATGGGAGCTACTTGTTTGCCAAGAAAACAGAAGAAATAAATCTGCAAAATATTTGTTTATCGCAGCACGATGCCCCTCATCGCAGCACGATGACTTTACTTGGCGACCAAGCTGATGAAATGCACAGGATCAGTTATAAATTTGAACTGAATCTTCCCATCGTACTGCGATGGACCTATCGCAGTACGATGGCTTGATGAGGCCTAATACGAAAACTATAAATAGAGCATTCCTCTCATTGTTTAATTCATTCATAAATAGTAGAACATTCTCTACTATAAGGAGAGGTTCAGAGGAGCTCTATTGGGCATAGTTTTCTCCCCTTACGGGAAAACTAACTCAGCAAGGTATGTTTTCTTTAGGCTTTTAAGTTTAGATTATTCTTTTGTAATTTAAATATGTAGTTTTTTGTATAGTTGCCTTAGGTTGTGGTGGAGATGATGAACTCCCCTATGAATATTTGGAGTTTGTGATTGAGTCAAAGTTATAATAAATCGTTATTCAGTATTATGTTTGTTATTTACTTTCTTGCACTTTAATAACGTATTCTCGTAATCTGGCCGGATAAGCGGGAGCGCTCATAGAATTGATATTAGGTATTTACTTAATATGGTCCGGAACTAGTAGTAAATAATGCTAGGTGTATAGAGACGGTAACATCCTGAACTAGTCGCGACCTGAGCGGTTAGAGGAGGAATCAGGAACTAGGTGTGAACTGAGCACTTGGAAGCTGAACAGCCCGATACTAGGACCTAGAGGCATTGGATGGGTGAAGGTAATAAAGCATGTGTAATAAATAACTCACATAGTAATTAGGGTATGTGATACAGCGAGGTTAGACTCTCGTAGGTACCTTAGTTATTAACAAAGGGAAACTTCAATATACATAGTGTAACAGTAAGGTGTTACTACAATAAAGGAAAAGTCACCGCCGAACAATAATCTGAGTAACTATGTTATACACCGTTCATGCCAAATATGAAGAAGGGAGTGAGTCCAACCACCATACATATACTCTATGTTTCTGAATCTATCTATCTATCTATTTATCTATCTATTTATCTTTATATTTTCTGCAAGCATTACGCTTCTTTTTATAAAAACCTTTTTCCAAAGCCAAAGCGAATGCAAATATACAAACTTAAATAACGCTAGCGATGCTGCGGCGCGATCCCTGTGGATACGAACTCATTCTAGACACCTATAGTGTGAATTATTACTCGACGACAGACTGATGCACTTGCCAGGATGCAGTCAACATGTCACTTGGATTGTGTCGTAGCAGACACTGAGTATGATTTAAAGCTGACGTGACCAATTTTTAAAACATGTGGCATTACACGTTTTAATTTTAATTAGTTTATTTGTTTTCTGAAAATAAAAAGGAAAAGTAATTTTAATTAAAAATAAAAAGAAAAATGATTGTGTAATGTGACATGTTTTAAAAATTGGTCACGTCAGCTCTAAATCATACTCAGCTTCTGCCACGTCACAATCCAAGTGAAATGTCATCAAGAAATCCAGGTTATGGACCATTTTAAAAATTTTGAGATATTGCATGAACTAAAATCAATTTTTTTTTTACAGAGGCTCTTTTCAAAACAAAACATATTGCAGAGACCAAAAATATATTTAAGCCTTTTAATTATTTATTAGAATTTATAATAGATGAATTATAAAAAAAAATTGTAATAGAATGAGAGATTTTGTTAGAACATATTATCAAACATCTTTTAGTGTAAAAGTTTGTGAAATAAAGAAATATTTACCAAACAACTTTAACATTATTTTTAAAGCTCTTAATCTCAACTTTAAGTCCAAAGTAACTTATACATCTAAAAAAAGTTGGGCAACTGAAAAGGAGAAACATTCTCCACTTACAAACCTGTAATTGGATCAGATCCGCAACCAAATCCTCCTACAATTAAGTAAAGAATTTGATTTGTTTGGTAAAAATCATACGGTTCTTTCAAACTACAATTAATGTTAATTGCTACTAGGAACAATCAATTTTCTCTCTTTTGACATTTTCTTCTCTAACCTGGACTCTAATTTCTCTAAATTTATTTTCGCATAAAATAAACTCATTTGAACTCAATTCACAAACAAATAAAGCTCTATTCAATTTTATTTTTTTTAGAATGGCAAGCTCTCTTTGGTCTAACTTGGACATCAGATATGACACTTGACACATCAACATCGGCAATAATTTAAAGAAAAAAAATGGTATAATTTAAAAGTAACCACGTCTAACCGAAACTTGTTAAACATATTCAATCTAAAATGTCAGTGATACATAGCTAGCAACTAGCAATGCAATTAGGTTTTTGTATAACATATACATTCGAGCTATATCTGCATCTAACCCAAGATTCCTTCACAATTTCATTTCAATAAAATTGTTAATTGACAAAATATATGCAGAGGCTGTACAAAATTTCATTCTATTCACAATTACATTGAGCACTGACCTAAACATCAAATCAAAAAGTGGTCATAAGTAATATGTAGATCATTAAATCACATTGCCTTTTGCAACAAACACACAAACTGATGACAACAGACCTCGGTCGAGAATCACCATTCGTCCCATTTATTTAAGAAGTCATCAAACATAGCTGCAGAAACTGATTCACGTAATGAAAATGCAATTTGTTCTTGTATCGAAGAAAGAAACTGAACATCAGGAAGTTCATCAAGATTTGACGGTTCATCATTCACGAGTGTCCCCCCTAAACTACTGAATAACCAGTCGTTTCTGTCTTCGCGGCGGATGAAATTATGCAAAACACATGCAGCTATGACTATATCCCGTTGAATTTGAAAAGAATACTGAGGAGCAAGTTTAAGGATTGGGAATCTAGTTTTCAACACATTAAATGACCTCAAAATAGTATTCCTCAGAAAGCAATGCCTGTGATTGAACAACTCCTTTGCATTTCTTGGTAATTGATTAGCACCTCTAAATTCAAAAGGCTGGTACCGGACCCCGTGAAAAGGAGCAATAAATCCTTCTGTATTTAAGTATCCTTGGTCAACAAGGTAATACTTTCCTATAAAATAAATCCAAGGAAAAAGATTAATGAAGTTATTACTACTGTAATGCAGTATTGTCAATCACGTACTACAGAAAATAGTGGTTTGTTCAAATTCTGCTTTTCTACAGTGCTGCTGTAGCATGGTATTTGGCAGCACTTTGTAGTAAATTGTGTTTCACGGATCACGGAACAATAATGGTCTGTTAAAATTCCTATATACATACTATAGCCGCAACTTTACAAAACTGGTGTAACGTGTAAGAAATAAAAATGACAGATAATGAATCCAAGACCACAGAAATAATGCTAACGTACCTTGAGGAATTTGTGGGAAATTCTGATCCGGGTCATCAAGGACTGCCCTTAACACCCGCGAGTCCGAAACGGAACCTTCCCAGCCAGGATATATGAATATAAACTGCAAGTCAAATGTGCAAGCTGCCAGCACATTTTGAGATAAGATACCTTTCTTATTGCGGAATCGAGATTGATCTTTGGCTGGAACATGTGCAGGAATATGCATACCATCAATTACTCCAATACAATCCTGAAATCATAGGAGGGAGAGGTCAATGAAGTAGCACAAGTAGTGATAAATAGGAAAACAAACTTAATAGATCATAATGAGGAAGAAAGTGCTCAAAGATTATTTGGACCTTGAAATATGGGTAAAATCTAGAACTGTTGAGAATCTTTGGAGATGTTGTATGCCCAGGAAGTTGCAAAAATTCACGCGATAAAGATTTAATAGCTTTCAATACATTATTAAAATGTCGGCTAATGGTTTCACCGGAGTGCTGAAACCGCTCTTGAATCACTCTGTTACGTTCATTATGGCCAATGACGTTTAAAAATATTGCTAACTGCTCCTCTATCATTACACCAGAAGTATCACGTAACATGGCTCTTTGGCGGAGAATGCCACACAACTTCTGAAATACGTGCCTGTCCATCCGCAACATTTCACGACAAAAGTCATCGTGCCCATTCAGCACTTCTGTCATAAATTCACATTTCATGTGTGATAAACCGCGGGAAGGCTGTTTAGTTAGAGAGCTATAGTAATAGTATCCAGCAGCAGCCGCAACAAGTTCCATCTCATCCAATTCCAAGTCAATGTCGTCCATGTTGATTGGTGTATCTGTAAAGATAAACTTCAAAACTACGAAAGGTACAAGATAAAATGCCTTTATGATATATCTAGTTGATAAAAAGCATTCAAGTTCCAGTCATTCATAAAAAGCTGTGTTTGCATTAAAAATTCAAAACGAAAAACTCAGTAACTTAGGCTTTAACCACAAAATCAAAATTAGTTACAGTAACTAACATCATTGCTTTTTAGTCTAGTTAACTATACAAAAGTACGGGACAATTTCGTAACCAAAAACAAAAAAAAGGACAATGTTCTCAGATAATTAAATTAAACCAGATGAAACACCGAATTTGCCCTCCAACCATGGCAATCTTTTTTCACCCTTGAGAGAGATGAAAATCTCACGGGCATTAGGGTGATTCTCAAACAAATCCAAAGCAAAAAAGTAAATCCTTTCATCAACACCTTGCATCTCATCCAATCCATTGATGCACTTGCTTATAGAGAATTTGTCCTGGTTCTTCATAATTGCACTTGCCCTCATTTTCGAAGCAGCTGCAATCTGCATCATGGCATCCACTATGGCATCACCAGTAGCTTTTCGGCTTCTCTTCCTACCACCACTAGCCGGAACACCAGCCTGACGCTTGTGTCCTTCTAACATGTTCACGTCATCTCCAGTACCCGAAGAACCATCCTCATCAACATAAGCCATTACTTAACACTGCAAAAACACCGCAAACAGTTCAAATTTCATATTCTTAATACAAAACAAAGAATCAAAATTCACAGAAATTTAAAATTCAAAACCCTAAATTACTAAAACACAAATGAAATAAGAAGCCAAAACACCCATCCATTAAAAAAAAATCCAATTCGCAATGCAAACAAAGCACAACATAATGCAACAAATCATAGCAACCAATAATCAAAACACAGAAATTTATAACAAATAACCAACCCTCGAACCCGAAACAAAAAAAATTCAAATTGTCAATGCAAACTAGCATAGCATAATATAACACATCATAGCAACCAACCAAGAAACAAAAAAATAAATAAAATTTTCAATGCAAACAAAGCACAGCATAATATAACAAATCATAGTATTAGTAACCAAAATTTAAAGCACAAAAAAAATTTCAAATCTGAATGAAAACTAAGTTCCCAAAACACAAATAATCATAACTACTGTATCCCAATAATCTCAAATTCCATAGAATAAACAAAAATTGAAAAACCCTAAAAATGCAATTGTGAGAAATGGGAAAGGAACAAAAATGGTACCGAATCGCACAATGTTTTGTGCAGAAAATTGTTAGTGTTATTTGAGTGAAGTAAAGTGGGAAACTGTAATCGCAAAACCCTAAGAACTCTGCGTTTTGTGTGACTACTCGGTGGTTTTATTGGTTGCACTTCCTTGGTCACAAGACTATATAACATTCATTTAGACACGCACAGAAATTGGACTGTCATAATATGGTATGTTTGGATTGATTTTTTTTATAATAGATTAAATTTTTATGAACTTTTTATTAGTTTATTAAGACAGTTAAAAAAATTACCAATTTTTTTTACCTAAATAATTTGATTTTTTACTTCAACAAACTTCATTTATTTCCTCCACAACCAAAATATAAGCTTCAAAATTTGACAATTTAATATTTATAATTTATTATTATTAACCTTGTGTTTTTTTAATGCTCACAAATTTTTTTTATAGTATTTTTAAGGTTTAATTAGGTCGTTGGTCTACAGCCCCCTCACGGGTATCTAAAATGCAACGTCGATGCCAGTTTCTTCACCGCGGCTGCTTCGACAAGTTGTGGATGGGTGCTTCGCGACCACCGGGGACACTTTAAACTTGCTGGAACCAATCTAGTGTCATCGCCTTTTAGTGTTTTGGAAGGTGAGACTATGACTCTTATAGAAGCAATGGAAGAGGTGATTCAAAGAGGTCTCTCTTTTGTCATTTTTGAAAGTTACTCTAAACTCTTGGTTGATGTTATTTCTTTTAGACAATTCGGTGTTTCTGAGTTTAGTATCTTGATTTCCCATATTCAATATTTACTTAGAATGAATAATTACTTTGAGGTCAAGTATGTTAAACGACAAGCGAATAAGGTTACCCACTCATTAGCTAGAGCGGCCTTTTTTATGTCTCGTCGTGGTGTTTATGATTCGATCCCTCGTTGTATTGAGACTTATTTAAGTAATGAAATTTGTTGAGTTTGTTTCTGTCAAATGAAAAAAAAATTAGGTTGTTGGTCTTTTAAATTGAACTATAATGCAATGTTCTTGCCAATTGAGCTAAATCGATAGAATAATATTATTTTTTTATAATGGATTTAAATATTTTTTTACTAAATTGAGAGCCAAACCCAATTTAAATAATATTAACTTATTATTTTTTGTTGATAAAGTGAATATTAAATAATAATAATAATTGAAACCTTACGTGTCAATTTTTTTTAACTTTACAAAAAAAAAAGAATAATAATTTAAATGCAGATTTTAATTGTTTTACTCCTTCAGCTTCATAGGCTTTCTTTACCCAGTAATGAGTAATCACACAAAAACTCAGCCTCACCCATCTCAATCACGATTCACAATCACACACTTCAAGTTCAAAGTTCAAAATCCAAATAAAATCAAAACGATGTCGTTTCCCAGAAAACATTTCAACATTTCCCTCTCTACCCTCCGCCGTTTCTCAACCCTAACACCAAAACCCACAGCCACTTACTACGACAACCTCGCCGCCGACGCAGCCAACTCCGGCGACTTCGATTCACTTCGCAATCTCCTCAACAAACGCATCCAAGACGGTTTCTTCAACACAAAACAAACCTTCAGTTTCATCACCAACACCAATTTCACTCCTTCATTACTAAACGACGTCGTTACCACAATCTCTCGTCTTAATCCCGGTATCACGCGCCGTAACGCGCTTGATTCTCTTGTCACGCGCTTCTGCAAGCTTCGTGTAAACGATGCACTTACTGTCATTGAATCCATGTCGCGCGTGGGTGACTGTAAACTTCAACCTTGCACGTTTCATCCAATACTTAATATTTTAACTAGGGGTAGATCACTCGACCACGCGCGGCGTGTGGTCGAGGTAATGACCCGGCTTGGCGTGCAGCCGGATTTGACGGCTCACAATTATTTTTTAATGACACATTGTTTTACAGGCGATGTGGAAGCGGCGGTCGGAGTTTTGAGAACGATCGAAGACGAGGGTTTGTGCGTGGACGAGCGGACGTACGACGCGCTAGTGTTAGGCGCGTGTCGGAAGGGGAATGTGGTTGGTGCTATGGTGTTGTTGAGGAGGATGGTGAATGATGGAGTGTCAATGTTGCATTCAACACATATGTATGTGATTAAAGCATTGTTGAAGATGAATTGTTGTGAACAAAGTTTGAATTATGTGAGATGTTTTAGTGGGAAAGATAAGGATTTGGATTGTAAGCTATTTGGGTATTTAGGTAGTAAATTTTTTGAGATGAATAAGTTGAAAGAGGCAATGTTGGTTTTTAGGGAAATGGATGAAAGGGGTTTGCAAATGTGTGATAAAATGAAAGATTTTTATGAAATGAATGTTGGAGTTGCAAATGATGATAAATTGTTGGAGTAGTGATAGATAGTGGAGTCGTTAGATGAAAGGATGAAGGTTAGGAAATTGAATCCTCTAGCTGATTTTATATGGTATAGATTTTAGTTTAGGTATTAGAATTTGAGGTTAGTGTTATGTTATGTGCAATGAAATGAAAGATTGATATTAAGCTACTATATATTTGGTTTAGTGGTGAAGAGTTTAAGCAATATGTTAAGGTATTAAAAGAACATTGGTCGCAATTTATGTTGCATCAACATTTTTTACTATGTCTCTGCTATTAAAATTAAGGATGATGACACAACCATGATATAAAACGTTGATGGTTTGAGTTGAACATTGAGGATTTTGATCGAGTTTAGCATATGATAGTCAAAATTACATGTTATGGACTCTTATTGGGTGTTGAAATTGGCCTATAAGATCATTATTTGGTGTTCAATATTGAGGAGCATAGAGCATCGTGGAGATAAGATAATACGATTTTGCTTATGAGTTAGATTTGTTAGTTTTTCCAATATGTTTTGCGGTTGTATAACATTAACTTTTTATTTTTGGGTACATCTTTACATTTTTTTTTTTTTGGTACATGTTGAATTTGGGGTGTTTAGGGAAAGAATAGGGGAAAATAATAAGAAATAGAAATATTATTGATAATGAACTAAATATTCTATTTACATAATATTTACATATAAAATAGTATGAAAGTACTTGGTATTTATAGCCAAGTGAATATATTTAAATATAAACTAAATCGCTTAATTATAGGGCTTAGAATAACCAAACCAAATCATTGAGATATTTTCTCAACAAACTACATAAAACTAATGCATATCTTAAGAGATATTTTTCTATTCTAACACTCCCCCTCAAGCTAAAACAGCTTACTAAGCTTTAAGCTTGTTACAAAATTAACCCTGAAAATAAATTAAATCATTTGATAGCATATCCAACGAAGAGCAGCAACCAAGAGTAGAGCAGCGGCCGAAGTAATGAATCCGTATCACAAACGGGAAACCCGCGGATTAAAGCATCACAAATGGGAACCGCGGATTAAAGCATCACAAACGAGAAATTAGGACCACCAAAACAAAGACCAAGAGAGACTGTCGATGATGATATGGATCCAACTGTGGGAAAGAGGAAGATCTATGATTCTGCGGATTAGGATTAGTTACGTTGATTAGGATTTATTATTTATTTATTTTAATAAGTTAGTTCATTATTGTTAGGATAAAATTTAGAGTTAGAACAAATTATTCTATTAAATAGGATTATTATCTTTAGGATTGCTATCTTTTAAATTTGAATGAATAGTAAATCTAGGATAAGTTAGTTACTATTATCTTAGTTTAATTAGGATTTCTGTTAGTTTAATTGTAAGCCTATTTAAAGGCATTACGAATTGGAATAAGAATCAATCAATTATTATTATCAAAAGTAAACTTGTGAATTCAAGAAGAGACTCTGTCTAGGACGAGCCCGCTTCTGCCTTCACGACCGGTCAAAAGAAAGATTCTCCCGCGTCTAAGACCGTGTTAACCTATCCAAGACCAAGGGACCATAACAATTTGGTATCACGAGCCGACATGGCTGACAGGGATTTAGCATCAACAATAAAGAACTTCATGGAACAGATGACGATCAGAGAAACAACTCTAGAAGAGAAGATGGCGACCAGGCAGACATCTCTAGAAGAGCAGATATCTAACCTCGCCATCATTGTTCAAGAAGCCAATCAGAGTCCAAGGAAAACCAATTCAGGAGATGCAAGAAATAGAAATAACAATTTGGTATCACGAGCCGACATGGCTGACGGGGATTTAGCATCAACAATAAAGAACTTCATGGAACAGATGACGATCAGACAAACAGCTCTAGAAGAGAAGATGGCGATCAGGCAGACATCTCTAGAAGAGCAGATATCTAACCTCGCCATCATTGTTCAAGAAGCCAATCAGAGTCCAAGGAAAACCAATTCAGGAGATGCAAGAAATAGAAATAACAATTTGGTATCACGAGCCGACATGGCTGACGAGGATTTAGCATCAACAATAAAGAACTTCATGGAACAGATGACGATCAGACAAACAGCTCTAGAAGAGAAGATGGCGACCAGGCAGACATCTCTAGAAGAGCAGATATCTAACCTCACCATCATTGTTCAAGAAGCCAATCAGAGTCCAAGGAAAACCAATTCAGGGAACAGTGGGTAAAGGTAAAGGATTCATGGAAAAGTGGCAGACTGCATGTCAGGGTAACATATGAATAAGGTTAGAATAGAAAACAAAGACAATAAACAATAATCATAAAGGGTGAAACAAAATAAAAAAGAAATTCTATGATGGCTAGGGTTTATATGAAGAAAAAAAAAATTCTAATGCAGCGGAATTATGTTTCAAGGTGGATACCATGTTGAATTTGGGGTATTTAGGGGGAAGAATAAGAGGAAACAATAGGAAATAAAAATATTATTGATAATGAACTAGATACAATATTTACATTGAATATTGACATAGAATATTTACATATGAAATAGTATGATAGTACTTGGTATTTATAGCCAAGTGAATATTTTTTTTTTTGGTTTACACCACCAGTTTAATCTGGTTCGGGGGTCAGTTCTGGCATCAAGTGAATATATTTAAATCTAAACTAAATCGTTTAATTATAGGGCTTAGAATAACCAAACTAAATCATTAAGATATTTTCTCAACAAACTACATAAAACTAATGCTTAAGAGATATTTTTCTATTCTAACAGTACACAGTTGTATAACATTAACTTATTGGCTACTATCGTGTACTTTGGTGTCAAGCTGGTGTTATTCTTATTTCAAGTTTTAAATAAATAAATCAAATAAAAAGAAATAAATTGATGAACAACAACACACTCTCAAGAGAGTGATAAGTCGGATGAAGATTTGTCACAAGAGTAAGGATGTCTTTGATGAGAATCAAAATGGTTCATTCAAGAATCCAAGGATTTGTTTCCGAGATTGCAAAAGAGAGAAAGGGATGGCTTTGGGAAAGAAAATTAAAAAGAAAAATAGATAAATCTTTTACATTTTTTAAGAAAACATTTTAATATAATTTTTTTTTTTTTATAATAGCAAACTCAAATAATTTCATTAACCAATATAATTTCAATACAAGGAGGTAATATATATCTCAATTATATAGCGGCTAGACCAAAAATAGCCGCTCTAACAAGCGTATAAACCATCCTATTCGGTTGTCGCTTAACAAATTTTATCTCAAAGTTTGGATGATTAGACAAAATATGGTTAATCATAAAAATTAAAGAACTAAATTCTTAGACATTGGTATGTAAACGATGAATTGCATCTACTACGATTTTGAAGTTGGTGTCAAATATTACTCTTTCATAGGTTCAAGCAAGACAATTGCTTCCCCTACAATTATATGACATTTTTCCCTTGAATCCAAGAGATACTAGCCACTACAAATTGTCTCATGTGGTCTCCAGCATACCATCACGCACTCGTCCTACCATATTCATTGTTGAATCCTGCATCGATATTACACTTATTACACTTAAAACTAACCAATATTTGGTTCATGTTCGTATTGTATGCTACTGTTTCTCACAAACTGAATCGCGTTTCATTCATTCCACACACATTGCCTTACCATGTAAATGTTGGTTCTGGTTCTTTCTCATTATTTCATACGCAATTGTTTCTATTATTCCAAAGCACCCACGCTAACATTGCAAATTTTTCAACCACATATTTATCTTCAATCTGATAGACATTTAAGATAACATCTTTAGGTGTGTTGTGACTACTATTGGGTTACGAGGGGGCAATCAAGGGAATCATCCACATTGAGCTTAAAAGCTACCATACAAGTGAGTTTGACACCACATTTTTACCCAAAATCTTAAGACATTAGTTTATGGATCATCTAACTTATAAAGTGCTCAATTTCTACTTTTCTAAGCAATGTGAGACTTAACAAACCTTACACTTGCCACAACGACTATATACATTAATGCGAAGAATTCATATAAACCTCTAGAAAGCCGATTTGGATCCTAGTCAGGACAATTGTCAGATGTTGTACTCCGTTGCACTTATCCAAACTATTGGATTAATCCAACACCTACTATTAATGATAAAAGTGTATTGAACAACATTTTAGTCATGGGATTAAAAACATAATGAAAATGCTTTAAAAAAGGATAAAGGAAAAATTAAACATAATGAAACCCCTGAATTGTTTGGCATTGAGAGGCTAACACAAACAGTGAAGTCGATCGGCGCACGACGGCTGCCAGGGAACATCGCAAAATCGTAAATTACGATGGATGAAGCTGCAATGCACAAACCACTATAATGAAGCTGCTAGTGATCACCATGATGACTACTAGCAAAGTTTAAAGCATGAGGAAAGGAATTGAATAAAAACTTGTAATATTTTGCAAAGCACATACGGCTCAAGGAAAGAAATTGTGAAATACTTGTAAAAGAGATTTTTGAGTTTAATTGAAAACGGTCCATGATTCTAAAATTGTGACATTGGTAGTAATTTTTTTTCTATTTGATTATCACACTGAACCATTTTCTTTCATCTTCTAAATTTTTATTTGTTTCATTTTAGATTTCTTTCTTTGTTATGAGAGAATCCAATTATTATGTATAAAAAGTTGGATTTAACTCAATTATATATAAAAACACAAGATTTTTTTTTCTTTCTTTCTTTTGCAAACTTGTAATCAAAATTGTGGTAGGATTAATGTCACCTTAGAATGGGAAAGACAAAAAAGCTTGATTAGTAGAAACATTTAACTTTGTAAAGTCAAAGTGAACAATTATGTGGAAAAAATTAATAACCTATTGGAAAGACAAACAGTATGGTTTGAGATTGCTAGTATACTAGAAGGGCTCAGTCTAGGGTGGGAAAGTGGATTAGGTCTCCCATGGTGGGAGACTTATTTTCACCCTTAGATCATGAAGGCTCACAATAGACCATAATAAATTTTTCACGCATTATATTCTTCTCAAGAGTTTAACGAATTTTTGTATTTTTATTTTAAATAAATTACAAAAACTCTTATCCCCAAATTGAAACCCATATACATTTCTTCTATCATCTTCTTCCTAAGCAAACATGTGAGTAGGAACAGATCCTACCTAGATGGAGAGAAACAAAATCTGAGAATTTTAAAGTGTTCTTATCTTCTTTGTTGACACAACTTCTATCTTCAGCCAAGCGATTCCGACGACCCTGCACCGTCAAATTAACCATTGTGGTAACCACTGAGAGATACGGTGGATGGGAGAAGAAATAAATTGGATTATTCCAGAGAACTTTGCAATCTTGAAGAAGAAATTTTGGGTTCTATTGTTACTGCATTTGGAATGCTTGGATGGAGAAATGGATATGGGGTTTAATGTGTTTTCTCTGACATGGGTTTTAACTTTTAATTTCCGTTGAAAATGAGCATTATTGATGTCATGAATATAAAAGTGAAAAAGAAGATAAATGATATTATGAATCAACCAAACTTCAAACTTCTCCAACTCCCAAATCTGGGATTTAATTGTGTCAAAAAAAAATATGGGATTTTTTTTATTTAAAAACAAAACCAAAAGTTAAGCATATAAAATCTTCATGATCTTTATGATATTGATAGTGTAAAGATTACTAGTTCAATATTTGATTTCAATGGCTTGCTATCAACTATCATGATGCTGGAATTGTTCATTGTCTTATTATTGTGTGATTAAGATCATCATCGGTAACAACTTCTCCAATGATTAAGTATGAAGAGTGCCCAAGTTTTATGATATATAGATCCACATATGAATTACTCGTAGTTCCGATTCTGCCATTAAATTTATTAAGGTTGTGGAACAAAATAAATCTGGGTTTTAATTTGAGAATTTTTGACAGAAATTTGAATGAGAGAGTATAGTAAATAATCGGGTGTAGGCAGGAACATGATGCACTTGCAAAAAATTTGGTCTCCCACCATGGGAGACCTATTCCCCTTTCCTACCCTAGAACGAGCCTACTAGAAGTCTTAGGTTTGATCTTGATATGTTCCCTGTACAATTTTGAATACAATTTTTTTGAATACAATAGGTTATTAATTTTTTTGGAAAGACGAAGTTTTGAATACAATTTTTCCCCCATTTTATTTATTTTTTGATAATTTTTCTTCCACTTTTATTAGAAACTCCAGCTGAACGTCGCCCATTTATATCCTTCCAATCTCAAACTAAATCATTTCTTCTACTGCCTAAAAAAACTAGAAAACAATAAACAAATAAAGGACAAAAATTACACTCAATAATAGGTTGATTATTTATATCATTATCATTTTTACAATTTGGCTAAATTTGATTATTTATATCATTTTTTTTACAATTCAACTAAACAAGAAAAGTGAAGAAGATAATCTAATTTGTTCGTAAAAAACTTCATTGAGACCCGTGGACCTCAAAACGACAATGTCATCACCAAACAAACCAAAACCCCTCCTTCCTTTGAAATCCCGCCTTTCGATTTCATTACTTATGACTTTAACGGATGCTTCATGTCGATCTAATGGCACCGTTAACCGCCGTCTTCTCAACATTCTGGAACGTAAATCATCGGCTAAAGCCACTCCCATCAATGGTGTATCCACAACAGATATAACCGTTAACGCCGAATGTAACATTTGGTTTCGTCTCTTCACTCCCACCAACGATGTTACCGGAGTTGAAGGTGACAACAAAACTGCCTCCCTTCCCGTTGTCATTTTCTTCCATGGAGGAGGCTTCACGTTTCTCTCTGCCGCTTCAACATCCTACGATGCCCTTTGCCGTCGATTCTGCCGAGAAATCAATGTTGTTGTTGTCTCTGTCAATTACCGCCGCACACCGGAGTATTGCTATCCGACGCAATACGAAGATGGAGAAGCCGTACTAAGATTCCTTGATGAGAACAAATCCATTTTACCGGAAAATGCTGATGTGTCAAAATGTTTCCTCGCAGGGGACAGTGCGGGTGGAAATCTATCACATCATGTTGCGGTTCGGGCTTGCAAAGCGAGGTTACAAAAAATCCAAGTAATCGGGTTGATTTCAATCCAGCCGTTTTTTGGTGGTGAGGAGCGAACAGAGGCGGAGATTCGCCTTGAAGGGTCACTGATGATTTCGATGGCAAGGACGGATTGGATGTGGAAGGTATTTTTGCCAGAGGGATCAAATCGGGATCATGGAGCGGCTAATGTAAGCGGGCCGAATGCGGAGGATTTGTCGGGTTTGGATTTTCCACATACACTTGTTTTTGTGGGTGGGTTTGACGCATTAATTGATTGGCAAAAGAGATATTATGATTGGTTGAAGATATCTGGAAAAAGGGTTGAATTGATTGAATACCCAAACATGATGCATGGTTTTTATGCATTTCCTGATTTGCCTGAGTCTTCTCAGTTTATATTGCAAGTCAAGGATTTTATCAACAATAGAGTCTCCAATTATAAATGATGATGATGATCAATGTTATGATAATATTGTTGGTGGAAGAAAAAAAAAAATCATTCATAAGGAGCTTGAATTTGTAACTTCAAGAATTATAGTTCAAATAAAGGGATATAGATCAAATTCCATTTGAGACAAATATAAATGATCATTAGTATCACTGTTATTTATATTAACTCAATCCTAACATATAACGTGAGTGATCTTCATTCTTTTTTGGGGGAAATAAAGAGAGCAAAAGCTCCTACAACTAGAATAGAATCCCCGAGAGAGTGAGTGATCATTATTAGTGTTCACATTTTGGAAGTTTATACTTGAATTTAGAATCTGAATTTGCATAATTTGATATGCCAAATAGGTCGATTAGTGTTGGAATAGAAAATATATCTTAACATATGCTTAAGTTTTATGTTATAGTTTGTTGAGAAAATATCTTAATGATTAGGTTTGTTTATTCTAAGCTTTAATTTAGGGATTTAGTTTAGATTTAAATATACTCACTTGGCTATAAATACCAAGTACTATCATCCTATTTCGTATCTAAATATTATAGATATTATAGGTAAATATTCTATTTAGTTCATTATCAATAGTATTATTTTTATTTCTTATTTTTTTCCCCCTATTCTTTCCCTTAAACACCACAAATTCAAAATGGTATCAGAGCCATGATATCCACTTTGAAACATAATTCCGCTGCAACTTTTTCCGAGAAAACTTAACTCTCGGTTATTTTTCGCTTTACCTTTTTTTCTTCCTATAAACCCTAGCCGTTAGTAGGATTTCTTTTTGATTTTGTTTTACCTTTATGGTTATTGTTTAGTGCATTTGCTTTCTATTCTAACCTCATTCATATATGTTACCCTGACACACCTGCAGCCTACATGCCACTTTTTCATGAATCATTTACCTTTACCCACCGTTTTTATCCAGATTGATCGACAGTCTCTCTTGGTCTTTGTTTTGGTGGTCTTAATTTCCCGTTTGTGATACCTTAATCCGCGGTTCCGTTTGTGACGCTTTAATCCGCGGGCTTTCCGTTTATGATGCTTTAATCCGTGGTTCCCGTTTGTGATGCTTTAATCCGCGGGTACCGTTTGTGATGCTTTAATCCGCGGGCTTCCCGTTTGTGATGCTTTAATCCGCGGGCTTCCTGTTTGTGATGCTTTAATCCGCGGGCTCCGTTTGTGATACTTTATCCGCGGGTATTTTTACATAATTTGATACGGATTCATTGCTTCGACCGCTGCTCTACTACTTCTTTGGTTGCTACTCTTCGTTGGATATGCTATCAATGGATTTAATTTATTTTCAGGGTTAATTTTGTAACAAGCTTAAAGCTTAGTAAGCTTTAGCTTGAGGGGGAGTGTTGGAATAGAAAATATATCTTAAGATATGCTTAAGTTTTATGTTATAGTTTGTTGAGAAAATATCTCAATGATTAGGTTTGTTTATTCTAAGCTCTAATTTAGGGATTTAGTTTAGATTTAAATATACTCACTTGGCTATAAATACCAAGTACTATCATACTATTTCGTATGTAAATATTATAGGTAAATATTCTATTTAGTTCATTATCAATAGTATTGTTTTATTTCTTATTTTTTCCCCCTATTCTTTCCCTTAAACACCACAAATTCAACCGTTTGCTTATGGTTTGAAATTGATATGTGTGTGTGACCATTTTTTTTTTTTACAAAAGAGCTGAAGATCGAATCTAAGACCTCTAACATATTATCAAAATCTTTCACCATTAGACCAAACTTAATGGTTTATGGTAATGATCATTTTGGCTAAAAGATTTTTGGGACGAAAGAATATTTGTTTATGATAAGAATAAGAAACTTAAATGGCTAGTTTGAGAAGCTTGCTCATCAAGATTGGCATAAGAAGCAACCACTTTGCCTATATAAAGAAATTAGTTATATATATGTACTTCAAAACCAAGAGATTCTAAAGAGATCAAGATAAAAAAAAAAAAACAATTTGTAATAAGGTTGAAAAAGATTAGAAGCAACTGCAAACAATTTCTATTTGATAAAAAATCAATCATCCAGCACAGGATTAGCATTTGCCTTCAAAGGATTATATTAAGAATCAAAGATCTCTTCAAATAACTCAACCTTAGAAAAATCTATAAGTGATATAATAACTAATGTACCATTAGTTGGAAACTTAGCTTCTCAGTAACTGATTTTGGAATTTTGAAATTTTACAAAATCAATATCCATCTCTCTAAATCTCCTAAGATCACATGAGGTGTTGTGGCATCTGCATGGTTGGTATAAATGTAACATTGATGGTACCTCTTAAGGTCGACTATTAAAAAGTGCAAAGTGTGCTACATGGTTGTGCCTCAATTTTTTAGGGGCCTCAACAAAAATTTATACAGTAGTAGATCTCTAAAAAAATATGAAAAAAATTGATTAAATTTTTTTAATAAGAACCCAATATTTTTTATAATTTTTCGTTAAAAAATAATTTGAAAGATTCAACAAAAGTGTCTAGGCTTCAACAAAAGCAATAAAAAATATATGAATATTTTGTATGTTAATTACAATAATGACAATTTTTAATGTTATTAATGTTATTTGCAATTTAAATAAGAATTATTGATTTTAAATTTTTTACATCTTTTTTATTAAGTTGTCCATTTTTAATATTCAGAGTCGAGCCTCCAAATAGCCAGGAACGACCTTGGTATCTCTCTTAGGAATCCTAGCCAAGATGCTTGTGCTGGTATCTTTAGAAATCACAAAGGTGAGCACATTGGTTACTTTGCTCAAAACATAGGAGTAGCCGATGCTCTTTTTGCTGAGATCATGGGAGTCATTATTGCAGTAGAATGTGCTCATGTTAGGCATTGGAATCAATTGTGGTTAGGATGTGACTCCAAGCTAGGTACGTTAGCTCTCAAATCACCTCACATCATTCCTTGGCAACTGAAACTCAGATGGACATGTGTATTTCTCCTCTTAATACAATAAATGAATTTTATCATTTCATATATCTATAGAAAAAAGAATCATTGTGCAAATAAACTTGCTGCAATTTGTCTTATCTTGACAGATTTTACATGGTGGGATTTTGCGCCTGTGTGTATTTGAGGTACTTAGCTCATAATAAATTAGGCGCACCTCAATATAGATTTTGTTAGGTTTGTATGATAGTTTGGTTTTGTCCCCCTCCTTGTTTTACACATTTTCTTTAATCTATAACATGGGTAGTTTATATAAGAAAAAACTCTTAACACATAAAATTTTTGTATTATCAAAAACGAAGTTTTAGGATACATATTACTATAACCCTTATTTATTTTTACTCCCACTATTAGAGTACATATTACTATAACCAACATGGAGTAGTATTTATTAGAAAAAGGTGCTTATATTTTTTTCCATATACAAAAACCAACAAATTTTCATGGATCCCACCACACCCCACTATCCTTCTATCTAAACTCCACATCTAGAATGCTAGACACCACCGTCCTTCATTAATTTCTCTTAATCTCCAACTACATATTTTTTCTAAGGTCATGCTATCTTAGCAGTTAAAAAAACAAAAAGAATAAAGTTTATATTAGAATATATCATTTTTATATTTTAAAATTAATTATTAATTATACAGATTTCGAAATAACTTTACTACTTAATTTTTTTAACTAGTGCTTTTAATTTTTAAGAGAGAGTATTTTTTATATTTTGTCAAATAATTTAATTATTAAAATTTTACCTTTTAAAATAAATAATTGAAAATACCATATTCAAAATCTAGTAATACATATCACATGCAATATTTTTATCAACTAACATTTACTCAAAAATTTAAAAAACTTCAAACCAATAAACCACCAAACAACAACAATTCATTACACCGAATCATCTACTACTATACCATTTCTTTTAAAAGTCAAAGAAAAATTTATTAAAGCAAGTTGCATTAGGTATGCCCATACCCAATCTAATACTAGTTTCAAAATAGCCACACAAACAAAATCTCCCCAACTAGTACAAGAAGAACAAATTAGTAACTGGTATGTATGAGCTTAAAACACAAAATAAAACTAATCCCTCCCTAATTAAAAAAACCAGAAGAAGAGAATAAATTATCTCACTATCATTTCTAATAACTTCTATAATTTCTTTGTTCAATTGAAAAACCTCAAAACTACGATTTTATCTTCACCAAACAAACCCAAACCCTTTCTTCCTTGGAAACTTCGCCTTGCTATTTTCTTCCTTAGCACTTTTACTGATGCTGCACGTCGCTCTAACGGCACCGTTAACCGCCGTTTTTTAAATTTCTTAGATCGTAATTCTTCACCTAATCACACTCCCGTTAACGGAGTTTCCACTAAAGATGTTACCGTTAACGCCGAACATAACGTTTGGTTCCGTCTTTTCACACCTACCGGAGCCACTGCTGGAGATGGAACCAACACTGGTTCTCTTCCTGTCATTATTTTCTTCCACGGCGGTGGATTTACCTATCTCTCACCCGCTTCGGTTGCTTACGACGTTGTTTGCCGTAGATTCTGCCGAAAAATCAATGCTGTTGTTGTCTCCGTTAACTACCGTCTCACACCGGAGTATCGGTACCCGTCGCAATATGAAGACGGAGAATCAGTGTTGAAATTCATTGACGAGAATAGACATGTTTTACCGGAAAATGCTGATGTTTCGAAATGTTTCATTGCCGGAGACAGTGCTGGTGCAAATATAGCACATCATGTTGCGGTTCGAGTTTGCAAAGCGGGGCTCCGGAATGTCCGGGTAATTGGTTTGGTATCGATCCAACCATTTTTTGGAGGGGAGGAGCGGACTGAGGCGGAGATACGTCTTGAAGGGTCGCCGTTGGTGTCGATGGCGAGGACAGATTGGTTGTGGAAGGTGTTTTTGCCCGATGGATCGGATCGGGATCATGGTGCCGCTAATGTTAGTGGGCTGAATGCTGAGGATTTGTCGGGTTTGGATTATCCGGATACGCTTGTTTTCGTGGCCGGGTTTGACCCGTTAAATGATTGGCAAAAAAGGTATTATGATTGGTTGAAAAAATGCGGTAAAAATTGTGAGTTGATTGAATATCCTACTATGATTCATGCTTTTTACATTTTTCCTAATTTGCCTGAGTCTACTCAGTTGATTTTACAAGTCAAAAATTTCATCAACAGAGTCTACAACAATTCTAAATAATGATGACCTTTATTTTTTATTGTTGTAATAATATTGTTATGATAATACTACATTAAGGTATCTCCCAAATTTATTATTATTATTATTATTATTATTATTATTATTATTATTATTATTATTATTATTATTATTAATGTTACGATAATAACTTTGGAGACTATGTTGATGAAATCCGTGACTTGTTAAATCAATTGAGTAGCCTTTGGCAAATGGAAACAGATTTCATGTTGTTTTTCACACCGTTTTGACATTGTAATGCCTTATAGCTGTCCGATCAAATATATAAGGGTTTGATTGTTTTAAGTAATTTTACAACTGTATTGATTTGAACCGTCTGATCTGTAATCAACGGTCAAGATTGAGAACTGTGAAAACTGTGAAAACAGTGTGGAAAAGGACAGCAGGAAACCTGCATACCTAACAAATTAGGTAAACACACGAAAAAATGAATCATAGTTGGATATTCAATCAACTTGACGTTTTTAGCACATTTTTTCAACAAATCATAATATGTCTACCAGATACTTGACTTTTAAATGCATGAATTGGAACTTTTTTATGCATATGTTAACATGAATGCAATCCTAATTCCTCATCGTCACAATACCTCCAACATATTGTTTACAATATAGAAAGAAAGAAAGAAAGATATGTTGGCTGCTTCTGACAATTCCACATAAATATTTTACTTTGGCTATTCAGCTTATTCATCATAAATAAACAAACAATTAAAAGTGAGAAGGACCCTAAGCACTTCGATATGGTGTCTCCTGCACAATTTCCATATCAAAATAAGATGATCCATTCACTCTCTGATCACCGTGCATCAACAAAATGTTTATCCTCTAGAATAACGTCTCTATCACTGATTTGTAATGTAATTTTTATGCTACATGGTGTAAAGTAGGGGTGTCAAAATGGATGGATTGGATGGATTTGGATTGGATTGCTAATGGATGGATCAAAATAATCCATTAATCCGTTAGAATCCATTAAATCTTTTTGGTAAATATCCAATCCATCCATTAGACATTTTAATCCATCCAATCCATCCAATAAGATATATTTAATGGATGGATATCCATCCGATCCATGTATTAAACTATATTAATTTTTTATTGTTTCAAAAACATTTTTTTAATTGATTAATAATTCTTAAAAAATATATTTATTAAATGAAACAGATTATTTATTATTTTTAAAACATAATTTTTATTTTTTTTAATGCATTGATGTGTAATCAATCAAAATTTATTTTTTCACTAAGCCCAATCCAAGCATAGAAAGCCCAAAACAATCATTCTACATTAAAATTTATTTTTTTAATAATAGAATTTAAAGAATGTAATATTTTAATAATAAATAAAAGTAGGTGGTGGTGAGTGGCCGGTCACCGGCAGGCGGAGGTCCGGCGGCGGCGGACGGCGGTCCACGGCGGCGGGATCCATATTTTCCGGCGAGTTGACGGCGGTCGTCGGCGGTCCGGTGGTGGTCCGGCGGTGGTCCGGTGGCTACAGCAACCAACCACCACAATTATAAAATTAATAATAAATATAATATTAAATTGTTATTGAATATTAAAAGGAAACTTTAATAATACATTAAAGAACATTAAAAGAAATTCAGTTTTTTAAGGAATATTAAAAGTTACATTTTTTTTAAGGAAGAAACATTATTTTTTCTTAAACTAATAAAGTAATAAATCAGTATTTTAATTTTTTTTCCTTAAAAAAATAGTTTCTTTTTTACAGTTTTTAATAATACATTTTTGCAAAGAAATAAATTTATTTAAAAAATTGTTTTTTTAATAACAAAAGTGACTATCCTTATAATTTTAAAAAATAATAAACTATAGTCCATTGGATTTTCAAAAGATAATAAACAATAATCCATTGGATTTTAAAATTAGACGGATGGATTGGATCCATCCGTTTAATTAAATGGATGGATTCAATCCAATCCATTAACTAATTTTTTTGTTAATGGATATGGATTGGATGGATAAATTTTTGAATGGATTGGATGGATAACGGATTAACGGATAATTTTGACACCCCTAGTGTAAAGATATTGTGTCTGTTTAACAAAATAACCTAGCTTATAGCTTATTATATTAGTTTATAAGCTTGTTTGATAAAATAAGATATGTTTGGTAAAAAGCTTTTTCTATTAGCTTTTAGCTTATTTTGAGATGTTATTTTAAGTAGCGTTTGAGCTTATAACTTATAGTTTTTTTACAGTTTTTTCCTTTTTTAACTTTTAATTTAATTTTATTATTTTTTATGTAAAAAAACAATCCACTAAAAAAAAAAATACCCACTAAAGAAAAAAAAACTACTCACTAACATGTTCTTTTCTGTCATTTTATATTTATCAATCACTTTAAAAGCTAATTTTACCAAACACTTTAATTTTAATCAATAATTAGTTTTTCAGCTATCAGCTATAAGTTACCTTATAAGCGATAAGCTAGCTTATAGCTTAATTTTACCAAACAAACCCATTGTTGCCTTTTTTTATAACAAAGGATATTATTGCCTTTATCATATAGGGATATATACTTTTTGTTTTCGCAGATATAAACACATAAAAGTAATCCTCGATGAACATGTTATTTTAATGGATTTTTGCATATAAAATAAACAAATATTTCACTTAATACTATGTTAATGTTGATATATATTTTGATAATACATTTTGAATGTGGAAACACACAAGAAGAAGAGAGGGGGAGGGTTGAATTGTATTTTGGATTTTCTTAAAAACTTTTTCAAAACAAAGAGTTTGCAGCGGATTAAAACACAATCAAGAGGTATAGAGAGAGAGAGAGAGAGAGAGAGAACACACAAGAATTTTTATACTGGTTCCTCTCATAAGTTGAGAGTGTTGAAGTGTATTTGAAGTCCCACATTACTTAGGTTTTTGGGCTGTTGAATGTATAAATATGTGAGGGCAACCTCACCATTTGAGCTAACTTTTGGGGTTGAGATCCTGGGGTTGAGATCCTAGCATATTTAACAGAGAGTACTCCAGTCACAAAGGACTTCCAATTGCTCAAGTTTGACAAACAAGAGACTTCCTATGCTCAAGCTCAAAGCGAGAGACTTCACTAACTTAAAATAAGTTTAAGAAAGTTTGATTCAAACATTTGATATATTATCAGATATGTTTACAAAATACAACTCTTACAAGACTTTAACTTTTAATCCTAAGATACAAAGAAATCAAAACTAAAAGTGCTTGACATATTTTTCTAAGTGTCGGAACTTCAGAGTCTTATATGCGTGTAGAACAATATTAATTTCTTCAAATGAGATCTTCTGTTTATAGAGAGGATTTGAAGATGACTGTTTGTAGAGAAGATAAGGTGCCCGCTGAAATTGTACAATCCTTGCTATGCTCCACTAAAGGATCATGATAAGGTACTATGATTATTTCTCGATCATGGAAATGTCATAGCCTTTTTTATTATTCCCCAATCAATGAACACGAGTGACGTCTTTTGACAAGCGCTAGCTTCTGTTGATTCTAAGAATGCAACTTCTGAAGATCTTCTGCTTCTGATGTTCAACAACTTCTGATTGTTTTCAGAGTCTGTTGAGAGTTGCTTCTGAGAACCTTTCAGAACATGATTCTTGAGTAGATTCTGATGATCTAGAGGATCTTATCAGAGCTTCTGGCATAGCTTCTCTACTTCATTGTTTACAGTGATCATAAAAATTTTATCTTGTGATCCTACACACTAGAACAATTATTAGTAACACCAATTGTAATTTTTATATTTTGTTATCATTAAAACATTATATCCACTAGGAGAGTTTTGTGAGATTCACTTTGTTCCAACAATCTCCCCCTTTTATCATTTTTAAGATTTATTTTTATTTATTCTCATGAAATTTAATGCAAATTGCATTTAATTTACAATCT
Source organism: Trifolium repens (assembly GCA_030408175.1). Taxonomy (NCBI): domain Eukaryota; kingdom Viridiplantae; phylum Streptophyta; class Magnoliopsida; order Fabales; family Fabaceae; genus Trifolium; species Trifolium repens. Next base: position 15,177,534 of record CP125847.1, read on the forward strand.
TTTTATTTCCCCATAATCAATAACCAGTATATTTTACATCTTCCCATGAAACTTAGTTCAAGAAAAACACAAAAAATCACACTTCAAATGATTAGATTTTAGATTTCTTAATAAGAGTGGATTTTTATTTTATTTTTTGCTTATAATATGGGACCGAAGGAGTATTTTATATTAGAGAGGAATCAAATCACACCATATAACATTTGAGTAATATTACTACATTCTTCAATAACATTTTAACAAATACAAAGACCGGAGTAGTATTTTATATTTGAGTGGGAATGTTTTTTCATCCATACACTTGCACCGCAGTTGCTACTGCTCAACGGGACCGCCACCGGACCACCTTTGTCAGAAAGATACAACGAGTCGGTCAAACCCTTTGTTGAACTATTGATTCTGATATCACTATTGTGTCACGAGGGGGCAGCAGGTAGGGATGGCAATTTACCCATACCCAGTGGGTACCCACAAAAAATACCCACAGCGGGTAGGGTAAAAACCCGCATTTTGGGTACGGGCATGGGTATGGGTAATTACCCACAAAATGGAACGGGTATGGGTGCGGGTACGGGTACCTTAGTACCCACCCCATATACCCACATAGTATGTATTTATTTATTTTAATTATATTATTATATAATAATATATGTAAATAAATTTTAAAAAATACAACATTATTATACTATTACACATTTTTAATGAAAATGTTTATTTATAACATAATCCAAATATGTCAATATATAGATAAATGAACTTTATCATACTAATAATTTTGTTCATAATTTTCATGAGTCAACATTAAAATCTTTACATTTTTTTAATTATACTAAAATGATATGATATTTTATAATTGATGAATTTATTTTTAGCAAAATTGCGGGTAACGGGTACGGGTATGGGTACTTAAGTACCCATAGGGTATGGGGACGGGGACAAAGAGTGTCACCCACGCGGATATGGGGATGGGTACGGGTATTTTTTTAAACCGCGGGTATGGGGATGGGGACTGTAGTACCCTACCCATACCCTACCCATTGCCATCCCTAGCAGCAGGAGGATTTTCCACAATGCGCTTCCTAAAACTTTGCCGCATTAAGTTTATGGATCCTCTCACTTATAAGTGTCTTTCACTTTTTTAATAAATGTGGAGCTTAACTCACCCTATGCTTACCACAACATATATTTCTCTGAGCGGATAAATAAAATAATTTTAGAATATAGTTTAGTATAACCTTTATTTATTTATTAGCATTTATTAAAAAATAGGACTTATATTTTTTGTCCATATACAAAGACTGTGTGCTCCCTAGCTAGACACCACCATCTTTCTATTTTTGATATTTGAAAATCGTTTTCGAAAATATGTCATTGAAGAAATTACTGGAATGAGTCACGAAATAGGTCGCTCTTTTTAAGACGTTTCGCGGCACTGTCCAAAATTGTACAAGCAGACTATCAGCCACGAAGTTCTCAGGATAAAACAGCTCATTTATAATTGTATACCGATTTGCTACTGCACGATAGAAATCTGTCAAGAATTACACTTTCATTAATGGTATTACGATACCACTCAAGTTTATACTACAATATCAATCTATAAATTAGTGGTACTACGATACCACTCGTATTAATACTACAATATCAAACAATAATGACACTAAGACCATTCTAATATGATAGTTGTAACAGCCCGAGCCCCATCATCTTAGACAGTCTCAGCACTGCTGTCACCTCACGATTTTCTTCACCCCTTCACTATTACAGTTTTTGTCATCCGTGGGAATCGAATCATGTACCCTGGGAATAATTACATGCTCAATCAATTTCCACTGTCAATTGAAAAAGAAGAAGATAAAGATTCAAAATATTGTCCCATAAGTCCTAGCTCAACTGGCAAAATATGTCGAAATTGTTAGGCCGGACATCATGACCCGGGTTCGAACCCGGGATCTCACAATTATGTGAGTTTAATTTCCAGTGGATTACCACTTCAACTAAGACAAAAAAAAAAAAAATTCAAAATATTACTAAACTGTTTCAATGTATGTATTGTGTAATTATATTTGTGTCAAAATATATTCCTCAAATATTAAAAATACAATTTTAATAAAACATTCTTTCTATCTTTACTACTTCCTTAAAAGCTACTAATGTGGGGAGCTGTTGGGAGAAAGGTAGTTAGTTGTTAATGAGCGGCTGTGAAATTGTGATTCCCTGCCAAAGGCGGCCTACGAATTGAATGTTCACAGCACATGTTACATTTTCTAAATTTTTTAAAGCACGCATAAGGTATGCCTAATTATACTAGATGCAAAATAGGCTTAATTACAAACTAACCACAGTATCAAACTTTGTGCTTGAAATCTACTCCAACTCAACAAATTCGTATTGCTATGCCTGCACTTACTGCATCATGCAGTAAAAAATTGTTTTGGTCCGTCCGATCATAATTAATGATTGCGATTTATTTTTAAATATTCAATTTGGATTATTCGATTTCAAATCAACGGATATTATCAATTACAGCGTGTAACGGTGACATTCCCTACCACGTGGAATTCACATCCTCCTACACACAATAAAATCTCGGACCATGATTTTTTGTTGTAGATATATGACATAGTTTTACACAGTAACAAATCTGAACCATTGATTTCTGATCGGACGGTTAATATTACACCATAACAAAATCTCTATGAAACGATCTCTGCCATTAATTTATGATCGGACGGCCACAATTAATTACAGCAGCACATAGCTACTGCATGTAATCCGTTTCCTAAAATCTCTCCTGCTATTATAAGAAAACGTTAGTGACTGGTATGAGCTTAAAACACAGCACACATTCACAGATACAAAATAAAACTAATCCCTCCCTTACATACAACTAGAAGATGAGAATAAATCATCACACTATCATTTCTAAATTCTATCATTTCTTCGTTCACTTGAAAAACCTCATAAAGACGATTTTATCTTCACCAAACAAACCCAAACCCTTTCTTCCTTGGATAAATCACGTTGTTATTTTCTTCCTTACTACTTTTGCGGACGCTGCATGTCGCTCTAATGGCACCGTTAATCGCCGTTTTTTAAATTTGTTAGATCGCAACTCTTCACCTAATCACACTCCTGTTAACGGCGTTTCCACTAAAGATGTTACCGTTAATGCCGAACATAACGTTTGGTTCCGTCTTTTCACACCCACCGGAGATGGAACCAAAACAGGTTCCCTTCCTGTCATCATTTTCTTCCACGGCGGAGCATTTACCTATCTCTCACCCGCCTTTGTTGGTTACGACATTATTTGCCGTAGATTCTGCCGAAAAATTAACGCCGTGGTTGTCTCAGTCAACTACCGTCTCACACCGGAGCATCGATACCCATCACAATACGAAGACGGAGCATCCGTGTTGAAATTCCTAGATGAGAATAAATATGTTTTACCCGAAAATGCTGACGTTTCAAAATGTTTCATTGCCGGAGACAGTGCTGGTGCAAATATAGCACATCACATTGCGGTTCAGGTTTGCAAAACGGGGCTCAAGAATCTCCGGGTAATCGGGTTGGTTTCGATCCAACCTTTTTTTGGAGGGGAGGAGCGGACTGAGGCGGAGATACGTCTTGAAGGCTCGCCGTTGGTGTCAATGGCAAGGACAGATTGGCATTGGAAGGTGTTTTTGCCTGAAGGATCGGATCGGGATCATGGCGCAGCTAATGCTAGTGGGCCGAATGCTGAGAATTTGTCGGGTTTGTATTATCCCGATACACTTGTTTTCGTGGCCGGGTTTGACCCGTTAAAAGATTGGCAAAAAAGGTATTATGATTGGTTGAAAAAATGCGGTAAAAAATGTGAGTTGATTGAATATCCGACTATGATTCATGCTTTTTATATTTTCCCTAATTTGTCTGAGTCTACTCAGTTGATTTTGCAAGTCAAGGATTTCATCAATAGAGTCTCCAACAATCATAAATGATGATGATGACTATTTTTTATTGTTGTAATAATATTGTTATGATAATACTACATTAAGGTATCTCCCAAATATATTATTATTATTATTTTGGAGACTATGTTGATGAAATACGTGACTTGTCAAATCAATTGAGTAGCCTCTAACAAATTAGGTAAACACACAAAAAAATGATCATAGTTGGATATTCGATCAATTCGGCGTTTTTAGCACATTTTTTCAACAAATCATGATATATCTCCCAGATACTTGACTTTTAAATGCATGAATTGGAACTTTTTTATGCATATGTCAACATGATAACATGAAAGCAATCCTCCTTCCTCATTTTCACAACACCTCCAACATATTGTTTACAATATAGAAAGGAAGATATGTCTGCTGGCTCCTGAAAATTCCACAGAAATATTTTACTTTGGTTATTCATCATAAATAAACAAATAATTAAAAGTGAGAAGGACCCTGAGCAGTTCAATATGGTGTCTCCTGCACAATTTCTATATCAAAATAAGATGATCCATTCACTCCGTGATCACGTGCATCAACAAAATGTTTATCCTCTAGAATAACGTCTCTATCACTGATTTGTAATGTAACGTTTCTGCTACATGGTGTAAAGATATTATTGCCTTTTTTTCTATTTTAACAAAGGATATTATTGCCTTTGTCATATAGGGATATATAATTTTTGTTTTTATAGATATAAACACATAAAAGTAACCCTCAATAAATGTGTTATTTTAATGGATTTTTGAATATAAAATAAACAAACATTTCACTCAATACTACCTTAATGTTGATATATATTTTGATAATACATTCGGTAGGTGGAAAATATAAAAGGGGGGTTTGAATTGTATTTTGGGTTTTCTTAAAAACTTTTTCAAAACAAAGGGTTTGTGGTGGATTAAAATACAATCAGAAGGTAGAGAGAGAACTAGAGAGAGAGAGAAAACACACAAGAATTTTTATACTGGTTCCTCTTACATGTTGAGAGTATTTCAGTCTCTTTGCACTTTCAAGAGAGTTTACTATAATCACTAAGATTACAAATTACTCAAGCACACGACAAGAGACTTTCAATTGCTCAAGTTTGGCAAACAAGAGACTTCCTATGCTCAAGCTCAAAGCAATATAGACTTCACTAACTTAAATGAGTTTAAGAAAGTTTGAATCAAACACTTGATATACTATCATATGTGTTTACAAAATACAACTTTTACAAGACTTTAACTTTTAATCCTAAGATACAAAGATATTAGAACTAAAAGTGTTTGACAGATTTTTATAAGTGTCGGAACTTTGAGCCTTATATGCATGTAGAACAGTAGTCATTTCATCAAATGAGATCTTCTATTTATAGAGAAGATTTAAAGATGATTGTTTGTAGAGAAGATAAAGTGCCAGCTGGAATTGTACAATCCTTGCAGTGAAGATTTGATACTTTACCAATTAAGGAAACGCAATTTCACTGCCTTGTTCGTTTGAATAATGCTCTACCATTTGGAGTAATAATAGTACACTAGTACAATACGCTTCACTAATGATAAGGTACTATGATTATTCATCAATCATGGAAATGTCAGAGCCCTTTTTGATTATTCTTCAATCATTGGACACAGCTGACGTCTTTTGACAAGCACTAGCTTATGTTGATCTTGATTATGAGAATGCAACTTCTGAAGGTCTTCTGGCTCTAATGTTCAACAACTTCTGATAGCTTTCAGAGTCTGTTGAGAGTTGCTTATGAGAATCTTTCAGAACATGATTATTGAGTAGCTTCTGATATGGTCTTCAAAGGATCTTATAAGAGCTTCTGGCATATCTTCTCTACTTCATTATTCATAGTGATTATGAAAGTTTTATCTTGTTATCCCACACACTAGAACAATTATTAGTAACACTAATTGTAATTCTAATACTTTATTATCATCAAAATATTATATCCACTAGGAGAGTTTTGTCAGATCCATTGTAACAGCCCGAATTTTTAATAACTAAATTACTTAAAACAAACTTTATTCCTTTAAAAAGTGAGAATATTTTTTTTCTTTTGAAAAATAATACTGTATTTATAATTAGTTAAACTTATAAATAATAACCATACAATATGACAAAGTTATTTCATTCAAATTGATAAAAACCCATATTTGTTTATCCTCAGGCACGTACAATCAACACATCGATTTCACACTTTGTCTTTAGTACCTACAACAATGTCCATGTAAGGATCAATTTCTTTATCTATATTGAATCATACTCACCACAAGAAAATGTCGCAAAACAATAACAAAACACTTCACCATAATAAAAATATATAATCATTAGTTTATTTAAAAAGATAACTTTTTTCATTTATCAAATGAAATACAATGTAACTAAGACAACCTTATATGAAGCACTAATGATCCGGATAATAAATCTCACCAATGAGAAACTTGCCACAAAGGCAAAAAGTAAACATGCCACAAATTAAGACACCTTCCACAAAGGCACCTACCACAAAGACAACCTATACAAACTCTGCTATACACATCTGATATAATGCATGAAACTCCACTTTATTAACAAGACCAATTTGACCGAAACAACAATAAATCACACTGATTTGTATAATTACTTATCTATATATTTCAATTCTTAATTTTAACAAGTGATGATACAAATACCAACTAGCAACTAGCAAACACAATGTGCATGGCACGAACTGAAGCTTAATTAGCAAACATAAGAACATATCCATCATAATTCAATTATCACAAGAATATATACAACCGACACATGAATTTATTTATTTATTTATTTTTATACAGTTGATTCCTTTGATTTCTTTTAAGTGACAAAGACTCTACTATCATCTCACAATATTATAGTCCTATGTGCTTTTCTTTCTAGCCAAAGCTTGGCGTCACACAAAATTTAGAGAAGAATAAAGTTGAACGTATGGTGACTATATATCTTGGCAAGGCAATTGAATATATGGCTCAAGGGATTTTAACAAAATGGAAACTCTTAACCCACCCGAGTTGGTCTAGTGCTATTAGCTTGGAACCTGGAAGAGCGTCGACGGCATTAGCGACGTGAAGAGCATCTTGCCCTTAAATAAAAACACGGCGTGAAGAGCATCGGCGGCATTGGCGACGTGAAGAGCGTCTTGCCCTTAAATGAAAATGTGGCGTGAAGAGCGCCTGCTACTTGGCGACGTGAAGAGCTTCTTATCCTTAAGAAAGGAATTCAATCATCTTTGCAAGAACATTGTTAATGCACTTCCACATCAGTGACATTAATGTGCACATTTTTTGATATCGCCCACATCAATAAAAAATAAATACAATTCATATTAATGTGAATATATGACAAGCAAATATGAAAGCCACGGTATTGAATATATTAGAAGTTCATTATTTGCAATCCAGACGTTACATAGAGCTAAGTCCAACTTACCAGCGTTAATTATTATGAAATTGGGATAATTATGCCGACAAAGATTACTATATCAAAATTGTTCGTCTCGCCATTGTTAATTAACAATAAAATACTCTCCATAATATGTGGAGTTATAATTGACCTTTGCAAGACTTATGCATGGGGGGCTATACAAGCTAAAGAATCTGATGGCTTTTGAAACGAATGACATCTACCTCTAACAAACATAAATCGGTGGATTCAAAGTCTAGACAATAGTATTCATACAAAAACAAAATAAATTGTCAAACTGTATTTCTCAAATAATTACTTTATCTCACCTATATAGTTACAAGAATTCACGATTCCGGACGTGCTCGGAAGAACAACAAGAGCCAAAAAATCGCGCGAATGAAGTTATCTAGAACTATCACCTTAACAAGCCTCAAGCCTGGGGGGATGTGTAATGGGCGAATATGCTAGGCCTAGAATCACCTAAGGCCCAATCCGCCTGCCGCCCAAAATCGCCTAAAGAGAACTTGTGATCCGGCCCAACCCAAACAACTCGCATGAAGCCCAATCTCACATATACACATGAGCAGGCGACCTCATTTCCCATGCTCTCTAAAGGTGGGGTGCTTGAGTGGTAACCGCTCCCTCTCTCCCCACTAGCCATGAAGTGAAGTGGGATCATGGAGGCATAAGACAGTGTGGCCATAACCACCCCCAAGCATCTATAAATAGAGGAAGATTGAGTAGTAAAAGAGGGAAGACGCACATTTGATCATCTCATAATCACAGAGAGTCATACCCCTATATTTTATTCAAGAACACTAGTCTATGATATAATTTAAATATATTAATCTTTCAATGTATTTAAATAATCTTCTCATATTAAGGTCCGAAGGAAGGAAATATTAACTTTATACTTTTAGGTGCCTGAGTACATATTAATGTGACCCTTTCTCTTTTTATAATTTAAGCCTTATAGTAAGAAATATGTTAAGGACTACTCCTGTTTTTTTATAAGCAAATTTCACCTCCCTACGTTCATTGCATAATATAGTTAAGATACATTAGTTATGCAATAAATCTAAAAAGATAAATTTGCTTATAAAATATCATAAATTGAAGGCAAATTCGAATATGGACAATTTCTTCAAGTAATTCATGGTGGGTCAGTCATGAAAATATTATAACGAATACGAATTTCACAAAATTCATTGTTAGGTTGAAAATTTATATCATATAGATCATCAAAAAAATTTAGATAAATTGTAAATCATTAGATATGTTATTGAGACCCATTAAAATTAATGGTTTACGAGTTTTTATCAATTATCATTAATCTTGATAGGTTTCAATAACATATCAAATGCTTTTTATAATTTTTTTAAATTATTTTATGGATAATTTATATGATATAAACTTTGAATCCAATAATTAATTTTACAAAAATTTGTATATTTATTATAATAGTATTAATCATTTGTGCAAGGATGTAAGAAGAGTTTTTATTGGTTATTGATTATGGGGAAAGGAAGAAAGAGAGTAAACTAAATGAAATTTGTATTAAATTTTATGAGAGTAAGTAAAAGTAAACCTTAAAATTGATGAAAGTGAATTACTTTTGCTTATAATTTGGGACAATAAAAAGTGATTTTTTTTGCTTATAATATAGGACGGATGGAGTAGTAGAGAACCACTGAACACATAAAATCATTAGTAGTCAACAACAATCAACCCCCCAAGATTTTTTCCACTTTTATTTATTTATTTATTAAAAATCATTAGTAGTCAACAACCATCAACTTCAACACCCATGATTTTTTCACTTCTATTAATTTTTTTTATAATGATTTATTTATTTATTAATAGAAAAAGTACTCCATATCTTTTCCCACGTGCACCACCAACAATTTTTTAGTTTTTTTTTAAGGAAACAATTTCTTAAACTTAAATTTGCTATAACAACAGCTTCATGTAATTTCACATCATAGGTAATTTGTACCATTAACTTGAAATCAAACGATTTATGTTAAAAAATCAATTTTATATGCCAATAGTTAGTTGGTTCAGTGGTGATTGGCGCTGAACTTGGTAAGGATGACTATAGTTCAATCCTTGCAATTGGATTGGAAGGGGGTGAAACTTGATGTCAAAGCTGACTCTAAACTAGATTAAAATAGTGGTGAAAACTAAAAAAAAAAAAAAAGATATCAATGTTATATAGTTTATCGATCTTCGACAATTTAAATCAGACGGCAAGAAACAATATTGTCCGATGCAGTTACAACATAAAATTTGATTCCGAAATTTTGATGAACTCATTATCCTTAAACTCCAGCTAGATATCACCGTCATTCATTTATTCCTGTCAATCTCCAACTATATAAATTTCTTCCACGGCTCAAACATTTGAAAACTATATAACTAACAAACACAACAAAATTATACCGAACTTCTACTACCATTCATTATTTATCATCTTTCTATTCTTTCTCGTTCGAAAACCTCAAAACGACATATCGACAATGTCGTCTTCACCAAACAAACCTAAGAAACCTTTTCTTCCTTGGAAAACTCGCGTTGGTCTTTCTTTCGTTACAACTTTAACGGACGCTACACGTCGCTCTAACGGTACCGTTAATCGCCGTTTTCTCAATCTTCTAGATCGTAAATCTTCTCCTAATGCCACTCCCGTTAACGGCGTTTCAACCAAAGACGTTATTGTTAACGCCGAACATAATGTTTGGTTCCGTCTTTTCACTCCCACCGGATCCACCGTCGGAGATGAAACTGAAACCGGAAAAACCGGAACGGCCTCTCTTCCGGTCATCTTTTTCTTCCACGGTGGTGGATTTACCTATCTCTCACCTGCTTCTGTCGCTTACGATGCTGTTTGCCGTAGATTCTGCCGGAAAATTAACGCCGTTGTTGTTTCTGTTAACTACCGTCTCACACCGGAGTATCGGTACCCGTCGCAATATGAAGACGGAGAATCCGTGCTGAAATTTCTCGACGAGAATAAATCTATTTTACCGGAAAATGCTGACGTGTCAAAATGTTTTATTGCCGGAGACAGTGCTGGTGCAAATATAGCACATCATGTTGCGGTTCGGGTTTGCAAAGCGGGGCTCCAGAGAATCCGGGTTATTGGGTTGGTTTCCATCCAACCGTATTTCGGAGGGGAGGAACGGACTGAGTCGGAGATTCGTCTTGAAGGGTCACCTTTGGTGTCGATGGCGAGGACGGATTGGTTGTGGAAGGTGTTTTTGCCCGAGGGATCGGATCGTGATCATGGTGCAGCTAATGTTAGTGGGCCAAATGCGGAGGATTTGTCGGGTTTGGATTATCCGGATACACTTGTTTTTGTGGGTGGGTTTGACCCGTTAAGTGATTGGCAAAAGAGGTATTTTGATTGGTTGAAAAAATGTGGTAAAAATGCCGAGTTGATTGAATATCCGACTATGATTCATGCTTTTTATGTTTTCCCTGATTTGCCCGAGGCTACTCAGTTGATTTTGCAAGTCAAGGATTTCATCGATAGAGTTTCCAACAATTCTAAATGATGATGATGATGATTGGTATTGTTGTAATAATTTTGTTATGATGAATCATTGATAAATTCATAGTTGTGTTCTTGTTTGGTAATTTAGTTTTGAAGCCAATAATTATTGGTAGTACTACTATAGGCTAGAACCTAAGATATGCAATGCTACATTTTGGGATTAAAAATTAGGAGTTGGTATGTTCCATTTAGCATACCTCCATTTAGTCCAGTCCAACCGTTAGATATGTGGTATTCATATTTCGACAATCGCACAGTCGCATGTTCCGCATTTATGTATTCATATCAATAGTCAATGGGTTTAAATTGGATGCTGCAAATTTAAACTTGATTTTTTTAATTTTGATAAAGTAGAAAAAATGGGCTTAAAATTTATTCTGTCTAATCTCTATCCAACGACTATTTAGAAATTAGGGACCATAACATATAGGATGTTAATATATTATGATGTTTTAGTTTAACCCTAGTTTAATAATGTGAGTGATCTTCATTGCTATGGCATATGATTGTTCACATTTTGAAAGTTTGTAATTTGTCTAGAAGTTAGAATCTGGTTTTCCATAATTTTGTTGGGACACAAAGGTGATGAATGAATAGAAAAAGGAATTGTATTTAGTGAACTTGAAATGACGGCTACAAGAAAGAATAATAAAAGCACTAACTTCTATGCTGACATAACTACTCCTATTTATACACAAAACTAGGTCATAAAGACAGCTAGTAAAATACTAAAATACCCTTAAATATAAATTACTTCTAACATCATCCCTTAATTTATATTTACACAAAACTAACAACACCAATTCCATCCCTCAAACGAAGAAATTGGTCAGTCTTGATTGCCTTTGTCATCACATCTGCCAGCTGCTTCTGAGTGCTACAGTGCACAACTTCTAACAATCCATTCTGAACCTGATTCCTTAGGAAGTGATACTTGATCTCAATATGTTTGCTTCTCCCATGCAGCACTGGGTTCTTGGCAAGGTTGATTGCAGACTTGTTATCAATCATCAGCTTCAGAGGCTTGTTTACCTCAATCTTCAGATCCTGTAGTAAGTTCAGAATCCACACAGCTTGGCATGCAGTCAGAGCGCCTGCAATATATTCAGCTTCACAGGTTGATAGAGCAACAACAGGTTGCTTCTTGGAACACCAAGAAATAGGACCTCCCAGAAATTTAAACAAGTACCCAGAGGTACTTCTTCTATCAACTCTGTCTCCACACCAATCAGAATCTGAATAGCTCAGAAGTTCTGATTTAGTCTTTCCTTCAAAAGGGAATAACACTCCATGCTTCAGAGTTCCCTTGATGTACCTCAGAATCCTGACAGCAGCTTGGTAATGGGACCATTTTGGTTTACTCATAAATCTGCTAACCATTCCAACTGCAAAACAAATATCAGGTCTGGTATTGCACAAATACCTCAGAGAACCAACCAACTATTTGAAGGTTGTAGCATCCACATCTTCTCCATCAGAATCAGAGTCCAGCTACTGATTCGTATCAGAAGGTGTAATTGCAATTTTGCAATTTTCCAGCTTAAATCTCTTCAGAAGCTCAAGTTCATACTTCATCTGATGTAAAATGATTCCTTTCTCAGAATACAGAAATTCCATCCCTAGAAAGTAACTCATTTTACCAAGGTCTGTCATCTCAAATTCATTCATCAGAACCTTCTTGAACTTAGCTATCTCTTGTTCAGAGCTTCCTGTCAGCAATATGTCATCAACATACAAACATACCAGAATCATATTGTCTTCTGAAGTGTGCTGAACATAAACCCCATATTCCAACTCACATTTCTGAAACCCATGCTTCTTGAAAAAAGAATCAATCTTCATATTCCAGGCTCTGGGTGCCTGTTTCAATCCATACAAGGCTTTATGTAATCTATACACCATCCCTTCCTGATTCTTTTTCTCAAAACCAGGAGGTTGTGACACATATACCTCCTCTTGTAATGGACCATTCAGAAATGCAGATTTCACATCTAAATGCATCAGAGGCCAACTCCTGTTAGCAGCTATTGCGATTACCAGTATAATTGTTTCATGTCTTGCTACAGGTGCAAACACTTCAGAATAATCTAGCCCAGGTTTCTGCAGAAATCCTCTTGCTACTAACCTCGCTTTGTGTTTGCCAATTGATCCATCTGGCTTTAGCTTCTGCTTGAAAACCCATCTGACACTGATGGCTTTCTTTCCTTTTGGAAGTTCTGACAGCTTCCGAGTCTTGTTTCTCTTTATAGCATCAAGTTCTTCTTTCATGGCCTGCAACCAGACTTGCTGCTTAAGAGCCTCTTCTGTACTCACGGGTTCAGAGTCTACTAACATAGCACACTGAATAACTTCCCCCTCAGAGTCTACTTCAGTGTCTTGCAGCATCTCAAAATCTGCAAACCTTCTTGGAATGCTTCTGATTCTCTGTGGTCTTTGACCTTGTTCCACAGAGTTTCCTTCAGAAGTTAGAATTTCAGAAGTGCTATCTTCAGAGCTTCTCTCTATTGAAGTTTCTCCTTCAGAGGCTTGACCTTCAGAGCCATCTTCAGGACCTCCTTCAGGACCATCTTCAGAGTCTCCTTCTGAATCAGAGTCTCCTTCAGAATCAGAGTCTCCTTCAGAACCTGAATCTTCATCAGAGTCTGAATCCCCGTCAGAGTCTCTTTCAAGAATTCTCACATCAGAATTGGATTGAGTTTTGTTCCAATCCCAAGTTTCTAATTCCTTCACAATGACATCTCTGCTGAATTCAATTCTATTAGTCTCTGGACAATAGAGCTTGTACGCACCTGTACTGTGGTACCCCACCAATAACATTACTTTGCTTCTATCATCCAGCTTCTGTCTTCTGGCTTCTGGGACATGTTTGTAACAAACAGAACCAAACACCTTCAAATGACTAACACTTTGCTTATCCCCAGTCCACTTCTGAATAGGAACTATTTCCTTCAGCTTCTTCGTTGGACATCTATTGAGCACATAACATGCAGTTGCAACAGCTTCACCCCATAAATTATGAGGAAGCTTCTTCTCTTTCAGCATGCTTCTCACCATATCAAGCAAAATACGATTTCTTCTTTCAGCAAGACCATTGTGTTGAGGAGTGTAAGGAGCAGTAACCTCATGCTCAATTCCATTCTCCTCACAGAAAGTTTTAAACTCATTGGAATTAAACTCACCACCACCATCAGTTCTGAGAATCTTCAGCTTCTGACCACTCTGTTTCTCAGCTTTTACTTTGAACTTCTGAAACTCAGCAAACACCTCATGTTTGAACTTTATCAGGGATACCCATGTCATTCTAGTGAATTCATCTACAAATGACACAAAGTATTTATTCCCTCCAATTGATGCTACTGGAAATGGACCACACACATCAGAATGTACTACTCCCAAGGCATGTTTTGCTCTTGGAGCTACTCCTGATGCAAATGACAGTCTTGGTTGCTTCCCTTCCATGCACACCTTGCATGACTTCTCAGGTTTCTTGATTGTAGGAATTCCATGTACCAGATTCTTTGATTTTAGATGCCCCAGGCTTCTAAAGTTCAAATGACCAAATCTTCTGTGCCACAACTCACTATCCTTCTCAACACACGTTGCACTAAGGCATTCAGAGTCTGCAGTCCTGACATTCACTTTGAATGTCCTGTTCCTTCCCTATTCTGACTCCATAATCAGCTTCTGATTACGATCATACAGCTTCAGAAGATTGTCCTTCATGGTAACTGAAAAACCTTTCTCAATCAGTTGCCCTACACTCATCAGATTGCTTTTCATGCCAGGTACATACCATACATTCTGAATCAAAGCTGATTTTCCATTGTTCAGAATAACTCTGACATTTCCCATACCTTCAGCATTAAGGTATTTATCATCAGCACATCTGATCTTTGTACTCTTCCCAGAGTCAAAGTCAACCAACCACTTCTTGTTTCCAGTAAGATGATTTGAACACCCTGTGTCCATATACCACCACTCTGATGAATTCATATCATCAGTCTCAGAAGCCATTAGCAACACAAATTCACCATCAGAGTCATCAGAGCTTCTGGCTATATTTGCTTCTTCTGACTTCCTTTCTTTGTTTGACCGACACTCAGAAGCAAAATGACCAAACTTCTGACAACAGTAGCATTGGATCTTCTTCTTGTCAAACCTCTCCTTTCCCTTCTGATATTTCTGCTTATCAGAGGTTGAGGTTTCTAGCTTCTGAACTCCATCAGACTTTCTCTTGGTTTCTGACCAAGACTTCTTCTGATAGTTCTTTCCAGAGTCTGCTTTCAGAGCCTGCTGCTCTACTTCTCTTTCAGAGTTTCTCTCAGTCAGACGCAACTCTTGTGCTTCTAGACTGCTTTGTAGCTCTTCAATTCTCATGGAACTCAAATCCTTGGAATGTTCAATAGCTACCACAATGTAATCAAACTGAGGGGTAAGAGATCTCAATATCTTCTCAATGATTACTTGTTCTGAAAGAGTTTCTCCACAAGCTTTCATCTCATTGGTGATAACAATCACTCTGGAGATATACTCAGGGACCTTCTCGTTGTTCTTCATGTTGAGATTCCCATACTGCTTTCGTAAGGACTGAAGCTTCACCTTCTTCACTGATGCATCGCCACCATAGCATCTGACCAGTGTGTCCCACGCGGCCTTTGCCGTTTCTGAGTCAGCAATCTTCTCAAACACGTTTTCATCCACACACTGATGGATGTAGAACAACGCCCTCTGATCTTTCTTCTTCGTATCCTTCTGAGCAAGCTTTTGTGCATCTGTTGCATCTGCTGCTACTGGAACGTAACCTTCAGTAACAAGTTCAAGCACATCTTGAGCACCAAACAGAACAATCATCTGTTTCATCCAGCGATTCCAGTTTTTTCCATCAAACACTGGAAGCTTGGTACTCATACCACTGTTTCCGTTCATCTTCAACCTTTGTGCGTTCACTTAAATCTCACTAACACTCGTGTTTCCCAATCCCGCAGAATCAGAAAATGTGATTCTGTTACAACTTCGTTCAAGATTCAACTCGAATTCAAGAAACGAAATCAATCACACAACGCCTCACGTTCACTCGTGTTTCCCGTGGATTCGAACCGGAGCTCTAGATACCAATTGTTGGGGCACAAAGGTGATGAATGAATAGAAAAAGGAATTGTATTTAGTGAACTTGAAATGACGGCTACAAGAAAGAATAATAAAAGCACTAACTTCTATGCTGACATAACTACTCCTATTTATACACAAAACTAGGTCATAAAGACAGCATAGTAAAATACTAAAATACCCTTAAATATAAATTACTTCTAACAAATTTGATACTCCTATGCCAAATCTGTTGAATACTGTTATTGTTTGGAGTTGCTGTTTCGTGTTAGAATAAGTGTTGGTGTTGCTTGTTAAATTGTTACTACTGTACCCCACTTTTGAACAAATAGCTAATTACTTGGTTGTGTCTAGTAGAAAGCAGGTGATGGCCATTTTGGCTAACTGGACTTTTTGGACAAGGTTTGGGGGAAAGATGAAATAGGGCTGACAATAATCCGAGTCAATTCGTGAATAGTTCGTAGCTCGATTCGATATATGATTCGTGAACTTGGTTCATGAACCAAATGAGCTGAACTTGAGTTAAAAATTAAGTCCGTTAAATAAATGAGCTGAACATAAACTATATATAGTTCGACTCGTTTGACTCATAAACTAGCTCAATTTTTAACGGATGCAATTTTATCTTGAAGGGGGATACCTATTGAAGTTTGGAATTGGAAGAATATTTTGAGAATAATTGTGGAATTTCGTTGGCTTTTTTCCTTTGTAACTTTGTTATTTGTATCGGTTTATTTTATCCATTATACACTTGGGATGTCTTTTATTTTAATTTAATATTTTCTTTTTCATTTAACAAAAATAGTTCAAAAGATTAAAGATCAAATTTTGAAATTTTGACAAAAAAAATTGACTTAAATCATGCGATTTAATTAACGAGTTGAACCTGACGAGCCGAACCAAACTATTCGTGAACTTTAAACGAGCCGAACTCGAGCTAAAAAAAGAGTTCGTGTCACAATTGAGTCGAGTTTCGAGCTGAACCAATTTCTAACGAGTCGAGTCGAGCTCAGACGAGTTCGACTCAGCTCGACTCATTTCCAGCCCTAGATGAAACCTCAATTTTTGGACAAAATTTATTATATCCAAGTGTCATTACACTTTTTTGCATAATTATACAAGTAACTGGTAGAGTATAGGGAAGTTACTTTTGAATTTTTTCTTTTAACATTCTGATTTCTAAAAATTTAGAGTTTAACTAATGGAGAGACAACAATTTCAATTTTCAACCCATATCCTATCAAGGAAAAGGTGGTAATAATTTCGGTTCTAGCAACCATGGTAGAGGAAGAGGTAACTATCATCAAGTTAGGACAAATTATAGTTTTTTTTTTATTAATGGAAAGTTTAGGCATAAATTAGGCAAATATCAACAACAAGCAAACATGGCATAAAGTTCATATAAAAATACGGATGAGAATTATGAAAATTCACACAATTTCTTTTTAGCAAGCAATACACTTTTATAAGAATCGAAAATCTAGTATTTCGATATTGGATGTTGCAATTATATGTGTGGGAAAAAATAATTATTCTCTTCTCCAAGTGAAATGGTAAAATCTACTTAAGTTTGGACATTACTCAAATATTCCAATTTTAGGGAAAAGATTGTAAGATGGATCTCAATTTTATTGTGTTTTCTATATATGCTTCTGGTCCTCATCATAATCTATTAAGTATGAGAGAATTATCAAAGAAATGTTACAACATATCGATTCACAACAATTAATTCACATTGATGCATAGAAATGGAAGATTCATTACAAAGGTGAAAATGACTTCCAACCTTCGATAATTCCAAATGACGACGGGTTGTGACACAGGAGATTTGGTCACTTCCATTTTTCTAGTTTGAATTGCTTGTCTCGAAAAGAATGTTTATGGAAAGAAGCGCAAAGAATCATTTTCAACTGGAAAGTTATGGAGAGTGAAGAAACTACTAAGATAGTTCAGTCAGATTTTTGTTCAGTTGAAATACCAACACCTAATGGCTGCAAGCATTTTATCACTTTTATTGGTGACTTTAGCAAAAAATTGGTTGGGTATATTTCTTGAAACAAAAATCAGAAGCTTATGACACACCATCAAGACATTTAAGGTGTTTGTAAAAAAACAGAGTGGTTTTAGAATCAATGCATTGAGAACAAACAATGGCCAAGAATACTTCTTTGTATAGCATGGAATTGAGCATCACTTAACAACAAGATACACGCCTCAATAGAATGGAGTTGTTGAACGAAAGAATAGGATAATCACGGATATGGTGAGATCCATGCACAAAGCAAAACAAATACCTAAAGAATATGGATAGAAATAGTTGTTACTACAATGTGTATTTTTTGAATAGGTGTCCTAAAAAAGCGTTAGAGAAAATACTCCCAAAAAACCGTGGAGTGGAAGATACAATTCACATGCTTATCTCTCTATAATACTAAAAGTAGAGCTGATTTTTCCTATTCCAAGCATAAAACCCTAATCGATGAGGTCATGGATGATGTCTATATGATGTCATTTTGTTACATGGACCAATTGTATGCAAGCATGTGTTAATTAGGGTTTCCATGTGATCCAACTTGGCCCTAATATGAATCCAACTTGGCCCTAATATGACTTTGTCCAATCCCTAGATTACATCCCTTATAAATTGTGACCATGTCATATGTATGTGTGGCAAGATTACTAGTCAACTTCACATGTATATGTGGCGGCAGCTACTGTAGCATCAGGTGCAACAACATTCCTTGCATTGTATCATCAGATGCAATTTAATTCTACCACCCCCTTCCATCATTTCTCTTGGAAAAGCAAATATTCCTTTTGTCTTTTCTCTTACATGCATTGGTCAATTTAATTGTAAAGATTCCTTCAAAAAAAACTTCTTCCATGTGTCAAGATTATTGGACAAACAAATATTACACTCTCTTTCTTTACAACACAAATACACACACGAGAGGAACAAGAAGAAACGGAATAAACAGAACAAGCAGAAGGAAAAGAGAAAGAAGGTGCAGGTTCATGAACAACAGGAAAGGAAAAAAAATAATCAGTTCCTACTTTTCTCATAACAAAAAAAAAAATGAAGAATAGGGAAACATGAAAGGAACGGAACAAGCAGAACAAGGAAAAGAGAAGGCTAATACTCAACACCGCCGCACGCAGCCTTCCACCTCCGGCCGGACCTTCACGCGCCACTCTTTCTCTCTCCGGCCGACCCCAAATTGCAGTCACAGCTCTCTTCGTTTTTTACGGTAGCAAAATCAAAACCCTTTTTTGGTTCTTTTCATTTATTTTTTTCTTCATCAATAAAAAAAAACGTAGCGTACCCATAACGAATCAAATCCCAAAGTTCGATTTTTTTGTGGTTGCAATTCCAAGATTTCACCTTTGTGTAATCTTTCAAACCAATTTTCAATCATGGCTGAAATCGAAGAAGTTGGTCCTGATGTTTGGTATGTCTCAAAAATTCGACAACTTCTATTTAGTTTTTTTTTTTTTGGATTTATGTAACATGTTTCATGATTCTCTGTTATTGTTTTTTTTTCCTTCTGATTTTTTATGGTTTGTAATTTTTGTTTTCTATGATGTTTTTTTTTTGAGGGATGATTGTAGTTTAGCTTGCTTATTTTTTTTTTTTTGGATAATTGTGGTTTAGCTTGCTTAATTTTTTTTGAGGGATAATTGTAGTTTAGCTTGCTTATTTTTTATTGTTTTTATCAACTCATTCATGACTTACACACGTTCTTCTTCCTCATCAACCCTAACCCCCAAATTTCAGTTCCTCAAATTTTAATTTCATGCTTTTAATTTTTCAATTTCCCAAATTTTAATTTTCTTTTGAGTGCAGAAATTGAAGTGTGGAAGGAACAAGCTCTGTTTCCAGTCAATTGGAATGGGAGAATGGAGACTAAAGCCTTGGAAAGGTAATGGAAATTTTCTGCATAATTCATTTTTGTTCATCTTTAAATTTTTTAAAAGTTTTAAATTTATAATTGTATTGGTTTTTAATTGTTATTTATGTGTTTGCTTTGGATTTATATATATGTTTGTCACTGTTTCTGCCACCAACACCGAACCTATTTTATGGTGATATGAGGTTGAAGAAAATCTAATGTTTAATTGTTTTGTATGGTGTTTTGGAATTACATAGAATTCTGTTTCATAATTTGACATGTTTTTCTTTCTTTCCCTTTATAACAATTTTACAGTTAATGGATGTTATTAAGTACTAAACAAGCTGATTCAATCAAACAAGGATTTTGGTGTTATGGTTTTGGAAGCAGCTGGATCTAGAATTGGTAAGTTCTTCGACCCAAGAAAACTCTAAATCCTCTTTTCTTTTATTATGCTCTGCCTCTGATTGTGCTCTGCTTATGTATGTGACCTTTACATCTAATTATAAATACTTAATAAAACGGCCCATATGGCACCCCCATCTAATTTATCTGAATGGTGAACCTGAAATAAAAGACAAGAAAATCATGATATCAAACCTTATACCACAAATATGTCAAGGTATAATCAAGGATTCAAAAATATAGGGAATGGGAGACGTTTAGAGCTTGAAGTTTAGAATTGGAGATTAGAGCCTTGGAAAGGTAATGGATATGTTCTTTGTATGTTGTGGTTTGTTATGTATAATGAATTTTCTAACATTTTATTGTGTTATTTAATTTCAGTGGCTATATTCAGTAAATAATGAAGCAAATAAATTGGCACAGATGTATCTATTTACAATGCATCATACTTCAAAAGACTATAACCTCTTGAGAACTGATGCAAAAAATTCATGTAACCATTTTCCATCTCTCTTCCCTATTCCATTCTTTCTTTGGATCCTTCAGTCATGGTTCCCACTTCCCTCACTACCATCAACATCACCCTCCAATCCTCAACTCAAACACCGCATTTTGTTTCACTTTATCCTCGCTTTTTCGTCCCACCTCTCTACTTCCACCTCTCATTATCTTCAATGTCATATAGAATATTTTCTCTCTCAATGAATCAACCTCGCCACAATGGGGCCAGTCTTCATCATCTTCATTTTAGTAGAAAAGTTTTTTTTTTATGAAACAAGAATTGCAAATTATAACTTTAATACTTTTTCTTTGGTTGAAATTATATGTCTAATTTGTTGAGAATGTCTCTTTGTTTTTCAGGAATTCCATACTTCAAATGGAGGTTAATGGTTATGGTCCTTAAAGTTTTGGATTAAGTCCATTAAAGGTGAAATTAATTGTGTAGTTGCATAATTTTGTTTATCTCAATATGATTTGAGTATCTTTGGTTCTATTCTTACCTTTAGGACTTGATTATTATGTTGTCTGAGAGGTGAAGGTACTTATTATGTTTAGGTTTTGTTATTGGAAGGCCACTGAAATTGTTATTGTGTTGATTTATCAACCAAGTGTTTGGTATGAAAGGCATCATGCAGTTCCAAAATTTGGTGCCTCATTGGTCTATCAAACAAAGGTTTTATTTTACTTTTTTGTATATTCCAAAAATGCTTTTATTTTGTATATTCTTGGAAAGTTAGTGTTTTACATTGAAATTATCTTATACAAAAAAGTTGTCACTATATCTTCAGCCTTTTAAATGGAAGTCTTCAATATTGAAAAACTTTATCATTTTTATTATATTGCTTGAAAAGCTTCTTTATCTTTTAGAAGGCACAGTCATTTTGAAATCAGTGGATATTTTGAAATTTTTGACTAAATCCAAACTCAATGATTTTTTATAGTATGATGTTATTTATAGAGTAAACAAATTGGGAGGTATAATATTGCTTTTTGTTATATTATAATATCAATTAAGTAGTACTTCACACATATAAAGATTGATTTTTCTTTTTTGATAGAAATGTTAACATTGGCAAAAAAGTTTTATATCTATAATATGTACATTTTGTATATTTCAGGTTCTAGCTCCATTGCTAGATTTGGAAGAAGATGATGGGACAATGACCGTGTTGTTTTATGTGTTGGACTTGGAGATTTGAGAGGTCGAGAGACAATTATGTTATAAATGAATGGTAGGAGGAAGAAGTAGTTATAGAAAAATGTAATTGACTAGCCGGAGCACTGTAGAAGTAACCAGAGGAGACGGATGGTCCGCTGCGAACTGGACTTGAAGGAGCACTAATGTATGAGGTTGAATTTTAGCAGTTTGCTTATCTTTATTGTTCAATTGTTGTGGGGCATTGTTTTGTATCGTGGTTGATCAATTTTGTGCTCTTATGTTTCGCCTTATGAATGAATGTATTTTGACGTTCATTTGGAATTTTGTGTCTTATGCATAGATTCATATGTAGTAATTGTTTTATTGTATTTATCATATTTTTGCTATAATTTTTTTTAGTGAAATTACAAAGATAGATACAAAATTTGGAATATTATCTTATTTTTATGCATAAATTCATTAAAACAAATCTTTAACTTTTTTTGTTCCTATTTTTATGCATAGATTTGTATATAATTTTTTTTTGTATTTATATTATTCTTTCTATGTAGTATATTTTTTGTATATTTTATCTGGTGAAATTACAATGAAGATATAAAAGTTGGAATATTATTAATAGTGATAAGGACAAATTAGTAAATTTGGTAGTAATCAACTTTATTATATTAAATTAAATAAATAAATAACTTTATCATATTAAAAGTAGATGAAATCAAATGAGTAAAAATATGTGTCATTTATCGTGACATACACTAATATCAATTAATTTTATTTTCCTTAAAAATAGGATTTAACATTGGAAAAATAAGATCTATACTTGAAAAATATATCTTAAAAACACTCATAAATAACACTTTTTTTTTAACAAAACAATAAGGATATACTTGAAAAATATATAACATTTGAATTTGTGCTCACCTTATTTTATAAGATGTGCACTCATTAAAAAAATAAAGGCTGGCTTAAAAATAGGTACCATTTGTTGTGGATTAAATTAATAATCATGAAGGATTTATTTTAATTAAAAATTGGTACAAATAATTAGTAATAGATATATATTTCCTTACTAATAGGGTTTGAAAATCAGCAACATGGATATAATTTTTTTTAATGTAAGCAATAAGGATATACATGAAAAATATATAACAACTGAATTTGTGGATTTTTTTACAAGATATGCGTGCAATAAAATAAAATAAGTAAATATTGCGTAAAAAATATGTATTATTTAAGTTCATTTTATACTGAATTTGTGATTTATAATTTTTGGGTCTTGCTATCATGTGCCTTGTTAAGAATCTAAAAAGTAGAAATATTTTTTAAAAATATTTTTGACCGTGCATCGCACGGGTCAAAGTCTAGTTTTACTCTTAAGTTATGGCAGTGTTTTTCCTTCGACTCAGCCATGACACATGACAGCCTCAAATCCTTCCTCTTCCCCTAAATTTTTTTGGCTTAATTCAAGATTTAGTCCCTTATGTTTATTTTAGGTTTTAAATTGGTTCCTTATGTTTTAAAAATTTCAATTTGGTCTCTTATGTTTATTTAGGTTTCAATATGGTCCTTTCCGTCAATTTTGTCACAAGACAGTTTGCTTACGTGGACAGACACGTGAACACATTGACACTTGGACACGTGTCCAAATTAAACGGTGTTAATGATAAAACTGACGGAAAGAACCAACTTAAAACCTAAAATAAACATAATGGACCAAAATAAAACGGACCAAAATGAAAACTAAAATAAACATAAAAGACCAAATATTAAATTAAGCTTCAAAACATCACCTCCAACTCCTTTTAAAACATCACCTCCAAATTCTACCTATTAACCCTGCCCTTCATTTTATCAAAGCCACTTGAGATATTGATAAAGGCCAATACAACATGACACCATGTGGGATGAGCTCTTTAAAATTCATGCCCCACATAATTCCTCCCTCACCGAATACAAATCAATCCAGCTCCTCTTGGCATATTGATAACACCAAAATATGCATGATATTTAATACTCAGTAGTATATTATTTAAATAAATTAAACTTTTAATAAAGTTTATAGAACTATTTACTTGTTTTTCTTCCTTTTGTATTTTTAAGACTTAATGTATGGAGTGTGAAGAAAAGATTGATGCTTTTAAGGCGTCTTAGTGATCAAGATTTAATTTATGGTAGTGAAAGTCCTTCCTTTAGAAGAAAAGGTAAAAAAATCAATGCAATCAAGTGTTGATTGTAGACAAAAGCCAAAAAAACCATCACTAAATGTCGAGAAATTGAAAAGTCAAGAGTTTGCTAATAGCTAGAGCTTTCCACGGCTGTGTGCGACCGCACCATGACCGTGACAGGCAAGTCAGAGAGGAGGAATTCACAGAAAAAGACTGCCACGACCCTTGTTGATCTATCCTCGGCCGTGTCAATCTGACACACACAAAATTCAACAATTTTTGTCTTCTCATTTACTACACCAAACAAGAGTTTTTAATAGTGCTTATTTCTACTTTTAATAGCGCTTAAAAACGCTATTACATGCATGCATTACTATCGTATGCTGTTTAGCATGGGATTGGTTATTATGTATAAGCCATCCTTATGCACCATGCATAAGTTTACTTAGTGCACCCTTCAAATTACTCGTGCACCCCCCAAATTACTTGTATACCCCCAAATTACTTGTGCACCCCCAAATTTCTCGCGCACCCCCAAATTTCTCATACACTCCCCAAAATTCTCATACACCCCCCAAATTTCTCGCACACCCCCATATGACTTTTGCCCCCCCAATTTTTTTTTTGTCCCCTCCATATTTCTATGCTAAAAAAATAATCGAATCCAATATCTCATGCATACTATCCCAATTTTTCTCAACTAAACTAACCCTAATTGCTTTATATGATTTTTTGTTTTATGTAGCATGGTTTTGTAAAATGGTTATGTGATGTTTTACTTAATAACAATGGTTTCAGTGTATAATATCTTGGCACTAATGCCCACATGAAACCATTTATCCAAAATAATGGTTTCAGTGTATAACGCTATGAAACCATTTAACTAGACTAATGATTTTAGTGTATAACATCTTGAAACCAAATAACAAGACTAATGGTTTCAGTGTATAACACTATGAAACCATTTAACTAGAATAATGGTTTCAGTGTATAACGCTATGAAACCATTTAACTAGACTAATAGTTTCAGTATATAACATCTTGAAACCAAATAAAAAGACTAATGGTTTCAGTGTATAACGCTATGAAACCATTTAACTAGTTTCAGTGTATAACGCTATGAAACTTTTTAACTAGACTAATGGTTTCAGTGTATAACTCTATGAAACCATTTAACTAGACAAATGGTTTCAGTGTATAACATCTTGACACTAATGCTCATTTAACTATAATAATGGTCATAAATTTAAATTCTTACGACGATATAAAAACAGAGAGAGTGAGGTATCCCAACCGTTCCAAATAATTCAAAATACCCTAAATAAAATTTTGAGAAAATTTTATTAATACCTGATATTTATAAAAGCATATTTACCTCATTTAATTAACTAAAAATAGTTCCAGGTCTCAGAAAAATACCTAACTGGTCCCAAAATTCCCAGAAAATTATTTCCTATTTTTTTGTGAAAAAAATAAAAAAATTTGGAGTCTCCTTGGCACCGCACGCGCCCCCACGCGCCGCCAGTGAGAGTGGGCGTGGAGGCGCGTCACTGTTCATCATCTTCCTCACCCATTTTCTGCAGAAACGGGTCGCGACGACCCGGTTCGTCGACCCGGTTCGTTCTCCCTCAATAATCAACGAAACTCGACTGTTCATCATCTTCCTCACCCATTTTCTGCAGAAACGGGTCGCGACGACCCGGTTCGTCGACCCGGTTCGTTCTCCCTCAATAATCAACGAAACTCGACGTTCTTTATACCGTTTTGATCGTCGTTCGATTTTATGAATGTTTTAGGTATTAGTTTTCGAAATCGGTGATCGAATCGCATATAAAATGTGGCCGAAATTGAGCAAGCAAAAATACAAAGTTATTCAGTCATGGATTATTACACGTGTTGTTTGGATCTGAGGGTGGATATTGACTTATGCACGGTGCATAAACATTGCCTTATGCATAATAACTTAGGCCGTTTAGCACTACCTGGGCAAGCTAAGAGATATGCAATGCTACATTTTGGGATTGGAAATTAGGTATCCGTATCAATATAGTCATTGGATGGTCAAATTCTGATTCAGAGTCTTGTTTATACTCTTCGCTTCGCTTGGATAATTTTTTGCTTCATAGTTTACATAAATTTTTATCTTCTTATTCTACACACTTGAGCAAATATTAGCAATACCAATTGTATTTTTAATATTTGGTTATCATCAAAACTATTAGAGAGATTAACAAATTAATTATGTTCCAACACAAACATGGTTGCTTACCAGGGGCGAATCTGGGCATAAATTACTGGTGGGGCTAAAATATTTATGCATCACTGGAAAAAAAATCTCCATCTTAACTGAATAAATAATATATGAGAATTTTTTTTTACAAAGTAAACCATATATGAGATTATTATTAATAAAACATGTATATTAAGAACAATAATAAACCAACAAATTAGAAAATTTGTTTTCAAAAAAGAAACCAGCAAACTATATCAAAAAACTATAAAATATCTATTCGGAAAAAAAAAAGAATTATAATTTATTGAATATCTTCTAAATCATGAATATCACTATTGTTTAATGTTTTACAAGATCATCATATCTTGGATCAAAATATATATAACCCAAAATTATATGAGCTTGTAGTTTATTTTGACAAGCTAATTCAATTAGCTTATAAGTTATTAATTTTTATTTCAATTTTTTCCATATTATCTTACTTAAAAAAATTAATTATTAGTTAAATATTTTTTTATGTCATTTCATATTTATATGACAGTTCAATTGCTAATTTTACATTTTTATCAAATATTACAAATTCAATTAATTATCCACTATTTTTTTATAAACAAAGTTAAAGATTATTATTCTCAAATTAAACAATATTACTTAAAATAATACTCTACGTATAGCGAAAGATTTGAAATCATAAATAATAGACTACAAACTATTATTTGCACCAATACTTAAACTAATATGTGTACCGAGAGACTTAGGGTGTGTTTTATCTACTAATATACAAAGGACTGTACAACTTTTGTTGTACCCTGTTTGATTAAGAAACTTTTTTTTTTGAACGCCAAATATATTATTAATAATAAACCAAATCTCTGCACAAGACGAATAGAGACTGGTAAAAGAGAGGCTACAAAATAAAGGCGTCGTACATATGCGGATCACCAATAAAAATACCAAAACATACACCACCTAATAAAGGTTAATTTTTAATCCCATACTTAGAAAGACCCTTTACAGTTGTCAGACTACCAGAGAATACATCAACCTAACCCATAAAGACGCCACTAGACTCTAACTCCCGATCTCGAATAAAAAGTGACCGGCCCATCAGAATCCAAAAAGCAGCTCCGTAAGCTAAAAATTAAAGGAACAACGGTAGAATGAGAACCTATGCAGTGAAGTCTCAGCTTGCAGACCTCCTTCAAACAGTCAACACCGACGCGGTAGAGGTCAATCAGATACACAAGAAACCTGCAAATCTCAACAGATTTGGACACCAACAGAGACTCAAAAGGAATCCTGCAAATCTCAACAGATTTGTAAAACGGTCAAGAATCGAGTATCTAACTAAAACCACTCACACACGGTGTCAACCATACACCAAAGACATCACCACAATATCCCGGTAGCATCACCTCACCATCACTAAATCCCCTCATCACCTCCAATCACCACCACCAAACAGCCACTGCCACAGAAAGAGCAGCACCGTCCCCCAAACAACCAATACCCACCGGTCACACAGTCACATCCGATGTGCAAACAACACACTGCCGGAACCGCCGTCGGAGCAACATCACCACAGCAGCAAGCTAAAAACCACACACCCCCACTGCGAGCACCACCACCAAACCACCGTCGGATTATCACGAAAACTGTAAACCTCCAGATCCGGCCAAACCAACACCGAAAAGAACAAAAAAGTTTCAGATCCGCCGCTAACCACCACACAAAGAGGCTGTGTCTCCGGCGAAATCTGACCACAAAGGTGGTGCGGATGGTCAAGCACCATCATCACACCCCTAACTATTGACTCTACATCTTTAAAACAAAGGATTTGGATTTGGGGAGGAAGAAGAAGGGTGGTGCGGGAGGTACTGTTAGAGAGAGGTGGGAGCCTTTTATTTTTAGAGAGAGAATTCTACACATGTGTTGTTGTTTTTTATTAAGAAACTGGTTATAATACTTGACAAAATAGGCAGTAAGGGACAAGACAAAAACAAGATATTTTGTCCCTCGCTAAACCACAAGACAACTTTTTGTCCATGGTACAACTATAAAAAATACAAAAAAAATACCCATTTTATTTTCGAATATAAAAAATATTATCTCACTTTCTTTCACCGGTGCAATTTTGTCAAGTCTTGTTCTACCTTATTTTGTCATGTACTGTTCTATCTAGTACTTACTGTTTTGCAAATCAAACGCACCCTTATAGTTATCAATAATAAACTCTAAACTAATATTTGTATAAATATATGTACAGAATGATATAAAAGTATTTATAAATATTACTATTATTTTAAAAAAAAATAGTGTTGGGGTGGTGTTCCTAATTAACTGTTAATTTGGTGTTTTAAGAGTACGATTTGTAAATTGTACCATTTGTCAATTACTCTTATGATTTTCAATAAAACTAACTAATGCTATATATTTGGGAAAAGAAAAATTTTAAAATTGTTTTTTGGTACATAACATATTAATTTTGTTCTTTTTGTACATAATATACTCCCTCCGTTTCTTTTTAATTGTCTTTTTAGAATGATAACACCAAATTAAGGAAGCGTATTTTTGCACGTTATCTTCCTAATATACCCTCGTTTTAATCCCCCAATAAATTCCAATTTTTTTCCCACACTTTCTCTTTCCAATAAATTTAATATATTATATACAAAAAAAACAAAATTTAATATGTTATGTACCAACAAAAAAATTTAAAAAAAAAGATTTAGTTTTCCAAGTATATAGCATTAATTGGTTTTATGGAAAAAGATAAGAGCAATTGACAAAGGGTATAATTGACAAATCATACCCATAAAATACAAAAAAGACAATTAAATAGAAACACTAAATATGATAATAAAAGACAATTAAAAAGAAACGGAGGGAGTATTAAATTTATTGGAAAGAGAAGTGTGTGCAAAAATATAAGAATTTATTGATAAATTAAAATTAGGGTATAATAGAAAGATAATTAATGTGCAAAAATACACTTTCTTAATCTACTTACAATATATTAAAAGAAACTACTACTAAAATACCAAATTTGTCCAATCAAGTTTAATAATATTTCAGAGTTTATGCCCTTAAATATAATTTTAACACTAAACTAAGGGGGGTGTATTGGATTGAGATTTAAAAGGATTTTAAAGGATTTTTTTTTATAAAAAAATCATGTGGTATTCAATCAAGACTTTTATGAAATCTAAATAAATCTTGTGGTATTCAATTAAGACAATTAAGATTTTTTTTTTCAATACAACAAAATCAATTGGTATTCAATTAAGATTTCTTAAGACTTATAAAATGTCTCATGGTATTCAAAAATCTACATATTTCAATGGATTCTTTGGTAGAATGGATTTTGTGAGACTTTCTAATAAAAAATACACTTACAAGACTCTTTTAACAATCTCACCAAAAACCTCAAGAATTTTTCAAACTCTCCCATGACTTTTCTTTTTCTGTCATATTCATACAAAAACCATATTATTTTATTCGTGTCATAAACTCATACTCTTCATAGACTATTTCATGCCGTCTCCCTCTCCCTCTCCCTTTCAATCAGTGTTCAATCCTTTCTTTTCTTTTCGTTAATACGTAAATCGATTTTATAATTTTTCTCTTCCAAATGGCAACTGATATAATTCAAATGCAGTTGAAATTGTTCATGCCATATATGTGTCTATGCCAAAAGAAAAAACTATACATGTTACATTTCAATCTCATTTATATATGCCACTTTGAAAAATATGCAATTTGTTTTCTTTTTGAAAAAAACTTCATAGATCTGCAACTTTTTATGATTTTACTGTTTGTTTTTCTTCAACAATTTTTTAACGTTTATTGTTATTGTTATTGATATCTGCTATATTTCTTATAATTGCTTTTATTAAAATTTATTGAGTCTTTTAAAAGTTTCCTAATATATTGTGTCATTTGAAATTTCCTAATATATAAAGTATTTTGAAATCTTAACAAATCCATTCAAATCCAGCATTAAAAATCTTGATTGAAAAAAGTCTTTTGAAAAAAATCTCTCAAAATCTCATAAAGTCAATACAATCTCACAAAGTCATTTAAAATCTTTAAGACTTTTTTTGTCAAAATAATCTCTTGAAATCTCAATTCAATACACCCCTTAAAAAAAGATACAAAACAAAAATAGGAAGAATAAAAAAAGATAAGCATAAAAGAAAAATCTTCCCTTCAAAATAGCATCTTAAACTACCTCTACAGAAAGATATTAATCCAATATATTTAACAAAAAAAAATTAATTAAAAAAATTTACGCATAAAAATAGGAACAAAAATAAATATAAAAGATACGCATAAAAAATAGTACTAACCTTTTTTTGAATGAAAAAATAGTAACTTAAAAATAAAAGAACATTAAAATAGAAACAAAAACATAGTGAGTTTGTTTGGATTGACTTATTATAAGTTTTATAAAGTGTTTATGAAAACATGTTATAAAGATATAATTTTTGTAAGTGAAAACTTATGAATTAACATGCATAAAGAAAAAACTTACGAATTAACACGGGACAATTGCTTTAATAAAAAAAAGGAATTGAATAAAAAATATTTATTAATATTAATTATAATTTATTATACAAAAATCATGCATGGGACAAGATAAAATAAGTTTTTTTAAACATTAGAAGAATAAATTCTCATCAATAATAAATATAAAATAAAAACACAAGATAAAATATTTATCACTAATACATAAAAGGAATTGAATAAAAAATTCATACACGGGACAATTGCTTTAATCAAAAAAAATTAATCGTACACGGGACAATTATCTTTAATCAAAAAAATTATTATTTTAATAAATTTTACAAAAAATAACACAATGACGTCACTTATATTTTAACAATATTTTATAAATAAAAATTAATAGACTCGTGCGAATGCACGGGTCTCAAAACTTGTTTAGTGTTATAATCTAAACTGATATTTAAAAAGGAATGAATGTAGTATCTTATAATTAATTAACATTCTTATTAACGAATTTTTTGAACAGGCATATTATTAATTAACAATTAAAACACTCAACCACACACATAACACCACGCCACATCAATGATTTCCATAAAAATTAGCAATTATAGAAAATATTTTGTTCTGTGTTTTTTTATATTTATAATCGATGATAATTCCTTCTTTTGTGGTTTGAGAAAAAGAAATTTATTTGTGAAAACTCTAGTTCATTGATTTTTTTTCTTGAAATTTAAGATTGATATTATACTAAAGTATAAAATTTATTTTTCTTGGTTTGCACCACCAGTTGAATCTGGTTCGGTGGATAAAATTTATTTAGAATAAACTATTTAGAATTATGTTATAAAATATTTTTAAAATATAAATTGTGGAGTTTTATGTAAATATACTAAATGGATAAATCTATTTTATTAAAGTTATTGTTCTGTGTATATTTTAATAATAATTTAAAATTATATATTACTGACAAATATGTATCCAAATTGTTTTAATTTGTATGAATGAAAAATATTTGATTTTTTTTAATGATAATTAAGCTCGTTTGTGTGATCAACATTCTCTATTATGCTAATTTAGATAACTACTTAACCTTTCTTTTGGTTGTGCTTAGTTAATTGATAACTACTTAATCTCTTTTTTGGTTGTGCTTATTAATAGTTATTAAAAAAAAAATCTTTATATTGAAAACTAAGTTCTGTGTGGAAGTTACTTTCCAATATATACAAATCTTTGAATCTGTGTCAAAAAAAAATTTGAATAGAGGGTAGAGCAAAAATGGCAATAAAAAAAACCACACCAAAAGGGGTATTTTTTTTTACATATTGGTATAGAAGATTTTACAAGTGTGTGTTAAATTTTTTATAAATACTAGCAGCCTTCCGGGCCCGTTTGTGTGATCGACATTCTTTATCGTGCTAATGTAGATAACTACTTAACCTTCTTTTTGGTTGTGCTTGGTTCATTGATAACTATTTAATCTCCTTTTTATTGTGCTTAGTTATTAAGGAAGAAACAAAAATCTTTTTTTTTATTAAAAAAATTGAAAACCAACTTTTTTGCGCAAGTTTTTTTCTTTCTCAATATATGCAAATATTTGAATTTGTGTAAATAAAAA
Organism: Trifolium repens; assembly: GCA_030408175.1. Lineage (NCBI taxonomy): Eukaryota > Viridiplantae > Streptophyta > Magnoliopsida > Fabales > Fabaceae > Trifolium > Trifolium repens. Next base: position 15,210,067 of record CP125847.1, read on the forward strand.
AAAATTAAATAGAGTGAAGAGCAAAAATAGCAATAAAAAAATTCATACCAAAAAAATATATTCTCTTTATATATTGATATAAATATAGATATAGATTAAATTTCTACTAGTTAATTAGATGTGGCTAACCTCTAAAACAAAAACAAAAAGAAACAAAAAAAAAAAAAAAAAAAAGATGTGGCTGACCTCCACGAGTAAAAAGATAGTAATCCACTAAAAATCAATATCAAATAAATAATAAAAAAAAAAGATAATGTGAGTTGGTTTTTATATTTTTGACGAAACAAAATATCTTAGTTACACCTATTTATGTGAGATGTTAATTGAATGAATAATCAACAAACTTTTCCTTCGATTACCATACGATCAAGTGAAAACTATATATTGAATATTGAATGAATAATAAAACAAACTTTTACACTACCAAAAAAATAAAAAATAAAACAAACTTTTCCTCCAATTAATATCAAGTGAAAACTATATATATTCATCGAAACAAGTAAGAAAGTCTCTCTACACTCTACTGCTACCAAAGCATGGAAGATCATCAAGTGAGTGTGATTGTTGTGAAGGAAGAATCAAAATCCTCTAATGCAATTAACCCAATGGAAGATCATCAAGTGAATGTGATTGTTGTGAAGGAAGAATCAAAATCCTCTAGTGCAACTAACCCGATGCATGTACTCAATTTCTTTAATTTAATATTGTTGGTGCACAAAGGTGATAAATGAATAGAAAAGAGAATATTATTAAATGCTCTGCAATGACGGCTACAAAAGGACAATAAAGATAGATAGTTTTTAATGACATCAACTACTAGTCTATTTATACACAAAAAACTAGGTCATAAAGACAACACAACAAAATACTAAAATACCCTCAAAATATAAATTACTTCTAACACCATCCCTTAATTTATATTTACACAAAACTGACAACACCAATTTCATCCCTCAAACGAAGAAATTGATCAGTCTTGATAGCCTTTGTCAACACATCTGCTAGCTGCTTCTGGGTGCTACAGTGCACAACTTCAAGCACTCCATTCTGAACCTGATTCCTCAGAAAATGATACTTGGTCTCAATATGCTTGCTTCTCCCATGCAGCACTGGGTTCTTGGCAAGATTGATTGCAGACTTGTTATCAATCATCAGCTTCAGAGGCTTGTTTACCTCAATCTTCAGATCCTGTAGTAAGTTCAGAATCCACACAGCTTGGCATGCAGTCAGAGCACCTGCAATATATTCAGCTTCACAGGTTGATATAGCAACAACAGGTTGCTTCTTGGAACACCAAGAAATATGACCTCCCAGAAATTTGAACAAGTACCCAGAGGTACTTCTTCTATCAACTCTGTCTCCACACCAATCAGAGTCTGAATAACTCAGAAGCTCTGATTCAGTCTTTCCTTCAGAGGGGAATAGCACTCCATGCTTCAGAGTCCCCTTGATATACCTCAGAATCCTGACAGCAGCTTGGTAATTGGACCGTTTTGGTTTACTCATAAATCTGCTAACCATTCCAACTGCATAGCAAATATCAGGTCTGGTATTACACAAATACCTCAAAGAACAAACCAACTGTTTGAAGGTTGTAGCATCCACATCCTCTCCATCAGAATCAGAGTCCAGCTTCTGATTCGTATCAGAAGGTGTGATAGCAACTTTGCAATTTTCCAACTTAAATCTCTTCAGAAGCTCAAGTTCATACTTCATCTGATGTAAAATGATTCCTTTCTCAGAATACAGAAATTCCATCCCTAGAAAGTAACTCATTTTTCCAAGATCTGTCATCTCAAACTCATTCATCAGAACCTTCTTGAACTTAGCTATCTCTTGTTCAGAACTTCCTGTCAGCAATATGTCATCATCATACAAACATACCAGAATCATATTGCCTTCTGAAGTGTGCTGAACATAAACACCATATTCCAACTCACATTTCTGAAACCCATGCTTTTTGAAAAATGAATCAATCTTCATATTCCAGGCTCGGGGTGCTTGTTTCAATCCATACAAGGCTTTATGTAATCTATACACCATCCCTTCCTGATTCTTTTTCTCAAAGCCAGGAGGTTGTGACACATATACCTCTTCTTGTAATGGACCATTCAGAAATGCAGATTTCACATCTAAATGCATCAGATGCCAATTCCTGTTAGCAGCTATTGCGATTACCAGTCTAATTATTTCATGTCTTGCTACAGGGGCAAACACTTTAGAATAATCTAGCCCAGGTTTCTGCCGAAATCCTCTTGCTACTAACCTCGCTTTGTGTTTGCCAATTGATACATCTGGCTTTAGCTTCTGCTTGAAAACCCATCTGACACTGATGGCTTTCTTGCCTTTTGGAAGTTCTGACAGCTTCCAAGTCTTGTTTCTCTTTATAGCATCAAGTTCTTCTTTCATGGCCTGCAACCAGACTTGCTTCTCGAGAATTTCTTCAGTAGTAACAGATTCAGAACTTCGGACCTCAGAACTTGCCCCTTCAGAGCCTTGGACACCAGAACTTGCTCCATAGTCTATTCCAGAGTCACAATCTTCTTCCAGTTCTGCAACAGTATCAGATGCTGGACAACCCACTCCAGAAGCTCCACCTTCAGAGTCTTGACCACAAGAGTCTTGAATACTCCCAGAAACTCTGCCTTCAGAGGTTTCACCTTTAGAAACATGACCATTGTTAGAGGCTGGACTACCTTTAGAAGCTCTTCCTTCATAAGGTCCACCTTCAAAGTCATGATCAAATTCAGAAGCTTGTCCTCCAGAACCTACGTCTTCAGAATCTGGATCATCACCATCTGAATCACCACTAGATTCTGGATCAGAATCAGATGCACCATCTGAATCATCACCACCATCTGATTCAGAATCAGACTTGCCTTCAAGGTCTTCTTCTTCTTCAGAAGTTGGAGACCCAGAAGTTTCACCTTTAGAAGCTCTTGCTTCTGAAATGTTATCAGAAGTTCTTCCTCCTTCAGAACCTTCATCTTCTGACTCATCTTCAGAACTTTCAGGTTCTGACACTTCTTCATCTTCAGAGTCATCTTTTGACTCTGACTCATCTTCAGAAACCTCAGATTCTGACTCTGAGTCATAGAGTCCGACTCCAATTTCATAATCATCTTCTAAAACTTCTTCAGAGTCAGAAAACGTCAACTTCACAGGTTCATCATCATCAGATTCAAAAGCCAGTTCATCATCAGAACTTCTGGCCATATTAGCTTCTTCTGACTCCCTTTCTTGGTTTGACCTGCAATCAGCTGCAAAATGGCTAAGCTTCTGACAACAGTAACACCGTACTTTTGTCTTGTCAAACCTTTCTTTTCCCTTCTGATACTTCTGCTTATCAGAGGTTGAGGTTTCTGGCTTCTGAGCTCCATCAGATCTATTCTTGGCTTCTGACCAAGACTTCTTCTGATACTTCTTCTCAGAGGCTGCTTTCAGAGCCTGCTGCTCTACTTCTCTTTCAGAGTTTCTCTCAGTCAGACGCAACTCTTGTGCTTCTAGACTGCTTTGTAGCTCTTCAATTCTCATGGAACTCAGATCCTTGGAATGTTCTATAGCTACCACAATGTAATCAAACTGAGGGGTAAGGGATCTCAATACCTTCTCAATGATTACTTGTTCTGAAAGGGTTTCTCCACAAGCTTTCATCTCATTGGTGATCAGAATCATTCTGGAGATGTACTCAGGTACCTTCTCATTGTTCTTCATGTTGAGATTCTCATACTGCTTTCGTAAGGACTGAAGTTTCACCTTCTTCACAGATGCGTCACCACTATAGCATCTGACCAGTGTGTCCCACGCAGCCTTCGCCGTTGCTGAATCAGCAATTTTCTCAAACATGTTTTCATCCACACACTGATGGATGTAGAACAGCGCCCTCTGATCTTTCTTCTTCGTATCCTTCTGTGCGAGCTTTTGTGCATCTGTTGCATCTGCTGCTACTGGAACGTAGCCTTCAATGACAAGTTCAAGCACATCTTGAGCACCGAACAGAACAAGCATTTGTTTCATCCAACGATTCCAGTTTTTGCCATCAAACACTGGAAGCTTGGTACTCATACCACCGTTTCTGTTCATCTTTAACCTTTGTACGTTCACTCAAATCTCACTAAACACTCGTGTTTCCCAATCCCGCAGAATCAGAAAATGTGATTCTGTTACAACTTCGTTCAAGATTCAACTCGAATTCAAGAAACGAAATCAATCACACAACGCCTCACGTTTCACTCGTGTTTCCCGTGGATTCGAACCGGAGCTCTAGATACCAATTGTTGGTGCACAAAGGTGATAAATGAATAGAAAAGAGAATATTATTAAATGCTCTGCAATGACGGCTACAAAAGGAGAATAAAGATAGATAGTTTTTAATGACATCAACTACTAGTCTATTTATACACAAAAAACTAGGTCATAAAGACAACACAACAAAATACTAAAATACCCTCAAAATATAAATTACTTCTAACAAATTTACCACCTTCATTCTAATCTATAATAATTTTTGCTTTTTATTTCGTTGGTTCAATTAAAACATAAAAATCAACATATATTTATATAATCTTCTAATCATATGTAAATATATGTAGGTACCTGTATAGTGACGAAGAGAGATTTCAACAAGTACTTGTTCTTTTGCTGTTATTGTGTTTGCTATTGTCTATCTTTCCGATATTAAATATACCATCATTTCATATTAAATTCACGGCACGATATGGCAAAGTCATGATGGACTTTCTCACTGCTCCTATTTTATTGCTTCAATTATCCGTGGGTATTATTATAACTGAACACTCAGTCAACAACATCATCTATTCAATATTATATTATACATACTGCTGCCATCAAGTGTAATATCAATTGTAGAAGTGAGTTTTGTTTCGTGGAATGTTGCTATCATCATTTTGATTTTTTGGATTGTTACAATCATAACTATTGTCGATGTTAACAAGAAGGAGATCTATAATGTAGATATCGTAGTTTCAAACAGAATTGGTACATTGGTAGGAATTACTTTTGGCCTTAACCTAGTCTACACTCTTTTTTGCATAATCTATAGTTTTATTAGTTTGTCGTATTTATAATTTCATTTTAAAAACTTATGTATGGATAAGACTAGCTTTGGATTATTTTTATTAACAATATATAGTAATTAATCTTGTTTATTTATAGTCATTTGTTTGAGTATTGAGCTCCTTTTAGTCTTTTTCTTTTTTATCGGTTAACATGAACGAAATTGCGTCTTCAACTCTATGGTTTATATTACTTATAAAAATAAAAATAAAAAAACTGTGTGTTTATATTGTCTTAAAAAAAACTCAATGGTTTATAAGGTCGCTATTTTATTTCATCTGATCCGCACAAAGAATTTTACTTCCATAAAAATCCAGTAATTCCATTGTTCTTATCTTTGAACTAGCGGCCAAATTGGTACCGTGTCTCTTTACGTGATCGACATTCTTTATTGTGCTAATTTAAATAACTACTTACGTTTTTTTTTTTTTTGATAAGTAACTACTTAACCTATTTAAAAACCAAATTTTGTGTGGAAGTTATTTGTCAACATTTAAATATTCGAATCTGTGTACAAAAAATATTTGACTAGAGTGAAAGCAAATAAACAAATTCCATACTAAAAAGGATATTTTCTTTGTATATTGATATAGAATAAATATAGAATATAGATATAGAATTATAGATAATTAAATTATGAGATTTTATTTACCGTTCAAAAATTCTGGTTGAAGAGGTGGGTGAGGTGCTAGATAGTTGTGGGTGACCGTTTAATTCATAATTTGAGGAGTAGTCATGTGGTAAAATTCAACAAGAAAAATCTAAAACTTATTTTGAAATTTACCAATGAACTGAATCACTTCATGGGTTATGGGTATACTCTAAGAATGCAATCCATGTTTGTTAAGAATTGTTGGGAGGAAGAAAACCCAACATTGAGGATTTTCGTTTTCTTTTTCTTTAACGGAGCAATGGAATGGTTTAGTAGTACTTGATCACATGAGATTTTAATAGTTAATTATGATCATTAGATTAAAACAAAATGGAGTGTATTGATTTGGAGTAACTTAAAATTGTTCATCCAACTTTAATTATTTGTTACTAGTTAATATTAATATTATGGGGATTGGGGAGTTATGTTCCTCTCGTTTAATCTCTTTGTGGTTTTATTTTACTTCGGCTTTTTTAGCCATCTTTGCAATTAAAACAAAAAATAATTAAAATTGATAGCTTTTAAATATGGAGCCAATTATATTTTACTAGCGGCCGTTCCCGTTTGTATGATTGACATTTTCTATTGTGCTAATATATATAACTACTTAATCCTCTTTTTTATTGTGCTTAGTTAATTGATAACTACTTAACCTCCTTTTTTGTTGTGCTTATTTATTAACAAGAAGAAAAAAAGATATTTTTTTTATTAAAAAAAAATTGTTAACCTCTTTTTTGTTGTGATTAGTTATTACGAAATTACTAAAAAAAACTGAAAATCTACTTTTATGTGAAGTTATTTTCAACATATATAAATATTTGAATAGAGTGAAGGGCAAAAGTGACAATAAGAAAAGTCACGTGAAAGGGGATATTCTCTTTATATATTGGTATAGATAGATTTTAAGAACAAAGTTTAGAGCAAGCATTTTTAAATAGAAAATTTATATGTATTTCTTTATTTATTTGTGGTGTTGTTCTTCACTTGAAATAAACTTTTTATGGATAATATGTACTTTTTTTCTCCAATGAAGCTGAAGATTGAATCCAGAAGCTCTAGTATATTACATAAATTTCTCATCAATAAACTAACCCTAGTATCTTATGGATGATACACATTTTGAAAATGGTATAGGTTTTAGCAAATTATAGATAATTATAAGGGTTAAATAGTATTTATACCTTGCAATACGAGCGAATTTTGATTTATTCTCCATAATATATTTGTTAATAATTCTTCGTTCGTAATATGAAGATTTCATCCTTTACCCCCTCTAAGGGTGTTCATGGTTCATAACCAAGCTAAACTAAACCAAAATATATGGTTTATGAATAAATTTGTGATTTTGGTCTCCTAATTGTCTTAATAGTTGAAATGCCTAGAAAATAGTTAAAAATTGAAGGTTAAATTGCAATTTTGGCAACTTAAACTTTCACTAATTAACGATTTTGGTCTCCTAATTTTCATTAAACCGCTATTGTCCTCCTAATTTTAGCCGCTTTTGCAAAATAATGACTACCTACAGATTTTGATCATGTCAAATCACAAGTGGAATATGACTCAATGCAACGTCGTCATGTTTTGTACATGTGGACTGTGAATCACTGTCCACATTTGTTAACTTTGTTAAAATCAGTGATCGAGGGCCAATATTTTGCAAATTAAATGGCTAAAGTTAAGGACCAAAAGTATTATTATGAAAGTTAGAAGATAAAAATTATAAAGTTTGTAAAAATTAGATAGGCAAAAATACAATTTTGTCAAATAAAAAGTAAGGGCAATAAATTTGGGATTAAAAATACTATGTTTCATTACATAATAATCACAGAGATAAACATAAATAATAATAATAATAATAATAATAATAATAATAAGGGCAATAAATTTGGATTAAAAATACTATGTTTCATTACATAATAATCATAGAGATAAACATAAATAATAATAATAATAATAATAATAATAATAGTAATAATAATAAAAGATAGAAAAGACAAAATAGTAATCAAATTAGTAAATAAATAAAAAAGTAAAATAAAAGAAAATTAGAATATCTGTGATTTAACGTTCAGCCGTAAATCATTTATAGACATTATATCTTAAAGGTGATAAGTAAAGTGTCCAAATTTCAAACACCAACTCTTACGTATATAGTGTAATATTCCAACCAAGAAGATATAATATTCTAATTTTTTTTGTTTAAAATAATGTATTCTAATTTGATATGGAAAATTTTGCATTTATAGGTTAACCAGATTAGGCCGGATAAATTTTAGTTCGGAAAAATAAAAATAAAAGATGATTCGTTTTTTTATATCTTTGTTCCAAATTTTTAGTTTTTTTTAGAGTTTTGCACATTAAAAAAAATACTACCTTCATCCCTAAAACTCATTTCAAATTTTCAAGGGCATTAAATATTTCTTTATCACAACATATCCTTAATTAAAGTGCATATTTTTTTACAATCTGTAATAAATACACTAAAAAACATTAACTAATTCTCTTTCTTAAAGGATGAAATTGAATAAGCAATATCAATTATCAACAAATCTAATACCACAATAAACTTTTTTAATCTCCATATTTTTCTCAAAGGGGTCTTATATTTAAGGACGGGATAGTAATTATTGATAAATTAAATCCTTTTTACACTTATTTTATTAAAAAAAACCATTTAATATATAATTTTAGTTTTTGTAAAAATATACTCCGTAAATAGTAAAACATCATTAATTGTACCTTGATTTCTTAAAAGAACCAAAATTTTAGGATTGAAGTAACAAACTAAAATGTCCAAAGATTAACGACGGAGAAAGTAATTATATATTAATCTTAAGGATCATGTTAATATGTACCCTAAGAACACATATTAAGATAACTAAATGTAAAAAATTTCTATTTAATGATACAAAAAATTTAATATTTAAAAAGTTGATGCACAATTTTAAACAAAAAAATATTCTATATTTGTTTCCTTGCCCTTTATGGCACATGTTTACATTTTCTTAATCTTAATCATTGTTACATTTGAAATATTCAATTAAAGAAAATGTTGCTTATAAAAAAAATTAATTAAAGAAAATGTTGTGACCCTTATTTGAATTCTTAGATTCATTAAATGGCATACTCCCTCCGTCCAAAATAAATAACATATTTTTCTACTAATATATATATATATATATATACAAATATTAATATATGTGATATTGTTTGATTTGTCTCGACGGATATTTTAAAAACATACAATTTTTTATAATTTTAAATAATAAATAATTAAATATATTAACGATCAAAGTTGTATATTGATAAATATAAATATAGTAAAACATATCATTTATTTTGGAACGGAGAAACTAAATAATTTCTCTTTCAATCTTAAAAATTACAACTACTTACGTACTATCATTGGACCAAAATAAACCAAAAAAAAAAATATTGGACCAAATTGAGTGGTGCTAATTGTTTTTGTAGATTTATTTAAATCAATTCAAGGTCCTACTCGGTTATCAATGTGTTCTCACCTTCTTTTGATCATATCTTATCTCCATGTGTTCATTGCCTCATTCAGTATATTATACAATGCGGCCATGAAAACACCACATCCTCACTCCACTATGTCCTTTCAAAGTAGTTAGACTAAACTTTAACACCGAATTGTATACTACGTACTCTCTTTTAGTCCTATATATAACAAAAAAAAATTATATTTTAGAAGAAGTAATATTTTATTTGTCAACTTTATAATTAGAGTCACAATACCAAAGATTGTTAACTCAACACAACAAATAATACCGTAAGTATACCAACCACTACCACCATGGCCTCTAACACCAAACCAAACCTTCCATGGAAGGTGACCACCACTATGTCCATTCTCAATGCAATTAATAATATCACCGGTCGTTCTAATGGTACTATAAACCGTCGTCTCCTCGCCATTATTGACTTAAAATTTCCTACCAGTCGTAATTTCAAATCCAACGGCGTCTCTTCCTCTGATGTGATCGTGGACTCGACATGCAACCTCTGGTTTCGCCTATTCATCCCTTCCTCTACCTCCACTATTGCCGCAACATCTCTCCCTGTTATTATATACTTTCATGGAGGCGGCTTCGCATACATGTCTCCATCTTCTGTCCTATATCACTTATTTTGTCGTTTTCTTTGTCGTTCTTTTCCTGCCATTGTTGTCTCAGTTAATTATCGTCTTACACCTGAACACCGTTTTCCATCCCAAAATGATGACGGTTTGAAAATCCTTAAGTTTCTTGATCAAAATGGCGACATTTTAGGAAAATATGCTAACATTAACAAATGTTTTTTAATGGGTGACAGTGCGGGTGGAAATGTGGTCCATCATGTGGCAATTCGAGTTGCTTTTGAAAAGCTCCGAGTTTTGAAGGTTATCGGGTTGGTTTCAATCCAACCATTTTTTGGAGGAGAGGAACGGACTGAGTCCGAGATTCGATTGAAATGGGTACCCATTTGTTCAATGGATAAAACCGATTGGTATTTAAAGATGTTTTTACCGGACGGGTCAAACCGAGACCATGAAGCGATTAATGTTTGTGGGCCTAATGCAATGGATATTTCAAAAGTGGATTACCCAAATACTCTCTTGTTTGTTGGTGGATTTGACCCGTTAGTGGATTGGCAAAAGAGGTATTATGAGTGGTTAAGAAAATCTGGAAAGGAAGTGGAACTAATCGAATATCCAAATATGATTCATGCTTTTTTTTACTTTCATGACTTGCCAGATACTCGTCACTTTATTTCTAAAGTCAAAGAATTTATGATCAAACAAATGGTTAATATGAATTACTCCACTGCAGAGGGGTGAAATATTTAGAATAAATTTTAATCCGGAAATACCACTCTTGATAGTTTTTATTTATTCATTTTTATTTAAATAGGTTGTTCCCACGTATTTTTAGATATTGTTTGAGATTTCTTCGTCTAATATTGTTTTATTCCAGTCGTAATGCATAGTTATTTTTTGGGATTTTTGGTCATAGTGTAAAGTTGTTTGTCGACTTGTTTTCATTTCATTTCATTTCTTGTTTTGTTACCACGTTTCTTTTGTTCAAATTTGTTTCAATCCAAAGTCAGTGTTGATTTAATGATATTAGCATCTTCAATGTTCTAGATCCAGAATCATGATTATTTTGGGCATTTGAATTTTCTCATATCAATTGTAGACTTTTTTATTAGGTTGTTTTATGCTATTAAGTCAGGTGATGTGAGCTTGTTCACAGATTTATTCAATTTAGTTTTTAGTGAATTTGAATATCTATTTGATTCGGTTGATTTACTTTATAAATTTGAATGAATGAAGATCATTGTGTTTAATAAAAAAATTGTTGTGTTATATAAATTTATTAGATTTGGGCCATATTTTATCATCTGAGTGTTGGCGTTGTATTGTTCTATCTTGGTGCAACATAATTTGATATTTTGATTTGTTGCAGTATTCGTTTGATTCAAAATCACATATCAACTTTCAACCAGTGCAACATTAGAGATTTGGAGGCATAAATATTATTGTCGCTTTGATTTTGTTACATTTATAGATATTTTTCCCTTTTGTGTTATTAACTAATATAGGTGTTGTCACTACAATAAGTTTGAGATTTAGTAATATTCAAAAAATATTACTAAATCAAGAAAAATATTACTATTTCAATTTAGCAACATTTGAATAAGTGTTACATAAAGTCGGTGATACTAAAGGGCTTTAGTAACATTTTAGAATACTATTAGTAACATTTAATAAATGATACTGATTTATATCTTTTGTAACATTGAACCTTATCATTAGTAACATTAAAGAAATATTACCGATTCATATTTTTTGTAACATGCAAAAATATTACCGATTTGTATTCGAATATTAAAAAAATTGGATTAGTTATAGAAGTTTTTTTTAGGCAATCCACCATATCGGTGCCTATTAAACCTAGAAAATCTCAATCATGGTATTAATCTTCACAAACCTTAATGTTTTTAGAGAAACACATTGCTAGTGAATGCATCTAATCATTGAATTTGACAATTACAGGACAAAGTGTGTTTTACACAATACTACTTTTAGATCAACATTTGCTTACAACAAAACAATGAAATAAAATTCCCTAACTAAATATACTAGCCCTGAAATGATCTAAGCAACACTAAAAAAACTTCTTGGATGTACTTTTTAAATTGAATGAGAAACTTGCAACACCATCTTTGCGAACTTCACTTGAAGCAATATAATCTCCTAGCTGCAAATATTTTAAAATTGAATCAAAATATAAAAAGCAATAGCAGCGATGAAAATACACATAAGTTTAGAAACTAACTAACTATAAAGACGAAATTCAAATATTCCCTAGGACACTATATATACTAGTTCAAGCAAGTTGTCAATGAATAGAATAAAAACTAGGGTCATGCTAACTAGTGCCCCGGGGCACTAGTTAAGGATACAAAAAAAAACATATTTTGCATTGGAAACAACACTTTTGATATTTTTCTATCATTGACCACACAGCTTTTAATGCAGTTTTACTATTTTAAGTATCCTTAACTAGTGCCCTGAGAACACTAGTTAGTATTTTCCTAAAAACTATACTGAGAACTAAATATAAAAACATATTAATGAAAACAATCACTTAACCCAAAAAATCCATGTATGCACTCGATCAATTTCCAAAGAGATTTAGTACATCAATATTAATGTCATTACTGAAAAATTTGATCAATTTCCAGCAACATTTAGAATAATACTAGTTTGATAAGAAAATACATAAAAATAAATTCATTATTGAAAAGAGAAACAATCTCAAGACAAAGCTAATCAATAACATACTCCTAAATAAGAAGTGTGTTGTATCCCCTATGTTGTATATGTATTAGGAAGAGGTTGGGGCAGTCGAGGAGCCGAGCTAGCGGAGCGAAGCTCTGGTATGGTTCAGATGTAATGTATTTATGACTATAATACTATTATTATAAAGGCTTAATTGGTATTTTGGTCCCTTAAAGATATTTGTGGTTTCACATTGGTCCCTTAAAGAAAAAATATTTCATTTTGGTCCCTTAAAGATACATCTGTCAGTTATAATGGTCCTTTCCGTCAAATTTTTAAAAAAACTGTTAGTTTTGCACAAGTCTACTGTTACTTATGGTGTACCACCAACATTCAAATTTGTTTTCCTTCCTTCATCTTCTCCCTTCATTTGTTCTTCATCTTCATCAATATTTTGATAAACTTCAACAACAAAATTCCAAATATTCAAACAACTCAAAATACACACTTCAATCCACCATTAGCAATGGTTATAACTTCCAAAAGCTTGCTAAGTTTTTCATCATTCATCACTTTACGTGCCTTATACTATTAGGGTTTTGCTCCTTCAATGGATGTGTCTTTCTCTACTTATCAAAGGTCCATTTTTTTGGAGCTTCATCTTACACCCTTTCACTATCTTCCTTCAATTTTAATTGTTCTTCAGAGTTTTCACCTCTTAATTCAATTCCCCTTCTCTCTTCCCTCTCTTTCAAATCAGTGTATTTCTTTTTAAAAAATAAAAACTTTTTATGTTAATTGCAAGGTTTGTTGACCCAATTATCTGAATTTCATTACTCATCATCTTTCAATTCCTTTAATTTTTGTGTTTTTTATGTTTGAATTTGTCTGGTTATTTGCTAGATTAATCATGTTTGAGGTGATTAAAGTAATTGGCTTTAGTCTTCTTGCAAATTGCAATCTATTCTACCATTTTATGTTTGAGTCATGTTTGGGATTTTTTTTTTTTTTTCTTCTGGGTTTGTTGATTGAAGATATGGGGTTGTTTGATGAAGATAATGAAGAAGGAGAGTGAAGAAGATGAAGAAAAGTTAAATAGTATTAAGTGTTGCTAGTTCACAATGCACCTGAAAGATCCAATGGTGTTTATTTTTTAAAAATATCAAATGGTTAAAATTTAAAAAAGTTAATGAGGTTTATGGTGGACCATCTATAATATTGGTGCACCTTAGACATTTAGAGTTAAAAATTGACGGAAATGACCATTATGACTGACAGATGTATCTTTAAGGGACGAAAACGAAACTTTTTTTCTTTAAGGGACCAATGTGAAACCACAAATATCTTTAAGGGACCAAAATACCAATTAAGCCTATTATAAATATTGTTTGTGACATTGAAACCCTAATTCATTCATTTATCTAATCTAAATGAGTTGTAGCGAATTCTACAGTAAAAAATGTACCTATGGAGAATTCCTTTATTAAACTTCTCGTATTTTATTATCGTTTGCATTCGTTACTATTTCCTTTTATTACCAGTTGTGTTCAACACCTAGATTATCACTAACAATAAAGTATCAACCACTAAATCTGCAATAGGTAATTTGACCAGGTACATAAATACAAAAGCAAATTACAATCAATAAATAATTGGTATTGGAGCTTCCAGAGGTTTAAGCAACATATAAATGATTGAGAACAAAAATCCTTCATAGTAGACTATATAACACTCTAATACTCCTAAAACTGTAGAAAAGTGAATCCTATTCAAAAGTAAAAGATTATATTTACCTGGAAACCTCCACGGCATCAGGGGACAAAGGCCAACCATAGCCAATAGCAACTTATGTAATTTTATTCACCGATTTATATCTTTTTCAATTTTAATGACGTTCAATTTCATTGCTTTTTGATGCACCGTACCAATTTGAATTGAATATTAGTTTCTTAAATATGTGTTTATTGAGATTAATAAGGAGAAAATGGGTTAGATATGTGTATAACTTTATGAAACTAGCCCTTATCAAAAAAAAAACTTTATGAAACTAGCAAAAAAAACCGTGCATGGTTATATTACAGGAATATTTTTTGAAGTTACTCATTATTAATTGTTACTCTTTGTTAATTGAATTTGAGCTAAAGTACATAATTTAAAAGTTACAATTCATTTATTTTATATTGTACTAGACTCTGACCTGTGCGATGCACAGGTTATTTGTAGTGTCAGATATACAATTTAATTAAATTGTTATAATTAAGATTTCAATTAAAAAAAAGAATTTAAAATATAAATATATTGAAACTAAAAGTAGTCAGTACAAATTGAATTATATTGAAAACATGCATATCCAATTTTATGTAGTTGTTGTTATGTTTATTTAGTAAGTGAATATACAAAATTGAGAAACGTAAATCGTTAAAAAAAACTTAATAAAAAAAATATATAAAATTAGATATATTGTTACTAATTACTTGCAACTACTTTTAAGCCAACTTTTTTTTAAGTGGGGACAACCATGAATAAGATAAAAGTTAAAGCTCAAATTAAGTTGTCATATATTTCTCTATGATATCGTCATTTAAAAATATGTTTTTTTTTTACAGTAACAAACTTAACTTGTTTCATTAATTAAGTTGTCATTTAAAAATATGTTAAATCCTATTATTAAGGAAAATAATATTGATGGATATTAGTGTGTGCCATAACAGATGACACATGTCTACTAAGTTAATTTATTCACATTGAAAAATAATAACATTCACAATTTTTAGATTTATATGATCTATTATTAATCTTTAATTATAATACACCATCCATGATTACTATTAATCTAATCCACAATAAATAATACTTATTTTATTTGAAAGAAGGTTCAAATATATTCAAAATAGATTACACATTTGATCCAACGACATAAAACATTAAACGGTTACATAAATAAATAAAAAACTTTGTTATTTAATAATGGTCTAACCTTCGTCAACAACTTTGTAAACCTGCAAAGTAATATAAGAACACATCAAAGTAATTCAATGCATGGAAACAATTTCCAAAACATAATTACAGAATGATTAGGTGAAAAGAAGCGAATTCATTGAAATTGAATAAACTCAAATCAAAAGTAATATACTGAAAACCGGTAAAATATAGTGACAAAAACAAAATATACGAAGACAAATATATAAATTATAAACGAAAACATAGTGAGAGAAAGATACTTTGAGGGTTCTTGTCTTTATAAACAGTTACATAAAAAAATCTTTGTTGGCTATATAACTTTTTAAATCGGTTGAACAAAATAACCGATTTAAAAAACATAACTTTTTAAATCGGTTGAACAAAATAACCGATGTAAAAAGTGCAGATCTTTAATCATGGTATAACTTTGTGAACCTGCAAAATAATATAAGAACAAATAAAAATAATTCAAAAGCATGAAAACAATTTGCAAAACATAATTATGAAATTGTTAGGTGAAGAGAAATTAACTAATTGAAATTGAATAAACTCGAATCAAAATTAATATATTGAAAACCGATAAAATATATGAAGAGATATATATATAAATTATAAACAAAAAACATAATGAGAGAAAAATACTTTGAGGGTGCTTGTCTCTATAAATAGTTACATAAAAAAAAATCTTTGTTAGCTATATAGATCTTTAATAATTGTATAACTTTCGTCGATAACTTTGTGGATCTGCAAAATAATATAAGAACAAATCAAAGTAATTCAAATGCATGAAAACAATTTGCAAAATATAATTACAGAATGGTTAGGTGAAAAGAAGTTAACTCATTGAAATTGAACAAACTTAAATCAAATCAAAATTAGTATCCTACAAACCGGTAAAATATAGAAACAAAATAAACTATATAAAGACAAATATATAAATTATAAACCAAAAATATAGTAAGAGAAAAATATTTTGAGGGTGCTTATATTTATACAACTCAATTAAGTAAAATCTATTCATAATTTTCGAGCCAATGATTATCTCAATGTTTAGTTCCACACTTAATGCTTATCTCAATTATGTTTACTTCAATTAAGTTGCTTGCATTTTAAACGCATCTGATTCTGGAGATTTTTTTTAGTTTTATTCATGTTTATCTTCTTTTTTTATTAAATCTCAATTTTTTTATTTTTTTTTAATGTTTATCTCAATTTAGGTTGTTTAGGTTTTGAGGAAGTCGCAGTTCAAAGTTGCAGCGGTTTTTTATTTTCCTATTTTTCTTCGGATGCTTCAAAGCCGCAGTTCCATTTTTTATTGTTTTATCCTTATTAAATATTGAATATTATTATTAAAAATTAATTATTCGAGTTTTTTTGGTAGCCGTTGATATTATTTTTTTCCCAAATGTCAAAATCTAGACCAATAAAATTAAATATCACTAAAAATTGATTATTTAAGTTTTTATCATAGTCATTGAAAATATAAAATAAAATAAACTTCCATTCAAGAAACTTAAGACACTTGAAAGAATAACAATTTCATCATTATAAAAAAAAAAATAACAATTTCATATTTCTATTGTAACAATCAATGAACCTATAACAAAATCTTCAAGCATTGTTAAAAATCTTACAATCAGCATGTATATTTTGATAAGCTAAACAAATTCATTAATCTAAAGGCAACAAAGAAGAACCTTGTAAGAGGCAATCACTAAAGAGGATATTCAGTCGATTACATAGGCCGGCTACTTCGCCAATATTATGAACAAACAAACATTCCACCTGTAGTAGACATAACCAAAAACCAATAGTGAAATTGAACAAACTCAAAATAAATCAAAATTAATATATTGCAAAGAATAAAAAGGAAAAGAATAAAATATGCAAAATAAAAAAGGAACTAAAGAAGAAAGAGGTAAATATAGAAAAATAGATAGAAAGGAGTAAAAAAAAAAAAGAGAACGTGAGGAGAGATGAAAGTGATGAAACAATGTTTTTGATATTTTTGGTTACAAACAATGTTTCTACTTTCTAATTGAGAGAGATGCAATTTTGTAGAGAAATTTTGTTTTGCATCATTTACTAATATAGAGAGATAATGCAACTTTTTAGGAAAATTAAGAGAAATTTTGTTTTGGATCGGTTTATTAATTTGTTTTCCCTTTGTAAAATTATTTTATACACACATCCAATCATATAGTGACACATCATGTATTGTGTTTGACGTGTCACATTCATTAATTGATGTGGCAACATAGTATTTAAGTTTTTATTGTAGCCGTTGATATAATTTTTTTTCTACGTGTCAAAATCTAGACCATTCATATTAGGGTTAGGGTTTAAGGTGCCTCTAGTTACTCTCGTTTTATTATATTAAGATATGTTGTGAATTCGAATAAAAATCACACAAATAACTTTGATGTATGGAGCAAGTACAATTAAAGCAACCACATAAAGGGAGAACAACAATTAATCAAAAATCAAAAGATAAACAACGAAAAATAAAGAACATAGAATATTGTTTATCCAATTCAGTCTTAAATGATCTACTCTATGGGAGAGAGCAGTTCTTCATTCCACTATCAAATCAAATACTTGTTTACGAAGAAACTCTCCAAAGAGATTACAAGAATTAGCTTTGATCCTCATTCTACCATTTGCCTGAATTTCTTTCCTAGCCAAAAAATTCAATTTAATTGTAGGTGATGAATCAATATCTCAACCCTGGAGAGTAGGAAGGGTAGCTCAACTGGTTAAATTGGTTGAGCTAAGGGTTAAAGGAGTTGGAGGTCCAGGGTTCAAGTCCTGGCAAGAAGAAAACTAATATAACATTGTAATATATACTAACAACTAAAAATTTGTCATTAAAAAAAAAAATCTCAACCCTAGAGATTGCCCAAGAGAATTCTCTTATAACCCCAGTCTATATGTTGGCTTCAGAAACCCTAAAATTCCCTTTAAAAGTTCAATAAAACTGCTTGCTAAATTTAAATTTTGCGCCAAAAAAAATGAATTTTTGGCTCTACAAAATCCAAATTTTCGAAGAAAAATAAATTTTGCGCCAAAAATAGTCAAATTTGAAAATTTTACCACAATTTATGAAATTTGAAATTGTCACAAAAGAAAAATCAAATTTATCAATATTTCCAAAAATTATGAAATTCAAGAAAAAAATGAATTTCCACCCAAATATTTAAATTTCAAAAAATGTATGTTGAATTAAAAATGTTAAATGATAAACATTTTTGAGGTTGTAGAAAGTAGATTTGAAGAATAAGAAAAAAAATTAAGGAGAAAGAAATTAATTAATAGAATATATATGTAGTGTTAAAGAAAGTGATTAAAGAAAAAAAAAAATTAAAAGAATTGAAAGGATGAAAATGATATAAGATAGTTAGTGTAGATCAAAGATTGAATATGTTTAAAGAAGAAAATGTAGAAGAATGGTTTCTTTTTTTTTTTTTTGTGTAAATGTTAAGATAGTAAAGTATATATGAATAGAATGTGTAGAAAATGAAAGTGTAGAAATACAAAAAAGATTGAATTGTGAAAGAAGATGAATGAATGTCGAAAGAATAAAGAGAAACAAGTGAAGAAAAATATGAAGAAGATGTGAGTGAGGTGAAAATATAAAGAAAGTGTTAAAAGAATGAGATATTTGATATAGTATAGAGTATGTTATATATAGATTAAAATCTAAGATTTGAAATTTTTTCAAATTCCCGCCTCGCTTTTCCAGGAATAATTCTTAGATAATCTAAAATTTCAAATTTAATTCAAATTCCCCCTAGCTTTTTTTCAGGAATTTTTCCTCGATAATGGCCTACAAGACTGACACGCTCTCACATCTTGTTTTCCTAGAAATTTTTCCTAGGAAACATATTAAAAATCAAATTTTCATTTTCCCTCCTAAATATTCAAGTGTTGTTAAAAAATTCAAAATAAATTTATTTTTAAAGTAAGAATTTAAAATAAAAGTTTTTTTTTACAAAGAATTTGAAATAAAAGTTAAAAAAATAATATTCCGTAATAATAATAATAATCATATTTGCATTAAAAATCAAATTTTCATTTTCCCTCCTAAAATTAGAAAATTCAAAATTAATTTATATTTAAAGTAATAATTTAAAATAAAAGTTAAAAAATAATAATATTTCGTAATAAAAATAATCATATTTTCGTCAAAAATAAAATTCATGTTTTAACTATAATTAAATAAATTATAAGATTAACATTATCTCTTTTTTTGCAATTTGGTTTCGGATCCCGCGTTGGACTAGCTGGATTGTGTTTGATATGTTTTCGCCTACTTTGTATTTGGCTCTTTCACTAGATTTTGGCTCAGTTTTGTTTTGTATACTACTGTTCGTAACAGAACTCAAGTTTTATCTGAAGAGATAAAAAAGAGGTAGAGAACTCATATTGGTGGATCAGTGGAAGAAATGCTCCGAGCTGGGGGTCGGAATCCGAGCATGGAGATGTCGACTTGAATGCATGCTTGATATGCTTTGATTTTATGCTCGACAATAATTTTTTAGGTTTTAAATTTGTAAAATTTAGACGTTTTATACGCTGGATCAATGTCTTTGCGCTAGTGCTCGTCTAAATGGTGGTCGTCGTTTGATAGCGGGTATCGTAGACGCCGTGCTCGAGAGGTTTAGGTTACCTATTCGAGTGTTCGGAGTCGTTTTCCGAACTCAAACGAGGAAAGGGGCTGTCGTTTGGCTTTCTTCCTCGGGGCGTGAACATCCCATCGCGAGCTGGGCGTTCTACCGGGCGTGTACTATGACGATGGTGCTCTTCGTTTAGAGCTTGCCTCGTCAAGCGTGGTTAAGGTCTATACTCTATTGGTACCTTTAACCTTGCTTTTTCTGCTTTAGGATTCGTGCCCGTACCTAAGCACTTCTCCGTTGTAAAGGCGTGCTTCTCTTTGTCGAAGACACAACCCGCGTTACGTTATATAGACGATTGTATGATGAATATTTAATCGATGTATATAACTTAACTATAATATAGTTTGAGGGAATATTTCCCCGTGAATGTTTCGAGGTGGTATGCTACGTTTTCAGTTTTTGACCGGACTTTGTATAGTCCCTCCCAATTAGGAACTAGTTTGCCTTGAGCAGGGTCTTTCTGATTTCGTCTTAGTACAAGATTGCCTACCTCAAATTCTTTCTTGATTACCCTTTTGTCATGTCGGGCATCAATTTTTGTTTTTGAAGAAGCGTAAACCATATCCGCTGTGGGATGAAGGTTTTACCTATTTTTAGTTATCTTCTTCGGTGGTGGAACTTTTAGTAATAAGTTCTCTTTGACGAAGAGGCGTAAACCATATCCATTGTGGGAGGAAAGTTTTACCTATGTTTTTGTTTTCGAGCATCCTCTCAACCAAGCGTATGAGCTCAAATGGAGAATTTGTTTGCCGAATTCAAAGCAATTGTGGAATTGTTCTGGTTTGTCGATTTAAGTTGTAATTGACTCGAGTAATTTTTACTATGTTGAATAGTTGATATAAACCATTGAGCACGTGGCTTCTCGGTCTTTACATGGAGGTCTTGAGGAGTGATTGTGTTCACGATCCCCTTCACCGCAACAAAAATAAAAACTTGAAGCAGACTTTATTATTATAAAGTGGTGTTAATTTGACATGGCCTAGCATGGTCGAAGTCATCTGCATGAGATGGTGAGATTTTCTCCGTTTTGCCGAGCTTTATATGCCTTTCATTTGTCTGCAAAATTTCTTTTTAACTCCGGCTCTTCGTTTAGAATGAGTTATACCCATGAAGGAGGAGTGTGATTTTTGCCATTTAGTTCATGTAAACTTAAAATTCGCAGGCACTGGATATTGAAGTCAGTTTGCTCAAACGTGTTACCTCACATCGGCGTGATGTTGGATGATGGTGCATGGCCAATTCGTTTTGTCGATGATACCTGCCAGTGTCGGTGAGAGTGTTGATCCCTTTTTGTGTTAATCCTGGCTGTATTCAAGAAATAAATGAACGGACGGTGATGTCAGTGATGCTTGGTGTTGTCACCGTTGACGCTGGGTCTAAATTCCATGAAAGTTTAAACTTGGAACTCCTTCTTCAAGTTTGTGAGATTTGTTCATGTTCATTTGTTTTAGCAACAAAACAAATAATAGAGATAAATTGGAATTTATTCGTTAGTTTCAAGTATCCAATAATAATAATAATGAAGCAATATACTATTGCAGCTGAACTGATAATAATGTGAGGGACTTTGAATCGGGTTGGTACTATTAGAAGCACCACCGGATATGGAGTATTGCAGGCTTTCTACGAGCATCAGAATAGTAGCATGCCTTGGATAGTCACGAGACTATGTGATGGTGCCTGACCAATTTATCTCGATGATGAAATCAAGGGGAATTGTATCCACTCGGCTGTTTTCACTTTGATTTCAGCCTGTATGTATACTGAATTACCATTGCAAAGAACAAATATGATAGATTACACATGTAAATAGACCTAAAGGTACATGTTTTTCATATCATATATGTCGCAGTCAATATGAGTGTATTCGTTTGGCACAATTTTTCATTACAGCAGCGTAGTATGCTTGTTATACCGAGTTTACTTGCAATCTTGAAGTGAGTAGTTATGCAGAAGACATTTCTGAAAAAATTATATCATAATAGCATATCCTTGTGTAATGTCAGCCACATAACGTTGCAGTTGTGGTCTTATGATCACAAGTATGTGGTAATTGTATCATGTTATAGACATTCTGATATGAACAATGTGACATGATGATAGCCACACTATTACTGCATACATGCATGTTATCTTGAATCTCATGTTGTCAATGAGCTTAAAAAATGTGATGGTGATGTGTGATTTTCTCACATGATTTTTACCAAATGTGTGCTAATTACCAAATGTGTGCTAATCCATCTTCTAGGTTATAGTCAAATTCTCATACTACCCTTAATTCCACTACTAATTCCACTCATAATTCCCCACTTTACTATTACCACAAATTCTTGTATTATTTACACCATTGCCACTACTTTATCCCCAAGACACTCCATCCTTCTTAAGATAATAACAAAAGTGCCACTATTATCTCTACACAACCCACTAACTCACTAGATTACCATATTACCCTTAATCATACCATAAACCCTTATTCTTCCTAATTAGGCCCAATACTCATAAAAGTCCATCATCAACCAATATAAATGCAATAATTAATTAATACTTATAAAACATATCAATTAACATATACAATTAATTAAATAACATCAATTAATCAAATATAATAAAATACAAGATTTGGGGTGTTACAACTCTACCCCCCTTAAAGAATTTTCGTCCTCGAAAATTTTACGCAAAAGTAACAACTAACAAGTTCAAAAATCATAGATCAATCAATAATAATCAACGGTTATAACCATACCAAATAAATGTAATATACATCACCAATTGCATACAATACCAAAATGGACAAGACCTAATCATGACACTACCTCATATTGCTACAAATTATATACACATAATAATATGGTATTTCAATCAACAAAGTAACATGCATCACATTCCAAGTTATGACTTCAACATAATTCAAAACTAAGATTAACTCCACAAAATACAAATTCACATATCATAGATGCGTACATAATAAAGTCATGCAAAATTACGAAACTAGCATACCCTAAACATGAATTACCAAATAACTCAATCTCACAAAATCATCTATAATTATCACATATACACATTCATCGCAAAATTTCAAGTTCGCAAAACACAGTCAATACATTCTATAAAAATCATCTTCCTCATCTCTAAGCAAACTCTAGACGCTACCAAAGTTTGACAAGATTAGTATCATCCAATCAACACAATCATGTCTATCCATTAACAAGAGATCAAGGACGGCCAATTCCTTAATTTGTTAATAAATGGACAACAATCATGATGGTGGTTCAAACCATCCTTACCAAGCTACGATAGTGTTTTCTTAAGCACGAAACACATAAGCATACAAAAGCATATCACATCGTCTAGCATAAACATTTAATTAGCATACATTGCCTCTAAACTTAAAAGTTAAGAATCAACTTAAAACAAAAGGATAGATATTCCTCAACAACAAATCTTAAGAATCCAACAATCCCTACCAAACAAGGACACTCTCATCAAAGCATTGCACTTAAAATCATGTAATGACTAATAAGAAAACACTTATGGAAACATAGATCATTCGCACATAGATTCATATATTTTAAAACTCATCAAAAGAGGAAATCATAATTTGACGAATCCATAAAGTCATGAAAACATGTTTATGAAAATAGCACATTCGAAAGATTCATTCACAATGCACAATTCATATAGTTACTCACATAGGAATCATGGTAAAGGATATTCAAATAATCTACAATAAATCTATCATGGTATATTCATCTAGTATCTCAATAATTCAAAAATAACACATTGTCAACATAAGCATAATCTACACAAGGATACACAAACAAATACCTACATGAAATCTCTCATTCTTAAATCATCTATCTAAGAGTTTGGTCATGGTAAAAGAACAAACATTTCATAACATCGAATTCTAAGTAACTCGAGAATTCACATTCATATAAATAAATCATGTAAGGAAACAATTAACTTAGCATGGTAATCAATCTAATCAAATAAGATCATCAAATTTCGCATCACATTGAATTCATTCATTCTCAAAATCTCTGAAAAGAAAGAATGATACAATTAACAACTTCTTAAAGGACATTGCAACAATTTACGAATATAGTGCATATCATTACCCATCAAACACAAATCATTCTAAGCATACTCATCACTTAAATAATTTCAAAATACTTCAACAATGATTAACAATAAACATTTGTAAGACAAATTAAATGCACAAGTGTCTATTCTATATTGTACAAGAGCATGACACAACATTTCACATAAGCATATCATACAAGATAAATAATTACTTTAACACGACACTCAATCATCTACACAAAATCATGAAAGCATTTAAGGAACATACAAGGAAAACAAATAGTCTCATATTCAAGCAACTAGGATAAAATATCATTTATCATTAATCAACGAGAATACAATCACATCATGTACTAATTTAGGCATATGAAGTTATAAGCTAACATAGAAGCATAGTAATAATCATAAATTAACTTCCAAACATGAAGTAAACATTATAGATGCTATAGTTATTGCCAAATTAAAACACAAGTTCCAAGAATCAAGTAAAACAACATTCTAACGAGGAACTAACAATAAAATTCATGAAATCAACCTCACACATAATCAATAAGTTATTCAAATACATAGAATTCACCAATACATGTTCAACTTAATAGATCACAATCTTTTCATGAATATTCACCAATAATCGTCATGTTAAAGCATTCAAGTAATTTCACTATTGCATTCGTATATAAATTTTCAAATAATTCCACGGATATATACATACATACATGCATACATATATACATACATACATACATACATACATAACATCATTTAATTAATTCAATCATACTACGCAAGCATTCATCATAAATAAATCATCACAACATTCATTTACGACACATGTATAAACAATCATACTTAATTATATATAACATAGATTTTCATCAACAAATGAATCTATAGTAATATGCGAATATAATCATTTTAAATAGAGCAATAACAAGAAGACATTATCATTTAAGTCATGATCTTGAAATAAAAACA
The DNA here is from genome assembly GCA_030408175.1 of Trifolium repens. Taxonomy (NCBI): domain Eukaryota; kingdom Viridiplantae; phylum Streptophyta; class Magnoliopsida; order Fabales; family Fabaceae; genus Trifolium; species Trifolium repens. The sequence continues at coordinate 15,235,280 of CP125847.1, forward strand.
ACAATCATATTCTCAAGTTTCAAGAATAAACACAAATGATGACAATAATAATATTCACTCATTATATCGAATGAAAATATCAACAACAACAAATATCATCATTAAGTCACATTTCAAAACAATAATGATGAATGCATATTCATTATCAATTACGCACAATTATATCATGTTATCATCACTTACTTATCATGGAATCACAATGAATAAAATCATCTCACAACTACACGAAGATTATAGCTTTAAGCACATACAACTATTATAATCATTAAAGAATAACATTCATCATGAATCAACATCAAAGAATACATACTCATTACTAGATAACTTACAACTAAGATAATTATCAATTTCATCAAATACTCACCAAAAGTATGAATAACATAATTCAATTCATATTACTCATAGTTCATGAATAAACAACCACCAAGTATATTCATAAAATAAATACATCACAACTTATCAACATTTATGAAACAATAGATTTCATAAGTCAACACCAATTAAAACACAAATGTTAAGGATCAAGTAAATCAACATGCGAATAAGCAATAAAACGAGATTCAATAAACTCATCATAAATCCACAAAATGGTTAATAGTGACTAATGTGCAAGTGTAACTACGACATTTAAATCACAAAAGACACAAGAACCACACAAGACACTATGCCCACTTAGTCTGAACACACAGACTTGCTCTGATCGACACACGACACACATGTAGCTCACTATGTCCGAGGACAACCGGAGCTCTGATACCAAATTGTAACACCCAAACCCATAATTATATAAAATATACCTTTAAAAATATAATATTTGAAAATACGCAACGGAAATAAAACTTGATTCACAAAAGGTTTGGTTCGAGTATTACATCGTACACATAAAAGCTTACTAATAACTTAATTAGTAAAACAAGTATTGTACAAGAAGATAAGTTTCTAAAAAGATACATCCTTAAATACATTGGAAATAAAAGCAAGACTCTAATTAATACATTATAGAAATGATCCCATCCCCGTGTCATGATCAGAGCAGAGCTTCACCAGCGACTGGAACACAAACATAACCTGAGGATCTGGAACCCAAATCCAGCACATACACAAAACAGAGGGTTAGATAATATAACCATAAAAGAAACTAAGTGTAAGAACATACTTAACACTTAGAACATAACATGCTCATGTCTAACAACTCAATCCATAAAACATACATTATTCTCATGTTATTCATATCTCATTATCATAAAATATAATGCATCATAATAATACCACATTCTCAATCAATTGACAAGCATACACATCATCATCAATTATCAATTAATATTACACACCTCATAATATGTTCAATCATAAGTATCACATTAATCAATCATTCACAAACATAATGGAAACAATGACAATTACCAAATACCAATTAGAGTGCACAATTACCCTAATGCAAACTAATATCACAAATCTCATGTCATGTCACCCTAGACATAACTAAATGCATGTGGTACCCGCATCAAAATAATGAACACCCTCCAAGTAACCGCAGCCCTTGGAGTCACAATGTTCTGGATAAACATATATCCCTCGCATCAAGTCAGTTTTAAGTCATGGGGGACTCGCATCAAGTTGACTCATGAATGCATGAATGTACACATACCATATAATGATGATAACATCAAACATCTACTCATGAATAATAGGCCGCTCAACCCTATTACCCCTTCTCAATTCGCATCAAATTCACATCATCATATCATCATTAAGGTATACATTCAAGCAAGATACAACAACACACTCGTCATCATAAAACATGAACATCATAATTCATCATCATTAATTAACTTCTAATCATCACACATCGTTAGCTAATCAACATACATTATTAACTAATCTTCATATATCATTAATCATCACACACCATTACTAATTATCTATCATCATCATTAATATAATCTCATCTCAACATACTCATAAATCATAGTTAATTAGTACGTAGGATATCACAACTCAATTCATCATCCTATACTCAATTCAAGTACATATAGTAAGTTATTAATTCAATTAACAAAGTATAACAATTCTACGCAAAACAGAATAATCCAATCATGATCTTTGAAAACTAACATCAAAAATGGATTCTACGCGAAAAATCATTGAAAATAGGTTCCGGGTGCATAAGTCAACAAAAAGTCAAAAAGTCAACCAAAGTCAAAGTCAACCCTGTTGACTGACAGTTTTCGCGCAAGCGAGCTAATTTTCGCGCAGGCGAAGAGCTAATTTCGCGCAGGCGAGCTAATTTTCGCGCAGGCGAAATTGGCAGAATCTTCATGCAGAAGTCTGTCTCACCAAAATGGTCATAACTCGGGCTACGTTGATCCAAACGCGATGAGTCAACATGCGTTGGAAAGCTAAGAACGAGACCTACAACTTTCATGTTTAACAAAAATTCCAATTCGAAGTCTAAATGGGTCAAAAACGACGATCTTTCTTCAGGTATTCTAGAAAACAGTTTTTCTTACACAATTCCTTGATTTTCCAAAATACAAGTTGAAACCCAATAACTCAAATGTTCTTAAATCATTATTCAATGCATAGAAACACATAAAGGAAGCAACTTTAATCATGTATAATCATACTAGGCATAGAAATACAATCTAAAACATCATCAAACACTATTTCATGATAAAAGCAATGATTTTCCAAAGTTTCACTAAAAACCCATTTTCAAACATCAACAACATATATCATTCAATTAACACGAATTTGTTCATGGGAATTCGAAATAGAAACATATAGCAACATGTTAACATCATACAATAACATATAAAGCTATAAACACATTCCCTTGATTCCCATTTCCCACCAAAAGAGATGAGAGGGTTTGGGTGTGGAGAATAGACATCTCCCTCCTCTTTGATCATCTCAAAGTTATATTATCTAAGCCTCTTACCTTAATAAAGTTGGAATCTCTACTCCACCACTTGATTTCCTTTAATCTACCATGGCTTATTCTTTATTTGATTTTCTCCTTCATCTCTTCTTTCTTTCTCAAACTTTTTCTCTTTTATCTCTCTACCTCTCTATCTCTCAAATTCTATGATAAATAACAACAACACTACATATCATAAAAAAAATCCTTCCTTTATATATATCCATCTTCTAGGTTATAGTCAAATTCTCATACTACCCTTAATTCCACTACTAATTCCACTCATAATTCCCCACTTTACTATTACCACAAATTCTTGTATTATTTACACCATTGCCACTACTTTATCCCCAAGACACTCCATCCTTCTTAAGATAATAACAAAAGTGCCACTATTATCTCTACACAACCCACTAACTCACTAGATTACCATATTACCCTTAATCATACCATAAACCCTTATTCTTCCTAATTAGGCCCAATACTCATAAAAGTCCATCATCAACCAATATAAATGCAATAATTAATTAATACTTATAAAACATATCAATTAACATATACAATTAATTAAATAACATCAATTAATCAAATATAATAAAATACAAGATTTGGGGTGTTACAACTCTACCCCCCTTAAAGAATTTTCGTCCTCGAAAATTTTACGCAAAAGTAACAACTAACAAGTTCAAAAATCATAGATCAATCAATAATAATCAACGGTTATAACCATACCAAATAAATGTAATATACATCACCAATTGCATACAATACCAAAATGGACAAGACCTAATCATGACACTACCTCATATTGCTACAAATTATATACACATAATAATATGGTATTTCAATCAACAAAGTAACATGCATCACATTCCAAGTTATGACTTCAACATAATTCAAAACTAAGATTAACTCCACAAAATACAAATTCACATATCATAGATGCGTACATAATAAAGTCATGCAAAATTACGAAACTAGCATACCCTAAACATGAATTACCAAATAACTCAATCTCACAAAATCATCTATAATTATCACATATACACATTCATCGCAAAATTTCAAGTTCGCAAAACACAGTCAATACATTCTATAAAAATCATCTTCCTCATCTCTAAGCAAACTCTAGACGCTACCAAAGTTTGACAAGATTAGTATCATCCAATCAACACAATCATGTCTATCCATTAACAAGAGATCAAGGACGGCCAATTCCTTAATTTGTTAATAAATGGACAACAATCATGATGGTGGTTCAAACCATCCTTACCAAGCTACGATAGTGTTTTCTTAAGCACGAAACACATAAGCATACAAAAGCATATCACATCGTCTAGCATAAACATTTAATTAGCATACATTGCCTCTAAACTTAAAAGTTAAGAATCAACTTAAAACAAAAGGATAGATATTCCTCAACAACAAATCTTAAGAATCCAACAATCCCTACCAAACAAGGACACTCTCATCAAAGCATTGCACTTAAAATCATGTAATGACTAATAAGAAAACACTTATGGAAACATAGATCATTCGCACATAGATTCATATATTTTAAAACTCATCAAAAGAGGAAATCATAATTTGACGAATCCATAAAGTCATGAAAACATGTTTATGAAAATAGCACATTCGAAAGATTCATTCACAATGCACAATTCATATAGTTACTCACATAGGAATCATGGTAAAGGATATTCAAATAATCTACAATAAATCTATCATGGTATATTCATCTAGTATCTCAATAATTCAAAAATAACACATTGTCAACATAAGCATAATCTACACAAGGATACACAAACAAATACCTACATGAAATCTCTCATTCTTAAATCATCTATCTAAGAGTTTGGTCATGGTAAAAGAACAAACATTTCATAACATCGAATTCTAAGTAACTCGAGAATTCACATTCATATAAATAAATCATGTAAGGAAACAATTAACTTAGCATGGTAATCAATCTAATCAAATAAGATCATCAAATTTCGCATCACATTGAATTCATTCATTCTCAAAATCTCTGAAAAGAAAGAATGATACAATTAACAACTTCTTAAAGGACATTGCAACAATTTACGAATATAGTGCATATCATTACCCATCAAACACAAATCATTCTAAGCATACTCATCACTTAAATAATTTCAAAATACTTCAACAATGATTAACAATAAACATTTGTAAGACAAATTAAATGCACAAGTGTCTATTCTATATTGTACAAGAGCATGACACAACATTTCACATAAGCATATCATACAAGATAAATAATTACTTTAACACGACACTCAATCATCTACACAAAATCATGAAAGCATTTAAGGAACATACAAGGAAAACAAATAGTCTCATATTCAAGCAACTAGGATAAAATATCATTTATCATTAATCAACGAGAATACAATCACATCATGTACTAATTTAGGCATATGAAGTTATAAGCTAACATAGAAGCATAGTAATAATCATAAATTAACTTCCAAACATGAAGTAAACATTATAGATGCTATAGTTATTGCCAAATTAAAACACAAGTTCCAAGAATCAAGTAAAACAACATTCTAACGAGGAACTAACAATAAAATTCATGAAATCAACCTCACACATAATCAATAAGTTATTCAAATACATAGAATTCACCAATACATGTTCAACTTAATAGATCACAATCTTTTCATGAATATTCACCAATAATCGTCATGTTAAAGCATTCAAGTAATTTCACTATTGCATTCGTATATAAATTTTCAAATAATTCCACGGATATATACATACATAACATCATTTAATTAATTCAATCATACTACGCAAGCATTCATCATAAATAAATCATCACAACATTCATTTACGACACATGTATAAACAATCATACTTAATTATATATAACATAGATTTTCATCAACAAATGAATCTATAGTAATATGCGAATATAATCATTTTAAATAGAGCAATAACAAGAAGACATTATCATTTAAGTCATGATCTTGAAATAAAAACAACAATCATATTCTCAAGTTTCAAGAATAAACACAAATGATGACAATAATAATATTCACTCATTATATCGAATGAAAATATCAACAACAACAAATATCATCATTAAGTCACATTTCAAAACAATAATGATGAATGCATATTCATTATCAATTACGCACAATTATATCATGTTATCATCACTTACTTATCATGGAATCACAATGAATAAAATCATCTCACAACTACACGAAGATTATAGCTTTAAGCACATACAACTATTATAATCATAAAAGAATAACATTCATCATGAATCAACATCAAAGAATACATACTCATTACTAGATAACTTACAACTAAGATAATTATCAATTTCATCAAATACTCACCAAAAGTATGAATAACATAATTCAATTCATATTACTCATAGTTCATGAATAAACAACCACCAAGTATATTCATAAAATAAATACATCACAACTTATCAACATTTATGAAACAATAGATTTCATAAGTCAACACCAATTAAAACACAAATGTTAAGGATCAAGTAAATCAACATGCGAATAAGCAATAAAACGAGATTCAATAAACTCATCATAAATCCACAAAATGGTTAATAGTGACTAATGTGCAAGTGTAACTACGACATTTAAATCACAAAAGACACAAGAACCACACAAGACACTATGCCCACTTAGTCTGAACACACAGACTTGCTCTGATCGACACACGACACACATGTAGCTCACTATGTCCGAGGACAACCGGAGCTCTGATACCAAATTGTAACACCCAAACCCATAATTATATAAAATATACCTTTAAAAATATAATATTTGAAAATACGCAACGGAAATAAAACTTGATTCACAAAAGGTTTGGTTCGAGTATTACATCGTACACATAAAAGCTTACTAATAACTTAATTAGTAAAACAAGTATTGTACAAGAAGATAAGTTTCTAAAAAGATACATCCTTAAATACATTGGAAATAAAAGCAAGACTCTAATTAATACATTATAGAAATGATCCCATCCCCGTGTCATGATCAGAGCAGAGCTTCACCAGCGACTGGAACACAAACATAACCTGAGGATCTGGAACCCAAATCCAGCACATACACAAAACAGAGGGTTAGATAATATAACCATAAAAGAAACTAAGTGTAAGAACATACTTAACACTTAGAACATAACATGCTCATGTCTAACAACTCAATCCATAAAACATACATTATTCTCATGTTATTCATATCTCATTATCATAAAATATAATGCATCATAATAATACCACATTCTCAATCAATTGACAAGCATACACATCATCATCAATTATCAATTAATATTACACACCTCATAATATGTTCAATCATAAGTATCACATTAATCAATCATTCACAAACATAATGGAAACAATGACAATTACCAAATACCAATTAGAGTGCACAATTACCCTAATGCAAACTAATATCACAAATCTCATGTCATGTCACCCTAGACATAACTAAATGCATGTGGTACCCGCATCAAAATAATGAACACCCTCCAAGTAACCGCAGCCCTTGGAGTCACAATGTTCTGGATAAACATATATCCCTCGCATCAAGTCAGTTTTAAGTCATGGGGGACTCGCATCAAGTTGACTCATGAATGCATGAATGTACACATACCATATAATGATGATAACATCAAACATCTACTCATGAATAATAGGCCGCTCAACCCTATTACCCCTTCTCAATTCGCATCAAATTCACATCATCATATCATCATTAAGGTATACATTCAAGCAAGATACAACAACACACTCGTCATCATAAAACATGAACATCATAATTCATCATCATTAATTAACTTCTAATCATCACACATCGTTAGCTAATCAACATACATTATTAACTAATCTTCATATATCATTAATCATCACACACCATTACTAATTATCTATCATCATCATTAATATAATCTCATCTCAACATACTCATAAATCATAGTTAATTAGTACGTAGGATATCACAACTCAATTCATCATCCTATACTCAATTCAAGTACATATAGTAAGTTATTAATTCAATTAACAAAGTATAACAATTCTACGCAAAACAGAATAATCCAATCATGATCTTTGAAAACTAACATCAAAAATGGATTCTACGCGAAAAATCATTGAAAATAGGTTCCGGGTGCATAAGTCAACAAAAAGTCAAAAAGTCAACCAAAGTCAAAGTCAACCCTGTTGACTGACAGTTTTCGCGCAAGCGAGCTAATTTTCGCGCAGGCGAAGAGCTAATTTCGCGCAGGCGAGCTAATTTTCGCGCAGGCGAAATTGGCAGAATCTTCATGCAGAAGTCTGTCTCACCAAAATGGTCATAACTCGGGCTACGTTGATCCAAACGCGATGAGTCAACATGCGTTGGAAAGCTAAGAACGAGACCTACAACTTTCATGTTTAACAAAAATTCCAATTCGAAGTCTAAATGGGTCAAAAACGACGATCTTTCTTCAGGTATTCTAGAAAACAGTTTTTCTTACACAATTCCTTGATTTTCCAAAATACAAGTTGAAACCCAATAACTCAAATGTTCTTAAATCATTATTCAATGCATAGAAACACATAAAGGAAGCAACTTTAATCATGTATAATCATACTAGGCATAGAAATACAATCTAAAACATCATCAAACACTATTTCATGATAAAAGCAATGATTTTCCAAAGTTTCACTAAAAACCCATTTTCAAACATCAACAACATATATCATTCAATTAACACGAATTTGTTCATGGGAATTCGAAATAGAAACATATAGCAACATGTTAACATCATACAATAACATATAAAGCTATAAACACATTCCCTTGATTCCCATTTCCCACCAAAAGAGATGAGAGGGTTTGGGTGTGGAGAATAGACATCTCCCTCCTCTTTGATCATCTCAAAGTTATATTATCTAAGCCTCTTACCTTAATAAAGTTGGAATCTCTACTCCACCACTTGATTTCCTTTAATCTACCATGGCTTATTCTTTATTTGATTTTCTCCTTCATCTCTTCTTTCTTTCTCAAACTTTTTCTCTTTTATCTCTCTACCTCTCTATCTCTCAAATTCTATGATAAATAACAACAACACTACATATCATAAAAAAAATCCTTCCTTTATATATATCCATCTTCTAGGTTATAGTCAAATTCTCATACTACCCTTAATTCCACTACTAATTCCACTCATAATTCCCCACTTTACTATTACCACAAATTCTTGTATTATTTACACCATTGCCACTACTTTATCCCCAAGACACTCCATCCTTCTTAAGATAATAACAAAAGTGCCACTATTATCTCTACACAACCCACTAACTCACTAGATTACCATATTACCCTTAATCATACCATAAACCCTTATTCTTCCTAATTAGGCCCAATACTCATAAAAGTCCATCATCAACCAATATAAATGCAATAATTAATTAATACTTATAAAACATATCAATTAACATATACAATTAATTAAATAACATCAATTAATCAAATATAATAAAATACAAGATTTGGGGTGTTACAACTCTACCCCCCTTAAAGAATTTTCGTCCTCGAAAATTTTACGCAAAAGTAACAACTAACAAGTTCAAAAATCATAGATCAATCAATAATAATCAACGGTTATAACCATACCAAATAAATGTAATATACATCACCAATTGCATACAATACCAAAATGGACAAGACCTAATCATGACACTACCTCATATTGCTACAAATTATATACACATAATAATATGGTATTTCAATCAACAAAGTAACATGCATCACATTCCAAGTTATGACTTCAACATAATTCAAAACTAAGATTAACTCCACAAAATACAAATTCACATATCATAGATGCGTACATAATAAAGTCATGCAAAATTACGAAACTAGCATACCCTAAACATGAATTACCAAATAACTCAATCTCACAAAATCATCTATAATTATCACATATACACATTCATCGCAAAATTTCAAGTTCGCAAAACACAGTCAATACATTCTATAAAAATCATCTTCCTCATCTCTAAGCAAACTCTAGACGCTACCAAAGTTTGACAAGATTAGTATCATCCAATCAACACAATCATGTCTATCCATTAACAAGAGATCAAGGACGGCCAATTCCTTAATTTGTTAATAAATGGACAACAATCATGATGGTGGTTCAAACCATCCTTACCAAGCTACGATAGTGTTTTCTTAAGCACGAAACACATAAGCATACAAAAGCATATCACATCGTCTAGCATAAACATTTAATTAGCATACATTGCCTCTAAACTTAAAAGTTAAGAATCAACTTAAAACAAAAGGATAGATATTCCTCAACAACAAATCTTAAGAATCCAACAATCCCTACCAAACAAGGACACTCTCATCAAAGCATTGCACTTAAAATCATGTAATGACTAATAAGAAAACACTTATGGAAACATAGATCATTCGCACATAGATTCATATATTTTAAAACTCATCAAAAGAGGAAATCATAATTTGACGAATCCATAAAGTCATGAAAACATGTTTATGAAAATAGCACATTCGAAAGATTCATTCACAATGCACAATTCATATAGTTACTCACATAGGAATCATGGTAAAGGATATTCAAATAATCTACAATAAATCTATCATGGTATATTCATCTAGTATCTCAATAATTCAAAAATAACACATTGTCAACATAAGCATAATCTACACAAGGATACACAAACAAATACCTACATGAAATCTCTCATTCTTAAATCATCTATCTAAGAGTTTGGTCATGGTAAAAGAACAAACATTTCATAACATCGAATTCTAAGTAACTCGAGAATTCACATTCATATAAATAAATCATGTAAGGAAACAATTAACTTAGCATGGTAATCAATCTAATCAAATAAGATCATCAAATTTCGCATCACATTGAATTCATTCATTCTCAAAATCTCTGAAAAGAAAGAATGATACAATTAACAACTTCTTAAAGGACATTGCAACAATTTACGAATATAGTGCATATCATTACCCATCAAACACAAATCATTCTAAGCATACTCATCACTTAAATAATTTCAAAATACTTCAACAATGATTAACAATAAACATTTGTAAGACAAATTAAATGCACAAGTGTCTATTCTATATTGTACAAGAGCATGACACAACATTTCACATAAGCATATCATACAAGATAAATAATTACTTTAACACGACACTCAATCATCTACACAAAATCATGAAAGCATTTAAGGAACATACAAGGAAAACAAATAGTCTCATATTCAAGCAACTAGGATAAAATATCATTTATCATTAATCAACGAGAATACAATCACATCATGTACTAATTTAGGCATATGAAGTTATAAGCTAACATAGAAGCATAGTAATAATCATAAATTAACTTCCAAACATGAAGTAAACATTATAGATGCTATAGTTATTGCCAAATTAAAACACAAGTTCCAAGAATCAAGTAAAACAACATTCTAACGAGGAACTAACAATAAAATTCATGAAATCAACCTCACACATAATCAATAAGTTATTCAAATACATAGAATTCACCAATACATGTTCAACTTAATAGATCACAATCTTTTCATGAATATTCACCAATAATCGTCATGTTAAAGCATTCAAGTAATTTCACTATTGCATTCGTATATAAATTTTCAAATAATTCCACGGATATATACATACATACATGCATACATATATACATACATACATACATACATACATAACATCATTTAATTAATTCAATCATACTACGCAAGCATTCATCATAAATAAATCATCACAACATTCATTTACGACACATGTATAAACAATCATACTTAATTATATATAACATAGATTTTCATCAACAAATGAATCTATAGTAATATGCGAATATAATCATTTTAAATAGAGCAATAACAAGAAGACATTATCATTTAAGTCATGATCTTGAAATAAAAACAACAATCATATTCTCAAGTTTCAAGAATAAACACAAATGATGACAATAATAATATTCACTCATTATATCGAATGAAAATATCAACAACAACAAATATCATCATTAAGTCACATTTCAAAACAATAATGATGAATGCATATTCATTATCAATTACGCACAATTATATCATGTTATCATCACTTACTTATCATGGAATCACAATGAATAAAATCATCTCACAACTACACGAAGATTATAGCTTTAAGCACATACAACTATTATAATCATTAAAGAATAACATTCATCATGAATCAACATCAAAGAATACATACTCATTACTAGATAACTTACAACTAAGATAATTATCAATTTCATCAAATACTCACCAAAAGTATGAATAACATAATTCAATTCATATTACTCATAGTTCATGAATAAACAACCACCAAGTATATTCATAAAATAAATACATCACAACTTATCAACATTTATGAAACAATAGATTTCATAAGTCAACACCAATTAAAACACAAATGTTAAGGATCAAGTAAATCAACATGCGAATAAGCAATAAAACGAGATTCAATAAACTCATCATAAATCCACAAAATGGTTAATAGTGACTAATGTGCAAGTGTAACTACGACATTTAAATCACAAAAGACACAAGAACCACACAAGACACTATGCCCACTTAGTCTGAACACACAGACTTGCTCTGATCGACACACGACACACATGTAGCTCACTATGTCCGAGGACAACCGGAGCTCTGATACCAAATTGTAACACCCAAACCCATAATTATATAAAATATACCTTTAAAAATATAATATTTGAAAATACGCAACGGAAATAAAACTTGATTCACAAAAGGTTTGGTTCGAGTATTACATCGTACACATAAAAGCTTACTAATAACTTAATTAGTAAAACAAGTATTGTACAAGAAGATAAGTTTCTAAAAAGATACATCCTTAAATACATTGGAAATAAAAGCAAGACTCTAATTAATACATTATAGAAATGATCCCATCCCCGTGTCATGATCAGAGCAGAGCTTCACCAGCGACTGGAACACAAACATAACCTGAGGATCTGGAACCCAAATCCAGCACATACACAAAACAGAGGGTTAGATAATATAACCATAAAAGAAACTAAGTGTAAGAACATACTTAACACTTAGAACATAACATGCTCATGTCTAACAACTCAATCCATAAAACATACATTATTCTCATGTTATTCATATCTCATTATCATAAAATATAATGCATCATAATAATACCACATTCTCAATCAATTGACAAGCATACACATCATCATCAATTATCAATTAATATTACACACCTCATAATATGTTCAATCATAAGTATCACATTAATCAATCATTCACAAACATAATGGAAACAATGACAATTACCAAATACCAATTAGAGTGCACAATTACCCTAATGCAAACTAATATCACAAATCTCATGTCATGTCACCCTAGACATAACTAAATGCATGTGGTACCCGCATCAAAATAATGAACACCCTCCAAGTAACCGCAGCCCTTGGAGTCACAATGTTCTGGATAAACATATATCCCTCGCATCAAGTCAGTTTTAAGTCATGGGGGACTCGCATCAAGTTGACTCATGAATGCATGAATGTACACATACCATATAATGATGATAACATCAAACATCTACTCATGAATAATAGGCCGCTCAACCCTATTACCCCTTCTCAATTCGCATCAAATTCACATCATCATATCATCATTAAGGTATACATTCAAGCAAGATACAACAACACACTCGTCATCATAAAACATGAACATCATAATTCATCATCATTAATTAACTTCTAATCATCACACATCGTTAGCTAATCAACATACATTATTAACTAATCTTCATATATCATTAATCATCACACACCATTACTAATTATCTATCATCATCATTAATATAATCTCATCTCAACATACTCATAAATCATAGTTAATTAGTACGTAGGATATCACAACTCAATTCATCATCCTATACTCAATTCAAGTACATATAGTAAGTTATTAATTCAATTAACAAAGTATAACAATTCTACGCAAAACAGAATAATCCAATCATGATCTTTGAAAACTAACATCAAAAATGGATTCTACGCGAAAAATCATTGAAAATAGGTTCCGGGTGCATAAGTCAACAAAAAGTCAAAAAGTCAACCAAAGTCAAAGTCAACCCTGTTGACTGACAGTTTTCGCGCAAGCGAGCTAATTTTCGCGCAGGCGAAGAGCTAATTTCGCGCAGGCGAGCTAATTTTCGCGCAGGCGAAATTGGCAGAATCTTCATGCAGAAGTCTGTCTCACCAAAATGGTCATAACTCGGGCTACGTTGATCCAAACGCGATGAGTGAACATGCGTTGGAAAGCTAAGAACGAGACCTACAACTTTCATGTTTAACAAAAATTCCAATTCGAAGTCTAAATGGGTCAAAAACGACGATCTTTCTTCAGGTATTCTAGAAAACAGTTTTTCTTACACAATTCCTTGATTTTCCAAAATACAAGTTGAAACCCAATAACTCAAATGTTCTTAAATCATTATTCAATGCATAGAAACACATAAAGGAAGCAACTTTAATCATGTATAATCATACTAGGCATAGAAATACAATCTAAAACATCATCAAACACTATTTCATGATAAAAGCAATGATTTTCCAAAGTTTCACTAAAAACCCATTTTCAAACATCAACAACATATATCATTCAATTAACACGAATTTGTTCATGGGAATTCGAAATAGAAACATATAGCAACATGTTAACATCATACAATAACATATAAAGCTATAAACACATTCCCTTGATTCCCATTTCCCACCAAAAGAGATGAGAGGGTTTGGGTGTGGAGAATAGACATCTCCCCCCTCTTTGATCATCTCAAAGTTATATTATCTAAGCCTCTTACCTTAATAAAGTTGGAATCTCTACTCCACCACTTGATTTCCTTTAATCTACCATGGCTTATTCTTTATTTGATTTTCTCCTTCATCTCTTCTTTCTTTCTCAAACTTTTTCTCTTTTATCTCTCTACCTCTCTATCTCTCAAATTCTATGATAAATAACAACAACACTACATATCATAAAAAAAATCCTTCCTTTATATATATCCATCTTCTAGGTTATAGTCAAATTCCCATACTACCCTTAATTCCACTACTAATTCCACTCATAATTCCCCACTTTACTATTACCACAAATTCTTGTATTATTTACACCATTGCCACTACTTTATCCCCAAGACACTCCATCCTTCTTAAGATAATAACAAAAGTGCCACTATTATCTCTACACAACCCACTAACTCACTAGATTACCATATTACCCTTAATCATACCATAAACCCTTATTCTTCCTAATTAGGCCCAATACTCATAAAAGTCCATTATCAACCAATATAAATGCAATAATTAATTAATACTTATAAAACATATCAATTAACATATACAATTAATTAAATAACATCAATTAATCAAATATAATAAAATACAAGATTTGGGGTGTTACAATTTCGTTGGTTCAATTAAAACATAAAAATCAACATATATTTATATAATCTTCTAATCATATGTAAATATATGTAGGTACCTGTATAGTGACGAAGAGAGATTTCAACAAGTACTTGTTCTTTTGCTGTTATTGTGTTTGCTATTGTCTATCTTTCCGATATTAAATATACCATCATTTCATATTAAATTCACGGCACGATATGGCAAAGTCATGATGGACTTTCTCACTGCTCCTATTTTATTGCTTCAATTATCCGTGGGTATTATTATAACTGAACACTCAGTTAACAACATCATCTATTCAATATTATATTATACATACTGCTGCCATCAAGTGTAATATCAATTGTAGAAGTGAGTTTTGTTTCGTGGAATGTTGCTATCATCATTTTGATTTTTTGGATTGTTACAATCATAACTATTGTCGATGTTAACAAGAAGGAGATCTATAATGTAGATATCGTAGTTTCAAACAGAATTGGTACATTGGTAGGAATTACTTTTGGCCTTAACCTAGTCTACACTCTTTTTTGCATAATCTATAGTTTTATTAGTTTGTCGTATTTATAATTTCATTTTAAAAACTTATGTATGGATAAGACTAGCTTTGGATTATTTTTATTAACAATATATAGTAATTAATCTTGTTTATTTATAGTCATTTGTTTGAGTATTGAGCTCCTTTTAGTCTTTTTCTTTTTTATCGGTTAACATGAACGAAATTGCGTCTTCAACTCTATGGTTTATATTACTTATAAAAATAAAAATAAAAAAACTGTGTGTTTATATTGTCTTAAAAAAAACTCAATGGTTTATAAGGTCGCTATTTTATTTCATCTGATCCGCACAAAGAATTTTACTTCCATAAAAATCCAGTAATTCCATTGTTCTTATCTTTGAACTAGCGGCCAAATTGGTACCGTGTCTCTTTACGTGATCGACATTCTTTATTGTGCTAATTTAAATAACTACTTACGTTTTTTTTTTTTTTGATAAGTAACTACTTAACCTATTTAAAAACCAAATTTTGTGTGGAAGTTATTTGTCAACATTTAAATATTCGAATCTGTGTACAAAAAATATTTGACTAGAGTGAAAGCAAATAAACAAATTCCATACTAAAAAGGATATTTTCTTTGTATATTGATATAGAATAAATATAGAATATAGATATAGAATTATAGATAATTAAATTATGAGATTTTATTTACCGTTCAAAAATTCTGGTTGAAGAGGTGGGTGAGGTGCTAGATAGTTGTGGGTGACCGTTTAATTCATAATTTGAGGAGTAGTCATGTGGTAAAATTCAACAAGAAAAATCTAAAACTTATATTCAAATTTACCAATGAACTGAATCACTTCATGGGTTATGGGTATACTCTAAGAATGCAATCCATGTTTGTTAAGAATTGTTGGGACTTGGGAGGAAGAAAACCCAACATTGAGGATTTTCGTTTTCTTTTTCTTTAACGGAGCAATGGAATGGTTTAGTAGTACTTGATCACATGAGATTTTAATAGTTAATTATGATCATTAGATTAAAACAAAATGGAGTGTATTGATTTGGAGTAACTTAAAATTGTTCATCCAACTTTAATTATTTGTTACTAGTTAATATTATGGGGATTGGGGAGTTATGTTCCTCTCGTTTAATCTCTTTGTGGTTTTATTTTACTTCGGCTTTTTTAGCCATCTTTGCAATTAAAACAAAAAATAATTAAAATTGATAGCTTTTAAATATGGAGCCAATTATATTTTACTAGCCGTCGTTCCCGTTTGTATGATTGACATTTTCTATTGTGCTAATATATATAACTACTTAATCCTCTTTTTTATTGTGCTTAGTTAATTGATAACTACTTAACCTCCTTTTTTTATTGTGCTTATTTATTAACAAGAAGAAAAAAATATTTTTTTTTTATTAAAAAAAAAATGTTAACCTCTTTTTTGTTGTGATTAATTATTACGAAATTACTAAAAAAAACTGAAAATCTACTTTTATGTGAAGTTATTTTCAACATATATAAATATTTGAATAAAGTGAAAGGCAAAAGTGACAATAAGAAAAGTCACGTGAAAGGGAATATTCTCTTTATATATTGGTATAGATAGATTTTAAGAACAAAGTTTAGAGCAAGCATTTTTAAATAGAAAATTTATATGTATTTCTTTATTTATTTGTGGTGTTGTTCTTCACTTGAAATAAACTTTTTATGGATAATATGTACTTTTTTTCTCCAATGAAGCTGAAGATTGAATCCAGAAGCTCTAGTATATTACATAAATTTCTCATCAATAAACTAACCCTAGTATCTTATGGATGATACACATTTTGAAAATGGTATAGGTTTTAGCAAATTTTAGATAATTATAAGGGTTAAATAGTATTTATACCTTTGCAATACGAGCGAATTTAGATTTATTCTCCATAATATATTTGTTAATAATTCTTCGTTCGTAATATGAAGATTTCATCCTTTACACCCCCCACCCCCCCTCCTCTAAGGGTGTTCATGGTTCATAACCAAGCTAAACTAAACCAAAATATATGGTTTATGAATAAATTTGTGATTTTGGTCTCCTAATTGTCTTAATAGTTGAAATGCCTAAAAAATACTCCTTCCGGTCCTATATATAAGAAAAAGTTGACTTTTTAGATTCATTATAAAATTGATGTATCTAGACAATAATATAGTCTAAATACATCAATTCTACAATGAATCTAAAAAATGAAATGTTTCTTATATATAGGACCGGAGAGAGTAGTTAAAAATTGAAGGTTAAATTGCAATTTTGGCAACTTAAACTTTCACTAATTAACGATTTTGGTCTCCTAATTTTCATTAAACCGCTATTGTCCTCCTAATTTTAGCCGCTTTTGCAAAATAATGACTACCTACAGATTTTGATCATGTCAAATCACAAGTGGAATATGACTCAATGCAACGTCGTCATGTTTTGTACATGTGGACTGTGAATCACTGTCCACATTTGTTAACTTTGTTAAAATCAGTGAGGGCCAATATTTTGCAAATTAAATGGCTAAAGTTAAGGGCCAAAAGTATTATTATGAAAGTTAGAAGATAAAAATTATAAAGTTTGTAAAAATTAGATAGGCATAAATACAATTTTGTCAAATAAAAAGTAAGGGCAATAAATTTGGGATTAAAAATACTATGTTTCATTACATAATAATCACAGAGATAAACATAAATAATAATAATAAGGGCAATAAATTTGGATTAAAAATACTATGTTTCATTACATAATAATCATAGAGATAAACATAAATAATAATAATAATAATAATAATAATAATAATAATAATAATAAAAGATAGAAAAGACAAAATAGTAATCAAATTAGTAAATAAAAAAAAGTAAAATAAAAGAAAATTAGAATATCTGTGATTTAACGTTCAGCCGTAAATCATTTATAGACATTATATCTTAAAGGTGATAAGTAAAGTGTCCAAATTTCAAACTCCAACTCTTACGTATATAGTGTAATATTCCAACCAAGAAGATATAATATTCTAATTTTTTTTGTTTAAAATAATGTATTCTAATTTGATATGGAAAATTTTGCATTTATAGGTTAACCAGATTAGGCCGGATAAATTTTAGTTCGGAAAAATAAAAATAAAAGATGATTCATTTTTTTATATCTTTGTTCCAAATTTTTAGTTTTTTTTAGAGTTTTGCACATTAAAAAAAAATACTACCTTCATCCCTAAAACTCATTTCAAATTTTCAAGGGCATTAAATATTTCTTTATCACAACATATCCTTAATTAAAGTGCATTTTTTTTTACAATCTGTAATAAATACACTAAAAAACATTAACTAATTCTCTTTCTTAAAGGATGAAATTGAATAAGCAATATCAATTATCAACAAATCTAATACCACAATAAACTTTTTTAATCTCCATATTTTTCTCAAAGGGGTCTTATATTTAAGGGCGGGATAGTAATTATTGATAAATTAAATCCTTTTTACACTTATTTTATTAAAAAAAAACCATTTAAAACACTACAACAAAATTGCTCTTTAGCTTCAAAAATATTAGCGTTTGCCCCGACGCGGACGCTACTAGCGTCTATTTAGAGTCTGTTAGACTGACGCTACTGCCTTTTTATTGTAAATATTTATTTTGATTAAATAATTATAGATAGCGTCCGCTTTGATAGACACAATTGAGACACTAATAAAAAATAAAAATAAAATTATCTGAGAGTCTGCCGAGGCGGACTCTAATGAATAGACTAAATTAAATATAAAAAAAAAAAAAAAAAACTATTTGTTAAACAATAATATTTTTTCCCAATGTTTCATTTTCCCACTTCTTCTTTCATTCCCACTGTTCAGCGATAATATATCATTTTATTTCTAAATATAATTTGTTTTTTCTTTCCCAAATACACAAACAAAAAAATGGCAGAACTCAGCCACGAGAAAGAGCCTCCGTCGTCTCCGTCTCCGCCGAAGTTTGATGCCGGTGAACTCACGGCAGCTTTTCTGTCCGTAGCAGGTATCTATTCAACTCAGATGTCGATTTCCAGGTTCGATTTTCAATTTCAACTTAGGGTTTCAACTTTCAATCAATTTCGAAGTTCATTCTCAATCAACTTAGGGTTCGATTATGCTTATTTATTCCTTTTCTATAGTTTATTTAATCAGTAAATTTGTTTCACTTTCAATAAAGGAAAATGAGTTAATTGTTATTGTTGATTTGGTTTTTGCATCTAGATTGACTGAATAATTTTCATTATTACTGATTAATCATCTTTATATTGTCATCATCAATTTTATATGTATTCATGTACTGGTAGGAGCAAGTGTTGGTGATGTTTTATTTCACCTTTATATGATTCAATAGATGTTTTTGAGATTCATATCATTGACTTGTCCTGAATGTGGATCTAGAGTGAACAATTGTAATTGATTGGTAGGAGTAAGTGTTGGGTAGTTGCTGATGTTTTGTTGTAAGACATGTTTTTAGCTAAAAATTCTGAGCTGGTGAACATGTGAAAGATAAATGAATTCATAATATATGTACTTTTATCTTTATAAAATTTTGCTCTAAGCCATTTAGGATGTCATGTTACCCATGTGAAATGATTCTTCTATTTTTTTTTCATTTTTTTGAGGCATTTAATACTATTTTCATATTTAATTTTGTCCTACATTTTTACATCTCTTCAGTGCTAGCAGTAAAATTTTCTTAACCCAAAATTCATGTTAATCTAAAGTCTACTATGTTTGTAGGTAAATCTGATGATCTCACAGCAGAAGGATGCAACGAAATAAGTGATCTGGTTGTTTGTTTTGGTGAATTGTTAATAGATTTCGTGCCAAACCAACGGTGGGTGGAGTGTCTCTAGCTGAAGCGCCTGCTTTCAAGAAAGCTCCTGGTGGTGCTCCAGCGAATGTGGCAGTTGGCATCTCTAAGTTGGGGGGTTCATCTGCATTTATAGGCAAGGTGAATATCTATGTCTATTTATCTTGATGGTTATTTGGGTTTTTTATTACTATGTACAGGACTTCCATGTTTGATTTGTGTTCAAATATTCATATTTAAGTAATCTGTAGGGTGTTAGGTTATTCAAAATTGGTTACACTTCTCTGAATGATTCTTTCAAAAACAAATAAAAAGGAGAAAAGTAAACTTTTTTTGTTCTTTTGAAGTTTTAAAAATGTATTCGCGAGGGTCGTGTATTCGGAGGAATATCTTTTACTTGCATTTTATATTTTTCATTCCCATCAAATAGAAATCATATTAAAACCTACCCTTTTACCCCATTTTTATTGTTGAATTAAATAAATTTTAAAACTTCCTAGAAATATCATGTACTTAATTGTAGATTGTACCTTGGAATAATACTCTTGGGTGTAGTATTCTGAAGATGATCAGTTTTTGGAATATGAATTTATGTTGGCTGAGAAAATGATAGCTTAATTCCTTACCATTTGTGTTTTAGGTTGGAGCAGATGAATTTGGTTATATGTTGGCTGAAATTTTAAAGCAAAATAAGGCTGATACATCTGGTATGCAGTATGATTCTAATGCAAGAACTGCATTGACTTTTGTTACACTTAGAGCTGATGGCGAACATGAGTTCTTGTTTTTCCGAAATCCTAATGCTGATATGCTTCTGGATAAGTCAGAGCTTGATCGAAACCTCATTGAGAAGGTGTCTTGAATTCTTGTCTTTGTTTATAAAATGTGTCTAAAGGCCTCTTATTGGTTTAAGAGTTTTGAGTTTCTTTTTTAAATGTTCATTGATCACTTATGCTCTGTTTCTTGCAGGAAGGGAAGATTTCGAGACCTGAATTGATACAAAAAGTGAGACAAATTGCTAGAGATGAGTTGTTGATTTCAGTCATTAAGTCTTATAGAGCCAAGGTACAACTAATTTCATTATGATTATTTTGATCTCAATAACACCGTTCGTTCAAATTTCAATTTGATTATTTTTATACATCGACCATGTGCATATAATTTAGAATTGTTACTGATCACTTAATGTATATATTTAATTTTGTTGGAAGAATATTTTGTTCGTTTAGGTGTATGCTCTAGCCTTAGAATATTTTGTTGGTATTCCTTGATTTTGCTCATCTATATGATCGTGCACTTCACTTCACTGTTTGTGTACATTTGATTGAAAGCACTTGTGAGTATATATTGCCTACTGGTTTTTGATGTTGCAGAGTAAAAATATGCACAAGGAGATTCTTAATAAAAACACAAAATGCCGCTAATAATAAAGGCTTGTTAAGACTTATTTTCCTAAATAATTTGCTTCATGTTGATAGTGTTGTTCCACTATTTATTGTTTCTTTGATTGCTAAAGAAGACATGGCTGCCAATTTCTAGAAATAATCTCATTTGTATTTTTCATCTTTGTTTTTTATAGTTCTTTGAGGTTGTCGTCTTATCAATAAATTCTGCCGCAAAATTCTAGCAAGTGTTCTCACTCATTTGCTTACCGTTTTCTGAATTTTTTTTGTTTCTTATTCCTCTTTTTATTTCAGTTTTGATTCTTCTTTTTATGTTTAGATGTATTTTGTATTACATTTAGAACTTACATTTTAATGTAGAAATAGTACTAACTTCTGAATACTATCATATTGTGATTTGTATTACATTTAGAAATTCTCATGAATTTAGGCTAACAATGGTCTCACAGTTTGTTGTTTCATTTCGAATGTTGCTCCTTTAACAATGAAGAAAATTTTAAAACAGTTTTGCATGAGGTGGAACTTGGAATTATGGTATCTCAAAGCAAGATATCAGGTAACTTCAAACATTTGCTATAACCTATTACTAATCCACAAAATGCATATGGAAATATTCCATCTTGATGGAAATAAATATTTTGTTTTGTTTGTTACCTAGGTGGAGACGCCATTTCATTTGTTCATGCATTTTGAATTCGCCTCCAAGATTTGGTATGAAGTGTTTAGTTGGTTAAGTATGATTCTTATCCTGCTTCCCAATCGTTTTTTCTCTTTTCAATTGTCCGTGTGGTTACAGGAAAACACAGTAAACAAGGATTGATGCTCATCTGGAACTCAATAGTTTAGGCTTTGTGGCTGCTCTGTGAAATTTAAGGTTTCTTTACTGTGCCATTATCTGTTTCTCAGTTGTTTTCCTTCTTGTTTGGTGACAAGGCTGTTCCGATTATTATTTTGCCTTATGATATCTCAGTTGACTTTTGGTGTGGCTGTCCTTGTGTTTTGTTTTAGTGTTTCAGTCTTTGCCTGTTTTTTTGTCTTGTTCAATTGTGGTTTTTGTTTTGTTTGTGTACTTTTCTTTTGTATTCCTTGTATTTGTGTTTTGTATCCAAAAAAATGTAGAAGTGAAACACTCATTTTCAACATATTTTCTTTTTCTCTACATTTATTTTTGCTCCTCTATGGAATATTTCCTTTGAGTTTATAAGAATTTGAGGTAATTAATTTGATAGGCAGCTAAATGTAAGATTTGACTCTTTGAATTGTGGATTGATACACTTATGCTTGCATAGAGTTTGGTTTAATTGAATGTTTATATGGGTTTTTATTGTTTGTGGACAATCTACTTGTATATATATTTTTTTTTCTTGGAACAAGTTCAAAGAAAATAAACTTACTTTGTTAGATTTTATGGAACAGGTTGAATGGGAAAGTTGTTGCAAATCCCAGTCAAAAGTGGATATATAAAGAGAATGATTTCCTTTACAACAACCCAGGACTTGGGAAGCTCAGTTCTTGTCTAGTATGTATATATTTGACAATATATATATATAGTGTTCTTCAATTAGGAGTTGTTCACAAGGTTCTTATGACCTTTTCACAAAACAGATTTATTTATCATCAATTTCTTGCATTGCTTTGTTGATTTGGACTGTCCTGTTTGTATTCTCGCCCTTTCCCGGCTTTCCTTGAGCTTGTAAAGTGGTCTTTAATAAATTCATTAGCTATTCAAAAAAAAAAAAAGGAGTTGGGGTTTTTGGTTGGTTTTTTATGATTGATGTTGATTTTAGAAGGTTCAGTAAAGAACTACTTAATTTATATTTTAGATGCACTAATTTTAATTGTTTGTTGATTTTCCATCAGCTACGATGCTATATTAAAATAAAATAAAATAAAATTAGCGTCTGCTTTTGTTGACACTATATTATTCAAAAACTAATTTATAGCATCTAACAAAAGCAGACTCTAAAATTAGCGTCTGCTTTTAGTTGACACTATATTATTTAGAAACTAATTTATAGCATCTAATAAAAGTAGACGCTAATATTAGTTAATAGCGTCCGCCATATATGCATGTCACTAGCTTCAACTTTGCGTCTAACAGAACAGACGCTAATGTAGCGTCTACCAGACGCAACTGCTAGCTTCAAGCAATTAAGCGTCCACCACGACACAGACTCTAAGTAGACGCTAAATACCTGTAGCGTCCGTTTTTTGATATTTAGCGTCTGTTTTAGGCGGACGCTCCAAAGCAGTTTTCTTGTAGTGAAATATAATTTTAGTTTTTGTAAAAATATACTCCGTAAATAGTAAAACATCATTAATTGTAATTTGATTTCTTAAAAGAACCAAAATTTTAGGATTGAAGTAACAAACTAAAATGTCCAAAGATTAATGACGGAGAAAGTAATTATATATTAATCTTAAGGATCATGTTAATATGTACCCTAAGAACACATATTAAGATAACTAAATGTAAAAAATTTCCATTTAATGATACAAAAAATTTAATATTTAAAAAGTTGATGCACAATTTTAAACAAAAAAATATTCTATATTTGTTTCCTTGCCCTTTATGGCACATGTTTACATTTTCTTAATCTTTTTTTTTTGACGGAACATTTTCTTAATCTTAATCATTGTTACATTTGAAATATTCAATTAAAGAAAATGTTGCTTATAAAAAAAATTAATTAAAGAAAATGTTGTGACCCTTATTTGAATTCTTAGATTCATTAAATGGCATACTCCCTCCGTCCAAAATAAATAACATATTTTATATATATATATATATATATATATATATATATATATATATACAAATATTAATATATGCGATATTGTTTGATTTGTCTCGACAGATATTTTAAAAACATACAATTTTTTATAATTTTAAATAATAAATAATTAAATATATTAACGATCAAAGTTGTATATTGATAAATATAAATATAGTTGTAGCACCCCAATTTTGTCCCGACTTTTTTTTCTTCGCAGTCAAACTGTTTTATTTTAATTTTTGAAATAGTAGAATTTTTTTTTTTTCAAACTTCATTTTTTATGCATTTCATCAATCTTGTGAAATTTTTAAAATCCAAAAATATGTTATAATGTTTATTGTGTATAATTTATTGCCCTTTTTAAAATATCTTCATAAAATCCAAAAATATGCATTTATTTCCAAAAATATCAAATTGCTTAAGTTTTTGTAACTTTATTTTATTTTAAAAATCCAAAAAAAAAAGAGTAAAAAGAAAAATAACAATAACAACAACAATGCCCATTTTCTCTCCTATTTCTCATTTGATTATTATTATTAAATATTTACATATTCTTAATTAATTTTATTTTAACAAAAAAAAAAGGGGGTAAAAATAATAAAGAAGAAGACCAGCCGTGCTGATCTTTCTCCTTCCCCCACTCTCCTTTCTTCTTTTTTTTATTTATTAATCATTTTATTTTTATATTGTTATATTATTATTATCATTATCAAAAAAGAAAAAAAATACTCCCTCGGTTTCTTTTTAATTGTCTTTTATTATCATATTTAGCGTTTCTATTTAATTGTCCTTTTTATATTTTATGAGTATGATTTGTCAATTATACCCTTTGTCAATTGCTCTTATCTTTTTCCATAAAACTAATTAATGTTATATATTTGGAAAACTAAATCTTTTTTTTTAAAATTTTTTTGTTGGTACATAACATATTAAATTTTGTTTTTTTTTTTGTACATAATATATTAAATTTATTGGAAAGAAAAAGTGTGGGCAAAAAAATAGGAATTTATTGGTGGATTAAAACGGGGGTATAATAGGAAGATAATGTGCAAAAATACACTTCCTTAAATTGGTGTTATCATTCTAAAAAGACAATTAAAAAGAAACGGAGGGAGTAATAAAGAAGAAACACAGCAACAGCCAAAAGCTGCGCTGCTTTTCCCCTTTCCCCACCTTTCTTTCTTTTTTTTTATTTTTATATTATTATTATAAAAGAATAAAAAAAAAAGAGCAAAAGAAAAGAAACAGAAGCATAACACGCAAGAACAGTAACAGTAGTAGCACAACTTTTTATACTTTCCTCTGTTTTTCAACTCTTTCTTTTCCTTCTAATTCCAAATCAAAGCTTCAATTTTTCTCCAAATCTACACCCCAAACAAATGTGAACTACCTCTTTCCAATCCTGTATTTTCTACAAACAGAAACAGTAATTGCAAATTGGAGGCCATTCATTTCTATGGTGCATTTAATGAATGTCAGTTTTTTCTTCTAAATTGCAAGGCTACTATATAGCCTTTCGGTTGCAGAGAAATTCAGCTTGAGAAGAAGAAAAATTGGAGTACAGTTTTCACACACTATTAGTGTCTGACAGTTGATGAAATTTGAAACTCTTGCAAACACATTCACACAGCCTCATTGCTACTACATTACTACTATAAATATGAAATGAGCAGTGATAGTAATTGCAGCAATAAAATATATAAGAGAGTATGGATGGAATGGAGGATAGTATATTAATGGAATAGGGAATTATAACAAACACTTGCAGTGCACAAAATAGTAACGATGATGTGAAGAGAGAGTTTAGGGAGAGAAGTAGCAACTACACCAATCACATGACTAACAAATAATCCTTATTACAATACTTATAGCCAGCTCATTTGTTCACAAAGTCCTTCAGCATAGTGTTGGTTTTGCGTGACCTCATTCCTCTACGTAGTGCCACAATTTCCGCATTGCCTCTAACTGTATTGTTTCCATGCACATTATGTGGGCCCAGCTGTATTGCCTCATTACTAGTTTCTTCATTAGGCTTCATTACAATACCATCCCCTTTAACAACAACCTTGTCCTCAAGGTTGAAGGAAGGAAACTTTTGCTGCAAGTCTGCCATATCCTCCCATGTTGCTTCAGTTGTGTCAGCTTGGTCCCACTGGATTAAGACCTGTTGTACCTTTTGTGAACCTCTTGTCACCATTCTCACTTGCAACACTTCTTTAGGGTAGATGATAGGCCCCACCTCCGTCATAGTAAGAGGTAACGGCATGTACTGTGTTTGAGGAACTTCTTTGAAAGGTTTGAGTTGTGACACATGAAATACTGGGTGAATTTTAGCATAATCTGGCAGTTTCAATTTGTATGCTACTTCTCCCACACGAGCAATTATCTCAAAAGGACCAAAGTATCTCATACCCAATTTGTTATTCTTTCGCAAAGCCACAGATTGCTGCCTGTAAGGTTGTAATTTTACTAGCACCAATTCTCCCACCTGTAATGTAACCTCATTTCTGTTTTTGTCTGCCTGTTTCTTCATGTACTGCTGAGCTCGCTGCAAGTTATTTTTCAATTGTTGCAACACCCTATCTCTGTCCAGCAACTCTTCTTGCAAAGCTGGAGGGTCACTTGCTTGAGGTTCATATCTGGTTAATGTAGGTGGATCTCTCCCATATAGAGCTTTGAATGGAGTCATGCCAATGCTGGTTTGTAAGGCCGTGTTATACCAAAATTCAGCCCACGACAGCGCCTTATACCATGATTTGGGATTGTGAAATGAGAAGCATCGCAGAAACAGCTCTAATCCTTTGTTAAGCACTTCAGTCTGACCATCTGTTTGCGGGTGGTATGCTGAGCTCATGGCTAAACTGATTCCCTGAAGCTTAAATAAGTGCTGCCAGAAGGCACTTGTGAAGACTTTGTCTCTATCAGAGACTATGGATTTCGGCATTCCATGTAGCTTAACAATGTTGTTCATAAACGCTTCAGCTACTATCTTGCTAGTGTAATCATTTTTCATATGAATGAAGTGTGCATACTTTGTTAACCGATCCACCACAACCATGATAGTAGTGTAGCCATGTGAAAGAGGTAAGCCAATAATGAAATCCATGGCTATGTCATCCCAGACCTGTGAAGGTATAGGGAGAGGTTGCAACAGTCCTGCTGGTAAGGTATTGGTTGTTTTTGCTTGTTGGCAGATTGCACACTGCTGCACATACTCAGTGATATCATGTTTCATAGCAGGCCAATAGAACTGCGCTTGAATCCGTGCTAAGGTTCTGGTAATGCCAGCATGTCCACCAATAGGAGATGAATGAAACTCTTTTAATACCTGTTGTATTAAGCCCTGCTGCTGAGGAATCACAATCCGATTTTTCCAATACAACAACCCTGCTTTCATGGAATACTGATTGTGTGTCGGACCTTGTTGGTTGCACTGTTGTATCACTTCTGTTAACTGCTCATCAGTGGATAATGCAGATTTCACTTGTTGCAAGAAGTCGTAATGAGGCTCTGACCAGGACAATGTCATCACTCTTGATAAAGCATCAGCTGCGATATTGTCCTTTCCTGGCTTGTAAGCAATGGAAAAATCATATCCTAAAAATTTATGAAGGCACTCTTGTTGTTCCGGTGTTTGTAAGGACTGTTCCATCAAGCTCCTTAAACTCTTTTGATCAGTACGAATGATGAATTTATGGCCTAACAAATAGTGTCTGAATTTTGCTATAGCCTCAGATATAGCCAACATTTCTCTAAAATAAGCAGATTTCTTTTGATTTCTTGGAACTAGCTTCTTAGAAAAGTAAGCTATGGGGTGACCATCCTGATGCAATACTGCACTCACCCCTATACCGGACGCATCAGTTTCCAGAATGAATGGCTTCTGAAAGTTTGGCAATGCTAAGACTGGTGCAGAAGTCATAGCCATTTTCAACTGTTGAAAAGCCACTTCAGCCTGCTCGTTCCACATGTAACTTTCCTTCCGCAATAGGTCAGTCAGAGGTGATGCTATCTTGGCATAAGATTTGATGAATCGCCTATAATACCCTGTCAATCCTAAGAAGCCCCTCAATTGCTTCACATTCGTAGGAATAGGCCAATCCAACACAGCCTGCACCTTATCCTTGTCCATGGATACACCCTGCCCAGTCACCATATGTCCTAAGTACTCAATTTCCAAGACTCCAAAGCAACACTTGGATAATTTGACAAACAAGGTATTGTCTTGTAGCACTTTAAGGACATTGTCCAAATGACTCAGATGGTCATGCCAAGAATGACTATATATGAGTATATCATCAAAGAACACTAAAACATATTTTCTCAAAACATGTTGAAAAATATGATTCATCAGACTTTGAAATGTTGCAGGCGCGTTGGTCAAGCCAAAAGGCATGACCAACCACTCATAGTGCCCTTGATGTGTCCTGAATGCTGTCTTATATCTGTCTTCAGGTTGCAGAAGTATTTGGTGGTATCCTGACCTGAGATCCAGCTTCGAGAAATATTTAGCTCCATACAATTCGTCCAATAATTCATCGACTGTAGGAATGGGAAAACAATCCTTAATAGTGATAGCATTCAAGGCTCTATAATCTGTGCAAAACCTCCATGTTCCATCTTTTTTCTTTACCAAAATGATTGGAGAAGAAAATGGACTTGTGCTCGGCTGTATTATTCCCTGCTGTAGCATATCCTGCACCATATGCTCAATTTGTGTTTTCTGACTATGTGGATACCTGTAAGGTTTTACCTTAACTGGATTAGAGCCATCCACCAAAGGAATGGTGTGATTATGGGACCTGGTGGGAGGTAAAGCAGATGGTGTTTTGAACACTTCTCTATACGTATGCAGTAACATGGCAATGTCTGGATCAGTATCAGTAGGAAGTTCTTTGAAAATATATGCATCATCAGTAGGTTTCATCCATTGGATAGTAAAACATTCAGCTATAGCATCAGTGTTTTGTAGCCTCTTAAAATGGTGGAATTGAGCAGCTGATGGGCGAGGTACAGGTTCACCCGCTAATGTCACAAATTTCCCATTAAGGAAAAACTTCAGTGTAAGAGATGCATAATCAGCAACATGTGGCCCTAGTGTTGCTAGCCAAGCTGCTCCTAGAATAACATCAGCTCCAGCTACAGGTAATAGGAAAACTGGTACCTTCAATTCATTCTCTTGGATGTTGACTGTCAGATCATTAATCACTCCTTCTGCAGTCATCACTTCTCCATTTCCTACCAATACTTTAAAAACTGGTCCAGGCTCAATTGGTAACTTCAAGAATTTAGCTACCCTTGGTTGTAAAAAATTATCTGAACTGCCTCCATCAATCAATACTTGAACCTGAATGTGTTCAATTGATCCAGAGAATCGTAGCACACCCATGCTCGAGTTTCCTTTCATGGCATTCAAGGGCAAATGGTGTTCAGGTTGGATGTTGGCTAGGCTATCTATAGTTATATCAAGTGGTTGGGTTTCATTTTCAATGGGTTGGTCCTCCTCATTATCATAATGCAGTAGCATTAATTGTCGATTTGGACACTTATGGGTAAAGGAGAATTTGTCATCACACCAATAACAAAGTCCCTTATCTCTTCTGATTTGCATCTCAGCAGGGGAAATTCTCTTGATATTGGGATTTTTCTGGTATTGGCTCATGGGTCTGGTGGGGGGTGTGTTGAGGATGGGGGTTGCATTTGTTTGGCTATTTTCTGGTTTGGTTGTATTGAAGGGTGATCTAGGTGTGAATGTTGGGTTAGCTTTTTGTGGTTTGGTGATGGAATTATATTTCTCTTCATAGACCTTAGCTAGAGAAAAAGCTTTGACGATGGAGGTGGGTGTGAGAATCAACACATCACGACGGATTTCAGGGTTTAATCCGCTGATAAAACAGTCAATCAACGCATCATTACTCAATCCATGTACTCTATTAGCTAGAGATGTGAATTGCAAGTAATATTCTGCAACAGTTCCTGTTTGATTCAACTTAAACAAAGTAGCACGAGGACAATCATACACAGAAGGACCGAAATCAAGTTCTAAGGCTCGTGTAAATTCTACCCATGAGTGAAACGGATGTGATCGTTGCACCATTTGGAACCAAGGCACCACATCCTTGTCCAAATGCACAGATGAAATGGTTATCCGATCATGATCCGGAGTATCATAATAATCAAAGAACTGTTCGGCATGGAAAATCCACTCATGCACATTTTTACCATCAAAACGCGGGAATTCGAGTTTCACATTTCTCACCTGAAACGGAGGTCTGTTGTTGTTGAGTCCAGCACCATGGTGTTGCTTCGATGGAGTCTGATCAATGAGGATATCAAGCGCAGCAAAGATCTTGTCAAACTTTGCACCGTTCTCAGCTTCAGATCTCTCTAATCGTTCGAATATTTCTGCCTGAAGCAGCTTCATCTCCTCTGTATTGCGCTTGATTTCTGGAACGGAAGTGTGTTCATCAATGGGAGCCATGGTTTAATGAAAGCACCAATGAAATGAGCAGTGATAGTAATTGCAGCAATAAAATATATAAGAGAGTATGGATGGAATGGAGGATAGTATATTAATGGAATAGGGAATTATAACAAACACTTGCAGTGCACAAAATAGTAACGATGATGTGAAGAGAGAGTTTAGGGAGAGAAGTAGCAACTACACCAATCACATGACTAACAAATAATCCTTATTACAATACTTATAGCCAGCTCATTTGTTCACAAAGTCCTTCAGCATAGTGTTGGTTTTGCGTGACCTCATTCCTCTACGTAGTGCCACAATTTCCGCATTGCCTCTAACTGTATTGTTTCCATGCACATTCTGTGGGCCCAGCTGTATTGCCTCATTACTAGTTTCTTCATTAGGCTTCATTACAAAATAGAGGTTGAGTTAGAATGAAAAAGGGACCGAAAAATTGAGAACTGAACAACAGAAGCAGAGAAAGAAAGAAAAAGAAAACAAATCCAAAATCACATTTTTCTTTCACTCGTCACAAACCACCATCACCACCACTGCCTTCAACCATCAACACCATCATCATCAACAGATCCACCACAATCACCGCCACCTTCAATATTCATCATTCAAAAACCACCATTAAAACTCATCATTACCACAATCCATTCCCAAATCAAAACACCTAAAAAAAATTATTAAAAGAAAGAAAACGAACAAAGGATAAAGAAGCCTTCTACCAAGCCACTTCCGCCGTCCGCCGTCACCGTCCACCATCGCCCATTTCTCTTCCTCGGCCGTTCTGTCTCTCTCGGTTAATCTCTCTCTCTCTCTCATTTTTCTCTCCCCTGTTTCTCTGTTATGTTGTTGTTTCAAATGAAGAAGTGAAAAAGAAAAACTCGGGTAGACACTTGACGCTTCCCCGAATATTCAGAAACGAGGTAGACACTTTGTTTTCGGTTGGATATTCGTCCTCTTTCTGAAATCAATCTCAACCCACCAAGCTAGTTTTTTCACGCCCGTGTGCATTTAGCTTTCTTTTTTTTCTCAAACGGACATCATCGCCCAGGTGCGAGTCCGCCTTTTTTAAATCAACAAACTTTTTCGCCCAAGCGCGACCAAACCATTTTCACAAATAAAATCAATCAACACACAAGCATTTTCTACAAAGAACTACGTAGCTTTGATTTCTCATTGCACTCGGGAATACGTAGGAGCGGGATCCAACAACCGTCAAGCACACTAATAAAAAACCCATTTTTTGTTTTAAATCATTTTTTTACTTTGGAAATACTTTTTTATAACAATAAAAAAAACAAACATAAAAGCTAACACCTAATTAAGCGCTAAACTAATTAACGGTTCCCGTTGGATACAACGGATGTGAGGGGTGCTAATACCTTCCCCTCGCATAACCGACTCCCGAACCTGAAATTTGGTTGCGATGACCTTGTTTCCGTTCTCGAAGGGGTTTATCGACGTTCCCCTTTTCAAAAATAAAACTTCAGTGGCGACTTTACTGTCTAGCGAGTGTTTTACGCCCGCGCATTTTTCCCGCCGCTTCAATAGTAAAACATATCATTTATTTTGGAACGGAGAAACTAAATAATTTCTCTTTCAATCTTAAAAATTACAACTACTTACGTACTATCATTGGACCAAAATAAACCAAAAAAAAAAAATTGGACCAAATTGAGTGGTGCTAATTGTTTTTGTAGATTTATTTAAATCAATTCAAGGTCCTACTCGGTTATCAATGTGTTCTCACCTTCTTTTGATCATATCTTATCTCCATGTGTTCATTGCCTCATTCAGTATATTATACAATGCGGCCATGAAAACACCACATCCTCACTCCACTATGTCCTTTCAAAGTAGTTAGACTAAACTTTAACACCGAATTGTATACTACGTACTCTCTTTTAGTCCTATATATAACAAAAAAAAATTATATTTTAGAAGAAGTAATATTTTATTTGTCAACTTTATAATTAGAGTCACAATACCAAAGATTGTTAACTCAACACAACAAATAATACCGTAAGTATACCAACCACTACCACCATGGCCTCTAACACCAAACCAAACCTTCCATGGAAGGTGACCACCACTATGTCCATTCTCAATGCAATTAATAATATCACCAGTCGTTCTAATGGTACTATAAACCGTCGTCTCCTCGCCATTATTGACTTAAAATTTCCTACCAGTCGTAATTTCAAATCCAACGGCGTCTCTTCCTCTGATGTGATCGTGGACTCGACATGCAACCTCTGGTTTCGCCTATTCATCCCTTCCTCTACCTCCACTATTGCCGCAACATCTCTCCCTGTTATTATATACTTTCATGGAGGCGGCTTCGCATACATGTCTCCATCTTCTATCCTATATCACTTATTTTGTCGTTTTCTTTGTCGTTCTTTTCCTGCCATTGTTGTCTCAGTTAATTATCGTCTTACACCTGAACACCGTTTTCCATCCCAAAATGATGACGGTTTGAAAATCCTTAAGTTTCTTGATCAAAATGGCGACATTTTAGGAAAATATGCTAACATTAACAAATGTTTTTTAATGGGTGACAGTGCGGGTGGAAATGTGGTCCATCATGTGGCAATTCGAGTTGCTTTTGAAAAGCTCCGAGTTTTGAAGGTTATCGGGTTGGTTTCAATCCAACCATTTTTTGGAGGAGAGGAACGGACTGAGTCCGA
The DNA here is from genome assembly GCA_030408175.1 of Trifolium repens. Taxonomy (NCBI): domain Eukaryota; kingdom Viridiplantae; phylum Streptophyta; class Magnoliopsida; order Fabales; family Fabaceae; genus Trifolium; species Trifolium repens. Next base: position 15,269,407 of record CP125847.1, read on the forward strand.
GATTCGATTGAAATGGGTACCCATTTGTTCAATGGATAAAACCGATTGGTATTTAAAGATGTTTTTACCGGACGGGTCAAACCGAGACCATGAAGCGATTAATGTTTGTGGGCCTAATGCAATGGATATTTCAAAAGTGGATTACCCAAATACTCTCTTGTTTGTTGGTGGATTTGACCCGTTAGTGGATTGGCAAAAGAGGTATTATGAGTGGTTAAGAAAATCTGGAAAGGAAGTGGAACTAATCGAATATCCAAATACGATTCATGCTTTTTTTTACTTTCATGACTTGCCAGATACTCGTCACTTTATTTCTAAAGTCAAAGAATTTATGATCAAACAAATGGTTAATATGAATTACTCCACTGCAGAGGGGTGAAATATTTAGAATAAATTTTAATCCGGAAATACCACTCTTGATAGTTTTTATTTATTCATTTTTATTTAAATAGGTTGTTCCCACGTATTTTTAGATATTGTTTGAGATTTCTTCGTCTAATATTGTTTTATTCCAGTCGTAATGCATAGTTATTTTTTGGGATTTTTGGTCATAGTGTAAAGTTGTTTGTCGACTTGTTTTCATTTCATTTCTTGTTTTGTTACCACGTTTCTTTTGTTCAAATTTGTTTCAATCCAAAGTCAGTGTTGATTTAATGATATTAGCATCTTCAATGTTCTAGATCCAGAATCATGATTATTTTGGGCATTTGAATTTTCTCATATCAATTGTAGACTTTTTTATTAGGTTGTTTTATGCTATTAAGTCAGGTGATGTGAGCTTGTTCACAGATTTATTCAATTTAGTTTTTAGTGAATTTGAATATCTATTTGATTCGGTTGATTTACTTTATAAATTTGAATGAATGAAGATCATTGTGTTTAATAAAAAAATTGTTGTGTTATATAAATTTATTAGATTTGGGCCATATTTTATCATCTGAGTGTTGGCGTTGTATTGTTCTATCTTGGTGCAACATAATTTGATATTTTGATTTGTTGCAGTATTCGTTTGATTCAAAATCACATATCAACTTTCAACCAGTGCAACATTAGAGATTTGGAGGCATAAATATTATTGTCGCTTTGATTTTGTTACATTTATAGATATTTTTCCCTTTTGTTTTATTAACTAATACAGGGGTTGTCACTACAATAAGTTTGAGATTTAGTAATATTCAAAAAATATTACTAAATCAAGAAAAATATTACTATTTCAATTTAGCAACATTTGAATAAGTGTTACATAAAGTCGGTGTTACTAAAGGGCTTTAGTAACATTTTAGAATACTATTAGTAACATTTAATAAATGATACTGATTTATATCTTTTGTAACATTGAACCTTATCATTAGTAACATTAAAGAAATATTACCGATTCATATTTTTTGTAACATGCAAAAATATTACCGATTTGTATTCGAATATTAAAAAAATTGGATTAGTTATAGAAGTTTTTTTTAGGCAATCCACCATATCGGTGCCTATTAAACCTAGAAAATCTCAATCATGGTATTAATCTTCACAAACCTTAATGTTTTTAGAGAAACACATTGCTAGTGAATGCATCTAATCATTGAATTTGACAATTACAGGACAAAGTGTGTTTTACACAATACTACTTTTAGATCAACATTTGCTTACAACAAAACAATGAAATAAAATTCCCTAACTAAATATACTAGCCCTGAAATGATCTAAGCAACACTAAAAAAACTTCTTGGATGTACTTTTTAAATTGAATGAGAAACTTGCAACACCATCTTTGCGAACTTCACTTGAAGCAATATAATCTCCTAGCTGCAAATATTTTAAAATTGAATCAAAATATAAAAAGCAATAGCAGCGATGAAAATACACATAAGTTTAGAAACTAACTAACTATAAAGACGAAATTCAAATATTCCCTAGGACACTATATATACTAGTTCAAGCAAGTTGTCAATGAATAGAATAAAAACTAGGGTCATGCTAACTAGTGCCCCGGGGCACTAGTTAAGGATACAAAAAAAAACATATTTTGCATTGGAAACAACACTTTTGATATTTTTCTATCATTGACCACACAGCTTTTAATGCAGTTTTACTATTTTAAGTATCCTTAACTAGTGCCCCGAGAACACTAGTTAGCATTTTCCTAAAAACTATACTGAGAACTAAATATAAAAACATATTAATGAAAACAATCACTTAACCCAAAAAATCCATGTATGCACTCGATCAATTTCCAAAGAGATTTAGTACATCAATATTAATGTCATTACTGAAAAAGTTGATCAATTTCCAGCAACATTTAGAATAATACTAGTTTGATAAGAAAATACATAAAAATAAATTCATTATTGAAAAGAGAAACAATCTCAAGACAAAGCTAATCAATAACATACTCCTAAATAAGAAGTGTGTTGTATCCCCTATGTTGTATATGTATTAGGAAGAGGTTGGGGCAGTCGAGGAGCCGAGCTAGCGGAGCGAAGCTCTGGTATGGTTCAGATGTAATGTATTTATGACTATAATACTATTATTATAAAGGCTTAATTGGTATTTTGGTCCCTTAAAGATATTTGTGGTTTCACATTGGTCCCTTAAAGAAAAAATATTTCATTTTGGTCCCTTAAAGATACATCCGTCAGTCATAATGGTCCTTTCCGTCAAATTTTTAAAAAAACTGTTAGTTTTGCACAAGTCTACTGTTACTTATGGTGTACCACCAACATTCAAATTTGTTTTCCTTCCTTCATCTTCTCCCTTCATTTGTTCTTCATCTTCATCAATATTTTGATAAACTTCAACAACAAAATTCCAAATATTCAAACAACTCAAAATACACACTTCAATCCACCATTAGCAATGGTTATAACTTCCAAAAGCTTGCTAAGTTTTTCATCATTCATCACTTTACGTGCCTTATACTATTAGGGTTTTGCTCCTTCAATGGATGTGTCTTTCTCTACTCATCAAAGGTCCATTTTTTTGGAGCTTCATCTTACACCCTTTCACTATCTTCCTTCAATTTTAATTGTTCTTCAGAGTTTTCAACTCTTAATTCAATTCCCCTTCTCTCTTCCCTCTCTTTCAAATCAGTGTATTTATTTTTAAAAAATAAAAACTTTTTATGTTAATTGCAAGGTTTGTTGACCCAATTATCTGAATTTCATTACTCATCATCTTTCAATTCCTTTAATTTTTGTGTTTTTTATGTTTGAATTTGTCTGGTTATTTGCTAGATTAATCATGTTTGAGGTGATTAAAGTAATTGGCTTTAGTCTTCTTGCAAATTGCAATCTATTCTACCGTTTTATGTTTGAGTCATGTTTGGGATTTTTTTTTTTTTTTTCTTCTGGGTTTGTTGATTGAAGATATGGGGTTGTTTGATGAAGATAATGAAGAAGGGGAGTGAAGAAGATGAAGAAAAGTTAAATAGTATTAAGTGTTGCTAGTTCACAATGCACCTGAAAGATCCAATGGTGTTTATTTTTTAAAAATATCAAATGGTTAAAATTTAAAAAAGTTAATGAGGTTTATGGTGGACCATCTATAATATTGGTGCACCTTAGACATTTAGAGTTAAAAATTGACGGAAAGGACCATTATGACTGACAGATGTATCTTTAAGGGACGAAAACGAAACTTTTTTTCTTTAAGGGACCAATGTGAAACCACAAATATCTTTAAGGGACCAAAATACCAATTAAGCCTATTATAAATATTGTTTGTGACACTGAAACCCTAATTCATTCATTTATCTAATCTAAATGAGTTGTAGCGAATTCTACAGTAAAAAATGTACCTATGGAGAATTCCTTTATTAAACTTCTCGTATTTTATTATCGTTTGCATTCGTTACTATTTTCTTTTATTACCAGTTGTGTTCAACACCTAGATTATCACTAACAATAAAGTATCAACCACTAAATCTGCAATAGGTAATTTGACCAGGTACATAAATACAAAAGCAAATTACAATCAATAAATAATTGGTATTGGAGCTTCCAGAGGTTTAAGCAACATATAAATGATTGAGAACAAAAATCCTTCATAGTAGACTATATAACACTCTAATACTCCTAAAACTGTAGAAAAGTGAAACCTATTCAAAAGTAAAAGATTATATTTACCTGGAAACCTCCACGGCATCAGGGGACAAAGGCCAACCATAGCAATAGCAACTTATGTAATTTTATTCACCGATTTATATCTTTTTCAATTTTAATGACGTTCAATTTCATTGCTTTTTGATGCACCGTACCAATTTGAATTGAATATTTGTTTCTTAAATATGTGTTTATTGAGATTAATAAGGAGAAAATGGGTTAGATGTGTATAACTTTATGAAACTAGCCCTTATCAAAAAAAAACTTTATGAAACTAGCAAAAAAAAACCGTGCATGGTTATATTACAGGAATATTTTTTGAAGTTACTCATTATTAATTGTTACTCTTTGTTAATTGAATTTGAGCTAAAGTACATAATTTAAAAGTTACAATTCATTTATTTTATATTGTATATGTTGTGAATTCGAATAAAAATCACACAAATAACTTTGATGTATGGAGCAAGTACAATTAAAGCAACCACATAAAGGGAGAACAACAATTAATCAAAAATCAAAAGATAAACAACGAAAAATAAAGAACATAGAATATTGTTTATCCAGTTCAGTCTTAAATGATCTAATCTATGGGAGAGAGCAGTTCTTCATTCCACTATCAAATCAAGTACTTGTTTACGAAGAAACTCTCCAAAGAGATTACAAGAATTAGCTTTGATCCTCATTCTACCATTTGCCGGAATTTCTTTCCTAGCCAAAAAATTCAATTTAATTGTAGGTGATGAATCAATATCTCAACCCTAGAGAGTAGGAAGGGTAGCTCAACTGGTTAAACTGGTTGAGCTAAGGGTTAAAGGAGTTGGAGTTCTAGGATTCAAGTCCTGGCAAGGAGAAAACTAATATAACATTGTAATATATACTAACAACTAACAATTTGTCATTCAAAAAAAAATCTCAACCCTAGAGATTGCCCAAGAGAATTCTCTTATAACCCCAGTCTATATGTTGGCTTCAGAAACCCTAAAATTCCCTTTAAAACTTCAATAAAACTGCTTGCTAAATTTAAATTTTGCGCCAAAAAAAATGAATTTTTGGCTCTACAAAATCCAAATTTTCGAAGAAAAAAATAAATTTTGCGCCAAAAATAGTCAAATTTGAAACTTTTACCACAATTTATGAAATTTGAAATTATCACAAAAGAAAAATCAAATTTATCAATATTTCCAAAAATAATGAAATTCAAGAAAAAAATGAATTTCCACCCAAATATTTAAATTTCAAAAAATGTATGTTGAATTAAAAATGTTAAATGATAAACATTTTTGAGGTTGTAGAAAGTAGATTTGAAGAATAAGAAAAAAAATTAAGGAGAAAGAAATTAATTAATAGAATATATATGTAGTGTTAAAGAAAGTGATTAAAGAAAAAAAATTAAAAGAATTGAAAGGATGAAAATGATATAAGATAGTTAGTGTAGATCAAAGATTGAATATGTTTAAAGAAGAAAATGTAGAAGAATGGTTTCTTTTTTTTTTGTGTGTAAATGTTAAGATAGTAAAGTATATATGAATAGAATGTGTAGAAAATGAAAGTGTAGAAATACAAAAAAAGATTGAATTGTGAAAGAAGATGAATGAATGTCGAAAGAATAAAGAGAAACAAGTGAAGAAAAATATGAAGAAGATGTGAGTGAGGTGAAAATATAAAGAAAGTGTTAAAAGAATGAGATATTTGATATAGTATAGAGTATGTTATATATAGATTAAAAACTAAGATTTGAAATTTTTTCAAATTCCCGCCTCGCTTTTCCAGGAATAATTCCTAGATAATCTAAAATTTCAAATTTAATTCAAATTCCCCCTAGCTTTTTTTTAGGAATTTTTCCTCGATAATGGTCTACAAGACTGACACGCTCTCACATCTTGTTTTCCTAGAAATTTTTCCTAGGAAACATATTAAAAATCAAATTTTCATTTTCCCTCCTAAATATTCAAGTGTTGTTAAAAAATTCAAAATAAATTTATTTTTAAAGTAAGAATTTAAAATAAAAGTTTTTTTTACAAAGAATTTGAAATAAAAGTTAAAAAAATAATATTCCGTAATAATAATAATAATAATCATATTTGCATTAAAAATCAAATTTTCATTTTCCCTCCTAAAATTAGAAAATTCAAAATTAATTTATATTTAAAGTAATAATTTAAAATAAAAGTTAAAAAATAATAATATTTCGTAATAAAAATAATCATATTTTCGTCAAAAATAAAATTCATGTTTTAACTATAATTAAATAAATTATAAGATTAACATTATCTCTTTTTTTGCAATTTGGTTTCGGATCCCGCGTTGGACTAGCTGGATTGTGTTTGATATGTTTTCGTCTACTTTGTATTTGGCTCTTTCACTAGATTTTGGTTCAGTTTTGTTTTGTATACTACTTTGTGTAAGTTGATTTTGCTATGTTGTAGCCTTCTCCTCAAGGACACCGGTCTTAATGCCTATTTTTTCATTCGCGAGAGTAATTGTTTCAATACTACAACAAAAATAGTTAAAAGTTGGGCTTAGCCTCCCTTGAATACCAAAAAAAATAGTCAGAAGAAAAGTAGTCAAAAGCAACTGAAATATTCATTAATTTAGTCCATCGTTTTTTTCTGCCTCAAGGGAATTAAATTTGAATCGTATATGTTTTCTCAAGTTGTTCTTTTAAAATTTTTTAGGTTGTTTATTTAGGTTGTATATACTTATAATTATATGTAAATTAGCAAAGTGGGTGTATACCATTTAATTAACAAAGAGTTTTTTTGTCCAATGTAAAAATGTGCATAGTGCTAATTTACATCCACGTGGTTTTTTGTCAAATAGTCTAGTGTCAATTTTTTTTAAAGTTCGGAGGAAGTATAACATTTTTTGTTTTACACGGTACGAAATCTTTTTTTTAAAGTCCGGAACTTTTTTTTCTTTATTAAAATGGTGATACCCACTTGTACTAGATTCCAAGCTGGAGATATTAATTGTGAACCAGAAAATATCATCCAAGTTGCAAGAAATCAAATCAAGTTACTGATCAATAATCAATGTGTTATCTTATCCATGTGATTCCGGGCTCTGTCTCCTGTACGCAAGTAAAATAGGTATCGCACGGTACGCAAGTAAATAAAACCGGATCTTATAGGAATATTCTTTTGACACATGCATTGGAAATTTTAATTAATGTTATTTATTGTCTACTATTTGAGGGGCAAGATTGGTATTTCTTATCAGTTAAAATAGTTGTATTATTCATTTTTTAATTTAAAATATATGCTGGCTAACCGAATTAACAAGTGGTCGATCGTGGAATAATATTTAAAATTATCAGAAATTCTAACGACTGTTAATAATATTTTTTAAAAGTAAAAGTTACGACTCTTCACATTTTTACGGTTGAAAAAAATCAAAATCGGAGACCGATGAGACTGTTAATTTAATCAAAATCGATACTTTTAGTCAAAGTTCATGACTTTTTCATTAAAACTAAGTTTCCGATGAGACTGTTATTACAATTTGTCTATTCATTCAGAGACCGATCATCAAAACTCTTTTTCTCATTTGTTTGTCAGTCCAATTAGGTGATATTAAACGGTCGGATTGATCAAATTTAAAATCTCCAATCAAAATCGATAGTTTTAGTCAAAGTTCATGACTCTTTCATTAAAATTAAGTTTCCGAAGAGACTGTTATTACAATTTGTCTATCCATTCAGAGTCTGGTCATCAAAATTCATTTTCTCATTTGTTTGTCAGTCCAATTATGTGATATTGAACGGTCAGATTGATTAAATATGAAATCTCCAATCAAAATCGGTAGTTTTAGTCAAAGTTTATGACCCTTTCATTAAAACTAGGTTTCCGACGTGACTGTTAGTACAATATGTTTATCCATTTAGAGTCTGATCATCAAAATTATTTTTCTCATTCATTTGTCAGTCTAATTAGGTGATATTGAATCGGTAGGATTGATTAAATTTGAAATCTCCAAATCAAAATCATTAATTTTAGTCAAAGTTCATCGCCCTTTCATTAAAACTAGGTTTTCGATACGATTGTTATTACAATTTGTCTATACATTCGGAGTCCGATCATCAAAATTTTTTTATCATTCATTTTTTAGTCCAAATATATGTGTTAAAACTTAAAAGCATGACAAATTCTAATATGGACAACTTCGTCAAATGGTCTATGGTAGACTAGTATCTAAATTGTTTTAAAATATTATCAATAATATATGTTTATGTTTAGGCATGGCAACGGGGCGGGGCCGGGTTTTGCCACCCCCGCCCCGCATCCCTGTACCGCACCCGCCCCTGCCCCCAAACCTAGTCGGGTGTAAAATTTGACACCCACCCCTGCCCCCACGGGGAACGCGTCCCCGCCCCCACCCGGTTAAGAAATTTGTATTTTTTATTATTTTTTTTGAAAAAATCCTATGTTAAAGCACTTTTTTAAAAATAAATACAAATAAATAGTAAATATATAGATAAATATAAGGGTAAAAATGTAAGTTTATGGAGGCGGGGGCGGGGGTGGGTGCGGGGACGAGTTGTATCACCCCCGCCCCCGCTCCCGCATTTAAAATTCGGGTTTTCCCCGCACCCGCACCCAGTCAAAACGGCTTTTCCCCACTAAATTCGGGGCGGGGGCGGGTGGGATTGCCATGCCTATTTATGTTTGAATCTGTAATTTAATGATTATTTTCATTTGTATGATTAAAATAATGACTTAATTAACACTGATTTAATTAAAACAACATATAATAAATATATAACTCGTACTAAATTGACGTTAATAATGTCATTTTTTTCAACCGTAAAAATGTGAAGAGTCGTAACCTATAAAGCCCCGATACTTCAAAAATGGCGAAGTATCGTGTCTGATACGTGTCTGATACCGATATCTGTCTGATACTTTCCGATACTCGTATCGAAGAGTATCAGACACTTAAAATTATTTTTTTTTAAAATAATTACCGATACGTGTCGGATACTTCTCCGATACACGTATCAGAGAAGTATCAGAAAAATAATGTTTTTTTTATGATAGAAATGGAGGAGATGAGACTAATACAATCAATGTTTTCTCTTAAATAGTGAATGTTAGAGTATGATGTTCTTTATGGATTGACAATCATGTGTTTTTTGGGTGGTACCGATGATTTTTTTTTTATAGTAATAATTATCCTTTTTGGTAAAACTTAATTAACTTGAGATATGTAATTGTCACTTGTTTGCTCACTTGTTATTTTATCGATTTTTGTATCTTATCGTATCGGTATCGTGTCAAGTATCCGGACTTCATAAGTCGTAACTTTTACTTTTAAAAAAATATTATTAACAGACGTTAGAATTTCTGATAATTTTAAGCATTATTCTACGATCGACCACTTGTTAATTCGGTTAGCTAGTATATATTTTAAATTAAAAACTAATTGGCTTAAATGCAGTTTTGGCCCCCCAAGTTTTACAATTGTGCGATTTTGGCCCCTCAAATTTCAATTGTGCGATTTTAACCCCTCAAGTTTCACAATTGTGCGATTTTGACCCCCCAAGTTTTAATTGTGCAATTTTGGCCCCCCAAGTTTACCCCTTTTGCATTTTGTTATCCCCGCCATTGACTTTTTTGACTAAAAATTAATTATGTGGCATTTTAAAATTTTAAAGAATATTTTTAAAACAAATTAAAATAAAAAAAAAATTTAAAACAAATTAAAAATAAAAATTGTTTTAAAAAATATTTTTTTAAAACAAATTAACATTAAAAATTAATTTACCCCCTTTTGCGTCAATAAATGATTTTTTTTAAAAAAAAACTTATAAAATAAGTTTTTTTTGTTATATGTAGTTGATGAAATAATTTTGTTATAAAATGTAATTCACAAATTTTTGTATGAATTATTTTTTTAATTTATTTTTAAAACAATAATTATTAAATCTTTTATTAAAAAAAGTTTTTAATACATCTTTAAAACAAATATTTTTAATTTGTTTTAAAAATATTTTTTTTATAATTTTAAAATGCCACATAATTAATTTTTAGTCAAAAAATGTCAATGGAGGGCTAACAAGTGCAAAAGGGGGTAAACTTGGGGGGCCAAAATTGCACAATTGAAACTGGGGGGCTAGAATCGCACAATTGTGAAATTTGGGGGGTTAAAATCGCACAATTAAAACTTGGGGGTCAAAATCGCACAATTGTAAAACTTTGGGGGCTAAAACTGCATTTAAGCCAAACTAATAATACAACTATTTTAATAGATAAGAAATACCAATCTTGCCCCTCAAATAGTGGAACAATAAAAAACATTAATTAAAATTTCCAATGCATGTGCCAAAAGAATATTCCTATAAGATCCGGTTTTGTTTGCTTGCGTACCGTGCGATACCTATTTTACTTGCGTACAGGAGACAGAGCGTGAAGGTTTGGAATGCGCGTTTACACCAAAAAACACAAGTTTGAATTTTTTTGGTATTTTTGGAGTGTATTCAATACACTTGTTAAATATACCAAAAATAAAAATAAAATATAAATGTAGTATTGGTATAGACAATCTTTTATATTTTTAATATATTGAATGCACAAATTTAAAAATATAATTTCTTTATTTATGTGTTTAACTAGTACACTGAATACACCGTTTTTTGGTAAGGAAGCAAAAGAAAGAAAAAGAAAAAGCTAAAAACTATTCTCGAAGAAAGAAGGTTCCCATTGCATCATTTCTCAGAAGATCGCGGACGTCTTCTGGAGGTGAAGCATGAGTCAAAAAGTCAGTATCTGATGAGGCTCCGAGTTTAGCGAAGAAATCAGCACATTGATTCCCCTCTCTAAATGTGTGATGGAGAGAAACATTGGTTTGAAAGAACAACTTCTTTATATCTTGAATCAACACAGCATTAACATGAAACTTAACGTAACAATTTTTTTTATTAGATCAGTTCATACATAGAATAAAAGCTCTAATTTTAAATGAATCCCTTACGAATAAATAATAGAATTGATATCTAATAAATTAATCGATTCTTGAACCTAAAATGAAAATCAATGTGTCATCTCAATTACTTTTCATGTCGCCCATGTCAGATACTTAAGCGTAATATATATGATACACTTATTGAACATCTCCACACAAACTCCAACAATTGTCAATATTGTGCTCTCCATTTCTTAGCTTATTTCACCAAGCAAACCAAGTTAACTCAACACAACAATAACCAACCATCACTCCACCATGGCCTCAACCCCGAAACCAAACCTTCCATGGAAAGCTCGTCTCTCCATGTCTATCTTCGATTTCGTCCTCTCCCTCTCTCGTCGCTCCAACGACACCATCGATCGCCGCCTCCTCGACTTCATTGTTAGGAAAGTTGCTCCCAATCCCAACTTTGTTGATGGAGTGTCTTCCTCTGATGTCATTGTGGATCCGACACGCAATCTTTTGTTTCGACTTTTTATCCCTTCTTCAAATTTTATCGACATTGGCACATCCCTCCCCGTGTTTGTGTTTTTCCATGGTGGCGGCTTTGCATTCATGTCTTCATCTTCTATCCAATATGATACTCTTTGCCGCTTATTTTGTCGTTCATTTCCCGCAATTATTGTATCGGTTAATTACCGTCTTGCCCCTGAGCATCGTTTTCCATCCCAATATGATGACGGTTTGGAAATTCTTAAGTTCCTCGACAAAAACGAAAATATTTTGGGAAAGTTTGCTGACATCAGCAAATGTTTTTTGTCGGGTGATAGTGCGGGTGGAAATTTGGCCCATCATGTGGCAATTCAGGTTTCCTCGGAGAATCTCCAAATTTTAAAGGTTATCGGGTTGGTTTCAATACAACCATTTTTTGGAGGAGAGGAGCGAACCGAATCTGAAATCCGGTCGAAATGGGCCCCCGTTGTTTCTTTGGATAAAACCGATTGGTATTGGAAGATGTTTTTGCCGGATGGGTCAACCCGAGATCATGAATCAGTTAATGTTAGTGGGCCTAATGCTATTGATATTTTGAATGTGGATTACCCGAATACCCTCTTGTGTGTGGGTGGATTTGACCCATTAGTGGATTGGCAAAAGAGGTATTATGAGTGGTTGATAAAATCCGGAAAAGAAGTGGAATTAATCGAATATCCAAATATGATTCATGGTTTTTATTGTTTTCCAGAAATACCAGAGACATCCCATTTTATTTCTAAAATTAAGAGTTTCATGACTAAGCAAATGTTTAGTCTGTGACTTAAGGGAGAGTGATTTCTTTCCAGTACAATTTAATGAAATTTGAGTCATAGATTCAAAAATAAAAAAAAATGAGAATTGTGGTATTAAGAGTTTAGATGTGCACTACTCTTTCTCCTGTGACATAGACTTTTTAATGTAGTCCATTGACTACGGTCTAACAAGTGTCATCGAGTAATAATATTTGTAAAAGATCGTCTCCACAAAGATAGTACCAAAGTAAGTAATTAATGAATTTCAGATAGTTTTGCATTCACTTTGCAAGAACCCAGACCTTACTCTAAGTTTTTAAAATGAAAGCTTGGTTGATTTCTGTGGATTCTTTCTAGTTTTTCTCTTCTCTAAGTTGAATTTGGGCGTTTTTTTTTTACTTTTAAGCCCGAAGAAATCCAACCAAATAAACCGACAAACCCAAAAACTCAAAATCAACCAAACCAATCAATTGTAGTTGTAACTCTTGTTCTTGTTATCTTTGTTGTGCATATCTTGTGCCGGATTAGACATTTTGAGAACTAGAGTTTGAAAACTACCTTATAATATATAATAGAACACAATAAAGGATTCATTGAAAATTTTAACCATGCATTGGGAGGTAATATTCCAACCATTTCTTTCATAAAGTAACAGCCAAAATATCACCTAAATCCAAGAAAACCAAATATGATTGAAAATGAGTTTTACAGCATTATCCATTGAAATTTGAAACAATAAATTGATTAAGCTACAAAAAATGGCCAAGAGAACAACTCTATACAAGGGTTGGTTGTTTCTAGAACACTGAAATAAAACGATTTGCAATGTGTTGATGACAACCTATTGTTATTCAAATGTTTAATATGATACACATGCTTCCCTGAGTTACAACCCTAATGCAAATGCCCTATATGCCCTGTCCACTACTTTTTTCCCTATGCTCTGTCCACTGCTTCCTTAAGTTTCAACCCTAAAGCAAATGCAAGGGGAGGAGGAACAGCATTTCCAATCTGCCTGTGCTTGTGGATAATGTTTCCAGAAAACTGATAGCAGTCTGGGAAGCCCTACATTTATAGATGAAAAATATGACAAGTTAAAGATGAAACCAAATCATATGATATTTTTCTATCACATTTTTCAAATTATTGACATCATTCAATATATTTTTCCTATCCACATATTTGTATAGCATGATCAGAATTCTTCCTAATAAATTGAAAATAAGAAATCAATTCACACTAGAATCTGTAAAGAAAAGTAAAATTACACAAACGTCTAAATCATGTCTTACTATTATGTCATCATGTGATTTTATTTTCTAAATTACCAACAAAATCTCTCTATGATAAGATGTGATTGAACAGAGTCGTGGAAATTAATAATAATTAGTACTTAATTGATATGCACTGACAGGGTAAAGATTTTTTACATTGTTAATCAACTATAACCATTAGATCATTAAAAATGTTTGACTTTAAGCATATCTTACCTCAAAAGTCATACAAAGGATGGTTTATGATTGTTTGAAAGTGTAAAAAAATTTACACTGATAGTGCATCAAAGTTAACTTCTATTAAATAAAACCATAGTTAATTTCCAATCAGTTGTCAGGTTTCATTTCTTAATTTTTATCATAGCATTTATGGTGACAAGTAAATTGAGCAATAGACTTACTTGAGATCGGGCACATTCACGAACTGTGAGAATTCGATCTTGGTCTGGATGGAAGCACATCCCAACCTTCCCCATAGGTTGTGGGTCGGTAATTGAAGTTGGGAAATTCCCTTGCCAATCTAACCTACCAAAGAGTCCTTTCCATTGGTTATGCCTCTTGGCTGTGTTTGGCAAGCACCATGGTATCAAATCAACTAGTTGTCCATTAGACAATTTTATCTGCATTATACATTAGATAACACTCATTAGATTAGCCACACAAAAAAATGTCATACTAAAATTCTCAAAGATTTAAATTTACCTTTTCATCTGGAAGATCGCGCCAATCACAACCTGGTTTCTTTGGAATTTTCTGGCAACGAATCAAGTTCAGCTCATTCATTTCCTTTGATATGTGATCGGTGAGCACAGCCACATTGCCTCGAATCTTCTTTTGATACCAGGAAACAGGATCGCTTTGATACTGCAAGCATATAAAGACAAGAGTTTGACCTTGTACCTCAAAGGAAAAAATTCAAATTCTCAATGAGACAGTTGTACAATGGGCATTAATGTCATTTTAATTAATAATAATTTCCCCGTGTAAAAAAATAAATCAAAAATAATTTCCTTAATTTCCAACTTTGTTTATAAAAAAGTGAGTAAAGGTAACTCAAATTATTTCAAGGGTTGACACAGATGACATTTATTGCACATACCTCCATGTTTGTCCTAGAGGCTCCATTGCCGACAGCTGGGAGTTCACCAATGGTATCTCTAACCGTTATTGCACGTAACGGGGCACCATTTGCAGTGCTGCGAATGGCAGCATAATGGACATTCTCAGACAATTTGATTTTCAATTCGGGAGCAGAAAAGACGTGCATTGGTTCTGGCCACTCCGGAAGCACATCTTCTGGAGAGGCAGCCCATATGAATGCCCTTTTTCGTGACTGGGAAACGCCAAAAGCTCCAGCCTCAAGGATACCGAACCTCACCTTTTGAACACGAAAACCAGCATTCATTAGTTCTCCTCTATATTATATTATATTAAACTCCATAGTAAAATAAGTTATGAAAACTTACCTGATACCCCATCTCAAGAAGTGAAGCCAAAGTTAAACGGAACGTCTGTCCTTTATTAAAAGACACAAAATTCCTCACATTCTCCAACAAGAAATACCTTGGCCGGAAATAATCAGCAAAGGATAAGAATGCCAATATCATCTCGCACTGGACTTTACTCCAAGTGCTTGTGTTAAATCGATTCATTCCTGAGAAACCCTGCAAAAACAAATTATTCAATAATCACCAAAGTATTTGTTAACAGTTCGACATTGGATGAAATATGGACTGAAATGAGTTTATAAGTGGTAGGATCCATCATCTTAGAAACGGTTTTGTAGGATTGAGCTCAACCTAAATTCTAAAAAGTATCAGATTTCTAATCCTAGGCATAACCAGGGTGTATCAAAAATCGAACAAAGGATGACATATAGATTGAAAATGATATAAGTGGGAGACATCACTCTACAACCCAAATATTATTGTCAGCAAGTCAAAAAAGGCAAGAGCTACACAAACCTGGCATGGAGGACCCCCGTTAATAAAATCAACTTGCCCAGGTAAGGGTAAACTACTCAAATCCTTCTCATCAAGTTTAGAGGCCAATTCTGAAGCCTCATTCGTTGAGATGCAATCTTCTATGTCCCCACATTTCTCCATTATAGCCCTGCATTACAATCATTTGAGTCACTTAAGTTAAATGTGTTCCATTTTATTCAACCCTTAGGCTTGGAATAGATATTTTTTGGGATCACTTACCTAAGAATGACATTGCAATTGTCAATAAACACCAATGCTTCAGGATGATTAGCTTTAAACGCATTCCCAGCTGGTTCTTCATACTCAATAGCCCATTTAGTTGATGAAACACCTGAAGCATTCAAATAGTAAAACAAAAGTTACATTACGGTAAATATAGGACTTGCTTAGATTGACTTATTTGAACTTATCAACTGATAAATATCTTGAGAGATTGTTTGGGAGAGCTTATAGAAATTTTTAGCTTTATTTTCATAAGCTTTCCGATAATAACTTATGAAAATATCCTTAAAAAAAATACTTTTGAAAGTACTTTGACTTTATCTTTTGTTATAAAAATAGTAATATATAAGCACTTGTGCTATAAGCGAATAATTAAGTTGTATATACAAACAACGTCATAGCATAGACAATTATGTTTCTTTCTAAAATAAGTGCAGTTAAGATTACCTGACTGGTGCAGCCCCTCTGATAAGCCACCACATCCAGCAAATATGTCCAAGGTTGCTAACCGTTTTTCATTTGATGATTTTCTTTCAAGATCAGGCTCTGAGATGCTATCTCCTTCTTTACATTTTCCCTTTTTCTTTCTAGCTGCAGCATCAGCTGTATGTCCACTAGAATATTTGACTTTAATATGAGCTGGCAACTGTCAAGCAAATGAAGAATAAATCAGTTTTCGTTCAAAATCATATGCATCCTTATACTTGCATTGGAATATTGATTTTATATCCCTAAAATTAATAGTTATAGCAATAATAATAGTAATAATAATAATAATAATATTGATATTTTCCTTCCCCATACATCCAACACTAACAGTAGCCTAAGAAATAATCAACTTAAACTACATTAAAATAAAATAATTGATCGAAGTTCAATTTAAAAAATAACTGATCCTTATACACAAATGCTTTTGCAGATTTGCACATTATACAGTTATAATAACAGAGTCAAGAATACACTACCTTCTTGAGGGACCCAGTGGCAGGATCATACAAGTGCTCACAGAAAAAGACATTATGGAAGATTCCTCCAGGGGCACATCCTTCGGGGACATCAATTTTTTTCCTGACTTCGCATCTACCCTCTATGGATTGTACAGATATTGTATATGTTTCATCACTGTAATACACCTAAAATCACAAACCACGATATCTGAGTCGATATAAACATTTACACCAAGAAAATGTACACAAAATAGAATCATAAATCAGGATTATTATTTTTTATGTCTACTGTGTGCATTTGTGTGCATGTTACTTAGTTAACTTCTACATAGCTTTTTACCTCTTGAACATCAGAGCAGTATGCCTTCTCACTTGATACATCTTCTGGTCGGAAGAATCTTCTGACTTTGAGCTCTGTAGATTTTATTTCAGCTTGTTTTGTTTCCTTTTTGACAATGATCTCAAGCACTTGGCACACAACATAAGCTTTCAACCCTACATTTCTCCCACTCTTATGAGTCCCCTGCTCTATCCTTTCCTCAAATTCAAAAGGACTGACATAAACATAGTCATTGAGAGAATATTCTGTTCCCTCCAATACAAAACTAGACTTTAATGAATTTACTTTGAAAATCTGTTTCTCCTTTTCGGCTTCCTCTAACTTGCAAGATTGACAGAAGCCAGACCCTAGACCCAGCTTATCAAATGGAAGGCTGGAGAAAGCACCTCTTTCAGGCCAGTACAAGCTTTTACAGTAATATTCAGTAGTAAGTCCTTTCTTTTTCCTCTCTTCTGCTCTCTCCCTATCAAGTTTATCCGCGACAATATTATCCTTTCGATACTGATACCCCCAAGGCCTTTTTCGGATGCTTACAACATTTGTATGCTTAACCTCCTGAAGTCCCAAATCTCTGCACTCATTAGTCAAAAACACCTCCCTCTCATTGGCGGCATTGCCAAGAACAGTCTGACAACCATGCTGCATCATCCTACCATGAAACATTTTTCTCCCTTTCTTTGCTTCAAACATATATTCAATGTAATATATATCAGGAAGCTCATCGGATTCGTCAACTTCCACTGACACAGACATTCCAACAGAAACAACTTCCCCATGAATAATTGCCTGCTTATAAACAACTTCCCCGGAACCGGTTTTCCCCTCAGGACCCCCTTCCCATCTAATTTCTCCTTCATTAGAAAATGCTTTAGTTTCTTTGGAAACTGAGTGCGGCTTTTGTGTTCCCTCCAACACTACCGTCTCCTCCTCCTCTGCATCCTCATCTTCATTCTCTTCCTGTTCTTGTTCGTCACCGTCATCATCATCCTTTGCTTCACCAGCAGTTCCTTCTTTCGAATCCTCTGGCAAGTGGTTTGAGTAATACTCTCCCCATATTCTATTTATCAGCTTTGTTGTTGTAGCTTGCATAGCTTTCCTTTTGGATACAACAGGAGCCATTGCTGCCCTAGGATTTAAATTTGGCTCACTCCTAGGCATCACTTTCTTTTTCTTCACTAACCATTTGGTATGGTGTCGTTCTTCCATTTTTTTAGCAAGACCAATCACGAAAGCAGACTTCCTGATCTTGTCATCTGGAAATTCTGCAAACAGTTGCAGAATTATCTGTCCATGGACAACAACATATCTTTCAACAGCCATTGGATCAGAAGAAATGTACGAATTATGGTCTTGCTTATACGCAGAAACTTTTTTTATGACATCTGCAAAGGACAGTCTCGATACACGGCTCTGCTCCTTTAACAATGTGATAATGCTTATAGCAATCCTTGCAGTTTTCAATACGGTGTCGTACCAAGGAGTGTACTGCTTTGACGGTTTTCCAAGTCTATACCTGAAAGAAATCAAGTAGGGATAAGTCTGGCCATCATTTTTCAAACATTATATGACATTTTGAACAAAAAATTCTAAGATTTTTGTAAATATGCACAGATATTTTAAGATGACCAGGTTCATCCATGACAATTGACACAATTTTCTTGCAATAACTTTATCTGCAATTAGTTTCTACTGGCAGTTTGATAATACTACTCAAGTAGTCAAGTGAATTCTCAAAAAAAAAATCATTTCAAATAAGATTGCGGTAAAGTACTAATACATTAACATAAAGAAATGAAATTATAAATAACATTTATTTTAGAGAAGAGGTACCATACCAGGCCATATCAGTTCGGATGGATATGAAAACCATAGACGATCCAAATTCAATCATCCATTCCTTTATGGCACTCAGATAAATTGGAATTCCATCAGTGGCCTGTGCTCCAGAAGCACTGGAAGATTGGCCTGCCTCAGTATCGAGATGGAACCCGCTTCCATCATCTGCTGTCATTAGGCCTGATCCAAAGATTGTAACATCTATCTCTGAGCAAGGTTTCATAGGAAGAAGTTCCAAAGAAATCAATCTAGAATCAGAGTTGTATAAAGCCCAGTTATGCAGCATGCTTCTAGGAAGATCTTCAATGTCATACACGTCATAGTCATTATCAAAAACAATAAACTCATCTGTTTCTTGAAGAGAAGTTTTGTAATAAGCAGGGAGAGGGTAATCATTGGCAATCTCATCTTCATTAATTTTGATATAGAATTTGTTAGATGAAGAGGATGACCTAGGGTTTTTCCTCTGCTTCCGAGAATTCCAATCCTCTTCTTCCTGCAACAGTCGCGCTAACTTCGCATCCTCATCTTCTTCATCTACAGAATCCATCTGATTCTTCTTCTCCTCATCTCCAGTTCCCGAACCAATCCTTAGAGTCGCATTCGATGGCATCACTTGTGCGATTGCAAAGTTTGCTTGTTTTTTGCTCTCATCTCTAAGAGCAATCAGAGCAGGAATGTCTTCAAACCCCTTGTCGTTTGCCTTCAACTCTAAACCAATGAGCTGCTTATAAATAAACTCGCCCTGAGAAATAATGAACTCCTTTAAAGATGCAGTTCCAGAAAAGTACTTGCTATTACTCATTGACCGTGCCATGCCAGCAAGTAACTCGTCAAGACTTATGTTAGGGTCTCCACCAGAAGACTTTGCTAGTTTTTTGTATACTTCTAAGCAAGCACGTGCCTTTTCAAAGAAATGATCGTAATGTTTTTTATAACTTGTAGCTGCCTTCTGGCAATCGTAATCAGCAATTTCAGTAGAAATCCATATCACTGGAGAGCCATCTTCATAGCCAGATATATTCCAGGACTCAATTCGTCCAAAGCCTTCACATCTAACACCATGCTCTTTTTTCTTGTCTGCACTTCCTTCAAGTGGCAATATAAGTCCAGTGATGAATAAATCGTTGATTTCAAGCATCTCAAGTGGTTGCGCTGCACCAGTTTCATCGTGAAGGATAAAGTCAGTAAGTCTTCTATTTGGACGGCCATCGTCCTGTCCAGCAGTCATACGAACAGCTAGAAATTCTTCTTCTACAGTCTGATTCTGCTTTGTTTCAATAAGAGAAGATTTGTCGGATATGGAAAAAGACTCCTCCTTCAAATTTTTGCGTGCAGCACTCACTGATCGCTTTGGCATTTTACGAGTAGGAGCCGGCTGCTCACCACTCTCTGACAAACCTCGCTTCTTTTGTTTCCCACCGGCCATAACTTTCTCTTGGCTGTTTGAAACAACAGGTTCCTCTATACTATCGTTGTCCTTAACACCTATTTTAAGAAATAACAGAAAAACAGGAAAAATGAATATACAAATTGGATAGCAACACAGGGCAAGTGAGCAGAGCATGAGATATCAATAAGATATTTATAAGCATCATAACCATCCACATTGGCTGTAAATTAGTAGCACAAAAAGGGAAAGGAAATATAACATTCACATACAATCAAACAAACAATAAAAATTCACAAGACATGGGAGCAAAGGAATAAACAAAAATACAACATAGAAATTTATGTTTGAGTTTAACATTGAAGGAAGAATAAGCATCTATACAAATATTTTTCCTCAGATATGTTTCACATAGCAAAAAAAGTTAATAGTAGTAGCAATAGCAAAAAAAATTGCGATTATTTCAATGGATAAGAGATGGGAAAAGAAGATAAAAAAGGAGTAACACAACAAGACACACACCGGCAATGAAAAAAAGATACCAATCATTAAAAAATATAAATTGGTGTAATCTTTACATATCAGTATCAATAAATCTGATTAAACTGCACATTCATTGTGATGCATTGGGTGCTAAAACCAATGCTTACTCTATTCAAACATCAAATAGATTTTCGAAAGATTTTATTTGTTACTGATTCTCTTTTTGTTCTGTTTCATTCTTACTTTTAAAAAATTAAAAAGTATAAAATCTACATAGAAATGTAAATTTTAATTGCTCTTTTTCTATGGATAACAATGCATTACTAACATTCTGAAATTAACCCTAGCTGTATTACATTTATGAGCAGCCATTAGTTCCAAAATCTACTACAGCTGCAAAATTTGAATTGAAAAAATTTAAGACATCCAAACAGAAGAATGGATCACTTTTAATTATCAATAAGCATGGTCACCATCACTCATAAGTAAATCAATAAAAAATAAACAAAACTATTTGAGTCGTAGAACAACATAATAAATAAAGCACTTCAATAAACAATGCAAAACTCAAATTAATACGAAACACGTAAAATTGACCTAGAGTCACATACACAGTCCACTGCAATCAACAAGTATGTGTGTGTACTTGGTCCAAAGCATACACAATCAACCAATCATTTGATCGCATAGTGCCGAAAGAAAGACAAATCACAACAATGACTATATCAATAAAAACACAATAATCACTGCTTATAAGGCAGATCATGCTTGAAAAAACAAAAGTTTTGGTTGAACACTAGCAAAATCCAAAGCTTTTATGGCTCCAAACCCTAAGCTAGAATCACGGTAAAGTGCAAAGATTGAATCACTGCTTATAAAGCCGATCATTTTTTTTTAACACTGAATGAAATTTATATTAATATATATAATAATTACCTATGCTAGCAACACAGTAAATCACGGATTCACACAACAATGAAAATAGAAACAATAATCACTACTTCGGATGCAGACAAAGCGACAAAAAAAAAAATCCAGTTAAAGGCTACCAAAGTTCAAAGCTACCACTACGGATTCAAAACCTAAGTGTTCCAAACTCAAGTCGGACGCACTGTTTTACCGAAGCAAATTCCAAAGCACCCACTCCACTCAACTCAGTAATGCGCCTTTTGACAACGGACAACATCGTGAGCGTTTACATAAGATCCAAACCTGACAATACCTCAGAAAAACAGTGCCTCCGACTTAGATCGGAACACTAAGCAAAAACCGCATAAATCACAAATATCAAAATCTATAACACAAAAATCATTCATGAAACTTAAAAGCACAAAAATCATTCATGAAACTTAAAATCGTATCAACAGATCCAAATAAATAAATATTAAAAAATAAATTAAAAAAACACAAAATCAAAAACAAAACTCACGAAAGAAAAAAAAAAATCATTAAATCAGAAAACAAATTCACCACCAGCCACATGAACTAAACAATTTTTATGTACCTGATGAAGAAAAACAAAGCACAAAGCATAAATTTTCGCCGCTTAAGCAACAGGAACAAGAAGAAAGCAAATGATGAATAAAAACCCTAGAAAAGAGGTTATTATATTTATAATTACCTTGTTGCGAAGAATCGGAAGAATTGAGAAGAGAAGCGGAACCCATGAGTTAATTATTTTCCTTTTACGTAAAACGCTGAATGAAATTTGATGAATTGAAATGAAAGTGAGAATCGTTTTATGGAAAGAGTGTTGTTTGAAAATGATGATGAAGAATTTGGTACATTGGATTTGGCGGGGAATGAAAATTTTGGGAATAGGGTTTCTTTTTCGCGCCCATTGATTTTCTTACATTGTTTTACTTTACCACCTTCGTTGAGTTGAATTGGAGAAATGTTTTTGTTCTACAGTAAAAATGCTGTCCAAAAACACATCTTTTTTTAGGCTTAATTAGTCTGCAGGTCCCTTAAAGATATTTTTGGTTTCATATTGGTCCCTTAAAGAAAAACAGTTCTGATTTGGTCCCTTAACTATATAACAGTTAGTCACAAGGGTCCTTTCTGTTAGTTTTTAACACTAAATGTATTAGGTGGACCAACATTTCATGTGGTCCACCGTAGATCTCAATAAATCTTTTAATTTAAACCCTTTGATTTAATTAGAAAAAATATAGTCATTAAACTTTGAATGTCCACTATATCTAACAGTGCACCATTATCATCTAATTTTTTCTCTATTTCTTCATCTTCTTCCCCCAACTTCTTTTTCACCTTCCTCATCATCTTCATAACATCTTGAAACAATACCCAAAACTTTATATAAAACCCAAAAAAAATTCTTTAACCCAAAAAATTTAAAATTAAAAAAACTTAATAAAAAAGTTCCATGATAAACATCTTCATAAGAGAGATATATGCAATCAATACCCATATCAATTAAAAAAATAAGTAAAACCAAAGCCATATCAATACAGCTATCGTGAATATAGTCACCTATCTCTTCCATTTCTCTCCCCCATCCCTTTGCTTCGTTGACCCATAAATTAAAGCAAAATTTTGTAGATCCCTCAAAATTAAGCTTCGTTTTCTTCTCTATAAGCTTCGTTTGCTTTGTTGACCCATAAATCTGTACTTCATATGATCAATTCCAAGTTTTTTGTTTTTGTTTCAGTTCACTGGATTCGAAGCTTTAACATTTTTTTTATTTTATTTTGCTGCTTGATTTGTAATTATGTGTTCTAAATTTGTTACTTTTTTTGAGATTTGAGATCTGAAATTTATTTTTGTGATTTTTGTTTACAAATCTGAGTGGTTTTGTTTAGGATTTCGATTTCGGTTTGATTCTGTTGTTGTAATTGAGGAATTATGAAAATGATGATGAAGATGATGTTTGAAAATCTGCATTTTTCTTCTGGGTTTTGTTTGAAGATCTGCATTTTTTTAGATGAATTTATGATGAAGAACAGGATGGAAGAAGATGAAGAAGACCTGCATTTGTTTTTCTTTCCTTTCCTTTGTTTTTTTTTTTTTTTTTTGGAAAAATTACCAACTAGCAGAATATAACGTTTTCTGTTATAAATGGACGGAAAGTACTATTATGACCAACTGTCATATAATTAAGGGATTAGATTGAAATATTTTTTCTTTAAGGGACCAATATGAAACCAGAAATATCTTTAAGGGACCTGTAGACTAATTAAGCCCTTTTTTTATATAATTGTCCAAACTCTATATTTTTTTTTTCAAAAAATTGTGCATAGCAATGTGTATCTCCTACGTCTCTATATGTAGTATTTAAAAAGATTGGTTTTGTCTTAAAAAAATTAGTGCTACAGCTGATTGTCTATTTATCTTTTATTCAAATGTAATTATTCAAACTCTATAATTCAATTTGGATAATATTTTAATTTATTATTATTATTATTATTACTTTTTTAAATCATATTAGTATTATTGTTTGGATTATTTCTATACACTAAAAGTAGTCTAAAATTATTTTACATATGCATCAAATCATGATACTTTATTATAATTTTATTACTTATTTGAAATACTTTATTGGTTTTTATATTATTTAAGATTATTTAGTTTTTATTATTTTATGCTAAAATACTTTATAATTTTATCATAAAAAATAAATACAGTACTTTATAATTTCTTTTGACCAAAAGTGGTGCAGCAAGGGTGCTGCTACAACCATGAAAATATCATCAGTCATACTTTATAATAAGTTGGCATGAAAATATATCTTTATGGCTTATTAAGCGAGAGTATTTCTTATTATAAATTTTACAAATTTGGATTGAATCTTGTTCTTATTTATGTAATTGATTTCTCTATTTTATTTTATTTTAGTCTAGGAAGTACGGATATTCCTCAAATTAGCCGTGTTCCATGTCGGACACATGTCAGTATCGAACACTAACATGACACTGACATTTATAATTATATTTAATTATGTTATTTTTTAAAAAATTATTATCAGTAACGTGTCAGTGTTCGTGTCGTATCACATGTCGATGTTAAATTTTAGCATTATAGGAATGATAGCATAGGAATGTTATATATTTATGTATGGGTACGGTAAGTACTAGATTAAATAATTAGAATGACTAATTTTATCTTAACAAAAACAAAAAAGAAGACTTATTATATTGTTGTTCATGGATAAATATTTTAAATGTGCGACTTCGTGAACGTAGCTCAATTGATAGGAATGTTGCATTTTATAGGTAAGGGTGGGTTATGAATCCAAAAAATTTCATTTATTATATCTCAAAAATTAAATTTCTAATCATTAGATTACTTACAAAATAAATAAATTAAATGTGCGCATTTAACCATTTATGCCTATAACTATAATATACTGTATTATAAAAATTCATGTTTGATCAATCTTTTGTTAAAAAAAATAAATTCTTGTTTGAGAGATTCATATAATATTATAAATATAAATAAAAGAACTAATTAAAAGTATGAAGTTTACACGTGAATTGACCTAAAATATATTTCATAAAATATTTTTAAAATTTATTTATTAAAAATGATACCGGTCATTTGACCTTTTTTTAGATATATATTACGATATTAGACACACTCTTAATATAATTTTATTTTTTAAAATATTTTTTTGTTATTCGATTTTTATCTATAGCGGCCCACCTCAAGTTTTTGCGCTAGCTCCGCCACTCCTCCTCCTCCCCTATCTCCTCAAAATCAAAATTGAATCCCTCCTCTTCCTCCTCTGCATGTAGAGACAAGTGCTCAAAATTGACACTTGACAGAGTGATAGAGTTGAATGAGCAATACTCAATAGGTTGTTCTTACTAGAATGGTTAAGATGAAGCTTCTCAAAAGAGAAAATAGCAAAACCTTGCAGACATTGGATACACTTGAAAAACGACTTAGCAAAATTTAAGATTATGTTATGTTGAAAAGAGTTTAATATATTTCAATTATGTAAAAACAATACAAGAGTTGTTTAACATAGAATCATCTAAACCTAATGGGATTACTTAATGGCCAACATCATACAAATATAAAAAAATAACTACAATAATTAACTATTTACAAGACCAACATTTAGCCAAGGTGGAGCAACATCAGAACTAGACTATGATGGCTCTCATGCCTTCTCCAGAAACATTCCGCAAGGCTCGTAGACACCCCTATCACTCCAAGAATTGTTCTACTGCTTCCTTCAGTTTCCTCCCTAATGCAAATGCCAAAGGAGGAGGAACAGCATTGCCAATCTGCCTATGCTTGTGTATGATGTTCCCAGAAAATTGATAGCAATCAGGGAAGCCCTGCATTTATAGATATAGGTTATAAATTATATCAAATCATATGATATTCATCTATCACAATTTTCAAACTAATAACATAAATCAAAATATTTTTCCTATCAACATATTTGGATAGCATAATTAGAATTCTTCATAATGAATTGAAATAAAATCAATTCACACTACAAATAATGAGTTCAATAGCCATGTCCTCAGTCTGCAAAAAACGACATTACACATACATCTAAAGATATCTAACTATTATGTCATGTTGTAATATGATTTTCTAAATTACCTACAAAATATCTATATGATAAGATGTGATTGAAAGTTAGTTTAAAACTTATTTACAGAGTCGTGGAAATTAATAATAATTAGGATTTAATTGATATGCATTGATAGGGTAAAGATTTTTTACATTGTTATCATTAAAAATATTTAACTTTAAGCATATCTTCCTCAAAAGTCATACAAAGGATCATTTATGATTGTTTGAAAGTGTAAAAAAAATTACACTGATAGTGTATCAAAATTAATTTATTTTAAATAAAACCATAGTTAATTCCCAATCTTTTAGGTTTTGTTTCTTATTATAGCATTTAGGGTGACAAGTAACTTAAGTAATAGACTTACTTGAGATCGAGCACATTCACGAACTGTGAGAATTCTATCTTGGTCTGGATGGAAGCACATTCCAACCTTCCCCATAGGTTGAGGGTCAGTAATGGAAGTTGGGAAATTCCCTTGCCAATCCAACCTACCAAAGAGACCCTTCCATTGATTATGCCTTTTAGCTGTGTTTGGCAAGCACCATGGTATCAAATCAACTAGTTGTCCATTAGACAATTTTATCTGCATTATACATTAGATAGCACTCGTTAGATTAGCCACACAAAAAAATGTCATGCTAAAATTCTCAGATTTAAATTTACCTTTTCATCTGGAAGATCGCGCCAATCACAACCTGGTTTCTTTGGAATTTTCTGGCAACGAATCAAGTTCAGCTCATTCATTTCCTTTGATATGTGATCGGTGAGCACAGCCATATTGCCTCGAATCTTCTTTTGATACCAGGAAACAGGATCGCTTTGATACTGCAAGCATATAAAGACAACAAGAGTTTGACTTGTACCTCAAAGGAAAAAATTTAAATTCTCAATGAGACAGTTGTACAATGGGCACTAATGTCATTTTAATTAATTTAATTAATGATAATTTCCCCGTGTAAAAAAAATCAAAAATAATTTCCTTAATTTCCAACTGTTTTTATAAAAAAAAGTGAGTAGAGGTAACTTAAATTATTTCAAGGGTTTACACAGATGACATTTATCTTTCCTATTTCACATACCTCCATGTTTGTCCTAGAGGCCCCATTGCCGACAGCTGGGAGTTCACCAATGGTATCTCTAACCGTTATTGCACGTAACGGGGCACCACTTGCAGTGCTGCGAACGGCAACATAATGGACTTTCTCAGACAATTTGATTTTCAATTCGGGGGCAGAAAAGACATGCATTGGTTCTGGCCACTCAGGAAGCACATCTTCTGGAGAGGCAGCCCATATGAATGCCCTTTTTCGTGACTGTGAAACGCCAAAAGCTCCAGCCTCAAGGATACCGAACCTCACCTTTTGAACACGAAAACCAGCATTCATTAGTTCTCTCCTCTATATTCTATTAAACTCCATAGTGAAATAAGTTATGAAAACTTACCTGATAACCCATCTCAAGAAGTGAAGCCAAAGTTAAACGGAACGTCTGTCCTTTATTAAAAGACACAAAATTCCTCACATTCTCCAACAAGAAATACCTTGGCCGGAAATAATCAGCAAAGGATAAGAATGCTAATATCATCTCGCACTGGACTTTACTCCAAGTGCTTGTGTTAAATCGATTCATTCCTGAGAAACCCTGCAAAAACAAATTATTCAATAATCACCAAAGTATTTGTTAACAGTCCTACATTGGATGAAATATGGACTGAAAATGAGTTTATAACTGGTAGGATCCATCATCTTAGAAACTTGGTTTTGTAGGATTGAGTTAGCTCGACCCAAATTCTAATATAGTATCAGATTCTAATCCTAGGCATGACTGGGGTGTGCCAAGAATCTCACATAGGATGACATATAGCTTGAAATTGAGTTTTATGTGAGAGACATCACTCGGCTTACAACCGAAGTATTATAGTCAGCAAGTCAAAAAAGGCAAGAGCTGCACAAACCTGGCAAGGAGGACCCCCATTAATGAAATCAACTTGCCCAGGCAAGGGTAAACTACTCATATCCTTCTCATCAAGCTTTGAGGCCAATTCTGCAGCCTCAGTCGTTGAGATACAATCTTCTATGTCTCCACATTTCTCCATTATAGCCCTGCGTTACAATCATTCATGAACTACTTAATTGTGTTTTATTAAATTCAACCTTTAGGGCTAAAAAAGATAGTTTTTGGGATCACTTACCTAAGAATAACATTGCAATTGTCAATAAACACCAACGCTTCAGGATGATTAGCTTTAAACGCATTCCCAGCTGGTTCTTCATACTCAATAGCCCATTTAGTTGATGAAACACCTGAAGAATAATAACTTGTGAGATTGTTCCGGAGAGCTTATAGAAACAACTTATGATATGTCCATAAGTTGTTTTCAGCTTTATTTTCATCAGCTTTCTAGTATAACTTATGAAAATAGTTTGACTTTATTTTATCTTTTATTATAGAAATTATAGAAATAGTAATATATAAGCATTTGTGCCATAAGCGATTGATTAAGTTTTTTTTTATGGAAGCGATTAATTAAGTTGTATATGCAAACGCCACCATAGCATAGACAATAGTGTTTCTTTCTAAAATAAATGCAGTTAGGATTACCTGACTGGTGCAGCCCCTCTGATAAGCCACCACATCCTGCAAATATGTCCAAGGTTGCTAACCGTTTTTCATTTGATGTTTTTCTTTCAAGATCAGGCTCTGAGATGTTATCTCCTTCTTTACATTTTCCCTTTTTCTTTCTAGCTGCAGCATCAGCTGTATGTCCACTAGAATATTTGACTTTAATATGAGCTGGCAACTGTGAAGCAAATGAAAAATAAATTAGTTATTCGATAAAAATCATATGCCATCCTTATACTTGCATCATAATATTGATTTGATATCCCTAAAAATAATAGTTATAATAATAATAATAATGATATATTCCTTCCCATAATTTCAACAATGAGAAAAGCCTAATTAATAATCAACTTTAAACTATATTGAATTAAAATAATTGATTGAAATTCAATTTAAAAAATAACTGATCCTTATACGCAAATAGTTTTGCAGATTTGTCTGAGGAGAAGCAAGCACATCATACAGTTAACAGGGTCATGAATACACTACCTTCTTGAGGGATCCGGTGGCAGGATCATACAAGTGCTCGCAGAAAAAGACATTTTGGAAGATTCCTCCAGGGGCACACCCTTCAGGGACATCAATCTTTTTCCTGACTTCGCATCTACCCTCTATGGATTGTACAGAGATTGTATATGTTTCATCACTGTAATACACCTAAAATCACAAACCACGATATCTGAGTCAATATAAACATTACACAGAAAATGTACACCAAATATAATCATAAATCAGGATTATTATTTATGTTATGTCTACTGTGTGCATTTGTGTGCATGTTACGTAGTTAACTTCTACATAGCTTTTTACCTCTTGAACATCAGAGCAGTATGCCTTCTCACTTGATACATCTTCTGGTCGGAAGAATCTTCTAACGTTGAGCTCTGTAGATTTTACTTCAGCTTGTTTTGTTTCCTTTTTGACAATGATCTCGAGCACTTGGCACACAACATAAGCTTTCAACCCTACATTTCTCCCACTCTTATGAGTCCCCTGCTCTATCCTTTCCTCAATTTCAAAAGGACTGACATAAACATAGTCATTGAGAGAATATTCTGTTCCCTCCAATACAAAACTAGACTTTGATGAATTTACTTTGAAAATCTGTTTCTCCTTTTCAGCTTCCTCTAACTTGCACGATTGACAGAAGCCAGACCCTAGACCCAGCTTATCAAATGGAAGGCTGAAGAAAGCACCTCTTTCAGGCAAGTACAAGCTTTTACAGTAATATTCAGTAGGAAGTCCTTTCTTTTTCCTCTCTTCTGCTCTCTCCCTATCAAGTTTATCCGCGACGATATTATCCTTTCGATACTGATACCCCCAAGGTCTTTTTCGGATGCTTACAACATTTGTATGCTTAACCTCCTGAAGGCCCAAATCTCTGCACTCATTAGTCAAAAACACCTCTCTCTCATTGGCGGCATTGCCAAGAACAGTCTGACAACCATGCTGCATCGTCCTACCATGAAACATTTTTCTCCCTTTCTTTGCTTCAAACATATATTCAATGTAATATATATCAGGAAGTTCATCCGATTCGTCAACTTCCACTGACACAGACATTCCAACAGAAACAACTTCCCCATGAATAATTGCCTGCTTATAAACAGCTTCCCCGGAACCGGTTTTCCCCTCAGGACCCCCTTCCCATCTAATTTCTCCTTCATCAGAAAATGCTTTAGTTTCTTTGGAAACTGAGTGCGGCTTTTGTGTTCCCTCCAACACTACCGTCTCCTCCTCCTCTGCATCCTCATCTTCATTCTCTTCCTGTTCTTGTTCGTCACCATCATCATCATCCTTTGCTTCAACATTAGTTCCTTCTTTCGAATCCTCTGGCAAGTGGTTTGAGTAATACTCTCCCCATATTCTATTTATCAGCTTTGTTGTTGTAGCTTGCATAGCTTTCCTTTTGGATACAACAGGAGCCATTGCTGCCCTAGGATTTAAATTTGGCTCACTCCTTGGCATCACTTTCTTCTTCTTCACTAACCATTTGGTATGGTGCCGTTCTTCCATTTTTTTTGCAAGACCAGTCACAAAAGCAGACTTCCTGATCTTGTCATCTGGAAATTCTGCAAACAGTTGCAGAATTATCTGTCCATGTACAACAACGTATCTTTCAACAGCCATTGGATCAGAAGAAATGTACGAATTATGGTCTTGCTTATATGCAGAAACTTTTTTTATGACATCTGCAAAGGACAGTCTCGATACACGGCTCTGCTCCTTTAACAATGTGATAATGCTTATAGCAATCCTTGCAGTTTTCAATACAGTGTCGTACCAAGGAGCGTACTGCTTTGACGGTTTTCCAAGTATATACCTGAAAGAAATCAAGTACAAATAAGTTTGACAGTATATGAGATTTTGCATAAAATATTCTAAGGTTCATGTAAATATGCAAAGATATTTCACTAAGATAACCAGGTTTATCCATGACAGTTGACACAATTTTCTAGCAATAACTTTATCTACAATTAGTTTCTACCGATACTTTGATAATACTACTCAAGTAGTCAAGTGAATTGTCCAATTTTATTTCATTTCAAATAAGATTGCTGTAAAGTATAAACATAACAACTTATATTCCTATAATACATTTACATACAGAAAAAAAATTTATAAATACCATTTAGTTTAGAGAAGAGGTACCATACCAGGCCATATCAGTTCGGATGGATATGAAAACCATAGACGATCCAAATTCAATCATCCATTCCTTTATGGCACTCAGATAAATTGGAATTCCATCGGTGTCTTGTGCTCCAGAAGCACTGGAAGATTGGCCTGCCTCTGAATCGAGATGGAACCCACTTCCATCATCAGCAGTCATTAGGCCTGATCCAAAGATTGTAACATCGATCTCTGAGCAAGGTTTCATAGGAAGAAGTTCCAACGAAATCAATCTAGAATCGGAGTTGTATAAAGCCCAATTATGCAGCATGCTTCTAGGAAGATCTTCAGTGTCATACACGTCATAGTCATTATCAAAAACAATAAACTCGTCTGTTTCTTGAAGAGAAGTTTTGTAATAAGCAGGGAGAGGGTAATCATTGGCAATCTCATCTTCATTAATTTTGATATAGAATTTGTTAGATGAAGAGGATGATCTAGGGTTTTTCCTCTGCTTCCGAGAATTCCAATCCTCTTCTTCCTGCAATAGTCGCGCTAACTTCGCATCCTCATCTTCTTCATCTACAGAATCCATCTGATTCTTCTTCTCCTCATCTCCAGTTCCCGAACCAATCCTTAGAGTCGCATTCGATGGCATCACTTGTGCGATTGCAAAGTTTGCTTGTTTTTTGCTCTCATCTCTAAGAGCAATCAGAGCAGGAATGTCTTCAAACCCCTTGTCGTTTGCCTTCAACTCTAAACCAATGAGCTGCTTATAAATAAACTCGCCCTGAGAAATTATGAACTCCTTTAAAGACACAGTTCCAGAAAAGTACTTGCTACCACTCATTGACCGTGCCATGCCAGCAAGTAACTCGTCAAGACTTATGTTAGGGTCTCCACCAGAAGACTTCGTTAGTTTTTTGTATACTTCTATGCAAGAACGTGCCTTTTCAAAGAAATGATCATAATACTTTTTGTAACTTGCAGCTGGTTTCTGGCAATCGTAGTCAGCAATATCTGTAGAAATCCATATCACTGGAGAGCCATCTTCATAGCCAGATATATCCCAT
Organism: Trifolium repens; assembly: GCA_030408175.1. Classification (NCBI taxonomy): domain Eukaryota; kingdom Viridiplantae; phylum Streptophyta; class Magnoliopsida; order Fabales; family Fabaceae; genus Trifolium; species Trifolium repens. The sequence goes on from CP125847.1 coordinate 15,302,026, forward strand.
GACTCAATTCGACCAAAGCCTTCACATCTAACACTTTGCTCTTTTTTCTTGTCTGCACTTCCTTTTAGCGGCAATATAAGTCCAGTGATGAATAAATCATTGATTTCAAGCATCTCAAGTGGCTGCGCTGCACCAGTTTCATCATGAAGGATAAAGTCTGTAAGTCTTCTATTTGGACGGCCATCCTCCTGTCCAGCAGTCATACGGACAGCTAGAAATTCTTCTTCTACAATCTGATCCTGCTTTGTTTCAATAAGAAAAGATTTGTCGGATATGGAAAAAGACTTCTCCTTCAAATTTTTGTGTGCAGCACTCACTGTCCGTTTTGGCATTTTACGAGTAGGAGCAGGCTGCTCACCACTCTCTGACAAACCTCGCTTCTTTTGTTTCCCACCAGCCATAACTTCCCTTTTAGTGTTCGAAACAGCAGGTTCGTCTTTCCTATTGTTGTCCTTCACACCTATTTTGAACAATAAGAGAAAGAAACAGAAAAATTGAATATACAAATTTGATAACACAGGGCAACAGAGCAGAGCATGAGATAGAACATTCACATACAATAAAACAAACAATAAAAAATTTACAAGATATGGGAGCAAAGAAATATATACATCTGAGAAATTTATGTTTGATTTTAACTTTGAAGGCAGAATAAGCGCCTATACAAATATCTTTCCTCAGATATTTTTCATGTTGAAAAAAAGATCAATGGTAGTGGCAAAAAATTCTGTCATTAATTCAAAGGACTTATAAGGGGTGCTAAAACCAATTGTAACTCAACTCAAACATCAAATAGATTTCCTTCTGTTTTTGTGCTATAGTTAATTATCTACATAGAAATGTAAAATTTAATTGCTACTTTTCTATGGATCACAATGCATTACAAACATCCTGAAATTAACCATAGCAGTATTGCATTTATGAGCACTCATTAGTTCCACTATCTACTACAGCTGCAAAATTTGAATTGAAAAATTGAAGACATCAAAACAGAAGAATGAATCACTTATTAATTATCAATAAGCATGGTCACCGTTAGTCATAAGTAAATCAATCAAAAATAAACAAAACTATTCAACTCGTAGAACAACATAATAAATAAAGCACTTCAATAAACAATGCAAAACTCAAATTAATACAAAACACATAAAATTGACTTAAGTAGATCATGGTTGAAAAAACAGCAAACTGTTCTAGTTAAAGGCTACCGAAGTTCAAAGCTGCTGCGGATTCAAAACCTAAGTGTTGTTCCGACCTCAAATACGCGACTTTTCCCAAATACGCGACACTATTTTCCCAAAGCAAATTTCGTACAATATCATGAGAGTTTACATAAGACCTAAATCGGACAATACCTCACGAAAACGGTGTCTCCGACTTATATCGGAACACTAAGCAAAAACCACATAAATCACAAAGATTGAAATCCAACACAAAAATGATATCAACAGATCCAAATAAATAAATAACACAAAATCAACAATATAGCTTCAAACATTATCAAATATATAAAATCACATGAACTAAACAATTTTAATGTACCTGATGAAGAAAAAAACAAAGCACAAATTTTTCCTCAAGAAAAAGAAGAAAGCAAATGATGAATAAAAACCCTAGAAAAGAGGGTATATTTATAATACCTTGTTGAGAAGAATCGGAAGAATTGAGAAGAGAAGCGGAACCCATGATTAATTATTTTCCTTTTACGCAAAACGCAGAATTTGGATGAATTGGTGTGGAATTGAGAAGCGTTTTGGCATAGATGGAAAGAGTGTTGTTTGAAAATGAAGGATTTGGCGGGCACTGAAAATTTTGGGAATAGGGTTTTTCGCGCCCATTGATTTTACACTAGCACATTTGCTAATTTGTTAATTGATTTTACATCGCCATTTTAAACACAAAATTATCCATTTGAAGAATATAAGGTACTAGGCTATTATCCATTTGATTTTTTAATGTAACAAAATTATAAATATATTTTTAAGTGCGTTAAAATAAATTAAAGTTTAATTGATATGCACTGACAGTGTAAAATAATTTTACACAGTCATCTAATAAGAAATCACCAATCTTCCATATCATATGAAGAAAGTGGGATAACGTGGCGGAATACATGGTTGTCATTGGTTGACAGTGTAAAATTAAGTATTATTTTACACTGTCGGTGCATACAAATTAAGTATTACCAACAATAAATTGGTCCAAATAATAAGAGTTTTGGTCCTCTTAAATATATGGTCTACCAATATTATGATAACTCAAAAAAAATTAAGTATTTTTTGCGCAAAACTAAATGACTAATCACTAAAAATGTATTTGTCAAAAAAAAAAATCACTAAAAATTTATTGATATAAATATAAATATAAATATTCCCATTATACCCTTATTTTACTATTGATATGTTTTTTTTTGTCTTTTAGTTACTTTTTCAGGAAGACCATTCGACACAAGTGTTCCGGTAAATTTTTTTCCGGTTTGTTAATGTTACCGGAACATTTTCCAGAAGTGTTCCGGTATAAAGTTGTTCATTGTTTTTACCGGAATACTTTAAAAATGTGCTCCGGTTTGTTAAGGAGACCTTAAATTTTTTTACTTACCTGTAAAAGTGTTCCGGTTTGTAATATAGTTTTGTTAATTTTATTTTTTTTATATTTTTCTGAACAGATATGGCTCAAACAGACGATACAAATAAAACTTTTTCAGTAGATACTACATATGTTTTTACAACTAATGACAAAATTGCTACACGAGAAGCTGTTGTCCAATGGGCTCGAGAGCTTGGAATGGCAAACAGAGTCAGTATTATTATTACTAGGTCATATAAAAAAACCGGATAAAGAGGAAGAAACGAAAAGTTGATTTTGGGGTGTGACAAAGGAGGAAAATATGAGGTTGAAAGTTCGACAACAACTGCAACACCTGCAAGGCTGCAACAGATGGTTCAGGATGGAAAGCTCAGGTTAAATGCGGTGTTCATAACCACGGACCACCTGACTAATTTCATGGTCATCCTCGTAGGGGGCGTTTAACCACAGACGAGAAGAAACATGTGGCAGATCTAACAAAGCGTCATGTAGCACCAATACACATTCTTTTATCGTTAAAAGAACAAAATCCAGATTTTGTTACTCATATCAACCAAAAATATAAAAACAGAAGCATTCAGCAAAAAGAGAAAAGAGGTCCCAGAATAGAGATGCAACAATTGTTGCAGATGTTAGATGATGCAAAATATGTCAGCTGGAATAGACGAAGAGATGATGGCTCCGATGTTTTGAGTGATATATTTTGGGCACATCCAGATTCAATCAAGTTGTTGAACTTGTTTCCCATTGTTTTGATTATGGACAGCACATACAAAACCAACAAATACAGACAACCACTGCTTGTAATTGTTGGTATCACGTCAACAGACAAGACATTTGTTGTTGGATTTGGTTACATGGAATGTGAGAAGATGGAAAATTATTGTTGGGTATTAGAGAAACTGAAGGGATTGTTTATTAAGCAAGATTTATTTCCACATGTAACTTTGACCGACAGGGAGCTTGCTTTGATGAACACAATTGAAGTTGTATTTCCGCATGTTGTTAATTTGCTTTGTATGTGGCACGTTAACAAAAATGTGAGTGCGAGATGCAGGGTGCATGTAGTTAAGGATATGCGAGAGTTGGTCAAACAATTGTGGCAAAATATTGTATTTAGTCCAAATGAGGTGGAGTATCAGCGGCGGTTGAATGAGTTTGAGCAAGCATGTGTCGGTAGCAGCAAGTTAGTTGACTATGTCAACGACACCTGGTTGAACCCTCATAGACAAAGAATTGTTGAAGATTAGACCAATCGAGTGATGCATCTAGGAAACACGATGACTAATATGTATGATTATGCGTATTTTACAAAATGTATTTTGTTTAAAAAATTTCATCTAATTGACTATTATGTGCATTTTTATATTTAGAGTGTAGTCTCAACATTGGAAACTGAACACAGCAAAAGTGATTTATGCAAGTGCTTGGATCATGAGTTCACTAAACATGTGGAAGGAAACTTATAAAAAAATGAACTAAAATATTTTGGAGGAAGATGCTTTGAGCCCAATTTGAAGCTCAATTCACATGATAAGAAACATCCATGAGCTGATTTGTGGTTTAATAATAGTGGACTAAATATTAAATAATCAAGTCCAATTTTCTTAATTTTTATGGCAATTTTCGTTTTTGACATTTAACTTCCTTCTAGCCTCTCTAAATGCTTCCTAGTGGTGCACTGGTGCACTAAGTCATTATAGTGACTAGTGGGAAGTTATAAGCATGTTAGTGCTATTTTTTCTAGTGCCTAATGATGAATGTAAGGTAGTGGACGATAAATCCTATTATGTAAGGATAGACTATAAATAGGACTCTCATGTACTTCTCAGAAACAACTTGAAGTTTAATCAAATTTGAGAGTTTCTCTTGTGAGAACTTTTCTTTTGTTCTTGTGATAAGAATTTGCTCTTGAGATAAGAACTTTATAGTGTTGGTTCTACCGGCAGGTCGCGGTTAGGGTCGCACTTTCTTTGATAACTTTGGTTCTACCGACAGGTCGCGGTTAGGGTCAAGTTCCTTATTTCTTTGATAACTTTGGTTCTACCGGCAAGTCGCGGTTAGGGTCAAGTTCCTTATTCCTTTGATAACTTTGGTTCTACCGGCAGTTCGCGGTTAGGATCAAGTTCTTTTATCATGTTTTCAAGACGGTCCATAGTAGTAGCGTATCAGCTTGGAAGCCATGAATGACAAGATATCCAAACAAGTAGACAACATTAAAGCTTAATTTCAAAAAAGTTTTTACTGTAAAGAGCGTCTACACAACAGTTCATTTTTTCAGAATTTGATAAGTTCTGTGTTCAGGACCGCTATGACACTGATTTCTGTTGAGTTTGGGAGAGTTGGTATTGTTGGAACCGACAAGAACAAATATGGGTGTACACTTAGGTCAACATGTGGGTTGCCTTGTGCATGTGAATTGGGTGGGTATTCACTGCGCGGTGTACCAATACCATTAAATTCTATTCATGGCCACTGGATGAAATTAACCATGGAAGGTCCACTGGAGGATGACATCGAAGATGGATATGAGATGGACATGACTCGCGCAATGTATGCATTATGGAATCGCTTTCGATCACTTGATATTATTGGTAAAAGGGCGTTGAAGAGTAAAGTAATTGAAATTGCTTATCCGGCTACAAGTTCATTGTGTCCACCACTTGAAAAAATTGTCACTAAAGGAGGCGTGGAGAAAGTTAAAGGCAAAGCACCAAAGGATTATGATGTAAATCATGATCCATCATATTATGAGCATGTTGAAAGAGAAAATTCTGATTCTCAAGGAACATCGAAGAGGGTATGTACACAACTCTCTCAGTCATCTCACAAGCAGCTATCTCAAAATCGACTATCTCAGACATCTCAAAGAAAACCATCTCAGACATCTCAGAAGAAACCATCTCAGTCATCTAAAAAAAACCATCTCAGGAGTATTTGGTACAATTTCCTAAGCATATACATCCATATATTGTTGACATTATTGAAGTTGATGCAGATGGAAATTGTGGTTTTAGAGCGATTGCATCATTACTTGGTTACACAGAAGATGGTTGACCCATGGTCCGCTGAGAGTTGGATAATGAGCTGAGAAATAATAACAGTTTGTACATAAAGTTATTCGAAGAATGTATACATGGTGTGAGAGATTCATTGCAGATATCAGGCTTAGACGATCAATCAAAAGATAGATGGTTCACTATACCTGCCATGGGTTACCTGGTAGCAAATATGTATAATGTCATTTTGGTCACGTTGGGTAAACCTAGCAAAACTTTATTTCCTATGATGACTTCATATTCCTCTTCAGTAAGGTTTTTTTGCATCGGTTATGTCGGTGGAAATAATTGGGTTCAGGTAAATATGAATCTAAACTTAAACCAATTTTATTTTCAAACAATTTATATTTTTATTTTATACAAACATGAACCTATTATTTTTTTCCTCCAGGTAAACATGAAATCTGAGTTTCTGTTGCTCGATGTGACACTCAATTGGAAGAAATTTCGTTCACCAGAAGTAACATCTTGGATTTCAAACTTAACTGGACGTCTACAATATTGGCAACTTCTAGATCCTCCTGTGAAACCTCCTGTTGGTGTTATTAATGTTGATTAATTTTTAATTTTATGTAAAACATCTAAATTACTTACTTTCATGATGTTATTTTAAATTTTATGTCAAAAATCTAAATTATTTAATTTTATGATGTTATTTTTAATTTTATGTCAAACATCTAATTTTATGTCAAACAACAAGACTATCTTATCTTATGTATAAAATATCATCTATGAATTCCAAATAAAACTAGTTCTAATATGGTTAGAACTATTGGTTAGGTTTGTGTGTAGCAACACAATATATGTCATTGAAATCAATTACCATTTGATTTCATCCCAACCATGAATAAACAAGTTGTGTCACTTCCAAATAAAGTGTCTACTACAATATAGCAATCTACACTACTGTCTACTACTATATAGCAAGCACAAAAGTATTTTAATTCTATGATATAAACACAAAATACACAACATAAAAACAAGTGTGCAAAAGTACATAAGCAAGTGCAAATCATCAAATAAAAAAACTACTCTAACAATGCACCATGGGCCAAATCCAATGTCTAAAAAAGATCTACAAACTCCTCCTTGTCTCTCCCAGCGTCAATCATGTTGACATATCTTTCAAGTGCATAAGCTATCTCAAGGTTTCTGCGGTCGCATGCTCTCGGATCATGATGAATATGGTGGCGCGTCTTGTGTTGGCGCGTCTTCGGGTATTGGATGATAGGGTTGTGTTGGTGCATATTGTGGAACAACTGGTTCTCCATGTAGTCCATCAATAGGGCGATAGTACCAAGACAAGTAATCATCAATAGTCTCAGCAGCATATCTCACTAAACGTGTCAGTTTGAATATACATACCGAAACAGTTATGTAAGAGTGTTCCAGTTTGAAAAAAGCATACCGGAACACTTGTACATAATTGTTCCAATTTGAATATGCATACCTGAACACTAAGAAAGTGTTCCGGTATGCATATTCAAACTGGAAAACACAACCCCGTCTGTTTCGGTAAATAAAAACAAACCAGAACACTTCTTAAAGTGTTCCGGTACAGTTTTCGAAACTTACTCCCTCTTTTCCTCTCCTCTCACACCGAAACACTTCTTTTGTGAAATGGTAAAAATGAATTTCTTTTTTACCGTTTTACTTTATATATGAGGGTATATTAGTCAATTCAAATTTAAATATTGGGGTAAAGGGTTAAATGTTGGGGTATGGGGAAAAGTTTTCTAAATATTAATATGTAATTAAATCAAATAGTTAACATTTGTCAAAAAAAAAATCAAATAGTTAACATAAATTACAAAATAAAATAATTAATTTTATCCGGATTAATAAGGTTGGGACTAGGCCAGGTCAGGTTTTGACAGGCCTGAACCTGGCCTACGATTTTTTTTCAAGCCTAAGCCTGGCCTACGGACTATCAAATGCTATTTTTTTTGTCTGGCCTAGGCCTTTTTAAAGTCTGGTCTGACCCTGTAGCCTATTTAAAAGTATGTGTTACATAAATGCCTCTATACACTCTTTTTAAATAGGCTAATTAAACGGGCCTTAAAGCCTATTTCACATTTAATTTTTTATAATTTCTACAACATTAAGAAAAGACCAATAAAATGATTAACACAATAATTAAAAGCTAATAAAATAACAAATATGATTACGATAAAGTCTATTAAGTATGCCATAATACAATTTTGTCTAACAAATATAATTTGTCTTTGTAAAAAAAAATATATATATTTTGTCTAATAAATATTTTGTACTTTATAAATAATATTTATTTTTTATATGAGATGATATAAATAATAATATTATATAAATAATTATTATTAAATATAAACAGGCCGACCTATCAGGCTTTGTAGGTTTTTTTAAAAGCTTAAGTCTGGCCTATTTATATAAATAGACTCTTTTCAAATATGAACATCTGTAAAATTATCCAGACCGATTATCCATTCAATCGATAGACCGGTCTAATTTTTAAAAAACATAAATATATATAAATTTATGTAAATTAACCTTATACTTTTACATTTTTTTACTTAAATTTTATAGTTATTTTATTTTCCGTGGTTAGCACTTGCACATTAGTTTACTTATATTTAAAAAAGAGGAACTACATATTATTTCTATTATGGAACCTAGCACACAAATAAGGTAATTCAAAGCAGGAAGAATTCAACTAGTTAAGTCAGTAATTCAAAGCATGTTGGTGTATACTATTTCTATTTACTCTTGGCCAGTTTCTTTACTTAAAGAGTTAGAAAGGTGGATAAAAAATTTCATTTGGTCTGGGGATATAGACCAAATGAAAGCCCTATATTCATGATAATCAGTGGCTGTTACCACCTGAATTGAAAGTCCTATATCCAAATTTAAGTCAGTTTGTGGAGAATATAACCATTCCAATTGAACAGAAAAATGATAAGCTAGTTTGGAAAAATTCTGATTCTGGAGATTTATCACTTAAACAAGCTTATTGCTTTAAAACACCTCAAAGAAGTGCTTTGGCAACCACCTCCTTTTAATTGGTTAAAATGTAACACAGATGGTGCTTCCAATAGTACTGCATCTACTTGTGGTAGAGTATTTAGAAATCGATCTGCTGATTTTGTTGCTGGTTTTTCAGAAAATATAGGGATCAGTCCTCATTAATTGCTGAGCTTTGTGGAGTAGTAATGAGGGCCATTGAAATGGCATATATGCATCATAATTGGGTAAACTTATGGTTAGAATCTGACTCAAGCCTTGCTTTTGGCTTTTAAAAAATCTGTCATTGTTCCTTGGGGTATAAGAAATAGATTCCCATAATTTCATGTTGATGGCTAGTAACATGAATGTCATAGTAACTCATATTTTCAGGGAAGGAAATGATAGTGCGGACTCTCTACCAAATGCAGGCCTTATTATTAATGATAGGGTTAATAGGTTTTTACCCCCCTGCAAAATAGACGAATTTTGCTTTACCCCCCTATAAAAAATTTCTTTAAGATTTCCTCCTTGCAAAATATTTGTTTTTGATTTACCCCCTTGGGTGCACTTTTTAAATCGGTTGAACAGAAAAAACTGATTTAAAAAACAACACTTTTTAAATCGGTTGAACAAAATAACCGATTTAAAAAGTGCACCCAAGGGGGTAAACAAAAAAAAAATATTTTGCAAGGGGGAAATCTTAAAGAAATTTTTTATAGGGGGGTAAAGCAAAATTCGCCTATTTTACAAAGTGGTAAAAGCCTATTAACCCTTAATGATATTATGTATTTTTGCGAACCTCCTGCCTGTATTGTTAATAGTGTGCATTGGAACAAGCTTGGGATGCCAAGCTTTAGATTTACATCTTTTTAGAGGGTTTGGTTCCTCCCACCCTCTTTTTGGTTTGTAACTCTTTTGGTGTTAGTGATATTTTGTGGTGGTAGCTCTTCTGCTACACCACTCTTTGGTTTTAAAAAAAAAAAGGTAACAGTCTTATAAAGATCACAATGCAGTACATTTTCCTAAATTAACATTATAAAAAAAAAATTATAATAAAGTTTTCACAAAATCATTGAAAAAATATCAAACAAGCAACATGAACAAGAATTTTTATTACCAGTGTACTGCAACACTGATTGGTGTTAACTTTATGAATAATAAGATATGAACAAAATATTACACGGTAGCTAAATACACCCCTCCCCCATCAAAAATATGCAGCAGCTGCATCTTTTAGCAGAATTTTTTGCTTCAAGGGTTCTATGATGAACTATTGAACTCACTCTATAGAATGCAGCATTCCAATCAAGATGAAAGAATTACTTTTTCATTGATATTTCTTTCTCAGTGCCATTTGTGATGCTTGATATCAGGGTAAAGTCCCAAAACATGTTCAGGCATGAAATCGTGGCGCGTCAGAATCCCGACAATTGGAGGTCTCTGCAATGTTAGAGATTTGTCAGCAAATTGCACCAAATGAAGCAATAGAAATTGTACAATTGTTAGATCTAATTTCGAATCATAAAATAATGCAGGAAAATTTGAATACTCAATGTGAAAATTACTGAAATATATATTTAAATAAACCTATTATTTGTTATGCATGTGCATGTAATATCGACCAATCTTATGTATGTAAATGAAATATCATACCCCTTGGCTTTTTGGAACAACACACATGTGCCTGAGTCCATGCGTGCGGAAAAGAATAGCAGCTTTAGCAAGTGACATTGTCTCAACCACAGTGTACGGCGATGTATTAGTTATCGGATGTAGATCAACATACATATCCAAATCTTCATCTTGGATATCTAAATCCTCTAGTTTAACTCCCTTTCCGGATCCTGCCTTTCCAAAATCCAACACAGAAATATTTTCTATGATACTCGGATTCGCATAAACCCTCTCTCTTGTAAAATTTTTCGCCTTTAGCAAAACTAGTAGATATGACCTCAGTACGAGTCCACACAACTCTGGTGCATCCACGAAAGGCGGTTCATCGATGACCGGAAACCCGTTGTGCCCTGTAGTATTCAAAACATGTAAGATATTCCCGACCTTTTCGATGCCAGAAAAGGCCATTAATGGACCCGAGACAACATCGCGCGTAGCTATGTTCCTCATGTAAGGTTCGGCATGGGCTTCCAAATAAGGAAGTCCTTTGATTTTCAATATTTGATCATAGACACCTTTGTTGAAAATATCAGCCACCGATTTTGAGATTAACAAGACCAACATCACAAGCGGAAGTAAATATAGATCATTAGTGAGTTCGAGTAATATAACACAGATTGAGACTGTCATTCTCATGGTGCCACCAAGGAAAGAGGCAGCTCCTAGGAGAGAAAAGAGTCCTCGGTCGAGTTGGGTGATCGGTTCAAAGAGTCTACTGAGAACACGACCGTACGCAGCTCCGGCAAGTATCACAGGAATGAAAAGTCCAGACGGAACAGCAATACCATAAGTGAGTATTCCAAGAAAGTAAACGGCACCAAAGAAGATAAACAAACTCGAAATATGAAACTCTTTGTTTATCTTTGGACTGAATAGATTACGAATAGCATCGTCATTGGTGTTTAGAAAGAGTGAAGCGAGATCGTTGTAGTAACCTGGTGGACATTGAAAGCTTTTGTATTCTCCAGACTCATCAACAGAGGGACAGGTCACCGTCGAATCGGGAGGACAAGGGATACAGGTTGCAATCCATGGTAAGAAATAATAACAGCATGATGTCAAAAGAGAAATTGCAACAGCAAGAGATATTTTGAAAAATGGACCCTTTCTGCAACAAGAATAAAAACAAAGAACAATTAGTTATGTTGATAGTACACTATATTATACATAGACACTTATATGATAAGTGTTTATTTATAAGCGCTTAATTAAGCTGTTTATCCAAACAGGGCCACATGGTGATCAGAAAAAAGCAAGTAAATTGGAAAAGAAATATTGAATTTATATGTGAGGACATACTCATTGATGATGCTATACGTACGAACGACCTTATCGACAAGGAAATTATATATGCTTCCAAGAATACCGGCAACAGTTCCCAAGACTATTACCGCCAATATGTCACCAGCACTATATGTTACTTGGGCTGAACCAACATCATACAATATAAGACCGCCTTCACCAAATAGTCCACATTTCCCCGTTGAACAAAACTGAATTCCAGCTCTTAAAACAATAGCAACTACTGCTGTAGTAAAAAATGTCCTCCAAAGAAGAGCACTCCTCCACCTACATATATGCGCCGTAAAAAAGAATAAATCATAACGATTTCTAAAGTACACATGTGAATGATGTGATTGATTGTGATTTGTTGATAGTGTAAAGCTTTTTACACAGACAACGTATCCAAATTAAACTCTTTCTAAGACGGCAACAACAAAAGTCAGCTTCTTCATACTTATTAGAACCAACAATATTCTATATCTTGTCATGCAGTTAATAAACCAGAATGTAGAAAAAATGCAGAAATATCAATATTAAAAGATACCACAAAGGGGGAAGAGGGAGGGAGAGAGAGGGAGAGAGAGCAAGAGAGATTAAATTTAGCATAAATAGATACCAAGAAGCTGCCTCTTCAAGGGCAAAGAGGACACCACCTACTGGAGATCGAAAGGCGGCAGCAACACCAGCAGCTGCTCCACAAGTAATCATGTCTCGCCGGTCTCTATCATTTTTGAAAAGCCTAAGCCAACTGAAAGTCAAACCATACTTTCGAGATCCGCCTTGTCCCAAAAATGAAGCTATGCATGCTCCTGTATGAACCATAGGTCCTTCTTTTCCCACCACAAATCCAGCAGAGACTCCAAGGATGGAACCAACAATCTGACATGGTTCAAATCATAGGTTTTATATAATCATTTTGACATAATATAAAATGTCACAGATTTTATGACATATCTACAATGTGATATTTGATCAACATAAGTGACTACTTATATTATTTGAATGAAATCCTAACAACATTTTCAACATCTCTATAGAATGAGAAGACGTAAACTTGCTTTTACTACTGTAGTACGGATTATTCACCTTGACCAAAAGGGTGGATGGAGCCAGAATAGAGTGAGCATCAATGCCGTTGAGATACGCTTTAACCTCCGGAATGCCAGAGCCGGCTGCTGATGGAGCAATGAAAGCACAGAGTGCTGCAGCCGCTGCTCCTAAAACCATATTCAGACCAGCATATACTAGAAAAGCCTCGAAAAATCTGCACTTAAAACTACTATTCTATGAGAATATATGAACAATAATCGGACCATTGTGGTGTCATTTGTATTTAAGAGAGATTTGAACTTAACTTTTTAACTTTACAGAATATATTTTGCATCAATACCTTTTATAGGGATACCAGACTTCTGATTTTAAATAAATTGGGAAGACTAAGAGCCTTGTGGAGCCCAAATGAGCGGCAAACTCTCCCTAAGAGTTTTAACGCCGCTGCATGCCCAAGCTCGGGTTCGAACCCGAGACCTTGGTTAAGGTAGAAGAGACTTGTGTCATCTCATCTAAGAGATATTTATTCTAATAGATATATCTGTCTTACAAATCTATCTAAATAAAAAACATTACAACAATTACCTGAATATTATTTTTATATTAACAAAAGTATGCATCTTTAATATGTAATTAAAGGCAAGCTCACCGTTGTTTAGACATGAGACTGGTTGTGAGAAGCAGCTTGAAACCGGCTATGTTCTCAACAGAAACATTATTGAAAAGACCAACAAGTCCGGTTCCTAATCCGATAAGAAGAGCAAATACCCATTTAAGTACCACATATTGGAATATCTGAATCTTCTTCCTGGACCTCCAGTCCTGGTTAAACATTTCATTATCAAAAATCCTGAAAAATTACAGAATAAGTATACTTGCATCAAAAATCCTGAACGTCGGTATTATTGAGTATGGCTCATATTTGCTGATAAGTGGACAGACGCTGAAGGGTAGCGTAACTAGACCGTAGTATTCAAACAAACTTTTGTGCTTGTAACTCTAACCATTGCATAATAGAAAGCTACAATAGCCACTCTGCGATCGGAGACTTAAGCACAATTGGCCGAACCCTTTCCATCAAGTTATAGACATAGTTATTTAGAATTAAAAATCAATAAAATATAGAAACAAAAATCAAATAACATGACAACAAAATCTTCTTCACACAATTTCTTGCAACAATAAAATTGAATTTATCAAGTATCAATTTTGCAATAATAAGATGATATATTGTAGAAAAGGAATTGCATGTTGCTTACTCATAGTCAAGGCTTTCGATAGGGCAAAGGTTGGAACCAACTATGGCAATCTGAGAGGTAGTGTTAAGCCTCTTCACAAGAAGTGGTTCTTCATATGTCATGTTCCTTTCAGAATACTGCGACCATAACCTTCCAATTTCTTCATCATGGCCATTCAAGCTACCATCGTTTTCTATGTCAGGCACGTCTTCACCATTGTTTAAATTTTCTTCTTTATCCATCTTCTCAGCAACTTCGCTTGATGATTTCTCAAGAATCTAATTTACAACAAATGTATCAATCAGAAACAGTAACGAGAACCACATCCTTAACATCTATCAACTATGCAACATTGACACAAATACGGATACCGGAAAGGACACTGAAAGTATGACACACCGACACTAGTAATAATTTGAAAGAAAAAAAAAATTGAATTATTGAATGTGTTGCATGTGTTAGTGTCGTGTCTAATATTGACACGTGTAGGACACTGCAAACGCCTTCAATCTGAAGTGTCGGTGCTACATAGATTATCAAGGAATATACTTCAAGCCACTTATTCTAGAAATTGTTGAAACGCCTTATAAATTGAAAGTACTACATACGGATTCTGAGATGGATTACCGCTAAACAATACTCCCTCCGGTCACTGTTATAGGCAAAAAACTACTTTTTAGGTTCATTGGAAATTCAATGTATCTAGTCTATATTATAGACCACATACATTAGTTTTCCAATGAATCTAAAAATGTATTTTTTGCTTATAATAGTGACCGGAGGGAGTATAACATGAGAAAAATATGAGCAAGCTAGGACTAGAAACATCACATCAAACCATGGCAGTTAGCAGCAAAGATTTTAAAAAACAGTTCGGAACTGTAAAAGTGACTGTGATGTCGAGGTTTCTTATTTATATTTCTAAAACCGCATCAGCCTGCAATTGAAGCTGAATCAATCGTATTTGTTGAGAATTCCACATCGGCTGAGATATGGCCTGAAAATATGTCTATAAGTGAAAAACATCTCTCACCTTACAAGCCGGTTTTTTAAGGGTTGAGTTACAGCAAAACCAAATTCTATCGGTATTAAACCACAATTTTTCGCAATATCAAGATCACTGTGGCTGCATTATAAGTATTGAAAACCTTTGATTAACCAATTCCAGCAGCATATCAATGAAGAACATGGTGGGCCATGCATGATCAACAAGTTGGTGTAAAATCAAACCCATTTGTGAATTCAATCCAAACTAAAACTGTTATATCACTTGAGCAATTGAAATTTTTATCAAAAGAAATCATAAAAAATCAAAATTTCTTAACAAAGATTAGTGGCTACATAAATCCAGTTTAGTTAAACAAATCCTTTATGAACCAAAACACATAAAAACTAAACTAAAAGATATACTTACAGTGATTGAAAATTGCAGCTTTTGCACTTGAACTCAAAATCTTCAAAGCTTTACTTTGCAATAACCAATAGTAATGCTTCTGAAGTGTTTCCAATATGAATATAAGATCACAAAAAGATTAAAGTTATATCACAATCATCACTTTGCACAAAGTCAAAAAAAAAAACTCACTAGTTTGATGGAAACATGTATGATGATACAACAATCTTAAAGATTTCAATAGGACAACGTTTCTCTCTCTGTCTCACATGGAACAGCTACCACAAAATTTGACTAATTTAAGAAAAAACAAATTATTATTTTTTTCCTTTGGAAAATAGAATATATATTGTTTTAAATGTCCACATAACAAGGAAAATAATAGGAGTATTATTGAATACCTGAAGATAGATTTGGAATTTCACTTTCAGGTTGTTCTTATCCTATATTTGAATGAGTATAAGAAAAAGATTCTTAACATGTTCTAAGTTCATATTAGCAAAGTTCCTAATAATTATGAGGGGCAATGAAAGGAATATCAAATATACAGTTTTTTCTTTTTTTATGAAAAAAAAAGTTACAAAGATTGATCGCTCAATCTCACACTTTAAGTTTTAATAAGTTTAGTAAAAACAATTAATGAGTAGAAAATTAAAATGGGATTATGGTGTCAAATGTTTTTTATATTTATTTTTGAAATGTTAATAGTGTAGAAAATCAAAAATAAGATATTAAGACAAACTACTTTAATTTTTTTTTATAAATATCATGAATATTAATATATAATAATTACACATAAGTGAAAGGTAAACGGACAATAAGGTGTGCCGCTAATCCTTTAAATCAATCCTATTTTTTGTTTGTTAAAGAGAGATCTAGGAGTTGTTTGTTAAAGTTTGTTCTAAAAAAAATCAATTTTTTAAGAAAGTAAGAATCAGATGTTGGTTATGTTAATAAGATGTTGACTCATGCTCTTAGTTAATATGGAAGTAGCATTTTATTTTGTTTGATATTTATCATCCATGTAAGTAGCATTTTAAAATCTACATCGACTAGAGGAAAAAAATTACTCGTTTTTAAAGAGCATTTATAAAAATATTTTTTCAAATCTTCAAACTTAAACAATCATAATTGTTGCTACCATTTTTAAGTGAGTCTACCATTGACTATTTATCAAAAACAAATGAAAAATCCTAGTAAAAAATAGAATAATATGAGAATTATTTTTTAATGCATTGGAATCAAAAAGTTTGAGTGTAAGAACTCGTAGATACTAATCAAACATGTTGCTATTTTCAATAAATCTCACATTTATTATGAGGTGATCTAAATATATATTTATAAAGTAAGTATTATTTTTTCCTAACGAATTTATTTTATTGACTTGAGTTAGACACAAGTCTCAATTCTATGATGGTATCATCAGAGCCTCCTCCAGATTCGTTGCGTCGTCTCCTATTAGTTTTTCGACCGGATCATCCACCATTTATGCCTATGCACCAAGCTCAACGGTATTGATCGCAAAATAGTGTGTTAAAATGTTTCACATCGGTTGTGATGTTTATAACTATTTGACTCAGCCTGTTTGGAATAGCTTATTTTTAAGCTCATTTAAAACAGTTTGTGAAAATAAATAATTTTGTATGTATTATTATAAATTTGCTCTGGTAATTTTTGAAAACATAGCTTACAAAAATAAATATTTTTCGTTATTGGAAAATTATAAATTAATAAAAAAAAATATTTATTTGTCTAAGTTATTTTCTATTAGTTTAAAAATAAGCTATTTCAAATAAGCTCTCAATCTAATGACTCATTAAAAAAACAATTTTAAGGAAAAACCATGGAGCATTGAGTTTTACTTTTTGACATGAAAATGGAGATTGGTGGCACGATGTCACGTTTAGTATCCAACTAACAGTTGTACAAAGATAAGTTGTTCCCTACACGCAATACACTCACCGGGTTGTTGCTTTTCCTGATTTTTCTTGTGACACTTGATGCTGAAAGAGACCTTTGCTTAATTTCATTAATAATTCAGAATCCATATCATGAAAAATTTATGATCGTCATGGAAGGAAGAAGCATCCACGAATTCAGGATGATAATTAATTTTTTTAATTAAACAACAACGAATTGCATGTTAGTTTGTTTCAATAACATATCAAATGATTTAAATTTTTAGTTGGTTCGATGATGATTGACATTGAACTTAGTGGAGATTGCGACGGTTCGATTCTCGCAACTGCGATCGAAAGGGAGCTGAAACCACTTAATGCCAGAAGTGACATCAGAACAAGATTAAATTAGTGGTAAAAATCAAAACAATGATTTAAAATTTTTGTCAAATTTGATATAGATGATTTATGTGTTATAAACTTTTAATCAAACAACGGACATACATTACATATGCAGGGGGCAGGAGTTCGACCCCGCTTATCCAATTAATCCATCTTAAGAGTAAATTCCTAGCTAATGACAATTTAATAATTGTAATACACAAAAAATAAACATTAATTACATTATCAACTTTTTTTAATATGTGTGAAAAATGACAATGGGTACTTATAAAAAGGGACAGAGAGAGTATTATTATAGGCAAATGTAAACGAGAAGTCAATGGAAATCGTAATGTTTAACTTTTTAAATAAAAAGTTTATTTAAATGAAATGCTTAAAGAGCGTCCGGGGGCACTCGTTAGCGAGACTCATTATTATAAATTTTTGAGAAAACTCTGTTTTACCTAAAGCAATGACGGCATCCTTCCTGACCGTTATTCCTAAGAAGGATCATCCTCAAAATCTTTTTTATTACCGTCCTATTTGTCTAATTGGGAGTGTGTACAAAATTTTGTCGAAGATTCTGGCAAATAGACTGAAAGGTGTATTGGGGAAGTTGATCTTTAGTTGCCAATCAGTTTTCTTACCTCAAAGGCAAATTTTGGATGGGGTTGTTGTACTCAATGAGATCATTGACTTGGCTAAGCGTAGGAAAGATGATTGTTTGCTATTCAAAGTCGATTTTGAGAGAGCTTATGATAGTACTGTTAATCGGGGCTTCTTGGAGAGTATGATGGTTAGAATGGGCTTCTTTGAAGTTTGGTTAAAGTGGATGTGTGCGTGTATCTTTGAAAGTTCGATGTCCATCTTAGTCAACGGTGGTCCAACAGAGGATTTTAAAGTTGGTAGAGGCCTTCAACAAGGTGACCCTTTGTCTCCTTTCTTGTTCTTAATAGTAGCTGAAGGCCTTGCCGGGATGATGCGAAGAACCGTCGAGATTGGTAAATTCAAGGCCTTTGTTGTTGATGACAATATTCAATTTCAGCTTCTTCAGTTTGCAGATGGTACAATCTTGATGGGGAAAGGAGTGTGGGATAACCTGTGGACTACTAAAATATTATTGAGAAGTTTTGAGTTAGTGTCGGGTTTGAAGATTAACTTTGTGAAGAGCAAACTATATGGCCTTAATGTTGATCAGAGATTTCTCGAAGCGGGGTATACTTTTTTGTCTTGCAGGTCAGACTTCCTTCCTTTCAAATTTTTAGGAATCCCAGTGGGAGCCAATCCTAGCAGGAAAGAGACTTGGAAACCGGTGATGGATGTTATGTCCAACAGATCGAGCACGTGGAGTAGTCGTTAGTTATCTTATGGGGGACGCATTACGTTAATCAATTCAGTATTAACTAGTATGCCTCTTTATTTCTTCTTTTTCTTCAAGACCCCCATTAGTGTTTTAAAACAATTAACAAGGATTCAAAGAGATTTTTTGTGGGGAGGAGGCATGGAGGATAAGAAGTTATGTTGGATAAAGTGGGATCATATTTGTTTACCGAAAGACCAAGGAGGCTTAAGGGTAAAATTCTTAGAGCTTTTCAATACGGCGTTATTATGCAAATGGAAATGGAGGTTCTTAATGGACAAAGAGGCTATGTGGGTTTGATTTAATGAGTTCTAGATATGGTCACATTCCTACAAAATTATTGAGTGCAACTAATAATCAGTCCAGTAGTAAGGATTCTATATGGTGGAAGGATATTATAAGCATGAGGAGGAGGTTAGAGGACGATTGGTTTAAGACCAATGTGAGGAGTTGCGTCGGTGATGGTAAAAATATCGGATTCTGAAGTTTAGATGTGTCAGCAACCTTCCTTTGTGATCCTTTTCCTACTCTCTTTGCTAAAGAAGAACATCAAGATGTTATGATTGCAGATAAGTTGAGTTAGTCTAATGAGCTTCCAGTGTGGTCTTGGAATTGGACTGAACTGTTATCTAGCAGCGAAGAACATCAACTTTTGGCGTTCAAAGAGCTTTTGGTTGGTGTCATTTAACCTTCTGATTCCTCGGATAGTTGGCGTTGGATCCCAGCCTCTTATGGTATTTTTTCCGTCAAATCGTGCTATGATGCGATGCTTCATTCTACTAATTCTAATGTTTTGGATCCAAATGTGCTAGTAGCTATCGAAGAGCTTTGGAAGATTGATGCTCCTTCTAAAGCTCTTTTTTGGATGGAGACTTATCTTAAAAAAGCTACCGACGCGAGTTGCTCTTAACTATAGAGGTATCATTAGTAATCCGCATGATATTCCTTGCATCTTTTGTTTTAAGGATAATGAAGATTGTTCCCACTTATTCTTCCATTGCGGTTTTGTTAAAGGTGTGTGGGAGGCTATAAAAAAAACTAATTGGCGGGTTGGGATTATCTTTTGGAACCTTGTTTAAATCCAAAAATGGCAATCGTGTTAGGCATCTGATTTGGTTGGCCACCACTTTGTCTATTTGGAAGTTGCGAAACAATGTGGTTTTTAACAGGGATTTACCGAATGTTCCTCAACTATTGGACGATATTAAAGCAATATCTTGAATTTGGTTTAGTGGTCGTTCTGGCTGTAAGTCCTTTTTGTCCTTTTCTGATTGGTGTTTTGCTCTTGTAGCTTGTATTCAAAGCCTATAATAATGTCTTTGTGTTGTAAGGGATTGAGTACCCATTATGCTCCCTTATAATATATTTTGCTTATAAAAAAAAAACTATTATAAACTTTTTAAGGTAGTTATGATAAAAACAACTTATATAAATACAAGTTTTCTAAGTGAAATCGTATGAATCAACATAAAACTTTATTTATTTGCATAAACTATTTCCATAAGCTCAAAAATAAATCAAATTCAAATAAATCAAATTCAAATAAATCTTAAATCTAACTCTTTCTTATAAAATTAATTCGTATAAATAAGAATTGCTGCAATTTATAAATGTGTTCATGTCATGTGTCGATCAATGTTGGACCGTTAACATTTTGTTTTTGACTAGCTGTAAATATGGTTTCCCTTTGGATACATATATATGAATAATGAAGGTTGTCCAAATAATGAACATATATGCCCAAGCACGTGAGGCTATGGCAAGTTGTTGCTTGTATTTTAAGTATGTTGCAGTGTGTGAACATGGCGAGGGACCTTCATCCCCCATCTTTGGCATTTATGATGGGTTTTTTTCTTGCAAAATTGCATTAGTTTTATTTTTCTTCATAATTATATGTGTCCATTATTGTAGTTTTATTTTATTTGAGTCAAATATTTATGTTGTTGAATCGTTTATATAAAATTATCGAATTTTGGTTTTCTTTTTATAAAAAAATTGTTTAAATTAAATTTTTAATCTCTTAACTTATTTTTTATTTCATTTTGGTCTCATAATTAATTATTTTTCATTTCGGTATCCTAACTATACTCCCGTCTACTAAATAAATCATAAATCATTTATGTTAAATGTAAATAAAAAACGGTAATCTTCACCACCTTCAACATTAAACCCATGAATCCACAAAGAAAAATTAGTCAATTTGATCAACTTTTTCATCATCTTCATCAACTTATTGCCCATTAGGGTCTATAAAAAAGATAATATTTTCTAGGGACGAAAACATATAATTTTATTCTATAAAGACAAAAATCAAATTTCATTAACTTTTTAGGAACGAAAAATATATTTAATCTTTGTCATTTTTACATCAAAGTGTTTTCTTTTTTATGTTAAAAACTTTACACTATACTGACGTTTATTCTCCCCCCACTTTTGTTCAAGATCGGCACAAGAGGTTATTGAGACAATTTCCTTACACTTCCAAATTACTTAATAAAATGGACTCGTATTTTATTATTTTAAAAAATAAAGCTAATAAAATATTTTTTTTGCTTTTACCACCAGTTTAATTTGGTTCGGTGATCAATTATAATATTTTTCAGCCTCCTTCCGACCGCAGTAATATTATCTCAAACTCAATAGAAATTAAAGGGGAGATAATTACTTTGCTTGAATTTATGAAGGAATTAGATCAAGGATACTTCATAAATGTTATATTTGAAACCAACGGTAAAAGTGTAGTGTATGGAACTTGTTGCATACATGTCAGTGTATTTAAATTTAGTTTTTTTAATTTTTATAGTTAAATGTATATTGTCTTTATATTTAAGTTTTGAGGTGAAGTTTATTAAGTACTAATAAATAAATATGTTTGCTTTTACGCATGCTAGAACGACCATTTCTTAATTTAGTCATTATCTTTTTGAGTTGTTACCTATTTGTTTTGAATTTTTATTGGTTAATGAAATGATACGAGTGTTTTTTTTTTTGGTAAGTGAAATGGTACGAGTTTGTAAGCAAAAATAAATATGAAAAAAATAGAATAATTTTTAAATATCGAACATGTAAAGAATTTTTTTATTTTTATAAGATCTTTTAAAATAACATTGTTTTTGTAGTGTCCATAGCCTAGTGACTTCACTTAGATACTATGTGCGAAGAAATGAAAAATTTAGGATTCAAATCTTGATTGAATCCCTAAGCATTTATTTATAGGGTCCAAATATCTTACTAATTCGCTGCTGCTCCACTCCATTTTCAAACCATAATTCGTCTCTACTTTTTTTTCTCCTTGTTCATCCATTAAAGATGGGTGATTTAGGTTCAATTTTGATCCAAAATCACCCATCTTGATTGTTTTTTATTTCTTTTTAATTTAAATAAGTGATTTTCACATATTTTTAGGTTTCGTTTGAGTTTTCTTCTTTGTGATTTTTTGTTTGGTGTTGTTTTATTCCCGTCTTAGTACGTAGTTATTTGATTTTCCATCTTAGTACGCTGTTTTCTTTTGATTTCCCTTCTTAGTACGGTGTTTGTTTTGATTCAGATTTGCAGATTTGCGCCGACCCAAATCCACTGTAGATTCAATGACTCTAGCGCCGTCAACGTTGCAGATCCGGAAGCACGACTATTCTGGGCATTTGAATTTTATCAAATCAATTGTAGGCATTGTCACATTTGTAGACATTAGGTCGTTTTATGCTATTAACTTGGATTCTGCGAGCTTAATTACAGATTCATACTTTTTAGTTTTAGCGAATTTGAATATGTAATGATCTTGATTGATGTACTGTAGTAATTTGAATGAATGAATATCGTTGTTTTTAGTAAAAAAATAATCATACTATTTGAACAAAAAAAAAAATTAGCTACTTTGTGTCTGTCCTATAATCTTTATTTGGTTGATAAAAGTTGACCCTCAGGAGGATCTAACTCAACTAACAAATATTATTATTAGAGTCTTGTTAACATATGCTCTAAGAGTACATATAAAAATTAGTATGAATACCCGTGCCAAGCACGGGCTAGAAATTCGTTTGCATATTTTTTTAATAAATTTTATGTTATTTATATTATTATTTTAATTTTTTTCATAAAATAAAAATGTATTGAGAAAGAAATAAAAAAGGATAAATAGAAAACTATGTCGGCATAAATCTAACCCATAAAAAGAAATAAAAATAAAGTAGACATTAATTGAATCGTCTCTACTTCGCTGATTTTCCTTCAATTTTTTCGTTGGTGGTTTGATTTTGCAGTTTACAGCCCAATTTATATTATACATAGGTATAGTTCTCAGTTCAACCAGTCAAACTACAAATTTAGCAATGGTATACATGTTGTCCACTTTTATTTAATTTCCTTCTCAAAATTATAAATAATTGTCATGTAGTTCGGTTAGGTCCGATTTTGATAACCTTGATATGAACCAATGTCGACCACGTCGTGAGTATAAAGTTAGCTATGGTACACATGTTGTTCACCTTCATTTCCTTCTAAAAGTTATAATTAAATGTGATATCTATAATATTTTATAAACCTCACCTTGTATAAATGTTAGATGTTAAACTTTAGCAAAATTATGTTAAAAATAAGAAATGGAAACTTATCATAATCATATAGCCATGTTTTTCATGTATAGGGATGTTAGCAGAGTAAAAATTGAGCGGGGAGTACTTTCTCACTCCTTTATCCTTTATCCACCATCTAAAATTATCCTTATCCCCATCTACATTTCTCATTTTAAGGAGTATTTTTTCCATCTTCATTTAATGGATTCCCGCAGTCCCCCCGGGACACATCAACATTAAAAATAATAGCTTAATTGCACTTTTAGTCCTCTTACTCATATTTTTTTCCATAAAAGTGGCGACGTTTGATGTCGGAAGAGGTGAATTTTGATTTCAAATGTGAAATTTCATCTTTAAATTTAATGTTGAATACAATAAATCACTTTTTAGGACGACAAAAATCATCATTTTTAGAGAAAAAAATATGGGTGGACCAAAATTGTAACAAATATGGAATGAAGTCTTCACAGGATGGGTATAGAATCATGTCCCCATCTCCAAACCTCAATTGTGGGACTTTCTTCCCCATCCTCACGAGAAAAAAGTTCCCATCTTTGGGACCGCAAATGGAAAAATCTCCACGGAAAATTCCTGCACGGGATAAAAACGTAAATAATAAAATTAGAACCAAATAAAAGTAGTCCCCCGAATAAATTAGAACCAAAAAGTCGTCGTATTAATATATTTATGAGTTAGAAATATAAGCCTTGTTTTAATACATGAGTAAAAATATATACTCCGTATAAAAAAAATTATGAGTAAAAATATAACCACCTTTATAAATTATTTTAAAAAAACCTCCAAACAAACAAAAGAAAGTTAAATTAATCTTATCTTATCTTATAATATCTATAGTAAAATAAACATGAAACACAAATAACCTAATTTTTTTTTTTTCTGAATATAGCTTATTTAACTGTTGTACACATAAAAAAAACATGGCGAGTACCCTAAAAAAAATTTAGGTTTTTTTTTTGTTTTCTAAGTTAAGAGAATACCCTCCAAAAAGATGGCCACCTTACCAAAAAAAAATACCCTCCAAATAAAATAAAAGTAGTTCCACACATAAATTATTAAAAAAAATCCTATATTAATATATGAGTAATTTTTTTGTTTAATAAGTTAAGGGAATGACGAGTATCAGAGAAACTTTAGGAATATCAATTAAAGTATACCCAAAAACTTTTATCGTTTATCATAATTTCATAATAATATATGAGTAAAAATATTGGCCCCATATAAATTACAAAAAACTCCATATATATTACAAAAAAAAATCCATATAAATTTACAAATAAAAAATATGCGCTGTATTAATATTAATATATAAATATAAATATAGTCTTCATGTAAAAAAAAAATTATTAAAAAAAGTAGGCTCCCGTATAAATAAAATATAGTCCCCATATAAATTACAAAAAATTGGGGTCGGATATATATGTTTTTAAAATAGTGCTCACATAGATTGTAAGGTGGGGATATCCTCTTTACTTATAAATTCATATTCACACTATCCCACTTCCAATGTGAGACTCCTTAACACGACCGCTCACACACAACGCTATTTTGTGGTTGCGCCGATAAAGAGTGGTCCAACGGATCTTGGAGAGGCTCTGATATCATTTTAAAATTGAGATGTTGAGCCTAATTTAACCCTACAAAATTGGTTTGTAAAGTGAAAATAACTCTTGTACAAAAAAAAAGTGAAAATAACTCTTACTTATAAACTCATATTCAGACCATCTCACATCCAATGTGAGACTTCTTGATAAGTTGTTGCACAAAAACTAATTATATGAATTGTCCAAAATATAAATCAAATATAAAAAAAATTATTAATAGGATTATAAAAAAGGATCAATGTATGAAACTAAAAAACGAACAGAACAAAAATAAAAGTGGTCACTTATGTTAAGTCAACCCTATATATAATATGTACTTTGGTCATTTAAGAAAAGTGATCGGCTATGAAACAAAAGTTGTTATTAATAGATATCACAATAAGGAATATTATCATCCTTGCACATAATCATGAAACCAATAAATGTCACGACGAACCTAATAGATATCCTAATATAAAACATTTAATACTTATAAAGTTAGGCAAATGCTAACAAGTGCCCCCGGGGCACTCTTTAAGACCTTAGATAGTAAGGTTTTTATAGAATTTTTACGGAAATGCGTAAAGTCAATGCATTGAAAATTGTAATGCTTAATTTTTTGAATAAAAAGCTTATATAAATGGAATGCTTAAAGAGTGCTCCGGGGGCACTCGTTAGCAAGATCCATAAAGTTAAAATGCACGAGTTTTAAAAATTAATTTCTACTTTTGTCAAAAAAAAAATTTAATTTCTACTTTTACTATTATGACCCTAATGCACGTGTTAAATTACGACCGTCTTTCTTAAACCGAACATTTCTATTCCAATTCTAATAAATTTTTAAAGACAATTGTCATTTCATTTACAAAAATTAAATAAAATTATGTATGGGATTCAGAAGAGATGAAGAAAAAAAAAATGCGTGGAGAGAGTTTTTTTTTGACAAAAAAATCATAATTTTTTTTTTACACAAAAAATCATCATTTTTAAAAAGTGAAAATATCCAAACAAAAAAAAAATGTGTGCAGCCCACGGAACAGAGTAGTACAAAAGACAAACCCTAACTGCATTCTTTCTCCACAATACGGCAACCTCTTCTCGGTCGCCGTCGTATTCTCCACCGTATCCATCTTCAACGCCGCATCAGGTATTCTTCTCTTCACCATTACAAACCCTACGCTCTCTTTGTTCCTCAACTTCAAAACCTATTCCCCCAAATTAGTTTGTTAATTTTTAGGTTCCAATTTAATTGTAAATTTGTTATTTTATCATGTTACTAGTTTTTCCCCTTAGGGTTTTCTATTATTGAAGTTACTGTTAGTATTATTATTAGGTTTTTTTGTTGAGATTAAATTAAGCACCAGAAATATGAGTATAAAAAAAACTATGTGCTTGTTTTGTAGAAAGTTATCTCAAATGCAGGAAAATATATGAGTATTATTATTAGGTTATTTTGAAGTGAGAATTACTCTTAGAAATGTAGTGAGTAATATATATATTTTTTTAAGCAAATGGGGCGCAGATGCAACAACCTAAGTAGATTAAAAGAGAAAAGAAGACATAAAGTCTTACTCAATAGAGTTTTGAAAAACAAGATGATTGATATTATAAATCATTGGTGATTAAAATATTAACTTTTGATTTTCTATCCTTACCAACTACTAATTCATTTTAGATGAGCCAAATACTGTATTTCTTTATGGAAACATAAGAAAATTCAAAAAACTAAAGAGAATTTACGAAGTTGTTGTTTTTTAGGTTAGGAAAACATGTGATATTTTTGAATTGTTGGGTTTCTATCCGTTCTTTTTTCACTCGAAGTTGTTGAAAATCAGTTCTATGTACTTAAGATGTTAACTGTTAGTATATATAACTATAACTATATATGGCTGTCCATGGGAGCGTTGGTTTAAATAACCCATTATCCTTCGATGCCAAGTGGTACTGTTATGCATACTTACGAGCTCACGTTTCGCACTCTTATCTTAATACTTTTGTCTTAATCTCAACAGTTATATGCCAAATTCTTTATGTATAGTATAAGGCAAGTCCTGTTGCCCACACATCTAGTCTGTGAGTGGATTACAACTCACAAGTGATTATATATTAGGTTCTAGTATTGTGGATAGGTTAGGTGCTTTTACTCAACTCGTGAAGGTTCATTTATAGGAAAAGGGCTAAACGGGTGTGATCCTTCTCGTTGAGAGTCAAGGGTCTCCAGAACATTCTTTGAACTTATTTCCATTTGACACGTTATTCTTTATTTTGTTTTTGTGATAAGAATTCTAATACTTTTGATCTTCCATTTCAGTACTTTGGTTAAAGATTTTTGTCAATCTCAACCATGGCAACTAGTAAGTGTGACATGTACTTGCAAATACATATATACATGATTTATGGCCTTCTCTGTTGGGAATCCTTTTAATATTTAAATTAAGATATTGAATGATTATGGGTTTTCTGCAGGACTTCAGTTTGAGAATAATTGTGATATTGGAGTGTTCTCTAAACTTACCAATGCCTATTGTATGGTTGCCATTGGAGGTTCTGAAAGCTTCTACAGGTTTTCATTCTTTTCAGACTAATGAAAATAAGTTCTTGGGACAATTTAATTTATAATCTAAGTTACTAGGGTTTGATTTCAAATTGTTATGTTGATTTTCTAAATGAATAATATGGTACTTGATACAGTGTATTTGAATCCGAGTTATCTGGTGTTATCCCTGTGGTGAAGACATCTATTGCCGGCACTCGTATTGTTGGCCGTCTTTGTGCTGGTAAAGCTTTTCTTAACCTCATTTACTGTTGGTTTATGAAGGAGTACTCTTTCTTGAGATAACTCTGACCTATTTCCTTCTATCATATAATATTTCTTGTTTTAGTTACCATAGAAAGAAATGACTGAATCAATTTCATTTCTTAAATCATAATCATTTTATCATACCTAACTACCGTACCTTTCCACTGACTTGTAGGAAACAAGAATGGGCTTCTCTTGCCCCATACCACCACAGACCAAGGTAATTCCTATTGTTGTTATATATGATGCTATTTTAACATGATGTACTATGGCCTATTCGAACACCTTTGTAACTGCCCTTTTCCTCCAAAGATCATATATTAAACTTTTACTCGGCATTTGTGGTTATATATTGGCTATAATGCCATACGAATATTAACTTATGGTATTGATGGTATTTTCGTGGTTATTGATGCAGAACTTCAACATTTGAGAAACAGTCTACCCGATCAAGTTGTTGTTCAGAGGATAGAAGAAAAATTATCTGCTCTGGGGAATTGTATAGCATGTAATGACCATGTGGCTCTCACCCACACCGATCTTGACAGGGTACTGTTTCATTGTAGATTATAAACTGTTTATCTCTATTAATGATATTCATGTTTAGGATTGGAAACAGACTTGAAAGCATGAATGTTGAATAAGGAAATGGGTAAAATAGCACATGAACACTGCCAGTCTTTCTGAATCTGATCACCATAAATTTTGACAACTCAATCTTATTAAGTTTTGTTTGTCTTCAAATATGTTCTTTTAATGTGATTTCTGATACCTTTGAAGCTAACTTTTATTAACACTGCTCATGATTAAAAGTTTTCTCATTAAAGCTTCAAATTATCTCTCTTGTATCCATCATTGTTACATCCATTTGTTATGAAATTTATATATGAATCTTGGTTCACTTTTTATTCATTGCGAAATAATTTGTTCAGGAAACCGAGGAGATAATTGCAGATGTTCTTGGAGTAGAAGTTTTCAGGCAGACAATTGCTGGTAATATTCTTGTTGGGAGTTTCTGTTCCCTCTCCAATAGAGGTGGTTTGGTAAGTACAAAAATGCTTTACCTTCCTCGAAATACATTTTTTTTCCCGGTATACTGTCTTTTGATCATATTCATACACTCGATGCAGGTCCATCCTCATACTTCCATAGAAGACTTGGACGAACTTTCTACACTTCTTCAGGTTCCTTTGGTTGCCGGAACTGTTAACCGGGGTAGTGAAGTGATAGGTGCTGGAATGATAGTTAATGATTGGACAGCATTTTGTGGTTCAGACACCACAGCAACAGAGCTCTCTGTAATTGAAAGTGTTTTCAAGCTGAGAGACTCACAGCCTAGTGTCATAGTGGATGAGATGAGAAAATCACTTATTGATAGCTATGTCTGAAAGATGCTAATAGTAATGACTTGTTAAGATGTTGAATTTTTGTTATAGTTTTGTCTAATGCAATGATGAGATGAAGGAAATCACTCATTGATAGCTAAGTCTAAAAATTGGTAATAGTAATGACTTTTGGTAAGCTGTTTTAAATTTTGGTTTATAGTTTTGTCATGTAATGTGAACATGTATGTTCTAGAAAAGGTTGATTGTACTTTTCCTTGTTTATTGTATCAGTTATTGATTGTTGGGATCTATAAATCCAAGGCATATTTGTTTTAATTTGAATTAATGGAAAAATCATGCTTAAACTTGTGGTGTGTGTTTGGAAATCGATCAAGTCATGTTTGGATAAACAACTTATTTTGTAGTTTATACTTTATACCATAAGCGCTTACTATATTAGTGCTTGTGAAGAAACCATATCTTTAAAACAAGACTAAATAAAGTCACTATTTTGGTAGCTATCTTCAAATCAATTATAGAGAGCTTATGGAAATAAGCTATTTTCAGTTTATAAACATTTTATAATCTGTTTTTATTTTTATTCAAACAAGTTCTTCCAAGCAGGTCTAAAAAACTAGTACAATTGAGGTGTAACCTACTTCCTATTTAGACATTGATAATCATGGGTCAATAGAACCTAGGTGTAATATATCTGCTAGAGTAGAATGCCCCACTGCAACATATTAGATCATTATTCTCTCCTACTTGTTTGTGATATGAATCCCCTTCGTAATGAACCATGACTTCAAATTTGAAAATGTTTGATTAGTGTAATCAGAGTTTGATCAGTTTGTTGAACATCGTTGGCAAGCTTATGGTAATTTGAATACTTCAAAAAAATTTGATCAGCGTGCAACTGAACTCACAATTGGAGTAAGATCGATATTTTTTTTTTTTATGGATTCAATTTAAGTGCTTATACCTTGAGAGCTTTTCAGATGTGAAGTATAAATTTGTGCATCTTATGATGATCACATATCAAAAGCACTTACAAAAGTATGAATGAATCATTAATGTTAATCTTAAACATTCAACATCTTGGTATGTAAAAGACATATTCTTATTCTCAAAGAGAATCTTAAAAATCCAAGAACAAGAATGATACATGAGCCTCAGTTACATCCTCTCTATTGAGAGTTATTTATATCATTGTACCTTAACGAAGTTTGTCTTCAATACAAGCTTAAATTGATATATGATTTCTTATTTCATATCCTCTCTTTGAGAATTAAAGTCCTAAAACCATAACTTTGTATCATACTAATACAAACTCAACGAATTTGACCAGGCTGGTAGGGAACTTGTAGTCAACAAGTAAGCCCTTAAAGGATGAGGTAGGAAGTTCTTATGTAAAGAAGGAAGTCTTTTTATGTGCTAGAGAGTCAAGTCTACTCTACTAGCCTATTGAGTTGGAAATCCTGCTGGGACACTAGGTGGAAGCCTCTATGGATACCCTACTTTATTACTATCCTCTAACTGAGTGAATAGAATTTCACATCATAAAAAATAGTTAACTCGTCGAATTGGAGGAAAACTAGTAGGAGACCTCGAAGTCAAAAGGGATAAAATGTGAGGGGCTAAAATTACTAAAATAAACAGGCCAAAATCGCTAAATTGGTTTGAAGTGTCAAAAGTGCTATTAAGCCTACATTATTTTTTGACCAAGAAAAAACCTACATAATTTAATAGATAATACATCAAACTTCTATATTATAAAAGAATATTTCAATTGTAACAATTCCCACCACTTAAGCTTGAACTCTTCTTCCATTGGTAAGTTCTAATAAGATCATGTCATCATTGTCAATAAACAAACATCTTGTAACTAAATAACATATTAATTTATGAATACAACATTGATGCCAGTCTTCTGTGAACTAAATTTAATGCATGTCACAAATCGCTGGTGTTATTCCAACCTGTGAATTTAATACAGAAAAGAATTTCAATTTGTAAGTGGAAATTTTTTCTCCTTTTCAGTTTCAAGCCTCCTATGTATATGGAGGAGTCCACCTCACTTCCTAATTACTCAAGATATTTATGCAATTTCGAAAATCTCTCCCTTCTCTCTGTTCTCTTCATTTGAACATTTTTCTTTTATATGCTTTATTTATAGTGGCCACAATGCCATATTTGAGTGGTCGTAGTGACATATTTAAACTGTTTTGTTTTATCTTGGGGATGTCGTTATTGATTGTCTATCTTGCATAATTTTGAGTAGTGCCGCGAAATATTTTAAAGAGAACTTCCTAGTCCGCGACTCAACCCTGTAATTTATTTGGTTGCATAATTTTCAAAATTGATTTTTAAAGTCGAAAACAACATCTCCAAATTAAGTAAAAAGAACACAAATATAGATAATATTCTTTGATGCTTTATTTCATTTCAATTGTAGCATCCTAAAGTATAAAAGCAAAAGAAATTTAAATTATAGGGTATCATCACAATAAGTACATAACAACTCATGAAATATTCTAGCAGTGTGTTTATGTATTCACTTGGGGCGTCCCCTCATAATCTACAGAACTTTATATTTAATGACGACATATACACTTATTAGAACGACACTTCGGTTTATAAGGATATGGACACATTTTTATCGGACAATCGCCATCATAAACACATAAAACCTTCGCTATAATGTAAAACAAGAAAAAAGAATTAATGTTACTCGAATGGGATAAAATATTGTGTTCGATGTTAAGAATGAAAGTTTCAAATGAGATAAAAATGCTTACCAAATTGACTTGTTCCAATAAGAAATAAGGAAAGAAGGATAATCATAACATAAATAAATTTGACAATTTTTGCCATATTTTTCAACCTTTGCATATATCAAATGAAATATGATTTTTTCACTTTTATATTTATAAAGCTCGCATTCTCCTTACATCAATTAAACAATTTTAGTACTTTTAGAGTTGTAAAAAGACTTCCTAAAATTTAATAATTATTTAATCTCTCTTAAGTTCAACGATGAGTTAATATGACCCTTTAGCATTTATTAAGGAGGTCAAATAAATTTTGATATGTCATAAGAATTCATTCTAATTTTATTTTTACCAAAATTTCATCACTTTATAACCTTTGATGATATAAAGGGATAATAACAAAAGAAGAATAATATTGTTTGTGACACAATAAACCCCATAATTAACTTCCTTGCTTCACATGCTAACAATTATAGTGTGTGCTATATTGTGTAACACAGGCATAAAGATGTACAAAAGTCCTAGCTTGGAAATGAATTGATGGAAATTTATGGGATGAAGAGTCTTTGTTAAAATTGAAGGTTCACTTTGGAAACTTTATTTTATTATGAAACACAAGAAAGAGTGGGGTTAAATTGTGTTCCCGTTGATGAGAGTTAGACACATAGACATATGATGTTTTTAGTAGTAATTTTATAGGTATTTAGTAGTTTTTAGATAGAGTTGCATGGTAAATACCGAAGTTTTAGCACATTTGAAGACAATTATAAGATGAGAAGAATTTTCAAAGGATCAAATTGATGGAAAATGTTAATGAAGATGAGAAATAAGTGATTTTTTGGGTTTGAAACCCTACTTTATGTATATCCTCTATCCGATTGACTAGAATTTCACATCATAAAAAATTGTCAACTCATCGTAGAATTGGAGGAAAACTAGTAGGAAACTTCAAAGTCAAAATGGGTAAAATGTGAGGGGCTAAAATAACTAAAATCAACAGGCCAAAATTGCTAAATTGGTTTGAAGTGTCAAAAGTGCTATTAAACCTACATAATTTTTTGACCAAGAAAAAATTGCTAATTTTTTAACAGAGATATCACATCAAACTTCTATTATATAAAAGAATATTTCATCTGTAACAATTCCCACCGCTTGAGCATGGACTCTTCTTCCATTGGCAAGTTCTAATAAGATCATGTCATCATTGTCAATAAACAAACATCTTGTAATTAAATAACAGATTAATTTATGAATACAACATTGATGCCAGTTTTCTATGAACTAAATTTAATGCATGTCACAAATCTCTGGTGTTATTCCAACTTGTGAATTTCAAGACAGCATATACAAACAACTACAGAAAAGTATACAAAAGAAAACTATATATATAATCCAACACTGGTTTTTCATTCCATCTTAACATTTAAAATAAAAACAGGTCAATGAACTAATTCTTTGACAAGAAATGCACCCTACAAAGGGGATATTCCTTTCCTGCAATCCAAACACCAGTTTGTGACCATTGTACATCTTCCCAGTCTATATTTTCCTCTAGCACCTTATTTATCTTTTGTGTCCAAAATAACGTCAGCCACGTGTAAAAATCAAACGGGGTTAGTGAAATATTTGACGTAAGGGACTAACTAATGCAAATGTTGATAACGTGAGAGACTAAATTGAAACTTTTAAAACGTAAGAGACCTGATTCAAACCTAAAATAAACGTAAGGGACCAAAAATGCAGTTTAGTCATTTGATTATGATGAAATTGTGCCACGATGGGAGCAAATCGTGGCACAATGGCGCAAAAATAAAAAATCTTCTCTTAAAGTTCTATAAATTGGAGGGTTGGTCAGAAATGAGGAATCAATTTTTAGAGAGAAAAACATATCCAAGCACTCAAGAGAGTGGATTTCTAGCGATTCTTCATCATCGGAAATATCACTCGAACGTTGCTAGTTCATGTATAATCTTTGAAACTCTTGTGTTATGTTTATTGCCTCGAGTTGCTAAGTCTTAATTTTAGGTTAAAAATTGTATGATGATTCTCTTCAAACCTATCTGAGCCATGTAACTATGTATTCTATTGAATTTGATGAAAACTAATAGTTATTCAGACACACGCACACATATGGGTGAATGGAAATCACCAGTGAATTTATCAAGGTCAAGCAATATGATCAATTGTGTAAACTTTATACTTCCTTTGTCCCAAAACTTTGGTCTCTTTAAAGTTTTGCATGTGCACTAAAAAATAACAAAACTGACAAGTTAAGTCATTTTTACCCTCCCTCCATCCCAAAACTTTGGTCTCTTTAGAGTTTTGCACGTGCATTAAGAAATAACAATGATTGACAAGTTAAGACATTTTTACCCTTACTTTATTAAGAAAGAGAAACTCCATTTAATAAATATTTTACTTTTTGAAAGGGTATAAATGGCAAGGTATGATTAATTGTGTTTTGGTTTTTTAAAAGGACAAAAGTTTTGGGACAAAACTAAAAGGTTAAAAGGACTAAAGATTTGGAACGGAGGGAGTAACAATGCTTCCATCCTCTGCACCCAGATCATCAATGCACCAAGAACAATGTGAAATCATGATAACTCAACGAGTGAGTTTTTCTGCGCATATGGAAACACACCTAATTCAAACTCGAATAAACTAAAAATTTGGTGGCATGAAATTCGGTGATTGCACAACTTTCAATGTGTTACTTGCACAACTTTAAAAAATGTGTCAAATTTAAATTTTGTTAGCGTTTGTCATGATATAATAAAGAAAAATACTAAATAATGCTCTAATTAAAGAACTCAAATGTATTATTTGGTTGGCTACGACGTGAGGCTTATAGAGAAAGCGAAACAACATTATTTTTAGAGGAGATTTTGTTAATGTCTCTTCTTTAGTAGACAATATCATCTATATTGTTTGGTTTTGGTTAATAGGTAGGGGAGGCTTTAATGTTAATGTCTCTTTCGCTGATTGGTATAATAATCTGTTGGAGTGTTTCCACGGATATTAGGGGTGTTATCCTTCTGAATTGTAAGGGTTGAGTACCTCTTGTACTTCTTATAATTCAATTTTGCTTATCAAAATAAGAAAAGAACTCAAATATATTACGAGAATTCTGGGGGTACTCTTTAAACATTCAATTTAAAGAAATTATTTATTTAAAAAGTAAAATATTTTAATTTTCAATGTTTCGACTTGACACATTTTCATAAAAATTTCATAAAAACTTATTACTCCTTCCGTCCCTTTTTATAAGAGCTAATTTGACAAAATACGGTTATTAAGAAAGTGAGTTTTAGTATTAAATTGATTGACAAATTATATTGATTTTACATGTTTACCCTTACAATTAATTGTAGTGTTTTTATCAAACAAAAAAGAATTTAATGCTATTAAAAAAATTATATAAAGTAAATAAGAGTAAATTTGAAAAATAATTAATTAATGTCATTGATAATTACAAAATGGTCTTATAAAAAAAGACAATTTTTTTGTCAAATTATGTCTTATAAAAAGGGACAGAGAGAGTATTTAAGAAGCTTATAGAGTGGCCCTGGACACTCGTTAG
This sequence comes from Trifolium repens, assembly GCA_030408175.1. Taxonomy (NCBI): domain Eukaryota; kingdom Viridiplantae; phylum Streptophyta; class Magnoliopsida; order Fabales; family Fabaceae; genus Trifolium; species Trifolium repens. Next base: position 15,337,576 of record CP125847.1, read on the forward strand.
CATTTCTCATATAATAAATAAAAGGATCTTAAAACTTGTATAGTCAATCTCTTAGAGTTAGAAGTGTTGAAAATACTTTTTTTAATATATTTTTTTTAGCATGACCCATTAATAAATAATAGTCGACGTGAAAGAAACTAAAACAAAAAAATGACTATGCGAGGCACAAATGTGGTGCAAATCATATTAGTATCGGGTGTAAAAGTGCAAAAATCATATAAAATTAAGTGTGATTTTAAAATTTGAGGGTGTTCAATTGCACATCCTGGGATCAACATGGCTCCACCACTGAACAAGATGAACAAAGTTGTACAGGAGGCAAAAGCTGGCATGCTTCATGATGCTATTTTTGAGCCAAGTTAGCCAACAGAAGAGAATGAAGATAATCAGCACATTGTGGTGACCAAGGAAGTTGGCACCAAGAGAAAGAAGAGTCTAGGCTTAAAGCCTAATTGGTACCACCCTTCTAAACCTAACCTTGTCGTAGTCTAGTTTAGAGTGTAGTTTTATTGTTGTCGAGTTAGTAAATATCTCTTCCTTTATCAGTAATGGGGACACTGTTTAGTTTAAGTTTTGGCGAGAGGCATAGTCAAATAAATTGAGTCAGTTTGTCTATTATTTATTGCGTCAAATTGCAATTAGTGTTATGGTAAGGATTCTTTCGACATGATAACAGAGTTTTATGAATTTAAGTGAATGTATCTGTAGGATTGATGAAATTTTTGTTTTGAATGTTTGATATGATAATCTTTGCACCACCATAGGTCTATGTGTGTGTATATAGATCTTGTTCATGGATGAACGAAAATTTGTAAAAGCTCTATTTGCCTCCGCCATCAATGTTGTCAAACTTAATTGTTTCTACATAAGTCTTTGAAGTACACAATCATTAGACTAAACTATCTAATCTTGAATATAACGAGGAGCATGACTAGAACTAAGTTTGGAGAAAAGTTAGATTAAGTTAATAAAGGGTCATGATTAGATTAAATATGGGACAAAACAAGTTATATAAAAAAATTTAAAAACTAGAATAAGTTTTTATGCCCGAACTGGAGGAACAAAAATGTGTAAGTTGTTGTGCCTAAAAACTAGAGAAGCAATGTGCTGTGTAGGATGTTCTACTCGGAGTAACAAATTTGACTCATTACAAGTGAAATTTCATCAGGTGAAAAGATAAAATAGTACCTAAAGCAAATTAAAATGGTGAATAAGTAGTGTTCCCTGCGCTAAATAGATAAAATGGTGATGCAGGTACAAGTCTTTGGGGGCTCAAGCCCCCACCAAGAATTATAGTTTTACTCTAATATTAGTAGTAATATTATCATTAAGCCCTCATGATTAGGTATAATAACTACTCACCACAAATTTATTTTCTTATTTTTCAACTTTTCAGTAATCCAACTCTTTAATTTCTACACACTTTCTTTTTTAACTTTGCTCGTATTCTCTCTTAATTCATCAAAGCATCAATTTCTTCTCTCTCACCATTTTTTTGTTTGCTTCTACTTTCTTTTGAATGATCTTTTAGTTACATATATAGATTTATAGAGTGACAAATTTAATAATGTTGGTAGTAAAAATATCATCGAATATTTTTATAATATAAAACCTCGTAGAGGCTAATTGTAATTTATATAAGCTTTTATGTATTTTGAGTTTTTTTTTTCTGGCACTATATATCTTGTAAAATTTCATAATATATTTATGTAGTCAAAATATATACTACTTTCTAGCCCCCACTAACAATTTTTTTTGAATCCGCCACTGATTATACGATAATCACTTTATGTTTTGAGTCAAGCACACTTGGTGCTATGTATTTTTGACTTCACGTTATATATATATAGATAATAAAATTGTCATTTCAAGAAAATTATATTTAATTTGTTATAAAATTTAAATTAATATCCCTATTTTGCTATGTATTTTGCGTGTAGTTATCCATATCGAACGTGTGGATTTTTATCCTACTCATTATGAGTATTTTATATAAAATGACTTTACAATTAATGTGTGCAAATTTCCAATGCACACTTCAATTAAGATTTGGGAAATGATTGTAGTTGATGCCTGCAAATTTTCAATGCACACTTTATGATTAAGCTTTGGAAAATGGTGTTATATATTTAATGAACAAAAAAGTCGATTTGACAAATGTTGTTAAGAATTTAATGCCATGAGGTTAGGGATGGCAAGTATACCCAAACCCGTGGGACCCACCCGCACCCGAGTCAACGGGTGAAACCCGAGTTGACTGGGTTTGGGTTCGGGTGACACCCGATATTTTGGGTGCGGGTTTGAGATCACTCAAACCCGCACCCGAAACCCGAAATTACACCCGCTCAAATATTAAATCACCTAATTATCCCTATGTATATATAATTGTAATTTAATTTCTTAAAATTATATGTTGAATACTATGTTACCAAACTATGTTATTGTTGTATTTTAATGTAATTACTTTTAATTTCACATTACTCAATTTTATTGTTGTATTTTCTCGAAAATTTGAACTATGCTTGTTACCAAACGATGTTGCTATTGTATTTTTATATGTTCTTGCTACGGGTTCGGGTTTGGGTGAAAAAACACGAACCCAACGGGTGTGGGTGCAAGTGTTATTTTATCACCCAAATATCCTTTGGGTTTGGGTCCGGGTCCGGGTCCGGGTGGTGATTTCGGGTGCGGGTTTGGGTAGTGTGAAACCCGCACCCGTGGGCACCCGTTGCCATCCCTACATGAGGTATGAGGCTCTTCATAGTGGGAATATCAAAGGGATAATATGTTTCTAAAGCATTTCGGAAATATAAAGCGTCAGTCATTGAAAGTCGTCATTAAGGATTGTTAATAGTTTGACACATTTTGCATTGGGTGGCTGATTTTGAGCGAAATTAGGATTTTAAGAAGGGTTAGAGACTATCCAGTATCCAACATTTGAAAATAAGGGATATAAATAGAATGCTTATGAAGATACATGCACATGTATTTTCATAACCATTCTATTTTATATCACTTATTTTCAAGTGTTACATAGTCTCTAAACCCATCTTAAAGCCATAATTCCGTCCAAAATCAACCACCCAATGCAAAATGAGCCAAACCATTTACAATCTCTAATGACGACTTTCAATGACCAACAATTCATATTCTCGAAATGCTTTGGAAATGGATGATCCCATTAATCTTTCCACTATGCAAAGACCCATTGGCTTCCACCCGCTGACATTAAATTCTTAATATCATTTGTCAAATCCACTTTTTAGTTCATTAAATACTTAACACCATTTTCCAAAGCTTAATTATAAAGTGTGCATCGAAAATTTGCACGCATTAATTGCAAAGTCATTTCCCAAAGTTGTGAAGTGTACATTGGAAATTTGTACACATTAATTGTAAAGTCATTTTTTTAAAAAATTCCCATGATGAGTAGGATAAAAATATGCACGTTGGATATGAATAATTACCCACAAAATACATAGAAAAATAACGATATTAATTTAAATTTTATAACAAATTAAATATAATTTTTTTGAAATGCCAATTTTATTATTTACATATATTAATAACGTGAAATCCAAAATACATCGCACCAAGTGTGGTTGACTCAAAACATGAAGCTATCATCATATTGACAGGTAACAATCCAAGTATCAAAGACCTAAGAACATCACATAATCACACCCCAAACATGAATCATTACCTTCATGATCAGTAGGATAAAAACTCGTACGTTCGATATGGGTAATTACCGGAAAAATTTAGTGCCTATGGGTGCAGGTACTCTAGCACCCACCACACTATACACCCACATTTAAAATTTTATCTAATTATTTCATTTGATAGGTTAACTTTATACTATTATGTTTCCTTATTTGACCTAAGGACCGACTAATTTGAGAGGATCAATCCAACTGCCTAAAATTTACAAATTAATTTAGTAAGTAGATACACTGCATATAATATCACACTTTTAAATTCGTATTATCAAAACTCATACGCTTTCACCGATTCTTGAAAATTTACATTTATATCCTATATTCCTGCACGGACGTATATTTCTATGGGGACTTATATTTATAACCCACGTACTAATATGCATACCTATTTTTTTATATATAATTTCTATATAAACCTATATTTCTACCCATATATTAAAATGCAGGCCTACTTTATATAATTTATACGAAGACTTATATTTCTACTCATATATTAATATATTTTTTTCAATTTTTACCGTGACATATTTCTACTCATATTATTAATATGCATGCCTATTTTTTTATAATTTATATGGGCATATATTTCTACTCATATATTAATACAAGTGTCTATTTTTAATAATTTCTACGCAGATATGTGCTCATATTGTACTCATATATTAATATGTATGCTACTTCTTTTAATAATTCAACTTTTTATATTTTTTGCTATAAAAAATTTATATTTAACTTATCTTTTTGTTGAAAAAAAATAAATTTGTGGACGAGATTCCTATAATATTACAAACTCATTCAAAAATATGAAGAGTTCACATTAATAAAAAATTTAAAAGTCATTTACCTAAAAAAATAATATTTAAAAGTCAATCCAAAATCAAAAGAATTCTAAGAAAGTTATCACAAAAACACAACTTAAATCCCATCACGTTCTTCATCGTCTCAGTAACAAACAAAAAGTAGATCCGCCGCCTCTTTCCCTCTTCATCCAAATCGTTCATCCACGATGTAGCCATACTATCTGGTGGTGCGTTCGAGGCCTGGCTTCACGTCACCACCTTCTCTCGCCGGCGACAGAGCGTTTTTTTGGTGGTTCCGGTGGCTTTGGGTGCTCGGAGCTTTTTTTTCTCTCTCAGATTCGTTTCGCCGCCGGCATTTTTATCTTTTTCTCTGTGATGCTCTGTGTTTCGTTTTGGTTTTCTATGGTTCTGTGCTGTGTTTCAAGTTTTTCGTGGGTACTGTGTTGCTAGATTTGGTGTTGTGCGTTTTCCAGTTTTGGTGTTGTGTGTACTGTGTTTTATTTTTGTTTGTGTTCTAGATTTTTATTTTTTCCTTAAATGTATTGTGTGTTCGTGGCTGGAAGGTTGGTTCTGGCGGCTATGGGTGTGAGATGGGAGGGTTGTGGTGTTTGGAGATGGTGATGTGGGTTTTAGAGGTGGTGATGTGGTGTTTAGATGTGCTGGGGTGGTGATGTAGTGTTTAGAGGTGCTTGGCGCTGCTGGAGATTTGGTTCTAAGTTGGTGTGTTGGTGTTTCGGTTTGGTGTTGTCGAAGTTGGTGTGTTGGTGATGGATTTGTTGCTTGTTTTGCTGCAGATCTGGTTTTTACGTTTTGTTTGTTTTTGGTGGTGGTGAGGAGTTGAGACGGTGATGGCGGTGTTCAGATTTGGCGTCGCCGAGGTCTGGTTTCGGTGATGATTGTTGGTGCTGTGGTGAGGTGGTGGTGGTGGTTGGTGGTGATGAGCTGTCAGTTGATGTCGCGTGATTGATTTTCTTTGATTCCAGATTCTCTGACCACTTTTCAAATCTGGTGAGATTTGCATGACTCTTTTTGAGTCGCTGAAGGTTTTCAAATCTGTTGAGATTTGCAGGTCTTTTGATATTTGGGTTGACCTCTTCCGCGTCGGCGTCGACTGTTCTATCCTTGGGTGGTTTTTGTTTCTTTGGTGTTTATTTCGCCACTACCGGCCTCATGGTGGTGCCTCTGTCGTTGCCGAGACTTGTCTGCCTGGGTTCTTTTTCTACCTTTGTCTGGTCAGCGGTTCGCCTAATGGAGCTGATTCTGGATTCTGATGGCCGGGCGCTTTTGATTCGAGTTCGGGAGTTAGCGTCTAGTTGTGGCAACTTTCTGGGCTGGATTGGTGACTGCTCTGGTAGTCTGGAATCTGTGGGGTGCCTTTCTGATTTGGAAGTGGAGATGAATCTTGATTAGGTGGTGTTTGTTTAGGGGTTTTTATTTGGGTGTTCCGCTTATATACGGCACCTATATTATGTAGTTCTCTTACTGGTCTCTGTTCGTCTTGTGCAGAGACCTGGTTATTAATAAAATTTGTCATTTCAAAAAAAAAAAAAAAGAATTCTAAAAACAAACAATAAACATTATGTTTGATTTTCAATTTTTATGGTTCAATTTGAAACTGAACCATTTTATTTGTAATCCAAGCTAGGGAAGATATTTTAGCTCAGAGCTCTCCCAGTCTCATTCAGCTAAATATATTACATCAACCTCCTCACCAAATTGATATCCATTCTTGACAATCTCCACAATCACCAACTTGGACAACCTTAGCCTTGTCTGAACATTGGAACATAGCACAGCATTCTACAACCAATTGGATGCATGAATGCATGACGCATCATTCATACATGAATGATAGTTCCCTTTGGTAAGATAAAAATGGAGACAAGCAATGAGGCAAAAAACAATCAAATAGAGAGTATGAGTACCTAGTTACAACACAAAGTAGCAGGATGAAACAGCACAGTTACAATTTTAAGTTGCAGGTGGTTGGTTGGATTTGAATCAAATTGAGTAATTGTCCAGGATTGGAAAGCATAACATTTTTTTAAAATCAAAATTGATATGCTAACGCATACTCTGATAACTAACATCCCGGCTATGTTGACACCTCATGCGAAATTTGATCCAAGGGGGAAAAATTTGGGTAGAATATCCACCAATAGCACACTTTGATCTTGGCTTTGGCCTGCCTTCCAAACCTTGAAGTCTGGAGAAAAGTAGCGAAGATCACTCCAACATTTTAGAGAAATTATGGGGAAAGGCCCTTGCACCTGTCCTTGAGGATCTCTGTAATGCCACATTGAGGATTGCAACTCCTCAGCAGGAACTGGTTTTATCATGCTTGGTTTTATGGTGCTTGGTTTTTCAATTTCCTCATCATCATCGTCATCGCTCAGTTCTATAACCTGGATCTGCTTGTCCGACAGTCCTTGAGTAATATTAGCTTTGATCATAACTTCATTTGATTTGGCTGGTATGGATATACTATCCTTCTTATATGCAGAGTCTGTTTGTTTAGCTGGTTGCTGATGAACCGGCACACTAGACCATTGGTGCACTGCCAAAACATGCAAAGAACATCAATGAATGGAATGATAGGGACATGGCTTATCCTAAGTGCTTATGAGGTATAATAAATAAATGTAGCACACTTCCCATTAAATAACCCGTGTCAATAGTCACAATACTACTTTGTCCCTAATTACTAAGTGTTTTGGAAGATGACAAGTCAAAGTTGAACACATTCTTATACTTAAAGAGTATTTTAGAAACATCTAAACACAAAATGAACACATTAAATACACTACATACTTTTCTTAATATATGTGAACATTGTAAAGGGAGCTTAAAACAAGGAACTAAGGTAGTACCTTCCAACGCAATCCCAGACAAACAATATGCTTATATTAAAATAGAGAATCATGTAAAAAGAAGAGTGATTGTAACAAACCTGCAGAAGTGACTGTGTCACGTGAAATGCAATTTAACGCAGTGCTATTCATTGCCATATTGAAAAGAGGAACTTCTGATGGTCCACTAAGACTGAGAATCGACTTTGGTGACTCATTTTCTTGTTTTGTTTGATCGGAAGCATACAGTTTTGTAGCCTTGCATGCAAAACCATTAGCAACTGTTTTTGAGACCTCGGTCGCTAAAGATTCTTTTGTAAAAGTAGCTTCCCAAAACCCTTGCGTATTATTTTCTGCCTTTTTAACTGGAACTTCTGGTGTTTTGGATTCTGAAAAATCTAGAAAAACATTAGCAACTGTTTTTGAGACATCGGTCACTAAAGATTCTTTTCTACAAGTAGCTTCCCAAAGCCCTTGCATATTATTTTCTGCCTTTTTAACTGGAACTTCTGTTGTTTTGGATTCTGAAAAATCTAGAAAACCATTAGCAACCGTTTTTGAGACCTCGGTCACTAAAGATTCTTTTGTACAAGTAGGTTCCCAAAACCCTTGCATATTATTTTCTGCCTTTTTATCTGGAACTTCTGGTGTTTTGGATTCTGAAAAGTCTAGATAACCTGTAGTAACTTGAGGAATGCCATGGAATAACCATTCCTGTTCATCGGCAAAATCATCTGTAACAGCCTTTGGGACCTCAGTCGGTAACGATGTTTTTGTACAGGTAGTCTGCGACAACTCTTGGAAATTGGTTTCATCTTTTTTATCTGGAACATTTGGTGTCGTGGACTCTGATTCTAGATCTTCTGCAATAACTTGAGGAATCTCATGCAATAACCGCTCCTGTTCCTCCGGACTCTTAAGCTTGGCCCTTTTTTGTAGGTACCCGTCCAATGTGCTTCCAATAGATTAAGGAATATCTATCTTATAAAAGTTTTTGACTATAAAGAATTTCGAAAAGAAGTTATAGCAAAATACTCATGATGAAAAGACAGAATCCTTGTGCAAAATGTTCATCACTTCAATTGACTGCAATATTATTCATGAGTATGGGTTGAATAAAATTCAAAGCACTAGACGGGATTTTAGTGTAATCAGTGTGATGCGTAATCAGATTTACCTACTAATTTTGAGTTTAATCAGTTCATTGCCAGCAATTACGACCATAAATAGCTGATGATTATTTTTTGCAAAGAATAGTCCAGTTAACAATCTATGGAAAATCTACTAGAGAACAAATTTAGTTGTGTAACAAGTATCGCGTGATGGATCAACAATGTTCAGCAACAAAATTCACATATGAATCTTCTGAAGCAAAAATGATTAGGGAGACATTACCAGTTACCACAATATAGAAAGAATAATTATAAGATAAATATCAGAAAAGGATATTCTCTTCGCCAACCCTTTTCATTTGCTCGTTCAATAAGATTTTCTAGCAGAGCAATTTCTTTTGCAAGCCACTACGGCAGATTCACCACATAACAAGAAAGCAGAAAAGTTAGGTAAAGAATCAAACCCAAATATCAAAAGAATAAACATAGATTATCATTTGAAACCGGATGAGCCAGCACAAATAGTTTTGATTTTTTTTTTTTGACAAACACAAATAGTTTTAATTTAGACACACAGAAACATGACAAGTGTATATATTAAAAGTATAAATCAGTAGACAGATGTTTATATTACTTGATCTACACAAGACAAGATACAACAGTTTATCATCTACATATTTTATCAAAATAAAAATTACTTATACAGTTAAATATCACATATCACATTTCACATTGTTTCATTGCTTACGTGTCTTGTCTCATTGCTAATCCAGCCAAGTTAATAAGAATAATATTGGTCTGTTCATGAAATGATATTCACACAATATTTAGCAAAGTACAATTCTCATGAAAATGTGTGCGACTAATATGGATGTCCTTTCTTAAACATTTGTTTCTTTATCTTTTCCCTTATATTTAATGTGCCAAAGAACTGGTGTATATCACTTATAAGAAGTGCAAGGAAGCAAACTGTGAGAAAATCACTGAAATGAAACATGAATGAAAAAATCAAAATGCAAGGGTTCTTGCGTACATGCTTAGTCATATCCTCATGCAATACTCTAGCCTTTTCCTCCAAATCCACCTACGATGAATAAAACAAAAATAAAAAAGCATTGTCATAATATTTAGAATAAAAGCACCAGGCATAGATTTACAGCAACAAAACTGACAAAACTGATTATTTTAGTTCTTCGGGAATTCAATTAATCAGAATAGTTCAATCTCAAAGTACTGAAAAGAACTTACAATCATAGGTCTCTTGAGTAAGCCGTCTTTTACTCTTCTATGCAAATCCTCACACTCTGCCTGAAACCAAAGACAGAGATCCAAAACCCAAAATTTCAATGCACAATAAAATGAATATAATGTAAAGAAGGAAGTTCTCAGACATAATAAACCTCATTGATAGATGACACAAGGAAGCTACATAATAAGCCCTATTGCTGTCAGAATGAAGATTTGATTTTGTAACGGAAAAAAATAATAAGCACAGCCCCAGATCCACAAAGTTTAGGACAAGGTACCGGCTTAATTAAAAACTGAGAGGAAACTTCATGTGGATTTTTTCTTTTATTATACTCCATGCCCCAGCCCCTACTTTACTTCCCTGAAATATTAGGCTTGCATGAAATGGTACTAGAATATAACCTTGAAGCAGTCTACCCTATCTATCATTTTAGATCCTCTATACTCGCATAGAAAAGTTATCAGACTGGCAAAATTTGCTAAAATTTGCTAACACACAAACAAACCCCTCACGCCCCCAGAGTGTGTGATCAAAATGGCTCGATAGAGAGTGGTCCGATCCGATGGATCTTGGATAGACTTTGATATCGTCTTAAAATTTGGGTTGGACCCAACTCAACTCTGACAAAACCGGCTCGTAGGGTAAGGGATGGCTCCCATTAACAAACTCATTTTCAGGCCTTATCTCATCTCACGTGAGATCTTAACAGTTATTATAGTCAGAAGACAAGATGAACCATTATGGTGAATGCAGTTCTCCCCACCACCCATGTTTTTAGTAGCATTTGGTACAACTTTATCTTGCATAGATATTTCCACTTGCAAGATATCACCACATCCATGACAAGCCTCACATTCTTAAACAGATGTATAAACTAGATAGGGTAATAATGACAGGACTGAAGGGAGAAGAGAATCAGCAGTCAGAAATACCAAATAAATCAACTTCCAGTTAACACGGGCTTATTTATTAAAAGCAAATAAGGTAACCAAGCACTAATTTTTAGGTATTGATTAAAAGAAATGATAACACAGTTAACTTAACATTTCAGATCAGAGCTGACAACTATTTTGCGGTACATGAAAATTCAGTGGGTGAAAAGTTGCCACCATTAAAAGTGCAGGGCATGGCACAAGCCATTGAAAATGGTACTTAAGTTACAATTGACTTGCCAATGAAGGATCACCAACATGAATTGAACCAAAGACCTATTAGATGATAGTTGATACAATTCGATCCTACTAGTTGAGCTAATCCTCATTGGCAGAGACCATAATTTCTACTAAATAAAGCTAAAGTAACAAGATAATTCAACTGTACCTCAGAGAAATTGTCATCTGAAAGCATGTTAATGCTGATGTCTTTAATGAAACCAGAAGCTTGCAACCGAATTTCCCCACCCACTCCTGAGCTCTTCTTTATACCTGGAATATAGCCAAGAAATAAATATACTTCAGCTAATTAGAAAAGATAAATCTCGTGATCTAATTTTTCAATATCTATCGCATATAACTGTCAATTGACATGCCAAATTCACAAGTAACTAAGTTGAACTTGTAGCGCTAAAAATCATTCCAGAAGGAGAGCAAATGGAGTAAGATTATTTTGTTCATTGGAATTCAATGTGAATTGTCTACATCATTCAATTATGATGAAATCACACCCAACATAACATATACTAATGACGACAAAAGAAAATAATACAAGACAACCATAATTTGGTTATCTTCAGTCTTTTGACTGCCACAGAGCTTGAGGATATTGGATTCAACTACTTTGTTCATAGTTATTGATTTTGAATGGAAACATATGTTTAATTCAGTCTAATCACCTATACTAATGATGTCAAAAAAGAGTACATTGTAACGACAGTTAAGTTTGCTACTTTTATGTGAATCCCACCCAGACCCAGCATGAGGTTTCATATTCTTTATCAGTCATTGTGAGTAGTCCAAATAATAAAAAATGCATGTGACCTATACTACACAAATGAATGCTAAAGAAGCGTACTTAATAAGTGCACTTTATTTGTTGTCGCTACTTTTGGCAAGCACAAGTATTAAACTTATGCATTTGATGAGCATACCTTCCAGGCAACGTCTACGGTGCACGAGCCACCCAAAGTCTTGCACCGTGCAAGACTTTATTTCATCCGATAGATGCATTCAGTTCGATCATAATATCCTACGGTCTCAACACCTTATCATCTCATGTATTTATCTTTCTGTCTCATCCAATTAATCCCATCTCTCTCATTGGATCCCTGGTGAAGAAGACCATTAATCCCACCTCTCTCATCCGGTTAACCTCATCTATCTATCTCACCAATTTGTCTGATGGCTCCGTCTCTGGGGATATAAAGAACTTTTTTTCGAGAACAGGAGTAACGAGAGCTTGGTGATGACGAGATGACTTTTCAAGAGTGATAGAGGAGAGAAAACCAAAAATTAATTGTTTAACTAATTATAAAATTGAGTTAATCAAATAAAACTAATTAATATAATACTGACGGCACCAATTTATTTATCTTGTAGATTATTTTGATCCAATGGCCAAAAGAAGTCTTGCACGGTGCAAGACATAGGTGGGTTGCGCACCTCCCAAACTAACTTGTATAAAAATAAAGAAGCAATTGCTAGAATACAATGGCATAAATAATCAACCTAATGAAGACAAGTTACCTGTGATTTGCAGAAGCTGGTGTGAGTTTTTCTGAAGGTAGTCATTTGGGTCACACTTGATTCTTATGAAGCTTCCAACTACTTTGGTCTCAAAAGTTTCAGGGTCCTTCAAAAGTTCCTCAACTAGACTTCTCTTTAAATAAACAAGCTTGATGTTGAATGGATTGACGGCAGCAAAACAGCTCCTTGGTTTCTCCACAACATGTTTCTTTGGATGACTCTTCCTCTCTGAAGACGCCGGTTTGGGGGTTTCACATGCCCCTGGCACATTTTCATCATCTTCCGAGTCAAACAGAAAATCATCATCAGATTGTCCGCAATTCTCCACAAAGTGTGACTCAAGCAAGTCACTAATCTTCAATCGGCTAATGCTCTTCCTTCCAAACAACAAATGAAGCCTCGCATCACACTCAATTCGTTTCTTTTTGGTATGATGAAGAAGGTTATTCAGCTTAACATAATCATTTATAATTTGAGTGACATCACTTTGAGTTATCTTGTTCGTTGTATCTCTACCAATGGATTCAAGAAACTGAATAAGGGAAGTTGATCCCCATCCATTGTATTCCTTTTTCTTTGGTTTGTATTTCCTTTTCTTTCTTACAGAGGTCCGAACCTCCCCATTAATTTCCTCTATCCAGAAATTACCAAATAGTGCTCCATCATCTACCCTTTCTATCATTATCCTAAACTCAACCGTCTCCTCCGCTGATACCTCTTCTGCTACCAACCGAATCAATCAATCCCCACGCTTTTCACCTTTGTCACATTCAATTTTTAACAAGAAATACATCAATTAGCAGTAAAAACTGGTTAAAATAAAAAACTCCCTAGAAATGCAATTTGTGTTGCAGTTGAATTCTAAAACAAAATATTAGTCATAAGTCTTTTCGGTCCCTATTCAATGTTGTCAATCGGCCCTTTTTGAATGTTGTTAATCGCAGATCGCAGAACAATAGCGGTTTGTTCAAATTTCACTGCGCTATAACTACACTATAAATGCTATTCCAAAAGAAAAAAATACACAAATTGAAAGAGTGAAAAATTTAATAAAATCTGGACATAGAACCAAAAAAACAAATCTGGACATACATTCAAAATTGCATGTGTAACCTAAAATAAAATAAAATTGAGAATCACAATAAAAAAAATTAACAAATTGGGTAAAACAAAGGACACACATCATCGTCATCATCAATGACACTAACAGTAACAACAATAAGAAGAAGAAACGCATGCAATTTGGGTACGAAAATAGAGAAATTCAAAGAGAGAGAGAGAGAGAGGGATACCGAGAGAGGTTGGAGAACGATGAGGAAGATTCTAGAAGCAGAAGATTTCAGTTTTGGTTTGGTGAGTGTGGTTGAAGCACTCGTGTCGTGTGTATGTATCTCAGCAAACTGACTCCTGGATAATACGCAGCGTTTTGGTCAAGTAGAAAAAACAGAAGAAAGTGAATAACTTGATGCAAAAAAAATAAAATAAAACACGAAATAAAGAATAGCAAACACACGTCATCATTCTCGCACATTTTTGAAGATTTAGGGGGGTGTATTGGATTGAGATTTCAAAGGGTTTTAAAAGATTTTTTTCTGATAAAAAATCATGTGGTATTCAATTAAGACAATCAAGATTTTTTTTTTTCAATGCAACAAAATCCGTTGGTATTCAATTAAGATTTCTTAAGACTTGTAAAATGTCTCATGGTATTAAAAAATCCATATATTTTAATGGATTCTTTGGTAAAATGGATTTTGCGAGACTTTCTAGTTAAAAATACTCTTTTAACAATCTCACCAAAAACCTCAAGATTTTCTCAAACTCTGCCATGACTTTCCTTTTTCTGTCATATTCACACAAAATCCAATTAAATTCTAAAACAAAATATTAGTCATAAGTCTTCTCGGTCCCTATTCAATGTTGTTATAATATAAATGCTATTTAATAACACTGCTCCTATCTACCAAAATACTCTCCCAAAAAAGGTAGGAAAATCTCCTCCTTCTTCCCACTTCTCCTCCCAAACCTCACCCCTCTCTTCTTTTCCTCCTAACCCCAAAACAAAACAAAACCCAACACAAAAATGCACTGAGAAATACAAAACAAATTACACATAACATAATTTTTTTCTTAAAAAAAAAAATCAGAGAATTTAATAGTAAAACATCGAATATGAGAAATTACAAAAAAAAAAATGCACTGAGAAAATTCCAAAATAAAAAAATACACAAATTAACAGAGTAAAAATTAAAATAAAATCTGGACATACATTGAAAATTGCATGTGTAACCTAAAAAAAGAGAGTTTGAGAATCAAAACAAAAACAAAATAAAAACAAATTGGGTAAAACAATGTTCGCACACATCATCGTCATCATCAATGACACTAATAGTAACAACAATAAGAAGAAGAAAAACATGCAATTTGGGACGAAAACAGAAAAATTCGAAGAGAGAGAGATACCGAAAGCGATACCAAGAGAGGTTGGAGAGCGTTGACTGAGGGAAAAGCGGTTGGAGAACGATGAGGAAGATTCTAGAAGCATAAGATTTCAGTTAGTGTTTGGTGAGTGTGGTTGAAGCACTCGTGTCGTGGTATGTATCTCAGCAAACTGACTCCTGAAAATTACGCAGCGTTTTGGTCAAGTAGAAAAAATAGAAGAAAGTGAATAACCGAAGCAATAAAAATAAAACACAAAATAAAGAATAGCAAACACACGTCATCATTCTCGCATATTTTCTGAAGATTTAAATCAATTTCTGGTAAAAATAAAACTTATTTTAGGAAAATAAGTATTCCAGATAAATAAATGTATTCTTATTCAAATTAATGTTGCCAAAATTTATATTATTGATTGATTGTCTTGTTTGGGAAATGTTTATCAATAAAATCATATCAGGTAGTCTATAAATTCTAGCTCAACTGATAGAAATGTTGAAATTGCTAGTATTGAACATTATGATCGGAATTTGAACCCTGGTTCATCCACTTTATGTGTTGAGTTTCTAATAACTTATCATTTCGTCTATCTACCAAAAAAAAAAATAGATCATGTATATAAATATAATACATATTCATTAAGAATAGAGATATTGCATTAATATATTATTTGTCCTTTTTTTTATAAACAGACAATGTTAGTAATTAGAGTACTGTGATTAACTCGCTTGTAATAAAATATTTTACCCCATACTTGGGTCTTGTGCTGCTTCGGGGTTGTGGATCAGACTCGACACTTAGGTTGTGGACTAGACTAGACCTGTGTATCTTGTAACTTAGGCCAAATCCACAACGAACAAATAGAGGCGCCGAAATGGTGTCGAAATGAACGAGTGTTGATCCACTAAGAGATTATGGAGAGTGGAGCTCGCCCACTACCTTTCATAACATTTCGATATATACAGACAAGAACCTGTCAATTATCTATCCAGTTTCCAGTTTTTACCAACAATTAGAAAAATATAAGACCGTAGTTTGATACCTCACAAGTGAGGTATTAACAGAAATAGCCCTAACAAGAACATTTGGCATCCACTGTGGAGCCGCGATAAAGCAATTTTCTGGCCACATCAAAATTGAAGTGATGGTTGTATCTCCATCAACAGTAGAAAATGGAGCCTTCTCGGCAATAGAAGCTTTGATGGCAACTTCATTGCCAGAAGGAAACTCTACAAACACATGTGCAACAAATGCAACAATAATGTATCATTCTCGATGATCTTGATGACGAACTGGTAGATACTCCACTGCTCTCACAACTAATTTGGGAATCACTAGTCTTAGAAAATTTCAAATCACTTTCCAATCTTTGGCGGGTAACAGGCCCTCCGCTTGCACATGAATTTACTAAGGAATTCAATTGTTAGATGCACATATTTCCAGATTTCTAATAAAAGCTAGTTTACCAAATTGTGGGAAGCAGACATTAAAAGGTTAATGCAACTAGCCTTTTTAACATTTGTCAAGGATACAATGAAAGCCTCAAAGAATATCTCATCAAGTTTAACGAAGCCACCATCAAAGTAGTAAATCTCAACCAAGAGATATTTGTAGGAGCATTTCAAAATGGTTTGAAGGTTAAACATTTCAATAAGTCCATGGCCTAAAATACAGCCACAAACATTGAGGAAATAATGAAGCGTGTCGAGTGCTACATAAAAGGTAAAGAAAGTTATGCAGAAAAGAGGTATCTTGATACAAAAGACCCTTAATCAGAGTGGTCCCCCTCCCCCCCCCCCCAATGATGGCAGGAGCCAGGGACGGACCTGTGTGAGGCTAGGTGTGGCTATAGCCACACCAGCCCGATCCATATTTTTTAAAAAAATAATAATAATAATTTTATAAATAATTTTAAATTATTCTGTACACATATTTGTACAAATGTTAATGTAAATATTAGTTTAAAGTTTATTATCGATGATTATAAATCTCTCAGTATATATTAGTTTAAGTATTAGTGCAAATATTAGTTTACAGTCTATTTGATAATTTCAAGTCTTTGGTTATACGTAGTGTATTATTTTAAGTTATATACTTTCATTTATCGAGACTTTGTTTGTAAAAGAAATAATGAATAACTAATTGAATTTGTAATATTGAGTAAAATTAACTATTGAACGAGCATGTAAATATGAAACGACATAAAACAATAGTTTTAATTTTTTTTCAAGTAATATGTAAAATTGGAATACAAATTAATAAGTTATAAGCTAATTGACTTAATTTATCAAAATAAACTATAAAATATTATAATTTTGGGTTCTATATATTTTGGTTTAAGGTAGAATCTTGTGAAGTATTAATAAATAGCAATATGTATGATTTAAGGAATATTCAATAAGTTATAGTCATTTGTTTTTTTCGAATAGAAATTTTATGGTACTTTGGATAGTTTGTTGATTTTTTTTTTAATAGAAATTTTCTGGTTTGTTTGTGTTCTTTTTTTTTGGATATACATATTGTATTAGTAGTAATTTCATATATTGTTTTTTGTTTAACTAAATTATTAGGATAAATTTTTCTTCTTTGATAGTGCCTAATTTTTTTAGCCCCACTAGTATTTTCAGTCCAGGTCCGCCCCTGGCAGGAGCGCATCAACAAACCCTACATATCACAAAAAATTCACCATATTGAAAGGCTATATCAACAAAGTTACTCATATACTCCTTTGAATGTGAGGCGTGCTCGAGTACTTCGAGAGATCATCCAAGCAAGATTGGTCGAGGTACCACACGAAGGGACCCGATGGTAAGAATGGGCTAAGATAAAAATGCATGGTGTGCATACCATAGAAGCAAAATGCATGACACATATGATTGTTTTAGACTCAAGATGACGATTGGAGAGTTAGTCAAAAATAAATACTTAATGATATTCCCAGAGCAACCACTATGCCAGGAAAGGAAATCACAGCATGTTGAAAGTCTCCCCGTTTACACTGAAATGACCAAAGGAATAATGATAAAGTGTAGGCAGTGGTCAGACACACCGTAAACATGATAGCAAGATGTTTCTCTGGAGGGACGAGTCCAATTTAGCTAGAAGGCATTACTTGAGACAAGTACATCAGATCACTTCACTAATCGAACACATGTCTTTCCCAAAGATCCTAGACTTGTCTTTTATCAGCAAAAGATGAAGAATGTGTCACTCCATATATGATAATGACCCTATAGTAATTCAAGTCCAAATTTTTAAACCCTGGAAACACAGTTGATACTATGTATTGGAAAGCTTTCATGGGAATGCAAGTGATGATTGAACAACAAACATTGGTAGATTTCTCTAGTATAAGTGGTGAACAATTTTTGTTGTTGCATTAACCCTCTAGTTTTTAAGAAAAGTGGAAGCTGGTAATCCAGAGTTTGGTCACGATAAGTAAAATTTGACTAAGAATTGTTCCCACTATAAATCCATCTCGAGTTTTTTTTATCGATTCGTCCTAATAGGAGCTTATAAAGCAAATAGTCACCACCATAAATACACAATCAAGTGGGAAGTTCTAAATTATATTTCAGGCAAATAGTTTAGTCTAACAATATTGATATTTATCATTAAAATAAGGGTCATGCTAATTAGTGTACCCGGGGCACTAGTTAAGGAACTACATATAGTAAAAAATGTCTTCAAACTTGTGTATTTCACTTTTTTAAAGTATAAATAATACTATTATCAATACAAAACTTATTTTTTTTAGTATCCTTAACTAGTGCCCGAGAGCATTAGTTAGCATTTTCCTTAAAATAAATCTTGAAGATAAAATTATATTTGTTTTAAAATACTACTTTTCTTTCAAAATATATTAATATAAATAAATTCATTTTGAAATATTATAGAAGCATCTTTTTTTTTTTTTTTTGGTATATTATAGAAGCATCTTTTACGTGGTATGAATGTATGCTGCCATCACATCGACAGTTAATGATCTACTACTATATTTGTGATGCATTATGGAGCTGCCACATCGTACCCAATGCAGACTGTATGGGATTGCTTGTTTGGCGTTGATAGGTGGGGCGGGTGCTAAAGCATGGGTTATTTTAATAGTGGTCCATTATTATTGGACCGTTTGTTTTACACTTGAATTCTCTCCGTTAGCTACTTCTCTTCCACTCTCTTATCTCTCATTCGGCATATAGTTCCTTTGATCTTTTTTATAAGAGATTGTTAAATTTTTAAATCTATTTTTTTTTTTTTTTAAGTAAAAGAGAAAGCAAGATTAACGGAAAGAGACATCCCAACTAGGTTGGCACCCCTCCAAACCCCTAATCAACAAGCCAACTCCCATATATTAATAAATTAAAAGAAAAAAGGTTACAAAGAGACTTGGGGGGACTAGACCAAAACCCAAGTAGGAGCGAAATAATGACAACTGCCTCGTTAAAAACCTTACCTGTAAAACCCATAGGGAAAAATCAGGTGAAGGAAAAAAGAGTGCAGTGCTCCAAAATCAACTTACTAAGACACACAATAACGAAAATTAGGTAAACCATTTTTGTTTCTAAGTAAAAAATCCTTAACCAAATCAGGAGGATCAGACCAAGTATAAAAACCCAACAAAGAGAGGCCATGATTTGCCAAAGCATCTGCAACATGATTGCCTTCACGACAAATATGAGTGACGATACAATTGACTTTACGAAGCATAGTCTTCATATTCTTCCACCGAGTACGCAAGGACCAAGGAATATTGTTAACATGTCTACCAAAAGCACCAACGACAAGTGATGAATCAGATTCCAACCAGAGATGTGACCAATCATTATTATAAGCAATTTCAATAGCACGCATAGCCCCACAAAGCTCAGCATAATACGAGTTAGCATGCCCAAGAGGTTCAGCAAAAGCGAAAACAAAATTAGCATGCATGTCTCGAAAAACACCTCCACAAGAAGAAGCGCCAGGATTACCATGAGAAGCCCCATCTATGTTGCACTTTAACCAAGAAGGTAGAGGGGGGTGCCAAATAATTTCTTTCACCAAAGGAGGTCTAGGGGGATGAAGATTGATATCAAACTTTTTTAAAAAAAGTAAATCCTTGACCGAGTTAGAAGAGACTTTCCTAGTATTGTTGCCCGACAAGAAGGTACCAGCTTGAATCAAACCAATAGCCATAGTCGCAGTAATGAGATTGTTATTATAGCGAATTTGGTTTCTAGCAAACCAAATAATATTGATCAAATTGATAATGGCCGCATTAAGAGTAACTTTGCACTGAGGAGACCAACCCGACTCACACAACGTCCAAATATTGTCTTTAGTAACCAAGTTAAGAGTAGTATCTAAGCAACCTGCAAGCCAAGACCAAAGGTGCACAGCAAAATCACAAGAAAAAAATAAATGAGAAGAGGTTTCTTCATACCTGTGACAAAGGTTGCAAACAGACGGAATTTGACAACCACGCTGACGTAAGTTCTCATCAGTAGGCAATTTATCTAACATTAATCTCCAGACAAGAAGGGACTTGGCTGGAGGGATATCAACACTCCAAATGTAACTGGCCCAGGACAGCGTTGGCCAAGCATGAGATTTAAACTTATAAGCTTCCTTAAGAGTAAGTCTGCCATCATCAGTGAGCTTCCAGAGAAGCTCGTCTTGGTCCTGTTCAAGAGGCAAGGGAATCTCATTCACAAGAGTAACAAGAGTAGGAAAAATATTAGCCAGAGCTTCCGGAATACACCAAGTGCCATTACGAACAAAATCACTAACTCTGGATGAAAGAAGAGAGCTAATATTGGGAGGAATATTAAAGTGAGAAGCCAAGGTATTACCCCACCAATCATCATTCCAAAAGTTGATATTATTACCATTACCAATAAGCCAAGTGGAATTATCCCTAATGCCAGCCAACTCGTCTTTAACACTGCTCCAAATGGAGGAAAAAATGTGATAGTGGATGTGACTATTATTACGAAGAACACGATCTCTAAGAAGAACAGCCCAGGAACTTTGAGAATTAAGAAGATTCCAACCCAGAAGAAGATTAGAGGCCTTGTTGAGATTTATTAAGGATCTAATATTTAAGCCACCTTGAGAGAAGGGGCGACAAACTTTTTTCCAAGAAACCGTGACCAGTTTCCTTTGATCCACATCACCACTCCAAATAAAATTCCTAATAGCTTTTTCCAAGTCTTTAAGCAAGGAGACAGGCCAAGAATAGAGGGAAATGCTATAAACAATCATACTATAAACCACAGACCTTACCATTTGAACCCTACCAGCAATAGAAAGAAGAGAAGCTTTCCAAGAAGAGAGCTTGTATTTAAATCTATTGAATGAATTTAAAAAATGAATTATCTCTTGTAAAAAGGATCGGAGGGACTATTTAAGATTTGTTTGAATTAATTTATTTTTTAGTTTATGTAAAACTGCTTATGCAAATAAATACTCCCTCCGTTTCTTTTTAACTGTCTTTTATTATCATATTTAGCATTTCTATTTAATTGTCATTTTTGTATTTTATGGGTATGATTTGTCAATTATACCCTTTGTCAATTGCTCTTATCTTTTTCCATAAAACCAATTAATGCTATATATTTGGAAAACTAATTTTTTTTTATTTTTTTTTGTTGGTACATAACATATTAAATTATATATTTTTTGTACATAATATATTAAATTTATTGGAAAGAAAAAGTGTGGGCAAAAAAATAGGAATTTATTGGTGGATTAAAACGAGGGTATAATAGGAAGATAACATGTAAAAATACACTTCTTTAATTTGGTGTTATCATTCTAAAAAGACAATTAAAAAGAAACGGAAGGAGTAATTTTTATATATTATTATAAGTTTTTAAATGTAGTTTATGAGAAAATAACATACAGTATTATATTAAGATACACATTTTGTTAGTGACAAAACTTATGAACTAACATAAAAATTTATTTATTTGCATAAATTATTTTCATAAGCTCAAAGGTAAATCAAATCCAAACAGACTCTTACTCTTTTGATAAAATAATTACATATAGCTTATATCTTATAGTTTTTATAAGTTAAAAGATATGCTTGATAATAATATTTTTATTATAAATTTATAGTTTATTTTGTCGACTATTTTTCAAACGTTATTTAAAGTACTTATAACTTATCATTTTTTTCTTCTACTTTTACTCTTATTATCTTAACTAAAAATCACTTTAACCCTTTTTAGTTTATTTTAATTTAAAATATATAATTATGTTTTAGAATACAAAACTTCCATTTTTACCCTTTCTTATTTATGTTTAAGAAAACATTAACTAGTGACCTGGGAGCACTAGTTAAAAAGCTAAATAAGTTAAAATACTTTTGGAAATTTTGCAATCTATATTTTAAATGTATAAAGAATATTATTTTCAGTGTCGTGAGCTTAGCTCAATTGGTTGGACATTGTATTATATATGCAGGAGACTGGAGTTCGAACCTTGATCATCTCACTTATCTACCTTAAGAGTGAAATTTTCAGCCATTAAACTACTTGACAAAAAAGAGAGACTATTTTCAATGTAAAACATAGTCTTTTTAGTTTCTTTAACTAGTCCGAGGTCACTAGTTAACATGATCCTTATGTTTATTATTATGTTATTTTGCATAATTAATATAAATTTTATCATAATTAAGATTTTTTTTATATTATTCTACGTACGCAATTTCGCATTGATAAAGCATGAACTCTATTTTAAAGTATCACAAGTTGGCTAGTGCACATGTACACTTTGACATAGAATATGTAGTATTATACTAAAATAAAATTAAATTTAAAATTAAATTTTAGTTTTACAAAAATATTTCAATAATAATAATAATAATAATAATAATATAAAATATAATTTTGATATAGAAGATATAAAACTCTATTGTTAATTAAGACTGATGCCCATCAACCATAAGTTAATTTGTCAGTCATCCGCTATTGTTATCAAACAGACCTTATAGCTAAAATATTTGAAATGAAATTTATTTTTTCCATGAGTTTAGCTTAGTTGGTAAGAACATCATACTACCTCTGTTCTTAAATATAAGATTTTTTTGTGATTTTTCTTTGTTCATTTTTAAGAAGAGTGATTATAAGTTATTAGTGTTAAATGTTGCAACATAAGATTTTTCTATTTCTATAAGACATTAGCAATGCGAAGTAAATTAATTTTAGAATCCCTCCCCTCCTCTTGTGAACCAAACATATATTTAATCAAAATCTTTTATCTTCTCTTCCCTCTTTTGAACCAAACACATTGGTAATTAAAATTTCTCCCCTCCTCTTCCCTCCCCTCCCCCTATATTAAAATTCATCCTCTCCCGGCCCCTTCTCTGTGTTAAACCAAACAGACCCTTATTATTTCTTTATCAACCTATCTTTAATTATAATGCATATTTTTCGACAATCTACAATAATTACTCTAAAAAAAAAATATTAACTCATGCATTCTCTTTCTTAAAGGGTAAAAGTTTGTAAAAATAATATCAATTATGAACAAATTTAATATTATAATTCCCTTTCTTAATCTATATATGTAATTTTTTCAAAAGAGTGTTATATTTAACGAAAATAGTATGTACTATATATGCAAAAGCTAAAATTCGAAAGCAAAATATTTCACTTATTTATTCTAAGAGTGTTACTTTTAGTCACTACATTATTTGATTTTTTTTTTAATAAAAAATTATTGTCTAAGTCTAACATTTCACAATTCACATTTTCGTCAAAAAAACATGTTACACATGACATAAAAAAAATTCATATTTTTTATACCTCTCTGCTTGCCAAATGGCAATCCATCCATATATGTGAAATGTAACTTTTCAAAGTTTTATACATAACACATATTT
Source organism: Trifolium repens (assembly GCA_030408175.1). Lineage (NCBI taxonomy): Eukaryota > Viridiplantae > Streptophyta > Magnoliopsida > Fabales > Fabaceae > Trifolium > Trifolium repens. The sequence goes on from CP125847.1 coordinate 15,361,294, forward strand.
GCTGTAAAAAAAGTTTTATACATATTTATTATGAAGTTGCTTCCACGTTTGCTGAAAAATCTTATCTATAATTCTTAAAATGACCATATATGACTAGGGATGTCAATGGATATATCGATACATGGACGCGGATACCGGAGTGTGATATTCGTGTCTGTTCCGTCAGACAAATATGATATCCATGTTCGCTCCATATTCGTGCGGATATCCGCTAAGTGAGTAATCCACAAATATTGAAGTATCCGCGCATATAACAAATATCCATGAATGATATTTGTTTATTAAAAAAACACATTATTGAAAGAAAAAAAATAGTTTTTCTTAAAGACAAAACATTAACACATAATATTCATAAATTTTGCTCTTTTTTTTTTGTCAATTGTAAGAAGTTGAAAAGTTTTTTTCTCAAAAAATAAAATGGAAAGATAAAATATAAAAATACTAGAATTTATATGTAAGTAGATATATTTAAGTAATTTTACTAATTATTTAGCCGATATGGACATCCGCGGGCGCGGATAGTATTAAACTCATATCCGTATCCATTAAATGCGGATAATTAAAATATCCATTTATTTTAGCCGTTAATAACTTAATATCCATTAAGCTATCCGCTCCATATCCATGACGGATTTTATCCGCAGATATCCGCGGGTATGAATATTTTTGCCATCCCTACATGTATCCGTGCACTTGTTAAACATGTTAAAAATGAAAATAAAAGATAAAAGTAGTAATGATAAGATAACTTTTTACACTTTTAAAACATTGAATGCAAAATTTTCACTTTTTTTTTCCATAATAATTTACTTAATTACTATACCGGATACACTTTTTTGCATTTTTCTTCTTAAAGTAAGAATAATAAATAAAAATATTACTATTTAGTAAGAAATATTTACGCAAGAAAAAGATGAATTCACAAAATTAAAACATTTGACTGATTAAAAATTGGCTAATTAACCATATATGAGAAAGAGTACGTAATTATAAGTTATTAGTGTTAAATGTTGTTACATAAGATTTTTTTTTTCATGCCGCAATTTTTTTTTTTACTGAATAACATTTTCCATAAATAAAAGGATAACAAGAAACAAGCATCAATTAGATGCAGATGAAAAATAGACGCCACAATCTATAAAATTGGTTTATTTTTTTTTTTAAAGCAATTTCTATGAATTAGATCCAAGTCACTACAATGGTAAGAAAATTACTGAAAATGCAAGCAAATTCTAATCACAAAACTTAAAAGGAAAACTCACTCATATTTTTATAAGAAAATAAATTAATTCATTACAAACTCCAAAAACTTAGAGGAAAACTCACTCATAATTTTCATAAGAAAAGAAATTAATTAATTTCAAACTTGATATCAATGAGCACCTACCTGAATACTTTTATGAAATTTTATATTAACTAGGGATAGTAATGGGTAGAATAGGATAGAGTGCGGATTTTACATTACCTAAATTCGTATCTAAAATCATCACCTGAACCTAAACTTAAAGGTTGTTTGGGTGGCAAAACAAAACCCACACCTGTTGGATTCGAGTTTTTCCACCCAAATTCGAACATGCAAAATTAATTACCTTCTCGAACCCAGCTCGAATCCATTGGTTTTTTCCCTTTTCATGACAACGTTTCAATATTCAATTGTTTTTTGCAATAAAAAACTGTAAAATTCTAAATAAAATACAAACTTTGTATAAAACCTAAAGTATTAATAACATAGTTTGCAAATGACAATACAATGATAATATAGTTTGGTAACATATTCTTCAACATAGACTTTCAAGAAATTAAATTACAATTAAAATTAAGGGGTAATTACGTAGTTTAACATTTAACATTGTGTGGTTTCAGGTGTGAGTTTGAGTGATCCCGCACCCGATGTTTCGGGTGTCACCTGAACCCAATCAACTTGAGTTTTTACCTGTTAATTAACTTGAGTTCGACCTCTATATAAGTAAAATCTGACCAACAATTATTTTAATGTGTGTCACAACTGAACATTCTCAATCGATTCGTCTTAAAAAAGCTCATTCTAATGCTAAACGCTGACAACAAAATCATCTAGTGTGTGTCGCAACTGACAACAATAGTCTTTAATTAGTTACTTATATAGAGGATAACAACATGCAGTACAAAAATTATAAACGGTTTACTATAAAGTTTTCGTTCAATTTTACAATTTGTATTTATCTGTTTACATTCACCCATAAAATTGATATCCCATTTTAAAATCACTTATTTTTTGTCTATATATTAGATTTTTATATGGAAAATAAATGATGATTTGACACATTTTATATGATCACATACAATATGATAATGTAATCCAATTAGTAATTGATATTTCATTAATTAAATTATAAAAGTAAATAATATATGAAATTCAAATTGAAGTTTTATTATGAGTTTTCTTGTAATATATTTTTTGACTTTGATTGTAACGCTCCTAATCGATTCGCATGCAACAATTAATTTAAATCATTCAACATACAAATCATCAAGGCATTACTTAACACAAAACAACTAATAGCATGCATTTAATTCGCTTAAGCCAACGGAAGCATCAAAACTACTATACTAATAAGTTATAGCAATCAAATCCAAGCATGCAAGTCATAAATCATATTACAACTTCAACTAGGCACTTCCACAATGAAGACCCATCATATAATCCAAGATAATCCAACAAGTAATAAAAGATAAGATAATATAAGTAGCAAGGTCATACATAAAATCTCAAACAAGCGAAGAACCGAATACTAGTCTAAGCAAGGTTACAAGTATCAGAGCATATCCTAAACCTCTAAGCTTCTAGGATTCTCCTATCCTTCACCTTACCAAGCTATGCTAGTCCTCACGAGCTAAACTCCAAAGCCACGGGATCACTCCTCAAGTGGAGAATCTGGACCCAAACCATTACATATACACAAAGATAGAGAGTTAGTTGCAATTCAAGTCTATAATAATAAGCATAGTATACACTTATATTATATAAACAAACATAACAAATTAAATCATGCATATACCACATCGTATTAGCAATCTTCAACAACATAGCAATATCACACTTATTAATAAGAATTAGATCATCTAATCAAATCCACACAATCCAAACATCCATAAGATCATAATGGAATGCGATCACAATTACCAATTATCAATTATCAATTAGATCACATAATTCCCTAATGCAACTAGTGCAAATACACAATGTATGTCACCCTAGACATATCTAATGCATGTGGTACCATCGTCTTTATTAGAGTATCTCACCTCTAATATCCGTCTTTATCAAATATTATCATTTGATATCCTCTTTATTAGAATCCACATGATCCTAATATCCGACTCAAAAGATGAATGCATGAATGCACACATACCAAATAGTGATGATAATACTGTACTCTACTCATGGATAATAGGCCACTCATCCCTATTATTCCTTCTTTAAGTTATTATTAACTTATCTCAACACATCGTTATATCATCATTAAGGTATACATTCAAGCATTACATAATAACATATGTTATCTTAGCTACTCATAGCTCAATCTCAATCAACATACTCATATAAACATGTTATCATCATACCAACTCAAGGTTCAATCAATCCATACATATAACATATTATAAGACCAAATCTAAACATGTTATAAGCTCACTCTCATCATACAACATGAAGAAATTTCTCAAAAACAGGTCATGGTCGCTGAGCGACTACCAGCGATGAAACAAGTGAGAAAAGGCAGACAATTCATCGCTCAGAGCGAAAGCTGGCGACGTCTGGTCGCTGGCGGTCGCTACTGGTCGCTGGGCGACCACATGAATTTCTGGGTTCGCGAAGAACACATGAATCCTGGCTTGAAGCGACGGATTGGTGGCTTAGCGAGCAAACCCAGATTTTCATGCTCTGCTCACGGGTTCACATAGAAATCACATAAAAACCACGAATTTCATGTCATAAACTCTTAAAGCTATCACATTTAAGCATACATATCATCTATAGACCTAGAAGTACAAGTTCTAACATCATCAAACATCATTTCAAGTAGAAAGTAGAGATTTTTCCTCATTTTGCTTAAAACCCATTTTCAAATATCAACAACAACAATTCTCATATAACACACGAAATTGATGATTGAAATAGCAATTAGGATCATGTAATAACATATCAACATCATACATTAGCACAGAAAATCATTAAATCACATTCCCTTGATTTTCCCTTCCCTACCAAAAGAGATGAGAGGGTTTGGGTATGGAGAATAGGCATCTCCCCCCTCTTTGATCATCTCACATGAATTGTAAACTACTCTCTAACCTTAAGTGATGATGAATTTCTGATTTCCTCTTCCTCTTAAGCTTTCTCTATTCTTCCCCTCTACTTCCTTCTCTTCAACTTTCTCTTTCTACCTCTTTCTATTCTTTTTCAAAGTTATGAGTATTATCTCTCTATTCTCATCACTCTAACCTAAACCTACTTAGCCAAAGACCATAATGTCCCTCTTACTAACTTAAGCTCATTAACACTCAAGCCCAACTCTTATTATCATTCTCTAATAAAACTTATCCTACTCAAAACACTACTCTTTCCCAAAATAGCCATAATTCTTAATTAATTACTAACTCATTATAAAATACTATAAAAAGGCTAATTAACTCTAATTAAAAATAAAATAAATAAATACGGGTGTTACATTGATCATTCAATATTATTAGGTATGTGTCATATAATTTAAAAATATGTTAAATAAATATTTTTAAGTATAAAATCTGATGAAGGGACCAACACTATGTTATTTTAAAATGACGGGATCAATTTTGTGAGCGAATGAAAATAGGAAATCAAATTGGTAAACCTAAACTGTTTTTAATTTGTCAAAAATATTAAAGAAACACTTATTTTAAATATTATTTTTTTGTGACAGAAACTTTGTACCGTATAAATTTTTTACAATAAAGCTATAATTAGTATTTGTGATTATTTTCTCATTTTTATTTAGAAGATATAAGAAAAAAATACCTCCCACGTACAAATTATATATCTTTCAACAGTATTTTATAGTCACTCATAAATAATGAGAAAACAATTAAATGGTATACCAAAAATATGAAGTTGACAAATGACAATTAATTTTAGAATGATCGAAAATATGTTTTTGGAAAGAAAGAAAATTCACAAAAGCAAGAAAAGAACACTTGCACAAAGTGAAATGGGTCATAGCTGTCCATTTTGTTGGCCATATGTTTACTTAAATTTAAAAATTTAATTTAGAGTCTTAAATTTAAAGTAAACAGATTAAAGCAGGCACAATGATCTTTCTGAACTCAACTTAGATCGACATAAAACTTGACACCTAATTTTTATAAGAGTTTAACAAATATTCACTCTGTGTCAATGTAAATTAATTTTACAATGACAATCAATAAAAATAATTCAATCTTCTATATTATATCAAGAATGTAGAGTGAAGTGGTGTAATATGATAAAAATATAATTATAATTGATTGACACTATAAAATTATTTTACATTATCAATATAATTTTTTTTTTATTTATAAAACTTTATTTAGATCTTTTGACCATGCTCCTTTTGGAAAGTTAGGGAGAGAAAAAGTGTGTGATCTCCTTATAACTTTGGACTACTCTTCTTATCAACTAGAATTTATATTGATATATCAACATGCAATTATGCGTACTTTTTAGGAGTGTTAGAAAACTTTTTTTTTTAACATTTACAAAAACACTTACTTTTCTATTAATTGAAATTAATTTGGATATCTTACTTTAAAAATATTTCTACATAGAGTAGTGAGACCAAAATAAGTTTCATTCAATTTAAAAGTAAATACTAAAGAGAATATTGTAAATATAGTATTTTTAGTTAATATTTCTCTTTCCTTTTCGTCGGTCGGCCTCCTTGCTCCTTCTTCGATTTCGGTGCTGTTTGATACTCTCCGTTCGCCGGCGTTTCTGTTTCTCCGGTGTTTTTGGTTGTTCCAGTCGGCGGTTTGATGGTTTCACTTGCTGCGGTTTGCTCCGGTTCCGATCTTTGGGTTGGATGGGTCGTGGGGTCTCGTCGATAGGATTGAGTTTTTGCTTTTTATTTCTGTTTGCCGTTGTGTTTTCAGGTTTGGGTTGGTGAAGGTTTGTTGGTATTGCTGTTTTGATGGTTGTGTTTGCTTTGGTTGCTGGTGGTGTTTACAACCGGATGTTCTTCTTTGGCGTCTGGTAGTTCGTGTTCAGAGACTGGGTGGTCGTAGACTTTTGGCCTCTTGTTGTGGTATGGTTTTGCAAACCCGAAAGGGTATGGTTTCGAAAACCCGAAAGGGTTTGGTTCTGTTAACCCGAAAGGGTTTGGTTGGTTTCGAAAACCCGAAAGGGTTTGGTTCTGTTAACCCGAAAGGGTATGATTACTTTTTAAATCTCGCTGTGTTTGGTGGTCTGGCTGCGTTGTCTCTCTGTTTTTTCCAGGTCTGTTGAGATCTGCAGGTTTCAATTCGTCTAGTCTGCCTACACTCCGGTGATTTTGTTGCTCGAAAGAGCTTTTATGCTTGCTGCGTTGTTCAGGGAGTTGTTGGCACTTGGGGTTTGTTACCGTGTTGGCGGTCGCTCAATTCGCCGTTTTATAACTCTAACTGTCTTGACAGAGGTTTGCTTCTCATTTTTTGTAACTTGGTTTCGCGCCCGTACGCGGGTTCGCTGGGTTGCGCCTGAGATTGTTGGATTTTTGTTAGGATAGTTTAGAGTGGTTCCACTAGGTCTGTTTTACTTTGTTTTATTCCCTTTTGGGTTGTACCTGGGTCAGGTTTTATGTCCCCCCAGTCTTTGTATCGTTCTCCTTTTATTTATCTTATTTCTCTTTTTGATTAAAAAAAAAAGTTAATATTTCTCTTACATGGGATGTGTACGTAGAGAGTATCGTACATGTATTATGGCTAAATTGTATTTTGTTTTAAAAAAGGTTATAACCACAATCGCACTAAGGACCCATTTGAATTTAGCTTATGAAAAGAATTTATGTAAATAAATAAATTTTTAAGTTATTCATAAGTTTTCTCTAATAAAAATTGTATTTTTATAATATGTTTTTTCATAAACTACCTTGAAAAATACTTATAATAATACATAAAAACTTATTTATTTGCATAAATTATTTTGCATAAACTCAAACATAAACTAATCCAAACAAACCTTAAATTTTGAGTGAGATCGTAGAGTTTCTCTCCAATTTTTAAACAAATGGTTACTATATATTTTAATATATAAATCTATTTAATACAAAACAATTAGAAATTTTTCATTTATATATTTTATTTCTTTTAAGAAAATCCATATGCTAAAAAATTTATAATAATAGACACATTTTTTTCTTTTAAGAAAATCCATATGCTAAAAAATATTCCTCATATACATGGTTCCCATAGCCCTACTAATTAAGATAAATTCTCTTTTTTTTTTTTTACTAAAATAAAAAGATATTATTTTATTGAAGTTGGTAGAGTATATCTGATTCAAGTACAAATGTAACACTGATAAAAATAAAAAAGTTTGAATATGCGAATAAACTCACAACATTCTAGCTAACAACATAAAATTGTATACTCATGGGCAACAAATAATGTGATAAAATCAAAGTAACCGAAATACCTAAGTTAAAAATCTGCATTGTTAACGAACTTAGTCATTTGTGAATCAATAGTTAACCGAAGTTGATATGTCAATTCAACGAAACGAACACCGCAATAAGACGAGAAAACAAACAAATACCGCAACAAGACGAAGAAACAAACAAACAAAACACCAATACGAGAAATCAAACGAACACCCCACAAAGACATGAAATCAAACAACATCGCACTAAGACGACATAATCACACAAAGGAAAAAAAACTAATATATGTGAAAATTATTTATTTAAAAATTAAATAGATGAAAAATACACAGTGATACAAAGATCCAAAACCACCATTTTTTTTGATAAAAAAAATGAAAAAACATAATTAAAAAATGAACTTATCTCTGTAAAAAACTAGTGGTCGCTAGCTACTTATACTCACAAAATTAATCTTTATTAAAGTTGAATTCACATCACAAACACTATAAATCATACTTTTTTATTTTGTAATGTAGCTAACACTATGTTACTTGTTTTCCTAGGTAACCACTTCCCATATCTTTTGCTTTCCCCTTTGTTCCACGTACATGCTTTTGCACTATATATAGAACTTCTTTGCTAGAAGAAATAACGTATAAGGAGACAACAACAACAACAAAAGAGTAAGAAAAGAGCAAATTAAGAAAAGAGAAAAGAAGAAAATTAATAATGGAATGGAAGACATATTATTTGGATATGATCCTTGTACCATTAGGATTTTTTATGACTATTGGTTATCATGTATGGTTATGGCATAAGCTTCGATCAGAGCCTTTTTCCACTACAATTGGAATCAATGCTCATGCTAGACGATTTTGGGTGCCTAGCATGTTGAAGGTATATTATTCTATATCTATTGTTATATATTATGTTGTAATTTTTTTATTTGATTTGTTAATTATTACTCATAGTGAAAACATGTCTAAAACAATCTAGTACTCAATTATTAAATATTACCTATATTTATTTATTTTTTTACAAAAATATTACATATTCTCTTATAATCTATCAATTCGTTTGAATTTGACTTATTTTTGAGTTTATAAAAATAATTTATGGAAAAAATAAATATTTAAGTTAGTTTATAAGTTTTTACTAACAAATATTGCTTGATTATAAACTATTTTCTCATAAACTACTTTAAAAATCATATAATAATACAAAAAAAACTTATTTATTTGCACTAGTTATTTCGCATAAGCTCAAACATTAGTCAATCCAAACGGGCTCTATATACATATCCAATCCAATAAGCCAAATATATACACCAGTTATCTGAAATAGTTTACTTTTTAGGATTATTCAATAACTAATATATCTTATCCATATTATAAACCAAATACATCTGTTACTCAATAAATTTAAAATGTGATTTTTTTTCTCATAAAAAAATAAAATAAATCGTATTTTCTCATTTTATATTTTATATTAATCACCACTTAACTTTTGCTTTAATAACTCTACTCTATTTTTTTTTTTTTACACAAACTCTACTCTAAATTGTTTACTCCTGGATGAAGATTTCATTAAATTCTAACGGGAAGAGAGCATAACTACAAACTCTTTCTTTAGTAAAAAAAAAAACTACAAACTCTTTCTATGGAAAATTCTAATATGATCATGTCCATAGTGGATCATATTGATAAAAATGTTTAAAACATGAATAATAAATGCCGTCACTTAGATTCAGAGATTAATTAATATTCTTTAAAAAAAATTATAATCGAATAAATAATTTAATTAATACCGATTTAATTAAAACAACAAGAAATAAATATGCATCTTATATTAAACCATAGTAAGTTAAATTACTTTTAAAGTTTTAAAACTACTGACTTAATCTTGTTTAGAGTCTAACACCCTATATAATATTGAATATTAGACAGAACAGAACCACAAAATCTAAACAGAATTGGAATCCCTTTTTTTGAAGGAATAATTGGAATCCCTAGATTTTGAAATATACCTTTGACCAAAATAATTTAGGGCCTTTTGCAAAATATGATATTGCCCCTTTAAAAGTGGGTTAGTAACTTTAAATTATAAAAGGCAAGCCAAAAAAGAAAACACTTCAAAAGAAAAACACAAAGGTGAGTAGAATATGAATCTACTTCTTTAGTGTTATTGTTTTGATTGTAATCTTTGCCAAGAAAAAGAAAATAATAAATTACCCTTTTAGCATGTTTTATATTACAATTTACACTTTTTTCTTCGAAAAAGAAATATATAAATTAAATTAGAGTTTAATTTTTATTAACAGTCAATCAATGTAAAAAGTTTTATATTACCATGTTATTAGGACAAAGTTTCCACCGCTGTTAACGACCTATGTGACGTGACACACAAAATGAGTTATTTTCTTCCGATCGAATTCCTTACGTAATAGTACAAACTAAATGAATCAAAAGTTTTGTTACTTTTTTTATGTGCATCTATAGGGTACATGACAATGATATAAGTGACTTAATTGTCTCCCATATATTTCAAAACATTATGAACTCTTATGCTCAAATTGAAAATTATGTTATTTTCAGGATATTGAAAAGAAGAACATCCTAGTAGCGCAAAGTCTTCGAAATCTTATAATGGGATCGACTCTTATGGCCACCACATCAATTCTTCTATCGGCTGGCTTAGCCGCCATAATAAGTAGCACTTATAGTGTAAAAAAGCCTCTTGACGACGTTATCTATGGTGCTCATAGCGAATTTTCGGTAGCACTTAAATATGTGACACTCCTTACCATATTCTTATTTTCATTTTTCTGCCACACTCTATCAATTAGGTTTCTCAACCAATTAAGCTTACTTATTTGCACCCCACAAGATGTTCTTTCCATGGTTACTCCTGATTATTTGGGAGAGATTTTGGAGAGAGGAACTACTTTGAACACTGTTGGAAATAGGATTTTCTACTCTGCTCTTCCACTTATGCTTTGGATATTTGGTCCTGTCTTGGTTTTCTTGTGCTCATTGGTTATGTTGCTAGTGTTTTACAACCTTGACATTGTTTGTGGGAGTGGAAAAGCAAAGACAATACTTAATGATGAAACCAACTATGTGTAATTTGATTAGCTATGCATATAGATAAGATTAAAGAAAATGAGCCGTATTATACTAGTAGTATACTCTTTACAGTGAAATTTATTAGAAAAACTGCGAAATTCAATTTAATTTATGAGAGAAAGATGTGGATTTTTTATTTTCTTTTAAAATTAAATTGAGTTTCTTAATTTTTCTAATGATTAAAATAAATTTTCAATTAATTGAAATTTATATGAATCTCTCATTAGTTAATCATGTGGAGCACATAATTTAATGGGATTTATTTGAATTTCGTTCAATTGGAAGAGTATGTGAAAAGAATGTGTTGGTGGCGTTTTAATATTAATACGTGAATACTAGTACGTGTCATTGGTGTATATGGTTTACAACTGTAGTCCCAAAATGTAAGAAAAAAAAATTATATTTATTAAGCAAAGTAAAATATGATAATTTGAAGTATGATTTTTTTTGTGTTTTTCTTGAAATAAGTTTCATGAGAAGATGTAAAAAGAATTTTTATTGATTATAAAGAAAAGAAGAGAGAGAGAGTAAATTAAATGCAATTTGTATTTTATTTTATAAGAATAAGTAAAAGTAAATCTTAAAAATGTTTAAAGTTAATTTTTTTTCCTTATAATTTGAGACAAAAAATAATGTTTTTTGTTTTATAATTTGGGACAAATAAAAGTAGTGGTACTTTCATGACCCCAAAAAAAAAGTAGTGGTACTTTTATTGCTCACAAAAAGCAGAAGGGCACAAATGCTCTACATAAATAATTCTAATGGTTTTTTTTTTTTACAATGACTAACAGCCAGACAGAGCGCGTTCCGTGCCTGTCTGTATCTACTATATATGCAAACTTATGTAAAAAAATACATTATGTTATGGTGAGTTTGTTAATAAAAGATTTTTCTTGTTAAAAAAAATGCATTATAGAATAGATACATATAAGGGAGAAGTTGATAATTTTTATTTGTGTAACTGTTGGGTAGTTAGTAAGGGTAAAATGGGAAAATAAAAAAGTATACACCAAAATCTCCAATCTCTTTTATATATAGTTATAGATAAAGCTATCATAAACTCACACATACAAAGTGGAGTGACTAGGGATCGAATTAATCCCGATTATAAATGTTCGGTCTAATAATTTCGGTATTTTCTGCCAATTGAGCTAGGACTTCTGGACAATTTCAATGGCTTTTCTACTGACATTGATTATGATTACCTATAAATTTTTGTTTGTTTTCATCGAATTCTTTTCTTGGTGGCACATAATGTTTATATTATTGCACAATGATTGAGTTCGCCCAATTAATTGTTTATTATTTTTATTGAATTATAGTTTTTATCTTATTTTTTTTACAAACGGTCTTTATTTTTCACTGCAATATTTTTTAGCTATTATAATATCCATTTTAAATAGATTAAAAAAAACACTATTGTATGATATAATCCGAAATTACTTTTACCAAAGCTTGTTGTGTGCCTTACGTTTTTTTTTTTTTTTTTTGCTATTTAAATATTGAATGTTGTAAGAATAATTTTTTTCGAAATTTTTTACCATTGTCGTCCACTATTTAAGTAACAGATCAATCGATGGCAAAATCTCCTACTCTAGTCAAAAGTCGCTAATTTTAATTAGCCACTTGAGTGGCAAAAATGCCTATAAATAGGCACGTTTAGAAAACTGAGGGTTCACACCTCTTTTTCTGTTTCTTTTTTATTTATTTATTATTATTGTTAGTTTGTTTAGTTTTTATCATTTCGTGTGTAAATGACTGCATAGTCCTTCATCGGCTAATCATACTACACCCAAATTAGTGTTGTTTAGTCACATGGTTGGGTACTTGGGTGCGATATATTAATTAACGAGACTTTTTCTGTCATAATAATTAGGTACAATATGACTAATCGAAAGATTCAATAGTGATCCTTTAAAATATGGTAGTTGATTTAATGCTGCCGGTAGAATCGAAGCCAAAACATGTCGAACCTGCAAAACTTTTATGTCCATGCTTTAAGATGGATCTAGGCATTCAGGACTTCCGCGTACCTGTTGAAAACTTTGGCTGAACAGTCAATTTCTGCTTCGGGGACAAAATTTCACAAGAAAACTGTTTATTTTAATTAGCGATTAAAATTAAGTGGACAACTCATCGTTAGTTAGTTCAGTAGTGATCGACGTTGAACTTGGTAGGAAGGACTATTATTCGATCCCCCGCAACTGTGATCGGGAGGAGACTGAAACTACTTTGATCCCAGAACTGACCCCGAACTAATTTCAATTGGTGGTGAAAAAAAATATATTAAGTGGACAAATCCACGTTATTGTCTCTTGTGATGTATTGAAGGTGTGCGAGTTGGTGCTTTATTTGCTCATGAGGGATGTAGTTTTTTTTTTTATCTCTACTGGTGGAGAAATTTGAAGAGTTTGCACACATTTTATACAAATTTCTTTTATAAGCTTTCATGAAAATAAAAGCTTAAAAATTATTATGCAGAGACTGCAGCTTACAAATATTATTAAGAATGTGCACACTTAGAATTAGAAGTAAACAAAATCAAGTTATTACAAATAATTAGTAAAGTCACAAAGATCTACATAAACTTAGACATGTTACAACTTATATACTGTACAAAATATGTAAAAGAAAACTAACTTAAGAAATCTGAGCTCAATCATTCAAGAAAACCAAATAAGCAGTATTTATGGTTTAGTCTTCAAGCATGGGAAAAGCAGTAGTAAGCGAATCAAGACCAAAACCATTAAAAGGAGAAAAAAAAAATCAAATTAGGAACATGACATAAGTCTGAAAACTGTAGAAAAGGGAATTAATTGAAACCAATATCAAAACTTTTACCGAACCAAACTCACCGACCTCAACAATTACGGTTAGTAATCAGAGGATTCCACGGTTCTATGATGTACTCCGGTCTAAGTTACGTAGTAGTACGAACCTTAGAGTACACTCTGATTTACGTTAAGTAGTTTTAACCGTAAAATTTGACTTACACGTATACTCTGCTTTAAAAATTTAAATAATTAAAATTTATATTTAATAATTGTATTTAATAATTAAACATAAAAGTTTAATTTAATTAATATTATATTTAGAAATTAAAATTTATATTTAAAAATTAGATTTAATAATTAAATTTAAGAAGTAAGAACATTCGTATTGGATCAACACATGTACTCCGGTTTAAGTTGCGTGGTAAGAACCCTAGAATTTTACCTAGACGTACACTCCGCTTTAAGTTAAATAATAAGAACCCAAAAATTTGACTTACACGTATACTACGGTTTAAGAATTTAAATAATTAAAATTTATATTTAATAATTGTATTTAATAATTTAATTTAAAAATTTAATTTTATATTATATTTAGAAATTAAAATTTATATTTAAAAAATGTATTTAATAATTAAATTTAAAGAGTAAGAACCTTCGTATTGGACCAACACATATACTCTGGTTTAAGTTACGTAGTAAGAACCCTAGAATTTGACTTACACGTATACTCCAGTTTAAGAATTTAAATAATTAAAATTTATATCTAATAATTGTATTTAATAATTAATTTAATTTTAAAATTTAATTTAATATTATTATATTTAGAAATTAAAATTTAAAATTGTATTTAATAATTAAATTGAAGGAGTAAGGACCTTCAAATTGGACCAAGACAAGTACTACGGTTTAAGTTACATAGTAACAACCCTATAATTTGACCTAGCCGTACACTTCGATTTAAGTTAAGTACTAAGAACCTTAGAATTTGACTTACACGTATACTCCGATTTAAGAATTTAAATAATTAAAATTTATATTTAATAATTGTATTTAATAATTAAATTTTAAATTTTAATTTAATATTATATTTAGAAATTAAAAATCATATTTAAAAATTGTATATAATAATTAAATTTAAAGAGTAAGATCCTTTGTATTGGACCAACACATGTACTCTGGTTTAAGTTATGTAGTAAGAACACTAAAATTTGTTCTAGGCATACACTACGATTTGAGTTAAGTACTAATAACCTGAGTATTTGACTTACACATATACTCCGGTTTAGAATTTAAATAATTAAAATTTATATTTAATAATTGTATTTGATAACTAAATTCTAAAATTAAATTTAATATTATATTTAGAAATTATAATTAAAAATTGTATTTAATAATTAAACTAAAGGAGTAAGAACCTTAGTATTGGACCAACACATGTACTACGGTTTAAGTTACATACTAACAATCCTAGAATTGACCTAGATGTACACTTCAATTTAAGTTAAGTACTAAGAACCCGAGAATTTGACTTACACGTATACTCCGATTTAAGAATCTAAATAATTAAAATTTATATTTAATATCATATTTAGTATTATATTTAGAAATTAAAATTTATATTTAAAAATTATATTTAATAATTAAATTCAAGGAGTTAGAACCTTCGTATTCAACCAACACATGTACTCTGATTTAAGTTACATAGTAAGAACCCTAGGATTTGGCTTAGGCGTACACTCTAGTTAAAGTTAAGTAGTTTTTTTTTTTTTTGACGGATTAAGTTATGTAGTTATAACCTTAGAATTTTGACGGATTTATATTTTTTTTAAAAAAATGTTCAGAATAATAAAACTTAAATCAAATCCCTAAATCAATTGTTACCAAAAAAATTCCTAAATCAATTGTTTCAAAATTTTTCACTTTCTCATCATTCTCTCTCACGACAGAATCCAATTGCATCTTCTCCATCAAATCCATGAAAACCCTATTATGAGTTTTGAAAAAAAAATTAACAACAAATTTTCCCTTATTTGAAGAAAATTTAGATCTAGAAAGAAAAAAGATGAAGATTCTATATATGAAGATTCTTCCGCTTATCCTTGTCATCATTATCACCATAGTCAACTTCATCTTTATCATTATTCTCAACTTAGGAACCCTAAACAACAAAGTAGGTTCATGAAACACAAATTTGAAACACAAATTTGGAATTTCAGGGTTTCTCAATCCTTTTATTAAAATAAACAATTATTATATTATTATTATTATTATTCAATTCTGAATTTAAAAAAGGGTAAATCGACAGTGGAGGGTGGTGGACGGTGGTGGAGGATGATGGTGTTGCAAAATGGAGAGAAACAAAAGATGAAGTTTAAAATTAACAAAAGTACAATTTATCAAAATTGATAGTCTAAAATATACTTAATTGAAAATATAGGCAGTTAAAATTACTTTGTGATAAAAAATTACTTATATGTTTGATTTTAATAATTGACTCCACTTAGCTGAATCTGATTGGTGTCATGTGAGCTGAGGGTAATTGCCTCCAATTTATAAAATGATAGAGGAGTAATCACCAAAAATTTAAAACTAATTTTTCATTGATTTGATTGATAATTATTACATGTATAAGATAAGATAGAAAATTGACACAATTTTTATCCTAAAGACTTAAAGTGAATGACTCATTATTATATGAGAAGGATCTAGAATCAATTTAATAAACAAATAAATAAATAGTAATAAAAATAAGGGTTCCGCTAAAATGTGCCGTAAGGGGACATAATAAGGTGCATTTATTAAACTGATATCATATTTAATTTACTTTAAAAGTAGCATTAGTCAACTTTAATAATTACTAATATAAATAGTCCACTCTTGTTATTAATTATGTCAAAGAATTGGTAAGACAAAAAACTATACGGCTGCCAAAGAATGTTTGATACACGTGCGCCCATATTTTTAGTAAGGTTTTTTATTTTATTTTTAAGTTGAAAACAAAAATTAAATTATATACTGAAAAAAAAACAAAAATTAAATTATGAGTTATATAAAATTCCAAAATATATTAGCAATTCAAAAGCCAAAATAGCATTAACAATTGTTAACATCACAACAAAAATTGCACAAAAAAGAAGTGCACAAAAAAAAGTGGAATATTATCATTTAAGATAAAAATAAAGGTGCACAAAAAAAAAGTTTGATTGTTAGCAAATGGAAAAAAAATCTGATGTACATAAAAGTGTGTGTAGCTAATCTGTCAAAGTAGCAATTTTGGTGAAATCTTTATAAAAACAAGTTGGGTCATGTTAATTTGTGCTCTTAGGGCACATGATAAGCTATCTTAAAGTATAAATTTGCATTTAATAGCATAAGAGAATTTAATGTTTAAAAGGTACAATTAACAAGTTACAAGAGAGTATTACTATATTTGTATTTTTAACATGTGTTAACATTTCCCAAATATGTTTTGTTTTAATTAGATAATTAAAGTGGAATAATTATCATTTAATTATGAAAGTGGAATAAGTGAGATTAAATGCACCTTAACATGTGCCCTTGGGGCATAGGTTAGCATTTGCCTAAAAATAATCTGTCCTTAAATTCACACTGGATCCTTCTTTTCCTCTACATCGTCATCTTTTTGTTTGAAAAGCCGTCACCTTTTTCGTCACCTTTTTCTTTGAAACCCTTCACAATGACCAAAATGACATCTTGCTCACCTTTCACTCTAGACGGCAACGACAAACCAGTAAAATCACCACCATTCACCACACATGAACACATGAAAGCAGCTTTGGCCATCTCTCTCGCTCTCTTTGTGATGATTGCTCAAATGCTGAGCCTACACTTCCAATCTCAAGTCCCACCGGGTTCAACATCCTCAGCGCCAACCTCAAATCCAACTCTAGCCAGCACCATTAAAGATCGCCACACAGCTTTTACTTCAGTAGGATTGGTGATAGTGGCAGAGCTAGACGAAAACATTGGGGGGCCGCAACAGTGTTTTAAATTTTTTTATGGTAGTTAAAAATGTTTAAATCGTTTAAACATTAACGGTGCTCAATAAAAATGCAATAATAATAATTTTACTACAACTAATGTTCTTTTTATGTAAAAAAATTCAATAAAATGTATAAATCGTTTAAAGTTTAAGGAAAAAATAATAATAATCATATAAAATTTAAGCATGGCTGTATCATACTCTTATTGAAAAAAATTAGAGAAATATAACAAAATAAAAAACAAAGTGACTTGTGACTTATACAAGTGAAAACTCTAAAAGAAAATTAAGTTCATATTCAATTTGACTATTAGAAGAAAATTAAGTTATTATCAAACTTGTGTGCTATTATTAAAAACCCACTAAATTAAAATATATAAAATCATAATCCAAACTTATATATTGACAAAAAAAATCAACTTTATACAATAACAACAAAAAACCTAAATATTCAAGCAAATATTATTAACTAACAGAGTAAAAAACTAACAATAAATTTGAAAAGGACACAACACCAGGAAAAGAAAAACAAAAAAAAAAAATAAAGGACCAAGCAAAAAGAATTAATTAAACCAAATAGTAGATTAAAAAATTTGGGACTAATAAAGTCGAGATAAAATTCTACAAAGTGAATATGTGAAAAGAAACTTTAAAATAACGAGAGGGGGAGTGAGTAGATAAGCTATTTGGTACCTTAAATTGCATAGAAGGAACTATGCAGTTACGCTATTTGATCTAATTTTCAAAAAATAAGGCTCCATGATTAAAAAAAATCAAAGCCACTATATATATATATATATATATATATATATATATATATATATATATATATATATATATATATATATATAAATCATATTCCATAACAAAGCTTATTTCAACATTTATTATGAACAATATTATCAGTAAATATAAGTTGTATGCCTCCAACTCTTATTGAAAAAAAAAAAAACAAAATAAGGGACACATCAAAAATAAAAAACAAAGTGACACATGACTATAAAATTGCAACTCATATAAAGAAAACTAAGATCTTATATATTTACACTATTAAAATAAAATATGAAATATTCCTTCAAACTTCTGCGATATTAAAAGAGAATTATTATATTAAAATATAAACAAAACTATGATATAAACAATAAAAATCTCATATTTTTACACAACTTTTTTATTTTTTATTATATATTAATATTAAATATAATGACATTTTAAAATAATATTTATCATTTAACTATATAATTATACTTATCATAATTATTATTTTTATTTATAAAAAGAAGTAAATTATATAATTTAATCAAACTCGTACAACACACGTGTTTACCTCTAGTTAATCTTAAAACGCCACCAACACATTTTTTCACATACTCTTCCAATTGAATGAAATTCAAATAAATCCCATTAAATTATGTGCTCCACATGATTAACTAATTAATGAGATTTATATAATTTTTTTTTAGAATGCCCCCTTGGCCCCTTGCAAAGTAGGGAAAAAATCACTGCTATATCAGCAAAGGCACATATGATTTTTCTTTCTTGCTCAATTTTTTTTTTACTAAAATAACATTTTCCTTTTTATTTTTACCAAAAAAGATTAAACAACATATTTATTTTTATTTTATAGTAGTTATTTTAATTCTATTTTTGGGCTAATGCTACGGTGGACCACCTAACAATTGGTTCACCGTGGTAAAGTGATCATTACTACTATAACGGATAATTTTTTTATAAAATACACCGTTGAATTAAAAGTTTGTATCATATAAATCATCCATACAAATTTTTAGAAAAATCGCAAATCATTAGATGTGTTATTGGTCTCAAATCTCAATAACATATCAAATGGTTTTTAATTTTTCTAAATTTGTATGGATAATCTATATGAAACAAACTTTCAATCTAACAATCGATTTTGTAAAATTCGTATTCGTTACGGGTTATTCATAAGTGGTCAAGGTCCACCATTGACCACTTGATGAAGTGGTACATTTTAGAATTTGTCCATAGTTTTTCTAAAAAGAAAATCTGAATACACTGTTACATTACACACACCCTCGCGAACAGGTTCATCTCAGATTCACGAACATGAACACGTTCATCTTCATCTCAGAAATTGAAGAAACTCCAATTCCTATTCCTACATTCCGACTCTGATTCCGATCTGCGATTCCAACATTTCCATCTTCCCTCAAAATTACTATGAATCACGGATTTTCGGTATGTTATTTGCATCTCTTTTGGTTCTAGTTCAACTGATTTTAGCAGAAGCTTAATTGACTTAATTATTTTATACACTAGTCATATAAATGAAGTTGAAAACAACAGATTGATATGTCATATGAAGTGGTTTTTGTAAGCTTTCTCAAATAATCTCACAAGTGCTTATGATAGTAGATAAACTAAAATATGCCGATCCAAACAATCCTCAAATGAAAATCCCTTTATTTGTGTTTGGGTTAGTTCAGGGGGAAGTGATTATGTACACTTGCAATTTGAAAGCATGCAGGTTTGTTTATATTGTGGTGGTTTTATTGGTTGTTAAATCCCTATATTTCATTTTTTTTGGTTAAGACTTGCATTGTGTTCAATGAAAATTTGTAACATGATGTTGTTTTGTTTGCTTAGTATGGTACTTTCATATTCAATCGGTGGTATATGTTATTTAGGTGAAGAATTGTTATACTTGTGTATCTTTCTTTATCATATGTTCACATGAACATTCCATTAATTAAAGGACTGTTCTGCAATTGGATTTGTCGATGCTTGTCTGAGTGAATGATGGTGATGAAATGGATAGTGAGTATAAGAGAAGTTGTGTTGTAAGTTTTTTATAAATCGAGGAAAAGGTACAGTGATATTTTAGTACTGTTTTCTTGCTGAGAGTTCATTTTCTCTTGGGTGATTACCATGGTGGTCTTAAGTGCTTTCTTCATATTAGTATTAGTCAGCTAGGTGTTTATAGTATTATTAGAAGTTACATCCACTCCACTGCTATAGATGATGAAAATTGCTCAAAAGTATCAGCCACATAGGTAATTTGGCTATAGTTGATTAAAATTGTGAAGTTGAACTGTCCAGAGATGATTTGCCACCAACAATTACTGGAAAACCGTTACTAGTGCCAAATGACGAAGAGTCTGATTTTGATGACTCTTTGCATGACTACATGGATTAGTACTTTTGCAGCCTTATTTATACTTGTTTATCCTCTTGATGCATACCTATTGACAACTTAAAACAATAATTAATCTGGTAGTTACATAGATAATTTTGTTTGTAAACCTTGTCTCCATTTTGATAATTACCTTTTTTATATGGTTATTTTTATTATTATTGTTATTATTATTATTAGTTTATTTGTGTATTTAACAATCAAATGTCTTGGCCACAACTGAAAATTATCACAACAGAATATAATCTTTAATTTATGTGTATATGGTCTGTTTCAGAATATAATCATTAATTTATTGTTAAGTTCCTTTGGCTAAAGTTGTTTCTCTTATGTTGTTCTTTTGGTTAGAGCAGATTTTGCAAATAAATTAATGTGCGGAATTGCTTTAACATTAAGTGGATCACCATATGTGATTGAAGGTGAGGTGGTCTTCAGAGAAATTTTTTCAAGCTCCAAAAGGAAGTGTGGTCTCTAGTTGTCTCTGCTCCCAAGTCAGGTTGCAATATGTTTAATATTTTTGTTTTTATAGAAACTTGAAATATTTTGTTGTTTACAATCTACAATTCTTTTTTGAATTTTTAAATCTGAGTATTTAATGCCTATTAATGTATAATAATCATTTAGTAATGATTCAAAAGTTTATTTATGTACCTTTTGTGTGATGCAGATTGAAGATGATAGAAATGTGGATAGGGGGTGAGCTTTGACTTTGGGCCTATGCCAAGAGGTGGAAGGTTTATACTAGAAAGAAGACAAAAAGAGACAAAAGGAATAAAAGAGAGTGACGTGGCTGAGAATGCATGAGGTGCATGAAAATGGTTATATATACAGCTATTACAGAGAGAATAATCATCCAAGAATTCTGTTATTTGATAGTGGGGTCATCTAGTGTGATTTGGGAGCAACTTGTTGCTTTGGGCTGTTAGCTTCATGTTAGCAGTTTGTTACCTTTCATTTTCATTCCATAATCAATTGTAATTGTTCTTCATACATTAATACAATTACAGTTATCATCAATCTCTTATTATATTAATCTTTTATATCTTAAAATCTATATCTAGACCCATCAGAAGATATTAGTCCCCTTATCAAGTTTGCACAATCTGTTTCAAAGATGACTTTCTTGAAGCAGCAGTCCCTAGTAAAACGCATAGTCTTCCACATAGCCAGGGCCTCCGCCGCTAATGGATCGTTGAAGCCATTATTTACCCAATTCGCAGCAGCAAGCACAGATCCGGTTTCATCTCGTATGATCGAGCCCAAACCCCACACGCCATCCTTGGAGAGATTAGCATCCGATTTCGCTTTGAAAAAACCATCTCGAGGTCGAGTCCACCTCTTTGCATCTGAGTTCATAGGATTCCTTTGTATTCCATGGCTGCAGGGGCGTTGCTCAACACAGCGATCATCAAGGACATTAAGCTTGTGGTACTCAGACACTCCTAGGCGTGTTGAATAATCTCCTCTTCAGGTAAGTACTTGTTCTCAAACACCATCTTATTCCTACCAGTCCAAATAGCATAAGATAGAAGATCAATATTTTCCATAGTAGTAGTATAATAGTATTTGCATGATTTAGCATATAACTGATCCAATCATAAAAGTATATCTGACTGTTATCTGAGAAATTGATGCCAATTTCAGCTCCAAACCAGACTTTTTTTGCTCTATAACAATGCATAAAGGTGTGATCTAAAGTTTCACACTGACTAAAACACATAGGACATAATATTGTGCAATTCACACCCCTCTTGGCTAGCTCAAATCTAACTGGTACAATATTATTCAGAATCCTCCACAAAAACACTTGACATCTAGGGGGAATGTTGAGCTCCCATATCTTTTTCCACACCTTATTCTGACCTTGAGGCATAGAACTACTAGGCTCTTTCTGTCTTTCCCACTCCTTTATTGCTTGGTAACCTGAACTGACAGTATACAACCCATTATTAGTGCTCATCCACATAAGTTGGTCCACCTTGTGTTGGTTGATAAGAGGGATTTGTTTAATATGATTTGCTTCAAAGGCATTAAAGCTGTTGTCAATGAGAGTTTCGTTCCAAACATAGGATCCTTCCACAAAAAGATCCTTGACTCTAGAGACATTGGAAACCAATGGCTGCTGTGCCAGGAGTTTAAATCCATTTTGGAAAGGAAGCCAATTATCTTCCCAAACTCTAATATTTTCACCATTACCAATCCTCCAACAAC
Source organism: Trifolium repens (assembly GCA_030408175.1). Taxonomy (NCBI): domain Eukaryota; kingdom Viridiplantae; phylum Streptophyta; class Magnoliopsida; order Fabales; family Fabaceae; genus Trifolium; species Trifolium repens. The sequence goes on from CP125847.1 coordinate 15,384,192, forward strand.
CCCCTTTTTTATCACCCAACTGCTATGCACAAAACTTCGCCATGTGTAGCTGGGTCTGTTTCCAATATGAGCATGTAAAATATCTGTCCTAGGGTAGTATCTAGCTTTTAGGCACCTAGCAATGTTTAGCTAACATTGCTTCATTGAAAGCTCTCATGGTCCTAAACCCCATGCCACCATTCTTCTTAGATTTGCACAACTTTTGCTTACTGATCCAGTGAATCTTCTTATCCATATCATGATTTCCCCACCAGAACTTGCACATAAGACTCTCAATCTGCTCACAAATTCCCATAGGAAGTAAAAAAAACTCATAATGTAGGTTGGAGTAGCCTGAGCTACAGCTTTGATAAGGATTGCCCTTCCAACAAAAGATAAACATCTCTCTTTCCAACCTTTCAGCTTACTTCTAATCTTATCCACAATGTTTTGGAAAATATTATTTTTTGATCTGCCTTCATATGCTGGTATCCCTAGGTATTTTGTCATTTTATCAGTGATCTGGATAGGAAAAACATCCTTGAAACTTTGTTTGATACTCCTGTGACTATTCTTGCTGAAGCACATCTCAGACTTGTCTAGGTTAACTTTTTGACCAGAAGCTCCTTCATAAAGATTAATAATGTTTGTAAGTTCATGAGTTTCGGCCCTAGTAGCCCTACAAAAGACCACACTATCATCAGCAAAAATAAATGAGAGATAGGAGGGGCATTTTGAGCAATTTTTAATCCATGAATAAACCCTTTGTATTGACTTCTGCTTATAAGTCCAGAAAAAACTTCTGCACATATAAAGAGATAGGAGGACAAATGATCACCTTGCCTTAACCCCCTCTTAGGCTTAAAAAACACAGAGGGTTTACCATTAACCAACACAGAGAAAGAGACAGAACACACACATCTCATAATACTGTCAATAATAGTGGAGGGAAAGCCCATAGTTTGTAAGGTTTTTCTGAGAAAATTCCACTCAATACGATCATAAGCTTTGGCCATGTCAAGCTTAATTCCAACAAACCCCTTTTTTGCCTTTGGTTTTTTTATTTAAAGTGTGAAAAGCTTCAAAAGCTAAAAGGGCATTATCAGTAATAAGCCTGCCTGGGATAAACTCTGGTGCTGACTAATAATATTAGGCAGCCAAATCTTAATCCTGTTAGCAATTGTCTTAGTAATGATCTTAAGAATCACATTACAGAGGGAAATGGGTCTAAAATCAGAGGGAGTTTGAGGGTTCTTTATTTTTGGAATTAAACAGATTAGAGAAACTCCTCAGGACTGCCTCTGTCATTAAGAACATGAAGCACCAGGGCAGTGATATGTTCCTTTTTGTTATTGAAGAATGTGGTGTTTTTGGAACTTCTTCTAGATGTATATACTGTTTTTAAATTTTTTCCCTAAAATTGCCTGCTGTTTGTAACTGTAGTTTATTATGTTGTATTGTTACTTGATTGTTTGAACTTGGTTAAATCTTTAAACACCAAATCTTTAGTATTAGTATTTGGTGAGGATATACAATTATGTAACTTGACCTGAAAGATTCTTTTAATTTGGTGTTGCAAAAGGTCAAAAAAATTTGGGAGAAAGGGGGAGAGAATAAAAAGAAAAAACATTTCAACGTACTTGATTTTTTGTTTTTTATTTATTTATAGTGGTAAATGATAAATAAGTATTCCTTTTAAATCTACTTACACTATATTAAAAGAAACTACTACTAAAAAATCAAATTTGTCCTTATCGGGTTTATAATATTTCAGAATTTATGCCCTCAAAAGTAATTTTAACTCTAAACTAAAAAAAAAATTAGGAAAAAAAGAAGATAAACATAAAGGAAATCTTCCCATAAAAATAGCATCGGAAATCACCTCTACAAAAAGATATTAATACAATCTAATTTTACTTCCAAAATAGGAACAAAAAAAGTTTAATTAAAAAGAAATTACGCATAAAAATAGGAACAAAAATCACGATAGAGGTATACCGTATACGCATAAAAAATAGTAATTTTTTTTTGAATGAAAAAATAGTAACTAATGAACTTATGCGAAATAACTTATGCAAATAAATAATCTTTTATGTATTATTATAAGTTTTTTTAGGTAGTTTATGAAAACAGTTTATAAAATATAATTTTTGTTACCGAAAACTTATGAATTAATATGCGTAAAAAACAAACTTACGAATTAACATAAAAGTTTATTTATAAGCATAAATTATTTTCATAAGCTTAAAAATAAGCAAAATTTAAACGGGGCTAATATATTAAAAGGTATTACAACTAAAAATATAATTTAGTTATAAAATATACATTATAATTTACACGGGACAATAACTTTAATAAAAAGTTTTTATTCATTTAACAAATTTATATAAAGCTGCACAATTTATATTTTAAAAATATTTTATACTCCGTAACATATTTCTAAATATATACAGGATAATTGCTTTAATTATACACGGAGCAATTGCTTTAATAAAAAAAGAAATTGAATAATAAATATTTGTTATTATTAATTATAATTTATTACACAAAAATCATACACGAGACAATTGTTTTAATAAAAAAATTATTAATTTAATAAATTTTATAAGAAAGAGCATAATAACATCATTTATATTTTAACAATATTTTATAAATAAAAGTCAATAGACCCAACTAGTTCAATTATAAACAAAATAACTTTATTAAATTAATAAAAATAGTTAATCTCTGTCATACCCTAATTTTGCCCCACTTGATTTTCACATTTTTTTTTATTACCCTTTTTCATTTTTTTTCATTTTGTTACTTGTAATCCAAGAAACCTAATTTCATTATCAAATGCACTCCATTTTTCAATTCAAATCCAATTCAATTTCATTCTCATTTCATTTTAAAATTATTGCATCATTTAAAATTCAAAATTGCATTGTTGCATCATGGTTAATTAATTATTTTTTGGTCCAAACACATTTTTGTTAGCCCAAATCCAAACAACGAAAATCATTCAAAAATGACACCACATCATCACCTCACTAGAAGCTTCTATTCTCCTCCACCTCACCACAAAAAAATGCTAACCAAAACATAATCAAAAACCTCATAAAAATATCGCAAATCAATTTCTCTAAAATACCCTTTCTTCTTCACCAATCCATGATACACCTTACCCTAATTCCCATCTATAAATAAGCTCCATCATACCAAGGCAAAGGGTTCCAATTTTCACTCACAAAACCCCCATTCCCGTGCACTATTCATCACCACCCCAAAAAACCCAAATCTCAAACTATCACTCAAAACTCGAAAATTCTTAAGCAAACACCTTCCATTCATTTCCAGTAGTTGAAATCCATAAGAAACAGCAAGAAAAACAACTCATAAACGCCATAACCGCAGCTCTCAAAACTTGAAAAATCAAGGTAGTTGCTAGGACATTTCAGAGCTCCATTTCAGTTCATTTCTGTTGGATTGTGATCGTTTAAACGTAAGGAAGCTTTTCTGTTAATTAATTTTGCATTTCTGTGCTTATTTTGAGTTTTTGAGTTCGAACTTGTCGTTCATTTTTCTCTCTGTATGAGCATCCACTGAGAAATCTAATGTTAGATTCATGATCAGTGCGACAAAACGAACAAAATAGTATACTCATTCGTAAAAATCGAGGTCCGTTTGGACCTCCGGTGGTTGAACCACCGTGACCTTGTTTCCGCGTGCTAGAGGAAGAAGATGAAGTCTTCTTCTTTGACTTTCATCATCTTTGCCACGTGGCAGAATCTGGTTGGTTTTGGATTTTTAAATCCTGGCCACCAGATGGATCATAGGGCCCTGATTTAAAATGCTTACCAAGTACCCTGTTTGTATGCCACACTAGATCTGTTTTTGTTTGACTCTCCGTTTTTTTGTTGACTGACGCGTGGGCTGGGTTTCTGAGCCAGACTTGCTATTCGCACCACACAGCCTTTACTTTCTGCACCCCCACTGCTTAAATTAATTTTAATTGATTCTTAGCTTATTTCCAAAAGCACTTAAGTGGTTAATAGCTTATTTAAGCTATTTTAATCACTTTTTTATGCTTAAATTTTGTCTTTCATTATTTTAGCATTATATTTGTTTTTTAAGTCTATTTTCTAGCTTTTTAGCTTAGTTAATCACTTTTTAGCTTATTTTCATAAGCACTTATTTGGTGCTTAAGCTTTTTAGCTTACTGGACCATTTTGCTATGCTTAGATCATGTTTGATCTCTGATTGTCTCATTTGAGCTTTTATTTTTGCCTTCTAGCATTTATTTTTGCTTTTTAGCTTAATTAATCACTTTTTAGCTTATTTTTATAAGCACTTATTTGGAGCTTGAACTTTTTAGCTTACTGAAACATTTTGCTTTGCTTACATCTTAGTAATTTCCAGATTTGATTATTCATTCTTTTAGCTTATTCATTTAATCACTTCTAGCTCGTTAGCTTATTTGTTTGATTACTTAGTTGAGATTAACTTGCTTCTTTAAGTTCCTTTACTTATTTTTGCTTATGAACAGTACCTCTAATATTTCTAACTTCTTTTATCTTGCATTGATTTAATTTAGCATGTTTATGTTATTTAATTCATTGTATGCTACTTTAGCTTATGCATTTTATTTAATCGTGCATCGTATCTACTCACGCTTGTTGCATTCATGCATTATTCAATTATGTCATATTAATTCATGCATCTTTATTTAATTATTCGCACTCATGCATACTTAATTCAATTGTCGTCTTGTTATTTCAATTATTATTGTTGTAATTTATTACTTGTTTATTGCTTTCTTTTTCTCTTTTGATTTATTTCTTTAATCAAATTAAATAAAGATTTTCATAACAAATAAGGATGAAAAAGGGGGAATTTGGCATTTGCCTCTTTCCGCTCCGGATGACTTGGATCTTGGACATTTGACTAGTGATCGCAAGTTGTTTTCATCCTAATTGAGCGTTAAAATAAACCAACACCCGTCTTTTCCTTTGAAACATTTTCTTAATCAAGATTAATCAAGATTTTCATAATAACAAGGATGAAAAGGGAGGAATTTGACATTTGCCTCTTTCCGCTCCGGATGACCTGGATCCTGGACATTTGACTAGTGATCGCAAGTCATTCTCATCCTAATCAAGTGCTAAAATTAATCCCACGCACTCAAACTTCTTTTCAGAAAACATGGATATACGCTTTATCCATTCCTCTGACACATACGAGCTTAAGCCTCTCTTTAGAGCATACAAGCACCGTTGTATCAGCGGAATGCGAAATAAGCAACATCCGTTAATCAATTTTTTTTTACAATGGATACACGTTTTATCTACTCCTCTGATACATACGCAGCTTAAGCTTCTTTTTAGAACATACAAGCGTCGTTGTATCAGCGGAATACGAAATAAACGTTACCCGTTAAAATCAACCAACCACACAAACATTTTTTTATCAGAACTACGTGAGTTTTGAATTTCCCATTGCACCCGGGAATACGTAGGAGCGGGCTCCTACAACCGTCAAACTCAATAAATAAAAAACCTTTTTTTATTGGTAACGAAGTAGAAACTAGCCAGCGATAAAGCAATTTAATCCGGACCTACGCATACGAACCTTAAACCACCTAAATGGTTCCCATCGAGTACGATGGATGCGAGGGGTGCTAATACCTTCCCCTCGCGTAACCAACTCCCGAACCCGCCATGGTTCTTCAACCATGTAAATAAAGGTTTTCGTGATATTTTCCTTTCCCCTTCCGGGATAAATAAACGTAAATGACGACTTCATTGTTATATATGGAATTTTCCAGCCCGCTACACTCATTTATTATTTTAAAATAATAAAAAATAATTGTACTTTGTTAACCACCCTTACTTTTCCTTAAACCTTGTATGAGACCTTGAATAATTGAAGGACATTTTTAGAATAATATCATTAAATTTTTTTTGACGCAATAATATCATTAAGTTAAAGTAGAGTAAAATTAGCAATAGTTTCCTTGTCTACAAAATATGACAATTTTTTATATTTGAGTTCATAAATAATGATCAATATATTATTAATGTTATGAATAATTGAGTGGATGTTCATTAAGCATTGACCCATTCCATTGGCCCATGATATTGTCCTATAAATAGGAGCTATATTGTCATGTAAACACACTCTTGAATAGAATAATACAATCTCTATTCTTCTCTCTTTCATCTCTATTGTTCTATATTCTTTGCCATGATTAGTTTCATAACACGTTATCAGCACGATCTCTCTGACTGAGATATGTAATTCTTCTTAATATATTTTAGATATGTATGTAAATATTAATTTTTGTATAGATGATTATAGGCTATACTGTTATAGTTCCATCAATCAGAATCGGTGCCTTATAAATACATTTAATCATTATTGTGTGAATTGTATTATATTAGTGTATTTATTTATTCCATATTCACCCTTGAAGGATTGCATAAGGATTGATCTCATATTATAAAATTAAAATTATAGAGAGTTATTCTCTATGAATTCCGGAAGAATTCAAAAACATCAATCCCCGAAGGATTGCATAAATAATTGATTTGATCTGTTATATAGTTCTTGAAGAACTTAAAAGTCTAAATTTTGTTATCCATGATCGAATTCCTGAAGAATTCAATAGTGACGCATCCCTGAAAGATGTACAAATAATTGATAAGATCTATTATAGAGTTCTTGAAGAACTTAAAAATCCAAATTTGAATTCAATAGTGACGCATCCCCGAAGGATGTACAAATAATTGATAAGATCTATTTTAGAGTTCTTGAAGAACTTCTCAATAATTCAATACTCTAATTCTTGAAGAACTTAAATAAGAATTTCTTAAAATAAAAAAATAAGAATTTTTTTTTTTTTTTATGAATTCCTATATGAGTTATTATGATACATATGAATTATATATGTTATTACCTTAGCTAAATCCTTTTTTTACGGACCTTAATTTAATCCTTAATAATACTTATTGTAATGCTTTTAATGCTTATGATTATTTCTTAATGCTTATGAATTACGCAATTTAATGCATTTAATGAATTATTGCAATACCAATTACTTTAATTTAAAAATATAATATCTCCTTTTCTTATTATTTATATTATTTTTGTTTTTATTATTATTATTACTAATTCATGATCATATTCAGGATCATATAGTTCTCAATTCTATTTATTTATATTTTACACGTTAATCATTTCTATTTTATTGAATTCCAGAAAAATTTTACATTAACGCATACTCGAATGATTATTCAAATAATATGATCATTTGTTGATGAAAGATCAATTTTGATATAGTTCCTGAAGAACTAAAGAAGAAAAAGAAATCCTTAATATTGATGCATCCCCGGTGGATTGTTCGAATAATAAAATTTTATATCATTGTTTTGAAGATTTCAAACATGGTTAAACTGTACTTTTGGTCCCTTACGTTTATTTTAGGTTTGAATCAGGTCCCTTACGTTTTAAAAGTTTCAATTTGGTCCCACACGTTATCAACATTTGCATTAGTTAGTCCTTTCCGTCTAATTTTTCACTAACTCCGTTTGATCCTTACACGTGACTGACAGTTTGGACACATGGACACTATTTTGGACATGTTCAGTGCCATTTGGGATGCTAACTAAGTAAAAATAATAATTAAAAATAATATATATTACTTATAATAATGGAATTGGCCCAAAAAAAAAGTGTCCAAAATAGTGTCAACGTGTCCAAAATAACGTCCACGTGTCCAAACCGTCAGCCACGTGTAAAAATCAAACGGAGTTAGTGAAATATTTGACGTAATGGACTAACTAATGCAAAAGTTGATAACGTGAGGGACCAAATTGAAACTTTTAAAACGTAAGGGACCTGATTCAAACCTAAAATAAACGTAAGGGAAGTACAGTTTAGCCAAAAATTTAATATCGAGCATCCTTGAAGGATTGCTCAAAGAGTGAATTGTTATTGATCACTGGGAATACCATTTGCGATATAATTTATAAAGAACCAAAAGTATAAAGCATTTTGAAGGATTGCTCAAAGAAAATGAATTATTTTAGTATATATCAAGCATCCCTGAAGGATTGCATAAAAGATGAATTGTTCTTGATCATTATAAAGATCATATGTAATATAGGCCCCGTTTGACCCGGCTTATTTTCCTCTTTTTTTCTTCTCCTTAAAAATAGTAAAGAAGGAAAAAATTGTGTTTAACTTCATTTTTCTTTATTTTTTACTTCTTTACTTTATTTCTTTAATACTTTTAAGGAGAAATAGCGTCAAATATAATTTTATACTTCTCTATTTCGTTTAAGCTAAAATAAAAAGTAAAAATTAAGCTGGGCCAAACGGGGCCATAGTTTCTGATTCATAAAAGTTCAAAGCATCCTTAAAGGTTGTTCAAAGAAAACAATTTTTCTTAATTGTTTATAAAAGTTATTTCCGTAATTATGGAAGAACTTAAAATAATCATATATTTGTATTTGTATGATTGTTCAAAGAATGATTTTTGTAATCATTCTTAAGATTATTATTGAGTTCTTGAAGAACTAGACTATTAGAACATGATTGAAGTCTATAATATCTCGATATTGAGAAACGACCTCTCGGATGATAAAATCTATAAATTTATATTGAGCATGAATCCTACGGCGATTTGTTCCCGGAAGTCATCGTAGTCTGAACTTTTAATCTTGCCCTGGCTTGAGAGGTTTCAGGTACGTATAATAATAATTTCAATAGGTAAATCTTTTAATACTTAAGGTTGGAATTAAAGACTAATTATTGTTTCACTATCCTTTTATTTATCATTGGATTGGATTCTCAGTTTAGATTGTTAATTTTTTCTAATGATCTGATTTTGAATCAACTCGTTATTTTCCATATGTATAGAATTGTTTTTTACTAAAGCATAAATCTCAGAATTATGGTTCTACTTATATTTGTGACTTTACTCCACGTTACTGTTTATCAGTTACCACGGTTTTATTTCTCAAAAATGAACTTATTAATTACTCCATTTGTTATGGTTCAGCCACATTTAATTATTTTATTGCAAATTTATTAGTTACTATGTTTAGTTTCTTTGACTTTATATACAAAATAATTCAATCATGATTTGCATCAATTACGTATGGTTTAATTATTTTGTGGCCTATTTTTGAACATTAGCTTTAATTGAAAATCAATATCAATTATTGTACTATATGCTAATTGTCGTTTCATATTTTTTATTTCTAGAAGTGAATTTAAATATACTATTATTTAATTAAGTTTTTTTCTTGAAAAAAATACCTTTTGCTCTATGGTTAGAATAATTTTTAATACCATTTGGTTTTGATTGTTTTACTTATAATGGAGTACTAATTATCACCACCTTATATATACACATAAAAAAAATATGGAAACCGAAAACAATATATACATATACGAGGTTTTGGGTTTAAAAAATATGAGAAAGAAGAGAGCTCCTAAATTGGTTTTATCTCTTTCATTTGGAAACTTATAATAGTATTAAATAGTTTGAATTGATTAATTTTTTGTATGTTATATTATATTTTTGTTTATCAATGAAAATACATGTTTAGCTATAAGAAATCAATTCGGTAGAAAAAATGAATTAAAGCGATGATGAATATATTTCTCTATTATGAGATATGTTTTGGATAAAATAAGTGTAGTGAAAAGTTATCAATTTATTTATCTGATTTATACTACACTTGTAAATATATTAGTGCAATTGAATTGCAAATTGTTGTAAACCAGAAGTTTACAAATCATATGAAATTTATCGTTGGCAAGACCGGTTGTGTTATCCTGGATCTATTATATATGATGCGAGAATTTTTTATGTGAATATGTATTGAATGACCAGAAGTTCATTCAATCTAATAACTATAGTTCCCAAAGAAAATTGATAAATTAAGTAAATGAGCATCTTTTATTTTAAGAATATAAGAAATGTGATATTTGTAAATCAATACCGATCATGATCATGTAGACCAATTAGTTCTTTATAATTTTAATTGATGCATCAACTGAATGGTCACACCTATGTTTGCTATCAACTCACAACCAGAAGTTTGTGAGATTATTCTCTTTGCTAATTTGATAAAGAGCTCATTTTATATATATAATTTTTATATAAAGCATTTGATAAGTATCGTATCCCAATTGAAATTGATATGAAACATCTTGTATATGTTCAAACAAAAACAAAAAATGGATTTGAAGATCCATTCTTTAGACGTCTAAAGTTAATTGCATAACCGATACTTATGAAGTTATAAATTCTAATTTTTATTTTGGGAACATTCAAACATGACTGTTGAAATATTGAATTGCATCATGCCAACAATTATTATATAAATAAGTTTTCCCCTAATTTATTTGAATTTTGGTTTATAAACCAAATTTCCCATATAAGCATTCTTGGATGTGTTGTGTACATCTCAATTGCTCCAATGTAATGCACTTAAATGGGTAGTAAAAGAATATCGGGAAAATAATTTTGATATGAATCTCTAACTATTATAAATTGTCTTGAGCCAATAATTATATATTTTTTATAGCCCGGTAGACTGATTATCAATTGATGAATTAATTTTCCCAATATTAGGGGGAGATAATAAGCAGCTGAAAATATGAACTAGAAGTTCAAATGAAATCTTTGAAATAAATTATTATTATTATATCATCTTGATCCTCTTAGAAATCAGTATGAATCTGAAGTTCAAAAGATAACTCATTTGCAAAGATTATGAAATCAACTATCAGCTGCTAATGCTCCAATAAAAATGAATGTCCCTGCTGGACAATAGAATATTGCAAATGAGTCTTAACCACGCTTAAAACATGGTAAGCAATTCGGTTTCAATGATATATTCCTCAAATAAGAAAAGGAGCTAAAAAGAAAGATGACTCAAGTGAGGATATGAAAATCTCAAAAGAACATTTGACATAATTGATTTTTCAGTTCCAGAAGAACTTATCAGGTACCTGTAATAAAAGATATTCATAAATTATGTCATGAATGAAATACGATTGAACCGATATGAAGTCAACGTTGACAATATTTTTGCACAAAATAAAGCGCTATATGTTACAGATGATAATGAGGATCATAGATCAAAGTCTATTAAGGATTACAGACAACGAAATGATTGAATAAATAGATAGACGCAAGTCAAACAAAATTAAACTAGCTTTGAAAAGTGATAGATTTTTGGACCAGCGGTTCATACATATGAAGATGAAAATAATTAGATATGAATATTTTTTTATGTGAAAAGAGAATAATGAAAATAAAATATTTAGAGTTTGACTTTTTATTCAAGGATATTGATAAATGTCTTTCATTGATTTTCACGAGTCATATTCACCTGAAGTGAATTCAAAATTTTCTTTGTTATTAATTAAGTTGAGTATCGTATGAAATACTCACTTCATGTGAAATATGTGTTTTAACGGCTCACTTGATAATGATGATTATATGAGAATCCCTGAAGAATTTAATTTTTGTGAGACATATAAATTAGATTATTGAAGAGACGACTTAATAAATATGAATAAGTCTCCTTATATACTCGAACAATAATATATTCATGTTGTATAATATTCATGATAAATATTTCAAATAAGAAAATGACAATTTGTTTATTTTTAAGAAAATATTTGGCAATGAATTTGCTATATTTAGTGTTTATGTTGATGATAAAAATATCATCAGGACTCCTGAAGAGCTTATGAGATATTGTCATTTCTTACAAAATAAGTATTTGAAGAATATTTTATGAATCATAAAGCTTATATAGAAATGTCCTCAAATGATTCTATATGAAAATCATAACAGTTGATTACTCTAATTGTGGTAAGGTCACAAATTGTGAACAAATATCCTTTTAGATATTGATTAAACGACGAAGAACTAATTGGTCCAGAAGTACCATATTTTAATTCAATTTGGGACAAATAAATTTTTTATATATTATATTTATTGTCAATATATCATCAAGTATGTATTTTGTTATTTTAGATATTTGCAGGTTATTTGCCTTATCCTCATAATGGTATATATCACAAACAAACTAAATGTTTACATGAGGTACAATCACTCATATAAATTTGTGAAACAAATCACAACAACAATCTCATGAAATGATGAAGAACTTTAGCGTTCCAAGAGATGAGTCAATAATGTTTTTTGATTGAAGAATAGTTTTCATCACATACAAGAGATTTATAATTTTTCTTCTAAAGGGTTCCTACAACAATTCAATATGAAGATAATGTTGCACAAATTGCAAATTCGGAGGAGATTATAACAAAGAAGATATGTCAGGTCTTTCTACGAAGTCAACGTCAAGTAAAGTTTTAGAGAAATTAATATGGAAGATTATTTGATTTTTCTTCACCTCATATATAATTGTCTTTATGAGGGGGAGACATGTTCTGCACTCTTTTTCCCTTCACCGTGGTTTTGTCCCACTGGGTTTTCCTGGTAAGGTTTTTAATGAGGCAGTTCACACACAAAGGATGATGTACTCTTTTTCTTTCACTAGGATTTTTTTCCCAATGGGTTTTTCTCTAGTAAGGTTTTAATGAGGCATATCCTCGATGGACATCCAAGGGGGAATGTTATGAATAATTGAGTGGATGTCCATTAAGCATTGGCCCATTCCATTGGCCCATGATATTGTCCTATAAATAGGAGCTATATTGTCATGTAAACACACTCTTGAATAGAATAATACAATTTCTATTCTTCTCTCTTTCATCTCTATTGTTCTATATTCTTTGCCATGTTTAGATTAGTTTCATAACAATCAATAATTTATTTCTATTTATCAATATTGTTTCACAAATGTATTCAATCAAATTACATTATAATATCATTTTATTCGTTAGTTCCTAAAACATTTAACATAGTTTAATGGACATACATCGTCGGTGTAAAATAGTTTTCTACGGACATCCAATAAGAAACTACTATTCATTCATGTCATACAAGTAGTTTCAAAATAATCATACAAGAGTAGGGGTGATGTGGCAAATTGGTGGATTTTCATTGGAGGTCTGTGTAAAACTGTTTTACACTGATAGTGCATATCCTTTAAATCCTATTGGTTATATGTGTTAAAAAGTTTACACTTTCTTCTTTGAATAAAAATTAAATTTTTATTCTGTCAAAAAATAAAATTAAAATAAAATATTTTGTTAGAGAAAAAGAATAATTATAGAAAAGCCCCTAAAGTATTTTTCTTCTTTTTTATTTATTTTTCTTCTATGATGAATGAAAATTACCATCTTCCAAACTCCACACACAACAACTACTATAACTAATTAGTCAAAAAAAAAAAAACTACTATAAATAGCCGTAAGCAGAACAGAAGAATATGAAATTCAAAAGCCCCAGTTCCATCTTCACTCTTTTCAATTTCACTCATTTTCAATTTCGCAAAATCAAATTCCCCAATTCAACCTTAAACCCAAACCCTAGATTATTCCCCAATTCTGTTTCGTCTCCAAACTTCTTCACAATGGCAACGATGCCGACGCTTGAATCTTCACCACCGATCACAATACAAGATCACACCAAGTCATTCTTAACAATTTTGCTGGTTCTATTTGTCATGGAAACCCAAATGTTGAGTCTACACTTTCAGTCACTGTCACAGGTTCCTGCCTCTCCATCTTCACTGCCATCTTCGGTATTTTCAACGCCGCCATTATCCACTAATGGAACCCTAACCAAGATGGTTCAAGACCACAATATTGCGCTGTCTGTTGTGGCCTTTGTTATGAAATCTTGGACTTTTTCTTCTCTCATATACCTTGCGGTACGCAATCGTGCTTGTTTCTTTTACAACGTGTTGTTTATCTTGGGAAATGGAGTGATATTATCGGTACTATCCAGCATATACTCTACAAAAGGATCAATGAGTTTCAATCAAAATGGAGGGGGTTAAATTGAGTTTCACAATTTTTCTAATGGTTAATATAAATTTTCAATCAATTGAAATTTATATGAATCTCATTAGTTAATCATGTGGAGCACATAATTTAATGGAATTTATTTGAATTTCATTCAATTGGAAGAGTATGTGAATAATGTGTTGGTGGCGTTTTAAGATTAATGCAATATATAAGCAAAAAATTGTCCAGATACATTAAGCAAAAATATAATTAATCTACTTTTTAAGTTCATTGTATAATTAATTTATTTGGATAAATTGTCCAAATACATTAATTATACAATGAACCTAAAAAATACATTTTTGTTTATATATTGTAACGGAGGGATTACATGAATATGTGTCATTGGGTTATATATGGTTTACAACTTTATTATTATGTTTTAAAAGTTGTTTCATTACTCACAAAAGCATAAGAGCACAAATGCTCTACATAAATAATTCCAATGACTTTTGTTATATATGGCATTGATTATGATTATCATTAATATTTGGCATAAATAAAGTAGTTGTGGATGATTTTGTAAAAACTCAAAAATAAATTAATTTAAACAGATCCTATATTAATATAAAAATTTATATATTGCATTTTTGTTTCTATTTTTTTGTTCTTAATTTTTATTGTAGATATGATCTTCTTTTTTGGATAAAATTTATGTGCATTTCTTTAGATGTTTTTTGCATGATTCTTAGCATAAAAATTATGATTTCCTCAAATTCATGATTTTCTCAAAGTTTGTTATATCCACCAAATATGAATTTTTTTGTTATGAACCACACAAAAAGCACCTAAAGAATTGCACATAAGTTTTGTCTAATCTTTTTCTTTTTTACCCACACACCTTCTTTTATTAGGTTTTTCTATTTTTTTTAAGTTGTTATAACTTCCTTTTTTATTTTTGATAAGTTGTTATATGTTAGATTGAGTTACTATTTTTTATACCTATATTTCAATCATAGTTTCTATTCCTATTTTTTTGGGAGAAGGGGGGAGAAAAAAACCAAGAAAAATTATTTCAACGTACTTTATATATTTTATAATAGTAAATGATAAATAAATATTCCTTTTAAATTCAATTATAAACAAAAATAGTCAATCTCATTTATTATTTTAAATAATAAAATATAATTGTACTTTCTTAACTACCCTTAGTTTTCCTTAAACTTTGTATGAGATTGAATAATTGAAGGACATTTTTAGAATAATATTATTAAGTTAAAGTAGAGTAAAATTAGTTAAAATTTGCATGTCTACAAAATATGACAAATTTTTATATTTGAGTTCACAATAATAATGATCAATATATTTAAAATATTTTATTGCTATTCACCAATATTATTTTACAAATGTTTTCAATCAAATTACATTATAGTGTATTTTATACTTTTCAAAACAAAAAAAAAATTACATTATAGTATCATTTTATATGTTAGTTCCTAAAACTTTAACATTTTCATAGATATCTACATAGTGTAATTATATTGGATATATGTGTAAAATAATTTACACTTTCGTCTTTGCATAAAATTTAAATCCTTAATCTGTCAAAAAATAAAAAATAAATTAAATTCTTAATATATTTTGCTAGAGAAAAAGAATAATTACATAAAAGCCCCTAAAGTATTTTTCTTCTATGATGAATGAAAATACCATTTTTCCAAACTCCACACACAACAACAACAACAACTATAACTAGAAACGCGGTAAGCAGAAAAGAAGAACCTAAAATCCAAAAAACCAATTCCATCTTCGCTATCTTCATTTTCAATTTCATTCATTTCCATGTTTTTTGCAAAATCAAATTCCCCAATTCAACCCTAAACCTAAACCCTAGAGTATTCACATCTTTCGTTCCTTCTCACATTAAATCAAAATTTTCTTCCAACGAAACTTCCCACCACCTTAGGTGGTCCTGACACTGCTACCTCACGATCTTCTCCACCCCTCTCTCTAGTGTAGTTTTTGCCTTCTGTGGGAATCGAACCATGTACCCTGGGGTTCAAGTACATGTTCAATGTATTCCCACTACCAACTGAGCTAGTAACCCAATTGGTAGTGGGAATGCATTGAACATGTACTTGAATCCCAGAGTATATGGTTCGATTCCCACGGAAGACAAAAACTCCACTTGAGAGGGGGGTGGAAAAGGTCGTGAGGTAGCAGTGCCGGGACCACCTACGGTGGTGGGGCCTGGGCTGTTAGTCTCCATTTTCAATCACAGATTCTAGTCACTTCAACGCCATCTTCAATGCTGTCTTCAACGCCATCAACCACCAATGCAACCCTAGCAAAAATGGTTCAAGACACGATAATGCTCTATCTTGTGTTGAATTCGTGATGCAGTCTGGACGTTTTCTTCTCTGATTTACGTTGCGGTTTGCAATCGGGTTTGTTTCTTCTATTATTAGTAGGATATATTGTATGTTTTGTCGAGTATATACTCTCCAGTTGTAAGACCTAAGATTCCACTGTACAGTTTTTCTAAGGAACTCTAGTAATGGCTACGAGTTTTAGGGTGTTTGGTGAAGTGTTTTTGTGAGTACTGTCGCGGTAATAGAATTTTGCTGAAATTGAGTCTGTTTTGTGCTCGTGCGCTGGAAAGGCACAGACTTTTGGGTCGTAGTCCTCTTTTAAGTATGAGAAGATTTCTGTGAAGTAAGAAATGCGAGTTTTGGTTTTCTCTTGTTTTTGAAAAAACGAGTAGGAATCTTACCCGCTGTTAGGAATTTTTACGGTTTCTGAATTCCGTAGAAATTTAGATGGGAGTTTTATATATCGGCGTGAGTTAGGATATATCTTCAGATTATTTTTCGAGGGTGAGGAAGAAAATCACAGTCGAGGAAAAAGTTTTAGCGATAATTTTTAGAAGCGGTTTACGACGGACGTTTATTCCGTAGTTTTTTCTATTTTTGCGATTTTCGTCCATTAGCGAGGTGCGACTCGTTTAAGCGCGAACGCGGGGACTGAGCAAGTGAGGATAAGATCATAAGAAATATCTAGATATTTATGAGGGAAATCTTGGTGACCAAGACTTGATGTATGGCTAGGATTTGATCTTGGCTTTTGGGCACTATTTGATCCAATGGTGGATAGGCAACAAGACCATTATTTAGGAAGACTTTTGATCATTGAAGTGGAATTAGAAAAATCACAAAACTTCCTCACTCTCTTCTCTCTTGGCCGTGACCTTCTTTTCCACCTTTCCATCTTGAGAAAATTTCCATTCCTTCACCATATCACTTGATCTTAGGCTTGTTGGATCATAGGAATTGCAAGGAGTGTCTTCTCTAAGGTAACTAGAGTTTCTTTCATCTCTTAGTTGGCCAAACTCTTAGATTTTTATGGATCTATAGTTTATGTTCTTGAGATGAAAATGTTAGAAAATGATTCATAAATGCTTTTGTCCCATAGAAGTTATTCATGAGTGTTAGATTAGCATGTTTAAGCTTAGTATGGTTGATTTCCATGGAGTGATGAGATTTTCATGAGATTTTGGGTTAGGGTTTTGAGAAAAAAATTTCTCATGATCATGAACATGAATTTTTGTTTAGAGATTGTGTTCATGATGTTGTTTTAAGGCTTTTTATGGAAATGGATGTGTGATAAATGATTTTGTTTTGAGAAACAAGAAAAATTATTTTGTGTGTGTTCTTGAGAAATCATGTGATTTGTGGATTATGTTTGGAAATGTTTTGTTTGATCAATTAATTGATTTTGGGAACTAGTAGATTATTATTAGGATTTTGTAATAAATTTTTTTGTGAGTTGGCCTTGTTTCCATGTCTTGGCCGTGGCTTTTGGTGGAAATATGATCATGGTTTCAAATTTTTAAGCCCTAATTGGGAGTGCATGATCATGGTTTCAATAGAATGATTGGATGTGGTTTTGTTTGGAAATGAAAGTTTGTAATTTGTGTTTTAAGTAAACAAGTTAATTAGTAAAGTTTTGGAAATCTTTTATGCTCTGATTGAAAATGGTTTTGATGAATGAGATCAATCACTTTTGAGTTTCTTTTGAGAAATTAATAATGTTTAAGTATTTTAACTATGTTTGATTTTTGAAAACAATGTTTTAGGTGTGATTTCAATTCTGGCCGAAATTGAAAAGGGTATTTAGGTCCTTTTAAAATTGTTTTGTGACCTGGAAACTTAACTATTTGATTCGTCTTTTCGAGACGAAGATTTCGGCGTATGGCTCGTCTCGATTGGATAAAGAATGAGCGAGTTATGGCCATTTTATTTGAAAGGAAAAACTTGTAACTTGTGGCGCAAGTAAACTTTTATTTTTGTGAAAATTTTCAAAGAGTTTTTGGGTTGTTTTCAAATGGTTTTAGTATGTGAAAATTGATTGCCTTGGAGTTAGGAATCAAAGTGTTTCTTAGTTTGTTTTGAAACGAAAATATTTTTGCGTAGCGAGAAATAGTGCAATTAACTTTGGGAATTTTTAATCGCTATAAGGGGGACTCGTAATCACTATCCGAGAGTGTGAGAAAGTACCTTAAATCCCCCTAGTTTTTAGAGAACAAGTTTCGTTTCGATAGGATACGTTGGGAGTATTTTATTGATTGTACGCTGCTTAATTTTAGGAAGCGCGAGTTGTAGAATTATGCGAGAAAAGTTAACGGAAGCTTGCTGAGGTAAGGGCACATTTCTTTTTGTATTATTTCCGTTGATAGCATGTGTGTATGCTTTGTTTGTGGTGTGTTTTGAGTGCTTGACATGTATGTGTGATGTATTCTCGGGATGAGAAAGTGTTTATAATACATGCGTTGTTTACATATGATTGAGAATATATGTATGATTGTTGTGATTGTATACATATGATTGTGAGAATATATGTATGAACATGTGATTGGCGTGCATATGATTTTGAGAATATATGTACATATTGTGATTGGTTTACATATGCTTGAGAGGTATGTATTTGTTGCATTAACATATAAGGGGAATCGTATGCTCATGCATTCATAGTAAGTGGTTATCGGGAATGGACCACGGGGTGCGATTATCGGGAATGGATCCACCTTAATCCTGCGGGATTTGATTGAGTACAATACATGATTAGAAGATCACGGGGTGCGATTAGAAGATCCACCCTAATCCTTCGGTTAGAAGATCGTCAAGATTGTATTGATTTTTAGTGAATAGAAGATCACGACTCTCTGCAGAGAGGTTAAATTCCGGAATTCATGCATGTGGCAGCCAATGATTGGTGTCACGCTCATTGTAGAGTCTGCATTGATAGGCTATGTGCGCATTTGGATGATGATGCTTGATAAGAAGGAAAAGCTAAATGTTTATTTGCTTTCCATATTTTGGTATATGTGTATTTGGTATATGTGTATTTGGTATGTATGTTTTGTATATGTATACGTGTGGTGACCCTTACAATGAAACATGAACGGGTTATCCCCACCTAGACGATGGTTTTCCGTCTGAGACCGTGGGTCGTGAGGACGGCGGTGGCTTCTTTGGCCCTCAGTGATCGTGTGACGTTGTGGTCACGTAGGTGTTTTGTGTCGGTGGGTCTGTACACCGTGCTTTTTGGTTAGGCTTAGTATTATTCTGACTGTAGTTGGATGACTGTATATTATACTAATATTTGCACTTAAACTGCTTTAGCCATTTGGCGGTGTGATGCATAGAGTTCATAACATCTTGTGTGTATTTGTTATGAACTAGAACGCTATCTTGTGGGACTGTAATTATTCAGGTACCATACTTTGCTTCTCTGAAGCACTAATGTTTAATTAGTCCTATTGTATGATTAATGCCGGCTCATCACGAAAATTTACGCGCGCTCTGTTTTGTTTAAAAAAAAAAAAAAGCCCCTTTTAGCCTTTGAAAATCGGGGTGTTACACCAGTTCTTTCTGCCTCCATGATTCTTCTTAATTACCGCATTTGGATTTTTTTCGTAATTTTTAATCGAGACGATTCAAAGGTATTATGCACAGATTTCACGAAAGAATGTCTCGTTGGGTTAATTCTATTATTAGTAGGATATTCCGTGAAAGACCTGATACACATAGAGAGAGGAACAACCCCGTTCCTGACATTCTATGGGCCTTAGGCCAAATATAAAAAAAAATTCATTTAAAATAATATGCATTAATAAATAATAATAATAGTTTTATAAAATATCAAAAAACTTACTTTTACTCGAAAATTAATAAGAAGCGGTTTCTTCGAGCATTTTGAAATGTAAAATCATTTATAATCACATCAACATCAATGTTCTCCAACATATCATTCTCAATTGACAAAGTTGTCAAACCATTCAATCTTTCTTGTGACATTGAGGATCTCAAGTAAGTTTTAATCAACTTTAATTTTGAAAAATTTCTTTCCGCCGACTCTACAGTCACATGCATTGTTAGTAAAACGGTTAACAACTGTTCCATTGCTTTTAATTTGTCTTTTGAGGAAAATGTCTTTACCTTTTGGGTAAATTTCAGACACACGTGCTAACCTTATAGTTACAATTGCTGAACCTTTATCTTCAGAGTTTGCTGAGTTCAGAACTTCCCAAGTTCAGAACCTAGTGACTTCAGAGTCTGATACTGGTTCATGTGCAACAACTTCAGAGTCCAGATTTCAAGCTTCAAGCTTCTTTTAGATGATATGATGCTCTTCAATACGTTCAGTGGTAAATTAAATTTTATCTATCAATCCTGTATGCTAGAACATATATTAGCATTACCAATGGTATTTTAATACTTTGTTACTATCAAAATCAAAAGTGATATTTAACAAAACCAATTTTGTTCCAACATGATGGCACTGAGAAGAAGAAGAAGAAATGATTAGGTCAATAGGTTAAACTTATTATAATAAAGGCAAAATGCATCTATAGATCCTTTAAGTTTTACGTTTGTATCAGATAGGTCCTTTAACATTTTTAAGTATCAAATAGGTCCTTTAAATTTTATATTTGTATCAAATATGTTCTTTAAGTGTATTAAGTATCAGATAAGTCCTTTAAGTTTTAAGTTTGTATCAAATAGGTCCTATTTCTTAAGGACATTTAAGAACCTATTTGATACAAACTTAAAACTTAAAGAACATATCTAATACAAACGTAAAATTTAAAGGACCTATCTGATACAAACGTAAAACTTAAAGGACCTATAAATGTATTTTGCCTATATTAAATTAAATGCAATCTTCGGCTTAATATTTATATGATCTGCATTGTTAATTCATATACTTATCATAAATAATTATTATACCACTTTAATTTTATTAAGTAGGTAAAATAATTTGATTCGGATTCAACTTTTATGTGTATTGTTATAATTTTACATGTTGACTTACGATATTTTATATATTTATTTACTATTGTTTATATTTTTTAAAATTATAAAACATATATATATATATATATATATATATATATATATATATATATATATATAATTAAAAACGATCAAATACAAGAAAAAAGGAGTAAGATTCCCTAAAACAATTGTCAAAACACCTGCATATTACAATTTAAAACATTGTAGGACGAACCTACTAATGATTGAGGTCGAACGACAATAATTTTTTAAACAATAGAGTTGATGATCGAATCTACGACCACTAACATACTACCCAAACCTTTTACTATTAGACGTTTAGACTAGTGAGTATAACCCTTTTTTCTAACCTTTAACCACTAAGATAAAACCTTAATCTTATTGACCAAGATATCATTTGAAACCACCTTACTTTTGAATAAGCAGTCATTACACCCTTTCCATATTCATAAAAAAAAATTAGCGTATGTTTGTTTTAGCATTTTTCTCCTCAAAACGTGCGTCTCTCTCTCTCTCAAAATGCGATTTTTTCATTTTCTGTAATGTTTGGGAAAAATCCAAAAGCGAGTCTGTGATGGTGCAAACGCGAGTTTAGTCGAAGCTGGAAATCCTAGCTTCTGCGTTAGTCAAACACGAGTTCAATTTCAAGGACATCAATGTCTCTATTTTGCCCTTTTGTGACTATTTGTGTTGTTTTCCTTTTTGTTGATAAAATTATCACTTTTGGTGTTGTGATGTTGGATTTCTTCCATTTTAGAGTTGCTATGGCAAGAATCATAGAGATCCATTATCACTGCTTCTTCTTGCTGCAAAGTTGGGTGTGTGCTACAGTAACATTTCAAGGTTAGGGAAAATATACGAGGCTCTCATTTTACGAGTCAAAAAAGAAAAGCAGTAATGGGCTCCAAAGCCCTCCGCGCCTCTTGTTTATTTTTTGTGTCTTTGCAATATTAAAAAAAAAATACCATATCCTTTAAAAAAAATATGAAAATATAATATGTTTCTTTGATATTCGTTGTAATTTATAAGTTATTAAAAATAATTAAAAATTTCTAACACAAACAAAACAAAATTTAATAAGAATTGTTAAAATATTGTAACTAACTAATTTTAGTAATTGTTTATGTTTAATGAAAAAACAATGAAACCCAATTTGGTAATTATGCATCAAAAAGTAATTTTAATTCAATTTATCCAAACAACATCGAATATTAAGAATCACTTTTACATTAATGTATCCAAACATAAATCAATTCTGCCATACTCATTTTTAATCAAAATCAATTCTGTCAAACTCAATTATTCTCACCGCAGAACCAAACACAACAATAGAGCTATTTTAGACATTTCTAATTCGTTGTTTAATTCGAAAACATTTTGCTTCGAACATAGGAGTTTCTAAGAGTAAAATCCAGGAAAAAGAACCGATTGTATGAGAAATACTTCAAGAAGTGTATATATATTGGTAAAAAAGATAAATAGTGTATACACATTTACTAAATCCTCATCCTAATCTTAACCATTTAGTGTTTCTTGTCCAAAACAAAATCATAAATTTTTCCGTACCCTTCACGTCGCCGATATTACGTATACTTTGGTTTGCGTTTTTAATTATTCAATTTCAATTTTTAACGTTTTAATTACGGTTCAATTTTTATTTTGCATACAAATTAATAGTCATTTAATTTGGGCTTTTTCCCTCTCTTTTACCAAGCAATAAATAGAAAAAAAATAAGTATCCCACTTATCTATTTTTTTTTTACAAAAGAAAAACAATATTCATTCATTCATATTTATAGAGAGTACATCAATTGAAATTAATACATATTCAATTTGGCTAAAAACTAATAAGAATGAATCTGCGAACAAACTCAAAACATCCGAGTTAATAACATAAAACGGCCTAATATCTAAGGCTCCGTTTGGATTGATGGAATACAATGGAATGGAGCGGAGCGGAATGAAATATATAATAATGTTTCAATTTGAAACATTATTATAGATTTCATTTCGCTCCGCTCCATTCCATTGTATTCCATCAATCCAAACGGAGCCTAAGACAAAGCCTACAATTGATATGACATAATTTAGATGTCTGGAATAATCGTGCATCCGAATCTGCAACATTGACGATGCTAAAGTCATTGAATATATCACTTATCTATTTTAAGAATGAAATTTCTACTATTAAACTACTTAAAAAAAATAGTTGTTTAATTTGATGTCCTTTGTAGCGTCATCTATCAATGAAAAAAGCTTTTGTAAAAAAAAATCAATAAAAAAGTGACTTATTTTATTTTAGTATTCGGTATATTTATAAATTATAAATAAATATTCGAATTATATGCATTTCTATTTATTTTTCTCATACATTAAGGTTTACATGAGAAATTTTCTCCTCTTATTTACCGCTAAAGGTGAAATTTGTAAATTTTTTGATCTATACATTTTATTTTGATATGTACCAGTACAATTGCTGATGTAGACAATTGTGATAAATTCACAAATATTATTTATTATTTTTTCTATATTGAACACTATTTGTGGACCTATTGTCTCAGCATTGTACCGATGCACATGTCTAAATACAATGTGTATCAGAGTGTTCACCTATATTTAATTAAATTTGTTTGTAAAAAAACTATCATTAATTTGGTATAATCTATTTCTTAAATAAACTCAACAGTTTTCAAATACATCATTATTATACGAAAAATGATCCATACTAATTTGATTAGCACCACACCCAAATCTTATTAATCATTAGTAATTTGAGACATAAGAAAAATTTATTGCCGTTATTAATGGACATCCATTAGTAATTTTTAATAAAACATTATATGAATGATATATATATATATATAATATATACATTGTCACGCGAGCGTAGCTCAGCTGGCAGAATATTGAATTATATATGCAGGGGCTAGAGTTCGAACCTTGATGATTCCACTTATCTAGCTTAAAAGTGAGATTTATAGCCACTAGACTATATTTGACAAAAAAAATAATTGAAACTCTAAAAAAACTATTATTTGGATTCTTAATTTATATTGTATCATTTTTTTTTATTAAAAATGGTATGATCCACTACTTGACCGTTTTTGAGAAATCTATTTGAAAAACCCATTAAATGAATGAAAGAGTACTAGTGTATAGTTATTAATAAACTTAGAATAAACAAAACTAAAATTTAAAACATAGTAATAATTTATGATTGTCCTATCGATAATTACTTATTAATTTAAAAACTTATTAGCAGAACTTTTAATTTAATGCAATTATATCACACTGTTA
This sequence comes from Trifolium repens, assembly GCA_030408175.1. Taxonomy (NCBI): domain Eukaryota; kingdom Viridiplantae; phylum Streptophyta; class Magnoliopsida; order Fabales; family Fabaceae; genus Trifolium; species Trifolium repens. The sequence goes on from CP125847.1 coordinate 15,408,749, forward strand.
TAAAATGTGAAATTTTGCTAAAAGCCACATATATGTGTCCTTTTGCATATATCTAAAGTTTTTTAAATGGAAAAAACAAATAAAAGAAAGCATCATTCTAATTTCTAATCCATGTTTTATGTATTGTCTCACCATATTCATGAATAGTAGAAGATAAGAATATTATTTTTCAATGTAACCTTTCAAAGCAGCCATTAACTGATTTTTTTATTATAAATATAGATACTCACACAAATATAAAATTATGCATTTGTGTTTAGCTCGTAATAGTATTTATTTCGTAAGCGTAAGTAGTTGGTGCGCAGTGTTGTAAATTTTGAGATATCGATATTTTCTCGCGACAAAAAAATGGAGTGGCAAAAATATTATATGGATATACTGCTTGTACCATGCGGGTTTATCATCATTCTTTTATATCATTTATGGTTATGGCATATGACTCGAACTCAACCATTCACCACAACTTTTGGAAGAGATGCAGATGGTCGAAGATTTTGGGTCCCTACCATGATGAAGGTAACACATAAGACTATTGACTTAAACATATTTTTGTTGTAATCATATATATGGAATTTTCACATTATATAACAATTTCATAATTTTTCTTTCTTTCTTTTAATTAGGTCGTGTTTGGACAAACACTTTATTTACAATTTTATTGCACAAACACTTATCATGATAATCATCATTTATGTATAAATCAGATTTCTATAGCAAAAAGATAAAACAAAGTTGAATTATTTTTGTGTAAGCTATTTTCATTAGTCCTTTTGGAGAACTTATGAAAATCAACCTATACATATATAATAGTTAAATTGTTTTTTTTATAATTTTTTTGAAATAATTTCACAAAATTCATACACTACAACAAAACTGGAAAGCGACGGCGGTTGGATTGAGTATGCGGCGGCAGTTACATTTAGCGGCAATTATAACCGTCACCGCATACTCAATCCAACCGTCGCCGCTTTCCAATTTTTTTGTAGTGATATTCTACATAAACCTTAGACAAGTCAATCCAAATCAATTCTTCGTCCTACTATGTAAATAATGTATCTTCACTCTCTCATCTATATGTTTTTTGAGGGATTTAATTGACTCGTGTTTATTCAAATTATTGTTGCAAATTTTTAAGTTGAAAAAAATAGTTTTGTCCCGTAAATACAATTTATTTGGTAAAAAGGTGCAGTGACATTTGATATTTTAGAATGCGAGTTTGAATATGAAATTCTCTATTTTTTTAAGCAGAAAGAAAAAATAAACCATAGTTGTGTATTAATTTTCAATCATAGTTAATTTTCAAACCAAAATTATATGCAGGATATTGACAACAAGAATACAGTAGCAATCCAAGCACTTAGAAACATAATAATGGGAACAACCCTTATGTCAACAACATCCATTCTCCTATGTGCTGGTCTAGGAGCAATTATAAGTAGCACTTATAGTGTTAAAAAGCCAATCAAAGAATCAGTTTTTGGAGCACATGGTGACTTTGTTGTGGTACTAAAATTTGCCATAGTTCTTACAATGCTATCATTCTCATTTGTGTGTAACACTCTATCTTCAACATTTATCAATAGAGTAAATTTGCTAATTTGCACCCCACAAAATATTAAGACTATGGTTACCCCAGATTATTTGACCCAACATCTTGGAAACGCTATGTTATTGAACATAGTTGGAAATAGGCTTTTCTATACAGCAATTGCACTTCAACTTTGGATCTTTGGTCCTTTGTTGCCTTTTCTCTCTTCAATGTTAATGGTTTTTATACTTTATAATCTTGACTTTGCCGGCGGGGATCGTGATAGAAATGTGGATATGGATTTTATTCGCAGTGATCCTTGAGAGACAAGAAAAATATGAAATTCGTATGTGTATTTCTTTTTCTTTTGAAGAAAGTTAGTTCTATTTCTTTTGTAATAGTGATATTGAAATATTTAGTTTGTATTTCTTACACACAACCAATTTGCCTACTTAAATAAAAATATGTTTGTATGTGTCATCAAGAGAAAATTAGACATTCCTATGTTAACTATGTTGGCACCCTAATTGATCAGCTCCATCCTATTTCTGCTCATAAATATATTATTAAAAAGAAAATATATATATTACATGGCAAAGTGAACAAAATGGAACCAATCGTTAGTTGGTTCAGTGGTGATTGACGTTGAACTTGGTAGGGAGGACCACGATTGGGAGGGAGCTGAAACCACTTGATGCCAGAACTAACCCCCGAATCAGATTAAACTAGTGGTAAAAACCAAAAAAAGGGAGCAAAATGGTGGGAGTCTTTCATACTCCACATTCACATTAAAAGCATAACCGTCTCTTTCAACAAGAAGAAACTCAGACAAGAATTGAAACATATCGAGATCCACTAAGATTCTAGCATAGTATCCAAATTTCTTATTACTAGTTGCTTCATTTTGCAATTGCTAATAGAATTTGTGGCCTCCAATATTTGATTGCACATTAGTTTTTTCCAGATTTAAAAATTGAAATATTACTTCAATGCAACAAAGAGAGCTATTGTATAGCACCGCGGCTACCACCATCACCGTGACACCGCGCCATGTTGATGCTTCTGCTGACACCCTATGACTTTGCCACACCCCTGCTCCTACTATCTTAAAGGTATGGTATCTCTTGCCTCTTCGCGCATCAAATTTCACATCATTGAGTACACACCTCTGCAGAGGTTGGGGCAGCGGTGTTCAAAACAATGGCTGGTCGAGCCGGCAACGGTGTTTGGAGAAATGGCTGGTCATTTCATTGTTAGTTAGTTTTAAGTTTTATTTTTATTTTATTAAAATGTTTTACATGGAAGCTTGAAAAGCCTTTGAATTTGATTGATCAAACATACCAGAATGTATGTAAGTCACACCTGCTTGTAAAGCTTATTTTATATAGTTGATCCTACACTAAATTAACCACATTATTAAGTGATTAATAAACAAGTATCACACTAGCTTATAAATAATTGGTGTCTATGTATCATTCATGATATTATTTTTTACAAACAACTCTGCTTTATAAATAATGCTTTATGTCTATGGTGCCACTCATCATATAGGAAGATAATGTTTTATCAATTTGTACAAGACAATCAGAAAAGATCTTATATTGAATTATTTTCATTATATTATATCTTCATCTTTAATAATTCATAAAATAGAAAGTTTGGCAACACACGTGTTACACAAGTCGTACATCTTTCATATTATTATTTTTTTTGGAAAAAATAGTTTTTATTCCTACAACGATAGTAAATATTCCGTAATTTTAGCCTCTAATTAAATATGATGACTTAAGATTCTACATAAATCATGATCTGCCATGCTTAAGTCATAATACATTCCCCCTTTAAACACGAATGTTTGAGAAAATGATCATTCAGCACATGGTGAGATATTAAAGTGTCAATTCGATGGAATATCAATCGACAAAGAGGATAACAACAATCAGAGATGGTGAACATGTTCACTTATCAAATGAGGGAAGCTATCACTCTGTTTATCGAGACAAAGAACAATGTTCGTGCAACTCTGGCTACTCATATGACTAAACTTAACGATATTTTTGGAGTCAATATTCAAAAACACGAAGAAGTCCGCCAGCCCAAATTTTGTAATAAAGTCCTTCAAATTGACGAACATGGCCACATTCACTTGAATCAAGAGTCATCCGATGTTTTAGCCTATAAACAATACAATGATTCCATCTAATCGCAATTTCAGCTAGAGTACTGAATCGTACAAATAGTAAAATGAAAATGGTAAGACCGAAAGTCAAACTCAAGGATCGTGTTTACTTAATTGAACAAAAAAGTTCTATCTTGATTGGTTACAATATATCGATAATTATAACAACTAAAATTACTCGAAATTTAATAATAAAAATGTCAGGGATGAATATTTTCATTATATTTTGACCTCAAACTATTAATCAGATAAAGAAACGGATTACAAGATCCATTCCTACAAACTTCAATTATTATAATTAAGAAAGTGTTACAATCACTTTTCCACTTATTCATCAAAACAAGCACTTAAATAGGCAATGCAATATTTGGATTACCTTCAGCAGACACAATATTTTCAGATTTAACAGAAGCAGAATCAACAAACACAACAGAATAAGCATCAGTTATAGTTAAAATCAAACGCGAACCACCTTCTCCGGAATTAAACACTTGTAATCCAAGATAACCACAATCACCAGTACTATCCAAACAAAATCCAATCTTATAACTACCACCAGTTCCATGTTTCACAACTAAAAATTTTCCACTGATTATTTCTACACCAGGATAATTTGCAGGACCACCAATACCAACATAGCTTTGTTGAGTATTATCATCAGTAACTAGTAACCATTTTGATGATTCAGCACAATCAGGCTTCTCGGTGAACTCGATGTCAAGATCGGTACCTGTTACGATATTATCGGTGGTGGTTTGTGGGATGGTGAATTTAACTGGTAAACCTGTTATGGCATTGTTTTGTAGGACAGTTACTGGACATTTTGAATCATCGTCGCCGACATTGTTTAAGGTTAGTCCTCCCTTTTTAGGGTTATCAGTTGCTGGAAAAATGAAGTATTGTTTACCAGAGACAACAGGGTTACCATTTGTGTCAAATACTTGCTGAACTGCATTGTTTGGTGAAAGATTGGAGATAAATGCAAATAGGAGGAATGAAAGGGTAATGGATAAAGTAGGATTCATGATTTGCTTTGCTTAATAATGTGTATACTGTTTGTGTTTGTTTTGTTGCTTTCATTTCCTCTGCTCTTTATATAATAGTAAACAAGAAATTCACTCTCCACTATTTAATATTTTATTTAGACATGTACACCGTTGACCTGAATAATTCAAATAGGTTTACTGTTAGAAGTTTTACATCAAATATTTTAAAGTGTTCAATGCAGTATTTAAGGCATGAGACTCTCTTACTTATTGGATTAGTCTTTTGAGTTGGACTCTTCTAATGTGCTTAAGTTCTACATTGAGTAAGTGTCAATGTGGATGTCGACCCTTAAAGGCAGTATCAATGTTACGAATCTCACATCGAGTAAGTGCTCAATGTGGTACTATCTTTAAGTCGTGAGATTCTCTCACCTATTGAACTATCCCTTTATTTTGGGCTTGCTTAATTCCTAACATCTATAAATAGTGTTTATTAATTTTTGGACCTATCAAAATTGTATCGACCAATTTATCATTAATCTAACTATTGATTTAGTTATTATGATTGTATTTGGTAAAAGCACATGACCGATATGATTTACACTCACGTGGCCAACTATATTTGACCATATTTCTTTAGAATTTGGATCCTTTTTTTTTTTTATACTCTCTGATTACTCCATTCTTGCTTTTGCAAATAACTTTATTGTAACTCAACCTCTACATATAACCCCGTGAAAAGCTATGCTTATTGACAGATAAACATATTTTAGTAAATAAATTATTAATGTACATATGAAAATGAAATTGTGTAAACAATCTTGATATTAAGATATAACGAAAACATGAAAAAGAAAATTGCTAATTAAAGAGAGGGTAACATTTATGAGAAATTCTAATATAATCACAAACCTAAATAAATTTTTTTTTTTGGTTTGCACCACCAATTTAATCTGATTCGGGGGTCAGTTCTGGCATCAAGTGGTTCCAGCCCCCTCCCGATTAAATAAAATATATTTAGATACACACACAATTAAAAAAGTTTAAATATAAAACAATTTAGTCATATCAATTCATGCCATACCATTATATTTTCTATTTATTTTTTAAAAATATTGTATGTAAGACATGACTCATATGAGTGATGAGATAAGGATTGAAGGAGCAAAGTACAGTAGTATTTAATATTTATGGTCCATAATCCATATATAGATATTCGTTGTTGATAGGGTTAATAGGTCTTTACCTCCTGCTAAGTGAGCGTGTTTTGCGTTACCCCCCGCTAAAAATTTCTTGAAGATTGCCCCATTGCAAAGTTTTTTTTTTTGGTTTCCCCCCTTGAGTGCACTTTTTACATCGGTTATTTTGTTCAACCGATTTAAAAAATTATGTTTTTTAAATCGGTTATTTTGTTCAACCGATTTAAAAAGTTAAAATTTCTTGCATCCAAGAGAGGAAAAGGGGGGAAACCAAAAAAAAAAACTTTGCAAGGGGGCAATCTTCAAGAAATTTTTAGCAGGGATAACGCAAAATACGCCCACTTAACAGGGGGTAAAGACCTATTAACCCTTGATATATAATATCTGTCAAAAACTCAGCGTTTATGGCCTACATAGTTGGTGAGATTCTTTTATGTATGTCAGAACGTGGTCCAAGAAATTTCCTAAATTTTATTTTAAATAAAGACATATTATAGAAAAAAAATTAAACTAACCCCTCGTGGAACTCATGGCAAATAAAATAATATAAAGAAAAAATTTAATAGTTTTTTTTAAGGGGCAATGAGAATTTTATCAACAAAACAATGTCTAGAATTTAGAAGTTTTGAATTTGACCCTCCTTGGTTCCCTTAACCGGAGATAAATGTAAATGCACTCTAAATTTTAATAATTAAAGTAAATAAGGGAATTTCATTTAAATATAATATATAGAATTGATTTGATCGGTAGAATATAAGTGCTAGATAGAATAATAGATAATAAAATAGTACAAGATAAAAGTTTAAGATATTAAATAAAATTTGTCTTGTACAATATTTGATAGATAAAATATTATTTTGTATCTTAGACAATTTGTACATAGAACAAATTCATGGTTTAGTGAGGGACACCAATGTCAATTTTTATCCTGTCACATAACCCTCATATTGGTTCAATCTCAATAACTATTTTAAAATTAAATATAATACAAGTAAAATTGTCATGTTAAATATCTTAGGACGTTGAAGATCATATTCACATATAACGAACAATAAAATTTCTTGTACCAAAAAAAAAAAAAAAAGAACAATAAAATTTCAATATACTAATCTCTCATAGCACTCATGGCAAAGTATCAAAACAACAACTTACTCTTTGATGTAAAACTTCGCACTTATATATATATTATAATATAGATGTTGCAAATGTTATTTTTCTTTCATTTTATAACCTCAACATATTTAAATTATAAAAAAAACATAGAAAACCAAAAAAAATAGAATTACTCATATTTAAGTTGATATTATAAATTCAACATAAGAGAACTTAGAAATACTAATTCACATAGAAAAACAAATCAACAACATATTAGATTGAGTTGACCCGAAAAAACAAAATTAACACTTAAAATGTGACATAATAACTCATATTTATTTTTATAATTTTTTCAATATAATTTATTTGGACTACCCATGACCCATTTGGACTTGCTCATATTTTAAGTGGGCTTAAACGGGCCGTGCTAAAAAGCCCGTAAACAATTTGGGCTCAAATTTTAAGGCCTAAGCCCGAGATAAGTTTGGGTCGGCCCATTCAAATTAGTCCATTTTGACTGCTCTAGTCCCGCTAGTGTAGGTCCTTCCTTTTTCTCTTATATTAGTGTAACCTGTGACCAATGTGTGCTCCATTTGCTTAGTTTGGATTTTCTTACTAACTCTCGCTTAATTCAAGAGCTCTTAATCTTTTTACGTTTATCTTATTTGAAAGTTATACAAATTGAAAGTTAAAATTACAAATTTTGGAAAACTAAGGCTTCATGATTGATTGCGTCATTGAGAAAAGGTTATTATACGTTTAAATTTGCTTCATTTGAAGACCTTAGTGTTCTTCGAACTTGTGTCATGGTGTCCTTCGTATCTTTGCGTGCACTGCAAATTTTAATCTGAATTTGGTCAAGTGTTGTTTTTCAAATCTCAAACGGTTTGGATCACTAAATATAATTTCAATAGTAAAATTATTACATTCTCCCATTTGATTCGAACAATTAAATTTAATACAAACGTTCACTGAAAATGCGACTAATGATGTAAATGATTGAAATTTCAACACTATTCCATAATAAATATTTAGGCGAGCAATGGAATTACCAAAAACACTGATATGAGTCGCTGTAATTGAGAATTGGTTTAATTTAAAGAGTTATAGAAGTTGATAAGGTTAGCGATGAAAATGATTAAAAGGTATTCAACAATTTATAAGAATTAGAGGACAATGAAAACATGTTATTTCATTAGAATTTAATTAAGAGCTGTGCTATTCATCGCGAAAAAAGTATCACGAACTATTCACGAAATGATTTTAGCCCTTAGATCATGTGCTTAATTAAAAAACGTGGGTGGTTACAATAGAAAAAGGTGGAGATGGTATTAGTATACAAAGCATCGTGATATTGTCGTGATAACTTTTTTCGCTGGAAGTAGCAATTTCCTTTAATTAATGTAATCCAAAAGTGCATATCATTTTTTTTCGTGACAAATAAGTGCAATATTTCATTAGGAAGCATAGAAATAATTGAAATATGTTTATAATCGGTTATAATTTGGTCTTATATTTAAGCATTCATGGTATGAGTACTCTATTATCTCGTTTTCAGAGAAATATTTAAAACTTTACACAAATGGAATTTATTATGGAATTGAATGCAAGCATGGAGATCTTTATTCATTAAGCAACATTATAAGCTTTATAAGTAGCACTGCTTTTATATTTTGTCATCAAATATGTAATAAATTTAATGTATTTAAATAGAAGAAAGTATTATAAGGATTCAAAATAATTTTTATAATTGTTTTGGTCAAACAAAATATAATTGTTCTTTGACAATAAATCTGTTATAAAAAGAAATTGATCATAAAAGTAATAAAAGAAATTAAATTCTCTTGAATATCATGAGAAATTCTTACATGGTCTCTCACCTAACACGTCATATTTAGACCTAGCGAATAAAAATATGACATTTCATCATTATTATTTTTAGTAATTAATAATCATTAAAAGATTTCATTAAAAGAATCATTAAAATAGGAAAAATAAAACCGCCTCCTTTATTCTTGTGGTTCAATAGTTGTTTCCAGCCATGCCATTCTTCCACCACCGTATGCAACCGCAAGGCACTCTCTTTCAAGCTTTGGGTCATATAAAAGTCACTACAAGTATTGATTTGATCTCTTGGTTATCTAATGCAAAACACACCTTTATCTACACCTACACCCCCAAATCTTTGACACCATTTATCAAAGAAAAAAAGGAAAAAAAATGTCAAGCAGAAACAATGTTAAACGGTGCAATGGATGGTTGATAATGAGGGAAAAATAAAAGAAAAAGGAGAGGTTGATGAATTAATCTCCTTTTTAATTTTTGGTAAATAATCTCTTTTTTTTATTATTAGAAAGAATTGAAGTTGGAATGTTTCGGTGGCAATGGCAATTTGGTGAATCTGGGATCCATGGTTGAATAATAAGAGAGATGGAGAAAGAAGACAATTAATTCCTATTTTTGATTATTTTGAATAAATAATAATGAAGTGTCATATTTTTATTCGTTGGGTCTAAATATGACGTGTTAGGTGAGAGACTATACAAGAATTTCTCGAATATCATTACTATAAACTAACATCGATATTCATCATAAATACCCTATTACAAGGTATTTCATCTCAACTTTGCAAAATAGAATGGCAACCCGCATCAATTGTCTCCTATTTACCTTGTTAATTGTGTGTATTGTTTCAGTCATGGTTGGAGGTAATTTTTTTTCTTCAATAAATCAACTTTGTTACATTTTTATAGAAAATATATTATTTGAGAGTGGTGTTTTATATGAACTCCATGGTTTTGGTCTAGTGACAAAAATTTAGGATTTGGCTCCATGGGTCAATGTTGTCTAAGTCCTAAGGTTTTCCTTAGCTAGGATTGGTGCATATATCCTATCACCTTAAAAAATTTCTAAAAAATTAAAATTAAGTGTTGTTTGATATGTATATTTTTTTAACTTATTTTAAGGAATCATGTTTTTATGAAAATTTTTACATGAAAATACAAAAAAAATAAAATTAGAAATATAACATAATAATTTTAACGAAATTTTATTGATCGTAACAGGAGTGGCAGGAAGGTGTTTTCTTTATGAAAGATGTGCTAGTGGTTCACAATTTTGTAATCAATTTTGTCAGACAACATTGGGCCGCCCTGGTGGCTATTGTGCTGCAGACAAAATTTATTGTTGTTGCAACTAGATGTTGGAGAGCTTGCTATTTGATTGTAGTTTCTTGATTTGCTTGTTAATGTATACCAACAAACATGGTTTTTGAGAGTTTCATAAGAATAAGTTAAAAAATTTATATTTCAAATTAGAAAATTTTACTATGATTTCTTAATGATTATGAAAATTGTACTTCATTATAGTAATTCTTAATTCAAAATAATAATAATTAAAATGAAAAAAATAATAATTCAAAACGATAACAATTGTCTTCCATAAACTAATATCAAATATATTAATATATTACGATATAAACATTGAGAGATTTACACATATGCAATGAGAGTTTGAAAATATAAAAATGAAATTTAATTTAATTTTTGTATGTCCCCCCCACCCCCCCCAAACTCAAGTTAAAATTATCTAGATTCGAATTTATTAAATTTACAACATAATTTTGTTCTTTACAAACTGAATTTAAAGTACAACGTTATAGTAATATCAGAGGAATGGGGAGTTGAAAAGTGAAGTTGCATGCAAGAAATGTGGACGATAAGAATTAATGCGGGAGTATTGATTTGGAAGATAAGAATTAATGTGTGAAAGTGTGCGCCACCTTGGGTTGTTTGGTGGTATTGATTTGAGATCTATGAGTGTGGCTTCTCCTTAAATTTCAGGTTTGATTCTCACTAAGTGTCAATTTGAGTGGACTAATTTAGTTTCTTAAAAAAAAAGTGTGAGAGTGTGAAGTTGAGGTGTGGGAAAGAGAAGAAGGTGAGATGAATTAAGGAAAAATTCTAAATTTGTGTTTTTAATCTAATATATGGATGAGTGGGTCCCACTTAGAGCCGTCAAAACAGGCAGCCCATCCCGTTTAGGGGGCTAATTCATTGGCCTGGGTTAAAAAGCCCTAATGAAATATGGGTTGCAAAAAGTAGTGCATGAGCCCCGCCCGGAACGGGTGGTCGGGTTTTTGGGCCAGTCCGTTTTATTTTTTAAATTTTTTTTAGCTATTAGTGCTCAATTAAAATTGATGTTGCTAATGTTGTTTTTCTTTCATTCCATTCCATAAACTCAACATATTTAAGTTACAAAAACAACATAGAAAACCAAAGAAATAGAGTTAATATTTAAGTTCACATATAAGTTAACACAATATAACTTAGAAATAGTACTAATTCACATAGAAAAATAAATCAACAACATATTAGATTGAGTTGGCCCAAATAAAAAAAATTAACACTTAAAATGTAACATAATAGCTCTTATTTATTTTTATAATTTTTTATTATAATTTATTCGGACTTCGGGCTACCCATGATCCATTCGAGCTAGCCCATATTTTAAGTGGGCTTAAACTGATCGAGCAAAAAAGTCCGGGAAAATTTGGGCTCAAATTTAAGGCCCAAGCCCTGGAAAAATGCGGGCTATTCCGATTAGTCCATTTTGACCGCTTTAAAAAAAACAAGGTCGGTCCAATAATTTTTAAAATTAAGTGAGGCTTAAAGCAAATTTAAATGTGAGACCTTTTTTGTATGTATATAAGGTACTGTTTGACCTAGCTTTTTTTCCTCTTCTCTTTTCTTAGAAGTAAAAAGCTATGCCAAACAATAATTTTTAAAAGTTATAGTAAGTAAAAAACAGCTTCTATATTTCAAAGAAAAATACTAATAAAAGAGTTTTGAAATAAAGTGATACTGAGTAATAGTTACTTTGCAACAACTTTCTTATTATTTATCTAATTAATATCATTAAATAAGTTTTTTTACTCCATCTTTAAATAAGTTATTGTTTATTAAAAAAACAATTTTATCTTATAATCAAACATCTTTTTATTTTTAAAAATAAAAGAAGTAAGATTTACCAAACAGTTTTATCTTCGGTTTTAAAACTCTTACTTCTAGCTTTGTAATTAAAATAGCTTTTACTCTTAAAAAAGCTGGGACAAACGATACCTAAGACTTTTTTTTGTATGTTATTAAAAAAAAAGACTTTTTTGTATGTATATTGGAACATTTTGTTAAATAATTTTTTTTGTTGGATGTCTAAAACAAGGACTTTAGTAGCCTTATCCTTGAGCCGATTGTGTGAAAAAAAGCACATATATATATATATATATATATATATATATATATATATATATATATATATATATATGGCAATAATTGGTGTGTTTGGCACATTTTTGGTTGTGGCAGTAAATTCCTTTTTCTTATTAGATTCTTGGGGCGTTTGTTGATATGTATTCCTACTTATATTATAGTTTTATGCAGCAAGTTTCAAGTGTTAAAATCATCAAGCTTATGATTGATATAAGCTTCAGTGCATTAGTATAGATTTTCCTATCAATAGTGAGTTGATATATATTTTTATCTTGTAGGTAAATCATGGTTGTGATGAACACTTGTTTGATAATTCGGAAGAAGAGGAAGAAGAACATTTGTTTGATGACTTGGAAGAAGATGAAGAATATATAGTTTGATTCATTAATGCTTTTGTTTCTTTTTAGTTTCTTGTGTGATAAGAATACAAACACTATTTCTTTCTAGTTTGGATTACAATAGAATCTACAAGTTATAGAGAGCTTCTTTAAAAAAGAAGTCCAACTTACTAATAAGGATATGTAGTTTGGTTAACTAGAAGTAGTTTCTAGTTGCTCATATGATGTAATAAATTACATGCAATGTCAAATTGTTGATATAATTGATACATTATAAAAGTGATTCATGTTAATTCATGGCAAATTGTTCTTTTTAATAGTTATTTTGGAAAAATTTAATATTTATAGGCAGCGATTTTGATTTTAATTTCGTTCTTTCGAATGGTTATAGGCAACGCTTTTAACGCGTTCTTTTTAATTATAATTATAGGCAACAGTATTAATATGTTCTTTTAATAATCATAGGCAACAATATTAACTTATTCTTTTTAATAGTTAAAAGCAACAATATTAATTTGTTCTTTGTTAGTTATTGGCAACGGTTTTTAATTGTTGTTTTTGCCTATGTACAATAAAACCGTTGTCAAAGGCTAAGGCAACGCCTAAGACTACAACGGTGGAAAAACCATTGTTAAAAGCAAAAACAACGGTTTTATTATATTAGACAACGCTTTTCAGCCGTTGTTATAAATAAAAAATGTTGTAGTGTATGCATCCAATATTGTCTAACCATATGTTGGTAAAACTATTTTAGAAGATATAGATGTTTGTAAAATTATTTTAGAAGTAATATAGGGCTGTCAATGAACCGAACCAACTCGAAAAAAATTCATGACTCGATTCGACAATTGACTTGTTGAATTTGGTTCATGAACCAAATTAGCCGAACTTGAGCTAAATATTAAGTTCGTTAATTAAATGAGTTGAACTTGAGCTATATATATAAAATACTTTAAAGAAACTAACACAAACACTTAACAATAATATGATAAAAGTTAATAGTAACATTATAATCTATAGACAACGGTATGTATAAATTATAATGATGTTTTTACGGATTTGAAAAAATAAGTAGTTTCACATAAAAGTGTATATAAAATCATGGAAAGTAAAATAGAAAAAATAAATTCATGTCGAACTCTTGAGTTGAATTTCGAGTTTAAAACGAACTGAACCTAACGAGTCAAATCGGACTGCTCGTGAACTCTAAACGAGTCGAACTCGAGCTGAAAAAAGAGTTCGTGTCGAACTCGAGCCGAGTCGAACCAATTCTTATCGAGTCGAGTCGAGTTCAGATAGGTTCGACTCGACTCAACTCATTTCCAGCCTAATAACTAAGTGATGCAATGATTCATAAATAATTCAATGTAGGAATAATTGTTTTTGACGTAAAAGAAATAAATTAATATCGGTCGCACATATATGTTGCCCCCGTATCCTTAATTTTCTGGATCCGTTCCTGATCCGAACCAAGTATGTAGTTCAACAATTAATGATGTATACTCGTAGGTCTTTTAAAATCTTTAGCAACAACACTACTGGTAAGATTAATTTTTTTTTAGCTCATGACTACTTTTTCTTAATTAGCTATTATAAAATATAATAGAGCAAATTGAATGTGTGAGGTGTTATTGTTGGCGAAGTAGTATTTCAAAGAGAAAAATAGAGATTCAGGATGAGATGAACACACTATGACTAGTACAGAGGAAGAAAACTTTGCCTTTGTTCAATTCAGCAAAGATAATTAGTTGTATAACCGATATTTTATCCTCGTTATAATCTCTTATACTGAATTTTTTTTGTTATAATCTGTACATATATGCGATATCTAAGCGTCACATATCAACCAACAATAAGAAAAAAGACAAGATCCTTTGACTAATAATACAAACTAAGTTTAAATTATCCAAAATAAAGTATTTATATTACTCATATTTCTCTACCAAAAAAAAAAAATATTACTCATATTTATTTTTAAAAATTTTTAATTATAATTTATTTGGCTCGGGCTACCTGTGGCCGATTTAGACTAGTCCATATTTTAAATGAGATTTAACAAGCCGAGCTAAAGAGCCCGAAAAAAAATTCGGCTAGAATTTTAAGGCCATCTTCTTTGAATTTTTCTCTTCCTACCCCCGTATTTCTTTTCTACCCCCCATCTTTCATTCTTTCCCTTATATAAAAACTTTGGAATGCATTTTCTGAAATTTCTCTAGTTCAAATTCGGAAAAAATTCGAAAAACACATTCCAAAGTTTTTTCCTAAGACAAAAAAAATGGTAAAACGCATTCCAAAATACTTACTCAAGGGCAAAAATTGAAACCCGTGAATAGAAAAAAAACATGTGGGTGGGAAGAGAAAAATTCATCTTCTTTTCTATTTCTTTCATTTTGGGCTATATTTTTTTTACATCTTTGCATATTCCATCTTGTTTTCTATTTCTTCTCATTTTGGGCCTATTTTCCCTTTTAAATTCCCTAGGTTGTTTTTTGCCAAGCCACAATTGCATGAAAAAACAAAGTTGATTACAGTTCAATGCATGTGTTATTGCCTATCACATTCAACTTTTCGTACACTCCATTATTCAATGGGTTGTACATATCACATAATTTTTTAATAAGATACTCATATATAGTATAGTAGTAACTAGTAACTACTTATTTTCCCACCAAACAACAATTTATAATTTGAATATCTTGTTAATTTTTTTTTGTAACTTGATTGCTCTAGCTCATTTTATCATTTCTTCATTTCTCAACTTTTCATCTTTCATCTTTTATTTTATCATATTTGATAACAACTGTCATCATTTATTTTACTTTTCCCTCAGATTCGATGTTTATGAATCTAAGTGTATGTTTGGTTCTGCGGTGACGAGATTTGATTTTGACAGAATTGATTCTGTAAAATTGATTCCGGCCAAAATTGATTTTAAGTTAAAGTGGTTTATGTTTGGATATATTCATGTAAAAGTGAGTTGAACAAAAATTTTGAGTATAAAAATCAATTCTAGAATCAGAAGCTACGATTTCTAGCTTCAAGTATAATCAATTCTGGAGGCAGAATCAATTCTACTTTTGAGAAACCAAACAAGTCAGAATCAATTCTACACGTCCAGAATCAATTCTGGCTGCTCCAGAAGTGAAACCAAACATACAATAATATTTGATTTTTTTGTTTGCAAATTTCAACCTTTTGTTTTATGATTGATGAAGAAGAAAATATGATAGTAGAAATATGGTCACAACGGATGTATGTAAACAAAATTCATTTGCACTTTGCAGCTATATCAGGTATAACAAATAGTAATCATTTTATGATGCAATTTTCTATAACAAACTTCTATTTTGTTTTTTGTTTTTCTCTTTTTGTATTTAGCAATTCCTTGTAATTTGATGACGATGGAAAAAGGAAAGCATATTGAGAAAGAAAAACACCAATTCCCTTGGAAAGGACTTGCTACTAATGAAAGGTATGACTCCCTTGCTTATCTACACTCTAGGGTAGATGACCTGAATTTTAAATTGGAACTATTGATGTCTAGCTCTAATGACTCAAATTGTAATGCTTGCGGTTCAATAAGTCATGATATTTCAAATTGCTCAAAAGAAAAACATATTTTGGGTTGATTGGTAAATCAAATATCTCTTTTATCAAAATTCTTCACCAACCGAATTTCCTTTCTACCAAAGCAATTAAAATTCACATAAAAGTAATGACATATATGCATGAACCACAAGAGAAACAAATTGAGCTAATACTGGTTTAGAATTTCATCAACGAACAAAAAAAATTAATGATGAAAAATAGAAAACCAATTTTTTGAAATGAGAGAGCAAGCTAGAATTTTATAGGAAACATTATAATTTGCTCACATAAAATATTCAAGTGTAAAATTTAATTTTCACACAACCTTTTTCTAACAAAGTATCAGCAGGATTTACAGTGTCAGAGAAGAATCAGTATCAATTCTGTGATTATCTTCCGGTTTGCGACGAACCACCATCTTGTGGTGCTTTTCCAGTTCCGACGACCCTTCTCGACTTGACCGATTTGGTTGCTCAACTAGCGAATTCCAGCGACGCCTTGCGCTTGCCAGTAACTGGAGAAGTCCCTCCCCCAGCCATTCCCAATGAATCTTCTAGCATATTCTCCTTCTTTTCTTTCTCTAGTGCCTTGCCCTTGCCCGGAGAAGTCCATCCACTAGCCATTCCCGGCGATCCTAGTGCTTTTTCGGTTATGGGATCAGTAGATGTATTGATCAGAACTTCTTTGATCTCAGATTAAGACTTGATAGATTTTGTCGCTCCACTAGCGATTTCTGGCGACGCCTTGCCCTTGCCCGGAGAAGTCCCTCCACTAGCCATTTCCGACGACCTTGGTGCTTTTCTGGTTCTGGGATCAGCAGGTGTATTGATCGGAACTTCTTCAATCTCAGATTGGGACTTGATAGATTTGGTCGCTCCACTAGCGATTTCCGGCGACGCTAGTGCTTTTCCTATTCTAGGGTTAACATATGTATTGATGAGAACTTCCCCGATCTGAGATTGAGACTTGATAGGTTTGATTTGTGCCACTAGCGAGGTAACATTCCATTTTCTGGTTTTTAGTTAATTAATTGTTTATTACTCCCTCCGTTCCTTTTTATAAGAAACAAAAGTGAAATTTTTTTTGTTCCTTTTTATAAGAAACTTTTACTAATTTTCAAATATTTTAAATGTTGAATTTCACTAATGTCCTTATTTATTATGAATGAGAATATTAAAAATAAGTAAGTTAATTGAATTTAGAGTAATTAAATAGGGGTATAGATGAAATAAGTTTAAATTTATAAGAGTATTAAATGAAAAGAACTATTTACAATGTGTTTTCTTGGTATGTGTAATTTTTTCAAACTGTCTCTTATAAAAAGGAACTGAGGGAGTATTAATTATTTGCTTAGGTGGCGCGTAAATGCATGATTTTTTGATTATGTGTTTTAATTGTTAGACTTAATTAATGTAGTACATAATTAATTAGGTTTGCATATCTATGAGTTTTACTAGCTAAAATAATTAATTAGCGACTTAATTAGTTTTTGTAAAAAAAAAAAAAAAAGAAGAAATATTAGTGAGACTTTAAATAAAGGGTTAATAGGCTTTTACCCCCCCTGCAAAGTAGGCGAATTTTGCGTTACCCCCCTGAAATTTTTTTCTTTGAGATTACCCCCTTGCAAAATTTATTTTTTTGATTTACCCCCCTTTTGCTGACGTGGCAGGAAAAAAAAACATAATAACCGATTTAAAAACAACACTTTTTAAATCGGTTGAACAAAATAACCGATTTAAAAAGTGCATTCAAAGGGGTAAATAAAAAAAATAAATTTTGCAGGGAATAATCTCAAAGAAAAAAATTCCAGGGGGGTAACGCAAAATTCACCTACTTTGCAGGGGTAAAGACAACCCTTAAATAAATTGGTGCTTGGGTTAATATTAGTCTAAAATCCTTTAAGAATGGGAGGATGCAATTAGGGAAAATGAAACCTAACATATAAGCTTAAGTTAGAGTGGAAAAATTATTTTTCATGAAAATTGGAAAGAGTAGAAAGAGAGAGTGTGAGAGGGTTTCTTAAGGGTTTAGAAGAGAAGGGAGATAGAAGAACTAGAGACCGAAAAGAGGGGCACAAATCTCCTCCATTTCCAAGAATTAAGGTAAGGGGGGTAGAATGATTTCATTTAAACCATTGGAAAGGAGAGAAATCATTTTCTCTCATCCCAAGCTTTCCAACATCTCTTTTTAGTTTTTGGGGTTTATGGGAACTTTCCAAGAAAATGATAACTTTAGGTTTTTTATTAATAATTATGATTATGATGATTCATGAGTTGAATGATGTTTATATGGCATGAAAATGGGTATTTGATGTATGTTAGTTGTTACATATACTCGATTTACATGATAATGGAATTTTGATGAATTTGAATGTTGATTGAAATGATGAATACATGACATTTATGTGATGTTTTGAGGTGATTTGAGAAGTAATAAACATGATATAGAACATAGGAATTGAAAGATATAATTTTTCTGTGTCGTATGCTTGATTTTCGGAGCTCAAGATGTGCTACCAATGGCTTTTTGAAGCACTGTTTATCGCTGGACAGGGGATGGAAGCATGGTTTGATGGAAATTTAGCAAGTGTACTAAATAGCCGAAAAAGTAGTAATATAAAAGATCGTGTCTGCAGGGATTATAGTGAATCAAACGCAATTTGTTGAAATCATACATAATTTAATTGACATAAATAAAAAAGGGGATTTTGTAGATTTAGGTTTTTGAAGAATAACGGCAAGAAAATAGGATTTAACTCAGAAAGAGAAGACGATTGGATCCTTTCGGTTCATCTAATTATTATTATTTTGCTAGTTCATGCATGTTAACAAGGTTTACAAATTTAGTTTCACGATTCGATTAAAAAAAGTAACTATGCCCAATCTCTTGGTACATAATCCTCTCCCTTGATCATAACTCCCTCATCTCTTAGGTTATTCATGATCAATTGAGATTTTGACACTTTAACCTTTGAATTCTCAATTAACAATTCGAAATCTCTTAAACAACGGTTAATTGAATAACTATCCCTAGATCAATGATTTATTCATATTCTCATAGTAAACAAATAATTGGAATCATGACACAAGTGATCAATTTATGTAAAGCATTAAGAACGAGAGATAATTAACTGAAACTAACTTCGTAATTCATTAACATGTCATATGAGACCACATGGTTCAAGAATAATAACAATTAGAATCCCCATGGGATCCAATCAAGAAGTTTAGTTATTCATAATTAAATCAATAACATAACATAGAGTAATAGAATTCATTACAAGTAAGATTGAAAGGTGTTTCCACACTTGAATCCTTGCTTGAGCACTTCTGGAGTCGCCTCTGAAAAGTATTTTTCTCGCCGTAAACTTATGTCCCTTGTTGTGACAGAAAATCCAATTTATAGAACTAGGTTGATGCAAATTGTGCTGATTTTCTCCAATTTTCTTGTGATTCAAGCTCTCTTGTACTCGATGTAATTTCTTCTTTATTCATTGTGGAAAACATGATAAACTACCTAATAATGCCTTGAATTGTTGTTAAAAACATAGTAATGACGTGAAGTCATCATGGTTCTCAGCCATGTGACTGTTTTTGCTGAAATTTGGTAAACAAACGCTAGTTTAAGTTTAATTGCTTGAAATATCAACTAGCAAATCTTGGAGCAATTTTGTGCAATGTTTTTCAGAAAGTTATGAATGTTCATCGTTGTTCTTTATTTAATTGAAACATAGTTTAAGTAAAATGATGCTTCGACGCTGTCGAAGTTTGAAGTTAAAGTGCAAAAATTGATAAAGGACTTTAAATGTCTTGGGAAATTAACAAAGAAAAACAAAAAGAAATGCATAATTGCAAAAGAAAAAGGAAAATAAAGCAAGAACGAAGCAATATTAAATTGTATGGAATGTAAATGTTGGTTGGAATCCATCTCTATCTGCCCTTGAACCCATTTGCCAACGCGACATGGGTGTTTCAAGGCTTTCCGAAAACATGATTCAACCCTTATTACAAAGAAGTTACAATTATTTATAGAAAAAAGAAAATAACTTCCTACATCTAACATTTTGACATGTGTCTCATTTAATAACTTCATATATCTAAGATTGACACATGTCTCTAATAACTTCCGATAACTTCCTTGTATGAGTTGTTTGCTTGATCGGCGCGCACCATATCAATATTCGACTCTTTGAATGACTTCTTGAAATGTCTTCTCCAAATGTCTTTGTTGGATATGCCTTGAAATCTCAGTTACAAGAAGTCGGAAAGGATCAAATCGATAATCAGGTACCATGGGTTCTAAGTTCGATATTGAGAAGTTTACCGGTAGTAACGACTTCGGGTTGTGGAAGGTAAAGATGAGGGCGGTGTTAGTCCAGAACAAGTGTGTTGAGGCGTTGAAGGGAGAAACACGGTTTGAGTGGTTTTGCAAATTGCAAGGTGGGGTTCATATGGGAAGTACCGAGTTCGAGACTTTGGTGGAGGAGTTTCATCTTAAGGTGGAGGATTTTTAGCTTGAGGTGGAGGCTTCCGATAGTGAGACTAGAGGAGGAGAAACAATACTAACTCTTGGCTATCAACAAGGAGATAGGGAGGAGAGTGGTAGTGTTGCACCGAAGTGGTACGACTGTGAAGACCTTGTGGGGTATGTTCCAATTGAGGCTAAAGAAGTGCAAAACCTATTAAAGAACTTCATGGAAGCAATTGGGAACACTGACAGTAGAACTTGGGAACTTGTAGGGCTACTTGAGGTAGTGGGGCACAAGGAGAGTTCATTGTTGGAGCTTGAACAACCACCTAGAATTCCAAGGTTGGTTGAGGACAAGCAAGTCTTCGAGAGTACGGAAGGCATTCCGGGGTTCGAAGAGGGGGTGGTGAAGCTTGTAGGACTATCCAAAAGACCGATGATAGTTGGATGCAAGCGTATCTTCAGGAGGACGGGTTTGATCACTCCGGGGGCTGAAGAGGTTGCGGTGAGTCTTGTGGGTGCTACCAAAAATCCTATGGTAGTGGGAGGCAAGACCTTCATGAGGGCGGAAGGCATTCCGAGGGATGAAGAGGTAGAGGTACAGCTTGTGATTCTAGCAAGAGTTGTTGGAAGCAAGTGGAAGAGGTCAAGGTTCAAGTGGGACTTGGACTTGGCCAATGATCTTGAATAGTAGTTCAAGATGGAGAGAGCAGCACGGTGGTTGAGTGGATCACCATCGATTTAAAGGCAAGGTGGAGAATTGTTGGATATGCCTTGAAATCTCAGTTACAAGAAGTAGGAAAATTCTGAAGCATCTGGCGCCGGGGCGCAAGCATTGGTGGCGCCGGGGCGCAATTACGCAGCAGGAAGCAGTGGCTACTGACTTCCTGCGCCGGGGCGCAGGCATGGGTGGCGCCGGGGCGCAGGCCAACCGGGCAGATCTATTTTTGTGCAGATTTTGTGGAAAAATTTGTTTCGGAGAATATCTGACTTGGATTCTGTTTTATTTTATAAGATAGATTTGTTACTGATATTTAGGCATATATTTTTCTATAAATAGGGAACTCTTTATTCATAGAAAAATAAGGTTGAAAGCAATTAGGATTAGGGTTTGCCACACTAGAGTTTTAGAGAATTCATTCTTGGTATAATTCTAAGGGTTTGGGCGAATCATCCTTGGTTCACCTTGGGTAGCTAGGTCAAATTGAGTCTCTTCATCACAGAAGAAGGGATTCGGGATTTGGGTAGTATTAGGATTAATACTTGTAACCCAATTTGGGAATTTTTTGTGTAAAGATTCTTATTTGATCATAGTGAAACGGAGAGCTGCTCTCTCCCCCAGATTAGGTTCATTAACACCGAACTGGGTAAACAAATTATTGTGTTCTTATTTTCTTTTGTCTGGATTACTTACTTTCATCATCTCTATCAACTTTAATTTGGTTACTTGGTTAATTTACTCCACACATCAAAATTCATTGGTGTGATTTTTCGTCGAATTCACAACAGTCTTTTTGATATCTCACTTTTTGTTGAAAATGAAGCATTCGACAACATAATAGTTTGGTCGAATTCCTCTTAAACTTGATAACTGCTTCACATGTTAGTCGAATGTTACACAATAATTAGTCGAATTCCACTTAATATGGCTAACTTCGACAAATCACGTTCCATAGCCGGTCGAAATGATTTTTTTTCTTCTATTCAAATTCTAACACCAAGTCGAAATGAATATCATCAATTTTATAATTTTAGTTTCAACAGTGACAGGAAAGGCGTCATCTAGGATGACAGTCATTAGCCCGTGTTGGTTGACCGTCATGCACTGTTGACCCGTTTTTAGCACTTGGGTTGACTTTTTGTGTTATTTTCTATTATGATCATTAAATGGAAATGTTTGGCATGATTTAATGAGTTTACTCTATATTCTTGTTTTTATTTTGGTAATGGAATATGTTTACGTAACTTCCTAATAATTGGAGTTAGTAAACCATACTTAGGAGTTTTGTAATCTTTAGTATGATTAAATAGAATGGATCATTAACTATAGGATTGAATCATTAAATGGTAGTAAGAGAAACCAGTATAAATTAAGAGGATTGAACTACTCTCGTTAGTAAGAAAAACCAGTATAAAAATTAAGAGGATTGGACTACTTTTGTTAGTAAGAGAAATCAGTAAAAAAAATTTGTGTTCTCCTCTCTCTCTCTCTCTAACCCCTCATTCTTGTGTTTTTCCCACTTTCATGAGCCTCGGTGATTTTCGCCGTGGAGTTTTTTTTTTTTTTTTTAACATCGCCGTAGAGATTGTTGTTTTGGTGTAATAGGACATTTTTAGCAATATCCATACTAGATGCAAAATCATCATTTCTATATTTCTCATATTACAATATCCATACTAGATGCAAAATCATCATTTCTATATTTCTCATAGTACAATTTTATATCTTCCACTTCTTAATTTAATTGTAATTTTAATGCACGTTGATTTAGTTTGCAACTTCTTACAATATTATTGTAAATATAAATCTAAAATATATATAAATTTAAAATCTTCAAAAGATATTTAAACATATTATTTTGAAAATCTAAAAATTTTGATATTTTAGTTTTTTGGCATATATAATATATCCTAAAAAAAATTATTTTGGGCTCCTATTTTTTAAATACCTAGAATGGTCGCCCTGTCTCTCATACGGCCCTGCCTGAGGGGTAGTATCAAGCTAACTACCATACCAGCCAACATATATACCAACATCCCAATTTTGCGACAACCACACCATAGAAAAGATAAAAATACATTTTTAACTAGAGATTTTAAAAAGTTTAGAAAATCAATGCATCATATATATAGACTTACTTTGTTTGTCAAATTTATACTTCCTTCATTTCTAAATTATAAATAAAAATGAGTAAAAAAAAATTACTATATTAATTTAGTTCAAAATTTGTACATCAATTTTTTTTATTCACTTTACTTAATAATTTGGAATGAGGGAGCTCCTTCTAAAAGCTTTGGCTGGTAAATAAATATTAAAAGAATAATGATGTACAAGGTCAACTATCTTAAGTTTCTAAATGTCCACTACATCACAAAAACCACTAATTTATGTCAATAATTTGTGTCTAATCGCAAAATTGAAGTACAAAAGACAACTAATGAAACAAATTATTTTTATGGTACATTTAATATTATCAATACCTTTTAATTAAAAGCAGACAAATTAGACACGAGTTAAATAAATTTATTCATGTGATGATTCCCTTTCTCCTGAAGACATGCAAAAGAAATGTGATATGTCATAACGTAGGTCAAATTAGTTTCATATAATAACATCTTGGGATCCACCCAACAACAGTTATATAATTGATAAACTAATGCTATTTTTAAAATCATTTATAAAACTAATCTTATTTTAGGTCATTCTCACAATCACAATTATACAAATCCTTCTTAACTAGCTCACATAACTCACAATAATCACTAGCTAGCTTTCCTTTCAAATATGGCTGATGAAACAAAAGTGCGTTTTGGTATTCTTGGATGTGCTCAAATCTCTATCAAGCTATGCAAAGCACTAAGCAAAGCACCAAACGCCACACTCATAGCCATTGGAAGCCGTTCGCTCGAGAAAGCGACGACTTTTGCGACGGATCAAGGGTTACCGGAGGCAATTAGGGTTTACGGTAGCTACGAAGCTGTTGTGGAAGATGATGAAGTAGATGCCGTTTACATCCCTCTTCCGACGGCCTTGCATGTGACCTGGGCTGTCAAGGCCGCCGAGAGAGGGAAACATGTGTTGCTTGAGAAGCCGGTCGCAATGAATGTGGAGGAGCTTGACCAAATTCTAGAAGCTTGTGAGGTTAATGGAGTGCAGTTTATGGATGGTACCATGTGGATTCATCACCCTCGAACTAAAAAAATGAAGGAGGCTTTATCTGATGAGCAACGTTTTGGTCAACTCAAATGGGTATGTTTCTATAATTTGATATATAGAATATGTTGGATCACTAATTTGTTAATCAAAATCAATATTCTAGTTTATTTACTTTTCATCATGAATATGTTTTTATTGAACTTCCCTATAGCTAGATGCATTCAAGTAAAACATATATTCTTACTAGGCTCAAATTATATGCAAAAATGAATTAAAAAAAAGTTCATGCATTTAATTAATCTCACTATAATATTAAATTAAATATATTAATTTTTTTTTACCCACTTATACTTAGAACTAAGGTCTGATGGAGTATAACATAATCCAACTAATTAGACGAAATTATATTGTTTTTGGGAATTTAATGAAAATTATAAGGATTTAAATTGTTTTATTACATCTACCAAAAAAAAATTTGTGTTTATTACAAAATAAAGTTTAAAATTATTGTAAAAAATTTATGGAAAAGACTTCACTTACGTTGCAACTATTACTAAATTTAATCCTATGAATTTCTAAGGCGTAACTATATTAGTTGAGTAAAGATATCAAAGTAGATCGAAAGTCTAAAGTTTCAACTATGGCTAATAGTATAATACAGTATTTTTTTTCTTTTGATGAATTATAGTATAATAAATTAACAACTATGACATTTGTTTAATTATCAACAAAAATACTTTATCAAAAAATTATCAACAATAAAATAAAAAAAGAAACGTAATAGAATGAGTTGGTTGGCAGGACAGAAATTCGAACCTCGATCATCCTATTTATCCACCTTAAGGGTGAAATTTCTAACCACTAAATTATTTAACAAAAAAAAAGGGTCGGTTTGGGCGGATGACATTGGTCAACTCATTTTTTCAACTATTTCAACCAACCTATGTAGTAACATTTTGATAAAAATAAATACTGACATCATAAGTATTAATTAACAATTGATGTTCTGTCGAGAAAATTAACAATGATGTATTATTTTTGGGAGAATAACAATTGATGTTTTACAAATTGCAGTTGTAGTTTGGTAATATTGTGGAAAAAATAGCTATTTTGGACTGAAATTTAAAATTATAATTAAAATTACTAAAAATATTTAAATAAATTCATGTGCCAAAAAAATTATCAGCATAAATTACACATTATTAATAAACCAATAATAAAGAAAAACTTTAGAAAAAAAATAACAAACTGAGATTAGAAAACAAAGGTCATTAGCCTATATGTGTAGAGACTCCGGGTTCACTAGACCTCTAACTCTTTTAAACATATATTCTCTCCGTTCTAAAAGATAAGTCATTTTGATCATATTACGCAAATTAAGAAATGTAGTTAATATTGTATAGAAAAGAGAAATTATGAGTTAGTTTAGAAAATTGTTCTTCATTAATGACATGAAAAAAATAAATTAAAGAATTGGAAGAAGAGAGAGTAATAAATAGTTAAGAATATAATAGAAAAAATAGCATTAATATAAAGGCTTCATTGGCATTTTAAATCGACTTATAATTTAGAACAAATTATTTTTCCAAAACGACTTATATTTTAAAACAGAGGGAATAATTACCAACTGAATTATCCTTACGTACGGAACTAGTGATACGAGGAATATTACTGAATACACGTTAGAGAATTTAATTAGGCTAACAAATCCAACTCATACACAACTAATAACTTAACAGCCAATGGACAGCTACAATAGCTAGATTTTTTTTTTGAAATCATGATCTAGATTAATCAAATGAAATTTTTTGTAATTTTTTTTGGATAATTGAAGTTCTGTACACATGCATGAAAGGAATCATATGAGTGTGAATGTATGTGTAATGTAGAATAGATATATATATATATGTATAGAATTGAATAAGAAACAAGTTGGTTTTAAAAAATTTGCACAAAAGACTAAAATAGCAAAATTGGTTCAACGCTCCATTTTTTGTACTTTTGTTTTAATATTATTTTTATTTATTTTGACGCAATTTCTCTATTTTTCAGGAAAGTAACCAACCATTTTACGAAAAATAGAAAAGATAATGGACCATATATATTTGCGTCAAAGTATTACGTTTCTTAGGTTCAACAAAATTGTAGTTAGCTAGGTAGATGCAGATGTTATCCGGAGAAAAGTATTACGTTTTTTAATATTTTATCTTACAAACTACGTATTACATTTTTAACGTAATCAAAAAAACGTATTACATTTTTAAGAAACAAATAATGTAAAATAAATATTTGAGTAAATAAACAAATAAGTCTTTAAATTTTCACCCACACATCAATTCATTTCGTCTTCGAATTTTATCCAAATGACCAACACATTCCTCAACTTAATTGTGAAAATTATATCAAATTAATTTATCCGTCAAACAATTTGCTTCTCTGACAAAAAATGTTAACATTGTTAGGACATATATTATAATCGGAGTTCAAACTAAATTTATTTTCACTCCTGTGTGTGAATTTTCAATAACCATCGTCATTTTGTTTACCCAACAAAAAAATTAAAACAAACTAGACCGCCCTAATCTATAATCACTTCTTAATTAAATTCTAACGGTATATCTATAATCATAATTATTATTGAGATGAGTTCTTGACCGCCCTACAAAACTATCATGTATGCAATTTTAGTCTTTGATGTTCGGTCAACATGTATTTTTGAATGAATATTTTTTCTTTACATGATTCCTATGTTTTCATTAGTCTTATCTTAAACTTTTACTATTTAATTTAGTAAATGAACGGTTTATAAAATTGTAAACATTACTACAAAAGAATCATTCAAAATTGAAGAGTTTAAGAATAATATACAAATTTTATTTTAGCAGAGGTTAAAAAATTTATATAGGATAATTTTGTAGGACCTAAAAATATTACAAAAATTAAGTAAGGATTACATTTAATGGTCTTCTTTTTGTATGAACAAAAAATATATTTAAATTTAAATTCATGTACACAAAACAAATCTTTTTAATTATGATCATACAAAGTACCCTCCATTTTCTAGGTTTTTCTAGTTTTTGTTTTGGTCATAACAAAGAAGTGGATAAATCTTAGAGAAATGGCCTCTTTTGATGTCAAAAGATTGCCATACTTTACTAGACATGATATTATCATACTTAAGCAAATCGATAAGAATGCGAAGCTTATACCCGACAACATTTGTATAATACATAATTAAATTAATATGATATAATTTACGTAGCTTTTTCTTGGTAAAAAAGCTTGGCATCATTCCAAACACTAGAAGAATATGTCGTGAGAAATGGTATATGGTGGGTCAATTTTCTATGGGTTTTATAAAATATTATATGAACATGTTGTCACGTGTGTCTAGCATTAAATTTTTTGTATTAAACAATTTGGTACGGAAAATCCGAAAGGTAAAATGTTGTTTTCATCTTTATCGATCAATGGGTCAAGAATTTCTTCTAGAGAGAGTTTTGTTAAGAAAACAAGAGGTATTATACTATTTCAATTTGAATGATCCATGTAGAAATTGAGCACACAAAAAGAAGCCAAAATTAAAGTTAATTAAAGTTTGAAACATGTCTAGAAAAGAACTAAACATGCTTCTCTTCTCAACTTATTTGGGGTGGCATTTGCTAGACAAGGGTTGGGAGTGGGGAATGAGTTTCTTGCTAACAAAGATTATATGATACTTTTTAGGTTAAGATAATTGACCTTGTTCATCATTAATCCGAGCAATTCTATCATGGGCACAATCCCAAATTAAAAATATTTAGGCACATGCATTAAAGAGAAAAATTTAAAGATAAAAGATTAAATCACATCACTTATTATTAATCAATCCTTTTATATTTAATTTTTTTAAAATTATGTATGTGTGCCCAAATGATAAGTGTTAGGTTTGTGGCCAAGTAAGAGTTTCCATAGTTTAATACTTGTATTACATAGATTCATGAGCTAGTATTAATCCGGTCTAGAAGTGAACCTTAAAAAATGAAATTTATTAAACACATGGAAATAGTCCCCCTATTTTAAAATTAAATTTTTTTACTCGCTTTATTTTCATATTTGTTGCAACTTTGGTCCTAAATATTTTTAATTTAAATATTGTGATTTTGGGATTTTAAAGGGTGATTTATTGTCTCTCTAACATTGATCATTTAAAGATGAAATATCACATTTTTGAGATTGAAATTCACCTCTTTTGATATCAAAAGTTGTAACTTTTAGGGCAAATAAAAACAAGAGTTAGGATCAAAATTGCAAAAAATGTGAAAATAGAGGGACAAAAGAATTCAATTTTAAAGTAGCTAGAAGACTATTTCTGTCAATATAGCAAAACAGATAGACCAAAAGTGCAATTAAGTCTAAAAAAAATTAGTAAATGGTAAAAGTCCACGGTTAAATTGATTTAAGATATTCATATTAAACCCACCTTTTATCACTCAGATATAATGAAATTGTCAAATCGATCAATATATATTTAGAGAAAAAAAAGGGTTCATAATTCTAAAGCTTGACTTGAAAATGTCTTTGATAGATTGGATTCTAATTTTTATATTACAAATGCAAGGAGAACAATATATATATATATATATATATAGAATTGAAAAGATATTTAAACCATATTTATGGCATAGTTTAAACTGCGGTATGCATTCACAATTTCGACCGGAGTATTATTATGTGGGAGTTTCCACAACCGCATCATACCGCAATTGCGGTAAGCAGGGGCGGTGCCACATATACCTCAGGGGTGCAGGTGAACCCCCTCACATTTTAAATTTATGCCTAGTATTATATGGTTTTTATGAATTGCACCCCCTGAAAAATACACATTGCACCCTCTGTCTGTGAACTTTTCTCATGTCTCGTTGGTCCTTCGCTGTTAATGCACCAATCACACACTATATTTCTCTCTCCGTATTTAATGTTGTGTCAGATTAGAATTGAGTTAAAATATTTTTACAAAATGCCATAGGTAGGGGTTGAATCAGGCCATCTAACAAAACTTTTAAACACCACACCGTCAGGCTAAAGAGATGAATGTGATATTAATGGTTAAAAAATGTATATATTTGATTAACTGTGGAAAAAATTTGCATGCCATGTATGCATTACTAACTCATGATAAATATTATATATTGAGATGTAATTTCTTGTACTAAGTTTATCTATTTTTTTTTAAAAAAATTATCCCTTTTTTTTTGTCACAAATTTTATCTCATTGTAACTAATCAAATTATTTTATATAATCCCAATTTCCTAATTCGGATATATATTTCGTGTGTTATTAAAAATATTAATGAAATAAAAAAATTGTCTTCGTAAACATAATATTATAATATGGTCGAAAATTTGAATGTAAATTTCTCATTTATTCACCTCAATGGGAATTTTTTTTGCCACTAAATAATTTACAAATAAAAAAGTGGGTAAATACTGCTGCGGCACGTGGTCACGTGCTATTTAGTATAGTTTGTGAAAATTTAAATTAATTTTTAGCCTGCACCGTCCTAATGTGCGTTGCAACAACTGCAATGATCGCAATGTCCGCAGCCACAAATGCATCTGTGACTGCAATGTCAATTTAAGACCATGATTTATTGTACTAAACATTGACCGGATATATCAATTTTTGTTGACTCGGACGGTAGTAGGTAGTATTAGTTTAAGAGAGTAGACAATATTGATCTTAATATTTAGTTAATGTTTTTTGTTTGTTTTGAGAATCAGATACACAGTTGCATGACATACAATCCTGGTCCTGAGTTTTTCAAAAACAGCATCCGCATGAAGCCAGATTTAGATGGTCTTGGTGCTCTTGGTGATGTAGGTTGGTATAGCATTCAAGCTATCTTGTGGTCAGTAAATTATGAGCTTCCAAAATCAGTTCTTGCATTCCCAAAAGCCACACTCAATGAAGACAATGTAATCATATCATGTGGTTCTTCATTACATTGGGAAGATGGAAAATCTGCAACATTCCATTGTTCTTTCTTAAGTTATGTAACCTTTGATGTAACAATTTTGGGAACAAAAGGGTCTCTTAGACTTCATGATTTAACACTTCCATTTGAAGAGAATTTTGGATATGGAAAATTTTCGGAGTCGTCGGAGATTGATTATGGAAAGATTGAACAAGGAAGGTGGTGTCCTAAACCAAATGAACATGTTGTTGAGACAGAATTTTCTCAAGATGTTTGGATGATTAAGGAGTTTGCTGATTTGGTTGGAAAAATTAAGAGGTTGGAAATGAAGCCAGAGAAGAAATGGTCAGATAGTAGTAGAAAGACTCAACTTGTGTTGGATGCTGTTAAGAAGTCTATTCAAAGAGGTTATGAATCTGTTGAAATTGTGATGAATTAGTTTAATTGAAGTCCAAGATAATTTGAAAATGTGGTTGGATTGTGAATTTGTGATTTTGGAATTACATTATGATCTTTGAATTGTGAAAAATGATAAACAAATTATTTTGATAAAGTTTTGGAATTAATTAATGTGATTGGAATTACCCTTTCTTTCCTTTGGGTATGAACAATTTCTCCATGTCTCAATTATCATTAGGCATATCACAATGTCAACACTTGAATGACACTTATACAACATGTGTGGCATAGTTGAGACTTAAAAAGAATTCATTTTTTCCTTTACTCCGACACTCCTAGGATTAGTAAGGATTAGTATCAACACCTATAAAAGACTCTTCTCTTACAATATGTGCGGACAAGTGCCCCAAAAAAAAATATTTATTTTTGTATCTACTCTCCTTAGAGCATGAATATCGGTGGATGCTACGGCAGGTATGGAACCTTGTGTCAGAAAAGCTACCACTATTTGAGGATTAGTGAGTGGTATTATTTAGCTCTGTGTCCAACAAAAGCACCATAGCACATTATATTCAACTTATGTCCAATCCTTCAATATATTGCACTACTATTGGTTTTGTTTTTTATGATGAGTGGTATTGATATTTTGGAAAAAAGTAGTTGAGTGGTTTAAAGGAGGAACAGTTCTATGGGCACAACTACAAACTATTCAAATTTGGGCACACATACAAAACTCAAATAAAATTAAAACATAAATGAAATTGTCAATATCAATTGATGTGACTAAATTATTTTTGATTTATTTTTTGTCATTTATGTGTGTGTGCCTATACATAAATGATTTGGTGTTGTGACTGTAATAGAAATCTTTGGTTTAAAGAGTTATAAAGTGTAAAATAATATTAAAAATTGGTGGAGTCTATTTAAGCAACTAATTTGGATGGTATGAATGTGGGTGCTCTTAGATGCATATTAAACATATTTACAAGATTAATGATGTGTGAAAAAATAATGTTAATCAATGATCGATTAAAGAGATTTCATTTTGATTACTATATTTTTAGCTTGTCGATAGAATAGATGGATAAATAAAGGTCAAATATTATCATACATTGTTTTAAAACTTTTTTTAATAAAATAATATATTCAATTTAGATACACATGTATATATTTTAATTCTCAATTTAGATCTTTTATAGATATATAGGGATGTGTCAGACCATTGTCCTTTGATTTTGAAAAGTGGTAACATTGACTGGGGTCCAAGCAAAATCATTCCGTTTTAATAACCATCGGCTTGAACATGCGAATTTCATGAAGATTATTGAAGGAGAGTGGCATAATCATGATGTTCACGGGCTTTGTATGGAAGGAAAAGTTGAAGGGGCTTAAGCTTAGGATAAAAGCTTGGAACAAGGAAAAGTATGAAAATTTCTCTTTCCACCCCTAATGTCTCTTTTTCACCCCTTGAGTTTTCATTTTTGCCCTTGGATTAAAACTTCAGAACGCGTTTTCTGAATTGTTTTGCCTTGAATGAAAACTTCGAAATGTATTTTCTAATTTTTTCTGAATTTGAACTAGCAAATCTATGGACAACGCGTTCCAAAGTTTTTGATCAAGGGCAAAAATATAATTTTGGAGGGTGAAAAAGAAACATAAGGGTGGGAAGAGAAATTTTCGAAGAGTATGGTGGTTTGGATAATCGCATAGGAAAGTTAATAGTGGATATTAAGGACTTAGATGTGAGAGGCAAATTGGTGGGTCTAAATGATCAAGAAGTTGTTTTACGAAAGGCATCCGTTGGTGCATTTTGGAAAATTCTCAAGAGTAAAGATGTCGATCATTTCCAATGATCTAGATCTAAGTGGATCAAGGAAAGGGGTGCAAATTCAAGCTACTTTCATGGATGTATCAAAGCGAGGGCTAAGAGGAATAATTTTGTGGCGATTAAGGCGAGGGACGAGTGGGTGGATTCTTCGTCAAGGATCCGGGAAGAGGTGGTGGCTTACTCCACAAATTATTTTTCGTCCACGAGATGGGAGATACCAACTTTAGAAGGAGTCACTTTCCCCTCATTATCGGAGGAAGAGAATGAGGGACTTTCCAAAATTGAAACGTCTATTAAGAAAAGTGATGGGAATAAAAGTCTAGGACCGAACGATTTTAATTTTACATTTGCAAAGGTCTTTTGGGAGTTAATAAAAGGAGAGGTCAAAGTTCTATTAGATCAGTTCCATGAGAATGGAAGGACTCCTAAGAGCTTTTTGTTGTATTTCGTTTCTTTGATTCCTAAGATAAATTCTCCTTTTGGGCTAACGAATTTTAGGCCAATTTATTTACTTGGTTGTCTATATAAGATCATGTCTAAAGTGTTGGCGGCTAGACTTTCAAAAGTCATGAACTTGGTGATTGTGACCTCTCAATCGGCTTTCTTATAGGGAGGAACCTGGTAGATAGGATGATGATAGTAAATGATGTGGTGGATCTGGCTAAGAAGACGGGGAGGGAGTGTCTTATATTAAAAGTTGACTTTGAGAAAGCGTATGATTCGGTGGGTTGGGGCTTCATAGAATATATGTTGCAAAGATTTGGTTTCTGTAGTAAGTGGATTGAGTGGATGGGGGCTTGTATCTTTGCGGGGAATCTCTCAGTTTTTGTTAGTGGAAATTCTATGTCGAAAATTGATATCAAGAGAGGCTTAAACAAGGAGATCCTCTTACCCCTTTCCATTTCTTGTTTGGTAGCGGAGGGCTTTAGTGGTGTGATGAGGAATGCAGTGTCCCAAAATTTATTCACATGGTTCCCCATAGCGCGAGAAGGGCAGCAAATCTCCCACCTCCAATATGCGGATGACACTTTGTGCATAGGAGAAGCGACGATTCAAAACCTGTGAACTATCAAGGCAATCCTTAGAGGGTTCGAAATGGTTTCGGGTTTAAAGGTAAATTTGTGGAAGAACTCCCTGATTGGAATTATGACCACGGCGAGCACTTTTCTAAATTGTAGTCAAGGGGCGATTCTGTTCACTTATCTTGGTCTCCTAGGGGGGAAAACCCAAGTATGGCAACTTGGGAACCAATGTTGGTGAAAGTAAATAAGAAATTGAAGACTTGGGGAAATAAATTTATTAGTCTAGGGGGAGGATTATTCTCCTAAATTCAGTTTTGATCTTGATACCGATATTTTTTCTTTCTTACCTATAACATAAAACACCCCAACATATCCTAATATAAAGGCCTTAAATCGCGGTCCGCATCTGCAATTGCGGCTGCATTATTGCTGATGCGGTAAGCTCTGCAACTGCATCGCACCAAAATTGTAGTGTGATTTCAATTCATGTGTACGGCCGCATCGTGACCGCATCAGAAGTCATATCAGACGATTTCGTCCATTTTCGTTCTGATTTTCTAACAAAAAATAAATTACGAAACTCAAATTCTAATTGCGTTAAATCTAATGAAAAATCTTACTTTTAACAATCTCTCAACTATGTATTTTAAGTACATTTGAATCAATGCTTATGGAATAAAGTAAGACTCTGCAATGGTAACTAAATAGTGTATTAACATAGTAGTGTCGTTTGTCAAAAAAAAATATAGTAGTGTCATTTAATATAGTTTGTGAAATTTCAAAATAATTTCATGCCGCAACAACTACATTAATGCGCGTTGTAGCAACCGTTACCGATGTGTGACCGTATCCGCAATTTAAAATCATGACAATAAATTAAGGTTGCCTAATCATGTATCCCTTAATTTTAGGATCTAATATTTTTGTATCATTTAGGCTATTAGAAATTAGGAACTACACATTTGGTCCCTTATGTTTATTTTAGGTTTCAATTTGGTCCCTTACGATTAAAAAGTTTCAATTTGGTCCCTTACATTTATTTTAGGTTTCAATTTGGTCCCTTCCGTCAGTTTTTGCATATGTGGCAGACGGTTTGCTTACATGGCAGACGGTTTGCACACGTGGATTGACACGTGGACACGTTGACACGTGTCCAATTGAAACAGTGGAATCTGACGGAAGGGACCAACTAATGCAAACGTTGATAACGTAATGGACCAAATTGAAATATTTTAAACGTAAGGGACCAAATTAAAACCTAAAATAAATGTAAGGGACCAAATATGTAGTTTCGCCTAGAAATTAAAACTTAATTGTACCCAAAAAAGAAAATGAAAACTTAACTTCAAGTCAAGCCATACACATGCAAGGAGATGGTAAAAGTCACTATCAACGCAACACAAAGGCAAACGAAAGATTCCTATAACATATCTCTCCCATGCCCTCCATGATATGGATGACACAAAAAGAGGTGAAAGTGGATCCAATACTTCTTGAATTGGTCCCCTATTTGCAATACCCAATCAAGTAAGCTTTTGAGTGAAATAGATCGTCAACTTGGTCATAAAGTTGTAGTGTCATTATAGTCTCTTAGTATATCAAAATTACAAAAAAGATTTTGAATGTGTTTTTTGTTAGTAAATATATGGACTAAACTTTGGTACATAATATATGGACTAAACTAATTAACAAAAAAACATATATTTGAGGATCAAATTAATTAGTAAAATGCAATTTGAGGACTAAAAACGACACATTGAAGATATTTTTATTCTTTCGAAACATTCCATTGACCAAAAATTATGTTTACTTCTTTTGAATGAATTTTGAGATGTAGCAAACAGACAATGTGACTTTCTGGCTTTTGGTTGGCAAGTTAGGCCATATGCTACTTTTGGAAATTTTGTGAAGGGACCATATAATATAAAGTGTAAGCAATAAAATCAAAGGGTTTTGAACTTAAATTTCACCTTATATAAATCTTTGTGAATTACTTCAATGTGTATCATATGAAAAACAAGTATATGCTCCAAAGAAAACTCACCTCCTAAGAGGGACTTGCATGAAGAGGCAGAGAGAGTAATGCAGCCAAGGATGACTTGCCGGCAACGTTGGCTCATGTTTATGTGATTTCTCCTCGTTGCGCCGGCAAACTATCTTTGGCTATGTTAGTCTTTCATCTTCTCATGTCAGTATCTTACTTAGGGGCAGTCATGATTTTAAATTGTGGCCTGCAATTGCGACTGCAATATAAGAGATTTCGAGGTCTCTGCGAGACTGACAATTTTGGCAATCTCGGCTGCATTTTCCGCAATATAAATATTGGCCGCGCAATTGCATTAGCAGGGACAACATTGGACATTATGAAGTCCTAATTCCCTTGTGTAGAGGTAAGATATAATGCATCTCTACTAGATTCTTTATCCTTTTTTTTTTTGGTAAATGACAAAAAGCTTTAGTTAAGATATATGATAGTTTTAATATGTTAATGTCCCCTTCTTTTTGTTCAAGTTCTTTTTGAAGTTGAATTTTCAAAAGAAATATTTATTCATATATAGTTTGACAATATAGTGTGAATACTGATTTGGCTTGCAGATCATGATTGGTTGCCGACAAAGTGTCAAGTAAAATATATCTTTAGACAAAAGTTAGGGAAGATAAATTTGAAATTTTGATATAAAGTCCATACAGATATAATTTAAAATTGTGTTGCGATCGCGCTGTGATAATTCTTGATATTTTGAAGAATCATAATTAAATGTGTTCATGTCGTTTATTTATCATAAGGCCTTGTCATGAAATTTGAAATTGTTCATATGTTAAGTGAGTAAGAGTCTCACATCATATGGAAAAGTAAATGTTAAACAATATATAAGTGAGATAACTCATATGTTTAATGCCTTAAAATTTTGAATTAATGAGGTGTCAAATTCACTTCTGTGGATTCTCTTTGTTCAATGTGATGATGTGATAATCCGCCAAGCTCCCATAATGACCTAATAATGGTATCAGAATTGATGGTTTGACGAAGGGTCTATATTCCTTGTATTGTAATTCTGACAACGGTGGTCAAACAGTTTATCCGGTTGATGTAGCATTAATGGTGGTGCATATGTATGTAGATGAAAAAATTGTTGCTTGAGGGTAAGTATAGAGGATTGACTCACATGAGGGAAACATTGTTGGTATATCTAGTGATTAAGAGTCATTTATTGAATGGAATGGTGTATGTTGAGGAACATGTAAGTTAGAGGACATATATATCAAATGTCATAAGCTTTTTAGTTAAAATGTGGTGTCCAATAGATATTTTAAGAAGTGTAGTCAAATTTAGTTGATATGCTTATTATAGGGTCGCGGCCCCAATTGTAGTTAGAATTAAGATTAAAATAAAAACGCAAACAACAAACACACAGTTTTTGATAGCGAAACTTGACCAATTATTCTTTGCTATGTCTTTGAATGTAGAGCGACAATACTCCATTTTCTTTTATTTCATGCTTAAGATTTATATTATACTATGGTTCAAATTTCAATATTACTCTTAAATCATACCCACTTATCAGTAATTATGAGTCATATTAAATACCTAACCGATATTTTTTAAATAATAAAATCATGTTACACCATGTGTATATTGATGTTATTTTCATTGACAAAGAAAAATATGGACCTAAAAGAAACTCTATTTTGATGTGAGACTGCTAGTGAACAGAATTAATTAGCTAACTGCTTATAAGAAATGTAACATGCATGATTTTTCTCACCTATATTGGAAAGAGATATTTATCTGTGAACTGTCCTTAGCCATGTGCAAAGAATATGGTTTCATGCACTAGTTGAATAACTTTTGTACATGGGGAACAGTCCAAGGATGGCCATACAATCATATGTGTGATATGTCTGCTAATTGTGTGCAGTTTGAAGTCTCCCAAAACTTTCTTAATGTAACATGTGCAGTTATGTCATAAGCAAGTAATGAAAAATTTATTTTGCACAAAAATTTCTATTATAAAATAGTCTATTGTTTCTTTTATCTAAAGTAGAAGTATTGCATTTTTAACCTAATAAATAAAGTAATATAAAGTATCCCTGAGTGTAGCTAAGTTGGTAAGGACATCGTCTTATATATATAGAAGTCGGGGTTTGACCTCAGACATTCTACTTATATTCATTTTAAGGATAAAATTTTTAGTCACTAAGCGACTTAAAAAAAATACAAAATTTTAAAGAAGGATTGCAAGCCAAAGTTACAGCTAAGGTTGTCAAACTCGAATGTCTATCTAGACTCGACTCGTGAACTCTTGTAAGATTCTATGAAGATAAGGATTTGTGACACATGAAATTCAAGGAAATGGTGAAATCCCCTGCGTTTTGAGCCTTTTTCAAAAAAGTTAGCGAACTCACCACATACTCACAAGTCGTCTCGAGTTACTATTAATAAGTAATCAGAGGATTTGGGGAAAAATTGTGAAACTCATAACGAATCATTTTGATAAAAGACGATGAATTGTGTACATTATTCTCCTATATATATTGTTCAATTGCATATATTGTAATGAGGTTACCAAAAAACGATTTTCAGATTTTGTGTGAGGCACCGTGTTTTGGGAAGGTGGAACCGTAAACTTGGCTGAGAATACGAGTTGACTCGATTTTAAAAACCATAGGCGCAGCATCTCACCTTCCCAAATTGATACTGATTATCGAAGACAAAATTGTCTTAGCAGTCCTAGCTAACTTAATTTCGCCTTGATCATTCGTCTCCGATACAAGCCATGTCTAGAGTTGTCATTCTGGTTCAAAAACATGCATCAACAATGCATTTGTAAAACCAAATTAAGGTTGTTTCAGCTAAATAATATGCTGCTGAATTGGAATAGCTTAATAATTTAATTGTTGCATAATCAGACTTAATTTGTTGATTGACTGAAAAATGATGAAATGGATCTCTTGTTTGCAGTACTGTTTTTGTTGATTTACAATCTTGTAGAACAATTGTAGCTCTTGCCAATTATTTTCAATGTCATCAGATTGAGTAAAAGTACTAATGTGCCATTGAATCTTCTTCTCACTATTAAAAATTTGTTATTTAGTCACCGGTTTGGAGACCAGAAACAACTAATGATGATAGAGACTGATTCAGAGACCGAACCTTGTAGTTATTAACTAAAAATAAGTTCCGTCAAAAAAAAAACTACTTTTAAATTTAAGAGTCAATTTTAGCTGCCATAAAATTTTCCAATCACACACTTTAGTTGTATTTTAGAGTTTAAGAACTTTGTACAAATGTAGAATAAAAAAATTTAGAGTTTGAAAAAAAAATTCAGATATTTTGAAAAGTAATATAATAACTCGTAATGGATGACTAGTTGATCCACAACAAATATGTCCACAAAAACTTTATTTACGATTTTTCAAAAAATACCATTTTGTGTGAATAAAAAAAATATAATGCATAGAATGTATATGTGAGAATAAACACCCGTCCCCGTGAACTTAGCTCAGTTATGCAGGGGGTTGGGTTCGCCGGTCATCTCACTTATCCGCTTTAAAGGTGGAAATTATAGCCACTAAACTACTTAACCCAAAAAAATACTATAATAAACACCTCAAATTTCATATATCATATAGCTAATCCTATTTAAAAATAAAAGCTTAAGTCTTCATTCAAACTTAGAGGACATAACTTTGTCTTTAAAATCCCAAACTTTAAGGAAATCTATCACCACATATGTATTGAAATTTCACATTCTAATAATTTACCATGTGAAATTTTTATATCTATCTCTCTTCACTAGCAATTTAATAATCTTTACCAAAAGAGATAGACAAAAAATTCACATGATATATAAAAGTGAAATATTATCAAAAGTGGACTAATTCCTACTTTTGATTGGAAATATAGGTTCTCAAAGATGGAGATTGAGTGAGAACATCAGGTGCAATAGTTGTATTCTGAGCTCCACTTTTTTGTTGCATTCTTCTTCTAGCAAGATAGCCTCTAACCCAAGGAGTAACATCTTCATTGGTTTTGATCATGATGAAGAAAATAATGCGGTATATAACGATCATGCTTAAGATCACGCTTAAATCTATCCATTTTGATCTAGTCACGGTGATTTGGAATATATATTCCAAGATGTATTCGCCTGGTATCTTAGGAAGATCTGGTGTTTGGTTGTCGAATATCAAACCCCTTAGATCGTTTTGGTATTGACCCTGAAAAAAAATACACTCTCTCATCAAAATTAGTCATGTTTACCATGGAAAAACATGAATCACAAAATTTACGTAATATGTCGAATAAAAAAGTTGTTTTAGCAAGAAAAAATAATTAACGGGAGTTTCACATGTGTCCATTTTACATCATTGTTTTATATATAACTAGTCAGATAAATATGGATATCCACACATTTGCACAAGGCACATCTAATTTTAGGATGTTCAAAACACACTTACACATGAAAATAAATGTGTAATTGATTAACCTGATTGATTGCACATTAGAAAATTTTGGTTATAAATGGAACAAAACAATGACATTAGTTGAGTAAAGTAGCAAAATTGGTCACATTATGTAACAAGATTGATCCATGATTGCAAGTGTAGCACATATCTCTCAAACAATTGACTTGTGTAAATTTTGTTACCTGTAAAGCCCAAAAGTGGAAACTGATGTATGACATTGGATAGCGCCAAACAGGCTTTGGGATATCATGTGGGAGCCTAAAGTAGCCAGAGACCAACATGAATATTCCCTGAAATTTGGAAAATAGTAAATAAAATTGAATTAAAAGAGTGTATTTTTTAACATATTGCTTAGTAGTGTTTGTTTGTAACATGGCATGCAAATTAGTAGAATGTCATTTGGTATAATCACTATCAACATCTTTTAAAAATAAATTGCAGCTAAGATTTGTACTTTACATCAAAGTTTTTGATGTCTCTGCGACCACGAGTGAGGTCGGATTAAACATGTTTGACTTCAATTGTCAATTAGTAGAGGAGTCTTTATTGGTTATAAACTATCATTAGTTTTTATTCTCAAATAATATGAGATTTTTTTAGAGCATCGGAACATAAGCCCTTAATTGGGCAAAGGAGTTAAAGGCTCTATCAGCCCTCATGTGTGGCTTACACCCTCAATTTCCATAGACAAAATCAATGTTTTGACTTCAAGTATACCACACCACTTTTCTGAGGTATTGTCTGATTTGAGTCTTTTGTAAGCCTCACAGCTGATTACATTTTAAAAAGTGTTTCAGTTAGTTGAGGAGTTTGGATGTTGTTTATACAGTGTCATTGTCCTAGTAAAAAAAACATCTCATAATATCTCGGGGATCGAGATTAAAGCTAGTTTATGAAGTAGTCTTAACCTAAATTCCCAAGTAACATGAGACATTTTTTTCACTAGGGAAACTAGAAATTTATATAATGAAGCAAAAAAGAGGAAATATGGAAAATGGTTTGAAAGAAAGGATCATTATGTAATTTTATGCATATATACTTAAGATTATAGTTAGGTGCATACTTGAATTCCTGCTCCAATGATAATTCCCATGAGGAAGTTAGGAACAATGCTAGCAATTGCCATCATTAAGCTTTCAACAACTGTGACACTTGCATAAAGACAGAGCACAAAGAAAACATAATGTGAAAAGCCAGGGTGTAGTTGAACCATGAAGTAACAAATTGTTCCAGAGAGAAAAGTGATTAATATTAGAAATGGTGTTGCTGATAATGTGTTGCTTATAACAAATGCAGTCACACCATAGTGTCCATTTAGCCTCTCCCTTTGGAAAACCTGTAATTCAAATAGTTCATCAAATTATCACACTATACTAAGTTAAATAATAAGGTTTAAGGGCCCTGACAGTAGTGAACGGTGAGATTGGTACCCAAATTTGTCAATCCTTAGTACGGATAACGAGTTTTTAAAAATTTAATAATAAAGTTTAATTATTCGGTTAGTTGTTGCTGAACTATTTGGAAATTTTAGCCGTCTCTAAAATTAAAGAATTTTGCGATTGAGTCGCTGTATTTATTAGTAATTTGTAATTAGGTTATTAAACTAAAATTTTTAAAATTAACACACTAGATTTTTAAATGTTTTGTAACTAGTTCTTGAATTTAGAAACCAAATAAAGTTAATGGAATATTTAAGGACTAAATGAAATTATTTAAAAATTAAATATAGGAGAGACTTAATTATAAATTATTTAAATGTTTAGGGACTCAATTAAAAAATTCTCAAATAGTTCATGGACGAATAAATAAATCTTATAATAAAGAAAAATGCTTCAAATGGAACAAAAAATTTACCTTCATATCTTCAACAAATGAAGGAAATCCACCAATTGACATGAAGGTGACAAAACCAAAGACAAAAGATGCACATGAACCTCTAGCCTGAAAAACCAATTTCAACGTGATCAAATTTTACAGAAACTAAAATAAAAAACCGATATATTTGCACGAACGAAAAACATATATAAGTAATTTTTTTTGACACAATATATAAGTAATTATTTATACTTAAATAATGAAGAAAAAAAAAGTACCAGAATTGCGTTATAGCTAGTCCCAACATTCAAGTAAATTGTTCCAATGCATATAGTAACAACAATGTAGATTACAAGCCTAAGCCAATAGTAACCAAAGTCCCTTGACATGTTAATGAATGAACGTTTGGTTAATATGTAACATTGCAACAAGAAACTAGCTTCACTTCCTCCTGCTTCAAGCACCGTCCCTCTCTGCATATAATATGTGATGTCAGAAAATGGAGGATACTCAATTGCATATAGCACGTTAGTTTTTTATTAACGAGCGTCGATCAATTTAGTGAACATCTAACAAATTAACAAAATGTCTATATATTGTCTTGAATAGTCGATTGTTGCATTGTGGCAAACTTAAAACCTTCTGGAAAAATTTCATTCAAAAAAAAAAAAAACCTTCTGGAAAAATGACTATATTGTTATTTCGTAAATTTGAAGGACTAAATTGATTGACCTTTAAATTTTGAGGACTAAAATACTAATTTACTTTATTTTTCATTGAAAAGTACTTACAACTTTGGATATCTCGTCAACTTTTTGTCTTGCAGCATAAGAGTGTTGAGAAGTGCGGTAGAAATCTATAAGTGTTCTGATTGCTTCAGAAGTGGTTATCTTGTCTAGAGGATCATCACTTCCCTCAAACTGGTGAACCAAGATTTCAATGAAAAAATTGGCAAAAGGCATTAGTAGTAACAAAATTTTAAAGGAAACATTGAGTCATAAAGCAGAATAGGGTCAATACCCTTAATTTCATGGACCCTTTAAGAGTAGCTTTGACTTTATCAAAGTCAGAGTTGATGCATCTAAGGAAATGATCAGAGGGATTCCTCAAAGCAGGGCATGGAAATCCAGCTTGTGCAAAGAACTGCAAACAACATCATATAATCATCAATAATAATCTTCATTTCTTCATATTGCAAGAATAGTATAAAAAATAAGTAAAAGCCAATTTGATGTCCAAATGTGTGATACATTGTCATTACTATATTTCCTGAATGCATCAAAATTATAAAAATATTTTCAAGTGCGTCTTTTGTTAGTAATTTTACAAATGAAATTGACTAATGAAGGAAACATTCAAGAATTGAACTAATTAACAAAAGACAATTTTGTGTGTCAAAAAAAACAAAAGACAATTTTGAAAACAACGAAAGACGCGTTCAGGTTTATTTCTTTAATTTTGACATATTAAAAAAGTATTGTCACAAACCCGAACATATTTAATGATGACTATTTAATCTATTAAAAACTAGAAGTTGAGTGTGAATTTAATATACCTCATATGCATCTGAAGCTTGGCCAAAATAAACAGTTTTGCCACCAGAAAGCAAGTACAATTGGTCAAATAGTTCAAACACTTCACTGCTAGGTTGATGAATTGAAGCTATCACAGTTCTTCCATCCCTTGCTAATGCTCGTAGTGTTTGTGTCACAAAGAAAGCTGATGCACTGCCATAAAAGACATCAATTAATTAAGCAAAAATATATAATTTCTTGATTACTAATTTGATCAATTTGTGACATTAGAAACCATAGGAGGAACACATGAAA
Organism: Trifolium repens; assembly: GCA_030408175.1. Lineage (NCBI taxonomy): Eukaryota > Viridiplantae > Streptophyta > Magnoliopsida > Fabales > Fabaceae > Trifolium > Trifolium repens. The sequence continues at coordinate 15,452,594 of CP125847.1, forward strand.
TGAATGTATGACTATCCAAAAAGGCATAAATTAAAATTAATTCTAAAATGATTTTTTTTAAATCATTGAAGTGTTCAATGATTTTGATGTACATTCTTCTGTGGAGAGACCATATAAGAATTGGGAGGAAATTTTTTTACCCCACTAGATAAAAACAGTTTTTTTTATAATTTCCATATGTATTTTTGGACAAAATTAAGATTTGTTTTAGTTTAAAAGTGCATTTTTGAAATCATGTGTAAGTTTTAAAAAGATAACATCATTTCCAATCTTCGATAATTCTTAAAACCATTCTCATTTTTTTCTGCAAAAATCATAATGTAAAAGCATTAATGGTGAATATAACATTTCAATTATGTTGACACTCATAACCACCACCTATCATTTGCGGCACCATTCTCATTTGAATTTATCCATTTGAACAGAAGAAGAAAAAACAATGATTATTTTGGAATTTAATCATTTCTACGAGAGAAAATATAGTTTTTTTTTTTCGCGAGATTGATAATTCTAAATAGGTATTTTTTTTAATAATTAAGTGAGATGAAAAGGTAGATTTATTTTAAGAAATATGAATTTAGATAAAGATTGGCCCATAAGAATTTTCCAAAAGATAGTTGAAAATATTTTCATCCCACATTTCTTTTATCCTCCTGAAATTCCTTTTATCTATACATAAAAAGTTTAAAATGTATTTTCGAAACTTTTTTTTGTGTAAATATTATTTTTTAACAGTAAAAAAGTTCAAAAAATATATTCCGAACTTTTTTTATATGGACAAAAAATAATTTTAGACAGATAAAAGAATCCTAATAGATGAGAATTTTTCAAGATAATTCTGGCTTCACAAGATATCAATAATGTAGGAAGATGGGCTACTTGGCCCATCATTTAATGCATCCACGTTTTTCATTTCTACAAATATATAGACATAGACAATTAATATTAAACAAATTAGCCAATATTAATACACCTAAAAATCAACCATAAAGTATATAAAAAAAAACATAAATCATAAGCAACTCTCAAAAATATAAATAGTAAAAAAAAGTACAACAAATAAGTTAAAATTATTCATTATTGTTAAAAAAAATTGTCCTAATTTTCTCTAAAAATATTATTAAAAAATTAACTTTGGCAAAACTGCAAAAATTAATCATAGAATAAAAGTAGTAGTTTTTATTTAACTAAACAAGTAATTTTAAAAATATTAGCAAATTTTTATACATATTTTAATTTATTTTTTTACTTATTATAAAATTTATTTTTTAATTAAAAATTATAATGGTCCACAATCTTTAATAAAATTCTATTTTTTATATACATGTAAAAATTATAAATAGAAATAAGCTAGTAGTAGTAGTCATAAGGAATGAAAGTAATGATAGTATCTATCTAGTAGTTGGTAGTTAGATAGATACACATAAATTTATGTGGGGGATGAAAATAGTCACAACAATCATGTTACTTGAAAAAATTTTAGACAAAAATAATAAATGCAAAAACAGTGATATGTAACAACCTACCTGTCGAGTCCACTAGTTGGTTCATCAAGAAAAAGTAATCTAGGTCTCATCAATATTTCCAATGCAATACTAACTCTTCTTTTTTCACCACCACTTATCCCACGTAAATGCCAATTACCAATAACTGTGTCAGCACAATCTTGAAGTCCCATTGCAACAATTGTGCTTTCAACTAAAGCTCTTTTATCTGATCTTGACATTTTATCTGGTAATCGTAATCTAGCTGAATACCAAATTGTTTCTCTTACTGTTAATGTTCCAATCAAGTTGTCATCTTGTGTTACATATGCCTAAAAAAAATACATGGACTAACGTTACAAAATATTCACATACATTTTTGAATATATATACTACATAGGGTAAAAATAGAAACATTGTGTTAATTGGAAGTAATAATTACTAAACATATGATTAGGACAAAAATCTCTTTTAGTTTTGGTGGCTATTTCATCTATCTAGATTCAATTACTTCACTTCATAAACTAGTGTCTTTTTCAAATAAAATCAAAAGTAAAAAGTGTCTATTTATTAGTAATGAAAAAAATGCCTTATTATTTTTGTCTAATAACTAAGTAGGGGCAAAAAAATTAATAAAAAATATGTCAAAATAAAATTTAATGAAAAATGGAAATATATGAGTTTATAATATAGGTTGGTAGTTTTTACTTTTTAATAAAAAAAAATAATATACATTACAATTCCAAAAAAAAAACTTCGAGTTTGGATCAAACTTTGAAAATTCAGCGCTAAAGCTCGAGAGAATGATACTCAAACTAAGGACTTAAATCAAGATTATTAACTGAGAATGAACCTAAAAAATCCATTTTCTTCTAACTTGATTAATAATCTCAAGTTTGAATCCAACTCTAATAAATTTGAGCTAAAACTCTTGCGAGAGTGATTGGTTCCCCATGTTGTACTATTCACTTCGATGAAATAGTAATTTTGTTATATGTTTTTTATTATATAAAGCAACAATGTTAAAACTCTTATAAAATATATTTTTTTGTAAAATATATTTGCTGTCCATGTGGTACCATAACCATGTGACAACTATTTTTTTAAAGTAAAAATGTTATTTCCAACTTCATAATTAATTTATATGAATGTTAGGTATAAATTGTGCTTATTCTCTCAAGTGCAGTTTTTATTGCAGGAGGCCAAGTCCTTATTTCAACCTTTCATTTAAAAAATAAATAAATAAAAATTTCAGATTTCACTAGACAACTGCAATGAAAAAATTAAAGAATATATGTTAGTCAAGATCCTCTCCATTTTTTATTCTCTTCATTTTTACCATTACTAATATTTTGAAAATAGAAATACAATGACATGACATTTTGTGGGTCCAATTATTTAATATATATTTAAAAATTATTCAAAATTATAGTAATGGATAGAAATAATAAAGAAAAAATGGAGAGGATCCCAACTCAATCAAAACTACTCCATGAAGATCCAAACCTAACAAAATAACAAAATCTAAAGAAATACTACAAATATGACCATTTAGTATGCAAAAAGCTTAGTTATAATAACTTATATATATTTTCTCAAAAGTTGAAATTCAAACATAATCTAAAAGAAACAAAGAAGACAAAAGTACAAGTATAAACTATAAAGTAACTCTAGATTTTGAAACAAAAATAGACACATATACATGTATATATGATAAAAAAGAATAAAGAACATAAATCAGAAAAAAGAGAAACAAAAAATGTATAGTATAGTATATATACTCACAGCAGTTCCAAAAGATAACTTTTCTTTACGACCATTAAGAAGAACAGTACCAGATTGAAAAGCATTAGAAGCTAAACGACTAGAAAGTGCATCAAGAAGTGTTGATTTTCCAGAACCAGAAGGTCCCATAAGAGCAGTAAAATAACCTGGTTCAGCATAACCAGTTAAATTCTCCAAAACATTTTGTGTTTCACCATTGCTTAATGTTACCATAACAGTTAAATCTTTCCATGTTAATCTTGCTGATACATCACCAATGAACTCTGTTTTTGTTTTTTCTCTCCAAAGGGTTTCACTTAATGGACTCAAAGATGGTAAATTTGTAGCTACTACTTCATTTCCTAATGTTGTTGTTGGTTTATTATTATAACTTGGTTCTATCTCCATAGCTTTAATTTTTTTGAGAATTTTCAAACACACCCTTTTGGCTTAAATACAATCTTTTTTATAAAGATTGAAACTTTATCTAAAAGGGTATTAAAAGATGAAAGATTTGATTATGAAAAGTTAAGGATTTAACATTAATTCTATTGAGGAAAAATACAAAAAGAGAAGAGAATTTTGAGGGGTAATTGAAAGAGCGTGTTTGAGGAAGAGTTGTTTGTTATAGAGAGAAAAAAAAAAGAGGCTAAATAGTACTAAAAGGAGAAGAAAAGTGTGAAATGGTGAAATTAGAAATGTATGATTTGGGAAGTGTGATGAGAATTTTTGACTGAAAAAGATGATGGATGATTGAATGAAGAGAAAGAGATTTAATATGTCACATGCAAAAAAAAATTTTAAAAAAAATAAAAAACTTCTTTGTTTATGGATTTAATAAAGATTTTTGCTTTGTGATTTTCTTGGAATGAAATGAAATAAGAAGTGATTGGATCAAAGAGATTTAATATATTCTGAAAACTGATACTTCAAAGTATGACCACAAAAACCACACATTCTTTGTGAGCAGTTCTCATGTGTGGAAGCACAATTCTCGAAGGAAATTTAGAAATAAGTTGTTTGTTGAGGTTTAAAGTAGTAGCAATAAATTTTAGCCATTATATGATCAATTAATGAGAACAGATAGATGTTGGTTGATATATTTAATTTCAAACCGACCCTCATTTATACAAAAGGAGATATTTTTTTTTGACAAAAAAAGGAGATATTTTTATATATAGTATACTCCCTCCGTTATAATATATAAGCAAAAATTCACTTTTTAAGTTCATTGTATAATTAATTTATCTAGACAATTTTTGTTTATATATTAATTATATAAATTAATTTATACAATGAACCTAGAAAATAAATTTTTGTCTATATATTGTAACGGAGGGAGTAGAATTTTTGAGTTTAAAGTTTATAATAGATTTATCTTTTTAAGTTTTTTAAGTATGGTATTAGTTTTTAAATTTGTAATTGATTACTAGTATATTGTTATTCTCTTCTTTCTTAATCTTCGATTTTGCACATGAATTAAGAATTTAGTAAATATCAACAAGTCTTTTTTACACTTATCTGAGAAAATTTGTTTATAAATGTTTTAGTTTTATAGAAGTATTAATAATAAAATATTGTTAATTGTATCTTGATTTTTAAAAGAACCAAATTTTAGAACAAAAATAAAAAAACCAATGATTAAAGACAAAGGGATTATTATTTTAGATGGATAAAATTATGAGAAATGCTAATATCAAACTCTCAAACACACTCTTTCAACACACTCCAATAGCATTAAGCCACGTCACCCCATTTTTATTTTATTTTTTATTATTTATTTTTAACTATTCATCTTCTCCACTCTTCTTTAGAATTTAATAACTGCATCTCTCATCTTCTCCTTGGTACTATCTACCATGGGCTTCAACATCTCTGTGTAGTTGTTAAAGATTAATCGCTACTAAAGAATTTTTTTATCTCTTCCGATCGCATTCTCACAACTTCACACACACATGCTCACATTTTTTGTAAATAACTGATGTTCTTCACCTTTCTCAATTCCTGCACCTACTTTAAATTTTAGTCATATTTCATGGCTAAAGATAGATCTTGGAACAGTGAAAGATTAATATTTCTCAACATAAAATTAAGAATTTTTACATAAAATTTGATTTAGGTATTGTGAAAGATTAATTTTTAGATAAGGATTCACAAATTGATTCCATAGATATCTCCTAAATTGGAACAAGCACCATAAAAAATCTTAATCTAAACTTTTTATTAGTGAAAGAGCTTAATCGATTTCTACATAAAATAGATTTGGATTTCTACACGCTGTGTATGGACAAATTAAAGTTGATTAAACATTATGTGGCAATTTTTTGTGTCTTGTATCTTGCTGGTAAACTGTGTTTTGTTTGTGCCAATGGAGTTGGGCAGAAGATTAGTGAATCTGCAGAGACAGTTTACAGTGACAGAGGGAGAGTGGAGAAGATGAATAGTTAAAAATAAAATAATAAAAAATAAAATAAAAATGGGGTGATGTGGCTTAATGTTATTGGAGTGTGTTAAAAGAGTGTGTTTGAGAGTTTGATATTAGCATTTCTCTAAAATTATACTAATGTATAATCTATTACGAATTTACAAATCAAATTTAAAATATTAAGAGCAAAACAAAAAATAACAAAGAGTAAAGAAATTTTTTATTTTTTTATAAGCAAAACGGGGGCAGAAAGATACCCTCTACACCACCATATTCATTATATTCCCTTTGGTTCTTTAAATTGATTCCACTTATTATTATTATTATTATTATTATTATTATTATTATTATTATTATTATTATTGTTATTATTATTATTATATTTTAAATTTTATACTTTGATTAAATTATAAATCTATTAATTTTTTCGGTAATTTAAGTTTATTTATCTATATTAATTTTTCACAGATATAAATGTATTATTATAAACTAAAATTAAAATATAATGTCATATATAGTCAAATTATCTAAAATATCATGTTAAATATCAAAAAAAGTTAATCTCATTTCATTAGTATATTTTAAAATAAATATTACTCCGTATTATTTATTTAAATATGTTCATGTAAAATAAATTTTTAGACAGACTAATATGTCATGTCAGACTTTTAAAATGTCAGATTCATATCTAAAAATTAAGCCTATAACATGTAATAAATCAGACTCATACTTTTAATTTTTTGACAGGTCAGATTCAGGCTCCGCAAAACCTAACTCGACTTAATCTATTTCCAACTCTAGAACTCATCAAACACTTTAAAATGAGTCCCTCTAGATCCCACAATATTTCTTACAATATCAATCTTTGTGTACATTTTAATTAAAAAAAAAACTAACCAATGCAATATAGGAGGAGAGAGTCATTTCCAAGCTATAGCACAAAGCTCAAAGTGAAGATAAAGTGTGGACACGGTAAAATATTACCGATAGTGATGCTTTAATAGCAACAAATTAATATCAAGTAAGTCAAGCAATTAAAGTTTTAAGACTTAAATATCATTTTCGTCCCTGTAAGTTCATAAATTTTTTGTTTTAATCCATGTATATTTTTTTATTGCAAATTAGTCCTTGCATGTGCAAATTTTTTTTATTTTAGTCCCTAAAGCTAAAATCCGCAGGAAAATTTGTAGGAAAATTCGTTGGTTTCCTGCGGATTTTCCTGCGAATTTTAGTTTTAAGGGACTAAAACCAAAAAAATTGAACATACAAGGACTAATTTGCAACAAAAAAATATACAGGGACTAAAACAAAAAAATCGCGAACTTACAAAGACGAAAATGATGATTAATAACGTAAGTGTGCATGCACAAACCACCAAACAAATAACAAGTAAGGGAAGAGTAAAGAACACTAAAAAATTTGTTATTCAGTTCGGTCCAATAATAATTTATGTTTTGAGGAGAGAGCAGCTCTATTCTAATTTTTTTTTTATAAGAGATAAAAAATGTTACAAGAAACAACTTTACAAAGAACATACTTAATCTCTACTCATTTCTCAATTTCTACCATTGAATAAGAGATTCTACAAAAAGGTAAGAAAATGCCCACAACTGTTCTCCAAGAACAATACTCGTTTTTTCTACTTTTTCTATTTTCTAGTTGGCTGCCAGTTTTGACAACATGTCTTTAATTTGAAGTGACTTCTCGGATTTCTCTTCTTGATATGCACCATATTTTTCTTGTTTCGACGTCTGGGTGTGGTGACGGTTTGTAACTTTCCAAGGAAAGGTATAATCTTGGTTTTCCATCTTTTACTGATGTGACGCCATTTCGTTGGGTTGATTCAACTTTTTTGGTTGCTTTCTTTAACTGTTGGATTAAACGCCGATTTATTTTCATGTGTTCCACTTGTTTCCCTATAAATATGTAAATAGGGATTCACTTACTTTCTTTACCTTGTTCACAAACTATTTCAAATTGTTGGTGGAAAACACGTACGTCAAGAAGGTTTCGTAGGAGTCTGTTCGTGTCTTGCTCCTATATTCGCCTGTTGCGCAAGTGAGGAATGAGGATGATGATGATATTGTCGCACCATTCACAAGCTTGTTTTTAAACGACTATGATGTTGGAGAGACAACACAAGTATTTGCGGATTTGACATTTTGTGCCTATTAGTTTGACGAATCGCACTAATAGAGGCCCTTTGAGTGTTCACAATAAGATCTTAAAGGTTGATGGGTTGTTACAGGTGAAGTTGCCAATGATCCTCTTTGAAGCAAGATATGGATGATAAGGTTGTTGGTAGTCATTGTTTGAGAACTATGACTGATGGTTGTATGTGGTTGAACCTCGTTGTGAAGGAGGGGTAGTACCTACACATACTACAACAATCAAGTTGGTAGGCACTGAAGGTGAAAGGTATTTCGGGGTTAGATATGACATACTTGAAGTAGCCTTTTGGCAGTTTCTTATAAAGAAAGAATTATAGTTGTGAAGACCTAAAATATTCTTTTGTAGTAGCCTATATGATTGTGACATGTGTTGCATGATGGAAGAGCAGTTGTTTTAGACGGCCCACGTGTCTCTGTTGGATGGTAATCAGAATGTGTCCATTGTATAGTCTATTTTGGCAAATATGAATCCAGTGATCCAGTCCAGTATGCAGATGGGCCCTTGATATATTATTAAAGATTAACCATTTTTTATGTAATGAGATTAACTATTTTTTAATCTGTATAGTTTTATTTGCTTCATATGATTGAATTTGAAAGAAATACTTGATGAATTCAAAAGAAATATTAATAATAAAGAAAGAGTCACCCTATCATGTTTTCTAAAAAACACATGTTAAGAAGATAAATATAAATTTTTTAAAAATAAAATTGTAAATTCAATTATTTTTAATATTTATTTTATTTATTTGTTTTATTAAATATAAAATTTCTATGGTAAATTCTTAAGATTTTTTATTTACATTATTGGGTATCTGTACTCATTCTATAGTTCATTTAAAATATAAATTAAATATAAAAATATAATATGACATTGAATTTCGCAAATAGAGTTAGGGGTGGACAACGGTCGGTTTCGGTCGAATTCGGACCGAAAATTGTCCATCCGAAACAACCCACGGTTTGAATATCTCAGCCCACTTCCGTCTTAGAGCTTTGGTTTAGGCGGATTATGGTTTGGTCGGGTGACGGTTTGGATTGGGTGGGTTTTTCGGATGTAAATTTAGGCCAATAAATTAAGAATAGTTCAACTCTCTGTGCGTCACGACTTCCTCCCCAAACTCAAAAATCAAACAATACACTATTAAATTTTAAGAAAGAAGGCAGGAAAAAAGTATAGATGTGACGAGAAAAAAATTGAAAAGAAGCATAGAAAAATAAAATAACAAATAAAAAATGAGAATAATATAAAGAGATCCAAAACCAACACAAAAATAGTAGTCAAGGAGGGATGAGGTGTGAGACGAGTTTGAGAGAACTCTGGTTGATGAAGATGATGAAATCATGGAAATATGAGATGAGTTTAACAAGTGAAAAGTGTAGAACCAGCTCATTGAAAATATAAATAAGTGGAACAAAAAAACTCACTTAAATTTTTAGTCAAAATCACACATGTGATCTACTAGAGTAGTTATACTATGTGGTCATAAAAGTTACTTCGTCGGTCAGATTCGGATTTCGCTGGGCCTGAAAATCCAATCCGAGTCCGTCCGTCACAATCCATTTAAACCCAAATATGTTCATCCATTTAACCCGTGACCCGACCCACTACCACCCAATATTCAATTTCTTTTATCGATTATGTCGGATTCGGATCGGTTTGGAAAATCTTGTCCACCCCTAAATAGAGCGCTGATATTCAACAATATTAAATACTTTAACATGATTCCTTTAGTATTTTCCATCAGAAAATTCTAAATTTAAATGCATAGTACAGCTGAGGCTAACAAAAAGTTCAACTGTTTCAACTATTGTTATCACAATATTAATAACTTAGTTCAACTGTGTCAACTATTGTTATCACAATATATTAACCTTGTTGCTAGTATATATCTATCTACCCATCTATTCACATTCACTTTGTGTCACACCAAAAGCTATGTGATGTTTAGGAGCATGTTACTCATGTTAGCCTAAATTAAATTGGCATGATCTTAGAATCCAAACCAAACCTTTCTTTATTGATAAGCAAAACTAGCAATGGTTGAAAGATGAGATTGGTAAATAGGTGTGGACCAATTAATACAAATTTTATGAATGAATATGAATGTTTTCCTTTTCATTAGTGCTAGCTTCAACTGCTTAAAAAATCAAGTCCTAGCTTTTTTCTCAATCTAGAGGTTGGGCAGGAGTTGGAAGTGTGGAGAATTGATTAAGCTATAAATAACAGATGAGAATTAAAACATTTCAATGTGCGTACCATTTATATTTGTTTATGTAGTTATACATTGAATGTATCTATTCATGTGGGGCAAATTAGTACAATTATATGTATTGAGTAGGGACGACGCAAGAGTCGATCAGTTCACGTTAAAACGTTATTCTTAAATTTTTGGCTAAAAATACGTCTAGAAAAATTAAATTATAAATATATAGAAAATTAATTATAAAAGTATATTCGGTTAAATTAGTTAAGATGAGAGTCTCATATACCTTAACCTATGTTTGAATTTTGGACCTAGCAAAACTAAGCTATTTTTTGTTTTGGTAGTATTTATAATCGTTGTCTTTTTAATTTTATGTTAAAAGACCTAACCAATTTATACACAAAAAAAAAAACCTAACCGATAAATTTGATTTAGAGGCTTTCAAACATGTCAGCGATTTTGTAAAAAAAAAAAAAACAAATGTCAGCGACGAGAATTAATGACGAAAATTAGTGACGATAAAAATTAAACATCCTTTTCATTTCTTTTGTCACAAATTTTGTTAATCGAAATTAGAAATGGATTTCATGTTTTTCTCTCTAAATTTCTCTCGCCAATTTATATTTTTTTGTAGTAACTTTGTTTTATTGAATCTTAACGGAAAGTCAACTAGCAGTATACATTTGGATTTGGAAGGCAATTGAGGAAATCATCAATTCTTTTTTTGAAATCGTGAGAAATTCTTACTTTGGCACAACCACAACACTTGTCATTTAGACGCACATATATGATTTTAAAAATTTAAAGATAAATTAAATCACATTAATTATCATTAATCAATTCTTTTATATTTAAATTTTTTAAAATCATGTGCCTATGTTCAAATGACAAGTGTTGGGGTTGTGCACAAGTAAGAGTTTCTGTTAAATTATAGGGGTCAAACATTTGCACACTAAAATTTGCAAATAAATACAAGTGATCATGATTTTTAATTACGGCGAGCATTCTGGTCCTTCTACTAGTAATTTGTATCTATTTTACTATTAGATTAGTCTTTAAATCATATTATTTGTTGACAAAGTGACTCCAAACACGCAAGAGAATGTTGATTATTTTATTTTGACGAAGAGAAGGCTGAATTGTGTACTTTAAAAATCAACTAAAAACAAGCACTTATAAAACTTAACCAAATAAAATAAAGAGTTTATAAATAAATTTAAATAAAATATGAAATTAAATAAAGTAGCCGACAACAAATAAATAAAATGAAAATAACTTGAAAGAAAAACAAACGAGATGAAAATAAAGGCGGAAAGAACATAAAACTTATACTGGTTCAACCAAAAAACAAACTAAGCGTCTATTTCAGTCCATAAAGAAAACACATTGAGATTTTACTAAACCAAACTTTTAATACTCTCAAAAAACAAACTAAGGGTCTATTTTAGTCCATAAACTTTTACAGCCGAAAACTCTCAAAACAAACAAAGCGGTATTATCTTCCTTATGCAAGAGCCTCTAAAACAAGAAAAGGTTAATGGAATATATTAGCCTCCTTCTAACATAACATATTATCACATTTCTTATTCAAATAGGCGCACACATATCATTTAAAACCAATTCTCAAAAATGTTTTTCTAAAATAATTTTGTAAAATATTTCAAAATCAATTTTAACAAAAAATATTTTTGTAAAGAGCTTTTTAAAAATATTTTTGCATAAACTATTTTCATAAAATTTTTTCTATCAAGAGCTTCTTAAAAATTCATTTGACCTAACTTCTCTTTTTATTGAGTTAAAAAATTTGAAATAAGTTAAACCAAAGAGTACTCTACTAAACACACCCTTAAATTGATTTGTATTTGGGTTCAGAAAGTATAAACCAATTCCGACCCCGACCCGGCCCGGTTGTTATACGCAAGTGGGTACAGTACAATTACTTCAAAAAACAAGGTTACTCAGTTTTCATTCTTATTTCTTTCTTCTACTAATCCACTGTTCGCCGCCAACTCTCTTTCATCATTCATTCATTCTCATCTCTTCCACCACCACCATGAGCAGATCAGGACAGCCACCAGATTTGAAGAAGTAACAAATCATTACTCTCATTACTCATCATTACTTTTTTTTTTGTCGCTTTTCAAATTTATGCTAACTTAGATCGGTGATATTAATATATTTTTTTTTTTTAAAATTTGATAGGTACATGGACAAACAGCTTCAGAGTAAGTTTCTTTGACCTAATTCTTTTTTTTTTTTGAATTTTTTTTACATCAATTTAGGTTTTGATTTTTTTTTAGAATTGCAAAAATGATCTGGTTATAATTGAGATTTGAACGGTGATGGAGTTTTGGATGTTTCTTCATTATTTTCTCATTTGTTTAGTTAATGTGATTCATGCTAAATTTGAAAATGAAGAAGTTTGAGCAAAAATATCAGATTAGGATTTGGAAGAATGATTGACTAAATTGTAATTTTGTTATGAGATTAGGGTTTGGAAGAATGATGGACTAAATTGTAATTTTGTTATGAGATTAGGATTTGGAAGAATGATTGACTAAATTGTAATTTATATTGATGTAATTTTGCAGTTTGAATAAACCATCAATTTATCATCATCACATCAATTTAGTCTCGAAACTATACTCATCACTTAAATTTAGTCCTTGAACTTTGTAAATATAATAAGTAGGCCCTAAAGACTAAAGTATATAAAATCCGTCAATTTAGTCCTTGCTATTAAGATGTAAGGACTAGATTGACAGATATTTATATACTTTAGGGACTAAGTTGACAAATTTTATATAGCTTAGGGACTAAATTGATGGTTTTATTGCATAGTTTAGATACTATTAACAAACTTTTAAACATGCCAATTGACAAAGTGACTAAATAGTTGGATGGATCGATCCTTTTATGGTGTGGTTGGTTCCAAATTTCAAAACCACAGCAACCTTAAATCTGCGTCCTGATGTTGAAATTTTGCTGTGAATTTGAGAAGCCAGGATTCCTAGCTTCTCCTAGACGCGCGAATGAGAGGCAATTGATGCGGTTCCAAACATCTTCTTAGTAGAAGTAGATTTTAATAGTTTAAGGGCCTATTTGACTGTTTTAGTCATAGTTATGTGAGTGATTGTGTCAAAAACTCTAGAAGCAATCAAAAACTCGATTTGTTCTGCAATTTGAAAATGAAGAAGTCGGAGAAAAGATGAGGCTAGGGATTAGAAGAATGAATTGACGTATTTAACAAGATTTTGAAAGTTGAGGGACTAAATTGTTGTTTTTATGATACTTTATGATACTTACATAGTTTATATACTATTAAAATACTTTTAAACGGACCGATTAACATAAGAACAATATAGTTGGATGCAGCAATATTTGAAGGATTTTTTTTAGTAGATTTTAATAGTTTAACTTTAGGGACCAATTTGACAGTATAATCATAGTTTGTGTGAGTGATTGTGTCAACTATTCATATTCATAACTCGTTAGGGATGCATTGGGTCTTTTTTCTATTTTATTTTTGTTATGCTTTTATATTCATCTACATGTTTGTTTTGCAATTGTGAATTTTTCTAGTGTCTCATGTATACACATATATGATATTTACATAGGCACATGTGAGTTGTTTTCTGAGTATGTATGAATAATTGTGTTTTATTGCTGAAAATAAATCTTACAGGTATCATAGTCTGATACCATATTACTGAATTTTCCCATTTATTGATAATTTGATAAATAGTTAATGAACACAAGGGAAGGGACCCTGTTTATGCATGAGTCCATATTGAAATACTTAATATTTCCTTGCAGTCAAGCTGAATGCAAATCGCATGATTGTTGGTACTCTCCGTGGTTTTGACCAGTTTATGAATTTGGTTATTGACAATACTGTGGAGGTAAACGGCAATGAGAAAAATGAAATAGGGATGGTGGTAAGTTCTCATATTCTGCATTTTCAACTTTATATTATTAGCAGCTAATAGAGTTTTGAGCATGGTTTTTATTTTTGCTAATTTCACTCACATTTGTGCAGGTGATCAGAGGAAATAGTGTTGTCACTATAGAGGCACTTGAGCCAGTAGTGAACAGGATCTCCTGATTATGTTTCCTGTTACCTGAACTAGTAGTGAACAGGATCTCCTGATTTATGCTTATTGTAAACCTTATAAGTAAATTTCAAGGTTTCAACACAAACTCGGGTAACTGTTGTGAGTAAAATGTAATTGTGGATCTTAATATGATCATGTTAGAGACTAATCTGAGGTTCTTTTTTCTAGTTGATTTGTGAAGACACCTCCAGTGTTTTACTCGCCGGTAGTTTTTTCTATTGCATATAGCATTACCAATTCTCACTTGCTTTCTATGTTCTTTAATCTAAAATATCTGTTGTCGATGAAGCTATTAATCACTACTTTTGGAAATGTCTAGTACTAATTTATTTGAGAGTTTTTCTGTTAAGTTTTTGGGGCGAGATTCTTGATGATATTCTTCATTCTATGTCATAACCATTCAGACTTCTAACATTTGTTTTTTGGGTTTCTGAATTTGGAGTATTGCTACTTTCTTCAACCTTTGTTCTACTACATTTTAAGTAGTAAAAAGCTGCACGGCATTTACTTAGAAGTCATGTTTATCCTTTTAGGGCAGCAGTGTTACAAGCACTTCAGGGATGTGAATTGTATGTAAGTGGGGATTTGGGGGGGGGGGGGGGGGGGGGGGATTGTCCTCCTGTTTGGGAGTCCGATGGTGGGGAATTTTTTTTCCCCAAGTTTCGGGATGAGAACGGGATTTTATTCTTCTTTCTACATAGATTGTTCCTAAAATTGAGAATGAGGATGGAGAGCATTTTAGATAGTCGGTGCATAAGAGATATTGGAAGTGTATAGTGAACGAGTTTTATAAACGGTTTGAATGGGTATCACATCCAATTGTAGACCATATGCACAATTATTCTTTCCCCTTTTCCTCAACAATTTTTTGCATTGCTCTTCCACAATTGATATTCTTCATTCTTCCACCGTCTCAGCTTCTTCCACTTTCTTTTCCCAATTTTGTGACAAAGCATAGAACACGCTCTCTTTAATTTAATTGTGTCATCTTGTGCATTTCTCAATTTGGGCTTTGTAGTCACTTTTCTATGTCTCATATGCACATATTTATTTGCATACCTATAAGTAGAGAAAGATAGTCTTGCTCCGAATCCCATCTCTCTAACTTGCCTGATATGGCCGTGACGAGATCCCACACAGTCGTGGCAGGCTCTAGCTTGGTAATTTTTTTACTTTTCAATGCCTTCAGCATTTAGCGACAATTTTCTTATCTTTTGACTATAACTAGAACTTGATTGCATTGATTTTCTACCTTCTCTTCATTAAGAAGGGCTTCCATTATTATAATAATTGATAATTGATGTATGGGTCACTATGGTACCTTAAAATGCATCAAATGCACTATTTTTCTTCATATTCCAAGTATTAAGTCATAAAAATACAAAACAAACAAAAAGAAGTAAATAGTTCTACTTATATTTATTAAAAGGTTAATTTATTTAAGTAAAACACTACTAAATATTAGACATATTTTAGTGCTATGACACGATTTTAATACTCTTGGACAATAGGATAGGACGACACCACATGTCGACCTAAAACTTTAAGGCATAAGTTTCATGAGCCACCTCTCATATAAATCCAACATTTCTTTCAATTCGCACTTGATAAGAAACTTAAGCACCATAAATGATTGTTTTTGTTGGGCAATGGGTAAGGATCCCTTGGACATGTCGTGTTTAAACCTGTGAAATCTACACACATTTTCCACTTTGCACTTGATTTTTTTTACCATCACCATGTTCGCCAACCATGTTTGATATTGATTTTTTTAATGGAGTTTGCGTCCTTCAGCTTATGGACTTCCTCACCTATTGCTCTTCTTTAATCCTCACTTATTCTCATTTTCCTTTGGGATCGATACTGGTTTTATGCTTGGCGACAATGACAATTTGTGGGTGATGGTTTCTTCATCAATACCTATCATATTTGAAGGTTGTCAAGCAAAAAGATCAAAGTTTTCCCTCAACATCTTTAGTATCCTTCCTCCTACTTGTACTTTAATAGTTGTGCACAAACTTGTTACCTATAATGAGAGAATTTACCAATTTGTGTGAATTTCACATGATCTGCCTATGACCTAGGCGACTGCACTACACTACTTTACCTCACCTTTGTTTTGTTTTGACATAACCTTGATAACACATTTGAGTTGTCATCTGATCACCGTGAACCGTCTCTATCTCTCCATCTTTTAATGGATACTTCATGAGCCACCTCTCATATAAATCCAACATTTCTTTCAATTCGCACTTGATAAGAAACTTAAGCACCATAAATGATTGTTTTTGTTGGGCAATGGGTAAGGATCCCTTGGACATGTCGTGTTTAAACCTGTGAAATCTACACACATTTTCCACTTTGCACTTGATTTTTTTTACCATCACCATGTTCGCCAACCATGTTTGATATTGATTTTTTTAATGGAGTTTGCGTCCTTCAGCTTATGGACTTCCTCACCTATTGCTCTTCTTTAATCCTCACTTATTCTCATTTTCCTTTGGGATCGATACTGGTTTTATGCTTGGCGACAATGACAATTTGTGGGTGATGGTTTCTTCATCAATACCTATCATATTTGAAGGTTGTCAAGCAAAAAGATCAAAGTTTTCCCTCAACATCTTTAGTATCCTTCCTCCTACTTGTACTTTAATAGTTGTGCACAAACTTGTTACCTATAATGAGAGAATTTACCAATTTGTGTGAATTTCACATGATCTGCCTATGACCTAGGCGACTGCACTACACTACTTTACCTCACCTTTGTTTTGTTTTGACATAACCTTGATAACACATTTGAGTTGTCATCTGATCACCGTGAACCGTCTCTATCTCTCCATCTTTTAATGGATACTTCATTTCCAAATATAAGTTTTCTAACACAACCTCTAATGCATTGAATCCAGGTCCCCATATGATGATGTTGTTGTATGATAATGGTGTTCGTATCACGAGGTATCATACCTTGATAGTTTTTGCGCTTCTTCCTTCACCAAAAATTGTTTCGAGGAAGATGTATCTCATTACTTATACTTGCTCACCAAAGAACCCGACCACCATTCTTTGGTAAGCATGCAGTTGTTCAATCGTCAACTACATCCCGACAAAGGCTTTCCAATACAAAATATTTGTTGAGCATCCAGAATCTATATCAACACTCTCTTCACATCCCAATTAAAAATTTGGACTTGAATCACCAAAGGTCGTTTTCATGAGTGGCAACACATTTTCCATTTTTTGCCGAGAAAGACATATATGAGATTTTTTGGGAAAGACATTTGTCCCATTAATGAAGTGATCTAGTGCACTTGTCTAGCATAATGCCTCCTAGCTAAGCTATACTCGCCTCCTTTAGAGAAACCTCCCAATATCGTGTTTATGATGTGTCTAACCATTGGCTTCTCTTTATTGTTATTTCTTTGGTCATTTCAGAGTGAACAAGGTAACCTCGTTTTGGTGGGATTTCCTTCTTGTGGTGGTTACTTCAAAAGTTTCTTCAAGTATCTGTTTTTGACTAACTCTTCGATCTACAACTTGAGTTTGAAACATTCCATTGTGTCGTACCCTTTGCTTTTATGGTATGCACACAATTCATTTTTATCAGGACCCATTCTCACTGTTAGATCCCTTTGCGATGGTAACTCAACCAATCCTCCTTGCATGATTTCTTGAATTACCCAAAATCATCTCGCAATTGAAGGAGTGATAGAGTAGTTTTGTTGGTAAGGCCTTTCAATGTGGCAACTATGTTATGGTGTTTAAGGCTTGTTGACACGATCTTGCCGTCTCACTAATCAAGCTGATCAGGGACTCTTTCTTTGACATCACAAAATCCCATCTTTACACTACTCTCTTCGCCCTATATGAAGCATTCATAACGTTTCATTATTTCCTACATGTTTGTAGCTGACTTTTGGGGGATAAACTATTGAAGTGCCCAACCTTAAGACCATTTTGAAATGCTCCTACAAACATCTCCTGATTTTGATTGACTACTTTGGTGGTGGCTTCGTTAAACTTAATGAGATATTCTCGGAGGCTTTCATTGTATCCTTGATGGATGTTGAAAAGGCTAGTAGCAGTAACCTCCTTATGTTTGCTTCCCACAAATTGGTGGACCAACATTAAGTACAAATTTAAGTACCCAGTGATTGAGTGCCCAGGTAGATTTATATACCAATGGAGGGTTAGATCCTTCAACGTACCATAAAGGAGTTTACATTTGAGGGGTTCAACTGCGCCAATAATCGCCAACTGTGTTCCTACCTCTACCAAGTGTTCTAGGGGTTTGTCTTTCCGCTAAATGTTGACAAGTTTGGTGACTTGAAATTTTCTGAGACTAGGGATTCCCAAATTGCTTGGCATAGCGGTTGAGAATCCACTAGCTCATCTTCAGGGTCATCGTTAGTGACACATTCTTCTTGCATACATTTGAGTTAGTAAAGTTTTCATGGCGACGTGAGGCCACCATGGAGGCGTGTACTGTATAGTTGCGAGGGGTCCATTTTCTGCTGATGGAGATGTGACCATTGTTTCGACTGTGATGTAGCTAGGAAACTGCTTTACCATGACCCATGGTAGGCGCCAATCTTAGGTCTTAGATTGTTCTGTTTGTTTGGTAAATAGGGAGTTCGTCTTTAACTGATGGATACCCTCCTCAGAGGGAGATGTAGTGGAAGAGGTAGTGAGTGAACTTCAATCTCCCACGCTCCCAATGTTGGTTAGTCACTATCTTCCTAGACTATTTCGATATATGGGCCTATCTATGAATCATCGAGTCCAGCCCAATCCATAGCGCCCAAGCACAAAACTATGGTTGTCGTGCTAAAGAGAAACGAGTTCATCAGAGTACATAATCAATATGTAGATATGCATATTAAAAATTACAATTTTTCTTAAACGACAAATAATTTTTGGTTTTAAAAATAGAAAAGTATAAAAACAAAACATTAAAAATATTCTTAAAATACTCAATTTTAGTAAAAAATGATAATACATAATAAAATACTTATTTTTCTTTTAAAAAGGGCAATAATTTATTCTTAAAAAGCAAAATAGTTTTATTAATTTAAAATAATTTATTTAAATTTATATTAATAACATTTAGTATAAAATTATATCATCAACAAATCATTATTTTATGCATGCCAAATTGATTTATTTCGTGCCCAGACTACAGATTACTAGAGATCCCTTCTATTGAGAATCAAAAGGTTAACAAACCATATATTATATCACTTAAAATAAATTACATTACATATATTTAGTTCAAAAGTATAAAAGAGAAACCAAAACTATGAGATTTTAAAATAGATGGATAAAATCCGTAAAACGGTAAAAATAGATGAAAAATATTACAATTAAGTCATTTTAATTATCTGTTTTTGTGAAACATATAACCAAACTGTAAAAGTCAAATAAGTCTCATTAGTGTAAAAGTCAAAAATGTCATCATCTATCAACGTTTTATTTTGACTTAAATGTATTTTTGGTTTACCTATTTTTTTTTAAAATGAAGACTTAATTCTCATATTTTAAAAATTAGTTTTTTAGTCCTTTAATTCTCATTTTTTCTTCTTTTGAGTACATTTTTTTTATGATGTGATATATTAATTTCTAACGCAACAACGTTTATAAAACATATTATTATTGACATGCATATTCAATCAATCGTGCTTATTAAATAATGTCACATTGTAAAAAATAAATTGAATCATAAAAAAGACCCAAAAATAATATAAGAGACTAAAATTCCAAAAAGTTAAATTGAAAGAGCAAAAATTTGTTTTTTAAAATATAAAACCAAAATTTCATTTTTTTTTAAAAAAAGAGAGACAAAAGTACATTTAAACCTTTTATTTTTTTATGTTGAAAATCACCAACATCACCTATTTCTTCTATCCACGGTACCCAAATGATATTAGACACGTGTATTATACTGCAACTATAGATTTATGAGATTATAAATTAGAGTTTGACTATTTTTCTAAGAGTTCTAAGAGCTTTAGGCTTTGTTTGTGAGTTTGGAGGGGAGGTGAGGGCTTTGGAGGGAGGGAAATATAGAGAAAATTAGAGAAATATTTTACATTTTTTGAGAAAGTAATTTTCATAGAGAATGACAAATAAATACTTATGATTAATATATTATGAATTTAAGAATATTATAACAACATTAATTAAATTTGAAGAATTCATATAAACCCTCCAAACCCCCATCCAATACAATTTTTGAGTTCCACCAAATTAGGGGGATTTTGTGTTATGAAGAAAAAATAACCCTTCAAACTCCTTCCCTCCCAAATTTCTCTATTCCTTCCACTTGTTTCTTCCTTTTTTTCAAAATCATTCCCTCCCCTCCCCTCCAAACTCGCAAACAAAGCCTTAAGATTTTCCAGCCTTAAATTTGAGTTTGAGACAACATGTTCTCATCTGATGTTGTAAAAAAAAGGATCATACTTAGGCATATGTTATATATTTAAATATAAAAAATTTGTCTTTTAATCTCCATAAGCATAGTTTAATTGATAAAAATATTGCATGTAGAATGTAGATTTTTCGTCAAAAACAAAATGTAGATTTGAAGGTCAAATCAAATTCTAATACTTTCGCTACTTTGCCATAGAAAATAAAATTCTAATTACTAAATTACTTGCCCAAAATAAATTGTCTTGTGAACATGTGTTAGCATTTTTTAAAATTTATTTAAAAAAAGATTAAAAAAAAGTTAATTATGACAAAAAATCTCAATAAGATGCTGGAACAAAAATAAACTACTGCCATAACTTCTACCCTATGAAGCCCTGGTACTCTTAAAATGGTGTCGTATCGTGTCTGATACGTACTTGATACCGATACGTTCCGATACTCGTATCAGAAAAGTATCGGTTAAATCTTTATTTTTAAATAAAATAATATCCGATACGCGTCTGATACGTCACGTTACTCGTATCAGAAAAGTATCAGTTAAATCTTTATTTTTAAATAAAAAAATAATATCAGAAACAATCCATATTTTTTTAGTGAATGTCAAACTATTATGTTGTTACACAAATAACTAACTATGTCTTTTTTTGGATAGTACTGATGATGTTTTTTGGGATAATATTAATGATATCTTTTTTGTATAATACTTAACTTAAGATGTATAACTTGGGATGTACTGGTAATCATTATTTTCTGGGACAATATTAATGAAGCCAAAATAGTTAACTTAGTATTAATGATGTTAATTTATTATCATTAGTATTTTTTGTCTTTGTCACTGTTCTGAAGTCATCATGATGTCATACTATATAACAGGTTGTTAAGTATTTGAGTTTGTCCCAAAATTCTTGTATAAGAATGAATGTTTATGCTTTTAATTGATCAGCTGCAGAAGCTATATAATTGTCTGCTATTGCTACAAGATGAGCTTGTTGAAGAGGCTTGATGTCATGACTATTATGTGTCTTTTGAGCTATTATATGTCTTTAGTTAAGACTGATGAACCCTTGTATGTTGAGCCTCAAACTGTTTTGCTCTTGTGGAAGCTTATTGGCTTGTTTGTACTTTTTTTTTTATAAAGCTTTTTTTTTTTTTGATAAAACTTGTTTGTACTCCTTATACAATGAACTATTGGCATTTATAATAATAATAATAATAATAATAATAATAATTTTTTGTCTTTCAAAAAAATTTATCATTATTAATAGGATAAATAGGTTGATACCTTCTGTAATGTGGGCGAATTTTGTTTTTCCCCTTGTAATTTTTTTTCTTTTGACTCGCCCCTTGCAATGTTGAATTTTTTGGACTCGCCCTTTGGATGCACTTTTTAAATCGGTTATTTTGATCAGGGGGAAAAACAAAACTCGTCCACATTACAGGGATATCAACCTATTTACTCTTATTAATATTATTGATTTTAGTCATGCTTATATATTATGCATTTATATATTTAATTTAAAATTTAATTTTTAAATAACATATCACCACAATATCAGATATAAATTTTTAAAAAATTTCCGATATTAACGTATCAATATCATGTTACATATCGAGGTTTCATAGCTTCTACCTTAACACAAGGCGGACCCAACTCTGTCTCCCTCGTCACCCACACCCCACTCTCTCTCAATGTAACCTTAAAACAAATAAAATTCCAAAATCCGTTCCTTTTAATTCCCACAATAATTAATAAATAGAGTAACTTGTACAAAAATAAAATAAAAATACAGTAACTGATTAAACTCTTTGTTTCCTCTCTCTATTATGTTTCTCTTCCTCTTTCAAAAAATAAACATACAACAACAAAAAAGAGTTACAACACATTTTTCTTTTAGTCTTAAAAAATTCTTCAACCTTTAATATATTCATTCAATATATTCAAAACCCAGAAAGAAAGAAAAATAAAAGTTATTCTTTTTTGACTATGGGTGAACTTTTTTCTTTGATTTTCCTATGTAAATAAAATGTGTCCCTTTTTTAATAATATTTTCATTACCATTGACCATCATCTTATATTTATTTAATTTTAATTAATTAATACTAAATTATCCCTTAATTATAGAAAAAGTTAGAATTATCCCTTATTTTTATTTATGGTGATATAATTAAAAATCTTTTCCTAGATGGGAAGTGTCGAAAACATTTCTCAATTCAATCAACCATAGTCAAATCAGTAAAAATATTATTATTTTTTTGTCTTTATTTAAAGAAAGATGAGGTAATGAGGAAATGTATAAACACAAACAAAATCCTTTATAATTATTTATTTTTCTTTCATATAAATAAAAATCAGAACTTTTTCTGTTTTCTTCAACAATATGAGTGAGAGAGTTGAGAGCTTCATATTCACATCCAAAAAATAAGATTGTGGGTTTTTTTTATTCAATTGAAAAATAAAAGTATTGAAACCCCATTTTCTCATTCATCCAAAATTTGTTTTCTTTGGGATTGTGGGGTTTTTTTTCTCTCTCATTTTCTCGGGAAAATCTTTGATCGACAATGTCATCTTCATCTTCATCTTGGAGTTGCTTTGGAAATTCTCCATCTAATCTGCAACGCTTTCTTCAATGTGTCACTCCCGTTATTCCTTCACAAACTCTACCTCAGGTATTTTTATTTTTATTTATTTTTTCTATTTTATTGTTTCAGTTTTATTTTATTTTATTTTATTTGTTTGGATCAGTGTTGAATGCTCAAGTTGACAATGTTTTCATTCTTTGTCTTTGTCTTTGTTTTGTCTTGTCAATTCATGGAACTGTGTGTTTGTTTATTTTATATTATTATTTTATTTTTCATAGACAAAAGGGAAATTTTAAAAGTAAAATTTTATACGCATTACTCTCTCCGGTTACAAATATAAAGAAAAATCCATTTTTTAAATTCATTGAATAACAGATATATCTGGTTTGTATTATAGTCCAATTACATCAATTATTCAATGAATCTAAAAAGTACAATTTGACTTAGTGTATGTTTGGTTCTGCGGTGACGATAATTGATTTTGACAGAATTGATTCTGTAAGATTAATTCTGACCAAAATTGATTTTAAGTTAAAATGGTTTATGTTTTGATATATTCATGTAAAAGTGAGTTGAACAAAAAATTTGAATGTAAAAATCAATTATAGAATCAGAAGCTACGATTTCTAGCTTCAAGTAGAATCAATATTCTAGAGGCAGAATCAATTTTACTTTTAAGAAACCAAAAAAGTTAGAATCAATTCTACACGTTCAGAATCAATTCTGGCTACTCCATAATTTAAACCAAATATACACTTATAATTATGGTCGGAGAGAATACCGTGGACCCTGATTTGAGTTTAGAATAAAATGTTTCATGTCTAACAATATCATATTTAGCGGGTGAGTTGAATCTTAAGTGAGCTAAACCTTGTCCGACATTTATTTTTTTCAACTCACAAACAAAAAAGATGTTTTTGTATTTTTTATATAAAGTAGTCTGGTGGTTAAAATGTTAAAGATGATACGAAAAATATCTAAAGAAATATACCTAAACTTTATCCTTTTATTTTTTACGGTAAATAAGTAAGAGTACCTTTGTCAAAAAAATAAATAAGAATACCATAATTCGAATTCTGATCCGCGGATATACTGATCACGCGGGAGGGACTTTTTGTTTTTTTTTTTTTTTGAAAATTCGGTATTCAACCAAGAACCGACTAATCTGAGGGAATCAATTCCACCGTCGACTTACGTTCTCCGTTTGGAATTTTTATACTTTTATAATAATTTTACGTATACTTTCATAAAATATTATTATTACCACTGTCATTTGTTTTTACACATTTATTGCCGTCGTTATCTTGATGCTCTAGATTCTTTGTTGTTTTTAATCGTTTCTTAAAGTTGTGCCTGTTACAAATTTATATTAATGAACAAAAAATATATTTTTAAAGTTAAATTATTTCAATTCAGTGATTTTTTTTAATAGTTGAAAATTAATAATAACGAAAGACATGTCACAAAAATCAATATAATTTTCGACTTTTAATATAATATTTTTTCAATTATACTAATTAATTAACTTATTATATGTACATTACTTGTAAAATATTATATTATATTTTAAATTTATGATGGTAAAATATACATTGATAGTTAAAAAATTTGGTATTCACTTTTTTTGTTTATATATTCTAATTCATAGTATTGGTTAAATGGACAAAAGTAACGATAATTAACATTGTAAGTTAATACTACGAAAGTAGTATAAAACAACTTTCTAATTTTTTTCTTTCATTCACCATCAACATTCATTTTTAAGAGAAGATGTTGATATTAATTTGAAGTTCAGTCAAAAAAATAAGTAAAGTATATAAAAAACAATTATTTTATGATGAAGTTTATTAAACACTTAAGTTTGAATAACAGTATGACTCTTCTTTTGTTAATAAAACCGTATAATGCAAGACCTATCAAGCACGAACATTAATATAAATATCGGACACAACACAAATACTAATACATTTACAGTAATTATAATTTAAGGAGAAAAATATTACATAGTATAATTCAATGTAATTATATTAGTGTTGTAATAACGTCAGACATCGACACTGACATATACATAAAAAGTGTCGTAACTCCTTCAAAAACTATTAATATATCCTAATCACCATAAAAAATAAATTAATAATGCCAAATTATACCTCACTTTTTTTAGCCTAACAAACATTTACTGTATAAAATAATTTCACACAGAACAATTTTGTTTATTAGAATTTGTGAAGAAAGTGATTAAACGGTGTCGTAAAAGCATCAAACCTTTATGACAAAAAAAAATGCATCAATTTTTTAAATGTTCTTATTGAAGATTCATACCTTGTTTTGATTTAGTAAAAAAAAAATTTGTTTTGAAAAATCTCCATTTACGTTATTATATTATGTTTAGTCAAATTATACCTCACTTTGCATGCAACTTGTGTGCTTAAATTTAGTAGCACGTACCACTATCCTTCTTTGTGCAAATCTACTGAAATAGGTTAATGAAACCTTTTTTCATTTTAATACCATAATTATTTTGATTTAGTCAAAGACATGGTTCCTTATAATAATGGGAAAGAAATCACAAAGTCTTCTTAATTTATTGCTTTGAAGAATATTCGGTGGGTTTCTTTATGTTCTTTTGGCAAGAATCAATTTTCTTATCCTAGAGAGTAGGGGTGGGTAATGGGCGGGTATGGGCGGGTTCGGGCTCAAAGTCGTCACCCGGTCTAAACCGCAGAGTCAAAAAGTAAGGTCCAATTCACCCGAAAATGAAGAGCGGTTTCCACGGGTTCGGGCTTGCGGTTTAAGCGGGTTATTGGGCAGTTTGAAGCGGTTAAACATAAAATAAAAAAAAAAAACAATAAATCCAAAATTTGGAGTTTAGATCAAGAAAATATGCAACCAGAGATGAGAGAATCATAAATCAAACACAAAAGGAAAGTCTTCGAAAGACTAAATTGACATAAAAAGTAAGAAAAAATTAAAATCTCAAATAAAATTAAAAATATATCATTTGATTTCAACGAAGTTAGACAAATAAGATGAATAATGACCAAGTTTTGCGTTTTAAAATGTTTCATGATTGTTTCAGTTTACATGGGTTTGAGGTGAAGTGAAAAAGTGTGAAATGAGACGTGGGAAGAATTTAGATTCAGTGTTTTAATTTACTCGTGCGGGCGGGTTCGGGCATCGTCGGTCCAATTTTCTCTATCCGGACTTATCCGTACCAACTCAATTCAAACCGAGTTTTTCAACCCGCTAACCCGCGACCCATTATAAACCGCCCAAATCTCTAATTTTTGGGCGGGTTTTGTTGGGTTCAGACGGGCTTCGGTTTTTTACTCACCCCTACTAGAGAGATTTTATTTGGAAGTTTATGATATTTGTGATGTGATAGAAAACAAAGTACTATTCTTTCTTTTTTTGACAAAAAAAAAGCACTATTCTTTATTGTCTTTTCATAAAATTTCAAAATTAATAATAGTAATTAGTAACATGTCCTGGCTGCTCTAGAATGCCACATGTGTAGTGTAACAAGAAAATTGATCATATTCCATAATAAAAAATTGGTAATATTAAATTATTTTAATTTTGAGGTAAACTTGGTCATATTTGTCTAGTTGTCCCGTAAAAAATTATGTTCATATTGGTATTATATGATTCTGTTTTTTTTTTGTGATAAACCTATTATATTGATAGATATTTCCTCTAGGATTTCCCATCTCCTATGTTTTAAGTTTTTTTTTTGACAAAAAAATTGTTTGATGTTACACATTGCAATGTTATTATTATGTCAATTATGTTCACTAGCCTATTTAAAAGACGAGAATGAGGTTGACTCATATTAAAAGAGGTGAATCAGGTTGACTCAGTTGATAAGGAGTTGATTCATATATATCTAGCAAGAACGTGGGTTAAACTCCCGCTAATGCTAACGTGAGGTTCTATTTGGTAAGTGATTTGTAAGTTACCTTTGTTGACGCTCATCGAGTCTTTCAGTCTTCTCTGGCCCTAGTGAGTCTTGAATCCAACTCACCTAAAAAGAAAGGGGTGTATGAACCCAATGTAGATTGGATGATATAAATTAGAATCTCAGGTTTTAACCCGAGCCTGAAACATAGGACAAATTTGTCGTCCACTTAGGTTCTACAGAACTCGAGTGATTACTCTCCATAATTGTGTGTGATTAGCAAATGAAGGCACAATAAAGCAAGTTTGTGTTGGTGTTGTTGTGAGTTTTGATAGAAAAAATTGTTATTCATTCTATTTGAAAAATTTGTCATCTTCACTTTATTATCTTTCATCATGTCATTGCAGAATGGCTTTAATGATCTAAATAGCGAATGGCAGCCCCTTGGTAAGGACACAATTGAATGCTTCTCTCTGAAAGATCTCTGGGACCGTTTTTACGAATGGAGTGCATATGGTGCCGGCACAACTGTGGAAACGGAGAATGGTGAAACTGTGGTTCACTACTATGTTCCATATCTTTCTGCTATCCAAATCTACACCAATAAGTCCATTGCTGCTCCCCGGTATGTAGTAAACGGATTTGGATTGCATACAATTTTGCAGTCAGGGAAACCCTGACCTGTGAAACCCTGACTGTAGGACTGCGTGCAATCCAGATATGTAGCATACCATGTTATATGTTTATATTCAAAATGTGTTACAAAATTGTGCAAGTCAAACACGGTGTCTTTATACGACGGTTGCAATTTGATACACTCGTCAAAAACTTATTAGTCATGTTTCCGTTTTCTAGGAACCGGAGAGAGGATAGCGATGGAGTTGAATGTGAAAGTGATTCATGGAGCGATGATAGTGGAAGTGATAACTTGTGCCGATCTGTAAGTAATGATTCAAGCAAATCTTGGGATGCTATTTCTGAAGACTCAAGCTCAGAGCAAGGCTCATGTAAATCAAAGGATAAGCTTGGCTACCTTTACTTAAACTATACTGAGATGTCTTCGCCTTACCTAAGGGTTCCACTTATGGAGAAGGTAACCTATTTACCATCGATATTGTCATGTAGTTTTTGTTTTTCGCCACCGCGTTTAAGTAGAAAAATAGATAGATGTAATTATATATTGCATTCACACTATACATAAAATTTGATTGTTTCTTGTTCATAGATACCAGAGTTAGCTGAAAGCTATCCGGAGCTAATGACGTTGAAGAGCGTTGATCTTTCTCCTGCAAGTTGGATGGCTGTTTCATGGTGAATATAATTTTACATTGAACATGTGCAATCTCTTAGTTACATGTGAACATGGTTTGTGTTGAACTGGTTAATTTCTGCATCATGTTCTTTACCATACATTGTTATCATGGTTAATTTCTGTTGGTTTTCATAGCTAGAAATATGTTATGCTGATTCTTTGTTGATGAATAGGTACCCGATATATAGCATCCCTAGTCGAAAAAATGACAAAGACATGGAAGCATGTTTTCTGACTTACCATACATTGTCATCATCTTTCCAAGGTATTTTAAAGTAATGCTATTCCAATCAAGATTATATTTTCATTGCTAGTTATTTCCATGACTTAGGAGTTGGTATAATCACTGATAGCATATGGTCACAACATCTGTCACATGTTTCTTTGTATCACATTTGTTAGTTTTCAAAAATATATTTAGGTAAATATGAAATTTGTTATATTTGTTCTTTTTTCATTCTAAGGGAAATAAGCATTGTTCCATTACATTGTAGAGTGTTTGAAGTGTATAGTGCAACACTAGTAATAACTAAAGTTACATGTAATACATTAGTCAAAATTTTATTAGAATTCACTATATGTTATGACATTAATGAGTTTTAGAGAATCCTAGCAACACATTCTTTAACACTATCTTTGTCTTTCTAAGTGTGTAGTTTGCACTCTTCATGAAATTTTATGACGTTTATTTTAGGTTTTAAGTTGGTCCTATACGCTTAAAAAGTTTTAAGTTTGGTCCTTACGTTGCTAATGTTAGCATAAGTTAATCCTTTCCGTCAAATTTTGTGTTAACCCTGTCTAAAACTTCCAAGTGGCACCTCCCAAAGTTATCCCTCTGCGCGTCTTTGTTAGCCACGTGGACGTTTTAAACAAAATTTTGACCAGAAGGACTAACTTACTGTTCGTAAAAGACCAACTTGAAACTTTTTAAACGTAAGAGACCATCTTGAAACCTAAAATAAACTTAAGGGACCAAACATACAGTTTAGTCGATAAAAATTTATACTCCAAATTCTTTCATACGGTTTTTCTCGCATGTTTTAATTTTATTTGAAGCTAAATGTTAGTTCTTATGTGTGTATGCAGATTCTGCAATGGAGCATGATGCAATGGACATAGACAAAGATGTATGTTGTTCCAAAGGTTGGGAAAATATTGTAGGAAAGGATTGCAAGGAAAAGAAGAGTGGCTCTATTTCTATACCTCCATTTGGGCTAGCCACTTACAAAATGCAGACTGATATTTGGCTAAACACTGATCCAGAAGATTATGAAAGGATATCATATCTATGTAGTGCTGCAGATTCATGGCTGAAACAACTCAATATCGATCACCATGACTTCAACTTCTTCACATCAAACTCTATTTTATAAACTAGTTTTTATCAATCCTTACCTGATTTTCCTTTGATTTAACTTTAAAACTCGGATGCCAGCGGCAAAAAGAGAATAGTCCCCCATTGGTGAAATTCTGAAAACATTCAGAACATATGAAGTTATATGTATCAAAAGGGTGTATGTATAACTTTTAAGCTATGTAAAGTTTTGCTAATTGGGGTTGACTTTTTTTTTTACTTACCATTTTATTTTTAGTTTTTAATATAAGATATTATCCTAGAGACAAAATCACAGCTTGTTACAAGTAGCTGAACTATGAATCTATATGTTATGTACTATAGTCCTCTTTTTAATACATGGGCTTAGATTACTTTCGTATATCATTCTCCTTTCATATGAATTTTCAGTTGTTTTTATAAGCTGCAGAGGATAGAGATATTGCAGACTAGGTGAACATGCAGTATTTACTGGACTTAACAATTAATGTTTTCCGGTTTTTTTATTTTTGAAGAACTTAAATTAGTATATCCAAATTGGCACCAGAGAGAATCGAACTCGAAACTTTAAGGAGGAGCATACTTTTAGGTCCCAAGCCAATACCCTCGCCAATGGCTCCCACAAATAGCAAAAACAAGAAGATCAGTGTAAGTTATCCGGGAAAGTATGCAAACCGGAAAACATATGCAGGATGAACAGTTTGATCCGGAAAGCTTGAAAATGGGGTAAAAAAAATATAAAATAAATAAATGGTAAAAGGGGTAAAGTTTGCATTTTAAGTGATTTGTAGAGGTGAAGGTAAAATTGTAGGAATTGGAGGGAAATTTTTCAAACTTAACTGCTTATCAAAAAAAGAAAATGGAAACTTACACGGCTACAAATATTTCATTTATTAGAACCAAATTACGAACACAAAGAGTTATAATTAAAAATTCTATATTTTATTAAAAAAAAAATCAATATTTTCTCAAAAACGTACGGCGAAACTTTTGTTCTCAAATTTCATGAAGTGAGCACACTTTTCTTTTTAGCTTTTACCACAAGTTTAATCTAATTTGAAGTTAGTTTGACGTGTTGACTTTATTTTTTTTTATAACAATGTGGATCGCATTTTTTTGGGTAGATTGGATCGCATCTTTTAATATCTTAAGAAATCAATTCAAAAATATAAGTTGCGCACCAACTTGCTCCACACAGCATACAAATATTTTTCAACATAAACATGAACTTTTTAGACGTATGACTTAGAATTAGGTATCGTTTAAAAGCTATCTGAAAGCTAAAAGTAGAAATAAGAGCTTTTAGAAAAAAGCTAAAGCTGTTCGGTAATTGTTGTTTTGTTATCTTCAAAAGTCTTTTATCTATGTATTTTACTCATAAAAATTAAGCAGCGTTTTTCTATCAAAAGCTTCTTGAAAATCTATTTGGCCTACCTTCTCATTTTATTGAGTAAAAAAATTTAAAATAAGCTAGGTCAAACGGTACCTTAGACTTAGAGGGGGTGGATAAGTCATAGATATCAACTTCGAATATTTTTAGAAGTTAGTTTGCTTGTGGAAGCGCTGGTGAATCGACAACGTCTATCCCAATCTATTGGATATGATTGTAATGCGATTTAATCGAAAAATTAGACTTGATTATAAAAAGTGTTGCTAAAGTGTACAATTGATTAATTTTGAGAAAAAATTAATCAATTGCACAATCGAATATAGAAATCACAACAAATGAGTTTATAACTCAGCGCGATAATGAAAAAAAACTTGTTTGGTAATTTGATCGAGCACGTAGTGTTCAAGGTTTCAAAGCTTGATCAAATATCAATGAAAATTGACACTAAGTTTTTTTACAAACACTTGGTGTGCAATTAACAATGTTTTGTTTGAAAACAATTTCAAAAATCACTCCAAGTGTTTTTATCAAACACTTGGTGTGCAAGTTACAATGAAACTTTGAACACAAGTTAATCTCTCAAATTTCCAGAGCAATTAACAACAACAAATTAAAGCAATAACAAAAATTAAAAGAACACAAGCAACTTGTTAGAGCGTTCTGGATTTCTCATTTTCGCTTGTCCGATACGTTCCCCCAATTCTCAAAAATGGAAATTGAGACTCTTATTTCAAAATGATTTGAAAAAGTTTAAACAGAAGGTTAGAAGATTCAATTACAATCACAAATTGAGAAATTCTCCAATCTTGATGTGTGTTTTCTACACCTTAAACCTTGATAATCAACCAAAGACCAATCCCTAAGCTTCTTTTCAAATCTTCAACGATCACTTGTTGCGAGTACCAAATTTTCACCAAAATTTCAATCTCCAACCCGAATCTCGAACGATCCTATTGAACAAAACTTGTCGCAAAAACTTCAATCCCAAATTGAAGTGAAAACCTAGGGTTTTGTCTTGAGAATCTTCAAACCTTGATCAAACCCAAAAGCCAATCTCAATTGGCTACTGATCTAACCTGTTGATCAGAAAGGTTGAGGGCCAGCAAATCCTTCACTTGATGAGTTGAACGGTTGAGCAGAGCAGTAAATCACCAACGGAGGGGGGGGTTGTACCTGCAGGCGCTCCGATGCTTAAGTCAGTGGAGTGAACAAGTACAGAAAAAGTGAGAGTATAGAATGAGAATTGAATACCTGATCCTCCAGTGAAGGAGGATATTTATAGACCCCCAGCGCTGAGCCAAGGTCTCCCTAATGGGCTGTGCTTCGCGGCCCAAGAGGGGAGACTGCCAGGATTTATCCGTTGTTGGACCAAGGAACCGGCATTTAGCCCTTATCCTGGTGACGAGGTGTCCTCATCGTGCGGGAAGTTTGTTCCCTTGATCATATCGTGTCCTAACGAATAGGAGCACGTGTATATTGCCGTAACGGATAGATACGAGCAGAGAGCTAGCTATTAGCTGATGAGGAGCTACGAGCTCCTCATGTCGAGGAGGGCTTAGGACCCAATATTGCGAGGAGGGTCTGTGAGCTCATCACGTCGAGCATAGCTACGAGGAGGGCTGTTAACCCGTTATGTCGAGCATGAGGGATTGGGCCAGCTCTAGGCCCAGTCCAGAACAGGAGCCCCCCAAGTCTTTGCTCCTGGTTATAGGAGTAATGACTTAAGGTCGATGCTCAACCGAGGATGTGAAACGTTTGTCCTCGAGGAAGAGCTCCACGGCGTTCGATTTTGTTCGTGAGTCTATGCTCGCGATAACAGGAAAAAGCCCTTTGCTCAAGAGATTCGTGCTCGTGGGAAAGGAGACACTTCTTTGCTCGCGTGTCTCTTCGTGTTTTATGCTCGTTAAATCCTTCCGCATTTTGCCTTTGGGAAGCGTGTTGTGCGAGCAAGGGGACGTGACCTTTGAAGTGACAGGCATCGTTTATGTTGGCCACGTGTCAGGTCTATAT
Organism: Trifolium repens; assembly: GCA_030408175.1. Taxonomy (NCBI): domain Eukaryota; kingdom Viridiplantae; phylum Streptophyta; class Magnoliopsida; order Fabales; family Fabaceae; genus Trifolium; species Trifolium repens. Next base: position 15,485,709 of record CP125847.1, read on the forward strand.
AGAGGTGTAATGATGGCTATTAATAGGGGCATAATGAGTCCCGTTTCACGAGGAGGAGTTGTGATCGTTGGATTGAAACGTCGTTTCATTTTCCTTTGGAATCGAATTTGAAGCGTTGGATCCTTCAGACTAGACCCGTTGGATTAATCCAACGCCCCAGATCGAAACGGTGCATTTGTCCATGTACAGATGTGATCGTTTGGGGCTGGTGCCTATATATAAGAGAGGAAAGTGAAAGTTTATTTACTTCAATTTGCAAACGTTCTTCCTTCTGTTTTTCTTTCTTTCTGCAAAGATCACGAGTTTGGGGTTGCAGTGAGGAGTTTCTGAAGATTTTCTTCGTTCGACGTTCACGTTCATATACCAGGTGAGAGTTTTTCCATTACTGTTTTACATTTGTTTGGGTTTCGCCTTTGCTCCGGTGATGTGTTGGTGGTTCACGGTGGTGAATCCATCACCGGGGAAGTTCGTTAGTTATTATTTCATCAATGCATGCTTTTCCGAGCGCGTTTAATGGTCCGGCGCCGCCGTCGATTGGTGATGCGCCGGTGAAGATTCATAGGATTCTATGAATTTCTTGGAAAAACTTATGATTTTCTGGGAAACTCCAAGAACATTCATGAAGATGATGAACGATATTTCGGGGACAAGAGTTCCCCGTTTCTGTCCTCGTAAGGATTATATACTTAGTTTTTTTGTTGTGTATTTGTCGGGGACCTTCTCCCCGTTTTAAGAACTGCGAAGAGAACCCTAGGATAGTTCCCGTAATTTTTAGGTTGTGCCCAACGGTTTGGGGCTCTCTCCTTGTTGGGGATATTTGTTCGCGGGGACCTTCTCCCCGTTTGAAACTGAGGATAGTCGTCCTCGCATATACCTTTAGGAAGAAAAGACGAATTTCGGGGAGACTCTCTTCGTTCGTAATGGAAAGATTACGAGGACATACTTTTTTAATGCCATTTGTTAAGGGCTTTGGTCGAGGGTAGCGTGCCCGCGCCTATCCACGCCCTTTCACTTGAATTGTGGTGGAGGGGTGGATTTGATTTGATTGTCGAATTCACTTTTCTTCGCTGCTTTTCAGGTAACATGGCTGACGAGCGTGACAAGGAGGTGGATGTCGAGGAAGGCGGAGGAGTTCAGCCCGAGGGGTTAGTAGACGATGAGGACCTTATCGCGCACCCAGAGTGGAAGTGGATAGCGCGCGAGCCCCGTAGGATGGCGTCGGAGATCACGTCGACATCCCTGAATGTGTTCACTCTTGTCGAGGGCGATCCTGCGCCCGGGCACTTCGGGGTTTACAATGTGGGGCCTCACCAGAAAATATGTTCGTCCTTCCACCGAGATGCGTTTAGCATGTATGAGTTTGTGTTCAAGGAGCTCGGGTTAAGGCTTCCCTTCTCCCCGTTAGCGACAGAGATTTTCAAATACCTTAAACTGGCCCCGTCGCAACTTCACCCTAACGCGATGGCGTTTGTGCTTGCCTTCGAGCACCTTTGCGAATATACGGGCGTGGTCCCTACCCGTGCCCTCTTCTTCCGTGTTTTTCAACTCCAGCGCATGACGAAAGAGTTTGGTCGAAAAAGCTGGGTGTCTTTTAAGAATCGTGTCTCTTTGTTCGACATGTACGTCGAATCTCTCCGCGGTTTCAAGTCGCGATTTTATATGGTTCGCGCAGAGACTCAGACGGGGAGAAATTCGTTGTACGATTATGTCATCGACAGGAACGAGGATGGGAGCGTAAGAAAGAATGAAGATGGCACAGATAAGTTAAAGAAGGTGGAGAAGTTCCCGCTGACCTGGACGAGTGATCATTTCGACCAGGGGACCGAAAGTTATTTGACTGCGGATGGGTCTTTGAGTGCCGAGGAGAGGCGTGGTCTCAAAGTACTCCAAACTTATGTGGCGGGCCTACAGCCCGCCAGGTTAGTTACTAGAGCCGGGGAGCCCGTTCTTGATGAAGAAGGGAATGAGCAGTTTTCTCCCCGTCTTATTAACACGAAGAGACTGCTCGAAAGTAGGACTCGTGTGGAAGTGCACGAAGTATTGGGTAGATAGCTTGATTTCTCCTCGTTTCTATGTCTTCGTATGTTTTTGATGTGTGTTTGTGATTTCTCTCTCCTTTCCCCGGTTTTAACTTTGTTTCATTTTGTTGTTTTCAGATACAATGGCTGACTTTGCTGCTGACCTGAGCAAGATTGTTTCCGAGAAGAAACTGACTGGAGGGGCAGGGAAAACTAAGAAGAGGAAGTTGGCGACCAAAGGGAGCCAAGTTTTGACATCTGGTTCGTCTTCCCCAGGGGGATGCAGCTCCTCGATGGGCACAAAGGTAGCTTCACAAAGTCTGTTGCCGAAGAGCAACCTGTTCAGGGAGGAGACAACCTTTGTCGACCTCGAAGTGGAGACGGGGAGACCATTCCTCCTCCCCAAAGTTGTCACCGACAAAGATTTTCTGGACAAGAATTCTTTGCAAGTGGCAGCTGTGGAGAGGGCTGCTATTCTGGGGATGGATGACGAGGCTACCCGTGACCAGATTATCGACGACTCGGCTGCTTTGCTGAGGATGCTCGAAAGGGTGCTGGTCCTTCAGGAGGACAGGGGCAGTCGTCAGAGGGATTTTAAGAAGCTGAAGGACGAGTATCTGGCACTCGAGGCCCGGAATATGAAGCTGGAAAATGAAGTTGTGGATCTCCGGGGAAAGAAAGAAAACTTTGTAGCCGCTGCAAAGGAGAACAGGGAGCTGAAGGACGAGGTTGCCAAGTTCGAGGAGAAGACGAAGAAACTTGAGGAGGAGATGGCGTCACTGAAGCTGGCGATGGCTCCTGCAGAAGACGAGACCGAAAACACTAGGGAGATGTCAACTCGAGCAGAGTTTGTTGCTCGGATTCGGAAGTTGGGCGACTCTGTGCTTGCCGGGGTGAAGCATGGCTGGCAAAACGCCCTTGCGCAAGTCAAAGTTGCAAATCCTGGTGTTGAGCTTTCCTTTGATGGAATCGGGGTCTTTCGCGAGGTCGTCAACGGGCAGATTGTTCTCCCCGAGAAATACCAAGGCATGGAGAGCCCAGAGGAGGACGATATGGAAGATGACGGCGAGGAGGAAGATGATAGTACTAGCAAAAAGGACGTCACTCCTGAGGATGAAGCTTGATCATGGGCCTGCGCGCCGTCACCTTGTATTTTTACTTTGAACATTTTGGGGGCCTGCGTGCCCGTTTATAACTTGTATTTTGGAATTTGTGTTGGGGGTCTTTGTGCCCGTTATGTAACATTTGAACGAGTGGGCTTTGTCCCCGTTTTTATCTTATGTTTGATTTCGCTAAGTATTTGTCTTGCCTTTATTTGGTTTGCATTGCGTTTAGATTATTCTGCTCGACATTTTATTGTACGTATTGCGTTTATCAGATTTCCATTGAAAAACCCTTTATATAGTTTCAACCATTTTCGAGCAGAGCGTTGGATTCGAGGCGTTGTTCGAACTCGAATGAGCGGGGTCAGGGTCGTCTGAGATGCCTGTCCTCGCGACTTGAACCTCCCATCGCGAGCTGGGTGTTAAGCCTGGCACGGAGACGATGTCCTCGTCGACAGAGCTATCATCGTCAAAAAGCTCATCCCCATCTCCCCTCCGGGGACAGGGTCTGTGCTTGGATTGGGTTTAAGATGGATGTTTGTGCCAAAGCATCCTCCGTTGTCCAGGTGTGTCTGCCCGTTTCCTAGGAGTACACTACCTTGGCTTTGTACGCCCTGTTCGGCAACTACTTAGCTATAATATTGTTTCAATTTTTGAGCATTCCAAGGTCGGGGAAGCTCCTTCCCTTGGAGGTCTTCGAGGTAGTAAGCGTCGTTCTCGGTTTTTCCTCGGACCCTGTATGGTCCTTCCCAGTTTGGCGCTAGTTTGCCCTCGTGAGAGTCTTTGGCGTTTCGTCGTAAGACGAGGCTGTCGACGTTGAACTCCCTTGGGATAACTTTCGTGTCATGTCGGGCAGCCACTTTTTGTTTTAGGGAGGCCTCTTTTATGGATGCCCCCGTTCGAATCTCTTCGACGAGGTCTAGCTCTTCGCGTAGAGCCTCGTCGTTCATTTCCTCGTCTAGGGGTTGCTGTGTCCGCCGGGATGGTTCCCCGATTTCTACGGGGATGACCGCTTCTGTTCCGTAAACGAGGCGGAAAGGGGTTTCCCCGGTTGTGGAGTGCGGAGTGGTGCGATAGGCCCAGAGTACGCTGTGCAACTCTTCGACCCATCTTTTTTTGTTGTCGTCGAGTCTTCGTCGGAGTCCGCGTAGGATTACCCTGTTTGCGGCTTCGGCTTGCCCGTTGGTCTGGGGGTGCTCGACGGATGTGAAGCGTTGCTTTGTGTTTATCGCGATGAGAAATTCGCGAAATTTTTTGTCCGTAAATTGTGTTCCGTTATCGGTGACCACAACTTGTGGGATTCCGAAACGGGCGAGGACATCTCTTTTGAAGAACCGGAGTATATTGAACGCGGTTATGTTCGCGAGTGGTTCTGCTTCTACCCACTTCGTGAAGTAATCAACGGCCACGATGAGGTACTTATTTTGGGCAAAACCTGTGGTGAAGGGTCCGAGGATATCCATGCCCCACCACGCGAAGGGCCAAGGGGAGGACAAAGACTTCAGCTCGTTTGGTGGAGCTAAGTGCATGTCGGCGTGCCTTTGGCATTTGTCGCATTTTTTGACATGTTCTTTGGAATCCTGCTGCATGGTGGGCCAGTAGTATCCAGCTCGGAGGGCTTTTCTGGCGAGCGATCGTCCTCCCAAATGTTGGGAGTTGATGCCCTCGTGTATTTCCCGTAGGATATAATCGACTTTGTCCTCTTCGACACATTTTAAAAGGGGGATGGAGAATCCTCTTCTGTATAGCGTACCGTCGAGGAGGACATATGAGCAGGCGCGTCGTTTGACCGCCGCTGCCTCCTTCTCGTCGGAGGGCAGGGTGTCATTCGCGAGGTAGTTATACACAGGGGTCATCCAACAATTGCTGTCCCCGATTGTATTGACGTCGAGGGTAGCAGGGGGTTTTTCTATGCTCGGTCTTGGGAGGATTTCTTGTATTACAGATTTGTTTCCTCCCTTTTTCTTTGTGCTCGCCAATTTGGAAAGAATGTCTGCTCGAGTATTGTCCCCTCGGGGGACATGGCGTACCTCAGCGGAGTCGAATTTCGCTATTCTGTCTTTGACGAGAGACAAGTATTCAGAGAGATTATCGTTTTTGGCCTGATATTCTCCGAGCACTTGTGATACGACGAGCTGAGAGTCCGTGCATATCTTGATGTTTTTTGCACCTACATCCTCGGCCAATCGTAGTCCTGCGAGGAAGGCCTCGTATTCGGCCTGATTATTTGACGTTGGAAATGAGAGGGTCAGGGAGACCTCGATGATTATGCCCTTCCCATTTTCGAGTATAATTCCTGCTCCTGCTCCTGTTGAGCTGGAAGCTCCGTCGACGAAGATGATCCACTTTTCTGTTTCCTCGGGTGAGGGAGTGGGCGTTGTCATTTCGGCGACGAAGTCGGCAAGGACTTGAGCTTTGAGAGCCTTTCTGCTTTCGTAGCGGATGTCGAATTCAGATAGCTCTAAAGACCATTTGAGCATTCTCCCCGCCATATCCGGTCGGCTGAGCAGTGATTTGATTGGTTGGTCGGTTCGGACTACGATAGTATGTGCGAGGAAATAGTGTCTTAGTCTCCTCGCCGCGTTTATGAGTGCGAGGGCCACTTTTTCGATTAGCAAGTAGCGGAGTTCAGGGCCTTGTAGGGCCTTGCTCGTGAAATAGATGGGCTTCTGCCCTTCAGTCTTTTCGCGGATGAGGACGGCGCTGACAGCCTCTGAAGCGACGGCGATGTAGAGGTAAAGGGTCTCCTCGTTATCTGGTCGCGATAGGACTGGAGGTTCGGAGAGGGCCTTTTTAAGGTGTTGTAAGGCTTGATCGCACTCCTCCGTCCATTCGAACGTGGATTCTTTCCTCAGTAGTTTGAAGAGGGGGAGAGCGTGCTGAGCAGATTTTGCGATGAAACGAGATAGTGAAGTTAGCATTCCGTTAAGTGTTTGTATTGATTTTTTATCGTGGGGAACAGGAAGCTCGGTGAATGCTCTGCACTTGTCAGGGTTGGCTTCGATTCCCCGTTCTGTTAGGTAGAATCCGAGGAATTTTCCGGCTCGTACCCCGAATGTGCATTTTTCGGGATTGAATCGCATTTTGTATTTTCTGGCCTGCTCGAACACCTTTCGTAGGTGGGCAGTGTGGTCAATTTCATCGTGAGATTTGACGATCATGTCGTCCATGTACACCTCGAGCATGTCCCCGATTTGTGATCGGAATACTTTGTTCATCATTCTTTGGTAGGTCGCACCCGCGTTTTTTAAACCGAAGGGCATAACGTTATAATAGTAATTTCCCGTTGGGGTCATGAAGGCCGTTTTATACCTGTCGGCGACCGCCATCGGTATTTGATTATATCCTGAGTACGCATCCATAAAAGACAGTAATTTAAAACCAGATGAATTATCTACAAGACTATCTATGCATGGTAAAGGATAGGAATCTTTAGGGCAAGCCCTGTTGAGATCGGTATAGTCAACACACATACGCCATTTTCCATTAGATTTTTTAACGAGTACAACATTGGAGAGCCAGGTTGTATACCTGGCCTCGGAAATAAAATTTGCCTCTAAAAGGTCATTTACAGCTTTTTGAGCAGCCTCCTCTTTTTCGGGAGACTGCTTTCTCCTACGTTGTACTACATATTTGGCGTTGAGGTCGACGGTGAGCTGGTGGCATGCGACCTCAGGGTCTAATCCGGGCATCTCCGCGGCGCTCCAAGCAAAAAGATCTGCATTCTCCCTCAAGCAGGCTTTGAGCTGCTTCCTCGCCAGATCTGGTAGTCCAGCTCCGATCTTGACTCCTCGAGCAGGATCTTCGCCAAAGAGGACAAGCTCGAAATCGCCATCAGGGATGGGGCGAAGGTTTTCTTTGCTTGCGTCGTCCTCCTCTTTCTTTTCTTTGCGGAGCTTTTTCTCTTCTCTGTGCTCCTTCTTGTAGTATCTGCTGTCGAGTTCGACATTGCTCACGCTTGGTGCTGGGAGCAGAGATGTCAGCTTTGGCTTCTTTGACGGGCTGGGGAGCTGGCCAATGTAGCTGAGGCCTTTAGTTGCCGCGTCGAAGCATCTTCGTGCAGCTTCTATGTCCCCATGCAGAGTGGCGACGTGCCCCTTGGTCGTATAGTACTTCAGTTTCAAGTGGGCAGTTGAGGGGACGGCGAGCAGGTTGGCCATTGCGCCGCGGCCCAGGATGCATTGATATAAGGAGGGGCAGTCGACGACCAGGAAAGGGATCTTGACCGTCCTGGCCGTTTCCCCCTCCCCGAAGGTCACCATGAGGTCGACATATCCCCATGGTTTGGTGGTTGCCCCGTTGAATCCTTGGAGGTCGGAGCCTACATAGGGGGCCAGGTAGCTTTCGTCGAGCTGCAGGGCCGTGAAGCACTGGGAGAACATGATGTCGACCGAGCTTCCCGTGTCGACGAGGATTCGGCGGACATCACAGTTGGCCATATCTGCTCGGATCAGCAGAGGGATGTGGGCGTTGGGTGCCCCACCGGGGAGTTCCTCCATGTAGAATGCAAGGGGAACTGACCCCTTTTTGGGCCTGTCGAGGGTGACAGGCTGTTGGGAGGAGGAATCAATGAGCTCCTCGAACTTCCGTTTGACTGATCCGATGGTTTTTTGGTTGTAGCCACCAGCGGATATCACCATTGTTTCAGCAAAATTTTCCCACTTGGAAAAAGTGGGATGAGAGTGGTTGTCCTCGACGTCATCGGGGACGTAGTAATCTTCTGGTCGTGAGATGGAGAGGACGACCTTCTTTTCCTGCCCGCTAGACGAGGCGGGGTGGTATTCTTCTTCGATATTCGCATTCTGTCGAGCAGCTTTCTTGGGACTGTCTTCGGCCTTAAACCTTCCAAGCCGTCCCTGGCGAATGAGTGTTTCTATGGCATCCTTCAGATGGATGCAGTCTTCAGTGACGTGCCCGTGGGACCTGTGATATCTGCACCACTTGGACTTGTCTTGCCCGGGTTTAGCCAGTCCAGGTTTGGGAAATTTGATCTGTCCCTCCTTGAACTCGGTATCGTAGCATTCAAGGAGGATGTGCTCGCGTGAGGCATTGAGCGGGGTGTAAACTGTGAACAAACTAGGTGGACCTCGGGGTCTTTCACCTCTCCTTCTGCCTCCGTCCCTGTTCCCATCTCTTCGCCCATCTCCGTGTCCGTCTCTGTGCCCGGATTCCCGAGGGGCTTTGTTTGTGTCATGCTTTGGGGGAGCTTCCTCGCTTCGCCCCTGTCGGAGAGCATCAGCTATTTCCTGCTCCTCGTACTGTATGTACGACTCTGCTTTAGCGAGGAGCTGGGCCAAAGTTCGAGGCTTTTCAATCCCTACCGCTTTGGCGAAGTCAGTTCGGGGACGGAGTCCACGCACCAGTAAATATCTTTTCATGTCGTCAGGCTCTTCGACCTGGACGGCTTCTCTGTTGAACCTCTCGATGTATGCACGGAGGGTTTCTTTAGGACCTTGGAATATGGCCTCCAAGGTAGCAACTGTCTTCGGCTGTTTTCGAGATGCGGTGAAGTTGTGTTTGAATTGGTCCATGAAATCCTGCCAGGAGAATATGGACCGCGGAGGAAGGCTTGTGTACCAGGTTAGGGCTCCCTTCCTTAGTGTTGTGGGGAAGAGCCTGCACCTGATGGCTCCGCTAGTGTTGCGGAAATTCAGAATGGTATTGAAATTGTTGACATGATCGTCTGGATCGGTCAATCCATCATAAGAGGGGAGATTGGGGAGCCTTTCCAGAGCTGCGGGGATGGGTGCTCTCATGATTTCTCTTGAGAGAGCGCAGACGCTATGCTCCTCTTCGCTCCCAGTGGGGGAGATTTCGAGGGCGTCGTCGTCGTACCGACGAACCGGTGTGGGACTTCGGTACTCGTAGTCGTTGCGGGCAGGACGGGTGGAGTTGCCTCCCTGTCTGGCCATATTCCGCAGCCCTTGGGGAGAGTGGCGAGGCTGCTCGACTCCCTTCCCCTTTTTAGTGATGGGGGAGATTCGGTCCTCGCGGGGAGGCGGGGTTCGTCCCCTCTTGTTGCTCGGGGGTTGAATTCTCTCGAGGGCAGGACGCCGTTGTTTGGCTATTTCCTGTCGAGGAGGGGATTCAGGTAGATGCTGTCTCCGCGGGGGAGAGTTGCCTGCCCGCTGGGGGCGTTGATTTCTTTCTAGCGCCTCGATCCTGCGATTCTGTTGCGCTATGAGGTCGTTGTTTCTTTCGAGGAGGGCGAGAATCCTCTGAAAGTCAGTTTGCTGGTCAGCGAGTTGTGCGCTAACGACCGGAATTTCCTGCGTGTTTGACGGGCGCTTTCCCGATTGGCGCGCCGTCGGAACCTGTACATCGTCATCTTCTTCCGATGATACCGTGGTTTCCTGACCGTCCCTGGGGTCAGATTCTGGAATTGGTTGCCGCACCGGACTAAGGACGGTGTTGTGTTCCGCGGGGGAAGAAATCGTGGGGATGAAATCACGGTTGTCGTTGTCGTGATCTCCATCGATACGAGTGTTGGATCCACTGGCCATAATGAAGGTTGTTGAAGGAGTGATCGGTTTTGAACTTTAGATTTTAAAGAAGGGGAAACCAGGTTCCCACAGACGGCGCCACTGATCTAACCTGTTGATCAGAAAGGTTGAGGGCCAGCAAATCCTTCACTTGATGAGTTGAACGGTTGAGCAGAGCAGTAAATCACCAACGGAGGGGGGGGTTGTACCTGCAGGCGCTCCGATGCTTAAGTCAGTGGAGTGAACAAGTACAGAAAAAGTGAGAGTATAGAATGAGAATTGAATACCTGATCCTCCAGTGAAGGAGGATATTTATAGACCCCCAGCGCTGAGCCAAGGTCTCCCTAATGGGCTGTGCTTCGCGGCCCAAGAGGGGAGACTGCCAGGATTTATCCGTTGTTGGACCAAGGAACCGGCATTTAGCCCTTATCCTGGTGACGAGGTGTCCTCATCGTGCGGGAAGTTTGTTCCCTTGATCATATCGTGTCCTAACGAATAGGAGCACGTGTATATTGCCGTAACGGATAGATACGAGCAGAGAGCTAGCTATTAGCTGATGAGGAGCTACGAGCTCCTCATGTCGAGGAGGGCTTAGGACCCAATATTGCGAGGAGGGTCTGTGAGCTCATCACGTCGAGCATAGCTACGAGGAGGGCTGTTAACCCGTTATGTCGAGCATGAGGGATTGGGCCAGCTCTAGGCCCAGTCCAGAACAGCTACCATGGATGTTATCCCTCAAGCTTAAATCACCAACTCATATCGGATCAATCGCTAAACTGAAAATAGTTAGAGTGATGAAGAATGAAGAAGATGAATGATGAAGGCTTTGATTTGTTTCTCTCAATGATACACAATGATTCTCTTATAGGTTTTCTATCTTTTCTAATTTTTCCAAAGTGCTATTTATAGGCCAAAGCAAAAAGAATTAACACGTAGGCAAAATTTTGATCTAAAAGAACAATGCACTTATTCATACTAAAAGTATGCACCGATTCATTGAAGCAAAAGAGCAAAGAAAAATGGGAATTTCTATGGTACATTTGATAATCTCTAATATACCAGTACATTAGGATATTAAATTAATGGTTAAATGAATGTTTTTTTAAAATAAATCATTTTCATATCATTAAAAATATTATAATAACCAAATATTATTGATCAATAATGTCAAAAATATAAAATTTGATATTTTTTGAATTTTTATTCCCCATAATAGTCAATATTGAATTTTTTTTGAAAAATATTAAAAAATTAGTGCTATGCTTATAAACAATGAAATTGTGTTTTTTCTTATTATATTATTATCTCTAAAATACAATAATGGACTAACAGTTATTTAATTCATAAAAATAATTGTTAAGTTATTAATTTATGACATAATGTACCGGTACATATAGAAGCTCCCAAAAAAAATATATCAACACAATTTTGCACCGGTTCAAAATTCCTAAGATGTTTTTGTATCGGTTCAAATGATGTATTATGTATTGGTACAAAATACCTTCAAATTTCTGGCAAAAGAAGTTTGCACTCGTTCATGCAGTTCCATGCACCGATTCAAGATTTCCAGATGCACCTTGTATCGATTGAATAGGATTATGTATCAGTACACTCTCCTGAGAGAAATCATTCTTCATGGATTACTAGTTTTCTACCAAGCTGACAGTTTGAACAACAGCCTACCATATAAATTCTTTTTGCAGTCAGCTAAGCCTTTCTGATCATATTCCTCTTGCGTGATTTTGATACACAAAGAGTCCCCTTTGATAGCTTGATAAGGAAGTTTACTGAGTTGCACTTCACAAGGATCGTGATAGCTTATGATATTTAAAACAATTGACATATTTATTAAAATATGGTCTTACATTTTATGAATATCAACTAAATTGAATTGAACCAAAGCAACTTTGTCTTTATATTTTGGTTTTTAATTTTATGAGTAAAGATTGCAAAACAAGAACCAACCCAACTATTTTAGATCTATTCAAAAAATAATTTCTCCAAAAAACTAAACCAAATTGTTAGAATAAGACGCGTATAAATTATTCAGTATATTTAATTTTTTTTTATTTAACTTTTATTTTTATACATACACATAAACGGAAAGCTATACAAGAATGTTTTGAACTTAGTTTAACCTATTTACTATAATATGTTGAAACACATTCCTAAAGTGTTCCGGTTTGGTTTTTTTAATCTTTGTTATTATTTTTCTAACAGATATGGGGAGTTCTCAAACCGGTAATACAAGTCAAACTTCGGTAGACACCACAAATGTTTTTACAATTGATGAAATATCTGTACAGGTCAAACTTTCACTGGACATGCCGGCTCAAGGATCTGCTCCACAATAGAGTGATAATCAAATACATGTAGAAGTGTCGAATACCCTGAGAGGGACTTAATAGTATACGTTGAGACATCATTTAACTGATCATAAAACGTAACCAACACAGCAGCAGCCCAAGAAAATAACGATGTCTCAAGGTGCCACCTCTCAACAAAGGCGAATATAAGCTGAGGATCGACCATCTTCAAATTGGTTTGCTCTAGTGGAGACAAACGAGAAGTATCCAACCAACCAACAACAATTTTTGGATGTTGTTCAGGAATCCATTCAGACAGCTTCTTTCCAAGAGATGTTATCTTTAAATGATCATTGGGTCCTTCACACTCCTACATATATTTAAAACAAAACATAACTATAATTATAAAACAAAACATTATTTAAAACGGTAATTTAGAAGTAATAAAATAACTATAACTATATAATATTTTATTTTATTTACACAAACTATAACTATATAAATTAAAAAGTATAAATTTAACATTAGTTATTAAAAGAAGGGTTAATAGGCTTTTACCCCCTGCAAAGTAGGCAAATTTTGCGTTACTCCCCTGCAATTTTTTTTCTTGAGATTACCCCGCTGCAAAATTTATATTTTTGATTTACCCCCTTTTTGCTGACGTGGCAGGAAAAAAAAACATAATAACCGATTTAAAAAACAACACTTTTTAAATCGGTTGACCAAAATAACCGATTTAAAAAGTGCATCCAAGGGGGTAAATCAAAAAAATAAATTTTGCAGGGGGGTAATCTCAAGAAAAAAAATTATAGGGGGGTAATGCAAAACTCACCTACTTTGCAGGGGGTAAAGACCTATTAACCCTTAAAAGAATAGATAACGTGCATCGTATTATAAGTTAAAATTAAGAGCAAAATATTAATTGGTAATCTGATCAAACCATATATGACAAGCAACATACATTATAAGTTAAAATAAGAATAAAGAATTAATCAGTTACCTGACCAAACCATATATGACGAGCAACGCGCTCATGATATCATTTGAGAATACTAGTACCAAACGGTTCACCAGGCCACTATTCATGAACCACATATTGCTGCTCCCAGCCTCATGCTTAGCCTGCTCCTTCGCCTGACGCTGAGCGAAGACTTGACGTCTAGGACAGGATGGTCGTCGAATTTTACCATCCATTCGTCTTGTGCGCACCACTGAAAAATAAATAAAAATTATAAAAATGAAAATCGAATAAAAAAAAGTAAATCGGGACAGTTTTGATACGTTTTCCGGTAAAAATGGGTGAAAATGGGTGAAAATGAAAAACACTACCAATATTTGTTTATATATGAGGGTAAAATGAGAATGTTTGAAAAAAATGTATGGGTGAAAAGTTAAATGTAGGGGTGGAAGAAACTTTTTTCCACTATGGTATACATTTTTTAGAAGTGTATCAAATTTTTATAAGCCCAAGCCCATATCCCTTAACCCTAATCCATTCCCTATCTCTTTTTACAAATTGTATAAAGACTGGCGCAACACTTATGTTCTCCCCGTACCTTCTTTTGCTATATTTTTTCTTCTTCTTTTTTTCTACACATCATTTGTTTTTTTTGTTTCTAGCATTCGTGAATATTCTATTGCTTTTTAAACATTTATGGGTGTTTATCATTGCCATTGTGTAGATCTACAATTGTCTTCTTATGTGGATCAACTTTTATTTTTAAAAAGATTCTAGATGTTTTTGTTGAATTAGTTTAATTTATTTATTTTGTAGCTGGTTTAATATAATTATCAATTTCATAACTTGATTTAGTCGATTATGTGTTCAAATTTTGGTCGAGCTAGGTTGATTCTTTTGATATCTATAACATTAAACGAAGATGAAGGTCAAAATGAAGATAAAGGAGATTTTATGAAAAGATTTATAAAATTCAAAAATCAAATCGATGAACTATGAAAGGTATAATGGTAATTCCCTACATCCATTTTTTTTTTGCCTATCTCAATTTCCCTTTCTATTAGATCCATTGTTTCACAGTGTAATGAATATATATTGATCTATTATTTACTAATTTATCTTCAAAAATAATATTTTTCTTCAAACCGTTATTGTCATAAAGAGAACAAATTATTTTCTTCATATTACACAATATTTTTTAAGCCTATTTGTAGACAAATTATTTTTTTAAAAAAAATCATGGAAAACTTCCATTCAGTTGTAGAGGAAACTCATTTTTATTGTTTTCAGAACGTTTCAACTTCAACTTAAAATTTTACATCTAGATCTAAAACCATTGACAAATTTTGAGATGTAAATTGAACAATTGGTATGAGAATGAATTCGACACTTTGTGGATCATTGTATGTAAATACATTCAAGGAAATTGTGAAGTAGTATTAAAAACTTGAAGATATTTCCAAAAGTATTTTGAATTGGTAAATACTGCTGGACTTCAAAGCCTCTTTCTCCCATCTTATAGCTAGTTCTTCTGGAGTTTTGATCCTCAAAATTAAGCATTGATAGATTTGTCAATACTATATTCCTTCCGTCCCAAAATATAAGGAAAAATTGGTCAAATAAAATTAATGTATTTGGCTAAAAATGTGGACTAAATACATCAATTTTATTTGAACAATTTTGCTTTATATTTTGGGACAAAGTGAATACTTCACAATTTCCTTGAATGTATTTATAAACAAAGTTCCACAAAGCACCGAGTTCATTCTCAGACCAATCGTCAAATTTACATCTCAACCATTGAAGACCTCTTGAGGTAATTATGTCAATGATTTTAGAACTAGATGTATAATCGCAAGTTGAGTTGAAACATTCTAAAAATAATCAAATGAGTTTTCACTAGTCAGCAATAGGATGAAAGTTTTCCATGGATTCTTTTTCAATAGTTTTCCTCAAAAATAGGCTTAAAAGACATTGTATAATATGAAGAAATCAACTTGTTCTATTTTTTTTAAGCAAATGGGGCACAGATGAATCTGCGACACCCTAAGTAGATTAAAAACAAAAAGATATATAAACTGGGGGGACATAAAACCAATCCCAGTGCGATACAAAGAAAACAAACAACCTTAGGAGGTTAATGAAACAAAAATCCTAATCTAGAGCAGTCAACCACACACACCCGTTGCACAATCCAGCAAGCCCGTACACGAGCCCGAAATCGAATTGCAAAAAAAAGAGGCATATGAGTTGAAAAGCAGCAGAGTGAGATCTATGAAAATAGCATTAGAACCCGACCGCCAACACGGAAACGAGCCCAAGCACCACCAAGCACCACCAAGTTACTGTGACAGCATCATCAAACAAAGGCCATTTCTAGCCAAACTATCTGAAATCAGTCCCAAAGGATTGATCGAGATTTAAGACAACCCCAAAATACACTGGCTCGGCAGACGCAAATCTGATAGCATTGGAACCTGCAAATCTCAACAGACTTGGAACCAAATCACAGGACCAAGCCAAACAGAAAAGCCAATATAACAGAACCAAGTAACGATGGGGCCGAAGGAAACCGCCGTCAACGACTCCCAAAAAAGGGGTCCGATCACCGACGATTGAGAAGAACCAACGAAGATCTCAAGGAGTCCAAATGAAACAGATCCAAGATGACAACCTGAGAAAGCTCCGTACACAGAACCCACCTGAAACAGTCCACGGCGGCGAGACGACGCAAACTCGAACATGTTTACAAGAATAAGACAGTGCAGCGGCGGAACCACCACCTGCCTAAATCACCCTCAGACCTCCTGCGCATCAGAGATGGACAAATGAAGGCCATAACAAGAAGAACCAGCGAAACAGAACGGAAACACCTCTCCGAAAAGAGGTTAACGCGGTGGTGCGGATTGGAGCACGACACACCACCAACCTTTGAGGCTACATCGTGGTGGAGCAGATTTGGATTCGGGGAAAAAGAAGCGGCGGCGGGGGTTTAGGGTTGCTTATAGAGAAGGCAGTGAGTTTAGAGAGATGTCCCACCTTCTATTTAACTTGTTCTATTAAGACTAACGACTTGAAGAAAATATTATTTTTGTAGATAAATTAGCAAATAATAGATCTAAAAAAATTCAATCATGCTTTTAATTTAATTTAGCAGCTTGTTTATGTTATGCTTGTAGTCGAGGACATATCGCTAGAAGGGGAACTGACAGAGGCCACAGTCCCCCCTAAACTTTTATTAATTTTTTTTTATACTAGTATATTTTTTTTAGTTTCACTCTTATTCCTATATTTTATTAAACTTAAGAAAATGGTTTCCTTTTTAAATTTAACTTTTTAGACCCTATTTATATATTTATTGTAAATTTGATCTCAGCAGGATTTCCTCTCTAAAAATCATATTTTTTGCACCAAAAAGATGATTTATTGCACTAATATTGAATTTAGTTACAAAATATTGCTTTTTAGAGTAAAATCCACCTTAAAAAAATGGGCAAAATTTCAAAATTTATATGAAAGATGCACATGGGAACAAAAAGTTTCAACTTAAAAAAAGTGGTCCATAAAATGCAGATTCACAATATCTTATAATTTCTTATATATATTATGCTTTTAAAAATTAGTTTTTTCTTTACTAAATTATACTTTTAATTTCGGTCCTCCCTAAATTTAATTCTTGGCTCCATCACTGCTTGTAGTTGATGCCTTATGAAGTAGCAAGACTTTTTTTTTATTTTTTCCGAACTTTGTTGTAGTTTCTTTGGCTTATTCAAAAAATAAATTAAGATCTTTGGCTTACGAGATTGATTCTCGAGTTGATTGCATGCTATTAGATTTTTTATCAAGCTGGGGTATCTTCCAAATGAACGACAGTAGGAATTGAATCTAAATTCTTTTTCTATGTTGCCAAATCTCCAAACACATGTTGGTAAATCATTTTTGTTTTTATAATTTTTTAATGAAATTAGTTTTGAGACCCGTGCATTCGCACGGGTCAATTGACTTTAATTTATAAAATATTTTTAAAATATAAGTGACGTCATTGTGTTATTTTTGGTAAAATTTATCAAATTAATAATTTTTTTGATTAAAATAATTGTCCCGTGTATGATTAAATTTTTTTGATTAAAGCAATTGTCCCGTGTATAAATTTTTTATTCAATTCCGTTTATGTATTAATGATAAATATTTTGTCTTGTGTTTTTTATTTATTTATTATTGATGAGAATTAATTCTTCTGTTGTTTAAAAAAACTATTTGTAAAAGCTCATGTCCATTGATTTTTATTTTTATTTATATTTAAGATTGATATTATATATTATACTAAAGTATCAAATTTATTTAGAATAAAATATTTAAAAATATGTTAGAAAATATTTTTAAAAATATTTTATAAATATAAGTGACGTCATTGTGTTCTTTATTGTACAATTTATTGAATAAATATTTTTTTGATTAAAGCAATTATCCCGTGCATGATTTTTGTGTAATAAATTATAATTAATATTAATAAATATTTATTATTCAATTTCTTTTTTTATTAAAGCAATTGTCCCGTGTTAATTTATAAGTTTTTTCTTTATGCATGTTAATTCATAAGTTTTTACTTACAAAAATTATATTTATTTTTTTTGAGGGAACAAAGATCATATCTTTATAACCTGTTTTCATAAACTACCATATAAAACTTATAATAAGTAAATCCAAATGGACTCACTATATTTTTGTTTCTATTTTAATGTTCTTTTATTTTCAAGTTACTAATTTTTTCATTCAAAAAAAGTTGGTACTATTTTTTATGCATATCTTTTATATTTATTTTTGTTCCTATTTTTATGCGTAAATTTTTTTTAATTAAATTTTTTTTGTTAAATATATTGGTTTAATATTTTTTTTAGAGGTAGTTTTATATGCTATTTTTAAGGGGAAATTTTTCTTTTATTCTTATCTTTTTTTATTCTTCCTATTTTTGTTTTGTATTTTTTTTTAGTTTAGAGTTAAATTATTAAACTTGATTGGACAAATTTGGTATTTTAGTAGTAATTTCTTTTAATATATTGTAAGTAGATTACTCACTCTATTCTATCACATTTTATTTTCTACTCTATCCCAAATTATGTCATTTTGAAACTCCACATAAATTAAGAAATATTGTTAATGTTGTATGAAAAAAAGAAAAATTATGAACAAAAAAGAATTGATCTAAGTGGTAAAGTATTGTATGGTCAGTGGTTGATATTTAGTTGTTGCGTATGAAAAAATTTCAATTAAAAGGAGAAAATCACCTTACATATTTCACAGATTTCTTGATAAAGATTAATCATTGTTAAATAATGATAGAAAATTCTTACAAATAATATAATAACAAAAAAAATTATAAATAACTTTAAAAAAGTAACATTAATTATTGTAAATAAAAAAAGTTTAAAAAAGATAGCGTAATAATTGTACCCAAAAAAACAAAAATAGTGTAAAAATAGTATAATAGCAACTAGAAATATCAATAGTACATTGCTAATTTTTTTTAGTCTATATATACGTTAAAACCACATATATATTTTAATTAAAATATTGGAATCAACTTGTTAATGAACTCTCTGAAATAAATCGTTTGAATAGAATTCATGTGAATAATTTTTTATCAGATTTTATTTACCTTACCACCAAACTCTAAATTACTGAGAGTTGTTTACTAAGAATCGGATAGTTAATTAAAATAAAAACCACATATATTTTGAGGCATATATTTTACTAGAATAACATAGAGAAAAGTGAGTATATAAAATATCTAAATGCAACCAAATTTTCATTTTCTCTACCATCATTTTGACAAATATTTAACAACAAATTTTCTAACATTCTATTTTCCCTCAACACATTTTCTTATGTTGAATAATATTCATACAAATTCTCTAGTCTTATGTTGAATAATATTCATAGAAATTCTTTTGTGGTACCCACACAATTCATCTCAATAAAGTTCCCATTCATTATCATTCATTATCATTATCAAACCGCTAAATCTTCCTCTCCCACTCATTACAATATTGCAACATTTCATTCATGCACACATAAATCCTCAAAATTCATCATTCACAAATAACCCAATCACATCAACCTATGTCCCAATCATCATCCCAAACAAACACAAACCCCTCTTTCCTTATAACAAAGATTCAATTTCAACTTCACAAACAAACAAAAAACAAAAAGATTTTTTTTTTTGACCAAATGAAAAAAAAAAGTGATTTTTCACTATTCTTTTAGCATCTAATTCTAATTCCTTCATAATAATTCATTTTCAACTTATTTCTTCAATTGGGTATCTTCAAAATCGACTCTTTCTTCGATTCCTTCTTCTGGGTAGGTCTAACATTGCTTCTTCTCAATTTGGTATCTTCAAAATTCAATAATTGAAAAGGTGTGTGAAATGGTTATTGTTTCTTTGTTGATCTTCTTTGGTTTTCTTCTTGGTGTGATTGTTGTCATTGCTGCCGAATTTCTTGGTTTCTTGTGGATCCTTAAACGACTTCGTAGCAAGATTAACAGTGATAAAGCCAAAATTTCATCAATAACTCAACTTGATCGTAGTAGTACTAGTTCACAATTTGATTCTCAACATTCTTTCAAAAAAGAGGTAACTTTGATTCTTCTACAAAATACCCATTTTTTATTTTTTTTTTCAATTTTTGTTTTGTTCTTTTTTTTTTATGTGAAACCCTCATTGTGTAGTAGAAATCACTAAGACAACATAAGGGCATGTTTGGATTGGCATATTTGAGTTTATCTACTTAGTTTTGTGAGATTGTTTAGGTGGGAGCTTGGCTTATAACAATTTCCATAAGTTTTATTTGACTAATTTTCATAAGTTCGTCAATATAGTTTATGAAATTAGCTTGTAGTATATATAAATCAATTTATATGTAAAAATAGCTTATGTAAGCTTATATAAGGGCCCGTTTGGATTTAGCTTATTTTTTAGCTTATGAAAATAGCTTATGCAAATAAATAAAGTTTTATGTTAATTTATAAGTTGTTTTCTCATAAACTACCTTGAAAAGCTTATAATAATGCATAAAAACTTATTTATTTGCATAAGTTGTTTTACATAAGCTAAAAAATAAGCTAATGCAAACGGACAATATAAATGCTTATCATGATAAGTGCTTATGCTATAAGCTGCAACTGCAAATAAGCTATTAATCCAAACAGGCCCGTATATAAATGAATATATAAATTTTTTATTTTTAAATTCTTTTTACTATTTGTTTATTTTTGTGTGTTTCAGATTGTTCATGTCATTGATTTTGGATTTGGATTTGGCTTTCTTCAGGGTGTGGTTTGGGTATTAGAACCAGAAAAGGTTTCAAAGTACTTTGTGGATAGATCATCAAGAGAGGTGAAAAAGAAAAAAGAACTTTTTGAGGTTTCTCCTGTTAGGAAGTATGGTCAAATCAAAGGTCAGTCACTTGATCTTACTGAGCCTGATGGCTTGCATACAACCATTCAACTCAAAGGATGCATTGTCGAAGCTGTTTCTGCTACAACCCTTCCTACAAAGAAATGGTAATGTCAAGTGTGAAAAGTTTTATTTTGAGGCCTATGTTGTGTTGTTTCCATTTGCATTATGTTATGTGACTTTAATTTGTGTTTTGTGAAATTCATTATATTCTTAAGGTTGATTTATTGACTTCAATTTGTGATTCTTTAGGATTAGTTTCTTCAGGGGAAGTGCTAGATTTTTGTTTTTTTTTTTTTTTGAAAACTCGGCATCCGCCTAAGCTTAAGGACCGACTAATCCGAGGGGACCAATCCCACCGCCCACTTGCGGGGGCCTCGTTTAATGCCAGAGTTTTTTTACTCTGTATGGACTAGCTCACCGAAATTGGCACCAGTGGGAATCGAACCTGAGACCTTGAGAGGAGCACACTCCAAGGGCCCAAGCCAACACCACTAGGCCAACCCAAGTGGGTTGGAAGTGCTAGAATATTATTTTTAGTTATTTGGTTGAGTTTCCTACATGCGAGCTAATGTCTAGTTTATCTTGATAATTATAGATTTTATGTCAATAAAGGTCTAATACAATTTGTTGACATTAGCTCGGTAATGTCTACATGCGAGCTAAATAAACTGCAAGCTACATCCTACATGCGAGCTAATGTCTAGTTTATCTTGCTAATACAATTTGTTGACAACTCTGTTTGTAAAATTGAGTATGCTAGACTCGCAATTCCTTTTTTCTATATCAACTCTTTTTTATCATTTTGAGGTTGTACATGTTGCAATGCACATCGTTTTGATTCACAGCTTAAAGAAATGTTGAACATGGGTCTCTTTTGAACTTTCATGGATTTTAGATTTAGAATGAATAGATCTCATTTCCTTTATGCCTTGCATGCATCCCAACGAAAATTGTAACCTCTTATGGCTTGGATTATAAGTGTCATATTTTGAATGATTATGGATAGATATATTTTATATAGGTACTGTAAGTTCTTATTTGATTGGTTATGAATTTTACAGGGCAAAAAAGTTTCCTATCAGATTGGAAAACAAGACCACTGTGATATACCATGGAAGCAAAACTCTTTATGTTTACCTTGAGACATCATCCGAGAAAGAGGCCTGGTGTAAGGCCCTTCGTTTGGCCTCATGTAATGAAAGAGAAAAACTTCAATGGTTTTCGCATTTGCAAGATGAGTTTCATAGTTATCTGACATCGTTAAATACCGAATATCATTCTTTTATGAAACCTTCATTAGTAGGAGCAAGTTTTGAGGCAATAGAAAGGTCTACTAAGACAGATGGATCTTCCTCAAAGGTCCGTCAATTTTTGAGAAAAATCACGAGAAGAGGTTCCCGTGTTGGTTTGGATAACAAATCAGGTTGGACTTCATTATCAAGCCGTGAAGAAAAAAAGAAAACTGAGAAGCTTCGTGCTTGTCAAGATGTAGTTTTAGCCACTGGCTTCATGAAAAATGCTACATCAGCAAATCATCCAAAAAATTACATGTCAGACGATGCTGCATCAATATCATCAACTTTGTCTCATTCAGGAAGCCAAAGTCATTTTTCTGTATGTTCTGACACCGATGAAAAGTCAGGTATTGATGAGGGAACATTATGTTGGAATTTGTTGATTTCCCGACTCTTTTTTGATATCAAAGGCAATGAGCAAGTGAAGAAATCTGTGCAAGAAAGAATTCAGGTTTTTAGATTTTCCCATATGAACTTATGCCGTTGATTTTGAGTCTTTTTAATCATCTTTACATTAGAAGATGAAAATTATTTTGGCTAACAATCAATCTCTAGATTCTTGTAAAAATGACATTATTACTAATTCATGCATATAAAGAACCCTAGGTAAAAAATATTATATCCTTTTAGCAAGTATTTGCAAGTTTTTCCTTTGCCAGTTGTTCCAATTAGTCCCAGATGATAGTACAAACTGAATAACAATGAATAGTAATTAATTAGTTTCACACTTATGAGTATATAAGTGTTTTATTTTGTTGCTTTAGATAATGTTAATTTTTTTTTTATTTTCAGAGAAATCATATTGAAAACTTCATTTTGTTATGGTAAGTGATGGTCTTGCTTTATATTTTACAGAGGACGTTATCCAACATAAGAACTCCCACTTATGTCGGTGAAGTCGTCTGTACAGACATCAACATGGGGAACGTTCCACCTTGTATCATTGGAATGAGGGTTCTTCCGATGGAGATGAGCGAGGTATGCGCCTTAGAGGTTGACATTGAATATTCCGGAAGTGCAATATTACAGATTGAAACAAGGCTAGAAGTTCGTGAACTCGAGAAAGAGAGCTCAAATCCCAATTCAAATAATGTTGGGTCTGTCCCATCAGATATGCTTCAAGATTTAGAAGATTTTGATAAGCAATTCAGTCTTGCAGAAGGAACGAATGATTTGCAAGAGCATAAAGAAGATGGTGACTGGAACACTGGTTAGTACTTATCATATTTCGCTATCTATGTACTTTGTACTGGAATTTTCTCCCATTAAAATAGAGTTGATGAAAATCGTAGTCTTAGTTCTGTTCATGGTATAAAACCATTTATGAGCCTTCATCTAAAAACTCAAGCTTTTAGAATGGTGTATCTTTCACAATGTATTAGAGCCTCTATGACCAAAAGGTGAAGAGTTTCATTTTGTTTCTCAAAGTGATCTTGCATGTAAAGCATATTTGTGTAATAAAACCATTCGCATGTCTTGGTTTTTAAAAGAGGCCTTCCCAACCTTTGTAACCTTGGAGATATCTTATGAGATTTTAGTTTTTTGTACATTTATAAGATTGGAAATGAAATCTTGTGATTTTCATTAGATTTTTGTTGTCTTGTTTTCCTAGAGGATAATTTATCAACTTTTGCTAGCTCTGCATCTCTTTTATAGATAATAAATTTCCAAAAAGATTTCTCGTGTGACAAGTGGTCCTTGTATCGTATCTAGATATGAGTGTTATTATAAAGCATTCAGATCGATGATGTCAATTTTCCCTTTGCAGATGTGTCAAAGAAGTCAAGGAGCAATGCACCTTCCTCAACTCATGGATCAAGATGGAAATCTATGTTAAATTCTGTTGCCAAGCATGTTTCACAGGTATCGTTTCTTAATTATTCCTCCTTCTTTTTCCATTGCTTTCTTTTTCCCCTCTGCATTTTTTTTCAGCCATTGTTTCATTATTAAGAATCAGCTATGTAACTATGTAGTGTGGTTTGTACATGTATGAACGCTAAATCACTTGATAGTAGAGGCTCGGTTATCATGTCAAGAACCAACTCCCAAGAAAAACATGAATTTTTAGGTGAAATCATTTGAATGGTTTTTGTTATTTTCATCTCTAAGAACAATCTATTCAAAGGTGCATAGTGCAAATCTTGCTTTTGAGCACTTTCATGTGGATAGATGTACAAGGAGACAGACACCATACTGACATCGACATGTAGTACTCTGATAATAATTTAAGAAAATAGTGTCAGTGCTAAACACCAACACGTGTCAGATACTGGACACACGCTCATTCTAAAGTGTTGGTGCTAGTTAAAGTATATTTGATAATGGACAGATGTTTTACTATTTTTATGTAAGCATGCAGTTATAAATAGCTAATGCTTTGTTGTTCTCAAATTAATGGATTTTGTTTATTATTATCAAAAGGTGCCTATCTCTTTGGCAATAAGGGTAGCATCCCTCAGAGGAACACTGCGTTTTCTAATAAAGCCACCACCCTCGGATCAAGTGTGGTATGGTTTCACATTTATGCCTGATGTAGACTTCAACTTGGAATCATCTGTTGGAGAACATAAGATAACTAATACGCACGTTGCTTTGTTCCTGATCAACCGACTCAAGGTACAATAGTTCCTCTTCATTAAGTTAGGAAAGGATGTTTGTGAAGTATTACTTTTTCTCATTCAACTGCCCTTGTTTATTTGTAACAGAAGATAAAATAAAGCTTATCATATAAGCTACAAGTTGTTTTTATTAGCTACTATCCTAGGTAGCTTATGGAAATAAGCTGCGAAAACAGCATTTCAACATGTCAAAGTTGTCTCTATAAGTTTTACCAAATAGTCTCACAAATATTTATGCGGTAGATAAGCTCAAATATGTCAATCCAAATAGTTATGCACAAAGGAGAATTTCCTCCATAAATGACATTAGGAATAAAATTTTGGGGAAATGTGATTTCATCAGGCCTTATTTTAGAAAAGAATTCAGCATCTCACACTTCCTAACTTAATTATTATTTCTATCATGCAGGCAGCGATTCGGGACACTTTAGTGCTCCCAAATAGTGAAAGCATAGGCATTCGATGGATGCTAGCAGAAAAAGATGATTGGGTTCCTCGGAATGTTGCTCCGTTCATATGGATCCACCAAGACTCTGGGAATGAAACATCAAATCCAATTGATGCCAATAATCTAACTTCTGGTGGATCGAAAGCTAGTGCTAGTGCTAGGACCTCAAGTGATGGTCCAGAACTGAAACAACAAAAATCGAAGAATAGCGAATCGAGACAAGACCCGGCTAGGAAATCAGATTCTCTGACACTTTCGTCAATATCCTCTTTTTCAGCATCATCATCATTAAGGAATAGTAAAAGTTTGGAAGAACTATCAAAACCTCTATTAGAAAGTGGCAACCAACAAGAAACTAGTGATTCAAAAGATAATAGTATGCCTTCAATAGAAAGTGATCATGAAGCTAGTGAAGAGAAGATGGAGGATGTTTCTGTTTGCAGTTCTCCTTCGAATAGTGTGGCAGCGATGGATAGGTCAAACAGTTTGGTTCAACAGGATGATTCAAAACCGAAGAAAATTGGAAAAAGGGAAAGGATGCTTGATTTGCGAAAGAAAATGAGCGAGAAATTTGAAGAAAAGAAACGGCACATTGTTGAAAAAATGAGAGCATCAGAGAAATAAAAAAACCAAAGTAAATTACAGAATGATTAAAGTATTTGTTACTGACTTCTTATCATGTCAGAGATTAGTATTATTCATTCATAAATAAGAGATTAGTATCAAATATTGTTTCATTGTATATTTTATAGGAGGGGTTAGAAGATCAATTAAAGTTACATACATACAGTTACAAAAGAAATACTTTTATTGCACTCCACTGGAGTTCCAAAATTCTTTGACTTGGTTCTCTTGTAATTTTGCAATAGCTATAGGATAGAAGATTCATTTCATTGTTTGGATACCAAATAACCTTTGACAGACAAATGATATAAAAAGCCATATATATATATATATATATATATATGATCTTATTTGAGGAGTATTTTCATTTTTATTATTGTATACTTGAATTTCTTGTATCCATTCATTGAATTAACATGAGGATTGCAGAAATAGTTTGAAATATGGAGTATTCCACTTCTACATAGATTATGTATTTTCTCTTCTTTTACCATAGAAGAAATTTAAGGTCAGAGGGTGTGATGCCTCGGACTAAGACATGGAAGATCTCAGGGCGAATTGTAATATTCAAAAATTTGTAACACTTGCACTGTTTTATTGGTTGGAGATTTATGTGTTTTATTTGTGTATATTAATTAAGGAGGCTTCTAATGCAAAAATGGTGAAATTTTGTTCTCTTTAATCAAACCCTGATGCATTCTGAGAAAAAAACTAGTACAGTTATAATATTGTTATCAAGTACTTAGAAATAAGATAGTTGCTTAGTTTTCAGTCAGTATTCTTCTATTGTTGCAGCACAATGACACAAACTTTATATGTATCACCTTTCTATGGTAAATACAATTAGTGTTCACTATTTCCAGATTCATGTGTCTTACTAAAAACTCATATGTTAATGTCATGCCAACATTCTGTGTCAAAAAAAAATGTCATGCCTACATATTATTATACAGGCTAAACTACATATTTGGTCCCTTACGTTTATTTTAGGTTTCAATTTGGTCCCTTCCGTCAGTTTTTGCACATGTGACAGACAGTTTGCTTACGTGGCAGACGGTTTGCACACGTGGACACCTGGATACGTGTCCAATTGAAACAGTGGAATCTGACGGAAGGGACCAATTAATTCAAATGTTGATAACGTAGAAGATCAAATTGAAATTGTTTAAACGTAAAGGACAAAATTGAATATAACTGACTTATCCTTACTTATTTACCTTCTCTATCTATGTAAGCATTTTTTAGGTTCTTTCTTCAAACATGGTTGACAAAACACTGTTATAGGAGCACACGTGGCACTATATAAAGCAACTAAAAATGAAAGTATAAATATTTCTTATGCATTAAAGCTATCATTAAGAAATCCTTATATCTTTCTCGTGAGTTTAGCTCAATTGATAAAACATTGCATTATATATACAGGGACCAGGATTCGAACTTCGGTCATTCCACTTATCTACTTTAAAGATGAAATTTATAGCCATTAAACTACCTGACAAAAAAAAAAAATTATATCTCATACAAATGGTAATAAATTAATTTGCTATATTTTTGTGCCATGAAAACATTAATGAAGGACAAATGAAGTGTCCTTTTAAAAATAGATAAACTTTAGGATATCATGACAAATTTGTGTATATGAATTATGAAGTGTTTGACCAAAATGAGTTTTGGAACAATGATCTATTTGATGTTTTGATGATATCAATATATAAAAAGACAATTGATAGTATTAATGTATGTTCAAAGTGCAAAGGAAGCCAAAGAACATACTTAAAGCGCTTGAGAAGTCGACTTTGAGTGTAGAGAGTCAACTCTAGAGTAATCTGGTTTTAAGACTAGCGCACTTTTGAATAAGAAGTAAAAGGAGGACAAGTTTTAAATAGGAGATAATCAAGAACGACATTTACATTCAATGGTCAAGTCAACCCTTGTGGATATCAGACAACACTGTGAAGACTGGACCTGAAATTGAAGATTTGTTCTGAGTTGAAGACAAGTTATGAAACTGAAGATGGGTTATGAAGCAGAAGACAAGTTCTGAAGATGAGATGTGTTCTAGAGTGAAGTCTAGTCTCTATGGAATTTTAGGGCTTGCCAAAAGGTTTGAAGCGACAAAGATTAAATGTATTTACTAAAAACATATAAACCGTTAATTTTGATGTGTCTCAATAACATATCAAATAATTTTTAATTTCTTCAAAAAAACATGGATGATCTATATGATATAAACTTTGAATCCAACGGTAGATTTTGTAAAATTCTTATATTTGGTATAATAGTATTCAAGAGTTATACACCAAGACTTGACTTGGTCTATAATATAGGGCCAATAGTGATCCACTGTGGACAAGTAATCAATACTATTATAACGAATACGAATTTTACAAAATCGACCGTTTGATTGAAAATTTATATCATATAGATTATCTATTTAAAAAATTTAGAAAAATTGAAAATCATTTTATATGTTATTGAGACCTATCAAGATTAACAATATTTAATAAAAACTAATAAACTGTTAATCTTAAAATGTCTCGATAACATATCAAATGATTTTCAATTTTTCTAAATTTTTTTATGCGTGATCTATATAATACTCCCTCCGTTTCTTTTTAATTGTCTTTTTAGAATGATAACACCAAATTAACAAAGTGTATTTTTGCACGTTATCTTCCTATTATACCCTCTTTTTAATCCACCAATAAATTCCTATTTTTTTGCCCTCACTTTTTCTTTCTAATAAATTTAATATATTATGTACAAAAAAAAATAAAATTTAATATGTTATGTACCAACAAAAAAAATTTAAAAAAAAAAGATTTAGTTTTCCAAATATATAGCATTAATTGGTTTTATGGAAAAAAAATAAGAGCAATTTATAAAGGGTATAATTGACAAATCATACCCATAAAATATAAAAAGGACAATTAAACAGAAACGCTAAATATGATAATAAAAGACAATTAAAAAGAAACGGAGGGAGTATAAACTTTCAATCCAATGATAAATTCTATAGTATTTATTATAATGTTATTCATGACTTGAAGTGGTCCATATTAAAATTTACCATATATAATATATACCTTATCTTGATTGGCTAAGTATTATTTTCCTTTAGTCAAAAAAAAAAGTATTATTTTCTATAAATCAATCATAGTACTGAAATGTGAATAAACAAAGATTATAATATATACCTTATCGTCCTCAACAAAGTATATACCATATCCAAATCCAAAATGAATAAAATAATCATTAAGTGATAGCATTTTGAGAAATAAAAATTTCAAGTTGTTTGTGAGGATATGCAAAGAGAAATTATGTTGTCACTTGATCACTCGTTTTGTTTATGGGTATTTTCAAGTGTCGACATTTGGCGTATTTTTAATTTTTTATTATTTCTAATGGTGCTTATAAATAAATATCATTTTCATATCTGTTTTTAGATTGAGTCGTTGAATCTTCAATTATTTTTGAATAAACAATGTGTTATAAGATATGCATCCTGTAACACCCCGTTTTTCATAAGCCAAAAAGGGCATTATTTTTTTTTTATTTTTTTTTTTTTCTTTTTCAACTAACACTCAGAGTGCGCATAATAGTTTTTAAATGAACCGGCATTCAAATATACAAAAGAACTCATTACCAAAAGGTGCTTCGACAAGCAAAGTGTATTTCCTGAATAATTACAATCCAAGTCTAAGTACCAAAACAAGTTAGAAATCCTATGCTAACCAAAAAGCACGGTGCACAAAACACACCGGCGCATAGTCTAACTATCCTAGGCTACAGCTCCAACCGCTCACTGGGGCCTGGAACAGCCACCGTCGTCACCACGACCTAACCCATCATCTGGGTGGGATGAGCCCGCAAATGAAAGAAAGGGTCACCACAAAATACAAGTATAAATATATATAACCGGTGCGAAAGATGTACACATAACAAATTTCCACATACACAAGAGAAAGCTCTTTAGCACAAAAGCAATTCCCACCAACGGGTATATATAAGTAAATCACCAATCCTAATGCAGACCTCTACAATGGGTGTGACGACCGTCACTGGTTCGCCACATGCATGATTTTCCGGAAAATTAACCTCTCCTCGAAGAGTCGTGGGGTAGGCAAAGCCACACAGAAATATACGTACCCGCACTAAAAATTGCCACACAAGGCAGGTGAAGTCACACAGACAAACACCAGGCGAAGTCACACAGACATACACCAACTCAATATAAATCCAGAGGGATTTGGCGAAGCCACACAGTCAAACGCCCGGTACGTAGGCAAAGTCACACAGACATACACCTAGGCACGCAACTATGAAATGCATGGCATATATTCTCTTTGGCATATACAGGATAGTCACACAAGACAAAATCCTCGCGTAGTCCCATCAGACGCACGCATTCATATATGCTCATGCAAACATTCACATAGTCTAAAGCTTATGCACAAGTCGTCACAACCTACATACATTTTCCTAATCATATGTAAATTGCACACGAATTTATAACCACGTTCTCATCAACGAGAATACATAAGTACAAACATGCCAAGCACACAGCAAATGCATAAACAGCAAATTCAAGCATGTCGTAACCGTTTTAAAAGACGGAAATAAAGTGGAGCCCTTACCTCGTCAAGCACTCAACTATCACACGATCGCACAACACTTACTCGCTTCCTAAAACAAGCAAAGTATTCAATCAAAACCATAACCAATCAATCCTTAATGATTTGGACTCTAGAACCCCAAAACCCAAAGGTTTTCTAAGGTAAAATCCTTCTTTCGGATACTATACCAAAAACTACCGTATTGATCAACCCCCATGAGTTATATGTACTATTTTTAGGACCCAAAACAATTGTCAAAAGTCTTAAATAATTTGAAATGCAAAATGGCCGTTTTCTTGTGTTATAAGTTACGTACCTTCCGGGTACCCAAAAACCCCGTTTCCAATCCCAACCACTTCCATAAATTAATAGAAAGGGATTAGAAAGTTAAAAACCCAGTTAGGACATCAGAATCCAAAATTTTAGGTCTCAGGGGTCGCTAGAGGTCGCTGGGCGACCACCTGGCGATGGCAAGTCAGAACTTCCACGCCCAGGGCGAAGGCTGGCGACCAACTGGTCGCTAAGCTACCATCTGGTCGCTGGGCGACCACACCAGGACAGAACTGGTTTTCTTCATGACAGCAACAGCAAAACTTGTTCTACTCAATTTTCACCCAAAACAACTTTTCACGCAACACACCACATACGCATAGTATTGGTTCCCAACAACCGTTTTCACAACAAAGCATTACATTTCCGAAAGTATGTTGGTTGCTTCGAGTGCAAGTTATTTGGTTTTCATTTCCCAAAATCAAAACCAAACCCAAGCACAAGTTTTATTACGGCCTCAACCGACCGGTAATCATTTTCAAACATGTTTTCAAAGCGACAAGCAACACCACATGTCACAATAGTTTTAAACCACTTTGATCCCAAAATACTACCCAAAAACTCTTAGAAAATATTTTCATAAACCACAAAATATTTTTCATCGGATTTTCCAAAACAAAACCATACAACGCATTTCCCTTTCGTCCAAAGGTTCAAAGACAACTTTTCTTTTCAAAACCTTACAACTTAACCACATGTTATTGATCAATACTTAACCAAACCAAAACCCTAACTTTTCTCATGAGATTTTTCACCAACTCATGGAAAACAAAAACAACAAAGCCTAGCATGCTCCCTAAGCTCTCATGAACAACTTTCATGAAACAAAAACTAGCAAGAACAACATTTCTCACCAAACCCTCTTAAGAACATAAACCCAAAAACTCTTAAACTCCACAAGTCTATCAACCTAAGAGATGAGAAGAGAGGGTTACCTTTAGAAAGTGATTCTCTACAACTTTCCTCAAAGCTTCCAAGCTTGAAATAGAGTGAAATGGTGAAGAAATGAAATTTGTGAAGGTTGGAAAGTGAAAGTAATGGAGTCTACGTGAAAGAGAGAAAGAAAGGAGTGAAATATGTGATGTTTTCTAAGTGACCAAGTGACCAAACCTCCTTACTATGCCATAGCTCTTGCTCACTCATGGCCATTGGATCAAAAACAAAATGCCAAGACCAAACCATAGCCATTGGATCAAACCAATTCAAACCCACTTGAGATAAAACTCAATATCTCATAGAAACACTCACACGATCAGCTCTCGCGCGACGCGACGAACGTAAATCACAAAAACGTAAAACCTACGGAAAGAACGTCCAACGTTTAACATTTCCAAAACTTATCGCCGAATCTTTTTCCGCGACTGTAATTTTCTTCCATACCTTAGAAAATTAATCTCAGGATATATCCTAACTCGCGCAGATATATAAAACTTCCATCCGAAACCTCACTCAAAACAGACGAAATAAGATTTTACAACGACGAGTAAAATCCTACTCGTTTTTCCAAAAACAAGAATAATCCAAAACTTATTATTCTGAAACCACAAATAACTTCTTATTCAAGCAACAGGATCACAAGACAAAAGTCTGTACAATTACAGTGCACGAGCACTAAACAGACTCGATTACAGCAAAAGCTAATAATTACACGATGTTTCGTCACACGAACACATCGAACCCTAATAAACCTTAAACCAACTATACAAGAAATCTTGGGTCTTACAATACTACCCCCCTAAAAGGAGTTTCGTCCTCGAAACTTAGACATCGTCAAACAAACTGGGGTATAATCCTTTCATCTTACTCTCGAGCTCCCAGGTGGTATCTCCTGTAGCTTCGTTCCATATTACCTTCACCAAAGGTATCTCTTTCGTTCTCAAACGCTTCATCTTCCTATCCGCAATCTTGATCGGCGGAACTTCAAATGACAAGTTATCCCTCAACTGGATGTCATCTGGTGTAATCACATGCGATGGATCCGGTGTATACTTCCGCAATTGCGACACATGGAACACGTCATGAATCAAAGATAGTACCGGTGGCAACGCGATCCGGTATGCTACCTTCCCAATCCGCTCCGTAATCTGATAAGGTCCTATAAACTTCGGAGTCAACTTCTTCGCTTTCAAAGCCCTTCCAACACCCGTTGTTGGAGTAACACGGAGAAATACGTGATCTCCCTCCTCAAACTCTAAAGGCCTCCGACGCCTATCCGCATAACTTTTCTGTCGATCTTGAGCAACCTTCATCATTGCCCTTATCTTTCGGACCTTGTCCGTCGTCTGTTGTACCATTTCCGGTCCTACTATCATACTCTCCCCATCTTGGTACCAACACAAAGGAGTCTGACATCTCCTCCCATACAAAGCCTCATATGGTGCCATTCCAATACTCGCGTGGAAACTGTTGTTGTATGTGAATTCTATCAAAGGTAACACATCATCCCAACTTCCACGGTCATCCAACACACATGCTCTCAACAAATCTTCTAAAGATTGATTTGTTCTCTCGGTCTGCCCATCGGTCTGAGGATGATAGGCGGAACTCAATCTCAGTTTCGTCCCCAACGCCTCATGCAAAGTCCTCCAAAAGTGTGAAGTAAACTTTGGGTCTCGATCTGACACTATACTTGACGGAATCCCATGTAACCTCACAATCTCAGCAATGTAAACATCGGTCAACTTTGCTGCTGTATCCGTAATCCTTACCGGTAGAAAATGAGCGGACTTCGTCAAACGATCCACTATCACCCAAATGGAATCATGCTTCCTCCTGGTCTTAGGTAAACCAGTGATGAAATCCATAGAAATGCTATCCCACTTCCACTCGGGGATATCTAATGACTGCAGCATCCCTGCCGGTCTCTGATGTTCAATCTTCGCCTTCTGACAAGTCAGACACGACGCCACATACTCAGCCACATCCTTTTTCATACCCGGCCACCAGAAATCATGCCTCAGGTCTTGATACATCTTTGTTGCTCCGGGATGTATACTAAGTTTACTCTTGTGTGCCTCCCCTAGAATGATGTTTCTCAAGTTCATAGCATCGGGTACACACACCCTACCTTGACACCTCAAGATGTTGTCTGATCCCACCTTGAAATCTCGGTTGGTTCCTCGAACAATCAAAGCCCTTTTCTCCATGAGAAACTTGTCATCTTGACAATTAGCAATATCCTCTAACAAACCGCTTGAGATGGTAATCATACCCAGTCTCATAGTCCCTAAAGCAAACTCTACCTCTAGGTGCAAATCACGAAACTCTCTCAACAACTCTTGTTGACTAGCCATTTGTGCTGAACAAACCGACACACTCTTCCTACTCAAGGCATCGGCTACCACATTAGCCTTTCCAGGATGGTATTCTAACGTGAAATCAAAATCTTTCAAAGTTTCCATCCATCTCCTCTGTCGCATATTAAGCTCTTTCTGATCGAACAGATACTTAAGACTTTTATGGTCACTAAACACGACAAAAGTGCAACCATAAAGATGATGTCTCCAAATCTTCAATGCGAAAACAACGGCCGCAAGCTCTAAATCGTGCGTAGGATAATTCTTTTCATGCACTTTCAGCTGCCTTGACGCATAAGCCACTGCTCTCTTGTGTTGCATCAACACACAACCCAACCCTTGATGAGAAGCATCACAATAAACCTCATACGGTTCCTCCGACTGTGGTAACATCAAAACTGGTGAAGTCGTCAAACGCTCCTTCAACAACTGAAAACTCAACTCACACTTCTCAGTCCACGCAAACGGTTGATCTTTCCGCGTAAGTTGTGTCATCGGTGCCACAATCTTAGCAAAACCTTCAATGAACCTTCGGTAATAACCGGCCAAACCCACAAAACTCCTCACATCAGTCACGGTTTGAGGCTGCTTCCATGAAAGTACCGTATCAATCTTGGCTGGATCCACGGCTATTCCCTCTTTTGATATAACATGGCCAAGGAAATTCACCTCTTCCAACCAAAAGTCACACTTTGACGGGTTTGCATACAGCTTACTTTCCCGCAAAACTTGCAAAACCAAGCGGAGATGCTCCTCATGCTCCTCTTCACTCTTCGAGTACACCAAAATGTCATCAATGAACACCACCACAAACTTGTCCAAAAATGAATTGAATATCCGATTCATGTAAGCCATAAAGATAGCAGGTGCATTCGTCACTCCAAACGGCATCACTAAGAACTCATAATGCCCATAACGCGTCCTAAACGCCGTTTTCTGAATATCCTCATCTCGAACCCTTATCTGGTGATAACCAGATTTCAAGTCGATCTTTGAAAACACTGAGGCTCCCCTCAACTGATCCATCAAATCATCGATACGCGGCAATGGATATCGGTTCTTGATAGTCACCTTATTAAGTTTCCGATAATCCACACACAGACGAGATTTCCCATCCTTCTTTTTAACCAATAAGACCGGTGCTCCCCAAGGCGACACACTAGGCCTTATGAAACCCTTCTCTAACAAGTCCTCAATCTGACTTTTCAACTCTACCAGCTCAGCTGGAGCCATCCGATAAGCTGATTCTGAAATCGGACCCGTACCCGGTTGCAAATCAATAAAGAATTCCACCTCTCTACACGGAGGAAAAGCTGGAATCTCTGATGGAAACATATCTTGGAAATCCTGAACCACACGAATTTCCTCAATTCGGATCTCCGACATCACTCCTAAGCTAGCAAGTGAAACTATCTCCGGTTCTCCATTACACATAACCACAGAAAGCCGATTTGCAGACAAGTACCTTCGCACACCTGGCTCGGGAAAGAAAACCAATTTCCGAGCACAGTCTAGAATCACATAATGATAAGACAACCAATCCATCCCGAGGATGATCTCGAGAGATAAAAGCGGTAGACAAACCAAATTGACCAGAAAATCCCTATTCTGGATTACTACCAAACAATGCAAGCATGCAGTATTCACTACCAAATCCTTAGCAGGAGTCAAAACATTCAAATCAAAAGGAAGCACAGATACATTCAAACTCAAACGATTTGCACATGCCAAAGATATGAATGAGTGGGTTGCCCCCGTGTCAATCAAAGCAGTTAAAGAATTACCTGCGATGTGACAGCTCTCGTGGATGGCATTGCTAGCCTGCCCACTCAGTTCAGTGCCCATACAGTAAGCACGTGCCTTTGCCGCAGGTCTGGCACCCTGTGAACCTTGTGCCACATTTGCCGACGGCCCAGTCTTCGGGGCTCTGCAATCTCTAGCAAAGTGTCCCGGCTTCTTGCAATTATAGCAGGTGTTTCCCACCTTAGGTTGCGTGCACTCATTAGAAAAATGCCCCGCTTCTCCACAGTTGTAGCAAGTCCCCTTACTACCCTCTGATTTTCCCCGGGTTCCCTGATTCACCGATCGGCCCGGTCCTTTACTGTGCTGAGGACGGTTATAAGGCTTACTCCCTTGCCTCCCACTATTCTGAGTCGAACCACGATCATTGGTGCGACTTGGTCCTCCGGCATTAGAATTCCCTTGGCGGTTCACCCGCTTATTCTTCATGTCTTCCACCTCTTGGCACTTTTCAACCAAGACCTGGAATTGTCGAATACCCAACGGCACAACCGCATCCTGCAGCTCGTACCTCAATCCATCTTGGAATCTACGGCACATATAATCCTCATCTATCCCATCCCTAAAGAAGCGGAAGAAACGGGATAGTGATTCGAACTTCTTGGCATATGCTTCAACATTCATGCCCGCTTGCCTCAGCCGCAGAAACTCTTCCCCATACCTTTCCCTAGCTGTCTCAGGGAAATATTTGGCCAAGAACCTCCTCTTGAAGTTCTCCCAACTTAACTCTTCATGAACATTCTCCATGATCAGTCGGGTGTTCCTCCACCAATACTCAGAACCCCCGAGTAATTGATAGGTAGCTAAGATCACCTTCTCTCCTTCTGGACAATGAATTGCCCCGAATATCCTCTCCACAGATTGGAGCCACAAATCAGCAGTTTCCGGACCTCCCTCCCCATTAAACTTAGGAGGAGTTTGGTGGTTGAAATTCGAAAGAAGTCTAGATCCAGCCGCAAGTATTTCCCTTTCGCGCTTTTCCAGATCCCTTTGCGCCTTAGCATGGCTCTGGGCAGTCACCGCCGCTGCCATCGTATGCATGGCATAAGCCATCTGGTTTATATCAACATTATCCGTCATAGGTGCTGTAGGTGCCCTTCTTGGAGGCATTCTATTCTGCACAATACCAATTCTGATTAGATTCCTTATCCAAACATTTCTGAACCTCAACAGAAATCTCATACAACGATTACTAGCACATAACCCGACTCCGAACAACCACTAGAACTGACACTACTCTAGCTATGTTCTAACCGACTCTGGACTAACGACTCAAGTATACACTTTCCCTTTGAAGATTTAAAGCTGTGCTCTGATACCAAATTGTAACACCCCGTTTTTCATAAGCCAAAAAGGGCATTATTTTATTTATTTATTTATTTTTTTTTTTTTCTTTTTCAACTAACACTCAGAGTGCGCATAATAGTTTTTAAATGAACCGGCATTCAAATATACAAAAGAACTCATTACCAAAAGGTGCTTCGACAAGCAAAGTGTATTTCCTGAATAATTACAATCCAAGTCTAAGTACCAAAACAAGTTAGAAATCCTATGCTAACCAAAAAGCACGGTGCACAAAACACACCGGCACATAGTCTAACTATCCTAGGCTACAGCTCCAACCGCTCACTGGGGCCTGGAACAGCCACCGTCGTCACCACGACCTAACCCATCATCTGGGTGGGATGAGCCCGCAAATGAAAGAAAGGGTCACCACAAAATACAAGTATAAATATATATAACCGGTGCGAAAGATGTACACATAACAAATTTCCACATACACAAGAGAAAGCTCTTTAGCACAAAAGCAATTCCCACCAACGGGTATATATAAGTAAATCACCAATCCTAATGCAGACCTCTACAATGGGTGTGACGACCGTCACTGGTTCGCCACATGCATGATTTTCCGGAAAATTAACCTCTCCTCGAAGAGTCGTGGGGTAGGCAAAGCCACACAGAAATATACGTACCCGCACTAAAAATTGCCACACAAGGCAGGTGAAGTCACACAGACAAACACCAGGCGAAGTCACACAGACATACACCAACTCAATATAAATCCAGAGGGATTTGGCGAAGCCACACAGTCAAACGCCCGGTACGTAGGCAAAGTCACACAGACATACACCTAGGCACGCAACTATGAAATGCATGGCATATATTCTCTTTGGCATATACAGGATAGTCACACAAGACAAAATCCTCGCGTAGTCCCATCAGACGCACGCATTCATATATGCTCATGCAAACATTCACATAGTCTAAAGCTTATGCACAAGTCGTCACAACCTACATACATTTTCCTAATCATATGTAAATTGCACACGAATTTATAACCACGTTCTCATCAACGAGAATACATAAGTACAAACATGCCAAGCACACAGCAAATGCATAAACAGCAAATTCAAGCATGTCGTAACCGTTTTAAAAGACGGAAATAAAGTGGAGCCCTTACCTCGTCAAGCACTCAACTATCACACGATCGCACAACACTTACTCGCTTCCTAAAACAAGCAAAGTATTCAATCAAAACCATAACCAATCAATCCTTAATGATTTGGACTCTAGAACCCCAAAACCCAAAGGTTTTCTAAGGTAAAATCCTTCTTTCGGATACTATACCAAAAACTACCATATTGATCAACCCCCATGAGTTATATGTACTATTTTTAGGACCCAAAACAATTGTCAAAAGTCTTAAATAATTTGAAATGCAAAATGGCCGTTTTCTTGTGTTATAAGTTACGTACCTTCCGGGTACCCAAAAACCCCGTTTCCAATCCCAACCACTTCCATAAATTAATAGAAAGGGATTAGAAAGTTAAAAACCCAGTTAGGACATCAGAATCCAAAATTTTAGGTCTCAGGGGTCGCTAGAGGTCGCTGGGCGACCACCTGGCGATGGCAAGTCAGAACTTCCACGCCCAGGGCGAAGGCTGGCGACCAACTGGTCGCTAAGCTACCATCTGGTTGCTGGGCGACCACACCAGGACAGAACTGGTTTTCTTCATGACAGCAACAGCAAAACTTGTTCTACTCAATTTTCACCCAAAACAACTTTTCACGCAACACACCACATACGCATAGTATTGGTTCCCAACAACCGTTTTCACAACAAAGCATTACATTTCCGAAAGTATGTTGGTTGCTTCGAGTGCAAGTTATTTGGTTTTCATTTCCCAAAATCAAAACCAAACCCAAGCACAAGTTTTATTACGGCCTCAACCGACCGGTAATCATTTTCAAACATGTTTTCAAAGCGACAAGCAACACCACATGTCACAATAGTTTTAAACCACTTTGATCCCAAAATACTACCCAAAAACTCTTAGAAAATATTTTCATAAACCACAAAATATTTTTCATCGGATTTTCCAAAACAAAACCATACAACGCATTTCCCTTTCGTCCAAAGGTTCAAAGACAACTTTTCTTTTCAAAACCTTACAACTTAACCACATGTTATTGATCAATACTTAACCAAACCAAAACCCTAACTTTTCTCATGAGATTTTTCACCAACTCATGGAAAACAAAAACAACAAAGCCTAGCATGCTCCCTAAGCTCTCATGAACAACTTTCATGAAACAAAAACTAGCAAGAACAACATTTCTCACCAAACCCTCTTAAGAACATAAACCCAAAAACTCTTAAACTCCACAAGTCTATCAACCTAAGAGATGAGAAGAGAGGGTTACCTTTAGAAAGTGATTCTCTACAACTTTCCTCAAAGCTTCCAAGCTTGAAATAGAGTGAAATGGTGAAGAAATGAAATTTGTGAAGGTTGGAAAGTGAAAGTAATGGAGTCTACGTGAAAGAGAGAAAGAAAGGAGTGAAATATGTGATGTTTTCTAAGTGACCAAGTGACCAAACCTCCTTACTATGCCATAGCTCTTGCTCACTCATGGCCATTGGATCAAAAACAAAATGCCAAGACCAAACCATAGCCATTGGATCAAACCAATTCAAACCCACTTGAGATAAAACTCAATATCTCATAGAAACACTCACACGATCAGCTCTCGCGCGACGCGACGAACGTAAATCACAAAAACGTAAAACCTACGGAAAGAACGTCCAACGTTTAACATTTCCAAAACTTATCGCCGAATCTTTTTCCGCGACTGTAATTTTCTTCCATACCTTAGAAAATTAATCTCAGGATATATCCTAACTCGTGCAGATATATAAAACTTCCATCCGAAACCTCACTCAAAACAGACGAAATAAGATTTTACAACGACGAGTAAAATCCTACTCGTTTTTCCAAAAACAAGAATAATCCAAAACTTATTATTCTGAAACCACAAATAACTTCTTATTCAAGCAACAGGATCACAAGACAAAAGTCTGTACAATTACAGTGCACGAGCACTAAACAGACTCGATTACAGCAAAAGCTAATAATTACACGATGTTTCGTCACACGAACACATCGAACCCTAATAAACCTTAAACCAACTATACAAGAAATCTTGGGTCTTACACATCCAATGTTTTAAATAATAGAAAATGTGTATTGAAGAGAAAAAAATTGGTTTACATTTAACAACAAATTATTGTGTAAATCAATATGAATTATATAATTGATTTGAATTATAATGGTTGTGAATTTTTTTAAAAATCACACCAATAAAATATTTGGTATGTGGAGTAATAGAACGACAACCAATAATAAGCGGATAGAAACAATAAGTAATAAAAATGATAAAGGAGAAATAAAGAACACACAGTATTTGTTTACCCAGTTCGGTCCAACAACGATATTCTCTGGAGGAGAGACCAGCTTTTCGTTCCACTATATCAATGAGTTTGGTTACAACGAGATTCCAAAAGTTATTACAAGAATTAGCCAATCCTAATTCTATCATTTTCTCAAATCTCCTCTCGTGGCCAAGAGACTCAATGATTTAGACGACCCAAAATGAACCCAAGAATAATTTGTCCAACCCCTAGAGTCGTACCAAAAGATAACTATTTGCTTGAGCTGAATTTCCATATTTTTGCTCCGTGCAAGACTGTTTTTCATATATTGTTGGTGCTGGTCTTGCATCTGTTGCATTTGGCTTATTTGCTGCTGCATTTCCATGAATTTAATCATGGGCTCCTCCAATCTAGCCTCTGGAGTTTGCCCATAATTATCAAGAGGACACTGTTGATACGATTCATACTCATCCGGAGTATAGAAGTTGTTATAACCACGATCAGTCATGGTTTTGTTTGTGATGGTGAATCTGAAAAAGGATTGAACTAACAAGAAAAAAATTCTCTGACTAGCAAAGAAGGATTAGTGCAAACCACAACTATATAATATAAACAAATATATACAAATACTTAAAAAAATACAAATTGTTGCAATGTTTCAATATCTAAACGTCAGTCCCCGGCAACGGCGCCATTTTGTTGAAGTACAAAAGTAAGTATATTTTTATCGTCTCCTCAGGGACTGGTGCGATATCAGTACCATTCAACAATTAATATCATTTTAAGTTTAAGTTGTAGATTGTTTTGTTGTAAAAAGACTTGTAAATATAAAATTGCAATAAAAGATGATTTAAGATTCAAAGAGAAAAGGTTGTCGGGATTAAACTTCACTCATTCATTCGTATGTACGTTTCTAAATCAGTCACATATATTTTTGCTATTCATCAATATTATCACGTATTGCTCACGTACGTTTCTGTGTCCAGATAACGACGAGGTTCACGTTGAACCTATCAATCCTCGATGTCTCGAGTGATTAATCAATGCAACGATTATATTGTATTATTTAAACTTCCGATGTCTCGGATAATTTCAGCAACACAATATCATTAAGTTCCAATACACAAAGTGAATATTAATCCTAAATCTATGTCTAGAATTTAGGGTTTTAATAAGTGTTCATCTTAGTTCCTTGATTCAAACATTATATGTCTATAAATTCAAATCCAAAGATAAAGCATGAAGATTAAAGATGACACTAACATTGATGAATAAACTAAAACATATATTAACATGATTAAGAGTTGTACATAGTCACAAATGAGCTACATATAATCCCAACAACAATGGATTTAGTTACACATGGTGAAAATAAGCTTACAAAGGGTAGGAGAAGAAAAGATGATGAACATAACACTTGATGTCTCAAGCTTTTGTTGATCCACCTTCACCTTATCCTTAGATTTATGATTTCTAAGCTTTCCCTCTGCTTCTTAGTCTCTATTCCCCGTGATATATCAAGAAAAATGACAGCAAGCTCTATTTATAGTGCTACTGAAAATTAGAACTCGCCGGGCGAGTTACAACACGCCATGGCGAGTTCACCTTTCTTCACCAGAGGGTTACTTCCACGTCATTAATGAGTTTTAAGCCGCCTTCACTCGCTCTGGCGAGTTCCTGCTCGCTCTGGCGAGTTGTTGCTCGCTCGCTCTGGCGAGTGCATCAGTTATCCAATTTGATGCTCTCTGCCTCTACTCGCCCTGCACTCGCTCTGAGCTCGCCCTGGCGAGTTAACTTCAATTTTTCTTCAAATTTCTGCACAAATGTTGAGATTTAGGGAAACTTAATTGAAAGAAATGACTTAAACAAATATGTACATTTAAGTGAGGAAAAACTAAAGAATATCTTACAAAATAGTTAATAAGTGCTTAAAATATATATGTAATTTGAGCTACTTTTTGACACTTATCAACTCTCCCCAACTTAAAACTTTGTTTGTCCTCAAACAAAAGTCCAAAATAAACTTTGAAAACATGGCTCAAACATCAGTAATGCATAATTCATTCAAGCTTTGCAATCAATCAACACTTAGGATGTAAATTGTTTCAAGTTTGCATGATTCAATATGTTGCAAGTTCAAAATCACTCATTCATAATCATCAAAGAATCAAAGCATGAATTTGAAATAGTTTCAAAACTCAGTAAGATTTCAAACTTTCCAAACCAACAAGATAATCAACTAGAATCACAATTCTCACAAGTGTTTCAACTCAAGGGTGAAGTGTTTCTCTCAATGCAAACAATGTGTTCACAACAAATCAATTCAAACATACATCTCAACATAATCACAAAACATATTATCAATCATGGATCACTAAGGACTTTCTTAAGCTTGTACTGGGGCTAGGCTACAAGAAATCATTGTTTTTCTTTGGATTCAAAGAGCCTTAAGGATAAGAGAGCATAAACTTTGAGTATCTTCATTACATAAGCTATTCACCTCTTTCACTTTCCCCATTCTTTACTCTTGGTGATTCTTTTGTTTTGACACAATTTCTTTTCATTTATTTTTCTTTTGTAACACATTTTCTTTGATTTTCAATTGTGTGTCAAATGACTTTCAATATTTTTCTTTTTCTTTTTCAATCACCATTTTCAACTACTTGTTACTTTTCTCAATTTGATCAAATAACCTCTTTCTCCCCAACTTGTTTTCAACCCTACATAAATCCAATGCTCAATCATCCTAAGACAAGGGTCAAGTCATTGTTTTTTTTTTCTTTATTGTGGTTCAAGGGTTCAAAACAAACAAATTTTCAAAATTTTGGCTCAAGGGAGGTAGCAAAGGATCACACTCTCTCACAAGGTAGGTTATTTTAGGCTTAAGTAGTTGCACTCAAATAGAAACATGGCCTTGATCATTTCCATGACTTCAAACATATAAAGTAATAGCAAGATTCAGTTAAAATCAACAGAGTTAAACACAATTGCCGGCACTCAAATATATAAGCAGTGGAAGGTTCACAAAATCTCACCCGGCTAGGTCTATGTGATTCATAATTAATCAATCATGTTAAGAAGGAATGAATGAAATCAATTGGAATCAAGCTACTTAGTTCACATTCATCCTATCATTCAAAGATAATCACAAAAGGTTGATCTCAAACTATAGCAATTGAAAGAAAATCATTCTAATCATGCATTTGCTTTTGATTGATCACAAACCTAGACATTTCATTTCATATGCACATTTAGCTATCACAAAGATGTAAACCATGTTTATTCAGTCAAAAATTGCAATGAAACATAAAACATGAATTCTAATGACTGAAATAAAATTTCACTGTATATGGCGTGCTTTTAGTACTCTGCTTCTGCTACTCCCCCTTATCAAGAAGTGTGGACTGTCCTCAGGCCAATAAATGAAGTTATGCCTGCATTTACACAATGTAAAACCTACAGCCCTAGGCTTTTGTCAGAATTTTCAAAAGCTCTGATACAACTCGCTTAGCGATGATAGCAGAAAACAGAAATTCAAGTGAAATTCACACTAGTTCAAGGAATTTGTTTGCATATGAGGCTAAACATGTTCAAAAACTATTATAACATATAAGTAATTAAAAATGCTTTAAATAAGAGACAAGGAAAGAAAATTGGGTTGCCTCCCAACAAGCGCTTCTTTTACGTCACTAGCTTGACGCCTTTTTGGTTAGGGTGGCCAAAATGAGACGGAAATCACATCATCCGTCTTTTTCCTTTGGTTTGGGAGGAACTCCATGAATTTGAGATATAGATATTGCGGAGTCCATATCCTCCCCAATTTCTTCTTGTGGAACAAGGCACAAATTTCATCTATGACCCGATCTATCTCTTCCTTGTTCTCTATCTCCTTCTTTTGTTCATATGTTATTTCCTTGTGAAGTAATCCTTCAATTACCTCTGCATCCATCATCATTTCTTCATTATCAACAGTGTCGTCCTCCTCAGTAGATGGAAATTCTTGAGGAATTTCTATTTCGCGTGGTGTCTTTGGTTCCTCAGCTATTTTCTCTACACCACATCCTTTGAACATTGTTTCTTCCTCATGTGTTTCAACACATTCTTCAACACTCTGTCCACATTCTTCATTCTTTGTTAGAGTATCATCTCTCTCTTCATGAGTGGTTTGAGTGTTGGTTTGAATTTCCTTGATTTGGTTTTCAGCTATTTGCTTGAGCTGAATTTCCATATTTTTGCTCCGTGCAAGACTGTTTTTCATATATTGTTGGTGCTGGTCTTGCATCTGTTGCATTTGGCTTATTTGCTGCTGCATTTCCATGAATTTAATCATGGTCTCCTCCAATCTAGCCTCTGGAGTTTGCCCATAATTATCAAGAGGACACTGTTGATACGATTCATACTCATCCGGAGTATAGAAGTTGTTATAACCACGATCAGTCATGGTTTTGTTTGTGATGGTGAATCTGAAAAAGGATTGAACTAACAAGAAAAAAAATTCTCTGACTAGCAAAGAAGGATTAGT
The DNA here is from genome assembly GCA_030408175.1 of Trifolium repens. Taxonomy (NCBI): domain Eukaryota; kingdom Viridiplantae; phylum Streptophyta; class Magnoliopsida; order Fabales; family Fabaceae; genus Trifolium; species Trifolium repens. The sequence continues at coordinate 15,530,298 of CP125847.1, forward strand.
GCAAACCACAACTATATAATATAAACAAATATATACAAATACTTAAAAAAATACAAATTGTTGCAATGTTTCAATATCTAAACGCCAGTCCCCGGCAACGGCGCCATTTTGTTGAAGTACAAAAGTAAGTATATTTTTATCGTCTCCTCAGGGACTGGTGCGATATCAGTACCATTCAACAATTAATATCATTTTAAGTTTAAGTTGTAGATTGTTTTGTTGTAAAAAGACTTGTAAATATAAAATTGCAATAAAAGATGATTTAAGATTCAAAGAGAAAAGGTTGTCGGGATTAAACTTCACTCATTCATTCGTATGTACGTTTCTAAATCAGTCACATATATTTTTGCTATTCATCAATATTATCACGTATTGCTCACGTACGTTTCTGTGTCCAGATAACGACGAGGTTCACGTTGAACCTATCAATCCTCGATGTCTCGAGTGATTAATCAATGCAACGATTATATTGTATTATTTAAACTTCCGATGTCTCGGATAATTTCAGCAACACAATATCATTAAGTTCCAATACACAAAGTGAATATTAATCCTAAATCTATGTCTAGAATTTAGGGTTTTAATAAGTGTTCATCTTAGTTCCTTGATTCAAACATTATATGTCTATAAATTCAAATCCAAAGATAAAGCATGAAGATTAAAGATGACACTAACATTGATGAATAAACTAAAACATATATTAACATGATTAAGAGTTGTACATAGTCACAAATGAGCTACATATAATCCCAACAACAATGGATTTAGTTACACATGGTGAAAATAAGCTTACAAAGGGTAGGAGAAGAAAAGATGATGAACATAACACTTGATGTCTCAAGCTTTTGTTGATCCACCTTCACCTTATCCTTAGATTTATGATTTCTAAGCTTTCCCTCTGCTTCTTAGTCTCTATTCCCCGTGATATATCAAGAAAAATGACAGCAAGCTCTATTTATAGTGCTACTGAAAATTAGAACTCGCCAGGCGAGTTACAACACGCCATGGCGAGTTCGCCTTTCTTCACCAGAGGGTTACTTCCACGTCATTAATGAGTTTTAAGCCGCCTTCACTCGCTCTGGCGAGTTCCTGCTCGCTCTGGCGAGTTGTTGCTCGCTCTGGCGAGTGCATCAGTTATCCAATTTGATGCTCTCTGCCTCTACTCGCCCTGCACTCGCTCTGAGCTCGCCCTGGCGAGTTAACTTCAATTTTTCTTCAAATTTCTGCACAAATGTTGAGATTTAGGGAAACTTAATTGAAAGAAATGACTTAAACAAATATGTACATTTAAGTGAGGAAAAACTAAAGAATATCTTACAAAATAGTTAATAAGTGCTTAAAATATATATGTAATTTGAGCTACTTTTTGGCACTTATCAGAACGCAGCAAAGCATTGTGCCCCGCGCCAGACCAGTATTTGAGTGCAAATTAAATTCTGACTTTGGAAAGATAACATTTCAAGGCATACTCAACAAATTCTCCACCTTGCAATTAAATCGATGGTGATGCCAACTTCCTATCAATCATCTTGTTGAACCACCTTGCTTCTCTCTCCAACCTTCAATTACTATTCAAGACACCAGATCTTGCCGCGAAATGTCTTCCGCCCTCTTGAAGATCTTGCCTCCAACTACCGGAGGAATTTTAGATAGCTCCACAAGTTTCCACCATAACATCTTCAGCCCCCGGAGTGTTCCACCCCATCCTCTCGAAGAAACGCTTGCCTCTAAATGTCCTTGGATTTTTAGGACAACACTACAAGTTACACCATACCCTCTCCAACCCCAGATTGTTCCTTTCCGTCCTCCTGAAGAATTTCTTGCCTTCAACTATCCTTGAATTTTTAGAATAGCCCTACAAGCCTCAACATACATTCTTCAACCCCAAGAATGTCTTTCGTACTCTTTAAGAACTTGTATCCAACTACTTTGGAATTTTAGGTAGTCCCACAAGCTACAAAGTCTGATTATTATTGTTCCCAATTGCTTACCTGAAGATCTTCCAAGTTCTGCACTTTTTCAGCCTCAATGGGAACATAACACACAAGGTATTCATAGCAATACTTCTTTGGTGCAACAATACCACTATCTTCCCTATCTTTCAATAGATATCTAAGAGTTAATGTTGATTGTCTTCTTATAGTCTCACTAATAAAAGACTCCACCTCAAACTGAGTTTCCTCCACCAAAGTCTTGAACAAGTATATCCACTATGCTTTCCTCCTTGTAACTTACAAAACTCTTCAAAATGCTCTGAAACAACCTTCAAGCCATTGTTAGTCTCCAAAAATTTCAGTTCAATCCCATAACCTAGTAAAACTTGTTTCGCTAGTCCAACTAAACACATGTCACTAACAAGTACCGTCCTGAAATCTCATAAGTCAACCATCATTAAGAGAACCACCATTAGCAAGAGATGCATGACCAATAATAGTAAAACCAACTAACAAGTATAAACCACACTCCTTGGTCCCTCTATCTACTAGCTTTTCATCAAGAGAAATTTCTATAATCACATGCTCAATTCTAGTTTTATAACCTAGATCATCAAACACGCTTATAGGCAATAAATTCCGCCAAAGTTTAGGAGCATACCTCACATCATGTTAAAAGAACTCACGATTGTCAAACATCATAAGAGAAATTGAATCCATACCTTGAACCTTACAAGTTTCAAAGTATTCTTTCTTCGAACACATGTGATAGGAGCATCCAGAGTCCACGACCCAATTCTCCATTGGTTCCCAACTTCACACCACTAACGCCTGCGCATCCTCATAACTGATTCACTATGGACTTAACTGTACCATCCTAGATAGATAAAGTTTGTTATTTCAGACATAACCCAAGTATCCTTAGGACCGCCTGTCCAGGATGATATCGAGTATTATTATCACTGTCTCTTCAGGCTGATGTCGAGTACTATTACCACTGCTTCTCCAGATGACCTTCTTCGTGATTAACTTTTTATCTCCGAGGCACCGATAATAACACTCCATATTTTATCCATCATCCCGAACATTAAAATTGCTTTCATCTTCACTTTCCATAATTCCAAATTGTCTCTGGAAAGTCCTTGATCTCTCACTTCCCATTGTGCTCACTTCAAATTGTTCTGATTACTCCACGGTGTGAGCTAATTGTTGTGAATTCGTCTAAAAACACACCAATAAAATACTTGATGTGTGAAGCAAAAGAATGGCAACCAATAATAAGTGATAAAAGCAATAAAGGAGAAAGAAAGAACACACGATATTTGTTTATCCAGTTCAGTCAAACAATGACCTACTCTGGGGGAGAGAGCAACTCTCTGTTCCACTATATCAGTGAATTTGGTTACAATGAGATTTCAAAAGTTATTACAAGAATTAACCTTCAATCCTAATTCTACATTTTTCTCAAATCTCTTCATATGGCCAAAAGACTCAATGATTTAGGCGACCCAAGATGAACCCAAGAATAATTTGTCCAACCCCTAGACTCGTACCAAGAGAAAACCTCTTTAGTTTATCTCTAAAACTCCAGCCTTTGTGTGGTTCGAACCCCGATCCTAGCGTCCGGCCTAACAATTTCGGCAATTTCTTGCCAGTTGACCTATGACTTGTAGACCATAGGCATTATTTTTTATTAAATGATTTTATTCACTAGAATTAATCCTATAATACATTTTACTTGTGCATAAACATGTTTGCATTATTCCAACAAGTAACTTTACCATGGTTCAAATAGAAAACAATTACCGATACCGTCATGAAACGTTAAAAATGTAATTAAAAACTAGGAGTAATGAAAAGATAAAAAAGAAAATATATCCTTTATCATCACGAAAGGTTAATTTAATAATAATGAATAGTAAAGAGGAAAACGCAAAACTCTTATATATGTAAGAGATATTTAATAATAGTTATAGTTTTATAAAGAATTTTATAACTTCATGAATGCGAAAAAATATTAAATTATTTTTAGGAGAGCGCGAATTCTATACCCTATAAAAAGATTAACTCATTCTATTTTTTACATACAAAGAGAAAAAAATATGGCTAAAACTCTCAAATTTGTTTATGCTATAATTCTATTACATTTCATATTTTTTGTCGCAGCGGAAGCCGGTCAAGGTAACTCATTTCTTCATCCTTTTTAATTTTCCTTCTTTACTTTGTACTTGTTGCATAATCTCTTATAATTTTAGTAACATTATTTTATTATCTTTTCTTATTACAGAAATTATAGAATGTAAAGAAGATAGCGATTGTCCAATATCTTGGCATGAGTTTTTTTGGTATAGGTGCTTTGTTTATAAATGTAAATGGGTTTTAAGGTATTCCATCTGATTCTATGAGTTTCACATGCAGAAGAATGAGATTGTGTGATATCAAAATAAATGTTTCGTATACCTTATGATAAAATATTTCATTAGTTGTCATTTATTTATTGTAATGCCACCCAATAATATTTTCTTTCCCTAATTTTATGTACCATGTATGTATATTGTGTGTCAAAAAAAATAAAATAAAGAACTTTGTATGTATATATTCTTGTATTTTAAGATGATGGTAAGGTTGCATAAAAAACTTTATGGTAAGGCAACAAAGAGTATTATTTAGATTATCTTCTCTTTTGATTTTGGAGATATTACATGGCATCCAATCCAGGAATATCACACATTATTTCCAACTACACCTATAAGAATAACTTTGATAGTACGTTATGTTGAAAAATATATATTTTCTTACTCCAAAGCCTATAATTTTTTTTATGCCATAATATTATATTATTACACTTATCATTTTCAAACACTTCAATTTATATTTCATTTATCTATTTAATTGAATTTATCTTGTAATTTCTAAAATTTATCATTCTACATGATGATTAAAGAAATTTTAGAATAGATCGAGCTAGAATAATACAAATAAGATAAATAAATTTGTCGAAAAGAATAATTACTATTAGATCAACCTTTCAACTAAGTAGCATATACTTACTATATATAAACTAAATCGATATAGTAACTAAAGAAATACATCTATATATCTCACTCACGCAACACCAACTACAATATACATATGATTGTTATTTCTTCCTCTTATTAGAAATCCACACCATAGAAGTACATGCAAAAAATGGAAACACATTCTCTACCTAACTCTTCGGATAAATAAACAAACGAAAAGAAATAAGAAAGGGAAGGGTCAAATAAGAAGGAGCCAAGGAGAGGAAAAGATAGAATAGAGAGATAACTAGACGTGTAAAATTTTGTAATTTTCAGGATTGTACGTTGTTCTTTATTTGAATTTTCAGAATTTTACACGTCCACTAAGTAAAAAAAGAAGAAGAGAGAATTGCTCAAATTTCTATCATGTGTTTTTGTGTCCCTTAATTCCTATTTTGTTCGATCCCTTAATTAGTTACAACAAAAAGTGTCCAATGCGCGATTGGGAGGGGGCTGGAATCATTTGATGGCACATCTGACCCCGAACCAGATTCAACTGGTGGTGAAACAAAAAAAGAAAAGTGTCCAATGCAGTCCACTGCCCATCAAATCAACTCTCTTACACACATCACTGAACATCACAAAATGTCACAAGCACATGACTTTCAACCCAAGCTTCCTCTTGACGACACATTTTGCTTGTAGATGAATTTCACTATGAACCGGAATACCTAAAATTAATTTTGTCAACAACGATCCTTCTCTAACTAATGAATTATTTATTTTTCAACAATTTTTTCATTCCCTAACATAGAAAAATATAACGAGTTCAGATTCTCTATTCTCTTTTAAGTCTATAACTGATTTCACTAAAACAAGGATAAAATCATTTTTGCATTTTTAAAAGATATTTATGTAACATAAGATAAATCAACACCCTTTTATCAACAAAAAAAGAAAAAAGAAAAATCAACTCCTTACAAAATATTTATGTAACATAAGTATATTGCATAACGAGCATGTTTACCACAACTTTTATAATTAAACATACAATTAAAATGGTACTGTAAATGGTAAACAAATGAAAAAGAACAATAAGCCACTAAGCCCTAATTCTAGTTACACCAAAACTGCGGGTCTTAATTAGGTGAATTTCTTTTGGCACCCTATGTGTTTCTTGCATGTCATGCTAATTTTCACTTTTATCCTTCCGCTACTTAAATAACTAAACAATAATGGTAAGTAGAAGTACATCAAACACTGACTGGTGAAGTGAACTCGGATCACAACCCAATATGGCCTAAAATTAACAAGCTTCGGCACTAAGATTAGAAGTCAGAAGCTAGTAAAGAGGAAAAACTAATGACCTCTGCATCCTTCAAAAGAACAAATTTGTGAGCTTTATAGTTGGTAACGCATAAAAAGCTGCTACTATTCAATGGAAGCAAAATACCGTCTCCAAAATTTCTGATACATTTATCTTTTAATGCTAAAAACTAATCAGATAGCTTAAGGAAGAAGGAAGTACACCATCAGCTAACAATCAAAAGCCAACTAACATCGATCTAGCGCTTCATCACAAACAGATTAATCAGCTTGTGCCATTATGTCCACAATTATTTTCCTGGTTTGGTTTCCCACTGCAACAGTAGAAATGTGGAAGCCTGACACGACCACAGCCCCTGCAGAAGTGAAGTTATTAATCACATATGAAATTTTTAACTAGAAAAATACATGAATTTAATTAGTCGGTCTTATAGCAATAATAGACTCACAATCTCATACAATACTTAATAAACTAATCAATGTATGTCGTGTATACAATAGACATGCTTTTGAATTTGTTCGTGCGACCAAGTAATAAATCCTTCCTAGGAAGGTAGTCAAATGACTCAAATCCCATGAATTACCACGTAAACCCGCTTTTTCATTTACTCTTTTGTCATCAACAAGCTAAGAAGAAAAAGAAGGATTGAATTTTAACCTGTATCCCCCCTTTGTCTTCCTAGAATTATGCACATATATGATGTTCATAGAATCTAATAGATAAATCATTTTCAACCCAACACAATATGACTACGAATATATGTACAGTTAAGCTTTCACAATTTCAGAACAAGGCTCACTTAAGACAAAAGACACATATAGCACAGCTAAATTTGTTAAAGAGAAACGGAAAGCAATAAATGAAACGTGTTATGTTGTAAAGAAAATCAAAACTGAGTTAAGCATAAGCTACAACGAATATGTGCTAATGGACCTAGTCCAACAAATGTGCTACTTTTATAATAAAAATGAGCAAAACCATTAGAATATCATAAATCCTACACACACATCGATAACGTTTTTCTTTTAATGGCCTGTCAAACTCATGTATGTATAAAAATAAATTTATTTGCGTTGTTCTCTTATGGCATCTATTTAAACTCAATTTTCAAGCTATTTTGATCAAACAAAAAACTTTCAAAATTCTACATCCTATATAATATTTTGGAAAAATGTTAATTATAGTACCAACTGTCCTACAGGCTACAACAAGTGAAAAACTATTTATAGTTAAATATTGATACACAGGTATGTAATCTGTTTGTGTCAAAAAAAAAAGATTCCTAATCTGCTTTAGGACCAATTCTTATGTCTAATAACTCAACTACTTGTTAAAGAAATGTTGTCCCACATTAACCTATGCATCAATACAAAGATGACTGTTATACGGGCCACAACAAGTGAAAAACTAAACATAGTAAAATGTTAACACATAGGTATGTAATCTTTAAAACCACTTCTTATGTCTAATTACTACTCAACTAATATTTAGAGAAATGGTGTCCCCTTCAATATATGTATCAATACAGAGATGAAATAGAATGATATTGTCAGAAACTAAAGAACTTTTCTGAAAAGTTTAAATACCAATAATACAAACTAGAAACAGTTTATGACAAATAGCTCCATACAGTTAAAAAATAAAAAATGGTTCATATCAGCATATTTGCGACTTTATAGATCATTTCGTTAAGAAGCAGCATCATAGTGTACAAGTCTCCCAGCTAGTGAGATTTGAGGATGAGAGTAAATAAATAATCAAGAAACCAACAACAATTGTTTGGAGATATGCAGTGTAGGTAACTCATTTGGCCTCCTCTAAGGCTCATCCTATCCTCTACATATTATTTTTTAAAAATAAAAACTCGGTATCTAGCCGAACGATCGTCTAATCGAGGGGTCCAATCCTACCGTCCACTTGTGGGGGACCTGTTTAAATCTAGAGCAAAGCTCTATATGGAATAGCCCATCGAAATTGGCACCAGGGGGAATCAAACCTGAAACCTTGAGAGGACCACACTCTAAGGTCCCAAACCAACACCACTAGGCCAACCCAACCCAAGTGGGTTCCTCTACATATTATTATTACTATTTACTATACATAAATTTTTTTTCTTTCTCAACTATTATTTATTTGTGGGTTTGACTAATGACGGAAGAGATTGCGTGAAAATGATATGCAATGAACCAATAGTTGGTTAAATTTAATAGAGAGCAATCAGTTTTAACTGAACATTTGCACTCCAAACTTTGGCTCAGTTTAGAAGCATATTTCACCCTAGTCCCTAAGAATAAAGAAACTCCACCAGTCCCGGACGAGTCACTTTTTCTCCAACATATCTATAACTATAATGGTTGGTTAAGGAATATAGAACAATGAAAACTATTTAGCTGAAATATCTTATGTTGAAGGACTCTAGTACAATTTAATAAAAAGAAATGACCACATATTTGCACAACATATATAGCAAAAAACTGCAAGCATTAACAGTAAACAAAACCTTACTTGCACAGGACAAGCACAGGAACAGGTTTGAGAGCTTTTGGTCCATTTCTTATTCCTCTTTTATGAGGAGAAGTCTACATGAAAAACAAAACCATCACAAAAAAAGTTATAAAATGGAAAATTGAAAAATTCATCAATAAAATTCAACATTTTGTCTATAGTGTCTAGCAAAAAACAGGAAGAATTTATGAAGATACCTTACCTTCCGTTTTGGGACAGCCATAAGTTCCATAGAGCCACCACCAAAAGAGAAAATTGGGGAACTAAATTCAGGTAAAACGGGTTGTACTGAATGAATCCCATGGTTAATGCTCCCAGCTAAAGGAGGAGATTGAGGAATGGAATGAATCAACCTATTGAACCCTAAAAAGCTATCCAATTTCCTTCTAGCGTCCCTTACAATAGCGATTCGCATTGTCATTTCTGTGGTTAAACAACAAGTTCGATCTGGTGGCTATTCAAGATAGTACGAGAGAGAGAGAGAGAGAGAGAGAGAGAGAGAGAGAGAGAGAGAGAGAGACGAAGCAGATTCCACACAAAAATCTGCAGAACGTGATTCTAGGCCCAAACTCCCCCAAAATGAAATTGTTTCTCCACCAAACTGAAGCTCCTGTTTTTATTTTTCTTTCTTCTTTTGCCTCACTGCTTATTACTCGGGGTCGCGGTCTTACGCATTTTCCATTTTATCATTCTGCTGTTTAATAGCGAACGTTATAATAGTAAGGTGTTTTTGTGTATCTGCTAGTTAAGTAACGAATAGAAGTATTTTGGTAAAATTGTAGGGCATGCGAGAAAATGGATAGGGTGACAAATATATTTTCCTTTTTTATATATTTTATTTATTGTCGTGCCGTCTGCTTTGTATGATAAATTGCAAATCCTGATTCTTGAGAATTGCTCTTTATCCCCGTATAGACATTTGGGTTTTTCCAAAATTCTAAAATATCTCTGATTTTGGATTCAGTTACATTTGTATTATATATTATGAAATATACATATATTTGGATTATACGCTCCGAAAATGCTTAGCTTCGTATTGTTGACTCTGAGGTTGATTTATACAGGGAAATTCAAAAACCAATTACCAGTTAACTTCAAAAATTTGTTGATATAGGATAATTTTGTGCGTCATTTCACATATGCTTCTGTTGACTTGTTTCAGATCATATCTTCCAAAACTAACTAAGATTTTGGAACTTATCTTCCAAAACGCTACTATTGATTTGTTTCGGATCCTATCTTCTAAAATATATGAAGATTTCGGATTGTACAATTCAAATCAATCCGAGTCCAAAATCATGGGCATTTTTAAGTTTTTGGGGGACGCGAGAGCAATGTGGAGGTCTAAATTATATAGTTTAAGTGGGTTACAATTGAAATGATTTTTCTTTTAAACTTGACCCACATGTTTTCTTGCATACAAAAGCTTCATTTTCTTAATACCAAAAAGAATAAGAGAATTTTTTATTTGGCCATGTTAAATTAAACAAATACACATGTTTGTTTTTTGAACAGAAATACACATGTTTGATACTTAACTAACAAACATAGTCTATTACATAAATAACGTTTATAATTTCACAAACCCCCAAAGACACCCTGAGAATATGTGAATTTTTTTCTTCCATCCACAACTTAAGTAACAGATCGGATTAAATTATTCGCTACTTAAGTAGTGGACTGTTATAATGTACATCGCGGACTGTCACACAAAGATAGCCTCAATCTGCAGATTTTTAGACAGTTATGTAACTCCCTCTTTAAAACTTTTTTGGACAACTCCAATCTATAATCTTCGCAAGCACTCTTAACAGATTATTACTTCAATCCGAAAAACACAGGCTTACCAACCTTGAATTTACTAACCATGACCCAGCCCCAAGATAATACCTTAATGTGAGCAACAATGTTTTCAGCACAAGCAACTTTGCCCTTAAAGATAACCTTGTTCCTCACCAGACATAAACACCAAACTACTACTACCCAAATTAAATGGTGTGCCCTTGTTCTACAAACCTCGGCCATTAGCCTGCTATGATAATGAAAAATGTTCGAAAGGTTCCAACCGTAAAACATAATTCACTCCCAGCCAACTATATACTTGGATTCACACATTTAAACTCAATGAACATTGAAAAAATAGCTGGCTAACTTTCATCATACAGAAAACACAGAATCTATCATGATTGGATATGAGTGTACCTTTACTAAATAAAGCTTCCCAAGTTACAATGTGTGAGGAGCACTCTCCAAGCAAAGATTAAGGCATTTGAATGAAATGACTACCTTGTAGAATCAGTTTGTAATCTTAGATTATTTTAAATTATCTCTTAGGATTAGTTTCTATGTTACTCACTTGGTTATTAGTATTTCTTAGGAGTCTTTCCTCATAAATAGGGATTAATATTTAGTCTTTTGCATCAAACTACTATAATTTATTATCAATAATTATTAAATCTCTTATTGGGTGCGTTTGTTTTAGATTTTTTTAAGAAAAAATCTATTTTTTTCTTAAAAAAATCCATTTTATAAGCTTTATAGTGTTTGTTATAGATTTTTGTAAAAATCATTTTTAGCCCCAAAATGAAAAGCTATTTCTAATAGCTTTTCAAGAATCTATTTTTTTTAAAACTAAGGAACCTAAGTTTAGGAACTTCCTATTTTAAAAAAAAATAGATTTTTATGATTGTAAACAAACACAAAGTAGCTTTAGATTTTCTTCAAAATCTCTACAAAAATCTCTAGATTTTTAAAAAAAAAATCATTTTTTTTAAAGCTTAAACTAACGCACCCATTATTTCTCTCGTCTTTTTATCTGAAATCCATAACTTGACGCACCACACATCAAAGAATCCTAGTGCATCCCACAGAAACTATCTTGGAACTTGAAGTTCTTCAAGAAGTGCCTGCATAAGCTTTTAACCATGTAAATAAGCATAAGCATTTTCATTTCTTCATTCAACTTTATCTACAATCATAAGCATTTTCATTTTTTCTCTAAACAGAATGTAAAATAAATAAATAAATAAATAAATAGAAGGAAAAAGAAAGATCAATACATAGCATTCAACTGCATTCAGAATAGCATCATGATCTTTAACCTTTTTTCGAAAGCAACTTCACAAGAATATTACATTCTTCTTGCATCTTGTTATTGACATTGTGTTGGCTTCTTCAAATTGTAAAATTCTTAAAGAGCATATATAAATGGAAAAAGGAAGGAAGAATGGAGATTAAGAAGAGTAAGGAAAAAATGATAACAAAGAACATAAGTAAATTAGATGCTTTAATAGACTTAATTTGAGAGAAGACATGAATAATGTCACTTGCAAGATATCTCGCGAAATGGAAGTAGTCACCAATCAAGGAAATTCTAGCAGAAAGGACGATGAAGTTATGATATTTCAATTTACATATATTTCCTCGTGTCTAAACAAATTGAATCATATGAAAAGTGAAAAGTACCTATTCTCCTTAAGTTAAGTCCTTATTTTGACAAGAACCAGACTCAAAAATTGGTAGCAATCTGTTTTTTTTTTTTTCCAGTTAATTATTCACAGTTACTACTTCTGCTGTATTGCTACCTCGTTGAAGAGTAAAATTCAGCTCTTTTAGAGTCTTATGATATAGAGTAACACAATGTGTGGCTGATCTCCCACAGCAAATATGAAATTAACCACTGACCTGGACTTGACTCCAGCCACATTCTTTAATCATTCTTTTACCATCTATCAAGTTTCGCATAGTATTCGCCTCCTTCCACTTACCAATGGAGTTATACAAATTAGCCATTAATACACAACTTGCAGAACTTTTTGGACTATCGTCTAATAACTTGCAGCTGCAAGCTCTCCCAGCTCAACATTGCCATGGATCCTACAAGCACTAAGCAATGGACCCAAAGCTTGGGCTTGGACTTCCGGTGGCATCGCCTCAACTGCATCTAAAGCTCGGTCAAGTTGCCCAACTCGGCCGAGAAGATCTACCAAACAAGTATAATGTTCTATTGTAGGAGTTATTCCAAAATCTGTTTGCATACTTTTGAAGTACTTTAATCCCTCTTCTGCCAATCCGGAATGGCTACATGCTAGCAAAAGACTAGTATAAACAATGGCATCCGGTTTTATCCCTTCTAAAGTTGTCATTTTTTCAAAGAGGTTAATAGCTTCATTCGCCATTCCATGGATGGCATAACTATTTATCATGGAAGTCCAAGTGGTTAAATCTTTATTTTTGACCCTTTCAAATACTTCTCCTGCTTTATTGATGTTACCACATTTAGAGTACATATGTATGAGAGACGCTTGGACTTGTTGGTCGAACTGAAATCCGTTTTCAAAAACGTATTGTTCGATCTCTTGTCCAATGTTAAGTGATCCGCAATTAGCACAGGCTGATAAAACAGTTGCAAGGGTTGCTCCATTTGGTCTATTTTCTGTTCTTACCATCCTTCTAAAGAGATCCAATGCTTCCTTTGGATGATCTGAACGGGCATATCCTGCAATGATTGACGTCCATGATAGAACATTCTTTCGAAAGATTGCATCAAATATCATTCTAGAAGATGTAAGGTTACTGCACTTTGCATACATAGTTATAAGTAAGTTTTCAATGGAATCCTCTTTATCACACCCATATTTGAGTGCAAGAGAGTGAACTGATGAAGCTAGCAAAAAGTCTCCTAATTGAATGCAACCAGAAATAAGATTTAGAAACACAACAAAGTCAATGACAATACTTTGATGCCGCATTTGATTGAATAACTTAAACGCTTCCGCCACATCCCCAACTTTCACATAACCCCCCATGATAGTTGTCCAAGAAACTATTGACTTTTCATCCATAAAGTCGAAAACTTTCCTTGCTTCATCCATTTGTCCAAACTGAGCATACATACCCATTAATGAATTATCCAAAGATACCTCAAAACACACAAGTCCACGTTTAACAACGCAACAATGTATTGACATACCCTGCCAAAGAAACTCAAAAGACTTCATATCAAAAGAAAACCCCGATAAAATAGAAACAAACGTAGACGAACTTGGTTCAAAACCAATAACCAACATCTCTTTCAAGAGATTCAACGCCTTATCCATCAAAGACTCACGACAGTAAGCCGAAATCACAGCGTTCCATGAGACAACACTTCTTTGAGGCATTTCATCAAACACCTTTCTTGCAGATTCAATAACCGAACACTTCGAGTACATATCAACAAGTGAAGTTTGAACAAAGGTATCAGCTTGGAACCCAAGTCTAAAGACATGTCCATGAAGCATTGTACCGTGTGGAATGGAAAATAGATTGGAACATGACTTGAGGAGTAAAGGGTATGTGAAGGTGTTGCCATGGACACAAGAATGGTGCATAAAAGAATATATTTTTAAGGTTTCTGTGAAGAACCCATTATTTGTAGAGTCTCTAATCATCAAGTTCCATAGGTAAAGGGGTCTTTGCCTTTGGAAGTTGGCAAAAGTTGAAGGACGCAGTGGCATTTACTTTTCAGTTTCTGGGCATTGTTTGTCCATTCCAAATTTCCAATACTGTATTAATTAAATAGGTCAATTGTTTTTACCAAAAAAAAAAATAGGTCAACTTTTATAAGAAATTTTATACTACTTACAAAATAACAATAATTAAGAAATTTATATATACTTTTTATTTACAATAGAGCTGAGAATAAACTCCGGCCTCTAGCATAGAGCTAATTCATTACTAGATTAAAATTAGTGGTTTAAGAAAAGTTTTTTTTTTAAAAAATTTTATACTAAATTTGTGAATAATATACATTCTTTTTTCAAAATTACACTTTAATTTTTAAGAGAAAGAAAATATGATCTTTTATTTTTTTAATTAAGAGTATTTTTGTGAAAATTTAATTAATACACCTGAAATTTTGAAAAGGGTCTTATAACCTAGGACAACAAAATTTTGCAAAAAATGTCATATATATCGAAATGGATGTAATATTCATTTATGGTTTGTTTGGTGCGCAAGATATAATAGCAACATAATAAGATATAAATCATGATAAATATTAAATATGATATAAGTAGAATGTGATATATTGGAACAAATATAATATCATATATTTGATACATACAAGATAACAAACATAATATCTATCGTATTATATTTTTTATACATACCTTGGAAAACAATTATTTCTTTTCTACACAATTTAGACAAGTCATCAAATAATTAGACATAGTTTTAAGTAAAAATCATGACAAAGAAATGAGTTTTATTTTTATATGAATCATGATTAAATAAATAACTCAATTATAAACTAAATAGAAATGTTGTTATTTATTTTTAGAGGCTGCGAATTTAATTAAGTTCTTTATTATTGCAAGAACCATAAATCGTTTAAACTTTAATCAAGAGATTAAATTTAAGTGATTAATGAATTCTCCTAAGACAAATTCTTCCTAAAAATTCAAACTTGATTACCGGTAGAAACAATTCTTAGCCGCGGGTGAAACTCTAGATTACCATGACACTGCTCATTTGATTGGACTTTGTATTATATATGGGGTGAAATTTTTAGCCACTAGACTACTTGATCAAATAAATAAAAAAGAAAAATAATACTGTAGTACTATAAAAAAAATTATCCAAATAAATATATTTTATATTTTCCTGGATTCTCATGGCATGGTTGTTTGGACAGAAATTGATACATTGAAAGATTGGGTTTGGATGTGTTTTGTGTTCCTTGCTCTGTTTCACACTTAGCATATCATATATCGCACCGCAGAGAGAGAGAGGGTTTTCCATTTTGAAAAGAAAATCTTGTCGTTCAAACATCATTATCTTCAACCATACCACAATGTCATTTTCAAACTTCACCTCTCATTTTCCTGTCACTCCCAATTTTCATCAACTTCCAAACCCTAATTTCATTCCTTCAGCTTCTAACTCAACAACAACAACAAGAAGAAGGTTATACTCTCAATTGCATCACCAAGATGACAAACACATTACTCTTGTTTCCTCATTCAATCAATTGCTCCATCACAAAAATCCTACTCCATCCATTATCCAATTTAACAAAATTCTAGGTTCCCTTGTTAAGCTCAAGCGATACTCCACTGTTCTTTCACTTCATCGACAGCTGGAATTTAAAGGAATTTCCTCAGATTTAGTCACTTCCAACATTTTGATCAATTGTTTTTCTCAATTGGATCAAATCTCTCTTTCCTTTTCTGTATTTGCCAACATTCTTAAGAAGGGTTATCATCCAGATGCCATAACTTTGACTACACTCATCAAGGGTCTCTGTCTCAAAGGTCAGATCCATGAAGCATTGCACTTTCATGATAAGGTCGTAGCACAGGGATTCCGGTTAGATCAAGTTAGTTATGGGACCTTGATCAATGGTTTATGTAAAGTTGGACAAACAAGAGCTGCCCTACAACTTCTGAGACGAGTTGATGGGAAACTGGTTCAACCTAATGTGGTAATGTACAACACGATTATTGATAGTATGTGCAAGGATAAACTTGTTAATCATGCTTTTGATTTATTTTCTGAAATGTCTGCTAAGAGAATTTCTCCTACTGTTGTCACTTATAGCACTTTAATTAGTGGCTTCTGCATTGTGGGTCAATTGAAACATGCAATTGGTTTGTTAAATAAAATGACATTGGAAAACATCAACCCAAATGTTTATACCTTTAATATATTGGTTGATGCACTTTGTAAAGAAGGAAAAGTGAAAGAAGCTAAAAATGTGTTTGCTATGATGATGAGAAAAGGTGTTAAACCTGATGTTGTTACTTATAGCTCTTTAATGGATGGATATTGCTTAGTTAAAGAAATTAACAAGGCCAACAATATATTCAACACTATGGCTCAGATGGGAGTGGCTCCTAACACTCGGAGCTACAGTATCATGATTAATGGATTTTGTAAGATTAAAATGGTAGATGAAGCCATGAATCTCTTCAATGAAATGCTTTGCAGAAAAATTATTCCTAATGTGGTAACGTACAATTCCCTTATTGATGGTTTGTGCAAATCAGGAAGAATCTTATATGCTTTGGAGCTTGTCGATGAGATGCATGATAGAGGCCAACCATCTGATATATTAACTTACAATTCTATATTGGATGGTTTATTCAAAAATAATAATTTTGACGAGGCAATTGAATTATTAACAAAACTCATAGAACATGGTATTCCACTAGATACGTACACGTACAATATTCTTATTAATGGATTGTGTAAAGGTGGGAGATTGGAGGATGCACTAAAGGTTTTTGAAGATCTTTTGGTCAAAGGCTACAATCTAGATGTTTTGATTTATACCGCTATGGTCATGGGATTTTGCAACGAGGGCTTGTTTGACGAAGCATTGACCATGCTATCAATAATGAAAGGCGATGGTTGCATTCCGACTACTAAAACTTACAATGCTATATTGGATGGTTTATTCAAAAATCATAATTTTGACAAGGCAATTGAATTATTAACAGAAGTTATAGAAAATGGTATTCCACTAGATATGTGTACGTACAATATTCTTATTGATGGATTGTGTAAAGGTGGGAGATTGGAGGATGCACTAAAGGTTTTTGAAGATCTTTTGGTCAAAGGCTACAATCTAGATATGTACACGTACAATATTCTTATTGATGGATTGTGTAAAGGTGGGAGATTGGAGGATGCACTAAAGGTTTTTGAAGATATTTTGGTCAAAGGCTACAATCTAGATGTCTTGACTTATACCGGTATGGTCATGGGATTTTGCAACGAGGGCTTTTTTGACGAAGCATTGACCATGCTATCAATAATGAAAGGCAATGGTTGCTTTCCGAGTACTAAAACTTATGAAACAATTATTCATTCCCTCTTTGAAAATGGTGAAATTGATAAAATAGAGAAAATTCTTCGTGAAATGGTTGCGAGAGATCTACCATATGATCAAAACTAGGTAAAATGTTTTTCTATTTATAAATTAATATTATTTTGACTTTATGTTTCGACATTATTTCATCATTTCATTTAGGTAGCTGCTTCACCTAATGGGAAATAAGGCTTTAGTTATTGTTGTTTCTTTTGTTCAGTGTTTTTATACTTGACAAACTGATAGATTTTGATTAAAAGAATTCAATAAGTGATTTAAAAGAGCTGCTCACATTCATACAGATGTTAGTGCATTTGTAGTCTGCTATTATGTTCAAGACTTTAAGCAAGCATCTTAAAAAAGCCTGAATAGGACAGATACAACCTATTATTTTATTGATTTGTTTTTTTTCAATTCATTTAGCTCTAAACTCTGCTCGATTTACTTGGCAGCAGCTAATTCTGTTATTATTTTAGTCTCAGAATCATGTTTTCATCAATAAAATGGATTGCTTTTTGTTCATATATTTAGCTAGTAGGGTTCCTTCTCTTAAAGAAGTGTGTCATTGGATACCTCCAAAGTAGTTTTCCGTGTTCTGTCGATCTTATCTGTCTCAAGTATATATACAAGTATACGAATAGTTGATGTCACAAGAAATTCTGTTTTGTGGGAGCTCTGTTTTCTACAGTTTTTGTTTCTGATGTACTTATAGCGAGTCTCGCATTTCACGCTTTTCAAAGGTCTTAGAACAATTATAACTAATTTCACTATTTTTGCAAAAGCTCTTCATGAAAGCATACTGAGAGGGGAAATAAATATAGCATGATCAGTGAAAGAGATGACACGCCCTTTGCAAGTTAATACATAAGAATGCCTCACGAATGTTTATTACTACCTAGTCCCTAAATATAGGACCCTTTGAGTAAACCATGATACTTAATAAAGTTGATTGTGGTATTATGTTTGTTGACAAATGGTATTGCTTTTACAATTGTCTCCTCCAAGAAAGAGATATAGTTAATGTTTTCATTAACTAGATATTTTTAGCCATTGCCATTTTGTCAATAGTAGGAATCTGCTGTAAAATCGATAATGTAGTTGTAACTGTATGAACTCTAAATTTCTTCATTGTACTGGCTCGGATATCATGTGCTTTTAGGTGAAAGCATTTGAATGGTTTTTTATGCTATATCTTCGACAAACTATTGAAAGGTGCATAGTGCAAATATTGTCTTAGAGCATTTGAGAGGAGAGATATGTAAGTATTAGATAATTTGCAAATGTTTTACTATTTTATTTTATCTAGTCATGAAGTTATATATTTACTTACTATTAAACGTAATTGAAATTAAGAACAAGGGGTATTGGTCATAGGAAAACGGGTTGATTAAGATTTGACTTGTTGAGCATGTGTTAGGGCAACTATATTGAACTGGCACAAAACAAGTAACTTCAGTTTTATTTTTATTTTGTAATATTTTTGCTTTGGAATAATAAATCTAGCTACAATCCTTTACTTGTACATATTTGGAATAAGATTTGGCTTGTTGAACATGTGTTAGATACTCACTTTGTGTATAAGTACATAAAGTTAAAAATTGTGATCCTTGTATATATATACACATGATGTGCTGATTAGGCTCTGGTAACCACACATGTCTGGATTTCCTGCTGTTACAGCAAGATGCAGTAACAGATTAGGACCAATTGATCTAAATCGTGCAGCTGAGATCGTTTGCAGTAATTTTAAGATTGTATTAATCTGAACCGTCCAATCTGTAATTGATGACTGAGATCTTATACAGCGTGAAAACTGTGTTGTTTTCTACAACAGGGAATCTGAATCCGTAACCACACACTTTGCAGTTTGTATTCAAATGAGATACTTTATGAGTTTCATTGATTCTATTGTTATTGCAAGTTACACATACAAGTAGTTATATAAGTTTTTAAGTTTTTATTAACAGTGGGATTTTATGGAATTGATTTGTAAATGAAGGAGAAATGTGATATTGTTGTAGGGGTTTGAAAAGGATGATTCAGATAGATGCAAATTTGCTTATGAGATGTTTTTATGAGTACAAAAAAATCCTTTTTGAAGAACATTAGAATTAGAAAATCAATCGAGTCACAAGAAATGCAACAAGTACTAGACCCTTCTTGTGTTGGGGTGGGAAGGTTTGGACTAGACGTAATCAAAGTCGTCAATCAGTTTAGTTGCGATAGACAAGTTCTAATGATAGCCAACAGCAACAGAATAGTTGAACTTGCCTTGAAGCAGTGGAAGGAAGTTTTTGCCAAGATGAGAACTATTTAAGGTATGCTGCTGAAGAGTCCTTAAATTTTGTAAAACTTGAACTACGTCATGATCTTGAGGAGGATACTAATCAAATCAAATTGAAATTAGAGATAAAGTTCATATTGAAGTGTTTTGGCAAGATTTGTTTAATGAAGGTAATATTGAAGATGAAGATGTAATAAATGTTGATGTATTGGCTGAGCATCTTGGTTATCTACATTAACTTTTGATTTCTTTCATTGATTATTGATTTAGAATATGGTGGTTGTGTTTTCTTTGGTAACATACTTAAGATATGCATTCATATGCATGCTAACTTTAATCTCTTGTGCGAGTTTAAGGTTAAATTTTGATAAGAAACATGGTTATCAAAGTTATGCTAAGATTTGTCAAAACTGGTAGCTAGTAAGATATGAAAGTATAGTAAACCAGTTCAACTTTATTATAACCATGGGAGCAAATTTGCCAAAATAGTTTTAATAAAACAAATTTATTTTTTGATAATTTTTTAGTGCAGTTTCATATATTTTTTAAAAATATTTTATAATATATTTCTAAATACTTTATTCTAAATAAATTTTATATCTTAGTATAATATCAAACTTAAATATCAAGAAAAAATCAATGGGACTATGCGTTCACAAATATTTTTTTAAGCAACGGAAAAATTAGTTTTTATCGATGATAAATATAAAAATACAGGACAAAAAATTATCATTCATAATTATAATTAATTACAAAAATCAATATGAGACGTATGTTTATCATAAATAACTTTAAAAAAAGAATATGCACTGACAGTATAAAATAAAATAAGTTTACATTGTCAATCAATCACAATAATATTTTCCACCATATTTACCCTACTTAATTCTAATTTCTTGATATGACAATACACATTAAATCATTCTTATTGTTTGTCACTGTAAAATTAATTTAGACTGACAGTGTATGTCCTTTAAACTCTAAATTAAATTTCCAAACTCTTTGATACTTGTAAATAAAAATTCAAATATATTTATTATAATTTACTTAAAATATGAATAGGACAATAGATTAATAAAATAAAGGTGCCAACGAAGACAAACTTGGTTACTCGAGGCATTCTTTCTCCTGACCTCGACCTTTGCGTGACAGGTTGTGTTGGCACTGAGTCTGCGGAACACTTGTTTCTCTCATGTGGCACATTTGGTTCTCTTTGGCCACTAGTTCAGGCATGAATTGGCTTTTCGACGGTATATGCTCACAACCTCTCCGATCATTTTGTTCAGTTCACTTATTCAATTGGTGGTCTCCGTGCTCGGCGGTCCTTTTTTCAGCTCGTCTTGCTGGCTTGTGTGTGGGTTGTGTGGAACGAAAGAAACCTTAGAGTTTTCAGAAATTCAGCGAACTCCGTGCCTCAACTTCTGGACAAAGTCAAGATGTTCTCCTATCGATGGTTGAGGACGACATATGTTATTTTAGCTTCTAGCTTTCATTGTTGGTGGTCGAACCTTTGTTCTGTTTGGGTATCAACTGATTATTGTATCACCTGGTTGTTTTATTTGGATCATTTTGTTAACTGTCGTAGTCCTCCTTGTCACACCTTGTACTGAGGGGGCTACCTGTTCTCGTTGCTTATATATATATATATGTATATTCCATTTTTGGATGTACAAAAAAAAATTTATTCTAAATAAATATTTATAATAAATTTTTAAATAAATATTTTATCTATACCAATATATAAAGATAATAACCCCTTTGGTGTAAACTTTTTTTATTGTCACTTCACTCTATTCAAATATTTGTATATAATGAAAAATAACTTCCACACAAAAATTGATTTTCAGTTTTTTTTCCTTATAAGTCAATTTTTTTTTAAATTTTATTTCTTAATAACTAAGAACAAAAAAAAAAAAGTTAAGCAGTTATCAATTAACAAACATAT
This sequence comes from Trifolium repens, assembly GCA_030408175.1. NCBI lineage: Eukaryota > Viridiplantae > Streptophyta > Magnoliopsida > Fabales > Fabaceae > Trifolium > Trifolium repens. The sequence continues at coordinate 15,552,146 of CP125847.1, forward strand.
TTTTATTGCCCGAAAGAATATTAGGATACCTTCTAGCTCCAGTTCTCTTTGTATATTTTAATCATACCTTTAAATTATAACAACTCAAATAAAAGAGTATTATTAAATACTGTAAATATTTGTGTGTGCGTGTGTTGGAGATTAACACGACAAAGCAAAATTTGGCAGAAAGTGTAAGAGGTGAAAATTCAGCATATAGTAAAGTGAGTTAGAAACACGTCATACATACCTATTAACCGGCTTATCATAAGGAAGACGTTTTGGATTGAAGAAGCGATTCGGTTTCACTAGCAAAATTATGATTTGTATTTAGTTAAGTTTACGTACAAGTTAGGAATTGATTCTGAAGTGTTCAAAGTGCTGATTCAAAGAGTGGAAAAACAGGACAGGACATGAGAATGTTTGGTGAAACAAGAATAGGTGTACCAGATAACATAACAATGAGAGATCCGTTAAGATTTTTTTCATTGATGTTCAAACTTCAAATATGATTGTTGAAAGCTGCCAGAAAAAGGAAAAGTGGAAGTAGGATTGACAGCAAACATTTTTTTATTTTTTATTTTAGGTGTAATTCTTTTGTATTCCTTTTATTTTTTTTATTGGCATCATTGGATACTAGCGATGGAACGAGGAACGAAACAAATGTTAATTATATGTTTATTATTTGAGTTTTATTGATATGCATTGATGGTGTAAAATAATTTTACACGGTCATCCAATAAGAAACCACCAATCTTTCATGTCATATGAAGAAAGTGAGGTAAAGTGGGGTGACGTGACAGAATACATGGTTGTCATTGGTTGACAGTGTAAGTGCATACAAATTAAATCCTTATTATTTCTCTTTATAATTTGATTTCCTATATTTAATTTTATATTTTCTAATTAGTTTTCTAATATTGATTGTCTTCTTCATAAATATGGTGTTGGTAACTAATAACATTGTTCCTCCACTCCGCCACAATTCACAAATTCTAATCCGTCCGTATTCAATTTTGAATCCTCAATTCCATAATTAATAACACAGCACAACCCTCAATTCAATCACAAACCACAATGTCATTTTCAAACTGCACCTATCATTTTCCTGTCACTCTCAATTTTCAACAACTTCCAAACCCTAATTTCATTCCTTGCTTCTCCTCTTCATCTAAATCAACAACAACAACGAGGCCATACTATCAATTGCATCACCAAGATCACCAACACAGCACTACTCTCGTTTCATCATTCAATCAATTGCTTCATCACAATCAGAACAATCTTACCCCATCCATAAACCAATTTAACAAAATTTTAGGTTCCCTTGTTAAGCTCAATCAATACTCAACTGTTGTTTCACTTCATCAACAGATGGAATTTAACGGAATTTCCTCAAACTTAATCACTTCTAACATCTTGATCAATTGTTATTGCCACTTGGGTCAAATTACTTTTGCTTTTTCTATCTTTGCCAATATTCTCAAGATGGGTTATCACCCTGATATCATTACTTTCAATACAATCATCAAGGGTCTATGTCTCAAAGGTCATGTCCATAAATCATTGCACTTTCATGATAAGCTCGTGGCACTGGGTTTCCAGTTAGACCAAGTTAGTTATGGGACATTGATCAATGGATTATGTAAAGTTGGACAAACAAGAAAAGCCCTACAGTTGCTGAGACGAGTTGAAGGGAAACTGGTTCCGCCTGATTTGGTAATGTACAACACGATTATTGATAGTATGTGCAAGGATAAACTTGTTAATCATGCTTTTGATTTATATTCTGAAATGATTGCTAAGACAATTTCTCCTGATGTTTTTACTTACAATGCTTTAATTAATGGCTTTTGCATCGTGGGTCGGTTAAAAGAAGCAATTGATTTGCTTAATAAAATCTTATCGGAAAACATCAACCATGATATTTATACCTTCAATATAATGGTTGATGCATTTTGTAAGGAAGGGAAAATGAAAGAAGCTAAAGTTGTGTTTGCTATGATGATGAGAAAAAGCGTTAAACCCGACGTTGTTACTTATAACTCTTTAATGGATGGATATTGCTTAGTTAAAGAAATTAACAAGGCCAAGGGTATATTCAACACCATGGCCCAATGTGGAGTGACTCCAAATGTTCAGAGCTATAATATTATGATTAATGGATTTTGTAAGGTTAAAATGGTGGATGAAGCCTTAAATCTCTTCAAAGAAATGCGTTGTAGAAACATTATTCCTGATGTGGTAACTTACGGTTCCCTTATTGATGGTTTGGGCAAATCAGGGAGAATCTTAGATGGTTTGGAGCTTGTAGATGAGATGCAGGATAGAGGGCATCCACCTAATATAGTTACTTACAATTCTATATTAGATGCTTTATGCAAAAACCATCATGTTGAAAAGGCAATTGCTTTATTAACAAAAATTAAAGATATGGGTATTCAACCAGACCTGTACACGTATACTATTCTTATTGATGGATTGTGTAAAAGTGGTAGACTAAAGGATGCACAAAAGGTTTTTGAAGATCTTCTGGTCAAAGGCTACAATCTTGATGTCTATACATATACTGCTATGATCCATGGCTTTTGTAACAATGGGTTGCTTGATGAAGCATTGGCCATACTATCAAAAATGAAAGACAATGGTTGCATTCCAAACGCCGCAACATATGAAATTATTATCCGTTCTCTATTTGATAAAGGTGAAAATGATAAGGCAGAGAAACTACTTCGTGAAATGAATTCAAGAGGTCTGTAAGACTAAAACTAGGTATGATATTTGTCTATTGTACATTATTATTTTGAATTTCTGTTTCAACATAGTCTCATCATTTCATTTATGTAGTTGCTTCACCCACTAGAAAGAAGGCTTTTGTTATTTCTTACTTGATCGGTTCCTACTTTAGGGAAATTGGTAGGATATGAAAATTATTGATGTCATAAGAGTGTTGTTGGGTTCAATTTGTACTAATTGTATTACACTTGCTCTAGCCAATGTTATTTTTATCAACAATAGCTAATATCTAGATGGTTTATATAGTAAAAAAATCATTTCAATACAGAAGTTGAATACACGTGATATCTGCGGGAATGGGATCATTGTTACAGGTCAAGAAACTGAAACCAAACTTGTTATGGCTTGGGAAACATAATATCCTGTTATTCCTTGCATTATCATGACCAAAGAAGTAACTTGTTATGGATTGGCTTGTGAGTGTAATACTTGAAATGATTATGTGTGTGTCTACTTATAGACTGGCTTGTAATGAAATCATAAGCTGAAACGTTCTCTGCAATATCTGTATTGCTGCAAAATTCTAATGTATGCACTTTTTGGACTGAATTTGTTGTTCTTAATTGAACTTAAGAAGAGGTATTGGTTGTAGGGTAATTAAGATTTGTTCTGTTGAGCCTATCTTAGAGAGATACTAAATTGAATTGGGACAGAACAAGTAACCTTATTATTATTTTTTTTCTTTCTTTTTAATACGTATACTTCTAAATAAGAGTTCTAATCTTGCGAAGTTTATCTGTTTTAGAATGATAAGGTTAAGGTTGAATTTCTAAGACCTGAATTGTAAACAACAGGCATAAGCTTATCTTAAATTTTGGTTTGAAGTTTTTTAATCTTTTAGAATGATATGGTTAGTAATAGCAAGGTAGGCTAGTATGCTATCTTTTATGCTTCTGTTTGGTTCAATCAATCGAAAATTGTGATTAGGTGATAAAACATTGAATAGCACGAGAAGTGAGTCAAAATCATAGGTTTATTCGCCTTTTCCTTGTCTTTTTTAACTTTAACAAGCTTTGATTTTTCATTGAAAGCTTATCTATCTAATGTAGTTTTCTATGTTCTGTCATTCTTATCCATCTGAAGTATATATCAGTGAGTGCAACAACTCTGAATTTCAACAGGAGATGCATGTGTGTGTCCAGCTTTGGCTATTGTAGTCAACTGATTTAGTTGCCTAATGTCAATGTGTTGTTTTGATCATATTTCTACATGAAGCTTTTGTTGCAATTGAAAAAGAAATTGAACCTGTTGATGAAAGCATGATTTGGTGGAATATCACTATAAAGCCAAGGTGAAGTCCTAGTGCCTGTTACAGAGGTCTGAACCTGTATAAGATTTTACTTTAGGTATTTACAAATGAATTCAAAGTTATACAAGTAGTTATTTGATTTGATTTAGGCTCCATTTAATATAATTTTAGCTCTAAGCTAGCTAATAGCTGAAAAAATATAGGTTTTAGTTGATAGTTGAAAAACGAGTAGAATGAAATGAAAGTGTTTAGTAAATTTAGATGTTGTAAGTATAAAATGACATAAAAGTACATAGTTATTTTTGTGAGTAGGTAATTTTTTATATTAAAAAAATAAAATAATAAAATTAAACTAATAAGGTTAAAATTGCAAATGAAGGGTAAAAAGCTATAAGCTATAAGCTCAAACGCTACTTGAAATAACATCTTAAAAAAACTATAAGTTAGTAAAAAAAGCTTTTGTTACCAAACATCTCTAACTTTATGAAACAAGTTGTTACCAAAAAAACACTTACAATTGTTAAATTGATTTACATTTAAGTTAAAATTTTAAAAGGTTCTCAATCACAATTTAAACCCCTCTTTTTTATGAAAAACTTTTCTACTTGAGCCCGTGTCAGGCATGGTTTAGCAGCTTGGTGTGTGTTACCTATGTCGTAACATATCACCTTGAAGTAATGGATTGCAAAATTAAACTAAAATTTTAATCAAATTCAAAGAATTTTGAGGAGGTGGGATTCTTAGCCAGACTTAGCTACTAACTTGCCATTGTAATAGTTTTAAGACACAAATATGTAGTATCTTCATTTAAAAAATTCTTTCTATTAAGACAATGCAAAATAAATATAAATAAAGTAAACTATAATAGGTCAAATATTGTACAATGTGAAATCAGTTCCGTTACAAAATTACTAGTCAGTGCAAGATCATTTGTCCCGTGTATGATTGTTATAATTGTGATATTTATAAACTTAGCAATACATGTGGTTGTTCTTCTCTTGTTTTAATAATTTTTTAAATATTGATTTGAAAAAGTAGTAAGTTGTCCGTAAAGTGTTTTTGATCGCAAAGCTGTTTTTTAATTTATGTTTTTGTCAATACATTGATATTTTTTAAAAAAAAATCAAGGCAATTCTTCCATGTAATTTAATTTCAAGACAATTCTAGTGTATATTGTTTTTCATTTTTTATAATAGAATCAGGCAAGGCAAAAAAGAAAAACAAGGATCAAATTTAAATATTTTGTTATTTATTAATTAAGAAGTCCCAAATCGATTGTAAGATGGTCTGAATATGTGTTTATAAAGTAGAGACAATATTTACTTTACAGGTTGGTTTTGTAAGAATGAGTTAGACCTAATACTCAATTATAAGAATTAAAAATTGAGATGTATTCCTTAAGTAATAAGGATAAAACTCGTAAACGCCATTTGGATTAAGTTATTGAGAAATTGCCACTTGTGAATTTGCACTTTAATAAAAAATGATAGAATGTCATGTGTAAAAAATGTAAGAAATTGCCACTTCCCACTTGATTTCTTGACCATCACCACATTGGCCAACCAGGAAATCTTCGCGGGAATTAAGTTCGCAGTTTCTTGGTATTTATTAGCGGCTTGGGTGAGGTTGACCTTGTTTGTATCACTTTTGGGAATTTGTCTTCCCTTTGTTCCTCGCCTTGGATTAGTTTTGAGGCTTGGTAGCATTTTAGTGCCAATGCTTGGTCGCCCTTGACTATTTCGACTCCGCCACCCTCCAAGGGTTATTTGATTGAAAAGTACAAGGTGGACACGTTCGCTAACCAATAATAATGTTGTAAAGGGTGAATAGAGTTCTTAAGACGAGGTATCTCACATTTATAGTTTTAGTGTTTCCTCCTCGGTGAAGGTCCCGAGTAGATTGTCTCCATGACCTCTATCTGCTCGCCCAAAAACCTAACAACATCCCACTATATGGTTGAAGTTGTTCACCGGCTAAATGCATTTCCTTGAACGCCTCTCAGTACATCATATCGGCTGAGCTCTCAAAATCCACCAAGACTCTTTTGATATCACAATTTAGTATATGGACCTGAATCACCGGGGAATCGTCATCGTGCAGAACTATTCCCATTCCGACTTCAGCCGAAAAAAAATCAACTTCGGTGTAGGTGGGAAAGATGCTTGTCCCACCATATTTGTGAAGCAGCCCACTTGCTGGGTGTATCGCCACCCCCAAGAATCCACCCACTATGGTGATTATTGTCCTTCTTGCTGCTTTTTTCCTCTCCCGTCATCCTTCTACGCCTTAGGTGGCGACGTGTGGGGGCGTTGCCCACCGGCGCTGTAGGCCCAAGTTCCTTTGTATTGGTGAGGTCCATCAAGTGCCGTGGGTCTTTTGGCCCAAATGGCTATCTCGAATATTTGCTCAATACAATAACTTAATATATTTTTATAGCTTAAGAACAAAATTGGTAAGAAATTTATAAAATTTGGAGACCAATTTAATATTGCATCTGGGTTCTTATTATAAGAAAATGTTTTTTTGAAGTAAATTACACTTACCTCCCCTGAGATATTGTTAAATAACACTAACATCCCCTCTAGTTTTTAACTAAATACTAACCTCCCTTATTTCTTAATCAAATACATACTCACCTCCCTTGGGATGCTAATGCCATTTAAGAATGGCAAAGAGAACAAGTAATCCAATTAAAAATAATTTATCAATTTGGAAAGAGAACGACTCTATAGCATATTTATCAACTCAAAGTGTTTCATGGACCTTTAGTCTATTAAGAATGCAGAGAATGTGAGTACGAGGATGAGTGAAACCGAATAAATTATTTAAGTACCAGTGTAAAAGATCACAATACCCATAAATGAGTTATTTAACGGAAGTTAACCGTGTTAAATATAAAAGGAGGTGAGTGTCTATTTCAATATTTCAAAAGAAATTAAGGAAGACTAATATTTAGTTAAATGTCATACTAACAGGTGCCTCGGACACTAGTTAAGGAAAATAAATAAAAAAATAACATTTTTTAAACTTTTAGGAATTGACTACACAAATGCCAATGTCATATTACTATACATGCTTCTTTAAATAGTGTTCCAAGAAATGTCAATGTCATATTACTATATATAGACACTATCTTTATCTTTATATCTTTATCTTTATCTTTATCTTTATCTTTATCTTTATCTTTATATATCTAAAAGTAGATCATGTTTTGCTCCAAAACCCTACCTTGCTTGCATCATTGCTTATCTCATGTGCTCCCTTTTGTAACCCTAATTTGACATGGCTCAATCGCTGCACTCCATTTCATCTTCTTTATTAGTTGGTCCAATAACATTCAACCCTAATTTTGTTCTTCCAATATCAAGCTTCCACCTCAATTATATGGACACATCATTCTTGCATTTTATTTTTGCTTTATTTTGTGACATGCAAGCCTTCCACATGGGGAGATGTGAGGAATATTATTCCTTGCATGCATCCAATCAATTACCTACAATTGTGTCATCTCCTTTATTTCTCTATTGTTCACATTCATCAATATAATCCTTCTTCCATCACTCATCATCAACCTAACCTCCTTCATCTCTATGACTCACACGAGAACACCACCACCACCACCACCATACTCATCTTTAATTTCTCTCCAAATCCTCACAAACAAGTCTTGCATGCTTATTTTTTCTTTAACCCATCATCAACAAAATATGGTAAGCAAATATTTTAGTTTGATTCTTCATTTTCTTCTCTCATGAACAATTTCACTAATCTTCATTTTCATTGTTGCATGTGTTAGGTTATGCTTAGTTTCATGTCTTTGGTGTTGGAAATTCAAGGTAAGAACATGGTAAGGAAAGATTTTAGTTTGATTCTTCATTTTCTTATCTCATGACCAATTTCACTAATCTCCATTCTCATGGTTGCATGCGTTAAATTATGTTTGGTTTCATGTCTTTGGTTGTTGGAAAGTCAAGTTAAGAACAAGGTGAGAAATTTTTTAAGTTTGATTCTTCATTTTCTTATCTCATGAACAATTTCACTAATCTCCATTTTCATGGTTGCATGTGTTAGATTATGTTTAGTTTCATGTTTTTGGTTGTTGGAAAGTCAATGTAAGAACATGGTAAGCAAATATTTTAGTTTGATTAATTATTCTTCATTTTCTTCTATCATGAACAATTTCACTAATCTTCATTTTCATTGTTGCATGTGTTAGGTTATGCTTAGTTTCATGTCTTTATGTGTTGGAAATTCAAGGTAAGAACATGGTGAGGAAAGATTTTAGTTTGATTCTTCATTTTCTTATCTCATGACCAATTTCACTAATCTCCATTCTCATGGTTGCATGTGTTAAATTATGTTTGATTTCATGTCTTTGGTTGTTGGAAAGTCAAGTTAAGGACAAGGTGAGAAATTTTTTTAGTTTATTTCTTCTTTTTCTTCTCTCATGATCAATTTCATTAATCTCTATTCTCATAGTTGCATGTGTTAGATTATGCTTAGTGTCATGTCTTTGGGTGTTGGAAAGTCAAGATAAGAAACATAATAAGCATAGATTTTAGTTTGATTCTTCCTTTTCTTCTCTCAATCTTTCATCTTCAAATTTGTTTGATTTTTCCTTTGTTAGATTATGCTTGGTTTCATGTATTTGGTTGTTGGAAAGTCAATGTAAGAATATGGTGAGCAAAAATTTTAGTTTGATTATTCTTTTTCTTCTCTCATGACCAATTTCAATAATCTTCATTCTCATGGTTGCATGTGTTAGATTATGCTTAGTTTCATGTCTTTGGGTGTTGGAAAGTCAAGGTAAGTATATGATAAGCAAAAATTTTAGTTTGAATCTTCATTTTCTTCTCTCAATATTTCATCTCAAAATTTTAGCTTTTTAGTTATATGTTGTATTTCTTTGATGTTAATACTTACAATTTTCGCTAATTTTTTTCTTAGCTAATGAATTCTTTTTTTCAGCCAAAAATTTAGAAAAGGAACACATCTCAAATTTGGAACAAGAAAATTTGGAAATGTGTGAGAGCTTTTTGTTAAGAAGCAATGTTAATTTCATTCCTATGTTGTCTCCTTTCTTGAATTGTAAAGCATCCACTTAATTTATGTTTTGCTTCAATAATTAAAGTAGTGTAGATTTAGTGCATTTTGGTTATAGTATGTTTTTAATATCAAATTGTGCTTCTAATATTTTTATAAGAGATCAAATTAATGTAAATTATTTTTATAAGATATGATTTATTATATAGTGTTTCTTACACTTTATTTACCATACTTAAACTTCATCTTTTTATAAAATAGTTAGAAATAAAAACCACATTATAATTTTTGCAACCATATAGAAAGATTTGGATTAATTGTTAAATCAATGACTTTGATTATTCCTTTCCAATTTATTCTCTCTCTTATGTCTAATTAGAATGCATGCAACAAAATGCAAGCAAACAATTCTTGGATAAAGTTTGTGTGTTGGAGTCTATTATTTTGGCACAATTTGTGATGATCACATAAGAAGCCAATTGCCCAAACATGCCATCAAGATGCCACTTTCTCATTGTAACACATGTCTCATGATGCAAGGATTATAATTGATAAATGTCAATGCATGCAAACCAATTGAAAGGGAACCAATCTAGAGGTGGGTGATTCATCTTCATTTGCTCAACATGCCACATTCTAATTGGAAACACATGTCCCATGAACGAAGGATCATATGTGATAAATGTGAGACATCCATTGGTCCAATGACTCGAAGTAAAGAATATGTCAAAGTGCCGAAAACCAACTTTGGTTTATTGAGCTACACTATAATTTTTTTTTTTTGAATTTTTCATGATTGATATTCTATATAGCACTCTCTTGAGCATAAAAAAAGGTGATCTTAATTCAACAAACTTTTTCAAAAGACTAAATAAATACATATAAGGAGCCAAAAAATTGATATTCTCTCTTTGAGATTAATTCTCTAATCATCAAAGCAATCTAATAGTTCATTATTATAGTCGAAATTAAAAGATAATGGATCCATATAATCATTCTTTGCATTTTAACCTTAGTTTCTATTTTTCTTTATGGGACCAGCGAACTATTGAGTAATGTGAATATTTGTCTAGAATTTTAAAATTTAATGAGAGAATAAATGGAAAATTGTAGAATTATTATGAATATGAGAATAATATGCATATAATGCAATATTTTGTAATAACAATAACAATAATTTTATCCCATAAACACAAATTTGCAATTTCTTTTTTGTTAATTATAGTGTGATTATGGTCTTTGATACTATGAGATTGAAGTTAAATGAACTAAGCAAGATAGAAGAGAATTGTTTCGATTTTAAATCTTGATGAGAAAAATTGTCATACTAAGAATTTGTCTCATTCTCTCAATTAATCTTGCAATACATTGTAATAACAAAAAAAGTTGCTTATATTTTCTTGACAATCTAACCAAACATTCAAGAATAATTCCCTAATTCTCTTGACCAACGAAAAGCTCACACGTGAGATATATCATCCTTGCTTCATGAGACATGTGTATCACTTATGATTCTTCCTAAGTGAGACATGTGTGTCTAATGAGGTAGTGCCATGTTGAGCAATGTGGAAATGTATCATTGGTTGCATATACCATTCTCATCCTAAATCTCTTATAACATCCATCTCATAAATCAGTTACTTTAATTGCTCTACAAGCATTGAACATAAGTTTCATTGGAAAACAAACATTCTTCTTGCCTTGCATGCATTGGTTCATTTGTTTTCCAAGAAACTTCTTGAAGCAAAAATACACTATTGACATATTCTCTCATTTAATGTTCTCTACTTCACCACCATCAATGTAATCCCTCCCTAAGTGGGACATGTGTTTCTAATGAGGTAGTGCCATGTTGAGCAATGTGGAATTCTTGCATCGCCACGTGTAGACCAATACTACTTACTTAGATCTTTGGCCACTAAGAATTCATCTAAATTTTATAGTTAGCGCATATCTTTGGCTAATAATGATTGAATGCATTCATCTAAATTTTATAGTTAGCGAATATTCTAATTTTAAGATAATCGCTAAATCTATGGTTTAATTTAGATGGTTGATATATATAATGGATATCTTATTGGTCGACAAACATGACATGGACGACCACAATCCCAATCTTACTTCATTCAATTCATTTGAATTTAATTATTGTTTTAATATATATGGCGTTCCGTCAAACCCGTGCAACGCAGAAAAAATTTCAATTTTAATTAATCTCTACATCTTATAAATTGCAATTTTGTATAAACTTTCATGATTAGCGACAAGTATGATTGGCAACAACCATGATTAGCACACATATCACGGTTTTCCGAACCCGTGGTTATTATTGATAAAAATTTATAATTTACATGGAAATGACATTTTTTATTGCTAATAAAAGTTTTAAAATCACTATTGCAAGTTATTACTGATAAAAATTTATAATTCACGAGAAGATAACAATTTTTATCGCTGATAAAAGTTTTAAATTCCTTCTTGAACTCTTTCATTGGTTGGATGCCTTCCTCCCAAAATATATTATTTCATATGTCCTTTGCTACTATTATTTCATTCCTACTCGAAGCCTTTCATTGGCCGCTTGCCTTCCTCCATTAGCAAGATACTAACTCATTAGTCATGATGACATTGATGAAAGGAATGAGAGATGACGTGGGAAGGATGAGAGAGAGAATAAATTGGAATTATGGGAAGATGACAATTTTTATCGTTGATAAAAAATTTAAAATCACTATTATAAGTTATTGTTGATAAAGAATTATAATTCATTGGGAGATGACAATTTTGATGGTTCATAAAAGTTTTAAAATTATTATTAAAAGTTATTACTAATAAAAATTTATAGTTGATGGGGATTGGGGAGATAACATATTTTATCGCTGATGAAAAATTGAAAATCACTGTTACAAGTTAATACTGATAAAAATTTATAATTCACGAAAAGATGATGATTAAATTTTATACACATTAAATGCGCAGAAAAAAGGAACATGTTGTATATATTATGATAATAGAAGAAAAACTGTTACAACTTTAGGAGGAAAAGCACCCCTTAATATAACCTAACTATTAGAGTAAGGTTCTACCTATCAGTGAATTTTAATATACATTATTACAAGTTATTATTGACAAAAAATTATAATTCACGGGGAGTTGATCATTTTTTTCACCATTATTAAAAAAATATTATAAGTTATTACTAATTTTTTAAAAAAATTCATGGGGAGATGACAATTTTTAGTGCTGATACAAAATTTAAAATCACTATTATAAACTATTATTGATACAAAATTTTAATTTACGGAGATATGACATTTTTAATCCTTGGTAAAAAATTTAAAATAACTATTATAAGTTATTACTAATAAAATTTTAATTCACTGTTAGATGACTATTTTTTATCGCCAATAAAATTTTTTAAATCCCCATTATAAGTTATTACTAAATTCACGGGGAGATGACAATTGTTATTGCTGATAAAAAATTTAAAATCACTATTACAAACTCTTATTGATACAAAATTTTAATTTACCGAGAGATGACATTTTTAATCTATGGTAAAAAATTTAAAATAACTATTATAAGTTATTACTAATAAAATTTTAATTCACATGCATATGACTATTTTCTATCGCCAATAAAAGTTTTAAAATCACCGAGAGATGACAATTTTATCGCTGATAAAAGTTCGTGGCAAATATATAGGACATTCTGCAAAACCCGTTCAACACACATTTTAACATAAACTTTATTGCTTTATTTCTTCTTCTATGATATCTTTGATTTGTATGAATTTAAACTTTGTTACTTTGTTATCTTAACTTGGTGCTATCTCTAAATTACTTGAATAATTGTGTTTAATTTGCTATGTCTAAAAATAGTATTTTTAATTTGCTCATTTTTATCAAATAAGGAATATATGTATACTATAGATCTTATTATGGATGGTGCTAGGGATTGTACATCTTGACCTCACATAGCAAGTAATTTGCAATGATACTTTCTAATTAAATGTAGTTGGGTTATGCCTATTAGCTTTGTGAATTTCTTGAACACAGTTTATTTTTTAAACCAGATATAATTTTGTATATAACAGGACTGATAATTTTAAAAATTTTAAAAATTGAACCTTTAAAGTATCCAAGAAAAATAGAGATTTCTTTATGATATCGGGTGAATACACTAAACTTTTCTATTTATAATCATGCTTTAATATAGACTAAACTTAAAAAGCAAAGGTTCTACCTATCAGTGAATTTTAATATACATTATTACAAGTTATTATTGAAAAAAATTTATAATTCATGGGGAGTTGATCATTTTTTTCACCATTATTAAAAAAATATTATAAGTTATTACTAATTTTTTAAAAAATTCACGGGGAGATGACAATTTTTAGTGCTGATACAAAATTTAAAACCACTATTATAAACTATTATTGATACAAAATTTTAATTTACGGAGATATGACATTTTTAATCCTTGGTAAAAAATTTAAAATAATTATTTTAAGTTATTACTAATAAAATTTTAATTCACTGTCAGATGACTATTTTTTATCGCCAATAAATTTTTTTAAATCCCCATTATAAGTTATTACTAAATTCACGGGGAGATGACAATTGTTATTGCTGATAAAATATTTAAAATTACTATTACAAACTATTATTGATACAAAATTTTAATTTACCGAGAGATGACTTTTTTAATCTCTGGTAAAAAATTTAAAATAACTATTATAAGTTATTACTAATAAAATTTTAATTCACGAGCAGATGACTATTTTTTATCGCCAATAAAAGTTTTAAAATCACCGAGAGATGATAATTTTATCGCTGATAAAAGTTTGTGGCAAATATATAGGACATTCTGCAAAACCCGTTCAACACACAATTTAACATAAACTTTATTGCTTTATTTCTTCTTCTATAATATCTTTGATTTGTATGAATTTAAACTTTGTTACTTTGTTATCTTAACTCGGTGCTATCTCTAAATTACTTGAATAATTGTGTTTAATTTGCTATGTCTAAAAATAGGTATTTTAATTTGCTCATTTTTATCAAATAAGGAATATATGTATACTATAGATCTTATTATGGATGGTGCTAGGGATTGTACATCTTGACCTCACAGCAAGTAATTTGCAATGATACTTTCTAATTAAATGTAGTTGGGTTATGCCTATTAGCTTTGTGAATTTCTTGAACACAGTTTATTTTTTAAACCAAATATAATTTTGTATATAACAGGACTGGTAATTTTAAAAATTGAACCTTTAAAGTATCCAAGAAAAATAGAGATTTCTTTATGATATCGGGTGAATACACTAAACTTTTCTATTTATAATCATGCTTTAATATAGACTAAACTTAAAAAGCAAAGGTTCTATCTATCAGTGAATTTTAATATACATTATTACAAGTTATTATTGACAAAAAATTTTAATTTTTTTTTAAAATTCACGGGGAGATGACAATTTTTAGTGCTGATACAAAATTTAAAATCACTATTATAAACTATTATTGATACAAAATTTTAATTTACGGAGATATAACATTTTTAATCCTTGGTAAAAAGTTTAAAATAACTATTATAAGTTATTACTAATAAAATTTTAATTCACTGTTAGATGACTATTTTTTATCGCCAATAAAATTTTTTAAATCCCCATTATAAGTTATTACTAAATTCACGGGGAGATGACAATTGTTATTGCTGATAAAAAATTTAAAATCACTATTACAAACTATTATTGATACAAAATTTTAATTTACCGAGAGATGACATTTTTAATCTATGGTAAAAAATTTAAAATAACTATTATAAGTTATTACTAATAAAATTTTAATTCACATGCATATGACTATTTTTATCGCCAATAAAAGTTTTAAAATCACCGAGAGATGATAATTTTATCGCTGATAAAAGTTTGTGGCAAATATATACGACATTCTGCAAAACCCGTTCAACACACATTTTAACATAAACTTTATTGCTTTATTTCTTCTTCTATGATATCTTTGATTTGTATGAATTTAAACTTTGTTACTTTGTTATCTTAACTTGGTGCTATCTCTAAATTACTTGAATAATTGTGTTTAATTTGCTATGTCTAAAAATAGTATTTTTAATTTGCTCAATTTTATCAAATAAGGAATATATGTATATTATAGATCTTATTATGGATGGTGCTAGGGATTGTACATCTTGACCTCACATAGCAAGTAATTTGCAATGATACTTTCTAATTAAATGTAGTTGGGTTATGCCTATTAGCTTTGTGAATTTCTTGAACACAGTTTATTTTTTAAACCAGATATAATTTTTTATATAACAGGACTGATAATTTTAAAAATTTTAAAAATTGAACCTTTAAAGTATCCAAGAAAAATAGAGATTTCTTTATGATATCGGGTGAATACACTAAACTTTTCTATTTATAATCATGCTTTAATATAGACTAAACTTAAAAAGCAAAGGTTCTACCTATCAGTGAATTTTAATATACATTATTACAAGTTATTATTGACAAAAAATTATAATTCACGGGGAGTTGATCATTTTTTTCACCATGATTAAAAAAAAAATTATAAGTTATTACTAATTTTTTAAAAAATTCATGGGGAGATGACAATTTTTAGTGCTGATACAAAATTTAAAATCACTATTATAAACTATTATTGATACAAAATTTTAATTTACGGAGATATGACATTTTTAATCCTTGGTAAAAAATTTAAAATAACTATTATAAGTTATTACTAATAAAATTTTAATTCACTGTCAGATGACTATTTTTTATCGCCAATAAATTTTTTTGAATCCCCATTATAAGTTATTACTAAATTCACGGGGAGATCACAATTGTTATTGCTGATAAAAAATTTAAAATCACTATTACAAACTATTATTGATACAAAATTTTAATCTCTGGTAAAAAAATTAAAATAACTATTATAAGTTATTACTAATAAAATTTTAATTCACGGGCAGATGACAATTTTTTATCGCCAATAAAAGTTTTAAAATCACCGGGAGATGATAATTTTATCGCTGATAAAAGTTTGTGGCAAATATATACGACATTCTGCAAAACCCGTTCAACACACGTTATAACATAAACTTTATTGCTTTATTTCTTCTTCTATGCTATCTTTGATTTGTATGAATATAAACTTTGTTACTTTGTTATCTTAACTTGGTGCTATCTCTACATTACTTGAATCATTTTGTTTAATTTGTTAAGTCTAAAAATAGTTATTTTAATTTGCTCATTTTTATCAAATAATGAATATATGTATACTATAGATCTTATCATCAATCTTGCAATATGTATACTATAGTTTTCCTTTAGTTAAAAACTGGTCTTGCTTAGTAGAAGAGAAAATGTGAAGAGAAAAAATAAAAAACGGAAACCAATACCTGTATTTGGACTAACATTAGTCTAAATACTTACATTGGTTTCTGCGTTTTATTTTCTCTTTTCACATTTTCTCTTCTACCAAGCACACGGCCAACACACACTATGCCGTCGTTTTCAAGGTACGGTGCTGCTTCTTTTGTTTTCATTCGTCGCTTCCCCTTTTCTACAAACTCAATCAGAACAATGCCATACGACTCTCAATTGCATCACCAAAACATCACTAATCTCGTTTCCTCATTCAATCAATTGCTTCATCAGAAGCCAACACCACCTATCATCCAATTTGGCAAAATTTTAGGTTCCCTTATTAAGCTCAATCACTACTCCACTGTTGTTTCACTTCATCGACAGCTGGAAATTAACGGAATTTCCTCAGATTTAGTCACTTTGAGTATATTGATCAATTGCTTTTCTCAATTAGGTCAAATCTCTCTTTCCTTTTCTGTATTTGCCAATATTCTCAAAAAGGGTTTTCAGCCAAATGCCATAACCTTCAATACTCTCATCAAGGGTTTCTGTCTCAAAGGACAGATCCATAAAGCATTGAACTTTCATGATAAGTTGGTAGCGCAAGGTTTCCAGTTGGATCAAGTTAGTTACGGGACCTTGATCAATGGGTTATGTAAAGTTGGAGAAACAAGAGCAGCCCTACAATTGCTGAGACGAGTTGATGGGAAACTGGTTCGACCTAATGTGATAATGTACAGTGCCATTATTGATAGTATGTGTAAAGATAAACTTGTTAATGATGCTTTTGATTTATATTCTGAAATGATAGCTAAGAAAGTTTCTCCTAATGTTGTCACTTACAATACTTTAATTAATGGCTTTTGCATCGTGGATCGGTTAAAAGAAGCAATTGATTTGTTTAATAAAATGATATCGGGAAACATCAACCATAGTATTTATACCTTTAATACATTGGTTGATGCATTTTGTAAGGAAGGAAAAGTGAAAGAAGCTAAAATTGTGTTTGCTATGATGATGAGAAAAGGTGTTAAACCTGATGTTGTTACTTATAACTCTTTAATGGATGGATATTGCTTAGTTAAAGAAATTAACAAGGCCAACGGTATATTCAACACTATGGCTCAGATGGGAGTGGCTCCTGACGTTCAAAGCTACAGTATCATGATTAATGGATTTTGTAAGATTAAAATGGTAGATGAAGCCATGAATCTCTTCAATGAAATGTGTTGTAGAAAAATAATTCCTAATGTAGTAACTTACAATTCCCTTATTGATGGTTTGTGCAAATCGGGAAGAATCTCTTATGCTTTGGAGCTTGTCGATGAGATGCATGATAGAGGTCAACTACCTGATATTGTTACTTACAGTTCTATATTGGATGCTTTATGCAAAAATCACCATGTTGACAAGGCAATTGCTTTATTAACAAAAATTAAAGATATGGGTGTTCAACCAGTCATGTGCACGTATACTATTCTTATTGATGGATTGTGTAAAAGTGGAAGACTAAAGGATGCACAAAAGGTTTTTGAAGATCTTCTGGTCAAAGGCTACAATCTTGATGTCTATACATATACTGCTATGATCCATGGGTTTTGTAAATATGGGTTGCTTGATGAAGCATTGGCCACACTATCAAAAATGAAAGACAATTGTTGCATTCCAAATGCAGCAACATATGAAATTATTATCCGTTGTCTATTTGATAAAGATGAAAATGATAAGGCGGAGAAACTTCTTCGTGAAATGATTTTAAGAGGTCTGTTGTAAGACTGAAACTAGGTATGATATTTGTCTATTGTACATTATTATTTTGAGTTTCTATTTCAACATTGTTTCATCATTTCATTTATGTAGTTGCTTCACCTAATGGAAAGAAAGCTTTTGTTATTTCTTTTGGCTAAGACCTAAATTTTACACAACAGGCACATGCTTGTCATTGCACTTAAGTGAAGTATGTTGAGAATGACTTAAATTGCTCTTGCCTGTGACTACATTGAATTACTTCTTATGGCTAACTAATGCCTCATTTCATCTGCAAAATCTACTCAAATATGCATTAAGACAAATATTGACAACTGTGATAGTCTTCAAATTGTTTGGTCATTGGGCTTAGTGTTTAGAACTTGAGTGCTATGTAGGAAGCATGATTCTATTTTTCTTCATAATTTCTAATTTTTCCGTTTCTGATAAGAATTTATCTTACAATTTGGTTAAGATTGTATATAGAAAATGTGTCTATAAACTTGGACATAAATTATTGTAAGATTTTAGGTTGAATTGATTCCCCAAAATCTAGGTACTTAAATTGTATTAGTGAGGTAGGCTAGTATGCGGTCCTTTAACTTTTTAACTCTTTTTAATTCAAATCAGCTAAAGTAGTGACGATCCCTTGATCTACCTTGTAATGATGTTAAGGCCGTTTCTATGGTTTTGGTGGCCTAGGGGGCGAATCTACAATTTGTGCTATATCTTTTTTGGCTTTTTGCTTCTGTTTGATTCAATAATTAATAAGGTTCTAAAACTGGTATACCTGATAAAAGTCAATCTAAAATGGTGATTAGCTGATATGAAAGATTGAATAGCAAGTGAAGTGAATCAAAATAAAAGGGTTGATCACCATAGTTTAAATTAGAAGTATAGTTTTAAGTTAATTTTCATATGATACATTATATCTCCTTGCTTTGGGCTGGAAATTCAAAGATACGAATGAATCGAAGTGACATAATTTGATGCCTGGATATTATAATTAGGAACACAGAGCATGAGTTTAAAAGGAAATGAGAAGTATTTAATGTTGAACTAAGGCAAGGGAAAATACCCAATTTTCTGCAACTTTTAACTTATATGTCAACTGTTTGGAAAGTTTCATTACTTGTGAATCTTCATAAGGGCTAATAAACTGTTGGCACAAAACGTTTCTTTTGATATTTAGTGTGTTCAATGTTCATAAGGCTAAATTGAATTGCTGCATAGTTATGTAACTAGTGTTCTATTACAGCTTCATAATCTACTCAAATATGCCTTGGAGAGTAGTATTGACTATTGAGTGCTATATAGGTTTTGAATAAACTAACGATTGATCAAAGAAAGGTGACTTGGTATAGGCATAGCTTGACTTATGAGTGTAATACTTAAAATGATTATGTTAAGATGTATTTTATTTAACTTTTGCTCATTAACTGTCTGAATTAAGACAGAATTTGGTGCTTCTTGTTTTGAGTTGATTGGTAATGAATTGTATAGGGAAGACAAGTTCCTTATCGTTATAGCCACTATTAAACAAAAATAGAAGTTAGTGCATTTAAGAACACACACTCACCTTCCTTTCTTATTCAAATACACACCCATCTTCCTTTCTATTTAACACCGTTAACCTCAACCTCAGTTAAATAACTCCAATTTGAGGGTAGGGATGTTAGTGCATTTAAGAATGCTAGAACAATTAAACTCATAGTTTTTCATGGACCGTTAGTTACGGGTGGCAAATCAGCTCGCCCCGCTTAAGCCCTCTTATAAGCGGGACAAGACGGGTCAACTTAAGTGTTTAGTCTAAAATTACATCTTCCCCCGTATACTGGTGAACTAACGAGTTGGTGTGCTAGCTCGTCAAACATAAAGGTTTTTATTTTATTTTATTTTATTTTGACACTTGTATTGTTACAAAATAGAAATATGCTAATATTATTTTAAAAAATTGGAAAAAAACGAATTTGCGAGAAAAACCAATAGAATAAAAAAGAATTAACTTACGCAATTCGGTGAAGAAGAAGCATTAGTATGAAGAAACAAGAAGGAGCAATGCAATAAGAGGGTAAATCGTCAATAACTAATCTTAAATTTGGCATTCGTTACACTCACAATATATGAATGAATTGGAAAAAACTTAAATTTATTTAAATAAGTGTTATATTTTATTGGGGGTGAGCCGCCTTATTTTTATTAAGACTTTTGTCTAACTCATTAAAAAGGAATAAAATTTTAAAAAAAACCATAGATTTTATGTAACTCGCGGGCTAGTCTGGATCATTTTTTAAGCGAGTACAGCGGGACGGGCCAACTATAGGGATCGAGCTTAAAATTTTGGTCAAGCCCGTAAAATATGATGGGTTAAATGAGCCGGTCTGGCGGTAGGACTCGTTTTGTCACCTCTACCATTAATCTATCATATAAGTTATTTAATGGGCGGTAGGACTCGTTTTGTCACCTCTACCATTAATCTATCATATAAGTTATTTAATGGAAGTAAACGGTGTTAAATAGAAAGGGAGTGAGTGTCTCTTTCAATAAAAAATAAGGAGATTAGTGTCTAGTTAAAAGGGGAAACAGTTATTTTGGTCCCTGACTCTGCAGTTCGCTGTGAAATTGGTCCCTGACTTAGATAAAAACCCAAAATAGTCCCCGACTCTGTAATCTGTTAGCCACTTTAGTCCTTTCCGTTAAATATGACCATTAACTTAGTCAAAATAGCTGATGTGGCTAGTGTAGGAGGACACATGTTATGCTCTCTTCCTATCAAGACGACAAGTGGTGATTAAAATAATCCAACGGTTCAGATTAAATTTTTAAAATTATGAAGAAAAAAAATTCCTAAAACATCTCCATTCCACCATCTCCCTCAAATCATATATGGGTTTCAAGCAAATCTCTATGTTTTCGATTTTTTTATTTGGATTGCCCTTTACTTTATTGACTTTGTTTTTATCTCTGCTGGATATAGTTATATGGCTTTTTGGGTACATAATTTATCTTCGTTTTCCTATCTTTATTCCCTTCAATTTTACTTTATGGGTTGTTGCACCAGACATGCAAATTTGGTTGAGTCTTGCCAAATTCAAAAAGTCTATGGCAGTGGAGACGGTGATGGCCGCATATATTCTCTTTATCTCTCGTAATGATCTCTTGCCCCCTGTGTATCCCCTCCAATTTTTTGTCTATCTCATGCTCTCACTTTCTCTCTATCCAAGATCTGGGCTTTTTTTTTTAGTGAAATGAGGCTATTATTATTTTTTTATGAAAGAGATATTTGATTTGTTATGAAGTTGTGTGTTTACCGTGCTTGGATGGTGGATTTGCAGATGGTGAGGAGAAGTGATCTTTGTTTTTGAGAAGTGTTTTGAGATTTTTTTTATTCATAATTAAAAAAATTAATCTAAACCGTTGGATCATTTAATCACCACATGTTGCTATGATATGAAAGAGAACACCATACATCAGCAATCCATGTGTTCCACAATTGTGCTACATCAGCTATTTTGACTTGAGTTAACCATTATATCTAACGGAAAGGACTAAAGTGGCTAACGTATTATAAAGTCAGGGTTCAGTTTGGATTTTTATCTAAGGCTATGTTTGGATTGATGGAATGGAACAGAGCGGAATAAAACGGAATAAAATGGAATGGAGTGGAACGGAGTGGAATGAAACAAATATTTCATTCCATTGTTTGAATATTTTATCATTAAGTTTCATTCTATTAGATACACCCGAAATTGGAGGGGAAGAAAAATAGGAAGATTGGATGATATGGGATGAAATAGGTTCCATTGTGTTCCATTCCACTCCATTCATTTTTTACAAATCCAAATGATGAAATCTAATTAATTACCACTTCATTTCATTTCATTCTATCACATACCACCAATCCAAACATAGCATATTAGTGCCATTTAAGAATACCTGAAAGTGAATGTAATTTAAATGCATTGAATAAACCTAAACAAATTATTCTTGTGTTTTCATTGCATGATTCCATTCCATCAACAACACACATTCGTCGCTTTGTTGCATAATTCATTCATTCATTCATTCATTCATTCCAATTCCAACACAAACACAACACACAACTATTATATCGTCGTTTTCAAGGTACGGTGCTGCTTCTTTTGTTTTCATTCGTCGCTTCCCCTTTTCTACAAACTCAATCAGAACAATGCCATACGACTCTCAATTGCATCACCAAAACATCACTAATCTCGTTTCCTCATTCAATCAATTGCTTCATCAGAAGCCAACACCACCTATCATCCAATTTGGCAAAATTTTAGGTTCCCTTATTAAGCTCAATCACTACTCCACTGTTGTTTCACTTCATCGACAGCTGGAAATTAACGGAATTTCCTCAGATTTAGTCACTTTGAGTATATTGATCAATTGCTTTTCTCAATTAGGTCAAATCTCTCTTTCCTTTTCTGTATTTGCCAATATTCTCAAAAAGGGTTTTCAGCCAAATGCCATAACCTTCAATACTCTCATCAAGGGTTTCTGTCTCAAAGGACAGATCCATAAAGCATTGAACTTTCACGACGAGGTGGTTGCAGAGGGATTTCAGTTGAACCAAGTTAGCTACACAACCTTGGTTAATGGATTATTTAAAGTTGGAGAAACAAGAGCAGCCCTACAATTGCTGAGACAAGTTGATGGGAAACTGGTTCCACCTATTGTGGTAATGTACAACACAATTATTGATATAGTATGTGCAAGGATAAACTTGCAAAAGAATTTCTCCTGATGTTTTCAATTATAATGCATTAATCGATGGCTTTTGCATTGTGAATCAATTGAAAGATGCAATTGGTTTGTACAATAAAATGACACTGCCAAACATCAACCCGAGTGTGCATTATAATCATCTAGCATGAGGTTTTGGCTATCATTTAGAGTTATCTTTTATGTCGTGAACCTGCACATATGGAAGAGAAAGATATATTCAGTCCAGAAGAGCATCATGTTTCACACCTTGCCACAAGCAGATGAAGACATGAAGTTGATATCTCATGTTAGAGAGCATTAGGTTTCACACCTTCCATTGGAGCACTCCCATCCTCAGACAACTTGAAATCAGATTGTGTCCGCGCCTAACAAAGATGCTAATGGAAATCAATGCTAAGGAGCATAACATCCCATCCAATTATCAAGTTGTCCAAACTAATTTTCAGTAGAATATATCTTATTTCCATCGCTGCATAGCATGGTGAATACTCAGTTGCCTAGTTTTTTTTTATATGTTTGCTTACTTTATCCTTTACTTTCAATTGACACTCAGCTCAACTCTGTCGCCAAATTTGCATTATGTAGTAGAATCTCCAAATTTGGAAGCATAAGCAAATGGTAAAAGCTTCATTACCAAATTTTGTGTTCATGTTAAGTTAATAAGTTTAAACCAGTATAGTTAAAAAGCTTTCAATATTCCAAGAAATTGTAATATTGGTGATGATTGTACATGAGGGGTCAGACTTCAAGACTTAACCTAAAGTAGTGTCTGGTATTCGAATTTCAACTCATGCATATATAATGTGATGTCCCTACCAATTGAATTAATCTCACAAGACATTAAAATTGTTTTTCTATATCTTCTAAAAGTATTCAATTGTATTTGATTGTCAATCTTTTAATTATAACAATTGATTAATTATTTCCTCAAATTGATTGAGTTGAGTCTAGAGATTTTTTATTTGAATGTGGGCCAAAAATGGATTTGGAGTTGATTGTGGCAACATAATTTCTCAAATGATTCTAGCATCTCCAATTAGAGTATCATAGAGAGTTTTATAAACCAATGATCCGTGCCTTATTTTTTTTTATTATTGGAGTTTCATGACGTGGCATAGAGGGTATCAAAATTGATGATACGGTACCTTATTTAAGGTACCGTATCATCAATTTAATATTACCATTTTTTGTATATCAAATTAAATGTAATTAATTATTTGTTAATAATGTATGATACCTAAAATGATATCACCATTGGAGCAAAATATATATAATTTGCATAAATATTACATGACATTGTAGGTACCACTTTTTACTGATGTATGATACCAAAAGTGGTATCACTATTGGAGATGCTCTAAAGTGAGCAAATTATCATATTAAGTGACTTGCAGAATAGTCATATTCCCCCACAACAAGTCACTACTGGTATGATTTATTAGTAGGAAAAAAGTTACTGCCAGAATGATCATTGATGAGAATAGAAGCCAGTGATATGATTTATTAGTGGGAAAAAAAATTACCACCGGAATGATCATCGATGAGAATAGAAGCCACTAATATAATTCATTATTGAGAAAAGAATTGCACATCACAAACCATAACCCAAAAGAGGTAAGAAAAGCCATGTTAAGGTTGTGAACCGATGCAAAAAGGTTTACTCGTGCATATTATTGGACAAAGAGATGATATAAACAAAGCAAACTGAGAAGAGCAACAAAGAAACAACCACACAAATCCAATAAACAATGGTTGGAAAGAGACAAGATACTTGGAAACTAGGACCCGAGAGCCGAAAATGAACTCAATAGAACCACTTTAAGACTAAACTCAAAAAGACTGCAAACAAACCATGATAGGGTGGCCGGCGCATGAGACTTACGTGCCATATAACCCTCACGCCCGACCTTTCAAGCTGAAATTGGTTGGACTGTGTAGATTAGAAAATGGAAATCCAAATGAAAGTGGTTTCGACAAAACAAAAACTAACCAGACAAATATTCAGGCAGTAGTTCATGTCGAAGCTCACTATATTGCTTGACTAGACACTAATGGTTCATACTATGACCAAAAATACAAACTTCATTGTTTATTGTGTATGATCGGAAACATGAATAGACTTGAATTAAGGGCCATTTTCCAAAGAATAGCTCAAAACTCAAAGAAAAAAGTACTAACAAAAAGTTCTTAGAGAATAATCTCACACATGTCAAGGTGAATGATTCCACTCTAGTACCATACCGAAAGAGAAAACGGAATTCTGTGTTTATTTATTTATAAAGTTTAATACCATGAATACAAATAAATGTTTCTATTCCTATTTACATTGTACAATATGCCTAGTG
The DNA here is from genome assembly GCA_030408175.1 of Trifolium repens. Taxonomy (NCBI): domain Eukaryota; kingdom Viridiplantae; phylum Streptophyta; class Magnoliopsida; order Fabales; family Fabaceae; genus Trifolium; species Trifolium repens. The sequence goes on from CP125847.1 coordinate 15,577,446, forward strand.
ACTAGAAAGATCCTAAATATAAAAAAGTCCTAACATATTATGTGACATTTAAGATACTCTAAAATAGTCAAACATATAGAAAATATATTATAAATTATTTCTCAGATTTTCTAACATAAAGTGTCACTTGGTTCAAAACACAAGTATAATAATCAAGTCATGTAAAGATCATGATACAATTGTGTATTAGATAAGATTCACACCAATGATCATCTCTAATTGTAATCGTAGATCACTTACCACTTTATCACAATTTCTTAACACTTACCATCTCTAATTCAGCAGGGTTTCACGTTTTCTACTTCACAAAAAATAATTTTGTAAAGAAACCGTAGAAAACATGCAAACAAGAAACTTAGAAAGCATATACAACCACAATGCTATAAAGAAGGTGCAATTCGGTTTTTATAATTGTACTAGTGCAATGGGCCAAATTCCGCAGAGACCGAAACAAAAATAGAAGTAAATTAAACTTTGTAGTTTGTGGAGGCGATAAATGTGTTGTCCTAAAGAATGAGATCATTCAACCCTGTGCCTTGCGCTTACATCATTATACAAAATAAGAGCTTCATCCATTATCTCAGGTCGAGCCAATGCTTCAGCTCTTTTTCTTCCTGATGGATGATAAGGAGATACATAATCAGCAAAATTTGCAATCTTCGCGGCATTCTCGTGGATTTTAGGTACCAGTCGGGGATCATAGCCAGCTGTTGCCATTAGTAGAAGCCCAATATAATCAGCTTCCATTTCAAACCTGCAGATTGTGGATAAATTGGGTTGAGAACAAAGCACAAAGGATCATTGACTTAGAGCCGATGAAGACCAATATTTTAGTAGCCTTTACCCTTGGGTTGGCCCTAGTACCTTCCCTGCACCTAATCCTTTTGTTGCTCAGACTAGTAATCATGTTGTTATTGTTTCACAGTTTTCTTCATTTGGAATTTGGAATTTGGATTCTTATCACTCCCTAAACTAGCCAAAGGATCACAAGTTAAAGTACAAGGCCTTGGCTAAACTAGTCTCCTACTCACATTTTCGTTAAACTTTGCACTTTACATTCTTGGTTGTCCATTTAATTTGACATTTTCGTCAAACGAAGTATTTGTATATAGTATCCTATTTAGGAATTAGAATTGAATCTATCTGCTTATAGTCCATGAAAACTCCTTTTGAGATTATGTACCAGGATACTCAGATCAACGCTTCTCCTACCAAAACTGCATCCCTTTTGTTATACTAAAATTGATTTGATGTAACACTTTTAAGACCTGTTTCATGCATTTGTAAGAAATTTATGCTCCAACAGAGCCACAATGACTCTATTCTTTTAATAATGAAAAATGTGAAAACCCAACTCGTCTTTAACAAACTCACGATCTACCATCCTCGGCATATCTCTAACAAACTCACTATCTATTAACTCGCCCTATCTTAATTGTTATTCTATTATCTGTACACCTTCAACTTTATTTTGTTGCCAAGGGAAGTGCTTAAAAATCTCTATCAATGAAATGAATCTACTACAATTAAAGAACAACACAGGAATCAATGGATTAGAAAAGAGAGATAATGAATTAATCATACCGTCGGTTGTAAGGTAGCCATTCGACAAGTGGTAACACTCTTTTGGCAAAATCAATGGTGAAAAATCGATTAAGCTCGGCATCTAAAACATAAACCCACAGGATCTTTGTTAGCTTTTCAGCAGGGTGTCGAGCCACAATATGCGCAACCTAATTAATTTAAATAAACCAACATGAACTGTTAAGTCTCTACTATCATTAGCTAAAATTATAGCAAGTTCAAAGGTTATAAGCTTTATGGTCTCCTTTACATATTAAACCATAGAACTAAATTGTGTCCACAACTGCAATTTGCTACATTTTACCGCAATGTTGAGATTCACAATGTAGTTAGGGAGAGAAAAATGATCAAATACCTCATGTGCAATACAAGTTGCTACCTCAACATCACTTGTGAAATGCTCAACGAAAGCAGTGCTTACAACAATCTTGCCACCGGCGTAACACTGGCAAACAGGACCAGAACAACTCAAAACTAAAACCTCCCAATTCAATCCATCCAAATGCGATACAGAAGGCGGTAATCTTCGTCTCATACGCAACCAAAGAAAACGTAAACGAGTATAGTCACCACTATTCTCCTTAGAATGAGACCTCATTTTTTCAACGTCTCTATGCAATGCATGAATAATATTGTTGAGAATGTTTGTAACCCTAACACTATCTGGATGTGTTGGAGGCAATATCTTACCTTCATAAACTTGTTTCAATTCTTCAAACTGCTTCAAACCTTTATTCCTCTCCATGGTTATGGTTGGTACAATAAAACGTGTTCGTTTTGTGTAGGGAACAGTTTCGTAATCTGGTTTTGGAACTTGTTTAGGATGTACAGAGTAAAATCTGTTGGGTACATGATGAATAAATGGATTGTGAAATTTGTTGTTGATTTCAACAACGGTTAATATTCGAGAAATTGAAGAAAATGAAGAGAAAAGCTTTCTCATTATGTGAAATTGAAAGAATGGAGAATAGAGAGAGTAGAAAGAGAGTGAGAAGTGTGTGTTGTTGTAGTGGGCTGGGAGTAACAGAATTCATAGTTGCTGCAAAATGCAAAAAGTGAGAGTGAGGGAGGTGGTACGAACAACGCACGTCACCAACGTAACAAAACTCTGTTTCTTTTTTTTTTATTTTTTTTATTTTCACCACCAGTTGAATCTGATTCGGGGGTCAGTTCTGGCATCAAGTGGTTCCAGCCCCTCCCGATCGTAGTTGCGGGGGATCGAACTATGGTCCTCCCTACCAAGTTCAGCGCCAATCACCACTGAACCAACTAACGATTGGTACAAAACTCTGTTTCTCTATCTGTGTTTAAGTGGTGTTTATTAAATTTCTACAATTTAATAAAGACACGGTAGTTTTTTTTTTTTTTTTTTCAAAGAGGGCAATGAATCCCAAAGACACGGTAGTTCAATTTGGCAAACAAAATATTTTTTGTTTAGTTTGGAGGTCAGTTCTGGTATCAAATGATTTCAGCTCCTGCGATGTGGAGGATCGAATCGTGTCCTTCCTATCAAGTTCAGTGTTAATCACTACTGAACCAACTAACGATTGATAAACAAAATCATTTTGGTTAAAGAATAAAAAAGATATTAAATACTAAATTAATAAAATTTTTGTATGATTTAAGAACTAAATTAACAAATTTAATATATTTTAAAGACTATTTATTAAGTTATTAGATTCCTAAACTTAATACAATTGATAGAATTATGATATTTGAAATATATGGAAGGGAAAGCTATCATAGCCCCTCTAGTTTATTTAGTGATACTCTTACTGCTTGTGATCTGGTTGATCTTGGATACCATGGGGACACTTTCACTTGGTCTAACAACCAAGTGGGTGATCACCATATTAAAAAAAGACTTGACAGATTTTGTGCTTCCACTAGTTGGATGATCAGATTTTCTAGATTCATTAATTATCATCTTATGAATTACATGTCTGACCATAATCTCATATTATTAGTTTTTGGCACTAACAATGATTTCAGGGCGGACACTCACTCTAAAGTCTCTATCAAAATATTCAAAAATGTCTGGCTACATGAGCAGGCCTGCACTCAGATTATCAAGGCAATATGGGACGAAACTACAGGAGATACCTCTAACAAACTTATGACTGTCATGGATAATATCTACAGCTGGGGCAAAGCTAATTTTGGTAACATCCCTAGAGAGATTAAGGACATTCAGACCAAGTTCAGAATCTAAAATTCCTCTCCCCCACCAGAGACCAGCTCAACCACAAATATCTGCTGGAAGCTAAACTTGATGCTCTCCTTCACAAAGAGGAACAATGGTGGTCTCAAAGGGCAAAATCCAATTGGCTTCAGCATGGAGACAAAAATTCCAAGTTTTTTTTCACTTTAAGGCTTCTCAAAGGCACAGGAAAAACATCATTAACTTCATCAAGGATACTCAGGGCTCTAATAAAACTCATAATAAGGATATTCAGGATGTTTTTCTCCACTACTTTAACAACATTTTCTGCTCCTCTAATCCTACCAATATCCAAGAGACTGTTAATGTGGTGGCTGACAAGGTTACCCCTCAGATGAAAGAGTATCTTAGTCAGGATTTTACTGCTGCTGAAGTCTCCTTTGCCACTCATTAGCTAAAGGGCAATGCTGCCCCAAGACCTGATGGCCTAAATGCCAACTTTATCAAGTTTATTGGGACATAATAGGAGGAGAGATTACCCAGACAGTCTTACAGATCCTAAATAATGGTGGTAACCCTGCAACTTTTAATGATACTTTTATTTGTTTAATCCCTAAGCATAAGCATCCTACTATTCCTGCTGACTTTAGGCCTATTGCGCTATGTAATGTTATGTTAAAAATTATTACAAAAACCATTGCTAATAGAATCAAGACTATCCTCCCTGAGATTATTAGCCCTCAGCAGAGTGCCTTTTTGCCCGATAGACTCATCGCTGACAATACTCTGCTTGCTTTTGAGACTTTCCATCACCTCAAACATAACAACAATAAGAAGAAAGGCTATGTGGGCATTAAACTTGATATGGTCAAGGCCTATGATAGACTAGAATGAGATTTCATTAATATCACTCTCAATACTATGGGGATTCCTAGTACCCTAAGTTCAAACTATCATGAGATGTGTTACTACGGTTTCCTTTTCTATCTTGGTGAATGGCCAACCCTCTCATAAGTTTAAACCCAATAGGGGTATCAGGCAGGGTGACCCTTTGTCCCCTTACCTCTTTATTTTGTGTGCTGATGTGTTCTCTAACATGATTTCTAAAAAGCAGGATCAGTCTCTTATTAATGGTTTATCCATTGCTCAGAATGCTCCTAAGGTGTCTCACTTATTTTTTTGCAGATGATAGTCTCATCTTCTGTAAGGCTAAGAAGGAGGAGGCTTCCCATCTCAAAGCCATTTTTGAAGAGTATCAAAGAATTTCAGGGCAGCTAATCAATTTGGAGAAGTCTAAAATGACTTTTAGACCTAAACTTTATAATCACATCAAAGAAGATTTTCAACAAATTCTTCCCCTACCCATCACTAACAACATCACCAAATACTTAGGAATCCCTACCCAGATTGGTCATTCCAAACAAGCAGTGTTTAAGTTCATTTTGGACAAAGTCAGAGGCAAGCTTAAAGGGTGGAAGGAAAAACATTTGTCCTTTGCTGGCAGGGCTGTTTTGATCAGTGCTGCTATTCAAGCACTTCCCACTTACATAATGAGCTCTTTCATGCTCCCAAAGAATATGTGTGACCAGATTGAAAAGGCTATCTGCAGGTTCTGGTGGGGAGGCAGTGAAGGTCATCAGAAAATCCATTGGAAAGCTAGGAAGAATCTTTTTCACCCTAAATTCAAGGGGGGGCTTGGATTCAGAGATATGCAGCTCTTCAACAAAGCTATGCTAGCCAAACAGGTCTGGAGATTACACACTGACCCTTATTCTCTTGTTGGCCAATGCTTAAAGGCCAAATATTACCCCAACACAGATGTTTTTCAATCTCTTCAAGGCAGACAGTCCAGTTATGCTTGACAAAGCATCCACCAGGCCATTGAGCTAATTAAGAAGGGTAGTTGTTGGAAGATTGGAGATGGCCATTCTGTCAATCTTTGGGAGGATAACTGCCTAGTGACCCAAAATGGGTTCAAGATCCTTACTCCTCAAGCTGGTTATAACAACATCACTAAGGTTAAAGATATTTTGCTTTTCCATCCTCACAAGTGTTGGAACCATGATATCATTGATCAGATCTTCCTTCCTTTTGAAGGAGAGTTGATTAAGCAAATTCCCCTTATTAATGAGCCTATTGAAGACCAGCTCATGTGGCCCCATTCTAAACAAGGTATCTATACGGTGAAATCTGGTTACAATCTTTTGAAACAGTGGCAAGAGGCGGAGGGCCCTGAAGGTGGAAAAACACAAGAAGGGGGGGGGTTGAATTGTGTTTTAAAAATAAAACTTTTTATCAAATAAAACTAAGTTTGCAGCGGATATAAACACAAAAATAAAAGGGGTGCTGAGAGAAAGAGAGAAAGACACAAAATTTATCCTGGTTCCTCTCACAAATCGAGAGTACTCCAGTCCCCTTGTTACTAACAAGAGATTTTCACTATAATCTACTTAAGATTACAAATTGCTCAAGCACACTTGCAAGAGACTTCTCAGATGCTCAAGTTTCACTAAACAAGAGACTTCTCAAATGCTCAAGTTAATCTTAACAAGAGACTTCTCAAACAAACTTAAGAATAAGAATGAATGTTAAGGAACACTTGATATACTATCAGAGGTGTTTACAAAATACAACGCAAAATTGTTTTAAGACTTTGAATGACAAATAGAATAATAATGTCAGGATGCTTCAGAGCCTTAAACGCAGTAATAGAACAGTAGTCATTTCTTCCATTTTAGTCTTCTATTTATACTTGGAGGAAGATGATGACCGTTGCAGAGAGCTTTGTGCCAGCTGGAATTTACTCGTACAATTGATAGCTGTATATTGCCTTCTTTGGCAAGGAATTCCAATTCCACTACCTAGCTATTCAATTTATCACTCATCCATTTTGAGTAATAATAGTACGATTGTACAATCCTCAAATGCGCTCCACTTATGGATAAGGTTAACGTTGTACCAACGAATATTCCTTCCTGTGGATGTGACAGAGCCTTGAAGTAGATAGTTCTTCAATCATTGATTCTGATTCTGTCAGTTCTTGAGTGATGTAAATTCTTTTTGCTTCTGATGCTCTTGTCATAGCTTCTTAAGATCTTCAGCTTCTGAACTTCATCAGAGTCTAGCTTTTGGTCCTCAGAAGTGCTATCTTCAGCACGCAAAATTTAAGCTTCTGATGAACAGCGATACTCTTTCAGAGCTTGTTTTGACTGGCTTCTCTGCTACTATTCATAGTGCTTCTGAATGAATTTTAACTTGTAATTCTGCACACTAGAATAATCATTAGTAATACCAATTGCAATTTTAATACTTTGTTATCATCAAAACCACTTAAAATTTTAGAGGTTCATGTCAGACCCACTTTGTTCCAACAATCTCCCCCTTTTTGATGATGACAAACTAAAGCATTAAAATTCAATTGTTGTTGATTTAATTTAATTATGTTGACTTCAGGTTTCAAAGGTTTGCAATCTCCCCCTGAGTCTGACAATCCATAGGGTTAGGTTTGTAAGCTCCCCCTAAGTCTTATCCATAATTAATTAAAACAGTTTAAGAGCCAACTTATTAACTTAAAATAAATTTTCATATAAGCTCTTCTTCTCAGAGTCTGATAATGCTCAGAAGAGGTTTGCAAGCTCTTCTGACATTGTCTATGAGATTTATTTTAGGTTTTTAAGTTTTCTCCCCTTTCAATAACATTCAGAATGAGAAGAAATCAGACATGGATAAAAATTGATTCAGAATGTATATAACATAACAGTTTCAGATCTTTTGAGCAGTATTAGAATCAATCAACATTAATTTTAACGCTCTATCCTTACTCCCCCTTTTGGCATCAGTCAAAAAGACACAGAAAACCAAGCAGTCAAACGCGTCATAACAAGGCAGTCAAGTCAAAAAGTGGTGACAAGTAATTCATTTAATGAATTGTGTTGAATAACGGCCGGTCAAGAGAGCTTGATGACACTATAAAAAGGGATGATTCCTCTCATTTTACTCATCCAGAGTAATCAAGTAACATCAAAAGAAAAACATACAATGGAAAGGCAGGTTACCAAGGATGCTTCAGGCTCAAAAGAAGAGAGCAAGAAGGAAGCAGAGCCCTGGCGCTGCGAAGAAAACAGGCTACGTTATGAGCGAAACAAGCAAGAACTTAGATTGACAGAATCAGAGAGAGAAGAATTGGGCTCTGATCTGGAGGAATTCTTATGGACATACGATGATGATACTTCATACGAAGATTATAGAGCTGAGGTTCAGAAGGCTACTGAAGAATTGCTCGCAGTTCTTAGGAAGAAATATAAGAGACTGGATGCAGAGGCTTCTGAGTCCAAGTCTAAATCTAAGTAGAGTTTCACTATCTTATGTAATAAAGATCCTCTTTAATTATAATAATACAAAATTGTTCCTGCTATAAATTTCTTTCTTTTTGAGCATGTTTCTTTTATATACTCTTGTCAAACGTCAGAAAACCAGTTACCAGACACGCCTCATACGGTATTGTTGCCCCGCTTATAAACAGGCTATAATACTAAGAAGCTATTTCATGAGTAAACAGGAATACTGATGTGGGGGAACCTTAGGTTTTCAAAATCCTATATAAGTTTAAAAACAAGATGTTCTCCAACATCTTACACTAGGTTCAGAATCCACAAGAGTATCAGACATTATCAGAGTATATGATTTTCATTTTGAAAAACAAAATAAAATAAACACACCAGCACAAGCACATATATGAGGATAATAAGAAGCTTAATTAACTTAAAAGAAAATTATCCAAAAGATTTACATAAACATGATTACAAATAAGTGCTCAGACATAAGGGTTAAGGTTTGGGTTGCTGTTGAGTAAGTTTCAGAAGAAGTTCCATCATTGCATCTATCTTCTTGTTAGTAGCTTCACCAGATCTGTTCATGTCTTCTCTTATATCGGCCCTGAATTCATCCATTTCATTTCTTAGTTCCTCTCTTAAGTCATGCTTGATTACATCCAGAGCTTCTTGCATAACAGAGGGTATAGCAGATGAAGAAGAGCCTTGGACAAGTACTGGTGGAGATCTAGGAGGAGATGAAGCAACAATGGGAGCTTTACCTTTATCAGAATCTGGTTCACTAAGGTTCTGATCATTCATAACAATATCTTCTGCAGCTCCTTGATTCTCAATAATCTTATTAGTCTCAATGACAGCAATGTGAACAGCTCTATCAACCAATAACTTGAAGGCTTCTTGTTCAGCAAGCCTCTGACGTTCCATTTCAGCAGCTATCCTAGCCTGCTCATCATCCAGAGATCTTGTTATACTTTCATTCACAGCAGCTAAAAATGCTAACCTCTGACATTCTTCTTCATGGTTGAAAAAAGTAAGTCTCAGAGCATGAGAGCGTTCAGCAGCACTCATAATCTGAGACAGAGCTTCCATTCCTCTTCCCTCAATCCTTCTTTTTACATAGCCTCCCAACAGCCTCAGAGACTGACTGAATTTCTCTTCTAATTCCCTGATCTTAGCATCAACATCTGAGGGAAATATCAGTACTTCTTCTTCCATGCTTTTAAAATTCCTTAGACTAACATTAATAGCACTATCTAGCAGCTCAATGTTTGGTTCAGAGTTGTAGTTGAAGAAGGGCTTGTTTCTATTGAAGGGAATGGTGGGTTCAGGCCTTTTTCTTTTGAGAGGAATGATTTTGATTCTTTTGATTTTGTCAAAGGGATCAATGGTTATGATATCATCATCAACATTAATTTCTGCTTTTAGCAGATCCTCCAGAATGGGTAGGGCAAAGTCAGTAGGTAGACTGAGTTCATCTATGGTTAAGGGTTTGTAAGATGGACCATAGATGGGTTCAGATGGTTGAGTTTGTGGTTCAGGTGTGGGTTAAGGAGTGGAAGGTTCAGGTTGTGGTGTGGGTGGTTTAGCAGTGGTATGTTCAGGTTGAGTCATGACTTCATCCTGGGCTGGTGTGAATGTGGGTGGATCTTCTTGTTCTATGTCAGCAAGAGAGGAGGGTGGAGTTTGAATTTGTGGTTCTGGAAGAGGTGGATCACTAGGTAAATTAGAAGTAGTATTTACAAAGTGAAATTGGTCAGGTGAGGCTATGTTAGAGTGAGTGAAGGCATCACCAGATAGGTGAGTGGAGAGATGTTCAAGAATGGTGGGTGATTTTCTTGTTGTGTTGGTAGGTTGGTCAAGAATGGAAGTATCAATGGTGATGTTTTCTTCTGCTGGTGGGTTGATTTTAGGTTTCTTGAGGGTTCTTTTGACAGGGATCTTTTTAGTTTCTTTCTCTTTCTTTTTCTCTAAGTTATCAAGTTCAGCAATTAATTCAGTAGAGTCAATGCTGGTGTCAGAAAGAGTTTCATCAGATGATGATGATGATGATGAGGGTTGAGGGGAAGGTTGGATCATTCGTATAGGCTTGGTATAGTCTATAGGAGATGATTGGGTAGAGGGATGAGCACTAGCAGTACTATCAATATTAGGCTTAGAATCTTTACCTGAATCAGCAGCCTTTTGTTTGGAGACAACTGTCTTCTTTCTTTTTGGGGCTCTGACAGGTTGTTCTTCTTCAGCATCTTCAGGCCTATCCTGCCTTTTCTTTGTTCTTCTTTCTTTCTGAACAGCCTTTCTCTGAGCAATCTTAGCCACTTGCTCCTTACTGACTTCTTCCTTTTCTTCAGTGGCTATCCTTTCAGCACCACCAACCTCAGCAGCATCATTCTTTTCTTCAGATTGTTCTTCCTCAACAATATCTTGTTCAATTGGTTGAGGTTTTCTCTTAGACCTGGTGATCTGTTTGGGTCCTTTGAAGATGTCCCAGTTTGGTACACCAACTACCATACTCCTGGGCACACTTACACCAGAGTCCAATCTGACCAACTCCAAGAAGTTCTTGATAACATCATCATTATCAAATTCTGATATGGTTGGGAAACCGTCACACCAGAAGTACTTCTCATAAACTTGCTCCAGAGGGCTCTTGGCTGTCTTTAGCTCCTCTTTTGTCTTCAGATGCATGTTTACCAAAACACTTGCATCATACTTAGCTGTGTTGAAAACTCTAAGTTTTTCTTTGGTACTGATAATGTGAATAAGCTTCGTCTGTCGAACGATTTCTGAAATCAACCTTGGATGATGAATCATTGAAGGTGATTTGGTTCTGCTTTTGGATATAGTAAAGCATAGGTGATCAAACAGAAGCTTTGCCAAATTTATCTTCACCTTCTTGTACAAAAACCAGATGAAGTGCCGATGTGGTAGAGAAATAGTATCATATCCTCATTCTCTAGTGATGATGGAGGCCAGAAACACTTTGAAGGCAAAGCTGAAGTTTTGCTTCATGAATTTAGCTTTACCAAAATCATTGTTGGCACTGCCAGGCAGGAATAAATCCTTCTTAATGGATTCAATATGTTTGCTCTTCTCACCATATTCATCCACATTCTCACCTTCATTGTCCAGACCCAGAATTTTGGCAATATGTTCTTGAGTAATAAGAACATTAATACCCATGATATTTGACCTAATCTCCTTTCCTCTAAAGGGTCTTAAGCCAAGTTGAGTTCTTGTTTTTCCTTTCAGAGAACCATCCTTCTCTACCATCTTTCTAACCTCTTCATCAGCATTGAACTTGTCAAAGATGGTAGCTTTCTGCCAGAAGTATTTCACAATGTCATAATAGACAAACCCATTCAGCATCTCAAAGTAATTCTTCCATTGTTGATCGTAGAATAAACTCTGAATGTCGATTCCATTCACTTTGAAACTCTCAAAATCAACAAACTTTTCCGTTACAAACTCAAAAGATTCTGGACCAGCGTCAGTTACGTTATCTTTGAAGACAAGTTTCTCTTGTGACTTGAGATCAATGACGGGTGGTAAGACCGGGTTGAACGGACGTTGAACGATTTCGTTTGACGATTTAGCAGCCATGATTACAACGCAGAGAAAATTGGGAATTTCTGAGTTTTAGGTTTGTGTAGGAAGTGATTATGTGTAAAAGTTGTGCAATGTGAGTGAAGTGACTTATAAATAGTAACTAGCACACATACACAGAGAAAGCAGACATTGGGAGGGAGCGTAAAATAGTTTAAAATTAATTTTAAATTGCATAACTGCATTTTCATCATTAACTGTTCTCTACCCATCAGGATCTAGACACGTGCAGGAGAGACTTAATCAAGCTGACGCGTGTACAAACAACTGTTGTACACTAACTAGTACTAAACGTTTCATTTCCGTTTAGTTCAGAGCCAAACTCATTTGTATCTGACACCTCATCAGAATCTGTCACTCTTCAAAACCCGTTTTATTCAGAGCTTCCCAAAGGAGACTCTAAATTACCAGAGGTTCTGAAAGAGCTTCAGAAGCTAATTCTAATTTGTATCTCAGAGCTAATTTTCTTCAGAGATATAGTGCATGTTCAAATTCTTTTTAATAAAGTCAAATCTTTCAATAGCTAAAGGCTTAGTAAATATATCAGCCCATTGATGTTCAGTATCAATGAATTGAATATCTATTGTGCCTTTTTGAACATGATCTCTTATAAAATGATGTTTTATTTCAATATGTTTAGCTCTGGAATGCAAAATTGGGTTCTTAGATAAATGAATAGCAGCAGTATTATCACAATATAGTGGGATACTGCTTTCAGCTATGTTATAGTCCTCTAACTGATATTTCATCCAGAGAAGCTGTGTGCAACATTTAGCAGCTGAAATGTATTATGCTTCTGCTGTAGACAAAGCAATAGTTGTTTGTCTCTTGCTGGCCCAAGATATGAGATTCTCACCAATAAATTGGCAATTTCCACTAGTGGATTTTCTCTCTATCTTGTCTCCAGCATAGTCAGCATCACAGAATCCAACTAGCTTACTATCTAGGGATTTTTTATAAAGAAGTCCTAGATTAGTAGTTCCTTTCAGATATCTAAAGATCCTCTTAACTGCAGTTAAGTGAGGTTCTCTAGGATCTGACTGGAATCTTGCACACAAGCATACACTATATAAAATATCAGGTCTAGAAGCTGTTAGGTAGAGTAAAGAACCAATCATACCTCTATATAGCTTCTGATCTACTTTGCTTCCAATTTCTTCCTTGCTTAGACTGCTTGAGGGATGCATGGGTGTTGACATTATCTTACAGTCTTCAAGATTGAACTTCTTCAGAAGCTCTTTTGTATACTTGCTTTGATGAATGTAAGTGCCATCTTTTCTTTGGTTGATTTGAATTCCAAGAAAGAATTTTAGCTCACCCATCATACTCATTTCAAATTCATCCTGCATAAGCTGATTGCTTCCAGTCTTGCCACTGGTGCAAATGTTTCAGTGAAGTCAATGCCTTCTTGCTGACTGTAGCCTTGTGCTACTAGCCTAGCTTTGTTTCTTACCACTTCACCTTGTTCATTTAGTTTGTTCCTAAATACCCACTTGGTTCCAATGATGTTCTTGTGTGTTGGTCTTGGTACCAAATCCCACACATCATTTCTTTGAAACTGATTAAGCTCATCTTGCATTGCTACAATCCATCCATCATCAGAAAGGGCTTCATCAACATTCTTAGGTTCTATCATAGATATGAGTCCTAGAAGTGAATCATGTTGTTGATAATCTGATCTTGTTTTTCTTGGACTTTCTTTGTTTCCAAGGATAAGATCTTCTGGATGTGATGATCTGTATTTGAATTTTCTCTTTGGAGCTTCATTAGTTTCAGCACCTGTTTGGGTATCATCTTCTGAGATATCATCATGCTCTTCAGATGCTTCTATTGGGGTTGCTTCTTCAGAGACTTCTTCCAATACAACTTCTGAAGTTTCATTTGCATCTGATGCTTTCTCAGGTTCTGGATTGTTATATTGATAAGGAATACCTGCATAGCTATCATCTTGCTCTGACATTTTGCTGTCAGGCTCCTTGTCATCAAATCTAACATGTATAGATTCTTCCACTGTGTTAGTTTCAGAATTATACACTCTGTATGCCTTTGAGCGTTCAGAGTAACCTATAAAGATTCCCTTACAAGCTTTGGCATCAAATTTTCTTTTGTAGGCCTTATTGTTCAGAGTATAACAGGTACATCCAAACTGATGAAAATAAGAGATGTTGGGCTTTCTTCCTTTAAAAAGTTCATATGTTGTTTTATTCAATATAGGTCTGATATAGATCCTATTTTGAATATAGCAAGCTGTGTTCACAGCTTCTGCCCAGAAGTACTTAGCAAGTTTTGTCTCATGCATCATGGTTCTTGCCATCTCTTGTAAAGACCTGTTCTTTCTCTCTACAACACCATTTTGCTGTGGTGTTCTAGGAGCTGAGAACTCATGAATAATTCCATGATCTTCACAATAGGTTGCAAAGGGTTCGTTTTCAAACTCACCCCCATGATCACTTCTGATCTTTAAGATCTTGAGACTTTTCTCATTTTGTACTTGTGTGCAGAAGATGGTAAACACATCATATGCATCATCCTTTACTCTAAGAAATTTAACCCAAGTCCATCTACTGTAATCATCAACAATAACAAGTCCATATTTCTTTCCATTGATTGAGGCTGTACTTACAGGACCAAACAAATCAATGTGAAGCAATTCAAGAGGTCTTGAGGTAGAGACAATGTTTTTAGGTTTAAACGAAGTTTTTGAAATCTTTCCAATCTGACAAGGACCACACAGAGCATCTGAATGATAATTAAGATTGGGTAAACCTTTAACCAAGCTTAGTTTGCTGAGCTTAGAGATTAATCTCCAATTAGCATGTCCTAAGCGTTGGTGCCAGACCCATTTCTCATCATTCAAAGATAGAAGACAAACTATCTTTTGCTCTGAGAGTTCTGACAGATTGATTTTATAGACATTGCCTTTCCTTAAGCCTCTGAATACTACAGACTCATCAGACTCTCTGATTACAATACATGCATCTTTATTAAACTTAACAACAAATCCACTATCACAGAATTGGCTAATGCTTAGTAGATTATGTTTGAGGCCATCAACTAACCAAACATCTTTGATAGAAAGAGAAGAATTACCAACTGTACCAGTACCAGTGATCTTCCCTTTTTGGTTTCCTCCAAATCCCACAGTTCCTCCCTCTTTCAGATTCAGGGTTTGGAACATATGCTTGTCTCCTGTCATATGACGCGAGCAGCCACTGTCCAGGTACCAAGAATGCTGCTCTGGCCTTCTTTGAGTGCAGATCTGCTGCAAAGACAATCTCAGACTTTGGTACCCATACTTTTATGGGTCCTTTAGAGTTAGTCCTCATTACCTTAGATTGTTTTTGTTTATAAGGCCTATCAGGAGCTCTAGAGTTATTGAAGCATTTTGAAAAACTTTTAGGCTTTGTATAACTCTTGTGCTTAGCTTTAGAATATACCAGAGTTTTATTTATTTTGACATTGGTCTGAGGTTTGGAAACCTTAGGCTCTGAAGGTTTCAGAGTCTGAGGCTTCTTGGCCTCTGACACAATTATTTTTTCAGGTTCTGATATACCTATTGCTTCTGATTGGCTTTTAACAAATACGGCCTTAGGTTTTGAATTATCACTTTTAGAGGGTTTAGAAAATAATGGATTATCCTTAAAACGAGAAAATCCAAGACCTTCACCTCTGTTTCTACTAACATGGTATATTAAGGAAGTTATCTTACTTCTCTTCATGCCATTGATAAGAAATTCTTGCAGAGCAAATTCATGCTCTGGAGGAACCTTATCATCATAAACATAATGAGTTTCCATAAATGAGTTCCTACTACTTAGAGACTCATTTTCTTCAACTATTATGTTCATTTTCTCAGTTAGGTTATTGTAAGCCTTTTTCAAGACCTTACATTCACCTGCCATTTTAGTGAGCATTTTTAAGGCATCTTTAAGAGAATCTACTAATTCAGTTCTAGATAGTTTAGCAATTACCTCTTCCTCATCTTCAGAGTCTGAACCTGCTTCAGAGTCTTCTCTGTCAGAGGTAGTTGCCATCAGTGCTAGATTTGCTTCCTCATCACCATCTGAGTCTGAGTCTTTGTCAAGATCTTCCCATGTTGCCAGAAAGCTCTTCTTGACTTTACTCTTATACCTTTCCTTGCTAGAGCTTTGCTTTGATGATCTACTTTTGTTTTCTGGACAATCAGCAATGAAATGACCAGGCTTGTTGCATTTGAAACACTTGTTTTGATCTTCCTTCTTGTCTTTAGCAGTACTAAGTCTCTTGGAAGATCCTCCAAATTTGCCTGCATATTTCTTGCTTCGTTTTGCCCATTGTGAAACCTTAGCAGCCATCAGCACCATCTCTTCTTCATCATCAGACCCATCTTCTTGACCCTCTTCAGAAGCCTCATCTTCAGATTCTATAATTTTAGCTTTCAGAGCCTTTGATGAACTTTTGGAGCTTAAGGCTATCCCTTTCATCTTCTTGGTTGATTCATCAGTCATTAGTTCCATCTCATGACTCTTTAATGAACTAATCAAGCTTTCAAGGGATACTGTGTCCAAATCCTTAGACTCTTGAAAAGCAGTCACCTTGGGTCTCCATTTTGGTGGTAGGCTTCTGAGTACCTTTCTCACATGATCAGCTTCAGTATAACTCTTGTCTAATACTTGAAGTCCAGATACAAGAATTTGAAACCGTGAAAACATAGTTTCAATGTCCTCTCCATCCTTCATCTTAAACAGCTCATACTGATGCACCAACAAGTTAGCCTTTGCCTCCTTAACTTGTTTGTTGCCCTCATACTTGGATTTTAGGGAATCCCAAATAGATTTTGCAGTTCTTTTATCTCCAATTTTAAGGTACTCATCATGTGAGATAGCATTAGTCATCATTCCTTTTACAGAGTGATGCTTCTTGTACTCTAGCTTTTGAGTAGGTGTAAAGGCTTTCCTGTTCTGAGAGCTGACAACACCTTCTAAGTCCATGTTTTCAAAGTTGACTCCATCTTCTACCATGTCCCATAAATCACAATCAATACTCATGATATAGTTGTATATATTTGTTTTCCAGAAGGGGTAGCTGGTTTCAGTTCCATTGAAGAAAGGAACCTTATCAGATGCCCTTCTTTGACGAGAGTTTGAATCATAGTCAAAAGGAACTTCATTGAGATTCTTCTCAGCAGACATGTTTTTCCTCCTGGATCTTTACTGTTTCACTGTAAGGTGAGTTAGGCAACAGACCTAGCTCCTGATACCAATTGAAGGTGGAAAAACACAAGAAGGGGGGGGGGGGGGGGGTTGAATTGTGTTTTAAAAATAAAACTTTTTATCAAATAAAACTAAGTTTGCAGCGGATATAAACACAAAAATAAAAGGGGTGCTGAGAGAAAGAGAGAAAGACACAAAATTTATCCTGGTTCCTCTCACAAATCGAGAGTACTCCAGTCCCCTTGTTACTAACAAGAGATTTTCACTATAATCTACTTAAGATTACAAATTGCTCAAGCACACTTGCAAGAGACTTCTCAGATGCTCAAGTTTCACTAAACAAGAGACTTCTCAAATGCTCAAGTTAATCTTAACAAGAGACTTCTCAAACAAACTTAAGAATAAGAATGAATGTTAAGGAACACTTGATATACTATCAGAGGTGTTTACAAAATACAACGCAAAATTGTTTTAAGACTTTGAATGACAGATAGAATAATAATGTCAGGATGCTTCAGAGCCTTAAACGCAGTAATAGAACAGTAGTCATTTCTTCCATTTTAGTCTTCTATTTATACTTGGAGGAAGATGATGACCGTTGCAGAGAGCTTTGTGCCAGCTGGAATTTACTCGTACAATTGATAGCTGTATATTGCCTTCTTTGGCAAGGAATTCCAATTCCACTACCTAGCTATTCAATTTATCACTCATCCATTTTGAGTAATAATAGTACGATCGTACAATCCTCAAATGCGCTCCACTTATGGATAAGGTTAACGTTGTACCAACGAATATTCCTTCCTGTGGATGTGACAGAGCCTTGAAGTAGATAGTTCTTCAATCATTGATTCTGATTCTGTCAGTTCTTGAGTGATGTAAATTCTTTTTGCTTCTGATGCTCTTGTCATAGCTTCTTAAGATCTTCAGCTTCTGAACTTCATCAGAGTCTAGCTTTTGGTCCTCAGAAGTGCTATCTTCAGCACGCAAAATTTAAGCTTCTGATGAACAGCGATACTCTTTCAGAGCTTGTTTTGACTGGCTTCTCTGCTACTATTCATAGTGCTTCTGAATGAATTTTAACTTGTAATTCTGCACACTAGAATAATCATTAGTAATACCAATTGCAATTTTAATACTTTGTTATCATCAAAACCACTTAAAATTTTAGAGGTTCATGTCAGACCCACTTTGTTCCAACAGGCCCTAGTTCCACTCATGGTAACTCTAATAACACCATATGGAAGAATATATGGACCATACACACTATACCCAGGCACAAAGTTTTCTTATAGAGAGTTATCCAGGAAGTTATCCCGGTTAAGAGCAAGCTGAACCACCGTGGGGTCCAGTGCAATATCCTCTGCCCTCGTTGTTTTGAAAAGGAAGAAACTATTGATCATGCTTTCATGAAGTGTCACCATGCTGCCAGAATATGGTTTGGCTCTAAGCTAGGGATTAAGTTTGATAACAACCAGATTAGCTTCGTTGATTGGCTAACTCACTCTATCAATACTCTAAAGGAAGAAGACATTAGCTACATTGCTGCTATTACATATGGCATCTGGTTCGCGCAGAATCACCAGGCTTTTGACCTCAAAAGCATAGACAATAGAGATGTGATTGACAAAGCTAGTCGCTGGATTCAGAATTTTCAATTAGCCCTAGCTAATGATCATTACAGAATTGCCAATCAGAACCGTCATGCTCCGACTAGATCTCGTCCTAACAGACATACTACTACTAGTAAAAGATGGACTCGACCAAAAAATGGAGTAATAAAGGTCAATAGCGACGCTAACCTGTCTATTGATGGTAGATGGGGGCTCGGTGCGGTGTATCGAGACTCCGAGGGAGCTATCCTTGCAGCAGCAACGTGGGTTGTTCCGGGAAGTGATGATCTGACCCTTGCCGAAGCGTTTACGCTCTACAAGGCCGTCCTGCTTGCAATTGATTGTGGATTTTATGAAGTGATATGTGAAAGTGATAATACCTGTGTCATCAGGCTCATCAACAATGCAAGCGAGAACCCTAGATTGTATATTGGGAATTTGATTCAGGGCATCTTATGTAATAGAGGTAGTTTTAGGGGTATTTCCTTTAGGTCTATTGGTCGTGAGGCAAATAGAGTGGCCTGTTGTTTAGCCTCTTTGGCCCACCAAGAGTCCAACAGAGTTTGGTTGGAAGAAGCTCCCCCTTGTATTGTTCCCTTGTTAATTAGGGACTTGATTCATTAATATCATTCAGCTTACCTACAAAAAAAAAATATGGGTGAAAGTTCGAACTCTTAACATTCCATTTATTTATTTAAAAATAGAATATTTAACAACTAAAACCTAAAAAAAATACTATATATTAAATTATCATAAACAACAATTGAGTTTTTCAATTAAAATGAACACAATAAAATTCTGTAGTTATAAGTGTAATTTTGTCAAAAAAATATATTTAAATAAATAAGTATTTTCCCAGCGAATCTTCCTTCCTTTCCTGGACGGCAACACAAAATCGCAGCCCAAAAGCAGTAGTGAGCCACCACCACAATCGTTTCAGCCCTGAATCGAAGAATTTCCCAACAAAGCAAAACCATTTCAGCCCAGGAGGAACAAGAAGCAAGGATCTAATTAAGAGCTTATTTCACTTTTTCCATCTATGTTATTTCAGGTGACCATTCCTCACTCTTTTTTTCTACTTTTAAATATTGCACGTAAACTGTTTGACAAAATGTTCTTCATGATTGTTTCTCCCAAAATGAAAATATATACTGTTGTAGGTTAGTTACATTTTCTAGATCTTTATGCGATTGTTTAAATAAGATTATTGGGTGTGAAAAGCTTTTCCTTGTTCTGCTTTAATGTGTTCAAGATTTAGGCTCTATTTGGGAAGGCAAATAAGCTAGCTTTTAACTTATAAGCTAAAAGCTCCGTTTGGTAATAGTTTTTAAAAAAGAGCTTATAGCTTATTTTACTAAATTATAGCTTATTTTTCAAATGCTATTTCAAGTAGCTTATGAGCTTATAGCTTATAGCTTATCATCTTTTCTTCCAATTTTACCCCTATCATCTTACTTGAAAAAAATTAAATATTAATTAAACATATCTTTTTTATGTCATTTTATACTTATAAGTTAGTTCAACCGCTAATTTTACAAAACACTACAAATTCAATTAACTAGCTTATTCGCTATAAGCTAAAAGCTAGCTTATGAGCTATCCGCTATAAGCTAGCTTATCAGCTATCCGCTTTTTTTTACCAAACAGAGCCTTTTTTCAAGTCTTTGAGTTTCACCATAAAGAAAGAGAGGAGAGGGAACACTATTCTCCCATTTTTTTAGGTTCCTAAATTTTGTTCTATTTCAAATATGCAATCCCTTGCAGTAATAGATTGTGGATATTCATAGAAAAAGAATGAGAACTGAAGTCTTCCAAACAGCTAAAATCTATCGCCATCTTCTCAAGGCGGTCAAGAAACATATTGGGAAAGAAGAGAACAAGAAACATTTCTTAGAATTTGTAACCTCCGAGTTCCACAAGAACCGGAATCTGTCCGATGGTGTGGCTGTCCAACAGAAAATAAAGCTTGCTCGTGATTATACTTTCCTGCTTAACAGTGTGCACCATCACAAGGTATTACTTTGTTTTTCCTGTTCGACACAAACTTGTTCAGTTTCAAACTTAACGAGATATCAACAGATTTTGTTGTTGTATGTATATGGCAAAATAAAAGTAAGAGGTGTAGAAGAGGATGTAATGTATTTTTTTTACTTGTGATGAGCAATTCAGCATAGCCAAGTTGGAATCCAAGCCAATACTCTGCAGATTTTTTCTTATAATGGATATCGATCATATCATTTTTGTGGACTCATTTTATGTTTGTAGTGTAAATCATTATTAGGAAAAAACTACACTTTATTTGGTGGTTTTCTGACCATGAATCATTGTCAACAATCTTGCAGGATTTGCTTTTCTCATATAACATTGCAATTGATAGGTCAGATGAAGTGAAAAGGACACTTGGAAAATCTGCTGCAAGTGTTGGTCTTCAGCTTCCTGAGGTTTATCGATTATAATGATTGGTTGTGTTAATTTTTGCATGTACGAAACTTGCCTTTGTACTTCTGCAAAGAAGGGGTTTTCATGCACTATTTGTAATCACCAAAGCAATTGGTTTTGGTTGATTGGAAGTTTCTATAGAATGAAAATAGTTTTGTAGCTATTTATCAAGATTGAAAATTTCAAATAAAAAGAGGAATAAGCATCAAGGAAGGTGAAAAAAACTAAATTATTTATGCATTAGTTCATGTTTTTTGTAATAAAAAGAGCTATTATCATTGTGTAATAGACCTTTATTTCAGGGTTAATGTATTTCCATGTCTCGTCACAACAACTAAATCCTTGTTCTTCACGCCCATTTATCTTCATAAGGGCACACAATGTGTTTTTCAAGAATAGTTTGAAGTTCGGTTCTTGGCTCAGTTACTGCCCTTTGGGGTTATATGAGAATTTTGGTTGGAATTTTTAGCATATGCCCAATTGGAGTGTTAGCAGACAGAGACTTATTTGTTCAACACCCACCATCAAGTTTAAGTAGATCAGTTGCTTTTGTAGTCCAATTGTTACTTTGGTTTCATATTTGCCTTGATTTTTTTTTTCTTTATAAATTTTTCCTCGAACTTTTTATGGGTTTCAGACTTGTACTCGAGAGAGTTGTACCATTAGGCTTTGTTTGTGAGTTTGGAGGGGAGGGAAGGGCTTTGGAGAGAGGGAAATAGAGAAAATTAGAGAAATCTTTTACATTTTTTGAGAAAGTATTTTTTATAGAGAATGACAAATAAATACTTATGATTAATATATTATGAATTTAAGAATATTATAACAACATTAATTAAATTTGAAGAATTCATATAAACCCTCCAAACCCCCTCCAAACCTCCATCCAATACAATTTTTGAGTTCCACCAAATTGGGGGGGTTTTGTGTTATGAAGAAAAAATAACCCTCCAAACTCCTTCCCTCCCAAACTTCTCTATTCCTTCCACTTGTTTCTTCCTTTTTTTCAAAATCATTTCATCCCATCCAAACTCGCAAACAAAGCCTTAGGCTACAATACATGTACTGCTTTTGCATTTGAGTTAGAGGCTAGTTTATTATCAACTTAACCCTATGGAAGTTGTTCAATTGCTAACAAGTATATCCCTTTGAGGAACAATGTGAAAACACAGAAAAAATATGCATAATAGTATTTTTAAGTTCAAATTGTAATGTACTTATTTTGCTTTTGAACTACATATGTTCACTTTGCTAATTAGTAACGCTGAACTTATGACGATAAGTTGAAAATATTAGATTATTTCAAGTTAATTTTATAACAAAATTAAACTCTAGAGGGAGGGATTTGTTGTCTATTGTAATTTTATCCAACTTGAGAAATTAGTCTCTACAATTCTATATGGGTATACAATTTACACACAAAAACAAAATAAGTTATTTAAACTTGATAAAGCTCAACTTAAGTGTCAAGATCTGATGTTTGGAATTGATTCAGTTGTATTCCATTAGTTGACACTTAATATAAACATCAATATTATGAAACTTGAAATAATATTATTATATGAAAAAGAATATTGTTTTCTAAGAATACAAGTGGTTTGGAATATCAAAGATCAAAGTGTAGGAATCAGGATTCATGAGAGTCGTAGGGAATGCTACTATTCCAATTTTAGTATAAGCTTATACAATAAATTATGACTTTATCTATTGTTTGATCAAAATAATAGAAACTGTGTAAGCTTGGTACCATGATATTCTGAACTCAAATGGCTAAGAATATCACTTTTCTTGGAGAACAAACAATTGACAACTCCCTTAGGTGATTGCCTGTTGAGAAGGTATAGAAGTTAAACAAACCTTGCAAATATGAGACATCTAAGAATCAAGAATATTTTCTCTTGCCTTGTATGTGAAGTATAAAAAATCATCTTTACAACCCTGCATGGATTTTTTAATCTAACAAGTAGTCTAGTCAAGAAAAGAACCCTATTATTTTTATTAATCAATTTCTCACATATAAGAAACTCTCACTTGTACATAAAAACATGCATTTTCTATTCATTGGATTAGAAATTTTCCTTCACTTACTACTTTTTTACACCCCTTGTTCTTTTTCTTTGATATATCTAACTAGCATTCCCCTTTATCCAATAACACATAATAGTAATACACATTTATAAAGAGAAAATGAAATCAATAGCAACACTTCTCTTGGGGCTGAATTTTTGCATGTATGTCATTGTTTTAGGCATTGGTGCATGGGCCATGAATAGAGCAATAGATCATGGTTTTATTATAGGTGAGAAAATATTTCCTATCTTTCGCATTTGGAATATATTTTGGAATGTCAAAAAAACAAAGGAGATTCCGCTAAATGCTAGCGTGAATTAGACTTATCTGACTAATTGTGCGATGAGTTGGTGTTAGCCTGGACGCCACGCCACACTCGTTCGATCTATGCTTTTTTCTTCGTTATACTTATGTTGTTAAGAAATTATGCAGGTCCGGAATTAAAACTTCCAGCTCATTTTTCACCCATTTTCTTCCCAATGGGAAATGCTTCAACTGGATTCTTTGTAACAATTTCTTTGTTGGCTGGAGTTGTTGGTGTTGCATCAGCAATTTCAGGAATCAATCATATCTGTTCATGGACTGCTCAGAGTTTACCATCTGCAGCTTCAATTGCCACCTTGACTTGGACTCTTACACTCCTTGCCATGGGGTAATATACCTCTATGCTCTATATTCTTCATTCAATCCTGCTTCCAAATAATAATAAGACTTAAATAAGTTTTTAGTCCCTATTGTTATCTGCATGAAATTCTTAATGTTGATTCATAGACATATTTTCATCGAATTGCTATTTTTTTTTAAAAAAAATTTATGATCGAAACGATAAAATGAGCATATTACTAGAAGTAAAAACTTATTCAAACATATTACTTCTATTACAAATTCTTATAATAATAACAAGAAAATCATATCACTATATTAATGCGTGTTTGAATTGACGCAATTTTTTTTAGTTTTAGAAAAAACTTTGGCAGTGTAGTTTTTGTTTTAGAAAATGCTTTTTATATTCTACCAAATTCACTGTCAATTTGAACACGCGTCAAATTATGTAGTATAATTATACTTATCTAAAAAGATTTTTATTTTCTGCAGCTTTGCCTGGAAAGAGATTGAGCTTCAAATTAGAAATGCCCGGCTGGTAAGACAAAAAAAAATCATTTAATAAGTTTGTTGTTGAATTTATGTTTTTTATTTCTGAAGTAATATGCAATTTTGCAGAAAACCATGGAGGCTTTCCTAATTATCCTTTCAGTCACACAGCTTCTCTACATAGTTGCTATTCATGGTGCTGCTGCATATAATATATATGCTTGAAAGTTGAAAGGGTTGTTTTCTTCTGTTTATATTTTGGTTGATCATGAGGGAATGCATGTATGCTTGTATTTTTATTTTTTTATTTCCCATTTTCTTTTACTTTATCTATTTTTCTTCAATGTGATTTGAATGATTGGATATGTATAACTTTAGATAAGTCATTTCCAAAAGCAATAAAGAACATACATTTATACTTTTCTTGTAACTTTCTTAGGGCAGAAAGAAAGTTATATGAGCATTTATCAATGCAAACTTCATAAACTGCACAAAGGGTGATAAAAATATATAGTTGCATCAACTTTGTAAGCATTTACATGTTTTTTTGAGGTATACTTAGGATGGATAGATTTGGAGGAGAAAAAACTAGGGTATACACATATTTATGGAAAAACTACTCAAGAGAACTTTTTAAAAATTGAGATAATAACTGCTATAAAAGACATTTGAATAGGATCGTGGTTGGACCAAATGTTAGTACATGGATCTGGATTGGGTGCAGTCGGGACCCATGATTGCATGCATATAGCAAGATCGGGACCGTCCAATCGAAATTGAACGGTTCAAATGCAAAGATCAGAACTTTTATATTTAAAAAATAAATAAAAAATTTATTAAAATATGATAAAGTAGTTACTATGATAAAGTAATTTCCTTTATGAAGTGTAAATTCATAAATTTCAATTCAAATGGCATTGCCAACATAGTTGGAAACTTGGAACTAATTTATGTATAAGAAATTTTCTTATGAAAGCTTCTAGGCCATACAACTATTTCAATTAAAAGGCATACTGACAAATTCATGATATACATTGAAATAAATTTTGTAATGGAAATTTCTAGGCCATACAATTCATACCACTACTACCCCACTGCTTCTTCACATCATGAATGAGGGGGAAATGAATAATCCAAACAACAATTCTAAATCACAGAACTAACATTGTACCTTGAAAGACTCAAGGATTGACCTGTAAATTGTTGCAACACAAATCCAATAAATCTTCCAATAGTAATGTAAACAAAACTTCTATGATCATATAGTTGGGATTGGTTACCAAGAAACTCTACATCAAAATATCACAAAATGTTTCAACAAAGTCCTTCTAATTTGTTTGTTTTAGCTTGAGAGGTCTCAAACAAGATTTCAGGATTTTAGTAGAAGCAAGAAAAACTTGCATCGGTGAAAAGCGTCTTAGGAGGCACAACTTTCCCATTTGACATGCAAGTTGAGATCCTCGTCTCGTATTTCTGCAGTAAAAGCAGAAAACAGATGATTCAGTCAAAATGTATAATAATACTGCGATAGACTGCACAAATAATCCCAAGAAATGCATGATCAGAAAGAATATTACAACTTAAAAATCAATTGATACAAACTAAACAACACATAGGACTAAGTAACATCTTAACTAACCATGTGCAATTGAATATAGGATCAAATTGATTCAAGTACTTCAGCGTGTGTTGGATTTAGAACTAATCCAATGGGCAAGTTTGTGTCCTTATTGTATGACTCTAGGCAATAAGCACTACTTACAACTAGATATCGAAACCGATGAATATTTTTACATTTGTCAAAAGTAAACTCTCATTTTCATTTTTCAAGTGAACCACAGTAGGAACCAGACCACATTTCTCACAGTTTACTTTAGAATAATAAATTCATTATAAGTATGACCAAAAAACTGAAGAAAAAAAAAATAAGATGTGCAACAATTCCAAGACTTGTTAGAGTGGATTAGAGCACTGTTGTAAAAACTGCGATTAAATCTCAAGATTGTGCAATTCCACAATTTGACACAGGCCTGGCAATCTAGATCGCATGCAGAATTGTATTCTGCAGAAATTGCTGTGAAATCTTGAAAAATATCGCAAAAATGGTGAAATCACGACATGTAAGAAATACCACCAACCATCTCTCTAATAATTTACAATTAATTAAATGCCAAGAGCTAAATAGTTAGAAATTATGTAACAGGGTAAGTAATTAAGATAACCACAAACAAGTCTATAGGATGTGAGCAATGAGCATATCTACGGCATCAAACACAACCTTTTAAGTTGAAAGAGCTGCAACAAATGACTTTACAAGGTAGAATAACTTAAGAGGTCAAACCTGAGATTATCTATTTGAACCTGACAGAACTTCAAATATTCCACAGCAACTCCACCATGAAGTCTTTCGCACCAAATTTGGAGCTAAGCTTACTGAAGGCTGGAAACCATATCAACAAAGAAAAATATAATTTAAATCAATTTAAACAACAAAAAAATTCATAATCATTTAATGAAACATTCAAACATGCATACAACAGAATAGCAAAACCTGTTTTTTGGAGCTTTTTGGGGTCTCAGAATCCTTAGTATCTACTGCACCATTAAATGATGAAGTTAACACTTCACTATTAGATTCCTTTGGCTTAGGTTCCTCCAAACTTGATGTAGCATTCTCATTTGTTAAGGGATATACACTATCCTCATTCATCTTACCAGCAAGATCAATCAATTCTGGAAGAGAGGCAAGTCCAGTATCACACTTTTCTGCCTCAGACATAGAATCCACAGTCTTAACTGAATCAACAGAATCTTTGGCCGCTGAATTGCCACCAGTCTCTTCAAGTTGAACAAGTGAATTTATTTTCACCGCAGTCATATTGGAAGGTGAAGAATCACCCGATTTGACCAATTCGTGACATATGGTTTCCTCTTCAAGGAAATTATAAAGCTCATACTTTGAGTTCTTCTCAGCCAAGAATTCACCATTAGAAATACCACCTCTGTTCCCATTCTCATAACATGATTCGATAGCAGTTTCAATATGCTCACGCCTTCCATTTTCTCTCTCATAACTATCCTCAGATTTCACAACACTGTCCTCCTTCCCTCCTAACACTTTTTCAATCTTAAAATCGCCACAAACTTCTTCCACATACTTCACATCAGAAGCATTTGATCGAGCAGCTGACGGGTCTCTCTTTTCCACCTCATTTTGGGACTTCAAATCATCATTTCCTAACATTTTTCACAGAATCAATCAAAACTATTATCAACAAACTAAAAAATAATTTCAAACTATTTTTCACAGAATCATCAATCATAATTTCAAAATCTTGATAAACATCTGATACAATATATAATTGAAAAGGACCCATGTATGATTAATTGACAGTTACACTTGCAGATGCTTTTAAAAACTCCTAAGGTGTGTTTGATTCCAATGAAAATTTCTTTTGAATGAATTGATTTGTAAAAAATGATTTTAGTCAAATTGATTTTGATTAAATTGATTTGAATTACAAAATTTATGATTTAGATACATTAATTAAAAATAAATTGAACAACAAATTCGAGACTTAAAATCACATTTAAAATCAAAATCAATTCTACAGGCAAAATCAATTATACTCGCTAATAACCAAACATGTCAGAATCAATTTTATATACCTAGAATCACTATCACCTCCAACAAACATAAATCTTAACAAACAAAAAAAAAGAATATATTGGACAAAGTATATACCATGAAGAGTGTTAATGTTGTTGTTTTCTTTTTCCTTCTTTCTCCTAGCAGCTTTTCTCTTCTTAGGACCTGAAGGCATGATTGTTTGAGGTACAATACAAGTTACAAGTTACAACCCTTTTGTCTCACTCACTCTTTCACTCTTAAAGGGTGAGTCAGTGAAAATGAATTTGGTTGTATTGTGTTTTGAATATATGAGGTGGAGGGAGTAGAGTGGTAGGAGCGTGAAAAAAGGTCATATAGAAGAACTAGATTTTCTGCTATTCAGTTACAACTTTAAGCCGTCTGATATGATAAAATAAACGGTTGAGATTGTTTTAATATTGAAATTATATTTGATCTATTTAAAATTAATAGTTGAGAATTATTAAAAATTTACACTTATTATAGAGTCAAATTGTGTGAAAATGATAGTACATGAGGAAATTTTAAAATTTGAGAATTATTGGATATTTAGAAATATTTTTTGAACAAGAAAAAAAAATGTGGAGATTTAGAAATATTAATATGGATATAGGTTAAATTTGTTAAGATATTTTGACTCTTGAGTAAACTAATTAACTCGTTTTAACGAGTAGCTATCTCATTCAATCAAGGTAAGATTTTGGATAATAAAATAGGAAAATGATTACAAAAATGATTAGTGCTAAAACACTTTTAAGTGGTATAATGGTTGAACTCTACTGTATAATTGGTGTTGACTGTCAGTTCTCTTTTTATCAGTGTCCATCAACTTTCGACTCAATGAGCTGCTTTTTGGATTCTGATGAACAAAACACTTTTGATTCGAGTTTGGAAGTTAGTGTCTAGTGGCATCTCTACGGGTTGAGTTGGTGTCTTCTTAGTAGTCATTGGTGAATTTCAATTGATGTACTCTAAGGGGTGGATTGGGGTGATGTTTGATGTACTTTTTGATATGTTAAAGTGTTTTCATCACTTTGCCTCTTGTTGTATACAGTGGCGGAACTGGGATTTTTTTTCCTGGGGGGCCAGTAGAAAAGTTATAGAAAATTACGCATAAATTTTAAAATAATACTCTATTTTTTATGGGTTAAAATAATATTGTATGTGTGCTAAGTGACTTGAAATAATCAATAATTGACTTTCAATTAATACTCACACAAAGTTGATTTTTATAAAATTATTTATTTTATTATTATATTACACATATACTAAAAAAGAAAATCCGTTGAAAATAGTTGTGTTTTTTGAAGAAAGAAATAGAAATTGTGCATTTTTGGTATTGATAAATACATATAAAAATTAACTATTTAAAATAGTTGTGTGTTTTTTTAGAAGGAAAAAAAAAATAGAAAGTGCATTTTTGGTGTTGCTAAATACATGAAAATAAACTTTTTAAAGGAAAATATCCTTTAATGGCTGAAAAAATAAAACATATGCTGCCAGCAAGATTTGATCACAGAACCTCTTGGTAGAAAGACAGTGAATATACCGCTAGGCTGGGCTTCCGCTTTGTTGATTTAACTCACATGCTAACATATATAATATATACTTGTAATTTTGTAAACATACCAAGGGTACTCTAGTAATTTCTTATTTTTCGGGGGTGGCCGCGGCCACCCTCAGCCACCCCCTAGTTCCGCCTCTGGTTGTATAATCTAACAATTTCTTCTTTTTGACAAATCTAACAATTTCTTATACTTATTGTTTAGGAAATTGTTCATTAATAAAATTTAGCTGATTCAAAAAAAAAAGTGGTATAATGGTTAGAATTTTACTTTTAAAATGAATAAATTGGATGTCTGATATTTGAACTTGGTCCTTCAATATATAATACGATGTTTATACCAGCTGAGATAAGTTCACGATGACTAAATAAAAACTTATATTTTAATGTGTGTGAAATTTTTTGGTTAAGCGAGGATAATTCACCTTGTGTGTATCACATGTTTCTGAACATAAATTATGCATTATTAAATAGCGATGGATAATTAATTCCTATAATATGGTAAAAAAAAAAAAGACATGTCTTCAGTCGGAAGTTTTCGGGTTCAATGCTTCTGGTGCCCTTAGAAAGAGGTAAATGTTTTTTGAACACTAAATATTACAGAAGGAAATTTGAGAATTGTTGGAAATTTAGAAATATTAATATAGATATAGGTTAAATTTGTTAAGATATTTTGACTCTTGAGAAAACTAATTAACTCATTTTTAACAAGTAGCTATCTCATTCAATCAATGTAAGATTTTTTGGATGATAAATTAGGAAGATTGATTACAAAAATGATTATTCCTAAAAATACTTTTAAGTGGTATAATTGTTAGAATTTCACTAGAGTAGCTATCTCATTCAATCAATGTAAAATTTGTTTTCTTTTAGAGTATTTATCATAAATTGTAAAAAAATATGCACTATAATTAAGAGTATATTGGGGGTTAGGATCTTCTATACTTTTTAAAAGAAATGGAAAGCTCCATATAGTTTTGAAAAAAAAAAATAAAGACTTAAATGTATTTTTAACCCTCTAAATTTCATAATTATTTTTATTTTGGTTCCTCAGCTTCAACTGCTAGATTTTAACCACTAAATTTTACGAGCTCAAATTTGACTCTCAAATTTTAATTATTCGATTATGGCCCCCAAATTTATCCTATTTTGCATTTGTTAGTCTCCTATTCACTTTTTGTTTGACAATTGCATATGTGACATTTTTAAGATTATTAAAAATAAAATTTGTTTTAAAAAAAAATAATTTTGTTTTAAAAAAAATAATTTTTTTTAATAAAATGTTTTCTTTTTAAAATTTTTAAATAACTAAAAAAAATTAGAATTGTTTTAAAAAATATTTTTAAAAAATTATTAAAAATAAAGTTGAAAATTGGTTTCATTTTCTTAAAAAAATTGTTTTTATCAAAAACGATTTTTTTTTTAATTTTATAAACAATTTTTTATTTCTATAACATTACTTACTTTTAAAACAATTTTTAATTTATTTATAATTAAAAAAAATTAAAACATCACATAAGCAATTTTCAATAAAAAAAAATCAACGGAGGGATATCAAATGCAAAAGGGATTTAACTTAGGGGCCAAAATCGAGTAAATGTAAAACTTGGAGGATTTAAATGGAGAAATTAAAACTTGAGAGACCAAAATGAACTAATTGTGATACACGGGGTCAAAATTGCGTTTAAGCCAAAAATAAATAATCACATATTCAAAAAAATAGTGACATTAGTTAACATTTTATACACAAAAAATTATAGCAATAGAAAAATCTCCATTTATTTTTAGAAATGGAGAGGATCTTTATTCGTATGTTGGTAAAAAAAACCTTGAAAATTTTAAAGGGTTCTTATAAAAAAGACAAAAAAAAATCTCAAAATAGTCTTATGTTTAGGGACATAGATAGTACTAGTCAATAATCAATATAGAGTATGGATTGCATGCAGTCAGAGCATAACTGAACATCCGGTTACGATTGAACAATCCATAAGTAAGTTTTTCTTTTTATTTAACTGTTCAAAGATTGAATCATATCCGATATTAATTAGACGACCAGATTTGCTCTGACTGCATAATTGCTTGCAATTTTGACTGCCTTCAATTTATGATGCACTCTTTGATTTTTCAACCACAATAATTATTTTTTTACTAATGTACCCTCATCATTTTACCTCTTTTTCTACAATTCATAATAAATGTCATCAAGTAGCATAATAAATTATCTCTTTTTAAGGATGAAATTGTAAAACCAATATATATTACTAAAAAATTTATTATTACTACAAACTTATGAATTCTCATGATTTAGTCAACGAGATCACATATTTCAAAAATAATATAAAAAGAACTATTTTTTGTCTAGTAACCTATTGGTCAGACGCACTATAAAGCTAAGAAGTGGAGAATTCGGAGTGGTCAATTTCTTTAAGCTTCCATGGCATTCTCTATACCTACCTTCTCATTACTTGTTTTTCTGCTCGAAAAAGGTACCTTTTCTACCCTCCTCCTTTTAACTGGTTTTTTTTCATCAAATTATTATTATTCTCTTTTTACTCTTAAACAAATCACCATCATTGATTTTGAGTTGTATTTTTTATTTTTATTTTTGTGTGCTAAACCTTAAGTGTTTGTTATAGGGTGTACAATATATTTTTTTATTTTGATTTTACCACCAGTTTAATCTAGTTCGGGGGTCCGTTCGGACATCAAGTGGATCCAGCCCCCTTCCGATCAAGTGGGTGTACATTATATTTTCAATGTGCTAGTAGTATCCTTATTATTAGGTTTTATTTATGCACACATTCTTATTGCTAGAGCATGCCTTTTTTGTCTAAGATTTCGCCTTTTCTTTGATTATTAGTAAAGTGGTATGGTGGTTGTGAAGGCAAAGTTTTAAATAGCGGTTGCGATAATGATTGCAGTTTAAGTAGGGTTTTAAATAGGATTTTAAGTGATGGCAATGCGACCTTTTATATTGCACAGAATTGTGACCAAGAGTAGTAATGCTATGGTCACACCCACTAATACACTCATTCTAACACACTCCTTTTTATTGGTCCACATCACTTATTTTCTTTTAACCACTGACTGGTTACCGGTTACTAACTTGTTATTTTTTGTTTTCTTTTTTTAATTTTTTATTGTTATTTCCATCACCTTCCAAACACTTTCTTTCACTAAAACTGTTCCTCTTCCTCTTCACTTTTCCATTATTCTTTGGTACATAGCTTCAAAGCCTTGATACTTTGGCAATGAAATTGAACACTTCCCTTATTAGCTTCAAAGTCTCTGTCTCTTGCAAGTTCTATTTGGATTCTCAGTCTCACACTCGCTGTTGTTGCTGGTGCATCTCATTCTGAGACTACCAATACTTATTTTTTTAGAATAACATCTATCATGGAACTTGGAATTGGAAACACACTAGCAGCAAGAGGAAACAACAATCAGAGAAAATCTAAAATTATATGATAACAAAAACAATTTAATTGTGAAATAATTGAAAAAAGGGTTTTTATTTAGAGAGTAACAAAACAGGAAGTGCGATGGTTGCTGAATGAGTTTGGAGTAAATAAATTGAAATTGGTTGTGGGTGTAAAAGTAGAAGAACAACTTATGATTTTTCACCAGAAAACTAAGAACCCTTGTGTGGGTCGAAATAAAAGGATGAATCCTGGGTTCTCTTCATTCTTCAAATCACACTTTCTGATAGTGTTCACAATAGATAAAAATCAAAAGAAGTTTAAATATCACAACTGAGATGTAAACAACTATTGTCCTGGAATTCGCATGGAATCAAAAACGTGAAAACACAGAAGATAGAGTAGAGAGCTTGATGCTATTGAGATGGAGACAACCATTAAATTGCAAAAAAAAAAAAAAAAACCCTGTAACTCTTTCTACTGAAAGAACCGGTTAACAGGTAAACATAAAAAATGGATGGTGACGTGGCTCCAATAGAAGGGAGTGTGTTAGAAGGAGAGTGTTAGAGGGTGTGACCCTAGCACTGCTCTTGTGACCAAATGCAATCTATTACATATAACTGTGATCAAATGCAGTAGATGAAGTAGATGAAGCCTAATTGCGATCAAATTGTGGTTTCGGCTACCCCAAAAACCTTTATGTCACTGGCCATATCGCACTTTAGGGTTTTAAATAGAGTTTGAAGTGACGATGGTGTGGCGTAATCTCTGATATTGCAAATAATTGTGACCAAATGTGATCTATGATATTGCATAGAATTGACATAAAATTTGGCCGATGTAGCCTAATTGAGGCTGCGTTGTGATTTCAGAAACATAAAAAACCTTTATGGTGTGGCCCATATTGTGGCATAGGATTTCAAGTGATCGTGATCGCAGTTTGATCTACAATATTACAGGGAATTATTATCAAATGTGATCTCTGATATTGTAGAGAATTGTGATCATGTACAATTTTTGAAATTGCAAAGAATTGCAATAAAATTCGACTGATATATCCTAATTGTGGTCACATTGTTGTTGAGGAAGCATCAAAAACCTTAATGACTTGGCCAAATTACGGTTTCAAACCTTTTATTTGAAACCCTAGTAAAGGGTTACTTCGATTTTGGTGATTTAAGAAATGAATTGATGTGTCTCATTATCTTAGTAATTCATTCACTTTGTTTTGAGGAGAGTTTATGTATTTGTAGAATTGTCTATGAGAGAGTTGATGAGAACATAGGTAAATAATAAATATGGTTCTTTGTAATTTGCAAGCAAACATGGTGTGGATGGGGCCTACTGAAACTGATGTTTATATGAGTGTGTGTTTGGTTTGGCGGTGAAGAGAATTGAGTTTGATAAAATTGAGTTTGAGAGAATTGATTTTGGTTAGAATTGAGTTTGAGAGAATTGATTTATGTTTGGATACATTTAGTAAAAGTGATTTTCACCAATTTATATTGTTTGGATGGTTTAAATCAAAATTGCTTTTGGGGTGGCTAATTACCAAAATAGGTTTTTACTTTCACTAACAATCAACCCAATTGTAATCAAAAATCAACATTTACGGGCGTTCTCTAGGGTAAATGTTATTCCTTAACATAGAGTTCCTTAGTAAATGTATTATTTAATTTAATCTAACCAACTAAAAAAAGCAACATTTAAAAAATTATAAACAAAAATTACTCAAGCCCAACCCAATTGTAAAAAAATAAAATAATGGAATAATAATGTTCTCTAAAGTCTTCCATTAACGGGTGTTCTTTTTCAATTCTCCATAACCTTCACCACTTCTCCAAAACCTTCAATTACTTGTACCCTTTCTGCCGATTTCTCCATTATTCAATATTCTTCTCTCGTTCTTCAATTTCATTTTTTTTTTCTTTTGAAACAACGTTCTTCAATTTCTCCATCACTCAATATTTGTGTAATTACAAAGGCAAAAAACAACATGCAGCTAGGTGTGAATCCGAATGATGTGAAGAAGAAGAAAAAAGTTATGGGTAAATAGGTAAGTTCACAAGTCGTTGAAAATTAATTGCCCGGAATTGATTTTCCTTTGCTGTGGAAGCTTCGATTTGTAGCTGTTAAAATTTATAATATTTCATTTGGGTTGGTTGTTAAGTGGAAGTTTGAAGAAGAAGATAAGGGTAAGTAGGTAAATATAGTTGTCACCGAAAATAAAAAGCTTGAACGTGATTTTGCTTTGCCGTGGAAGCTCCAATTTGTGGCTTCAACAGGACTCACGTTTGAACAAGAATCACGATTGAGAAACTTGATTTTATTGCTATCCAAACATGAACGAAATTGCTTCAAATTGCGTTTGACCATCAAAATGTGCTTTTAGCGGTTCCAAACGCAGAACCAAACAGACGCTGAATCCTTTATACTTATTTTGTATAACTTTTAAATAATATTAACATGTTTGTTAAGGTAATAGTGTAATGGCAAGAACAATATATTATATATACGGGTGGCTAAGATTCGAATCTTAATCATTCCATTTATTCACTTAAGAATTAGTAAATAAGTGTACACATAGGTAAGTTTGAAGAAGAAGAAAAAAGTTATGGGTAAATAGGTAAGTTCACAAGTCATTGAAAATTAATTGCCCGGAATTGATTTTCCTTTGCTGTGGAAGCTTCGATTTGTAGCTGTTAAAATTTATAATATTTCATTTGGGTTGGCTGTTAAGTGGAAGTTTGAAGAAGAAGATAAGGGTAAGTAGGTAAATATAGTTGTCACCGAAAATAAAAAGCTTGAACGTGATTTTGCTTTGCCGTGGAAGCTCCAATTTGTGGCTTCAACAGGACTCACGTTTGAACAAGAATCACGATTGAGAAACTTGATTTTATTGCTATCCAAACATGAACGAAATTGCTTCAAATTGCGTTTGACCATCAAAATGTGCTTTTAGCGGTTCCAAACGCAGAACCAAACAGACGCTGAATCCTTTATACTTATTTTGTATAACTTTTAAATAATATTAACATGTTTGTTAAGGTAATAGTGTAATGGCAAGAACAATATATTATATATACGGGTGGCTAAGATTCGAATCTTAATCATTCCATTTATTCACTTAAGAATTAGTAAATAAGTGTACACATACACAATGAATTTGAAATGAAAAGTACTTAGTTTGAGCGTTTCATAGCCTGTATATCTTTTAAGGATATATAGGCTAATAGTTTTCTACATGTGGGTTATTTTTCTTGCATTAGATTTTTGAAGAATGTTTGGGTATTTTTTTGAAGGCTCTCTTTACTTTCTATTCCATATGTTATGAATCTTTGTCCTCTTTTTGATATTTATTCCGTGGTTTTTAATTTTCTGTCTATTACTTAGTTTTAGTGTTGGAGCCAAAATAAATTAAAGTCCGGATAAAATCTCAATTCTAAACAAAAATTATAGTTTTGCATAGACAAATTACAGTTTTATCTTAAATTAATCTTTAAAAATTTCAATTTTGTCATAAACTAATCCCTAAATACCAAAAAAATTGAGTCGAGCCCAGACAAATGTCCGGACTAGCCGGGCATTGGCTCCATGCTTCGATCGTATTCTCCATGCTTTCGATATAGCCTACAACGCAATCTGCGATATTTATCCGGTAGATTTTTTGCTTTCCTTTAGGAGTCATCATCCTGCATTAGTAACATTGGATGACAATTCTCAATTGTAATGGTGTCGAAAAATTAACCTAACAACTTTGTCATGAATTTTAGGTTTGGGAACAACAATGGTGCCTGCTGCAAGGGTTCAATCGTGGTGCGTAAGACATGAACAATTTATTATTATTTAAGGGTATTGAAGTTATGGATTAATATTCCAAAAGTTTGGAATTGGGGAATGAAGCCATCGGTCCTAATAGTTTATTTCTGTACTTTATTATTTGATGTTGTTTGGTTTAATCATTTTTAGCACATCAATTTGGCACCAATGGTGACCTCTTGAACTTGTCAAATTTACATGCTTTTAGTTTTCTTTTTTAATGTCGGTACATTTAGCATTACATGGTATCGTCCATTTACATTTAAGAGTGTATTTGATCTCCTAAAAAATAAGGATTAGACAGGATAACTTCAGTCATACTTTATTTGATTTTAAAATTGTTCATGGTACTGGACAAACTTGTAGCCAAGTGACAGGACATAAATTGAAATTCTTGTCTCATACCGAACCACATGACAACTTTTTGTACTCTGCACAAGTTGTCTAAAATACCAAAATAATATTTTGTCTACAAAACATCGTACAACACAATTTATCTAATACCTTAAACGTTTGTCATGTGCTGTTTTGTTTTGTATCTGTACTATTCTATCTAGTACTTAGACTTTGCAGATGAAACGAACCCTTAAAATTGAACAATCTAGAAGTAGTTGTAGCTGTCATGGTTTTTTGATGCAATTGTTTTCCAGAAAATGTGATATAATGGCTAGAGTTGTCGGTTACTCATGGAAGCCTATAGGGCATGCAGTTTCTTTGCCATAGCGGTTTTAGTTGTGACAACGGATAGGGTGGAAAAAGCCGTAGTTATCGAGTACATTCATTGATTTTCGTAATTTTTTCTTTTATCTTTCTTTTTATTATACTAAACCGACCCTAAATGATCTAGAACGTCAATTAAAAATTTGATGGTCAGGACAAATAATTGCATGACGCAGTTACTTCGTCAAATCCAAATCCATAAATGATATATTCGCTTATAATTCTAACATGTCACCTTTTTTTTTTACGTAAAAATGTAAGATTTAATTCAAGATTAGGGAAGTGATTTGAATCTCAATTTTATAACCATTGCGCAATCTTGTGCCCTAAATTTTAAATGTATCACTTTTGGTTCCGCAAATTTCACAATCCAATTTTTTTTTTTGATATTTTACAATCCATCTTTGGCCTCAAGTTTGAACATTGTTAGAACCCAAAAATCACTTTGATTTAGAGTTGGAGAAACAATGTTCAATGAATAAATCATTTTCTTACGCATTTATGATATTATCTTATGGATTCTTTTTATCATGTGTAAATTTGCATATATCAAAAAGTTTAAAATAGTAAATTTGTATTGGAACTTATTCATTTTATATTAAATGTATAATATTTTAATTAATACGAAGTAATTATTATTTTTTAATAAAAAGTTAGTACTTTTAGTTATTTTAGCACATAGTATTATTAGACAAACCCTTATCTTATTCAATGTTTGGGTCATGCCATTAAACTCTTTATTTTTTGATAATGCGATTAAACTCTTTATTATTCTTTTAATTTTAAGCTCTTTGAATTTGTTTCATGTACAAAATTGAATTAAAGGAAGATAAATAAAATTTAAAGTTTCGTAAAACAAAATGATATATTGAAGGTTTATTATTTATTACAATCAATCGACATAGAAAATTTAATAGCTTTTTTTTAATAACCTTTCTTCTTAACAAAAAAATAATAGTTAAAATAATAATAAAAAAGGTCTTTCGTGAATCATCTACAATAGTAAGAGTCCGTTTGAATTCAACTTATTTTTAAACTTATGAAAATAGCTTATGTAAATAATTAAAGTTTTGTGTTAATTTATAAGTTTTAACTAACAAAAATTGTATTTTTATAAGTTGTTTCCTCATAAACTATTTTGAAAAGTTTAAAATAATACATAAAAACTTATTTATTTGTATAAGTTATTTTATATAAACTCAAAAATAAGTCAATCCAAACATACCCTAATTCACTTGGTAATTTTAAGGTTTAAAAATTTTGTGGTTTAAAAATTGAAGGAAGCAAATCTAAATGATCATATAAAAAACAAAAAATAGTTAAAAAAATAAAAAATAAAGAAATTAGTTAAAGAACATAAGAAAAACTTGACAAAAAAAAAGAAGAAGAAGAAGAAGAAGAAAGAAGAGGGACATGGTACTAGGGTTTTGTGAAATTCCATTAATGGAACCAGAAATTGGAAATTGAAGAAGATGGGTATGCAATTAAAGAACAAAAGTTGATAACTTTGAAGCCAAAAGAACCAATAACAATGGAGAAAAATGAACATAGTTTTGCGCAAGTTGAAGTAGCAAAGCAAAGATGCATGTGTTTCATTGATGCCATTCACCAATTGCCATCTTCTTCAAACATCACTCACTCATGCAAACGAACCCTTCTCAAATTGGCACATTCTGAGCTCACTTTTCTCTCTCGACCCGCTTCTTCTACCCCTCTCAGGTTTTACTCACTTCACTCTTATCTCAAATTCATAATGATTATGCTTGTTTATAGTTCAAATACATCAATTATTCAATGAACGTTGTAAAAAGTAAATGAATTACGGTAAAAAAGGTGTTAAAAGGGTGTAATTTTATTGGATGCATGTGTAAAAAAGTTTATAATGTCGGTGTATATAGAAATTAATTTCTATTTTTAAATCTTGTTTTGATTGGTGAATATGATTGTTATAATGATTTTGTGTTTTTAAATTATGGCATAGTGTGATCAATTTGTCTTTTGAGTGATAGTTCATTTTGATGTCAAGTTAGTCACTGAAATTGAGAAATAAACAAAATTGTTACTAAGTGTTGTCAAATAATGGCTATGCCGGCACTACAATACTGTATCGTGGCAGAATTTGAACAAACCGCTATCTGCCACCACTCGCACTTGACTTCATTTGTTTTAGATAACAAATGTAAAGACTAATTTTATGATCATAAGGAATTCATATGATTTGAAGTATTTAATTTGAAGACTAATTAGAAATATTTGCCTTAATGAGGTAGTGTCTAGTATAAAATAAATAACCACCAATTGACAATTCTACGGAGGTTTTTGTCCAGATTGCAGATTTACTCTTTCTTATTTGTTGAATTTGAAACCCTTGCTAAGGATAACAATATCATGTCATGTTTTTTTGTATAGTGGACTCCGAACAAAATTGTATTATAGTGAAGCATTTGCAAGAACGATAACATGGTTTATGAGCTGATAGTTTTCTTGGCTCTTCACTTGATGCAGTGTCTTTTATTATTTTCTATTTTAATTTTGAAATGAAAATATAAAGGTGTAAGCATGTTTGTCTTATTGTGTTTGAATCATTTTTTCATCTCTTCTTGATTAGAGGTAGGTAAACTATTGATGCATTCTTCATTACTTCATAATTTAAGAGTTTCTGTTCATGTGATGATAACAGTGTCAACATCGGGCACCTGGAAGCAGTTGTACATATTCTACAGCAGCCTTTCATAAGTGGAGTTTCAAGAGTTTGCAAATCAATCCCGCTATCGCCTTCAGTTAGTCGTGAAGAGAGACACGGTTCTTCACTTAAAGACATCTATGTCGATGTTGTGTGTATCTTCAACGGGAAGCCTGTGTGGATTATAGTATCCGATAGGAATCCAAAGTACATTTCATGGAATACTTGTCATAAAAGTAAGGGTTTGAAGCTACGCATTCAACAAGTACTTGCTGCTGCCAAATCTAACTTAACGTTACAACCTTCCTCAGTTATTATTTTCTTTGCTAATGGGATTGCAAGACATATTTATGACAAGCTTCGGGATGAGTTTAGGGCATCTGAAATCCGCTTGGAGTTTTCGGTTTTCAGTTATAACATGTTGGAAGAAACAGAAGGTGACTGGATAAATGTTATCTCGAGATCATATAGAGATGCATGTGTCCTTGAAATCAACCTTATTGATGACAAGGATGTTGTTCCGAATTCTGGATGTAATGTTGAAGGTCCGACTGCGGATTCTTCTCAAGTAGAGGTTTCAGTAGAAAAGGGCGAAACACGACTGCATCCTTTGGAAGAAAATGCCATTAATGTGGGTTTGTTTCAACTTGAGCGTTCTATAGATAAAGCTGAAACTAGACCACAGCTATCACAAGAGGATATTGAAACAAAGTTGGGTGATACGTTCTGTTCTGTTATTAAAGGAATGAAACTAAGCTCCCTGAACGATAAAAATTCTGAGTCGACCGAGTCTAGGAATCTTTTAGCTGGAAGTGATCTGGTAAATTTTGATACAACAGCTTTGATAGCTTTTGTATCAGGAATTAGTAATGGTGGAACAGAGAAACTATTGGCTACTCCGGAATGTGATCTGAGACAGCGATTTAAGGGAAACTTTGACTTTGTGATTGTTCAAGTGAGTTATCGATATTTTTTGCCTCCTGCTTTCTGTTTTTGACCTTTTGCATGCTTCTATTTGATGATGAAACGTTCCAATTATTCAATTAACAATCATTAGCTTATACATCAAAACTTTCAAAATATGAAGACTCGATGAATTTACTCGCATCTTCATCTATAGTGAAAGCTACAAAAATTATATCATATTCGATAATTTCCGGTTACTGTATTGATTACTTGTGCTTCCTATTACTAACCTAAAGTTATATGGTGTTTTAGTTAACTATGTGAATTGAATATTTGCACTGTATGTAGTTTTTATAAACTATTCTGGTTTTCATTGGTGTCAATTGAATTGACAAAAGCTTTCTCCAATATTTGTGCTAGATAATGTCTGAACTTCAAAATCCAATCCATATGGAATTTGGTAAAGTCTTGTGTCGGAAACAAGGGATAATTTGTGAGAGTGTTCTTTCAGAATTTAAGGAGTTGGTACTAATGTGTGGAGGGCCCAATGAGAAACTTAGAGCTAACAAGTTAATAAATTGTCTCAGGTGAGTTTAATGAATTCTTCTTTCTCAATTTGAATCACTTGAATTTGTTCTGCAAAAGAAAATGGCAATTTCTTTTTACAGTGTTAGTATGTAAACTTAGCACAAAGAATGATGTTTCC
Source organism: Trifolium repens (assembly GCA_030408175.1). Taxonomy (NCBI): domain Eukaryota; kingdom Viridiplantae; phylum Streptophyta; class Magnoliopsida; order Fabales; family Fabaceae; genus Trifolium; species Trifolium repens. Next base: position 15,618,991 of record CP125847.1, read on the forward strand.
TCAAAGATTGTAACTCACAAGAATGATGTTTTTTTTTAGAAGTTGTCGATGCCTAAAATAATATTTGCGACATTTTGTGCTGACAATCTGGAGGATCACCACAGGGTTGTTCCTGATACTCCTTCAGAACGCATGATGGGCCTCCCAACAACTAGGAAGCTGGCATTAAAAAACAAGATTGTCTTTGGCACTGGTGACCATTATCATGCCCCAACTTTGACAGCAAATATGGCATTCGTTAGAGCAGTTTCACAGACGGGGATGTCCCTCTCTAGTATTGAACATAGACCAAGGGCATTAACTGGTGATTAGTTACATGCATCCATGACAACAATTGTTAAAGCATTCTAACATTCCACAGCTTCAACTTCTCACGTTTGATACTGTTGCTGCGGTGCATGTACCTTAAGATCCAATGGAATGTACCTTCAGTTGTGTTTGAACCTCTACGTGACCAATCAAGGACACTTTGAAGAACACTGTCTTGTTCTGATGACTTTGGTAGAACTGACATGGCAATGGATGATTGATGATATTGCACCTGCAATTCATTATCCTTTTCTAAGGAACCTGGAGCCACCATTGAAGTTGCCGTTGGTGACGTGACTGTTCTTTTGCCACGGCATGGTGGAAACCAACGTGACTGTTCTTTTGCCACGGCATGGTGGACCCTTCCGGAAGTTCTATGTTTCATGAGTGCAGAGTGCTTTTACTATCACATCTTATGTTGTGATTATTATTCCCTTATTAGTTCAAGTGAAAAATGGGTGGGAGTTGTGTAATGTTGTTGCTCCATGTAGAGATTCTTTTTTTGACTCAGAACCTGAACAAACTTTTATGAGGTGGCTATTAATGTTGCACTTGAAGAAGCTTTTTCAAAAATTATATTTTTGACCTAAATTTTATATTGTTCACAAAAAGAACTTTTTTTTTGGTATTTCTTGTATTTTTAAGAAAACATTATATTTGTTTCTTCTTTAAAAAAAAAAAAAAAAGAGGAATGTGATCAAATTGGAGTTCAAGACATGCTAATTCAATGCTAACAACTCTATTAATCAGAGGGAAAAAAATGTTAACTGTTGATCCTTATGGTACTTGGTAGGCATGAATAAATATTATTATTTAAAAATTTAATTATACCTCTTAATTATTATTACCAAGTGTCTTGGAAGATGGCATGTAGGAGTCAAACACATCCTTATACATGAGTATTTCAGAAAAATCAATGCACATAATGAACACATTAAATATATTATTATTTTTTTAATATATATGATAATTCCAAAAGGAGCTTGGAATGGATACAATATATTTTTCTGATCAGCATAGAGTGATGAATATTGTACTTTACAACTGACAATTCTCATCCATGTACACTGTTAACCAGGCAAAGAAGTTAATTTGTTCTACACACTCTAGGATCATAATTTCTTCAATAATTTTTCCCTTTTTCATGAAAGAAACAAGTAGCCAAAGGAATTATCTTGGCATATGGATAACACAACGAAGACACTTTCCTTCCTTCATGAGATTGAAAGCTTTGTTAATCTCATCAAATGCCAAATTGTGTGTTATGTAGTCATCAATCTGGATTTCCTGCATATTTATTTATCATAACATTAGCACATAATTTTATGCCTAAAATTGCCTAAGGAATCTGTCGCAACAACTAACAATTATATCCGGCCCAAGAACAGACTAATCGGAGAAACACCGATCCCACCGCCCACTTGCGGGGGTGCCCATTTAAAGCCAGAGCTTTTTTTGCTCTATATGGACTGGCCCAACACAGGAAATGGCACCAGAAGGATTCAAACCTGAGACCTTGAGAGGAACAAACTCCAAGGATCCAAACATTCACCACCGGACCAATTATTATATCTTTTATATTGAAAAATATGATTAGTGAGAAATAAATGTATGTATGTATGCACGCATGCATAACACAGATCTGTGTCGAGACACAGTCGGACACAAAATGTAGAAACCTCTTTCGCTAGATATTTGATTTCAATCTTTGTTGGTTCGCCACGTTGTGCCAGACCAATCCCTTCTGCTAGCCTCAACAACAGTTTATATTGCCTATCTCATTGTCTTGTTCACATAACATAATTCAATTTCTTGTTAAAGTTATTCTAATCACTAGCCAATAATTATGATTACTTATATAACAAAATCACATCTTAAAATTGTTGCAGGGAATTATTTAAGCAAAAGTAACAGCCTATAGAGAATTATTATCACTTTACCTTGTTCACATACTTCTCTACTAATGAAGGAAGGTCAGTTTTAGGTTTCCATCCTCCAAACAAAGATCCCTTTAATGTTCTTCCTGTTAGGAATAGTCCATAATGAGCTGACATCTCAGGCTTCACCTTTGGCACACCAAGTGTTACAGTCAAACCCCATCCCTATTAGACACAAGGAAAGATAAAATGATATTCGAGTCAGACTATGTTTGGATAAACAACTTAATTAAGCATTTATCATATAAGTGTTTATGTAAAACTTATCTTGGAGAGCTTATGGATGTGTCATAAGTTGTTTCCATAAGCTCCTCCAAACAGTATCTTACAAGTGCTTATGTCAATAGATAAGTTCACATAAGCCAATCTAAATAGGTCTTGAATATGGTTTAAGATTTTAAATATCAAAACATGACTTTAAGGATATAGAGTATTACATCACAGCATGATTGCAATGCGGTGGTTATCATATCTGTGTCACCTACGCATTCAAAACAGAAATCTGCGCCACCATCAGTAATGCGCTTAATAACCTGAAAATTTCAGCACACAAATTGTAGTCATGTTATTTATAACTTCTGTGTATTTGTGTATGTCTTCATAGTTTATATGCTAAGATTAAGAATAAATTAACTTGTTTAGATTACACATATGCTATTGCTATCTATGATCTAGCAGCACACTTTTGATAATCATTAATCATATATTACAACTATAATGTTAAATTGGATATCTTGTAATAAGATGAACAATCCACCTGCACGATAGGTTCTTTGTACGAATTCGGATCAACGACTTCTGTAATCCCAAAAGATTTAGCTGTGTGGTAGCAATCAACAAAACGATAGTAGATCAAGAGATTATGACAGGTTTTGAAGGTTTAAAAATAAATTCAGAGTGATTTGAAGAATGTATTTTGTTACCATTTTCACACTTCTGTGGATTGTTGTCAACGCCAATTATTCTAGATGCACCCCTTAGTTTGGCACCTTGAGCAACCTATTCAACAGGAAAATATTATATCATGCATCTGCTGAGAAGATTACGAGGACCTCAAGAGCACGATATGAATTCTCTTCGTGCTCTTGTCGTCCTCGTCAGAAGATTACTTGAATTGGACTTACAGAAAGGCCAACAGTTCCAAGACCAAATATAACCACTGTCGATCCTTTTGTCACATCAGCAACATTCCATGCTGCACCTAGACCTAATGTTAATAATGTAATGAGTCACATAATCAACAACAAAAGAATTCATCAATGGCATTGGAATTTCGACGCTCTCTCCACCGAAGAAGCTATATATAGTTTCCTTGAACTTTATGTTTCCATTCCTTAAATTAAATTAAAAACAGTTGGAAAAATTTACCTGCAGCAACCCCGCAGCTAAGAAGGCATATTTTCTCAAGAGGTACATGAGGACCGACTTTCACGGCACATCCAGAATGGACGACGGTATATTCACTAAAACTTGAAACACCGCAATAATGATAAACAGGTTTCCCTTTTACTGTAAATCTCGTCTTTTGATCACTATGCATTAAACCCTTTCTTTCTAATCCCAAAACTTGACAAATATTACTTTTTCCTGATTTGCACGGCCTGCATGACATGCATTCTCCGATAAAAACTGTTAACACATGGTCCCCTTCTTTGAATTCAGTCACTCCTTGCCCTACACTCTCAACAACCCTGCAAAATCATTACTCGATATTCAATATCGAATCTACTATGAAAAATTACACCTTTTGTGATGCTTTGGATAAAGTCATGTCCATGATGCTACAATCATGGTTCTAAATTGCAGTTGCAACTTGCAACTATGCTGCGAACAAAATTACACAAAAATGGAGAAGGCGAAGAGAATATTAATGTAGCAAAGTACATTAAACAGTAATACATACAAGATTGGGGGCTTGAGATAACTATTTCACTTTCTGTGAATAACTATTTCAACCAACAGTCTTAGAGAATTTGGGCTGCTTCAATTTGGACTGTTGAAAGTGATGTTTTGGCTTGAAGTGACTGTTCCGGAAAGATGTGTTAAGTTGTCATCATCTCCCAAGAGTGGAAACTTGTGGCAGAACAAAATTAACCTCACTCCGCCATCATTGCAGCTCCCAGGTAGCCGGTTGAAGAGTGCATTGAGTGCCAGGGATATGGATCTTGAGATGGAACTGCTCGGTCTTGACAGTCCTCGTCGTCAACAGCAACAGCAGCTTCAACAACAACAATTGATTGAAGAGATTGCCAGAATCTCTTCCCCATCTTTCCGGAACAACGAATTCAACAGGATTGCTGATTTGAATCCAACTAACCTTGATGACCTATTAGCATCTGCTGATCCTAATTTACTCTCTCAACTACATGGACTCTCCATGCAGCCTTCAACACCCACCCAACAGATGCAATCTCCAAGTGCAATGCAGATGCGCCAAAACATGAACATGAACATGAGCCAAAACATGAACATGAACCACCTTCGCGCAAGTTATCCATCCAATAATATGCCATCCTCTCAAGTGAGGAAACCCTCAGCATATGGATTTGATTCATCAGCTGCCGTGGCAGCTGCAGTGATGAATTCCAGGTCTTCTGCCTTCGCAAAGCAGCGCAGCCAAAGTTTCATTGACCGCGGTGCTGCAAACCACCATCACGGACTGTCTTCGCCTTGCAACTCCTTGATATTTGTAGCAAAGTACGGGCAAATGCAGTCGATGTGACCGCAATTACGATTAGAGACAGCATTTTTTAACATGACCACAATGCATACACAATGTTATCTAACATCAGTAATATTCATATTCTGTTGTGCTGCTGCAGCACCCGCATGTTTTTTTATTCGGAATGCTTGTGGTCATAGTATCACACATTCACAGCAAATAGTATGTTTGTATCGTTGGATGAACATCGGATGATTCTTATTTTGAACTCGTTAAATCGGATTTCAAAAGCTATTTGAAATGTGAGTTTTTCGATCTTCATCCTATGATTCAGATGAATCAAATGTAGTGTGTCATATTTTAATTGCAAAGAACCCGTTACAGTATGCCACTCTAACTAAACTTTGGTGTCTCTATATTTGATCTAATTCTAAATTCATACTATAACTTTAACATGACAAAGTCTTATTAAGATCTTCAAATCAAATAACAAAAGGATTACTAATGACTCAATGTTTAATTAATCCAACAATAGAAAATTATTATGAGTATATTACCCAGATGCTTCGTGGCCAAATATGCGAGGAAATATAGCCTGCATATAAAAACACTTTATGTTAGATGTTAATTCGATATAATTCAATTTTTAGAATAAAAAAAATGACAAAAAAAATAAATATTCAATAGCAGACTAGACTACTAATCCTTCATTAGCCTTTACAAATAACACAAGCAGGCATACTCTCGAGGAATGAAATATTTATGATTTATATATTAATAAAATGGTAATTAATCATCTGTGAAGCACTAACACAGACATCAGACATGACAGTAATACAAAAATGTCAACACCAATAATAATTTGAGAAAATACAATAATTGAATGTGGACCATATGTGTAGGTGTTGTGTCGGTGTCGGACACTTTTAACCTGAAGTGTCGGTGCTACATAGTTAATCAATGATTATGTTAAACAAAATGTTGATTTGTATACAATGTCTCACGAAGGACTAATTCTGGTATGATGACATGACAATGTCTATAGGTAGAAATAATTGGAAAATTCATGACATTAGAAATAATAAATTGGAAAATGAAAAGAGTAAGATATAAATAAAATAAGAAGACTTACATGAGATTCCCAAGCAGAAAGATCACTACGACAGAGAGAGGTGGAAACAACCTTAATCCTAATCTCCAATGGTTGAGGAGGACTGACTTCCACTTCCTCTATTACCAATGCCTCTCCAGCTCCCCATGCCACTGCAGCTGTTTGTTTGTTTCATAAACAAATCAACATAGTCATATATACATAGTACATATCAAAACATAAAGTAAAAAAGTCATAATAATAATAATGGTAACTGGACTCACCTTTGCAGGTTATGACTTGAGGGGTTGATGATGCCATGTTCAATGTTGCTGTCTGAGAAAATGAATAAGAACTAGAAAGCAGCTAAATTCAAGAGAACTTTAATTGTTGTTGTTGTTGGTGGTGGTGGTAGGTGGAGGAATATATGATAGTTTCTCTACCCTTTTCCTTTTCAATATAACCAAAAAATGAATTTCAAGTTTGATGTCTAAAATATCAAATCTTATTAATGATTTTCTTTTTATAAAATTTTAGATTATTATGTTAAAAGTGATTTTTAGTTTTATGACACAAAATTTAATGAAGTATTATATTTTGGAGAATTCAATTATTTATTAATATAATAAGAAAATAAATGAGATTATTAACTATGTTTTCAACCTTAAAAAAAAGTTAGTAGAAATTACAGGCAATTTTACAAAACTACTTTTTTTATTTGACCATTATATTACCTCTGCAACTATATTCTCTTATTTTACTTGAGAGTGAATCTGGTGGTAGTTGGTTGTATAATTGATTTGTTGAGTCAATGGTGAAGGGAAGGAAAAAAAATCATATTATTTGGGGTTGGGGCCTTAGAGGTTAGAAAATACTCGCTCTAGTCTCATATGAACTTGACAAAAGAATCTTTGCTTATATATGAGATTACAAGGAGTACATATTTTACTTCGTCTAAAAGTATAATTTTAAACCAATTATGTTGTACACTTCCACGCACAAGTGATTTTCTAAGAAATTTTGCCAATATTTTTAAAATCGGAGACATGATTTCATAGTTCAAAACACATACAAATTATTTTTAGGAGAATATTAACATGTGCCCTAAACATTAAATTCTTTGTATCATTAAATGCTATATTTCTATTTTTAGGTACCTTAACATGTGCCCTTATGACACAAGTTAACATGACCCTTATTTTTATCTTTAAGGTATTTATTAACCAAATAGTTTCAAAAGTATTTATTAACATGACCCTTTTTGTTCAACCATTTCGGTTAAAGTTAAATTATTTCAAAAGTATATGAATTCAATACTTGATTAAAAGAAATATGTGTCCAAAATTATATGAACCGGAGTGTTAATACAAATATTTTTTTAAAAAAAAATAGCAGCTTTGGAATCTTTATTTGACTATTTGGAAGACTAGCCAAAATTATAAGCATCTCATCACATTCAAATTTCAAATATCACAAACTTTTGTATGGTAGTATTCATCAAACCAAACTCATTAAATAGAAAAACTTGGAAGCAAAGAATAGTGCTATGTTACCATCATTACACAAATTACTCTTAATCATTTCTTAACTAGTACATAAAGAACAACACGATTGCTGCGAAAATCAGGATGCCATAGTTTTTGATCCACGCGGCCAATTGTGAAATCGTTCATTGCAGCTTCTAAGAAGTACTCAAGAATTGCATCTGAAATCAGAAAACATAATTTTTCACAACAATGATAAGGATTGGAGTCCAAAAATGAAGAAAAATGAATGACCCTCCATACCATTTCTAAGTTCTCCAGCCAAAAGAATTGTTGTGTTAGGTCCAGAGAGCTGACTAAGTGTCTCTAGAAGATCCACAACAGCGCCTTCACTATACACCACGTCGGATCCTAGTACTGAAACAACAAATCGATTAAGTTTTTCGTACAAATCTTTGATAACATGAAACATATCGTAAAACAAGGTGCAATTTTGTCATTAAATATGAAAACAGAAAATGAAAGTACGGAAATGAACATTTCATATACATAACATTAGCAAGAACCAAAATTCTAGAATAGACAACAAGTTCATGATTTGGATTAAGATCAGTGTTGTCAAATAGTGGCGCTATAGCGAAGCAGAATTTAAACAAATTGCTATTGTTCCGCGATGTTATAACACTATTGTGTAGCGAAATTTGAACATATTGCTTTTTTTTTAACGGCAAATATATTTGAACATATTGCTATTTTTCCGCGATCCATGATTGACAACACTGATTAAGATGATGATAAAGACGGCAAAACAAATGAATGCAACATGTCACAGTGAGTTCATTACTTGTTAGAAAGGGTTTGAGGGAGGGTTATTACTGTAATCAGGTTTGGGGTCAATGAGTTCTGGATCAGGATCTTCTCCCCATGTTAGTTCAGTAGCTGTTATTGAACCGCGCAGAGAAATATGTTCCATATTGGTTTCAATGTTCTTTCTGAGTAGCCTCAGTCTATCAGGTAGATCGGTAAGAATGACTTCACCACCCAAAAGAGCTGCAATGCAACTAAGGAAGAAAAAAATAAATAAGAATAGAGCATTATAGACTGATTGAGAACAAGCTAATAAAATAATTCTTCACCATTTCTAGACAACTTAACACAACAACAGCTAGGCCTTGTTTGGATAAACTGTTTAACTAAGTGCTTATAGCATAAACACTTATCAAATAATTGCTTACGTATAAGCTATTTTCATAAGATATCTTTGAGAGTTTATATAAATAAGCTGAAAACAACTTAGAGATGTGTCATAAGCTGTTTTCATAAGATCTCCCAAACAGTCTCACGATGCTCGATAGACAAACTCAAATAACTCAACCAAACAGGCCCTTAAAGTAGTTTTCCAATAGGCATGATGAACTAAACAACTTAATCATAAAAAACATTGCAAAGTCTCTATGCTCCACTTTCCATGTTCATTAATCTAGGTAGATAAAATTAAAACAATAAAAACGACCACCTAAGCCTGTTCTTATTAGGTGGAGTTGACTGCATTGATCAAACAACACCATATTTTTTATATTAAAAAACCCTTTTAGATGGAGTTGGCAACATTGATCAGACGACACTAAAATATTATGCCATGAATCAAATCCAATGATAATTAATTTAATTCAAAATCTTTCTTAATGGTTTGACAATTCTATATCACAAAAACTAGTGGTTTGTTCAACTCCACTATGCTACAGTTCTATAGCACTGCTATAGCTATTTGACAATATTTTTGTAAAAAATAGCATATTGTAGAACAATAACTATTTGTTCAAAGTTTAAACTCGGTTATGCTAGAGCGCTGCTATAACCGCTTTTTGAAAATACTGTTATATTATTCCTTGGTCTCCCTCTACCTTAAACTATTTGATTATCCTCCATATGATCTATTATTCTCCTTAATAGTGCTTCTATAAATCTTCTCCCCACATGATCCAAACCCCCTAAGACGATCTCATTCCAAATCCTATATTGTTTACTATGAGAGCTAGTCCAATTTTCTCTCTAATGATTATCTTAGCGAAAAGCAAATAAAGAAAAACTACCGCAAAGTAATATTGTAGTACAACAAACTAATCAACAATAACGAAGGAGATTGTGATTGTCATTACCCAACCAATCCGCAACCAGATCCCAATTCAACAACCTTCTTGCCTTGAAGAATAAGCATTCCTGAGTCAACAGAATGCTCTAGAAACTTCCCCAGTATAACTCCACTGTCCCACATCACTGATCCAGTTACTCCAGGTGTGCCCTTGAATCAAAAGTCCAAAAGGCCATAACTGTGAAGTTTGAACTGAATTTAACAATGGTATGTATTTATGATGGAAATTTAACTAGTAAAACTGAAAATTAAGCCCTAACACGGATTATCCACATGATCAAAAGTCAAAACCATTAAAACACACACACAATCATACTATAACCCTCAACCATCATCACACACACACACACAAACACAACCCCATACACAGACACTGGACACGACATAGACACCGGTAATAATTTTTGAGAATAGAATAATGGAATATAATCACGTGTGTCGGACACTGACACGCGTTGGACACCAAAAACACCTTCAATCTCAAGTGTCGGTGTTACAACGACACACAACCGCATAAATACTCTAATGCTCATTCATCAAACACACAAACACATGCATAGATACTCTAATCCTCAATCATCATCATACATACTCTAAAAAATCAATCATCATTACAAACACAACCAGCAGGAGAACAAAAACAACAAATCAATGGCCCCTACAAGTTTCTATCTTTAAGCAGCAACAAACAATAGTATAATATTTCATGAAATGGGTCATCATGTTTGTGGTAAAAAACCAAATGGGTCATCAAATTAGAACTCATACCATAATCAAAATCAAATATTTTTAACCAATAACTTCAATTCAACAAGAGAGAGAGAGAGAGAGAGAGAGAGAGAGAGATACCAAGGAAGAAGGGGATTGAAGAATGGAGAGAGAGTGACCACAAGAGTCAAGACGAAGTTGCAAGGAAGATTGAGAGACAAAAGCGTTGGGTTTGGAAAAGGTAGGCTGCTGAATACCCCGAAGAAGCATGGTCTCTTCCGCAGCTGATTCCTCACCAGGAACTACCAACATCACCGAACCACCGTAAGAACCTAATTTCACCATTGCCGCCGGTGCAAGCTCGTCTTCTTCCTCCATATTCTCTACCTTACTCACAGTCACAGTTTCTTCTTCACTTCGCCATTTGGGCCTTTAAACCTTTTCTAATCAAGGAGTTGTTGATCACACCTCCCTTTTTACTTACAAAGTTTTTTTTTACACTCATACACAAAGCAATAAGCCCATTTCACATTTCATCTATTTTTAAGGAAAAATACTTTTGCCGCACGTCCTATGCTTTTTCCATTTTATTCTTTTGCAATGTTATAAAAATGAGTAATATTAAAGAATATAGGGTGCGTTTGTTCTAGATTTAAAAAAATAGATTTTTTCTTTGTACTAGTAGGTAACCCGTCCTATCGGACGGGTCGAGACGTTACGCGTTTATTTTTTATTAGTTACGAATTTTTAAAGTTATAATTTCATAAAAATTGATTATGCATGTAGTTTATACATTTGTACAACTGCAACTTTATGAAATATTTGAAAATTGATAATTTTATTTAGTATTTTGACATTTGGTATCAAATATTTTGTTTCACATAAAATGGTTATTTAATTAAAGTTAACTTCTAATCAAATAGTAGGTATCAAAATAAAGCAATATCATTTCAATAATCATATTATAAAGTTCGTTTAAGAATGTTTGTTCAATTGTGTGGTTGGGCCAATTTTATTGTCAACATTGTGGCCCAATATTTTGTATCACAAACTCGCATAGTACACATATGTAGGCAATAGAAAATTGATATAAAATAAATGGTAATTTATTAATATGAAAATTGTTAACTTATAAGAATAGACAATAGAAAAGTGATATAAATATTATAGAGGTAATAGACATTACAGATAATTTAATTTCTGTATGATTTATTTACTATATATAATAATTATTTTGAAATTGTTATGAATTCTATGAATCAATGACATACTTTGTCCCGTATATGGTAGTTATTTTAACAAATATTTTTTCATATTTTTTTATGTATGTATCAGTCAACAATAATTGTCCTATATTTATCTTATGTATGATTTATTTACTATATATAATAATTATTTTGAAATTGTTATGAATTCTACGAATCAATAGCATACTTTGTCCCATATATAGCATACTTTGTCCCATATATAGTATGCTATTGATTCGTAGAATTCATAACAATTTCAAAATAATTATTATATATAGTAAATAAATCATACATAAGATAAATATAGGACAATTATTGTTGACTGATACATACATAAAAAAATATGAAAAAATATTTGTTAAAATAACTACCATATACGGGACAAAGTATGTCATTGATTCATAGAATTCATAACAATTTCAAAATAATTATTATATATAGTAAATAAATCATACAGAAATTAAATTATCTGTAATGTCTATTACCTCTATAATATTTATATCACTTTTCTATTGTCTATTCTTATAAGTTAACAATTTTCATATTAATAAATTACCATTTATTTTATATCAATTTTCTATTGCCTACATATGTGTACTATGCGAGTTTGTGATACAAAATATTGGGCCACAATGTTGACAATAAAATTGGCCCAACCACACAATTGAACAAACATTCTTAAACGAACTTTATAATATGATTATTGAAATGATATTGCTTTATTTTGATACCTACTATTTGATTAGAAGTTAACTTTAATTAAATAACCATTTTATGTGAAACAAAATATTTGATACCAAATGTCAAAATACTAAATAAAATTATCAATTTTCAAATATTTCATAAAGTTGCAGTTGTACAAATGTATAAACTACATGCATAATCAATTTTTATGAAATTATAACTTTAAAAATTCGTAACTAATAAAAAATAAACGCGTAACGTCTCGACCAGTCCGATAGGACGGGTTACCTACTAGTTTAAACAAAAAATAGTTGTTAATTTTTTTCCCCCTTCAAAATAGTAAGTTTTGCTACAAAGCATTAGAAGTGGAAGATGTGATATATAGCCAAAATGAGTTTGATTTCATACCTGAGTTTGATCTTCCGATACTTATTTGGCTGTGATGAAGTTCAAGAAAAAAAATCATTTAGTAAGCATGATATGAAAGAAAATAAAACAACATCTTCCAAGTGTTCCTCTTCCAAATTTCTTTTTGGTTAGTAACATCTTTGATAAACTCGAAATTCCTTGCTATTTTTCTGCCCAAATAAACTAAAATGTACGTTAACCATCTATAGCATTCAAAAGTAAATTCGGTAACTATCAAAAGTGTTAAAATCAAAGATCTAAGCAAACCATAGATCGAACAAAAAAAAGACATACAACATTCATAACTAAATTCAGATTATCATTAAATGCGTTAAATGAGTTTGTAAAGTTGAAGAAATTAATAAAATGGGTTTTGAAAAATAAAAGAAGATGAAAGAAAATGAACTTGGAAGCTCAACTATGAAGAAGTTTGCAAAATGAGTTTTTGAAAAACTGATGAAATGAAGTTTGCAGCAAAGGAAATGATAGATAGAGAAATGGTTTTCTCAAAAGTGTGTCAGTCTTGATAATAGAGTCAAAAAGCAAATTTGAAATTGACATTTGTACTTTTTGTAAAAAGTTTTCAATTGAATTTCAACTTTGTGACTTACATTGAAACTGTGAGTTATTTAAAAAGTGATACTTGTCTCACAAAGAAAGTTGATGGCTTGGTTAGAGTCTCTATCGGCTCAGTTACCTTGCTTCTAGTTCAGTTAGTAATTTTTTAGACACCAAATACCCTCATTTGTGACACATGGCAACATTTAAAGCAAGGGTATTTTTATCTTTTCCAAGTACTACAACATTCTTATATGGTATTGGATTTTTGAAAATGGATTTTGTAAAATCGTTTTTTAAAATATTATAAGTTTTTTTATATTCATTTTTTCTAAATTGAAACACTAATTTTGACATCATATAACATAAACATACATTATTGAAGAACAAAACATAGTCAAAATCACAATTTTTTGAAAAAGTTGTATTTCAAAAATGATTTTTATGAAAATCTATTTGAAATAGCTTCAAATTAAATGATTTTTTCGAAATTTTGATATCCAATTTTTTTTTTAATAAAATGATGAAATGCCTAAATCACATTTTCAGAATAACTATTCAAATCAAATTTTCATTTGAAGCTTTTATAAACAGTTTCTTTGTAAATATTTTTTCGACAAAATCATATAACACTACAAAATCTATTTTCAAAAAAATCCAAAACAAACGCACCCATAATTTGCTACTTAAGTAGAAGACGTTATAATGGTAGGATATATGATATGATGTTTTTGAATGTATCTGCCACTTAAGTAGAAGACAGGGATATTTTGATAAATTCGTATGGCACGTGAAAAAAAAGGTTAGCAACGCAAAAATATTTGTCATTTTTAAGGCTGTTTACTTTTTGAAAATATTTTGAATTTTATTTTTTAAAATTTATTTTCAAGTTGCAAGAGGTAGAAAGTTTTAGGAAAATTACCAAATCTTACAAAGGGATTTGGGGACGAAAGACAACTAGACAAGAATTTGAACGTAAAAATAATGGATTTTTTTTATTTCAAAGTGCATATACATTTTTTTTTTGTTTTTTGTGTAAACCAGTAATCATTTGCGACAATCTATCCCAAAGAGTTTTAAAAAATAATCAAATTCTTTTTTTAAAGTGCATATACATTCTTTAATTTAGAAAAAGACTATTCAACATTAATTTATCTCTTAGTAAAATTAATGTTACATAATTAATTATTTATTTAGTCAATAATGATACTCAGTTGTCCCGTAAGCTTAGCTCAATTGGCAAGACATTGCATTATAGATATAGGAAGCCGGGGTCGAACTTCGGGCATTCCACTTAACCACGATACTACTTGACAAAAAAAAGTGATATTTAGTTAAATAATTTTATATAAGATGAACACTCTAATATTCAACTTACATTTTTGAGTGCTAGTATTTTACAAGCAAAATTGAATTTCATATTATATTTTCATATTTATTTATATTTAAAAAATTGATGTTTTAAATAAATTGTCTACATTACTAGTACTAGTATCCAACAATGTAAGCTAAGAAATTTTCATATCCAAAGCCGACCTTAATTTTTTTAAAGAGATAAACTCCTCACTCTCTTTAAAGTTTTCTTCATCTCCTTTCACCCGAAATCACCCCTATAAATATTTTTTTATTTGTTTTTCTCTAAATAAGTGGTTTTTAAATGGATTACGATTTTCTTTTGTATTTTTTGTGATTTCTTCGTGCGACATTGTTTTATTTCCCGTCTTCATTCGATGCTTGTTTGAATTTTTGTCTTGGTGCGGTGCTTACATTTTCATCTTGTTGTGGTGTTCATTTGATTGAATTAAAAAATGATCTTCAGTCAACTACTGATTCATACAGTGACTAAGTTCTTCAACGATGCATATCTGAGAATTAAGTATTTCGGTTACTTTGATTTTATCATGTTATTTATAGGCATGTGTATCCTGTTTTATACTTATTAATTTGAAGGCTATGAATTTGTTCACAGATTATCTTTTTTATTTTTAGCGGTATTAAATTTGTACTTGAATCAGATGTACTACAAATTCCAATAAATAAACATCTTTTATTTTAGAAAAAAAAATATACAACAAAGTAAGTTGTATACTTTTTTTTTTAGGCATTTGGATACATAAGAATTTACTTTCATATAATATTAATAACTATTTTAATTTTCTTGTTAAAAAAAAAACTATTTTAATTTTAATATGTTTAACTCCATAAAAATTTCTGTCAAAAAAAAAAAACTCCATAATAATTAATCAAATCAAATATACAGAGTGCTATAGACAGAACCACGGGCCAAAAAAATTTAAAATCAAAATGTGTCCCTACTTCTCCCTCCCCAAACAAAAAATAATTCCCGTTACATAAATTAAAAAATAAATAAAAAATTGCAAGAAAGTGTGTGCGGTTTTGTTCACTGAAAAACCCCAACATCTTCTTCTTCTTCCTTTCTTCACTGTTGTTTTTGCTCCGATGGAAATCGAAACTGAACATTGCAACAAACTACAAGATCCTCTCGCAGGTCTTTCCCTCTTTCGCTCCACATTTTCCCTTCCATCCTCCAACGATCTTCACGCTAACCACAACCATCTCAGATCCATCGTAACTCCTCTCTCTCTCTCTCTCTCAGCTCCTTTTTCCATTTCATTCCTCACCTTCACTTACAATTCACTATTAGGGTTGCTAGTTACACAAATTTCTACTTTATTTTGCTTTTATTATCATTAATAATTGATAATTGATTATTAGGGTAGTGGAAATTGAACTTCATTTTAGGCGGATTATTATTATTATTGTTAGGGTAATGGTAATTGTTGTTAGTTACAACAACAAATTCGAGTTCATTTTAGTTTTGCAATTAGTATTAGGGTGATGGAAATCATTCCTAGTTATTACAAAAAATGGAGTTCATTTTAGTTTTAAAATTAGTATTAGGGTAATGTAAATGGTTAGTTTTTGGCTAAATTGCATATTTGGCCCTTTTCGGTTTATTTTATGTTTCAATTTGGTTCCCATATGTTTAAAATTTGAAAATAAAGCCAAACTTATGCTGAAATCAGGAATATAAAGGACTAACTCGAAACATTTTTTAATATAGAGGGCCAACTTGAAACCTAGCCTAAAAGTAAAGGACCAAACATGCAATTAAACCTTGGGGTTTATTTTATTTTTTTTGGTTTTTCATTCCTTCCCTACACTAGAGGTAATCTTATTTGAGATTTATTGGACACGAAATGTAAGTACCTCTCATTGTTGGGATTCGAACCTTGGTTTGCATGAGGTGGGAGTCTAGCCCCTTTCAGCTATACCAAATCTTGATAGTGAAATGGTTGTTAATTATTACAAGAAATTGGACATCATTTTAGTTTTCAAGTGTTAGCATTAATTAATGTAGTATTAATTAAAGTAGTAAACTATAATGTTAATACTTGTGATATGTGTGAGTTATGTTTGTACAGGCCTTGCAAAGTCCTACTAAACTTGTAGAGCAGGCCAAGTCCATGTTAGAGGACAATTTGGATTTCTTCACAGAAAATCCAACCTCAACACAAGATGTGGAGAATGAAGATGTTTTTGCTGCTGAAGAGGATGAAGAATTACCTCGAAAACGGAGGCCAGGTTTAGGTCTCAATCGTGCACGTCCACGTTTCTCGCTTAAGCCAACCAAAAAGTAAAGCTTATTTGATGTGTATGATATTTTTTTACTAGTATGAATGATGATTTTTTTAAGTTGTGTAACTGTTTCTCGCGTGTTCAATAATTGACAGGCCCTCTGTTGAGGATTTGCTACCGATTCTGGACATCAAAAACCTGAAAGATCCCGAGGAATTCTTCGCAGCCCATGAACAGTTAGAAAGTAAGTGATGGTTTGTTTTTTTCCTGATTGCACCATAGATGCATTTTTTGGGATTTTTGTTAACTTCTGAATTTTGATTTGATAGATGCAAAACGAGAAATAGAAAAGCAGCTGGGTATTGTCTCATCTCAGTCAAATCAGGATTCAACTAAACCACGGGAACGTCGACCAGGACTTCCTGGGTTTAATCGAAGGTACCAGCCACAAGTACTTCTTCAACAATTTCCATTGTGTTTATGTTGTTTGTCATTCTCTTTTGGTTGTTTGATGTGTTCTTGATGTTATATTGCTCAGGCCAGTTAGATACAAACATAGGGTTTCAGCAGAAGCTTTGGACTATAATGATGATGTCCTATCCTCCCAAGAGGCATTTGGATCTGACAGTGCTGATCCTGCTTGTGATAACACTGACAAAGGCGAAGCTTCGTTTGCATCATTGTATAATGAAGTAAATGGTGAGTGAATTCTACTCTATAAAATATGGCCAGACTGGATTGTCCCTCTGCGGATCTTATTCTTGTACAGTTGTTTTTTCTTTTGATATTAGTACCCTTTTTTTTTGTCTCTTATTTTTCATAATTCTAACAATTTTGGTTGTGGCAGATTCATCAGCTACTGAAGAAAATAAGATTAATGACATTTTGCAAGGATTGCTTACTTGTGATTATGAAGAATTAGAGGGGGAAGGAGCAATGAATCTTTTGCAGGAGAGGTTACAGGTGAAACCCATTGTTATGGAGAAATTATCTGTTCCAGACTTCCCAAATATCCAACCGATTGATCTGGATTCTTTGCGAGAGAATTTGTCGAAGCCAAGAAAGGCTTTATCCAACATAGATAATTTGTTGAAAGGAATGAATATTAAGACACCTCGTAGACAGGATGTAGGATACGCTGAGAAGCAGTTAGGTTCACCCACACCACCAAGAAGTCCATTTGCTTCGTTGTCATCATTGAAAAACCACATTTCGAGGTCAAAGCTGTCATCAGATCCATTTTCATTTCATGAAATTGAGCATATACCTACAAAAAATTATTCCTCAACTCACATGATAAACCAGGAAGTCAATATTTTTAGTTCTAGTCAGCCGTCGGATGAACCGAGTCCACCTATAATCAAAGATGTTATTGCTGCTGGTGAGACAAATTCAATTCTGGAGACTACTGACAATTCCAAGGAAGACAACTCTAGGAAGTCATCTGATAAAGTTAATGCATCCATAACTGAAGATGTTGCAGTTAGCGAGACAAGTTTGAGTGATGATCCTGACAGAAACTGCACCAGTACTCCTCAAAAGTCCATGGTTGATAATACAAGGGAACCTGGATTTAATGCTGCAAGTGAGACAGATACAATTCTGGGGACTACTGAAAATTACAAGGAAAACAATTCTAAGAAGTCATTAGATAAAGTTAATGCACCCATAAATGAAGATATTGTTGCAATTAGTGAGACAAGTTTGAGTGACGATCCTGACAGAAACTGCACCAGTACTCATCAGAAGTCCATGGTTGATAATTCAAGGGAACCTGGGTTTAATGCTGATGTTGACTCAAATGAACTTCATGTTGATATGGATGTGGATATTCGAGGCTGTGATATGGGAAAAGGGGTTATGGATGACATGGTAGGAAAGCAAAATGTTGAGCCAAATGAACCTCATCAATTTGAGGACAAAGTATGTTACCTCTGACCATTTTAGTTTAATAATCTTAAGTTGTTGTTGTTGATGATTTAGCTCTGAAATCTGAATGAATTTTGTATTATGATAGATGCTGGCAGAAAATATGCAGGAATTGACATCTTCTGTACCAACAAATGATGCAAATTTCAACTCAGTGATTCCACTAGGTATGTATATATGCACAACATTTTATAAGAAAATACTTCACTCTAAGTTTATTCATCAAAAAGCTCAATGTTATCTTGTCCATGTGGTTTCCCTTTTGTGTTACCTTTGATGGCACTAACTCACTCGTGATATTCATTAGACAACCAATCAAATCCAGTTGTGAATCAAGCCAATTCTATGGACAAAAGGTCTAGAAGATCAGACGATGGTCCAGAACAGTGTTTACAGGTTCCTAGCTTTGCTGGTTTTTTTTTTTTTCAATCTCAACCTTTAAACTATGGGCATCTATACAATTCAATCGTTTATCAAATAATAGCAGTTTAGCATAATTAGAGAAGTAATATTATTTATCAGTTTATTGTATTGAAGAAGTTTTTTCGTTTTTATATAAGTTTTCTGAGGTTTTCCCCTTATACTGTCAATACCATTATCATCATCATGTGTACATGTCAAATGATCACCTATACAGTGGTCACATGCATGTTTCCACTGGCTCTACCTCTAGCTAGGATGTAAAGTAATTAAATATTATATAATACCATCAGTGTTTTTTTGCTGGAATGGGTAATGTAATAATCAAGGAGATCACGTGTAATTTATTAGATCATTTGTTTTGAAGGCCATCAGATACAATTAGCTATCCTAGAACTCTAGTAGATGGTGTAGAATTGAAACTATAATCTATCTTTACATTAATCTTAAGAAATGTCGTCATTCTAATGAGTAATGACATGTAACAGGAAGAGAGAGTTGGTTCTGAGGCACCTGCTAATAGGCAAAAGAGAGTTAAATGTGCACAAAAAGAGTCCAAGGGTAAGAGACTTCAGCAGAGAAAGAGCCTTGCAGGTTTGTACTTCCCAATTTATCTCATCAATTTTCTAGAATTGTGTTTGTTGTCAAGTAATATATTTTTACTCTGTCTTACTAGGTGCTGGTACATCATTTGAGTCTGGTGTAAGGAGAAGCACCAGGTTCAGGACAAAGCCTTTGGAATATTGGAAAGGGGAAAGAATGGTGTATGGCCGTGTACATGAGAGTGAGTACAATCATAGTATACTTTGTTATATTTATTTAAAAAATTGGCCTAATATTTTATTTGTTGATAGGGGAGATGTGTCATTACACTAGATCGTTAGCTAAGCCATTATTACATGTTACATGTAAACAACTACTCTTTTATTTGTGCAGGTTTGGCTACTGTCATCGGGGTGAAGTGCATGTCCCCAGGAACTGATGGGAAACCGAAAATGAAGGCGAAATCATTTGTATCTGATAAATACAAAGAACTTTTTGAGATAGCTTCTCTACATTGAAACTGAACAAATTGGTTATGGAACTAATCATTAATGCCCACAAGAACTTTATGAAACTAAACAAGACACCTCTAGTTGTATTGTGTTTAATTTTAAAATTGTCCGTGCTTCATAGTCACACTTCAATTTATGCATAAATGAAGACACACATATTTGACTAGGAGTGAGCTTGCACATATGGTTGGAATTTTTTGGCAGAGTTATCTGTGATTTGGATTTGAGTTCTCTTAATAGTAGATTGTACATAAATTAATGAGGTTGCTGATTCTATTATTTCCAATCTTACACAAGTCTCCCTAATTTAATTTTTTATTTATTTAAAGAAAATAAAAGAAAAGTCACACATATATAGTATTTATTTATGCATCATATCTACATCATATCTACATCATGGAACACCACATATATTTTCCAACCTAACAAACTGAATTTAACTGGCGCCAACCATCATTGACCATTGAATTTGCGAAAAAAAATATATGGTATTGTTCTTCTACACACACAACTATCCTCCTAACAACACGTTATTTCCCATTTCATTTTCCACTAAAACCACTGCCTCAAATTGCTGCTGGAATCATTAATTCATCATCCAATATCCTATGTACTAAAATAATCACTAGCATAGAATTTGGCAGACATTATCATAAGTATATGTTTTAATGCATATTCCACTAAAAATATAATATATCATTCCATTATCATGACTATGTTTCAATTGCTACCTTAAAATCATTAGATTCCTCGGGCTCGTTAGTCACTGCTATTGTGATCTCACATGGATAGAGATATGATCAGAGTAGTCCTTATAACGTTTGGATAATTGTTAGTAAATATGACATTCATGGAAGAAAAAAAGAGAGAAAAATGTAGAACTGTATTATATTGATGAAGACAAAATAGTATAAATATGGAACTAAGCAAGACACCTCTAGTGTTGTTTAATTTTAAAATTGTTTTTAGAACCGAACAAATTGGGTGGCAAGGAACTAGACAAAAACTGAAAGTTTTGTTCTTCACTAAACCACATGACAACTTTTTGTTCGAAGTACAAGTTTTCTAAAATACCAAAACAACTTTTTATTTTAGTTGCAAATCAAACATATCCTAGTGACAAACTCACTCCTAATATATACATTTCTATATCTCTAATAACAATCCCCACCTTTTAAACCGGCTTTTAACAAAAGTTATGCCTAAAGCACGAATTCTAAGAACTAGATCAATTGTCACATATCATCAACATCCAACCTAGTGTCACTTTTTGAATTCTTAAGAAGAGGATCAGCATCATAGTAGTGACCAACTTTATTCTTTCCATAAGCTAATGGTTCTGCAAAGCTAAGCAATATCTGCATGACTTCTTTCATGGAAGGCCTACTAGAAGGCAATGTTGCAGTACACATGACACCAAGTTTGAAAACTGTGCACATTTCATTCAAGTAACTAGCTTCCATCACATCTTTGTCTAGCAATTCTTCTACATTGATTCCTAACAAAGTTTGACGCCATGCCCACTCCGAAAGAGACGAGTATTGGTCTCCATAGTTAGCTTCTTTACCAGTTGTTAGTTCCAATAGGACAACTCCAAAGCTAAACACATCAATCTTTTCAGTAACTCTTGTTGTTTGAACATATTCTGCAATTCAAGTATGAAACAACCCTTTTAAGTATAAACTTATATGCCTATAGAAAATTAGATACATAATTTAGGCCAGTTTGGTTTCAAAAAAAGTGTTTTATTTTCATTTTTTGTTTCATATTCTTAATTACAAAATTGTCATCTTAATCAAATGTCATTCCGAATAATAAGTAAATATTGAAAATAAAAATTGAAAATGCTGTTAGAAAATAAATAGAAAACAAGTATGAATATCAATATGATCAAAATTAAGCAAAAAATATTGTAAAGTCATTCACCTGGAGCAATGTAGCCAAATGAGCCAATCACAGATGACATTGTGTTAAGTTCATCTGGCTTGGCTAAAATCCTAGCAAGTCCAAAATCAGCAACTTTTGCATGGAATTGAGCATCCAAAAGTATGTTGCTTGTTTTAATATCTCTATGAATAATAGGTGGTGAACAATCATGATGCATGTAGCTCAAACCTTGAGCAGCTCCAATAGCTATTTTCAACCTCTTTGGCCAATCAAGAACAATATGTTGTTGTACTAAACCTGACACAGTTGATGCCGATGACTTACTCTTCGTGCGCAGCCACTTATCTAGACTATGTTTTTCAAGATACTCGTAGACAAGAAGCATAGAATCGTCATTAGAGATACAACACAACAATCTCACAATGTTGTTATGACGAATATTGCTCAATATTTTAACTTCTGCGCGAAACGAACTCTTGAGTTTTTCGTCTAACTTTTTGTTATTCCATATCTTTTTCACAGCAACATAGCCTAAACCAGCGACATCAACTCGATATACCGTGCCATATCCACCACGTCCAATAATATTTTGTTCTGTCATTGATGAGACGATGTTTGATTCATTGAAACTGAGCCTCTGAAAGGAAACAAGCTTCCATGAATTATCCAAACCTTGGTTTCTTTTCTTGAAAGCTTTGACAATCAAGAAACTGGCCAAAAAAGCCAATAAAATTGCCACTACCACAAGGCCTATAATCAAACCAATAGACCATGATGATCCTTTGTTTCCACTTTGAATACCAGAATTGCACAGAGTAATGTTTAGTATCGGTGTATCAGCACAAAGACCAGAATTAGCCAAAAAGCTTGTAGCAAACCCTTGATTTTGAAATTCACCTGGAATCCTTCCTATCAAATAATTCGATGACAGATTGAGATTGGTGAGTCTAGGAAGTTGAGATGGAACTTTGCCTGAAAATTCATTTTCAGACAAATCAAGTTGACTTAGGACAGGTAATTTTCCAATTGCATCAGGAATTTGACCAGAAAGTTGGTTTTGGCTCAAATTAAGAGTCACTAAGGACTTCCATGATACTATATCTGATGGAAGTGGACCATTGAGCTGATTCTGATCAAGCAAAAGAGTTGTTAATTTTGGAAGAGATGTTATCTCTTGTGGAATACTTCCATTTAAGAAGTTGTTACTTGCATCGAACACTACCACATTAGTCCATGAAGATACTCCAGATGGAATTCTACCAGAGAATTGATTGTTAGCTATCTCGAACCGCGAAATGTTCGAAGACAACTTTTCTGGAATCACACCCTTGAATTTATTATTGCTTACCATGAAATTTGATAAATTGAAAGATGTCCAAAGACCACTAGGAATAATACCAGAAAATTCATTTCTGTAAATTTTCAAATCCAACAAGCTACTACAATTTCCTAGTGATTTTGGTAACTCTCCACTAAGTCTATTTTCATAAGTTGTCAAGTTAAGTAACTCACCATGATAGCATAAATTCTCAGGTAACTTTCCAACAAGACTATTAGATGCAATATGAAAAGTTTCGAGCTTTGAATTGCGACCAAATCCAGGAGGAATAGTACCTGATAAATTGTTCAAAAACACACGAAAATCGGTAAGAGACGGAAGACGGCCTAAACTTTCTGGTATCACACCTGATAAACTATTCATAGACAAACTCAACCATGTTAAGTTTTGCAGCTTTCCTAAATCATCTGGTATTTTCCCTACAAGATTGTTGATTGCAAGATCAAGTTTAGTCAAATTCAATGATTCAACCAAACTAGGTATCTCTCCAGAGAGATTGTTCCTGTTAAGAAAAAGTATACTCAAATTCTTCAACATGAACAAACCACTAGGAATTTCACCAGATAAACTATTACTTGACATATCCAATCTCACCAAAGAAACCATATCTCCAATTCTTTGAGGTATTTCACCAAACAGGTTACAGCCATAAACATTAAAAACCTTCAATTTATTCAACTTGGTCAAACTCAATGGTAATTTCCATGAAGGAAATATAGCATTAGAGGACAAATCAAAATACTCAAGATTCAACAATTCACCAATCTCATCAGAAACAGTATCATTCAATAAACAATATTGAATTCTAAATTCTTTCAATTCCTTCAACTTTCCAATACCATCAGGAACACCACCATGAAAATTTGTTGAACTAAGATTAAGATATTGCAAACTAGGACTCAAGTTTCCAATATCATTAGGAATTTTACCATCAAAATTGTTCCAAGAAAGGTCTAAGTAAACAAGATTTGAACAATTATAAAAAAGTGTTGGAAAATCACCAGGGATAAAATTGGAACTAAAATCAACATGTGTTAG
This sequence comes from Trifolium repens, assembly GCA_030408175.1. Classification (NCBI taxonomy): domain Eukaryota; kingdom Viridiplantae; phylum Streptophyta; class Magnoliopsida; order Fabales; family Fabaceae; genus Trifolium; species Trifolium repens. The sequence goes on from CP125847.1 coordinate 15,643,498, forward strand.
GTTCTTAAGCTCATTACAAATAAAGGGTGGTATTGTTTTTGTGATATTCATGTGAGAAAGAGTGATTCCAGTAACAACAGAATCATTAGTGCAAATGATTTCTGTCCAAGAACAATGATTGGAATTTGATGTCCAATGGTTAAGGAAAGAAGGGTTTTGAAGGTATTGTTTAATATTTAACAAGACTTCATGTTGTTGATTATATTGATTTGAATGAGATTGAGAATTTGTATGGTTTAATAAGATGAACAACAAAGTCAGAACAAAGTGAAATGTATGATGTTTCATGTGTGATGATGATGTTGTCATCTATGTGTGTTGGTTTTTTCTAGTTTGATGATAATGTGTGCATGTGAATGAGTTCATGTGTGTGCAAAGTTCAATGACAAGAGAGGAAGATGATGAGAAATTGTTGGCTTGCTTTGAAACTTGGGTTAATATATATATATATATTACATGTATTCATATTGAATAGGTCAAAGATAAACTTTATAGTATAGTGAAATGATTAGTTAGTCTTTAGTGTCTTACCAAGAGTTTCTTATCTATAAGCAATTCGGGATTCAATTTGACGCAATGTGGTTGCTGCTATGAACTGTTTGATCTAGATCAATGATTGAGATTATTGGAGTGTGTTATAGTTGATGTGTAATTTGAAATGTCTGATTTCAAACTAATAGTTGTGATTAAAAACATGATATTGCGTGTAATTTGAACAACAGCAGATCCAGGTCCCTGATCCGTTGACGAGAATGACACAAATGGTTAGATTTTATGTTTACACTAGTATAATTAAGATGCTATTCTAAAATTGTATAACTTTGTATGTCAAATAACCAATTATCCCAAAAGCTTAAGCTGTTAGGATTTGGCACATCAATGGTTTTATATTATTTCTAACACGCCCCCTCACGCAAGAGCCCACTTGGGCTTGAAGCGTGGATAATGCATAGGCCCACCTACCATATGCTTAAATTCCACTTTTAATTAGAAAGTGAGGGGAACGAGAATCGAACCCTAGACCACTTAGTCATAGAGGCTCTGATACCATGTCAAATAACCAATTATCCCAAAAGCTTAAGCTGTTAGGATTTGGCACATCAATGGTTTTATATTATTTCTAACATTGTATGTTATTTGTAAATTCTATTGTAAATTTGTGGTGAGGTTATTAATTCTCTTCCGTATTTCGATTTATTTATTTTATACTTAAAAAAATTAAATTATAAGAAACATAAAAGGTACTCGATCTTTTTTTTTTTATCAAGAAGGTACTCAATCTTTTATAATTCAAAAGAAAATTACAAAATATAGTATCGGATTAATACACCATTCAAAAAACGTAAAAAAAGATAAACTACCAACACGATCAATAAACTAAAACTAAAAAATATTAACTAATAAGCAGATCCATATTAGATATCTATAATCTATAATAACTTGAAAGTTAAATAACAAACTGAGTTTGTATCTCTCTTGGTGGAGAATTGAGATAAGAACCGTGAATTGTACACAAAAAGCCAATCAAAATGATGAATTTGGTCAACTTTGACTATTGTATTCTTGGACTAACAAAATAATATACTTATTTTGACCCACAAATTTGATAACAAATTAACAATAATATAAATAGTTAACACAATTTGTTTGATTATATTTGGCTAAAGAATATCAATAAATATAATAAAATGTCACAATTTATAAGTCATTAATATTTTTTTTGTGTGTTAATCTTTCCGTCTTAAGGATGTAACTCTAGTAATTTGGCCTTAAAATTAGTAAAATTTAGCAAAAAAATATTCCATTTAGACATTATATTCAGGTTTTCTGGACGATCCATCTTTTGATGAAGTTCATTAACCATTTGAGTTTAATAACTTGATTAATAAATTATATTTTAAAATGTTATTAACCACAATTTTTAAGTGTTCAAATATAGTACATGACTTAGTGTAAAAAAAATATAGTACATGATATTCATCAATCATAAATAATGTTCAAATTCATATGATATTCATTAACCATACAATGTGTTCAAAAGCGTACAACTATTATGTTATATTTTCTTCGGTGTTATTATAAATAAATTTGACTTTTTTAATACATTAACCAAAAAAAAAATGATGGTGCCAAAATTTACAATACTATTTGATTTCATATTCGTAATTTTTCCATTATACCCAAAAAATCAAATTCACTTGTAATTTTGACAAAAGAGACTATTTAACAAAATTCACATTTGTGATTAATCATTTTCATTAGATAGTTATTAAATTGTGACACCTCCTGAAATTCATCAATCATTCATTCATTGAATGTAATTTAATCATATCTTTTTAAACTGCATTAATCAAATTGTAGTCAAAATATCCTCACTCAATAGTAGTAGAAACTAATCATTTCAAACCTTTGAGATATATTTAATGGTTGATTCTCTCAAATTATAAATATACATATGCATATAGACCCGAACCACTACAGACCTAAGTGATTCAAATAATTTACCACTCAGTCTTAGACTATATCACCTTCTTGGTTTCTTCAATTTAATATTATGCTACAAATTATGTCATGTACTTGCTATTAACTTTGCTTATTATTATTTTGTTTGACAAACTTTTCTTATTACGATCGGAAGTAGGGTTGGCAATGACTTGGGCCAACTCGTGAATAGTTTGAAGCTCGATTCGATATTTGACTCGTGAACTTGGTTCATGAACCAAATGAGCTGAACTTGAGTTAAAAATCCAGTTCGTTAAATAAATGAGCTGAACATAAACTATATATAGTTCGACTCGTTTGACTCATGAACCAACTCGGTATATATATATATATATATAACTTTCCAAATATTTTTAACTGATGCAATTTTATCTTGAATGAGAGAACTATTGAAGTTTTGAAATGGAAGAATATTTTGATAATAATTGTGGAATTTTGTTGGTTTTTGCTTTGTAACTTTGTTACACCATGTACAATGGCAAAAAACATTCAACACCATACTTTTCCACTTTTTACACTCCACGTCATCTTCTCTCTCTTCCACCTAATAATTCAACACCCCAATAATAATATTACTGTTGCTGTTATAAGGAAAATATGATATTCTATATGATATAATTTTATTTTTGTTTTGTTTCCAATTGGCGTTTAGATTTCTTGACGAAATGTTGATTTCTAGTTTCTAGAAATAGAATAGGATGTAATCAAAGCTTCAACTAACAGGGAAATAGTAAACTAAATATTGACGTCACATTCATAAATGAGATAGGATATTAATGTTCTAGATAAGCTCAAACTCAATCTAAAATACTATTGCTACCACAAAATTAAATTTCAATAGTAAAATACTTATTGCCTTAAAACTATGATGCCAAAATAAATAAAAAAAAAGAAAAGAAAAGAAAAGAAAAACACTATGGTGCCAACTGATTTGAATGTAAAACTTATATAATTGAAATATTTAAAGTATTGAAGTTCAAACTCATAAAAGCTAACGATCTCTTTGACTTGCAACACCTTAATGAAGTTTTTTAGCTAGGTCAGGTAAAAATAGGTTGACCCGAATTAAGATTTATAAAATGGAAAATGCTAAATAGTGCTCCAGAGACATATGTTAAGGATTCAAATTTAATAGTAAGTTTTTTTTTAAATAGTATGGTCAATGCAACAAAAGTCTTCATCATACTTGTCCTCGTCTTCTTATTTGAGTATTTACGACACTCGCGACACAAGATCCAACAGACATGACAAACTCCCATCCTTCCCACTTTCAGAGTAACCATCCCATAATCAGTAGCACAGTCATAAAAATTTGTTGCATCAAAATGTCAACTATAATAAAGGCTGCACCAACTGTCGAGCCATCACCTATTATGCAGAATTTTTTTTTTGACAATTTCAATGGTACATCCAATTCAATGGCTGAAGCTGAACATGCATCTACAAAATATTAATATTACCGACTAAATTGTATTATTGTCTCCCTAACTTTCATAAACTTATGATTTTAACTTCTTAATTTTCGAAATAGCACTTGTGGCACTCTAGCCGACACAAACTTGCAATTTTAGTCCTCTGAACAAGTCAACGTATATGTCTTGTCACGTAGACAATGAGTCACATGTCACATTAGCACATGTGGTAAGCTATGCTGATATGGCATGTGAATCATTGTCCACATGGTAAAACATGCTGATGTAGCATGTGGGTCACTTGCCACATGTGCATTAACTTGGTCAAAATCAGTAGAGCCATCCTTTTTGCAAAAGGGGTTAAAGTTAGAGAAGTCAAAATCGCAAGTTTGTAAAAGTTATGAGGCCAAAAGTGCTATTTTGAAAATTAAAGGACTAAAAATGCAAGTTTATGAAATTTAGGGGAATGCAAGTAGAATTTAACCAATATGACTTTGAAAAGAAAAAAAAATACCGTATTAGATAGTTTTCATATATAAAATTAGCAAATTTTGATCCCAGATTCTTGATAAAAGAAATTCAATCCAGCATATATCTTGCTAAAATTGGGCTATGTATTTAGTTTAAACATAGCCGAACTAACTAACAAACTAGCTAGTTTACAGTGATCTATTTAAAAACAAACAATTTATGTTTCTCTATTACAGTACCTAAAATTTTAGAGTAAATCATTTGTCTCATGACACAGAACACAAACATTCAAGTGAAGTATCCTTATAGATGCTGGAATGAAATCTAACTATGCCAATGATTCTGCTAAACTACCATTTGTTATCTATATGCTATAAGATGTTCTAAAAACATTCATAACAACCTTATAAATTGGTGACTAAACCAACACCATACTATTAGGAAACAAATAATAAGGTGTTAGATAAGTGATATAACCAGAGTGACGGCGCGACAGACGTGCATCCAAACACATACTAAGATGACAAAGTTTTTTCTGGTTATTATGTTAAACCCAGTAAATTTACATTACAACCATTGATAATGGTTTCAAACTACATGCTTCAAAAACATGGCAAGATAAACAAAATTGGCATATTAGGGATTCAATGATCACATACAAAATTGTATCTTATAAGTTATATCTAATTGTATAGTAATGTTCTAATTCTTCATTTTCTTCTCTTTTACAGCCTTCTTTCCTAAATGTTTCATGCAACGAAAGCATTTTAGATATCTTCACTACAATTTCAATACTTTTTCTAAATAAGTCAAGCATTTTGTACTAAAACTACAAAGACAATGACTGAAATATGCGATCTACCATCAAACGCATTATCAATCAATCATTCATCATCGTCTGAACTAGCATATGCAAGGCCTAGTAATCCGCCGGCAGAGTTATCAACCTTAGGCTTAGCTTCTCCTTCATGCGACCCTGACGTAAGGTTTTCCTCTACTTTCTTTGTTCCAGTCAAAGATTGCTCATTGCCATTCAAATTACCACGATCACACTCACGATTCGTAATAGAAACGTCACTAGGAGCATGTGTTGGCTTATTGCTTTCAGATCTTGGTCGCTTCGGTTTAATCTCAACAACTTTTTTCAACAGATCTTGCTGCCTGCATTGGAAAAATATTAATACTATGAATAAATAACACCAAAGCCAGGTAACAAGATAAAAATGCATGGAGGCGTAAGTTGAACTGAAAGAAGATCAACCTGATCCCACTCTTTGGCTTTGGCTCAACACGTAAGGGTAAGGGTACTGATGCTGGTGAAGAATCTGCTAAACTCGCCGCTCTGTATCCATTGGTAAAGGAAACAAAATAATACACAAGATAGGACTAAATATGTTTAATTCCTCACAAATTTTCAAGTTTAGTCCCTACATAAATTTCGTTTGATTTTATTTATTATTTTGCTTTTATAGGGACTAAACGGAGAGAGTAAAAACACTCATTTTTGGTAAAAAATAAAATTAGGGACTAAAATTGACTAAAACATATGTAGGACTAAACTTAAAATATCTTAATTTTATAGCTACTAAAACCTTATTTAACACAATATACACACACACACACACAACTTCCAGCAGAAGGAATTTTATATGAAAAATAAACTTTTAACAGTATTTTTAAGCACAACTTCCATGTAATGTGAGAACGGAAAATGAATCAAGTGTTAAAAATGCTCTGGTTCCATTTGGATAAAATCAATTCAGTAGAAATTGTTTGGATTCAGACAACCTTATTCTAAACGTAAGGCATCAACTTTAAGACTACAAAACAGCACTACAATCATGTGGTGCAAAATAAGCATTTCAGTGATTCTAGGTCCTATTTAAGATTTGTCCACCATTGGAAAAGCTAATCACTCTTAATTTCCTGATAAGTAGCAATTTTAACATGTAAAATCTTCCAGATAGAAGCATCAATAGCATCTTGCTCTGGAATTACACAGAATACACAACTGAGATAAAGTTCAATTTAACTCATACAAAATATGATGCTATATTGCATGTAAAGTAATTCAAGAGACCAAATATTCACAGTTCTAATATTTCAATCCCTAATGAAAAGGAAAAGAAACAGGGACGGGAAGAAGATAAATCATATATATCAGACCTTCTCGAGTAAGAGATTTCTAAGGCACTGGTTATCATGCTACAAGAAAGATTCCACTCGACCACTCCAGATCAAACAGAACAGTCTAGTTGAAATGAATGGTTAACTATAAACCAGACTATTGGCCAGTCCAGAACGCTGATTCGAGCGGGGTTCATGAAAATGCTAACCCGGGTATATGCTGGCCAAACAACATGAACCAGTCATGTTTAAGTATATGTACAACCGTTGTACTTATCATGTTTTGTTGGCATGTGGAAATCGAAAAGATTCCCTAGTAAAGGGATCTAACAACATACTACTAAACCATGCTACTAAATTTATTGATAGAAATCTGTCTTTTATAGAACAGTTGAAATTTAACAAAGAGTATGATTTGTTTATCGTTTTTTTCTGTATTTAACAACTCTCTTTTTTTGTCTGTAGACGAAGTGGCAAATACCACGAGAACTCATGCACCGAAAGGTCCCGGTTTGAAGTTCGAAACCGGGTGAAGGCATCCAACCTAGCCATTGCTAGTTGAGCTAGGACTTATGAACATATCTAGTTTTGGAAAAATTTAAGAACTATGCTTGCAGTAAAGAACATGTATAGATTCTACGAACATAAAAATATGCCAGACTCCAAGATGAAGGATAATGAAACACGAGTCTGTACAAATGAGCACAAAAGGATATCTTAAAAGCAGCAAAAGCTCGTTTTTCAGTGCGACGCAGAAGGCGTTCTGCATCCTCCTCCGCTTCCATTTGCTCCTTGAGATATAGTAAATCATCACTGTCCAAGGCTGCAAACTTAAACTTTAAAACAAAACCACAAGACTAACATATATAATACAAGAGCAGCAGATAAAATCAAGAGGCGAGGGAGCACAAACAACACACAAAAGTTAGAGGAAAAGTGTGGTACCGCCTCGCCCATGAAGATAACCTCCACGCTCCCCAGCTACCTCCTGCATCTGCTTGCATCAGCCAGCCAATATCCCTGTCAGGGCACGTTATCAGAAAAATCCCTCATAATGCCAGAAAGATTATTTGAAAGCTTAAAACAACATAGTCAAAGGGAGTAATTGGGTAAGTAACTTAACATAACAGTCACTCAATAAACACTCATCATATGAGACCATATATAATCTGAAGGTGTAGCCAAGTGGTATGGGTTGGAACACTGAAGGTGTATTAAGAAGTAGAAGTAGGTTCATGGTTCAATCCCTACAGCTAACAAATTCTCCTCCTCCCTAAAAAACTTAACACTAACGTTCACCCACCAAAAAAATTAATGAGCTACTTACATTTGGAATTTGGATTAATGCATGCTAAAATGTTAATTGAGTTTTCAACATTTGTTCGGCAGTAAAAACAGAACTTTAGATGGATGTTAATCGAAGTCAAGATGATAGGTATGCTTTACATAATTAAGCGGTTTTGATGAACTGCTTGGAGGGCTTACTAAAGTAAACTGGAAACAACTTAATAGACATATCATAAAAGAATTTTCTAAGTTCTTCTGACATTTACACAAGTGCTTCTGTCATAAGATAAAACCAAATAAAAAATTCTTCCAAGCACCACCAGAACACAGAACCAAATAAGAAAACTAACAAGGATAAATAAAGGTCCAATTTGGGGGGAGGATTTGAGGAGCTACCCTAAAAACAACAAAGCTTATTCTAAACCTGCTATCTCATCATCCATCATGCAACAAATAAATAACATTAGACAATCAAAGAACGGCCTCATAATATCCCACAAACTACATTCTTTTTCATTTCCCATAATATCTCGAAGCAGACATACTATATCGCAGCGGAATTTGAAGAAATCGTTATTGTTATTCTGAGATACACTACTTATCACAAAGTATTGTCAATTGTAGCGAAAATTGAACAAACTGCTATTTTCCACAATCCGCAATTGACAAAACTAATATCTCCTCACTCATTAAGTCAAAGACTGATCCCTTAGCATATGGTACTACCAATGATATCTTCTATAATTCAACTATGCATAAAATATATTCCAAACTATATAACTATGAAGATTTCCACCATTAAAGAAAAAGCCATTACAGTATCAAATAAGTACCAAAAATTATGATTATGTAAACATTAAAATAATAAAAAAAGAACAGAGACTCAGAGAGTGAATCAATGCGCTAACCTTTGCAACCATGCGTTGGAAAGTAACGTCTTCATCATCAATCTTATCTTTTCCTTTACCCAATTTCTTATCTGTAAAATTAACACATACCCAGTAACTAAAATCAATGAAAAATTAAATCTTTTGACAATAGAGATCGTATAAACATTAAAATAAATAAAATACAAATTGGAGAAGAATTCTTATGATACCTTTGGGGTCGGTGAGATTTGTGTATTCTCGAACTTCTCTTCCTGCCATAATCAACTACAATTTGTGTAGAATTTAGTTTGATAAGAAAATAAAGAGAGAAAGATTGAATTTTCGGATTTGTGAGGATGAATCGTTATTCTGTGAGACTGAAAGGGGAAAGATAGACGCTTCTAGAACATAGTTCATTGGGTTAATATTTTTTTTTTTATAGCTTAAATTTAGATTTTGTTTTGGTTTTCAACGTCAGTTTAACCTGGTTCGGGGTTTAATTCTGACATCAAATTAATTCAACCCCTCCGATTACAGTTTAAATTATTAAAATTATTTTTCCTTTCTTTTTATTCAAATAGTGATTTTTACATATTTTAGCTTTTTCTTCGTGATTTTATAAACTATTTTTCATAAACTACTTTGACATACTTATAATTTTTTTTTTGAACTACCAAAAGTGAAATATATATAACCACGAAAATATATATACCCCTGAATACAAGATGTGCCGAAAGTGACATACTTATAATAATACAAAAAAATTTACTAAACTATTTTAAAATGGACCCTTAGTCATTTAACTTTTTTTCGTTACATTTTATCTTTTAAATTATGAATCTTGAACACTTTGATTATTTAAGTTATAATATTTGACAATTTAGTTTTCCTGTTAAAGACCAAAATATTTTAATATTTGTAATTTAAAGAACCAACTTGTTCAACATTCTTAATTTAAGGGACTTTATACCCAAAAAATTTAAGGAATGAAACGAAAAAACTTAATTATAAAGGACGAAAAACATTTAAAAGACTAAAATCAAACTTAAAACTAATTCAGGGACTAAAATATAATTTGGCCTTTCTTTTTAAGTAATACATATTTAAAATTTAAGTTTAATTAGTTCTTTTGTCTCTTAAAAATATCTTTGTTTGCCACATTGATTCCTTCTTTTAATTTTTTGCAGAAAACGTTAACTTTGTTTTCATATTGATCTCTTATCTAGTTTAATAGATTTTATATTGGTCTCTTATCTTATTCCATATTGGTTCTTTATCTAGTTTAATAAGTTTTATATTGGTCATAAAGTTAACTTTTTTTGTCAAAAACTAACAGAAGGGACCAAAATGACAAAATGACAAAATAGTTATTGCTACTTGTAGAGGTGGATTTTACATAAAAACAAGTGCTCTATAGACATGACATATAAGCTATAAGACATAAATTATAAACTAGTTTATTGTACTTGCCAAAGAGAGTCATAGTGGAATCTAACAAATTACATTTTGTGTAGTGTCAAGAAATATTTTCTAGTAAAGGATTACTCATGTTTTCCCTAGAATCACTAGAATTAATGAAGTCACTCGATATTGATTGATCTGAGTTGATTGTTTCATATCTTGAAACTATTTCATCTGGATATATAGTTGGTTGTGGAGGCATTTCAATGCTTTCAATATCTCCTTCAAGCATCTCCACCACTTTACTCATTGAGGGACGATCATTCGGCTTCAATTGTATACACCAAAGAGCGACCATGATCATCTTCTTTACTATTTTGATATCGTCCTCCGCGACATTTTCTATTTCTATTTCTTCCTCTTTTTCGAGTTGATCATAAATCCAAAAGGGAAAATAAATCTGGCTTGAATGCTCTACATTGGTTTTAAGGTTTTTTCTCTTGCTTGCCATCTCCATCAAAAGCATTCCAAAGCTATAAACATCGGCCTTATAGGAAACTCCTCCAATATTTTTGTAGAACAATTCCGGAGCCATATATCCAATTGTACCTTTTGCTGCGGTCATTGTGACAATGCTATTTTGTAATGGACATAGCTTTGCTAGTCCAAAGTCAGATATCTTGGGGATAAAGTTCTCGTCAAGCAGGATATTGTGGGGCTTAATATCAAAATGCAAAATTTTCATTTCACATCCATGGTGGAGATAAGCAATTCCACGAGCTACTCCGATTGCAATATCATGTATTCTTGTGTAACATAAATTTACACTCCCTTCTTTAGAGAAAATAAATTTATCAAGTGATCCATTAGGCATAAATTCATAAATAAGAGCTCGTTTTGATCCCTCGATACAAAATCCAAGTAATTGTACTACATTCAAATGATGTATTCTTCCAATCGTTGTGACTTCACTAACAAAGTCTTGCCCTTGACCTTTCGACTTACCCAACGTCTTTATCGCCACAAAAGGGCCGCTGCGAAGTTTCCCCTTGAACACAGAGCCAAAGCCTCCTTCTCCTAACTTCTCTTTGAAACCTCTTGCCATTTTCTTAATTTCTTTGTATGAATAGCCAATAGGCATGAGGTTGTTTTGTTGTTGTAGATACATTTCAATACATTCAAACATTGACCAATGCCTTTTTCTCCATCTATATATCAAGAGTGTAATCAAAAGAGTAATTCCAAATAGATATCTTATCACTAGAAATGATGGTAGAACATAATGTCCAATATCCCATCCTATGTCATAGAAGCGAAAACCTCTGTAGTTTGAGTTTGATCCTTTTATTATTTCAACAAGTCCTGTAATGTCATACCAGCAAAGATAAAATCACCCTTAAGGTCATAAAATAAATACCAGCAAGTTATATAAATAGCATCACAAGTTAGGCACATCCTATTATTTTATTTTGGGTTACCATGATATTAGTACGAAGTTTCCACCCCTTTAGCGATGACTGATCTCTGTCAGGGAATCTGTGGAGCACACAAGTGGGCTACATGCTTAAGGGGACCAAAACCCTTACCACTTGGACCAATTCATTGTTGGTGCACATTCTATTATTCTATTTAGACTTAATGTTGAACAAAAATTTCACAGTATCAGACGCCCATGAAGAGACAAAATTTTGTTGGGTCACGAGGGGGCAGCCCCAGAGGGATCATCTACATTCGGCTCAAAGCAACTATACAAGTAAATTGGACACCACACTTTCATGCAAAGACATTAGGTTTATGGGTTCTCTCACTTATAAAGTGTTCAACCTCACTTTTCTAAGTGATGTGAGACTTAACTACCTCGCACTTGCCACAATAAATTTGACGGTATCAAAGGTTAAAGAACTCACCTCTCCAGAAAAGAATGGCGGCATCTGCAACAAAAATTTTAATTAAGCAAATAAGTTGATGATAATAGAATCATTTATTCATAAAATCAGTGTTGTTAACATTAAAAGGAATGTTATAACCTGTATCTTCTTAATTAGTGTGTGCTTTTCATATAACTGTACCAATTTTTTTGTATAGAAAGTACCTAAATAATTGGGTGACTTGACTATGAAGTTTAGTTTTAAAATAGGAGAACTATTTTCGTAAGTGCAAGCGAATCTAAAGTGATAAATTAAGGTGATAAAATTCTCACCTCTAGCTTTTGAAGCAATCAGAGACCATTTTCCTGCATCAATCAAGAATGGAAGAAAATATCATTTTATATAATACAAATCATTCGCATTTTCATAAAAATTACTTTCATGATCGATCTTTACCGCATTTAGTACTGGCCGAAAATGACAGATAAGAGTAGCAGGTTTTGGGATGACATTCAATTTTCTCAGTGAAAGCATTGAAGATGCAAGACTCTAAATCTCCACAATGATTGAGACATGAAAGATGCAACCATGAAACTTCAAATCCATAGACTAAAGCCTCATGAATAACTTGATAGGAAAGTACTTTGTTTCTATGCAAATTTCCCAACAAAGATGTTGGAGCCATTAATTTCACTTGACAACCAACTTGAACATCTTGAGCAATTAAATCACCAGCTATAGCATAAATATAATACCTTTTGGATTTTGATTTGGACTTGGAATGCCAATTAACACAAGGAACAGTATGAACATATTTAGAATTTTTAGAAACTTTTTTAGTACAATTCAAATAAACTATATGCTCAAAAAGAAGCTGCTCATTGAAATTCAAGTCACCATAAGCACTTAAATATCTTTCTTTATTATAACGTGCATGGTACGCAACGTTACAATGAAGGTGGAAAAACACAAGAAGGGGGGGTTGAATTGTGTTTTAAAAAATTAAAACTTTTTGCCTAATAGCGACTAAGTATGCAGCGGATAAAAACACAAATTAAAGAGAGGGTGCTGAGAGAGAGAAAGAAAGACACAGAATTTATCCTGGTTCCCCTCACAAATCGAGAGTACTCCAGTCCCCTTGTTACTAACAAGAGATTTTCACTATAATCTACTAAAGATTACAAATTGCTCAAGCACACTTGCAAGAGACTTCTCAGGTGCTCAAGTTTCACTAAACAAGAGACTTCTCAAATGCTCAAGTTAAACTTAACAAGAGACTTCTCAAACAAACTTAAGAATAAGAATGAATGATAAGGAACACTTGATATACTATCAGAGGTGTTTACAAAATACAACTCAAATTGTTCTAAGACTTAGAATGACAGATTTAAATTATGATGTCAGAATGCTTCTTAGTCTTTGAACGCAGTAATAGAACAGTAGTAGGAACGGTAGTCATTTCTTCCATTTGAGTCTTCTATTTATACTTGGAGGAAGATGATGACCGTTGCAGAGAGCTTTGTGCCAGCTGGAATTTACTCGTACAATTGATAGCTGTATATTGCCTTCTTTGGTAAGGAATTCCAATTCCACTACCTAGCTATTCAATTTATCACTCATCCATTTTGAGTAATAATAGTACGATAGTACTATCCTCAAATGCGCTCCACTTATGGATAAGGTTAACGTTGTACCAACGAATATTCCTTCCTGTGGATGTGACAGAGCCTTGAAGTGGATTGTTCTTCAATCATTGGTTCTGTATAGGTCAGCTCTTGAGTGACGTAAATTCCTTTTGCTTCTGATGTTCTTGTCATAGCTTCTTAAGATCTTCAGCTTCTGAACATCATCAGAGCCTAGCTTTTGGTCTTCAGAGGTGCTATCTTCAGCACGCAAAAATTAAGCTTCTGATGAACAGTGGTACACTTTCAGAGCTTGTCTTGACTGGCTTCTCTGCTACTATTCATAGTGCTTCTGCATGAATTTTAACTTGTGATTCTGCACACTAGAATAATCATTAGTAATACCAATTGCAATTTTAATACTTTGTTATCATCAAAACCACTTAAAACATTAGAGGTTCATGTCAGACCCACTTTGTTCCAACAATCTCCCCCTTTTTGATGATGACAAACCAAAGCACTAAAATTCAATTGTTGTTGATTTAATTTAATTATGATGACTTCAGGTTTCAAAGGTTTGCAATCTCCCCCTGAGTCTGATAATCCATAAGGGTAAGTTTGTAAGCTCCCCCTAAATTTTATCCATAATTAATTAAAACAGTTTAAGAGTTGATTTATTAACTTAAAATAAATTTTCATATTTAACTCTCAGAAGCATAGTTTTGCAAGCTTTGCTTCTTAGAGTTTGATAATGCTCAGAAGCGGTTTGCAAGCTCTTCTGACATTGTCTATGAATTTTATTTTAGGTTCTTTAAATTTTCTCCCCTTTCAATAATCGTTCAGAATGAGAAAGAATCATAAGAGATAAATATTGATTCATAATGCTTTTAACATTACAGTTTCAGATTGAGCAGTATATGAATGAGTCAACATTAATTTTAACGCTACTCTTACTCCCCCTTTTGGCATCAGTCAAAAAAACACAGAAAACCAAGCAGTCAAAATGCGTCATAACAAGGCAGTCAAGTCAAAAAGTGATGACAACTAAATTCATTTAATGAATTGTGTTGAAAACCGTCCTGACAAGAGAGCTTGATGACACTATAAAAAGGGATGATTCCTCTCATTTTACTCATCCAGAGTAATCAAGTAACATCAAAAGAAACAAAAAAAAAATGGAAAAGCAGGTTACCAAGGATGCTTCAGGCTCAAAAGAAGAGAGCAAGAAGGGAGCAGAGCCCTGGCGCTGCGAAGAAAACAAGCTTCGCTACGAAAGGAACAAGCAAGAACTGATTTTGACAGAGTCAGAGGAGGAGGAATTGGGTTCTGATCTGGAAGAATTTTTATGGACATACAATGATGACACTCCATACGAAGAGTACGAGGCTGCTGTTCAGAAGGACACTGAAGAGCTAGTGCAAAAGGCCACTGCCAACTTGCTTGCTTACATTAAGGAAAAACATAAGAAGCTAGATGCAGAGTCTTCTGAAGTTAAGCCTAGCTCTAAGTAGAGTCTTATCATTCTATGTAATAGAAATTCTTCAATAATATTAATAAAGAAGTTTATGCTATTAATTCCCTTCGTTTTGAGCAAGTTTCTTATTTATATATACCTTATATCTATTGTCAGAAAACCAGTTACCAGACACGCCTCATTCGGTATTGGTGCCCCGTTGTTAAACAGGCTTTAATACTAAGAAGCTATTTCATGAGTAAACAGGAGTACTGATGAGAGGGACTCTTAGGTTTTGGAAATCCTAGGCTTATTAGTTTAAAAACTAAGATGCTCTTCAGCATCTTTCACTAGAGTCAGAATTCTCAAGAGTACCAGACAATATCATGGTATATTGAAAAGTTAAATTTTGAAAAACAAATATAAAACAAACATATAAGCAAATAACAAACACACAAATATGGATAATATAGATATGAATTAAAAGAAAAGAAAAAAAATTATCCAAAATTTACAAAAAACATGATTACAAATAAGTGCTCAGACATGAGGGTTAAGGTTTGGGTTGCTGTTGAGTAAGCTTCAGAAGAAGTTCCATCATTGCATCTATCTTCTTGTTAGTAGCTTCACCAGATCTGTTCATGTCTTCTCTTATATCGGCCCTGAATTCATCCATTTCATTTCTTAGTTCCTCTCTTATGTCATGCTTGATTTCATCCAGAGCTTCTTGCATAACAGAGGGTATAGCAGATGAAGAAGAGCCTTGGACAAGTACTGGTGGAGATCTTGGAGGAGATGAAGCAACAATGGGAGCTTTTCCTTTATCAGAATCTGGTTTACTAAGGTTCTGATCATTCATAACAGTATCTTCTGTAGCTCCTTGATTCTCAAGAATCTTATTAGTCTCAATGACAGCAATGTGAACAGCTCTATCAACCAATAAGTTTAAGGCTTCTTGTTCAGCAAGCCTCTGACGTTCCATTTCAGCAGCTATCCTAGCCTGCTCTTCATCCAAAGATCTTCTCATACTTTCATCAACAGCAGCTAAAAAGGCTAACCTCTGACATTCTTCTTCATGGTTGAAGAATGTGAGCCTTGGAGCACATGTCCTCTCAGCAATCTCAAATAGTTCACGTACAGTGTTTGCTCCTCTACCCTTAATCTTATCCTTCAGATGAGTACTGAGAATCCTTAAAGATTCACCAAATAAATACTCTAATTCCCTGACATCAGCATCCAAATCAGAGGGAAAGATAAGAGCTTCTTCCTCTCTTTGTTTGAACCTCTTAAGTCTAATACCTATAGCATTATTAAGCAGCTCAAGATTTGGTTCAGAGTCAGAATTGAAAAAGGGTAAGGATGGGTCAAAGGGAATGGTTGGTTCAGGTTCCTTTCTTTTGAGTTCAATGATTTTGATGTTGCTGAGATTTGGAGGTATGATATCATCATCAAGATTGATGGAATCCTTGAATATTTGATGTTCAGCTTTAGTTAGGTGTTGGTAAAGCTCAAGAACCTCTTCTAGAACTAGAGGTTTGTTGAGTGGGTCAGAGATAGCTTGTGGTGATTGATGAGGGGATTGTTGGGCTTCAGAATGAGCAGTTGGCTCATCTTGAACAGGGGTGAAGGTAGGTGGATTTACTCGTGAGATGTGATCAAGTGAGGGAGGGGGTGTGTGAATGACCTGTGTGTTTTGTGTTTTATGGACGGGTGAATCATTTGTGAGATTCATGGATGGAAATTGATGTGGTGAATTTGGATTTGAGTTGGTAAATGCAACACCACACATGTGTTGTTCAAGATGTTCTATGACAGAACCTTGATTTGTGGATTGATGAAGAATGGTGGTGTCTACATTAATGGTAGGTTCTTCATCAGAAGAAAGATGAATGGGCTTTATGGTGATTTTCTTTGTGGTTTTCTTGAAAGAGGTTCTCTTTGGTGTAAGAGTTTTCTTTTGTTTTGGGTTGGATTCTCTGATGAGTGTAGCAATTAACTCATCCGAGGCAGTGCTGGTATCTGATGAAGATGATGATGATATAGCTTTATGATCAGGTAAGACTACACTAATAGGTACAGTGAAGTCTATGGGTTGAGGTTGATTAGTAGATAATGGAGGTTGAGAAATAGATGGTTTAGCAATAGAGGGTTGAGGTTCAGAACCAATAACCTGAGCTACAGGAATGCTAGAAGTATTAGATTCAGAGATCTTACCTTTTGGTTTAGAAGCTCTGGTCTTTAATCTCTTTGCAGGTTTAACAGGGTTCTGATCTTCCTCAGAAGCTGAAGGCCTATCATGCCTTTTCTTTGTCCGCTTTTCCTTCTGAACAGCTTCAGTCATCATATCTCCAGCACCTTCCTCAATCTCATCAGCACTAGCATGTCCTTGATCATCAGAGCCTTCATCAATCATTTCTTGCTCAGTAGTTCTTGGCTTTCTTCTGCTCCTTGTAATATCTCTTGGTCCCTTGAAGATATCCCAATTAGGAACACTTACAACCATTTTCCTGGGCACACTGACCCCAGTTTCTCTTCTTACTGATTCAAGAAAGTTCTTGATGACCTCATCATTATCATGTTCTGATATGGTGGGAAACCCATCACACCAGAAGTACTTTTCGTACACTTGCTGTAGAGGTGTTTTCACTTGAATGATTTCTTCCTTGGTTTTTCTCTTCATGTTGACCAGAACTGATGCATCATACTTAGCAGTTTGGAAAACTCTAAGTTTTTCTTTGGCACTCACAATGTCTGTGAGTTTGGTTTGCCTTATCAGTTCTGAGATTAACCTAGGGTGATGAATGACTGATGGTATTTTGGTTCTACCCTCATTGATGGTAAGGCACATGTGATCAAAAAGAATCTTAGCCAAATTAACCTTTACCCTCTTGTATAAGAACCAGATGAGATGTTTGTGTGGAATGGAGATGGTATCCAATCCACCTTTTCTGGTGAAGATAGTGGACAAACACATTCTGAAAGCAAATTCAAATGTGTTCTTCATGTGCATTACTTTTCCAAAATCCTTTTGTGTGCAACCAGATTTAAAGAGGTCCTGATGAATTGAATCCAAATGCTTGCTTCTCTTATCATACACTTCTATATCTTCTCCTTTGTTGTCTAAACCAAGAATCTTAGCAATGTGTGCCTGAGTTATCACAACATTGATTCCCAAAATATTTGACCTAATTTCCCTTTCTCTATAAGGTTTAAGACCAAGTTCCTTTCTTGTTTTCCCTCGAAATTCCTTGTTCTTCTCAACCATATCCTTGTATTCTTTATCAGCACTTGCTCTATCGTACACTTTAGCCTTCTGCCAGAAATACTTCACTATGTCGTAGTATACGAAGCCATTGAGCATCTCAAAGTAATTTTGCCATTGTTGATTGTAGAACAAGTATTGAATGTCAATCCCATTCGCTTTCAAACTTTCAAAATCCACGAACTTCTCAGTGAAGAAATCATAAGCATCTGGTCCAGCGTCAGTTTGATGATGTTCGTAGACTAGGTTATCTTTTGAATTAAGGTCGATGATGGGTGGTAACGTAGGGTTAAAGGGTTCTTGAACGATTTCGTTTGATGAACGAGCAGCCATTGTTTCAGAAAAATTGAGAAGATGAATATTGGGAATTTTCTGTAAAGCCTAGGGTTGTGTAGGTAGTGATTTCGTGTAAAAAGTTGTGCAAGTGAGTGAAGTGACTTATAAAGAGTAACTAGCACACATACACAGAGAAAGTAAACATTGGGAGGGAGCGTGAGCAGTTTTAAAAATTAAATAATATACTTAACTGCCATAATCATCATTAACTGTTCTCTGCCCGTCAGGATCTAGACACGTGTTGAAAAAGTTTAAACATAGCTGACGCGTGTATAGACAACTGTTGTACACTTACACGTACTGAACGTTTCATTTCTAAAAGGTTCAGAGCCTCACTCATTTGTATCTGACACCTCATCAGAACCTGTTACTCTTCAGAGCCTAAATTATTCAGAGCTTCCCAAGGGATACTCTAAATTATAAGAGGTTCTGATAGAGCTTCAGATGCTAATTTTATTCTACTTCTCAGAGCTAATTTTCTTCAGAGATATAGTGCATGTTCAAATTCTTTTTGATAAAATCAAATCTTTCAATAGCTAAAGGTTTAGTAAATATGTCAGCCCATTGATGTTCAGTATCAATGAATTGAATATCTATTGTACCTTTCTGAACATGATCCCTTATAAAGTGATGTTTTATTTCAATATGTTTAGCTCTTGAGTGTAGAATAGGGTTCTTAGACAAATGAATAGCAGCAGTATTGTCACAATATAGTGGAATACTCCTTTCAGCTATGTTATAATCTTCCAACTGATACTTCATCCAGAGAAGCTGTGTGCAGCATTTAGCAGCTGAGATGTATTCTGCTTCTGCTGTAGACAAAGCAATAGTTGTTTGTCTCTTACTGGCCCAAGATATGAGATTCTCACCAATGAATTGGCAATTTCCACTAGTGGATTTCCTCTCAATCTTATCACCAGCATAGTCAGCATCACAGAATCCAACTAGCTTACTATCTAGGGATTTTTTATAAAGAAGTCCTAGATTAGTAGTTCCTTTCAGATATCTAAAGATCCTCTTAACAGCAGTTAAGTGAGGTTCTCTAGGATCTGACTGGAATCTTGCACACAAGCATACACTATATAGAATATCAGGTCTAGATGCTGTAAGGTAGAGTAAAGAACCAATCATACCTCGATACAGCTTCTGATCTACTTTGCTTCCTATCTCTTCTTTGCTTAAGCTGCTGGTAGGATGCATGGGTGTAGACATTATCTTGCAGTCATCAAGGTTGAACTTCTTCAGAAGCTCTTTTGTATACTTGCTTTGATGAATGTAAGTGCCATCTTTTCCTTGATTAATTTGGATTCCAAGGAAGAACTTCAATTCACCCATCATACTCATTTCAAATTCATCCTGCATAAGCTTAGAGAAATTCTTGCAAAGAGAAGCATTAGTTGAACCAAAAATTATATCATCTACATAAATTTGAATGATTAAGATATCTTTCTTAGATGTCTTTCTGAATAATGTATTGTCAATTTGACCTTTTTGAAAACCATTTTCTAAAAGGAAATTACTCAATCTTTCATACCAAGCTCTTGGAGCTTGTTTGAGACCATAGAGTGATTTCTTAAGTTTATAAACATAATTAGGATTTTTCAAATCCTCAAAACCTGGGGGTTGTTTGACATAGACTTCTTCAGAAATAACACCATTAAGAAAGGCGCTCTTAACATCCATTTGGTACAATGTGATTCCATTGTTAACAGCATATGAAAGAAGTAACCTGATTGCTTCCAGTCTTGCTACTAGAGCAAATGTTTCAGTGAAGTCTATACCTTCTTGCTGACTGTAGCCTTGTGCTACCAGTCTAGCTTTATTTCTTACCACTTCACCTTGTTCATTCATCTTGTTTCTAAATACCCACTTAGTTCCAATGATGTTCTTATGTGCTGGTCTTGGCACTAAGTCCCATACATCATTTCTTTGAAACTGATTGAGCTCATCCTGCATAGCTACAATCCATCCATCGTCCGTAAGTGCTTCATCAACATTCTTTGGTTCTATCATTGAGATTAGTCCCAGAAGAGAATCAAGTTGTTGATAGTCTGATCTTGTCTTTCTTGGACTTTCTTTGTTTCCAAGAATTAAGTCTTCTGGATGTGATGATCTATATTTGAACTTCCTTCTTGGAGCTTCATCAACATCAGCACTTGATTGAGTGTCTTTTTCTGAAGTGTCATCATGTTCTTGTGATGCTTCTAATTGAGATGCTTCTTCAGCATCTTCTTCCAATACAGCTTCTGAAGCTTCAACAGCTTCTGATGCTTTTTCAGGTTCTGAATCGATGTATTGGTATGGAACATCTGCATAACTATTATCTTGCTCTGACATTTTACTGTCAGGCTCTTTATCATCAAATCTAACATGTATAGATTCTTCCACTGTGTTGGTTTCATAATTATACACTCTGTATGCCTTTGAGCGTTCAGAGTAACCTATAAAGATTCCCTTACAAGCTTTGGCATCAAATTTTCTTTTGTAGGCCTTGTTGTTTAGAATGTAACATGTACATCCAAACTGATGAAAGTAAGAGATGTTGGGCTTTCTTCCTTTGAAGAGTTCATATGTTGTTAGATTCAATAGAGGTCTTATGTAGATCCTATTTTGAATGTAACAAGCTGTGTTTACAGCTTCTGCCCAGAAGTGCTTAGCAAGTTTTGTCTCATGCATCATGGTTCTTGCCATTTCTTGTAAAGACCTGTTCTTTCTCTCTACAACACCATTTTGTTGTGGTGTTCTAGGAGCAGAGAACTCATGAACAATGCCATGATCTTCACAAAAAGTTGCAAATGGTTCGTTTTCAAATTCACCACCATGACCACTTCTAACCTTTAAGATTTTGAGACTTTTCTCATTTTGCACTTGAGTGCAGAAGATGCTGAACACATCATATGCATCATCTTTCACTCTTAGAAACTTTACCCAAGTCCATCTACTGTAATCATCAACAATGACTAATCCATATTTCTTCCCATTGATTGAGGCAGTACTTACTGGACCAAACAAATCAATGTGAAGTAGTTCTAAGGGTCTTGAGGTAGAGACAATGTTTTTAGGTTTAAAAGAAGTTTTTGAAATTTTGCCAATCTGACAAGGACCACACAGAGCATCTGAATGATATTTAAGATTTGGCAGGCCTTTAACCAACTTTAGTTTGCTAAGCTTAGAGATTAATCTCCAGTTAGCATGACCTAAGCGTTGGTGCCAGACCCACTTTTCATCATTCAGAGATAGAAGACAAACTATCTTCTGCTCAGTGAGTTCTGACAGATTCACCTTATAAACATTACCTCTTCTTAATCCTTTAAACAATATGGACTTGTCAGAATCATTGATTACCGTACATGCCTCTTTATCAAATTTAACAATGAATCCGCTATCACAGAATTGACTAATGCTAAGCAGATTATGTTTGAGGCCATCAACTAACCAAACATCTTTAATTGAAAGAGAAGAGTTACCAACTATACCTGTACCAATGATCTTCCCTTTTTGGTTTCCTCCAAACCCCACAGTACCTCCCTCTTTCAGAGTCAGGGTTTGGAACATATGCTTTTCTCCCGTCATATGTCGTGAGCAGCCACTGTCCAGGTACCAGCATTGCTGCTTTGGCCTTCTTGGTGTGCAAACCTGAAGCAAATATTATTTGAGATTTTGGTACCCATATCTTTATGGGTCCTTTTGTGTTAGTCTTTACAGGTCTAGGTGGTCTTTGTTTGAAGGACCTATCAGAGCTTCTAGAGTTAACCACCCTTGTTGAAAAGTTTTTTGGTTTGGTATAGCTCTTGAGCTTTGTTCTTGAATGTGTCAGAGCTTCTTTAGATTTAACATTAGCTTGAGGCTTAACAATCTTAGGTTCTGAGGTTTTATCCTTCAGAGTCTTTGACTTTTGAGCCTCTGGCTTTGATGTTCTATTAGAAGCTGACTCATTAAGAACTTCTGATTGACTTTTTACAAAGACAACCTTAGGTTTTGATTTATCTATATCAGAGGACTTTGAAGATAATGGATTATCTTTAAAACGTGAGAATCCAAGACCTTCTCCTCTATTTCTACTTACATGATAAATCAAAGAGGCTATTTTACTTCTTTTCATTCCATTTATAAGGAATTCCTGAAGAGCAAATTCATGTTCTGGAGGAACCTTATCATCAAGAACATAATGAGTTTCCATAAATTCATTTCTTGATTTTAGAGACTCATTTTGTTCAATTATTTCATTTGCCTTTTCGGTCAGGTTGTTATAAGCCTTTTTAAGGACCTTACACTCACCTGCCTTTTTGGTTAAAAGTTTTAAGGCATCTTTTAATGAATCTATTAATTCAGAACGAGAAAGTTTAGCAAGTACCTCATCTTCATCTTCTGAATCTGAGTCATCTTCGTGCTCAGAGTTCTCTTGGTCAGAAGCGGTTGCCATCAAGGCTAGGTTTGCTTCTTCTTCCCCATCAGATTCTGATTCCTGATCCAAATCATCCCAAGTGGCAAGGAACCCCTTCTTGAGCTTACTTTTGTATCTTTCTTTGTTAGAGGTTCTCTTGGATGTTTTACTCAGGTTCTCTGGGCAGTCAGCAATGAAGTGTCCTGGTTTGTTGCACTTAAAGCATTTGTTTTGTTCTTCCTTTTTATCCTTAGATGCACTAACCTTCTTGGAAGAACCTCCAAACTTACCAGCATACTTCTTGCTTCTTTTAGCCCATTGCGATACTCTTGCAGCCATCAGAACCATTTCTTCTTCTTCATCAGAGTCTATCTCGTGACCTTCTTCAGAAGCTTCTTCATCAGATACTATAACCTTTGCCTTCAGAGCCTTAGAGGAACTCTTGGTGCTTAGTGCTATCCCTTTTAGCTTCTTAGTCGATTCATCAGTCATGAGTTCCATCTCATGACTCTTTAGAGAACTAACCAAGCTTTCAAGAGACACAGTATCTAAATCCTTAGATTCCTGAAACGCTGTCACTTTTGGTCTCCACTTTGGCGGCAAGCTTCTGAGTACTTTCCTTACATGATCAGCCTCAGTATAGCTCTTATCTAAAACTTGAAGTCCAGAAACAAGAATTTGAAACCTAGAGAACATTGTCTCAATGTCCTCTCCGTCCTTCATTTTAAATAATTCATACTGATGTACTAACAAGTTGGCCTTAGCCTCCTTAACTTGTTTATTTCCTTCATACTTCGATTTAAGAGAATCCCAGATAGACTTAGCCGTTCTCTTATCTCCAATTTTCAAGTACTCATCATGAGAGATGGCATTTGTCATCATCCCTTTTACACTGTGGTGCTTCTTATATTCCAGCTTTTGAGTGGGTGTAAAAGCCTTCCTGTCTTTAGAGCTAACAACGCCTTCTAAGTCCATATTTTCAAAGTTCACTCCATCTTCTACCAAATCCCACAGATCACAATCAATCGCCATGATGTGACTGTACATCTTGGTTTTCCAGAATGGATAACCAGTCTCAGTTCCATTGAAAAAGGGAATTTTGTCAGAAGACCTTCTGTCTTTAGAATTAGAATCATAGTCAAATGGAACTTCATTGAGATTCTTCTCAGCAGACATGTTTTTCCTCCCTGAATCTTAACTGTTTCACTGATAGGTGAGAGTTAGGCAACAGCCCAGCTCCTGATACCAATTGAAGGTGGAAAAACACAAGAAGGGGGGGTTGAATTGTGTTTTAAAAAATTAAAACTTTTTGCCTAATAGCGACTAAGTATGCAGCGGATAAAAACACAAATTAAAGAGAGGGTGCTGAGAGAGAGAAAGAAAGACACAGAATTTATCCTGGTTCCCCTCACAAATCGAGAGTACTCCAGTCCCCTTGTTACTAACAAGAGATTTTCACTATAATCTACTAAAGATTACAAATTGCTCAAGCACACTTGCAAGAGACTTCTCAGGTGCTCAAGTTTCACTAAACAAGAGACTTCTCAAATGCTCAAGTTAAACTTAACAAGAGACTTCTCAAACAAACTTAAGAATAAGAATGAATGATAAGGAACACTTGATATACTATCAGAGGTGTTTACAAAATACAACTCAAATTGTTCTAAGACTTAGAATGACAGATTTAAATTATGATGTCAGAATGCTTCTTAGTCTTTGAACGCAGTAATAGAACAGTAGTAGGAACGGTAGTCATTTCTTCCATTTGAGTCTTCTATTTATACTTGGAGGAAGATGATGACCGTTGCAGAGAGCTTTGTGCCAGCTGGAATTTACTCGTACAATTGATAGCTGTATATTGCCTTCTTTGGTAAGGAATTCCAATTCCACTACCTAGCTATTCAATTTATCACTCATCCATTTTGAGTAATAATAGTACGATAGTACTATCCTCAAATGCGCTCCACTTATGGATAAGGTTAACGTTGTACCAACGAATATTCCTTCCTGTGGATGTGACAGAGCCTTGAAGTGGATTGTTCTTCAATCATTGGTTCTGTATAGGTCAGCTCTTGAGTGACGTAAATTCCTTTTGCTTCTGATGTTCTTGTCATAGCTTCTTAAGATCTTCAGCTTCTGAACATCATCAGAGCCTAGCTTTTGGTCTTCAGAGGTGCTATCTTCAGCACGCAAAAATTAAGCTTCTGATGAACAGTGGTACACTTTCAGAGCTTGTCTTGACTGGCTTCTCTGCTACTATTCATAGTGCTTCTGCATGAATTTTAACTTGTGATTCTGCACACTAGAATAATCATTAGTAATACCAATTGCAATTTTAATACTTTGTTATCATCAAAACCACTTAAAACATTAGAGGTTCATGTCAGACCCACTTTGTTCCAACATACAATTTTTGTTGTCATTATTATATGTATCACAAAAATCAGATCTTGACAATGATTTGAGTGGAAGTGAAGAGCAATTAGATTGTTGAAAACCAGGATCAACTAATCTGATTGTAAAATTGTTGTAGTTTATGGATTGCACATGATATTTTGAAGAGTATAAATATAAAGTTGTTACATTATTTTCACAAGTTAGTTCATACCTGCTGTCACCACAATGTAATGGGTCATTTTGTAATCGAAATGGGTAACTTACGTTAGAAATTTTGCCGCAGGATGAAGGTGGACAAGCATGTTTACGCTTAGAATTGCAGGTAAATGGTAACAATAGCAGTACCAAGATAACTCTCTTCCACCACATAGTGTCCAAACTGTTTTCGAATGAAACGGTGCAATGGTCGTACACAAAAGGATTCGGTAAGAAGGTGGACCAGCAGAGGCTATGATCCCCCAATTTTTTTCGATCAGATAAATGAGTTGAATAGTAGATTCAATGAACAAACAACTAGTTTCTTCTTATAAGTAATGTAATTTGATAAAATATATGTTTGATCTGCACATATATACATGTTTTTTTTTGGAATGGAATATGTTCACACATATACTTATAAAATTTGATAGAATAAAATATATGTCTGTACACGGGAGTAGATTCCCTCCGAGGAAATTTTACCGGATACTCCCAAATTTTTTAATCTAAACCATTAAAATTCGTCTCTTTTATCAACTTTTTTCTTTCTCTATTTTATTGGATGGTGATATATGTCACACTGCAGGAAATCCATTTCCGTCTATACACACATCACAATCGCAACGTGGACAGTGCTCTCTTTTTGACTGTATGGGATATTGTATCTAAATAAAATATATATGCTCACATAAGTGACATAACATTATTCAATACAATATATTCTTGATGGGTGGTCTTTTTTTGACTTGATGGGTTAATAATAAAATATATGCTTGATAACTGTACACACATACAGGTCATTAGCAACTCTGTGTTTGTTCTGATATAAATTTTGTATATATAATGCAATGTCTCTGCCAACTGAGCTAAGCTTACGGGACCTGATATAGATTTAATACTAGTAAATTGTATATCTTTACTTTTGAAAATAATTTAAACCATATGGTTCACAAGCACAATCTACATCTTTCTAATCACTTTCTTTTGTTGATCTGATCAAAAACCTTTCATATATTTTTGGATGGCAGGATCACATTGTTTCATCATGCTACTGATTCTTCTCCTGCTAATCAATAGCAGCAGCAGTCATGATGAATGCAGCGAATCATCTTGTGGACATAACCAACCGATTATTCGATTCCCCTTCCAACTAATCAAAGATTCACAAGATCAATGTGTTTATCCTGAGTTTTGCCTACATTGTACTGAAAATAAAAAAACCATGCTTTTACTTCCTACCCCTTTAGGTCCAGTTCAATTCTTTGTCCCACAAATCGACTACGACTTAAACCTAATTTCGATTTCAGACCCCGAAAATTGTCTTACAAAAAAGTTACTCAAACTCAAACTTAACAGTTCATCATTTCTACCTTACCGATTTGATTCAGAATCGAAATCGAAAATTTCTTTCTTCAACTGCTCTTCAGTTAGGAAACAACACCTGAGAAACCTTGATCTTATAAATCCAAACTCGCAAGATATGACTACCTGCCCAATTTACGCTTCTTGTTCGGACGAAAGTGTTGTCGAATTAGACCTTGAGTCGTGTACCAAAATGTTTGATGTTAGTAGGAATTTCAGTGCAATGGATCTGAGGTCTAATCAACTGAGTTTGAGTTGGCCTATACCAAATTGTGCAATGTGTTCCGCGAAAGGCAAGAAATGTAGATGGAATAACAATGCCACAAAACATGGTGGCATTGAATGCTTTGTTTGCAACGTTGAACGGAAAACAATTCAAATTCCAAAATCTGTTATTTTCGCTACTGCCGGTTCAATTATATTGGGGTTAGTCACCATTGCACTTATTAAGATTTATCTACATTTTAGAGAAAAAGAAGAAGATCGAGTTAGAATCGATAAGTTTTTAGAGGATCATCGAGCACAAAAGCCCGCTAGATTTTCCTATGCTGATATTAAAAGAATCACGGGCGGATTTAAGGAAAAGTTGGGAGAAGGAGCTCATGGAACTGTATTTAAAGGAAAACTCTCTAGTGAGATTCTAGTGGCTGTGAAGATTCTCAACAATACACAAGGAGAAGGGAAAGAGTTCATCACTGAAGTCGAAATTATGGGCAAAATCCACCACATTAACGTGGTTCGTTTGCTCGGTTTTTGCGCAGATGGAATTCACCGAGCTCTTGTATAAATTTTTTTTGCAAATGGTTCGCTGCAGAGTTTCATATTTCCGCCCGATAACAAAGACCACTTCATGGGGTGGGAGAAGCTACAACAAATTGCTTTTGGCATAGCGAAAGGAATTGAGTATCTTCATGAGGGATGTAACCATCCAATCCTTCACTTTGACATCAACCCTCACAATGTTTTGCTAGATGACACTTTCACTCCGAAAATTTCAGATTTTGGTCTCGCCAAAATATGTTCCAAGAATCTTAGTATGGTGTCCATGACAGCTGCGAGGGGAACCTTAGGATATATGGCGCCTGAAGTTTTGTCCCGTAATTTTGGCAATGTTTCTCTTAAGTCTGATATTTACAGTTACGGAATGTTGTTGTTAGAACTAGTTGGAGGAAGAAAGAACGTTGACTCATCATCGTCTACTGAAAATTTCAATGTTTTATATCCAGAATGGATCCATAACTTATTGGAAGGAGACATACATATTCATATCGAAGATGAAGGCGATGTTAAAATCGCAAAGAAACTTGCAATTGTCGGACTTTGGTGCATTCAATGGCAACCAATGAACCGTCCTTCCATAAAAACCGTCGTACAAATGTTGGAAACAGAATGTTTCAACCAATTAAATTTTCCACCTAATCCTTTTCATTCCACCACTTCCATTACCACTAGTGAAGGATCTTTGGCAAGACAACCTTTCCAAATGGAAGTGATTCAGGAATAAGAGAAGATAATCATTTGTATTTTTCGAATTTTTCGATTACTAATATTTCTATCCATTTTGAGGAAAATTAAGTTGTCGACACTTTCTCTCTATATCTCTTTCCTCTCTCACTTTTTTGTCTAAGAAAAAACTGAATTAAAATATGTTAAAGTGTAATCCATGTTTTCAGAAAATGAAGTATCAGAAGCTCTGAAAGGATTCAGAAGCTCTTTCAGAAGCTGAAGGTTCAGAAGCTCTGAAAGGTTCAGGAGGGTTCTCAGAAGCTTAAGTTCTCAGAAGTTCTGATGGATGTTCTCAGAAGGACTGATAGAGGTTCTGATGGAAAGTTAGGTTCTGATAGATATCAGGTTCTGATACGTATCAGAAGCCGTGAAGGTTCTGATACGTTACAGGTTCTGATATCTAGTCAGTTAGTTTGTTATAGTTTGTTTGTACTAGGTAGTTAGTTAGTTAATTACTTAGTAGTTTAGAGTTAGTTGAAATGCTGTTACTTGCATTAAAGGTAACCTCCACTTGTATAAATACATGGTTTTGCCCATTGTGGATGAATAAGAATTTTCATTTTTTCTTTCTCTGTTTTCAATTCAGTTTCATTTTCATTTTGCATTTCCCAATTTCTCTTGGTTTGTTCCAACAAATTGGTATAACAGAGCCCGGTTCGTATTCATCATTTTGATTGATTCCTTGATCAAGAATCATGACAAACTCTACAACCTCTTCGCAATTTCCAGCGAATCTTCCAGTTTTCAAAGGTGACAACTATGATCGTTGGTGTGCACAGATGAAAGTGATTTTCAGATTTCAAGATGTTCTTGAAATTGTAACTGATGGAGTAGAAGAATTGGCTGCAAATGCTGATGATGCAGCAAGAACTCAACACAAAGAATTGAAAAAGAAAGATGCTAAAGGCTTGTTCATCATTCATCAATGCGTGGATTCTAATATCTTTGAGAAAATTATAGAAGAAGAAACCTCGAAAGGAGCATGGGATACTCTCAAGAAAATCTATGATGGTGATGAGAAATTGAAGGGTATCAAGTTGCAGGCTTTGAGGAGACAATATGAGATGATGCAGATGAATGAACAAGAAACAATTTCTGAGTATTTGGCAAGAATGTTGGCCTTAACGAATCTGATGAAGTCATGTGGT
The DNA here is from genome assembly GCA_030408175.1 of Trifolium repens. NCBI lineage: Eukaryota > Viridiplantae > Streptophyta > Magnoliopsida > Fabales > Fabaceae > Trifolium > Trifolium repens. The sequence continues at coordinate 15,673,103 of CP125847.1, forward strand.
GAAGTCATGACTGATAGGTCCAAGATTGAGAAGATCTTGAGGACTTTGACTGAGAAATTTGATCACATAGTGGTTGCTATTGAAGAATCAAAGGATTTGGCAACTATGAGGATTGAAGAACTACAAGCATCCTTAAAAGCTCATGAGCTGAGGGTGAAGCAGAGGAGTTCTAACAAGGCAGTGGAACAAGCATTACAGGCTAAGACTCAGAACAAGAAAGGAAAAGATAAGTGGAAAAAGAAGAAAGAAGATTCTGAGAATTCAAGCAAGAATTCAAAGAAAAGGGCAAATATGAAAGAAGTTCAGTGCTATTGCTGTGATAAGTTTGGTCATTATGCAAGGAACTGTCCTGAGAATAAAGATTCAGATAAAGAGGAAGCCCAATATGCAGATGAAGGTGGTAGTGATTCTGATAACGCGCTTCTGATGGCAGTCACAGATTCTGACACAGACAAGTCAGATGTGTGGTACTTTGACTCAGGATGTTCTAGCCATATGACTGGTAACAGAAGCATTTTGATTGACTTTGATGAGTGTCTCAGTACAAAGATCAAGCTTGCCAACAATGAATCCATCAAAGCTGAAGGTATAGGGAATGTTAGGATTCAGATGTCAAACGGTAAGAAAGCTGTGATTGAAAAGGTTCTCTATGTGCCTGGAATACAGTGCAATCTATTGAGTGTAGGGAAATTGATCTCAAAGGGTTTCAAGGTAGTGATTGAAGATGAGACACTACAACTCTTTGACTCAAAGAAGAGATTGTTCCTCAAGACAGCTCAGAGCAAGAATAGGACCTACAAGACTCATTTCAAAGTCATTGGAGCTGAATGCAAATCTGTAACTGCTGGTAGCAGTCAAGTGGTCTCTGAAGGGATTGAAAGTATCTTGGTGAAGAGAAAGGATGGACAAGAAGCTATTATCACGGATGAGTTGTATGTTCCCTCAATGGAGAGTAATTTGACAAGCATGGGTCAATTACTAGAGAAGAACTACTCAGTGAAAATGCAAGATAAGGAGCTGAAGCTGTTTGATGCAAAGGATAGAGAGATCCTGGAAGCTCCAATGTCCAACAACAAAACCTTCAGAATGTCGACCAACAAGTTGGAACATCAGTGCTCTGTTCCAACTGTGAATGAAAGTCAGAACTGGATTTGGCATCATAGGTATGGCCATTTTCATTTCAGGAGTTTGAACTTGTTAAATTTGAAAAAGATAGTGAAGGATCTTCCTCAGATTAAAGTTCAGCAGCAACTGTGCAAAGAGAGTTGCACATCCAAGTCATCAAAGAAGGTTCTGGACAAGACACCAAATGAAGCATGGGGTGGTGTGAGACCATGGACTGGTGTGAGGCCTAGTGTAGGTCACTTTAAGGTGTTTGGGTCACTATGTTTAAGGCATGTGCCAACACATTGTAGAAGGAAATTAGAAGGCAAAAATCAAGCAATGATTTTCCTTGATTATCACTCAGCTGGGACTTATAAACTGTATCCTCCAACAAGAAACAAGATGGTTAAATGTAGAGATGAGCAGTTTGATAAAGCTAAGAGTTGGAACTGGAGTGGTAATGTTGTACACAGAGATGTTGCAGCATCTGGTGTGACAACTGTGCTTGAAGAAGCCAATAAGAATGTACTCATTGGAAAACATGCATTAGGAGGTGTGTTAAAGTGTAATCCATGTTTTCAGAAAATGAAGTATCAGAAGCTCTGAAAGGATTCAGAAGCTCTTCCAGAAGCTGAAGGTTCAGAAGCTCTGAAAGGTTCAGGAGGGTTCTCAGATGGATGTTCTCAGAAGGACTGATAGAGGTTCTGATGGAAAGTTAGGTTCTGATAGATATCAGGTTCTGATACGTATCAGAAGCCGTGAAGGTTCTGATACGTTACAGGTTCTGATATCTAGTCAGTTAGTTTGTTATAGTTTGTTTGTACTAGGTAGTTAGTTAGTTAATTACTTAGTAGTTTAGAGTTAGTTGAAATGCTGTTACTTGCATTAAAGGTAACCTCCACTTGTATAAATACATGGTTTTGCCCATTGTGGATGAATAAGAATTTTCATTTTTTCTTTCTCTGTTTTCAATTCAGTTTCGTTTTCATTTTGCATTTCCCAATTTCTCTTGGTTTGTTCCAACAAAATAAATAAATAAATAAATAACTTAAGATTTAACTGATGTATACTACAACCATTATATTTATATATGAGTAATGAACATGATATTATAGTATAGTATAAAAAAAATTCTATACATATTTATACTTTGACAACATAATATAAACTCTGAAACACATCATTGTTGTGACAACAACTGAGAGAGTACTCAGCAAAAACATGTAGCCAGAGAAAACAGTGAATGAAAAAATAGTTGAGAACTTAGGAGGATTTTGAGATGAACACTGTGACATGTTTCAGTTTCTTTGATTATAATCATGTCTTCTTGTTAGACAAATTTCGAAGCCATTCACTAACCGAGCTGAGGGAAAGAAGGACATTCTATCTTCCTTCATTTGTGTCCATCTGTTGTATATTCATTCAAACACATTAGGTAATATAAAAGAGAAATTTGATATACAAATTTAACAACAAAAATCGACAATAATTTAACGTCATTAAATATGTGATTAATTATGTTTAGTTGATGGTTAATGAACTTGGTCGGTCCAAAAGTAGGGCTACTAAATTCCTCGCTATAGGCCTCCAAGAAAAAGTTATATTTTATTAAACAAAAGGCTTCATGTATACACGATTTTCAAGTTTTCCAAATATACACGATATCTTTTTTCTATTTAAGGTTATCATGAATAGATACGAAGTTTCCACCGTTGTTAGCAAAGACAAATCTTCGTCAGGGAACCTGTGGGATACATAAGGTGGGTTCTCCCCTTCAGAACGGATTCTTTCCACACGTATGAGCCAAGAACCGAATCTCTGACCATCTGCAAGGGCCCAAGACCTTTACCACTAGGACTAATTCATTGTTGGTGAATATACACGTAACACGATATCTATTATCCACAATTTATGTTCAAATCGATCTACACCTAAAATTCATGGTTAATTGCGTTGTGCAGATGATTAATAAGTTACACACTTTAAGAACTATCAAAACTCATGTCCAATTTTGTGTCAAAATAAGACATGAAAATGTGGCTACTATGCAGAAGAAAGGAAGAGGCATTACCTATAATTTGTTACAAAGTAATGAAGAAAAAGAGCAATTTGAAGGCGAGCCAATTCAGCTCCTGGACAAAATCTAGCACCTCCTCCAAAGGGTGCATAAAATGGACTTGTTCTCCAATTTCTCTTTTCCTTCATTAAGAACATTAACAAGTTAGAAAGAAATTAAAATATAAAATTATATAAAGTATTCACCAAAATGGTATGTGTATTAACCTCATTTTCAGGTTCCATCCATCTCCAAGGATTGAAGTTTTTAGCTCCATTGAATATTTTCTCATCTAAATGAACTGCTGAAAGAAATGGAACCACAAAGCATCCTTTTGGAATAACAAAATCTGCTCAAAAACATATAAGCTACTGTCAATAGCCTATTATAAAACTTTTACATGCATATCATAGCTTCAATAAGAGTTTGTAAATATCGAATTTGGTCCCGGTAATTGTAGCGATGTATCAACTTAATCTTCCACATTATCAATATTTCAAAATGATCTATGAATCACAAACACTCCTCAGATTAGGTGTGTCGATGTTGGACACACATTGCTATTTTTTATAACATATTTCATTGAATTATATCATTTTTCTCAAATTTTTATTAGTGTCGGCGTGTCAGTGTCCGTGTCGTGTCCGATATATGTTTGTACTTCATAGATACTGATATACTTGCATGTCTACTACTCTTTAAATTATGGTACCTTGGTATTGAATGTCTTGTTTTGCTTCTCTCATTAACCAAATTGCAATGCCACCAAATCTAAGTGTTTCATCAATAACCTGTTAATCAGTGGAACACAAAATGAAACTTTAAAACACTATTCTCTGCTGAATATGTCAACTACAAATTAAATTTGTATCTTTCAAAAGAATGAGATGAACTATTTCATCAAAATTGAGTTCAAGAACAATCTATTATGAAAAATAGCCAAAAATTACTTACACATTGAGTAAATGGCATTGCTTTATAGTCCTGCCATGTAAGAAATTCTTCTCCAGAATTAGTCCTTAGAGAATCATGTTCATCCTGTCCAAGAGAATTAATTACAGAAATTAATAAAAATTGTGTTTAATTCAATTTTTTAATATCAATCTCTAGAAAACTTGGATTGACTTATTTGATCTTATCTACTGGCATAAACACTTGTAAGACTATTTGAGAGAGCTTATAGAACCAGCTTATGACAACGTGTCCATAAGCTATTTTCAGCTTATTTCCATAAATTCTCCACGATAGCTTATGAAATCAGCTTATAGCTTATACGACAACAATTTGACTTTATTTTATCTTTTGTTATAGAAATAGCTTATACATAAGCACTTATATGCTAAACACCTATGCAAACAGGACCTAAATAAAGACCTTAATTAAATTGTACATACCAGAAGTTGCTTCATGGCTTTAGGACATTGAGTAAGGAAATAAACTGCAAAAAGCATTGTTTTTGTTGTTGTTTCATTGCCAGCAAAAAGAAGATTAATGATGAAATCTGCAACAGCCTCATCTGGCAAACAATCTTCCTCTATTAGTCTTCCAAGTACACCATTATTACCTTCTGTGGGAGCACCATTTTTTCTGTGTACCTCTATGATATTGTTTATCTTGCTTATGATTTTCTCCCTTGCCTGATAGATATCCAAACAATTTGACTTCAATATTTGGTTATTCTAGCTAGAATTACGCATCGCAAAAATATTTTCATTATTATAAGTAAGATTAATGACTAAACATTTTGGCCCTTGAAATTGTAACAATCGAGCAATTTAGTCCCTCAAATTTACATAATAGCAAATTTGTCCCTTAAATTAAAGAACGTCAATCAATTTAGTCTCTCTGTCAAGATATATATTTTAAGTATACATCCATCAATACCAATGAAAGACTTACATATTAACTTGAATTGTCTTTTGTTGCGACATGAAAAACGTAGAACCTTTAAAATTGTGGTACGAAATTTGGAAAAGGACTAGATTAACTATCATTGTTTCAATTTAAGGGAAAATGATTTTCTATTTTTCATAAATTTGAGGGACGATATTGACCAGCCCTTACAATTTCAAGTACTAAAATGTTGATCATGGCTAAACAATAATGACCTCATATAGTTTACTCGCAGTACCTTCATAGCAGTGTGGTATGAAGAGCCAGGGATGTTGATTGGAATAGATAAACAACCATCAACAAAATCAGAAAACAACTGAGCCATTTCATTGACTTGAGACTCACTTGAAACCCCTAATAATTGATTAACCATTAAATTTATAGCTACCTGCATTAAATCATGCACACATTACTACTAGTTCATACACAAACACATCATTTACTTAAAATTAAGTTGAAAATGTTGCTACAAAGTAAATGAGATTATACCTTTCTACAAACATCTTGGAGGAGAATTACTTGGTTGTCCTTAAAATTACTCAAAGTTTGGATCATGACATTTTGTATATCGTTCATGAAATGGAACTTAAGCTTATCTAAGCGCATCATATTGGACGCAATTCCATGTAGTTTTCTTTGTTGCTCGCCTTGAACTGTGATTACACCGTTTTTACCAACCAAATCTCTAAACGATTTTGGATAACTTGACATGAACAATTTTCCTTCATTTTGCATTACAAAACGGTTGAAACTCGGATCTGATGACACCACTGCCCATTTTCCAAATAGGCTGCAAGAAAATATCTTACCATATCTATGCCAAATGAAAGTTTTATATGTTAGAACCATTGTTTGTCGATTGCAGATGGCAGAAAATAGTAGTTTGTTCAAATTCCAATACATGTCAATGTTATAGCTCCGCTATAGATACTATTTGACTATATTTTGTACTAAATAGCGTATCACAGAACAATAGCGATGGTTCTATAGCTTAGCAAAATTTGAACAAATTGCGTGAATTATTTTGTACTAAACTAAGTGAATTATTTCGGTAATGCATTTGATAACAAATCCAGACAAATGAACTAATTTGATTAACATTTTGCAATTTCAAGGTGTTGTGAATTCGATCCAAAAACACACCAATAATCCTTGAACTAGTGTGTGGGGCAAAACAATTAAAGCAACCAACAACAACAATGGATATCCAAGCAATAATAATCAACCAAAGTCAAAACTAATGAAAGCGATAAAGAACACAAGATATTGTTTACCCAGTTCGGTGTTAATGAACCTACATCTGGGGGAGAGAGATCTCCGTTCCACTATCAATCATCTTCCTCAAACTTGATTACAATGAGATTTACAAGAGTTACAAGAAATTAGTGTTTCCCTAATTTCTACCCTTTTCCCAAATCTCTTCCCGTGACCAAGAGATTTCAATTGATAGCAATTACAAGGTGTTAGAAAGAGTACCCAACCCTAGGATTAACCCAAGAGAAACCCCCTTGAACCCTAGCCTTCATATTGGTGAAACCCCCTTTCAAAACCCTAGATTTTTCCTCTCTCTCTCTCTCTCTCTCTCTCTCTCTCACACTGCTGAAAAACAGAAACTGCATTTATATACACGCGGCCGCGCCGTGCGCCACAGTCCCGCGCCAGGCGACAGAGCCCACAGCCCAAACGGGCCTCTCCTGGGCGCCAGGCGCCCCCTGCCTCCTGAACCATTTTTTCTGCACTTTGTTTCATGCAATTTCAAAGGCAATCTTCAACACAAGGATCGGTTTGAAATATTGATAATGTAAGTGACTAGATTGATACGTTATGGCTCTACAATTTCGTAGACCAACTTAGATATTTACTCAAATCATCTTGCTAGAATATATTACAATTTTCAAAGTTATGGCATAGTAAAATACCTTTGCACCATTTCTTCAACAAACTGAGGAGGGTGAGAACTTGCAACAGCATTGTACCAATTGATACTATCACCTATCAAAGGCCAACCTCTCCTTCCTGGTGGTAATCTGCAAATGCTTTTTTTCTCTTCTTTTCTTAGTTTGATTTGAATTAATTTTGCAAATATTGCAGTGACCAATATCACAATGATCATAACTAACCATGTTTCTGATATATTTTCTCTCATTTTCTGTTTCAAATAAAATAGAGAAAAAAAGCTTATCACATCTCTACCTTAATGAGAAATTCAATATATTTATAGTTAGCTAGACAACATGGCAATCACTTTTTCAATATAAATGTGAACTTATTATTATAAACAAAATAAAATAAAAAGAATTTACATGTAACTGGTGAACATGCTTAGTTGACCTTATGAAGATTTAGTAGGGCCATGTTAACTTGGTATTTTACATGAATAAATCATTTTCAGAATCTATTTTTAAAAATAAAAAAAAACCAGTTTGAACACATAAAAATACAATAACAATTAAAAAAAAAAACCGGAACAAGTTCACAAGCTAAGAGATTGAATTAATTAATATGAATCCAATTTTTTGGTTTAATGTATGCAATCTAAAGATAATCACACATCTAACCAAAAATTTGGGCTCAAGTGGATAATGAGCTCCCGAGGACGGATCGTTCAGGAGAATCCGAGTTTAATTTATGATAGAAACAATTATTGGCCAGACTTTACTTATCTCGTACAGTCGTACCCAAACTCTGGATAACCAGACTTTTTCAAAATACTCATATATCTCACAAAAAAAAAACTCAAATAAAATAAAGATAATCACATATCTAAGACTTGGCTATTAATAAGTCATAATACTCCTAGAACAATTTCAACTATATATAAGATTTGCTGACTTTTTCATAATCTCACAAACAAAAATCTCAAATCCTAACAACTAAATGATAGATACTATGAATCTTTATGATGTGTGAGAAACTAACAAAAAAAATAAAATAGTACTTAATGAGAATAGAGCAAAAGGTTTTCTAGTCACCTTATGGTACTCTGCTGATGAAGCTTATAGTTTAGAAAAATTAAGAACTTTGTGTATATATCCTTAGAAGATTAAGAACTTTGTTGTAATAATCTGAATATATAAGAAAAAGGGTGTCTTAAATTGGTCCAAAATAGCACTTTTTTGGTGTGCATTTTAATATTTTTAAAGTTCAAATTCTTGAGCATAAAATAAGGTGTGTGTATAATCATCAAGTAGTATAAAGGTTATCATAAGGAAAAGTTAGCTAGAGTTTGACTTGTCCATTTTACGCTATATAGTTTGTGGCAATGAATTGAACAACTTGTCTTATTAGAGTGATGGACACACACATTTTTGTAATATAAAAAATTTCATATTTGAGCAAACTCTTCAAGCATATTCTAATGTGACTAGAGGAGACATGATTGATAAACATCAATGAAGATGAAGGTAACAAACATATAATATATACAATATTTATTCCAGATTGGCAAGAAATTAAACTACACTATGGTGCTCTATAAATACTTTATTTTGTGTCAAAATATAAATACTATATATTTTGTTCAATAAATCAAGTTAAAATGAAATGATATTCTAAAAATTAATGTAATGTCAGGTTAGTTTTTTTTTATTTCTTTTGTCAATTTTTTTTATAGATTTTTTTTGGTTACCACGCAGAGAAGAAAGGTTTCTTATAAGGTACTCCTATGAACAAGTCTAATCGAGACTGGGTGGAGCCTGTAGTTCAGAGCATTAGAGCACGTGGTTACAAACCACAATGCCTTTCAATGTATTAATGTTACTGAAAGATATCTTTCAACAGTGAAAAGAAGAGAAGAACAATCACTTGTCATATAATATCATATTCGATGTCTGTATATTTTGATATTCAAATAACAATTTTTTAATTTTTTTAAAAATTTTTAGAATGTGTTATTTAACCTTTATGAAGTGAAAAACAGAATTCATTTCAGGAGGAAAAACATTCTATTTCTTTGTTAGGTCACAAATAATGGGTCTAATAGAAACTAGGAGTTGAATATCATGGAGCCACTAAATGGACAAGTCAAAAGTAAACAAGGCTTTGACCCCCAATTTTAAGGCCTATTTCCTGGAATCAGCACCCTAAAGTAATGCAGTAAATTATTTTAAGCATAGCTCCATACGAATGTTGAAGGCTTAGTGGATGATTTGATTTATAATATACATACATCCATTTATTTATTTTAAATTAGGTGCCAGCAACAACCAGCCAAGCAAACAAACAATCTCACTTATGTCACCAAATCAGTGTAGTTTGCTTCATGACTAAATAAAATAATCTTTTGGTTCTTTTACACTACATATATTTAACTCCAATTTAAATTCTTCGTTTATAAAATTGCCCTCGAGAAAGTAACATTATTATCCATTCGAATCTGGAAAAATAATCATTATCCACTTTATTAGTATCTATGTTTAATTGACTAATTGTCATATTATAGTATCCAACAACTCGAGAATGAATTCTCTCAAGCGGGAAAAAAAATTGAGGAAATAATGTGAAATATACACCATTAGATCATGAATATAAAATAATATTTAAATTTAAAAGAGATTGAGAGAAGTTAATTTATAGTTGAGATGTGAAATTGAGAAAAATTGAGGAAAAAAAATAGAAAGGATCAATTCTCTAACTATTCTATTTATTCCTAATTATAAGTAAAAGTAGAGTATTGTCCCATAATACACTATTCACTACGGTCACAACTGCATAACAAAAAGGAGAATGTTAACATATACCTTAAAGTAAAAGAAGAAATTATTTTTGGGAATTTATGAATTTTGACTTTTTAAACATTAAATTTATTGTATTATTAAATGTTAGATTTTTATATTAAGATACCTTAATATGTGCCCTTAGAACCAATCGTTAGTTGGTTCAGTGGTGATTGGCGCCGAACTTGGTAGGGAGGGCCACGGTTCGATCCCCCGCAACTACGATCGAGAGGGGGTTGAAACCACTTGATGTCAGAACTGACCCCCGAACCAGATTAAACTGGTGGTGAAAACCAAAAAAAAAAAAATATGTGCCCTTAGAGCATCCACATCCATGCCACTCATATGAGTGGTATAAATGGATCCATCATAATATTTTATAGGGTAAATAGGTTGATACCCCTGTAATGTGGGCGAGTTTTGTTTTTCCCCCTGTAATTTTTTTTTTCTTTTGACTCGCCCCTTGCAATGTTGAATTTTTTGGACTCGCCCCTTGGGTGCACTTTTTAAATCGGTTATTTTTTTCAAACCGATTTAAAAAGTGCTGTTTTTTAAAACGGTTAATCTGTTCAACCGATTTAAAAATTTACTTTGCAAAGGGCGAATCAAAAGAAAAAAAATTACAGGGAGGAAAAACAAAACTCGCCCACATTACAGGGGGTATCAACCTATTTACCCTATTTTATATTATTTTACACTTTTCAACTATTTAAACCACTAAACCATACTTTCTAAATATCGATACCAACCACTCATTCAAAACTCTAACATGGACCCACAAATTTCACAAAATAATTCCAATTAACATGAAAAAAATAAAGAAAAAATCCAATGCTACGGTATCCATTTCCAGGCACCGTGTCTGGTTCATACCACTACTTTTCTTTCAAATACACATGCTACCCTGACAAGGGTGTTACACTTGTATGACTTATAAATGTGTATTCAGGTCATTTTGCAACCGATGTATGACTCTTAAAACACCACCTCGTGCCCAATACTATTAGGTTTAGTGCGCGGATATAAATAGTGGGTGGCCTAAAACTTGATAGTTGCTAGCTCAGCGGATCAAAAACATAGTTGGATCCCTCACTTTTATCATAATAATATATTTGTTGTTGCTGGATGGTTATATATTTATGAGTGAGGGCAGTCGTCATCTTATAAGTCGATTTTATAGGATTGAATTAACCAAAGTTTTTGATCCGCTAAGCCAGCAACTATCAAGTTTTAGGCCACCCACTATTTATATCCGCGCGCTAAACCCAATAATATTGGGACGAGGTGGTGTGTTAAGAGTTATACATCGATTGCAAGATAACCTGAATATACATTTATAAGCGAAGCCAATTATCACTTAATAAACTAATTTTTTAAGGTTGCATTAGGTCAAACTCAATTCTAATAATACTAACAAAACCGTTTAGAAGTATTGTACGGAGTATGTAATTCTTTTCTATTCCAAGGAATGAAGGAAATAACAATCATTAAAAAAAAGCCTACACATTTATTCTCTCACACACTCGTGCTAATCACCAATGTAATTATAATTATTCCCTAAGTAGTAATGCTAAGATGTTTTAAGAAATGGAATATACCAAAATGATTTTAGTTCCTAATAAAGAGAAGGAATAAACAAAACAAACATATGAAAAGCTGCTTAGTTATAAAATATTGTCAAAATTCATCTAGAAGAAGCATATTATGTAAGAACTAATATGAAAAGCTGCTTAGTCAAATTAACTGAGATACGATAATCAGATATTAAATTGACATTGCTTTTACTTAAAATAAATAGTTGAGGCTGAACAGGTTTCTTGTATGCAAAAGACATCTTATTATTAATTTTATAAAATAAGCATCTCAGAGTTAATTAAAATCAACCAAATACGTGTGTTCTAGTTATCTTGCAAAAAAATCAATCAAGATCTGTCATTTTGAATTTTATACTACCTTGCTGTGCAAATGGTTCAGCAATCTGATGTAATCAGTGATGCATATTGTAACAAGCCATACATCTTTGTTAAATTGTTTGCTACGTGATCTAAGCAAATATACAATTCAATATACATTTGGACACAAGAATATAAACCTCATTCCCACACATTCAGGTATTATCACTTTACAATTTTGTCTTTTAACAGCATTGTCTTGAAACCTAGGTGCCACAGAGCCATGATAAAATAAAACTCTAGTCAACTTTTTCTTTAGAAAATGAGAATGCACTTACCTTTAGTAAATTAAATAACATTTACTTGAAATTAAATTAATAAACAACCATACATCATTCATTGCATCATCATTTCACATTAGAGACAAGCTTTCCTTCATGACATTGCAATCAACAGGATGAAGCCTTTTCACAAGCTTATTCAACTCAACTATCTGGATATTTATGCAAGAATCTCATCATAAACATATATACCTGATCTTGGAATATCATATATTTATTCTTATTCAAAAATCAATGCTATTATTATTGCATTAAAAAAAACCATGCATAGAAAAAAAAAATCAATCCCATTGCTATTAATTGCAATGGGATGGTACAGCAAACTCAACAATGCCCGCTTGACATGTCATTTATAACCTGAATTTTTGTTCTCTCTTCTAGATATCAGGAATAAAATATATATTAATTATTATTATTTTTAAAAGGATGAAAGATGGTTAACCAATTCATACACACCACCCATTCAGCAGCATGTGAGTAGTATGGTAGGCAGTCCTAACATAAATGTTGGACATCACATTCTAATCTGGCAATGTTTGAAAATATTTCAGAGATTGCAGATGGGGAAGGCCAATTATATCAGGAGTTTTTAATGTGAATGTACAAACTGGCAAATATAAACAACATATCACATCAGCATCAATGTTGAGTTTTGATTTAACCCCAAAAGTAACAGTTGTTTCTAACCACAGATAATAAGGCATGCTTTGCAAGTTTGCACAGGATAAAGTATATAATTACTTAATTAGGATGATGAGTAATCATTGTACTTAATGTGGAAGTTAGAAAAATTAAATTTCGAAAAACCTACCATCTTCAATTCTTCGAATGCTCGGCAAAATTATAAGTAGATGTGTCGACTGACTTTGGCTGCTTTGCACACCCTTCGCAACTTTCTCATCTGCTCAAACTCATGTAAACATTGTAATCCATGAACACAATTTGAGTATCAGATTAAATTGTAACATCATGCGTTTCCTTTTCTATTGTCCACAAATCATTTACAATGGGAAGCTAGTTTACTCAATTGGGAATCAAATTGCTTTTGATTTTACCCTAAATGGGATCAATTGAATAGTAGAATTAAAACTTCTGCAAATGTGTACCATTTGAAAAAGTGCAGCAAGCTGGAGTACAGAAGAAACTTGGGTAGATGTCGAATGATATAGCAAGAAAGATAATAGAATTTACAGGAAGGATGCCAGGCAATGACTTGAAAAGAGTTGTGAATCTCGTGAACCATACAAGTGCCGCCAGAGGATTGCAAAAAAACCAAAAATATTGAACTGCCTGCAAGTTGCACCATATAAGTTCACAAAGCTTCATAACTTTCTCCAGATATTTAAGACGCCATCTGCAAATGACTTCAGATTTCCCCACAAAGTTGATTTGTCTGGAGCAACTGCACCACTGCTCTCCCTCTTGTTAGAGCTATCACTAAAATTATGAGAATGAAAGCAACTTCAATATCCTATATCAATATTACTAGAAATAATAGTATAGACATGACCAGGAATCATGTGATCTGTAAATTAATGTGCAACAGAGTTGTATCTTCATTTGCACAAAACCACAAGCAACCATCCATTAATGCATATTCCAGGTACAAAACATGCATTAGTTCTAATAAAACTAATGAAATGCATCTGTATAAATGTAGAAAGTAGATTTGCTACATGATATTTATTTTGGTACATTTTTTTTCTGAACAATTTATTTTGGAGCATAGAAACAGTTTATCAATGTTTTTTTATGCACAAACAGATAGAAGCACACATGGAATATTTAACTGCTCAACTACATGTATCATCACTAACACCCAATTCATATTTTTCAAATGACATACAGAAGTGCTGGTATATTTAAGAGATAATGAAAATAACAATCATAATACCTTAATAGCTATAGGAATCTACATATATTAGAGGACTTACATTTTTGACTCATCCGAATTCAAAGACCCTTGAGATTGCTCCTTTTTCTGCTTAGGATTTATCTCGGTTGTTGGATGATTTTCTATATCTACAAATTTAGAATCATGGATCGGATCTTTGCTGCAATTACTTCCAGATTTATCAATTTTCGGAGCAGAAACCTGTTCTATTTCTTCTTTCAGCTGGTGTCTTCCAGGTGTAACATAATCATAAACAACCCATAGGCTGCAAATGGGTGTTTAGAGTCAAGGAAAATCCTGATGGGACTATTCATAAGTATAAAGCAAGACTTGTTGCTAAGGGGTTTCACCAACAAGCTGGTTCTGATTTTACTGAAACATTCTCTCCAGTAGTGAAACCAGTTACAGTCAAGACTGTTCTTACTATGGCTGTGACAAATAAATGGCCCATTCAGCAGATTGATGTTAATAATGCCTTTTTGAATGGCGTTTTGGAGGAGGAAGTCTATATGCAGCAGCCACCTGGCTTTGAGGCATCTGATAAACTCTCATCTGCAAGCTTAACAAAGCCTTGTATGGGCTTAAACAAGCCCCCAGGGCATGGTTTGACAGGTTGAAAGCAGCTCTCCTTGGCTATGGTTTTCAGGCTAGCAGATGTGATCCTAGTCTATTCATGATGAAAACAAGTAATATTCATCTAATTGTTTTGGTGTATGTTGATGATATCATCATCACAGGGAGTTCTATGCCTCACATTCAAAAATTAATTTCCAAATTGAATGCTGAATTTGCCCTTAAGCAGCTAGGTGCATTGGATTATTTTTTGGGGATTGAAGTCTTTCATTTAACTAATGGGTCTCTTCTATTGTCTCAAGCTAAGTATATTAGAGACTTATTGTCAAAGGCCAAGATGGAAACTGCTAATGGTATGCCTACTCCTATGGCTTCTACTCTCAAGCTATCTAAAGTGGGTTCTGTTCCTGTTGAAGATCCTACTCAGTTCAGGTCCATTGTTGGTGCTCTACAGTATGCAACCCTTACAAGACCTGAAATAGCATACTCTGTTAATAAAGTGTGTCAGTTTCTATCTAATCCTCTTGAAGAACATTGGAAGGCAGTGAAGAGGATTCTCAGATATTTGAGTGGTACACTGCATTATGGTCTCTTAATTCAAGCTGCACCTATTGACAGGCCTCTCAGTCTCATTGGCTTCTGTGATGCTGATTGGGCTTCTGATCCTGATGATAGGAGATCCACATCAGGGGCTTGTATCTATGTTGGACCTAACCTAGTTTCTTGGTGGTCTAAAAAGCAGACTCTAGTGGCAAGGTCAAGTGCTGAGGCTGAATACAGAAGCCTTGCCAATCTATCATCAGAAATTCTATGGCTTCAATCCCTCCTCACTGAGTTAGGTTGCAAATTCTACACTCCCAAAATTTTATGTGACAATTTAAGCACTGTCTCCTTGGCTCATAATCCTACACTGCATCATAGAACCAAGCACATGGAGCTTGACATCTTTTTTGTCAGAGAGAAGGTTCTCAACAAAAGCCTTATAGTCTCTCATGTCCCTGCCCAGGATCAGTGGGCTGATGTACTCACTAAACCTCTCTCAGCTGCCAAATTTTGTACTCTTCGTGACAAACTAAGGGTCTATGACAAATACAGCTTCATCAAGCCAAGTCCAGCTTCTGCAGGGGAGTGTTAGAGTATATAGTAGATAGCTAGTCTTATTTGTATTATAGATGATTCTAGAATTCTGTGTAACTAGTCAAGTTAGTTCACAATGTAACTAACTCCTTCAGCTTCTATCACTATATAAGATAGAATCTCAACACATTGTAACCAACTTTCTGAAATCAATGAAATCACTTTTCCCTCTCTCTTAGTTTCTTTCACAAGTCTACAACCTATATTGATGTCAGGTTGAGCATGAAGACAAAGTTATGAGGATATGCAGTGAATTTTCAGGTTGAGCATGAAGACAATGTTATGAAATTCAATTTTGTTCCAAAGATTTGCAATTTTAGACACCAAAAGATGCAGTGCCAATTGCCAAAGTCTCTTCTTTCTTGTATCAGTAATGCATATGCATTTGAACAGAGCAGTGCAATTATTAAGTATGAAGTATAATTATTAACTTTTTTTCATCTTTGGTCTTTGGAACTATCATCGTGAGTCGAGACATCTACAAACTCTACACCTAAACAAGAATGTCCAGTTCTCAATATCCTTTAAACATAAAAAACATACTCATCAGGCGCATTGCTTATGCATAACAACTGTAACATATCCATTACTAAAATTGTTGTTTGTTGTCAATGCTTACCAGTGTAGAGATGGTTTCAACTTCATTAGACAACCTTCTCTCCGACGAGGAAGTCTGTAGGCCTCTCTTTTCTTCAAGAAGCACACAACCAGTGTTAACGGCCTTTTTGTCATCTAAACGTGCCGACTCAGAGTCATCTTGGATAGACCTATCTTTGGCCGACTGAGATTTCATTTTGAACTTGTACTCTAGTTCCTGAATGATTTCCCGAACAACATAATAACCACCACCAACTTCTTTCTTGGTATGTTGTACTGTTGGGAATTTTCCAGCATTCTCAGATCTATACCTGCAGAGAGAAAGAAAATTCATTCTTTCTACAATAACAGGAGTCTACATAAATCATTTACATGTTGACCAAAATCCAAAAATGACGAGAGCATTCAATATGTTGACATTATTTCAAGAAAAAAACAATCAAGCGTTTAAGAATGTCAAACTTTTTCTCCACGTCTATTAGGAAATTAAGGAGATTCAACTCGTTGTCACATAACAGGACAGCATAAATGAGAACACAAGAAATAAAGCCAACAGAAAAATGTTAAAATAAGCACAGAGATTGGTTATTCCAGCATGAACTATTTGATTATTGATCATGGACAAAGGTTTAGATACAAGCAGGACATTTAATACAAAAGCATTTTGTTCAAGCATGACCATAGCAGTTGCAGACCTTGGTTCGTTTTTTTAGGGGGGCGAATATGTGTATATAAATATGTCATTTAAATGTCTATATAGCATTGTAGCTCAGCAGCAAAATCTTTCATGGAAACAAAGAATAGAGATCACTCCAAGAAGACACAATCGCTATTTTGAGCAAATTATGAGTGTGTAAATGCAAATAAGTATCATACAGGAATCGTTACCAGAACCTTCCATTTAGGGTCTGTTTAGTTTAACACAGATGAGAGGAGAGGGGAGGGATTTTTAATATTTTTATACCCTTGTAATATTTAATATTGCATTAAATAAAATGGTATTTAAGACAATAATTTAAACAAGTATTATCTCCCTCCACACCCCCATTTTTCAAAAGGGGAGCTAAAATTGACTCATAAGGAATTTTGCCCTACTCCCTTCCTGTTTCCTTTCCTCCAAAAAATTGAACGAAACAACTAAAGTTAAAAATAATCCCTCTACTTATGCCCCTCCAATCAATCAGACCCTTAAAAAACTGAGAACATGAAACAGAGTGAAACATGGAGTATGTGACATTTCTTAAAACTGAAAACATAGAATATTTTTTGAAACCAAACAAACACTTAAGATGCCAAAACCATGTATTTTTCACCAGAAATATAACTCACGCATCTCTATTGCATTTTAAACACATTATGCCAAAATGAGGCATAATCTATGAAGCACTGACACTCCTCAGATTAGACGTTTCCTATTGTTGGACACATGTCAGTGTCTAACACGACATTGACACATGATTACACTGAATCATCTCATTTTCTCAAATTATAATCGGTGTCGACCTGTCAGTGTCCGTGCCATGTCCTGTGTCTCTGTCCGTGTCCATGCTTCATAGAGCATAATACAAGAAACCTCATAAAACATTAAACAAAAGCATCAACTTCAAAAGAAACATAGAAAATACTTATTCACAAAGGACTCCACCATAGCTTTCCGTTCATGTTTGGGAACCTTCTGTCCACTTTTCCGGCGGGAATCTGAAGTCTCTTGAGGAACACAAGCAGCACGTGACAATCCACGCCATTGCAACTTTGATGATCCAACAGAATCGCATACCTCAGATGTCACTGTGAAACAACAACACAACACAACAGATATAATCATGATCACATAATTTATAATACAATAAATTTTCATTTTCGTTTTCATTTCAATTTCAACATTGATTTCAAAGAATGGCATTGCAAAAGAGGAAAAAAGAAAGAAAATTACAGTGATTGGGTTTGAGAGTGAAGTTATGAATTTTGCGGAAGGAGGAGTATGAGATGAGAAGCTTCTTTCTCATATTGACGCTTATGATATTCTTGGACGTGATTTTGTGCAACACTAGCTTTCATGTATGGTTTGGTTCGACGATCTTAGAAAGAGAGGGGTTTAGGGTTTTGCAGCTTATTTCCTATGTTCAAATCTCAAAACGGCGGAGAAATGGGGATGCTTTACCGTCGTTTCACTATGGGTATGTTTGGTTTGAATTTTAGACATATAAAATTGATTTTAATTTGTTTGCTTTGTTAAAAGAGAATTGATTTTAGTTGAAGTTAGAAATAGTAGATTTTTATTTTAGAATTGATTTTCACATTCAAAATTTTTTTCTTTTACTACTGTTTAATCTGATTTGGGGGTCGATTACAACATCAAGTGGTTTCAGCCACCTCTCAATCACATTCGTAGGGATCAAACTATGGTCATCCGTACCAAGTTTGGCGTTGACCACTATTTTAGTTAACTTTTGTCATATTGGTCATCAAAACCTATAAATAAATACTGTAGCTTGTTTGTTTTCTTAGTAATTTTATGGATTAAATTTTTTATTGCAATAGAAGTTTATGAATTTAATACATAAAATTAATTCACTAGATAGAGATGTCGTATTATATAGATAGGAGTTAGTGTTTAAATTTCGACACTCAATTTATTCACTTTAAGAATGATTTTTTTTTTATTAAGTAGTTTAATGACTAAAACTTTACCTTTTTAAGATGAATAAACGAAGTATGTTCATTGTGTCAGAAAAAAAACGGAGTATGCTCATGATAACTATATATTACATGCAATGTCCTCACCAATTAAAGTATAGGAGTACACGACAACTTCTTATAAAAAAATTAGAAACTTAGAATCGTGATTAATGTCTCATTCCAAGCAAACAAACCCCAGGTCCCCAACGCGGTAAGATGTTAGGGTATTAATGGTGGGAATCGAACTCAAAATCTCTCGAATTCAATATTTATCATTTTACCATGATATCAAAGTTCAAAAATTCTGAAATATCGATTCTTCGGTTTTATTATAAGAGAAGTTATTTTAGTCTATTAATAATTAAAAATCACAATTTTCAAAAAATATTTGTTGTTTAAAGGACTTTCTTTATCCGTTTCCAAAAAAAAAAGGACTTTCTTTATCCTCATTTAATGTCCGTGTTTTAATATTAGAGTATATATCTGTCTCATAAGTCTTACCTCAATTGGCAAAAATGCCGAAATTTTTAGATCGGACATCATGATCCGGATTCGAACCTAGAATGTCACAATTATGTAACTTTAATTTCAGTGGATTATCAATTGCTCTAAGATAAAAAAAAATAATTAGAGTATATATTTGGATAGATGAATGTTTTGAGGGAATTTAATTTTTTTCTTGTCTAAATACCTTTGTTTGGATGATTTGTTTGGAAATTTTTCAAAATGAAGAAAATGTATGAAATATTTTGTCCAAGTTAAATTTAAAGAATCTCAAATGACACCAACAAGCTATAAATTTAAAATTACTTCCTCCCATATATTTCAAAAATTTCAAATAAACCCCTAATACAAGACATAAAAATCATTTTTATCTCCACTCTCTAATACATCTATCTTCAGCCACCAAACCATCTTTATAACTCTCAAACAAATATTTTTACTTACAAAACATAAAACCTTTTTTTTAAACAAAGAATATTTTATATATGAGATTAATAACTATGACGAACCCTTAACAAACAGAAAATTCCCACCTTGTAAAATAAAAAATAAAAATAATCCCCGCAATGTAAATAATAAATCTCGTAGAAAAAAATGTCAATCTAGACATTTTATTTATTTTGACATAGTCATTTTATATACTATTGATTTCACCGAAATTGAATTTAAACTACAAACTTAAATTATTTTTTTTGACAGTACTACAAACTTAAATTCTAACCACCAGATCTGCCAAGAAACGTGATTTTTTTTTGACAATATCATATCCATTTAATAATGGTGTTACTCATTTTTCTTTTTTCACCTAATTTGATCACTAGAATTTCATCTTTTAAAAATAAATAAATATTGTTTAAGATTTAAATCTCAATTCCTACATATAAAGTGTAATATATTTTTATCAACTAAGTTAAACTCATTCCACCCCGAACTAAATTAAACAGATGGTAAAAACCAAAAAAATAAGTTAAACTCATTCTGTTAAAAAAAATGTTAAACTCGCTGTGACAATATTTTTTTTAATAATAACTCTTTAGTTTTTGGTAAAAGTGTTGACCCCAATAATCTAAAGTTTAGCCGGAAACAAAATAAATAAAATTTGAACAAAAAATATTTTCACTAAAATATCAAACTCAACCAATAATTGTGTTACTCTATCATAATTCATATACTCCAATTCATTTAAATAATCTAACATATAATACACTCTTATGAAGAAGTTGAAATAAGTAAATGAATAAATAAAATAAGGTCGAAGAGGGTAAACATGAAAAGAAAGTGTCCAAATTATTGTCACCATTGACATTCCTTGATTCCCACGATGTCACAACAATTGACACACCACAGAATTTTTTATCCATCAACAACAACAACTCAATTATCAAATAACAATCAAATAAAAAATAACAATCAAATAATTATATTTATAAAATACTGAAAATAAACAACACAAGACACAACACAGATACTAACAAATTCTATAAAAAAATATCAACGCATCAATATTAATAATAATTTAGAAAGAAAAAAAAACATAATTGAATACAACCGATGTGATCACATTAGTATTAGACACCGAAACATGTCCATCATCCAAATACAGATAATCTAGAGAGTATCATTATTTCATAAAATTATATCATGCAAATCCTATATTTCTATATGAAAAGCTGTCATCTTTGTACCACTAATTATTATAATAATACAAATCACATAGAAATTAAACAAAATCTCCTTGTTCATACCATATGTGTCCAACTATGATAAGCATATTGGTACAATTTTTTCCTTGTCAACTTCGTCCAATTCAAAAAATAAATCATTACATAAAAAAGTGGCCACTAATATGATCACAGTCTAATGGTGGACCTCATGAACTGACCTACTATAACAAGTTAACAATAATATTAAATTTTCATAATACCAAAAAAAAATTGGATTAACCTGCTATACCAAGTTAATCTCAAAGATTAACCTTTAAATATTCTTATAGCAGGTCCATATTAAAACCACTAGTGTGAAAAAAGTTATGATAATGACTCTAAAACTCATGTCTTCTGAAATTTTATCTAACATCATGAGCTTGATCATTGACATAACATTTTTATATATTATTTTGTTCTTTGTTTCATTGAACATAGTTTTGTGTATTGAAATTGAAATCAATGATTTTGATCCACAAGAAAGAGATGCTTTGTTAGTCATAAGAGATTCTTTAAATTCTTCTTCTATAAATTTGCATGGAAATTGGACAGGACCACCTTGTATAAACAACCTTAGTAGATGGTTTGGAATCACTTGTTCAAATTGGCATGTTGTTCATATTACAATTCAAGGTGTTAATCTTAGTGGCTATTTACCTTCAACATTTCAAAATATAACTTTCTTGAGGCAAATTGATTTTAGAAATAATGCACTTTTTGGAACATTGCCTAATCTAACAGGTTTGGTTTTCTTGGAAGAAGTGAAGCTTTCAGTTAATCATTTTTCAGGTTCAATTCCTTTGGAATATGTTGAATTGTTAAGTCTTAAAGTTTTGGAGTTACAAGAGAATTATTTAGATGGTGAAATCCCACCTTTTGATCAACCTTCATTGATAAGTTTCAATGTGTCATATAATCATTTGGTAGGGAAAATTCCTGAAACTTCTTTGCTTCAAAGGTTTCTAAAAAGTTCTTTTGATGATAATTCTGATCTTTGTGGATTTCCATTGGATAAGTCATGTTCTGTTGAACCTCCTGCACAACCTCCTTTTGCTATTCCACCTAGTCCTTCAATGGAAGAAAATAAGAAGAGACTTCAAGTTTGGATTATTGCTTTGATTTCTATTGTTGCAGCTGTTTTGTTTCTTTTTCTGGTGATTATTGCTTTCTTGTTTTGTAAAAGACAAGCTAAAGGAAATGAAACAAGAAGAAATGATTCAGCAAGTAAGATATTTCTTATGCATTCCATTCTATTTCTGTTTGGTTTGACTTATTTGAACTTATCTACTGACATAAGCAGTAACACTTGTGAGCCTATTTAGGAAAAGTTATGTAAGACATGTCCATATAGTTGTTTTCAGCTTATTTTCATAAGAGTTTATGAAAATAACTTATATGATCCGTTTGATTTGCAAAAGATACGTACTTGATAGAACAGTACAAAACATAAGCACTTGGGAGACTATTTAGGAGAAGTTATGGAAACAACTTGTGACATGTGATTAAAGTTGTTTTCAACTTATTTCCAAAAGCTCTCCGAGAAGGCTTATGAAAACAACTAATAGCCTGTTTGGATTAGCTTATTTGAGCTTATCTACTTCCATAAGCTCTTATGAAACTGTTTTCGAGAGCTTATCTACTGGTATAAGCACTTTTGCTATAAATGTTTAATTAAGTTGTTTCTTCAAACAGTTCCTAATATTGTCCTACTTGTTTTTCATGAAAACTTATTATGAATGTGAAAATCATTAGTCTTATGTAATCAGAATGTGTGTAAAATGATGTCTCATATACTTATTCAAAATTACTAAAATGTTTCAAACATTTTTGTATTTTTCTTATAGGGTATGTTTTTGGAACATGGGCAAAGAAGATGGTATATAATGCAGAAAACAGTGAAGATTCTGAAAAATTAGGCCAATTAGAATTTTGCAACAAGAAATTTCAAGTTTTTGATATGGATGATTTATTAAGGGCATCAGCAGAAGTTCTAGGAAGAGGAGATTTTGGTGTTACATATAAAGCAACACTTGAAACAGGTAATACTGTTGCAGTAAAGAGACTTAGCTACATAAATGAACTGAACAAGAGGGAATTTATTCAACAAATGCAATTGCTAGGAGAACTAAAGCATGAAAATTTGGTAGAAATTATCTCCTTTTATCATTCTGAAGATCAAAAGCTTGTCATATATGAACTTGTTTCTGATGGCACTTTGTTTGAACTCCTTCATGGTTAGTTTTATTTCGTTCCTTAGATTCCAAGTCAATTAGTACCTAGTTTTTATGAAATAACAATTTTGTCCTTGAAATTGTAACATGTCAATCAAAAGATTCATCTGTTAAGTTCAACTGTCACATCTTCATTTAACATGTCATGTCATGTTCAACATCATTGTCATATCTCCAAGGATGTAATTGTCTTTTATAATTTGTTAGATAAAATACTGGGAGTTCCTTTCCCAATTTTTGTTTACTCTAACCAAAATCAAATAGAAAATTAGAGTAATTGATATGGATACATGAATTTTCGTCCCTAGAGACATGACAATGATGTGAAGTCCATGTTAAGTGTCACATGTTCATTTAACGTGTCAATTGTTAAATCAAGCTCTCTAATGATTGAATTAATGAAGAGATAATTTTTATTGACGTGTTACAATCTAATCCGTAAAAGTTAGGAATTAATTTAACAGATTATTACAATTTTATGGATGAAATTGTAGGTCACTCCACTTGAAAAGGAAAATCCCTAACCAAAGTCCAAATGTCATTTCATCCACCTCATACAATTGAAAAATTGAAAATGTTGTTAGACACTCCCTCTGGTCATCTAATAAGAAATAACTCATTTTTTAGATGCATTAAGTAATTGATGTATCTGATCTATAATATAGACCTGACACACAGACCTGATATATCAATTACTCAATGAACATAAACTCAACTGTTTCTTATAAAAAAAACCGGAGATAGTAGTAAATAGACCCTAAAATTATTACACTAACATTCATTATGTATTGGTGCTAGAGGGTAGAGGAATTGGAAGAATACCTCTTGATTGGAGTACAAGACTTGCAATTATCAAAGACATAGCAAAAGGTCTTGATTTCCTTCATCAATATTTGCCATCTCACAAAGTTCCTCATGCAAACCTCAAATCATCAAATGTCTTAATCCATCAAGACAACCAAGGTTACCATTCAAAGCTTATAGACTATGGTTTCTTACCTTTACTCTCATCATCCAAAAAAAATGAAGAAAAGTTAGCAATAAGCAAGTCACCAGAATTTGTTAAAGGGAAAAAGTTGACACACAAAACTGATGTATATTGTTTTGGTATCATTATGCTAGAGATTATAACTGGTAAAATTCCTGGTCATATCTTAGGTAATGAAGTTGAAGAAATAAGAACTAATGATCTTTCAGATTGGGTTAGAACTGTTGTGAATAATGATTGGTCTACTGATATATTGGATTTGGAAATCTTAGCAGAAAGAGAAGGGCATGATGCAATGTTGAATCTAACTGAGATAGCTCTTGAGTGTACTGATATGATACCTGATAATAGGCCTAAAATGAGTGTGGTGTTGAGGAAAATTGAAGAGATAGAGCAAATGATAAAAGAGAATGAATGAAAACAAATTTAAGTCACTATAGAAATATGTAATGTCTTGCATGAACTGCATTCTAGAAATATTCACATATTTGTATGTAACACTCATTTTTTTTTTTTTTGACAATGACACATTATTCAAAGCAGAAAAGGATTAACTATTGTAGAAGATAATCCTCTTCTGCTTTGGAGAATAGGATATGCATGGAGAACATTATTTCACAAGAGACAAAAATCTCTTTAATGTTGAGAAATTATTGTTTTTACGGTTTTTAAGCTTTTTATCTTTTTAGTTTAAAAGGAGGACAAATCGGCACAATTTTGAAAGTTACAGGTTCAAATCCTATTAGGTGGAAGCTTCGACCACGGGTTGCCCTTTATTTTTTACTTTAGAAGATACAATAATAACTAAGATTATGATATTGTTGTTAGAATTTGTACTAATAGGGATATCCATTATTTTTGTCCAATTGTGAGATTAGGATGTGTCTTATTCTATGTCCAAATTTTGAAAAATCAGTAAAATAAAAGTTAAGTTGAGCTATTTAATGAATGGAAGTTCATTCGAAAGTGTCACAGTATAGTTAGTTAACATTTTGCATTTAAGACAAATGTGTGATTCTCCAATTTAGTGAATATCATATAAGCATATTAAATTTTTTTGAAGACAAGTAAATATATATAGTTGTTCAAATATTTGTTAAGGTGAATATTTTTTATACTGATGAATCAAATTTTTGCATTCACCTAGCTTTGACTAATGATATGAGTTGATTTTGCTTTGGTCATAATATCTTATAATGAATCATCCTTAAAACAAACTTTGTAAGTTTAAATTTTTTTAATGACCTACGATGTAATATGTTTTATATGAGATGACGCAGATCTCTTATAGTTTAACTAATGTTTTGGATTCAATCTTTGAGTTGGGTATGCAGCAACGCTAAAATATTTAAGGAGGGTTTATTGTTCATTTGAGTCTCATAAAATTTGAGAAATTAGTCTCTACCTATGATGTACGGGTACTCCATTTGAGAGAGAGTACGTACCCGTACGGGTACGAGAAGAATCTGAAGATTATCACATTGAATTAAAAATAATGACATAAAGAGAATTTGACAGTACATTTACACCCGAAGAATTCAATATGAGTTATCATTTGATTAACATATTATTTTTCATCAATCATAAGATTTCTAACTCACACTTAAAACACTAATAGAAAGACAAATTTTATAAATTTTTTATAATTTCAAATAGTCTAATGACTAGAATTTCATCTTTTAAAATAAATGAGAGTACCAGGAATCAAATTCTGATCCTACATATTATATACAATGTCTCTATAAGTTCAACTAAGCTATAATTTCACAAATTTTAATGTAACTATCCTAAATTTCAATGACAAATTTGAATATTTACATATGAAATAAATTACACAAACTTCAACACTGAAATCAAACAGCCCTCTAGAACAGCAACCGCCTGAAGAACATAATGGTTTTTGTCCTTATTTAGAAAATTAGGATCAACATTAAACTATAGAAGAAAAAAACTTAAGTGATTGTTGATATAGATGTATGAAAATAGGAAACAAACAATAACTCAATTTATGCTGAGAAGCCAACACATATTACTACGTGCCCAAAATTTAGCATCTTACAAAGCCATGTGTCTCACATAACTCAAACTCATATTTTCATCATATAAGCATTGTCACTATATACTTTTCAACCATGCAAAAGACCCTTAACTTTTAAGTTTCATTTGAATTCAAAGAACAATATCTTTTCTATCAAAATACATATATTTATCTTAGAAAGAGTATAGTAGTTGTTTGTGTGACAAGTCTTGGTGAAAAAATTAAAAAAAAAAAGTTTTGATATGGCAACTCGTAGGTATGCTTTTGGAAGAGCTGATGAGGCTACACATCCAGATTCTATTAGAGCTACCATAGCTGAATTTGTTTCCACTTTCATCTTTGTCTTTGCTGGAGAAGGCTCTGGCCTTGCTTTGGGTTTGTATATATACTCACAACTAATGTATCCTTGTTGCATACTAACGCATTCCTCACACACTTTAAAAAATGGCTAATTTGAAAGCAAATTTTTTCGTACACATCTTATTTAGATATGTATCGATACACTGTTGAGTTGAGTAATTTTTATAGTTTACCAATAATCTTTATTAATTTTTGGACTTATCGGAATTATCCAGCTATACATATACAAATAAGGTGTGTATAGGAGTTTTCATCTAATTTGAATAAGGAAAATACTAACGAGTGCCGCAGACACTCTTTAAGCATTTTAAATAGTTAATTTTTCTAAAATTTTTATGAAAATATGTGAGGCCAGCGTCTTGAGAATTGAAATATTTTACTTGAATAATAATTTCTATAAATGAAACTCTTAAAGAATGTTCGGGACACTCGTTAGCAATACTTATATTAGTTATAGTTATATGGACTAACATAGTGAGACATAAGGCCCGTTTGGCCTAGCTTATTTTTTAGCTTATGCAAACGGCTTATACAATATAAATTAGATTTTATGCTATTTTATAAGTTCAAACTAGTGAAAATTGAATTTTTATAAATTATTTTATCATAAAATACCTTGAAAAACTTATAATATTACATAAAAATTGCATAAACTCAAAAATAAGTTGTGCCCTATAATCTTCTCATTTTCACTTATAAAACCTTATTTAGCTATATTAAAGATGTGATTTGATATTTGATTTAAATATAATATTTGGTCCAACAAATACATAACCTTTTGTTTTAGTCTTCTTTTAATCTTGAAAATATATCAATTTTTGTTTTTTTGTCCTTATTATTTTATTTTAGTCTCTTTAAAATTATAATATGTTGTTAGACTATATATTTCATAATAGTCCATATATATTTGAGGAACTTAAATTAAATGGTCTACAGATTACATAGATTAATTCTTACACAATATTCGAATTAGAATTTGGATTAGGTCTAATTTAGTCTTACAAAATGGAGATTATGCACCCCTTACAATCAAAATAATAAAGGCAAAAGTAATAACTAGTACTTGCAACTTGCAAGGAATAGGATTTTTTTAAAAGAACTAAAATCTAAAAGTTATTTTTTTTATGGGATCAAAACCATATTTAAACTCTTATTTTTAAGCTTATATTAATCTAAATTTATTAATCATTATCTAAATCTAATTGTACATGCAAGCTATGACTCTATGGTAGTTGGAATTTGTGCTAAATTTTTGTGCATGAATATCTATATTATTAGAGTATGTTAAATTGTGATTTTTTGTAACTATGTTTCTCTTTGTTACAGTTAAGATTTACCAAGATTCAGCATTCTCAGCTGGTGAACTGTTGGCAGTTGCACTTGCACATGCATTTGCTCTATTTGCTGCTGTGTCTTCTAGCATGCATGTATCTGGTGGCCATGTTAACCCAGCAGTGACATTTGGTGCTCTCATAGGTGGCAGGATCTCTGTGCTTCGTGCTGTTTACTATTGGATTGCTCAACTTCTAGGTGCTATTGTGGCTGCCCTCTTGCTTAGGCTTGTCACTAATAACATGGTAAAGAACTTCCTTATGTGTATAAGTTTTTGTTTGAATTGACTTATTTGAATTTACTTATTGACACAAGTACTTATGAGACTATTTGATGGACTTTATGAAAAGTGTTACTTGATAATTAAAAGTACTTATGGACTTTATTGACACTACAAATTAAAGGCATGTCATTTGTCTAATATTTGACACGTGTCAGAGTGTTCGATATTTGACACATGTCTGACACTACAAATGTGTTAGAAATAATATAAAATCATTGATATAGCTAATCCTAACAGCTTAAACTTTTGGGATAATCGGTTATTTGACATGGTATCAGAGTCTCTATGACTAAGTGGTCTAGAGTTCGATCCCCGCTCCCCTCACTTTCTAATTAAAAAGTGGAATTTAAAGCATATGGTAGGTGGGCCTATGCATTATCCACGCTTCAAGCACAAAAGGGCTCTTGCGTGAGGGGGCGTGTTAGAAATAATATAAAACCATTGATATAGCTAATCCTAACAGCTTAAGCTTTTGGGATAATCGGTTATTTGACAAAATGAAAGGCATGTCATGTGTCTGACACATGTTAGTGTATGATATTTGACACGTGTTAGAGTATTTGATATTTGACATGTGTCTGACACTACAAATTAAATACATGTCATGTGTCTGACACATGTCAGTGTCTGATATTTGACACGTGTCAGATATCTCAATATGCACACATGTGTTTGACACCTAAAGTGTCCAATATTGACACTTCAGGTTAAAGGTGTGTCATGTGTTAGTTTTACAAATGTGGTTATTATTACTAGTGTTGACATGTCAGTGTAGCATCAATTTCTCGTTAATCTAGTCTAGTAGTTCTAAAAGATTAGATAATAGTTAGATGATTGAAATGGATTTTCAATAAAAGCTGATATGGTGTTGTGTTTCTTGTTGACTATAGAGACCAGCAGGGTTTCATGTGGCACATGGTATAGGGGCAGGACATGGGCTTCTACTTGAGATTATCATGACATTTGGGCTAATGTACACAGTATATGCAACTGCAATTGATCCCAAAAGGGGTACCAATGCTGCCCTTGCACCTTTGGCAATTGGACTTATTGTTGGTGCAAATATCCTTGTTGGTGGACCATTTGATGGAGCATGCATGAACCCTGCTCTTGCATTTGGGCCTTCTTTGGTGGGTTGGAGATGGCATTACCACTGGATCTTCTGGGTTGGTCCATTCATTGGTGCAGCATTGGCAGCAATCATATATGAATATATTGTGATCCCAACTGAGCCACC
The DNA here is from genome assembly GCA_030408175.1 of Trifolium repens. Lineage (NCBI taxonomy): Eukaryota > Viridiplantae > Streptophyta > Magnoliopsida > Fabales > Fabaceae > Trifolium > Trifolium repens. The sequence goes on from CP125847.1 coordinate 15,702,660, forward strand.
TCATGCACACCAGCCTCTAGCTCCTGAAGATTACTAGTTAATTACTTTTGTCTATCAATGTGTGTGTTATTAGTTTCCTTTGTTGTTTATTAAATATATAAGACCATGTTTGTTGTATCATTTTGTTTGTAACACTTTTCTGGTTTTGTTTTCATTGAGTTACTGCCTATATGCATTTTAAATTTTCAGCTGATGATGTGTAGCTGTGTTGTGTATTGTGTGCTGCAAATATTGAATAAAATGAGATAAGTGGCATTATATTCAAGGTTGTGTGCATTTTAATGTTATAAAATCAACCAAGTGTACATATGGTTCATATCTGTTGTGACTTGTGACCTGGGTTTAGGTCTGCATTAGTTTAACTTTTAGCTTATATATATATATCTGTTGTGACTTGAGTTTATTTAAGTTTGCATCAGTTGGAAAAATTGCTCTTTTGGTCTCCTACATTGCTAATTTAAAAAATTAGATAATAGTCAAATGCTTATTTTTTATTTTTGGAAGAAAAAACAAATATTATTGATACACCCCAAAATACAATGGGGGGTCTCATTAGTCCAAACTTTGTTTGGTTCATTGGGGGCCCAATTTGCCAAGATGTAAGCCGCTACATATTCCCTGTTCTTCTTATCCAACTTATTCTCGATCTAGGGTTTCGAATTAGGAACTCCCCACAACGCCTAGCTATCTTATCCCAGTCACAACAATATATGGAGTCCTCCGGCTAGGAACACTTTGAAGCTCAACGTGGATGCTCATCCTTGTGATGATGGCCGTTGGAGTTTAGGGATGGTCCTACGCTCGGAGGATGGGGGATGCGTTGGAGCTGCAACGAGGATGGTTAGAGGTTCGAACGATACTCTGGAAGGCGAGGCTTTGGGTTTACAGGCTGCTCTTGATTTCGTGGCGAGTAAAGGGTTTCAGCAAGTTGTTATTGAAATGGATGCTAAGACAATTGTTAGTGTGGTGAAGCGCCGAAGTTACCCAAATGCTTATTAATATGTAAGATATTATCCTTTTTCTTGTGACTCCTTGTCTATTTTTATATTGTGTTTAATTGTATAATTAATATATCGTATTTATTACGTATATTGATTATATAATTTATTTCTCTCTTTTTCTTTATTTTTTACATCTTCTACTTTTCTTCTCTCACATATATTTTGTACTTTACTCGATGTTCCACACACGATTCACACTTGTCTAACGGAAACTCTATCCCAAAACGCTCCCCCTTCTCTCACAAGATTCACTTTTCTGTAACAACTCTTTAGAGAGAGGGGCAAATGATGGTTGTGGAGATGGGAAGTGATGAGAATCAAGATTTTATTAGCGCACTTCCAAATGAAGTTTTAACCTTCATCCTCTCTAAACTTCGTGCTGATGAAGCGGTGAGATGCAACATCCTCCTCAGAAGGTGGCTAGGTCTTTGGAAAAAAGCTCCACACATCGAATTTATTGCAAAACACATGATAAGACCTGTAACCCAACTTTTACATTCTCGAGGGTCGATTATTAACCCAAGATTCTTTTCTCTATCCATTTATGCGAAGCGAAGTTTTTAGGTATGGTTTTGTGATTTTTAAATTGATGTTTCGTCATTTTGGTGATATATCTAGTTGTCGATTTCTCCATTTCAAAAAGTCTCTATCAATTGGAGAAGTCGATACTTTGATTAAATTTTTAGTTAATAAAATGAAGGGATTGAAACATCTAAGTCTTGAGTGTTTACCTGATTATGGAGAAGATGCGGATGAAATTATGTTTGAAAATGTAATTTATAAACTTTACACATCTCACATAGAAAATTTCATTGACTCTCTTCACTTGATTTGATCAACTACACAATTAATTCTTGGTGTGCATTTGAGGATTGTCACAACCTCAAAATCCTCAGACTAGAGAGGATACACATGGATGATCTTGTACTGAGTGGAATTCTACAAAATTGTGTTGCACTTGAAAATTTCAGCCTAATTAAATCCACCGGGTTCACGAAACTCATCATCATGAACTCAAATTTTAAAGTATTAAGACTCCAAGCTCTATATGTGGATCGTCTAGAAGTTAATGCCCATAACAATTTTGAGTATCGCCTATATGCATTTCTGCAAGTATTGCCCGTGAACCTGATGGATTCAATTAGGCTGAAATTTTCAAGTGCAACACAATTTTGTAGAATTCCACTCAATACAAGATCATCCAAGTGTAACCTCTCTAGTTTGAGGATTTTGAGGTTGTGACAATCCTCAAATGCACATCAAGAATCCATTGTGTAGTTGATCAAATCAAGTGAAGAGAGACAATGGAATTTTCTATGTGAGATGTAAAGTTTATAATTTCATTTTCAAACATAATTTCATCAGCGGCTTCTCCATAATTAGGTAAACACTCGAGACTTAGGTGTTTCAGTCCCTTCATTTTATTAACTAAAAATTTAATCCAAGTATTGACTTCTCCAATTGATAGAGACTTTTTGAAATGGAGAAATCAACAACTAGATAAGTCACCAGAATGACGAAACATCAATTTAAAAATCACAAAACCATACCTAAAAAGTTCGCTTCGCATAAATGGATAGAGAAAAGAATCTTGGGTAATAATCAACTCTCGAGAATGTAAAAGTTGGGTTACAGGTCTTATCATGTGCTTTTCATTGAATTCGATGTGTGGAGCTATTTTCCAAAGACCTAGCCACCTTTTGGAGAGGATGTTGCATCTCACAGCTTCATCAACACGAAGTTTAGAGAGGATGACGGTTAAAACTTCATTTGGAAGTGCGCTGATAAAATCTTGATTCTCATCACTTCCCATCTCCACAGCCATCATTTGCCCCTCTTTCTTAAAACTTGTTGCAAAAAAGTGAATCTTGCGAGAGAAGGGGAGCATTTTGGGGTAGAGTTTACGTTACACAAGTGTGAATCGTGTGTGGAACATCAAGTAGAGTTTACGAAATATAACTGAGAGAAGAAAAGTAGAAGAGGTAAAAAATAAAGGAAAAGGGAATAATAAATTATATAACCAATATTACGTAATAAATACGATATATTAATTATACGATTAAACACAATATAAAAATGGACAAGGAGCGACAAAAAAGAGGATAATATCCTACATATTAATAAGTATTTGACTATTATCTAATTTTTTTAAATAAGTAAAAGATGATTTTTTTTAACTGAATTATGAGCATAATGACATCAAAGAGAACAGAAGATATCCCAACTATGTTGGCACCTCTTGTGAACTCTAATCCTCTGTCAAAGAGAACAAATGATTTACTTTTTAAGTTCCTTATTTTTCGGAAGTTACAATCCAAACACCAACCGAAATTAACTACATAGCAATTTTTTATTTTTTAATTTTATAAAATTTATAGGTTTCAAAAGTTACAAACCGAATAGGGATGGCTACAAGGGCAATTATTGTGGCAATTATTGTGACTTGGGACTTTCTACTCATTCGTTGTAATTTAAGTTCAAAGTTAAAAATTCTTTAATTGGTGGTTTTGTGAGTGTAGATATCTATTTCCATAATCTAAAACCAAACAATAGAACATACTTTGACAAACTTTAACTAATATAAGTGTCTGTAAAACATGAAATATGAAAATTTTAGTACTATTTCACTAGAGTACAACTATCATCTTAGTAAATAATGAATGTTATTTATTGTAACAATAAATATAGGGAAATTCTTCCACAAATGGTGCTTAACATGTCAATAAATAATCAACAAACACTATACATCTATACTTTGTTTTTGTTTGTAAAATCTGGCTACCCAAGGAGCAAGTTTAGTGTCATGAGGTGTCCTAGGATTGAGAGAGTAATAATCAGACCAAAAGCAAGGATTGAGTTTATTAGCAAACTTTTTGTCAGCATAAAGGCAAAATGGTAGCCAATTTTCCCCTCCATTCATTCTTCTCTTCCTTTCCCTTGGATAAGCTAAGGGTGCTTGTACATACCTGGAATTATGTCATCACCAATTAGCAATATAGCAAGTGGTACATATCCATAAGAAAATAACACTTTCATTCATGTCCTATAGTTAGGGCTGGAAATGACCCGAGCCAACTCGTGAATAGTTCGAAGCTCGATTTGATAATTGACTCATGAACTTGATTCATGAACCGAATGAGCTGAGCTTGAGTTAAAAATCAAGTTCGTCTCATTCATGGCTTGAATACAGTTTTAGTCCCTTTGTTTTGTCTCATTCACTGTCCTATTTTTAAACTTTACAATTTTAGTCCTCCAATTTTCAAAATGTTTGACATTTTTTCTACCTATGCATTCATGGCTTATTTTTTAAGGTTAAATACATTTCTGGTCCCCTTTTTATCTGAAACGAGATTTTAATCTCCCTATTTCAACTCCACATATTGTTGCAATTTTGGTGCCAACACATATTATTAGTCCTAAAAATAGTAAATTTTGGTTCCAATTTTAAATATGAAGAAAAATACAAAACACAAAAAAAAAAAAAAAAAAATCACTTTTAGGGCCAAAATTCACCATTTTTGGGCTAAATATTTGGACTAGGATCAAAATTGCAACAATATGTGAAATAGGAGACCAAAATCCCGGATTTTGAAATTCGGGGACTAAAATCCCGTTACAAGTAAAATTACGAGGACCAAATGTGTATTTAAGTCTATTTTTTTAATGATTTGACAAATAAATACCTATGTTCAAGTAAGTTGATGATCCACTTAGACAATGTCTCTCATCAAATTTGGTTGCTTTTGTGACATATATTGTTGTATATTTTAATGCCTCAAAAAAATTTATATCAGTTGTTAAATGATAATCTACCTGTAGAGTACCACATGATTGACTGAATTGTGACTAAGTATGTCATTTACCAATGACATTGGAGGACCAAAACCGCGAATTAATAAGGAACCAAAAAAAAGGGGACCAAAATTGCGATTGAGACAAAATAGAGGGACTAAAAATGTATTTAAGTCAAATTTTAATTAAATACCAATTCAAATTGTTGAAAATATGTGCAGAAGAGCCACGAACCAAGAGTTTCAGAAATGTCCTATTGTCTAAAAAACTTGTTTTTAAGGCAAAAATGGATATAAAGTTGAGGGCAACACAATTTCCATTTCTAGCATGCAAACTAAAACAAACAATAATAATAAATAAATAAAAGAAAAATACCTTATGCCATCTACAACTGCATCCCAACAGAAGTGAGTATGACCAAACACATGACAAGAAGATGCATCCCTCATTCCCTGAGCACCATGTATAGACCTTATTCGATCTTCGAGAAAGTCTGAACCAATTATTTTTGGGAGCTTTGGATAGAATAACATCCTCTTTTCTGGACAAAGTTCTTGCCTGTGAAGGACAAACATATTCTTTATCTCTTGAACTAACACAACCACACAAAATGGTAAATTGAAAAATAATGCATTTTAGTGCTTATGAGAAATTATTTATATAAATCTTGCAATTGACAGATTTTCATAATAGCATGCCTTATATCGCACTTTTTCATCATATTAATATTGGTGTCCATAAGCCATATTTGTCACCAAGTATACTTCGATTCATTTTAGAAATTAGGAACACCATTACCATTGCTCCGAAGAAAACATGTACTTCATCCGGCTTTATTTATAAGCAAAAAAGAACCAAATCTGGTGCCCTCAAATATAAGCATAAGCCACCAAATTGTTCCAAAAGTATTCTTTCAATTCTCCTATTTTTCAAAATGATTGTATAGTCTCAATGCAAAATTAATGTGATGATTATTGTAGTAGAGGATATGTGTGAAGTTAGGGAGTAACAAGCAGTTTAGCTCTTTACTTTCTAACGACTTTCTGGCTAATAACCAACAAGTTCTTGGAAGTTGGAACTGACAAAATAGCTGCAATTTGAATGACAGTTTAATCACCTGGGAACAAAGTGGGAAAAGGTAATGATGTGATCACATGTCTTCTGAATATCCTTTATCACATCCATTTGTTTATCATTGAGGGCATCAAAATATAAAGAGAGGGAAATGTCTCCATTTGAAAGTCCATTAGGCCAGGTACATGCATAGAAGTCCTTACATGCCTAAGAAAGAAAACAAATATAAGAAGGGAAAAATAAAAGACAAAGCATATAAGAGAATCCATGTAACTAAATTAGAGATATTACGGATAGAAAAAATCTCAGACTTTGGGTTGGACTCAGCTCAACCCTATAAAACTGACTTGTAATGTGAGGGATGTTTTCCACTTATAAACTCATTTTCAGGCCATATTCAACCAACGTGGGACTCTTAACACACCGCTCACACTTAGGACTAGAGCACTATCCAAGTGACCTGATAGTGGGTGACCCAATAGATCTTGAATAGGCTTTAAAGCCATCTTTGAATTTGAGTTGGACTTGACTCAACCCTACAAACCCAGCTTATAAGGTGAGTGATGTCTCCACAGTCCCACTTATAAACTCAGTTTCAGACCATATTTCATACAACGTGCGTCTTTGAACAATATAATATAGAGACATAAATACTAAGATTTACAGTTACCCTAACTATTGTAGTTACATAGAATTTCACATTAACTCTAACAACAGGTAAACATTTATACGAAGATTGATACATGCACAGTACATACAGTAGCTATGCTTCCTTATGTAATCACAGCTAGTTAGCCAAACAATCAAAAGTTCTGTTAACTGTTACTTGTGTGATAGATATCTGTTAAAGTTCTGGTTAATTGTAACAGAACACTGAGCTCACAGATTATTTCTCCATATTCATTATCTCAGATTCAGAGAAATAGACACTGGTTTTCTTTATATGATTCATACTCATTTCCGTTAATTTCTTTATATCAGTCCAACATAAAAAAAAGGCTTATACTCAAACATGAACCACAAGTTAAGAATCAACTCGCGCAAAAGATTGAGTTGTTACTTAGTTTAAGGATTATGAGTTAAGTAAGACTGTGACAACTGCTTCAGCATATTAGGGCACAACAATTGCCAAACCAGCACACATATATTACAAAACAAAATTAGCACAAAGTTTGTATGCAGATAGTCCTTAATCAAGCAGCATGGGAAATTAAGCGCATGATCAGACCACCAATCAACGTTTTTTGAATGGCTTACTAGGAGTTTAAGAGAATAGTCACCATCTCCAAAGACGGGATGCGATAGCCGGTTATGTCCTTCTCTTTGTCAAAGCTCTGCGAAACAAGCAGATTGAGACTTAAATGAAGTGCTTTAAAGAAACAGTTTGGATCCAATCCAATACATGGTATGAAAGATTAAGGAGCTAGAAACTGACACTACAAAAGTAATCACCTCATGGTACCAAGAGAACAAGGGAATGATTCCTAATGCACCCACAGCCATCGGGTTTGTCTCAACTCCAATTCTCTTACATGCATCAAGTAACTTGTTAAACTTTTCAAGAGAATCAACCTGAAGAAAAAATCAGCAAAATCTTTCTCAGAATAAAAGGTATTGCAACAAAAATTATGGGAAAGAGGATAGAAGTAAGTCTAGTTTCTAATATCATGTATAGCAAAAACAGACATGCACTAAGGGTATGTTTGATTGACTTAGCATTTTTTAGACTGTTTGGGAGAGCTTATGGAAACATATTATGACTTGTCTGTTGCAAGTTGTTTTAAGCTTATTTCCATAAGCTCTCTAGGATAGCAGATAGCTAATGAAAAGGTTTATAAATTATATGAAAATAGTTTGACTTTATTTTATCTTGTTATATAAATAGCTTATACATAAGTAGTTATATGTTAAGCGCTTATCTATAAATGTATAATTAAGCTGTTTATCCAAACATGACCTAAGTTAATATTTTTATTTTTTTGTGACAACCTATGTTATATGTAATTTCAGGTTAAATTTTACCCAACAGAAAGTCAGGATTCAGTGTAAAATATGAGGAAAATAGACCTAAAATAATGTTCAAGGTTACTGAAATATTATCATACAGATTAACAAGCATTTCCTTATTCATTTAGTTGTTCTGTCGGAGGGTGCTTAGATAGAAACCATGATCTGCCAACACCATTCAGATAAGTAAAGCCACTAATCTATAACTCAGGCATCAACCTTGAGTTTGCAGTTTCCCGGTTTATTAATTAATCAAGTTATAAGGGGGTTAGGTCAAGAGCTATATATTCAGATTAAGCCACAACACAAGCAAAGCCGTATTTAATGAACAAGCTAGAACACATAAGCTTTTCAGAGCCAAATTAAAAGCATCTATGATAAAACAATGGTTGCATAGCCAATTGACCTGGCAAAAAAGTTCTAACGGGATACGGCCGCAACTGTCCACGGATGCAAGTCATATACACTCATCGTGTCTCAAACTATAACACAAATATACAATCATGAACCATGAGAAGAAGATTACATCCATCAACTTATCTGTGCATTAGATATCAACAAGAATCAGTTATCCTAAAAGTTTTAGTTGTTAGGAGCCGACACAATCATAGTTTTTAGAGTAAACCCTCAACTCAATCCTCCAAAGATAAAGGTGCCGCCAGCACAGTAGTCTTTTTAATACTTTTATCACGAAAATATATTTCACCAAATTGGTCCCCTCAAAGATACAAATTTGTCACCAAATTAACTCTTATGTCATCACTTAAGTCCTTCATATGGATGCTTTTGGTGACCATTATGTATCTTTGGGGAACTAATTTGATAAATACTTCCGGAGGGCTAAAGCAAAGACACTTTAATCTTTAAGGAACTAATGGTGTTAAGAAGACTAATATATCGAAAGCTTTTAAATCGCAGCAACGGTCTTGGTCGCATTACGATATTTGACATTGCAAAGAATTGCGATCAAATGTAGCTAATGTAGCCTTATTGTGGTCATGTTGTGGTTGTCGAGACATCAACAACCTTGATGTCAAGGTCCATATTGCAAACACATCGATATATTTAAAACCATGGACGATACTATGATTTTCAAGAGACTTAATTGCGGGTTTACTCTAGTGTTATGCCTAAAAACTGTGTCAAAAAATCTACATAAAGCATGAATTTGGACATCATGATTAGAGTACAATGACCTTACATAATTTTGTCCCTCACGCCGACACCAAAGGTCATGATTTCCAGGAACATAGAAAACATGCTCAAATCTTTCTCTCAAAAGAGACATTGTCACAACAAACATGTTATATGTCTCAGCAACATCACCAGCAACAAGAAGTACATCATCCTTATAATTCACAGTTGACAAACACTCAACCCACTTCAAATTCTCATCATAATCGGTATGCAAATCCGAAACGACAAACACACGCAACCCATCAGAGTTTCTTAAAGCAGAAGACAATATCTGGGGCCTACCAAGATCAAACCTTTTCATTCCATAACTGCAACTAACACTAACTTGTTTAGAGAAACATGAAGATTGATGATTATGAGGTTGTTGAGACAGTGCTAAAGAAAAAGGGCTAAACCTCACCACCATCAGCACAACCAAATTTTTTTGACCTACAATGATTCAAATTCAACAACAAAATGCAACTAAGTTAAACAAATTGCAAAACGGTAATTGAATATTGGAATTAACAAACATCATAATTGAAAATTATGATCAAAATTGGAACTTGAGTGAATACATTGAAAACATCGAAGAATATACTCAAAATCAAAACAAAACTAAATCAAAGTTGAGATAGAAAAGAAAAAAAGTTACCTTTTTGTATATTGAACAACGATTTTGCAATAAATTACTCAAGTTGATGATAATTTCTCATGGGTCAGTTATAAAATGTGATACATTAGTATAATTCAATCTCTTCCTTACATAGTGATAATCCAAAGTTTCTAGGATATAAGATTTGATTGGTTCAAGTGGTATGATAATTGATCCCTTATTAAAGGCTTAAGTATGTTTTTATCCCTACAATTATGCCTTGTTTTGAAAAGAGTCCCTATAAAAAAAAAATTGATTTTAGTCCCTGCAATATCTCAAAACTTTTAAAATAGCCCCTGGCCTGGATTTCTTGATGACATGTCACTTTTTAAATATGTTTTTGGTCCCTGCAATTATGCTTTGTTTTGAAAAGAGCCCCCGTAAAAAAAATAAAAATTGATTTTAGTCCCTGCATTATCTCAAAATTTTTAATATAGCCCCTGCAATATCTCAAAACTTTTAGGCCAGGGGTTATTTTAAAAGTTTTAAAATATTGCAGGGACTAAAATCAAATATTTTTTTTTACAGGGGCTCTTTTCAAAACAAGGCATAATTGCAGGGACCAAAAGCATATTTAAGCCCTTATTAAATGATGGTGAAAATATTGTAATTGTACCAATGTCATGTTAAAAAAAAAATTGAATAATGTTAAGAAATAAGAGATAACACAAAAATATGTTTAGAGATAATTCTCATGTTACAGGTTAAATTCGTAAAATTGATTTAGACCAAATTCAAAATTCTAAAATGATATTAAAGTTTTTTTAAAATTGTCGAGTTGATTTATCATATTATCATTATTCAGCCGCACATCATCTATATACATATATTAAACCTCATAGTGTTAGATGTTAGAAATGTGTTAAGAGTCACACATTGAACTATGTAATTTGCCACAAGAGCCATCAAAGACATTTTGAGAGTCTTGACAAATTAGACAAAAAGGTTTTTAAAAGTAAAAATTAAATTAGTAAAACTAATGTCTTTTTTATTTTTATTATATTTTATTTATTCTTTAAAAACCAAAATCACTTAGTAAAAAGATTAAAAAAGTAAATCATACTTTTTCTTTTTTAAAAAAAAAAAAACTAAATCATACTATAGTCATTAAAAACATTAACTTTGATAATTAAGAAAAAAAAATCAATAAGCTTATTTTTTAATCAAAAACTATTTTTTTATCATATTATGTTTCAAACATATTAAAAATAAGACTTTTAATAAAAATTAGCTTTAATGCACTTTTGGTCCCCCTATTTTAAAAAATTTGAACTTTTGATCCCCCTTTTTTAAAAACCAACATTTTGATCCCCCTATTTCAATTTTTTTTGAGTTTTGATCCCCCTCCCCATTTTGAAGTCAATTTTGCTGACATGGCTTTGTCATTGATGATATGGCAGTGTTTATGTGGGCAAGTTTAATATACATGTCATTATTAATTTATTTAATTAAATAATATTTATTTTATAAAATATTTTATTTTTTTAAACAATAATTATTATACTTCAAAAAAAATTATTAAATTGAAGAAATATTATCTATTCAATTTTTATATACAAAAAAGAAGAAAAAAATAATACTAAGAACAAATCAATTATTTGAGAAGAGAAACAAGGTGAATTAATTTTACAATGCGTTAGTAATCAATTTTATACAAACTCATCATCATATATTCACTTCTTCTACCTTCCTCCTTTTATTTAACCAATAAACCCAGAATCTTTTCAATCCCATCTTCCTCATTGCTCAACCCATAAATCCAGAAACCAAAAAAAAAAAAAAAATCCACTTCCTTTTTGTCCTACTCCTTCAGCCTTTCTATTTCTCTTTATCGCAAGACTCTTCCAGATCTCCCTCTGTTTCTCTATTTTTTTTCTCCTATTTTGATTCCAATCAAAGCATCTAACACCAAAACCCATCAAGCCTTGTCTTAGAAAAAAAATCACCATCACAATTTCAACAATAAATCTCTCTACGACAAACCCAATTCGATTTCTTATCAGTGATATTTTATAACACAACGGTCGTTGAAGACGAATCGGTAGTCGTGAGGTTTCCGGCCGTTGAGAACGAAATCGATGAAGAGAGTGAGCGAAATCGATGTGAGATATGAACAAAGTGAGCAGCGAGATGGTGGAAAATTTGATGAACAAATGACGGTGAGTCGATGAATTGGGGGAAAATATATTAAGATGAACGTGATGATGAACGATTGAGAGGCGATGAATTTGGGTGTTTTACTGTTTTTTTAATTATTAATTACTATTTTATTGTTTTAATTCTTCTTCTTTTTTTTTTTGAAAGTTTCATTGTTTTAATTCTTTTTAATTATTAATAATAACATGATTATTAAACTTGTCCACATAGCCACTGCCATATATCAATGACACAGCCAAATCAGCAAAATTGACATCAAAATGAGGACGGGGATCAAAACTCAAAAAAAATTGAAATAGGGGGATCAAAATGTTGGTTTTTAAAATAGGGGGATCAAAAGTTCAAGTTTTTCAAAATAGGGGATCAAAAGTGCATTAAAGCCTAAAAATTAATACAAAAAATGCATTGGGACTTGAACCCACTACTTCACTTCACACATATTACTCAAGCATATTGATGGGAATAGGCTGGCTGAGTTAGATTTTGTCAAGCTTGAGCCTGATCTGTCAAAAAATTGAAGGTCTCAGTCTGGCTTGTGGCCTATCATAGACTTATCTTTTAGGTCTGAGTCTGATCTTTTGAAAGTCTAATGTGGTCTGTTAGCTTGTTTAAAAGTCTACTTCACATGAAGATATTTAAATAAATAATTATATTTATTTTTAAAAATATTTATGATCTAATAAACCAACGTTCTTTCAAGATTTAACATGATATTTTAAAAAATTTGACTATATATGTCATCATATTTCAATTCTAGTTTATAATATATAATACATTTATATATGTGAAAAACTAATGTAGATTAATAAACTTAAACTACTGAAAAAAATAATAAATTTATAATTTAATCAAAGTACAAATTTTAATATATAATTAATAATAATATTAAAAATATATTATTCATATTAACTTAAGTAGGTCGGCTTAATAGGCTAAAATATTTTTTTAATGGTCTGCGGCCTAACCTATTTAACTAAATAGGCTTATAAAAAAGCATTGGTCTACCCTATTTAAAGAAATAAGCCAACCTAACTAGAACCTATGTAGGCTATACCTTAAGGCCTACGCGGCGCGGCCTTAAGGCTTGAGTCAAGCACCAAGCCATTAACCGGTAACACTTAAATATTCCTAACAAATATTTTAAAAAACTCAAATTTTTTAAGCCATTAAAATTTTAAAGCCCGTGTTTTTTAGGCAAAGGGGGAAGGAGTGTGTTGCCCTTGGTCAGGGTTGAGTTATGTTCCACTCAAAATTGTAAGAATTCCATAGTTATAGATCTTATGTGTATAAACAAGATATATTGTGAACATAAAAATTTGAATGTTATTGGTAATGGATAATTGTGCTAAGTGCTAATTAACATCTTAACTTCTAAACCAACTTATTAACCTTTGGAACAAGTTTTACTACCTCACATCCGAACTCTAGATTATCGAATATTCTTTATCTGAAAACTAAATGGTTAATAAAAAATAAAAAACACTAACAGTATATTATACTAGTATTCTTTAATAGATATATATAACATCAAAAATAAAATCAAAAATAAACCTTCACATGTTAATTTCCGGAGAAGATGATTGCAACTTGCAAGTAGTTATCCTTTGTTGGTCAACCTCGGATTTTCAATTCTTACAATGTGATACACATTGACATTGTGTTTCCCATCATGATAATAAAACCTATAAGAAAAAGTTCAATGGTATTGATGTTTTTGTTTCATATATTTGGCGTTGGAGAAAATGCCCTCACTCCTGACATGAGTTTGAATGTACATATCAAGAAAAACATTAATTTTATATTGTCCTAGAAAATATCCATGGTAATCACAGGAGTTAGAATTTTTTATGTCACGGTTGGTTTAACTATGTTGGATAAAAATGTCCAATTATCAAAATCTAAAATTTAAATTAATTCTTAGTGAAATTAGGTGATAATGAAAGATTTGTAGTTTAAACTTTAAACAAATAAGGAATTGGTGGTGGTACGTGAAAGGCACCGAGGGTAAACTTATAATGGGGTATGTATAGGATTGGATGTAGGTATTGTGTGGGATTGATTTATGTTGGGTGAGGTATCAGATGTTGTATTTGGTGAGTGGGATGGGTTTGATGGAACTTAAGAAATGGAATTGGATCATTAGGGAGGGATAGGATTGTTGTCATCTTGTTTTTCTGGTGGGAAGTTGTGTAATGGGAATTATATGTTTATGGAATATGACATTTTGGGAGGTGAAAAAATCTTTTCCTTCAAGGTCGTAAATATAGTATCCCTTCTGTCCAAGAGGATAACCGATGAAAATACAACACTATATACATGATAGTTAAATTTGTTATTGGGGGTAAGGTTTGTGGCATAACATAGGCAACCAAAGACCCAAGGTTGGAATAATTGGGTAGAGATTTTTGTAGAAGTTCAGATGGAGATTTCTCTAAAGGTGAAGGTGTAGGTAGGTGGTTAATGAGGTAACATGTTGTTTGGACACTCACCCCTTAAAATTGCAAAGATAAGTTTGCTTGAAATCGTAGAGCACATGCTACATTTAAAAGGTGGTGGTGTTTACGTTCAACTACTCTATTTTGTTGGGGGGGTGGGGGGTATAGGAACATGTGTGCTGGAAGATAGTTCCACATTCATCAAGGAAGGAGTGCATTGATGTGAATTCACCCCCATTTTTGGAGTCTACAATCTTAATGTATTGGTTAAAAATTGAGTTTTAACTTTTAACCCAAGCAAAAAAAATGATTTTAATATATTTTGTCTCCGAGATTTGAAACTCATGTGATGTACTCATGTGAAGCAAGTAAAATCATCGACAAAGATAAGAAATAGGGATCCCCTAAATGTGTGTGATTTTGTGTGGTTCCCAAATGTGGCAATGGATTAAATCAAATGGTGCACCACTTTTTATTGAACTTAAAGGAAAGTAGAAGCATGTTTGTTTTCCTATGGGACAAATCTCACAAACATGCTTAGAATTAAAAACAATTTATGAGAAACATTGTGATAGACTCTAGAGAGGAGCAGTTGATGGATGTCCAAGACATTGGTGCCAAAGGTCGTAAGCATGCGTGTTGTGAACAAGGCGAGGTTTTTGAGTTTGTGTGAGGTAGTAAAGAGAATTAAAAATGTTTGCTCAGGTCAATCGTCCTCCTCGTATCCACATCCTGCACAACACAAAAATTTGGATAGAATGTTACTATACATTTCAATGCTTGTGTCAATTTACACACATATATCAAATACACACGAAATTTAGGAACATGTAGAACTCCATCAAGACAATTCTGATGAAAATTAGATAAATCCAATGTTTTCAATGACACTTTTTATCCATAGATAGGTCAACAAAGTCATGAGGTACTTTATTTTTATTGTGGGTAGGTGAAAGATGTGACATGTGATTTGTTTCTCCACTATCCACAATTAAATATAGTGTTAAATGTGGATCATATCCTATACTGTGACAATTAGATATAAATTTACCTGATGCATTTGTAAGTGGTTGTTCATTACCATTTTTTGTTGCGAAACATAGTCATAATCTGTCGGTATTCCTCGGCTATAAAGGTTAGGCTGTCATTTGTTGGTTCTTTCTTCACCTCAACATTATGGGTTGCTCCTTTCTTGTTTCTAGGTTTCACATTCTTTCCATGTCATTCGTGTCCCACCGAAAACCCAATCAAATAATAGCATCGATCCACTACGATTCCTTCTTGTTAATAGTGGACGCATCACAATTTTCTACAATTGGAGAAGAATTTTTTAGCATATTGCGTCAATTGCGAGAAATCTGCATAGCGTGGGATGCCAGTGAAATTTCCCTGCATGTTGCAACATCCACCTGTCTCTCTTGTTGAAGGATTAATCCATGAACTTTTTGGGTTTCTGGAAGAGGACTCATCATCCAAATTGACCCACAAACCTATGAATAAAATTCATTAAGCCCCATAAAAAACTACATCAACTTCTCTTTTTCTTCTCAAACAACAACTTTCTTCTACATGTCGCAAGAGCGTGTAATCGGTTCCTGATACGATCCCAATTCATCCCAAGACTCTTGAGTTTGTGTAATAATCATAGATCATGAGGGATCCTTGATGACATTCTGACATTTCCTTCCGAATTTGGTAGATTCTAGAGTCGTCTCCTTGAGAGAATCTATCATGTAGGTCACTCTAAACTGCGGCCGCCGTATCTGAAAAGATTATGTTATGGGCTATGTCGAGTTCAATGGAGGGAAGGATCCATGTTAAAACCAAATCATTGCAACACTGCCACAAATGAAGTCTCGGGTCAGTCGTCGGCGGCACTTTTCATGGTTCTATTGAATAAGTCGAGTTTGTTCTTGGCACTGAGGCTAAGGTGCATTGAGCAACTCCATTCACTGTAGTTACGCCCATTCAAAGGATTGCTAACCAATGTGATGACTGGTGTGTCAGAATGGTACAAGATCAAAGGATCAGGTAATGATGTTTCCACCCCCTTTGTAGCCTGCGATGTGTTTTTCTCTTCCGATTGCTCTGGTATTTGAACTGTGTCATTGGTATTGTCAACCCTCTGTATTCTGATTTTGGTTTTATTACAGAACGGTTTAGGTTGGGTAGGCACCTAAATCATGCTATGATGCCATAAACAAAGTATATGGAACCGTATCATTTGCATTGTCTAAGAGATACTCCCTCCGACCTTATTTATAAGCAAAAGTTGTTTTTTAGGTTCATTCAATAACTAATGTATCTAGCTTAAATATACACTAGATACATTACTTCTCCAATGAACCTAAAAAGCAACTTTTGCTTATAAATAAGGCCAGAGAAAGTACATAGTTTAGGTTGAGTTACGACGTTTGTTATATGTCCTCCACTTCGATACTAGTATTGGATGTGGGCAATTGGACATGAAATGCAGTTAGTGAACTCTTTACTTTCATATCTTATGATGATGCAATAAAGTTTTTGCATTAAAAGGTATTAAAAAGAAGTTATACATATGATATGATGCAAAAAGTTTTTAAATAATTATACCAACAATGGATAAGGATATTGTCAATTACAAACTCAAGTTTTGAAATTATAAGAGTGAGTCAATTTTCAATCCCTTAAATTTATCAAAAAACAAAACTTTATTTGAAATCGAAGATTTTCAATCAATTCAATTTTTTGATATAAGTTCTCTTTGGCGATACGAATTTTTGAGCATATATTATTTTTTATTTTCTAAACTATTTTTTAAAAAATATTAATCTATTTGGGAAAATTTTCATTTATTTATTTTAATACTTCTTTTTAAAACAAATATTTTAATGGGGTTTGACTAGGGGCGTCTCCGACTTTTTCGATACCCTGTGTAATTATTAGAAATACCTAATAGAAGAAAAAATGTCAAAAAAATTAAAAAAAAATTGTCATCGATTTGAATTACAAATAACATCAATAACACTAAAAAAAATAATAAACAAGAAAATCTCTATTACACGTCACTTTATTTGATAAAACTATAATATAACAATTAGCTATAAAGCGCCTAAAAAAGTTATTCACAATAAAAAATCTCATTTAGGATATTTTGTAACTAATAAATCTTTCATTTTAGAATAAAGAGAATCAAGTATTTGAACTCCACAATCTCTCATTTGGAAGTCTGTAATCCCTAGTTTTATACCATTCATTTACTAATACTACTACCCTATAATTTTTTTTAGAGGCCCCTATTTTTATGAGGCATTATGTCATCGCACATGTGGAAAAGAAGCCTCTGGGTTTGACCCCCAAACTTCAAATAGATAAATGTATTAAAATATTTGTTTTAAAAATATTATTAAAATAAATGAAATTTTTCTTTTCAAATAGATTAATATTTTTTCAAAAATAGTTTATAAAATAATATAAGTCAAAAATTTGTATCGCCAAAGAGAACTTATATAAAAAAATTGAATTGATTGATAATCTTCGACTTCAAATAATTTTTTTTTTATATATATAAATTTAAGGGATTGAAAATTGTCTCACTCCTATAATTTCAAAACTTGATTTTAATTTGTAATTGACGATATCATTATCCATTGTTGGTATAATTATTTAAAAACTTTATTGCATCATATGTATAACTTCTTTTTAATACCTTTTAATGCAAAAACTTCATTGCATCATCAAAAGCTATGAAAGTAAAGAGTTCACTAACTGCATTTCATGTCCAATTGCCCACATCCAATGCTGGTATTGAAGTGAAGCACATATAACAAACGATCATAAGTCAAAACCTTAAATATGTATATATTGCCTTCAAAGTCTTAATTACTTGAAAGTATATATATATATAATGTAGACATTTTTCATGACGTTATTGATCAACTAGTGTAAGTAAAAGTTAACTTTAATAAATTTTTATTTTAGATAAACAAATGATATCTTTACAATAAATTCATTGTTGTATAAACATATGATTTCCTATTTTATATTCCACAACCGTGTCAAATGTACTTTTATTTATACATAGAGATTTGTGAAGTTCAAATAACACTCTTTTCTGCATGGAGGATATCAAGTAGGATATGATAGTTGTTGTGATTGGTTTATACTTAACCATTAGAGTTTTCTACGATCAAAGATTGATGAAGAATAAAGATGATTTTTAATGTGTAGGTTGTGATGATGAAGATAGTTAAGTGTCAAAATTGTAGAGAATAAGGTTCAATTTGTCGTCACCCTTCAAAACATTCGGTTTTCTTTGTATATATTGCATAAGCAAATCCTCAATTTAGCATACTCAAAGTCATTTTATATAGAATTCTAAGACATGTTATCTACGCGTATGCACGGGGTCAAAACCCTATACATTCGCACATGTGAATGGGAACATCCGAACATGCAAATTGCACGTACCATACGCAAGAGCACAATTCGAGCGCACGAGTGTGAACATGCAAATTGTGCATACACGAGAACATGATTCTTGCACGTGACTTGACTAGAAAATATAGTTTGTTCAAGATTAATGTGTCCTTAAGGCCTCAAGTCTATACACTTAGAATTTACACATCCTTCTTAAAGACTCTAATTAAGAACTCCTAGGAATGAATTTTGGGATGTTACATGAAACTCCTAGATTCTAGTTACATTCGACCCTGACCAAGTGTCTTGTGGATTCATAGTAGCTAGTTTTGTAATTAGAAAATTGTTTTATTGCAAACTATGATTCTCTTTTCGAAATGGTATTAACAAATCAATTGTTTATTTTTTTTTAAAAAAGTTTTTTATTTCACTATATTTTCCGTAATTTTCAACACCATTTCCGCATCTATAGGCAAGGACTGGTACAAGATAGGTTAGACATAGATAGGTAAAGAGTGGAAAACAGTCCCATTTTTATTATAATTATAATTCAATAGTTGCATTAGACTTATCATAGAAAATATTGAATCCTTCAAAGAAGCAAGTTTTACCCTAATCATGCCAACTAGAGATTGAATATGAGATTTTGAGTAAATAGCCAAATTGCCCTAAAATAGTAAAAATCGACAATTTTCCATTTGAAGGACTACAATGTCTAACATCAATCAAATTTAGGGGTTTAATTGCCTATTCGAAAAATTCAAGTGGTAAAACAATTCTTAGAATTTCGGGGACAAAATAACTATTTATTTATTTATGAGATTTTTCTTGATTTCTCTGTAAAACACATGTCATAATAAAAAACATTATGTCACAACTGATAATTGGATGAAATACATCACCACAACGATTTTTTTTTTTTTTTGAAGAAGGTAAATTAACTCATCCAAATTGGCACCAGAGAGAATCGAATCAAGTGGGTTATCACTACAACGATTACAAAGATATTTAAGATTAAATAATTTTTTCTTAGTACCTTGCCAAAAATAAGATTGACATCTACATAGATTACATGATAGGGAACTTGATAACCACACGAGGGCTAGACATAGATTTAAATAAACCCATATCAATCATATTTATCAAGCCTTGTCAAAACATATATAATAGGGGAAAGTAAATTTCCTTGTCAAAAATCGTCAAAAGAAATAGATGAAGGATTTCCTCTCCCACAATGCACACAAGCCCCCAAAGTAGCATTAAAATCCCTTATATAAAACCAAGACAATTGCAATATAATAAGTAGAAACATATTTGTCAGCAGTATAAACAAATCTTGTTTTCTCAAACAATAGAAAAGCAAATAAATTAAGAAGGATATAGAAACTCCATTAGGGGACAAATTATCATTATCATAAATGCAATACATCAAATATTAGGTTATGATATGAAGCTTTCCTATAATTGACTTCAAAGACCTATAAATGCAAATAAATCAAAAACTGAATTCGAAAGTTACGTAAATCAATTAAAGGCTCGACTATAAAACAAAATTATGGTGTCTTAAACATATAATCAAGCACCCGATCTATAACTCATACGTATGAAAATTCATAATTCGGAAGAGACAACCCTTCCCTAAACGTAATCCAATTTTTCAAAAAGATTGATCTTTATAGTTGCGTTTGTAGAAGACCTAAAAAATAGAAATGAAAATTGAAGCACACTTGTTATTAGTATTTTTTTTTTAATGAGTAATCCTATGACTTAGGATGTATGTTTGCATGGATTTGCAACATATGTTTTGAATTGGCAATTTAAATAAAATGTTATCCGGCGTACGTGTAATTGGACCATTGTAAAAAGGACTTCCCCGGTGTGTTTACATGAAGTTTGAAGTTGTAGCTTCCCTCTAACCACGCACATTCTAAGGGCAACATTCCGATCAAACATATACATTTTCAATCTTGTAATGAACTAGTTAACATTTTTTATAAGTAAAGTATATTAATTTGAGTATAAATGGTACTTCAACTCTTATACAAATGCAATTAAGGTTACAATATACATACTCTAATATGTTGCAATGAACAAGAAGACTAATTTGGGAAAAAAGTTAAATCATGCTAGCCATACATCACTACTAGACAATACCAAATTCAAATCTTTATCAAGAGGAGCAGAGCAATAAAATCAAATCAAGCACCATTAAAAAATATAAATATTCTTCATTAGCCAAATACTTCATTATAACCAACAACTTTACTAAATACACTTCATCTTCTTGAAATGTACCAAACCCAAGTGTGTAATGTTCAACAAAATATGATTGAAAAAACTAGTCAGGCATAAAATCAACATATTATTTCGCATAGGATATTTTTTGTTGATTTCAAGTACTTCGTTGAGGAAAACAATATTGACATAATTCGACATTAATATAGAATCATTATTTTCAATTTTTTTACCGCATATTTGTTATATTAAGAGTTTTGTTTTTATTTCATAAGTTCGGATGAATTATAACTATTTCTAACATTTGATATCAGAAGCACATATCACCTTTGTTTTCCCTTTTCATTTTCTATATTTAAGTGTGAAACTATTTTTGATGTTGAATTTATTTGAAGACCGGTTTGGAGTAGAAGTTTTGCGGGCCGCGCGCATTCTATGTGCAACAAACTCTGCAGTTCCAAACATTGAAATATTTGTGCATTCAATCATGTAATTTGTAATAAAATCAATTATTATTTAAATATATGAAATTTTTTGTAGAACTTTTTTGTGATTTTTCTTTTGTTGGTACAAGTAATTCATTGAAGAAAATAATAAAGGATAACAAAGTATAATAAAGAAAATTACTACATTGTTATATCCGTGGAGCAGACAATCTTGTCCATTATAGTGATTCACCAAACCAAACCTAGCTCACTTATTGCTCTATAAATTGTAGTACACTCTTCCAACATAGGTCCATACCATTTCATCATATAGAGATATATACTCTTCTATGAGTTAACATTATTGCTATCTATATGTTTGTTTTTTTATCAATTAATTATTTGAATTATATTGTAAGCCACCGGCCATGCTTTTTTCTTTTAATTTCTTCCTTTTTACTTCCATTTCTTCTTTGATATAACCTAAGCTTCTATTTCTATGGCACTTCAATATTCCTATTTAGGTTGGAGCTTCAAGTTATCCATGATGAAAGGGCTTATTTTGTGTCTTCTTTTGCTATTGATTAATGCAAGTTCTTCGTTTGCTCGTTTATTATCGAACACAACCGACGAAGAAGTGGTCGAGTTTAGAGAGCAACATAGAAGAGCCATGCTTGCTAATGGACTTGGCCGGACACCTCCTATGGGGTAAGCAAATTTTTCTACCTTTTATTCCATGAAATTTTCCTATTCTTTTTTCTTCATTTAATTTCCCCTGTTTGCTAGCTCTTGCACTTAATATATAATTGACATATCATATCAAACAAAGCTATGAAACATCAAATTATTATGGTATTTTATTTTACTAGTTATTATCTATCTAAATTGTTTGATTCTTTGAATGTACTATTAGAATAATTATGATCATCTATTGAAAAAAATAGAATACTTATGATCTTCAATTAAATAGCTCTTTCCCTTGGGGAAATTTACTCTTTGTCTCAAGTTTTTCGAGAGACGAATTAAGGTGCAGATAGGTTGGCAAAGTTTGACAACTCTCGTGATCGTTCTACGCGGGAATTTTTTTATAATTTCAATTTCGTTTTAGATTCGGTTACGGTTGACTCTTCGGTTGTCGTTTTCGGTCGCGGTCTTTTGGGTTGTTATCCCCTTTTGTTAAAATAAAATAATCATATAAGCTCTATAGTCTACAATTAGTGATTGATTGAACATTTTTGAGGTGATGGAGAAATTGGTATTGCACTAAGGAGAGAGAATTAGATTAAGTGCAGTCATGTGTGAGTATGGTCAGGTACAGTCAACATTTCAAAATCGTTTAATCTTATTGATTGAACTATTCACATCTTAAGACAATATTTTACTTTTTATTTGATATAAAATTTTAAGATTGAAATCTAAACCTTTAAATTTTGATTAGACAACTATAAACTTGCGATTACACCAGTTTTTTCGTGCACTCAAACCCAAACCCTAAAAAATGCTAGTATATCTAAAATGAGATAAATTATTTAATAATGTATTAAAACATAAGAAACATGTTTATAATGATCAATGATTAATTATAATACTGTTGGAAGAGAATCAAATCACCTAAGAGGTGAATGTACCTAATCAAATAATTTTTTTTATTAACAATAAATAGATAAAATATAGATGAAGAATTCTGTATCAAATGTTCATATATCTTATTGTTTAGCACAAATCTATAAAACATTATCTTTATATATGTTAGATGGCACCGTTTCTTACACTATACATTCAAAAAAAAATTATAAAAAAATAAAATACATCCAAATTTTTTTGTCAAAAAAATATACTATATCCAATTTGGTGAGTTATAAGTGACACAATGTGATGTAATTGCTCCCTTTATGATGGTGGCATATCATATGTGTCTTGTAATTGATAAAGTTGCAATGCATATTTTAGTTTTGAGTTTGAAGATTTTTCATTACTTGTTAGACTTAGCCACCGACGGATATGAATAGGACTTTGAGAACTTTATTCCACAAAATAATATGGCTGATGATAGGAGCTATATGGGAGTATTGTTGGATATACATTGATTTGATCTAAGCCACCAACTATAAGACATCAAAATAAAAACAATCTTAGTTGGTTGGTACTTGTTCCATCATTGTTTATTGCACTAAACCCCTCACATGTGTATTTTTTTTTTTTAACATGATTAGTAAAGAAAAATATGGCGATAATTCAAAATTCAGTTGAGAAGTAATGACTTTGTACTATAAAAAAAAGTAATATTGATGACTAATATTTTAGTTAGAGTTTAAATTTGGATACCATTTAGGTGAATTTTTCGGTACACATATTATGTGAATATGTATCAATACATTTGTTGAAGTAGATGATTATGATTGGTTCACAAATAATATCTATTTATTTTTCTATATTAAATACTCCCTCCGTCCTAAAATATAACAAAAAATGAGTAAAAAAAATTGGATGTATTTGGTTAAAGATTTAGACCAAATACATTCACTTTTATTGACCAACTTTTGCTTATATTTTAGGACAGAGGAAGTATTATTTATGGATCAATCACAATCATCCATCTTAACTATATACCGATATATATTCATATAAAATATGTACCGGAGTGTTCATCTACTATTTATAAGTTCGAGTTACTATCACCTTGTTGTATAGATATATATCACTGAAAATATGTTTAATATAATAGTAGTAATAATAATAAATGCTATTTTTTTAATAAAAGGAAATTTTTTTAGAGTGGTAATAATATTAAATGTCTTTAGTTTTTGACATGTACTATATGGACATGTGGAAAATGCTTAAGATCTTTCATGTTTTCTATCAAGTATTATCCTTTTTGTGCAACTTGACAATTGTCTTTTAGTAATTAGTTTATTTTTTTCTTCTTGTTCTTGAGAGGAGTTACTAGTGTTTTTTTTATTAAAATGTATGGCTGGTCCTTTTTATTATTTAATAACACTAGCAATATTCATTTTAATACTCATTTTTTAAGACCAGATTTCTTATTTGATACAAATTTGAGTGTTGAAAAGAGTTCTTTTTTTCTTTTGCAATAATATAAAAGAGTGTCAAATGGGTTTGTTTTTTTTTTTAAGGTAGTGTCAAATGTGTGTTGTTAACACTGAATTAAAATCCGTCAAAAAAAGATGTTAGTGAAAAAGAAAGGAAATATATAACTCAATAGTTAATTTTTTTTTCTTCCGCTCTATAAGGGATATTTCCCGGAATCATGTCTAGTTTTTCTTAGATATGTTAGGAGACATAAACTAGTAAAATAAGTTATAAATTCATGATAAATACTCCCTCCGTTCCTTTTTATAAGGAACAATTTTGAAAAAAAATTTGTTCTTTTTTATAAGAAACAATCATTAAATTTATGCTTTATTAATGAAACAATTCCATTTCTACCCTTTATCTATTCCAATGTTATGCATTAATCACAGTAACATATTCTCTATGCATTAATTACACAAAGGTTAATTTTGAAATAGATTATAAAATTTTAGAATTTTTAATAAAAAAAATAAGATTCCTTGGTTTGTGTGTTTTTTCCAAATTGTTCCTTATAAAAAGGAACAGAGGGAGTATATTACTACTAAACAGATCTTTTGGCTTATAAACTATAAGACATAAGTTATAAGCTAGCTTATTGTGCTTGCCAAACAGACCCTAAGTTAACATATATTTGGTCACACAAAAAAAAGTTGTTTAAGTTTCAGTAAATTTAGTCCAGTTTTGCATTTTATATATAAGCAAAAATTCAAACTTCAAACTCTATTTATTTACTTTTGTCAAAAAAACAATTTTTTTTTCTCTTCTTCATATCAATGACAATGACAATAACATTGCAATAATATTTTGGGTTTTGGGCCTTAGGTTGTGATGGCAACCACAACCTGCGGCCCATAAAAGCTTGACTATAGAATTTCAAGTTTTATTGGCGACTAAATACAAATCGGAACACTGGTTTAAAGTATTCCGGTGAAAATTTCAAGTTTTCTGAAAATATATACAAATTGGAACACTTGTTTAAAGTGTTTCAATAACACTATCATCTTTTTTGGAAACATATACACACCAGATCACTTTTTAAAAGTGATCCGATAGAAGTAAGAAAAACGGTTCTGAAAAATAACAAATTGGAAAACTTTAACCAAGTGTTTCCATAAGTTGTGTCAACCGGAATAGGAATAAGCTTACCTGTATAATGGAGGAGTTCGCACTAATCCCGAGACTGCTGAAAAGAATAAAGTAAAAAATTTGTAAAAAAATAATATAATAAACCAAGGTAAAATGAAAATATGTGAAAAAAATGTAGAGGTCAAGGGTTAATTATAGGTGTGGAATATCAGAAAAAATATTATTTGAAAGTTTCTTATCTTTTCTGCGGCATTGAAATTTCATATTTAAGTAAATATCTCTTTTTAAAAAATAATATACTTCATTTAGCTGTACATTTCTTGCAAATATATGAATGACCAATTATTTATGTAAAAAATCAGGTGGAATAGCTGGAACCATTTTCAATGTGATATTACTGAAGACTTGATCAAAGAAACAGGTAACTTAACTGTAAATTCATTGAAAGTTTGTTTTCTAATTGTTTTTATATAATTGTAATTGTAGACTTTTTTTCTATAACAAGTAATTTTATTTGTTACAGCTGATGCTATGGTGTCAACTGGCCTTGCTGATCTAGGTTATCAATATATTAACATAGGTAGGACAGCATTTTGTATTGTTTGTATAATTTATTTATTTTTTGTCAATATTATTGTTATTATCATTATTTTTGTTCTATTTCTATTTATTCTTCTATAAAATTTATTCATATATTTATAATAAAGAAATAGTATTGATGTATTTCTTTTTATTAACTTTTAGATGATTGTTGGGGTGAACTTAATCGAGATTCAAAGGTAAATTTCTTTTCTTTTTGAAATAGCAAAAATAATTTATTATAAAAATCAGCAGCCCATTGTACAAGGAGTACAACACAGACTAACTACACCAGTTCTAACAAATTAAGGCAATACACCAAAGATTATACCCCAACGCCTCAATAAAAAATATAGAAAATTACTTTTACCGCCCTATAGGTTACTCGCGCTCCTTGTGCGTTTTCCATTTTACTCTTCCACTACTTAAGTAGCGAACGTTATAAAAATGTGAATTTTTGAAAAATATCGTCCGCTACTTAAGTAACGAATAGTAAGGTGTTTTTTGGGTATCCGTTACTTAAGTAGCGGAGAGGTGTATTTTGGTAAAATCTCACGGCGCGCGGGAAAAAGTGTAGGGCGGCAAAATGACATTGCAAAATATAAGCACTAACACCTCTACAAAAGTGCAAATTTTGATGACATTTACAACCAATTGGTCATCACAACACAGCTCCTTAAAAGGCCTATTTGTAACGGAATACCACCATTGTAGGAGAACTCTCTTTGAAACCAACCAAGGAAAAAAACTCTAAAGCATGGTTAACGCAATTTAAGGCAACCGACCTTTTACAAACTGCAGTAAGCCCGAATATCCTTCCCTTGATTAGAAGCTACACCCTTGCTGAGGTGGAGGAGCCCGACCTTTACACTGTTGAATATAGTGAACTGCCTGATGCAAAAACACCGATACCGAAACTGAAATTATCTGCGGCTACATTTAATATTGTTAGTGCCTTAGGACCTCTCACCAAAGTCACTAATAATGCTCAGGCACCAGAAACAAATATAGTTTCCAGCCCAAGCCAATTCAGACAAGGCCTTATGAGATTCAATTCAACCAAGGCACACCATCACAATTAAATGCAACACGGGAACTGTCAAAGGCGCTCGACACTCAACCTGCAAATAAAACACAGCAGCTACAGATACACTTCCAAAGCCAAGACCTAAACAAACAAACTTATTCCATAGCATAAACCAAACACCAGGACCTGAGCATATGCCAACCTACAGAATAGACCTCTACCAGTTTTCTACAAACTCCAAACATCCAGTCGGGTTTAATAACCATTGACTTACGGGATACCTAAATCCCTTCGATTTTGAACTAATGACCCTCCAAGATAAGACCTTATATTCCTCCACCACCCTCTCCCAATTGAAGCCATCTGATTTGAAGATCATAGTGTTTCTCGCTTTCCACGTAGTTGAGACAATGGAGAACCAAATAACACTAAACATCCTTTCCACCTGGTTATTTTTTTTAACACTTTTGGACTGACTGGTAATATTAATATTTATTATCAAATTAAACTGTTATACTTATATTTGACACCCAAACTTAAAACTCAAGGAGTTGAGATCATTATAACTTAATTCAAAAGACCCTGGTTCTCAATTTAAATCTAAGAAACAAGTAACGGTGTAATGTAACATCATTCTAGACTAAATTCTAAGGTGCAAGTATACAATTTAAAGTATATAATAACTAATTTCTATGATAATTACACTTAACAATTTTAAAATGGTGGCAGGGTAATTTGGTTGCCAAATCATCAACATTCCCTTCAGGAATCAAGGCTCTAGCTGATTATGTACACAGCAAAGGTCTAAAGTTAGGGATCTATTCTGATGCAGGGTATTTATCACATGTTAAACTAAAACTTTCAATTTTATTATTTGCCAACCATTTTGATCTCTTAACAATTTCTCTGCAGAAATCTAACATGCAGTAAAAGAATGCCAGGATCACTAGGGCATGAAGAGCAAGATGCAAAAACATTTGCTTCCTGGGTAATATGCATTTCATTAAAAAGTAATTTTTGCGCGCGCGCACACAAACACAAATATGAATTTAATTAACATCGACTTTCGTATTTACTTCAGGGAGTTGACTACTTGAAGTATGATAATTGTGATAATGATAATATAGACCCCAAAGAAAGGTATATCTGTGGCTTTCAAATGCATAAAGAGACCAACTAAATGCTTCTAAAATCTATAATTCATGCATTTTGTAAAAATAGGTACCCCAAAATGAGTGAAGCTTTACTAAAATCTGGAAGGCCAATCTTCTTCTCTTTGTGTGAATGGTGAGTCAAATTGGTGATTGTGTTTTTTATAGATGAAGGAGTTTATCTATTTTGATAAACTTCACTTATTCTTTAAGGAACATTTATACTATTAGAAGAAAGTATAATTACAATCTTATTCACTATATTTTCATATAAAATGCAAGTGACATGCATTTTTTTCATTCTTAATCGCATTCTCAAACATAGGGGATCGGAAGACCCAGCAATATGGGGAAAAAGTGTAGGAAATAGTTGGAGAACAACAGGAGATATTGAAGATAAATGGGAGAGGTGAGCATCAATGATATGATTCATATTTAAAGTAGCACAAAAAGTAGCATTTTCAAAGGATTCTTTTTCTTATACTTGAACTATTATGTTTCATTTCTTCATTTTCTATTTGAGAAACTTATCATACTTTCTCCACAGTATGATATCTCTTGCAGATCTAAATAACAAATGGGCTTCTTACGCCGGACCTGGAGGTTGGAATGGTAATCATCCTAACAATATACTACATCTCTAGGACATATTTATCATGATATCACTATTTGTCTATGTTTGGTATCACAGTAAATGTATCAGAATCACGATGACCCACCGTGATTTTACAAAAGCTACATACCCACTGTGATATCAAACATACCCTTCAAGTACTCAAAATAACGGATTCTTTCACCAAAATAAGTAAAATAAATAACTTATTTACTATGTCATACTGAAGAAATTAAACTTCAGATCTGTTTTGTGGTGGACAGATCCTGATATGCTTGAAATTGGAAATGGAGGCATGACAACAGAAGAATATCGTGCCCATTTCAGCATATGGGCATTAGCTAAGGTGACTTGAAACAAAACTTTTAATACTTTCTGTTTAGGTTACTCCATTCACAATAATATCCTCGAAGAAATATATGCGCTTTGTATAAGAACTACTTCATTTTGGATGTATAGGCTCCTTTATTGGTTGGTTGTGACATTCGATCATTGGATAACACCACAAAGGAACTACTAAGTAACTCAGAAGTTATTGCAGTAAACCAAGGTATGAACAAATTTAAAAACCCTCTAATCTCTCTTAACAGTCAATGCTGTTAATACTAATAACCTTGTGGTATTGTAGACAAACTAGGAGTTCAAGGAAACAAGGTGAAAAGTAATGATGATTTGGAGGTAATTTCCTTTCCCCTTTTTGTTTTCTTGGGAAATCAAGGGAAATCGAGGAAAATAATAATTATAATTACTAAGTATTATACAAATAATCTTAGTTAGGAGATAATCTAAGACTGGAAGTAGATCCTATGATATATACAAGAAAATGTGCAGGTTTGGGCAAGTCCTCTCAGTGGTAATAGGCTAGCAGTCGTCTTATGGAATAGGAGTTCATCGAAAGCAACGGTAACTGCAACTTGGTCTGACCTAGATCTGGAACCAGGAACTTCTGTTGATGTGAGAGATTTATGGCTGGTAAGAGACATTGTTTGACTTATTTTGTTTTTTAAGATGCCTGAATGCAGAGAATCAACAGACAAAGATGCCTATATGTTTTGAGTTTTTGACTATTTATATTGAATTTTGCAGCATTCAACACAATCATCAGTTTCAGGAGACATATCTGCCGAATTAGAATCACATGCTTGTAAGATGTATATCCTGACGCCCAACTAAGTTCTCAATATATTGAGAAGCAACCAACAATATAGAATGTTTAGTAGCTATCCACATACTTGAAATGTTCATCTATTCTTGAAAAGATTCTAATTCACTATGTTACAGTCGCTATGTTTTGTTTATCTCTCAAGTAAATCGTTCGAACCTTATGCAAAATTTAACTGCTTACCAAAATATTAGAAGCCTTCAGGAAGATAAGATGGGACAGCCCCAAAATTGCGTTACAAAAATACTGGATTTCCAGAATATTCAATGTCAACCTCTATGCTCATTTCCATTGGAAGAACCCTTATTCCAATGTTGATGCCTTTCCATAATATTTCACCTGCATACATAACTAGGGGAGTTCTAATGTGTTCACCGTAAAAAAATAGAGAAGAGCAACACTTATCTCATAGAAACCATAAATGAATGAAGTTTGCTGCAAAAAAAACAAACAGGACAATCCCACATGTAAAATGCAAATATTTTGCAAAGTAATATCCTCCTCCATTCACTAACCACATTGAAAAATAAATAAAAACTGAAAACGGCCAAGCTGCTACATGTTTTTGTTGATCTAGGGCAATACTGCAGATCGCTAAAGTAAACAAATAAACTCTATAGATGTATTTAAAAAGACTAGCACTTGCACGTTATTACTATGGTAAGCAAAATAATTATCGTTCCATCTGCACATATAAAAATGTATTTTGTAACAACCTGCAATAGAAAAGGTTGCTAAAAGGATATTATTATGAGTTAGCTGTTATTATTATTATTATTATTATTATCAATATAACAAACTAATATAGAGTAGACAATGTTCCAAAGCTTGATTTTTAGGGGAAATAATTCCCATATCCTAACATGAAGAAAATAAAGACTCAAAATCAACTACATATGTTCATATGTATTTGACATTTGTATTTGTTAGGACTCTAAAACAGTAAAGCAGGAATGAATCAACAAGTAACAGAATGGAACATGCAACTATATTAAGAATGGATAGTAACAAACTTCTCCCTGCCTTCTCTCTCTAACACTTCCCACCTATTGCCAGCCCACCCTTCCTCACTCATTACCACACTACACATTTTGTTATTTCTACAGAAAACTCTCCATATTTCAGAGCTAAAATCTATAAAGCACAACACTTCTCAGATTAGGCGTGTCCCGGTCCGACACCGAAACAACACCAACACATATAATTAAATTGAATTATGTCATTTTCTTAAATGATTTTTGGTGTTTTAGCATCCGGAATGCAACCACTGTCTTTCATTTTTGACAGTATGGTCAATGCTTCATCAAACAAACCCTCGTTACAAAATCCTTTGATCATAACATTATATGTAGGGACATTTAAATTGTAGCCTTTGACCAAAAGGTCTTCAAAAACCTTTCTTGCATCCTCCAGTCTTCCACCTATACACAATCCATTTATAAGAATATTGTGCGTGTACATACTTGGCTGAATATCCTTCCCTTTAATTTTGGTTAATAATGCAATTGCCTTGTCAACATTAAGGTTTTTGCACAAAGCATCTAATATAGAATTGTAAGTCAATATATCAGGTGGTTGTCCTCTACCATGCATCTCATCGACAAGCTCCATAGCATGTGAGATTCTCCCTGATTTGCACAAACCATCAATAAGGGAATTGTACGCTACCACATCAGGAATAACTTTTCTGCAACGCATTTCATTGAAGAGATTCATGGCTTCATCTACCATTTTAATCTTACAAAATCCATTAATCATGATACTGTAGCTCTGAACGTTAGGAGCCACTCCCATCTGAGCCATAGTGTTGAATATACTGTTGGCTTTGTCCACTTGTTTAACCAAGCAATATCCATCTATTAATGTGTTATAAGTAACAACATTAAGTTTAACTCCTTCTTTGATCATCTCAGCTAACACAGTTTTAGCTTCTTTCACTTTTCCTTCTTTAAAAAATGCACCAACCAATATACTAAAGGTATACACATTTGGGTTGATGTTTTCTGATATCATTTTATTAAACAAATCAATTGCTTCATCAACCATTTTAATCTTACAAAATCCATTAATCATGATATTGTAGCTCCGAATGTTAGGAGCCACTCCCATCTGAGCCATAGTGTTGAATATGTCCTTGGCTTTGTCCACTTGTTTAACCAAGTAATATCCATCCATTAAAGAGTTATAAGTAACAACATTAGGTTTAACACCTTTTCTCATCATCATGGCCAACACAGTTTTAGCTTCTTTCATTTTTCCTTCCTTACAAAATGCATCAACCAATGTATTAAAGGTATAAATACTATGGTTGATGTTTTCTGATATCATTTTATTAAACAAATCAATTGCTTCTTTCAATTGACCCACAATGCAGAAGCCATTAATTAAAGTATTGTAAGTGACAACATTGGGAGAAATATTCTTAGCAATCATTTCAGAATATAAATCTAAAGCATCGTTAACAAGTTTATCTTTACACATACTATCAATAATGGCACTGTACATTACCACATTAGGTCGAACCAGTTTCCCATCAACTCGTCGCAGCAATTGTAGGGCTGCTCTTGTTTCTCCAACTTTACATAACCCATTGATCAAGGTCCCGTAACTAATTTCATTCAACCGAAATCCCTGTGCAACCACCTCGTCGTGAAAATTCAATGCTTTATGGATCTGACTATTGAGACAGAGACCGTTGATGAGTGTAGTCAAAGTTATTATATTCGGCTGAAAACCCTTTTTAAGAATGTTTGCAAATACAGAAAAGGAAAGAGAGATTTGACCTAATTGAGAAAAACAATTGATCAAGATGTTAGAAGTGACTAAGTTTGAGGAAATTCCGTTAAATTCCATCTGTTGATGAAGTGAAACAACAGTTGAGTAGTGATTGAGTTTGGCAAGGGAACCTAAAACTTGGCCAAATTGGATGATAGGTGGTGTTGGATTCTGATGGAGGAATTGATTGAATACGGAAACGAGATTTTGTTTGTCTTTATCTTGGCAGTTGAATTGAGACTGAGAGTATAGCCTTGTTGAAAAGGAAAAGCGACGAATGAAAACAGAAGAAGCAGCAGCGTACCTTGAAAACGACGACATAATAGTTTGTGTGTTGTGTTGTGTTGTGTTGTGTTGTGTTGAATGAAACATGAGTAATGAGTTTGATTGGAATTTAGAAATAGGGTTTGTATGCAGGGTGGTTTTTCTAAAAAATTTCTTATAAGAGGCACCATTAATCTTTAGGGTGGCAAAAGTAATTGTCATGAAACAAATTTATGTTAATTTTTTTTTCTTTTACCACTAGTTGAATTTGATTCGGGGATCAATTATAGCATCAAGTAATTTCAGCTTCGTCCGATTATTGTAGGATCGAACTGTAACCTTTGCAACCAAATTTAACATCAATCATCATTGAACTTGTTGGAACAAAGTGGGTCTGACATAAACCTCAAAGTTTTTAATTGGTTTTGATGATAACAAAGTATTAAAATTGCAATTGGTATTACTAATGATTGTTCTAGTGTGCAGAATTATAAGTTAAAATATTCATTCAGAAGCACTACGAACAAAAGCAGAAAAGCCAAGTTAAGAAGCTCTGAAAGCTTATTGCTGATCATCAGAAGCTCAAAATTCAAGATTTGAAGTCAGTGGCTCTGAAGATAAAAGCCAGACTCTGAGAAGCTCAGAAGCTGAAGACCTTAAGAAGCTACACTACAGACTCTGAAGCAAAAGGAATTTGCGTCACTCAAGAACTGGCAGAATCAGAACCAATGATTGAAGAACAATCTTCTTTAGGACTCTGTCATATCCACAGGAAGGAATATTCGTTGGTACAACGTTAACCTTATCCATAAGTGGAGCGCATTTGAGAGTTGTACGACTGTACTATTATTACTCAAAATGGTTGAGTGATATTTCAAATTGCAAGGTAGTGGAATTGGATTTCCTTACCAAAGAAGACAATGTACAACTATCAAATTGTACGAGCAAATTCCAGCTGGCACCTTATCTCTCTGCAACGGTCAGCACTCTCCATTCAAGTATAAATAGAAGACTCAAATGGAAGAAATGACTACCGTTCTATTACTGCGTTTAAGACTCTGAAACATTCTGACATTACAGCTTCTATCTGTCATTCTTAGTCTTAAGGCAAAATTGTGTTGTATTTTGTAAAAACCTCTGATAGTATATCAAGTGTTCATTAACATTCATTCTTATTCTTAAGTTTGTTTGAGAAGTCTCTTGTTAGTTGTAACTTGAGCATTAGAGAAGTCTCTTGTTAGTTGTAACTTGAGCATTAGAGAAGTCTCTTGTTAGTTGTAACTTGAGCATTAGAGAAGTCTCTTGTTAGTTGTAACTTGAGCATTAGAGAAGTCTCTTGCTATTGTGCTTGAGCATCTTGTAATCTTATAAGATTTTAGTTAGAAGCCCTTGGAAGTGCAAGGGGACTGGACGTACTCTCGTTTTGTGAGAGGAACCAGTATAAATTCCTGTGTCTTTCTTTCTCTCTCACTGCCTCTTAACTGTTTTGTGTTTAATCCGCTGCAAACTTAGTTTTTATTTGAGAAAAAGTTTTAACTTTTAAAACACAATTCAACCCCCCCTTCTTGTGTTTTTCCACCTTCAATTGGTATCAGGAGCTAGGTCTGTTGCCTAACTCACCTTACAGTGAAACAGTAAAAGATCCAAAGGAAAAACATGACTGACGCTGCTGGAAATGATGGAGGAAAGAAAGTTGAGATTCCATTTGATTATGACACAAGCTCAAATGATAAGAAGTCTTCTGACAGGATTCCATTTTTTAATGGAAATCCTACTTCTTACCCTTTCTGGAAAACAAGGATGTATAGTTATATCATAGGTGTTGTTGTTGATTTGTGGGATTTGGTAGAAGAAGGTGTTGTGTTTGACAATATGGATAAAGAAGGAGTGGTTAGCCATCTACATAGAAAATCTTTCACATCTTCTCAGAAGCTAGAGTACAAGAAGCATCACAATGTAAAAGGTATGATGACCAATGCGATTTCGCATGATGAGTATCTCAAGATTGTGGACAAAAGAACTGCTAAGTCTATTTGGGAGTCTCTGAAATCTAAATATGAAGGAAACAAACAAGTTAGAGAGGCTAAAGCAAACTTGTTAGTTCATCAGTATGAGTTGTTCAAGATGAAGGATGGAGAGGATATTGAAGCTATATGTTTTCTAGGTTTCAAGTTTTGGTCTCTGGACTTCAAGTACTGGACAAGAGTTATACTACTACTGATCATGTTAGAAAGATTCTCAGAAGCCTACCCCCAAAGTGGAGACCTAAGGTGACTGCTTTTCAAGAAGCCAAGGACTTGGATCTAGTATCTCTTGAAGATCTGATTAGTTCATTAAAAACTCATGAAATGGAGTTAATGACTAACGAGTCAACCAAGAAAATAAAAGGGATAGCCTTAAGCTCTAAGAGTTCATCAAAGGCTCTGAAAGCCAAGGTTATAGAATCTGAAGATGAAGCTTCTGAAGAAAGTCATGAAGTTGAGTCTGAAGATGAAGAAGAAATGGTGCTGATGGCTGCTAAGGTATCTCAATGGGCAAAACGAAGCAAGAAATATGCAGGAAAGTTTGGAAGTTCTTCCAAGAAAGTTGGTGCTACCAAAGAAAAAGGGAGAACAAAACAAGTGCTTTAAATGCAATAAGCCTGGGCATTTCATTGCTAAGCCTGGGCATTTCATTGCTGATTGTCCAGAAAATCAGAACAGATCATCCAAGAAAACTTCTAGCAAGGAAAAATACAAAAGTAAACTCAAAAAGGGATTTCTTGCAACTTGGGAGGATCTAGATAAAGACTCAGACTCTGATGGAGATGAAGAAGCCGATCTGGCTCTGATGGCAACTACCTCTGATAAAGAAAACTCTGAGCATGAAGCAGATTCAGACTCAGAAGATGAAGATGAGGTACTTGCTCAACTCTCTAGAACTGAATTAATAGATTCTTTAAAAGATGCTTTAAAACTTGTTACAAAAAAGGCAGGGGAATGTAAAGTCCTTAAAATGGCCTATAACAATCTTACTGAAAAGGCAAACATAATAGTTGAAGAAAATGAGTCTCTTAAAAGTAGAAACACATTTCTTGAAACTCATTATGTTTATGATGATAAAGTTCCTCCAGAGCATGAATTTGCTCTTCAAGAACTTCTTATCAATGGCATGCAAAGAAGTAAGATAGCATCTTTAATTTATCATGTTAGTAGAAATAGAGGTGAAGGTCTTGGATTCTCACGTTTTAAAGATAATCCATTATTTTCTAAACCCTCTAACATTGATAAAACTAAACCTAAGGCTATCTTTGTTAAAAGTCAATCAGAAGTCAAAAGTGCATCTGTACCGAACAAAATAATTCAGGCCCAATTGACAAGAGGCCCAGTTTACCACAACCCGATCCGCCTACATCAGGCCCATATCGCCACCAGCACGTGCCCCCCACGTGGACCACGATCTCCCTCTAGAACTGACTATCACACGTGAAAAACGTGGACAAATGGCGGTTACAAGGAGTGGCGCCAAATATACCCCCCATGAGGGATCATGGAGCCTAAAGGTAACCGCCACACACCCCACTACCTGAGGAAAGATCATGGGATCGTGGGCCGGAGAGAAACTGCTTCCCTAGCTCTATAAATACAACCCCCAATGCAATTAAAAACTTAAGCAATATCACAATTACACACCATTGCATAATCAAAGTACTTAGCAAATATACACCCCCTAGTGTTCTATCAGGAACATTTGGCGCCCACCGTGGGGCCCTGGTAAAACATTTCCCAGGCCTCAAGTCACATACAGAAAACCTCTGCAACTATGGCCGGAGGTACTCCTAACAACGAAGGCCAACAGCATGCAAATCTACAAGCCGCAATTGGAGAAATACGTCGCCTCCAAGCGGAGGTCGCCGAAACACAAAAAGAAAAAGCTGACGAAATAGCTAAAACAACGGAAGAGGAGAACATTGAAGTTTCACAACCCCTCGCTCAACAACTCTGGGATGCTCAGGTTCCACCAAACTTCAAAATTCCGCAACTCCCAAGTTTCGATGGAAAAAGCGATCTGCTAGAACATCTTATGGCAGTAGGCACTCAGACCGCCATTCTTGGAGCAGAGGAGCATTTGAAATGCAAGCTGCCATCAAGCACATTCAAGGACGCTGCTTTGCGTTGGTACATGAATCTCCCCAAAAATTCGATAACAGGATACCAAGATTTCCACCGAAAGCTTATCCACCAGTTTTCGGGGAGCAAGCACATAAAAGTCACCGCTACAAATATGTTCAGCATAAGGCAAAAAAGCTCAGAAACCCTTAGGGAGTATCTGGCGCGATTTAGCGAGGCCACCATCAAGGTTCGAATCCAAACCAGGAAATGTTCGTGGCCGCCTTTCATAACGGACTACGCGCAGGGCATTTCAACGAGTCATTAGCCCAGAAGCCCGCTGAAACCATGCAGGAGGTAATGAAACGAGCTGAATGCTATATCAAGGGCGAGGAAAGTAACGCAGAAAAACGCTCAAGGGACCACAAAGAGAGAGCCCCAGAATCAGGAGGCAACAGATATCCAGACTATCAGAGGCGACGCTGGCCAAACAAAGACCATAGAGCGCCACGGAGCAACTGAGGCTCATATTACCCTCAGAAAAGGGCAACCAAACCCTTCGAAGAGTATGCACCACTCAACAGAGCCAGGGTCCATATCCTTGACGAAATTTTACAAGCGGGGTTAGCAAAACGCCCACCTCCCCCAGATCGCCATTACACTATGGGGCGAAACGACAACGAGTATTGCCACTACCATCGTTGCAGGGGTCATGATACAGAAAGGTGTTTTCGCCTCAAAGACCTAATCGAAGAATTGATAAGAAGCGGACACCTCAAAAAATTCATAGAGAAAGCAGCGCAGGAAAACAAGGCGAGGCAAAGATCGCCGAGATCGCCAAGATCCCCACACAACCCCCCAACGGAAGATGCAAGAGGAAAAGACCAGCCCAGGATTGCCGTGAACACCATCGCTGGAGGATTCTCCGGAGGCGGCAACTCGAACAACGCCAGAAAACGCTACGTTAGAAAATCTGAAAGAGAGTTGGGCGTGGTGGGACATGTATCTTTCCCCCCAGCCCCAGACCTGTCCTTCTCGCCAAAAGATGCCACCGATATCGCCCCGCACGATGATGACCCTCTCGTTATCCAGGTGCAAATCCTTAATTGCGACGTCAAGCGAGTACTGATCGATTCAGGAAGCTCAGCAGATATAATGTACTGGGACGCCTTTAAGGCAATGCAATTGGCAGGCGAACAGCTCCAACCCTACCACGGTACTCTAGTGGGATTCACTGGAGATCAAGCGGAAGTAATGGGATATATCACCCTGCTGACAACTTTCGGAGTAAAAGAAAGTGCAAAAACAATCAAGGGCAGGTACTT
Organism: Trifolium repens; assembly: GCA_030408175.1. Taxonomy (NCBI): domain Eukaryota; kingdom Viridiplantae; phylum Streptophyta; class Magnoliopsida; order Fabales; family Fabaceae; genus Trifolium; species Trifolium repens. The sequence continues at coordinate 15,741,178 of CP125847.1, forward strand.
AGTAGTAAGGACCCCTTACACATCATATAATATATTCATAGGAAGACCAGCGTTCAACGCACTCGGTGCAGCGATGTCCACATTATACCTCGCCATAAAATACCCTTTGGACAACGGTGGAGTAGGAACGGTAAGAGGCGACCAGATCCTGGCACGACAATGCTACGAGTCGAGCCTCAAGATAAAGAAAAAAGAGATAAGCAGGCTTAGTGTAAACAACACCAACACACATGAAGCGGCGGAGCTTGATCCAAGAGAAGATTTCCAAGAAAGGAGAGTCAGTCCCATCGAAGAGTTAGAAGAGATCCAAATAGGCAAAGAGCAACACCAAACAACTAGTATTGGTACCGCCATGGGCGAGGAGGAAAGAAAGGGTGTCCTCGCCATCCTGAGAGAAAACGTGGACCTCTTCGCTTGGAAACCAGAAGACATGCCAGGGATTGATGAAACCGTAATCACCCACAAACTAGCTATTGCAAGCAACGCCAAGCCAGTAGTGCAGAGGAAAAGGAAGCAGGGAGAAGAGAGAAGAGCAGCAGTAGATGAGGAAGTGGCGAAATTGATGAAGGCCCAGTTCATCAAGGAAATCAAATACCCGGAGTGGCTCGCTAACGTAGTCATGGTAAAGAAAAGCAACGGGAAATGGAGGATGTGCGTAGATTTCACCGACCTTAATAATGCTTGCCCCAAGGATCCTTATCCCCTGCCCAGCATCGACAGGCTCATAGACGGAGCCTCAGGGTACAAAACCCTCAGCTTTATGGACGCATACTCTGGTTACAACCAGATCAAGATGAATGCTGCAGACGCACCAAGTACCGCCTTCATGACGAATACCTGCAATTACTTCTACAGAGTCATGCCATTTGGCCTCAAAAATGCAGGCGCCACCTACCAGCGCCTAATGGACAGGGTACTTGCACAGCAAATTGGAAGGAACTCGGAAGTATACATCGACAACATGGTAGTCAAGACCCCTGAAGAAGGAAATCACAGCAAGGACCTTGCCGAGATCTTGTCTTCGGTTAGAAAGTATAACATGAGGCTCAACCCAGCAAAATGTTCTTTTCGTGTTCAAGCGGGGAAATTCTTGGGATTCATGCTAACAAGGCGCGGAATAGAGGCGAACCCAGAAAAATGCCAAGCAATAATAGACATGCGGAGCCCGACATCGGTAAAGGAAGTACAGCAGTTAACTGGGCGAATAGCCGCGCTATCCAGGTTCCTATCCTGCACCGGAGAAAGATCCTGTCACTTCTTTGCAGCACTCAAGAAGGGAGAAAGGTTTACATGGACCGAACAATGCGAAGAAGCGTTCGGCAAATTGAAAGAATTCTTGGCATCGCCACCTATGTTAGCACGCCCTCAGCAAGGCATACCCCTATTACTATACCTCGCGGTATCAGATAACGCTTTGAGATCCGCCTTGGTACAAGAAGTAGAGGGCGAGGAAAGACCCGTCTATTTTGTTAGTAGGACACTCAGAGGGGTGGAGCTGATATATCAGAAGCTTGAGAACCTATCTTTAGCAGTGGTAGTAACTGCCAGGAGACTCCGCCAATACTTTCAAAGCCACAAGGTAATAGTTAAGATAGATTATCCCATCAAACAGGTACTCAAGAAGCCAGACCTAGCAGGGCGAATGGTGGCGTGGTCGATTGAGTTGTCAGAGTTTGACATGACATACTCACCAAGGGGGAGTATCAAATCACAGATATTAGCAGACTTCGTCCTCGAGATGACCTCCCCCCCAGAAGAGGAAGACAATCTACCCTGGACTCTCTCAGTAGATGGCGCCTCAAACATAAGGGGAAGTGGCGCAGGCGTAGTCCTAGAAGGACCCGATGGAGTACTCATAGAGCAATCACTACGTTTCGCCTTTAAGGCAAGCAACAATCAAACAGAATATGAGGCTCTTATAGCAGCAATGAAGCTGGCAAGGGAGATGGAAGTTACAGATCTACGGCCAAAGAGCGATTCACAACTAATCACCAACCAAGTATCTGGAGAATATCAAACAAAAGACCCACAGTTGGTAAAGTACCTAGAGAGAGTACAAAGCCTGGCTTCGCAATTTAAACATTTTGAACTCATATACGTACCAAGGGAGCAGAACGCCAGGGCGGACCTATTGTCCAAACTAGCCAGCACCAAAAAACCAGGAAACAACAGAACCGTCATACAGGAAACAATAGCTAAACCAAGTGCGGAGACCGCCGGAATTCTTTTGGTGGTAGAAAGCAACGATTGGCGATACCCTCTGATCAGATATCTGCAAGACGAAGTTTTACCAGAAGAGAAGGAGGAAGCAACAAGGCTCAAAAAGACAGCAACCCACTACGCCATGTTAGGAGACAAATTATACAAAAGGGGATTCTCAATTCCACAACTGTTATGCATAGGCGAGTTGGAGTCACGGAGAATTGTGAAAGAAATACATGACGGGTCATGCGGAAACCACATTGGTGGAAGATCGCTAGCAGGGAAGGTCATAAGAGCATGATTCTTTTGGCCAACAATCCTCGAAGATGCAAGGAGCTACGTCCGAGCGTGTGACAAATGTCAGAGATACGCAAAGCTACACCACGCCCCAGGCGAACCCCTGAAGATGGTAATGTCCCCATGGCCATTCTACATGTGGGGAGTTGATATCTTAGGACCTTTTCCCGCCTCACAAGGTCAGGTCAAGTTTTTGCTGGTAGCAGTGGATTACTTCACCAAATGGATCGAAGCGGAGCCAGTAGCAACAATATCATCCGAAAAGGTAATAAGCTTTTATTGTCAGAAAATTATATGCAGGTTCGGGCTCCCCAAGTTCATCGTCTCGGATAATGGGACACAGTTCACCAGTGAAAAAGTCATCCAATTCTGCGAAGGCTATGGCATAAGAAACACCTTTGTTTCGGTTGAGCATCCTCAAGCCAATGGACAGGCGGAATCAGCAAATAAAGTAATCCTAAAAGCCATAAAAAGAAAGCTAGAAAGGAGGGACAAAAACTGGGCGGAACCACTAACATCAATCCTTTGGTCCTACCACACAACAGTCCAGTCATCCACAAGCGAGACCCCGTTCAAAATGGTTTATGGAACAGATGCCATGATACAAGTAGAAATAGATCCCCCAAGTTGGAGGCGAGAAACGATAACAGCAGCGGAGAACAAAATGGCGCTCGAAGAAAATCTAGACTTGCTGGAAGAGGTGAGAGAAGCTGCACACTTCAGGGAGTTTGCAATGAAGCAAAGAGTTACTCGGAAATACAACACAAGGGTAATGCCCAGGAACTTCACGGAAGGCGATCTGGTTCTTAAGCGTCCAATGGGTAAAGATAAAGGTGGAAAGCTCGCCCCAAACTGGGAAGGACCGTTCAGAATACGGGAAGCATTCGGAGGAGGAACATATAGGCTGGAAACACTAAAGGGCGAGGCTATGCCTAGGACGTGGAACGTGTCAAACCTCAGGTTCTACTACAGTTGAACCATAGGGACAGCAGTAACATAGCTGTAGTTTATCATTCTGTCTGTCATTTTTTCAAGTTATTTTCAGTTGCCCAGTCATATACTTGTTTTTGAACTAATTCTATGAATAAATGGGACGATAGGACACTCTTTTCTCCTGCAAGGGCAGGAGTTTTTATCGAGGCCTATCGTCTGTTCTCAAAAATATTTCTCGTTCCTTAGAAACGCCATAACAAAGAAGCGTAAATATATGATGGCGATCCCACAAAAGGTTGAAAACCAAAAGCAAAATCATTTGAAATCGCCATATAAGACTAAGGCCTCGGCGAGCCAAATAAAAGATTAAGGCCATCATGTAAGACTAAGGCATTGATGTGCAAAATTATTCAAAGCCGCCATATAAGACTACGGCTTTGGCGAGCAAAATTATTTAAAGCCGCCATATAAGACTAAGGCTTTGGCGAAGTAAAATTATAAGGCCATCAGGTAAGACTAAGGCACTGATGTGCAAAATTATTCAAAGCCGCCATATAAGACTACGGCTTTGGCGAGCAAAATTATTCAAAGCCACCATATAAAACTACGGCTTTGGCGAGCAAAATTATCTAAAACCGCCACGTAAGACTACGGCTTTGGCAATTATAGAACCGTCGTCAAAGATAAGACATCGACATGTAACAGTTGGTTAAACGTCAAACAACAGCGTCGTCAAAAGAACAAAAAGAACAATAAATTGCGAATGGAACACATCGTTAGAAAACGCCAAAGCAAAATAAAACTTTATTAAAAAGCCACAATAGGCAAGAAAGAGTACATCACGCCCGCCAAAGTCAAAGGCTTACATCAAGAAAGACGAAAACAGAAAGAAACTACTAATCCCTAAAGGTAAAAAGATTACATCACTTGGAAGGTTCTACCCCCAAGGGCTTCATGTCCTTCCCTTTAGTTTCCACAGTAATCTGTGACCCACCATCTTCTTCAGAAGTGTAACCACTGGGATAAAACTCCTGAGGGTTATAAGTCTTCAAGAACACAGCATAATCTTCATCAATGTCGTCAGAACTGGAGGTATCCTGCGAAAGCGAGGGATTCTTCAACTTAACCTTCTTGGGGCCGTTTACAGGCTTGGATTTCGACGTGGAACCCTCCGCTTTCTTCTTACCTCTCTGAGTCCTCAACTCCACAACAGTGCTCCTCTTCGAGTTTTTTCTAGCCATTATAGAGCTATGAGTGAGTATCTGCAAAAACAAGAAAAGAAAGATCGTATATCTGCAAAATAAGAAGGGAAAGATCGTATTTATAGATCAAAACCCCGAAACCTAAAGTGGGTAACTGAACCTCCGCAATAAATGAAAAACAGTTACAACCACCTATTTATGGGGCGTTCGTTTCGAGGAAAGGAAAAACGGTCACTGGATTTTACCCCTTCAAAATATCAGTTTTCAAAATACGTGTTTTCGCCTACTCAACAACATTAAGATAAGACAACAAGTCAACAAAGAAAAGTTTTTAATACTTCAAAAGAGTCATATTACAAAGCCACCAAAGGGCGGTACCAAAAGACAAAATACAAATAACATTACAAAGGTTTTTAGAATTAACAGCAACCACGAACAACGGAAAATCCTACGCAGGGAGGTAAGGCACCAGTTTCCCATCTTCAACCTTTTTGAGGAAGTCCGCCTGCGCATGGACATCGCCATCGATATCGGGAAAGAGTGCCCTAACTTGCTGTATAGCAGCTCGAAAGCCAGCTACATATTTGCCAGCCATATCCTCTTTCAGCTCATCATTTTCTTCCTCCAGCTCCTTCAAATCGCCGTCTAGCCTATCTGCCGCCGCCTGAAGTTTTGACATGTCGTCATCTCGCCTGCCAGCATCTTTCCAAATCTTCACCAAGGCCACAATCATGGCGTTACGGGCCGTCCTCAAGTTCCTTTTATCCTTCCTTAAGGCCGAAACCTTCTTTTTCTCCCTCGCCAGACTCTTGTTAAAACCGGCTTGACTCTTCGCCAACTGATCAGCAAGGTCCTTCTCCAGATCCTCTTTGGCAGCGCCAACCTCTTTCTTCAGCTTCTCGGAGGCTTCCTTCTCTTGGCGAGAAAACACCATCTGATTCAGGGCCAAGCACTTCAAGCCAGTCCCAACCGCTAGCTTCCGAAGCTCCTCCAGGCTCATCGCGTCAAGGCGAGATGAATAACCCTTCAAATTGTCAGCCACGAAAGCGATAAGATCAAAATCCTCACTCCAAGTAGGAAGAGTCTCCTGTTTCGAACTCTCCCCCTCTCCTACAACTGAATTAACGGCCTCGCCCGAAGGTTCGACCGGCTTGGCAAACGCTGAAGCACGACTATGGGTCGTCCGTCCTCCCTTCACCAAAGGAGGGGGTATCAGAGTATGGGGCCCGTCACCTAAATCTACTTCCTCCCCCAACTTAGCGGCCTTGTTCGAAGTTGACACCGCCTCTGCCTTTCTTCCCCTCTTCAGATATTTTCCTCCAGCATCGCCCGCCACGACAACTTGCGATAACGGATCCAATGTAGCATTTGATGTGTCCAATTTTTGCTTCGCTCTAAGCAGACAGGAAGCGAATTCAGCATCAAAAATTGTCTTCATCTTTCCTGCAACAACGAGACTAAGAGTTAGCAGAAATCCCAAAGCAATGCGAAAATGAAAGAAAAAGTTGAAGTAATACTTACTCAAATAGTCAACAACCCCCTGAGGTTTTGTTTCAAGTTTTACAAGTTCCTTGGTATTAAGAATGCCAAAGGAGTCAAGAAAGGCTACCGTTTCCATCTCGAACGAAGACAAACGGGTAGTATCAGCACCCTTCACTAGCCTAGGGTTTGCAGACCAGTAGAAAGGAAACAAAGGGGCCCCATTACTATCATACATTACATCCGGGCAGTCAGGCCCCCCACGAATCCTAAAGAAGGAGTCTTGGTAATTTTTGAAGTTATTGGCGTACAAGGAAAAAAGCATTCTCTTAGGCAACGCGCATAGTGAGACAAGGCGGTCAATAGTAAAACTCTTAAGATGGTAAAAAGAAAAGAAGACACCAATGCTAGGGGTCAAACCCAGGGCGAGGCAGACAATCTCGTAGGCTTTTGCAAAACCCTAGCTATTGGGGTGCAGTTGAATAGGAGCAATGTTCAAAGTATGAAGCAAGGAAACTTCAAATTGAGTAAGAGGAAACCAGAGGTTAAAGGTTTGAATAACGATGCCATACATAAGGAAATAATGGGGAGGGTTCTCGTTAACTATGGTAGCAAGCTCCTGAGCATCCACAGGGTCCACGACGACGTCACACTCCTTACCGGAACCAGACAACTTGATGGCCCCCCTAAGGGTTTGGATACTATCCGGAGAATGGAATTTGGATTTGGTAAACATCGTGGCAGTAGAAGGTTCAAAGAGCACCAATTCCTTCCTTGTGAAAGACGATCGGGGAATTATTATACAATCGCTGTCGTCACTCTTAGAACTACTATCACTCTCTATAATCGGAAGACCTAGCATCTTCGTTAGATACCTATCTTCGTCGAGCGACCCATCCCTCCTAAGACAATGGAAATAGATCTGCCGCTCGAGAACGGACCCAAGAGGAGGAATCAAAGATGATCATCCTTCCTCGTCGCTTGGGTCACGAATGATAACCATAGCGAATAGAAGAAAAAATAAAAGAAAAGGTATAGGAGAGAAGGAACTTATACCTCAGAAATAGGGCGATCAGCAAGCAAGAAGGAGTCTACTCGGAAGAGGAAGACAATGAAACAATTGAAAGAATGAAGTAAAAGAATGCGAAGTATAGCGTATATAAAGGCATGAAAAACCGTTCGTTTGCCCAAAAAATAAAAGAAACTGAACCGTTCTAATACCCATTGGGTAATGACGTGAAGTCAGACACGTTATTGACACGTGTCTCAGAACAAGGTAAAAGGGAAAATATAGGGAATGACTTCACAAATCAACTTTTATTCATCATCAAACATCATTTATTATTACAAACACTCAAAACAGACATGGAACATTAAACATCACTTATTATTACAAACATTCAAAACAAGACATGGAAAAGAGTGAAAAAACCCTAAACAACGAAATTAAGCAGCACACAAAAAGAAAAGTATGTAGGCTAAGCTTGATTAGCAGCCTCCCTAGCGCTGTCCCAAAGTTCCTCAATCTTCCTGCGACATTCTCGGGCAACCTCCAAATCGCCATGAACATTAGAGGCGTCAACGGCTTGAGTTCGCTGGCGGTCTTGAAGCTCCAATAATGTGCGACGTTTCGCCAGCAACTTGGCGATATCGTCCCTGATATCCTTCTCCAGCTTATGTTTCTTTTCCTTCAGTTGCTCGATCTCCATCTGCATCTTGGCGAGCTGATGCTTAATAGAATCTTCCTCATCAAAGGAAGCCGCCAGGGTACCCTCGTACATGCGCATTCCTTCCTTCACCAGCCACATTTCGTCAAAGATCGCCGCGTTCGTCCTCTGACTGTGACACTGTGATTCCTCAACCGCAGAAATGAAGGGGAAATCTTTGATCATTCGGTCTCGCAACGACAACAAGCAATCAAGGAACTTGTGCTGAGGCGGAGTAAGCCGCCAAGAGTAATCACGAAGGTTTGTCACCATGGAGGCAAAATCTTCATAATCATCCATTAAATCTTCTGGATCCTGCAAAAGCAAAGATCTTAACGCATTAATTAGTGAAGTTACAGCAGGAGCCATGAGTAAGGAATGGGAATGAGAAATGAAGTTACGATCACCTGCCTTTATAAAGGATAGGAACGGCAACGCCTAGCTCTACGAGGAAGGAGAGAATATCGGACGCATAAGTTTCAAATTTGTTGCTCCATCCCCAAAAGTTACGCGCAAACGTGCCTGAAAAATAGAATTAGCCCAACAAATACAAGCTTATCAGCATTACGCCTCCTCAGAGCCTTGTGCTTTGGGGGCTGTGTACCGGAAAAAATAATTCAGGCCCAATTGACAAGAGGCCCAGTTTACCACAACCCGATCCGCCTACATCAGGCTCATATCGCCACCAGCACGTGCCCCCCACGTGGACCACGATCTCCCTCTAGAACTGACTATCACACGTGAAAAACGTGGACAAATGGCGGTTACAAGGAGTGGCGCCAAATATACCCCCCATGAGGGATCATGGAGCCTAAAGGTAACCGCCACACACCCCACTACCTGAGGACAGATCATGGGATCGTGGGCCGGAGAGAAACTACTTCCCTAGCTCTATAAATACAACCCTCAATGCAATTAAAAACTTAAGCAATATCACAATTACACACCATTGCATAATCAAAGTACTTAGAAATATACACCCCCTAGTGTTCTATCAGGAACAGCATCAGACTCTGAAGAGACATCTAAGTCAGAAGTAAAGAAGTCAGAGGTTCTGAATGTTAAAACCTCAAAACCAAAGACTTCCAAACCTCGGACTAATGTCAGATCAAAAGAAGCTCTGATACACACTAGAGCTAAGTCTAAGAGTTATCCAAAGCCCAAAACATTTTCAAAAAGACCTGATAACTCTAGAACTTCTGAAAAATCTTTCAAACAAAGATCACCTAAGGCAATTAAGACTAACTCCAAAGGACCCATAAAAGTATGGGTACCAAAGTCTGAGATTGTATTTGCTTCAGATCTGCACTCTAAGAAAGCCAAAGCAGCAGTCCTGGTACCTGGACAGTGGTTGCTCACGACATATGACAGGAGAAAGGCATATGTTCCAAACCCTAACTCTGAAAGAGGGAGGCACTGTGGGGTTTGGAGGAAAACAAAAAGGGAAGATCATTGGGACAGGTACAGTTGGTAATTCTTCTTTATCTATCAATAATGTTTGGCTAGTTTATGGCCTTACACACAATCTACTGAGAATTAGTCAATTTTGTGACAGTGGATTTGTGGTGATGTTTGATAAAGATGCATATACTGTAACTAGAGATTCTGATAAGTCTGTAGTATTCAGAGGCCTAAGGAAAGGCAATGTTTATAAGGTAAATCTGTCAGAACTCACAAAGCAAAAGATAGTGTGCCTACTGTCTCTGAGTGATGAGAAATGGGTTTGGCACCAACGCCTAGGACATGCTAACTGGAGATTAATCTCTAAACTCAGCAAACTAAGTCTGGTTAAAGGCCTATCCAATCTCAACTATCACTCAGATGCTCTGTGTGGTCCTTGTCAGATTGGGAAAATATCTAAGACCTCCTTTAAACCTAAAAACATTGTCTCTACTTTAAGACCTCTTGAATTGCTTCACATTGATTTGTTTGGTCCTGTAAGTACAGCCTCAATCAATGGGAAGAAATATGGACTTGTCATTGTTGATGATTACAGTAGATGGACATGGGTTAAATTCTTACGTGTAAAAGATGATGCATATGATGTGTTTAACATCTTCTGCACATAAGTACAGAGTGAGAAAAGTCTTAAGATTCTGAAGATCAGAAGTGATCATGGTGATGAGTTTGAAAACGAACCATTTGCAACTTTCTGTGAAGACCATGGAATTATCCATGAGTTCTCTGCTCCTAAAACACCACAACAAAATGGTGTTGTGGAGAGAAAGAACAGGTCTTTACAGGAGATGGCAAGAACCATGATGCATGAGACTAAACTTGCTAAGTACTTCTGGGCAGAAGCTGTGAATACAGCTTGTTATATTCAAAATAGGATCTATATCAGACCTATGTTGAATAAAACAACATATGAACTCTTTAAAGGAAGAAAACCCAACATCTCTTACTTTCATCAGTTTGGTTGTACTTGCTACATCTTAAACAATAAGGTCTATAAAAAGAAATTTGATGCCAAAGCTTGTAAGGGAATCTTTATAGGTTACTCTGAATGCTCAAAGGCATACAGAGTGTATAATTCTGAAACTAACACAGTGGAAGAATCTATACATGTAAGATTTGATGACAAAGAGCCTGACAATAAAATGTCAGAGCAAGATGATAGTTATGCAGAAGTTCCATATCAACACAACTATCCAGAAGCTGAGAAAACATCAGAAGCAAATGAAACTTCAGAAGCTGAAATGGAAGTAATTTCTGAAGAAGCATCTCCCATAGAAGCATCTGAAGAACATGATGATATCTCAGAAGATGAAATGCAAGCAAATGCTGAAGCCCCAAAAAGGAAGTTCAAATACAAATCATCACATCCAGAAGATCTTATTCTTGGAAACAAAGAAAGTCCAAGAAAAACAAGATCATCTTATCAACAAAGTGATTCTCTGTTGGGACTTATATCTATGATTGAACCCAAGAATGTTGATGAAGCCTTAACTGATGATGGATGGATAGTGGCAATGCAAGATGAACTTAATCAATTCCAAAGAAATGATGTATGGGACTTAGTACCAAGACCAACACACAAGAACATCAATGGAACCAAATGGGTATTCAGAAATAAACTAAATGAACAAGGTGAAGTTGTTAGAAACAAAGCTAGACTTATAGCACAAGGCTACAGTCAGCAAGAATGCATTGACTTCACTGAAACATTTGCTCCAGTTGCAAGACTGGAAGCAATCAGGTTACTGCTATCTTATGCTGTTAATAATGGAATTACATTATATCAAATGGATGTTAAGAGTGTCTTTCTAAATGGTGTTATCACTGAAGAAGTGTATGTCAAACAACCACCAGGTTTTGAGGATCTAAAAAATCCTGAACATGTTTTTAAACTTAAGAAATCACTCTATGGTCTCAAACAAGCTCCAAGAGCTTGGTATGAAAGACTGAGTAATTTCCTTTTAGAAAATGGTTTTCAAAAAGGTCAGATTGACAATACACTATTCAGAAAGACAACTAAGAAACACATCTTAATTATTCAAATATATGTAGATGATATAATTTTTGGTTCAACTAATGCTTCTCTATGCAAGAATTTCTCCAAGCTCATGCAGGATGAATTTGAAATGAGCATGATGGGTGAGCTAAAATTCTTTCTTGGAATCCAAATCAACCAAGGAAAAGATGGCACTTACATTCATCAAAGCAAGTATACAAAAGAGCTTCTGAAGAAGTTTAATCTTGAAGACTGTAAGATAATGTCAACACCCATGCATCCTACAAGCAGCTTAAGCAAGGAAGAAATTGGTAGCAAAGTGGATCAGAAGCTATACAGAGGTATGATTGGTTCTTTACTCTATCTAACAGCTTCTAGACCTGATATTTTATACAGTGTATGTCTATGTGCAAGATTTCAATCAGATCCTAGAGAACCTCATCTAACTGTTGTTAAGAGGATCTTTAGATATTTGAAAGGAACAACTAATCTAGGACTTCTTTATAAAAAAATCCCTATATAGTAAGCTAGTTGGATTCTGTGATGCTGACTATGCTGGAGACAAGATTAAGAGAAAATCCACTAGTGGAAATTGCCAATTTATTGGTGAGAATCTCATATCTTGGGCCAGCAAGAGACAAACAACTATTGCTTTGTCTACAGCAGAAGCAGAATACATCTCAGCTGCTAAATGTTGCACACAGCTTCTCTGGATGAAATATCAGTTAGAAGATTATAACATAACTGAAAGTAGTATTCCACTCTATTGTGATAATACTGCTGCCATTCATTTATCTAAAAATCCAATTTTACATTCCAGAGCTAAGCATATTGAAATTAAGCATCATTTTATAAGAGATCATGTTCAAAAAGGTACAATAAATATTCAATTCATTGATACTGATCATCAATGGGCTGATATATTTACTAAACCTTTAGCTATTGAACGATTTGATTTTATTAAAAAGAATTTGAACATGCATTTTATCTCTGAAGAAAACTAGCTCTGAGATGTAAAATAGAATCAGGGTCTGAAACTTCTTCAGAGTCTATAACGCTCAGAGCCTCTAATGAGAAACTCTGAGTGAAGGAAGTTCTGAAGAATAACAGGTTCTGATGAGGAGTAAGATACGAATGAGTCAGGCCCTGAAATAAGCGAAAGTGAAACGTTTTGTACTAGTAAGTGTAAAACAGTTGTCCTTACGCGTGTCAGTTTGTTATCTTCTCTCTTGCACGTGTCTAGTTTCTAATTGGATGGAGAACAGTTAATGATGAATTTACAGTTATTACAATTTAAATTTAATTTTAAAATGTTCGCGCTCCCTCCTTTGTTTTGTTTCTGCTCTGTGTGTGCTTATTACTTGCTATATATAGTCACTTCACTCACATAGCACAATTTTTTACACAAATCACTACCTACACGAACCCTAAAACTCAGAATTCAAATCGCTCTCATCTTCTCAAAAATTTCTGCAATCATGACTGCTCAACCTTCTCGTGTCATCATTCAACAACCTTTCAACCCAAAATTACCACCAGTAATTGATCTAAACTCTCAAGCAACTCTAACTGTACCCCAAAATTCAAACGACTGTGGAAGAGAAGCTATGGAATTTCTCACAGAAAAGTTTGTGGATTTTGAAAGCTTGAAGGTAAATGGTATTGACATTCAGAGTATATTCTATGATCAACAATGGAAGAATTACTTTGAATGCTAAATGGATTTGTTTATTACGACATTGTCAAGAACTTCTGGAATAAAGCAACGGTTTTTGATGAGTTTAGCGCTGATGAGGAAGTCAGAAAGATAGTAGCAAATGACAAGTCTCTGAAGGGAAAGACAAGAGTTCAATTAGGCTTAAGACCCTTCAAAGGTAAAGAGATTAGGTCTAATCTGTTGGGAATAAATGTGTTGATTACTCAGGAGCATGTGGCTAAGGTTCTGGGACTAGATAACGAGGGTGAGAATGTTAATCTGTACAAGCTGAAGAGTAAGTACCTTGAAAACATCAAACAAGATCTTTTCCCCTCTGGCACGAAAGAGCGTGATTTTGGGAAAGCAAAGTGTATGAAGAAGGAATTTCACTTTGCCTTCAAAGTTTTTCTGGCCTCTATCATCACAAGAGATGGAGGAAAGGATGCAATCTCTCTACCTCACAAACATTTTCTGTGGTTTATGTTCAAGAGAGTTAAGATAAATTTGGCTCAGTTGATCTTTGATCACCTCTGCACGTGTATCAGTGAGAGCCATCATAAACCAAAAGTAACTCTTCATCACCCAAGGTTAATTTCAGAAATTATTCGTCAAACTCAACTGATAGAGATTATCAGAACCAAGGAAAAGCTAAGAGTCTTCTGCACTGCAAAGTTTGATGCAACCATCTTAGTGAATATGCAGATGGTTAAGAAAGAAGAGTTAAAGAAGCCAGAACATCCTCTCAAGAAGGTCTGGGAGAAGTACTTCTGGTGTGATGGATTTCCAACCATTTCAGAACATGACAATGATGAAGTCATTGAAAATTTTCTGGAAATGGTCAGAAAAGAAAGTGGAGAATATGTGGATACAAGCATGGTAGTCGATGTACCAGATTGGGATATCTTCAATGGTCCCAAGGACATCACAAGATCAAGAAAGAAGCCTATTGTGTTTGAACAAGCTATGATTGAGGAAGAGGCTGAGAATGCAAACGAAGAGCATGGTGAAGACTCTGAGGAGGAAAGAAATGAAGAGCATGTTGATGAGCTGGTAGACACCGCTGAGGAGACAATTGAGGTCTCTAAGACTCAAAAGGTTAGAACTGCTGAAATAGCCCAAGAGGCAAACACTGAAAAGGAAAGGAGAAGCAAGAAAAGGAATGAAAGGCCTCCAGCTTCTGAAGACGACAAGCCAGTAAAAGCTGCTAAAAGATCAAAGTCTCTAGCCAAGAAGCCCTCAAAGAAAGCTGCTTCTAAAGGTAATGTTTCTGAGCCTAATGTTAATAGCAAGTCTGTAGCTCAAAATTTACCTACTCCTAGTCCAACCATAGATTTATCAAAACCTATCTCTGTGATTTTACCGAACCAAAATCAACCAACAATACCAATTTCATTATCATCATCATCATCATCATCTGAAGGTACTCTCACTGACTCTAGCAGTGAAACCATTTCAGAAATCATCAAGAGGGCACCTAAACCAAAACCAAAATCAAAGCCCAAACCCAAAACCAAAATCTCTGCACCCAAGGAAGTTGTTGCTGAAGACACTTCCTTCTTAGATCACCTTACACCACATCTATCTGGTGATGCTTTCACTCACTCAAATCTCAACTCACCAAACCATCCCATAAACAAGTTCTTGAATGTGACTGCTGAAACACTTAAAAAACCAGTAGTTCAAGAACCTCCCATTATCACTGCTCAAACACCACCCCCACACTCTGTTGCTCCTGAACAAAATAATCCAAACACTATCAACACTTCTGAACCTGAGAAACAAACACCTCAGAATGTTGAAATGCCACAACCTGAACCACACACTCCTCCACCCTCTGACCAATGTGATGACATTCCCTCTGACAATCAAGAGCATCACATTCCTACATCACCCACACCTTCTGAAACCCTTGAAAATACACTCCCTTCATCACCCCTCTCTTATGGTCCAAACTATAAACCTCTGACCATAGATGAACTAAACCTACCCACTGATTTTGCTCTACCCATTCTTGAGGCTCTGTTAAAAGCAGACATAAATGTTAATGATGACATAATAACAACCTCAAAGAACCCCCTTGATGAACTGAGAAAAATCAAAATCATTCCTCTCAAAAGAAAGAGACCTGAACCCATCATTCCCTTCAACAGAAATCAGCCCTTCTTTAATCCAAACTCTGAACCAAACCTTGAGCTCTTAGACAATGCTATTAATATTAGTCTTAAGAAATTTAAGAGCATGGAAGAAGAAGTACTGATATTTCCCTCAGATGTTGATGCTAAGATCAGGGAATTAGAACAGAAATTCAGTCAGTCTCTGAGGCTCTTGGGAGGATATGTGAAGAGCAAAATTCAAGGTAGAGGGATGACTGCTGTTACTCAGATAATGGAAGCTGCTGAACGATCTCATGCTCCAAGGCTCACTTTCTTTAACCATGAAGAAGAGTGTCAACAGTTAGAATTTCAAGCTGCTGTGAATGAAAGCATAAGAACATCACTGGAAGCAGCTAAGAGATTGATAGCTGAGGAGATTGAATATGTTAGCAGGGTATTTGATGCTGAGCAGGCTAGGATAGCTGCTGAAGCTGAGACAAAGAGATTGGCTGAGCAAGAGGCTCTAAGGATGCTGGTAGAAAGGGCTACTAGAATTGCTGAAGTTGAAACTCATAAGCTCCGTGAAGCTCAAGAAATGGGTCCACAACAGGGTGAGGACACCATAATGCTTGATCAGATGTTAGATGAGCATGAGCAAGGTTCTGATAGGGGCAAACATCTTGTGATTGACACTACCCCTCCAACCTCTCCAGTCAGATCCACCAGAGACTCTGGATCTTCATCTATTCCTCCAGCTGTTCAAACAACATTAGATGAAATGAAAGAAGAGATGAAGAATGAAATAGATGAACTCGGAGCGGATATGAGGTCTGATATGAATGCATCCACTGAGGCCACCAACAAAAAGCTTGATGAGGTGATGGACTTTTTGAAGACTCTGGCCAGTCAAATGCGAAAACCTTAATTTTTTCTGTTTGAGCACAAATTTTATTTGTTAATGCTTCTGTTTTGTAATCTCTTGGATAATTTCTTCTTTTGATTTATGAATTTATTAGTTATCCATACTTGATTGTCTGTGTGTCTGCATGAATGTTTATTTTATTTTTGTTTTTCAAAATTAAAAATATATTCACTTATTATGTCTGATACTCTTGTGGATTATGAACCTAGAGTAAGGTGTTGAAGAACATCTTGTTTTTAAACTTATATAGGATTTTGAAAACCTAAGGTTCCCCCACATCAGTATTCCTGTTTACTCATGAAAATACATGCAAGAAAAATAAACAATTTAAAAGCAAGAAATTTTTTATTAATTGATGCAAAGTCCTATTACATGGATAGTGAGAAAACTACTTAGACTCTACATCAGATTCAGCCTCTGACTCTTCTTTCTTGGGCACTTCTGGCTTCTCAGCAGAGCTTGCATCAGAAAGAGAGTCAAAAATGGCTCTGTGGATCTCAGGGTCTGAGTACTCTTCCTCAGGATCATATGTTCTAAGGAACTCTGCATAATCAGAATCTATTTCATCAGAATCTGATATCTCAATCACTTGCTTGGGTGTTTCTTTTGGCTGCTTGTTTCTTCTTGGGCGTGAAGATGTTGCTTCCTTCTTGATCTCTTTCTTTGATCCTGAAGCTTTCTTCATTGCTTGATTTTCAATTGTATGCTTGAAAATATATTTTTTGATTATTCGTTGTGAATAAAATGAGAAGAATCATCTCCTTTTATAATGCTTTCAAACTCTCATGTCTACTTGGTAATCAGCAAAGTTCATTCAATTGAACATAATTGTAACCACTCATTGACTTGACGGTCTTGAGGAAAGCGTTATTTGACTTAATTCTTTTGTTTTTCGTTACTTTTTGATTAATGACAAAAGGGAGAGTAAGAATAGCGTTAAAATTAATGTTAATTGATTTTTTAAGAATTGAAACTGTTATACTCATATGTTATGAATCAACTTCTATCCCTTCTGAACTAACGCTTATATGATTCATTCTGGACTTTATTGAAAGGGGAGAAAATTTTAGATTTGAAATACATTTTCATAGATAAAATGAGAGAAGCTTGCAAACCTTCTCTGAACATTATCAGACTCTGAAGGAAGAGCTTACAAACCTCTGCCTCTGAGAGTCAAATATGAAAATTTATTTCAAGTTAATAAATTAACTCTTAAACTGTTTTAATTAATTATGGATAAGACTTAGGGGGAGCTTACAAACCTAACCCTATGGATTATCAGACTCTGGGGGAGATTCCAAACCTCTGAAACCTGAAGTCAACATAAATAATTAAATCAACAACAATTGAATTTTAATGCTTTAGTTTGTCATCATAAAAAAGGGGGAGATTGTTGGAACAAAGTGGGTCTGACATAAACCTCAAAGTTTTTAATTGGTTTTGATGATAACAAAGTATTAAAATTGCAATTGGTATTACTAATGATTGTTCTAGTGTGCAGAATTATAAGTTAAAATTCATTCAGAAACACTACGAACAAAAGCAGAGAAGCCAAGTTAAGAAGCTCTGAAAGCTTATCGCTGATCATCAGAAGCTCAAAATTCAAGATCTGAAGTCAGTGGCTTTGAAGATAAAAGCCAGACTCTGAGAAGCTCAGAAGCTGAAGACCTTAAGAAGCTACACTACAGACTCTGAAGCAAAAGGAATTTGCGTCACTCAAGAACTGACAGAATCAGAACCAATGATTGAAGAACAATCTTCTTTAGGACTCTGTCATATCCACAGGAAGGAATATTCGTTGGTACAACGTTAACCTTATCCATAAGTGGAGCGCATTTGAGAGTTGTACGACTGTACTATTATTACTCAAAATGGTTGAGTGATATTTCAAATTGCAAGGTAGTGGAATTGGATTTCCTTACCAAAGAAGGCAATGTACAGCTATCAAATTGTATGAGCAAATTCCAGCTGGCACCTTATCTCTCTGCAACGGTCATCACTCTCCATTCAAGTATAAATAGAAGACTCAAATGGAAGAAATGACTACCGTTCTATTACTGCGTTTAAGACTCTGAAACATTCTGACATTACAGCTTCTATCTGTCATTCTTAGTCTTAAGGCAAAACTGTGTTGTATTTTGTAAACACCTCTGATAGTATATCAAGTGTTCATTAACATTCATTCTTATTCTTAAGTTTGTTTGAGAAGTCTCTTGTTAGTTGTAACTTGAGCATTAGAGAAGTCTCTTGTTAGTTGTAACTTGAGCATTAGACAAGTCTCTTGCTATTGTGCTTGAGCATCTTGTAATCTTATAAGATTTTAGTTAGAAGCCCTTGGAAGTGCAAGGGGACTGGACGTACTCTCGTTTTGTGAGAGGAACCAGTATAAATTTCTGTGTCTTTCTTTCTCTCTCACTGCCTCTTAACTGTTTTGTGTTTAATCCGCTGCAAACTTAGTTTTTATTTAAGAAAAAGTTTTAACTTTTAAAACACAATTCAACCCCCCCTCCCCCTTCTTGTGTTTTTCCACCTTCAGAACCAACTAATAATTGATAAATCCACATTAAAATTTGTTACATAAAAGAATTGTCAATAGTGACATCAGAATATAATAATGCATATTGCCGAAGAAATAAACCAAAAGAATAGAAGTTATGAAATGAACATTGAAGATTATGACGGCAAAAAAAAAATCTAGTTTTGTGTGAATAATGACAACAATAAAAAAGTCTTGGGAAGTTTGAGAAAGTCTGATTTTTTATGAGATTGTTGAAAAAGTCTGGTTTTTTATGAGATTGTTGAAAGAGTCTACTTTATATATTTTTAATTAAAAAGTTTCAGACTTTTTAAAATCCGTAAATTTTTGGATACCAAGATACATTTTATAAATTCTAAAAAATCATCATTCGTTAGTTGGTTCAGTGGTAATTAACGTTGAACTTGGTAAAGAGGATCACAGTTCGATCCCTGCAACTACAATCAGAAGGGGGCTGAAACAACTTGATGCATCAGAATATCAACTTGATGCATGATTAAACTGGTGCTGAAATCCAAAAAAAAATCTCAATTCAATATTAGCATATTTTGTTGCCTTAAAAAAAATTCTTGATTATCATAATTGAATACTACGAGTCTTATTTAAATTTTATAAAAGTTTTGATTGAATACCACAAGATTTTTCCTCATAAAAAAGTCTTTTAAAAATTCTTTAAAATTTCAATCCAATACATCCTCTTAAAAAAATTATTTTTGACAAAATAAGAAAAAATACAAGTATTTTGATACAACGAGATTAATGCTAGCAACAAATCGAGTGAACTCGGACAAAGTTTGAGACTCGATTTCACAATTAGTTTATTGGACTAGGTTTATGAACCAAATAAATCGAACATAGTTAAAAATTAAGTTCGTTAATTAAATGAGCTGAAGTATTTTTTTTACGCATTGAACTAAACTTAAGCTATATATAATTTGACTTTTTTTAATCACGAGATGACTTGTTTATATATTACACTTGAAAAATATTTTGCTAATTTACATATATATATATATATATATATAATACTTAAAAAAAAGACACTTTTGAGTTATGTGGTTTTTTATTAAAAATTGACATAAATTACAATTTATTTATGGATCTATAATTTATCTATTTTTAACTTTAGACAACTTTAGAATTATGTCGTTTGAGCTAACGAATTGAACCGAGTTGTTTGTGAACTCAAATGAAGTTAATTTCGAGTTAGAGAAAAAAGTTCGCGTTGAACTCTTGAGTTGAGTTTCGAGCTGAAAATTAACTAAACCTAATGAGTCGAATCGAACTGCTCGCGAACTTTAAATGAGTTGAACTCGAGCTGAAAAAATATTTTGTGTCAAACTCAAACAAATGTTTCGATCTGAACAAATTCCTATCAAATCGAGTGAAGCTATTAATGGTTTAATCTCCCATGCTAAATTAGAGCGCGATTTAGCACTTAACATGACCATATTAACAAAACTTGAAGAAAAATGTTGAGTTTAATTTTGATACTTTACATGGTCAACAAATCATAATCAATCATATGTCTAATTAGAAGTAATCAATTAAAGTCAAACATTTTTAATGATTTGTCGATTACGATCAATTGACGGGATAAATTATTGTAAGAAACAATGTTAATTGAATAACTTAATAGACTGTTGCACATATTATTACTCTTGCTGAATCCATTGAAACCTAAATATATTGTGTTCTAGTGACAAGTTTTCATTCAAAGCCATTAGAAGCACTATTTAAAGGCTCTCTTTCTATTATGAAGAAGAAAAAATATCAATATATTAAAGTATAATAAAATAAAAGAAAACAGATGGGAAAAAAAACCAATTTATTTTTCCTATTGACCAAAATGGAAAACACACCTTTCTTTGTATTGTAAATTCTAAGTATTTTATCATTTGTCAGTTGTCACCAATGAGATTATTAGAATGAGTTTATCACTTTAATGTTCTCTGTTCTCCAAGAAGAGTCCACTGGTGGAAGTTGATATTTATCTGGTTTCAATGCCAATGAAAATTCAGGCAATGTTGGAGCTGTCTCCATGATCCTGAAATAAAAGTAAATTATAATATTTGTTTTCGATCGAGTAAATAGTCATTTTGGACTCTAAATAGTCATTTATTACCCTACTTGTGTCATCCACATCCCATAAGACTTTTCTGTATTTCCCTCATCAAGAATCAAACCATGACAATATTATGCTGCAGCCTGGTAACATCATTACAACAATCATTTTCACAAACATCATTCATATAACTTGCTTTTGCTGAATCCCTCTTATACTCATTCCTGAATTACGTATGAATATGCAAAATTTATCATCGGATGTATAGGGATCGCTTCCATGACAGCATTAGCGAAAGTCACCCTTCCCACAAAAGATAGTTGATTCCCCTTCCACGCCACCAGCTTGCTTTTAACTTAATCGATTAAGTACTGAAAATCCCTGCTTCTAGGGCTCTTACATGTAAGCGAAACTCCCAAATACCAACTCAATTCTTTTGCTTCCTTAAAACCAGAAATATTGATAAGCATTATTCTCATTTGCTCATGAAAACAAGAATATTGGTCTTCTCATTGCTAATACTTTGTCACAATAACTAAATATGTCTATTATTTACTAGTATTTTACTTAAATAAATTAAGCTTTTAAATAAGTTTATTAGAACTATTACTAGTTTTTATTTATTTTGTATTTATAGGACTTGATGCTTAGAAAATATGAAGAAATGAATGCATTTGATGCATTTTTCGGTGCCTTAGTGATTAAGACTCCATTTATGATACTGGAATCCCTTCCTTAATGATAAGAAAGTGGATTTTCAATGCAATTAAGTGTTGGTCGTGGCAAAAAGGCAAAGAAAACCGGTACTAAATGCTGAAGAAAATGAAAAGTCAAGTTATGTCATCAACTGAGCTTGTCACCGTCGTGTGGGATCTTACCACGGTCGTGTCAGGCAAGTCAAAAGCTAGGAATTTTGTTCAGACCCAACAAAGGCATTTGACAGTTTTTGTCTTTTCATTTCCCTTTTTAATGTCCATTATTTGTAATAAAACCCCAATAAACGAGGATAGCTATGAAAATCAGAGGCTTAAGGCTATAAAATAGAACCATATTTCTTTGTAAAAGCCAAGCTCCACCTTTGTAAATAAATTTCAAGTATCAATAAAAGTTCTTAGTTTTATTTCTTGTGTTCTAGCTTAGTTAAGGAACCAAAAGAAAAAAGGAAAAAAGTTCATAACCTTGATCTACACAATAGTAATACAAGAAGCAACTACTTGTATAGCTTTGGAATCATTTGTAAATACCTGAAATATTTGTACAGGTTCCGGACCTCTGTAACGGCCACTAGGACTTCACCTTGGCTTTATAGTGATAGCAGGAAAGTGGCAGCAGTACAGAGGCAACATCTTTGCATATTCCACCAATCATGCTTTCATCAACAGGTTCAATTTCTTTTTCAATTGCAACAAAAGATTCATGTAGAAATATGATCAAAACAAACACATTGACATTATGCAACTAAATCAGTTGACTACAATAGCCAAAGCTGGACACATGCAGCTCGTGTTGAAACTCAGAGTTGTTGCACTTACTGATATAGCGAAAAACACATGCTGCTTCTGTGATTCTTCACATATAACATACATTCTGGAGGCATTCTTATGCATTAACTTGTAAAGGGCGTTTTATGTCTTTCACTGATCATGCTAAATTTATTTTTCCTCTCAATCTGGGTTTTATTAAGAGCATTTGCAACACTAGGGCAAATAGTCTATAATTGTTAAGTTATTTGTAAGACCTTTGGAAAATGTGAAATAGGACTTGCTATAAAAGAGACAAGAAACATACTTTGTTGTACATCAGAAACAAAAACCGTAGAATCATGTAGAAAATAGAATTATTGGTGACATCAATTATGCAGAAAATAGACCCTACAAAAAATGCAAGTTTTAAACTCTAAGCCTAGTGACCAAACAACTTGAAGACCATTCCAGTTCTCAATATTTGTCTTTAATACAAATTTGAGAGTAGATTATGCAGCTGTAATGAGGCCTTAGTTACTCCTTAGACAGTTATTTAATGTAACCACAAGAACAATTAAAGTCGTTCTCAGCTTACTTGACTATATAAAGCATCTAGATATTAGCTATTGTTGATAAAAACAAAAACATTGGCTAGAGCAAGTGTAATACAATTAGTACAAAAGGAACCTAACAACCCTCCTATGACATCAATAATTTTCATATCCTACCAATTTCCCCGAAGATGGAACATGCCGATCAAGTAGTCGGGAAGTATAAACACACTTAGCCAAAAAGAAATAACAAAAGCCTTCTATCCATTGGGTGAAGCAACTACATAAATGAAATGATGAAACAATGTTGAAACAGAAATTCAAAATAATAATGTACAATTGACAGAAATCATTTCACGAAGAAGTTTCTCTGCCATATCATTATGCTTGTAAGATGTATATCCTGATGCCCAACTAAGTTCTCGATATATTGAGAAGCAATCAACAATATATAATGTGTAGTAGCTATCCACATAGTTGAAATGTTCATCTATTCTTGATAGGGATTATAATTCACTGATGTACTAATCAGTGTTTCAGTCTCTATGTTTTTTTTATGGCTCAAGTAAATCGTTCGATCCTTATGAGAGATTTAATTGCTTACCAAAATATTAGAAGCCTTCAGGAAGATAAGATGGGACAGCCCCAAAATTGCTTTACAAAAATACGGAGCTCCTGTTCTCAAACTTCAAGCCTTTTTTCAATCTCTAGTACTGGATTTCCAGAATATTCAACGTCAACTTCTATCCTCATTTCCATTGGAAGAACCCTCATTCCAATGTTTATTTCTTTCCAGAATATTTCACCTGCATACATAACTAGGGGAGTTATAAAATAAACTCTACAGATGTATAGAAAAAGACTAGCACTTGCACGTTATTACTATGTTAAGCAAAATAATTATAGTTTCATTTGCCATTATAAAACGTGTTTTGGAACAACCGGCAATATAACAAACTAATATAGAGTAGACCATGTTCCACAGCTTGATTTTTAAGCGAAATAATTCTCATCTCGTAACATGAAGAAAATAAACAGACTCAAAATCAACTGCATATGTTCATATGTATTCGACATTTGTATTTGATAGGACTCTAAAACAGTAAGGCAGGAATGAATCAACAAGTAATAGAGAATGAGATATCTGCTGTTGTTGAAGATATTGGCTAGAGGTGTAAAGCAATTAGTACAAACTCTACCCAACACATCTAGGCAAGAAAAAATATAATATTCTACAAATTTCACTCAAGTTGGAGCTCACCTAGTTGTAGTGTTAAAGTAGACCTCTCGCAATCATTTCACGAAGAAGTTTCTCTGCTTTAACATTTTCATCTTTTTCAAAGAGAGAAAGAATAAGTATTTCATAAGTTTTAGCATCCGGAATGCAACCATTGTCTTCCATTTTTGACAGCATGGTCAATGCTTCATCAAACAAACCCTTGTTAAGAAACAAATTTCAATGAAATCAGCAAACAGTAATTGTCCAACCTGTCAAATCACTTGCAAGATGGACTGCCATCTTATTCTTCTCACTACCAGGTCATTGAGACAGATTTGAGGAAAATGTTGTAGCAACATCTATATAGCTTTTAAAGTAGCAAATTATGGTTCAATTTAACTTAACTGGAATATCAATTCAATCTTTAAAGCAACTCCTATATGAATTACCAAGTCTTAAGTTCTTCAATTTTAAGCACTGTGTCACCATTTTGCTCCTTAGTCTCACTGTTATATAGGGGCTACTCCCTATGGTTCTATATATAAGCAAAATTTGACTTATAGATCCTATGATATATATATACAAGAAAATGTGCAGGTTAGGGCAAGTCCTCTCGGTGGTAACAGGCTAGCAGTCGTCTTATGGAATAGGAGTTCAGCGAAAGCAACGGTAACTACATCTTGGTCTGACCTAGATCTGGAACCAGGAACTTCGGTTGATGTGAGAGATTTATGGCTGGTAAGAGACATAGTTTGACTTATTTTGTTTTTAAGATGCCTGAATGCAGAGAATCAACGGACAAAGATGCCTATATATTTTGAGTTTTTGACTATTTATATTGAATTTTGCAGCATTCAACACAATCATCAGTTTCAGGAGACATATCTGCCGAATTATAATCACATGCTTGTAAGATGTATATCCTGACGCCCAACTAAGTTCTCAATATATTGAGAAGCAATCAACAATATAGAATGTTTAGTAGCTATCCACATAGTTGAAATGTTCATCTACTCTTGAAAAGATTCTAATTCACTATGTTACAGTCGCTATGTTATGTTTATCTCTCAAGTAAATCGTTCGAACCTTATACAAAATTTAATTGCTTACCAAAATATTAGAAGCCTTCAGGAAGATAAGATGGGACGGCCCCAAAATTGCTTTACAGAAATATGGACCTCTTGTTCACAAACTTCAAGCCTTGTTTCAATCTGTAATACTGGATTTCCAAAGTATCCAATGTCAACCTCTATGCTCATTTCCGTTGGAAGAGCTCTCATTCCAATGTTGATGTCTTTCCATAATATTTCACCTGCATACATAACTAGGGGAGTTCTAATGTGTTCACCGTAAAAAAATAGAGAAGAGCAACACTTATCTCATAGAAACCATAATACTTATCTCATCACAACCATAAATGAATGAAGTTTTCGGCAAAAAAACAAACAGGACAAACCCACATGTAAAATGCAAGCATTTTTGCAAAGTAATATCCTCCTCCATTCACTGACCACGTTGGAAAAAAAACCCTGAAAACAGCCAAGCTGCTACATGTTTTTGTTGATCTAGGGCAATACAGCAGATCGCTAAAGAAAATAAATAAATTATATAGATGTATTTTAAAAGAATAGCACTTACACATTATTACTATGTTAAGCAAAATAATTGTAGTTCCATTTGCACATATAAAATGTGTTTTGGAACAACCCGCAATGGAAAAGGTTGCTAAAAGGATATTACTATGAGTTAGCTATTATTATTATTATTATTATCAATATAACAAACTAATATAGAGTAGACAATGTTCCACAGCTTGAATTTTAGGCGAAATAATTCCCATCTCCTAACACGAAGAAAATAAACAGACTCAAAATCAACTGCATATGTTCATATGTATTTGACATTTGTATTTGTTGGGACTCAAACAGTAAAGCAGGAATGAATCATGAATCAACAAGTAACAGAGAATGGGAATGGAAAATGCAACTATATTAAGAATGGATAGTACAAACTTCTCCCTGCCTTCTCTCTCTAACACTTCCCGCCTATTGTCAGCCTACCCTTCCTCACTCATTACCATACTACACAATTTCTTATTTCTACAAAAGACTCTCCCTATTCAAGGGATAAAATCTATTAAGCACAAACACTTCTCAGATTAGGCATGTCCCGGTCCGACACCGACACAACACCAACACATATAATTACATTGAATTATGTCATTTTCTTAAATATATTTTTTTGTGTTGGCGTGTCAATGTATGTCACGACCCAATCTCTGGTCATGACCGGCGCACAGACCATCACTAACTAACCCTATACTTAGTCTGGCAAGCCTAATACACTATAGCAAACTTACTTATTTAAAATATAGATTTACTGAAATCATAGCTCGACAGAGAGGATCTCTGGTCCTACGTATCCCTAAGCGATTAGGGAATCAGAGCCACGTAGTTCTCTAAGGGTTGGTTATCTATCAACAAGGTATATAAAACTATCTCGTTTAATTCTATGCACATATACCACATTCACGTTAGCTCTTCATTGTGGCGAACGGTTATACCACATTATCTCTTCGTTGTGGTGAACGGCTATACCACATTATCTCTTCGTTGTGGCGAACAGGTATACCACATTATCTCTTCGTTGTGGCGAACGAATACCACATTATCTCTTCGTTGTGGCGAACGGCTATACCACATTATCTCTTCGTTGTGGCGAACGGCTATACCACATTATCTCTTCGTTGTGGCGAACGGCTATACCACATTATCTCTTCGTTGTGGTGAACGGGTACCACATTATCTCTTCGTTGTGGCAAACGGATATACCACATTATCTCTTCGTTGTGGCAAACGGATATACCACATTATCTCTTCGTTGTGGCGAACGGCTATACCACATTATCTCTTCGTTGTGGTGAACGGCTATACCACATTATCTCTTCGTTGTGGCGAACGGATATACCACATTATCTCTTCGTTGTGGCGAACGGGTACTACCAAAAGTAATTCAAATATGTGTACTATCTATAGATATTTCATTCATTTTACTAAAATCTAACTAGCAATTAGTTCATAGTCTATCATAACAATTCATGATTTTAATCATACTTTATTTCATACAATAAAGCCTCTATTAGCTTCAAAAGATTACCCATAATTCCAAATCAATTCCAAAACAATTTCAATAACAAATAGCTTATAATTAAATCATAACAAAATATGAATCTAACATACTATATTGAAGTCTCTGGTCATAATTTCTCATATCTAAGTTACTAATTTCTACTAAATCCAACCTAATGAGAACTCACCTAGATCATTTGATCACCAAACAAGAAATTGATGGAACTATTGAGCATCTTTGAGATTCTTCACTTTCCCCCAACCTTCCTAAACCCTTGCTTTATTCCGTCTCCTTTACCCTATGAGTGTTCTTGATTTGGTTCCTGTTATTCCCTTCAGTCTTCAAATCTTGGTTTTTTTTTTTTTTTACATCTTATAAGAGTTGGAATTGCTATAGGAATCAATATTTGGAATTGCATGGAAGGCACAAAGCTAAAGCTTCCATTGAAGAAGAAAATAAAAGAGCGACGAGAGTTCACTTAGAAAAGAGAAATGGGAGTATAAAATTCTGATTTTTTTTTTTTTTCTAATTTGTGTGGGTTATTGTTTTGGCTAAAATTGGTGTGTTCTTTGTGGATTGTTCTAGAGAAAAAAAAACTTTCTTTTATCTTTGGTTTTTATTTTTTTTTATTTTTTTAAGGACTCTCTAGACTTTTCTATCTTTTTCTATCTATACAATAATATTATATCCTCATTATTAATAGTTTATAGAAATTTATAATAATAATTCTCATTAATAAATAATAATTTCATAATAAAATAACATAGGTGTTTCTAACTTCCCCCTTTAAATG
Organism: Trifolium repens; assembly: GCA_030408175.1. Taxonomy (NCBI): domain Eukaryota; kingdom Viridiplantae; phylum Streptophyta; class Magnoliopsida; order Fabales; family Fabaceae; genus Trifolium; species Trifolium repens. The sequence goes on from CP125847.1 coordinate 15,768,918, forward strand.
TTCTCATTTACAAATATACACAAATAAATTTAAAACCTAAATTTATATATATTTAAAAAAAAACAAGGGGATATCACATTCTCCCCACCTTAAAAAATTCGGTCCCCGAATTTAAACGCACTTGCTTACGTTATACTTCAAATAAATTTTAATGCTTCATTCACACAATCTCATCTTATTTCGAACAGTATTCTTCGTAAATAATTTGTCCTTCTAGTAGTTAACTCACTTTGTTTCTGCAATCAAACTTGACTAAGTGATAACTTGTAAGTTGTAACCTTAAAATAAACTCAAGTAATATCCTATGGAAAAATTTAATCAAATTTCTTTGTGCTCGAGTTGTAGACAATATCATGTTTTCATAACCTAAACCCTTACTTAAAACACTACCTCTACATAACCTACACAAATCAACCTCAACTGATCTAGTTATATAGTAGATGTCCTCCGTACATCCTAAAATTATCAAAGAACCTTAAAACCATGAAAAGAAAATTACAATTTAAATTCCTTGACTTCCGCCTTATAGTTCCCAAATTCATGTTTCTAAATTCTAATTATTTATTCTCATTACTAGCACCAATATCCAAATGAATCCCTCACCAAGACTTATGCCAATACTAAGACAAATACATAATTATCAAATCAGAGTCTTAAGAGAATAGAAAAAATGTCCTTCACAATTCTTTTACTCATATTCTACTAAAGGAAACATTCTTTGACTAAAATGAACTAAGTACCTTCCTCTCTTTCCACATAAATAAAATCATAATCCTTGGACCACATCTTTGCAGCTAATAATATATTTTTCATTTGCAAGTAAGTATTGCTTCTATGTTCTGGACACACACCAAACTAGAAGGGATAATTGCGGCTAAACCATTTAAGATATTACACAATGCTGTCATTACTAATTTGGTCTTTATTCAATGATATAAACATAAGCAGACTTAATGAACTCTATTATTTTTTTTTTTTTATTTTTTTCATATAACAAAGCAAATTATGAGAATTTGGTGAACAACTCACTCCATTGAAGAAAGACACACATTTATATGCTGGCTTCCCTTACTCAAAATATGTTCCAGCAACTGTGTAGTAAGAACATGTAGGGAAGAGAGAAAACGAGCATACCTATTCTTACATCCTTCAACCAATAGGAAGTTTGTCATCTCAATAAAAATTAAAAATTGAATTTTATGTCACATGCTCTATTTCATTTATTTGTCAGCTTCTTCAATGTACTCCGACTGAATATCAGGATGCTCTCTGCAACCTCAAAAGAAAACAAGAGCAAAACAAAAAACCAACAGCACTCTCTTATACTACACCTGCGCCTACTGAACACATATTCAAGCAAACCAAACCACAAGAGAAATCCACAGCAGAGCAAGGAAGCATTCAAGGCATCAAAATACAGATTAATCAGGCTACTGACAAAACACAAGAAAAGCAGCACTAAACTAGCACCACAGGTCACCACTAACAACACATAAGAGACATCGAAATACTAGAAATTGGAAAATAGTTTCAATAAGTTAGTTAGGAACTCCTAAAACAATGTTGGTAAAGGATCTTCTACCACTTACATTTGAATGCACAAAGGGCAAGGAAGATATTTCTGGCAACTTCCTGAACAATGCAGAAAATTTTGAACACTTGAAAAGAAACCTCTCAACCCTATAGGTCTTTCATAGGATCTAGATTGTGAGTTTTTTTTTTTTTTTTTTTCACAACTCAATCTATTAGCTCTAGTTCATAACCGGGCTCTGATACCAACTTTGTCACGACCCAATCTCTGGTCATGACCGGCGCACAGACCATCACTAACTAACCCTATACCTAGTCTGGCAAGCCTAATACACTATAGCAAACTTACTTATTTAAAATATAGATTTACTGAAATCATAGCTCGACAGAGAGGATCTCTGGTCCTACGTATCCCTAAGCGATTAGGGAATCAGAGCCACGTAGTTCTCTAAGGGTTGGTTATCTATCAACAAGGTATATAAAACTATCTCGTTTAATTCTATGCACATATACCACATTCACGTTAGCTCTCTATTGTGGCGAACGGTTATACCACATTATCTCTTCGTTGTGGTGAACGGCTATACCACATTATCTCTTCGTTGTGGCGAACAGGTATACCACATTATCTCTTCGTTATGGCGAACGAATACCACATTATCTCTTCGTTGTGGCGAACGGCTATACCACATTATCTCTTCGTTGTGGCGAACGGCTATACCACATTATCTCTTCGTTGTGGCGAACGGCTATACCACATTATCTCTTCGTTGTGGCGAACGGCTATACCACATTATCTCTTCGTTGTGGTGAACGGGTACCACATTATCTCTTCGTTGTGGCAAACGGATATACCACATTATCTCTTCGTTGTGGCAAACGGATATACCACATTATCTCTTCGTTGTGGCGAACGGCTATACCACATTATCTCTTCGTTGTGGTGAACGGCTATACCACATTATCTCTTCGTTGTGGCGAACGGATATACCACATTATCTCTTCGTTGTGGCGAACGGATACTACCAAAAGTAATTCAAATATGTGTACTATCTATAGATATTTCATTCATTTTACTAAAATCTAACTAGCAATTAGTTCATAGTCTATCATAACAATTCATGATTTTAATCATACTTTATTTCATACAATAAAGCCTCTATTAGCTTCAAAAGATTACCCATAATTCCAAATCAATTCCAAAACAATTTCAATAACAAATAGCTTATAATTAAATCAGAACAAAATATGAATCTAACATACTATATTGAAGTCTCTGGTCATAATTTCTCATATCTAAGTTACTAATTTCTACTAAATCCAACCTAATGAGAACTCACCTAGATCATTTGATCACCAAACAAGAAATTGATGGAACTATTGAGCATCTTTGAGATTCTTCACTTTCCCCCAACCTTCCTAAACCCTTGCTTTATTCCGTCTCCTTTACCCTATGAGTGTTCTTGATTTGGTTCCTGTTATTCCCTTCAGTCTTCAAATCTTGGTTTTTTTTTACATCTTATAAGAGTTGGAATTGCTATAGGAATCAATATTTGGAATTGCATGGAAGGCACAAAGCTAAAGCTTCCATTGAAGAAGAAAATAAAAGAGCGACGAGAGTTCACTTAGAAAAGAGAAATGGGAGTATAAAATTCTGATTTTTTTTTTTTTTCTAATTTGTGTGGGTTATTGTTTTGGCTAAAATTGGTGTGTTCTTTGTGGATTGTTCTAGAGAAAAAAAAACTTTCTTTTATCTTTGGTTTTTATTTTTTTTTATTTTTTTAAGGACTCTCTAGACTTTTCTATCTTTTTCTATCTATACAATAATATTATATCCTCATTATTAATAGTTTATAGAAATTTATAATAATAATTCTCATTAATAAATAATAATTTCATAATAAAATAACATAGGTGTTTCTAACTTCCCCCTTTAAATGTTCTCATTTACAAATATACACAAATAAATTTAAAACCTAAATTTATATATATTTAAAAAAAAACAAGGGGATATCACAATGTATGTGTTGTGTCTGTGCTTCATAGGCTAAAATACAGTGGTATATGACTACCACAAGACTAACTGTTTCATCCTCCTTGTCTCAATCAATATTGAAATGAATTTTCAATTTCATCATAGAAAGCATTGTGATATTTGCTGTTTTTGAAGATATAGGCTAGAGGTGTAAATCAATTAGTACAAACTCTACCCAACACATCCAGACAAGAAAAATTATAATATTCTACAAATTTCACTCAAGTTGGAGCTCACCTAGTTGTGGTCTTAAAGTAGACCGCTCACAATCATTTCACGAAGAAGTTTCTCTGCTTTAACATTTTCATCTTTTTCAAAGAGAGAAAGAATAAGTATTTCATAAGTTTTAGCATCCGGAATGCAACCATTGTCTTCCATTTTTGACAGCAAGGTCAATGCTTCATCAAACAAACCCTTGTTACAAAATCCTTTGATCATAACATTATATGTAGGGACATTTAGATTGTAGCCTTTGACCAAAAGGTCTTCAAAAACCTTTCTTGCATCCTCCAGTCTTCCACCTATACACAATCCATTGATAAGAATATTGTGCGTGTACACATCTGGCTGAATATCCTTCCCTTTAATTTTGGTTAATAATGCAATTGCCTTGTCAACATGGTGATTTTTGCATAAAGCATCCAATATAGAACAGTAAGTAAAAATATCAGGTAGTTGGCCTCTATCACGCATCTCATCGACAAGCTCCAAAGCATATGAGATTCTCCCTGATTTGCACAAACCATCAATAAGGGAGCTGTAAGTTATCTTGTTAGGAATGATTTTTCTACAACACATTTCATTGAAGAGATTCATGGCTTCATCTACCATTTTAATCTTACAAAATCCATTAATCATGATATTGTAGCTCCGAATGTCCCATCTGAGCCATAGTGTTGAATATATCCTTGGCTTTGTCCACTTGTTTAACCAAGCAATATCCATCCATTAAAGAGTTATAAGTAACAACATCAGGTTTAGCACCTTTTCTCATCATCATAGCAAACACAGTTTTAGCTTCTTTCACTTTTCATTCCTTACAAAATGCATCACTTTTCATTCCTGTGCTACCACTTTATCATGAAAGTTCAATGCTTTCTGGATCTGACCTTTGAGACAGAGACCCTTGATGAGTATAGCCAAAGTTATTACATTTGGCTGAAAACCCTTTTTAAGAATGTTTGCAAATACAGAAAAGGAAAGAGAGATTTGACCTAATTGAGAAAAACAATTGATCAAGATGTTAGAAGTGACTAAGTTTGAGGAAATTCCGTTAAATTCCATGAGTTGATGAAGTGAAACAACAGTTGAGTAGTGATTGAGTTTGGCAAGGGAACCTAAAATATTGCCAAATTGGATGATAGGTGGTGTTGGATTTTGATGAAGCAATTGATTGAATGAGGAAACGAGATTAGTGATGTTTTGATGATGCAATTGAGAGTCGTATAGCATTGTTCTGATTGAGTTTGTAGAAAATGGGAAGCGACGAATGAAAACAAAAGAAGCAGCACCGTACCTTGACAACGACAGCATAATAGTTGGGTGATGCAAGTGATAACCACAAGTCAATTCATAAATATCATATTTGGTGTCTTTATCCAAAAGGAATTAAATTGGACTTTCATTTTAAGAGGTGGTGAATTTTGCTTATCTATTTTATTATTATGACCGATTTTTTCGATTTTATTCCGGCTATGCAGTACGCCCATTTTTGCTTTTGATTTATAAACATGAATACAAAAACTCATTCAAAATATGAGTACACGTGAGTTGAGTTAAAAGCAGTGATCAAAAGTTATAACAAAATATTTGAGGGACCAAAATTTACTGAATCTTTTTATAAGAATAAAAACTTATTTAATCCTTTGAAATTTATAAAGACAAAATTCAGGGAACTTGTAAAGGAGTTTACATAAAGTGACAGGAGTAACCAAAAGAAACTCTCCATTTGTGCATAATCAATCATTCTTCAAACTGATGATGCATATGCATAATTTTTATGTAAATTAAACATGAAAGAAGAACAATATCATTTGCAAACATCATGTGTTATCAGTTATCTTATAGTATTCTCCAACAGATGATTCCAAATTGAAGTTTATATGAGGCATAAACGTGACAACATACACACAATTGACCAGTGGGTGGCTGCTTTAATAAATCAAGTGATTTAGATTTGTTTCTTGACATGATATCCAAGCCACAACAGTGAAGTGATTTTGAGTTCAAATGTGCTTTGAACTTTGAAGCAAGGATAACTTGTCTCACCAACTTGTATGTATAATGCACAACTAGAACTTTGAAGCTGGAATAACTTGTCTTCCTTTACAAAAACAAAGGCCGGCCTCAGAAATTCAGGATGACGTCAAGATCTATACTACTTAAACAGAAAAGTAAGCAGCAATTGAAGAAATCAGTAAGCAGCAATTGTCCAACCTGTCAAATTACTTGCATGATTGGACTGCCATCTATTCTTCTCACTACCAAGCCGTTGAGACAGATTAGAGGAAAATGTTGTAGCCACGTCACTTTAGCTGTTATAGTAGCAAATTATGGTTCAATTTAACTTAACTGGAATATCAAATCAATCTTCAAAGCAACTCCTCCATAGGAATTAACAACAAGCCTTAAGTTCTTCAATTTTAAGCACTGTGTTACCATCTTGCTCCTTAGTCTCACTGTTAGGGACAAAGTAGTTAAATTCAGGCTTCAATTTTTGATAGCTCTATACTTCACAAGTAAGATATATAGTGTTTATGCTATTGCACCGTCATAAGACTTATGGATGCATTCTTCTTTGCTTTTTTTGGGTGGAAATCTTGCTTTTAACTACTGCTCCTCTCTGCTTATATAGTTGTAGAAGAAAAGAATGCATCAGATTTTATAGTGTTCAATAACAAATCCTACACTAATAATTCTCTTAGACAGATAGATCATGTACCTATTGCAGAATCATAAAAAAAGCCATTTGATCACTTGGATTTGTTTACTTAACACTTTATAGTAAAGCCACACGGACATACAATAAACACAAAACTAATGATTCATACTTCATAGGCATTCTATAATAAAAGAGAGAAATTAATTCAATCCCAAAATATAAAAGAAAAGAGAAACTAATTAAGCATGGATAATCAAAACGATATTATAATGTGGATTAGAATCACTGTAACTACTAGTGCTACTATTATATGAATTATATGAATGCACCAACATAAATTCTATTTAAGAAATCTAATATTCATCTACATTTAGGATTCATTTACTCTCCTTTAAGTTACTAATTTGGGTATGATATTGAGAATCCAAACATCAGCTAATTATCAATTCCATTAGTTTCCCCCTAAAACTCCTCTTAATGCCATTTTTAGGTTTCTATGCACAAGCTGCATAAGTTAAGGAGGATGGCCTCCAAATTCAAAAATTAGACATGCTTGAATACATATATGAAACTTATTGTAATTTACAGAAACTCAGAACTTTAATTGTGCAAATCAGCCTCAATTTGGTTCTTATAAGTTCCTTATAATTGGCCAACCTGAAGAAACAAACATGGAATCCTCTTAATTTGGTAGCAGGAATCCTCTTACCAGTATTAAAGGCTGTGCAGCCCAGTTCACTATTGTCCTTTGCTACTGAATTCAGATTAACTATCTTGTCCAAAATGAGTTATTCATGTATTGCTAGATCAAGAATTCAATAACCAACTAGATGCATTTTTTATGATTGATTGCATCTCTGTGATTTCTGCTTCTTTTGAAAATATGTAAAACACTAACATAGTACCTATAAATGTTCGGACAGAGATTAGGCTTGAAATAATGACAACATATTCAAATATTTATATCATTGAAGAAGTACAACTAGAACATGTATTTATCCTTCTTATCATGCTAGAACATCAATGACCAGAGCATATACTCCTTAGGGAAGACATCCATACACAACTACATAACAACTATTCACTACCTTCTCTCTCTAACACTCCCACCTATTCGTTTATCATTATCAATTACTTAGAACTACTACTGCCAAGCTCAACCTTCCTAACTCACTACCTCACTAGTCACTACTCTTTACCTCACCAATCTATCAGTTTGTCAAGTATAAAAACACTGAACAAAAGAAACAACAATAACTAAAGCCTTTTTCCCCATTAGGTTAAGCAGCTACTGTAATACCCTAAAATTTAGTAACTGAGAAATACTCATTTATTAGTATAGCCTTATAGTAGGATAAGAATTTAACCAATGATAGATTAGTAAACCCATAAATTTAGTAATGGCAAATTTGAAATTTCTAGAAGTGTTAACATATTACCAATTAAGTAACTTAAATTGAGTTGTAATGCACTAAGGGCATTGAGGCAATTAGTTAGAAGCTTAAGAGTGAGATGTATTTAGTGAGATTAGTGTGTAAGAATTATTGTATGAGTTTAGAGAAGGATATAAATAAACAAATAAATATAATAATTAAATAAAATAAAAAGACTAATATAATGCTTTCTCTAGAAGCATCCATGACATGAGACTTTTGGGAAGGTAACAAAAGAAAGAAAAATTCATATTTTCCGTTTTTCCTATTCTTGACCGACCACCCATACTCTCTCCTTCATCTCAAATGCATTTTCTTCTCCATTCCATTCGTAAGAGCCTTGCATGCAAAATCAAGTGGTAGTTTGAGTTTCAGTAGGTAATTAGAAGACTCAATGGAAAAGATAGAAGAAGAAGTTGTGGGCTAAAGGTTAAATTAGGGGTTTTAGTTTTAAACCAAAATGGAGAAGATGTAATCAAATAGAAAAAGAGGAGATTTGATTCAAGAAAATGATAAGTGCAAGTTATCATTCCACCAACCCCAAAGAGGTGAGTTCTTGTTAACTTCTAATATTTAAATTAGGGGCTGGAGGTTGAAAGAAATAGTCACAATTAGGATTAGGATTCTCATTTTCAAGTAGAATTTTATTTGGTAGAAATGAAAGATTGAATATTACTAGAATTTAGAATTTGGTCCAGGTTCGTTGTTATGGCAGGGCAACACTTTTCAGTCCCTTTGTTATACTATTTTGTGAAATTTTGAGGGTTGTAATGTTAGTAGAGACACAATAGAGCCGTAATATAAGTCTCTAGGATTAGTTCTTATAATTATAGAACTATATGAAAGTGATTAAAATATTAATCATAGCTGAAGAGTAATTAGATAGCAACTAGAATAATGCTCGTAGACATTTTTTTTCCATTGAACACACAAGAGAACTATGTGGCTCTGATTCCCTGATCGCTTGGGGATACGTAGGACCAGGGATCCTTCCTGTCGAGCTATAATTTCAGTCTCTATTTAGATTACTTATGAGCTATTTCGCATAAGATTAATTGAGTTTTGATTTATATACTTTAGCATACGTTTGTGTTGAGAGATATAGTTGTGAGATGTATGTTTTGGAAAAATGTCGACAAAAGTTTTGGAAATGTGCTGAAACATGGTTTTAAGAACCATGCTTATAATGACGACGACTTAGGTGCACCTAGTAATATAATTACGGTTAGGGAGAATCATCCGTTAGATGGAGCCACCCCTATGGAAAGGCCGCCATTAGGAGGAGAGGGCTATCAACGAGATGTAGACTCCTTGATCGATATATTTGATGTTTTTATTAGTCGAGAGAAAAGAGCTATCCGTTAGATGAAGCTACCCCTATATGGAAAGGCCGCCATTAGGAGGAAAGAGCTATCAACGAGATGAAGCTAGCTCTCGGTTTTAGTAATGTAATGATCGATTAATTTGATAATGTGTTTTCTGAATCGATGAGAAAAGGGCTATCCGTTAGATGGAGCCGCCACTAAGTGAAAGGCCACTCTTAGGAGGAAAGGGCTATCAACGAGATGGAGCCATCTCTCGATTTTCTCGTAACGATTTTTTTTATATTTTTTTTAAACTCGTTTATTTTGATTCCATCAAATTGTATGAAATTTATATACCAGGTTGATTATTTTGATTCTTTTAATTATACCCGATTTCTATATTCCTGTAAAGTTGTTTATTTGGTCATTAGGCTTGCCGGACTAGTATTAGTCCGAGCGCCGGTCACGATGCGAGTTTGGGTCGTGACAAAGTTGGTATCAGAGCCAGTCTGCAATCTTATATGAAATTTTGATACTGTGTGCAATTTACAAGGAAATAGCTATTAATCCTGACAAAGTTCTAGGATTTTCGTCTTTATACTAATAATGGGTTTTTCAAAATAAAATAAAAAAAAAATGAATAAATAAATTTGTACTCTTACCTCAAGTAGGATTAAATCTATACGATAATTTAGTTGAGATTTACCTTAAGAATTATAATATATCAAGAATTCTTGTCAATGTTTATGACATTTAACAAGTATGAACTTAGAAATGGTCTCATTATAGCTTAAGATTTTTATAGCCAGTGTTAGTGAAGAGGAGAAGTAACTCGATGCGGATGAAATTGGTTGGGGTTTCACATAGTACATAGAAGATAATAATATTGCTTGATATGGTATATTTGGTTCCATTGACAGATTATTAGTTCTTGGTAGCATATAACATCTTCTTGTGCTATAGCCTTTACACTTTATATATATCTTAAGGTAAAAGTTAAGTGAGGAGGTCACTTGGAATGTGTTGTGTTTGGTAAAATTTGTTTCACGACAAGCGAATGTGATCTCCCACTCTTTAGCTAAGGTGGTCAATTTCAATGCTAGTATGTAAGGTTAAAGAGTATGAATGCCTTATCACCATATCAGGTATATTCAATGCCTCTACTATCATCATATGATTCATATCATTGAAACTAGATTGATTTGCATATTACAGCGAATAGTTAGCATATATATGAGCTCCCATTGTAGAATAAACCATCTATATCTTGAAGTGTTTTCTCTAGTGAGAAATTGTTTAAGGCTTTTTCAATTTACATCATGCAGAACATGCATGGATTCCCACTTTAGTATGGTTTCATGTTTTATAAGTATCTTAAAGGTAAGTTAGAAAAAAAAAAAAATGAAAAGAAAATTTGATTTTCAAGAATCGTTATTGCTTCTTGGGTCTGATTATAGATCATGCAAAAAATTTGTGTCCATAGATGAGTATGGTCATTTTTAAAGAACATAGGATCAAATAGAATGAGAAGATAAGCATTTGGCTTGTGAAGTTTTTTTTGAGAAGTAAAGTTAGATTACCTTGAGTTTAGTCTTATAGTTTTTATTTTAAAAATTTAACACATGAAACATACGTGTGTGTAATATTGTTATGCAACTCAAATAGATCCTAGTAAAGTTGTTCACCAAAGTTAGAATGACCCACTTTAGATAGAAAACTCAACATCATTACTTAGGAATCATGTCCATCTGTTTCTTGTGCTTATTATATTTCTTTTTGTTTGTGGCATTTACTCAATGTATATGTTTCTAAATTTGTATCATATGAAATCACTTAAATATGCAAGTATCATAAAGTTTATACACAGTTATGATGAAGTTAAGTAAGTTAAAATGTGGAGATTGCATATTGTAGGGAGTTAATTTACGGATTTAAATAGTTGAAACATAGATTCGTATACTGAGAATGGTAATTGATTTTTGATTCGCTGCCAAAGTATTTATTTTATTCAAATTTATTTGAATTGTTTTACCAAGATTCAATATTAATGTTTGTCTTCATAAATCATCTAGTGATTTTATTTTTGACTCATTAGTTGTTTCTTTTCATAAGATTCACACTTAAGTTATTAATTTGAAATTTGTATGTATTTAATGTCAGAGTGCGCAACGGAAGAGTAACGTGATCAGGCAAGTTGTAAAATTTCGAGGACGAAATTTCTTAAGGGGGGTAGAATGTAATACCCTAAAATTTAGTAACTGAGAAATACTCATTTATTAGTATAGCCTTATAGTAGGATAAGAATTTAACCAATGATAGATTAGTAAACCCATAAATTTAGTAATGGCAAATTTGAAATTTCTAGAAGTGTTAACATATTACCAATTAAGTAACTTAAATTGAGTTGTAATGCACTAAGGGCATTGAGGCAATTAGTTAGAAGCTTAAGAGTGAGATGTATTTAGTGAGATTAGTGTGTAAGAATTATTGTATGAGTTTAGAGAAGGATATAAATAAACAAATAAATATAATAATTAAATAAAATAAAAAGACTAATATAATGCTTTCTCTAGAAGCATCCATGACATGAGACTTTTGGGAAGGTAACAAAAGAAAGAAAAATTCATATTTTCCGTTTTTCCTATTCTTGACCGACCACCCATACTCTCTCCTTCATCTCAAATGCATTTTCTTCTCCATTCCATTCGTAAGAGCCTTGCATGCAAAATCAAGTGGTAGTTTGAGTTTCAGTAGGTAATTAGAAGACTCAATGGAAAAGATAGAAGAAGAAGTTGTGGGCTAAAGGTTAAATTAGGGGTTTTAGTTTTAAACCAAAATGGAGAAGATGTAATCAAATAGAAAAAGAGGAGATTTGATTCAAGAAAATGATAAGTGCAAGTTATCATTCCACCAACCCCAAAGAGGTGAGTTCTTGTTAACTTCTAATATTTAAATTAGGGGCTGGAGGTTGAAAGAAATAGTCACAATTAGGATTAGGATTCTCATTTTCAAGTAGAATTTTATTTGGTAGAAATGAAAGATTGAATATTACTAGAATTTAGAATTTGGTCCAGGTTCGTTGTTATGGCAGGGCAACACTTTTCAGTCCCTTTGTTATACTATTTTGTGAAATTTTGAGGGTTGTAATGTTAGTAGAGACACAATAGAGCCGTAATATAAGTCTCTAGGATTAGTTCTTATAATTATAGAACTATATGAAAGTGATTAAAATATTAATCATAGCTGAAGAGTAATTAGATAGCAACTAGAATAATGCTCGTAGACATTTTTTTTCCATTGAACACACAAGAGAACTATGTGGCTCTGATTCCCTGATCGCTTGGGGATACGTAGGACCAGGGATCCTTCCTGTCGAGCTATAATTTCAGTCTCTATTTAGATTACTTATGAGCTATTTCGCATAAGATTAATTGAGTTTTGATTTATATACTTTAGCATACGTTTGTGTTGAGAGATATAGTTGTGAGATGTATGTTTTGGAAAAATGTCGACAAAAGTTTTGGAAATGTGCTGAAACATGGTTTTAAGAACCATGCTTATAATGACGACGACTTAGGTGCACCTAGTAATATAATTACGGTTAGGGAGAATCATCCGTTAGATGGAGCCACCCCTATGGAAAGGCCGCCATTAGGAGGAGAGGGCTATCAACGAGATGTAGACTCCTTGATCGATATATTTGATGTTTTTATTAGTCGAGAGAAAAGAGCTATCCGTTAGATGAAGCTACCCCTATATGGAAAGGCCGCCATTAGGAGGAAAGAGCTATCAACGAGATGAAGCTAGCTCTCGGTTTTAGTAATGTAATGATCGATTAATTTGATAATGTGTTTTCTGAATCGATGAGAAAAGGGCTATCCGTTAGATGGAGCCGCCACTAAGTGAAAGGCCACTCTTAGGAGGAAAGGGCTATCAACGAGATGGAGCCATCTCTCGATTTTCTCGTAACGATTTTTTTTATATTTTTTTTAAACTCGTTTATTTTGATTCCATCAAATTGTATGAAATTTATATACCAGGTTGATTATTTTGATTCTTTTAATTATACCCGATTTCTATATTCCTGTAAAGTTGTTTATTTGGTCATTAGGCTTGCCGGACTAGTATTAGTCCGAGCGCCGGTCACGATGCGAGTTTGGGTCGTGACAGCTACATAAATGAAATTATGAGATAATGTTGAAACATAAACTCAAAATAATATTAATGTATGAATAGAAAAACATTTTACCTAGTTTTGATCATATGGTAGATCTCTCGCAATTATTTCACGAATAAGTTTCTCTGCTTTATCATTTTCATCTTCTTTTAAGAGGGAACAGATAATTGTTTCATAAGTTTTAGCATTAGGAATGCAACCATTGCCTTTCATTATTGATAGCATGGTCAATGCTTCGTCAAAGAAGCCCTTGTTGCAAAATCCCTTGATCATAACGGTATATGTATAGACATCTAGATTGTAGCCTTTGACCAAAAGATCTTCAAAAACCTTTAGTGCATCTTCTAGTCTTCCAACATTGCACAAACCATCAATAAGAGTATTGTATGTTACCACATCAGGAATAATTTTTCTGCAATGCATTTCTTTAAAGAGATTCATGGCTTCATTCACCATTTTAATCTTACAAAATCCATTAATCATAATATTGTAGCTTTGAACATCAGGAGCCACTCCCTTATGAGCCATAGTGTTGAATATATCCTTGGCTTTGTTCACTTCATTAACCAAACAATATCCATCTATTAATGTGTTATAAGTAACAACATTAAGTTTAATCCCTTCTTTCATCATCACAGCTAACACATTTTTAGCTTCTTTCACTTTTCCTTCTTTACAAAATGCATCAACCAATATATTGTAGCTCTGAACGTTAGGAGCCACTCCTATCTGAGCCATAGTGTTGAATATATCCTTGGCTTTGTTCACTTGTTTAAACAAGCAATATCCATCTATTAAAGAGTTATAAGTAACAACATCAAGTTTTATGTGTTTCTTCATCATCACAGCTAACACATTTTTAGCTTCTTTCATTTTTCCTTCTTTACAAAGTGCATCAACCAATATATTAAATGTATACACAGTCGGGTTGATGTTTTCAAATGTCATTTTATTGTACAAATCAATTGCATCTTTCAATTGATTCACAATGCAAAAACCATAGATTAGTGAATTGTAGGTGATGACATCAGGAGAAATTCTTTTTGCAACCATTTCAAGATATAAATCAAAAGCATGATTAACAAGTTTATCTTTGCACATACCATCAATAACTGTGTTGTACATTATCACATTAGGTCGAACCAATTTCCCATCAATTTGTCTCAAAAGTTGTAGGGCTGGTCTTGTTTGTCCAACTTTACATAACCCATTGATCAAGGTCCCATAACTAACATTGTAGTTTGGAATAGAAGCAGCGCTTTGTGATTGAATTGCTTGCTTACAGTATGGTTTTACGATTTGTGAAGTTCACAGCAGCGAGGAAATGCTTCAACTGGATGATAGGAGATTGAATATGAAATTGAGAGTATGAACTATGAAGAAGAGGGTAAGTAAGTAAGTAAATTTGGGTATGGTAGCAGCACCAATTTGTTGTATGGAAATGAGAGTAGGCGGATTCTAGGGTGGGAAAGTGACTTACGTCTCCTACCATGGGAAAGTAATCTGAACCGTTGGATGACCTTATATTTATTTTCTCTCTCATCTCTTTGTAATTCTTGTTCTTGTTTCTGGCTTTCTTTCTCCTCTCTCACAACCACAACCTCTTTATTTGTTGTAGAAGACAAAGAAGAGCTTAGAAGATTTCATACAAAAAAATGACCTTGGTGTATTGTATTAAAAAGACCTTGCAGTAATAATTTTAATAAATAAATAAAAATTCACGGATCTAGAAATAAATAGAAGAAGATAGCTAGAGAAGAAGATAAAAGTTAGAGTTTGAAAACAATAGAAATTCACAACTCTAACAAATATACCAAGAAGATGGCATTTAATGTTGGAAAACAGAAACAAAACATAGTTAGCTTACTTTTTCGACGCAGTAGTCGCCTGGAAAAAGTGGTATGATTATTTATTTTTTATGATTTTTGTAAAGGAGAGAGAGGCTTATTTTTTTATCATTACTTTAAAGTCATAACTAATAATGTAAAAATACATAAATCTTTACCAAATACACCAAAGTAATGTGACAAATACATTAAATTCATAACAATGACTAATTTTCATTGGATAAAAGAACAGACAAAATAGATTTTTCAAGAAGAAAGAAAAATCTGGCCAAGTAAAACCGAGATCGGTTATGACCAATTTTTACGATTTTATCCTAGTTATGTAGAACTCTAATTTTTGAAGTTGTCTAGACCGATTATCCATCCAACCGGTTGAACCATACAGTCCAATTTTATAAACATTGAACATAACTATTAACTTCATAATAGCCAAAGCTGGACACATGCATCTCATGTTGAAATTCAGAGTTGTTGCACTTACTGATATATACTTGCATATATACTTCAGATGGATAAGAATGACAGAACATGGAAAACTACATTAGATAGATAAGCTTTCAATGAAAAACCAAACCTTTAATTTTGACTCACTTCACATGCTATTCAATATTTTATCACCTAATCACAATTTTAGATTGATTTTAATTTTATCATGCATACTAGTTTTGAATTCATTTGTAAATACCTGAAATCTTTTAATGTAACCACAAGAACAATTAAAGTCATTCTCACTTCTCAGCTTACTTCACTTAAGTGCAAAGACAAGCTTATGTCTGTTGTTTACAGTTCGGGTCTTACAGTTCAAGTAAGCTTATTATTCTAAAACAGATAAGCTTTGCAAGATTAGAACTATTATGCAGAAGTATATATAAGTATTAAAAAGAAAAATAATAATAAGCTTACCTTTTCTGTCCCAATTCAATTTAGTATCCCTAAGTTAGGCTCAGCAGAACAAATATTAATTAACCCACTTTCCAATGACCAATACCTCTTCTTAAGTTCAATTAAGAACAGTAAATTCTGTTCAAAAAGTGCAGACATTAGCATTTTGCAGCAAAACAGATATTGCAGAGAACTTTTCAGCTTATAATTTCATTACAAGCCACACACATAATCATTTCAAGTATTATACTCACAAGCCAAGCCATAACAAGTTACTTCTTTGGTCATGATAATGCAACGAATAAATGAAATGATGCAACATTCTTGCAATAGAAATTTTAAATAATAATGTACAATAGACAAATATCATACTTAGTTTCAGTCTTACAACAGACCTCTCACAATCATCTCATGAACTAGTTTCTCTGCTTTATCATTTTCATCTTTTTCAAAGAGGGAAAGAATAATTATTTCATAAGTTTTAGCATTCGGAATACAACCATTGTCTTCCATTTTTGATAGCATGGTCAATGCTTCATCAAACAAGCCCTTGTTGCAAAATCCATTGATCATAACAGTATATGTATAGACATCTAGAGTGTAACCGTTGACCAAAAGATCTTCAAAAACCTTCAGTGCATCCTCTAGTCTTCCAACTTTACACAATCCACCGATAATAACAGTGTACGTGAACATATCTGGCTGAATACCCATATCTTTAATTTTTGTTAATAAAGCAATTGCCTTGTCAACATGGTGATTTTTGCATAAAGCATCCAATATAGAACTGTAAGTAACAATATCAGGTAGTTGACCTCTATCATGCATCTCATCGACAAGCTCCAAAGCATAAGAGATTCTTCCCGATTTGCACAAACCATCAATAAGGGAATTGTAAGTTACTACATTAGGAATTATTTTTCTACAACACATTTCATTGAAGAGATTCATGGCTTCATCTACCATTTTAATCTTACAAAATCCATTAATCATGATACTGTAGCTTTGAACGTCAGGAGCCACTCCCATCTGAGCCATAGTGTTGAATATACCGTTGGCCTTGTTAATTTCTTTAACTAAGCAATATCCATCCATTAAAGAGCTATAAGTAACAACATCAGGTTTAACACCTTTTCTCATCATCATAGCAAACACAATTTTAGCTTCTTTCACTTTTCCTTCCTTACAAAATGCATCAACCAATGTATTGAAGGTATAACTACTATGGTTGATGTTTCCCGATATCATTTTATTAAACAAACCAATTGCTTCTTTCAATTGACCCACAATGCAGAAGCCACAAATTAAAGTGTTATAAGTGACAACATCGGGAGAAATTATAGTATATTTTTGCTTATATTTTAAGACTTGCATTTTTTTTTTATATATGAGATTGAGGAGAGTAATAAATAGTGTGTCGTTTGTCTTTTATTCAAGTGTAATGTACTTGAATGCAATTGAATGAAAGAGAAATGAGCAACAAAATGCGCAATTAATCATTTTTAGATGAAAAAATCATCATCTTAAAAATACATCTAAATATCTATGAGACGCAACATTCGTATTTTAAAAGTATTCACAATCTCTTATATTATGAAGTCTAAAGTGTCAAATGCAAATGAAATATTTACTTATGAAAAATATGATCATCTTTTAAAAAAAAATGTTAATAAAATTGTTAATAAAAATGATCTATATACTTTTTTTGGTTGCATAAAAGAAAAATATGACCGTCTTTTAAAAAAAATGATCAATATGTACATAAAAATTATAAATTTTGATAAACCAATTCTAATTTACTTTTATTTATTAAGAAATACTAAAATTCATTTAATGAATGTTTTTAATTTTTATAAAAGTATAAATGGTAAAACATCATTAAGTGTACTTTGGGTTCTTAAAAAAATCAAAATATTGAGACATATATAAAAAATTAAAAGTAAATATTAAAGACTAAGGGAATAGTACCTAATATTGTAATTTTTCAGGAAAATCCGCAGTTATTGCCAAAGACTTTCATGCAGATTTCGCCACTGAAAAGCATTTTCTTGCGGTTTTATTGTTTTTAGAATTTCAGAAAAATCTGCAGGTATTTCCAAAGATTTTCCTACGCATTTCACCACTAAGTAATTTCCTGCGGTTTTGTTTTCATTTTGGGCAGAAAATGTCACAGGAAATTTATCCTAGGATTCCAAAAACTGCAATCATGAGGATTCCAAATTTCGCAGGAAACAATTACCCACGAAGGTATTAAAGCAAAAGATGATTTTCACATCACTTTTTGCATGTTCACCGATGTAAAAAGTACATATTTCACATCGGTTTTTGTATTGCCACCGATGTGGATTTTTTTTTTTTTTTTTCCATTTTGCTTCATTGATACTTGATTTTCCAGCAACACAAACTTGTATATTAGATTACATTGATACATGACATTTCCAGCAAAATACAACTTCTAAAACTCATTTAAAATTGCCAAAATATATACTAACTTGTTCTAGTTTATTTTGCCATAATATATACCAAGTTCTAACACAACATCATCTAATAACCAGTGGCAAATCCAACTAAAGCAAATTCAGTTGCAATTGCTTTTGGGATCATTAGAAGAAGAGGATGTACATGCATAGTCCTAGCTATATGATATAGAAGTTGAATAATAAGTGTTGTAATGTCATCATTAGAAGTTATGAACTCAGTAAAGATACTAAGAAGACCAACTGCAGGAGCAATTGCTAAATATGGCGCATCTTCTAGGAAATCTAAGGGTACATCTACTAGACCACTAGATTGAACTTCATCAGCTAAAGCAAAACCAGCTCT
The DNA here is from genome assembly GCA_030408175.1 of Trifolium repens. Classification (NCBI taxonomy): domain Eukaryota; kingdom Viridiplantae; phylum Streptophyta; class Magnoliopsida; order Fabales; family Fabaceae; genus Trifolium; species Trifolium repens. The sequence goes on from CP125847.1 coordinate 15,787,830, forward strand.
ATGACGGGGTTGTAGAACTCAATAAAACAAGTTGCCCAGCGGATTCACAGATCATACAATTCATCATCTCTTAATCCTTTTGGCTGAATCAGCCATCTGTTTACACAAGGGGAAAATATTTCAGAATCAAATTAAACACAAAAAACTCACCGCTACTAAATTCCATGTACACATTGAGCATCTCCAAGGAAAAACCTTTGAAATTATATAGTACTTGCAAGTAACGCCTTCTCCAAGTATAGACTCTGAACTTGTGACAAATATATCCTAACAACAAAAGATTAGTTATATTTGATATAATGCAAATTTGATATTTTAAAAGCTTTCAGTGATATAATACCCAGTGAATGTAGGAAACACTTCGAAGGAGCTGAAAATAAAAGATAAAGCAGAAAGGCTGTTGTGGAATGTCGTTATAATATCATGCACAAGATCATCTTAAGAACTTGAATGATAATGTACAAGATCTAGTAACACTTGGTATATAATTAGATTGAGCAAGTCTCAGACCTCACTACTCTAAAGCATTGACAGTTGGTATATAATAGAATTCACAACTCACAAATGGCATAACAGAATGTAGATGCTCTTGACTTATTTTACTAGAAAGATATAGAAACAATATAATACTAATTCTAATAAACTGTAAATTGTAAAGTTAACAATATAGAAACAGAATGTATATGACCTCTTGACTCATTTTTCCCATCAAGTATTCATTCCACCGATGTGAAAACCCTTTAGCAAAAGTCTTTTTCTACTAGTGATTTATGCTACATTAAGAATTATATTTAACAATGAGCACAAAAAAGTGAACTATACATTTAAGTATAGGCTGCTGCATAATAATAATTGACTAAATGGAGAAAAGAGAATTATGCTTCCTACAAACATGCAAGTTCTGAATTCTAAACTGCATTCCTAGTGATCAAACAATTCATCCCAATCCCTTCACTGTTCGTGCGTGCAATCATGACAACTATAAGTGCATGAAACAATGTTATGCATGGGATTGCAAAATAAGCATTCATCTCAGAATGACACGGCTGTATATGGAGGAGCAGGGTACAGGAATACATGTTCTAGTTCTGTGTGAATCCAAACTAAATATTCAATGCATTTTCATATTCAACAAATCATCCAACACTAGCTTAGGCATCCCCTGGAACAATCTCAACCAGCATGATATATTAGTATCTCACATCCTGTCATCCTGAGAAAGGATCTTGATAATTGTCCTACATTTTCAAAGAAAATGGCATATAAATTTTACCCTACCTTAGTTCAATATCATATAGTTCTTCACTTTTTTTAAACGCATGCTTTGTGTCCCTAATTATAAATATCCAAGTATCCATTTATATCTTGGAATCTCTATCAGAAGGCAAGAAGTTATAATATATAATCGAATACAAGTCAGACATAACAAGCTGCTTCTCTTATCATGATAATGCAGGGAATAAAATAAATTATATTTCCCAATATTAAATTTAAAAATAAAAAATGTTTGGTAGAAAACCCATTTTCAACATGTTTAACAAATGTGAACCAAAATGATATGCATTTCAACATGTACCCCCATTTAAGGGATCATGAAATTTGTTGAAACATAGGAGTTTTAAGTATAGCATAGTCAAATTTACAATCGAAGCTTCAGTAAATTGTAGTACTACTCCAGGTGATAGCAGAGACTTCGGTAAAACCAAATTCAAAGGGATGTTGTATTAATGGAACTTATTGGCAGAGATTTTCGTATCCTATCAATTTCCCTCGAGTTGGAACATACTGATCTAGTAGTTGCAAAGTATAAACACACATAGCCAAAAGAAGTAAAAGCCTTCGTTCCATTGGGTGAAGCAACTACATAAATGAAATAATGAAACAGAAATTCAATATAATAATGTACAATAGACAAAAACCATACCTAGTTTCAGTCTTACAGCAGACCTCTTGACATCATTTCACGAAGAAGCTTCTCTGCGATAACATTTTCATCTTTATCAAATAGAGAACGGATAATAATTTCATACGTTGCGGCATTTGGAATGCAACTATTGTCTTTCATTTTTGATAGTATGGTCAATGCTTCATCAAGCAACCCATTGTTACAAAACCCATGGATCATAGCAGTATATGTATAGACATTAAGATTATAACCTTTGACCAAAAGATCTTCAAAAACCTTTTGTGCATCCTTTAGTCTCCCACTTTTACACAATCCATCAATAAGAATAGTATAAGTGCACATGTCTGGTTGAATACCCATATCTTTAATTTTTGTTAATAAAGCAATTGCCTTGTCAACATGGTGATTTTTGCATAAAGCATCCAATATAGAATTGTAAGTAAATATATTAGGTGGTTGACCTCTATCATGCATCTCATCGACAAGCTCCAAAGCATATGAGATTCTCCCTGATTTGCACAACCCATCAATAAGGGAAGTGTAAGTTATCGTATCAGGAATAACTTTTCTACAATGCATTTCATTGAAGAGATTCATGGCTTCATCGACCATTTTAATTTTACAAAATCCATTAATCATAATAGCATAGCTTTGAACATTAGGAGTCACTCCACTTTGGGCCATAGTATTGAATAAACTGTTGGCCTTGTTAACTTCTTTAACTAAGCAATATCCATCCATTAAAGAGCTATAAGTAACAACATCAGGTTTAACACCTTTTCTCATCATCATAGCAAACACAATTTTAGCTTCTTTCACTTTTCCTTCCTTACAAAATGCATCAACCAATGTATTGAAGGTATAACTACTATGGTTGATGTTTCCCGATATCATTTTATTAAACAAATCAATTGCTTCTTTTAACCGATCCACGATGCAAAAGCCATTAATTAAAGTATTGTAAGTGACAACATCGGGAGAAATATTCTTAGCAATCATTTCAGAATATAAATCAAAAGCATCATTAACAAGTTTATCTTTACACATACTATCAATAATGGAACTGTACATTACCACATCAGGTCAAACCAGTTTCCCATCAACTCGTCGCAGCAGTTGTAGGGCAGCTCTTGTTTGTCCAACTTTACATAACCCATTGATCAAGGTCCCGTAACTAATTTCATTTAACCGGAATCCCTGCACTACCACCTCGTCGTGAAAGTTCAATGCTTTATGGATCTGACCTTTGAGACAGAGACCCTTTATGAGTGTAGTAAAAGTTATGGCCAAAACCTCATGCTAGATGATTATAATGCACACTCGGGTTGATGTTTGGCAGTGTCATTTTATTGTACAAACCAATTGCATCTTTCAATTGATTCACAATGCAAAAGCCATCGATTAATGCATTATAATTGAAAACATCAGGAGAAATTCTTTTGCAAGTTTATCCTTGCACATACTATATCAATAATTGTGTTGTACATTACCACAATAGGTGGAACCAGTTTCCCATCAACTTGTCTCAGCAATTGTAGGGCTGCTCTTGTTTCTCCAACTTTAAATAATCCATTAACCAAGGTTGTGTAGCTAACTTGGTTCAACTGAAATCCCTCTGCAACCACCTCGTCGTGAAAGTTCAATGCTTTATGGATCTGTCCTTTGAGACAGAAACCCTTGATGAGAGTATTGAAGGTTATGGCATTTGGCTGAAAACCCTTTTTGAGAATATTGGCAAATACAGAAAAGGAAAGAGAGATTTGACCTAATTGAGAAAAGCAATTGATCAATATACTCAAAGTGACTAAATCTGAGGAAATTCCGTTAATTTCCAGCTGTCGATAAAGTGAAACAACAGTGGAGTAGTGATTGAGTTTGGCAAGGGAACCTAAAATTTTGCCAAATTGGATGATATGTGGTTTAGGATTTTGATGAAGCAATTGATTGAATGAGGAAACGAGATTTTGTTTGTCTTTATCTTGGCCGTTGAATTGAGACTGAGAGTATAGCCTTGTTGAAAATGGAAAGCGACGAATGAAAACAGAAGAAGCAGCACCGTACCTTGAAAACGACGACATAATAGTTGTTATTGTGTTGTGTTGAATGAAACATGAGTGATGAGTTTGATTGGAATTTAGAAACAGGGTTTGGTTTGGTAGAGTTTTTTGTTTTTTATTTTTATTTTTTTATTATGAAGAAAAAGTAAAATATTATGTGAAAATATAAATAGACTGTTTTAGGAAAAATAATTGAAAATTTTAAAAGATTTTGTAGGATTATATTGACTTTTAAAATTGTTTTTAAAATACTTTTTCAATTAAGATTTTTTAATTTATATTTTGATGGATATATAACACAGATTTTTAGAATTTCAAAACATTTTACAGTATTATCAAAATTTAAAATAACCCTATAAAATTGTGGTAAAAAAATAGTGAGTGATTTTTGTCTGCAATAAAAGCAAATTCTTATTTTCTCTGTAACCCAAAATATTTGCAATTTTTCACACAATAGTTGCATTAATCAAACAAAAAAGAATTCATCAACTAAATGTATTGATAATGAAACAAGACTATTACTTTTGCAACATAAGAATTTTCTCGCACCCTACAAATTTACCAAAATACTCCCGTTTGGATTATACGTTTATAATCTCAAAATTTTCATGTTTGTAAGGTGGTTTTTTTTTTCTTTCAAAATTCAAGTTTTTTACATGTCCGCTACTTAAGTAAAAATGAGAAATTTTTGTGTTATAGGGGTGGTTTTTACTCAAATTTCATATTTTTATATGCTACTTAAATAGAGGATAGGTAAAAATATTGAATTTTTATGGACGATAGTTTTCTAAAAAATTACTCATTTTTATAACATCCGCTACTTAAGGAGTGAAAGAATAAAATGAGAAACTTGTAGAGCGCGCGAGTCACCCATAAAATGGCAAAAGTAATTGTCATGAAAAAAATGTTGTTTTGATAAATATTTTTTTATCAGCAAGACCACTGAGTATTTCTTTCACCTCATCTCCTTCATTGCTTGGTCTCCCCAAAACAAATCCACGATAAATTTTTTTTTAGGCTTTCACCACTAATTGAATTTATTTTGGGGGTCAATTATGGTCTCAAGTGATTTTAGACCCTTTTTTATTACAATTATGGAATCGAACAAACTATTCTTTCTTATTAAATTTAAACTAATAATTGGTAAAGAAAAATGCTATTTTGCAAGAATTTTTCGATGCAAGAAAGAGAAAAATTTTAGGTTGCAACATTTAATTGGTCAAATTATAGTCACTCTCTCTCCTATGTATGGTTAGTCAAGTTTTAATTAGTCAAATTTCTTAATTTTATAAATTCTTCTCTTTCTTACATTAATATTTCTTGCCAAATAGCATTACTTTTTCAAAAACTTGGCTGCTTTAGGAGTTGTACTCATCTACCACATATTTTGCTCAAGTTTTCTTCATTTAAGATTTGATATCTTAAGTCACTTGTTTAAGCCGTAAGTTAATGATTTTGGTTCTAAAAGCATCTCTAATGGTGGGAATTTAGATGGATATCTTAAGTCACTTTTTTGTGGACCCAAATTGTCATGTAGGATCTAAGCAATTGATAAGCAACCTTAACCAATTTTACTCCAATAACATTAAAATAAGTAACTCATATTTGACCCCACCAATTAATATTTATTTTTTATTTTCACTTAATTTTGATTTAAATTTAAATATTAATTCAATTATTATAATAGGTATGGTCCCACTAGTCTCTATTAAAATATTGAATTTTATTGCTAAGCCACCCTATGCAAGAGTTGTTCCATGAAATTCCATTGCCTATTTTTAAGCCACTTTGATTGTCATGTCACTCAACTCCAATGGTAAAATAGAACAAGATCCGGTTGCCTAGTTTTAAGATCTCATTAAGCCACTTGCATTGGAGATGACCTAAGGGGTCCAAACTTAGTTCTAGAGCTCTAAATGAGCTTATCTTTTGTATGAAAATAATTTCATGTATAAGACAGTTGTTGGAGAAAATATCAACTCAATATCTATAGGTTAGACTTTTAGTTTTTATCCTATTACTTAGTAGACAACTCTTAGTCTTTCTATTCATGAACCTGAAGCAAAAACCAATGCCAAGACTCCAAATCATGAACCTGATATTAAATCGACCCGAAAACAACGGCAAAAAAGCGATGATCAGTCAATGTAGAGAAAATACGTTAAAAACAGATAAACAAGGGCTGTTTGAATAGGAACGGGTATTTTCCGTGGATCAAAACTACAAATTGAGGGCAGATATGGAACCATGAGGCCGAGACGAGTCGGACAGACCAAACAGTGATCGGAGAGGAGGCTGAAGGTTCCATCACGGGCGGTGGAGACGGAGAAGCGGATAGGGTGAGGCTTGCGGTGGGGTGACTTCGCCACAAAGGTCTCCAGCATAACTTTAAACATGAATTAAATTATGAATTAGAGAGTAACTGCTTCAGTACTCAAATTAACTGTTTTAGAATATAAACAGTATTTGTTGTATTGACTGCTTAACTAAAATTTAATACAAGTCACTTGCATATATTGTTCATAATTGCATTACTCCTAGGAATTGAAGAGACAAACCATCGCCGAAGCAACTCATAAGCAGCCTCTTTTGATTTTCATTGAATGTCATCTAATTCGAGATAGAGTGACCAAGGACTTCCCTGAATTTTGTTTTATAAAGCGCGTACTAAACGAGCTGCAAAAGGAGCCATCACGTGAATTTTTTACCGGGTTGAAGAAATAGAAACCTTTTGGCGTCACAAAATCAGGTGGAACATATCTGTCTACAGGATCAATGCGAAAATCCTGAAACTCAGAAGGATAAATCAACACTTGAGAAATGAGACTGGATAGTGGATTATTAACAAGTTATGTCAAAATATCATTTTTGTTTAAAGTATTAGAGAGAGTAAGTGCCAAAAATAGAATATTTGAAGATTAGTGAAAAGTTACAACACTTACCGGATATCTTACTAGAAATGCAGCTACCCTCTCACCATTCTCTTCAGGATCTATGGAGCACGTACTCTAAACTAATACTCCCCCGGGTTTTACCAATCTACAAATGCGCAGGAAAGAAACTTGATGAGGAAGAAACAACATACCTAGTTTCAGCTACTTTTATAAAACTTAAAATTTGGAAATTGAATTTATCATCCAAGCATACAAGCAGAAGCCTTGACCAGCTTCATGATTAGCAACCATCATATTGTCACGACCCAAATCCACATCGTGACCGGCGCACGAACTAGTACACACTAGTCCGGCAAGCCTAGTGACCAAACTAATCAAACGACAAATAAAATATCTCTGAAAATGACTTTTACTTCAAAAATAATATTTACTGAAATTTCGACAGAGTATCATTTGTATTTTCAACATTTCCAAAATCAAATTAAATCCTGCTTAATATTTCTATTGTATACATTATCAGTCTGCAGTTCAAGTTTTACATATTTAATATTCATACATCCCAAAATAAAGTATTCCTAGACTCAATAGCTGCAGGTACTCGATCAATTCAAAATATGGATACACAAAATAGTCTTTCATCAAGGAGACCTACCAAACGAGTGACATTTATGACTCTTTATATCTGCTAGAAACTTGCTACTCAGCTGACTGTGAATCTGAAAAAAAATAGAATATGAAGGGGTAAGTCACGAGGACTTAGTGAGAGACAACAACCACCACCAACTAGAAGGGAAACACACAAGGGCACGAATAATTATTTTCTCAAATCTAGTTTCAATTTACAAATGTAGTAGCCATACCAAAATATAATTAACCCATAAAGTGTACACGTGAAAACTAAACTTGTAAATTTATCCATAAAGAAAACTATTCAAAAATACAATGTCATAAAGAGATGAAAACCAAATCAAAACCTTTACAAGAGATATAGAAATTAGGTATAATCAAAAGAATCAAAATTATCATCTTTAAGGAAAATTTAAAAGTCCAATAAAATAAAATAAATAAAATCGTTGCGAGAGAATCGAGAGATGGCTCCATCTCGTTGATAGCCCTTTCCTCCTAAGAGCGGCCTCTCACTTAGTGGCGGCTCCATCTAACGGATAGCCCTTTTCTCATCGATTCGAAAAACACGTCATCAAATTATATCGATCATTACAATGTTAAAACCGAGAGCTAGCTCCATCTCGTTGATAGCTCTTTCCTCCTAAGAGTGGCCTCCCTTAGTGGTAGCTCCATCTAACGGATAGCTCTTTTCTCTCGACTAATGAAACATCAAATCTATCGATTAGAGAGTTTACATCTCGTTGATAGCTCTCTCCTCCTAATGGCGGCCTTTCCATAGGGGTGGCTCCATCTAACTGGTAACTCTCCCTAACCGAAATCTTATTACTAGGTGCACCTAGGTCGTCGTCAGTATAATCGTGATTCTTAAAATACATCGCTTAAAACCATATTTCAATACTTTCCGAAAACCTTTGTCGAAATACATACAGTCCAAACGGAAATGAAAATATTCCACTTTGTAAACCATAAGTAAAATCAAATCCAACGAAGAATATAAACATTTTTCCAAAACATATATCTCAAAACCGTATTTCTCAACATATCAAACTTATGCCCAAAGTATATAAATCAAATCAAATCTCAATTTCAAATCTTATGCTCAATAAATCATAAGTAAATCCAAATATAGATCACATTAACATCGATAACTTTAAAAAATTAAATAACCGATGATGAGAAAAATATGTTCAAAGGTTGTGTTTCCCCATTTTCAAAATTACTTTAACATAGAAAACAAGCAAAATATTAATAATAGCAATAATTAAAATATGTGATAATGATCATCATCAACTCACAACTATGACGAATCAACTCCATTCCTAGCAATGCTGTCCGGAATGACCACCGGAGCAATTTCCGCCAAATCTGAACATCATACAACAAGTTCAGCTCTTGTGAAAACTTATTTAATATCACACTAACAATAGATAAAAGAATTAGACAAAACCCCCCAATTTGTTAGAGTTAGAGTTTTAAAGGGACTCATAAGAATATAAGATTTTACTAGTGCTACTACTCATTAAAGATAGATATCATCTCTAAATTTCATGAATCATAAAGTTTTTACCTCAAAGAGTATCAATGACCAACTTTCAAAGAGTGGGTATTCTTCTCCTTCCTTAGAACACTCACCCTAACCCCAAAATCATATTCAATAATATTTGTGGAACTATGAGGAAGATTTTCTTTTAAAGGAATAATTATCTACATGAGTGTTTGATGTAGATGGGATTGGGTGCTTTGATGAAAGAAAATGAAATGAAAATGGGAATGGTAGAAAACGTGGAAACAGGGAGAGAAGAGAAAAGGAATGAGAAATGGAAGGTGAGAAAATAAGTGGAGGTGGGGTTCGGTGGGTTTTCTTTGGTCTTACTTTCTAGACCTTTCTTTCCTGTTTTTTTTTTTCATTTATTTATTATTATTTATTCATTTATTTTTATTAATTGAAACGGTATGTTTCACATATGAAGCTCTTATTCACTTCTTTTCCCTGGTAACTACACATTTACTTCTTTCTAGAATAGACTTTGATTATTTAGGGATGCCATACATTGGATTGCGGATTACCAAAAAACTAATTGATTCATCCTTTTGGTCTCAATCAGCATTGAAATAAATGGTTTATTATATAAAGCATCTGTATGTTTGCTGTTGTTGAAGGTATTGACTAGAAATCTAAAACAATTGGTTACAAACTGAACAAACAACACTCATATGACAACAATAATTATTATATTCTGACAATTTCCCTCAAGTTGGAACTCACCAATCTATCATTTTGTCAAGTATAAAAACACTGTACAAAAGAAACAACAATAACAAAAGCCTTTCTTCCAATTACGTGAAGCAGCTACATAATTATTATTTTTTTTTGACAAACTACATAAATGAAATCATGATATAATTTTACAACATAAATACAAATTAATATTAATGTATAAATAGAAAAACATCTTACCTAGTTTCAATCATGCAGCAGACCTCTTGCAATCATCTCACGAAGAAGTTTCTCTGCTTTATCATTTTCACCTTTTTCAAAGAGGGAAAGAATAATTATTTCATAAGTTTTAGCATTCGGAATACAACCATTGTCTTCCATTTTTGATACCATGGTCAATGCTTCATCAAGCAACCCATTGTGACAAAAGCCATGGATCATAGCAGTATATGTATAGACATCTAGATTGTAGCCTTTGACCAGAAGATCTTCAAAAACCTTATGTGCATCCTTTAGTCTTCCACTTTTACACAATCCAACAGTAAGAATAGTATATGTGTACAGGTTTGGTTGAATACCCATATCTTTAATTTTTGTTAATAAAGCAATTGCCTTATCAACATGGTGGTTTTTGCATAAAGCATCCAATATAGAATTGTAAGTAACTATATTAGGTGGTTGACCTCTATCATGCATCTCATCGACAAGCTCCAAAGCATACGAGATTCTCCCTAATTTGCACAAACCATCAATAAGGGAATTGTAAGTTATCGTATCAGAAATAATTTTTCTACAATGCATTTCATTGAAGAGATTCATGGCTTCATCTACCATTTTAATCTTACAAAATCCATTAATCATGATACTGTAGCTATGAGCATTAGGAGCCACTCCCATGTGAGCCATAGTGTTGAATATACTGTTGGCCTTGTTAATTTCTTTAACTAAGCAATATCCATCCATTAAATTGTTATAAGTAAAACAATCAGGTTTAACACCTTTTCTCATCATCATAGAAAACACATTTTTAGCTTCTTCCACTTTTCCTTCCTTACAAAATCCATCAACCAAAATATTAAAGCTATAAGCATTCGGGTTTATGTTTTCCGATATCATTTTATTAAGCAACTCAATTGCTTCTTTCAATTGACCCACAATGCAGAAGCCACAAATTAAAGTGTTATAAGTGACAACATCGGGAGAAATATTCTTAGCAATCATTTCAGAATATAAATCAAAAGCATGATTAACAAGTTTATCCTTACACATACTATCAATAATCGTGTTGTACATTACCACATCAGGTCGAACCAGTTTCCCATCAAATCGTCGCAGCAGTTGTAGGGCAGCTCTTGTTTGTCCAACTTTACATAAACCATTGATCAAGGTCCCATAACTAACTTGATCTAACCGGAATCCCTGTGCTACCACTTTATAATGAAAGTGCAATGCTTCATTGACCTGACCTTTGAGACAGAGAACCTTGATGAGTGTAGTCAAAGTTATTACATTTGGCTGAAAACCCTTTTTAAGAATATTGGCAAATACAGAAAAAGAAAGAGAGATTTGACCCAATTGAGAAAAGCAATTGATCAATATACCCAAATTGACTAAATCTGAGGAAATTCCTTTAAATTCCATCTGTCGATGAAGTGAAACAACAGTTGAGTATTGATTGAGCTTAACAAGGGAACCTAAATTTTTGCCAAATTGGGAGTCAGGTGGTGTTGGATTTTGATGGAGCAATTGATTGAATAAGGAAACGAGATTGTGTTGGTCTTGGTCATAGTATTTGGAGTATAGCCTTGTTGTTGTGAAGTTAGTTGAAGGAATGAAATTAGGGTTTGGAAGTTGAAAATTGGGAGTGAAAACAGAGACAGCAACATACCTCCTCAATTGTGGTTTGGGTTGAACGAATGAAATCAAATGTTGGATTAAGGATGCTACCATTTCAGTCAGATTTGTTTGATAGAGAAGATTTTCAAAAATGGAATCCTCCGATTCAGCTGTGCCTATTAAACAAATCTCACTCATCCAATGTTGCTCCTTCATAAGATATTGACAAAGATAAAAGGTGGATTTTTTTTTTCTTTTTTTGGGGTTAATTATATATTTGATCCTTGTATTTATTTTAGATTTTAATTTGATCTTTTAAGCTTCATTTGGATTGATGGAATATAGTGAAATAAAATAGATTACATTGTTTGTATAAGTCTCTGAAGCTCCGATACTCAAAAAATGGTGATGTAGAGAAAGTTCTCTTCAGTATGGTTGAAGTGTTTTTTGCAGGAGAGAAAGAACAAATGCTAAGGGAAGTAAAAATTCACATACTCTCTTAGTCCTAAAATATAAGTTAAAATTGGTCATTAAGTTTATTTGACTAATTTTCTCTTATTTTTTGGGACCCGTTAAGTATTTGTTCAAGAAAATGGATAACAATATAGATGAAAAAAGTTTGATTTTGTGTTTCATGAATTTTTCATGTTTACTTCTTCTACCTATACATATGCAATCTTACTTTTAATTATTTATTCATTTATCTTTCAATTGATAAATTATAAGGTTTACTTTGTAACAATCTCAATTGTATTTCACAGAGTGTAATATGTTGTTAATTTTCATGTGGAGAGCCACAAAATCTATCTCACAATTCATGAATTTGTAATGAACTCTGAAACTCAAGTTGATTTTTTCTTTTTTATTCTATAATGCAAATATAAGAAATAGTATACAATTAATTATGATGCCTTCCAATAATTTAGTGACCGAGTTCTATCTACTTGTCTTTGCATTGTGGCTTGAATGTAATGCATCAAATGAACTAAGGAAGGATTATATAATTTCGTGACTAAATGCAAATGAAGTAGTAATTATCGTAATTCTCAGTACTGTATATTAAGAAATAGAGAAAACTAATCTGCATTTATATGCAATGCAGTGTGCTGATTAACGATGAAGTTTCTTAATTTTGCTGTACAAAACTATAGTTTGCATTAAAAGGCATAACATGAGAAGTAAGAGAAAGATTTTGTAGGAGATGTATATAGTTTTAATACTCTAATAAGATCAAGACATCTAGTAGATGTTAATGAGTAATTTTATATGTTTACCCAATTAATCTTTAAAAAAAATGGTCACCCAATTAATTTTCAAGTTTTTATTTTTGTATAAGATTAATTTGAGGTAATCTAATGCACTTATATTTGTATTTTTAAAGAAATATTTATCTTTTAACAAATGTACTTATATTAGTATTTGAGGTAATCTATTGCATCTTTAAAATATGTTTGATAGATTGAATCTATTCATATTTTTAAACTCTTTGGTCATTGATTATACTTACTTGTAAATTTTCTGTTGGAGGTCATCTCATTCCCTCGTGTTGTTAAGGTTTCAGACCAAAGAAAATTGTGAGTTTATAATGAAACCATGTTGAATGTTGTCTCTTTCCCTCGTGTTTTAAATCTATTCATATTTTCTTTCATTAATTGTGAGTTAATAATTTAAGAATGTAATGTTAAAGACAACATTCTTGAAAGAAAAGAGATCCTTGCCTTTGAAAGATAGAAGCAAGATCCATGAAGGAATTGAGCCTCACCTATAAAAAATACCAAATATAACAACAAATATAAGTCTCAAACAAAGTAACTAATTAATTGCATAAAGAAATAAATTATAGCCTCAAATCTTGTTTAATATATTTTTGTTTCACTCAAATGTTGATTGTGGATGAATTTAATCAAATATATATTTCCTTTTCAGGCTCTAAATCAATGCAACTCAAAACAAATACAAAAGGAAGATGAAGATTGGTGGTCCAATTTTGAAGAGAAGTGAATTCAATGGAGAAAAAGATAGAAAAGGAGGACAATTTTTATTGTTGAAATACATATGGCAATCTAAGTTGTAAAACTCTAGGGCAATTGTGTGGTATTTATAGATAAGAATTGAAGAAAAAAATTTGAATTAAAGTGAGAGACTTGGGAGTCAAGTTTGCTGAAAATTATTTTATTGTATTGTAAACCTTTCCTAGATAAACCTTTCCTAAATAAAATGAGACTTGGGTAAACCTCCTGCCATTTGTAAGGCCCCCCACCGTATAAAACAAAACTGACATTTACAAACACAATAAATAATTAAAAGAAAATCAAATAAATGGGAAAAAAGCAAACCACTAATTCTTAGCAATCTACAGTGGCAAATAATGTCCTTTGTTGTCAAGATTATAGATTATATATATACTTGTAACTCCCTTTGTAACAGACTGAGTTGAAAATTATGAGAATGAAATGAGATTGGATAATGAATCCATGGATTCTCTGCATCTTCAACATGCAGATTATGAACTTCTAAAAGTTTAGATATTTTAAGATGGAGAGGAACAAAATTGAAGTTAAGTGGTGATATATGATGAAATTCATTCCATCATATTTCATTATTATTTGTTAAATCCAAACAATAAAACAATATTATATTTCATTCCGCTCAGCTCAATTCCATTATATTTCATCAATCCAAACGTAGTCTTTAAGTTTAAAATGTTTTAAGTTAGTCACTTTTTTTTTTGTCAAATTTCGATTTAAATCATTCATATAATTATATATATCCATATAAGTTAGTCACTTAATTTAAACCGAAATTTCGGTTTAAATCCGTAGGGTTATTGCCAAAGACTTTCATGCGGATTTCACCACTAAAAAGCAATTTCTTGCGGATTTATTGTTTTTAGAATTTCAGGAAAATCTGCAGGTATTCCCAAAGATTTTCCTGCGCATTTCATCACTAAGTAATTTTCTGCGGATTTGTTTTCATTTTGGGCAGAAAATGTCAAAGGAAAGTTATCCTAAGGATTCCAAAAACTGCAATCATATGAGGATTCCAAATTTCGCAGGAATCAATTACCCAGCAAAAGATGATTTTCACATCAGTTTTTGCATGTTCACCGATGTAAAAAGTACATATTTCACATCGGTTTTTGTATTGCCACCGATGTTGAATCTGTTTTTTTTTTTCCTTTTCATTTTGCTTCATTGATACTTGATTTTCCAGCAACACAAACTTGTATATTAGATTACATTGATACATGATATTTCCAGCAAAATAAAACTTCTAAAAGTCATTTAAAATTGCAAAAATATATACTAACAAGTTCTAGTTTATTTTGCAATAATATAGACCAAGTTCTAACACAACAGCTAATAACCAGTGGCAAATCCAACTAAAGCAAATTCAGTTGCAATTGCTCCTGGGATCATTAGAAGAAGAGGATGTACATGCATAATGCATAGTCCTAGCTATATGATATAGAAGTTGAATAATAAGTGTTGTAATGTCATCATTAGAAGTTATGAACTCAGTAAAGATACTAGGACCAACTGCAGGAGCAATTGCTAAATATGGCGCATCTTCTAGGAAATCTACTAGACCACTAGATTGAACTTCATCAGCTATAAAGCAAAACCAGCTCCATGAAGTAAAATGAGATTCCAAAGCAATTTCTTGCATTCATTCCAATCCATTAGTTTCTCACCCTCTTGTTTCCTGTTGGGCATTAAAAAAAAAGACTTAAAACCTAATCATGATTCAATTGGTTCAATCCATTTAAATATTTAATACAGTAAACCGGATGACAAATGAGTGAAAAACAAAAAAAAAAGTATTAAAAAGGGTGGAAATAAAATTTCAGTTAGGACAGTCAGCTATGTATCGGAATTGAGCATCTATCCATATAACTAACCAGATAAATCTCAAGGGTTGTAGAACTCAATAAAACAAGTTGCCCAGCGGATTCGCAGATCATACAATTCATCATCTCTTAATCCTTTCGGCTGAATCAGCCATGTACCTGTTTACACAAGGGGAAAATATTTCAGAATCAAATTAAACACAAAAAATGCAGTAATAATACTAATACGAACAATTATTGGTTAAATAAACTCACCGTTACTAAATTCCATGTACACATAGAGCATCTCCAAGGAAAAACCTTTGAAATTATATAGTACTTGCAAGTAACGCCTTCTCAAGTATAGACTCTGAACTTGTGACAAATATATCCTAACAACAAAAGATTAGTTGTATTTGATATAATGCAAATTTGATATTTTAAAAGCTTTCAGTGATATAATACCCAGTGAATGTAGGAAACACTTCGAAGGAGCTGAAAATAAAAGCTAAAGCAGAAAGGCTGTTGTGGAATGTCGTTATAATATCATGCACAAGATCATCTTAAGAACTTGAATGATAATGTACAAGATCTAGTAACACTTGGTATATAATTAGATTGAACAAGTCTCAGACCTCACAACTCTAAAGCATTGACAGTTGGTATATAATAGAATTCACAACTCACAAATGGCATAACAGAATGTAGATGAGATGCTCTTGACTTATTTTACTAGAAAGATATAGAAACAATATAATACTAATTCTAATAAACTGTAAATTGTAAAGTTAACAATATAGAAACAGAATGTATATGACCTCTTGACTCATTTTTCCCATCAAGTATTCATTCCACCGATGTGAAAACCCTTTAGGAAAAGTCTTTTTTCTACTAGTGATTTATGCTATATTAAGAATTATATTTAATAATGAGCACAAAAAAGTGAACTATACATTTAAGTATAGGCTGATGCATAATAATAATTGACTTATTGGAGAAAAGAGAATTATGCTTCCTACAAACATGCAAGTTCTGAATTCTAAACTGCATTCCTAGTGATCAAACAATTCATCCCAATCCCTTCACTGTTCGTGTGTGCAATCATGACAACTATAAGTGCATGAAACAATGTTATGCATGGAATTGCAAAATAAGCATTCATCTCAGAATGACACGGCTGTATATGGAGGACCAGGGCACAGGAATACATGTTCTAGTTCTGTGTGAATCCAAACTAAATATTCAATGCATTTTCATATTCAACAAATCATCCAACACGAGCTTAGGCATCCCCTGGAACACTCTCAACCAGCATGATATATTAGTATCTCACATCCTGTCATCCTGAGAAAGGATCATGATAATTGTCCTACATTTTCAAAGAAAATGGCATATAAATTTTCACCCTACCTTAGTTCAATATCATATAGTTCTTCACTTTTTTTAAACGCATGCTTTGTGTCCCTAATTATAAATATCCAAGTATCCATTTATATCTTGCAATCTCTATCAGAAGGCAAGAAGTTATAATATATAATCGAATACAAGTCAGACATAACAAGCTGCTTCTCTTATCATGATAATGCAGGGAATAAAAGAAATTATATTTCCCAATATTAAATTTAAAAATAAAAAATGTTTGGTAGAAAACCCATTTTCAACATGTTTAACAAATGTGAACCAAAATGATATGCATTTCAACATGTACCCCCATTTAAGGGATCATGAAATTTGTTGAAACATAGGAGTTTTAAGTATAGCATAGTCAAATTTACAATCGAAGCTTCTGTAAATTGTAGTACTACTCCAGGTGATAGCAGAGACTTCGGTAAAACCAAATTCAAAGGGATGTTGTATTAATGGAACTTATTGGCAGAGATTTTCGTATCCTATCAATTTCCCTCGAGTTGGAACATACTGATCTAGTAGTTGCAAAGTATAAACACACATAGCCAAAAGAAGTAACAAAAGCCTTCGTTCCATTGGGTGAAGCAACTACATAAATGAAATAATGAAACAGAAATTCAATATAATAATGTACAATACACAAAAACCATACCTAGTTTCAGTCTTACAGCAGACCTCTTGACATCATTTCACGAAGAAGCTTCTCTGCGATAACATTTTCATCTTTATCAAATAGAGAACGGATAATAATTTCATACGTTGCGGCATTTGGAATGCAACTATTGTCTTTCATTTTTGATAGTATGGTCAATGCTTCATCAAGCAACCCATTGTTACAAAACCCATGGATCATAGCAGTATATGTATAGACATTAAGATTATAACCTTTGACCAAAAGATCTTCAAAAACCTTTTGTGCATCCTTTAGTCTCCCACTTTTACACAATCCATCAATAAGAATAGTATAAGTGCACATGTCTGGTTGAATACCCATATCTTTAATTTTTGTTAATAAAGCAATTGCCTTGTCAACATGGTGATTTTTGCATAAAGCATCCAATATAGAATTGTAAGTAAATATATTAGGTGGTTGACCTCTATCATGCATCTCATCGACAAGCTCCAAAGCATATGAGATTCTCCCTGATTTGCACAACCCATCAATAAGGGAAGTGTAAGTTATCGTATCAGGAATAACTTTTCTACAATGCATTTCATTGAAGAGATTCATGGCTTCATCGACCATTTTAATTTTACAAAATCCATTAATCATGATGTTGTAGCTGTGAACGTTAGGAGCCACTCCCATGTGAGCCATAGTGTTGAATATATCGTTGGCCTTGTTAATTTCTTTAACTAAGCAATATCCATCCATTAAAGAGCTATAAGTAACAACATCCGGTTTAACACCTTTTCTCATCATCATAGCAAACACAATATTAGCTTCTTTCATTTTTCCTTCCTTACAAAATGCATCAACGAATATATTAAAGGTATAAATACTATGGTTGATGTTTTCTGATATCATTTTATTAAACAAACCAATTGCTCTGTTTATCCTATCCACAATGCATAAGCCATTAATTAAAGCATTGTAAGTAAAAACATCGGGAGAAACTTTCTTAGCAATCATTTCAGAATATAAATCAAAAGCATCGTTGACAAGCTTATCCTTGCACATACCATCAATGATCATGTTGTACATTACCAAATCAGGCGGAACGAGTTTCCCTTCAACTCGTCTCAGCAACCGTAGGGCTGTTCTTGTTTGTCCAACTTTACATAGTCCATTGATCAATGTCCCATAAGTAACTTGGTCTAACCGGAATCCCTGCGCTACCACTTTATCATGAAAGTGCAATGCTTTGTGGACATCACCTTTGAGACATAGGCCCTTGATGATTGTATTAAAGGTAATGATATCTGGGTGATAACCCATCTTGAGAATATTGGCAAACACAGAAAAGGAGAGAGAGATATGACCCAATTGAGAAAAACAATTGATCAAAATGTTGGAAGTGACGAAATCTGAGGAAATTCCCTTAAATTCCATCTGTCGATGAAGTGAAACAACAGTTGAGTATTGATTGAGCTTAACAAGGGAACCTAAGATTTTGCTAAATTGGATAATGGATGGAGTAGGATTGTTGTGATGGAGCAATTGATTGAACGAGGAAACAAGAGTAGTGATGTGTTGTTCATCTTGATGATACAATTGAGAGTATAACCTTCTTGTTGAGTTAGTAGTTGAAGGAATGAAATTAGGGTTTAGAAGTTGTTGAAAATTGGGAGTGAAAACAGAGACAGCAACATAACTCCTCAATTGTGATTTTGGTTGAACGAATGAAATCAAATGTTGGATTAAGGATGCTACCATTTTTCAAAAATGGAATCCTCCGATTCAGCTGTTTCTTTTCTGTTTTCAAAAATGGATTAAGGATGCTATTCACTCTCTCAATGTTGCTCTTTTCTTTTCTTTCAAAATTGTACGGGCCGTTTGTTATAGCTTCTTTAAGAAAATAATCACTTATTTTATAAAAATACTCACTTTTAAAAATAATGCATCTATTTATCACAAATTTTTAAAATAATCAGAAGCTAAAAATAATCAGAAAACAGTTAAAAATGAGAAGTTAGCCTGTTTGTTATAGATTAAAAAATAAGTGATTTTGATCTTAAATAATTTAGAGATTATTTTTTAGAGATTTTATAAAAAATCAGAAGCTATTTGTTTTTGTTTACCTTGATAAAAATTACTTTTTATAAGGATATTTTTGGAATATTAAAATTAATGTAAGGATATTTTTGGATAAAAAATATTTCCACCTTTTGAATATTGTTTTCTCTTTCCTCTAAAAAAATCTATTATTTTTTAAGAAGCTACTATTTTTAGCTTCTCATGTTTAACAACTGTTTTTAAATTATTTTTAGATTCAGAATATTTTTAAAAGCTATAACAAACGGACGTAATATTCTTAAAAGTGATTGTTTTTCAAAAAAAGCTATAACAAACGGGCTCTAAGAATAACGTCTCAAATAATAGATTTTTTTTAGAGGAAAGAGAAACGAAATGTTAAAAGAAGAAAGTTCTTTTGTAATTAAAAAAAAATCACTTTTACATATTGTATACAAACAAACTAAAAAAATTTAGTTAAAAAAGTGATTTTTATTATGACAAACAAACACAAAGTAAATTTTACAGTTCTATAAAATCTCTAAAAAATAATCTCTAAATTAATGAATATCAAAATCACTATTTTTTTAATCTGCAACAAACGGGACTTAGCTTTACGGAATAATTTAAACTTTTACGGGATAATTTTAAAAAAAAAATTATAGGGACAAAAGGCGTATATTTATGCTATTTTATTGAGACCAAAATAGGTATTAACCCTGATTTAAATTATTAAATTTTCAGTTAATAAAAAGGACTTGAACCATAGAAAGATTATTGATAAAAAAAAAAGTGGGGAAAACTTGTATTCTATGTCGTAGGTGAAAATTGGAGGAAAATTGAAATTCCCATTTGATTAAATTTTTACTTGATACAAAAACCCTTACTATAGATTCCTAGAAATTGAAAGTTTTGGGAAGTTTGTATTATTTTATTTTTTTTATTATGAAGGGAAGTTTGTATTCTATGACCTCTGTTGTAGATGAAAATTGATTATTATGATTACTTTGATTTGATTATATTTTAATTTGATATAAAATTCCTTAGTTGGAACTTAGAATTTTAATAAATTGATATTTTGCTGTCACAAATTTATAAAGTTACAATACAACCACTTTTATATATTTAAGAAGGATTTATTGACTCCAAGTAAGTTTTTAGACTTAGCCACTCTTTGATGTGTTATAAATTAATATTATAGTTTTTAGTTTATAAGCTAAAAGCTCTATTTTGTAACCGTTTTGAAAAAAGAACTTATTGCTTATTTTACTAGCTTATAGTTTATTTTTCAAATGCTATTTCAAGTAACTTATGAGCTTATAGTTTATTATCTTTTCTTCCAATTTTATCTCTATCATCTTACTTGAAAAAAATAAAATATTAATTAAACATATCTTTTTATGTCATTTTATACTTATAAACTAGTTCAACCGCTAATTTTACCAAACACTACAAATTCAATTAGTTAGCTTATTCGCTATAAGCTATCTGCTATAAATTCATCCGCTATAAGCTAGCTTATTAGTTTTCTGATATTTTTTACCAAACAAAGCCAACGATAATTAATTACTAATAATTCTTATTATAGTGAGCTGTATTCTACTCTTCTTCTTTTTTTTTGTTGTCAATCTACTCCATCCTCTCTAAAGTCTAAATTCACATGAATGTTCTTAAAAAAAAAATTATCTCACTCTACCACTTTTACTCCTCTCAATCTTCCATCGATACCATCTTACAAGTTGATTGATTTGTTCATATTTTTTATATAAAAATAATTGATGATTGATATGTCTCTTGTATGAATGATTCCCTTTCACCACTTCTCTTAAAATAATGTGCTTGGACTATGTGTAAAACAAGAATCACCAGAATATATGTTCTCATATCAAGATGCAGGTTATTTCTTCAAAATAGCGATTTAAAGAGACCAAATCTATTATAATGTCAAACTCCATACTAAAGAATAATGTCCAAAGGATGTAGGGGATAGTCTCCATGCACTTTGTTGCCAGATTAACAAGCCTCAAGCTCTTCAATTTTAAGACAAGTAAGATTTCAATCCTAAGTATCGACATATAGACTTCATTCAAGTAAGATTTCAATCATGACAAACAACATATAATAGTTCAAGAATCAAAATTAACATCAGTTTGAAAGTTCAACCATTCTCATTACAAGTTACAAAAAAAACTCAGTTAGAAGTTTGCATAAGCATTATACAAGTTACAAAAGAAATTCAGTTAGGGAAACTTCCCAAACAGTAGCAATGTCAGATTTTACATATAGTTCTTCACTTCCTTTTTAAACTGAAGCTTTGTGTCTCTAAAGTCTAAATATACATATCTAAGTAACAAATTATCTCATTTGGGTTCATTTATATCTTGTTTCAGGTCTTAGAAGTTCAATCTTAGGTTTGGCATTCTAAAATAGTTAAGCTTTGTAAGTTAGAATTATTATGCAAAACTATAAGTATTCCAAAGAAACACTTTAAGTTACTTGATATGTGACAATAGTTTGCTTTATTACATAACCACAAGGATACATATATCACAGGTCAATACTCGAAAAATGGAGAGCATTGTAAACTCAATTTTCGTATATTCATTGAAATAAAAAGCTGAACTGAAAAGTTCAGATTACAATGATTTACACTAAATTTATCCTTCACTCACATTGCCAGGTGGTACAAAAAAGGATAAAAAGGCTAACTAACCAATGCCAACGTGGCACTCGGCTAATACTGTTGTAGCTTCAAAAGCACGACAGAACCTTCTAAATGCTTAAGCTTGATGAGACTGGCAGAGAATACATTTCTATATTCTTCTATATATTCACCAGATGATATTCCCGGTTTTCATAATTCCAGTGTCAGTCCATCTATAATAAGCCTAATAACCTAGAGTTCATAATTCTTTGGCACTAAATTATCTTAAGCCAACTTCTGTTGGGATTCACACAGATGTTAAATAATTCTTGTGCAACACAAGGAAAAACGATGACTATTAGGCGATCTCAAGTTAAAATTCGTCAATCTCTCATTATGTACAGTATAGACACACATAGCAAAATAAACAACAAAAGCAAAAGTTTGTTTCTCATTAGGCGAAGCAACTGCCAAAACTAAATGATTCCATAAGCTTGAAATATAAATTCAAAATAACAATGTCTAATAACCATCTTACCTTAGTTTCAGTGATATAGTAGACCTCTCGCAATCATTTCACGGAGAAGTTTCTCGGCCTTATCATTTACGGATGATTATTTAGTAAGTTGCAGCGTTCGGAATGCAACTAATGTCTTTCATTTTTGACAGCATGGTCAATGCTTCATGATTCATCCCATTGCTACAAAACCCATAGATCATAGCAGTATATGTATAGACATTAAGATTATAGCCTTTGACCAGAAGATCTTCAAAAACCTTTTGTGCATCGTCTAGACTTCCAACTTTACACAATCCACCGGTAACTGAGGGAGTTCTGATGTGTTCACCATTAAAAAATAGAGAAGAGCAACACTTATCTCATAGAAACCATAATACTTATCTCATCACAACCATAAATTAATGAAGTTTTCGGCAAAAAAACAAACAGGACAAACCCACATGTAAAATGCAAGCATTTTTGCAAAGTAATATCCTCCTCCATTCACTAACCACATTGAAAAAGAAATAAAAAAACCTGAAAACAGCGAAGCTGCTACATGTTTTTGTTGATCTAGGGCAATACAGCAGATCGCTAAAGTAAACAAATAAACTCAATAGATGTATTTAAAAAGACTAGCACTTACACGTTATTACTATGTTAAGAAAAATAATTATAGTTCCATTTGCACATATAAAATGTGTTTCGGAACAACCAACAATGGAAAAGGTTGCTAAAAGGATATTACTATGAGTTAGCTATTATTATTATTATCAATATAACAAACTGATATAGAGAAGACAATGTTCCACAGCTTGAGTTTTAGGTGAAATGATTCCCATCTACTAACACAACGAAAATACACAGAATCAAAATCAACTGCATATGTTCATATGTATTTGACATTTGTATTTGTTAGGACTCTAAAACAGTAAAGCAGGAATGAATCAACAAGCAACAGAGTATGGGAATGGAAAATGCAACTATGTTAAGAATGAATAGTAACAAACTTCTCCCTGCCTACTCTCTCTAACACGTCCCACCTGTTGCCATCCCACCCTTCCTAACTCATTACCACACTACACATTTTCTTATTTCTACATAAGACTCTCCATATTTCAAGGCTAAAATCTATAAAGTACAAACACTTCCCAGATTAGGCGTGTCCTAGTCCAACACCGAAACAACACCAACACATATAATCACATTGAATTATGTCATTTTCTTAAATAATATTTTATGTTGCCATGTAAATGTCTGTGTTGTGTCTGTGCTTCATAGGCTTAAAATACATTGGTATATGACTACCACAAGACTAATTGTTTCATCCTCCTTGTCTCAATCAATATTGAAATGAATTTTCAATTTCATGATATAAAGCATTGAGATATTTGCAGTTGTTGAAGATATTGGCTAGAGGTGTAAAGCAATTAGTACAACAAACTCTCCCCAACCCATCCAGACAAGAAAAATTATAATATTCTACAAATTTCACTCATGTTGGAGCTCACCTAGTTGTGGTCTTAAAGTAGACCTCTCGCAATCATTTCACGAAGAAGTTTCTCTGCTTTAACATTTTCATCTTTTCCAAAGAGAGAAAGAATAAGTATTTCATAAGTTTTAGCATCCGGAATGCAACCATTGTCTTTCATTTTTGACAGCAAGGTCAATGCTTCATCAAACAAACCCTTGTTACATAATCCTTTGATCATAACAGTATATGTATGGACATTTAGATTGTAGCCTTTGACCAAAAGGTCTTCAAAAAACTTTCTTGCATCCTCCAGTCTTCCACCTATACACAATCCATTGATAAGAATATTGTGCGTGTACATATCTGGCTGAATATCCTTCCCTTTCATTTTGGTTAATAATGCAATTGCCTTGTCAACATGATGGTTTTTGCACAAAGCATCTAATATAGAATTGTAAGTAAATATATTAGGTGGTTGGCCTCTACCATGCATCTCATCGACAAGCTCCAAAGCATATGAGATTCTTCCTGATTTGCACAAACCATCAATAAGTGAACTGTAAGTTACCACATTAGGAATAATTTTTCTACATTGCATTTCTTTGAAGAGATTTAAGGCTTCATCAACCATTTTAACCTTACAAAATCCATTAATCATAATAGCATAGCTTTGAACATTAGGAGTCACTCCACTTTGGGCCATAGTATTGGATAAACAGTTGGCCTTGTTAACTTCTTTAACTAAGAAATATCCATCCATTAAAGAGTTATAAGTAACAACATTAGGTTTAACACATTTTCTCATCATCATAGCAAACACAATTTTAGCTTCTTTCACTTTTCCTTCCTTACAAAATGCATCAACCAATGTATTAAAGGTATAACTACTATGGTTGATGTTTCCCGATATCATTTTATTAAACAAATCAATAGCTTCTTTTAACCGATCCACGATGCAAAAGCCATTAATTAAAGTATTGTAAGTGACAACATTAGGAGAAATATTCCTAGCAATCATCTCAGAATATAAATCAAAAGCATGATTAACAAGTTTATCCTTACACATACTATCAATAATCGTGTTGTACATTACCAAATCAGGCAGAACCAGTTTCCCATCAACTCGTCTCAGCATTTGTAGGGCTGGTCTTGTTTGTCCAACTTTACATAACCCATTCATCAAGGTCCCGTAACTAACTTGATTTAACCGGAATCCCTGTGCAACCACCTTGTCGTGAAAATTCAATGCTTTATGGATCTGACCATTGAGACATAGACCCTTGATGAGTGTAGTCAAAGTTATTATATTTGGCTGAAAACCCTTTTTAAGAATGTTTGCAAATACAGAAAAGGAAAGAGAGATTTGACCTAATTGAGAAAAGCAATTGATCAATATACTCAAAGTGACTAAGTTTGAGGAAATTCCGTTAAATTCCATCTGTCGATGAAGTGAAACAACAGTTGAGTATTGATTGAGCTTAACAAGGGAACCTAAAATTTGGCCAAATTGGATGATAGGTGGTGTAGGATTTTGATGAAGCAATTGATTGAATGAGGAAACAAGAGTAGTGCTGTGTTGTTTTATTTATGAGAGTTTTAAAAAACCAATTTTTGTGTTTTTCTCAATAGGAATTAGATTTTAAACCATTTTTCAATTTTTTTTATTTTAAAAAATGAATTATTATCTTATAAAATTCAAAATTTCTACCACCGAATAAATTCCTACTAGGGGTGTGCAAAATATCCGGTTAGAAGACCCAAATTCATAATCGGATCCAAATCCGTTTTAAAAAATCCAGATTTTGGTATATGGTTATTAACCAAACCATTTTCATCTGGTCGGTTATCCATCCAAATTAAATTTTCGGATTTGGTTTAAATTGGTTATTATATCTTTTTCAAATTTGTTTTTGTCAAAAAAAAAAAAAACAAATATGCTTTTCAAATCTGTTTTTGTAAAAAAAAAAAAAAAACAAACAAATATCCTTATTAAAATCAATTCACGCACCACTGAGCATCTGTGATCTCATTCCAATCGACGATATTCTCTTACAATCGAACTACACTCATTCTCTCTAATTGCTCCCAACCGCTCTAATCAGATATTCTTCCTTTCTCTATTCTTCACAATTAGTTAATTTAACGCGAAAACAATTTGTCTCCTCTTTATTCTTATCACACAATTAGATCCTAATCACCGATCAATATGATATATTACTATGTGAAGCTACTAGTATTCACTGTTGCACGGGGAACAAAAGAGAGAGATCTTTGGTTTCAATAAGTTGAGACAAAAGTAGGTCAGAAACAGACGTGTTCACGCAAAATCCATGTGCCCACATGGATGATTGAGAGATAGAAAGAGATTCACAAAACTGAAAAAAGTAAAAAACAACTTATTTATGTTTCTGTTTATGTTTATCAATCACCCGTTTTATAAATAAGTATGTGAAGCTATATGATTTGTGCCACTTCATAATCTTCTAGAAAGGTGTTGAACTTGAACCCCTTCGATTCTGCGTTGCGTTGACTAGGATGATTTGAATCCATCTAATCTATCACTATGACCAAAAATAAGGATATCCCGTTTAAATTTATCACATACATAATAACTATACTACTGTAACCCGAGGACAAAGGTCTAAGTTATGTATCCAGTAGCTATTGTTATCAAGTAGCATGAAAATAAATCCATAAACCATGCTAATTATTAGTTAACATATATATATATATATATATTTAAGTATTAATGTATGTTTCAATTGTATTCATAATATTTGAATTAAAATGTGATGATGTGTTCTCCTTCAATTGAATAAAAAATATGATGTTAAGAAATTTTAATTAAAGGAGTATAATCAAAATATGACGTGTTTTGTTGATTGTTTTGGAGTTTATTTACAAATGGGTGATCTATCTGTGGCAACAAATGTGTTTTCTTCTCCAACAGGTGGACAAAACATGACTACAATGGGAACACCAAAAACCCGTAAAAATAGATCTGCTGTTTGGAATGACTTCACGTTAGATCCAGAATCAGAAAAAATAGTTATATGCGACCATTGCGGTAAGAAGTTCAAGTATAATGGGACGAGTTCGATGACAACACATCTTAAGGGT
Source organism: Trifolium repens (assembly GCA_030408175.1). NCBI lineage: Eukaryota > Viridiplantae > Streptophyta > Magnoliopsida > Fabales > Fabaceae > Trifolium > Trifolium repens. Next base: position 15,815,015 of record CP125847.1, read on the forward strand.
TGCAAGAATAATCCGAATAGTGAATCCAACAAGAGGCAAAGAAATAATCCATCCTCGATAAATGTTGAAGGGCAAGTGATTTCTTCCCCTTTAGTGCCTAGTTTTGATCAAGAGAAATTGCGGTATTTACTTGTGAAGATGTTTGTAGGCATGGAACTTCCTTTCAATAAAGTAGAGCATCCCGATTTCGAAGAATTGGTAAATGGCTTGAATCCAAAATTCAATCTTATATCACGTACTACACTTGCACGTGATACTTTGTTATTATGGGATGTAGAAAAGGCGAAAATGAAAAATTTTCTAGCCCAACACTGCCACAGAGTTTCCCTCACTGCTGATACATGGACATCTATCCAAAATCTTTGTTATATGTGTATCACTGCTCACTTTATTGACAATAATTGGACCTTGCAGAGTAGGGTTTTAAGTTTTTGCCAAGTCACAAGCCACTCGGGAGATGTAATTGCAAACATCATTGACAATTGTTTGATTGATTGGGGACTTAATCGTGTCTTGACTATAACACTTGATAATGCGTCCTCAAATGATGTTGGAATTAAACATTTGAAGAAGAAGCTACTATCTTGTAACAGCTTACTTTTGAAGGGGGAATACTTACATTTGCGTTGTTGTGCGCATGTCTTAAACCTCATTGTGAAGGAGGGGTTGAAAGATGTTGACGACTCTGTTTTGAGAATTCGAGGTTCAGTAAAATATGCTAGGTCTTCTCCTCACAGGTTTTCAAAATTCAAAACATCTGTAGAACGTTCCAACACCGAGTACAAAGGTCTTGTGTGCCTTGATGTAGAAACAAGGTGGAATTCAACTTATTTAATGTTAGACTCTGCTTTGAAGCATCAAAAGGCTTTTGAAGTACTTGAAATTCAGGATCCCAAATATGGTGAGGAACTAGTTGAAAAGGGGAAGGGCGTGCCCACATGTATGGATTGGGAGGAAGCACAAGCGATTCTGCCGTTTCTAAAAATATTTTATGATGCTACACTTCGGATTTCGGGTTCCTCTTATGTGGCCTCTAATATGTATATGTTAGAGGTCTTTGATATTGGGTCTCAGATAAATAAGATGTGTAATTCTAATGATGTATTCTTAAATAGTATGGCTCTAAAGATGAGAAAGAAATATGACAGGTATTGGGGAAAAATTGAACACTTGAACATGTTATTGATGATTTCTACAGTCTTAGACCCTAGGTACAAATTAAAGTATGTCAACTGGTCGATAGATGATAATTTTAAACCACCGGAGGCAAAAGAGTTAAAAGAATTGTTAGAAACTAATTTGTATCAACTCTTCGCGGAGTATAGTGGTGTGGGGCAAGATTTCCATAGTGGTTCATAGTTGAGTTTAGGTGGTATGGAAGATCGTTATAGTTACAATCGTTTTTTACAGTCCATTGGTTCGTCCTCTACTCAAACTGATTTGCAAAAGTACCTCGATGAATCTCTAGAAAGTCAGTTTTCAGATGACTTTGATATTTTAAGATGGTGGAAGGATTTCCAATCCTTGCAAAGATGGCAAAAGACTTGTTTGCTATACCAATCTCCACAGTACCATCTGAATCTACGTTTAGTCTTGGAGGACGGGTGATTGATGAGCATCGCAGTTGCCTCACACCTAGAATGGTGGAAGCTCTTATTTGTAGTTATAGCTGCATTAAAGGATCGCGTAAATCCTCAATAATTGAGTCACTTATAATTGAGGATTACAAGGAACTTGAGAAATTAGAGCAAGGTATGATGATATCACTTATAGCTGCATTAAAGTTATGATTTATAGATTATAAGTTGGTTATTAATAAGATTTATTTCTTTTTTTTTTTCTATAAAAATAGCTGCTATGAAAGTTGGTGATGCTTGTTCAGCCTCAGTTGCTCTTGATGAAGATTGACGAGTTGATGCTTGTTCTGCCTCGGTTGCTCTTGATGAAGATTGACAAGTTTTTATTTATTTCGTATTAGTCTATTAATGCAAACATTTATCTAAGATTACATTAGAAGACAATGAGGGTGTAGGTTACATTTGGTAATCTGCTTGGCTTATGCAGGAACATTTTGCGATAAATTATATATATATATATATATATATATATATATATATATATATATATATATATATTTTTTTTGACAATGGTTAACCAAAAGGGTCAATTACCAAGATATCTTTATGTGAATGAAATCAATATATGGATTAGTTACTATTGTGTGGATGTGCTGTATGCTGGTTTTTTGGTTCCAGTACTCTGTTTTTTTCTTTCTTGGTGCTTGCCTGCGTGCTATGTTGTAGTGTGGGTGTAGTGGCCTTTCTTTTTTGATGGTCACAATTCTGTATCTCTATCACAAGTATTTCTTGTGTTTGCCTTATTCAATAAAATTAGCCTTTATTCAAAAAAAAAAAAAAAATATATATATATATATATATATATATATATATATATATATATATATATATATGGATTAGTTAAAGAACCAGCTTACAATTACCATGATGTTTCTCTATTAGCAAGTTAAAATGAAAATGTAGTTTAAAAATAAAAAGAAAAAATAGAAAATAATTTTAGAAATTAAACAACCCCTTATTTTTACCTAATAATTTGTATACTCTTATTTCGTTGGAATTGGGGAAAAAATAATCTAGAAGAAAAAATGTGAATGGTCTTCTTCACATGTTTTTTTTTTCATCTCTTTCAAATACATATCAGAAGTAATTTGGCTTGAAGCTGCTTATTACTGCAAAGAGTAAAAAAAGAAAAGTGTATTTTTTTACGGTTTTTAATATATTTTTCGTCTGCGGAAAAAAAAAATCAGACCAAATTAACCGTTTATTATTCCAGTTTTAAAAATAACCAGTTTAAAACTGGATTTAAAAAAACCGATTTTATAAAAATATCCGGTTATGTATCCGTATCCAAATTTATAACTGGTTGTATAACCGGTTTATAAAAAATAATGGTTATGGTCATGTATCCAAATCCATATATATGGTTTTGGTTTGGCAAAATAACCGACCATGCAGAGCCCTAATTCCTACAATCTTAAAATTAGATCACAATCTTCATTTTTTATTATAAGATGTGTTTGGATTCATGTTGAAAAGTTTTTTCAAAATATTATTTTTCTATAATTTTTATTATCATACAATGAATGATATTAATCATCAAAGTTATGTAATGACATGTGTGAAATAGTCAAATTTTCTACTAATAAATAAAAATAAACAATAGCATATAAGATGTTTTTGGATTCATCTCGAAGAGTATTTTCAAAATATAATTTTTTATAATTTTTATTATCATACAATTAAATATATTAATCGTTAAAGTTATACATTGACATGTGTGAAACAGTCAATTTTTCTACTAATAAATAAAAATAAACATTAATATATAATATGTTTTTGGATTCGTCTCGAAGAGTATTTTCAAAATATCATTTTTTTAAAATTTTTACTATCATACAATTAAAGATATTAATCGTCAAAGTTATGCATTGATATGTATGAAACAATTAATTTTTTTACTAATAAGTAAAAATAAACATTAACAAAAAATATGGTTCAGTGCAATTCGAACTACAGTTTGGTTCAGTTAATCCGGAGTATTCATGCCTTCGGATATGTAGCGTTGATGACACCAAAGTTGACATTGATTGGATATGCACTAGATCAAAGCTAATCCTTCAACCTGAAACAAATGAACACCGCACAAAGACGTGACAAGAAAAATACACCGCAAGAAGACGGGAAATAGGGTTTGATAGAGTTTGTTATATAATTAAAAATAAGGTGAAGTTAGACAATTGGTGCTTAACTTATTTAGGGTCCTCTCATTTCTTAAAAAATAAAGAACTGACATGGTAACTTCAGTTATAGTGTGTTTAATTTTAAAATTATTTTTGGGATTTGACAAACTGGGTGTCAAGGACTGAACAAAAACCTAAATTCTTGTTTCCACCGAATCACGAAACAACTTTTTATCCTCCACACAAGTTGTTTTAAATAACAAAACAATCTTTTGTCCTTCAAACATACCTGTCAATTTTTATATTCTTTTGGTCCAATTAACCCAATCAATTTTATTGGTCAAATATATACAAACTCCACCAAATCATGTGAATCCCATATAATTTTGGTGAGACTTGTGCGAATGTTAACAATTAAAAGAGTAACTTTTAAAAGAGTTTTTTTTCCTTCGCACCGGTTAATCCGACTTATGCGTAGAGTTTAATTAAGATTGGTACACACCAAACAATCCTGTAGCAAAAATAATAGCAGTAGAAGCACAATATTTAGAGTTTAATTAAAATAATTCAAATATATGAAAATAAAGTAGTACATATTATTTGCAACATTATTAGTGAAAGTCTTCGTGAGAATAAGCATTCTCCTTGGATATAAACATAATACTTTCTTTGATTTTATAAACCATGAGTGTTCGAATTTTGAATAATAATTTTATTTTTTGGTCACCTTGTTGTTTTATATTTTGATTTCCTTGAATGATTTTTATTTTTCTTACAAATTTTTATGATAATTTTTTTATAAAAATTTTATGGGCGGGTTGGACCGTTTTGCAATACCTACTTTTGAGTTATGTGTTTTTTTTATTTTTATAAATAATGGTATAAACTCCAATTTATGGATCTAAAATTTATTTATTTTTAGCTTTAGAAAACCGAGTTGTTTGTGAACTCAAATGAAGATAAGTTCGAGCTAGAGAAAAGAGTTCGCGTTGAACTATGGAGTTGAGTTTCTTTTGGTCCTTGATGCTTTATTTTAGTCCTTACAAAATATATTCATGTTAAAATTAGTCCTTGTGATATTTATTTTAGTCCTACAAATTCCAAAATGAATCAATTTTAACATTTTGATAGCTAATATTAGAAAAAAAAAGAGAACTTCTTTTGGTGTTCCCTATGCTTCTCGTGTGCCCTGATCGGTTCTTATTAGTAATTTTGGAATTTTTTTGAAAAAATCGTCTGCTACTTAAGTAGCGGATAGCGGACCGGTTGGTGGTCATATCTCTTGCATCAATCAAAAGCTTGCCAAGTAACCAATTTTGATTGACCATTATGCGGTCATACGTGGCACTGACCAATGTGAAGCCAATAATATTTTTATAAATACGTGGCACTGGCCCCTGGCTAATGCGAGAATAACTAAGTAATGTTCCAGCCGAGTTCCGTCCTTAGCTGTAACAAATTTAGGATATAGTTTACTTATCTCCCCCAAAACTCTAGATTATTAAGACCTATTTTCCCGGCAAACTAGAAGATTAATAAAACAATAATAATAAAGGTATAAATATCATGGTGGATGTTTTCCGATATCATTTTATTAAACAAATCAACTGCTTCTTTTAACTGGTCCACAATGCAAAAACCACTAATTAAACTTCTATAAGTGACAACATCGGGAGAATTTCTCTTAGTAGTCATTTCAGAATATAAATCAAAAGCATGATTAACAAGTTTATCGTTACACATACTATCAATAATTGTGTTGTACATTACCAAATCAAGCGGAACAAGTTTCCCTTCAACTCATCTCAGCAACTGTAGGGCTGCTCTTGTTTGTCCAACTTTACATAACCCATTAATTAAGGTACCGTAACTAACTTGATTCAACCGAAATCCCTGCGCTACGACCTTATCATGAAAGTGCAATATGCTTTATGGATCTGACCTTTGAGACAGAGATTTGATGAGTGAATTAAACGTTATGGCATATGGCTGAAAACTCTTCTTGAGAATGTTTGCAAATACAGAAAAGGAAAGAGATATTTGACGCAATTGAGAAAAAGCAATTGATCAATATACTCAAAGTGACTAAATCTGAGAAAATTGCTTTAAATTCCATATGTCGATGAAGTGAAATAACAGTAGAGTGTTGATTGAGCTTAACAAGGGAACCTAAAATTTTGCCAAATTGGATGATAGATGGTTTAGGATTTTGAAGAAGCAATTGATTGAATGAGGAAACGGGAGTAATGCTGTGTTGTTCATCTTGGTGATGCAATTGAGAGTATATCCTTGTTGCTGAAAAGGGAAAGCGACGATTGACAGAAACTGCAGCTGCGCACCTTGAAAACAACATAATAGTACAAAATATTTGTTAACTTAAATTTGTTAATTCAGTTCTTAAATTATACGAAAAATTAATTAATTTAGTTTTTGATATCTTTTTTATTCTTGGCTTGAATATGTTTTTTCGTTCTTACTTTGCGAATTTTGATTTTCATCCATGTGAAATAAAATCACATTTTTTTATTTGTAGAAAAAAAACATTTAATTTTTCATTTTAATAAATGAAAAATCACCAATTTAATCTGGTTCGGTGGTTCCAACTCTCTCGATCGCATTTGCGAAATTGATTACACCATGCATGCCCTCATTATAATTCAAAATTTGATTATAATAATTAAAAAAAAATTTCATTTTAATAAATAGAGATAGAGAAACAGAGTTTGTTACGTTGCTGCCGGGAATTGTTCGTAACTCCTCTCCCTCACTTTTCGCATTTTGCAGCAAACTATGAATTCTGTTACTCCCACTACAACATCACACACACTTCTCATTCACTCTCTTTCTACTTTCTCTATTCTCCATTCCTTCAATTTCACATAATGAGAAAGCTTCTTTCTTCATTTTCTTCAATTTCTCGCATATTAACCGTTGTTGAAATCAACTACCAATTTCACAGTCCATTTATTCATCATGTACCCAACAGATTTTACTCTGTAGATCCTAAACAAGTTCCAAAACCAGATTACGAAACTGTTCCCTACACAAAACGAACACGTTTTATTCTACCAACCATAACCATGGAGAGGAATAAAGGTTTGAAGCAGTTTGAAGAATTGAAACAAGTTTATGAAGGTAAGATATTGCCTCCAACACATCCAGATAGTGTTAGGGTTACAAACATTCTCAACAATATTATTCATGCATTGCATAGAGAAGTCGAGAAAATGAGGTCTCATAATTCTAAGGAGTATACCGGTTTACGTTTTCTTTGGTTGCGTATGAGACGAAGATTACCGCCTTCTTTGTCACATTTGGATGGATTGAATTGGGAGGCTTTGATTTTGAGTTGTCCTGATCCTGGTTGCCAATCTTACACTGGCGGCAAGATTGTTTTAACCACTACTTTCATTGAACATATCACAAGTGATGTTGAGATAGCAACTTGTATTGCACATGAGGTATTTGATCATTTTTCTCTCTCTAATTGTTTTGTTTCTTTTGCGGTCACATTGTGAATCTCGACATTGCGGTAAAATGCAGCTGCAAATTGCAGTTGTGGACGCAATTTAGTTCTATGGTTTATTATGTATAGGAGACCATAAAGCTTAATTATTACCTTTCAACTTGCTAATTTTAGCTAATGATAGTAGAGACTTAACAGTTTATGTTGGTTTATTTTAATTAATTAGGTTGCGCATATTGTGGCTCGACACAGTGCTGAAAAGATTACAAAGATCCTGTGGGTTTATGTTTTAGATGCTGTGCTTAATCTATTTGTCGCCGTTGATTTTACCAAAAGAGTGTCACCACTTGTTGAACGGCTACCTTTCAACAAACGGTATGATTAATTCATTATCTCTTTTCTAATCCATTAATTGATTCCATGTGTTGTTCTTTAATTGTAGTAGATTCATTTCATCGATAGAGATTTTTAAGCACTTCCCTTGGCAACAAAATAAAGTTGAAGGTGTACAGACAATAGAATAAAAATTATAGATATGCATTGCATGACAGATAGTGAGTTGGATGCATCAATAAGGAAGAGCATGTAGCCTTAACCTTTGTGTGGATGCATCAATATCAATTTTTTGACATTCTATTGTGACTATATAACCATATTATTTGAGACGACTTCTTTGGTTTATATACAATTGCACTTTACTTGGAGCATGGAACTAAAATATTGGGTCTTCATCTACTCTAATTCAATTATCCTTTGTGCTTTGTTCTCAACCCAATTTATTCACAATCTGCAGGTTTGAAATGGAAGCTGATTACATTGGGCTTCTACTAATGGCATCAGCTGGCTATGATCCCCGACAGGCACCTAAAGTCTACGAGAACGCCGAGAAGATTGAAAAGTTTGCTCATTATATATCTCCTCATCATCCACCAGGAAAAAAAAGAGCTGAAGCGTTGACTCGACCTGAGATAATGGAAGAAGCTCTTATTTTGTATAATGATGTAAGCGCAAGGCATGGGTTTGAATGATTTCATTCTTTAGGACAACACATTTATCACCTCCACAAACTACAAAGTTTGATTAAGTTCTATTTTTGTTTTGGTCTCTGCGGAATTTGGCCTGTGAAAAAAACCATCGCACTAGTACAATTATTCATCTTATTAAACATGTATAAAATAAATAAACACAAAATTTTGTTTTCACTTTTTCAGCATGGTACTAGAGTGGAATCATTCTCCTTGACATGTGAGATTATTCTCCAAGAGCTTTTTGTTAGTACTTTTTTCTTTGAGGTTTGAGGTATTCTTTGGGAAATGGCCCTTAATTCAAGTCTATTCATGTTTCCTGTCATACACAATAAACAATGAAGTTTGTATTTTTGGTCATAGTGAGAACCATAAATATCTAGTCAAGCAATATAGTTTGCTTCGTCAGTTTTTGTTTTGTCAAAACTACTTTCATTTGGATTTCCAACCAATTTCAGCTTGAAAGGCCGGGCGTGAGGTTTATATGGCACGTAAGTCTCATGCGTCGGCCACCCTTTCATGGTATGTTCGCACTCTTTTTGAGTTTAGTCTCGAAAGTGGTTCTATTGAGTTCATTTCCAGCTCTCAGGTCCTAGTATTCCAACCATTGTTTATTGGATTTATGTGGTTGCTTCTTTGTTGCTCTTCTCAGTTTGCTTTGTTTATATCATCTCTTTGTCATATGCACGAGTAAGCCTTTTTATGTTGGTTCACAACCTTAACGTGGCTTTTTGCCTCTTTAGGGTTATGGTTTGCGATGGGCAATTCTTTTCTCAATAATGAATCATATCAGCCGCTGCTATTCTGGTGGTAATTCTTTTCTCAATAATGATCACTCAGTGGCTTCTATTCCCATCGACGATCATTCTGGCTGTAACTTTTTTCCCACTAATAAATCATACCAGTAGTGACTTGTTCTGGGGGAATATGACTAATCTGCAAGTCACTTAAAATCATTTGAAAAATTATGTTGCCACAATCAAGCCCACATCCATTTTTGGCTCACATTCAAATAAAAAATCTCAAGACTCAATCAATTTTAGGAAATAATTAATCAGTTGTTATAATTAAAAGACTGAAGTTTAAGAATATTGACATTGACAATCAAATACAATTAAATACTTTTAGAAGATATTGAAAAACAATTTTAATGACTTATGAGTTCATCAAATTCAAGCACAAATTCAACACCGTTAAAAACGAAAAGGATAAATCTTGGAACAAACACACAACATCTAATTTAATAGCATAAAATGGCATACTCATGCATATCACTTGTCTAGGTGATCAGATTGAAGAGCATTGGCATTAAGATCAATGTTTCTTGTTGGATGTATGAACTATAATGCTTTGGCTTGTTTCTGATATTGCTATTGTATCAGTAAGCTGTTTAATAAAGAGGGGGGACAGCTACTTTAGGTTAAGTCTTGAAGTCAGACTCCTCATGTACAATTATCACCAATATTACAATTTCTTGGAATACTGAAAGCTTTTAACTATACTGGTTTAAACCTATCAAACTTATAAGGTGAACACAACATTTGGTATGAAGCTTTTAGCATTTGCTTATGCTTCCAAGTTTGGAGATTCTACTACGTAATGCAAATTTGGCGACAGATTTGCTACTGAGTGTCAATTGAAAGTAAAGGATAAAGAAACCAAACATATAAAAAACTAGGCAACTGAGTATTCATCATGCTATGCAGCGATGGAAATAAGATGTATTCTATTGAAAATTAGTTTGGATGACTTGACAATTGGATGGGATGTTATGCGCCTTAGCATAGATTTCCATTAGCATCTTTGTTAACTTCAACCTCAACTAGAGTGTTGACATGCTTTAAGTTGTCTGAGGAAGGGGAGTGCTCCAATGGGAAGGTGTGAAACATTATGCTCTTCTGGACTGAATATATCCTTCTCTAAGTTCTCTTCCATATAAAAGATAGCTCTGAGTATAATCTGAATCATAGCCAAAACCTCATACTAGATATCTATAGTATTCATAAACAATGAGGCACATATTTCCAGGAGGGATGGGCTCATCAGTACAATATTTAACATGTAGTTGTTCTCTTTTCTTAAAAGTTATTAGAGAAATAGTAATCCTATGCTAGCATTATTTTGGTATTTTATGTTCCTTTTTTTTATCTTTTTTATAAATCAACATGTCCATGCATTGGCTCTCTAAGATCATGTTCCTTATATACATATAAATAACTCCTTTCATCAACAAAGCTAAGAAGATTTTTAGCTTCTTTCACTTCTTTACAAAATGCATCAACCATAAATGAATGAAGTTTTCGGCAAAAAAACAAACAGGACAAACCTACATGTAAAATGCAAGCATTTTTGCAAAGTAATATCCTCCTCCATTCACTAACCACATTGAAAAATAAATAAAAAAACCTGAAAACAGCGAAGCTGCTACATGTTTTTGTTGATCTAGGGCAATGCAGCAGATCGCTAAAGTAAACAAATAAACTCAATAGATGTATTTAAAAAGACTAGCACTTACACGTTATTACTATGTAAAGAAAAATAATTATAGTTCCATTTGCACATATAAAATGTGTTTCGGAACAACCGACAATGGAAAAGGTTGCTAAAAGGATATTACTATGAGTTAGCTATTATTATTATTATTATCGATATAACAAACTGATATAGAGTAGACAATGTTCCACAGCTTGAGTTTTAGGTGAAATGATTCCCATCTACTAACACAACGAAAATACACATAATCAAAATCAACTGCATATGTTCATATGTATTTGACATTTGTATTTGTTAGGACTCTAAAACAGTAAAGCAGGAATGAATCAACAAGTAACAGAGTATGGGAATGGAAAATGCAACTATGTTAAGAATGGATAGTAACAAACTTCTCCCTGCCTACTCTCTCTAACACGTCCCACCTGTTGCCAGCCCACCCTTCCTAACTCATTGCCACACTACACATTTTCTTATTTCTACATAAGACTCTCCATATTTCAGGGCTAAAATCTATAAAGTACAAACATTTCCCAGATTAGGCGTGTCCCGGTCCAACACCACCACATATAATCACATTGAATTATGTCATTTTCTTAAATAATATTTTATGTTGGCATGTCAATGTCCGTGTTGTGTCTGTGCTTCATAGGCTAAAATACATTGGTAGTATATGACTACCACAAGACTAACTGTTTCATCCTCCTTGTCTCAATCAATATTGAAATGAATTTTCAATTTCATGATATAAAGCATTGAGATATTTGCAGTTGTTGAAGATATTGGCTAGAGGTGTAAAGCAATTAGTACAACAAACTCTACCCAACACATGCATACAAGAAAAATTATAATATTCTACAAATTTCACTCATGTTGGAGCTCACCTAGTTGTGGTCTTAAAGTAGACCTCTCGCAATCATTTCACGAAGAATTTTCTCTGCTTTAACATTTTCCTCTTTTCCAAAGAGAGAAAGAATAAGTATTTCATAAGTTTTAGCATCCGGAATGCAACCATTGTCTTTCATTTTTGACAGCAAGGTCAATGCTTCATCAAACAAACCCTTGTTACATAATCCTTTGATCATAACAGTATATGTATGGACATTTAGATTGTAGCCTTTGACCAAAAGGTCTTCAAAAAACTTTCTTGCATCCTCCAGTCTTCCACCTATACACAATCCATTGATAAAAATATTGTGCGTGTACATATCTGGCTGAATATCCTTCCCTTTCATTTTGGTTAATAATGCAATTGCCTTGTCAACATGATGGTTTTTGCACAAAGCATCTAATATAGAATTGTAAGTAAATATATTAGGTGGTTGGCCTCTACCATGCATCTCATCGACAAGCTCCAAAGCATATGAGATTCTTCCTGATTTGCACAAACCATCAATAAGTGAACTGTAAGTTACCACATTAGGAATAATTTTTCTACATTGCATTTCTTTGAAGAGATTTAAGGCTTCATCAACCATTTTAACCTTACAAAATCCATTAATCATAATAGCATAGCTTTGAACATTAGGAGTCACTCCATATTGGGCCATAGTATTGAATAAACTGTTGGCCTTGTTAACTTCTTTAACTAAGAAATATTCATCCATTAAAGAGCTATAAGTAACACGGCTGTATATGGAGGACCAGGGCACAGGTATATGTTCTAGTTCTGTCTGGATCCAAACTAAATATTCAATGCATTTTCATATTCAACAAATCATCCAACAGGAGCTTATGCATCGCCTGGAACACTCTCAACCAGCATGATATATTAGTATCTTACATCCTGTCATCCTGAAAAAGGATCTTGATAATTGTCCTACATTTTCAAAGAAAATTGCATATAAGTTATTGCAGAAAATTGGGTATTTTCACCCTACCTTAGTTCAATATCATATAGTTTTTCACTTTTTTAGTTTTAAAACCATGCTTTATGTCTCAAATTATAAATATCCAAGCATCCATTTATATCTTGGAATCTCTATCAGAAGGCAAGGAGTTATAATATATAATTGAATACAAGTCAGACATAACAAAAGCCTTCTTTCCATTGGGTGAAGCAACTGCATAAATAAAATGATGAAACAGAAATTCAAAATAATAATGTACAATAGACAAATATCATACCTAGTTTCAATCTTACAACAGACCTCTTAAAATCATTTCACGAAGAAGTTTCTCTGCCTTATCATTTTCATCTTTATCAAATAGAGAGCGGATAATAATTTCATACGTTGCTGCATCTGGAATGCAACTATTGTCTCTCATTTTTGATAGTGTGGCCAATGCTTCATCAAGCAACCCATTGTTACAAAACCCATGGATCATAGCAGTATATGTATAGACATCAAGATTGTAGCCTTTGACCAGAAGATCTTCAAAAACCTTTTGTGCATCCTTTAGTCTTCCACTTTTACACAATCCATCAATAACAATAGTATACGTGCACATGTCTGGTTGAACACCCATATCTTCCCGATTTGCACAAACCATCAATAAGGGAATTGTTTGTCCAACTTTACATAACCCATTGATCAAGGTCCCATAACTAACTTGATCCAACTGGAATCCTTGCGCTACCAACTTATCATGAAAGTTCAATGCTTTATGGATCTGACCATTGAGACAGAAACCCTTGATGAGAGTATTGAAGGTTATGACATTTGGCTGAAAACCCTTTTTGAGAATATTGGCAAATACAGAAAAGGAAAGAGAGATTTGACCTAATTGAGAAAAGCAATTGATCAATATACTCAAAGTGACTAAATCTGAGGAAATTCCGTAAAATTCCAGCTGTCGATGAAGTGAAAGAACAGTGGAGTATTGATTGAGCTTAACGAGGGAACCTAGAATTTTGTTAAATTGGATAATGGATGGAGTAGGATTGTTGTGATGAAGCAATTGACTGAATGAGGAAACAAGAGTAGTGCTGTGTTGTTCATCTTGGTGATGCAATTGAGAATCGTATAACATTGTTGTGATTGAGTTTGTAGAAAATGGGAAGCGACGAATGAAAACAGAAGAAGCAGCAGCGTAGCTTGAAAATGACGGCATAAGTTGAGTGAGTTCATGCAAATGCAATGCAACAAAGATGGCTTGCTCTGTTCAGAATGAATCTCCACTCGGCTGTAGTAAATGAAACATGAGTGATGAGTTTCTTTGGAATTTAGAAATAGGGTTTCGTTTGGTAGAGTTTGTACTAGTGTGTTTAAAAAATTGGAAAATGATGAATGGTACAACAGCATAGTTTTTATAATAATAGTTTTTAATATAAGGGTTTCGTTTGGTAGAGTTTGTACTAGTGTGTTTATAATAATAGTTTTTAATATAAGGGTAAAAATGGAATGAAAAAGTTATAACTCATTCCGCTCCGTCCAATTTCCAAACAATGGAATGGAAACTTGGTTCCTTTCCATCCTAAATTATCCAAACAATGGAATGAAAGATTTATTTCATTCCGCTCCATTCCATTCCACTCCACTCTATACCGCTCCGCTCCATTCCATTATATTCCATCAATCCAAACATAGACTCCCTCCGTTTCTTTTTAATTGTCTTTTTAGAAAGATAACACCAAATTAAGGAAGTGTATTTTTGCACGTTATCTTCATATTACACCCTCGTTTTAATCCCCCAGTAAATTCCTATTTTTTTGCCCACACTTTCTCTTTATAAAATAAAAAATAAAAAAAATAAAAAAATATATATATAACCATTTCTTGTCAAAAAAAAATATTATATAAAAAAAATATAAAATTTAATATGTTATGTACCAACAAAATATTTTTTTAAAAAAAAGATTTAGTTTTCCAAATATATAGCATTAATTGGTTTTATGGAAAAAGATAAGAGTAATTGACAAAGGGTATAATTGACAAATTATACCCATAAAAAACAAAAAGGACAATTAAATAGAAACACTAAAGATGATAATAAAAGACAATTAAAAAGAAACGGAGGGAGTAGTTTATAGCTGATGGCTGATGACTTATGACTTATAGCTGATAAGCTAATCGAAGTGTTTGGTAAAATTAGCGGTCAAGTAGCTGATAAATGTAAAATAATATAAAAGGACATTCTTAATTGATAATAAAATTTATAGTTAAGATAATAATTTAAATTTATTAATGTAATATATATTTTTTATATATTATTGTTAAATTAATTTGTCTATCTTAAAATTGCACAAATACAATAATATAAAAAATATATTATTAATTTATAATATTTTTTTGAGATAAATTTTTCTTTTCAATATCTTACATACATAGCCCATATATAATTAAGAATATTTTTTTATATCAAATTAGTATTTTTTTTTATATCAAATTAGTATTTTTTTGACACATATTAAATTAATATTTAAAATACCTAAAATTAAACATAATAAAAAAAAATATCTAACACAAAAATGATTTTTTTTAAACAACATCCTACAAAAAGGAAAAAATAACTTACATATACATACAGAGTATATGATACTCCGGATATGGATAACGAAATCATACGTACCGTATATTACATTTTTTTTTACAGAAACGTACTGTATATTACATTAATATCGTATATATCCTACATATATATGAAACATCGTTTTTTTTATAAAAGAAAAATAGATGGAGATGATTTGTATTATTCTGAGCCCATAATTATTTTATTTTAAATTAAAATAAATTATAAAGGGTAAAAATGGATTTTAGTTAAGACAATAAGGGTAAAAATGGAAGAAAAAATGATAAGCTATAAGCTCATAAGCTATTTGAAATAGCTTATGAAAAATAAGCTATAAGTCAGTAAAATAAGCTATCAGTCAGTAAATAAAAACTGTTACCAAACAGGTCTTTTAGCTTATAAACTATAAGACATAAGTTATAAGTCAGTTTTATGACCTTGCCAAACAGACCCCAAGTCAATTTAAATGAGACTCAATTGGATAATTGATTATCATGAATCAAATGAACCAAATTTAAATTGAAAATTACATTTTTTAATTAGATAAATTTGCGCTGAAAATTAAGTTTGTTAATTAAACAAGTTGAACTTGAATCATGTTCACAAAATGACTCGTATATATGTAACACTAAAAAAACAAAACACACACTAACATTAAAATATATATATAATACTTTAATAAAAAATTAAAATACTTTTGAGTTACTTGGTTTCTTATTAAAAAGTGTTATAAATTTCAATTTATTTATATGGATGTTAAATTTATTTATTTTTAATTTTAGAAAATTCAGGTGTGTGTGAACTCGAATGAAGTTACAGAAAAAAGTTTGCGTTGAATTCTAGAGTTGAGTTTCAAGCTAAAAATTAATTGAACCAAACAAATGGAACCAAACTGTTCGTGAAAAATTCGAATAGAGTTTCGAGCTAAACCAATTTATATCAGGTCGAACTCGGACAAGTTTGACTCAGCTCGACTCATTTCCAGCCTTAAACGGGAATAACAAAGAGAAGTCATTAAGTTTGATCCAGTCGTGAGAGATTTGGATAGTATTGATGAGATTTTGAGTTCAATTCTCAGCTTCCTTAATAAATAAATAAATAAATAAATAACGACGGTGGCAAAGAGAACGGTCAGCCTATAAAGTAGAGGCAATCCCCAATTTACAAGCTGGTTTTGTAAGGATGAATTCGACCCAACTTCCAATTCTAAGATGATATCGAAGCCTCCTCCACGATCCGCAGGGTCGCCTGAAATCCGTTTTCTGATCGGGTCATTCACCATTTATATCTGCGCCCAAGCCCAATAGCGCTGAGCGCAAGCGGGTGTGTTAAGAAGTCTCACATCAATTGCGAGATGACCTGGACAATTGTTAATAAAGTAGATGCAATCTTCACTTTACAAGTTGGTTTTGTAAGGATGAGTTAGACTCAAAACTCAATTCTAATAATCTATAAACCCTAGTCTGTATGGCCTCAAATTCTGATTTGTCTATGCATAAATCAGTCCATGTATATAGAAAAATAACACCCACTTCAAATCTGCACTCATGCACCGGTGCATAATATGCACCGATTCTATAGAATTCTGGGGTTCCAGCTTCGTCCGCTTTGCATCGGTTCATACCACCCTCCCACCAGTTCATAGAACTCTCAAGTTTCTTCACCTTGCGCCATACACCAGTGCATGACTTGAATTTTCTTGATTTTAAGTTAACTCTCACAATGTACAATGTCACAATGATCCTTAAGTTTTGATGCATTCGCGAATATCATGAAAACCATCTTAGAAAACCTCCAATTTATAAACAGAAGATGATATTTCAACAGAAATTAGGACACTGATATCAAAAGCTTCAAAGAAGCTCACTCACTAGAGGAGCGACTACATTAAAGCGAGGTGGACAGTTGAATCCACAGGATCTGATAAGAAAAGATTTGAGAAGTTATTTGAAGAAGATCATGTTCATAAGTTATTTTCAGCATATTACTATAAACTCTTAAAGATAATTTATGAAAACAACTTATAGCTTATATAAAAACAGATTGTCTTTATTTTATCTTTCCTGAATGGAAATTCATATTGAAACTATAAACTACAAAACTCATACATGCCTTGAGTAATATTTGATAGAAATGAGATTTCATTCTTCAATCTTTTTCACATGCAAAATTCCTGTTATGTATTTTTCTTATTTTAATTTAGTATTCTCTGCTAGTAATGAATTCATCAAAGGCTTTCCATTAACGCTATTAACGGTTTAATCTCCCGTGCTACATTAGAGTGCAATTTATCACTTATCATGACCACATTAACAAAATTTGAAAAATGTTGAGTTCAATTTTGATACTTTACATTGGCAACAAATCATAATCAATCATATGTCTGATTTTAGAAGTAATTATAGTTAAACATTTTTAATGATTTGTCCATTACAATTCATTGACAGTGTAAATTATTGTAAGAAACAATGTTAATTGAATAACTTAATAGACTGTTGCAAAACAAACAATTATTATTACTTTTATCAAAAAAACAATTATTATTACTATCTTGCTGAAGCCATTGAAACATAAATATATTGTGTTCTCTTGGCGACAAGTTTTCATTCAAAGCCATTGGATGCACTATTTGCGGGCTATCTCTTTCAATTATGTGGATTAAGAGGAGAAGAAAAAAAAAATCAATATATTAAAGTATAATAAAATAGAAGAAAAGAGATAGGACAAAAAAACTAATTTATTTTTCCTATTGACCAAAATGGAAAAAAAAAAAACACCCTTCTTTGACTTGCACCTTTCAAACAAGACAACATTTCTTTGAGAATTGCAAATTCTAAGTATTTTATCATTTGTCACCATTGAGATTATTAGAATGAGTTTGTGTCACTTTAATGTTCTCTGCTCTCCAAGAAGAGTCCACTGGTGGAAGTTGATATTCATCTGGTTTCAAACTTTCAATGCCAATGAAAATTCAGGTAATGTTGGAGCTGTCTCCATGATCCTGAAATAAAAGTAAATTATAACATTTGTGGCAAATGCTATCTAACCAGTGCCAATGTGGCACTGAGCTAATACTGCTGTAGCTTCCAAAGCACGGCAGAACCTTGTAAATGCTTAATCTTGATGAGACTAGCAGAGAATACAATTCTATATTCTTCTATATTCACAAGATGATGATATTCCCAGTTTTCATAATTCCAGTGTCAGTCCATCTATAATAAGCCTAATAATATAGAGTTCAAGATTCTTAGGCACTAAATCATCTTAAGCCAACTTCTGTTAGGATTCACACATATGTTAAACAATTCTTGTGAAACACAAGGAAAAACAATCACTATTATATTCTACCACATCTTCTCAAGTTAGAATTCGCCAATCTCTCATTTTATAGTATAGACACACGTAACAAAATAAACAACAAAAGCAAAAGTTTGTTTCTCATTAGGCAAAACAACTGCAGAAACTAAATGATTCCATAAGCTTGAAATTAAATTCAAAATAACAATGTCTAACAAGAGAACCATCTTACCTTAGTTTTCGTGATACAGTAGACCTCTCGCAATCATTTCACGGAGAAGATTCTCGGCCTTATCATTTTCACCTTTATCAAACAGTGAACGGATAATTATTTCGTACATTGCTGCATCTGGAATGCAACTATTGTCTTTCATTTCTGACAGTGTTGCCAATGCTTCATCAAGCAACCCATTGTTACAAAGCCCATGGATCATAGCAGTATATGTATAGACATCAAGATTATAGCCTTTGACCAGAAGATCTTCAAAAACCTTTTGTGCATCCTTTAGTCTACCACTTTTACACAATCCATCAATAAGAATAGTGTATGTGTACACATTTGGTTGAATGCTCTGGTTTTTAAATTTTGATAACAATTCAATTGCCTTGTTAACATTATGGTTTTTGCATAAAGCATCTAATATAGAATTGTAAGTAACTATATCAGGTGGTTGCTCTTTATCATGCATCTCATCTACAAGCTCCAAAGCATATGAGATTCTCCGTGATTTGCACAAACCATCAATAAGGGAACTGTAAGTTATCGTGTCAGGAATAATTTTTCTACAACGCATTACATCGAAGACATTCATGGCTTCATCTACTATTTTAATCTTACAAAATCCATTAATCATGATATTGTAGCTCCAAATGTTAGGAGCATAGTCACACGGTTCGCAACTCTTGAAGAATTCGGTACGCGGAGGGTATACAGAGTCGGTACGCCAGTTGAATTTATGGTACGTTCAAATATAATACTCGGTACGTACATATAAAAAATATTAATTAAAGATAAGAAATATTAATATCATCAATAAAATTAACTTTTAGAAATATTAAAGTCTTAAATTAATATTTTTAAAATTTTTTTAATTACCAAAGATATACAACAAAATAGTACCATGTAAAACCATTTTATGTAGTATAAGATAGAGGACTACTTTTTACAAGTAGGTATACTTTTAAGAAGATTAAACGGTGGAAAAGGAAAAGTATCACGTTTTCTTACTAAGTTATTATATAGTACTATTTTTCTTTCAAAAAGTATATGAAAAGGCACACCTACTACTCTAGGAACCTGCAAGGATAATAAATCAAGCAATCTCAGCCGTTGATCCTAGTAAAAAGTTTTGGATTCACTGTCTTCTCTGTCTGCTACTGCACTTCTGTCTCTAGACCGAACCAAAAAAAAAAACTCCATAACCAAAAGCTTCCATAACCAAAATCTCAAGCTTCCATAACTTAAAATTCAAAATCTTCCATAATCAATAACTCAAAAGCTTCCATACGCGCGCATATAAACCGATTTAAACATGGGTTCGTTCGGTTCTCTGTTTTTCACGAATTCAAGAACGAATTTCCGCGAACCAATTCGTAAAAGAACCGCGAACCGGTTCGCGCGAACCGGTTCGCGGTTCATGCTTAGATGAACGAATTCTGTGACTATGGTTAGGAGCCACTCCCATCTGAGCCATAGTGTTGAATGTATTGTTGGCTTGGTTAATTTCTTTAACTAAGCAATATCCATCCATTAAAGAGTTATAAGTAACAATATCAGGTTTAACATCTTTTCTCATCATCGTAGCAAACAAAATTTTAGCTTCTTTCACTTTTCCTTCTTTACAAAATGCATCAACCAATATAGTATTGTAAGTGACAACAGTAGGAGAAATATTCCTAGCAATCATTTCAGAATATAAATCAAAAGCATGATTAACAAGTTTATCTTTACACATACTATCAATAATGGCACTGTACATTACCACATTAGGTCGAACCAATTTCCCATCAACTCGTCTCAGAAGTTGTAGGGCTGCTCCTGTTTGTCCAACTTTACATAACCCATTGATCAAGGTCCCATAACTAACTTGATCTAACCGGAATCCTTGTGCTACCACCTTGTCATGAAAGTGCAATGCTTCATGGATCTGACCTTTGAGACAGAGACCCTTGATGAGTGTAGTCAACGTTATGGCATCTGGATGATAACCCTTCTTAAGAATGTTGGCAAATACAGAAAAGGAAAGAGAGATTTGATCCAATTGAGAAAAACAATTGATCAAAATGTTGGAAGTGACTAAATCTGAGGAAATTCCTTTAAATTCCATCTGTCGATGAAGTGAAACAACAGTTGAGTATTGATTGAGCATAACAAGGGAACCTAAAATTTTGCCAAATTGGCTTCCTCATGAGATACTGCCTGAATATTTGTCTGGTTAGTTTTTGTTTTGTCGAAACCACTTTCATTTGGATTTCCATTTTCTAATCTACATAGTCCAACCAATTTCAGCTTGAAAGGTCGGGCGTGAGGGTTATATGGCACGTAAGTCTCATGCGCCGGCCATCCTATCATGGTCTGTTCGCACTCTTTTTGAGTTTAGTCTCAAAGTGGTTCTATTGAGTTCATTTCCAGCTCTCAGGTCCTAGTTTCCTTGCACCTTGTCTCTTTCCAACCATTGTTTATTGGATTTGTGTGGTTGTTTCTTTGTTGCTCTTCTCAGTTTGCTTTGTTTATATCATCTCTTTGTCCAATAATATGCACGAGTAAACCTTTTTGCATCGGTTCACAACCTTAACATGGCTTTTCTTACCTCTTTTGGGTTATGGTTTGCGATGTGCAATTCTTTTCTCAATAATGAATTATATCAGTGGCTTCTATTCTCATCGATGATCATTCCGGTGGTAATTTTTTTTCCACTAATAAATCATATCACTAGCTTCTATTCTCATCGATGATCATTCTGGCAGTAACTTTTTTCCAACTAATAAATCATACCAGTAGTGACATGTTGTGGGGGAATATGACTATTCTGCAAGTCACTTAATGTGATAATTTGCTCACTTTAGAATCATTTGAGAAATTATGTTGCCACAATAAACTCCAAATCCATTTTTGGCTCACATTCAAATAAAAAATCTCTAGACTCAACTCAATCAATTTGAGGAAATAATTAATCAGTTGTTATAATTAAAAGATTGACAATCAAATACAATTGAATCCTTTTAGAAGATATAGAAAAACAATTTTAATGTATTGTGAGATTAATTCAGTTGGTAGGAACATCACATTATATATGCATGAGTTGAAATTTGAATACTAGACACTACTTTAGGTTAAGTCTTGAAGTCGGACCCCTCATGTACAATCATCACCAATATTACCATTTCTTGGAATATTGAAAGCTTTTTAACTATACTGGTTTAAACCTATTAACTTAACATGAACACAAAATTTAGTAATGAAACTTTTAGCATTTGCTTATGCTTCCAAATTTGGAGATTCTACTACATAATGCAAATTTGGTGACAGATTTGCTGCTGAGTGTCAATTGAAAGTAAAGGATAAAGAAAGCAAACATGTAAAAAAACTAGGCAACTGGGTATTCACCATGCTATGCAGCGATGGAACTAAGATATATTCTACTGAAAAATTGTTTGGACAACTTGATAATTGGATGGGATGTTATGCGCCTCAGCATTGATTTCCATTAGCATGTTTGTTAGGCGCGAACACAATCTGATTTCAAGTTGTCTGAGGATGGGACTGCTCCAATGGAAGGTGTGAAACGTAATGCTCTGTAACATGAGATATCAACTTCATGTCTTCATCTGCTTGTGGCAAGGTGTGAAACATGATGCTCTTCTGGACTGAATATATCTTTCTCTTCCATATGTGCAGGTTCACGACATAAAAGATAACTCTGAATAATAGCCAAAACCTCATGCTAGATAATTATAATGCACACACGGGTTGATGTTTGGCAGTGTCATTTTATTGTACAAACCAATTGCATCTTTCAATTGATTCACAATGCAAAAGCCATCAATTAATGCATTATAATTGAAAACATCAGGAGAAATTCTTTTGCAAGTTTATCCTTGCGCATACTATATCAATAATCGTGTTGTACATTACCACATTAGGTGGAACCAGTTTCCCATCAACTTGCCTCAGCAATTGTAGGGCTGCTCTTGTTTTTCCAACTTTAAATAATCCATTAACCAAGGTTGTGTAGCTAACTTGGTTCAACTGAAATCCCTCTGCAACCACCTCGTCGTGAAAGTTCAATGCTTTATGGATCTGTCCTTTGAGATAGAGACCCTTGATGAGTGTAGTCAAAGTTATCGAATTTGGCTCATAACCCTTCTTGAGAATGTTGGTAAATACAGAAAAGGAAAAAGAGATTTGACCCAATTGACAAAAGAAATTGATCAATATGCTCAAAGTGACTAAGTTTGACGCAATTCCGTTCAATTCCATCTGTCAATGATTATTGCCTCAGTCGTCAGAACAACACAGTGCTCAAAGTGTCTTTGAAAGTACATGCACTGCAACACTATTAACCATCAAACATGAGAAGTTGAAGCCGAGGAAGGTGAGAATCTTGAGGGAGTGCCTCGTGGTGGCAGATCGCTTATCATCTAATAACCTGGTAAGAAACAAGGCTAGCAGCTGTAACTTCAATGATATCAGGGATTTGAAGATTTATTCTTTACTGAATAGTAAACTTTTATAGTAGCTGTTCCTTACAATATTTTTGTCATTTCATTTTTCATCATAGTTTAATAGTTTATATCCAATCTAAATAATATTTCATAGATGGCATGCTAGTATTTTAATTTAGTTCATGAAAATAGTACCTATAATAACTTCCAGGTCCCTATTCCAATTTCAATTTTTGTTTTTTTGTTGACTAACCTATTCCAATTTCTATTCTGACTACTTAATTAAGCCTAGACATTATTATCTTAATCTTCATGTTTAGAATAAGCTCTAATCAAGCTGAAGTATAATGATTTTGCTTAACAGTGGTTAATGATACGGAACTTTTCTTCCCTATACAATTCATTACCAATCAACTCAAAACAAGAAGCACCAAATTCTGTCTTAATTCCGACAGTTAATAAGCAAAAGTTAAATAAAATACATCTTAACATAATCATTTTATGTATTACACTCATAAGTCAAGCTATACCAAGTCACCTTTCTTTATCAGGATCATGTAGAGAACAAAACAAATAAAATTTATTCATTTTAAATTAGGGAAAGTTCAAGCGAAACCCATTTTCAACATGCTTTTGAATCAAATCAAATGTTGATAAAAAGGAACCTATGTGATCCTAAATCAACTGTTGAGAGTATAGAGTATAGTGACCAAACAATTTCAAAACCTTTATAGCACTCAATAGTCAATACTACTCTCCAAGGCATATTTGAGTAGATTATGAAGCTGTAATAGAACCCTAGTTACATAACTATGCAGCAATTCAATTTAGCCTTATGAACACACTAAATATCAAAAGAAACATTTTTTTGTGCTAACAGTTTATTAGCCCTTATGAAGATTCACAAGTAATGAAACTTTCCAAACAGTTGACATATAAGTTAAAAGTTGCAGAAAATTGGGTATTTTCCCTTGCCTTAGTTCAACATTAAATACTACTCACTTCCTTTTAAACTCATGCTCTATGTTCCTAATTATAATATCCAGGCATCAAATTATGTCACTTCGATTCATTCGTATCTTTGAATTTCCAGCCCAAAGCAAAGGAGATATAATATATCATATGAAAATTAACTTAAAACTATCCTTCTAATTTAAACTATGGTGATCAACCCTTTAATTTTGATTCACTTCACTTGCTATTCAATCTTTCATATCACCTGTTGTGTAAAATTCATGTCTTAGCCAAAAAAAATAACAAAAGCTTTCTTTCCATTAGGTGAAGCAACTACATAAATTTAATGATGAAACAGTTTTGAAATAGAAACTCAATAATAATGCACAATAGACAAATATCATACCTAGTTTCAGTCTTACAACAGACCTCTTAAAATCATTTCAAGAAGAAGTTTCTCCGCCTTATCATTTTCATCTTTATCAAAGAGAGAACGGATGATAATTTCATACGTTGCTGCATCTGGAATGCAACTACAGTCTTTCATTTTTGATAGTGTGGCCAATGCTTCATCAAGCAACCCATTGTTACAAAACCCATGGATCATAGCAGTATATGTATAGACACCAAGATTGTAGCCTTTGACCAGAAGATCTTCAAAAACCTTTTGTGCATCCTTTAGTCTTCCACTTTTACACAATCCATCAATAAGAATAGTATACGTGCACATGTCTGGTTGAACACCCATATCTTTAATTTTTGTTAATAAAGCAATTGCCTTGTCAACATGGTGATTTTTGCATAATGCATCCAATATAGAATTATAAGTAAATATATCAGGTGGTTGACCTCTATCACGCATCTCATCGACAAGCTCCATAGCATGTGAGATTCTCCCTGATTTGCACAAACCATCAATAAGGGAACGGTAAGTTATCGTGTTAGGAATAATTTTTCTGCAATGCATTTCATTGAAGAGATTCTTGGCTTCATCTACCATTTTAATCTTACAAAATCCATTAATCATGATATTGTAGCTCTGAACGTCAGGACCCACTCCCATCTGAGCCATAGTGTTGAATATATCCTTGGCTTTGTCCACTTGTTTAACCAAGCAATATCCATCCATTAAAGAGTTATAAGTAACAACATTAAGTTTAACTCCTTCTTTCATCATCACAGCTAACACAATTTTAGCTTCTTTCACTTTTCCTTCCTTACAAAATGCATCAACCAATGTATTGAAGGTATAACTACTATGGTTGATGTTTCCCGATATCATTTTATTAAACAAATCAATTGCTTCTTTTATCCGACCCACAATGCAAAAACCATTAATTAAAGTATTGTAAGTGACAACATTAGGAGAAATATTCTTAGCAATCATTTCAGAATATAAATCAAAAGCATCATTAACAAGTTTATCTTTACACATACTATCAATAATGGCACTGTACATTACCACATCAGGTCGAACCAGTTTCCCATCAACTCGTCGTAGCAATTGTAGGGCTGGTCTTGTTTGTCCAACTTTACATAACCCATTGATCAAGGTCCCATAACTAACTTGATCCAACTGGAATCCTTGCGCTACCAACTTATCATGAAAGTTCAATGCTTTATGGATCTGACCATTGAGACAGAAACCCTTGATGAGAGTATTGAAGGTTATGACATTTGGATGATAACCCTTTTTAAGAATGTTTGCAAATACAGAAAAGGAAAGAGAGATTTGACCTAATTGAGAAAAGCAATTGATCAATATACTCAAAGTGACTAAATCTGAGGAAATTCCGTAAAATTCCAACTGTCGATGAAGTGAAACAACAGTTGAGTATTGATTGAGCTTAACAAGGGAACCTAAAATTTTGTTAAATTGGATAATGGATGGAGTAGGATTGTTGTGATGAAGCAATTGATTGAATGAGGAAACAAGAGTAATGCTGTTTTGGTGATGCAATTGAGAATCGTATAACATTGTTGTGATTGAGTTTGTTGAAAATGGGAAGCGACGAATGAAAACAGAAGAAGCAGCAGCGTACCTTGAAAACGACGGCATAATAGTTGGAATGTTGTTTGTGACGAACTAGCAGCAAAGCACACGAGCAAAGATGGTGTTCACTGTGTTGGTTATTGACTTGTTATTGGGGAAGAAGAAGAAGATGAAGTACAAGTGTAGAACCAGAAGACGTGAAAAGGGAGAGAGAAAAGAAGTAGCAAAATCACATTTACTATTTTATTTGGTTTTATATTGGTCCATCGATTAATTAACATTGCAAATTAATTTTTTAATCTTAATTTTGTTTGTTATATCGGTCATTTTCGTTAGTTTTTGTCAAAAAATATTAATTTTACATTTTATTATTCATTATATAAACGCATAAATAATTTATTTAGAAGTAATATTGTTAGAGAATATGATTATGAATTCAAACACCTTTTTAGATGAGAGATGAATACACTACTAACCTGTTAAAAAGAGCAGTATGACAAACATAATTAAAGTTAAGGAATTAATTTGTATCGTTAAGGGACCAATTTGTAACCTTAATTTAAAATTTAGGCGTTGTTTTCTACAAAAAATAAATTAGAATTCGTTTGGATTGACTTTTTTCCTGAGGTTATGCGAAATAATTTATACAAATAAATGTACTTTTTTGCAATACTATAAAAATATAATTTTTTTTATTAATGAAAAACTTATAAATTAACATAAAAATTTATTTATTTGCATATGTTATTTTCATAAGCTCAAAAATAAGTCTATCCAAACAGACTATAATATTATCAAATAGAACTTTTATGCTATTTACGACTCATAATTTTTACATTTAACTTATATATTATATTTTTTATTAGTCCACTCTTTTAATTTTTCCTGGTTCCGCCGCGGCTGAAGCCATTGAAACATAAATATATAGTGTTCACTGAATGGCAAGTTTTCATTCAAAGCCATTGGATGCACTATTTCCAGGCTCTCTTTCATTTATGTGGATTAAGAGAAGAAGAAAAAATATCAATATATTAAAGTATAATAAAATAGAAGAAAACAGATAGGAAAAAATAAACTAATTTATTTTTCCTATTGACCAAAATGGAAAAAGCACCCTTCTTTGACTTGCACCTTTCAAACAAGACAACATTTCATTGAGAATTGCAAATTCTAAGTATTCTATCATCTGTCACCATTGAGATTATTAGAATGTGTTTGTGTCACTTTAATGTTCTCTGTTCTCCAAGAAGAGTCCACTGGTGGAAGTTGATATTCATCTGGTTTCAATGCCAAGGAAAATTCAGGCAATGTTGGTGCTGTCTCCATGATCCTGAAATAAAAGTAAATTATAACATTTGTTTTCATTCGAGTAAATTGTCATTTTGGACTCTAACCGAGCGAAATATTGTCACTATAGTCTCTGAGTAAGGTCTGTTTGGTTTGAAAGAAAGAAATAGTGTCTCTTTTGTTTATCGACCAAATAGACTAGAGTGGAAGACACATTTGGAGAGTAACCAAAACACAAATTTAGGTTTTTTATTGTGACTGTGGCTCACACATTTGAAGACTAAAATTGTTGTTTACTCTTTTTTCGATAACTACAAGAATGATTACCCATTAGCTATTTAAGAAACAAGTTACTCATGAACTCTGGAGTATTTACCTTTCGTGAGTGTATAGATCGCGGTTTATTCGCACCTTGCTTTGAAGTATCCTTTGGAATTTTTTCAGAGAGATACTTCATGGTCCCCCAAAGTGGTGGATTTCTGCATGATGATTACAAGTTAGATGGGCTATAATACAGTATAGAACCAGCATTGATAGTATATCAAATCATTGACACAAATTATTTTCGATGAATACAGCATTGATAATACTCGATGAATCATGACTTATAAATTATTTTCAAAAAATGTTGAAAGCTCTTGCAGAAGAGAAGAGTAAGGATATTTCCCCAATCAAAATCGGACCGCCATAATAAGTATTTCTTAAGTCGGTTCAAAATATGACTTAAAAACTCAAAACTTCTTTAAGTCGCTGATATTAAGTCAATCCAGAACCAGCTTAGAAGTCTTTTTTAACCGACTTAACAAGTGTTTTTTGCACTAGTCCTAAAATAACTAAGCAAAGTCTAGCCAATGATTGTTCCAGCCGAGTTTGGTCCATAGCTGGAACAAATTTTGGGTCGAGTTTTCTTATCTCCCACCGAGCTCTAGATTATTAAGACCTCTTTTCCCTGAGAACCGGAGGATTAATAAAATAATAATAATAATAATAATAATAATAATAATAATAATAAATATTTCATTAACTAGGGAATTACGGTAGAATTCACTTCATTTACTATAGGCAAAAGAACTTCATATGCCAAATATATGTATTCTCTATACTATGGAGTTTTTGACTCCAATTATTGATTATAAATCAATGAGTATCAACATTGGCATAAAATTGGTGCTACTAATCCAAATTAAGCTATTATTTAAACCAGCTAGAGTCCAACTTTTCAAATAATAGCTTTGCTTAACAAGAAACTTGATTCATAGTAAACTAAAGTATTACATACTGAAAAGGACAATATAAATATTCTCAATGATATAGTGCATATCAAAGGGGAACCAAGTCACATGTCTCATAAGAAATTTATGACCGAAAACCAGTTAAGATCTCATAAGAAACAAATTACTATACCTGTTGCCAACATTTCAACATCTCGCATGCAAGTCTACGCTTCACTGCAAGAGTTGCTTTAGCACTATCAGTCGCCATTCCGAGTTGTATATCCACACCCTGAAAAAATAATTAAAAGTGAATAAATAAACATCGAAAATGGATGTGAACAGAACTAACAGTATTAACTTTGTGAGAAGAATAACTAAACAAATTCTCCTTGTTAGAGAACCACGTTAGTCGTTAGCTATAGCCATCGAGAAGAAATAAGACGGATGAAACTTGATGAGTCCGGATAAAAGAAACATCAATACCTGTCCTAATGCTTGTAGAGATTGTGCACGGAGAACTCCTTCTGCTAGGTCAACCGGTAAGTTTCTCCTAAAATCCAAACCGAAGTAATACACATCAAAGGAATGAAGAAGGTTGTTTAGATTCAACAAAACAAAAAATGTGACCATCAATTCATTGCGTAGATTAGCTAATGTACAAACCTGAGTTCTGCAGGTAGCTGTGGAAGAACATGTTTGACAGCACAATCCAGATATCCAGAAGCCTTTAAGAAGATATCAATAGAAGTTCGTCTGTTTTCTGTTAGTAGATACCAAAAGCTGAACTTCATATATTTGGATTTGGACAAAAATGGAAGGAAAAATAAAAGGACAGAGCCTACAAATTTTTAATCTTTCGGTGTAATTTGACTATTGTGTGACAAATTAGCAATTACTAGTCATTAAAATGTAAGCGAACACATACAGAAAAAACAAGACTATTTTGAGTCTAAAGCAACACAATTTTGAACAAGAGTCACAGAAAAATCCACTGAAGAATTTATTTACTAGGGTTTCCTAGCTTGATTGTTGCACGTATTTGCGCCAGTAAAAGCATGAGCATTGCACCAGTTTGTGGATACTGCAATTGCGTTTGACACTTTGACCACATTTCTATTATATGCACCACTCCCAATTTCTCACTGATCTAAAAGTTGTGTTCGATCACATTTTTCAACTTTGTGTTCGATCAAGTTTGTTACGTGTTGCAATTCTTATACTATTTGCAACGATCAAAGATTTGCATCGTTCTCAACTTGCATCGATCATTCAACAATCATTGCTGCAAGTTCTTCCTTCTGTGTGCATCTGTCTTGGCATTGTTTCAGCACCAGATCATACACCGGGTTTGTATGCATGGCGCGTAGTTGCACGGAGAAAATCATTGGCTCTGCTCCGTTGGATTTCACTCCTCAATCTCAATCTTTCGCACAAGCTCGCATAGGAAGTTTATTTCTCTTTGAAGAGGTTTCTTTGATTTTCAATTCTCCTCACCTGAAGAAAACAGGAAAGCTTTGCCTGTTGGTGCATGGAATCTCAAACCAGGGATTCACAGTGGCAATGTCATGTGCAGGATTGCTTTCATATCGCAGATTTACCTCAGGAATATTGGCAACCTAAAACATTGTTTGAAATAGGCAGTGCCATTGGTACGCGTACGCCATTATCCTTGTATGATGCAACCAAGAACTGTTTTTGGCCATTATGCAAGGATGCTTATGGATATGGATTTATCAAGTAGGATTTTTTATCAAATAATGGCCTAAAGAGAGGGATATGCCTTCTATGTTCAACGTGTTTATGAACGACTACCCTCTTATTGCATTCATTGTGAGAAATTATACTGAGGCATTCAGTTGTTAACTGTAAAATACTGCACCCTCAGGTTGGAAAAAATAATAGGGCAGGCAAGAATGATCCTAAGCACACCAAAGAAGATCCAATTGTGAATGAGGCTTGGAGAAATAAGCAGAATATTCCTACGTGTGACAGTGTGAGGCTGCTGCTGTTAATCATAATGGGACTAATCATGAGATGCAACATGAGGAACATGATCATTATGAGATGCAGAATGATGACCAGGATCATCATGAGATGCAAAATGATAACCATGATAATCATAATATGCAGAATGCTGATCAGAAACTCAGGAACGACGAGAAATGCGGCATGAGGAACAACCTCAGCAAGAGGATCAGCATGATGAACAATTACACCATGAGATGCAGTTTGAGAATCAAGATAATTTTGAGGATCAAATTCATCAGGATTCACGGATTCAAATGGAGCTTGGTTCAGGTAATAACGTCGAAGTTTCAGGTTTTGTGGTCTTTTTCTCTTTTTATTTAATAACATCTTCTCCTAGTTTATCTAAAAAAATGTCAAAATGTTTCGCGGTAACAGAAAATGTGCAGGTTAGGGCAAGTCCTCTCAGTGGTAACAGGCTAGCAGTCGTCTTATGGAATAGGAGTTCAGCGAAAGCAACGGTAACTGCATTTTGGTCTGACCTAGATCTGGAACCAGGAACTTTGGTTGATGTCAGAGATTTATGGCTGGTGAGAGACATAGTTTGACTTATTTTGTTTTTCAAGATGCCTGAATGCAGAGCATCAAAGGACAAAGATGCCTATATGTTTTGAGTTTTTGACTATTTATATTGAATTTTGCAGCATTCAACACAATCATCAGTTTCAGGAGACATATCTGCCGAATTAGAATCACATGCTTGTAAGATGTATATACTGACACCCAACTAAGTTCTCAATATATTGAGAAGCAATCAACAATATAGAATGTTTTAGTAGCTATGCATGTTCATCTATTCTTGATAAAGATTCTCATTCACTATGTTATAGTCACTATGATTTGTTTATCGCTCGAGTAAATCGTTCGAACCTTATGCAAGATTTAATTGCTTACCAAAATATTAGAAGCCTTCAGGAAGATAAGATGAGACGGCCCCAAAATTGCTTTACAAAAATATGGAGCTCTTGTTCACAAACTTCAAGCCTTGTTTCAATCTCTAATACTGGATTTCCAAAGTATCCAATGTCAACCTCTATGCTCATTTCCGTTGGAAGAGCCCTCATTCCAATGTTGATGTCTTTCCATAATATTTCACCTGCATACATACCCAGGGGAGTTCTGATGTGTTCACCGTAAAAAAATAGAGAAGAGCAACACTTATCTCATAGAAACCATAATACTTATCTCATCACAACCATAAATGAATGAAGTTTGCTGCAAAAAAACAAACAGGACTAACCCACATGTAAAATGCAAATATTTTGCAAAGTAATGCCCTCCTCCATTCACTGACCACGTTGGAAAAAAAAAAACCCTGAAAACAGCCAAGCTGCTACATGTTTTTGTTGATCTAGGGCAATACAGCAGATCGCTAAAGTAAATAAATAAACTATAGAGATGTATTTAAAAAGAATAGCACTTACACATTATTACTATGTTGAGCAAAATAATTATAGTTCCATTTGCACATATAAAATGTGTTTTGGAACAACCGGCAATGGAAAAGGTTGCTAAAAGGATATTATTATGAGTTAGCTATTATTATTATTATTATCAATATAACAAACTAATATAGAGTAGACAATGTTCCACAGCTTGAATTTTAGGCGAAATAATTCCCATCTCCTAACACGAAGAAAATAAACAGACTCAAAATCAACTGCATATGTTCATATGTATTTGACATTTGTATTTGTTAGGACTCTAAAACAGTAAAGCAGGAATGAATCAACAAGTAACAGAGAATGGGAATGGAAAATGCAACTATATTAAGAATGGATAGTACAAACTTCTATGTGCCTTCTCTCTCTAACACTTCCCGCCTATTGTATGCCTACCCTTCCTCACTCATTACCATACTACACAATTTCTTATTTCTACAAACGACTCACCATATTTCGGGGATAAAATCTATAAAGCACAAACACTTCTCAGATTAGGAACGTCCCGGTCCGATACCGACACAAGACCAACACATATAATTACATTGAATTATGTCATTATCTTAAATAATTTTTTGTATTGGCGTGTCAATGTCCGTGTTGTGTATGTGCTTCATAGGCTAAAATACCACAAGACTAAATGTTTCATCCTCCTTGTCTCAATCAATATTGAAATGAATTTCAAATATTGAGATATTTGTTGTTGTTGAAGATATTGGCTAGAGGTGTAAAGCAATTAGAACAAACTCTACCCAACACATCTAGACAAGAAAAAATATAATATTCTACAAATTTCACTCAAGTTGGAGCTCACCTAGTTGTGGTTTAAAAGTAGACCTCTCGCAATCATTTCACGAAAAAGTTTCTCTGCTTTAACATTTTCATCTTTTTCAAAGAGAGAAAAAATAAGTATTTCATAAGTTATAGCATCCGGAATGCAACCATTGTCTTTCATTTTTGACAGCATGGTCAATGCTTCATCAAACAAACCCTTGTTACAAAATCCTTTGATCATAATATTATATGTAGTGATATTTAGATTGTAGCCTTTGACCAAAAGGTCTTCAAAAACCTTTCTTGCATCCTCCAGTCTTCCACCTATACACAATCCATTGATAAGAATATTGTGCGTGTACATATCTGGCTGAATATCCTTCCCTTTCATTTTGGTTAATAATGCAATTGCCTTGTCAACATGATGGTTTTTGCACAAAGCATCTAATATAGAATTGTAAGTAAATATATTAGGTGGTTGGCCTCTACCATCCATCTCATCGACAAGCTCCAAAGCATATGAGATTCTTCCTGATTTGCACAAACCATCAATAAGTGAACTGTAAGTTACCACATTAGGAATAATTTTTCTACATTGCATTTCTTTGAAGAGATTTAAGGCTTCATCAACCATTTTAACCTTACAAAATCCATTAATCATAATAGCATAGCTTTGAACATTAGGAGTCACTCCACTTTGGGCCATAGTATTGAATAAACTGTTGGCCTTGTTAACTTCTTTAACTAAGCAATATCCATCCATTAAAGAGCTATAAGTAACAACATCAGGTTTAACACCTTTTCTCATGATCATAGCAAACACAATTTTAGCTTCTTTCACTTTTCCTTCCTTACAAAATGCATCAACCAATGTATTGAAGGTATAACTACTATGGTTGATGTTTCCCGATATCATTTTATTAAACATATCAATTGCTTCTTTTAACCGATCCACGATGCAAAAGCCATTAATTAAAGTATTGTAAGTGACAACATTAGGAGAAACTTTCTTAGCTATCATTTCAGAATATAAATCAAAAGCATCATTAACAAGTTTATCTTTACACATACTATCAATAATGGCACTGTACATTACCACATTAGGTCGAACCAGTTTCCCATCAACTCGTCTCAGCAGTTGTAGGGCAGCTCTTGTTTGTCCAACTTTACATAACCCATTGATCAAGGTCGCATAACTAACTTGATTCAACTGGAATCCCTGTGCTACCACTTTATCATGAAAGTGCAATGCTTTATGGATCTGTCCTTTGAGACAGAAACCCTTGATGAGAGTATTGAAGGTTATGACATTTGGCTGAAAACCCTTTTTGAGAATATTGGCAAATACAGAAAAGGAAAGAGAGATTTGACCTAATTGAGAAAAGCAATTGATCAATATACTCAAAGTGACTAAATCTGAGGAAATTCCGTAAAATTCCAACTGTCGATGAAGTGAAACAACAGTTGAGTATTGATTGAGCTTAACAAGGGAACCTAAAATTTTGTTAAATTGGATAATGGATGGAGTAGGATTGTTGTGATGAAGCAATTGATTGAATGAGGAAACAAGAGTAATGCTGTTTTGGTGATGCAATTGAGAATCGTATAACATTGTTGTGATTGAGTTTGTTGAAAATGGGAAGCGACGAATGAAAACAGAAGAAGCAGCAGCGTACCTTGAAAACGACGGCATAATAGTTGGAATGTTGTTTGTGACGAACTAGCAGCAAAGCACACGAGCAAAGATGGTGTTCACTGTGTTGGTTATTGACTTGTTATTGGGGAAGAAGAAGAAGATGAAGTACAAGTGTAGAACCAGAAGACGTGAAAAGGGAGAGAGAAAAGAAGTAGCAAAATCACATTTACTATTTTAAGTGTTTTAATTCTTATCCATTGATTGAATGGAAGATTGAGATTAAGCCACATTATTTCCAACCGTTTTATCTCCACGGGAGACAATCCTTTATCGGTTTAGGGATGACAAAAATATTCATACCCGCGGATATCTGGGGATAAAATCCGCTATGGATATCCACGGATAAAATAAATGAATATTTTAATTATTCGCAGTTAATGGATACGGATGCAGGTTTAATACTATCCGCGCCCGCGGATATCCACCCGCTAAATAATTAGTAAAATTACTTAAATATATCTACTTACATATAAATTATACTCCCTCCGTTTCTTTTTAATTGTCTTTTATTATCATATTTAGCGTTTCTATTTAATTGTCCTTTTTGTATTTTATGGGTATGATTTGTCAATTATACCCTTTGTTAATTGCTCTTATCTTTTTCCATAAAACCAATTAATGCTATATATTTGGAAAACTATTTTTTTTTTAATTTTTGTATATAATATATTAAATTTATTGGAATGAGAAAGTGTGGGCAAAAAAATAGGAATTTATTGGGATTAAAACGAGGGTATAATAGGAAGATAACGTGCAAAAATACACTTCCTTAATTTGGTGTTATCATTCTAAAAAGACAATTAAAAAGAAACGGAGGGAGTATTTTATCTTTCTATTTTAATATTTAAGAAAAAAAAATTTCAACTTCTTACAAATGATAAAAAAAAAGAGCAAAATTTATGAATATTATGTGTTAATGTTTTGTCTTTAAGAAAAACTAATTATTTTTTTTCAATAATTAGTTCTTTTTTTTTAACTAGAATATGACCCGTGCGATGCACGGTTTAATATTATGTGTATAATTTAATTTTTATAGTAAAAAATTGTAAATAAAAAAATTAAGAAAATATAGATAAATTGGAATTGAAATTATGCAATACATATAGAACAATATTGAATAATTAAAATTATAAAAATAATGGTAAAATTACATAAAAAAACAGATAAAGTGATCGTTATAATGATTCATTGTTAATTACAGACCATTTTGGAACACATCTTTGTAAACCACATTTTCTGTTATATTTAAATCTTCACCTTCATCATCTTCAAGCTTCAACCTGTAATTGTTGACAAAACAACCCGACAATTTTTCTTTGTGCTGCATATCTCAAAGAAAGAAATATAGCTCAAAATTTAAAATTTAAAGCACATAAATTCATCTTTTTTTTTTATCACATGATATACTACATATCTTATATGTACATCCAAGCTTTCTCCATTTTTCTCTTTTAAATGGCCCTAAAAGAACACACACAACAATATACAACACATTTATTGTCGGTTAGTCATATAGCCAACAAATTGTTTTCAATTAGTCACATAGCCACCAAATTTGTTGGCTAATTGCATCTTATAAATTTTAGTTTAGAATGAACTTGTTTAATAAACTTGTGATCATAAACCGAGACCATAGACGTTTAGCTAGCTTGTACAAATGATCGAAAAGAATTTTAAAATTAGACTTGATTAGTAACAAATTAAGAAAAATGCTAAAAAGATAAACTACCAATCAACAAAATAAAAAATATCACATAAAAAACTTACAATAATATAGATTTTTTTTCTCCCATTTAAGTTGAGTTGGTATAATTCGGTATAATTAAAATTACAATTTAAAACTAAAATGAAATAAAAATATAAATAGATTAAAACTGAATATTTACAGCCTTTGAAATAAATATTGATAAAAAAGCATTACATAATAGTAAATAATAAAAATACCTTTGTAGAAATTGACCATTGCAGATTGAATAGGAAAGTGTTAAATATATGTTGGGAGTATCAGAGAATTACACTGCATGGAGAAACTCAATACTTTTTAAACCATGATTTAAAATATTCAAATATATTGCTGCATGAAACCATGATTTAAAATATCCAAATACTTCATGATAATAAGAGCAGCTCCGAGTTAAAATGATAAAAACATGCCAGTCCAAGAAGGAATATAGGCAAAAAGCTTCTTCAAATTTCAGATCAATACCCTCCTGAAGCTATCAAAAATTCACATTTGATTTTTGTCTTGTTAATCTGCATGAAATTAATAAATAAATAAAAAATTGTTATAAGGATGAAATAAAGAAAACCATTGTTTCAATACGTAAGTCCAAATAAGTACTTATGAAATACGGATAGTAGAAGGAATGTTAAAATGCTTATAAGCTTTGGATGATGGTATTACCAACTCTCTTTGCTTGGTGGAAAATCCAATTAGTTCCATATGAGTCTTAAAAACTCTATAGAAACAGTTTGAATCTAAGTCCAAATTTTAAATTATGTGATTCAATGGTTTTCTTACTCTATAGAAACATTTACAAATGCTTATAAACTAACAATAAACAAACTAATTGGGTTTTGTTTGCATAAAATCAATCATATTCTTTAACAACGGTTCAAAACATATAAATATATTTGCCGAAGAAAAAGAAACAAATAAAGGGAGAGCACATAAAATAAGAATAAATAAAAAAACTCAAACTCTAAGAAATATAAAAACAATTGATAAAACTGAATGCTTAAACCTGTAGCTGTTTCATTCATTGGTTTCTTCATATACATAATATGTTATTCTTCTCCCACACTGCCCTGTAAAAAACAAAAGAGAGAAAATAAGACTAAAAATAACACTGGCTGTATTTCTGAGAGATATATAGAGAGAGAGAGAAACCTTCGGTTGCTCGGCCATGTTTTCCCTTTCTGACTTTTAAATTATAGCATCATAAATAACCCTCTCATTCCTTGATAAGTGATAATGATGGTTTTGTATGGATTGAATTAGCATAGAAATAAGTAATTGAATTACCCTAGAAAATATGTAACAATATTATGCTTACCGGAAAAAAATATGCTAGTGGGCAGGTATTATTATTACTTTCTTCAGATGCATGTTAATTGGAACAACTATATAGCTATTTTCAAGGCTATCGGATTAATTAGGTTGTACAACAAAAAAGAAGTGTTTTTTTTTTTTTATTGTTTTATGTTTTTTCTTCTATTTTTATTAAACATTGTATATTGTCATTCATCCAATCATATATTGACACATCATATATTGTGTTTTTAAACGTACGACGTGTCACATTCATTAATTGAGGTGACAATGTAGTATTTAAGTTTTCATCGTAGCCGTTGATATAATTTTTTTTTCACGTGTCAAAATCTAGACCGTTCATATTAGGGTTAGGGTTTAGGGTGCCTCTAGTTACGCTCGTTTTATTATATTAAGATTAAGATAAAAAAATATCATCCATGTATATCTGTTAATATCCGCGGATACTTCAATATCTGTGGATTACCCGATTAGCGGATATCCGCACGGATATGGAGCGGACACGGATATCATATTTGCTTGACAGATCGGACATCGATATTACATCCGCATCTATGGATATCCATTGACATCCCTAATCGGGTTTGATAGAGTTTGTTTGTATACTTAAAAAAAAGGCTAAATTGGACAATTCATTCTTAACTTATTTATTTGGTTTTATATTGGTCCATCGATTAATTAACATTGCAAATTAATCTTTTAATCTTAATTTTGTTTGTTATATTGGTACTTTTCGTTAGTTTTTGTCAAAAAATATTAATTTTATTTTTTATTATTCGTTATACGAACGCATAAATGATTTATTTAGGAGTAATATTGTTAGAGAATATGATTATGAATTTCAAACAGCTTTTTAGATAAGAGATAAATACACTATTAACCTTTTAAAAAAAAGCAGTATGACAAACATAATTAAAGTTAAGGAATTAATTTGTGTCGTGAAGGGACCAATTTGTAACCTTAATTTA
The DNA here is from genome assembly GCA_030408175.1 of Trifolium repens. Lineage (NCBI taxonomy): Eukaryota > Viridiplantae > Streptophyta > Magnoliopsida > Fabales > Fabaceae > Trifolium > Trifolium repens. The sequence goes on from CP125847.1 coordinate 15,853,572, forward strand.
AAATTTAGGCGCTGTTTTCTACCAAAAAATAAATTAGAATCCGTTTGGATTGACTTTTTTCCTGAGGTTATGCGAAATAACTTATACAAATAAATGTGCTTTTTTGCAATACTATAAAAATATAATTATTTTTGTTAATGAAAAACTTATAAATTAACATAAAATTTTCATTTATTTGCATATGCTATTTTCATAAGCTCAAAAATAAGTTTATCCAAACAGACCATAGTATTATCAAATAGAACACTCATAATTTTTATATTTAACTTATATATTATATTTTTTATTAGTCCACTCTTTTAATTTTTCCTGGTTCCGCCGTGGCTGAAGCCATTGAAACATAAATATATAGTGTTCACTAAATGGCAAGTTTTCATTCAAAGCCACTGGAAGCACTATTTTCAGGCTCTCTTTCATTTATGTGGATTAAGAGAAGAAGAAAAAATATCAATATATTAAAGTATAATAAAATAGAAGAAAACAGATAGAAAAAAAAATAAACTAATTTATTTTTCCTATTGACCAAAATGGAAAAAGCACCCTTCTTTGACTTGCACCTTTCAAACAAGACAACATTTCTTTGAGAATTGCAAATTCTAAGTATTCTAGCATCTGTCACCATTGAGATTATTAGAATGTGTTTGTGTCACTTTAATGTTCTCTGTTCTCCAAGAAGAGTCCACTGGTGGAAGTTGATATTCATCTGGTTTCAATGCCAAGGAAAATTCAGGCAATGTTGGTGCTGTCTCCATGATCCTGAAATAAAAGTAAATTATAACATTTGTTTTCATTCGAGTAAATTGTCATTTTGGACTCTAACCGAGCGAAATATTGTCACTATAGTCTCTGAGTAAGGTGTGTTTGGTTTGAAAGAAAGAAATAGTGTCTCTTTTGTTTATCGACCAAATAGACTAGAGTGGAAGACACATTTGGAGAGTAACCAAAACACAAATTTAGGTTTTTTAATGTGACCGTGGCTCACACAGTTGAAGACTAAAATTGTTGTTTACTCTTTTTTCGATAACTACAAGAATGATTACCCATTAGCTATTTAAGAAACAAGTTACTCATGACCTCTGGAGTATTTACCTTTCGTGAGTGTATAGATCACGGTTTATTCGCACCTTGCTTGAAGTATCCTTTGGAATTTTTTCAGAGAGATACTTCATGGTCCCCCAAAGTGGTGGATTTCTGCATGATGATTACAAGTTAGATGGGCTATAATACAGTATAGAACCAGCATTGATAGTATATCAAATCATTGACACATAAATTATTTTCGATGAATACAGCATTGATAATACTCGATGAATCGTGACTTATAAATTATTTTCAAAAAATGTTGAAAGCTCTTGCAAAAGAGAAGAGTAAGGATATTTCCCCAATCACAAAATCGGACCGCCATAATAAGTATTTCTTAAGTCGGTTCAAAATATGACTTAAAAACTCAAAACTTCTTTAAGTCGCCGATATTAAGTCAAGTCCAGAACCAGCTTAGAAGTCTTTTTTAACCGACTTAACAAGTGTTTTTTGCACTAAAGTAAACTAAAGTATTACATACTGAAAAAAATGGTATTATAGTATTTTTACATGCACAACATAATCACATAGATTTCATTTGCATTTCAGGGTCATTATTATTACCCTACTTGTGTTATCCACATTCGCGCAATTAGCAGAAAGTAAAAACCTGTTTTCTGAAGATAGATTATAGCATAGAAGTGTGTAAAGGTGAAGACAATAGATAACCTTGACAATGGAGGAGATGTGTTGAATGCGTCGCACAACTTCTTGCTTTCTTTGAAATATTCATCTGCTGCTTGCAAAGCAGCGACCGCCATCCCATGAGATTTCTCAGTATTTCCCTCATCAAGAATCAAACCATGATAATAATATGCTGCAGCCTGGTAACAAATCATTACAATAAACATTTTCACAACATCATTCATATTCATATAACTTGTCTTTGTTGAATCCCTCTCTTATACTCATTCCTAAATTACGTGTGAATATCAAAATTTGCAGAAAGATTCAATCCGCTCAATTTATCAATTTTACAGATAACTCCAAATTTAAAATCGCAGAAATAGTCCACGAGGTGTCAATTTAGTGGTAAGAGTCTGACTTTATAATAATTACCGAGATGCAAATAATCGAGGGGAAAAGCATATATACCTTAGCTTCAACATATTTCCATTTCACAAGAAGGTGATGTTTTTCGCCCCAACCATTTGATAGAGGAAGGTTCATAATGTTATCTTGAGCCTATAAAACAAAAAGTGTAACCAAAACAATGTATGTAACAAAAAATGCACACATGTTAAACACATAAAAACAGCTTATAGAATAAAATCAAACATGTCTAAGGACAATATAAATATTCTCAATGATATAGTGCATATCAAAGGGGAACCAAGTCACATGTCTCGTAAGAAATTTATGACCGAAAACCAGTTAAGATCTCATAAGAAACAAATTACTATACCTGTTGCCAACATTTCAACATCTCGCATGCAAGTCTACGCTTCACTGCAAGAGTTGCTTTAGCACTATCAATCGCCATTCCGAGTTGTATATCCACACCCTGAAAAAATAATTAAAAGTGAATAAATAAACATCGAAAATGGATGTGAACAGAACTAACAGTATTAACTTTCTGAGAAGAATAACTAAACAAATTCTCCTTGTTAGAGAACCACGTTAGTCGTTAGCTATAGCCATCTAGAAGAAATAAGACAGATGAAACTTGATGAGTCCGGATAAAAGAAACATCAATACCTGTCCTAATGCTTGTAGAGATTGTGCTCGGAGAACTCCTTCTGCTAGGTCAACCGGTAAGTTTCTCCTAAAATCCAAACCGAAGTAATACACATCAAAGGAATGAAGAAGGTTGTTTAGATTCAACAAAACAAAAAATGTGACGATCAATTCATTGCGTAGATTAGCTAATGTACAAACCTGAGTTCTGCAGGTAGCTGTGGAAGAACATGTTTGACAGCACAATCCAGATATCCAGAAGCCTTTAAGAAGATATCAATAGAAGTTCGTCTGTTTTCTGTTAGTAGATACCAAAAGCTGAACTTCATATAATTGGATTTGGACAAAAATGGAAGGAAAAAAAAGAGGACAGAGCCTACAAATTTTTAATCTTTCGGTTTAATTTGACTATTGTGTGACAAATTAGCAATTACTAGTCATTAAAATGTAAGCGAACACATACAGAAAAAACAAGACTATTTTGAGTCTAAAGCAACACAATTTTGAACAAGAGTCACAGAAAAATTCACTGAAGAATTTATTTACTAGGGTTTCCTAGCTTGATTGTTGCACGTATTTGCGCCAGTAAAAGCATGAGCATTGCACCAGTTTGTGGATACTGCAATTGCGTTTGACCACAATTCTATTATATGCACCACTCCAAATTTCTCACTGATCTAAAAGTTGTGTTCGATCACATTTTTCAATTTTGTGTTCGATCAAGTTTGTTACGCGTGTTGCAATTCTTATACTATTTGCAACGATCAAAGATTTGCATCGTTCTCAACTTGCATTGATCATTCAACAATCATTGCTGCAAGTTCTTCCTTCTGTGTGCATCTGTCTTGGCATTGTTTCAGCACCAGATCATACACCGGGTTTGTAAGCATGGCTCGTAGTTGCACAGGGAAAATCATTGGCTCTGCTCCGCTGGATTTCACTCCTCAATCTCAATCTTTCGCACAAGCTCGCATAGGAAGTTTATTTCTCTTCGAAGAGGTTTCTTTGATTTTCAATTCTCCTCACCTGAAGACAACAGGAAGGCTTTGCCTGTTGGTGCATGGAATCTCAAACCAGGGATTCACAGTGGCAATGTCATGTGCAGGATTGCTTTCATATCGCAGATTTACCTCAGGAATATTGGCAACCTAAAACATTGTTTGAAATAGGCAGTGCCATTGGTACGCGTACGCCATTATCCTTGTATGATGCAACCAAGAACCGTTTTTTGGCCATTACGCAAGGATTATTATGGATATGGATTTATCAAGTAGGATTTTTTATCAAATAATGGTCTAAAGAGAGAGATATGCCTTCTATGTTCAACGTGTTTATAAACGACTACCCTCTTATTGCATTCATTGTGAGAAATTATACTGAGGCATTCAGTTGTTAACTGTAAAATACTGCACCCTCAGGTTGGAAAAAATAATAGGGCAGGCAAGAATGATCCTAAGCACACCAAAGAAGATCCAATTGTGAATGAGGCTTGGAGAAATAAGCAGAATATTCCTACGTGTGACGGTGTGAGGCTGCTGCTGTTAATCATAATGGGACTAATCATGATGAAAATCATGAGATGCAACATAAGTAACATGATCATTATGAGATGCAGAATGATAACAATGGTAATCATGAGCAGAATGATGACCAGGATCATCATGAGATGCAAAATGATAACCATGATAATCATAATATGCAGAATGCTGATTAGAAACTCAGGAACTACGAGAAATGCGGCATGAGGAACAACCTCAGCAAGAGGATCAGCATGATGAACAATTACACCATGAGATGCAGTTTGAGAATCAAGATAATTTTGAGGATCAAACTCATCAGGATTCACGGATTCAAATGGAGCTTGGTTCAGGTAATAACGTTGAAGTTTCAGGTTTTGTGGTCTTTTTCTCTTTTTATTTAATAACATCTTCTCCTAGTTTATCTAAAAAAATGTCAAAATGTTTCGCGGTTGTCACCATTTATACATGATTTGTAAGTGTTTACCAATATTTTTGTAGTAATTCTTAGTACGTACCGTCCGATACTTTCTGCTGATGACCATCACTGGATGATCTTGGAAGCAGCAACAAATTAGCCCGTGACAGTAATAGCATTGCCATCAAATGCAAAACCGACAACACCTCATACCAAGCATTAGACATTGTTGTTTCCTGTAAAGAGTGCACAAAAGTAGCCGGAGCAAATTGATCAGCATTCTTCGGCAAAATAAATCCAAAAAAATGTATGAAATTAAGAAAATACCTACCTCTTTATCATCCTCTTGATTCATCCAAACAAATTGTACTTTGTATTGTAAATGGCTTCCTACACCATAAATATAGTAATAATCAATACATTAAGTGGTTGGTGTGCAGCGTGTGCAAGTAAACCTCGAGGTACTCAGTTCGATTCTTACTGATAAAAAATAACATAGAGCATGCATACATCATGTACTAAATACTAACGGACTAAAACAAATTTTACCGTCTTTAACTAATCCCAGAAGAACCGGCAAGTAATCTTCAAGAGCCTGCAGAAGAGTAGCCAGCGTCGAACCACCTGAAGACAAAATCAAACGACACCAATACATCAATAAACTAGAACAAACTTATTTATCATAAAATAATTTTACTTTTGCTAAAAAAAACTAACCATGTTGTGAAACACTTTTTCTTTTTGTTCTTGTAATTGTAGGACCTTCTTGGCTAGCTATAACAACTATACGCGTTCTAAGAGCAGATAGCCGTTCAATTAAATTCTTCGACAAATAATCACCGAGTGATTGAGTAAAATCAACAGGTTTCGGAATTCTTAAACCTGGAACATATACTGAAACTTCTCCAATACTCCCCGGCCTCCTTCTATTTCCACCAGAATCCTTTGGAGTCGACCCTATGCATCCCATGTCTCAAAATCTTACTATACCCTCTAAATGCAGATACAAATAAGTTACAAAAAATCACTCTAAGAATCTCTATTTCAAAGGATATAATGAATCACTATTAACTCTAACTAACATCAATCTATGCAAACATAACTATAAAATCTCTATAACTCATAGAAATTTGATTGATTTTATTGAAGTATTATGATTTTAAAGAACACTTACAAGGAAACTAAGAGATTATTGATTTTATTGAAGACTAAAAAAGCACTAACATGACTAATTAAATGTCAAGTTGCCAACCAACAAAAAGTGGTATTAGGTTACTCACGAGAAGCATTACATTTAACTTGTAATGGCAACCTCCATTCTCCACATCATTACTTTATAAAATCAAACAAATATTTTATTCATTAGCATTATTTTTATACCCTTTATTGAGCTCTTGTCATCATCAGCATTAATAATTGTCTCTTCTTCATCCACTCCCTCATAAGCTAAAAAGCTTCGTATGTCCCGTGAGCTTAGCTCAGCTGGCAGACATTGCATTATATATGTAGGGGACCGAGGTTCGAACCCTGATCATCCCACTTATTTTCTAGTCACTAAGCTACTTGAACAAAATAAAATAAAATAAAGCTTCATAATATTAAGCAATAAACAACTTAATTAAGCGCTTATAGCATAAACACTTACTATATAAGTACTTATGTAAAATATTTTTATTACATAAGATAAAACAAAGTCAATATTTCCATACACAAATTATATATAAGTTGTTTTTATAAGCTATCCTAAAAACAATTTATGAAGATGTCAGAATTGTTATATATCATCAATATATAATAAAAAACTAAGTCAATCCAACCATACCCTTAATCTTATATTAAAAATTAAGCACCATTTAAGACCATCTACAATGGTCACTAACATTCAACACCCTCAACACCCACTTTTTACACTCCACATCATCTTCTCTCTCTTCCACCTAATCATTCAACACTCCATTCAACTTTTACCTCTCCAATAGTTTTTTTCATTCAACACTCTACCCCACCACCTTCTCTACCCCACCACTTTTTATTTCATATTCTTATTTAAATTTAAATTTTTATTTTTATGATTACATAAAATTACAATTATCGATTAAAATTAAAATTACAATTATCGATTAAAATTAAATTAAACTCCCGATTACAATTGTAATAAAAATAAAATTTATTTAAATAATTTATACGATACAATTAACTTAAACTTAATTTAAAATACGACACACAAGTAACGTAGTTAAAACGATACAAATAATTTAAAATACAATAATACACACAAACAACTTAATTAATACAATACAAATAATTTAAAATGATTATTGAGGTCTATTTCACTAAACAAAGACTAAAACATAAAAATAAAGACTAATAGAAAGATAATAATAAAATTAAGATAGTGAAAAACTTGGTTTTTTTTTCTGTGTACAAATCAAATGAACCAAGTCTCTATTTATAGAGAAAAAAAAATCATGAATTTTGGTATAAAAATAAAAAAATAAAAAATTAATTTGTAATGAAATAATTGAGTTTAAAGATAAAATGAGATAAAAATCTGGACAACCAATCAGAGGCTGCCACGCGTCCCTCCCTATTCTTCTCTCTCCGGCTTTCCTTTCTCCCACTCTCTCAGAACGCGCGTGCACGCCACGCGCCTGCTGGCAACCAAAAAGAAACTGACGCGTGTCCTGTATGCTGCAGGTTAACTGTGTTGAAAATCTTCAACTTCTCTCCCCTCCATGTCATTTTCAACAGCATATGCTCCAATGGTTCAACTGTGTTGAAGGCACTTTCAACACCCAATTTCAACACCCATTGTACATGGTCTAACAAACAAACCTTATCCTTTGCCTTGGTTGTTGACTAGTCAGGTCAAAAGTTATGGTTTTTTCTGCAAAGAAAATTCACAGGTAGGGACTTGAATTTGAGAAAGAAAATTTAAGAAATAGAGATAAAAAGAAATATAACATCACAAGAACAGCATGAGATATGACAAGTGATGTCCGTGTCAATGTTTAATTAATTAATTATGCCAACAAGACAAAGAAAGAGTTAATAGGTTTTTATCCCCTGCAAAGTAGGCGAATTTTGCGTTATCCCCCTGGAATTTTTTTCTTTGAGATTACCCCCTTGCAAAATTTATTTTTTTGATTTACCCTCCTTTTGCTAACGTGGCAGGAAAAAAACATAATAACCGATTTAAAAACAACACTTTTTAAATCGGTTGAACAAAATAACCGATTTAAAAAGTGCATCCAAGGGGGTTAATAAAAAAAAAAAATTTGCAGGGGGTAATCTCAAAGAAAAAAATTCCAGGAAGGTAACGCAAAATTCACCTACTTTGCAGGGGATAAAGACCTATTAACCCAAGAAAAAAAGTTCAATACATTAAACCAATGCTTACACGGTTATAACTTATAACAACACTTAAAAGGTGGCTTCAAGTAATAAGTTTATAGTTTGTCTATTTCAAGAAGAAAAGAGATGAAATTCAGCAAAGAAGGAAAACATTGAGGAAAGGGTATCCAAAAAGAAATCCAAAAGAACTAAATAAGCAACAATTGGAGAAACACAGAGAAAATTTTTTGTTTTTATATATCTCTTTGTTGTGCCACTTCATGAAACAACGTGCCTTTTGGCAGCTTGAGAAACAAAATAAAAAAAATTACGTAAAATTATACGTTTGATCCTTTATTTTATTTTTTTGTAACATTTTAATCATTTATCTTTTATTTTTAACACTTTAGTCTTTATTTTATATATTTATAACACTTTGGTCCTTTATCTTTTATTTGTAACACTTTAGTCCTTATCTTTTATAATATTTACATATAAACCCTTTTTTTCATATTTTTTTTTACTAAAAGAATACGAAATTTTATTTGTTAAGATACTTTTTTATTAAAATTAAATAAAAATCATAATTTTGATGAATATGTTCATCATGTTCATCAATTCTTTCATATATTCATGTTCTTTAAAGGATCAAAGTGTTACAAATAAATGATAAAAGATCAGAGTGTAACAAAAAAATAAGATAAAAAGTCCAAAATATTACAAATGAAAGATAAAGGACCAAAGTGTTATAAAAAAGTAAGATAAAGGATCCAACGTGTAATTTTGCCAAAAAATTAAATATGTTTTTATTCCCTCAAAATATATCCATTTTTATTTCTAGTCACTTTAAAAATTTCCTTCAAATTTTAATCGCTCTAAATTTTTTATTTTCAATTTAAGTCCTATTTTTTTCAAAAGTTCACATACTATATTGCGATGTTTTTTTTTATAACATGTTATTATTAAAACTTTAAAATATAATTATTTAATAATTTCACTATTTTTTTTAAATAATCTAGTGGCTAAAATTCTTACCTTATGGTGAATAAATAGAGTATTTGAGGTTCAAATTTCGGCTCTGCATATATAATGTGATGTCTCTACTAATTACTGAACTTAAAAAAAATAAGAATTTTGATTTAAATTCCTAAAAATAAAAATAAGATATTTTCATCTTCCCAAAATTTTCATGTTTTATTTTGTTTTAAGACCCTGATGACAAATTTATATTAAATGTCAATTATAATCGTTTTATGTTCAATTAATATTTGTCTATATTATATCTATCTATTAAATGAAACTTATGTAACTCCGTATTATGTTTAAAAACATTTTGCTCTCTCTAAAACATTTTGCTTTGACCTCTCTCTTTTGTAACCCTGGCCGCTCCTCCCCTTTCATCCAAACCACCCTTCTTTTCACCATGCAGCCTTTCACCTGTGCGTTGAGTGGCTTTCACTCTCCGCATCTCCTTTGCCCAGATCTGGAACAGTGGTTGACCCGGCTCGCCTGGTTCGTTCCTCTCCGGTTTCAATTTTGGTTCGACTAGCACCACCACCGTCGTTTGTGGTGGTTATCGGTGTTATAGCTTCTCTCCTCATCCGATGGGTTTGCAACTTTTCCGCTGCCGAAGTCTTGAAACCCCTCTCAGGGTTGTTTTTCTACTTGCCCCACCGGCGACAAAATTCTGTTTTATGTGTTTCTAGAGGGTCGCCGTCAGCAGCCGTTCTGGCTTCTCCTCATACAGCCGCACTGCCTTCTAACCCCCTTTTGGGTCGCTTAACCCTTTACGGGTTTGTTCACCATTGTCGGTGATGCCGTGGTGGTCAATTACTCCATCCATTCTGATTGCGTTGTCCTAAGCTCCTTGGGTGTTTCAGATCTGGTTCCCTCTTCGTTGACGCCACAAAAGCCTCCATTTATGGTGGATGTTGTTGTTTGGTTTCATGTGTATTTGGGTTTCTAAACTCAGATACAATGTTCTGTTGGGTTTTGGTTTATCCATAAATTCACCCCAAGCTTTGTATTCGTCCCTTGGCCTGGTGTTGTGTTCTACTGAGTTTCGTTGTTGGCGATTTCCGTAAATTCAAACTTCTAGAGTTTTGATAATAACAAAGTATTAAAAAAACAAACTGGATATGCTAATGTATGTTCAAGTGTGAAAAGCCATAGTATAATATTTGCATGAACATATACAAGAGCATATATCTTTTTGAAGAGAAGCTAAAGTGTTTGATTAGAAATAACAAGACATATTCTAGTTGTTGGGGTTGATTGCAATGTAAGTCCCAATTGGTAAGGAAGGAAAAAATGGTCAAGGAAATTATATTGGAGAAGTCCCACATTGCTTAGAGAAGTGAAGAGGGGAGAAGCTCCATGCTATATATAGAGACATTAATTTCTCTGTTTCAACACACCAAACAGTAGCACTTGTAAACACTTTAAGTTTATATTTGTGTTTTTTTCTTTTTCTCTTATGCTCTTGTTTTAGAGTTTTTGAGATGTAGTTCAAATATTTACTTTGGAGAGTGTGAGTGTACTGGGGTCATGGGGTGGTTGAGAGTGAAGTCTATATGTTGTAACAATTTTCATATAGTGTTTATTCTTTGGTTGTCGGTTTTGACAACGACCGTGGTTTTTTCTCCGGTTTTGGAGTTTCCATGTTATATTCTTGTGTTGTTGATTGTGTTCTTTTATTTTCTCTATGCCGGTTTTTCCGAACACTAGTTTGGAGCACTAAAATCTAAACCAAGTCAAAAGCTAGAAGTCAGACTCTGCATATGAGCACTAGAATTTGAGGAAAGGTCGGAAGTTAAAAGATCAGATTCTACACTTCCTCCACCACAATCTCATCATCGCCGTTAACCGTCATGGATCATTAATACTTCCTCCACCACCACAACCATCAAGACCATCGTACACGATTCACACGTCCAATTCCTTAATCACATCACCTCCTTCCTCCACCACCCTATCTTCCTCCTCCTCCTCCTCCACATCTCTCTTACTGCACCACTCTTATTCCTCCTCCACCACCACCCTACAACCCTCCCTTACATCACCAATATCCTCTTTACCGTTCAGATCATCTCCTTCACCGTATCATCCACGAACCCCCTTAGAACCCTAATCTTAAGATTTCTCCTCCAAAAATTTCCCTTCAATCGATTCCCACCGCAAGTCGTACCACCACCACCACCAAAACCACTGTCATCTGCCTTCATATCCACGTATGCGATACGAACATGATACCTCTTCCAGAAGATTGAACACCGAAGAAAACCCTAGGGAAACCTTCATCTATCGCCACCACGTAACTACGGCCTCCACCGCCACATTCAATCACTTACCCAACAAATGAAAAAGAGAGAGAGAGATAAAGAACGATGAATAAGATGAATAAAATATGTCATTTTTTCCTTCATTTTTTTATTGAAAATATTTCTCTTCTGCCACACAACAATATCACGTAACACATTAATTAGTCAGATGTACAAAAGTAAGAGACCGACATGACAAACTAATATATCTTTAAAACCAGGGCTAAAAAAAAATAATTCTTTAAGGACCAAAAGAGTAATTTAAGCCTTTCTAATTTGAATTGAATTTTTTTTGGTATCAATTTTCAAAATTGCTAGCAACATAAATACAGTATATAGGACATATTTTGAATACACATTACACACCATTTCCCTCGTCAACAAAGCAACCTCGCCTAGGGTTTCAACTCAGGTAACCGCTCTTTCTCAAAACCACCATTTCTTCAATTTGTTTTTCCAATTTAATTTATTCCACTGATTTCAATTTCCTACACAGTTTTATTGCTGCATTGCTGTTAATTTTGTTGCTGAACAATGGATCCAAAAGTGTGTGATGAATCAGTGAACGATGCTTCAGATTTCAAGTGTGAGAAGATTCTACACACAGTTGTTAAATCAATTGCATGTCCCACTCCAGATAAGAAGACTGAACAATTACCCATCAAATTCAAACATCCCAAAACCCAGCTTCCAGAAAAGTATGAACTGTTGAACCCTAATTAAATTCAACATTTTCCCAATTTTTAAAGAATTTGTTTGATTTTTGAAATTCCATTTTCTGATTTTTTTTTGAATTTATGTATTTTTTTTAATACAGGTACAAGATCATTGCTGATTTGTTTAATCATATGAGTTGTGCACTTAGATTGTTGCATCTGCGTAAAAAGTCTCCAACTTTTCAAAATATTTGCAGCAAGGTTGAAATTCTTGCCAAAAGGTGATTGTTTTGTTTGTTTCTTTGTTTTAAAATTCCCCCAAATTAGTTAATGGATTATGGATGATACTATCCATTTTAAGGTTGTATTTTGATATTTTTCCTCTAGTTAAAATAATCTTTATATGTGTATGTGATTATGTGTTTGTGTGTAAGTGCATCAGTGTTGTCAAATAGTCGATATATCGGCACTACAATGTAGAATAATTTTAACAACCACTTTTGTTTTGCGATACGCAATTTAGTACAAAGTGTTTTCAAATAGTGGCTGATGCCTATGGCAGTGCTATACCACTGTAATGTAGCGGAATTTGAACCAAATGCTATTTTTCGCGATCCACGATTGACCACATTAAAATGCACCATATCCATTTATTTTGATTTATGGATTTAGGAAGTGATTGTAGTGTTTTTTTTTTGGCCAGAAACTTCTCCTATTCTCATCTAGCGCAGATGAAGTATATACTTCCTGAAGGTATAGAAATTGAAAAGGTGGTTGTTGTTGAGAAGAAGAGCTTGTGTATGAAACCGGATTTGAAGATCTCCTTGGTATTTGAAGTTCTAGAAGATCATTCTGAACAGTCTGCTTATTTGGCTCTTGGGCGATATTTTAATTCCAAGCTGATTAATTTCTTTAATCAGCATCCCGAGGTAACTTTTTTATTTTGGGGTGTTGCTCTTGTTAATAAATTTTCTGTATTTAAAGGAGCGATTTGCATTATCTTAACAGTGGTGTACCGATTGTTAGCTTTGATTTGGATTGTTAATTTAGATGCTCAGAGTTGGCAGTCTTAACTCCAATCTGAGGGAGTTCTGGAACTTCATTTGTTGTGTCTGAGTTATACATCGGACAAGGTTTAACGTAATCAATTTAATACTGTCATTTTTTGGTATCATATTCCTGGGGTCATGTAATTCAAGATTACTACTTGTAGCGGTGTGGCATACAAATTGTCATTCTCTGCATATAGTACTCTTCTGTGATTTGTGATTCCATATGGTAGGTATATGCAAGCATGTTATACTTAGTTGAAAATGTATTGTTGATAATAAGAAAGTACTATTATTTAAGATTTAGTTGAAAAAGGGTTGATAATTATGAGGAAGTATATGAGATTTTGAGGCTACTGGTTAACCTTACTTTTTGTAACTCCATTTCCTTGTGTCTGACTTGCTATATTTATTTTTGTGCTTAGTTAAGTTGACAAATTTGAATGTTTGATATATGTATGCAAAAGAATTGATTTTGTTTTATCACTTTGATTTTAATTTTATTTTTTGCTTTTTATTGTTGATATAAGGGTACTGATATTCCAGAAGCCACACTACCAGAGCCCTTTAGCCAAAAACCTTGTAACTTGGTTTTCAAAGATGGACCTGTAAATCTGTCAACTGAACTTTCATCAACTTGCAGTGAAGTTGAACTGTCGCTGAACAACTTACATTTGAGTTCATCTTTTAGAAGACATTTTTCTCAGAAGAATGGTACTGACGAGACTGAACAAGTTCAGTACTTTTCATCATCTACAAACTCGCTGTCAACCCATGAATCTGATTGCCTAGGCAACGAAGAAAGTGAAAGCATATCGCAGAAAAAATGTACACGATTGTCTGATTGTGTCAGTAATCTTAATGCAGAAAGAGGCAAGCAGGAGGAATCACCCTCAATGGGTTTTCAACCAAATGTTATTAATACAACAGTACATAAGATCTCCCCTCCATTTTCTGAAAGCCCTGATTGGAAAATTGTCTCTGGTACTGATAATTTGTTGACACGGACACCTGCACTGTCAGCACCAGAGAGATTGGTGCTTGGTTCTGATGTTAAGATTCAAAAAATGACTGGTCAAAAGTCTACGTCCTGTTTTAAGCCTGCAAAAAGAGTGCTTGACTTTTCACTCACAGAAGCCGGTGATGATTTGGACAATAGAGTAGACATGTCAAAACCTAGCAGAGGATGTTCTGAGGACTTCAAATCATTTGATTCTGTTTCCCTACTTCAGGAGGTATGCCCATTTTGGACCTTTCAATCTATTGCCTTTTGTCAAAAAAGATAAAAAAAAAATCTATCCTTACCCGAGAACTCATCAGTATTTCATGCTAAATTCTAACTAGTTAGTGGGACACTCAACAATCATATATTTATGAGGGTCTTTAATGTTATTGGAATTACATTGAAAGGCTAGTGCTAGTTACCTTTTGTTATTAATGGAGATGGTTTATATTTTGGACAATACTCCTTTTCTTTCCATATTGATGACAAAAAAGGGATTTACTAAATGCACTTTGTTCATTTATTTTTCCTTATCTCCATGTTTGCGCTCGCGGTTCCAATCACACTTATGTATTCACAATTCACACGTATATGCTTGCCACAAGAGTTTGTACATATTTTGATACCTAAACACTTACTAAATGTGTGCCTTTTTTTATTAGGATTACAGAGATCTTGAAATTTTTCTTAGTGTTTACATCTGTTCATACATGAAAGTAATGGCTTTCCTGGTGTTCACATTGTGCTGTGCCTTTAAATTATTTTTCTTGCAATTTTTATTGAAAAACTCATTTTTCTCACATGAAAGTATGGCTTTCTTGTTAATTGTTTCTCAATGCAGGTACAAGAGAACCTTCATTATTCTCTAAAGAAGATCAACCAAAAGGAAATTGGTTTGGATGCATCGGATGACAATTCTTCATCATTGGTGGAACTGGTTAATGTGATTGACTCTATATTTAGTTCTGTCAAAAGAACTCCAATCACAAAAGAGGAGCTCCTGCAAAAGATAATGATGAACTGTTTAGATTTTGTCGAGATTAGTATGTTTTAATTCCATTTATTATAATGTACACAATTTCTTAGTAATAAACAACATAGCTAACAAATCTTTTCCTCCCTGTAGGCGAAGCTGAAGAACAGATCGAGATTTTGGAAAAGATTGTGCCGGACTGGCTTTGCAAGAAGTTGGTTTCTTCTGGAGACACTATGTACTGGTGGGTCTCTTACTTTTTATGATTAAACCTGTGATTTTAGATTATTAGGGATATGGAAATTTGAATGAAACTTAACATGGAATTCCGGCCTTCATTGGGGGGATGGAACACCGAATTCTGAATCTATCACAGTCATATAAGGGAATAGCAGAACTTTTGATGGCATTAGTTAGTATTGTTGTGAGCCAAAATCCTCTGCCATTTAATTCAAAGTAGTTATTTATTTGTAATTCTTTTAATGAAGCTCTTATTCTTATAGTTTATACAACCGGTAACATTTTGCAGCGTCAAGAATGCGGTAGATTTGGAGTCAATTCGATCAAGACTTGTCAACAATGTGACTAAAGGAGATGAGTGAAAGACTTTTGTGGAATGATTACAAATGTTAATCACAGTGTTGCAAATGATTGTTGGTAATGTTGTGCATTGTATTGTAATTGTTGGTTGGATCTTTTGCATACATTGTTTTGGTTACAAGTTACAACATGTCAACAACCAGCTATATATAGTGAATATCTTGGCTGGCACGTAAACATAGATTTTGAGAGGGGATTAGAACACCGTATACACAGCCAAGTGTGATATGTCCCTGATCATATTATATATTTGAACATATATTTATGCCATATATTATTTGTACAACATTAATCGCGGTGTTGCAAATGATTGTATGGTAATTATTCGTTGAATCTTTTACACTCATTGTTTTGGTTACAACATGTCAACAACCAGCTATATACAGTGAATATCTTGGCAGGCTCGTAAACATAGATTTTGAATGTGGAAAGTTACTGTCCCTGATCATATTATATGTTTGAACTTATGTTTATACCATATATTATTTGTGCAACACTAGTTTGATATTTATTCAAAAAATATTATTGCTTTGACCTGCATATTTTACATTTCTGAGTGAATGGCTTCTATTGAATGATTACAAATGTTAATTGTGGTGTTGCAAATGATTGCATGGTAATTGTTGGTTGGATCTTTTGCACTCATAGTTTTGGTTACATGTCAAAAACCAACCAGCTATATATATATATAGTTAATAATAGTTTTCTAAAACACATTTTAAAAATTCAATTAAAATTGTTTTAAATAAGTCCAATTCTTCTTCCTCTCTATTTTACCAGATTTTTTAATTAATAAAAATTAATTAAAACATTCTCTTAAAAAAATTAATTAAAATATATTTTTTAGATTTTAATGTTTTCATCTATAAATATCCATGGCATAGTGACAATGATGTTCTAAAATTGTTGGGTGGGATGGAGAACTACAAAATATAAAAGGGAATAATTTAAATGGACAAACTTAAAAAAAAAAAGTTAGAATGATCTATTTTTAAAGAAAATGGATTAGATGCGGTCGGTGGTTGATGCAAAATTGGACGGTTTAGATTTTAAAACAAATTTTAATTTTTTTATTTATAAAATATGAGATTGAAATATTCAAAATCGAACAACTTCGACTCTTCGTGCATGCTGAGAGACAGTGCACACTTTCCTCAATCAAGATCCTATTTAAATTTATTTTAATTTTGTTTTGCTCTCATAGTCTCATGGATGGACGGCAAGGAATCTATTTATTTATTGCTCCAATTCTAAATTGTCAAAAATGCATTCTCACTTTCTCACACTGTGAGGGAAGTTTCATTGGCTAAACAGTAAACAAATAACAATAATACACAAAGTCAAATACAGTTGTTAACGTACTTTGATGTTGGAGATTCAACACTTGCATATTTCACACAGCCTACCTAACCTTTCTTCACTTCTCAGTTCACATGGCTTCCATCATTGATGAATTTTCCTACGATGTATTCCTTAGTTTCAGAGGCGAGGAAACTCGCTATGGTTTCACCGGCAACCTCAAGAAAGCTCTTGATGACAATGGTGTCCGTACTTTCATGGATGACGTGGAGCTTCAAAAAGGAGATGAAATCACTCCATCACTTCTCCAGGCAATTGATGACTCCAAAATTGCCATCGTTGTCCTTTCTGAGAATTATGCTACTTCCTCTTTTTGTCTACAAGAACTTTATAAGATCGTTGATTCAATGAAAGATAAGGCAGATCGTTCCATTCTGCCGGTATTTTATATGGTGGATCCTTCTGATGTAAGAAAGTTGAAAAGGAGTTATGAAGATGCGATGAAAAAATATGATGAGGCCAGCTCCAGTAGTAATCATGACCTGGATAAATGGAAGATGTCTCTTCAGCAAGTTGCTGATATGTCCGGATTTCATTACAAAGGGTATGTTCCTTACTATCTCCTTTGGTTTTTCATTAGTTTATTGGAGTAATTGATGAATTCTCTAAAAAAGCCGTATTTTGTACTACTTGGCAACACAGATGAATTGGGATACAAAAAAGGATTAGATAAGTTTGTCGTATTTTAAATATTTATTTTTAGTCCTTTGAAAAATTTCAACATTATTATGATAAGTGAATATTTTTCATCTTTGTAATATATGTGAACTATGATTTTATTCCCTAAACAAAATTCATCTCAATTTACCTTTGTAATGTCAAAGTCCTTTTATTTTAGTCTCTTATCTAGACATATCATTCAAAAAAGCTACATGATATGCATATTTCAGTCTTGTCTTCTGCTATGTGTGCAAGTAATGTTGTCTCACCATTTTTCTTATTTGATTCCTCAACAAAAAAAAAAAAAGAGAAATTGTTGAAAGAATAAAAAAAAGGCAAAATTTTTCTTATTCGATTGCTCCACTCCTTTAGTTTTAAATTATCCAAATGGAACATGAAGTTAAAAAAAAAGTCAATGTTTGATACCTGCATAAATGTTTCAATATTCACTCACAAGTGTAAGTTGATTTTTGGCTTTTTTTTTTTATTTTTAAAAAGTTACACAAATTCCTAAATAAACAGGTAAAAATCGCACAATTGAGATGCATGTAGTTTTTTTGGTACAATTGAGATGCATGAAGTTGAAAACGCACAACTAAGCCTATTATATAAGTGTTAAAAACAGACATATGCACTTTTGAATGACCTCTTTTCTCTTTATTGGACAGGGACATGTATGAGCATGAGTTTATTGGGAAGATTGTTGAAGATGTCTTAAAAAAGATAACATTTGGTATTACCTTACATGTTGGTGATTACCTAGTTGGGCTGGAGCCTAAAAAACAATGTGTGATTTCGCTTTTGAATGTTGGGTCTGATGATACAGTCCACATGGTAGGCATCCATGGGATTGGTGGAATAGGGAAAACCACTCTTGCTCTAGCCGTTTATAACTCGATTATCCATCAATTTCAATGTTCCTGTTTTCTTAAAGTCAGAGAAAATTATCACAAAAATGGGTTGGAACTCCAAAAGATCCTTCTGTCTCAAATTGTTGAAAAGAAAATTGACATAAACAGTGTTGAAGAAGGAATTCCAATATTAAGAAAAATGCTCAAAATAAAAAAAGTTCTTTTGCTTCTAGACGATGTTGACAATGAGAAGCAATTACAGGATATTGCTGGAAATTCTAATTGGTTTGGTAATGGCAGTAGAGTTATCATCACAACCCGGAACCAAAGGTTGCTAACATTGCATGGGGTTGAAGCTGAACATACATATGAGGTGAAGGAATTGAATAACAAAGATGCTTTTGAGTTGGTTAAATGGAAAGCTTTTAAAAATGAAAAGACTGATGAAGTTTTTTCAGGTTATGTGCATGTTTTAAAACGTGCCGTAGCATATGCTTCAGGTCTTCCACTCGCTTTGGAAGTCATAGGTTCTCACTTTTCTAATAGGACAATAGAGGAATGTAAATGTGCACTAGATCAATGTGAAAGGGTTCTTGATGAAAAGATCCAAATGACATTACAATTGAGCTTTGATGTTTTGAAGAAAGAAGAGAAGATTGTTTTTCTTGACATTGCCTGTTGCTTCAAAGGATATAAATTGACAAGGGTAGAAAAAATACTTCATGCTCATCATGGTTATAGCATTAAAAATCATATTAATGTGCTGGTGGAAAAATCTCTCATAAAAATAAGTGAGTCTGGTAACGTGACATTGCATGATTTGGTAGAGGATATGGGGAAAGATATTGTTAGACAAGAATCACCGAATCCTGGGGAACGCAGTAGATTATGGGCCTCTGAAGATATAAATGAAGTTTTAAGAGAAAATAAGGTGAGTTATATAATGATATGGATGGTTTGGTTTTTCTTCTTTTAACTTTGATTATTGTTTAGTTACTCCATCTCTTTCAAAATGAGTGTCAATATTTGACTTGTGCACTATTAGTATAACCTACTTTGACCATATTTTATTATAAAATATCAAATTTTCGTAATTTTTAATAGTATATAACTAAAAATATTAATGGTCAAAGTCGTGGATCGACATGTGTGTAGTAGTCAAAAGAGACACTTATTTTGAGATAGAGAGTATAATGTTGCTAATTTTAGGTTTCAAGTTTAAATTTTCTAGGTGTCAATTTCTATGTTGGGTTAGTCCATAGCTTTGATTTAACTTAAATTAATTCAACACAATTTTATTCCCTCCGTATCACAATATAAGTCGTTTTGACGATATTACATAAATTAAGAAATGTAATTAATGTTGCATGCAAAATAGAAATTATGAGTTAATTTACAAAATTGTCCTTCATTAATAGTATGGCAAAGATAAATTGAAGAATTGTACGAACAGAGAGTACAAATAGTTAATAATATAATAGGGAAAATAATATTAAATAATTCATTGGTAATGTAAAAATTATACTTTGGTACTATTTTTTTCTTTCTCAAAGTGATTTATGATTGGGCACAAAGGGAGTATTACTGATTGTCACATTACGACAAGTAAATTGGGTCACACAATGTTATTAATTGTCACATTATTACAAGTACTCGTCGTTAATTTATCCTTTTTTGTTTGTTTATAGGAAAAAAGTAAAATTGGAATCATATATGTGAACAATTGGATTAAATTTAAACGGGATGGAGAAGCTTTCAACAAGATGGAAAATCTCAAAACACTACTTATTGATAAATATGGTCGTTTTGATCGAAATCTCAAACATCTTCCAAATAGTCTAAGAGTACTGGATTCTCGTTCATATTCCACAGACGCAACACAAGTGGTCTTTTCCAATAAGGCAAGTGTAACATTATATCTCTAATCTTTTATATTAATTAATATCCAGTTTAATATTATTCATATATTTCTTATTTATTTGCATGTTTTTCTATTTCCATTTTTTTTTTTGCAGAAGTTCCAAAATATGAGAGTTTTAAATTTTGATTTTGAAAGGAGCTGGGGGGATGTTTTTTTACCAATACATGACCTTTCTAATCTCCCAAACTTAGAAGAACTTTCAATTAAAAATTATCGGGGTGAATTTACAAGTGATAAACCAGTTTGTTTGAGTAATCTTAAAATCTTGAGGCTTAAAGGGTGCAGCAAAATCAGGATTATTCCACTTCACATGTTACATTCTCTAGAAGAACTCAATCTTAATGATTGTACTAGTCTCGAGAGTTTTTCACATGTGGTAGGGTTGGGGGAAAAACTTAAAACAATGAGTGTTAGAAGTTGCGACAAGCTAAGGAGTATTCCACATCTGAGGTTGACTTCTCTTGAAGAACTTGATCTTACAAACTGTACCAGTCTTCAGAATTTTCCACTTGTGGTTGACGAGTTTCTTGGAAAACTTAAAATCCTGCGTCTTGAAAATTGTAACAATCTCAAGAGTATTCCACCATTGAAGTTGGATGTGCTAGAGGAACTTGACCTTTCAAAATTGTATATGGTTGAGAGTTTTCTACTGTCGGTGGGCGAGTTTCTTGGAAAAGTTAAAATCCTGCGTCTTAAAGGTTGTCCCAATCTTAAGAGTATTCCACCTCTCAAGTTGGATTCACTAGAAAAACTTGACCTTTCATATTGTCACAACCTGTGGAGCATCCCACATCTCAAGTTGGATTCCTTAAAAGAAGTTGACCTTTCAAATTGTTATAGCCTCGATAGTTTTCCAAGTGCAGGGGATGGGTTGTTGGAACATATTAGATTGTTTAATATTAAACAATGCATCCTTCTTAAAAGTATTCCACCGCTCAGGGTGACTTCGTTGCAAATGCTCAATATTTCACATTGTCTAAGTCTAGAGAGTTTTCCAGAAATATTGGGAGACATTAGAAGTATACCAGAACTTCACTTGGATAATATTCCCAAAAAATTATTGCCTCTTCCATTGCAAAATCTTACTCCACCTCACACATCATATCCCTGTAACTGTGGAATAATTGATTTTCCAAATAGAGTTGCCGAGGTGTCAATGCTGGCTGAATCTACCATTGAGAGTGGAGGAAATGTGAGCCCAATGAAATCTTCACATGTAGAATATATTTGTCTCCATAACGGAAAACTTTCAGATGAATATTGGTCAATAAGTTTCATGTTGTTTGCTAATGTGAAAGAATTACACCTAGCTAATAATCAATTCACAGTTCTTCCTAAATCTATGGAAAAATGTAATTTTTTATGGAGGCTTGTCTTGGATGATTGTGTGGAACTTCAAGAAATTAAAGGGATTCCTCCTTGCTTAAAAGTGTTATCTGCACTAAACTGTCAATTGTTGACTTCGTCAAGCAAAAGCAAATTACTAAATCAGGTTATGATATATTTTGTTTTTATTTGTAATGTATTTCATATTCTTCTTGATATAGTTAAATTTACATTAATTAATGACTTACAGAAATTACATGAGGCTGGAGACACTTGGTTCCGCTTGCCACGGGCAAAGATTCCAGAGTGGTTCGATCACCAATGCCCGGCAGGATTGTCAATTTCTTTCTGGTTTCGTAACAAGTTTCCTGCCATAGCTCTCTGCATTGTTTCTCCATTGACGTTGGAGAATTCTCGACGTCATGTAAGAGTGATCATCAATGGGAATACATTTTTCTATATATGTGATGATACGAGACATAAGTCACCGGCTAAAATGTATCATTTACATCTTTTTCATATGAAAATGGAAAAGTTCAATGATAATATGGACAAAGCACTTTTCGAAAATAAGTGGAACCATGCAGAGGTTGACTTTGGATTTCCATTCATGTATAGTGGAATCCATGTATTGAAAGACAAAAGTAGCATGGAGGATATTCAATTAACCAACCCAGAGATTGAATTGTACTAATATTGTGTTCACTTGGGATGTTAAAGTAAGTATATCATTCATTTTATCCATATCCAAATTGTCATAAACTTTTCTCCCTGTAGTGTTGTAGGATGTTAATTTGTTTCTTAATTTTATGATAGATTCTTCTATATATTTACCAAACCACAATTATAGGTTGGAATTGCAAAGGGAAATTCATTAAGTGCATTTAGCGAGGTAGTCTCTTTAATCACAGGAGTTAGACATGTTTTATAAATTTACAATTCTACCACCTACATGCATCACAAAAATGTAATGTAAGAAGGAAAATTATAGAAGGAATGGTTATTGAAGATATGCTTAATTTGAATCTCAATTCAGTACACTGTGGAGAGCTCACTTTATTTCCCTTTCATATATTTTTTGGTTGGAAACTTGATTTCCCTTTAAAAATGGACATGATGAAACCGTAACAGAACAAATTATTGCGGAAATAATGTGTTCGTCAATTTTATTTTTCGATTATGCTTCGTCGTTGATCAATGGAATTTAATACACATTTTATAGTATTTCAGTTTGCTAGTTAACTAAATAACCATATACTAATGTTGATGTTGTGATGATTTTTGTTGATTTTGTTTGCTTTGATGCATATTTGTTGATTCTGTGTTTTTTAATGTGTAGCTAAGAGGTAATAAAAAATCAGCCACCACCTGAGCCTGAGGAGGTTGATGAGCTCACAAAGGTGTGCCTTGGGCAATGCATTTTCTGAGTTGAGAATTAATCTTGAATGATTTCTTAGTTTTAATAATTATTGATAATTTTGTGTATAATATCTGTCCTTTTGGCCATCTGCACTTGATACAATCATAAATGAATTTTCAATTTACTTTCTCGCAAGTTTTTATAGAACTTTTTCTTTTACAATTGATTTCTTTCTTGTATCTCAAATTCTCAATGGAGGTAGCAGAGAACCTTGGTTGAAAAATCATCTTAAACACCATGATTCACAGAGATACAAAATATTCATGTACGGAGATGGAGAATGAGCTGCATGAAAGGTTATCCTTTGAATCAGAAAAGAACATAGTTATCAGAAAAGTGGGGTAAAAGCCGAGAAGGAATTGTTATTGAAGTGATAATTTATTTTGCACAAATTTTAATGGCTTGCCTAATCATCTCAATTTTGTACACTTGTGGATATAGCTCACTTTATTTCCCTTTCTTCCCAAGTTAAGGATTCTGCAAAATTGAAGGAGAATTTGACATAGGTTCTAATTTTTTAGAGAGAGATGCTTTCCCATCTCTCTAAAAATTAGGGCCTAGTACATGTTATTTCAGCTGCTGCCCCCATCTCTATGGGTCTCTTCTCCGCCATCG
The DNA here is from genome assembly GCA_030408175.1 of Trifolium repens. Lineage (NCBI taxonomy): Eukaryota > Viridiplantae > Streptophyta > Magnoliopsida > Fabales > Fabaceae > Trifolium > Trifolium repens. The sequence goes on from CP125847.1 coordinate 15,877,350, forward strand.
GAGCTCCTTCCCTCCGTAATGGAGTTTATCTCCTCCCTTGTGGAGGTTCCTCTCCCATCTCTGTGGGTTTTTCTTCCTATTTTGCCATTCCTTTCTCTTCCTTTGTACCACCACCACCATCAACCTCCATCATGTTTCTTGTTCAACCCTCCATCAATCACCAAGCTCTCTCTACACAAATCAAGTATGCTATGGTGCTCTCAAATCTGAACCCAACTTCAACAGAATGTTTACAGACCCGTGGCCATGTAAAACGGCCTCCACCTGAGCCCCCACCAACGGAAAAGATGAAAGTGCTGAGATTTTGTGTTTGTATTTGTGTTTTCTTGTTTACAGATCTGTTTACAGATTTGTATTTGTGTTTTAGATTTGTTGTTGTTATTGTGTTTGTATTTGTGTTTTCTTGTTGTTATGTGAGGTGTGTTTTGCTCTCTAGTTTAATATATGTTAAGTTTGCACTCATGGTGTTTGATAAAAAGCCTCAAAGTTGTTTGGTTGGAAGAAATCATGCTATGAGTAAGAATCTAATAGTAACTGCTGCAAACCAGTTCCTCCTCTCCACTCAACAAAGGGTTCCATCACAAGTGGTGAGTTTAACCAATTTTGAGAACCCGGATAGTCGATATGTGCGTCCACAAGCCAAAGAAATGATCCGTAATTGGATAGAGTTAAAGATTGTGGTTTCTCAACCAACTTATCATGTGTGTAGGAAGTTTGTTTGGTTGCTTGGATTGAGCTATTGGTTTTGTAGTATTGTATTGGTTTCTAGCTCCATAAAACTCATTGATATCCAAATCTTGGATGGTTTAGTAATTTGTGTTGTTTTTAGATTGTGGATGGGGAATGTCCTAGCACATATCTTCCAATGTTTGTACTCTCTTTATCTTGTTATTTAATGAAAATATGTTGTTTACCGTCAAAAAAAAAAAAAAAAAAGGATTCTGCAGAATTAGGTGGGGGCGCTACTGTTTCTTGTTGTCATTAAATTATGATGATGAATTTGTAATAACTCTTACATGGAGTTTTGTAAGATTTTTCATTCGATTTGAGTCTCAGTTTATTTTCTTGTGAGAAAATTTGAACAAACATGTATGAAATCGTCTGATGTGGTTCTTAATCTATGTGGTTGTACACGTGAATGAAAATCACAATTGCAGTGTGATGCAGAGGTACTACCACATCAGCAATATTGTGGCCGAAATTGCCAATGCGTCAAAAAAAGTATATCTATTAAACATAATTAACCACATATGTAAACTACATAACCACTTAAATATTATCTAAATTTGATTGTTCAAATAAGTCAACCATTATATTTTTGTTGGTACATAGACGAAATAAAAAAGTCATCATAAACTCACACATACAAGTAGTGAGGGCAATCACAAAAAAGACATTGCAATTAGAATATATAATCATACATATAATCATACATATAAAATTTAAATTACATGCCTTAACAATTATAAAATTAGATTAGTTCCGTAAAAAAAAAGGCAATTACAATTAGAATATATAATCATACATATAATCATTATTTTAGTTTTTTATAATCAATCATACATATCAAATGTTGTATATTTTGGTTATTTCAAAAGTTTAATTTTTGGTATGTCTCATAATTTTGAGTAAGAAATATAAAAATATTCTTTATTGAAAAATTAATTCAATTTTGTCATATAATGGGTTACACATTTTTCTTAAAGCTCATTTAACTCAAATAATTTGCAATCATTTTCTTGCTATATGATGGTTAATCTTAATTTATAGCAACCTATTTATTTTGTAACCGTTTGGAAAATATTCATTAATAGGATTGATTGATTTTACATGAGAGTAATTGCCTTTTACTTGGTCACTAATTTATATACATATGTTTCTTATAAAATAGGTGTGCAAGTACTAAGAGATTTTTATTGGGTTAATATATATACATTGGTGACCATGTAGCAAGAAAATAATATCCGCAGCAATATGAACTACTTCTACTTTTTGATTTTGTAGTGTTGCATTGTTTTAACAAAATAAGAATTTGCTTTCACAAATGATACTGCTTGAGTTAGCGACCTTGTTGACATTCTCGTGTCTTGATAGCTTCGGTATGTTTATCACCGAGAAGAACCGGTTGTACTCTGGGGGAGTTGCGCAATATTTGCGGATAATTCCTTAGTTCAGTGTCACGACACGCCTCCGGTTATTTGTTTTCAGCCATCCGCAACAACAATCTAAGGAATTATGGCTAGAGATGGTTACGACAATGGCAACAAGGTCGAGGTTGATGATCTCCACTTCTCCCGCATTTAACGGCACTCTGACGGTGTTGGTTTTATTTTCTCTCTATTTTGTATGGCACAAAAATGTGGGGGTTAGTTTGATAAAAGGGACAAGAGCATGATGATCGACTTCTTTGTAAGTTTATATTATTTCCCTTTGAAATCATCCACAAGGGGTCAGATACATATTCTATAACTTTTGAACCTCACAATTTTAACTTTTATGGTGAATTTGTGACCATGTTGAATTTGTCTAGAAATATAGTGATTATTATATATTATAATTGATAATTTATTTTACGGATGAGAATATAATATCTCATGCTTTATCAGCTATTAGTGGTTTTTATATGAATTGATTTTCATGCCTAAGCAAATGGGTTTCGATTAATATTGTAAAAATATAATTTGTATATCTTTGTTGGGAAATCATTTGGTAGAATAATATTTTAAGGTATGAAATTATTATAATTATTATGATTTTGTCAATAGTAATAAATTTTTGGTTTCATGTTTGTGTATTTGTGATGAGTTAACGTGATGTCTGCTGCATAGTCTTGCATAAATTCAATTAGAACTAAGGACGTAATCATAGTGTTTGGATCACATTAAGATATGAATTGTTTGTGAACCTTTTATGCAGTTTCGATAATTAATTGAATGTATGTTACAATTTGTTAATTTGTATATCAAGAAGAATAATGATCACTAGTTATGAGGCAACTTTTGCTAGCTTGGACTTATTTGATTTTATTTATGATCATGGCTGAGAATTGATAAAATAATTGGTTTTTGTATTGAATTTATTTTGTCGGCTTGAGCATATCGGTGTTGATTAAAATTGTGAAAACTTGAATACTTATATATACATCGTTTTTGATCCGTGTTGTATTGAAATTTCCTTTACCGATGCATTTTGTTGTGATGGTTTTATTGACTATATATATATTATGATATTAACATTTATGTAAAGGAAAATGAGCCATGTAAAATGATGTGTATTAGAAAAGAAAAAAAATATGAAGTGTGATTTGTAGCATATGATCATAAGGATGTGTGATAGTATAATTCTATCATAAGTATATTGGGAAGTTTGTTAGAAAGTTTAAATATTTTTAAATTAAAATATTGAGTATCCCTTATGATCTTAATACTACTTGAGTAAAATTATTTAAGAAATACCATAAAAGATTGTATGGTAGAATGTGGATTAACTATTGTATCAGAACAATACAATGATGTATATGAGATTTGTTTGCGTAAAAATATATATTTGAGATTCATTTCTCTATTGTGAGTGTTATCACTTGAAAATTATTCAAGTAAGCTTGTGTGATAAATCCACAAATGAAGTCACATTTATCCAATGTGGGGTTGTTGCTTAGAAAGTATATATTCTAAGTAGACTTGTATAACAAATTTATAATTAGAGGGCTAGTGTATTACCCAATTAATCAGTTTATTGTAGAAATATTTTGTGACGTTTAAACTCACGAAATATTTGAAGATATGATCATGTGTATTGTGATATTTTTTTTAGAGAATAAACCATTGTATGTTTTTGATAATGCAATGATGATGATAATTGGATATTAACCAATGAAATAAATCTATAAGTAGATTTATTTTATTGATGAATAAGTAGTCGCTTAGTAGCCATATAAGCAGACTTGTATAAACTTATTGTGAAAATTGAGTTTATTATATAGACTCAAGAAAATATGAGATTAATTGACTTTGAGACGTCTTAGTCAATATTTGTGAATTTAACGGATCCGGATACTAACCCCTGGGAAGAAAATTGATAGGAATGGACTATACCACTGGAAAACGACAACTAACGGAAACCAAACCTTTGTGATTGGAGACCCCATGAATAAGGTTCAATGGGAAAAACAAGTTACTTGTTAGTTATGTTAGCACTGAAATTTTGTCCATTTCCTAAGAGTTATGATAATGGCTATGAGAAGTGCTAAATTAAAATAAATTTGACGGGTAAGTCTTAAAGACTTTTAATGATTACCATAAGCCCTTATGGGTGGTGTATGATTGTAGCATACACTAGATGGAATCACCTATATGAGTGTCGAGTGGGGCCGCTTGCATGAGACCGTGGCGGGTCTCTAGAGCACTCATGAATACCAGACACGCGCACAGCCTAAATGCGCCACACCGCGTAACACGAGAATTGTGGGGGTGTAATGTGATTGGTAGACCGCTAACACACATCAAGTGTCTTGGGTTCCATTGCTTGCAAAACCAATTCACTGTGTGTTAAGTCTATCAGTCTAGGGACAGGTTCCATAGCTTGCTACACTGTTCTGATGCATTACATCTACGATGTTTACTCATGCAATGTTTTAAAAACAATTTTATTTATTCATTGATTTAAACTTTTGAAATATGTGGGGGATTGTTGTATATTTTGGTTATTTCAAAAGTTTAATTTTTGGTATGTCTCATAATTTTGAGTAAGAAATATAAAAATATTCTTTATTGAAAAATTAATTCAATTTTGTCATATAGTGGGTTACACATTTTTCTTAAAGCTCATTTAACTCAAATAATTTGCAATCATTTTCTTGCTATATGATGGTTAATCTTAATTTATAGCAACCTATTTATTTTGTAACCGTTTGGAAAATATTCATTAATAGGATTGATTGATTTTACATGAGAGTAATTGCCTTTTACTTGGTCACTAATTTATATACGTATGTTTCTTATAAAATAGGTGTGCAAGTACTAAGAGATTTTTATTGGGTTAATATATATACATTGGTGACCATGTAGCAAGAAAATAATATCCGCAGCAATATGAACTACTTCTATTTTTTGATTTTGTAGTGTTGCATTGTTTTAACAAAATAAGAATTTGCTTTCACAAATGATACTGCTTGAGTTAGCGATCTTGTTGACATTCTTGTGTCTTGATAGCCTCGGTATGTTTATCACCGAGAAGAACCGGTTGTCCTCTAGGGGAGTTGCGCAATATTTGCAGATAATTTCTTAGTTCAGTGTCACGACACGCCTCCGGTTATTTGTTTTCAGCCATCCGCAACAACATCAAATGCAACCATCTTGATCTTAATTTTTTTCCTTTCTTCATTGTCTTTTTACACGCCTACTAATAAAATATAATAAATAATTAAATTCAACGTACAAAATATCATATTGACATAATTATAATAAAAAAGCAAAATTTTGTGATAAAAACTATGCATCATATATTCACCTAAAAATAGATTAGAATGATTTGAGATTTAAGTACATATTTTCAAGAAAATACTATATGAGAAAAAGAAATAAGAAAACAAAGAATAATATAATGAAATAAAAAATAGAGGTTCAGAGAAGACTTACAAAAACTTTGCCTTGTATTTCGAGAATGGTGTAAAAAGTGAGTCTTAGAAAACATTATTTATAGGCAAAAATATGAGAATGACAATATAGTGCAAAGATGAAAATACCGGCTGCTTAAATTCCAAATAAAACATAAACACATTAGTAAAAATTTATTAAATTCCTTGATTTGTTGCCTTATATGATATGATTTCAAACAAAGAATTTTATATTCCTAATTTTTTTTGGCCATTATTTATTACTTAGACGTTAACTTTATATTTCTTATTTTTTATTTAATTCTCAAAAAATTTAAATTATACATGCCTTAGGAAATAAAATCACGTGAAAAGAGAAAAAATATATTTGTTATTCTAATTTTATTTTTTGCCAATATTTATTATTTATAAATCAACTTTATATTTGTTAACTTGTTATTTGATATTCTCAAAAAATTTAATGTACGTGCCTTATTTGTATGTTTTTTGGCTTTCACCACTGGTTTAATTTGGTTCGGAATTAGTTCTGACATCAAGTGATTTCAACCCCTCCTATCGCAGTTGCGGATGATCAAACTGTTTTTTTTAATACTCTTTATATTTTGAAAGTCATCTTTATATTGCCTAATTTATTGCACTACTTATTTACATTTGAAGAAATTTTTGAACTATAATTAATTATTATAAGAAAAAACGGTAATGAGCAAAATAATTGTACATCTAATCAAAATAATTATACAGCTTAATGAGCAAAATTGTACAAAAATAAATACACTACAACCGTGCATTAGTCAAGAAAATTTATATTGTATTTTCTTTTTGATAGTTGTATATACATACACGTACAACTTATCAAGTTTTTTAATTATTTAGTGCAATATGTCATGAGTGATGAAGAGGTGGAATTACAAGACTTGGGCCCAGATGCTGAAGAAGTGACTACACCACCACTGCGGGCCAAAAGAAACATAGTTAGGCCCAAATGGCCCAGTCCATATGAAGTACCCCCACTCCGCAGGAGGAGTAGGAAGTAATTCCAAGTCTAGAAGCTTCTCTTTTGTCTCTGCTATGACTCAGCAAGTTTGTTAGATAGCGCCAGCTATTCGTTAATCATTCTTATGCAATCCCTAGATTCCTTGTACTTGCCTATATATGTATTGATTAACGGAATGAATAAAGCAGAGAAGATTTATGAATGTTAGTAGTGTAGTACAATAGCTTTTATTCTTATTCAGCTTTCTATTTTGCACTATAAATCTCTTTTATAATCTTCATTCATAACATTTTGGTGCTCTCATTGCGATGTCTTCACCTCCCTCTCTTTCTGATCTAGCCAACACCATTAACGCCTTAGCTCAAACACAACGTTCGTTTCAGGCCGACATGGCTGCTAGTATTGACTCCCTCACTGCTGATTTTCATGGCCTCCGGGCTCGCCTTGGTCCACCGGGGTTTAACGTCACCACCATTCGCGTACAACCACCGCAGACCACATCCATTAAGCTCGATATTCCACGTTTCGATGGATCTGACCCTCTCGGTTGGATCTTCAAGATCAACCAGTTCTTCGACTACCACCTCACTCCCGACGATCAACGCCTCCGTATCGCCTCCTTATATATGGAAGGTGAGGCGCTAACGTGGTCTCAATGGATGCATCAGAATGGCCAACTGATGAACTGGGCTACCTTTCTTCATGCTCTTGAGATCCGGTTTGCTCCTTCTCAATACGAGGACCCAAAAGGTGCGTTGTTTAAACTCACCCAAACTTCCACTGTCAAAGAGTACGAAGCTCAGTTTGAGACTCTTGCAAACCGCATTGTGGGTTTACCCCCATCTTGCTATTTGAGCTGCTTTATCTCCGGCCTGAAACCGGCGGTTCGACGGGAGGTTTTAGCGTTTCAGCCCGCTACCCTCACTCAAGCCATCAGCTTAGCCAAGCTACAGGAAGAAAAGTTGCTGGATCTACCAAATCGGTCCTCGTTTCCACCCAAATCTCATGCTCCGGCTTCTTCTTCCAATCCTCCGTCGTTCAAACCCACTATGTCTGTCACACCGCCAAAACCTCAAACACCCATTAAGCGTCTTTCCCCGGAAGAGCTTCAAGCACGGCGTGACAAAGGGCTTTGTTACAACTGCGAAGAGCGTTACCAACGTGGGCACCGTTGTAAACGCCTCTTCAATCTTTTGATCGTCACACCAGATTCATCATCAGAGGATGCTTCTGCTTTGGGGTTTCAGAGTGAGGAACCGGAACCAGTTGAAATTATTCGCCCCGAACCGGCCCAAATCAGTCTTCATGCTCTCATGGGCCACTGCATCCCACAGACTTTGCGGGTCACGGGTCAAATTAATCACAACCCGGTTGCCATCCTAATTGACAGTGGGAGTACCCACAATTTTCTACAGGATCGGGTTGCTAAGCAGTTGGGCCTAGACACTACTCCGGCCCATTCCTTTAAGGTCCTCGTAGGCAATGGTGAGGAGTTACAATGCACCACCATTTGCCCCAATGTATCTCTGTTTTTGGGCCCTCATGCTTTTACTGTAGATCTCTTTGTCATTCCTTTGAGTGGTGCAGAGTTGGTTTTGGGGGTGCAATGGCTCAAAACCTTGGGCCCAATTTTAACTAATTATGAGAAGTTGACTATGAGTTTCACTAAGGATGGCCAACAAATTGAATTACAGGGGGTGCCAAAACCAATTCCGGAGGAAGCTAATATTCATCAATTGCAGCGTCTTCTTTCTACAGATGCACTCGATACCTACTTTCACCTTCAACTCATCTCACCTAGCCCTATTTCTTCACCCTCCACACCAATCCACCATGATCACCGTGTCACCTCCTTACTCACAGCTTTTGCTGCACTCTTCCAAACACCCACCCACCTACCCCCACAAAGGCCAGTAGACCACAAAATTCCCCTTCATCATGATGCCAACCCTGTCAATGTTCGTCCGTATCGTTACCCTCACTTCCAAAAACAAGAAATAGATACCCAAATCAAAGAAATGCTAGCCCATGGTGTGATACAGCCAAGCTCTAGTGCATTTTCCTCCCCTGTTTTGTTGGTTAGAAAGAAGGACGGCACACGGCGTTTATGTGTTGATTATCGTGCTTTAAACGCCATTACTATCAAAGATCGTTTCCCAATCCCTGCAATTGATGAACTACTTGATGAGCTCTATGGTACTCAATGGTTTTCTAAATTGGATTTACGCTCTGGTTACCATCAAATCCGGATGGATAAGGGTGACATTCATAAAACGACATTTCGGACACATCAAGGCCATTATGAATTCCTTGTCATGCCGTTTGGGTTGTGTAATGCACCCTCGATCTTTCAAGCTACTATGAGCCTTATTTTTGCCCCTTACTTGCGTCAATTTGTGATTGTGTTCTTTTACGACATTTTGGTTTATAGTCCCACTCTTGAGAGTCACTTGCAGCATTTAGAGGTTGTGTTTCAATGCCTACTTGAGAATGAATTTTGTTTGAAACAATCGAAGTGCTCCTTTGTCCAGACCTCTATTGATTATTTGGGTCATATTGTCTCCGCTAAAGGTGTTGGTCCGGATCCTGCTAAAATCAGTGCCATGCTTGATGGGCCTCAACCCAAGAATGTCAAACAGTTGCGTGGGTTCTTAGGCCTCACTGGATTTTACCGGAAGTTTGTGCAAAACTATGCTACCTTAGCCGCTCCTTTGACTGCACTTTTAAAAAGGGATTCTTTTATTTGGAGTGAAAGTGCACAAAAGGCATTTGATTCACTCAAGGTTGCTATGTCCGAAGCACCTGTTTTGGGACTTCCAAACTTTGCTGAACGCTTCATCCTAGAAACGGATGCATCAGGGTCAGGTATGGGTGTTGTACTCATACAAAATAGTCATCCAATTTGTTATTTCAGCAAACAATTTTGCCCACGGATGCTGCAAGCTTCGACCTACGTTTGAGAGTTGTGTGCTATCACATCGGCTGTAAAGAAGTGGAGGACCTACTTGCTAGGCAACACTTTTACTATTTACACCGATCAACGTAGCTGAAGAGAACTCATGACCCAAATTATTCAAACACCGGAGCAACAATTTTATCTTGCCAAACTATTGGGATATTCATATGAAATTGTGTACAAACCGGGACCTCAAAATCGCGTGGCTGACGCTTTGTCTCGAGTACACTGTTTGGCTATTACCGTTCCTCATTTGGATTTCCTTACCAAATTTCAAGAATATCTTGCTGCTAATGATGAATTTCAAGCCCTGATTGCTAAGGTCCAAGCTTCACCGGACGATTACAAGGATTTTAAACTCTTAAATGGCTTGCTATTTTTTAAGGGAAAACTATTTGTGCCTTCTGCTTCTCCACTCAAGGGTCCTCTCTTGGAAGAATTTCATTCATCACTTGTGGGTGGACACAGTGGAATCCACCGCACCTTTGGACGGTTGCAGGAAAACGTATTTTGGTATGGCATGAGACAAGATGTTGAGAAATTTGTGAAAGCTTGCGCTACATGCCAGCAAACAAAACCTGCTAATCACACACCATTTGGTCTCCTTCACCCGTTGCCAATTCCGGAAAGGGTGTGGGAAGATGTTTCCCTTGATTTTATCATAGGGCTCCCTTCGTTCCAAAACCACACCATTATCCTTGTGGTAGTTGACCGTTTATCCAAGGCTGCTCACTTTGGTTCTTTACCTACCCAGTTTACAACAGTCAAAGTTGCAGAGCTTTTCATTCAAATGGTGTGTAAGCTGCACGGGATGCCTAGGAGCATGATATCCGATAGGGACCCAATCTTTACTAGTCGATTTTGGCAAGAACTATTCTGTTTATGTGGAACCAAGCTACGAATGTCCACATCATATCATCCTCAAAGCGACGGCCAAACGGAAATTGTCAATAAGACTTTGCAACAATATCTCAGATGCTTTGTACATGACAAACCCAAGCAGTGGGGACAATTTCTTCCTTGGGCAGAATGGCACTATAACACTGCGGTGCATACATCTATAGGTTTCTCCCCCTTTCAGGTGGTGTATGGGAGACCTCCACCTTCCTTAGTGGATTACATCCCCGGATCAACACCATTACAGGCTGTGGATGCAACTTTGACTAATCGTGATGAGATATTGCAGATTCTGAAGCACAAGTTGCTCAAGGCTCAAGCAACTATGAAGGAGTATGCAGATCAGCATCGCACTCCCCATCAGTTTAAAATTGGTGACTTTGTGTTTGTTAAACTGAGACCTTACCGACAAAATTCTGTACTGGGCCATCGTTTCCACAAGCTTTCTAAACGCTTCTATGGACCTTTCAAGCTTGTGCGTGCCATTGGAGATGTGGCTTTTCAAGTGGAACTACCTGCTACTAGTCGTATCCACCCTGTGTTTCATGTTTCACAAATGAAACCTTGTTTTGATGCCTACTTCTGCTTTAGCACTACCACCTGAGGCTATTGACAATCAGCCAATCCTCAAACCTTTAGCTGTGTTGGACTGGAAGAAAGGTACTACTGAGGATCAGAATCAGGTTTTAATCCAATGGGAAGGGATGTATCCGGAGGATGCCACTTGGGGAAGCTGTGCTGACATGCGTACTATTTATCCCAATTTTGACCTTGTGGACAAGGTCAGTTTTGAAGGGTACGAGGATGTCATGAGTGATGAAGAGGTGGAATTACAAGACTTGGGCCCATATGCTGAAGAAGTGACTACACCACCACTGCGGGCCAAAAGAAAATAGTTAGGCCCAAATGGCTCAGTCCATATGAAGTACCCCCACTCCGCAGGAGGAGTAGGAAGTAATTCCAAGTCTAGAAGCTTCTCTTTTGTCTCTGCTATGACTCAACAAGTTTGTTAGATAGCGCCAGCTATTCGTTAATCATTCTTATGCAATCCCTAGATTCCTTGTACTTGTATATATATGTATTGATTAACGGAATGAATAAAGCAGAGAAGATTTATGAATGTTAGTAGTGTAGTACAATAGCTTTTATTCTTATTCAGCTTTCTATTTTGCACTATAAATCTCTTTTATAATCTTCATTCATAACACAATACATGTACAACTTATTTTGATATTGTAATTATTAAAAACATTTTATTTACAATATAAAAAATTATTTAGTTATATATTTTTGTTTCTTATTTTTTAATTTTATGCCAAATATTTTTATATTTTGATAGTCAACTTCATATTGCCTAATTTGTTGCAATGCTTATTACATTTCCTGACATACTCTTATAACATATCTTATTTGTAAACCGAAAATTAAATGCCTTTTTTGTTGCAAAGCTTGGTAAACCATATGAAAATTAATTTCAATAAGAGAATTAATTGTCCAAAGCATAAGAAGAGAGAATCATTATAAGAGTGCCATGTGTACAAAATACTTGAGAAAAGGGTCTCAAATTATATATATATATATATATATATATATATATATATATATATATATATATATATATAGATAGATAGATATAGATACCAATATCACCTAATTAAAAACAAATCTTTATCATCATAAATGCACAATATTTTCTATTTGTTTTCCTAATTTTTTTTGTTTTCCTAATTTTTTATTTGCTAAAAATTACCATGACAAACTAATATTTTTATTTATGTAATTAAAAATCATGGCAAAATTTATTTTTATGGGGAGAAAATCTAATATAGGCACAAATATAAATGTTGTCCTTGTCACTCATAAAAAAATGTTTTATTATTTTTTCTTTAAGCAATATATGTTTTATAACTTATAATTCTTAAGCAATATATTCTTGGAAGTTAAGATAGTTGATTGATAATATCAATCGTTAGTTGATTTAGTGGTAATTTACATTAAATTTGATAGAAAGAACCACAATTCGATCCCTCGCAACTGCGATTGGGGGGGCTGAAATCACTTAATGATAGAGCATACCCCCAAACTAAATTAAACTGATGGTAAAAGTAAAAAAAATGATCGATAATTTTAAATGGAAATATTTAATTTTTAGTAAAAAAAAATATATTTTAGTTTATTCACAAAAAAAACATTGGAAATTGGTAAAAAAAATAATGTGAATTAAAAAAAAAACTATTATTTTCACTTTTAACTTTCAGATAGCTTCTAAGACCTAAAAAAGCCAGGTCAAACGTGTTGGAACAAAGTGGGTCTGACATGAACCTCTAAGATTTTAAGTGGTTTTGATGATAACAAAGTATTAAAATTGCAATTGGTATTACTAATGATTATTCTAGTGTGCAGAATTACAAGTTAAAATTCATTCAGAAGCACTACGAATAATAGCAGAGAAGCCAGTCAAAACAAGCTCAGAAGGCATGTCACGGTTCATAAGAAGCTTAAATTTTGCATGCTGAAGAAAGTGACTCTGAGGATAAAACAAGGCTCTGAAGGACTCATAAGCTAAAAGACCTCAAGAAGCTATGACAACAACATCTGAAGCAAAAGGAATTTACGTCACTCAAGAACTGACAGAATCAGAATCAATGATTGAAGAACTATCTACTTCAAGGTTCTGTCACATCCACAGGAAGGAATATTCGTTGGTACAACGTTAACCTTATCCATAAGTGGAGCGCATTTGAGGATTGTACGATCGTACTATTATTACTCAAAATGGATGAGTGATAATTTGAATAGCTAGGTAGTGGAATTGGAATTCCTTGCCAAAGAAGGCTATGTACAGCTATCAATCGTACGAGTAAATTTCAGCTGACACAAATCTCTCTGCAACGGTCATCATCTTCCTTCAAGTATAAATAGAAGACTCAAATGGAAGAAATGACTACTGTTCTATTAATGCGTTTAAGGCTCTGAAGCAATCTGACATAACTTGTATAATCTGTCATTCAAAGTCTTAAAGCAAATTGCGTTGTATTTTGTAAACACCTCTGATAGTATATCAAGTGTTCCCTAAATCATTCATTCTTAGTTTTAAGTGTGTTTGAGAAGTCTCTCGTTAAGTGTAACTTGAGCATCTGAGAAGTCTCTTGCAAGTGTGCTTGAGCAATTTGTAATCTTGTGAAGATTATAGTGAAAAGCTCTTGTTAGTAACAAGGGGACTGGACGTACCTTCAAGTTGTGAAGGGAACCAGGATAAATTTTGTGTGTCTCTCTTTATCTCTCTCTCAGCACCTCTTTGTATTTGTGTTTAATCCGCTGCATTTCACTCTTTAAGAAGCAAAAAGTTTTAATTTTTAAAACACAATTCAACCCCCCCTTCTTTTGTTTTTCCACCTTCAATTGGTATCAAGAGCTAGGTCTGTTACCTAACTCACCTTACAGTGAAACAGTAAAGATCCAGGAGGAAAAACATGTCTGCTGAGAAGAACAACAATGAGTTTCCTTTTGACTATGATTCAAACTCTCGTCAAAGAAGGGCATCTGATAAGGTTCCTTTCTTCAATGGAACTGAGACCAGCTACCCTTTCTGGAAAACAAATATGTACAGCTATATCATGAGTATTGATTGTGATTTATGGGACATGGTAGAAGATGGAGTCAATTTTGAAAACATGGACTTAGAAGGAGTAGTCAGCTCTCAGAACAGGAAAGCCTTTACACCTACTCAAAAGCTAGAGTACAAGAAGCATCACTCTATAAAAGGAATGATGACTAATGCTATCTCACATGATGAGTACCTCAAAATTGGAGATAAAAGAACCGCAAAGTCTATTTGGGATTCTTTAAAATCCAAGTATGAGGGTAACAAACAAGTTAAGGAGGCAAAAGCTAACTTGTTGGTACATCAGTATGAGTTGTTTAAGATGAAGGATGGAGAGGACATTGAAACTATGTTTTCACGGTTTCAAATTCTAGTCTCTGGACTTCAAGTATTAAACAAAAGTTATACAGAAGCTGATCATGTGAGAAAGGTACTCAGAAGCCTACCACCAAAATGGAGACCTAAGGTGACTGCTTTCCAAGAGTCTAAGGATTTGGATACTGTATCCCTTGAAAGCTTAATTAGTTCATTAAAGAGTCATGAGATGGAACTAATTACTGATGAATCAACCAAGAAGATGAAAGGGATAGCCTTAAGCTCTAAAAGCTCATCAAAGGCTCTGAAAGCTAAGATTATAGAATCTGAAGATGAGGCTTCTGAAGAAGGTCAAGAAGTTGGATCTGATGATGAAGAAGAGATGGTGCTGATGGCTGCTAAGGTTTCACAATGGGCAAAACGAAGTAAGAAATATGCAGGCAAGTTTGGAGGATCTTCCAAGAGACTTAGTGCTACTAAAGACAAGAAGGAAGATCAAAGCAAGTGTTTCAAATGCAACAAGCCTGGCCATTTCATTGCTGATTGTCCAGAAAACAAAGGTAGATCATCTAAGCAAAACTCTAGCAAGGAAAGATATAAGAGTAAAGTCAAGAAGAGCTTTCTAGCAACATGGGAAGATCTTGACAAAGACTCAGACTCAGAAGGTGATGAGGAAGCAAATCTGGCACTGATGGCAACCACCTCTGACAGAGAAGACTCTGAAGCAGGATCAGACTCTGAAGATGAGGAAGAGGTAATTGCTAAACTATCTAGAACTGAGTTAGTAGATTCTCTTAAAGATGCCTTAAAAATGCTCACTAAAAAGGTAGGTGAATGTAAGGTCTTGAAAAAGGCTTACAATAACCTAATTGAGAAAATGAACATAATAGTTGAAGAAAATGAGTCTCTAAGAAGTAGAAACTCATTTATGGAAACTCATTATGTTTATGATGATAAGGTTCCTCCAGAACATGAATTTGTTCTGCAAGAATTCCTTATAAATGGCATGAAGAGAAGTAAGATAGCTTCCTTAATATACCATGTTAGTATAAGTAGAGGTGAAGGCCTTGGATTTTCGCGTTTTAAAGATAATCCATTACTTTCTAAACCCTCTAACAATGATGATGGAAAACCTAAGGCTGTATTTGTTAAAAGCCAATCAGAAGCAATAGTTATACCAGAACCTGAAAAAATAATTGTGTCAGAGGACAAGAAGTCTCAGACTCTGAAACCTTCAGAGCCTAAGATTTCTAAACCTCAGACCAATGCCAAAGTGAATAAAACTCTGGTATATTCTAAAGCTAAGCCCAAGAGTTATGTAAAGCCTAAAAACTTTTCAAAATGCTTGAATAACTCTAAAGCTCCTGATAGGCCTTATAAACAGAAACAATCTAAGGTAATGAGAACTAACTCTAAAGGACCCATAAAAGTATGGGTACCAAAGTCTGAGATTGTCTTTGCAGCAGATCTGCACTCAAAGAAGGTCAGAGCAGCATTCTTGGTACCTGGACAGTGGTTGCTCATGACATATGACAGGAGACAAGCATATGTTCCAAACCCTGACTCTGAAAGAGGGAGGAACTGTGGGATTTGGAGGAAACCAAAAAGGGAAGATCACTGGTACTGGTACAGTTGGTAATTCTTCTCTTTCTATTAAAGATGTTTGGTTAGTTGATGGCCTCAAACATAATCTACTAAGCATTAGCCAATTTTGTGATAGTGGGTTTGTTGTTAAGTTTAATAAAGATGCATGTACTGTAATCAGAGAGTCTGATGAGTCTGTAGTATTCAGAGGCTTAAGGAAAGGCAATGTTTATAAAATCAATCTGTCAGAACTGTCAGAGCAAAAGATAGTTTGTCTTCTATCCTTGAATGATGAGAAATGGGTCTGGCACCAACGCTTAGGACATGCTAACTGGAGATTAATCACTAAGCTCAGCAAAGTAAGCTTGGTTAAAGGTCTACCCAATCTTAACTATCATTCAGATGCTCTGTGTGGTCCTTGTCAGATTGGAAAGATTTCAAAAACCTCTTTTAAACCTAAAAACATTGTCTCTACCTCAAGACCTCTTGAATTGCTTCACATTGATTTGTTTGGTCCTGTAAGTACAGCCTCAATCAATGGAAAGAAATATGGACTTGTTATTGTTGATGATTACAGTAGATGGACTTGGGTTAAATTTCTTAGAGTAAAAGATGATGCATATGATGTGTTTACCATCTTCTGCACACAAGTACAAAATGAGAAAAGTCTCAAGATTTTAAAGATCAGAAGTGATCATGGGGGTGAGTTTGAAAACGAACCCTTTGCAACCTATTGTGAAGACCATGGAATAATTCATGAGTTCTCAGCTCCTAGAACACCACAGCAAAATGGTGTTGTAGAGAGAAAGAACATGTCTTTACAAGAGATGGCAAGAACCATGATGCATGAGACTAAACTAGCAAAGTACTTCTGGGCAGAAGCTGTGAACACAGCTTGTTATATTCAAAATAGGATCTATATCAGACCTATATTAAATAAAATAACATATGAACTATTTAAAGGAAGAAAGCCCAACATCTCTTATTTTCATCAGTTTGGATGTACCTGTTACATTCTAAACAATAAGGCCTACAAAAGAAAATTTGATGCCAAAGCTTGTAAGGGAATCTTTATAGGTTACTCTGAACGCTCAAAGGCATACAGAGTGTATAATTCTGAAACCAATACAGTGGAAGAATCTATACATGTTAGGTTTGATGACAAAGAGCCTGACAGTAAAATGTCAGAGCAAGATAATAGTTATGCAGGTATTCCATATCTATATAACAATTCAGAACCTGAGAAAGCATCAGAGGCAAATGAAGCTTCAGACGCAGTATTGGAAGAAGCCTCTGAAGAAGCATCTCCAATAGAAGCATCTGAAGAACATGATGATATCTCAGAAGATAATACCCAAACAAGTGTTGAAACTAATGAAGCTCCAAAGAGAAAATTCAAATATAGATCATCACATCCAGAAGATCTTATTCTTGGAAACAAAGAAAGTCCAAGAAAAACAAGATCAGATTATCAACAACATGATTCACTTCTAGGACTCATATCCATGATAGAACCTAAGAATGTTGATGAAGCTCTTTCTGATGATGGATGGATTGTAGCAATGCAAGATGAACTCAATCAGTTTCAAAGAAATGATGTGTGGGATTTAGTACCAAGACCAACACACAAGAACATCATTGGAACCAAGTGGGTATTTAGGAACAAACTAAATGAACAAGGTGAAGTGGTACGAAACAAGGCTAGACTAGTAGCACAAGGCTATAGTCAGCAAGAAGGCATTGACTTCACTGAAACATTTGCTCCAGTGGCAAGACTGGAAGCAATCAGGTTATTGTTATCATATGCAGTTAATAATGGAATAACCTTATACCAAATGGATGTTAAGAGTGCCTTTCTAAATGGTGTAATTTCTGAAGAAGTATATGTCAAACAACCTCCAGGTTTTGAGGATTTAAAAAACCCTGAATATGTTTATAAACTTAAGAAATCACTCTATGGTCTCAAACAAGCTCCAAGAGCTTGGTATGAAAGACTAAGCAATTTTCTTTTAGAAAATGGATTTCAAAAAGGTCAGATTGACAATACATTATTCAGAAAGACAACCAAGAAAGACATCTTAATTATTCAAATTTATGTGGATGATATAATTTTTGGTTCAACTAATGCTTCTCTTTGCAAGAATTTCTCCAAGCTTATGCAGGATGAATTTGAAATGAGTATGATGGGTGAGCTAAAATTCTTTCTTGAAATTCAAATCAACCAAGGAAAAGATGGCACTTACATTCATCAAAGCAAGTATACAAAAGAGCTTCTGAAGAAGTTTAATCTTGAAGACTGTAAGATAATGTCAACACCCATGCATCCCTCAAGCAGCCTAAGCAAGGAAGAAATTGGAAGCAAAGTAGATCAGAAGCTATACAGAGGTATGATTGGTTCTTTACTCTACCTAACAGCTTCTAGACCTGATATTTTATATAGTGTATGCTTGTGTGCAAGATTCCAATCAGATCCTAGAGAACCTCACTTAACTGCTGTTAAGAGGATCTTTAGATATCTGAAAGGAACTACTAATCTAGGACTTCTTTATAAAAAATCCCTAGATAGTAAGCTAGTTGGATTCTGTGATGCTGACTATGCTGGAGACAAGATAGAGAGAAAATCCACTAGTGGAAATTGCCAATTTATTGGTGAAAATCTCATATCTTGGGCCAGCAAGAGACAAACAACTATTGCTTTGTCTACAGCAGAAGCAGAATACATCTCAGCTGCTAAATGCTGCACACAGCTTCTCTGGATGAAATATCAGTTAGAGGATTATAATATAGCTGAGAGTAGTATTCCACTATATTGTGACAATACTGCTGCTATTCATTTATCTAAGAACCCAATTTTGCATTCCAGAGCTAAACATATTGAAATAAAACATCATTTTATAAGAGATCATGTTCAAAAAGGCACAATAGATATTCAATTCATTGATACTGAACATCAATGGGATGATATATTTACTAAGCCTTTAGCTATTGAAAGATTTGACTTTATTAAAAAGAACTTGAACATGCACTTTATCTTTGAAGAAAATTAGCTCTGAGATGCAAATTAGAATTAGCATCTGAAGCTTTTTCAGAACCTCTGATAATTTAGAGTCTCCTTTGGGAAACTCTGAATAAAACGGGTTCTGAAGAGTAACAGGTTCTGATGAGGTGTCAGATACAAATGAGTTTGGCTCTGAACTAAACGGAAACGAAACGTTTAGTACTAGTAAGTGTACTACAGTTGTCTGTACACGCGTCAGCTATGTTTAAATCTTTTCAACACGTGTCTAGATCCTGACGGGCAGAGAACAGTTAATGATGATTATGGCAGTTAACTCTAATATTTAATTTTTAAAACTGCTCGCGCTCCCTCCCAATGTTTGCTTTCTCTGTGTATGTGTGCTAGTTACTATTTATAAGTCACTTCACTCACATTGCACAACTTTTACACTTAATCACTTCCTACACAACCCTAGACCTTACAGAAATCCCAAATTATCTTCTTCTTAATATTCTGAAACAATGGCTGCACGATCATCAACCGTGATTGTTCAAGAACCCTTCAATCCTGTTTTACCACCCATTATCGACCTTAAGGCTCAAGGAAGACTCGTCTACAAAGATAATGAAACCGACGCTGGTCCTGATGCTTTTGATTTCAACACTGAGAAATTTGTGGACTTTGAGAGTCTAAAAGCGAACAGGATTGATGTTCAAAGTCTCTTCTTCGACCAACAATGGAAGAATTACTTTGAGATGCTGAATGGTTTTGTCTATTATGACATTGTCAAATACTTTTGGCAAAAGGCAACCGTTTTTGATAGAGCGTGTGCTGATGAAGAAATAAGAAAGATAGTTGCAAAGAACAAGTCTCTACAAGGGAAAACGAGACAGCAACTGGGTTTGAAACCTTATAGAGGAAAGGAAATAAGGTCAAACATTCTGGGAATCAACATTCTGATCACGCAAGAACATATTGCTAAGATGCTGGGATTGGATAATAAAGGAGAAGATGTGGATATGTATGATGAAAAGAGCAAGCATCTGGAGGCAATTAACCAGGACCTATTCATGCCTGGTTGCTCTAATAGAGATTTTGGAAAACTCAAATTTATGAAGCACCAGTTTGGATTTGCCTTCAGAGTTTTTCTTGCCTCTATTGTTACTAGAGAAGGAGGGTTGGACACCATATCCATACAACACAAACACTTCATCTGGTTCTTATTCAAGAAAGTGAAAATTAATCTTGCTAAGACCCTGTTTGAACATCTGTGCTTTACAATAACCAAGAGTAGAGCAAAGTCACCCTCAAACATTCATCATCCAAGACTAATTTCAGAACTCATAAGGCAAACCAAGCTCACTGACATTCTAAGTGCAAGAGAAAAGCTTAGAGTGTTTAATACTGCTAAGTACGATGCTAATGTGCTGGTAAATATGAAGAGGAAAACCAAGGATGAGATCATCAAAGTCAAGACTCCTCTACAAGCAATATATGAAAAGTACTTCTGGTGTGATGGGTTTCCCACCATATCAGAACATGATAATGAGGAGGTAATTAAGAATTTTTTGGAGATTGTGAGAAGAGAAACTGGGGTAAGGATGCCCAGAAAGTATGTTGTCAGTGTCCCAAACTGGGATATTTTCAAAGGACCAAAAGAAATCACAAGGTCAAGAAAACAACCAAGAACCACTGAACAAGATATGGTTGAAGAAGGTTCTCAGGACCAAGAAAAGGTTGATGCTGATGAAACTGAACAAGGAGATAGTGGTGCTGAAGGAATGGCAGCTGAAGGGAAAGATGTGGCTGTTCAGAAGGAAAGAAGAACAAAGAAAAGGCAGGATAGGCCTGTTACTGCTGAGGAGGATCAACCAGTCAGAGCCACTAAAAGAACAAAGACAGTTGTGAAAAGAAAGGCTGCTGATACACTCCAAGGTAATACTTCTAAATCTAATACTAATAGCGCTTTTAATGCTCAACCCACTACCTCTCAACCTTCTAAAGAACCATCTCCCACAGACTTCACTAAACCCATTAGTGTAGTTCTGCCTGATCCTAAATCATCATCATCATCATCTGATGAAACTCTTTCTGACTCCAGCATTGACTCTACTGAGTTAATTGCTGAGCTTGATAATTTAGAGAAAGAAAAAGAGAAAGAAAAAGAAGCCTGTGAAGAAACTTACCAAAAGAACCAAAACAACCACCAAGAAGCCCATACACATCGCTTCTGATGATGAACCCCTCATCATTATTGATACCTCAACTCTTAATCAACCCACCAACACCCCATCTGTCCTTGACCATCTTACCCAACATCTATCTGGAGATGCATTCACTCACTCCAATCCAAATTCACCACCTCACTTTCCTTTCATCAACACTACTGCTGATCCACCAATCCAAGGACCACCTAATCAAACCATACAAACTCCACCTTCATCCCTTGATAATATTTCACAAGAAAATCCACCCACATTCACACCAGTCCAGGATGAAACAATTGCTCATTCTGTAGAACAAGCTCAACAAAAATCACCTCATCTCTCACCAGTTCACAACATGCCTGAACATCAACCAACATCATCTCCAACCAAAATGTACACTCCTGCACCTTCCCCTGAACCTACTCCAGAACTTATCTATGGTCCACTCAATAAACCTTTAGATGAAGAAGAGCTTGCTGAGCTTTCTGACTTTATCTTTAAAGCAGAAGAGCAGCTCTTGAAAGATGCCATAGATATTGATGATGAACCAAGACTTCCACCTAACCTCAGTAAAATCAAAATCATTGAACTTAAGAGAAAGAAACCAGAACCAACCATTCCCTTTGACCCAACCAAACCCTTCTTCAACTCTGCTTCTGAACCAAACCTTGAGCTATTAAATAATGCTATTAGTCTTAGGTTCAAGAGATTTAAACAGATGGATGAAGAAGTTCTTGTCTTCCCTTCTGACATTGATGCTGAAGTCAGAAAGATGGAGTACTTGTTCAGTCAATACTTAAGGATTCTAGGTACTCATCTGAAGAGCAAGATACAGGGTAGAGGAATGGCTGCAGTAGGAAATTTGTTTGATTGTATTGAAAGATCACGTGCTCCAAAACTCACTTTTTACAATCATGTGGAAGAGCAAAACAGACTGAATCTTCTGACTGCCATAGAAGAAAGTCTCAGAACTGCTAGTGCAAATGCTACTGCTTTGGTTTCAGAAGAGGTTGCATATCTCAAGTTTGTTGAAGCTGAGCAGGCTAGGATAGCTGCTGAAGTGGAAAGTAAGAGGCTTGCTGATGAAGAAGCTCTCAAATTGTTGGTCGATCAAGCTGTTCATATTGCAGGAGACATTGAGATGCCTGATCAGACTCAAGTTGGTGAAGCTTCTGATAAGGGAAAAGATCCTATAATTGACACAACTCCTCCTGCTTCTCCAAAATTTGAACCAGGCTCTCCATCAACTCTTATTCCTCCAGCTGTTCAGAAGGCCTTAGACAACATAAAATCTGAGTTGGCTGAAGATATAAAGGATGAGATAGATGTACTCTGAATTGATTTGAGATCTGACTTGACATCTGCTATTGCTGCATCTGAGGAAGCTACTCACAAGAGAATGGATGCCATGATGCAAACTCTCCTTAAGGCCATATCAGATATTAAGAAGCCCTAAACCCATATTTGAGCACTTGTCTTGTTTATTTTGACTTTGGTCCTTATGTAATATTTTTGGATAATTTTTTTTTTATTATTTTGTTCTTTAATTAAAGTTTGTTTATCCATTATTGTGTGTTTGTTTGTTTGATTGATTGTTTATTTTTAATTTTGTTTTTCAAAATTTCGCTTCTCAATATACCCTGATATTGTCTGGTACTCTTGTGGATTCTGGCTCAAGTGAGAGGTGCTGGAGAGCATCTCAGTTTTTAAACTAATAGACTTTTTTTTTTTTTTCAAAAACCTAAGAGCCCCCCTCATTAGTACTCATGTTTACTCATGAAATTGCTTCTTAGTATTAACGCCTGTTTAACAGCGGGGCAACGATACCGTATGAAGCGTGTCTGGTAACTGGTTTTCTGACGATAGGAATGAGGTATATAAAAGAAAGCATGCTCAAAAGAACGAAATTAATAGCAGGAACAATTTTTATTATTATTAAAGAGGATCTTTATTACATAAGAAAATGAAATTCTACTTAGATTTAGAATTGGACTCAGAAGCCTCTGCATCCAGTCTCTTATATTTCTTCCTAAGAACTGCGAGCAATTCTTCAGTGGCCTTCTGAACCTCAGCTCTATAATCTTCGTATGAAGTATCATCATCGTATGTCCATAAGAACTCCTCCAGATCAGAGCCCAATTCTTCTCTCTCTGATTCTGTCAACTGAGTTCTTGCTTGTTTCGCTCATAACGAGACCTGTTTTCTTCGCAGCGCCAGGGCTCTGCTTCCTTCTTGCCCTCTCTTTTTGAGCCTGAAGCATCCTTGGTAACCTGCCTTTCCA
Organism: Trifolium repens; assembly: GCA_030408175.1. NCBI lineage: Eukaryota > Viridiplantae > Streptophyta > Magnoliopsida > Fabales > Fabaceae > Trifolium > Trifolium repens. The sequence continues at coordinate 15,900,800 of CP125847.1, forward strand.
TTGTGTGTTTTTCTTTTGATGTTACTTGATTACTCTGGATGAGTAAAATGAGAGGAATCATCTCTTTTTATAGTGTCATCAAGCTCTCTTGTCAGGACGGTTTTCAACACAATTCATTAACTGAATTTAGTTGTCACCGCTTTTTGACTTGACTAGCGCGTTTGACTGCTTGGTTTTCTGTGTCTTTTTGACTGATGCCAAAAGGGGGAGTAAGGATAGAGCGTTAAAATTAATGTTGATTGATTCTAATACTGCTCAAAAGATCTGAAACTGTTATGATTATATGCATCTTGAATCAATTTTTATCCCTTCTGATTCATTCTCATTCTGAACGTTATTGAAAGGGGAGAAAACTTAAGAACCTAAAATAAATTTCATAGACAATGTCAGAAGAGCTTGCAAACCTCTTCTGAGCATTATCAGACTCTGAGAAGAAGAGCTTACAAACCTCTGCTTCTTAGAGACAAATATGAAAATTTATTTTAAATTAATAAGTTGGCTCTTAAACTGTTTTAATTAATTATGGATAAGACTTAGGGGGAGCTTACAAACCTAACCCTATGGATTATCAGACTCAGGGGGAGATTGCAAACCTTTGAAATCTGAGGGGGAGATTGCAAACCTTTGAAATCTGAAGTCAACATAATTAAATTAAATCAACAACAATTGAATTTTAATGCTTTAGTTTGTCATCATCAAAAAGGGGGAGATTGTTGGAACAAAGTGGGTCTGACATGAACCTCTAAGATTTTAAGTGGTTTTGATGATAACAAAGTATTAAAATTGCAATTGGTATTACTAATGATTATTCTAGTGTGCAGAATTACAAGTTAAAATTCATTCAGAAGCACTACGAATAATAGCAGAGAAGCCAGTCAAAACAAGCTCAGAAGGCATGTCACGGTTCATAAGAAGCTTAAATTTTGCATGCTGAAGAAAGTGACTCTGAGGATAAAACAAGGCTCTGAAGGACTCAGAAGCTAAAAGACCTCAAGAAGCTATGACAACAGCATCTGAAGCAAAAGGAATTTACGTCACTCAAGAACTGACAGAATCAGAATCAATGATTGAAGAACTATCTACTTCAAGGCTCTGTCACATCCACAGGAAGGAATATTCGTTGGTACAACATTAACCTTATCCATAAGTGGAGCGCATTTGAGGATTGTACGATCGTACTATTATTACTCAAAATGGATGAGTGATAATTTGAATAGCTAGGTAGTGGAATTGGAATTCCTTGCCAAAGAAGGCTATGTACAGCTATCAATCGTACGAGTAAATTCCAGCTGGCACAAATCTCTCTGCAACGGTCATCATCTTCCTTCAAGTATAAATAGAAGACTCAAATGGAAGAAATGACTACTGTTCTATTAATGCGTTTAAGGCTCTGAAGCAATCTGACATAACTTGTATAATCTGTCATTCAAAGTCTTAAAGCAAATTGCGTTGTATTTTGTAAACACCTCTGATAGTATATCAAGTGTTCCCTAAATCATTCATTCTTAGTTTTAAGTGTGTTTGAGAAGTCTCTCGTTAAGTGTAACTTGAGCATCTGAGAAGTCTCTTGCAAGTGTGCTTGAGCAATTTGTAATCTTGTGAAGATTATAGTGAAAAGCTCTTGTTAGTAACAAGGGGACTGGACGTACCTTCAAGTTGTGAAGGGAACCAGGATAAATTTTGTGTGTCTCTCTTTATCTCTCTCTCAGCACCTCTTTGTATTTGTGTTTAATCCGCTGCATTTCACTCTTTAAGAAGCAAAAAGTTTTAATTTTTAAAACACAATTCAACCCCCCCTTCTTGTGTTTTTCCACCTTCAAAACGGACCTTTAATAGCATCTCAAAAAAGACTATAAGTTAATTAGAAAAACTTGTTATCAAACACATATACTTTTTTTCAAACAAGCTTATAAGCTAGCTTATTGGACTTACCAAATACACCCGAAAAGTTCTGAAAAACAAATTAAAAACAACCACAATCTATCTTTTCAAGAAATCCTAAAAAAAAATGATTACCAAGAAGACATCAAAGAATAGGGAATACCAACCATCAAAGAATACCATATCCTGAATTTTGATTCCTGGAACCAAATAAGTGATCAAGTGATTCAGGCCGTAATCCACATAGCACACACATGGAAGAACATGCTAATCTACTATCCAACTTAAATAAATAAACTACTGTAAAACGAAGTATCTATAGCGTGTAAAATATTGATAGACATTTATTCAGATTCGATCGACCTCAAGTTCACATCTTCGAGATATTGTCCGCTTTGGGGTTAACCTGTCATGGTTTTGTCATTTGTAGAAAAGGCGCCTCGATTGGTTTGAAAGATGTGAGTGTTGTATATAAACTACCATTTGCCTCGAGTATCAAGCGATTTGAGACTATTTTGGTGTATCTAGTGTTAGAATTAAACTTGATTTGAAAATCCTAGAATCCAATCATGTTAATCATCAAGAAAATTACCGTAAACATAAGTATAAGCGGAAGTGTACCTGAGTTCATATAGTGTCGATTAGTGTTGGTTTGGTCTTCCAGATCAACACACTCTCCATGAGAGAAGCTTTTTTTTTTTTTATTCTCTCTGTATCTTTGTGATAATGGGATGTCAACAAAGAGCTAGAAACAGTGTGCGATCCGGGGACCATAAACTTCTTATTTATACAACCCAAATTAGGGTTAATTTTTCGGTATTTCTATTTTAACCCATCACTAAAATAGAATTACCCATTTGGTCTCTACACATTAAAGGCCCCACACCCTATTAGATACTCATAAGCCCACTGTTGTGAATTCGCTTGAAAAAGTCACACCAATGAATTTTGATGTGTGGAGCAAATTAACCAAGTAACCAATAATAGTTGATAGAGATGATGGAAAATAAATAATCCAAGAGAAAGAGAAGAACACAAGATATTGTTTACCCAGTTCGGCCAAATAAAGACCTACGTCTGGGGGAGGGAGCAACCCTTCCGTTCCACTATGATCAATGAGAAACTTTACACAAGGAAATTCCCAATTGGGTTACAAGAATTAATCCTAATTCTACCCAAATCCCGAATCCCTTCTTCCGTGATGAAGAGACTCAATTTGACCTAGCTACCCAAGGTGAACCAAGGATGATTCGCTCAAACCCCTAGAATTATACCAAGAATAATTCTCTAAAACTCTAGTGTGGCAAACCTTAATCCTAATTGCTTTCAACCTTATTTTTCTATGAATAAAGAGTTCCCTATTTATAGAAAAATACATGCCTAAAAATCAGAAACAAATCTATCTTATAAAATAAAACAGAATCCAAAACAGATACTTTCCGAAACAAATTTTTCCACAAAATCTGCACAAAAATCGGAACTGCACAATCTGGCTGCGTGCTGGCGCCTAGCGCCATGTACCCTGCGCCCCGCGCCAATCGACAGAAGCCACAGCCATTTCTGGAGGTCTCCTGGCGCCTGGCGCCACAGTGCTGCTAGTTTCTTCAGTTTTCTGATTTTCTTGTTTCTGAGTTTTCAAGGCAACATCCAACACCCACTTTAGTCAAACCTTAATAGATCACTTATAATTGAGCTTAACTTAAGTGACAGTCCACAACACATAATTATTCACATATAAGTTCAACATTGGATTAAAAAATCCAACATCCAGAACAACATTTAAACCCGTAAGATTTTTATTTGGAAGTGTTCAAAGTATATAATTCTTTATTATTGATTATCAAACCTCGACATTACCTCTTGGACCATCTTGTTGAGTACCATGCCAACAAACCCTTGTGCAGAAGTAAAGTTATTTGTTTCTCTGCCAATGAATGTTAGTACCATCATACAATTGTTTAAAATATGCTTCATAAACTGATAGAGGACTTCTTCTTGAGATATAAATGTTTCCCTTGTTAAGTGGTTCCACATTCATGGCCAACTGTTTTGGGGCCTAAAAGAATCAACTCAGTATGATTCTGTTGGAACATAGAACATATTTATGTGTGAATTGAAAATAAAATTTTAATGTCACATCAGATAATAGAGCATATTAATATGTATTATATACTAATGTGTATTTTGAGATTAAAAATAAATAAATAGGTAGTTTTTTTATTTAAGAGCATGTGTTGAAATATCACATGTAACTTATTTTCCTATTAATCCGATAGCATCAAACCACTCTCCACTCGACTATTGCTATTCTTTAGGAAAGGGGTTAATAGTATAATTGAGATAAAAACCGGTCTCTCTCTCAATTAATTTTTTACTGTCCTGGTTTGCTTAGAAAATAACATGAACAACAGCATGTGGATAAAGCCATCGATTTTTAGAATACTTGCCATCAAGGAGCTGAACTTGAAACAACAAAGTCAACATGCCGTGTAAGATTTTGATTCAGCCTGCAATTGGTATTCTGTTAGAATATGATGCACATTTCTAAAAGTTTCTAGAATATATTAGTAATTTGTAGAATATATAACTATTAGATATCAAGTGATCATGTAAACTTGCAGAACTTTCTAGATTACTTGAGTAGTTAGTAGAATAAGTAAGTACTAGATTTATACTAGGACATATCATGAAAGATCTAGAATAAAGGATCTAGAATATGCTATCCACACCTATAAATATGTAACCATGGCTCATTTGTAAAGTATCAAAGTGAAGAGCAATACAAACTATTCTTGCTCTAAGTCCTCACACTACTTGTCACTACTATATTTCAACTATCAACTAAAACCATATACACTATCCAATTACATTCTAAACTATATCACTACTACCCTCAACTACTTTCAGTGGCATCAGAGCTACGTTCGGTCCTACATTGGGCGTAGAAACTTCATTCATATATTTCCAACCAAACCCTCCTTATATCATACATCATTTCTAAAATTTCTCCTAAGACATGGCTAATATCATTCAACCATCATTTATGACTATCCCTATTTTCAATGGTGAAAGCTATGATTTTTGGAGCATTAAAATAAAGACATTTTTTTGCTCTCAAGATTTATGAGACATTGTAGATGAAGGATTTACTATTCCTCAAGACACTTCAACTCTCAATACTAATCAGAAGAAAGAGTTGAAGGAAAATAAACAAAAAGATTCAAAGGCGCTATTCTTTCTACAACAAGCTGTAGAAGATAGTATCTTTCCAAGAATAACGGGAGCTACAAGTGCCAAAGATGCATGGGGTACATTGAAGGAGGAGTTTCAAGGAAATGACAAAGTTTGTGCCATTAAACTTCAAACTTTAAGGCGTGAGTTCGAGTTGATACAAATGAAAGAGTCTGAGACCGTATACTATACCAAGATAAAAGAATTGGTGAGTCAAATGAGATCCTACGGGGATAATATTCTAGACAAAAGAATTGTTGAGAAAATTCTAATTTCCATTCCTCGTAAGTATGATACAATCGTGACTACGATTGAGCAAATCAAAGATCTATCTTCTCTGTCGGTGACAGAATTAATTGGCTCACTAGAAGCTTATGAGCAAAGATTGAGTAGGCACGATGACAATACAACTGAAAATGCCTTTCAATCAAAGCTCAAATTATGGTCTCATGATAAAAGATATGGAGGAAAGGAAAATGGTCGAGAAAATTCTAAAAATGGAGAGAATTCTAGAAATTTCTCAAAGAAAAATCAAGATGAGTATCCTCCATGTGGCATATGCAAGAGGACAAATCACGCCGAGAAATATTGTCGATGGCGCGGGGAAGAGAAATGTCGATACTGTAAGAAATTTGGACATGAGGAGAAAAATTGTTACAGCAAAAATAAGCATCAAGCAAATTTCGTTGAAGAACATGAGTATGAGAATGATCAACATGACTATGAGCAATATCTTTTCTATGCTACACAAGATTCCAATGATGAATTGAGCAGCAATTGGTACTTGGATAGCGGTTGCAGCAATCATATGGCCAAAGATGAGAGCATCTTCAAGGATATGGATGACTCAGTCAAAGTAAAAGTTCGTCTGGCAAATGGGACTGTCATAGAATCTAAAGGCAAAGGCACTGTGATGGTGGAGACTAATAAACGTATGAGATTCATCAAAGATGTCTTGCTAGTTCCTAATCTCAAAGAAAATCTTTTGAGTATTGGTCAAATAATGGAGAAAGGCTATATTCTTCACTTTGAAGGAGACACATGTTCAATATACGACAATAGTCACAAAAGACATGAAATAGTCAAAGTAAAAATGGAGAAAAGAAATAGAAGCTTTCCAATAAACTTCAAATATACTCCAATACCACAATCAAACATAGAAAATATGGCAGAAGCAAAAGAAGAACCAGGTACGCCACCTTCACCTCCTCAACAAGAAATTTTGCCACCAGAATCTACTACAACAAGAGCAAAAGCATTGGTAAATATATATGAAACTTGCAACTTTTCCATGCTTGATTCTAAAAACTATCAAGTGGCGTCAAAACAACAACTTTGGAACGAAGGCAATAAAGAAAAAGTTCCAGTACTAAGAAAAACTTTATATGGACTCAAAAAAGATCACCGAGCATGGTACAATAGAATTGATCAATGTTTCATCGATCGAGGAATCGGATAAAACAAAATTTGAGCAACCACAAACTATGCTTGGAGTTACCGAAATATGCATCAAGGAGGAATGTTAGAATATGATGCACATTTCTAAAAGTTTCTAGAATATATTAGTGATTTGTAGAATATATAACTATTAGTTATCGAGTGATCATGTAAACTTGTAGAACTTTCTAGATTACTTGAGTAGTTAGTAGAATAAGTAAGTACTAGATTTATACTAGGACATATCATGAAAAATCTAGAATAAAGGATCTAGAACATGCTATCCACACCTATAAATATGTAACCATGGCTCATTTGTAAAGTATCAAAGTGAAGAGCAATACAAACTATTCTTGCTCTAAGTCCTCACACTACTTGCCACTACTATATTTCAACTATCAACTAAAATCATATACACTATCCAACTACATTCTAAACTATATCATACTACCCTCAACTACTTTCATATTCTCATTCTCATCATTTGTTTTGTTTTAATAATGGCAAATGATTTAAGAACCATCATTATCGATCGGTTACTTTAAGTGTTCATGATAGATATATGATTTGGCTTAATAATTGAGTTTTTCATGTTGCTGAATTGAAATCCTGTAGTTTTAGTTTATTCAGTTCATATTGATTTATTAGATAGGTCATTATTTCCCAAAGCTTGTTGCTAATTAATATATGACCACTTGTTTAATTATATTTAGCCAATTCTAGCGTTTGGAAAATGAACTTCTTGCTGTTTAGGCGTGTTCAAGTAATGACAGAGTTTTGTAACCTTGAGTTTAAGTCATTGTGGCATATTAAAAGTCAGAATGAATAATAGTTATGTTAATTGTTTCTTTTGGTTATGTAAATTGGAAAGATTTACATTAGTTTTTGTTTTTAATTGTTTATAGAATAGTTAAGTTTATTCTATATAATGTGTGATACTAATTTTAGTATTAGTATTAATTTGTTTAAGAGTGATTAAAGTACCACTAGGTTCTTCAAACAAAGAATGGTCATAGTACCATAATATCCCTTTGTATTAAGAGTGGTCTTAGTATCATATTTGATTGGTCAAAGTACCATATTAGAGTAGTCATAGCACCGTATTAGAATGGACTTAAAACCACAGCGCATTGGTTTTTTGTGTCATATTTGAGGGTATAATTCTTGTCTGATATCTACAGTGCATAGTTAGGGCATCTCCAATGCAAGTGTCTTATTGAGTTCTTAAAGCTTAGCAACCATATCTTATTTTATTTTACCATTGGAGTTGGATGACATGACATTCAAAGTTGCTTAGAAATAAGGGATGAAACTTCATGTTGCAACTCTTACCTTGAGTGGCTTAGCAACAAAATTCATTATTTTAATAGGGATTAGATGGGGCCCATACTTATTATTTGAATCAAAATTAAGTGAAAATAAAAAATATATATAAATTGGTGGGGTCAAATATGAATTGCTTATTTTAATGTCATTGGAGTAAAATTGGTTAAAGTTGCTTATCAATTGCTTAGATCCTACATGACAATTTGGGTCCACAAAAAATAATTTAAGCCACTTATCTAAGCTCCCCCATTGGAGATGCCCTTATTGATATCAGAGAAACTATGTTGTTTTATCTTGAGAACTTCGTGATTGATAATCTACTTGCACAATTTTGGACAGTGCCACGAAACGTCTTAAAGAAAGCGACCTAGTCTACGACAAATTTCAGCAATCTCTTCTGTGGCTGAAAATTATTTTATACAGTTTTTTTATTTTTTTAGCTCCGGTTACAACATATTCAAATTGCAAAAATATCTAGTCATATTTGATGTCCAATATTACGCGTGATTGTTTGTTTTTTTGCATGACTTATTATTTGTTTTTGCAATAATTGTCTAATTATCTTTCCTTTAATATATAACACATCTACAAATAACAGTGGTCACAACACAACCAGTCTTTGAGATTCAACACATTTCATAGTCATTGGGATAAGCTTTCTTCACTTCGTATGGCTTCTGTCGCTCATGAATTTGCCTACGATGTGTTCCTTAGTTTCAGAGGCGAGGATACTCGTCATGGTTTCACTGGCAATCTGTGGAAAGCACTTAATGAAAATGGAGTCCGAACTTTCATAGATGACGAAGAGCTTCGAAAAGGGGATGAAATCACACCATCACTTCTCAAGGCAATCGAAGACTCCAAAATTGCCATCGTTGTCCTCTCTAAGAATTATGCTACTTCCTCTTTTTGTTTAGAAGAACTCTCTAAGATCCTTGATTCAATGAAAGATAAGGCAGATCGTTCCATTTTGCCTATTTTTTATAAAGTGGATCCTTCTGATGTAAAAAAGTTGAAAAGGAGTTATGGAGAAGCAATGGATAAACATGATGCCAGCTCCTCCGGTCATAACATGAATAATAGATGGAAGATGTCTCTTCATCAAGTTGCTAATTTGTCTGGATTTCATTACAAGAAAGGGTATGTTCCTTTCCTTACTATCTCCTTTGTTTTTTCATTACTTTATTGGAGTAGTTGATGAATTTTAAAAATGCCATATTTTGTACTCTACCCTGTACCCAGTCAACACATATGAATTGGGATAAAATAAAGCATTAGATAAGTTTGTTGTATTTTAAATATTTATTTTTAGTCCTTTGAAAAATTTCAACAATATTTTTTGACAAAAAAAATTTCAACAATATTATGATAGGTGAAATGTGTTTTTCATCTTGGTAATATATGTGAACTAAACTAAGATTTTATTCCCTAAAACAATTCAGACCCGGATTTCCTACTGTAACTGCTTCACGCATTTTTCAATTTTGACCATTGATACTAGATCGGACGGATATGATTAAAAGTTGTGTTTTTAATATCAAAACAATCTCAGCCGCCGATTTTAGATCGGACAATTGTGATTTATTACAGCATCCTGTTGTTATACGTGTTAAAAACAGACATATGCACTTTTGAATGACCTCTTTTCTCTTTATTGGACAGGGACATGTATGAGCATGAGTTTATTGGGAAGATTGTTGAAGAAGTCTTAAAAAAGATAACACTTGGTATTACCTTACATGTTGGTGATTACCTAGTTGGGCTGGAGCCTCAAAAACAACGTGTGATTTCGCTTTTGAATGTTGGGTCTGATGATACAGTCCACATGGTAGGCATCCATGGGATTGGTGGAATAGGGAAAACCACTCTTGCTCTAGCCGTTTATAACTCGATTGTCCATCAATTTCAACGTTCCTGTTTTCTTAAAGTCAGAGAAAATTATCACAAAAATGGGTTGGTACTCCAAAAGATTCTTCTCTCTCAAATTGTTAAAAAAACCATTGACATAAACAGTGTTGAAGAAGGAATTTCAAAATTACAAAAAAGGCTCAGCAAAAAAAAAGTTCTTTTGCTTCTAGACGATGTTGACAATGAGAAGCAATTACAGGATATTGCTGGAAATTCTAATTGGTTTGGTAATGGCAGTAGAGTTATCATCACAACTCGGAACCAAAGGTTACTAACATTGCATGGGGTTGAAGCTAAACATACATATGAGATGAAGGAGTTGAATAACAAAGATGCTTTTGCGTTGGTTAAATGGAAAGCTTTTAAAAATGAAAAGACTGACAAAGATATTTCAGGTTATATGCATGTTTTAGAACGTGCGGTAGCATATGCTTCAGGTCTTCCACTCGCTTTGGAAGTCATGGGTTCTCACTTTTCTAATAGGACAATAAAGGAATGTAAATGTGCACTAGATCAATGTGAAAGGGTTCTTGATGAAAAGATCCAAATGACATTACAATTGAGCTTTGATGTTTTGAAGAAAGAAGTGTTGGAATTAATTTACTAATTAATCATATAACATGCTCAACAAAATAGATTAAACATATAATCTTACTTTAGTGCGGAAGCCAATTAAACATAGAAACATGTATATGATATAAACAGGATCTGCGACATGTTGATTTATCAAGATTATAGAAATACCTGGATAGACGAATTCATTAGATAAACTAACCATTGACGTGACACGTAGTCCACCTGAAAAGCAAAGAAGGTAGAGACGGATGACGAGCACCCGTTGGCTTGTGGTTCTTCCTCAACCGGGACTCCTTATGCCATAAGCTCTCTTCAGATGGGGAGAAGAGGCAATATGCAGTGTGTCCGGTATATTGGGGACCATAGCCTAAATATAGTGTGATGGCCAATTAGGGTTCCCATTATTCCGAAATAGGCCATCCTGACATCCACTCATATTGAGCCCATATCCAATTAATTAATTAATTAATTAATCTCTAACTAGAAATCTAAATAGCCTTTTAACTTTATTTGATCACTTAATCAATTAAGGCTCCAAATTGATAAATAGCTAATATAATTATATAAAGATATTTGCCCACATAATATTATTGGAATATCATAAAATATTCCAACAATCTCCCACTTGGGCTACATATCGTAATAATTATATCATTATTCTTTAGGCGCGCATCTGAATGCTATTTATCCTTAGATTTCAACTTTACAATCTGGTCCACCTCATACATCAATAATGGGACCACCGCGGCTGTCGTCACTGACGTATAACGTGACGGAACCCCGACGACCACCATATCAATGCACTTGATGACATAGATCGATATGGATGAGTGGCATGGAAATTTCATGCAATGTGATCTCTATATCATGTCTATTTCCAACTGGTCCAACTTAAGTCTTTAGTGAGATCAAATTGAAGTTTGCAAATCAATATTTGCACAAAAGATACAAAATCGGTTATAACAATAATAACCTCAAACTTTATTTCTGCAGAAAACCTTAACAAAAATATGTATTTGTATCAATACCAAAGTTAGGACATATCTGAAGAGAGACTCCCACTAATCCAAGACATCCTTAGTGACAAGAACCATATGAAAGACCTTAAGTGTCAAGTCTTCGATTAGTGAGTCAGCTAGCACAAGATTTCTCTCTATATGTTCTATCCTTCAACAACTTATAAATCGATAAACTTCATAAAGCAGTTGTTGAAACATTATATGACTAATTTATGTCACAATATAACTTGAGTTGTCTTTCAGAAATCTTTTACTTTATGCAACCAAGTGACATAAATTCTTACAGTCATTTCTTGAGTTAGGATTTCCATTTTACATGGACATCCAAAATGATCGGAGTCGAACATACTGATGATCTCCAAATTATTCGATCTCCGGTATGTGAGCACAAATTATTTTGTTCTCTATAACAATCTTTATGGTTGCTTCAACGATTCAAATTTTGATTTGTTCAAGTATCTGCCAAATGATCTTATTATACACTATTTTCCAAGATCATGCATAAGTTTCTCAAAGCTGAAGCATATAAGAAAATGCTTTATTTTCTAAATTTCCAGATTTTCCTTTGGGCAATTATTGAGACTTTTAAACAGTATCCTTTAAGATTAAAATAATCCCTTAGTTTATTAACTTTCATGTCGAATCTACTTTCAACTTTATTGATATATCTCTTTTGTGATAACCGAAGGATACATTGAGAATTCTAAGTATCAAAATGCCTAATACAAAAGAGGTGTGCCCAAGATCTTTTGTCACTAAATTTTAGTTAGTGACTTTTTGGTTTGGCACAACAATCATATATCACTGTTGACTTAATAAAATAAAATCGACACATTAAACTAAATCTGGATTACTCAGAATATAGAACAATCCCATACCAAAAACACAGAGAAATACTCCCACTGAATCTGTATAAACCACAACTCTCCATAATATACATCTCAAAACCAAATGAGACAATTACCTAATGAGACTTTTGTGGTATCATTAATGAGACAACTTACTTGACAAATAAATGGATTTATTTTGTTTGCAAACCATCTACTTTGTGTCCATTGACAAAAGGTTTCATCTGATTGCACCTTATTATGTTTCTTAAAGTTGCCATTAAGAAAACTATCTTGATATCCATCTTATTTAGCTCCAATAATTATAATCAATAACAAGTGTCGTGACTATCCGAATAGAGTTTTCAAATCAAAATAGATATGATTTCTCTTTTTAGTCAATACTTTATGACACTTGACGCCCCAGTTCTTGAAGGTATTGAGTTTGATATTCATGAATTAATTTCTTAACTTAATTGAGAGAAAAAACACTAATGTCTTTATGAGGATCCAATTCTTCCTCAATCAAAATTGTTCTTTTGTCATATCGCTCCCCCAAACTCAATATCTTCAAGGGACTTTGTAGTTTATGTCTCAAAATGTTCATTAACATGGGACCAAAATATATATTTCTCAAAATTTTCAATAATTCAAGATTGTCACAAGTCATAACTGAATTGACTATACCGATATTTAAATTTAAAAGATAAATTGAATCTCTCATTTTAAAATAACAATAAAGAATTTACAACATTAAAACAAGAAACTAAATTCAAATAATGATTCACCGAATTATCTTTTCAATACAAATATAAGTTTTAACAAATAGTTGAAAAACCATCAATCTTCACCGACTTATTTCCCCCTAGATTGATGTGTCTTTCAACATCATTGAAATTTGTCAGTTTAGATCATATTTTCTTATTATTCTTTATTTGCCCTTATCCTTTGAGATATTTACGTAATGAGCATTGTTTTATTTTCTCTTGCATCAACTATTTCTTTATTGCACACTTTATAAAATGATCCTATTAAGGAATCATTTCCAACTTCAACAGTTATAGAATTAATTGTGCAAAGAGACCACTAAAGGCTATATTTTCGAATAAGTTACCTGATTGTCGAAGCCACAACTCTTTAGCAAGATTAAATAGTTACATAATGTGCTCCTGATATTTTCTTTGCTCAACAATCTTAATGAAAAGTCATCTCTCCAACGAGAGCTTGTTTTTCGCCTTATTGCTTTAGAAGCACTTTAATTTGAGCAAATAAAAAAAAACATGACAAAATTATGTCATCTTAAATAACACCTCAAATAATGTTTCTGGAATTCAAACTTTATGACCATATGACCTATGTGGTTTGGAGTATACTATTTTTCTAAACTTGAGTCTCACTTTAAATTTACCGAAATGTGAGAGATTCGAGTTCCTCCATCCTTATCAAAGGTCTCGATCCAAGAACGTAATATTCTTCTTATATTCCTGAGAGTTAGAATTTTAATTCTTAAAATTTGAACAGAATTTTGCAGATACATAAACTATATTAGTTTATAGAGAACATAAAATTACTAATCAAAATACCTAGTGCACCACTGATGTCAAACCATTAGACAATAACATCAATTGCTAGTGGTATTTTGTGGCCATGATCAAACACTGATAATCAATGTTGACAACCAATAAATTCTTATGATCATCACATTTTTATCATTATAAATGTGAATGCAATCCACTAAATACTTGTACGGATTTACACTAACCCAATTTTATTATGCATGTCAAAAAAAAAAAATTATTATAGACACATGCACATCTTTATTCATAAATTATAAGACAAAACAAGATACCAAACGCACCATTAATCCACAATCTTTGATTGCCAAGAATTAACTGCAAGCGGTACTCTCAGCGTAATGATCAAACATTGGTAATAAGTTCTGTCAGATAATGTGCGTCTTTGACACCAACCATTACCCACATGGAAAAAACTTAATAATTACCACACATTTACCATAACAGGTATGTAATTATTCGGCCAAGCTGTGTCTTCCTTTTGGCCGACTAAAACAGCTCGCATGAATAATTTCATACTACATCTTTTGTAATTTCAATTGAATCAAATCTACGCAATAGAGGTTACTTTTGCAACATGTTGTTTCAACCAACTCAACCAAAATTACTAGACAATTTAATAAATTGAATATATGTATGTAATTACTCGGCCAAACTGCGTCTACCTTTTGGCATATCAAAAACAGCTCGCATGAACAACTACATACAACTTTTGTGATTCCAATTGAATCAAATCTACGCAACAAATGTTACTTTTGCAACATGTTGTTTCAACCAACTCAATCAAAATCACCTGACAATTTATTAAATTAAATGGGAAAGGTCATAAATTTACAAGACACTACCCACAAAATGTAGGTCGTATTCCTTCATGATGTCCCTTTATAATCATAGGGTTAAATGACATCCCTTAATGTGAGAATAAATTCTCACTGTCAAACTAAAATTGGCATGAAAAAATATTCAAGCAGCATGACAAAACAAAGTTATCGTAGAAACTTAATAACAATAAACTCAAACATCATAATCATACTATAAACTAAATATCTAATTTCAAATAAAATTAAATCTTTATATATACCAAAACATATTCATGCCATAATTTATTCACATATACTTAATGATTCTTTAAATAAAGAAACAAATAATTCTAGAATTATATTTTCCAAATTAAAAGGAAATAATTCTTTATCTCTTTATAAATAAATAATTCTAGAATAAATGATTTCTAAACCAAAAGGAAACAAAACTTTATATTCTATAAATAAATAATTAATTAATTATAGAATCTTTATTTTTTCAATATTTAAAAAATCGTAACTTTAATTTTGTACACACCAAATTTGATCAAAATATTTTGAGAATTGTCATTAATTACGGTAAGTAATTTTCCACAAAAGATGTACAGCCACCAAATATATATACCGATACCAAATCATATCTTCATATACTTTATTTCTCAAAATAAACTTTAAGTACAAAATAAATGTGAATCAATTTTAATTTCAAATAGAAATTAAACTACAGGATATATATGATAACGATATTGAAAATTATGCTAAATCAAAATATTTGATTCTTAAATCTTTCCAATTTCAAAACATATCATAATCACATAAAAGTCAAATCCGTGATTTTAGGCAACAAACTCTATATGATTCAAGCCAAAAAAAAGCATTTGATTTGGAATCTGAAAACTTAAATCCAAATTCTATCTATATTTTATTCAAAACAAATTTTGAATCTTACAAAATTTTGATGGAATCCTTATAATATAAATATATATCCACCAAATTAGCCATATTTTAAATTAATCAGAAAACAAATCTATTTCACTTACAGTGTCCAAACTTCCCTTCACGCAGGTATAACTAATATATTGCCACTAAGGACTAATCTTGAGTTTAAAAATACCAATTATATTAATGGCTGTTCAATTAATTTCCAAATAGGGCACCAAAAGAAATAAGGCACACGAACATGATTTACATACATATTTGATCAAGGTAATGTTCACTTGTAACAAATATATATCCAGCATAAATAATTTTCCCAATCCAATAAAATATACTTTATTTTTATATTTTCAATAGCTAAGGCACAAATCAAAACTATCTTGATGGAAAATAGCCAAACGGCATAATTGGATTTAAACAAATAAAACCTTGAAATTAAGCTTGCACTCAAATTATGAATAATACCCGAACCCTTAATGGAAGTAGAAAACTATAACAATACAGTGGCTATCATTGACAACTCAGAAGCAAAACATTCTACCGATCATGATTCATGAAGGATGGGAAATTTATATAAGAACTCAAACATGGATAATTCGGACATATATTTATTCAATCCCAATAAATCAAATATGAAGACCCGCTCTGATACCAATTGTTGGAATTAATTTACTAATTAATCATATAACATGCTCAACAAAATAGATTAAACATATAATCTTACTTTAGTGCGGAAGCCAATTAAACATAGAAACATGTATATGATATAAACAGGATCTGCGACATGTTGATTTATCAAGATTATAGAAATACCTGGATAGACGGATTCATTAGATAAACTAACCATTGACGTGACACGTAGTCCACCTGAAAAGCAAAGAAGGTAGAGACGGATGACGAGCACCCGTTGGCTTGTGGTTCTTCCTCAACCGGGACTCCTTATGCCATAAGCTCTCTTCAGATGGGGAGAAGAGGCAATATGCAGTGTGTCCGGTATATTGGGGACCATAGCCTAAATATAGTGTGATGGCCAATTAGGGTTCCCATTATTCCGAAATGGGTCATCCTGACATCCACTCATATTGAGCCCATATCCAATTAATTAATTAATTAATTAATCTCTAACTAGAAATCTAAATAGCCTTTTAACTTTATTTGATCACTTAATCAATTAAGGCTCCTAATTGATAAATAGCTAATATAATTATATAAAGATATTTGCCCACATAATATTATTGGAATATCATAAAATATTCAACAAGAAGAGAAGATTGTTTTTCTTGACATTGCTTGTTGCTTCAAAGGATATAAATTGACAAGGATAGAAAAAATACTTCATGCTCATCATGGTTATAGCATTAAAAATCATATTAATGTGCTGGTGGAAAAATCTCTCATAAAAATAAGTGAGTCTGGTAACGTGACATTACATGATTTGATAGAGGATATGGGAAAAGATATTGTTAAACAAGAATCACCGAATCCTGGGGAACGCAGTAGGTTATGGGACTCTAAAGATATAAATGAAGTTTTAAAAGAAAATAAGGTTAGTTATAATGATATGGATGGTTTGGTTTTTCATCTTTAATGATGTTACTAAAGCTTTGTGTATTATTAATGATGTTAATTTTAGTTTCAAGTTTGAATCCTCTAAATGTCAATTTCTGTGTTTAGTCACTCCATACATAGCTTTGGTCTAACTTAAATTGGATACACACAAAGTTATTATTTTTCACATTATTAAGTAAATTGGCCGGTCGACACAATATTATTAATTGTCACATTATTACAAGTAATTCTCTCTGCATTTTTGCCATTATAATTTTTAAAGATCTTTAAATACATGTAGTTGTGGGATAAAGTTCTTCCATGTATTCAGTTAATGTATCCTTTTTTGTTTGTTTATAGGGAACAAGTAAAACTGGAATCATTTATGTGAACGATAGTATTGAATTGGAACGGGATGGAGAAGCTTTCAACAAGATGGAAAATCTCAAAACACTACTTATTGATGAAGAGGGTTGTTTTGACGATGAAAGTGTCAAACATCTTCCAAATAGTCTAAGAGTACTGGATTGTAGATCAATCGAAACACCCGTGCTCTTTCCCAATAAGGCAAGTGTAACATTATATCTCTAATCTTTTATATTAATTAATCCAGTTTAATATTATTAATTTATTTCTTATTTATTTGCATGTTTTTCTATTTCCATTTTTTTGCAGAAGTTCCAAAATATGAGAATTCTAAATTTTTATAACTCGCGAGAAGATTTATTACCAATACATGACCTATCTAATCTCCCAAACTTAGAAGAACTTTCAATTCAAGGTTGTTCGGGCAAATTTACAAGTGATAAATCAGTTTGTTTTTTGAGTAATCTTAAAATCTTGAGAATTAAAGATTGTGAAGATGTCACAAGTGTTCCACCACTTGATTGCCCATCCTTGGTAGAACTCAATTTTTCATATTGCTACAGTCTAAGGAGTATTCCACCTCTCAAGTTTACTTCTCTCAAAGAACTCGATCTTAAAAATTGTATCAGTCTTCAGAATTTTCCACTTGTGGTCGACGAGTTTCTGGGAAAACTTAAAATCCTACGTCTTGAAAATTGTTACAATCTTAAGAGTATTCCACCACTCAAGTTGGATGTGCTAGAGGAACTTGACCTTTCAAATTGTTCTATGCTCGATAGTTTTCCACCTGTGGTGGATGGGTTTCTTGGAAAACTTAAAACCCTGCTTGCTAAAAGTTGTTACAAGCTAAGGAGTATTCCACCTCTCAAGTTGGATTCACTAGAAATACTTGATCTTTCAAATTGTACTAGTCTTGAGAGTTTTTCAGTTGGGGTGGACGAATTTCTTCTAAAACTTAAAACCCTGCTTGCTACAAATTGTCACAATCTGAGGAGTATCCCACGTCTCAAGTTGGATTCCTTAAAAGAAGTTGACCTTTCACATTGTTATAGTCTCGAGAATTTTCCAAGTGCGGGGGATGGGTTGTTGGAAAATATTAGATTATTTAATATTGAACAGTGCATCATTCTTAAAAGTATCCCGCCGCTCAAAGTCACTTCGTTGGAAAAGTTCAATATTTCACATTGTCTAAGTCTAGAGAGTTTTCCAGAAATATTGGGAGACATTAGAAGTATACCAGAACTTCACTTGGATAATATTCCCAAAATATTATTGCCTCTTCCATTGCAAAATCTTACTCCGCCTCACACATTATATCCCTGTAACTGTGGAATAGTATATTTTCCAAATAGAGTTGCCGAGGTGTCGATACTGGCTGAATCTACCATTGAGGTTGAAGGAAATGTTAGCCCAATGAAATCTTCACATGTAGAATATATTTGTCTGTATGACAGAAAACTATCAGATGAATATTGGTCAATAAGTTTCATGTTGTTTGCTAATGTGAAAGAATTACACCTAGCTAAAAATCTATTCACTGTTCTTCCTAAATCTATGGAAACATGTAATTTTTTATGGAGGCTTGTCTTGGATGATTGTGTGGAACTTCAAGAAATTAAAGGGATTCCTCCTTGCTTAAAAGTGTTATCTGCACTAAACTGTCAATTGTTGACTTCGTCAAGCAAAAGCAAATTACTAAATCAGGTTATGATATATTTTGTTTTTATTTGTAATGTATTTCATATTCTTCTTGATATAGTTAAATTTACATTAATTAATGACTTACAGAAATTACATGAGGCTGGAGACACTTGGTTCCGCTTGCCACGGGCAAAAATTCCAGACTGGTTCGATCACCAATGCTTGGCAGGACTGTCAATTTCTTTCTGGTTTCGTAACAAGTTTCCTGCCATAGCTCTCTGCATTGTTTCTCCATTGACGTTGTATAAATCTCGACATCATGTAAGAGTGATCATCAATGGCAATACATTTTTCTATATATGTGATGATACGAGACATAAGTCACAGGCTAAAATGTATCATTTACATCTTTTTCATATGAAAATGGAAAAGTTCAATGATAATATGGACAAAGCACTTTTCGAAAATAAGTGGAACCATGCAGAGGTTGACTTTGGATTTCCATTCATGTATAGTGGAATCCATGTATTGAAAGACAAAAGTAGCATGGAGGATATTCAATTCACCAACCCAGAGATTGAATTGTACTAAAATTGTGTTCACTTGGGATGTTCAAGTAAGTATAGTATTCATTTTATCCATATCCAAACTGTCATAAACTTTTCTCCCTGTAGTGTTGTAGGATGTTAATCTGTTTCTTAGTTTTGTGATAGATTCTTCTATATATCCACCAAACCACAATCATAGGTTGGAAAAACATAAAGTGCATTTAGAGAGGTAGTCTCAAATTAGTAGTTAAATTAGATCTTTCTAGTCTCTTTAATCACAGGAGTTTAGGTATGTTTCTATAAATTTACAATTCTACCACCTACACGCATCACAAAAATATATCTTGTTGAGCATACAAACTTTTATGGTAATAGGATCTAGTGTTTGTCTTAGGTGTCACAAAAAGAATATGGAATAAATATATATATGGGTTTTGCTATAACACACCCACCAATTTTTATGAAGGTGTGTTATAGCAATGTACACCTTTTTGTTTAGACCAAAAACTCCCCATTCTTGCTTTTTGAAAACAAGTCAATGTGAAAGACAACAGTGTAATTTCCGATTTAATGTTGATTTTTTTTTTTTATTTAAAATTTCAGCTCTTCTTCCTCAATTTTTTGACTCCATCTCTCTTGTTGTTCCCATGTGGCAAGCCTGCTACTAACTACCGTTTTCTCCTCTCTTCACAATCTGTCTCTGGTTTTTTTTTTTTTTAATAAACAATCTCTTCCTTCTATTTAGATTCAAACTAAAAAAAAAATAATGTTTTTGGAACAAAAAATTAACTTCAATCTCAATTCTGTACACTGTGGAGAGCTCACTTTATTTCCCTTTCATATATTTTTTTGGTTGGAAACTTGATTTCCTTTTCAAAATCGACATGATGAAACCGTAACAGAACAAATTATTGCGGAAATAATGTGTTCGTCAATTTTATTTCTCGATTATGCTTCGTCGTTGATCAATGGAATTTAATACACATTTTATAGTATTTGAGTTTGCTAGTTAACTAGCGAACCAAGTATTAGGTGTTCACAAGTTAACTAAATAACCATATACTATGTTGATGTTGTGATGATTTTTGTTGATTCTGTTTGCTTTGATGCATATTTGTTGATTCTGTGTTTTTTAATGTGTAGCTAAGAGGTAATAAAAAATCAGCCACCACCTGAGCCTGAGGAGGTTGATGAGCCACATCAAAAGGAGAAGCAAGACAAGAAGCAGGAGGATGTTGGGATGCATGAGGCAGGCCTGAGCCGGAAGAGGAGGCTCAGAAGCAGGACCTGCCGTTGTGGTTAGGATGTTGAGTAGTGACTGCTGCTCACAAATGTGTGCCTTGGGCAATGCATTTTCTGAGTTGAGAATTAATCTTGAATGATTTCTTAGTTTTAATAATTATTGATACTTTTGTGTATAATATCTTTGCTTTTAGCCATCTGCACTTGATACAATCATGAATGAATTTTCAATTTACTTTCTCGCGAGTTTTAATAGAACTTTTTCTTTTACAATTGATTTCTTTCTTGTATCTCAATTTCTCAATGGAGGTAGCAGAGAACCTTGGCTGAAAAATCATCTTCAACACCATGATTCATAGAGATACAAAATATTCATGTACGGAGATGGAGAATGAGCTGCATGAAAGGTTATCCTTTGAATCAGAAGAGAACATAGTTATCAGAAAAGTGGGGTAAATGTGGAGAAGGAATTGTTATTGAAGAGATAATTTATTATGCACAAATTTAAATGGCTTGGCTATCATCTCAATTTTGTACACTTGTGGATAGAGCTCAGTTTATTTCCCTTTCTTCCCAAGTTAAGGATTCTGCAGAATTAGGGGGGGGGTGGTCTTACATGGAGTTTTGTAAGATTTTTCATTAGATTTGAGTCTCAGTTTATTTTCTTGTGAGAAAATTTGAACAAACATGTATGAAATCGTCTGATGTGGTTCTTGATATATGTGGTTGTACACGTGAATGAAAATCACAATTGCAGTGTGATGCAGAGGTACTACCACATCAGCAATACTGTGGCCGAAATTGCCAATGCGTCAAAAAAAGTATATCTATTAAACATAATTAACCACATATGTAAACTACATAACCACTTAAATATTTATCTAAATTTGATTGTTCGAATAAGTCAACCATTGTATTTTTGTTGGTACATAGACGAAATAGAAAAGCCATCATAAACTCACACATACAAGTAGTGAGGGTAACCACATAAACGACATTGTATTTTGTCAATCACCTCCACCGAAACCCTTACATCAGCGCTGCCACTCCCCACTTTTCCTTTCGATGTCATTCAAGAAATCCTCTCCAGGCTACCGGTGAAGTTCCTCCTTCAATTCCGATACATCTGTAAGTCTTGGAAGCCTCAAATCTCTAATCCCAAATTCGCCAAGAAACACCTTTGCATGTCAAAGACTTTAGAGCACAACCATCACCTCATTCTAAGCACTATTAACTTCAGATCGATTTAATTTTTATTTTTCAAATTATCTCATTCTAAAATCAAATCCTGGTTGTGATTATCGCTTTTACGTGAAGATTTATTCGCAAAATAAAGCCAATAGGGTTTTTTCTTAGGTGCGTATTTGATTTTAATATTCGGAAAACTTGGCTCCGCGTACAATTGCTTCCTCCGACGCACAAGTACTTAGAGAAAAAATGAAATCACAAAGACGAAGTTATAATGCTGATGAAAATCAAGACAGACTCAGTGATTTACCTGATTGTGTTTTGTTTTGCATATTGTCCGGTTTGGATGCCAAAAAAGCAGTTCAAACTTGCATTCTCTCCAAAAGATGGAAGAATATGTGGAGGTATCTTTCCATTGTTTCATTAAGTTCTCTCAATTTTAAGACTCTCAAAAGTTTTACCAAATTCGTGTCTCGGTTTTTGTCTCTACATGATAAAGAAACTGCACTGCACACTCTTGATTTTCATCGAGAAGGTATCATGGAGTCTCACCTACTCAAACGGATTTTCAAATATGCAGTTTCACACAATGTCCAAAAGTTATACATCAATTGTTATGTTGAACACTTTCCACTTCGCTACCTTTCATGTCACACTTTAACGTCTCTTAATCTTTCTGCAAACATTAAAATGGATTGTCAGTTACCAATATTTTCAAATTCTCTGAATTTGCCGGCACTATCCAGCTTGTGTCTAGAGTATTTTAGATTTCGTGGTGGTAATGATGGTTGTGCCGAGCCCTTTTCATCATTTAACAACTTGAATACTTTGATCATTCACTTTTTTGAAATTCTTGATGAAGAACACCTCTTAATATCAAATGCCACACTTGTCAATTTAACAATAAAAACATCTGCTCTAGACTATTGCAAAATCGAGTTATCTACTCCAAGTCTTTGTAACTTTGATTTTAGTGGTAATCCTGTTCATAAACTCAATGGGAGCAATGGAAATCTCTCTTCTATCAAACATGTAAGTATTGATATACCAATCTGGTCAAACAAGAAAAAATATTCTTTGCTTCTACTCAATTGGCTGGCTAAGCTTCCTAATATTGAATCATTGACTGTCTCTACACATATTCTTCAGGTACTTTGATGCATTTTTGTTTTGATAAAATATTAGCAGTTTTATATAATTTTAAACTTTTTATTACAACAGCTTTTAGTTTTTTTTCTTTCTATTATGACTTGTTTAAATTGGTCCTAATTAACCTTCATTGCTTAGATTCTCTACTCAGTTACTACTGATAATTTATGCAAAGTTAATTTCCCTTACCTATGCAACTTGAAGACGCTGAATGTAAAAACATACCAACCTCCATCGATACCTGATGAAGCAGTAAAATTTCTGCTTCAAAACGCACCATCCGCGGAAGCTGAAATCATAGATTTGTCAAGGTAAATTGTGCATTCAACTTTTAAACACAATTTTTCTAATTTGGTTTTTGCCTTCTCACTAGTTTCTTGCTTCCTATTTCCTTTTTACTGTTATCTGCTTGGATTGATTTACCACACATACATGACTCTAAATTTAGGTTTTGCAGTAAAGACTGGAAGGAGGTTGATTCTATATAGAGAATTTTCAGGTGCATTAGTTTTCCCAAGGGACCAGAATGAGCATGGATGCAGTATAATAACTACAATTTCGCAAAGAATCGTTCCCTAGCTAGATAGCGTGTTTAAGATTTATTTTCCTGCGAATTACTAAATTATCGGTTCTATTTTGTTTCATTTACTATAATTTAAGGTTTTTTTTTATATATTTTATTTTGTTTATGTTGCATAAGATGAGCTATCAGTTTGCAAGATCATTTGCATTCACCAAATTCATAAAGTCTGGTCTTGTCTTCAGAGTTTTAAGAAAGGTTTTTTTGTTGCAATTATAGCAAGACCATTTTATTTATAGATATTGTTTAAGAAGTCCATTGATGAGGCTACCTTTATTAATAGTTTGGTTCAATATATATGTGTTGTTTTGTCAATAGTTCTGTCACATTGTAATGTTGGAATCATCTAAATCTACTATTTTGCTTGTTGATCACAATTAGAACTATTCAGAAAAAGAGTATTGTATTTATTGGGAACGCTGCTGCCATGGAAATTATATACACACCTTTTCTGGTTTCTCAGTTGCATTCGCACGAAGAGACATGGTGCAATGTAGTGAGGGCAAAAGCACAGAAACGGCACATTATCTTCTCAATCACTGACTAACAGTACACTATTGATCACCTCCACCGAAACTAGGGATGAGCATTTTAACCGGTTATCATGGATTAACCATAACCAAATCCATATCCAATTTTAAAAACCAGTTATTTATATTTGGGTTTTATAACCAAACCAAATAGTTTTTTATTTAGATATCCATAACCATGACCACAACCAAATTTTATGATTAAATTACTCAATGTCCAAATTTTATCCATAACCAAATTTTTTATTTCTCCCAAATTGAAAAGATGAACTCTAATCCTCAAATCCATTCTCTCTCTCAAAATCCTCTCTCCGTCAAATCCCAAATCCATCGCCCAGTTCCGTCAAATTAAATAGCAAATCCAAAAATTAGCCGAAAAACTGAAAATCGGCCGAAAACCCAAAAAACACCCGACAATCCACAAATCGGCCGAAAAACAAAAAATCGGCCGAAAAACCGAAAAATCGGCTGAAAACTCAAAAAAGTGGCCGAAAATCCAAAAATCGGACGAAAAACCAAAAATCGGCCGAAAACTCAAAAAATTGGCCGAAAACCCAAAAATCGGCCGAAAACCCAAAAAACGGCCGAAAATTGAAAATCGGCCGAAAACACAAAAATCGGCCGAAAACACAAAAATCGGCTGAAAACCCAAAAAATCGGCCGAAAATCCAAAAAACGGCGGAAAACCCAAAAAACGGCCGAAAACAAAAAAATCGGCCGAAAACACAAAAAATCGGCCAACAAACCTAAAAACGGCCGAAAAACTAATTTTAGGTTTTTCGGTTGTTCGGCCGATTTTTGGGTTTTCGGCCAATTTTCGGTTTTTCGGCCGATTTTTTGTTTTTTCGGCCGTTTTTTGGGTTTTCCCCCTTTTTTTTGATTTTCGGTTTTTCGGCCGATTTTTTGGGTTTTCAGCCGATTTTTGTGTTTTCGGCCGATTTTTGTATTTTCGGCCGATTTTTTGAGTTTTCGGCCGATTTTCAGTTTTTCGGCCATTTTTTGGGTTTTCAGCCGATTTTTGGGTTTTCGGCCGATTTTTGAGTTTTCGGCCGATTTTCGGTTTTTCGGCCGATTTTTGTGTTTTCGGCCGATTTTTTGAGTTTTCGGCCGATTTTCAGTTTTTCGGCCGTTTTTTGGGTTTTCGGCCGATTTTCGGGTTTTCGGCCGATTTTTGTGTTTTCGGCCGATTGTTTGTGTTTTCGGCCGATTTTTTGAGTTTTCGGCCGATTTTCGGTTTTTCGGCCGATTTTCGTGCTTTTTGGCCGATTTTTTGTGTTTTAGGCCTATTTTCGATTTTTCGGCCGCTTTTTGTGTTTTCGGCCGATTTTCGGTTTTTCCGCTGATTTTTTGGGTTTTCGGCCGATTTTTGGGTTTTCGGCCGATTTTTTGTGTTTTCGGCTGATTTTTGGGTTTTTTGGGTTTTCGGCCGATTGTTTGTTTTTTATTTATTTTAGTGTTATTATTATTATTATTATTATTATTTATTTTTTGGAAAAAAAAACCAGTTATTAAACCAAAAACCGGTTTTTAAAAGTAAAAACCGGTTATAAAAGTGGTTATGGATATAACCAGTTTTATAACCGGTTATGACATTTGATTTTAATGTCTAATTATAACAAATGGATATGGATTGGTTATGGACGGTTATTTTGGATTGTCCAAGATGCTCATCCCTAACCGAAACCCTTACATCAATGCTGCCACTACCCACTCTTCCATTCGATGTCATTCAAGAAATCTTCTCCAGGCTACCGGTGATGTTCCTCCTTCAACTCCGATGCATCTGTAATTCTTGGAAGTCTTTAGTCATTCATCCCATGTTTGTCAAGAAACACCTTCGCATGTCAAAGACTTCAGAGCACAACCATCACCTCATTGTAAGCACTATTAACGATTTACATGAGTAGTTATGTGGGATTCTCCAATTCCATCTGCATCAAACCCGAACATCATCACACTGATGACTCAAATCAAGTTTCCTACTAATAATCTTAAGTGCACCGACAATCTTTGTTTAGTCGTTTGCTCTTGTGATGGTATTCTTTGTTTTACCACCGTGTCTGGAGAGTCTGCAATTTTGTGGAATCCCTCCATTAGAAGATTTAAAATATTGCCTCCCTTGAAATTTTCTAGCTTTGGACGTTGTTCCTATAGCTTTGGCTATGATCATTTTATTGATAATTACAAGGTTGTTGCTGTTTCTTTCTTTGCAGACTTTTTTAAAGTAAATGTTCATACTTTGGGTACTGACTATTGGAGGAGGACTTGGGACTTACCATATTCTCACGCCATTCGTCAACCAGGAGTACTGACTCGGTTCATTGGTTGATATATGATGTCTTTTGTGTTAGAATCAGAGATACAAAATAAGAGAAAATAAAGACGGCCAGGGTTTCAATAATATTAGAATAACATTGCTTAACTAAATAAGGATTACAAGAGAATTTATAATAATACCTAATGGACTATTAGACTACAAACCTATAAAGCCCAATATTAAAAGCCCTAATATATCTAACACTTCCCCTCAAACTCACGATGCATTAATGGATAATCATCGAGAGTTTGTCAAACAAGAACGAAAAACATACTTAATACTTAGTAAAATAAACTTAACATTTTATTAGAAACTTAACATTTTATTTCTAATACTAACCCTCAAGCTAAAGCTTACTAAGCTTTAAGCTTGTTACAAATTAACCCTGGAAGTAAACCAACCCAACTAATAACCAATCGAGAGAAGCAATTTGCAGTCAACAGAGAAACCATCGAAGAGAGGAGAACCAAATTAAATTATTCCAACATCCAATCCAAGCTAACCAAAACAAAATCAATCAAACAAATCCAAACTAAACCAAACATAAGAATCAGCTAATAGATAGATGCAATCAAACAGAAGAAACCAATAGGGAGAAGTGCAATGCAAAAGAATCAAGAGGGAGAAGTGCAATCAATCAGAAGAAGTGCAATAGGGAGAAGAATGCAATCAGAACAATCAACAAGGAGAAGTGCAATCAATCAGAAGAAGTGCAATAGGGAGAAGTGCAATGCAATCAGAAGAAGTGCAATCAATCAGAAGTGTAATAGAGAGAAATGCAATGCAATCAGAAGAATAAAAAAGAACCAACCAAATCGAACCATTCCAAAAAGAGAAGCAACCAAACCCATATCCTCACAACCGTATATCAATCACGTTGTTGGATATCATTCCATTCACCAATAGTGAAAAGCAAACTACCAAGACAGCAACACTAGCAACATGCTTTTCCCACATATATAGCCACCATGACAAACTTATTCACAATCCTTTGTACCGCAAAACAACTTTTTCAGCAGCCTATGATTAATAACATTGTCACCAAGTACCAACTTAAATAACCAATAGAGAGAACAATGAGATAATCAACCGCTAAGAAAAAACTCAATCAAAGAAACCAAACCGAGAAAGATAAAATCAATCATCAAGCCGGAAGCACATACATTCCCAAACTTTTGGGAATCGACAACGAAAGCGACTAACGGTTCAAGGTGGATCGAACCATGCTCTGATACCATGTTAGAATCAGAGATACAAAATAAGAGAAAATAAAGACGGCCAGGGTTTCAATAATATTATAATAACATTGCTTAACTAAATAAGGATTACAAGAGAATTTATAATAATACCTAATGGACTATTAGACTACAAACCTATAAAGCCCAATATTAAAAGCCCTAATATATCTAACATTTTGGTCCATTGTTTCTCTTGGTTTGGAGAAGGATTCTTATGAAAACCTTTTGTTACCTGATAAGGTGGAGATAGTTGGTTCAACTTTGGTCCAAATGTTTATTAGAATATCAGAAGAGGAGTCAAATGGTACATAATAAAATGGAAACAACTAAAATCAACCTTATTTTACCAATTCCGCATAAAGTACAACCTTCATCTTACCATCTTCAAGAATTCTTGGTGACGAACAATATGATTGTGATGAATTGCCTTGAAAACAAATCAGAAAATCAAGTTTGGAGCTGTCTGTGGCTACTGCCCTCCTACGCCTGGGCGTGGGAAGGCTGCGCCTGGACGTGGGCAAGCTGCGCCTGGGCGTGGGCACGCGGATATAAAATGTTGTTTTGCGTTTTCTGATGTTTTAACAGGGTTTTAGGGTTATTTCTGAGCCGACAAAAGTCTAGGGTTATAAGATTAACATCTTGGCAATACTCTAAGGTTGGGGATTGATTCATCACCTTGGGAAACACTTTCAAATTGAATTTCTTGGCCACGGGAAAAAATTCGGGCAAAGGGTAGAATTAGGAATTGAGACTTTTTCTTGTAACTTTTTGGAGATTATCTTTGTAACTGAGAACTTGATTTGATAGTGGAACGGAGAGCTGCTCTCTCCCCAAGACGTAGGTCTTTATTTGGCCGAACTGGGTAAACAATTGTTTGTGTCTCTTTATCGTTTTCGTAGTTTTATTTGTTCGTGATTACTATTGCTATTTCCACTTGTTTGATTGCTTATTGGGATTGCTCCACACATCAAGGTTATTGGTGTGAGATTTACGAATTCACAACGACGATATTAGTAAACCCCAATGTCTCTATCTCAATGAGTTCTGCAATCAGCTTTGCAAACCTTGAAAACAATTCATCCATGATATCTTCACCAAACCCACCTATTAAAAGAGGTTCATAAATTGCTCTATGATGCTTGGCTATGAACTCCCCTCTCATTTTGCTATCAACAACATAATCAACATTTTGCATATGTGTTTGGAATTGGTAAATATCTAAGTCTACCATCTATGATTGGGAGACGAATGAAGGAAACTTTTTCATATGTGAAGGACGAGATTTGGAAGCGTATCAACTCATGGAGAGGTCAGGCTTTGTCTAAAGCAGGAAAAGAAGTGATGATCAAATCAGTTTTGTAAGCTATCCCATCATATGTCATGAGTGTTTACATCCTCCCGGATACATTAATTACAAAGATTGAAACGATGATTAATTCATTTTTGTGTGTGTGTGGGGGGGGGGGGGGGGGGGGTCCTAATAAACAAAGGCATCAAGTGGTTATCATGGGACCG
This sequence comes from Trifolium repens, assembly GCA_030408175.1. Classification (NCBI taxonomy): domain Eukaryota; kingdom Viridiplantae; phylum Streptophyta; class Magnoliopsida; order Fabales; family Fabaceae; genus Trifolium; species Trifolium repens. The sequence continues at coordinate 15,930,177 of CP125847.1, forward strand.
GATGGCTTATCCAAAAGCTCTAAGGGGTATGGATTTTCGTGATCTACGTTCTTTTAATATGGCAATGGCAGCGAAACAAGGGTGGAATGTTATGACAAAACCAGAATCACTAGTGGCCAGAGTTTAAAAAGCAAGGTACTTCCCTAAATCCTCTTTTTTTGAGTCACATCTTGGAAATAATCTGAGCTATGCTTGCGTAGTATTTGGAAATCGCGTCAAATTCTTATGCATGGTTGTAGGTGGAGGATAGGAAATGAACTAACATAAGAGTCATGGATGAGCCTTGGTTAAGAGTAGAGGACGACTTATGGTTGAATTCGTCACAACTACAATTAAGGTGCGCATAATATTACCGTTAATGATCTTTTGCTTCCTAATGTGAAAATGTGGAATAAAGAAAAAATTGTTTCTTTGTTTACTCCGGATATGGCTAAATGTATCCTTAATATCCCTTCGCTTGATGTGGTTGAAAATGATCAATTATTTTGGAATCATGATGTGCATGGTCATTATAGTGTAAGAAGTGGCTATAATTTGTTGGAAAATTTGACAGGAAATATTGACCCCAAAGTAGCACAAGAGAATTGGAAATGGATTTGGAAATTGCATGCTCCGCCCAAAACAAAACATCTATTATGGCGGATCTGCAGAGGATGTCTTCCAACCCGAATACGGTTAAACGAAAGGTGCGTGTCGTGCCCATTAAATTGTCCAATTTGCAAAATTGATAACGAAGATGATTGGCATATTTTCTTCACCTGTAATGACAGTATTATGGCACGCCAAACAGCTGGTCTTGAGGACATTATAACAGCGCGTTTCCAACAGTTCGATACGGTGAAGGAAGTTGTGTTAAATATCTGTCGTTTTGAGGGTCGTGATGTTGCTGGGCAGTTTGGAGTGTTATTATGGGTGTTGTGGAACAATAGAAACAATATTGTCTGGAATAATATGAAGGAAACGGGTCAGAGCTTAGATACGAAAGCATTGCGTGTTTGGTCCGATTGGAATGCTGTGCACAGTTCTCGTTACAGCAGGATTGCAGCACATGAACAGCAGGTAACACAGTGGAAAACACCAAGGCAAGGATGGCTTAAATGTAACGTAGACGCAGGGTTCCATGAAAGCATTGGTATAACGAGTATGGGATGGTATACTCGTGATCATAGAGGTCAGTTTGTGCTTGCTGGAACTTTATGGTTACAAGGCAAATGTTCCATCTTGGACGGTAAGGCAATAGCCTTTAGGTTTTGAAGGACTATGAAAATCAAGAGTCTTGGACTAAACTCTAACATATTCCTTGCAAGGTATATAGCGATATTTATGCCGATACCAAGGCTACATATATTTCTGAGGATGACCAAGTGCTGATGTATTTTAGAAAGTTCATGGAATTGACGTTGACTGTCTATGATTCCAAAAATGATAACTTTTAATATTCCTATGTTTCAATACATTTGTCCATGGTTGGATCCAAAAATCTATGTTGAGGGTTTAATATATCACCTTGTTCTTAGTGTTGGGTTGTTGATGCTATATATGCTATATTACCATCAGATTCATCTACAAGACTACAACGTATGAGTTGATTATTGTTTGTTATTTATTTTTGTACTTGTTCTAATTAGTAGACTTTGTGGATTATATTAGTTAAAGGTTCATGAAATTGCTATGTTATTTTTACTTGTTTGCTAGTAGTTAAAGATTTAGAGTTAGTAGTTCTCTCATCGTGCATTACAAATTACATTGTTCACAATATTGCATTCATTAGATAATTTGTATTTCGTTGTTTGATTTTCTAAAATTGGAGTTATATGTAAGATGTTATAATGTCTTCAAATTCCCACACAATTTTTTGATCAACTCGTAATTTTTAAAAGTTTATAGAGAAGAAGGAATTTCAAATTCTTAGCTTTTAGGTGTCATTTGAAATTCTTTAAATTTAGTTTAAAAAAAATACTCCACAAATTCCCTTCATTTTGAAAATTCTCCAAATTAATTATCCAAACAAGGAATTTTGATCAAAGCATTTGAATTTCCTCAAAAAATTACATTACCTCGAAATATTCCCTCATCCAAACACACTCTTAACGTTTTGCTTCATATCTTGTGCAATGCATTATGGACTAAACTGAATATAAAATACTCCAGTACTACTCATAATTACTATATATGGCGATTTCTCTATTGTTAGAACATTCAATTTTAGCACATATATTGCCTTTTAGCAAAATTGGATTTCTTCAATCTTCAACCTAGCAAATTATCCCACTGATAGTGACAACTATTTGTTAAAAAATAGATTAGAACAAATACAAATAACCTATGAATTGTTATACTATTGGATGTGTAGCATTAAATTATAAATATTTTGTTAAATTTCAAGAGTGAGTGATTAAGTCTCACATCGATTATGTATAAGAAGAATCTTAGATTTATAAGGTGATCCGTTAACATATTGCCTTAAAATTTTAGATCGTTTTAGATAGAGATGTAGTGTCTCCCTTTCTTGTGGTCATATAGCATTGGGCTATGGTTTCTTCCGAACTTCCCAACAAATGGTATCAGCGTGGGGAGCGGATGTGGGAAGATTGTTGGGTGTGTGAGTGGTTAATTAGGCCTATATCTTTTTCTTTGGGTAAATATGTCTTTAACCCCTACAAAGTAGGTCATTTTTGCTTTATCTCCTGCAAAAAAATCCTTTGGGATTCCCCCTTACAAAATAATTTTTTTTGGTTTCCTCTTGGGTGCAAGGAATTTGCACTTTTTAAATCGGTTGAACAGAATAACCGATTTAAACAACAACACTTCTAAAATCGGTTGAACAAAATAACTGATTTAAAAAGTCGCTCAAAGGGGGAAAAAATTTATTTTGCAAGGGGAATCTTAAAAGAATTTTTTGCAGGGGTAAAACAAAACTCGCCTACTTTGCAAGGGGTAAAACAAAATTCGCCTACTTTGCAGGGGGTAAAGACCTATTTATCCTTTTTCTTTCTTAACTTAGTTCTTTATTTTTAGGCTTAATTAGTATTTTATAGTCCCTTAACGATATATTTGATTTCACATTTGCTCCTTAGGCTTTATATGGGAGTTTTGAGGGGAAGGAGAGGAAAGGTTAAGGAGGGGAAGGAAAGGAATGGAAGGGAGAAAGGAGGGAAATTCTTCCCCTTGTTTGGGAGTTGAAAAATCAACAAGGAAGAAGATAGAGGGCTTATGTGATAATTTTACTATTTTGCCTTTTGTTTCTCTTAAAATCAATACATTGGGTTATACTATTTTGCCTTTTTTGGAAAAAAAGTTCCGCTTTCAGATCAAAAACAACTTCGGAACAAAAATTTACGATATTTTTTCGGCAAAAAAGATCTAATATTTTATTCGAAAAAAAAGTTTCCAATTTTTTCCAGAAAAAAGTTTCCGATCTTTTCCAGAAAAAAGTTTCCAATTTTTTGTCGGGAAAAAAAGTTCCCTATTTTTCCGGAAAAAAGTTTCCGATTTTACCAAAAAAAAGTTTCTGATTTTTTCCGAAAAAAAGTTCTCGATTTTTCCCGAAAAAAGTTTTCGATTTTAGCGGAAAAAAAGTTCCCGATTTTCCGGAAAAAAAGTTTCCAATTTTTTCCGAAAAAAAGTTCTCGATTTTTCTGAAAAAATTTTTTTGATCTTTTGGAATGAAATTAGGATATGGCTAAAATTGGAATTTTTAATTATTGTGAGGGTAAAATAGTCAATTTATATAGTTAACCCTCCAAAACCCTCCAATTTGAGGAAACTTTAAAATTGGATAAAACTAGTCGGATGCCCGTGCGTTGCACGGGTTGACGGAACGCGAAGCCATATAAATCTAAGCCATACAAATTAAGATATATTTTTTGATTTTTTCAAATTTAAGATATATGGAATTAAGTCCATAAAGTAAATTTCATAAAAATAAACATATAGTAATAGGATAAGGGCAAGTAGTAGGATAGGAGTGTCCAAAGCATACACAAAGGAAAATAAAAAAAATTTATTATTATAACATGAATGACATTGTTGTTGGATGGATTTGTTACACCAAGCTTGATAGTCACCCCTTCCACTAAATTGCGCACCCTACATATGGTTCTTCATTGTCCATGGATTTGGCAAGTTCTTGGATTATCAGTTCCAATTTCTAGACGACATCTCCATATAATTCCAAACCAATCCACCATTGCCACATTAAGGCTCGCATTTGAAAATGCATTTTGACAAAAACCAGCCCATGAGATGTTCTGTTTTATAAATTTAACTTAAAACGGATATGAAGATTTATATCTGCCAAGAAAAAAAAAAAACTTAAAACCAATTATACATGAAAGAGTAATATACAACTGATAATAACCAATTATACATATAATAGAAACCAATTTATAAAGTGTACAAACAGTATTAATAATCTGAAAGTGATATGCATTTGTCATAAATTAGTGATTTTAAATTTTGCCTAACTACTCATCATAAGAATCAATAGTGTAGAAAACAATTTTAAAAAGTAGGAGATTTTGCACCTTGCAGATTATGTATGGTGTTGTAAGTGTTATCATTGTTGTAATCTGCCACAGCTTGCTCAATAAGATCATTTATGTTTGGAAGTGGTGGCATTTTTAACTTGTTTGAAATTGAAATCGTAAGTGGAACAGGAAAAGCATGGTCATCACTTATATATTATATATCATATATGATTCTAAAATTTTTCTCCAAATACTCCATTGGCTATAAGTTGCCTGCTCATTTAGTTTTTCTATTTCCAAAAGATTACCAACAATTTACAATTATGATCAAGCACATGTTGATTTGCGACCTATAAGTTGCTTGCTCATTTAGTTTTTCTATTTCCCAAAAATTATCAACAATAACAATGCAAACTTGCACAAATGATAGTTTAGTATCACTATTCCAAGCTTTAGAGATTCACACGCAAAACCTATGCTATGTATAGGGGAGTTCTAAGAGCATGCATATCGGTTGTAAAGAACCGTGGTTTCACACTTGCCTATGCCACCTTGTCAGAGTATCATGGATAATGGGCATAATAAATGGGGTGCTTTATCATATCTGCAAAGCCACCGTTTCCAAACCAAGCCACACTCTCTCTCTTGCTTTTTGAATAACAAAAATTGTAAAGTTAAAATTGTAAAATCAAAAACTTGTATATTTATTTTTTTGACCGTTGGAAAGTTACCGTTCAACTACAATGTTGAAAAATTAAAACTACACTATGTTGCTGGTAATAAATAGAAGATCACCCATTTTACATAATCATAATTTTTCATTCACAATTAGCTTACATTTTACCCCTCAAAAAAAATTAGCTTACATTTTAACTTTTTTTTTTCTTCTACACAATTTATTATTTATCAATGAATCCCAATCACAATAATTCATGGTCTAATTTTATGCAAAATATTGGCAATCCTACTTTTATCCCAAGACCTCCTTTTCAAAATTCTCCTTTCATCCCAAATCAACCAAATAATCCACACTTTGGAAATTACTTATTTATGTCATGTATTGTGTTATTTAATATATGTTTAATTTGTGCGTAAAAAAAATGTTTTTAATTTATTTTGATTTTTAATTTTTGATTATTCTGAAATATTCATCCACTTTGATTTACTTTACTTTTTGGATTATTCATAAAACATATTGATGTATTTTATATATTAATGTAAAAATAAATTTGAATTATATAATGTGAGATTAGTGGGACCCATTTTAAAGTTTTTGATGAGTAATATGGATATTTACAAAATGTAGTTGAGTTGTTTAAATAATTGGGAAGTGTGAAATAATATAAAGAATTAGGTGGGGTCCATTTAAACCACCAAGTTGGGTGGCTTGGATGTGTATGCTCTAAGTAGAAAGATATAATAATCACTTGTAGAGATGCATGCAATCCCTTTCCAAGTGTCCACTTGTTTAGATGCATATGAACCATAGACTTTTTATTTATCTACTATAAAAATGGGAAATTGATCTGTACAATACATTGTATCCTTCAAATGGCTGATTTAAGGGAAATTATTGATTCTAAACCTATTGCATTTTTCGAAGTAGTCCGTTTAGCATATCAGGTTTTAATTATTGTTTTAATTAATTTGCAAAGTAAAGTAATTTCAAAATTCATTTTTTGACATTATTTCTTTAAATTATTTGTAAATGCAGAAATTTGCTGAGATAGAGCAAGATTTTGTCAAGGAGTTTTTTGATGAATTGCCAGAAAATTGGAAAATTGTAAATGAGAATGGGCTCACACATTTGTTGACATTTAATTGTCACAAAACATTTCCATTGTTGAGTGAGGGTTGGAACTCATTTGCGGATTTCTATCACCCACCAGGAAATGTAGAGATAATTTTTTCGTACCATGGTTCCGGTTTTTTTGGAGTAAAATCTATAAAACGGATAACCGCGTGCTGTGAAATCCCACCATTCCATAGTAGAAATATGTTTGATCCTGATGCTGCATTATTTGAAATTCGTTTAGGCGGAGGAAATGTTAACAAAAAAAATAGTTCAGTATCTTTAACTATTTTTGTAATAATATTTAAATTACTCTAGGCAAATATTTCAAAATAGACACTAACTATTTTTAATTTGTTTTCAGCGCCTTCATGGACTTTTTGTTGACTATGTTCGCGAAAAGAAGTTAAAAGAGTTTATGATCTCCGCGGATGATGGATTAATGTATGCTTTTTCAGTTCATGTCGACAAAGATGCTCGGAATATTAAGTTAGGAAATCAGTGGAATGTGTTATGCAAAAACAACAATATCAAGGATGGAGATGTGATACGCTTTAAGTTTGATAAAAATTTAAGATGCCATGTCTTTAAAACTAAATATTAGATATGTACCAATATATATCTATAATAATGGCATTACCTAATGTTCAATGTTGTGTTTTTTAAATAGTAGTATCATGAATGACTAAGTATTAGTGTACCCTAAGCTTAAAATTAAGTACCAGTGCTATAATTAATGAATTATTAGTGTATATGTGGACCACTCTTGTTATTAGTTTAATTTAAATTTAAATATTAATAATTAAATTTAAGTTTGCTTTTAATTATCATGAATTGTTATTAGCGTAAATTAAAATTTTATTAGTAATAACTTATAATAGTTATTTTATATTTTTTACCAAAGATTAAAAATGTCAACTCTCCGTAAATTAAAGTTTTGTATCAATAATAGTTTGTGTAGGTGATTTTAGCTTTTTTTTTCCTTTTGTGAGAACGCCATACATATACTAATAAAAAAGTTAAAGCATGAAATTAAAATAATTATTTTTAGACATAGCAAATTAAACACAATCATTCAAGTAATTTAGAGATAGCACCAAGTTAAGATAACAAAATTTAAATTCATACAAACCAAAGATAGCTGTGAATTATAAATTTGTATCAGTAATAACTTGTAATAGTGATTTTAAAACTTTTATAAGCGATAACAAATAGTCATCTGCCCGTGAATTAAAATTTGATGGGTTTTGCTAAACAGTGCCCCCGGGGCAATTTTTAAGGATTTCATTTAAAGAAATAATTTATTCGAAAATTTGAACATTTCAATTCTCAATGTTTTGATTTCACACATTTTCATAATTTTTTTTATAAAATCTTACTATTTAAAGGTTTAAAAAGCGCCTCAAGGACACTATCTAGCATTTACCAAATTTTATTAGTAATAACTTATAATAGTAATTTTTTTTTCAGAAAATTATAGTAATTTGTTTAAAAAAAAACTTATAATAGTAATTTTAGTTTCTCCGTAGATTAAAATTTTGTATAAATAATAGTTTATAAAAGTGTTCTTCTGGGCACATCTAGGAGACGACTTTATTTCTATATTTATATATATATATATATATATATATATATATATATATATATATATATATATATATATATATATATATATATATATATATATATATATATATATATATATATATTCCATTTTGGCTTGTTCAAAAAAAAAAGTTTGTAAAAGTGATTTTAATTTTTTATCAACAATAAAAATTGTCATCTCCCCGTGAATTTTAAAAAATTCGGTAATAACTTATAATAGTGATTTTAAAGTTTTTATTGGAGATAAAAAATAGTCATCTGCCGCCCATGAATTAAAATTTTATTAGTAATTACTTATAATAATTATTTTAAATTTTTTACCAGAGATTAAAAATGTCATCTCTCTGTAAATTAAAATTTTATATCAATAATAGTTTATAATAATGATTTAAATTTTTTTATAGGCAATAAAAAATATCATTTCCCTGTGAATTTTAAAAAAATTTAGTAATAACTTATAATAGTGATTTTAAAAGTTTTATTAGCGATAAAAAATAGTCATCTGCCCGTGAATTAAAATTTTATTAGTAATACGTAAATTGAAATTTTGTATCAATAATAGTTTGTAGTAGTGATTTTAATTTTTTTATCAGCAACAAAAAATTGTCATCTACCCGTGAATTTTTAAAAAATTTAGTAATAACTTATAATAGTGATTTTAAAAGTTTTATTGGCGATAAAAAATAGTCATCTGCCCGTGAATTAAAATTTTATTAGTAATAACTTATAATAGTTACTTTAAGGTTGAACGTGAAACTTTATTGCATTAGAGATAACACGGAGTTAAAATAGTAAAGATTATTACTTATAATTGAGGGCAACATTCAATAGTTGCTTCTAATTTTTGGAACGCCATATATATTTCGGACAAACTTTTATCAGCGATAAAAATTATCATCTTCCGGTTAATTATAAATTTTGAGGGGTGCTATTTCTCGCGAGAAAAGAGATAAAATATGGATGAAATTAGCATTGCTTCTTAGCAAAAAGCTCCCATACAATTCCAAGGTTTCTTGTTTCAAATATGAGATATGTTCCTTGTCTAAATTTTTTTGCTGCAAAAAAAAAAAAAAAACACGTAAGTTAAGAAGAAAATTAGTGAAATATAAACATGACATTTTTATTAGCAATAACTTATAATGGTTATTTATTGGTGATAAAATTTTCATCTTCCCGTGAATTATAAGAGAATTTAAAATTTAAAACTTTTATTAGTAATAACATATAATAAGGAATTTAAAATATGTCATCTCCTTGTCAATTATAATGATTTTTAAACTGTTATCAACCAAAAAAAATTTATCTCCCCATGAATTATAATTTTTGATTAGCAATAACTGGTAATGGTGATTTTAAAACTTTTATAAGCGATAAAATATGTCATCTCTCCGTCTATTAGAAATTTTTATTGGTAATAACTTATAATAGTGATTTTAAAACATTTAGCAATGATAAAAATTGTGATCTCTCCGTCAATTATAAATTTTTATCAGTATACATTCGCCGGACTCTTTTTTAATCCACATTAAAAGAATTATTTAATGTCAATTGATTTAAAAGAAACAAAATTAGAATTGATATTTTTATGTTTTCTTATTTATTATTTATTATTTTTTTTTTATATTAGGTGTAGATTGAATATTAAAATAGATTAATTAAAATAAATAATAATAATAATAATAATAATAATAATAATAAAAATAATAATAATAAAAGGACCAGAGGGGGTGCATGTGGAAATAAGGAGGGTAGAAATGACAAAAACATGGCCCAATCCAGCAGGGAGGCCTAAGAACAAACAAAAAATAGGAAATTGATTGTAGCCGTCTGATTAATTAGACGGCCTTGGTTTAATTATAGGAGGATTGATTGGATCAGACGGCCTTGGTTTAATTATAGGAGAATTGATTTGATCAGACGGCTAGGATGACAGTGCAAATATGCACGCGTGCGCACCAGATTAAAGGGTTACAAATTTCTAACCTATCAGATTTACTTCATTTTTCTTTATTTTCTCTCTCTCTTCTCCCTTCTCTCTCTTAAACCGATCTTTCTTCTCCAAGAACCCAGTTTATGAACTTCATCCAAAAATCAAACATTCAACCCCAAATTTTCCTAAATAACTCAAAAATTACTCAAATTCACTTTCAAACACTTGTTTATCCCTTTTAAACACAAATCAAATACCCAAAACCGAAAATCAAACAAAAATTTCAAAACCCCAAAAACTCTGGATCTATTATGTACAACATTTTTTTAAGCATAAACATCAACAAATAAACATGTATCAGAACCAAACTCAATCATCACATAATCATGCATAGAGAATCAACAAAAATACATTCAACCAATACAAAAGGGAACAAACTAAAAGGGTCTAAGAGTAAGTGTTTTTTTTTCTTTCTCTTTTCTCTTTTTTTTTTCGTGTTTTTTTTTTTCTTTCCTTTTTTGACTATTTCATCTTTCTTTTATGTGAGGGCTATTTTTGATTTGGAGGTAAATAAAAGTAATTTAGGGTTTAGGTTCTACTATATTTTTTTTGTATCTTTAAACTTTCTTTTCTCTGATTTTTTTTTTTTTTGTAAAAGAATGATGTAAACTCCTCTTTTAAGTTTTTTTTTTTTAGATCTAAAATTTTGTATTATTTTTATTTGATATTATTTTGATTTATCATATAGTTCATTTTCTTTTATGATTTCCGAATTATGTTTTTAAGATTATTTGGTTTTTAAGATTGTTTTGTAATTATTTTCTGTTTGGATATTTTTCTATTTGAATAATTAAAAAATTTAGAACAAAATAAGCCTATATATTGTCTTGATTGTTTAATTGGGGATGAAATCTTGATGAATGCATATTTTAATTTTAATCTTCTTGATCATGTTTCCTTTCTTTCCATTCTTCTAATCATGTTGCTCAATTTTATTGTTTTGTTACAGTAGAAGAAACTGTTTGGTAGTAACTGCATCAATTTAATTGGCAATGACTTTTCAAGACTAAAGTGAAGTGGAAATCTCACACTTCTTCTTGTTCTCCGCGTCCTTTTTTGTTCCATGCTCATGCTCCTCATTATTCTCATATTCTCATTCATGTCACAAATTTTCACTCTAATACTTGGAAAGATAATCTTTCAATTTTATTGCTTGAGGATATTGTGAGTAAGTAGTTGCTTTTTGTTTCAAGTTTTTGATTTGGTGCTTAATTGCAAAAACTGAAACATTCATGTAATGAATCACTAAGTTTATGATCCTGAATTTTAATTATTATTTTTTATGTTTGTGAAGTTGTACTATTATGTGGAAGATAATGATTTTTGTTCACAGTGACTATCATCTTCTATATTTTCTTACTGCAATTCTAATTTTTTTTTATATTAATTATTTCCATCTTTGTTGTGTGTTATATTTAGAAATTAAAAATATGAGATTGACATGAAAGAAAAAATAATTATATTTCTTTTTTTATATAAATATTCTCTAAGAAAATTCTTTGTTTCCATATCTATATTTTTTCCTTATTATATTCCTTTATAATATTTTTATACTAAAGAGGATTTCTTTGTTTCTAGATCATTTTTTTAGAAAAATTAGTTGTTTCCAAATCATTTTTTTTATGAAGATAAACAACAAAAAAAGAAAATAATGTTATTTATGAAGAGAGAGAGAGAGAGAGAGAGAGAGAGAGAGAGAAAGAGAGAGCAAAGAAAGAAAAAAGAGGGAAATGTGAGTTCAAGTAAAAAGGAAAGTTAAGTGAATGCGACATAGAGAGAGAGAGGCGTGAGCTGAGGAAGAGAGAAAGTGGGTGAAAATGTTGTGAGGAGGGTTTATATAGGAAGAATGAGCCAATGCATGTCCAATAGATGTACACTATATGTAATGATGATAAATAGTGGAAGTAGAGGTAATCATGATAGGAATAGCTAGTAATAGGGATAATCATGATAGAAAGCAATGATGGCATCATGTGACTATGAAAAGAAAGTTGCATGTGATGAGAGATAAATGTGTATATAGAGCTAAGAGTTACATGTGGATTGAGTAAGAATTGATGTGGATTCTAAATGAATTACATGTGACTTAATCATTGGTCAAAGCTAAAATAGGGCTTAGTTGGAATTCATGTGTGCCCTAATTAAACACATGCTTGCATGCAATTGGTCCATGTAATAAAATGACATCATATACGCATCATGTATGACATCATCGATTAGGGTTTTGGTTTTGCAAGGTGAAAAAGCAACTCAACTTTTAGTATTATAAAGAGATAAGCCCTCCAAAACCCCCAAAAACCTTTCGTTATTTTTTTAAAACTCCCAAACAAGGGTTTACCTCTTCCCAAACTTTTCTTTCCCCTCCCTTCGCCTCCAAAACCCAACTCCCAAACATAAGCTCTGTTTGGATTGATGGAATATAATTGAATGGAGCGGAACGGAACGTAATGAAATATAACAATGTTCCACTGTTTGGATTTAAAAAATAATAATGGAATGGAGCGGAGCAGAATGAAATAAGATGGAATGAATTTAATATAATACAATCACTTACCATCAATTTTGTTCCTCTCCTTTTTAAATTATCCAAACAATGGAACAAAATATTTTTTCCATTCCGTTCAATCTCATTCCACTCCACTCTATTCCGCTCCGCTCCATTCCATTACATTTTATCAATCCAAACAGAACCTGATTAAACATTTTTTCTTTGACCCCTTAAAGATAAAAATTGTAAATCTAAAAATCAATTTGAATTAAATCGTTGTTGACCGTGAGATAGAACTTGTACTTGCGCATATTCACAGAGCAAAACAAATAAAATACAAATAGATAGAGATCGATTTTATTTTTATTTTTCAAATTATCTCATTCTAAAATCAAATGCTGATTGAGATCATCGCTGGCTATGCAAAATCAAGCCAATAGGGTTTTTTCTCAGGTGCGTGTTTGATTTTAATGTTTGGAAAACTTGCCTCTGCTCACAATTGCTTCCTCCGACGCGCAAGTACTTAGAGAAAAAATGAAATCACAAAGACGAAGTTATAATTATAATGATGATGAAAGACAGACTCAGTGATTTACCTGATTGTGTTTTGTTTCGCATATTGTCCTTTTTGGATACCAAAAAGGCCGTTCAAACTTGCATTCTCTCCAAAAGATGGAAGAATATGTGGAGGTATATTTCCGATGTTTCATTATGTTCTCTTGACTTTAAGACTCTCAAAAGTTTTACCAAATTTGTGTCTTGGTTTTTGTCTCTACATGATAAAGAAACTGCACTGCACACTCTTGATTTTCATCGAGAAGGTATCATGGAGTCTCACCTACTCAAACGGATTTTCAAATATGCAGTTTCACACAATGTCCAAAAATTATACATCGATTGTTATGTTGAACACTTTCCACTTCACTACATTTCATGTTACACTTTAACGTCTCTTAATCTTTCTGCAAAGATTAAAATGGGTTGTCAGCGACCAATATTTTCAAATTCTCTGAATTTGCCGGCACTATCCAGCTTGTGTCTAGAGTATTTTAGATTTCATGGTGGTAATGATGGTTGTGCCGAGCCCTTTTCATCATTTAACAACTTGAATACTTTGATCATTCACTTTTTTGAAATTCTTGATGAAGAACACCTCTTAATATCAAATGCCACACTTGTCAATTTAACAATAAAAACATCTGCTCTAGACTATTGCAAAATCGAGTTATCTATACTCCAAGTCTTTGTAACTTTGATTTTAGTGGTAATCCTGTTCATAAACTCAATGGGAGCAATGGAAATCTCTCTTCTATCAAACATGTAAGTATTGATATACCAATCTGGTCAAACAAGAAAAAATATTCTTTGCTTCTACTCAATTGGCTGGCTAAGCTTCCTAATATTGAATCATTGACTGTCTCTACACATATTCTTCAGGTACTTTGATGCATGTTAATTGGTTTGATAAAATTTTAGCAGTTTTATATAATTTTTAACTTTTTATTACAACAGCTATTAGTTTTTCTTTTTAATATGACTTGTTTTAAATTGATCCTAATTCACCTTCATTGCTTAGATTCTCTACCCAGTTACTACTGATTTATGCAAAGTTAATTTCCCTTACCTATGCAACTTGAAGACGCTGAAAGTAAAAACATACCGACCTCCATCAATACCTGATGAAGCAGTAAAATTTCTGCTTCAAAACGCACCATCCGCGGAAGCTGAAATCATAGATTTGTCAAGGTAAATTGTGCATTCAACTTTTAAACACAATTTTTCTAATTTGGTTTTTCCCTTGGTCTCACTAATTTCTTGCTTCCTAGCTATTTCCTTTTTTACTGTTATCTGCTTGGATTGATTTACCACATATACATGACTCTAAATTTAGGTTTTGCAGTAAAGACTGGAAGGAGGATGGTTCTATATAGAGAATTCTCAGGTGCATTAGTTTTCCCAAGGGACAAGAATGAGCATGGATGCAGTATAATAACTCGAATTTCGCAAAGACAAATCGTTCCCTAGCTAGATAGCATGTTTAAGATTTATTTATTTTCCTGCGAATTACTAAATTATCGGTTCTATTTTGTTTAATTTACTATAATTTAAGGGTTTTTTTATATATTTTATTTTGTTTATGTTGCATAAGATGAGCTATCTGTTAGCAAGACTATTTTATTTATAGATATTGTTTATGAAGTCCATTGATGAGTCTACCTTTATTAATGGTTTGGTTCGATAAGTGATGTTTGTCAATAGTTCGGTCACATTGTAATGTTGGAATAATCTAAATCTACTATTTTGCTTGTTGATCACAATTAGAACTATTCAAAAAAAGAGTATTGTATTTATTGGAAACGCTGCTGCCATGGAATTTATATATACCCCTTTTCTGGTTTCTCAGTTGCATTTGCACGAAGAGACATGGCGTAATGTAGTGAGGGCAAAACCACAGAAACGGCACATTATCTTCTCAATCACTGACTAACAGTACACTATTGATCACCTCCACCGAAACCCTTACATAATGCTGCCACTACCCACTCTTCCATTCGATGTCATTCAAGAAATCTTCTCCAGGCTACCGGTGAAGTTCCTCCTTCAACTCCGATGCATCTGTAAGTCTTGGAAGTCTCTAATCTCTCATCCCATGTTCGTCAAGAAACACCTTCGCATGTCAAAGACTTCAGAGCACAACCACCACCCTCTGCATCAAACCCGAACATCATCACACAGACTCAAATCAAGTTTCCTACTAATAATCTTAAGTGCACCGACAATCTTTGTTTAGCCGTTTGCTCTTGTGATGGTATTCTTTGTTTCACCACCGTGTCCGGAGAGTCTGCAATTTTGTGGAATCTCTCCATTAGAAGATTTAAAATATTGCCTCCCTTGAAATTTTCTAGCTTTGGACGTTGTTCCTATAGCTTTGGCTATGATAATTTTATTGATAATTACAAGGTTGTTGCTGTTTCTTTCTTTGCAGACTTTTTTGAAGTAAATCTTCATACTTTGGGTACCGATTATTGGAGGGGGACCCGGTAATTACCATATTCTAACGCCATTTGTCAACCGAGAGTAATTGTGAATGGCTCGGTTCATTGGTCGGTATATGATGTCTTTTGGTCCATTGTTTCTCTAGATTTGGAGAAGGATTCGTATCAAAACCTTTTGTTATCTGATAAGGTGGAGATAGTTGGTTCAACTTTGGGGTTGTTAAGGGATTGCTTATGCATATTTACTAATAGTTATGAATTTTTGGATGTTTGGGTTTTGAAAGACTATGGAAATCAAGAGTCTTGGACTAAACTCTACCATATTCCTTGCAAGGAATATAGCGATATTTATGCAGATACAATCAAGCCTATAGAAGGCGCGCATTATCCATTGTTGTAAAAAACCAGTTTTGAGAATAAAATAGTGTCATGTTAGAAATATTCTTCCTCCGTTCTGTTCTTGTTTTATATTATTATCGGTATAACTTGCAAATGGAGGTTTCTTTTTTTTTTACTCTCCCACGGGAGATCCAGAATTCCGACCCATCTTAGAAGGCGCCAAATGTTTATTAGAATATCAGAAGAGAAGTCAAATGGTACATAATAAAATGGAAACAAATAAAATCATGAATAAGAAAATACAGGAAAGACAAACATATCAACCTTATTTTACCAATTCTGCATAAAGTACAACCTTCATCTTACCATCTTCAAGAATTCTTGGTGACGAACAATACAATATTAGTAAACTCCAATGTTTCTATCTCAATGAGTTCTGCAATCAGCTTTGCAAACCTTGAAAACAATTCATCCATGATATTTTCACCAAACCCGCCTATTAAAAGAGGTTCAAAAACAGCTCTATGATACTTGGCTATGAACTCCCCTCTCATTTTGCTATCAACAACATAATCAACATTATCTTTCTCAAGATTTCCATCCCAAGCCATTTTAAAAGTCTTAATATTTTGAAGGGTAAAAGATCTTTCTTATCAATCAATTGTTTCACTTCCTCTACACTAGGATGATATGCAGGAAAATCAAACAAGTCCAATTTCTCCTCTTCAACCAGACCCTACAAATTATAAGAAATCTTAATCCAAAAGGTAAATCACAAGTTAAAGCCAATGCTTACTTTTAAATTTTCATACAAAGTCTCATATAATATGTTGATCAATAACTACATAAACTATCATAACAGAAAGACATAAATGACACAAAAGATTGGGAAAATGGTTGTAAAAAGCAAATCTTTTACACTGAGTTATGTTTAGGGGACAACAAATCTTAACTTTATAATGGATAATTATGGCTTTAAAAGTTAGGATAAGCATAATCGGTTATTTGACATGGTATCAGAGCCTCTATGATTAAGTGGTCTAGAGTTTGATCCCCGCTCCCCTCACTTTCTAATTAAAAAGTGTAATTTCCGATTATCCCAAAAGCTTAAACTGTTAGGATGGAGGCACATCAATGATTTTATATTATTTCGAACAAAGATTTTTATTTGGAAGTGTTCAATATATATATAATTCTTTATTATTGATTATCAAACCTCGGCATTACCTCTTGGACCATCTGGTTGAGTACCATGCCAACAAACCCTTGAGGAGAAGTAAAGTTATTTGTTTCTCTGCCAATGAATGTTAGTACCATCATACCATCCAATGCTAATTCCACAAAGCGTGACTTTAGAAAATATTTGAAGTCGCTTTCAAATTGTTTAAAACTAGTTTTTATACCCGTGCACCGCACAGGGTGCAATAGGGAGAACAATGACGGATTAAAAAAATTTCTTTAGTGGGGGCTAAAAAGTATTTCCTATCGAAATTTTACAGGTATCAAAACATAGAGGTATTTTTGTAAAGAAATTATTAATATATGTTGAATTTTAAAATAAGAATTACAATTTACGTTTTTTAATTATATTTAAATATAGAGATTTTTTCGTAACGAAATTATTAATGTATATTTGACTTTGAAAATGATCTTACATTAAGTGACAATAAAATAGAATTTTTTTTATAATTAGCAACAAAAGGAGTAATGTATATATTTATAGTAATAAAAAATATTTCAAAATATATAAAAGTTCGAATAAATTACAAATTCCGTTTGTCCCCGTGATATATATATATGTAACAAAAAATATTTCAAAATATATAAAAACTTGGATAAATTACAATTGTCGTTTGTCCCCGTGGACATATAGCATTATGTGTAATTTTTTCAAACTATTTCTTACAAGGAACGAAGGAAGTAATATAATTTTCTTTTTGCTTTAAAAAAAAACACAATTGTTCGTGTGGTCCTGTATATTATGCCGCAATTTGTTTTATATCACACTATATGTAGCATGCTTACGATAAAACAAATATCACATGCCATATATAGTAGTAAGTTACTAAGGATTCAAAATAGGAAGGAAAAGAGAAAACGACTACACAGTACACGCTAACCTTTACATACATATTATGTTTGTTATGCGAGAAGTAAGAAAGAGAGTCAATTTAGCTTATTTAGTGGAAAAGAATGTATCAAATAGATAGAATCTTATTTATTTTTTTCTTTCAAACCGGTTCCGATCCATCAAAGGTGAGCGACTAATCCAGCTCGTGCGTAGAGGCATGCGCACTGGCCAAGCATTGTTCCCACTGGGAATCGAACCCGGTATTCCCCGGATACGTCATTGGAAGGAGCTCCTTGCCACTTGAGCCCAATCAACTTGGTTTAGATAGAATCTTATTTAGTGGAGGAGAGATGTATCAAATTGATAGAATCTTATCTAGTGGAGCAGAGAATAGACGGAGAGAAAGCGAGAAGTAATTTGCACCTCACGTAATCAATCTTCTTGCATTATAAATTATAATCACGTTGTTGATTTGTAACTTATATATATATATATATATATATATATATATATATATATATATATATATATATATATATATATTGCTAAAATTTCTTTTTTAATAGTACTATAATTTAATTGAGCCGGGTTCCAAGTTCCAGAGTAAAATCTAACAACTTGTTCCTTATCCGATCCCGGAAGTATCTGTTTTAATATTCCACCAAATCCAAGGTCAGAGGCATCTGTCTCAACCACTAATCTAGCTGTAGGATCTGGTATTCCTAAGCAGGGTAATTTTTTAACTAGAGAATTTTTACAGGGAAAAAATGAGCAAAAAAATAGATCCGCGTGACAATTATGGTCCTCCAATCAAAGCAGAAACTACATTAGCCAGTTCCTCATCTTACATTTCTAAAGCTATTACTCCTGTTACTCCTTCAGCTTTAACAGCAGGAATTAGACCCTCTATGTTAACTCCTTTGACCTTTACTTCAACATTAAACTCTCCTAAACCTCAAAACAATAAAATAAATTTTTACACTCCTCCTGCAACTACCCCAAAATTTACCTTCATTACCAAACCCTCTTATGTTTCTATTATTCCATTAGAAAATCAACATCTTACCCCAAATGCCTCGCTTCTTCAAATTGTTTCAAAAGTATTACCTTCAGGATTCTTTTTCCTACCTACTGACTCGAACAAGTTTAAAAATAGAAGATTCTATGAGTTTATACTCATTGATACTGAGTCCATTACTCTCACTCACAACTATGATAAAAATAATCAAGAGAAAATTATTTTTTCTAAATTTAAAATTAATAAGGTCCTATCTCCTTCTGACTGGGGTCAGCCTTCCTCAGAAGTGAAGAACTTTTCAAGAACCTTCATCCCTCAAGGCTACTCTTACTTCGATTACATGTTGGCCTGGTATTACTTTTTAGACGTTGAACCTTTTAACCATACATGGTTTATATGGTTTAACAAGGATATTTCTTTAAAATTCCCTAATTGGTTTATTAAATGGTTTACTTTTTCTTCTACAATTAAGATCCAGCATGCATTATGGTATCAGAGCCTATACGGTTCTGAGACCTCTTGAATTAATAAGTTTTAAAGTTTTGGTTAGTTGTACTTTAAACTATTATTTTAATCTTTTCTTTAATTATTTTGCTTTTGATTCAACCCATAACCCTGAGTGTTGGCTTGTTTTATAAGAGGAATACTGAATAGCTGGGTGGTCCAGGTAGTAAGACCCGCAGAGAGGGCAGTGAAACCGTTGGTTTAGCCTAGTTGTATTTTTCTGTAGAACTCAAACAAAAATAAGGGGGAGAAGAGAGTCACATAGTAAAATAAGGTAAGAAAATTTTAAAATAAAAATTTAGAGTCAATAAGCTTAATCTTTAAATCAGAACTAATTCAAAGATGTCTCGGATACTGAATAGAGCTTGGAGTAGTGTTAGTGGTAGGAGTAGTAGATCTAATAGGACTTTAGTTCCGCCTACTTCCTCCGATACTGAAGCAACATTAAATCAAGATACTTTTCAAAATCAAGAATTAGAAGTTCAAGAAATGGAAAATAAATTAATTAACTGGAATATGCCAGAAATTAAGTTAAATGAAATCTATAAGATTAGTACCTTCGATTTTAAAAGTCAAAAAATTATTCACACTCTAGAACAAGCTAGGAATGTTAAGAATAAACAAGAAACTTTTACACTTCTAGATAAAAAATTATTAGACCAACATTATAAAGATGGCTTTAGATACATCCATCTTGGATTAGTCCAAGTGGCTGTTAAACCATTACATAAATTAGGTTTGAACTCACCAATATTATTAATTCTAAGAGATTCTAGAATTAGGGATTTTCATGACTCTGTAATAGCCATGCTAGAGTCCAATCTTAATGATGGTCCTGTTTATTTTAACTGTTACCCTAATTACTCGATGAGTTTAGGAGATGAAGTTACAAGCTCGTCTCTAGTCATCTGCGTTCAACACCAAAATGATAACTTTACAGAAGGAATATCTAATGTAGATATTATTACCAGAATAACCTATAAAGTTACAAATGTTAATTATAATTATAAATCTTTAAGATCTACGCCTAGAAATGAAACATGTATTATAGAGGCTAATCTTAAAAAGTCCAGCGTAATTACTCCTAAAATATTAACTATCTCAGAATTAAAAGAAAAAATACCAGAAGAATGGATAATAGAAAACGCTATCCAACCAGAAAAGTTAGAATCAAGATCTATAAGAGATATTATTACAGATCAAAATGGAAATATCAGGATTAGAATGAATAGAAGTCAGTCCTATAGATACAATCAGAGTCCTAGCATAGGATCTTCCTCTGCCAGACATTCGGTAGACTCTACTATTAGATTAAACTTAGCAGGAGTTAATTTTTCTCCAACAATACCTCGACCAATTTATCAAGAAAGGAATAGTAGGTCTCCATCACCTACTGAATCACAAGTATTAGGGATGATTAAAAAGGAAGAACCCTTTGAAATCGATAAACCATGGATAAGGGAAGAATTTTTATCAGAAAATAATAAAGCAAAGAGAAAATGGTATTTTGATACCTTTTCTGAAACAGAGAGAAGTTTATATCTAAAACTATTTTATCAGGTTTTAGAAGAACATGAAATTAATATTTACTTCTTTATTTGGTTTGAATTATATTGTTTAGAAAACAACATATTAAACCCTTATGCTAAAAAATTATTCTTAAACACTAAAACTAGAATGAGTATTAAGTGGAAAACTGCTAAAAAGGAAATAGTTGAATCTATCCATCCACCATTAGAAGCCTTAAAAATTACATCTCCAAAAGAAAATATAGAAATAGAAGCCTCACCCTTTAAGGCCATAGTTAGTCCCTCTGAACAGAGGAAAGATACAAATAATATTCATAGTCAACTAAATTACACTAATCAAATATTATACACCATGTCACAACAATTAGATAGAGTTGAACAATCCTTACCAGAAACTTTAGAAACTAAAGTATCTGATCCTACTAGACCAATCTATCGTTATAATATACCTACAGATAAAGAAATTAAAGATTTAACTTTAGGATTTAATCCAGAACGAAAATTAGATGAATTAGCAGATAGGTTAAAGATCTTAAATATAGGATCCACCTCAGAAGTTAAAATTAATACTTTATCTTTTGAAGAAGAAAACATTATCTCTAGAATAGATAAACCCCCTAAACCAAAAACTAGGAATTACTACCCTAGGCCTTCCTTTGCTGATGTTCAGTTTGAAGAAAGGAATAGTTTTATTGGAGATAGTTACTCCGGAGACTGTATTATAGAATGGAATATAGACGGTGCGTCAGAACAACACATACTAAACATTATTCAAAATATGACCATGGCAGCAACTGCTTTTAAAATTAAAAAGAACTCAGATAGGAAAACTAAAGATATGCTAGTAATGGGATTTACAGGTCAATTAAAAGGATGGTGGGATAATATCCTCAGTGAGGATGATAAATTACAAATTGATTCCGCTATTAAAATAGAAACTAATGAAGAAATTTGTGTTACAACTTTATTATACGCAATAACTAAATTTTTTATAGGGGAACCTTTAAAATTACAGCAAAGAGCTTCAGACCAGCTATTAAACCTATACTGTCCTACTATGTCTGATTATCGTTGGTACAAAGACATGTTTCTTTCTAAATTATGCCTCCGCCCTGATGGAGCAGCTATTTATTGGAAAGAAAGATTTATTAGTGGTTTACCTAGATTATTCGCTGAGAAAGTCAAGAGTAATATTAGGCAAAATTACAACGGAGAAATACCTTTTAATTCTCTAACCATGGGAGAATTATCAAACTATATTGTTGAAACAGGATTACAGATTTGTACTGATTATAAATTACAAAATAAGATAAAAAATGAGAAAGCAAAGAATAAGAGAGAAATGGGATCGTTTTGTGAGCAATATGGTGCTACTCCCATACGTGCTCCTAGCAATCCTAAAAGTAAAAAGAAATCCTTTAGTAGACATAAGAGAAATCTTAGTAAATATGATAAGAAAGATAATTACCAAAAGAAAAGCTATCAAGAAAATAAAAAATTTTATAAGAATACAAAAAGAAAGAATAATAAAAAACCTTACCAAAAATCTAATAATAAGAATAAAGACATTAAATGTTATAAATGTGGGCGATTCGGTCACTATGCTAATGATTGTAAAGTTAAAGAAAAAATTCAACAAATTAGTAATTTAGATATATCAGAAGAATTAAAACAAAACTTAATTCATACCCTGGAGAATATAATGTTATTATCAGATGAAGAATGCTCTTCGTCTAGTGATTACGAAACAGAAGATATTAATCATCTAGCAGAATCTAGTGAATCCAGTGAAGAAGAATTAGATGAATGTTTAGGTTTAGATTTTTGTAACTGTAATAATTGTATTAAAAGCATTAATGTTTTAAACAATCATCAAGCTAATACCTTAATAGGAATATTAGATAAAATGGAAGAATCGGAAAGTAAACAAGCTTTTATGAGGCAGATAAAAGACATCATCGATGATAATGAAATTGAAAAGAAAGAATTACATAAAATAGAATTTAAAGATGTTATGGAACTCTTTAAGAAACCAGTGCAAAATCCTATAACTTTAAAAGATTTACAGGAAGAAATTAAAATTCTCAAAAGAGAAGTTCAATCGTTAAAAACTAAAGATGATGAATTAGAAGTTAAATTTTTAGAACTACAAGGAACTATGATTATTCAGGAACAAAATAGGCTTCGAAATATTGTTTCTATACCTTCCACAAATAAAGGAAATGAAGAAACATATATTAATAAAATAGAAAAAATGATATCACATAAATGGTACACAAAAATTAAACTAATAATCAAGGATAACACTTATGAGTTTACTGCATTAGTAGACTCTGGGGCTGATTTAAATTGTATTCAGGAAGGATTAATACCTACGCAATTTTATGAAAAGACTAAAGAATCCTTACGAGGAGCTAACGGTAATAGATTACAAGTTTCTTATAAGTTATCTAACGCTAAAGTTTGTAAAGATAAAATTTGTTACATAACCTCATTTCTGTTAGTAAAAAATATTACAGAAGAAATTATCTTAGGAACACCCTTTTTAACATTACTTTACCCTTTCAAGGTAAATGAAAATGGGATAAGTACTACAGTTTTAGATAGAGAAATAAATTTTGAATTCTTAGATAAACCAAAAATTAGAGATTTAAACTTTGTACAAGATAGAGCTATATCTCGAATTAATTTAATAAATAAAAAGAAAAAACAGATTAATTTCATTAGTAAGGAAATACACTTCAAAAGAATAGAAGAACACTTAGAAGCTCCAATTATTAAAGAAAAGAAATACAAGATTATTTAAATGAAGGCCTAATTAGACCTAGTAAGTCTCCTTGGAGTTGCTCGGCCTTCTATGTAATCAATGCTTCAGAATTAGAACGAGGAAGCCCTCGATTAGTAATAAATTATAAACCTTTAAATAAAGCATTAAAATGGATTAGGTATCCAATACCTAATAAAAAAGATTTAATTAACAGATTACATAATAAAAGTATTTATTCTAAATTCGATTTAAAATCAGGATATTATCAAATCCAATTAGAAGAAAAAGATAAATATAAAACGGCATTTGTTGTGCCTTTTGGCCATTACGAATGGAATGTTATGCCTTTAGGTCTAAAGAATGCACCCTCGGAATTCCAAAATATCATGAACACAATATTTAATGATTACTCAGATTTCACTATAGTCTATTTAGATGATATATTAGTCTTCTCAGAATCTATTAATCAGCATTTTCACCATATGGAATTATTTTATCAAATCATTAAAAATAATGGATTAGTTTTATCTGAGAAAAAATTAAAAATATATCAGTCAAAAATTAGATTTTTAGGCTTTGATATAACCCAAGGGATGTACACCCCAATTAGCAGGTCTTTAGAGTTTGTTAGTAAGTTTCCTAATGAATTAAAGGATAAGACCCAGTTACAAAGATTTTTAGGTTGTGTCAATTATGTGTCAGATTTTATTCCTAACCTTAGAACCATATGTATTCCTTTATTCAAAAGACTTAGGAAAAACCCACCACCATGGGATGATGCTATGACCCAGAGTGTATTAAAATTAAAAGAGATAGTTAAAAAAGGTGAGGGTTTGGCATTAGTTTAAGGTATGCAAAACATTTCTCAGAGCAAAACACTGAGCGTGCTGCCTAACTGCATAATTATTGTAAGCATTATTTGAAATAACATGTTTTCATTATGTCATAATTTCTTCTTTAAGTTATATATTATTAAATTTGTTATATTTTCAACTTCCAATATTACCTTATTTATAGACCTGCTTCCATTATTTTCAACTTATAATCAATTTATTTGGATTATGTTTACTTTTTCTTCTACAATTAAGATCCAGCATGCATTATATATATATATATATATAGGGGAGGGATCAAATTACACCGGTGTAACATTTGAGTAATGTTACACCGCTCAATAACGCTTCAAC
The DNA here is from genome assembly GCA_030408175.1 of Trifolium repens. Taxonomy (NCBI): domain Eukaryota; kingdom Viridiplantae; phylum Streptophyta; class Magnoliopsida; order Fabales; family Fabaceae; genus Trifolium; species Trifolium repens. Next base: position 15,954,932 of record CP125847.1, read on the forward strand.
GAATTCAAATTTTAAAAAATTCACCGTTGGATTGAAAGTTTATATCGAATAGATCATCTATGTTGAGTTTTACAAAAATCTAAAATCGTTTGGCATATTTTTGAGACACATAAAGATTAACGGTATTCAATAAAAACGCACAAACCGTTAATCTTGATGTGTCTCAATAACATATCAAACGATTTTAGATTTTTGTAAAACTCAACATAAATGATCTATACGATATAAACTTTCAATCCAAAGGTGGATTTTGTAAAATTTGAATCCGTTGAAGCGTTATTGAGCGGTGTAACATTACTCAAATGTTACACCGGTGTAATTTGATCCCTCCCCATATATATATATATAGGATCCGTAGACACCAAATACTTTGACACCAAATCTTACACCTTTTAATAACGTCTTAACCGATATAAATTTTATAAAATCCACCGTTAGATTGAAAGTTTATATCATATAGATCATTTATGTAAAGTTTAAGAAAAATTCAAAATCATTTGATATGTTATTGAGGTACATCAAAGTTAACGGTTTGCGTCATTTTTTAAATGTCATTGATCTTATATGTCTCAATAGCATATCAAATGATTTTGGATTTTTCTGAAACTTTACATAAATGATCTATATGATATAAACTTTCAATCCAACGGTGAATTTTATAAAATTTATATCGGTTAAGACGTTATTAAGAGGTGTAAGATTTGGTGTAAAACTATTTGGTGTCAACGGATCCTGACTCATATATATATATATATAGGGGAGGTATCAAATTACACCAGTGTAACATTTGAGTAATGTTACACCGCTCAATAACGCTTTAACGAATTCAAATTTTACAAAATTCACCGTTGGATTGAAAGTTTATATCATATAGATCGTCTATGTTGAGTTTTATAAAAATCTAAAATCGTTTGATATGTTATTGAGACACATCAAAATTAACGGTTTTTGCATTTTTATTGAATACCGTTAATCTTGAATTGTCTCAAAAACATATCAAACGATTTTAGATTTTTGTAAAACTCAACATAAATGATCTATACGATATAAACTTTCAATCCAACGGTGAATATTGTAAAATTTGAATTCATTAAAGCGTTATTGAGCGGTATAACATTACTCAAATGTTACACCGGTGTAATTTGATCTCTCCTCATATATACAAACAAAAATTATAAATTTTATTTATAATAATAACAAGTCCTGGTCGGCACAAAGTGCGACAACCAAAACAACAAAAGTCTACCGAAGTCAAAAAATCAAACACTAATTAGTCAATGCCCAAACAAACTAAAGGCTTGACGACCACAAATGAAAATTAACATCATTTATATATAATGTTGATATACTGAAATTTTAATATTTATTGATCTAGTATTTTGATTATATAATTGTTTATCTTTCCTTAAAATTATTAAAATATTTTTTTCCAATCTAAATAGTTTCTCAACACTTTTTTTTATACAATCTCAACACTTTTGTATCACCGATGTATTTTTTCTTTATTACTGATGGTCAAGCTTTTGTTCTCACTTATAAAACAAAAAAGGCAACAGAGTATTGAGCTTGTTTATTATTTTAAAGTTTTACTTTTATCCTATAACTGAGTGATTTAATTTATGGGGTCTCCCACATTTATCGAATTGGCTAACGTGAAACAGAAATAATTTGGAGCATCTAACAAAATTATAAGATAGATCACGGAATGGTAATAGATGGAAGAAAAAAAAATGGTGTAGGTTAGTATTGATTATGATTTTAATTATTTAAAAAAAAGGTTAGTTCACTTGAATATCCAAGTTTATAAATTTGGATTTTATATATGTTTTCTTAAGTTGTCCTTTTTTTTTAAAATTTCTTAGGTTGTTAATTTAATAGGTTGCATATATTAATAATTATATGGGTGTAAATTATAAATGTGGATGCACATCATTTAATAATATTTATCAAATTAACCCTTAACTTTCTAGTATAAAATAACCATATATCAATAATTTTTTGTCCAAAGTGAAAAGGTGCGGATTACTAATTTACATCCACATGTTTTTAAGTGGGTGTAAATTAACAATCCGCACCTAAAAATAATTAAATAGGGTACCAAATTCACTCTCTTCTAATAGGGCATTCAAAATTTCTGGATGGCCCTACTAGAACTTAAAAAAAAAGTCTTTTAAAATGGAACAATTTGTTGAATTTGTGGTATTTAGGGAGAAGAATAGAAGAAAATAATAAGAAATAGAAATATTATTGATATTGAACAAAATAGAATATTTATATATAATATTTACATACGAAATAGTATGATAGTACTTGGTATTTATAGCCAAGTGGATATATTTAAATCTAAACTAAATCCCTAAATTAGAACTTAGAATAAACAAACATAATCATAGAAATATTTTCTAAACAAACTAAAATATAAAAATAATGCATATCTTAAAAGATATTTTTCTATTCTAACACAATTAAAATTTTACAAAAAAAATCTTTTATGTTGAGATGAAGGTATTATAAGACATCCATTCATGATGACTTCAGTCTACAAAATTAGACACATGGGTATCGGTCTTAGCACATTTAGAGGGCCCTGTCTAAGGTGAGACGTGAGAGACCAACTTTTTTCTTTTCTTTTTTTTGCAAGTTGTTTTTGGACCTTAGATTAAAAAGTAGTACATAATATTATGATGCACTATCAGCATTGTATTATTTTTTATTTCTTTTTTTTTTTTTTATTCCTACAAAATAGAAACCTTTTAAGTTTAGTCCTTACTTAATTTTAATAGTATTTTTAGTCGTACAAATTTTTTCTTAGTTGTTTAAACCCTGTTAAAATAAAATTTATTTAATTAATCTTAAACTCTTAAATTTTTTTAATGATTTTTTACACACGTGTTTATCACTTTATAAAATACTCATTAACCAAAACTTATAACTTTTTAATGTGAGATCGTTGTACCCCGTTTTTTGATCTAAACTTTTGCATTTTTTCATTCTTCAGTCATATTTTCGATTCGAAATAATCGTTATTTTTTTCAAGAAATTTTGACAGAGAGGTATTTTTGCATTTTTTCATTCGTCAGTCGTCTAAGAATCTCATAGTCGTCTGATAGTGATTCAGTCGTCTAAGAATCTTATAGACGTCTATAAGCTAGCTTTTTTTTTACCTTAGATTAAAAAGTGGTACATGATATTATGATGCACTATCAGCATTGTATTATTTTTCATTTCTTTCATTTTTTTTATCCCTACAAAATAGAGACATTTTAAGTGGTCCTTACTTAATTTTATCCCTACTTAAATATCAATTATAAACGTCTATGAGATTCTTAGACGACTGAATCAATATTCTTGAACTTGCATATCTCGCATATTAGTATTTCCCATATTAATATTTCCCACTTAAATATCGGTTATAAACGTCTATGAGATTCTTATAGAACTCGATCACTCTTATCCCACTTAAATATCAATTATAAACGTCTATAAGATTCTTAAACGACTGAATCACTATTCTCAAACTTACATATCTCGCACATTAATATCTTCCACTTAAATATCAATTATAAACGTCTATGAGATTCTTAGATGACCGAATCACTCTTTTCGCACTTAAATATCTACCATATTAATATATTCCACTTAAATATCGATTATAAACGTCTATGAGATTCTTAGACGACTGAATCACTCTTTTCAGACTTAAATATCTCGCATATTAATATCTCCCACTTAAATATCGGTTATAAACGTCTATGAGATTCTTACACAATTCGATCACTCTCATCCCACTTAAATATCAATTATAAACGTCTATGAGATTCTTAGACGACTGAATCATTATTCTCAAACTTACGTATCTCGCACATTAATATCTTCCACTTAAATATCAATTATAAACGTCTATGAGATTCTTAGACGACTAAATCACTATTTCGCACTTAAATATCTCGCATATTAATATCTCCCACTTAAATATCGGTTATAAACATCTATGAGATTCTTATACGACTTGGTCACTCTTATTCCACTTAAATATCAATTATAAACGTCTATGAGATTCTTAGACGACTGAATCAATATTCTCGAACTTGCATATCTCGCATATTAGTATCTCCCACATTAATATCTCTCACTTGAATATCGGTTATAAACGTCAATGAGATTTTTACACAACTCGGTCACTCTTATCCCACTTAAATATCAATTATAAACGTCTATGAGATTCTTAGACGACTGAATCACTATTCTCAAACTTACATATCTCGCACATTAATATCTTCCACTTAAATATCAATTATAAACGTCTATGAGATTCTTAGACGACTGAATCACTATTTCACACTTAAATATCTCGTATATTAATATCTCCCACTTTAATATCGGCTATAAACATCTATGAGATTCTTATACGACTTGGTCACTCCTATTCCACTTAAATATCAATTATAAACGTCTATGAGATTCTTAGACGACTGAATCAATATTCTCGAACTTGTATATCTCGCATATTAGTATCTCCCACATTAATATCTCTCACTTAGATATCGGTTATAAACGTCAATGAGATTTTTACACAACTTGATCAGTCTTATCCCACTTAAATATCAATTATAAACGTCTATGAGATTCTTAGACGACTGAATCACTATTCTCAAACTTACGTATCTCGCACATTAATATTTTCTACTTAAATATCGATTATAAACGTCTATGAGATTCTTAGACGATTGAATCACTATTTCGCACTTAAATATCTCGCATATGAATATCTCCCACTTAAATATCAGTTATGAACATCTATGAGATTCTTATACGACTCGATCACTCTTATTCCACTTAAGTATCAATTATAAACGTCTATGAGATTTTTAGACGACTGAATCAATACTTTTGAACTTAAATATCTCGCACATTATTATATATATCCCACTTAGAAAATTAATTCCATCCCAAAATTATTTAATTGGGACGGAATTTGCCATAGATTTCTGTCACACACGATATTAATTAATAAACAAAAATATTTTATAATGTTTAGTTATTATTGTATATAATTTGTTTCCTTTTTTTATTTTTTCACAAAATCCAAAAATATGTCAATTTGATTCTTACCATTTAAAAAAGTCCCAAAATAATATGTTAAGTATTTTATTTTTTCCTTTTATAATTATTGCTATTATTATCATATATATTATTTCTCTCCTTTATTATTTACTTCATTTATCATTATTGTCCAAACCAAAATAATAAATAAATAAATATTATTGTCCAAACCAAAATAATAAATAAATAAATGAGGAGGGAGTATATATGGCTATTTCAAGAAAAAAACAATTCATTTTTATCTCCAACTCTCTCTCAGGCTCTCTAATCTCTCTTTGTCCGGCGCGGTGGTCGCCGGAGCCAGGAGGCGGCGCCACCGCGCCGGAACCCTAAACCACCCTCAAAATTCAACCTTTTTTAACCAAAAAAACTTTTTAAGCCTTTCTAAACCCGAATCCGAACTTAAAATTCCCAAAATCTTACCCAAACGGCCGGATCGGAGCGGTGGTGGTGGACAGATTTTTTTGTTTTTCGCCTCTGTTTCGTCTCTTCCTCTTCTTATTCTTTTTTTTCGATTTCTTTTTTTTGTTTTTGGATTGCTTCGGTTCTGGGTGGTTCGTGTGTGTTGGCTGATTTGGGTGTGTGTTAAAGTTTCTGAGTTTTTGTGTTTACGGATTGTTTGATTCGGATTTGATTGTTTATGGTTTGTGTTTGTGGAGATTTTCTGTTGTATGGGTTTAATGGTGGTTATCTGGTTACAATGATATTATTTTGTGATGGATTTGTGATTTTGGGATTGATTTCTGTTTGGATTCTGTGTTGATAAGGAGTTCCTGTTGGTACTGTGATGTTGTTCTTGATTGTTCGGTGATGGGTTTTGTTATGATATTGTTGAATGTTTCTGAGATGTTGAGAAAACAAGTTAGGATTTGAGGATTGTGGTTGCAGCGGCTCTGATATAAAAAATCCTCCCCTTTTGCTGGCTGAATTCATCTTTTCATGGTTGAAAAATTGAAACACAAATTTGGGAAAGAGACAAAGAAAAAAAAAAACAAAAAACCTGTGTTCCTGGACTGATGAATGTGAACCTGCTGTTGCTTGAACGTGATCCCATTTTTTTGATTTTTTTTAAATTAATAATAAATAAAATAATCATAATAATAATAACAATAAATAATAATAAAAACAGAAAAAATAATAATAATAATAATAAAATAATAATAATAATAATAATAATAATAATAATAATAATAATAAAAGGACAAAACAAACTACACAAAAATGAGGTATTTTAAAATACCTCTCTGCCGAAATTTTTGTTGAAACCTTACCAAATGAGGTATTTAAAATACCTCTCTGTCGAAATTTCTTGAAAAAAATAACGATTATTTTGAATTGAAAATATGACTGACGAATGAAAAAATGCAAAAATTTAGGTCAAAAAATGGGGTACAACAATCTCACATTAACAAATTATAAGTTTTGGTTAATGAGCATTTTATAAAGTGATAAACACGTGTGTAAAAAATCAATAAAAAATTTAAGATTAATTAAATAAATTTTATTTTAACAGGGTTTAAACAACGTATTAAGAAAAAATTTGTACGACTAAAAATACTATTAAAATTAAGTAAGGACTAAACTTAAAAGGTTTCTATTTTGTAGGAATAAAAAAAAAAATAAAATAATAATACAATGCTGATAGTGTATCATAATATCATGTACCACTTTTTAATCTAAGGTCCAAAAGCAACTTACACAAAAAAGAAAAAAAAAAGTTGATCTCTCATGGTGAGAGACCTATTTAGCTCTCTCACCCTAGGCAGATTTGTCACATAACAAAGTATACATACAACACATATTGTGTGTCAAAAAAAAAGTATACAACACATACAAATATAATTGTAGAGGAAGTTTTACTTAAAGCACAAACCTAAACTTAAATAAAAGAGGTTTAAGCGAAAAATTATTTAGTGACATATTTCATCTCTTTCTCTTTCTATTTTTTTCATTATTATGTGTGTGCTCCAATACCTTTTTTTATGTAGAAATACTTTTAATTAATACTATAATTGTATTTTTTTTCGAACGGCAAATATTTTATTAACCAAATTTCTACATAAGATGAATAAATACCGATAAAAAAAGAAATACATAAAAGGGTGCCGTATACAAGTGAAACACCGAAAATAAAAGCATGCAAGTCATCACAGAAGACACCAACCCAACCCAGACAGTTGCCACTTGACATTAACTTCTGATTTTGAAACAAAAATAAACAGCCCATTAGAGTCCAATAAAAAGTTCTGTGATGCAAGCAATGACACACCCGAGGATAATCAGTCGCCATCCAACTATGCAAGTATTTTACATTATTGCAACAATAATAATACTTGCACTATATAGTAGACGATTACAATTCCAAATTACGGTCGTAGATTTACTTGAAGAACTCCATAACCCAAAAATTATAGGTACAACATTCATATTTGATGCCACGAAATCCAGCTTTAGTTGCTAAATCCATGAATTCTTGCTCAGTTCGCTCTTTGCCTTGTGGAAAAAGATTCATCATGACAATATCCATTTGGGAGATAGATTTCCAAGCCGCTTCATTCTTTGGCATAATAGGTAGAAGTGCCTCCAAAACTATCACCTTCCCATAATCAGGAATAGCATCATAACAATTCTTCATAAGTTTTAAGCAACGTTCATCACTCCAATCATGAAGTATCCACTGTAAAATTTAGTCAAGCTATTAATATATATATATATATATATATATATATATATATATATATATTTATACATATTTATAAGGTTTAATTAGTCCGTAGGTCCCTTAAAGACATTTTTTGTTTCACTTTGATCATTTAAAGAAAATAAGTTCCACTTTGTTTCTTATTCATATCTCTATATAAGTCAATATGGTTATTTCCGTCTATTTTTTTTTTCTTCAGAAATCGTTAACTTCTTACAAGTGCCACGTAACAACCTATTTTGCCACATGTACAGAAGTTAATGATTTATGAAAAGAATGGACATAAATGATCATATTGACGGATGAAAATATCAATAAGGGATCAAAGTAGAATTTATTTTCTTTAAAGGAACAAAGTAAAACCAAAATAATCTTTAAAGAACCTGTAAACTAATTAAGCCTAGATTTCGTACTTCATATATTGTTCTCCTACCCAACAACCATGAACTACAATCCACATCCACTCACCTTCATAAAAATGGCATCACCATTGGGAATGCTTTCAAACATATCTCCGCCAATATGCTCCACTCCTGCCCACATTAAATATCTTTTACTTTTTGAAAAATAATGTTCGTGCTTAATTGAATTAATTCATGCAATATATGAAAGTAATTATTAAGTTCTTTGATTATAGTCCCTCTAAAATAGGACCCATAAAGATTAAAATGAATATTATACTAGAAAGACTAAATCAAAACCGGCGTTGGTGGTCCTGCTCCGGTGTCGGTGTCGCCGGAGATGGAGATGGTGATGGATCTGTGTTGGAGGGTGTTTCCGGCGCCGTTTTGGTGTTGGATTTGGTGCGTTGGTGTACGGGTGATGGATCAGGTGAATATGGCGGTGTTGGATCTGGCGTCGTCGGTGTGTGTGATGGTCTTGGTTTTTGTTCTGACGCGCCCGAAAGGGTGAGGTATGTAGACACTCCGTGTTGACGGATGTTGTTGTTTAATCGTACCTCCAGGACGTCTTAGTGTGGGATGGCTAATGCCGAGTGTGAGTGGATTCTCCCTGATACAAGAGTCTCTGACCATTTTCAAATCTGGTGAGATTTGCAGGACTCTTTTGAGTCGCTGAGGGGTGCTCAAATCTGTTGAGATTTGCAGGTCTCTGGTATCAGGTTGAACTCTACTGCATTAGGTGTTGACTGTCGGTTCGCTGCCTACCGGTGTCCCTCATCCTTCGACAATTGGGGCTGCTTTCTGGATCCTGATGGGCCGAGTAATTTTAATTCGAGTTCGGAAGTTAGTGTCTAGTGGTGTCTCCTAGGGTCGGGTAGGGTTTTCTCTGATGGGTTTGGTGAATCACTATTGGTGTACGGGTGGATTGGGGTGTTGATTAGGCGTTCTGTTATTTGGTAATTGTGTTATATCACGTTACCTTTCGTTGTATGTTTCTCAACAATTCCTTTCACTTCTTGTGGAGGAGTTGTTTTTTAATAAAATTTAGCCGATTCAAAAAAAAAAAAAACTAAATCAAAAGGAAAAAATTGTATACATATAGTGATAGTGATAAATATATATAGTTAAGTATAAGTGATATATTTGCTTGAATAAAAGACATATTTAAACTAAGCACTAGACTAATTGACAAAAAAAAAAAAAGTCCACTGACGGTGTAATATTTTTTTGCACATGCATCCAATCAAATCACGACATTTAAGCATTTGTTGAGATATTTTAGGAATAAATCTATTAAAGTGACACCTGCACCATGATGTGATTTGATTGGATGCATGTGTAAAAGTATTTTACACTGTCAATGCATAATAATTAATCTAAAAATTTATATACAGTTATTTTTTTTTGTTTTGAAAAACATAATTTTTATTTTTAGGGTTAAATAGTTGATACCCCCAGCAAAGTAGGTCGGTTTTGCGATACCCCCCCTGTAAAAATTTTTTTTAAAGATCCCCCCTTGCAGACTGAAGATTCTTTGGGATACCCCCCTGGAGTGACACCAATGCATGGAATCTCCACGTGGATATTTTTTTATTTTTTAATTATTTTTTTTGCCACGTGGCATTAAAAATTAAAAATTAATTTTTTATTATTTTTTTTGCCACGTGGTATTAAAATTTTAAAAAAAAAATTAAAAAAAAAAATTTTATAAAATTTTAAAATTTTTTTTTTTTCTGTTTTCTTTCTTTTTCTGTTTTTTTTTTTTTTATTTATATTAATTAATTTAAAAAAACAGTAAATATTAAATAAAAACATTAAAACTTATTATTAATTTTAAAAACTTAAATAAATTAAATAAATTGAGATTTTGAGATAATTCAATTGTATGATAATATCTTTGACGAATGATATTTTAAAATATTCTCCGATACGAATCAAAAAATATATTATAATAAAGAAATAGAGAGTTTGATCTAATTCAAACACATAACTTTAACGATTTATATCTTTTATTGTAGGATAATAAAAATTACAAAAAAATGATATCTTGAAAATGCTCTTTGAGACGAATCCAAAAACATCTTATAATAAGAAAACAGAGATACTGATCTAATTCAAATATATAACTTTAACGATTGATATATTTAATTGTATGATAATAAAAATTATAAAAAAATGATATCTTGAATATATTCTTAGAGACGAATCCAAAAACATATTATAATAAAGAAATAGAGATTTTGATTTAATTCAAACACATAACTTTAACGATTAATATCTTTATTTGTATGATAATAAAAATTATAAAAAAATGATGTCTTGAAAATACTCTTCGAGACGAATCCAAAAACATCTTATAATAAGAAAACGGGGTTTAGTAGCGGCCTAAATATCAAGTTGTGTTTGGAACCATAATTTTCTACTAATATGTTAATATATTAGTAGCAATCTAATTGGTTTCATTATCAATAATTTAGTAGCAGCATAATTTTTTATTAAGCATTTCAATTTCTGAGATTTATTACAAAACCCATTTCCTTTTTTTTTTGTTAAATGACATAGTTTCAGTTGGTGAAAAATTGAGATGAAGTATGAAATTTTTGAGAAATTATAGGGTATGAAAAATTTGGGAATTTGGGAAAATGTATGAAGATGAGAATTTGGGAATTAAGTGTATTAATTTGAATTTGTTTGGATTTTGAAGGTTTGTTGTTTGAGAAGAAAATGTATGAAGAAGAGAGAGATGATTATCCGTTCCAATCCCTTTTTTCCTTTTTTAATTTTTTTTTTAATTTTCAAAAGCCTATTATTTCTTTTTTAATTAATAAAAAAATAGAGAAATCAGAAAAAGCAAGGTGGGAAAAAAAAATCTTTTTTAATTAATTATTTTATTTCATTATGTTTTTATTTTTTATATAATTTAATTAAGTTTTTAAAATTAATAATAAGTTTTAATGTTTTTATTTAATATTTACTGTTTTTTTAAATTAATTAATATAAATAAAAAAAAAAGAAAACAGAAAAAGAAAGAAAACAGAAAAAAAAAAAAATTTAAAAATTTTTTTTTTATAAATTTTTTTAAATTTTTTTTTAAAAAATTTTTAATGCCACGTGGCAAAAAAAAAATAAAAAATTAATTTTTTTATTTTTTTTTAAATTTTTAATGCCACGTGGCAAAAAAAATAATTAAAAAATAAAAAATATCCACGTGGAGGTGCCACGTGGAGATTCCATGCATTGGTGTCACTCCAGGGGGGTATCCCAAAGAATCTTCAGTCTGCAAGGGGGATCTTTAAAAAAAAATTTTACAGGGGGTATCGCAAAACCGACCTACTTTGCAGGGGTATCAACTATTTAACCCTTATTTTTATATGCGTCAAAATACACACACAAACACATGTATGCCCGCCGCTAGTGGGTCTCTGAATGTGTGAAGAACAAACCAGGATAGGAAGGAGCATGTTGTATGACATGAGGCAAGTCGAAATTGATTCCCTGAATGTGAGTGTATTTTGAAGTTATCATATTAAGGTTTATTCCAAGGCCACCACCAACATCCACAAGACATTTTATGTCTTTAAAACCTTTGTAGCATTCAAGAATCTTCTTCATGACTATAGTTGTATGATTGCTCATTGCTTTATTAAAAGCTTGATTGAGCCTCGAGTCTAAGCTGGGAAGATCAAATAAAGGGCTGCCATGAACCCTGTTGAATGGAGTACCTCCTTCCTGAATTGCATCTTTAAGCTGGGACCTAATTAAGGATGAATACATTAATTTTTTCATAAAAATATATCATATAAAAATTGTGTATTATTTTGACGCATTACTTGACATCAAATTTTAAAAACAAATTGATTACGGGGTTGAGGGGGAGGGGGTTTAACAATCTAAATATGTGGTTATTAACTTTGAATAGATGATTTTTTTTAAGAGGCTAAAATATAATAGATTGAATAGATAATTACTTTTTTTTTTATAATGATCTAATTACACAAAGAGTAGAAGTTCTTCTGTTATTTTTTTTTTTGTTACTGTGTTAAATTATAGGTATGAAGTTTTCACCATCGTTATGGTGGGAGTAGGGATGTTGATTTGATGCTGTAGCTTTTCACACTGTTTTCACATAGTTTTAAATCGTGGTCGTTGATTATAGATCGAACGGTTCAGATCAATGAATTCATAAAATCACTTCAAACAATTTGGATCGTACGTTTCACATTGGACGGCTGTGATCTAAAACAGTGTCAAATTGTGGGAAATAAAACTTCAGGAAATCTGTTTCTGTGGGAGTAGTGAATCAAACTACTAACTACCTATTTAAGGGATTTACGATTTACCACTTGAATCAATTTATTATTGGGGTATTTTCTACGAAAAGTGTTATTTTGACACACTTTCTATACACAATATATACACAGGAGAGAGAAATCAAAGGAAAAAGAAGAGATGAAGAGGAAAAATATTACAAAACTGCCCCTATGTAGGTATTGTGTAAGAAAAAATGTGTCAAAATGATATTTTTCATTTTCTACATTTATATACTATGACAACGATAGACCATATATAATAATATAAAAAAAAAAACGATAGACCATGTTTATATACTACAATAAATCTTACCAAATAGAAAATCTTGCAATAAATGTTGGATTAAACTTTAAAAATGATAAATAAATAAATAAAATCAAATTTTTCTACGAAAACAAACAAGTTAAGTTTCTATGCAATAAATATTTAAAGGTGTTATTAACATAACTCAAGGGTCCGTTTGATATGATGGAAAGAAAGTGAGAGGAAAGAAAATTGCGAAAATCGATAAATGAATTTGGATGATAAAGTATACCAAATTCATTTATTGGTTTGCGTAATTTTCTTGCCTCTCACTTTCTCTTTATAGAAACAAACAGAGCATGAGTTGTCTAATACGAAATATAATTTCTTTTTTTTTATTTGGCCCAGAGGGCCGCCTAATGTATATTCTGTTCAACAATAGACCATATATATTATAATCAATGTTAGATTAAACTTTAAAAATGACAAATAAATAATAAAAATAAATTTCTAAAAAAAACAAATAAGCTTAAGATGTACTGTAGCATTTTAGAAGAAGGAGTAATGACTTACCAGCTAGCTAACATGATCTTATCATTATTCAAGGCAATCAAGGGTCCTAATGAAAACCCATCGACATTTGGAGCAAAAAAATTGGCAACAAGCGTCATGCAGTAGTGTCTCTGAAAGGAATGAGGTGCAATAAAACACTTAAGTACTGAGTGAGAGACAAGAAGAGCAAGAATGCGATCTAGCATTTTGGAAGCTTCGTCGGGATTGTTAATTTTGGAAAGACGGGAAACAATTTCATCGGCAGAGAGTCGAGCACCTTTACCAGCCTTTTGCAACACTTCAAATACTCCAAGCTCAATTGCAGATTGCAGTGCCATGGGAAATGCAATAGACGTTGAAAGCTGCATAGCATATGAGAAGCTTTCTTCTTCATCCTCTAGAATTTCTTGCTCTTCTTTATTCTCTATGCTCTCACTCATACACTCAACATTATTCTTTAAACTAGAAAGGCTGTCCATATTCACTTGAAAATAGTTTCTTACTCTCTTCTAATGTTTCTTGCGCTTTTATTCCATGTAGTCTTTATATATAATTTTTATCGAGAGATGCTAATTAGTGTATATGGACATTAATTAAGAGCGCATTTAGGCGTGTCATGGTGTCCGACACAACGTGTCGGTGTCTGACACTTGTATGACACTCGTACGACACGTGTCAGATAGTCAGATCGAAGTCCAAAAATACTCAATTTTTTCTTTACTTTGACACTCATTAATTGGATCAGTGTCCGACACGTGTAAGACTGTCCCCAATAAAATTGCTTCTTTGATTATACTCTCCTTAGATACATATCAGATATATCTACAAGTGTTAAAGATGTGTCGAAACAACAATATTAATCAATGAGAGATTGAAGACATTACATTTTGATTACAATATTTTTAACTTTTCAATAGTATATGAATAAATAAAGGTAAAATATTAATCATATATTGGTTTAAACTTTTGTACGAAATAACTTGCTCAACTTAAATTATGTATATATTTTAATTCACAATTTATATCTTTTATAAATATGTAGCGGTGTTGATATTCTATACTTTTTACATTAACAGTATCAATGTATCTATATTTGTATCGTGTCAGGTGTTCGTGTCGGAATCCGTAGAGATTAAGAATACAAATTTAAATTTTGTCAAAAAAAAAAAAGAATACAAATTTAAATACTTGTTGGATAGTGCTACATAGGCATAAGTTATGGTGCATAAGCCTTGTTTATGCACCGTGCATAAATACCCCATATTGTTTAGTGCGCCCCACAGATTGCTTAGCGCACACCCCAAATTTTTTATGCACCCTCCAAATTTTTAGCGCACCCCGCAAATTTCTAGCACACCCCCCAGATTTGTTTTTGTAATTTTGATTAATTGAATTTTAGTTTATTGATTATGGGTAATTTTCAGAGTATTATGTATGGTTAAATGGTTTAGTAGTTAGTGTTAAACTAAAATTATGCCAAAATAATTTTGTTGTGGAATGGTTTCAGAGATTTGTACTCCAAAACCATTTTACTGTGAAATGGTTTCAGAGATATGTACTCCAAAACCATTAGGTGTACTTAATAGTTTTTATGTTAATTGTGATAAATTAAACCATAATTATAGTACATGTTTTAGTATGTAATTTTTAAGAGGTCTATATTAGATGCATTGGAAGAATTTGAATGCCGCAATCAACAATCAACACCCATAATTGTATACAGTCAACAAAATTAGAAATATTATTTCATTAATATCAGACGATTTATATTTTAAAAAGAGAAAAAGGTATATGCACTGACAGTGTAAAATAATTTTACACAGTCAACCAATACCAACCATGTTTTCCGCCACGTCACCCCACTACACCCCACCTTCTTAATATGACATGGCAAAATGATGGTTTTTTACTGGCTGATCGTGTAAAACTATTTTACACCGTCAGTGCATCTCCATTAAACTCTTTTAAAAATTCAAAATCACATTAAAATTAAAACTATTTAAAATCGCTCATATGAGTCTAACATACTGCCTACCTGCAATATGACTACACATATCAACTACACTCAATCCATATATATATGAATTTGAAAACGACATATCCCAACATTACAAATCTCCATAGGAAGTGTTATTAACGGATTAATTAAGAGATTAGGACCAATTAAACTAACACATAAATTAATATGTAGCCATTCACCGACACATGTAACCATGTTATAACATGTGTGGTTATCTAAAAAACCAAAATGAAAATTAAAATAAAAAATACATTCATAGACAAGATAATAGTGATTAATTAGTAATTTGTCCTTCTTAATTTAGGTCAGTATAGTAGTTAGCAGAAGTACTGGCATTTCAAAGGAAACAAGAAAACATGTTGGTGACCGCATTCAGTTTCTTATCATATCACATTTATTAATATCACAGAGGTGAAGTCATGCATTTCTTGTTAATCATGTCCATGCATTATTCAAAAACAGTAGTTATTATATATATTAAAGTTTTCTTTTTATGCAGTAATTTTTCCTTTGTTATATATATAGTAATTTGCTAGCTAGCTAGTACACATTTTTTTATATATAATGATTTTTCTTTTTGACAAAATATATATTATGATTTTAACCACTTACAAATTATATTATCTTATAAGCAAGATTTATGATTATTATGATTAAAAAAGTAACATTTTTAAGAATTTGATAATAGTAAAAAAGGAATTGCAAACCCACCGTAATTAAGATTTTTCTTCACATGTTAAGCGTTTCAAAGAATTTTCATGGCTTACTATTAAAGTAATCCTCGAGTAGGTAGTAGGATATACTAGTCGTGTGCCTGTGCGTTGCATGGATCCACGCTAGAACGCCAAACCATATAAATCAAACATGTAAACATTAAGATATACCAAATTAGGACAACAAAGTATATAATATAAATAAAAGTTGAAATGCATACAAAGAGAGAATTTATAACATAAAATATTGCTCAGTTTGATAGAAAGCCTTATGCCCCCCAGACGTTGTTGGTGCAATTAATGTTGTACAGACACCTATGAAAGATGAGATCTTAAAATGAATGACATTGTTATTGGATGGTTTTGTAACACCAAATTTGAGAGTCACCCCCTCCGCTAAATTACGCACCCTACATATGGCTCCCCATTATCATTCCCAATTTCTAGATGACATTTCCACATAAACCCACACCAATCAATCAATGCTACATTAATGCTCTCCTTTGGTCCATACATATACTAATCAAAAGTTAAAGCATGAAATTAAAGTATCTATTTTTAGACATGGCAAACTAAACATAATCATTCAAATAATTTAGAGATAACACCAAATTAAGATAACAAAGTTTAAATTCATACAAACCAAAGATAGTATAGAAGAAGAAATAAAGCAATAAAGTATATGTTAAAATGTGTGTTGCACGGTTAGTCATCTGCCCGTGAATTAAAATTTTATCAGTAATAACTTATAATAGTTATTTTTAAATTTTTTACCAGAGATTAAAAATGTCAACTCTCCGTAAATTAAAGTTTTGTATCAATAATCGTTTGTAAGAGTGATTTTAAATTTTTTATTAGCAATAAAAATTGTTATCTCCAGTTGAATTTTAAAAAAATTTAGTAATAACTTATAATAGTGATTTTAAAATTTTTATTGCTAATAAAAAACAGTCATCTGCCCGTGAATCAAAATTTTATTAATAATAACTTATAATAGTTATTTTAATTTTTTTATTAAGATTAAAAATGTAATCTCTCCGTAAATTTAAATTTCTTATCAATAATAGTTTGTAATAGTGATTTTAAATTTTTTATCAGCAATAAAAATTGTCATCTCCCCGTAAATTTTTAAAAAAAATTAGTAATAACTTATAGTAGTGTTTTTAAAAAATTTATTGGCGATAAAAAATAGTCGTCTGCCCATGAATTAAAATTTTATTAGTAATAACTTATAATAGTTATTTTAAATGATTTATCAGAGATTAAAAATGTCATCTCTCCGTAAATTAAAATTTTGTATCAATAAAAGTTTGTAATAGTGATTTTCAATTTTTCTTAGGCAATAAAAATTGTCATATCCACGTGAATTTCAAAAAAATTAGTAATAACTTATAATAGTGATTTTAAAATTTTTATTGGCAACAAAAAATAGTCATTTGCCCGTGAATTAAAATTTTATTAGTAATAACTTATAATAGTTATTTTAAACTTTTTACCATTGATTAAAAATATCATCACTCCGTAAATTAAAATTTTGTATCAATAATTGTTTGTAATAGTGATTTTAAATTTTTTATCAGCAATAAAAATTGTTATCTCCATGTGAATTTTTAAAAAAATTTAGTAATAACTTATAATAATGATTTTAAAATTTTTATTGCTAATAAAAAACAGTCATCTGCCCGTGAATTAAAATTTTATTAATAATAACTTATAATAGTTATTTAAATTTGTTATTAAGATTAAAAATATCAACTCTCCGTAAATTTAAATTTCGTATCAATAATAGTTTGTTGTAGTGATTTTAAATTTTTTATCAACAATAAAAATTGTCATCTCCCATGAATTTTAAAAAAAATTAGTAATAACTTACAGTAGTGATTTTAAAATTTTATTGGCGATAAAAAATAGTCATCTGTCCGTGAATTAAAATTTTATTAGTAATAACTTATAATAGTTATTTTAATTTTTTTACCAAAGATTAAAAATGTCATCTCTTCTTAATGTTTTAAAAACCGTACCGATCACTGGTCAAACTGTATGATAGAACCGAAAAGCTCGGCCATATAACTTAGTCTCGATATAAAGTTAAGTATGGTTGAACCGGCGAACTCAATCTTTAAAAATATAAAGATACTTTTATTCAATAGTAAAAATATAATTTTCATAAAAAAATTCATATTCTAAGTTAAAGATATTTTATCTAAAAGCCAACGAAACTATATATTTTTCATAAAAAGTGAAAACTATGAAAACTATTACTATTAAAAAAATCTCCAAATAGAATTATAAATTAAATTATATTAATGAAAAGTTCACCAATAAAATCAAAACAACTATACACTATTGTGACAAAAAATAAATAAATAAACTATTACATCTCAAATAATGTACATCTAAAAAGAAAGACAGCACAACCTATAAAAAAAAAGGGACAGCTTTCTTAGTATATGATGACCAATGCAATTTCGCATGATGAGTATCTCAAGATTGTGGACAAAAGAACTGCTAAATCTATTTGAGAGTCTCTGAGATATAAATATGAAGGAAACAAACAAGTCAGAGAGGCTAAAGCAAACTAGTTAGTTCATCAGTATGAGTTGTTCAAGATGAAGGATGGAGAGGATATTGAAGCTACGTTTTCTAGGTTTCAAGTATTGGTCTCTGGACTTCAAGTATTGGACAAAAGTTATACTACTACAGATCATGTTAGAAAGATTCTCAGAAGCCTACCCCCAAAGTGGAGACCTAAGGTGACTGCTTTTCAAGAAGCTAAGGACTTGGATCTAGTATCTCTTGAAGACCTGATTAGTTCATTAAAAACTCATGAAATGGAGTTAATGACTGATGAGTCAACCAAGAAAATAAAAGGGATAGCCTTGAGCTCTAAGAGTTCATCAAAGGCTCTGAAAGCCAAGGTTATAGAATCTGAAGATGAAGCTTCTAAAGAGAGTCATGAAGTTGAGTCTGAAGATGAAGAAGAAATGGTGCTGACGGCTGCTAAGGTATCTCAATGGGCAAAACGAAGCAAGAATATGCAGGAAACTTTGGAAGTTCTTCCAAGAAAGTTGGTGCTGCTAAAGAGAAAAAGGAAGAACAAAACAAGTGCTTTAAATGCAACAAGCCTGGTCATTTCATTGCTGATTGTCCAGAAAATCAGAATAGATCATCCAAGAAAACTTCTAGCAAGGAAAAATACAAAAGTAAACTCAAAACGGGATTTCTTGCAACTTGGGAGGATCTAGATAAAGACTCAGACTCTGATGGAGATGAAGAAGTCAATCTGGCTCTGATGGCAACTACCTCTGATAAAGAAAACTCTGAGCATGAAGCAGATTCAGACTCAGAAGATGAAGATGAGGTACTTGCTCAACTCTCTAGAACTGATTTAATAAATTCTTTAAAAGATGCTTTAAAACTTGTTACAAAAAAGGCAGGGGAGTGTAAAGTCCTTAAAAAGGTCTATAACAATCTTACTGAAAAGGCAAACATAATAGTTGAAGAAAATGAGTCTCTTAAAAGTAGAAACACATTTCTTGAAACTCATTATGTTTATGATGATAAAGTTCCTCCAGAGCATGAATTTGCTCTTCAAGAACTTCTTATCAATGGCATGCAAAGAAGTAAGATAGCATCTTTAATTTATCATGTTAGTAGAAATAGAGGTGAAGGTCATGGATTCTCACGTTTTAAAGATAATCCATTATTTTCTAAACCTTCTAACATTGATAAAACTAAACCTAAGGCTATCGTTGATAAAAGTCAATCAGAAGTCAAAAGTGTATCAGACTCTGAAGAGACATCTAAGTCAGAAGTAAAAAAGTCAGAGGTTCTGAATGTTGAAAACCCAGAACCAAAGACTTCCAAACCTCAGACTAATGTCAAATCAAAAGAAGCTCTGATACACACTAAAGCTAAGTCTAAGAGTTATCCAAAGCCCAAAACATTTTCAAAAAGACCTGATAACTCTAGAACTTCTGAAAGATCTTTTAAACAAAGATCACCTAAGGCAATTAAGACTAACTCCAAAGGACCCATAAAAGTATGGGTACCAAAGTCTGAGATTGTATTTGCTTCAGATCTGCACTCTAAGAAAGCCAAAGCAGCAGTCCTGGTACCTGGACAGTGGTTGCTCACGACATATGACAGGAGGCATTGTGGGGTTTGGAGGAAAGCAAAAAGGGAAGATCATTGGGACAGGTACAGTTGGTAATTCTTCTTTATCTATCAATAATGTTTGGCTAGTTGAAGGCCTTAAACACAATCTACTGAGCATTAGTCAATTTTGTGACAGTGGATTTGTGGCGATGTTTGATAAAGATGCATGTACTGTAACTAGAGATTCTGATAAGTCTGTAGTGTTCAGAGGTCTAAGGAAAGGCAATGTTTATAAGGTAAATCTGTCAGAACTCACAGAGCAAAAGATAGTGTGTCTACTGTCTCTGAGTGATGAGAAATGGGTTTGGCACCAGCGCTTAGGACATGCTAACTGGAGATTAATCTCTAAACTCAGCAAACTAAGTTTGGTTAAAGGCCTACCCAATCTCAACTATCACTCAGATGCTCTGTGTGGTCCTTGTCAGATTGGGAAAATATCTAAAACCTCCTTTAAACCTAAAAACATTGTCTCTACTTCAAGACCTCTTGAATTGCTTCACATTGATTTGTTTGGTCCTGTAAGTACAGCCTCAATCAATGGGAAGAAATATGGACTTGTCATTGTTGATGATTACAGTAGATGGACATGGGTTAAATTCTTACGTGTAAAAGATGATGCATATGATGTGTTTAACATCTTCTGCACACAAGTACAGAGTGAGAAAAGTCTTAAGATTCTGAAAATCAGAAGTGATCATGGTGGTGAGTTTGAAAATGAACCATTTGCAACTTTCTGTGAAGACCATGGAATCATCCATGAGTTCTCTGCTCTTAGAATACCACAACAAAATGGTGTTGTAGAGAGAAAGAACAGATCTTTACAAGAGATGGCAAGAACCATGATGCATGAGACTAAACTTGCTAAGTACTTCTGGGCAGAAGCTGTGAATACAACATGTTATATTCAAAATAGGATCTATATTAGACCTATGTTGAATAAGACAACATATGAACTCTTTAAAGGAAGAAAACCCAACATCTCTTACTTTCATCAGTTTGGTTGTACTTGTTACATCTTAAACAATAAGGTCTATAAAAAGAAATTTGATGCCAAAGCTTGTAAGGGAATCTTTATAGGTTACTCTGAACGCTCAAAGGCATACAGAGTGTATAATTCTGAAACTAACACAGTGGAAGAATCTATACATGTAAGATTTGATGACAAAGAGCCTGACAATAAAACGTCAGAGCAATATGATAGTTATGCAGAAGTTCCATATCAATACAACTATTCAGAAGCTGAGAAAACATCAGAGGCAAATGAAACTTCAGAAGCTGAATTGGAAGTAACTCCTGAAGAAGCATCTCCCATTGAAGCATCTGAAGAACATGATGATGTCTCAGAAGATGAAATGCAAGGAAATGCTGAAGCCCCAAAAAGGAAGTTCAAATACAAATCATCACATCCAGAAGATCTTATTCTTGGAAACAAAGAAAGTCCAAGAAAAACAAGATCAGCTTATCAACAAAGTGATTCTCTGATGGGACTTATATCTATGATTGAACCCAAGAATGTTGATGAAGCCTTAACTGATGATGGATGGATAGTAGCAATGCAAGATGAACTTAATCAATTCCAAAGAAATGATGTATGAGACTTAGTACCGAGACCAACACACAAGAACATCATTGGAACCAAGTGGGTATTCAGAAATAAACTAAATGAACAAGGTGAAGTTGTTAGAAACAAAGCTAGACTTGTAGCACAAGGCTACAGTCAGCAAGAAGGCATTGACTTCACTGAAACATTTGCTCCAGTTGCAAGACTGGAAGCAATCAGGTTATTGCTATCTTATGCTGTTAATAATGGAATCACATTATATCAAATGGATGTTAAGAGTGCCTTTCTAAATGGTGTTATCACTGAAGAAGTGTCTGTCAAACAACCTCCAGGTTTTGAGGATCTAAAAAATCTTGAACATGTTTTTAAACTTAAGAAATCACTCTATGGTCTCAAACAAGCTCCAAGAGCTTGGTATGAAAGACTGAGTAATTTCCTTTTAGAAAATGGTTTTCAAAAAGGTCAGATTGACAATACACTATTCAGAAAGACAACTAAGAAAGACATCTTAATTATTCAAATATATGTGGATGATATAATTTTTGGTTCAACTAATGCTTCTCTATGCAAGAATTTCTCCAAGCTTATGCAGGATGAATTTGAAATGAGCATGATGGGTGAGCTAAATTTTTTCTTGGAATCCAAATCAACCAAGGAAAAGATGGCACTAACATTCATCAAAGCAATTATACAAAAGAGCTTCTGAAGAAGTTTAATCTTGAAGACTGTAAGATAATGTCAACACCCATGCACCCTACAAGCAGCTTAAGCAAGGAAGAAATTGGAAGCAAAGTAGATCAGAAGCTGTATAGAGGTATGATTGGTTCTTTACTCTATCTAACAGCTTCTAGACCTGATATTTTATATAGTGTATGCTTGTGTGCAAGATTCCAGTCAGATCCTAGAGAACCGCACTTAACTGCTGTTAAGAGGATCTTTAGATATCTGAAAGGAACTACTAATCTAGGACTTCTTTATAAAAAATCCCTAGATAGTAAGCTAGTTGGATTCTGTGATGCTGACTATGCTGGAGACAAGATTGAGAGAAAATCCACTAGTGGAAATTGCCAATTTATCGGTGAGAATCTCATATCTTGGGCTAGCAAGAGACAAACAACTATTGCTTTTTCTACAGCAGAAGCAGAATACATCTCAGCTGCTAAATGCTGCACACAGCTTCTCTGGATGAAATATCAGTTAGAGGATTATAACATAACTGAAAGTAGTATTCCACTCTATTGTGATAATACTGCTGTTATTCATCTATCTAAAAATCCAATCTTACATTCCAGAGCTAAGCATATTGAAATTAAACATCATTTTATAAGAGACCATGTTCAAAAAGGTACAATAAATATTCAATTCATTGATACTGATCATCAATGGGCTGATATATTTACTAAACCTTTAGCTATTGAACGATTTGATTTTATTAAAAAGAATTTGAACATGCATTTTATCTCTGAAGAAAACTAGCTCTGAGATGTAAAATAGAATCAGGGTCTGAAACTTCTTCAGAGTCTCTAACACCCAGAGCCTATAATGAGAAACTCTGAGTGAAGGAAGTTCTGAAGAATAACAGGTTCTGATGAGGTATTAGATACTGATGAGTCAGGCATTGAACTAAGCGGAAATGAAAAGTTTTGTACTAGTAAGTGTAAAACAGTTGTCAATACGCGTGTCAGTTTGTTATACTCCTCCTTGCACGTGTCTAGATTTTGATTGGATGGAGAACAGTTAATGATGAATTTACAGTTATACAATTTAAAATTAATTTTAAACTGTTCGCGCTGCCTCCCTTGGCTTATTTTCTCTGAGTGTGTATACTAGTTGCTATATATTGTCACTTCACTCACAAAGTACAATTTTTACACAAATCACTTCCTACACAAACCCTAAAACTCAGAATCGTCAAAATCTCTCATCATTCTCAACACTTTCTGCAATCATGACTGCTCAACCTACTCACGTCATTGTTCAAGAACCTTTCAACCCAGAACTTGTACCGGTAATCGATTTAAACTCTCGAGCTTCTTTCGTTAATCGTCCACCTTCAACTGACTGTGGTAGAGATGCTATGGAATTTCTTACTGAGAAGTTCGTAGACTTTGAAAGTTTGAAGGTTAATGGAATCGACATTTAGAGTCTATTTTATGATCAACAGTGGGGAAACTATTTTGATATGTTAAATGGGTTTGTCTACTACGACATTGTGAAGAACTTCTGGCATAAAGCTTATGTTTTTGATGAGTTCAATGCAAATGAAGAAGTTAGTAAGTTAGTAGCAAAGGATAAGACTCTGAGAGGCAAGACCAGAGTCCAATTGGGATTAAGACCATTCAAGGGAAAAGAAATTAGGTCTAACTTACTGGGTATTGATGTGTTGATTACCCAAGAACATGTGGCAAAGATTCTGGGTCTGGATAATAAAGGTCAAGATGTGAATGCGTACAAGTTGAAAAGTAAGTACACTGAGTCTATCAAAGAAGACCTTTTCCCTGCTGAAACAAAAGAAAAAGAATTTGGAAGAGCAAAGTTCATGAAGAAGGAATTCAACTTTGCCTTCAAGGTCGTTCTTGCTTCCATCATTCCCAGAGAAGGAGGAAAGGATACAATCTATGTACCACACAAGCACTTCTTATGGTTTTTGCATAAAAGAGTGAAGATTAATCTGGCTAGTTTGTTATTTGAGCACCTCTGCTCCTGCATCGTTGAGAATCAAACTAAGGCTGTAGCAACACTTCATCACCCCAGATTGATCTCTGAGATAATTTGTCAGACCAAGCTGATTGAGATTCTTAGGCAAAGGGAAAAGCTAAGAGTCTTTCAGACTGCCAAATTTGATGCCACTATTTTGGTCAACATGAAGCTAGTAAAGAAAGAGGATCTGATAAAGCCAGAAAATCCACTCAACACCATCTATGAGACATACTTCTGGTGTGATGGATTTCCCACTATTTCAGAGCATGATAATGAGGACGTTATCAAGAACTTTCTGGCGATGGTAAGAAGAGAAACTGGAAAAAGAGTTGACAGAAGTATGGTGGTGGGTGTGCCTGATTGGGATATCTTCAAGGGTCCTAAAGATATCACCAAGTCTAGAAAGAAGCCTATACTGGTAGAACAAGCTTTGCTTGAAGAAAGTGCTGAAGAGAGTAATGATGAAGGACAAGGAAATGGATCTGAGGAAGAAAGCATTGATGATAAGGTTGACAATGCTGCTGAAAGGTTAGCTGCTGAGGAAAAGGCCAAAGCTGAGGCAGAAGCTGCTGAATGGGCTATTGCTGCTAAGAAGGAAAAGAGAAGTAAGAAGAGGAATGAAAGGCCTCCTGCGTCTGAGGAAGACACACCTATCAAACCTCCTAAAAGAACAAAGTTCAGAGCCTCCAAGCCAAAAGGTAATGTCTCTGAAACTAATACTCGTAGCAATGTTATAGCTCAATCTCCACCCCCTTCCAGCTCAGCTCTTGACATGACAAAACCTATATCCATGGTGTTACCAAACCAAACCACTGAAATTAATCTTGTATCAAAAGATTCATCATCATCATTATCATCCTCATCCACCGAATCTGATATAACTCCTGGATTCATTGAAAGGATTCTGACCAAACCAACAAAGCCCAAATCTAAAAGAAAACCAAAACCAAAATCCAAACCAACATCCATGACCAAGGCATATGTCACTGATGACAATGCTGTGCTTGATAACCTTGTATCACACATATCTGGTGATGCATTTACATCTTCCAATCTCAACTCCCCAAACCACCCCATCAATAAATTTGTGTATGTTACTCATGAAACATCCACAGAACTACCCTTTCAAGAACCACCCATTCAAGAATCACCTGAACACACCAATGCTAAACCAGTTATTCAGGATGATATCATCACACATTCTGAACATCAAAATCCTTCACCAAAACAATCTGAACTACCTGAACAAACACCATCTGACAAATGTGATGACAACCATTCTGAAAATCAAGAGCATCAGATTCCCACTGAACCAACTCCTGTCGAAACCCAAAACATTGAGACACCTCCTTCAACACCTCTCATCTATGGTCCATTCTTCAAACCTTTGACCTTAGAAGAGCTTATCCTACCAATTGATGTTGCCCTACCTATTCTTGAGGACTATCTTAAAAATCAAATCAATATTGATGATGAACCAAAATCAACCTCTGAAGAATCAACCTTTGATGAACCTTCTATTGACCCGAGAAAAATAAAAATAATCCCTCTCAAAAGAAAAAGACCTGAACCCACCATTCCTTTCAACAGAAACCATCCCTTTTTCAATCCCATCTCTGAACCTAATCTTGAGCTCTTAGACATTGCTTTTAGTATTAGTCTTAAGAGATTCAAAAATATGGAGCAGGAAACATTTGTCTTTCCTTCAGATGTGGATGCTGAGATTAGGGACTTGGAAGACAAGTTCAGTGAGTCTCTGAGGCTCTTGGGGAATTATGTAAAGAGTAAGATTGAAGGAAGAGGCATGAATGCTCTGACCCAGATAATGCGTGCAGAAGAAATTTCTCATGCTCCTAGGCTTACTTTCTACAATCATGAAGAAGAGTGTCAACGTTTAGCAATGCTGGCTGCTGCTGTAAATGAAAGTATTAGAACATCTCTTGAAGCAGCTAAAAGGCTAAATGCAGAAGAGACTACATATGCTGGAGTAGTAATTGATGCTGAGCAGGCTAGGATAGCTGCTGAAGTAGAGAGAAAGAGGCTTGCTGATCAAGAAGCTCTCAAGTTGTTGGTGGATAGAGCTGTTCACATTGCTGTGATTGAAACTAACAAGATCAATGAGAATCAAGCAACTAAAGAGGATTGTATTATGCATGATCAGAACCTCAATGAGCCAGATTCTGACAAGGGTAAAGCTGCTATTGTTGATTCATCTCCTCCTAGATCTCCACCAAGACTTGTTCAAGGCTCTTCCTCATCTGCAATACCTTCAGCTATGCAACTGGCTCTGGATGAGATCAAGAGTGACTTAAGAGAAGAGCTGAGGAATGAAATGGATGAATTTAGGGCCGATATAAGAGAAGATATGAACATATCTGGTGCAGCCACTAATAAAAAGATAGATGAAATGATGGAACTCCTGCCGAAGCTTACTCAACAACAACCCAAACCTTAACCTTTATGTTTGAGCACTTGTTTGTATTCATGTGTTTATGTAATTTGTTTGGATAATTTCTCCTTGTTTAATTAAACTTCATATTATCCTTACTTGTGTGTTTGCGTATCTGAATGTGTGTTAATTTTTTTTGTTTTTCAAAATCTAAAATCATATTCTCTAATAATGTCTGGTACTCTTGTGGTTACTGGCCCTAGTGTGAGGTGTTGCAGAGCATCTCAGTTTTTAAACCAATATTCTAGGTTTTTGAAAAACCTAAGGGTCCCCCACATCAGTACTCCTGTTTACTCATGAAATAGCTTCTTAGTATTATCGCCTGTTTAACAGCGAGACACCAATACCGAATGAGGCGTGTCTGGTAACTGGTTTTCTGACATTTGGAAAGAGAATATAAAAGAAACATACTTAGAAAATAAAGAAATTAAAGCAAGAACTTTTTATTATTAATGAAAAGTCTTATTACATTGATAGTGAGAACACTACTTAGACTCTACGTCAGCAGCCTCTGGCTTATCTTTCTTAGGCTCTGCTTCAGCAGTGTTTGCATCAGAAAGATAGTCAAGCATGGCTTGGTGAGCGTCAGCTAGATACTCTGAGTAAGGTTTCTCAGGATCATATGTCCATAAGAACTCTTCATAGTCAGAGCCTATTGCATCAAGTTCAGACTCTGTCAAAACAATCTCTTGCTTATTTCTTTCATATTGCTGTTTGTTTCTTTTCAAGTGTGAAGTTTCAGCTTCCTTCTTGATCACCTGTTTTGATCCTGAAGCATTCTTCGCAGCTTGATTTTCCATTGTGTGCCTGTTTTGATATTCTTTGATTATTCCATGTGAATAAAATGAGAAGAATCAATTCCTTTTATAATGATTTCAAGCGCTCTTGTCTACATGGGAATCAACACAGTTCATTTAATGGACATAGTTGTAACCAATCTCTTGACTTGACTGTCTTGATTTCATGCATGTTTGACTCTGTTTTATTTCGTTTCTTGTTCTTTTTGAATAATGACAAAAGGGGGAGTAAGGATAAGCGTTAAAATTAATGTTAATTGATTTTTTAACTGCTAAAGAACTGAAACTGTTATATTCATATCAATTTCTATCCCTTCTGAACTGTCGTTATATGATTCATTCTGAACCTTATTGAAAGGGGAGAAAATTTTAGATTTGAAATACATTTTCGTAGATAAAATGAGAGAAGCTTGCAAACCTTCTCTGAATATTATCAGACTCTGAAGGAAGAGCTTACAAACCTCTGCCTCTGAGAGTCAAATATGAAAATTTATTTCAAATTAATAAGTTAACTCTTAAACTGTTTTAATTAATTATGGATAAGACTTAGGGGGAGCTTACAAACCTAACCCTATAGATTATCAGACTCAGGGGGAGATTGCAAATCTCTGAAACCTGAAGTCAACATAAATAATTAAATCAACAACAATTCAATTTTAATGTTTTAGTTTGTCATCATCAAAAAGGGGGAGATTGTTGGAACAAAGTGGGTCTGACATAAACCTCAAAGTTTTTAATTGGTTTTGATGATAACAAAGTATTAAAATTGCAATTGGTATTACTAATGATTGTTCTAGTGTGCAAAATTATAAGTTAAAATTCATTCAGAAGCACTACGAACAAAAGCAGAGAAGCCAAGCTAAGAAGCTCTGAAAGCCTATCGCTGATCATCAGAAGCTCAATATCCAAGATCAGAAGTCAGTAGCTCTGAAGATAAAAGCCAGACTCTGAGAAGCTCAGAAGCTGAAGACCTTAAGAAGCTACACTACAGACTCTGAAGCAAAGGGACTTTGCGTCACTCAAGAACTGACAGAATCAGAACCAATGATTGAAGAACAATCTTCTTTAGGACTCTGTCATATCCACAGGAAGGAATATTCGTTGATACAACGTTAACCTTATCCATAAGTGGAGCGCATTTGAGAGTTGTACGACTGTACTATTATTACTCAAAATGGTTGAGTGATATTTCAAATTGCAAGGTAGTGGAATTGGATTTCCTTGCCAAAGAAAGCAATGTACAACTATCAATTGTACGAGCAAATTCCAGCTGGCACCTTATCTCTCTGCAACGGTCATCACTCTCCATTGTAGTATAAATAGAAGACTCAAATGGAAGAAATGACTACTGTTCTATTACTGCGTTTAAGACTCTGAAACATTCTGACATTAAGTTTTCTATCTATCATTCTTAGTCTTAAGGCAAAACTGTGTTGTATTTTGTAAACACCTCTGATAGTATATCAAGTGTTCCTTAACATTCATTCTTATTCTTAAGTGTGTTTGAGAAGTCTCTTGTTAATTGTAACTTGAGCATTTGAGAAGTCTCTTGTTAGTTGTAACTTGAGCATTAGAGAAGTCTCTTGCTATTGTGCTTGAGCATCTTGTAATCTTATAAGATTTAGTTAGAAGCCCTTGGAAGTGCAAGGGGACTGGACGTACTCTCGTTTTGTGAGAGGAACCAGTATAAATTTCTGTGTCTTTCTTTCCCTCTCTCTGCCTCTTAACTTAATCCGCTGCAAACTTAGTTTTATTTGAGAAAAAGTTTTAACTTTTAAAACACAATTCAACCCCCCCCCCCCCCCCCCCCCCTCTTGTGTTTTTCCACCTTCACAAGCTTTATTGAGACAGACAACAATTATCAAAAGGATAAATGATGTGTGCTATGCAGAAAAGATCTAGTGTGAATATACCAGAAGGAAAGGTCTACAATTTAGTTGAACCGATAACCTTCTACATATGTAGACTGCCCAAACAAATGCTCAATTCTTCAAATTTTAGAAAAAGAATGTAACAACTACATTGCAAAAACAAAAAAGATATGGATTAGTTTGGTTTTTCTTCTTAAAAACCAAACTTCTATAGAAATCTCACAGTAAGGACAAAACAATCATATAGCAGTAGCATTATTTTCACTTTGCAACATTTGAAAGGATTTCACTCTGAATGATTCTTGAAATTTCAAATCCTTTTAGATAAGTAAGGATTTGAAATACTAATAGAAATGTTTTAATTGGAGTTAGTAGTGAGTTGTAGAATTATGAAACATATGAAGGTAATCTATTCACCACTATTACAAAAAAAAAGGATCAACCAACAATGTTCATAAAAAACCATCATGAAACAATATAGGAAAATTGAAAAGAAAGGTGTGTTCCAACAATGTTCACCAATTTAAGAATTCTCACCTCAAACAAAAGAAACTGAAAAGTGAAATGCACTCATCAAGGAACGACATTGTGATGGTTCGTTAATTTATGTTAGCTTCCATATCCTAAATTTTTCCACAGCTTCATCAACAATTCTAGGTTTGACATCAGGTAATTAAACTTCGAGAATCATTATTCTACAAATAAAAGAGTAGTACATGATTAAATACAACCCCTGAAATAACAATTGGTGGAAAGAAACTCAATAACAATTGAAAACCTGAACAAATTTAGAAAATAAAACCATCAAGATCTTAGTGTAATGTTTCTAACTGAGGAATGGTTAGAGAACATATCTGAAGAAGCAAAATTAGAAGAACGGAAATGAAGATTTAAGAGAAATCGCTATTATACCTCATAACTTCAATGCAATAGAACCGAATCCGAAATCAAACCCCTCACTGCAGTGCAAGGAAACTAATTAAAATCTAAAACAACATCTCAATTTTTTCAAAGTCCAAAGTAAATCTAAAGAGTATTAAGTAGTGATTACCAAAATGCCCAAAACAAAAAATTCTCCTTAGACCAGCAGCAATGGCCATAAGGGAAGAAAGACTATCCTTTGATAGATAATTATCCTTCATTAATGAAGGTGATCTGCAATTGAGAGTAAAAATATTAAATAAGAAAGAAACTTAAATAGTAGCAAGAAATTTATATCATTATTAGAAAGAAATTTATATCACAAAATTCAAACCCAAAATAAAACAAAAATCATATATCACAAAAAATTGTCATACACTATTAGAATAAAATCCAAATAAAGCAAAAATCATATATTAACAAACATTATCATATATCAGAGGACAAATACAAAATGAAATAAAAATAAAATTCATAATTTCTTAATCACTACCATTATCATAAACCAGATTCAGTTAAAGTAGTTAAAATTCGAGGATTGATGAAACAAATTACCAAGAACAATTTCAAATGATGATTTATGGGGTAACCCTAACTTCAACACCTGAAATGAACAGAACAAAAGAAGAAAGAAAACTTCAATGGAAGAGAACAAAAGAAGAAGAAAGAACAGAACAAAAGAAGAAGAAATTAATTAATAACCAAATTGCTTGTTGAAATTAATTAATTTAGGCTTGGAAGAAGCTTCTTGGAAGGAATCCTGCAATTTTACAGACCAATGCATGTAAGGAAAAAAGAATATTTGCTTTTCCAATAAAGAATTAGTCAAAACAGTAGTAATATCCATGTGGAACTATCTCTTTGACATAAAAAGTGTGACCAATGAAAGCAATTGAGAAGAAATGATGAAAGGAGGTGCTCTACTATGCAGCATTTGGTGATACAGTAAAATGAAAGAAATTGCATTTGTTGGAACAGTAGCTGTGCCACATAGATAGTGTTGTGGACACCAATTTGAGAACATGTGATCTAACAATTGGACAAAGCTAAAATAGGGTTTAAGTGGCATCCATGTGGACCATAGAAAGACACTTGTTGAGAGGCTATTGCTCCACATAGGAAAACGACATCACCATGACATAATGTATGACATATGGTGTTAGGGTTTTGGGGTTGGAATAGTGAAAGTCCTACCAACTTTTAGTATATTAAGATAAGATAAGATAAGATTAAGAAGATAAGAAGATTAGAGTAATTTTTTGAAGAATCATGTTTTTTTTCAAGAAGAGTTATGTCATATTGGTTGATGATAATAGTAAATTTATTACACTACTTATTGAATAATTAGAGTGCAGTATCCGAGACTATTCCAAGTCTCGGAGCAAAGTAATAGTAAGGTGAGAGAGAGATGGTCGGGCACCTCGGTGGATGAGGAGTGGGTGTGAGACCTAAAATGGAGGAGGAATTTATTTGTTTGAGAGGCAGATCTGCTGGATGACATCATTGAGGAAGATCTAATTTAAATTTAAATACTTGTTGGGTAGTGCTACATAGGTATAAGTTATGGTGCATAAGCCTTGTTTATGCACCGTGCATAAATACCCCATATTGTTTAGTGGCCCCCCAAGATTTCTAGCGCGCCCCCCAGATTGCTTAGCGCACCACCCAAATTTTTAATGCACCCTCCAAATTTTTAGCGCACCCCCCAAATTTCTAGCGCACCCCCCAGATTTTTTATTTTTTTTATAATTTTGATTAATTGAAATTTAGTTTATTGTTTATGGGTAATTTTCAGAGTAATATGTATGGTTAAATGGTTTAGTAGTTAGTTTTAAACTAAAATCATGCCAAAACCATTTTGTTGTGGAATGGTTTCAGAGGTTTGTACTCCAAAACCATTTTTCTTTGGAATGGTTTCAGAGATATGTACTCCAAAACCATTAGATATAGTTAATCATGCCAAAACCATTTTGCCGTGGAATGGTTTCAGAGATTTGTACTCCATAACCATTTTGCTGTGGAATGGTTTCAGGGATATGTACTCCAAAACCATTAGATGTACTTAATCATGCCAAAATCATTTTGATGTGGAATGGTTTTAGAGAGTTGTACTTCAAAACCACTAGATGTACTTAATAGTTTTTATGTTAATTAAATTAAACCATAATTATAGTACATGTTTTAGTATGTAATTTTAAATGAAAATATGGCTATATAACCATCCAACACAATTAATTGAAAATGAGTTCTTATATAATATGTAATTCAAAGGAACAAAAGTAATTATTTAATTGAAAATGGGGAGCGTGCTAGATATTTGGAGGGTGCGCTAGAAATCTAGGGGGTACGCTAGAAATCTGAGGGGTACGCTAGAAAGTTGGGGGTGCGCTAGAAATCTGGGAGGTACG
This sequence comes from Trifolium repens, assembly GCA_030408175.1. Lineage (NCBI taxonomy): Eukaryota > Viridiplantae > Streptophyta > Magnoliopsida > Fabales > Fabaceae > Trifolium > Trifolium repens. The sequence goes on from CP125847.1 coordinate 15,987,841, forward strand.
CTTGAAATCTGGGGGGTACGCTAGAAATCTGGGGGGTGTGCTAGAAATTTGGGAGGTACGCTAGAAATCTGGAGGGTGCGCTAAGCAATTTTCATCATTTATGCATGGTGCATAAGGAAAAAGCTTATGCACGATAACCACTCCCGTGCTACATATAGCAAAAAAAATTATCCCAATCTTTTCCGAACAAATCTAATTGGTTAATAGCTATACTACACTGATTTGGACAGCAGCGGCAGCCTCTACTGCAGTTCCTCTGCTGAATCCTAACTGCAACCTTTGTTTTCTGTATCGTTTCTGCAATAATTTTAATATACAGAGAAAACATTTGCAAAGAATTGTTATTGGACCTCAATTGATGAAAAGCACCACCGCCGCCCACCTCTTCCACCGTAGCAGCAACATTTTTACATAATACAAAGAAATATTATATCATAGCCAATAATAAATTGATACAACCACGAATTTAGTTTAATTTGTAGAGACCTCCCATATTCGAACTTTGTACATTTCACCTATTTACCTTTAAGGTGAAATTTTTGACTACTAAATTATTCGAAAAATAAATAAATTGATACTCTTAAACAAATGGTCAGATGTTTAATATCTAATTATCGCGTTGAAAGAACCATCTTTTGTGCCCTATACATATCTTCTCCTATAGAAATTAATCATTGATTTACCATTTGTACATGGCGGCCAAATGTTTCGTGTACAAGTGAGACAAGTCGCACAAAATTATTTTTATTATTAAATTAATAAATCTCACTTTTGAATAAGTGAGATATGATATGACATATTTAATCCAATATAGGGATGACAAATATTTAACTCATACCCAGTGAATACTCGCAAAAAATATCTACAATGTGTATGATAAAAATCCGCATTTTAGGAACAGACACAAGTATGGATAATTACCCGAAAAATAAACGGATACAAATGTAGGTATGGATACCTTAGTAACCATCTTATCCCATACCCTCATAATATTTATTTATTTATTTATTTTATTTATATTAATATTAATATATAATTATACATGTATATCAATTTGAAAAAATAAAATACTATTAGACATTTTTAATAAAATTGTTTAGTTATAACATAATGCAAATACAATGTGAATATGTCAACAGAGAAATGAACTTAAAAACATAAAGTTACTAATAATTTTATTTATAATTTTCATGAGTCAACATTAAAGTCTTTGAATTTTTTAATTATATTAAAATAATATAATATTTTATAATTGATCAATTTATTTTTAGCAAAAAATACGGATAACGAATATGAGTGGGGTTCTAATTGGACCGGTTTAGACTGATTTTTAATAAATCCAATATTCGAACCAATAAATTCTTAATTGGTTCAATTTGGTTCGATTTTTTATATTCTTTTAAAAATAAAATCAAACCAAACTAATACAACATGGGTATAGTACCTAAGTATCCATAGGAATCCTAATACCCTACTATAACACTACCAAACCATGCCACCCCTAATCATAATACCCTACTATAACACTACCAATTTTGATCCCTAATTCAATAACAAAACTTACTTTTTTTTTGTTATAATAACAAAACTTATTAATTTAATTGTCAAAATAAATTTGTGTATGATGAATGAATTATCTTAGTTTCTTATTAGGCAAAGCCGTACCTACAACATCTATGAAGTACTGATACTTCTATGAATATGCGTATCACGGTATCCGACATTTGTATAACACTCATATGATATGTGTCGGATAAATATCCAAAAAAATTATTTTTTCCTTCATTCTATACTCCTTAAATCGATGTCCGATACTTATAATTAAGACACTCGTACACCCCTGTCGGTTAGTGCCACCAAAAAATTATTATTTTTCTTTGCTTGTATTCTCCTTAAATATATTTACAAGATTAAAATTGCGTCGAAACAATAATGCTGATCAATATGAGATTGAAAAAATTTCATTTTGATTACATTATTTTTAGCTTTTCGATATTAGATAGATGAATAAAAATGAAATGTACTATCCTATATTTCTTAAAAAAAATTAATAAAAAACTTGTTCAATTTAGATGACATGTATATATTTTAATTTTAAATATTTTATAAATATGTAACGGTATAAATATTCTATATTTTTTTACATTAGTGGTATCAAGTGTCCGTGTCTAATATCCATGTCCATGTTCATATTGTGTCACGGTGTACGTATCCAGTGATAAGACAACATTATTGAGTTATTTGTTATTTTGAGAGTGTGTTTCACGGTTTAACTGTCCGGTTCATTTCCGGTTTAAAAAAATAAATTAGAAATCTCTGAAACACCTCCCTTTTCCCGGATTCTCCTCCTCGATCGTCTCCCTCTCTAGGAAGCGGAGATCTAATCTATATCTCCTTCTTCTTCATGAGATGTTAGATGGATATGTATTTGCTTTTCTTTTGCTTCTTTCATGTACTCTTACCATAATTGATGCAAGTCCCGGTGACGCTGATCCGCGTTATAGGTAAACAAACCCTTCCCTCTTCGTATCATACATCTTATAACTTATAAGTGTTGTTGTTAGGGATGAATGAAAGTGTTTGGTTGATACATACATAATTTAAGATTTTAAGATTCTAATTTGAAAATTTGGGGTTTTGCTGAACTCGTGATAAGTAGGTAGGTTGAAGTTGAATATTTTAACTTAAGGTCGTGTTTCATAAACAGTTTAATTAAGTGTTTATCACATAAGTGCTTATGTATATACTATTTAAATAAGATATAAACTACCCATTGTTAGTTGGTCCAGTGATGATTGACGCTGAACATGGCAAGGTGAACCTCAATTCGATCCCCCACAACTGCGATCGGAAGGGGGCTGAAACCACTCGATGCCAAAACTGACCCCCGAACCAGATTAAACTGGTTGTGAAAGCCAAAAAAAAAATATAAACTGCTTTCATAAGCTATAGTAGAGTTTATGGAAATAAGTTGAAAACAACTTATGGATGCTCATATCATAAGCTGTTTCCAATCAATAATCTCAAATAAACAAATTAAAACACGTCCTAATTTTATTTCATGTTTGCTTTGATTATCAGGGGTTGTATAAGACAATGCCAGGAAACTGGATGTGTTGGGCCAAAATGCTTTCCGCAATGTACTTTTTCGTCAGATGGTGAACTTGTTGGTCGTCCATGGTACATGCAAGAACCCCTATATTTACAATGGAAAAAGTGGGATTGTCAAAGTGACTGCCGATACCATTGCATGCTTGATAGAGAGAAAGCAAACGAATTACTTAACCTTGGCCCGGTCAAGTATCATGGTAAATGGCCGTTCAAGCGTATTTATGGGATGCAGGTTTGTAGCCATAGAAGCTATTCACTTTATGCTTTCATTTGATGTCTGTTTTGTGTCTACAGAACCTATGCAGTGTTGTTCAAATTTTGCTACACTATGGCTCTGTTTGGTAAAAATAGCGGATAGCTGATAAGCTAGCTTATAGCGAATAAGCTAGCTGATTGAACTTGTAGTGTTTGGTAAAATTAGCGGTTGAACTAGCTTATAAGTATGAAATGACATAAAAAAGATATGTTTAATTAATATTTAATTTTTTTCAAGTAAGATGATAGGGGTAAAATTGGAAGAAAATATAATAAGCTATAAGCTCATAAGCTACTTGAAATAACATTTGGAAAATAAGCTATAAGCTAGTAAAATAAGCTATAAGCTCTTTTTAAAAAACTGTTACCAAACAGAGCTTTTAGCTTATAAGCTAAAAGTTATAAGCTAAAAGCTATAAGCTAGCTTATTTGGTTTACCAAACAGAGCCTATAGCACCACTATTGCTTCTGTTTAGAATACATTGTACTAAATTGTCTATCACAAAAAAATATCGGTTTGTTCAAATTCCGCTATGCGGTTGAGCTATAGCCTCTATTTAACAACACTGGTTCAGTGACTACAAAACCTTTTGTTTAAACTACCAGAACCAGAACTAATGTGCTGTACTCTTTTATTTAGGAGCCTGCCTCGGTGGCTTTCTCAGCTCTCAATCTTGCAATGCATTTTCACGGTTGGGTCTCCTTTTTCATTCTTTTGTACTATAACTTGCCTCTTAAAGACGGGAAGAAGTCATATTATGAGTATGCTAGTTTGTGGCATATCTACGCGTTCTTATCACTTAACTCTTGGCTCTGGAGTGCTGTTTTCCACAGTAGGTAAGTTACATATGCATATATTTTCAATAGTTTGTACTCGGTCTAAGTATCATTGTGTGTTTAGCATGTCATTTTGATTTAGTTATTCTAAGGCACTGATTTTAGGGCATGTCTATGCTGATTATTGTTGAGGTGATACTTTTTAGTTCCTTAGTGGGTGTTTGAAGTCAGATGATGTGACTCAAATTGAATCACAATGTATGTATATATGCTGTATTAATACAGAATCTATTTGTTATGTGAGTTTTTAGCACATTAAAATTTATGAATGAATGTTTTTGCTAGGAAAATTAAGGCCTTACTTAAAATTAGTTATGTGTGGACAATAATATACGGTTAAGTTTAGCTAAAGCAAATGCTGACTATCTTCCCAACTATGTTAATACTCCTAGCGTGTTAAAAAAATTATCTAGTTTTTGTAAAATTCAATCTGAACCATGAAAAAGGAATGAAACATGTGCCATTATCTGTTGAATATAGCAATATTTGAAGCATAAACTTTCATTGTCTCTTCCGCCTGTTGTCCTGCAGAGATGTCGATCTAACGGAAAAACTAGACTACTCATCTGCAGTGGTTCTCCTTGGATACTCCCTCATTTTAGCGATCTTACGATCCTTCAATGTTAGGGATGAAGCTACCAGAGTTATGGTTTCTGCTCCGTTGATTGCTTTTGTGATCACCCATGTTATGTACATCAACTTCTACAAACTAGATTATGGTATGTCCTGTCATATAATTTTTTATCCTTATTGGTTAGGCTGGGATATTAATTTAGGGTCAATGTAATCTTTGAGTAAAACTTACCTTAAGCTTTGTGATAGTCATCTATAATTAACTTGTGATTTGTGCTTCAGTACCGAGATTATTAACAAGACTGTTAACATATCTTAATGTCCTGTTTTGATAAACTTCTTAATTAAGCACTTATATAATAAGTGCTTATGTATGAGCTATTTATATAACTAAAGATATAATGAAGTCAAGCTCTCTTCAGATAAGCTTGTATGTTATTTTAATTTTCTTTTTTTGGAATGGCATTCTTTTCAGATAAGCTATAAGCTATTTTCATAAGCTATGCTGGAGAGCTTATGAAAATAAGTTGAAAAAAGCTTATGGACATGTCATAAGCTATTTCTATAAGCTCTCCCACACAATCTCACAAGTGCTTTATGACAGTAGATAGGTTCAAATAAACCAATCGAAACTGATCCTGTTGTCATTTATCTATTTATTTCCATTTATTTTCTCATTTTGTGATGATTTTTATGGAATTCTCGATTGGATTGTACAGGGTGGAATATGATAGTTTGTGTAGTGATGGCCGTGGCACAACTTACCATCTGGGCAGTTTGGGCAGGTGTTAGTCGCCATCCTTCACGTTGGAAGTTATGGCTGGTTGTTATTGCTGGGGGACTCGCAATGCTCCTAGAAATATATGATTTCCCTCCGTATGAAGGACTTCTCGATGCACATGCTATTTGGCATGCCACCACTATTCCTTTAACTTACATTTGGTGGAGTTTTATCAGGGATGATGCCAAGTTTAGAACAGCTAAATTTCATAAGAAGGACAAGTAACTTGTAATCCTTTAACTCACATAAGTGCTTATATATGTGTCATTATTGTAGATTGTAGTTGCTCGGTTTTATATTCTATTTTGGTGAATGCTGGTTTTGACATTTTTGACTGATTTAAAAGATCATTTCAAGATTTCTCTTCATGTTTTCTGTTTTCTTTTCATCTTTATTAAATGTATGCAAAATCTTCATACTTTTGATAACAGTCTAATGATCCCATTTTGATTTTAATTGTGTTTAGCTCGAAGCTGTGTTGTTTTGACACTTCAAATTGATAAAACTTGTGTGATAACCAAACTGAATGAGTTTAAATTTTAAAAGCTTTGCTTGGCTTTAGTGCAGATGCTAGTGGTGATCAAACTAAATATGCGGTGAACCATGAACTAGGATTAACCTGCGATGTTGTTGTTATGTTTTTAGTCATTAAATTTTTTAATATATTCATAATAATTGATATTTAACATTTTTTTGGTTGCTGCCATGAAATTTACCATTTTTTACTAATTCATGATATGTATTTGTCCCGCCAATAACCATTGTATTTAATGATTCCACATAAACCCAAAAAAAGGGTGAAAAAGGATAAATGATGAGCAGTTGTTAAAAGCCACAATTTAGACTTTCTTGAGTCTACATCTCTCAGTATATCTGCATATCCATACCTAATGAACATTAAATATCCATTGCTAAAAACACAAACAATTTTTGACAGTTTCTAACAGATACCTTGTATTTATTTCATAGTATTCCAATACTCCTTTTTATGGTTCAATAGGAAGTACTAAAAAAACTCCTTAGGTATAAGCAATGTATAAGGAGTATCAAAAAGATATCTCCAGGAAGATTTGCACTACTGGGAGATATCTTCCGGTAAGATTTGCACTATCGAAAGATATCTTTCAGTAGATAGAAGGACATGGAAATTCTGATCAATTTAGAGGGTAAATCCAGTCTAGAATGCAACTTCCAAATCAATTTTACATGAACACAATTTAAAATTTATCTTCCGAACCATGGCCACTGACCACTGAGTGACTGAGCTACAACAACAGTAGTGAATAATACCAGTGTCAAATCATATCTATAAGAATAATCAATCTAGAAGAAGAAAGAAAATGTATAAGCTAGTATTTAGTCTAAAAAAATTAAGAGAATGATTTGGCAGTTAAATAAAAGTCATTTGACGTCTCAAAAACGTAATTGGACTTCGAGTAGAGAAAGACCAAAGAAACAGATTAGAAACCAAAATCGTCCTTCTATAGTAGTAAGAAAGGAATCAAAGCTCAACAACAACTATGAAGGTTAGAAAAATGTTGGACATGAATGACACGAACAACTAGGAATCATAATCAAACACACCAGATGAAGAAAACTGAAGCTCACATCCTCTCACTTATGACTGTTGACTGTTCATGGTTCGGTTCACAGAGAAAACAGAACCGAACTGTCACAACAGTTCTATATAAGTGAACTGAACTGTCAGTAATTTGTCACGAACTGAACTGTACTGTTATAACAGTTCAGTGAACCGGTTCAATACTTCCGAACCGAACAAAAATTGAAAAATTGAACAAATGTTGATGGTGGAAAACTGAAACAGCTGAAAATAGGAAAGATTCACATTATTTCTAAAAGCATAGGTATCGAACTGTCATAACTCATAACAGTTCTATAAAGTAGCTAGGTACCTCAATTTATATTTGGAAGCATATATAGGAATGAAAGATCCACTGTTTCTGTTATGACCGCTTATAGCTATTGTTGTTGCCAACAAATCACAACATAGCAATGAAAGGTAGAAGCTGCACATGCTATACTTAATTACAACCGAACCATTTATATTTTTCGTTTTCAATTTCTGGTTCTGAACTTTCAGTGGATTCATAGATATATAGTTCTAAAGCTTGATAATGGTGGTTCATGAAGACTAAGTGAACATCAGGTCATATACTTGCGAATTGTTTGAGAAGAAAACTAAACCATGAATTGTTGATTTGGGTTTGTGTTTGTGAATTATTTTTTTCCAGTTTAATTCTCACAGTCCAGTAAACATTCTTAGCAGTTTGGTATAGTTCGAGAACTGTACTTTAAATATTGGTTCAGTTTGTGAACTGCTACAATGGTTCAGTTATTTTCAGTTGAGTTCGGTATAGTTTGGCGGTTCAGTTCGGTTCGGCAGTTATTTTGGCCACTCCTACTCACACTCATTGTTGTGCGGGAAGAGAAAGAAATCCAAAAATGTAGGACCAAAAAAGGAGAGACCCATTGAAGGATGCATTGGGGTGGTAGTGGTTTGGAAGATAAATTATAAAGGTGTCCATGTGAAATTGGTCAGGAACTTAACTTTCGAACTGAGTTTAAGGGTAAAAACAAAATTTTGGGGAGGCTCTAGGAGCTACTTGCGGCATCTAAAGAGAATTTTTTTTCTTTCTTCCTGTTTTTAAGTGAGTTAGACGGGGTAGACCAATTTAAGATACTGATACTGAAACGTCAGCTCAACCTATCAAAATGGGTGGTTAAACGTCAAGTTAAAAGGGAGGATTTTTAATAATTTATGTCTAGTTCAAAAGAAGAGAGGGGAGCGTGAGAGGGATATTTTAATATATGTTTGGTTTACGATTATCTTTTTATCCTTATAAATCTTTATAAATATGAAAACTCAATAGATATGAAAATTCAACAAATCAAGTTATTTGTTGATAGCAATTTTTGATAATCTATCTAACCTAATAAAATATTTATAAAATTAAACTCTACACATAAAATTCAACATAGAATAAACATAAAGCAAAAGAAAAAAACTAAATAAAATAGAATACACAACAAAAATTGTAACAAAATGAATTCATAACAAAAAGAAATTTGCAGAGTATTATGTAATAAAAATTGCAAGCATGACAGTATTGCGGTAAGAACATGAAGAAACAACAAAATTTGGGGGAAGTAAAAAATAAGTATTGGAGAGATTTTCTCCTTATTTTAAAATTTAAACCAAACATAAAATTTTAAATATCTCCTCACCTCCTCCCTCTACAACCCATGAACCAGACGGACTTTGTTATATCCAATCTTTGATACTTGTGCTTCGAGTGAATTGTTGTCGAAGCTTGAGCCACTCTACTTCAATATTATCTTGTGCTTGATTCGCCAATTCCTGCTCAACTTTCACCTCTGGCGCATGATTCACCATATCATCCCAATCAGCTTTTAACATTCTTCCTTTGTCAAATATTTCTATCTTTTTCTTAACAACCTCGACTTCCCTTTTTTTATACCTCTTAATCTCAACATTTGTAAGTTTGAGTTTTTGTTCGAGCTTTCTCTTCCTATTCTGCCAGTGGTCCAAATGTAAGAACACATTATTCTCTCGCTCGTTCAATTTCTTGAACTCTTCAACATTAGCTTGAAGATCATTCTTCACTTCACTTGCTTTTGATAGTTTTGCTTCTGCAGTTGCTGAAAGGCTTGATGCATAATGATACTCTGAACTCCATTGTTCAAAACGTTGTTGGAGTATTTGTATTTCTGATTTTGCTGCCATTGGAAGTCCTTCATTTTCTGGCAAGGTTAGTAGGTGTTCGAGAGCATTCTTCAAAGCTGTAGAATGTATTGGCTGCGACAGGAAAGATATTTCTTTTGAAAGTAAATATTGGAGAGTATGAATTGCTTTTTTGGTTTTTTCACCAGTATGTTTCAGAGATACAAGTGATGAAGAACTTGTATCTGATGATTCAAGAGAAGCATAAAATGCTTTCATATCAATGTCACCATGTTCGCTCTTACGAACTGGTTCTGCGTTCTGGTTCGCCATCTTCAATTTGGTGAATTGATTGTGAAAGATTGCATATGTTCTCGAGAATTTATCGAAAAATTATAAATGGCAAAATGACTTAATAGGAAAAAAATTAAATAATAGAATTTCCATGGATAAAAAGAATTTATAAAAAAACCAAAACGAAAATAAATTAATTAATAGAATTTATTTTAATAGAATTTAAAATAAAACCATTGGAGCTTTAGTCTAATAAAATGGGTTAGACTTCTACAACATGATAGACAAATGTTCTAAATTTCAGTAGGAAGAATTGTCATATTTAGTGTTTGACACGTCTATAATTTTCTGAGAAGCGCATTACTTTTCTATCTTTTACGTTCGGATAGAGTTTCCAACCCTTGAGCGCTTCTGCAGTTTTAACCCCCCTATTTTGACTCAATTTGAATTTTAACACATCTATTTTAAAATTCGGAATTTCAGCCCCCCTATTATGGATAAATTTAGATTTCAAACCCTCTATTTTAAATCCGGAATTTTAGCCCCCTATTTTGATTGAATTTGGATTTATTCCCGTATTTTAAAAACATGGCATAATATAAATAAAACATACCATAAAACTTAAAAAAATAATAAGTAAATCGCAATAAAATAAAGTTTTCAAGATTTTAATATTTTATCATTATTTATATATATATTCTGATACGAAAACAAAAATACAATTATTTCTATTACATATTTTATGATTTTATTGTAGGAAAAAATATTTTTAATCAAATTATTTTAATTTAAAATATATATTCTTTATTTGAAAATAAAATTAGAAATTTAAGAAAAAAGCAAATAATAACTTCTTTTTGAGAAAAATTTGTTGTCTGCATTCATTCCTGCAAAAAAAAAGTAATTTTTTGCATATATTGTTATTTTGCTAATTTTTTGTATTTATGTATTATTTTTATTAGTATTATTTTATAATTGTTCGGTTTTTTTATTTATATAATAACACATTTTTTAGAACAGGGTTTCAAATTTCAAATTTAATTAGAATATGGGGCTAAAATTCAAGATTTTAAAATAGAGAGGTTAAAATTTAAATTTTGTCAAAATAGGGGAGCTAAAATTACAGATTTAAAAATAGGGGGTTAAAATTCAAATTCGGTCAAAATAGAGGGGACTTTATATACAGCCACTAACCAAAGTACAAATTAGTTACAAGTTATAACCAAACTAACAAAAAACAATAAAATGCTGTGCTAGCTTGGGAGGACACACAACTAGTGAGGCTAATAGACAAAGGCCAAAGAACTGTGTACAATTACAACCTTGGTGCAAAGAGAGCCTTCAAGTCCATTAAATCATCAATCAACATTGATCCTTAGCAAATATATAGGAAGTGTTTAAATTTGCTAAGAGGCACTGGTTTAGTGATCACACCTGCAGGATTGTAACTAGTGTGAAACATGAGCACATCAGTTTCACCTTTTTCAATAACATCTCATATGAAAAGGAGCATATCATAAATGTGTTTAGTCCTTTTGTGATACATTTGACTTTTGCTCAAATAAATTACATTTTTGCTATCACAATTTATACAAATATTTGAAACTTATTTCACACCCTTTGATCCAAAAGACTTCTAACAAATTTCGCATACAAAATCATGGGATAGGATTGCACACAATTACGGCAGGATGCTGTGATAAATCACAACCGTCTGATTATGATCCAATGGCCGAGATCAATTTTGATGAAAAGATCACACAGTTTTTTATCGTAGCCGTCCGATCTCAGATTGATGGTTGAGATTAAAAACAGTGTGAAACAGTGTGTAATTATCCCTATAGTGAATCCAGGTCCCAAAATCATGCCTCATTTCCATAAAGATAGGGTCGATTTTCAAAACACAAAGCTTTGTTCTCCACTGCAATACAGAGATATCGAATTGATATCTCCATATTATCGACCATATGGATCAATAAACCAAATTATGAACATGCTACAACGCTTCTCAAACTTGTTTCACGGATCAATGCCAACAATATGTTAAACCAAATTATCAACAGCTAGTATGGAGTTTGAAGATGAATGAATAACTTGACTTCCACTAGCTTTCTCCGGCTCCAGTCGGGAATTAATAAAAAAGAGTGGACAACCAAAGAATATCGCAATCAAAATCAGCATCCAGTTGATGCTAAACAATTGAACTGTAAAATAGCCTAAGAAATAAGAGAACACACCAAACTCAAACCCAAAGTTAATCAGTTTGTGCAAGCTTAATGACACCAAATCAAAAGCAGTGTTTGAAACTACACTCAGTATTTCAGGTTTTCCATTCACGGCTTTGACGTAGAAGAATGAGTACACCGAGATTATAAGCAAAACTAAAAGGTAAAATACATGATACTAGTAAGTAGTAATATATGTTCATGTTACATCCAATCTATGAAAACTGTGTTTCTAATGAATTGTTCTCCAAGCTTGGACCACTCTTCTTCAATAATATCTTGTGTTCTCTGTGCCAATTCCTTCTCAGCTTTTATCTTTGTAACCGGAATCCTCACATCGTCTCGATCGGCTTTCAGCATTTTTCCTTTCTGAAACAATTCATTCTTCCTCTTAGCAATCTCATCTATCCTTTTTGTAGAATTTGCAATATGAACATTTATTAACTTGATTTTCTCTTCAAGCTTTCTCTTCTCTTCTTGCATGTTAGCCACCTCATTACGTATAAACTTCTCCATCATGTTCTGTTCTTGAAAATCTTTAAGATTAGCATCAAGATCATTCATAACTTCACTACACTTTGATAGTTCTGCTTCTGCGGTTGCTGAAAGTTCTGATGCATTGTGATACTCCAAACTCCACTGTTCAAAACATAGTAGAAGTTTCTGTATTTCTAATTTTGTTGTCATACAAAATCCTTCATTTTGTTGCAAGGTGAATAGGTATCTAAGAGTATCATTCATCTCTCTAGACCATCTTGGCTGCAACAAAAGAGAGAAATCTTTTGAGAGTAAATATTTGAGAGTATGAATTGATGTCTTGGTTTTTTCACTAGGACTAGCATTTTTCATAGATACTAAATGTGATGATGGAGAAGTTTTCTCTGATATAAGAGAAGAATAAAATGCTTTCATATCATAAAATGCTTCCATATCAGTTTTATTGTCACCAAAGTCACCAAATTGGATCTTAGGAATTGGTTGTGTGTCCTGATTTTCCATCTTCAGAATGATAAATGATAAATGATAAATATATTGTATAGCAGCTAAATTTTTTTTTTCTTGTCGACAAAATATAGAAGTTTAAGAATATTTTTTTTTGAGTGGGAGAAGTCAGAGAAAAGGAAGAAGAATCTTAAAGAATAAAGAAAGGAGGAAAGGGGGGAATACTGTTAAAAAGACATTGCTTGGGAAACCAAAAGTTGAACGGTTACAAAAAAAATAAAAAATAAATGATGCAGAGTTCCAATATCTTAGGCTTAGCTTTTGGTTTCCTCGTGGTTGATTGTTGTTTTACTCGTAAATGATTTACTCCCCCGTCCTAAAATAAATGACTTATTCATTTGATCTATTTTGAACATATATTTCTACTAATATATACATCAAATATTAGCATATGAGATGTTTAATTTGTTTCGATGAGTATTTTCAAAATATACAATTTTTATAATTTTTAATAATAGATAACTAAAGATATTTGTGATCAAAGTTGTACATTAGTAAACGTGATCAGGTCATTTATTTGGGACGGAGGGAGTAATTTTTACTCCCCTATGATAATAGGACAAAAAATTGATTTTTTTTTTTACTTATACCCCCTCAGTCCCAAAATAAATGTCGTTGTTTGACTGTGTTCACTATTCACATAATTTACTTTGATCATATTTTCTTACTAAACTATAAAGACAAATATTATTATATTGTAAGATATTAGATTCATCTCGATGAACACTTAGAGCATCCACAATGGTGGTACCTATTTTTTTAAGTATCAATACCTAATAGGTACTACCATTGGAACAAAATTCAAATGAGTACCTAATAAGTACTGGTGCTATAATAAGAAGTGGTACCTATACCATTTTCGTGGGACCCATTTATAATTATCTAGAGTTATTGGTAGGATGTGTTATTATGAGACCCATTTGAAATTTTTTAAGAGATGTTGGGTTGGAGGAATTGAGTATTTATTAGGTACTATTATTAAAAAATATAAAATTATGATGTGTACATATGAGGTCCATTTAAGTACTAGAAAATAGGGAGCTCCATTGTAGATGCTCTTATAAAACATTAATTTTTGATAATAAATACTAACTAAAATATCAATGGTAAAAATTGGAACTCTGCATTTTTCTTTATAACCGTTCACCTTTTGGTTTCCCAAGCAAAGCCATTAAATGGATTTTCCTCAATATTTGTGTGTTTTTAAGTTTGCATTTTAACACACTTTATTTTTTCTTTCTATATTGACTTCTCAAGAATTTTAGTTTCTATCTATACATATGCAACCTTTCACAATCTCTCCCTCCCACAAACTTAAGATGGCAAATCAGGACACACAACCGGTTCAAAAGAATGGATTTGGTGACAATATTGAAACTGATATGAAAGCATTTTACGATTCCCTTGAATTATCAGAGGATCATTTTAGGCCTAGTGACAAAACCAAGAAAGCAATTTATGTTCTCCAAGGTTTATTCTCAAAAGAATTCTCTCTTTTGATGCATCCAGGACGTTCTGTAGTGATGAAAGATACTCTCAAATATCTACACAGTTTACCACCAGAGGAAGGACTTTCGATCAAAACAAAATCGCAAATACAATGGCTTCTACAATCTTTTGTTCAGTATTGTCTGAAGCATGACAATGCATCAAAATTATCAATAACTTTAGAAGCAGAACTTGAAGCTAGTGAAGTGAAGAATGATCTTGAAGCTAATGTTAAAGAGTTCCATGAAATGGACAAGATGGAGAAGAATTTGTGTAATCAGTTGGCCATGTTTCAAGAAGAGAAGAGAAAGCTCGAAAAGAAAATCGAAATCATAAATGGTCATATTGACAGGGTTGGTAAGGAAAAGATAGAATTGTATCAGATAGGAAGAGAAGAGAAAGCCAAAATGGACGATTTGTTGATCAATGTTGAAAGGATGAAAGCTGAGCAGCAATCTGCAAGTAAAATTGAAGCAGAGTGGTTTGAGGTTCGAGAACAATTTATTCGAAATACTGGCATTAAAGAATGGATTTGATTAGAAAACATTCATTCCAAGAACCAGGTTTATGTTAACACAGCAGATTCAAATGGCTATACTGAGTTGTATCTTTCTTATTCTAAATTCATATTATTATTAATCTTATTATGTAATGTATGTAACATTCCGACTTTAATGAATAGAAAAATAATGATTACAGATGATTAGTAGAGGCGATTATTGGAGACAAATTGAGCATAAGAGGACACAAGAACATTTTAGTAAAAAAAAATTGAAGGACATATTTGGAATTTGGCACAAAAGGCAATATAAGACTTGGGTGTGTTTGTTTCATGGATGTAAAATCTTTTCCCAGGATTAGTTTTCCTTGGAATATAATTATGGGAACTTTTTTTCAAGGAAAATGTAAGAAAAGTGTTTGGATGGTACATTAAATTCCTGGGAATGAATTTTCAAAATTCCTAAGAATAAATAACATGTGTTTGGTTTATAAAACTTATTCCTAGGAATAAATGTTTAAATTCTTAAAATGCCCCTATTATTTCTTAACTACACATTTCAAAAATTAAACTTGATAATTTATATTTTTTTTTGGTGAAATATAATTTATATTTTTTAATGACAAAATTTACAAATTAAACTTACAAATATGCAAAATAAGGAGAATGATAATGTATATTTTTTATTGAACGTTTTGTTTTAATTATTTATAGGTTTTGGCTAATTTTATTTTAATTCATTGATTTTAACAGTAATTTTTGCATACTAATACACTATTTATTTTTCTAATTAATTAATAAAATTCTATGTAACAAAAAAAAACTAAAACGTGCACAGTGGTGGTTTTTATTTTTCATGCTAATGATGGAGTTATAATGTAATGGGGTTAGTGGGTTTGATGGGGTAACATAGTCTTTTGCACACAAAAATTGGTTACCTTATACATGGGAATAAAAGTTCCCACCATCTTTACTTGGGAATAAAACTCCTCTCTTCATGGGAAAAAAATTTTCCAAGGTATAATTTGTTCCAAGGAATAAATTTGTATTCCTTTATATAACAAACATAGGTATATTTATTTCCAATCTTCTATTCCCGGGAATAAAGTTTATAACTCCGAAACAAACACACCCTTAGCATTCACTCGATTCATTTCCCATTCTCAGCAAAACAATTCCCTCATTCTACTCTCTATCTCTCTCACGCTCAGTATCTAACAACCATCTCAGCATCATCAATCTCTCCTTAATATGTTTGGATTGATATGAAGCCCCGATACTCAAAAAATGGTGACGAATCGTGTCCGATACGTACTCGATACCGATACTCTTTCGATACGTCTCGATACTCGTATCGGAAGAGTATCGATTAAATCATTATTTTTAAATAAAAAATAATACCCGATACACGTGTCCGATACGTCCCGATACACGTATCAGAAAAGTATCAGTTATATCATTATTTTTAAATAAACAAATAATACCCGATATGTGATACAAAGATTATTTTTTGGATAGTATTTGTGATTTTGTTTGGATAGTATTAATTGTGTCCTTTTTGTATAATACACTACAATAGGACGTATAGCTTAAGATGTATCAGTAATTATTATGTTCTGGAGACTAACTTAAGATGTTCTCATGTATCAGACCTTGGGAGTTTCCAGTATTGAATGACTTTGGGTGATTATGATGCTCATGTATCAGACATGCTTGTTTGTATCTTTAGCACTTCTTGTGTTTTTCTTTTGTCAATATAATTTTTTATTTTTCAAAAAAAAATAATTATGGTATCCTACTATATACTGTAACAGGTAGTTAAGCGTTTGAACTTGTCCCAAAATTTTAGTATTAGAATAGATGTTTTCTGCTTTTAATTATTAATATTATTGATTTTATGTATGTTTATATATTGTGTATTTATATATTTAATTTTAACTTTAATTTTTAAATAACGTATCGCGGCAGTATCGGATTGGGAATTTTAAAAAATTTCACGTATCGGCGTATCGGACTGGGCCTCAATTTTTTGAGGGCCTCAAATTTTTTTCTTTCAAATCCATCATTAACAGTATTGGTTAAATAGCTTTGCTGAACCAAATTAGCATTTAACGTTGAACAGCCTAGCGGTTGTGTACTTGCCTTAAATGTCTTGTATGGTGTGGGTTTGTGGGTTAAATCCTCATTGAGAGACTTTTTTTCAATCTTTTAAAACATTATTTAGAACTATAAAATTAACAAATAAATTTAATAATATGTATAGAGAACAAAATTACACAAATTATTTTTAAAATTGTTTCTTTTTAAGTTCTAATTTTTATTAAAAACACTATCAATATTTAATGATATTAACTTGAAAATATATTTATTATTATTGATTAGAATATGATTATTTTTATATTATTGATATTATTTACATTTTAAATAAAATATTTTATTTAAAAAATGTATTTTTTATTAAAAATATTCATTTTATTAAATTTATTTTATATGTAAAGGGCCTCTTTTCTTATTTGCACGGGATCTCCAAATGTCCAGGGACGGCCCTGTTTACATGCCTTCACTAATTCGATTAGTACTCTCTCCCTACAACTTTAGATTTAAGGGGGTTTGATTCTATGGAAAGCTAACTTAATTACAACCATTTTGGTACCGATTTCATGAATATTGGTTTAATATTGAGCTATGTGGACGCGTTTGCAAATGGAAGTCAAATGCAGAGTTTGTACTGGAAATTTTAGGTTGCTTATGAAGGCTCGCTAAGCGAGCTCCCGTGTGCCTTAGCTATCAGAACGGGGCAAATCCATATTTTCTCATGCAAACGAAACCTCTTAGTGATTGATCAAACCCCTATTCAGGTGGATTCTTAGGTTAGTTAGTTAGTTGCCCCAAATTATACTTTTGCATGTCAATATTAAGTTAATTAGGATAAATTGTGTGTGAGAGGAATTTGATCCCTGAAATTCCTGGCACGCTAAGCACGATGCTCTACACGATGCTCTAACACTGTGTCCGGTCTAACGCGTAATTATACAAAGCGTATAAAAGAACAAATAAAAGAGACAAGTTATTTGTTAACCCAGTTCGGCGAACCTACGTCTGGGGGATACCAATCCAGGAAGGAATATCACTATAATAGCCCTAGTTCTAAGTTACCAGCAAACGCCCCGTTTACAACTTATAACCTAGGCACTACCAATGACTCTTCTACCTAGGAACTCCTAGATATGAGATCCCATCTCACTCCCTTACAACCAGCAAGGATTTCACTACACAAACACAAAACTGTTTTGGAGACACACTCCTAAAACTACACACTCGTGCCTAAAGGCTTTGAGTGTTAAACACACCAAAAGTCCTAACTCCGTACTTCAAAGCTTAGGAGAAGGATCACACACAGTACAACACAAAGAACCACGTCCTAAGCTTGCATCAAGGTGACACAAGAAAGGCTCACAATAATAAACACACGCAAAACCTAGTTCTAGACTCAAACACAATAACGGCGTGAACAACTACTGAATTAGGGTTTTGCAGCTCCTTTAAATACTTCAGACAATTACACATGCATGGGCTTGGTTTGTTTGACCCAAGCAATTACTCCACATTAATTAAAAGAGATTCTTTAAAAATATGTTCTTCAAAGAGATACTCTTCAGAAATATTCTTGAACAGGATCTGAAGCATTAAACAACCTTCCTTATACAAAACCTTATAAAACGCGCCATGCAAGATTCAAGAGAGAGAAACCAACATTCCATAAATAGAATTTGTCATGAGCGCTCCTCCTGAGACGTTACAATGCTCTACGCAATGCCTGAGGCATCGGATCACACATCTTGCACAAAGTTTATTTTACCAAAAATGCAGCCAACACCAAAGACTCAACAATCCCGAAATTCCTCTCCATTCTAAACTTATATTATATTGATGGATGCATGTCTGGTAATTGTAGGGATTGCAGGTGATTTTTTATATTGAATTTTATAAGAATTTGAAAGGGTTAAATATGTTATTTTATGACTTCGTGTCATTACTATGTTTCTAACCACATTTCAGGGCATTTTTACTAGTTTTATGGCTTTTTCCGCATTGAATAAAGAGAAAATAGCATCGTTACAAAGATTTCTTGAAGCACAAGAAAGAGAAGAAAAAGAGAAAAATCACCTACAGCTGGCGCCATGGCGCATGGGATGGTTGAGCCTGGCGCAGGAAGTTGGAGCCTCACTACAAAAAAATAAGCACTTTGCAACACTTCTCTTGCGACAATTTGAATATAACCGTTGCAATATGAATTTTTTGAGAGATTTGCAACGGTTTCTACGACAGTTTCTACAACCGTCGCAGTGTTTTGTTCATATGAGAGGGAAATTTTCATTTTAGCGCCTTTGTGAAAATGAATCCCTTTTGTTACAAAAAAAAAAAAACATTCACACAAAATTACTCTCTCATTGTTAAAAAAATTTGCAAAACACAAAGAAAAAAAGAAAAACACAAAAGACTCTCTGCCGTTTCCACCACCGCACCGCCGGTTCCTTCTCTCGCACCGCACCGCCGGTTCCTTCTCTTGCACCGCCGTTTCCTTCATCCACCGTGACTCTTAACTCATTTCTTCACTGCGTTTACTATCACAAGCTAAATCCCTAACTCATTTTCTTCACTGACCCTAATCCCTAAATCGTTTTCCCCATTCTCTAAATTGCCAAATCCCTAACCGTTCGTTGTTCTCATTTCTCTCTTGAGCTGTGTTTGTTCATCTCAGGTTCAGGTTCGTTTTGATTTCTTCTAATTCCCTTCTCAGAATTTGTTGTTCTCTCTTTGATGTTATTCAACTTGTTTTCATTTGATACTATTGAAGGGTTTACTCATAACTTTAATGGGAATCTCTTTGATGCTTATTGAGTTACTTTGTTTTGATTTTTATTTTTGTCTACAACATGCTCCTATTTGACGTTTTGGAATATATTGGTACCTCATAGATTGATTGATTTAGGTTTTACAATTTTTTTGTTGTTAATTCATATTTATCAAAAAAAAATTGGTGATGGAGGCTGTTTGTTTGTTTTGGAGAGTTTTTGCTTCTTGGCTACTGCTATTTTATTGCCTCTGTGTGTGCTGTTTTGTTGCTGGTTTTTGTTCTTTGGGCTGCTGTTGTACTTTTTGTAAGGGCTGGAGTCTTGTGTTTGGGGGTAGCGCTTAGGCCTTTGTAATTGCTAATACCTATGATCGGATTTTTAATAACAAGAGCGCTTCGGTAGAGGAGGCGATCGATTTGGTGAAAAAGTTATCGTGGCAGTGGTTTATCCATAAAACTGCGAAGGGGCCGTGTCTATTATACGAATGGGGGTGGAGCCCGGAAGATTGTATGTTACGGTGATTGCGTAATGACGTTTCTGTCTCTGTTGGGGCTGCTGCTGTTGGGTTTTTTAGGCGATGCTGACTGATTTTGCAGGGCTGCATGTGTTTGTGTTTTTTGCTGTAGAATTCAATTATTGTAGCTTTATCTTTATCTTGTTTTCCTTTAGCTACTGGTAGCTTTTGTTCTTTTGTTATAGCTGTAGCGTTTTGTTCTGGCAGTGGTGGCCTTTGTAATGAATTCAGCTTGCTTCTTTTTGCCTGTAGTGTACATCTTGTGCGCTATAGTGCCTTGAATAAAAATTTGTTTGAAGTTCAAAAAAAAAGTTTTAACACTTAGCATCTATAATAATAATAATAATAATAATAATAATAATAATAATAATAATAATAATAATAATAATAATAATAATAATAATAATAATAATAATAATAATAATAATAATAATACCAGTGAGGCACTGCAGCAGTCTTTTGGTGTAGTGTTTCTTCAAACAAGAAAACACCACTGAGGCACTCTAAACAACCAGGGGCAGTTAAGAAGTTTAGCTTGTTTTGTAACCCCTAGGGGATTAATTATTGTTATGATTTTGTTTTTTATCTTTGCTCAATCTATGAAATTCTTACATTTTATGTTGATTCATCATTAATGCAATGAAGCACCAACACATGACATTGTTCTTAATGTTATCCTTATTGTTTTTATAGTTTTTTCTTATCCTAATTGTTTTTATAGTTTTTATTTATCCTAATTGTTTTCTCCGTGTAGTGAAAATGACGACGCTATATGAACAACAACGTCGAATAAAAATGGAAGAAAATACTAAAAGGATGAAGGCTCTCAATCTTCCATTTCTCTCCGAATCCCTTCGGAAATCCTCTTCTGCCACTTCAAGACTGATAGAATTATGGATCAAGCTACTGTGGGCCTTGGTGATCAGCCCAAACCTCGTGTGTGGAAGGTTTACACCCGTAAGAAAGGAAAAAGGAATATTATGGGTGATGACGTGGCCATGTGAGTTTGTGCCTTAAAAGGAGGTGTCAGTGCAGAGAATATTTCATCCTAGAATTTGCTATCTTTTCTAGTGGGCCCCCTCTGTTGGTGGTTTAGGAAGCATTTATGCTTTTGGCTGTTAGTGCTTGTACTAACAGACTTTTTCTCTATTTTCCAGTACAATCTTATCTGTAATTGGACCCTCATTAATACAATTGCAGATTTATTCCTCTTCATCTATATTATTATTACTGTTCCATTGATTTCTCATTATAAAATACTTCATATTCACACACAGACCCATCAAATTGGTCCGACCTGCCGGATCCTAAACCAACCACCTCACTATCAAACACTATTTTCTTTAAAGTTTTAACTATGGAAAATCGTATTACAGCACTAGAAAATCAGATGGGTGATGTTAAGGAAATGTTGAAAGCCTTAATTGATAAAATGCATACCCAGAATTTATCAATTGCAGATCTGAGCAAACAAATGGGAAAGAACCAGGGTGAGGCGATGGCGGAGATTTCGTCTGGAGAATCGTCTCAGAGTGAATCTCGTCTTGCTGGTAAGAAAGTGAAACTTCCGTTGTTTGAAGGTGACGACCCTGTGGCGTGGATTACTCGCGCAGAGATCTACTTTGATGTTCAGAGTACGACGGAGGAGATGAAGGTGAAACTTGCTCGACTGAGCATGGAGGGCTCTACGATTCATTGGTTCAATCTGTTGCTTGAAACAGAGGATGAACTAACATGGGTGAAACTGAAGAAAGCTTTGATTGCTAGGTATGGAGGGAGACGACTCGAAAACCCGTTCGAGGAACTTTCCACACTTCGTCAAACAGGGAGCGTGGAAGAGTTTGTTGAAGCTTTTGAGCTTTTATCGTCTCAAGTCGGCCGGTTACCGGAGGAGCAGTACCTGGGTTATTTCATGAGTGGGTTGAAATCCCCCATTCGCAGAAGGGTGAGGACTTTGAACCCGGCGACGCGTATGCAGATGATGCGAATCGCGAAAGATGTGGAGGAAGAGTTGCGTGAAGAGAACGATGATGAAAACAGGGGAACGATGAAACGGTATGTGGGCCGTAATGAAAATGGATCCGGGTCTAAATTTCGGACTGGGTTTAACCTGGCCCAGAAAGAAATAACCCGTCCAGTTAACTCGGGTCAGTCCAGCCCAAATGGCAAAACCTTCTCTACGGGATCCAGCTCCAACACGACGTCGTCGTTGAACTCATCAGGGAGGAAATTTGAGGGCGATCGACGAAGCACCACGAATGTGAAGTGGAGAGGAATTAGCAACGAAGAGATGGAGGAGAGAAGAGCTAAGGGTCAGTGCTTCAAGTGCAAAGGTAAATACCACCCCACCCTTCATAAATGCCCAGAAAAATCCCTAAGAATTTTTGTTTTGGGAGATGGTGAATCTATCACTGAAGATGGAGAAATTGTGATGCTGGATGGAGATGTGTCTGAAGAGGAAGAAGATACTGAAGTTGAGTGCAAATCCATGGGTGTGTTGGGTAGTATGGGAGGCCAAAGCACCATGAAAGTGGAAGGTAAGATAGCTGATGTTGATGTGCTAGTCTTGATCGATAGTGGAGCAACTCATAATTTTATTTCCCCACAAATCACCACGGCTTTGGGGCTCCAAATTACCCCCATGGCTGACAAATATATTAAATTGGGAGATGGTCACAAAATAACCTCTAAAGGTGTTTGTAGAGATGTGAAAATTCTGTTAGGGTCTATTGAAGTGGAGGTTGATGCTTGGGTGTTGGAGTTAGGGGGATTGGATGTGGTGCTTGGAGTGGCTTGGTTGAGCACTCTAGGTAAGGTTGTGATGGATTGGAGAGCTCTCTCTATGCAGTTTGTACAAGGCAGCCAGTTGGTCAAATTGCAAGGGCAAGGTAGCAATCTTGAGAGCTATCTGAATAGCTTCTTAGAAGGCAAACAAAGCAAGTGGAGCACTGAATGGTGGTGGGCTCAACATCAGCAGTTAGAAGCTATTCACAGTGCAATTCCTCCAGCACTTAATAACATTTTGCAAGAATTTCAAGAGGTGTTTAAGGAGCACATTCAGCTACCTCCAGAAAGGTCAAAAGTTCATCACATTAAGCTTTTTTCAGACCATGCTCCTGTCAACGTCAGGCCCTATAGGTACCCACATCATCAAAAAGAAGAGATAGAAAGACAAGTTAGTGAATTGCTGCAAGCAGGGGTGATTCGTCCCAGCATGAGTGCTTTTTCTAGCCCTGTCATCTTGGTTAAAAAGAAAGATAAGAGTTGGAGAATGTGTGTAGATTATAGAGCACTCAATAAGGCTACCATTCCAGATAAGTATCCAATTCCTATTGTGGATGAACTCCTTGATGAACTGTTTGGATCTACTGTGTTCTCTAAAATTGATCTTAAATCAGGGTACCATCAAATTAGAGTACACACGGATGATATACACAAAACAGCTTTCAGAACTCACAACGGGCATTATGAGTATTTAGTCATGCCCTTTGGGTTGATGAATGCGCCTGCAACCTTCCAGGCCATTATGAATGATATATTTAGACCTTTTTTGAGGAGATTTGTGCTAGTATTTTTTGATGATATCTTGGTCTACAGTAAGAATATGGCAGAACACCAAAATCACTTGAGGCAAGTGATGCGTGTGCTTATGACAAACAGTTTTGTAGCAAATGCAGCCAAGTGTAAATTTGGAAGTCAGCAAGTTGATTATCTGGGGCATATAATTTCTGGTGAAGGGGTGGCTGTTGACCCTTCAAAAATTCAGTGCATCCTTGACTGGCCGGTGCCAAAATCGGTGAAGGGAGTTCGTGGTTTTCTTGGGCTGACAGGGTACTATAGAAAATTTATCAAAGACTATGGTAAATTGGCTAAACCCTTGACTGAACTCACCAAGAAAGATAATTTCTCGTGGGAAGATGATGATTTTGTGAGAAGCCAATTCCAAGAATTTAGCCTTGAGGACAAGGCTGTTTTCAAGGAGGGGAGTGTTGATAGAATTATGGATCAAGCTACTGTGGGCCTTGGTGATCAGCCCAAACCTCGTGTGTGGAAGGTTTACACCCATAAGAAAGGAAAAAGGAATATTATGGGTGATGACGTGGCCATGTGAGTTTGTGCCTTAAAAGGAGGTGTCAGTGCAGAGAATATTTCATCCTAGAATTTGCTATCTTTTCTAGTGGGCCCCCTCTGTTGGTGGTTTAGGAAGCATTTATGCTTTTGGCTGTTAGTGCTTGTACTAACAGACTTTTTCTCTATTTTCCAGTACAATCTTATCTGTAATTGGACCCTCATTAATACAATTGCAGATTTATTCCTTTTCATCTATATTATTATTACTGTTCCATTGATTTCTCATTATAAAATACTTCATATTCACACACAGACCCATCAAAGACCCTCATCGGTTAGTAATAACTTATCTATCTTTTTGTTGGTTTTGTTTGAGTTCAAGAATGATTAGCTAGAGCATATATGCAATTTTATCTTTAAGAAGCTTTATGATTGTTACCTCATTTAGTCTGTGAAGGGTAATTCGAGGTTTGTACTACCTGGAGATGTCGAGAAAGCCAAAAAGAAACGCCTACGTTCATCTCTCTTACCACATGTGACAACACCGCCAACACCACCTCCACAGTTGACAATACTGCCAACACCACCTACACATGTGACAACACCACCAGCACCATCTACAAATGTGACAACACCACCAACAGACCAAGAGGCTTCTCCTCTATCGTCCGAGGCAGCATCTCCTCATCATGATATTCCATCGCTCGTCTCTGAAGATGATGTTGTAGAAGATGTTCATTTGCCTCAAAAAAAGAAAGCTAGATATTGGGATGTAGATGTTATTGGTATCTAATCTAGTTTTAAATTATTTTTAAATGATTTTTTTTTGTTTTACAATGTTGAATTATGACATATTTCGTTTACTTTCTTGTGTGTTAGATGAGGCTGGTCATATTTCAAGCACACGTTTAATGGTGTCAGACATGTTTCTAGTTAATTCTGATGTAAGGAGGGTAATAACTAAATGGAATACAGATCGTCAACCAGTAAGAGCAGCTGCTGGTTTGTTAGCGGGTTTTTTGGGTGAACTTGCAAGGAAGTTTCATGAATTTCCCATAATATTTGAAAACTGGAAAAACATTTCAAATGACAGGAAAACTGAATTTTATGATAAAAAGATAAAGGTATCATTGCTAAAAAGTTGAATATTTTTTTTTATCTAATGTTTGATTTGTTAACTAACTATTTTGTTATGATTATTTTGCAAGCCAAAATTTGTTGTTAATGATGGATACAACAAAAAATATATCCTCAACAGTATTGCAGCGAAATGGAGGATTGCCAAATCTCGACTATTTAGAAAATTTTATAAATGGGGGAGCTTACATTGGAGGAAAATCTTCGAAATTATCTGCGTTCTATTGACCCGGATGATTGGGCTGCTTTTGTCCAATATAGGCGGAAGCAAGAAACAATGGTAATCATTCTTATGCGTTTAACTTCTCAATTACAAATAGAGCTTTGAAAACGATTAGCATATTTTAGATGAAAATGTTTTTCATCACCTGTTCATCGTTGTGATTTGTTATCAATGCAGGAAATGGCACGAAAAAATGCAGCAAATCGAGCGAAGCTAAGGATGAATCATTCACTAGGAACTAAGTCGCTTGCAAGGAAAAGAGATGAGTTGGTATGATTCACTCAATCTATCATTGATTGTATATTTAATTGCAAAAGTACTTATTATATGTATTTACTTGTAGGAAATAAGAGATGGTCGGAAATATAATCGGGGAGAAATGTTTGCTGTTAGTCATAAAAGCTCTGATGGGTCATTTGTCAATGAAGAGGCTAAGAAAAAAAATGTAAGTGCAATATTATAGTTTTGTGTTGGAGTTTTATGTCTGCTGCACTTATTCTGTTATATCCCATGCTGCTGCTGCAATTATATTGTTTTGTGGTGGATTTTTTGAAGGAAAATAGTAATAGTAAAGCAGCGGAATTCAAAAAAATTTCCTTAGTTTGATCCTTACGAATGAGCATGATATGTGTTTTAGGGTTTTTACCTCTTGTAGGGAAGAACCTTTGTTTCACGAACGGTTGATGATCAACACTTTGAGTCACGAACCAGAATCGATCACGAGCGTTGATGTCTACGAACAACGCCTCTAGCTAGTCCACACGAACGGCTACCTCCAAGAAGAGTGCTAGCTCCAAGAATGAAGGTTTCTAGTGAGAGGTGGGAGGAATTAGGATTTAGGGTTTTAGCAATTGATTTTCATCAAGTGATTTTTCTTTGTCACAAGTGTTCTATTTATAGAACCACTTGTCTTGTGCACCAAGACAAACTATTGTCATTGGGCTACAATTACTAAAACCCACTTTTAATTAAATAAACTTTTAAGTAGCGCACCCCCATATGTCATGTACACATGAGTGCTTCCTCATCATAACAAATTATGAACCGCTTATTTAATTACCATGATACCCTTATCATATTTCCATATTTCTCTAAGGTGCACCGTACCTTACGGTGTTCCAATCTCACACTATGTTGTTCTTATGTGTGTGACCCTTGTAGGTTTCCATAACGTTGGCAATTATATTAAATCCTTTATTTAATATAATAAACAATGAGCGGTATCTAGCAACACATCATTGCTACCCAAGTTATGAGAAATTGACATGTGATCATAACATAACCTTAGTGATAACATATGCGTGTATAATTACCCCTTTGCCCTTTATGTCTATATTGAACACAAAGCATACTTGGTGTCATCTTTGTCCAGTTCAATATTGGGCCCATGACATTTATCCTGTTATGCAGGATTGGCAAATTCCATCTAGGTCACTACTGTCCCTCAGCATGCTTTGTGAAGTACCCATCAACTGCCTTTATGGTCATCCTGTTACGGACAACGTTAGATCAGCAACAAAGTACTTGACTCCACATCTAGGGTACAAAGTGGTTTCAGGTCTAAGGGCGGTTTACACCATTATCACCATGAGAGTAACTTATGACACTTTGCATAACTTTGCATGTAGTACTCTCATAGCGGGTCAATCCGGTATAAGTATTACTCCTAATATTTCTTATACCTATGTCAAGACTTGATAACTCCTTATCCCATGATCCATGAGATGCGATCATCAGTCTATCTTCATAATAGTCTTTATGCTTTAAGGTTATCCCTTTTCACCATAAAGCTCGACTACGGATACTTTAAGAATAGTGTCCTTATGTTTATTAGAATCTCATGATTAAGTCACACTTAATATTTCTTTAAACGGAGTATCTATTCTTGGGACTTCATTATTTTGGACTCCTACAAACATACTGAAGAAATGCCATATTTATATTCAATGTCCTAAAGCAAATACTTTGAAATTAGATTGGCTCTTAGGGCTTACTCCAACAATCTCCCACTAGCACTAAGGCCAATCAAGTATTCTCTAATACCTATAGACCTAGTATGCCCATCACGCTTCAACTGCGCATGAGGCTTTGTAAGTGGATAAAGAACTGTTTCCTATGTTGGTATCTTACGTATCTCCCAACGTTCTATTTCGATCTCTATCGAAATATTGAAGTGTCTAAGTATATTCATGAATCGTCGATGAGATCTATTCTCAAGTGTTCTTGCAAGATTAAATCATTACCATCACTAATGTGATTAATGTGACTTGCAACACCGGAAACATAGTTTTAGCTCGATCATGAGCTAAACGATCCAATCTTAAACACTTTAACTTCTAAAACTGAAACAAGACCACTATGAAGCTTATCTTTACAGCTTTCAATGCTTACATTCAAGCATGATATACAATACATTGGTATGGAAACTAGCCATCATTATAACTTCCTTATAATGATCTTTCCATGCCTACTTATTTCAAGAAATAGTCCTTAGTTCCTTTATGGTATTCAAGGATGTTCTTGAAAGTTAGTTAGTGTCACACACTAATTTCAATTTAGGTACTTAACTGATTGTCTTACAATCATGTGGTGTATCAGATTTAGTACATATCATGATGTTGATGATTAATCCTATCTTCCAAAGTATATAGATTATTTTCACGTGCCATTTTCTCATCCAATGAGATATGATATTGTGTTTTAGACAAAATCAATCATGTGACACGCAATAATTTCACACATTAAGTGTCTCAACACTTCGCTAATATATGTACATAGGCTATTCCTAACTCTTTAGGAATCCTTTCCCAAATACATAGGCTATTCCTAACTCTTTAGGAATTCTTGCCTAAGTATTTCATCAAGAGTTATTTCCTTAACCATGTCTCACATGAAAAAGGAAAAGGTTTTTGATGATTAATATGTCAGCCCCATATAACACCAGATTAATATTATTACTCCCACTAACCTCCTTGTGTGCACAAGAGTTATATTTGTCCTTTATTAATTTGTTTTCCATAAAACTTTCAAAAGGAACAAATATTCAAATTTATTCGATCTAATCAAAATTAGATAGGTTTGTCCTTGTTAATTTGTTTTCGTAAAACTTCATAAAAGGAACAAATAATAATTTAAATTTCCGAGAACTCTATCTAATCAAAATTAGATAGTTACAAGTTATATACATTTCTAGCATCCTTTGGATCAACAAAACCCTTATGTATATGTCTAGTACATATATATGAGGTCATTCCAATTAAGGAATACAACTTTGTTATCCATCTACCAAAACATGTAGTACAACATTTAGTAAAAACAATTAAACAGATTTTAAGCTCTATGATTATATTTAGGGTTTCATCATAATTTGCACTATGATTTTGCTTGAAACCTTTAATGATCAATCAAATATTAAAAGGTATTCTTAATACCATCCATATTAGTGTTCAACAAGAATACTTACTTTCATCGTATGAGTCTTACTCATCTTGATGACATAACCATTATCTACATAAGGTCAGTGTATATGGATTCTGCATAAGATTTCATGGCATTTAGCCACTTCTCAGAATTTTAGACCGTCTTACGACCTTTTAGAAAGTCAGAGATCCATCTATCATGAAAAACATATCACCTTGCCGAGTCATGATCCAATCAGGCTCTTTATCCATGTGATATGTTAGACTTATCTAAGATTTTGTGCAACTCAAATCAATGGTCCTTCAACATCCTTGAGGAACCGGTTTGTGTTCCCTTTCTAATAAATATGTTTTATGGAACCTGACCTCTTTCAAGTTCTATGTCACTCCCACTGTCTCTCTTAGAGACGCACTCCCACTAGAGGAATGCTTCAAACAAAGCAACAAACAACTTTTGTCTTTTAGAGTGATATAAGATAAGTATCCCTAAGAATACTTTCACATATTTATTCATTTAATTTGGATTTAAATTTATCCAATAAATTTCCGATCCAAAATTTCATAAAGGCATACTTTGTGCTCTTACCCCTTATCGCATATGGTGTCTTTATGATCATCTTAAAAGGGAATCAATTGTGGGTAAAGATTAACTATAAGAAGAGAGACTTTAAGAGTCAATGATGTATTTAAACTATCTTAACTCAAATCATGTCAAACATGAAGCAATAAATTAGTTATTTTACATCTTAGTTAAGTATTTACTGATATGACTCATTCATATGACTCAAATACTTTTATTGAGTTCTATTTTCTTCATTATTTTAAACTCTTTGACAAATTCAAAGATTTCTAATTTGTGTCATACACATATCCATATTTAATGATTTTAATCATTAATGATAATGAAGCAAAATAAACTCAATATATCAAACAAATATGTTTAGTGGTCGATATACATCTCATGCATATTGCTCAAATTGATCAGGTGTCGTTTTATTGACATATCAAATATTTGTACTAAACAAATAGAAATCTTGATATATTTACAAGATCCAAATCTTATTTGGCTCTTGTCATTGTTATAGACTAGTCTTATCAAGATCATGGAACCCTAGTCCATTACTTGACTTGGAGCAATATTATAGAAGACTTTGCTTAAATGATAGGACAATCGTTTGTCTTATTATTTAAAGCTACAATTTATATCTTGTCATTACAAGATATAATTAATTCTTCTATCACCATATGGAATTCAATAACAATTATTGTGTCCATTTGAAATTCAATTTTAAGTCATATCAAGATCATGGAACCCTAGTCCATTACTTGACTTTGAGCAATAGAAGATTTTAAATGATAGGACAATCGCTTGCCTTATTATTTAAAACTAATTTATCTCTTGTCAATACAAGATATCTAATTATTACTTCTATTATTAGATGGAATTCAATAACAATTATTGTGTTCCATTTAAATTCGATTTTAAATCATAGCATAAGCTATCATTGTCAATGAAACAATTTTCATTCTAGACATAAGTTGACTTAATCTTATAGTCAATGTTCTAATTCTTTAAACATCTCTATTTTCATAAAATTGAGATTCAATCTGTGTATCATATACCTTTGTAGAAATAGAAACCTTGACTTTCTATAACAATATGTATAATGTTGAAGTCTTACTTCATTCCCTTTAGTTTGACTCTTCCAAGAACTATTTACGGCATTCTTGTTTCAATCAATGGTCTAACCATTTTAAGATAGCCGTTCTCCTTTGGCAACCAGTTTTGTTCTATTCAAATAAGAGAAATATAAATCTTATTTATATTATATCTCAAATTTTTATAGTGCAAATTAATTCTCATTCAACTCAACAATTTCCGGTAGATATAGAAATTCATAAATTTATCTATATCTATCCATTGTAATTTGAACCTATGACCAACTCCTTGATCTATTGAGAAATCCATCATACTTTGAAGTTCTTTCAAAAAGATCTTGCTTTAAATGATCACATCATTCATTGTCTAAAATTATGAAGTATTCTATATCTAGATGTCAACTTGATACTATAAAAAGCATCCTTCTCCAATCTAGTTATAGTAGGTTGTTAGAATATAGTTCAAGCTCTTATAATACTTCTTGTATTTGAGAACCATTCTCATTAGTGTACCAATTCAGAAACTATTTTCTGAAATCTTTGTCCTTCACAAGGACAATATATATTTTGTATTGTATTTTAATTTCAAAGATATGTAAGATATTTGTATAATTTTTAATAAGGACTTTTATTAAAAACTTCCACTATTTTATTCAAAACAAATGACCCTCATCATTTGATTCGGAAAATCCCGTTGGAAGATTTTCTAGTGGGTCAAGATCCATATTTCACTTTGTCTTAAGTCCGCGGTGGGCGGATTACACAAGACTTAGTTTATTTAGGTAGGAACTCCTTCCAATTGTATCTCATACAATTCTTGAATATCAATTGGGTGAATAACTCCTTATTCGAATTCATCTTATGAATTATACCCAACCATTGCTTCTTAAACTCATATAATCACATTATATTTGTTAAGTTAAGTTTGACCCTTGCTTTAGAAGTTGGATATTACAATTATCCCATCGCACCTTACCAATATAGAGTATGCACTTCGCGGTGGGCGAACCTACATAGTTCGATACTAGTCTTGATGAGTTCTAAAGCTTGGAAAGCGTAAACTTAATATTCACATATTTTATTATTAAAGAGAATGCACTCCGCGGTGGGCGAACCTACATTTTCTTTATTAATCTCTTATGTGTCTCTTGAGGGGTTTTATTTAATTTGATCTCACCGGCTTATTTATCATATAAATCGTCACTCACATGCATCAACATACATAAATAAATAAAATGAAACAGTTATGGCCCCTAGCGCATTTGTTCTCCCAAGCCAATGAGAGAACCTAATCTAACCTAAAACGATCTATACTTCTCCAAGCATGATCTCCAAGGTTGACCTCCATTGTTCTTCTTCTTCATAATATTACATAATAATATAAAAGAATACTCGTTTTACATACGAGGGAGTGGATGAGAAGAGAATATAGAGAATAGAGATAAGGCACGACACGCAGGCCGTATTTAAAAAACCAAATGCAATAAAATAAATAAACTAAGGCCATAACCGATCATCAAATATAATAATAACAAACAAACTTTATTATTATTAAAGTCTCATAATTAATTAAATCCGGGATTGATCAAATCAGGTAAGTTTGATTCAAATATTTAATTCACAATTAAATATTTCGAATCAATATTTGCTAAAATAAATAACATTATTTTAAAGTAGAATTAAATCTTTTGACAATTCTTCAAATATGGAAAATTATTTAATCAAAACCTTTTTGAATAAAATATTTCCAAAATTGGTAATATTATCTTTTAAAACAATTTTAAAAGATATTTCTAGAGATTTGAAACGATTTCATAATTAAATATATTTGTCAAATATGGAAA
The DNA here is from genome assembly GCA_030408175.1 of Trifolium repens. NCBI lineage: Eukaryota > Viridiplantae > Streptophyta > Magnoliopsida > Fabales > Fabaceae > Trifolium > Trifolium repens. The sequence goes on from CP125847.1 coordinate 16,020,332, forward strand.
ATTATTTAATCAAAACCCTTTTGAATAAAATATTTCTAAAATTGATGATATTATCTTTTAAAACAATTTTAAAAGATATTTCTAGAATTTTGAAACGATTTCAAAATTAAATATATTTATCATCTACTTTTCGCATCAACACTTGATACGTTTTGCAAATCCTAATTTTAATGACACAACATTTGTGCAACCCTTTCATGCCGTCAAAATTTCTTATGACCGAAATTCAATCCAATTGATCAACATGTCATTGTTTCACCATACAAATGTCGGATTCCGAAACAAATGAACACGGCTCGCTTTAATTGAATAACTTTCATAATAATTTTAACGAAATTACTAACGGTATATCACATACACCATTTTGCATTACAGTTACTTATATCATATATAAGTTTATGGCTGTTCTTGATTGTGTAACCTTAGGACAATTAACATATCGCATGCTTCACCATACAAGTGTCGGATTCCGGAGCCGTTTCAATGTTAATCATCCAATTTAAACACAAACAACCGTCAAATTTTAATTACTCGATTTTAATCTTTTATTAACCGTTTTAATCATATTAAAACTGAATTCATGAATTTAAACAAACATCAATTCATGGTTTCGTAAGTGGCTCTGATACCACTGAAGGAAAATAGTAATAGTAAAGCAGCGGAATTCAAAAAATTTTCCTTAGTTTGATCCTTACGAATGAGCATGATATGTGTTTTAGGGTTTTTACCTCTTGTAGGGAAGAACCTTTGTTTCACGAACGGTTGATGATCAACACTTTGAGTCACGAACCAGAATCGATCACGAGCGTTGATGTCTACGAACAACGCCTCTAGCTAGTCCACACGAACGGCTACCTCCAAGAAGAGTGCTAGCTCCAAGAATGAAGGTTTCTAGTGAGAGGTGGGAGGAATTAGGATTTAGGGTTTTAGCAATTGATTTTCATCAAGTGATTTTTCTTTGTCACAAGTGTTCTATTTATAGAACCACTTGTCTTGTGCACCAAGACAAACTATTGTCATTGGGCTACAATTACTAAAACCCACTTTTAATTAAATAAACTTTTAAGTAGCGCACCCCCATATGTCATGTACACATGAGTGCTTCCTCATCATAACAAATTATGAACCGCTTATTTAATTACCATGATACCCTTATCATATTTCCATATTTCTCTAAGGTGCACCGTACCTTACGGTGTTCCAATCTCACACTATGTTGTTCTTATGTGTGTGACCCTTGTAGGTTTCCATAACGTTGGCAATTATATTAAATCCTTTATTTAATATAATAAACAATGAGCGGTATCTAGCAACACATCATTGCTACCCAAGTTATGAGAAATTGACATGTGATCATAACATAACCTTAGTGATAACATATGCGTGTATAATTACCCCTTTGCCCTTTATGTCTATATTGAACACAAAGCATACTTGGTGTCATCTTTGTCCAGTTCAATATTGGGCCCATGACATTTATCCTGTTATGCAGAATTGACAAATTCCATCTAGGTCACTACTGTCCCTCAGCATGCTTTGTGAAGTACCCATCAACTGCCTTTATGGTCATCCTGTTACGGACAACGTTAGATCAGCAACAAAGTACTTGACTCCACATCTAGGGTACAAAGTGGTTTCAGGTCTAAGGGCGGTTTACACCATTATCACCATGAGAGTAACTTATGACACTTTGCATAACTTTGCATGTAGTACTCTCATAGCGGGTCAATCCGGTATAAGTATTACTCCTAATATTTCTTATACCTATGTCAAGACTTGATAACTCCTTATCCCATGATCCATGAGATGCGATCATCAGTCTATCTTCATAATAGTCTTTATGCTTTAAGGTTATCCCTTTTCACCATAAAGCTCAACTACGGATACTTTAAGAATAGTGCCCTTATGTTTAATAGAATCTCATGATTAAGTCACACTTAATATTTCTTTAAACGGACTATCTATTCTTGGGACTTCATTATTTTGGACTCCTACAAACATACTGAAGAAATGCCATATTTATATTCAATGTCCTAAAGCAAATACTATGAAATTAGATTGGCTCTTAGGGCTTACTCCAACATTTTTATGGCTGCTGCACTTATTTTGTTTTTATCTTATGGCTGCCTTGGTTCGTTGGGAGTGGTTTCAGTTTTGCTGGATCTGAGCTTATTGGTGCAGTTTCTATTTTTGATTTTTTGGGTAGTGGTTTCAGTTTTGTTGCAATTATATTGATTTTTGATCCTCTTTTTGAATAAAATTCATTTTCATAATCAGGACCAATTGCAAGCTGAAATTGCAAAGACTCATTTAGAGAATGAAGCATTTGTGAAAGTCTTTGGAAAAGAACATGGTGGATTTGCTCGAAGTAAGGGACTTGGGGTAACACCATCTCAACTCACTACTACTCGCTCTACAAGATTGACATGTTCCTCCGAGGATAATGAGAAGATGAAGAAAATGCAAGATGAAATTGATTCGCTTCGGGAGAAGGCTTCACAAGTTGATATCCTGAAGGAGCAAGTTGCATTCTTAATGCAAGTGCATAATTCTAAGGCAAATTAGGTAAATTGTTTGTGACTGTTATTGACTGAAAAATATTGACTTGTGTTACATGTGTATGGTAGTAAGATTATTAGATAAATTTTAATTAAGTATTAAATGCATTAAGAGACTTACGAGCATTATTCGTACATTTATTTGATGTGCTTCGAAAATAGTTGCATTATGTTATATTTGATGTGCTCTGTTTTGGTTGTATCTCTTAATAATGTCTTTGTCCGAATTGTCTCGAGTTGGAAGCAATAAGGTTTCCAAGGACTGAGACGGAGTTAGTGGCGAGACACGAGATCCCAAAACTTAATAAATATTGGAGCATCCATTGCTGGTTTTTATTTCTATTGTAGCTAAGTATAAGGGTGGATTTTATGTTTTCATCAATCCTGGGTTCTTTTATTGGTATAGGGTTGTCCTTATTGTCTGTCTTGTTTGTAAGGGGATGCATAATCTCATGTTGCATAGGCTGGCCATTTATTTTGTGTTTGTTATTCATCTGTCATGAGGTTGTTTTATTGGCTGGCCTATTTGTACAGGGGAGTTTATCTTGCTTTTATTTTGGTGATCCATTGTATGCTTTTTTGTAGTGTTTTAGCATCTCTTGTAATAATTTTGCTTGAACCTAGCAGTATATATACACTGATATTTTTTCAGGTACATGAATAAGACAAGTCAATAGATGGTTGGCATTTTGGGTTTAGAACTAACACTAATTAAAGATCATGAAGCAACATCACATACTATTAGGAATATTTAGATATTTTGTGAACTTCTTATTTAGATGTAATGCTTTGTATATGTTTAGCCACTCTACTTTTTTGGAGTTCCAAGTACTTTAATTAAATTTTGGATGTATGGATGTTGTCACTATTTGAATGAATTATATGAATGAGATTAAGTAATTTATATACTTATGCATTTGAATTTTCTCACTCTTGTATGGAAATTGTAACGCAACGCTTATTTAATAAATCATAAAAAAAACATATTTTAAATTAATTTAAAAAATAAAAATAACGTTTGCGACGGTTTTGTAACTGTTGCAACATCTGCTGTGAAATTTAATGATTCGTAGGAAAACACATTGGGACGGTTTGAAACCGTCGCAACTACAACTGCAACAGTTGTTACAACGGTTTACAAAACTGTTGCAAAGTTCTCTTGCAACATAGAAATCATCGACGGTTAGGCAACTGTCGCAATTGTGCCATTGTGACAGTTTCAACCGTTGCAAAGTGCAATTTTAACCGTTGCAAAGTGCTTGTTTTCTTGTAGTGCCTGGCGCAGAACCATCAGGTTTCTGCGCTATGGCGCATGGCGCGGACGCGAGAAAAAAAAACCTATATATTCAAATCTAATTCAGAAAAAGGTTTACAAAAGTTTGACGGCGAAAAATTATTTCTCTGAGGCGATTTCTGAAGTGCATCTAGGAGATTTCAAGTGTGAAAACACCTTCAATCTTACTTGTAATGAATTCTATTACTTTATTTTATGTTATTAATTTAATTATGAGTAGCTAAATTCCTATGATTGGATCTTAGGGGATTCTAATTGCTATTACTTTTGAACCATCACTACAAGAAATATCGTTTTTCGCAGCTACTTTTTCGCAGCGGCATTTAAATTGTTGACAAAAACACCCATATAGCAACAACTTATTTAAGTTGTTGTTATAAGTTAGTTTTTTCTCAACAACTACGTTATCGTTAGGAAAAGTTAGTTATCCCAACAATAATTATTGTTGCCGCTAATAGTTTAGTTTTTTTACAACAACCTTGTATAGTCGCTGGGAAACCACTCAATTACTTTTTTTTATGCGTATCTTTTATCATAGTTTTTGTTCCTATTTTTATGCGTATATTTCTCTTAATTTAATTTTTTTTCTTTCTATTTTTATCTTTGTATCTTTTTTTTTATCTTTAGAGCTAAAATTACAATTAAGGGTAGAAGATTTACAATATTATCATACTCTTTGAGGACAAATTAGATTTTTTAGTAATTGTTCCTTCTATATATTTTTAGTAGATTATTATTGCCGTTAATAGTATAGTTTTTTTTGCAACAACCTTTGAAAATTGTTGGGAAACTACACAATTACTATTTTTAATGTGTATTTTTTGTAGGGTCCGCCCAACACATTGTGTGGTCTAAAGCAAACATTAAAATAAGGTTTTTTTATTTTTTTTTAGAAATAAAATAAAAAATTGATATTACAAAAATAAATCAAAATAATTTTGGGTAAAAAGCTACTGAATATCTTCATTTATTAAAATAAATTATATTATTTTTAGATAAATAAACATAATAATTGATAAAAAATAGGAATAGAAAATAAATTGTTTAATAGTGTAGATGATCTTTTTTTCTTTTTTGTTTTGGTACAGGCATAGATGAACATTTTTTTTGAAGTATATCTTTTTTTTTGTACAAGCATAGATGATATTTTTTTATTTAAGTTAAAAAAAATCTACAACAAATAGAGTTCGCTATTTTTTTTTTGAGGTAAAGTAGAGTACAATATATATTTTTTTTAAACAGGGTAGAGTACAATATAAAAGTATAGTTCTCCACAATAAATATAAATGGATAAAAAAAAGAAAGCAAAAAACCATAAGAAAAATAATTTGGTTTTAAAAAATTAATTTTAAAACATACGAAAAATAATTTGGTTTTAAATTTTTTTTTTCTGAAGCCAAAACCGGCCTTGATCTTTTATCGTGGTTTCTGTTCCTATTTTTATGCGTAAATTTCTTTTAACATAATTTTTTTTTATTTCTATTTTTATATATATTATTATACTTGATAAGGACAAATTAAGTTTTTTTTACGGTAGTTCCGTTTAATATATTGTTAGTAGATATACTTTAATTGAATTACTTATAGTTTGTTGAGAGATATATGCAAAATAGAAATAAAAAGATAAGAAAAAACAAAACTTAGTTAAAGATATTTAAGTCAAATTAACATTCATAGTAACCACACACAATTACTTAGTTAGGGTCTGTTTGGTTCAATTGAGAAGGAGGGGAGGGGAGGGGAGGTGAGGGGAGGGATTTATTATGTTGACAAAATTAACCTCATTTTTTTATTAAAATTCAAAATTATCCTTGTTGGAATATTAAAATTCTAGGTTTTATTTTTTTTTACAACAAAAAAAATTTAGGTTTTCTACTCATTAGATTTTTTTTTTGTTATATATCCATTAAATTTTTTTTTTGACGTAATATATCCATTATAATTTAATCCTTATTTTGAGTTTACAAGGTTAAGAGTAAAAAAGTAAATTACTTCTCCAAAATTTAAAATATTCTCTCACCTCCCCTTCCCTCCAAAAACTTCGAACCAAACGGACCCTTAAAGAGACATTGAGATCCAAACCAATTTACATTGACAAACTACTATCAGGTTTGCTAGCTTCATCGTATACTTTCATTGCATAAGTAAAATTTAAACTTTTTAATATTTTTCAGATCCCTTTTGCTTCAAGTTCAATAGCTAGAGGATTGATTCAAGATCGTCATGTTTCCTCTTAGGTCAATGTTTCTTTGTAGGTTTAATCTTGTTGGAGATGTTCACAAACTTTATCCCTTATCTCTTCCACTTGTTATCTCTCAATTCTCAATTTTTTATATAGTGAATTTATTATTATTTTTTTCTTTAATGTCTAATAGTCAAGGTTTTAATTAAATTACAATTCTTGTTGTGCAGCAGAGTGAGAGAATGAGGTAAAATTGTAGAAGGAAGACAAATATAAAAGAATGCATTTGATTCACTAAACAAGTGAGAGATATTCCAATTGTTCAACGGTTGTAGTATTATACAATGCACCACAAAAGGAAGGAAAAGTATTTTTATTGTTCACCGAATGGATGGTTTAACGGAGTTACAAGCGATTATTAAAATTTGAGTCGAATAAATAGCACGTATCACTTTTTTATAGGAGAACAAGACAATTGTATTTAGGGTAATATATATAAGTTTTATCCTTTAATTATATTGTTTGTAGATACTTTAATTGAATTATTTATAGTTTGTTGAAAAGGATATATGCAAAAGAGAAAGAATAAGATAAGAAGAAACAAAACTTAGTTAAAGAATTTAAATTATGACAATTTAAATTATGTGATTGATACTAAATTTTTATAAAAAATAACAAAAATATATAATTACATTTATAGTTGGAAAGTCTAATTTATTCCAACAATTTTATTGTTGAGATATAAAAGTTATAACAACAATTTATATCGTTCACAAAAATAACTTTTTCGCTGCGAAAAATGCATTTTTTGCCAGCGACAATAATTGTTGTTGCAAAAAACACCAGCTATGCCAGCGACAATAATTTTTGTTGCAAAAAACACTAGTTGTGTCAGCGACAATAATTGTTGTTGCCAAATAACACTAGTTATGTCAGCGACATTAATTGTTGCTAAAAATATTATTTATGTCAACGACATTAATTGTTGCTGCAAAACACTGGTTATGGCAGCGACATTAATTGTCCTTGCAAAACTTTTCGCAACGACACTTATGCCAGCGACATGCAGCAACAATTTTTTCGCTGCGAAAAACACTTTTTGCAGCAACTTTGCGTTTTTGACAGCGACATTTGTCGCTGCCAAAAACGATATTTCTTGTAGTGCATGTAGTTTCATATGATATTTTAATGAATTACGAAGTTAGTTTTAGTTAATTATTCATTGTGTACATAACTTGATCACTTATGTGATGAATCCAACTGTTTGTTTTACTATGAGAATATGAATAAATTTATCGATCTAGGAATAGTTATTCAATTAACCGTTACTTAAGAGATTTCGAATTGTTAATTGAGAATTCAAAGATTAAAGTGCCAAAACCTCAATTGATAATAAATCACCTAAGAGATTAGGGAGTTATGAACAAGGGAGCGGATTATGTTATCAAGAGATTGAGCATAATTACTTTTTTTAATCGAATCGTGAAACTGAATTTGTAATTTGTTAACATGCATGAACTACCAAGATGACAGTAATTAGATGAATCAAAAAGGTCCAATCGCCTTCTCTTGAAATCAAATCCTATTTTCTTGCCGTTATTTTTCTAGAATCTTAATTCTAAAAAAACTCCCCTTTTTTATTAATGCAAATTTACTCACGTATGATTTCAAATACTATTGGTTGATTTGGAACAATCCTGCGGATACGATAATTTTTATACTTACTTTGATACTTCATCATTATTAATCACTATGAATATTTAAACTTTTGTTTTTAGTCCTTCTAAAAATTTTCTTCGAATAATAGTCCCTCTAAATTTTTTCTTCAATTTTTTTAGAAATATACAAACAAAATTTAAATTTTAACAAATTTTTTTTAGTTACCTATCAATAAAAAATAAATAAAAATTAAAAAAATCCACATATACATGCCACATCATTGAAAATGAAGATTATATGTTCAGTTGACTATTCAAGGGGTGATCGAAGGAATCTTCATATTACGAGGGAGAATTACAATTTTTTTTGTTGCAAGGGTAAAACAAACTCGCATATTTTGCAGGGGATAAAAACCGATTTATTCTCATTTTTTTATGGCAAATTTAGTTCTTTATATCTTTCCCATTTACAATTTGGTAGTTCACCTCTTAACTTTGAGGTGGTGACCTCATAATCGGTAGGTTAAACACTATGAGATTACGTTGTACATCTAATAGTCGACAAGTACAACAATTTATGGATATATCTATTACCTATATAAAGAGGATTCACTTTTTTCTTTGGGCTGGACTTTTCTGTATTCCTATTTTACCCTTAGATACTTGATTGGTTATAAAACTACACCAACCCAATAATAACTGCATAACACAAAATGGAACCGTTAACCTATTAATTTAAAAAATTAAACAGTCAAAGTAAACAAAATAAAAGGGTGGCATAAACACAATAATTTGGGTGCTCGGTTTGTTTCAGATTCAAGGGGTTCCCTGGTTCAGAATCAATATTAGGGGACTTGCATATGGTTTCTTTTGGTGATAGATTGATTTTTATGTATTACTAGCACGTACGTATGAGGCATGTATCTTATAATTTAATAAAATTATATGGCTTTTTATATATAAAAAAACAACAACAATAACAACAAGAGTGATGAAGGTATTTGACTTGATTATTTAAATTTCAATCAATTTGATTATTTTGCCTTTATTTCTTTCCTTTTTTTTTTACGGTAAATTGTGTATTTCTTTCCATTTTTTTTTGTTAGTGGGAAAAATTGTGTTCGTGGAAGGCACAAATTACTTGAGTGATACCATTGTCAATTGAAGTTCTTATGTTTTTAATATTTTTCTTTCCTTTTTTTTTATTAGTACTTTTGACAAAATTCATGTCATGTTTTCTTACAAACAGTTTTGTGTAGTGGTATTGGTAATTAATAGGATCTTACTTTGGTTTATATTCAGGAGACTTCATTATTAACACCAATTTGTCTTCTAACAAACACAATTCTTGAAAGTGTTGTTTGGCAATAAGGTAAAATCTCAAATAAGGTACATTTTAATGTCATTTTTATCATTTTCTATTTTTTGTGATGTTTATTTTTCATTAAATCCTGATGCCTACTACCTATGAATGGTTTATCATGAAATTGATATTGGTTAATTAATTAATATTTTTAAATAGTCATTTTTTGTCTTCTTTTTCATTTTAGGGTGGGTACTGGCCACTACAAGAAATATCGTTTTTCGCAGCGACTTTTTCGCAACGACATTTAAATTGTTGACAAAAACATACATATAGCAACAACTTATTTAAGTTGTTGTTATAAGTCAGTTTTTTCTCAACAACTACGTTATCGTTGGGAAAAATTTGTTATCTCAACAATAATTATTGTTGTCGCTAATAGTTTAGTTTTTTTACAACAACCTTGTAAAGTCGCTGGGAAACCACTCAATTACTTTTTTTATGCGTATCTTTTATCATGATTTCTGTTCCTATTTTTATGCGTAGATTTCTCTTAATTTTTTTTTTCTTTCTATTTTTATGTTTTGTATCTTTTTTTATCTTTAGAGTTAAAATTACAATTAAGGGTAGAAGATTTGCAATATTATCATACTCTTTGAGGACAAATTAGATTTTTTAGTAATTGTTCATTCTATATATTTTTAGTAGATTATTATTGCCGCTAATAGTATAATTTTTTTTGCAACAATCTTGTAAAGTCGTTGGGAAATTACACAATTACTATTTTTTATGCGTATTTTTTGTAGGGTCCGCCCAACACATTGTAGGCCTAAAACAAACATTAAAATGAGGTTTTTTTTTTAAAAAAAAAATAAAATAATAAATTGATATTACAAAAATAAATAAAAATAATTTTTGGGTAAAAAGCTACTAAATATCTTCATTTGTTAAAAAAAATTATATTATTTTTAGAAAAGTAAACATCATAATAGAAAATAATTGATTAAAAAATAGGAATAGAAAATAAATCGTTTAATAGTGTAGATAATCTTTTTTCCTTTTTTGTTTTGGTACAGGCATAGATGATCTTTTTTTTTTTGAAGTAGATCTTTTTTTCTGTACAAGCGTAGATGATCTTTTTTTATTTAAGTTAAAAAAGATCTACAAAAAGTAGAGTACAATATTTTTTTTTGAGGTAAAGTAGAATACAATATATATTTTTTTTAAACAAGATAGAGTACAATATAAAAGTATAGTTCTTCACAATAAATATAAATGAATAAAATAAGAAAGGAAAAAACCATAAGAAAAATAATTTGGTTTTAAAAAAATTAATTTTAAAACATACGAAAAATAATTTGGTTTTAAAAAAATTAATTTTTTTCTAAGGCCTAAACCGGCCTTGATCTTTTATCGTGGTTTCCGTTCCTATTTTTATGCGTAAATTTCTTTTAAGTTAAAATTATTATCATTTTTTTATTTCTAATTTTATATATATTATTATACTTGATAAGGACAAATTAAGTTTTTTTACGGTAGTTCATTTAAGATATTGCTAGTAGATATACTTTAATTGAATTATTTATAGTTTGTTGAGAGATATATGCAAAATAGAAATAAAAAGATAAAAAAACAAAAACAAAACTTAGTTAAAAATATTTAAGTCAAATTAATTACATTCATAGTTTTTTTTTTTAACAGTTTTAATATTATTAAAAACAACCCACCGAAACACAAGATCAAGATGTGTTTGTGGGGATAAATTCCAACTCAGTAACAGGGAAGGCAGTTACAAATGGGAAAACAAATAAATCAAAGCAGGCAAGGGATACACCAAAGAGAAAAAAAGGATCTACTGCACTTATTGAAACAATCCATGGGACTCCACTTCCACTCATAAAGTAAGCATGATCCTTTTGCCTTTCTATTTAAGTACCACGTCCATGACAACAATTACTTAGTTAAATAGATATTGAGATCCAAATCAATATATTGACAAACTACTATTATGTTTGCTAACTTCATCGTATACTTTCATAGGTAAATTTAAATTTTTTAATATTTTTCAGATCCTTTTGCTTTAAGTTCAATAGCTAGAGGATTGATTCAAGATCGTGATGTTTCCTCTTAGGTCAATATTTCTGTGTAGGTTTAATTTTGTTGGAGATGTTCACAAACTTTATCTCTTATCTCTTCCACTTGTTATCTCTCAATTCGCAATTTTTTATATAGTCAATTTTTTTTCCTTTCTTTAATGTCTAATAGTTAAGATTTTAATTAAATCACAATTCTTGTTGTGCAGCAGAGTGAGAGAATGATGTAAAATTGTAGAAGGAAGACAAATCTAAAAGAATGCATTTGATTCACCAAACAATTGAGAGATATTCCAATTGTTCAACGGTTGTAGTATTATACAATGCACCATAAAAGGAAGGAAGGAAAAAAGATTTGTATTGTTCACCGAATGGATGGTTTAACGGAGTTACAAGCGAGCGATTATTAATATTTGAGTTGAATAAAGAGCACGTATCACTTTTTTATAGGAGAACAAGACAATTGTATTTAGGATAATATATATAAGTTTTATCCTTTAATTATATTGTTTATAGATACTTTAATTGAATTATTTATAGTTTGTTGAAAAGGATATATGCAAAATAGAAAGAATAAGATAAGAAAAAACAAAACTCAGTTAAAGAATTTAAATTATGACAATTTAAATTAAGTGATTGATACTAAATAAATATATAATTACATTTATAGTTGAAAAGTCTAATTTAATCCAGCAATTTTGTTGTTGAGATATAAAAGATATAACAACAATTTATATCGTTCACAAAAATAACTTTTTCGCTGCGAAAAATACATTTTTTGCTAGCGACAATAATTGTTGTTGCATAAAACACCAGCTATGCCAGCGACAATAATTGTTGTTGCAAAAAACATTAGTAATGACAACGACAATAAATGTTGTTGCAAAAAACCACTAGTTATGTCAGCGACATTAATTGTTGCTAAAAACACTAGTTTTGTCAGCGACATTAATTGTTGCTGCAAAACACTAGTTATGGCAGCGACATTAATTGTCCTTGCTAAACTTTTCGCAACGGCACTTATGGCAGCGACATGCAGCAACATTTTTTTTGCTGCGAAAAACACTTTTTGCAGCAACTTTGCGTTTTTTGCAGCGACATTTGTCGCTGCCAAAAACGATATTTCTTGTAGTGTGGGTAGTGCTTTTCATATCACCACCACAAGAGAAAGGAAAGGGAAGAATTGCGAGAGAAATTAAAGGAGCAAATTGGACACCATGGTTATCGTAATATCAAGATAACAAGAGGCATCCGCCGATGAGAATTAAAGATGCGGTCACATTAGATTTGAAAACAAGAGAGACATCCGATAATAAAAGAAAGGGTGACAGACAACAATTCTCTGGTGAGAGATGTTTTTCCTAACTAAGGTACTCTCAAGATGTGCTCATAAACTACAAGTTTCCTACTACCCTATGGAATTAATGAAAATTTTATTGCTTTTACAATATTTGGGTTGTTGTCATTTTGCATTCTCAAATAAGTTTTCTATAGGCTTATGATCACATATAAAAACTCCATTGCTTTAATAAATAAATAAAAACTTGCATACAATGCGTAAGAAAAAAAGCAATGAAGGAATCTTGCATTAGCTTTTCTTAAGTTTCAACCTTGAGAAGAGGGTTTATAATATGTCTACATTTTATATTATAGTTACTACAAATTTTTGTTATTTAGTTAATACTACTATGTGGATTAATTTGTTGGTGTTAAAAATTCAATTATTCATAAAAATAAAAAGATGTATGAAAATAATCGAAAATAATCTTTACACACAAACCTTTTTTCTTATATTGAGGTTATTTCTACATTTCTGTTATAATTTTAGTTATCTTATTTATGAATTAATTTCATAATTGTTGCAAAGGATGAAAAACATAGTTGAAATTTACAGAAAACAAAGAGACATGACACGACTATGGTCACTACACCAAATTTTATGTTTGACGTTTCTATTAAGTGGCATCGATCGTTGATGACAAAAAAGATGTATTGATATGAACTTTTGTTTTTGTGACTTATTATTTAGAATATAATTTTTCATTGCACTAGACATTACCACACCAATTTTCTATAAAAAATCTCGTGCCCGTCAGTCCGCTCTTTTCATAGCGGGCTAAACGGGCACGTTCCATGCCCGTTTGTGTGATATATATTTTTTATTTTGCTAAATTATGTTAAAAGAATATTCTAAAATTCATTAATGACACATGAGGATGTTAATGAATAAAAAACCTTGAATATAAAATAAAAATCTATTTACCCAATTACCAAAACTCCATAATTGATTGAGATTTTTTATAGAAAATTGGTGTGGTAATGTATAGTGCAATGAAAAATTATATTCTAAATAATAAGTCACAAAAACAAAAGTTCATATTAATACATCTTTTTTGTCATCAACGATCGATGCCACTTAATAGAAACGTCAAACATAAAATTTGGTGTAGTGACCATAGTCGTGTCATGTCTCTTTGTTTTCTGTAAATTTCAACTATGTTTTTCATCCTTTGCAACAATTATGAAATTAGTTCATAAATAAGATAACTAAAATTATAACAGAAATGTAGAAATATCCTCAATATAAGAAAAAAGGTTTGTGTGTAAAGATTATTTTCGATTTTTTTCATACATCTTTTTATTTTTATGAATAATTGAATGTTGAACACCAACAAATTAATCCACATAGTAGTATTAACTAAATAACAAAAATTTGTAGTAACTATAATATAAAATGTAGACATATTATAAACCCTCTTCTCAAGGTTGAAACTTAAGAAAAGCTAATGCAAGATTCCTTCATTGCTTTTTTTCTTACGCATTGTATGCAAGTTTTTATTTATTTATTAAAGCAATGGAGTTTTTATATGTGATCATAAGCCTATAGAAAACTTATTTGAGAATGCAAAATGACAACAACCCAAATATTGTAAAAGCAATAAAATATTCATTAATTCCATAGGGTAGTAGGAAACTTGTAGTTTATGAGCACATCTTGAGAGTACCTTAGTTAGGAAAAACATCTCTCACCAGAGAATTGTTGTCTGTCACCCTTTCTTTTGTTATCGGATGTCTCTCTTGTTTTCAAATCTAATGTGACCGCATCTTTAACTCTCATCGGCGGATGCCTCTTGTTATCTTGATATTACGATAACCATGGTGTCCAATTTGCTCCTTTAATTTCTCTCGCAATTCTTCCCTTTCCTTTCTCTTGTGGTGGTGATATGAAAAGCACTACCCAGTACCCACCCTAAAACGAAAAAGAAGACAAAAAATGACTATTTAAAAATATTAATTAATTAACCAATATCAATTTCATGATAAACCATTCATAGGTAGTAGGCATCAGGATTTAATGAAAAATAAACATCACAAAAAATAGAAAATGATAAAAATGACATTAAAATGTACCTTATTTGAGATTTTACCTTATTGCCAAACAACACTTTCAAGAATTGTGTTTGTTAGAAGACAAATTGGTGTTAATAATGAAGTCTCCTGAATATAAACCAAAGTAAGATCCTATTAATTACCAATACCACTACACAAAACTGTTCGTAAGAAAACATGACATGAATTTTGTCAAAAGTACTAATAAAAAAAAAGGAAAGAAAAATATTAAAAACATAAGAACTTCAATTGACAATGGTATCACTCAAGTAATTTGTGCCTTCCACGAACACAATTTTTCCCACTAACAAAAAAAAATGGAAAGAAATACACAATTTACCGTAAAAAAAAAGGAAAGAAATAAAGGCAAAATAATCAAATTGATTGAAATTTAAATAATCAAGTCAAATACCTTCATCACTCTTGTTGTTATTGTTGTTGTTTTTTTATATATAAAAAGCCATATAATTTTATTAAATTATAAGATACATGCCTCATACGTACGTGCTAGTAATACATAAAAATCAATCTATCACCAAAAGAAACCATATGCAAGTCCCCTAATATTGATTCTGAACCAGGGAACCCCTTGAATCTGAAACAAACCGAGCACCCAAATTATTGTGTTTATGCCACCCTTTTATTTTGTTTACTTTGACTGTTTAATTTTTTAAATTAATAGGTTAACGGTTCCATTTTGTGTTATGCAGTTATTATTGGGTTGGTGTAGTTTTATAACCAATCAAGTATCTAAGGGTAAAATAGGAATACAGAAAAGTCCAGCCCAAAGAAAAAAGTGAATCCTCTTTATATAGGTAATAGATATTTTATTAATTTTGTCCCCATGAGCTTAGCTCAATTGGTTGGGACATCGCACTATATGTGCAGGAGCCGGGGTTCGAACCCCAGACACTCCACTTATCCATCTTTAAGGTGGAATTTCAAAGCCACTAGGCTATCTACGAAAAAAAAAAAGATATTTTATTAATTTTGATAAAAAATTGTATGGACGTTTTTTTTGGATGATAAAGTAGGTGAGAGTTTGACATCTATCACGTTTGTTTATATTTTTGAGAGAGAAAAATGAATGGAAATAAATAAATATATTTTATCCTTGACCAAAAATTAATAATAAAAAATTGCATTCGAAGCCAGCTCGGTCACATCATATAACGTTTAATTGGTCTTCATTTTATTACAATCTTTGACTTCTTCATATTGATCTTAATTAATCCTTATCTAATCTAATAGGTTTTAATCATAAGCATAAGTTCCACTATATAAGGGCCCAAAGCTACACAACTTTGGTTGAAATGAAGCAAATATGCAAAGTATAGCTATGGCACAAAATGTTATTTTTTATGGAATTGTTATGATT
Organism: Trifolium repens; assembly: GCA_030408175.1. Taxonomy (NCBI): domain Eukaryota; kingdom Viridiplantae; phylum Streptophyta; class Magnoliopsida; order Fabales; family Fabaceae; genus Trifolium; species Trifolium repens. The sequence goes on from CP125847.1 coordinate 16,036,188, forward strand.
CTTAGCTATGTGGCTATAGTTGAAGCTACAATATTATTAACCAATGATGTTATCAATAATTCCCTCAATCGGAGTAGTTTCCCTGAAGGTTTTATTTTTGGAACAGCTTCATCAGCTTACCAGGTTCTCCAACTTTTCAATATTCTTTTGCTAATATTTGTATATATTATACGAAAATTGGAAAATATTAACTAGTGTTCTTTGACCACTATTTAATGAATTAAATATGATAATAAAGTCTTGAAATTTGTTGAATATATTTTTGAAAAATATAAAGTTGCTCTTTTCGACATATAATTTACTTTTTTGATTTCTATGAACACTAATTTTGTTATACACGACCATAATGTTAATTTTCATCTTTACTTTAACATTTCAACCTATAAGCTAACAAATTGTTAAAAAAAATAAAGAAGATTACGGGTACAAGAAGTACTCGAAAAGGAAGTATGTGTGGTGAGGGATTCACATAATTTGAGTGGATAGTTTTAAGTTTTTGTTACGGTTTCACATTATTTTGAATCTTATCTGTTAATTTGTAATCGGACGTTTCAGAATTTTTTTGGTCACAGTATAATCATATATATTAATAAATATAGAGTTTGTTTGATCTGCAAAATGTAAGTACTAGACAAAACAGCATAGGACGGTACACGATGAACAATACAGAACAAACATTTAAGATATTGAACCAATTTTATGTTGTATGATGTTTGTGGATAAAAAATTATTTTGGTATTTTAGACAAATTGTGTAAAAAATAAAAAGTTTTTGTTAGGATATATAAATGCGTCATGTAATAACTGCACCAAATTCATTTTGGTATTTAAGATATATAACTGCATCATGCAATAACTGCACCAAATTCATTCCCGTTTTAGAGTGGTAGATTTGGCTGAGGTTGGTTGGTAGGGATTAGTTTTTGTTAGCTTTGTTTTGTTACTTTTTAGTATTGGTAAGATACACCCAAACCATTGTAAAGAATGTCTTTCTTTATTTTATCCTAAAATTCCCTTATAATTGGTCATTAATAAAATTTTGCGGATTAAAAAAATGTCAATTAAAATTGATTGTCTCTAATTTTAAGCTTTAATTTAAATTTATTTCGCTAATTCAATGGACATTTTTTAGTATGAAGGTGCAGCAAATGTTGGTGGCAGAGGACCAAGTATATGGGATGCTTTCACACATAATTATCCAGGTCTTTTTTATTAATTTATCCATTGTATTGTATATATAAAATGGGTTGCTTAATTATTTTTATATATTTTGAAAGATGCCTAAAATTAATTTATTAACTTAAAATAATTTTTTTAAACGCGTAAGATAAGCCTGCACAATTATTATTTGGTAAAACTTATCATTTAAGTTGGTGCATGTGTTTGCTTATATGACATAAAGAATAGGAGATAATATGATTCTTTACAATTCATGCTATTATAAGACTAACAATTTCTTGTGACGTTCATAAAATAAAAGTACAAGTGGTTTTTGTACCAAAAAATAAAAAATAAAAGTACAAGTGGTTTATTAATTATTTTCTTTTACGAAATTGCATGAGTATTTTAATTTACGCAACAACCTACATACCTATATTAAATTGTGTGTTGATCATTAATATTTCATGACAATAATCAACACTTATATTAGTAGTAGAATTCATTGTTTATAATGGTATTAGTCAACGTATTAGCCTATTAGGTAAAATTAATAGTAATTCTATATTTATTCTATCAAATTAAAAAAAATAGCATAACATTTTGCTACTAAACTTGACAGGTAAAATAAAGGATAGAAGCAACGGAGATGTAGCCATCGATGAATACCATCGTTACAAGGTACATATACATTTATATAAGACTTTTTTTTTTTTTCACCACCAGTTTAATCTGGTTCGGGGGGTCAGTTCTGGCACCAAGTGGTTCCAGCCCCCTCCCGATCGCAGTTGCGGGGATCGAACTGTGATCCTCCCTACCAAATTCAGCACCAATCACCACTGAATCAACTAACGATTAGTAGACATTTTGGTTCCATAAGACATTTACATATACATTTGCTTAACATGGCTAAAATAAATCATTCAAAAAATTATACCAGCTTAGCCAATTATAATCTTCTTTCTCTCAAAATTAAATCTCCCCTCCATAAAAATCTTCTTTGAATTTAGTCGTTTAGATGATTTTATTTAGTATACCTCTCTTGATGCCTTGTAAAAGAAAAGTAAAATAATGATAGGATACTCATATTATTTGTTGAATTAGTTAACACCAAGGTATTGAATTGCGTTCGCATTTGCAATTGTGAGCGCAATATTGCTGATGCGGTAAGCTCTGCAACTGCTTCGCACCGCAATTGCAGGGTGATTTTAATTCATTTGTACGGCCATATCATAACCCCATAAGACGATTTTGACCATGTCCGTTCAATTTTTTTCAAAAAACATTTATGAAACTAAAATTCTAATTTACGTCAAATCTAATGAAAAATATTACTTTTAAGAATCTCTCAACCTTGTTTTTAAGCACATTCGGATAAGTGCTTACGGAATAAACTAAGACTCTACAATGATAGGTAAATAATGTAGTGACATTCTATATAATTTCTAAAATTTTACAATGATTTCATGCCGCAACAACCATATTGGGTGTTGCAGCGACCACAATCATAGCAACAGCAAACATTACCGCATTTGTAATCGCAACTGCAAATTAAAACCATGATTAGCACCACTCTTCATCCTATAGAAAGATGGTTGATCAACATTCAACGCCAAATTATTTGTTGTTGTATTTTCTTTCCTTGCTTTTTTTTTCCGCTGTGGATCTATCTACACTTTCTTGTATTGGTTGTACATCTGATATATCTTTGCTTCTTTAATATATTGCATTTGTCATTAATATAATTAAACAGTAATGCTAAAGCAAATATATATAGTTGCAATTCTTCTAAATAGATATTACTAATATAACACAGGAAGATGTTGAGCTCATGAAGGACATCAACATGGATGCTTACAGATTCTCCATCTCTTGGTCTAGAATACTTCCAAGTAAGAAACAACTAGTTAATTAATTAACAAACCCTCTTTTTTTAAAAAAAAAAAAAAAACTTTAGAGTATTTTGTCTTCATGAATATAAGAAAAAAATATGAATTTAATTTGTATGCATGTATGTACGATGTACAATTTTTTGAACATATTTTTAATTGAGACAAATTCTATATGGATAATTTCTTCAAGTGGTTCATGGTGGACCTGTCATAAATAACATTATAACGAATACAAATTTCACAAAATCTATCATTAAATTGAAAATTTATATCATGTAGATCATCCATAATTTTTTTTAGCAAAATTGAAAATCAGTTGATATGAAATTTTATTATTTAAATTTTCTTTTGATTGCCTATTTTCAGAAGGAAAACTTGATGGAGGTGTAAATAAGGAAGGAATTAAGTATTACAACAACCTCATCAATGAGTTGCTGGCCAAAGGTTATCTATCATTTATGAAATTTATTTAAATGCTGTTTTGGTGCCCTGCTTCCTTTATAAAATGTGCAATTTTGATTCTCTTAATATTTTTCCCTCAATTTTAGTTCTTGTATTTTGAAAAATTTAGAAATTTCGTTCCTTTATTTATTTAACTTTCAATTTTGATGATTTAACATATTTTTTAAATGATATGAAACATCATACATGTTTATGTGTCTGTCTGCCACATCAGATTTAATTTTTTACTTTTTATTATTTAAATTAGATTTTATTATTTCTTGAATTCAAATGCATGGAGATCAAAATTACGTATTTTGATCAAAATTGAAGCATATGAAATTTATAAAATTTCATTGTTCTTACCGATTTATTTTTGTCTAAAATAATTTAAATTCTATCAATGCAGGTCTTCAACCTTTTGTGACCCTTTTTCATTGGGACCTACCTCAAACACTTCAAGAGGAATATAGTGGATTTTTAAGTCCAAATATAGTGTAATTTACATCCTTATAACTAAAATAATCAAATTCCATAAAGTTAAGCATATAATCTCATGTGTTTTTCCTTTAACAACTATATTCAGGAATGATTTTCGAGATTATGCAGAACTTTGTTTTAAATTATTTGGAGATAGAGTAAAGCATTGGATCACGTTGAATGAACCATGGTCCTTTGCCAAACATGCTTATGCTGAAGGGATGTTTGCACCTGGACGATGTTCCCCCTGGCTAAACCCAAATTGCACCGGTGGAGACTCCGCCACTGAACCCTATATAGTGGCTCACAATCAATTACTTGCTCATGCATTAGCTGTTAATGTCTACAAAACTAAATATCAGGTCTTATTTTAATCTATTTTATTTATAAACTGAATCAATTCACAAAGTGTATATCATAATTTTAAAATCCACTCAACCTCACAAAACTATGTTGTAAAGTACTAAGGATTATGCTGAAGCATTTAGATCATGTTTCTAGGAGAGGTCATGCCAAAGCATTTCTTTCTTTATACTATGTGTTTCTTAATTATTTTTTTAATTAAAGGTATTAATTATAATTTATATTGATACCAATGGCCAACTCGTTTTATTTAATTTGCACACAGGCATCTCAAAAGGGTAAGATAGGAATAACACTAGTGTCTGACTGGGTGATGCCACTCTATGATACAGAATTGGATCATCGAGCTGCACAAAGAGCCATAGATTTCATATTTGGATGGTAATTAATTAACTTCTTAATGAACCTAATATTATAAGTGGAACTCAACTATAAATTAATTATCCACTACCTTAGACTCTATTAACATAGAAGTCTTGCCATAAAATGGTGTAACTCATCGTTGACATTTTAAATCATGTTACGTATATTGATATTCAAAAAAAAAAAATATTCATCCTAAATTATTAGTTGTTTTAATCATTATAGAAATTAATAAATAAAATTACTTTTGTATGGAAAAAAAGAAATTAGAAATTATCTTATAAACTTATCATTCATTAGGAGAAAGGTAAAATAAAGAACTATAAAAAAATGTAAAAAATAGGTAAGAATATAATAGAAAAAGTAAAATTTAATATTTCATTATGTTATTGTAGAATAATTTATAATCTGAAACAAATTTTTTTTTTTCACAAAACAATTTATAATTTCGATTTTTTCCTAATTTTTTTCTCCAAACGATAGTTCAACAAATATTTTATATGTCAGCAACAAAATTTAGTCATCATTATTAAAAACAGCATATGTGGCATTATATATAGCAACTAAAAATGCAATATGATATATTTTAATTTTTTTTTTGGTTTACACCACCAGTTTAATCTGGTTCGAGGGTTAGTTCTGGCATCAAGTGGTTCCAGCCCCCTCCCGATCGCAGTTGCGGGGGATCGAACCGTGGTCCTCCCTACCAAGTTCAGCGCCAATCACCACTGAACCAACTAACGATTGGTGCAATATGATATATTTAACTTATAGCACAAAACATTTATGTTTAAATAAGTTTTTGCTTCTTATAAATATGTTATCTTTTATTTTTGGTCTTCATATATATAATGCAACGTTTAACTTATTTTAATACAAACTTGCTAAAAAAAGCATTTAGGGATCATTGTTTGAAGAATTTTTTTAGAAAGATTACAAACGGAAAGTGGTATATATTTATAATGAGGATTTGAATTCTCTTCAGCTCTTTCCCTCACGTTTTTCATCCTGTCCTCATTTTAGTCATTCATTCATCTTTTTCTTTCTTTTCTGTATTATTGTTTTTTTCTTTTGTAAATCAACAACCATTGGATTAGAAAAAGTTGATAAGCCTGAATACAAATAGCAGAAGAGGATCTAATTAAATCCTTAAAATGATAGTAGTTATTTATCTCTTGTATTTATTAATAGATCAATTTTAAAGAATGTATGTATTTTAGGTTTATGGATCCATTGACATTCGGAGATTATCCAAGCTCCATGAGGTCCTTGGTAGGAAGCCGATTACCAAAATTTTCAACATATCAAGCAAAGCTTGTAAGAGGGTCCTTTGATTTCATTGGATTAAACTATTATACTTCAACTTATGCAACTAATGCACCTGAATTAAGTGATGCCATGCCCAGCTACACTACTGATCCACTTGTTATTCTTACACGTAAGTGTGTTTTATGAAGAGTTTTCATTAACAGATTATACATTTAAAATTTTAATTAAATGCGCAAAAAGGTACTCCTTCTGTTCCAAATTATAAGAGAAAATTAGTTAAAGAAAGTTGATGTATCTAATTCAAATTTTTAACTAAATACATTAATTTTCTTTGACTAATTTTCTTTTATATTTTAGGACGGAGGAAATATTAATTATCACGTTTTAAATGTGTAAGAAATACACAACGTTGGATTGAAGTGGTTAATAAATTAATACTCCGTATTAAAATCGAATTTAGTGGAGTCCATAAGTCCTATCTCAACGGGCAAATATGTCGAAATTGTTAGGCCGGATGTCGTAACCCAGGTTCTAACCCGGGATCTCACAATTATGTGAGTTTAATTTGAGTAGATTACCATTTCATCTATGACAAAAAAAAAATCGAATTTAGTGAAAATAGCTGAATTCAAATCATGAATTAATTTTTTTTAACAATAAAAATGATTGTATTATTATCCAAAAAAAGAGTGATTGTATTTATTTTTTTCAGAGGAGCGTAATGGAATACATATTGGTCCAACGGTATGAGTAATTTTATTAATTTCAATTACATTATAGAATATGCCTTACCACATTTTAATTTTAAATTTTTCTTGATAATTGTTATTATTAATAAATTAAAGGGAAGCTATGTTATACATGCAGGCAGCTTCATTTTGGATGGCAATTTATCCAAAGGGAATTCGTGAACTTTTACTTTATACCAAAACAAAATACAACAACCCTTTGATTTACATCACGGAAAATGGTACTATACTAATATATAATTTATATTTACTTTCAATGCATTTCTTTGAAGTTATTTTCTTTTAACATAATTTTATGATAAACAATTAATTATATTGTGAAATTATATTTAGGCATGGATGAGCTAGATGATCCGACACTCGTTCTTGAGAAAGCCCTTGAAGATACAATTAGAGTTGATTACTACTATAATCATCTTTATTATCTTCAAACTGCAATTCAGTAAGTGTTCTCAAACTAAAAGAAAAAAAATTAGTGATATAAGTTTTTATAGCAGACAAAATTAGTGATATAAACTTTTTATAGAAAAATAATGTGAAATTCGTTTCTAATCCTCCCACTAAATTATGCGATGAGAGCGAGATAACATGTACATTTCACTTTTTTTTTTTTCATATCTAATTTAATCACACTAATTATATGTTTTAAAGTAGGCAAGTATTTTTAGTAATTTATTGCATATGTGTTTAATGTATCCAAATTAATTTTATCAGGGATGGCGTGAATGTGAAAGGATATTTTGCATGGTCGTTGATTGACAACTTCGAATGGAGTTCAGGATACACAATGAGATTTGGATTATACTTTGTAGATTACAATAATGGCATCAAAAGATATCCAAAAAAGTCGGCCATCTGGTTTAAGAATTTCCTACAACACAAAATTGTTAAATATAGTGATTCATGCTAAAAACATGAACTTATAATTTATCACTAATAACTTAGAAAGTTGATACAATGTGAAATAATATTAAATGTTCACTTTCTACTATGTATAATTAATTGTGTAATGATCCATATGACATTGATGTATATATATAAAATGTATATAAAAGAGGTTTCTATTTTGTGTTCTATTTTGTGTTTTTATTTATGAAAATTTCTACTATAAAAGATAAATGCTGATAAATATAATTTATGAATTTTTCTAAAATTGTTTTTTGTATAATTTTAATCGAGAGATAGAGCTATGTACCTAGTGCTTTGCTTAGTTAGTCGTTTAGCTCTGCAAAGACAGATGCTACCTCTAAGAGGGAGTCACTTGTATGATTTTGCGGTGCACTCCCGTTACAACAATCAAATAATGCCCTAGCTCGACTTAAGACCATGCCTTATTCCTTACAACTCGCACCAATAGTGGCACTGAGCGGTTCGGAATATGCTCGGATATTAGTTATAATTGAACTAGTCTTAGGGCCCGTTTAGTCTAGTTTATTTTTGAGTTTATGCAAACAGCTTATGTAATTTGTATGTATTATTATAAGTTTTTCAAGGTATTTTATGATAAAATAGCTTATAAAATTTCAATTTCCACTAGTTTGAACTTATAAAATAGCATAAAACATAATTTATATTGCATAAGCCATTTGCATAAGCTCAAAAATAAGCTAGGCAAAACGGACCCTTAGGACACTTCAAGTAGTGGGATAATTACAAGTAGAAGCGGAGAAAAGGCTCAAAGCTAGGCTTTAGGACATGTGGAAGATGATCCTGGTTTTTGCTAAGGCCAATCGATTGGTGCAGTCAGTTTTTGAAAATTTTGATTTCAGAAAGTGGAGAATCAATTGATATGAAAAATCGATTGACATGTGGTAGAAACTGAATTTTGTCTATTTCTCTTCACCAAATTTGTAGTTATAACGGACAAAATATTGAATTTGGACATCGGTAGTGAAAGAGGACGTACCCCGAAGCGAGGAAGAAAGAGGCAACCTCTATAAATTTTGTGTGTCGTTCTCTTATCTCTCTTAATTTTAGCATAAAATTTGATTAGATTTGCTTAATAATGTTAAATTGAATTTGAGTGAATCACAAATTGTCTTTGAACAAATTTTGAACTATGGATTTTGATTTTCAAAATTGTGTTAAAGTGATTCATTCACCGATTTTACTAATTGAAGAATTGGTAGAATTGTTCTTAATCAAAGTTTATTGATTTTAGACTTGCTAGTTATATTCAAATAATATTACTTATATCAATTTGATTAAAAGTACATTTTATCCATTTCTTTTGTGGTCTTTTGATTGCAATTATATTGTTCTTTGACTCTCAAGTTTGTGTGAGCACATATGGTCGTTCTAACTGGTAACGTTTTAAAAAAATATATAAAAGATTCCGCTACACACTTAAAAGCTTCTATTCAACCCCACTTCTAGAGAGTACCGTGCCATACTTGCCAACACATTTTTTCTATGAAGATTTTATTTTGGAATATTTGCGGAATAAGTAATTTTGATTCTCGTTTCGTGTTGAAAAGTTTATGTTCCACTCATAAATCGGATGTTTATGCATGCCGAACCAATGGTTATTTGGAATTGTTGTGCAGACAAGTTAGCAAATCATGGTCACAATAGATTTGGACTTTATCATTATCGTAGATCTTAGCTTTCTTTTGGTTTTTTTTATTTTTTTATTTTCTATTTTTTATTTTCTTGTTTTCTTTTTCTTTCTTTTTTCATTACTTTATCATTGACGAAGAAGGTTTGGTCTCCTCTTTGTAATAATATTATTATTATTACTATTATTATTATTATTATTATTTCTTAGAAGAGGATTAGAAAACACAAAAAGTCTGAATTTAGTTTGGATGTCTTCTATTTTTTTTATGTCATTATGTTTTTAGTTCCAAATTTTTTTGTTATTATATATATATATATATATATATATACATATATATTTTTAATTTTTATACTAAAAAAATTCTTCGTTGTTTTTTTACTGAAAAAAAGTTCACATTTTATTTTGTTGTGCTTCATTTTATTGTTTGGTTCAAGCATCATATATTATATTGGCTAGGGGTGCTCAGATCCAATTCAATCGAAAAAAACTTAAAACTAATTTTTTTTGGATGTTTTTGGATCAACTTACAGTAGAATCGAATAAAAGTATGTGTCATAAACTCCAACTATTAATCTGTCTGACCGTCAGGGAAGAAAGTGTCTTTGTGGCGTTCGTACTATACTTATGACTGTTAACAAATGTATTCACGCAGGGAGACAGTTTTGGAGGTGTCCATTTTGGATGGTTTATGCTAACATTTAATTTCAATTTTCTTCAGTTGTTAAGTTTAATTTTCCTGCAATTTGATCATTTTTATCTTTTGAAATATTAACAGATGCAAAATACATGTGAAATGTTTATTTGGGCTAATGAAGAAGATGAGATCTTTGACATTGATGAAGTTGAAGATGGCAGAACTGAAATGCAAGCTGAGTTGCTAATTTTGTTTTTTTTTTTGGGTTATTGAAGATGGAAGGAAGAAAAATAAAAAAATTGAAAAGAAATTTAAAGATGAGAGGATGAGGGTCAAAAGAAAAATGATTGTTGGTACGAGAAGTGAAAAATAAAAAATACAAGAAGGGAAAATTAAGGGAGTAATTTTAATACCAACTCACCCATGATCTCCTCAAAAAGGGGAGTTACATTTTGACCCACCACTTATAACACTACATGTAAGCATTCTTGTTTTTCTTGATCAAATTCTCTCGTACCAAATAGCACTACTCGGGTCAAAATTGTATCCACTTCATTGGTGTTGTCTCTATTAATGAATGTTTTGTTTGTAATGAACCTAAAGTGTATGACATAAGTGTTTTTGTACTTGATGTTTATGTGTAATGTTATGATGTATTAATAATTTGATAGTAGTTTATGTGTAATGTTATGATTTTAGGTTTTGTAATGTCTCTGACTATGTAATGAATTATCTTAATTTATGAAAATTAAGTTTGAGTTTTATCTTTGAGTTCATGTTGACATAAGGTTTAATATTAAGATAATTAGTTTGAGAAAAGTTGTAACAATATATTACAGTTAAGGTATTGCAATATCATGCTAAAACTAGAGGGACTAAAAATATAATAAAAAAATGTAGTGAACAAAAGGTGAAAAATCACATAAAAAAAGTATGGACTAAAAAAATATTTAACCAAAAACACTTGTTATCGTATTGTCCTACGTGACCATCTTCCGTTAGCCTAATCACCAAAACTTGACAATAAGGAATAAAAATACAAACGGCTAAAACTAAAGAGATTAAAAATATAGGAACTAATAGTCGAAATTCAAGTAAAAATAGAAACTAAAATTATATTTAACCCTATATATAATTGTTGCTAATATGTTTTCAATAGCAATATAACTAGTAGTTGCTTATATGATTTGTTAAGACTTAATTAGTATTTAATTTTTTGCTTTTACATTGGTCCTTAATGATAAAATGTTTCTTTTGATCCCATAAAGATATCTGAGTTTGCCACATTAGTACATTCTTTTAACTTTTTTTTATAAAAACATTAACTTTGAGACCAATATGAAAACTTATTAATCTAGATAATAGATCAATTTAAAACTAGATAAGAGACCATTATAATACCTATTAAACTAGATAATAGACCAATATAAAACCAAAATTCATATTTTCTGCAAAAAACTAACATAAAAGACCAATATGGAAAACATATGTATCTTTAAGGCATCAAAGAGGAACATTTGTGAAACCAATTTTTTTAAGGGACTAAAATACTAATTAAACTTTCTTTTAATAGTTTCAATCAAAATATATTTTTTATATTACAGTATTTATGTATTGTTTATTTAAAAACCGAATAAAACTGAACCAACCGAATCGAAATAAACTGCATAAAATTAAATCGGATTGAATCAGATATTTTTTTTTATCATCCAAAAACTGAGTCAAACTATATGCTCTTTTCTCTTTGGATCGGATGACTTTTAATCTCATAACCAATTCAAATCAAATAGCAAGCCATTTAAATGAGTGTACTTTTATTAAAAAAAAAAAAGTGTGTCCTGTTTTTTATTATAAAAAAAAGGTTACAGAGTGTTCCTTTTTTTCAAAAAATAAATAAAAAGTGTCCGTTGAACTACGGTCCACCGTATACACCCCACATACAACGATTAATCGCAACGAACCGTAACACCGTTTCTAACTTTTTACATTACGCGCGTTTCAGTGTTTTCATTTTTCTTCTTCAGCATTTTCAAAACGGTTCGTTTTAGTTACTTTGGTTTCTTCTTCCTCATCTTTCACAATTTGTCACTGAAACGTGCGTTTCAAATTGACCCTGAAAACACTTTCGTGTTGTGAATGATGGAATTCGAAGAAGCGCAAGATAATCTTTGCGCTATAAGACTCTTATACAGACTTCTTCACGATAACATTAACGCTTTGAACAATTCAAATTCACAAAATGTTAGTTTTTTTTTTTTTTTTGTAATTTTTATTCCTTTTTAAGTGTTTTTGTTTAAATTTGATTTTTTCATGATTAATGAATATGAGAAGTGCTTTTTGAATATGTAACGTGATTTTTTTTGTTTGATTTTGTTTGTAGCAGGTGGTTGAGAGAGCTCGAGTTTTATTGAAAAGTTTACTCGATGTTGCTGTTGAAATTGTTTTTGAGACTCATTTAAAGGTTTTGCTTCTTGATTTTCATCAATCTACAATAATTATTTTCAATTTTGGTTCTATTTAGTGTTTTTATGGGGATGGTGTAAACTTATGTTCAAATTTGATTATGAATATGTTCAATTGAGAAATCATGAATTTGAAATTTATTGGACGGATTGGGTTTTAAGTTAGGTAAATTTGAGTCGAAATACAAAGTTGAAATATGAATCGTCTAATCTAGGCCAACATGGGTTGTTTGACTGGGATGAATTTGCGATTTTCAATCCGTAGGGAAACGAAACCTCCAAATTTTATCTAGGTTTTGTCCAATTGAGAAATCTAGACTTTTTTGCAATCAAGCAATCTAGACTAATCGCTCAAATATTTTTGTTGGACGGGTTATGTTCCAACTTTTGTAAATCTGAGTCAAAATGCGGATTGAAATGTGAGTCGTCTCATATAAGGCAGCCCTAGTTGTTTGACTGCAGAATTTTTGGATTTTACAACCCAACCGTAGCAAATATTTTAGAACAGAAACGATATTACACAAATCCGACACTGGATACCCAACACCATATATAATGCACCAAGATTGTATTTTATACCGTGTCTTTGTTTGATAACATTTGTTGTGTTTAAAATTTAAAATTTTACTATTTTAGTTTAAACATAAATTTATCTTCCTATATACCCCAATAAAATGCACTTTTACAGCAACAATGCTTCTAGTTTTAGTACTCACCTTATGTTATGTGATTTATATTTTTATATGCTGATTTAACAGATCATGGCAACACAAGCAGGAAACTGTAAGACATCCATTGAACAAGAAAAACTTGTGACTATTCCGCAGTTAAAGTCTGCAACGACAACCAAATTTTCTCAAGCCTCGGAAAACTATCAAACTTGCAGTGAAGTAGGTTTACAAAAGGATGAAAAGCCTCAATCTGAATTACCATGTAAAAAAGAACAGTCAAATTTTAGTATCGCTGATAACGAAGGAACTAAGAATAAAACACTGAGCAGTTTAGGTGAGGAGAATGGTATGATGCAACAGAATTTAGTGAAGGAACAAAATCGATCTAATGAGGGTATTTTACCAAACATGGAGAGTAATCATCATGAACAAAATAATGTGAATGATTTATATGGTCTTGGAGAGCATGCAGAAGAATCATTGCAGATGTTAGACGCAAAGGCTGGTGTGTCCAATGAAGACAATAATATGCATTTGCTGAATGATATTCGTGAAGCTGAATGCAATTCTAGTGCTTCCAGATTTGCTGAATGTCTAGCACAGAAGAGTGATTTCTCTGATGATCTGGTTAATGCAATCAAAAGAATCGAGTCTCGCATTTTGGCCTTTAAACTTTGTTCAAATTTGGTCGATTCTAGTAAGAACGGAATAGTTCGGGATCCTTCACACAAAGTAGCTAATTTTGGAAGTCCCAAACTACAGAGAAAAGACAGTGCTGCAAGAAGTCAGTTGAATTCTAAAAGGTCTCTCTGGGAAGGACATAGATTAATGAATCAGCACACATGTGATTCAAGTTCTAAAGGTGAAAATTTGAATACAGGAAATGCAGTTGAAGAACCGTTTTTGTCTCGAAATGAATCGTCGAATCAGAGTCAGGTGGCTTATCAAAATTGTGGGTTTCATGCAAATCCAGAATCGACCAAAAGCATTTATATACCAAAACATATTAGTACCCAGACGGTATCAGTGAGAGAAGAATTGAGAAGTGGAACTATGATCCAACCTTTAGCACAAAACACGGTCTTTGTAGATAGAGTCAAGTCATTGAATAGGTTAGTTAGTGGTGATGCTCACTTTGGAAATCAAGCTAGTGAGTGTATTCAGGGTTTGAGGGTTCCTTTGAATCAAGATGATCTTAGTAAGAAGTCTTCCATGTTTGGTAGTCAAACAAATAGGGAAAGTTTAGTCAGAAAAACTCCAGTAGCAGGTTGGTCTAAGACTGATCCGAAACAGAAGGAAAGGAATTCTGAATCTTCTCATGCACAAAAGTTAGCGAGATCCTCCCCCAATGTTGCACGGAGAGATAAGCTTCCCCCGCATCAGATGGTAATAAAACCAACTCTGTTAGATCAGAGATCAAGTGAGTTTAAGGTGAATTCCAATCAACATAGAGATGGGTCAGTTTTAGACAGGAGAGGAACTCATAAGACGGGACATGCCGAACCTTCTAAGACGAGGGTTCGGCTACAACTTCATGAACCAGAGGAATCAAGTTCAGACTCTGACTCTTCTTCTCAATCGACTTCTCAGCAAGACAGTGCCGATACTAGTGGTGAATCTGAGGACTCCTCCTTGTCAGTTGGTACACAAGGTTCCATATCAGGCAGGATGGTTGATGAATCATACGAAGGAAGCTCAGAAGAGAGTATTGATTCATATCTCAATAAGGAAGATGGCCCTTCACATAGAGCTGGTAGTTTTCAATCTTACGGACATCACAGTAAAGGAAATCCTAAGAAAACAGTTGGAGGCCTAAAGAGACTGAAAAATAAGCTGGGACTAATCTTTCACAACCACCACCACCATCATCACCATCACCATCATGATGGTGATAATGGTGACATTCATTCTTATGAAGGTCCTAGACATTCAATGTGGAATAATTTGCAGAATGTTTTCCATCACAAAAACAAACATGGGATGATAACAAATCAAAAAGTTGAGAAAACAAGGAGAGGGGCTATTACAAAATATTCGCCTCGCAGAAACCAGGTTGGGCAGTTTCACAGACTTGTGGAAGGACTATTGAGACATATCCGGCATTCAAAAAAACCAAAGCCATCCAAACATGGTTGGGTTAAAGGGTCTAAGAATACTGCACATGGACATAGGCAAAAGAAGCTGCACTGGTGGCAAATCCTTCCACGACGCCGAGGAGTGAAGTTGAAAAACAAAGGCCGGGTTAAAAAAATGGGGTTTATAAGCCAAAAATCACTTAAGAACTAAGTCTGAATTTGGATGCACATTTGAATTTTTGGTCTTTGATGTATTACCTTATATAGCTTGTCGGATTACAGTTCCGTCAATTTAGGTCCTATCAAATTTTCTGATCAGGTATATCCTTTGATTTTCTTCTATTCTACTAGATATTTTGGCTCTGTTAAATGGCCACCTGGTGTATCTACCAATTTGGTTAATGCTGGCTTGGTGATTCTGGATTTGGTTTGTACATGGTGATCCTGGATATTGTATATGCACTGTCATACTAAAAATTGACACGAAAACTCTCTTGCTTCTCATGCTTCAAATATTTTTATATAGATATTAATGTATAAACTTTTTGTTAATTGTCAATTTCTAAAATGAGAATTCCTTCCTGTCTCTATGCATTTGTTAATTGTCAATTTCAATTATTTTTATATAGATATTAATTAATGTATAAATTTTTTGTTAATTGTCAATTTCAAATATTTTTATATAGATATTAATGTATAAACTCTCTGCTTAGTTGTACTATGCATTGTTTGTTAAATATAATCTCTATTCATATATTTTATATAATATAATTAATCATGTCTTTTTGTGTATAAAAAAATTTAATTGATCCAAAGTTATATGACATGCCTACCACTAACATTAATTTTATCAACCTTTCTTTTTCATTGACTTTTATTTTAAATTCCATTTTGATAATTTCAATAGTGTTAATAAACCAAAGTTATATACATGACAACATTGATTAAGCTGTGTATAGCTTCCTAATTCTTATGGTAGTTTATGCTGTATCATTTCATTCTTCACATTCTTCTTATGTTTGAAAGTATATATAGCTTGATATATAAGACAAGACATACTTATAGTTGCAATGAAAAAGTCTACCTCTACTTCTTTCAACCACGGTTGGACATACGATGTGTTTGTGAGTTTCTACGGAGATGACACTCGTTACGGTTTCACAGGAAACCTTTATAATACCTTGCGCAAAAAGGGAATCAACACTTTCAAAGATGACATCCAACTTAAGAAAGGGGAAGAGATTTCATCAGATCTTCTCCAAGCAATTGATGAATCTAGGATTGCTATAATTGTTTTCTCTGAAAATTATGCATCCTCAACTTGGTGTCTTGAAGAACTTGTCAGGATCATGAAGTGTAAGAAAGAAAAGGGACAATTGGTTCGTCTAGTTTTCTACTATGTTGATCCTTCAAATGTAAGGCATCAGAGGGAAAGTTTTGCAAGGTCAATGGCTAAGCATGAAGAAAATATCAAAATTCGCAAAGAAAAAGTATTTAAGTGGAGAAAGGCACTCTCAGATGCAGCAAATTTATCAGGGTGGCATTTCAAATCTGGGTATAAACATATCTAGTTCCTTACTTGCTAGCTTTTCTTTCAAATCATTAATTATAGGGTCATGCTAACTAGTGCCCCCGGGGCACTAGTTAAGAATACAAAAGGAGTAATTTTTACATTGGAAACAACAATTTTCTTACTTTTCAAACATTGATTGCACACACTTATTATTACTATTTGAAGTATCCTTAACTAGTGCCCCTGGGGCACTAGTTAACATTTTCCTTAATTATATTATATATTGATATAGTTTTGGGTAAATTATACGAGTTTAATGCATATACATTGAACGTAAAACAGTTTTACACTGATGTCTAATAAGATCCCACGATTCATTCGTGTCACACCAATTAACGCCCTTACAAAAATAGGGTGATGTGGCAAAATATTGGATTTTTATTGGATGTCAATGTAAAATTTATTTTCCGGCGACTATGCGTATATCTTTAAAATTCAAAATTATATTACAATTTTCTTCCAATTATTTGTCCTGTTTTTTTTTTTATTTTTTTTTTGTTGCGAAATTAATTCAAATTTTTCAAATAATGCAAGTAAATTGAAACTAAGAGGTACATTTTATGAGGTGGATAGAGGGGGGGAGACAATTAATTTTTTCTGTGATATACATAAATGAGAGTCACTTCTCTCTTAAGAAAAATGAACGAGAGTCACTTTCTCTCCTATAAATAGAGTCTTGTGAAGAAGTGAAATATTTCCAATCTTGGGTGATCATGTGGAGATTTGAGGTATCTCCAACCATGTCTTAGAGAGAGGAGGTGTGAGTGATCATTTGATATGTGAGATGTGACTTGTGAGTAACATCATTCTTTGAAACTCTTGAGTGAGAGTATTATTGAGCAATACACAACTTGAAGTTGGTTGATATTATTATAATGTTATTTGAAATAGTGAATACATGCTTTATGTTGAGATTCTTATGTCGATGTAGGCAAGATATTAATACATGAATTAAAATGAAAAATAAAAATATATTATGAAAAAGAAAACATTATTTTTTGTTGACACAACATCTGTTAATGTTATACTCAATTTTTGTTGAACTCAGACCTAACATACAATAAACTTAAATTTTCTGATTAATTTTGCAGGTATGAATACGAATTAATTCAAAAGATCACTGAAGAAATATCTAGGAAATTAAATCTTACCCCTTTACACATAGCTCATCATCCAGTTGGTTTGAACTACAAAATGTCACAAGTGATGTCACTTCTTGAAATCAAGTCTAATAATGATGATTGCATGATTGGAATCTGTGGAATTGGTGGTATTGGTAAAACAACACTAGCTAGAGCAGTATATAACTCAATTTCTAGAAAGTTTGATAGTTCAAGTTTTCTTGTTGATATAAGAGAAAATTCAATGAAACATGGTTTAGTACACTTGCAAGAGACCCTTTTGCTTCATTTGCTAGATGAAAATATCAAGTTGGATGATGTGAGCAAAGGAATTCCTATATTAAAAAGACGGCTTCGCAACAAGAAAGTTCTTTTGATTCTTGATGATGTTGATAATCTTCAACAGTTAAGATCATTGGTTGGCAGCAAGGATTGGTTTGGTTTCGGAAGTAGGATTATCATAACAACAAGAGATAAACATTTATTGACTGCTCATGGAGTTAAAAAATTGTATGAAGTGAAAGAGCTTAATGAGCATGAATCTCTTGAACTGTTTAGTATGAATGCTTTTAGAAAAAATGTGCCTGATGAAGCTTATGTGGAGATAGCAAAAATTGTAGTGAAATATGCCAAAGGTCATCCATTAGCTTTGAATGTAATAGGATCAGATTTATTTGGAAAAACAATTGAAGAATGGAAAAGCGCATTGAATAAATATGAAACAATTCCAAGCAAAGAGATTCTGAATGTCCTTAAAGTAAGCTATGACAATTTGGATGATAATGAGAAAGAAATTTTCCTCGATATTGCTTGTTTCTTTAAAGGATATCCGAAGGCAGATGTAGAAAAGACGCTAGACGCAAGTCGTTTTTATTCGAAATATGGCATTGGAGTACTTGTTGATAAATCTCTTTTAACAATTGGTGAATCTGGTTCAGTAAAGATGCATGATCTTGTACAAGACCTAGGTAAAGACATTGCTCGAAAGGAATCACCATTTGATCCGAGCAAACGCAGAAGATTATGGCATCATGAGGATGTTGTTGAAGTCTTGACAGGAAACATGGTGAGTTTGAAGCTATATTAACTTTTAGAACATTCTTTTTACATATTTTCAATTTCACTAATATTGAAATTTGTCAAATTGTCATTTCAATGGTTGCTGGTTGGTGATTGAATTCAAAAAAGGGAACTGATACAATTGAAGGCATTATGTTGGACATCCCTAACTTAAAACAAGAAGTCCAGTTAAAAGCCAACATCTTTGATAATATGAAAAGGCTTAGAATCCTCATAGTTAGGAATGGACAAGTTTCTGGAGCACCACAAAATCTTCCAAATAATTTGAGATTGCTTGAGTGGAACAACTATCCTTTAACATCTCTACCTGATAATTTTCATCCAAAGACACTTGTTGTACTCAATTTGCCAAAGAGTCATATAGCAATGGATGAGCCATTCAAGGTATGTGTTTGATCCTTATTTCTCTATCTTCATGTCATTATTTGTTTAGAAACCCACACTAGAGGAAATATGAGTTTATAAGTGGGGGAAGTTCTCACCTTACTAGCTGGTTTTGTAAATATTAGTTAGGCCTAATATAAAATCTAATATGTACCAGAGCATATCAAAGATTCCTTGGGCCACCTGCTATTTGTTCATTTAGGTCACAATCCAAATGTCCAGTTCTGGACGTGAAGGGGTGGGTTAATTGTCCCACATTGGAAAAGATAAGGCCTGAAAATGAGTTGGAAAAATTGCACTAGAGGCCATTTAACTTTATTTCATTTTTTAAATAGGTCATTTACCTTTCTTGCGTGTCAAGTTACTCCTTTATGTTTAAAAACGTAAACAATGTTGGACCAAATTTCACTTCTAATCTATGTATGTTACCAAAAGTCATACTTGACCATTCGAAAAAGTAAATTACACTTTAAATTCATCAAGATAAAATTCAAATTTCATCATAATGAATGCTATAATATCTAATCCATCAAAATTAACATGAAGGCCTAATTTTGGTTCTGAATGGTGAAACACTTTTTATTTTATTATTCAATGAACATATACACAAATTTGTAACATGCGAAGGAACTCTTTGAAACTTTAATTTAATAACGCCTAGTGCAGTTTTGCCAAATGAGTTTATAAGTGGAGGTAATACTCACCTTAGTAGCCGGTTTTGTAATGATGAGGTAGGCTCAATGTAGAACCTAATAACTTGCATATGTAAATTTATAACACCAACTGTTCTTGCTATGCAGAAGTTTGAGCACTTGACATTTATGAACTTCAGTGATTGTGACTCTATAACAAAACTACCTGATGTCTCTGCAACTCCAAATCTAACAAGAATTCTTGTTAATAGTTGTCCAAACTTGGTAGACATTCATGAATCTGTTGGAGATCTTGACAAACTAGTCACATTGAGTACTGAAGGATGCCCTAAACTCAAGAGTTTTCCGCGAGGCCTGAGATCAAAATATCTCGAATACCTTAATCTTAGAAAGTGTTCTAACATTAATAGTTTCCCAGATGTATTGGCAGAAGTGGAAAATATGAAAAATATTGACATAGGAGGGACATCCATAAAAAAATTTCCAAGTTCAATTGAAAACTTCAAAGGCCTTGAAGAATTAGTTTTAACATCATGCACAAATGTTGAGGATCTACCTAGTAATTCAGATATGTTTCAAAATATTGAAGAGCTTAATGTGGAAGGATGTCCACAACTTCCAAAACTTCTATGGAAGTCATTGGAAAACAGGACTACTAATGATTGGTTTCCAAAGTTAAGTAATCTGAGTCTGAAAAATTGTAATCTATCAGATGAAGATCTTGATTTAATTCTCAAATGTTTTCTACAATTAAAGTGGTTGATTCTATCAGATAACAATTTCTTGACCATTCCTGATTGCATTGAAGACCTTTCTCATCTCTTGCTTCTTAACATAGAAAACTGCAAGCATCTTAGAGATATATATGTGCTTCCACCATATTTGCAATATATAGATGCAAGGAATTGTATGGCATTGACTCCTCAATCATCAGAAGTACTATTGAGTCAGGTTAGTCTTCCTCCTTTTCCCTTGTTGAACTTGATCGTTTTTTGGTACTGCTCATAGTATTTAAACACAAGTTGTAATCTGTAATCCTGAGCTTGAATAATAGAAAGACACTGCAACCACTTTGCAGGTTGAGACGTCGGAAAAATTGGCCGAAATCCATGATCAAATCCTGTGTGTTATCTGTTGAGTTTATCGTATCGGTCTTCTTTTGAACTAGGGCTGTTGTGCTAACAATATTCTTTTTTGACATCTTGCTTAAGTTACTAATAGATTAATGACTAGTTCTATATACTTAACAGGCATTTCAGGAGGTTGAGTACATAGACATAGTTGTTCCAAGGACAAAAGTTCCATCTTGGTTTGATCACTGTAATAAAGGGGAGTCTATCGCCTTTTGGATTCGTAAAAGTTTCCCTTCAATTGCTCTATTTTTTCTTTTAAGTGGTGATGATGAAAAGAAAACCAATTATACATGTGAATTCTGCATACTAATCAATGGCATACAAGTATTCCAAGGAAGAAGCGAGTGGCCGGTTGATCATGTATGGCTATTTGATCTGAGAATTCACCCCACTGCAAGTGAGTGGCAAGGCTTCAATGAACAAATAAAATCTGGTTGGAATCAGGTGGATATTTCATGTTCAGTCATCGATGAATCAAAAACTGTAACTATTAAATGTTGTGGAATTCATCTTTACAAAGATAGAATGAATATCCACCATGTCTCCTTCATAAGCCCTGATCTTCATGGCTCAAATATGGTTCATGATAATGAGAGTTTGGATATCTATAATGAAGAAAGAGAAGATGTAGTTTTTCCTACAATATTAGCTAAATATTTTAACAAGACTATATTAGAGGTCATGAGTGATCTTAAATCCAGCAAGAGAAAAGTAGGTAATGAATATGACAGTGACACTGATATTGACAGCCAGCACATGGAAGAGGAACAACATTCACCTTCCCTTAATCATCAAATCCTAGAAATCTTTGAACTTGTGGATAAAGACAATGGAAAAGGTATATAGTAGCACATAGTAACAATGAAGGTTGTCAAACTCTCCAGTTAACTCTAAAACTCTTAGTAGTTTACAATTCTATGTCACAAAAACGAGTAAACTCTGATGAAGTCGGTAAACTCCATTTTACTAAGAAGTTTACAATTCTACATTGGTTTGGAATTCCAAGATAATAGATTCAGACACGTGTCTAAGGCAATTTCACTAATTTCAAATTTTCTTGTCTCGCAGATACTAATTCCAGTAAAATCTTCATTGATCCTTCAACTGAAACAGAAGAAGAACCCCTTGCTACAAGTATCCATAACAAGGAAGAAACACTTGCACAAAAAGCAAAGTTGAAGGAGATTGAAACTTTTAGACCAGTAAGAATAAAATTTATGCTTGTTTGCAAGTTAGAAAGGAGACCTTGTTAATATTTTTATTAATCATATCATTTTTCATGCTCACAGGAAGCAAGTACCATTGCATCAACAAGCAGAGACAAGGGAACACAATTAGTTAATAAAATCACTTCGGTGGGACAAGTCAATCTTGATTCAATAAAAAGCAAACAACTAATCCTAAATGCAGAAGCCTACATAAACAATGTTGAGTCTACAATAAATGAAGACAAGATGGAAGCATTTTATGCCTCACTTGAAGCAGAAAATAATTATCCTTTACTAGTCCAACTCAACAACGAAACTTTGACAAATAGGCCTAGTGAAGAAACTCAGAAAGCATTAAAGATTGTGCAAGATTTTGTCACAAAAAAGTTCTCTCTTTTGTTACATCCAGGACGTTCGGGATTGCTGAAAGATATTCTAAAGTATCTCATCAGTTTAAAACCAAATGAAGGAGTGTCCCTGAAAACAAAATCAGTACTACTGCAACTTTCACATGGTTTTGCTCAATGGAGTTTGGATTACAATAATGCAAATCTTAAAATTGAGTCAGCAACTACAGATCTATCAAAAGTTGAGAAAATGAAGGATTGCCTTGAAAGTAACGTGAAAGACTTCCGAGATATGGACATGGTGGAGAAGTGTTTGTCTAATCAGTTGGCCTGCTTGCAGGAAGAGAAGAGATTACTTGAAGAGAAAATCAATGCTATTAAAGCTGAGATTGAAGATTTCACAGAACAAAGAGAAATGGTTGCTAAGAGAAAGACGGAATTGTTTCACAAAGGAAGCGTGATAAAAGCAGAAAGGGATGATTTAAGGAACCAAGTTCCAAGGTTGAAAGCTGAGAAGGAATTGGCAAAGATAACACTAGCTAATATTGAAGAAGAGTGGTCAAAACTTGGAGAACAATTCATTGGAAGCACCGAAGCACCCATTTTGATGAGTGGGCCTTAGAACCATCACATAAACAGCTTCTTCACCAATAACATACAACAATTTCTTGAAGGTTTTCTTCATCAAAAGGTTGAGTAAAAAAGTTTCTGAAACCTAAAGCCCTTGATTCGGTGGCTTGGCTTTTGGGCCGGCACTATCATTATGTGCCTCTTCAATGATATCTTGTGGTGGGATTCTTACTTCAGGTGCATTGATGTATTTGATTGTAATTCTCTACACTCATTGTATCTTTTGTACGCATATGTCGACTTACGAGTTAGAATACAAAGAATATTCAGATTCACAGTTTTCATTTTCTCTCCACTCTTCCCTTTCATTCTCAACCTGAATCCCTATTATTACCAATTCTTTCACACAACTAAACTTTGAAAATATTGAAAGACTAATACCTATGTCCTTTTTCTATATGTAACTCAAACAAAAAATGTGTTATTTATAAATTACATACACAATTTCACCTGGTGCAAATATTTTAAATTATTCCACACAAAGCAAGGGACAAGATCTAGTTTTAACGAATTTAACCATAGCGAAATCAGTTCAAAAATGTATTGCTTGTGAAACAAGAATGTACTCAAACACTACTAAAACTTCCTACATGATATAGATAAAATGTTGGTATCTTGCTCAACAATTATCTACCCCAAATATTTTCAAGATTCTGTCAAATTTCTCTCTAATCTTTGACCACTCATCCTCAATGTATCCTTTGGTAGCTTTAGCTGATTCTTGCTCCACTCTCAACCGCAGCCTTCGCTTCCTCAACTCATCTCTTTCAGCTTTCAACATTCTTCCTGCATCAAAGGTTTCTTTTTTCTTTCTAATAGCAGTGTCCCTAGTCGCTTCAGATATTGAAATGTTAACTTTAATGACACTAATTTGCTCTTCTAGGTCTTTCATTCTTTCTTCTAAATACACTAGTTGGCTTGTTAACTCACTTTCTATGGATACAAATTCACTGAACTGGTTCTTGTTGGCTACTACACCGTCTTCAAGTTTTTGTAGCTTTGATAGCATTGTCGTTGAGAAGTCAAGTTTCATGTTTGCATCATTGTAGTCACAGCTCCACTGAGTAAATTCAGCTAAAAGTTGTAGTATTACAGACTTTAACCTCATTGAGACATCATCATCTGCAATTAAAGTACAAAGATATTCCAAAGTAGTTTTCATTGATGTGGATGATGTTGGTTCTAGAAGATGACAAATTTGTTTTGAGAGGAGTTCTTTCAGAATTTCCAAGGCTTTCGTGGTTTCTTCACTCATTTTAGGATAAACCAATTTTGAATCATCACTTGTATCTCCTAATGAAGGATATCTCTCAGCATGGAGAGTAGAATAAAATGTTTCCATGTTGTCATCACTTAAAGATTCTTTTGGCTCCAATTCTTGATTACTCGGCAAAATGTTGTCTGCAGGATGAATATTAGGTTGTAAAAATATACATGATATCCAGTAATCATAATTTGTGTTCAAATATACACCTGAAAATCATGGTTAATGACATTTTAAATTTCGGTTAATTATGTTTAGTGAGTAGTTAACCATACTGAACGTAATTAACCACGTATTCAAACTGTGTAAACCATCGAAATTGATGTCAAAATATTTCGCAAAAATTGTGTCAAAATAACAACTGTCAAAAGATAGACACAATGAACTATTACCTTTATTCTTCTCATTCATGCAGTTTAACTGACATTCTAATAGCATTGGATCCCAAATTCTATCACCATATAGCTGCATATCCAATGAATACATTTCCTTTCTTTGATGTATTGTATCCACTGACAAAATATCTATAGTTTTTCCATTCTTCTGAACCTTACAACCATTACCTTCAAACATTTCTTCCCTAGTTGAAGCCGAAAGAAGTTGCAGATGTTCATCTGATATTTCATGAAGCTTTGATTTCTCAGGCAAGCTGCAACAATCAATTCCCAAGTTATCTTCATAATGACTTTGATTTTTATGTGATTCCTTAGAAATTTGAGTGTTATCCAAGTTTTCACTATTACAAGGACTTGAACTTGTGATCAATATCAAATTTGGTTTCTTCATTTCCTCATCTTCCTTATACTCATGAACTCCACAAAAGGATACTGTCACATCTGCGCCTTTACTAGCATCAACAATCTCACAAGAAACTTCCACATAATTCTGTTCTTGCAATAAATATGTATTTAAATCGATCAAATTTTCTTGATGATAAAGCCATACAAGATCACCAGAAACTGAAAGGAAGTACTGTTCTTTATTGGATGCTTTCTGTCTATTAATGGATATTTCGACTTCACATGCAAAAAAACCAACTCTTTTATTTCCTAGTTCAAAAATGAAGCATAGTGCAATTCTTGGAAACTTCTGGCCAATCCAGAATGACATGGATCCTCCATTGCTATGGTAGTTGAACTCGAATGGCATCGGTAATCTTGGCCTTGGTGCTATAACTTCAAATTTGAATTCCTTATGGAATCCCTGTTACAAAAGAATTGTATTGTGAGTTGGAATATCTACCAATTCTCAAGTACTCGGAAAGACCGAGGTTTTGTTTAGATAAATAGCTTAATTAAGAGCTTATGGAATAAACACTTATCATATACTCCTTCGTTTCTTATTATAAACAAAATTTCACTTTTTAGTTCATTGAATAACAAACCATAAAATGATGTCAAATTGTTTTTATATAAGTTATAAGCTTTTTTCATAGGCTATCATGGAGAGCTTATGGAAATAAGCTTAAAATAACTATAGACATGTCATGATTTGTTTCCATAAGTTCTCCTGGATATCTCACAAGTTTTTATGCAAGAAGATATGCTCAAATAAGTCAATTCAAACAGGCTTAGAGTCAAAGTGACAGAGAAAAACCTGGCTTAATAAGAGGTTCAATGATTGTGAATCCAACATTGTGCAACTAGTGGCATCAATATGTTCTAAATTAGGAGGAATCCCAGAAATATTTTGAAGATTCTTGCAATTGGCCATGTAAAGCTCCTGCAAGCTACTCAGTTTGTTGAAGCATTTAGGTAGGGTTACAAAATGGTTTCTTGATATGTCTAATGATGTGAGGTTGGAAAAGCAACAAAGAATATGTAGATCATCATCTGATAGATTACAGTCACTAAGATCAAGTGTTTCCAATAAAGGGAAACCTTGTGAGGATTGGATGCTTGAAGACTCAAAATCTAGACATGGTTTTGGTGGTAACTCTAAATTTGATGAACTTTGAGTGGACTCTTGAAATAGTTGAAGTTTTGGACAGCCAGAAATATCGAGTAACTGAAGATTTGGCAACAAAGAAATGGTTCTAGGAAAATCTTTAAGATTTGTGCAACTCTTTAGTACTAACACCTCAAGGTTGCTGAAGTTGGCCAAACTAGAAGGCAATTCTTGTATAGCCGTCTCTTCCGCCTCGATTATTCTCAGATTTTCCATTTTTCCAAGTAAGTTTGGGAAATTCTCAAGTTGAGAACATCCATTGAGAGCAATGCATGATAAAGATGGCGAGTTTAGGACACTTGGTAACTTCTTTAGCTCAGTGCACCTTTCAACACCTAAATAAACTAGTTTATCAAGTGATCCAAGTGTTTCATGAATCTCAACTAAGTTTGTACAATCCTCTAGAATAATTTGCTCTAAGTTCGGTATCCCCGAAACATCAGGTATATTTAGTAGGGATTCACATGAACTAAGATTGAGAGAAGTCATATTTACATAGTTCTGTAAAACACAAATTCAAATGGTTACATTTTGAATAAACAAAATATCAAAAACAGTGTCTCGAATAGGATTACAAAAAAATATTCGATGATTATAAATAGTCTTCATACCTTGAATGGCTTGTCCAATGTTATATGACTGCGCCGCAACTCTAGCATTACAATTTTCTCAGGAAGGAAATCAGATGGTAAAAATGTAGAAGGGTATTCCTCCCAATCAAGCGGCCTTAAATTATTTGGTAGATTTACATGCCCTCCGAAAAACTCAGCATTCCGAATTATCAACATTCTAAGGTTTCTCATCTTCTTTAGGTCTTGAGGTTTTATCTGAACCTCTTGCTTTTCAGGTAGGCTCAGCATTATACCTTGAATCTTGTCAGTTCCCTATCAGAATCAATTCAATATATAAGATACGTTACGTGTGTTTTTGGGTTCTATGGTGAAAAAAAATGATTTTGAATGGATTGATTTATGTAAAATTGATTCTGCTTAAAAGTGAGTTGAATATAAAGTAATGTATGACAGATGAATCTTACTGTTCCATCGGATAGTACTTGAAGCACATCTTCATAATACCATAACCTGCTCCGTTTTCCAGGATCCATCGGTGATTCTTGCCGAACAATTTCCTTCCCCATATCTTGTATAAGATCATGCATTGACAATACACCTTTTTCATCCAAGTTTATGAGAGACTTATCAACAAGCACTGCAATACCGATAACTGGATGCAGATTACAAGCGCGCAACGCTTTTGACGTATATTCCATTATCTCCCCTTTAAAGAAACATGCTATATACAGAAAAATTTCCTTTTCATTTTCCTCTAAACCATCAAAACTTATTCTAAGTATATCCTGAACTTTTCTATTAGGAGTTTTCTTGTATTTATCCAATGCAGATTCCCACTGATGAATACTTCTACCACACAAATCAGAACCTAAAATAGTTAAAGCTAACGGAAGACCTTCTGCGTAACAAACAGCGCGATTCGAAATTTCTAAATAAGTATCTTTAGGTTCACTTCTTTTAAATGCATTCCAGCTAAATAATTGAAGAGATTCAATATGATTTAACTTCTTCACCTCATAAGTTAAACTAATTTCATGAGCCGTTAACAAATGTTTATCTCTAGTAGTTATGATGATCCTACTTCCGGGACCGAACCAATCAAATCCGCCGACTAATGCTTGAAGTTGTTCAACATCATCAACATTATCAATTACAAGTAGAACTCTTTTTCTACATAACCTATCTTTTATTATGTTGATTCCTTTATCAACATTTCCTAATCTCATTCCTTGCTCTCCAAGTATCTCAAAAAGAAGTCTCTCTTGGAGTTTGACTAAGCCAACCCTATGACTTGCATTTTCTCTGACATTTGCAAGAAAACTCGCGTATCGAAATTGATCATATATTGAATTGTATACAGCTTTAGCAATGGTTGTTTTACCAATTCCGCCAATACCATAAATTCCTATCATTTTAACATCATTGCATTCAAGTTCTAAGAGTGAGTTAACATCTGATACGCGAGTTTGGAGTCCGACAGGGTGTGTGGCGACATTTAGAGGGATTCGATTCAACTTTCTTGATACCTCATCTACTATGCTTTGGATAAATTTAAATTCATACCTGAAAATTATATGGAATACATATTATATATCAGCATAGTTATATAAATATTCATCTTGCATAATAAATATGTACTAAAGATAAATCATGAATACATTGAAATTGAAATATCAATGGTTCATTTTCTTATCTCTAAAGTGAATCACTCACTTCAAATAAATGAAATCCTAAATATATGGATTAAATTTATTTTAGATTTTGCCTTTAGTCATTATTAATTATTAACCATTGTTATTGGTTCTTTTTCAAAGGAAGGGATGGTGGAGGATTAGGTGTTGGCTTTTGTAGATTCACCAATTAGTTTAGGGGAGGAAAGTACAACTTTTGTGTTATTCTCATTCCACTACAACTTATTCTATTACTAAGCCATTTCATCTTCCATTGTTCATGCAAAAGATCATTTATTATAGTGAAAATATAAAAGTTTTCAAAATTCCAATTTTACCCCTACTTTGCGGAACTCTCATTATAATTCCAATTTTACCCCTACATTGCAGGAAACTATAATATTGTCTAAATATATCAATTTTTCAATAAATCTAAAAAGTCAATTATTTCTTATATATAGGACTAGAGGGAGTAATATTTTTTGGTTATTTTTAATTTTACACTACTTAATTTAAATTAAATAATATATTTGACTCTAAAAGAAAATGTGATAAGGATTCGACATTATATTAAGTTTCTCAATATGTTATTTAAAATTTTATATGAAAAGTTACAGATTATATGAAAAGTTTCTCTTTTTTTGACAAAAATATATAAAAATGAGAAAATAAAAATAAAAATAAAAATAATTAATAATCTAATTATATAATAAATCGATTTCAATAAATTATAATATTAAAAACAATATTTATTTAATTTCTATAAATATGATAGAAACATACTAATTATTCAACAACTAATTTTTCTAAAAACTTTTAATTCAACAAACTAATTCATCACTTTTTAGTCCTGATAGTTGGATTAAGATTATATGGTTTATATTTCACCAAATTAAATTTCAAATATGACATACAAACCGTCTAGTATCAATCCTATGACCATGATACTAACTGAAGTTACTACATATAGCATTTCTACTGCTTGGAATCCAAATCCCTCAGTTGTATGTTTTCATCTAAAAATTTCATTAAATTAAACAAATTTATCAATTATTTTTGTCAAAAAGAATTTAAAAAAAAAAAAGCAATACATACCCATTACTAAAATGCCATCCAGAAAGGTTTGCAGCTTCAGTCAAAGCCATCCTCCATTTCTTCACTTTCTCATTATCATCTTCAAATCTTTCTTCAAGCATATCAAATGCTTCTTTATAACTTCCTCTCTGATGTCTCACATCTGAAGGACTAATATTATAAAAAACTGAGCAAACAATTTGTCCTTTCTCTTTCTTACACTCAAGAATCTTCACAAGTTCATCAAGGCACCAAGTGGAATTAGCATAGTTTTTAGAGAATATAATGATTGAAATCTTTGACTCTTCTATTGCTTTAAGAAGAGATTGTGAAATCTCTTCTCCTATCCTTAGTCCTTCATCATCTATGAAAGTGTTGATTCCTCTTTGATCAAGAGCATTGTAAAGATGGCCGGTAAATGTTTCGCGCGTATCTTCGCCTCTAAAGCTTAAAAAAACATGGTAAACATATCCATGGTTGAAAGAAGAAGAGGATGAAGCCATGTCGGTTTGTGCTAGTTTAGATTAGATCAGAGATCAGGGTTTTTTCAGATGCATGGTTTCTTATAGCTTGATTGTTAAGAATTGTGTTTATCTTTGAGAAGAAAATTTGAGTCTATGATATTTTCTATGCAATAAAATTAAGTGATGAATAATTTCTTTTGGTCCTATTTTCTTGGTTCATTCACCAATGATAAAGTTATTATAAAAAGAGAAGAATATGTGATTACTATTCTTGATCAGTATTCTAAATTACTGGCTGCAAAGTCAACTGTTGACCAGGTTTTTTAAGTATCTTTTTGGATCTTGTTTGTTCCACATGTGGGACAAGAATATACTTCCTCTAGTAAAAACATAAATTTAACTTTAATTAAAAAATTGACCTAAATACTTTACTTTTTTTATTGAATCTAAAATTAACTTTTACTTATATGGGAATAATAAATACGAGAATGAATTCTTTAAAAAAAATTCAATTGTTCAATCACACTATTAAATTCACCTTTTTACTTTTTTTTTTCTCTTCTCCCAAATCAATGGCTTTAAAAAATTTACCTTAAAGTGACATGAAAGGATCTTCTCTCAATAAGTACGGACTCAATTTAGTGGTCCCT
The DNA here is from genome assembly GCA_030408175.1 of Trifolium repens. NCBI lineage: Eukaryota > Viridiplantae > Streptophyta > Magnoliopsida > Fabales > Fabaceae > Trifolium > Trifolium repens. Next base: position 16,067,074 of record CP125847.1, read on the forward strand.
AGTATGGGATAAACCAAAAGTCGTTCACATTGCAATTTGCAAGGGATAAACACAATTTAACCCTTTACTTTTTTGTCAAAGTAGCTTATTAGATAAAAGTCATAAAACAAAAACCATCGATTCCTAGAGAAATGGGCCCTAGTAATTCGAAATTCGGCTCCATGGTCATTAAGGTCTTGGCCAAAATAAGCTCACTTTAAGAGTGAATAAATTGGAAAATCCCGAATTCTAATCTCAACTCATCCATAATGCATTTGGTAACTACCAGTCTACCACCTTAGAACATAATAATCAGAGTGTTATTAACCATCATGCAATTGTTTTGAAAAAACATTAAAATAAAATTGATGCTGCAAATCACATCATGATCATGAACAAGTTACATCAATCATTAAATTAACCGAAACATATATTTCCTAAGAACATTAATTTACATTAAATGTAACAAGCCTGCTGTATCATATATGATTACATACATAAATTCAAATTACTAAATAATTAATAATCATTCATTGATTTTTCCCATTTTCAATCTTAAAGCATAAAGTAGGAAGAGCTTCCACAAATATTTTGTCCAGGTTAAGATAATGAGACTAAAATCAACCGAAAAGAATGTTTCAACTCACCATTTAATTACACAACAAATATGAGAGCTCTTTTTAGTTCATCATGATTCATGGAGTTGGTATGTATGAAAATATCTTCTGATGAAGTTAAAATTAAAATTCAGTTTGTCATGGAATTTTCTAATTGACCATTCAAGTCCTCAGAATTTACCACATTTAAGCTTTTGTTAAATTTTTCTCCAAGCTTTAACCATTCAGCTTGAATATTTTCTTGGATTTTCTTGGCCACTTCTCTTTCTTCCTTCAAGTGAGGAACTTGCTCCCTCAACTCATCTCTTTCTGCTTTGAGAGTCTTTGCTTCTTCAAAAACTTCCCTTTTTCTCTTTGTAGCCGTAACCTTAGCTGAATGAAACACCGATATGTTAGCTTTGATTGCATTTATTTGCTCTTCTAGCTCTTTCTTTCTTTGCTCCAAAGTTGCTAGCTGGTTGTACAAATCATTTTCTAAGGACAAAACATCGTTGAACTCATTCTTGTTTCCTTCTAGACTTTCTTCTAGTTTATCTGCTTTGATAATGTTGGAGCTCGCAGACTCTATTTTCTTACTAGCATCGTTGTAGTCACAACTCCACCTAGTGAATTCTCTAGAAACTTCTGATATCAACAACCTCAGTTCCGCCGAGATTCCATTGGTCGCAGACATCTTCGCAAGGTATTCTATGGTAGATTTCATTGTTCCACAATGTCCTGTCTGCAATAAAACAGAGAAGTCTTTGGAGAGAAGATCTTGCAGTGTTTTCAATGCATTACTGATTTCTTCACAAGGTGTATTGTTGGATGATTCAGCGATGACCGTGGCATCTTGGGAAGATGACTTAAATGAGGCCTTGACGTCGAGAGAAGCGTAAAATGCTTTCATTTCTACGTCATCCAGAGAGAGTTCATCTTGATTTCGGGGAGATTGAATGCTAGGCAGTAACAAAGTAGAACTGTTTTTATGATTTAGTTCTCCATTGGGACGGGAAGTATTTGCAATAGATGCAATAGTAACAGTTGAAGGTCCATAACTTGGAGTAGAAGAAAAATTAATGACCTGCGGTTGAAGTTCGACCTTTAATGGGCGTACCATAAGCGCTTTGCTTGATCCAGAATCTTCAACAAAAAGAAAAAAGTTAGTAGTGATAATGAAAAGTAACAAATTTTTTGTTTGCTGTGAACAAATAAAAAAAAGAGATATAGCCACATTTCAATGGGAATAAATGCAAAATTTAATTACAAAACGCAGAAACAGAAATCAAGTTTCTCAAGCCACCACTATAGATATAACACGTATTAATTCTGCGACGATCAATCTCAAACTACTATGGCTACTATATATGGCATTTGTTTTTCAACTGTGGTGTTTTCATAGGTGAGTTAAAGAAGATCGATACTTTTTATATACACTTACAAACCCTGCGCATCAAACACTTGTGTTAGACCTAGGGTTTATCAGACTGATATGCATGTGATCAATTATACTAGCAAACAAAGCTCGAAGGTTATAACCATTTAGAAGCTATGCCCTTCCCAATTTTTAAAATATTTTCAACTGTTAATCGGATAGGTCTTTTTGTTTCAGTTCATTCACCACAGAGTACTAAACTTGATAAACTATACGTAAGCTGATTGAGTAAAGAAAAATGGAGATATCATGAATTTGGAGGAACAATGATTGTGCATCAAAAAATATAACATGCTAACCTTTGGCACTATAGGTACCTCTGAGATACGGAGATGGCATTGAACCTTGAGCAATAACACCGACTGGTTTTGGTCGCTTGGGGCATATGACTAAATGTCGCTTCAAATGAGAAGTTCCACAGTTATCTTGTAACAGCTTTCCACAGTGTTTGCATAGAACCTTACTACCTTCAGTTGTTTGAATACGCTGCATTTCTTCCCATACTTTAGACGTCATTTTTGGGCGCTTTGAACCATTGAAATCTTCACATTCAAAATCTATCTCACTGCTTGTTACAATCTCATTTGACATTTTCTCCTGCAGAAAAATATCAACTAAACTGAGCAAAGCAACTAGATCGAGAATTTCAAAAGCCAAAACACTGGCATTTTTATATTTAAATAACATGTTCAATTGCTCGAAGCTGCAGTTGTTACAGCAAAATCACGAGATCTTATATTTTGTACCAATTAAAAGGGAGGAAAGAAAGAGACAGATGTATACTTTTTAACATATATGAGGTAGAAGTGTTTCCAAATCCCCGAACAAAGGCACAATCATAACGAGTTCAACTAATAAGCAAATAAACCACTATCCATCCAGATCATAAAACTCACGTTATGAATCACAAAAGTGAGTAAGCATAAGAAAGCACAAATAAAGCTACAAATGCTGAATCATTATTTTTAGTTTCAGAATCACAAAAGTGACAATATTTTTAGGGTATTTTTCAAAAGGTAAAAAAAGTATAGCTGAATCAATATTTACGTTCATAAATATATATTCAATTCTCATAAAGTAACTCAAACGTTAATGTTACAAGTGCAACAGTCAGATCTACAATCATACGCCAGAGACAGCATGATATTAACATCACAATTTTCCAAAATAAGATTGCAAGGCACAATGTGCAGCTGGACCTAGAATCTTGAAACAAAAAGTTTGAGTCTAGCAGGCGCAACATACAAAAATAAAAACTCCACTAGGAAAACATGTGCAATAGGACATCAACTGTGAATCACATTTTCCACACAATTTACACACCATACAAAAATTTGCATAATATAGATGCATCAAAATGCATCATTAGTTTAACTTTAAATATCTTATCAACATAAATTTTGGTAGCGCAATTAGTCTGTAACGGTCAACTACAACGCAAGTAACCTAGTGTTATGTTTCATAAATAATAAATTAATTTAAATTTTTTAACAAATATTTCAGAATATACATTATGAAGTAGTGATGTATATACATTTACAATTCAGTTATAAAATTTAAATAAAAAAAATACTGTATGAGCTAATGAAATCTCTTTTTTTTTTCCATTGAACTTCTCAAGTAAATTCTTCATATGTGCAAAAATATTACCCTTTCACAGAGGACCCATAATTTGCTTCTTTTTCAAGGTTAATTAGATTTTTTTCAAAAAAAAGCCAATAATTTTCTCCACTCCTCAAATTCCTACAAATACCAATAATTTTGCTTTTGCACTACAAAAATTTCTGCTCAAGTACCAATTGTTATCATAAATTTCACAGATTCAAGCATCAATGAAATTCAAATTCAAAGCCCTCAAATTGAAATTGAAAGAAACATCACAAAATTTAGCATGAAAAATAACCTAATGAAACTTTTAGATAAAAATTGCAAAGAGGTTATGTTACCCTGGTTCTTCTGCAATTGTACCCAGCAAGTTGAAGCTGTTGAAGACGACAATGGCAGTGAGTTCGGAGAATACGGCAGCCGAAGGAGAAGCAAACGGCAATGCGTGAGGAAGGAAGGAAGGAAGGAAGTAGGACTGACCCGGGCGGGCTATGTAGTCTTGAGGCTTAAGCCCGGGCCTGCTTTGGGTAGTCCCTCATTTGGGCTTCAGCCCATGACCCAAACTTTAAATCAAAGATATATTGTGCGATTAATTTCCAAAATACCTGTATAAATATTTAAAGGTTCCGTTTGGATTAGCTTATTTTTGAACTTATACAAATAGCTTATGCAATATAAATTAGATTTTATGCTATTTTATAAGTTCAAACTAGTGAAAATTGTATTTTTATAAGTTATTTTATCATAAACTACTTGACAAACTTATAATAATAAATAAAAATTGCATAAACTGTTTGCATAAACTCAAAAATAAGCTAATCTAAACTGGGCAAAAGTGTGCTACACTCTTTAAAGATATCATCTATTCAAAAAATTAAATATTATAATTTTTAATTTATTGATTTTATATATTTTTATAAATATTCGTAGATGTTTCTAATGGTCATAATTTATTCATTAGCTTTTAGTTTGGGTACAATGGAGATATTAGTAATAATAATTAAAATAAAATATTTTTCATGTGGCTCTAAATCAAGAATTTGCTCTAATAAATTAGAGTGAGGATCTCTCAATTGTAAATACAATTGAGGAAATAATGTGGAATCTTAAACCATTAAATTATAGATGATTATTGCAGTAAAAAAAAGATTATGGGGGATAGAATTGAATTTGAAAAAAAAGGAAAAAAAAAAATATGTTAATGGTTGAGATGTAAAAATTGAGAGAGAAAAAATTGAGAGGATCCATTCTCAATAAATTATATGTGAACCACATTATTTTCGAGAAAATAACTTGAGTATCTATGCACTCTTAAGAGTGTGTGTAAAAAAAATTCTCTTTTTAATTTGTTTATGATAAAGAAGAAAGAAACAAAATATGTACTCCCTCTGTTACAATATACTCCCTCCGTCCCAATTTAAATGACACAGTTGACTGTTTTGCACTATTCACACATGTTGCTTTGACCTTATTTTTCTACTAATAAACAAAAATAAATATTAGCATATAAGATGTTGTTAGATTCGTCTCGATGAGTATTTTCAAAATATCAAATTTTTATAATTTTTACTATTATACAATAAAAAATATTAATCATCAAAGTTATGCATCGACATACGTAAAACGGTCAACTGTGTCATTTAAATTGGGACGGAGGGAGTATAAGCAAAAATGCACTTTTTAGGTTCATTGTATAATTAATGTATCTGATGTCTAGATACATTAATTATACAATGAATTTAGAATGGATTTTTGCTTATATATTGTAACGGATGTAGTAATCCTTAACAAACAATTATTTGCAAGGAGAACATGTTGCAACTGGGAGGGTAGGGTTGGGAATATGCCAGGCCGCCTCCAGGGGCCTTCGGCCTGGCCTGTTTTAGGTCTGGCATGTTTATAAAAATGTCAGGCTTAGGCTTTCAAAAAAGCATGTTTGCTTAAATATGTCAGGCTCATACTTTTAAAAAAGCCTACGAGGCCTGATAGGCCGGCCTGGCCTGTTTATATTTTATAATTATTATTTATATAATAAATATTATTATATGATAGCTTAGGTTTTAAAAAATATTTGTTTATTTTTTTGACAAAGACATTTATATTTGTGAAAGTGAAATTAGAAACCCTTTAGAAGCAGAAGCGACGGAAGCTCTCACTCTCTCTGGAACAGAATCGCTTCGTCTTCTCGTCTCTCACTCTCTCCGCGGTCTCTCACTCTCTCCCGCCGTCTCTCACTCTCTTCGTCGTCTCTCTCTCAGGTTCGATCTCCTTCTCTCTCTCTCTCTCTCTCTCTCTCTCTCTCTCTCTCTCTCTCTCTCTCTCTCTCTCTCTCTCTCTCGCAAGTCCTGATAAACATAAATCAGAAAAGAGTATGCCCCTTTCATCAAGCAAGTAGCCTTCGAAAGGATCAGGATCTCACTCTCTAGCATTTGATCTGCAAAACAATATTATCCAACGATCCGCATCACCTCACAACTTGCTCCTCCGAAGCAAAAAGTCTTCTGCGCCACCTCCACCCCCCTCACCACTTTTCCACCCTAGGCTACACATCTCCGCTACCAAAACATCTTTAATAGCACGCACATTCACTCAACTCTTCTCATCAACTATCAACGCATCATCCACAAATTATAAATGAGTGATACTAAGTTGGGATTCACTAGATTGACCAAGCTTTTATCCCTTAAGCAAACCAACATTCAATGACACCTTTTCAACATGACATGCAAACCTTCGGCGGCAATAAGAAACAAGAACGATGACAAATGATCTCCTTTTCTAAGCACTTTCCTCAAAACTAATGCATTATGCATTTCATAATCCAACCTCTCCATTTAGCTGAAAAGGAGATAAGACTCCTTCGACGTGAAAAATCAAAACTGAATTCCTACTAAAAAAATGCACTCATATTTAAATCTATAAATCCTCAAATATTATTATTTCAAATTGAAAAACCTTTTTTTTTTTTACAAACATAAACTCATATCATTTCATTAAAAATTGAAAAACCTTTTAAAACATTATTTTTGTAATTGTACTCATTGGTCTGTGTGCTTGTCTAGACATTTTGAAAAATTGACCTAATTTTAACCCTGAAATTTAGCTCAACCTTTTTTTTATCTTTATTTTATTTTTTAAAATTCATTTAGCTATAAAATTGATGATCAAAGTTTGTAATAAAAATATTGTATCTATCATTTCACTCTAATTAATAATATTACTAAGTTGTTTCATTTTTTTTTTCGCCACCAGTTTAATCTGGTTCAGGCATCAGTTATGACATCAAGTGGTTCAAATCCCCTCCCGATCGCAGTTGCGGGGATCGAACCGTGGTCCTTCCAACTAAATTCACCGTCAATCACCACTGAACCAACTAACAATTGCTAATTTGTTTCATATATTTTGTAACATAATTAGTTTCAAATAGCATTTAAGCAACTTTAATTTTAAAAAGTATACTAACTACATCAATAAAATTTGATTTTATGGGATTGCAATTGCAAGTGATCATCTCACAGCTTGTGGTGCTACTTTCCCGGATTGTAATGGACTAATGGTGTCTTAATGTTAGTATTTTGAAAATAGTACTGAGTATAAAAATATGTATCACCGAATATAAACACATAAAATCAACAACAAACACAGTCAAAATATTTTAACGAATTTTTTTATATAAATTAAACAAATATTATATACAAATACTACATTAATTTTGGTATTTTGAAAATACTAACAAATTTTCAAAATTTTATCCTATCGACTTTTTTTTTGTGGTCAAGTAACTCACTTTATATCGATTACAAATCGGCGAGATATAAATGTCTGTACCCGAAGATATAAGCACATTGATATTTTAAAAATGCATTTGTTTTATAAGCTAACAATTAATTGTAGAAAAGAAAAAAGGAAAAAATTAAACAAGAGGACACGAACCTAATCCAGGAAATAAAATTAAAAATAAAGAGCTTCTCAATTTATATAAGCTTTCTACCCCTTGAACAGGATATTCACTACAAGAAAATGCTGATTTAGTGGCAGCAATTTTCCCTCACAAATTGCTAAATTCAGTCAGAAAGTGCATATTTACTGGCGGAATCAATCTGCCAATAAATCATATGCCAGTAAATTTCTTGGCGGAAATTTCCGCCAATAACTTCGTCCAAAACTTAAAAGCAGGTCCCCACACTTTGTGGCGGAATATTCTGCCACTAAATATATTATGATTTTTTATTTTTTTTTAGATTTTCGTTTCTCTCTCTATGCTTCTATCCAACACTTTTTAGATGGCTGACTTTTGTGAACCACCTTTTGGCATATTGAAATACATATTGATTCTATATATCAATTACAAATCAAAGGACTCTTGTGAATCACCTTGTGTAACTATTTTGTGTTGCAAAAAATTTCTAAACCAGATGGCTGACTTTTTTGGATATCTTTTGAGACTATTATTGTAATCTACAAAGAATAAGCCAAACCTCGAAGTGTATCCTAAAATCCATTCGAAGTTGTCAATCGATGACCATGCAAAATACCCTTTCACATTCGCTCCATCCCTGATATAATTTGGATACATTAATCATATATATAGACACACAAAATTTATAATTAGATAAACAAAGAAAATTTCACAATAGAAAAATAAAATTAGTCTAAAAAAACAATTAGTAACTAAAAATAATTTTATAAGGAAAAATAAAATAAAATGTCACTATATCAATCATTATAAATTTTAATGAGTGAATTTGAGATAAAATTTATAATAATGTTCTATAAATTTCTTTTGTTAATGTAATTTATTGTTTGAGGGTACATACTGTATTGCGTTTTGAAGATAGTAAAGATGATCATAGTGGTAATCAATTCTTTGTGTATCTTCAAGGGCTTCCTCAAGAGGAAGTGTTGGATCATCAAACTCATCCATACCTATATATAAATTAACAATATAGTTTTTTTAATAAAAACTTGTATGTTAGAGGGAAATAAACATTAGCATAAATTTTCTATGTAAATTTTATAGTATAAATCAAAACTTAATGTTTGCACCTTAAGGAAATGGATTGAAAGTGAATACAAATGGCATTACCATTTTCAGTGATGTAGATCAATGGATTGTTGTACTTTATTTTAGTGTAGAGTAACAAGTCATAAATTCCCTTTGGATAAATTGATAACCATGTTGAAGAGGCCTACATGTGTAATATAGTTTCACTTTTATTTCAATGAAGCCCCAAAAAGAAAATTAAAAACAAAAACTAATTAAAATAAGACATTATATATGGCTGTAACTTATATAATTGCATTGTGAAAAACAATATAGTTGTAATTCCAATTTAAATTATCATGCGCATACCGTTGGCCCAATAGGTATTCCATTACGCTCGTCTGTCAACAAAAATAAAATATATAAATTATAATCTATTGGTAAGAAAAATCACTCTTATTTTATTCGATAAATTCATGCAGGTCCCACCAAATTAAATACGTTTCATATAAATTTTATGGGACTCGTGAATTTTAATCAATAACGAGCGTAGTAATTATAGAGTGTATATCGATCTATCAAAAAAACTATAGAGTCTATAACAAGTAGCAAAAATTTTGATTTAAATTAAAGTGTATTCTATTACTAAAAACTGGTCATAAAACACACTTACTTGTAACAATAACAAGTGAATCAGTGATGTAGCTGGATTTGGCTTCACTTGACTCAGGTGCATTGGTTGTATAATTGGTAGTGTAATAGTTTAATCCAATAAAATCAAATGAACCTTTTATAAGCTTGACTTGATATGTTGTGAACTTTGGTAATCTACTTCCTACTAATGAACGCATGGAACTTGGATAATCTCCTATTGTCAATGGATCCATAAACCTGCAATTATATACATTAATAAAATAGATATTTAATTTTAGGCTTTAATGCAGTTTTGATCCCCCTATTTTGAAAAATCTGAACTTTTGATCCCCCTATTTTAAAACCCAACTTTTTGGTCCCCCTATTTTGAAAAACCCGAACTTTTGATCCCCCTATTTTAAAAGGACAATGAAATAAAAACAGTAAATGACAGAAAGAAAAAGAACACAGAGGTTTATTAACCCATTTCGGTGACAAGCACAGCTACTATGGGGATACCAATCCCGAACTTTTGATCCCCCTATTTTAAAAGCCAGCTTTTTGGTCCTCCTATTTTAGTTTTTTCGGAATTTTGGTCCTCCAACTCAGTTTGACCAACTTTTTACTGATGTGTCAAGCTCATTAATGACGTGACAGTGGCCAATTTTTTCTTTAAATCAAATATTTTGTTTTAAAAATATTAAAACAATAAATAATTGCTATTTTTATTGTTTAAATATTTATTGTTTTAATTTTTTTAAAACAAAATATTTGATTTAAAGAAAAACAAATAATGACATAGCAAATGTTTTGTCAACATCGTCATTAATGAGCGTGACACATCGGCAAAAAATTGGCTAAACTGAGTTGGGGGACCAAAATTATGAAAAAACTAAAATAGAGGGATTAAAAAACTGGTTTTTGAAATAGGGGGATCAAAAGTTCATATTTTTCAAAATAGGGGTACCAAAAAATTGGGTTTTAAAATAGGGGGATCAAAAGTTCAGGTTTTTCAAAATAGGGGGATCAAAACTGCATTAAAGCCTTAATTTTAATAATTACTATACATGTACATGGTAATATAATACTATATGACTATAGTTGTGTTCCACATATAATTTTAGGTTGATAAAGTTTGTTAATTACCATCCAAACTGGAAATCAATGTATCTTTGTGTAGCATCATGGTCCAATTTTGTATCATAGAGTGGAATCATCCAGTGGCACACCAGTGTTATCCCTATCTTACCCTTTTGAAATGGCTGCGCATACATGTGGCTCAATATTAATATTAATCAATCAAGAAATGAGTCATGCTATATATCGCGAATTACTTGAAGCAAAGAGGCATATGCTTAGTGCTACTAAATGTCCCTCTGATGTCTACTAGTCACTATGATGTCTTACGATGCATTTAATTTACTTATAAAAGAATTAAGATAAAATAACCTGGTATTTGGTTTTGTAGATATTGACAGCAGATGCATGAGCAAGTAATTGATTATGTGCCACTATATATGGTTCTATGGCGGAGTCTCCACCGGTGCAATTTAGGTTTTGCCAGGGTGAACATCGTCCAGGTGCAAACGTTCCTTCAGCATAAGCATGTACGGCAAAGGACCACGGTTCATTTAATGTTATCCAATGTTTTACTCTGTCTCCAAATTCTTTAAAGCAAAGTTCTGCATAGTCTCGAAAATCATTCCTGGATATATATGTAGGAGGAAAAACACACAATCATATGCCTTACTTTAAGTTATTTGATTATCTTTGGTCATAATTAAGGGATCAATGTGAATTACACTATATTAGGACTTAAAAAGCCACCATATTCTTCTTCAAGTGTTTGAGGAAGATCCCAATGAAAAAGCGTGATAAAGGGTTGAAGACCTACATTCACAAATGCAAATGAAGTATTTTGGACAAAAGTTAAGAAAAGTATTATAAATTAAGTTCATATATGATGAACCTTTGTCCAATAGCTCATTGATAACATTGTTGTAATATTTAATTCCTTCCTTATTTACACCTCCACCAAGCTTTCCTTCTGCAATTAGTCAAAGAAATCTAACATATAAGTTATAAGTTTATAATCATTCATAAACACACACACATATATATTCTTAAAGAAATCAAATATTTAAAAGTTTTCAAGAAAAAATGTTCTTAGTCTTAGTTTTCTGTTTCTTACTTACTTGGAAGTATTCTGGACCAAGAAATAGAAAATCTATAAGCATCCATGTTGATGTCCTTCATGATCTCAATATCTTCCTACGTTTAAAAATGGTAAAATGTGGATATCCTTATCATTTTTTTATTATAATAAAAAGTTGAGAACAAATGTAATATTTTATTAAAATGTACATAAAATATTGTTGTGTATGCCTTAAAATATGAAGAAAAAAAATAGTCTGGTTGATTATGCCTCAAATGCAAGGAGTATGTGGCAAAGCCAAAACATTTTAAGACATAGTGTGAAAACTCAAGTTAGCACCATTATAGAATAGGAACTAATTGAGCCTAAGCTGAAGAACATAGAAAAATGCAGAGAAAGAAGAAGTAAAAGTTTATTGATCACAAATCTAAGAGATTACACATTACATTATTGCTTTTATACAAATGTAGTTCTCTAGTGAATTAGTGATAACCACTCTAACTGAATCCTAACAGACTGGTTAGTTATTGCTAACTGTCTGTAACTAACTACACTTAACTTGTATTGCAAGTTACATCTGTTTCTTCTTTATTACTGTCATTAACATATAGTGAGACCAAACAGATGGAATTCTTAGGAAACACAAGGTTATGCATTGAATTTTTTTTTTGGTGAGATTCTAGGATTGAAAACCAAAATCTAATCTAAACATATTGAATAATGAGGATTCTTTGGAGGAACTTTAGTGTTCACCTTGGTAACAACAAAGTTTGCAAGGTTCAAGGTATGAATTCAGTTTGCCCTAAGATATTTGACAGCCGTGAATTCGTTTGCAAGTTAAGTGAATTTTTTTTGTCTATAAACATGTTTGATGGATTAGGATATTGTACTATAATTGAACATAAAATGTTGAAAATGTCGCATGGTACATTGGTAATTAATTGCTTAAAATACCAAAATGTGCAGTTTATGCATTTTTGGGTGGCTATACTTTTATTGCTCATGAATCATTAGCTAATCAAAACTCATATGACAAAATAAAATTTTGGCATTTGAGATCAGGGCATGTCGGTGAAAAGGGTTTGGTTGAACTACCTCAACAAGGTTTGCTAGGTAGTGAAAAAGTGAATAAACTGGAGTTTTGGGAAGAGTGTGCATTATTCTTGTAGACAGTTTGAGTATGTTTTACTCCAATCTTTGATGTTCGGCTAAAGTATCTAGTCGTAAGATTACTTTCTATTTTCTTACCATGATTGATGATTTCTCTATAATAGTATGAGTTCACATTTTGAAACAAGGAATGACATACTCTTGTAGGAAATTAAATTGGAACTAAACTGAATGAGTTTAGAACTGACAATGGCCTAAAGTGTCTTTTAGAGAAGTTTAATAAATTGTGTTGGAAATGAGGTATATAAAGATGCAAAGAACTGCTGCAGGCACACTACAATAAAATGGCCTAGAACCATTTTGAGCATGTGAGATGTATTCTTTTGGGAGCTGAGTTACCTAAGAATGTCTTGGGAAAAGTTGTGTGTATTGCATCAGACTTGAATAACATATGTACATCCACATAAATAGATTTCAAGACACCTATGAAGGTTTAGAGTGTAAAACTAGAAATTACTTTAATTTGAAGTTTTTCGAAGCTTTGGCGTTAGAGCTGTGAAACATGTCTTTATTGGTGATCTGGAAGGGCTGAAGGGTTGCAAACTGTGGAGAAGAACCAAACTTGAAAGCTTTGTGGAGCTACCTAAGAAACAAAGGGTAACTGGATGCAAATGGATCTTCAATAAAAGTTAAGGTATTTCGGTGATTGATGAACCAAGGTAATATAGACAATGCATATGATGAAGGATTTTACTCAGGTTGGGGGGATTGTTGATTACAACAAGATTTTGTCACTGGTGGTAAAACATTGCTTCATAATATATAGAGATCATTCTAGAAATCTTAGCTCAACTGACAAAAATGTCAAAATTGTTGGCTGGACACTATGATTGGGATTCGATCCCCAACTCTTCCATTTATGTGTAGTAATTATTTGGTAAAATTTTCAAACTTAATAAATCTACTTATTTATCTTAAAATATAAAATTATATCTATTAGAGTTCTTTTATAAAAAATCAAGATAGAGCTTAGTATTAAACCTTATAACGATGATATCCATCGTCGGCTATATCTCCATTACTTTTGTCCTTTATCTTACCTGTCAAGTTTAGTAGCGTGCGAAATGCATATATCAGTTTTTTGGTACCAACAAAGTAGCCACTTGCAATATTATTTTGATAGCATGAACTGTAAAGTATTAAACAATTTTATTATTTTATTTTAAATAACAAATAATAAATATTATTACTATTAGTATTATATTAGAGATGAAGTCTGGGATTCAAACTCCAACTAAGTTTCAACAATTGAGGTAAGCTTTCAGAGACATGCAGACTTATATTAATTTTATGCATCTTTCAAAAAAATATAAAATTAAGCAACTCATTTTAAACTAATAATAATATATGCAAACAATGAATAAAGGAAATTAAAAGACCTGGATAATTATGTGAGAAAGTATCCCATATACTTGGTCCTCTGCCACCAACATTTACAGCACCTTCATACTAAAAAAACAAATGTCAATTGAATTAGAGACAAAAATTTTATTCAGCAATAAGAATTAGATCTATCTTTTTTAGAATGACGAAAAAAACTAAGGAGCAAGACGAAATTTGATTTTTTTTTTTTTTTTGTAATAGTGACAATATGCAATTAAATATACGGTTAAGTTAAGCCCAGTTGTGTAGGCTTGTTCTTAGGGATAATCAATTTTCTGGTGAGATTCCTCATGGGATTAATGATTGGAAGAAGCTTAATGTGTTTGATTTGGGTAATAATAGGTTTTGTTGCTAATTATTCCAAGTGAATTAGGAACCTTGCCTAGGCTTAATTTTCTTAATCTTTCTAGTAATTTACTTTATGCTGATATTCCAATGGATCTGCAAAATTTGAAGCTTGAGTTTTTTATCTGTCAAATAACAAGCTTTATGAAGAAATTCCCAGATTGGTAAATCTAGGGATTTCAATTTTATAATTTAGAAGAAAATGATAATTCATGCTATTTTGGGTGTAATTTATTGTAGTTTAATGAAGATGATGATGAACATGATGTAGAATATGATGAAAACATGATGAAAAACATGTTAAAGATGATGAACATTCATCATGATTTTTGGGTTTTCTTTTACATTGTCAATTAAAAAATTACATCATTGTTTTTTAATAAAAATTAAATAAAGATCAATTCATGCATATATATTTATAAAGATAAATGACGAATATAAAAAAATTTAAAAATGATCAATATACTACAAATAAATAAGATAAATGACGTCTACTGTAGTTTTGCTAAATGTATATTATCTTATCTTTATTTATACAAATAATTGTAAAAGAATATTGAAATATTTGGAGTACCTGGTAAGCTGATGAAGCTGATCCAAAAATGAAATCATCTGGAAAACTACTCCGGTTGAGGGACTTACTAATATCGTTGGTTAATAATATTGTAGCTTCCATTATAGCCACATAGCTAAGAGTCACAACAATTCCATAAAAAAGAAGAAGTGTCATTACTCTACTTTGCATATTTGCTTCATTTCATCCAAAGGTGGGTAGCTTGGGCCCTTATAAAGTGTGGAACTTATGTGTACGATAAACCCAAAGTTTTTTAAAGATTAATTAAGATCAATAATGGAAGGCAAGAAGATAAAAAAATATTACATAAAAATATGCATTAAATATTCATTTATAATGAAAATACAAATAGACATGATATGATATGTCAAATATATCACGACAAGGAGATATAAAAAAAAAAAAATTGAAGGTATTTATTTGGCTCACATGTGTTTGGGTCGTGTGGACGGAGAGAAAATACAGGTTGTTCTAAGGCTCAGCAATCACTCCTTACAGACGACGAGTGTTACTTTAACTTCTAACTGTCATAGTTGGTGGTCTAATCATCTCCTCTGTCTGGACCTTGTTTGACACTGTTTTGATTATCTTTATGTGACTCTTTGTAAACTCTGGTAGTCTTTGACACATCTTGTACCACAGAGTCTGTTTATATATATATCATTTTGACTTGCTCAAAAAAAAATCACATAAGTAGATTTGCATGTGACACATAAAAATTTATTACAAGTTAGTTGTGGGTACCGCAAACAAATCTATTTATATGGTTCTTATTGTCTGATGGATAAATACCTTCCAAATTATGAAGGGGAGATTATAAAAAAAAGCATCTTTTAGGTTTGTTCGAAAGGAATTTTGGAACTTAGTTAAAAAGATGGCCAACATAAGTTACGGTAGATCTCTTTTTTTTTTGTATACTAGTATTTTATTATATTATTGGTTTAATTTCACTTTTGATTTCTCGTATTTTATTAAACCCAAGAAAATAGTTTCCTTTTTTATTTCAATTATTTTGGTTTCATTGTACATTTCTTGTAAATTTTATCTCCGCGGGTGTTTTCTCCCCTATAGTTTTTTTTTTACCAAAAAAGTAATTTATTGCCTAAATATTAAACTTAATGGTAAAATATCATTTTGAAACTAAAATTCACTTTTTTTTTTAATGCAAAAAGTTGCAATATTTATGATTACAATAAATGTAAAAATAGAGGATGCAAAAAGTTCAACTTAAAATAAGTGATCCATAAAATGCAATTTCTTGCATATGTTATGCTTTTAAAATTTTAGTTTTTTTGAGATCTCTAATTCTATTTCTCCCTTTTGAGATCTCTTCTTCCTCCACCGGTAAGGGGGTGGTTTTATGCCATTTTTGGCATAAAATCACTCCTCTGCATATTTTTTTCTTCTTGTTTTTAAATTAAATATGTGATTTTCACATAGTTTCTCTTTTATTTGTTTTTTTTTTGTATTTGTGAGTTCGTCGTCGAGTGCGGCGTTGTGTTGGTCGTCGTCTTGTTACAGCGTTCTGTGATTTCCCATCTTGTTGTGGTGTTCGTTTAATTCATATTCAAAGATCAACTTTAGTCAATTGCAGATTTAATCAATGATTTGGACATCAACGTTACAAATCCGCAAGCATGGACATTCCAGTGACTTTAATTTTATCATATTATCGGTAGGCATTTTACCGTTTTATGCTATTAACTTGGATGATGTGAGTTTCTTCACCAGTTCATCCTTTTTGTTTTTAGCGATGTTAGATTTGTATTTGCATATGTTATACTCCATTCATTATTGGAATGAATGAATATCGTTATTTTAGTAAAAAAAAAACTATACTTTTAATTTAAATTTGATCCTTCCAAAACTTAATTCCTAGCTCCGTCCCTAAATGTAAGTATGTTATTCAATAGAAGTTGGTATACAAGAATAATGTTATTTTGAAAGATAAAACCAATTCACACCATAACATTGTATATTTTACACATTAAAAGCCTTACTTAAACACCATAGAAGACACACCTTCCCCATCTTTTGTTAAGTCCATCACACACCCAAGAGCACTTCTTAGCAACAATGAGCCTTAAATTGAGTTATAATTTGAATTCTCCTTTTTTCCTAATCTATCTCTATTTGATTTTATATCTTAGAATCGTCATCACAAAATCAACTTATATCTTGAGACAATGCATCAAAAGGCCAAAAGTACCATCGAACAATGTTGTTCATTGCAATTATATTTACGCCACGCATTAATGAAGTTCGCCTTCTTAGCGCAAATCACTATAAGTAACATTTTTCTTTTGTAGGAAATTCCTAAACCAGCTGGCTGACATTTTTGGATATCTTTTTAAACCATTTTTATAATCTACAAAATTTATTCCCATTCTTACCCTATAGCCTAATATCCATTCGAAGTTGTCGAGCAGTGACCATGCAAAATATCCTTTTACATTCACACCATCCCTGACAAATTCAAAATGTTAAAAAAATGTTAAGGATGCCCTAAAACTCATATACAACAAAATAACTTAAAAAATAAAATTTCCTCTTTTGTTCTATATAGCACATACTTGATTGCAGTTTGAAGATAATACAGGTGACTATAATAGTAATCAATCCTAGCTGTATCTGCAAGGGCTTCTTCAAGTGAGAGTGTTGGATCATTGAGCTCATCTATACCTACACATACATTTATAAAATATTTTCCCCATAAAAATCAATGCCGTAAGTATAAAACCACTATAACATATATATAAAAATTTCATGGTATATTGAACACACTGACACTGACACGTAAATATCCATAATAATTTAAGAAAATAAAAGTAACTATAGCGCTATGAGCTACTTTTGTCAGTGTTGCATCAATTTGACTCACTGACATAAGTCGAATAGTAGACATGTCTTCAATCTAAAACGGTGTTACTATATTGAATAAAAATTAAATTTGAACTAACAATTAGATTTTTACCATTTTCAGTAATGTAGATCAAAGGGTCGTTGTACTTTGTTTTAGTATACAGTAACAGCTCATGAATTCCCTTTGGATAAATTGACAACCATATTGAAGAAGTCTGCATGTATACAGGCTCCATTTTGTCATCCAAATAAGCAACAAAAAAATGGAAAAAACTAATTGAAATGAAGCAATATTGCCTGGTTAAAGTTGCACTTAAATTATTCACATACATACCTTTGGGCCAATAGGTATTCCATTACGTTCATCTGTCACAAAAAAATGCATCATACTCACAAATTATTATTAATTAATCACAATCATGGAATGTTATAAGATATCTTTGAAATACATACTTGAGGTAATAACTTGAGAATCTGTGAGCAAGCTAGGCCTGGCTTGACTTAATTCAGGTGCATCGGTAGCATAAGTTGAAGTGTAATAGTTTAATCCAAGAAAATCGAAGGACCCTTTTACGAGTTTGGACTGTTGTTTAGAGAACTTTGGTAATCGACTTCCTACCAAAGATCGCATGGAACTCGGGTAGTCTCCTACTGTTAATGGTTCCAGAAACCTGAAATAATTTGTTCAAGTTAACTCGTGATAAATATAATATTGTTGCAATGAGTGGCAATGCCAAAAGAAACGGTTTAGAACAATTATAATTCGGCTTCTAAAGATTAGTGTATTTGCATGGAAAATAAAATCATGTTTCAAATTGTGATTGCAGTTGCCGTTGCATTATGATCCTCGATATTGCAGATTAATGCGGCTGATAGATCTGCAATCGTATTGCAAAAACCTCAAACACCTTTACTTTGCTACCGCAATAGAGGTCGCAGACCATTCTAGTTATACGGTCATGATTTACTCTTCAATTGAGTTTTAGTCTTTTAGATAAAAATTTAGGTTCATGAAGCTCTTTACCATCCAAGTATAAAATCAATGCCTCTTTGTGCCGCGCGAATATCTGATTCTGTATCAAGGAGCGGCACCAACCAATCACACGATAGTGTTATCCCTATCCGACCTTTTTGAGATGCCTATTAATGAAGAGAGTTTAGGTACCAATATATGACTCTTAAATAAATTTGGAAAATTCTTACATTTTCTTTGCAAAAAATGCATATATAAATCAAAACCTGATATTTCGATTTGTACAGTTTGACAGCAGTTGCGTGAGCAAGTAACTGATTGTGAGCCACTATATAGGGTTCGGTGGCTGAATCACCACCAAGGCAATTTTCGTTATGCCAGGAGGAACATCGTCCAGGTGCTGACCTTCCATCAGCATAACCGTATTTGCTCAATGTCCACGGCTCGTTCAATGTGATCCAATGTTTCACCCTGTCTCCAAATTCCTTAAAGCAAAGCTCTGCATAGTCTCGAAAATCATTCCTAGATATTCGATAAAAATAAGATAAAAAATTATAGTAAATTCAAATGATTAATGATCATCAACAAAACATTGTTTGATTATTATTATTTATAAGGTATGTGAATTACACTATATTATGACTTAAAAATCCACCATATTCTTCATCAAGTGCTTGAGGAAGGTCCCAATGAAAAAGGGTCACAAAGGGCTGAAGTCCTACAATGACAAATAATACATTTAAACAAAAGTAATTAACTTTTGATCAAAATCAGTAAAACCAAAATTAAGCAATTAATTGAAAATCTTACCTTTGTCTAGAAGTTCATTGATGAGATTATTGTAGTAATTAATTCCTTCCATGTTCACACCTTTACTAAGCTTTCCTTCTGAAATAAGACAAGGAATCAAACATTTAAATAAATAATCATTTATTATATAACAAATATTATTTTATTGGAATGATTAAGTAAAGCTAAATTAATTTGGGTTTTATACTTGGTAGTATTCTAGACCAAGAAATGGAGAATCTATAAGCATCCATGTTCATGTTCTTCATGATCTCAACATCTTCCTGCATTATCAGTAATGTTTACATAAGAATCTCAATTATGCATTGCATCATGTTCAAATGTGTTTAGTGCTTAGTATTTTACCTTATAACGATGATATTCATCGATGGCTACGTCTCCATTACTTCCGCCCAATATCTTTTCTGTCAAATTTTGCAGCAGTAATATAATTTTTTATAAGTCTATAACTCGAGATATCACAAATGAATACAATAACTATTTATTACTTTCACGTTTTCTAACTATTGTTAGTTATCTTTCTAATACTATCGATGAAGGACAATTTTGTAAAATAATTCATAATTTTTATCTTGACCACGTTTCTTAATTCGCGCGTCATGTGCCGCCAAGTTTGATTTAATTGCTGCTAGTACTTATAAGGTAGCAGGGTATGTCCTGTTTCTCTATACATTTTCTAAGCCTTGGACTTATTCCTAACTTTAATTTGATTTCCATAAGTGGATTCTTAAGCTGAAATTTCACTTACAATGATTATGAAAAAAATATAAATACAAATTTTCAATATGACAAGGTCACATAATATTTAAATAACTGATTTTTTTTTAATGAACAAAAATCATAATATGATTGAGTGAGTTTGTGTATACCTGGATAATTATGAGTATAAGTATCCCATATACTTGGTCCCCTGCCACCAACATTTGCCGCACCTTCATACTTCAAAAAAATATTGTGCAAACATATTTATAACTATTTTTTAAAATCGACCAATATTAATATTGTTAGTATTATACCGGAAATATGGATCGAACTCTCAATTTCATTATAACTATTTAGAAATCGCGTATTAGCTATTAATAGTCATGAAGACAAGAAGAGTCTAAAATATAGGGAGGTTATAATTCAATTATGAGCAATCATACATATAGTTTGGACTTTGGACACGCGACGCGACACATTATAGGCTCTAACATCCATACACCGCGACACACCTGTAAGTCAAATCATTGGCTCTATACAACTATTTTGATCGCGAAAGAAGGTTAAAACATAGGGAATTATCACATTAAAGTATTGAACTACGAAACAATCACACAAGTGGCTTAGAATTATTAGATATAACATGTTCCAAAATCTTAGATATACGAGTTTTCTTGTAATATCCGATGCGAAACTTAATTACTCACACTTGATACTACATCATCATATTGAAAAAGTTTGGAGTACCTGGTAAGCTGATGAAGCTGTTCCAAAAATGAAACCGTCTGGAAAACTGCTACGGTTAAGGGGAAGACTAATACCGTCGGTGAATATGGTAGTAGCTTCAATGATAGCCACTGAGCTAAGAATAAGCAAAAAAAAATTCAGAAGATGAAGAACATTCAACTCCATAATTATAGATCACCAGATTTGATTTACTTCAATGATAATATACATCATAGCATGATGGGTCCTTGTGCGCGCAGTACTATATATTGGATGAGATATTAAAGAGAAAAAAAAATACATTATTGGAAACTAAAGATAATATAAATAAAGTCCATGTGAATGTCATTTTATCAATAAATTATCATTATCAAGATATGAAAAATATGTAGTGACAGCCTAACAGAGACAAGTTGACTATTTTTCTGATAATCTTTTCGATAGATTTTTTTATAAGAATAAATATCCGTTTTTTTTTTTTTGGTTAGGAAGTATCCAATTTTATATATATGAAAAAGGTAAAACGTGTGTATTAATCTAGTCTTTACGGCCATGTTGATTGGAGTTGGTTTTTAATTTTCTGGATTTAAATTTTAAAATACAAAATTTAGTTTTAGTTTTGCATTTTTTTTAAAAAATAATATAGTTATAGTTTTTGAGTTTTAAAAATCAATTGTAAAAAAATATTTAGATTCAGTTTTTTATTTTTGTTTAGTTAAACCACTTTCTTTATCTATTCTCATTGTAAATTCACCTATATGTATATATTAATAATTTTAATAATAGTGGTGGTTAAAGGTGGCCGCAGACGACTATCAGAGTTGTGATCTACAGACAAGTGTCTACAATAGTTGGAGTGATGGTTAGTGGTGATTAAAGGAGTGGACCAACATAACTTAGTTATGGTCGGCTGATAGGTGGTTGTTCTAGTGAACAAAAAGGGGGATGATAAATTAATGGACCGTATGTAAGAAATGTATAATTCCTTGTGTATTAGAAAATTGTGAACCCTTTACAATGAAGCATGAGCTCCTATTTATAGATTTTTACAAGTAGCAGTTATGACGGACCACGATCATGGATACCCCATGATTTCGGTGGTTTCTTCTCTCCTCCGCCGCTCCCACGTGGTGGTGGTGGACGGTTACCTTCTGATTTCGGTGGTGATCGTGGTGATAGGAGATGGTTATCTCTCTCCACGTGTTGACGTGTATGTTAGGTTTCCAAGGTGACAGTTACACTCAAGGCGAGGGCGTCGCCCTCAGGCCATGGCGCCTTCTGGTGCCCTTCCCGCCAAGTTCCATTTTTGAATAATATGGGTTGGATTATTGGGCCATCTTGCTATTGGGCTTATGCCATTCATTTTTGGGCCTTAGTCCAGTCCAGTGGCTATAATAGACAAAAATGATAGTTAGAGCAGATTAGTGTTTCACGGTGATCGAAATAGTGGTTTGTGATACTCAAAAGTGGTTAGAGTAGTGCTCAACGTAGTTGCCGATGTGGTGATCAACGGATGTGGCCACAATGGATGGAGGAATGAGGATGGCATTCAAATTGATGGCCAGTGGTTGTCGACGTTGGTAGGAGGTAGTTGGATAATGTGTCAAAATACGTTTGAAATTATAGTCAAAGTAATGTGGTTGGTAGTGGTCGGTCGACAGTTGGGCACAAACACCAAAAGTGTGCGGGTTATATGATGAGAGGTGCGTAAAGTGGTGGTTGGCGTTAGTCAGAGTAATGTTTGGTGGTGGTTGGTGGTATAGTAGTAGTGGTGGTTGATGGTGGTTGGAGTGATGATCAATAGATAAGTGGCTGCAATAGTAAGAGGTGATGTCACAATGGTGGTCGATGGTGGCTAGAGGTAATTGAAGTAGTGATTAAGAGTGGCCGGAGTGATAGTTGTCGATGATTGAAATGGTGGTTAGTAGTGGTGAAAGTTTCATTTTTTTTGACAGAAGCAAACTTAGTGCATTTCATTCATGATAATTGTTTCAATACAAGGCGGACAATGATTAAAAACCTGGGGACTAACAAATAAACAAGCTACCTGAGCGAGACTGTGAGCTACTCAATTGGCTTGTCTCCTAACATGACTGACCTTTGAAACAAATAATATTAATCCTTTAAAAAAAATTAACAATATAATATATCAACTTTTACCCCAATAAATATAGTTGACAAAAAAGCATTTGTAAAAAAATAATAAAAAAGCAATATATATACTTAAAAAAATAATATAAAGGCCATAAAAATTAATTAGAAACTTGTTTTTCATTCATTCACATGTAAAAAGTTTTACACACTTAACAAGAAGGAAACCCAAGGGGTGTGGTTGAGCGGTTGGGGCTCATCCTCCCTTAACCAAGGGTCGAGGGTTCGATCCTCACCTTGGGTATGGAGCAACTTTAAATCCTTGGGCCAGCTATCCCACCTATCGAGGTGCCTCCAATCTAGCGAGGGAATAGTCACTGCGTTCGGCGGTGGATACCCCGGTCTCGACACTTAACAAGAATTACTTTTAATTTTAATTAGGTCAGACTTTATTTATCTCAGTAAACTTCCGCCAAAAAATTAATAAAAAAGAAAAACAAGAAATTACACAAAATTGTATGAATACATTAATTTTTTATTTGAACAATTAAATTAAAATTAAAAAACCCTAAGGCTATGTTTGGATTGGTGGTATGTGGTGGAATGGAATGGAATGGAGTGGGATATTCTCATGTTCCATTGTTTGGTTTTGTAAATAATGAATGGAATGGGATGGAGTATGATGGAATCCATTCCATCCAATACCACTCATTCATCCAATTTTCTATTCCATCCAATTTGGGGTGTATGCAATGGAATGGAATAAAATAATAACATAAATACAATTTTGTCCCTATTTTTTCCTTCTCTTTTATTAAACTTTCGTTATTTCACCTCGCTCATCTTCTATTGACTGTTCTTCTTCTGGAATTGGTCTTCTTATTCTTGCTATTATAATATGAAAAAATTCCCATATTTTAATACGTTAAATAGAATGATATTTCAATTTCATTCTCGTAATTGTCAAACAACAATAAAAAAAAATCTACCTAGTTATTATAATAGAAAATGTTAATAGTGATGAAGCTGTGAAATAACGGTGTGTGCTTGTCACAAGGAAATAAAGGGATGATGCTACTGGTACTACAGTTTTTTTGGTAAGGCACTGGTACTACATACAGTTTATTATAGTGTATGACTAATAGATAATGTAAATTCTTTCAAATACATTTTTTTTTAGTCTCACATTATATATTAGTATTATTTTAATATAAGATTTAATATTATAAGATAATATGTATTTTTTACCAATAAATAGTGTGTTTTATTCATGTGTAATTGTGTTTTTTAAGTAAGGGTATAAATGGAATAAAATATTTATTATATGTTTTGTTCCGTCCACTTTATATCTAAAATATCCAAACAATGGAATGGAATATTCATTCCACTCCATTCCACTCCATTCCATTATGTTCCACTCCGCTCCGCTCCGTTATATTCCATCAATCCAAACATAGCCTAAAACAACAAAACTCATCACCTCCATAGAATCAACAACTTGGAGTCACACTCGCACTGATCTCAACGCTGCCGATAACAGTGACAAACTCCGTCCAGAAGGTATTCCGTTTTTTCATTTCTTAATTTTTCGAATTTCTCTTCCCCTCTCCCGTGCTCCAGGATGCGATTCCACCGCCATTTACGGCCGCAATTGATACCATAGATAGGTCATACTGTAATCGTGTTCTTCTTATTAGAATCGTTTGTGAATAACATTTTCTCTATAAACTCCACAAATTCATAGCTTTTCTTTTTGTTATTTAAAGTCTTAATAGTTAATGTGCTTTTAATAGGGAAAAAGAAGGTAGATATTCAAATTCATATGCTGCTTCTTATTTATTTAGGGAATGTTTGGATTAGATTATTTGAGCTTATATACTGACATAAACGCAATGTTTCGGTGAGCTTAGAAAATAACTTATGACATGTTGATAAGCTGTTTCAACTTGTTTTCATAAGCTGTCCAAGATAGTTTTGATCATATGAAAACAATTTAACTTTACTTTATCTTTTGTTATAAAAAATACCTTCTTCATAAGGTCTTACTAGGCTGCAAGTTAAGTTATTTATCCCAACAAGGCCTTATTTATTTAGTTAGTTAGTTAGTTAATTAGTTATCTTGGAGAATAGCTTAGTTGTAGATTATAGCACAAGAGCTTATCATGATAAGCGCTTATGTATAAGCTATGTTTATAGCATCAAATAAAATAAAATTGTTTTTGTATGTGCTATAAGTTGTTTTCATAAACTATCTTGGAGAACTTATAAAAATAAGCTGAAAAATAGCTTATGTATAATGTGATAAGCTGTTTTTCTAAGTTTTGTCAAACAGTCTCACAAAACTAACTTATCCCAGTAGATAAGCTCAAATAGCCAATCCAAACAGGCCTGTCTATATCTAAACTCTAAGCAGTATCCTCTGTTCACTACACATAGTGGAAGGACTAAGCCTTCAATTTAGTTCCTAAATTATCATACAATGTCCCCTATTTGGTCTGTGAACTATAGAATTGTAATAAATAGTCCCTAAACTGTTGTCTGTCGATCAAGTTAGGCTTTGTTTGTGAGTTTGGAGGGGAAGGGAGGGGAGGGCTTTGGAGGGAGGGAAATAGAGAGAAAATTAGAGAAGTCTTTTACATTTTTTGAGAAAGTATTTTTTATAGAGAATGACAAATAAATACTTATGATTAATATATTATGAATTTAAGAATATTATAACAACATTAATTAAATTTGAAGAATTCATATAAACCCTCCAAAACCCCTCCAAACCCCCATCCAATACAATTTTTGAGTTCCACCAAATTGGGGGGTTTTGTGTTATGAAGAAAAAATAACCCTCCAAACTCCTTCCCTCCCAAACTTCTCTATTCCTTCCACTTGTTTCTTCCTTTTTTTCAAAACCATTCCCTCCCCTCCCCTCCAAACTCGCAAACAAAGCCTTAGAGTCAGCATTATCAATTTCTCTCTTCATTTTTGAAAGTAACTGAGGGGCTAACTTGATGAATTGAGAGCATATAACGACTGTATCATATATCTATAGTTCAGGACCAAACCAAATAGAAGAAAGAATGATAGTTTAGGGACTAAATTAGATTGAGAATAGGCTAGTGACTATTTGTTACAATTCTATTATAGTTCACGGGCTATGTGAGAGTGTGATAGTTTATGGACAAAATTGAAGGTTTAATCAAATATATATGCTGCGACAAAATGTCACTGATATTGCAGAAAATTTCTAGAAATGTGGCCGCATTACGATTGCGGTCTGAGTGATCTCAAAAAACTTGATGTTGCCGCCAGCCGCCGTAATTATGGTTGTTGACCGTTTTTTTTTAATTTCTTTAGACCTTTATGTATTTGTAGTCATATTGAATTGTTGGATTCAGTTTCTGGTCCTTCCTGAAGTGATATAAACTTGTGTTTCAGAAGAAAGTCATGGCAATGAACCATGTTAGGTCTGTTAGAAGCATTCTAAGCACCAAAGACGCATTTACGGTTGCATGCCAGCGAACTTTTGCAACTGGGAAAGCAAAGAAAGGTGGTAAAGGCGGTGCAGCTACTGATGGACCAAAAGCATCGTCTCTCAGCAAAGAAGTTAAGTCAAGTACCGTTGTAGGTGGCAACATTCTCAAGGAAGGTACCGATCCAAAAATCCTTCCTGACTCTGAATACCCAGACTGGTTGTGGCATCTGCTTGATAAACGCCCTGCACTAAGTGAGTTACGCAGGAAGGATATCGGTACACTCGTTTATGAAGATCTAAAACGATATGTTAAGCTGGATAATCGTGCAAGGATCAAGGAGAATAACTCTCTCAAGGCTAAGAACTAATTCAATTTCAAAAAGAGAACTTGGGTTGGGTGGTTTAAAGATCAAACAATGTCTGAGGTATTTCTTTTTCTAGTTTTTGTGGTTCTCTGTTTTGTGAGATTCCTTTGAGTAATAGAATTCAATGAAATACTTGATTTAGCATCTGTGATTTTTACCCCTACTACTATTCAGTTTGTTTAATGCTGGAATGTAAGAGTAGAATATTGTCACTATTTTCAGTTTAAAATTTGATTAGACATGGATTGCTGTTAGTTAAAGACGACTCTTATATAAACTAAGGATTTTCCTTCCCCTCAAACTAAAGTTATGTTGACTACGAAATGGTAATTGTACAAATCCATTTGCTTTCATTCAAGTATCACTTGTGGACCTGAATATTTGGATAAGCTTCCTTATTAGAATTGAATATCTTTTGCATAGGAACAACTTATTTGGAGAAAGATCAATGTAAAGTTTATATTTTTATTTTCATTTCTGATAGAGATGCAACGGGATTTGTTATGATCGGCATTGTTTTCACCATATGTTTCATGTTACAAAACTGGTATATTATAGTTTTTAGAAACTGAATGTGAACTGAAATTTGTATTGCTTTGTGTACATTAGCTGTACTTTTGAATTTGTTATTGAACTTCGCGGGTGGAAGCCACCATCGCTTGCTCTCTCAGCCAGTGAACTAAATAGATGGGGTTTTTAAATAATACATCACTTTTGGTGGTTCACTGAAAAATGCAATTGCTATTTCCTCTTTACTGTCATTGGCTTGTTGGAGCATTCTTTTCAGGATTAGTTTGATCTTGACCTGACATTAAAGTTTGATGATTGTGTGAACGCATAGAATCTAAATCTGTGTATAATCGCATTTGTTGGGTGAATGTGTTATTTATAAGCTGTTAGTGAATGGTGAATGTTGTTTACTTGCGAATGAAAATAAGTTTTTTTAAAGGATTAAATTTAGATTTGTCGTGTCATGGAGTTCACTACGGTGAGGAAAAATCTCAATATTTGAAAAACATTGACATACTGCAACGGACATATTGATTAATTTTATTCCTTGATGCTATTCATAATTTTATTTTTATTATATCATTTTCATGTCAATCAAACTCAACTCTAAACAAACATTACCAGAAATGTAAAAGTGAAAAACATATTACACAACTAGTTCATATCATGAGAATTCTTCAAGCAGATGGCTGGAATCTAACTTTGTATGGCACTTCAGTTAAAGCTACACGCTGGTTCCCATTACTATCCCTAAAGACCCCAACATTCCTGCATATGACCTTGCAAAAATTGCATACTGTAGGGCAAAACACAAGTTTATAGTCATCTTCATACTTCTCAATCTTGAACCAATTACTGATGGTGTCCTTGCCAGGATTTCCGGCAACTCCACCGGTAGTTACAAAATATTGTCCAGTTGAAGAATCAAAATCATCAAGCTTCCATACATTGGAATCATTACATATTGTATTAAGGGAAGTCTTAATATTGAGATCGGTGGAAACCCTAATAACACCTTTCTTAGGGTTAACTGGTGTAAAGGTTACACCCTGACCGCGAAAACCTTCAACCACTACAACATTAAGGGGGCATGTCTCATTTGGTGATCTCGCTATGAGAACAAAACCACTACCAACAACACAAGGCCCACGACCGTCACATGGGGTTGTAGGGACCGGTCGAATGTAGTAGTCTACTCCGGCCCGAACCTTATTGCCTTCTGTGTCAACAACTTGTTCAGGTGAAGCATCAGCTTCTCCAAGCAAGGGTTGACTGGACAGGGCAAAAAGAAGTGCAAATGATAGGAATATAGATTTCATGGTTAGTTTGTATTCTTGCTGCAAGTATGTCTTTGTAAATTTGTATTGATGGGAATTTGGAGGTGTTATAAGACTCAATTTATAGATAATGATGTGATCTAAAACTATGGATTCAAACAATTATATATAGTATTAACAAAGAAAAATCAAAGTCAATGATGTTGGCCACCTCATAAAGTTTCCTGGTTAAGTTATATTACTTCCAATTCCCCACGTCTAATTATAGCTATGTCAGCATTTATTGATTGTATTGGAAATTATGGTTTGGCAATTCAACAAGCTAGGATGAAATGAAATAAACAAATGGTTTACAATTCAGGGACGCCAAATTGGAAGCAGCTTTCACATATTGCACTTTGGATTGGCTTAAGGGTGAGCGAGTCATTTTGCCAACATGTATGACTATTTTCTTCATAAAAATAACAAATATTGAGCTAGTTCCTAGTACATTGCAATTGAAAATTTAAAGCCGCTTATTTAGTGTTATCCTAGCTAGATTGAGAACATAGTTTCATAGATATATGATGAGATCTATATTTTGGGAGCTGCTTTTATCCCTCACTCATTTTTTAAAGGCCACATTGTTGTGACCTACCAAGGGTAAATTAAAGTTTCATATCTTTATCTTTATCTTTATCTTTATACTCTAAAAGATGATTAAGTGCAACTCTAATGGGGTTTGTCAAACCTTAGTGGTAATTGTGAAACCCTAACTTGCTTTGGCCATCTGCCACATGTAGCCAATGGTGGAGTGACTTATGTATGATTATTGAGGCTGCATGAAATTTTATTGGGTCTCTATTTGCACCAATTGGAGAGCTCCACCAAACACACATATACATCTAGACCTTTCTATGCATAGTTTGCATCTGTTTCCAATTCTCTCTTACACTGCTTACCTTTCTTTTTCTCTCTCGTGATGCTTCTCTCTCTCTCTCTCTCTCTCTCTCTCTCTCTCTCACGCTGCTTCTCTCTCTCAACCATTCACCTCCATCTTCAATCTTCAACGTCAACTCAACACCACCATTTTCAATTCCAAAATACCTACTTTTATCAAAGTTTTATAGGTCAAACCTTCGAGGGAGATTGAATGACCTTGTGGAGTTGGAAAGGGCCCCATTGAATTCAAACTTTCATGTGGATGGCTGGCTGCTCATGAGCAGCTGCTCACTAATTATCGTAGGAGCAAATGAGGTGTTGGAATTTATCCCATATGCCCCGGATATGATAGAGACAACATAACCACTCTTCATGTTTTACGGGACTGCCTGAAAGCAATCCAAATTTGCATTGGGTTGGTTCCTTCCAATCAAATTATTAATTTCTTCTCTTTTAATTGCATGGACTGAATCTTCAAGAATATCAACTACCAACTTCAAGGAAATCAGTGTAAGAAGTGGACAACTACCTTTTTAGGACGTGGAAGAACACAACTATTTTTGACGATGATTTTCAGTATTTGTCCATCCAACCTACAATATCCTTAAGATGGTTGATGAAATAGACAATTTTAACCACCATCCTATGAATCTTTACCATGGAGACACCATTTTCATTGGCTTGAAAAGACCTCAAGAATGGTGGGTCAAACTTAATTTTGACAAAGCATATAAGGATACTCTAGAGCTAGCTGAGTGTGGTGGTCTCTTGCGTGACTTTGATGGCTAACATGATACTCACGTAAAATTGGAACATGTGATGCTCTTGGCGCTGGAATGTGAGGGATGTACTTGGGTATGCAACTTGCGTGGAGACAAGGTTTCCACCATCTTCAAGTGGAAAACGACTCAAAAACTATGGTTGACATGATCATGGGGAATGCCATAATCAATGGTAAACCGCCTACGTTGGTTCGTCGCATATAAGAGCTTTTAAAGTTGAATTGGGAGGTGTAGGTCAATCATACCTGAGTGGAGGGAAATAGAAATACCGATTGGTTGGCT
Source organism: Trifolium repens (assembly GCA_030408175.1). Lineage (NCBI taxonomy): Eukaryota > Viridiplantae > Streptophyta > Magnoliopsida > Fabales > Fabaceae > Trifolium > Trifolium repens. The sequence continues at coordinate 16,097,700 of CP125847.1, forward strand.
AATTTTAGATTTTTTTTTTAATTCTTTTCAAATTCATGTTATGGAGACTCCTCCTAATGGGATATTAAGTCTCCTTATTTATAACACTTCTGAGACTCACATGCCTTGAAATATTCGTGCAACCTTATAATTTTTTTCTTTCTAAGCTTTTGCCCTCTTTCAATACCAAAAATAATTTCTTCAAAAAAAAATCTTACGAATTAATTTGGATTTAGTTTTATGTCGGAATTAATTACTAATTTTTAGTTGTTTTTCCCTTCCGTGTTTCATTATTTAGATTGACACTGAATTCCACGAGGATATGCTTGGTTGTGTAATAGCTGTCAAAATGTGCCAGGTAAGCTCAAATAGGTTGGCCCAAAAAATATAGGTTTTTTTTTGGTAAGGGTAGAGCTTGCATATAAGTTTAATATTTCTTAGAATATTTTTTATAAATGATTTTATGAATATTTTATGTATATTTTTATATTATTTAATGAATCTAAAAAGATAAAATGTTTCTTATAACTGGAAAAAATATTAATTATCAATGTTTTTTTTTATAAAAGAAAATTGATTGGATTTTATATATCAATTTTTGTTGGTTAAAATTTTTCTTTTATTTGAGACTGGAGAAAGCAAATATAAAAGCGAAGTAATTTGTGCGATCAAACTTTCTCTTTTATTATATTGAATTTTTTTGAACAGTGAAAGATTATATATATATATTGAAAAAGCGAATTGAAGAAAGTAAAAGAGGTACTCAATCATCTCTAATAAAAATAGTACAAACAGGCTACCTGACAAAAAAAATAAAAAAATAAAAACAATTAACATAAAAATATTATCAATTAATCTCAGCCATTAATTCTAATCGGATGGTCTTATTAGTTACTACGCACTTACCGCATAAAATTCTTTCCCCTAAAATCACGGATATTGCTTTTTGACTTTAATGAATACACGTGTGGATAAGTTCAACCCGTGAAGTTGTTTTGTCAACAGATAATTGTAATTGTCAGTTTTACAATATAGTAGTCTTGATTTGAAATTGATGCAACGAGAAATGCTAACATAGACATAAATTCAAATGTTTATTTGTTAGGCATTTTTACAAAAAGTTACAAAAATTAAAGATAAAAATATTAAAGTGATATTAATTGATGTGATAAATTTATTTTTTTTGTAATTTTTTTGGTTTATGAGTGTGTGTCTAAACTTAAATAGATATTGAATAGACATAATATAATTAATGACAATTTTGTGGAAAACGAAAATTTATCTTGAGACATTTCTTTTAAGAAATTTTGAGACACTTTTTATTTCTTGAAAAACATTTAATATGAAATAGAAGGATGTATATAAAATGTATATAAATTAATCTTGAAGAACTACAATGCAAAAATTGAAGAACACTTGTTATTGATCTTTCTTATCCATGTATATATTTTTATTCTTTATAAGGAAAATCAAACTCAATAATCCTTATAAACACACTTGTAGTTTGTTATCATTTGAAAAACTCAACCTTCACCTAGTTCTCTGAAACTTAACTTTGAAAGGAACATTAGTGAGAGCCAAATGCATTTGCCTAGTTTTATCTACATAAATTCCAATATCTTTGCATACATGTTTGCAAGAAAGGCACACATTGGGACAATAGACAAACTTATAAGCATCCTCGTACTTCTCAATCTTGAACCAATTGTCGATTGTATTCGAACCCGGGTTGCCCAATACACCACCCGTGGTCACAATTGTTTCTTCCGTTGAAAAAGGATCAATTTTCCACACTAAGGAATTATGGGGACATCTAGAATCAAAAGCATCATGAGAGAATATTATGTTGAGATCCGTGGAAACACGAATAACACCTTTCTTGTTGCTAACGGGTGTGAACCTCAACGGTAAGCTCGGAGTTTCCTTCACAACTACTACATCAAGAGGGCACGATTCACCGGTAGTTTCAAGGGCAATGGCTCCACTAATATTGAAACAACTAACAAAACCACATATGGTGAATGGATTAGCCGGAATGATGTAGTAATTGGTACCTGCACAAAGATTCTTTCCCAATGTGTCGAGGACTTGATCGGATGAACCTTCGGTCGATCCAAATAGTGGTTGCGAGGATAAGGCAAAGAGAAGGAGAAGTGCTAGCATTGTGTTCTTCATTTTTGTGCTTTATGTATTAACTTTGTCTTTGTTTTGGGAATGAATGAGGATATGATGGGAATGTAGAGCATCAATTTATAATTATTACCACACGTCCTATCTATGGATTCATAAATTAAATATTCATGCTAGATTTGTAGGACAATACAATTGGCCAACATTAGCTAATGGTTGTACTAATTGCATTTATCAACCCTATCTTCAATTCTTCACAATCTATAAGATATTTTAAAGTAGAAATTTGAATTTAATAGCATAAGAGAATTTAATATTTAAAAGGTACAATTCACAAATTACAAGAAAATATTACTATATTTGTATTTTTAATATGTGCCTTAAGGACACATGTTAACATTTTTCATAGTTAAGGGTCATGTTAAAATTTAAACACACCTTTTTTTATGTTAAATTTTCAAAGTCATTAAGTCAAGATATCTAACTCAATTGGTTAATGATTTTTCTCTATGAAGAATTATTCGGCAAAACTCGAGTGGATTTTTTATAGAAATAATTTTTGTCCAAACTTTATCGAACTCAGGATTATCGAGTTTCTAGAAACCAGTGTGTAATACAAAAACAAAAACAATAATAAAAATAGAAATGTTAAACACATAAAAATTACAAATTAAGATTCTCTCTAAAAAAAAGAGTTTTGAGAAAATAATTTGGAAATCTTTAACATATATCAATATTACTAATGGTCAAAATTTACTAATCTTGATATTGATAACGTGGGGATCAATATGGTCAAAGATTTCCACATATAGAACATATAAAAAATTTGTGTTTAAATTTTAGAGAACTCAAAGTCAACCAAAGCCTCAAACTGAGACTTGTCGTGTAGGATACGACGTGCTTTGCCCATAAATAATCGATAGATATTATATTTTTATTTTATTTTGGTCAAGATCGATGGGGCAAAGTTATTGTCCATAAAGACAATCTTTATGGACTGTCCATAAACCAATCAAAAGACAACAACTATACTCATGCGCCCCCCATTTTACTCGCGCGCCCCCCATATTACTCACACACTCCCCAACTTTCTCGCGCGCCCCCAACTGACTAGCGCCCCATATTTCTCGTGCACCCCCCAAATTTCTCATGCACCCCCCAAATTACTTGTGCACCCCCAAATTACTTATGCACCCCCCAAATTTCTCACGCACCCCAAAAATTTTAATTTTAAAGTTTATGATAAGTAGACAATTTGACTACTCCATATATTTTCATACTTGCTCTAAAAACGGATAAGTTAACATGATCTCCATGAACAAATTTGGTCATAGAGACATTTAGTAAACGAAAAAAGAAGAAAAAAAAATCCGTTTGTAAAAAAGACATGTAAACTCCTCTTTTTATTTTTGACATTTAAAATTTTGTAGAATATAATATCTGATATTCAATTACTTAATGTCATGTTATTTTTTATATTTAAGTGAATTTTAATTATTATTTTTTTTGTTTACAACGGAGCAGAGGATCAAACTCATGCATATTATCCAACCCCTCACCACTAGACCAAACCTAATAGCTTAATTAATTTTATTTCTAAAATATCAATATCCAACTAAACTTTTGAGTACAAAATAATTCACATTACTGTTTATAGTAAGGAGGAATGAATTTAGGAAAATTACTGGGGACACGACCACCTCTACATATTATGACTTACAAAGCCTAAATTGGAAAAAATGAATCAACAAGCTCCACAAAAAATTGGATTTGAATTTTAACTTAACTTGTGATTTTGGCAAGTCATGCCGACAAGGTATGTGAGTCATATTTATGTGGTAAGAGAAGTTGACATGACATGTGAGTCACTTACCATATGTGCGTTGACTTGATCAAAATCAGTGGGAGGTCATTCTTTTATAAATGAGGCTAAAATTCAGTTGCCAAAATCTCAAGCTTGAGAAAATTAGGCGGCCAAAAATGCTATTTTAAAAATTAAACAGCCAAATTATGATCTTAAGCTATTTGGGCATTGCAACCATCCAAATTAACAGATGAAACAATGAACAAAATAAACACTTAGCTTGCATCTCGAATTAATTAGTCGTGTGTTCGAATTTATAGTCAGGTCTAATTCGGCAGCTAGCACTTTTTTTAGAGCGTGTTTGGATTAAATAATTAGAAATTTTAAAGGATTTAAAATTCTAAGTATTTCAAATGTTTCTATTTGAATTATCTTTGTTTTTAAACATATCTATTTAGATAGAGTAATTAAAAAATTTCATTGTGAACATTTTAGCATCACTTTTATAAATTTGAAAATTTTTGGGTTAAAAATAAAATTTTAATAACAGGGATTAAGTTGCACTTTTAAAAAAGGATTACTATAATTTATAATACGGGACAAATATTATTACTAATGTACAAAATGAGACACTTTTCTTTAGAATTTTTTTTTTAACAAACTTTTCTTTAGATTTACTGTAAACAAAAAAAATGAAAATGTAGAATAGAATATTTTAATAATTTGAATAAAAAGTCTATTTTAGTTTAGTTAGTAATTTTGAATACAAATTTGAATTATAAAAGTGTAACAACATTAATTAAAACTCTTAAAAAGAATTTGATCACAGTTGTTGTCATGAGATTAATTTCTACATTTATATCGAATAAAAAAAAGTTAATCTCCCTACCCAAAAAAAAGGTTAATCTCTATCCCGTGAATTTTGCTCAATTGATAGGACATTGCATTATATACTGAGGGGGTGGAGTTCGAACCTCGATTATCCCATCTTCACATTTATCAAAAGACGAGATCGATGTCAACTAATTTAGACAAAAAGTGGAGAAAATTATAGACTGTCCATCTTTATTCATATCCATATAACTTAAATAAAACTCAATAATCCTTATAACAGATACAATTATAATTCGTTCTCATTGGAAAATATTAATTTGATCAAGCCTCTTGGAACTTAACTTTGAAGGGAACATTAGTGAGAGCCAAACGCATTTCCATATTCTTATACCTATAATACCCAACATCTTTGCATACATGCTTGCAAGGACACACATTAGGACAATAGACCAACTTATAATCATCGTCGTACTTCTCAATCTTGAACCAACTATGAATTGAATTCGAACCCGGGTGGCCTAATATACCACCGGTGGTCAGAAATGTTTCTTCCTTCGAAAATGGATCAATCTTCCAAACTATGGAACGGTTGGGACACCTACTATCACCATTAGCTAACATTATATTGAGATCGGTGGAGACACGAATAGCGCCTTTAACGGGTGCGATCCTTAGTGGTAAGCCTTGACTATGTTTCACAATTACTACATGAAAAGGGCAAGTTTCATCGGTATTTACAACGTCAATGCTTCCCATACCATTAGCGGGGATAATGTAGTAATCGGCATCAAGTCGAAGCTTCTTCCCCGATATGTCAAGCACTTGATCGAGTGAAGGTTTAGCCGATCCAAGTAGTGGTTGTGAGGACAAGGCAAGGAGAAGGAGAAGTACTAGCATTGTACCTTGCATTGTTTTTGTTTGTTTGTTTGTATGTTTTATGTTTCAAGTGCTTTGTGATTGTTTTGGTTATTAATGGAGTTGATAGGAGATATCATCAATTATATTTATAGTTACTACCAGTCTACCACAATTCTTATCTATGGATTCATAAAATATTCAAGTTAGATTTGTGGTCAATGATTTACAGTATGACACAATTGGCCAACATATTTTTTTTTGACAATACAATTGGTAATTTGTTTCAAGAGATTCATTCAAAATCTATATGTTTGTTCTGTTTTAAAATCTATGGTTGCTCTGTCTCAATATCTTTAAAATATTAATAAAAATGTTACTAGTACATAGTTCTTTACTCAAGCCTTAAACTAAGACATGTCGTGCATTGCTTATAACAAATTAATAATTTATGTTTAACTATACTTTTTCTTTAAGTATTTTACTAGATATATTTTTTTTGTTAGACAATTATGACTCCATATATTTTTGAGCTTGCTCAAAATATAGATAAAATTCCTTCGCAATTGTGATTGGAAACGGACTGTAACTATTTGTTGTTAGAGCTAATCTTCTAATCAGATTAGACGGTTTAGTGGCTCAGATACCGATTGCGAAATAATAATAATTATAAAAAATACGGATAAATTAGAAAATCTTCAATTTTAAAGATCAGGTCTTTATGAAGCGATTTGGTCATATAAACCACATTATTTTTCTATTAGCTATTTTTTTTACGAAATTTTCTATTAGCTATTAAAAGTTGAATTACACTTCAAAATTTAGAGAGAAAAGAAAATGGTCGATGAGATTGAATGAATTTTCCGGTGTTCTACTCATCGACCATTTATAACCAAATCGGTTCATAAAGACCTGACCTTAAAAAATTTATTTTAGCTATAAATTTTGAATATGATAAAATATTTACATATAAAATTCAATTTAGTTATAATTTTACAATATGATAAAATGTTTACATATATTTTTAGTTTTATTGGTTATAAAAGAGGCCTCAAATCCTCCATAACGAAAGTTCAATCCTCAACATTTGCATAATTTATTATTTTTAATTTTTATTATTAACCTTGTGTTTTTTTTAAGGCGTCACAATTTTTTGTTGCTTTAGGCCTCTATGCTCATGGGCGGGTCTTTGTGGGTGTAATTCTCATCTTATAGGGTTAAGTTAGTCCTAGCTTAAAATTCTAAGATAGTATCAAAGTTTCATCTAAAATCTGTTGAACTAATTTCAATTATATTTCCGTTATCGAGTCACTCACTATTAAAATTCACATACCAAATCCAATAGTATGAGACATGATGAATTAATGTGTTAAGAGTCTCACTTTGATCAATATATATATAACCTACAAATATGTTTATAAATGCTGGTAATCTTCATCTTATAAGTCGAGTTGATTCAGTAAAAAAATTTAGAAGACATTGAAACAAGAATGAAATAGTAAAAGTAAACTAAATAGAAACAATATCAACGAGAAATGTAAAAGAAGAAACAAAGCAAGATTTGTGGATTGTATTTTTTATCCTCTGTTTTAAACTTTTGTATGATTAATTAGGTCCAACTTTCGATCACATGATAGTGTGCATTTGGTCTCTACAACTCTTCATATCTAGAATGTATAGGTCTCTCCCTATATATTTAGAGGCCTCAGGAAAATTAGATAAAGAGGCCCAAACTTTAAAGATATATAATATAATTTTTTTAAAATTAATATGTTTCTTAATAAAAAATGCAATTTTTTCAAAAATAGTATTCTTTTATTTAAATACAAGTAACATCAATAATATATAAAAAATATTCAAATTTCAATTAATAATAACAAAAAATATCATAGGTGAGTAGAAGTGTAGAACTCACATAGCCTTCCGTTCTTATCTAATTATGTCTCGCAAGAACTACTTACGAAACGAAATTATGTTCTTTAATTGTCCAGCTATAAATTCTACAAGGATAGTAGGATCTCTATAAACATTTGGAATTTTTGTAATTGCAATGTTGAGTTTGTATCTTGGGCTTGAAAAAAACTAAGGCCCTCCAAATTTTGAGACTCTGTTGTGTGCCTGTTTGCCCTGCATCTAGGTCGAGTCTGATAGAAGGTGATACATTAATTAAAAGGGAAACATTTTTTTTTTTTTTAGATAGACGAAATGGATAGACCAAGGATCGAATCCCGATCATAACATCCGACACTAGCAATTTCAGTATTTCTGCCAGTTGAACTTTGAAAACATTTGTTTATTTGATTAATTTTTTTTTATGTATTTCTTAACACGGGGAAGCTCAGCTTGAGAATCTTGATAAATGAAGTGGAATATAAAACATACACGAAGGATATAATGCACTTATTCATAGTTTTTTTCTTTTGTGCATGATATATAAGATTTAACTAAACTTTAACAAATTTAACTTGGTAGGGAACATCACCAAGAGCTAAACGTCTATTCCCTTTTTCATCCACAAACAATCCAACATTTTTGCAATCATGTTTACAAGAAGGGAAAACACTAGGACAATAGACAAATTTATAACCCTCAACATATTTCTCAATCTTGAACCAATTCTTAATGCTTTGTGGACCCGGGTTGCCTATAAAACCATCGGTGGTAATAAACGACTTTCCTTTAGAAACATCAAAACGAGCAAGCTTCCACACCGTAGTATGATAAGGACAACTTGAATTCGATTGAAACATGATGTTTAAGTCAGACGAGACACGAATAACACCTTTTTTGGGGTTAAGAGGTGTAAACCTAATCGGAAGACGTTCATATCTACTCACAACAATTACATCAAGAGGGCATGGTTGATCAATATTGCTAGAGAGACCTAAGCCTTCAGGACTTTTACAATTTGTGTAGGGCATTGATAAAAGAACGTTGTAATAGGTATTAGCTCTAAGATTTTTGCCTGTTATGTCAACAACTTGTTCGGGTGATGCTTGTGATGAACAAAGAAAAGGTTGTGAACTTAAGGCAATGAAAAGGACAAAAGCTAGTAATAATTTGAACTTCATTATATTTCTTTGTATGGTTAATTTGAGTAAAATTGTGGTTTTTGGTTACTTATGAATGAAGCTTAAGGAGATGAAAAGCATAATTTTATAGATGGCTATTGTAGATTATATTATTTATTAGAAAAAATAGATAACACTATTTTTTTAATTTTTTTTGGTCTTAGATAACACTATTCTTAATTAGACGGTTCTTAAGATATCTGTGGGATTAAATGGTACCCCTTTGTTTTATATGATTCTTATGATATTGTTCTTAATTATGATAGATGCATATTTTAATGTCATCTTTTTTAATGAAATATCATTTTTTTTTAAGGTCATTGATTTGTTTTGTTTTAATTAAATTTTATTTACAGGTCATTTTTTTATGGGATTATTTTAAGGTCATTGATTTGAGTATTACAATTGGCCCCATATTTTTTTAAAGCCTTATGGCTAGCGGATAAATTTGTATATGTTTGATTTGAATGTTTTATGGTGGTATATTCTTTTCAGGCGATTGTTTTAATATATTTATTCGGTAGTTTAACTCAAATCAAGTACACCCTTTTTTTTTTTTTGAATTCTTCGTTTATCTTTTGTCTTTTAAATATAATTTTGTCTAAAAACTTTTTTATTTTTATAATTTGTAGGTCAAAAGACATATACAAATAAATTGAAGTGTCTATAGTGTTAATTTTTACTGTTATGTCCGTTTTGGTCTCTTACATATTTAGCATCTCCAATAGGGGAAATTTAGATGGGTGGTTTAAGTTACTTTTTGTGGACCTAAATTGTCATGTAGGATCTAAGCAATAAACAATTTTAACCAGTTTTACTCGCAGAATTTTTTTTAAAATTAAATAAATAAAATATAATACAATGCTTATAAAAATAACTCACTAGAATCATTTTATATTAACATATAATTACTTTTTTTGTTAAATAATTTAGTAGTTAGAATTTTATCCTTAATGTGAAGTGTCCACAGTTTCTGCATATATAATATGATGTCTTAACTCATGGAAACACGTATATTCATATTTTTAAATCTAAACTTGTAAATTTTTAGACTTTGTAACAACTTAGAGTTGCAACTATGTCCAAAAGCGCTTTGTCATAAAAACCAAAAACGAAATTGTTATACATCACGAATAAATGGGAGGTTAATTTTTCATGAGTGCTTTGCATTTCCATAGTAACCTCCACTACTAGGAATTTTCTCATTTAATGTGGATTTTTCTGCGGATTTTTTTATCAAAATTCGAAAGAAACACAGGAGGAATTTTCTGTGGATTTAGGTTCCCATGTTTTACCTTTATGGTTAATTATTTTCTGAGAATTTTAAAAACTGCAGGAAATTTCATGCGAAATTATCCAAGGACAAGAAATTTCTGCGGATAATTTTCATTGTTTTTAAACATTATAACAAATTGATGCACTATAGAACTAATCATACCTTGAAAAAAAAAAAACTAAAAGAACTTAATCACACACACCCTTTTCTTTTTGTTCCTTTTTACCATCACATTCATGATGTACTAGTACTATATATAATTCACATGATGATTCCGCCACATTCAATCTAAGTAATTTAAAAATTGACTGTAGGATGATAAATATTTATTTATTTATTTAATTATTTTAGTTGTAACATGGGGAGCCTAACTTAGAGGATCCCAATAAACATTATTGAAAAAGAAATACATATATTGATATTATCTATTGATTATATTAGAGAAACTTTGATCAAGCTTGTTGAAATTTAACTTTGAGAGGAACATCACTTAGTGCCAAACGCTTATTTCCCTTTTCATCCACAAACACACCAACATCCTTACACAAATGCTTGAAAGATTGCACCACACTAGGACAATACACCAACTTATAAGCATCTCCATACTTCTCAATCTTGAACCAATTATTGATAGTTTCCCAACCTGGATTTCCAACAACACCACCAGTAGTCACAAACCACTGTCTCTTAGAAAAATCAAAACGATCAAGCTTCCACACTGTGGAACGATCAGGAATAGTACGACGAGATGAGAACTTAATGTTTAAATCCGTGGAGACACGAATAACACCCTTTTTTGGGTTAATAGGTGTAAAAGTAAGTGGCAAGCCTTGATATCTATTAACGACGGCAACATCATGAGGGAAACTTTGTCCGTTGTTTGTAAGGCCAAGACTTGCACCACCTCTGGAAATGGGTATAACTGGAATAATATAGTAATTAGCATCGGCTCGGAGTTTCTTGCCTAATGTATCAACCACTTGGTCATTTGAAGCATCAGCTGCTCCAAGAAATGGTTTTGAGCTCAAGAAGGCAAAAAGAAGGACAAATGCTAGCATTGGAATTTTCATTGTTTGGTATGCTTTGATTGAGTAATTAATTTTTAAGTTTCTTTTGTGATGGATGGAGCTTTTGGCAATTGAAAGGTGTTAATTTATAGAGAGGCTATAATATAGTACATTTTTTAATTAAGGTTAAATTAATGTTTTGACCATACAATACAATTGGCCCACAATACAAAGTTTCTTCTTATTATTTTTTCCTGTTGATGACTTTGAATTGATAATCATATACTAGGGGAGTGATTATAGTATAAACAGCAAGGGTTCTCAATCTATTGGTTAACAAGTATTCTTTTCAAAAAATGATTTGAACACAGTCCATTGATTTTGAAGTTAACTATTTATTGACTTGCTTAACCAAAGGAATAATTGTACCCAATGGGCTGAGGTGATTAGACGGTCTGTTTTCATGTGAACAAACTGAGTACGTTGGGGAGAAGATTTTTTCCCCACCCCAGTGTCTCTTTCTCACCCACTGGGTTTCCTTTTTTACCCCTGAAAATAAACTTCGGTAAATGCGTATCGAAGTTTTTGGTCATTTACATACCGTTTACACCCCTCATAATGGAAAGAAATTCGGTAAATACGAACCGAACCTTTTGAACTCGCTAGAAACCTCGGTTTATGTTTACCGAAGTTGGCGTATATAGAAACAGAACGTAACTCACTCCTCTCATTTATTCATTCTGCGTTTTTTTAGAAACATAAACCCTACTCCCACAAATCTTCATCATTCTTGCGTTGTTGAGTCTTGATTCCTCAAAGTTCGTCAATTCCTACTCAATCAAGTAAGTAAATTTCGAATTTTGAATATTATTTGTGTTCCTCATGTTTCATCTCAAGTTTTTTTATATTTCCATATGATTTTGATCTCTGATTTTTGATTATTTCTAAATCATGTTGTTAAAATTGTTGAATATGGGTGATTAGGATGAATGCATGTTAGGTTGAATGTGAGTTTTGATTAGGTTTAGGTTTTGGTTAAATTTTCAATTTTGAATTGGTTAGGGATGAATGGTTGTTAGGTTGAATGTTTATATTGTGAATTCTTTTGTTTAAGTTGTCGATTACTGTTTGTTATGATGAATGTAGGTTAGGTTGAATGTTAATTTTAAATAGGTTTAGTTTTTTGTTAAATTCTTGATTTTGAATTGGTTAGAGATATAATGTAAGTTTATGCAAAATTTTGCTTCACATTAGTTACCAATTATGTTCGATTACGGATTGAAACCAATCGTATTAGATTATTGATTATGAATTTGTTTTTGTTTGTTTATATATGGAAGAAAATATTGGTAGAGGGCGACGTGGTAGGGATAGCAGGACGCATGGTTCTGTTCGTAGAGAAATGCCTCCTACACCAAAAAGAGGTCGTCGCAAGAAAGTGCAACCTCCTCTTGTGGAAGGACGACATGATGCTGAAGCAGGTGGCTCATGTTCCTGCACACGCTTTGTCAAGATCATGGTTGTGTGTGCCATTCGTAACACTAACATGTCAATCCCTTGTTGCATGAAAGTAGCCTCGAATTCGAAACGGACAACCACATTGCCTCGTTCCCAACCCATCTTTTTTAACTTCTTCCCCGTCGGTTTGTATGCACCCACCCCTTTCGTAACCCAACACAATAAGAGCCTTTCTCTTAGAGGTACCGTTGTCGGATCTCAAAACTACAATTGTAAATCGTAAAGGGGTTGCTACGTCGCGTGCCTACTTAAGCAACTGCTCTTTTGTTTCAAAAACTCTATCTGTCACAAATTGAGAAGATACATCAATATTTATTGCTGGAGGTTTTACTACTACGGCTCTACACTAGTTCGAAGGTTTAGATTCATCGGCCATAACTACAAAATAACAAAACAAATAAATAACAACTATTAACTTATCAACAATTATCCATTTACACTTATCATAAGCATGTTAAATCATGTTCAGTCATAAGCCAATGCAAACCATAATTACTAAACCAATGCAGCAAATTAAAGTATGTTCAGTCATAAGCTAACTTAATTTCTAAGCCAACGCGGGTAATGTGCCATTAACTTTGCCAGTGCAGTGAGTTATGCAGGAAATTTCCCACACAGATAACTTTGGTACGCGTTTACCGAAATTTTTCAAAAAAACTCGGTAAACCAAAACCGAGCGATCATGTGTCAGAAACCTAGTAAGCTAGAAAGTAGGTATGCATAAACTAAACGGTAGAGATTGAAATTTACCTTGTTTTTGAGCTTCAATGCGTGTAGATACAGTTAGCCAAGGTTTGAATCTTGATTTCAAGCCTCCAATGGACGGAATCGCGCAAAAATCACGTATGGAACTTTTGATAGTGTGTTTGTGAAGATGATGAAATGAAGAGGAAAGACAGCTCGTCTGGTATATAACCATAAACTTCGGTTTTTTTTACTGAATTACTTAGCGGTCGGTTTGCGTAAACCGATGTTTTAAGAAATTCGGTTTGTATTTACCGAACTTTTGCGTTCAATTTTTTTGAAATTTTAGGGGTAAAATTTGATTTTCTGGGGGTTAAAAAGAGACACGAGGGTGGGAAAAGAAATCTTCTGTTGGGTACATATAATTGTACTCTCTCCGTCCTTTATTATAGGATCTCTATAAAAAATTAAGAATATTATACAAAATTAATGTTGGAATAATAATTAATAAATGTGTCAAAAATATGTGCAACTATAAGGTTTAATTTTATATTTATAAACAATTTTTTATAAAATAATACTAGTATTATAATTTAAAACGAAGAGAGTATATTTCTATATTTACTTAATGTGCATGATTAAACAAGGGATAATCAAGATAAGATACAATAGTTTTTCCATTGTTAAAAGCTGGTGATATTGGTGGCCTAATTTGTAATTAGTATAAAAAAAATTGAATTCATAAAGTGAGAAAATAATTTACTTGAAGATGAAAATAAATTAAGTTGATGATTATTTTTTTTGGTAATAATTTAAGTCGATGATTATTTTTTTTGGTAGGTAAGCTGATGATTTTATAACTTATGTTGTCCACTTCATAAATAAAAGACAAGTGTATTTTAGTAATTTTGTAGAGCGCGCAAGAAAAAGTCTCATAGAGTAATTTGTATTGTTGACAAATTAAAAAATCTCATAACAAATGACTAATTGATATGGAAAAGTCTCATAGACTACTAAATTAAATTCTAATGTGCAAACCAAGATTGCTAGTGCATCAGCACATTAATTTGCCTCGTGGTACAAATGAGAAATATGAACATGCCGATCGATCTATATCAACTTATCGTCGAATGGCCTTCATCAAAGACCTGCCCATGATTCTATTTTAACTTAGATGCTGATTTTTTTTCTTCTTAATTCATGATTTTAAAATCATTTGGTTATAATTTATTTATTTGAATTTTGTAGTTAAAAATGTTGATTTAACTCATTTTTAAAATAATGAGACAAATGATATGATGATGTAGTGTGGTCAAGATTCATGAAATTACAAAAAAAATATATTAAAACTTCAATTTCAACTTAAGTTTTAGCATTTTTTTAGTATAAAAATCTGATAAAAAATAAAAACTAAAAGATTTTAAAATAAAAACTAATTTTGTGAATATATTAAAATAGATGACTAAAACTACAATTAATTTTTTTTACACACTAGAAAAAAGAAAACAAAAGGGAGTAGTTGCACGCAGTCACTTCTAACCCGCATCTTTTTTTTTTGAATGGCAAATAGATAGATAGATATATATATATATATATATATATATATATATATATATAATGGATAAAACGGCCAGAATACAGAGCAAGAGTACCAGAAATACTCAAAAAACAAAATAAATATATACAAAAGAAATAACAAAGAACTCTAGAAAGCAACAAAACACCAAAAAAAGCTCTCAAAAACTTGCACTATTCTATTCGGGGACACATACTCAATCCCTAACCACCTAGAAATGCGATACCAAATCGGAGAAATGTGCTCACAAGAAACAAAGAGATGGTCGACCGACTCCTCTGCCGCCCCACAATACACACACAAGGTATCAGTAGTCCCTACCAACACCCTCCGCCTGCGAAGGTTCTGCCGAGTTGGAACCCTATCCTGCAGGAGTTGCCAAGAAAAGACAATCACTTTGGGGGAGGCCCAAGAATCCCACACCCTAGCCAGATTTTCGATGTCATCTCCCGAGAGTATCCTTTGGGGCCTATCTCTCTTATCAAGGACTAAGTAGGCTGATTTAACAGAGAACACCCCACTTGGATCATGTCTCCAACACCAATCATCCTTGGTAGTCGACAAACGAACCTGACGCAAGGACTCGATTAATTGATTGAGGAGATCTTGGTCTTGCCTACAGAGATGTGTCCTCCATCTAAACTCCCACACCCATTCTCCCCTCACCCAGTTCCCCATATCCGCGACTCTATCGAGACACTGATCAAATATTTGAAAGAGAGATTGGTACTAAATCCTAAGCGGTACACCGTCGACCCAAGGATCAAACCAAAAAGATGTCAAAATCCCGTTACCAATCCGCTTAAACACTCCTTCAGAGAACCAATCAGACTGGGAGTCCACACTAGTCCATAATAAAGAAACATCACTCCACCATGAAGACGCCCCTCTTAAGCCACTAGGACGCCCTCCGAGATGCGGGGCAGGAAACAGGGTCCCGTACCTAGCCAAAAGAATATCGCGCCAAATCCCCGTTCCTTCGGAAATGATCCTCCACCACCACTTACCAAGCAGAGCATTGTTAACCAAACGAAGATCCCTGACCCCTAACCCTCCATCTTTCTTCGGTTTGCACACATTTGCCCAACTCACCCACGCCATTTTTTTCTTACTATCAGCACCCCCCCCCCCATAGGAACCTTCTTTGTAACCCCACGATCAACTTCCACACCTTTACAGGCATCTTCAAATAGGAGAGGAAGAAAATAGGTATTGAATTAAGAACTGAATTAAGAAGGACCACCCTACCTCCCATGCTGATCCACCTATTATTCCATGTCCCTAACTTCTTAGAAATTGTATCAATAAGGGGTTGCCAAGTAGATAGCTTGCGAGCATTAGCTCCAACCGGGAGGCCGAGATAAGTGAAAGTTAGGGAAGCCCTACTACAATGAAGAAACCTTTCAGCCAAACCTAGGAAATCATTACTGACGTTAACCCCCATGACTTTACTCTTACCAAAATTGACCTTGAGACCCGAAGCAAGCTCAAATCCTCGAAGGATGGCTTTAATCGACCAAAGGTTTGCTACTGTGGCTTCCCCCAAGAATAAAGTATCGTCAGCATATTGGAGATGTGATACAGACATCCCGGTGCTACCCACCTTAAACCCTGTGAAAAAATTTCTTTCCTCCGTCGTTCTAACAGCTGCACTTAAACCCTCGACCACCAATAAGAATAAAAAAGGAGCTAGAGGGTCCCCTTGCTTAAGCCCTCTCTGAATATTAATCTCTTCCGTTGGGCTCCCATTAACTAAGATCGATAGATTTCCACTGAAAATGCAAGCCTTAATCCACCTATGCCACCGCACACCAAAGCCAAATCTCTGCATCATATACTCAAGAAAGCTCCAACTGACTGAGTCGTACGCTTTTTCAAAGTCAACTCAAAGATCAAACACTCCTTTCGAGACTTCTTAGCCAAGTCTATAATCTCATTGACTGCTACGACACCATCGACAAGTTGTCTTCCTTGGATAAAAGCTGATTGGTTGGCTGAAATAAGCTTGTCCATGACCTTCACCAATCTACCTTCTAACCCGCATCTGATCCGCATCTGGAATTTACACAGTTACTGCATGCAGTCACTTCTAACTGTTTGATTAAAAATAGAAGTTCGAGATCGTTTATTTTATTAATATGCAATCTGAATAGGAGGAAATGAATATTTTTTTCAAAAGAAATAGAGGAAAGGTGTGTCATTTAAGCAGACATGAATGGAGGTGAGTGAAATTTTCTCAAAGGTTATATTAATTATAAGATGATAAACATAAATATATGTTATTTATTTCATTTGAAAAAAGGATCCCAACAAACATTATTGACAAAGAAATACATATATATTCATATCATATATCATACTATTAGAGAGTTAAGCTTTGATCAAGCTTGTTGAAATTTCACTTTAAGTGGAACATCACTCAGAGCCAAACGTTTATTTCCTTTTTCATCTACAAACACTCCAACATCCTTGCACATGAGTTTATAAGATGGTATCACACTAGGACAAAACACCAATTTATAAGCATCACCATACTTCTCAATCTTGAACCAATTATAAATAGTTTCCCAACCTGGATTTCCTACAACACCACCAGTAGTCACAAACCATTGTCTCTTAACAAAATCATAATCATCAAGTGTCCACACTGTGGAATGTTTTGCATTAGCAGTACGAGATGAGAATTTAATGTTTAAATCGGTAGAGACACGAATAACACCCTTCTTTGAGTTAATAGGTGTAAAAGCAAGTGGTAACCCTTGATATTTATTAACAACAACAACATCAAGTGGAATTTTTTTTCCAATACTTGCAAGGCCAAGACTTGCACCGGCTCTCGAAATGGGTATAACCGGAATTATATAATAGTTCGCATTAGCTCGGAGTTTTTTGCCTAATATGTCGACCACTTGATCATTTGAAAAATCAAGTGTTCCAAGAGTTGGTTGTGAGTTCAAGAAGGCATAGAGAAGGACAAAGGCTAGCAATGTGCTTTTCATTGTTTAGTACGTATGTTTTATGTAAGTAATTGGTAATTAAATTTGGTTTTGTGATGGTTATGGTAATTGAAGGATATCAATTTATATAGGATATATAGTACATACATAACCTTATAAATTTCTAAAATAGATTATAGGACCAAGTTTTTTACCAATCCAATACAATTGGCCACCATTAGTCGATATTCTTATAAAAAAAATTATTTGGACGAAGTTATTGATTTTGTAGAAAACTTCTTATTGACTTGGTTTTAACCAAATGAATTATATGGGCTGATAATCAACGTCTCTATGATTAAGCTACATATATTTTCGAAACAGGAGCATAGGTAGACTTATTAATTAACATATGCAAGAGGGACAAAGTTTCTCATTTATTATTATATAGATAAAAGCCTATATGAATGAAGTTATATATTTGATCATCAAAATACTGGTTGACACTGCATGTGTTTGTTTGACAAACATAATTTCTTATTAGAATATTATATGTTTCATCTAACCCACAATGTTTAATTAAAATGATTTTCTATTTTAAAACTACACTTGCGTACTTACTACATAATATATTTTTAAGGGCGGGATGGATAGCTCAACTGGTTTGAACTAAGGGTGAAATAATTTAAGGAGTAAATGTCTAGGATTCAAGTCCTGAAGAGATAAAAAAACTAACACTAACAATTAATGACTAACTTTGGTCATTTCAAGAAAAAACTAATATTTTTTTAATAACCATGTAGTAAGTGAGTATATATCCATTGATTTTGTTAATAACCCGTCCAAAAAATCAGTTGATATTCATCTTTAGAGATTGCAAAAAACCCGTGCATGCGGATATCTCTAGATAAAACACTGAACTCATAATTTACTATATATCGTGGATTAAATAAACATATATATATACTAGTAACAGACCCGTGCTATCGCCCGGGTCGTCCGATAACGCGACGCTAAGTTCACATTTATGTATTAGTTGAAATTTAGATTAATGTTTGTTTCAACAGTTTTTTTTTTTTCCTAAAGTTAGGAATAATGTTAATAAAGTAATTGTTTGAAAGTAATTTTTTTTCCTAAAGTTTCAACAGTTTTCTCTGAGTTTGAAATTAACCTGAACTTTACGGCTTCCTTTTGTTGGTTGTGTATATCCAATCTCATCTAACACTCCAATAACATCTGTGATAACATGGAAATGCAATTAAAATATATGTACAATATGCGATAACAAATATATTGTAAATGAGAAAAAGTAAGATATACAAATTATATATCGTACCATATAGTACATCTTCACGCCATTTTCCAGATAGTATCTCAACAAAATCTTTCCATTTCGGAATCGGATCCGAAATTTGATGTATATTAACATCAGAAATCCGAGTTGATCCATTAAACCTCAGTTTGAATTGATTGTCAGAGAGCTTAAATTGATCATCATTTTTTAGGACTTGGAAGTTTTGGAAGCAGTAAGTGTTGTTCTCGATGATTTGTTTGTCAAGGGTTTCATTTAACTCATGAGGAACCATAACTAAAATGTCATCTCCCTGCAAATTTTTTGAACAAACCATTTTCAACCCCTTTTAATTTTTCTTCCAGCAGTGTCACTTTTAACAGTACCAGAAATCTTTTAAGATGAACAATGAAAGAAGTATTAATAAAATATTTGGTTTTTTCAAAAACAATAGCTCAAGTTTGATATCTTAAAAAATGATGAACAATGATGAACATAACACTTTAAACCTTTACATCTTTCTACTTACAAAAACCTTTTGGTTTTCCTTTATAAAGAGCATATATCTTTTAAGATGAACAATGGTTGCTATCATATTTAAAATGTCATCTCCTAACATATAGGTAAACAATGATGAACTAAAGAGCTTATAAAAGAAATTAGTACATTTTTTGAAACACAAAACCTCATGTTTGAAAAAAAAAAAGAAGCTTTTGCTAGATCTTTCACGAACAATATATAAATGGGGAAAAAAAATTAAACTTGATCATAAACATGTAAATGCTATGAACTACCACTATGAAATTTTACAACAACAATACCTTCTCATCAACTACCAACATTTCGAAGCTTTGCTTGCCATCCTTCACAACATTCCATTTTTCTTTGATCTTCACAGCAATTTTCCAAAGTTCCTTACGATTGTGAAGCTGCTTAATGGGCTGAACAGGTCTCTCCATTTTGCTGCATATTTTCGAAAAAGAATCATATGAAAGGCAAGAAAAAAATCGTGTGAAAACAGAGATGAAAGATAAATGAAAATGTGAGACAAGAACACTTACTTTGGAGATGGAAGGTGAAAGTGTTAGCTTGAACTTTTCTTCTTTCCTTTGAGGAGAGAGTGACAGATTTGAATAGAGGGAAGAGAAAGAGAAATGTGAAAAGTCAGTGTTGGGAAAAGTGTTATGGATGAGAAAAGAGAAAAAGTTTATTTCACAATATGATTGTGACATGTTGAGTCACAAACAATCTTTTAGCCATCTTCTAAACAGCATGTGGCTTGTAAATAGTTTAAGTTCCTCTCACAAAAAGTCAATTCGGCTTGGTTGGCTAAGAATTTGGCTCGGTTTACTGTTATTTTAGTTCAGTTTGCAATTTTTTAGACATCAAATACTCTTGCTTAGGACATATGGCAAAATTCTAAGTAAGGGTATTTGTGAGTTTACCAATACAAGTAATTTTCTTATATTGTATAGGATATATATATATATATATATATATATATTTACTATTACTATCAGTTGAATCTGGTTCTGGGATCAGTTCTGCTATAAAGTGGTTTCAGCCCCCTCACGATTGCAGTTGTGGATAAAAAATAAACAGATATTTTAATTACTCATATTTAATAGATATGGATACAAGTTTAATACTATATGTATCCGTGGATATTCGTACCCGTTATAAATTAGTATAATAATTATATATGGTTAAATATATTTTTTGTCGCTCTAAATATACCAAATTTCAATATCAGTCCCTATAAAAATTTCCTTCGAACTTTAGTCGCTCTAAATTTTTAGTTTCATTAAGCACAAACTAAAGTTAAATAATCAAACTAATGATATTTTAAGGTTTTGATAATGGTATGATTTCAAAAGAAAAAATTCATTTAGAACATGATCCATGAACGTAACTTTAAAAAAAAAAGAAAAGACTAAAATTGAAAATTGAAAATATAGAGCGACCAAAGTTCGAAAGAAATTTTTAGAGAAACTAAAAATGAAATTTAGTATATTTAGAGGACTAAACATTTAACCCCAATTATTTAAATATCCCAACTTATATATTCTAAACTCTAGTATATATTCATCTTGTAAAACTTGTAAATTTCTAGACTTTGTGACAACTTAGAGTTGAAAATATGCCTGAAACCGCGGTCATAATACCAAAAACAAAACTTTTATATATCAAGCATAAATGGGAGCTTAATTTTTCATGAGTGCTTTGCATTTCCATAGTAACCTCCACTGCTAGGAATTTTGTCATTTCATGTGGATTTTCCTGTGGATTTTTCGTCAAAATTCGAAGGAAACAAATTCACAATGAATTTTTTGCAAATATAAGTTTCCATGTAATACCTTTGTGGGTAATTATTTTCTGAGAATTTAAAAAACTGCATGAAATTTCATGCGGAATTATCCAAAGATAAGTAATTTCCACCAATAAAATTTTATTGTTTTTAAAAATGATACTAACAAATTGACCGTAGGATCATGATATATAAATATTTATTTATTTAATTATTTTAGTTGTAACAAGGGAACTTAACTTAGAGGATCCCAATAAACATTATTGAAAAAGAAATACATGTAGTGATATTATTTATTCATTATATTAGAGAAACATTGATCAAGCTTGTTGAAATTTAACTTTGAGAGGAACATCACTTAGTGCCAAACGCTTATTTCCCTTTTCATCCACAAACACACCAACATCCTTACACAAATGCTTGAAAGATTGCACCACACTAGGACAATACACCAACTTATAAGCATCTCCATACTTCTCAATCTTGAACCAATTATTGATAGTTTCCCAACCTGGATTTCCAACAACACCGCCAGTAGTCACAAACCATTGTCTCTTAGAAAAATCAAAACGATCAAGCTTCCACACTGTGGAACGATCTGGAATAATAGGACGAGATGAGAACTTAATGTTTAAATCCGTGGAGACACGAATAACACCCTTTTTCGGGTTAACAGGTGTAAAAGTAAGTGGCAAGCCTTGATATCTATTAACAATGGCAACATCGAGAGGGAAACTTTGTCCGGTGTTTGTAAGGCCAACACTTGCGCCACCTTTGAAAATGGGTATAACTGGAATAATATAGTAATTAGTGTCGGTTCGGAGTTTCTTGCCTAATGTGTCAACCACTTGTTCATTCGAAGCATCAGCTGCTCCAAGAAGTGGTTGTGAGCTCAAGAAGGCAAAAAGAAGGACAAATGCTAGCAATGCAATTTTCATTGTTTGGTATGCTTTAATTAAGTAAATAATTTTTAAGTTTGTTTTGTGATGGATGAAGCTTTTGGTAATTGAAATGTGTCAATTTATATAGGCGCGCTATATAGTACATCTTTTATCTTTGGTAACCAAATAATAAATTCCCACATTTTTAATTAAGGCCAATGTTTTGACCATGCAATACAATTGGCCTACACTACAAAGTCATTATTATTTTATAGTATTATTGTTTTTCCCGTTGATGACTTTCAATTAATAATCATATACTAGGGGGTGATAATAGTAACTAGTTATTCTCAATCTATTGGTTATCAAGAACACAGTCCATTGATTTTGAAGTAAACATTTTATTGACTTGCTTAACCAAATGAATATAATTGTCCCCATGCACTGCAACAAAACTGGAAAGCGACCGTCACTAAATGCTTAGCGGCGATTATAATTGTCGTTGCATAGTTAATCTAATGCTTATAAAAAAAAATAAGCTTTGCTTTTCAGTTTTGTTGTAGTGATGGGTTGTCAGGTTGAAGTAATTAAATAGTCAATTTTCTCTTGACAGTACACGCGAGTAAATAAATTGTGCTTCTTTGTCCCTTATTATAAAATTTCTATAAAATATTACGGATATTAAATAAATTGTTGGAGTAATAAATGTGTTAGAATTATGTATAACTATTTAAGGACAATTTTTATAAAAGAGTTTTAAATTTTATTTTATTTTTTTGACGGGAAAAGAGTTTTAAAATTAAGAATGGAGAGAACATACATATATGTCTATATTTATTTGATGTGCATGATTAAACAAGGGGATAACCAGGAGAAGACAATAGTTTTTCCATAACAGATGATTTTGATGGCTAAGGGTAAGCCATTAATTTACATCTTAATTAAAAATTAGTATACAAGATTTTGAATTCACAAAGTGAGAAAATAATTTACTTTTGAAGATGATGATCTTATAAAAACATCAGATTCCATACAAAAAATAATGAGTTTTTATTTATTTAATATTCGGATGCTCAAATAAAACAATACAAAATAATTCCTATGAACATTTCTTTAAGTAAAATCACTTATACTGCATGTCTACATCAATATGTTCTTTCTCAATATATAAATTGATTAGACCATTAAATCTTTCTTGTGATATTATTGATCCAAAGTAGTTTTTTAATAATTTAGACTTCGTAAAAAGGATAGTGGTGAAGAAAAAAAATGTGAACAATGGTGTGAAGTCGTGGAGATATATACTTAGGAATATTGTTAACTACTAAAGTTTAGAAAACTTCAATGGTGGTGATACTAACATTTTTTTCTTAGTATGCAGAAGTCTATCTATCGCATATAGGCTTAAAGACATCGTGGCATAACCGTCGAGGTGACATCTTGACCTAAAAGATCAAATGGTATGATATTAGACAAAGAAATCTCTTATGAATTTGAGAATATTCCTTTTTTTATTAATCATTTTTTTACAGGATTTCTCGTTTGAAGGTAGACTCTAATTATTTTGTTTATTTTGGGATCTCAATTTTAAGCTTATTTTTATGATCTGGATTGATTTCTTCACCCCGTCTCAGATTACTATGACTAAAAATGTACTCATTTCTCTATTTTTTTTTTATAACATGAGAACTGAAGCCTAAAAATAGAGTGCTCATAAATCACCAATCCAAAATATCCACATTTAAAGAACTAAGTTGAGCAGAAAATTGCTCTTAAATCACCAAATATCCTCATTTAAATAAAAAAAATAGTCTTTCAATTAACCTTATGTAACTAACCCTATATCTTGCAATTAACATGCGCTATTTGCGGAGGAGGAGAAGCCCATAACTTAAGATTAACATCTGACTGACCACCATGTTTAGCCAACCAATAAGAACATTCAGTTCCTTCTCTAAGAGTATGAGAGAACGATAAAGACCAATTTCACAGCCGGAAGATACGAATCTGACCAAAAACAATTGTGTGAGGGTGAAAATTATTTTCTTCTCGGATGAGATCAATAGCTGATTTGGAATCATTTTCCAAAGTAATGGTATGGTAGCCTAAGTCCTAAGCCAATTGAAGCCCTTTAAGGATAGCATAAAGCTCTGCCAAAAGGTTAGAAGCACGACAATTAGTGTATACAATTGGTATCCATTTTCATTATAAAGTTTATTGGTAAAGGAAAGAAAGTGAGTAAAAAATGAATGGAAAGTGAGATGATTATTTAGTTGTTTGGTATAAATGAAAGTGATAAGAAAGTGAAAGGAAAGAAAGAGGCTTAATTCAACATATGTTTTAAAAGTTTCAATTTGGTCCTTTATATTTATTTTAAGTTTCAATATGGTCCCTTCCCTTAGTTTTGTCACATGTGGCAGACGGTTTGCTTACGTGGACAGACACGTGGACACCTGGACACTTGGACATGTGTCCAATTTAAACAGTGAAAACATCAAAACTGTCGAAAAAGACCAACTTATGCAAACGGTGGAAACATAAGGGACTAATTTGAAACTTTTAAAACATAAGGGACCAAGTTGAAACCTAAAATAAACATAAGGGACCAAATGTTGAATTAAGCTAAAGAGTTGAACAAGACCAGTTTTGGATGTTGTTTGCGCGATTACAGTGGGCGATTTGTGTTGGCTGGGACTGCTTGGAAGGAACGAAATTGCTCCATTGTGGAAGGTGAATCAATAGCTATACTTGAAGCTTTGGAAGTAATGACACAAAAGAGGCATATCAAATGTTATTTTTGAAACGGATTTTAAGAACACGGTGGATGCAATACAAGCCTTGCGTGGGGGATTTCAGAATTTAGCTCTTTGATTTGTCAAATCCAAAATGTATTATTGATTAATCCAAACTTTGTGGTGCAGTTTATTAAATATCAAGCGAACATAGTTGCCCATAGACTTGCTAGGCCAGTCATTTCTTGGTCTAGACGCTATATTTTTGAAACATTACTTCCTTGTATTAAACTTTTATTGAATAATGAACTATAAGTTGTTGCTTGTAAAAAAAAAAAACCATATATAATCACATAAAAACCATGGTTAAAAACCGTGATTTTAACATACCATAATAACAATAACAAACATATACATATATAATCACATAATTTTTATCACACCTTTCCTTTTGTTCTTTTTTCTCCCTCACACGGTGATGTACTATATAACTGACATGTTGATCCCGCCTCATTATATCTAAGTAATGTAAAATAAAATAAAAAATAAATCTTAGTAATGTAAAAATTGACAATAGGATGATAATTATTTATTTATTATTTATTATTTATTTTAGATGTAATTAACAAGAGAGCCTAACTTAGAGGATCCCAATAAACATTATTATATTGAAATGGAAATACATATATTGATATTTTTTATTCATTATATTAGAGAAATAAACTTTCATCAAGCTTGTTGAAATTTAACTTTGAGGGGAACATCACTTAGTGCCAAACGCTTATTTCCTTTTTCATCCACAAACACACCAACATCCTTACACAAATGCTTGAAAGATTGAACCACACTAGGACAATACACCAACTTATAAGCATCTCCATACTTCTCAATCTTGAACCAAATATTGATAGTTTCCCAACTTGGATTTCCAACAACACCGCCAGTAGTCACAAACCACTGTCTCTTAGAAAAATCAAAACGATCAAGCTTCCACACTGTGGAACGATCTGGAATAGTATGACGAGATGAGAACTTAATGTTTAAATCTGTGGAGACACGAATAACACCCTTTTTAGGGTTAATAGGTTTAAAAGTAAGTGGCAAGCCTTGGTATCTATTAACAACTGCAACATCAAGAGGGAAACTTTGTCCGTTGTTTGTAAGGCCAATACTTGCGCCACCTTTGAAAACGGGTATAACTGGAATAATATAGTAATTAGCATCGGCTCGGAGTTTCTTGCCTAATGTGTCAACCACTTGTTCATTCGAAGCATCCGCTGCTCCAAGAAGTGGTTGTGTGCTCAAGAAGGCAAAAAGAAGGACAAATGCTAGAAATGCGATTTTCATTGTTTGGTATGCTTTAATTAAGTAATTAATTCTTAAGTTTGTTTTATGATATGGATGGAGCTTTTGGCAATTGAAAGGTGTTAATTTATAGAGGCAATAGTACATTTTTTAATTAAATGTTTTACCATACAATACAATTGGCCTACAATACAAAGTCATTATTTATTTTTTTCCTGTTGATGACTTTCAATTGATAATCATATACTAGGGGAGTGATTATAGTAACCAGCAAGGGTTCTCGATCAATCTATTGGTTAACAAGTATTCTTTTCAAAAAATGATTTGAACACAATCCATTGATTTTGAAGTTAACTATTTATTGACTTGTTTAACCAAAGGAATAATTATACCCAATGGGCTGATCAGGTGGCTAGACGATCTGTTTTCATGTGAACAAGTGAGTACGAATATTATTATAAGGACCTCTACAAAAAATTATGAATAATTTATGTGGCCGTCGGAAGTTCGATTAATTTTATAAGTCATGAAGCGAGTACATATGCGTTTGATTCGCTATAAAGGACAGGATAAACAGAACAGGACTGGACAAATAAGTGAGTTACAACACAACTTCTTGTTTTGTACAGTGTTTGATACTCAATGCACAACACAAGACAAAAATATGTAAAAATTACTATACTATCCTTCGTATTGTGTAATGTTTCACAAAAACTAGTATTCTCAAAATTTTCAAACTTTTAAAATTTTTATTATTTATCAAAAAACTATATTTTTATAGTATAAAATTCTATTATGATATTATGAATTAAAAATATGTCATTGCAATGCATAAATAAAATTACAATGTTACCTTGTGTTGTGCAATCAACAAAATGACAAACTTAAATTTTAATAATAATAATAATAATAATAATAATAATAATAATAATAATAATAATAATAATAATAATAATAATAATAATAATAATAATAATAATAATAATAAGGCATGACAAAACAAACAATTAACCAAAAGCATGCCTATAAAATTTTCTGTGCAGCTTTGTTGTTGGTATTGAAAAAGTGACGATTACATTTACAAGGGTTGTATTGTCTTTTGATTTATTGTCCAGCGGACAAATATTTGTACTCCACTTTAGTGAGTAACAAATTTGAGGCGAGTTGTCCTGTATCGCCCACAATTCTTTGTGCTGTTCCAGTGTTGGTTTTTGCATCAAACACCGAACAAATTTCCTTGTTCTGTCCTATCCTTTATAATTTAACAAATCAAACGGATCCTTACTCTCACCGTCTTTATTATAAGGACCTCTACAAAAAATTATGAATATTATAAAAAGTTGTTGGAGTAATAATTAATAAATGTGTCAAAAATATGTGCAACTACAAGGTTTAATTTTATATTTATGAACATATTTTTTACAAAATTATATTATAATTCAAAACGAAGAGAGTATATTTTTATATTTATTTAATGTGCATGATTAAACAAGGGGTGATCAGGATAAGACACAGTAGTTTTTCCATTTGTTAAAAGCTGGTGATATTGGTGGCCTAAGACGAACCTATAATTTAAGCCCTAATTTATAAATAGTATAAAATAAAATTGAAATTGTTAAGTGAGAAAATAATTTACTTGAAGATGATAACCTAATAAAAACATCATATTACGTACAAAAAAAAAAGATTTTTTAAATATCTAAATGCCCATACAAAACAATTCTTATGAGCATTTCTAAAATTAAAGTCACTTATAAATTAGTTTCTTATTCAATTCATTATATTAGAGAAACTTTGATAAAGCTTGTTGAAATTTAACTTTGAGGGGAAGATCACTTAGAGCCAAACGCCTTTTCATCCACAAACACACCAACATCCTTACACAAATGCTTGAAAGATTGCACCACACTAGGACAATACACCAACTTATAAGCATCGCCATACTTCTCAATCTTAAACCAATTATTGATAGTTTCCCAACCTGTGAAACTATCTGAAATAGTACCATGAGATGAGAACTTAATGTTTAAATCGGTAGAGACACGAATAACATCTTTTTTTGGGTTAACGGGTGTAAAAATAAGTGGCAAGCCTTGATATCTATTAACGACAACAATATCAAGAGGGGAGCTTTGTCCGGTGTTTTTAAGGCCAAGACTTGCACCACCTCTGGAAATGAGTATAACTGGAATAATATAGTAATTAGTATCAACTCGAAGTTTTTTGTCTAATATGTCAACCACTTCAATATACTCACTTCAGCATTAATGATTAGGCACAACCAATAAAAATATAAGAGTATTTTGAATTATAATTTAAATAACATATCATTTCAATGATTTAAATATATAATTAATTTCGTTTTTGTGTACAAGAAATTAATAATATTTTTACAGGTGCATGAAAGAAATTTTGTTGGAAATTCAAAAGAATAATTCGTCAGAATTTTCTTTTTAAATATTGAATTTCCTTTGCTAAAGAAAAGAAATAAAATAATAATAATTGGTTAAAAAATGGTTAGATATTGATGAATAAAAAAATCACCAATAAATATGGTCAAAAAGACAAATAATTTTTTGATTTAGACATTAATTTATAAATCCAATTATATATATATATTTTTTAATGTTTTCATCATGCATATAAGTAAATACATTTTTTTAACATACACCTCAAGAATCTAAACACTTGAGTATTCCTTGGAAAGTAAATTTGCATATGATGAAGATGTCGTTGAAGATGGTGAAGTTGGTGGTGTTATTGGTTGCTATTCTGAGTATTCAGCTAGGATATGCACGAGTTGGCTGACCAACAAACCAACTCGTAAATAAATGTGGCAGGATTGATTTTTGAGTTCGAACTCTTAACTTAGTATATTTCCCACTCATAATTAAACATCAAAAGGCTATATAAGGACTAGAGAACTCATTGCCACTCTTCATCCATACTCATAATTAACTTAAAGAATAATATTGACTTTAATTAAAAGTTATTTTTTAAAGAATTTTAATTATGAACTGATTATCAATAATTTTGCAACAAATTGAAATGCATGAAGAATCAAAAACCAATACATGGATCATTCAGTATGAAATGCTACGAATACACACCCTAGATCTACCAATAACTTCTTGCGAAGAAAACATGCCATCTTTTTTTCTTGGTTCGAAACAATATGTCATCTAAATAATAATTATATAGTACTATGCATCAAAGGAATGGGTGCAAACAATTAATCAATTAAACAATAAACAATTCATCAATGTGTGCCTCCTTTGTTTCTTGTAACTTTATTTGGTTTTTTTTTTGTCTTTTTTAGAGATTTAATATTTGGTGGAGTGTACTTCTGGTACCTACTTGATTTTTGAACATTACCTTGTACTTTTTCATTTCTATATTTATATATAATATATTTGTCATTCAAAAGAAAAAGATAATCATACAAAAAACATGTTGAAAAGTAAGTGGAATTTCTTTTTTCTTACTACAAAAGTTAGTGGAATTTTTTTTTTTAGTCTAGTAGCTAGAAATTCCACTCTTGAGGTGAATAAGTGGGATGACTGGAGTTCGAACCCCGACCCTTTACATATATAATTCAATTGTTCTACCAATTAAACTAAGTTCACGAGACAAGTAAGTGGAATTTCTATTAGTGGATATGTTGCTTGCGTTGTGAATTAGTTTTTTTTTTTAACATGAAGTATCTATTGGTCGTACAAACCGCCTTTTAGACCGTTTTAAATTTCTTTTGATGAATTACATTGTGGTATTTTTTTTTTATTACAATTACATTGTGGTATTAAAGCATCTTAAATCGTATCATAATTTTGGATGTATTAATTGATCAGAGTCGGATTTAATATATTGGAGTAAATTGTTGACGTCTAATGACATACACATATTCATGATTTTCTAAGTTGCCATTTCCGGCAGCCTTAAGCCGCCACTAAATACTGTCGATATTTCCGGTGATTTTTAATCCGCTAACACATAAGTAGATTTTGCCCACAAATGTAAAATAAAATGCAAGTTAATTACCATTGCAGTGTTGCAGACATGTACACATGAGGCTTCCTAGGGTTCACGTGTCTTGGAACTTGTTACTAGACATTTCTGGAAACACATTCACGTGTGCATCTATTTATAGGATAAAAAGGGAGCAACTTGATATTGTTTTTCAATTTTGGTTTGATATTCATTTGTTTCAGGTGAAAAAATTAGTTTTGATTTAGTACAAATACAAATTAGTTTTGGTTTGATATTTCATGCATTTCTTTACATTCATACTTTTGTAAACTTGTGCAATATGCGATTTTCTACTATTGATATAAATAATATAGGGTAAATATGTTAATACCCTTGTAATATGGGCGAGTTTTGGTTTTCCCCTCTATAAAATTTTTTTGTGTGACTCGCCCTTTGCAATGTTGAATTTTTTTTCCTAGTTCATTTTACCCCCCTGTATTCCCCTGCAATGTTGACATTTACTCCCCTGCAGGGGGTAAAAATGAACTAGAAGGAAAAAAAATAAACATTGCAAGAGGCGAGTAACACAAAAAAAATTATCGGGGGAAACCAAATCTCACCCACATTGCAGGAGGTATTAACCTATTTACTCAATAATACAAATTTGTTTGCAAATTTATTCTTTTTATTTTTAACAATTTTTAATTAGCTTTGCACTGTCACACTCTATAAATTTAAATGAATAAATATTGTTTTATTTTTTTTCAAAAAATAAATAAAAAAATGTTTAAAATCTATATCGACCGATATCAAGTTGCTCCCTTTTTAATCCTATAAATAGATGCACACTCTTTCAACATCCATATACAAAAAAAACATTCATCTAAAATATTCTTCTTTATATACAAAGAGAAACATCATGAAAACCACACTCTTAGCATTTTCATTCATTTGTTTAGCCCTAATTTGCAAAACTATTGCAACACCTGAACCAGTTCTTGACATCACAGGCAAGAAACTAACAACAGGTGTCAAATACTACATTTTACCTGTCATAAGAGGTAGAGGTGGTGGTTTAACACTTGCAAGTGAAAAAAACAATACATGTCCACTTTTTGTTGTTCAAGAGAAGCATGAAGTAAAGAATGGTGAACCAGTTACATTCACACCTTATAATGCTAAAAAAGGTGTGATTCTAACCTCAACTGATCTCAACATAAAATCCTATGTAACAAAAACTACATGTACTCAATCAAAAGTTTGGAAGCTTCTTAAAGAGTTAACAGGGGTGTGGTTTTTGGCTACAGGGGGTGTAGAAGGTAATCCAGGTTTTGACACTATTTTCAATTGGTTTAAGATTGAGAAAGCTGATAAAGATTATGTGCTTTCTTTTTGTCCTACAGTTTCCACAACTAAGACTTTGTGTAGAGAACTAGGGTTATATGTTGATGATAATGGGAATAAGCACTTAGCTTTGAGTGACAAAGTTCCATCATTTAGGGTTATGTTTAAAAGGGCTTAAGTGAAATAACACTAGAATAACATATATGTTATGCAATTATATATGCATATGATATGGTTTGTTGATTGAAGGAATGATCTTACTTAGTGATCATTCCTTTTTTTATCATCTTATTTCTCTACTTTTTTTATGTTGTTTTCTTTCTGTTCAATTGTAAGAGTTTGATTTTATATGAACTTATAAATAGAGTTCAAATCTTATTTAGAGACGTTTGTAATATGGTTTTTAGTGCCATTTTGATAATGAGTAATTTTTTGATATTCAATTTTTTTTATTTTAAAGAAAAAATAAAAATAGAAGCAATAACCAATTATATCTAACCTTCTCTTTGTTCAAAATATAGCTTATCACGAAAATGGTATAAATTATTAAAATTATGTCACATAATATACTATATGGGCGCTTTAAATATATTTTGGAGATCGGGCAAGCCACATAGGATTTGAATCCTCTCCAATTCATTGTCTCATGTTCTCTTTCCTTTTATTGATTTAATGGTTAGTAATCCACTAAAAGCAAAATAACACTTAAGTGGAGAGAGAAAAAAATTAATAAATGGCTAAGATGGTTGCACATGACCAAACATGAGAGGAAAAAATTGGAGAGGATCCAAATCTGGCCACATATATGTCACTTTTGCCTCGTGTACATGGCGCTCCACCCATGCACGACTACTAATGTTATGCGGCTTTATCTATAAGGGTTTTAGAGGGTGTGTTAGACGAGCGACCGTTCATGGCATCAAATTTTTAAAGGTCTCAAAATAATTCTTTAATTTTTATTGTAAAAAATGCATGCTCAAAAACCGATGAATAAATATGGGATTGAGATTGATTGTTGTAGCATTTGACAAAGTTAATTAATCTCATTCATTCTGATCGGACGGCTGGCAATTATAACTACGTGATGCAATCTGATTCTCAATAAATGGATCAGCCGGTATTAGATGCTATGAATACATGTCCGTCTACCAATATCTTCTTTTTAGGCCCGACCCAGAGGCAGGGCAACCAGGCCCACATCCCAGGGCCTCAAAATATCGTTTCAGAGATAATATATTATTAAACTTTCAAAGCACAGTTGGCTTGGTGGCGCGAATGTTCATCCAGTGATTTGAGGGTATTGGGGTCGCGAGTTTAACTCCCTCTTGGGACCACTTTATTTTGTTTTCTTTTATCGAAGAGAATGAGACAACTATAGAATTTATAATAAATTTATAAAATTGTGCATATTGAAACATTACACAAACTATTTCAAAAATTGTTTTCTTTTACAAAATAATGAATTTTTTTTATAAATAGAATCTATAATTTATAAATAACTTATTTTATGGTATATAAATTATAAATAACTTATTTATAAATAAATCCCGTAAAAAAAAATTATAAATAACTTTACTACTTTATTTAATAAAAAAAATACATTTAGTTATTTCTTTCAAAATAAAAAATTAATTTCTAAAATTAAGTTGCAATTTTTATTAAAAACACTATCAATTTTTAATGATATTAGTTTGAAGGTGTATTTTGTTATTAATGATTATAATAGTACTATTTTTTATATTAGTGGTATTATTTACATTTAAATAAAAGATTACTTTTTAGTCAAAAAATAAATAAAAATTACTCTTTTTTAAAAATTGCATTTTTTTATTAATAAAATACATATCAATTTTACTAAAATTATTTATCTTAAAAGGACCTCTTTTTCTAATTTGCTCGGGCCTTCGTATGTATTGGGACGGCCCTGCTTCTTTTGAACAAAATATGCCAGTCTTTTTTTCGGTTCTAAACAAAACATATCATAATTGTCATCTAAATGACTAATATATGCATCAAAGGAATGTGAAGCAACATCAATAAAGAAGCTGCAGTTCCCAAATATTCACATCAGAAAATGAGCCAACACCATGAATACTCCCATGTGAGGTTTATGGGCCGGCTGTGTTGGTAGCAACGCTTTACTGATGCAAAACAAATATCTTTTCAAGATAATTGCACAAGAATGAAGGATAGAAGGACAATAATTTTGCCGGTTTCATTCAAAATAAAAAATAACCTGTGCTATTAAAATTTGGATTTGTTTAACATGTGCAACATTTCACATGTTAAAGTAGTCAAAAAAATAACTTTTTATTAAAAAATGACAATTATTTATTAAAAGAAAAATGCTAACTAGTGCCTGAGAGGCACTAGTTAAGAAACTACATATGATAAAAAATGTCTTGAAATTTGTGTACTTCACTTTTTTAAAGTATAAAGAATACTATTATAAATGTAAAACTTGCTCTTTTTAGTATCCTTAACTAGTGTTCTCGTGACCATTTAAATTAAAATATCTTGAACCTAGTGCAATGGACCTAAAATTTTAAGGATTTTTCTATATGTGCAATTTTTTTTTTGGTTTTTCACCACCAGTTTAATCTGGTTCGGGGGTCAGTTCTGGCATCAAGTGGTTCCAGCCCCCTCCCGATCCCAGTTGCGGGGGATCGAACCGTGGTCCTCCCTACCAAGTTTACCGTCAATCACCACTAAACCAACTAACAATTAGTTTCTTTATGTGCAAATTGGTATATGTTAAAAAGATTAAAATAGTAATTTTTATTGGAATTTGTGCATTTCATATTAAATACACTTTAAAAAAGTGAAGTACACAAGTTTCAAGACATTTTTTACCATATATAGTTTCTTAACTAGTTCCTCTGGGGCACTAGTTAGCATTTTCCTAATTTAAATTTATTTTGTAAAGTAGTACTTAAACAATATATAATCATAGTCCTAGAACTAACCTCCGAACTAGATAAAACTGATGGTGAAATCACAATAATATTAAAAATGCATAATCTTATGAATAATAATTACAAAGAAATTTTTTAAAATTACTAATTTTTTATTAAAAACAAATGCAACTTTTAAAAATGTATAATCTTTTATTTAAAATATAAATAACATCAATATTATAAAAAAAATAATCATATTCTTATGAATAATTACAAATTACACCTCTAAGCTAATATCATTAAAAATTAATAGTATTTTGTAATAATAATTGCAACTTAATTTTGAAAATTCATTCTTTATTTTCAAGTAATTAAATAACAAAATATTGTGAAGAAGATTTTCTTCTTGAACTTGGCTGGGTTTTGATGATAACAAACTCACATCACAAAAGAAGAAAGTTTATGGAGGCTCAAGATGAGAAAACAAGATGAAGACCAAAACTTAGGCTTATTAATTAAATTATTTGTAAGTATGGTCTTTATCTTTGATTTATCACTCTTAATAATTATATAATTTAGAATGCTCAGAAAATATTTTAAAAATTAATTACAAATAAATTTCTTAGTTAAGTATAAAAGTCCATATGAAGCAAGCTTTTTAAAAATATATATAAAAAGTTTATATCAGAGGTTCCGTCAAAACGATTTAAAAAGTCCTGGTGTTGTTTGAAATTTAAATTGGTTGACCATTGCAATTCTGTTTGTCTGCACTCTTTTACATTAGGTGTGCGTATCGACCGCTTTAATTGGTTCTGGACAGAATGCAAATTTGAGTATTTTCATGAACCATCAAAATATCACTTTCTCACTAAAATTTTCAAAACATCATTTTATGAAACCTTGATTATATTTTCATATCCAAAAAGGTTTCTGAGCATTAAAGTTGTATACAATATTAAAGTGATATTGATTTGATAACAGCCATACAATATTATTCTTCATTTCTTTTGTTGTAAATTTTCTCACCATTGTTGGTGGTGGAAATTGTTGAGAGAAAGTGGGGTGTTTTCTTTTTGTGTTGTATGAGAATTTCATCAAAGGGTTTGGTGAAGATTCTTGTTGTTAAAGATAGTGGGGTGCTATCTTGTGTATGTTAGAAAGATTGTTAGGGGGTCTTGGGGTAAGATTGTTTGTAACAAAGATTCTAACATAGTGAATTTCTTCATAGGGTGTGAAGGGAGTGGATGTACCAATAGGGGAACCACTATAATTCTCTTGTGTTCTTTCTCTTTCCCTTACTCTCATTATTTTTCCGCATTCTCCTTGAAACCTTCATAATAACTTTTCGGAAAAATTATCAAGAACACTAAACTCAAAAATTGACTTATAAATCCGAAAATCTAATTCACTGCATGCCCTCTTAGATTGCACTCTTAAACTTACAATGTAGTTTATTTAAATAATTATTTATTTAAATATTTTCATGTGAAATAGACTTTTAAACAGGCTAACATGTCACATATACTTTCAAAAGGCCAGACTCGGAGTTAAAAGATAAGCCTATGATAGGTCACAGACCAGGCTCAAGCCTTCGAGTTTTTTGACAGGTCACATTCAGGCCTAGCAAAGCCTAGCTCGGTCTAGCCTATTCCGACCTATCTTCACTCCTTTCATCAAACACACACTCTCTATTTTCAAATTTATTGATATTGATTGAAAATATACATATTGAAAAATCTCACATTAATTTCGCATCTGTATACAAGTTTACTAGTTTTTTCACGTGTTGTATAATGATTTACTTTGGATTGAGATTATGTGGTTTTGTACCTTTAGAGATGTTTTGTTTTTTCCTCTTTTAATTAGATTTTTTTTCTTACTTTTTTTGGTTTGGAATAGAACCGGTGGAAATCGAACCTAAATCCTCATGCATACTATTCAAATTCTTTTGCACTAGATTTAGGTTTTATGTCCCTTAATTATTATAAATTTGGCTAAATTAGACTTTTAGTCTCTTAACTTATTTGTTGGTTTCATTTTGGTCCCTTAACTATATTTATGTCCGTCAAATAAGTCATTTTTGTTTAATTTTATGAAAAAACGTTAATTTTCATATTCATAGCCATCATCTTCATCACCAAACCCAAAAATATAGAAAAATTCATCATCATCCTCATCACTAAATCTGGAAAACTAAAAAACTCAATAATCCAATTTACATTTCAATGTCCAATTTTCCCCAAAATCAAACTCTATCCTCTAAATTCATGGTTAAATGGATGAAGATTATGATTTTTCTGGGTTTGGTGATGAAGCCGATGATAGTGGTGATGAACATTAACGTTTTTTTTATAAAATCTAACGAAAATGACTTATTTGGCAGACGGAAATATAGTTAAAGGACCAAAATGAAACAATAATTAGTTAAGGGACCAAAATGAAACCAACAAATAAATTAGGGGACCAAAAGTTTAATTTAGCCTTTAAATTTCTTTTTTATTCTAAAATACTTATGGGGTTCCAATTCCTACAATACCCCCATTGGCTTAAAATAAATAAATGGTTCTTATTTGCTTAATTCTTGAGCTACTGTGTCAAAAAAAAAAAAACTCTTGACAGCTACTTCTTATAAAAAAACATATTGGTAGCAATAGTTATGTCGCCAACAGATTTGTCCAAAGAAATATTTTATATCGACCCAAAAGTAAAAGGTACTCCCTCCGTTCCTTTTTAAGTGTCCGTTTTGAATAGTAACATCAAATTAAGAAAGTATATTTTTGCATCATATCTTCCTATTATACCCTACTTTTAATTCACCAATCAAATCCTATTTTTTTGCACACACTTTCTCTTTCCAATAAATTTAATATATTATGCACACACAAAAAAAAGAAACAAAATTTAATATGTTATGTACAAAAAAAAAAGATTTAGTTTTCCAAATATATAGCATTAATTAATTTTATTGAAAAAGATATGAGCAATTGACAAAGGGTATAATTGACAAATCGTACCCTTAAAATACTAAATGGACAGTTAAATAGGAACGCTAAATTCGACGTTTTTGGACACTTAAAAAGGAACGGAGGGAGTACTATAGTAATTTTTATCATAAAAAAAAAAAAAGTAAACTGTGATTGTTCTTTTTGAATTTTTCAAAATTCCTTATTCTACCAAACGATATCTTTCTGATAATATATATTTTACCAAAAAAAAATATTATATGGATCATGCTAACTAGTGCCCTCGAGGCATTGCATTGAAAACAATATTTGTCTTATTTTTCAAACATTGACTATACAATTTTTAATGTAATTTTACTATTTTAAGTATCCTTAGTGTCTCCGGGGCACTAGTTATATACTATTTAAACAGCCCTGGAGGAGAAAAGTAATCACAATTAAAAACTATAAAAGGCAAGCTATATAGTTTTTAATTATCCTTAGTTTTTAATTATCCTTAGTTAGCATGATCCATATAATATTTTTTTTTTAAATATTATAGTTTTAATTATTTTTTTTTTAAATATTTTTAATTATCCTTAGTTTTCAATGCAATGCCTCGAGGGCACTAGTTTGTAATCACAACCATAGTTTTAAATTGCAGTTGTGATCATGGATGCGATCATTTGCAATTGTGGTTATTGTAGTTGTTACGTCCCATATTTCGATTTCGATTGTTGCAGAGTGAAATCAATCATTTTTAACTTTCACAAACTATATCATATGACACCAATATGTCATTACATTATTTACCTATACCATAGCATCGTCCTAGTTTATTATGTAAGTACTGATTCGACACAAATTTAGGTTTTTTATTACATTTGACACAACTTGAGATTTGAAGTCATAGATTTCAATTTTTAGTGATAATATTTGAACAAACATGCATGGTTAAAATCTTCTGATGCGGTTTAATACACTTACAATGCGACAATACACGTTATTGAAAAATATGCTACAACTGTGATACGATATAATTGCGAAGACTACTACGTCAACATTACCGCAGCTGCAATGCAAATGCGGACCTCAATTTAAATCCATTATAACGACCGGCATGCCCATATGAGACATTGACGAATTTCTCAAACATTTAGGGGTCACAAAAAAAAGAAGCAACATTACTAGAAAATTGACAATGATATTAATTTGAAGATGCATGTTATTGATTAAAATATATCTCTTTTGGATGTTATTTACTATAATGACTTCCTCTTGAACAAAAATTTCGAAACACATTTTCCAAATTTTTTTTTGCCTTGAATACAAATTTCGGAACATGTTTTCCAAAATTTTTGTTCAAGGACAAAATCGAAATATCAGGAGAAGAGAAAAATTCGACATTGAGACTTGTGGGCTAACATATGTTGGGATGTTGGTTTGTAGCTGTAGTATTTCACATTGTTTTCACACAATTTTAATCTTGATCATACATTTTAGATCGGACGGCTATCATGTAAAACAGCGTCAAAACCGTAGGAAATACAACTTTAGAAAATCTGTTTCCCATATGTTGGCAGTTGCACTACCGGTTGCAACTAGCCCATCACAATTATTTTATCATGAAAATCATGTGTTAAATAACTCTCATAGAGCAATTGCACATTTCTATGAGATAATTGGCTAGTCGGTGGAAAAGATATACACTATTGCACAATATTGGTGTTCCCATTAGCTGCTATAAATTGAAGCACACTCTTTCTATATCCATATACAAAGAAAAGACTAATCTAATTCAGAAGAGAAACATGAAAACTTCAATCTTAGCATTTTCACTCATTTCTTTAGCCTTTATTTGCAAAACACTTGCAGCAGCTGAACCAGTTCTTGACATCTCAGGCAAGAAAGTAACAACAGGTGTCAAATATTACATTTTACCAGTCATAAGAGGCAGTGGTGGTGGTTTAACAGTTACAAATGTAAACAACCTCAACAGTGGCAATAGCACATGTCCCCTTTATGTTGTTCAAGAGAAGCTTGAAGTAAAGAATGGTCAAACAGTTACTTTCACACCTTATAATATTAAACAAGGTGTGATTTTAACCTCAACTGATCTCAACATCAAATCCTATGTAAAAAATTATACATGTTCTAACACACAAGTTTGGAAGCTTAATAAAGTGTTGTCAGGGGTGTGGTTTTTGGCTACTGGGGGTGTAGAAGGTAATCCAGGTTTTGACACTATTGTCAATTGGTTTAAGATTGAGAAAGCTGATAAAGATTATGTTCTTTCTTTCTGTCCTACAGTCTCTACAACTCAGACTTTATGTAGGGAACTAGGGTTATTTGTTGATGATACTGGGAATAAGCACTTAGCTCTTAGTGATCAAGTTCCATCATTTAGAGTTGTGTTTAAAAGAGCTTAAGTTCTAGTAAAATAATACTAGAAATGAATAAAACTAGTCAAAATTGTACTATGCCTTTCTTTTGTGAAAGATATGAATAACATAAATATTATGTACTTATTTCTTCATCTCTTGTGCTATGCTCTAATTTCTGTATGTTGTTTGTGTTGGAAAGAAAAAACAGTGGCAGAGAACCAAAGACAAAAAGGTTAAGTTTGTACCAAAACAAACAACATATTTCTTAGTATTATGGTTTAGAATCAATTTGAAAAAATGCACATTTAACTAGAGAAGCAATAAATCCAACTTGAGCAATTGCCATGCCTTTTACTTGCTTTTAGTATTCATTCCCTATTTGCCACAAAAAGTTCATAACATAATCATATATTTTTTGTCACACTCTCTTAAGAGTCCTACATGAGATATAATGTCAAAAATAGTTTGCAAGTGGGAGGTATCACCCACTATATAAATTTATTTTGTAAAATTATAAATACTTAATATGATATCAGGAGGGTCTATTCAAGATTTGTGGAACAACTCACAGTCTTTTTTTTGGTTACCATGATATTAGTATGAAATTTCCACCACCATTAGCGATGATTGATTTTCGTCGGGAAACTTATGGAACACACAAGATGGGTTCTTCCTCTCAACCGAATTTTTTTCATACGCATGAGCCAGAAATCGACTCCTAACCACATGCTTAAGAGGACCTCTTGACCACATGCTTAAGAGGACCTCTTGACCACATGCTTAAGAGGACCAAGACCCTTACCACTTGGACTAATTCATCATTGCTGAAGAATTCACTATCTTACCACACGTGGGTCATGGTCCAAAAGTCAAGTGGGTGTGTTGAACTTGAACATAGTGGTTTAAGGGCCCAACAATTATAGAATTTCCAACTGGTATGGACAGAAAAAAATGTGCAGCATTAATCAGGAAGTGGTGCAAATTAAACTCCAATTTTTTTTCCCACTCACAGTGATGTCTTTTATCATCATGGCATGAAACTTGGCTATCAATTCTTAATCACACAAAAAAATAGGAATGAAGTATATGCAACAACCATAGTTATCACTTTTATCAGTTCTTAATCAAACAAAAATAAGGGATGAAACATATGCAACAACCATTAAAATAAAAGACTCAGATTGCTTAACATCCTATTCACCTTACAAAACTTCACCTATAAATCTTAGTTTGCTAAAAAATCTACAACATAGAGACTTAACACTGGTGTTCAATTTTCTCTTTTAGAATTTATTAGCCATGGAAATGGCTAAATTGAGATTCTTAATAGCTTTCTCATACCTTAAAAATCCCATGAACCAAAATTCAGAGTCATCCTTAGTCACTACTTCTATATACTTCTGTTCTAACTTGTTCACATCCATGCTTTCATTCACCTCTTTTATCTTCTCTACTGGTATCAAAACCTGCATAACAGGAGGAATCATGATATCAGAACAATGTAATATATACATAAGATATATATGAAATAAGGGTTTGTTTGGATAGCCAACTTAATTAAGCACTCATAACATAAACTCTTATCATATAAGTGCTTATGTATAAGCTATTTCTATAACAAAAGATAAAATGAAATTTAACTGTTTTTATATAGGCTATAAGTTGTTTACATAAGCTATTTCAGAGAGCTTATGGAAATAAGCTGAAAATAGTTTATCTACATGTAATAAGTTGTTTCCATAACCTCTCACAAATGTTTATGTCAGTAGACAAGCTCAAATATGTCCGTCCAAAAACAGGCCCGACAACTTTGTTTGGATTAACAGTTTAGTTAAGTGCTTAATGCTTACGGTTACACATAAGTTTTTTCTATAATATAAGATAAAATAAAGTTGAATCATTTTCACATAAGCTATAAATTGTTTCATAAGCTATCCTGGAGAGCTTATGGAAATATGTTAAAAGCAGCATATGGACATGTCATAAGATGTTCTCATAAAATTTTTCAAACAATCTCACAAATGCTTATGCCAGTAAATTAATCTAAACAGGGATTAATCATATTGAGCTTAAACTTAGTTTCAACTTAAAGATTACTTTAGTTTCAAAAGAAAATACTTAAAGATTACTTTGTAAGGAGCTTTTACTGAGTCCCCATCTGCAGAAGAGAAGCTTGTTGGCCTTTCACTGCAAAAGCAAACTTTGACAGTGGATATAAAGAGAATTCCAGCAATAGGACCAGCTGTAGTGTATAAATAGCATTGAGAAGCTTTCAAAAGTTTCTCTTCCTCTTGCATCCCGAAAATATGCTTGAAAATGTTACCTCTTCCACCTTCTTGAATAATTTTGGCACCTAAACTCAACTTACTCTTCAGAGTCTCAGATAATTTAGGACCTAATTTCACTGCAACCATAACACAAACACATTGTGAGCAATGTTTTTGAGATTTCTACGACCGCATCCTGAAACATGGACACAGACACGAATACCGAACACGAGCAATAGTAATTTGGTGAATATGAAATAATAAATGCAATCACATGTGTCAGTATCCTGTCAGTGTCGAACACCGACAATTATCGAACACCAGACACATATTCGATGTAAAGTTACACATATTCGCAATTGCACATCTACAACAATTTACACTAATCTTCAAAAATAGCGACATAATCATAACCGCAGCTGCAATTTAAAACCTCGATTGTGAAATCGAAAATAATGTGATATAAAAAATTTGAATTACCATGTTCATGAATCCTATTTGCAAAAGTGCTTCTTTCCCTTCTGGTGTCCTTCTTTGAATTTTCTTTATCTGCAATAGTCACAAAAAGAAAAACCATTTCAATTTGTTATTGTTACATGATTTGATGTAATGAAATAAAATAAAGAGAAAGAAAAAAAGTGATTATTTTCTTACATGTTGTTATGGAGGTAGAATCAGAAGTTGGAGTTTTTTTGAGGAAATTGTCATCATCAGGATCAACAACAAAAAAGCATCTACTTGGAGACTTCATCAGTGAATGGAATTTCAGAAATTTGATAAGCTAATTTGATTGAATTCTTCTAAATAAACTAACAAATATTAATATTTTCTCATTGCTATTGATATAAATAGCTGCTATTCATTGTCAGCAATGAGCATTGAAGAAAAGGATACTATTGCCTATTTGAAAACCTTGCATATTAAAAATTATATTTACAAGTGTCAAATCAAATTATGTTGGCAACGTCCCATAAGTCCTAGCTCAACTGGCAAAATATGCCGAAATTGTTAGGTCGGACGTCGTGACCCGGGTTCGAACCTGGGATCTCACAATTATGTGAGTTTAATTTCCAGTGGATTACCACTTCAACTAAGACAAAAAAATAATAATAATTATGTTGGCAACTATTTTTTTTTTCTCGCAAAAATCTGTTATATATTGCATGTAACTGTAGAGACTATTCTCTCGAATATTATGGACCTAAATAGATAGTAAATTCTTCCTATATGTTTTAACGTTGTTGCATGTACAAGTCATGAATCGAAGCTAGTACCTTAGTTAAGTTAGAAGAAACTCACGTCATCTTATCTAAATGCTCTTGGATTATTTATTTACATAAGTGTCAAATCAAATTTCGTTTTTTAAAAATTGAAGGGAACACTTAAATCAATTGAATAGTAAGAATAATGAATTGGTTCAAGAATTAAGAGTTTTAGAATTTTTAAGTAGGTGATTATTTTTCGATAATATATACAAAAATAATTTAGTTGAAAGAGGAAAACACACTTTGTGTCTCATAGATTCTTCGACAAATATTAGTAGATGCTAACAACAATAAATCCTTTTTGGTAACAAAAACAAAACAATTGAATTGTGAATTAATATTGTTTTTGGTTTGGTTATTTCAGTTTGTTTGACTGAAAAATGCTTCAATTTAAGTGGTTTAAAAGAGTTGAACAATTTAAGTGGTTTATAACAAGAACAATTATTTTATATTAGGGTCACATCCTTTCTTCTCCTCTAGTACGCCGACCCTAATTTTTTTCTCCTTGAGTCTTTTCTTCCTCTACCGGTAAGGGGGTGATTTTAGGTCATTTTGGCCTAAAATCACCCCTCTGTGTCTTTTTTCATTGTTTTTAATTTAAATAAGTGATTATCATTCTCACATAGATTGATATATTATTTTCGTTGTTTTCTTTTATATTTGTGGTTTCATCGTCCGCGTGCGGTGTTGTGTTTGTTCGTCGTCTTGTTACGACGTTGATTTTTCGTCTTGTTACGGTGTTCGTTTAACTCATATTGAAAGATCAACTTCAACCAGTTGCAGATTCAATCAATGATTTGTGCATCAACGTTGCAGATCCGGAAGCATGGACATTCCGGTGACTTTAAATTTTTCATATTACTTGTTGTAGGCATTTTGCCGTTGTATGCTATTAACTTGGATGCTGTGAGTTTGTTCGCAGATTCATCCTTTATATTTTTAGCGAATGTTGAATATATGATTGTATTCGATGTAATCTATCAATTTGAATGAATGAATATCATTTTGTTTTTGTCAAAAAAAAAAGTTGAACAATGATGACTTGAATGTTTCTCAACGTTTAATTTTTAGAAAAATTGGTCAAACTTCATTGTTGAAGAAATATCCATTTTTTATATAAAAAAAAACAAAGAAGAAACAACTACAACCGCCATTAAGTCAGAGAGATACCCTTAAAAATAGGGATGGCCCATAAGTGTGAGTTTTACACTACCTAAATTCACACCTGAAATATCGGGTGTCACTCGAACCCAAGGTCTATTTGGGTGGCAAATTAACACCCACACCCGCGCCCACACCCATTGGGTTTGGGTGTTTCCACCCAAACCTGAATCCGTAGAAAAAAAAACAAAAAATACAACAACATTGAAATTCTATCAAGGTCTCTCAATTAAATTAAAATTAAGGTATACAATTAAAACACAAGCATTCCAATAACATTGAAACATGGTAACATTACAATTAAAATTACAACTTTTCAACAACAATATAGTAACATAGTCTTCAAGACTTTTAAGAAATTAAACTACAATTAAAATTAAGGTCTTCCAAGAATACTTAAAGGCAATTAGGTAATTTAATATATAAGCAGGTGGGTGTTCGGGTTTCGGGTGTGGGTTTGATACTACCCAAACTCACACCCATATATTTGGGTGTCACCCGAGCCCAAACCC
The DNA here is from genome assembly GCA_030408175.1 of Trifolium repens. Taxonomy (NCBI): domain Eukaryota; kingdom Viridiplantae; phylum Streptophyta; class Magnoliopsida; order Fabales; family Fabaceae; genus Trifolium; species Trifolium repens. The sequence continues at coordinate 16,142,625 of CP125847.1, forward strand.
ATCAACTCGGGTTTCGTCCGTTGACTTTGGTTTGGGTTCGGGTGAGTCTATCGAGTTTGGTTTTTCTGCAATCCCTACTTAAAAAGTTAAAATGGTGATGAAATTTTATATATGCAAATAATAAATATTCTTTTTTTTGGTCAAAAAAAAAATTCTTTTGTTTTCAAAATAATAAATATTCTATGGCTCATAAAATATACTACATTCATTCTTGAAAAATACTACATTTTTTTTAAAATGATCTTATATTTAGGAACGGAGATAGTATTTTATTTGTCTTTTTTTATATCTTAAAATAATAGTTACATTAGAATACAAATGCAACCTTTATTATTTTTTGGCTTAATCATCATTTTCGTCCCTGTAAGTTCGTGATTTTTTTGTTTTAGTCCCTGTATCTTTTTTTGTTGCAAATTAGTCCCTGTATGTTCAAATCTTTTGGTTTTAGTCCCTTAAAACTAAAATTCGCAGAATTTTCCTGCAGATTTTCCTGCGGATTTTAGCTATATGGACTAAAATCAAAAAGATTTGCATATACAGGGACTAATTTGCAACAAAAAAAGATACAGGGACTAAAACCAAAAATTTATGAACTTACAGGGACAAAAATGATGTTTAAGCCTTATTTTTTCTACTAATATATCATTGTTTATTGAATTTCAAACAGGTTGTCCAAATGGATATTAGAGAGGTTCTGATACCATGTTAGAAATTATTAAAAATAAGTATGGGCCTAATTTATCCATACAAAATCGGTTTGTAAGATAAAAATTGTCACTTACTTATAAACATTTATCAATATCATCTCATATCCGATGTGGAACTTTTTAACCATATAGTTACAACTTGGGGTCCAATCCTTAGTCAAAAATGAAAAACATGGAATCCAATCCTTGTAAGCCTAATGAGACAAATTTGAAACCAGTTTTATTGAAGTCAATAAAAGCTCGCAAAATTTATGGTTTTGACTTAAATTTTCTATTTGATAGTTAGTTGACCTAAGCTTGGCAATATTCTTGACTTCTGAAGAACGAATATCTAGAAAGAAAGAATATTCAAATTCATGTCATGCACACTTCCTTAAAACAAATCAAGTAGTATAATGTTCCTTATTATAAAGGTTGTTGCATATCTTTTAATATAAAAAACTTGGGGAATGCACAAAGAGAAAATTGTTATGAAAATATGACAGTTATAATTTATAAATTCTTGTGTTTAGTTATGTTAATTTGTTAACAACAACTACTTTTAAAATTAATATTATTATTCAAGATTAATTTTTTTTTTGTTAAAGATATTTATGTAATTTCATAGATATGATTTTTCTTTCTATTTTATATTTTTTTCTTATATACTTTTTTTCTTGTATCTTTTCTTTCATAAATCAACTATATATAATTGCATAAGAATGTTGTTTTAGTAAACCAATGTATCTTCCACGTGCAATTATAGGAAGAGTAATCTCTCGATATAATTAAAATTCATTTAAGATTTTTTTATAAGCAAAATATATTATAAGGGAGTACAGGGAAACTCAATCTCTTACAATTCAAAGCAAATTATTATATGCTTTGGAGACAAACGAGAGAGTCATAACACCAATCAGAAAAGGAAGTAAAGGTTTTGATCCTGATCGACCGCTAAACCAAACCAAAGAGAAAGCTTTGATGTCTTCCAAAAGAGAAGAAACATTTGTAAAACTCCGTTGAAAATCACATTATTTCTAAGCTTCCAAATATATTAAGTAATGGCCAAAAAAATCAAGTGTCTAACACGACCGCCTTTTTTTTTTTTATTTAACCATGTCACCAAACAACAACAAAATGGTTCCAACATTCTACACCTGTTGGCAAACTCATTTCTAACCATTTATAAACAGCTTCCCACGCGCTTTTACTAAAAGAACACGAGAAGAAAAGATGTGTGAGCAATCCTCAATATGCATAAAGCAAAAGATGCATGACAAATCATGCGGATTAAGTAAAATACCTCTATAGTTTAGAGATGGTCTCGTTGGTAATCTTTCTAATAAGCGCTAACCAAAACCATTTACTTTGGATGGGACATCATTCCTCCATAAGTTTTTAACATAAGGCAACAATTTTATTTTATTTTTGACAATACAACAGCCAACAAATTAGAATCTAAAATATCAATATTACAATATTGTAGAAGCAAATTGTAACAAGATTTAACAAAAAAAAAATACCAACTGAGCTAGGCACCCATCGCCACTTATCCGAATTGTTCGGTTGTAATGAAAAACCAACCAATTAACAACTCCTTAAGATCTTCCAACTGTTGTTCTTCACAAGCTGATAGATATACAATCATTCAACTGCCATGACCACAGAGGAACCTCACCGTTCCAATTCAACTGCTCTGCAATCATAACATTCTGATATACTTCTTTTACAAAAAGATTAGAAAATAAATTTCATTTATAGTATTAAGATTTATAAGATTTTGAAAAAGAATGTAAAGATTACGTACTAGTAGAAAAAAATAAACGGAGTGCAAATAGTACTACGTTTCTTATGGGCCTCGAATAATAAATTTATAGGCCCAATATAATTTTATAAAGATTGTTTTTAATCAGACTCTTTAAAATACTAGTTACACCATGAAAAAACAATAATAACCTTGTTTTAAATTAAATCCATAAACTCTCATTTCTATTCATGCACTTTTGTTGTAATTTTCGAGCACAATTTAGAAGATTTGAAACTTTTTTATGCTAATTGTGTGTGATTATGTCGATTCTGTGTTTGATTGAGTTGAATTGAAATATTAGTAATTTTTATTTTTTGGGTTTTTCCGAGTTATTGAGATGTAACTTCATGTAGATTTATTGACAAGTTGAAAATATGATAGAGTATTTATCTAGATTTTATCTACAGGAAATTTGGCTTCTAGTCATCTAATGACTGAGTTTGTTTGTTACAAGAAGTCAAATTTATTAAAAAAATATAAAGTCACGATTTTCACATGTGATTTGAGTTCAAATATTTCCGTCAAAAAAAAATATAGGTGCAGAAAAAAATTCATCTAAAAATGTAGAAATTCACTTAACTATGGAATATTAATGCAAGAATTTGCTCTTCAATTTTTAATTGTTCATCTAGATTGGTTAAGTATATATAGATGTTTGTCAGTTTGTGTGTCAGAGAGAGGTGAAAAATTAGGGTGACACATGAAAAAAATAATTAAGAGATTGGACAGAATAAATTCAGTTGTACTGAATTTGATTTCAAAACTATTCTCGAGACTAAATAAATAGAAGGACAATAAACCGAATAAAAATTGAAATTGTTATCCTCATAATGTCGCATGTCAACTTTTGTTTCAATTTTCAAATATAAATTTTCTAAAATATTAAAATAGCATTTTATTTACTAAACATCGTACAAAATAATCAATTGATCAATACTTTATATTATAGTGTTCTGCCCATATTATTCTTTTCAGTATTTATTATTTATCCAATTAAATGGACGCATACATAAAGTAGTAATTAATTATCAAGGGAGAAGATTATCTCCGGTTGAATTTATCCTCCATAAAATCCTAGTGAAATTGTCACAGACGGAGACAATCTTCAATTATCATCGTATTACTCCAATTATGAATATAAGTAAAAAGAAATTTTTTAAGTTTATTGAAAACACATCAGCTTTTTGGGACATTTAGATACATATTTTATTCAATAAATGTATAAAATTATTTTTTACTTATATTCAGAACTAGAAAAATTACCTTTCAAAAATGGTCCCACCATGGATGTGGAATATCAACATGGCTTAATAGATCTTTTGGTCCCTGTATGTTTGCGAATTTTTGGTTTTAATCCCTGTATTTTGTTTTGATGCAAATAAGTCCTTAAATGTACAAAATTTGTTGGTTTTAGTCCCTAAAGTCAAAATCCGCAGGAAAATCTGAAGGAAAATTTGCACGAAAACTGCAGATTTTCCTGCGGATTTTGACTTTAGGGACTAAAACTAACAAACTTTGTATATTCAGGGACTTATTTACAACAAAACAAAATAAAGGGACTAAAACAAAAAATTCACGAATATACAAGGACCAAAAAATCTATTAAGCCTATCAACATTGAAAACACATCAACTTCTTGGGACATTGATCCATTTACCCTAGTTAAATTGTTGGATAGTTTCTCCCCTATTCCCACGTGATTAAATAGAATATTACAATCTCTTTTTTTGTCTGGTTAAATAATGCACCCGGTGCATTTGTTAAACATACTAAAAAAGGAAATAGAAAATAAAAGTAACAGTGATAAGATAATTTTTTCCACTTTTAAAACATTAAATGTACAATTTCCAAAAGAAAATTTCCATAATAATTTGTTTAACTAGTGCACCCGGTGCACTGTTTAGCATTTCCTTTTTTTTTATTTTTAATACTACCTTAGTTTCAATATATATGATCTTAATTCTTGCGCATTTGTGAAAGAGGTCTTATATATTCAAACAGAGAGTAATAATTAGTCTCGTGAGCTTAGCTCAATTGGTAGGGGACCGGTGTTCGAACCTGGTCATCTCATTTATCCACCTTAAGGATGAAATTTCTAGCAACTATACTACTTGACAAAAAAAGTATGAATATATATTGTACCACAAAAAAAGTGTGTGTGTGTGTGTGTGTGTATATACATATATTTATTAAGGTGTAAATTAGCAATGCACGCTTTTTCTAATTAGACAAAAGTATTTAGCTATTTTACACTTAAAAATTGAGGGATAATTTGGTAAATTTTATTAAATGATGTGTAGTCACTTTACTAATTTACACCCAAGTAAACATATTCATACACATGACAACCTAGGAAATAAAAAATGGACAAGTTGGATAAACAAATTGGAAACATAGTTAGTACCAATTGGAAACTGTTAGTATGTTTTCTATTATAACATTAACTTAATTTTACAAAATTACATTTTATCGACAATTGATTTAAAATAGTAAAAGGGTTATTTTAGTCTAATTAAAAAAGATGTGCATTGTTAATTTATACCTTAATGTTTTTATGTGACTATAAATTAGCAACTCCCATATATATATATATATAAATGGTAATGCTAACTAGTGTCCAGGACTAGTTAAGAAAACCAAAACAAGTCAATTTTGCATTTAAAATAACATTTATTATATTTTTTAAAAGTTAAATACATAAGTTTCAAGACTCTTTTGCCATATTTAGTTTCTTAACTAGCACCCCAAGAGTTTAGTAAGCATTTTTAATATATGAATTCAGTCAATAATAATAATAATAATAATAATAATAATAATAATATTAATAATAAGTATATATATGTTCACCAAGATAGCTAGCTACTTCATGAAATGTCCTATGAGAAATGTCAAAAGTACGGACCTGGATTCCATGCATTCACTTTTTTGGTGCAGTCGTGCAGTCGGTCTGTTTATGGCTGTTCGATCAAGATCGGACGGTCATAATTTAAAAACTGAATTTAATGACTGCATTTATTTAAACCGTCCGATCACGATCAAACGGCTATAAAGCAACTGCAACGAAAATTCGACTGCATAGAATCCAAATCCCAAAAGTACTTTAAAAATAAAAATGTATTGTTTACCCTCAAATGAATTCGTTATTTTTGTCTCATATATGTCTCCTTTTATAGTCCATTCTTTTTTTATTTAATGGGCATCTCCTTGGACGCATAGGCCCAATAAATTATATATGCCTCTAAGGTTCATGCTTAACTTACCTATATAGGATACGTGAAACCGAAACACGCGTAACTCATGCCTCTTGTCTGTACATGTTACACGAAGCTGGAGCATATGTTTCTCATGTCTCTATATTTGTACAAGATGTGTGGTAGGCCATGAATCACATCTCCAGAGGGCAGCAACTTTCACTTAGATAGCAACTTGAGGTCCAAATGACTTTTATAATCGAACTAAAGGAAAGTTTGGTGTTGTTGATCAAGGAGAAGTTCAACATAACATTAATGGTCAAGCTGAGCTAGACATATTAAATGGTGGAGTTGAGCTAGGCATGACCTAAATGGCCGAGCCTAGCTAAGCATGGTGCATGGTGAAGCGCGGTTAGGCATCACATGAATTGTCAAACTTAGCTAAACACACTGGATGTCGAAGTTGAGTTAGGACTGGCAAAAATGGTCAAGCTTAGCTAAACACACTGGATGGAGGAGTTGAAATAGGCTTATAGAAGGTAATTAAGCTCAAATTGACATGGATGATCAAGATTAGCTAGACAAGCTGGAGGTGAAACTCAATGTGGCATCAATGATCAAGTTGAGCTCGACATATTGAAAATGAAGCTCAATGGACCTTGGTGGGCTCCGTTTAGGCGGTGGTGGGGTGCTTTGTTTAGGTGGTGGTGTTGTGCTCTGCTTAGGTGGTGGTGGTGGTGAAGTTGTGGTGGCAGATGTGGTGGTTGTCATGCTTTTGTTTAGGTGTTGTTCGGTTTAGGTGGGGTTTGTTTGATGGGGTTATGACAGTAGTGGTGGTGGTGGTGGAATGAGGTGGTGTTTGGTTGAGGTTTATTCTTGGTCTTGGCAGTTGTCCTGGCGCGTCCGAAAGGGCGGGGTATGTAGACACTCCGTGTTGACGGACGTTGTCGTTTTATCGTACCTCCGGGACGTATTGGTGATGGAGAGGTGTTGGATGGTTAAGGCCGAGTGTGGGTGGATTCTCCCTGATATAAGAGTCTCTGACCATTTTCAAATCTGGTGAGATTTGCAGACTTGCAGGTCTCTGGTATCTGGTAGGATCTACTGCATCAGGTGTTGACTGTCGATTCTCTGACTCTCAGGGTCCCTTATCCTTTGACTTTCGGGGCTACTTCTGGAGCTGATGGGCCGAGTAATTTTAATTCGAGTTCGGAAGTTAGTTCCTAGTGGTGTCTCCTAGGGTCGGGTAGGGGTTCTCTCTGGTGGGTTTAGCGAATTATTATTGGTGTATGGGTAGATTGGGGCGTTTGTTTTGGTGTCGGTAATTGTGTTATATCACGTTACCTTTTGATGTATGTTTTTTCCAAGACAATTCCTTTCACTTCTTGTGGAGGATTTTTTTTTTTTTTTTTTAATAAAATTTAGCCGATTCAAAAAAAAAAAATGAACCTAAATGATTAAGTTCGAAGCTTAACCTAATTGGTCGAGTTGGTTGACTTAATTTTAGAGACGAGTTTTGTAGGTTGATTTTTAAATTCACAAAAATTTATATTCACAAAATAACATTACTCTTTTAGAATAATGTTATATGTAGCGACAAAACTTTTTTGCAAACATCACGAATGGTGAATAAGACACTTTTTTTTTCTTCATATTTCTAATCGGTTTTTTTGGGACTAATTTCTACCGGATTTTATTTCATTAATATAATTTAATTCAAAATATTTAACTTTGACAAAAAAAAAATCAATATCTTTAATATAGAGCAATAATGAGGAATAGCCATTTTAATTTCATTTGTTTTGGTTTATTTTTTAACGTCATCCCCTCTCACCCCCAAACAAGTGAAAAAACTTGTTTGTTGTAAATCATTGGATGGATTTACCAATTAAGAAAGACGTGGGACTTTATTTATTTGGAACCAAGTACGTGGTCATTCTCTGAAATGTATTCACACGGTTTAGGGAAAAAAATTGACATTTAATTATTCAAGTTAAAATTTAATTTTAAATTAAATAGAGTAAACAATTATTTTGATTCGTAAAGGTTTGAGACACTATTTTTATAGTCCATTGATATATTAAAAGTACATACACATTTTCATACATAAACTTATGATAGCTTTCCTTTTTTTCTGAGTGTAAACCTTTTGATTTTTAGAAAAAAGGATCTTAGTAATTTAGAGAGTTCGACCGTAAAATAAGTAAAATCTGACTAAAAAATTATACCACCTAAAAGTTAAACTCGAATTCTCCAAAATGATTCGTCTTTTAGTGAAATTTATTAATCATTTAAATTAAATATCTTAATTTTATACTTTTATTTTTTATACCATATATATATATATAGCTTTCTTTATTTTATTTTATTAGTAGCATGAAATATCTCGATTATTATAATTACTTTTGGTTAGTGGGACAGATTTATCTAAGTGACCATTGTAATCTCAATCAATAGAATATCCCTCTTAGAAAATATTTAATTTTTTCTTAGTGGGGATATAATTCTCTTTCTCTCTTATTTTTATATAAAAAAGGGGCCATTGTAATCTCAAAAGGATATCCCTCATAGTAAAAAGTATACCTTTTAACATAATAATAATAATAATAATAATACATTAATGTAAATTCTCTCTTGTTCGTACTAACAATACATTAATGCTTACTATGGGTTTGCATAAGATAGTATGGGTTTGTTCCAAATTAAGTACAGACAGCACTAAATATGAAATAATTAAGAAATTTGGAGGAAAAAAGAGTTAGAGATCAAGTTGGAGACGGAACGGAGTAGCTTCAGATAGAATAAAAATTTACATTTTTTATACAAATTTTAGAGATGGAATCGCTTGTCACTAACATAGTCTGTCTCTTTGCTCAAAAAAAGAGAACATAGTCTGTCTCTACTCTCTACATCTTGTCGCTAAAGTTGATTGAAAACATAAATCATAGACACGGTATAGAGATGAAGATATTTGTCGCAAAAATAATTAGTTAATAAATCCATATCTATTTGGTCGAGAAAGCAAAAAAAAAGTTGAACAGTGTACAATGATTGGACTTTCCCACTCTAATTGGACTAAAAAAAAATTACGTCTTTAGTTGTTTAGCGACACCAATATCAAAGACATCTGCATTTTTGTCTCTAAATTTGTTTCTAATGTATACATCGATAAAAAACATCCAATATATAGACAGATAATTTTTAAATGGTCAACTCTGAATTATCGGGGCTTCCTTTCCTTGGAAATTAGAGGTTAATATAAAAAAGTATCTTTCTATTTTCGATTTTTCTAGTCGTGTATAGTACTGGTCTCAACTTCAAATTTATAGGAGAATTTTGTCGTCCATGTTATTTTATTCGAGGATTAATCTTTATATATATGCATAGGGTTCACAATTTTGACAAAAAGTAATTACCATGTGTGTATGATTATATATGCATATAATTAAAGAAAGGATAATTTTTTGTAAAAAAAAAAAGAAAGGATAATTTATTTTCAAATTTAGAATAAATGTGTAATCCAGCCAATGAAATGATGAAAGAAAATAAATTGAAGTCTAAATCAATATACACTCAAATTAGGTTGATTTAATTTATTATGTCAATCCAAATTTATTCAATTTAGATAATTTGGATAGACTTATATAAATTCATTTTAATTTAAAGATCAAATTACATGAATGTAACTTTAAAGGTGTTACACCCATTGATTTTAGTTACATCACACGGTTTTAATTTTTTGACTTAATGACTCACATGATTACAAGTGTAACTCTACCGTTTCCGGAAAATCTATCTCATTGCTGCACTTAGATGGACGCGGACTCCTTGTACCTATTTCTTAAGCTACGTGAAATAAAGATAATGTATTTTCTCAATTGTTTCTCTTTCAATATTTTTCAATTTTCACTACCATCAATCAACTTTTTTCTATTTCTTTTAAATTTAAATATTGCTCTATATTTATAATTCAATGGGTCTAAAGCCCACATTATTTACTCAATTTTTTTTCCATTTGAGATAATATATAAATTGACGGTATTTAAAAAATATATAAATTGTTAATTTTGATGTATTTTAATAATATATTAAATGATTTTGAATTTGTCTTATATTTTACATAAATGATATATATGATATACACTTTCAATCCAACGATGAATTTTATAAAATTATATCAGTTAAAACGTTATTGAAATGTGTAATATTTGATGTCAAATTAGTTGGTATCAACAGATCCTGACTCATATATATAAGTTAGCGAGTCGATCTACTTGATAAGAATACGACTAATATCATTGGCTAATATCATTAAATAATGAGATCAAAATATTGTCAATGTGAAAACATTTTTTTGTTGATAATCTATAAAAGCAATGATATTCAAATACAGAAGTTTGATATTGTATAGTCAACTTCGTATGAAATAGATGTTTATTTGGTGTATTTTAAATGTATATAATTTGAAAATAGTTTTAATTTGGTTAAAAAAACTCTACAAGCAATTAAAATTTGTCACAAGAAAGTCAAGTTCACAATAGTCATCATCTTTTTAATTCTTAAGCACTTGATCAATATGAAAGTATACAATTTGCGGCGAAGTTGACTAAATTAAAAAAAAAAATCTATAATTTGTTTTAGAGCATATATTTCACACTACAAATTTATATATTTGGTGCCCCACGATTAAAAAACATGATAAGAATATGATAGGATATAAAAACATGATAAGAATATGATAGGATAACAATATCATATCACGTGTTTGATGTACACAAGATAACAAACATGATAACTATCGTATCATATTTTTTATACATGTCTCATAATGATATGATAAGATGTAGATATGATATGCCCACCAAAAAAAAAAGATGTAGATATGATATTTAAATGACAAAATTAAGTATATAAAAAAAAGATTTATTAATTAATCAAAAAATAAAGTATAATATTTAGAGATATATGCTTGGTAGAAAAAAGTAACAAATTTGTCGAGTAGTGAGGGGTTTGGATAGTATGCTAGAGGATCTTAGATCGATCCTCGACTATGTTGTAAACAAAAAAAAAATTATAAAAGAAGTAAAAATAAAAATTATTTAGCGAATGTGTCAAAGTAATATATATATATACTAGTTTTGAGACCCGTGCGTTCGCACGGGTCTATTGACTTTTATTTATAAATTATTGTTAAATTATAAATGACGTCATTCTGTTATTTTTTGTAAAATATATTAAATTAAGTCATTTTTTTATTAAATTAATTGCCCCGTGTATGATTTTTGTGTAATAAATTATAATTAATAATAAAAAATATTTACTATTCAATTTTTTTTTTATTAAAGCAATTGTTCCGTGTATGAATAATTTTTTTTATTAAAACAATTGTCCCGTATTTGATTAAATTTTTTTTATTAAAGTAATTATCCCATGTATGATTAATTTTTTTTATTAAAGCAGTTGTCCCATGTATGATTAAATTTTTTTTATTAAAGCAATTGTCCCGTGTATGATTAATTTTTTTTATTAAAGCAATTGTCCCGTGTATGATTAAATTTTTTTTAGTAAAACAATTGTCCCGTATATGATTAAATTTTTTTTATTAAAGCAATTGTCCCCTATATGATTAAATTTTTTTTATTAGGACAATTTTCCCGTGTTTGATTTTTTATATATTAGTGATCAACACTTTCTTTTTTTTTTCACAAAATTATTTATCGACATTTGTCCTGTGATGTTTTAAGTATAATGACAAATATTCACCCCGTAATTATTATAATATATATTTATCAATAATGCACTTCTTCTGTATTTTTTTATATAAGAGTAAACAAAAATAGAGTAGATTTTTTTATAATAAAAATAGAGTAGAATTTAATTATTATATAATAATATATTAAATTAAAAAATATTTTTTTTACAAAATAGAAGATTTGAAATATTTTTAAGAATTGATGAGGACAAATTAGAATTTTTAGTAGTAATACCTTTTAATATATTGGGCCTGTTTGAATTTGGCTTATTTTTAATCTTATGAAAATAGTTTATGGTTATAATTTATAAATAAACTTTTATGTTGATTCATAAGTTTTTTTTACGCATGTTAATTCATAAGTTTTCATTAATAAAAATTATATCGTTATAAATTGTTTTCATGAACTACCTTAAAAAACTTATAATAATACATAAAAACTTATTTATTTGCATAAATTATTTCCCATAAACTCATAAATAAGTCAATCCAAACGGGTCAAATGTGTTTTTGTTTCTATTTTTATGTTCTTTTATTTTTAAGCTCATAATTAAGTATATTCTTTTATTAGATTATTCTATTTTTATTTTATATATATAAGTTTTTATATGTTAGATCGAGTTACTATTTTTTCATTAAAAAAAAATTACTATTTTTGAAGCGTATCTTTTATAGTGATTTTTGTTCATATTTTTATGTGTAGATTTATTTTAATTAAACTTTTATGGGAAGATTTATTTGATACTTATCTTCTTTTGTTTCTTTTTTTGTTTTGTGTTTTTTTTGTTTGTTAAAGATGTGGTTTATGATGCTATTTTTATGGGAATGTTTCTTTTATGCTTATCTTCTTTTTTTCCTTTTTTTTTTAATATTTTTTTTAGTTTAGAGTTAAAATTACATTTAAGGGCATAAATTCTGAAATATTATAAACTTGATATGGACAAATTTGGTTTTTTAGTAGTAGTTTCTTTTAATATATTGTAAGTAGATTTTTTATATAAGAGTAAACAAAAATAGAGTAGATTTTTTTATAATAAAAATAGAGTAGAATTTAATTATTATATAATAATATATTAAATTAAAAAATATTTTTTTTACAAAATAGAAGATTTGAAATATTTTTAAGAATTGATGAGGACAAATTAGAATTTTTAGTAGTAATACCTTTTAATATATTGGGCCTGTTTGAATTTGGATTATTTTTAATCTTATGAAAATAGTTTATGGTTATAATTTATAAATAAACTTTTATGTTGATTCATAAGTTTTTTTTACCCATGTTAATTCATAAGTTTTCATTAATAAAAATTATATCGTTATAAATTGTTTTCATGAACTACCTTAAAAAACTTATAATAATACATAAAAACTTATTTATTTGCATAAATTATTTCCCATAAACTCATAAATAAGTCAATCCAAACGGGACAAATGTGTTTTTGTTTCTATTTTTCTGTTCTTTTATTTTTAAGCTCATAATTAAGTATATTCTTTTATTAGATTATTTTATTTTTATTTTATATATATAAGTTTTTATATGTTAGATCGAGTTACTATTTTTTCATTAAAAAAAAATTACTATTTTTGAAGCGTATCTTTTATAGTGATTTTTGTTCATATTTTTATGTGTAGATTTATTTTAATTAAACTTTTATGGGAAGATTTATTTGATACTTATCTTCTTTTGTTTCTTTTTTTGTTTTGTGTTTTTTTTGTTCGTTAAAGATGTGGTTTATGATTTTATTTTTATGGGAATGTTTCTTTTATGCTTATCTTCTTTTTTTCCTTTTTTTTTAAATATTTTTTTTAGTTTAGAGTTAAAATTACATTTAAGGGCATAAATTCTGAAATATTATAAACTTGATATGGACAAATTTGGTTTTTTAGTAGTAGTTTCTTTTAATATATTGTAAGTAGATAATTTGTCGAGAGAAATATATGTTAAATAGAAAAAAGGTAATCTATTTGAAAGAAAGAAACAAATATTCCTTAAAATACTAATGCTAAATTAAATTAGGCTAAATTGAATTTTTGGTCCCTTAACTTATTTGTTGGTTTCATTTTGGTCCCTTAATTAATTATTGTTTCATTTTCGTCCCTTAACAGTACTTGTGTCTGCCAAATAAGTCCCTTCCGTTAAAATTTGTCAAAAACTGTTAACATTCATCATCAAACCATAAGCATTCATTACAAACCCAGAAATTTCGGAAAATTCATCAACTCATTCTTCATCTTCATCAAAATCCAAAAGAAGTCATCACTCTCTCACAGTCTCACCACCTACATGGCTACATCATTAAACCCAAATTCTCCTAAACTTTAATGTTCAATTTTTTCTCCAATTCAAAACTCTAACACCCCAAATTTTTAACTTGGAATTAGAGTGAATTGAATTTTGTTAGCACAAAATTGAATGAATATTGTTTGTTTCTTCTTAACAAACCGATACAAAACAAACATCCTCCTTCTCATAAGTCTTTATTTTTTGTCTTTACCTAACTTTATTGTTTGTTCTTAATCCACAATATTCTCTATTGCAGCTCTTACATTTCATGTTCAATTTCCACTTCACATATAATTATTCATAATTTGTGTGCTAGGGTTTTGAATTTAGAGGAAATTTGAACATTGGAGTTTTATGAGAATCTTGGTTTAATGATGAAATGGTGATGAACTTTTTTGAGTTAATGATCAAAATGGTGAATGAGTTGATACAATTTTCTAGGTTTATGATGAATGTTTATGGGTTAGTGATGAATGTTAACAATGTTTGACAAATTTTAATAGAAGGACTTATTTGGCGGACAAAAACAAAGTTAAAGGACCAAAATGAAACAATAATTTATTAAGGGACCAAAATGAAATCAACAAATAAATTAAGGGATAAAAAGTCCAATTTAGCCATTAAATTATCATTTAAAAAATTAACACGTGAGCAGGGGCGGACCTGGACATAAAATATCAGTTTGGCTAAAAATTATAGGCGCTACTGAAAAAAATTCTTCATCGTAATAATTTTAGTTAAGCAACAAACAATTTATGGAATTACTCCTAATAAAATATGTATATCCAAAAAAGGCACATCGACAAACCAAAAAAAAAAATATTCAAAAAAAATCAACAAACTAACAAATTATATAAAAAAACCACGAAATTTCTATACGTATAAAATAAAGGATTGTAACTTATTAAATATACATTAAATTATGCATATTACTATTATTTGATACTTCGCAAAATTTTATGTTGGACCAAAATTTATAGAACTCAAACTTATATCAGCTCATAGTTTATTTTGATAAACTAATTCAATTAGCTTATAACTTATTTTCAATTTTATTCATATCATCTAACTTGAAAAAAATTAAACCTATTGTTTTATGTCATTTCATATTTATATGGTAGTTCAATCATTAATTTTATATAATACTATTAATTCAATTAGTTATCCACAATTTTTTGACAAACAAAGTCAAAGTTGATTATTATAAAATTAAATTATATAACGTAAAATAATACACTATGTATAACGAATAATTTGAAATCATCAATAATAAACTATAAACTAATATTTGCACTAATACTTAAACTAATGTGTACCGAATGATTTACAGTTATCAATAATAAACTCTAAACTAATATTTATATTAATATTTGTACAAATATGTATACAAAATAATCTAGAATTATTTTTAAAATTATTATTATTATTTAAAAAAAAATATGGGGTGGGCTGGTGTGGCTACGGCCACACCATGCCTCACATAGGTCCGCCCCTGCACGTGAGATAAAATACTTTATATTATGGTGAACATTTTAATACACATCTTACAAAAAAATATTCTGATACACATCTTATTTGGATATATATCGGTATATTGCCGAGGTGTATAATTTTAATAAGTTCACAAATAGTATTTAATATAGAAAAATTAATAAACATTGTTTATGAATTTATCACAAGTCCCAATTATCCACATCAACAAATGTATTGGTAGAAATTAAATAAATTAATATAGAAGAATTAATCTCACTGTATAAGTCTCCCAAATAGAATTACCTCCCCCAAATAAAAACTTATAAAAGAAATTTAACAAAAAGTAAAAGAAAAAAAATTGATTTGTTGAGTCAAATAAAAATAAAAGATTATTTTTTGTATTGAGTCACTATGATGTGAATTGTAGTCAAAATCATTTCCTAATATTCAAATATTTTCCTTTTTCTTTCTTTTTCCTTGTTTGTCCATTTTCACTTCATTGGAGAGTGTCTCTATCCTCTGAACAATTACCTCAGTGTTGTTTTTTCTACCAAACACAAAACAAATTCACTTTCTTTGATTCTTTCATCCAAATAACATCAAAATCAAAGAAACAAAGAAAAACAGTCTTTTTTTTTAGTCTTCAATCTCAGAAGACAAAATTGGTGATTTCATCAGAAAGAAGAAAGCCATTGAGGCTTGGAAGAAGAGATTGATTCAGTTCAAACCCTTTGGAAATTGTCTCATGGTTTGTTTCTTAACACCTTTTTAATTAATTTTGATCTTTTTTTTTTTTTTGAATTTTTTGTTAAATTTATGTTTTTTATTTATTATTTTGATCAAGACCCATTTGAGTTTTTCGTGTTTTTTATGTATTCGGATAATTGATTGTTTGAAAAGTTTGGTTTTTGAATAATGGGTTATGCTTCGTTTTGTTAATTCTTTTTATTTTTCATAATTAAAAAAATGCTATTTTTTTAATTTTTATTATTATTTTTCATGTGTGTGTGCGTGGATTAATGATCTTGTTTATGAGGTGGATTAAATCTATAATTAGGAAAATCTCTTTGGTTAATTTAGCTGTAATCTGTGAAACATGAGCCTAAATCTAAGGAGATTTATATGGCTAAGGATACGGTGTTCTTTGTTTTAGATATTTTAGGCTTAGGATTTGTGGTTTAGTAAAATTTTGCTGCTAGATTTTGTACTAAGTTTGATTTTTCTTTTTTATGTTAATTTTATGTAAATTAAAAAAAAGAATGGTTTTGTTTATATTTATCTAATGCCTAGTGAGATTTTGGTTAAATTAGAGAGAATTCCTATCATTTTGGGATAATTTTAATCTTTTTCCTGATTTTGATTTGGAGAAACCTAAGTTGAGGTTTCTCCTTTCCTGCACTTTTCTATTGTGTATGGAGTTGCATTCTTTATTCTTAATTGTATAGTTCTTTTTATAAACTTTAGTTTTATTTGTTAATGGAAGCCAATAAATGTATATGGCTTATAGAATATGAAGCGAAAGCTATTTGCAGCTTGGTGGAATAAAGGCTTCGTCGTGTTTTTAATGTTTGATGAAATGTGGTAGCATTTTTTGGCTGAGGTTTAAGCTACAAAAGATTGAAAATTGTTGGTTTTGTAGTTGTTGTTTATTATGGTAGAATTTAAAAGGTTCCTTCGAAGTTTTCGAATCCAAGGTATTGTGTTGATCAGGAAATTTTCAATAAAATTAGCTTTAGAATGTTAGTTCTTATCTGTGTATTATGGTGTTGAATTGTTCTATTCTATGCTTGTTGTTAATAATAAATGTCTTTTAGAACTATGAAGAAAAAAGATGATTATAACTAAGAAAGTAGAGAAGCAAATTTTTATCTTTTTTCTGTAATGTTTAGATGTTTTCCACTTATGATTTTAACTTGCAAATTTTAGAAGTTAGCATGATTAGGTGTTGTCAATCGCAGATTGCGGAAAATAGCTGTGTGTTAAAATTCTGCTACGTTGCAGTGTTAGTGTTAAAATTCTGCTACGTTGCCATTATTTAACAACACTTTGCACTAAACCGTGTATCTTGGAACAATAGAGCTTTGTAACATCCTGCTATGCTATAATGCCGCTATTTGACAACGCTGGCATTGATCTCTAGGCGAGACTTTAGATCATTGAGAATCTATGCAAGTTGATTGTCAAAACAATAAAAACCTTTGATTGTCAATTCAAATATCTTGCCTATCCCTGTCTTGAACATTGCTATTTCTTTTTCTTATTCTATTTATGTCGTCTTTTTTTGTTTTTTGGCCAATGGTATTGACAGGGAAGGAAGATGCGTTGTCGCCCTCAAACAAAAGGTAATGATAGTCCAAAAGTTTCAGAAGAGGGAAAGAATTGCAAATCAACGACTTATCAGCAAAAAAACAAAGTTACATCTTTGGACGTCGCAAAAGTAAGTTACTGCCCTATTTTTTCCCTGAATTGTTTGATTGAGTTTGGCTAAGAAGTTAGTCCTTATCTCTTTTTTTAATGTAATTATTTTATTCAGCATTCTCAAGGATCTTCTGTTTCAAGTATCAACTCTGATAGTAGGTAAAATATTTTGTGACTTTATAATTTCTTTCATGTTCTTTTTCTTCTTATAGTTATATCTCTTTTTGTTCCAAATGTAAATCCATGTTGTATTGTCATATTGATGTTGTATTCTCCCCATTTGAAGAGGTTGTTCATGTCATTCTATGATCCTGTTTGGAAGCGTAAGTTCTTATCATATAAATGCTTATGTATAAGCTTTTTCTATACAAAATAAAGTCAAATTGTTTTATCATATAAATGCTTATGTATAAACTTCTTTCATATTCTGAATCTGGAGAGCTTATGGAAATAGGCTGAAAACTACTTTTGTTTTCATAATCCACTCTCGAACAGTCTCACAATCCAAACAGACACTATATCGACTTAAACTCCTATTCATTTTTCATATATCAATAAATATGACATTTTTCAATTGTGTCGAAGATACTTGTTTCACATGTTTTATCTATGGGAAAAACTTCCAAGCAGGGCTTTAGTCTTTCTTCGCAGTACAGGATCACATTTAGAATTAAAAAATAAGATGGTTGAATAAGCTTCTTAATGGTTACACTAATCCAGTTTTTCTAAAGTATTTTCTTTGTTTATTTTTTCTTATGTTCAGAAGAAACTTGAAACTTTATCGTGACTATGACTAAGTTCAGTTAATTATTTATTTATCAGGTGTGCCATTCTTACGTTCCTTAGTTGTGAGCCTGATGGAACCTGGAAAATTTACGCCGTTCCCGTGCAGTTTCTCAATCACGTTAACCTAGCTTCTGGCAGCACCAATATGGATGGTTTGCAACTTCTTCTCCCTCCACCTCTTAACAGGCCAAAGATTGATCAATGTAAGGCGACTAGAGGACATGTGCCTCCGAGTGCTTATTCGGCCAAATCATATGAAAGAAGTTTTACTGGTTCAAATGTTCGTCGTAGATGTCAAAACAAGGTTGCTAACAAAGCTTGTAAACTGAACGAACTTCCTGCGAATTCGTGTGCACAAAGTTCGGTGGTTAATAGTAGCCCTAGCTTGTCCCCTGATAGTTCTGCCACCGCTATTTTGTCTGAAGAGTGCTTGAATAACACCAAGGAAGATAGGTCTCTGAAGAAAAGCTCGAGGAAAAGGGAAAGAAAGAAAGTTAGTCAGATTAAGAAGCAGTCAATTGACAGGGTATCTAATGATAGAGAAGTTCGTACCGAGGAATATGGCTGTATAAGTTTGACTTCTGAAACCTCCAGCAGCAATGATGTGGATACAACTTCACCAGAATTTTCATCTTCCGACGACAGGTTAATGAAAATTGATTGTGTAAGGAACAAGCTGAATGACAAAATCAATGTTATGGATGAGGCAGTGATGTCAAAAGTGACTTCAGCTATTGTTCAGAATTCTTGCGGTGAATGTGCTACTTTTGAATCAAGGAATCGGCTGCATGATAGGAGTCCTGGTTGTACAGTCACCAATACAGAAACGCTATCTTGTTTTAATGATATACAAGACTCATTGGTGTTGGATTCAGTTTCAATTGCTTCAAAAAGTGACGAAAGTACCAGTGATGGTCATATAGGAAAACCATCCAACAAGGCAAGTTGCGGAATCGCTTCAAATTCAGGAGATGAGCATTTTCTCAGTCAAGGCTTAACAAACGGCTTTCGCAATAACTATCAACATAATGACGAAATGAGGAACAATTGTCAAAATTGTGTTGTCAGTGATAAGAGAGTTCAGCAAAATAGAACAATGTCCAAGAGTTCTAGTTTCAACAAGTTTGCAGGTGTTGGTCGAACAGGGAAGGAAAACAGTCATTCTGTATGGCAAAAAGTTCAGAAGAATAGTCCGAGTGAATGTGGCAGTGGCGATTTGAAGAAAATAAATACAGCTTCGACACAAATCGTTTCTGTTACTGAAAAGGATACTTCAGCTATCAAAAACGGTAATTCTGTTGGCGCGAATGTCGTTTCAGGACCAGAGGATAAAAAACATGCGAAAAATAAAGTCAGTCGAAAATCAAAAGGTAAATCGGACTCGATTCCAAAGAAAGGACCCTGCAGTTATCCTAGGAAGGGTTCAAATCTTAATAGGACTGTGTTAAATGATAACATGAAGACCAGTAGTCAACAGAATGATTCTTCAAATATCTCATCTCAGGATATGAATCAACAAGGATCGGTAATGGAGTTTCAGACCAATGGAGTTGAACAAGAAACATCTGAAATAGTTCATAGTGAACAATCTCTTCAGGAGGAATCCGAAATCCATAAAAGTTCACAGGAAACAAAGAATGAAAGTATAGACATTCAATCTCAAATTTCTTGTTCTGATGAGCATTCGCAAGTTTCTTGTAATCTTTTAGATAATCAAGTTGGTCAAACAATGAAAGAAGTTTCTTCTGCAGATTGCAATGCACAAAACCACAGTTCTGGATCTACAACCCTATGGAAATGGATACCGGTTGGGAAAAAAGATACCGGAACAGCAGAATATTCTGTTGAACCAACTAGTAATTTCGACTTGGAAAATGGTCTTGAACTTAAAATGGATTCCTTTTCTCAAAATCAGGATTCTTTGACAGATGCAAGAACTACGGGCATGGATCAGATCGAGAGTGAGGATCATAAACAAGGTGAGGAGGTTGCAGGTACATTTACAGAGAACAGGGACAAGCATGAAGTAGCTAATCCCATGGTTTATGAATGTGAGAATAAATATACGTTTGAAAATGATTCAACTAGAATTGCTCAAGCCGTGACTGACGTCTGCAGAATTCAATTTGCCTGTGAAGTAGTACACAAGGCGACTGGTGGCCCGGTTGCGGAGTTTGAAAGACTACTTCATTGCTGTAGTCCTGTTATTTGTCGATCATCCAATTTACTCGGTTGTTTGACCTGTGCACGAAACCATTCCATTGATGCCTCACTGTGCAGGCACGAGATACCTGAATTATCTTTGGGATTTCTGTGGGAGTGGTATGAGAAACATGGGAGCTATGGATTAGAGATAAGGGCTTTTGATTATGAAAATCGGAACACATTTGGTGGTGTTGGTCATTTTCCATTTCGTGCCTATTTTGTCCCTTCTTTATCAGCAGTTCAGCTGTTCAAGAACCATGAAAGTCGATGTGTTAACAACAATGAGAGATTTTCAAATTGTAAGGCTTCAAATAGTGAAATGTTTGACTATTCAGAAGACTCGTTAGCGGCTCGTGTCATTAATGCATCTAATCCATCTACTGATACAACCGGCTCTGGTGATTTAGAACTTCTTTTTGAATATTTTGAATGCGAACAACCTCAACAAAGACAACCTTTATATGAAAGGTAATATTGTTCATCCATTTTATATCAGATCATGTTTTTTAGTATGCTGGTCTTCAGAATTTTAAATAATTATTTCAATTTCATTTGTACATAACTGATTATACTGATTCTATTTAATTGTTAGAAAACTTATTGTAGTTTCAACCTTTGTCATTCAATTTCTTGTGTAACATGTTATATCATATTCATTCCTTGTTCCATTTATATTTGATCTTTCCAACAGGATACAGGAGCTGGTTAGAGGCGAGGTACCAATCCAGTCAAAAACTTATGGTGACTCAACCAAACTGAATTCGATAAACCTGCGAGATCTTCATCCTATGTCTTGGTAAGTAGATTTTATATCTGCCTTAAGGTCATATGATCAGAAGTTATCATTATCATCATCTTAATTTTAGTGAAAGTTGATATGCCAGCAGTTTTAAGACCACCTGATTTACAGGTACTCGGTTGCATGGTATCCTATTTACCGTATACCAGATGGAAACTTTCGCGCATCTTTTCTAACTTACCATTCGCTTGGACATTTGGTTCGTAGAAGTTCAAATTCTGATTCGCCAATTTTAGATTCTTGCGTAGTTTCTCCAGCTGTAGGTCTTCAAAGTTACAATGCACAGGTATGAATTTTGTTGCTTTAACTTCTAAGTTAAATTGGTCATTTGATTAGATAGAAAAACCTTTGATTTGATTTGGGACAAATTGCAAATGAAATTTTGAATTTTGATACATTTAGAGTCGGTATGTTTGTTTGACTGATTTCTAGATCAATGTTTCTTAGAGGCTATTAGTGCTGTTGGTGTCAGCCGGTTTTACGTATGCATCTTATTAGAATAAACTATTCTGACATATTGGTTCACTCTTGTAATTGAATCTTAAAGTTAATGCTGTGATGTGGCAAAATAGCAAGTTTTCATTGTATATTAGTGTAAACTGTTTTAGGGTTTGCTTAGATGACTTATTCGAGCTTATCTACTGACATAAACTTTGTGAGACTATTTGGAAAAGCTTAAGCTTATGGAAACCATTTATGACATGTCTGTAAACTGTTTCCAACTTATTTCCATAAATTCTCCAGGATACTGTATGAAAACAACTTGTTGCTTACTATACTAAAACAATTTGAGCTTAAGCTTATGGAAACCATTTATGACATGTCTGTAAACTGTTTCCAACTTATTTCCATAAATTCTCCAGGATACCGTATGGAAACAACTTGTTGCTTACTATACTAAAACAATTTGATGTTCTATATAAGCACTTCTATGATAAATGTTTATACTATAAGCGCTTAATTAAGTTGCCTATCCAAATAGGGTCTTACAACAACAGTGTAAGCCCCTTGATTTCTTTTATTAAATCTTCAAATATTTGTGATTGTACGCATGCTATATCCAATATTTTGACACGTCAGTCCACTCTTGTGGAAGAATCTTAAAATTAATAATATAAGAGTTTAAGAGATATGCACCGTTAGTGTAAATTAATTTTACACTGACAACCAATAATAATGATTCAATCTTGTCATATCAAGAAAGTGGGGTGATGTGGCGGAAAACATGATTATATTGGTTGACAGTGTAAAATTATTGTACACTGTCGGTGCATTTTTTTTTTCTCATAATATAAAGTGTGGCAAAAGTATTTAGTTTTCATTGGATGTCAGTGTAAAACTGATTTACATGGAGAATGTATATGCCCTTTAATCTCTTCTGTTACATCTTCAAATATATTGATGATTGTATCGACTTGCCTTGCAATGACACTTGTGTTATATCCTATGAACAGGGCGAATGCTGGTTCCAGCTGAGTCATTCTGCTCTGACAGCCGAAATGATAGGCATAGACCCATCAATATTTCTTAAAGAGCGTTTGAGGACACTTGAAGAAACAGCATCTCTTATGTCTAGAGCTGTTGTCAACAAGGGGAATCAAATCTGCACAAACAGACATCCGGATTATGAATTTTTCTTGTCGAGGCGACGGTATTGAGAGATTTTCGTAAAAGTTTCATAATAAAATAATTATGAGTAGGCCAAACAAGTTACAAATAATTTTTGGCTACATTCAGATAGGACATCACATCACACATCAAATATTTGCATGTGTTTTTTTGGTCCTAGTTGTTGGGAGTTGGACATAAACATCTTTTGTACATAGCTGTGCATTACCTTTTTTTTCTTCCCTTTTTTTTTTTAACTCTCTTACAGTTTTAGCTTAGTTTTGTTCCTTGGTAGAAAGGAATAAGGAATTTGTAGTGCTGATTTTGAGAGATTAGTAGTAATTTCTGAATATTTTGATTCTTGGTTTTCATAGTTTAGAACTTAGTTAATGCTACTAAATGCCAATGCCAAGTTAGTGGATACTTAATTGTCTAATTTTCTTTTCTCCCATTAAGCATTGAATTGAGTCAATATTATTAAACATAGGGGTTAATTCTTTATGGGTCATGTTAACATGGGCACATATTAAAGTATCTAATATATAATTGTTGCATTAGCATGAGTAATTGTTAACATGTGATTACATATGCTTACCACGAGTTCCTTTGTAAGTATTCAGGAACTTGTGAATCTCGTGGTAAGTTCGGCGTTATAACATACAAAGTCTACACATACAAGTACAACCATAATACCTGAATAGTACTATATGCTTCATAGTGCTTATGAGAAGCAAAATGCGGTATCTGAATACTTACAACCAAAAGATAACACCTAGTTCATAAAAAATAAATATAAGAATGTTATGAACTCGGTGCGTAGTACAACCGTAGGCAATATAAGACAAATCCAAGTATAAGTATTAAGTACAGTCATCCCAAATAATCAAAAACTACGCCTAATCGAAATACGAGATATACACCATCACACAAAGAAAGGATATACTGCAATCAGCGGGTCAAAGAAGTCTTAAGATGAACAGCAACAAGGGTGCTCTCCACAAACCAAACAAGAGCTCTCGCAAGGAGCTCGAGCGTGAGATGTCACCTCGTACTCCTTAGGTCTGGAGTCGTCATCTAACTCTCTCGAGACCAAGTCCACACACATGGTCGGAGTTGTAGAGAGAGGTGGAATCACACAACAGCTATTATCCACAGACGGTAGGGAGAGAGATACCAAGCGTGGTACCTTTGGTCCGCCTAAGGGCCCTACCTCTGCAGCAGTCGCTGCACGCTGGAAAGTCTCCTCTAAATGCTTCTAGAGGTGCAGATGGTCCTCCAACTTTGAAAATGCCTGGAGTGGGGACACCCATACCGCCCACTAGTACCTACTCCCTCACTGAGTTGCCCTCCCTGCCACTCCTGCGCCACAAGAGCAGTCCAAAAAGGCCTGAACATCACAAACAAAGGCACGAGGAAAGGAGGTGTCTTTCAGACCACACACCGGTGAATCTGGAGTGTACCATAACTAGTCACAATCACAACTCGCCCATGATAGGAAGCCGTGCTCAGAGTTGGGTCGATGCTCCAAGCACTCAGCTGCATCCTATCAATAAAGTCCCAAGTGATCAATAAAGTCCCTAGTGGTCATCGTCGCCCTCTCGAGCATCGGCTTCAGGTAGTCTCGCATCGTCTATGTGGGAGGAGCTCGTCCATGTATCATTGTAAGGGTCACCAACTAGAACAACATATAACCAAATATGCAAAAGCCAAATACATAATACACGCCAAATACATAATACACGAAAGAAAATTAAACACTTATCATTTTCTTTCTAACGAGCATAATATTTAAATGCACAATAGCCTATTAATGCGGACTCTATATCAGTGTGATCACCCTAACCGAGACTTTCTCACATGCATGAATTATGGAATTTAACCTCTCTACAGAGAGTCGTAGGTCCATCCCCTACTAAACCTCGTAGGGTAGGTGCCACACAGTCTTCTGCGTCAACACAACACCTAGTGCTTAAGTGGGTCCTCTCACATGAATCCACACCCATACACGCAATTATGAAATGCATGAGCATACGATACTCTTATCTATGCTAATGCAACAATTACATACCGTCCAAGCATATGTAATCACAACCACATGTCAATACATATATTCACCAATCATATGTAAGACTTAAGCATGTAAATAACAAAACTCATCTCGAGAATACATAGCAACATACATGCCAAAGAACTCATAATCACATCACAACAACTGTTAGAATAGGAAAATATCTTTTAAGATATGCATTACTTTTATATTTTAGTTTGTTTAGAAAATATCTCAATTATTAGGTTTGGTTATTCTAAGTCCTATAATTAAGCGATTTAGTTTAGATTTAAATATATTCACTTGGTTATAAATACCAAGGTACTATCATACTATTTCGTATGTAAATATTATATGTAAATATTCTACGTAAATATTCTATTTAGTTCATTATTCAATAATATTTTTATATTTCTTATTAGTTTCCACCTATTCTTTCCCCTAAACACCACAAATTCAACATGGTATCAGAGCCATGGTATCCACCTTGAAACAAAATTCCGCTGCAACTTCTTTCCGAGAAAATTAACTCGGTTATTCTTCGCTTTACCTTTTTTTCTTCATATAAACCCTATCCATCATTAGGAATTCTTTTTTTATTTTATTTTGTTTCACCCTTTATGATTCTTGTTTATTGTCTTTGTTTTCTATTCTAACTTTATTCATATGTTACCCTGACATGGAGTCTGCCACTTTTCCATGAATCCTTTACCTTTATCCACCGTTTTTTTCCAGATTGATTGTGTCTCTCTTGGTCTTGTTTTGGTTGTCTAATTTCCCGTTTGTGATGCTTTAATCCGCGGTTCCCGTTTGTGATGCTTTAATCCGCGGTTCCCGTTTGTGATGCTTTAATCCGCGGGTACCGTTTGTGATGCTTTAATCCGCGGGCTTCCCGTTTGTGATGCTTTAATCCACGGGCTTCCCGTTTGTGATGCTTTAATCTGCAGGCTCCGTTTGTGATACTTTGTCCGCGGGTATTTTATATAATTTGATACGAATTCATTGTTTCGGCCGCTGCTCTACTACTTCTTTGGTTGCTGCCCTTCGTTGGCTATGCTATCAATGGATTTAATTTATTTTCAGGGTTAATTTTGTAACAAGCTTAAAGCTTAGTAAGCTTTAGCTTGAGGGGGAGTGTTAGAATAGGAAAATATCTTTTAAGATATGCATTACTTTTATATTTTAGTTTGTTTAGAAAATATCTCAATTATTAGGTTTGGTTATTCTAAGTCCTATAATTAAGCGATTTAGTTTAGATTTAAATATATTCACTTGGTTATAAATAGCAAGGTACTAAGGGGTGTGCAAAATATCCGGTTAGAAGGCCCAAACTCATAACCGAATCCAAATCCGTTTTAAAAAATCCGGATTTTGGTATATGATTATTAACCAAACCATTTTCATCTGGTCGGTTATCCATCCAAATTAAATTTTCGGATTTGGTTTAAATTGGTTATTATATCCTTTTCAAAAAAAAATTTGTCAACAAAAAAACAAACAATTTTTTTTTTTTACAAAACAAACAAATATCCGTTTTTTTTACAAAACAAACAAATATCTTTTTTTTTTACAAAAAAAAAAAAAGAAAAAAGAAATATCCTTTTATTAAAATTAATTCACACACCATCATTGATTCATCATATGCGTGTGATCTCTGCAATTGTGATTTGCGATGAACCCTAAATGTCAAATCTACAATATTCTCTCAAATTGAACCCTAATCGACGATATTCACTTCCAATCGAACCACAATCATTCTCTCAAATTGCTTCCAGATAAAAAAAAAACATAAAACATTTTTAGAAAATAAAAAACCCCTTATCTTTACACTAATAATTTGTATACCCTTATCTCGTTGGAATTGGAAAAAAGAAATCTAGAAGAAGGAATGTGAATGACCTTCTTCACTTTTTTTTTTCCATCTCTTTCAAACACATATGAAAAGCAATTTGCTGCAAAGAATAAAAAAATAAAAGTGTATTTTTTTAGATTTTTAATATGTTTTTCGTCTGCGTAAAAAAAAAAGATCAAATTAACCGTTTATTAATTCAGTTTTAAAAATAACCAGTTTAAAACTGGATTTAAAAATTAACCGCTTTTAAACCGGTTTTATAAAAATATCTGGTTATGTATCCGTATCCAAATTTATAACTGGTTATATAACCGGTTTATAAAAAATAATGGTTATGGTCATGTATCCAAATCCATATATCTGGTTTTGGTTTGGATATAATTTGGTTTGGCAAAATAACCGACCATGCACACTCCTAGGTACTATCATACTATTTCGTATGTAAATATTATATGTAAATATTCTACGTAAATATTCTACGTAAATATTCTATTTAGTTCATTATTCAATAATATTTTTATATTTCTTATTAGTTTCCACCTATTTTTTCCCCTAAACACCACAAATTCAACAACAACAATTACACAAGCATACAATTAACCGATAATTGGTAATAATAGATAAATAAAAGGTGCACTTATCTTGGCTAGCGTTCCAGTTAACGTTTCTACATTCACTTGCATTTAGTATAAAAATATTAGGATAGAGAATTGAGAGAGATAGTATAGTAAGTTGCAATGACAAAATTGTCCAAAGAAATAAATTAAATGTAGATGAATATTATAGAATTTTTGAATGTTGACAATTAAATCCATTTTTAACAACTCAATGACCCGCAACCCAAGTCACCCACTTTGAGAGCATGATTTTGCACACGGGTTGCACACTAACTTTAGTTGTAGAAAAACGATTGACTACGTGAGCACCACAAATAATTGTATTACTCTTGTGAATTGCCTCTGTATTTTTCTTTTGCTTTTTGTTTTGTTCATTGTTGCTCGTAAGGTTGTTGTGGCTCACCATTGTGTTTGATTTGCTAGGATTTATTGCTTAAGGATGTAAGCTTTAAAAAAAGTGATTTTTTTAAAAACAAAATTTAAGATTTTTTGTAGACGTTTTGAAGAAAATCTAAAGCTACTTTGTGTTTGTTTACAATCATAAATTTTTTTAGAAAAAAATAGGAAGTTCCTACACTTAGGTTCTTTAGTTTTAGAAAAATAGATTCTTGAAAAGCTATTAAAAATATCTTTTCATTTTTGAAGTTAAAAATGATTTTTAAAAAAATCTATAACAAATATAAAATAGACTTTTTAAAAAAAAATAGATTTTTTTAAAAAAATCCAAAACATACGCACATATATTTGCAAATACATATCTCTTTTTACTTTCCAATTTAAATATCGCATCTCTCCCACTCAGTATTTCATTAAAAAAATTAAAGAAATAAACTACATTAATAATTTCTGCATCTCACATTTCATATAAAAAAAATATTATTTAAGTTTAATCATAGTTTTGATTTCCTTATTTTTACTCATTCTTTTTTGGTCCTTATATTAAATTTTTGTACTTAAAAATGATGATTTAATACATTTTAAATGACATAGTAGTATATAATATGACGATGTAATTAATTATTTACATTTCATTAATTAAATAATAAAAAGTGAATAATTTCTGAAATTTAAATTGAAGTTTTAAATGAGTTTTTTTTATTTTATAATTTCATGGCTTTTGATCATTCATTATTTTCTGTGACATTATTTATAATATATCGCACTATTTTTAAATATAAATATCAGATAAGGACTAAAATTGAGTGATTTAGAATTTGGGGACTAATTTCATGAATGAAAAAATAAGGGGACGAAAATTGTAATTAAATTTATTATTTAATTGTACTACGATTGACTTATTTGTTTTTATATAGTGTATTCTATACTAGTGCAGCATGTTTAGTTATGCATGATAAAAATTGATTTTATTTAAAAGTTGGTTGAATGTTATTTGATTTATATTTTGATACATTTACGTAAAAATAAATTGAACAATAAATTTCAGTTTAAAAATCGAGTATATATAGACCAAAGGGAACAAATCCTCTATAATTTTTTGCAGTGGAATCTCTACATTTAATACTACTCCTAGTTAGTCAAACATACTAAATGTGAGGAACATTACTGAACACTCTCCAATATAAAATTCATCGGAGAGGATTCTTCCCCATAGACTCAAACGTTAAATATTATAGTTTTATATTAGAATAAATTCTTAAAGTAGAATCAATTCTATTTCATAACAATAAAACATATTAAAATTAATTTTGCACATCTAAAAGCAATACTGAATCTTCCAAAAGAAGAAACAATATGTTTAGCATGCTTTATTTTGACGTCAATATGATAGGATGATGGAGGTTAATAGAGTAAATTAAATAATATTGATATTGTCAATTGTTAGTTCGTTTAGTGCTGATTGACGCTGAACTTGGTAGGGAGAATCGCAATTTAATCTTCCGCAACTGCGATTGAAAGGGGGTTGGAATCACTTGATGTCTGAACTAACCTTCAAATCAGATTAAATTGGTGGTGAAAGCAAATAATAATAATAATAATATTGATATTGAAATTAGACGTGGAATCTATATTTTGGTTGTTTCTTAGTTATTGGGCCTTTAGCCTTTAGGCCTTTCAAGTTTACTATCCACTAGGACTTTAGAGCTGTCAAAATGGGCCGGCCCATATGGGCCGCCCGAATAGCCCGATTTTTTTTTGGACTTGGGCCTTAAAAATCGAGTCCGAATTGACATTCGGGCTTTTCAGCCCGGCCCGACAAAGCCCGCAAAAAATATGGGCCGGCCCGAATGGGCCGCGGGCCGCCCGCAAGCCCGAATAAATTATAATAATTAAAAAAAGTAAATAAGGAAGGATGTTTATAACATTTTTACTTTGGCCACCAATCTAAAAGCCCACACAAACATAATTAGTTAACAACACGGCAGCAACACAACACGGACGTCACACACACACCTTCTAATTCCATCAAACGCGCAGAGAATAAATATGCACTAGTAACACAAATTATATACATGCACTAGTAACGCAAATTATATACATAAAGAAATGAAAATAAGCTAAAAGTAAAAATAATTTATCGTGTCATTAAAATAAATAAGCTAAAAATATAAAACCACGATCGTGAATTATTTCTCTACGTAATTACTCGTACACAGTAACTAGCTTAAATAACTTTACATTAATTCTAACAAATTTCAACCTATTTGTAATTAATTAATTAATGTTGTGAACTCTCTGTAATTTGTTGCATAACAAGTTGCTGGATTTGTCAAATTTATTGGGCACTTAAATTTCTTCTTTTTTCATTACCCTTCATCTATCTAATTTTGCTTTAATTTTTTTTTAAAAAAACCGGGCCGGCCCGAAAGCCCGAGAGCCAGGGCCGGGCTCGGGCCTTGTTTTTGTAGCCCGTTTTGCTATCCGGGCTTTTTAGCCCGGGCCGGGCCGCCCGTTTTGACAGCTCTAGGACTACATATAGAATTTCTTTTTGCACCCTATAAATTTTTTCACACGCCTTATAAGATTATCAAAATACTCTTGTCTTCTATTTAAGTAGCGGAAGTGTGAAATCTTGAAAAGTTCATGTTACGATTGTTTTTTTCTCAAATTTTTCATTTTTATAATGTTCATTGTCCGCTACTTAAGTAGAGGACGTGTAAAATCTTGAAAATTTCATATTACGGATAAGAGGTGTTTTTTTTCTCAAATTTCTCATTTTTATAATGTCTACTACATAAATAGCTGACGTTTAAAATCTTAAAATTTTCATGTGAGGGGTTATTTTTCCCTCAAATTTCTCTTTCTCACAACGTCTACTACTTAAGTAACAGAAGGGTAAAATAGAAAATTAAAAGAGCACGCATAAGTAGGTAGGATGCCAAAAGAAACTCTCCTATATATATATATATATATGGATGAATTCTCTTTAAGTCCCTTAATATACTCTAAGATCCCTCAACATGCTTTGAAAATTTGAAAAAGCCTTAAAGCATATTGAAGGATAAAAAAATCCATCATATATATAGTCATTGAAACACTTTGGAATCAAAAAATGAATTAAGTTTAACTTTTACTCCTTAGCTAGTTTTTATTGTCTTTTATAGTCGTAGCTTAATTTTCTATAGTTGGTTAGATTTAGCTTTTAGAGCTAACATTGTATAGTTGGTTAGATTTTAGCTTTTAGATGGTTTTCACTCTTTAGACCTAACCGACAATATGAATGGTTGAAATCGTGAAAATTATTCATTTTGTCCTAAAATAAACGATATGTGATGGATATTTTCGCAAGTGCACGAAGTATCGCAAGTAATAATAAAATCGATCTTATAAGGATTGAGATTATTCAACAATGGCTAATTGGCTTAACTAGTAAATGTAAAATTAAAGACATTAAAAGGGGGAAGTTTGCATACAAATTGTTGTTTCAAACGAATATAGGAATTTTATCAAACGGTTGGCGGACAATTGAATCTCTTTGGTTCATCTCAAAGTAATGTGTTTAGTGAATCATATTCTATACTCATTAATTACTCAACTAGTTTCATAGATTGAATCAATAAAATGATTAATCCCAATCTCTTGGATACTAATCCTCTCACTTAATCACAATTCTCCAATCTCTTGAATGAATTTGTGTTTAAGTCAGGTTTTCACAAACATTGATTCCTTAATCACAATTAATAATCCTAAATCTCTAAAGTGATTATCAATTGTTCAATCATTCCTAGGTCTATAGCTAATTTTCATTCTCATGATAAATCAACTATCAAATTCATCACACAATTTCGTCAAATTACATTAAGCATTAAGTGCAAAGAATAATCAATAGAAACTAGATCATAATCCTTCATATAGAATTAAGTTCACATGGTTCAAACAAATTACATTGAGAATTCCCTAAAGATTCAATCTAAATATCTAGCAAATCATGGTGAAAAGAGAAATTACATGGAAAAGAAGAGAAGATTTCATCATCACAAGAGGTTTTGGAATGTTTCCACCCTTTGTTTCTTGCTTGAATCCACTTCAATTGAGCTCCAAGAACTTTTTCTTCATCCAAAATTCGTAACCCTTTTCCATTTGAACAAACCTCCTTTTATAGTGCAAGAAAAGGGTCAAAAATGGGCCAAAACAGCTTCCAGTTCGCCTCCCGCGAGATCTGGTTCGCCTACGCGAACTTTTCAGACAGCACAGTTCGCTTGCGCGAGATCTGGTTCGCTTGCGCGAGATCCTACGCGAACGTTCCAGACAGCCCAGTTTGCTTGCGCGAGACCTGATTCGCTTGCGCGAGATCCTACGCGAACTTTCCAGACAGCCCACTAAAAGACGAAAAAACAGCATTTTCAGCTTTTATTCTTTTCCAAGCTACCTTTCATTCTAAGTCTTTTGCACCTCAAATATGATCAAAACCACTTCAAAAAACCTCTAAAACACCATTGAAATGATCTTAGAATGTAGAAATGACAAGATTCATCAATATGTTAGATCATATTTATGTTTATCAATGTACAGCTTTGATTATTAATATTTTTAGTTAACTATTGTTAAAAATTATAAAAATTGTATATTTTGAAAATACTCATAAAGACAAATCAACCAACATCATATATATGAATATTTGCATATATATATTAGTACAAAAATATGGTCAAAATAGATCATATGAATAGTATATTAAATTAAAATAATATCATTTATTTTGAAACGGAGAGAGTATTTAAGAATTATCCTGTATTTGATTAATTTTAGTAAGTGGATTTGTTTCCCAACAAACAAGCAATGCACATTGTCCACTCCATTTGTGAAACACTATTGGATTTGAGGCAATTTAAAATTTAATGGAATCGTGATTATCATCATCATCATTAGATCAAAGTTAAAAACAATGCAATCATCATAAATCGGCTTTTTTACCGTACCACCACTCTTTTAAAATTTATATACCAAACTAACACTACTTTTACATTATGTACCAATCTACCACTCTTTTGCATCGTATATATATTTTTCCATTAAGAAATCGCTGCTAGCAAACACGACTTCTCAACAATGTTTGATTTTTTTCAAAATTTTTACCTGTTCAGAAATCGCTACAACAGGGAACGATTTCAGACATAGAAATAATTTTTTTTTCTTAAAATCTTGTTCAGAAATCGTTAGTTTGAAAAACGATTTCCTAATAGATATATATTGTTTTGCTTTAATTAAGCTTTAGGAAATCGCTACAGGGGAAAACGATTTCTAATCTTGCAATTTTTTTTAATAAATAATAATTAAATGAATTGTTTTGTTGTTTATTTTAATTAATAATTATTAAATAATTTATACTAAAAATTAAAATAGTTGGATTACGTGATTAATAATTAATGAAAATTAAAATAAAATTGGATATTATGTAAAATAGTGCATGATTCTTAAATATAATTTATACTACCCAAATCTAGTGGCTTATTTTTTAGTACATTAGATATGTTGACGGGTCGATTACATTAATTTGATATTTTAGTACATTAGATATTAATAAACAACTTATTTTTTTCCTAAACGCTGGTGGGTCCCACAAGTTGGCGGTTTACGAATACGTGATCCACAACGTGGACCTTGAATTTCTCGCAGACCTTGAATTTCTTGCGGACCTTGAATTTCTTCTGCATTAAGGTCGACATGAACTGTTGAAGAGCTAGTACCCTGTTGGTTAATGTTTGACGGAACGCCAAATGAATACAACCGAAGAGTTGCGGTCTTTGTCGAACTCTCGGACATAACAAAACAAATTGTCTTAACAGACCAAATGCTAATGTAACCGAGGAAACTTGAATGTTATCAAATGTATCAAATAATGTAGTATTAAATTATGTAATAGATTACGCCGTAATGTGTTGAAATATTAAATTAATGTAATTTATAATAAAAAATTTAAATATCCAATTTTATTTCTCTTTTCTATTTAATAATTACAATTATTTAAAAAAATTAATTAAAAAAACAACAAAAAATAATTCATTTTATTATTATTATTATTACTAATTTTTACAAATTGGCGTTATAGAAAAAAAAAGGATTTTCATAAAATAAAAAAAAATAAAAATGTTTTTTGTATAACGATTTCTCAACAATTACTTATTAAAAAAATTTGAATTGATGTTTAGAAATCGTGGCCCCCTATAACGATTTCCTAAAAGCATTTTCAAGAAAATAAAATCATTCATTGTCACTAATCGTTTCCTCCTACAGCGATTTCTAAACTGGTAAAAATTTTGAAAAAAATCTAACTATGTTGAGAAGTCGTGTTTGCTAGTAGCGATTTCTTAAAAGAAAAATTAATGCCATACAAAAGGGTGGTAGTTTGGTACATAATAAAAAGGTAGTGTTAGTTTGGTATTTAACTTATGAAACGGTGGTACAGTAGAAAAAAAGCCACAAATATCAAAATAGACACGTACGACAAAACCTAAGTGTCTTTCATGTCATTATCTGACTTACATAGTTAATAGTTATACACTTTTGGGCAAGTTTATACGACATCATACGTACCGTGCCGGCTATAACAAAATACTTTTTCGGTGCTTTTTATAATAAATAAATAAAAGTTTAATTGTAGTTTTAATCCTCTTATTTTCATTATTTCGTAGAATTAATTCTTTTAGTTTAAAATTTGACAGTTTTGATCTTCTTTATATATATGTTGTTTAAAATATAATGATACAATATTTTTTTTTTAAAAAAATTCTTACTATTTCATTGATATTAGTATTTTCTCATCACTGGATTATATACCACGTCGTTTAAAACATACCACATTATCAATTTATAGTTAAAAATTATGATAGGGGAACCAAAACTGTCGAATATTAAAATAGGACAATCAAAACTGAAAAATAATGAAAATAGGAGGACCAAAACTGCAATTAAACCTAAATAAAATTGAAAATATTTTTTAAACTTTATATAAGAAATGCATGTGGTCAATTTTTAAATATATTAGATATTTAATTTTAGGGTCTTGCAAACGGGAGAGGTTATGGTGCATAAGCTTTTTCCTTATGCACCGTGCATAAATAATAAAAATTACTTGATGCACCCCCCAGATTGCTTAGTACACCCCTCAGATTACTTAGCGCACCCCCCAGATTTCTAGCGCACCCTCTAAATTTCTAATGCACCCCCTAAAAATCTAGGGGGTGTGCTAAGTAATTTGGGGGTGCACTAGAAATCTGGGAGGTGCACTAAGCAATTTTGGGTATTTATGCACGGTGCATAAACATGGCTTATACACCATAACTTATGCCCTTGCAAACATGTGCCCTTAAGAATTTAAAATTTAAAATATGTTTATAAAATGAAAATTTTTCCTACCACCCCTACAATTAACCCTTCACCCCTATATTTTTTTATAGGGTCATGTTAAACAGTGCACCGACGCACTAGTTAAGCATATCCAAAAAAGAAATAAAAAGATAAAACTAATGTTAAAAAGATAACTTTTTACATCTTTAATATATAAATGCACAAATTTCAAAAAAAATATTTCTATGTGCACTATTTAGCATTTTTCTTTTTTATAATATTTCGTTTTATCTTTTGTTTATTATATTATTTTTTTACGATGTTCTTAATTATTATTTTTTGGTACAAAAAAAAGGGCAACGCCCAACGGAGAAAAAAAAATTACGAAACTAAACGAATGTTCCGAGGCATGAAAGCGCCGGAAATGTCATAAAAAAGGAGTTTTGTGATTAGAGTGAAGAATGAATGCGGAAGACAATGGTGGAGATCAAAATTGCTCCTGATACCATGTAAAATCTACTGGTTTATCACCATTGATGTAGAACTCAAAGCTTTAGACATTGCTATAAGCTAGAGGAAGAAGAAGAAGCTTTATTATTGATTACACAAAACTGAAAATTACAATGGTAGTGTCCTTCTATATATACATCATGATGCATTAGCTTGCTTCTAACTAACTATACAGCTGGCAATTCTAACCAACACTAACTACCAAAAAGACATGTAACAAACTAACATAACAAACTATAGAGTAGTTAATAACTGGTAGCTTGTGCTTCAAGTAACTGCAGATTCATTGACTTTTTTTGACTCTGGCTTAGTTTCAACAGTTAGAAGGAGAGATTCTGTTAATTAAATATTTCCACTCAAATTCTCTTGTTGAGTGAAAGCAAAACCGCAGGCACACATAGAATTCATTTTTGTTTTAAACCTTTTATCATTAATTTTTTTATTTCTTGTTTAGTCTTTCATTATATAGAGAGGAAAATCAAAATTATTTTATGTATTTGAATTTGTGTAACTCAACCCACATATCTTGAATGTCTCACGTTTAAATATTGTGGTTAAGTAAACTATGGTTAGAAAGAGAAACCTCATTAAATATTTCCACTAAAATTTTCTTGTTGAGTGATAGCAAAACTGCAAGCTACCACACAACATAACTTGTAAAATAGAGTTCATTTTTGTTTTCCCAACCTTTCATTATTATTTTTTTCTTGTTTAGCCTTTCATTATTGGAGAGAGAGAGAGAGGAAAATCAAAATTATTTTATGTATTGGATTCGATTCACATATTTTAAATGTCTCGCGTTTGAAATTTGAATCTGGTGGTTAAGTAAAATATGGTTAGACTCCATTAATTAAATATTTCCACTCAAATTCTCTTGTTGAGTGATAGCAAAACCGCAGGCACACATATAATTCATTTTTGTTTTAAACCTTTTATCATTAATTTTTTATTTCTTGTTTAGCCATTCATTATAGAGAGAGGAAAATCAAAATTATATTATGTATTTGAATTTGTGTAACTCAACCCACATATCTTGAATGTCTCACGTTTTAATGTTGTGGTTAAGTAAAATATGGTTAGAATGAGAAACCTCATTAAATATTTCCACTAAAATTTTCTTGTTGAGTGATAGCAAAACCGCAAGCTACCACACAACATAACTTTCCTTGTAAAATAGAGTTCATTTTTGTTTTCCCAACCTTTCATTATTATTTTTTTCTTGTTTAGCCTTTCATTATTGGAGAGAGAGAGAGAGAGAGGAAAATCAAAATTATTTTATGTATTGGATTCGATTCACATATTTTAAATGTCTCACGTTTGAAATTTGAATCTTGTGGTTAAGTAAAGATTTTCAATAATATTCTCTTGTCGAGTGATAGCAAAATCGTAAGCACATTATCGTGATAATAAAATATTGATCTCACAGAGATGTGTATCGCCTATATTTTGCAACCCATGTTAATTATTAGCTAACATTAAAAATTAGATTGATGATGAGTTTTGGTTTAGTTGATCTTAGGAAATAGATAACAAATAAATTTAACGCTTAAATGCATTTTTGGCCCCCCAAATTTCTCAATTGTGCAATTTTGGTCCCCTTACTTTTAATTGTGCAAATTTAGTCCCCACATTTAGCCCATTTTGCATTTCATGACCCCTTATACCAATTTTGACCCATTTTAACTTAAAATTTGATGATGTGGCAGTTTTATACTCATGTGTTATTGCTATTGGCCACAGTGGAAAGTGGTGAGAATTCATCAAAAGAAGCAATTCATAATTCATTCACGTCAAAAGAAGCTTCACAATCAAAGTAAAATTGGAAACAATAAATAAAATTTAACCAAATGAACCTGGATTTTGAATCTTGATTGAAGGTTGAACAAAGCTGAAGGATGAATCTCAGCGAAAAACGAATCTGAAACTTGATTGAAGGAAGCAGAACCTGAATATTTGAACGAAGATTAAAATTTCAAAAACCTAATTACCAAATTTCAAAATCATACTAAAATAAGTGAACCTAATTACAAAATTTAACCAAATGAACCTGAATTGTGAAGATTGAATTAGCTGGAGCTTGGAGAAGGTTGAACGAAGGTAGAATCGGAGAATGAATTTGAAGCTTTAAGGTCGATGATGAAGAATGAATCTAGAGCTTGAAGGTGAAATCAGAGTACAAATCTAAAGGTAACGAACTAATTTGAAGATGAATCGAAACAAATCAGAGTACAAATCTGAAGGTTGATGAATTGAACCATCACTCGTTGAACCATCCTGCAATCACTGAATCATATCCTTCTCATCACTGAATCACTCGTTGAAGTTTTGTGAGTGAAAAAAAGAGGGAAGTACTGGAAATAAGGGGAAAATCGATATATGTGTTGCAGTCCACGACAGTTTGCATCAAAAGGTCGCCAACCCTCAATCTAAAATAGCGTTGACGGTTGTTACCAAACTGCTGCTATCTTTATGTCGCAATTCCTCAATTTTTTATAATGGTACCATGATGAATAATATTTGTCCCTTTAGTTCATCAATAGATCTCAGCAAATGGGTTTGGTTATTATGCATAAGCAATCCTTATGCACCATGCATAAGTAACTTAGTGCACCCCCCAAATTACTCGTGCACCCCCCCAAATTACTTGTGCCCCCCCAAATTACTTGTGCACCCCCCAAATTTCTCGCGCACCCCCAAATTTCTCATGCACCCCCCAAATTTCTCATGCACCCCATATGACTTTTGCCCCCCAATTTTTTTTCCCTCCATATTTCTATGCTAAAAAAATGATCGAATCCAATATCTCATGCATACTATCCAAATTTTTCTCAACTAAACTAACCCTAATTGCTTTATATGATTTTTTGCTTTTTGTAGCATGATTTTGTAAAATGGTTATGTGATGTTTTACTTAATAACAATGGTTTCAGTGTATAACATCTTGACACTAATGCCCATATGAAACCATTTATCCAAAATAATGGTTTCAGTGTATAACGCTATGAAACCATTTAACTAGACTAATGGTTTCAGTGTATAACATCTTGAAACCAAATAACAAGACTAATGGTTTCAGTGTATAACGCTATGAAACCATTTAACTAGAATAATGGTTTCAGTGTATAACGCTATGAAACCATTTAACTAGACTAATGGTTTCAGTGTATAACATCTTGAAACCAAATAAAAAGACTAATGGTTTCAGTGTATAACGCTATGAAACCATTTAACTAGAATAATGGTTTCAGTGTATAACGCTATGAAACCTTTTAACTAGACTAATGGTTTCAGTGTATAACAGTATGAACCCATTTAACTAGACAAATGGTTTCAGTGTATAACATCTTGGCACTAATGCTCATTTAACTATAATAATGGTCATAAATTTAAATTTTTAAGACGATATAAAACCAGAGAGAGTGAAGTATCCCCAACCGTTCCAAATAATTCAAAATACCCTAAATAAAATTTTGGGAAAATTTTATTAATACCTGATATTTATAAAAGCATATTTACCTCATTTAATTAATTAAAAATAGTTCCAGGTCTCAGAAAAATACCTAACTGGTCCCAAAATTCCCAGAAAATTATTTCCTATTTTTTTGTAAAAACAATAAAAAAATTTGGAGTCTCCTTCGCACCGCACGCGCCCCCACGCGCCGCCAGTGAGAGTGGGCGTGGAGGCGCGTCACTGTTCATCATCTTCCTCACCCATTTTATGCAGAAACGGGTCGCGACGACCCGGTTCGTCGACCCGGTTCGTTCTCCCTCAATAATCAACGAAACTCGACGTTCTTTATATCGTTTTGATCGTCGTTCGATTTTATGAATGTTTTAGGTATTAGTTTTCGAAATCGGTGATCGAATCGCATATAAAATGTGGCCGAAATTGAGCAAGCAAAAATACAAAATTCTTCAGTTATGGATTATTACACGTGTTGTTTGGATCTGAGGGTGGATATTGACTTATGCACGGTGCATAAAAATTGCCTTATGCATATTAACTTAGGCCTCAGCAAATATCTTTGTTTGTAATTATAATTTATTTTGTTTTATCAACCTTTCGTTATTGTTTTTTATTTCGTATCTATCCTTTTAGAATAGAGGGGACGCGTCTTGAAGGTCTCATCTTTGTATTTTGTAGTTAAATAAAATATGGTTAGAAGGTGAAAACTGTTGTTAAAAGGTAATATAACTCATTTATTAATGAATATTCTTAACAATAGAATCTTATTGGTAATGTAGCGGATGGTATAAAAATAGAATTTTTTAGCGGTTGAGTTGTATAAATATATTTGTGTTCTAAAAGAGTTTGTATTATTTTGTAAGATTGGTATTTTTTGGTAATGGAATGTGACACCAAAATTTAATTATAATCAATTTGCAATGTCATATTTTATTATTTTTTCCCTAAATGATTTAAAAGATTTTTAAAAAAGAAATTGGCAGCTGACCTACCGGGGCTCGGGTAATGTTTTTTTCAGCCTATTTTTCACCCGGGCTTAGCTCAAGCCAATGTAGCCCCCAACCCGTACGTGCCGGCCCGTAACAGGCCAGGTAGGCCGTTTTAACAGCTGCAACAACGTCTAGCTCAAACTCATGTGGAGGTGGGGTGGGACAAGGATATCCGAACCTTGTTGGATATGAGTTTGAGATTCTACTTTTCATCTCCATTTAAAATTTGGATGGATATAGGGATACTTGAATTTTAAAAGTTTGGGTTTGGAGAGAAGAAAAACTGGCCCCCGCCTCTATAACAACCTCTAATTCTGATTGATTTTATTTATGAAAATCAGCTAATTTATTTTTAGAGGCGTCTTATTCTATTTCAAATTAATCGCCACACAATATAAATATAAAGTAGCGGAAATAAAATTTTAACAACCAAATATAGGTCTTAAAATCTGAATTGAAATTACGGAAGCAATTAACATAATTCGATGGTTTTAAATAAAATAACAACTGAGAACTTAAAAGTGAGTTTTTCCCCAAGACTTCTTATACAGAGCGACTCATTATTTGAAAGCAGACAACTTCTAGTGCCATCCTCAAGACTCGAGTGCTAAGGCTGATCATCTACCAGAAAGTCTACGATTGCACATCGTAGGGCCAAACCAAAACGAGGGTGAGATGAATTCACAAAATAATATAGATAACAATGCAATCAGAATAAAACATCAATAGACATCGTCACTCGGACAATCAAACATGTACAAATATTAACAAATAACTCATTAAAACAACAACAACAAAA
Organism: Trifolium repens; assembly: GCA_030408175.1. Lineage (NCBI taxonomy): Eukaryota > Viridiplantae > Streptophyta > Magnoliopsida > Fabales > Fabaceae > Trifolium > Trifolium repens. The sequence goes on from CP125847.1 coordinate 16,183,660, forward strand.
CTCGATACTTAAATTCATATAATTTCTCAAGGTAATTGAAATGCATTCTCAACATAATTCTCAATGTAATTTCCTCAACGTAATGTCTCGACTTATGAGACATTTAAACCAATTACAGTTATCATAACTCAACGTAATTTAATTTCTACTCAATTTAAACTATGACACCAAATATCTCGACGCAAATAAACATCGTCACTTAACGACGGACTCGGTCAACTGTTTTTCCTATGTAATAAAAATATACTCCATTAGTTTCTAGACCCTCACATCCAATTCTTATATGTTGGCTATGGCTAGTCTATATTCTCTATATTAAACCGAAAGTGTGTGCATGTAACTTACTATAACCTGCTATAATCATATGTTCAATTCAAAATTCAGATTCCAACCCTTTATCCAATTTTCCTACATTCCAATACAATTTTGACACTCAGTTAATCAATGAAATGCCTAATTCCATCAATACTATAAAGCAAGTCTGCACATACTTCAAACAACCTTTACCATATTAATAAAATCCCAACATTATGTCTAATATATATATATATATATATATATATATATATATATATATATATATATATATATATATATATATATATATATATATATATAATCTAACAGTTCAACCTAGCACTCTATATCTTAATAAGTTCTATTAGCTAACCCCATGATCAAACGATTTTTGTTTGTCATGCCTCAAGTCACAGGGTCCTGTGATTCGAGTCATGCAGCTTTGGATGTGAAGAAAACCCATTTTGCAAGCCTTGAATCGAGTCAGGATTCCCTCTGACTCAAATCATGTTCAAAAACTAAATTTTTGAAGCCTGACTCGAGTCAGGACTCCCTCTGACTCGAATCATGCTGTGAAAAAGTGTTCAAAACCTCCTTTTTAAGTTTCAATAGATTAGTAATACGCTTAAGAAAATCATAGGACTTCTAATCATATTTTGAGCATTAAAAATACTTAGATTATGTGATTGATAAATTAGAAATCATCGACTTGTAACATTAGAATACCTTAATAAAAATGTAGACAGTTAATCACTGAAATCATGAAAAAAATAAATTCTTACATGTCGTTATTTAGAACTAATGATTGTGGCTAGTGAACACAATTGTTATGTTTCAAATTATGAAGACTTAGCTAATTGTATTGCGAAGGCACCGTTAGTTATGTCCAATGGCAAAGCTAGATTGTTCCTTTGGGGAGGGCCGTGTTTGTAAAAATAATAAATTAATTGATACAAGGTTATGTTGGCCTTCCAAAGGCATACTCACCTCTGGCCATCGTTGAAAATTATAAAATAACTTCAAGGTATCCACAGTTTATGCAAACACCTTTAAGATATAACAAGACTTCTTCAAGATAATACCCCAAAGTGTAAAACTCAATCATTTGCTCTCGTCACTTGAGCTCTATAACTCAATAATGATCTTCTTAGATTATAAATCAATCATGTAGGTCATATTTATCCTTAAAAATATATATTGTTAATTCCCCAACAATAAATAAATTATAACAAATTAAGATTTTATAATATACTTTATTAAATATGCTTCTTTATTATAGGTCTTTGAATTTTGTTGCATTTATTGGATTATATCATTTATCTATCTATATATATATATATATATAGATATATAAAAAGGATACAAATTTTTGGGATAGTTTTTTCATTATTCCTATTTTACCCTTAAAAAATAACTTCCACATAAAAATAGATTTTCAGTTTTTTTATAGTAAAAAAATATTATTTTTTTTCTTTTTAATAACTATCCACAACAAAAAAAGAAGGTTATGTAGTTATCGATTAACTAAGTCCAATAAAAAAAGAGATTAAATAGTTATTTATATTTACACAATAGAGAATATCGATTACAAAAACAAAAACAAAAAAAGAATATCGGTCACACAAACTGCCCGTTTGGCGGCTAGTATCTATTATTATATATAAAAAGGATACAAATTTTTTGGATGGCTTTTTCATTATTCCTATTTTATCCTTAAAAAAAATTATCAAAAAAATTAAATATTTGTATATGTTGAAAAATAACTTCCACATAAAAATAGATTTTCAGTTGTTTTTAGTAAATAAATTTTTTTCTCTTAATAATTAAGCACAACTTCCACATAAAAGTAGGTTTTCAGTTTTTTTATAGTAAAAAAATATATTTTTCTTCTTAATAACTAGCCACAACAAAAAAAGAAGGTTACGTAATTATCAATTAACTAAGTCCAATAAAAAATGAGATTAAATAGTTATTTATATTTGGACAATAAAGAACATCGATCACAAAAACAAAACAAAAAAGAATATCGGTCACACAAACGGGCACGGAAGGCGGCTAGTTAATATAAGAGAAATTAATATAAGAGTAACAATATTATGATAAGGAAAGGAAATAGAAGGTAATAATAGGAAAATAAACGTACCTTGTTTGTCTACACATCTACCATCCAAGCACGTCAGTACTCTAGGAAAAACATATAAGTATTTTAAATAGCAATCCTGATCATGGATACACTCCTCTGTAATGTACAATAAAAATAAGGAAATATAATTAAAATTGATGAAAAAATATGTATAAATTAAACAAAAAATAGTATGAGATTGAGCTCACTTTCACGAAATACTACAATGATAAAAATGGAAACAAAAAGGATAACAATATAAGCAAACTTGAGAGTTTGAGTCATTTTTTTTCACCTTTACATGTAATAAATATAGCTAGACTGGTTTGATCATTTTATATAGTAAAAACTTTTGTTATGTTTACATCAATTAAGCAATTTTTTATGATTATTTTATTGCTATAAGTCATTTTTTAAAACTTGAATAATTATTAAATGTCTCTAATGTACACCGATGAATAATAATTGTCCCTTTAACTCATAGAATATATATTGCAAAATAACTTTGCTTGTAATCATAGAGTTCATTTTTGTTTTACAAACCTTTCATTATTTTTTTTATTATTTTTCTTGTATATCCTTTCATTGTAGAGAGAGGAAAACCAAAATTACTTTATATATTGCAAATATCTCACGTTTGAATCTTGTGGTTAAGTAAAATATGGTTAGAATGAGAGACTCCATTAATTAAATATTTCCGCTCAAATTCTCTTGTTGAGTGATAGCAAAACCGCGTGCACACATAGAATTCATTTTAGTTTTAAACCTTTTATCATTAATTTTTTTATTTCTTGTTTAGCCTTTCATTATAGAGAGAGAGAAAAATCAAAATTATTTTATGTATTTGAATTTGTGTAACTCAACCCAAATATCTTGAATATCTCACATTTAAATGGAGTATTTAGAAATAGAGTATTTAGAAATTAATAAATTCAATAATTAAAAAATAATTAAAGATAGTCATAGAAATATTACTATTAATAGCAATTTTAAAAATAGTAAGCTTTCTCATTAGATGACAAATGAAAAACTTGTCAAAGAATCATCTAACTTTATTATATTCAAATTAATATAATGTATTTCTATTCTATTAACAATATGTTAAAAGGAACTAAAAAAACTTAATTTGTTCTCATCAAGTATGATAATATTTCAAATATTCAATCCTTAAATGTTATTAATAAAAAAAAAATACAAAACAAAAAAATAGTAACAAAAATAATAATTTTAAGTTAAAAGAAATCTACGCATAAAAATAGAAACAGAAACTAATAGTATAAAAAATAGTAATTGAGTTGTTTCCCAGCGACTTTACAAGATTGATGCAAAAAAGTTATATTATTAGCGACAATAATAATTATTGTTGGGATAATTAACTTTTCCCAGCGATAATGTAATTATTGAGAAAAAGACTAACTTATAACAACAACTTTAATTAGTTGTTACTATATGTATATTTTTATCAACAATTTAAATGTCGTTGCAAAAAAGTCGCTGCAAAAAATCTTATTTCTTGTAGTGGAGACTTTGGAGTTCTCTAGGAAGGGTCTCCATTACTTGCAAATCAAAAGAGTTAAAATTCAAACTAAAATTAGCTAGCCAATCGGCTGATCTGTTTCCTTCACGCCATGTATGGTTGATTGGAACTTGCCAATTCATGTTCTCAAGGTCACGAATGTGCCGAATCAAAGTAGGAATATTTCCGTTAGAACCAATCTTGCGGGCATAACCTTTCAAGAAAGTACCATTTTTATCCCAAAGGAGGCCGCCACACCCTGAAAGATTAATTGAGCTTTTATGTGCTCTGTCACAATTGAGTTTGATCCATCCTTCACGAGGACACTTCCAACTAATGTAAATAGTATCGGTACGTTGAGGCCATCCAACCCAGTGTGTTTGCTTGCAGCCACCAATCTTCATAGCCATCTTGAGAATCACTTTAATTGGGTTAATTGGGCGTTGAAATCCCTCTTCAAAGATTCTTTTATTCCTCCACGTCCACAAGTGCCAACATGTTACCATGAAAATATTTTGCCACTCGTTCTTGTTTGCTCCAGTCATCTTGATATTTTAGTTGATGAAGATCCAGTACCTGTAATTCAAAGAAAAGAAATTGGTAATGTGATTAGAAGCCACCAACCGTAACCAAATTTGGGTTGCCTGCACACAATCGCGCAACACATGGATGACTGTTTCGTCTGCATTTCCACAAGCCAGACATGTGGGGGAAATTCCGCTACCCCATCTACTTCTACTATAGTTTGTTAATAGACGCTCATGAGCAGCTATCCACATGAAAGTTTGGATTCTGTGGGGACCCTTCCAACTCCACAAACTTTTCCAATTCCCCTCAATTAGAAGGTTGCTCTCCCGCTGGAGGTTATAACCACTTTGCACAGTAAAATAACGAGTGTTGGTACCGCTCCAACCAATGGAATCCAGATAGGGTTGGGAACAGGCCAGGCCAGGCCAGGCTTTGACAGGCCTGAGCCTGGCCTATGATTTTTTTTTAAGCCTAAGCCTGGCCTACGGCCTATCAAATGTAATTTTTTTAGCCTGGCCTGGGCCTGCTAAAAGCCTGGCCTGGCCTTATAGCCTGTTTATGAGCCTGTTACATAAAATTCTCTATATAGTCTTTTTAAATATATAGGCTAATTAAACATGCCTTAAAGCCTATTTCACATTTAAATTTATATAATTTCTTCAACATTAAGAAAAAGCTAATAAAATGATTAGCACAAGAATTAAAAGCTAATAAAATAACAAATACGATTACGACAAAATCTATTAAGTATGTCATAATACAAATTTTTTGTTAAACACTAATGTTAATCGGTGTAGTTAGCAACAACCAAAATATACACTACAATTTGTCTTTGTAAAAAAAAAAAAACAAATATATTTTGTCTAATAAATATTTTATATTTATATAAATAATATTTATTTTTTATACAAACAAGATGATATAAATAATAATATTATATAAATAATAATTATTAAATATAAACAGGCCGGCCTATCAGGCTTCACAGGCTTTTTTAAAGGCCTAAGCCTGGCCTATTTATATAAACAGGCTTTTTTCAAGGCCTGAGCCTGACATTTTTAATAAACAGGCCAGGCCAGGCCAGGCCTAAGACAGGCCAGGCCGAAGGCCCCTGGAGGCCGCCTGGCCTATTCCCAACCCTAAATCCAGACCATCTGTATCCTTAGGTGCTGAAATAGCCACCAAATCTTTCACAATATCATCAAGAAGATGAGTGGTAAGAAAATTGACATCTCAATCGCCTGACTCCGTCAAAGCATCTTTCACAGTAAGTGTTGTGTTAATAATCTGTTGAGTAGAAAAGTTCATGAGAGTTTGTCCGTTGAGCATCCATTTATCAAGCCAAAAGTTTATTTGTTGACCATCTACCACTTGCCAAACCATGTGACTCCTGAATTGATCCCAAATACCCGCCAAGGCTTTCCACAAAGGGGAGTCATAAGGTTGAGCACTAATAGAAACCCGAAGATCGTTGTTCCTGCCATACTTATTATAAAGAATCTTGCACCAAAGATCATTTGGTATATTAATCATATCCACAATATTTTCATAAAAAATGCTTCATTCATTTGATGTTGGCTTCTAATACCAAGACCTCCATCCTCTTTTGGTAAACAACAAACTTTCCAGGAAATCAAATGAGGTTTGTGAGATTGATCAGTATCGCCCCGCAAGAATCCTCGTTTAATTTTCTCCATCTCGCTACACAAAGTCTTGGGGAGCTTGGCATATTGCATGTGATAATATGGGATGGAACTAAGAACAGACTTGGAAAGGGTGTTGGGTTTTTCTAGAGATAAATTATTAAAACTCTTTTAATATCATACTTTAGAGCGGAATAAACCCGTTAACATGGATCTCGTAAGCACAAAATTTCACTAAAGATTCATGTGTTTACCTCTTGAAGCGTCGAGGAGTTTGATCACAAGCGTTGCACGAACGACAACCGCCTCTACTCAGTCCACACGAACAGAACTTCTCCGATGACCGGTGCTAGCCAATTCCAACGGAGATTCAGAGAGAATAAGGTTTAGAGAACAGCGGCTAGGTTTGTGAATTTGGTTAAGCATCAAAAACTTCACCACAAGGGTTCTGTTTATAGAACCACTTATGTGGTCATCAAGCCAAGCACTTAAATACACGATACCTTACGGTGGACCGCATTTCTCTATTTTCACAAATTAAATAATAAGTCATACTTAATTATTTAATTACTAATAAGTCCTACTTATTATTTTATAAATAAGTCTTACTTATTTATTTCTCTCATTTATCTGTCCTTTGTGTGTGACCCTGTAGGTTCTCGTAACGTTGGCAATAATAATAAATCAACTATTTAATATTATAAACAGTGAGCGGTATCTAGCAACACATCACTGCTACCCAAGTGACGAGAATGTCATGTGATCTGACCAAACCTTTCTGTGATAACGATCATGTATATAATTACCTCTTTGCCCTTTATATCTATATTGAACACAAGGCATAGATCGTGTCACCCTTGTATAGTTCAATATCATGTTTCTTGATCCCAGAATATACTGAGTAACGAATAAGCTCAATATCTCATATTGACTTAGTTCGGCGTGACCACGCATATTGCAGTCATATTCTATCAAGAGGCCTACAGATATCACTCCTGTTATGTAGGAGGGGCAAATTCCATCTAGGTCACTCATGTCCCTCAGTATGATTTGTGGAGTACCCATCAACCGACTTTATAGCCATCCTGTTACGGACAATGTTTGAACGGCAACTAAGCACTCTACTCCACATCTAGGGTCCATAGTGATTTCAGGTCGAAGGGTGCTATACACCGTTATCACTATGAGAATATCTTATGACACCTACATAACAAACTATGTAGTATTCTCATGGTGGGTCAATCCAGTATAAACATTACTCCTAATATTTATACTTATGTAAAGACTTGATATCTCATATCCATAACCCGTGAGATGTGGTTATCAGTCTACTAACATAACAGTCTCTATGTTTTACTATTATCCCAATTCATAGTAAAGCTTGACTACGGATACTTTAAGAATAGCGTCCTTATATTTAATGGAGTCTCACGATTAAGTCACACTTAATGTTCCATTAAATGGACCAACTATTCTAGGGACTTTATTATTTTGGAAAACAAACATAATAAAGAAATGCCTTATCATATATATTAAATATATAATTCAAAGTCACAATACAAAAGCAAATACTATCAAAATAGATTGGCGTTTAGGGCTTACTCCAACAAAGGGTAAGTCTTCCAGCCAAGCTAAGACATTGATGTTTCCAGCCACTCAATTTGTTTTGAATTTTCCTCTAGTGGTCCTTCCTGGGGCAATGTTGGCTCCCAAATATTTACCCAAATTGATAACCGGAGTATACCCCGTGTGCTGTAAAATATCATCCTTAAGTTGTTGGTCAATATTTTAAAAATGTACCAGTAAAAAAGCATAAAATTAATAGTACTAAATGTTTATTAGTCGATTTAATGTTTTAATACTTTTAATTTAGTTAAAAAATTTATATTTCTTATTTGATGCATAAATATTTTAAACAAATTTTTGAAACGGATGGAATATGTATCATCTTAACTTAGGAATCGTAAGCAAAATTGAAGATAGTTTGCTGTGTGTTATGTCGTTTTGTGGTCCATATTTATGTCTGCCTAACTTTATTATTATGACACATTCTTTAAACCTTGTCACTCAATTTGTACTTAAAATAAGCCTTTTCACACAATTTGTTACTTGTACTAATTATAAAAAACTTTTCACACAATTCCTCATTTAGATATTCTTTATGTCTCCACCAAACCGCCTTAAAATTCCACAAGATCATCCACTATATTCTTGCAATATTAGGTGATATGAAATACACTTGTATTATATTTGGAATTGGAACAGCGGGTTTTGTAAAACTCAAAACTCAAGGTGAAACTTACTCCGTCTTTTTATAATTTAAAGTATTTACCCATCAATCAATGAGAACAAATTATATAAATAAATTTGTTGAGAAGGTAAATAAGCAGTTTATAGTTTATAACTTTTAACTTATAAGGTAAAAGCTTTGTTTGATAACGTTTTTCAAAAAAGAATTTATAATTTATTTTATTAGCTTATAGCTTATTTTTCAAACGCTATTTCAAGTAGTTTATGGGCTTATAACTTATAGTTTATCATATTCTCTTCCAATTTTACTACTATCACCTTACTTGAAAAAAATTAAATACTAAGTAAACATATTTTTTTTATGTCATTTCATATTTATAAGCTAGTTCAACCGCTAATTTTACTAAACACTACAAATTCAATCAACTAGCTATTTCGCTATAAGTTAAAAGCTAGCTTATAAGCTGCTATAAGCTCATCCACTATAAGCTAGCTTATCAGGTATCCGCTATTTACCAAACAGTGCCTATGTGGTCTCCATAAATTTGTTGCAAGTTAGTTGTGGAATCCACATACAAATTTACTGATGTGGTTTATGCTCATCTGTTGATGGTAAATATTCTCAAATTATGAAAGAGTAGTTTAGAGAAATCCGAACAAAATTTTGTATCAATTGATGCAACCTAAAAATTAACAAGCGACTTCAAATCTTATCGTATCTTATAATAGTACCTAAAAAGGAGCAAACTAACATGAGATGGTTTAATTGCTACTATTTTTATCAGTACGAATGTTAGTATGTTACACATATTCAATCCATGCTGCATATCTTATTAATGTGTCTTTTATTTAATTTTTTATATGAGTTTATCTATTACTATATAAAAAGGATACAAATTTTTGGGATGATTTTTTCATTATTCCTATTTTACCCTTAAAAAAACTACAAAAAAAAAACTAAATATTTGTATATGTTGAAAAATAACTTCCACATAAAAATAGATTTTCAGTTTTTTTTAGTAAATAATTTTTTTTTTTAATAACGAAGCACAACTTCCACATAAAAGTAGGTTTTCAGTTTTTTTTATAGTAAAAAAAATAATATTTTTTCTTCTTAATGACTAGCCACAACAAAAAATGAGATTAAGTAGTTATCAATTAACTAAGTCCCATAAAAAAGGAGATTAAGTAGTTATTTATATTTGCACAATAGAGAATTTCGAACAATAATTGTAGCCGTGTGCATTTTATTATAATAAATTTTTATTTATTGCAATAATTTATTGAATCTTGATGTTTATGTTTTTTGAAACTTACGTAGTAAGCGTAGTAAGTCTGGCCTTGATAGCATGCCTGCACACAAATTTTCATGATTTCGTTTTGTAGGTGGGGAAATTTACGTTTTTTAAAATTTCGTTTCGTAGGTGGAGAAATTTACGTTTTTTAAAATTTCGTTTCGTATGTGGGAAAATTTACGTTTTTTGAAATTTCGTTCCCTATATATCTGCTATCTGCACCAAATAATTTCAATCAAAATCCTAAACAATTTTTAGCATGCAAATGAGTATCAAAATCAAACAACTGCTACAACTGGGAACAATCAGAAATTACGGATTCAAAACCCAAAATCATGAAATTGTGAAAATTGAGAGAAATCTTACTTGCAACTTCGTTTCCTACGACATGAAATCCCTTACCATGTTACCGAGAATGGAGAAAACAATTTATGTATGATTGATTAAACTGACCGAATGGTTGGATATGATGCTTGTTCAAATCGTCCCCTTTCGAACCCTATAACTCGCCCCTTTCATCTCAATTGATGTTTTATTGAAACTGATCAACGTATTCTCTTTGTTTAGAAATATGGAAGTATTTCGTTTTATGGGAAACGAAATTGAGCGCTTTCAGATCGTACGAAGCGAAGTTAAGCTTTTCGTTGTGTAGAAAACAAAACCATCATTTTTTAAGGGAAAGAAATGACTAAGCCTACGTGTGTTCGCTGTTTTTGGGTTAAAACATTATTTCGTTTACTACGAAGCAAAAAATATATATAGATTTCGTTTTCTAGAAAGCAAATTAACCTGATCTAAAAGTAGGCGTATTTTGGGATTTATGGGGGGCCTAAGAGCATGTAGGGGGCCTGAAAAGCAAAATTCTAATTTATTTATAAACGATGGATGTAGCAATAACCCACGGCCCACGGGTCTTTGTTCAAGAACAATTTGATTATTTGCTATTAAATTTTTTCGAATTATTTACACCTTATATTTACACATCAAATTCAATAGTATTAGACATAAAGAGAAAGTATATTAAATGAAGACAATTATCATTTTATATCATTTTACATGCTTATTTTGTATAGTTGAGTTATTGTTTTTTAATAAAATATGACCAATATATATACCGACTAAACTTATACAATTTAAATGTAAAGAATAAAAGAATTTAGAGTTCGAATTTTTATTGTTGCGTAAATTAAATATATTTTGCGCACTTTGTTGAGATTAATTCTGCGAACTTTGCGGTATTCAAATAGATGACAAATTCTTTCTAAGAGTTCTGACACTGCTGCATGTTAAAATCACGAATTGAACCTATAATTTTAGTTGAGTTAGAAGAGAGTCACACTATCTTATTTAAGTATTCTTGAGTTTTTAGAGTTCAAATTTTGAACCTCAATTTTTTTTTTGTCAAGTAATTTATTGATTACAAATTATACCTTTAAAGTGAATAAGTGAATGACCGGAATTCGAATATCAGCCTTCTATATATAATGTAATGTTTCCAACCAAATGAGCTAAAAGCGCGAGAGTCTTATATTTTCTTTAATGCATTATTGATGGTCAGCACATTTGTTATAGATTTATTTTCTTTAATGTTATAATCATTTTTTTTATTGATATTTGATTCGATTACAATGATACTTATAAATGAAGAAGTCATCTTCTTCCGTAGTGTTAAACTCACTAATGTGATGCGAGACGGTGAGAAAACTATTCATCTTTAAAAATTGGATGATCTATTTTAGAAAACTTTTTAAATTAGATATGATTGATAATATTAATATAAAATGAATCAAGTACCTATATATCAAAAGTAACAGAAAGCAAATAAAAATTGGTGGAGTCTTAAGTGGTGTGATTAAGATGTGTTCCACTATTAAATTATTATCTATCGATAGCGTTAGTACTAGTTTAACTTTTTTTAGTGTTTTAATTTTTAGTAGTATTAAGAAACTCTAAGTCATGACAAAAAAAAAAAGAAACACAAGTCAAGGAAATATAGTTGCTCACACAATTTAATAAGGGGGACTATTTTTTAGTCTAATTGTTGTTTATTTCAGTCCATCTCTTTTTGTACTGTGAACTAATCTACTTACAATATATAAAAAGGAACTACTACTAAAATACTAAATTTATCCAATCAAGTTTAATAATATTGCAGTATTTCTGCCCTTAAATGTAATTTTAACTCTAAACTAAAAATAAAAAGATGCAAATCAAAAATAGTAAGAAAAAAAAGATAAGCATAAAAGAAATATTCCCATAAAAATAGGAAGAAAAAAAAAAGATAAGCATAAAATAAATCTTCCCATAAAAATAGCATCGGAAACCACCTCTAAAAAAAGATATTAATCCAATTTCTTTAACAAAAATGATTTAATTAAAAGAAATTTACACATAAAAATATGAACAAAAATCACTGTAAAAGATACGCTTAAAAAATAGTAATTTTTTTTTTAATGAAAAAATAGTAACTCAATCTTACATATAAAACTTATATATAAAAAATAAAAATAGAATAACCTAATAAAAGAAGATACTTATTTATGAGCTTAAAAATAAAAGAACTGAAAAATAGAAACAAAAACACAATCGACCCGTTTGGATTGACTTATTTATGAGTTTATGCGAAATAACTTATGCAAATAAATAAATTTTTATGTATTATTATAATTTTTTTAAGATAGTTCATGAAAATAATTTATAAAGATATAATTTTTGTTAGTGAAAACTTATAAATTAGCATGTGTAGAAAAAACATATGAATTAACATAAAAGTTTATTTATAAATTATAACCATAAACTATTTTCATAAGTTTAAAAATAAGCCAAATTCAAACAGGCCAAATATATTAAAAGGTATTACTACTAAAAATTCTAATTTGCCCTCGATTAACTGATTTCAAGACTCGACCTTTTTTCGTTTCCGTCTCTCCGAATGTGAGTGCTTCTCTCTGGTGAGAGTCTCTTCTACCCCGTATTCAAAACTTCGGCTACCTACAACTGCGATACCGCGAACAACCATGCACTACAAGAAAACCTTAATTTTTTGACGAAATTAATCTATCAATTAGTGACGGCCTGAGCCGTCTGTAAATTAGTGACGGCCAGGTCCGTCAATAAACACAAAAAGTCGTCACAAACTTTAAAAAAAAAACAAAAATTAAAAAAAATCCGTCAAAGAGTTACTGACGGAAATTTCCGTCACAAAATATTAAGCTACTGACGGAATAATCCGTCACAAACTGGGGACGAAATTACTGACGGACTATTCCGTCACAAAATTTGGACGAAAGTAAAAAAAAATAGCCATTCAGGCTTTGGACAGCGCGCTGCCAGTTTGCAGATTCCAAAACATTTAGTGACGGACGAGGCCGTCAGTAAATGTTTGGTAAGTTTCAAAAACAAATTTCTCCCACGGTAATGTCATTTATGGTTTGCTTCTTCACTATCAATATATTCTTCCATTCCCATTTCATTTCCACAACTCCACCACTACATTTCTTTCTCTACTTCTTCATCCTATATACAATTTCTCCAACATCTCACTAGAAATTTTCAAGTTTTTTTTCTCTAGTTCTTCATCATATATATGATAATTATTTAGTAATCTAGTTCTTCACTATCAATATATTCTTCCATTCCCATTTCATTTCCACAACTCCACCACTACATTTCTTTCTCTACTTCTTCATCCTATATACAATTTCTCCAACATCTCACTAGAAATTTTCAAGTTTTTTTTCTCTAGTTCTTCATCATATAAATGAAATTATTTATATGATAATTAAACAAGTATATGATAATAGTTAGTAATCTGCCATATTTATTCTAAACTACCATATTGTAAAAAAAATTATTACCATATAGTAAAAAAATATCGAGTGAATTATTTAATAAAATATGTTAGTAAATTATTTATTTTAATTTTCGAAGATATTTACTTGTAGGTGAATTAATTTTCGAAAATACCATATTATAAAAATAATATCTAGTGAATTAGTTAAAACTTTGTATGTAATAAAAACTTTGTATGTCACATAGTTAAATTGAAGATATTTTAATTTTTAATTTATTCTAGACTTTAATTTTTATTTAAATATTTAAATAAAAACTATATAATAAAATTAAAAATGATGATATATTATTTTTTATGTAAAAAAAATACGTTTTATACGTTTTTTAAAAATAATTAATAAATTTTTTTTGAAAAATAATTAATAAAACAATTTAAATATTTATTTTTTAAAAAAACTTTGTGACGGATTTTGTGACGACCTAAGCCGTCACTAACTTGGTGTCAGAAATTTGACCGTTCCCACTTTGTGACGACCTGAGCCGTCACAAAGTTTCGTCCCAAAGTTTGTGACGACCTGAGCCATCACTAACTTATCCACGAGCTATTTATTGACGAAATTTGGCCGTCACAAAGTCGTCACTAAATTTTAACTTTGTGACGGATTTTCCTACTTTTTGAGGGCTTTTGGTCGTCAATAAATCCTGTTTTTCTTGTAGTGATGGCAGAACATAACTGACATCACAACGACGGAAACAGAACCAATGAAACCTTCAACGTCGAAAATCTATCTCTGAACGACGAGGAAGACGAATTGGAAATTGCTCTCGATGATGATGTTTCAAAATTGCAGCAATCGTCGTACTGCCTTGTTGGTAGATTTCTAACCAATCGACATGTCAGAGTTAAGATGATGATTGAAAAGATGGGTGATATCTGGCAACCTGGAAAAGGGATGGATGTTGAAGAAGCACAACCAGGACTGTTTGTGTTTCGCTTCTTTCACCCAGTAGACGTGCAACATATCTTAAAACAAGGACCTTGGTCTTTTGATAACCACATGCTAGTGTTGAATACCCTTGCTGAAGATGAAGACCCAAGAGAGGTACAATTAACTAAGGTGCCATTCTGGATACAAGTCCACAATTTACCGGCCGGGTTTATGTCACAAAAGGTTGGAAAGAATATAGCTGACTATATTGGAGAATACCTTGAATATGATGAGAAGAATGACAATTTACCACGGATGAAATATATGAGGATACGTGTTTTAGTGGACGTTTGTAAGACCCAAGATTTCGTTGTATAGTTGGTTTAAGGATTATTAGGGTTTCGATGTGTTCATATGGTGAAACATCGTGTAATTATAGGATTTTTGCTGTAATTGAGTCTGTTTTGTGCTAGTGCACTGTAATTGTACAGACTTTCGTCTTGTAATCCTCTTTTGTGAATAAGAAGGTTGATGTGGATTCAGAATAACGAGATTTGGATTATTCTTGTTTTTGGAAAAACGAGTAGGATTTCACCCGTCGTTGTAAAATCTTACTACGTCTGTTTTAAGTGAGGTTTCAGATGGGAGTTTTATATATCTGCGGGAGTGAGGTTATGTTCTGAGAATAATTTTCTAAGGTATGGAAGAAAATTACAGTCGCGGAAAAAGATTCGACGATAAGTTTTGGAAATGTTTAACGTTAGACGTTCTTTCCGTAGGTTTTATGTTTTTGTGATTTACGTTCGTCGCGACGCGCGAGAGCTGAGTACGTGTCTTGTTTTGGAAGATTTGATTAAATCTTGTGATTATCCATAAAGCAAATTGATCCAATGGCTAGGGTTTAAGCTTGGACTTTTGACTTTGATCCAAGGGTGGATTGGCTATCAAGAGCCTTTGTCATAGTTAGGAGGTTTGGTGACTTTGTGGACTTAGAAAAACATCACAAATCTCTCTTTTCTTTCTCTCTTTCACGTGTGACTCCATTACTTTCTTAACACTTCACCAAATTTTTCATTCCTCACCATTTCAATCCTTTTCAAGCTTTGGAGCTTAGAAGAAAGTTGTAGAGAATCTCTTTCTAAAGGTAACCCTCTCTTCTCATCTCCTGGGTTGGTAGACTTATAGAGTTTAGGAGTTTTTGGGTTTATGTTCTCATGAGGGTTTGTTGGGAAATGTTACTTTACATGGTTCTTGTTCCATGAAAGTTGCTCATGAGGGTTTAGTAAGCATGCTAGGCTTTGTTATTGCAATTTTCCATGAGTTTGTGAGAATCTCATGAGAAAAGTTAGGGTTTTGAAAGTTTAGTGTATTGATCAATAACATGTGGTTAGGTTGTAAGGTTTTGAAAAGAAACGTTGTCTTTGAACCTTTGGGCAAAAGGGAAATGTGTTGTATGGTTTTGTTTTAGAAAATCCGATGAAAAATATTTTGGGGTTTATGAAAATATTTCCTAAGTGTTTTGTGTGGCGATTTTGGGGTCCAAGTGGTTTAAAACTCTTGTGACATGTGGTGTTGCTTTTCGCTTTGAAAACATGTTTGAAAATGACTACCGGTCGGTTGAGGCCCGTAATAAAACTTGTGCTTGGGTTTGGTTTTGATTTTGGAAATGAAAATCAAATAACTTGCACTCGAAGCAACCAACATGCTTTCGGAGATGTATTGCTTGCTTATGAAAATGGTTTGCTTTTGTGCCTTGAAAAGGTGTTGGTAACTAATAGAATCAAACTAGGCTTGGTTGGAAAAAGGTGGTGTGAGTTGCTGTTTTTGCTGTCATGACAGGTGCAACTCGCCGGGCGAGTGTTAACTCGCTGGGGCGAGCGTCACAGGCCATGAACACGCCAGGGCAAGCTCCACAGCGAGTGAGACCTGTCTTCACTGCCTTCACTCGCTGCCAACTCGCCAGGGCGAGCTCTGAGACCTAAAATTTTGGATTCTGATTTCTAAACTTGGTTTTTAACTTTCTAATCCATTTTTATTAATTTATGGAAGTGGCGGGGATTGGAAACGAGTTTTTCGGGTACTCGGAAAGTACGTAACTTGTAACGCAAGAAAACGGTCATTTCACATTTCAAATTTTTTAAGACTTTTGACTATTGTTTTGAGTCCTAAAAATAGTACAAATAACTCATGGTGGTTGATCAATACGATAGTTTTTAGTATGGTATCCGAAAGAGTGGTTTTTCCTTAGGAACCTTTAGGTTTTTGGGGTTTTTGGTTTAGTTTCAATACGATTGGTTGGAAAACAATGTATTGATGGTACGCTGCTTGTTTTAGGAAGCGTGTTGTGTTGTTTGGACGAGTTGTAGTAACCGGAAGCTTGCCGAGGTAAGGGCTCCACTTTATTTCCGTCTTTTAAAACGGTTACGACATGCTTGGTTTTGCTGTTATGCATTTGCTGTGTGCTTTGGTATGTTTGTACTTATGTATTCTCGTTGATGAGAACGTGGTTATAAATGCGTGTGCAATTTACATATGATTAGGACAATGTATGTATGTTGTGATGCTTTGTACATAGGCTTTAGGCTATGTGATTGTTTGCATGAGCATATATGAATGTGTGCGTCGGATAGGACTACGCGGGGATTTTGTCTGTGTGACTATCCTGTATATGCCAAAGAGAATATATGCCATGCATTTCATAGTTGCGTGCCTAGGTGTATGTCTGTGTGACTTTGCCTACGTACCGGGCGTTTGACTGTGTGGCTTCGCCAAATCCTACTGGATTTTATTGAGTTGGTGTTTGTCTGTGTGACTTCACCTGGTGTTTGTCTGTGTGGCTTCACCTGCCCTTTGTGGCTTTTTAGTGCGGGTACGTATATTTCTGTGTGGCTTTGCCTACCCCACGACTCTTCGAGGAGAGGTTAATTTCCGGAAATCATGCATGTGGCGAACCAGTGATTGGTTGTCACACCCATTGTAGAAGTCTGCATTAGGATTGGTGATTTATTTATATAAGCCCGTTGGTGGGAATTACTTTTGAGATTAAGAGCTTTCTCTTGTGTATGTGGAAATTTGCTATGTGTACATCTTTCGCACCGATTATATATATACATACTTTTATTTTGTGGTGACCCTTTCTTTCATTTGCGGGCTCATCCCACCCAGAAGTGGGCTAGGTCGTGGTGACGACGGTGGCTGTTCAAGGCCCCAGTGAGGTGTTGGAGCCTTAGCTTAGTTAGACTATGCGCCGGTGTGGGTTGTACACCGTGCTTTTTGGGTTTAGGCATAGGATTCTAACTTGTTTTGTTGTAAGTATTTGAATACTTAGACTTGGATTGTAATTATTCAGGAATACACTTTGCTTGTCGAAGCACCTTATTGTAAGACCCAAGATTCCACTGTACAGTTTTCCTAAGGAACTTTAGTGTCGGCTAAGTTTTTAGGGCTTTTGGTGAAACGGTTTTGTGAGTATCGTCGCATTAATGAGATTTTTGCTGAAACGGAGCCTGTTTTGTGCTCGTGCGCTGGAAAGGCACAGACTTTCGGGTCGTGGTCCTCTTTTAAGTATGAGGAGATTTCTGTGAAGTCAGAATGACGAGATTTGGATTATTCTTGTTTTTGGAAAAACGAGTAGGATTTTACCCGCTGATGGAAAATCTTACTGCGTCTGTTTTAAGTGAGGTTTCGGATGGAAGTTTCATATATCTGCGTGAGTTAGGATATGTCCTGAGATTAATTTTCTAAGGTATGGAAGAAAATTACAGTCGCGGAAAAAGATTCGGCGATAAGTTTTGGGATGGAAAAACGATAGACGTTCTTTCCGTAGGTTTTCTGTTTTTGTGATTTCCGTCCGTTAGCGAGGCGCGACTCGTATGTGAGGCGTAAGTTTCTCATGAGAAAGAAAATATCTTGTGCGGATAAGCTTGAAATGATCCAATGGCTAGGGTTTAATCTTGTTAGCTTTACACTATTTGATCCAAGGGTGGATTAGGCAACAAGACCATGACTTTTGGTCATTAAAAAGACTTAAGAAAAATCACAATTTCACTCATTTTTCTTCTTGCTTTGCCGTGGCATTTCCACCCTTGTTCTTCATCCAAGAACTTTTCCATTTGTTCACCAAAAGCTTGGATTTTAGGCTTGTTGGATCATAGGACTTGCAAGGATCATCATCTTCTTAAGGTAACTAAGCTTCTTTCCTTTCCTTAGCTAGACAAACTCATGGAATTTGATGATTTGTTAGATTATGTTCTTGGGAGAAAAATTTTGAGAATTTAGTTTCAATTAGTTTTGATTCCATAGTAGTGTTTAAGAGTATTATGTAGGATATATTAGTGAAGCATGTAAGTGATTCTCATGGTGATTTCAAATTTCACAATTTTGTTGATGAGGTTTTGAAGAAAATTCCTTAAAATGATCATATCTTTGAGTGTGTTGTATGATTTTGGTTTTTGAAGTTAGTTTCAAGCTTTGTGACAAAATGGATTGGTGAATATGAAATTAGTTTCGAAAAATGAGAAAAAAATTATTCTCGTGTTCTTGAGCGACTCGAAGAACACAATTTAAAAAAAAATTATTTCGAGTTTCAAAAGGAGTCGGATACACGATCGAATATCATTACGAACTAATGAATGTGGGCTAGGGTTTCAAATGAAAAAAAATGTGTAGGGTTGCCTTTTGCCTCATTTGGCCGTGGCACCCATATAGGGTTCGAGGAATCGAATTTCGAAAATTGTTTAGAGGCAAATAGCTTCCCATGATCATTGTTTAATTGTTTGATTGGTTATGGGATGTTTTGAAAAGAAAATGATCACTTGCCTTAAGAAAAACTTTATTTGAGATTTCTCGAAATTTGCGATTTGACTCTATAATTTCTAAATCGTTTTGATAAGTGCTAGTTAGGTATTATGGGATATTACCATGCTTTTAGAAGTGAAAAATTTTGTGTGGAAGGGTGTTTTGAAAAAAAATGGCCGTGGCCTTTCTTTGTGAGGAGGAAGAAATTCCAAAAAAATTTCTAAGTCCACAATTGTGTGAAAATTGTGTATGTGTTGGATAATCTTAGTTTTGAAGAAAAATGAGTATAGGAAAGGTTGTTAGGAAGAAAAAAAAATGGGTAACTTGTAACGCAAGAAAAATCTGATTTTTTTGTTGAATATTTTTGAAGAGTTTCTCGTTT
Source organism: Trifolium repens (assembly GCA_030408175.1). Lineage (NCBI taxonomy): Eukaryota > Viridiplantae > Streptophyta > Magnoliopsida > Fabales > Fabaceae > Trifolium > Trifolium repens. The sequence goes on from CP125847.1 coordinate 16,203,211, forward strand.
GTTTTCAAATGAGTTTGTTGTGTGAAAATAATTTGTTTAGGGTTGAAAACAATATTGGTTCTTAGTATGCTTTGAAAACAAAATGCATTTCTTATGGCAAAAATAGTGTGTTTGACTTGTGGCGCAAGTAAACTTTTATTTTTGTGAAAATTTTCAAAGAGTTTTTGGGTTGTTTTCAAATGGTTTTAGTATGTGAAAATTGATTGCCTTGGAGTTAGGAATCAAAGTGTTTCTTAGTTTGTTTTGAAACGAAAATATTTTCGCGTAGCGAGAAATAGTGCAATTAACTTCGTGAATTTTTAATCACTATGGGGAGGACTCGAAATCACTATCCGAGAGTTTTAGAAAGTACCTTAAGCCTCTCTAGAACTTAGAGAATGAGTTTCGTTTCAATATGATACGTTGGGAGTATTTTATTGATTGTACGCTACTTAATTTTAGGTAGCGTGAATTGTAGAATTTCGCGAGAAAAGTTAACGGAAGCTTGCCGAGGTAAGGGCTCCACTTTATTTCCGTCTTTAAAACGGTTACGACATGCTTTGTTTTGCTGTGTATGCAATTGCTGTGTGCTTTGGTATGTTTGTATTATGTATTCTCGTGATGAGAAAGTGTTTACAATACTTGCGCTGTTTACATATGATTATGAGAATATATGTATGAACAGGTGGTTGGAATACATATGATGAGAAATGTATGTATGTTGTTATGTTTGGTTTGCATATGCTAGAGAGGTATGTATTCATTGCATTAGCATATATGGGGAAGCGTATGCTCATGCATTTGGTAGTTGCGTGTACGGTGTGGTGATCGGGAGAGCCCACCTTTTTATTCGTAGTGATCGGGAGAGCTACGAGATTTTTTGTTGAGATCGATACGTAGTGATCGGGAGAGCTACGGGGTGCGGTGATCGGGAGAGCCCACTCTAATCCTTGTAGTGATCGGGAGAGCTACAGGATTTTATTGATACTTACGGTAGGGGTGTGGTGATCGGGAGAGCCCACTCTAATCCCTTGTAGTGATCGGGAGAACTACGAGATTTTTATTTAGTTCGATACGTGGTGATCGGGAGAGCCACGGGGTGCGGTGATCGGGAGAGCCCACTCTAATCCTTGTAGTGATCGGGAGAGCTACGGGATTTTATTGATATTGTTAGTAGTGGGTTGGACCTACGACTCTCTGCGGAGAGATTAAATTCCGGAATTTCATGCATGTGGCGAACCAGTGATTGGTTGTCACGCTCATTGTAGAAGTCTGCATTAGGCTTTGTGTGCATTATTTATATAAGCCGTTGGTGGAAATTACTTTGTGTTTAAAAAGCTTTCTATGTTGGTATTTGTATGTTTGGTATTTGTATACTCTCTCGCACCGGTTATATATACACATACTTTTATTTTGTGGTGACCCTTTCTTTCATTTGCGGGCTCATCCCACCCAGATGATGGGTTAGGTCGTGGTGACGACGGTGGCTGTTCCAGGCCCCAGTAAGCGGCTGGAGTTTTAGTTTAGTTAGACTATGCGCCGGTGTGTTTTGTGCACCGTGCTTTTTGGTTAGCATAGGGTTTCTAACCTTGTTCTGTTGTAAGTATTTGAATACTTAGGCTTGGATTGTAATTATTCAGGAATACACTTTGCTTGTCGAAGCACCTTATGGTAATGAGTCTTTTTGTATATTTGAATGCCGGCTCATTGAAAAATATTCTATGCGCACTCTGAGTGTTAGTTGAAAAAAAAAAAAATATACTGCCTTTTCAGGCCTTTGAAAAACGGGCTGTTACACTTATGGTAATGAGTTCTTTTGTATATTTGAATGCCGGCTCATTGAAAAATATTCTATGCGCACTCTGAGTGTTAGTTGAAAAAGAAAAAAAAATATAATGTCTTTTCTGGCCATTGAAAAACGGGTTGTTACAACGTTCGTTTGCCATTAAAAAGAACAAAGAAAATAAAGAAGCCTGGAGGTGAAAGCAAGGTTGTCCAATTCAAATATGAAAGATTGGGAACATTTTGCTATATATGTGGATTAATGGGACACTCCGACTCTCGTTGTCCAAAACTGTTTGAGCTGGGAGATAGTGATGTTAAGCGAGAATGGAACCCGGAGCTGTGAGCAGATATGGGGCGGAAACAAGGGGGAGAATCACGGTGGCTCAGACATGGTGGAGACCCGAATTGGGTGGCTCCGAATCCAATAATAACGTGCAATTATAATGACAACAACCAAGCAGAAGAAAAAAGCAACAATAACAACAACAACAACATAGTCAAGCCGAACGAGGGCATGGGAAAGAATCAGCTAGCAGAAATTTTCCGGACACCACATATTTTATTCCCTAAAAAACCAAAGGATAATAATAATGACAAGGACTGCGAGGAACAAATGGATGAAGATGAGTTGGTGGAACTATTTGTCGAGGGCGACCGTAAAAGATCCAGGAGCCAAGAAACAAAGTCCTATGTACTCCATGGAAAACATGTGCCAAGTGAACAAGCTGAGACACATGAAAAGGTGGAGAACAACAATACAAACAAGAATTTTTTATTGGCCGGCCCTGGCGGGGCCCGCCAGGGATTATGAGTATTATCAGCTGGAATTGCCGGGGCCTGGGCAACCCGAGTGCAATTCCCACCCTACGTGACCTCGTTCGGACGTACCGACCGGACGTTATGTTTCTTTGTGAGACTTTGGTACATGTGAACAAAATAACGGAAATTCGTACTAAACTGGGTTTTGATGCAGCCTTTGCGGTAGACAGAATAGGCAGAAGCGGTGGTCTTGCGCTGTTATGGAGAAATCACATCAATTGTCGCGTCATTAATTATTCTCAGAATTTTATCAATGTGGAAGTCACTTCAGACAAATGGAGTGCTTGGCGCTTTACAGGGTTTTATGGACATCCGGAACATGACAGACGACGAGATTCATGGGACCTCCTTCGTTCTCTGGCTCATGATGTATCCCTTCCATGGTGTGTGATGGGAGATTTTAATGACATGCTATCAACAGAAGACAAGAGAGGAGGCACAGCATAACCACAGTGGCTCATCCGAGGGTTCAGAGAAGCAGTGCAAGATAGCAGGTTAATTCACTTACCGATGGACGGATACCCTTATACATGGACGAAGTGTCGTCGAGCTGTGAATCCTACGGAAGAAAGATTAGACCGCGCTTTGGCTACTCAAAGTTGGCTTGATGAATTCCCTCAATTCAAATTCACTAATGCCATCGCCGACAGGTCGGACCATTCACCAATTCTGCTTACCCTCATTAATAATACTACAGAACACAAAGCTAGAATCTTTAAATTTGAGAATGCTTAGTTGGAGGAGAAAGATATTAATGATGTGGTTAGTGGTGCCTGGAATAGAGAGACTACTGACCCGTTATTATCCAAGATCCAGAGATGCACAGAGGACCTGGAAGCTTGGGGATCACGTCTTAGAACCAGATTTAGACGGGCTATATCTGAATATCGAGAGGAAATGAAACAAAATCAAGACAGCAGTAATGAGCTATGTGTTCAAAAGTATCATGAAGCTAGAGAAAAACTGTGATTAGTTCTCAAACAAGAAGAGGATTATTGGAAGCAAAGATCCAAAACTCACTGGCTTAGAGATGGGGACTCTAATACTAAATTTTTTCATGCCATGGCTTCAGCAAGGAAGAAAAGAAATAAGATTACACAATTGTGCAATAACGAAGGGGTCATGAAACAAGATCAGAAGGAACTGTGCATGATAGCTAAAGATTATTTTGATACATTGTTCCAGCAAGACACTTGTGATGAAGATAATGTATCCTCTCTTGTGCATACATGCGTTACAAATGAGGATAACCAAAGTCTTACTGAAGACTTTACAGTTGACGAATTCAAAGACGCATTGTTCAGCATGCATTTCGATAAGGCACCAGGACCAGATGGTTTAAACCCGGCATTTTACAAAAGATTTTGGGACCTTTGTGGTACCGAAATCTTCCAAACATGCACGCAATGGTTGAAAAGAGGACGATTCCCAGAGAATCTGAATGACACAAATATTGTGTTGATCCCTAAAGTTGAGAATCCTACTTCCATGAAAGATCTTCGACCAATATCCCTTTGCAACGTTCTCTACAAGATAATCTCTAAAGTGCTTGCCAATCGACTGAAGCCTCTCCTTAATAGGTATATCTCTATTGAACAATCTGCTTTCATTGCCGATAGATCTATTCTTGATAATGTTATGATAGCGATGGAAACTATTCATCATATGAAGTGCAAAGTTAAAGGGAAGGTGGGTGAAGTGGCTCTCAAAATCGATATTAGCAAAGCCTATGATAGAGTAAAATGGCAATACCTTATGAAAATTATGTATAAAATGGGGTTCTGTGACAAATGGGTGAAGTGGATTCAGATGTGTTTAGGATCGATCCAGTATTCAGTTATGGTAAATGGGGAGAGCGTTGGACCTATTATGCCAGAGAGAGGCCTTAGACAGGGTGATCCTCTATCACCTTACCTATTTATTCTTTGTGCAGAAGGTCTTACCTCACTCATTAAAAAGTATGAAAACAAAGGCGACATTCATGGAGTGAAAGTGTGCAGAGGAGCTCCTAGCCTCTCACACCTTCTTTTCGCAGATGATTGCTTTCTTTTTTTCAGGGCAGACATTAGAGAAGCTCAGTGCATGAAGAGAATTCTAAATGATTATGAGAAGGCGTCGGGACAAGCAATAAACTACTCAAAATCTGAGGTATAATTCAGCAGGAACACTCCCAATGACATCAAAGGAACTGTCTCTGAGATCCTCGGAGTAACTGAAGTTATGGGAACAGGTAGATATCTTGGTATGCCATCCATGATAGGGCGCAACAAAAAGGCACTGTTTGGTTATCTTAAAGACAGGATGTGGAAGAAAATTCAAAGTTGGTCAGGTAAACATCTATCAAAGGCTGGAAGAGAAGTGTTAGTAAAATCTGTTGCACAAGCCATACCTTCATATTGCATGAGTTCTCTTCTCCTACCGGAATCATTAGGTGAGGAATTGGAAAAAATGATTAACTCGTTCTGGTGGGGATCGAACAAGTCAACAGGAAGGGGAATTAATTGGTTGCGCTGGGAGAAATTAGCCATGAGAAAAGAATATGGGGGAATGGGTTTTCGACATCTGTATGGCTTCAATTTGGCGATGCTAGGGAAGCAAGGTTGGAAATTACTAACCAACCATGATACTACTTTATCTAGAGTCTTCAAAGCTAAATACTATCTGAAAGAGGGATTTCTTGATGCAAAATTGGGTCATAACCCAAGCTATGTATGGCGTAGTATCCACGCTTCTCAGGTAATCGTCAGACGAGGACTACGATGGCGGGTGGGAAATGGTACGAATATCAATGTATGGAGAGATCCATGGCTTCGGAACAATCAACCGTATATAACGACCACGATGACAGAAGAAAAGGAAAATATGAAGGTATCAGATCTCACTGACCATAACACTAGCACATGGAACCATGAGGTAATATACCAAACTTTCAACGCACGTGACAGCTCTGAAATACTCAAATTACCACTGAACCTAACCCAAAGTCCTGATGTACCGATCTGGAACCTGAGTAAGAGTGGAATATATTCAGTACGCTCAGCCTATTTCCATCTTATGGAAGTCGTTATAGACAACAACCACCTCAAGGTAGAAGGCCATTGGCAACGACTATGGAAGTTGCAAGTTCCAAATAAGATAAAAATATTTTTGTGGCGAGTGCTCAGAGGATGTCTGCCGGTACGGGGAAGGTTGGTTCTAAAGGGAGTGCAATGCAATAATATATGTCCTTGTTGTGACACAAACGAGGAAAATGAATGGCATTGCTTCTTTGGTTGTATGGCTGCAGAAGAGGTATGGAAGAATACAGAATTATGGTCGTTGGTGCACAATCTCATATTGAATGCAACAGGATTTGTCCCGATGGTTTTCGAGATGATTGAAAAGTTTGACAACAACACCATGTCAAAAATAGCAATGCTTCTCTGGACACTATGGTGGAGGAGAAATAACAAATGTTGGAATGAAAAGCTGCCGACAATTGTTGAAGTGATTAGAAGATCACAAGAGACATTGCAGGATTGGCAACTAGCACAACAACAACGTAGCAGAGGTCGTGGTGTCAGCATCGCAACAACGATACATAAATGGCTTAAACCAACTTCAGGATCCTTCAAATGTAACGTGGATACAACTTGCTATGTGGAAGACAACAACTATTGCGTAGGGGCGTGCATCAGAGATCATAATGGTCGTTTTGTGCAAGCCTTTGCGAAGAAACTTGAGGGCACACCGAGCATTGCAGAAGCAGAAGCAATGGGAGTATTAGAAGTACTTCGATGGATTCGCAATACTCGCTTTGGCGTGATTCAGATCGAAACGGATTGTCTACAAGTGGTGCAGGAACTTAATAGTAAAAGAAGGAATGATACCGAGTTTGGCAGTATCATAGATGAATGTAGGAGGTTATTAGTTTTAAATCTGAACTGTAAGGTCAGTCATGTCCGAAGACAAGCAAATCGAGTGGCTCATGAATTAGCTCAGGCAACTCGCTTTACCGCTAGTCCCCAAATGTTTAATTATTGTCCACCTTGTATTGAACTTATTATTATGAATGAAATGCATTAAGTTTTCTTTTGTCAAAAAAAAAAAAGAAATAAAAATAGTTTGTTTAAAGGAAAAAAAAAAAAAGAAATTCATATTCATTATTAAAAAGTAAAAACAGATTTGATTATTTTTATATTTTTTGGGAATAATATTTTATTTTTTTTCTCAACAGATTCCATTATTAGAAAAATGACGGCAATTTTTGTAATGATTATCCCCTAGCCCAGATTCCTTTTTTTTTTTGACAAATATTTTGTTTTTCTTTTCTTTTGGTATTTTGTCTTTTAATTTAATTAATAAATGATAAAAAATTATAGGAAAAAAATTAATCATTAAATATCCCAAGAATATTTTTTTGAAAAGATTATAAAATGTTCGTAAAATTATATTGGTATCAAAATCTTGGATGTGGATTAAGGGTCGTTGCGGCCGTAAATTTTGTATTTCTTTTTTGAGTTGGTATCTTACTCTATAGCCTGTTTTTCCAAAGCATATACCTCTGAATTGTAAGAGATTGAATATTTTATTTTGCTTATAAAAAAAATTGCATCAAAATCAAGTACCCAATATTTTATTTAATTCTAAAGTCCATTCTATATTTCACACTCACCCCAACTTGTGATCACATTCACATGTTCTCTTTGGTCGTATCTGTATAACAAGATCCCACAAGGCTACGACGATGTTGATGTTGATGTTGATGCCTATCTATAAATAAATTAAATAATGATGTATATAATGTTTGGTATTACGGTAGTCGATAAATATGCCAGAATTACGGTAATTCACTGTGATTTTTTAAAAGCTACAAAGTATAGCTTCTACAAAATCATGATAAGTCACCGTAATTTTGATACATTCATCATGATACCAAACATAGATAATTTAATCAATATGCATATTTAGTATAAAAATTAAGTATCAATTAGTTATAAATCATCATTATTTTGAAGAATCATAAATCATCTTTTTTTTTGACAAAAAATCATAAATCATCTTGTATTTGACTTTTAAATTATTTTAAAAAAAATTAAAATATCTTTTCATTTTTAGTATAAAAATTACTTTTTTAACAAAGTAACTTTTTAAAATAGTCACAAAAATATACCAAACATCAAATTATTTAATTTTCTTCTCAAATAATCTTAAGTAATTGCATTCTTAAATTCATATAATTTGTTCTGGTCAAATAATCTAATAGCGAGAAATCACAATCCAACATTTCAAACATATTTGAAGCTATCAATTGAATTATACTTATAATTATTTTTTAGGTAAACCATCATTTTGGTCCTTCAAAATGTATCTCGTTATCATATTTGTCCTTAAATATGTCGAAATTGCAATTAGGTTTAAAAATATCTCTTTTATTAATTAATTTGGTCCTCAAATATATTTTCAAGTACTCTTGCGGCCTTAAATATAAACAAAATTTTACTTTTTAGATTCATTAGATAACTAATGTATTTGGTCTATAATTAAGATCAAATACATTAATTATCCAATAAATCTAAAAAGTTGAAATTTACTTATAATAAGACCGAAAAGAGTAGTCAATTGTATCTTCAAATGTGTTTTTCATTATTCAATTTAATCCAATAGCAAGTTACATTTCCAAGAAATGGTTTGCTGTTATATATCAGATTCCTCTATATATTTTTTTAAGGATATAATCTCTCCTCTTTTTTCAAAAGATCGTTGACTTTTTAGATTTATGTATTAAGTCTATAATATAGACTAAATACATCAATTATCCAATAAATTTTAAAAACTAATCGTACTCCCTTCAATTTTTAATATAAAAAAAATTTTACTTTTTAAATTTATTGAAAATCTAATGTATCTAGTCAATAATATAGACTAAATACATTAGATTTTCAATGAATTTTAAAAATAAAATTTCTCTTATATTAAGGACCGAAATATCGAATAAAAATAATGACAAAGTACATTGCCGGATGCAGGATCAAGACTAGAGTGACTAAATAATAATAATTTCAACATCACTTTGGAAATAAAGGTAAACACCAACTTTAACCAAAGTACTGTATACTACAACTAGTACTATATAAACAGTTTCATAATCCTTATAGAATCCAAATCTTCATAGGATCTAAAAAACATGGCACAACATGAAAATGAGGATAGGGTAGTTGACGATGGTTTTGAAGTTGAACATGATGATGAACAACAACAAAAATTGGAACAACAACAAAAGGGTACAAGGTTGTTGAAAGAAGAAGAAGCTTCTGTTGAGAAAGTTTTTAAGCACTTATTGGTTCCATCATGGAGGAATCAATTAACTTTCAGAGCTTTTATTGTTAGTTTTTTTCTAAGCATACTATTCAGTTTCATTGTCATGAAACTTAATCTCACTACTGGGATTATTCCTTCACTTAATGTCTCTGCTGGTCTTTTGGGATTTTTCTTTGTCAAAACTTGGACTAAGTTTTTGGAAAAATCTGATATGTTGAGACAACCTTTTACAAGACAAGAGAATACTGTTATTCAGACTTGTGTTGTTGCTTCATCTGGAATTGCTTTTAGTGGTAACACTTCTTTTATTTTATTCTCTTCAATTTATGAATCTGTCCCTATTATTACAATGATATGATATATATGTAATGTTCTTTAGGTTGTTAATTGTGATTTGTGATTGTGACCCTAGTTTTAGTTATGTGTTGAATTTTGATGTGTGTTTTTATTTTTTTTTGTATTAATCGTCCGGTTATCTGGAGAGGGACTCTGGTAATCTCGATTTTGGCAGTGAAATAAGTAAAGTCTGGTTGAGAATTGTTGTAGTCTGGATTTGAATTTGGGTTCTCCTGAACGATTTGTTCTAATCACTTGGTTCATGTGTGATTGATTTTGATAGCATGTTTTTAAGGTTTGAAATTGATAAGGAAAAGCCACATTTTTGGCACAATTTTTTTAGATTTTAGAGTATGCTAATTTGTTAGGGGATAATGATTTGAGATAAGAGGGATTTCTAGTGTTGAATTTGGCTATTATTATAATCTAATTCCTTAACGAAAATCTAAGGGTATGTTTGGTTTAGCTTATTCAAGATTGTTTACTTGCATAAGCACTTATGACACTGTTTGAAAGAGTTTATGAAAACAACTTATGACATGTTCAGGATAGCTTATGAACAGTTTATAGTTTATATGAACATAGTTTGACCTTATTTTATCTTTTGTTATAGAAATAGATTATACATAAGCACTTATATGATAAACGCTTAATTAATTTGTTTGTCCAAATAGGGTCTAAATAATTTTCTGATTGTTATCTTGTCCATATCAACTAGTCAAATTATTATTCACTATGTTTGTGCTTATGGTGGACAATTAATTGCAATCTTTTGTTATCAAAACCTTTCACTGTCTTGTGGAATATATGACCCTTGGAATAGCAACAGGAAAGGAAGCTTCAAAGTCATCAGTTTTTTTTTCCACACACACTGAAAGATACAGCTTTTTCTTTATTTTCACGTTTCAAAATTCAACTAACTCTAAAAATAAATGTGGGAATGTATTTATTAGACCAAATTATGGGAGATTTAATTTTGCTAAAATATGATTAGCGCAGGAAGTGTAGAAGTCAATTTATACTTCTTTTTTAGCTCTAATAATTAGAAATTTAGAATTACTGTTTATATGTAATTAACATATGATTCCGCATATCTATAGAGATGTCAACGCGGCAGAGCGCGGAATACCCCGGCCCTCCATAGTTCTCCTTTTCCCACAAGAACTTTTTCTTCCATGTGCTCATCCCTATGAGTGTCCCCACAGATCTCCGCGGAGATCACATAAACATATAAATAGAAAATTTTATACTATTTTAACGATTTATTGTTTGATAGTCGTACTCTTAACCGAGCAAGGTTTAACTATGGACAATAGAACGGAGTCTAGGCTTAAAATCTCAGAAGTTCAACTAATGAAATCGGAGTGTAATGATAAACTGGTCAAATGTCTGAAAAAGAGGGAAGAAATCTAAATTGAACTAGAAATAATGCTAGATGTAGACTTACCAACGAATCTTCTTATAGTATCGTTTAATTTTAACTCGGAAATAACAGTGTCCTTGTAATCTTCTCGAGGAAATGGACCCGCAGGGTAGGGGACATGATCACGTCCTCGTCCCAGAACTGTCTTATGTGGGAATTTCTTTCGCACTTCCACGGAAAAAAATTCCCATGCAGCTCCAAATGGAGTATCCCCCCGCGGGAATTACACTTAAGTGAAAATTGACAACCCTACATGTGTATCACTCCGTGAATCGGTAGATAAATTTTCTGACAATATATTGTATATTTGTGAAAGGAAACCAAATCTTGTTATAATCTAGGAACATTTATGTTTGTTGATATCAATCCTCATTGTCCCAATTTGATGAAATTTTTTTGATACTTTCTTGTATGAACAGGAGGATTTGGGAGTTACCTCTTTGGAATGAGTGAACATGTAGCTGATCAATCCAAAGACACAAGTGATTTTAAGGATCCAAAATTGGGATGGATAATTGCTTTTCTCTTTGTTGTTAGCTTTTTGGGACTCTTCTCAGTTGTACCTCTTAGAAAGGTATGCCACATTCTTGAAATATTGATATTGCATAGCATTTCAATTTTTCATAATAATTTTTTCTTTTTCCTTTTTTATATATCTAGCACAAACACGTCAAATTGAGGACGTGTTTAGTATTTGACACATATCACTGTCAAACACAGACACGACACCGGCATATGTGATTTTATAGATTTGGATTTCCTGCACGCTGTAGTCTCACGAAATAAACACATCAGTGCTCGTTGGATCAAGATCAAACATTTCAAATTTCAATGCAGAATTTTATTTTAAAAACAAACAAACTTAACTACTGATCCAAAGACCACCGATGTACTAACCGTGTGAATTGTGTGGATTGCTGAATGCAGACAATCTGAATCCTATATTCAATTGCTTGCATTTTTTCCAAATTATTACAGGTATTGACGTGTCAGTTTCATGTCTGTGTTTGTGTTTGTGTCCATGTTTCATAATGACTCTTCGGTAACTATTATAGGTAACCTTGATTAAATATTGCTTATGTTGTTGGGTGTAGATTATGGTTATTGACTTCAAATTGACTTATCCAAGTGGTACTGCAACTGCTCATCTCATCAACAGCTTCCACACTCCTCAAGGAGCCAAACTAGCAAAGTAACCACTTTATCATACTCAATGTTGCTATAAGTGACTTCATTATATGTTAGACTTTTCAATTAATTTTTTATTTTTTTATTTCTACTTTTTCAGGAAGCAAGTGAAATTGTTGGGAAAATTCTTCAGTTTGAGTTTCTTATGGGGTTTCTTTCAATGGTTCTATACAGCTTCTGATGGGTGTGGATTTCAAGCCTTTCCTTCATTAGGGCTCGAAGCATATGATAACAGGTGTGTTGTCATATCTACATCATTTTAAATAAAATTATTCAACTTGAGATGAAAACATGCATAATCTATACCAATATATAAAGGAGATATCAACTTTTGGTGTGTATTTTTCTTTCCAAATTTATCCTTCATTTAAACTATTTAAAAAGCAGACAAACGGCCATGTCTGCGTTACAGGGTCCGTAAGTCCTAGCTCAACTAACAATGCCGATACTGTTAGGTTGAACGCCTTCACAATGTGTGAGTTTAAGTGGTATTTGCCACTTCGTCTACAAACCCAAAATAAATAAATATAGGATCAGAATTCCCTGCTGTAGTGGAATCCGCCATTTACACATGGTAGACAATCTCTGTTGTTAATTTGAGATTAGACTAATCAAATCACATATTCACAAAATCAGTTTTAAACAATCGCGTTCATTGATTTAGATCAGATGGTTGAAAACAATAACTCCATAGGCAGTCTGTTTCTATAGATATACTAGCAGCAAGATACTTCAAATTAGTCTCATTCGAATTTAGGGTATTAGTTAATCTAACTTTGTTTATTTGCAGGTTTTACTTTGATTTTTCAGCACTCTATATCGGCGTGGGAATGATTTGTCCATATATCATAAATATATCAGTGCTCCTTGGAGGAATTCTTTCGTGGGGACTAATGTGGCCTCTCATAAAAACAAGAGAGGGTCATTGGTACAAAGCGGGCCTTGGTGACAGCAGTCTTGAAGGAATCCAAGGTTATAGGGTAAGTTTCCTGATGCGCACCTCTGGTGCCACTATATTTTGCATGAGAAATGATATTTTGATACACAAATTTGACTTCAAATTTTAACAATTTAAATGGCTAACATAATTAATATCATGTAAGTGTATATTTGAACACAATTTGTGGCTAATGAATATCATGTATATTTTTGAAAGCCTGGAAATCATGTATATTTGAACACAATTTGGATGGTTAATGGATAAATATATATTTGCACACTTGAAAATCGTGGTTAATGAATATCATGTATATTTGAACATTATTTGGGTGGTTAATGGATATATCTATATTTGAACTCTTGAAACTTTTTGTTTACAGTTTCAGTTGATGATTAATGAGTTGTGACATCTTGTTTTGTCATTAACCATCCATTGAATGCTGTATTAATTAACCATCTAATTTGATGCTAAATTTTGTTGTCAATTTCGTGCGTAAAAATAACGACTCATTTTGAATACATTTTAAGGTCTACAGCAATTTACTTGTTTTACCTTACACCGTTGAGTTTTTCAGGTATTTATAGCCATAGCAATGATCATTGGAGATGGTTTATATAACTTTGTTAAGGTGCTGTCTCATACCTTATTGGGTTTGTATAATCAAATCGGAAACAAACGAAGAGGGAACACTCTGCCTGTTGCAGATCAAGACTCTTCCTCAAGTCCTGAGCTATCTTATGATGATCAGCGCCGAAAGACACTCTTTCTTAAAGATCAAATTCCTACATGGTTTGCAATTGGAGGATATGTTGCTATTGCAGCAGTCTCTACAGCAACTTTGCCACACATCTTCCATCAACTAAAATGGTATTACATACTTGTTATATACCTAATTGCTCCAACCTTGGCATTTTGCAATGCTTATGGTTGCGGACTAACAGATTGGTCCCTAGCATCAACCTACGGAAAACTAGCCATCTTCACAATCGGCGCATGGGCCGGTGCATCACATGGTGGAGTTCTAGCTAGTCTAGCAGCCTGCGGAGTCATGATGAACATCGTTTCGACAGCATCTGACTTAATGCAAGATTTCAAAACCGGTTACCTTACCTTGGCTTCGCCGCGATCCATGTTTGTGAGCCAAATAATCGGCACAGCAATGGGATGTGTGATTTCTCCTTGTGTGTTTTGGATTTTCTACAAAGCATTTCCTGACCTAGGTACACCTAAAAGTCAATACCCTGCACCATATGCCATTGTGTACCGCAACATGGCGATACTTGGAGTACAAGGCTTTGATTCTTTACCGGATAATTGTCTCAAGCTTTGTTATATATTCTTTGCCGCAGCAATTGCAGTAAACTTGATCAAGGATTTGGTTGGTAAGGTAGGGAGATTCATACCACTTCCAATGGCTATGGCAATACCTTTCTATTTAGGACCATACTTTGCCATTGACATGTGTGTTGGAAGTTTGATATTGTTTATTTGGGAAAAGGTTAACAAGGCTAAAGCCGATGCTTTTGCACCTGCTGTTGCTTCTGGTTTGATATGCGGTGATGGAATATGGACTTTGCCTGCTTCAATACTTGCTCTTTTTGGAGTTAAGCCACCCATTTGCATGAAGTTCTTGTCAAGGGCTACAAACTCTAGGGTTGATACTTTCTTAGGGAATTAAGGTCAAGTTTGAAAATTTGCTGCTGAAATGTAAATCTGTCAAATATTACTTTAAGTTTGCAATTCTAAACTTTAGGAAGTAATATAATTGAATACAGCAAAGAAAAGGTTATTATATTTGTTGAATGTTATATCAGAGATATTACAAAGAAATATGTCTGCATGATTTTATTGTTATTTTGGGGTTCCCGATGAAGCCATGATACTAAAAAACGAGTGAAATATTTGTGTCGGATACATACTGGATATCGTTACTAAAGTATTCATAGATATGTATCTCAGAAGTATTCGATTTTTTTACAAAAAAATATGGTTATTGGATATGTTTGGGATACATCATGGATGCATGGCTCATTGCATTACTAGATATGTTTTTTGAAAGAAAATAAATGATCTCTCCCTCCTAAACAAAGAGAAACTCCATAATTATATTTTTTGTAATTATGAAGATAAGAAGAATGATAACAAGTATACATTAACGGGGAATGATCAATACATGTCTTTTCATTATAGTTTTAAATTAATAAGAAAATGTCTCTTTCTTTATAAAATTATTTTCTATATCTAAGTTTTTTGTTCAAAAAGTTGTTGCCATATCTATGTCGTAACGTATCATATCTATGTAGTATGTTATACCAAATAGAAGGATATTATATGCTTGCATTTTTTGATTGCCATTTGGGGTTCCCTAAAGCATCTCCATATTATCGAATTTGAAGTGAAGCACAAAAGTGCATTAAGCAAAATTCTCACGATCTTGTATCAGTTATGTAATAAATATTAGTATCATTTTATAAGCTTTATAGATTGACTTGTTAATGTGATAATTTACTTACGTCAGAGTAAGGTCTTAATGTGATCAAGAGAGAGCTTGTAAGTACAATTACCAATTAAGTTTTTAACCTAGAAAAATTATACAAGACATAATATATAAACTAAATCCTAAATTAAATCACCAATTTTTATATAAATTTTATATTTTCCGTGCAAAAACATAGATATTATATTGTTCCTCAAGTTAATAGAATAACATAGACCTAAAGTGTAATTGGACCGGTTTGGATTGGTTTTGAGTAAATCCGATATTCGAACCAATGAATTCTCGATTGGTTCGGTTTTGTTCGATTTTTAGTATTTTTCAAAAATGAATCTGAACCAAATTCATCGGTTTGGTTCGGATACTTTAATCGGTTTTTTCCGATGTATTTCATGCTATTATGTTTTTTCTAATTTTTTTTTTTCATAAGCTCATCAAATACAAAATACAATTATTTTCCCATAAGTTCATCAAATACATATACAAAATACAATTTTTTTCGCTTAAGTTCATCAAATACATAATACAATTATACAACCATATTGAAATTAAGTTTATAAATTCATCAAATACAAAATACAACCATATTGAAATTAAGTTTATAAGTTCTTCAAATAATAAAGTACAATAAAAATAAAACTTCAAGTCTATTCCCACTTAAATCGAAAAAGAAAGAAAAAAAACAATGCTTGAGAAGTTATCGTTCTGAGGGTTTGAGATGAGAGCAGCAGTGTGACGTGAGAGTGTTGTTTGCGTAGTGTTGAGAGCAGCTTTACGGTGAGGGTCAGGTGAGATGAGAGCAGCGTTTCTGGGTTTGCGTTTGCGGCTGTGAGTGTTTATAAGTTTGCGTTTTTAAATTAGAGTTTATAAGTAAGACATATTTTATTTTATTTTTTAGAAGTTGTTGGGTCAGTTGTAGTTTTTGATGAATATGAGCTACCTAAAAAAATAATTTAACATATATATTATATATTGGTTTGGTTTGGTTTGTCCATTGGATTTGAAAATTGAAACCGAGAACCGAACCAAACCACTTCGATTTTCTATTGGTTCGGTTCGTTGATCCGAACCATAAAATTCGGTTTTTTTCCAATTTGGATTGGTTTGGATCATCGATTCCATTGGATTTTTCTGATCCGCTTACACCCCTACATGACCTCAAAACTCTTTCATTTAAAATAACTTTTACTATTTTTAATAAAGTAAAATTCTTTTTAAAAATTGAAAGAAAATAATCACTTTTCTAAAAGCTAAAACAAACTCACCCTGTTTCCAATACTCTGTTCAGAAATGCAGTTGAAGTAGAGGCAGCGGTGGGGATACGCCGGAGATGACGTGCGGGCGGTGGAGTAAAGGAATGCATCGCCGCCGGCATCATGTGGCTTCAAGTCCTTTTGCTTATTCCTTCTCTGTATCGTCACTATTCCTTCCCTCTCTCATTGCTTTGCTATTATTGATTTTTGCTCATAGCTTTGTGGAGTGGAACTCAATTGAGGCTATGCTTGTCAAGCTTATAGCTTATACGTTTATAGGTCTAAAATAGATTGTTTAGTAACAATTTTTTCTCTTCAACTTATAGCTTTTATTTACTAGCTTACAGTGTATAACAGCCTATGATTTTTCATTTCAATTTTACCCTTGTAATCTTAATTAAAAAATTATTATTATTAATTAAAAAAAAATTATTTTACGTAATTTCATAATTATCAGCTAGTTCAATTTGTTTATTTTATCTATTACTACAAATTAACTCAACTAGTTTATCATATGTTAACTATTAGCTAGTTTATCAACTATCTGCCATAAGTGCTATAAGTTAATCCACCGTCAGCTATCTTATAAGTTATCCGTTATTTTTTACCAAACAATCCTGATACGATAAATGCTTATTTTTACTTGCAATTTTAACAAGATAAAATTTTATTCTTTGAGTATTTTGGTTTGTAGACACTAAGAGGTGTTTTAGTTTTGGTGTTAATATACATATTGTTGTTGGCTATTTGGCAATAGTTGGTAGGAATTTTTTCTCTGTAAAGTTTTGTCATCAATTCACCACCTGCATAATTTTGCAGGTTTGGAATATTTGTCTTGTTTGTCATTTATTCTTGCAAAGGAGGATTATGTTTATCACAAAATCATGAATTTGATGCTTTCAAATGTCTTTCGTGGATTTGATTCCTAACCTTTCAGGGCATGCATTCATTAAATCCAAATTTTCCACCATAATTAAATGGTCATTTTAATATTTAGTGTATTTTTCCACCCATTAAATCCAAGTATTGAATAGTATACCTACTTGAGGTTTTTAGTCGCTGAAATCCGCATGCATTTTGAATAAAGAGTGGCATAACCGACTCTCTACCATCGACCCTATTCTCTCACGTAGGATCACCAAAGTATTGAATACTGAATAATTTGCGCACTTCCGTGGAAGAAACAAATTAAAATGACATAAGTTTCATTAAATGAAATGGAGGGATAGGATTTAACTCATTATTTCCTCAATTTTTTTTCGCTCAAGGGAGAAAAGCTGTTTCCCTTTGAAATTATAAAGGTATACAGCAATTTTAACCAAAGTAGCCAAAGTATTATATAAATAGTTTCATAGTCCTTAGAGAATCCGAACCTATATTCAAATCTCTAGGAGACATGGCACAAAATGAGAATGAGGATAAGGTAGTTGGCAATGGTTTTGAATTTGAACAAAATGTTGATGATGAACAACAAAAGAGTACAAGGGTGTTGAAAGAAGAAGAGATTTCTGTTGAGAAAGTGTTTAAGCACTTATTGGTTCCATCATGGAAGAATCAATTAACTTTAAGAGCTTTTGTGGTTAGCTTTTTTCTCAGCATACTTTTCAGTTTTATTGTGATGAAGCTTAATCTCACTACTGGGATTATACCTTCACTTAATGTCTCTGCTGGTCTTTTGGGATTCTTCTTTGTCAAAACTTGGACAAAGTTTTTGGAAAAATCTGATTTGTTGAAACAACCTTTTACAAGACAAGAGAATACTGTTATTCAGACTTGTGTTGTTGCTTCCTCTGGAATTGCTTTTAGTGGTAACACTTCTTCTTTTTCTCTCTATTGAATTTATGAATCTGTCTCTATTATTACTATGATTTGATATATATGTAATGTTTTTTATGGTGTTATTGTGATTTTGTGACCCTTATTTTACTTCATGTGTTAAAATTTGATCTGTTATTATTTTTTTTATTTAACCCTCTATTTCTTTTGAAAAATGGGCACTGGTAATTCATGTCTTGAAATTGATTTGTGTGATAAAAAAAATTGCCTTAATCTTTGGTTATTTGGGGAAAGGGGTCTTGGTAATCCAAATTTCGGCTAGTAGATAAGCAAAGTCTAGCCAAAAACTGTTTCAGTTAGAATTCGAACTTGGGTTCTCCCGAATTATTTGTCCTTAATTGAAGTTCATTAACTACTTTAGCTCAATCACTTGGTTTTATCTTTGATTAATTTTGATAGCATGATTCTTAGATTTGAAATTGATAAGGACTAGTCAAGATTTTTGGCGCAGGTTTTTTGGTTTTACTACAACATGCTAATTTCTTAGGGATAAATGTTTGAGATAAGAAGGGTTTGTTTCTATTGTTGAACTCTGGCTATTTTAGTCTAATTTGTTAAAGAAAGTCAAGGGCGCGTTTGGATTGGTTTTTTTTAATTTATCTACTGATATAAGTATTTATGAGACTATTTGAGAGAGCTCGTGAATACAACTTATGACATTATTTTTCAATAAAAAATAATCAACATATAACATGCTCAAGATAGCTTATGAAAACAACTTATAACTTATATGAATATGGTTTCACTATATTTTATCTTTTGTTATAGAAGTATAGATTATAGATAAGCGCTTATACTATAAGCGGTTAATTAAGTTGTTTATTCAAATACTGTCAATTCGTGTTATCACTGTTCATTTTCTTGTCCATGGTTAGTTTAATTTGCATATAATCCAATTTTAACTACATCAACAATGATTGATGTTTCTGTTTGTGGTAAACAATTAATCACAATCTTTTGTTATCAAAACCTTTCACTTTCTGGAATATATGAACCTTGATAGATACAGCTTTTTCTTTTGTTTTCATGTTTCAACTTCTACCAAATATTTGGAAAAAAAATGGGGTTGTGTTTATTAGAGGAGCAGAAAACATAAAAGTCAAATCATACTACCTTAACATAAAAGTCAAATTATACTACCTTATTAGCACTAATTATATGTTATTAATAGTTTGGCATGTGTATAGATATGTCAACATGATAGAGTGGTTGCGGGAACCGTCATCCTTGTGGATCCCCACAGATCTACGAAAAATGTGAAGAAATTTAAATGGACTAGAAATAATGATAGATAGAGTACCAGTTTTAACTGACTTTAGTCTCTATAAAATTGTGAACCTTTCAAGTTAGTCCTCATAAATTTTTTTAGACCATATTTAGTCTATACCTTTTATAAAAACAGATGCTTATATTCTTTACAAAGGAAATAAAAGTACCCATTTTGATGAAGGATATGGATTAATTAAAATTATTGTTTTATAAAAAAGGTAAGGACTAAAAAATTATGTCTTTTTTGATAAATACACATTTAAAAGTACTTTTGGTTAATATAATCCAAACAAAATTCATTTCTAAAATATGTTTGATAAAAAGTATCTAAACATAAATAACCAAAAAGTACATTTGGAAACATTAAACTAAACACACACATAGACTTGTCAATAAATCTACTTATAGTTGAATTGTTTAATCTAGTTTAAATGTTATGTCAATGTTAGTCAAGAAAATTGGATTTTATAACAAACAAAAGCTCTATAATGAGGTTTTGATGTTATACATGTGAAAGGAAACCTAATCTTGTTCTAATCTAGAAACATTTCTTATTGTTGATATATATCATCATTGTCCCTATTTGATGAATTTTTTGGTGATTCACTTGAATGAACAGGAGGATTTGGGAGTTACCTATTTGGAATGAGTGAACATGTAGCCAACCAATCCTTAGACACTAGTGATTTTAAGGATCCAAAATTGGGATGGATAATTGCTTTCCTCTTTGTTGTTAGTTTTTTGGGCCTCTTCTCAGTTGTACCTCTAAGAAAGGTATGACACATTCTTGAAATATTGATAATTCATTATCCATTAATATGTCATTTTTTTCCTAATAAATTTAGATTTTCCTTTATTTTTCTATCTTGGAAATGTATTGCAAGATTGATTCTTAAGTTAAAAAATGTATGTAGCACTGACACTTTAGATTGAAAGTGTGTCTGGTGTCCTACACGTGTCATTGTGAGCAATGTAGTCAGGTTCGCGTGCCGGAACGTAGGTTCGCACGTTTTCACGTGCTAATGGCGGTGAGGCGTGCTTCGTTCTTGAACAGGTGCGTTTTCCGGCAAAGCGTGGTTAGGTTCGCGTGCTGACGGTGGAAACGTCGTGCTGGGCCTAATTGGGCTTCAAATGGCGCGGGTCGGTGCAAAACGGGTCGGGTTATTTGATAACCCAAAATAGAATTTTACCCTAAATTACAAAAAACGCGTGTTTTTTTTTTTTCCCCAAATCATCCTTTCACCGTTTCGTTTTCACCATCGCATCATCGTACAACAACATGTAAAAACCAGCCGCCCTTTTCACCATCATCATCGTTTCATCTCATCATCATCGTTTCACCATCATCATCGTTTTCATCATCACCGTTTCGTTTTCACCATCATCGTTTCACCTCATCACCGTTTCGTTTTCACCATCATCGTTTCACCTCATCATCATCGTTTCACCATCATCATCACCGTTTCGTTTTCATCATCATCGTGTTTCATCATCACCGCCGTTTCTCACTGTTTCATCAAACTCTGTTTCATCATTATGTCTTTTAGTTTTATGAATGATAGGTCTTTTTTTGTGAATGATGCATAGGTCTTTTCTTTTGAATGATGCATAGACCTTTTTTTGAGTGATGCATCATGCATAGGTCTTTTGTGAATGATAGATCTTCTTTTGTGAATGATGCATAGGCCTTTAGTTAATATATGAAATTATTGGTTGTTATGAACAATTGGATTTGGAATGATGAATATGATATATTAAATTATTAATTAACTAAGTATATTTTGATCATGTATTCTTTTTTTGTATATATATATATATATATATATATATATATATATATATACACACACACATGTGAAGTTACAATTTTGCCCTTGAGTAGGTTCTTACGAACCGTGCTACGAACCTCGAGCTTACGACTCGCCACCAGCCTAACGAACCTACGTAGAAACTCGAACCTGACTACATTGATTGTGAGACACCTATGCGACATCGACACACGTGATTATATGGATTTGGATTGTCTGCGGTCAATAATCTCAAGTAGTCATCACATTGGTGATTGTTGGATCGGGATCAGACAATCCAGTTTTTAAAATTAAAAACTGTATTACCGAGCTTGAAATTTGTAGTGTTTGATATCGATCCAACAACCACTGATGTACTAATAGCGTGAATGTGTGGATTGCTGATGGTAGGAAGTTCAAATCCATATTCAATTACTTGCATCTTTTAAAATTATTACCGGTATGAACGTGTCAGTGTCATGCCCAGTGTTTGTGTTGATGCTTCATAATTGCTCTTTAGAAATTACTTTCAGTAATCTTGATTAAATGTTGCATTTGTTATTGATATAGATTATGGTTATTGATTTGAAATTGACATATCCAAGTGGCACTGCAACTGCTCATCTCATCAACAGCCTCCACACTCCTCAAGGAGCTAAACTAGCAAAGTAATTACTGTACCATACTTAATATATTACTATAAGTGATTTTATGATGTTAGACTTTCACTTATTTTGTTTTTTCTTTCTATTTTTTCAGGAAGCAAGTGAAGTTGTTGGGAAAATTCTTCAGTTTGAGTTTCTTATGGGGTTTCTTTCAATGGTTCTATACAGCTTCTGATGGATGTGGATTTCAAGCCTTCCCTTCATTAGGACTCAAGGCATATGATAACAGGTAAGTTGTCACATCTACATCATTTTAAATAAAATTATTCAACTTGAGATGAAAACATGCATAATCTATATTCTATACACCTATATATAAAGGGGATACATAATCTAAATTGTGGCTTTTTTCTTTCAACTTTACCCTTCATGTAAAGTAAACTACTTTTTTTTATAACTTTAGGGTATTAGTTAATCTAACTTTGATTATTTGCAGGTTTTACTTTAATTTTTCAGCACTCTATATTGGTGTGGGAATGATTTGTCCATATATCGTAAATATATCAGCTCTCCTTGGAGGAATTCTTTCGTGGGGACTAATGTGGCCTCTCATAAAAACAAGAGAGGGTCATTGGTACAAAGCAGGCCTTGGTGACGGCAGCCTTCAAGGAATCCAAGGTTATAGGGTATGTTTCCTGATGCAAAGCAATTCTAGTGCCACTATATTTTGCATGAGAAATGATATTTTGTTGACAATTTAATTAGTTAAAGCAATTTAAAAATGTGGTTATTAAATATAACAAGGGATATATGTATAACACAAATTGCGGTTAATGAATATCGTGTATTTTTTAACACATGGAAATCATGTATATTTTGAACACAATTTGGATGGTCAGGGGATATATGTATATTTAAACATTTGAAATTTGTGGTTAATCACGTTCAAAATCGTGGTTAACTGTGTTCAATGGATGACTTATGAATTATGCTATCTTGTTGTGTTCATTAATCGTCAACTGAATGTAATTAACCGCATATTTGAAGAGTATTACTATTAACCATCTGATTTGTGGTCGAAATTTGATGTTCAACTTGTGTAAAAATAACAACTCATTTTGCATACTTTTTATGGTCTGGCAATTAATTTGTTTCCCCTTACACAATTGAGTTATTCAGGTATTTTTAGCCATAGCAATTATCCTTGGAGATGGTTTATACAACTTTGTCAAGGTTCTAACTCTTACCTTATTTAGTTTGTTCAATCAAATCCGGAACAAACAAAGGGCAAACGCTCTACCTATAGCGGATCAAGACTCCTCCTCAAGTCCAGAGCTATCTTATGACGATCAGCGCCGGAAACAACTCTTTCTTAAAGATCAAATTCCTACATTGTTTGCAGTTGGAGGATATGTTGCTATTGCGGCCATCTCTACAGCCACATTGCCACACATCTTCCCTCAACTAAAATGGTATTACGTACTTGTTATATACCTAATTGCTCCAACCTTAGCATTTTGCAATGCTTATGGTTCTGGACTAACAGATTGGTCTCTAGCATCAACCTATGGAAAACTAGCCATCTTCACAATTGGCGCATGGGCCGGTGCATCACATGGTGGAGTTCTAGCTAGTCTAGCAGCCTGTGGAGTTATGATGAACATCGTTTCGACAGCTTCTGACTTAATGCAAGATTTCAAAACCGGTTACCTTACCTTGGCTTCGCCGCGATCCATGTTTGTGAGCCAAATAATCGGCACGTCAATGGGATGTGTGATTTCTCCTTATGTGTTTTGGATTTTCTACAAAGCATTTCCTGACCTAGGAACACATAAAAGTCAATACCCTGCACCGAATGCAATTGTGTTCCGCAACATGGCAATACTTGGAGTACAAGGATTTGGTTCTTTACCAGATAATTGTCTACTGATTTGTTATATATTCTTTGGTGGGGCTATTGTGATAAACTTGATTAAGGATTTGGTTGGTAAGGTAGGGAGGTTCATACCACTTCCAATGGCTATGGCAATACCTTTTTATTTAGGACCTTATTTTGCCATTGACGTGTGTTGGAAGTTTCATATTATTTGTTTGGGAAATTGTTAATAAGGCTAAGGCTGATGCTTTTGCACCTGCTGTTGCTTCTGGTTTGATATGTGGTGATGGAATATGGACTTTGCCTGCTTCAATACTTGCTATTGTTGGAGTTAAGCCACCCATTTGCATGAAGTTCTTGTCAAGGGCCACTAATAATAGGGTTGATGCTTTCTTAGGGAATTAAGGTCAGTAGCTTCTTTTTCCACCCTCAAAGTCACTTCGGAAGTATAATTTTGAAAAAATATTTAACTTTTATGTCGTCTGTAAATATACTTCCAGACAAAAATACGGTTTTTTCCTATCCAGAAATATACTTCCGTAGACGTGTATGGTCTTTTAGAAATTTGGAGGTGAGAAAAGAAGGTCGCTCGTTAAGGTCGAGTTTGAATTGAACTTGGCATCTTGTGAAAGTTTTGAAAGATTGTTGCTGCACTTTAAATCGGTCAAATAGTAATACATCACTTATTAGTCATATGGTTGAATACATCACAGCAAAGAAAAAGTATTATTATTCTTGTTGAATTTAATAGACCATTATGCCGTCGTTTGATCCGTGTAGTCGACCCCACTTAGTCGGATAAGGCTTGGTGGTGGTGGTGGTGGTGGTTGTTATTGTATTTTTATTTTGAATCTTGTATATCAGATATATCAAGAAAAAATCCATGGTTTGAATGACATTTGGGGTTTCCTAAAACATCTTTATTTCAAATATGCTTTCCTTTTAAGACAATTTTTCAATGTACTGAATATACTTAGTGGTATCTCAAGAACTTCTTATATTCCTAAGAAGTTATGGGCATGTTTACATCGACTTATTTGAATTTATTTACTAGTATAAGCATTTGTGGGACTATTTGAAAGAGCTTATCAAAGTAGTGTATGACATCTTTATAAACTATTTTCAGCTTATTTCCATGTGATAGTTTATTAATACAACGTATAACTTATTTCCTTCTCCATAACTTGCATATGTTCCTCAGAGTTTATGGCTTTATTTGATCGAATTTGAAGTGAAGAAACACAACTGCATAATTCTCACTATTTTACTTCAATTGAACTGAAAAGTTACAAATATTGGTAGTATCATATTATAAGCTTTGTTAATGTGATTATCTCCTAAATAAGTGAGATTAAGTTCTTAATTTCTTGTATTCTTCCATACAGAGGAGAAAAAAGAAGCATAATACTGACTTTAACCTGACCAATTCTTCAAAATGTTCATCTGACTGAATTGCCAAACATCAATTTTAAAGCATTTGATTTCTACCTCAAGTGATAAACCAAGGAAACTAGCTCAAATTTTTCCAAGTACAAGAACATTCTTTTCAAAATTCAATAGATGCTATTTAAGTATTATTCAAGCTTTTATGTCCTCAAAAGCATGCTTCTTTAGCGTGCATGTGACTCTTCACAAGATAACTGAAAGTTTATCACTAAATTTACTGAACCATCATAAATGAGATAAAGATTAAGTTGGTAAACAATGAACAAATTACATTATTTTCCAACTATAAAACCATGGAATATCTTCTCTCATATTCATATGTCTGTATCAAAGTTATGTGTATGCAAAGCTTAGACGTCGCGGTTCTTCTAAACCAGTCAAAGGGTATCAGATCACACTCAAGCAGCCCAGTCTTCGTCGCTTCCATTAGAATCCTAAAAGAAGAATATTTACAAACATATTTAGTAACATCAAAGGTTCAACTCCATGCAAGGTATAAATTACCGACCGTAAAAAACCAGCTTCATATAAGTTCAGTTAACATGCATACGATTTCAGACATGTGTTAATTTGGGAAGAATTACCTCGGAAGCATTTGAAAAATCTTCAATGTCATCATCATCTTCATCGATATCTTCAACCTACAATGATTATGTAAAGGTGAAACTATCAGGTCAAAGAAAACTGTAAACTGATGCAAAATTTCATATTTCCTAAGATGGACAACAAGACAGATAATAGTTATTTCTTGAGTGAAGAATTCAGATGAAAGGGCAAATGGAAATATATGGTTACTTAAAGCATAAATAATAGCAGCAATAGCATAGCGGAGTTTGAACAGATCACTATTGTGCCGCGGTACACTATTTAGTTTTTTTTTTTTTGTGCTGTTACAAAGTAAATGAGCAAAAAGAAGAAAAACTAATACTTAACCAGTATAATTTTTTACTGACAAAGGTTTAAATATAAAAATTGAGGGGCAAACTTGTGAGAAACCACCTTATCCATAGAAACTTAGCAACAAACATATGATTTTAATATAACTTGAAGACTAAAGATAAGTATTTTTCTATTGTTTTTACACTAATGTATAATTTATTGCCTCCTTTCCACTCATGACCCTTGAGACATTAAGAATATTTAATTTTCAGAATAGTATAAAGTGTTAAGAGTTTGGAAGCCTAACTAAACAACAGCATAAAAACTTGACCAAACAATTAATCCAGACAAGGATACTAGAAAGACGAGAAAATGCCAATACAGAAGTACAGATTAAAACTCGAGTGGTGAAATAGACAAGATGCAAGTAAAGGTACAGAATTGTCAAGGGGTCAAATTGAATTAAGATATTGGTTATGAGTGTTCTTACTTCCTATAACTAAACTTAAATAGAAAATTTAAAACTAAAATGTGAGAATTTAGTTATAGCAATTATGTTCAAAGAGTTCACAAGTTTCCTTATGATCAGTTGTTGGGTTGGGTAGGATTTTAATTAAGCATGAAAAATAAGAACACGGTGTAAGATGATTAACCGCTAAACCGCAGACAAAAACACAAAAACGGCATAAAGTTCCAAGAGTTTGAAAATCTTACCTCATTTTCCTTGCTTTTTGCCTTGACTTTTTCACCTAAAATTTACACACATGGTAAGTTTGCCCAAGTTTCATTTAATAAATAATAAGTAATTAGTGTAGATTGATAGTCAACTGAAAAGAGAACACATGGCTAGTTTCAATTATTTTAGATATTTAATGAGGTATGACGACAATAAAAAATCAGACAATTCCTTGCTAGTTTCTTTGACTAGGTTGATGATATACACAGCCAGAAGTTTGTGTCAGTTTCACAGCTTTAACAAGATGCAGTTTCACCGACATATGGTTACATTCAATTGTTTTATTTTCCAAAATTATTACCAGTGTCGACGTGTTTGTGTGAGTGCTTCATAGAGACTAATAGCAAGAAGTCCCAAGAGGAATCTCGATAGATATTCTAAATATATCTAGAATAACAGTCTAAAATTGATCCTTAAGATATCATAATAGTGCTAACAAATTTAAAAGTGATCAATCTCTGTGTAACTAAACTTCAACTCAATTATATGTAGTATCATGTAGTGATGGCTTGATGCATCTTAAACTGAGTCAAAAAATGATAATTCATTCACAAGTTGTAGACTATTTCTAGCACAAGACAGTTCCAATATCATGCAGTATAATTCACCTGGACTTTTGTCCTTGGTCTTTCTTGCCCTTTTCTTGGATCCTTCATCCTACAACAATAGCCAATAAATCAGCCAATGTCTTACTACAACACAAAGCACTTATAGCCAGTTAATGAAGAAAAAGAAATTCAGAAAATCAAGTTTAAAAAATCAACCGGTTCAATCTTTGTTTTCGAACCAGCAAGCTGCAACTTCTGGCCAGAAGCTGAAAAAATAAAATAACAATTATTCGATTTTCATAACCATTCCATTAATAAAATAGAAACTGGGGAAAAAAACAACCTTTTGATGATGAAGATTTCTTTGCATTAGTTGAAGCCTTCTGAAAATATGATAATTTCATGAGATAATTAATTTGACTGGTATTGAACATACCGGAAGAAAATTAGATGATTCAGATTCATTTTAATAAGGCGCAAAACTAAGGTGGAACTAAGATCTTCCAAATCACATAGTAATACTAAGGATGATCTTATTGTAGCCAAGTAATTGAACTCTATTAGTAACAGAATCTTCCGGCTACAGTTATAAGTTATAACGGTAACTTGGTCTATAAGTACTACTCTCGTATAATTGGTTGTAAGCCAACACTTCAAAATTCGGAAATACCTGTTTCAGATTCTCTCAAACTCTCTGCGGTTTGAGAGTTTAAATCTAGATAAAACATTATATCTGCATTTCTCAATGACTTATCAAGATAAGCTTTTTAATTATACAGCCAACACAATAAATTCAAAGCATCCCATATCTTAGATAACAATTTACCATAAATCTTTCGATGTACTGAAAGAAAGGAATCTAATATTGGCATGAACAAAAATATATGGGCTGTAAAACTATTTATTTGAAGTTGCTAAGTCCTGAGTCTCACTCAAACAGTTTCAAAAGCATACCTTTACTTCCACTTTCTTGAATAATGAGGATATAGTAGCTTGAACAAGTGAACCTTTTTTAGATTTTGACACTGAAGCAGATTCTTTGTTTTCCATAGGGACTTGATCTTTTGGAGCATTATCCTCATCGTCAATGTCAATAACTGCAGTTTCTTTCTGTACTCATAAATTAAGGAAGATAAAATATAAATTTCCAGATAATATAGAATATAGGATCAATGAAGTTCTAAATTTCAGATTGATTGGCTGTAAGGATATTTGAAGTATCATTTACATCAGTTTCAACTTCTACTGCTTTTTCTTCATGTTCAGAAATGTCAAGGCTGCTGTTATCACCAGAAGAAATTTCAGCAAATCTGGCCCAACAAAAGAACTATATGAATATATGACTTCGATACAATTTTTAGATACATCAAACATTCCACATAAAGTTCAATAACTCAAAACTAAACTGTCACACATACAAAACAATAAAAATTTGATAAATAGGGCCATTGGCTCTATCAGCAAATGACAAATACTCCCTCTGTTCCCTTTTAACTGTCAATTTTGTAGAAAAATTTAGTTCCTATTTCCTTGTCGTTTTCAGACTTCAATGCAAAACTAATTATTGCTTTGTCAAAAAAGGAATGGAGGGAATAATGTTTTGTTACACAAATTAATTTTTCATGACTTTATTATGGAAAGCAACACACATCAAGTAACTAAATAGAAGAGACTTATACTTGTATGATTTTTTTACAGCTCTTGCTGATTGGCGAACTGGGACCAATTCTTTTGTGTCTTTTACGTCGATTTCACTGTCTGATAAATCCTCTTCAAGAGGTGTCTCTGGTGACTCTGGCTCTGCACGTTTAACCTTGGTTTTGGAAACACCTTGATTAATAACAGAAGTTGCACCAGCACCTGCACCCCCTTTAAAGTCAGGTTCAGCTTGTTGTCCCTGAAATCGAAGAAAAAATACTTTATTTTCTCTTCATGCCAAATAAGTAATAAACAAAATTTGCTTCTTACAACTAGGTAACTGTTACATTCCAAAAGTTCCTAACCTCGGACAATTCCTTAGGAAATTCCAGTTTGGCTTCTTCTGGGTTCTCGTCTTTCGTCCCAATCCACCATGCGTCCGAAAATACAATCTAGTAAAATCAAGATATTGCTCATAAATAAGGAACATAAGAATTCATACTCACAAAGTTCATCCCCAGACGATACAAATTTGTAAATGAAGAATGAGAACAAAAGGAGGTTCTTTCAGGGAGCCCCCTTAACATTAATCTACCTTCCTCTAGTCCATGTCTCAAACACAAATAAAAAAATAAACATGAATGGTTAAAAAGACCAACCATGTTATCGAAATAATCCTCACACATCACGCTCTTTCCACCTCTGGAGAACTGCAGAGTCAAGTATCTGTTCGTGGGATACAAGATAGTCCCAAATAACTTCATCCGGCCCTGCAAAGTGAATGTGATAATGCACCTCGTCAGTTACCAATACACACATACCGAATCATACGTCCTAAACCTGTTCAACAAGTTGTCATTTAGCTGTGTTAAGTGCTGAATCAGTTTAATTAATTGAAACTTGTGAAGGGGATACAAAAGGTGAATCTTGGAGGTAATCAAACGATAGTCCACACTCTTCTCTCTAGGGTTTATATACATTTCTTCCTCTTGAACTCTACTTACTACTTCTTTTCCCTCTACCAGAGTATGAATTAACTCAGATAAACTTTACCACGCAAACTTATGTTAAAAACAGTAAGAAAGTTCTACAATAATTATGAGTATTATAAACTATATATAACTTTATAAGTAAAAAAGCTCTTGTGAACTAGAAACTAATATAAATTAAGCCTGTATTTGACTGGTATAACGGTTTGTTAGTAGTCCTGGATTTCTCTTGTTACAACTCACAATTGTGTAATCCATTACTGCAACTTTATAAGTTACTCTTTTTTTTTTTTAGTTTCTGCTCTATGTGTAAAACGGTAAAACTAAATGACTGAATTGCAAGCAGAGTTTCACTCAAAACCTAATTTGCACCAAAACTTCAGATTTAAGGCGTGACTTACACAACAATGACCCAAGTGATTACATTCAATCACTTCAATTTTCTCAAAAATAGTATCGATGTCTACATGTCAGTGTTTGTGCCATGTCCAATGTATCTGCAAGTAGAGTTACACTCAAAACCTATGTAGCACCGTCACTTCAGACTAAATGTGCGTCCAATATCACCAACACAACAACGACACGAGTGGTTACATCAATAACTTCTATTTTTCCAAATTATTATTGGCGCCGTGTCTAATGTCAGTGCAACTAGTGTTACACTCAAAACCTATATAGCACTAACACTTCAGATTGAAGGCATTTCCAGTGTCTGACTAGCACAACAATGACACAAGTGATTACTTTCAATCAACTTCTATTTTCTTAAATTGGTATGTGTCTATGATGTGTCCAATGTATGTGCAAGTAGAGTTACACTCAAAACCTATGTAGCACCGACACTTCAAATTGAAGGTGCGTCTATTGTCTACTCGACAAAAGTAGTTACACTCAATCACCTCAATTTTCTAAAATCATTATTGGTGTCTTCGTATCAATGTTTGTGCCGTGTCCAATGTAGCACAGTGTCTATTATCTCACCGACACAACAAAGACACCCGTGATTGAATTCAATCACTTCTATTTTCTCAAATTATTATCAGTATCCGCATGTCAGTGTCGAGTTAGGATTCTCTCCATTTCCCAAAAGAAATGGAAGTTTTCATTACTATAGTTTTGGCGTAAAATGATTAAATTAATGCCTCCGATTCTAAACATATATACATTTATGTCCTTAATTTATTTCAAAACTATAGTAATGGACACTTCCATTTCATTCGGGAAATGGAGAGAATCTCAACACGCTAGTGTCTATGTCATCTCCAATCTATGTATCAGTGGTTCATAGCTCAAAAGAACCAAATCACCATAAAAAAATAAAAAAAATAAAAAAACCAATATCCTTGTCATCATAATTTAAAACCCAAAAACATTACAAACCCACAAACCAAAACCCTAAAAAATTGAATCTTCAACGGAGTATAAGAAAAACAAACCTGAGGAAAATCAAGGTAGAGAATAGGGTTTTTAGTTCCCAAATCTTTAAGATCACCAATTTTGCCACCAGCAACAGGAGCAAACAAACCATTAAACGAGAAAAGGTATCTAGTATTTTTCCTCTGAGATTTCTTAATGATGTCTTTACCATGATGTTTGGCGACAATGGAAGAAGGATTAAGATGAATTGAACTTCTAGTTTGTGTTTCAGAGAGTATATTGTTTGCAAAAGCTAATGATTTGAGTTTCTTACGTTGTATAGCTTCTGGGGTTGTTGAATCTAAATCTTCTTCGGTTTCTCGAAGTTTCTTCTTCGTTTTTGGTCGTGCCATTTTTGGATTGAATAATGTTTGTTGTTGCTTCTGTGGAAATGTGTGGGATAGTATAGCGCGGGAATGAGAATGCGGCAGATGTGGTAAATGTGTGTTTTGGAGGAAGTAGCTTAGGTGCAAGTGCAAACTGATTTTTATAAGGAAAAAAAAAAAAAACAATTTAAATGATAAATTTTACGCCGACAACCAATAAAATTACTTCAATGTTTTATGTCATATAAAGGGTGCGTTTGTTTTGGATTTTTTTGAAAATAGATTTTATAGTGTTACATAATTTTGTGAAAAAAAAAAATTACAAAGAATTTTTTTATAAAAGTTTCAAATCAAAATTTGGTTTGAATAGTTATTCTTAAAACGTCATTTTAAGCATTTCATCATTTTATTGAAATTTTTTTTGGATATCAAAATTTCAAAAAAATCATTTAATTTGAAGCTATTTCAAATAGATTTTCATAAAAATCATTTTTGAAATACAACTTTTTCAAAAAATTGTGATTTTGACTATGTTTTGTTCTTCAATAATGTATGTTTATGTTATATGATGTCAAAATTAGTGTTTCAATTTAGAAAAAATGAATATAAAAAAACTTGTAATATTTTGAAAAACGATTTTACAAAATCCATTTTCAAAAATACAAAGAAAAAATCCATTTTCTTAAATCTAAAACAAACGCACCCAAAAAATGTAGGGTTAAGTGGGGTAATATGACGGAAAATATGGTTGTGATTGGTTGATACTGTAAAATAATTTAACATTGTCAGTGCATATTCTTTTTCCTCATCAAAAAAGAGTTTAATGGACATACATCATCAGTGTAAAATAGTTTTACACTGATATCCAATAAGAAACCATCATTCTTCCATGTTATACAAGTATTTCCAAAATAACCATATAAGAGTGGGGTGATGTGACAAATTGGTGAATTTTTATTAAATATATGTGTATAATTGTTTTACACTAACAGTGCATATCTTTTAAATAAATAAAAAAGAGAGAGAAAATTATTTGGGTATTTCCTTTATCTAACTAAATCTATAAGAAAGGAATATGTTGCTTAAATGACTTTTTTACCTTCTTGTTTTTTATGTTGGTATGTGTAAAATTTGAATAGGATTGTGAAAGAGATAACAAAAATAGCAAGGGAAAGATTGTGAATATGATGGTTAAGCGATTTTTGTTTAGTAAATTTATAGATAAAAAATTTACAAATTATAGTTCAACTGATAGAAATGTCGAAATTGTTAGTGTTGAACATCATGATCAACATTCGAACTTCGATTCCTTCACTTTGTGTATGTGAGTTTCCGATGACTTGTCATTTCTTATATAAAAAGAAAAGAAAAAAACTATCTATTGAAATTTGTGTTGCATATATTAGGGTGGCTAAAAATTGCGACCTATTAAAGCATTTAGAGCATCTCTATTGGGTGCATCTTCGTGTGAGTCTGCCAACATGGAATGTGAAAAAGTAAGTATTTTGGAAAACTAACCATTGTAGTCCGCAAATGTGTAGATGCATAATGCAATGATTTAAAAATCGGATTGGCTGGTTCGACTGAAAATCAGACCAAGCACCGGTCCAGACAGACATACCAAACCGCCAGTCTGAAGAATCGGTGAAAAAACCGGTGAACCAGATTTAGAAAAATCTACGGTGAAAAAAAAAATTAATTTAGGGTTATAACAACTTATAAATGGGTTTCTCAGTCAACAAAACATGATAAATAAGCACCCAAAGTATTATAAAATAAAGTTAAGTTTCTTTTGACCATATAAACAAAATTATCAAATGTATTGTGCTTAAAATTATTATTTATTATTTACCACTATAATTATTTATTCTTCTTATTATTATTATTATTAATTTTTTTACTCTTAAATTTACCTTCAATTCTACTCTCAAAATTTTAATTTTACAATTTCATCTTTTTTCTTTCTGAATCGGCAAAATTTATTAAGCAACACCCATACAAGAAGTATTAAGTGAGCAAGAGAACAAAAGTTCAAATTACAAAGAAGAAAAACTAAAACACAAGTTTCCCTAAACAACAACAACACACTAGCACCAAACCAAAAAGCCAACAAGGCCGCCCTACACAACAATACACCAGGCAAGCTAAAACAGAAGAAAAGAAAAACAAAGCAAGCACTCCACCCTTTATACAGATCAACGACGAAGACAATCATCAGGATCCCAAATCCATTCGTAGTATAAGCAAGGCACAATCTTCAATCTAGCTAGACTCCATTTCCAACTTACCACTTTAATATCATCAATAATCACCCTCGGCAAGAAAGAAGTATCCGCAAAAATTGCACTATTTCTCGCCTTCCAAGTGGACCAAATTGTTGCATGCCAAATCATCATAAAGCCACTCCGTGTTTTAGCGTTTCTCCCAGAGCCCTTGAATACTTCAAAAAGAGAAGATGAAGAACGAGGAATCACAAACGGAATTCCAATCCACTTGAAAACTTCACCCCAAATCCACATCACACACGGACAATGCAAAAAGAGATGAAGTGACGATTCCACTTTACCAACACAACCCACACATTCCCATGGAGTATCCGGAATATGAATCCGACGGGACTCTAGATTATTTCTCGTTGGAACTCGATCATAAAGGAGTTGCCACGAGAAGGCTATGACTTTGGAAGGCGCCGGACTACCCCATAATTGATCAAGCACCGCCACAAGATTCGCATCCAAACCATCCTTATTCGAACCCATCTCCAAAAGAAGTATGTAAGAAGAATTAACCGAGAAATCTTCATCCAGATCCGGCAACCAAACCCACCTATCCTCCTCCGAGGTTAGCACAATCGGATCCAACAACTCCCTTAGCCGAACCACTAAATCATTCTCCCATTGGAAAAGATTTCAGCGCCAAACCAAACTCCACCTCCGGTTTCCACCTACCGAATCAACTATATCCCCCACCTTACAATCACGATGGGTAGAAAGAGAGAACAACCGTGGAAAAACTACCGCAAGGGGAGCTTCACCAACCCACTTCGTGGTCCAAAATAAAGTAGACAAACCATTCCCCACATTACATTTCACGGCATCAACAAACCAATTAGACATGAACTCCGAATTATTAAGAGCTACAATATTTTTCCACCAAATAGAAGCCAAAGTTGGAGTAGTAAAGTTAGACCAATCCACATTACTAACAATATGATTTTCGTACTTAGCAACAAGGATATCCTTCCAAAGAGCTCTACCCGGGGTTAAAAGACGCCAACGCCACTTGGCCAAAAGACTAAGATTTACAAGTCTAATGTCCCTCACTCCAAGCCCTCCATTCTTCCTATCCTTACACACCACCGACCACTTAACCCAATTGATTTTCCTCCCCCCCCCCCCCCCCCGCACACCACCCCATAAACACTCTCTTTGGATACGGACCACTTTCTTCCACACCTTTAGGGGAATTTTGAGAAAGGAAAGGTAGAAAATTGGGATTGAGTTCAACACGACATTAATCATCACAATTCTACCTCCGAGACTAATATGCTTATTTCTCCAAGAGAGAGTAACCTTGACCGAAGATGATTCAAGAGGGGATTCGAAGTTGACTCACTCTTAGGATTTGCCCCTATTGGAAGCCCAAGCTATTTGAATGGAATAGACCAAAGCCTGCAATTAAGGAAGGTACACGCCATCTCTAAAAAAGTTGGGGAAACATTAATACCAATTAAATCACTTTTCCAAAAATTAACTTTGAGACCGGATGCCATCTCAAAGCCTCTAAGAATAGCTTTAAGGGCCCAAAGGTTATCCACCGATGCTTCCCCTATATAAAGAGTGTCATCCGCATATTGGAGATGTGAAACCACCACCGGATTTGTTTGACAATTATTTTACTCAATATTTTAACTTTTCTCGCTCTAATGGATACATATAGTTCAAAAATATATATATTTATCATTTATTTAGTATTTATCTTTTTATTTATATTAATTTTTTGTCCCTCTAATTCTCTACTTCCAAATTCATTTATTCTCTTTTATAAATTCAATGTGTAATTAGTGAGAATAAAATAGCTCATTCTTTAACTTCAAATGTTCTTTTTTATTTAATTATTTTTTTATGTTAATTTTTTTATTGATAACCTAACACATAAACTTCTTTACACAAATAAACCAGATAACTTATTACATAAGTTGCATTAAAAAAAAAACTTATTACATAAGCTTGTCAAAAAAAATTATTACATAAACTTTCTTTCATAATCCGAACCCCTCTCTCTAATTTCTAACACGTTCCACACACCCTTTTTCTCTCTCCCACTCACTCACACACACACACACACTTTTTCTTCTTTGTGCTTACTTCTGTGCCATAACAAAAAAATTCCCAATCACAGTCCAAAAATTCTACCCTTATAGCAATGTGTTTCACAATTCCAATTCAACGATGCTGAAACAACACTGAAGCGTAACAATTAGGGTTTTATAGAGAGGGGAATGAGTGCTTACTCATGGCACTGGCTAATGCTGCAGTGACCGTTCCTTCTCTCTATGGCGTTGCTCGCATCACAAAGGTTCCATTTCTAGGTTCAAATGGCGAAATTAGTTCTGGATTTTGTGGTTCTGCTTTTTGCGTTGGGTCCCATTCGGGAAAAAGTGATGTTGTTCTTGAAAGAAGGAAATTGAAATCTGTTAATAGTAATACTAACCGCATTGTTGAAAATGTGCAGTTGAAATCCACTGTTGAAATCCCAGTTTCTTGTTATCAGGTGATAGAATGTGTTTAGTTTATTATTCAAATTGTGTATTGTTTGTGTATTTTATTTACTTGTTCATTCATTGTTATCATCGTTAATCATTAAGTATATTTCTTAAAGTGACAAGATGTCAATGGTAGGATCCAAGTGAGTTTGAGTAATTGGAGGAATGTTTGGGAGTCATAACCTATGAAGCATTGATACAAACACAAACACAAACACGACACCGTGAAGCACGAGCACTCATCGGATTAGGCGTCTCCGAGTGTCAAACACGCGTTAGCGTCCAACACCGAGACATAAGATTACATTGAATTACTTCTTTTTCTCAAATTATTATCGGTGTCGTCATGTATCTGTTTCTGTCTGGTGTCTGTGTCTGTGCTTTATAGAATAGACGTGACAAAGACATTAAGACATGTTGACACCAATAATAATTTAAGAATATAGAAGTGGTAATTTAAGAAAATAGAACCGAGTTTATCGAAATGCACGTGTTGGTGTCCGGCACATGTTGGATACTCGACTACTCATAGATGTTTTCGATCTGATGTGTTGGTGCTACATAGGTGATAACTGTTATGTGATAGAGAAAGAACTCTAAGGTTAAAGAAAATTTTCATGTTCATTTGTATTAAGAAAAAAATGTTGTATGGAATTGGATGCTGGATGGTAAAAAAGCTAACAAGAAAGTAAAGTTATTGTTGTAGCGATGAGAATGTTACAATGGATGAATGGTTTTATTAGACAATGGATTAGAAGTGAAGTTATAATTTATTAGAGGAAAAATGGACATGTGTTTGTAAAATTAGAAGCCAAACGATAAACAGAGATTTTGGGGGTAGTTTTATTCTGCAATATTTGGTCATTGAATATGGTTGGATAACTCCATATGTTTATATCGTCAAATCTATCTTAACATTTCCGCCTTCTGCATTTTTGTTTGCTTTGTTATTAAGTAGTTGGTGGTGGAAATGATTCATCAGCTATGATTAGTGTTTTATCATTTCAAGCTCACAAATAGTCTGATAATTTTTGGCTGTCTTTTTTATATTACCTTGTCCATGCTGATTTCATTTAATTTGTCTTGAGATTTATGCTAGACCACTCGGTTCATTTTGCAGCTTATTGGCGTTCCTGATCGTGCTGAGAAAGATGAAATTGTTAAGGCAGTTATGAGTTTAAAAAATGCAGAAATTGACGAAGGTTACTCAGTGGGCGTTGTTGCATCTCGCCAGGTATAGATGCCAGTGCCACCATCAATTATGTTTTTCTAAATTTGGTTTTAGAGGTGCAGATAAAGTAATTGAGTTGTTGTTTTTTGTTGCTCTCATTGAATATTACTTTGCAGGATCTTCTGATGGATGTTAGGGATAAACTCCTTTTTGAGCCAGAATATGCTGGTAACCTGAAGGAAAAGATTCCCCCTAAATCTTCCCTTCGTATTCCTTGGTCTTGGTTACCGGGTGCTCTATGCCTTCTTCAAGAGGTACACTTGGCACATACTTGGTTTTATAAATATTTTTTCTGATGGCCGTGTATTAACTCCTCTCTGTTTTCTGGTAATATTTGACTTCTACTTTTCTATTCCTTCTGTTCAGATTGGAGAATCAAAATTTGTACTGGACATTGGAAGAACAAGTCTTCAGCATCAAGATGCGAAGCCATATGCAGATGATTTAGTTCTTTCTATGGCACTAGCTGAGGTAAGACATGTGTGGACAGTGGTTGTAAAATTACTCTCTGAATTATAACAGTCTTGTTTATATACCCTATCCTTATCATAGGTGCCTTATTGAAGTGTACAGTTGCGAAGATTGGCTTTGAGAAGAAGAAAGTATCTCAAGGTTTCGAAGCTCTTGCTCGTGCTCAATGTCTTCTAAGAAGTAAACCATCTCTTGCAAAAATGACACTTCTATCTCAGGTGCGAAAGTTTTTTTAAATGTATATTCTCTAGGGATCTAAAGTCACCAGCTGGTTTGCTTAGTATATACTACATCCCTAAATATTGGATCATCTTGAGAAATTTTCTTTTCCCTTTTTTGGGACCCACGTCAAATTTTCAACTGTATTAACTATTTCATTATTACCATAATACTCCTCATTACTTTTCCACTTTTTAATAACCAACAAATAAACAATAAATACTGTTATGGGAAAGATAAATTCACCCTCTCTCATAAAGGGTAAACTTAGAAAAACAAGACCAATTGTTCATAAATTTAATTTAATATGACTATCAAATTTCTTAATCTTCATGATATAGTCAACAGGGTCATATATTGGGCTATAAACTCCACCTCTCATTTCTACTACAAAGAAAAAGAAATAGTAATTAATTAAACAGGTGTAAATTCCGTGAGCTCTAGGAATAATGCGATGTGTTTTTTTTTTTTTTTGACAAAAATAATGCGATGTACTTATTCAGTGAAAATGATAATTTCTACTTCAATATTAGATCTATTGCTTCTATAATTTAAAAAGCTCTAATAACAGATAATTTAGGCTAGCTTCCTGAATATCTAACTTAGGCTTAATCATGGAACACCGTGTACTTATTTAGTATTTCCATCAATTCTATGTCCATGTCATTTTCATATTTGATATCATCCTATTCCTCTATTCTTTTTGGCTGGATAATTTGCCGTTAAGCAATTATGGTGGGTAACAACATTCAATGTAAAAGACTTTAAGATTTAACCTCCTCCCTCTTTTGTACTATCACATTCCATATCAGTATGTTACACATCGAGAAACCCTGAGAATGCTTTTTAATGGTTTCTAGATCGAAGAATCTCTTGAAGAACTTGCACCCGCTTGCACCTTGGAGATACTGAGCATGCCAAATACACCTGAAAATGTTGAGCGAAGACGAGGAGCAATTGCGGCTTTACGCGAATTACTTAGACAGGGTCTTGATGTTGAAGCTTCATGTCAAGTGCAGGACTGGCATTCTTTTCTAAGCCAAGCGTTTGGCAATTTACTGGCTAATGAGATAGTTGATCTTCTTCCTTGGGATAGCTTAGCTGTGATGCGGAAGAATAAGAAGACCATTGAATCACAGAATCTAAGGGTAGTAATTGATTCAACCTGTTTCTATAGGGTTTTTACAGCTCATATGGCACTTGGATTTTCCAGCAAGCAAAAAGAGTTGGTAATACCCTCCTCCAAAGCTTATAAGCATTTTAATATTCCTTCTATTGTCCTTATTTCATAAGTACTTATTTGAGATTACATACTCAAACAGTGGTTTTCTTAATTTCATCCTTATACCATGTTTATTTATTTATTTATTTTATTAATTTCATGCAGATTAACAAGGCAAAAATTATATGTGAATGTTTGATAACTTCAGAGGGCATTGATCTGAAATTTGAAGAAGCTTTTTGCCTATTCCTTCTTGGACTGGTATGTTTTTATCAATGTAACTCTAATTATTGGAGCTGTTGTTATGATCATGAATATATATATATATATATATATATATATATATAACCGAGTTCTTCATTAATGTTGTCTTCATTTTAGGGCACAGAGGCTGAGGCAGTTGAAAAGCTGAAGCAGCTTGAGCTAAACTCAAATCCAAAACATAGTTCAATCTTGGGGAAGGCAATAATGGATGCTTCAGCTGCAAACCCATCATTGGTATTTCTCTTGCAATCATGTTCATTCAGTTTCTTATTTTTCTTTTGAAATGCATTGCAAATGCTTTAGGTGCTTTTTGTTGCACAAATTTCTTGACTGACCTTAGTGATATCATTTCTTCCCATTTTAGTCTCGAGGACCCTAGCGGTTTTAAGTATGTTCTCACCGTGTCCTATTAACTGTGGCATAGATTTCAAAATTAGTGTGTTTTGGAACAATTTATGCTTCTGTAGAACATTATGGTGTCATTTGATCCATGTAGCCAACCCCACTTTGTGGGATAAGGCTTGGTTGTTGTTGTTGTGTTTTAGAGTCTAGCTTAAAATGCCAATATGTTATGTGTTGATATTTATTATTATTGTAAATATATTCTAGAGTATTATTAAAACAGCATATTCCATAGTAAATATTCCTTTGTAATTAATGCTCTTAATATTATATAATGAAATGTCCGTGATGCTTATTGACACACGGTTTTCGCCATATGCCTCTTGTATTCTTTGTCTTTACCTTTCAACATGGTATCTAGAGCCTTTTAAGAGTCAACCCTATACCGTGCGTACCCGGTGGACCCACTGTCCTCCGTTGAATTTTTTTTTTCCCGACAAACTGTGTGTTACCACCAGTTTGCCTGATTTTTCCTGCTCCGACACAGTTTTCTGGTCCTTTTCCCATCACCTCCGCCACTTCTTTTCAATTGAAAATGAGATTTTGTTGAGTGAAAGTACCTCCGTTTTTATTTGGCTTCTAAAATATTTCTTTAGTGTATATGTTTTTACATGAGATAACAACTAAATGTTAATGGCTCAAGAACAATCATACCCTTTATTTTAAGGTTCTATGATGTAATTTTGAGTTTTTTATTTCTTATCTAAGACCATTTGCTGAAATTCACCAGGAATTGTGGCTTAAGGATTCTGTGCTTGACTTATATCCAGATACTAAAGGCTGTTCTCCTGCTTTGGTAAGATCAACTAAAGCAAATAAAACTAATTAATTGCTTTGACTCTGAAAAAATGTTACTTACAGATGCTCATTTCTGCAGGCCAATTTCTTTAATGCTCAAAAGAAATTTTCTGGAAGCAAGAACTCTAAAGGATCTTCACACATGTTTCCTACTATATGTCATAGACCTCTATCATCATCGGGTTCTGTAGAACGGAAAGATTTTGAGGAACCTCGCTCATATATGAGCTCTTCCCCAAATTTGGGGTTCGCTGTTAAGCAGCTGACTCCTACTGATTTGCAGGGTTCACTGCTATCCGGCAAAAATGAAAACGAACGCAATCCTAGTGAGCCTCCTGTTAAAGTGAACAGGAACCTTGGCAGGTATCAGAATGGTATTTGGAATAATCACTTTACTCGTGCTCAAGTATTTGAAAGAATAACACACGTTACCATCTTGGGTTGTATTGCATTTGCTTCAATGAAGTTGTTGGGAATGAACCTGGGCAAGAATTTTACTGGTTCTAACTGGGCTTCCACAAAAGCCCACAATAGCACTTCTTGGACTGCAAATTCATCTGTTAACTACAGTGTAGGCCCTACATATATGAGGCAAAGTTCTATTGCCAACAAACTGAAGAGAATTATGTCAACTGTTAAGTTACAGTTTTTGCCCCAGTCAAATGCTGGAAGTCGAAGTGATTTACACAGTGCTCTTACCTCATCATCTTCCCCTATTAATGTGTATAGGAGGCTGATGCCTGTGGAAGAAGCAGAAACCCTTATTAGGGAATGGCAAACGATCAAAGCTGAAGCTTTGGGGCCTAGCCATGAAGTTAATGGCCTAGCTCAAGTCCTTGACGAATCTATGCTTGCTCAGGTAATGCATGTTGTGTTCTTTGACCACTTTTTATATAAATCAAATATCATTTCAACCATCTATCGATTAATCATTTCAACTCATTAATCTATAGACTAATTAACTATTAAATGAGTAAGTTTCGCTCTATCATACTGTTGTAACTTACTTCAAGTTGGTATAAGCCCAGCCATGCAAACTTGTAACTACCCTTATAGTTTTACTTGTAATCTTATGTAGCAAACAGAATTTCATGGTTATCTCTTGTACTTATGAGTCGCTTTATATTTTATTTTTCTTGAGCGATAATGGTTAGTTGGCATTTCAAAAAACATTTATTTATTAAAATGATTTACTTGCACTCAAATCCATTAAAAAGAAACTTCCTCAGAAATAAGGATGGAAAACATAGCTGATTTCTAGTTTGGCTTAACGATAGAGATTTTGCATGCTCATATGTCGATTATGCAACACAAGAAGAAAACTTATCGGTGTTATCTTTGACAGTGGCAAGCCTTGGCTGATGCTGCAAAAGAAAAATCTTGTCACTGGAGATTTCTTTTGCTAAAATTATCTGTCCTTAGAGCAGACATTCTATCAGATGGAAATGGATCAGACATAGCAGAAATAGAAGCCCTTTTCGAAGAAGCAGCTGAACTTGTTGACAGTTCTCAGCAAAAGAACCCAAACTACTATAGGTAAGATGTACTTCTCTTGCTTAACTAACAACTGGATAGTAGTCTATGTTAAGACACTAATAACAT
The DNA here is from genome assembly GCA_030408175.1 of Trifolium repens. Classification (NCBI taxonomy): domain Eukaryota; kingdom Viridiplantae; phylum Streptophyta; class Magnoliopsida; order Fabales; family Fabaceae; genus Trifolium; species Trifolium repens. The sequence continues at coordinate 16,246,053 of CP125847.1, forward strand.
TTATGCATTTTACTGTTTTTATTAACTAAACCTTCTTAAATGATTAATTGCAGCACTTACAAAGTTCAGTATGTTGTGAAGAGGCAAGATGATGGATCATGGAAGTTCTGTGAAGCCGATATTCAAACATGATATGATATATATACACACCAGGTCCAGGAAAACTGAAGTTGAGGCTAACTTGGTTCCTTTCCTAAATTTATTTTCTGGGAAGTGGGAACCTTAAATTCAAAGCAATCTACATATAGGCAGATGATGACACTTCTCTTCTATCTGATTATTTCCTGTAAAGAACTGATTGATTGACATAATTGTAGATGTTCACAGAAAATTATGTGACTAGCAATTCTTTATTTGTAGTAGTGTGAAAAGTGAACAGAAGTAATGTGAAAAGAAAAACTCCTTTGGGGGTCTTCTAGAGTCTATTTCTTCAATGTCAATAGTATTTTAGTTTAAATATGTCTATGGTCGCCAAAATTTGCCAAACATTTTGGTTTTTATTTATTTATTTCCAACTCGCCGGAATTTGGACATTTCCACTAAGAGCATCTATAATGGAGTTATTTCTCTCTCTAGCACTAAACTATCGCCTCCATTATGGTGTCTTAGAAAATTTGGTGTCTATATTTAGAAGGGCATCACATTCCCAACAACTCTCTCTTCCTGTTTATATATCTCAATTTTCGATCCTTTGGACCCTCTCAGTCTTTCAATGTTAGTGACTCTATTAGGATTCAAACTCAGGTGATTCTGCATTGATTCTCTACTTCTGTTGTAGTCTCCACAAATATTTCGCTTAGTTTTAGTTGTAACATTTTTATTTTGTTTTGATTTTCTAATTAATGAGTTAGAAATGTATAATTTATCCTTAATTTGTAGTCAACAGGATCCTAATTAATGACTCTATTTGCTATTTTTTTTCTTTCTATTTTCTATATCCTATATTTCACTTTGTAGTAACATATCTCAAGTTTTTGTTCTACTCAAGTTAAGGGTTGGTCCAATGGTAAACAAGAGAGGTGTCTTTGACGTGGACTCGTCACTTAGAGAGAGATATAAGAAACCCTTAAAAAACCTCAAAAAATATTTTTTATAACAAAGTGGGTCTAAATCCGAGATATAAGAAACTGCAACCAAAATTACATAAGGGGTAGTATTCACCTTTAAATCAAAAAACAACAAATTACTATTAATAAATTTATTTATTAAAAAAGTAATAGTGATTTTTTATTACAATAATAGCATTTTTTTTGGGTCTGCTTGAAAAAGAAAAAGCATTTTATTGCACAGGAAAATAACCTAGGAGTAAATTTCGTTTTATTGTATTAAATAATTAAATAAATTAATTTTATGTGTAACACTTTAATTTCTTGTGAAAAGACTAGTCCACAAAAGGAGGCACAAAGTTTCTTCATTACATTTTACATTCGATTCAATTTCGTTGAATCAAAACGCCGTAAAAACCAAATCAAATCAAATCACACACTGATCTGAGAGAGAAACTTCGAATCAACACACAAAAATGGGTTTCCAACGCGTAACAAAACTCTTCTCAACAATCGCATCGCGCCGCCAACATCTCCGCCACCTATCATCAACTCCGTCATCACCGGCGGTGTTCGTCGACAAAAGCACACGCGTGATCTGTCAAGGAATTACTGGAAAGAACGGAACGTTTCATACCGAACAAGCGATTGAATATGGAACGAATATGGTTGGTGGTGTTACTCCTAAGAAAGGTGGAACTGAACATTTAGGGCTTCCTGTTTTCAATTCTGTTGCTGAAGCTAAAGCTGAAACTAAAGCCAATGCTTCTGTTATTTATGTTCCTCCTCCTTTTGCTGCTGCTGCTATTATGGAAGCGTTGGAGGCTGAATTGGATCTTGTTGTTTGTATTACTGAAGGGATTCCTCAACATGATATGGTTATTTTTGTTACTCTTTTTTGGAATTTTTTTTTATATTGTTGTTGATGTTATGATTGTTGTGTATTGATTAGATTGTTGATTGATCTAGTGAAATGAAGGTTTAGGGTGACTAAAATGGATTTTGTGATATGAATAATTTTACTCGTACTTGACACGACACTGACATCGACACTAGTAATAATCTGAGAAAATGATTGCTTGTAACCGCGTGTTACGTAGGTTAATTTGTTGTCGTTGTTATTAAATTATTATAGGTTAATGTATTTTGATTGATCTAGTGAAAGAAAGGGTTGGGGTCACCTAAACAAAGTGCATTTTGTGGTATGAAGCACATACACACCTTATATGACACTGACACGTAGACGCCAGTAATAGTTTGAGAAAATGAAAGTGATTGAATGTAACCGCATGTGAGAATTATTATAGGTTTTGTTGTTGTTGTTGGGTGACTAAAAGGGCATTTATGTGTAATGAAGCACTGACACTTGGCATGACACTGATACTAGACACTAGTTAATTATTTGAGAAAATCGAAGTGATTAAATGTAACCGTGTATGTTGGTGTTGTAACATCTCTTCAATCTAAAGTGTCATTATTAGTAAATAATTTGAAAAGATGAAAGTAATTGAATGTAACTTCATGTGTTGGTATCATGTCAGTGTCAGACAAACACGTGTCGAGCATTCAACATGCCTTCGTGTGGGTGCTTCAACAATTTTTTGTTGATGGTAAAATTGCAATTGTGAATTAGAGTGGGTTAAGTGTTTTGTTTTACTTGATTGGTATTGTGGTGGGTGGGGGTAGTATGGGAATTGGGAAAAACAAACTTTTATGCATCGCTTATTATCTTTTTGTGAAATGTGTAATTGGATTAAATTAAAGTTTTTTGTTTTGGTGACAATCTAAATAGACATTCGATCATAGTGTAAATAAGTTTTAATACATAATTTTATGGTGACAGATCCTGAATTATAATTAGATAGATGACTGTGCAAATTTGTTTAGACTCCTCAAATTTCAATGTATATAGCTATAAAAGACATGCTTTTTTGGTTCTATAATGTTTTGTTTGGCATTCGTCTGTTTGTCTATTCGTGGAATACTGGTATTAGATTGCTCATGTGTGAGCCTTTGATTTGTTTATGGTTTTTTTTTCAATCGGGCAATTATTTAATGTCTTGTTTTGTGGTGCCTTGTGTTTGAGTTTGGGCATGTGATGTATGTAACTCTAGCCAGGCTGCATGGATTGTGTAATTTATTTTTGGCTCTCTGCTTCTGATATCAATGTAGTGGCTGAAGTTAAGGATGTTGTTTTTCATGTCAGGTGCGTGTTAAAGCAGCAATTAACAGACAGTCCAAAACTCGTTTGATAGGACCAAACTGCCCTGGTATCATCAAGCCTGGGGAATGTAAAATTGGAATCATGCCGGGTTACATTCACAAACCTGGGCGCATAGGAATTGTTTCTCGTTCTGGCACTTTGACATATGAAGCGGTGAGTCCTTGTTTTTCATGTTGGGAAGATTGTTGAATTTGTTGTAGTATTGTATGAAGCAGTTTTGTGAAATGGCGGTCATGCAGAATGACATGGTGGATTTTTTGCCAACCACCATAGGTAAATTTTGAAGGGTGGTCCTCTATGGCGGAACCATAGGCTGCAATAGTGTTTCTATGGTTATTTTTGGCCTTCCACCACATTAGCCATTCACAATTGATAACATTGGAAATGAAATTGCCCTTATATCTCATTTGCTGTTGATAAGATTTATTTGTTTAAATTGAGTTCCCGGTCCCTCTCGTCTGTACTGGAGTTAGTTCTATCTGTGTGTTAGTCCACTTTTCTTGCATGGATTTGTGACTGACGGAAGATCTCTTTTATTTTTGCGCACTTGTCATATTATCATCTGTCGTTTTATGCTTCAAAATAAAAATAAAAATAAAAACTCAACTTTCATTAATGGTTTTAAATTTATTTTCAGCTTTCAAAATGAAAACTTATTCTTGTCTTTTATTGAGTGACAGGCTTATTTTTGGAGTTATTACCCTTTTAAATTTGAAGTACTTTTGATGCATACAGTATGATGGTTACCCATGGATAAGCAATGTATTTGTTTATAACTATCCAGGTTTACCAAACAACTGCTGTTGGCCTCGGACAATCTACTTGTGTGGGTATTGGAGGAGATCCCTTCAATGGAACAAACTTTGTTGATTGCCTTACGAAGTTCATTGCGGATCCTCAAACCGAAGGTACTTCACACATTTTATCCTGTCGTGTATATTATTGTGTTAGTTTATCCGCTAAACCTTGACAGTGTTATCTCTGCATAGTTTCTTTTCCTAATGAATAATTCATGTAGGATTAATGGAATGATCGTTAATCATTACTGTTTGTGTAATTCAGGTATCATTCTCATAGGAGAAATAGGAGGAACTGCAGAAGAGGATGCTGCTGCACTAATTAAGGTTCCTCTTAATTGTTAGCTGTGCATAAATTTCTGTCTTTACATGGTTATCAGTATCTAAAAATTTAAAATAAGTTTCTGTTTGGTGAGGGAGGGATACTGCTAAAGTTGTCCCAAACACCTATAATTCCTTTCCTCCTCTTGAAAAAACAGTAATGGGCCAATCTGATACATATACTGATTGGTAGAACTTGCTTCCTTTTGTTCTGTTGTGATTCCTTTTCTTACGTTAGATCAATTGATTTTTTTTTCACATCTTTCTCCATAACGTTCACCATTGGTGATCGCTGTTAAAGGATCCAACTTTAGTCAAGGGTTTGGTTCTAGTGGGCTATGAGCATGCAAAAGGTCTGTTTTATGTGAATGTGATATGTAGATGTGAATCTTTTGTTGGATGAAAAGATAAATTTTCAATAGGTGTTGTTATTTGGTTAATGGTGATAATTATTTGGGCAGGATATCTTTACGTCTATATAGAATGAAAGAACAAGTGCGTGCTGATAGTATCATATCATCTTTCAAATGAATATTTTTAACTGATTTTATGAATGATTATGCAGGAAAGCGGGACTGAGAAGCCCGTTGTTGCATTTATTGCTGGATTAACTGCTCCCCCTGGCCGTCGTATGGGTCATGCTGGAGGTAAATTTTTGTTTTCTGAAGTTTTGCAAATGATTGCATGTGATAAAATATACCACTTCACTCTACTGCTTAACTTCTGATAAAAAATATTGTTCTTCAATGTTAGCATGGGAAGATTGCATATATTTGACCATGTTTAGAGGGTGTTTGAATAAACAATTTGATTATGTGCTTATCCAATTAGCACTTATCTTATAGGACTTCATATATAAAATGCATAATCAATGAGGATATGGGGTAAATTTTGTATAATCTCTATACAAGATATTTCTATAAGCTATTTAGGGAGTGAAAACAATTTATGGGCATATCATAAACTATTTAAGCTCTTCTAAACACTTACATACGTGTTTATGTTAAAGGTAAGTCTAATTCTAAATAAGTTTTTCCCAAATACTCCTTTAGTGATGACAATAAAGCAATGTCTTGCCCATGTAAAATAATGACAATAAAGCATTGCCAACTTTTACGTTGTCTCTCCCTATATCATGTTCATTTTGCTTCATTTTTTTATGATAATATTAAGCGTGCAACCTCGATTTGCCTGCAGCTATTGTGTCTGGTGGCAAGGGTACTGCTCAAGGCAAAATCAGCACCCTCAGGGAAGCTGGAGTCACAGTTGTGGAGTCCCCTGCTAAAATTGGAGCTGCCATGTTTGATATTTTCAAGCAGAAGGGCTTAGTCCAATAGTTTGGGGTTAGTTTAATTTCATGAAGTCACTTCGGTTTTGATTTGACTACATGGTCAAAACACTTTATCCCCATTGCGACAGTAATGGGATATTTTTTCCTATTTTATTTTTGCAAGATACGAAAGGCGCCTTAGAATAAAATTAATTCAAGATGCTTTTTATATTTCCGGAAATTTGATACATTCCAATTGAGCTCCAGCTTGTGGCGCTGGTTTGTAAACATGTGTAGTTAATTTCAAATGAATTTCAAACAACTTCTTTATGAAGTGTCTGCAAGGTTGGTCAGTTATGATCCTAGATATTTTTGCCCTAGATAGTTCTGGCAATGTTTGCGTTAGTTATGGATATGCACGGGATCATGATTGCCTACAGTAACGATTTCATGCAGTTCTATACAGTAATGAATATCAGCCGTTGATTTGAAATTGGACGGTCTAGATCGTACAATCAAATCATATAGTAAAACAATCTCAGCCGTTGATTTAAATCAGACGCCTGAGAGCTGTAACTTACTTCTAATGGCTGCAGTCATTTTGTTGGTACATATTAACCTGAAATAAATGAACAAACGATCAAATGAATTATTTATTCCAAAGTTTTTAATGAAATTGTCTCGAGACAATCATTAAAGTTAAAGTCTATGATGCACAAAGGATATAAGTTTTTTCCATGTGTGCTTTAAGTCGGGTGTTGATGATCGAACTGATTTGGTCATGCTTTAGAGATATGTACAAACAAAAAAGAATAAGAAAAGGGTTGCTCATCGGTCCATGTTTCTTGACTAAAAATGATGTGAGATGGAAAGAGTTAATTTGAGTGATGAGAGATGAAACTATGATGGAGATGGGTAATTTCATTACAGTCTGTAATGGTTTTAACGGTGGTGGTTCTCTGATTAGTGAATGGCGAGGTGGGTGAGTTTTGGCTGGTATGGTAGAGAAGAGTCGGTATAGTGTATGCATAACTTTAGAGGAAGAAGGCTTATATAAGTTGCTTCTTTATTTCCAGCACAAGTTAGGTTATGCACCGTGCATAAATACCCCTGATTGCTTAGCGCACCTTCCAACTTTTTAGAGGGTGTATTAGAAATCTGTGGGGTGTACTAGAAATTTAGGGGGTGCATTAAGTAATCTGGGGCATGCATTAAGCAATTTTCACTATTTATTTATGGTACATAAAGAAAAAGCTTATGCACCATAATTACTCTCTTTATTTACTTATCTTATAAATTTATTAAAACGACGTATTGTTGAAATGTCCAGATTATCCCTTCTTACCTCTATTTATTTGTAGGCACTTGGCCAAAGTAGGTCATTTTCTATTTGGTAAAATTAAGCTATAAGTTAGCTTTTAATTGATAGCTAAAAGCTAGTAGAATGAAATTAAAATGTTTAGTAAATTTAGTTGTTGTAATTATAAAATAGCATAAATGTACATGATTATTTTATGTGAGTGAGTAGTTAATTTTTTGAATATGTAGTTTTTTTTTATAAAATAAAATAAAGAAATAAAAGCTATAAGCTAGTAAAAAAACATGTTACCAAACATCTTTAATTTTATGAAACAAGCTTATAAACTAGTATAATAAGCTAGCTATAAGCGCTTATTTGTTTTACCAAACACACCCTTTGTGTCTTTTAAGCAACAATTTATTTATCTTTATATAATTTTTTATTATTTTTACTAGAACCTAAATTTCTACTCATACATTAATATAAATATTTTTTTTATAATTTATGTAAAGACTTATATTTCTACTCATATATTAATACAAATGTTTGTATTTTTTTAAAAATCTCTTCGCTGGGACATATATTTCTACTCATATTAATGTGCATGCCTATTTTTTATAATCTCACAGGGGACCTATATTTTTGTTCATATATTAATATACATGCCTACTTTTTATGATTTATATAGCAATTTATATTTCTACTCATATATTAATACGCATGTTTTTTTTTTAAAAAATTTCTAGGGACCAATATTTCTACTCATGTATTAATACTAATCTCATATATATATATATATATATATATACACACACACATATAGCCTTTGGCTAATATGAACAAGTAGTTCATGTTTTTCAAGATGTACAGGTTGATGATATCATTATAACAAATATGAATTTTACAAAATTTATCATTAGATTGAAAATTTGTATCATATAGATGATCCAAGACAAATTTTAAAGAAATTTCTTAAGACAACAAAGTAATGATATAGTGTAGGGTATGAGAATAGCAAGACAAATTGAAATAGAATATGTATTATGTGTATTTTATTCATTGATCCTTTGCATGATATATATAATACACGTACAAGAATATTCTACACTAATTCTAGCCCATGACAGACGTGATCCACAATCAATGGGATTTGATTTATTCTATACATAATAAAGTAAATAAATATAGAATCAAGGTAACTTAGGAAAGTAATTATATACATAATCATATTCACAATAATGTAGAAGATATTTCCTAATACTCCCCCTCAAGTTGGTGAGTGAATATCATGAAGTCCCAACTTGTTGCGCAATGTCACAAATTGATCTTTTCCCAAAGCTTTTGTAAACACATCTGCTAACTGGAATCGTGTTGGCACATAAGATGGATTAATTATTCCAGCCTGTAGTTTTTCCTGTACTATATGACAATCTATTTCAATATGTTTTGTACGCTCGTGAAATACAGGATTAGCTGCAATGTGTAAAGCTGCCTGGTTGTCACAAAATAATGGTGTTGGAGCATCTTGTGGGACTTTTAAATCTTGTAATATGAACCGTAGCCAGGTCAACTCCAAGCATGTATTAGCCATTGCTCGATATTCAGACTCGGCAGATGATCTAGAGACAACAACTTGCTTCTTTGACTTCCATGAGATGAGAGAATTTCCAAGGAAAAGGCAAAATCCTGTAACAGATCTTCTAGTTGCATGACAACCTCCCCAATCTGAATCACAAAAGGCCTTTAAGGTAAGGTCATTAGTAGATGAAAATAGCAAGCCTTGTCCAGGTGTGCCTTTGATGTATCTGAGGACTCTCAATGCAGCATCCCAATGAGGCTTTCTTGGCTCATGCATGAATTAACTCAATGTTTGGACAGAATATACAATGTCAGGTCTTGTGACAGTAAGGTAAATTAGCCTACCAACAAGCCTTCTATATTTGGTTGGATCAATTAGTATCACTCCATCTGTGGGAGTTAGCTTCAGATTCTGTTCCATTGGAAATTTATCGGGGCGAGCACCTGTCAGTCCTGAATCTTGTAGAATGTCTAGAGCATATTTTCTTTGAGACATGAAGATGCCTTTCTTGGAACGAGAAAACTCAATGCCCAAAAAATATTTCAAATCTCCAAGATCTTTGATACGGAAACGCTTGAGAAGAAACTCTTTAAGGCGTTTCATTTCTTGAAGATCATTTCCCGTGAGAAGTATGTCATCAACATAAATAAGAACAACCGTGAATGAAGAACCTTGAGATTTGGTGAAGAGGGAATAGTCGGCCTTTGATTGTTGGTAACCAACCTTTTGAATGACTTCAGAAAAAGTAGAGAACCAATTTCTTGATGCTTGTTTGAGTCCATAAAGGGACTTATTGAGCCGACATTCAATGTTCTCCCCCTGTCGGCGAAGACCAGGTGGAGGCTCCATGTAGACTAACTCATGCAAATCACCATGAAGAAAGGCGTTTTGCACATCTAATTGGTGTATGAACCAATTACGAGCAGCTGCAACAGTGAGAAGGCAACGAAGAGTAGTGACCTTGGCAGTAGGGGAAAATGTTTCTTGATAGTCAATTCCTTCAACTTGAGTGTATCCCTTAGCAACAAGGCGTGCCTTATAACGCTCTATCGTGCCATCAGATTTGTACTTTATTTTGTATACCCATTTGCAACCAATGGGTTTATGACCAGAATGAAGAGGTACAAGGCTTCATGTGTTGTTTTGTTGTAATGCTTCTAATTCTGCGTTCATTGCATCCTGCCAAAGTGGATCATGGACAGCTTGATCATAGGATCGTGGTTCTCTGTGAGCTGTAATGTTAGCTAAAAAAGCACAATTTGAAGAAGAAATGCGTGAATATGAAAGGTAATGTGAAAGAGGATACCGAGTACCTGACCCAGAAGTTGGCTCTGGGGGAGATTTATTGACTTGTGTGGGCATGTGGTAGTAGTTATGCCATATCGGGGGGTTCTTATCACGGAGAGACTTCCGAACTTGGGGAATGATGGGAGTGGGGAGGTCTGAAGTGTGGGAAGTAGATGGATTTGGTTCAACTATTGGTAAGGCAGCGGAAAATGTTTCAGTAGTTAGGTGTGAAGGAGAATTTGGCTCTTGTGTAGAAGGTATACCAGTTTGTTGTGATTGATGGTGAGATGGTGTAGGAGAAAGCCAATCATCAATGGTCTCATATGAAGGATGAGATGAAATTAGGCAGGGTTCAGATGTGTTTGAAATGGAAGGAAAATTGGTTTCACAAAATTTGACATCACGACTCACAAAGAAAGTCTTTGTCTCTGGATCATAAATTTTATAACCTTTTTGACCAGTAGGATATCCAACAAATATACCTCTTCTTGCACGAGGATCAAACTTATGTGTAGGGTGGACAATAGTAGCATAACATAAGCACCCAAATACTCTCAAGTGATTAAGCGATGGTGGCTTATTGTATAATAATTCAAAAGGTGATTTGTTGGATAACAATGGAGATGGTAAACGATTTATAAGGTATACGGCAGTCAATACACATTCACCCCAAAATTCAAGTGGTAGATGAGAATGAAATAGTAATGCTCGTGCCACAACTAGAATATGACGATGCTTGCGTTCCACAACTCCATTTTGTTGTGGTGTGTAAACGCAAGTTCGTTTATGTTCTATTCCATGAGATTGAAAGAATTCTCTCATAGACATGAATTCAGAACCATTATCAACTCTAATTGCTTTAACAGATGCTTGAAATTGGGTATAAGCAAAATTAATGAAGGATTTCAAAATATTTTGAGAATCTGATTTGTATCGCATATGAAATACCCATGTGCATCTTGTAAAATCATCGACAATAGTTAAAAAAAAACGTGCCCCTGAATGTGTGTGAATTTTATGAGGACCCCAAATATCACAATGTAATAAATCAAAAGGAGCATGAGCTGATATAGTGCTTAAAGGAAAAGGAATTTGAGTCTGTTTAGCCATAGGGCAAACATTACAATTATTCTCAGAAGATACTATGTTATTTGGAGATAATAAAGGGGAACATAATTTGAGACGAGATGTAGATGGGTGTCCAAGACGCATGTGCCATATATTTGAGGGCTGAGAAACTTGATGAGAGACGGGTATTCTTTGTAATGGAGACATGTAATAAAGACCACCACACTGTTCACCCGAGCCAATCGTCTTCCCCGTAGCTAAGTCCTGCAACACACAAAAGTCAGGAAACAAAATGACACAACAATTTAGTGATTTGGTGAGCTTGCTAACAGACATCAAGTTTAACCGAAATGAAGGAACACACAAAACATTTTTTAAGGTTATATTGGAATTGAATGACACGTCTCCAATAGATGTGATTGGAGCAGAAGAGCCAGTAGGTAAATTGACAGAAGGTATGGATGGAAATTGTGTTAGAAAGAAATGTAGAATCAGCTGTGATATGATCGGTAGCTCCACTGTCCAAAATCCAAGGCTTAGTGAATACAGAATTAATTGAGGCATTAGAGAAAAGAGATAGACCTGTAGCATTTGCATAAGCATTGCTATTACCAGCGGTATTGTTTGAAGACATCATATTCAATGCACGAGCAAGTTGTTGAAGCTGTTCTGCAGACAAGTCAAGTGCAGTTTGGGAAGAATCTGCTGTATTTGCAGCAGAGAAAGTTCTAGATGCAGAGCTTCGAGGCCCTTGTTGTCGCTGTTGTGATTGGTTGTGCTTGTTGGTTTGAGTTCCTGTGTTGTAAGTCCCATTTTTAACTCTGCAATGATCCTCTGTGTGCCCGTCTTTATTGCAAAAATCGCAGTGAAACTTTAGAGTCCGACAATTGTCAATTGTGTGACCATCTCTATTGCAGTGCTCACAATGCTTGTTTTTCATAAATTTTTTGGAGAGATTGTTTGGATGACTATTGATTGCAACTAGGGGTGAGCACGAATCCGCAACCCGGCTCGAAACCGACATAACCGCCAACATATGGAAGCACTCGGTCGGGTGCGGGTCGGGTCTCGGGTCAACAATTGTGAAAAAATGGTCATGAACGGTTGTATACGGGCGGGTGCGGGTCTCTAAAATTTATCTCTTCATAACCGAAACCGACCAAACAATTACTAAAATATAAAAATTTTTTTTTCTTCAGTTTTGAGCACTTCTTAATCTCTTATACTCTTCGCTTTGTTAATTTTGTCTATCTTTGATAGAGAAGAAAAATGTTATATTTTACAAGTTTATGCTTGTAATAGGTTGATAAAGGAGATGTGAAAGATAATATTCTAGATTTATATTATTTTTTACTTCTCATCTACTATCTATTATTGTCGTTGGATTAACAAATTTGAAACAAAATAATTGCATCTCATCATTTTTATTGTATCAATTGTTGCAGTGTGTACGAAATATTGAACTATTTGAAGAATAATATATTTTTTTGATCAATGAAATTTAGATGTAACAACAAAGTTTCAAGGTAACCCGTTAAAACCGATCCGCTATACCCGTCACTCGTATGACCCGAACCCGAACAAACCGAAGATGTAGACGGTTGAAATTGGGTCCAAATTAAGAGGCCGCGGTTTTTATCGGTTTTACAATTTTCGGCCCGAATCCGACCGAACCCGACCGATGCTCACCCCTAATTGCAGCGGCAATGGAGAAATTCTCCGTTGTTTCGGAAGTCATCTGGCGTTGTGTCTCATCTTGAATTACTAGAGAGTAGGCCTGTCGCACATTGGGTAACGGTGACATCATGAGAATGTTGGTGCGGACAGTGCTGTAGGTATCATTAAGACCCATGAGAAATTGCATCAAGCGATCTTCTTCCCTTTGTTCATCATGTGCTTTCATCTGGTTGCAAGTAGGAAGAGTGCGGTATGTTTCTAATTCATCCCAAAGGCCTTTGATTTTTGTAAAGTAGGTTGAGGCAGTCATGGTGCCTTGTGATAAAGAGGCCAAGGACTTTTGAATGCGATATATTGCTGGAGCATTCTTCTGTGAAAATTGATCTTTAAAATCTTCCCAAACTTGATGCGCAGTCTTAGCATGAATGACTCCCTTGGCTAAATCGGGTTCTACGGAATGAGTGAGCCATGACAAAATCATACTGTTACACCGATTCCATAGAGCACATTCTGCATATTGATCTACTTCTGATGGTACTTTGATGGATCCATTGATAAAGCCTATTTTGTTTTTGGCAGTGAGGGCATGGATCATTGATATACTCCATGATGGGTAATTGGTGCCATTCAGTTTTGTTGGGACAAGCAAATGACCAGGGTGATCTGAAGGATGGATATAGTATGGATTTGAGGAATCCATATTTGAACTTTTGTTATTTGAATTTTTGCTACTGCTACTTGGTTGTTCTTGAGGTGAATTTTTTGGTGGTGTTTCAGTTTCTTGATCGTGCTCTGATGCCATCTTAAGACAACAAAGTAATGATATAGTGTAGGGTATGAGAATAGCAAGACAAATTGAAATAGAATATGTATTCTGTGTATTTTATTCATTGATCCTTTGCATGATATATATAATACACGTACAAGAATATTCTACACTAATTCTAGCCCATGACAGACGTGATCCACAATCAATGGGATTTGATTTATTCTATACATAATAAAGTAAATAAATATAGAATTAAGGTAACTTAGGAAAGTAATTATATACATAATCATATTCACAATAATGTAGAAGATATTTCCTAATAAAATTGAAAATTATATGACATGTCGTTGAGACCTATCAAAAATAGCGGTTTATGAGTTTGTTACAAATAAAATAAAAAATTGAACCATTTTTCATTTTCTTTTGTGATACTTTAGATATCACTTTTTGTTATGGAACCACTATTATTCCTTTGATCCTTTCCTATGGTATATTTGTGGGTTAGGCTTCAAAAGTGGATACCCTCCAATTGCAATACTTGGGAAATGAATTGCTTCGACTTTTTCTTTCTTATGTTTTTCAAAGTGTATACTATACAAAGGTTAGTAAAAAGTTGGAGAGAAGATTCTCTCCAGTAATTTTTTCCTAAATTTGAATCATGGCCATTAATTTAAACATTAAATAGTAACATTAAATAGAATAGAGTAGATGTCGAAATTGTGTATCCAAATAAGAGAATTAAATTTAAATTTATACTCTATTCAGTTTTATATACAATTAAAAAAAAAAAGACTTTTTAGATTTATTAAAAAAGTATATAGTCTATACTATAATCTATAGATATGTTAGATATATAATTGTTTTTCGGTAAATCTAAATAATCAATTTTTATTTATATATAAAATTAAAGAGTGCACTCTAAAATAAAATACAAATAAATTTCATGGAAATAAAATAAAAATACAAATAAATAAATAAAAATTTCCAAAAATTGACTCTTGACTTTTATGTTCATCTTTCTCTTCTCTTAGCTCTCATCTTCCCCTCACTCACAACCAGATCCACACTCTCACTCACTCTCATTTTCTCCCCACATTTTCCCGAGAAAATCCTCATTTTCCATGAAAATCCCAAAACCCTAAAATCACCAATTTCTCATCATCAACAACAACAACAATGGCAGTAGTCACCTCAACACCAACGTCACCACCATCAATGGCACAAGATCTACTCAATTCCCTTCCCAAAACCCTAAAACTCAAAACAAAACAACAAGAGCTTCTAATTCGTGTCACAACTCTCGGTTTAATCTATATCCTCGCATTCATCACTCGTCTCTTCAGTGTTCTTCGTTACGAATCCATGATCCATGAATTCGATCCATATTTCAACTACCGTACAACTCTTTACCTCACAGAACACGGTTTCTCCGAGTTTTGGAACTGGTTTGACTCAGATTCATGGTATCCACTCGGTAGAATCATCGGCGGTACACTTTATCCCGGTCTTATGCTCACCGCCGCCGCGTTATACAAAATCCTCCATTTCCTCCGATTCGCCGTTCACATCCGTGAAGTCTGTGTTCTAACTGCGCCATTTTTCGCTTCGAATACCGCTATTGTCGCTTACTTCTTCGGTAAAGAAGTTTGGGATTCCGGTGCGGGAATTGTTGCTGCGGCGTTGATTGCGATTTGTCCTGGTTACATTTCTAGATCGGTTGCTGGATCTTATGATAACGAAGGAGTTGCGATTTTTGCATTGTTGTTAACCTTTTATCTGTTTGTGAAAGCGGTTAATACCGGATCGTTATCGTGGTCTTTGGCATCGGCTTTTGGTTATTTCTATATGGTTTCAGCTTGGGGTGGTTATGTGTTTATTATCAATTTGGTGCCACTTTATGTGTTGGTGTTGTTGGTAACTGGAAGATATTCATTGAGACTTTATGTTGCTTATAATTGTATGTATATTTTGGGAATGTTGCTTGCTATGCAGATTAGGTTTGTTGGGTTTCAACATGTTCAATCTGGAGAACATATGGCTGCTATGGGTGTATTTTTCTTGCTTCAGGTTAATTTCTCATTGCATTGCATTGCATGCATTTTGTTGTTGTTTGTTCGTATTTGCGATGATGTTAATTTGTTTTTAATGATGAATAATTTAATTACAAGTTTGTCGTCGACTCGTCGTGTCTTAAATTTGTTTTCTAATAAGCATTTATGAAATAATATATATGTTAAGAGAAAAGGGGACATGCGCTGTTTTATACTGACATCCAATAAGAATTCAGCATTTTCCGGTTGTTTTGAAATTGCGGTTACAATGTGGGCTTACAAGCCAATATCATGTTCATTGGATTATAGCGACAGCGCATCACCATTAAACTCTGTTTTTAGTCAATAGTATTTGTGTGTTAAAATTAGCCTTTATGCGGATATCTATCCTCTCTAGACTCCACGTGGTGGTAGGCTCTTGCATTGGGATATTGTTTAAAAATTTATTTCTAAAGATTGACTTTTCGGCAAGCACTTTTAAGTTCTATGAGCACTTTTTTGTGGATGAAAAATCATAAAACTATTTTAGTTGGTAAGCTTCCATAAGCTAGAAGCAATTCAAATTTGAATAGTTTCAATATGTGTTGGTTAAAGTTGAATGTGTAAGCATGATGCATGGGGTTTTATATTCGGAATCATGGATATGAAAAAGAAACAAAAAAAATGGGTTAGGATTGAACTTGGTTTCGGTATCTTTCTCATCTATTGGGTCGGTATACCATGAGAAACCAAAGAAAGAAAATTCTGATTATTAGTGAGTTATATATTGTTTCCTTGTTTTACATTTGTGGGTGGTGCTTTATTTATGTAAACGAATATATGTTCTTAAGTGGGTGTGTTTTCCTAATTGGTGATTTGCTTTGTGGTTGTGGAAGTTGGTTTTTGTTATTGCAAAATAATGTGATGTTTGTTTACTGTGGATGCTACTGTATCAGGGTTTATTTGTTGATTTGCTTGATGAAGTTAGGCTGCTGTCTCTTGTGGTTCTGACATTGGGATTGTTTTTTCAGGTGTTTTTCTTTTTGGACTGGGTAAAGCATTTGCTTGGAGATGTAAAATTGTTTCAAGCATTTTTGAGGATCACTGTAACTGGTGCAGTTAGTGTTGGTGCCATTGCCTTGGGAGTAGGCATGGCATCTGGTTACATATCACCATGGACCGGAAGGTTTTATTCCTTGCTCGATCCAACATATGCTAAGGATCATATTCCAATTATTGCTTCCGTCTCTGAGCATCAGCCTACTGCTTGGTCATCCTTCATGTTTGATTTCCATATATTGCTCTTCCTTTTCCCTGCCGGGCTCTATTTTTGCTTCAAGCGCTTGTCAGATGCCACAATCTTCATAGTTATGTATGGTCTTACTAGCATGTACTTTGCTGGTGTTATGGTTCGATTGATTCTTGTTGCTACGCCCGCTGTATGCCTCATTAGTGCTATTGCGGTGTCTGCCACTGTGAAGAATTTGAGTCGGGTTGTGAGGGCAAAAGTCCAAACCTTACAAAGTGGTTCTGGTAAAGGAACTAGTGCTTCAAAAGGTTCTTCTAAGGTTAGGATTTTCTAAGTAACTAGTTGAGCAAAAGACTTGTTCACAATAGTTGCTTTCTACTGTTTTCAATTTTTTTTCTTCCCCTGCATATTTGATTCATATGCTGCTAGTATTTTTGCTTATCCATTATGTCTAAGCTCCTTTCAGAGTTTCAGTATTTATAGAAAAAGATGAATTAGTTGTTGCTTGATATTATCAAATGATATAATTTCTCTCATGGGTATGCTGCAATAGGTATGAATATGATAATAACCATGTTCTTTCACGACAATTGCTATGCAATATTTTTTGACTTAATTTGTTCAGCTTTTGTCAACTAGAGTATTAAGTATTGCATGTCTATTGATTTCTGCAATGAATGGTTTTCAATTTGACTATTGTGGTAATACAATTTTCATACTGTATATGGTTACTGACATGCAGGGTGTAATTGATAACTCCCAGCCTTTCCAAAAGAATGGTGCTATGATTTTACTTCTCGGTGCCTTTTATCTGCTTAGTAGATATGCTATTCACTGTACATGGGTTACATCTGAGGCATACTCGTCTCCCTCAATTGTCTTGGCTGCAAGGGGTGCCCACGGCCAGAGGGTCATCTTTGACGATTATCGTGAGGCTTACTTTTGGCTTCGCCAGAACACTCCACCAGATGCCAAGGTGATGTCATGGTGGGATTATGGTTATCAAATCACTGCCATGGGAAACAGAACCGTTATTGTTGACAATAACACCTGGAACAATACACACATAGCAACTGTTGGGCGTGCAATGTCATCGTATGAGGATGAGGCTTATGACATAATGAGATCGCTTGATGTTGACTATGTTTTAGTCGTGTTTGGAGGTGTTACCGGTTATTCCTCTGATGACATTAATAAGTAAGCCCATCTTAAGTTATATATTGTCCTTTACATTCATTATTTGTACCTAATGCATGTTTCCATTTCTTTATGACAAATGCTATATAGACACCTATTGTGTTCACAGGTCTAGAGTCTAGACAACACTTACACAGGTGGTTTCATTTTAGTTTTTGAATGTTTAAAAATTGCAAGTGTTGTTACTGCCGTCATTTTTGTTTTGAGCCACTTGCAATAGTTGTATCGGTAGCATTACATGTTATTTTTTCCTGTTAAGGGATTGATCAGTTTCGTCTTCAAAAGTTTGTATATTGTTGTTTAGTCTTTCCTCATCCTTTATCTTCTCTGCTACAATGCTTCCAGTATTCTTATAACATTCTTAATTTTTGTCTAGATTTCTATGGATGGTGAGAATTGGTGGCGGAGTTTTTCCTGTAATAAAGGAACCTGACTACCTCGTCAATGGAGAGTATCGTGTAGATAAAGGTGCAGCTCCAAAGATGTTGAACTGTCTCATGTAAGTTTCTTAGCACTGTTAATTGGGCTTCACATTTGAATTATTGTTGATGTCCCAGCAAATTTGTATGTATACAGGTGTTGTTTGGGCTTGGAATGAAAATAGTTTTGTAGACTAAACTGACTAGATTAATTTATGGAATAACTATGTAAAAAGTTGGACTATGCTACCCTGCCTGCAGGGAACTGAAACTTAACTAGGTTGGAATTCCTATAATTTCCTTCCACTCCTCTAAAATAGGTCTATGGCTAGGGTGTTTGACTTTACCTAGTACTCTTTACTCCCCCAGTTTGAATCAGGTGATATTATTTTTAAGCTCAGTAAAATGGAATAAAAGTGGAAGGAAGGTGGTCAGAACTTCAGAATAATATTGTTAGCGGATGTTCATATTGTATGTATCGGCACATGATGAATTTAAACACAATGATTTAATTATATTTCTCTTTGTCTTTTATTGTTAGGTACAAGCTGTCTTATTATCGGTTTGGAGAGCTGACAACAGAATATGGCAAACCACCTGGGTAAGCTCCATATCCCTTATTGTTGATAACTTAACATAATTTTAACAATGGCACATCATAAAATCTAGGGGTCCTTATTAATAGGATCCCCATGCTATCTAGGTAGAATGATCAATTGTTGATATATCCTTACTCTGCAACTAGCATCTAGTTTAAAAGTGGGAAATGCAATTATGCATCACTGTTATCTCAACAAAGGAAATGTGATGAATGCATAACACTTGATTAACTATATGGGATTGGGAGTCATTGCTTGTTAAACTTAAAACTACCCAATCTTGTCAATTTTTTTAATTTGGATATAAGTTTCTGATTATTCTTGTTTGATATAGTTTATTCATCAAAGGATAAGGTAAGAAGGGGCTACATTGTGCATGAGTTGTTTCCATTATGGGAAAATGCAAAAGCTTGTGTAATGATCTGTGTAGTAGACAGTGATTGAGATGTCTCGAGTTCAAACCTGTTCAATTTTCAATATTGGTGTTGTATGCAAACATTGTTCACCTTGCCTTTCAAATGCATAGAATAGGAGTATGACAATTGTTTTGTTCAAAGGCATGGATATTATGTGTATCCATGTTTACGAAGTGATGTACCTCTTTTGTTTGTAATCACTTGTTTCTTGGAATGGCAGGTATGATCGCGCCAGAGGTGTTGAAATTGGAAATAAGGACATAAAACTGGAGTACTTGGAGGAAGCGTTTACTACCCAGAATTGGATAGTTCGTATTTATAAAGTGAAACCACGTAAAAACAGGTGGTAAGTCTAACCTTACCTCCCCCAAAACAAAACAAAAAAACAAAAACTAAAAAGAACTTTTTTTCTTCTGCGGGAAATGATAGATTTCTAGTGAGAACTTGAGAGCTGAAAATCTGTTAGCAATATTTAGATTGTGGACTATTTTTGAAGTATTTATATGTAGAATTCAGTTAAGGTAATTTTATGGATTTTTAGATTATACTTTATAGTTTGTCAACTGCACAATTTAACATATGCTCGGCGCCAGTCGCTTTTCATGATTCATATTGGAGAGGCTGATATTTCGTTTGAAATTAGTAATGTTGGGTTTGACATGGCTCGGTGTATGGAGGAAGCAATCGAAAAATATGCTATTTTTTAAACGAAAAAGAAAGAGTAAATATTATCAAAAAAACAAAAGTAAATATTTTCATTTCCAAGAGAAATTGACCGATATCATAATATTTTTTTGAATTCCCTATATATTTTCCCCAATGGTATCAGAATAGAATAAACTTAGAGTTGAGGTGCAATGCACAACTCCTAAATTAGTTTTTGGGAGTTTCTAAGTTACATTAATTTATTAAATTAACAAATTATTTTATGAATAAAAACTAGAGATGATTTCATAAGAAAAACATAATGTTATTATTTATAAGCATTAAACTAATTTTCTTTTTACATTTTTTCACAAATTGCTATTTTATTTCTTTTAAGTGATAGAAAAATGTTTTCTTTTAAAAAAATTACACATTGACATATTATTAGTTTAATGACCTGATGTTTCAGTTTCAAATGTACGGTGGAGATACCCTTAGTTTTTTAGTAAAGTGGTCGAAATAACTTATTTGAAGACCTAAGAAAATTATGATTTGTTTTTATTTTCTATTCAATAATTATGTCTCCCCACTATCCCTTTTGCACGTGAATATATTATTATATGTAATGTAATACGTAGTAATATTGATTATTTACGAGAGAAATTCTAATATGGACGACTACTATAAATCTTTTATCAGAGATCAGAACGGTAAAAATATTTAAAGATTTAATTTTGACATATATTATTTAGAAGTATAAGTTAATGGTCATTGTGTCAAAAAAAGTTAAAGATCGTTTTAATTTTTTAATATTGAAATTATACACTACATTTTGTCATAAAAAATAATATACACTAACATCTAAAATATTGTACAACATGCTGGCATTATAGTAAATTTTATACTATTATTTTCATTGTGCCAAACAATATATTGTTTATCTTCCGTAGACATGAAGCAGACTTAAAAACATATAGTATTTTTTTTTTCAATAATGCTCCTCTATTTTTATTTATTTTTTGATAATATAATGCTCCTCTCATTTAAAGATTTAGAAAATGATTGTTTTCTCGACAAAATTGTTTTTTTCTTGTAAATCTCAGTCCTATAACAAAACATGACATGCTGTGTGGAAACACCAAAAGTTCATATAGACCACCCAATTAAAATCTGATATAATGATTTCTTTGACACAAAATATCCGTACAATTATTGAAAAATGTAAATTATTTTATACATGTAAGCATGTAGCGTATCTTATGGAAAAATACCAATCTAACAAAAACCTAGAGATTCTCAAGTAAAACATCATTTTCAATATGTCGGCAATGTGACTCAATCATGTGCTTTGTCATTATCATGTGCTAAAGAATGGAGTAACACCCATGTGAGGTAATCCCTACATTACAATTAGTTGCAAATTAGTTGTTTAGCATTGCTTCTAAACCACTAAAATAAGCATTCACACTAATATATCCATTAACTAATCCTATATTAACTTGTTTTAGGGTCTTGAGAAAACATTTTTTTCATGTCAAAATGCACTTATCATTACACTTCATACACAATATGGACATTGTTTTTATTCAACATATATATATAACTACGCATCGTCAGTTGGTTCAGTGGTGATTGACGCTGAACTTGATAGGGAGGACCAAGGTTTGATCCCCGCAACTAATCAGAAACCAAGACTTTAAGAGATTGATTATGTTAACATATATTCATTTTTTCAACATAGAATTAAATCTCTAGTATCATTGTAAGTTGGTTCAGTTGGTAATAATTTAGCTCAAATTCCATAAGAACATGGATTTAAATTTCGTTGCTGATGTGAAGACCTCATTGGTAGATAATAAGTAAACACATCTCTAGTATCAATGTAAGTTGGTTCGGTTGGTAATAATTTAGCTCAAATTCCATAAGAACATGGATTTAAATTTTGTTGCCGATGTGAAGACCTCGTTGGTAGATAATAAGTAAACACCTCAGTAAACATTGTTTAAGCCTTGAGGCTTTCTTTAACTCTATTGAATCTCCGAAACCCAACTCAACTTCTGAAACCATGCATGCCCTACCATGTCTATAAATGAATGACTTCATGAACACTGCCAGGGAGGAAGCCCTTATAGTATATTTGAATTTAAGGTGCATGCAAAGATCAACTTATCAATTATTTGCTCAAAAATTATTATAATTTAGGACATTGGTTAGCAATACTAAAACCAGAACAAGATACCAAAATCAGAAAGTGAATACACCCTCATGAATCAATAAGGGTACAAGAACAAATTTAATTGAGTAATATAAGACATAGACCTAGTAGAATGCCAATGTAATATGTTTACAAATTTAAATGGTATTACAGTATAAATGGTCTGAAGGTGAAAAAAAAATCATAAATACTTACATAATGTATTCAATTATGACAACATGATACAATTAATCACTGAACAGAATGACTTTCACTTGATTCAATCATGTAACAAAGGAAACTATCAATCTGTAAATAACTCTTAGAATCTTAATGGAATGACCATTGTATATTATTGTAACATTTGAAAAACCAGTTGCAGAACTTTTTCATGCATCTTTTCCTCAGTTGCTACTGCTGCATCCTTTCTTAATCTGAGTCTCAGATTATCAACCCCTTTTGTCCTATGCCTGGAATAAATATCCTACGCGTGTAATTTGTTTTTTTTTTTTTTTTACATTTTTTCTCCGGTTTACTAACCGAAAAGATTTGCAAGTTGTTGAAATTTGTGTTTGTTTAATGTCAAAAAATAATTTGCTCCAAAGAGAACTAATTTTACACTAATCAAGGGCAGTTTTGCTTCTGCGGCCGGTTATTGGGATAGGTAAGCCATCAAAGATAGGTTTGGAAATGGTTGGCCAGGCTGTTGCTGCTGAATTGTACTTTTCCTGCTCTCTGAGGCTTGATGCGCTTGATGATTTGCGCACTCCAGAAAGTCCGTCGGTAAATATCGATTCTCCTAACCCTACTGGAATAGAATCTAACCATCCCGATTCTGTCTCAGAAAACAGCGAGGCTCGACTGGCTGATTTTGGCCTCATGGAAAATGTTTTTCCAGTGGAAGAAGAACCGTTAGATCCATTACTATTATTGCCTTCTTTGAAAATCCTTTCTGGTGTAGTACCTCCATTATCAACGTCGGCTTTTTGACGTCTGCGGACGGATTTCTCGTCAGACTTATCAGATCCCCCATCGCCGATATCTGTAAAAGGCCCATAATCCGACACTTCATCGTTCCCAGTTAGTAGATCAAACACTAAATTTGTTGACTTGGAATGATGGTTTGGAATTGGTGAGGGTTTTGGAAACCATTCGTCTCTGGAATGATCTGAAGTAGAAGAAGTATACATTGCCATTTCGGTTTCCCCAGATGTTTCTCTGGAACTTGATGAGTCGAGGCCGTAGTATTTCTGTAAAATGGTCATAGCTGGAGATATCTTCTGTTTAGGTGGCTTCAGTCTTAAGGACTGGAGAGGTTCCTTCATTGCAGATTGACCTATTCGCGGAGGTCTTCTTTCGCTGCTATTTTCTCTACAATATGTTTCAGTATAAAATGAGTTTCTATAATCAAGCACAGAATCTTAAATCAAAGTAACTGGTTAGTGAACATTTGCTATCTTAAACCTCTCCCATGAGCTATGACATTTATCATACTTAAAAATATCGGGTAACATGAAGGATAAACAGAACGAAAACTACAAAACAGTGTTGTCAAATAGTAGCTATAGGGTAGTGGAAATGGAATAAAACGCTATTTTTCCACGATATGATATTTAGTACAAAGTGAAGTCAAATAGAGGGCGGTTATAAGGGAAGTTAAGTAAACCGCAATTTTACGCGATTGACAACACTGCCAGAAAGTAATAAACTTATAGCCAGAATCAATGTGAAACTCTAAAGGGTGTAGGTTTCCTTGATTGATTGGTTTGTTAATTGCATTTCTAATTCTCTGTTTTGTGTTCTGTATTATGGAATCGATAACCCCCCTCCTTTTGATCTAATTCTGTTTTCTTTCGGTAGTATTCTGAAACCGATAAAGCCCCTCCTTTTTGTCTTGTAATTGTAACATAAATCATAGGTGATATTGCAAAAGTTTCCTTGATTAATGATTTCAAGTTGTTGCATTATTACAAGCGGAAAATAAACTAAATAGATATGATAGTACCTCAACTTGGCAGGTTCATCAGGAACCGGAGATGGCGGATGTCGTCCTGGTAGTGGAATTCTCAATGTCTGCAGCGCGAACATTTGGAGATCCGTGGCCAAACCATTCATCCTTTTGACATCAGCTACCTGAATTATTACAATGAATTTTAATTCGCACATTCATTGATAGAAACTATGGAATTTTCAGGTTTAGCTAAAAACAAATGAAGAATGAATGCACCTAACCGATAAATTATAGGAATCACGTCAAGTAATAAGTGCTTTAAGTAACCAATTCAGTGACGAATTAAGATGTTTGCTTGTACTATACGACCACTCTTATCTCAAAAAATTTAATCAGAGGTATACAGATCTGAAAGAAATTATGTTGTCGACCACCATAACACTTTCCACATTACACGATAAATATCTTATGTTTCATCAGTGTTATCAAATATCAGTATTGGCGGCGCCATGGCAAATTGCGGTGGCGAATTTTTTTACAACCACCACAGTCAATTTGTGAAAGATGGCGGATTTTTTTACAACCGCCAGTCAATTTGTGAAGGATGGCAGCGCCATAGTTAATATGGCAGTTTTTCAGCTTTCCAACATGGCCTTCCACCCGTTACCGATAACACCGTTCCATATAACAACAATTCTAAAAGAGAATGCATTATGCCTATAAAGTGGAACTCAAAAGGAGCATAAAAAATTAATATCCAAAAGTCAATAAACCTTCATTCATATTCATATCCCCCTATCCTACAAATTGAGAAATCATTCCATTCATCACCTATAATATCCTAAAAATTGAGAATGTAACTCAAAAGGATTAAAATCATTGAATCAAATAGCTTCAAATAATCCATAACCATATCTCAAAACTTTAATAATCAATAGAGAAAAAATAAATAATTCTTTTAAATTAATAGTCATTTCAGATCAACTTGCTAGTAGATGAAAACAAAACAAAAAATCTAAAAAAACACATAAAAAAGAGAATTTTGGAAACCACAAAACAACACACAAAATCTTCATCATGTTCATAAACATCCAAAAGGTTGCCACACACACCCTCCACAATCCACAATTAAAAAACCCTAAAAACCCAAATGAAAAAAGATAAAAACTTGACCATATCTAAGAAAAATTCAAAGTTAAGATTCAGAAAATACCAAAAGAAAAATAATAATTAGTAATTTTTCTACCTCAACACCATACTTAATAGCAACACCAGCAAGAGTATCAAATTTTGAAACATGATGTTCAATATAACTCAAGCCATTACCACCACCAGTTCCGCCGCCGTTATGTAACCCATTTGACGGCGACATCTACTCCGATCAACCACCGACAAGAAAGATCTAAGATCTAAGAAACAAGTTTACATGAAATTGACTTAGAAGAAGAAGAAGAAGTTGGTGAAAAGAAGAATTGTTTGAGAAAAAGAAAGCAAAAGGGTCAAAGAAAAATATAATCTTGAAGGAAGAAAAGGAAAGGAAAGTTGAAGATGGAATTTGAAGGTTGGTTGTGTTTTTTGGTATCTATTTTTCTTTCACTGTGATTTTATTTGGATGAGAAAAATGAAAATAGTGTGAAAATAAGAAAAAATAAAATGGAATTTTTTTTCTTTAATCTTTTTTAAGGTTCAATAAGAATTTGACTTTTTATTCATTCATCACTCTTATATGGTTCTGTGTGCAGTGCTGCCTGCCAACTGAGAGAATTCTTAATTTCTTGCTGTTTGTTTCTTTCCCCACTTTAATGTACATGTGTACACATTTAATTTTTCAATAAAAAATAAAGATTTTTCTATCCTGTACAAATTTGCGCAAATTTACACACGTTAAGAAGTTTAAAATAGTAAATTTATATTGACACTTGATGCCAGAACTGACCCCTAAACCAGATTCAACTGGTGGCGAAAACCAAAAAAAAAGTAAATTTATATTGGAATTTGTGCATTTTATATTAAATATATAATATTTTAATAAATAATTATTGTTTTATAATAAAAAGTTATTACTTTTAGTTATCTTAACATGTGCAATGTTGAATATATTAGACAAACCCAAAAAATAATAATATTTTGACCTGACTTATAAAAAATAATAATTACATGTGCATTAAATCAAGTACTTTTAAAAATATTTTAAGAGCAAATTTAATACTACCTTCGATCCTAAATATATGAAAAAACTACTTTCTAAATTTATTGAGAAACCAATGTATTTAGTCTATATTATTGGTTAGATACATTAAATTCGCAATAAATCTAAAATGTAGTTTTTTTCTTATATTTAAAAATATGTTTTTAGCCATACCAAAAAATGGGAATCCTAAATGATGTTTTTCCATTAACATCATTGTATAAAATTAGATCCTTGAAGCAATGGAAAAACAAAAATAATATATATTAAAACAAAAATAATATATATTCCCTCTGGTTCTATATATATTTTTTTGATAGAGCTCTAGTTCTATATATATATAAGCAAATTTTAATTTTTTAAATATATTGAAAAAATAATGTATCTAGTCTATATTATTGACAGATATATTGTTTTTTCACGAATCTAAAAAGTTAAAATTTGTTTATATATAGAATCAGAGAATATATATATATATATTATTGTATTGACAATATCATTTTCCTCTATACTTTCTTTTTTATGTTCATTTTCCTCTATACCTTTTTTTTATGTTAATTTCTCTCTATACTTAATTTAACTAATATTGCTCTTATTCTCAATTGTCAATTGAAATATTGACATCTTAGTTCCTTTTGCAATGTCATGTATAAGTTGGTGGCAAATGTTTCTGCGAATAAGGCACAGGGGCGTAGCTAGGTATAGCAATGGGGTAGCTTTGGCTACCTCAAAAATTATTATTTTATTTGTTTTAGTATGCATATTTCATGTATAACTACCCCAATAAAATATTTTTAGCTACGACTCATGAATTTAGCTCAATTGGTTCGAATTTTTGTCATTTAATTTATCCATCTTGAGATTGTAATTTCTAGCTACTAGACTATTTGAACAAAAAAGATATCTTTAGCTATTTCAAAATAAGTTTATTTGTCAAAAATGAAGAGAAATAAGATACTTAAAAGATCATCATTTGTTTGATACAGTAGATTTATTTTGTTTATTGTGTCATTTTTTATATATTAACCAACTACGGTAAGAACTTTGTTAACAATGGTAAAGACAAATAAAAAGTAATATGAACAATGAATTTCTTAAAAATGACTAAATTATTTACATTTTGAAAGTATATACAAAATTATAATGGTAGAAAAACTTTACCCTTTTATTTTTATAAGCAAGAATTTAACCATTTCAAAGTGTTGTCGAACTCAATTTTTTTATTAAATAATTTTTTTTTTTTGTGTTTACTTTAATTTACATTTTATATAAATAAAATTATTGTGAATTCGTTTTTCATGGATTAAATTTAATATATTAATTTTTAAAAATTGTGTTATATTTGGCCACCTCACAAAAAATCAGCTAGCTTCGCCGCTGATAAGGCATAAGTCTATTTTGGATAATTACACTACATATTAGAACCGGACAATGTAGATGATTCAAGGGTAGCTAAGCTATTGAGGTTGTGCACTATTTCAAGGGGCATCATCTTCCTACCAGCATAATGCAAATGATTCGGGAAACCAAATGATGGAAGAACAAAGAAGACAAGCTTCAAATATTGATGTATGTTTGGTTTCAATTTTGGAGCAGACAGAATTGATTCTGGACGTGTAGAATTGATTTTGACTTGTTTGATTTATCAAAAATAGAATTGATTCTGCCTCCAGAATTGATTCTAATTGAAGCTAGAAATCGTAGCTTCTGATTCTAGAATTGATTTTTACACTCAAATTTTTTGTTCAACTCACTTTTGCATGAATATATCCAAACATAAACCACTTTAACTTAAAATTAATTATCAATTGTGTTAAAATCAATTCTCGTCATCGCAGAATCAAACATACACGAAATGCATGAAATATATGGTATCGACGATACATAACTATCACATCTTCTGGGCTATTTTGGCCATCAAAATAAATTGTGAGCTTTCTTTACCCCTTCTCTTAAATTCTTAAATTCTTCTAAAACTTGCCCTATAACCGCATTGAATTTTATCTTGAAATGAAACTTTGGAGGTAAGAATGACATTGTAAAAATTTTGTGGTCTCTTTTTGACTTTATTAGCTTGAAAAATATATAAATGTGAATGCAAGAATGCAAACAAAAAACAACAAAAATGTGTGTGAATGAAAGTTAGTAAAAGGCAATTATTCGATCTAAGATGTACAATCCGATCTGTAGGTTATTTATCTTAAAAGATGGTTGATTCCTAAACGACTAACTGATTAAAAAAAAAAAGAAAAAAGAAAAAGGCAACTAACCCAATTAAGAGAAGCCCCCAAAAGATGGTTGTCCTTCCAAATAAATGTGTGTATATGTGAATAAAAAATCATGCTCAAATCAAAATGTGAAAAATTGTCAAAACTAAAAACTTCACCACTCTATTTTGAAAAATGTCAATTGAACCAAACTTGTTTTCACAAAAAGGATTTAAGGCAAAGGCCGTTTATGGTCAAGCTTATGAGTGGAACTTCGCTTTTGATGATCCTTGAGAGAAAAATCAATTCACCCGTTATATTTTGGACTATCTCTACTATCTTTTTGTTTATTTTTCTAATATTAGGTATAGTATGGACCAAATGATGGAAATTAATAATAAATGAAGCTTTAAAGAGTCATTAATCTTATCCAAAGACTTTGAAGTAGTTTCAAGTTGGTGATTATGATTATAAAATACTTACCGTGATACCAAATATTAATAAGCTTTAAAGAACATTAGTGGAGCTTGAAGAGTAAGAGAAATCAAGAAAAACCGATAAGTTGGGCCACAAGGTCGTGCCAACCATGCCACGCCCGTGTACTAGCAGGTAGAAGCATAGAATCTAACCTCATTACCTGCCACAACCCGTGGCAATCTCACCACGACCGTGGCAGTGTGTCTAACTATATTTCAACCGATTTTTTTTATGTAATTTGATTAGTCACTTGATTCGTTGGATCATTAAAGCGTCCTACACTATGAATAGAGCACGAAATCATATTATAAAAAAGACTTCCACACTTGTAACATTTTCATAACTCCCTATTTTGCAATATATATATAACCTCTCATCGAGGCGCCTTCTCTCTAAAATAACCTCTGCCTTCTCTCTACTGTTCATCGCAACCTCCCTCCCTTTTTTCAAATCTCCATCCTTAACAATCCAAATCTTCTCTTCGCCATGTAGAGGTGGACGGTGGTGGTGCGTTTGAGCGGCGTGGCCCTCCGCACCACTGTGGTACAGTGCGGCGGCGCCGTTTCTGTCCATGTTCTATGGGTTTCGATTTTTTTTCTGTTATGTTTTGATTTTCTCTCAACTCTCCGCCATTTGCTGCTGTTTTTCTGTCTTCACGGCGGATCTGGGGGTTGTTGTTTCGATGGGTTTATGGTGGTTTTTGCTTCACAGACTTTGTTTCACGGGTGCTGCGTAGCAGATCTGGTGGTCGTGGGTGGTGCGGTGGGTGGTGGTGCCGCCTGGTGGACCTGTTGTTGGTTGTGTGGTGGTTTGGGGATTCGTGTCTACCGCGTCGTTTTGGCGTCGGTGGATCTGGTTTTGGTGGCGGCGGATCCGGTTATGGTGACTGTTTGGATATGTCACAGTGGTGGTGTTTGCAAGAGGGGTGATGAGTTTACAGAGCTGCGTTTTGGTGTGGCGGTGAGGGTAGGAGCTGCCGAGGAGGTGGGTGATAATGGTTGTTTCGATGATGATTCTCTGAGGTGGAGGTGACGCGGGGTTGTGGTGTTGAGGTGTGGGCGCAGAGGTGCCAAACTGTCGCTCTGTCTTCGTGGTGGTGACACTGACAGCGCTGCTGCCTTCATGGTGGCTGCAGGTGGGTTATTGGTGTTGAGTTGAGGTGGTGGTAGTGGGGCTGCAGATTCTGGCGGCGATTGTTAGTGGGATTGGAGGTGGCAGAGCTGCCGACTTGGAGCCGTTGGTTGTTGTCGCGGTGGAGATGGTGAAGTGTTATGTTGTTCAAGGTGTGTTGGAGGTGAGGAGGTGGGTCTGGGGGTTGTGATTTTGGCGGCCTTGACATTGGTCACGTGTCCTTGTTGTTCCGAGAAAGTTTGTCCAGTTCGGTGTCAGAGCTGTTTGTGTTGGGCATATCTTCAAATTCCGTCTCAATGGAACCACCGTGGAGCGTCATTACCTTTCTCCTAAGCTTTTCATAGCCGCGGCTTTAGCCCTTTACGCCGCCGCTTTTGTGTTATTAGTTTTGGATTTGAGAGGTTGATGACTGTTTCTGTGTCTTGTTTAATCTCTGTCTGTTATGTTTGCGTGGTTGTATTTGCGCTCTGGTTTCGGGATGAGATTCGTGATGCCGTCGGATGGAGGTTCTTTTTGAGTAGGTTTGATTTGATATCTGAATGCGAATGGATGTTTCTTGGCATTAGAACCGCTGTTTTGGTTCCAATGGAGTATAGGATGGGCGGGGATGGTAGTTTGCGTAATTACCTTTGTTTGAATTTTGGGGTGTTTTTTCTATTATTGTTCTAGCTATTTAGGTGTACTTGTTTGGGTGGTTGTAAGGATTCTTAGGACTTGCCATTGGTTGTGTTGGAATTCTTCCTTTGTGAAGAATTTTGTATGAACTGTCTCTGCGGACTGTGCTCGTCTTGAGCTTAGTTATGTTATTAATAAAATTTAGCCGTTTCAAAAAAAAAAAAAATATATATATATATATATATATAGAGTACTTATATAATTCTAGTTTTCTTTAAAAAAATTCTACTTATTCTTGCTATTGTTTTGAGTGTTCCAATTATGAAATATGATGATTAATATGACCCAGAGTGAGTCGTTCGCTTTGCCTTAGGGTTGCATAGAGTCCCTTTTAGCGAGAAAGAAGAATAGAACTTAATAAGTTCACTAGCCTAATAACCATGAAAATAAGACATTCAATTGTGGCTTAAGACACATTTACCCGGAAATAAAAAGACACCAAATTTTTGTATAAATATTTATCCTTTATTTTTATTTGAAAGGGTTATCTTTTATTTACAATTTTCTACTTCTTTACTCATTAATTTTTTTTTTAATTTATCTCTATATTTGAATGGAAGACCAAGTTTTTGTGTATTAATTTTTTTTTGTTTCAATTTACCTTTCATTTAAATAATTTATTTATAAATTTGTCACTCTTTAATCAATTAACTAATTTTTTAAAAAATAATTGCATAAAATTTGTATATTTTTTAATTAGAAAATCAATTGTTATTTCATGAAAAATATTACAAAATATTGCATGAGTAATAATTTATTTACTTTTTGGCATTTTTCTGGAAAAGGCAAACAAACTGAATCCAATAAAACTAGTCAAAGTGCAATGTGTACCAAGAAAAGAAAAAGTACAATATTATCCACAAAATTAAAGATGAAATAATTCTAAAGATTGATGCATTCAATTACTTGATTTACATTGACCTTTTGACTACTAAAGATACTCCATCTAATCATTTTTATAAGAGACAATTCACTTTTTAAATTCATTTAATAATTGATGTATTTGGTTTATATTATAGTTTAAAATACATCTTTTATTGAATAAATCTAAAAATTTAACTGTCTCTTATAAAAAGAACTGGAAAGAGTATCATATTAGTCCTTGATTTTGATAATTGCTAACCAAAATAAATTCAGAAATCTGAGACCAATAAAGGAACCATCATCAGAACAATTTTATTTTAGATGATATTGTGAAAATGAGAAGCATCAACTTGATTAACAATTTACGAGTCTTTAACTTAATAGGTTCCACCATGAACATTTTTCACATCTATTTTTTATTTGTTTTGTTAAGTGTTGTAAATTCGAACCAAAAACACACCAATAAAACCTTAACTAGTGTGTGGGGCAAAACAATTAAAGCAACCAATAACAATGATGGATATCCAAGCAATAATAATATCAACCAAAGCTAAAACTAATGAAAGCAATAAAGAACACAATCGAAATTGTTTACCCAGTTCGGTGTTAACGAACCTACATCTGGGAGAGAGAGCTCTCCTTTCCACTATCAATCATCTTCCTCTAACTTGATTACAATGAGATTTACAAGAGTTACAAGAAATTAGACAATCCCTAAATTCTACCCCTTTCCCAAATCTCTTCCCGTGACCAAGAGATTTAATTGATAGCAATTACAAGGTGTTAGAAAGAGTACCCAACCCTAGGATTAACCCAAGAGAAACCCCCTTGAACCCTAGCCTCCATGTTGGTGAAACCCCCTTTCAAACCCTACATTTTTCCTCTCTCTCTCGTGCTGCAGAAAAACAGAACAGGGGTATATATGCACGAACTGGCGCCTAGCGCCCCTGACCCACGTCCAGCGCCGCTTCGACAGAAGCCACAGGCCAATCTGACCTCCCCTGGGCGCCTGGCGCCATACCCTGCTCCTCCACCATTTTTCTGCACTTTGTTTCATGCAATTTCAAAGGCAATCTTCAACATTAAGTAGTTTAGTCATCAGAATTTTTCTTCTCAAAATAAATAAATAGAAAATTTTAGATTTAAATTTCAATATTTATATATTGCTGTCAACTAAAGTATATACCCACCAAAACATATTTTTAAATATTTTATCATTGGTTATTATTTTTCTTCTTCTATTAATAATAGCTTTTCTTATAAAAAAGGATGTATGATCTCAACTCTCAAGTGGTCAATATCTCTATAAGGAGTATTTACGGGCTTGTTTATTTTTTGTCTTATTAATTTAATTTCCAGTTCTTAGAAAATATATTATTTCCAATTATTATTATTCATAAATTTGTCTTTTTTTTTTTTTTACATTGAATAATGAATTATGAATGTATTATGGGTCACATATATACATCTATTATTCAATGTACCAAAAAGTTAAATTTGCTGATAATTATTATCGGATGATATACTATAATATAATTTGGATTTCAAAAGCATTTTTTTAATTTTTTTTTTACCACAATACAGGTACAAAAAGTTTCACTACTATTAACCGATGATTAATCTTTATCGAAGAACTTATAATCTAATCCTTTTTTAAACTACTAGCATTAACATGAAAGTAAATAATATATCGGGCCAAATATTGTTGAAGTTAATATTTGTCCTCAAATGAAATAATTCTTTCATAATTTTTTTTTTGAATCGGCTAAATTTTATTAAAGAACAATTCATCAACAAGAAGTATAAGGAATTGTTGAAAACATACAATGAAAGGTAAAGTGATAAAACACTTTAACCAAACAACAGTACACCAAAGCAGCACCCCAAACCACCCCTACACATTCCCCAAACGAGATTCACTAAGCCCACCAGAGAAAACCCCTACCCAACCCTAGGAGACACCACTAGACACTAACTTCCGAACTCGAATTAAAATTACTCGGCCCATCAGGATCTAGCAAGCAGCACCTAAGGTCGAAGGTTGGGGGACACCGGTAGAAAGAGAACCGACAGTCAACATCGATGCAGTAGGATTCGACCAGATACCAGAGACCTGCAAATCTCAACAGATTTGAACACCCCTCAGCGACTCAAAGAGTCCTGCAAATCTCACCGTATTTGAAAATGGTCAGCGACTCTAGTATCGTGGAGAAACCACTGACACACGACATTAACCATCCAACACCTCATCCGAACACCAACCCCTGCCCCAAGACACCGCCTCTGACAAACACCACCATCCCTTCTCAACACCAATAGCAGAACCTCCTAACCCTCCCACACCAATACGTCCTGAAGGTACGATAAAACAACCACAACCATCAACACGAAATGTCTACGCACATCGCCCTTTCGAGCACGCCAGGACCAAAACCCCAAAGCCAAGAACAAATCCAAACAGCATTCTTTCATGATTTAAACTCATAAATCACTTTGAGTTCAACCATTTTATCATGTTAACTTTAGTATAATTATCATAACAACATAAATTTTATTTTGTCAAGTAGTCTAGTGGTTAAAAGTTTTATCCTTTAAAGTGAATAAGTAAGATAATTGAAGTTTAAACTCAGCCTCTACATATATAATGTAATATTGTACCAACTGAATTAAGTTCACGGAACGGCAAAATAAATTTCATATTAACCAATTTTAAGACTAACTGTAATTGCTTAAAAAAAAGACTATATTTAATTTGTTTTTTAAATATCCGATATAAAATATATTAAACGATTAAAGAAAGAAAGTCAAAATGATTATGCAAACGCATCAATGAGAGAAAGGATTCCTTGTACATGTTGTCAGCGTAGCTCCTCATCTTTGTCTATCACTTTTGGATTTGGTAATTGGAATCACGATGATCAGCTTATTTTATTTTCATAATTTTATTAGTTGTAAATTGAATATTCTCTATACATAATTATAAAGACTAATTTAAGAAGTTTTATTTTCATAGTTTTATTATATTTAAAAATTTAATATTTTCTATACATAAATTAGTCTTAGATTATATTTAATGTTTTATAAATAATAATCTCATTTTACAAGTCTTACACCGTAATATATATAAAATTATATATTAATTTAGTGATATTGATTTGGGAGCTTGAAATATGTTATTCTTTAAGGTTTCATATTTGATTTTCTCTAGTGTCAATTTGAGTGGGTTAATTTATTTTTTTTTTTAAAAAAATCTAAGATTATATTTGAACCAGGACACTTGATTAATACTCTCTAAATAAAATAAACACTAGATCTTCTCATCTAAATGTTGTTGAATTTTGTTTTGGTTTACAATGTTGAATTCAATTAGAATAATTTATTTCTTATTGAATTTAAGTATATAATTTATTGAAAAGCTTGGTATATTTCTCAAGTTGTAAAGTCCATAAAAGAGGAACGAGTTGTATTAAAATTATTTATTTAACGCGGTGAGAGAAATGCACCACCGACACATATAATCGAACATGGACAAAAACACTCTTCAAATGTGGCCCCTCATATGATTGTAACACTTTTTTAACTATTTCATTTCATTTGTCCATAAAATATATATATATTTAATTTATTCCTCTTTTGATTATTTTTAGTTTTTCAACATTTTATGGTACTAGTGCCAATTTTATCATATTTTTAACTTGCTTTTTCTTCTTTGGTTTAATTTAATTGGTATCACATCATTCACATAATGTTTATGTTACTTTTTTTTTTGTGTAGTTTATGATTTAAAAAAATAATAGAGCAAACTTTTCTAAAGTATGTCACATAAGCAAAAATGAAGGCTAAATAACGTAAGCTTCTCTTTATAGTGTGTATATATATATATATATATATATATATATATATATATATATATATCAAGTTATAGTAATTTGTACAATATTTAACCAACAATATAAATTAATACAAGTTGTAAGAAATTTATACACTCTAAGCAAATAATCACGAGTTCATCTCTAATTTTTGTATATAAAGTGTTTTCAATTGTTAAGGAAAAATCACATTTTGTATCACATAGTTCTATTGACAGAGATTAATCACTCTTAAATAATCGTACAAATTTCGCAAATATAAGAAAAGTTATATTATCTTACTTTAGAGTAGAGTATGTTTGGATGATGTAATTATAAATGATAGAATTTTAGGTAATTCAAATGTTTCAATTTAACTACCTATATTTATATAATTTTTGTTTGGATATAGAGTAATAAAGTTATATTATCTTTCTTAAAGTTTGTTGGGGCTATTTTTATTTAATTTCAAAAAGTAGAGGGACCAATTTCAAAATATGAAAAAATAGGACCAATTTGTAAAATATTTAAAATTTATGGACCAATTCACATAGTTTGAAAAATTAAAGGGACCAATTTACCATTTTTTTTAGAAAAGTTATGGGGATCAATCTTTTGAAAAATATATAGGGGAAAATTTGCAAAATTTGAAAGAATATAAGGACCAATTTAATATCCACATTGTATATTATACAGTAAGAAATAAATTTTAAATTGTTGATTTTTGTGTAGTATCTGAAATTCCCTAAATTTACCTTTGCCAAATTATTTTATAAAATCTCTTCTTTTTTAAAATCCTCAAAATTTATCATTGTAACAATGAAATTTATATAAAAAAAAATTGAATTACTCTCTAAAATATTACCTCAAAATATTCTTCCATCCCAATACACTCTTTATATATATATATATATATATATATATATATATATATATATATATATATATATTAAATTTATTACAGAAAGAATAATACCAAATTGAATAACTAGAAGTAATAGTTTAGTAATTAGATTTTATAGCGTTGTATGACCTCAAACGGTTGAGTTCATGTCTTGTTATTAGAGACAATTGTAAAATGACCATTAGTGTCATTTGAATTTATAATTTTTTTCCCTTTTCCAATTGAAAAGTAATACTCCCTCAATCTCAAACATTTGGTCTTTTTAAAGTTTTGCACATGGATTAATAAAATTGATAAGTTAAGTCATTTTTACCTTTATTTTATTAAGAAAGTGAAAATTCATTTAATAAATGCTTTAATTTTTGTAAAGGTACAAATGATATATCACTAATTTTACCTTGATTTCTTAAAAGACCAAAAGTTTTGGGACAAAACTAAAAAATTAAAAGGACCAAAGATTTGAGACAGAAAAATATCAACTTCAATGGTTTAATCACATTGTACCACACTCCTTTCCAAAAATATACCCCATTGAAAAATAATACCAACTTGAATATTTTTTTTTGTTGATGTAATCCTATATAAGAGAATGTATTCTCTCCGTTTGAAAAAGAATTTAGAAATAATGTGGAGATCTTGACATTAATCTTCAAATTATCAATGGTCGGGATCTACATATATTCTCTTTCAATCATAATTCAATCCATAGTTTGATATATATGTAGGAGACAACCTATCTTTAACTTGAACCAATGATTATTTTTTCTTAACAAGGATAGGCTCACACAATGTCTCGGGTAAATACTTTTTGGACATAAATTTAGGTAAAATTTTGCTTGAGTTTATTCATGGGTTCCCTTTTTGAACATGCAAATTATTTTTTAATAACTGGATAAATAAAATGTTTGGATTTGAATTCTAACTTCTATATATAAAATGTGATGTCTTTATCAACTGAGCTAAGTTTATGGGACAAATATTTTCAAATTTTTTGTAGATTTTGAATATATAACTTTTGAGAGTGATTACTGATTGAATAAAGTGGGATTATTGTAAATTACACTTCAACTAATTGCATTGTTTCCATACTTTCTTTCATTTAGTTAAAGTTGGCAATTTTTTTAATGTACTCCTATTTGCTTAAAAGTAAAAAAAGGTTGCCACCATAAACAATTAATCCTTACGAAATAATGAAGTCAAGTCAAATAGTGCTGCCACAATGCAAGTCTATTGATTCTTCCACGTTCCTAAGATTGGTTCTGGTTCTACGAATTATATATACAAGCAAGATTGTTACTCCCTCTGTCCCAAAATAAATGACCTGTTTGACCACTGACACGTTTGCCAATGCACAACTTTAATCGTTAATATCTCTAATTATCTATTATTAAAAATTATAAAAATGATATATTTTGAAAGTACTCGTCGAGACAAATCAAACAACATCTCGTATGCTAATTTTTGCATGTATATATTAGTAGAAAAATAAGGTCAAAGCAGGTCAAATGAATAGTACACTAAGTCAAAAAAAGGTCATTTAAAATGGGACGGAGGGAGTATAATTTATTGTAATCTTCAGGCTTATTCAAAACAGTCAACGTATAATAATATCATAGTCAGAAAAATATATTAAAACAATTGGTTACATGAATAATAAATTAATTCAAATCAATCCCGTGAACTTAACTCAGTTGATAGAGACAATATATTTTAATGGTGGAATTTTTAACTACTTAATAAAAAATAGTTCAAGTCAAATTTCTTTAAACAAATAGTTAAAAGGTTAATTTTTGACTCTACGTAGTAAAAAAATTTGATTTAGTGAAAAGAAATCACATAGGGTGAGTTTTGATTAAAATGGAATTGATTTAGAGATCGGATTCCACTGACTAATTAAAATAACATCTCACCAAAATTTAATTGTATTTGATTGATTTCTGAATTATTAAAGTTCTTTTTTTCTTTCTTTGGAACAGGAAGAAAAAAAATAAAACATTAAACTTATTACTTAGACTATGCAAAGTTTAAGCATGACTTGGTAAAGAAAAGTCAAGGCTCAAGTTGGACATGTTAGTTATCATAAGGACTAATTTTTTAGCTTGGGTTTTGTATTTTTGAAAAAAGACATATTTTATATTAATTTTTGGTTACATGAGAGAAAAAGAAAAAAGGAAAAAAAAGGGGACTAAGCCCTTACAAAAGTCACACCCCTCGCATCATCCTGGAGAGGTTGGACAAGATCAAGGGGAGGGTCGGAGAGAACCACTAGCGGAGCATTTGAAGAGGCTCCTATTTTTGCCAAAAGATCTGCACATTTGTTACCTTCTCTGAGAGTGTGTTCAATTAGCACATTCCAAGCACGACTTTTAAGTTGTCGAATTTTGTTGATCTCATTAGCGAAACTATGGAAAGGGTGGACACCCTTATTAATCAAACTAACAGCCAACAAAGAATCTGAGTAGCAAATCACTTCCCTGTAACCTTTGGTCCAACACAGATCTAGGCCATGTAGAACCGCCATGATTTCCGCATAGAGGATGTTGGCCTGCCGAGCCATACCATAGAAGCCTCCGAGGAAAGCTCCCGTGTTATTTCGAAGAATACCACCGAACCCCGCTGTATTAACCGAACCAAGCAGACTTCCGTCGACATTCAAGCAAATAGTCCCTTCCTCGGGTCGCGACCATGCCACCTGCCTCGGCATAACCGACTGAGCCGAGTCCAGCAGCGGAGAAACAAAGACAACATCACAGAGGGACCGCAAGGCGTTAACTTTCGCCACACTATTATGCACGCTATCTCTATGCCCGTTGAAAATAAAATTATTTCTCGCGCACCACACAACCCACATAACAATTAAGACAATAACACCATGTGACTTACAAGCATTTCTACACCAGCTGAATAAATCACCATTTTGTGTCGAAGGCAAAATGTATTCCAGCTTATGAGCTTTCCAGACACAGGCCGCTTCCGGGCACCGGAACAGACAATGATCAATCGTTTTAGAGTGAAGTGAGCACCTTAGGCAAAGGCTAGAGTGGCCAACCCGGCGGTGATGAAGCATTTCCCTAGTCGGAATGGAACCATGGAACACTTGCCAAGCAAAGAACTGGATGTTTGCTGGGAGTGTACTCTGCCAAATCCAATTCCAATTTACATGATTGTTAATAGGGAGGGGTTGTAACAACCACTCATATGCATCCTTTGAAGTGAAAGTACCTGAACTTGAATGTTGCCAAACCCAAACATCAGGGAGATCATCGACAATGCAAGGTTGAATTTGATAGATTGCTTCCTTAACACTCTCTGGGATGATAGTATAGAGATTATCTAGTTTCCACCTTTCATCCTGCCACACCTCGTTAATCTTGGCAATTGTGTCGTGGATATCGACAAACGGAACTTTCGAGCAAAGTTTGTCTTTGAAGACCCAAGGTTCGTACCAAAATTTAGAGTTTCCATCACCGATTTTAAACTTGAAACCATCTTGAAGCATGTTTAAGGCCTTTACAACCGAATTCCAGACAGCCGAGCCTCCCGTGACTGACGCGTTAAAGATAAGCCTCCCCTTGAGGTACTTCTCCTTAACGATGTTCACCCATAATTTAGAAGGAGAGTGAAGGATTTCCCATACCAGTTTGCCCAGCAGAGAGACATTTTGCAGTCGTGCAATGCGAACACCTAACCCTCCAAACCGGCGTGGCTGAGTAATTTTGTTCCAGCCAACAAGATGCATACCAGAATCGCCTGTGCCTTTCCAAATAAAGCGTCGAACAGTCTTGTCTAAGTCATCACACATGCTTTGCGGGAGCCAAGTAATTTGCATATGGTATGTCGGTAAAGATGAAATAACCGAATTAGCTAGTACCACCCTGCCTGGCTTATTCAAAAGTCTACTTTTCCAAGACGACAATTTAGAAGAAACTCTATCATAGATAGCGCTAAAGTCTTGTTTTCTAACTCTACCATAAAACATTTTGAAACCGAGGTACTTCTCAAATCTGTCCGTGGCTTGAATTTGAGATGAGTCACTAATTCTCCGACGGAGTTGGCGGCACACCCCTGCAGAAGTACAAAACTTTGACTTCTCAAAGCTGACCTTTAAACCAGACAAACTGCAGAAATTATCCAACACCTCCTTAATAACCCGGGCCTGCGTCACGTTGGCCTTCGTAAACAAAAGAACGTCATCCGCAAAGAACAAATGTGAGAGTTTCGTACCGTCTTTAGAGATCTGCATGGGTTCCCAAATACCGTCACTGACACACTTAGAAATCATTGCTCCAAGACGCTCCATACACAAAACAAAAAGATAAGGGGACAAGGGATCTCCTTGTCGTAGCCCCCGAGTTGGCGTAAATGCTTCAGTCTTGCTCCCATTCCAAAGAATATTATTGGTAGATGACGAGATACCAAACATTATAAGAGAGATCACCATTGGTGGAAAATTGAACTTCTCTAATGTGTCTTTGAGGAAGCTCCAATTAACTCTATCATATGCTTTTTCTAAATCAAGTTTGAAAACCATATCACCATTCTTCTTTTTAGACTTGCGCATTTATATTAATGTTTTTAAATTAGTAATCTGGTCTATATTAAAATATACTAATAAGCAAATATGGCAATGCGATTAAATTTTATTTTAAGATTTAAAATGATATTAACTTCCTCTATAAAAAAAATGATATTAACTTCTAATTATATTTATAATACTATATTTAAATATGCAAAAACAAAATAATGTAAACTAATATTCTTCATTAATGAGTAAATAACATAAGGTAAGAAATCTAGTATGTAATAAAAATATTATTCATGTTTATTTAAGTATCAGTCTAATAAGTCTAAAATATTTTGTGTGATAAGAAGTTTAACCTCTTTTTTTTTGTTAGGTAGTCTAATGATTAGAAATTACACCTTTTAAGATGGATAAGTAGAGTGTTTGAGGTTCGAATCCCAGTTCCTGCATATAAAATGCTGACGTCCTTACCAACTGAGCTAAGCTCACGGAGAAGAAGTTTAACCTTTTAACTAAATAGATTACCAACAAATTATAAATTGTCTATTTTAAAAAAAAGTTATGCCTAATATAAATTTGATGCATACTAAGAGTCTGTTTGAATTGACTTATTTTTTAGCATATATATATATATATGCCTAATATAAATTTGATGCATACTAAGAGTCTATTTGAATTGACTTGTTTTTTAGCATATATATATAAAATAGCTTATGAAAATAAATAAAATTTTATATTAATTTATAAATTATATTTTATAAACTACATTGACAAACTTATAATAACACATAAAAAATTATTTATTTGTATAAACTCAAAATAAACCATTCCAAACAAGTTTTAAGTAGTAGAAAAATATCGGTTAATCTAATTTTCACCCTACTTATGTAAATTCTATCCTTTCCCGGTTGAACCGAATTACAATAACTACTATATAAACTTGAGAAAAAGTTAAAACCTAACTAATACAAATGTATAAATTTTGTCAACCAAAATTCAAAATATATAAGTCAAACAAAACCTAATATAAGTCTAATCAATGATCATATATATCTTCATCTGCCTAACAAATTAACACTCTAGTGGGGAGTGGCTACTAAATTGGTATAGGCCAAATAAACCGACAATTTCAAACATTTTTCCACAATAATCTTCAAACTTATCAGTCATAGCTTTAATTAGCTACCCTAAATAATGATGGCAAAGTTGCCATGACTTTTTGAAACAAAAAATAGATACTTCTCACTAGTCGTCACTCATTGTGAACTAAACTAAATTAATTTCAACTTAAGTTAATTATTCAGCGCATGACAACATCACATCATAAATAGAATTTTGGTTGGTAAAATATACATTAAAATTTAGTATTAATATCACTATCAGTTAATTATTCAGTATATGCGTTTATTGGGTTCAATAAACTGTATATATTTTGGAAGTGTACATGTTTTAAAAATTACTTGGATTCTCAATATTTTTCAATGTAAAAATAGTTTTTATTTTTCTTAACGATTAGAAATTGAAGAGGGACAAACATGGGAAGATTTAACAACATGACTGTTCTGCACAAAAGAAAAAGAAAAGACAAACTCAAGCTCAATTTCTGGAATCGTCTAGTTAATAGATAGTTCGGTTCGAATTTGAACTCTCTACATTCAAGAATTCTACATTCACCTGCATTTAGATTATTTTAAGGTCAATTTTATCATTATCACCTATCATAATATTTCTCTCTATTCTCTCTCCTAACATGTTTATACTAAATGTAAGTGAATGTAGATGAATGTAGGATTCTTGAATATAGAGAATCCAAATTTGTTCGATAAAAAAAAACTCATACATTCAGCTGCCGATTTACTGATTAGTTCTATAGCAAATTCAAACAAACTAAACTGTGAAAATACTAGCATAGAGGATCTATTGGGATCAAAATACTAGTGACGTAGTAAAAAATGAAATTGAAGAGGGGACGTGCAAAAAATTATAGTTATAAAATATCTTGGAGTATTAAAATGAGTTAAAAACATCATATAAATATATTACATCATAATTAGTCAAAGAAAACAAAGATTACATCATAAGTTATTTTTAAAATCTATTCAAATACTTTTTTTCTTCTTTGTATTACCCTCTGATTATCGGGGGAACAAAATCTTGGTAATTCATAATTCAACTACAAGGTAAATAAAATCTAGTTAAGAATTGTTCCCACCGAAAATTGAACTCGGCTTATTCTAAACAATCCGTCCTCGGAATATCTCACTTACCATTTGAGCTCAATATCTTGGTTAGCTATTCAAATACTTGTACCAATTTTCTTTTTTTGGTTACATTAGCAAGTTTTCGTTGTGCAAGCTCTTCAAATATTTTCGCAAATATTATACCATAACAAATATTAAAATATTTATATAATAAATTAGTCCAAGTGATAAAAATCTTAGGCCCTTTAAGCATGTAATTAGAGTTCGATTTATGTTGCTCCTATGAATGAAAAAAATTTAGTTGAGAGGAAAGAACTCACCTTGTATGTCTTATAAATTCTCCGACGTTAAAAAATTTGTGCCTATAATAACATAGTAAAATAAAACAAAAAAAAGTAAAATTAAATAAATGGTTTTGTAGAAACTCAGAACTACAACTCAAAAACACTTGGGATTCCTCTTGCGTGTGCCACCACCAATGGGTTTTCTTCTTTTCACCCATTTCGTGAATATGTAGTTCTAGGAAAGTTTTGTTTGCAATGTATTACAATTAGAATTGGTGAAAGCTCTTGACTTCATTGGTGGCTTTACTTCTGATTACGTAAGGCACAAAAGATGATCAAAACAAGCTCAAAATAATTAGAATTGGTGAAAGCTCTTGACTCAAGTCAAATTTTATTAAACTTGATTAGATCAAAACAAGTATAAAAAATGAGATATAAGAAGCAAGCCATGAACCCTTTAGTCAAGAGATGATATGACACAAATAGAAAAATCATTTAGTGTAAGCATATATATGTTTGGATGAGTGTTGCTTGTTATTCTTGCATCCCGGTATCGTGCATCGATTCAAACGGAAAACGTTAACAGATAAAACCTCCAGTTTGTTTCCAACCAAACATATAACTTGGTCTTAATTTTTCATTTGAATCTAATGTGTAATCAACAAAATCGATAGATACAGCAAAAAATAGAACCTGTCAATGTCTGTTAATTTATTCAACAATTATTTTCCATTAAAATAACTAACAATATACAATATCTACTCAAGTAGGAGTATAATAGTATGGATTCCAAAGATACAGTATCTTATTGATCGGTTTGGACAATGTACCATTGACCTAATATTCCAAGTCAATGACCAGTCA
Source organism: Trifolium repens (assembly GCA_030408175.1). Classification (NCBI taxonomy): domain Eukaryota; kingdom Viridiplantae; phylum Streptophyta; class Magnoliopsida; order Fabales; family Fabaceae; genus Trifolium; species Trifolium repens. The sequence goes on from CP125847.1 coordinate 16,290,256, forward strand.
ATGTTTATACCATTTTTTTTAGAAATATTATACTAGCCCCTTTATTAAATAAACTTAAAAACTGCAAACATCTTATACTACAGGTGACTACTGGAAGAAAAGTACATTGCAGAGAAATAGAAAAGATAATAGACTTAAATGATGCTATAATAATTCATTATTCATGTAAATACATTTTATCATGGATCTCTGATCGACCATTCGTTTTCTCAATGACCGGCTATAACCTTATAGTACTTTCTTTTGAAACAGTCACAGACAATAAAGTTCACAAAATATAGCACAAATAATGCACATAGAGGATCATGAATCTACAAAGAACTCTATGCTTCAAAATGTTTATCGACAGTCACAAAAGTTCATCATCAAATATAAAATTTGCAACTGTTGTAAAACCACTACTTGAAATTTGACATCTTTTCTACTGAACAGAATGCTGCAGGTTTGAAACACACTTCATACCTGCCAAAAATAAATGAAGATTTCTGAAAAGATCTGATTGGGCTAAGATTTCAACAACACTTTTTCTAAAATATATTGCAATTGCCTCGTCCATGGACCAAGATTTCAAAGTTAAACTCAACCTAAGACACACCACTAAGAGCAATAACACTGTAACTCAATTGATTAAACTTCCTCTTTGAAATTGGAAAATTTGCGGCCAAAATATCTAATACAGTTGTAATAATTGGATAGTGCACCGCCCATTATGCATGTCATTTAAGTTCTTAGGAGGGGCATGTCACAGTACACACAGCTCAGAAAACAGCAGGTACATGTACTTCTACTATTTCATCAAAACTTTGCCTCTATGATTTGAAGAACTGTTTATTCTTTAAGTGATTGGAGTTCTATCATTCCCCTTTACCCAATCTCCCTGAGGTTAAGATCAAGAAAAACACTAGCAATGACTATTTCCGTATGCAATTGTTCATATTTTTTATTGTTAAGCTAGTGTCACGAACCAACCATCTCATAATCCTAAGCTATTAAGTGAGGATACATGAATGCTTTTATATGGATTATGGACATCTCTAACACACTCTCATGCAAGAGTTCTTTGGACCTGAAATGATGCTAATGTACAGGTCTCCCTATCTAAGTGCTGAAATTCAAATTTTCATTAAAAATAGAGAAAGTTAAAATCAAACTCTATTCTTATTTAACGAAACTCTGACACCATTTTATGAATTAACTCTCCTAAAACAACCATCAGGCAAAGACTCTATCCTAAAAAACTATTAGGTGAAGAAGTGTGTCTGTACATCTCTAACAGCTAGTACCGAGAAGTTGATGAATATCAGCAGATAAGGAAGTGGTGAAAATGTCAAAGTATAAAAAATTATGGGCTTCTCTCATTATCTGAGAAGTTATGCTAACTACTGTTTTTAATAGAGCCAAAATCCTTCATTCAATTGAAATAATAATAACACCATCAACTACCCAAACTATTTATTGAGAGCAGATTATTCATGAATTGGATATAAAATTAAAATAAGCATAATGAAGGCACTAGGCAAGACAGATATCATTATTTGAGAAGTGCTAAACCTTCCAATAATTTATGTTAGGGAGATGTGAACTTCAATTTACAAACCAATGATTTTTTATTTTTAAGTATATACATTTAAGAGTACTAATCAGGGACATGATAAACAAAACAAATGCTTTCTCAGACCTCGTATAACATTTGAATCATGGAAAGCCATAGTTATATGTCGTGTATTATTGTACTTGCTATATTTGTCGCAATAAAAATTATTCTATACAATGAAATCATACAAAATAGAATACAAAATCAAGTAGTGAATTGTCGCACTATACTTGTCCCAATCAAAATCATTCAATACAATAAGATCATACAGAATAGAAAGCAATCGGGTACATGGTCAACTAATGGGATTACCTCTTCTACTTACATAGATAAAGCTGTAACAAGATGTACTGAAACCTGTCACTGCATCCCCTCCTACAAGATTTAACAAACAAGTGATTGAGCAGATTTGAATATTTCACTTGGAAAAACACAAAAAAAACAAAAATTATTTTTTAAAGTCCTCTGGCCAAGAAGTATATGTTCCCTTCTAATTATCAGTTACAATCTTATCTCAGTTCTGATTATCTTTAGTTCATCTCTTGCTTTAATCATTAACAAAACCTTCATTTTACATCATAGAACTCGCAGTACACTTCTGCTTCCTTCATTCACAAATATTAATAACGGTATCCCACATGACAAAATGAGAGGCCATTTGTTTTTTGAAAGTAAAGTGTATTTATAATTAAAATATAGGTTCACAAAATTATAAAAAATGCAATGATGTATTTGAATGGAGGGTTTTGGAAGGGAGGAAAGGACTTGTTTTTCTTTTCTAAATTAAGGAAGTTATAAAATGTTATCTAAAAATAAATTAGGTGAATTTCAAATGTTATATGATCATCTATCATGTTATTCTTTTAAATTTTTTAAAATATCAAATATATATACCAAAATATAGACTTATCCCTCCAAAACCTACATCCAAACATACCCTAGGAGTTAAAGAAAAGCAAAACTAAAAAAAGACGCTGTTTGTGTATGTTTCTCTTGACTAAAATAGTAGCTTCTGAGGGGGAAAACTCGAAGAAAAGCTTAATCATATTTACAGAACCACTTTATTTGAAACTGAAACAGATCATCTGAAAAGCTTTTTTGTTGACCATCTATGCTTATTCAAATGAAATGTTTTCTACACCATTGATCCATGAGAGTAAACAATCCAAAGAACACGGAAAAGAGCTTGCTCAAAAGTAAACATAACTTTTCTACACTTATATATACTATTAATTTTGATATAAACAAACTTCAACAACCTACTAAATTTTCATGAATCAAATCATTTTTTTTCCTGAGTTTTTTTTTATAAGCTCTTTTTCCATAGAGTGAACTGGGTTGATTTCAGTTTCCCCCCATGTGACAAATCTAACACAACTATGCAACTATATAAGGTTCCTAAAATTTACACCACACATCCGCCCAAATGCTTTTCCATTTAAACGATATTTTCTTACAATTAAGATGGAAGACAGATAACTTTGAAGGAAAACATTTATGCTTTCTGTTTCCACTAACAATAAGAAAAATAACACCTTTTAGTACTTTACCTCCTAATTCTAAATAATTGTACATGAATGGTGATATCAAACAGAAAAGAAAGTGAATACAATGCGACATTTTTGTAATTATAATCATCAGTTAAAACAGAGACAAAAAACATTTCGTTAAATCAAACAGTCCCTTAGATTTATTAATATTTGGCCTATAACCTTTACTAGCTTTAAAAATAAGCCTCGAATGGACAACTAATAGTTCAAAAACAGAAACTTATACTCTTAAATTACTACAAATGCAGTACCACCAAGAAGGTAAATAATCTTATAAAATAATAATAAACCCACCTCATGGTATGTGCTTCATTTCACATTAGCAGATTGGTAGACCTTCCAAACAACAAATGGTTCAAAGTGAAACACAAAAATGTATATTCTAATACTACATACTTTGAATGCAAAGCACTAAACAATGCAATTCAGGTTCCTGCAATAGCAAACGAACTCCTCAAATTTAAACACCTCGTAAGATAAGGAAGCTTTTCTTGTAGCAAGTCATTTTTACAACTATCATCAGATGAAAAAGGAGTTTGGATAAATAATTTTTTCCTTAACTCATGTTCTTTCCTTTCTAAGTCAAATATAAGAGAACCCCAATCCAAATTCATACCCTTTGTTTGGACATGCTAGATGTTTGCATTCATGGATGATGACACAGATAAAAAAGGTGATTGCATCCACCAAAACAGAACAAACATCATCAAGTTCTTTACATACCCCAGTTTATGCACTAATCAAGTATAAAAACAAATGAAGATAACCCAAACTAGCAACTTCGCAATCCGTACTATTTAACTAAAATAGGAAGTTTAGAAACCTCACTCTTTCACTGATTATGGCAGCTCCAATCAAGTACAGAATATTTCCCCCTATACAATTTGGGCCCATATAGATTGGATTGGTTTGTTTGAGCTTATCTATTGACAAAAGCACTCATGAGACTGTTTGGGAGACCCTATGGAAACAACTTAAGACATGTCCATGAGTTGTTTTCAGCTTATTTTCATAAGCTCTGCATGATAGCTTACAAAAATAGCTTATAACTTATATGAAAAGATTTTCACTTTATTTTATCTTTTGTCATATGATAAGGGCTTATGCCATAATCACTTGATTAAAGTGTTTATGGTTCCCAAATATTCTTTAGCTAGAAACTAAAAGGCAATGCCACATACATTTAACCTGCCACAACAACCTAACACTAATATTCAACAAATTTCCAAGTTCAAATATCAAAAGTACCTACATTACATTCAACCAGGATAATCATAAAACGGCAAAAATGGTTTATCACAACAATAATCTAGAGCTAAACTCAGCATGAATAACCACTTCAAAACTACTTCATCATTTTACTCAAGGCATTTGAAATAAGTCAAACCCATATGAAGCATAAGCTAGACTATAAATAAATTGTAAGTCAAAATCAATCCAATACAAAAGAACCAAAAAATCTAACATTCAAAAGAAAGCAGGAAACTCAAAACTTACATATGAAACATGATTGATTCTCAGTCAAGATCTTCTTGTCTAGTCCCTGACTCAAAATTCTGATTCCCCCTATTTTCAGTATTGGATTGCTCATTATTATTATTTCCACTATTGCTATTGTTGTTATCATTGTTATGAACATTCCCAATATTACTTGTCCCTGCAGTAGCTCCAGAAGAAGAAGGTACAGGCCTTAACGGCATAAATGGCAAAGACACCCTAAACCTTGTTCTCACTGAATCATCTCCCCCTCCTCCACCACCACCAGCACCGCCTCCGCCACCACCACCACCACCACGAGCCCTCTGCTCATAATCAGGATCATCTGTAGGCAACTCATGACGACAAACAGGACAAGAATTATGCAATTCCAACCACGGCAAGATACAATCAGTATGATATATATGCTTACACGGCATCTGCTTCGCCTTTTCGCCAAGGGCAAATGTGTCTTTACACACCGCGCACTGCGATGAATCCGATTCCAGCAGCTCCTCCGTAACTTCAATAACCGGAAGCTTTTCCACAGCAGACTTCGACGCCGGCGGTGTCCCACGCCGATTCGGATCGTTCTCTGCTAATTGCTGGATCAGATCCTCAAGTCCAGGTCCAAAGAAATAATCTCCTGGATTAGCGTTTCCGGGAAACCGGAACTGTCTCGCCGGATCGTCAGCATCGTTGATGAAGAACTGAACGTTGCCACCTCCGGCATTCATATTGCGGAGGTAGTTTTGAATAAACGCGACAGGGTTAAACGCTTCGCCGAAAGGTGAAGGCGCTGCCGGAGACGTTAATAAAGCGGATAGATCATTGAACGGTTGAGAAGCGGTGGCGGCGCCGGCACCAGAGAAAAGGAGGGGAAAGGAGAATCCTGCAGCGGGGAAATCGGTTGTGGTGTGAGAGAAGAACGGAGGAAGAGGATTGGGATTAGGGTTAGGGATTGGAGTTTCGAGTTCTTCGAGGAAAGTACCGTTGCAATTGGGACAGATTAGATCGGTGGATGAATTGGAAATGAAAGCTGTGCGTTCGCACTGGTGGCAAAAGTAACGGCGAAGTTCGTCGGAGTTAACACCGGTATGAGGATTTTCGTCGGCGCCGGTAGAAGACATGTCAACGTGAAAAGAAGAAGAGAGAGAAGGGGAAAGAGAAAGAAGAATGAAAGAAGAAAGACCCCAATCAACGTGAAAAGGAGAGAGAACGAGAGGTTTGTGAGGACAACATTGTAAATTACTGGATTGGATTTTATTTTATTTTATAAGCACTGGATTAGATTTTTTTTTCTTGACAAAAGCATTGGATTAGATAATTAGTACTCCTTCCATTCCTTTTTTTATAGGAAATAGTTTGAAAAACTTACACATACTAAGAAAATACATTGTAAATAGTTTTTTTTATTTAATACACTTATAAATTTAAATTTATTCCATTTATATTCTTATTTAATTTCTCTAAATTCAATTAACTTACTTATTTTTAAAATTCTCTTTCATAATAAATAAGGGTATAAGTGAAATTCAACATTTAAAATATTTGAAAATTAGTCAAAGTTTCTTATAAAAAAGAACAAACAAAAATTCATTTTTGTTTCTTATAAAAAAGAACGGAGGGAGTATTAGTGGGTATATTTTTGGTTAAATATATATTTTTACTTCTTACATTAATATTAATAGCTTTTTAAAAATTGATTGATTGTGTGAATGGTCTTTGTAGTAGGTTAATTAAATATCTTATTTAAATCATGCTTATGGAGAAAATTCGGTTGGGAGGGGAGAATTTATCTTTTTGCACTACAGATTTTCCGACGGAGATTAGTCATTGATGATGGTGGTGGAAACTTTATACCAATATCATAATAGCCAAAAAAACTCTTATTTAAAGTATTTGATTTATTTTATGAATTATATTATATTAAAAAATAAATAAATATGTGAGCTATTAAAATTTTATATTATTGAAACAAAATATATATGAATTATAGGGTGTGTTTGGTAAATCCAATAAGCTAGTTTATATAGCTTATTGGACTAGCTTATAAGCTTGTTTAATAAAATATATGTGTTTTGTAACAAGTTTATCTAATTAGTTTATAGTATTTTTTGAGATAATATTTTTTGAGATGCAATTATAAAAGTATTACATGATATTGTAAGAACAACCAGTAATAATATGTAAAATTTAAAATTGCATCACAATTGGAGATACAATTCCATACAAGTTGTAGCAAAATTATATAACTCATATGCTCAAATTCGTGTTTGCAAGCATTATTTAAACAAGTAATTATTGTTGGAGCAAATTGATCACACACACACGCGAAGAAGATGAATGAATCTAAAAGAGAGAGAGAGAGAGAGAGAGAGAAAGTAGGAGAAAATAGTGTTTATTGAATAGAATGAAAGATCAATTGTTACAAGATACAAGACTATGTACACTATTTATAGATTCTCCCAACTAGTGTGAGTTACTTGTTTCTAAGTAACCACCACAACTAACTCTTAACTGTCAAAACAGTCAAGTAACTAACTAACTGAAAGTTACTAAATAACTAACTAACTAACTATATGGATTTGAAATTACAAAACAACATGCTCCCTTAATTTCAAATCTACTGTCTCCAGAACTTGAGTTTCAGAATCTGATTTTTCAGAGCTTCTGAGCCTCTTCAGAACCCTGAGTGTTCAGAGTCTGACTCTTCAGAGCTTCTGAACTTTTAGATCTTGATGACAGGAATTTCTACGTCATTTTTAGTATTATTATTAGTAGTAAAATGACCAGGACAGGCCCAAATACGAAGGAAAACCTACAAAAGCAAGAAAAAGCATCAAGACAGAGTCCAAGATGCAAAAAGACAAGAAAAAGCCCAAAAAGTGAAGAAAATCAGCATTCCATCGCAGCACGATGGCTCCCATCGTGCCACGATGGGAGCTGCTTGTTCGCCAAGAAATCAGAAGCAATAAATCTGAAGAAAATCTTCCATCGCAGTATGATGTGTGCTATCGCAGCACGATGGAGTAACTTGGCGCCCAAGCTGATGAAATACACAGGATCAGTTATAAAAATAAACTGAATCTTCACATCGCAGCACGATGGTCTCATCGTACTGCGATGACCTTGCTGAGACCCATTACGAAAACTATAAATAGAGTCTCCCATTCATTGTTAAAATCATTCAGAAATAGTAGAACACTCTCTACTATAAGGAGAGGTTCAGAGGAGCTCTATTGGGCATAGTTTTCTCCCCTTACGGGAAAACTAACTCAGCAAGGTATGATTTCTTCAGGCTTTTGTATTTAGGTTATAATTTCTTGTAATTTAAATATGTAGTCTTTATTATTTATGCCTTAGGTTGTGGTGGAGAAGATGAACTCCCCTATGAATATTTGGAGTCTGTGATTGAGTCTAAGATATAATAAATGATATTTAGTAATTATGTTTGTTATTTACTTTCGTGCACTTTAATAACGTATTTTCGTAATCTGGCCGGATAAGCGGGAGCGCCCATAGAATTAATATCAGGTTTTGACTTGGTATAGTCCGGAACTCGTAGTAAATAATGCTAGGTGTATAGAGACGGTAACATCCTGAACTAGTCGTGATCTGAGCGGTTAGAGGAGGAATCATGCACTAGGTGTGATCTGAGCACTTAGAAGATGAACAGCCCGATACTAGGACCTAGAGGTAAATTGGTGAAGGTTATAATGCGTGTTTATAAACAACTCACTTAGTAATTAAGGTATGTGACACATCGAGGTTAGGCTCTCGTAGGTACCTTAGTTGTTAACGTAGGGAAACTTTAATAGACATGGTGTAATAGTAAGGTATTACTACAACAAGGATAATTCACCGCCGAACATAATCTAAGTAACTATGTTATACACCGGTCATGCCAAATATGAAGAAGGGAGGGAGTCCAACCATCATACCTAGCCTCTATATTTCTTGAATCTATTATTTATACATGCTGCATTTATATTTCTGCAAAGCATTACGCTTATTTTATAAAAACCTTTTCAAAAACCAAAGCGAATGCAAACTATCACTAACTTAAATAACGCTAGTAAAGCTGCGGCACGATCCCTGTGGATACGAAATCATTCTAGACACCTAGAGTGTGAATTATTACTCGACGACAGACTGGTGCACTTGCCAGACCGTAGTCAAGTTTTTGGCGCCGTTGCCGGGGATTGTGTTTACAAAGCATTACTAGATTTATTTAAGTTTGTCAAAAAATCTTTAAAAATACAAAAAAAAATAAAAAATCAAAAAAATCTTGTTGATGATTGTGGATTTTGATCTGTGAAAGTTCTGGCTAAGGATAAGTCTTGGTATTTAAGCGATCCGTTGTGATCCACCTCACTTACCTGGGAATTTTCATAGTGACAAAGACACATGAGACAAACCAAAAATAGTTACACAGAAAAATATTTATCCAGTGCTACTGAGGTATTTGTTTAAAGTGCATGCAGACGGGTACTCGAGAGCTAAGGATTACAAAGGCTGGCAACAGCAAAAATCAAAGACAACATTCTCGCAGGAAAACTCTCAAAGTGATAAGAGATGGAGCAAATTGAAAAAGAGAAGCTGCAGCCGAAAAGTCAATGGTCAAGAGGATCATTTGACTGAGGCTTCTACAGGAAGTAAAAGAGTAAAAGGGCTGTTTACAGAAATGGTTCGGAAACACAGGAACCATTGGCAAAGATGACAAAGAAAGGAGAGAAAGGCCATCAAGGAAAGAAATAATTCAATCAGGAGAATCAAAGCTGTAAAATCACCTCTAAAGAACAATTTCTTCCTCAAGAAGAAAGCGCAAAAGAGAAAGACATGCACGAGTATAAGTTTGGGGTGAAATTACTGTGTTTTATGAAACCGCACCGGTAAATAAGTCGCCAACCGGATAGTTGAAAATATGGTGAAACAGACCTGATCCTACCAAGATTGTAATCAATATAAAGGAAAGGTGGCTAGTGCTTCAAGCAGGAACGAAGAAGCAAAATAGAGAGACATGCGAACCTATCCTCTGTAATGGAGGAAATGCCTCAAGCTAATGAGAGGCAAAACAAGCGCTGCTTGGGAGGCAACCCAAGGTATAATTTATTGCTTTATTTTAATTTTCCACATTTTTTAAATTTTTATTTTTAGAAAAATAAAAGTACCACATTTTTAGAGATAAACTTAGAAAAATAAATTTTGAGACAAAAGTTAAAAAAATCAAATTTTTAGCAAAACAGGCAGTCCATCGCAGCACGATGCACCCCATCGTGCCACGATGCACAACGTTCAATTTTTCAAAAATAACGGACTTCCATTGCAGTACGATGAATCGTATCGTGCTGCGATGTGAACGGCCAAATTTTCAAAATTCAACAGCAAACCATCGCAGTACGATACGATGCATCGTGCTGCGATGAGTGAACGTTGCCTATAAATAAAGTACGAATTTTTCACTTTTCACATCAAAATTTTACGCCGTTACTCTGCTCAAATTTACCCAGAAACTTCTCAACATCCTTACCTCTTAGAAAACTCCAAAACCCATATTCTTCTTCTTCTACACTTTCTAAACCTTCCACCAACCAAATTTCCAAACAAAAATCCAAACTTTTTTATAAAAATCAAACCCTTATCACTTCCATGACACCAAAACGATCCAGAACATCAGGGGCCGCTTCACAGTCTGCTCCCCCCCGCTTCTTGAGTAGTGTTACTCAAAAGCAACATGGTATTGTTGGGGAGAAGAGGCTTGTCCAGGAGGTTGGCATAGATGTCCCTGCTTTCGACTCAGTTCCACGAGTTCGGGAGATTCTTTTGGGATACGGATGGATGCCCTTCAACAACATGTTGGGGAGTGCAACAGGACCATGGTGGAGGAGTTTTATGGCAATGGTATGGCATTTGCCAATGGAGATTATAGGTCTTATGTCCGGGGAGTTTATGTCAGCTACTCCCCGGACGTTATTGATTCTACTTTTGGATTCCGCCCGGAGAATCAGTGCGGGGTCCAGAGGAGGCGCGCTTCCTGGAGAGAAGGAGCTATTACAGACGCCGAGTACGACCAGATCCGGGGAGCCATGGCTATGCCAGGCAAGGATTGGCGTTACTCGAGACAGGGAGCGCGGCAGAGACTACAGGCTACAGAGATGTTGCCTCTGGCAAAGTTGTGGGCCAAATGGTGGATCCACAACTTTGAGGCATGCTCCAACGAGACGGAGATCATCACTTCCAGGTGCTTGGGCATCTACTCTATCTTGATGGGGGAGCCCATCCAGGTTGGCCGTGTGATTGCGCAGAGTATCAGCCGCATGATCACATCTTCGGAGGCCACCATCGGCCACCCCTTCGTCATCTCCCACCTCTGTGCCCAAGCTGGGGTACCAGAGGAGGATGATGACGACATCATTGGTGCAGAGATTCCGTTGGGAGAGAGGTTCCTTTCCCGAGCCCAGCGGGACTTTGAGAGAGCCCAGCAGGGGCAGCAGGTACACCAGCCGCCACCTCAGCACCACCAGTTCTCAGAGTATGAGCTGGGGATGGCGGCCACACAGTATGACTTCCATGTCCGGATGGACTGGGGGTTGCCCAGGTACGCCCCCCACATGATGGAGGCTGTCCAAAGTTACAGAGCACAGCATCCTCTGCCTTCCTACCGCCAGCAGTATCCGGAGCAGCCAGATTTGACGCAGCACTTCAACAGGCAGACCCAGAACATGCTGCAGCATCAGCAGCAGGTTCAGGATATATGGGATCAGGCAGCGGCTGAGGAGTTGGCCGCCGAGCTGGAGACTGAGCTGTCCAGTGAGGATGAGGGCGGACAGTAGCTCCGCATTTATATTTTAGTCTTTCTATCATTTATGTACTTTTATTTTATGTACTTTTCATTTTTTACTATTGTACTTTGAATTTCCTGTTTAATCATTTCATCTATTTAACCCTTATTCAAACTTACAAAAAATTAAATAACTGTTTGTTGTTTATTATCTAGTGCATGATACACTGTTATAGGTAAGATTGCGGCGAAGTAAGTTATAAATTCTGATGAGCCGAATTTCACGCCTTCACACAGAAACCAAAGGTGATTGCTCCGAAGTGCGAAGTTCGGGAGACAGAGAGACGAGTGATGAAGCTGGTGTCTGTGGGACAAGTGTTCAACTTTCAGATACCTAAGCCATGTGAGGATTTGAGCCAAATATTTCCAAACGGTATTACCACTTTCTTTCGAATTACTATGAGAGTACCGTGCACTTGTTTATTTTCTAGAACTTGCTCTAATTCTCTGCTGACTAGTTGATTTGATATTATATGCATTGAGGCAATTGTTTGTTATAACCCAGAGCCTTTTCAAGCCACCCTTTATATTATTATATCCTTTGCTAGTCAAATTTGAGCCGTAAAAAAATAATTATCCCTTTTGTTTCGGTGACAAACCACGATACAAGCCTATAGACCAGAAAAACAATGAAATTACCCTCTTTGGAGTTAAAGGTAATAGTTCTCAAGTTTTGGCAACAAAATAAGTTTGGGGTTGCTCATGGAACTAGCAACGTCTAAGTTTGGGGTGGGTATACGGAGAACTATCGCTACAAAAAAGAAAAAAATAAATGAAAAAGAGACGGGAAAAACATCAAAAAATTCCCTAAAAAATAGTCTCTTCAAAAAAAATGAAAAAGCCAAAAGGCAAAAGAAAGAGCCAAAGGGCAAAAGAAAGAGCCAAAGGGCAAAAACAGTGATAGAAAAGAACCACACAAAGACACATCCGGTTCTTATTTTCCGATACCAACACAAAAAGGCACCCTAAGGAACAAAGGTTGCGTACACAAAAAGGAACAACAAAGTAGAACTTAACTCCAATGTTTAGCCTACTATTCCCAAAAATGTCCTACCTTGACCTAAGCCACGTTATAACCCTGAAAAGACCTCCAATAATGCATGTATATTAAATTTTGACTGGTTGCTTAGAATTCTTGCAAGCCTATGGTAAAATGGCAGGTTGTGCGATGATTGAGAGCTAACCCTTTCAATTATGAGCGAAAAACACAAATGTGAGAGAGAGAAAAAGTTGAACATGGACTCTTGCAGACATTTGTCCGATTTGCTACCATTGACGTCTCCTGAGCCTAGCAGGACTGAGCATGATCGCTGCGGTAAGAAATCAGCGGTACCATTGCTGAAATATTAAGCAAGGTTGTGAAATTCCTATCATGTTTATTTATCTCTTATTTCTCTAACGATCTTGACTGACAGCATGTTACTTGAGGACAAGCAACAGTTTAAGTTTGGGGTTGTGATGACATGAATTTCTACGTCATTTTTAGTATTATTATTAGTAGTAAAATGACCAGGACATGCCCAAATACGAAGGAAAACCTACAAAAGCAAGAAAAAGCATCAAGACAGAGTCCAAGATGCAAAAAGACAAGAAAAAGCCAAAAAAGTGAAGAAAAGCAGCATTCCATCGCAGCACGATGGCTCCCATCGTGCCACGATGGGAGGTGCTTGTTCGCCAAAAAATCAGAAGCAAAAAATCTGAAGAAAATCTTCCATCACAGCACGATGGAGTAACTTGGCGCCCAAGCTGATGAAATGCACAAGATCAGTTATAAAAATAAACTGAATCTTCACATCGCAGCATGATGGCCTCATCGTACTGCGATGACCTTGCTGAGGCCCATTACGAAAACTATAAATAGAGCCTCCCAATCATTGTTAAAATCATTCAGAAATAGTAGAACACTCTCTACTATAAGGAGAGGTTCAGAGGAGCTCTATTGGGCATAGTTTTCTCCCCTTACGGGAAAACTAACTCAGCAAGGTATGATTTCTTTAGGCTTTTGTATTTAGGTTATAATTTCTTGTAATTTAAATATGTAGTCTTTATTATTTATGCCTTAGGTTGTGGTGGAGAAGATGAACTCCCCTATGAATATTTGGAGTCTGTGATTGAGTCTAAGATATAATAAATGATATTTAGTAATTATGTTTGTTATTTACTTTCGTGCACTTTAATAACGTATTTTCGTAATCTGGCCGGATAAGCGGGAGCGCCCATAGAATTAATATCAGGTTTTGACTTGGTATAGTCCGGAACTCGTAGTAAATAATGCTAGGTGTATAGAGACGGTAACATCCTGAACTAGTCGTGATCTGAGCGGTTAGAGGAGGAATCATGCACTATGTGTGATCTGAGCACTTAGAAGATGAACAGCCCGATACTAGGACCTAGAGGTAAATTGGTGAAGGTTATAATGCGTGTTTATAAACAACTTACTTAGTAATTAAGGTATGTGACACATCGAGGTTAGGCTCTCGTAGGTACCTTAGTTGTTAACGTAGGGAAACTTTAATAGACATAGTGTAATAGTAAGGTATTACTACAACAAGGATAATTCACCGCCGAACATAATCTAAGTAACTATGTTATACACCGGTCATGCCAAATATGAAGAAGGGAGGGAGTCCAACCATCATACCTAGCCTCTATATTTCTTGAATCTATTATTTATACATTCTGCATTTATATTTCTGCAAAGCATTACGCTTATTTTATAAAAACCTTTTCAAAAACCAAAGCGAATGCAAACTATCACAAACTTAAATAACGCTAGTAAAGCTGCGGCACGATCCCTGTGGATACAAACTCATTCTAGACACCTAGAGTGTGAATTATTACTCGACGACAGACTGGTGCACTTGCCAGACCGTAGTCAGATCTTCTGACTCTTCAGAACTTGTTGAACCCTTCTGAAACACTCCTAGTGCACTTCTCAGAGCCAAAAACCTATCTGTTTTCAAACTCTTTGTCAGAACATCTGCTATTTGCGAACCAGTGGCACAATGCTTCACTTCTAGGCTGCCTTGATTGACTTGCTCCCTTAGAAAATGAAATATAGCTTCTATATGCTTGCTTCTGCCATGTAGAACTGGATTCTTCGCAAGATTGATGGCTGACTGATTATCAATCTGCAACACAATTGGCTTCTCAACATCAAAGATTTGAATCAAATCAATTACAACTGGAATAAAAAATGAAATATTCATTGATCAAATCAGTCACTCCACCACAGTCTGATGAATCTTTTGAATAACTGATTAATCAGACGAGAATAAAGATAGAGTTCAACTCCTTCAGAACTGAATCAATCCATAGTGCTTGACAAGCTGCATAAGAGCCAGCTATGTACTCTGCTTCACATGATGACAGTGCAACAACTGGTTGCTTTCTTGAACACCAAGCAACTGGAGCTTCCATGAATCTGAAGTAATACCCTGTAGTGCTTCTTCTATCTACCTTGTCACCACACCAATCAGCATCTGAATAGCAAATTATCTCAGGTTTTGCTTTCATTGCTGATTTTGGAAAGAGAATTCCAAAATCTAGTGTGCCTGCTATATACCTCAGTATTCTTCTTGCTGCATTCATATGAGATCTTCTAGGACTCTCCATGAATCTACTCACTAGTCCCACTGCAAAGCATATATCCGGCCTGCTGTTGCAAAGATATCTCAATGATCCTACAATTTGCTTGAAGATTGTAGAATCTACAACTTCTTCAGTATGATTCTTCTCTAACTTGAGATTCACCTCCATAGGAGTCACATCATATGTGCAATCAGTCATGTTAAACCTCTTCAGAATCTCACCAGCATACTTTCTCTGATGTAGCATTAACCCTTTTAAAGTTCTCGAAAATTCAATTCCTAAGAAGTAAGAAATTTCTCCCAAGTCTGTCATTTCAAATTCAGTCATCATGACATTCTTGAAATCTCTAATCTTGGCCAAATTACTCCCAGTTACTAGAAGATCATCAACATATAAGCAAATCAAAATAGTACTTGATGATGAATCCTGCACATATACACCATACTCTGACTCGCACTTGCTGAAGCCTTGCTTCTGAAGAAACCCATCTATTCTTTTATTCCAAGCTCTTGGAGCTTGTTTCAGCCCATATATAGCTTTCTTCAATCTATATACCATGTTTTCCTTGTCTTATATGATGAACCCAGGTGGTTGAGTTACAAAAACTAGTTCTTCTAGTGGCCCGTTCAGAAAAGCAGATTTAAAATCAAGATGATACATTGGCCATTCTCTTGCAGATGCTACTGCTACTACAAGTCTCACAGTTTCGATCCTTGCTACCGGTGAATAAACCTCAGAATAATCCAACCCTTCTCTCTGTAAGAATCCTCTTGCCACTAGCCTTGCTTTGTATTTTGCTATTGTACCATCAGGATTGAGTTTCAACTTGAACACCCACTTCACTTGTATTGCCTTCTTATTGGATGGTAGTTCAACTAACTCCCATGTCTGATTCTTCTTGATGGAAGCTAATTCTTCTATCATGGCTTGCTTCCACTTCAAGTTACTCAGAGCTTCAATGTAATTGAGAGGTTCTGACCCAGCTAGTAATGCAAAATGTACTAAGTCCCCTTCAGCAGTTACCTCATTATCATTGACCAGTTCACAATCTTGTAACCTGGCAGGAGTGCTTCTTACCCTTGTTGATCTTGTTCTGACTTCAACATTAGGTACTTCAATCTCATCATTTGACTCCACTGTATCAGCTTCATCATCTGAGATTTGGCTTGCTTGTGACTTGTCTGTACTACTGCTAGCTATCCAATCCCAAGACTTTGCTTCATCCACTATAACATCTCTGCTGAATGTCATTTTCTTTGTCTTTGGATTATACAACTTGTATGCACCAGTTGCATGATATCTGACTACGATCTGGCAAATGCACCAGTCTGTCGTCGAGTAATAATTCACACTCTAGGTGTCTAGAATGAGTTCGTATCCACAGGGATCGTGCCGCAGCTTTACTAGCGTTATTTAAGTTTGTGATAGTTTGCATTCGCTTGGGTTTTTGAAAAGGTTTTTATAAAATAAGCGTAATGCTTTGCAGAAATATAAATGCAGAATGTATAAATATAGATTCAAGAAATATAGAGGCTATGCATGGTGGTTGGACTCCCTCCCTTCTTCATATTTGGCATGACCGGTGTATAACATAGTTACTTAGATTATGTTCGGCGGTGAATTATCCTTGTTGTAGTAATACCTTACTATTACACTATGTCTATTAAAGTTTCCCTACATTAACAACTAAGGTACCTACGAGAGCCTAACCTCGATGTGTCACATACCTTAATTACTAAGTGAGTTGTTTATAAACATGCATTATAACCTTCACCAATTAACCTCTAGGTCCTAGTATCGGGCTGTTCATCTTCTAAGTGCTCAGATCACACCTAGTGCATGATTCCTCCTCTAACCGCTCAGTTCACGACTAGTTCAGGATGTTACCGTCTCTATACACCTAGCATTATTTACTACGAGTTCCGGACTATACCAAGTCAAAACCTGATATTAATTCTATGGGCGCTCCCGCTTATCCGGCCAGATTACGAGAATACGTTATTAAAGTGCACGAAAGTAAATAACAAACATAATTACTGAATATCATTTATTATAACTTAGACTCAATCACAAACTCCAAATATTCATAGGGGAGTTCATCTTCTCCACCACAACCTAAGGCATAAATTATAAAGACTACATATTTAAATTACAAGAAATTATAACCTAAATACAAAAGCCTAAAGAAATCATACCTTGCTGAGTTAGTTTTCCCGTAAGGGGAGAAAACTATGCCCAATAGAGCTCCTTTGAACCTCTCCTTATAGTAGAGAGTGTTCTACTATTTCTGAATGAATAAAACAATGAATGGGAGGCTCTATTTATAGTTTTCGTAATGGGCCTCAGCAAGGTCATCGCAGTACGATGAGGCCATCGTGCTACGATGTGAAGATTCAGTTTATTTTTATAACTGATCATGTGCATTTCATCAGCTTGGGCGCCAAGTTACTCCATCGTGCTGCGATAGCACACATCGTACTGCGATGGAAGATTTTCTTCAGATTTATTGCTTCTGATTTCTTGGCGAACAAGCAGCTCCCATCGTGCTGCGATGGAATGCTGATTTTCTTCACTTTTTGGGCTTTTTCTTGTCTTTTCGCATCTTGGACTCTGTCTTGATGCTTTTTCTTGCTTTTGTAGGTTTTCCTTCGTATTTGGGCCTGTCTTGGTCATTTTACTACTAATAATAATACTGAAAATGACGTAGAAATTCCTGTCATCACAACCCCAAACTTAATCTGTTGCTTGTCCTCAAGTAACATGCTGTCAGTCAAGATCGTTAGAGAAATAAGAGATAAATAAAGATGATAGGAATTTCACAACCTTGCTTAATATTTCAGCAAAGGTACCGCTGATTTCTTACCGCAGCGATCATGCTCAGTCCTGCTAGGCTTAGGAGACGTCAATGGTAGCAAATCGGACAAATGTCTGCAAGAGTCCATGTTCAACTTTTTTCTCTCTCTCACATTTGTGTTTTTCGCTCATAATTGAAAGGGTTAGCTCTCAATCATCGTACAACCTGCCATTTTACCATAGGCTTGCAAGAATTCTAAGCAACCAGTCAAAATTTAATATACATGCATTATTGGAGGTTTTTTCAGGGTTATAATGTGGCTTAGGTCAAGGTAGGACATTTTTGGGAATAGTAGGCTAAACATTGGAGTTAAGTTCTACTTTGTTGTTCCTTTTTTTTGTGTATGCAACCTTTGTTCCTTAGGGTGCCTTTTGTGTTGGTATCGGAAAATAAGAACCGGATGTGTCTTTGTGTGGTTCATTTTTTTTTTTGAAGAGACTATTTTTTTAGGGAATTTTTTGATGTTTTCCCGTCTCTTTTTCATTCATTTTTTTCTTTGTAGTGATAGTTCTCCGTATACCCACCCCAAACTTAGACGTTGTTAGTTCCATGAGCAACCCCAAACTTATTTTGTTGCCAAGACTTTGAGAACTATTACCTAACTCAAAAGAGGGTAAATCATTGTTTTTCTGGTCTATAGGCTTGTATCGTGGTTTGTCACCGAAACAAAAGGGATAATGATTTTTTTACGGCTCAAATTTGGCTAGCAAAGTATAATAATATATAAAGGGTGGCTTGAAAAGGCTCTGGGTTATAACAAACAATTGCCTCAATGCATATAATATCAAATCAACTAGTCAGCAGAGAATTAAAGCAAGTTCTAGAAAATAAACAAGTGCACGGTACTCTCATAGTAATTCGAAAGAAAGTGGTAATACCGTTTGGAAATATTTGGCTCAAATCCTCACATGGCTTAGGTATCTGAAAGTTGAACACTTGTCCCACAGACACCAGCTTCATCACTCGTCTCTCTGTCTCCCGAACTTCGCACTTCGGAGCAATCACCTTTGGTTTCTTTATGAAGGCGTGAAATTCGGCTCATCAGAATTTATAACTTACTTCGCCGCAATCTTACCTATAACAGTTTATCATGCACTAGATAATAAACAGCAAACAGTTATTAAATTTTTTTGTAAGTTTTGAATAAGGGCTGCTTACAGATGAAGATGACATGCAGAATTCTAGTCATATTTTATTGAATTGAAAAACTGAGATGAAAATACTGAAATTGAAATACTGAATTGAAAATACTGAAATTAAAATACTCAACCTTGGGTTGCCTCCCAAGCAGCGCTTGTTTAGCCTCTCATTAGCTTGAGGCATTTCCTCCATTACAGAGGATAGGTTCGCATGTCTCTCTCATCTGTAGGAGCTTTCGCCTTAGCTCCTCCCTCTTTCTTGTTGCTTCTTTCATACTTCTCTGGGTTCTGTTTTTCTTTGAAGGTGGCAAAGCAGAGTCGTTCATCATCTTCTGAAGTTACTGCTTTCATGATGGACTTCCCCTTGCTTCGTGGTGGATGTTCCTTCTTTTGTTCTTTTGGAGTATTGACCCAGTTGTTCTTCTTTCTTTCCTCTTTTCTCTCAGCAGCAGGCTTCTTCAGAGGCGGCGTATTAACCCCAAACTTAGATTTTCTGCCCACTTTTCGGTTTCTACCCCATGCTTTGACCCATGTTGCTCGGATGTCCACTTCAATAGTTAGCCTTTTCAGTTTATCAGTTAGTTCCTCGGGTACCTCCTCTTCCTGAGCTGTCTCTATCTCTAGCTGCGCCATTTCATTCTCCAGCTCCTCTATCTTTATCTTTACCTGTACTTCCTGAGTTGGAGTCGGTGTTGTAGCTTTTATGTCCTTCCACTTAAGCATGAAGCACTTCTCCTTTCCTGCATTGAAAGCTTTTACGGTTGTTGACTTACCTCCACTCCTTAGTGTTATCTCTCCAAGGTTCATATCAATGAGTGCCTTGCAGGTGGCTAGGAATGGTCTCCCAAGAATGATAGGATGTTCTTCATCTTCTCCGATGTCTAGGATCATGAAGTCTACTAGAAATACCAGGTCTTCGACTTTCACCAAGACATCCTCGATTGTACCTGCTGAGTGAATTGTTGTTTGGTTAGCTAAAACGAGTTCACGTTCTGTACCTGCAGTTATTGTTGTGAGTTTTAACTTTTCTGCCAGAGATAATGGCATAACGTTAACACTTGAACCCACGTCACATAAGGCTCGAATTTCTGCTTCCTCAATTTGACAGAGTATGGTGACGCTTCCAGGATCTGTCTTCTTGGGTGGCAATCGTGCTCGGCTTTCCCTATATTCTTGCAGTTCTCTCATGAACTCATCGTAGGCTTCGTCTAATGTCATATCGAACAGCTTGTACCACTCTTCGTAGTCTTTAATTTGTTCTTCTCTCTCTTCGTGCTCTGATTTCTTATCCTCAAAGTTGGCTGGATTCGCCGGCTGGAATCCTAGTGAGATCTGATCTGTGTCAGTCCTCTTGCAGTAGTCTCCCATTGTAATTCTTTGCTCGTCCCCCATGGCTTTGGTGGTAGGCTCTTCTTTTATCTTGAGACTGCTGGATGCTGCAAGCCTTTGTGCTTGCCTTCTTTTCCAAAGCGTTCTTTCTGGTTCAGGGTCGTACTCAAACTCCAGGATACCTGTTATCGAGCACAACAAATGAATACCTTCAGTAGCACTGGAAAATTAACTGGTGAAACTATTTTTGGTTTGTCTCATGTATCTTTATCACTATGAAAATTCCCAGGTAAGTGAGGTGGATCACAACGGATTGCTTAAATACCAAGACTTATCCTTAGCCAGAACTTTCACAGATCAAAAATCCACAATCATCAACAAGATTTTTTTGATTTTTTAATTTTTTTGTATTTTTGAAATTTTTTTGACAAACTTAAATAAATCTAGTAAGGCTTTGTAAACACAATCCCCGGCAACGGCGCCAAAAACTTGACTACGGTCTGGCAAGTGCACCAGTCTGTCGTCGAGTAATAATTCACACTCTAGGTGTCTAGAATGAGTTCGTATCCACAGGGATCGTGCCGCAGCTTTACTAGCGTTATTTAAGTTTGTGATAGTTTGCATTCGCTTGGGTTTTTGAAAAGGTTTTTATAAAATAAACGTAATGCTTTGCAGAAATATAAATGCAGAATGTATAAATATAGATTCAAGAAATATAGAGGCTAGGCATGGTGGTTGGACTCCCTCCCTTCTTCATATTTGGCATGACCGGTGTATAACATAGTTACTTAGATTATGTTCGGCGGTGAATTATCCTTGTTGTAGTAATACCTTACTATTACACTATGTCTATTAAAGTTTCCCTGCATTAACAACTAAGGTACCTACTAGAGCCTAACCTCGATGTGTCACATACCTTAATTACTAAGTGAGTTGTTTATAAACATGCATTATAACCTTCACCAATTAACCTTTAGGTCCTAGTATTGGGCTGTTCATCTTCTAAGTGCTCAGATCACACCTAGTGCATGATTCCTCCTCTAACCGCTCAGTTCACGACTAGTTCAGGATGTTACCGTCTCTATACACCTAGCATTATTTACTAGGAGTTCCGGACTATACCAAGTCGAAACCTGATATTAATTCTATGGGCGCTCCCGCTTATCCGGCCAGATTACGAGAATACGTTATTAAAGTGCACGAAAGTAAATAACAAACATAATTACTGAATATCATTTATTATAACTTAGACTCAATCACAGACTCCAAATATTCATAGGGGAGTTCATCTTCTCCACCACAACCTAAGGCATAAATTATAAAGACTACATATTTAAATTACAAGAAATTATAACCTAAATACAAAAGCCTAAAGAAATCATACCTTGCTGAGTTAGTTTTCCCGTAAGGGGAGAAAACTATGCCCAATAGAGCTCCTTTGAACCTCTCCTTATAGTAGAGAGTGTTCTACTATTTCTGAATGAATAAAACAATGAATGAGAGGCTCTATTTATAGTTTTCGTAATGGGCTTCAGCAAGGTCATCGCAGTACGATGAGGCCATTGTGCTGCGATGTGAAGATTTAGTTTATTTTTATAACTGATCATGTGCATTTCATCAGCTTGGGCGCCAAGTTACTCCATCGTGCTGCGATAGCACACATCGTACTGCGATGGAAGATTTTCTTCAGATTTATTGCTTCTGGTTTCTTGGCGAACAAGCAGCTCCCATCGTGCTGCGATGGAATGCTGATTTTCTTCACTTTTTGGGCTTTTTCTTGTCTTTTCGCATCTTGGACTCTGTCTTGATGCTTTTTCTTGCTTTTGTATGTTTTCCTTCGTATTTGGGCCTGTCTTGGTCATTTTACTACTAATAATAATACTGAAAATGACGTAGAAATTCCTGTCATCAATATCCAACCAAAATCATAGCCTCACTTCTGTCATCCAACTTCTTTCTCTTTGCATCAGGCACATGCTTGTGACATAATGCACCAAAGACTTTGAAATGACTCACACTAGGCTTCTTACCACTCCAAATCTCTTCTGGAACTTTATCTTTGAGCTTCTTAGTTGGACATCTGTTCAACACATAAACTGCAGTGTTGACTGCCTCACCCCAAAATGACTTAGGCAAGTTCCTATGCTTCACCATGCACCTTGCCATGTCAAGGATGGTTCTATTCCTTCTCTCAGCCAAACCATTGTGTTTAGGTGTATAGGGAGCTGTAACTTCATGTTCCACACCATTCTCAACACAAAAGGATTCAAAAGTCTTGGAAGTGTACTCACCTCCTCCATCAGTCCTCAGAATCTTAAACTTCTTGCTACTTTGATTCTCTACCAGCACCTTAAATCTCTTGAACACATCAAAAACTTCACCTTTTGTCTGTATCAAGTATATCCACATCTTTCTACTATACTCATCTACAAAAGTAATAAAGTATCTGTTTCCACCAAGAGATTTCTCATCAAATGGTCCACACACATCAGAGTATACAACATCCAGAACATTTGATGATCTCATAGGCAATTCCTTGTTGAAGACATTCCTGGATTGCTTACCCACCAAGCAACCATCACAAATCTCATTTGGTACTTGAATTTTAGGCAAACCTGACACCATGCCTTTACTTACTAACTGATTCAAGTATTTAAAATTCAAATGCCCAAATCTCAAGTGCCACAGCCAATTTTCTTTATCTTCAGTCACTGCTTTCATACATTCAACCTCAGTAGTGTTGATCAAAGTTTTGAAAGTTATGTTCTTAGCCAAAGGAGTTCTCAAAACCAGAGTGCCAGCAGGATCATATAGCTCAAATTTCTCATTTTTAATAATCACTGAGAACCTCTTTTCAATAAGCTGACCAATACTAAGTAGATTACAGTCCATACCTGGTACATACAACACATCTTCAATCACTGCAGAGCTTCCATTGCTTCTTTTGATTACCATGTCACCAGTACCCTCTACCTGCAATGAACTACTGTTGGCAAGCTTCACTTTGCTTTTCTTTGAGCCATCAAACTTTGTCAACCAATTCTTGTGACCTGTCATGTGGTTAGAACAACCAGTATCCAAGAACCATTCTCCATTTGCATTCTTGTCTTCTGATATTGCAGCCATGAAGGTTACAGCTCCTTCAATTGGTTCTTCTTGCACCAGCTTTGCTTCATCATTGCTGTCTTTGGTTTTCTTGGATCTACAGTCAGAAGCATAGTGACCCCATTTCTCACAATTATAGCATTGAATATGACTCTTATCTTTTTTCTTTGATGTTCCTCCTCCTTTCTTGAAGGGTTCAGATTTTTCATCAAAGTTATTATGCTTTTGTGAGGAATTCTTTGACTTGCTTTGATTCTTTCCTTTGTAACCACCATTCTTCTTGATTGTTTGAGCTTGCAAAGCTTGAACTGATTCTTGTACACCCTTTCTTTCATTGATCATCAACTCATGTGCCTCTAATGATCCAACAAGATCCTCCATCTGCATTGTAGCTACATTCCCAGCTTCTTGGATTGCAACTATCACATGATCAAAATTTGGAGTCAGAGTTCTCATTACCTTCTCCATAATCATTCTTTCAGTCATTACTTCACCACAAGCCTTCATTGTATGAACCAAACCTTAAACCTTAGAGACATAGGATCCAACTGATTCATCTTTATCCATCTGTAGCAATTCATATTGCCTTCTCAGTGACTGTAACTTCACACCTTTAACTTTTCCCCCACCTTCATAGTACTTTACAAGAATATCCCAAGCCTCTTTGGACGTTTCAGCATGAGATATTTTGTCAAAGTTTGTTGAATCTACAGCTGCTTGTATCACGTGCATTGCTTTACAATCTTTCTTTTTCAGATCCTTATGAGTGGTTCTTTGAGCTTCAGTCGCGTTGGCCGACAAGTCTTGTAACCCATTAGTCACAACTTCAAGTGATTCTTGAAACCCGAACAAGGATTTCATCTGCTTGCTCCATCTCTCCCAGTTCTTGCCCTCAAGAATGGGAAGATTGTTGGGTAATCCATTCCCTGACATAGCTGCTGAATGTTTGAAGGAATTCACCCAAGAATCTTGGATCTTTGTGTATCTTACACCTTGAACCAGAGCTCACGATACCAATTTGTTGGAGCAAATTGATCACACACACACGCGAAGAAGATGAATGAATCTAAAAGAGATAGAGAGAGAGAGAGAGAGAGAGAGAGAGAGAGAGAAAAAGTAGGAGAAAATAGTGTTTATTGAATAGAATGAAAGATCAGTTGTTACAAGATACAAGACTATGTACACTATTTATAGATTCTCCTAACTAGTGTGAGTTACTTGTTTCTAAGTAACCACCACAACTAACTCTTAACTGTCAAAACAGTCAAGTAACTAACTAACTGAAAGTTACTAACTAACTAACTATATGGATTTGAAATTACAAAACAACAATTATATGAATGGTTAATAGGCTTTTACCCCCCTGCAAAGTAGGCGAGTTTTGTTTTACCCCCTGTAATTTATTTTGTTGAGATTACCCCCTGTAATGTTCAAGAATTTTTTTCTAGTTCATTTTTACCCCCTACCGTTTTTTGTTTTTTTTTCAGGGGGTAAAAATGAACTAAAAAAAAATTCTTGAACATTACAGGGGGTAATCTCAACAAAAAAAATTACAGGGGGTAAAACAAAACCCGCCTACTTTGCAGGGGTAAAGGCCTGTTTACCCTTATATGAATTAGCATTGCATGAATATAGAAAAAATGAGAAAATATTGCAGCATTGTGCATATAGATCAAACTGCTAACTGAAAAAGAGTAGTGAGGAGAATGCAAATGTAAACTTCGATTTAAATAAGAGAGTGATTAATGTGTAATTGAAGTCATCCAATGGAACACATAAAGGTAATTTAATTAATTAATAAATAAAAGAGGTGAAATTAGCTGTTTCGTTTAATGTTTGATGGCAAATTTCAATATTCTCTTTGAAAATAAGAGAGTGGTCAATGTATAATTGGTGCTTAAAAAAAATGTATAATTGGAACCACCTAATGAAAAACACAAAAGGTAATTTAATTTAATTAATAAATAAAAGAAGTAAAACTAGCTATTTTATTTAGTGTCTGTCTGGCAACACCATCAAAGTGATTTATAGTTTATAAGCAAAAAGACCTGTTTGGTAACAGTCTTTTCAACACTGACTTATAGTTTATTTTACTGACTTATAGCTTATTTTTCAGACGTTATTTCAATTAGCTTATGAGCTTATAGCTTATAACTTATCATTTTTTCTTCTATTTTTACCCTTATCATTTTACCTGAAATCCATTTTTACCCTTTTTAATTTATTATAATATAAAATAAATATGACATTCCTTTGCTTCCAATGCTTTTTATTTTTTGACATTTTGCTTCCAATGCTTATGAAATAAAATAAATATCCTTTCTAGATGGAAGAAAATGCATTAGATAACATTCACTAATAAAATATAAAAATATACATTTATATATAATATTATTTGTTTGTATATAATGAAAATAAATATCTTACATAAAAATAATGAAGATAAATGTTGATTTAATCTGAAATAAATTAAAATTAAAATATTATATAAATGTTTAAAAATTAATTATAAATAAATAATTAAAATACATAATTAATTATTAATAACTAAAGTATCTTAAATATTAATGAAATATCAATGATAATATGAATTATGAATGTCCTTTTATGTCTTTTTACATTTATCGGCTAGTTAAACCGCTAATTTTACCAAACACTTAATTTATTAAAAAACTCTAGGGATATTTATGTATTGGTAGTGAGAATGGATTAAACAGTGTGATTGAACTCCAGAGTACGTGGTTTGATTTCTACAGAAGACAAAAACTATACTAGAGAGGGTAAAGAATATCGTGAGGTACAACACTGTGATTACCTACTAAATACGTATAAAATGGGCTCAGGTTGTTATAGTCTCGTCCTTTACCTCCTCTCTGATCCCTCCATGAACCACACACTTGCAGCAAGCGTTGCCCTGGACATCGTCTCATCAATCCTTTCTACATGAGCATAAGGTACACCCTTCTCGAACCTACCCGAGATAGGGGCATCCAAACTGACCATCGGGGTTGCCTCACCAACTGGACTATCTACTCCAGAACCCTGTTGCATTCCAAGATGAGGGCCTAGAGGAGCATCCCAAGCAGCCCCCAACATGACATAGAGGGGTACTTGATAAGGGGTTCTCTACCAAACTGCATATTGTGTATCTGCATTGTACCACACCTAGTAGTAATAACTACACGCCCATCATAAAAGATCGTGCTCGAAATTGGGTCGATGCTCCAAACACAAGGCAACCCACTGTCAATGAAATCTTAGTGTGATGTCTAGATGATGGGCAAAACATTGACATTGACTTCTTTTTCTTTCTATTGTGTTGGTCCAACAGATTAAGTTTTTCCTTAACTTAATCTTGTTGTATAATGGAACATGATAATGTACAAATTGTATCTTTTAAATTGTTTCTCATTCCTACACACTTGAACATACAATTAGATAAATTGTTTCTTTTGTTATGTTATCAAAACACTTAATGAATGAGATATTGCTTGAACACATTTTGTTCTAACATACTTAATATGTTATTTTTAAGAAAAAATATTTTATAAAATGGTAACTAAAAATTTGTCAAATCAAATACATTTTCATTTCTTGAAAATTAAAAAAAAAAGTTAAAATAAACGAATTTCCTAATCCTTAAAATTTTGAAAATGAAAATAGTTTTTTATTTAAAAAAAAACAAAAGAAACCTAAAATAAAAGAATTTCTTTCAAGAGAAGTTTACACACAAACTCCCACCATGCCAATTCAAGAATAATAAAGCAAACAACCTCACTTTGATTGTCTATTCAAACCAAAAAAGAATTATTCTAAACCAAAAGGAAAATTAAAGAATTAAAACCTTCATCACAATTTCTTGCCCCGAACCCTTGTATTTGTATAAAAAGATTAAATCACACTTCATTCATTCAAAATACCTTTTCATAACTTTTAGCAATTGAAAAGAGAAGCAACTTGTCATCATATTCAATGGAAACCAAAGCTGTTGAAGCCACTAACAATCGATTGTATGAAGATTTTGAACCTTATTGCAAATGGCTCACAAAGGAAGGACAAAAGATTCTTGAGATTGATTTGAAGGGTACTAGATTTCCTTGATTATATATATTCTCAGTAGTATTTTAATTTAGTATGCAATTTATACGCAAATATTAACAAAATTAGTGATTTTGTTAGTTGCTAGCTAGCTAGCATCAAATCTATAATATCTTTCTTAAAACTCTTTTTTCGTTTCTTAGCTCATCAACCGAACTATCTACAAGAGATGTATGTTTTTGAATGTTATATATTTTAATCCTTTTGATCAATGTTTCGTTTTAGTTCATCAAAATTATCTTGTGTCGTTTATTTTGATCGATTTGGTAATTGACTCCGAGTCATTGTCTTTCCTCTCCAAATTATAGTCTATTGATCAAATTAAAACCTTAAAATAACTCACATGAGTTGACCCGGTGATGAAGGTTTGAGATCTTGAAGTGTGGTTCCTATCAATGTTTTAGGTTCGAATCCAATCCATATAGAACATACTTCTGAAGTGTCTTTCGTATTAGTGAATCTTTAGACCGAATACCAAATTTTTTTAAAAAAATGATAAAATCAAAACCTTAAAATAGACAGGGTAATAAATAAAAATACAATATATATGATTAAATAAATTAGTCGCATTATCTATTTTGAAAGCAAATATGTTAGAAATTCTCGATTATGAAACTTCAGTACTAACGTTATGGCTCAAAAAATAGAACAATAAAATAAAGATTGAGAAATCATAGTAGATTTCAAAATGAATTTTGTCTAAAGTTCTACTAATGTTTCTGATTAGAGATGATACAAAGCAAGCCTCTAATTACACTTTTGAGGACACCAAACATAAGATAACCTCAAAATTGTACCCACTTGAAATATGTAATATGAGGGGGAAAAGTTAGAAATTAATATTGAAAAATAATTAAAAAGCATCATATAATATAAGTCTAATGGCATATTGAGTTTTTTTTTTTTGTCAAAAGAGATATAATTCAATCATTCAAAAATTATACAGCCGAACATTACACCATGTGCAGATCACTAAAGGAGTAAAGTACAGAATATATGCAGAATCAAAACAGATAAACTATAAGCACTAGATTTGCTTATGACTTGTACATCTACAAAAAATGTGTAATGATATTGTGATGTTTTATTGTTTTTATCTTGAATGATTGAATCTTTGCAGGTTTCAAAAAGGAGCAACTTAAGGTTCAAACCAACAAAAAAGGGATCCTAAAAATTTATGGAGAAAAGTCTCTTGGTTCATCAAGTAAGAAATGGAGCCGTTTCCACAAAGAAATTAGGATTTCAAAAGATTGTGATGTGAATAGGATTCAAGCAAAGTTTTCTCAAGGGATTCTTTCAATCATAATACCAAAATATGAATTAATTCAACATGCCAAAGATGCAACCACAGGGAAACATTCATTTTGGGGGGTGCAAAATAGAAAAAGAATAACCATTCAAATTGTTATTGGAGCAGTGGCTTTGGTGGCATTAGGGACTTATGTGGCACGAGTAGTAGTAGTAAATAAACAACATCATGATGCATTTGGCAAGGTTAATGTTGTGAATGTTTAATTTGAACATGATACAAATTACAATATCTCAAGTAAAGCCACCAATAAAAATGAAGCATATGTTTGCTTTATTTACTATATGGTGATGAGAAAATGAGCAAGGTGTACTTGCTTTATATCTTCTTGTAACTTGCTATCTTTGAAGAATAATAATGTAAAAAGAACAATTGCAAATGGTTTTGACTGATTAAATATTATATTAACCAAAAAATTACAAATGTTTCTCGTAAATTAAATACATGACCAACCAAAAACAAAACATTTATACAACCCTTTTTTTTCTTCTTTTCCTTATTACATTTATACAACCTTATCAAAAATAGGAAAATTAATGTATCATGTGATATCTAACTATTCATGTGGTGGTTTTCATTTAAGCTTCTGATGTTCATCCAAAAAAAGTTATTTGATTGAACTACACTTTTTTGGCAACCCATTTTTTGGGAAGGATTTTAGATTCATGAAATGATAAAACCCTAGTTAATATTAGCTTAGTTAAAAAAGCTAACATTTGATCTTACTAAGACAAGCAATCATATATCCTCACACTTATAACTATATATAAGTCATTGTAGGTTATAAGTAGGAGCAACCAAAAGACTATACGAAATAGTAACTTTTTAGATTGGGTTAAATAAAAAAAAAATTACTTAATTTTTATTATATTTTTAGTCTCTAGAAAATTATCTTGTATTTGGTTTTGGTCCTTTATGGTTAAGTCAAAGTATTTTTTTTGACTAATTTTTCCGCATGTATGTTTATAACATCATAAAAAGTTCTTTCACGAAAAATAAGTTCAAAT
Source organism: Trifolium repens (assembly GCA_030408175.1). Classification (NCBI taxonomy): domain Eukaryota; kingdom Viridiplantae; phylum Streptophyta; class Magnoliopsida; order Fabales; family Fabaceae; genus Trifolium; species Trifolium repens. The sequence goes on from CP125847.1 coordinate 16,320,152, forward strand.
TTGATTTCCATGTCATGATTTTCGTTATCTTTATCTTGAACTTTTGCCATTTAAAAATTCATATTTAGTTCGTTTTATGTTAAAAAGTTCTAAATTTTAGTAAACGAACTTTATATGGTATTTTAAATATTCCTGCAAAAATTCATTAAACAAATTTGAGAGTTTAATGATAATTAAACAAATTTAATTTTAGTAGGGACTTAAACCAGGTGCAACAAAAATGTTATGGGGAGTAAAAATATAATAAATATTAAATAAGGATTAAACTTAAAAAGTCTCTAGGATGAAAAAACATTTTTAACCTCTAAAAACTAGAAATAAGGTGCTTAAGAAACATGGGGAGTAGTTAAAGTTCAGGGGCAAAACACCATTTTTGTTCATTTCTGTGTTCGTTGTCATATTAATTTTTGAATGTATCAAATTGTAAAATACATCCCTAATATCTCTTTTGTTGGTAATTTTATAGACTAAATTGACTGACAAAAAAAATATATTTAAGAACCAAATTGACTATCTAAAAATATATTTGAGGACATAAAAAATATATATTTCTGAACCTAATTGCAATTTCAATATATTTTAGGATAAATGTAACAACGAGATACACTTCCAAAGATCAAACTTTGGTTTGCCCTAAAGTTGGGGGAAGAATATTTGGACGAGATCTACTTTTCGCACCCCCGGAGTCTCACAAGCACTCCCTGGCGTTCCTTTTTTACCCCTCTCGCTAATTAGGAAGCGAATGTGTAAAATTGCAAAAACGGGAATACCACCGTTCGCATCCTAGGATGTGAACCTTATAAAAGTCAAATTTTTTGTCCTCTCCACCCTTTTTAAAGTGTAAACTAAGTTCGCTCTCTAAGTAGCGAGTGTCAATATTTTATACTCAAACTGAACGCCGGCACCCCAATGGATGAAAAAAAGAGTTCGCTCCCTAGAATGCGAACAGTGCTGCTCCCTATGATGCAAACTAATATTTTTCATGATTTTTTCATCCACGGGGGGTGCCGGCGTTCAGTTTGAGTATAAAATATTGACACTCGCTACTTAGAGTGCGGAAAGTGCTCGCTTTCTAGATAGCGAGGGGGTACCATGATCATTTTAGAGGGTGAAGAAGGAAACCTAGGGGGTGCGAAAAGTAAATCTCTATTTTTGGAGTTAGGCCCCTTTCTGGCTGCATTGGGCTTAGACCGTTTGTCATTAAAAAACCAAAAAATTTAAAAGTTTAATTAATTAATTAATTAATTCCAAAAAATAAAAACAAATTTACCCATTCATTTTCATCACTCTGCAATACTTTCAAAACCTTGCCCCAATTTTCCCAATTCCAAAAACCCTAAATCACCAAAAACCAAATTCACACACAATGAGTTTTCGCAGCACCACCACACTACTCTCAAGAGTAACCAGAATCAAATCAAAGCTTCAATCATCTCTAGAAGCAACCGTTTTGGAGCTAGACGACGTGTCTTATCAGCACGCAGGTCACGCAGCAATGAAAGAATCTTCCGAGAAAGAAACACATTTCAATTTGAAAATCGTTTCGGATAAATTCGAAGGTCAGAGTCTTGTTAAACGACATCGTATGGTCTATGATCTTCTCTCTGATGAACTTCAATCTGGACTTCATGCACTTTCCATTGTTGCTAAAACGCCAAAGGAAATTGCTCCTGATGCCAAATGATACGGTGCGTTTTGGTTAGGGTTTCAAGTTTTTTTTTAATTTTTTTGTTGTTATTTTTTTGTTCAATGTTGCATATATGATTGTGATAAATTTTGGTAATTTATAAGTTATGTTGTTTTTATTTTTATTTTATTTTGTTTTATTTTGTTTTGTATGATATTTGATTTTGTTCAATTATTTGTTGTGAATATATTGAGTTGATTAGATGAGCAACTTAATTAAGAGCTTATAAGTACTTGCTATAATCTATAAGTTGTTTGGTTGTGTTCATATAATCTACAAGTTGTTTGCATAAGTTATCGTGGAGAGATTATGAGAATAAGCTGAAAATAGCTTATGGACATGTCATAAGTTGTATCCGAAAGCTCTCATAAAAAGACTCACAGGTGCTTATGTTAGTAGATTAGTTCAAATAAGTCAATCCAAACAGACTTATTGTTTGTGACTAATCTACGAGTTTCTTGATATTCTGAGTGTGTTCAGTTTTAGGAGTTGCTTAGATGAACAACTTAATTAAGTGCTTCTAGGCACTTACAATATGTGTGCTTCTGTATAAGTTATTTCTATGATAAAGTATAAATTGAATGACCCTTTTAGTGATAGTATCTGTTTGTTCAATGTTGCATATATGATTATGGTAAATTTTGGTAATTTATAAGTTATGTTGGTTTTTATTTTTATTTTCTTTTGCATGATATTTGATTTTGTTCCATTATTTGTTGTGAATACATCGAGTTGCTTAGATGTACAACTTAATTAAGTGCTTATAAGCACTTACAAGTCACAATATTTGTGCTTGTGCATAAGTTATTTCTATGATAAAAGATAAAATGAAGTTGGGATGTGTTCATATAATCTATAAGTTGTTTGCGTAAGTTATCATAGAGTGGTTATGAGAATAAGCTGAAAACAACTTATGGACATTTCATAAGTTGTATCCATAAGCTCTCATAAAGAGATTCACAAGTGCCAATGCTAGTAAATTAGTTCAAATAAGTCAATCCAAACAGACTTATTGTTTGTGACTAATTTACACGTTTCTTGATATTCTAAGTGTGTTCAGTTTTTGGATGTGCATACATTGCATATATCTATTAAAAATACTCAATTTAGTCCATGAAATTGTAGAACGTTATCAAATTAGTCATCGACAATATTAATATTTAAAAATGATTCACAAAATTGTTAAATGTTAATCTGGTTTGTCTCTAGGTTGGATCTGTTATCAAATGCATTGACATTACCAGCTTAATTTCATTATAGTCCATTTGAATATTAATCGAAGTACAAATTGTATTAACATTTTTCAATTTCATGATCATTTTGGATTGTTGTTAATGTAGCAGACTACGTTGATACAATCCTACATTTTCAAAGACTAAATTGAGTATTTGCCAATTTTTTATTGCAATTTTTTAGGTGACTTGTTGATGAGTTCCTTGATATTTTGTATTGTGACAGTTGATTAGTTAAGATTCTTACATTTACATGTGAATAAATTGATGATTTTAAACTAAAAAATATTCTCATATTTGGTATTGAGCCTGTACTAAAGCTCCAATGATGAACTAATCAAATGCAACACCTTTACTTCTATCGTTCCAATTTCTGAATTTCAGTTAGTTTTTATAGTTATATGTTGACGAAGGTAGTTCTGAGGAGCTTCTTTCTAACTTCTTGATATTTTCTCACGACTTTCCTTTGTTGCTTCTCTTTCACTCTCATGAATTTCCTTCTTGAAATGTATTTCTCAGAAGAGAATGTGTGGAGTTATTACCCTTAATTGACATTATCTGTCATATATGTAAAGTATAAATAGGAGAGAATTTAGGTAAAGTTCTTTAGACACTATTTTTACTGTTCCTCACTTGACATATCGTATAACTGTCTCTTTGAAGGGAAATTTCTTCTAAAGGAGTGTGAAAGAAACTGTTTATTTGATTTAAAAAACTATTTTTGTGAGAAGAACAATAAAAATTTTATATATGGTGCCGCTGTACTTAAGTTTTACCCTTATAAATATACACGCATAATGTCCTCTAAATAGAGCTCATGTGGTAAAAAGGTTGCAGACACATTTGATATGCAAGGGTGCAGGTTCGAACTTGCAATTCCCCATTTTTCAACACATTGTGAGTTTCGCGGCTCGGCTCTATAATACTAAAAAGAGATAAAGAAAATATATGCATATGATGGTCCAAATTGTTCTCAAATTGGTTACTTTGATTAAGTGGGTCTGTGTATAACTTCTGAATGTTTGTTTCTGTTTTTTAACCAGGTTTTTGTGATGACTAGGCAAAGTGAATTATTTTGGACTAATGTATGAAGGATGTCCGTGTATATTCAAGTTTGAAAATATGCCATCGGAAGACAACATTACCCTTGGACAAATAATGGGCCAAAGGGAATTTCTATTTTATTGCTATTTGGAATATTTGGAATTTTAGAGGAAGTGAATGAATAAATGCGCAATTATTATATTTCATTGATAAGTTATGTGAAATTTCAATATTTTGGTAGAAATTTGTAAATTAACCAAACATTTGAAGTGATAACAAACCGCTTTTTTTTTTGTTTAATTATCATTTGACTATTTTTCTTTTCACCTCATCATATTACTAGACACATAACATAACATAAGAGAAACACAATCATTAACTTAAAAATTAAATGCAGTAAAACAATGTATTAAACACAGGAAAACAATTATTTTACTGTGTTTAATTTTTAAGACTTGTAAATATTTTGATTGTAAATATTTTAGTGCTACTTTAATGTATGTCAATTTTACAATTTTAGTCCTTTATTGTCGTAGAATCAATAATTATTATTTTTACAATTATATTTATTTCACAAGTCATTACTTTTATTTTAATGTTTATTAAAAATATAAAATGATTTCTTTTTATAAAAAAAATAATTCACACAAGAATAACTATATCATTTAAATATAACATGTATCTTATCATATCATTATTAATTGTGCACCAAACACATGATATGATAAAATAATAATGCTATCCTCTTTCTTATCATATGTGCATCAGATACATGATATGACATGCTTATCGTTTTGCTATCATATTCTATTATTATCCAACTTTTTATCCCACCATATCTTTATCCTATCATGCGCACCAAATAAATCCTCAACATTTGCTTTGCAAGAGCAATTTGCACAACATATGAATCCGTATTAAAATGGGCAAAATCCTACTAACATGATGGATGGGGGATGTCACTTGTTAAGGCATATACATGCTATAAAAATATGTAAATATATTGCATAAATATAAAATGTAAAAGATAATGGCTAAGTCATATAAAAGATGATGGCAATGGCAAATACACACATATCTAATGTAAACGCATGATGTCACTTAGAAATGAAAATCCATATATCTAATTTAGGGATGGGCAAAAAACAAAAAATCGAAGCAAACCACCAAAACTAAATTGAACCGAACAAAAAAAAATTGGACCATAATTAATATTTTTGAAACTGAACTGAAACAGTTCGGTTCATGATTAACAGTTCAGTTCGATTTAATCTAGTGAAAAGTTAATTATGGTTTGATTCAGAACCATAAAATTGAACCACTCTAACAGTTCGGTGCAGTTCCATTTTGAAGACACACAGTTCAGTTCAGTTCGGTTATTATGTGGGAGGCCACAATTTCTTTTAATAAATAAATTAAATTTGAGAATTCTATTGTATATAAAAATATAAATCAATGTAAAGCACAAAAACCTATCTAGTAATTTTTTTATGAGTTTATAGCTTATTTATATTAACTTATAATTTATTTTGATAAATTAATTCAATTAGCTTATAACTTATTATATTTTATTCTAATTTCCCCTATCACCTCCCTAAAACATATTTGTCATATGCTACGTCAATTGCTAATTTTACCCAATAATATAAATTCAATTAGTTATTTGTTATTTTTTTACAAACAAAATCAAAGTTCGTTCAATTAGTTATTAACTTATAATTTATTTTGATAAGTTAATTCAATTAGCTTATAATTTATTATATTTTATTCTAATTTCCTCTATCACCTCCCTAAAACATATTTGTCATATGCTACGTCAATTGCTAATTTTACTCAATAATATAAATTCAATTAGTTATTTGTTATTTTTTTACAAACAAAATCAAAGTTCATTATTATAAAATTATACAGTATAACTTAAAATAATATTCTACATATATATATCGAGTAATTTGAAATCATCAATAATATACTATGAACTAATATTTGCACTAATACTTAACTAATATGTATGCTTAGTTTTTTATAGTCATTAATAATAAACTTTAAATTAATATTTACATTAATATTTATACAAATATTTATACAGAATTACTTAAAATAATTTATCATATAATTATATCAATACTCTACCAGTAAAAAAATTATTATTTTTTGAGTGGGGGAGGGCTGTGGCCACCTGCTACCGCCACTGGATGCAAAATGCCCTTAAACTGGAGATATGGAAAAAAAGAAAGGGTAGTGGGTAGTATTGGCATAGCAATGTATTACAGTTTTATAGACAAGACTAAAATAAATGTGTCGGAAAAAAAGTTAACATATGTGTCGGAAAAAAAGTTAATATATTTATAAAGGGTCAGGATCAAATGACATCAAGGTGTCAAACTTAGTAACATGACACCTCCGATAATTCTTTATCGGATAATCATATTACAAAATCAACCGTTGGATTCAAAGCTATTATTATATAGATCATGTCTATAAAATTTAACATCAATCGGAAACTATTTGATGGGTTAAAGAGAAGGATAAAAATTAACGGTTTTGACGAAGTTTTGTAAGTCGTTGGTTTTTATGCATCTCATTAACATATCAAATGATTTCCGAGTGTTGTTAAATTTTATAGACATGATCTATATAATAATAGCTTTGAATCTAACGGTTGATTTTGTAATACGATTATCCGGTAAAGAATTATCGGAGGTGTCATGTTACTAAGTTTGACACCTTGGTGTCATTTGATCCTGACCCATTTACAAATATAAAGAAAAATTAAAAAGACTTAAAACAAAAAATTATTTTCACAAATACAAAAATACATTAAAACACCGCTAGTAAAGATTAAAGTGTACTTTTTGATGTACTTTTTTGTGGTTAAAGTGTTTTCATTATTTTGTCTTCCGTTGTATGATTCAACAATTCCTTCTACTTTCTGTTTAGGAATTGTTCATTAATAAAATTTAGCCGATTTAAAAAAAATAAATTAAAATTGATAGAAAAAGTTAGACTCTTGCAATATAATGAACAAATATTTAATATTTGACTAAAGAGATATGTGTTTCGATATATTTCAAATAAAATTATTTTGGTGAAAAATCATACATAAAACTAAAAACATAAATAATGTAGTAACACAAATTTGCTTAGATTTTTTTTGGTACATAAATTATTTGTTTAGATTTTAAAACTAGATTTATTTATTTTTTTACTAAAAATTGCCTTTAAAACTACATGAAGAAAAAAAGAAATTAATCCCAAACCCGATCCACAAAGAGCCCATTATTCACATATTATTCCTCTTTTAAATAATAAATAAATAAATAAGTTTTCACAATCAAAACCCTAGAACACCACATAATCAAAAAAAACCCTAGAACACCAAATCTCAGTTTCAGCCGCTGTTGCGTTTCTCTTCCATCAGAATCAACTTCGATTCTCTCCGTACTCTTCTCTCCGGAAATCTACGCCGGCGTTCGTCATCGTTCGCCAAAATCAGTGACAAAGTTGGTCCAACAGGTGTTCTATTTTCCCTTTTCAATTTTTTTTTTTTTAGGATTTTTCTTCCATCCTGTTAGTATTGTATCACAGAAAAGATCCACTCCAAACCGTGATTACACGCTTAACCGCCGCAATTGACAACATATTTTCACTTGCGGTGAGATTGGCGAAATTGGGGAGGTGCTTTGATTTTGTCAAATTCACCGCAAATTGAAACATGCATGTATATTCTGTGCCCTAATTTTTATAGAGTTTTAGAATCTTTGTTTTGGAATATTGGGTAAACCTTGTTTAATGTAGATAGCTAGGTGTGTATAGCAAGGTGATTAGTTGTTGATAAATGATAATTGATTAATTTTTATGTGTATTTGAAGTGATTAATTATGAAGAGTTTCCTTTTAGCTTATTATAGGTTGTAATTTAGTTTTTATCACTTCTTTTTGTGTGGGTATAGCAAGGTGATTATTGATTTAGTTGTTATTAGTGTCTCATTTGGGGGGTGTTATGAAATCTAAGACTAATTGATAATTCTTTATGTTTATGTGAAGTGATTACTTGTTATAATGGGTCTTAATTTAGCCTTTATCACTTGTGTTTTGGAGGGTTTTATCTTATGAGGTGGTTTTGATTAAATTCATTGTTTTGATTGACTCTGATATGACAAATTTTATTCTTCATGCAGTTTTTTATCAGGAACTCCTTTTTTCTTCGTTTGTTTTCTTGACCAAGTGACGAGAATGGAGGATGATTGGGGTAATGAGATTCTTCTTTAATTTGAGCACACATTCACCCATTGTTTAATTACATAATTGCTGAAATCTTTTGTTTTTTGGTTACAAGTGCAATCAAATTATTGGATTTGTATGTGTATCACATCAATATCAATAAAATTACAAAACTATAACATTTGCTGCTGATTGGTTAAGCCTGACATTATAAAAAGTTATGATGTTCTTTAGTTGATAGTTCACTAACATTTCGATTATGTTTGGAATCATTGAAATTGTATTTGATTTGATTTAGAATGTCAATTTGAATATTTGGGATTATTGTAAAAAGTTGATTTTACTTGATCTGTAAATAAATTTGTTTTCACTCTTTAACTATTTATGATTAAATAAGCTTGTTATCATGGTATTTCTTCGTTATTACCGTAAATAATATTTTTCAAAATGGCTGCTCTAGCAACTATTATATTGTCCATTTATATATAGAAATTATGATTAACCTTATTTTCACTCAAGTTCAACAATGTTATAGTGAATCTCTAAATCTACACAACTAAACACTAAGAATATTTTTTTGGTGAACAAGAATAAGAATCTTATTTCAATTATTTAGATTATATTCCCCAACTCATGATTTCATTTATAAATCAAATCAATTCCCAATACCAATCACACTTTGTATGATTCTGACATAGAAGTTGTATATTAAACCAATAATTCATTCTAACCATACTATGTTTGTTTCTTGTACTGTATTATTTATTGTTGTTAATTTGAGATATGCGTGTATTTTCTCAGAGGAAGAGCAATTGGCACCTATTGATCTTAAGTTACAAGAACCACCTAAACTTAAATGGGAAGATGAAGATGTGGATGAAGATGAAGTGAAGGACTCATGGGAGGATGATGATGAGCCCGCTCCTGTAAGCACAATTGAAAATGATTTTCAATACTGCATTTTGTTTACATGTGTACATTTGTTTATGTTTATAATGTTAAAATATAAAAAAAGGATGGACATAGCTCATTCAGAATTAGTCAATACCATCTTGTTGTGTAATTAGTACCGCCTTTTTTACTATCTTGATCTTTTAGACAAAATGCGGTGTGGGGATTTGTTTGAAATAAAAATTTGTTTGTTGCTTTGCTTATGCTTTTTAACAATTATTAAAATAGTATAACTAAATGAGTTTCATGATTACTTCTAATGTAATGAACTAATGATGCAGCATTTCTTATAATAATGGTCTTTAACTGTTCCTTAGATACTAATTGCCAGTTTTTATTGATTGCAAAATATCTCCAGGCACCTGCAGCTCCTGCAGTTAAAACAACTGAAAAGGCTCCTAAAAAAGCTACTGAAAAAGCTACTGAAAAGAAGGGAAAGAAAGTAGAACCGGAAAAGGAAGAACCACTGGATCCCTTGGCTGAAAAACTTCGTCAACAAAGGTTTATTGTTTGCATCTATTTTGTTTACTCTGTCTAATGTTCCTTTTAGAATGACATGTTCTTAGTACTGGCATGTCATATTATTACTATTACACACTATAAGTAACATTGTGTAGCCTTTTCATGTATGCTAGCTAAGAAAATATGATTATGAGCAAGTGCTCATCATAAAAATTTCACCACAAACCCAAATACTCTTCCTTGTTAGATTGCTTTTATGTACTTCTTTTATGGAAACTTTGTTTTGCTATGTGATAAAGTGGTCTTTAAATACTTTCGGTGTTGTTTCAGTACAATTTCTTCATTTTAGAGCTTGCTCTTCTTTGGCTTCTGCTTGAGCAGGCAATATAGTTGTGTTGTTAAGGGTTGCTTTTACTAGCTATGGTAGTTACACGATGGGTAGCTTTTTTGGGTCTTAGAGGCTACATCATAGGATTCAAGTGGGGTAGTTGAAATGGAGAAATTCAATTGTAAATGTGGGAGAACTATCTGAGTGTCAGTAGAAGAAAAGAAGGATATATATTTAAATGCTCTGTCATTTGGTGTGATATGTATTATAGGCATTATGGTGTTATCCAATCTTGATAGCCAATCCTACTTAGATTTTGTTCTTTAGAAGAATTATTATTAAAGTACAGTAAACAGCGTCACAGAGGTAGAAGTGTAGAACTTTGGCTTCCTTGGTACAATTCAAATCGCTGAACTTAAATGATTAGAAAATTCAGCTTTTAAGTATATTTGTTCTCTATTTTTCATTGCAATTAAATTTGATGATGAAGTAATATCTTGTTTAAAATTACCTCTTACTAAATATAACTGTCATAGCTTCTGAATGAGTACAGGATATGAAAGAAACTGATAGTTAATTTAGATTAAGAAAACTACTGTTTCTGATTTAATTTACTTCCTATGACAGACTAGTTGAAGAAGCAGATTATAAGTCCACTAAGGAATTGTTTGGTGGAACTAATAATGAAAAGAACATTGATACTTTTATACCAAAATCTGAGAGTGATTTCAATGAGTATGCAGAGCTCATCGCACACAGGCTTCGTGCTTTTGAGGTTAAACACTTCATTTCTGACATTTCTTTTTAACACCATTTGTGGAATGTGCATTCTAATTTTCTTTATGACTGCAGAAAAGTTATCATTATATGGGTCTACTGAAGGCGGTAATGAGAATATCAATGACTTCTCTAAAAGGAGCAGATGCCAAAGATATCGCATCTTCCGTGACTGCCATTGCAAATGAGAAGATAAAAGCAGAGAAAGAAGCCAATGCTGGTAAAAAGAAGACAGGTAACTTCATCTTATATTAGAACCTCTATGTTGCTTTTATTATTCATCGTATCTTCCTCCCTTTTCCCGTTGATTTTAATGTCAGTGCTGTGTCTGTAGGTGGAAAGAAAAAGCAGCTTACTGTTGACAAGCCTGATGAAGATTTTGTTGCTGCTGATCGGTATGATGCTTTGGACGATTATGATTTCATGTGAAATTTTTTGGTTCAGTTCAATTCAGATTATTCAAGAACGGGATTCAACTGTTACAACATTGGAACTAGGGACAAGACCCTTCGGCATAAACATGTTCAAAATTGAAGAGTTTTGTCCTGCATTTTGTCCAATAAGAGTGTGCATCAGTGTCTTTTTTTGTCACCATTATACTTGGAAATTGGTCTTTCACTAGATGATTTATATAAGTTAAAAGTTTGAAGATGGAATGTGTATTAAACATTAGACGTCGCTTTTACCTTGGGTACATTCATGTTGGATTGTAAGAATAGAATTTGCCTTTTTTTTTTCCTTTCTAAAAGTTGAATAAGTCATAGTTTATTTGTCAAGGATGGATGTTTTTTCCAACATTTGTCTACAGTGATTAAGTTGTCGCGGTAGATAAGCTACTTATTGCAGATGAGTCTATATGCCTAATTATAGGAAAGTTAGTGAAATGTCCAAAGTGTTCTTGCACGTAATTGTTAAGATGAACTTTTTTGCGGTAACTGAAATCAGGAATGTTCAACAATGAATGTCTATGGCAATTTCTGGTGCAAGTATTTCATCTGATAAGGATATAATGGCTCCTTGACACACTTGTCCAATAGATTTATTAGTAACTCCGCTCTCTTTAAACTGAATGAAAAGACTCTTCCCTTACCAAACGCTGGTTCAAAATTTTATTAGTACATCCTGTGATTTGATTCATGACTCTAGAAATCCAAAATTTTGAAACTTATCATAACATAATAGATTCACATTGTGATACTTATATTTCTAATTAATTCATACATCTCAAAGTAACCTTTTCTCTCATTTTTGGAATTCAAAAGAAGCGAGTTTTAAAAGGCAAAGTTTCACCATTCAAGCTACTTGGGTGAAAGATTCTATCGTAAGGAAATAAATGATAAAACACAATGACATTATCAAAACACAAATGATAGACAAAGCTATAGTATTGGTAACAACTTGTTTCAAATAAGGAAGTCCTCGGTTGTGAGTTAGGAAAATCCCAGTCTGTGACACTAGAGGTCTTCGTCCGCGAGACAGAAAATTCTGGTGTGATCAGTAGGTGGAAATCCTCTTGTTTGAAGTAAAAAAATATAGGATAAGATTATCATAATAATCGTAATCGTAGATTATGATCAATTAAGTCTTACTAAAGTTAGAAGGCAAAATCACATTGGAAAGGTGGATTAGACTATTGCTTAGCAGTTGGGCAGTATAAAAATACCGCATTGTATCTTCCTTTGTATCTTATCGTTTACTTTGTCAAGTTCTTTATGATTTAACTTATCTTCTTGTGTTTGTGTGTTAAACTGAACTTAAATTATTTGATAACGGACTCAACTTTAATAATAATTTGAAAAAGTTGAAAAAGATAAACATAATTCAAACCTCTCTTTCTTGTATTTCCTCCTAGACATTGCAAGTTAACCTTTAACCACCTTGAAATCTAGAAGTGCTAACATTTTTGTGCAATTGAATGTCATTTAGTGTTGTGTCGTAAATGGGGAGTCTCACTGCATTGAATCAACACACCGACTTAAGAGCAACCACACAAGTGATTTAGACACTATACTTTCATCCAAAATCTCAAGACATTAGATTTATAAGTCCTTCAATTTTGATCTCAATATTCAATTACATTTTTTAGAATTTTAAATATTATTTTACATCTCTTTACTAAGTAGGATTGGACCTAAAACTATTGTTTTTTTCTTCACAACCAATTTAATCTAGTTCGGACGTCAGTTCTGACATCAAGTAGTTCCAACCCCCTTCCGATCGTAGTTGCGGGGATCAAATTGTGGTTATCTCTACCAAATTTAACGCCAATCACCATTGAACCAACTAACGATTGATAAAATTATTATTTTTAATCAAACCTGAACCAAATAAATTTAATTAGTTTAGCTGTTTAGGTAGTGCTGTTAAAAAAGAAAAAGTTTAGGTAGTAGTAAGACATACTAATATTATTTTTATGTAATATTATTATAGGATTATATTTATGGGTCTTAACCTTTTAGTTTATGAGGAAAAGAATAATAATCCGAAATTTCATCTTGAATTAACTTAAACTACATTGTCTGTTTACTTTCTTAACTTAAAAGACATGCTGTTTTGAGGTGAATGTGAATTTATAACTTTTTCAGTTTTGCTGTGTGCCTGGATAAACTTTGCATTTTTATACACAAGAGTTTAGAGCTACAGGCCCAATTTTTATACCAGCTCAACATGGAACCGATGTTAAAAATATTAAAAAGAAAATATCCGAAAAAATTGGCTTCGCCCGGACTTGAACCGGAGACCTTCAGTGTGTTAGACTGACGTGATAACCAACTACACCACGAAACCGTTGATGTTCAATTTTAAACATTAATTTATATGTAGAATACTCTAATGTTCTATAAGCTAATATTTAAAGAGCAGGATGACGAAAGAGGGTAAAAAGTACCTTTTTGAGACAAAGCTTTATTATATACTATTGCTATAGGATTTTGTATGTGCAATTGTGGATTTTTGAAGGGAAAAAAAGCTACTCATTACATTCCTTTTTATTTTTATTTTTATTTTTTTCTATAGAACATAACAGTGAAAATTATACTTATTAACTTTGTATAAATGAATATTAAAGATATATGTGTCGTAAGATCTTATACAAAACCATATTTGGGATGATGGTTTGATTTTGTCTAATATGCATGAATAAATAACTCTTGTATTATGCATAAATTTATTTTTTATTGTTAAATTAATGGATTTAATTTGTATACATTGACGGTGTAATATTTTTTACACGTGCATCTAATCAAAACACGATATGTAGGTATTTGTTGATATATTTTAGGAACAAATCTATTAAAGTGTGATTTGATTGGATACATGTGTAAAAATATTTTACACTCTCAGTACATAGCAATTAGGTCTGTTCATGGTTCAGTTCAGGCAAAAAACCGAACCGAACCGAACTGAACCATAACCATATTCGAAAAAATCGAACCAAACCGTTATGATTTATAGCCGAACCGAACTGTACTTATGGTTAAGCTAATCGGTTAACCGAACCGAACCGTTAAGCAAAACAAAAATGTATTTATGGTTCGGTTAACCGAACCGAACCGAACTGTTGAATATTCACAAAATTTTTGAGAATTTTTTAGTTTTTCAATTTAAGTTATGCAGTTCGGTTCAAACGGTTCGGTTCAGTTATTAACGGTTCGGTTCACAGTTAATGAACTGTACAAATTTATTGGTTCGGTTCATAAATTTTCGGTTCGGTTCGGTTATTTTCGGTTTAGTTCGGTACGGTTTGGCGGTTCAGTTCATGGTTTTTTTTGAACAATCCTAATAGCAATTAATCTCTAAATTAATATGTCTCTTCCCATATTATTTGATCAAATGGAAATTTATTGATCTAATAATGTAAACAGAAAAAAAAAAAAGAAGAGAGTAAACAAACCTCTATATGATATAAAATCTATCTCACTTTATTTTTATTTAAAAAATTTATTTCACTTGTGTGCCATAAATTTACTCGGCAAGTTGGTTACTTTGCTATTCAGATTTTCCAATATTGTTGTCTAGTTAAAGAATATTTGGTTGGCAATCTCAAATAAAATTATTTGCATGCATATACATAAATTAAAAATTATTTTAATAGGAGGAAATTTGAATGCTATATTGCATTCTTCGGAAAAAAAAGGTAGTAGCGCTAGTAAGAAAAATAATGATCATTTTTAACGAATTAAAAACTATTTATTGATTATTGTAGTTTAGAGAAGACCATTTCATAAGAAATACACATTTGATTGTTTATAAGTATTATACTATTTATTTTATATTTTTTTTGTAAAAATTAATCAAATTTCATTATTATGAGTACTAAAAATTCAATAAAGAATTCAATTTCATTTTATTGAACTGATAAATAATATTTAGTAATTATAATTTTTTAAACCATAAGACGAAAAGACTTTTCAAAAAATACTCATGTAATTATTAATTTTTTATTTATTTATCATCTAATTATTTTTTTGAAGAAATCAAAATTAGATATATATATATATATAAATAAATAAATGAAAGTCAGTCAAATGGTCTCCTCAGCACAAGGTGTGCCAAGATAGACTCCGGAAGATTACAAGACAAGGAGAGAAGATTAATTTGAAACTTAAGATAATTGCTTTGAAAAATGATATTTTCAATTCAAAATTACTTTTTTTTTTGTTGACAATTACTCCCTCCGTTCCTTTTTATAAGGAACAATTTGGAAAAAAAATTTGTTCCTTTTTATAAAAAACAATCATTAAATTCATGTTTTATTCATTAAACAATTACATTCCTACCCTTTATCTATTCCAATGTTCTGCATTGATTACACTAACATATTCCCTATGCATTAATTACACCAAGGTTAGTTTTGGAATAGATTATAAAATTTTAGAATTTTTAATAAAAAAATATGATTTCTTGGTTTGTGTGTTTTTTCCAAATTGTTCCTTATAAAAAGGAACGGAGGGAGTATTACTTTTTAGTTTTCTTTTTTGAAATGGCCAAAATCACTAATGAGTTATTAATATTACTATTTTTCCTTTTCACCAAAACTTAAATCCAAACCTTTTACATTCTAACATTTTAACTCAAAAAATAAGTAGAGGTGTAGAGCTATTCATCCGATTCAGATTGTCAGCAGCGATAATCTTTATTGCAGTGCTGCTCTCGATCATATCCTTTCAATTAATTTTGTTGAACAAAACATCGAATTAATTAAAAGGCGAGACCAAGTAGCAGACACCGCAGAGGTTATCGCTAATGACGATCCGAATAGCTATCCCACCCCATTTATTTATTTTATTTATTTCCTAGCAGGGACGAAACCAGAAAAAATGGTCAAGGGTGGCGAAAATTTAACATAAATTAATTAAGTGACAATTACAAAATAAACAAAGTATATATTAATGTAAAATCTATTTTTTTTGTCAAGTAGTTCATAGTAGCTAGAAATTTCACTCTTAAGATAAATAAATGGGATGATTAGAATTTAAAATATAATAATATCATAAATAAAACATAAAAAAAGGTGAATTGATTTTATTTTTTTTAACTTTTCAACATAAAAAAAGATATTTAAATGAATGAACCTAACTAATTATTGAAAATATTAAGTAATGACTACATGGAAGAATCATGTTATGTAATAGCCGCTTGAAATTTATTATGCGGCTGTAAAGGATTGATGCATGTGATATTAAAATGAGTGATACTATGACTTTTACATGGGGAATTTTTATAACCGACAGCCAAAGCTCTTTAGAGGGGCGAGTATAAGTTTCAGTATCATATGCTCATATCTTTTATAGTCTTTGGGGTGGCGAGCGCCCCTAATCTTATATACCTAGTTCCGTCCCTGTTTCCTAGTTAGCTAGCAATAGCACCTCCCTTTTTGTTTTATCTCTTGACTAAAGAAAGAATATTAAAAAGTTAAGTTTGCCAATTGTGCTTGTCTTTGTTGTTGTGATTTTGCTTTTGTAAAGTCAACAAAGGAAAGAGAGAGTGAAAATTAACGGAATTCCCGCTTTTGTCTCCTTCTCCATCGCCAACTACGCTTCCCCTCTCAATTTTTTCTTCCAAAACACCACAATTCCCAATCTCTCTCTCTCTCTCTCTCTGTTTTTCCTACGCTGTGATATCGCCGCCTCACAAGCATCGGAGGTTTTGCAGAAAACATGAACGGAAAAGCTTCCGTTTCTAAGGAGCTTCAAGCTAAACACACCAAGGTCACTTTTTTTTCTTCAGATTTTTAATTTCTTTCATCAATTGCTATCTGGGTGTTTATGTCATTTAATTTGTTTATTTATTTTTAACTCTTGGGTAGATTATGGTTTTAGCCTATGAAGCGGTACACTTCTCGGATTAGGCGTGTTGGACACGTGTCCGTGTCATTGTCTGACACCAACACGACACTTATGGTTACACTGAATTATGTCATTTTTCCTTTTCCAAATTATTATCGGTGTCGCCGTGTCATGCTCGGTGTCCGTATCGGTGTCCGTGTTTCATAGGTTTTAGCTTCTAAATTAATGAAATATATATGAAAACAGATTCTCTTAAAGGTTGTTACTAGTACATATTTATGGAGAATTGTTGGAAAGAAAAAATGTTGCTTTCAATTCCTTTTTCTCTCTTTTTAATTGTTGTTTTTAGGATTTTTTTTGGTTATTTATATTTGTTTTTCAAATTTCAATGATACATAAAGATTAAATAAGTTACCTGATTAAAAATAGGTAAAGGTATGTATGAAAGTTGTCTTTTTAATAAAAAATTACTGTATTTCTTAAAAGAAACAAGTGATTAATCAAATGGTTAATGAGCTTCGATTAAGTACGAATCATTAAGGAGAACTCGAGTTCGAATCATAGATGGAACAATGCTTGGCCAACTTTTATTTACCTCAGTACCAAACTTTGGATTACCAAGGCCCTTTCTCTTAAATTAAGCCAAAAAAAAAAAGACCAAGTATATAAGACCAGAGGAAGTATTGTATAAGAAATGACTTGTTTACTAAGCAAGGTGTCCCCGTGCGTAATTGTGAAGACTAATCTTTCGAGGTAATTGAGGTTGACTTAGAACTTAGAAGTTGATCTTTCCCAATATACTACTATAGTTTTCCTTACACAAAGTGATCGAACCCTTGACCAAATGGCCAACGGTCCTAAGCATCAACCACTTGTACCACACCATGTTTGAGAAAATGTTTGTTTTCAGTAATATTTTAACTTTATTTTTAATAATGACGTTTTAAAAATTATCGAAATTGACTCTAAGTGGACCTTGTAAAAGCATGATATCATACCATACTATGGTCAACAAACATTGGATTTTCTGAGTCAATAGTTTTTGCAGTCACTGTAGTAAGCCAATCTAATCTATTGGATGGAGATAGATAACTCACATTTTGACTTATATACAAATCAATAACTTAGAATGAAATCTTAATTGTTTAATCTTAATCATAGGCTAAGATCATTGACTACATCAAGTTCCACTCTAGTTATTTGTGGGTTGATAGTTGACCACTTTAAGATAATATGATTGTTTAATTCATATAGTTGACCTACCCATTTGAAAAAAGGCTTCATTCTTTTGATAATTGCCGTTCTCCTTCCCCGTGTTGCTCAGAATACCCTCAATCCTACCGGAAGATATCTTCCGATAGTGTATATCCTACTGGTAGTACCAGTAGATATCTTGTAGTATATTTTGCCTGTTTGAGCAACACGGAGGAGTAAAATAATCACCTGATTTTTTTGTTATGTTGTTGCTTCGTGTTATTTTTCTTTTAATTTTATTGTGTGTGACTGTATGCAGATCTTAGAGGGACTTCTTAAGCTAGCTGACAACAGGGAATGTGCAGACTGTTGGACCAAGTATACACTTTTCACAACACATTTATTTTTTTAATCTTTAAGCTTAAACTACTACAATAGTTCATTCATCGGTTATTTTCTTACTATAAACATTTTTGAGTACTTCTGTTACATATATCAACAAGGAGACTGATTGTGCACCTCATATGTGCTGAGCATGGTTATCAGTATCTTACAATATATGCGAGTCATATCTCGATTCATTACTAAATTAAACTCAATCAATACGAATCTCTAGTTTGCACCTCATATGTGCTGAGCATTTTTTTTTGTCAACTTTGTATAGCACACCTTTTTTTTGGTCATATATCTTACTAGTTCATAATAAGATTCAATTCACATTTCGGAAAAAAAGGTCTTCTGCTTCACAATTTGAATCTTGATCTGATCGATAACGATTGCGCTGAGCACTTAAATCCAGCTATTTAGAAGTGTTTCACTGAACTAAGTTTTTTCCTTTACATTCACTTTGCTTATGTTCCTATCATCCGATTTTGGGGATGCTTCAACATTGAATTTACTTAGGATTATGAGATATAGTACACTTGAAAGTTTTTGTCTTGTGAACGAAAGCAAAACAGCGACATTCATCGTTCATTGTAGCAGTGTAAAGTTTAGCTAGCATCTGATCTTGCAAATTTTATTGTTGTAGAAATTAATGAGGTTTTTTTCATGGTTTATGTATTTCAGGGCACCACGATGGGCTAGTGTGAACTTAGGAATTTTTATTTGCATGCAATGTTCAGGGATTCACCGGAGTCTTGGAGTGCATATATCAAAGGTTCATATACATTTTTGTTCCTTCTCAGTTTAGAAATTTGATAATGGCTAAACATTCTGATTTTGTTACTAGGTGAGGTCCACAACTTTGGATACATGGTTGCCAGAACAAGTTTCTTTCATGCAATGTAAGCAACTATGCAATCTATTTCATAATTACTTTCTTTGTGAAGTGTACTATCGAGCAAATTAATGAGATACAATGAGCAACTTTTCGATTTGATTGATTAGCCCTTTCTTTACTCATGAAAGATATCAGTGTTGTCAAATAACGGCTATTGCACTACAGCGTAGCAGAATGTTAACAAACTACTATTGCTCCACAATACGCGATTCAGTACGAAGTATTTTCAAGTAACTGCGTAGCGAAAGATAACACTAGCGTAGCGAAATTTTAACGAACCGCTATTTTTCGCAATTGAAAGTGCTTGAAGATATGATAATTGTTACAAATGTTGTTTGGCTCTTGCGAGTGAAACTTATATGGTGTGTTTTATGCAGATATGGGTAATGTGAAGTCAAATAAGCACTGGGAAGCTAAACTGCCACCAAATTTTGACAGAAATGAATATGGAATCGAGAAGTTTATCCGTGCCAAGTAAACTGTCAATATATTCTTATACATGACTATACGTTTCTGAATTGCTGTTGCGGTTGTGGTTACACTGTGAATTTTAATACTGTGGCATAATATAGTCGGAATTGCAATGCTGTTGCGAAGACTTCTAAAATCTTTATATTGTGTCTGCAGACTACAATTGAGAACTATGCTAGAAACATCGGATAATTTTTCATCTACTTTTCCATTTTCTACCATTGCTAACTAGCTTATGTTTTTTCAGATATGTGGAGAAAAGATGGGCTTTACAAGGTGAACTACAATCTTCAAAGTCAGCTGAAATACCGGTTGACTTCAAAGTGTCACAAACTACTGGGGCCAAGAATGGTATTCAAAAAAATAGGAGATTGTCTCTTGAGGAAAGCATTCTTGTGAATCACATGGCACAAATTCGGCCTCCAATACCAAAATTTCAAGAGGTATTCATGTTTTATTTTATGTTTAATCCTTCAAGATTTTCCTTTCATATTTTAATTGGTACCAGTGTTGTGAAATAGCGGATATAGCGTTATAGAATAGTGGAATTATAACAAACTGCTATTGCTGTGTGACACGTGATTTAGTACAAATTGTTGTCAACTAGCTGCTATAGCAGTGCTATCTATAGCCTAATACTGTAGCATATTAGAATTTGAACAAATGAATATTTTCTGCGATCCGTGATTTACAACACTAGTCAGATGCATGTTTGATGGATCATTTGATAAACCAGACACATCCACAATTGCTTACTCAGTCAAAAATTTTGTTACCTTCCAATATTTACGTTACAAAAACCAAAATACTAATTGTGGTTTATCTGTTGAATTTAGGGTCCCTTAGATTTAAAAATGAAGATTTCACCACCAATAAAGAGGCCATCAACATCACTTGATTTTGATAAATCCAATGGAAATAGCAACGGTACCGTCGATCTTTTTAACTTGCTTTCCTTCGACGACAATAAACAGAATATATCAACTACACCTTCTAGCTGGACAACATTTGATTGTAAGATTACATTACTTGTAATATCTCATCTTCTGAATATTTGTTCTATTTTCTTTGATTCACATGGTTCATGTTATGTGTACTTGGAAATTATTAAATCAGCAATTATGTTTTCAGGAGAAGGCGTGCGAATTGTTTATAGATTTGTTGAGCTAGCTTTTTGGATAGATATCACAAGATTATGGTTAAATACGTTGTTGCACGAACATCAAGCTGCATTGGTCTGGTGTGTACTTCTCATTGTAATTTAGTAATGCTAATTTGTTGTTTATATCTTAATCTCCATATTTTATTGACCCTTGTCTTCTTCACTTTCTCCTATAATCAAAAGATTTATTGCATGATTATCAGTATCTTACGATACACACGAGTCGTACCACAATTCAATACTAAATTGAACCTAATCTGTTAGAAGTAATTTATATTTAAGGGTATTTTAGTATTTTACTATGCTGTCTTTATGACCTAGTCCTTGTGTATAAATAGGAGTAGTTATATCATCTTAGAAAAAAGTGCCTTATTCTCTTTGTAGCCGTCATTCTTATTACAAGCTCACTTAATACATTTCCTTTCTATTCATTCTATCATCTTTGTGCCAACAATTGGTATCTAGAGCTCCGGTTCGAATCCACGGGAAACACGAGTGAAACGTGAGGCGTTGTGTGATTGATTTCGTTTCTTGAATTCGAGTTGAATCTTGAACGAAGTTGTAACAGAATCACATTTTCTGATTCTGCGGGATTGGGAAACACGAGTGTTAGTGAGATTTTTAAGTGAAAGCACAAAGTTTGAAGATGAACGGAAACGGTGGTATGAGTACCAAGCTTCCAGTGTTTGATGGCAAAAACTGGAATCGTTGGATGAAACAGATGATTGTTCTGTTTGGTGCTCAAGATGTATTGGAACTTGTTACTGAGGGTTATGTTCCAGTAGCAGCAGATGCAACAGATGCACAAAAGCTTGCTCAGAAGGATACGAAGAAGAAGGATCAGAGGGCGTTGTTCTACATCCATCAGTGTGTGGATGAGAATGTGTTTGAGAAGATTGCTGACTCAGAAACGGCGAAGGCCGCGTGGGACACACTGATCAGATGCTATGGCGGTGATGCATCAGTGAAGAAGGTGAAGCTTCAGTCTTTACGAAAGCAGTATGAGAATCTCAACATGAAGAACAATGAGAAGGTCCCTGAGTACATCTCAAGAATGATTCTGATCACTAATGAGATGAAGGCTTGTGGAGAAACACTCTCAGAACAAGTAATCATTGAGAAGGTATTGAGATCCCTTACCCCTCAGTTTGATTACATTGTGGTAGCTATTGAACATTCCAAGGATTTGAGTTCCATGAGAATTGAAGAGCTACAAAGCAGTCTAGAAGCACAAGAGTTGCGACTGACTGAGAGAAACTCTGAAAGAGAAGTAGAGCAGCAGGCTCTGAAAGCAGACTCTGGAAAGAAGCATCAGAAGCAGTCTTGGTCAGAAGCCAAGAGAAGGTCTGATGGAGTTCAGAAGCTAGAAACCTCAACCTCTGATAAACAGAAATATCAGAAGGGAAAAGAGAGGTTTGACAAGAAGAAGATCCAATGCTACAGTTGTCAGAAGTTTGGTCATTTTGCTTCTGAGTGTCGTTCAAACAAAGAAAGGAAGTCAGAAGAAGCAAATATAGCCAGAAGCTCTGGTGACTCTGATGGTGAATCTGTGTTGCTAATGGCTTCTGAAACTGATGATATAAATTCATCAGAGTGGTGGTATATGGACACAGGGTGTTCAAATCATCTTACTGGAAACAAGAAGTGGTTGGTTGACTTTGACTCTGGCAAGAGTACAAAGATCAGATGTGCTGATGATAAATACATTAATGCTGAAGGTATGGGAAATGTCAAGGTCATTCTAAACGATGGAAAATCAGCTTTGATTCAGAATGTATGGTATGTACCTGGCATGAAAAGCAATCTGATGAGCGTAGGGCAACTGATTGAGAAAGGATTCTCAGTTACCATGAAGGACAATCTTCTGAAGCTGTATGATCGTAATCAGAAGCTGATTATGGAGTCAGAACAGGGAAGGAACAGGACATTCAAGGTGAATGTTAGGACTGCAGACTCTGAATGCCTTAGTGCAACAAGTGTTGAGAAGGATAGTGAGCTGTGGCACAGAAGATTTGGTCACTTGAACTTTAGAAGCCTGGAGCATCTGAGGTCAAAGAATCTGGTAAATGGAATTCCTACAATCAAGAAACCTGAGAAATCATGCAAGGTGTGCATGGAAGGGAAGCAACCAAGACTATCATTTGCATCAGGAGTAGCTCCAAGAGCAAAGCATGCCTTGGGAGTAGTACATTCTGATGTGTGTGGTCCATTTTCAGTAGCATCAATTGGAGGGAATAAATACTTTGTGTCATTTGTAGATGAGTTCACTAGAATGACATGGGTATCCCTGATAAAGTTCAAACATGAAGTGTTTGCTGAGTTTCAGAAGTTCAAAGTGAAAGCTGAGAAACAGAGTGGTCAGAAGCTGAAGATTCTCAGAACTGATGGTGGTGGTGAGTTTAATTCCAATGAGTTTAAAACTTTCTGTGAGGAGAATGGAATTGAGCATGAGGTTACTGCTCCTTACACTCCTCAACACAATGGTCTTGCTGAAAGAAGAAATCGTACTTTGCTTGATATGGTGAGAAGCATGCTGAAAGAGAAGAAGCTTCCTCATAATTTATGGGGTGAAGCTGTTGCAACAGCATGTTATGTGCTCAACAGATGTCCAACAAAGAAGCTGAAAGAAATAGTTCCTATTCAGAAGTGGACTGGAGATAAGCAAAGTGTTAGCCATTTGAAGGTAGTTGGTTCTGTTTGTTACAAACATGTCCCAGAAGCCAGAAGACATAAGCTGGATGATAGAAGCAAAGTAATGTTGTTGATAGGGTACCACAGTACAGGTGCTTACAAACTCTATTGTCCAGAGACTAACAAAATTGAATTCAGCAGAGACGTCATTGTGAAGGAATTAGAAACTTGGGATTGGAATAAAACTCAATCCAATTCTGATGTGAGAATTCTAGAAGGAGACTCTGATGAAGATTCAGGTTCTGAAGGAGACTCTAGTTCTGAAGGAGACTCTGATTCAGAAGGAAACTCTGACGGTGGTCCTGAAGATGGCTCTGAATGTCAAGCTTCTGAAGGAGAAACTTCAATAGACAGAGGCTCTGAAGATAGCACTTCTGAAATTTCAACTTCTGAAGGAAATTCTGTGGAACAAAGTCAAAGACCACAGAGAATCAGAAGCATCCCAACAAGGTTTGCAAATTTTGATATGCTGCAAGACACTGAAGTAGACTCTGAGGGAGAAGTTATTCAGTGTGCTATGTTAGTAGACTCTGAACCCGTGAGTACAGAAGAGGCTCTTAAGCAGCCAGTCTGGTTGCAGGCCATGAAAGAAGAACTTGATGCTATAAAGAGAAACAAAACTTGGAAGCTATCAGAACTTCCAAAAGGCAAGAAAGCCATCAGTGTCAGATGGGTTTTCAAGCAGAAGCTAAAGCCAGATGGATCAATTGGCAAACACAAAGCGAGGTTAGTAGCAAGAGGATTTATGCAGAAACCTGGGCTAGATTATTCTGAAGTGTTTGCACCTGTAGCAAGACATGAAACAATTAGACTGGTGATTGCAATAGCTGCTAACAGGAATTGGCCTCTGATGCATTTAGATGTGAAATCTGCATTTCTGAATGGTCCATTACAAGAAGAGGTATATGTGTCACAACCTCCTGGTTTTGAGAAAAAGAATCAGGAAGGGATGGTGTATAGATTACATAAAGCCTTGTATGGATTGAAACAGGCACCCAGAGCCTGGAATATGAAGATTGATTCTTTCTTCAAGAAGCATGGGTTTCAGAAATGTGAGTTGGAGTATGGTGTCTACACTCAACACACTTCAGAAGGCAATATGATTTTGGTATGTTTGTATGTTGATGACATATTGCTGACAGGAAGCTCTGAACAAGAGATAGCTAAGTTCAAGAAGGTTCTGATGAATGAATTTGAGATGACAGACCTTGGTAAAATGAGTTACTTTCTAGGGATGGAATTTCTGTATTCTGAGAAAGGAATCATTTTACACCAGATGAAGTATGAACTTGAGCTTCTGAAGAGATTTAAGCTGGAAAATTGCAAAATTGCAATTACACCTTCTGATACGAATCAGAAGCTTGACTCTGATTCTGATGGAGAAGATGTGGATGCTACAACCTTCAAACAGTTGGTTGGTTCTCTGAGGTATTTGTGCAATACCAGACCTGATATTTGCTTTGCAGTTGGAATGGTTAGCAGATTTATGAGTAAACCAAAATGGTCCCATTACCAAGCTGCTGTCAGGATTCTGAGGTATATCAAAGGGACTCTGAAGCATGGAGTGCTATTCCCTTTTGAAGGAAAGACTGAATCAGAACTTCTGAGCTATTCAGATTCTGATTGGTGTGGAGACAGGGTTGATAGAAGAAGTACTTCTGGGTACTTGTTCAAATTCCTGGGAGGTCCTATTTCTTGGTGTTCCAAGAAGCAACCTGTTGTTGCTCTATCAACCTGTGAAGCTGAATATATTGCAGGCGCTCTGACTGCATGCCAAGCTGTGTGGATTCTGAACTTACTACAGGATCTGAAGATCAAGGTAAACAAGCCTCTGAAGCTGATGATTGATAACAAGTCTGCAATCAATCTTGCCAAGAACCCAGTGCTGCATGGGAGAAGCAAACACATTGAGACCAAGTATCACTTCTTAAGGAATCAGGTTCAGAATGGAGTGTTAGAAGTTGTGCACTGTAGCACTCAGAAGCAGCTGGCAGATGTGATGACAAAGGCAATCAAGACTGACCAATTTCTTCGTTTGAGGGATGGAATTTGTGTTGTTAGTTTTGTGTAAATATAAATTAAGGGATGGTGTTAGAAGTAATTTATATTTAAGGGTATTTTAGTATTTTACTATGCTGTCTTTATGACCTAGTCCTTGTGTATAAATAGGAGTAGTTATATCATCTTAGAAAAAAGTGCCTTATTCTCTTTGTAGCCGTCATTCTTATTACAAGCTCACTTAATACATTTCCTTTCTATTCATTCTATCATCTTTGTGCCAACATAATCAACACGAATCTTTGGTGTGAATCTATTTGGACATGAATCTTATCTTAAATTCTAATTCATTAAAATGTATTGCGATTCTCTATGATGAATCCTCATTCATTCTAATGATTCATTACCTAAACTTAGCGCAACCAACCACTTTTCTTTTGTCATTTGAGGTTTTTAATCTTTTATGATGCATTAGCTTATAATTTTGTTATGTCACTTGTTTTTTACTTAAAAATTTCATATCTTTGTTGCCAACGTATCTTATGATTCACGATTCAGTCCAGGAAAAAGTCTTCCAATTGCATATTTGAATCCCGATTTTGTAACCACAATTCATTGTTGTTGCATGTTTTCACAGGTTTGTGGACAAAGTTTTCAATCAGAATCCATCAGCAGGATATAAATTAGACTCTCATATACAATGATTTAATTTGTAACACCTATATCTCTTTATTCCTGCAATAGTCACTGATTCAAATTTCAGATGGTGTAAGGGATCAAGGAAATCACAGTGATTTTTTATTTTCTTGTTTCACAAGTCACTTCCATGAATATGTGATTCAAGAGGTTGTACATGAAATATGTCCCATTGTTTATCTTGTTTTTTTCCTTCTTATATATCAAATTAATCTAAATAGATGTTAACTTTCTTCATTGATTTTTTCTTTTGTTCAACATTGATTGAAATGTTCAGAAGTTTCATCATAGATTACCTACAAATTTCTAATCTTGCTTTACTGTTAGGCTTTGATTTCCTTACATATGTAGTGAAGCTAATAGTTTAACAAGGTTATTTTTCATTTATTTTTTAGCTACTTTAGAGACCCTCTTAACAATTTGGAGATTTTTAAATAGACCTCTGAAATAAAAATATTTATAGTTGAGTTCCTTAACTATTTTTTATTTATTTATTTATTTAACTTTTTTATAATAATTTTCATGAAATTTCAAATAATTGATATTTAGACCTCTAAAGTTACAAATCCAAATTATTTAAAATTTAGCCACTTAATTAAATTATTTAGAACATACATTGTAACATTCTCTTTTCAACACTTTCATATCGAGTGAAATTCATGTTCATCTAATTATGATTTTAGTCATTAAGCTAGTGATTATTGAAAAGTGAGTGTTAAAGTAAGAGTGTTTTATCTAACCATAAAAAAAGTAAGAGTATTTGTAGCACATCTTTTATACATGAGTTAAATAAGTTTTTTATCTTTAAATATATAACGAATTTAGATTTTAGTCTATAAAAATGGAAATCAAATATTTTCGGCCTACCAAAATTTTCTACTTATTTTTTTTTATCCATAATGACTATTTTATGCTCATGGTGATGTCAAGGTTATGACACTTTTATGTCTAAGATGTATCTAGATTATGTTCACACACTTTTCATGTCTAAGATGTGTATATATTATGTTCATAGAATGAAGCACATACACAATGGGTATTGGACACAATACATATTCGATACAACAATACATTCATTGATAAATAAAAGATATGAAACGTTTAAGATAATTAAAATAAAACACATAACTCTTAAGCATTATTAACTGTAAAATTACAAATTATTGTCTTACTATTCGGTACACAATTTTTAATATTTTTTTTGGCTGACACATTGACATAGGACACAATTTTTAACACTAGCGAAAATCCAAACTAAAATGTTGTAGTATCATTTTAGTAGATGATTGCATAACAATTTTTAAAATTGCAATTGGTTAACTTAAAATCAAATGGGCAATTGGTAATGGAACCATTAGAAAAAATGATTAAATAAGAGAGGAGCAATTAAGGAGGGGAAAATCTGATTAATGTATTGGAAAGTTAAATAGTTTTTTTTTTTGACGTAAGGAAAAGTTAAATAGTTGTGAGATAAATTTGATATATCAGATACGATACAAAAGCCATTTAATGTATTGGTGCTTTAGAATGACCATATGTTATGTTCAAAAAATGTCAAGACCACATCAAAATTATGTCCAGGAATAAAAAATGAAACATAAAATTTGTAATATTTTTAAAAGCAAAAAACTTATTTATCCCTTGATAAACCATTTATAAATTCTTAAAAAGTGTCTTCCGTAGATAACTCGGTTGATGAACTAAAAAACATTGAATTTTTTTAGAAAGAAGGTCCTCTATTTAACCTCCAATATTAATAACATTTTGCATTAATTTTTTTTAAGTCATAAACCAAATAATTTTTTTTCCAAATTATGAATCTATTACTGTATTAGTTAATTATTAATAAATTTAACGATTCAATTATAAATTTATTTAACACATAGACTGAAATAAAAACCATAAATAATTACTATCAATAAAGTAATCCAAATAATAAGAATTCTAACCCCCTTAAATAAATAATCAGATATCTAACTCTTAACTCTCATGCACCATGCGTAAAAAAGAAAAGCTTTTACACACCAAAAAAGTTTGGTTGCTCCACGTGTTCTTCATGGAAAATTAATCACCACTAAACGTCAATAAAAACTTCATATCCTTAACTTAGTAGAAAAAAAAACCATAAAAAATTAGACATCATCAAGTTACTCATCCAAAACAGAGTATCTCTAAATGTGATAACCATTATAGGAATGAGAACTTATATTTATCACTTAATTATTTTCATAAAAAATAATTTAGGCTTTGTTTGGTTCAACCTAGAGGGAGGGGAGGTGAGGGGAGGGGAGGCGAGATAAAACAGAATTTATTATGTTGACAAAATTACCATCACTTTTTTATTAAAATTCTAAATTATCCTTGTTGGAATATTAAATTCTAGATTTTTTTTTACAACAAAAAAATTTAGGTTTTCTACTCATTAGATTTTATTTTTTTTTGTATATATCCATTAGATTTTTTTTTACGTAATATATTCATTATAATTTAATCCATATTTTGAGTTTATAAGGTTAAGGGTAAAAAAATAAATTACTTCTCCCCTTCCCTCCCATCCCCTCGTTAAAAAGTTGAACCAAACATAAAAATTTAAAATATCACCTCACCTCCCCTCCCCTCCAAAACTCCCGAACCAAACAGACCCTTAAAGACATATAAACGCGCGTGCATGAACCTCATTGTAAGTGCGCCACAGACTAGTTTACTCTCCACAACTGAAACAGAAACGGTTATGACTCTCGTTCTTTATAAAGGCGGGAAAGTGATTCTCTCTCACACTCGCCGATCACAATTACTTCACACTCTATCGTAATCTCTCTCACATCTTCTTCATTGGTTACAATCTCTGCTCTGAATTCATCATCATCAATCTCAAGCGATCATTGTGTATAGGTAACCTAATCACGTTTCAACTTGTTAATTGCATTTTCATATCAATCTCTTCTTCATCTGTTACAATCTCTGTTCTGAATTCAACTTTCAATTTCTTGATGATGATAACCTAATCACGTTTTAATTTGTTAATTGGATTTTCATATCAATCTCTGTTTCAATTTTTTATATAATTTGTATTTATTTGCACGCTAAAATTTTCACTGAAACTGAAACAATTTCCGATTCCATATCATTTGTTGCGATTTTCAGTTCATTCAATCGGATTCAATCTAGCATTGAAGTTATAGTTAGTTTTCACTTGTACGCTAAAATTTTCACTGACACTGAACAATTTCTTCCAATTGCATTTGCTTTGTTGCAATGTTAATTTCATTCGATTAGATCATGCCTTTGAATTGTAGCTATAGTTAACTTTGATTTTTATTTTTTTGATTTTTGAGCTTTTTCTGTTTTGTTTGTAGGAAAATGAGGCCGGTGTTGGCGGTGAAAGCTATAATCGTCGTTGTTTTCACTTCGACTCTCATCCGTTGCGTTTCTGGTGCTAACCTCACTGTTGGCGGTGCTTCTGGCTGGGATCTCAATTCCAATATGCAGGACTGGTCTTCCACTACCACCTTCAATGTCGGTGACGATCTCGGTACGCATCTTAATCTCTCGATTTCAATAAGATCTTATATAATCTCTGCATTTTCTGAAACTTTATAATTTTCTGGTAACGATTCTTGCAATTTTAATTAATCTAGCAACTGCAAGTGCACGCAAATTAACTATAATAATGATACAGTACTAATTAAGTAGGTTAATTGGTGTTTTAGGTTCGTTTCTGATTAGAAGATTGAGAATTCATTCATAACTGTTTATTTTTCTTTTCCTTCTGTCTTAATTTATTCAATAAAATGCATAAAAATCCATCAATTTAGTTCCAATATCTTAATAAGAGAGACTAAAAGCATCAGAAAATAAAAATTAAAAAATTCGCGGGAACAAAGTCAAGAATATTTTAGGAAAATCGAAATTTAAATTTATTGTAATAATAACGAACGCTAATCGGATGTGTATGGTGATTGGCAGTATTCTCCTACACGCCGTTATACGATGTGGTGGAAGTGAACAAACAAGGTTACGACACGTGTACAATAGCAAACGCCATAGCCACACATAACAGCGGCGAAACAGTGATCCAACTCACCGATAACAGAACCCGTTACTTCGTCTGTGGGAGAATGGGCCATTGCAAACAAGGCCTCAAACTTGAAGTCCAAATTCAGGCCCAATCCATCAACAACGGAACTAATGACAATCAAAACCAACCCAGCGACGGTGGCCAAAAACCATCTCCTCCGCCGCGTAATCCTCCACCAGTACCACCAAGTCATCATTCTCCTCCTACTCCTCCAGATGCACCTTATGAAAAGATTTCCGGTACTGCAGAACCATTGATTACACTTTTAATCATCTTAGTTTTCAATTCGTTTTCTCTCTACTTTACCTTGGACCATCTCTTGCTTGATCCCCTTCTTTTTTTTTTTCAGAACCCTCTTGGTTTATACCTGATGCTTTCAGCTGTGTATGTTTTTTGTTTTTAGTCTTTCATAAAGCCATATGGTTCAGTGCATATAGATTGTGATTTTGGTTAGTTAATTGTTCCAAAGTCAATCATGATCTTGTTGACAATGTGAGATTCTTTGATACTGTGAATTTGTTTTGTTCTAGTGTGAGAGAGTTTGTTTGTAAAATCTGTACACTCAATGTGAGAGTTTGTTTGTACAATCATGATCTTGTTCCAAACTCTGTACACTCAATGTGAAAGTTTGTTTGTAAAATCTTTGCCCCTTTTTTGTTCAATTACATTTCCTTCTCAAGTTGTAAGTTCATTACTAATTTTTTGCGGTACATTTTATTTTTATTTTTCATTTAACCTATCAATTCTTATTAAATAATTAAGTTTATAATTGATGTTATAATTTTGATTAGTCCAAAATTCGATGTGAGTCTGTGGACTGTGGCATGTACTTCTAATGATTTCATCATATGCACAACACAAGTCTTTGGTTGAGGTGACACATGTTAAAATTGCAATAGTGTTAAAATATAGGCTATCTCTTTCAGCTTTAGTGGTCATGTGATTGAATTCAGTGTTAAAATTGCAACAATGTTAAAACTCATAAGGAGTGTTTTATGTAAATTGTGATCCTAGTCAATTTATAGAGAGGAGTGTTTGTAGATGTTTGAGTGCATTTTTTATTTTTAAAAATGGTTTCACCGAATGATTTTAATTTTTTAACAGATAATCAGGGGAATGGGCATGATATTATTCTAGGCATTACTTATTCCAAATTCTCCGTACATATTTATTCTAGGCTTTTAGGAGAAATAGAGGAAAATTAGCTTTCTATATGGACACAAGAAAGAATGAAACTTTATGTCGTTGCATTGCATCCATCATAGAAGTCAGAATATAGAAATCTATATCGGGCAATTTTGAATGCTGCAACCATCTTGCACCCATTGCTTCAACATGTTCCTGTTCCGTAGCTTAAGGTCCACACAACATACTTGTGCCATAACAGGGTGTCCAAGCATTTTGTGAGTTGTTTCCAAGCATTTTAATTTTAGTGGTTAATAAGAAAACAATTTGTCAAATTGTCACTGATAATGGCAATTGGCAAACATATTTTTGTCTTATTCTTGGGTCATCTAGCTAGCACATTCTTCTTAATCAATACTTAGACATTATTAATACCATAAGCAAGAGTTATATAGACAACTGGTGCCAATAAAACCTCCAACTTGACACTTGCTTTTGGATTGATAATTAAAATTTTATCTTGGGGCTAGGAGAAATTAGAGGTACATTTGTTTGCTTTATGACACTTATCATTATCATGTACTACCACATCTTAGTTGTTTTCTCCTTGTTAGAGCCTAATGGAAAATTAAAGACCAAAAGGTGATTTTTTCATATTAATTTCATAAGTGGTAGTTGGGCTCTATGAAGAATGAGTTCATTTTACCTAATTTGATGCCTTATTGGTCCTGTGGAGCTAATTATGTCTGTCCTTTAGAAATGCTCTTTGGCCAAAGACTATATAGTGAGGGTCCTTTCCTAAGAGTTTATCAGTTTTGAGTTTTGGATTGTCCTGTTTTGCTCTATATCACATTTGAGCAACTCTTGTACTTAATATCTTAATATCTTAATTAATAATGTGTTATCTTATGTTGCTTAAAAAAAAAAATTATTTAAAGAAAATAAATTTAGTTATTGAACTATATACATGGCTATTTTCGAGGTATCAGAATCCACATGTCAAAGTAGAAAGATTGGGTAAAAATTGAAATGGAAGGCCAACATATATTCATAATAGAAGTGCAGAACTAAATATTTCTAATTGAAATTTAAGGCATTTTGCAGGCAGGAGATGGATGAGGGTCCATGTCTGTGCTTTCTTATTAATGAAAAACTTTAACAAGCTGGTTCCACTAACAATGTTCGGGTCCGGCCAACATATAGTTTTATCAGGAGCTTAAAATTTAATTAGGATAACTTTTTAAAATTTTATATATTGTATTTTCAGGAGTTTGGTGAGCCTTTTTTAATATGACTAATTCACTTTGAAGTGAGGGACAAATAAGAGAGAAAGCAAGAGCTTAAAAAATAAATTTGATTTATTGAGCAGGTGTTCAAATCTGTGACTGTATCATATCAAAATTTCTTAATCTGCTTATCATTACTATTCACTATGTCAGCTCAGTTAATAAAATAATAATAAATTTAGAAATATAAAAACTTAGAATTTAATTTTCATGTACTAACAATGTAAATTGACTTTACATATGCTTCTAGTCAGATTTATATATCTAAATGTTGATATTTGATTGAACTTCTAATTACACTATCAATGCATATACAAATTAAAAGTTAATGCTATTTTATTATAATAATTTTTTTTAGAATTGATGAGAAGGGAGAAATTCCAATCTCATTGAAGATCAGTGAGAACCACCCATCTAATTGAAGATTTACAATAAAATTTATGTATAATCTACTAATTGAAAAATTTTAAACTTAAATTCAAGTCATAATGGGTGTGTGCGAAACATCTAACCGTTTGTGCCAACCACTATTAACAACATGTTGCGAACCACCAACCACTTGCGCTAGTTAAATTCAATGTAGGTAACTTTGCACAAGATAAAAAAACTTAAAAATATATATTTTTTGACAAGAAAAGAACTTAAAATATTAATACTGTAGTAAATTTTTATTTTTGGAAAATCTAGAGCAAGTGTTTGGGCCTGTCTGCAAGGTCCTACTTCTTAATAAGATTATGTACTTACACACCACTCAACGTTTGTTTGTGACATAAGAAGAAAACATGGGGTATTTCTGTTTCAATTTTTAGTGGCATGTACAAGTTTTTTTTTAATGGCTTAGTGGCATATAAAAGTGAAACTCACTTTCCGACCATATAGTTTATCATAATTGAATGAAACCTTCAAGAAACAGCAAGTCCTACTATGCTACTATACTACATCTATAAGATTCATATCCGTACGTGTTAATTAAGTTTATTACACTAACCTCAATATTGATCCCTAAACTAACTAAATTGTTGTACCTTTGGAGATATTGACAACATAACCAATATAATTTAGCCAACATGCATATCTTAATTCAAAGTCGCGCGTGCAACCATGCACAGTTGATTAGACTAATTACTATTAACTTTGCTTTCAATTCATCCTTGTTTGACACTTTATCCATTTTTCCAAAAGAAAATAAATTATAAAAGCCTTTGTTTTTCTTCTAAGAAGACTATTATATACCAACTCAGGTCTGGGTCAATTATCTGTTCTAAGAAGTAAGAAGACTTAATTTCATATTTTAAAACTAGTAGTTAGTAAAGTCAGAAGATAAGTGGTTGATTTTTCAACAATTCACAATTTGTTATGCATGCATATAGAGTATATGGAAGTAGATATTACGCAGTTACTGTATGACGCAGTAATTGTTTTCGTTCGTCCTATCATAATCAATGGTTGAAATTGATTTTTGAATTGATTTAGACTGTATGATCTTAAATCAACGGATATCATACAATACAGCGTGTAACTATAGCATTCCCTACAACAGGGAATCCATATATCCGTATATCATTATTAATTAAAATGATACTAATGATTATTTTACAACCGTTCTCGAATGAAATTGAACTCCGTCCAATAAGTAATATCATCTCTAACTATCAAGCAGACACATCTTTTAAAAAATACAAAGCTGATACCTTATGAATAATATTAATAATTGATGTATGCATGTATTATTAACTCTCTATAATGATGAGAAACTTTTAAGTAGTGAAATCCCAAATTAAACAACAGCAAACTCTCTGTATTCACTTTTATAGTTTTAGTTGGAGTGAGACTATTTTTATTTTCCATCAAAAGCTGATTCACAATTACCATGCAATTGAGAAAAAGGAATAAAAATGTGCCACTATTCAACAATCATTATTTATGTTTGCAGAAATTGACATTCAACTTAAAATTATCCTCATATATATAGTGCTGTCTCTTGGATAACTACATGATCAATACAAACATTATTTAATATAAACTTATAAGAAATAGCTACTAGAACATGTAAATAACTAGACAGAAGAAAGAGCATATAACAGATTAAACAGATACTACTAATTAACTTAATTCACTAAGTCACTAGAAACTTGACATGGGATAAAAAGTCCACCGTGTCTCTTGAAACTTGTCTTGGCTTCTTCACACAGTCTCAGTTACAAAAATATTTACACAACAAAATCTGCAAAAGGAGTGAAAGAAAAGACAGAGTCAATAATTTGAGGAAACGACAAATACAATGTATTTGTTATTAGATGCATACTATTTTTTCTACACTTCAATCAAGTGTTTGGTAGTTGGAACAGCAATAATCAAAGCTAGATTCATTTAATTGTGCAAACTACTATTTATATTTGCCAGATGTTAAAAAGCCTAATGCTTAAAGAATTTAAGATGCCATTGATTGGTATGTACCATGGAATCACACTATCACTTTTGGAGTCATAGTGTTGTTACAAAGAAGCTTAAAAGAATCATTTCATAGGTCATACCTTAGTTAAAAAAGATTAACAAACATTTGATTATGTTTAATTTATACATAAAAAGATTCCATAAGAAAGTGGTGTATTTAACTACCATTACTAACTACTAATACTAATTTAGTACTATGTGAACGGTTGTCATCTAATACATGACAAAAATTATCTAATCCAAAGTTTAAGTTGGTGGGAAAAGGTTAACCAATTAATCATTAATGATGATTTAAACAACAATTTTTTTAAATATGATAATAGAGATAATATAAATGGGGAGGGTAAAATTCTTCACAAAACTCATGGAATTGGCATTGTGTTGTTGACTGTTGAGTAGTGAATCCTAGACCTAAACTGTCAAATAAAGATTGTACTTTTCAAGTTTTCACTTTCTATTTTGAATTCAATAATTGAAAAGTAGAAACATGGTCATGAACCGTCCCATCTCAACTTCATATTCGAGTGCAATTATGCATTTGTTTGGAATCACAATGAATTAGACGAAAACAAAGTAGAATTGTGATTTTGTTAAAGCGGGAAAAAGTAGTTTTTAACAAAATTACGGTGGTACACCGTAATAAATTGTTACGATAATCCAAACATGTATGACCATTCCATCCCCGCAACTGCGATCAGAACTGACCTCCAAACCAGATTAAACCGGTGGTGAAAACCAAAAACATGTATGACCATAAAATACAAAATTAAGAATATGTTCATATTATGTACCTCCCAAGTGGTGAATATCCTTGCAGAGAATCACTTTATTCTGCTAAATTTTGAACTGTGACTGGTGTGAAGAAGAGATTAACATTAACCACATCATTCATCTAACACCACGGTTGACCAATTCCAAAAAACGTTGATTAGATTCAAGTCTCTGCAACTTCATCTGATTATTAAATTTCTTAATAAAAGCTTCAGCCCTTTTATTCAATTCTTCAGGACTCATTGATTTTTCTCTCTTCAATGAAGCTCTGTCATTGAAAGTTTCAGACTTTTTTAATTCCCTTTGAGCCCAAGCAACAGGGTCATCATCATCATCATCACCATAACCACCAAAACCACCATTGTTACGAAATGGTTCTGCTTTCACAATCCTTGCAGTCCAAGTGTCACTTTTCTTTAGATGTGGTTTCATTGTTTTCTCTTGTCCTTCCATTATAGCTTTCCATGTTGCTTCCAAACTGTCATCAATATCATCACCTTTATCACCGGAATCCGGTAAATGATAGTCATTTACGATTTTTTCCGGTGATGGGTCAGTGATGAATTTGTTGCGGATCAATCCAAAGTCTTTAAATTTATCATCTGAATCTGTCAAGTAATAGTCTTTACTGCATTTTTCCTGTGATTTGTCAGTGATGAATTTGTTGAAGTACAATTCAGAGTCTTCAAATTCAACAACCCTTTTCTCTTGTTCTTCTGCAACTTCTTCAATCACTTCTTCAACCTCTTTTTTTTCTTCTTCATGTGGTTCATTGGTTTGAGTTTCTAGCTCAATTAGGTCGGTGGTAGTTTCTAAAATGGTGGTTGTTGTGTGTTTTGGATCAGAAAAGCTTGAAGAAGCTGCAATAGTGATGATGATGAAGTTAACAATGATGTAAAGAAAAGGAATCGTTAACCATCTTCTTATTGAAAACCAAAGTTGAGGAAGAGTTGATAGAATAAGATCAAATGTGTATGGGATTATTGCAACTTTGAACAAAACAAGAATTGATATAATCCCAATTGACATGAGCACAAATTTTGCAGCCCATATAGAAATTTCCATTCTGTTTGGTTTTAGAGAAGATCGGTTCTGTAAAAGATCCATTTTTTAAGATTTTTAAACACTGATATGATGATACTTAACAGGAAAAGGAAGTAAGGGTAATATGGTCAAGAATTTAAGTTTTTAGAGTGGAGGGGTTTATTGTTTATCAACCAAGCATCATGTTTTGAGAAGAATGATAAAAAGAGAAGGAGAGGCTTTAGGAAATTTTTGTTGCAGATTTCAAAGACAACTGAATTCTAGGTTGAGTCGCAGACTAGATCGCTCTGTTAAAGATTTGAGTCTGAGCGAGACTCTGAGTATCAATTTAGGACACTTTGTTTATAAAGGAGAGAATAAGAAACTTGTGAAGATAAGAAGGTTTCATGACGAATTTCAAATTATTTAGGATCATTGAATTTGAAATAG
This sequence comes from Trifolium repens, assembly GCA_030408175.1. Classification (NCBI taxonomy): domain Eukaryota; kingdom Viridiplantae; phylum Streptophyta; class Magnoliopsida; order Fabales; family Fabaceae; genus Trifolium; species Trifolium repens. The sequence continues at coordinate 16,357,824 of CP125847.1, forward strand.
AAAGATGGCTTTTGTTTAAAGAGGGGAGAGAGAGGGGTTTTTAAGGTGCTGTAGTTATCATTATATAGAGCCAACAAAAATTCCATAAATATTGGGAAGGGTGGCTGGTTTTTGGAGTATAGAGAGGACCACATGAATCAAGAAGAGTCCCTCAGGTGGGGGATTTAAATGAATCACTGACCCATTTTTCTTACACATAGTATATAGAATAGAGAGAGTACTATTGGTGTTTTAATGAATTAATAACCACCGATTCAATTTACATTTTTCCATTTTGTGATTTGCCTCTATCTCTAACCTCTAAATGACACCTCACTTGTGAACTATCAGTCTAGTATCACTATTGAAATAAAATAGTAAACATTTTAATCATTGGAAGACATTACATTCTCCTCTAGAATGTATAGCTCATTTTATACAACTGTGACTTTTTGGAAACATAAAAACCAACCGTGATTCCATCTATTAGAGATAGCTTATCTAGTTTGTCCAACTACGACGTAACGTGGTAAATAAATATGATTGCTCACACATTTGCTATGATGATTATTTTTTGAGCGCATTAGTCTTTATATGAATCTTTGATTAATAATGAAATGAGTTGAGTTTGTTTGTTTAAAAAAAACCCAACCATATCCGATTGTGATACCGTACGCCGATGTTTAGACTAAAATCTTAGAAGAGAAAAATGGATTTGAGGATGAAAGGAAAAACAAGTTAAAAAAATGGAAACATAAATGATATTTGAGGTAAGAATTTGTGTCAAAATAAACATTTCTCCATTATAAAGGATTGTATTTTTGGGCCATGTTTTACATTGGTTTATTTATCAACGATTTATGAGACTAATGAAAAAGTTTACCAAAATAATTTGTGACATGAGTGCATAAGTTTTTAATAACGATGATAACATGAGTATAAAAGGGATAGTGAAAGATAGACACAAAGGTTTATACTGATTCACCTCCTAATTTTAGGATTATGTCCAGTCTTTTGACAAAAAGAGTTTATCCACTGTAATTATATAAGATTACAATTGCTTAGACACACAAGTCTAAGTCTTACTCCTCAGACTTGTCTAAAAATGAATATGCTTAATTTTTTTTTTTTACTGATGATACCATATCCCTCTAACCTATCGAGAGGAGGGGTGAGAGTTTCAATCCACCTACCAAAGTTGGCTCCCAAACCCACCTCCGGTTTAAACAGATCGATGGCATGGTGAGCCAAAATGAGGCGGGTTAACCCATTGTGCCATCTTCGTAGTTTTTAGATTTGGATTTGGTGCAGAAAGCACTCATGACTACATGCAGACAATGAAATCAAGATTGTTAGATTAAGATTGGACGGATTAGATTTAAAATTCGAGTCGTTTGATTTTAATCATTATATGGTTCTGATGCACTTACCGCAACTTAATTCATCGACTACTCTAAATCCATTTCCATATCCATTGACTTTCCTATGATATCTTACAAAAATAATTTAACTTTATTGTATATGTTATTACAGAAATACTTTGTACGCATGGTAAATTGTTTAGGTGACGTTAGTGAAATTTATCTCAATTGACAGATGTTATCATTGTCAGACGAATAATTTTAAATTCAGAATTTAGTAGTTGTGTAAATTTAAAATATAAAATGAATTTATCGTATAAAATATATAAAATAATTTTTATCATTATATAAAATGTCTGAGTACTTCTATACTCAAACATTCTATATATCATTTGGTTCATACATGAAGAGACATAAACTTTTTATTCAATTTTTTAATCAACGTTTGTGAATTTATTCAAAATTGTATTATTTATTCATTTTACCTTTAAGTATTGCTCAAATGAAAAAAAAAAAAAACTTACTTTTAAGTAATTGTGAACACATATCCAAACATGCTAAAACTCAATATATTGAATCCTAAGACCAAACTCTAGGTTACAATTGCTAAAGGGATGTTTTCTTTTTTACTTTACAGCACGAATGTTAAAAAAGTGTAAAATTTAATATAACTATATTTTATTATTAAATAAAGGAGGCAGGTGATGCCACCATGATATGTGCTCCATGATAGTTTAAAATTTTCCATGACTTCCATAAATTTTGCTCCCTAATCCTCAATCTATGACTACATTGAAAAAGGATAGAGATAGATCCAGCAAGATTTTTACTAAATAAATTAATTTTGGATTTCTTATGTTGAAAGTCAAACAAAGCTTTTGTTGACAAAGTCTTAAATCTAAATGGATATGATACAATTAGTTAATTAACTACTGATTAGGAAAGTTGTGAGCATGGTTTAACTTTTATTTATAGAATTCTAATATCTAACCAATATATTGGAGGGTAAATTAAGTAAGTTATCTGAAAAAATTATAAAGTAGATGTGTTGAGCGACGGTGAGCACAATTTGCGGAGGTGATAATACTAACTTTTGGCACCATAAGTGTTTTTGTAAAAATTCTATTTTTATTTTATTTCTTATTTTTGGCTTTCACCATTAATTTAATTTGGTTTGTGGATTAGTTTTAACAATGCCAAAATTGCTAGGTTGGACGTTTATATACTAAAAAAAGTTTTTAAGTGAAAAATACTAGATTCAAATTTTAATTCCTACCAATTGAATTTTGTATACAAGAACTATAATTAATGAGATTTTAATCTTATTTGAAACATAGTCGAACATTAATTATATGAACACCTCAACCAACTTGAAATTCAAATTTTAATTCACCACATAATGAGACTCTAACTCATTTCGTTGCACATAACATAACCTCCATTTTTTTGTATAATATCATTAGTACAAAAAAAAAATTGCAAAATTCAAATTACATATACTTGACAAATTATTTATAAAAAATCTAAAATTTGTACCACTTAAACTAATTTATTATTGATAGACAACCAAAATACATAAATTCTATTCATATACTATAAAGTACATAAAGTATCTGTAACCAAAATAAAAAATACATAAATTATCATATGTGTCAATTTATGTTAGATATTTCTCAATTTTTCTTACATGGATAATGCTATATTAAGCTAACTCTATTTACTTGGTCAAAAAGACAAGTAAACTCAATTTATTCAATTATGCAAGTCACATTCAATAATTTAAAGTTCATAAATTATAAAAGATATTTTTGTGACTAAAAAATAATAATAATTTATTTAAATTAGTAGAGTACATTAATTAAAATTAAAATCTGTAAACAAAGTATATACTATAAAGTACATAAAGTACCTGTAACCAAAATTAAAAAAAATACATAAACTATCATATGTGTCAATTTATGTTAGATATTCTGGACTTTTCGTACATGGATAATCTATCTTATGCTAAAAGGTATATTTGGCAATCCATATCCTATATTCACCACAGAATTTATTTTCCCACAAAGAGGTATATTGTTGGTTCCACCATAGGTTAAGAAATTAAGTTGAACCTTCTGTAACAATGTATAAATGAGGTGGGGGATGATATCCATTATATCTGTTACAGAAATCTTCTGCAAATATAAATAAGCAACTCAGACATATGAACACAAATATATGCTTCCACAAAAACACATAAATCCCAGAACCTGGACCGATCTGGATTATTTGGAAGTTCAGTCTTAAATATTTACATTAGGCCTTTTAATATAAAAAATACAAAAAAAACACAATAACTTCTAACTATTTAAAAAAAAAGTCACAATCATCAGCAAATTACAATCATAAAAAGCCTATAATTTAATTGGGATAATTGGAATAGTTGTCTTTTCTCATTATATGAATAGAATATATACATGAAAGTCTCATTATGATATAAACATGATTACAAGTAAATAATTATAGCAAATTATTACAAAATATTCTATTCTATCAAACCCCTGCAGTCGAAGGGATTAGGGTGGTTCACAAACATTTAGACTGGTTCAAAAATCATCAAAGAGAATGCGGGTAAGTCCTTTGGTGAAGATGCCTGCAATTTGATGTCGGGAGGGAATATGAAGAACGCGTACCTAGCCGCGAGCTACCTTTTTCGGAACAAAATGAATTTGCATCTCAATATGCTTGGTAAGCTGATGTTTTACAAGATTACCAGATAGATAGATGACACTAACATTGTCACAATATGCGAAAGTGGTTGGAGGAATAGGAAAATGAAGCTCCGCAAGAAGATTGTGAATCCAACACGATTCATAGACAACATTTGCAACACCCCTATATTCGGCTTCAACACTAGAACAAGGGAGAGTGAGTTGCCTTTTGGAAGACCAAGAGATGAGGTTGTCGTCGAGAAGAACACAATCACCATATGTGGAGCATATGGTGTCTGGAAATTCACCCTAATCATCGTTAGTGTAGGAGATAAGCTTTGTGATGGGGGATGATAATAAATGTAATTAAAATTGTATGGTACCCTGAACATAGGGCAGAATGCGCTTGAGAGCAAGCATGTGTCCATGCGAGGTGCATGCATATGAAGACAAACTTGCTGAACCACAGTTGATATGCCAAGTCGAGTGAAGTTGGGGTAATGTAAAGCCCATGCTAGACTCTGATATAAGGAGAGATCTTCATAAGGTGTGCCTGAGGATGTGCTGAGTTTCTACTTAGTGTCAATTGGAGTGGTTGACGGTTTTGATTTGTCAACGTTGCATTGGGAAGAGACATTGGGAAATTCCTCCATGCGAGTGTTAGAGAACTTTTGTCAACGGTGACAACACGAGCATTCTGATTTTCCTAAAAAATATCAGCCAAACGATTCCAGACTTCCATAGCAGCGGAGTTTGGTTCCGGGATGGTGGTCAACAGGTTAGTGAAAATTGTGGAATATATCCATTAGTGGCGTCAAGGGTGGTATTTTGTCCTTAGAGGGATCAGTATGGTGTAGAACTTGATTTAAGTAGGCATGAATGCAGAAGAGCTCAACCCAGGTGTTATATTGGTCTTTTTTCATCTCAAGAACAATAAAAATGTGGTTCCTAATATTTGAAATAGCGAGAGCGGAATGAAACTACATTTTTGAACCTTTGAACGTGGTGGTCTTGGGGTGGGCGCGGGAACCACTATGCGGTCTTGGGCTGGCCGTTTTTGTCTATGTGAATAGAATATATATAATAAAATATTCTATTCTATCAAAACAAACCAATAAAGCAAAACATAATCTAAGCCAACCGCCATTACATAATCTAAGCCTTAGGAAAACAAAACACCACTAGCAGAAGACACAAACGAATAAGAGCTTGCTATTGTAGTTTGTTAATTTATAAACCGATTATGATAAAGTTTATGCTCTTATTATGACTCATTTTTAACAAACTTTCTTTATCAATAATCTTTTTTCTTTGAATTAATCCAAAACAATAATCATGAATTATAACATATTGCCACATTCATCAACTAAAATTGAGATGTTTGAGGAGTAAAACTAAACTTAGATCACTTGAATAAGTAAAGTCTCAAATTTAAGCCTCGATAATAATTTATTTTTAATGGAATGGGAGATTTCTTTCAAAATGATCGGTTAGATATTTCAGTAGAGATTTATCATTGAGAATGTTAAAAATGTGGACTTCAATATAACTTGTAAACAAATAAATACTTTGTAATTACATTATTATTATGGTCAGAAAGAAGCTTCCACACACGTGTAATGTGTACATTATTAAGCACCCCTATGGATATGTGTTACATTTAGAAATTTAGAATTAGAATTTGGTCAAAAAATTGGGCAAGAAAATTGACAAGCATAATTCATCACTATATGGTTATACATAGATTTGTATCTTGTATATCAAAAAAAGTATATTGTTGGTACTTGGTGTCATGGGGTCACTTGTCTTACCCTAGGGAACCAATCACCAACTGAACCACCCCTATGGCCTACTACTCTTCATTCATTGTTTATTTATCTATTAAACAAACAAGCTGAATTTGATTGATAATCATAACCGCAATAATAATACTTTTCAAATTGTCAAATTTGAGCTACAACCTTCACCTTAATAGTGAATATATATATAACATCAATAGAAACAAAATAATATAAGTAAAATCACACCTTGCATTCTTTGATTTGTTTTTCTCTTTCTTTCTTTACAAATGCGAATATTAGCTCTCTCTAATATGACATCAAATCAATTGGTTTTTATTTTTCTTTTTATCCTCTAAATATTATTATATGTGATAAAAAGATCAAATTTATAGTGCTTAGACACACACTCACAAAAAACACTTATCTCTAAATTATTAAATCAATTTTTTATTAGAAAAAGTGTTATATACACTTTATTTTGATCTTGTGACCATACAAACTTGCTCACCGAGTCACTTTCATTTTTCTATTTGTGGAGGGTATTAATCACCCGGTTTCAAAATAACTTACCTTGGTGATTAATGTACATAAAATTAAAAAATGATATATTATAAATAAGAAAGCTTAAATGTAGTTTTGATTCATCTATGTTAATATAATTTAAATTAAAATCTTCTCTTTTTTAAAATTCAGAATTTTAACCCCATGTTTTATAATTTTTAGGATTTTTTCCCTCTAAAACATTCGTGCTAAGTACTTCATGATGTGACAATGTTTATATGAGTTTAATTATAACATCTCATTATCATGTAATTACTTATTTTTAAATATTGTTTCATTGAATATTTTTAAATTAAAATATTACAAACAAAAAATAAATTCCAAAAAATTGGGGGAAAAATCAAATAAGTAAAAAAATTTGAAAATATAGCATAACATAAATAAATAAAAAAAGAAGTAATTACTACTTTTTTTGGAGGAAAATGTGATGCAACATGTTTTCCTCTAAAAGAAGTAATTATTTTTTCTTTTAAATTTTTTTGTATTTATTTTCAAATAATGAATTATGTATTTCAAAAAATTAAATTATTTTGACATAACTTACTTTTTTTTATGATAAAATGGTAAATTATCATAAATATATACCATAAATAGTTGCATATATTTGGTTTTACAACTTCAAAAAGATGGGCTTGCATTTTGCCATGTTTGCTTCCTCTCCAAGCATGACTTCCGTTGCAGTTGAATGCGAATTACAGTTTGGAGATGACATGGCTCCCTCTTCTATTGCGATTCAAAACGATACTTTTGTAGCTGTTTGAAAAAATGCACATGATGTAGCCGTTCTATATCGCACATTAACATCCAGTACGACAAAGATGATTGTTACCAAGCCTAAGTCCTTCACAGGTGAGGCGGTGATAGATTGCTCAAACCTCTTCGAATGTCCGCCTAGTGGGTCACTATTGAGTGCAAGACAATGCCAAACCATTCTTAGACTTTGCAAAATAGATTTTAACTTTTTAAGCATCACAAATTAAATGAATTTTTTTAGGGTAATCGATTTACCTTTTAATATTGAGATCAATTAAACTCTCTAAATTGTCTTAACCTATAGTAATAACAAAGAAAAAGGTATACAAGACTACTAACAAGATCTATTGATGAGACTAAGAAAAAGTTGAATAGATGTCTCATAGCTCATTTAGACAAACTCACGGATTGAAATAATTTCAAAACTTTGAAGTTCATTAATGCATTGCACTGTTTGATAATTGAAAAATACCTAAAAAGTAAACACTATTAATGAATTATTGAAGAAAATTGTATATCTAAATCCAAATGGTAAAGACAACTTGCACGTTTTTGTTTGTTTGAAAAAAGCTACTACCTATCAACCTATCATTGATATTATTTTGATTATACACTTAAGCCTTTTAAATTAAAGAGTTGAAATAAAATATTTTCAATCATTGGTGAAAAAGAATTGAACTGCACAAAAGCACCATTTTGCTCGCTTCACGAGGTTCTATTTTATGTTAAAAATAGACTATAGTATAATAGTAATTTGATTAAAAATATTCATGCTGTACATGTTCAATGATTTAATTAAGCATTAGAATGTTCTATTCAATTTGTTGCTATATGTCTCCAGACAAGTCTAGTAATTTGTAGGCCTGCATAGAAAAAGCAAGATAACATAGGTGTGTCAAATTAAACAAGCAATATTGTTTAGGAAAATAGGTACGTGATTTAAAAATATATGGAAATAATGTTGAGAAATTTATGGAAGATATAGTAAATAAGTATATAATTAGGCATTGTATAGAACTTTAGGGCACTTCAATTATGAACTATATACAATAGTAATATTTTAAGGATCATATTAAGACAATATATCATTGCTTGGAAATTGTTTTACATAATACTCCCTCCGTTCATATTTATAAGCGCTAGTTTGACAAAACACGAATTTTAAGAAAGTTTATTTTAGTATTAAATTGGTTAACAAATTATATTGATTACTCTTAATAATGACACCCACTTACAGAAATGAATTAAATGCTATTAAAAAAAATATGTAAAGTAAATAAGGGTAGTTTTGAAAAAAAATAATTAATGTCATTGATAATTGCAAAATGGTCTTATAAAAAGGGATAAAGTTTTTGTCAAACTAGTTCCTATAGAAACGGAGAGAGTAACAATGACCTAGCTCATATAATTAAGTAGAAATTCATAGTAGTATTATCTTTAAGAATGTAATCAGGGGTAGAGTTAGAAGTAAAAATTCGAATTTAGGGAATCTATGAACAAAAGCCTAATGTGTATTTGGAATTATGCTTTTAAAATTAGGGTTTTTTTTTCTTCAAATAGTTTAGTGATTAGAATCTCATTTTTAAAGTGAATAGAGATTTCGGCGTTTGAAAGTCCTGTATATATAAAACGGTGTCTCTACCAACTGAGATAAGATTATGGAAAGTTCTATGACAAATTCTTGCATTTCTTGATTGAAGTACATGTTAGTAAAAAAAATGATTCAAGCATATTAATTAATATGTTCATTTTGAGTAAGTTTAATTTCCCAAACGCCAAGTTATGGCCTAGCATTTCTTATACGTTTTCTCAAATAATTTATGAATAATTTCAAGTATTGATCAAGTGTAGATTTTCAAAAGCTCATTAGAATTGAGAAATAGTCAGCAATCTTTTAGGAACTACCACACCTAACATAATATTATAAAGTCAGGGAATTTCATTCAGATTCGATGCATTCCTAACTCATTTATATTAACCCGTCAAAAAAAAAACTCATTTATATTAAATGCCATCAAAATATCTAATATTGTCAACTAAATATCATCAATCTACCATCAATAATCGTTTTTTTTTACCAAAACAATAATCGTTTATTTAATACTCCCCCGTTACAATATATAAGCAAAAATCCACTTTCTAGATTCATTGTATAATTAATATATCTAGACAATAAAATTGTCCAGATACATTAATTATACAATGAATCTAGAAAGTACATTTTTATTTATATATTGTAACGGAGGGAGCAGTGACTCAAAACTTTATAATGCAATTTTGTTGGACATGGGGAAACGAAGTCCTAAGAATTTGTAATACGGTTTAGAAGTAATGCTACATATGAAACCGTAATATTTATACCCTTTTTTTTTAATCTATTTTAAGGGTATAATTTTTAGCCACTAGACTACTCCCTCCGTCCCAAATTATAAAGGAAAAAACATCATTTTTTTTGTCCCAAATTATAAGGGAAAAAACCATTTTCAAGAATATTTTTTTTGTGCGTAAAAAAAAAAAGAATGTTTTTTTCTTACTCTTATTAAATGCAATTAATTTTTCCTCTTTCCCATTTTCTCAATAAACAACAACCAATAAAAATAGTTTTTACATCTTTCCATGCAACTTTTTCAAGAAAAACACACAAATATATTTCAAATTATCATGTTTTACTTTTTCTTAATAAGTGTGATTTTTTTTCCCTTATAATTTGGGACGGAGAGAGTATTTGAAAAAAAAAATAGACTGTAGCCTTTTGAGTGCACTCTTCTTGGCATAGATTTTTTACTAATCATTAGTAACAATTAGAATACTCCGTACTAATTTAAATCCTCTACATATATAAAAGTTACAATTTTGTTTTACTAACACAAGGTCTACTTGTTAAAGATTTAGGTCTACTTGACTTTTTGGAGACTTAGCTTGCCTTTTACTACTCATCCATTCTAGATTTTGTAAATTTAGTTATATCAAATTAAGAGCTATAGTTCATTCCAATGATTGAGCTTGGTGTAAATAATTCGAAACTCCAATCAATGCATTATTATTCTTATATAGGCACAAGCCTAAATTAATTATTTTTAGGTATACATACATAATTTTAAAAAATTAAAAAATTAAAATAATTGATTAATATTAGCTGACATGACTAAATTATATGTTTTTAATTTATTTTTTTCAATAATATGTGTACCTAAATATATATGTATTGGGGGTTGTACCTAAGTGGCTAAGTTAGCATTTCTCATTCTTGATATGCTTATACTATTTGATGTACATATAAAATAGCATGTGACAAAGTGCACCTATCTAAAGATGGGTAAAGTATTGTAGAAATTAATGGCTAGGTAAAGATCATGAGTGGCATGATAGAGAGGGCCACACAATTTGTTTCAGTGAACAAAGTTCTTATAGCTTGGTATGATCATGCAAATAAATTGGGTAGGCATGCCTCCCAAAGCATGCATATAGATTAGCTAGCAAACTATGCCAAAGTTTTGGGCCCCATATTAATAGATTTACTATTTACTTACTGTTTGTCTCAAGACAGTTCCTCAAAATTTTAAAAGATTCAAATATTTGTTTTAGTTTCTATTAAATAAATCAATTTTTTTTTTTAAAAGGCAAAATATATAACACTAACCCAAATGAGAGCCGTACATGAGGTATGGCGAAAAGGGCAACCATCCTAGATATTAGAAAATAAATTTAAAATTTCAAACTCAAAATAAAAAAATTATGTATTGCAAAACTATTCAGATTATCAATATCACAAGAAAAGTTGACTGATATAGTTATTTTATATATAATATATTAATGTAGACATAATTGTTAGTGGTTTTACATATAAATTTTTTGAAGTATTTTTTGGGAATTCATTTTTTCTTATATAATACTTATTAGTTAGGTCCAATTTGTATTTTCTCCTTAAACCACCAAAATGTTATAAACGACTCTGACCCAAGTATAATGTATCCGGATTAAGTCGAAAAACATCAATCTAATTTTGACTGTATTTAAGTGTAATTATTTTACATATATTATATCCGTAAAAAATAGATTGATTTTCTTTTTCCACAAATTTGATTCTACAATTGGTTTAGGTTTTAAACATCAGTTTATGCCAAATATTTTTCGTTGATTGGACAAACAAAAATTATCAGCATTTTTTAAATGACGAGCAAAGTACATAGTAAATATACAAATTACATAAATAAAAATTTGAGTTCCTTTTAAAAAAATAAAATATAAATATGAGATATAATTGTCGATATAAAAATTATCTACTCTCTGGGATGGTTGTAAAATTAAGGATAGCATTATTCTGGTGGTTATCGCTTGCGTGCTTTCATCAGAGTGTATCAAGTTTGAATAGTAGTTTAGTGACTAAACTCATACATTATAAATGCGGAGAAATAGAAAATTCAAATTCTGATTTCTTCAATAATTCTAGTAGCTCTACAACTCTTCACACTATTTATAAAGAATTAAAGAAAACCAAGTTCACAAAAGAAGTTAAAAAATATGAATTGAAAAAAGCAGAACGCCGCTTGGTGGAGACTCACCAATATAATATGTTGCCATATAGACTTTTAGTGGCAATTAACAACTCCATTACCACAAACCTAGCAAGCACCCTTAAATAATGTGACCTTAGTGTCCCCATCCGTAGGCTTCAAAAGTACCACATTACATACAAACTTCCATTACTTACAGCTAATCCACCAAAAAGGGAAGATTTTGGCTATTAATAATTAGGAAATATAATGATTACACTTTTCCATTTGTTTATTTATATGTTACTTTGCCAATGGCACATTGATTTAAATAAGAATTAGTATGTCAACAAAAAAAAAATTACTCCAATTTTCACATAAAAACTTTGTGTGTATATATATATATATATATATATATATATATATATATATATATATATATACTACCTTCGTCCCTAATTATAAAACTCTTTTGGGATTTTTAAATTTTTTTTTATAAGACCTCTTTCAAGTTTCCAAGAGCATTAAATATATTTTTTACCAACATACCCCTAATTATAGTTCATTTTTTTATACATTCTATAATAAATACACTGAAGAAATATTAACTCATGCTCCCTCTTAAGGATAAAATTGTAAAAGCAATATTAATTATCAACAAATTTAATACAACGATCAATTTTCTTATTCTCAGTATTTTTCTCAAAGGGATCTTATATTTATGGACAGATGTAGTATATTCAAAAATTTATTTAAAATTGATCAATTTTTTATTTTCAAAAATTATCAATCACAATTGTTGTACGTAATGGATCTAGCTAGCAATATGCATTGCATGTATCTGAATGATCATATCATTCATGTATGAGTTAGGATCTTTTTATATGCCATGACAAAATGACTACAGAATCAAGATAATGTATGCTATATATACAATTGTTAGAGTTGACCCTTAAGGCCATTTTTGTTCCTAGCTATATAATCTTGTTAGATTAGCATATATAGTCTTTTATTGAAGAAAAAGAAGATCTTTGGTTTTGCCGTACGGATATAGGCCTCTACTTAAGGAGATCTATACATCCATGTTGCATGCCCTCGTGAAGAAACTAACCACATTAAGCAATACTTCATTATTATGAAAGACAAGGACAAAAGTATTTTTTATTACCAACTTCATGTTGGAATTAATATCCTAACTAATAACTACATCACCATGAAGAATTTTGATACAAGGATCTAAATATTATGATCTCACTCCCACTCTTTTACAAGACGAACTAGATTCTCATATCACTTATTGAGAAGTTTTGGGGAGTGCCGGGAGCAATAATAGACCAATGTTTTGGGATCATAAAACATACATAACATATCCATTTAAAATTTGAAGACATTGTATAAATCACTTTTGGGTATCAGTTTAACTATTTACCTATTTCAATATATTTTGTAAGGTTTTTTGCTCAAATGTGGTTTGAGGATGAACCAAGAGGAAGCTGGTGGACATGTGAAGTCTATGGCCGATTACGATGGGGAGTGACGATGCACAGGCAGGACAATGAGTGGCTACTAATAGTTTCTTGGCAAAAAATAACATATGAATGAACTGAATTCACATCAGAATGAGATTGAGATCCTAAGGTAGTACATCTAAATGAAACTTCACGGTTGAAGGAAGGCTTATAAGAATTTATTTGTACTATACTTATACCAACAAGATGCATTTTTTTTGATATCACATACCATAAGAACTCTACGGTTCAATGTGTTTGACTTAGAGCACTCTTTAATAGATGATTTGAGAAGTTCTCATAAAGCGTGCAAGTGAGGATAAAACAAACTAAAAATATACACGTTGATCTGTGGAAAATTACTTAAAAGTAGTATGAGAAGTTATAATCATGGTATATGTTGTAATAATCATTCACACTTAAATCCAACATTGTGTTAATTTGGCAGTTGGGTTTTGGATGTTGATTTAGTCGTACCAATTTGACTCATTAGTCATGTCTAGTTAGACTATGTTTTGAGCTCCTCCTTTAAGTGGATGGGTACTATCCAATCACATTTACTACAATAGATTTGCTATCGAATGAATTTGCTTATAAAGTAAGAAGAAGATGTCAAACATAAAAAGACAAAGAATCCTAAACTTCTAGGTTAAGGTGATGACGTCGATTGTCGTTGAAGTTTTGAGTTATTTTAAATTACCGATCCATTGTAGATTAAATGTGACTTTTTTCATCCATATAATTACATTTATTATATATACACATACGAGCATGATATCCATCCAACTTTATGTTGACGGCTTTTGGTCATGACCTATATATTCTTGGGTGAACTAGAGATGTCCTTTATCGGAGTCAAAGACTATTTCCTCGAAACCAGAATCGGTTCAACAAATCAAATTGTAGATCTCAAGTGAATATTAATTAAGGTAATATATTGATTAAAGTACATATTTATACTATGATATATAAAGATTAAAATATAAAACAAAAGGACAAAAACAAAAACCCTAAACTTCTACTTAAGGTGGTTGCATCATTGTCGACAAAGTTTTAAGTGATTTTTAAGTGCTGGTCCACCATAGACCACATGTGCTCTTCATGTGACGGTAGTCTCCGATCAGTTAGATATCCTTGAAATAGAATCCTCTAGAGACTAAACCTTAAAAATCAAGATTGGTTCAACAAGTTGTACTTAAAATAATGTTAAGTAAGACCTTGAGTAAAATACATACACAAGATAAATTTATATGTAAAACATAAAAAAGACAAGAACAATATACTTTGAACCTAGAGGCCTTGAACTCAAAACACCTCATTGGTGGTGGTTGTCTTGTGATTGGTACTGAAATTTATAGGTTTGGAATTTTTCTAACAAATGTTACTCCAAACATTAACATAAGTCACACTATTATGGCCTACATCCCTATTGTGAAAACTAAATTCACAACATTAACATAGCCATGTCGTTATTAATTGGATTAAGGCCACATGACAAAAGCCCATTTTTACGGAATCTAAAAGAAAAATTATCCACTAACACACATGCAATCAATAAGTTGATACTATAAGTGGGTTGGCATGTATATACATATAAGTGGGTCAAAGACAACCACAAATGATTAATGAGAATCAATAAGTTTCAGTTTCATATCACATTTTATTTTAATTATTATCAAACTAAATAATTGAACTCAGATGATTAATGGGTTGTCTGCAGGATCAATTTAAGAAAACGCGACCAATTTTTGAAAGATACAATTTTTTGTCAAATTTTATTTATCTCATATAGCAAATTCTAAATTTTCACAACTTCTAGTATCTCATAAAAACTAGAAGGTTGATGCTAAAAAAATTATAATGAATTATGAAAGAGCCTTCTAATCTCACCTAAATGTTTTTATATAGCTTTTAATTTAACGGTTGGTACGTACACCTGATTTGAATTGCTTCTTTAAGCTGAAATTAGAAATGTCATTTTCCTTTATCAGATTTTGGGCCTCAACATGTATACTTTTTCTATATCTTAATGAATCTTTCCCTTGCTCATTCAAAAAGAATATGTATGCTGAAAAAATAGAGAAAGAAATCAACAAATATTATTTTTTATGGCTTTAAAGTAATTAGTTGTTTAGGATCTAATTAGAAATTACTTAAAAATTCATTACTTAATTATAAATCAATATTTAAAGGTTGATCCCACATTGAATTTTTTTCCTAAATTAGTCAATTATAAATAACCACCCTTCTGTCAAAATATAAGTTAAAAAAATACTTCACCTTAAACTTTTTTTTGAACTTATAGTTTATAGCTTATAAGTTCATATGACTAAAAAGTCCATTTTGATAAACATTTTTTTTTATGCAAGAACATTTTTCAAACGCTATTTCAAGTGGCTTATAAACTTATAGTTTATAGCTTATAATTTTTTCTTCCAATTTTAACCCTACCATCTTATTTGAAAAATAAATAAATATTAATTAAACATACGTTTTTTATGTCATTTCATACTTATAAGCTAGTTCAACCACTAATTTTACCAAACACTACAAATTCAATCACCTAGCATATTGCTATAAGCTAAAAGAAAGCTTATAAATTATTGGCTATAAATTTATCTGCTATAAACTAGCTTATCAACTATCCATTATTTTTTACCGAATAGAGCCTAATAATTATAAATTGAAAGGAATATATTATACATATACATGCATCTTCCTATGGTGTGAGAGTGATGGCCGGGTTTCTTTTCTGCATATCTTACATATTTTTATTCTAAATTCAAACAATGTTTTTCTTTCTTAACTTCTTCTATATTACATATATATACTCCTTCCAATTTATATTATAAATAAAAAATTATTTTTTAGATTTATTAAATAATTAATATATCTAATTTATAGCATTATAGATCACATATATTCATTATTATAAATTGTAAAGGGTAGTTCATTATTATAGATCACATCACCTATCCATATTAAATGTTAGAAGTAATTTATATTTTGAGGGTATTTTAGTATTTTGTTGTGTTGTCTTTATGACCTAGTTTTTGTGTATAAATAGACTAGTAGTTGATGTCATTAAAAACATCTTTTATTCTTCACTTTTGTAGCCGTCATTGCAGAGCATTTAATAATATTCTCTTTTCTATTCATTTATCACCTTTGTGCACCAACAATTGGTATCTAGAGCTCCGGTTCGAATCCACGGGAAACACGAGTGAAACGTGAGGCGTTGTGTGATTGATTTCGTTTCTTGAATTCGAGTTGAATCCTGAACGAAGTTGTAACAGAATCACATTTTTTGATTCTGCGGGATTGGGAAACACAAGTGTTTAGTGAGATTTGAGTGAACGTACAAAGGTTGAAGATGAACGGAAACGGTGGTATGAGTACCAAGCTTCCAGTGTTTGATGGCAAAAACTGGAATCGTGGATGAAACAAATGCTTGTTCTGTTCGGTGCTCAAGATGTGCTTGAACTTGTCATTGAAGGCTACGTTCCAGTAGCAGCAGATGCAACAGATGCACAAAAGCTCGCACAGAAGGATACGAAGAAGAAAGATCAGAGGGCGCTGTTCTACATCCATCAGTGTGTGGATGAAAACGTGTTTGAGAAAATTGCTGATTCAGCAACGGCGAAGGCTGCGTGGGACACACTGGTCAGATGTTATGGTGGCGATGCATCAGTGAAGAAGGTGAAGCTTCAGTCCTTACGAAAGCAGTATGAGAATCTCAACATGAAGAACAACGAGAAGGTCCCTGATTACATCTCCAGATTGATTCTAATCACTAATGAGATGAAAGCTTGTGGAGAAACTCTTTCAGAACAAGTAATCATTGAGAAGGTATTAAGGTCTCTTACCCCTCAGTTTGATTACATTGTGGTAGCTATAGAACATTCCAAGGATCTGAGTTCCATGAGAATTGAAGAGCTACAAAGCAGTCTAGAAGCACAAGAGTTGCGTCTGACTGAGAGAAACTCTGAAAGAGAAGTAGAGCAGCAGGCTCTGAAAGCAGCCTCTGGAAAGAAGCATCAGAAGCAGTCTTGGTCAGAAGCCAAGAGAAGATCTGATGGAGTTCAGAAGCCAGAAACTTCAACCTCTGATAAACAGAAGTATCAGAAGGGAAAAAAGAGATTTGACAAGAAGAAGATCCAGTGTTACTGTTGTCAGAAGTTTGGCCATTTTGCTGCTGATTGCCGGTCAAACAAGGAAAGAAAGTCAGAAGAAGCAAATATAGCCAGAAGCTCTGATGACTCTGATGGTGAATCTGTGTTACTAATGGCTTCTGAAACTGATGATATGAATTCATCAGAGTGGTGGTATATGGACACAGGATGTTCAAACCATCTTACTGGAAACAAGAAGTGGTTGGTTGACTTTGACTCTGGGAAGAGTACAAAGATCAGATGTGCTGATGATAAATACCTTAATGCTGAAGGTATGGGAAATGTCAGAGTTATTCTGAACAATGGAAAAGCAGCATTGATTCAGAATGTATGATATGTACCTGGCATGAAAAGCAATCTGATGAGTGTGGGGCAACTGATTGAGAAAGGTTTTTCAGTTACCATGAAGGACAATCTTCTGAAGCTGTATGATCGTAATCAGAAGCTGATTATGGAGTCAGAACAGGGAAGGAACAGGACATTCAAGGTGAATGTCAAAACTGCAGACTCTGAATGCCTTAGTGCAACAAGTGTTGAGAAGGATAGTGAGCTGTGGCACAGAAGATTTGGTCATCTGAACTTCAGAAGCCTGGAGCATCTGAAATCAAAGAATCTGGTACATGGAATTCCTACAATCAAGAAACCTGAGAAGTCATGCAAGGTGTGCATGGAAGGGAAGCAACCAAGACTGTCATTTACATCAGAAGTAGCTCCAAGAGCAAAACATGCCTTGGGAGTAGTACATTCTGATGTGTGTGGTCCATTTCCAGTAGCATCAATTGGAGGGAATAAATACTTTGTGTCATTTGTAGATGAATTCACTAGAATGACATGGGTATCCCTGATAAAGTTCAAACATGAGGTGTTTGCTGAATTTAAGAAATTCAGAGTGAAGGTTCAAAATCAGAGTGGTCAGACTCTGAAGATTCTTAGAACAGATGGTGGTGGTGAGTATAACTCCAATGAGTTCAAAACTTTCTGTGAGGAGAATGGAATTGAGCATGAGGTTACTGCTCCTTATACTCCTCAACACAATGGTCTTGCTGAAAGAAGAAATCGCACTTTGCTTGATATGGTGAGAATCATGCTGAAAGAGAAGAAGCTTCCTCATAATTTATGGGGTGAAGCTGTTGCAACTGCATGTTATGTGCTCAACAGATGTCCAACGAAGAAACTGAAGGAAATAGTTCCTATTCAGAAGTGGACTGGAGATAAACAAAGTGTTAGTCATCTAAAGGTGTTTGGTTCTGTTTGTTACAAACATGTCCCAGAAGCCAGAAGACAGAAACTTGATGATAGAAGCAAAGTAATGTTATTGGTGGGGTACCACAGTACAGGTGCGTACAAACTCTATTGTCCAGAGACTAATAGAATTGAATTCAGCAGAGATGTCATTGTGAATGAATTAGAAACTTGGGATTGGAGCAAAACTCAATCCAATTCTGATGTGAGAATTCTTGAAGGAGATTCTGAAGGTTCAGAAGATGAAGTAAGTCAAAGTTCTGAAGGTTCAGACTCTGAAGGAGACTCTGAAGGTCAAGACCCTGAAGGAGCTTCTGAACACACTTCAGAATCACAAGCCTCTGAAGGTGAAACTTCTGAAGAAAGAACTTCTGAAGATAGCACTTCTGGAATCCCAACTTCTGAAGGAAATTCTGTGGAACAAGATTAGAGACCACAGAGAATCAGAAGCATCCCAAGAAGATTTGCAGAGTTTGATATGCTGCAAGACACTGAAGTAGACTCTGAGGGAGAAGTTATTCAGTGTGCAATGTTAGTAGACTCTGAACCCGTGAGTACAGAAGAGGCTCTTAAGCAGCAAGTCTGGTTGCAGGCCATGAAAGAAGAACTTGATGCTATAAAGAGAAACAAGACTTGGAAGCTGTCAGAACTTCCAAAAGGCAAGAAAGCCATCAGTGTCAGATGGGTTTTCAAGCAGAAGCTAAAGCCAGATGGATCAATTGGCAAACACAAAGCGAGGTTAGTAGCAAGAGGATTTCTGCAGAAACCTGGGCTAGATTATTCTGAAGTGTTTGCACCTGTAGCAAGACATGAAACAATTAGACTGGTAATCGCAATAGCTGCTAACAGGAATTGGCCTCTGATGCATTTAGATGTGAAATCTGCATTTTTGAACGGTCCATTACAAGAAGAGGTATATGTGTCACAACCTCCTGGCTTTGAGAAAAAGAATCAGGAAGGGATGGTGTATAGATTACATAAAGCCTTGTATGGATTGAAACAAGCACCCCGAGCCTGGAATATGAAGATTGATTCATTTTTCAAAAAGCATGGGTTTCAGAAATGTGAGTTGGAATATGGTGTTTATGTTCAGCACACTTCAGAAGGCAATATGATTCTGGTATGTTTGTATGTTGATGACATATTGCTGACAGGAAGTTATGAACAAGAGATAGCTAAGTTCAAGAAGGTTCTGATGAATGAGTTTGAGATGACAGATCTTGGAAAAATGAGTTACTTTCTAGGGATGGAATTTCTGTATTCTGAGAAAGGAATCATTTTACATCAGATGAAGTATGAACTTGAGCTTCTGAAGAGATTTAAGCTGGAGAATTGCAAAGTTGCTATCACACCTTCTGATACGAATCAGAAGCTGGACTCTGATTCTGATGGAGAGGATGTGGATGCTACAACCTTCAAACAGTTGGTTGGTTCTCTGAGGTATTTGTGTAATATCAGACCTGATATTTGCTATGCAGTTGGAATGGTTAGCAGATTTATGAGTAAACCAAAATGGTCCCATTACCAAGCTGCTGTCAGGATTCTAAGGTATATCAAGGGGACTCTGAAGCATAGAGTGCTATTCCCCTCTGAAAGAAAGACTGAATCAGAACTTCTGAGTTATTCAGATTCTGATTGGTGTGGAGACAGAGTTGATAGAAGAAGTACCTCTGGATACTTGTTTAAATTTCTGGGAGGTACTATTTCTTGGTGTTCCAAGAAGCAACCTGTTGTTGCTCTATCAACCTGTGAAGCTGAATATATTGCAGGCGCTCTGACTGCATGCCAAGCTGTGTGGATTCTGAATTTACTGCAGGATCTGAAGATCAAGGTAAATAAGCCTCTGAAGCTGATGATTGATAACAAGTCTGCAATCAATCTTGCCAAGAACCCAGTGCTGCATGGGAGAAGCAAGCATATTGAGACCAAGTATCACTTTCTGAGGAATCAGGTTCAGAATGGAGTGCTTGAAGTTGTGCACTGTAGCACCCAGAAGCAGCTGGCAGATGTGTTGACAAAAGCTATCAAGACTGATCAATTTCTTCGTTTGAGGGATGGAATTGGTGTTGTCTGTTTTGTGTAAATATAAATTAAGGGATGGTGTTAGAAGTAATTTATATTTTGAGGGTATTTTAGTATTTTGTTGTCTTTATGACCTAGTTTTTGTGTATAAATAGACTAGTAGTTGATGTCATTAAAAACATCTTTTATTCTTCACTTTTGTAGCCGTCATTGCAGAGCATTTAATAATATTCTCTTTTCTATTCATTTATCATCTTTGTGCACCAACATTAAAAAGTGAAATATTACTTATCAGATTGTACTCATTATTATATTTGTTACTTATTTAATGGGAAAAAATTGTAAAGGGTAGTTCTAAGAAGCACCTAAAAAATGGGAAAACATCTCCACAGTATAACAGATTCATGGACAAATAAAAACAAACAAAAGAAATAGTAGGAAAATGTTTAGGATTATTCTTACTATTCTAATTGAATAGCCTCAAACATCCCCATCATGATTTTACAAGAGACAAATATAAGGGTATGGTTATGTATTTAATTAAGTATCAAAAGTGAATTTTTCTATCCAACAAATCATCTAATTTGCACATGATATGTCGGTATTGATGTTAATAGTTTATTGATTTTATTTGGTGTTTGATGTATGCTATCTATTATCCATGCCATGTTTCCAAACCTCACTTATTAAGAACTATAAAAGTGTTGAATACTTATAATTGATTATTATCAATTTTGTGCAAGAAATTGCAAAGAACTTGCAAGAGTATTATTATTATTTTCTTGTCCTACAAGCTTTATACAATGGATCATATAGCTAATTTTGTTTATTGATATTATTATTATTATTATTATTATTATTATTATTATTATTATTTCTCCTACAATGGATCACTCATTACATGTTGAATGAACTTCTAATATTGGGCAAGTTAGATTACTTGAACTTGAGAAAATCTTACATAGGTACGACTATTTAGGCACACTCATATAAATTAATAAAATTAAAAAAAAAATTGTCACATCAATTTATATCACTTCAACTCATTTTTCTTTAATGTTTTTCACTTCTTGTAAGTGTGCCTAATATTTATTATTTATATTTGTGCTATATAAGTATTTTCCTGAACTTGATTATATAGCTAAGGGACCGGGATGAACAGTTGATATGTCAAGTCAATAATGACATTTGATAAATATGTGTTTGTAGCAACCATGCCTTGTTTACTTACAAACAAGATAAATATGGGTTTGATAGCAACTATGCCTTCTTTACTTGCAAACAAACAAACTGGTCAAACCATCGCAAATATATACATGTTGCGAATATTTAAACGGATCATATTCGAGAGTAGACACAATAATATATATGATTAAATAGTGTTTATTCTACGTAATTTCAGTTTACTTATATGTTAAAAAAAAAACAAAGCGATTTTCCATTGTAATATAATGGAGAGATTCTTCGATTTTAAACCTCACGGTTACGTGTGTACATGAGCCGGATTGAGTTGAGTTTAGGCAAAACTAAAACCCGAGTCAAATAGGGTACTCCGGATTTGATTGAACAAAATAACCACCCAATTTAGTATTGAGCTGGGTTGGATAAACTTACTCATTTCTGGGTTGGGTTTGTTGGTTTACTTACACAGCTTTTTTATTTTCTTAAAAAATAGTGTAACATATTTTAACTACTTTAACTACTTTTTTAGCATCATAAAATGATAATATCATCACAATTTTTTTTCTTCATAAAAATAACTTATTTATACTATTTTCAAATAAGGATATTTTTTAGCACCACTACTTTTAAACGACAAAAAGAAGTTGAAGAATGGAGCCTCAAATTAGATAGAAAATTCGTTAAAACTTGATATACGAAGGAGTAATTGTTTGCCGTTCGGAATAAATGAGCATACAACTTATTTTGAAAATTTGAATATTGAACTTGTGACTTTTCTCTTTTAATGATGTGAAATCTTTAATAATAATATGAAAATTATTTTAAAAAATCTTAGCGCTACTAATTTAGTGGGTCGGTGGTTTTTTGGGTTTGAGTTCGTCATCGCCCAAAACACAATTTTTTAATGGATTTTTCATATTGAAACCCATATCCACCCAATAACCCGGCTACAACCCACTTTTTTGAGTTGGATTGGGTGAGTTTTACCGGATCGATTGAGTTTGCCCAACCCATATACACCCCTTCACGGTACAGGGAGACAACTGACTATACCAAATTGATGATGTATTAATAAGCTAGTTAATATTTTAATTTCCTTTTGATTAATTTTTAACTTCACATGGAGTTGTTTTAAAAAAAACTTTGAAAACCAAATTCTAATGACAAAACTTTTTTTTCCCTAAAGTGAGAAATTCTTCTCTTTAGCGATCAAAAAATATAATCTTCAACGTATATATACCCATAAACGTTCCTGCTCCCACCATTCATATCCAAATTTTTACCCTCTAAAACGTCTCAAATATAACAGTCCAGAACAAATATTTAAATGACAAATCAAAATAATTAGAAATAATAGACTAATTATTTTGTTTTAAATTATGATAAATCATAAATTATGAAAAATAGATTTAAGATAAAATCAAAAAGATAAAAAGAGAAAAATAAAAAAGATAAGTTATATGCCCATTGTAACGGGCGATATAGCCCAGGCCCATCTGATCACAACCCAATCTCCCTCAACCCGTCTTGACCCGCTTAGAGGATCCGATCCACCCCAGTTCGTTTACCACTCTTCCCTACACGTGGGGATTATGAGTCACCCACGATCTATCCCCATCTTTTTGAGAGAGGATCCTCTCCATTACTTGAGGGATGAAGTACAATCATAGCCTTTGATTCAAAAATAAAAAATTAAGAAATATGAAAAAATTGAGTTTCAAGGGTTCAGATTTCCACTTTTCTCTCTCCAGTGGAATTTAAACATGAGGAAATCCTTTCTCCCATCTTTTTAGCTCAAACATATGGAACATGTGCCTTGATGACAGTTATGAAAATTGGCGCCAATATACCCCATTATGCCCTTAAACCCAGATCATGGAATCGTGGGTGGTGAGAAAAATACCCTATCCCTCTAGCTCTATAAATACAGACCCCAAAAAAGCATTTGAGAGGCAGACAACTAATTGGCATTACAAGCATAATTCAGAAAGAGCAATACCCAATATACATCCCTAAAAGTTTCGTCAGGAACACCCATAAACTATTTAAAATAATATTTGAAAATAAACTATAAACTAGTGAAATACACTATAAGCTCATAGTGATATGAATATTTCAATGATGTTTTTTTTTATTAATTTATCGGGTCTTCTGGCAAAAAAAAAAAAAAATCTTTCTAAATTGTTTTCTAACTTCACCCTACAATTATATTTTTCTCTGCTATTAATATGTCTTTTGAAATAATTTTTTCTATTTTATGTTTTTTTGAAAATATAAATTTAGAATTTTTTTTTGTATTTTAAATTTCTTTTTACACCTTCTTAAAAAATCTTGTTATTTGTGGCGGTTCCACAAATCTTAATTTAATTTATTTATTTTGGGCGGTCCAAACCATTACAAAATGGTGATATTTTTTTGTAAATGTTATAATTTGTATTTTTAAATCTGAGTATTTTGTGCCAAATTGAACCGTCACAAAATGGTGAAAAAATAAAATCTAGTACATGTTTTTCTTGACAAAAATACAATAATGTATAGAACTGTTTCTTTATATTACTCACAACATGAAATTCAAGACATACAAAAATTATAAAAAAAAAAAAAACTTTGTTGTTGACATGTTGTATAATTGTTAGAAAAATGTTGTTTGAATAACATTTTTTATTTATGATTGTATGGACCCTACAAATATCATTGCTTAGTAAAAAAAATTAGAGATTTGCTTTTCATGCCAACCAAAATATCTCACGTACTCTCTGAAATTATCAATTTAATCCTTCGCTTTTTAGGATGCGAGCAATGTTCGCATTTTAAGTAGCGAGTAATAATATTTTTATCTCAAACTCAACGTCTGTGCCTCCCTAGATAAAAATTATCATGAAAAAAATAAAGTTTGTTTTCTAAAAAGCGAACTGAGTTCGTAATTTGCATCCTAGAAAGCAAACTATGTTCGTATTTTGCATTCTAGAAATTGAACTCTCTTCACTACTAGAAAAACAGCATTTAGCCACCGAATTAGCATCCGATTTTGATGAAAATCGGTCGCTAAATGCGTTAGCGACCGAAATGGCAACCGATGAAAATCAGTAGCAAATACCTTGGTCGCTGATCTGTTGTGACCAAATTAGCAACCGATTTGCTAGAGACCAAATGAGCAACCGAATTCAGAGACCAAAATAGCAACTAACTTAGCGACTGAATTAGCAACCAATTTAGAAACTGACTTTGCGACACATATTTCGACGCTATAGCGACTGATTTTGTGACATCGTATGTTGAATTCAGTCTCTATTTCGGTCTCTATTAACGACTGATTTAGTGACCAATTTTAGCAACCAAATTTGTTTAATTTTTTAAATAAATCAGTCGCTAATTCGGTCACTAATTTCAATTTTTTTAAATAAAAAAAATTGTAGCCCTATATATATATAACAAAACACATTAATATATTAAATTCTAATTACAAAAGCTTTGTTTAATCAAAGATTTTATAAATATAAATTACAATAAAAACAGAGTAAATCAGGAATTACACAATTGGTAACATAGTAATGGTCAATACATACTGACAGTGTAAGAGCAACAACTAGTCTTATTAAATAGAATTGTTTTCTTTTCTCCAACTAAGCAACATCTAGTCTTATTAGATGGTGTAACACTGTAAAGCTTTATCCTCATCTCCATTTTAATGATTCATCCTCAACTCCAAAAATCACATCCTTTTGAAAAGATCACCCTCCTAAAACATGATGTGTGCCATACTCCAAAGAGCCTAGAATTAGAGCATGAGATAAAACACTTAAAATTAAAACATTCATAATTAATACACAACTTTAAAAATATGAAACATCTAAAATACCTTATTTGAGTTTGAAAATAACTTAATCCTGGTGTGTAGTTTCTTCAGGTTGACAGTTTAGACTACCATCCAACACAAAAATCATTACTTGCTGGTTATACATATTAGTGCTTTATGAAAAATTACGAAACAAAAAGACACAACAGTAATAATATTAAATTAAAGGGAAATAAGATTTAGCATTGTTTAACCTTTGACACTCTGTTTTCACAAACACTAAATATGTTCAAGCAATGTAAGAAAACCCCTCTTAACAAAGAATGAACACATTTTATACGTAATGGTCTCTATGAAACTGACATAACACTAACCTAATAATATAAGAAGCATGAAACTCAAAATTGACATATTTGATACTACATATGAATTTGCACGAATAAAACCAGAAGCAAAAGATGATTCATAAATAATAGTCCTTACCTTCTTCATTCGAATAACAGCTCCAAGTTCACCTTTAATCACCATATATGTAGCGCCACCAATATATAATCCAGTTGGAGCAAGCGTTCCAAGCTCAACAATCCTCACAATTTCACCTTTGAAGAGCTGGTCTTTTTAGATGTGAGAAGCATAGATTGGTCAAGTGAGTATGATACTATTGGCTTTGGTTCACAATCTTCACAAAACCATATAACATCCTCAGTAAAAATCACAGGTCCATCTAACCAGTACCTTAAATAAAAAAGAACTTAAAAATGAAATTGCAACTTTATAAAATGAAAACTTACTATTTAATAAAACATTGGGAGAAAAAATCATATTCAAATTGAAGTCAACAATGACTCACTCTTTAGCTCTTGCAACTGAATCCTGCAAAGGTAATTGAATTTCACACTGAATTCGACACCAAAATTGCAAGAATGAGATAAAAGTATAACAATAACCTCAGTAGCTTCAAATTCTTTGATTTGTAGATAAATAAAAGAAAACTAAAAAGAGCAACTCAATTCTCCCATTAAGTTAACAGACTACCTTCTTAAACATAAATTTAACCACTAATCTAATGCTCTCCCAATATCAATAGCTCTCTTCATTACATAAACCATTTAATAAAATCAACCATTTCATTAGTGATAATATAATAAATAACATACTACTATTAGTGTTCATGTGTCACTTTCACAACAGCATATGGCATGGTTCCATTGTAACATTTTAAGTTTAATAAGCCCGGAAGACCATCCCTAACATTGTAACCTTAAAACAACAATGTATTATGTATAGATATATTAAACTCTGCTTTACAAGAAACCAATCAAGCATACAAAGTTTCTTGCATATTTTCCAATTTTCAAATTTTAATCTAACTATATACAGTTCCAAAACCATTAGCATCTGCATCTATGTTACCAGCTATTTTACGCAAAATAACGAAGAAAAAAAATACAAAAGTTAAGTACATATGTATGCAGAGGCAGGAGTCCATAAAACAACAAAATTACCTTCGAAACAAAATCAGCCTCGGCCCAATGTATCCCACCATTCCTTCCTCTCCCACTGTCGGCACAGCCATCGACATGTAGGCTGACCCTAGTCCATCTCCTTATCTCCAAAATCCCATCCACCACTGTATAACACGGCGCAAGCCTTCATCCATGTAACATTATGCAATATTTTTCTATGCATTATAACATTAATTAATGAATAGGATCTACCTAGTTAATTAGTTGAAGGCACATATATAGTCCAAAAACAGGAATAATATGATTGTGATATAAACCAATTGAAAACTAGTATTAATGTAGGATTAGAAAAATATTCACAACCACTTTGCAGCATCAAAAGCAATGTTGTTTCATCTAAATCCATCCCTACAAGTTTCAGCTGAACCTTAATTCCCAATAATGGCCTTTGCAGCACCAAAATCAATGGTGTTCTTTATTTTCTTACTATTAAGCTTGATTATTCCATATAAATCCTCATTGACTTTTAATTTCACTAGTTTCGATCCGAATGATGACAGAAGCATAATCTTACTTACAATAAATCAATAGGGTAAGTTCATGAATGAAAGTATTAGTAGAGCCTCATATTACCAACCTATCTACCTTTGGAATAAAATTACACAAACAATCTTCCAAATTTCACATCCCATTTCACTTTTACTACTATAAATTCACTACATTCTAACCAAAACGTAGGTATTTATCTCATGGATACCGAGCAAAACATCAACCGCAAAAGTAAAACTACCTTCACAAAACCTAATCACCTTAAAATTGGTGAAGAGATGGAATTCAAATAATAATGAAAAATCACAAGTAACTGTTTAGAATCGAAAACTCTTACCACCACCACCACCATGGATAGGTTAGTGAAGCAAAGTTCAAGGAAGTGGAGTTTCACTTTCAGAAGAACCGAAACAGATAACTAAACACACAAAGACAATTTAGTTAATAATTGAAACGAGACACACCTAGTAACATAAATCAAGAAATTAAGACAATCATTGCAATTTCATAGAATTAAAGGCAAACATAGACTGCAAAATTTTAGAATCTTCAATGAACAGGCAACCACAAAATACCAGTGGCAGAGTATTAATAAATCATAAACGAGGTCTAATAATTATAATAATGATCCAAAAAAAAAATAGCAACAGAAATTGAAATCTCAAAACAAACAAATAAAAGTTAGGGTCTAAAGATTACATACATATGAATGAGTAGTCTCCTTTGCAGCAAAGGGAAGTGTTTGATTTTTCAAGTTTCATTGAAGGAGTTCAATTTCTGGGCAGTGGGGTGTTCAATTTTCTGAGTTTGCAGTGAAGGGATTCGATTTTGAGCGGTGAAGGCGTTGGGTTCCGAGTTTGCAGTGACTAGGGAAGGAATAAGTAAAAATAGCTCATTGATTCCTAAACCTAAACGTTGAAATCGTAAACATTAGATACAAAAACACAAATTGAATCGCTTCATATTTAGAGCATTACCTCAACTTGAATCTATTGAATCTTCACAACATGCAATTTTGAACAAATTTCAGCTGTGAACGATTCCGATTGCGTTGTAATGACGAACAATGAACCGCGACTTCGAACGATTTGTCAGTGAGATTTGAGGAACGGTTGATTGAAAGCTTTGGGGAACGATCGAGAGAAATTTGAGAGTGATGGAGATCGATTTGAGAGTGAGAGTAATCTGAGCGTGAGTTAAAAAGCTCAGTGTTATTCCTGTTTTTGATTTTTGATAATAATAATAATAATAATAGTAATAGTTAATGATAACAACAAAATATATAAAATAATTCAACAAACTATAAAAAACTCAACTAAATTTTAGTAAAGAAAAATAGTAATAATATTTGATTACTTTTTTTTAGTGATTTGTACAAAAAAAAACTAACATTTGCGTCGAATTTTTTATCACTATTTATCGGTCTCCAATTCAGTCTCTATAGTGACTGATTTAACGACCGAAATGATTTGGATTTGACCTTAAAATATCAGTCTCTAATTCGGTCTCTATAGCAACTAGAATATTGGTTGTTAATTATTGGTCTCTAATTCGGTCTCTATAATTATGTAGCAACCGATATAGCGACCAATTTTTTTTTAAGTTTATGTTCAAAATATCGGTTTCTAAATCGGTCTCTATAGTGACCAAAATTTTTCAGTCTCTAAATCGGTTGCTAAAAGCAAGTTTTCTAGTAGTGCTTTTTTATGATTTTTTTCATCTAGGTGGTGCAGACGTTGGGTTTGAGTTAAAAATATGTCACTCGCTACTTAAAGTTCGAACTAAAACACAGTTCGCTATTTAGAGTGCGATCAGTTTGCACTTTAACTATTGAACCTTATAAAAATTTGGCCACTCCAATACCATATTTTAATAATTGTCCATGGGAGTGGTTATGACAGTATCGATCAATAACAGAAACACACACCGTATAATTCTATAAATTAAAATCTCTTTTTTTATTTTTTAATCACTCGCTCATACAATATTCCATTCGAAATATTTTCTTAGAGATGAATGAAGGGTTCACACTTGAACTTGCAAACTATGCTTCAATTAAAATTATTTCATGGGAGATTGGAGAAGGTTGAAGAGGACAAAAAGAATGCATTTTTATAAGACTAGCATCCTAGAAAGCAAACTCTTTTTTTTTTTTCTTCCCAATTTTTACTATTTACAAACTAGCATTCTAAATAGCTAAAAATAAATTTGAAATGTCAGAGTGCGTGGGAAATTCAAGGAAGCCAAAAGTAAATTTCAAAAAATTATATACATCTGTAGTCGTTTAGGCAGCCACAAATATTTGTAATTGGGCTATATGTGGTTGCCGTAGTAGTCAGTTTTTTGCCTCCACAAACCCTTCAATTAATCATCTTTGAATTATGGTTAGCGAAAATTATATCATCAAGATACTGGCACAACATCTTCAAGCTCAATAATTTTGATATATGCGTGCGACATCTTTAAAAATTATTCTACACAAAATTAGAATCAATCTTCTTATATTATGCTCAAAGCACCTGCTTCAAACCATATAATATTTTTTTTCAATCTTTTCTTGCTCTAACTACATATTATATAAGCACCTGCTTCAACGTATTCCCTTTAAAGCTGTTGTGGCAAAAGTTGACATAGTTAAGTTTCACATTGCTTAGAAAAGTGGAGGTTGAACAATTTAAAAGAAGATGACTCATTAATCTAACGTCTTAAGGTTTTGAGTTAAAGTGTAATGTCAAACTCACTTGTATAGTCGTTCTTAAGTTCAATGTGAATGATCTCTCAGCTGAAGTCTTCCTGACAATGGTGTATAGTCCTTCTTAAGCAAGGACCGGGCCGACACTTATTGAGGCCTAAATCAAACATCAAAGAAAGTTATTGACAAAAAAGTTTAGGCTTTTTTTATTATTAATAATAATAATAATCATATTTTATTGTAATTTTATTTAGATTTTATCTTTATTATTTTTTGGGATATAAAATATTTAAATTAAGCATGTTAAAGGGTGCGACCCTAGCATTATTTTGGGTGTATATTATTATATTTGTGAGGCTTTTTACTTGTTGTACTTAAATTTTTTTTATTGTTTTGTGGCTCTTATAATACATGAAAAAAATAATATTTTATTTTTCAGATGCTTTTTAACATATGTAAATTTTATTTTTTGAAGCCCAAAACCCTAATCTTAGTGGCTTTGGCCTTATGCCGGTCCTATCTTAAGCTCAATGTGGATAATTCTCCGGCTACCCTCTTGTGGTCCAATAAAAGCAACCAATTTCACCATTATGTTTGCACTTTATTTTGTATACCCACTTCACTCCTATTGACTTCATTTGTATTTGTAATTCTGCCAGCTCCAACATTTTATTCTTATGAATTGTACATATTTCTTCATCCATAACTTTTCTCCAGTTTTCATCACTTAAGACTTCTTCAAAAGTAATTGATTCATGCTCTCCAAAAAAATGTAAAATTAATAATCTAAAACCATGCAATTATGAAAAAGGAATAAAAATGTGCCACTAAGCAAACATTTTAAAGCTCAATTAGATATAGCAATCTATGTTGTAGAAACTGTACATTCAATTTCAAATAATCCTCATAATATATGTATAGTGATGCTTAGGATAGCTACATGACCAATACAAACATTATTTATGCAATATATAAGACAAAAAGAGCATATACTAACTATGTCACTAGAAACTTGACATGGTATAAAAAGTCCACCGTGCATGCTTCTTCACACAGTCTAAGATACAAAAATTACATAACAAAACCTGCAAAGGAGGGAGAATAAAGAGTCAATAATTAGAGAAACCGACAAATATAATTTTGTTATTTTAATTTAGATTATATTTTTTCTAGATTTCTGTGAAGTGTTTGGTAGTTGGAATTGGAACAAATTAATCAAAGCTAGATTCATTTAATTGTGCCAACTACTATTCATGTTTTTCCAGATGTTAAAAGCAATATGCTTCAAGAATTTAAGTTATATTGTATTTTTAGTATTTTATGTTTATTTTAGGTTTTAATTTAGTTTATAAGTTTCAAAAATTTCAAATTAGACCATAAATTGTTAAATTTGATAATGGAGATAATATAAATATGGAGAGTAAAATTTTGTTTATATATGTGTTTTGCTCTCATTGATTATTAAAATCACATGATCGTCAATCCAAATATCAAATTAAGATTTGACAATTCACGTATCCTGTAAAACCCAAGATTTCTTTGTATAGTTAGTTTAAGGAACATTAGGGTTTCGATGTGTTCGTGTGATGAAACATCGTGTAATTATTAGGTTTTGCTGTAATCGAGTCTGTTTTGTGCTCGTGCACTGTAAGTGCACATACTTTCGACTTGTGATCCTGTTTCTTGTATAAGAAGTTATTTGTGGTTTCAGAATAACGAGTTTTGAATTATTCTTGTTTTTGGAAAAACGAGTAGGATTTTACCCGCGGATGGAAAATCTTACTGCGTCTGTTTTAAGTGAGGTTTCGGATGGGAGTTTTATATATCTGCGCGAGTTAGGATATATTCTGAGAATAATTTTCTAAGGTATGGAAGAAAATTACAGTCGCGGAAAAAGATTCGGCGATAAGTTTTGGAAATGTTAAACGTTAGATGTTCTTTCCGTAGGTTTTATGTTTTTATGGTTTACGTTCGTCGCGTCGCGCGAGAGCTGAGTACGAGACTTGTTATGGATGAGTTGATGATATCTTGTGACTTTCTCATGAAGTAAATTGATCCAAAGGCTAGGGTTTAAGCTTGGACTTTTGACTTTGATCCAATGGCCATGAGGTAGCAAGAGGCTATGTAATAGTAAGGAGGTTTAGTGACTTGGTCACTTAGAAACATCACAAAACATCTCCATTCTTTCTCTCTTTCACGTGGAACTCCATTTCTTAACCTTAACCTTCACAAATTTTCCTTTCTTCACCATTTCACTCCATTTCAAGCTTGGAAGCTTTGAGGAAAATTGTAGAGAATCACTTTCTAAAGGTAACCCTCTCTTCTCATCTCCTAGGTTGGTAGACTTTTAAAAGTTTAGGAATTTTTGAGTTTATGTTCATGAGATGAAAATGATAGGAATTGATTCTTGTTTCATGAATGTTGTTCATGAGAGTTTAGGAAGCATGCTAGGCTTTGTTGTTTTTGTTTTCCATGAGTTGGTGAAAAATCTCATGAGAAAAGTTAGGGTTTTGAGTTGGTTATGTATTGATCAATAACATGTGGTTAAGTTGTAAGGTTTTGAAAAGAAACGTTGTCTTTGAACCTTTGGGCAAAAGGGAAATGCGTTGTATGGTTTTGTTTTAGAAAATCCGATGAAAAATATTTTGTGGTTTATGAAAATATTTCCTAAGAGTTTTTGGGTAGTGTTTTGGGGTCAAAGTGGTTTAAAACTAGTGTGACATGTGGTGTCGCTTATTACTTGAAAACATGTTTGAAAATGATTACCGGACGGTTAAGGCCCGTAATAAAAACTTGTGCTTGGATTTGGTTTTGATTTTGGAAATGAAAATCAAATAACTTGCACTCGAAGCAACCAACAAGCTTTCGGAAAATGAATTGCTTGCTTATGAAAAGAGTTTGCTTTTGTGCCTTGAAAAGATGTTGGGAACTAATAGAATCAAATTAGGCTTGGGTGGAAAAAGGTGGTGTGAGTTGCTGTCTTTTGCTGTCCTGACAGTTGAAACTCGCTGAGCGAGTGGTTACTCGCCAGGGCGAGTGTCACAGGTCATGACAACACGCCAGGGCGAGCTCCAGAGCGAGTAAGACCAGTACTCACTGCCTTCACTCGCCATCAACTCGCCAGGGCGAGCTCTGAGAGTTGAAATTTTAGATTATGATTTCTAAACTTGGTTTTTAGCTTTCTAATCCCTTTTTGATAATTTATGGAAGTGGTTGGGATTGGAAACGAGTTTTTCGGGTACTCGGAAAGTACGTAACTTATAACGCAAGAAAACGGCCATTTTGCATTTCAAATTATTTAAGACTTTTGACAATTGTTTTGGGTCCTAAAAATAGTACATATAACTCATGGGGGTTGATCAAATACGATAGTTTTTGGTATGGTATCCGAAAGAAGGATTTTTCCTTAGGAACCTTTAGGTTTTTGGGGTTTTTGGTTTAGTTTCAATACTATTGGTTGGAGAACAATGTATTGATGGTATACTTTGCTTGTTTTAGGAAGCAAGTAAGTGTTGTGTGATCGTGTGATAGTTGAGTGCTTGACGAGGTAAGGGCTCCACTTTATTTCCGTCTTTTAAAATGGTTACGACATGCTTTGTTTTGCTGTTTATGCAATTGCTGTGTGCTTGGCATGTTTGTACTTATGTATTCTCGTTGATGAGAACGTGGTTATAAATACGTGTGCAATTTACATATGATTAGGAAAATGTATGTAGGTTGTGATGGTTTGTGCATAGGCTTTAGGCTATGTGATTGTTTGCATGAGCATATATGAATGCGTGCGTCGGATAGGACTACGCGGGGATTTTGTCTGTGTGACTATCCTGTATATGCCAAAGAGAATATATGACATGCATTTCATAGTTGCGTGCCTAGGTGTATGTCTGTGTGACTTTGCCTACGTACCGGGCGTTTGACTGTGTGGCTTCGCCAAATCCTTCTGGATTTATATTGAGTTGGTGTTTGTCTGTGTGACTTCGCCTGGTGTTTGTCTGTGTGACTTCACCTGCCTTGTGTGGCATTTTTAGTGCGGGTACGTATATTTCTGTGTGGCTTTGCCTACCCCACGACTCTTCGAGGAGAGGTTAATTTTCCGGAAAATCATGCATGTGACGAACCCGTAATCGGTTGTCACACCCATTGTAGAAGTCTGCATTAGGATTGGTGATTTATTTATATAAACCCGTTGGTGGGAATTACTTTTGAGATTAAGAGCTTTTTCTTGTGCTTCGTGGAATTATTGTTATGTGTACAATCTTTCGCACCGGTTATATATATATACATACCCTATATTTTGTGGTGACCCTTTCTTTCATTTGCGGGCTCATCCCACCCAGATGATGGGTTAGGTCGTGGTGACGACGGTGGCTGTTCCAGGCCCCAGTGAGCGGTTGGAGCTTTAGCTTAGAGTAGTTAGACTATGCGCCGGTGTGGGTTGTGCACCGTGCTTTTTGGTTAGCATAGGATTCCTAACTTGTTTTGATACTTAGACTTGGATTGTAATTATTCAGGAATACACTTTGCTTGTCGAAGCACCTTTTGGTAATGAGTTCTTTTGTATATTTGAATGCCGGCTCATTTAAAATCTTTTATGCGTAACTCTGATTGTGTAAAAAAAAAAAAAAAAAAAAAAAAAAAAATATAGTGCCTTTTCTGGCCTTTGAAAAACGGGTTGTTACATATCCACTTTATATTCGAAATCTAATTTATCTAAGAAAAAAGAATTGAAACATGGTTATGGACTGTCTTATCTCAACTTGATATTTATATGCGTTGTGCATGTTTGTAACCACAGAAAATTTGACAAAATTATGGTGGAACTGAGATTTTATTGAAGTTCCAAAAAGTAAATTTTAACAAAATTACAGTAATATAAGATAATTATGCCAAATTCACCGTCAATCAAAAGGTCGAGCTCCAACATATGATATAAGAAACAAAATTTAAAATATGTTCAAAATTCAAATCATGTACCTCCAAGATGGTTAATAATATCCTTGCAGAATATCACATTTTTTCTACTAAATATTTTGACTGATAAGAGAGAGAGAGATTAACAAAAGCTTCATCTAATCAATTCCATAAAACGTTGATAGGATTGAAGCCTCTGCAACTTCATCTGATTATTAAATTTCTTAATAAAAGCTTCAGCCCTTTTATTCAATTCCTCAGGACTCATTGATTTTTCTCTCTTCAATGAAGCTCTGTCATTGAAAGTTTCAGACTTTTTCAATTCCCTTTGAGCCCAAGCAACAGGGTCATCATCATCATCATCACCATAACCACCAAAACCACCATTGTTATGAAATGGCTCTGCTTTCACAATCCTTGCAGTCCAAGTTTCACTTTTCTTTAGATGTGGTTTCATTGTTTTCTCTTGTCCTTCCATTATAGCTTTCCATGTTGCTTCTAAACTGTCATCATCGCCGGAATCCGGCAAGGTATAATCGTTTCTGCATTTTTCTGATGATGGGTCAGTGATGATGAATTTGTTGCAGAACAATTCAGAGTCTTTAAGTTCTTCTACAACATCTTCAACCTCTTCGTGTTTATTATTGGTTTGCTTTTTTAGCTCAATTGGGTTGGTGGTAGATTCTAAAATGGTGGTTGTTGTTGTTGTGTGTTTGGGATCAGAAAAGCTTGAAGAAGCTGCAATGGTGATGATGATGAAGTTAACAATGATGTAAAGAAAAGGAATTGTTAACCATTTTCTTATTGAGAACCAAAGTTGAGGAAGAGTTGATAGAACAAGATCAAATGTGTATGGGATTATTGCAACTTTCAACAAAACAAGAATTGAGATAATCCCAATTGACATGAGCACAAATTTTGCAATCCATATAGTAGTTGATTCCATTCTGTTTGGTTTTAGAGAAAGATCCAATTTTTATGATCAAGAAATTAAGGTGTTTAGAGCGGAGGGATTTATGGTTTATCAACAAGTATCAAGAGAAGGGAAGGCTTTAGAAAAGTGTTGCTGCAGATTTCGAAGACCGGAATTTTAGGTTGAGTCGCATACTAGGTCGTTTCGTTCTGTTGAAGTTTGAGTATAAGTATCAATTAAGGAAGTTTGCTTATATAAGAGAGAATGAGAAACTTGTGAAGATAAGAGGGTTTATTGATGAATATATCAAATTAGTAAGGATCAATGAATGTGAAATAGAAAGAGGGCTTTTCTTTTGAGAGAGAGGTTTCAAGTTTCCCTATGTTATTATGATCATATAGAGCCAACAAAAATTCCATAAATATTGGGGACCACATGAGTCATGAAGAGGCCTTATTTAATTTAAAATTAAAAATATTTTTTGTATAACACGAGAGAAATGGTAGAATCTTAACCATTGAATAAAATTTATTTTAAGTTTTAAGTTGATCATTTATATTTTAGAAGTTTCAATTTAATCCCTTATGTTAATGATGTCAACATAAGTTTGTCATTTTTATTAAATTTTGAGTTAATTTCTTCTAATTTTTTTGTTAAATTTTAAGTTAATTTTGTTTAAAACTTTCACGTGACACCCTCCTAAGTGTTGTCCAAGTATACAAATTTGTTAGTTACATGGACAATTTAAATCGAAATTTGACTAAAAGGACCAACTTAAAAAATTTTAAACTTAAATGACAAGATTAATAAAATCTCATCTTAATATTGTATCAACAATGAATTCTAAGACCAAACTCTAGGTTGCAATTGGTAAAGGGAATGTTTTCTTTTTGCTTTACAGCACTAAAGAGAATGTTAAAAAAGTGAAAATATTAATATAACTATATTTTCATCTCAAAAAAAAAAAACTATATTTAAATAAAAGGGGCAGGTGATGCCACCATGAGATAGGCTCCACAATACAATAGTTTAAGCATTTCAAGTACTTCCATAAACATTGCTCCCTAATCTTCAATCTATGACAAAAAAGAAAGAGTATATAGATAGATCCAGAAAGATTTTTACTAAATAAATTAATTTGGGATTTCTTATGAAAGTCAAACATGCTTTTTTTGACAAAAGTCTTAAATCTGGATTTGAATGGATATGATCCAATTAGTTAATTAACTATTGATTAGTTAAGTTGTGACTTGTGAGCATGGTTTAACTTTTATATTTATAGAATCCTAATACCTAGCCAATATTGGAGGGTAAATTAAGTAAGTTATCTGAAAAATTTATAAGGTAGATGTGTTGCGCGACGGTAAGCACAATTTGCGGAGGTGATAATAATGCTAACTTTTGGCACCACTAAACTAAAGCTCATAAAGTAATATATATAAGATCTTCAATCATATTTTTTTGGTAAATAGTTTGATACCCCTGTAATGTGGGGCGAATTTTGTTTTTTTCTTTTGTAATTTTTTTTCTTTTGATTCGCCTCTTGTAAAGTAATTTTTTTTTTCCCCTTGGGTGCAAGAAATTTGAACTTTTTATATTGGTTGAACAGATTAACCGTTTTAAAAAACAACACTTTTTAAATCGGTTTGAACAAAACAACCGATTTAGAAAGTGCACCTAAGGGGCGAGTCCAAAAAACTCAACATTGTAAGGGACGAGTCAAAAGAAGAAAAAAAAATTAAGGGGGGAAAAGCAAAACTCGCCCACATTAACATATTTACCCTATTTTTTTTTTAACAATTTTACTTAGTTTCCTACCCAATTATTAAGAGTGTGCTTGGTTGGGAGAAGAAAGTGAGAAGAGAGAAATAGGTGAGAGAGAGAGAGAAGAGAGAAAGATGTGAGAATTAGAGTAGATTTAATGTGTTGATTGGTATAAGAGAAAAATGAGAGAAATTGAGAAGAGAGAAGTGTTGATTGTTTTTGAAAGTACAAAATTGCCCTTGTATGTAATAAAACTTATGAAATGGTGATAAGGGCAGAAATGGAAATTAGCAAAAAAGTAGCATAGTTAACTCATTTCTCTGCTGTTTCTCGTCACAAGTGGAGAGAAAGGTAATCAGCGTGGGTCCCACGTGTTTTTAGTCTCTCTCCTCTAATTCTTTGCTATTCCAAGCAAAAGAAATCACCAATCTCTCTTCTATTTCTCTCTCTTGTCAATCTCTCTTTCATATTTCTCTGATTTCAAGCAAGCCATAAGTGATTCTTATAACGCAAAAATATATCCCTGCGTAATAAATTTTTGTCCTTCTGCTTTTTAGTTTTAATCTAAATTTTTGTTTCTTTTAAGAAATTAATGAACAATTAATTAGTGATGATATCTTATCATTTAGTACACCTTTACAAAAATTAAAGCATTAGTAATTAATATGCACTTCAACAGGTCAATGTCCGTTCGAAAAAAACAGGTCAATGTGTACTTCGTAATTACATTATGGTCAGAAAGAAGGTTTCCACACACGTGTAGTGTGTACATTATTAAGCACCCCTGTCCATATATGTTACATTTAGAATTTGGTCAAAACAATTGGGCAAGAAAATTGACAAGCATAATTCATCACTATATGGTTACACATAGATTTGTATCTTGTTGCTACTATCTATCAAAAAATGTATTTTGTTGGTACTTGTTGTCATGGGCGTCACTTGTCTTACTGGGAACTCGTTTGAAAATCACACTAATAAATATTTGATGTGTGGAGCAAAAAACGACAATTAAAATCAAGCAGAATAGTACGTAATAATAATTGCAATCGAAAAAAATGATAAAAGAAAGAAGTGTTGGAATATTTGTTTACTCAGTTCGATCCAACAATGAGCTACTCTAGGAGAGAGAGCAGTTCTCGGTTCCACTAAATCAAATTAAAAGAGTAACTTTAGACAAAATTTCCAAAAAAGTTACAAGAATTAGTCTGCACTCTCGATTCTCAAATCAGTTGCGCTATGTAGCATCGCTGTCTGACTAATCATTAATCACAATTAGAATACTCATCAAGATATGTACTCTACCTTAAAGTTACAATCTTGTTGTACTAAGAAGATTACACAAGGTCAACTTGTTAAAGACTTCATAGGTATAGTGTATATTTAGAGACTTAGCTTGCCTTTTACTACTCATCCATTCTGGAATTGCAAATTTAGTTATCTCAAATTAAGAGAAAGGGCCAAAAGGGCCATAATTCATCCCAATGATTGAACTAGGTGTGATTAATTCAAAACTGCATTATTGTCATCTTGATTTGTTCACACAATGGTCTAGATACATATAACTATTTGATATACATATAAAATGGCATATAAGAAAAGAAAGTGCAACTATCTAGAGGGGTAAACATTTCAAAAGAAATTAATGGCTAGGTGAAGATCATGGCATGATGAAAAAGGCCACAAACCAAAGTTCTTTTTAGCTTTGACAGAAAAGGGTGTGCTATGATCATGCAAATAAAATGAGTAGGCATACCTCCTAAAGCATGCTTATAGATTTTCTGGCATTGTTCAATAAATATGTGCCAAATTTAGGGGCCCATCTTATATCAACCGACTTAAAAGACCTGGTATTGTTTGAAATTGAAACTGGTTGACTGTTATAATGTTGTTTGCCTGCACCCTTTTAAATCGGCCGTGCGTAATGACCGCTTTAATAAATTCTGGACAGAATGCAAAATGGAGTTTTTTCATGAACCATTGTGATTGTAAAAATATAACTTTTTATTATAAATTTTTTTTAAGAGTTGCATTGCTTCATGGACATTTTCTAAAGTCTCTATAAATATATTTGTGATCATTATAATTAGAACAACTTTCATATTCTCAAAAATATTGATCAATGTCACTTTTCTCATAAACTTTCAAAGATCATTTTTGTGAAACCTTGATTACATTTTCATATCCAAAAAGGTTTCTGAGCATTAAGTTATATTCATTTAAAAGTGATATTGATTTGATATAGCCATGCATTATTATTCTTCAACACTTGTTTGTAAATTCTCATCATAGTTTTGTTGAGAATTGTTGTTAAGATAGTGGTGTGTTATCTTGTGTTGTATGAGAATTTCACCATAGAGTTTGGTGAAGATTCTTGTTGTTAAAGATAGTGGGGTTGCTATCTTGTGTTGTATTAGGATTTTGTTAGGGAAGCCTTGGGGTAAGGTTGTCTTGTAACAAGAATTCTAATAGTGGAAAATCTCTCACGGGATGTGAGGGAACTGGAGTACCCTTAGGTTAGAAGGGGAACCAGTATAAATCTTTTGTGTCATTTTCTCTTTCCCTTCTCTCTTTTATTTTTCTACATATTGTTCATA
Organism: Trifolium repens; assembly: GCA_030408175.1. Taxonomy (NCBI): domain Eukaryota; kingdom Viridiplantae; phylum Streptophyta; class Magnoliopsida; order Fabales; family Fabaceae; genus Trifolium; species Trifolium repens. The sequence continues at coordinate 16,398,256 of CP125847.1, forward strand.
GTTTCATCATAATTTTCCGAAAAAATAAAAGAACCATAAACACTTCTAAAATAACCGAAAAAAACATAAGAACCTAATTCACCCATCTCTTAGGTTGCACTCTTAAACTTACGTAGGTTTTAAAAATTGGTTTATAGCAGGTGACTATTTTTGTTGATTGGACAAATATAAAAATGCTCAACATTTTTCAAATGATGAAGAATTTTTTCAATGATTTTTTAAAATTTCGATACAATTTCTCGAAGAAAAAAAATTACATTTGTGCGTGTCCAATAGAAAGACAATTGTTAAACTCTAATCCAAATCATTGTGAAGAGATAGCTTGTGATTAAAGCAACTGTAACTAATACGGTTAGTTACATAACTAACTTTACCGCCAAAACTAGTAGTTAGTTTAATAATAGAATAGTCCTTAGTAGCTTTGTATATAAGGAATCAGTTGTAACAAACTTTCATTCATTCAATCTATGAATCATTCTCTCATTTTCTCTACACTTTCTCTCTTCTTTCTTACACTTTGATATGGTATCTAGAGCCTTCCGTGCAATGCGTCGAGCTTTAGGTGGAAAAATGAAGTTTGAGTTCGTTGATGGAACCTTTCTTGTTGTTACTGATCCTTTCGATCCTTCTTACCGCGCATGGAACCGCTGCAATATGATTGTTCACTCCTGGATTATGAATTCCGTATCAGAATCGATTGGTCAATCTATTGTCTTCTTCGAAAATGCTTTGGATGTGTGGACAGATCTTAAAGAACGATTTTCTCAAGGCGATTTGGTAAGAATCTCTGAACTAATGCAAGAAATCTATAGTTTGCAACAAGATTCTAAGACTATAACAGAATTTTACTCTGAATTGAAAGTACTTCGGGAAGAATTAGAAGTGTACATGCATATCCCTCAATGTACTTGTAGATATAAGTGTTCTTGTGAAGCTATGAAATCTGCTCGAAAGAATCACTCGAATTTGTATGCAATTCGTTTCTTTACTGGTCTGAATGATAGTTTTGTCATGGTGAAGTCTCAAATTATGTTGCTTGATCCTTTACCACCTATGAACAAGATCTTTTCTATGGTTTTACAACATGAGAGGCAGGGAAATTTTGGTGTTGTTGATGAGTCTAAAGTCTTGGTAAATGTTGTTGATTCCAAGAAACCCTTCCACAAAGGAGGTTTCAAGTCTGGTTCTCAATCATCTCGTGGTAAGAATAATCGTCACTGCACTTATTGTGATAGATCAGGTCACACAGTTGATGGTTGCTTCAAGAAGCACGGTTATCCACCCCATAGCAGAGACCTCATGGTGCCTACAATGCTTCAACTGAAGGGGGTGAGCCTTCCAATGCTGTTAGTGAAGCTGATTCTACACATAAATCTCCCATGATCACTCAAGATCAGTTTGATCAGTTGATGCATTTGCTTCAGTCTTCAAACATTAATCAATCTTCTGCTTCATCCTCACATCAGGTCAACTCTTCACAATCATTTGGTCCTTCATCAAATGATAGGGGAGGTAGTGTTTCTATTTCTTCTTCCTTTTGTTGTAATGTTGCTCAAGGTTATTGGATATTAGATTCATGAGCTAGTGATCATCGGTGGCTCTCTATATTGGTTTGATTCTTACAATCAAATCACACCTATAGCTATTAAGTTGCCTACAGGACATTTGTCCTTTGCCAAAACTTTAGGAACCATTAAATTTTCAAATAGCCTTATATTACATAATGTTTTATGTTTCTGATTTCACTTTGAATTTAATTTCTGTGTCAAAGATGTGCAAAGCATTAGGCTTCATTATCTCTTTTAATGGTTCCACATGTATGATACAGGAAAAGGAGTCACAGAAGATGATTGGTTCAGCTGAACAAGTAGAAGATTTGTACTATCTTAATCATTCACATAGAAGTGTGCATGTTTCAAGTCTTTCTACCACTACCTTACCAGCCAGTGCACCGTGGCACTTTAGACTAGGGCACCTATCCACCTCTAGAATGTCTTCTATGCATTCAGATTTTCCCTTTATTGATGTTGATAATAAGGCAACTTGTCATGTATGCCACTATGCTAAGCAAAGAAAGTTACCTTTCTATTCAAGTTTTAATACAACTGATAAACCTTTTGAATTACTCCACTTTGATATTTGGGGTCCCATTGCTACTCAATCTATACATGGTCACTCTTACCTTTTAACTGCTGTAGATGATTATAGTAGATACACTTGGCTTATTTTAATGAAATCTAAGAGTGAAACCAAAACCCATGTTCAAAATCTCATAAAATTGATTGAAACCCAATTCAGTGCTAAGACAAAGTGTATTAGAACTGATAATGGAGCAGAGTTCTTTATGAATGAATTTTTTGCTAAAACTGGTATTGTGCACCAAACTAGTTGTGTTGAGACTCCTCAATAGAATGCTAGAGTGGAGCGCAAACACCAGCACATTTTGAATATTGCTCGTGCTCTTCTTTTCCAATCACACCTACCTAAACAACTTTGGAGTTATGCAGTCACTCAAGCTGTTTTTTTAATGAATCGGATTCCTAGTCCCACTTTAAATAATAAGTCTCCTTGTTTTCTTATTCATCACAAACTTCCTGATTTACTTCATCTTAAAATTTTTGGCACCTTAGCTTATGCTACCACTCTTCAAAACCATCGAACTAAACTTGCTTGTCGAGCAAGAAAGTGTATTTTCTTAGGATATAGGCCTGGTATGAAGGGAGTTGTTCTTGTTGACATCAATAATAGAGAAATTCTAGTCTCTAGAAATGTTACACACCATGAACATGTTTTTCCCTACAAAGATAAACATCAATCCACTCCATGGTCATATTATCCCTCTACTGTTTTTCCTTTACTATCCACTCATCAACAGCCTAACTCAACATTAACATCAACTAATCCTTTAGACTCTTCCACACCTAATCAACAATCCATCAACACTGAAAATAATGAAACTAACTCACAATCCACTAACCATGATACAAATCCTCATTTCCATGACATTAATCATTCCACAGAATCTGACCCTTTTACACGGACCAACAATGAACCTTCCACATCACCAGCTACTTATAGTCCTAACACCTTACCAGATCCCTTATCTACCACCACTTCTGCTAGACCTCGAAGATTGAGACATGCACTTGCTCATTTGAAAGATTATGTGTGCAACTCTTCCATAGCTTCACATGATCCAATCTCTTCACGTACTACTCATCCTATATCTCATTTTCATTCTTTTCTTCACCTTTCACCATCACATAAAGCTTTTTCTGCATCTCTTTCACATACTACTGAACCAAGTCCTATGATGAGGCATGTAAGTCACATGATTGGATTAATGCCATGAATGTTGAATTGGATGCATTAGCTAAAAATCACACTTGGTCTTTGGTTGATCTGTCTGCTCATGTTAAGCCCATTGGAAGCAAATGGGTCTACAAGATCAAACATAAAGCTGATGAAAGTATTGAAAGGTATAACGCCAGGTTGGTTGCTAAGGGATACAACCAGATTGAAGGCATAGATTACTTTGACACATTATCACCAGTAGCAAAACTCACTACAGTCGGAGTTCTCATTGCATTGGCCTCCATCAATAACTGGTTTATTCACCAATTAGATATCAATAATGTCTTCCTTCATGGTGAATTACAAGAAGATGTCTACATGCAGGTTCCAGGGGGGGTAACTTGTCACAAAAGGAATCAAGTCTGCAATTTGAGAAAGAGTTTATATGGCTTGAAACAAGCCAGCAGGAAATGGTATGAGAAGTTATCCAACTTACTTGCTGCTGAAGGATACACACAATCTATTTCTGATTATTCACTTTTCACAAAGAAGTTTGAGAAGGAATTCATAGCTATCTTGGTCTATGTAGATGACATAATAGTGACTGGAACTTCTTTGACAGAAATAGATAGAATGAAACATATTTTGGATACAAACTTCAAAATAAAAGATCTCCGGCAGCTAAAATATTTCTTGGGTTTGGAGGTAGCTCACTCAACTCAAGGAATCACCATTTCACAAAGAAAATATTGTTTAGATCTTTTAGAAGATATTGGTCTCTTAGCTTCTAAACCAGTTAGTACTCCTCTTGATCCCTCCATCAAATTACATCAAGATAGTGGGGAACCTTATGCAGACATCACACAGTATAGAAGGCTAATTGGAAGGTTATTATATCTGACTACTACAAGACCAGATATTGCACTAGCTACACAACAGCTTAGTTAGTTTCTGAATGCTCCTACTACTACTCATTAGAATGCAGCATGCAGGGTTTTGAGATATTTGAAAGCCAGTCCTGGATATGGCTTATTGTTCCCTAGAAATTCATAAGTACAAATATTAGGCTATGCAGATGCGGATTGGGCAGGTTGCATAGATACAAGGAAGTCAACTTCTGGTTATTGCTTCTTCATAGGGTCATCATTGATATCTTGGAAGGCTAAGAAACAGCAAGGTCGTCCTCAGAAGCTGAATATCGAGCCTTAGCTTCAGCTGTATGTGAATTACAGTGGCTCTTGTATCTGCTAAGTGATTTGAATGTAAAATGTAGCAGACCTCCTGTGTTGTATTGTGACAGTCAGAGTGCAATTCACATTGCCTCTAACTTTGTGTTTCATGAGAGAACAAAGCACCTTGAGATCGACTGCCACTTGATTAGAGAAAAGCTACAGAAATGAGTATTGAAGTTGTTACCTATTTCCACTAATGAACAATTAGCAGACTTCCTTACCAAAGCATTATCTTACCCCAAGTTTGGATACTTTGTCTCTAAGTTGAACATGATCAACATTTACTCAGGTTCAACTTATGGGAGGGTGTTAAACTCTAATCCAAATCAGTGTGAAATGATAGCTTGTGATTAAAGCAACTGTGAATGTAACTAATACAGTTAGTTACATAACTAACTTTACCGCCAAAACTAGTAGTTAGTTTAGTAACAGAATAATCCTTAGTAGCTTTGTATATAAGGAATCAGTTGTAACAAACTTTCATTCATTCAATCTATGAATCATTCTCTCATTTTCTCTACACTTTCTCTCTTCACTACTAGAAAACATGCGTTTAGCAACCGATTTAGCGACTGATTTTCATCAAAATCGGTTGCTAATTCAATTAGCGACCGATTTAGCAACCAATTAAAATCAGTAGCAAAAACCTTGGTCGCTGATTTGTAGTGATCAAATTAGCAACCAATTTGTAGCGACCGATTAGCAACTGAATTTTGAGACCGAATTAGCGACCAATATCAGCAACCAATTAAGAGACGGAATTGAAAGAACAGCTTAGAGACAGATTGTTCAACGCATTGTCGACGCTATAAGCAACTGATTTAGTGACCACTTTATTTAATTTTAAAACAAATCGGTCGCTAATTCGGTTGCTAATTTCGATTTTTTTAAATAAAAAAAAAATTGTAGCCCATATATATATATATATATATATATATATATATATATATATATATATAATAAAATAATTAGTAAATTATATTCTCATAAAGATATGCTTAATCAAAGATTATATGGAAAATAAATCTCCTATAGAAAATAAATTAAAACTTTAAATATCGGCGATTACATTAAATCTATACCTAGACTAACTTAGCATAATATTATAAACAAGGCTTTAACTAATGCTTTTTTCTTCAAAGTCAATATTACAAAATAAATCTCCTATAGAAAATAAATTAAAGCTTCGGTTCATCAAGGCTTTACATCATGTATCATACTAGAACCCTCTATAATCCACATGCTCCATGATATACATTCCTGGTACTATGACTACACTTACCTGCACAAAAGTTGAGGCATTCAATAGTTAATTTTTAATCAATAGTCTATAAAAAAAGAGCCCCAACACCTTTATAAATTGTGCTTGGCGCTTCCCTTTTATCACTATATATCAAGGTCATTAGTCCAAAATAGACTAGGAATTGCAATTATATCAATATAAACATAAATTAAAGTCATAACAACTATGCTCTTGTATCCAAAAGTTCTCGAGAGGATATGTTACAATTGACAAAGGAAATAACAATGAGAAAACAACGAAGACAAGAAACACATGAGACAACCAAGCCATCAACCAAACCTGCAACTGTATCCAACACACTTGCTTGCAACCAACATGCAATCCACTTAATGCAACCACAAGAATTGTTGCCATATCAGTAACTAGACTTGTGACCAGCTAGCCACCAAATGCAACCAATCTAACAAATTTCAAAGAATATATGTGTCGCACTTACCCCATCAGCTCCACAACATATACATCTAGCCAAAGCCAACTGAACCACACCCTCAAAGATCAACATGCTACTTATGCTCACTCGAAAGCTCGCTTGACTAACATGATAATATTATATAAATTGAAGTATTCAATTAGTAAGGATTAAGGTTAGTTTTATCTACTTTTGTATTATTTAATTTATGTCCAAATCTGATAGAAAATGCTACTACCATTGAATAATATGAATGAACCATGTATCTAATTATTGGTAAAGTCAAGATGAAAAATTCCACAAAATGAGTAATTTCACAAGCACATTATGTCATAGAAACATTAGATAACTTCACAATTACAATACATACCAAATGAGAAGCACTTCAAATGAGATGCAAAAGAAATAGTATTGGCACAAAAAGCATGTCATGAACTCACTAAAGATCAAAAGAAATAGTTTAAATTAGCATAACCAACACAATAACTAAACTAGAATGAGAAAGTAATTAGGATTTAACACAAGAAAAGACAAATCACTTTTTCTCAATGTCATAATCACAAACATAGCCTTGTATCAATTGTGTCAAACCATATCATGTTTGAGGGTTGTTGAATGTATAACAGTTAAAATATTATTCGCCTTAATCTTGAGCTGAACATAATTCACAATCATTTGAAAATAAGCAGGTATAAAGCACAAACAACCTTTGTAATTGTAATTCAATTTCCTAGTGCCATAGTGATTAACATTTCAAATAAGAAGACATCCACCAAACCAAAAACATTGCAAAGAAGACAATCATTTCATACCTTGAAAAGCACTATGAACTTAATTTTTTTATTCCTTTTACCTTGTAGACTTTGATGGCAAGTCTATGAATCACAAAAAATAGTTATATTAATTATGTGAGAACTTAAAGCTAACGCTATTTATCAAGGACCCAAGACTTATTTAAACATATCTAAATTTTCCACTTGTAAAAACTTTCTAGCAGTGAAACACAAAAACGACTAACAAGAACAAAGTATTTTGACAACATATTCTATTTCAAATTCAGATAGTAAAATGAGATTCAGAGAAACAAGGATTAGGATAGAACCCTAAATTACCAGTTCAATCAGACTTTGGAGGCAAAGAATAAAGGATGTATAGGGAGGCTCACCAATGGATTAGGTTAGCAAAAACAACTCGGGTTCCCGACCATCTTATGCGCAAACAAAGAATACAATAAGAACAAAATCGCTGAAACCCCATACCTGGAAAGAATCGGCACTAACGATTCCTTCGTTTCCGATCGTTGAGGCACTTTGCGAGTTCAATGTGAGTGAATCGTTGAGTTCCTTCGTTTCCGATCATAGTTCGCTGAGATTAAAGAAGAGTTCGTGTGAGAATTGTGAATTGAAGAGGGTTCGCCGAGATTAATTAAGGATTTGTGAGATTGACAAAAGGGTTTAGGGTTGATATGAATAAGGAAAGAGAAAAGGTTCGTGATATTTAGAAAAGAAGAGTATGAAATAAAAAAAAGAAAATTAAAGAAGTGTTCAGCAAAAAATAAATATCAATTTTTATTAATAACAAAAAAATGAGGAAAAGGTTCCCAAAAAAAAAGATAATAGCAATAATTATTAAATTATAAAATATTTTAGATTTAAAAAATATAATAATTTTGTAAAAAAAAGTAATATTAACAATTAGCTATCAATTTTGCGTCGAATTTTTTATCGCTATTTATCAGTCTCCAAATCGGTCTCTATAGTGACCGATTTAGCAACCGAAATATTTTTTTGTCACTAATTATTGGTTTATAATTCGGTCTCTATAATTATATAGCAACCGATATAGCAACTGATTTTTTTTTTTAAGTATACGTTCAAAATATCGGTTTCTAAATCGATTTCTATAGTGACCAAAATTTTTCGGTCTCTAAATCAGTTGCTAAAAGCAAGTTTTCTAGTAGTGCTTCTTCCTTACACTTTGATAACAATCATGATCAAAATTTAAAAATACGATAAAATAAATGCCAAATTTAGGTTGAATAATTTCATAGGAAATAAATTTAAATTTGAAATATTTTATAATTTAAAAAAAATATGTAGTGACTAATTAACGGGAGTTGATTTAGCGAATCCGCAACATAACAAACTAAAGTTTAAATTTGTATTCGGTAGAAGTGTCCAAATTCAATGTTTGGTAGTACATCAATACCAATGTTAACCTTGATTTAAGTTTCGAACTGAGAAGTTCATGGTTGAAGAATGATCTTCAAACCAAGAATCAATGTCGTTAAAATCAAGTTTTAATTGATAAAATCGATCAATTTCATAGATGTTTAGATACTCTTGATTCAATAAAAAAAATAGTTTTATTATGTTTCTAGTATAATTTTGTGGGTAATTTATATAGGCTTATACAAGATTATGAGAATGATACTTTATTATAATTATTTAGTATATTTTTATTTTATAATTAAGTTAATATTGTAAGATATTTATAATATTTATATAAGAATATATGTCATATTGTGTCAAAAAGAATTATCTGTCATATATATTCAAATTTAATATTGGTTTAATAACATAAACTTATATAAGTTTTTGAATTAATTCCACCTAAATGAAACAAGTTGACGTAATAAAAAACATGAATTTAACAATTTTATCAAATAGGACTATTCATGTCTCGGTGAATAATACATGAATTCAAGCTCCCTTAAATAATACTATGATCTTACACTCCGTTTGGTTCTACGGAAAGAAAGTGTGAGGAAGGAAAATTATGGAAACCGATGGATGAACCTAGACTAAAGTTAGTCTAAATTCATCCATCGATTTCCGTAATTTTTCTTCCTCCAACTTTCTTTCCATTGAACCAAATGGACGCTTAGTGTCCCCATCCGCAGGCTTCAAAAGTACCATATTATATACAAAATTCTATTACTTACAGCTAAGCCACCAAAAAGATAAGATTTTGGCTATTACTAATAATTAGGAAATAATATGATTATACTTTTCCTTTTTATTAATTTAAGCATTAGTTCAATTCTCAAACAGGAACTTCATAGATAAGTTTTATTTTATGTGCTGGACAATTTGCAACAATTCAAACCTTTTTTAACAAAAGGAGCCAGATAACTTGATATATGAACTGAAAATCTTTTAAAATATATTTATAACTAAAAATGTTCAATAAAACGTTATAGTTATTTTAAAATTGATCAATTTAAGAGTGTAGAATAGATAACTTAATTGGTTTGAGCTAAAGGTTAAAAGGAGTTTGAGGTTTCGAATTCAACTGGTGAAAGAAAAAAAAAATATTAATCTAATAAATAACAATTAAAACATTCTTCTAATAAACCCCATATTTTAAGGGACAAATTGAGAAATTGTCCAGCATAAGTCTCACTATTATAGCCTAGAATAGCCCTATATATTGTGAAAATAAAATTCAAAAACCATTAACATAGCCATGTCGTTATTAATTGGACTAATTAAGGCCACATGACAAAAGCCAATTTTCCCGGAATCTAAAAGGTAAATTATCCACTAACACACTTGCAATCAATAAATAGTTACTCTAAGTGGGTAGGCATAGCATATATATACATATAAGTGGGTCAAAGCCAACCACAAAATCATATTTCATTTTCTGAAGCACAAAATCATATTTCATATCACAAACAAATATTGTTATTATCAAATATATTAATATTATAGCATAATTTATATTTCCAGTTCCAGTTATGGAAGAGCCCAGAATGATCAATCATGGGCCACATCTACGTGGCATGAATTTTGTTTAATCGGAGCATATCTATGTTATGATATTAACAAAATTTACATATTCAAGAATGTATTTACAAAAAAAAAAAAAAAACATATTTCCAGTTCCAGTTATGGAAGACCCCAGAATGATCAATCATGGGCCACATCTACGTGGCATGAATTTTGTTTAATCGGAGCATATCTATGTTATGATATTAACAAAATTTACATACTCAGGAATGTATTTACAAAAAAAAAACATACAAAGACTAAAATAAAAAATTTGTGAACATATATAGACGAAAATGATATTCAAACCAAATTTATTTAACTCTAAAACAAAACAAAAAATGGAAGGAAAGAGTTTAGGTTCTTATTAATCAATTGAATGGCCTCAAACATTCCCATCATCATTTTTAAGGATGTCAATTTGAATCCGTACGAGCGGATCCCCGCGGGGATTGCCCCGTTTGGAGCTCCGGAAACAGGGATTTTTTCCCTGTGGGGACGGGGATGGAGGCAAAAATTCCCCCACGTGCAATTCGGGGCGGGAACAGGGAAGCTGCATCCGGCCCCGCGGATTCCCCGAATCCGTCTATATATAGTTAACTATATATTATTATTATTATTATTATTACTAAATGTTGATTCTTTTTCAAAAAAAAAGTACCGAAAAGTCAATCAATATCCATTATTTTCTCTAGTGATTGTAAAGAATTTTGATCGTTCACTTCATTGCCTCTTCCAAGTTCCAATTCCAAAATCCCAACCCTAGAAAAGTGGCTACCTGGCTATTAGATTTTGTATGATTATTAGTAGCTAAATATTTTTGCAATATCTTTTTGGTTATGAATGCATTATTTATGTGTTGGTTTTATTTTTTAAAAAGAAAACGTAAAATATTTGTTTTTTTAAATAAGAAAAGAAAAGATAACGTCATACTACTATCATAATTTTGACCGAAAAATATAAATTTTTGTTAATATTCGATATTTGTGGATCCCCGCAGGAACCATGGGGATCTGTGGGGATGAGGATGTGGACAAATATTCCCCCATAGGGATGGGGATGGAGGCAAAAATTTCCCCGAAAGCAGTTCGGGGCGGGAAACGGGGAAGCTGCCTCCACACATTCCCTGCCCCGTTGACATCCCTAATCATTTTACAAGAGACAATATGAGGGTATGGTTATATATTTAATTAAGTATCAAAAGTGAATTTTTCTATCCAACAAATCATCTAACTTGCACATGATATTGTCGGTATTGATGTCAATAGTTTATTGTCATTCATTAAGTACCAAAAGTATTGAATGCTTAATTACTTGATTATTATCATTTTGTTCAAGAAATTGCAAAGAACTTAACAAGAGTACCACTATTATTTTCTTGGTCCTACAAGCTCTCTATACGATGGATCATATAGCTAATTTTGCATATTGATATTACATTGAAATTTGACCAAATACCTTGATTGTTCCATTACATGTTGAATGAACTTATATTGGGTATGATAGATCCACTTAATTATACTGTTCAGAATCAACTCAATTATGACATTAAAAATATGGGTTTGATTGCAACCAAGCCTTAGTGTACTTAACACAGAAACGGGTCAAACCATCATAGATTTGAAATAAATTTGGCTATGCTTGATAAACATTTGCATCAAGTGAGGACCAAGTCCGAAATTTTAAGTGTCATATGCAAACTAAAATAATAATTTTTCTGCTGATCAATTGAATATTATTCTTTAAAGAGTAAAGAACTTGAGAAATGAATCAAATACGCTTGTTTGTTTATGTGTGTTAAAAAAAATGCATGCTTTAACTTAATAGAAAATAGGAAACAAAATGTTTTGAGGGTTTAAAAAAATGTTAAAATTTATTTTACAATGTCTGACATTGTCACATGATATTATTAAATTTGTCAAATATACAGGTTGTTATTTGAATGTATCAATTGCTTATAGATGTTTACTGACAGTGTATGTACCTGTAGCATCGATGAAAATAAATTTTTCAAAATTGAAGTTGATTAAACCTACTTGAGATCCTCAATGTCACAAGATTGAACGGTTTGATAACTTTGTCAATTGAGCAAGGGCGTCTCCGAGTTTTTGGAGGCTCTGTGCAAACTATAAAAGTGGCCCTTTAATAATTTTTTTTTAAATTATCGATTTAAATTGCATATAATTTTCTTAAAAAAATAACCATTCTTATTCTTGTAAACATATAAATTATCAATATTAAGAGCTCAAAAAACATTATCAATATTAAACCAATTGCATTAAATCAAATAGGACAAAAAAAAATACCTCAAAAAAAAAGGACAACAAATACAAAATAATTATCTTTGTATATAACGTCAAGAAGGAACATCCTAATCTAAGATTAAATTTTATGCAAAGATTAAAATGGACTAGAACTATATTTACGAGTATAGATAACTAATCTATTGATACTCATTTGATATTTTATGAACATTAACAATATATAACTATTATTTTAGGGCCTAAAAATTAATCTATTAATATACATCTGATATTTTATGAGTATAAATAATATATAAGTAATATTATATGACCTCAAAATTTTGAGTTGAGGCCCTCAAAATTTGGAGGCCTGGTGTCGTCGCACATCCTGCACATGTGTGCGGGACGCCCCTGCAATTGAGAATAATATATTGGAAAACATTGATGTTGATGTGATTATAAATGATTTTGCATTTCAAAATGCTCAAAAAAACCGCTTCTTATAAATTTTCAAGTAAATTTTTTGATATTTTGTAAAACTATTACTATGTATTAATGTGTATTGTGTTAAACGGAATAAAATTTTTTTCTTCTTATATTTGACTTTCCATTAGTTCAACATAATGATGTTATCACTAAAATGCTCAATGGTGGGTGAGTTTGGCGGTTAGGATAACAATAATTGGATTATAAGTTTTTATAAATAGTATATTGTAATATTATTTCTAAATATTTTAGTTGTATTTGTTATAATATTAAATAATACACCAAACTAAGAGCTACTCATCTACTTCACTTAAAGCATGTTACTTAATAAGTCATCTTTATGTCTATCATAAAACTATGGTTAAAGTAGTGCATGATCTACAAGTCGCAAATAACATTATAACAAATATAAATTTTATAAATTTTATTGTTCGATTGAAAGTTTATATCATATAAATTATCCATAAATTTTTTTTAAAGAAATTGAAAATCATTTAATATAATATTAAGATCTATTAAAATTAATGGTATTCAAAAAAAAAAAACTCATCGTTAATCTTCCCTTCAAATAAGAAACTTTTTTACATCCTATGTGAGACTTTTTTACTCATCACTTTTTTTTTACAATATATCATAACATTTTAACAACTATCTTCCCGAAACAATTTAATATTTTATTTTATTTTTGAAATAAACACAATCAACTCATTTCATTAATAATAAAATGTTCAATACAACGAGGGATACTAGTAAAATACGTGCGATTAGACCAGAAAATGGCCGCCCTAGCTAAAGTGTGAGCCGCCATGTTCGATTGTTGCTTAATGAACTTAATCTCAAAGTTCGATTAGACCAGTGAAAAATTGAAAGAACTGTGATATTTTGTTCTGAAATTGAAAAGAAAAAAATTTCCAACGTGGGAGAGATAAAGCTCAAGCGACGTTGTTGTATCAGAATCAACCGACCCCGCCAAACCGCTATAAGTCCAACCTGTCACCCGTCCAAACTGTTACCTCAAACGGTCGAAAATGGGTGGAATGCCAGCCTCATTGGTTTTCTTCGGGTGGCCACTTTTCGGCCCGAATCTGACCAAACCCGCCCATTGTCCAGCCCTACTTCACACTTAAAGCCCATCAAACCACACATATTCATTCATTGGCGTACCAAAGTTAAAAAGCAAGGAAGGGACTAAGCAACACCAAAAAGGGTTGGTTGACCATTTTATCCCTTACGAGTTACGACTAATGCAATTATTTTAACAAAATTGCTCTTAAGTCCCCTATGTTGCTCACAGGATCTCCAAAAATTCAAAAATCTCCTCTGTTTTAGGTCTAGTGTAGATGGGATTGTACAATCTGAAATGGGCTTTAATTTTGGAAGATAAATTCCTATTGAGTGGTAATCCTAAACGCTTCAAGGCAAGAAAAAGTAAAAAAATGGTTTTATGCAAGGAGAAGATGAGATTATAATTTCGGAAACCTCATGACATATAAGAATGTAGCTTCCGAATATTCAGTTGCAATCGAAATTTGGGAACGTATCTTCCCATTAAAGTTTGGAAGATATCTTCCCATCACATTTTGGCAAATATCTTCCAATATGTATGGATACAGACAGTCTTAAAAAATTCAAAAAATAAAATGGTTTAAAACATTCATTACTTGTTTTTTGACAAACAAAAACTTATATCATTTAATTATGCAATAAAGAGGTAATACAAGGAGGTAACAATTCAAAGGTACAGCAACTAGACCAAGATATGGCCGCCCTAGCAAGCGTATGAGCCACCATATTAGCTTGTCGCTTAATAAACTTTACCACAAAGTTTGGATTTGAACACAAAACATTCATTACTTGTTATTTGGTGACAAGTGAGAGTAAAAACATTATATGTATGAATAAATGTTGCTATCTGTAAGACCCAAGATTTCTTTGTATAGTTGGTTTAAGGAATATTAGGGTTTCGATGTGTTCATGTGGTGAAACATCGTGTAATTATAGGATTTTGCTGTAATCGAGTTTGTTTTGTGCTCGTGCACTGTAATTGTACAGACTTTTGTCTTGTGATCCTGTTTCTTGTATAAGAAGTTATTTGTGGTTTTAGAATAACGAGTTTTGGATTATTCTTGTTTTTGGAAAAACGAGTAGGATTTTACCCGCGGATGGAAAATCTTATTGCGTCTGTTTTAAGTGAGGTTTCGGATGGGAGTTTTATATATCTGCGTGAGTTAGGATATATTCTGAGATTAATTTTCTAAGGTATGGAAGAAAATTACAGTCGCGGAAAAAGATTCGGCGATAAGTTTTGGAAATGTTAAACGTTAGACGTTCTTTCCGTAGGTTTTATGTTTTTGTGATTTACGTTCGTCGCGACGCGCGAGAGCTGAGTGGGTGATTTGTTTGGAAGATTTGATGATATCTTGTGATTTCTCATAAAGCAAATTGATCCAATGGCTAGGGTTTAAGCTTGGACTTTTGACTTTGATCCAAGGGTGGATTGGCTATCAAGAGGTTTTAGCATAGTAAGGAGGTTTAGTGACTTGGTCACTTAGAAACATCACATAATCATCTCATTCTTTCTCTCTTTCACGTGGACTCCATTACTTATTTCCAACCTTCACAAATTTTCCATTCTTCACCATTTCACTCCATTTCAAGCTTTGGAAGCTTTGAGGGATTTTGTAGAGAATCACTTTCTTAAGGTAACCACTCTTTTCCTTTCCTTTTTGTTGGTTCAAACTCTTAGGGTTATGAGTTTTAGATTATGTTCATGAGATGGAAAGGTTAGGAATTGATTCTTGTTCCATGAATGTTGTTCATGAGGGTTAGTAAGCATGTGTAGGCTTTGTTATGGTTGTTTTCCATGAGTTGGTGAAAAATCTCATGAGAAAAGTTAGGGTTTTGAGTTGGTTATGTATTGATCAATAACATGTGGTTAAGTTGTAAGGTTTTGAAAAGAAAAGTTGTCTTTGAACCTTTGGGCAAAAGGGAAATGCGTTGTATGGTTTTGTTTTGGAAAATCCGATGAAAAATATTTTGGGGTTTATGAAAATATTTCCTAAGTGTTTTGAGTAGTGTTTTGGGGTCAAAGTGGTTTTAAAACTCTTGTGACATGTGGTGTCGCTTTTTACCTTGAAAACATGTTTGAAAATGATTACCGGGCGGTTAAGGCTCGTAATAAAACTTGTGCTTGGATTTGGTTTTGATTTTGGAAATGAAAATCAAATAACTTGCACTCGAAGCAACCAACAAGCTTTCGGAAATGAATTGCTTGCTTATGAAAATGGTTTGCTTTTGTGCCTTGAAAAAGTATTGGGAACTAATAGAATCAAACTAAGCTTGGTTGGAAAAAGGTGGTGTGAGTTGCTGTCTTTTGCTGTCATGACAGGTGCAACTCGCTGAGCGAGTGTTTACTCGCCAGGGCGAGTGTCACAGGTCCTGATAACACGCCAGGGCGAGCTCCAGAGCGAGTAAGACCAGTCCTCACTGCCTTCACTCGCCACCAACTCGCCAGGGCGAGCTCTGGGACCTAAAATTTTGGATTCTGATTTCTAAACTTGGTTTTTACTTACTAATCCTTTTTTTTTATTAATTTTTGGAAGTGGTGGGGATTGGAACCGAGTTTTTCGGGTACTCGGAAAGTACGTAACTTATAACGCAAGAAAACGGCCATTTTGCATTTCAAATTATTTAAGACTTTTGACAATTGTTTTGGGTCCTAAAAATAGTATAAATAACTCATGGGTGTTGATCAATATGGTGGTTTTTGGTATGATATCCGAAAGAGGGTTTTCCTTAGAAAAACCTTTGGTTTTTGGGGTTTTAGAGTCCAATTCATTACGGATTGATTGGATATGGTTTTGATTGAATACTTTGCTTGTTTTAGGAAGCGAGTAAGTGTTGTGTGATCGTGTGATAGTTGAGTGCTTGATGAGGTAAGGGCTCCACTTTATTTCCGTCTTTAAAACGGTTACGACATGCTTGTTTTGCTGTGTATGCAATTGTGGTGTGCTTGGCATGTTGTTGTGATGTATTCTCGATATGAGATCGTGGTAAATACATGATTCGTTGTCTTACATATGTTTGGTGAAATATGTGTATGAACAGGTGATTAGATACATATGACTAGATGTATATGAATGTGTTGTTGTGGTGTGATTACATATGCGTGTACGATATGTATGTGTTGCATTAGCATATAAGGGGAATCGTATGCTCATGCATTCATAGTAAGTGATTATCGGGAACGGATCACGGGGTGCGATTATAGGGAATGGATCCACCTTAATCCTACGGGATTTATTGAGTCCAATAAGCGGTTATCGGGAATGGACTGCAGAGTGCGATTATCGGAAATGGATCCACTCTAACCCCTTTGTGGTTTTATTGATGATGATTATTTGACTTCCGGAATTCATATGCATGTGGTAATGGGGAATCTACCACACTCATTGTAGAAGTCTGCATTAGGCTTGGTGTGCATTATATTTTAAGCCCGTTGGTGGGAATTACTTTTGTGTTAAAGAGCTTTCTCTTGTGTTTGTGGAAACTTGTTATGTGTACATCTTTCGCACTGGTTATATATATATATATACTTTTATTTTGTGGTGACCCTTTCTTTCATTTGCGGGCTCATCCCACCCAGATGATGGGTTAGGTCGTGGTGACGACGGTGGCTGTTCCAGGCCCCAGTGAGTGGCTGGAGCTTTAGCTTAGTTAGACTATGCGCCGGTGTGGGTTGTACACTGTGCTTTTTGGGTTTAGGCATAGGATTCTAACTTGTTTCGTTGTAAGTATTTGAATACTTAGACTTGGATTGTAATTATTCAGGAATACACTTTGCTTGTCGAAGCACCTTATGGTAATGATTTCTTTTGTATATTTGAATGCCGGCTCATTGAAAAATATTCTATGCGCACTCTGAGTGTTAGTTGAAAAAGAAAAAAAAAATATTGCCTTTTTGGCCCTTGAAAAACGGGCTGTTACAATTGGTATCAGAGCACGGCTTTAAATCTTCAAAGGGAAAGTGTATACTTGAGTCGTTAGTTCAGAGTCGGTTAGAACGTAACTAGTGTTGAGTTAGTTCTAGTGTTTGTTCTGTGTCGGGTTATGGGTTAGTAATCCTTGGAGTGAGATCTTCTGTTGAGATTCAGAAATGTTGGGATAAGGAATCTAATCAGAATTGGTATTGTGCAGAGATAGAATGCCTCCAAGAAGGGCACCTACAGCACCTGTGGCGGACAATGCTGATATATATGAAATGGCTTATGCCATGAACACAATGGCAGCGGCTGTGACTGCTCAGAGCCATGCTAAGGCGCAGAGGGATCTGGAAAAGCGCGAAAGGGAAATACTTGCGGCTGGATCTAGACTTCTTTCGAATTTCAACCACCAGACTCCTCCAAAGTTTAATGGGGAGGGAGGTCCGGAAACTGCTGATTTGTGGCTCCAATCTGTGGAGAGGATATTCGGGGCAATTCATTGTCCGGAAGGGGAAAAGGTAGTCTTAGCTACCTATCAGTTACTGGGGGGTTCTGAGTATTGGTGGAGGAACACCCGTATTATCATGGAGAATGGCCATGAGGAATTGAATTGGGAGAACTTTAAGAGGAGATTTTTAGCCAAGTACTTTCCCGAGACTGCGAGGGAAAGGTACGGAGAAGAGTTCTTGAGACTGAGGCAGGGTAGCATGAATGTGGAGGCTTACTCCAAGAAGTTTGAATCACTATCCCGTTTCTTCCGCTTCTTTAGGGATGGGATATATGAGGTTTATATGTGTCGTCGCTTTCAAGATGGTTTGAGGTACGAGCTGCAAGACGCAGTGGTGCCGTTAGGGATTCGACACTTTCAAGTGCTGGTTGAGAAGTGTCAAGAGGTTGAGGATATGAGAAACAAGCGGGTGAACCGCCAAAGTGGTTTTAGTGCTGGAGGACCAAGTCGTACCAATGATCGTGGTTCGACTCAGAATCGTGGGAAACAAGGTGGTAAGCCGTATGATCGTCCACAGAACAGTAAGGGACAAGGAAGGTCGGTGAACCAAGGGAACCAAAATAGGGTGAAACAAGGTTGTTTCAAGTGTGGCGAGGTGGGCCACTATGCCAATGAATGCCCGACCGCGGCAAATGTTTGTTATAATTGTAAGAAGCCGGGGCATGTGGCTAGAGAGTGCAAGACCCCAAAGGCCGGACCGTCGGCAAATGCGGCGCAAGGCTCACAAGGTACTAGACCGGCGGCAAAGGCACGTGCTTACTGTATGGGCACTGAACTGAGTGGGCAGGCTAGCAATGCCATCCACGAGAGCTGTCACATCGTAGGTAATTCTTTAACTGCTTTGATTGACACGGGGGCAACCCACTCATTCATATCTTTGGCATGTGCAAATCGGTTGAGTTTGAATGTTTCTGTTCTTCCGTTTGATTTGAATGTTTTGACTCCTGCTAAGGATTTGGTAGTGAATACTGCATGTTTGCATTGTTTGGTAGTAATCCAGAATAGGGATTTTCTGGTCAATTTGGTTTGTCTACCGCTTTTATCTCTCGAGATCATCCTCGGGATGGATTGGTTGTCTTATCATTACGTGATTCTAGACTGTGCTCGGAAATTGGTTTTCTTTCCCGAGCCAGGTGTGCGAAGGTTCTTGGCTGCAAATCGTCTTTCTGTGGTTATGTGTAATGGAGAGCCGGAGATAGTTTCACTTGCTAGTTTAGGAGTGACGTCGGAGATTCGAATTGAGGAAATTCGTGTGGTTCGGGATTTCCAAGATGTGTTTCCATCGGAGATTCCAGCTTTTCCTCCGTGTAGAGAGGTGGAATTCTTTATTGATTTGCAACCGGGTACGGGTCCGATTTTGGAATCAGCTTATCGGATGGCTCCAGCTGAGTTAGTAGAGTTGAAAGGTCAGATTGAGGACTTGTTAGATAAAGGTTTCATAAGGCCTAGTGTGTCGCCTTGGGGAGCACCGGTCTTATTGGTTAAAAAGAAGGATGGTAAGTCTCGTCTTTGTGTGGATTATCGGAAGCTTAATAAGGTGACTATCAAGAACCGATATCCATTGCCACGAATCGATGATTTGATGGATCAGTTGAGGGGAGCCTCAGTGTTTTCAAAGATTGACTTGAAATCTGGTTATCACCAGATAAGAGTACGAGGCGAGGATATTCAGAAAACGGCGTTTAGGACGCGTTATGGGCATTATGAGTTTTTGGTGATGCCGTTTGGAGTGACGAATGCACCGGCTATCTTCATGGCCTACATGAATCGGATATTCCACTCATTCTTGGACAAGTTTGTGGTGGTATTTATTGATGACATCCTAGTGTATTCGAAGAGTGAAGAGGAACATGTAGAGCATCTTCGTCTAGTATTGCAAGTTTTGAGGGAGAAAAAGTTGTATGCTAACCCGTCAAAGTGTGACTTTTGGTTGGAAGAGGTGAATTTCCTTGGCCATGTTATATCAAAAGAGGGAATAGCCGTGGATCCAGCCAAGATTGATACGGTACTTTCATAGAAGCAGCCTCAAACAGTGACTGATGTGAGAAGTTTTGTGGGTTTGGCCGGTTATTACCGAAGGTTTATAGAAGGATTTGCTAAGATTGTGGCACCGATGACACAACTTACGCGAAAAGATCAACCGTTTGCGTGGACTGAGAAGTGTGAGTTGAGTTTTCAGTTGTTGAAGGAGCGATTGACGACTTCACCAGTTTTGATGTTACCACAGTCGGAGGAACCGTATGAGGTTTATTGTGATGCGTCTCATCAAGGGTTGGGTTGTGTGTTGATGCAACACAAGAGAGCAGTGGCTTATGCGTCAAGGCAACTGAAAGTGCATGAAAAGAATTATCCTACGCACGATTTGGAGCTTGCGGCCGTTGTTTTCGCATTGAAGATTTGGAGACATCATCTTTATGGTTGCACTTTTGTCGTGTTTAGTGACCATAAAAGTCTCAAGTACTTGTTTGATCAGAAAGAGCTAAATATGCGACAGAGGAGATGGATGGAAACTTTGAAAGACTTCGACTTTACGTTAGAATACCATCCTGGAAAGGCTAATGTGGTAGCCGATGCTTTGAGTAGGAAGAGTGTGTCGGTTTGTTCGGCACAAATGGCTAGTCAACAAGAGCTATTGAGAGAGTTTCGTGACCTGCACCTAGAGGTAGAGTTTGCTTTAGGGAATATGAGACTGGGTATGATTACCATCTCGAACGGTTTGTTGGAGGATATTGCTAATTGTCAAGATGACAAGTTTCTCATGGAGAAAAGGGCGTTGATTGTTCGAGAAACCAACCGAGATTTCAAGGTGGGATCGGACAATATCTTGAGGTGTCAAGGTAGGGTGTGTGTACCCGAAGCTATGGACTTGAGAAACATCATTCTAGGGGAGGCACACAAGAGTAAACTTAGTATACATCCCGGAGCAACAAAGATGTATCAAGACCTGAGGCATGATTTATGGTGGCCGGGTATGAAAAAGGATGTGGCTGAGTATGTGGCATCGTGTCTGACTTGTCAGAAGGCGAAGATTGAGCATCAGAGACCAGCAGGGATGCTGCAGTCGTTAGACATTCCCGAGTGGAAGTGGGATAGCATTTCTATGGATTTCATCACTGGTTTACCTAAGACCAGGAGGAAGCATGATTCCATTTGGGTGATAGTGGATCGTTTGACGAAGTCCGCTCATTTTCTACCGGTAAGAACTACAGATACAGCGGCAAAGTTGACCGATATTTACATTGCTGAGATTGTGAGATTACATGGGATTCCGTCAAGTATAGTGTCGGATCGAGACCCAAAGTTTACTTCACACTTTTGGAAGACTTTGCATGAGGCGTTAGGGACGAAATTGAGATTGAGTTCCGCCTATCATCCTCAGACAGATGGGCAGACCGAGAGAACAAATCAGTCTTTGGAAGATTTGTTGAGAGCATGTGTATTGGATGATCGTGGAAGTTGGGATGATGTGTTACCGTTGATAGAATTCACATACAACAACAGTTTCCACGCGAGTATTGGAATGGCACCATACGAGGCTTTGTATGGGAGAAGATGTCAGACTCCTTTGTGTTGGTACCAAGATGGGGAGAGTATGATAGTAGGACCGGAAATGGTACAACAGACGACGGACAAGGTCCGAAAGATAAGGGCAATGATGAAGGTTGCTCAAGATCGCCAGAAAAGTTATGCGGATAGGCGTCGGAGGCCTTTAGAGTTTGAGGAGGGAGATCACGTATTTCTCCGAGTTACACCAACGACTGGCGTTGGGAGGGCTTTGAAAGCAAAGAAGTTGACTCCGAAGTTTATAGGGCCTTATCAGATTTTGGAACGGATTGGGAAGGTAGCATACCGGATCGCGTTGCCACCGGTACTATCTTTGATTCATGACGTGTTCCATGTGTCGCAATTGCGGAAATATACACCGGATCCGTCACATGTGATCACACCAGATGACATCCAGTTGAGGGATAACTTGTCATTGAGGTTCCGCCGATCAAGATTGCGGATAGGAAGATGAAACGCCTGAGGACGAAAGAGATACCTTTGGTGAAGGTAATATGGAATGAAGCTACGGGAGATACCACCTGGGAGCTAGAAAGTAAGATGAAAGAATTATACCCCAGTTTGTTCGATGATGTCTAAGTTTCGAGGACGAAACTTCTTTTAGGGGGGTAGTATTGTAAGACCCAAGATTTCTTTGTATAGTTGGTTTAAGGAATATTAGGGTTTCGATGTGTTCATGTGGTGAAACATCGTGTAATTATAGGATTTTGCTGTAATCGAGTTTGTTTTGTGCTCGTGCACTGTAATTGTACAGACTTTTGTCTTGTGATCCTGTTTCTTGTATAAGAAGTTATTTGTGGTTTTAGAATAACGAGTTTTGGATTATTCTTGTTTTTGGAAAAACGAGTAGGATTTTACCCGCGGATGGAAAATCTTATTGCGTCTGTTTTAAGTGAGGTTTCGGATGGGAGTTTTATATATCTGCGTGAGTTAGGATATATTCTGAGATTAATTTTCTAAGGTATGGAAGAAAATTACAGTCGCGGAAAAAGATTCGGCGATAAGTTTTGGAAATGTTAAACGTTAGACGTTCTTTCCGTAGGTTTTATGTTTTTGTGATTTACGTTCGTCGCGACGCGCGAGAGCTGAGTGGGTGATTTGTTTGGAAGATTTGATGATATCTTGTGATTTCTCATAAAGCAAATTGATCCAATGGCTAGGGTTTAAGCTTGGACTTTTGACTTTGATCCAAGGGTGGATTGGCTATCAAGAGGTTTTAGCATAGTAAGGAGGTTTAGTGACTTGGTCACTTAGAAACATCACATAATCATCTCATTCTTTCTCTCTTTCACGTGGACTCCATTACTTATTTCCAACCTTCACAAATTTTCCATTCTTCACCATTTCACTCCATTTCAAGCTTTGGAAGCTTTGAGGGATTTTGTAGAGAATCACTTTCTTAAGGTAACCACTCTTTTCCTTTCCTTTTTGTTGGTTCAAACTCTTAGGGTTATGAGTTTTAGATTATGTTCATGAGATGGAAAGGTTAGAAATTGATTCTTGTTCCATGAATGTTGTTCATGAGGGTTAGTAAGCATGTGTAGGCTTTGTTATGGTTGTTTTCCATGAGTTGGTGAAAAATCTCATGAGAAAAGTTAGGGTTTTGAGTTGGTTATGTATTGATCAATAACATGTGGTTAAGTTGTAAGGTTTTGAAAAGAAAAGTTGTCTTTGAACCTTTGGGCAAAAGGGAAATGCGTTGTATGGTTTTGTTTTGGAAAATCCGATGAAAAATATTTTGGGGTTTATGAAAATATTTCCTAAGTGTTTTGAGTAGTGTTTTGGGGTCAAAGTGGTTTTAAAACTCTTGTGACATGTGGTGTCGCTTTTTACCTTGAAAACATGTTTGAAAATGATTACCGGGCGGTTAAGGCTCGTAATAAAACTTGTGCTTGGATTTGGTTTTGATTTTGGAAATGAAAATCAAATAACTTGCACTCGAAGCAACCAACAAGCTTTCGGAAATGAATTGCTTGCTTATGAAAATGGTTTGCTTTTGTGCCTTGAAAAAGTATTGGGAACTAATAGAATCAAACTAGGCTTGGTTGGAAAAAGGTGGTGTGAGTTGCTGTCTTTTGCTGTCATGACAGGTGCAACTCGTTGAGCGAGTGTTTACTCGCCAGGGCGAGTGTCACAGGTCCTGATAACACGCCAAGGCGAGCTCCAGAGCGAGTAAGACCAGTCCTCACTGCCTTCACTCGCCACCAACTCGCCAGGGCGAGCTCTGGGACCTAAAATTTTGGATTCTGATTTCTAAACTTGGTTTTTACTTACTAATCCTTTTTTTTTATTAATTTTTGGAAGTGGTGGGGATTGGAACCGAGTTTTTCGGGTACTCGGAAAGTACGTAACTTATAACGCAAGAAAACGGCCATTTTGCATTTCAAATTATTTAAGACTTTTGACAATTGTTTTGGGTCCTAAAAATAGTATAAATAACTCATGGGTGTTGATCAATATGGTGGTTTTTGGTATGATATCCGAAAGAGGGTTTTCCTTAGAAAAACCTTTGGTTTTTGGGGTTTTAGAGTCCAATTCATTACGGATTGATTGGATATGGTTTTGATTGAATACTTTGCTTGTTTTAGGAAGCGAGTAAGTGTTGTGTGATCGTGTGATAGTTGAGTGCTTGACGAGGTAAGGGCTCCACTTTATTTCCGTCTTTAAAACGGTTACGACATGCTTGTTTTGCTGTGTATGCAATTGTGGTGTGCTTGGCATGTTGTTGTGATGTATTCTCGATATGAGATCGTGGTAAATACATGATTCGTTGTCTTACATATGTTTGGTGAAATATGTGTATGAACAGGTGATTAGATACATATGACTAGATGTATATGAATGTGTTGTTGTGGTGTGATTACATATGCGTGTACGATATGTATGTGTTGCATTAGCATATAAGGGGAATCGTATGCTCATGCATTCATAGTAAGTGATTATCGGGAACGGATCACGGGGTGCGATTATCGGGAATGGATCCACCTTAATCCTACGGGATTTATTGAGTCCAATAAGCGGTTATCGGGAATGGACTGCAGAGTGCGATTATCGGGAATGGATCCACTCTAACCCCTTTGTGGTTTTATTGATGATGATTATTTGACTTCCGGAATTCATATGCATGTGGTAATGGGGAATCTACCACACTCATTGTAGAAGTCTGCATTAGGCTTGGTGTGCATTATATTTTAAGCCCGTTGGTGGGAATTGCTTTTGTGTTAAAGAGCTTTCTCTTGTGTTTGTGGAAACTTGTTATGTGTACATCTTTCGCACTGGTTATATATATATATATACTTTTATTTTGTGGTGACCCTTTCTTTCATTTGCGGGCTCATCCCACCCAGATGATGGGTTAGGTCGTGGTGACGACGGTGGCTGTTCCAGGCCCCAGTGAGTGGCTGGAGCTTTAGCTTAGTTAGACTATGCGCCGGTGTGGGTTGTACACCGTGCTTTTTGGGTTTAGGCATAGAATTCTAACTTGTTTCGTTGTAAGTATTTGAATACTTAGACTTGGATTGTAATTATTCAGGAATACACTTTGCTTGTCGAAGCACCTTATGGTAATGATTTCTTTTGTATATTTGAATGCCGGCTCATTGAAAAATATTCTATGCGCACTCTGAGTGTTAGTTGAAAAAGAAAAAAAAAATATTGCCTTTTTGGCCCTTGAAAAACGGGCTGTTACACTATCATACCTCCAACACCTGAAAAAATTGCATTATTTTCGCAGCTTTGGAATTGATTGTTGGAGACGATATGAAAGTATAGTTGCTACAATTGCTACTAAAAAAAGCTCAGTTCGGAAGATGACTTCCGAAATGTTAGTTTTGGGCTCGTATCTTCCAAAACACGTAACTTTTCAAAAAAAAAACACCTAGAAAACTGGCATATTTCGGATTGTAAGATCTCATACTATTTGTAATTTCATATCCTAGCTTCCCATTGTACACAAAGAGCATTTTTATCAATTTGGAGGGGGGCTGTACGCAATTCGGATGACTTTAAGAGCAATGTTCTTATTTTAATACACCAAAAAATTTCACATTACTTTGGAATTAAGGAGTTTTAGACACACTGATTGTAATTTCGAGTTTGCACTATCTGCCCATGCCTTGCAATGTTTTGTTATAGATATCACAACTATATAATTTTCCTATTCCAAAATAATAAATATTTGTTAAAATAAGAAAACCAAAATAAATATTTAATTTAAGGTAACTCGTATTAAAGCCTTAAATGAGTTACAAATTTGGAAAAATGATATGCATAATTGAATACTCCCTCTAGTCCTATATATTAAAAAAAAAATAGATTTATCGTAGAATTGATGTATCTAAACTATAATAATACAGTCCAAATATATCAATTCTACAATAAATCTAAAAAGTATATAGGACCAGAGAAAGTATGTCTAAAAATCATTTCTAAAATAATATAATAAAGAAAGAATTTAAAGGACATACACTGTCAATATAAATTAATTTTACACTGACAACCAATAAGAATGTTTCAACTTTCTATGTCGTATCAAAAAAGTGAGATTAAGTGGGATAACATGACGAGAAACACAATTGTGATTAATTGACAGTGTCAAATTATTTTACACTGTCTGCGCATATTATTTTTTCTCATAGAGAAATAGAGTATAACATATCGGAAGACGGAATGAAACAAAGCAAAATGGAGGAGAGATTGTTTCATATTGTTTGAGTATTTTATCAAATGACAGAATCATGTTTCAATTTCACTCTCCTCGTGTCTGGTTTCTTTCAAGTTTCAACCTTGTAACAACGAGGCATTAACTTGTTTGTTGCACAAAAAATTGACTTCCCAAAAACCAAGAATTAAGATGGTACAAATTTATTTTATTTTTGTACAAAGATGCTACAATTATTTAGAGCACAAAATAATCCATATTGCGTTAAAACAATGTCACAAGTTTGAAAATGTAATTAATTTCAGAACCAGGCTTATACTTTACTCAACGAGAATAATTGTGACTTCATCCTTGCAATTACAGTCGTTTTGCACAGCAAAGAATCAACAATATAAGTAAACGGGACGCAAGGCAAGAGATGAAGAAACATGGGAGCAAATGAAGTAGAGCAATCGAATAGAAGAATTGGAAGGAAGGAAAAATAAGAGGTGATGGTGGAATTGGATAGAATAGACTCCAATTCCATCATATTTCATGCCACTTCATTCACTTTTAAAAAATCCAAAAAAATAGAATGTAACTAAATACCAATGCATTCCACTCCACTCCATCAAATTCTATCCATCCAAACAAAGCCTAAGTGATAAAGATTTCACCCCAAAAAAAATATGCATAACAGTGACTCGATTACTTCTTTATATCTTGGGAGTTTCATATTTTTGCTTATAATTTGCACACAGGAAGCTCCTATTATTTATAAAGAAACTTGGTGAGTTTTAAAACATAGCATTTAACGCCCTCCTCCCAAACAAAGGTAAAATATAAATCTTCAGTCCTCACCTGTCATTTGAAAAATTCACTCCCTAATTAATTTCGCACAAATTCCAGCAGTACTACAAAGTAAAAACAGGCCACCAGTGTTGATATCAATATTTTAAT
Source organism: Trifolium repens (assembly GCA_030408175.1). Classification (NCBI taxonomy): domain Eukaryota; kingdom Viridiplantae; phylum Streptophyta; class Magnoliopsida; order Fabales; family Fabaceae; genus Trifolium; species Trifolium repens. Next base: position 16,425,649 of record CP125847.1, read on the forward strand.
TATAACAAACTGAAGTTTTCATAACATCACAATTCACACCATTAAGCAATCTTTCAACTTAAACAAGCCATTCTACTAATAGAAGCAAACCATGTCCTTCAAAATGAAATAAAAATAGAAGCAAACCATGAGTACAGTACCAATAAAACAAAAAGAACCCAGTTCAATGTAGCAAATGTTCCCAAAGGCATGATTGAGGCACAAAGGCTGTAGTCAGACATGAGCATTGGCATGATTATCCGTGAAATGCATACAACAAAATATCTCGTTCACCTACAAAACCATGTTGTGCATTTATTCAACTCAGTTAAGGAATATTGGAATTTCAAACAATGCTTATGCATATTCCCTCTAGCAAGTGTGTAAAACATATATGTAGCATGTGTGACAAAAATATAAAATTAACAGCTTAACTTGGTGCCTATCAAAAAATAAATAAAAAAGAAAGCTTGGTACAAATGAAAAGAATATAAGCAGATAACTATTAAGCTGGTAGAAAAGATTACAGATAAGTACTCAACACAAGGAAACTAGCTAGTTTCTTGTCTTTGCAAATTATAAGTATGAAATCATTTTCTATTCACCATCAAACACTGAAAACATTCTATAACCAATCACAACCACAACCTGTACTAACATTAAAACACCATTCAATGGAAAGAGGTACAAGTAAATGCACCTTGAACATTTAGTGAGCAAACTTCTTCATCAAAGCTTTGCTGGGTTACATCAGACAACAGGTTCAACAAAGACTGCAATTCACAAATATTTTCAATTTGTTTAGAATATATCCCAAAAACTACACCAGTAAAAGGAAACTAGAATATAATCCTACAATCTAACACAGTACAGAAAGAACTCTTTAACCATAACTACAATTAGAAATTATTTTCCACAAACCAACCCAAAAAGAATATGCATGGTGGAATTGTTTCCCTAAGTTTTAGAAACACAACAAAGATTGATATCAATAACTCCAAATCTGAAAAAATATGGGCCAGTCAATTCTCAGATTAGAAGGGGGAAAGGTTTTCAGTTAAATGGATCTACACTTGAAAAAAAAAAAAAAAGTATATCAAGAATGAATGATAAATGTTGAGCAAATAGAAATAATAGGTGCTAAATTACTAGAGATAAAAAATTTAAAGTAATGTATTGATATATGTTATGTAACATATTATGAGGACTGACCTTCGTTGATGCTATGTTGTGTTCTTTGGGGAGGATGACTTTGTTTTTGCCCATGTGAATACAAGCAGATAGCAGAGGAACTAAATGACACAAGATCAATTTTTAGAGATGCTGGGCAAATGAATACAGAAAACGACTATAACAATGATCTTTACTTACTAGGAAAGGACAGATTGTCACCGGATGTCGTCAGCGATGTTGCTGATATTTGTATTGCCATATCAGACAGCTCTTTTGGGGCAAAGCAACTGAAAAGAAATACGAACAAAAAGCTTACGGGACCCATCGCAAGTTAAATCAATTCCAGGAAGTTATATATAGACATTGAGTATAACAGAAAAATGTGCTAAAAATGAATCAGGAAAGGGTATTAAAATTGAACCTCTTTTCACAGTCAGACTTCCCATGCAACACCACAGACAGAGGAGTAGGAGCAGAAGCAGCACATGCAGCCGCCTCCAATACTGGTGCAGGTATTTTGGCCTCTCTTTCCTGCACCGGTAGAAAGTATTTCATTGATTGCTATTCGTCTTCATACACGCCTCCATCATCAGAAAAATCATCAAAGGTTCTCATATCAAGCTGGTAACGCAAGATCCCACCTATCCCACCAAAACCTCTGCAAAACTGTGAACCTTCTTGTGATTTATTAGTGACAAACTCGAGAGTGCATCCAAACTTTCTGTATTCATTTGCAAACCACTCCAACAGAGACAGCTTTTCCTGAACCTCATAATCAGCATTGCTTTCAGGATCTCTGAAGTTGCTCTGGTTGGCTTCCTGCTCCTTGTTGTAGTGCTTAATGACAACTTCACCAGTAGTACTATTTTTCAAAACATACCTAGTCATATCCAGATTTTCCCAGACAATAAGTGTCTCAACAGCTCCTGCATCCAGAGCTTGTAGAGTATCATCAACACCAAAGACATACTTCCCCGTATCCTGACTGATTTCCTCGAAATATTTTCCAATCAAGCGTTTCTCCTGAATAAACTTGACGTTGGACAGAATTTCAGCAGATAATTCAATGGCCTGATTAAACCCATTTTCCCCTCCATAAGATACATCAACAACATTAAGTATCTTTGCCTGAAGACGTGGATCAAACATATCTGACTGACTAAGCTCAGTTTTAAAATCAGCTGAACCAGCAAGAATTAATCCAGAAACATTAGGCTGACTGGTAGCAGGATTGATATAAAACTGGGTTGCGAGCTCAGCAGTCTTCCTCACATAGTTATGACGCTTCTCCATACGAAGACGGGCAAAACGTAGAGCTGATTGCCCTCCTCTTCCATGTTTCTTCGGGAGATCCACACTGAACTTGTGGAGCACCTCTCTAGTATTACCACTCAAAGTTCCAAACAGAGTGCCATTACCATCCATGACAATAAATCCAAACTTGTCATCAGATTCCAGTAGCTCGTTTAGAGCTTTAGTGTGAAACTTGTTGTCACAAAGATAGAGAGATGCGTTGATAGGTCTAAATGGTTCAAAATCAATGGTGACCTTTTTCTCCTTCCCATCATCAGTCACAATTGTGCCAGTATACAAAACGAGGCCATTAGGAGGAACCTTGTTATAAAGCTTAAGCCTCTGCTGAGCAGAAGTGATTGCACCAAGCACAGACTGTCGATTCACCCTACTTTTGATGTTTGAAGCAGTTCCAAACTCATCGCCAAGCATCTTGGTAACACGAGCAATCTGATCACGTGGTGGCATGATAAGGGAAATCATACTTGTCCCATTTCCTCTAGCAGCTTCAAGAGCCTTGATCAATTTCTTGATTTTCCACACCTCAATGTTCTTATCAGTATCATGAGCATCAGCCATCTCTAAACAATAAGAAACAAATAACCTAGAAAGAAATAAGACAGCAAATAAGCCACATACATATAAATTAAAACTAAAAAAAATTAAAACTTGATGCATGATCAAAAAACATAATATAAAACATGAAACAGTTAATACTAACACTAGAGGGGTTCAATAAAAAAATACACTTGGACATTAATAAAAACAATTCAGTAAAAAATAACACTCAGACACCAAACCATCCTGCTAATCACATATCACTTCATCCCTTCAAAAACTCAGAAACAAACATATTTATCCATATCAATAGAAAATTGCATACATCTACACCTTTTTTCCCAAAAAATCCACAAAAACACTAATTACAACCTACCTCAATCCACAAATTCTCACATAGACTAGTAAAAAAAAACACAAATTATCCTAACACAGAAACAAGCATATCATAGAAATAAAGGAAGCAATAGAAATAGAAAAAAAAACACACACACACACAATTCAATTTTTTTGTGACCTTACCCCAATGACAAGTTATCCATATCAATCAATATCAATACCAAATTTAATACATCTATAGCTTTCCCATGTACACCTTTTTTTCCCAGAAAAATCCCCAAAATACACCCTCAATCCACGAATTCCCACATAGACTAGTAAAGAAACAAACAGTCTTGAGTCACAAGTACAAAAAAACAATAAAATTTTATTGGAAATTTCTCCTCTGTAAAGTCTATATCAAATAAATCAATAATAAATCAGCAACTTAGAAACACAATAACACGTATCAATAATACTAACATATACACACCAACACAAGTATGCGAAGTCTATATCATCACAAACCATATCGAAATCGCAAAATATTCATATGAATCGCAATTCTTGAACACAGATACAAAATCCTAATCACGATTACGATTTTCTTCATAAATAAATAACGAAATCATGAAAATTCATACGAATCGCAGAGTCATGAACTTCGAAAGCGGCGGAAGCAAACAAAATATATAGATATAAAATATGAATAATATGAATATGATTAAGGATTAAACGATGGAAATTGAAGAATCGGTGAAAGTACCTTAGCGGCGCAAATCTGAGAGGAGGCCGCGGAGAGAGTGAAAGAGAAGACGCGTGCCCTAGCTCAAATCTGGATTCGATGAGAAAGAAGCGTGTGTTTGCAGAACTAGTAGTAGTATTTGAAGTGTTATTAAACGGCACCGTTTGTTCTGAAAATATAAACGACACCGTTAAACGTGTTGCGATGAAAATTATCTCTATCGTTGTGTGAGAAATGAAATTACCTTTCGCTCCTTGTTTAGGGTGTAAACTATTAATGTTAAATAAAAAACCGATTAAATCCACTAATTAAACTGAAAATTAATTAATATATAGTTTGGTTTGGATCAAAAAGATCGAAAGTTGATTAAGTTTTGTTCGGTTTTTTGGGTTTTCAATTTTAACAAATAAAAACTAATATCTTAGGAAATTAATATATACTTGAAAAATATATCAACCAATTTTTTGCTTAAAAATAGGATTTAACATTAAGAAAATAGGTATCATTTGTTGGGGATTAAATGAAAAATTATATAACGTTTATTTCAATTTAGAACATTCGACAATGATCAAAGAGTTTGATTTGTCTTGATTGCATGCAATATGGATTCATTCTCTTGCTTTTGTTTAGATCAATTTTATAACCATTGCTACTTTTTTTAAGGTATTAATTTAGCACTACTTAAAAAATTATTTATTTATATTATACTTAATACTTATTAGTTCGGCCCTTGTGAACATAGTTTAGTCGGTAAGACATACAATATGTAGAGGTTGAGATTCAAACTCTGAATTTCATATTCATTTACTTTAAATGTAGAAATTTTGGCCACTAAACTTCTTAACCAAAATAATAAAAACTTAGTACTTTTAGAGTGTGTTTGGATGAGTCATTTTAAAATTTAAGGGATTTTGAGATTTCATGGAATTCAAATGCTTTCATTTGAATTCCCTTCATTTCAAAATTTTTTGTTTGGAAGAGGTAATGAATTACAAAGTAATTCATTTTCAAAATTGTCATTTTTTTTTCGATTTTGATAAAAACGTACTCGATTTTTTTTTCAATTTTGAGAATAAAAGATAAAAAATTCTTCCGATTTTGAGAAAAAAAATATCTCGATTTCATTACTTCTTGAATGTCGTAGGAATTGAAAAAATACCAAGTCTAGGAATTGAAAAAATACCAAGATAAAAAATTCAATATTTCAAACATGACTAGTACTAGGAATTGAAACCAAATACCAAGTCTTATAGGAAATAGAACACTTCTAACAATACAACTACCATATTGTCAGCATATTAGCATATTGTTCAAATATGATAATAGAAGTTTTGCTTTTAACACACCTTGTGCTTAATCCCTTTGATTTGAAAAATAAAGAACATGTGCAATACAAATAAAATAATCATCAAGTGCTCAAACAAACAATACAAATCGGTTAATACTTCTGAAAATTGATTAGAAACAAACAATACAAAATCTCAAATCCACATGTAATTAGTAGATTCATTGATATATGCTAGAAATCCCAAATCCCAAATCACAAATTGCAGAGAAATCACAAATTCCAAACAACCATATTGATACACTGTAATTAGTAAACTAAACCTAGAAATCCCAAATCACAAAATTGATTTTCATTGATATATGCTAAACACAGAAATCCCCAATCGGAGAGGAAGCAAAGCAGAGATTGTAGAAGCAAAGTGGAGAGATTACAGAGAGAGAAAGAGATACCTCGGTTGAAGCTTGATGGAGTTGCAGAGAGAGAGAGAGAGAGGAAGAGCGATGATGGTGAGGGATGAGGAAGCGATGGAGTTGCAGAGAGAGGAAGAGTTGCGTTGAGTTGATAGAACGCGTACAAGTGAGAGAATTCTCTCCTTTTATGTGGAATTCTAAATTCTTCTAAATTAGTATTTGTAAAATAACCCCTAAAATGATGTCATTTTAACAATTCTCCCATTTTTTTATCCAAACAAGAGATTTGGAAACAAATCATTTTAATTCCCCTGAAAAAATACATTCCCTCAAAAAAATGACTCATCCAAACACACTCTTAGTTATTTTAACATCTGCAACATTGAACATGTTAGACAAACCCTAATAAAAATAATCACTGGTTCAATCAATAATCGAGCAAGTTTTTGGTCTTAAAATGTTACATAATTTTTTTTTTCACCCTTTATAAAAAAAGTGATATGTTTTCTTCCTACAAAATTTGTATACACACAATTTTAATTCCTCTTGTTAAATTAATGTATATTTTTAAATTATTATTTTACAGACATGTCTACAATATTGTTGATTTTTGCTACTCACACCCCAAAAAGTTCTAGTTACACCCAAATTTCATAAAAAATTAATCATAATACTAAAATTGTCTTTCTTTATATAACTTTTTAAAAACAATTTTTCATCTTTTATACTATTTATAGTGTTTCTGCTTTACTGTTCCCTTTCTCATAAAACCACACTAATGTGTTCTCCCTCAAACTTATTAACTTTATCATTAATTTCAATTAAAGATTAAATTTGAAGGTACTTTATTAAGACTTTATTGCATATGATACTGAATTTATACTAATTCAATTCTATGACATTCTCTATTTATTTTTCATGCGATTTATGTTTTCTTGCACGATTGCATAAGTTGAATGTAAAATGTTTACCGAACCGCTAAAGTCAATGTAATCTAAATTCACGTAGTGGAAATAGATTTGCAAACTATAATATGTAGACTTGGTTTACACTTACATTCTGCAGTTTAAAATATTTACATTAATTGTCAGTTTATATAAACTTAAGGAATTTATCTTAATTGTCCGTCTACATAAGTTATGTAAACTGAATTTACATAAGGTCGTGTAAACCCAGCTCACATAATCTTATGTAAACTTAGTTCGCACTTACATTCCGCAGTTTAAGGAGTTTATGTTAATTCTCAGTGTACGTATTTTCGTTAACCACTTCAAACCCAGAAAACCAAAACACAACTCAAAATTGAAATCATGAACTAGTAAACTTACCTTTTAAATTGAATTTAGAAGTGTAGATGGAGATGAACACGACGTAACTTTGAGTGGCGGATATGAACATGATGTAAATTTGAGCGGCGGAGATAAACACCTTTTGAGCGACGTCGACGGCAACGACAAAGATGAATGGAAGCAAGAAACACGTAAGATTTTTGATGCATTGAAAATTTAATTTATTTTAAGAGTATTTTGGTCAATCTGGGGTGTAACCAGGTTTTTTAGGAGTGTGAGTAGAAATTTTCTATCAATACATTATAAAAAGTTTTTTAAAAAAAGGAGAATTCTTCGGTACACATATTATGTGGAGTTGTGGATGTGTACCGGTACACCGCTGAGGTGGTTAACAATTGACAGCCATTTAATGCAGATTTTGTTTCTTCATTTAATTTTCTATTTTAAACACTTTTTTAATATTTACAAATGTATCCTTCACATAAATATAATTATCAATCATGTTTCACAATAAATCAAAACATACATCAAATCTTTCAACCTAGATTTTCATGTTTTTCTTAACAAAATTCAAATACTTTAATTCATAAGTTACTAAAATGTGTATCCTACAATTTTTTATCGTTTGATTAAAATGTGTATCTTTATGTATCCTTCAAATATTTTAATTCATACATTATTAAAATTTGTATCTTTAATTATGAATCCTTCGATTTTTTTGATATTATTAGTTTATAAAGTTTAATATTTATTTACCGTTTAACCATCAATACATATCATTTTTTAAAATATATTTATTTTTTTGTACAAAAAAATATATAATTTTTAAAATGTGTATATATTTTATTTTAACATTGTTAGTTTATAGTGATTCGTAATATTTTATAGGGTTAAATAAGTTTTTTGTCTTTGCAAAATTACTAAATTTAATTTTTTTTTGTCTTCATAAAAAAAATGCCATGTTTTTATCCCTACTAAATTTGTATGCATGCAATTTTAATTTTGACACACAAAAACTTATATTATTTCATTCATCAAAGTAGTAGCAATACAAGATGGTATAGAATCAAAGACTTGAAAACGAGCATAAGATTTTGACGCTCTTGCTAGTGAATGAGCAACAAAATTAGCTTGTCGATCTCTTTACAAAAACTATCTCAAAGTTTTGGTAATTTCGTAATAATTCGCGACAACTTCTAATGATAAGCCCAAATTCTGTCCGGTTGTTAGAGTTGTTCTTAATGGCGTTTACCACTAGCATGCAGTCTAGTTCGATAACCACTTTAGAGAACTCTAATTCACCGAGCCACGAAATGCCTTCTTTTAACGCACAAGCTTCAGCTTCCTTCGGTGGAGGATTGCCATCAAACCACATGGTTTTTGCTTTGACAAACCTTCCTTGATCATTCCTAATGCACATACCAACTCCAAATTTATCTTGATCGTTGAATAGAGCTGCGTCGATGTTGCACTTTATAACTGTTCCTGTCACTGGAGGCTGCCACCGCGCGTTGTTGTTGTTGGATTGTGTAGTTGTGTTGCTGTCTTGATGTCTAGCACTACACCATTGATGAAGAAAATCTCTTGCAAGCTGGATAGACACTTGAACTGAGTGTTATTGCTCCTCCCATACCTTGTCATTTCGTCGTCTCCACAAACACCAAAGCACATATTTTGATTTAGAAAGTACATATTTAATTCATCCCATTTTGAAATATACTAAAGTTTTGCAAATGAACTTATATTATTATATTGTTTGATACATGCTTGATTGTCAAAATTTAAATTCATAAGTTATTGTTAGTCCAATTAGGTGATATGAAACGACTTGGTTGAGAAAATTTGAATTCCAAGTATACTTAGCTAGGTTTACATATGAACTATGTTTCAAAGTTGAAGGGTTGTGAAGCCCCGATACTCAAAAAATGGTGGCGAATCGTGTCCGACATGCACCCGATACCGATACGTTTCCGATACGTTCTGATACGCATATCGAAAAAGTATCGGTTAAATCATTATTTTTAAATTAAAAAATAATATCCGATACGTGTCTAATACGACTTGATTTTGGTCCGATATGGCTGATAAGTCCCGATACGTATGCAAGTTTTTTATTATATTTATTGTTGCTTTTTTTCACGTTTAAAGAAAGAGTGGAAAACAAAATATATATATATATATGAGTCAGGATCCGTTGACACCAAATAGTTTGACACCAAATCTTACACCTCTTAATAACGTCTTAACCGATATAAATTTTATAAAATCCACCGTTGGATTGAAAGTTTATATCATATAGATCATTTATGTAAAGTTTCAGAAAAATCCAAAATCATTTGATATGCTATTGAGACATATAAAGATCAATGACATTTAAAAAATGACGCAAACCGTTAACTTTGATGTACCTCAATAACATATCAAATGGGTGTATTTATATCAAATGGGTGCATTTAAAAATCCAAAATCATTTGATATGCCATTGATATAAATACACCCATTTGATATGTTATTGAGGTATATCAAAGTTAACGGTTTGCGTCATTTTTTAAATGTCATTGATCTTTATATGTCTCAATAGCATATCAAATGATTTTGGATTTTTCTGAAACTTTACATAAATGATCTATATGATATAAACTTTCAATCCAACGGTGGATTTTATAAAATTAATATCGGTTAAGACGTTATTAAGAGGTGTAAGATTTGGTGTCAAACTATTTGGTGTCAACGGATCCTGACTCATATATATATATATATTAGAAGGAACAGAGAAGGAAAAACGTATCTGTTTTGGTGTTGAAAAATAATGGAAAGGCTATGGTTTGTCACTATGTTCCATGAACGATCGCTTACCTCCTCCATCTCAACTTCAACAATACCTCCTCCAAGTATATAATATATTGTTAAACATTTGAGCTTGTCCCAAAATTCTGGTATAAGAATAGATAATTTTTGCTTTTAATTATTAATATTATTGATTTTAGGCATGTTTATATATTGTGTATTTATATATTTAATTTTTAATTTAATTTTTAAATAGCGTATCACGGCAGTATCAGATTGGAAATTTTAAAAAATTTCCCATTCGGGGTATCGGTATCGTGTCCCGTATCGGGGCTTCATAGTTGAAGAGTTTCATTTAGAAATTTTGATTTCTTTAGTCACAATTGAGATTATTAGTTGAGACTTAACAGTCATTTCATATGAACTAAATTACTTAAGTGATCATAGTTAATCTAATTGGATGAGGTTTAACTATTTAATTGTCGAAATTTGAATTTAAGTGTTTTCCGTTTCAATATGGTCAAGTCGAATAGTCAGCTTGAGAATATTTGATCTTCTTAGAGTCCCTTTCAGTCTAGTTGGTTGTGACTTAACAACTTTTATTACATAAAACTTATAAATTAATATAAAAGTTTTTTTTTGGCAATAATATAAAAGTTTTTTTATTTGTATAAAATATTTTTTTTAAGCTAAAGTGTAAAAGCAAAATAAAATTTGGTCCATGAGAAATTGTTAAGTAATCGTTAGTTCAGTTAGTTGAGATTTAATCATTATTGATTTTTTTTTTATATTTAGCTCCCACCTTTTTTGTTTAAAAAAATTATTAATTTTTATAAGTTAATTTTTTTAAGCTAAAAAATAAGTCAATCCATTATAAAGAAAAAATCAATCCAAACATGCAGGGCCTTAAAGAATAAAAATTGGCCTATGAGGGATTAGAACCCATGACCATGCATTAATGAATCATTCATACCAATGAGAAAATAATCATCTTGTTAATTCAATTTGTTTGTTATTATATTATATTATGTTTTGTTTTATATTATTAAAAAAATAAAGCTATTTTTTTTTAACGACATTCTGTTGTGATGCATAGTAAATAAAAATCAAAAATATCTTTTAACTTTGATTTTCTTTTGAAATACTACCATTCTAAGTAAAAATCAACATCTTTCAACTCTGATTTTCTTCTGAAATATTCTAAACAAAAATTAACAACATATTTCAACTTTAATTTTCTTCAAATATACTACATTTCTAATTATACTTACTTTCGTTAAGGAACTCAAATTTTCTCGATCAAATCATAATATCACCTAATTGGACAAACACTAACTTATGAATTTAAATTTCTACAATCAAACATGTATAGAACAATATAAAAGGTTCATTTGCAAAATTTTAGTATTTTTTTAAAATGAGATGAATTAAATATGAATTTTCTAAATCAAAATATCAAGATAAATGTAATGAATATATTGACCTAAAAATCAAATTTTGAACTCCTTATTTTTAGACAAACTTTTTATAATGTTGTATACATATTTGCAAAATCATCATAAATACACATCAACTTAACAACATACTAAAATTGCATGCATAAATATTTTGTAAGGATAAAAACATGACATTTTTTATGAAGACGAAAAATTAAATTTGACAATTTTGCAGAGATAAAAAAACTTATTTAATTCAGTAAAATATTGTGAATCACTAAAAAATAACAGTATTACAATATAATTTATACATATGAAAATTATAAGTTTTTCTTTGAAAATAAATAAATATATTTTAATAATTATATGTATTAATGGTTATACAGTAAATACATATTAAACTTTATAAACTAATATTATTAAATGAAATTGAAAGTAATAATATTGAAATATTAGAATCTTAGTTGGATCTAATAATAATAATAATAATAATAATAATAATAATAATAATAATAATAATAATAATAAAAGGTATTAAAATCATACGTTTTTATTATAAAGAAAATACCATGTTATTAAAATACTGTAATTATATTATTTTATATATTAGTATTAAAATATTTAAATCTTGTTTAAAAAAATTTTGCTTAAAAAAAACATGAAAATCTAGATCGAAGGATTTGATGCATGCTTTGATTTATTGTGGAACATGATTGATGATTATATTTTTTTTTTTGACCAAGGGTTGATGATTATATTTATGTACGGTATATGATACATTTGCAAATATTAAAATGTAGTGTTTAATATAAAAAATTAAATAAGGAAACAAAATCTGCGTTAAATATTTGTCACATATTAACCACATCAGCGATGTACGGGTACACGTCCATATAATATGTGTACCGAAGTGCTCACCATAAATTCAAAATTTAATTCGTATGTTGAAATTTATCTTTTAAAATTAAACCATAACAATGAAAAGGTGAAGCAGCGGCGTATGACAGAAAAACGGTAGCAAAAGTCGATAATGAGCGGCACCGGCAGCGAGATTTTCAAAAAGAAAAGAAGGAACACGTGACATATTCTACAACGTTTGATGTATCTTACGTCACAAAACCATCGAAAAGCAGGGTGACATTCTCACTTTATAGTCAAACAATCTATCTATCCTTTAAATCCCCACGAGTCCAGATCCACTCCATTTATCTCGAGTTCCTCCTCTGATGAATGACACGTGGCGTGAAAAATTCAATGGGTGACAGAAAACACTTGCAAACGAACGGATAACAGCAGCAACAACGTTTCCATCTTCTTGCTTCACCCCTCTTTGCCTTCATGCCGCAGTCATATCACCGCCGCCGTCGTTCCCAGATTCAACCTTCTTAAAAACCACTTTCTGTTCATCATCGTCTCGCCATTCTCTACCACAAAATCTCCCCGTCAAGGTAATAGAGTACACCGTTGATGTAATGGTTTTGTTATGAACTAAAACACTAAGCCATTACCGCCGTTCCACCGTCTTCCGACAACCAGCAATTTGTTTGCTCTCTTTTTCTTCAATACGATTGAGAATTTCTTTTTCACATCTCCATCTCATTCCTCTTGTACTCAATTCAATTCACTCACCCCAATTCATCTTGTTCTTAAATTGCTGCAGCACAGGTCGATGGTGGTTTGTGCCGGCAGAAACTAATCTACGAGCTTCGCCGCCGGCGAGAAGGGATTCTTGTAGTGTCACATCGCAACCGCGTGAGAAAGACGACTTGCTTTTCAATTTGTGTGTAACGCGTGAGAAATAACATTATTCTTTGTGTTTTTTATCTGATTTTTTGCTTTTGAACCGTTGATTTGTTTTTTATCCACGTGGCAATCATGTGTTCAAGGGACTGGAGGTGATCTCAACTCTAAACCCACATGGAAGAGTTAACTCAACTGAGTCAACTCAGATAATCTTAAAAAACACTGTAACTCACTCACCGTTGTACAAATCGAAGCATTATCCTTTTCCTACTAGAGACGGATCTCAGATTTTCTCTACTCTCACAAACTCACACCAGAAAAACAAACATGGCAAAAACAACAACAACAACAACACCGTCTTCTTCAAGCAACGAACCATTGAAGAAGAATAAGAAACAATGTTTGGGTTGGATAGAATGGTTAAGAGGATGGTTCCATTTATTCTACGAATTTTTATTCCAAAGAATCATTGCTAGTCATTTATATAACCCTATGCCACTTCCACCAATCAATGATCTCACTTGTATTGTTACTGGTTCAACTAGTGGCATTGGTATTGAAACTGCAAGGTACCCTTTTATTTTTCCTTTTCAATTTTTTGTTTTTGATTCAATATAAATTATGAGGTTTTGTTTTTTATTGAAAAAATTTGATCTTTGTAATTGGGGTTGGTTGGTTGGTTGTTGTTTGATTGTAGAGAAATGGATAATTTTGGGAAGTGGGTATGTGTTGTTTTTGTGGTTGTAGTTATTATGGTTATGGTATGTTAGAAAGGAGAGGGATTTATGGTTCTTCATTGAAGTGGATTGTAAATAGTGTTTTACCTTTTTTGTGGTTAAAATGATAAACAATGTTTAGGCTCCGTTTGGTGAAAAAAACAGATAGCTGATAAGTTAGTTTATAACAGATTAACTTATAGCCAATAGCTTATAACGAATAAGTTAGCTAATTGAATATGTAGTGTTAGGTAAAATTAGTCATTGAACTAACTTATAAATATGAAATAGCATAAAAACGAGAGAACTGATAAGTTAGTTTATAGCAGATAAGCTTACAGCCAATAGCTTATAAGCTACTAGTATCTTATAGTGAGTAAGTTAGCTGATTGAATTTGTAGTATTTGGTAAGATTATAGGGGTAAAATTGAGATAAAAAGTGATAAGCTATAAGCTCGTGAGAAAAAAATGTTACCAAATGCGTCTTTTTTTTACATATGAGATTTTAAGCCATAAGCTTAAAATGTGGCATTGCCAAACACAGCCTTAATGTTATTGTACTGTAATCACTTGTAAGTCAAGGTAGTCAACTAGGTATGTTTTACTCAATTGTAATGTCTTTTGTACTGTATTTTTCCGTTTGAAATCATAAACGATGATGTTTAATGTTTTGTACTTTGAGTTGATCTCTTTAGAGGAGCTTAATTTGTTTGGCATTTAGCTCTCTAAAATGAGTCAAGTAAGAAAACCAATGACTGTTATTTCACAACGATGATTTATTATGGTATACTTGCAATGCTCATTTTTAATTTATTAAGTGATAGTTGATAATTCTCACTTTATCTTATAAAATGAGTTGAACACTTTAGAGGAATTAAGTCCGTGAATTTGTGAACATGTTTAATTTAAGTTTTGGAGTTGACTAGTTTTTTTAGTAATGCTGTTGTTCTTTCTAATATGCAGGCAATTGGCAGAATCGGGGGCACATGTTGTTATGGCTGTAAGGAACACACAGCGGGCTAATGAGTTGATCCAGAAGTGGCAGATTGAATCTGCAGGATTGGGTATTGCACTCAATGTTGAGGTATCTAGCATGAGCCAACCATCCCAAAAACTTAGGAATTCTGGTATAAAAGTTTAACGGGCATACACTGTCACCATAAATTAATTTTACACTTACATCCATTCAAAGACCTTCATTTTTTTCGTGTCATACCATCAATTTCAAAATGCAGTTACAAAAGTGGAATGATGTGGCATAATTGTGAATTTTAATGGGACGTCAGTGTAAGATTGGTTTACGTTGACAGTGTATATCATTTTAATTCTTGGTATAAACACTGATGATTTTATATTTGTATTTTTACTCACCTCACTCAAGAGTCAAGATCCCTTTGGACTTGAAGTGTGGATAATGCACACGCGTCTTGAGCTGAAACTCTATTATTATTTTTAGAACAATGTGGTGGCAAGGATGAACTTTAATACTGTGTTGTGAACTAACTATCTGAAAAGCTTAAGCTATTGGGTGAAAATACATGAATGATTTTGTATTATATCTGTAATGGTAACATGTATATCCATTACTCGTTATTGTGTAAGGAACACAAACTGTCGTTTTGAATTTTGATAGCCTGTTTTGTTAAGTTTTATACAATCTGTGTTTGTCTGTTCATTTGGATTAGCTCATTTTGTTATTGGATAAGTGTTTTATGCATAATGCTCCCTAGAGATTTTGGTCGAATAATGATTAGGTTGAGATCAAAATGAATTTGGTTTGAATGCATGATCCGATATTACTTGTATTCATTGACATTTCATTTTGGCTTGTCAAGGCAATGACATTGGATCTTCTCTCATTGGATTCTGTTGCACGGTTTGCTGAAGCTTGGAATGCACGCGCAGCACCCTTGCATGTTCTCATTAATAATGCCGGCATTTTTTCGATTGGAGGTTGGTATTTCTGAAGTTGTTGATGAATTTTGGCCTATCTTCCGTTTATCATTCTAAATCAATGACGGAACCAAATACTGGCTCTCCGTTCGTTAGCTCCGTTGAAAAAAATGAAACTGTTATCATTTTTTTTCTTCTGTAACTAGATTATCAGTATTATAGTTGCGGAAATGCTTATTGTTGTGAAATATATTTCACGAGAAACTCACGAATAGAAGAAAAATAAAACAGTAATAATCCCTTTTATCCTCTCATTCTTCTCTCAAATGTAAAAAATGAAGATTGGCATGACATGGAAGAATCCATCACACGTTTTCATCACAAAACCTCTGATCACCACTCTGCCGAAGACATTGAGTTCCATCACGAAACCTCTGAACCACCACAGCCTGATACACTGAGTTTCACACTCCAAGTTTACTTAGTAAAGTCGATTGTATAAGATGCCTCATCATCTCCCACCGATGGAAAGTCCCGTCCTCTTCCATCTTCTATCCCTTCATTACAATGCTTTTTCGGTATTCTCTTTCTGCTTTCGCACCGATGGTGGTATTATTCTCCTATTTGCCTATAATATTCACACGACAAAAATTGGGGGGGGTATTTATTTAGAGTTTCAGATTTAGTGAGAGGCTGGAAGCGAAGCAGAGTACATGGAAACTGGTTTTTGGGATTGGAATGCTGCTAGGTTCAGCAAGCAAAGCAAGTGGTATGTATGGCGGCAAACGGTTAATTACTCGTTACTTTTTAATTTTAATAAAAAGTAAAAATACAACTTAAAAAGCTTTTAGAAATTAAGTGCTGGTATATAAGTATATAGCAGAACCGCCTTCATGAAATTCGCGAGATTCACTTTCGCGACATATAGCATTACTGTTATAGGAGTGATAGATATTTCAAAATTGGTTCTCATTGAATACAATTGTAACTAACCTACTCGGTTTTGCTCTTCTTCAGAACCACAAAAGTTTTCAAAAGATGGTTATGAAGAACACATGCAAGTGAATCATCTTGCTCCTGCTTTGCTTTCAATACTTCTTTTGCCATCCCTTATCAGGGGCTCTCCTAGTCGAATTGTGAATGTGAACTCCATTGTAAGTCTCTTGCTATTTAAACACGACAATTTACAATTTTACATAGGTTGTCTTGATACATCGAAGTTTCCTTTCATCTATTTTTAAGTCTTTTCCCCTTTTTTCTATAGATGCATTATGTTGGCTTTGTTGATTCTGAAGACATGAATGTCACGTCTGGAAAAAGAAAATATTCTAGTATGGTGGGATACTCAAGCAGTAAGTTAGCACAGGTACACTTCTCCTTTGAAGTTTTTGATGACGGCCTGAGAGCCTCTTCATAAATAAGTATTTTTTATCAAATGAAGTTACTAATACATTTTTGAGTATCTTGTGTTCAAGTTATATGAACTTAATTAGTCGTGCACAATTCAACTGATAAGATTTATGCTAGAACAAAAGAATAATTTTGTTTATATGTATGTATCATTTGGACCATTTAATTATTACTAATATTCTATGAAGCACCGACACATTTGAGAAAGAAATGGTTGAATATAAGTTATATTCAACCATTTGATGTGTCGGTTTCAGACACCTGACATGTTTGTAATTTGAAGGGTCGGTGTTGCATAGTTAATATTTTTTTGTTTCCTTTGGTATGTGTCTTGGCTACAATGGGATTTATGGTTTCTGCTTGGTTCTTGTGTTTATGTTGGTCTGTCTTTAGCCTTCTGGTGCTGCGCTTTATGCAGGTTGTGCCACTTGGTTTGTTTTTCTCTCTTTCTAAGCTCATCTTGACTTTGGGTTGGGAATGAGTGTTCTTTATATATATATTTTGAACTACCTTGCTGTTTTCTTTTGTTGTCTAGGGCACTTAATTTACATGAATCTGCCATGCACGCTGCATCGGTGTGCAAGTTGAATGATGTAATATATCACTTGAAAATGAATTGCTTGGTTTATTTACATCTTGAAGCTGTGGATGAAAAAAGGAGTTTGTGTTTTTTATTGCAGATTATGTTCAGCAGTGTTCTTTTTAAGCGACTACCTGCTGAAGCTGGCATCAGTGTATTGTGTGCATCGCCTGGAATTGTCCAAACCAACGTCGTAAGTAATTTGAAACTATTAATTGTACATCTGTTCCTGGATGGATTATGCTTGAGTTGAATTTAGTCTTAAACTTGAAAACATCTTGAGGTGGTTGAGAATTTATAATTTGGAATAAGCACAGTTTATAGTACCATATCAAGAATTCAATCCTTGAAAAGTCCGAAATCATGTCAGTGGGAGTTCAGAATCAGAAGTAATACAGGGAAACTTAATTCAATGTTCAATTTAGTTTTTAATTGGATACCTAGCCCCTTTAATGTATGTTTGATGCTTTTGTGTTCATCATGTGTCGATTGTTGAGTTGGGATTCAGTGCAACTTGTATTCAATTAGCTTGTTTTTCTAGAATTAATATTATTTATTTTGGAATATATATGCTTGACAAAAAGTAGATAAATGAAAATTACGAGTGTCAATTAGATTGAAGAGGATATATGAAACATAAGGTTGGTTAGATAGAACTTTTTAAATGTGTCTAAAACCGTATCCGTCTAATAACCAAGGCAAAATGGTAAATTTCATAGTTCTCATTTTCTGTATTGTTTAAAAAGGCTATGCTGCTAAGCACCTGCTTGTCTTAGAGTTTGGCACTCTAAGCAATTTCATCGTGTTTGGATGATTTTACCATATAATTTATTTCTGGTGAATGGAGCAATAGTGATTTTTCGGATTGAAATAGTGATTCACTGATTTTACTTTCAACTTCATCAATGCAGGCAAGGGATCTTCCAAAATCTATTCAAGCTGGATATCGTTTGATACCTTACTTCATCTTTAATCCGCAAGAAGGTCTGTTTATTCATTGCTTTTGTTGAATGTAATTACTATTTCCTTATTCGTTCCTTCTTTTCTTTTATTCTTGATCTGATAATTTCCATAGAGAGAATAGATACAACAACTGTTATCTCTCTCAAAACATTGTTTATCTATATTTCTACTATTCCTTCTCATCATAATTCAATATTAATATATCAAATTTTCAGTATTTTCAAGCTGTGGTGTCAAATGGCGGCTATATAAATGCTATAACACTGCAACATAGCAGAAATTGAAGAAAACACATTTTTCTGCTATCCGCAATTGACAACACTGATTTCAAGTGTTTTCATTCTTGAAGTACTTAAGTATCTCAGAATTTTGTCTCGAAAGTCTCTTCATGCTAGATATAATACATGACTTCTGCTACGATGCAGGTTCTAGGAGTACACTTTTTGCTGCAACCGATCCTCAAATTTCAGAGTATTGCGAATTGTTGAAATCGGATGAATGGCCTGTTTGTGCTTATATTTCTTACGATTGTCGACCCGCAAATCCCTCAGAAGAAGCACACAATCTTGAAACATCATTTGAAGTATGGGAAAAGACATTAGAGATGATTGGTCTTCCTTCAGATTGTGTGGAGAGGTTTCTAGAAGGCGAAGAAGTTAAATGTCGTTACGGACAAGAACAACAATGATGAAAACAAGAAACACTTCGATTAACACCAGTATTCCCGAATGCTCATCTGATTTCATTTTTAATACAGGGAGGAAAATCATAATTTTTTCAACTAGAAGGATATGCCTTGTGCTGCTAGCATGTGCTTAGTAGGGGGGAAGTTTAGGTACATTGGTTATTTTTATTTATACTTATAAACATGTGCTTTGATTTTAATGTTTTGAGTTTTTTTATGACATTGTAACGGTCATTTATAGGAGTTAGAACTACATTAATATTATACTGTACTTGTATAATTATTTTGATGACCCTTGTAATTGGTGAATGTGACTGTCCTAAAGAAATAGAGGGTTCCATCTTACAATGGCTATTTCAATTTTATTACTCCCTCTGGTCTCATATATAAACAAAAAATTTTGTTTTAGGTTCATTGAATTTGGAATAATTGATGTACCAGATGCATCATGTTATTCAATTAGCCTAAAAAAGAATCTTTTGTTATACATGAGACTAAAAGGGAGTATGTGTTATGTGTGTGATTCATTACTTTTTCTTTTTTTTTCATTCTTCATCAATTTGCATAGAAAACCAGGTAGAGTATAAATTTTTATTGTATACCAATTTTGCCCCTCATGTTCAATACAACTTTGCCATTGAATCTTTTTACTCGAGATAATCCTTGGAAACTAATGTCACAAATTGTTGACATGGATTCAAAACTTTAGTTCGTCACTTTGTAGGACCTGTTGGTGAGTTCTGAGCGCAACGAGTTAATGATTCAAGATAACCAAGCGATCAGGATACAACATCTTCCTAAAACCTTAGTGCATTTAAGAAAAGTTGAGTTAATGATTTTAATATTAGTGCCTGTGCCATTTAATTTGAGAAATTTTGATAAGTCAAAATCATTTTTGGCACTCTCTCAAAAACAAGTCTCTTTGTTCATACGCATGAAGAAACACAAACCATTTATGAATGTGAAGCTAAACTCTTACCAAGAAAAATCATCAACATGAACAATTCTTTTCCACCTGATCAGTTGTTGAAATCGAAGAAGTCATCCCTCCAACCATAAACTGTCACCGACAGTGTACATTAATGAAGGCAGTAGCACAAAGGTAGACCATGATTACACAAGAACATTGGTTAATTAACTTGGCACATTTCTTGTCCCCTTCTTTGACTTTCACTTTGAAGAAATGGGACCTCAATTGCCTGCATTTGAGTATCTCTAGATCGTTTGTGCAAGATCAAATGACTTACTGCAACACATTAGTAAAAACTATTAATTTTTTGAATGATTAAGATTAACCCCGAAATGGCACAAGTTATGGTGCATAAGCCATGTTTATGCACCGTGCATAAATATCCAAATTTGCTTAGCGCACCCCCCATATTTGTAGTGCACCCCCCAGATTGCTTAGCGCACCCCCATAATTTTAGGGGGTGCGCTAGGTAATCTGGGGGGTGCATTAAGCAATTTTCATTATTTATGCACGGTGCATACGGAAAAAGCTTATGCACCATAACCACTCCCCCCTGAAATCACTTCTAATGGGAGAGAATCGAAATCCGAAGAGAAAAAATGGCCATTATACGATTAAGAAACGTTTCCAACAGCATGATTAACTATGGAGAAGGATTAGCTAGAATTTAGATTAAGTGCGGTCATAATATACGCAATCAGTGTATCTAATCAGACGGTCCAAATTTTATAATTAAATTTTATTTGTTTATAAATAGAAAATTCAAGTTTAAATTTTGGATCATCCAATCTTAATTTGACGGTGGTTATTGAGCCACTGCACATAATCGAAGTTCGACTAGCTATAGTAAAAGTAGCACGCAGTTCAACGGTGTTTCAAATCTCAATCATTGATTTTTTATCGAACGGTTCAGATTAAACTATTTTACTATTTGAAAACGAGACCTTAAATAAGTATCCTTAAATAACACAATGTAACCCATATATGGTGAAAATACACATTAAACTTCCTTACTACAAAATTGTAAGTTGGAATGTAAATGCACAAATAAAAATTGAAGAATTGTACAAATAATGCAAAATGGCATTTAATATTAAAGCAAATAATCACTTGTTACACCCTCCTTGGATGATGCATCACATACTTTTGTTAAGGAAATGTTTTAGCATAAACAACAAAAAGCAAATAATTAGACCACCAGCTATAATACTAGAGGCAAAAGTATTGACTCTCTAGCCGATGTTAACTAATTTACAATTAGTTTATCAAAGACTTGGCTAAAGTTCATATTGAAATATACACCAAAATTAACTTAAATTAACTTAGTTTCTGTTTAGTTGCACGTCGAGTTTGTCCGAAAAGATGCTTGGTTTTGTAGCTTAAGTGAAATCGCGGCGGAAGCAAATGCGCAAAACCAAACACATGCTTAATAACCTAGAAATCTACTAGTGTTGCTTCTACAAGCTTTCAAGAGCCAAAAAGTATAGATATAAATATTTCGTGGACGCTAAGAAGAACTACGGCCACATCTAAACCGTTAGATCAAGATTAAGCACAAGTTGGATTTGTTCCACATAGCAACAAGTCCATGTTCTTCAACTTTTTCCACAAACTATGACCTTTCTTCTTCCCATCAAAATTCTTCCTAAAAGAATTTCCTTCTTCTTTCCACTTAAACCTTCTAGGCTTCTCCATTTGAACATGAACTTCCAAAGCTATCCCTTCACCACCATTCTTCCCTTTGTTCCCCATACATCCACCATTTTCTTGATTCTCTCTTCTCAAAAGCCTCTCATAATACTCCTTATTCCTCTTCTCCAAACCATGTATCTGTCCTTGAAGATCTTCAATTTTCCTATGCAAAAGATAAACTCTATGATCCTCTCTCATCTTCAACACACACTTAGCTAACTCACCGGCTTTTCTCTTGATGAAAACCGACTCGGACGCAAGTTCTTTGTTCTCTTCAACTAAAGTATTAACTCTATAACTCAAACCAGCATTCTCATTCAACAAAACAAGTCTCTCAGATTCCAAAACCTCAAGCAAACTCTTTTGCAACTCACTTTTCCTCGAAGACTCGCAATATTTCTTCTCCATAACACCAACCTCATGAACCAAAAAATCACACATAACATTCTTCATCACAAGCTCAGCTACAATACCATCAACATCAAACAAATTTCCCTTCATCAAAGGTAACATTTGTTGATAAGAGATTGAACTTTCGATATCCGAATCAACTTGACTCACACCACTAATAACTTCTTCTTGGTCATAAAAACCATCCTCCAAAGTTGAAACTTGAGAAGAGTGTCTACTGTGATGCTTATGCTTTGCAAGTGTTTGTATATAACGATCAGATAAAGTTATATAGCCATTGTACAAATCTTGTAGAAGTGAAAGTAGTTGAGGTCTTTTTTGGTAATAAGCTTCTGCTCTTTCTGCAAAAGTGTCACCTTCTTCTTCATCTTCATTTGTTCCAATAGCCAACATTTTCATCCTCTTTTCCAAATCTACCATCATAGAAAAAACCAAGTTCACATTTCAATTAGTATTATTAGTATTTTGCAACAAAAATACCACATACAAAAAATAAAAAACTATTTTTCTTATATGACTTACTCAATTCCATAGCTACAAAACAATTAAAAAATCACAAGAGAAAAAAACTAATAAAATGAAAAGAAAAAAAAAAATTATAATAATAAGACAAGAGAAAACTCTTTTTTAAGTTACCTGATTTACTCAATTCCATAGCTTCAAAACCATGAAAAAATTCAGAACTTTTAACAATAGTACTAATGAGAGGAACAAAGGGATGTAAATATATAGACCAGATCTCAAAAGGGTTGATGAGAAATTTGAGTTTAAGAAAGTGACATATCACCAAACAATGACACAAAAAAAGGGCACACTGACAAATACCATAAATAATTCTGGTAGTACATAAAATAAAATGTTCATAATAATAACAAAATATTATTGATATTGATGTAGGACAAATTTGAAAATAAAATTTGAATTTCTTTGTAGTGTGGGTCCATTTGTTACAAATTACTATTCAAAAGTTAAATTTAATATTCAATAATTTAAAAATGGGAAAACCACTATTTTTGGTTCTAGAAATCACATTCGTTCATGAATTTATCAAAATTGCAATTATGTTCACAAATGTATTTTTTATTAACATTTTGGTGCTCAAATATGTTTTTAGAAAGTCAATTTAGTCTTAAAATTACTAACAAAAGAGACATTACAGATGTATTTGCAATTTTGATACATTCAGAAATTAATATGATAGTGAATTATGCTTTTAGGGACTAAAAAGTGGTTTACCCTTTAAAAATTTAAGAAAAGTGAAAAATATATTGTATTTATTCATTCTAATGAAAAATCAAATTTTTATTTTTTAAAAAATCATCTATAAGGGCATGGTACTATATAAACTACTATAGTTAAATTTGTGTCAATTTTGAATAGAAATGTCAGCATCATGTACTACACCTGAGATGCATGTGCCAACTGTGTGGATATAAAAGAAAAGGTTTTATTCTCTAACTTTTCAATTTTTTGATTAAAAAAATCAATTAAGTTTAAGATAATAAAGTGCACATGATACAAGGCTAAAATGGGAAATGTGTAATTGTAACGGTTACATACACAACAAAATCCAATGTACTTTGAGTTATGTTCAAATTTTGAAAAACAAACTAAAAAGTTATACTAGCAAAGGCCAAAGAAAGGAACAAAAGGTTACAATGTGTGAAAGTGACAATGGATTGTATGATACAGAAAAATGACAATGGATTTGGAATCTGATTCATATCAGATTGGAAATTTGAAAACAGATATACCACTCGATCATGGATAGGGGTAGAGCTGTCACCGGCCGCCTATGAAAAAGTTCATTACATATGGAGTATCCAATTTTAACTTTTACTTAGCACATGTTTGAATTTAATTTTTAAAATAATCACTTAAATTTTAAGCTTGTTTTACTTGCAAATTCGAATACTCCTATAGACTTATTATGGTCTAACAAATGCTTTTAAAAACCATATTAAAATAAAGAAAATGCAAAATAGTGCACCTAATGCGTGCGTTAGTTATTATATGTGTAATAAAACACACTTTAGTCTGTGTTTGATTTAAGAGAAAAAGGAAAGAGAGAATTAGATACGAGAGAGAAAGGTGAGAAATAGGTTTTTTCTCATGTTTGGAGCATCAATGAATTAGAGAAGAGAGGCCAAATTTGGTGGGTCCCACCACCTTTTTGTTTCTCCTCAAAACAGGCGAGAAAGTTGTAACACCCCAAATCTTATACTTGTTATATTTTATTGATTAATATTATTTATTTAATTGTGTCTGCTAATTGATATGTTATTGAATGTATTAATTAGTTGTTGCCTTTATGTTTGTTAGTAATGTGCTTGCATAAGTGTTGGACTTAACTAGAATAATAAGAGTTTGTAGTGGAAATAAGGGTAATATAGTAATCTAGTGTGAGTTAGTGGATTGTGTAGAGATAAGATGAACATTTTGGTCATTAGCTAGAGAGATAGAGTATCTTGGAGAGGAATTGATGGCAATTTTGTAATTAGTAAGAAATGGGTGGTAAGAATGAGAATAGAATTGTGAGTGGAAATTGTAGAGAAATTAAGGGTAGTATGGGGATTTGACATAAACCTAAGTGAAAGGGTTATATAAAGGAGAGATTTTGTGAGGGTTAGTGTTGTTGTTTATCATATGAGAGAAAGAGAAGTTGAGAGAAGGAGAGGTAGAGAGAAAGTGTAGAAGACCAAAGCTTGAAGATGTAGAAGGGAGTCCAAGTGTAGAGCTTAGAGATGTAAAGCTTCAATCAAGGTAAGAGATTTAGATAATATAATTGTGAGTGGTCAAAGAGAGGGGAGTTTGTCTATGACTCCACACCCAAACTATCTTCACTCATTTTGGGTTTTTGGGAAGAAAAGGGTTTTCGGAAGGTGTTTATAATTGAAGCTTGATAATGATTCATGTATAATATGCTTCTACTTGTGATTGTTATATGAAATCCATGATAAAGTTGATTACTTGAACTTTGATTTTTGGTTGATTATGTTAAAAATGGGTTTTTGATGAAAATGGGTATGAATCTATAATCAAATTGTTTATGAGTTGTTTTAAGTTGTTTATAAGTTAGAATAAGTCTTTCTATCCATGAATATGTTTGGGAAATGTTGTGTAAATGTTATTAGGTTCAAATAAGTGCTTTTGGCTTTGAAAAAATGATTTTTAGGTCAAAAACGCGAGAAAACAATTTTCCCATCAGGTCCCCGCGCCCGGCGCAGCACTGTTGGCGCCCGGCGCAGCACTGTTGGCGCCCGGCGCCCAGAAAGGTCTAGAAATGCCATTTCGGCTCTGCCGTTGGCGCCCGGCGCAGTTGACTGGTCAACAGGTTTGACCAGTTGACTTTTGAGTTGACTTTTTGATGGTTTATGCACCCGGAACCTATTCTTTACGATTTTTCGCGTAGAATCCATTTCTGATGTTAGTTTTTAAAGATCATGCTTGGATTATGCTGTTTTGGTATATAATTACAATACTTTGTTAATTGAATTAAGAACTTAGTATATGTAATTGAGTTTGAATTAATGAATTGATGATTAATAACTTGAAGTATGAGATGAACTTTATGTAATGTATATGATGTTTGATGATTTATGAGGTGTGAGACTTAGTTAATGATTCATGTTGATTAACTAATGATATGTGGTGATTGGAGATTAATTAATAATATGTTATGTTTGGATTCTAAATGAATTGTAATGATGATGTGTTGATGAGTTGATGATGATAATGAATTGCAATAAATTAATGGTTGATGTATGATATGTGCTTGAATGTATGTCCATAATAATGATAATATCAGGTGAATTGAGGTGAATATAGGTTGTGTGGTACTATATTTTTGTGAGGTGATTGTTTATAGTGTCATCATATATGGTATATGTACATTCATGCATTCATGAGTCTATTTGTAGTGAGTCCTTCATGACTTGAAACTGGAAATACTTGTGGTGAGTCATTCATGACTTGAAACTGAAAATGAGGTGAACGGGATATATGTTTATCCTAATATGAGGTGAATGGTACCGCATGCATATAGTTATGTCTAGGGTGACATGACATGAGATTTGTGCCATTGGTTGCATTAGGAATATGTGACTAAATGTAATACTTGGTAATTGGCATTGATTGGTGATCCTTAACTTGAATGATTAAATGTATTATGAGGTGTGTGATGAATGATTGATAAATGATGATGTTATGTATACTTGTCTATTAATTAAGTAGGTATGATTTTTTGTGATGTGTTGTACTCTTATGATAATGAGACATGAATAACATGAGAATAATGTAAGTGTTATGGGTTGAGTTGTTAGACATGAGCATGTTATGTCCTAAGTGTTAAGTATGTTCTTGCACTTAGTTTCTTTTTATGGTTATATTATCTAACCCTCTGTTTTGTGTATGTGCTGAACCTTTGGGGGTTCAGATTCTCAGGTTATGTTAGTGACCGAGTCGTCGGTGAAGCTCCGCTCTGATGTGACACGGGGATGGGATCATTTGTATAATGTATATTGAGTCTTATTCTTATTTCAATGTATTTAAGGATGTGTCTTTTTAGAAACTTATTTTTTTTGTACAATAATTGTTATACAAATTAAGTTATTAGTAAACTTTTATGTGTACGATGTAATACTCGAACCAAACCTTTTGTGAATCAAATTTTATTTCCGTTGCGTATTTTCAAATATTATATTATAAAGGTCTAATTTATATAATTATGGGTTTGGGTGTTACAAAAGTGGCAAGAAAACCCACTCTTTTGTAATTTTCCATATTTGCCCTTTATTTTATCAAATTTTTTTGGTATAGGATTTGAAACTTGTTGCGTCAATTATTTATATACACAGTGTAGTACAGTTATTTTACATTTTCATAACAATTAAAAAATTTAAATATGAATTGGTTTGTGTATTCTGACTATGTTGGGAATAGCTGGGTATGTGAAACAATGGGTGTGCTTGGTTTAATTAAGTTTTTAATTAATTAATTAATCAACGTTGAATTTTTTTTTTTTGACGAATAGGTATTAAAATAAAGTTTAGTAAGAATAGATATTAAAATAGTGTGCATTATGTTTAATTATATGATTTAATAAATTAAAATAAAATTAATTGACTAAATATTTTTACTTGATAATTTTGACAAGGTTATATTTGTCAATTTATAAAATCATGTTATTTCTCTCTTCTCTATTTCTCTTCTCTTTTTTAGGGGTGTGCAAAATATCCGGTTAGAATGCCCAAACTCATAACCGGATCCAAATCCGTTTTTAAAAATCCGGATTTTGGTATATGGTTAATAACCAAACCATTTTCATCTGGTCGGTTATCCATCCAAATTAAATTTTCGGATTTGGTTTAAATTGGTTATTATATCCTTTTCAAATTTATTTTTGTCAAAACAAAAAAAACAAACAAATATCTTCTTTTTTTGACAAAACAAACAAATATCTTTTTTTTGTACAATAAACAAATATCCTTTTAACTATTATTAAAATTAATTGACGCACAAACCATCACCATGTGCGTGTGATCTCAGCAATTATGATTTGCGATGAACCCTACATTCTAAATCTACAATAATCTCTCCAATTGAATCTAATCGGCAATATTCTCTTTCAATCGAACCACACTCATTCTCTCCAATTGCTTCTAACCGCTCTAATCAGGTATTCTTCCTTTCTCTATTCTTCACAATTAGTTAATTCAACGCGGAAGCAATTTTTCTCCTCTTTATTCTTATTTCAGTAATGTGAAGTTGCAAAAAGAAACTTTATAATTTTTCTCCTCTTTATTCTTCACATGTTTTTTCCATCTCTTTCAAACACATATCAGAAGCAATTTGGCTTGAAGCTGATTATCACTGCAAAGAGTAAAAAAAGAAAAGTGTATTTTTTTACGGTGTTTAATATGTTTTTCGTCTGCGTAAAAAAAAATCAGACCAAATTAACCGTTTATTATTCCAGTTTTAAAAATAACCAGTTTAAAACTGGATTTAAAAATTAACCACTTTTAAACCGGTTTTATAAAAATATCCGGTTATGTATCCGTATCCAAATTTATAACTGGTTATATAACCGGTTTATAAAAAATAATGGTTATGGTCATGTATCCAAATCCATATATCTGGTTTTGGTTTGGATATAATTTGGTTTGGCAAAATAACCGACCATGCACACCCCTACTCTTTCTATTATATTATACATGTTCTGGTGAACAAATAAGGGGGGTGATAAATAATTGGACCGTATCTAAGAAATGAGTAATTCTCCACAATTGTGCAGCATTTCTGTATATTATATAAAAAAATGATCCGGGTTTTTTTTGAAAAAATGTGAACTTTTAGTGGTTGATATTGATAACTTGAGTATACAAAAAATATGGGGGTGAGAAAGTAAATAACACGAATTATTTGTTGACCCAGTTCGGTGAAAAGCATCTATTCTGGGGGATACCAATCCAGGAGGTAGTCCATTATTGATTGTGTTTAGCCGGTCATTCAAGAGGGGGTTGATTTGTTGTTCAGCCATGTGATCTACCTAAACTTGTATTAAGAACTCTCTTGTTTACAAGTGTTTTTCCGAAGAAATATATATGTCCCCTTACAATAATGTAGAACTAGTATTTATAGGCATTGTTTCTCCTTGTTGCTATGAAGCCATGTTCTCCACCCATGTCTTCCATCACGTGATCATGTTTGGTAGTGGGAGGTTATTCTTTGTCCATTACGTGATCATGGGTTAATGGTGGTTGCTTCTCTTGCACAATAAATCATGGTGGCGGTTTCATATATGAACGGTTAGAACTGGAGCGAGGGCGTCATCTGCTTGTAAGTGGCGCCGTTAATATGACTTTCCCGCCAAGTTTGATCTTTTGAATAATATGGGCTGTCTTGTCGGGCCATCTTGCTATTGGGCCTATGCCATTTATTTTTGGGCCCTAGTCCAGTCCAATACCAAACAACAATTTAAATCTACTCTATTTCTCACATTTTTCTCTCTTCTCTTTCTCTCTCTTACCTATTTCTCTCTTCATAACTTCTCTTCCAAACCAAACATACCATTAGAGTTTAGATTGAAAAGGAGTTTAACATATGAGTGATATAAAACATGCAAGTGATATAATAGGACACACGTCCAAGACTCATGAATAAAACATGTAAGTGATATAATAATGTAATGAGTTTAAAAGATATGACCGTATATGTAACTGTATATTAATTTTACATCGACAACCAATAAAAATAATTTAAAAGTAGAGTTAAATATAGTAATGTGACAGAAAATATAGTTGCAAGTTATTGATTGACAATATAAATTATTTTATTTTGTCGGTGTATATTTATTTTTCTCTAATTTAGACCAATAAAATACAAGTAAAGGTTGGTAATTTTTTTATGTATTTGATTAAAAATTAAAACTAAGCTTATGTTTGGTATTACGGTGGATATCTCAGATTCACAGTGATTCACCGTGATTTTACAGAAACTACGGACCTATAAGGAAAAGAGTTGCACAAAAGAGGTAACCAAACCAAACCCTCAAACTTTAGCAAAATAGGAGATGAAAATAGGCATACGTACAATAAAATGATAAAACTCACAATAATAATTTATGTCATTTAATTTATGTACAAAGACAGTACAAAATTTTTTTACATATAAACCCCTAGTCCTAAGAATAACTATAAATCACTGTATAAATGTGTAAGTAGGTTTATATATATAAAGAAAAATGATGTTTGAATAATAAAAATTGTCAAATTTGTTATAAAGTGTTTGTGTGTATTTTTTGAAAGGAAAATGTTATAAAAATTTAGCAAGAATTTTTTAATGCAAGAAAGAGAAGAATCTTAGGTGACAATATTTAATTGATCAAATTATAATCACTCTCTCTCATGTATTGTTAGCCAAGTTTTAATTAATCAAATTTCTTAATTTTATGGATTATTCTCTTTCTTGCATCAATATTTCTTCATAAATAGCATTGCTCTTTTTGAAATGTAAGATAAATTGAAATAAACATACAAGTTGTATGTTGTATAATACATTGCCAATTTTTTTATATGTTACTGGTCATTATTATGATAAAAAAATTGTCCACAAAATTTAACTCAACCAACAAAAATATCAAAAAATTTAGGTTGCCGAACGCCGTGATCGGAGTTGAAACTCCAATATTTCTACTTTGTGCGTTGAACTTATCATTTTATCTATGTAATAGAAAAGTTTATTTCATTTTTTAAACCCAAAAAATTTATTACTTATTAAATTCATTAAAAAATTAATACATATCAATAAAACGCATCAACTTTTCAATAAATCTAAAAGAATAAAATCTTATACTACTATTTTTTTTTTTTTGAAAAGCAAAATCTTATAGTAATACTAGGCACGTGTAGAGAGAAGCGCGTGGCTAAGAGGGTAAATGAATATATTTGATGTACGGTAATTCCAGTTACCAAGGAAGACATTTGACAGTTGAAAGAGACATTTCTGTATCACATCATACAGTATGCCTCTGTCTGATTCTTTCCTTTGTTCTTCCTTCTTTCCATCCATATCCATGATTGATCAGAAAAATTGTTTCTACTTGTAAATAAATTGTAACACACCACATGCATGTGACTCAATTAAATTCAGATACTTTACAATTTTCTCTTTTTTCAATTTAGCCAAGCTCTTCAAATATTTTATTCATTAACTATAGGTTTATATCATTATGTTTAATTTAGACCAATTTAATTTTGGGACGGATGAAATATTATTTTTTTGAAAATTGGATCATTTATATGGAAGTTTTTCGGAAAAAAAAAATTAAAAATATCAAATGTTAACTTGAATACTATTTTCTGAAAATTAGGTCATTTATTAAATTTATACGAGGGTTTTTCGGAATTTTTTTTTAAAAAAATATCTAATGTTAACTTGAATATTATTTTTATGTCTACAATGAAGCAATGAAGTTTTGCTCATGTGCTCAATGAAACAATTCTTAATCAATTCTATTTACTTTTCAGTCGAATTCTAATTCCAAATCGAATTCTAATTCCAAATCGAATAAGTATAATAATACCTCAAGCTTTTCATCAGTCATCATCATGTGATCCTAATTTTATTGGCTTAGAGTATATCATAATGAATACATCAGAATCACAGCTATCACAATCACGATGAATCGCTATGATTCTTATATATATACTGTAATATCGGGCTTAATCCAAAACAATTTTCATGAGCATATTTTAGAACATGTTTGAGATTTTAAGGAACGATTTGTGCAGTATTTACTAGAACTTGTAGGAAATTAATGAGTATATTCATTCACACTATATGACATAATACTATTCAAATAGTAGAAAAAAAAGTTTGAACTATTCAAATATATTTACTACCCCACATTTGAATAAACAAGTTCACCATGAAGCAATTAATTTAGGGTACGGTAAAAAGAATTTAATACATACCAGAAATATTGGTGAGAAGCCAAGAGGGCATGTTATTGGTAGTGATGATGTTCTTGTCCTTGAACCCTTTTAAAGATGAAGAAAGCAACTGAGAATTTGAAATCACTTTATCTTTGTTCATATCAATAATAATATTGGGACCCCTCTCCATTAATATTCTTGCCTAATAAAAGTCCTTCTACACAAGGCAACAAAATAATGGAAGAAATCAGTAGTAACTCAATCTCTTAATGGAAATAATTAAAAGGACATGTTGCCAGAAATAATAGGGTCCTTTACATTTATAAGAAGAATGGAACATGTGGTACAAAAATTAAAAAATGGGAACACAACATTATGAAATTGTATCAAGATTTGGTTAGACAAAATCAAGTGGTCACATTTTTATTTTGTTGAAACTATAAAGTGTACGTTCACCTTAATTTTGTATTTTACGGTAACAAATATTGATTTTTAACAAATTAATTTTAGCTAAAGTGGTTCTCTGACCTTATTTCAGTTGGTAGGACATTGCATTATATATACAAATGATAATGTGATAATGTAAAAGCTACATTTTATCGCTTCAACAAAATCAAAATATTATTTTGATTATAAATATACACTAAATTTGAAACTAAATTACAATATTATCGTGTTCTATCATTTGGTAGTACATTACAATACGTATGGATGGATTTTGAACTAAATTTTTTCCACTTGTTTGCTTCACTTTTAGGAGTAAAATTATTACCATTAAACTACTTTAAAAAAATCACAATATTATCATGAAATCAAGCATAGACTAAAATTAAAAGTCACATTAGAAATTAAAAGCTACTAGTACTAGTACAAATTTTAAGCTAGAATCAATTATGGAACTAAAATCAATTATGGAATTAAAAGGTACAGCACAGATCTCAAAGAACAATTCACATTATTTGAAAATGAAAACCTGGTGCATTGTGAACATTCAGAATATAGGCATTAAAAACCCTAATCCCAATGCATTTTAAACCTAATTTTTCTAAAATACAAAGAGAAAAATGCCCTTTTTTTAATTTCACTCTTTCAAATTTTGAGTAACTAAGCAGGGAATCAATAACTATCATGTGAATACTACTCAACAGAGAATACTAATACCATATACACATCTGAAATATCAGAAAAACAACAGAAGAATAAATAATGAGAAAACCATGAAACAAAAAATTTATTTTTTTATTTTTATATTTGAAACAGAAAAAACAGAGGAAAAAAGGTACAAATTTTTTCAAATTAATCCACCATTTTTAAAAAACAAGACACACCCATTAAAGATCAGATACATTATAAAACGTTACAACAAACAAAAGATCACATTTAAACTCAATAATCTCAATCCATCATGCTTACAATCACAAAATACTCTGTTTTTTTCTCAGTAGCAAATAACCATAAAAAAAAAAAAAAGATTTTTAACTACCATTTATTTATTCTAAAAAATAATACCAAAATGAATTGAATAATAATGAATGAGAGAATACTAGAGGGAAAAAGAAAAAACTAACCGTGAAGATTTTGAGAAGATGATTGATGGTGAAATGGAAAACAGAGAGGAAGGTGATGGTGATGAGAAAATGAGAAGAGAGGGACGTGGTTTGATTTGAAAGAAGAAAAAGAAAGGAACTTGTCTTATGGTAGGGTAGGGTCCTATAAGTATAGGAAGGAGTAGTAGGAGTATTCAGCAGTGATGCAGTAATGTACTGTAATTTAACAGCAACAAGTAAACAACAATAGTCAAAAAGTAATCATACGTAGTATCACCCAAAATCCGGGATAAGGATAGTGTCACACGGTAGTAACTTAAAATTTGTCATTTACTACTTTTTTTTTTTTCTTTTTTTTTTTTTTTGACCAATTGTCATTTACTACTTAATAACTAGTTAAGGAAATTTTATATTTTTTGTATTAAAAAATAGATGACATTCATTTATTTGAATTACACCAATGTAACACAAATTCAAAGTATTTGTGTGTTTAGTTTGAGAGAAAGAAAAAAAGATAAAAGAGAAATATAAAAATTAATAAATGAATTTTGACTATGTAAATTTTAATATAAATTTATTTATTGATTTCGTGTTTAATTTTCTCTTTTCTCTATGTTTTTTTTTCTCTTAAACCAAATACATCCAAAAAAAAACAATTTGCCGAAAAATTCACAACACACATATTAGCAACATACAATAAAAAATTGCTTGAATCTACAAATATGATTATATTCAAGTGTTCAGAATAATTCTTCATCTTAAATTTTAATATTGTCTACCCCAAAATCGTTGCTATAATTTTGCACTACATCTAAATTGATTTTTTAAAAAAATTAATCTAATGAACATCGAATCAAGATACGAAATAAAAAAATCATAGCACTAGATGAAAAGTGAGAAAATTGAGAGTACTTTGCTTTTGTATAACTATCTTTTAAAAATATCTATATATATTTTTATATAATTTTTATTAATACTAAGATTTTATATTATTTTGATTTTTACAATTTAGTAATTCATAAAAGAAAATTTCATTTTTTATTAGAATATCATTTCAATTTTATAATATACTACTGCTATATTTTTTTATATGAAAATATACTATTATTGGTATTTGTTTTTTTTTACTAGATACGTATGTGGTATTTTCAAAAAAATCATAGACTTTTTTTTATACGTGTTAAGATTATTTTTTTAACAAATAAAAATGAAATATATATTAAACCAATTGAGTAGTGGTTTCAGCACAAGGTGTACCGAAAAGAACTACATGAGTTTATACAATTATACAATGATCTATCAAGGAAACATCATGAAATACAACAAATTAGTCGACCACCAACTATGGTAGTTTGAAACTAGATTAATATACGTCGTCTTCAACCACCAATAAGAGAAAAGTTTAACTTGTCCAACATTTGTAGGATGACAATTTGACATATACCCAATGGATACCCATATAAAATACCCACAATGGGTATGGTAAAAACCCGCATTTTGAATACGGACATGTGTATGAGTAATTACCCGCAAAATTGGTATCTTAGTATCCACCATGCCCCATACCTATATAGTATATATTTATTTATTTTAATTATAATATTATATAATAATTATTATATATATATATATATATATATATATATATTTTTTTTAAAAATACAACATTATTATACTATTACACATTTTTTATAAAAATATTTATTTATAACATAATGCAAATATGTCAACAGAGAAATAAACTTTATCATGATATTACTAATAATTTTGTTTATAATTTTCATGAGTCAGCATTAAAATCTTTGAAATTTTTTTAATTCTATTAAAATGATATGATATTTTATCATTAATCAATTTATTTTTAACAAAAATGCGGGTAGTGGGTAACGAGTATGGGTATCGGTACTTAGGTACCAATAGGATATGGGCACGAGAGCAAAGATTGTCACCCACGTGGATTTGAGGATGGGTACGGGTATTCTTTCAAACTACGGGTATGGGGATGAGGCTATTGTACCCTACCACCTAGGGGTGGGCAAAAAAATTTAAAAACCAATCCGAACCGTCAAACTAAACCAAAACAAAAAAAACTAAACCATAACCAACAATTTTGAAACCAAACTGAAACAGTTCGGTTTGGTTCATGATTAACAGTTCGGTTCGGTTTAATGGTTCGGTTTTTTTAGTGAAAAGTTAGTTATGGTTTGGTTTAAAACCATAAAACCGAACCACTTTAACAGTTTGGTTCAGTTCGATTTTAAAGACAAACAGTTCGGTTCAGTTATTATAAATTTTGAAAACAGTTTGATTCAGTTCAGTTCGGTTTTCCTCCAAAATCAAACCATGTTTATCCCTACTCATACCTTACCCATTTCCATCCATAAGCATTTGGTGCAAGGAGTTTATTGAGTTTTTGAACAATATATGATTTCTTTCATTCCACAAACCTAAACACAAGCTAACCAGATAAGTTGCATAAAGTACCGACACACTCGACGACCACCTACTAAATAAGTAAACTGAACAAAGCAATCAGAGAGCTTTTGTGAATCCACTGCCGAAATGTCAATCCAAGATTGAACTAGTGCCAAAAGAGAAGCAAAGGTACGTTAGGAGAGAAATAAGTGTTGAGCCGATTCAACACCTCTACATCCAGGCACACAAAAGTGAGCTTCTAGTGATATAATGCCTCGAGCAACCAAGTTTTTCTTCGTTGGCAACATGTCACGCAAGAGACGCCACGCGAATATGAAAACCTTCAAGGGAACATGTTTGTGACACATAAGCTCTTCAGTTGCACCAAAAGTAACCGAATACTGAGAAGTCAAAAGCTGATACTCATCATGAATAGAGTAGCCATTAGCAGGAACTGGCCGCCATTGCTACATATCTGGAGACTGAGCATGCACAGAGAGTTTAAGAAGTAAAGTCTGACAATCCCAAACAATATCGGATCATTTGCCACTTGAATGCTAATAACCAGGCGATATCGTTCCAAATTTTTGGCAAACTTTACTCAAAAGATATTGCACAATTAATTTCACATGCTAAGATTACGTTGTGCATCTCTTCATTTTTATTGTAGATACAAGTTGATAA
Organism: Trifolium repens; assembly: GCA_030408175.1. Taxonomy (NCBI): domain Eukaryota; kingdom Viridiplantae; phylum Streptophyta; class Magnoliopsida; order Fabales; family Fabaceae; genus Trifolium; species Trifolium repens. The sequence goes on from CP125847.1 coordinate 16,462,068, forward strand.
AGTCACCGCAAAAGCTCCATTTGATAAAACACCACTTGAGATAAGACGCCAAAGGACAAAGCGTCATGTGATCGTCAGAAAAAGAAATCAGTGTTGAAACACCATGGCGTTATCCGTGAATCTTACGAGTTGGGAACGTCTAAAATAGAAACGGCGATATCCGTAAATCTTACGAGTTGGATACGACGGAAACGAGTTGAAACACCATGGCATTATCCGTGAATCTTACGAGTAGGAAACGTCAGAAATAGAAACGGCGATATCCGTAAATCTTACGAGTTGGATACGACGGAAACGAGTTGAAACACAATGGCGTTATCCGTGAATCTTACGAGTAGGAAACGTCAGAAATAGAAACGGCGATATCCTTAAATCTTACGAGTTGGATACGACGGAAAATGGTTGAAATACCAAGGCGTTACCCTTTAAACTTTTCAGTGGGGGGCGTCCAGAAAATTAAAATCAGGTTGAAAATCCTAAGCGTTACCCTTTAAACTTTTCAGTGGGGGGCGTCCAGAAAATTAAAATCAGGTTGAAAATCCTAGGCGTTACCCTTTAAACTTTTCAGTGGGGGGCGTCCAGAAAATTAAAATCAGGTTGGAAATCCGAGGCGTTACCCTTTAAACCTTTGAGTGGGGGGCGTCCAGAAAATTAAAATAAGGTTGAAATTCTGAGGCGTTACCCTTTAAACCTTTGAGTGGGGGGCGTCCAAAAAATTAAAATAAGGTTGAAATTTCGAGACGTTACCCTTTAAACTTTTGAGTGGGGGGCGTCCAAAAAATTGAAATAAGGTTGAAATTCCGAGGCGTTACCCTTTAAACTTTTGAGTGGGGGGCGTCCAAAAAATTGAAATAAGGTTGAAATTCCGAGGCGTTACCCTTTAAACCTTTGAGTGGGGGGCGTCCAAAAAAGAAAAAAGAAAAATGCAGGTCAAAAGATCAAGGCGCAACCTCACGAACAGGAGACGCCAAAAAACAAACAATATGCTATAAAGAGCAATTAAAAGTAACTCTATGCATTACTTTTATTATTAACAGATTTTTATCTTAAATAGACAGATTATCCTCCAAGATGTCATAAACAAAGAGATATGAGACGAGTCGCCCAAGGGCGATAGAGGCAAGAATAAACTCATTCAGAATCAAAGAAATTCATTGATTGAAGTCAAGATACAACGTCGCCTATGGTCACTCTGAAAAAAGAAAAGAAAACGCCACAACGTCGCCACATTATTTTCTCTAGGGCCAGTCGGCCCACCATCTTCTCTATGGCACCAGTATTTTAGCATAACTCAGGTGATATAATTCTAGCTCGCCTTGATAAAATTTATCAATTTATCTATTTCTTTCTATAATCGAAGTATATTAAAGCCACCATGGATGAATCCGTGTTGTTACATATGAATCTGGTCACTCTTCCGTTGTTTATGTTTTACCTTGATTCTCACTACTACATGAATTGAATAGTCCTTCAAGATTGTCAAAAACACCGAAGGGAAACAAAAAATTAATATGCAGCAGAAAGACAGAAATACAAGCCAACAAAAGAGGGGGCGATGCAGAGCAACGCCACATCGCCAATGATCGCCGAAGAGATGACGCCAAAAGAGGCGAGGAGATTCTAAGCAAGGAGCAGAAGAATCCACAACTTAATAAAAGGAAAGACAGGGTTGTTGCAAAGATGAATGGAAATCAACGCTGTAAACAAGATTATTTATAGAAGTTATTACGCAAGAAAGATGAAGTAGGGGACGATTATTTCTCCACGTCCTACCACTATCACCACTTCACCTCTTTGAGCCTCGTGCTTGGGGGGGCTGTGGACTGGACTACGGCCCAAAAATGAATAGTATAGGCCCAATAGCAAGATGACCCAACTTTCCAACCCATGTAATTCAAATAAAAGATTTTGCGGGAAATGAAAGAAGAAGACGCCACACCCAGAGGGCGTCGCCCTCGCCAGAAGGAGCAACCGCTCATATATGAAACCGCCACCATGATCTATCGTACAAGAGAGGTAACCGTCCACCAAGCACATGATCTGCCCACATGAGAGGTGGGGTAATGGAAAACCACCCATGATCAACATAATGGAGGAGTGGCAAAACGGTTACAAAAAGGAAAAAGCAAGAGGAAGATGTCTATAAATAGACTCTTCATACATCAAAGAAAAGGATCATATTTTTCTTGTATACTCAGATTACTCATATTATTATCTATTGAATCAATACAATTATCACCCCCCTTTAATGTTCACCAGAACAATAAGATTAAAGGTAAAAAAGTAAATTACTTCTCTCCTTCCCTCCCCTCCCCCTCGTTAAAAAGTTGAACCAAACATAAAAATTTAAAATATCACCTCCCCTCCCATTCTCTCCAAAAACCCCGAACCAAACAGACCCTAAGGGTTTGTTTGGTTCAAAAAAGGGGAGAGAAGATATTTTAATGAGGGGGAGGGGAGGAGAAACTTTTTAGTTATTTATATGTTTGGTTCAAATGAGGGGATGGGAGGGAAGGAATTTTAATTGCAAATGTGTTTGATTTACGAGGGAAGGGATGACAAAACTAAATTATTTTTTTACTCTTATAATGTTACAAGAGTTTCAAAATTTTAAAATTATTCGATTTATAAATAATTAAAAATAAAAACTCAATTTTGGCAAAAAAATATATATAAAAACTCAATAGGCTCAAAAACTCCACAAATTAAATTTTATATTGATAATAATTTTTTGTTCTTTATTATTGATCTAACCTAATAAATAATTTATAAAATTAAAGTCTATACAAAAAAATTAAATTAATTTTTTAATAGACAAAAATGAGCATGCAAGTGTATTATGGAACTCAATATAATAATATCAAGTCTTTTTTAAACTTAACCTAACAAAAAAAAAGTTTAAAAAAAAAGGAAAAACAAAAAAACAAAAGTATTAACGTTATTTAAAATGACCAGAAGCAAAAAAGAAATTATATAAGAAAATTGGTTTATCACGTAACAACAAAGTTGTATGGAATTTTTTATTAAAAAAATTGTATATATACAACGTAAATACAAAGCATGGTTAAAAAAAATGTAAAAACAAAGCCGGGAAAAAAAATAGTTAACAAAATTATCAACAAAATAAATAGTTGGATAATAATAATTAATTTGACAACAAGCCTTAAAAATATTGGTAAGTTAGAATATTAAAAAAAATGTAGACAAGGATAATTTTGGTATTTTAAAATAAAAATGAGGATAAATATGTCAATATAATAAAAATTACAATAACATATCTTGTCTCCCCTTTCCTCCCTCCAAATCCCCTCAATTTGAAGGGAAGCAAAAATTGAGTTTATGAGGGATTTTGCTCCCCTCCTCTCCCCTCACATTCCCTCCATTTACCTTGAACCAAACAGACCTTAAAGAAAATATGTCGGCTACAGTGCTCGACTTATTCTCTGCTAGGTCGAACAAGCGCTCAAACCTCACACATAAAGCACCCCTCCCACCTAGGAATAATGGCAGAGCTACACCTAAATGTTGGGATGGGCCGCTATAATTTTTTTTTTTTTGAAAATTGATGAGCTAAAAATACATAAACTGTTAATTTTGATCTCAATAATATATTAAATGAGAGACAAACTCAAGTAAAATAAGATTTTCGGCTCACATTTTTATTCAAAATAAAGAAACTATAAACACCAAAAAATATTATTTTGTTAAACATGATTCATGATTACCACAACAGTGAATTGAAGAATTTTTTTATAACTAAAATATAAATTCAATTTAAAAATTCATGGACCATTAACAGTTGAATAATATTTTAAAATATGTTATTAAATATTTTAGACAAATTTTAAAAATATAGTGGCTGACCAAACCATGCCTTTAGAGAAAAAAAGGATATTAAAAGCCAAAATGGTTGTGTAACAGGAGTTGAACACGAGACCTTTTGGTTGAATTTGCTTTCAACAATAGTTATCAACCTAGTATCAGAATTGCACCTTATGAAATAAGAGTTGCTCAAAGAAGATATAAGAGTTGTGCAGATAATAGAAAGAGGCCTTTATAATTCAAAGGAGAACATGTATTTTTTAGAGTGATTTCTAGATTGGGACTGACGAGGGCGAGGAATGATCGCTGGTTCACAAGGCATGTATAAGTATGTATAGACAATGAGTGGGCAATTTCCATTGAAAATAGGGCAATGAACGAAGCGAATTCACAAGAAATCCGAGGCTGTATAGATATGAGACTACATGGTTGGAGAAAAGCTTATAAGAATTTTCACTACCTATATCAACAAGATGCATCGGTTTTTTGGTAGCACATTCTAAAATAATTGCATAGATAAATGTGATTGACTTAGAGTATTTATTGCATGGGTGGCCTTATGAATTGTTTGCAGAAAGTGTGAGTGAGAAAAAAAGCACATAAAAAAGACTTGTATCAGTTTGTGGGACAGTCAATAATTATTAAAAGTGGTCTGAGATTTTACAAGCAGTCCCATGGAAATTCCCATTTGCAAATACACAATAACATTTTTAATAATGGCACGGGTATGATAAAATAAGGCACAAATATGAAAACCAAAAAAATAAAAAAATAAGGCACAAATATATGATTTATTTATTTTTGAAAAATGTAAGGTACGTTCACTGGTCATGTTAGGAAAATCATACATAAAAAGTTAAAAATTATTCCTTCTTAAAATCAAATTTAGATTCTCTAAACCTTAATTAATGTTTAATACTAGTGTAACACAAGTACTTCTATGTTTTTAGTATTCTCACTAGTTTGTAAAAGGCACATTGAATGCAAACTCTTGGTGCTATTGAGCATTTCAAACCCCTTCCATATGTTCATTTTATATGAAACACTCTTCATAATTTGAACGATTATTTAAGCTAACACTGTTATATAGAAAACAACATTATAAGTCCATGTGTGTATAAACTCTATATAATCTCTAAAAGGCAATAAAGTAAACTAAGGTTAAGGGGGTGTGTAAACTCTTTATATTGCAACTGGATCTGTCATATTAACTGTCTAAAATGTTTCGAGTAATTGATATTTGTCCCTCCTTCGGTATATTGTTTAGAATTTCCCGCCAAGTCTTTCAAAAGATATCCTTAGATAATATATTTTGTCTACTTGAGCAATACAGGGGAAGTAAGAATCAACAAATTTCGATTTCTGGAATTGGATAGCTTATAGGTCTTGGTTCGAATTAAGTTTTCGAAAAGGGCTATTTTGAGAATAATAGTGAAAATAAACAATGAGTTTAACAGCAAGGAGGGGGTGTGAATATCAATTTCATATTTTGGTAGCAGTGACTTGAAATGAGGCCATGGACTATCACAGCCCATTACATATTGTTGCTTGCTTATGTTAAACTGTTTAACATTTACTTCTGTCACTCTATCGGTTACTCGCGCGTTCTATGTCTTTTCCGTTTTATCCTTTCGCTACTTAAGTAAAAGACATTGTAAGAATGAGTAATTTTTTAAAAATATCGTTCGTTAACTAAGTAGCGGATGTTATAATAGTAGGGTATTTTTGAGTGTATCTGCTATCTACATTGCATGAAACAATGTTGTTGGATCACAAATCTACTGTTGAGTCTCCTATTGCATGAAGCTAATTGAAGCCACTACAACAGGCGATTCAAATCCGTATCTTGTGGGGAGAAAAATCAAGAAAACTTTAAACATCATGAACTTTTACAGTTTGAAAGAAAATCACATATACACAAAAAATTGAAAAAATTGAAAAATAAATGAATGAGAAATGAAAATAAAATAATCTTAATAAAAGGACTAAAAATTCAAACTAAGATTAAAAAAACACTTCAATTCACAATTGCATATTTGTAATCAGAATTCTGAAGAATTTGAACATTCTTTTATCGCTGTCCTCTATTTTCAAATTGTTTACCACTTCTACATATCTTTTCCAATACAAAAGATTATTTGGTTTGGCTTTGTGAATATTTTGCTGTGATTAGAAATTGAACCATTCTCCAACCTTCAAAATCAATACATAAACGTAAGCAAAATTAACACAAAAGGTTCACCAAAATAAAAATAATTGAAAATTTTAAAATTAATAAAACATATAATCAAATAATATACTTTTGATTTAATTCATATAAACTTACATTGTAAATATTTGTTACCTTATTAATCAATCATAATTTTTAGTTGATGAAAAATGTTTGACTTGAATTAAAATCATACGTATAATCGGTTGTTATTTGTTAACAGCATCATTTTTTTACCATATTATACCATGTTCATATGTGAATCTACCCTCCTTTCATTCTTACTAAAAAAATGTAGGCGTTTAGTTTTTGACATATACATTCGAAATGTAAAAAAAAATTATGCTGTCAATAAATCACAACCAATTATATGTATAGCTTTAATTCAAGACAAATAATTTTTATCATAAAAAAAATATGATTGATCTATAGGTAATAAAAAAAATTTGGTTACTCGACAGGTAACAAATATATACAATGAAAGTCTATATGAATTAAATCAAAAGTATATTATTTGTGTACATGTTTTATAAATAAGTCAACAAAAAACAGTTCTTATGCCATAAATAAAATACTACCATGTTTTGTTTTAAAATTATGAATAGATGATAACAATAATTTATCCTAAACTTTTAATACATGATTCACATAAGTTATTCTTTATTATTTATATAATAATCTAAAAGGTGTGGTTGAGATATTTAAGGATTGTATTGACATTTTTTGACTTCAAGAATTGTATCAACTAAGAAGACCAATTCAGTTTTGTTCAAAATGTAGCTAATTTTATCAACTTCAATAATGATCATTTTGTTTTGGTCAAGAAAATATATAAAATTGTCATTTTGTTGACTATAGCAAATCTATTTTTTTTCCTTCTAGAAGGATGAAGAGGGTTATTCAACAAACAAATCATGGTTGCAAAATTAATCTTCAATCTTTTCTTTTTATTAGGAATCACAAATATAGATAATTTATCATACCTTTTGGTAATTTACTGTTACAACTTCCCTTTATTTTTTTCCCTTCTTTGTTTGCTACGTTCAAAGGAACCCCTACATGATGTCAACAATGTAGAAATTATAGAGACAAATCAAAACCATTAACTATGATAGCAACATAAATTGGACCCCCAATTAAATATTGTTATATTACTTTTTTTTTTATAAGAAATTAACATGTAATTGACAATTGAATAGATTATTGATATTTAGTATTTCAAGTTTGGTCTTATCACCAACAACTCTCTAAGTTGAATATTATAATTAAGGCAAAATGCATGCATAGATCTTAAAAAATAGGACCTAAATGTTACAAATTACAAACTTAAAGGATATATTTGTTACTTAAAAATCTTAAAGGACTTATTTATTACTTAAAAAACTTAATGGACCTATTTGTTACAAACATAAAACTTAAAGGACCCATTGATGCATTTAACCTATAATTAATGTTCTTTTCTGACTATATTTTCAATGCAACAAAAAATGTTAAATAATTATATATTGAATTTAGAATTAAAAATTCACAATTTTTCATGTTTTCTCCCTACATAAATTTTGTCAAATTTTAGTCTCTATATTTATAAGGACTAAATACAAATACTAAAAAGTAAAAAACACTTATTTTTTAAAAGTTTTTTCAAAATAGAAACTAAAATTAGACAAGTAGAGACCAAGCTTAAAATTTCGTAATTTTATAGAAACTAAAAATATAATTAACTCTTGAATTAATAAAATGATATTAGGACCATAAAATCAATGTATTAATCAAAAAAAATAAATTAAGAGTCAATAATAATACCAAAAGTAATTAACATTACCTGCAACTTTGTGGCACACTCCAAGAAGGGTGTGAATTTTTTCTCTTATCATTATCCAATGCCATATACTTCTTCCAATCCTTAAGCAAAATCTTAAGATCATTAACTTTATTTTCCAAACCAACACAACAATTAGCATGCATTGTTGCAACTTTAGCAAAATCTTTGCTAGATTGACAAAACCCTCCAAAATAACCTGTGCTTAAGAACCTAATCTTAAGCTTCTTATTAGTAATTAAGGGATGCATTTTGATTTTGTTAAGAACATCTTGATCATGCATAGTTGGATATTGTTTTCTAGAATTGTACCAAAATTTGTAGAACCAAATTGTTCTTGCATTGGATTTTACATAAGTGAATCCTCCATTTGGATAGTTGTGTAAGTCATAGGAGTTTCCATTGAAAAAATCACATGCAATTTGGAAATCAGCATTTTTGTAAAATAGTTTGAATGGATCTCTTAGCCACATTATATCAGTGTCCTGCAAAAGGAAAAAAATAAACATTATATTTATCTTAACAAAATTTGGATGTATCAATTGTGTAACTAATCTCTTAAAAATTTCAAATGTAAAGTAAGATTGTAACACATTCATAACACTAGGTTTTGCCTTTTTACGGGGTGCATTGTAATATGCAGGTTAATTAAGCGCTTCTGATATAAGAACTTATAAATAAGTTGTTTCTACTGTCTAAGATAGAAAATGATAAACTCTACCACATTTGAGCAGTAACTAATCTCTGTTAGAGAGCCTGATAAACTCTACGTTAGCTGAAAACAAAAACGCTATATGGAGAATATTATGAAAATAAGTTGAAAACAACACAGACATATCATATGCTACTTTTATAAGTAAACTCTGCATAAGCTGAAAATAGCTAATATAAACAACATATCTTAGGAGAGTTTATGAAAATAAGTCGAAAAGAACTTACATATGTCACAATTTATTTTTGTTAACTCTTCCAAACACCTACATAAGTGCTTGTGTTATAAGATAAGCTCAATTAAGCCCTATCACACACCACTAAATGAGGCATTTGGTAGAACTAGAACTTATTTAGGTCTATCTTATGCACCATTGTCTAGCGCAGATCGCGAAAAAAAATAGTAGCATGTTCAAATTTAGCTATGCAACAGTGTTATATCGCTGCTAAAGCTGCTATTAGCCAACATTTTAAACTAAACAACGTATCGCAGAGCAACAACGATTTGTTCAAATTCGGACATAAGCACTTACATAATTAACTTTGAATCTCAATCATAATTGTGTCTATTTGTGTGTGTGTGCGTGCGCACGCGCATAAGGATAAGGTAAAGTTTTTGAAGAGTAACTTCTTGCCGGAGAAATAAATACATACCGTGAACACAAAGCTGTATCCCAAATGAAGAACAGCACCAAGAAACTCAATCCTTCTCCACATCATATGTAAGTAACTAGGAGTCATGAAAAAGGCTTCATTGGTGAAATTGTCACCAGTAGTTTGAAGTTGATAACAATATTTATGCAAAGCATTACAACGAGAATACGCTTTTTCATCCCAAGTTATTACCACAAGATGATCCAATAGCTTTTTTGTTTCATTCCCACCAATTTGAAAACTCTCAAGAAATTGATCAAATATTGAGCCTGGTTCTGCCCATGCATCATTCAATGTAGTTATAATCACTGTTTTGTCCTTCATTGATGCTTGTTTAAGAACACTCTTTAGCTTTGGATCATAATATTCCTGTTACATAAACATATAAGCCAACATTAAACACTTTGAAAAAATTAAGTTCATATTTCATAGAAGACATTCATCAAACACATGGAAGGTGTATATTTGTTTCTACTTTTGGAGTTGTCAAAGTGCATGTTTGGATTAACAATGTAAGCTAGTGTGACTTTGGAATAAACTAGACTTTGAAGTTTCAACTAAATCAGGATATCATCGTGATTTCGCCTATTTTTAGCATCACGGTAAATATATCAGAATTACGGTGACCTACAGCTACAGAGTGTAGCTTATGTGAAGTCACGGTAGATCACCGTGATTCTAGCGTATCCACCGTATACCAAACATATACTTTGTGTATTCTTGGCTATATTGATTTTGTCTACACAGTTAATTCTATTTTGAAGCTAGAATTTTGAGTTTTTACTTCAGATTTAATTCATCTTATTTCTACATAAATATATTCAAATATAGATCACTTTACATGCAATTTATGTTTAACTAAAATCAATTTTATCACCATAGAACGTATTAACACAAGAAAATAAATTTATCAAAAGTATATGTTAAAGAATATATCACACACCACCACTAGTACACCATTTGGATAACAACTAATTTCTTATAAATGGTTGATAAAGATATAAAGCAACCTTTACCTAAAATTCATGACATCAAAAATGGTTAAGATTTGGGGAAAAAATCCAAAAGGAAAAAAGTGTGGAAAAAAGTACATAAAATCTATCAAATTTGAACATATTAATTGGGACATAACCAAATATATATAATGAACACAAGATGGTCCCCCTCTATTTGCTTATATATATATATATATATATATATATACACTAGTGGCATCTAAGGCTATTTAGGGTAAAAATTGTACATAAATATTTAGTGGCCTACATGTGATGTTGCCTTTAAATTAAACTCTATGGTTCCTATATCTACAATTATAGAGTGGAAACTGATTTGTGTGACACTATATATCACATTATTGTAGATGACATCTCCAGAGAATAATATCCTCCAAAGGAAAATATAGCCCTTTGTTACTTTTCCACTAACATATATATCAACAAAAAAATAGGTTGTAGACATTATGGATCATGGAACCATAGTAGTGCTTTTACCCAAAAAAAATACAACTAAGGTATTTCCTTGTAATAGTAAATAAATTTCATGGTTTTTATCGGATATTTTCTATGTGCTACTGCAGAGATTAATCCTTCGAATCTTGTGGATATAAAGGAGAATCAAACCCACTCTAAAAGTTATAAAGCTGCTGCATGTCTAAAATAGGGATTGAACCCAAAATCTTAATTAAACTAAAAGAAACTCATACAATCTCATCTAAATGCTCTTGGATAAACAAATTTATGATTAATTCCATATAGATATCTATTGGCAACTAATTAAAGAATTTGAACCCCCTACTATTATCACCTATTGCAAGTATTCACACGGAATTGCCATCAAATTAAAGAATTTGAACTCCCTACTATTATCACCTATTGCATGTATTCATGCAGTAGCATATATTGATATTTCCTAAGTCGAGATTAGGCAACTCGAATATAAAGTAAAAAGTAAATACAAATTTGTATGAAATTTTGAATTGTTCTATTTTAACTCAACAATCACCAATATATTAACTACATAAATACGTGAAATCGATGACCGCAAGAAATCTAAATTCAAATTTAAGTGCGTAAAAAGTGTTCATAAATACAGTTGTAAATTTACAAAACAATCAAAATCTACACAAAAATTTGAAATATTCGTTCTCGATTTAATAACACTGAAATATTCGGAATCAGAATTCCAACTTAGTAATTGAGCAAAGTGGCTATAAACAATACTAAATGCACAAATATATATTTTCATTTAATTCAATAAAATTGGTAATTTGAATTTCTCTAACCAATGAATAATACTACTAGTATCTTGAAAAATAACAATGTGTATTGGTAATGTTTATTTGAAATTAAAGCAATCATGATTTTAGCATAGTCAAGTCAATACTTAGTCTACATTGGGAGACAACCATGTGAACAACTGGTTATGTCTGATCAATGGTTGTTATATATGTTAGCACGTGGTTCACCAATATGGTCACAAACATGCAAAATTAATACCTTAAAAAAATGTACAAGTTGAGGTAATGATGTTCTTCAAAGACACCCATAAAAAAACAAATTAAACAACACTACAAGTAACAATTTGTACTGAATAACTAGAATTCAGTTGTTTTTTAAAAAAATATTTAGAGTTCAATAATTATAATGTTCACAATGTAAAAAAGTTTTATATAAATTTCCTACTAATGTGGCATTGTAAAATTATTTCTCAAAGTATATGTATAAATATTTTAGTAGTACATTTGTAACACTAGCACTTGTGATTAAAGATATGTTTAATGTTTTGCAAGGGTATAATTGATTATTAAATTATATTTCAAGTGCTAAATAAATTATGAGCTCAAATACAATAATCGTGTGTGATCAGACAAAATCTATCAAGTATTTAAGTTTTTCATTGCCAACATAAATCACAAACACAGGTCATGTTGAATATTTTAAATTTGTCAATGATCTTTCATGAGCAATGAAATAACATGTGGTCCCTATGAATGAATTTTATACTATTGAGCTCAAGAGATTAATATCGGTGTAAACAATTTTAAGTAGATTTTATTTACCTTGCAATTGAATTTTGGATTATTGGAATCTTTTCTCAGAGAACTCAGAGAGTAATACAAAAATGTGGCTATAATATGTTTAATTAATGAGATGAAGATGTTAAAAAGAATAATTAATTGATAGAACAACATGTGTTACAGGAAATAAAAATAAATTTCATATTGGATGCAAAAGAATATAATTCAACAGCACATGTTTGGGAACTGAGAAGCATATCAATGATGCCTAGAACATGCTAATAAATTATTATTATCAAGAGATTTATATGAATCATTCTTTAAAAAATTATTAGTAATTTTCTATACATTGTTTAGTGGAATATTCACCAACTGGTGCTTATAAATATATATATATGATGACATTAATTTCAATTTTTTTTATAAAATTTAAAGAGTGTTATTTTCCAAAAAAAAATAATAATTTCAGTATTCAATTTAAAAATTGATTAATTTAGGAGATAAATCACACCGTACACTAGGAAGAGCCCCTTTGTATGATTAACCCAAATAAAAATTGACTTACACAAGAAGATTCATATTATTTGACGAAAAATAAAATAACCAATTTGAAAAATAAAACGTAGATTTGAAAAAGCATATTATTTGACGAAAAAGAGAAAAATCATATTTTTGAAAACTATAACCTACAGTTCATATTATTATTTGACGAAAAATAAAATAACCAATTTGAAAAATAAAACATAAATTTATTTATAAATTTCTCTCCCAACTCCCTCTGCATTATTCTTGTCTCCTGCTTAACGACAATCCCAACAAAACCCCAACAATAATAAAATAAAAGGAGTTCTATAACATATATAAAACAAAATTTTCGAATGGATATTCTCATTTTAGGATGTAGTTTCTTGAGAGTGAGGGAATGTGGAACAATTCACCAGAAATAAATAAATAAACTGAAGGAGTGTAAAAAAAATATGGAGTGTTGAAATTTAGGTCCAATGCAGGGTTGAAATTACCATTACTTAATTTCTATTTATTATTATTTTCTAAAATATTTTAACAAATACTATTATTATGATTTGATGGCTGATAATTTTTACAAATAGTAATAGCAATATTACCAGTTGAAGTACAAGAATTTTCTTAATGTATTAATGAATGCACAAATATACAAATAAAAAACATAACAATCACACCCCGGAATAAGAATATCAAAGTCGGTTGATTCGTTTCGTTTAGGCTCTCATCACTTTTAACCCATTGATAATAGGGTCGAGTAAACAAAATTAAGTTGTTGAGTTCAAATTATCACCCCGCCCATTGTAATTCAAATAATTTCTCAATACAACAATTAAGAAATGATAGTTTTTCAACTAGTAATTCGCTAGCTGACCAACTTCACCCCATCAATCCGTCTTTTCAGCGGATTAATGGGACAAGCCAATTGAAAAGAAATGGTTCAATCTGGTGAACTCCGACCATATTGCCACCTTTAATGTGCTAATGATTTTCAAAATGAAAAAATAATGATAATAATTGTATACAATTATGCCCAATTCTATGCTTCAAGGGATATTATAAATCCGAGCCGAGGAAATGACCAAGTAAGATGGATTTAAATTCTCTACAGTAAAAATTTCACAAAATTTCATGTTGCAGTAGATTTTAACCGTTGATTTAAGATTAGACGACTAAAATTTTACATAAACTTTTTTGTAGGAAAATGATCCGTCCAAATTAATTACAGTAGTCTTACACATACTTTACTGCCGTAACTATAAAAACTCCAACTTGCAAATAAAAGACTTGAACTTTATGATTCTTTTCTGGTCTGTTTGGTTCGATGGAAAGAAACTAGAAGGAAAAAAATTACGAAAATCGATAAATAAACTTAAAATCAATTGAGCTACCTATCCCACTCAAATTTTAATATAAATTTTAACATTATTAAATTTAAAATTTAAATGGTTTGATTTTGAGCTAACCAACACCAATTGTGACGGCATGAATGTGGAATATGGAAGATTTACCCAAGCTATTCAGATTCGAAAGAGACCTCCCTCACACTATTCCGAATGGTGACAAATTTCACAATTAAAATTTTGCAAAATTTAGAAAACTTTACCCCAAGAGTCTGCTGAAAATGATGCATATCCCAATCAGCAATTTTATTTTATTTTCTGTACTAAAACTAAGCCCAACACGCCACTACCCTTTATTCTAACCCCTATTTTCTCATTCTCATCTCTAACAAATCAATTAAGCTTCTATTTATCTCTAAAAAATCTTAGAATTTGCTATGAAATCTTATCACCAAACTAATACAAGTTTAGTTCTCCAATGAAATAGTTCTATTTCAACATTATGTTTTAAATAGTTTATTAGTTAGAAATTTCACTTTTAACATAATAGTCGAACATCACTTCTATATATATAATGTGATATTTTTACTAAATGTCACCAACTCTATCAATCGAACTAAGTTTATGTGATTGTTTAAGAATAAAAATAAATTAATTTTTTTTATAAGTTTAGCTCAGCTACCGATACGGTTCATTTGATTGGAAGAAAAAAAAACTTTTTAATCGAATATGTTATTATATTTTGAGTCTGTTGTATTGCCTTATTTTTCAATTTTATGAAAAATTGTGTGGGAGAAATAAATAAGATTTTAAGTTAAATTATAGATTTTCACTAATAAAATTTTTATTTTCATAAGTTATTTTTTTATAAATTACTTTGACAAATTTATGAATACACTTATAAAAAATTGATCATATTTTTTATTTGCATAAATTATTTTATAAATTTTTAGTAAAAAAAATTGTTTTATAAGCTCAAAAATAACTTAATCTAAACATACTCTTCATATAAAAATAAAGAATAAAGAATATGCTACTATTGGATAATCATAACTTGTTAGGAGGTGGGAAAAAAAGGAAAAAGAATGAAACAGTGATTACAGCATCGGTCAGAAAACAAAATTGGCAAAAAAAAATAACTTAAAACATTAAAAAAAAAAATAATTCTTCTGTTCAAGTTTGACATGGAGAATCAAAATTGACCCACAAAAACAAAGCAAACATGAACTGAAAAAGCATAAAAAATTCAACTTTTTGATTAGTTCAAATGAAAAAACATAAAAATTATCAATAACTCAAAATTCATCTTTTTGATTAAACAAAAATGCATCAATAACCCCACAAATAAAATTCAACTTTTTTTATTACAGTAACTCCCAAAAAAAATATCCAAAACCCAGAATTCCAATTGCAAACAAATCACATCACAATCTAATAAGAGAGAGAGAGAGACTTACTTGTGTAGAGATACCATTGAAGTAATTGGAGATAGTATCTGGAAAACCAAAAGGAGAAGCAGAATTGTTACAAACAAACATCCACAACACACCAAATCCAACAAGAAACATAATCATTGGCACAACCCTTCTCACTAAAACATGATTGCTTGACCCAATTGAATTCCACCCCTTGTTCCCTTCACCGGAGACGTTCTTCACGGCGGCGCCGGCAGAAAAATCCTTCATTGTATCAAAATCTCAATTGGGTTCTCAAAAAAATTGTATCTTTGACTTGTTATGAATGAATAAATGAATAATATTATACTATAATTGTTATTGTTTTCTTCACCAACACTAACATATATCTATGTAGCTATGTATATGTCTTATGTAAGATGATGTATGCGTTTTGTAACTACCTAGTATTAACAAAGTTTGAGAATTTTATAAGGTTGTTTGGTTGGTACACTATGGAAGATAGATCATATGAATTTATAGGTGGTGGTGAGAAAACAATTGGTATTGGAATTGGGAGAGTTTCTAGAGAAACGACTTTCAATTTTCGAATGCATTAACTTCGTGTTATGTAGATGCTGACAAAATTGAGAGAGAGAGAGAGACCAAGTTATTTTTTATTTTATTTTTGACGAAAGAGAGAAACTAAGTTGAAAAGGAAACTTTTTTTTTGGTAAGGTAAAAAAGGAAAACTAATTATTTACGATTTTTTCTTTAACTAATTGGGGAAGAAGATAATAGGAAATTAATATGCAATGTACAAATACAAAGTTTTGGACATTTGTTACCTAATAAAAAATGGTAACTTATGCACCCGAAAAAATGGTAACTTCAAATAATATTTTTTTGGAAATGCTAATTAGTTCCCGAGTCTCCGGGTCCCCTAATTAAGGAATCAAATGTGGTAAATTAATTTTGGAATTTGTGTAATTGACTTTTTAGAGAGATAACAAATATTATTTTCAATACAAAATTTACTTATTTTGGTATCTTTAACTAGTGTTTTGGGTGCAGTGCCCTGGAGGTACTAGTTAGCATGGCCTCTTTTTTAAAGTAGTCTAGTGACTATAAATTCATTTCATTAAATAAATTTTGAATAAGTGTATAATCTTGAATTTGAATCATGGCTCCTATCTATATATAAGCTTCGTTTGATTTCCAAAACAGTACGGAATAATACAAGACAGAACAACATGAAACAAACGTTTAACGTTTTGAACAAATTTTGTGTTGTACATGTTTGGTAGATAAAAAATTATATTGAAAGTTTAGACAACTTGTGCAAAGGATAAAAGGTTGTCCCGTGGTTTAGTGAGGGACAAGAACTTCAGTTTTTGTCGTGTCACTTGACCCATGGTTTGTCCAATACCAAATACATTTGAAATTGTCTCGTCTAGTCCCTTATTTTTTTAGCATATCAAATGCAGCCATAATGTTATGTCTTACTAAATTATGCTCACATACGGACATATTAAATAAATTTTTTACCTAATTAAATAATAGAATCACAGCAAAAAAAAATTTTTGAAACTGGTCCTAGTTTTAAATAATCAAAATAATTAAGCTCAAGTGGAATAAACTACTAATTAAATATTTGAATTTAGATTTTTCTACCAAATAAGAAATTGAATTTGAATTCGATTTTAGGTGGAACAATTTTTACTAAGACTTTAATCAAGTCATTGAGCTCAAGTGATTAAATAATTTTTCCTAGGATAAATGGTTCAGAAGAATCCAAGTTCAATTTCTGGTGAAAATAATTTTTTGTTAAATTTTACTTACATACAGTACTTTATATTAAGTTAAAAAGTTGTAATGGGATTATATGTCATTAACTAATCACTTGATGTATCCATGTGATCCATTTTATACTATATATGTCTCAATTAGTTTACGGTCAAGTCTATGGAAAAATTTAGTTTTGAAGAAGACATGTAAGAAACTAATCCTCCTTTAAGTAGAAGTGAAAGGTAAAAAATATTGAAATGTTAAGCCTCTAGTTATGATAATATTTGTGTTATGTATGACCGTGGCTGCGTTAAGCCTCTAGTTAAGATAATATTTGTGTTATGTATGACCGTGGCTGCGTGGAACTGATAATAGATGAGTGTGTTCGCCTTAACCTGCAGGTGTATAGAAATTATTTTTTAAAGAATTGTTGCACATAAATTATAAAGTGTGGGATATAGATAATTAAGGTTTGTAACACTACTTGTTGGCTCGATCATAGAGGATAAAGTGGTATGGATGGAGGAAAGAAATGGTTGTTATTCCGTGAAATATGGCTATAAGTCAGCTATGCGTTGTATTGTATGTAGTGACGAGTATCATGTGACGGGTAATTAGAATGGTATATGGAAAGCTCAAACTCCATATAAAGCACACCATTTACTTTGACGTTTATGTAGATGATGCCTCCTGACTCGATATCGATTGTTACAGAGGTGGATGGAGTGTACTCAATTGCCCCATGTGTGATGAGGAGACTGAGGATGAGCTTCATGTGTTCTATAACTGTCTAGTAGCTCGTAATAGTTGGGGTGTACCTGGTCTTTCTTCGGTTTTGCTTAACAATGTGTACTAGCAAACTACTGTTATGGATCGTATTTTTGCTTTGTGCAACAACGAGAATAGTGATACGGTTGGAAGAGTGACTATGTTACTATGGTGCATTTGACATAATCGTAATGATAATATCTGTTATGGCACATCAGATAAAATTTTCCCTTCATCCCTGTCAGAGGAGATTCAAGGTGTTATAAGGAACTCTACAATTGGAAGATCACATACTTGTAATCTTCAATCTATTTCGATGGCAAACTCAGGTACGCTCCGCTTATATTTACAATATGATTAACATGATTGGATTCTTGGATTTAGGAATCAAGTTTGAATCCAAGAAGTCTCGAGTTCGAACGCCGCTAGTGTCTTTGGAGAGAGGTAAATGTAATTATCTTTGTAAATGTTCTTTATACCCTAAAGTTTTCCCTACCTTGGACTGTGGCATCATCTCCTCATCCTAAATTTTCAATTAAAAAAATAAAAATTTAGAAGAACAAAGTTGGAAAGATCGGATTGTAGTAATCTTCACATAATGAGCAATTAATTTATTCCTTAAATTAATCTTTCTTCTTTTTTACAAATATGTAATTGATCTTAATCTTAAATATTAAAATTTATCAAAGAGAGGAAAATAAGACTATTTCTGCATGAGTTTCTTTCTTAGAAATTCTTGCTGGACCACACAAAAGTTAAACTCCACCGCAAGTTAGAAAGAGTGGCGGAAAAATCAAACTAAACTTGCAAAAGATTCAAAAATAACATTACCGGTGGAACACTACAATTGCATGGTTCCAAAAGACATTAAAGAAAAAATCAATTCTCTGCAACTCGGATTTTTTAATATTACCTCAAACTTAGAAAGTTTACTTTTGGATAAAAATAAATGTTTAGAACTTTTAAACGGCACAATGAAAAAAAAAAAAAAAACACTTAAAATAAATTTATGAGGTTCATTGCGGAGATATCCACTTATGGACAAATCGTAGACATAACAAAACCCAACATCATATCATTACACATAAATTACTATTAAATTATTAATACATCATAACATTGCTCATAAATTTAACACATTGGTTAGCGACGGCCAGGTCCGTCAGTAAATTTGAATTAGTGACAGCTCAGGTCATCACAAAGGATTGACGAACCTGCGTCACTGACACAACGCTGACTAACTTAGCGACGGTTTCGGCTGTCACAAATTTCGGCGCATTTTTTTTTAAAAAATTAATTATTTAAATTGTTTTCTTAATTTATTTTAAAAACATATTTATTTATTATTTAAAAACAAATTTATTAATCATTTTGAAAAACAAAAATTAACATAACCTAAATTTAAATATATATTAAAACATAAATAGAAATTAAAGATCCAATAACGAACAACGAAATACGATAATTGTCTCGAATTACAAACAAAGTACGATAATTGTCATGAAATTACAAACATAGTACGATAATTGTCTTCAAATTACAAAATAATTAAAATAGTTCCACAACTCTAGCAAAATAAAATATAACAACTCCAGCAAATTACAAACATGCATTAACCGCTTCTTCCCCTAGTCCTTCCTCCACTTGATCTTCCGCCGCTTGTCCTTCCGGCACTTCCATTGTTCATCATGTTTTGATTCCTACCCCCGCTCATAGAAAATTCATTTCTACCACCGCCTTGACCATTTTGTCCGCTTTGAAAATTTACACCCGCTTGAACATACCCATTGCCTTGAAAATTTCCATTACTTTGAAAATTGAGCCCGCCTCGTCATATCTATCATACATCCACCTACGATCCATTTCTGGACATAAATAAATAGATATTATATATCGACGTGCGACAATTAATTTATCTATTAATTAATATTTGCTTTTTTTTTCAAAAGCAAGGGGTATCAACTATCATAATATAGATATATCATGTATAGTCATGGGTAAAAATTCATGGATAAAAATATACATTTAACAACTTTATAAAAAAAAGTACATATATTATATATAATGGATCATTACTTTTCTTTAAAGTAAAATAGGATAAAAAAACTAAAAATATGGTTACTTGAGTCGAGTAAAAAAATAATAATTAAATATTTATCTATAATCTAAATTATGTTCTTAATTTATATTCAAAGTAAAAAATTAGTTAACAAAAAAGTTATTATATCCAATTGAACAATAATTTTCTTTATAATAAAAAGTACAATATATGACAAGTGTTATAAATATAATTGATTACTTTTCTTTCAAGTAATATAGGATAAAAATTAAAAATATGGTTACTTGAGCCGAGTAAAAATATAATAATTAAATTTTTATCCATAATCTAAATTATGTTCTTAATTTATATTCAAAGTAAACAATTAGTTAACAAAAAAGTTATTATATCCAATTGAACAATAATTTTTCTTTATAATAAAAAGTACAATATATGACAAGTGTTATAAATATAATTGATTACTTTTCTTTAAAGTAATATAGGATAAAAATTAAAAATATGGGTACTTGAGCCGAGTAAAAATATAATAATTAAGTATTTTTCGTAAAACTAACAATAAATGTATAATCTAAATTATGTTCTTTATATTTAAATAAAAAAATTAGTTAATTAAAATTAGTTAACAAAAAAAATATTATATCCTCAAACAATAATTTTTTCTTTAAACATAATAAACAATAATTTTTAAGCAATAATTTTATTTATCATAATCATGCATGAAAAATTAGTTAAACAAAAGAACAACATCAAACTATAAAATTATAAAATATGACATACTAAATTTTTATTTTTTTTACAATATGGCACATATTACTTTAATATTAACAAGTTTATTAATTGACATGTTACTAATATTTTAATTAAATCACATACAAATATTTTTTTTACAATTGACGTGTTACTAATATTTTAATTAAATCACATACAATTATTTTTATTAAAATTAATTTTTTTTTCTTATAACAAACAGTGAAAATATCAAGTTACCCACAATTACAATAACCCAAATACGTAACTAATCCTTAATCATTTCTCAAATTAATTATTTTTATTTTATTGTAATCATGTTATTTTTAAAATATCATAAGTTAAATATTAATTTATATAAAAATATTATATAATCTAAGTTATATTACTTGCTTGGTGTGCCGAGTAGTGCCAGACTTCAAGCTTTCAAAACTAAGCTCCCAATAATACTAACCGAAGAATCAAACAACATCCTCTAAATCAAAATTTTAAAAACAACTATTAGCAAAAAATACAATTATTCACAGATACAACACAGCAAGAGGAACTTACTTGTTATGTCAAGCAATGTCTATATATTAAACTCCCAAGAACAGCAAGAGAAGCAAAACAACATTTTCTGCATTAAAAAAAACTATTAATATAAATTCGTAATATAATTTTAAATAATAACATAAAATATTAAACTTTGAAACTTGATCAAGTAGTAGAAACCACTTACATTTTATTAAGACATCAAAGATTGATGAAAAACAAAAGATATTTGGAGAGAAAGATGTTGGAGAAATTTAGTGAGATGTTAGAAAAATTTAGAGAGATGAATGAATTTTGTAAATGTGAATTGTGTTAATGAAGAAGGTAGATTTATTGATACTTTGGATGAATCTTGAATGAATCTGCGTCAGTTTCCAAGGCAGCGCAGGACGGCTCTTTTTTTTATTGCTTCGAGACAGGTACCGACGGCCTAGACCGTCACTAATTTCGACAACTGACACGCTGTCCCGTTTTGAACTTCGCCAGTAATTACTGACGGTCAAAACCGTCACAAACTTTGTCTTCATTTGCTGACGGACACAGCCGTCGATACGCAACATGTTATTGGCGGACAAAGCCGTCACAAACAATTGGACGGAATTTTTTTACGCAGATATTAATTAATTAATTTTGTGGCGGTTTGTTTTGAGTTTGGGACGTCTTGGGCCGCCACTTACAATTAATTAAATCCGCCAGGGAATCCATGTTTTCTTGTAGTGAGTGTCAAAGAACTCATCTTCTTCATTAGCCCAAATAAACATTTCACATGTAGTTGGCATCTATCAATATTCCAGAAGATAAAAAGGGTCAAATTGCAGAATAACTAGAATTTGAATTCTAGTTTAATTAATCGTTAGTTAAATTTTACTACAGTACTACTTTTTAATTTTTTCCATGTTACCGGTTTCTTTTACTAAGAACTAGAGTTAAGATAAAAAAAAATGTTTGTGTCTATAAGATGAGTCCAAATTCAAAGACTAATTTAATAGGTAGGAAAGTATCTTGTTTAAGCATATTGACCCTCTCAATTGAGTAAAGTGTAACTCGGATGGTGTTTCAATGGGTAGTCATGGGCCTTCCTACTTGTGGATGCCTCTTTAGAGACAATCAAGCTAACGATGATCTAGGTTGTTTTTCTCCTAATCTTGGAGTGAGTGATGCGTTCTCTGCTGAGTTTATTGGTGCAATTGCTGCTATTGAAATTGCTCATACGAGAGTTTGGAATCAACTTTGGCTCGAGTGTAATTTCATACTTGTGACTCTAGTTTTCAAGTCCCAGATAACCATTCCTTGAAAGCTAAGAAACCGTTGGAACAATTGCTTGCATTTCGTGAGGAATATATATTTTGTAATCTCTCATATCTATAGGAAAGAAAATTATGTTACAGATAAGCTAGTTAATTTTATCTTTGACATTAATGATAGCTTATGATTTGATACATGCCCTATTGTTTTTGAGAATGACTTTGTTAGTAATAGGTTTTGTCTGCCAAATTTCTTATTTTCTTAACCCTGGGGAAGATTTGTTTGTTTCGTCCTCCTATGTTTCTCTCTCTATTTTTATATTAAGTTTCTCTAGGTTGGTCATTTTGGCTTTCCACACATTGAACATATTTATTTATTCAATGTAAAAAAATCCTAACATTGCTATTCATTTATAGACTAACATCCAAAACTACTTTCGTTCTATTAGCACTATTCTGTGATGATTATTTTCTCTTTGGCAACTTTATTCACCAATCATTCTTTGGTAAAGTACCTTAATTCATCTTATATGATTTTATGTGGTTCAACTTTCAATGAAAATATTAATTGTTAGAACTTAAGTCATCAGAATAATCCACTCGAAAATGTGAATCTATTAGGTAGGAGTATCTCATTGTTTAAGTATTGAACATTTTTATTTACTTCCAAAGAAAACCTTTAAAAATATTTTAAAATATATTTTAGCTTACAAATAGGATATGTTCAAAATCTAAAAAATGTGATAAAGCAATTTGAAAGTAAAATTCATAACTTCCAATGCTATAGCTAGGCACATAAAATTCCCTCTCATTTTCATTGGAATAGAAAGTGTAAAAATCATTTGAAATTAAGATTCCAAGAATAAATAGTATTCGAAAATAATTATTCCAGCTGACAGAATGAAAGTAGCCCAGGCCCAGGCTCAGGCTCAGTTCCTTGTAGCCCAATGCCTGAGCCAAACTATCATCTTGGGCTTAGCCTAATATGATAATATTGGAATAAGAGATTTACTTTTCGCACCATCCAGGTTTCCTCCTTCATCCCTTGAAATGATCATAGTACCCCTCGTCGCCATCTAGAAAGCAAGCATTTTTCGCACTTTAAGTAGCATGTATCAATATTTTATACTCAAACTGAACGCCGACACCCCCCATGGATGAAAAAATCATGAAAAAAAAGAGTTTGCATCCTAGGGAGTGTAACACCCGTATTTGATTAAATAGGATTTTTAATATGTTTATTTGTCTATTTACTTAATTACTTGAATAAATGTGTTTCTTGATTTTTATCAATAGTTATGCATTAGCTAATTGAAGGGTATTCTAGTAATTCCCTAGGATCATTAATTCTATTTATAACCTTTTATTTAGGATTAGATGAATTAATTGGTTAATTGTGAGAAGTAGTAGAATAGTGGCTTATGTTACTTACTAGGATATTAATGAATTGGACTTATGGTGAGTAAGTGGGCTAAGCCCAATAGAAGATGATAAGATAAGAAGGGTATAAGTGGTAATTTAATTACCATTAGGTTAAGATAAGAATATTAGTAAGATAGAAATCATAAGATAGAAAGAAAAGAAAGGAGGTAGAAAGAGAATAGAGAGAAAGAGGCCTTTTCTTGAAGAAGAAGAAAGAGCAAGAGGAAGAGCTAGAAGATTGAAGGACTAGAGAAATCAGATTTCTTAAGGTATGAGAGTAGTTTAGTTTCTCAAGAGTGATTAAGAGAGGGGGAGAAAGTCTTACTCTCTCCAACCCAATCCTCTCTCACTCTTTTTCTTTGGGTTTGGGTTTGATTCTTAAAAATGAATGATTTTTATGTTATGGATAGATTACTCAAATGATTTGATGAAAGAAAAACTATAACTTTGGGTTCAATCATGGAAATTGTGTAGATGTTTATAAGGAAATTATGTGTTGATATGAGTTTTGAAGTGTTATGCAAAAAATCTATGGATTTTCATTACTTGATGCTTGATCATGTTTTAGACTCTACTTTCGTGTTGTATTTGATCATAAACACCTAAAGCTTGAACCTTTAATCTTTGGAAACAAGAAAAATGATACTTTTTATGGGTTGTGGTATGAAAATCGTGAAAGGGATGAATTTCTGGGCAATTTCGCGCACGCGAGGACCCTGTCCCGCGCACGCGAAATTGACAGAAGCACATCTCCTTTCCATTGTCCTCTTCGCGCACGCGATTCGAAGTTCGCGCACGCTAGGCAAGTTTCGCGCACGCGAATCATGATTTCGCCTGCGCGAAAGTCAACGCTTCCTACATGTATAATTTGACTTTTCTCTCCTTTTGATCTTGGCTTGGAACATGTCTTAATTATGGTCTTTTGATTATAGAATGGCATGATAGCCTATATACGATTAACTTATTGGAAATAATATGATTGAGGGATTAAGATAGTATTGAATCATGAATGAGTAATTGTGATAATGTACTTGAGGTTGAAGTGCTTAATTATGATATCCTTTTTAAATGAAGTTGATTATGTTCATGAGTTAATGATTACATTCATGCATTCATTTATGCATGATGAGCAGGTGTTTTAGTGAGGTGACTAAAACACGGAATATTTTGACAAGGTGGTTAAAATATAGTTAGAATAAGTTTTCTAACGAAATGACAAGGTACCTTCATACATTAGAGGAATGCTAGGGAGCATTCATGAACTTCTTGCATTAGTTTGCATTAGGAGATGAAGTTGATTATCTATATGTGATAATTTGGTAAATGACATTCTTGGTTATGCATTGATTTGTTATATGTCATTGATATATGGATTGATTTTATTAAATAATAAGGTTGTATTGTATTAATGTTAATTGATACTTGAGATATATACAACTAGTGACAGAGGTTGCTTATATGATATGATTATTGCATTTCCTTATCTATTTAATATGAATGAATAGTGTTCGACACACTTGCATTATTTTGCGGGATTCTTTACTAACTCTCTGTTTTGTGTAAATGCTGAACCTTTGGGGGTTCAGGTGTGCAGGGTGAGGAGTTAGCATCGACGGATTAGCGTTGTCTGCGCTTGTGTTTGCGAGTGGTGAGGAGACAAGCTCTATGCTTCTCCTAGTTAACCTTAGTTCTAGTTGGTTTGTAATAAGTAGGTGCTCTGATATTTGTAACATCGAGTCGGGTAGACGTTTTCCTTATTCGAATGTTTTGAGCATGAATTATTCTTATGGTTGTTTGAACTATGTTACTTATTACATCCATGTTGATTACATGGATAACTTGATACTTATTTATCTATTTTGTTAGAAATGAAGTTGATGTACGATGATTATGTCTTAAGATGCATGAATATATTTGGATATCCATTAATATATATATATATATATATATATGATGCATGCATGTATAAATGGTATTAGATTGTACACCTTGATTCTATATGTATTCATTAATTTAAAGTATATTAATTGTCATATATGGGTTAGGGTGTTACAATAGTTGGTATCAGAGCAAGGTCGATTCATGTCGGATCAATTAGGCTTAGAATTACCCGTGTGTACAACATGTGTAAGAGACACTGTTAGTACTTAGTTCTAATGTTAATTGGATTTGATTGGTTATCCAGGTGATGTCTCAAAGGGCGATTGCGGATGCCTTGACCATGATGGCTAATGCCATGGCTCAAGAGGCGACGAATAGAAATGCCGAGAGGGTTGCTCAAGAGAACCTTAGAGGCAATGAGGATGAAGCAAGATTGGAGCGTTTCTTGAAGAACAATCCACAAGTCTTCAAGGGTGGACATGATCCCGATGGTGCTATCAAATGGTTGGAAGCTATGGAAAGAATTTTCGGAGCAATGAGGTGCTCGGAAACACAAAAGGTGACCTTGGGAACTTACATGCTCCATGAGGATGCTAGCTATTGGTGGAGAAATGCAAGCCAAAGGTTGGGATTTGGCAATGCCGTCATTACTTGGGATAGCTTCAAGAGAGAGTTCTTGGTCAAGTACTTTCCATCGGATATAAGAAATAGGAAGGTGGTTGAGTTTATGGAGTTGAAGCAAGGAAACATGTCTGTGGCGGAATATGCGGCAAAATTTGAAGAGTTATGTAGGTATAGTCCTCATTATAACACGGTTGAAGCGGAGATGGATAAGTGTGTGAAGTTTGAAAGCGGACTACGTCCCGACATCAAGTTGCTTATTGGTTTCTCGGAGATTCGGAACTTTGCCACTTTGGTGAACAAGAGTAGCATTTGTGATAGAGATGCAAAGGCCAAGTCAAACTACTACAAGAATGCAAATGATAAGAAGGGAAAAGAGGTGAATCGTGGGAAACCTTATGACAACAAGTGGAAGAAGAAGGGTGGTGAAGGTAGTGGAAAGAAGACTAATGAAGGCTATGACAAAGAGAAGGCTAAGTGCTATAGGTGTAAGAAGCCGGGGCACATGGCTTAGGAATGTAAGGAACCGATTAGTTGCTACAATTGTGGAGAGTTGGGTCACAAGAGTCCGGAATGCAAGAAGCCAAAGAAGGTTGCCGGAAAAGTGTTTGCTTTGAGTGGAGACGGTGCGGATCAAGTGGACAATCTCATTAGAGGTACGTGTTTTATCTATGGCACTCCTTTAATTGCGATTATTGACACCGGAGCAACACACTCCTTCATATCTATTGATTGTGCAAAACGTCTTAATATACCTATGTCTGATATGCCTAGTCGTATGGAAATAGAAACTCCTGCTAGTGGTTCTGTGACTACTCAATTTGTGTGTCTTAAGTGTCCTGTTGATGTGTTTGATAGATCTTTTGGTATGGACCTAGTGTGTATTCCACTTAGCAATATAGATGTAATCTTTGGTATGAATTGGTTGATATTTAATCGTGTTCATATTAATTGTTGCGAGAAAACTGTTGTATTTCCTAAATCGGAAGAGAGTTCACTATTGATGAGTGGGAAGGAGATAAAAGAATCCTTGAAGGAACATGGAGAATTATTTGCGATGTTTGCATCTTTGAAACTAGACGGTGGTGTGGAGATTAAGGAATTACCGGTGGTGCAAGAGTTTTCTGATGTGTTTCCGGAGGATGTGTCAGATGTACCTCCTGAGAGAGAAGTGGAGTTTACCATTGATTTGGTGCCTGGAACAAGTCCTATTTCTATGGCGCCATATCGAATGTCGGCATCAGAATTGGGTGAACTGAAGAAGCAACTTGAAGAGTTACTCGAGAAGAAGTTTATTCGACCTAGCGTGTCCCCTTGGGGAGCACCAGTTTTGTTAGTAAAGAAGAAAGAGGGGAGCATGAGGTTGTGTATTGATTATCGGCAATTGAATAAAGTGACTATCAAGAATAAATATCCACTTCCGAGGATCGACGATTTGATGGACCAATTGGTGGGTGCTTGTGTGTTTAGCAAGATTGATTTGAGGTCGGGATATCACCAAATTAGAGTTAAATCGGATGACATACCGAAGACGGCTTTTAGAACTCGTTATGGTCACTATGAGTATGCGGTGATGCCTTTCGGTGTGACTAATGCACCCGGTGTTTTCATGGAGTATATGAACCGGATTTTTCATCCATACTTGGATAAGTTTGTGGTAGTGTTCATTGATGATATTTTGGTCTACTCTAAATCGGAGGAAGAGCATGCCGAACACTTGAGGATAGTACTAGAAACGTTAAGAGAAAAGAAGCTTTATGCGAAGTTGTCAAAGTGTGAATTTTGGTTGAAAGAGGTGAGTTTTCTTGGCCATGTTATATCTAACGGAGGTATTGCGGTGGACCCTTCTAAAGTAGATGCGGTGTTGAAATGGGAAACCCCGAGATCGGTTTTTGAGATAAGGAGCTTTCTTGGTTTAGCGGGTTATTATCGGAGATTTATTGAAGGTTTTTCAAAGCTAGCCTTGCCGTTAACTAAATTGACTCGAAAGGGTGAAGCTTTTGTATGGGATAGTCTTTGTGAGAAGAGTTTTCAAGAATTGAAGAAGAGGTTGACATCGGCACCAGTTTTGACCTTACCGAAAGCGGATGAACCATTTGTTGTGTATTGTGATGCTTCTTTGATGGGATTAGGAGGTGTACTTATGCAAAATGGTAAAGTGGTTGCTTATGCTTCTAGACAACTAAAAGTACATGAGAAGAATTATCCAACGCACGATCTTGAGTTAGCCGCCGTTGTTTTTGTCTTGAAGATTTGGAGACACTATCTATTTGGTTCTAGATTCGAGATTTTTAGTGATCACAAGAGCTTGAAGTA
Organism: Trifolium repens; assembly: GCA_030408175.1. Classification (NCBI taxonomy): domain Eukaryota; kingdom Viridiplantae; phylum Streptophyta; class Magnoliopsida; order Fabales; family Fabaceae; genus Trifolium; species Trifolium repens. Next base: position 16,490,938 of record CP125847.1, read on the forward strand.
CTTATTTGACCAAAAGGAGTTGAACATGAGACAAAGGAGATGGTTAGAGTTCTTAAAGGATTATGATTTCAAGTTGAGCTATCATCCCGGAAAAGCGAATGTTGTAGCGGATGCTTTGAGTAGAAAATCTATGCATATGTCGAGTCTCATGGCAAAGGAATTGGATTTAATTGAGCAATTTAGAGACCTTAGTTTGGTTTGTGAAGTGACTCCTCATAGTGTCAAGTTGGGAATGTTAAAGCTTACTAACGATTTTCTTGATGAAGTGAAAGATGGTCAAAAAGGGGATTTGAGTTTGGTAAACCGTTTGACTTTGATTAACCAAGGGAAAGAGACCGACTTCAAATTGGATGAGAATGGTATTATAAAATTTCGCGAAAGAGTTTGCATACCCGACATACCGGAATTGAAGAGGAAGATTTTGGAAGAAGGACATCGAAGTGGGTTAAGTATTCACCCCGGAGCTACTAAGATGTACCAAGATCTAAAGAAGTTGTTTTGGTGGCCTAGTATGAAGAAGGAGGTGGCGGAGTTTGTATATGCTTGTTTGACTTGTCAAAAATCTAAGGTGGAACATCAAAGGCCTTCCGGATTGTTACAACCTATGTTTATACCCGAGTGGAAGTGGGATAGCATTGCAATGGACTTTGTAAGTGGGTTACCAAGGACTACAAAGGGAAATGACTCTATTTGGGTGATTGTGGATAGGTTGACAAAATCCGCACACTTTATTGCTTTTAAGACCGGAACTTTGATACCGAAGTTAGCGGAGATTTATGTGGAGCAAGTTGTTAAGTTGCATGGTATTCCTTCTAGCATCGTGTCGGATAGAGATCCGAGGTTTACTTCTAGATTTTGGGAGAGCTTACAAGAAGCCTTAGGAACTAAGTTGAGGTTGAGTTCCGCTTACCACCCTCAAACGGATGGACAATCGGAAAGGACAATCCAATCACTCGAAGATTTGTTAAGGGCTTGTGTTTTGGAAGGAGGAGGTAGTTGGGATGGCTATTTACCATTAATAGAATTTACTTACAACAATAGTTTTCACACTAGTATTGGAATGGCACCTTTTGAAGCTCTATATGGAAGAAGGTGTAGAACTCCTTTGTGTTGGTGTGAGGCGGGCGAAAAGGTGGTACTTGGACCGGAAATAGTTCAACAAACAACGGAGAAAATTAAGATGATACAAGAAAAGTTGAGGGCATCTCAAAGTAGGCAAAAGAGCTATTATGATAAAAAGAGAAAGAATGTAGAATTTAAGGAAGGAGATCATGTTTTTCTAAAAGTTTCGCCAACTACCGGTATTGGACGTGCTTTGAGGTCAAGGAAATTGACGCCAAAATTTATTGGACCTTATGAGATTCTTGGAAGAGTAGGGGAAGTGGCTTATCGGATTGCATTGCCACCATATTTGTCAAATTTGCATAATGTGTTCCATATATCACAATTGAGAAAGTATGTTCCCGATCCAACCCATGTGATAGAAGTGGATGACATCCAAGTGAGAGAGAACCTTACGGTTGAAGCTATACCTTTGAGAATAGAAGGAAGGGAAGTGAAGAAGTTGAGGAACAAAGAAATTGCATCGGTTAAGGTGGTTTGGGGAGGACCGGCCGGTGAAAGCGCTACTTGGGAGCTAGAGGATGAGATGAGGAGGTCATATCCGGAATTGTTTCAAGGTAATTTTCGAGGTCGAAAATTCTTTTTAGGGGGGTAGAGTTGTAACACCCGTATTTGATTAAATAGGATTTTTAATATGTTTATTTGTCTATTTACTTAATTACTTGAATAAATGTGTTTCTTGATTTTTATCAATAGTTATGCATTAGCTAATTGAAGGGTATTCTAGTAATTCCCTAGGATCATTAATTCTATTTATAACCTTTTATTTAGGATTAGATGAATTAATTGGTTAATTGTGAGAAGTAGTAGAATAGTGGCTTATGTTACTTACTAGGATATTAATGAATTGGACTTATGGTGAGTAAGTGGGCTAAGCCCAATAGAAGATGATAAGATAAGAAGGGTATAAGTGGTAATTTAATTACCATTAGGTTAAGATAAGAATATTAGTAAGATAGAAATCATAAGATAGAAAGAAAAGAAAGGAGGTAGAAAGAGAATAGAGAGAAAGAGGCCTTTTCTTGAAGAAGAAGAAAGAGCAAGAGGAAGAGCTAGAAGATTGAAGGACTAGAGAAATCAGATTTCTTAAGGTATGAGAGTAGTTTAGTTTCTCAAGAGTGATTAAGAGAGGGGGAGAAAGTCTTACTCTCTCCAACCCAATCCTCTCTCACTCTTTTTCTTTGGGTTTGGGTTTGATTCTTAAAAATGAATGATTTTTATGTTATGGATAGATTACTCAAATGATTTGATGAAAGAAAAACTATAACTTTGGGTTCAATCATGGAAATTGTGTAGATGTTTATAAGGAAATTATGTGTTGATATGAGTTTTGAAGTGTTATGCAAAAAATCTATGGATTTTCATTACTTGATGCTTGATCATGTTTTAGACTCTACTTTCGTGTTGTATTTGATCATAAACACCTAAAGCTTGAACCTTTAATCTTTGGAAACAAGAAAAATGATACTTTTTATGGGTTGTGGTATGAAAATCGTGAAAGGGATGAATTTCTGGGCAATTTCGCGCACGCGAGGACCCTGTCCCGCGCACGCGAAATTGACAGAAGCACATCTCCTTTCCATTGTCCTCTTCGCGCACGCGATTCGAAGTTCGCGCACGCTAGGCAAGTTTCGCGCACGCGAATCATGATTTCGCCTGCGCGAAAGTCAACGCTTCCTACATGTATAATTTGACTTTTCTCTCCTTTTGATCTTGGCTTGGAACATGTCTTAATTATGGTCTTTTGATTATAGAATGGCATGATAGCCTATATACGATTAACTTATTGGAAATAATATGATTGAGGGATTAAGATAGTATTGAATCATGAATGAGTAATTGTGATAATGTACTTGAGGTTGAAGTGCTTAATTATGATATCCTTTTTAAATGAAGTTGATTATGTTCATGAGTTAATGATTACATTCATGCATTCATTTATGCATGATGAGCAGGTGTTTTAGTGAGGTGACTAAAACACGGAATATTTTGACAAGGTGGTTAAAATATAGTTATAATAAGTTTTCTAACGAAATGACAAGGTACCTTCATACATTAGAGGAATGCTAGGGAGCATTCATGAACTTCTTGCATTAGTTTGCATTAGGAGATGAAGTTGATTATCTATATGTGATAATTTGGTAAATGACATTCTTGGTTATGCATTGATTTGTTATATGTCATTGATATATGGATTGATTTTATTAAATAATAAGGTTGTATTGTATTAATGTTAATTGATACTTGAGATATATACAACTAGTGACAGAGGTTGCTTATATGATATGATTATTGCATTTCCTTATCTATTTAATATGAATGAATAGTGTTCGACACACTTGCATTATTTTGCGGGATTCTTTACTAACTCTCTGTTTTGTGTAAATGCTGAACCTTTGGGGGTTCAGGTGTGCAGGGTGAGGAGTTAGCATCGACGGATTAGCGTTGTCTGCGCTTGTGTTTGCGAGTGGTGAGGAGACAAGCTCTATGCTTCTCCTAGTTAACCTTAGTTCTAGTTGGTTTGTAATAAGTAGGTGCTCTGATATTTGTAACATCGAGTCGGGTAGACGTTTTCCTTATTCGAATGTTTTGAGCATGAATTATTCTTATGGTTGTTTGAACTATGTTACTTATTACATCCATGTTGATTACATGGATAACTTGATACTTATTTATCTATTTTGTTAGAAATGAAGTTGATGTACGATGATTATGTCTTAAGATGCATGAATATATTTGGATATCCATTAATATATATATATATATATATAATGCATGCATGTATAAATGGTATTAGATTGTACACCTTGATTCTATATGTATTCATTAATTTAAAGTATATTAATTGTCATATATGGGTTAGGGTGTTACAGGGAGCGAACTCTTTTTTTCATGATTTTCTCATCCATGGGTGTCAGCGTCCAATTTGAGTATAAAATATTGACACTCGCTACTTAGCGTGCAAACTAAAACATAGTTCGCTACTTAGAGACCGGACTCATTTTACACTTTAAAAAGAGTGAAGAGGACAACAAAATTTGACTTCTATAAGGTTCGCATCCTAGGATGCGAACTGCGGTATTCCCATTTTTGCAATTTTACACGCTCGCTTCCTAAGTAGCGATGGGGAATAAAAAAGGAACGCCAGGGGATGCTTGTGAGACTGGGGGGTGCAAAAAGTAAATCTCTTGAAATAAATCATTCCAACTTTAACTTCTTTTTTTTTTACATAGATAAAATAATATAATTATTTTAAACTCACACACACAAATGAGGTAGCCGGAATTTAAACTCCGATTATAACCTCCGGCCTAATAATTTCAACATTTTTATCCGTTGAGCTACGAGTTACGAATATTTCAATTGTATTTTTATTAATATATAATACCTAATTGTACGTGTTTAAGATTAAATTACATTTTTTGTATATAAAAATTAAATTACGTTTACTAGTAAGATATTAGATAAATGTATATCCTATCGATTTTAAAAATGTAATTCTCTATTTTAAAAAGGTTTAAGCAAATTTCTCTATTATTCACTCATGTATATCCTATCGATTTAAAAAAAAAAAAAATTTATAAGGATTTAAAAAATATATATTATAAGCGATTTTAAAAAGTTTTAATTTACTATTTTGTTCAGCACTTTTTTTTTTAAGAACTGTTTTTCAGGACTTGATGACTAAAAGATTATTTTATTGAAGTATTGACCAAATAATTTGTCGTGTTAATTTTTGCTCTGTGTGAACTTTTCAATTATTAGGAATAAGAACCTGATAATTCAAAGTTTGATTGAGATAAGTAAATTTTTACCATAAATTATCGTGTTAATTTATAGATTAGTTATAATTAAATAAAATACTGCATCATCCTTTAAAAAATACTTGCATCATCCTTGCATCATCCTTTAAAAATACTTGCATTAATTAATTTATAGATTAGTTACAATTATTAGTTACGCTTGACCAAAAATAAAATAAAATAAAATACTTGCATCATCCTTTAAAAAATACTGTTATAGATATATCATTGGCACCATGTTTAACTTCTTTTTTTATAGATACTATAGATAGTGCCAATCATAATCTAAAATTAACTTCTTTTGTTAGTTGAACCAAGTCAACCAACCTTACGAAGAACAACACCATGTTAACTTTGGTTGGGGTCAATAATAACCAACACCAATAAATACATTGTAAACACTCCCTTGGATTCTTTTATAAAAGACATTTTCACTTTTCTAAATTCACTAAATAATTAATATATTTGGTCTATAATACTGTATTAATTATTCAACGAATTTAGAAAAATGTAGTACCTCTTATAAAAAGAATTGGGGGAGTTGTTATTTTTATTTAATAATTTTATAAATTTAAATTCATTCCATAAATACTTTTATGTAATTACTCTTAATTCTACTAATTTATTTACTTTTAATATTATCTCTCACGATAAATAAGGGCATAAGTAAAATTAAATAGTTAATACATTTAGAAATTAGTCAAAATTTCTTATAAAAAGGTCCCCAAAAATTATCTTTTTCTTTTTGTTACTAATAATTGTCATTTTTATTTCTTATACAAAGGACTTAATATAGCAACAATGAATTGGTCTAAGTGGTAAGAGATTTTTCTCGTTAAGCATATGGTTAAGAGTTCCATTACTAGTTCATGCGTACCAAGAAAATTCAGTTTCGTACGCATAAAAAAAATTAGCTCTTAAAAAATATTTAAATCTAACATGAGTAGAGTATATCTTCTCATAAATCATAATAGAGGCGAAGGGAGTACATAAGGGAGTAATATTTTGACTTCAAATGCTATACGTAATAATTAATTGCAATCTTCATTTTTTTTTTAATTAATTCCAATATGCATCGTTGAAATAACACTTCTTATGTACCAACTGAAATCTTTTACAATAAATTTGAAATAAGATAATAGTGATTCCATCTTAGAGATTATTGCTCCCATGTGAAGAAACGTTCCAAATAATTAGTGATGTAATGAACAATGAACATAAAAGCAATTCCTGAAAGCAACCAACGCAATCCAAAATAAAGATCACCACTTTGTTTATAAGCAGCTAGTTCCTTACTTGAACCTTCATCCCTGCAAAATCCAATCACAAATGCATGCAAAAGATTCAAATTATTTTTTTGTTTTATTAACATTGAAAGCAAATATTATTCCATGTTAGTGTTATTTAATTGGCTAGTCCCTCCAATGTAAGTATAACGATCGTGCAATTTTAGTCCCAAAGTTTTAATTGTGTGAATAAAGTTTCTAGATAATCATCTTTTTTTGAGAAAAAAATGGAATCAGATTTCCTGCTATCACAGCAGGGTGCTCCTGCTGTAACAGATTTTAGCCGTCCGATCTCTGATCGACGGCTAAGACCATTTTACTTTATAAAACTGTATTTTAAATTTGAACCGTCTGATTTCTATCTAACGGATGAGATTCAAACCCGCGTGAAACTACGTGCAAAAAGCACAACAGGAAATCCATATACGAAAAAAATTACACAATGAGAGTCCGAATTATATTATTTGAGATTAAAAGTGTAATTAAGTCATTTTTCTTTTTCAAATGCAAAGTTAGATTAAAACCAAATATTCATTTTGGATAAATTGTATAGCTCAATTTTAAGTATTTTACACATGATGTCTAACTATTTGCATAAAGTACTTGCCTTGGTGTTTGCTTAGGTTCAATTTTGGATGGTATTGCAGCTATTGCTAACTGGTTTTGAGGTGCTTCAGCTTTTGGTTGAGCTTCATTGTGAGTAGATTGTGCTTTTGCTTCTGCTTTTTTTGATGGAATTGTTGATATTGCTTGAGTTTCCTGAGGTATCTCATTAGGAATTGGTACCTTTCTTGCCTGTAATGCAATTAAATTTTTCCATAACTTTTCAATATTTATTTAGAGTCTTTTGTTATATATTAAAAAAATTATAATAAAAAAAAATATTTAGAGAGAAATATAAGAAAAGCATAAGCAACTTTGTGAAAACTCATCGAAAATCATTTTTAAAAAAATTATCAAAAAATAATTTATAGAAAAACCATTTAAAATAAATTCTCATTTATTCTTTAAAATTCTCATTTGAAATCATTTTAAAAAAAAATTCAATTTCTCATTTATTCTTCTTAAAAATTGTATTAAACGGATGAAAATTTCTAAAAGTCGTATTTTAAAAAAATTATAACAAATGAAAAAACATCATATTTACAAACTTACCAAGTTCCTAAATTGAAGATTATAAAACATTTGGATGTATCTTTCCTTTGCTAACTTTTGTTCTTTGTTCAATCTTCTCCAAAACCCAAAAATTGATCCCATATTCAACACTTTGTTTGCATATATCTTCCATGTATAGCTATAAACAAAACACAACAAATTAATCCAAGAATCTCAACCATAAATATATTTTAAATTTTCTTAATTAATGATTATAATTATTATAGAAAAAAGACAAATCGTCTTGCACATCCAAAAAATCCATTTTAAGGATTTTAACGTTGTTTACCAGTACTAAAAAAATTAACAGCCCTAAAAAATGACAACTAAAAAGGAACGGAGAGAGTATAATTTACCGTTCATTGATTCTTTGAAGAGCGGCTTTAGAGATTACGTTCCAATAATCAGGATTAATCTTGCACTTCTCGAAAAATTCGGAAATTTTGTTGATTGATTCATCTCCGTTATGAGGATCAATATGAAAACCCGAGACACCATCCACTATAATTTCAGCTGGACCACCTTGATTTGTTGCAAAAGTTGGTAATCCACAGTTCATTGCTTCAATCACTGTAAGACCAAAAGCTTCATACAATGCTGGTTGAACAAAAGCTCCTTTTGTATCCGCGATGCATCGGTAAAGCTCTCCATTGCGATATCGATCGGTTTGCGCAGCAATCCATCGAAACTGACCATGAAGTTTGTGTTCCTTAATCAAGAAATGCATCTTCTTGATTTCTTCTGTTTCTTCTCTGTCTTTGGATTTTGAAGGATCGAAGAATCCTCCAACAATCACAAGATTTACCAAACTTCTTAGCCTATTATTCTTCGCGTACCACTCGACTAGGCCGCTAATGTTTTTCACTTTGTCAAGCCTTGCCATTGAGAAAATTATTGGTTTCTTTTTGTCTTCCAAAAATCCACTGTTCCAAAACACATTATATTTCAATAAGGACATTTTTACAATGACATGTTTTTTTGGATAGGCGAAATGTTAGTATACTAGTATCACGAATCCGTGTAAGAAATTCAACAAAAAAATATACATTATTGCGATATATAATTTGTTGTGTTCAGTTATTGAACAACAATGACATTTAACGGTAAATCACAGTACCATATTAGACATACATCATCACGGTTGAGTATCAACTATTAAGTACCTCGTTTATAAAGCTAAACCTAACACCAAAACATATCAATAGTGTTTAAGAAAGTATTATGAATCCATCGAAACACATTTTAGTTTGAATAAGGGCATAACAACGACATGTCTTTCTAGACAGGCAAAACGTTAGTATATTAGTTGTTATGTTAATATTTTCTCCTTTACTAGGGTTTGAACTCCGATCGACCCTGGTCGTTTAAAGCCTTCATATCCTCATTTACTATAACATGCAAAAGTGAATGATAAGAAAAGACAAGGAAAAAACTCACATGTGTTCTTCATTTTCACTTTGACTATAAAGTAATTCTTCAATGGCAGGTTGAAAAGTGATCAATCTTTGGTTTTTCTCAGTATAAGGAAAATATACAGATTGATCAGCTCCTGGAGCAGCAATGTTGAACTTTGGATCAAACACATTGATGCCGGAGACTACGCGACAAAGTCCCGGCATTGTGAATGCAGTGTGAGTTTCATATTGTCCTGGCCTATCCTTGCTGATGATACAAAAGTTACAAAACAATGAAAAGTGTTACATTTCATAATAATATTAATTAACTATAAGATAGTATATATAAGAATTTATGTATAATTCAATAGATAAAAGATTAACCTTCCAGCAATTTCTTGGTATGTACTAGTTATGATGAAATCAGCAGAATTTATTGAGATTATATCAGCTGTGAATTGACTTGAAAAGTGATACTTTTCATCAAAACTATTCCATTTAGCATCTGAATCTTCATATTTTGTTTTCTCCAAAGCATGAGCAATGGTTGCCTTCAATCATTATGGATACAAGTTTTAGTTCAAAAGTGCTAATATTTGAGTTTATCAACTAGCATAAGCACTTGTTGTGAGACTGTTCGAGAGAGCTTATGACATGTTTGTAAGTTGTTTTCAGCTTGTTTCCATAACATCTCCAATATAGTTTATGAAAACGTATTATAGCTTATATGAAAACTGTTTGACTTTATTTTATTTTTGTTATTGAAATATCTTATACATAAGCACTTATATGATATAGACATTTAATTAAGTTGTTTATCTAAACTCGAGCTAAGTCTAAATCAACCTGACCTGAGTTACGCCAAGTTTAGACGCCATTAAGGATGACACCAAATTTCCATCAGTATAATTTCCAATAATGAGGTCAGGTTTACCATCCATAAGTTCAAGAATCTTGGTAGTAGAATCCTGCTTATGATGAAAATACATGATCAAAAAAAGGATCATAAAAACATAACCAAATTATCAAATATGGAAGAGAGGAGAAAAAAATCGAGATATGATTGAATGAACGTGCCTGAGCAAATCTTTCTAAATAAGGATAGATATCGAATCGCGACACCCATTGAGATAAAATTCCCTTCTCTGTCCAAAAAGGGACTCTTAGAATGTGAGAGTGCTTAGTATTGATTATAGGTTCAAGTTCTTGGTTACATGTTGTCCCTTTTGCATTTGGTATCAAACGTGTAACCTATGCATCGAACACACGTTAGTGTAATAAAAAAATCAAGCAGACGGACACGTTAGTATCCGTCTGCACGCTAGTGAAACATAAGAACAATGACATTAAATATAATGGCTTATAATAATTTGTAAATTTTGTATTAGTACTTAGTAGCATACCACAAGAATTTGAGGCTTTGCATTTAGGCCTTGCAACTCAATATTTTGGAGTAACTCTTCCTCTAATGCTCTTACTTGATCAAGAATATATACAACCTGTTGTTAGTTCCAACAAAGGAAAAGATTATTCAGTTTTTCAATTTTCCAATGTTATATAGTGTTACACAAGCAAGAAAAAAAAATTAATCATAATTTTAGAAAAATTTAGTCATTGAAGGAGCAAGTTCCATAATGGACTAGAACTTGAAAACCGGTTCAAAATATCAAACACATACTTTAAGAAGTAGAAGTTTACGGTCTTCTTCGTCCTCACGACCGAGACTCAAACCTAATTGGTATTAGTTTGACAAAGAAAAAGTTTTGCATCACAAACCCTTTTTGTTTTGTTTTTTGAATAACAAAAAACTGCATCGGTCATTATTGGAATTTTGAATAGTTTACAAGTACTACTAGTCTACGGTGGACCACCTATCAAGATGGTAGTACACCGTAAAATTTCCCTATTGAAGACGAGTAGTAGTTAGATAAAATAACATGGTATTTAGGAATCACTAAGCTAAGCATGTCAAATCTGTCAAAAATTAGGCAATAAATTTTTTATTATCTAATAATTTTCATGAATTAAATCATTGAAAAAGAGGGATTAAAACCTGGCCTCCAGTGTCTGGCAATCCTAGAACATCAGCTTGTCCAAAATATCCATGAATAGAGAAAATAACAATGTTGAACATGTTTGGAAGCCTGCTGAAAAGTGATTCCAATTTAATTGGATCACCTGCTTCTAATACCTCAGATAGCATTTTCATTGTCTCTTTAACCCTTCCTGCAGTGTTTCCCCACCCTTTATCAAATCCCCATTCTCTCAACCTGCTCACAAGAAAGAAGAAAAAAATTATATATTAATAGCTTCGACACTTCTGATTAAAATGTGTTCGGTGTCCTACACGTGTTAGTGTCTGTTACGGTCCAAATATTAGGGATACATTACAATGTCTGTCTGACACCGACACATATAGTTACCTTCAATTATTATCAGTGTCGACATGTCAGTGTATGTCTCACTCTATGTACTAGTGCTTCATAATATTAATGTTAATGAATGATTATTTTTAAAATAATTTTCAGTGTTACCATTTTTCAAATCTTTTTTAGATGTATTTTGTTCATTATTACCAAAATAGAGCCATAAAGAAAAAGAGTTAGATATTGACCTGTTTTCAAATTTCTGGTATGGTGTATCTTTGTGGTGAGCAGATACATAAGCTTCTGCTATTTTAAGTGCTTTCTGAAGCTTTGGTATTGTATTCAAAGTGTCATTGATCATAAGATTCTGCAATATGGTAAAAACAATATACAATTTTTATTTTCAAAATTCACTTTCATTGTTTTTTCATTTGTAAACATTTCAATACTTGATACCCTTATGGCTATAATTACCTCTCCTTGATGATTAAGACTTAATAAGTAATCAAGCAATGGATTTTCAAAGTGTGAACTTTCACTCAATCTTGAGGTCAAGATTCTTGTAGTAAAGTCAAGTCCATTTCCAATAGAAGATGAAAGTGCCATATGAGGTGTGGTGAAATCAATAGCACCAAAATCTATCTCCAAAGCATTTTCATCACTTGCCCTACAAATTTAGTCATGTTCACCATTTAAAAAAAAATGGAGAAGTGAATATTATTATTAATTAAAGTAGCGGTAATAGTCATTTTACAACTGTCTTTAGGACTGTTTATGGTTCAGTTCAGGAAGAAAATCGAACTGAACAACTACGATGGTTCATTAAGGCTGAATTTAACCATTAATGGTTTGTTACCAACCAAAATGGTATAAAGGTTCGGTGCATCGGTCTACAATAAACTAGCTTTACAAAAAAAACAAACTTATTCTTTGTGAATCGAACTCTGCCAACTTAATACTATTGGTTGATAATTAGTACTAATAAAAGAGGAGAAAAATGAACCAAATTGATTATTATGAATATTTTTTCTTAAAAAAATCAAATGGAACCGTGAAACCAAACTGTGGCTGATAGTTCACAAAATGGACTGAATCGAATTGGTTCAGTTTGTTAACTATCAGCCACAGTTGGCTTTTCAATGCGGTGAGATGTTAAGGTGAAATTTTTATCATTGAGCTAACACCGCCTTATAGACGAATTTCCTCATCAAAGAGTCAACTAACCAAAAACAATTATGCAAATGAGTTTCATTGTTTCAAGGAATGAAACTTACCACTTTTCATCAAATACCATTTCCTTGTATTTCAAGTAATCTGAAGCCTCAATACCATCAACTTGCAAATCATCTGCATTCACTTTAACATATTCCCAAAATCCAGGATTAGGCCTCACTGCAAAAACAACATATGGTGGAACAATAGCTGCCTCTTGAGTGCAACTTAATATGTATCCCAATAATCCCTCCAAAAGCTTTTTCCTCTCATTTTTATCTTCAATTGTTTTCTCCACATCTTCCATTATATGATTTAGTCTCACTAACCTCTTCCCATTTGCAACCAACCTGTTTCATATATTTTTTTCTCCCATGATGTTAAATAAGGTAGTGAAAAGAGACAAAATGTTGAACACAAAAACAATATGAAGTTCTATATAACATGCAGTACACCCTTTGTCTCATTGTGTGTCATATTTGAATATGTATTTGATTACATTTTTTAGTACTATCCTTATTCTTTATTTTACTTTTTAAATCATTTACTTTTTTTAATTGTTTATTTGTTAGTTGGTTCAATCGTGATTAATTAATCTCACTCAACTAATTAAACTATGATTAGAAAGTCTCATTGGTTGAATATTCAATTCGATTTTTAAAACTTTGATCTCAATTATCCTATTATAACAAATATTTTCACCTTACTCCTATTATAACAATGATATTTTAGTAAAAAAAATTGTTACTTAAATAAATAGGCCGTGTGAATAACTTTAAACGACATGTAATATGAGACAGAGGGAGTACCTCGCAAAACATTTCTTCATATGGAAGCGGCTTTGCTTCAAGGCATCCGGCATGCTATCAGCAATTGAATCAGATCTTTTCAACGGAGAACTTGAAGTAGAAGCCATTAATTTGAGGTACAATTTCAAATTTCAATAAGCCAATAACTTAGAAACAAGAAACAATTAATATAGAGAGAATAGTTTTGAGCATGTGGTTTTTTATGTTGCTAGGATAGATATTTATATGGGATTTTAGTTTGCACATTATTTGCATGAAAGGAAAACTTAAAGCAAGAAAAGAATGTGTGAGATTTGATGATATTGGAGGGAAAGCAAATAAAGAATGTGTTATTTGTTTTAAAAGTATAGGCAAAGAATGTTTAAAGAATATGAAGTTGTTCTATGAGGTAACAATTTTGTTCTTTTCTTTATTCCATCTCAAATCCACACGTTGTTATATTTTCTAACATCCATATATTATTTTTTATTTTTTTGACGGAAACATCCATATATTATATCATGCGTATTATATAGTAAAAAGAAAAAATTATTGCGTTTTATATATTTAAAACGGTTAAAATATTTATTTTATCTATGTAAATATGTTGTGTTTTAAAAATTCTATGAAAATAGTTTTTATTTTTCTTACATGTAAATATACCACATATAATTTTTAGTAAGTCCCTTGAGAAGTGTTTATATTAAAACTGATCTTTGTGATATTGTAATATATAAACAAATTTATTAGAGAATAAAACAAAACAACAATAAAGAAAAGTAAAATGTTGGTATTTGCTAGGACCAGCAATAAAACTAAAAAGAAATTAGTGGAATTAGAATAGATGATTTTTCTTTTGTAATGCAAAGTCGTTTACGCATAGAATGGTGTTACCTTTTTTTAGGTTAAATATATTTTTTATTCCTATAAAATAAAAAGCTTTTAAGTTTAGGCCTTGATTAATTTTTATTGTTTTTTTAGTCCTTACAAAAAATCATGTGCGCGGTTTTAATATTTGTTAAAACCAAATTGGTTAAATTATCATTAATTTCTTACATTTTTAAAATGGAAAATGATTAATGGTGCGACAGAAGTTTACGCGAAACCGTGCGAACGTGGCTTGATTTTACTTTCCACTTTTTTGTGATTTTTTTACTCAAAAAGATATTGTTAATTTTTTTCCAAACGCCAATTACTTTTATGATTGTTTCACCAACCGACTCATGGTAACCAGCATCTTTGAAAAAGATTATCCGACTCATGTTCATAGTCCGGTTTGGATCGATTTTGAGAAAAAAACTTATCCGATTTAACATTAAAATTATTCGCGGTTCCATTTTGGATGGCAAATAAAAAATAATTGATTCAATCTGATCCAATTTTACGCGGTTTAATTTGGATCGGTTTTTAGATATCCATATTTAAAATTGTAATTTTTTTATTAAATAGTAATATTATAAAAAACACTATAAAATAAGAGGATGAATCAAATTATATCGGTGTGAGATTTGAATAATATTACACCGCTCAATAACGCATTAACACTTTAACGAATACAATTTTTACATAATCCACCGTTGGATTGAAAGTTTATACCATATATATCATTTATGTCGAGTTTTACAAAAATCTAAAATTGTTTGATATGTTATCGAGACACAAAAAGATTAACGGTTTATGCGTTTTTTTTTTGTCTTAGATGAAATGGTAATCCATTGAAATTAAACTCACATAATTGTGAGATCCCAGATTCGAATCCGGATCACGAAGTTCCGTCTAACAATTTCGGCATATTTTGCCAGTTGAGCTAGGACTGATGCGTTTTTATTAAATATCATTAATATTTATGTGTCTCGATAACATCTCAAACAATTTTAAATTTTTGTAAAACTCAACATAGATGATCTATATGACATATACTTTTCAGTCCAATAGTGAATTTTGTAAAAATTGTATTCGTTAAAGTGTTATTGAACGGTATAACATTACTCAAATATTACACCGGTTTAATTAGGGGTTGGGAAAGAAATAGGACATTTAATCTATGTTTTATGAAGGTGTTTTACTTTTTAATCAGTTCTACAAAGAGTGTTTAACTCTTTGATTATTTCATTTTTAATTATTTAATTAATAAATATGGAGTTGAAGCTTAGCATGTGGAAAGTAGCACTTGCACGCGTCGTGAAAATTCGCACAGGAGATTGTCGCACCATTTAGCAGTTCTCTTTTAAAATAAAATTTTGCATGTATGTAGGTTCGATCTCTGACTTGGACATGCAATAGCGTTAAAAATTTTAAGGAAAGTTTGACATCCATTTTTGTTCATAAAGTTCAAGAGATTAGTCTCTACAGTTATGCGCAGAGGATACCTGATTTAAACAAGAAAAAATTATCATGGGGTGATTTGAATATAAAATTTGTTAAGTTCGAGATAAAAGTAATTAGTGTAGATCTTGAAACCATTTGCATATAAATTTTTATAATATTTTAAAGATTTCATTTAAAAATACATATTGATTCAACAACAAAAATTAAAACTGTGTGCAAAAAGATTTTATACCAACTAAAAAAGCAAAAAGAATTAAGGGAAACTTAGAAGATCCTCATTTTGTATATACAACATACTTCTATCTCTTTTTTTTTTTGTTAAATAGTCTAATATTTATGAGCACACCTTAAAAAATCTCAAAATTAAACTGAGACCCCTGCAAATCAATATCTCTACAACTATCAATTGAGTTGTAACTACATGCATATATCTTTTATGTGTTGTACAAAAATAAAAGAGCTTTTATCAAATATAAATAATTAGTGGTCAAAAAGTAATTAAATTGGCAGCTTGAATATTTCCCTTTTAAATATTAATAAATATTAAAAAAAATGGGAAGGGATTTGATAATTTTGCCTCTTATCCCTTCTGAGTTTAGAGGGCCGAACTGTTACCACTTAACTGCTAACATAGGTCATTTCTAAAGAAAATAAATAGCCATAAATTTAGACTATGCAATCTGTCAGCAAAAAAAAAAAAAGACTACAATAATAAATTATTGTGATTTGGTGTAGCCAATAAGTAAGTTAAACCCTCTTCTAAAAAATAGTAATAAGTTAAAAATCTATTAATGAATTTGTGCTTTAGTCTCTTTTTAAATGGTGTACTTGCATAGAATAACTTAGTAAATTTGGTGGATGAAAGGAGATCATTGTACACTTCAATCACATGATTGAACACAGTGACGGCTTTTAGGATGGACCATCACAAAATGAGTTCGTCTTGGAGAAATAATGGATGACAGCATGAAGTTTCCCACTTTTACTCAATCTTACCCCCACAATATACTTGCTTGTCTTTTTACTTGTATAACTCATTGTCCTTAAGATAATAAAACAAGGTTAAGTAACAAATGCAGTATTGTTGCAATAATTAACAAAACATGCATTCAGGTAAACCTAGATTAATTGTTCAAAAGGTAAACCTAGATTAATATCTCAATTGCTTATGTTTTTATTTTTATGAAGTTACAAGGTGGCTTCTTCGACAAAACAATTAAGATTAGTTGACTTCTATAATTCCAATAGGTCATGAAACTAAAACTCTCATTCTTCGAAGTTTCATATGCAGGTCTTAAGGGTAAATGATTCCTCTTATCATTCTTTCTTTTCAATTGGAAGTTGAAAAGAAAGCAAACATTGATGCTCTTTTGTGATGGTGAAACGCAAATCCTTACAAAAAAGGGAAGGGCTAAAAAGGGAAAAGGAATTCAATAGATTCTATTGCTATTTGTTTTAAAAAATATATATAAACAAAAACTTTAAGTCAACAAGAATAATTCACTACTAATATTCAATTTCTAATTCTAATTGCAAAACATGTTACCAAACAAACCGATCCAATAACTTGTGTAGTCACCAAGTAACTTGATTCTCAAATTCTCAAGGTAAAAGAAAATACCAAACGACTTTAGCTGAAATGAAACACACTCTTCAAACCTTAATTTTCATTTGTCTTTACAAGTTATTAGAAAATAATTTGAGGATTTAGTTTAGTTTTTAATCACCTAAATCAAAAAGCACTTCAAACTTGGACCAAATAAGATTCCCAAAGGAAGAGGAAAGTTAACACTTCATAATTTGTTTTGAAAGAGAAAAAACAGTTTACTTGCATAGTCTCTAGAGAAGAACCGTTGGTCAAAAAAATGTTATAGTATCTTGGGACAACAACCCGACAGCAATGACACAAAAAGTGGGCATCCAACGATACTAGAAGTTGCCCACACAGTGACAATGATGTTTGAGAAAGCCTGACGACAAACAGATGATAATAAATGACATTCAGTGATGAATAAATACTGCAAATGATAACAGATGGAGCACCATACAATGACATTGATAGTAACATTTCCATCAAAATAAAATCCAAACACACTTAATAAATTGAAGATTAGTTTCAATTCAACAGAGTAAACAAACAGTTTGCATCATCCAGAATCATTCAATGACAGATGATTGAAAATAACAAAACAATTCTTCAAAACAACTCGCTTAATAATTCAAAACACACGACAATAACATAAAATTTGCAAATATCCAAATAGTTCTTCGACCAACTTCGAACAATAATCAGCAATAAAACATGACCCTCTTGACGTTCTCCTTCAATGCAGGCAGGGGTCGCACGGCTGCATTAGCTCCAGGTGCACGAGTGCTACGTCCTGCTGCTGCTCCCATTCCACCACGAGACACCGCGCCACTGGTCATAGAACCGCTATCTGAAGTCTCCGGTTCCATATAGAACCTTGCGCGGAATGCAGCCAAATGAGCATAATATGCAGGGGGCACTGCAATTATAACACAGCAAAAATTGTTAACTGAACAATAACATGATTAACCATATATGTACATGCCTTGAAACAAAACTTACCAATTGAAACAGATCGGGTGCATCGGGCATAACTGCAGGAAATAACAGAAACACCATATTAATATGTTTAAAAATGAAAAATTGTAAAGTTTGAAGGCATAATAAACAAACAAAACAGTATATACAACTTAAAGTTTAAAAAACTGTAGTTTGATGGCATGATAAACAAACAAAACAGTATACAACTATTAATATGATTTAAAAATGAAAAATTGTAAAAGCTTGATACATGGAAAAAAAACAGTATACAACTGTTGATATGTTTCAAAAATGAAAAACTGTCAAGTTTGAAGGGCAGGTAAGCAAGACAAACAGATAATACTGTTAATTCATTATAATAAAATGAAAATTTGTGAAGCTCAAACTCGAATTCATTAATAATTTTTTACTTACGTGTAGCACAAGTTGTTAGTTAGACTTTGTAAAGCATCAGCAGTGAAATTGTTCTCATCCCATAAAACATGGTAATGAGCTGGACGGCTAGTACCCTGCAAATCAATTTGATATAAGACTACAATAATAACACAACTTTTGCTATACCAACAAAAGAAGTAAAGGTTTACCTGAATTCCAGCATGACTGCAAAGATAGAAGTCGAATTCGGTAGGATGACAAATCTTAGAATCCACAACTGTGCCTGCAACATTTCAAGGAAGAGCACATTCCCATCAGTATCAGTATTATGAATAAAATCATTACAAACCAATTCACAATATAAAAAGAATAAATACCAGGTAAAATGTTGCCACTACGATCAACAGAACTTTTGTCATGATGGTTACTGGCAAAGAGCCTAGTATGGTGACGTTTCTGGACCACCACAAAAGTCACAGGAGGCTGATAGTTGGGTTCAAGAGAAGCACAAGCCTAGTAGAGAATAACAGGTGAGATGAAAAAGTTAGTCAAATCAATAAATTATTAATTGAAATTGTTGAAACCACCAAACATAACAGTATCTGCAGAGCTAATAGTTATAGACTTATAGTATCCTGACATAATTATCTTCTTTTTTTAAAAAGTAAAATTGGAAGCATGTTACGTTTAAAATCATTGAAATAACGAAGCAAAACATTTCTGCAGAGCTAATAGTTCCAATATTCACTTTATTTTCTAGTATTCAATATAACTCTGATAGAATATAAATTAGGAGTACGTGTTACTTTTATCGTTTGCACCTCTGCCAAAGTTAAAAACACGTCATTTTACACTAGTTATACTAACATAATCAAGCAATGCTTTAGGCCCTAATCACAACTTATGATTAACATAGCATGCCTCTATTTGCTATGATAACTAATGTCTCCTACGAACTAATAATCACTACTTATGTTTATCATAGCATGCCTCTATTTGCTATGATAACTCATGTCTCCTACTAACTAACAATCAGCACAACAGGAATTAATGGAAATTATAGAAATAACAAAGCAAAACAGTTACCTTCCGGATTGCATCAAGCTCAAACAACAGGACTTGGTAAAATTGCCCCTCGCTCACTCCATCTCTGCAGCAAGTAATACTTTACAGTTTAGGAACTATCTTATAACAAACTCAACTAATCAGACAAAAAAAACATAACACTACCTGTAAAATATGATACGCTGGGGCTTTTGTCCAGTAGCTCTGCGGAATGATATAAGAAGCTCCCTGGAAAAAAAAAATAATAAAATGAAAATAAAAAACTAGAAAACCTAGAATAATGAATTTCTGGACAACAAGTAATCCATATGTGCATTAATATGCCCACATGATGTGGAGTTAAAGAAATTACTTGATCATTCCACCAGTCAATGTTCCTCTAGCTGGATCTTGCCATTGCTTAAAAAGATCCTGGATGAGCTCTTGCCGATGTGCTTGGGCACAAACCAAACCAGCATACTTGGTAATTTCCGGCCAATCTTGAGAAGCAACAACCTATAATATCACAGAGCACTATTTTAAATAGAGTGGAAAATAAAATATAAATATTCAACCTCAAGTTGCTTCAAATCAGAAACAAATCAAATATAAAAAACATACAGCTGCTATTGAGGGACTAGAATCCTCTCCAGGGTGTGGATGAGTTACATCAGCTCCAAAAATAATTGTAGGCCTGTCACTGACTAGTGGAATGCGTCGTGAAAGAGCATCGACAAGCACAGTGTTCCTACCTCCAACCTTAACATTGATTTTCAATGCCACATTTGCAAGGTACTGCTTGCTCATCTTAAATACATGTTTTGTTAAACAACACTGGGAAACAACCCCCAGGTCAGTCTCACATATACGTTTCAGATCACCTGCATGTCAAATTATAACATGTTAAGGTCACTTGCTACCCACTGGCTTGGTTAGTAAAGAGGAGAGCTAAAAGTATAAGTCAGAGAATCATTTACCATAGAGAGAGCCATTATTATCTGGTAAAATGACAATGAGAAAGTCAAGCTCCTTCCCCTGCAGCTTGTTCTTCGCATCATGATAACGTGTTTTCAGAACCTTTTCTACTTGATCAGGACGGGCACTAAGCGGAGGAACTACTGGATCAGGATTAAATGCCTAATAGCACGGGACAAAGATAAAATTTTGTTATTAGTACACAAAAATAAGTTTCAGTAAAGATACACCCAGGGAAACATATACATACCATGCCAGATATATAACACATCTGGGCAAGTTCACTGCAAAAGCCGCGTGCAACACTGTCTTGCACATTCCTTGAAAAATTAACACAGAACCAGTTGTTGACTGTTCCCCCATTGACCATTTTCTGAAATAATTAGACAGCAAAATAATTTTCAAGTTAATAGGAAAGAAAAACAGAAACATGCATGTGGTGCCATCTATTCTTGCACAGCAGATCAAGAAAATACAAATTACCTTATTCATCATGTTCCACTGGCCAACTTGGGGTAGACAATCCTTCTCTCTACCCGTATCATGATATTTGAGCTGTAATGGAAACCATGATGAAAATTCTCATAAAAAGAAACAAGTGGAAAAGTTCAGGTAAACAATAATTATTGCCTCAAAATAATATACCCAAGGTGGAGGAAGAATGCGAGCTTCAACTTGAGCAAGTTTCTCACTGATTTTGATTCCAAACTCTTTAGCATAAGGATCTTCATGGTATGCATTGTGGTGTACCGTCTGAAAATTGCAAACACATGCATTAAATTAGGCACATAATAACAGCATTACTAAACATTCATCCCACAACAAGTACTGACTATCAGCCATGCAAACTCTAGATAAACATTCAACACCATTGAAGAACCAATAAATAAATAAACAATATATAATATAATCTATAACAAAACTACACAAAACCATCAGGTCATAAAGCTACAAATATGCTAATATTTATATTGCCAATGTGAATGAATATTTGCATAAGTGTGATGCTAAGACAACATTCTCCTGACCTGCATGATATCGCGTTCCCTATCAAGGGGTCGCTGGCAGGTGACTTTCAGTAGAGCAGTAATCTGCCTCTCGTTGAGACGCTTTGAGTACCTCTGACCTTCCACAATTTTGCATACCTGCATATCACACATACTATTACCGTAAGCAGGGATGACAAAACACAGTATGCCTAAAGGAGATAATTAATGAGGTCAATTACCTCCATTGGAAGGTAGTTTGGTCTCTGTGTGTTGCCCACTTGCAAACAAGGCCATTGAGTATGTTGAATGGAAAATCCGTATGTCTCATAGAAATACTCAACAACAGATTTCATAGTTCCCCTCTCGTCCACAGGGAATCTAAAATCATTTATAAATCAGGAAAAGAAAAGAAAAAGTCAGCAAAAATAGAATTCATATGATGGATGTGAAAAAAATAAATCATTACTACTCACGTCAACTCTCTGGTAGCTTGTGAAGTCAGACCAGAAATACGATACTTCCTCCTCATGTTACCACGATGAGTAACTTCAACTTTGATACCACGGAGTGCTTTTTTGATCTGTCATTAGAAGTAAAACGAAAAATTCAATTTCGGACATGGAACAATGATCGTTCTCATTTTTTCTAGAGCAATGCTGCAGAGCAAAACATCTAAGAGAGAACCACTAAACTAAACTAAAATGAATGTTTTGATGCAGCCGACTGCATTATAACTTTGGAATTGGGATACAGTAACAATAAAATCAAAGGAAACTTGCATACTTTGTCACAGCACTATTATGTTAGCAATTTAATCATATGTTTGCTGACATTGAAGAGTTTCAAAATGCCAGTTGATATTTCAAAGGAAACTTGCATATTTTGTCACATTAACAAATCTAACCTTTACTCTATCAGCATCAGACAGAGGTCGGGCCGAGACATCCCTATTCAGCAACTGAGTAACAAAATCAATCACAGGCAAAGGCTCAATAAAAGCTGTTGATGACATATCTGCAGAATAAAAAATTAAATTAGTCAGCAACTGAGTTAACGGCAAGCCAAATATACGATTGAGGGAAAAAAGGTACAGTGTATATAAGCTACCACAAAGATCTTACTCACCAATGTTCAGTGACAAACCCATTTGGGTGGGTCGGATGCTTTGATAGAAACCGCGCCAACTTTCCAATCCCTCACCAAGAGGTTGCCTTCTACCCAAATCAGGTGAATAAAATGATCTTCCCACTGGACAATACCTACAACATCAAAAGCACAGTTAGAAACAGCGCAGATATAAACTGGGCAAACATAAATGCATTCAGCACAAATAAAAATGCTAAATCGGAAACCTTGAAGTAGGAAGCTCGCGGAGAACAATGTCAAGAACTTGCAGAGCTTCCTGGGGTGCATCAGTTTGCCTTCCCTCTAAAAAGAGCCCCAGGTGGTGAAGGTCTGCACGTGCAGCCAATTTTATAACAACTTTGAACTCCCTGTCCCTCCTGTATGAAAATCAATTAATCAATTAAAATTAACTACATAAATAAGGCTGAAGTTGAACATGGAGAAGCAGATGGTAATAAACATAATAAACAGACCTCTGCCCTCCTGATCCATCATCCTCATCCACAAGGGTGATTCTGAAGTCCTTAGAGATAAAAGGAAGTGGCCCTGCAGTATATAGACTCTTACGCCCATCATAAGCAGGAAGTCTCTTTCCTAAGTGAGAATCACGATACAGCCTCACAAGTTGCTCCATAACAGCCCGGTTCACACCCCTGGAAGGCACTTCAGGGGTAATTGTCACCTAAGCAACCAAGAACAATACAAACAATTAGTGTTACATGAAAGGACAAGCAATTACTACAAATCATTAAAAGTGGAACTTACATCATACTGATGTAGATCTTTCTTCGGCAACTCAGCAAAGAAATGGTTTGCCTTAACAATACATTTTCTACCGGTGCTCCCTTTTCCAGGTCGAAGGGGAAACCTCAATGATGATTTACTTGCAGGAGGAGGTGGAGCAGGAGTCTCTTCAGAATGAATTGTCATCTGTCCCAGTTCCTCTCCAACTTCAGACACTTCAGGCAGCTGAGAAGATGAACTTGCCTCGGATTGGGGTGCAGTTGGAGGAGACACCACAACTTGATATGGTGCAGATGGAACTGAGGTTGCTTGGTGCAGCTCGGGGACGGGTTGCCTCGGTGGGCCGCCATATGAAGGAACTACGTCATGGCCACCGCCAGCACCCACACCACCACTGTATCCGCCACGGCCACCACCATATCCGCGACCTCCTTGCTGAGAAGGCCCTCCCCTGCCTCTGCCTTGATACTCAGGTGGGCCACCATACTGCTGTTGTGGCTGTGGAGGTCCTCCCCTACCCCTTCCTTGATACTCAGGAGGCCCACCATACTGCTGTTGGGGAATCCCACGGCCACCACGACCACCACCATAGCCACCACGACCACCTCCATAATCCCCACGTCCACCTCCATATTCCCCACGACCACCTTGGGGAGCCCAGCCTCGACCTCCTTGGGGTCCTCCCCCTCCTTGAGGTCCTGCACCTCCAGTTACAGCAGCTTGTTGTTGAGGCGGTGCACTCCTCTGTTGACCATCAGAGGTTTCAGCACCACCAGGTCCATCAGTTCTCTTCTTTCTAACCATGTTGAAAGCTGCAAACACACAACACAAGAGACTGCATTACTGTATGATTCATAATACATGAACAAAAATCAAACACTATAAACATTGTCATGTTAACAGATCAAAAAGCAAATAAAAAATATCCAAAACCAACATAAAGTAAAATCAATTTGCACATGAACTGCATATGAGCACATACAAACAATACAAACTAACACCATCATCATCATCATCATTCTAATTAATTAAAACAATGTACAGATGAGTCACGAATAAAACACTTAGCAACCATCACTGGTCAAAAAAACAGTATAGGTACAGATGAGTCACAGAGAAAACACTTGGAACCATCAATAATAAAATAAACAGCATACGTACCATTACAATTTCCAAAATGAACAGAAAAATAATCAACATACATATCAAATGACCAAACTAAAATAGCTAGATATTCATGATTTCTAACTCAAACTATAACTTCCAATATAAATAAATAAAATATAAATCGTCCTTTAAAAAACTAAATAAAATATAAATTAAATAAAACATGGAAGTTCAACAAAATCAGAAGTTAAACGTTTAAAACTACAAATATTAACCGATGAACAATTTAGTAGATACGAATTTTCTCAAACTAAAAAAAGGTTAAAAAGCAAAAACACAGAAAAAAGCTGAATGAACAGAATGAAAAACTTGAGTGATGACGGAAGGAAAAAACACGAAAATCAAAAGCCAAAAACACATGAATCGTCACATACATTGCAACAGAAACTAAACTAAACCAAAAAAGCGATGAAAAATAAAAAAATAAAAATAAAAAATTCCTAAAATGCAACTAAAACAAAAAACAACCCTAAAAAATAAACAAATAAAATAAATAACCCTAAAATCGAAAACAGAAACAGTGAGAAATCGATAAATACAAATAAAATACACAAAATAAGCAGAAAAATCATGAAAACAAAAAATAATCAGATCAGAGTGAGAATCGCAAATAAGTACTGGATCTACACAAAAACAAACAGAGAATGAAAAGTTATACAAAACAAAGCAAATATTCATCGCAAACAAAACAACACAAAAATCAGAAGCAGAAAATAAAACCCTAGAAGTGAAAAATCGGAGAATGATTTTTGTTATACCTGAAGAGAAATCGAAGTAAAAAAAACGAAAACGGTGTTTAGATTTTTGGTGACGGAAGAAAGATGGAGTGAGTAGAGAATGAAGCTTTCTCTCACTAGAAATAGAGGAGAAAGTTTTTAGAGAGAGAATGAAAAGTGGAGCGTTGTGGGGGAAAAGAAATGAAGCACATTGTGCTATGAATTGTGCAAGTTATAAAGATGTAGTGGGTCCTTCAAATTGACTATTATGTCCCTATCGTCACTATTATTTACTGGTATATTATATTTCTTACCCTTCTCTACTCTCCTTCTACTCTAAGTAAACCATTTTTTAGTATTAATTAATATAAATTAATAAATTAAATTAATAATATATATTAATAATACTCCATTTAATTTTTGTCAAAAAATAATACTCCATTTGATCTTTAATATAAGAAAATCTTCATATAAAAAAATATATAAGGAAAAAAATTAAATTCATTGAAAATAGTATTTAAATTATTAAATACCTATATGTATTTTAATGAATTTAAAAAATAATAGGGAATTTTGTCTTATATTAAGGACTAAAAAGAATAATAATATAAATTAATAATATTTTATATTTTTAATATAAGAAAAAATTCAATTTTTAGATTCATTGAAATATGGATGTATTTGAATTATGATATAGTCCAAATACATTAATATTTCGATGAAACTAAAAAGTGAATTTTGATCTTCTTCGTTTCTTATTCATTCAGGTATTTTATCTTTTGTATTTTTTTTGTGTATTTATCGTTTATCAAATATCTATTTTAGTGTTTAGTAAAAGATGGATTGTAATACAAACTGGCCAGCAGGTAAAATGGGTCAAAGTCATTTGGAATTCTGCAATCCCACCTTCTAAATCTCTTCTTTGCTGGAGAACCTTACATGGTAAGTTACCCACAGATGAAAACTTGTTACTAAGAGGTTGTCATCTTCCGTCAAGATGTAGTCTTTGTGGTACTTCTGCAGAAACCTCTCATCATCTCTTCATTGACTGCGCTTTTGCTAATCATCTTTGGAACTGATTTGGCACAATTCTCAACAAACAATGTACCTTCTCAAATCTCGATGAACCTCTCAAGCTCTGCACAACTCAATACTCTCCTCTCTGCAATCTTGTAATTCTGTCAGCAGTGGTCAATATTTTTAATGTTATTTGGTTTTGTAGAAACCAATGTAGATTCATTGATAAAAGCATAAACATTAGATCTGCCATCAATCTTATAATCTCAGGTACTTCTTTATCTGGTAATAGCTCCAAGTTGAATGCTAAGTCCTCTATTGAAGAATTTCTTATTCTTAAGGCCTTCAGTGTTCGGTTCAGTAACACTCCTCCTCCTGTCATTAAAGAAGTTTTATGGCAGCCCCCCGTCTTCAATTGGGTGAAATGTAATAGTGATGGTGCCTCGTTAGGTAATCCTGGACCCTCATCTTGTGGTGGTCTTTTTAGAAATTCAAAAGGAGAATTCCTTGGAGCCTTTGCTTATAATTTAGGTATCTCTAACTCTCTTAGTGCTGAACTGAATGGTGCTATGTATGCAGTAGAATTAGCTCATTATTATGGTCGGAAGAGTCTATGGTTGGAAACAGACTCAGTGTTGGTAGTTAATGCTTTTAAGTCTTCTAAGATTATTCCTTGGCATCTTAAAAATAGATGGGATAATTGTCTTTTGCTCATATCCTCCATGAAATTTTTTGTTTCTCACATATATAGAGAAGGGAACACTTGTGCAGACAAATTTGCCAACCTTGGTCTTTCTATTCTCACTCTTAACTGATGGCATAATGTGCCTCCTCATATTAGGGAAGATTTTGCTAGAAATAGGTTAGGCTTACCTTTCTATAGATTTGGTTAGCTTTCTTTTGGAGGGTTTGGTGTTGCCCCCCCTCTTTTTGTAATCTATTTATTTTCTTTTTTTTTCTAAATATGATACTCTTTATTGCTTAAAAAAAAAGGATGGATTGTAATTCTAATTCAACTAGTAATGCTAATATTTTATAGAGCACGCAAATATATAAATATATATTTATAAATTAAAAGAGAAAAAAAAAATTATATGTAAGGATAAAAGTGTCAAAAGTTTTTTTTTGAACAAAGTGTCAAAAGTTTTATATTAAGTAATATATTATATCAAAATCTTTATATTAATGAATGAAATAAATATGTTTTTTATAATATTACTAAATGAAAAATAAATTTTAATAAAAATATTTGAAAAATTCTTACCTAATATATTATTAATTTACATAGAAATATAAACATTAATAGTATATTTTTATTTTATATTCAAAAGTCGTATGAAGCATTTTTAATATTTGAAAAATTAATAAATAAAAAAAACAGATAGTGATGAATATTGTTTTTGGTCAAGAGTAATGAATATTATTTATTACTTTTTAAATGGTCAATACGTAATTGAAATTTACATATTAATCAGGTATACATTTGATTTCACATTTTTTGAAAGTCAAAATTAATTTTAAAAATGTAAAAAAAATTATTTTATTTTTTTGTTCAATTTCTCTAGAGTATAGTTGTTTTTGCTCCTAAATTATTTATATTTAAAATGATAAATTGTAGCACCTAATTCAATCAATAATGAATGAAATAGAAATTTTTTTATGGTTTGTTATGTTTCCAATTGTATTGCTACCTTTATTAGGAATGAAATATCTTAAGTCTGTTTGCGTAAAAAAAAAAGTCAATCAATAAAAATTTAAGCTTCTAAAATGTAGAAATCGGTTTTTAAGTTAGCAGAAATCAATTTTTAATATACGAAAAACTTATTTAACCCTGCATTTATTAAATGATTTGGATAAATATATTTTTAATATTATTAAATAAATTGAGATTTTAATTGCAATATTTAAAAATAACATCTAATATATTAATGCTTTAAATAGAAATATAAATATTAATAGTATATTTTTTATATTATATTCAAAACTCGTATGAAGTGTGTTTATGACAAATTAATAAAGTGTTGTATGAAATGTATCGTATGCATTTAATAAAAAAAATATGTTTATCACTATCGTATAAAATGTATTGTTAAATCATCTTCTCTTGTAGAGAACGATAGTGAAATACACTTAGCAATTTATATGTTATTTAATAAACGTATTAAATAGAGTGTGTGCGCGCGCGCACACACCGAAAGTAAACAGCAGAGTTAGATAGACTACATGCAAGAAGTATCTTAATACATTTAAGCTTCTAAATTGTAGAAATCGATTTCAGAGTTAGCAGAAATCAATTTTAAGACAAAACATTATTAAGCTATTTATTTGCATAAGTTGTTTTGCTTAAACTTAAAAATAAATTATTCCAAACGGGGCAAAAATAATGTAACCACTTTCTTTTTTTAATTTTTTATAAAAGTATATTTTAGTTAAAATAATAAGGATAAAAGTGAAATAAAAAATTATAAGCTATTTGAAATAGCATATGAAAAATAAAATTTAGAAACTGTTTAAATTAACCTAATTTTGAGTTTATACAACAAATTTATAAAAACAAATAACTTTTTATGTATTATTCATAATTTTGCAAAGTAGTTTATGAAAAAATAGCTTATGAAGATACAATTTTCGTTAGTTAAAACTTATGAATTAATATAAAACTTTATTTATTTGCATAAATTATTTTTTATAAGATCAAAAATAAGTTAATCTAAATGGACTCATATACTAGTAAAATAAGTTATAAGCTCGTGATAAAGAACTATTACCAAATGAGCAATGTTATATGTTACCAGAGAAAAAGTACAAGAAATGCAAGAATTGTACTATATTATTTTAAAAAAAACTAAAATATAAAATAGAAGTTTAGAGGAAATCATGGGGAAGGTTGTAACACCCCAGATTCCCATCAGCTTTATTGGTGAAATCATTAGTTATTTTATTTCAAAAGGAGTGTTACTCAAGCTTAACTCAACTAATTTATTAAATATAAAAATAAAATGCTACATCGTATTTTAAAAATTGATACATATCAATATCCAAAATTCTTGAATACAAAATCTTGAAAGGAAATTATAATATAGTCTGACAATCCTTAATGAAGGTAATGACTAAAATAGTTTAGAGTTTCCCCATGGTATCTTAACAGAGCGACTCCACAGAACAGAGCGAGGAAAGAGCTCTCCGAACACATCAACTATGACTCATTACCTACAGAGAAGTCTACGAGTTTTACGTCGCAGGGTCAAACCAGAAGGGGTGAGTACGACATCACATAAACAACTGAATTCAATAGTGCAATAATAGCCCAAACATAAAGAGTTAATAAATAATGCATTGTTCTCTGGGACGGTAAAACACATAATCAAGTATAATTATTAAACATATCAACGCAATAGAATAATTAGAATTCAACTCAATCAACTAGGATGCAATGCGACCCATAGACTCCCTAAATGCATGTGGTACCAATAGCAACGTCATATTTTCAACTTCATTTATACAACATCAATAAACAACGTCATTTTCAACTTCATTAAGCAACTTCATTGACACATGTATGAGTGCATGATCCTACTTAGACAACACTTAAAACTCAATCAACAACAATTTACCAACACCAATTAATAAACAGCATACAGCCAATAGTTATGAACAACACCGCAACAACACCAACACACAACGACTATAAGCAACACCGACCAGTACAACAATTAAAATATTTAGGCTTCACTTAGTCACTCACAACTCTCGAAACAGCAGTGCAGTATCACCCTCCAGACCTACCTCGATTCAAATTAAATTGATTTAGATTACCGACGAAACATACGAATTTTAATTAAATAAACGGAGGAATAAATTCAACTACTTGTTAGAGTCTAAACCCAGGGAAGTGAAACACATCGGAGGGTAGTAAATTATTCATAATCCTCTGTATAAAATTTTGGGAAATTTTTGTGAAGTTTTAATATTTTTAATCACCCTTTTAATCTTAAATAATTAACTAAAAATAGCTACAGGTGTCCAAAAATTTCAAAAGAGGTACCAAAATTCTCAGAATATTATTTATGATTTTTCTGAAAAAAAATTAAAAACAATTGGACTCATATAGGACCCGCACGCGCCCCCACGCGCGGCAGGTGCGACTGGGCGTCGCAGCTGGTCGAACCAGCTCCTTCTTCACCCGTTTCCCCTGCAACTGGGTCGACCGACCCGGTTTCCTGACCCGACTTGTTCTCCCTCGTTTCTCAACGTGCGACGACGAATTTTATACCGTTTTGATCGTCATTCAATTCTAGAGGGATACCCGACAATAATTTTTAAAATTGGCAACCGTATCATATATAGAAAATAGGAGTTAGAGTTCTTTCAATACTTCAAGTTTTACCATTGATTTCCCATACTTAAATCGTTAACTGAATAGTCCTGACAACTTCCAGAAAGTGCTTTTAAACTAGTTAGGTTACTTGGAACACCATAAGGAAAATCTATCCTCTTAAAGTAGCTATCGTGTTTTGAAAAATTATAAATCTTTTCCGAGGTTATTTACAGCACCACTACCACACTCCAAAGCTCAAAAGGGTTCTTATAAAATATCCAGGATATATCTAGAGGATTTAAATCGATCCTATGGTCACTCTGTTTGTTTACGGATTTAACTATTATTTAATCAAAGTATATAAAACCCCAACTCAAGAACAACCTACAACTACGGTTCAGCAAAATGTCACCAGTATATACAGCAACAACACGAAGGCAGGATTACAGCAAGCAACATGAACGAATTCAAACTTATAAAGGCGTCATACAACAACAACGACCAGAGCATCGAATAACAACAACACGAAGCCAAGTAGCAATGTTAAAGAATTTAGAGCGGCAATATTTATAATACTATCTACATTCAGAGTTATTAAGTGAGTGGTTAAACCCCCTTACTTGTTAGTAGCAGTGCTCTCTTCTCTAGTGCGATGAAGTTGTTCTCCTTCCCTTAATCTCTCCCTCGTCGTTTTCCCCTCCAAGCACTCCCTCTACTTTTTATTTTCAATTTTATGAAAAGTGGCAATCCTAATTCTTTCTCGGTCTTATGTTTTACCTATTTATAAAGGAAAGGGTCTAGGTTTCTTTTTCCTTAAGAAAGAGTATATCTCATGAGATTTGTTTCAATTTAAAATTATGATCACATCTCTCAATAATTTGGTTCTACTTTTATTTTCTAAATATATCTCTCCAAAATTATAATAAAATAAATATCTCTATTTTTCTCCACTTAATTATTCTACTAAAAATATTCTTTAATTAATTGGTTCAACATATAATTCTAACGGAATTAATTAAATAATATCTAAATAACTTCATTCTAAATTTCGGGGCGTTACAAAGGTTATGATGAAATTGTAGGGTTAAGATTCATTATTCTCTTTCTTATTTGTTAGTTTCTTGCAAATTAGCATTTTCCTTACCAAATATGTCTCTTAACTTATATTTCTCTCGATCATTTTTATAAGAGACACAACGTCTTTTTAGATTTATTGAATAATTGATGTATATATCCAACATCTAACATATACTAATATAAATCAGATATATTAATTATTCAATAAATTTAAAAAGGTGAAATATTTTTTATAAAAAAAAAATCGGATGGAGTAAGTTATAAGCCATAATTTTTCTAAAACTATAAACCATAAATTATAACCTAACTTATCGGCCTAAATAATCACAAGTTCTTTTTTTTTTTTGGTACAAAATAATCACAAATTATAAATGTCGGCCTTTGTATGCATTTTTTTTTAGTCAAACACTCTAATGGCAAGAAATTCAAATCTTAAGGTAAAAAAGTTGGAGATCCGAGATTCAAATCTCAGGCCTGCATATAAAATATAATATTTACACTAATTAAATTACACTCAAAGTGACATCTTCATATGATTTTTATTTGAAAAATGCTAAATGATGTCCTCGGACACTGTTTAAGGAAGCAAATATCATAATTTAGCAATGGAATGTGTGCAGTCAATTTCTCAAAAGTATAAAAAAGATTATATTCAACTTGAAACTTTCTTTTTTTAGTTTCCCTAACCGGTGCCCCGACCCTTTTTATTTTGGGTTAATAGGCTTATACCCCTCAGCAATGTTAGCGAGTTTTGCGATACCCCCTATAAAAAAATTTCTCGTAGATTCTCCCTTGCAATGTTCAGATTCCACGCGTTACCCCCCCGATCGCACACCATGGCTGAAGACTGGACGGAATCTCCACGTGTCAGCGCCACGCGTGACACGTGGAATTTATTATTACTAGCCGCCTTCCGTGCCCGTTTGTGTGATCGATATTTTTTTTTTGTTTGTTGTGATCGATATTCTCTATTGTGCAAATATAAATAACTACTTAATCTCCTTTTTTATTGGACTTAGTTAATTGATAACTACTCCTTTTTTGTTGTGGCTACTTATTAAGAAGAAAAAAAAAAATATTTTTTTTTACTATACAAAAACTGAAAACCTACTTTTATGTGGAAGTTGTGCTTAATTTTATTTTTTTTGTAGTTTTTTTTAAGGGTAAAATAGGAATATTGAAAAAGCCATCCCAAAAATTTGTATCCCCTTTATATATTAGTATAGATTTTTTATTTAATTTTTAGCCCATGTGGCAGCTGACTGTAATATCTATAAAAAAAAAACAGAAAACCCTTTTTTTTTCTTTTCTGTCACATTATTTTTAAGCACCCAGTATTTTTTTTATTATTAACATTTATTGTAAAAAGAAAAAGAGAAAAAAAAAGTGTTCATCCATTGTTCCCAAATAAGAAGAAGATGAACATACAAAACCCAGAATTCTCATGTTCAAGAGCACAAACAACACTTTTTCTGCAAATATGGCAGATCCTTCTTCTTCCATCTATGAGTTCTTCAAGCAACAACAACCATCTTCATCATCAAGAGCTGCTAGAAGATCCTCTTCATCTTCAACAACAAGAACTTTTCAATGCCATTTTTGTAACAGAAAGTTCTACACTTCTCAAGCTCTTGGTGGTCACCAAAATGCTCACAAACTTGAAAGAGCTGCTGCTAGAACAAGAACCATCAACCTTAATAACAACAACACCATCAATGGTAATGTCTCTTTCTCATCACCACAACAACAACAACCACCACCTTCATTTTCACTCATTGAATGAACCAAAAACTTTAACTATGTCTCATGAACAACAACAACAACAACAAACACTTATTGGCAAAACCTTGAAATGGAACCACCATTTTTACAGTTTCATCATCCAACAAACACTTTTCCACTCAATGCTTCTTCTGCTTCATACTCTTCCACTCACCACTCAAACCTTATTTCATCCCAACAAACCCTTATTTCATGATTCTCGTATCATCTTTACTTTCATAATCGAACACAAATCCAAATCCAGATTCAAACAACACAAATCCATAATCAAACGCAGAAATCCAAATCCATAATCGAACAACACACGAACGCAGAAAATCTCTCTCTCAGTGGCTGAATCGCAAACGCCATTGCAAAATCGCAAAGCCAAAATCGAACAGCTTGAATCGCAACAAAGAAAACCCCAAACCCAGAATCGCTTGAACGAAGGAGATGGTTGAAAGTAAGAATCGACAGATCGAAGAAGATGGAGATGAACTAGAACAAGAAGAAGATGAATTTCTTCTGTATTTCTTTTTTTTATTTTATTCAAAATGGAAAATCTTTTGCTTTATTAAAAAAAGAATTGTTTTGTTTTAATAAAAAAAGAAAATATTTGGTTGGCATTGAAAAAGGAATTAATTTTTTTTTGTTAATTTTTAAAATAATAATTACACAGTCATCACTGACTTTACATTAAAAAATAAATAAAAAATAAAAAAATTCCACGTGGACATGCCACATCATCAATTTGTCCTAGTCAGATGACATGCTGTGCACTCGAGGGGCAAATACAAAGAATCTTTAGGTTGCAAGGGGGAATCTACGAAAAAAAAATTTATAGGGGTATCGCAAAAGTCACTAACATTGCAGGGGTAAAAGCCTATTAATCCTTTTATCTTTATACAATGTTTGTATGCATTTCTAATAGAACCTAAAAATAACCCTTAAAATGTTAACCCTCGTAAACAATCTTGTTAAACTTTAATTTTTAGTTGGTGGGTATGTAAACTAAGAATTCCATTTCAACCAACATCACATATTGTTGACCTTTTCCAATACTCCTACTTATTATTTGGGTATTAGGAGTATACTGCAATAGTACCACTTTATCACAACACAAGATTAATCTATTATCTCATCCTCACATTAAACTTTATTGTAGTCTTTTTTTTTGTTTTTTACAAAAAAGAAAAGTAAGATGGAAGAGAGTTGAAAACGTGAGGTGGTAGTGGACTAGTGGAGTGGTGGTGACGAGGGGAGGCGTGGGGTGTGATGAAGGTAGGATCAGAGAGTGAGTGATACTGACAACTAACGGTTACATAATCTGAATGGTGCGTGTTATTGTGTGTGTGTCGTCTTTGACCAGATTGACCAAATGTTTATCTTGTTTTTGTTTTGTAATTTTTATTTTGATTTTTCTTTTATAAAACACGTACTATCTCATAAAATAATTGGGGTCATGTTAAAAAAAAGGCTTAATTAGTCTATTAGTCCCTTAAAGATATTTTTAGTTTCACATTGGTCCCTTAAAGAAAAAAAGTTCTGTTTTGGTCCTTATTGATAAGTCTGTTAGTCAGAACGGTCCTTTCCGTCTATTTTTTCCAAAAAAACGTTAAGATGACAAAATATTTTTTTTCCAAAACAAAATCCAGAAAGATAAAGAAGTTAAAGAATGCCAACATCATCATCATCACAAATCCAGAAATATGAAAAAAGTAAAGAACATCAAATCTCCATCACTTTACCAACAACAACAACTAAAAATCCAGAAAAACATCTATAAAACTCAGATTTGAAAAACTTAAAAATCACAAATGGGTAAAGAAAATGGTTGAAGTTGTTGTTGAAATGTAAAGAAGATGATTGAAGTTGTTGTGTAACATCTTAGAAGTAAATTTGAGAGGTTGAGGGTAAAGAAGATGATTGAGGAGATGAGGAAAAATAAGGGGAAGGGGAAAAAAAAGCTTCCAACAAGAAATGGGTTTGTTTGAAGAAATGAGAAAAAAGATGATTGAAGTTGTTGTTTTGAGTTTGTTTGAAGAGATGGATTGTTTGAAAATATTTTTATTCTAGTTATTTTTTTGGGTTTGTTTGAAAAAAAATCTGGGTTTGTTTGAAAAATTGATGAAGATATGATGAAGATGAGGGAAGGAAGAAGATGAAGAAATGGGGAAAAAAATATTGGTGATGGTGCACCGTTAGATATGGTAGACAGACAAAATCGAATGGTTTCTTTTTTTCTAAAATGATCATATGGCTAAGATTTAAAAATATATTGAGGTATATGATGTTCATCTACAATGTTGATTCACCAAATATATTTGGGGTTAAACATTTAACAGAAGGGACCAATCTGACTAACAGTCATATAAATAAGGGACTAAAACGGAACTTTTTTTCTTTAAGGGACCAATATGAAACCAAAAATATCTTTAAGGGACCAATAGACTAATTAAGCCTAAAAAAAATATTAAATATGTTTTTGTTCTTTACAAAATTGGAAGATTATAAGTAGGTGACGTCTAGAATGAACCATCAAGTAAATGATTCACCGGTGGACCACTTTGATACATCATAAGATTTTATTTAAAGGCTTAGATGAATTTGGGGGAAAATGAGAACACGTATATTTTTACACACCTAATCCCTTACCCCATCTCCTCCCTCTCTTGTTGTCTTTGGCGTTTCTTTCTTCTACCCAAAATCCAGCCACCGCCAAATATGTCCCAAACCGCTTTTTACCACCCGCCTCCACTGATCTCCCACCAGTTCGTCCGATTTGAGAGAGTTGTGGAAACCATGGCAACCAAATTTGCGGCTGTTTGAGAGGTGTTAGGGAAGCAAGACTACCATTATTATTAACAATTAACCTATTCAATTAATTACTTTGTTTGTTTATTTAAATCCTACATAATATGAGGGAGATTTATTAGGGGTGGTATTTTTCTCTTTCATGTTCTTGTCATTGGTTTTATTCAAAAACTATTTAAATGGTGAAATTTATTGAAGGCTTTTGCATATCCTTAAGAATAGGGAAAAATGAGAGTGAAATAGAGAATTCTTTGTGTTATTTGTGACTTAATTGGAGAAAAAAAGTTGCAGCGGTGGAGAAAATCGCATAACAATGAAAGAATAAAAGAAAAAGTAGTGCAGGGATGGAGAGGGGGGGGCCTGTTTAGGGAGGGAGAAAAGGATCTGGTGTGGTGATAGATAATAAGATCATGCGGACATTTTTAATCCAGTGGTCATATTAAGTGGTACACCGGTGAGGGACTTAACAGAGCCCTCACCTTAGAAGCCACCTTTAGTAATTACTTAATTTTTATAGCTTTTTAGTTCTTACAACTTTTTTTTTTTAAACAAAGTGGTTAGTCCTTCAAAAATTAAAGTTGTTGAATTAGTTTTAGGATGTGTTTGATAAGACAAATAAACTAGCTTATAATTTATTATATTAGCTATAAGTTTGTTTTATAAAATCAAAGGTGTTTGGT
The DNA here is from genome assembly GCA_030408175.1 of Trifolium repens. Taxonomy (NCBI): domain Eukaryota; kingdom Viridiplantae; phylum Streptophyta; class Magnoliopsida; order Fabales; family Fabaceae; genus Trifolium; species Trifolium repens. Next base: position 16,527,763 of record CP125847.1, read on the forward strand.
AACAAGTTTTTTTTTAGTAGCTTATGGTTTTTTTTCATATGCTATTTCAAATAGCATTTGAGCTTATAACTTATAATTTTTTACCTTTTATTTCAATGTTAACCTTATTATTTTAATTTCTTTATTTTTTTAATAAAACAAACTACTCACTCAAAAAAGTAACTATTCACTCACCAAATAATCATGTATTTTTATATTATTTTATAATTATAACAGCTAAATTTACCAAACATTTTGGCTCTGTTTAGTAAATTTAAGCTCTTTGGTAGAAGTAATTATTTCCTGTAAAGTAATTCAGATAGCTTATAACTTAAATTTACCTCTACCAAATTTTTTTTTTTTACCAAATAGAGACAAAGTGTTTGGTAAATTTAGCTATTATAATTATAAAATGACATAAAAGTATATGGTTATTTTATACGAGTGTGTAGTTATTTTTGTAATTGGCCAGTTTAAAAAAATAAAGAAATAATAAAATTAAAATAATAAGGTTAAAATTGGAATGAAGGGTAAAAAATTATAAGTTATAAGCTCAAACGCTACTTGAATAGCATCGAAAAAAACTAAGAGGTAATGAAAAAAGTTTGATACCAAACTCCTCTAATTTTATGAAACAAGTTTATAAGCTATAAACTAGTGTATTTGTGCTACCAAACATGCCATTTAATTCCATTCTACAAATTTTTCAGCTCTCAGCTAACTTATAGGTTATTTTACCAAACACTAAAAAAAACTAAAAGCTAATAAAAAAGCTTGATACCAAACTCCTCTAATTTTATGAAACAAGTTTATAAGCTGTAAGATAGTTTATTTGTGCTGCCAAACATGCCATTTAATTTCATTTTACTAATTTTTCAGCTATCAGCTAGTTTATGGCTTATTTTACCAAACCGAGTCTTAAACTCTTAAATTTTTTAATGACTTTTTGCAAGGTATGTTTAACACTTTATAAAATGTTTATTTAACAAAATTTAGACTTTTTAAAACATGGACGAAATTAAATATGAACGATTTAAAAACCAAAAGATCAAGATAAAAGTAACATAAATTTAGACTTAGAAATTAGATTTTGATCCTATTTTTTCCGAAGGAAGTTTTTTTGTCAAATATTATAGTTGCTAAAGTTTAAGTCTTAAGATAAATAATTGAAGTGTTATGGTTTCGAACCCGACTCATGCATATGAAATGTGATATCCCTATCAACTGATATAATCTTACTGGGACCGCAAAAGAATTTGTTATGCTTCAAACATCACTTCCAAAAAGTCATTCAAAAATACATATCACATGGACTAAAAACGAGTGTAGAATAATTTTATAGAACGAAAAATACTATAAAAATTAAGTAAGAACTAAATTTAAAATGTCTCCATTTTTTTTTTGGTCAAATAGTTTAGTGGCTAGAAATTCCACTCTTAAAATGGATAAGTGAGATGATCGAGGTTTGAACATCAACCCTCTGCATATATAATGTAATTGTCCTACCAATTGAGTTAGACTCACGGGAGAAAATATCTCCATTTTATATGGACGAAAGACACACTTAACCTAAAAATCAAATAATCAAAAAAAATTAAATCCTTCAAATTATATAAAAAATCTCCATCTAGGGACAACTAGTTAGTAGCTACCACTACCAGAGTCGTAATTTTTTTTTAAAAAAATAATAACAGATAGTGGTTTGAATTAGAATTCATAATTTTTTACTTTTTCACTTTTAAAATATTTGAATAATCACTAAAATATTTGACGAAAAAATTGTATCTCCTCAATAAATTTAACACTATATTTTTATAATCTAAACTAGTTTTGAGACCCGTGCATTCGCACGGATCTATTGACTTTTATTTATAAAATATTACAGTATTAGAATATAAGTGACGCTACTGTGCTCTTTCTTGTCAAATTTATTAAATTAACAATTTTTGTACTAAAACAATTGTCCTGGGCATAATTTTTGTATAATAAATTATAATTAATAATAACAAATATTTATTATTCAATTTCTTTTTTTATTAAAGTAATTGTCCCGTGTATGATTAATTTTTTTTATTAAAGCAATTGTCCCGTATATGAATTTTTATTCAATTCCTTTTTTTTCTTTCATTAAAGAAATTGTCCCGTGTATGAACTTTTTTTTATTAAAACAATTGTCCCGTGATTAAATTTTTGTTTAAAAAAAAACTATTTGTGAAATGCCGAGAGCTCATGGTCATTGATTTTATTTTATATTTAAGATTGATATTATACTAAAGTATAAATTTATTTAGAAATATGTTATAAAATATTTTTAAAATATAAATTGTGCAGTTTTATATAAATTTGTTAAATGGATAATTATTTTTATTAAAGTTATTGTCCCGTATATATTTTTTTAATATATTATAATTAACAATGACAAATATTTATCCAATTTTTTTATGTATCAGGGAAAAATATTTGCCTGTGTTTGTCTTGTTTAAAAAAACCATTTGTTGATTTTTTATGTATTGATGATCAACACTTTCTCTTTTTTGACAAAATTAATGATCAACACTTGTCTCTTGACGTTTTAAGTATAATGACAAATATTTACTCCGTAATTATTATAATATATATTCATCACTGATACACTTCTTCTGTATTTTTTATATAAGAGTAAACAAAAATAGAGTAGATTTTTATTTTTATAATCAAAATAGAGTAGAATTTAACTATTATATAAAAAAATAGTAAATTGATAAATATTTTGTTTTACGAAACAGAAGATTTAAAAATTAGACCTTTATAATATAATATTTGAAAATACGCAACGGAAATAAAATTTGATTCACAAAAGGTTTGGTTCGAGTATTATATCGTACACATAAAAGTTTACTAATAACTTAATTTGTAAAACAATTATTGTACAAAAAAAATAAGTTTCTAAAAAGACACATCCTTAAATACATTGAAATAAGAATAAGACTCAATATACATTATACAAATGATCCCATCCCCGTGTCACATCAGAGCGGAGCTTCACCGACGACTCGGTCACAAACATAACCTGAGAATCTGAACCCTCAAAGGTTCAGCACATACAAAAAACAGAGGGTTAGATAATATAACCATAAAAAGAAACTAAGTGCAAGAACATACTTAACACTTAGGACATAACATGCTCATGTCTAACAACTCAACCCATAACACTTACATTATTCTCATGTTATTCATATCTCATTATCATAAGAGTACAACACATCACAAAAAATCATACCTACTTAATCAATAGACAAGTATACATAACATCATCATTTATCAATCATTCATCACACACCTCATAATACATTTAATCATTCAAGTTAAGGATCACCAATCAATGCCAATTACCAAGTATCACATTTAGTCACATATTCCTAATGCAACTAATGTCACAAATCTCATGTCATGTCACCCTAGACATAACTATATGCATGCGGTACCATTCACCTCATATTAGGATAAACATATATCCCGTTCACCTCATTTTCAGTTTCAAGTCATGAAGGACTCACCACAAGTATTTCCAGTTTCAAGTCATGAAGGACTCACCACAAATAGACTCATGAATGCATGAATGTACATATACCATATATGATGACACTATAAACAATCACCTCACAAAAATATAGTACCACACAGCCTATATTCACCTCAATTCACCTCATATTATCATCATTATGGACATACATTCAAGCACATATCATACATCAACCATTAATTTATTGCAATTCATTATCATCATCAACTCATCAACACATCATCATTACAATTCATTTAGAATCCAAACATAACATATTATTAATTAATCTCCAATCACCACATATCATTAGTTAATCAACATGAATCATTAACTAAGTCTCACACCTCATAAATCATCAAACATCATATACATTACATAAAGTTCATCTCATACTTCAAGTTATTAATCATCAATTCATTAATTCAAACTCAATTACATATACTAAGTTCTTAATTCAATTAACAAAGTATTGCAATTATATACCAAAACAACATAATCCAAGCATGATCTTTAAAAACTAACATCAGAAATGGATTCTACGCGAAAAATCGTAAAGAATAGGTTCCGGGTGCATAAACCGTCAAAAACTCAACTCAAAAGTCAACTGGTCAAACCTGTTGACCAGTCAACTGCGCCGGGCGCCAACGGCAGAGCCGAAATGGCATTTCTAGACCTTTCTGGGAGCCGGGCGCCAACAGTGCTGCGCCGGGCGCGGGGACCTGATGGGAAAATTGTTTTCTCGCGTTTTTGACCTAAAAATCACTTTTTCAAAGCCAAAAGCACTTATTTGAACCTAATAACATTTACACAACATTTTCCAAACATATTCATGGATAGAAAGACTTATTCTAACTTATAAACAACTTAAAACAACTCATAAACAACTTGATTAGAGATTCATACCCATTTTCATCAAAAACCCATTTTTAACATAATCAACCAAAAATCAAAGTTCAAGTAATCAACTTTATCATGGATTTCATATAACAATCACAAGTAGAAGCATATTATACATGAATCATTATCAAGCTTCAATTATAAACACCTTCCGAAAACCCTTTTCTTCCCAAAAACCCAAAATGAGTGAAGAGAGTTTGGGTGTGGAGTCATAGACAAACTCCCCTCTCTTTGACCACTCACAATTATATTATCTAAACCTCTTACCTTGATTGAAGCTTTACTTCTCTAAGCTCTACACTTGGACTCCCTTCTACATCTTCAAGCTTTGGTCTTCTACACTTTCTCTCTACCTCTCCTTCTCTCACCTTCTCTTTCTCTCATGTGATAAACAACAACACTAACCCTCACAAAATCTCTCCTTTATATAACCCTTTCACTTAGGTTAATGTCAAATCCCCATACTACCCTTAATTTCTCTACAATTTCCACTCACAATTCTATTCTCATTCTTACCACTCATTTCTTACTAATTACAAAATTGCCATCAATTCCTCTCCAAGATACTCTATCTCTCTAGCTAATGACCAAAATGTCCATCTTATCTCTACACAATCCACTAACTCACACTAGATTACTATATTACCCTTATTTCCACTACAAACTCTTATTATTCTAGTTAAGCCCAACACTTATGCAAGCACATTACTAACAAACATAAAGGCAACAACTAATTAATACATTCAATAACATATCAATTAGCAGACACAATTAAATAAATAATATTAATCAATAAAATATAACAAGTATAAGATTTGGGGTGTTACATTTTTTATATAAGAGTAAACAAAAATAGAGTAGATTTTTATTTTTATAATCAAAATAGAGTAGAATTTAACTATTATATAAAAAAAATAGTAAATTGATAAATATTTTGTTTTACGAAACAGAAGATTTAAAAAATTATTAAAAATTGATGAGGACAAAATATGATTTTTAGTTGTAATACCTGTAATATATTGGGCACGTTTGAATTTAGCTTATGTTTAAGCATATGAAAATAGTTTATGCTTATAAATAAACTTTTATGTTAATTCATAAGTATTTTTTTACTCAAAACTTATAATAATACATAAATGCTTATTTATTTGCATAACTTATTTCGCATAAACTCATAAATAAGTCAATTCAAACGGGCTCATTGTGTTTTTGTTTCTATTTTTTTATTTTAAGCTCATAAATAAGTATCTTCTTTTATTAAGTTCTTTTATTTTTATTTTTTATTTATATGTTAGATTGAGTTACTATTTTTTTGTTCAAAAAAAAAAAGTTACTATTTTTTTGTCGTATCTTTTATCGTGATTTTTGTTCCTATTTTTATGTGTAAATTTATTTTAATTAATTTTTTTTGGGTTCCTAGTTTTGAAGTTAAAATAGATTGGATTAATACCATATTTTTTTAGAGGTGGTTTCCGTTGTTATTTTTATGGAAAGATTTATTTTATGTTTATCTTCTTTTTTTCCTATTTTTGTTTTGTATTTTTTTTTGTTTAGAGATGTGGTTTCTGATGCTATTTTTATGGGAAAATTTCCTTTATACATATCTTTCTTTCCTATTTTTGTTTTTTATTTTTTTTTTATTAGTTTAGAGTTAAAATTGCATTTAAGGGCGCAAAAATTGGAACGCCGTTAAAGGTGATAAGGACAAATTTGGATTTTTAATAGTAGTCTCTCACGGCCGCACCACCGTTTAACCCCTGTCGGGGTCGTTTACCGCTTTTGGGTTTGTTAACTGCTGTCGGCGCCGCCGTGGTGGTAGATACCTGCTCTTTTCTGTTGGCTTAAGGTTTCGGATCTGAGCGTGGCATGGTTTTCTGTTTAGCTTTTATACCTTCTTCGTCGCCGCTGCTCCTTTTACGGCGGGCTTAGTCGGTTTTCTTTTTAAAGCTTATGTTGGAGTTTTATGCTCAAAAAATCCCTTGCTGATCTCTTCTTGCTTTGACACTGCTAATAGGGATGTTGTTTCTAGTGATACCGGCACTGCCGTGGTGGTTTTCCGGTTTGCTCTGTTAGTGCTCGCCGTCATGTGTTGTGTAGTTGCTGCGTGGCTACTGTAGCAAAGACATGGTGGGTGCTTGTTGTTTTCTTTTCAAACGACGGTTGATTGGTTTCTCTTTGGATTCACGCTGCCGTCGTCGATGTTGCTCAGACCCATGTTGGTTTGGGTTTGATTGACTCGAAAGGGTCCTTAGTGCCTGCTTTAATTTTTAAAGGGGGTTGTGGTACGTGAATTTGTCCGTGTTGGCGGTCAGTTCATTCGCCGTTTCGTATCTCGACAAATACTTACACATCATTTTTTTGCTATTTGGTTTCGCGCCCGTATGTGGGTTCGCTGGATAGTGTTCGTTGTGTCTGTGTTTGTTCCGGTTTTTTACCCTTTTAGGGTTGGATCTAAAACCACTTGCAGCTGAAATTAATTGTTTTATCTTTAATTGCTACAAATAGGTTAACTGGGTCAGGTTGATGTCCCCCCAGTTTTTACTGTACTTTCTTTTATTTTATGTTTAATATATTCAGGGTGCAGTGGTTTTCTGTGCACACCTTTTTGCTTAAAAAAAAAAAAAAAATTCCAAGTAGATGACAAATATTTATCCAATTTTTTTATTTATGAGTGAAAAATATTTGCCAGTTTTTTTTATATTTATCGATAAGAATTAATTGTCTTGTTTAAAAAAACTACTATTTGTTGATATTTTATATATCAGTGATCAACACTTTCTTTCTTTTTTGACAAAATTATTGAACACTTGTCTCGTGACGTTTTAAGTATAATGACAAATATTTACCTCGTAATTATTATAATAATATTCATCAATAATACACTTCTTCAGTATTTTTTATATAAGAGTAAAAATAAATAGAGTAGGTTTTTTTTATAATAAAAATAGAGTAGAATTTTTTTTGATACACATAGAGTAGAATTTAACTATTATATAAAAAAAAAAGAGTAAATTGAAAAATATACAATGGGCCCATTATGTTTTTGTTTCTATTTTTATGTAATTTTATTTTTAAGCTCATAAATAAGGTACCGTTTGACCTAGATTTTTTTTCCTTTTCTCTTGTTTTAGAAGTAAGAAGCTAGGCCAGACAATAATTTTTAAAAGCTTTAGGCCCCGTTTGGCCCGACTTATTTTCCTCTTTTTTTCTTTTCCTTAAAAATAGTAAAGAAGGAAAAAATTGTGTTTGACTTAATTTTTTTTATTTTTTTACTTCTTTACTTTATTTCTCTAATACTTTTAAGGAGAAATAGTGTCAAATATAATTTTATACTTCTTTATTTCGTTTAAGCTAAAATAAAAAGTAAAAAATAAGCCGGGCCAAACGGAGCCTTAGTAAGAAAAAACAGCTTTTATATTTCAAATATAAATACTAATAAAAGAAGTTTCAAAATAAGGTAATAATAGTTACTTTGCAACAACTATACTATTATTTAGGCTAAACTGTACTTTTGGTCCCTTACGTTTATTTTAGGTTTGAATTAGGCCCCTTACGTTTTAAAAGTTTCAATTTGGTCCCTCACGTTATCAACATTTGCATTAGTTAGTCCTTTCCGTCAAATTTTCCACTAAATCTGTTTGATCCTTACACGTGACTAACCGTTTGGACACATGGACACTAATTTGGACATGTTCGGTGCCATTTGGGATGCTAACTAAGTGAAAAGAAATAATTAAAAATAATATATATTACTTATAATAATGGAATTGGTCCCAAAAAAAGTGTTCAAAATAGTGCCAACGTGTCCAAAATAACGTCCACGTGTCCAAACCGTCAGCCACGTGTAAAAATCAAACGAATTTAGTGAAATATTTGACGTAATGGACTAACTAATGCAAAAGTTGATAACGTGAGGGACCAAATTGAAACTTTTAAAACGTAAGGGACCTGATTCAAACCTAAAATAAACGTAAGGGACCAAAAGTACAGTTTAGCCTATTATTTATCTAATTAATATCTTTAAATAAGTTTGTTTTTTTACTCTTTCTTTAAATAAGTTATTGTTTATAAAAAAAGAACTTTATCTTATTATCAAACATCTTTTGACCCTATTATAATTTATTTATTTTAAAAAAACTTTTAACACTTTTTAAAATAAAAGAAGTAAGATTTACCAAACAACTTTATCTTCGATTTTAAAAGCTCCTACTTCTAGCTTTGTGATTAAAATAGCTTTTACATCTAAAAAAATATGGGCCAAACGGTACCAGTATCTTCTTTTATTAGGTTCTTTTATTTTTAGTTTTTATATATAAGTTTTTATATGTTAGATTGAGTTATCATTTTTTCATTAAAAAAAGTTAGTACTATTTTTGGCGAGTATTTTTTATCGTGATTTTTGTTCCTATTTTTATGCGTAAATTTCTTTTAATTAATTGTTTTTCCTATTTTTGAAGTTAAAATAGATTGAGTTAATATATATTTTTAGAGGTGGTTTCTATTACTATTTTATAGGAAGATTTCTTTATGCTTATCTTCTTTTTTTCCTATTTTTGTTTTGTATTTTTTTGTTTGTTTAGAGGTGTGGTTTCTGATGCTATTTTTAGGGAAGATTTCTTTTATGTTTATCTTTCTTTACTATTTTTGTTTTGTATTTTCTTTTTATTAGTTTCGAGTTAAAATTACATTTAAGGACGCAAAACTTGGAACACCATTAAAAAGGCTTAAATATGCAAAAGATCCCTGCACTTAGGGGTCGTTTGAGTTTTAGTCCCTACTTTTAAAAAACTTTCAAATTTTCCCTGCATTTTCAATCAACTTTAAAAAAGGTCCCTGAGTTGACTTTTTTGATGATGTGTCACTAATTTTGCCAGATGTCACTGATGACTGGGCAAGTTGGATGCTGAGTCATACTAATAACACTTGAATGGACAAAAATGCCCTTAAACAAACAAACAAAAAAAATCCAATAACAAACACTATTTCCAAAAAACAAAATTCCAAAAACAACAAATTATTCTTCAAAATTCAACCCAGAAATTGTTCTTCAAAATTCAACCCACAAATTGTTCTTTCCTGTGCAAACAATTTCTCACCACTCAAAGTTATAAACTTTTTTCTTCTTCAACCCACAAATTGTTCAACCACCACATCACCACCAACCTCAATCAAACATCATGAACTCAACAATAAACTCAAAGTAAGAACAAGAACACCACTAACCTCAATCAAACATCACGATCTGGTAACATGAACACCTTCAACACAATGATTATTTTCTTCTTCAACCCACAAATTGTTCAACCCACAAATTAGATCTAAAGAAAGTGTCACTGTTCTGTTTTTCTGCGCGTGTGTTCTGTTATTTTGGTGGTCATGCGTTTTCCTGATTCTATTCCCTGGTTTCATTCGGGTCTATGGTTGAGTTCTGGTCGAATTCATTTTCGGCCGATTTGGTGTTCCGCCGCCGTCTGCAGTTGTTCTGGTTTGTAGTGCCGCCGTTGGTTCATTTTTAAGGTGGTTCTGTTTGGATCTGCTTGCTGCCTTTCTTGCAGTAAAGGAGGTGTGGTGTGGTGCTGTGCGACGTTTACTCCGGTAGGGAATAAGAAAATTGTTGCGTTTTTGCGTTTCCATCATCGATTCTCTTTGTTTCTTCTACTATCAAGTTTCGTTTTCTTCTCCTCTGTGTCTTTTATTCTTTCTTTGTTTATGAATTTTCTGGGTTTATTGTTAAGTGTTTGAGTTATGGGTTGAAGAAGATGATAAAGATTGTAATATGTACTCAGGTTCATGATGATGGAGAAAGAAGAAGGGCAGAACAGTCAATTAACGAGTTCCAATAGTCATTAAGGGCAATTTTGTCCTTTTACATTGTTTTTTAATGAGTCAGGATGCTTCAAGTCCAGTCAGAAGTGTCACGTGTGTAAAAATCATGACACATAAGCAAGAAAGTCAACCTAGAGACCTTTTTTAAAGTTGATTGAAAGTGCAAGGAAAATTTGAAAGTTTTTTAAAAAGCAGGGACTAAAATTCAAACGACCCCTAAGTGCAGGGACTTTTTGCATATTTAAGCATACATGATAAGGACACATTTGGATTTTTAATAATAGTTTCTTTTAATATATATCGTAAGTAAATTAAAGTCTAAGATTAACTAAACTACAGGAGACAAGGGATCTCATACCTTGAGCGTTCGTTACACCAAATATTTTGTTTGTCCATGTTCTGCAATTCTGGAGATAATATTGTTAATTTAATTGGATATATACGTAAAAAATTGTAGATTTTATATTTATAGCTATTAATCTCTTTTTGTCAAAAAAAAAAGAAAAGAAGAAGCTATTAATTAATCTCTTGAAAAATGACTAAATAGTTGTTTGGGTTTTCTATATTATTTGAAATTTAAATAATTATTCTGATAATTTTGTGTAAAATAAAGAATAAAGAATTATTTTGGTATTCACAAAGAAACAACTATATTTTGGTTTGAGTGTATTGTGACAAGTGTAAAGTGAGTTAAATTTGAGGTTGAACACTTTCAACTCTATAATTATCCTTAAACAATAATTCAACTCTCTATAAAAAAAACAACTAATTCAACTATAAACTTGATTTCTCATGTTATTCATAGGAACGATTATCCCTTTTTTTATCATGATATCAATAGTAAAACTTTTGCGGTTGTTAATGATTATTAATTTTTCTAAAAAAACAGCTAGTTTTTTCGAGTTAAATATCTTACTTCCTTTTATTTTATATATAATAACTAGACTTTTTTACCCGTGCATGCACGGGCTTAATCATTCAATTCAATTATACAATGAAAATTTCATAATGTGTGATTATTTATAGTAGTAAGCATATAGTGTAGAATCTTGTTGACCTTTTAGATTTACATTCCATATAATTTTTGCATTAATCCGGAAATAATAATAATAGAAAGTTTCGAGCATGATAAGTTTCAAAAATTTGATATTTTTTTTGGTTTAATGCACAATTGAAAAATAACAACGCTCACAATTTTTAGAATTATATGATCTATTATTAACTATAATAAACCATCCATGATTACTGTTCATCTAATCCATAACAAATAATACCTATGTTATTTGAAAGAAGGTTCAAATATATTCAAAATAGATTATACATTTGATTAATGACATAAAACATTAAACAGTTACATAAAAAAATTGTTAGCTACATAGATCTTTAATAATGGTATAACCTTCATCAACAACTTCGTGAACCTGCAAAGTAATATAAGAACACATCAAAGTAATATAAGGTTCAAATATAATTTTGTGGTTATCTTATATTCTTTAACAACGGTTCAAAACATATAATACAATATAATGTGATTATAATGGAACAAAATATAATTTTGTGGTTATCTCATATTCTTTAACAACGGTTCAAAACATATAATATACTTGCGGAAGAAAAAGAAACAAATAAAGGGAGAGCACATAAAATAAAAAGAAATAAAAAAACTCAAACTTCAAGAAATATAAAAACAATTGATAAAATCGGATGCTTGAACATGTAGTTGTTTCATTCATTGGTTTCTTCCTACACATAATACCCTGTAAAAAACAAAAGAGAGAAAATAAGACCAAAAACAACACTGGTTGTATTTTTGAGAGATAGAGAGTGAGAGAAAAACCTTTGATTGCTCGACCATGTTTTCCCTGTTTTGGTTTTCACGCGTGACTTTTAAATTGTAGCATGATAAATAACCCTCTCATACCCTTTGTAAAATAAAAAATCAAATGAACCCAAAGCAAAATCTGCATCCAATGGAAAATATCTGAAACTTAAGAAAAATAAAATCCAATTTTTTTCTTAAACAGAAGAATCAGAATTAATATTAAACACTACAAAAAAATAAAAAGAAGATGGAATCTATACCTTTAGGAATCCATACCTATTGGGATAAAAATCAAATTAAAAAAAGAATAGAGAATTAATGTGGAACACTACAAACTATAATCAAAATTTAAACATCTAAAATATCTATAGCAATCCATACCTTTATAGAATCCCAAAGTCAAATCTGCATCAAATAAAAAAATACGTAAATATGTGAGAAAAAGTGAAAATAGATGCATAATTTAAAGCTATAATGAATATGAAAGATACACTTGAGAGAAATAAAGAAAAGGGTTTCTATTTATCCTAAAAGATACATAATTTAAGGCTATAAATAAAATAGAGTATATCCAATCATGAAATGAAAACATATAATTAGGGATTAGTAAGTAACAAAATTAGGGATTGATGTAACACATCCAATCATATATTGACACATCATTTATTGTATTTTTAAACACATGACGTGTCGCATTCATTAATTGACGTGGCAACATAGTATTAAGTTTTGATCGTAGCCGTTGATATAATATTTTTTTCCACGTGTTAAAATCTAGACCATTCATATTAGGGTTAGGGTTTAGGGTGCCTCTAGTTACTCTCGTTTTATTATATTAAGATAAAGATAAAGATAAAGATAAAGATATTTCAAATTTTCTGCCCTTAAATACAATTTTACCTGTAAATGTAAAAAAAATACCAAACATAAAAATCAGAGAGAGAAACAAATTTGTTAGAAGAAATCTATGCATTGACCACTATCTGAATTAGCATAAAAGGTGAATGATTATTAAACACATAATTAGTGAAAGAATACTATTATTATACTAAAAACATAAACAAAAGGAGAAATAAAAATCAAAACATATAAAAAAGAGAACAATAAATCATTAAGTAGATGAGTGAAACAAAAAATATACAATTAAACAAATAAATAAATAAGGTTGCATAAAGTTTAAAACTTACTCGATAATAACAACTTCATGATAATAGAGGTTGTGTAACAATAGCAACTTCATGTTGATATAGAATCGTAACAAAATCTCTAGATTAACAATAATACTATAACAAAACGAACAAAAAAAACTTCAAATCAAACATAGACAAACGATTTTAGATTTGACACATACAAATTAGAAATTCAAAATAAATATAGAAACAAAATAAACTATATGAAGACAAATATATAAATTATAATAAAAAAATATAGTGAGAGAAAAATACTTTGAGAGTACTTGTATTTATAACCCTCAATTAAGTTGAATTTATACATAATTTTCGTAACTGATTATTAGTTTTTTTTGTTTTATTAATGTTTATCACTTTTCTCTTTTTTTTTTTTGTATAGATCGAATCTATACATAATTTTCATAACTGATTATTAGTTTTTTTTTTTGTTTTATTAATGTTTATCCATTTTATCTTTTTTTGACAGATCTCAATTTTTTTTTAAACACATGACGTGTCACATTCATTAATTGATGTGACAACATAATATTGGTTTAAAAATTGATTATTTAAGTTTTTATCATAGCCGTTGATATAATTTTATTTTTTCCAAGTGTCAAAATCTAGACCATTCATATTAGGGTTATTGTTTAGGGTGCCTCTAGTTACTCTCGTTTTATTATATAAAGATTAACTTTTCACTTTTTAAATATACTCAATAAACGCATCCAATCTATTATATTGATTAAATTTGTAACTTATTGAATGAATCTAAAATGTAAAAAATTATTTTTATATATATATATATATATATATATATATATGAAATTAGGGGAGTACTAGTACTAATTAAACCAATTCGACTATGTTTAACATAATTTTTTTAATTAGAAAATAAAAAATTGTTGTTAATTAATAGGTTTTATAGGGTACCGTTAAAGGAGAAGGAATGGTAGAGACATGAGAGAGAAAGGAAAAGGACGAAGTGGTAGGTCCTATTCAGAAGGTACAAGTCACTGGATGAACGTATATTCATGTTTGGCTTTTAGCTTTGCCAGCCTTTCAGTTAGTCCTTTTTATAATAACCAGCCGTTTGTGCGATCGATATTCACTTTTTTTTATATTTGATGTGATCGAAATTCTCTATTGTGTAAATATAAATAACTACTTAATCTCCTTTCTTATTGAACTTAGTTAATTGAAAATTATTTAACCTTCTTTTTTGTTGTAGCTAGTTATTAAGAAGAAAAAAAAATATTTTTTTTTTATTATAAAAAAACTGAAAACATAGTATTATGTGGAAGTTGTGCTTAGTTATTAAGAGAAAAAAAATTATTTACAAAAAGAAAAACTGAAAATCTATTTTTATGTGGAAGTTATTTTTCAACATATACAAATATTTAATTTTTTTTGTAGTTTTTTATAAGAATAAAATAGGTATAATGAAAAAGTCATTCCAAAAATTTATATTCTCTTTATATATACTACTCGTAAAAGATACCAACCTCCATTCATAAAAATAACACATACTCACTCACCACCACCCTCTATTTAATTTAATCCAATAACACATTACCTAGCTATATATATATGTCTTGCTTCATTTAAATTCGTTCATTCATCTTCCCATTCTTCCCTTACGCCATTTGCTTTTTATGCTCCAACCACATGTTTTTGATTCATGATTGTCTTACTTATTAATGCTCATTTAAATACCATACCACTAAATGTTGCCATTCAATGTCTAATGATTTTTAGGAGAATACTGACATGTGCTTAAGAAATAAGAACGGTGATACTAATTTGAGTATCATATATTATTAACAAAATATTTCTACAATGTCATATAATATTTATGCAAGTTAAAAATATTTTGCTCCGACGATTATATCACTTTGGATATCATATATCACTAACAAATGATACCTTATATTTAATTTGATATATATAAAAAATTAATATTAAATGAATGATACGGTACCTTGAATAATGTACCTATCATCTGATATTATCTATGTAACGTCATGAAACTCCAATAATAAAAGAAATAAAGCAGGGATTATTAATTTATGAAACTCTCTTTCATATTTTTAGATAGTTTAATATACACCCTTACCTTAGAGCATAAATAACAGTCGTGGTATTGCTGGTGCAAAGACACCCTATAAGAGTAGACACCACTAAAAAAAAATTAAACTAACTCAAGGGTTAGATGAGATGAAACAAGTATTTTCTAACTTAATCAAATCATGAGTTAAATATTTGACTTAGGTATACAATATCGTTAAAACTTTTACGATGTGTTTGGTTTGAGAGAGAGAAATAGAGAAGAGAGAAATTTACGAAAACCGATAAATGAGTCATCGTACAATAGATTATACTTTGATATTGTGAAAAACAAATGTATATGTGCTATTTTTATTTTAAAAAAAGATCTTTTAATTTTTGAATATTTGTTGAAGTTTTTTTAACTAATCATATATTGTGCCAATAAAAATTAATAATGATATATTCACTGAAATTGTGCTGCAATTAATTTTTTTTATCAACACCAACTTAACTTATTTAATTATTTAAATGATGTTAAATAAAAGGAGGAATAAATTCACAACTATGGAGACTATCAGACTAATCAAATAAATGGCCGCTCACGCAAAACTATGAATAATTCATATTTATTTGTCTTTTAATAAATTTTACCTCAATGTTCAAATATAATAACATAACATAATCTATACTATATATAAAAATGATACAAATTTTTGGGATGACTTTTTTATTATTCCTATTTTACCCTTAAAAAATAACTCCCACATAAAAATAGATTTTTAGTTTTTTCCACATAAAAGTAGGTTTTCAGTTTTTTTATAGTAAAAAAAAATATATTTTTTTCTTAATAACTAGCCACAACAAAAAAGGAGGTTACGTAGTTATCAATTAACCAAGTCCAATAAAAAAGGAGATTAAGTAGTTATTTATATTTGCAAAATAGAGAATATCGATCACAAAAAAAAAATAAAGAATAACGTCACACAAACGGGCACGGAACATGCCCGTTTGGCGGCTAGTATTAATACAAGAAACAACAATTCTTTTTCTCATAATAAGCGACGCATTTTAAGTAGCTTAATTATGAGCTTATAACTTATCATATTTTCTTCCAATTTTACCTCTATCATGTTACTTGAAAAAAATTAAATATTAATTAAACATTTTTTTAATGTCATTTCATACTTATAAGATAGTTTAACCGCTAATTTTACCAAACATTACAAATTCAATCCGCTATAGTTTATTTGCTATAAACTCATCCGCTATAAGCTATTTTATCAACTATCCGCTATTTTTTACTTAACAAAAGCCTATCAATATGAGATCTTTTGCTTGAGATCATTTTTATCCTCCACCAATTAAATTATCCTCTTAAATCGAAGCAATATGTTGAACATCTAAAATATCTTCTACAGCTTCGCTTGTGAATAAATTATGAATTTTAACATCTCAAGCTTATTGACCTTCGAACATGAATTCTTTAACAAACATGTATTATTATTTTTTTGGCTCAAATGCAGTTTTTGCTTCCCAAATTTTATAAATATGCTTCTCATCGAGAGAGACTCACATGTATTAGGTTTTTTTTTCTTTCTTTTTTACAAGGAGACCAATATATATTGATGAGGTTCATACTTGAATAGTCAGTAAAAAGTTAAAATGATATTAGTAGTTTTTTATTTTTTGACAATATAATATTAGTTGTTATTTTATAATATAATATGCATTTTTTTTACGATAACTTTTTTTGGGTACAATTACGCTAACTTTTTTTAGTGTATGCTTAACTTTTTATTAATACTAGAAAATAATTTTTTTTAAGATATTAAATATACAAGTTTTAAGATCAAATTTTTTATTAGTATATTTAATTAGTGTCCAGAAATACTATTTTATTAGTATTTTTTTTAATATATTTTTATAAATGCTCTACAAGAAAATAAATTTTGTGAACTACTTGTCACTATCTTGCTTTAAGGCCCACCCTTCTTACTTTATCGACAAATCTTCATGAATATACCCCAGCTAACTTGTCTCATTAATTCAACAAGGAACCATGTTGATATGATGAATAATTCAATAGAAGTTACAGTTTAACAACCATGCATCAAGAGGAATCAAAGAGAATGTATAAAAATGAATAAGCTAGATTTTCTCCTAACATATCGAATATTCGATGGAACACATATTCAAAAGAAGTATCTCATGACTTAAATATCATATTGAATATTTTGTTCAATTTGATATGAGATTCTCAACATTGTCATGCCTTTTAAGAGTCGATATTTATGATGACTTTCATTTTATTGGCGTTGATATGTTCATTTTCGGCGGCTTCACTCACCTATCAATATTTGGTGGGGCACCTTGTTAGCCTTTTTTGAGACCTAACTGAAAACTTCAATTGTTAGAATTTAAGCATATATATATTTTTTTAAGCAAACAACAATACATTAAATAAAAAGGGATTACAAAAAACTGGGGGGACAAGAACCAAACCCAGCAACCAAATAAAAAGCGTATATACAACCCAAAAAGGGTAAAGCAAACCCAACCGGACCAAACCAGTGAAAGGTCCAAATGTGAAGCAATCAAAAACACATCAAACACAATCCAGCAAGTCCAACGCGGGACCCAAAACTAAACTGCAAAAAAAGAGATGTGTAAAAGATTCAACCATTATCAAAAGAGGCTGACTAAAAAAGTCAAACTATCTCTTAGGGCACGGCGAGTGAATCCGACCGTCAACACGGAAACAGAGACAACATCCGACAACTCGCTATAGCAACGAGTACAAGGCCATTTCTAGCCTAATCCAGAGTCGTTGGCCTTCCCAATTTTTCTAGCGCCGCGGATGCAGAAACTTTGATCCCTGCAAACAACCAGGGTGATTTTAGTGCTGGAGGACCTAGTAATTCAAGTGGTCAGAATCCGAGTTCGGGTCATAATAAGAGGAAGCAAGGGAATAAGTCTGATAACCGTTCCCAAAATAATAGAGGACCGGGTCGCTCTGAGAATCAAGAGACTCAGGGGAGTCGGGGTGGAGAGAAGCAAGGTTGCTTCAGATGTGGGCAAGCGGGGCATTATGCAAACGAATGTCCGAGTCCGGGGAATATTTGTTTCAACTGTCGAAAACCGGGTCATTTTGCTAGGGATTGCAAAGCCCCAAAGGCCGGGTCGTCGGCGGATGTGGCACAAGGAGCTCGACCCGCTGCTAGAGGAGGTGCCTACTGTATGGGCACTGGAGTGAGCGGTCAGACCGGTAATGCCATGCATGAGGATTACTAGTTGCAGGTAACACTTTACTGCATTGATTATTGTTTGAGGGCAACCCACTCTTGCATGTCTGGATGTATGCTGTTTTGATTGGGTTTTGTTTGTTTGTCATGGCTTTTATGCTGTTTGAATGTTCTACTATGTAAAGGACTTAGTAGTCATAGTTATAGCATGTTGCGCTGTTAGTGGTAAGTGGAATTACGTATGTCACACGTCAAGGGTCAGTGAACCTAGTGTCGTTGATAACGAGTATGCGAATAGTGGATACCTTAAGGGTTGAGGTAAGCGTGTGGGATCTAGTAGATCGATGAGTTAACCGCGAAGGAATGTTAGTCGTTGGAAAGAGTCGCTGAGAATGAGTAAGAGAAAAGCACATGATGATGTGACTTATGTCAATGGAGGATTGGCGGAAAGAATTGCCTCACACCTAGTTGGAAAATCATGGTTGTGCAGGTATAGTACGGATTCAAAAGCACCCCTGAATGGACGTCATGACGGTGCGTGTGTTGTATGTGGAAATAAGAAGGATAAGAAATTGTTTGTTGATAAATTGAGGGACTGACCGTCCTTAATTTATTGTTGATAGTAGACGGGAATCGTGTTGATTGGAATTGACTAGTTTTGCTAGCTTTGGTGGTGCGTAAAGAGTTTTTGATGTTTCTTTTTGGAGGGTAGCCAGTCACTGCTTCGCGTGAACCGAGTGGTTTGGGCTATGTCGCGGAGGCGATAGAGGTGACTTTGGAAATTTTTGTTTGTGGGCACGAGGATCTTTGAGAATTAGAGGTTGTGAACCTCTGTTGTGAGGTTAATTTTTGAGTGGTGAACTCGTTGAGGGTTGCGGTTAGGGCACGGGTATGACTGTGTGTTGGTGATAGCATGTGTGTGGCTTCACCCGGTGTTAGCTATGGAGCGGCTACACCTAATCCTGTGGGATTTTATTGTGTTGGTGTTAGTAATGAGTCGTTGGGTTGTTACTCTTGTCTTTAGTTTCGAGGACGAAACTTCTTTTTGGAGGGTAGTAATGTAAGACCCAAGATTTTACTGTACTATTTTCTAAGGAACTCTAGTGTCGGCTACGAGTTTTAGGGTTTTTAGTAGAACGGTTTTGTGAGTATCGTCGCATTAATGAGATTTTTGCTGAAACGGAGCCTGTTTTGTGCTCGTGCGCTGGAAAGGCACAGACTTTCGGGTCGTGATCCTCTTTTAAGTAGGAGGAGATTTCTGTGGATTTAGAATAACGAGTTTTGGATTATTCTTGTTTTTGGAAAAACGAGTAGGATTTTACCCGCTGATGGAAAATCTTACTGCGTCTATTTTAAGTGAGGTTTCGGATGGAAGTTTCATATATCTGCGTGAGTTAGGATATGTCCTGAGATTAATTTTCCAAGGTGTGAAAGAAAATTACAGTCGCGGAAAAAGATTCGGCGATAAGTTTTGGAAATGTTTAACGTTAGACGTTCTTTCCGTAGGTTTTATGTTTTTGTGATTTACGTTCGTCGCGTCGCGCGAGAGCTGAATACGAGACTAGTTATGGATGAGTTGATGATATCTTGTGATTTTTCATAAAGCAAATTGATCCAATGGCTAGGGTTTAAGCTTGGACTTTTGACTTTGATCCAATGGTGGATTGGCTATCAAGAGGCTTTAACATAGTAAGGAGGTTTGGTGACTTTAGTCACTTAGAAACATCACATATTCACTCCATTCTTTCTCTCTTTCATGTAGACTCCATTACTTTCTTTCTCAACTTCACAAATTTTCCATTCTTCACCATTTGTGTCCATTTCAAGCTTGGGAGCTTTGTGGAATAGTTGTAGAGAATCACTTGCTTAAGGTAACCACCCTTTTCCTTTTCATTTTGGTTGGTTAAAACTCTTGGAGTTATGAGTTTTAGATTATGTTCATGAGATGAAAATGTTTGGAATCGATTCTTGTTTCATGAAAGTTGTTCATGAGGGTGTAGTAAGCATGCTAGGCTTTGTTGTTTTTGTTTTCCATGAGTTGGTGAAAAATCTCATGAGAAAAGTTAGGGTTTTGGTTGGTTTATGTATTGATCAATAACATGAGGTTAAGTTGTAAGGTTTTGAAAAGAAAAGTTGTCTTTGAACCTTTGGGCGAAAGGGAAATGCGTTGTATGGTTTTGTTTTAGAAAATCCGATGAAAAATATTTTGTGGTTTATGAAAATATTTCCTAAGTGTTTTTGGGTAGTGTTTTGGGGTCAAAGTGGTTTAAAACTATTGTGACATGTGGTGTCGCTTTTTACTTTGAAAACAAGTTAGAAAATGATTACCGGACGGTTAAAGGCCCGTAATAAAACTTGTGCTTGGATTTGGTTTTGATTTTGGAAATGAAAATCAAATAACTTGCACTCGAAGCAACCAACAAGCTTTCGGAAAATGAATTGCTTGCTTATGAAAATGGTTTGCTTTTGTGCCTTGAAAAGATGTTGGGAACTAATAGAATCAAACTAGGTTTGGGTGGAAAAAGGTGGTGTGAGTTGCTGTCTTTTGCTGTCATGACAGTTGAAACTCGCTGAGCGAGTGGTTACTCGCCAGGGCGAGTGTCACAGGTCCTGACAACACGCCAGGGCGAGCTCCAGAGCGAGTAAGACCAGTACTCACTGCCTTCACTCGCTACCAACTCGCCAGGGCGAGCTCTGGAACCTAAAATTTTGGATTCTGATTTCTAAACTTGGTTTTTAACTTTCTAATCCCTATTTATTAATTTATGGAAGTGGTTGGGATTGGAAACGAGTTTTTTGGGTACTCGGAAAGTACGTAACTTATAACGCAAGAAAACGGCCATTTTGCATTTCAAATTGTTTAAGACTTTGGCCTATTGTTTTGGGTCCTAAAAATAGTACAAATAACTCATGGGGGTTGATCAATATGGTGGTTTTTGGTATGGTATCCGAAAGAGGGATTTTTCCTTAGGAACCTTTAGGTTTTTGGGGTTTTGGTGTAGTTTCAATACGATTGGTTAGAGAACAATGTATTGATTGTTGCGCTGCTTGTTTTAGGAAGTGCGTTGTGTTGTTTGAGCGTGATAGTTGAGTGCTTGACGAGGTAAGGGCTCCACTTTATTTCTGTCTTTAAATGGTTACGACATGCTTGGATTTACTGTGTGTTTTGCATGTCTGAATTATGTATTCTCGTGATGAGAAAGTGTTTACAATACGTGCGTTGTTTTACATATGATTGGAGATGTATGTATGAACATGTGGGTGAATACATATGATTGGAAATGTATGTATGTTTGTTGTGGTTTGTTACATATGATTGGGTATGTATGTATGTTGTTGGGATGGTTTACATATGCTAGGGAGGTATGTATTTGTTGCATTAGTATACATGGGGAATCGTATGCTCATGCATTGTTAGTGCGTAGTGGCGGGAGTGGACTACGAGGTGTGGTTGCGGGAGTGGACCCACCTGATTCTTATAGGGTTTTATGGAGTTCAATACATGGTTGCGGGAGTGGACCATGAGGTGTGATTGCGGGAGTGGATCCACCTTAATCCTTTGTGATTTTGTTGACTTCGATACATGGTTGCGGGAGTGGACCATGGGGTGAGATTGCGGGAGTGGATCCACCTTAACCTTGTGATTTCGTTGGTGTTTTAGTAGGGGTTGGACCTACAGTTCTGGAGCTCATGCATTGTGGTAGCTAGGGTTAGTACCACGCATTGTAGAGGTTGCATTATAGGCTATGTGTGCATTGCTTATATGAACCCGTTGGTGGGAATTGCTTTGGTGGTTAAAAGCTTTCTCTTGTGTTTGTGGAATTATTGTTATGTGTACAATCTTTCGCACCGGTTATATATATACATACTATATATTTTGTGGTGACCCTTTCTTTCATTTGCGGGCTCATCCCACCCAGATGATGGGTTAGGTCGTGGTGACGACGGTGGCTGTTCCAGGCCCCAGTGAGCGGCTGGAGCTTTAGCTTAGAGTAGTTAGACTATGCGCCGGTGTGGGTTGTACACCGTACTTTTTGGTTAGCATAGGGTTTTCTAACTTGTTGGTTGTAAGTATTTGAATACTTAGACTTGGATTGTAATTATTCAGGAATACACTTTGCTTGTCGAAGCACCTTATGGTAATGAGTTCTTTTGTATATTTGAATGCCGGCTCATTGAAAAATATTCTATGCGCACTCTGAGTGTTAGTTGAAAAGAAAAAAAAAAATATTGACTTTTCTGGCCCTGGAAAAACGGGCTGTTACACACACAATGCTAGAAAAGAGGCAAAGGAACCACGACAATCAAAGAAACAAAATCGGCGACTTAACGAAGCCAGTTTAAGCAGAACCGAAGACAAAGTAAAACCACCAGCACAGCCGAGACAACCAGACCACCACCAACGGCGAATGGAAAGAAGTCAGCAAGAACAACTCTATCACTGCCAAAAGAGATTCACAATAGCACGCAACAACAACAAAGTCACAAAGTATACCACACAAAAACAACCTTGAGGCAGGACCACTGGAAATCAAATCGACCCACCAACCACTGCAACAGTGACGACAGGGTCAATCTCCAGATCTAAGAAAACAGCCGGCGAAAACAGATCACCAACCCTTTCACCACTGCAGAGCCATCGACAACACCGCCAAGGCACCGAAACGGCGACGAACCAGTACGCAGACTTTCAACTCCGGAAACAAACAGAAACGATGCAAAACCGCCGGAGAGAAGTGAACCACCACAAACCAACAACCACCACTGCGAGGGAGGCGGTGCTGGTTGAACCAAACCACCGCACAAAGTAGATCAGATGAAGGAAGAGCAATCGGACCACAGAAACGAAGAACCGCGTACGATCCAACAACCACCACTAAAAACATTGCCGGCGATAAGGACAACGGTGGTGCGGAGGGCAGGAGCCACTCCTCGCACCACCACCCTGCTAATCTACATCACGGAAACAAGGTTTGGATTGGGATGGGAGTGGATCTGATGAAAAAATTTAGAGAGCGGCCAGAGAGAAAAGTTTCTTGAAGAGAGAGAAAAAATTTCCAACCCTTCTACTACCTTTTAAGCATATATAAATAGAGCTAAATTCAAAAGACTTATTTAACAGATGAGAGTCTCATAATTTAAATACCACATTGAATATTTTGATCTACTTAATGTGAAGATTCACGCATAATCTCTATGTCTGAAAATGTTTGAGAATATTTCAACTCTTCTTAAGTGCTCTCCTATTTATAACATGTGAATATATATATATATATATAACTTTTTTGATTTGATTTTTTTATTCTATTTTTTATAATAAAAAAATTACAGAATCAAATGGGCATAATAACATCAGTTGCGAGATGATATGAATGTGCGCTTATAAGTAAGATATAATCCCCACTTTACAAGCTGATTTTATAAGAATGAATTAGATCAAATACTCAATTCTAAGATAATATCAGAGTCTTTCCATGATCCGTTGGGCAACCCGCCATTTATATTCATGTACCAAACTCAACAGTGCTTGGCGTGAGAGGGTGTGTTAAGAAGTTCCGCATCAGTTGCAAGATAACCTAAATGTGTGTTTATAATTATAAAAGACAATTCTCATCTTACAAACCAATTTTATAAGATCAATTAGACTCAATACTCAATTATAAGATATACATTTCCAACATAACTAAACTAGTAAAAACAGGGGAAACTGTAAGACCCAAGATTTTAGTGTGCGGTTTTCCTAAGGAACTTTAGCGACGGCTAAGTTTTAGGGTTTTTAGTAGAACGGTTTTGTGTGTATCGTCGTAAAAATGAGATTTTGTGCTGAAACGGAGCCTGTTTTGTGCTCGAGCGCTGGAAAGGCACAGACTTTCGGGTCGAAATCCTCTTTTGAGTATGAGAAGGTTTCTGTGAAGTCAGAATAACGAGTTTTAGATAATTCTTGTTTTTGTAAAAACGAGTAGGAATTTACCCGCTGATGTGAAATTTTACTGCGTCTGTTTTAAGTGAGGTTTCGGATGGAAGTTTCATATATCTGCGTGAGTTAGAATATGTCCTGAGATTAATTTTCTAAGGTATGGAAGAAAATTACAGTCGCGGAAAAGGATTCGACGATAAGTTTTGGAATTGTTTAACGATAGACGTTCTTTCCGTAAGTTTTCTGTTTTTGTGAGTTTCGTTCGTTGCGATGCGCGAGAACTGAACGTGCGTTTAGTTGTAAGAGGTTGTGGGAAATATCTTGTGAGGATAGACTTGGATTTGATCCAATGGCTAGGATTTAGTCTTGCAACTTTTTACTATTTGATCCAAAGGCCATAAGTTAGCAAGACCATTACTTAAGGAGACTTTTGGTCTCATTGTGACTTAGACAAAAATCACAAATTCACTTCTTCTTTCTCTATTTGGCCGTGGCCTTCTTCTCCACCTTTCCATCTTGAGAAATTTTGCATTCCTTCACCAAATCATCCCATTTCAAGCTTGTTAGATCAAAGGAGTATTGCAAGGAATCATCTCCTAAGGTAACTAAACCTACTCCTTGCTCTTATTTGGCTAAACTCTTAGAGTTTTATGAATTGTTAGATTATGTTCTTGAGAGGATTTTGTGAGAAATTGTTGATGAATGATTTCTCTTGCTTGAAAGTTGTTCATGAGTGAATATCTAGGATGTTTAGGCTTAGATGTTTTGATTTCCATGGCTAGATGAGATTTTTGGATTAGGGTTTTGGAGAAAATTCTAATTGATCAAGAACATGGAAAATTGTTTTAGCTTTTGTGTTTAATGAATTGTGTCAAGACTTTTAGAGAAATGGATGTGTGAAAAATAGTTTTGTTTTGAAAAACAAGAAATTTGTTCTTGAGAGTTCAAGAGAAAACTTTTATGAATTTTAGTTTGTGTTTTGAAAAGTAATTGTTGTTCAAATAAATGATTTTGGGAACTAAGTGATCAATGCCATGGTTGTGCAATGAAAAATGTTTGAACTACCTTTGTTTTTGGATTCTGGCCGAAATGGACAGGGGTATTTTCGTCCTTTTAAAATTGTTTTTGTGACCTGAAAACTTAACTATTTGATCCGTCTTTTCGAGACGAAGATTTCGGCGTATGGCTCGTCTCGATTGGATAAAGATTGAATGAGTTATGACCATTTTATTTGAAAGGAAAAACTTGTAACTTGTGGCGCAAGTAAACTTTTATTTTTGTGAAAATTTTCAAAGAGTTTTTGGTTTGTTTTCAAATGGTTTTAGTATGTGAAAATTGATTGCCTTGGAGTTAGGAATCAAAGTGTTTCTTAGTTTGTTTTGAAACGAAAATATTTTCGCGTAGCGAGAAATAGTGCAATTAACTTTGGGAATTTTTAATCACTATGGGGAGGACTCGAAATCACTATCCGAGAGTGTTAGAAAGTACCTTAAGCCTCTCTAGAGCTTTGAGAACAAGTTTCGTTTCGATAGGATAAACGAGGAATATTTTATTGATTGTACGCTGCTTAACTTTTAGGTAGCGCGTATCGTAGATTTGACGAGAAAAAGTTAGGGAAAGCTTGCCGAGGTAAGGACATCACTTTATTTCTGTCTTTTCACTGAGTTATAACATGTTTGTTGGTTATTTTCGGTGATGCGTGTTTGTGTGTTTGACATGTATGTGTTATGTATTCTCGTGATGAGAAAGTGTTTACAATACGTGCGTTGTTTTACATATGATTGGAGATGTATGTATGAACATGTGGGTGAATACATATGATTGGAAATGTATGTATGTTTGTTGTGGTTTGTTACATATGATTGGATATGTATGTATGTTGTTGGGATGGTTTACATATGCTAGGGAGGTATGTATTTGTTGCATTAGTATACATGGGGAATCGTATGCTCATGCATTGTTAGTGCGTAGTGGCGGGAGTGGACTACGAGGTGTGGTTGCGGGAGTGGACCCACCCGATTCTTATAGGGTTTTATTGAGTTCAATACATGGTTGCGGGAGTGGACCATGGGGTGCGATTGCGGAAGTGGATCCACCTTAATCCTTTGTGATTTTGTTGAGTTCGATACATGGTTGCGGGAGTGGACCATGGGGTGTGATTGCGGGAGTGGATCCACCTTAACCTTGTGATTTCGTTGGTGTTTTAGTAGGGGTTGGACCTACAGTTCCAGAACTCATGCATTGTGGTAGCTAGGGTTAGTACCACGCATTGTAGAGGTTGCATTATAGACTATGTGTGCATTGCTTATATGAACCCGTTGGTGGGAATTGCTTTGGTGGTTAAGAGCTTTCTCTTGTGTTTGTGGAATTATTGTTATGTGTACAATCTTTCGCACCGGTTATATATATACATACTATATATTTTGTGGTGACCCTTTCTTTCATTTGCGGGCTCATCCCACCCAGATGATGGGTTAGGTCGTGGTGACGACGGTGGCTATTCCAGGCCCCAGTGAGATGTTGGAGTTTTAGCTTAGTTAGACTATGCGCCGGTGTGGGTTGTACACCGTGCTTTTTGGGTTTAGGCATAGGATTCTAACTTGTTTTGTTGTAAGTATTTGAATACTTAGACTTGGATTGTAATTATTCATGAATACACTTTGCTTGTCGAAGCACCTTATGGTAATGAGTTCTTTTGTATATTTGAATGCCGGCTCATTGAAAAATATTCTATGCGCACTCTGAGTGTTAGTTGAAAAAGAAAAAAAAAAGCCTTTTCTGGCCTTTGAAAAACGGGTTGTTACAATTGGTATCAGAGCACGGCTTTAAATCTTCAAAGGGAAAGTGTATACTTGAGTTGTTAGTCCAGAGTCGGTTAGAACGTAACTAGGGTTGAGTTAGTTCTAGTGTTTGTTCTGTGTCGGGTTATGGGTTAGGAATCCGTCGAGTTAGTTTCCTGTTGGAATCCAGGAATGTTTGGATAAGTATCTAACCAAGAGGGAAGGAACTCAAGAGAGAGTTCAGAATTAGAATGGAAATACGATGTGAAGAGGATGTGCGCCGACGATGGTAGTCGACGAGGATAAGCGTTTTGTTTAAGGCACGCGAGATTTATCTAAGTGTTGTTTGGAAGTAATATGAACGCATAAGAAGCCGATTCTGGGGAATTGGGGATTTGGATAAAAGGAGTCCAAGAGAAGTAGATGGTATAGTTTGGCAAGTGTCAAGACTATGAGGAGTGTAATCACCAACTGGAGGTTGGGATTGTTTTATGTAAGTCGTGTTTGGAATGAGATTCGTGGGCGAGCGTGCGGTTTCGGCGTATTCATTGAGTTGCGGACTCATGGATATTGGTAAGGTGTGAAGTTCTTCCTAAGAGAAGATAGCTTGCTCAGAATGTAGTGGTTTGGGTGGTACTTGCCGTAGTGGCACGGTACTACTAGTGGATGATACTCCACGGGTGCTTCAAGAAAGGAAGCATGATAGCTTAAGCTACGTGTCTTGAGCGTTGTGTCTTGCGATTTCGACCTTGTATTCGTAAGAGATCGAGGGAAACATTAAGAAAAACCTCGAAAGATTTGTGGAACCCTTGTGACTCGGAAGACATTGAGCATGAGCGGAATGAAGCATCGTTTAAGTTGGGTAAAGGTGGTCTAAACCACCATCATGATTGTCGACTATTTATTGACAAATTGAGGAACTGATCATCCTTAATCTCTTGTTGATAATAGACGGAGTCGTGTTGACTGGAAATGACTAGTTTTGCCGGTTTTGCTGGTGCGCAGAAAGTTTCGGTGTTTCTTTTTGGAGGGTAGCCAGTCACTGCTTCGCGTGAACCTAGTGGTTTAGGCTACGTCGCGGAGGCAAAAGAAGTGATTTTGGAAAAAAAAATTGTGTGGACCTTTGGACTTTTGAGGAACTAGAGGTTGTGAACCTCTGTTGTGAGGTTAATTTTTGAGTGGTGAACTCGTTGAGAGTTGCGGTTGGTGCACGGTTGTGCCAGTGTGTTGGTGAGAGTATCTGTGTGACTTCACCCGGTGTTAGCATCTGTGTGGCTGCACCTAATCCTGAGGGATTTTGTCGTGTTGGTAATGGTAATAACTGGTTGGGTTGTTACTCTTGTTTTTAGTTTCGAGGACGAAACTTCTTTTTGGAGGGTAGTAATGTAAGACCCAAGATTTTACTGTGCGGTTTTCCTAAGGAACTTTAGCGACGGCTAAGTTTTAGGGTTTTTAGTAGAACGGTTTTGTGTGTATCGTCGTAAAAATGATATTTTGTGCTGAAACGGAGCCTGTTTTGTGCTCGAGCGCTGGAAAGGCACAGACTTTCGGGTCGAAATCCTCTTTTGAGTACGAGAAGGTTTCTGTGAAGTCAGAATAACGAGTTTTAGATAATTCTTGTTTTTGTAAAAACGAGTAGGAATTTACCCGCTGATGTGAAATTTTATTGCGTCTGTTTTAAGTGAGGTTTCAGATGGAAGTTTCATATATCTGCGTGAGTTAGAATATGTCCTGAGATTAATTTTCTAAGGTATGGAAGAAAATTACAGTCGCGGAAAAGGATTCGACGATAAGTTTTGGAATTGTTTAACGATAGACGTTCTTTCCGTAAGTTTTCTGTTTTTGTGAGTTTCGTTCGTTGCGATGCGCGAGAACTGAACGTGCGTTTAGTTGTAAGAGGTTGTGGGAAATATCTTGTGAGGATAGACTTGGATTTGATCCAATGGCTAGGATTTAGTCTTGCAACTTTTTACTATTTGATCCAAAGGCCATAAGTTAGCAAGACCATTACTTAAGGAGACTTTTGGTCTCATTGTGACTTAGACAAAAATCACAAATTCACTTCTTCTTTCTCTATTTGGCCGTGGCCTTCTTCTCCACCTTTCCATCTTGAGAAATTTTGCATTCCTTCACCAAATCATCCCATTTCAAGCTTGTTAGATCAAAGGAGTATTGCAAGGAATCATCTCCTAAGGTAACTAAACCTACTCCTTGCTCTTATTTGGCTAAACTCTTAGAGTTTTATGAATTGTTAGATTATGTTCTTGAGAGGATTTTGTGAGAAATTGTTGATGAATGATTTCTCTTGCTTGAAAGTTGTTCATGAGTGAATATCTAGGATGTTTAGGCTTAGATGTTTTGATTTCCATGGCTAGATGAGATTTTTGGATTAGGGTTTTGGAGAAAATTCTAATTGATCAAGAACATGGAAAATTGTTTTAGCTTTTGTGTTTAATGAATTGTGTCAAGACTTTTAGAGAAATGGATGTGTGAAAAATAGTTTTGTTTTGAAAAACAAGAAATTTGTTCTTGAGAGTTCAAGAGAAAACTTTTATGAATTTTAGTTTGTGTTTTGAAAAGTAATTGTTGTTCAAATAAATGATTTTGGGAACTAAGTGATCAATGCCATGGTTGTGCAATGAAAAATGTTTGAACTACCTTTGTTTTTGGATTCTGGCCGAAATGGACAGGGGTATTTTCGTCCTTTTAAAATTGTTTTTGTGACCTGAAAACTTAACTATTTGATCCGTCTTTTCGAGACGAAGATTTCGGCGTATGGCTCGTCTCGATTGGATAAAGATTGAATGAGTTATGACCATTTTATTTGAAAGGAAAAACTTGTAACTTGTGGCGCAAGTAAACTTTTATTTTTGTGAAAATTTTCAAAGAGTTTTTGGTTTGTTTTCAAATGGTTTTAGTATGTGAAAATTGATTGCCTTGGAGTTAGGAATCAAAGTGTTTCTTAGTTTGTTTTGAAACGAAAATATTTTCGTGTAGCGAGAAATAGTGCAATTAACTTTGGGAATTTTTAATCACTATGGGGAGGACTCGAAATCACTATCCGAGAGTGTTAGAAAGTACCTTAAGCCTCTCTAGAGCTTTGAGAACAAGTTTCGTTTCGATAGGATAAACGAGGAATATTTTATTGATTGTACGCTGCTTAACTTTTAGGTAGCGCGTATCGTAGATTTGACGAGAAAAAGTTAGGGAAAGCTTGCCGAGGTAAGGGCATCACTTTATTTCTGTCTTTTCACTGAGTTATAACATGTTTGTTGGTTATTTTCGGTGATGCGTGTTTGTGTGTTTGACATGTATGTGTTATGTATTCTCGTGATGAGAAAGTGTTTACAATACGTGCGTTGTTTTACATATGATTGGAGATGTATGTATGAACATGTGGGTGAATACATATGATTGGAAATGTATGTATGTTTGTTGTGGTTTGTTACATATGATTGGATATGTATGTATGTTGTTGGGATGGTTTACATATGCTAGGGAGGTATGTATTTGTTGCATTAGTATACATGGGGAATCGTATGCTCATGCATTGTTAGTGCGTAGTGGCGGGAGTGGACTACGAGGTGTGGTTGCGGGAGTGGACCCACCCGATTCTTATAGGGTTTTATTGAGTTCAATACATGGTTGCGGGAGTGGACCATGGGGTGCGATTGCGGAAGTGGATCCACCTTAATCCTTTGTGATTTTGTTGAGTTCGATACATGGTTGCGGGAGTGGACCATGGGGTGTGATTGCGGGAGTGGATCCACCTTAACCTTGTGATTTCGTTGGTGTTTTAGTAGGGGTTGGACCTACAGTTCCAGAACTCATGCATTGTGGTAGCTAGGGTTAGTACCACGCATTGTAGAGGTTGCATTATAGGCTATGTGTGCATTGCTTATATGAACCCGTTGGTGGGAATTGCTTTGGTGGTTAAGAGCTTTCTCTTGTGTTTGTGGAATTATTGTTATGTGTACAATCTTTCGCACCGGTTATATATATACATACTATATATTTTGTGGTGACCCTTTCTTTCATTTGCGGGCTCATCCCACCCAGATGATGGGTTAGGTCGTGGTGACGACGGTGGCTGTTCCAGGCCCCAGTGAGATGTTGGAGTTTTAGCTTAGTTAGACTATGCGCCGGTGTGGGTTGTACACCGTGTTTTTTGGGTTTAGGCATAGGATTCTAACTTGTTTTGTTGTAAGTATTTGAATACTAGACTTGGATTGTAATTATTCAGGAATACACTTTGCTTGTCGAAGCACCTTATGGTAATGAGTTCTTTTGTATATTTGAATGCCGGCTCATTGAAAAATATTCTATGCGCACTCTGAGTGTTAGTTGAAAAAGAAAAAAAAAAAAGTAATGCCTTTTCTGGCCTTTGAAAAACGGGTTGTTACAGAAACAAAATCAAAGACAAGTCCAACAAAAAAAGAGTAAGAATGACTCTAAGGGTCTGTTTGATTCAATTGAGAAGGAGGGGAGGGGAAGGGAGGTGAGGGGAGGGATTTATTTTGTTGATAAAATTACCCTCATTTTTTTATTAAAATTCAAAATTATCCTTGTTGGAATATTAAAATTCTAGGTTTTATTTTTTTTTTACAACAAAAAAATTTTGGTTTTCTACTCATTAGATTTTTTTTTATATATCCATTAAATTTTTTTTTTGACGTAATATATCCATTATAATTTAATCCTTATTTTGAGTTTACAAGGTTAAGAGTAAAAAAAGTAAATTACTTCTCCAAAATTTAAAATATTCCCTCACCTCCCCTCCCCTCCAAAAACTTCAAACCAAACAGACCCTAATTGGCTAACTACAAATGAAACAATCCTCAACGTACTCCTCATAAATACAACGAAATATTTTTCACCCATAAATACCAGTACTTTAGTTCAAATTTAGTTCCCCCAGCTCTCAAGTATCCTTTCTCTAAGATGAAGAAGATTTTCAAGAGTGATCAAAACAATGCATATATACCTATTATATTTTAAAAAAATAGTAATTAGTGCTTTCAAAGTATTAGTTAATGAAATAAAAAAAATTATATTAAAAAATAACATTTTTAATTTTTTGAAAATATTGATCACACAGGTTCTAAAATAACTTTTTTATATTTAATTTTCTAAATTAACTAGTGCTTTATAAACACTACTAGTTAGCATTTGATATTAAAATATATTTTTTAAATTTTCACCCACTTACATTTAAAAAAGAAATTCTGATTTTATTTTTCCAACATTCTGACGCTGATAGTAACAAAGGACAATGAGGTGTGCGCCAAATTTTTACCACTTGTTGTTCTAGAGCACACTGAATGTAATATGATGCTAATGCTATTGTCACCACCTTCTAATTAATCTATGCTTTTTTATTTTTTTTATGTTAAGAAAAATACTAACTAATATTCTTTTTTGACATAAAGAAATATAGAGTGCTCCCTCTATCTTAAAATATAAAAAAATAAAATTAGTTTCAATTTTAAAGAATTAAATATAACTCTTTAAATTTGCATATTTTATTTTTAAAAAATATAAAAGTTATTTTTAATATAAATTTTATTTATTTCAATTTTTTAACTAACATTTCAGATAGTTAGCAGAATCTTTGATTTACTTTTATATATGTCACCACGAGCAATTCTTCAATAGACACAAACATAAATATTAGTTGTTAGGCACACACTCATAAGAAATATTAAAATTAAAAAAACATGATTAAAGTAATAAGATTTGATGTGACAATTTTATTTTTTCTTTATTTTTTTGATTTATGTATATGTGCCTAAATTGTGTGCCCAAATACTTGTGCTAGGTAAGTATTTCTCATGTCACCGCACCTTATAATTCATCTACTTCCTTTTGTCATCTACATTGCATGTGGGCTATGGCTGTGGCGTCAAAATGCAGTAAGTTTTTTTTTTTTTAACAAGCTAAAATGAGATATATAAATAAAAAACATAATTAGTCAAGTGATCTCCTCAACAAAATTTTAAGTTTTTTTGGTATAAATTAGTTCACTTTATTCATTTTCTTTTAACGCAAAATTACAAAATTTTTAATTCTCAATTTTGAAATAAGTGTTATGCTAAACAGTGCACCTGATGTATTTATTAAGCATACTAAAAATAGAAATAAAATACTATAAAATTAATGTTGATAAAAACAACTTTTTCACTTTTAATATATTGAATGTATGAATTTTAAGATAAAATTTCTTTAATTATGTGCCTAATTAATGCATCAGGTACACTATTTAACATTTTTCTTTGTGTAGTTAGTGCAGATTATTATGATTTATGGTCAATACTTAAATTTGACAAGTGGACAGCCGTAGCCACTGTAGACCTTATTTAGAAAGATTACAATTAGGCCCATAGGAAAAATGCTGAATTAATTCATCTCTAACAGAATTAGCCGAGTAAAACTCTGAGGTGAGAGTGTGAGACTCACACGGAAGAGTTGAGATAAGTATGAACTATGTTAATTATTACGAGTATTATTAATAGTATCACTTAATTGACATTCGACGTACAAAGTGGATAATAACACGGTTAGTAGTGCTATCAGGAATATAGGGGAAAGTTGGGGGAGTTCCACGGAACCATCACAACTGCTTCCTTAATTTTAAGAGTATGTCTTGATGGAGCAATTTAAATTTGAATTATCTTCATTTTTAAGTGTGTTTTTTTGGATAAAATAATAGGAAATTTTATTGTGTATATTTTGAGCCAATTTTTATGAATTTTAAAAGTTTTGGGTCAACTTTAAAATTTGAAAAGTAGGGACCAATTTGTAATTTAAAAAATTTAAAGGATGAATTTGCAAATATTGAAAAAATTTAGGGGTCAATTTACAATTTTTAAAAATATTATAGGGGTCAATTTAAAAACACATGGGAGGGAATTTCAAATTCCTAACTTTTTGGTGTCATCTGAAATTTCTTAAATTTAACTTGGACAAAATACTTCATAAATTTCTATCGTTTTAAAAAATTTCCAAATTAAATATCCAAACATAAATTTTTTGACAAAAGAATTTGGATTTCCTCAAAACATTACTTTACCTCGGAACATTCTTCCATATCCAAACACACACTCTAAGAATATAAAAGAGAAACATGTGAACCTAATTCACACATTCACTTTTTACAAACACAAAAAGCACCATGATTTCATAGCATTTTTGACTAGATATTCACCAAAAACAACATTAGCAAGAAAAATTGACCACTAGAAAAAACTTAGATAATATTGACGAAAATTGGAGGCTGAATATGTTTATTCTGTAATAGATATGGAATTAGAGACCAAAAAGCAGATAACAGTTTTAACAAGAAAAAACATTTAATTTGTCAATTTGTCATACATATATATATATATGGAAATAATTAAGAATTGAGCCAAGGTTGTTCATACCATAAGAAATAAACCTATTCCATTAGATATTTTAATTAAACTTTTTTTTCCAAAATTAATTAAGATGCGAGGTCTTTTTTTTTTTGGCTTTCACCACCAATTGAGTTTGATTCGGAGGTCAATTCTACCATCAAGTGGTTCCAACCCCCTGACTTTGATTTTTACGAATTTGATTTAGTTATTCTTTTTTTTTTTTGATCAAAAGGTGGTAGCAAAAAATCTAGCCACACCAAAAGATATTAAAGAGAATACAAATGGAGGGGGCAACACCAAACTCCATTATGAAGAAACAAGTCTAAAGTTAGGCAAACCTAGCTTATTATGAAGAAGACAATCCATAATAAACCTAGGAGCCAAATGCCAAGAAGTAAAAAGAGAAACATTCAAACCAAAATTAGCAACCAAATCAGCCACTTTGTAGCCTTCTCTAAAAACATGAGTAACTAAGAAATTCATTTGTCTATATTTTGTCAAAGCATTCTTCCATCTGTTTCTTAAAGGCCAAGCAACAATATTATCGTGATTTTTGAAAGCATTGATCACCAACATTGAATCAGTCTCCAACCATAAATTGTTCCATTGATTATCAAAAGCAATTTCAATTGCCTTAATAACTCCACTAAGCTCAGCAAAGTAAGAAGAAGCAATTCCCAGAGGTTCAGCAAAAGCAAGAAGAAAGTCTGCATTATGATCTCTGAACACACCCCCACAAGATGCTAAACCAGGATTACCACTAGAAGCTCCATCAGTATTACATTTGATCCAGTTCAAAGAAGGAGGCATCCAGATGACTTCTTTAAGACAAGGTACCCTAGGATTAAGAATTGTGATTTTGAAGAGCTTCAAAAAAGAAAAGTCTCTGATGGAGTTAGAAGAGGCTTTCTTTGTGCTATTACCAGTTAGAGTGGTGCTGGATGAGATAAGGGAAATAGCATTCTTCTAGGATATCATATTATTACTAAACCTGATTTGATTCATAGCATACCGAATTGTATTCAACAGGTTTATAATAGTAGCAGATTGAGATAAGGGAATTTGATTTAGTTATTCACACTTAATAGATTACCCTTTTTGTTAGATAAAATCCCTTTGAATATTTTAATTGAACTTTTTTTTTTTTTGATAAGGATGAGAGGCAAAGTGCCAATCGTCCCAAAATTTATTGAAATAAAGAGGAATACAAGAAGGAGGGGACTAGGCCAAAACTCCCATTACATAAAATAATGACGAAAACAAGGAAAACCAAACTTGTTACGCTCTAAACTATCATGAAGAAACAAAGGAGCCTCCTCCCAAGTAGATAGACTATGTATGGTAAGCCCATGATTAGCAAGAATATCCGCCGGTTGATTGCCCTCTCTATAAATATGCGTGATGACACAATCCATCTCAAGCATACGAACTTTCATGTTTAACCACCTATTGCGAAGGAACCAAGGAACCTGTTTGTTAGTATTTATAAGCGCTTCCACTACGGACGTAGAATCAGTTTCAAGCCAAAGTTTCAACCAATTATGTTGTATTGCAAACTCAATAGCACGAATGGCACCATTAAGTTCAGCAACCAACGAGTTCGTAACACCCAAAGGCTCGGCAAAACCAAATATAAAATTTGCATTATGATCTCGAAACAAACCTCCACAAGCTGATTTCCCTGGAATGGAAGAACCATCAATATTACATTTCATCCAGTGTAATAGAGGAGGCTGCCATAAAACTTCCCTAACCATTGATACCCGAGAAGGATGAATGGTAACTCTTAAAGATTTTAAAAAAACAAAGTCCTTCATCGAGTTATTAGCCGGCTTACTAGTATTGTTTCCAGCTAAAGAAGTATGTGAAATGATCAAAGCAATAGCCGCTTTCCAAGGGATAAGAACATGATGAAATCTTGCCTGATTACGCACATGCCAAATGACGTTCAATAGATTCACCAAGGCGGCCGTGATTGTTATCTTGCTTTGGGGGGACCAGCCTAGATCACAAAGTTTCCATATGTCATCCATTGAAGTGAGTTGGATAGTCATATTAAGGCAACTAGCGAGCCAAGACCACAACCGTACCGCATAAATACATTCAAAGAATAAATGGTGTGATGATTTTAATTGAACTTTTTTACAATAATAATAAGATGTGTGACCTAATGTTATGATCTCATTGCTTTATTTTTTACACGAACTTGATTTAATTTTTTATAACATAAAAGTTTTATCTTTTCTTCTGTTAGATCAAATCTCTCTTAATATTTTAATTGAACTTAAAAAAAATTCATCATATTTTTGAACCAAAATAAAATCATTACTAAGACGGGCTCAAAATAATTATAATTTTATTAATGAAAACTAATTTTTACGTGACATTCCTTCGAAATTTAAATTTCCCACTTCTAAAATATTTATTAATTTCACAATAAAATTATATATAACTGAGCTTTCTTTTTCTTTATATATATATATATATATATATATATGAAAAACATTTGTTAAATTTAGAAAAAAGTAAATTTCTTGCACACAGATGCCAGTACTAATATATTATATATGACTGAGCTTTCTTTTTTCTTCTTTTCATTTTCCCTTAATTTTTTTATGCTTTTTATTTTCTTGCTATTTTCACTTTTATTTTGCATTTCATACTTGAGAAGGTTTTGGTTCATGTTCCCCTTCTCTTTTTGCTCTTGCTTCATTTTATATCTATCTTGGGTGTTTTAGATGGCTTATCACCCGCTCGCCAATTGTTTTAAAAAAATATATTTTATATGACATGCATAAGTTCATTTTTATTAGACAAAATTACGCTAAAAGTTCTAATTTAATTATCTTATTTATTTGTCATAGATTGATCATTATTTTTCTTCTTCAATTTGGAACTTTATCTTCATAACTGAGCACGAGTTAATCCTGTATCTTATTTTTTCCATCACATATGTCCTTTTTCTTTATAAATGTGCACGAGTAATTAATCTTTTATCTTATTCATTTGTAATATAATGAAGGGTTTGAAACATTTCATTAAACAACAAAAAAAGTAATTCAAGTTTGGTAAATTAATAGTTTAATGAGAATTAAGGATTTCAATTTTAGAGTTTAGAAGAAGATTTAAGCAAACAAAACACATAGATTCATATAATTTTGAGATATATTTAAGTGTGCTTTTTTAAATTAGAGAAAAAAATGATGAACATGATGAAGAAGAGAATGAACAAGAATACAAGATAAATGTTCATCATCATTTATGATTTTATGAAATGTTTCAAACCATTCACTTGTGTATATTTATAAATATAAAGGACCTATGTGAAAAAATAAGATAAATAACGAATATGTTACAAATAAATAAGATCAAAGATTAACATGTGCACATTTATACAAATCAATGACTAATTTGAAAAAGAAAGAAAGAATATAAATGACCATTCTATTAAAATTTTGTCTAATAAAATAAAAAAAATAAATAACATCTTAATCAACATAAAATTTTGATCTCAAAAAATCATTTATAAAATAAAATAAAGCTTCGGCCTATCTAGCTTCTGATATTGCTGATCAACATCCTAATCATCCCATTCACATATTATATCTCATTAATTTAATTTTATATATATATATATATATATATATATATATATATATGTGTGTGTGTGTGTGTGTGTGTGTGTGATGTGAGTACTATACTCTCTAGCTAGTTGAGCTTATACTCACCAATTGTGAATGAAGATGCACCCCATACTCCACATGCACTATTGGTATTTATTAATGGTGATTGACCTAAAAGATATATCACAAGAGAAATGCTGTTCAAAAAAAAAAAAATATCACAAGAGAAATACTTCAAAACTATAAATAAAAAATATTTATGTATACAGATGAATAGATGAAATTAAAAGAAAAAATAATTAAATAATGATGTGATTATATAATTATTTTTATGTAAGACTTGCACTTTAGAAACACTATAACACTTTACCTTTTATGTGAGTTTCATAATTTGAAAATGAATCTTATCTAAAGTGGTAAAATTCACATGAAATGTTATTTTTACAAAACTGATTTGTAAAATATAAAGTGTTTTACTCTATCTATTTGTATATAAGACTTATGATTGTTTCCAATACACCTGCCAGACATATCGGTATATAAATAATATGGTGAGTAACTTGACAAAAGACATTCACACTATACTAATATATGCTTTGTGTTCATTTATCTTATTCAGAGCTATAATACATATATTCACTTAAGTGTTAAATTGTTTTGAATATACCCCACACACACCTAATCATTCAAATTATATCGAAGGCGAGTCAAACAAACAAGAGTTAAATTCGCTCGAAATCAACCTGCAGTTAATTGGGGCGAAATGACTATTATCATTATTATTATAAATACGTAGATGAAGACACATGTCATTTTATCCATTTTTATATCCAAATCTCTTTTTTCTTTCTCTTTTCCTCTATTTTTATTGTGAATTGTCCTAAGATACTATGACTAACTTTCATATGTTGTTCTCTTTTAAGTTTTAAGTTTCAAGTGGTAACTAATATCTATATTATGACAAAAAAATAAGTGTATGTTACTAATCTTATCATTATTATTTATTGCTTTGCTTGTAACCATGAAGAATAAATAATAAGAAGTACTTTAAGAAAAAAAGAAAAAAAAAAAGAAAGATGTGGTTGGCTTTTCAAGCTATGCAAATGGGAAAAATGCCGTACCAATAGATAGTTTGTTTAGTGGCTCATCACTTCCTTGGAATATACTTTATATCATCTGGCATAATGCTACATCCTCATTGGGGAGCAAAGGATGAGTCACACTAATCATCTTGTCCATATCAATTTTTTTCAACACATTAAATCTAGTTTGTTCTTTTCATTTATACATTATTTTATTAGAAGATTACAACTTTTTTCAGCATTATATATAGTGCATAAAAAAATAGGAGTCAATAACTAAAAATAAATTAAAATACTACAACATTGTTAACTAACATTTTTTTTTGAGGAAACATTGTTAACTAACATAATTAATAATATATTAATATGCATAATGTAAAGTGTTAGGTGACTATATATAATATATATATTTTTCTAACCTCCTACCCTACCAAAAATAATTAATTAAATATATTACCTATCATATTGGTCAAGTGCCCTTGATAAGGCAGCCAACAAGGTCACGTCACTTTGAATTGCCCGTACTTATTTAATAGTATGCAAATCTTTACCATTTAAAGTGTAGTGTCCCTTATGAGCAAAGGTAC
This sequence comes from Trifolium repens, assembly GCA_030408175.1. NCBI lineage: Eukaryota > Viridiplantae > Streptophyta > Magnoliopsida > Fabales > Fabaceae > Trifolium > Trifolium repens. The sequence continues at coordinate 16,567,674 of CP125847.1, forward strand.
CCTTTTATTTTTTTAATTTCTTTTTTATGATATTGATTTTAATCACATGAAAGGACGTTGATGAATTGAACCATCAGATCCCTAGAGCAAGAAAAATTTTGTATATGAATGGTTTGATCAATTTTGAAGAAAACAGTAGCTAGCAGCAATGGCACAAGAAAGTAAAGACCAACCCTTGCTATGCAGGGCCCCCTAAAATCAGAGAGCTCAATGTTGCATATTGGCAGGTCCATTTACCAATTGGACAGTGTGTGGCAGAAGACTATGTATCCTTTGAGAAAAACATCATTTGAGAAAAACATCAAAACAACAAAGGAAATTACATAAACTAGGTGTGTTTTTGGTATTACGGTGGATATGTCAGAATCACGGTGATCCACTTTGATTTTCCAAAAGCTATAGTGTGTAACTTTTAGAAAATTATGGACTACCGTGATTCTGACATATCCAACGTGATATCAAACATAGGTTAAATGGTTGATCTAGAAGTTGGGTGTCATCACTATAGTATCTCATGGTGATGATTTTATACCGTTGGATTATTCCAAGTTAAAAGAAATCTTGAAATCTAAACCGTTGGATTATAGATAGACAATTGATGTATTGGCACAACAAAACAAGCAAAGTGCATTTTTTGAAATATTGACCGTCCAATTTTGACCGGTTGGTCTAAATCGAAAAGAATATGGATTATGTGTAGTTGATTAAGATCGTACAAATTTTAATGTGGGTTTTGTATTATTAATTCTAAAGTATGTGTTTGATATTTAGACGGTTTAATCTGAATAAGATAATCTAAGTGAGACTAACTATGTGCACTCATGGGGTTGTGACCGTCGCAATCCAAATTCATTACAAAATAATGTAAATATATGACTATATCCAATCCGATTAACTATTCCATGGACCCAAATTAGTTGTGGAAAGAAAAACCCTACTACGATCAAGTAGTCATTCAATTTCAGGCATCCATCTTCATCAAGTAACTTGGATTTAAGCTTCGTCAAATAAACTATATAACCTAATATTGATTAGCTAGGTAGGGATCGAGGTTTAAAACTATATTGATTAGCTAGGTAAGGATCCGATTATTAAAGTGCATATTCGAAGTGATGATTTGTTTGACGAAAAATTATAGTAGCACTATAATTTTATTAAAACTCAAAAATGTAGTTTTTATCAAAATCGCAATAATATACCGTGATTCTATCAAATTCTTTAATTTAAGTATCTCACATTGTGAGCCACTCATTTACTTTATTGGATATAGTGGCTGAAAACAGTATATGCAAAAAAAAATAATGCACCACATGTTCAAAGGATACAATTATTTGCAATTAGAACAAACTTAAAAGAAAGACCAATTAACACGACTCCAAAATTATTAAATTCTTCCCTTAATCATCCATTTGCTTACAAATTTTCCCAATAAGAGTGGTCCCTCTTTTATATATGTGTATATATGTATGTAATTTTGTGAAAAGCCATATATGAAAAATCCAAAAATTAATGCATTTTCAGGTGTAAGGTAGTTGAGAAACTTTATTCATATGTAAATGTAATGGCATAAGCAATGTAATGGATAGGATGCAAGATTTGCTTCCTCACCAAAATAAAATACTGACAAAGCAAATAAAAATTTGTAGATTATGTTTAGCTAGAAGCTTGCAAGATGGTTTGTTTTTTTGTGTTTTTTTATTAAAATTATTTATATATTATTTAATTTCTTGTTGTATAGTAATCTTGGCAATCTAAATATCAACATCAAAGGCTGACAAGGTATTTAGCATTATTTGAATAGCCATATCTTGGGAATGCACCTGAACCTTTGCTTATAATTCCAGATCCAGATTTGAACATGCATGCATAAATTGTTTCACTTTATGATATATTTTTCTGACTTATACATTTCAAAACATGAATACCATTGTTAGGAAATAATTGAATTGGAACTATTACTATTGTTGATTTCATTTCAATTTTATCGTTAGTGTATCTTACATTTGCATTGTCTAGTAACTCTGTTCATATATGTACTCATAATTCAATTTTTAAACATTTATCATATATAAATTATTCAATTAAATATTGCAACAACAAAATTATCCAATTAAATATTGGTAAAAAAATTATCCACTTAAATGCGATAAAATATGTTTTTATTTTTGAACAAATTTTTTTTTTTTTTTTTTAAATCAAAAGGTGGGAAGCAAAGCGCTAACCACCGGAAAATTTATTGAAAGAAGAAGAACAAAAGTACAAGATGAGGGGGACCAAACCAATACCCCATCTAAGAAGTACAAATTCGAAAAGTAGGAGTGCCTTGCTTATTAACAACAAAACAATCCTGAACAAATAATGGCAATTCAGACCAAAATACAATGGAAGTAATGGATAACCCATGATTAGCTAAACGATCCGCAACTTGATTACCCTCTCTAAAAATATGAGTAACAATGACATTCATTTGTTTGACCATATAAATACTATTTCTCCACCGATTACTGAGACTCCAAGCAACCTGTTTCTCTGGGTGATTAAAAGCCGAAACTACAGATAAAGAATCCGACTCAATCCAAAGATTATTCCAATGATTTTGAAAAGCAATTTCAATAGCACGCATGACACCACAAAGTTCTGCAACATACGCGTTTGTGACCCCTAAAAATTCAGCAAAACCATAAACAAACTCAGCCTCATGATTTCTAAAAATTCCACCACAAGATGCATTACCCGGATTACCGCAAGATGCCCCATCAACGTTACATTTGATCCAATTTGGCATGGGAGGAAGCCAAAGCACCTCACGCAAAATAGTAGGGCGAGAGGGATGCAAAGAGATCCGAAACTGTTTCATGAAGGAAAAATCACGCATAGAATTGGTGGAGGTTTTAAGAGTCTTGTGACCGGACAAGAATGTGGCAGCAGTGATTAAAGAAATCGCTTGCATCCAAGAAACGTGGATGTTACTAAACCGGACCTGATTCCTCACGAACCAAAGAGTGTTGATCAAATTAATGAGGGCGGCTATGAGCGTTACCTTTCCTTGCGGAGACCAATGGGAATCACACAATCGCCAAATATCTTCCATGGAAGAAAATTGTAGAGTAACATTTAAACACCCCGCGAACCACGACCAAAGCTTGATCGCATAAGGACATTCAAAAAATAAATGAAAGGAAGATTCCACATGATTATTACAAAGATTACACATAGATGGAATCGCACAGCCCCGAACCATTAAATTCTCATCCGTTGGCATTTTACCATGCATCAAACGCCACACCATGAAAGACTTTGAGGGGGGAATATCAACATTCCAAATTTGCTTTGCCCAATGAAGCTCTTGAACCTGCAGATTCTTAAACATATACGCCTGCTTGAGATCGAGATCACCTGAATCCGTGTGTCTCCATAAGAGTTTGTCTTGGGAATACTCCAAAGGAATAGTAACAGTAGAGACAATAGAGTATAAATTGGGGAACATGAGAGAAAGCTGATCTGGGATATGCCACCTACCATTTACAATAAAGTCACTTACTGAAGAAGTTAGAAGATGATGAAGATGACCGGGAATACCAAGCTGATCAACGAGAGGATCACCGCACCAATGATCCACCCAAAAATTAATATGAGAGCCATTACCAAGCAGCCAAACAGAGTTTTCAATGATAACCGCAAATTCATCTTTAACACCCGACCAAATAGAAGAGAAAATATGATGACGTATTGCCTTACCATTCCTGAGCACTCTATCACGAAGCAAAACCGCCCAAGTGGATTGAGAATGCAACAAAGACCAGCATAGCCTAAGATTAGAAGCTTCATTCAAATGAATCAAGGATCTAATATTAAGACCACCTTGAGCCATAGGCCTGCACATCTTTTTCCAAGACACCGTAACAAGTTTCCTTTTCTCTAAATCACCACTCCATATAAAGTTACTGATACACCTCTGAAGATCCTTAAGCAACGAGACAGGCCAAGAATATATTGAGATGCTATACGTTAACATGCTCTGAATAACGGATTTCACCAATTGCACCCTTCCAGCAAAAGAGAGGAGAGAAGCTTTCCATGCGGATAATTTCATCTTAATCTTGTCAGCAATGGGTTGAAGATGGCACACTTTAGGCTTCCCTTTAAAAATAGGGACCCCTAAATAATTAAAAGGCATGGATCCTCTCCTAAAATTCAACAAATCAACAATAAGATCCAACCTTCTAGATGTGATAGAACCCGAAAAAATGGTAGATTTTGCATGACTAATGCACTGACCGGATTCTGCAGCATAAGTAGCAAATAAAGCTTTCAGAGCTCTCAAACCAGATAAATTACCCTTACAATAAATCATCAGATCATCAGCATAGAAAGAATGAGAAGGAACACAAACATTCCTAGTGCCTTTTATTAACTGGAGGGAACCTTGAGTGACTAGCTTAGTAATGGACCTGCTTAATACATCTTCAGCCAAACAAAAAAGAAGAGGTGAGAGCGGGTCTCCCTGTCTAACACCCCGAGTACAAGTGAAGTAACCATGAGATTTTCCATTAATGGAAACAGAGAGAAAAGCCGACTTCAAGATAACAGATATCCAATTGCAAAAAATATCATTAAACCCAAATGACCTGAGAACTTTAAGCAGAAAATTCCAATCAAGAGTGTCAAAGGCTTTAGCAATGTCAATTTTTAAAGCAAGATTACCTCCAAAAGATTTGTTGTGAAGAAAATTTGCAGCTTCAGAAGCAACACATAGGCAATCTCTAATGTCCCTACCATGAATGAAACCTTTCTGTTCCTCAGAGATAATACAAGGCATGACCGCGGCTAGTCTATCAGCAAGAATCTTAGAAATGATTTTAAATTTGAAATTAGCCATTGCAATTGGACGATATTGATCAATGGAAGAAGCTTCAGGAAACTTTGGCAGCAAGGCAATGACATTCGAATTGAAACCCGGAAGAATCCAACTGGAAGTGAAGAATTCCAACACCGCATTGATAACATCAACTTTGACAATATCCCAAAAGTGTTGATAAAAAAAAGCCCCAAAACCATCCGGACCAGGTGCGCTGTCCTTATTGAGAGCAAAAACAGCAGCTTTAATCTCAGAGTGAGAGGGAAGCATAGTCAAGATGACGTTGGTTTCATCTGACACAAGAGAAGGAATAACATCCTCGGCAAGCACCGATTCCTGCAAAACAGTGTTAGCACAAAATAAATTTTTATAAAAATTAACCACATGTTCAGAGATTTGGTTTTGATCTGTAATAACTGTTTCACCATCTTGTAATGAGGTTATGTGTTTGGTGGCTGATTTAATTTTGGCTAATCTATGGAAATATTTGGTGTTTCTATCCCCCTCAACATGCCAAGTTAATCTAGCTTTTTCCTGCCAAAAAGCCTCTTGTTTGGTTAAAGCTTCTTCTAACAAAGTACTGGCCAATTTTTCTTCAAGTAAAAGAGCATCATTATGACCATGCTCCTGAATAGACATTTGAACCTGCTGAAGCTTCATCTCAGCAGAGACAACCAGATCATTCACATTACCAAAAAAATCCTTGTTCCAAGTTTTAAGTTTAGCCTTGAGGGACTTCAACTTTTGACTTAGAACGAACATAGGACAACCAACCACCACTGAATTCCAACTATCAGAAATAACATCCCTACAAGATGGATGCAAAGACCACATTTTCATGAATTTAAACTGTGAAGCAAAAGTAGTCATGGAAGTTTTAAAATCAAACAAAAGAGGAAAATGATCCGAACGAAGCTTAGTTATTGTATTCACCGAGGACACGCAGCAAACGTCCAACCATTGTTGATTACAAATAACACGATCCAATCTTCTCTCTGTATGTCTGGTTCCACCTCGTCCATTATTCCAAGTGAAGGCAGCACCTCTAGTATGAAGATGAATGAGATTAAAAGAATCAGTCCAAGTTTGAAACTCTGCAATAGGTAGTCTGGCAGGGGTAGTACGGCCTCTGTGCTCATGAGCACCCATAATCACATTGAAATCTCCTAAAAAACACCACGGCAAATCAAATTGTGCTTGTAGAGAATTAAGATCATTCCAAAGTTTCCGCCTGATCAGGTAGGATGTTGAAGCATATATGGCTGAAAAGGCTAGAGTATGATTATTGTCATTTATGGTAAAGGTTACATGTTGGTCAGAAGAGGCTAGAAGGGTAGGATTAAGAGAAATTTTACAAAGGCACCAAAGGTTAGGCAAGTTGTTAGGTCTAGTGTTAAAGGCAAAGCATTTGAGATTGAGATTCACTAACCATCTCCTTGGTAGATCAACAATATCCATCCAAGGTTCAGAAAGTAAAATAATGTCAGGTCTGTGTTGAGAAATAATATTTTTCAAAGCTAATCTTGTAGGGGAGTTAGCTAAACCCCTTGTGTTCCAGAAAATGCACTTCATCTGAAAGGTTTTGGGGGAACCTTTGATCTGGTAGCATATGAGTCCCTGCTAGATTGCTTTAATTTCTTCTGAGCTTTTTTCTGATGCTTTGTCAAATGAAGTTGAAAACCTTGTTCCTGAGAATCTGCATTAAGGTTCGTTTCTGCAACATTTTGTAAAGCGTCATCATCTGCTTCAGTCATATTGGCCCATGATTCTTTGAGAAACTCCATGTCCCTAGTAACTCTGTCAGGTGTCAATCCGGTTTTACTAGCCTCTCCACCAATGGAATTGTCTGGTGTAACAATCTCATTATTATTGTTACCTGTTGTATCTGCTGCCAAATGTTCATTGAATTGAGTTGTTTCTACAAAAGAATCCTGCGATTCAGTACCCCAACTCCCATCAGAAGCTTCGTTCAGTTCATTCTCAAGTTGCTCGTCCTGTACCCTAGCCAATTCTCTAGGACTAACCGGACTCAGTATGCAATTTTGATTGTTTGCATGAATTGTAGGCAAGTGCACGTTGCTAACAGGTTGCTCAGTAATATTACCTTCCACAATAATTAATGGAGTAGTAACATTATCATCCACAACTAAAGGAGTAGTAGCATTACCTTCCACAACAATATGAGGTAATGGAGTAATACTATCCTCCACGTTGATCACCTCTTTTTCAACACCTTCTTTGGATTTCTCTTGCTGCTGAACGGGAACGTAAACTTGCTTTGTCTCAGGTGCTTTTTGTTTCAAGTGCATTCCCTTATTATTTCTCAAGCCTGCATCCATATTCCAACGTTTACAATTTTCAAAGGCATGTCCAATCATCTTACACTCAGGACAAAACGCAGGAATATGTTCGTACTCCAAATCAACGAAGAAAGCAAAACCTTTCCGTTCCACAAGTAACTTGTATCGGATTGGCTGCAGTAAATCAATTTCCACCAAGACTCTAGCAAATTGTCCAAAGGTTCGTTCATGCATGGGTTTTGCCGTAATCGAATCGATACAAATTGGTGTCCCTAGACTCCCCGCAATTGTAAATAGAATAGTTTTGTGCCAATACTCCTGAGACAAACCAAAAATTTTAACCCACACCTGAGCAGAAGTGTTGTGTTGCATTTTCGGATTAAAATCTTTAGTCCAGGCAAAAAACTTTAGGATACCAGGATTAAGATTCCATGAAGGAACTGACCTAACCCTACGAACATCCGCAAGAGATGAGAAAGTGAATTCAAAATATCCCTTGCCAAGAGATATGATTCCCCAATTGGACATGTCTTTCCATACCGATGCTAACTTAGCTTTCAAGGCAACGACCGATAACGGAGTCGAGCCCTTAGGCCAAAGAATTCTGCCATGGAGATTATGTTTGCAGGCCTCCAATCCAGCCTCGTACGCAGCTTCTGGTATCTCTATAGCAAGACGATCGCCTTTAACAACTGGTTGTTGGAATTGTGAGAGGGGAATGTCACAAAGATTGGTTAGGGCTTGGGCGAAGGATTACTGTGGCTTGGGTGGTTCAATCATTGATATTTTTGGTTCAGGAGAAAGGTCAAGAAATTTCCAAGGAATATTGAATGAAGTCATAGTGGAAGGTCAAGGAAGAAGATGGCGGCGGTGGGCAAGAAGAAAGGAAGAAGATGGTGAAACAGTATCACGGTATCGCCACACTCTCTCTCTCTAGGTCACGCATTTTTTCCTCCAAGTATATAGGAAGTAAACTAAAACTATTGTGTCACAAATCAAAGCAACAAATAAAATCTTGTTTGAATTTCATAGTAAAATGATAGATAAAAATACATGGCATTGTAATTGATCTAATATTTTGTGCTTGTATTTGCAGAATTGTGAGATATATCATATCATATATCTCACAATTCTACAAATACAAAATATTTTTTATTACTTAGAATAAAAAATATCATATCATATAGTTTTAGTAAAAAATATACTTATAAAAATATTACATCAATTAATTATGAGATATATGATATATATGTTATCGTTTTTTAGCTAAATATTTTATCGATTTTTTAAATAAGTACATTAAAATATAACATAATTGTTTTATATTTTAATTAACTTATTAATTTGAGAAATCCCCAAATTTATTTAATGTCCGATCACTCTTGATTTTTTTTAATAAGCATCCGATTACTCTTGATAAAAGTTTGACGTCTCCATGTGATTTTTTTTTTGACAAATGGTTCTCAATTATTAAATTTCTAAGATGTGTGTTATATATCTTTTTTATTTTTTTAAGGAGTGTGTTATATATGTGTGTTAATTACTTCATGAAAGAACTTAAAAATAAAAGCCAAAATTAAACGAACACATATGTTTCAAATTTTAAAGTGAGCATTCTAAATGTGGATAAACTAGGCCTTATTGTATAGACGAATCACTTATGGTTTAGTCACATTTATATTTGTCTTCTTAGGTAGCAACAAAATTACTCAAAAAAAAGTCAGAAGCGATGAGTACTCACTCATTTCATAATCAATCAACAATGAAAGGTTGAGTGTAAGGAGAATTCATCTGGCTTCTTGTTTGGCCATGCCCCCCCACTTAACGACACTCTATACTTGCCCTCATTTCTCTAAGGAAAAAAGAAAGAAAGAAGGTATATGTACCCTTAATAATTAGGCAATATGAATGTGAATCAACATCATAAATAGAATTGAATCATGTAGTGGTATTATTCTACCATAAGAAATCAGCTGAACACATTCTTTCTTATTTTCTAAATTCTTTTCAAATTTTATTTATTTAATTTCAATGTGGGACTTAGGTTTTTTAAAGTATACCCCTTATATTCATCTTTATAAAATCAGCTTATAAAAGAAAATTTCTCAGCCTTTTCTTATAATGTAGACTTTTGATATAATACTAGTTTTGAGACCCGTGCATTCGCACGGGTCTATTGACTTTAATTTATAAAATATTGTTAAAATATAAATGACGTTGTTGTGTTATTTTTTGTAAAATTTATTAAATTAATATTTTTTTTTATTAAAGATAATTGTCCCGTGTATGATTAATTTATTTTTATTAAAGCAATTGTCCCGTGTATGAATTTTTTATTCGATTCCTTTTATGTATTAGTGATAAATATTTTGTCTTGTGTTTTTTTTTTATATTTATTATTGATGAGGATTTATTCTTCTATTGATTAAAAAAACTTATTTGTAAAAGCTCATGTCCATTGATTTTTTTTTTATATTTAAGATTGATATTAATATATTATACTAAAGTATCAAATTTATTTAGAATTAAATATTTAGAAATATGTTAGAAAATATTTTTAAAAAGTTTTTTTGACAAAAAAAATATATTTTAAATATAAGCGACGTCATTGTGTTATTTCTTGTAAAATTTACTGAATTAATATTTTTTTTATTAAAGCAATTGTCCCGTGCATGATTTTTGTATAATAAATTATAATTAATATTAATAAATTCCTTTTTTTTTATTAAAACAATTGTCTCGTGTATGATTAATTTTTTTTATTAAAGCAATTATCCCGTGTTAATTCGTAAGTTTTTTTCTTTATGCATGTTAATTCATAAGTTTTCACTTACAAAATTATATCTTTATAACCTGTTTTCATAAACTACTTTATAAAACTTATAATAAGTCAATCCAGACTCACTATGTTTTTGTTTCTATTATAATGTTCTTTTATTTTTAAGTTACTATTTTTTCTTAGTCAAAAAAAAAAAAAGTTACTATTTTTTCATTCAAAAAAAGGTTAGTACTATATTTTATGCGTATCTTTTATATTTATTTTTTATCCTATTTTTATGGTTTATTTTTTTAATTAATTTTTTTTTGTTAAATATATTGGATTAATATATTTTTTTAGAGGTAGTTTCAGATGCTATTTTTAAGGGAAGATTTTTCTTTTATGCTTATCTTTTTTTATTCTTCCTATTTTTGTTTTGTATCTTTTTTTTAGTTTAGTGTTAAAATTACATTTAAGGGCCTAAACTCTGAAATAATATTAAACTTGATTGGACAAATTTGGTATTTTAGCAGTAGTTTCTTTTAATATATTGTAAATAGATATCTTAAAATTTTGGATCAAATGTGAATTCTTGAATTGAATTAGCTTGGTAATAGAGAGATAGAAAATTTAGGAAAATTCTAAGTAAAGATAAATAGATTGTGGATTACTTCCGGGGACTTTTCTACTTTCATTCGTGCATCATTGAATATTTTATCTTTCCTAATTTTAATATTAATTTTTTAAATTTAAATGGTCAAAATTTGACCGAAAATATAAACATATATAACTAGAATAGATAATTTTTTTTTTGGAGAAATCACCAAATTTTTAGGATGATTAACACATAATTAATTATGGATGAATTTGAATTCTCGAAGCGTCGCCGAGCTATATTTCCTAAATAACTACATTTTAGTTTTTATTTCCTTTGTTGATACTATCATCTTAGTTTTCTAAGTGTCCTGTAAAATTATCAAAATATTCATATTCACTGTTTGAGTAGCGGACATTGTAAAAATGAGAAATTTGAGAATTTTTTTTCCCTAACATAAAATTTTCAAAATTCTATATGTTCGTTACTTAAGTAACAGAACGATAAAATAGAAAACTAGAAGGTGCGTAAAAAGTTGGTAGGGTGCCAAAAAAGCCTCCCTACTATAAAAGCTTACATCTAACTAAAAGGAAACAGAGCAAGATGCAAATTCCAAAAATAAAATAAAATAAAATAAAATATAAAACTAAGTATTTCACTTATAAAAAAAAATACAAAGAAGAAAATAAAATTTAAAATATATATTTTCTCAAATTAATTCAAATCTTCATTCCTTAAGAAATTTTGAAGTCCACATCATAACTAGTCTTTACAAACTAGATTGATAAAGTGACAATAGTCCAAATATTTATAAATACGTTTCATAATTGTCTCTTTTCAACTTAGAAACTTGAGTTTTTTTTTCTTTCTACATAGTAAAAGTTGCCTTGAATGTTATAAAAAATTAAGATGCAAATTTGGTTTTGATAGAGTAAGCAACCACCCATCCTTGCAATTAGGGGTGTGCAATGGTTTGAAACCACACCACACCAAACCATAAATTAGGATATTGGTTTATAACCAAAACTATTTCAATGACAAACCGGTTATTTTATAAAATCAATTTGGATATGGTTCATAACCAGTTTGAAACCAATTCATAACCGGTTAGTAATAAAAATTTGATTATTCAATTGAACCAACTTTTTTTCTTAAAAATCAGGAATTTTTTTCCAAAAAAAAATTAGAACTTTTTTTTCGAAAAAATATTAGAAATTATCACGGAAAAAATCGAATTTTTTTTTTTTTCCGGAAAAATCTAAAACTTTTCTTCGGAAAAATAGGGAACTTTTTTTCCCGGCAAAAGATCAAAAACTTATTTCCGGGAAAAAACGGGAACTTTTTTCCGGAAAAGTCGAGAACTTTTTTTCCGGAAAAAATCGGAAACTTTTTTCCAGAAAAACCGGAAACTTTTTTCAGAAAAAATCGGGAACTTTTTTTCCCGGCAAAAAATCGAGAACTTTTTTCCGGAAAAATCGGGAACTTTTTTTCCCGGCAAAAAATCGAGAACTTTTTTTCCAGAAAAAATCAGAAACTTTTTTTACGGAAAAATCGGGAACTTTTTTCCCGGCAAAAAATCGAGAACTTTTTTCCGGAAAAAATCGGAAACTTTTTTCCGGAAAAAATTGAACTTTTTTTCTGGAAAAAATCGGAAACTTTTTTTCCGGAAAAACCGGAAACTTTTTTCCGGAAAAATCGGGAACTTTTTTTCCCGGCAAAAAATTGGAAATTTTTTTCGGGAAAAAACGAGAACTTTTTTTCCAGTGAAATCAGAAAAGTTTTCCGGAAAAATCGGGAACTTTTTTTCCCGACAAAAAAGCGGAAACTTTTTTTCCGGGAAAATCTGAAAAAAATTTCCCGTTAAAAATCATGAGTTTTTTTAAAATAAAATATTGAAAGTTTTTTCGGAATTGTATTTATCTGAAATATCGAATAAAGACCGGAAAGTTTTTTTCGTAAAAAAATCAGGTACTTTCGGTAAAAAAGATCGAAAACTTTTTTCCGAAAAAAACTCCAGAATTTATTTTATTTGAAATCAAAAAATTTTAAAAAATGGATATGGTTTACAAACCAATTATAAAAAAATGGATATGGTTTACAATTGGTTTTTTTTATTAGATTGGTGTGGTTTTCTTATAAAATGGATTTGGTTATTAAAATTGGATTTAATTTGGTTAGTACTTTGGTTATGGTTAACCTGATTTTTTGCACACCCCTGCAATTCACAATTTAGTGGTTACTTAATTTATTCTTGTGAATGTTACCTTTGATAAATTAAGAAATTTTTAGCATGTAAGTATACCTTATGGTTATAATAAAAAACATGTCTTAGATAATGACATTGTGAAATTTAGTTATAAATAATTATTTCCATAACCAAAATGCCTAAAGGGGTCTAATTTGACCCATACTGATCACTAGGTAACAAACAACATAGAAAATGTTAACTTGGTTATAGTAGAGACATATTCTGGTTAGTATAAGGAGAATAAAAAATGAAACAATTCAATCATTGTTGATGCCATTAGACTTAGAATCCTATGCAAATTTTTACGGTGCATACAAGAAATTCTTGCTGTCAAATATAGGTGTACAAAAGTTCATATGAATGAAGCAAAGATATGAACCTAGGAGTAAATAAATTATGGAAGCATATAATAAATTACAAGGTTCAATAGTATTATTGGCATCATGTGACTTAGCTTAGCAGTGGCAAAATTGGAAGCATATATAACACTTCAAAATTTTATATTTGGGTTGATGCATATCAATCCGGACACATGCATAACATTTTACCCAAAAATTTTGACCCCTTAATTTTATCCTCTTGCAAAAGGTTGGCACTTGGCACCCCATTAAGTTTGACGAAGTCAACGCACATGTGAACAATGACTCACATGATATATCAACATCTCATTTGAGTCATTGTCCACATATACGTTGATTTGCTGACATGACATGTGAGTTACTATCCACATGTGCATTGACTTTGTCAAAATCGGTGGGGGCTAACCATATGCGAAAGCGGCTAAAGTTAGGGCTAAGAGTGCTATTATGTAAGTTAAGAGAAAAAAATTGCAAGTATGTAAAAGTTAGGGGTCCAAAATGCAATTTAGCCTAATATTCAATTTTTTTTTTACAATTTGTAATTTAAATATAAAAAAAATCGATCAAAATTAAACCGCAAAAAATTAGATCATCTAAAATATTTTTAATCAGTTATTAATTAGATCATCTCAAAACTGAATCTATAACTATCAATGAAATAAATTAAGTTTGCTCATGTAAAAAAAATTTGATTCATTTTAACCGCTAACATACCTAAAAATAACTCTCATATAATTCGTATTATATATTTATATTTTTCGAAAAAAAATTAATTGGGATAACGAAAAAAGAAGAAGACATTTTCATCGTTATTGTTACGGAAGATTTCTTTTCTCACTCCCACGCCTCTTTTTCATCCCCAAGTTTCCATTTATACCCGTAGAAAAAAACTTCCGTAAACACAAACCGAAGTTATGGTCCATTTACACCCCTCCTAATGAAAAATAAACGTTTGAAAATACATGTTTTTCTATATTGGAAAACTTCGGTAAATGAAAACCGAAGTTTTTAAAAAATCAATTTTCATTTACTGAAGTTTTAGGGGATAAAATTAGAGGTAAATTGGATTTTTGGGGGGTTAAAAAGATTCACGGAAGGTGGGAAGAGAAATCTTCATTGTTATGTACTTGAGGATGGGCCATTTAAAAACCCACACCTGAAGCCAATAATGTGACACAACATCCTCATAAACATGGGGTAGTTTCTTTTTCGACCTCCATAATTCTCTCACGCCCCTAAAATATATATTTTTTGTTTTACTAATCTGGATGTGTGTTTTGTTTTTCTTCCGAATTATAGAATCCAAATGAATATGAGAAGTCCGTGTTAAGAAAGGGAAAAAAATAAAATTAACTATACGGTTCAACTGTGCTTAATTGCATTTTTCATGATTTTTGATTGTTTAGAACTATTATATGTATTTCTTTATACGTCCGAATTTTATATTTGAATGTGTAAAATGTTCATTTTATACATCTAAGACATAGAAAAAATCTGAGGTTTTTTACACATCTAAGCTTAATTGCTTTGTTAATAATATTTTACTTTCTGTAAACAGGCACGCAACTCAATACTAAGTATATTCTTTTTTTTATAATGGTAAAAATATTATTAATAATAACCGATATCTGCATAAGACAAACAGAGGCCGGGAAAAAAAGCTACAGGCAGGAATTAAACTCACAACATACCAATCATTGGGGAGCGCGCCTTAACCACCGAGCCAGAACCATTCCACTACAATACTAAGTATATTCAAGGCTAAATCAAATGTAAAAGGGTTTATAAAGTTGATGAGAAAAGGTTTATGCTCAAATGATCTAAAGGTTTTACCAATGTGGAGCTTCACTTAGATTTATTGGTGGTAGTGAATACTTTGTGTGTTCATGCTATTTGGGAGTGCTAGAGGTTGGAGTTTGGTGAAGAGAATTCGTCAAATTCTTCTAGCAGATTGGAGGGTGCATATTCAATATGAGTATAGAGAGAAACCAACAAAGTTTGCTGATGGTCTAACTAACTTGGATTGTGAGAATGATAATAATGGTTTAATTATTTTAGCGAACCCTTAATTAATGCTTACTGATATTATGGGAGTATGTTATAATTTTTATTTTGGGCCTTAGCGCCTCCCCACCCCCCCTAATTGTTGGGGGTGTGAAAATAATTTCACTAATACAATTAGGAGCGTTTATGGGTCGGTTCGACAAGTTTTAGCCAAACACATTACATGATCCTATCAAAGTTAATTGAATTGGGTGTAAAACCCGTGCTTTTTTATGTCAAACCTAAACCGACCAAATTGGTGGTAAGCGGATTTGATTGGGTCAACGTGTCATTGCATATAATATTTTTAAATAAGTATATTATTATTCTAATGATATTTTAGAATCTTATCGATAGTATGTCATAAAAAATGATTTGCAGGGATGACAGGATACCCGCAAAAAATACCCATTACGGATAGGGTAAAAACCCGCATTTTAGGTACGGACATGGGTATGAGTAATTACCCACAAAATTGAGTGGGTATGGGTGCGGGTACGGGTACCTTAGTACCCACCCCGCCATACCCGCATAGTATATATTTATTTATTTTAATTATATTATTATATAATAATATGTGTAAATCAATTTTAAAAAATACAACATAATTATATTATTACACATTTTTAATAAAAATATTTATTTATAACATAATACAAATATCTCAACGGAGAAATGAACTTTAACATGATATTACTAATAATATTTATTTATAACATAATACAAATATCTCAACGGGTATGGGTACTTAGGTACCCATAGGGTATGGGCACGGGGACAAAGATTGTCACCCACACGGGTATGAGGATGAGTACAGATATTTTTTCAAACTGCGGGTATAGGGGTGAGGACTATAATACCCTATCCATACCCTACCCATTGCCATCCTAGTGATTTGAAATATATTACGTGAACTTTTATAAAAAAAATAGGGAATGAAAGTAAAAACTCAAAAAATTAGAGGGACCAAAATTTGAAGAAATTTATTAAAGAGATTAAAAATAAAATTTAGTATATCTAGAGGAATAAAAATATATATTTAACAGTTATTTATGCTCGCTATCTTTATTAATTTTTTTGACCATGCACTTGAAAGTATATAGAGCAAGCTCTTGTTTGACATGACAACCAACGGCAACAACAATAACTAAAGTTTTGGTTTTATAAGAAAGAGAATGATGCAAACAAGGCTAAAGAATAATGAGTACATTGTTCTTTTGTAAATCTAAAAAAGTGAAGATGTAATAAGAAAGATATATATGATGTGCTAGCTTTGATCTTGATCAAAGCAATAACAATATTAATAAAGCAATGAGAAAATAAAAAAGATGGTTTAGAATCATCCAAGTAGAAAAGGGATACTAGGGGTGACAAAAGTAAACTATCACAAAATATATAGGGATTATTGCTGAGTAATAATTATGTAGAAAGTTAGGTTAAAAAGAAAAAGCTCATTGATTCAAGGTGAAAATGAAAAAAAATATGTTGAAGAAGGCAAAAAAAGTGAAAAGAAAAGAAAAAAGAGGGAAGGAAAGGAAAAGTTATTGGGCCAATTGAATAATTTGAGTGAATAGTTTTTCAGCTTGACTTTATCTTGTAGATTTTCTTTATACTGTTCGTTAATCTCATTTTTCAGACGGTTATAATTTGATATTTTTTTTTCTTAAACCCATTTGGTAAATCAAAATAATTTGGGCCTTTTTTTCTTATCCAAAATAAACCATTGAAATAAAAGTTTATATTCATATCAAATCAACTAATAAATATCAATATTGTTAGATCAAATATCCTAGTTAAATTCAAATTCAAAATCTTATAATTGTATTTGACAGTCTCGGTAAAATTTATTGCTCCGTCTAAAAAAAATCTATAAAACACTTACAAATGGGTGTAAAGGAAAGAATGTAGAGAAACATAAGAATATGTAAATATGGGGGAGTGGTTATGGTGCATAAGTTTTTTCCTTATGCACCGTGCATAAATAATGAAAATTGCTTAATGCACCTCCTAGATTACTTAGCGCACCCCCCAGATTTCTAGCGACCCCCAAATTTCTAGTGCACCCCCTAAAATTATGGAGGGTGCGCTAAGCGATATGGGGGGTGCATTATAAATCTGGGGGGTGCGCTAAGCAATTTTAGGTATTTATGCACGGTGCATAAACATGGCTTATGCACCATAACTTGTACCCTGATGTGACTTGTTATTGTCCGATCATCTAAGTAATTTTGAGGATCAACTATATTTGTTTAAGAAAAATCATATAATTGAATTTGCCATTATATTTTTATGCAAAATTTAATTTAAACCATTGAATTTATAGTTCTTTTCACTTATAACATATTCAGTCTTTATTTTTTAAAGTAATGTATGGCTTTTAACCCCACACTTACTACACAACAATTTCTCCCTCAAACATCATGAGTTATTCGATTCATTATGCTCCATATTAAACATAAGTTTTTTTTTATCCATATACTTGTACCGTCGTTGACCATATTCAACAAAACACGCCACTTGATCACCGTTGTTAGAAAGAATTTTGACACAAAGAGTCATTCAAAACCTTTGTCGAACCATTAATTCTGATACCACTATTCGCTGGCTCATGAGAGGGGCATGGAGAATCATCCACATTGGGTCAAAAGTAACAACACTAGTGAGTCGAACACTACATCTTAACCCAAAATCTTAAAGTTTTAGTGTTAAAAATATGTTGTCTAACTAACTCACTTGTGTAGTTGTTATTGGCTTAATATGAATGATCTCTCAAACCACTCTTATGACCACTAAAATAAGGTAATAAGCCAAATATGATGTTTGTAAGGTATCGTTTGACCTGACTTTTTTAGGTCTTGAAAGCTATCTGAAAGCTAAAACTGAAATAAGAGCTTTTAGAAAAAAGCTAAAGTTGTTTGGTAATTGTTGATTTTTTAACTTGAAAAGTTTTTTATCTATGTATTTTACTCATAAAAATTAAGCAAATTTTTTTCTGTCAAGAGTTTCTTGAAAATCTGTTTGGCCTAACTTATCATTTTATTGAGTAAAAAAATCTAAAATAAGTTAGACCAAACGGTACCTAAGTAGAACTTAGTTGGCAACTGAAATGAGTGATATGAATGAGTCAATTCAAATTTGGAATTTTTCACCTTTCTACATTTAAAATGCGAGTGCCTACGTGGAACAAAATAGCTCATTTGAAGATGTCTTTATTTGCATGGAGGTTATTATATAATAGGTTTTCCAACTAAAGACAATTTGGTTCGTTACAGAATGGTTCATTTGGATTCGTTATTATGTGCAGGCAGTGGCGGAGCTAGCCCTAAAAGTTAGGGGGGGCCGCTATAGTTATAAATCGAATACTAAAAATTTTCTTAAAAAAATATATTATGAAATATATTTTTATGTCAATTAATGCGTAAACTTCATACTTTTTATTTAGTTCTCTCAAACAAAAATTTAAATTTTCCAACAAAAGATTGATCAAACATAAATTTTTATACACTAAAACTCTATTTGAAATAAAAATTTGAGTACTTTTTCTCAAAAAAAATATATTTGAATACTTTGAAAAAATAAATTACACATTTTAAAACATCTATAAATTATTACAATAAAACATTAGAAGAAATGCTTCAAAAAGTAAATTAGAAACAATATTTGAATGATTAATAATAGAGAATTTTTTTTGGAACAATTTAAAGGAGGTTAATAATCTTGTAAATTTAAAATATCAACTTCAAAATAGAGGGGGTTTGAAACCCCAGCAAAATAGAAAGCATTAAAAAATTTTGGACGTCCAAATAGAGGGGGATTAAAACCCCCGCAAACCAGCAGGCTATTTAGCGGGGGTTTAAAACCCCTGCTAAATAGTATACCTATGAAAAAAAAATTAAAAAATCTGGGGCGGGCCATGGCCCTGTCCAGCCCATAAAGGGCTCCGCCCCTATGTGCAGGAGGATATGGTGTGAATGAAAATTCTAATCACTTATTTTTTGGATGTGCTTTCTTTGAATTTCTATGGTACAAAATTTTCAATTGATTAGATGCTCATGGTGTGTTATCAAATTCAAATGCTAATTATGCTTTACAATTTTGTAATACTTCTGTATGGTCTAAATCTTACTAATCTCTCTTTTCATTGGAAATGATCTAGTCTCAAGAGTTATATATGCACAAATTCAAATAAATTACATCCGGACACACTCACAATAATTTTTTTTTATTTAATAAAATTAATTTAACTCATACAATTTTATATATCAAACTCATTTATAGAGTGTTAAGGGCTGAAATTAGAATTTATCTAACCTACTCAGTTTTTATATTCATAATAACATCAAAATTCAGCATCATGTTCTTTCTAATATTTTGAAGAGAGGTGCTACACAACGATGATTTGAGGATCGTTATGTATAGGTGTGGGCAAAAAAATCAAAAAATCAAACTGAACTGCTAAACTAAAAATCGAACCGAACCAAAAAAAATTGAACCATAACCAACAGTTTTGAAACAAAACTGAAACAGTTTAGTTCAGTTCATGATTAACAGTTCGGTTCGGTTCGGTTCAATTCAGTTTAATGGTTTGGTTTTTTTAGTGCAAATTTAGTTATGATTTGATTTAAAACCATAAAACCGAACCACTTTAACAGTTCAGTTCAGTTTAAAAACAAACAGGTCAGTTCAGTTTGGTTATTCTAACTTTTGAAAATAGTTTGGTTCAGTTCAGTTCGGTTTAATTTTCCTCCGAAAGCAAACCATGTCCATCCCTAGTTATGTATATCATAAAAGAACCGTACAAACACTTGATAATCTTTATTCACGTGGTGTGTCATTACCTTAAATGGCAAAGATATTCAAAACATATTGATCTACGTACAACATATTGAAAGTAGAATTTGCTATGTAGATACGTTCAGAGGAACACATGTGATTGACAAATGTTCCATGTCTTTTTTTTTTCCTACCCAAAAATGATTTTTTTTCCCTTTTTACTGGTTCCTTAAATAGTATGAAAAATATATTTTCATAAATAAATAAATAAATAAATAAATAAAATGTTTTGGCGAGTTTAATTCAAAAATCCATCAAGACATAAGGTAGGTCTAAAGGTTAAAAACCTCTCCTTTTCTAGCATCTCAGATTGACTCGTCTTTTAATAATTCACTTGGAGTTTCTTAAAGTGGTCTCCACATTTATGAGAAATGATATTTAGATATATTTTCTTTTTATAATATATATGAATTTTTTATTATAAAGTATATTTTGTATGTACATTTAAAATATGTGTAAAGTTTATAAATTAAAACGTAGGAGAGATAGACATATTGTCATTTTTTTTGTTTTAAATTATGGTATATTCATGTATAATAGTAAAATTTAATCTTTTAAATAACTGAGATTTATTTAAAAAATTAACCTCTTTATCAATTTTTTTTTATAATTATCAATTATTAGATATTCAAATAAAATATATGCATGTAACATCATATTTTTTGGGTAGAAATGTAACATCATTTTTAACAGTAACATCATTTATAATTACAGTTAATGATTTTGTTCAAATGATTCATTTGCTTGAGTGAAATGAAGTGGTTCCACTTGTCATATTATATAATATTTGGATTAAGTTTATAGCGTATAAGTGAGACAAAATTTTTATGATATGATATACAAATTTACTTTTACTATTGAATTCTAGGGCAGCTTAGCCTCTCTTTTGTCTAAAAAAATAAATAAATGAATTTTACTTTTAAATTAAATGAGATTTTATGTGACATATTGATTTAATTGAAATATAATCGAAAGGAAAGAATATATTTTGTTCTAATGTAAACCTACTTGGATTTCACATTTTAAACAATATATTTTTCATTTTGTCAAAAAAAAAACAATATATTTTTCATTATCATATGCAAGAAAATGTATTGAACCAATGAATTTCACCTTTAAACTAAATGTAGTTCTATTTTTCATTATCAAACAATATATATATATATATCCAAGGAGAAGACGCGGGTTGGATTCCCGCTATCCGCATTTTTCTTTTTATTGTACTTTCGATATTAATTATATTATATATATATATATATATATATATATATATTCTTCTATAATGTATGAATTTCACATTCAATTTTTTATGATATACAAATTTATTTTTACTATTGAAAAATCAATGAATCTCACCTTTAAATTAAATGAGTTGTTATGTGACATATTGATTTAATTTTTACTAGAGGATAATACAAAGCTTTCATCTTCTCAATTTCTATTCTCTAGCTTTCTAAGTTTCTCTATTCTCTAACTCTAGAAGTTTATTTTTAACACCTATAATTTTTTTGAGGCCCTCATATTTACCGAGGTCCTATGTCATGGCCCATATGTGGCATATGCAAGAAAGTGACCTCTAAGTGATCACTATATCGATAACAAAATACACATTCTACAATAATAATCCGGTTAAATTTGCGATTTTTGTGATCATAATTCACTTAATAGGGACATTGTATTATATATAGAGTCTGAGGTTTGAACTAAGAATTCCTCACTTACTACCCACTAAACTATTTGACAAAAAAAAAAGAAGACAAAATGCATGCAAAAGTTCTTTAAATTTTATGTTTGTAATAGATAGGTCGACCTTTAAGTGTTTTGAGTAACAAAAAGGTTCTTTAAGTTTATAATTTGCAACATTTAGATTCTATTTTTACTTAAAGGACCTAATTGGAAGGACCAAGATATTACAAATTACAAACTTAAAGTTTAAAGAACTCTGGATGTGTTTTGGTAAAAAAAATACAGTTAAATTTTCAGTGTTGGAAACATAATTTGATTTGTGTAATGTTATACCGTTTAATAAAGCAAATGACAGAATGTCCAAGTAAGCTAATCTTCTGCTGCTAAAAAGTGTGCTGTCTACTTGTATTACTGATTGGCTGATCTAGATACAACTGATTACAGGATCTCTTACTCTGCTGTCTAATGACTTTCTTACTTTTGTTCCAAAATGTTCTCACTTCTTACAAAACAAAGAAAAAGAGCCATCAAATTAAATACTCCCTCCGTTCCTTTTTATTTGTTGTTTGAGAAAAAATAGGTGAAATTAAGAAAGTATATTTTTGTATTTTATTTTCCTATTATACCCTTTTTTGGGATATATTATACTCTAATTTTAATCCACCAAAAAATTCCTATTTTTTTGCAAACACTTTCTCTTTCCAAAAAATTAAAACCACCAAAAAAAATTATATGAAGAAGTTTAGTAAAAAAAAAAGATACAATAAAAAGATTATATGAAAAAAAATTATATAAAATCTACTCAATAAAAAAAAATTAGAAAGGAGGGTATAATAGACAACACATAACCTCAAATTATCAAAACAACAAATAATTTGAAACAAATTTGCTTTTCTAAAACAACAAATAAAAAGGAACGGAGGGAGTAATTATTAAAGGAAAAAGTGAAGAAGGATTGTAGAACATTTATATATTTCACTTGGAAATGCATACAAGGGTGCTTCTAAACGAATCCAAATTGTCACACAGTCGGCACATCGATGATCATTGGATCGAAATTGGCCGGTCCATATTTTAAGTTCTGCATTTTAGTTTTAAAAAATAATAATCTAAATCTGCATTGAAATCTAGACCAACCAACGACTATTGATATGCGACTGCATGAAGGAATTACTGTTTGGATCAGGACCATATTAAAGCCCTTATATATGTATGTATCCGTGAACAAAGTTCAATTGGTATGGACATCACATTATATATGCATGGACCAAAATTCAAATATGGGATTCCCGACTTATTTATCCCAAGAGGTGAATTTCTAATACTTGACAAAAAAATAATAAAAATGCACCATATATATATATATATATATATATATATAGATAAAAAGAAGTATAATTAATTAATTATTGATAGGGAAAGGCTTGTATCAAACGTTATACAAGAAAGAATCTAGAATTCTGTTAAAGAAAAAGAAAAAAAGAGAGATAGATAGAGAGAGAAGAAAAAAAACTCAAAGATAAGGAACTTTGGTTCTTTTTTGTGTGTATTTATAAGCAATGATGGTTGTGATGAGTGAAAACACTTTTACAGAAACTAGAACAAAGAGTTGAAAGAAAATTATTATTATTATTATTATTATTATTATTATTATTATTATTATTATTATGTCACCAGTTGGATTACCACCAGGTTTCAGGTTTCATCCAACTGATGAAGAGCTTGTCAATTATTATCTAAAAAGAAAAATCAATGGTCAAGAAATTGAACTTGATATCATTCCTGAAGTTGATCTTTACAAATGTGAACCTTGGGAATTAGCAGGTTTATATTCTTTGTTTCTTTTATTTCTCATTTATATTTTTGTTCTAATGGAAACCTACTTGGATTTCACATTCAAACAATATAATTTTCATTATCATATGCAAGAAAATGTGCATATATATATGCCATAAATCTAGTTATGAAGTAAGAAGTTCTTACATCAAAGTTCTTAATTAGTGCAACTTCTGAAATTCAAACATGTCATATTTACAAACATGAAAATTTTGTGAAATTTCATAGGCCTAATTAAAACTAAGGTTTCATTAGTTTTTTATCCTTGTGCTGCCCACAACTAAGAACTAAGGTTTTAAGTCGCGGATGCAGCTGCAGTTAGGCTGCGGAACCCTTTGATATTGCGGCATAATGCGGATGTGACCACAATTGTAGTTGATCTGCCGTTGGAGAGACCTCTAAAGTATTCCTATTACAGCTTCAATTGTGGTTACATTGCCGTTGCAGAGACTTCCAAAACTTTTATATTACAGCTGCAATTGGAGTTGCACTGCCGTTGTAGAGACCCCCAAAACTTTTATATTTCAGTCTCAACTGCGGTTGTATACCGCAATTTAAAACTATGCTAAGTAGTAAGAACCACAAAAGGATATGCAATATTTATGAGAAATAGGGATCATGTATTTGTGTTTATTTTATTTTCCATGAGGCTATAAGCTCTCTTTTATTGATTGATTTTGATGGAAACATTTTATTTTTTGCTATGCATAGAGAAATCATTTTTGCCAAGTAGAGATCCAGAGTGGTACTTTTTCGGACCGCGGGACAGGAAATACCCAAATGGATTTAGAACAAATAGAGCAACTAGAGCAGGATACTGGAAATCTACTGGAAAAGACAGAAGAGTTTCAAGCCAAAGTAGACCTATTGGTATGAAGAAGACTTTGGTTTACTATAGAGGTAGAGCTCCTCAAGGAATTAGAACTGATTGGGTCATGCATGAGTATCGTCTTGATGATAAAGAGTGTGAGGACAACACTGGATTACAGGTAAACAACTTTTGCGTATTTGTTTGTCCGGAACTTAGATCCTCTACAGGCATTTTACGGTACAGTATGCCATTAAATTAAGAGAAATTCCGCTCTCTTAATCTAATAGTATAAGGTTGTACCGTAAAGCTGGCAGTAGAGGATCCATTCTGGTGTGGTTTGTGTTTGGAACGTGGATCCTATACAGTTGGCTTTACGGTGTAGTTGATCATTAGATTAAGAAAATACTCTCTCTTAGTCTATCAGTACAGACGATTGTATACCGTAAAGCTGTCTGTATAGGATTTATTTTGGTGTGTGTGTGATTCTCTTGATGCTCGTACAACCGAAATAATTAAGAAATAACATAAAATGAAGGTGATATGAACAATCACTTTAAACCATGGTTTTAAATTGCGGATATACGTAAATGTTTTGAAGGGTCTCCACAACAAATTTCTATAATGTTAAGGCATAATGCAACTGCAATTTGAAGTTATGTTTATAAATTATAGAAATTCTTGTGTGAACACATTTAGCTATACATAAACCAATAAAAAAACTTCAAACATATCAAAATGCAAGTTAAAATAGATTAATAAAATCCAAGTTGAAGTTATTATTTTAGTATTATTCTAAATATTTCATCAGTTATGTGTAATGAGTATATTATGATCATATGCTGTAGTTGCATTGTGTTTTTCTCTAAGATGTGTGACTAGCTTTTCTGTTATAATTCTAAAATTGTCAGTTTAAAGATTTATATACTTGATAGATATTAGCTGTGTCTCAATTTTAGGACTGAGATAATAAGATGTTAGTTGGAGGTGATGAAAAATCATGAGTATGAGTATGGGACAATAAAATTCGACAACGATTTAGATGGTTGATGCAGTTCAAATGATTAATGAGTATAACAAAATGTCGTATCTCATTAGTCATCCACAGGTTTTCAAGTATATATTTGAGCACAAACACTTTTGATCGACAGTGTGTCCCTCTGTCAGACATGCGTCATTGTCTGACACCGACACATATGATTAAATTGAATTATGTTATTTTTTCAAAATTATATTGGTATCGACGTGCCAGTATCCGTATCATGTCAAGTATTTGTTTGCGTTTGTGCTTCATAGCTTGTTATATTCATTAACCATCTAAAAGCAAATGTTTTTGTTGTACTTAAAATTGTCTTTGGTGCCCACTTGACCCTTTACCTACTTTCAGAACTCTCTTTTGTTTTTGTGTATTTGCACACTTGTCACCATATATTTGATCTGAAAAAGCTTGAAGTTTGATTCTTAAGACAGTGATAAAAGCAATTTCCATGATTGTTTTCATCTCCTCTTTCATGCATCAGTTCCACACTACCTACATTTCTAATCAAAAGTGTATTCAACGTCTGACACTAACACAACACTGACACATATGATCATATTTGATTAATTTTTTTAACTTATTATCTGTGTCAATTTGTTAGTGTCATTGTTATGTTCGGTGTCAATATCTATGTCAGTGTTTCATAGGTTCCGCATTCCATGATCAATTATAATCAGAGTCACACATAGACACAGACATGAGTAGAACTTGAAACAGTGAATAGAACATGAAACTATAGAGAATTTAATGAACTATTAAAGATATATATTTTGTTAAATTGAACAATAGAAGAACGTGAAAACTGCATGGTGTGCATGGAAAGCCTCAACTTTTCTAGTTGCATAGTTTTTTATTCTTCTTTTTCTCTCTCTTCTCATATATGAATATTACTTTATATTTGTTTATTATAAGGTATAGTCTATAAACGTATAACTGACATATTCTTTACTTGTGTTCCTCTAATATCTCTAAATGACAAAGTTCTATTCTTCTTACTGCATCTTGTGATTTCTTTTGTTAATGTAATGAGACAAAAGTCTTATACCTACTTATGATCCATTTCATCACTTTCTTAGTTAATATTCTTTATGCTATTGGTCTTTTTCAATTATTAGATTCTTCTAATAAGCTATGAAGGCTTGTACACCCTCATAAAGCAGAGAAATTCTCCTATATCCTATTACTTTCATTTTATGTCGGTTACTTTTTACTTTATTCTTCAACACAAATTGACCAATAAATATACTATACTATACTATACTATACTATACTATATTATACTCTAGAAATTAAATTTGAAAATATAATAAAACTAAAGTAAGGGATATAGGGAATTAATAGTTCAATACCAACCAAATTAATGCTTTAAATGATTAATTAAGCCAGGATATCCATAAGACCATAAGGTCCAAGATACTTAAATGGCATGC
Organism: Trifolium repens; assembly: GCA_030408175.1. NCBI lineage: Eukaryota > Viridiplantae > Streptophyta > Magnoliopsida > Fabales > Fabaceae > Trifolium > Trifolium repens. The sequence goes on from CP125847.1 coordinate 16,594,467, forward strand.
GAAATAGAAACTTTAAGAGTCATACATTGATATAGTTATGTTTGGATAAACAATTTATAGGATAAACGTTTTTTTTTTAACTTTAAACTCGGGAAAACTAATCTCACTGTCCATTTCCGGGGCTCCATTTAGACCTAGAGTTTTTGCATAAACTTTTATTATATAAGTGTTCATGTATATGTTGTATTTCTATAACAAAAAATAAAATAAATTCAAATTGTTTTCACATATGAGTTAGATGTTTATTTTATAAGTTATTAAAGCTTATGAAAATAAACTAAAAAATAGCTTATAAACATGTCCAAAGCTGTTTTTATAGGTAGTAATAAGTTTAAATAAGTAAATCCAAACATATTCATAGTGTAAAAAGTGATTATCTTATAGTTATAGGTATGTTTTATAAAGTTGAGTTAGATCTATCTCAAATTACAATAGAACCCAATCTTTGAGTAATCAAGCTAAAAGTATCTTAAAGTTTCTACTTGATTACAAACATAGTAGCAGCATTATTAATACTCTTAAATAAGAAACATGGACAAAACATTTAGCACCCTTTGAATCTTTATGACACATACTTGTCAGAGATTGTCCTATATGCAGTGGCGGAACCAGGAATTTCTTTTAGGGTGGGCCGCGAAATATTTATAATATTTAAATTAAATGTAAAAATTACATTTCATACAAAAAATTAAGTCATAATAAGCACAAATTTAATCATAATTTTTTTTTTAATTATATACCTTAAAAAAATATAATTTTCGGACAAAAAATAGAAATCAATTTTTAAAATATCTTTGCTTTAGTGGTTTGAAATACTGTTTGGGTCTCTAAAGATGTGGGTTCAAATCAAATAATGGACATTAAAAATGATTTTTTTACTAAAAAAGAACAAAATCCAAAAGATATGGTGGCTTTGGGATTGAACCCGCGCCCTCAAATGCTCAGGAGCAGGATACCACTAAGTAACCAACTGAGCTAGCTTTTAAATATGAATATCTAACGCGCAAACAAATATATATACTATATATATTAATAATTTTATAAAAAGACCTAGGGTATATTAGTAATTTCCCATTTTTTGGGGGGTGGCCGTGGCCCACTCCAGCCACCCCCTTGGTTCCGCCTCTGCCTATATGGGTTTTAACACGTTGAACTGTTTAGGCCTCAATTGTTGACTAAACAATAATATGATTTGAGTTGAAAAATCCTACAATATGATTCTATGTTACTTCTATTAGGTTTGTTTGGATAAAAAAATCAATTAAGTGGTTATCATATAAAGTCAAACTGTTTTGATATATATTACAAGTTGTTTTCATAAGCTATTTTGAGAAGCTTATGAAAATAACCGAGTACAAATTATAGATATTATCAACTGTTTCTATAAATTCAACCAGTCTTGCAAATATTTATGTCAGTAGAAAAGTTCAAATGAGTTAACCCAAATAGACCCTTATGAGCTTGATTGCATTGCAGGATACTTATGCATTATGTCGTGTGTTCAAGAAAAACGGAATCTGTTCTGATATGGAAGAGCAACAAGCACAATGTAGTATGTCGTCACTAATCGAATGCTCTCAAACCATAATCAATGAGTGTGAAACGATGTCTCCGGACATACTAGGAGCATCATCTTCATGCTTAGAAGAGGAAGACAAAGATGATTCATGGATGCAATTCATTACAGAAGATGCATGGTATTCTTCTAATGCAGCAACAATGGTTGGTTGTGAAGAAGTTTCACATGTTACATTTACAAACTAATATTTTCAAGACTTCATGGAAATCAAGATTGGTGCATGGTGAATAATTTGAAAGCTGGAATATATAATATAATTAAATATACATTTCAACATATATATAATAAAATATTTATACACCTTTACCATAACTGTTAGTAGGATATTTAACTTTTTTTTTTTTTATCTTCTGATTATTATACTTATAATTGGTGATTATGGCTTGGTTTGGTTTGGTTGGTGGACTTGTTTAGGGTCATATTACAAGGCATTGGTTTTTATATATGCATTTTTGTACTAAACCTCTATCTTAGAGGTATATTGGTGTTACTTAATTGTGGAATAATGATAAATCACAAAAGTGTTATTAGTCTCATTATATTTCTCTTTTGAGAAAGGAATTATATATAACAAAGAGCATAGCAATTTGCTAATATGTAATTTTCTGTTTCATTATTGTGAATATTACTCCTCCCTAGAAGCATATCGAGCTTATGGAATTATGTTAACTTGTATTAACCAAATTTTTAGTCATTCAAAAGTGCTTAATAATTAAATGATTTTGGAGAATTTCATCAGAAATAGTCAAACAGAACAATATCAGAAATTTTGATGATTAAGGAGGCCATTCAAACATGATTTAATTTACTTTAAAAAAATATGATTAAATGTCGATTAGAAATAAAACCTACAAAGAATAGTTAAAAAGAATTGTATCAAACACAGCTACCAAAACATTCAACCGGCTTAATAAAGTAAAGGTTCAAGATTACACTAACATGCATAACATCCAGTGTAAAAAACTCTGATTGAATCCTCTCCATGTCAAGATCAATTAACATTGAATGACACCTTCCATTGCTCAAATTCTTCAGACTGTAACATGAAAGAGCTAGCGTTTCGATGTCCACCACCTCCAAATTCCTAATAGAAGATTCTCAAAAGAAGTTAGATACGAGTCCAATTGAAAGTATGAAGCACGGACACTAATGTGATTAGGCGTGTTTCTGTATCCGACACTCATATGGCACGTATCGTGTCAGGTGTCTGTGTTGAAGTCCGTGCTTCATAGATTGCAAGTAATATATCACATGTTATCATAAGTCACATATGAGAAGCAATTATAAAATTTATGAAGGAACAACCTGAGAGATAGGAGTTGTATCTTCATTTTCCAAACTCCTCAGACTTATTTTTAGCTTCTGGTCATTTTCCAGCTCTGGAACATTATATACAACAGCTCCAATACCCCTAAAAGTACAAATATGTCCATAAAAAAGTGTTATCAATGAGAGAACAGAAAACTGGTTACATAGATTCTCTGTCAATGCAAGATAATGAGATAATTAAACTTGTAAAAGAAGTTCCAAATCACCGAGTTAAAAAAAAAAATTGGCAGGAAACTTCATGTTCAAGTTCCATAGGTCTGGTATGTAAAATTTCGACAAGTGGTTTGACAGAACTTGGATGGAATATAGGACTTAAAATTTGGGTTGGACTGACTCGACTTGACAAAATCGGTCAGTAAGATGAGGGATGCCTCCCACTTTTTAAACTCATTTTCATATCATATTTCATCCAATGCGAGACTCTTAACAATAGCGAAGAAATGGAGCGGATATTGACCTGAATTCCTCCACAAAACCAAAGAATCTTCACTAGCACTTCCCTCCTATTATTTGTACCCTCTAGACCCCCCTCACTGACTAATTATTTTTATTACCAATTGATTGATTCAACTAATACTAAATAGTTATAGTTAGTTGCTAACTATTATTTCTATTACCAATTGATTCAAAGCACACCAATGTTGTTAAATAGAGACTATAGCATAGCGGAATTCGAACAAATCATTGTTATTCTGTGTTACGCTATTAAGTATAAAATGTTGTCAAAATAAGTCAAATATTGGCGTTATAGAACTATTGCATAACTAAATTTGAACAAACCACTATTTACCGTGATCCACTGTTGACAAACTGAGCCTCACTGAGGTGGTATCTAACAATGTTGCCACCTTCCGCAAACGTTTTGTCCTAAAGACAGACAGCTTGTATGAGCTGACAACAAATCCATAGCTGGCAAAAAACATAATGAATTGTCCTACCCTCAACTACAACAGTAACTGAACCGTAGTAGCGCTTACCAAAACACCAGCAATGAAAAACATATCCTAGTGTCCCTATAAAACCCTCCAACATTTCTGGTGAAGCAAGTTTGTAAATCAGCATTTTGACATTTTTAGCCTGCTGACTTATCTCCACGATTCCTTCAAAACTTGTAAACCCACACTTCCGAACATAGCAACGGTAGATAAACAGCGAGGGTTATTGAAGTAGTTCGATTTGACCCAACCAATCGCCACTTTTACCAAGTCGCGCATCTTCCTGTTCAGTTTTTTCAATTTCTTCCTTCACCTCTGTGATCTCCTTCTAGATGTTCTTATCAGTCTTTTGATCTTTGAACCAAATCATGAAGGTTCTTTGAAATATCTACTTGCATTTGCAAAAGACTGATTCCGTGACTTGAGGCTATGAGATTTTAGTCAGACGACACTAGCTCCTTTTCATCCTCTCAAAGCACTCTAAACTTCCATTAACTTCTCTGAATAAAGTGTGCCCTTTATTGTAACATTGTATCATTTAATACTAGTTTATATAACTTCCGAAAGTCTTGATAATAACCTCTACTTCTTGATCAAGTGTTGTCAATTGCAAATCGCAGAAATCAGCGGTTTTTTCAAATCCCATTGCAGAAGCCACTATTTGACAATGATTTGTACTAAATAGCATATTGGGAAACAATAGCGATTTGTTGAAATTCCACTAGTCTATAGCGCCACTATAGCTGCTATTTAACAACATCGGGCGATACAAAAAACAAAGATGATGAAACACGAATACAGAATCTCCCGTTCGCTAGAAATATCAGAATACTCCCTCCCTCCCTCCCTAATTCCGCTCCAAAACCAAAGTTCTCACGCTATTATTTTCATCATACTATTTATACACCTGCTAAACTACTTATCTAACTAAATATTTCAACTAACTACTACAGTTATCTAATCCTAACTGTTACAGTTAACTTACTGTTAAGGGGAAGCAAATGCAGGAAAAGTGTTCAACTAAGATATATCTACATATTTAGGAAGGGATTTTCGAGGCAATCAAATGAAGAATAGCATCTATATGAACATGACAAAATAAACAAACCTCAATTTCAATTTATGGCTTTTAGTTGCTAGCTGATGTCCTAGTTCACTCCTCAACTCTGAAAGAGTAGAATCTGCATTAACAGCCTACAAGCACAAATAGTTGGCAGCAACAAGATTTTTTATTAGTTATCTCCTTCTAAGTTCTAATTAAGAAAAAGAGTAAAAACCGCAACAAAGACTCGATCTATGCAAATGTAATAAAATCTGGATAGTTTGTAAGATGGAAGACATAGAAAGAGATTAAAAGAAAGGAATATCAGCCATACCAGGCAGTGACCAAATGCACCATTTCCAAGGGCGATTTCATATGATTTGCTGAGACACTCGTCAATTAATTTTTGCTTATGCGACAAGCTCACCATGCCTTGGCTAATAACATTATCCAAGTCCAATGATAGCAACTGCCATAATTTAGAAAAATGTCAGTTAATTAAAGTATCTAATAGAGTTTAAATATGTGGCGGTGACATTGAAACCTGACAGAAGCATACGTGAATTTGAAAGTTTGAGATGTTTGCAACATGGAACTTAAGTTACCTGGTCGAACAAGGAAGGGTTTATACGAGCATCAAATTCAATCTTCATATCCTTCAAACCACTGCAAAAAGCTTTACTATTCTGAAGTCTCCACCTCCAAAGGTCGACGTCTTCAATATACTGAAAAAGTTTTTTCGCTCGCTCGAACTCACCAAGCACCGAAGGTTGGGTCACCACAACGCCAATATCTGGATTCACAAGCTTTTCATTGAAGTAGTCAAAAGCAATAGTAGCTCCACTTCTCTCCATGTCAATAACCTTAATCACATTCTCTCCAAGTGAAGTATCTTCACTACAAAGGCTCTCAAATGCAGTTTTATGATGGTCCAAAATAATCACTCTAGAGACACAACAAAACAACCTTAGTTGATACAATCAAATATTCCTCAATTATTAAATCACCACAATAACAAAATAATGGTTTGAATATATTTTTCGCCGCTACAAAAATATCAGACTATCAGGTTTTGCTTTTAGCCTCCACTAAAAATTGTCTGCTTTAGTCCGCATAATATTTGTTCAAGTTGCTTACATATAGACCCTGTTTGGATAAACACCTTATTTGCAGCTTATAGCACAAGCGTTTATCTTGATAAACACTTATGCGTAAGATATTTCTACTTCTATAGAAGATAAAATAAAGTTAAATTGTTTTTATATAAGCTATAAACTGTTTTCATAAGCTATCACGGAGAACTAAATAAGCTGAAAACAACTTATCAAACAATGTCATTAGTTGATTTCATAAGTTCTAGCGAATAGTCTCATAATATATGAACCATATTGACAATGGTCCCAGAATTATAGACCACATCAGAACCAGGATTTTAAACGAAGGTCTGCAACTACGATCTAGGCCACAGAATAACGGTTTTCGATATTTCCAAAATCGCAATGTGACTTCATTTGAGGCAGCATGGGCCCATTTAAGAGTAATTCTCCGCAATATTAAGGATCACACGCAACAGCAACCATTACTGCGACCCCTATTTAAAACTCTAATAAGGACTAAGTGTATGTTTGATATCACAGTGAAGATGTCAGAATCACGGTGACTCACTCACAGTGAAGATGCCAGAATTACAGTGACTGTGAGTGACCGTGATTCTGGCATTTTCGCTGTGATACCAAACATAGGCTAATATAAACATGAAAAATATTATTACAAGAGAACAAACAAGGACCAAAAGTGAAATTTTGTAAAATTCAAGGACTAAAATAAAAATGAAATTACATGGAGGCAAAGTAATTTAAAACCTAATTTTGAAACTTTGGTACCTTGGAACTTTAGTGGAGATTTCCTGAACAAAACCAGGTGGACCAACAAAATCAAGAAGATAAAGATCAGTAATTTGATTCAATGGAAGATCTTGAACTCTGAAAGGGGAATAAACAGTGTTAGGAAAGAAGAGAGGAGGAGGAGAGAATAAGGAAGTAGTAGCTTTGAAGTAAAGATGTGCGGCGAGAGCAGCAAAAACACCATCGGGACAAGGGTAGTGATAAAGTATAGCAGCTGAACAACCCTTCTTCATGTTCATGGCGTTCCACAACACTGTGCTTTTGGTTTTTGGTTTATGTCAACAATATTGTTGCATTTTGAATAGTATTTTTTTGGCTTAATTTTTTTTTGTTTTCACCACCGGTTTAATCTGGTTCGGGGTCAGTTCTGGTATTTTTTGGCTTAATTTGGTTAGTAGGAAAAGATATTTTTTATTTTATATTGATGGTGTAAAAAAAGTTCTTTTCGATTTTTATAGACATATCTGTTTGTCATTTTAGTCATTTCCATTAGTTATTGGCAAATTTTTTTAACTTTAAGATCAATATGAAATTTATTAAACTAAATAACGGATCAATACGAAACTAGATAATGAATCGATATAAAATCTATTAAACTAGACAAAGAACCAATATGAAATCAAAATTAACGTTTTTGTAAAAAGTAATATAAGGGACCAATGTGACAAACAACTATATCATTAAGGGTCCGTTTGGTTCGAAGTTTTTGGAGGGGAGGGGAGGGGAGGTGAGGGAATATTTTAAATTTTGGAGAAGTAATTTACTTTTTTACTCTTAACTTTATAAACTCAAAATAAGGATTAAATTATAATGGATATGTTACGTAAAAAAAAATTTTTAATGGATATATAACCAAAAAAAAAATCTAATGAGTAGAAAACCTAAATTTTTTTTGTTGTAAAAAAAAAATAAAACCTAGAATTTTAATATTTCAACAAGGATAATTTTGAATTTTAATAAAAAAATTAGGGTAATTTTGTCAACCTAATAAATCCCTCCCCTCACCTCCCCTCCCCTCAATTGAACCAAACAGACCCTAAGGGACTAAAGTGAAACTTTTTTATTTTTGGGACCAATGTGAAACAAAAAATATCTTTCAAGAACCAACGAACTAATTAAACTTATTTTTTTCTTTTTTTTTCCAATTAATTTTGTATACTCATTATGGCCTTAAGGCTTATGTCTAAGTATGTGTTCATCCTCTAAACCATTTTAGTTCTTAAGTTCCATTTATTACTAGATGTCTTATAATAATAAACTTGTATTTAATCCTAAGTTGGTCAGACCTTGAATCAAACATATATATTATATATATATAAAAAAATAAGAACTAAAAATGCAATAAATGTCACAATCATTCACATGAATAATACTAGGCTCTCATTGAATTTCACATAATTCCAACAACAAGAGTTTTAGCACATGGTGAGCTTAGTACAACAAACAATCAGAGATATAAGTATATAGCAAATATAGATAAGAAATGTAAACTTACAACCAAAAGTTATCTTTCAATAGCTAAATGATCTTCACTATCGTGCCTTCAGTTGTCAGCTTCACTGGACAACAATGGTGGAATTGGAAGGAGATGTAATTTCACATAATGGTGTAAAAGTTGTCCCTTAAACGATACTTTATATTACTAATCGATTATTTACACAACTGTGGACATCAGAGATACTCTATATCATTTCCTTAATTGAAGAAATGTGATCAAACTTACCTTCCCTTTCAATGATAATTTTTGACCTTAGTCCTTTTGGACCGATCTAAACATACAAAGAAATCAATGTCGAACCGGTCATTCCGACTTTCAAAATCTTGGAAGAAACGAGAAAATTTGCCATGATTTTCATTGTTTTAAGTGAAGTCAAAATATATAAAACACCAATTTGAGTAAATTTACTCAATAGAAAATACAACACACAAAATGTATATGCAGAAATTTAAAGGGAAGATAAAGTGTGCAATTATTCCAAGTTAAAACAATAATATTTAATGAAAGTATTTCAGTTTTCAATAGGTGAAAGCCAATTCCTAAATCTAAATTTCTTTAAAGTTCCAAAATTGAAAAGATACTCCAAAGTGCTTTTATTGACTTATTTCCCTTGTTTCAAAAAGTCCAAGTTTATCATCTTAGCTTTGTTTGGCCTGCATCAGAAAAAAAACATGTTAATTTCTATTCTTTTGAGATTTTTCAAAGAATAAAACAAGATAATCATTTAAGCAATGAACTTAACTATAATGTAACAATAACACAAAAATAATTAAATACCAGAAAAGACATTGACACATCAAAACTAATAATATTCTAAGAAAATAATATAATTAAATATAATCATTTAATCGGTGTTATGTTAGTGTCAAAACTAATGCATATCAAACAACAAATACACATTTAATCGGCAACATTGATTGAGGAACGACTTGATAGAGCCATGGCTAATTCTCAATGGCTTGCGACATATCCTGGTGTGAAGTTAGTTAATTTATTAACATCGCACTCTGACCATAGTCATATCCTTCTTCAAAATTCGCCTATAACAACGAATGGAAGAACTTATTCTTTCCGGTTTGAAAATAGTTGGTTACAAGAGGAGGACATTATTGATGTTGTAGAGGACGGTTGGGGGAGGGAACATGGCGCAGATGTCGTGACTAGAACTAATCGATGTGCGGAAAAGCTAAAATGGTGGGGGGGAAGGAAAAGAATGAGATTCAAGCAAGAGGTGGCAGAATGTAGTGATGAGATGGAAAGGTTACGTGGGCTTCATGATCCTACGAATTCTAGTCGATTCAAAGAAATTCAGCAGAAACATGCCCGATTACTAGTTCAGGAGGAAGCTTACTGGAGACAAAGGGCAAAGATGCATTGGCTTAGAGAAGGGGACCTTAACACAAAGTTCTTTCATATGACAGCTACATCAAGACAAAGAAAGAAGAAAATAGAAAAACTTGTGAATGATGATAATGTCGCAGTTTCAACACAACCTGAATTGTGTGAGGTCGCTTTAAAATATTTTAATACTCTCTTCAAGGCGAGTTCTACACAGCATGATCCAGTGCTTTCTTTGATTGCTCCCAAAATTAACCAAGAAGACAATGACCGGTTGGAGATGCCTATCACAAAAGATGAACTGAAAGAAGCGCTGTTTCAGATGCATCCGGATAAGGCGCCTGGTCCGGATGGTTTTAACCCAGCTTTTTACCAGCATTTCTGGGATTTGTGTGGTAATGATGTGTTCGAGGCAGCTAGGGAGTGGCTGGACCGTGGGTACTTTCCTTCCTCGTTGAATGAAACAAACATTTGTTTGATACCTAAATGTGAGAATCCAACTTCTATGAAAGACCTGAGACCGATATCTCTCTGCAACGTGCTCTATAAAATGGTCTCTAAACTGTTGGCAAATAGATTGAAGACTTGTCTTGATAAATGTGTGTCGGAAGAACAATCGGCATTTATTGAAGGAAGATCAATCTTTGACAATGCTCTCATTGCAATTGAAGTCATTCATGCACTTAAGAGGAGAACTAGAGGTATGAAAGGTGAACTTGCTCTTAAAATTGATATCAGCAAAGCCTATGACAAAGTCGATTGGAGTTTCTTGCGTGGTATGCTTGAAAGATTAGGATTTTCTAATAAGTGGATTCATTGGATGATGCTATGCGTTAGTTCTGTTAACTATTCAGCGTTGGTGAATTTTGAGAAAGTGGGTCCTATTGTTCCAGGTAGGGGGTTAAGGCAGGGAGATCCTCTCTCACCTTACCTCTTTCTTCTAGTTACTGAAGGACTAACAGCTTTAATAAAAAAATCAGTGGCAACAGGAGATTTACACGGAGTCCAGATATGCAGAGGGGCACCGGTGGTGTCCCACCTTCTTTTTGCCGACGACTGTTTTTTGTTTTGCAGCTCCACGATTGATGAAGCAAATCATCTGATGAACATTCTCCATATTTATGAAGCAGCTACAGGGCAAGAGATAAACTTGACAAAGTCGGAAGTTTTCTTTAGCAGGAACCTCAGCTTTGCAGCACATGAAGACCTTTCAAAGATCATGGGAGTTAGACATGTTCTGGGAACTGGTAATTATCTTGGAGTACCCTCTATGATAGGCAGGAAGAAAAAAGACGTGTTTGCGTATATTAAAGACATAATTTGGAAGCGGATCAATTCATGGAGAGGTAGATCATTATCAAGAGCAGGAAAAGAGGTGATGATTAAGTCAGTTTTGCAGGCTATTCCATCTTATGTAATGAGTATTTATCTTATTCCGGATTCCACTATCAAAGACATTGAAAGGATGATGAATTCTTTTTGGTGGGGCGGTGGAGCTAATAACAAAGGTATACGGTGGTTTGCTTGGGACCGTATGGTACAACCAAAGGATCGGGGAGGTATGGGTTTCCGAGACCTTCATGCTTTTAATCTAGCAATGATTGCAAAGCAAGGGTGGAACATTCTTACAAAACCTCACACTCTTGTGTCGAAACTTTATAAAGCAAGGTACTTCCCAAATTCCACTCTTTTTGATTCTAAAATTGGTCATAATCCGAGTTATGCTTGGAGAGGTATTTGGAATGCTCGCCAAATTCTAATGCATGGTTGTAGGTGGAGTGTTGGAAGTGGTACTAGCATAAAAGTCATGAGTGATCCTTGGTTGAGGGGAAGTGATGGAACATGGATTCATTCACCACAAACCCAAGGTGTGCATAATTTACATGTTAGTGATCTTATGGTACCAAATGTGAAAGTATGGGACAAGAATAAAATTGATACTATTTTTCCAATGTACATTGCTTCACGAATTTATGAAATACCATTATTTGATACTCATGATGATGACAAGTTAGTTTGGTTTGATAACACTAATGGCATTTACAGTGTGAAGAGTGGATATAAAACCATGCTAAATATTGCAGGCATGTTACATGATACTTCTCAGAATGCAAATTGGCATAATCTATGGAGAATTAGTGCTCCACCTAAGGCCAAACATTTACTATGGAGGATTAGTCAAGGTTGCCTTCCGACTCGTATGCGTTTGCAAGAGAAACGAGTACCTTGCCCATTGGTATGTCCTCTTTGTAACCAAGAAAATGAAGATGATTGGCATATTTTATTTACTTGCGAAGCTAGTACACATGCACAGTGGCGGAACCAGGGGGTGGCTGGGGTGGGCCGCGGCCACCCCCGAAAAAATGATAATTTACTATAATAACCTTGGTATTTAAAAAATTTAAAACTATGTATTAATATACATATTTGTTTGCACACATTGATTAACAATAGTTGCGCGTAGCCAAGTGGTTCGGAATGTTTAGATTTTGCGCCCCATCATCTATTGGTTGCGAGTTCTAGTCCCAACAACTCCTATTTTTGATTTTTTTTTGTTCTTTTTGCTTTTTAAAAAATCTGTTTAATACTCAAGCCACTCTCTGAACCTATATACAAGTATAATACTGTTTCAGAAAATTGATTTTTATTAGACATAACAATGGGCAATTTCTATTTTTTTCTCCAAAAAATAGCACAACTATTTTCAAATAAAAACAATTATTTCTTTTAAGTATATGTGTAATATGATAAAATATTTAATTTTTTTATGATCAACTTTGTGCAAGTATTAGTTTAAAGTAAATCATTAATAATTTTAAGTCACTTGATACACGTAGAATATTATTTAGGATATGCAATTTGAATTATTTTTATGATCAAATTAGTAATTTTTATTACTTAAATTTTTATATGAAATATTATTTTTTAGCGGCCCTCCCGGAATTTATTTCCTGGTTCCGCCACTGCACATGCATGTCATTATGCAGGTTTGGATAGCATACTCTTGCCTCGGTTACAACAATATCAGGATGTTAAAGAGATTATTTTCTCCATTTGCTCGACTGAGGATAGAGAAAAGGCTGGTTTATTTGCTGTCATGGCATGGGTTTTGTGGTCCAACAGGAATAGTAAAGTGTGGGAAGAGATTAGTGAATCAGGACGCACGCTCGGTTACAAAACACGTCAATTATGGGATGATTGGGCTGCGGTTCAGCAGCTACAGCAGCGAGTTACAAGGCCAGAACAGCAGCAGCAGCCTAGCAGGTGGGCACAACCGACGATTGGTTGGCTTAAGTGTAACGTTGATGCGGCATTCCATCAAAATATGAATAAAACTAGCGCCGGTTGGTGTTTGCGTGATCATTTGGGTCGATTTGTCATGGCGGAAACTACTTGGATTGATGGGATTTGCTCCATTGTTGAAGGTGAATCTTTAGCCTTATTGGAAGCTTTGAAAGTTTTGAATCAAAGAGGTTATTCTCATGTCATCTTTGAGACGGATTCCAAAAGTGTTGTGGATGTAATTCATCATCGTCGTGGCGGTTGTTCCGAATTTAGCTTTATCATTAATAATATTATTCATATTTTATCTTGTAATCAAAACTTTAAGGTTAAGTTTGTGAAGCGACAAGCGAACATGGTAGCTCATACCCTTGCAAGGGCGGCCATGTCATGGTCTCGTCGCTGTACTTTTGAGTTATTACCTATTTGTATTACTACATTATTACATAATGAAATGATATAAGTTTATGTTTGTCAAAAAAAAAAAAGTGTCTATGCTATAAAGCATACATACTCTATAATTAATTTGAATATTACTAATAATTAAGAATAGTTTAATTTATATGCATGGTGTGAAATGTCAATCATAATTAATAACCATTCTTTTATTATCATATTGGAACTTTCATCAAATAATATATAAGTAATGTAACTTAAAAAGTTATATGACATTATAAAATAAATTATATGGGTACCTTGGTCTTATGAGTGTATTCTCAGCCCCCAATTGTTGATGTACATTGGACATGATCATGGTAGTTGGGGGTCCACACATGTTGGTCTCCTTGGACCTATTCATCTGAGCTCGAAGCATAGCATTCTCTGCTCGAAGTTTTTCATTTTCCTCCTTCAAAGCTTTATTCTCTTCTCTTTGACTTAGGGTCTATATAAAATAATAACATAATTAGTTATAATGCTACCTCTGATTCTTTTTAAAAAGAGACAACTGAATCAACGAAAGTTGATATATCTGATTTATAATATAGTCTAGATATATTAATTTTTATTGACCAAATTATTTCTTATATAAAGAAACGAAGGAGAGTATAATACTGTTATGACTTATGATCACCAACATAACGAAGCATTTAATTAATTAATTAATTAATTAATTAATAAAGTGCATAAATTAAATTTGATTAAAATTACCTTCAATTTGGTGCGCTTGTTCTGAAACCAATACTTGATTTGTGAAGGATCTAAGCCAAGATGATGACCCAAGTCTTTTCTTTCACTCTCATTTGGGTGATCATTCAGCTTGAAGAAACTAATCAGAAAATCAAGTTCAAAAAGTTAATTAAAAAAAAAAAACAGAGGATGCAAACATAACCAATTTATATAAGAGATTAATTGTTATGCACTGACAGTGTAAAATATTTTTACACATGCATCCAATCAAATCACATCATAGTGTCATTTTAATATGTTTGTTCTTAAAATATCTCAACAAATACCTACATCTACATATCGTAATTTGATTGAATGCACGTGTAAAATAATATTACACTGCCGGTACATACAAATTAAATCCTTTATATAATTGTATTCATGTAAGACTTAATAGTCCTACGCATCCAGTTCTTCTATTTGCTCCTGTGTGATGCAGCGATAACTCCTTTTTTTGGGTTGTTGTTCTTGTTCACTTGTCTGACCTCCAAATTCTAGTTGATAAGGTCCCCTTGGCAACTCATTCTCAAACATATGACTCATAATGTACCTACGTTGTTGAGAACCAAACATGTTGCTTGGTTTGCTTAATCCTTCTTTTGTAATAAACTGCCAAAACGATAATTCAAAAACATGATGAGAAACCAAACGAGTATATTAAAAACAAATAAATAAAAAAAATAATGATATAGATATGCATGTATTTGGCACAATCTTATTTGTTATTTTATCAATCAACATTTTATCTTTACACCATATGACTAAAATATTTTTATATATTTGTTTACAAAAAATTGTTAATTCAAGTAACAATGAAATTCATTTTAAACAGTTCCAGATGAAATACAAACTCAACATCTTGCTGTTACATGTTTAAACACTTACGATCTTTATTTTTTGATAGAAAAAACACTTACGATCTCAAGTGTAAAAAAAGTTGTTTATAATATTATTGAAACTAAACTGATAATTTTAATTAAAAAAAAATCAATTAATTAGACGTGGTCGTGCCACTTAGACGACAAATTCCGTCGTTCACTTTATCATTTTCCATTTAAAAATCACATTAAAAAAAAAGTGAAGGTGATTTTTGAAAACAACTTTAAAAATCACATAAAAAGTTATATTTTAAAAATCACATAAAAAGTTATTTAAAAATCATATTTTCTTTAATGAACTAATTTATTTTATTCGTTACTTTGTTTGACCAATTTACCACTTATTTTTTAGGCTAAATTAGACATTTAGTCCCTTAACTTATTTATTAGTTTCATTTTGGTCCCTTAACTATTTTTTGTTTCATTTTGGTCTCTTAACTATACTTCCGTTAGTCGATTTGGTCCTTCACCGTTAATGTTAACCCCAAATATCTAAGATGGACCAACTTATAGGTGGTCCACCAAAGACCTCATTATTACTTTTAATTTTAACCATTTGATAATTTGACCAAAAACATATACCATTAGATATTGGAGGTCTATTGAATCTAACCATGTAGCATCAACAACTAATTTTATTACTTTCCATCTTCTTCCTCCTCTTCATCAATTCATCACCATATTCATACAAAAGCCCAGAAAATAAAAAATTTAAAACTTAAATTTATAAATTTTAATCGCAACAAAATTAGAAATTCCTTTTCTTCTTCTTCCCAACATCAAACCCATAAAACTCTTTTCCCCTCTTTCAACAACTCTGCCACTTTCAGTGAGAGAAATTGAAAAAACATAAAAATCCATCAAAAATTCCGTTCTTTAAGATAAAAGGATAAGGATAAGAACTAGGATGCACTTCTCAATTTTCCCATAGCCATAACCACAATTATCTTATTCTCCTTTCCAAAAAAAAAAAAAAAACACATAAAAATTCCCCAATTTTTTTTTCCAGTTTAAACATAGTATCTAATTTTATATTAATACAACTGAGAAGTGATAAAATCTCTATCAATGACAGTATTACAGAGATTTCAATCTCAATTTGACAATTCCTTGTTATGAGCTTTCCGATTTTGTTTCTATTTTCTGTACAATTTGGTGTTTTTGGGTCACTTATTATCCTATAATTGCCTTGCTCAGTTCATAATTATTTGAATTTTATGAAGTTATTGGGGGTGTTTGTATTTTCTTACTAAGGAAAAAACTTTTGAATCTGGATTTACGTTTGAAGTTTAAAGTTGATGGGTTTCCGTTTCTGGATTTCATGTACTAGTAGGAAGGAAGAAGAAGAAAAATAAAAATTGACTAACGGCGGATATTATATTGACTGACGGAAAGGACTAAGTTGATTGACGGACCATAATTAAGGGACCAAAACGAAACCATAAATAATTAAGGGACCAAAATGAAACCAATAAATAAGTTAAGGGACTAAATATCTAATTTAACCTATTTTTTAAGATGAAAGATCATATTGCGGAGAAACCC
Source organism: Trifolium repens (assembly GCA_030408175.1). NCBI lineage: Eukaryota > Viridiplantae > Streptophyta > Magnoliopsida > Fabales > Fabaceae > Trifolium > Trifolium repens. The sequence goes on from CP125847.1 coordinate 16,610,964, forward strand.
TCTATTAAGAATTTTAATATTGTTGCATCTATTACTCGATTCAAATCAAAACTGTTAGAAATTATTAGAAATACGTATGGGCCTAACTCATCCTCACAAAACCGGCTTGTAAGGTGAGGACTGCCACTTGCTTATAAACACTTGTCAAGACCATCTCATATCCGATGTGGAACTTTTTAACACACTCTCCCCACGTCCAGAACTGAACAAGCTGGAACGTGGATCGAACAATAATGGGTGGCCCAAATAACGGGTAGTCCAATGGAAGTGGATCGAGAGGCTCTGATATCATGTCAAATAAGTATGGGTCTAACTCATCCTCACAAAACCGGCTTGTAAGGTGAGGACTACCACTTGTTTATAAACACTTGTCAAGGCCATCTCATATCCGATGTGAGACTTTTTAACATTTTCATAAACACTCGAGTATAATAAATTCAACAACAACAAATAAGAGTAGTTTGTCATTTAACGATAATTGAGATCCCCGTGAAAATCAAATCAAATTTAAATAATTATGAAAATCATTTTTCTTTTTGACGAAAAAAATATCAAATCTTGTAATTGTATAATTGGATACACAAATAGTAAAGTTAAATCAATTGAAATGGTAAAAAGTGATCGAGTACAAGGTAGATACAAAAATTTATGAAAATAACTTATTTGTCAGAGAAATGATGCCGATCAATACCTAATTGGTGGTGGATATCGGAGCAATGTCGGACGAAGAAGGAGATGATTAAGGAGAACTGATCGTCGGCAGCCGCAGAGTCACTATGTTCTCTAGGTATGGGAAGGTAAGTTGGTATAAGTGAGAAACTAGGGTTGAGACTAAGATGATACGTTTTATAGAAAAATATAACTGATGTTAGGTTGAAGTTAGAGTTTCAAAATGGATAAAGTATAATTGGCCCAAATAGTATGATATAAATTATTTGTTGGGCTTATAAAATTTAAGTCTAAAATTATTTGAAAATTACTTTTGCCACCCTATGTTTTCTGGGGCGCCTCCTACGAAATGACCAAAATGCTCATGTCTGTTATATACTAGTCTTATACCCGTGCCTTGCACGGTTTTAATTCTTTTAAAAAAGAAAAAAAGTTTAAGAATAACCACATATCCAAAACATAGTCCCTTGTTTTTATTAAAACAAAATACAAACCTTAAGATCAAATTCTGACAACACAAAGTTGCTGGAGTTAAGTTGTTAATAAAATAGACCCATAATAGAGTTACAATAATCCATATAAGTAGTTGATACATTATAATTCTTAAAGCTAGGATTAATATATTATCTAATGTTTGGGACAATCCTCCTCCCATTTCAGATGCTTTGAGGACGAAAATAACCTACAATTGAAAATGTTTAAATTTACATTAGATATTGATCTATGTATTAATAAATAATAGTCCATGGGTAAGTAACTAATATTAAGTTTAACAAAAAGACTTTTACCATCTTCAGTGTTCCAGCAAAGATGGCTGATATTCTAAGATAGCTGCATAGAATGAATGGTTATAACATATCATCAATAGATAATGAAATCAGAAAGAAAAAATAATGTAAATGAAGGTTAAAAATTCAATAGTTGATAAAAACCTTAGATTCCACAAGTTCCACTAAAGTCTATTCAGTTGAGTATGAATGAACATAGCTGGACCTAAAGGTGGGATTCCATTTAACCTTGGCCACCATTTTAAGCCCCAATATATCATCCAGTATTAATGGATAAAATCTTGCATGACATTGTTCCTCCTGCAAATTAAAATTGGTAACGTATATAGTTCAGTTAGTTGCAGCTAAGATTGTATTTAACAAAATTGTGATAACCAAAAATATAACATACCACAAGCAGACTTTTTTTCAATTCAAAAGCAGATATTCCAAAGAAATGTGCAGAGGGAATCAGAGAACACAAAAACAGATCTTTGCTCCTGGTGTGTGACCTCAATATCTAGTTTATACCTAGGAATTTCAATGTAAAAACCTTCAAAACATATTTGAAAATAAATATTAAAAAATTGGAATATAAAATTTTCTCTAAAAAAACCTCGGAGTAACAATTGAATTAACATGACCATTTCCACATTTGAGAACACCCTCAGATACAAAAATATTTTTGCTACACCAAGCACAACCCTCGTAGGTCCATCCATCACGTGAAACAATAATTTGTTGGGTAGTTCCGATTGTGATGCATTCAAATTCCTACAAAGCAGTACAAAACAGTTTGAATTGGTAAACAAATCAAAAAGTCATATATTAAGAGCAAAATTTTCCAAACACTTTAAATTTAAATGTCAAGTTTAAAACCTCAGTCAATTGGTTTATCTGTTGAAGTTTGCGGATTTTACCATCAAGGCCAAGATTTTCTTGATCATTACCAACCAATATAGGATTATCAATATTACCAATACGAATAGTAATAATTGACCGACAAGGATCAGGCATACTTTGTCCATAAAAAACAAAAACGTCAATGAACAGATATGAATAAAAGTAATATTAACGGACACATAGTTAGCATTAAAAAATCAAATTAAAATTAAAAATACCTCTGCTTGAAATCAATAATTTCAGTAATGGACTGATCAGTAAAAACCTGTGTACCATAATCTCCGTTTCCTATGGAAATGAGTGAGTATTCTGCATAGAATACAATTGAATGAAAACTAAATACAATACTGTAAATTTGATGAGATTTATTTTTGTCAATTAAATTAAATTTACCATAAGCCTCATGGATGACAACATTCCTTAGAATGACAGTGGTTGGCTCCACTCCCACATCATGCCTAACACCATCCAGAAATGTTGTTGCATGACTCCCCCACAAGAGACAATCAAGCAAGACTTGGCTAAATGATTTCAAGAATTTCTAATATAAATAAATCCCTAAATTGATTTTAAGAGAGAAAGATAGTTGTGAGCTCAAAATTAAAGTACATACTTAATATCTCTCAGCACAAACATAACCAAGGGCAGCTTTGAATCAATTCTTTGATGAAATGTTACTTCATGAACAACGCCAACAATATCTAAAATCAAAATGCAATAAAAAAAATAAACCTCACTTGAAATACTAAAAGATACATGATAGCCAACCCTTATGTACAGAAGAATACCATGAATATCATCAGAATGCCAATTTCGTCCAAGTATTTCCGCGAAATCTTTGAGAAAAAAACGTTTCTCAAGTATTGGAGGTAAAGAGCCATAAGAGATAAAAGTGCCATCAAACCAAATTAACTTCAGTCGATTCTGGCATGCTCTAGATAGAAGATCATTTTCTTCCACTTTGAAATTGTTCAGAATAATAGTTTGGTATTCAACCAATTTAGAACTGAACGAACGAACATATCTAGCAGGGACCACAATTTGAATCCTATCACACTAAGAACAAAAGAATCAATGGTCAAATTTTAAACATGCGGAAAAACCACTAATACTAAGTAAATGAAAATGGATACACAAATAATTGAATGCTTACATTCGAGTCCATTAAAACCATCTCAATATGCTTATGTTTGAGATAATCTTTGGCATACCAAAGATTGACGATCCTCACAGGCAATTTCCAAACTTCTCTGCCAACTTTTATATCTCTTATTTCATCAAATGGTCTAGTTAAAATAGATTGCATCTGAAATTTATGAAAACCAGTTACAACCAACAACTATTCAATAATTTTTTACACTCTCAAGGTTAATAAGTATACATTTTAACTACAATAACAGATCCGGGTATGATCTTTTTACACCAAATTTACGCAGGATATACAAAATCAATATGCAGCAATATCTGTTCTTCAAAATATCATACTTACTTCCAATGTCTGTATCAAATGCTGCTTTAAAGAAGTTGGCCAACCTTGGTTGTTTCTTTCAACAATCTCCTTTTCTTCGCCAATATCTTCCATTCAATGGCTCAAAGGTTAGGAAGTTTTTTATAAATTAATTCAAAGAAAAAAGTGTAAAAGGAAAAAGGAAATTTATTGAAACCTTGAATCTAATAGAAGGCGACGGATTTCAGAATACAAAGAGGGGGTTTCTTAAATATTTGGTTTCCACCACTTGGCTATGTGTGCTTGAAACAGGGATGACTCATTTATGTGGGTCACGTGCCATAAACTTGTCCACCAAGATTGCATTAACATTATATTCTCTTTTGCCACAAAAGTGACTCAAAATCAATATATGTATTTTTTTCAAAAATTGAACGATATATATTGATTTTTGTAGACTAAATTTTGTTATATTTCGCAACAAATAGAGTATGCGGGGTAAATTTATCCAAAGAAAGACTAAACATCTAATTTTAAAATATAAGTAAATTGTAAACTTCAACTAAACTACAAACCTATCCTTGAACTGATGAGCCTCGGGAATGTCTGGATTAACGAAAATCCTAGTAGTGTTGATAACATTTTGAATAGATGCTTGGTCTACAAACAAAAAATAAAATTAATAATCATAAACATAAATTAGCACATAACAAATAACTCAAAGTTTCCAAATGATATTACCTCTAAATATTTTAACTTTCGCAAACTGAATAACAACAACAGGAAGTCCTTCTCCAGCTTTGCCCATTTTCTTATTAAGCTCACCAACATAGTCACCGAACAGAGCGCAATCACATTTCCCACTATGCAAAGCCACAAAATTATAGAACAAAAACAAACTTTCAGAAACTAAAGGGCAATAAATAGCATATTAAATTAAACACTACATAACAGCAGCAAGATGCATCACAAAAAATAATTAGATCAGTTACCTAGCATCAGTCAGCTCAATCACAACCATTTTGGTTATTTTCCCGTACCGAACATATTCCCTCTTAGGAGAGATTCCAGTCATTAGGCCAATCACATCTGCAAAAGGATATTTTTTAGAGCTCACAGGGAATGAAAAACAAAATAAGTGCAAAAGTACAATGCAAACACCAATATAACAGGGACTATAACACTAACCAACTAAAAATTCATAATGCTTGAGTTTGGGTGGATACATGTGAAAATTACACATACAACACGTGAGTTTGGGTGATTTACCACGTAGGATAACGATCAACGACAACTTGCATCCTTGCAACTACCCATATCAAGTTCTTTTTGCACATTTCAGGCGTAGAACCAAAGCCATCGCCAAGAAGTCCCACAATCTTAACATGATTAAGTGCAGTTTCCTATTGTCAAAAAATAATTGAGATATATCATCTTGTATTAAAATATTATGAGGCAGCCACTATTAGTATATGAATCTTAATTAAGCACGACAAGTAAATATACGACCCTAACCAACTTTTTATCTACTAAGATTATCAATAAAGATTCAGTTGTATACCAGCAAATGATTCATTATCGTGTCTATAGACGCCGTTTGATCAGCACCAATTTCATACGACCTAATAGAAAAGTTTTCACTAAACACAAGACCATCCTGAACAATTTTGCCTATACCAAAGGGGTCAATAAGCATGTCAGACCGCCTTGGCTTCCAATCAAGCATCATCCACTGCTTTTCTGCTGCCAAGAAAATTGTTGTAATAGCAGCAAGAAGCATGCTCCAGTCAGGTAACTGGTTGATAAAAGTCCTTGAGGACTGTGACGAAGGCAAAACATCCTCATGCTTAAATTTTTCTACAGATGTAGAAACCTTGGTTCCATTAATCTTCGGAGGGGCATGGGCATTTGCCTTTACTTGCAAACCACCAGAAGACGCGTGTTTAGATTTAAGCTCACCAAGGTTCGTATTCCCACTACCAAGTTTGTTGCCACCAGAGTCTGGCAAGGATGAAGTAACTGGAAAAAATGAAGTAGCACCAGTGGCCACCATAATGAGTTTCTATTTTCTACAGCAGCTGCATGTTAAATTGAACCAGGTTAAAAACAATACATCTTTCTCACCTTCCATGATGACAAACTATAAATGAAAACGGAGAATCCTATTAAAAATGAATCAACAGGAAACATAATTATATTTCACCCTAATACTCCCTCCAGTGAGAAAGCAGGTACCTTCCACAACTTTAGAACACGGACTTGGATTCGAACGGTTTCTTTGTCGGGAAGAATTTCAGCAATACTATCGAATTCCTTGAATACTTTAGCCATCACTTAACTATTAAGCTATTTTAAACTATTCAGTACAGGAGAAGGATGGTCAGTGTCGCTTGGAATACAAATTAACCACCAGACTCCATCTATTTATAGGCGATCAATTACCGTAAAATACAGTTCAGGGTTTGAAATTCAAATTCAAATTCAGAATCGATTTCGTTGGAGGGAATTTTAATCTACAAACCCTAACCCTACTAAAGGATAGAAAGTGGCGATAGAGCCTGCAAGAAGAAAACAGCAAAAAATACTAACCTGGATAAGGAGTCCCATGGATAACACCTAAACAGAACATACCTACTGACAAGTTGCAGAAGCCAGCAGGCACACGCTCGGCTGACAACATCGCAGAACCCTAAATCGCTTTTAGCCGAAATTGAAAATCACCAAAGAAGGGAAAAGGCTCGACCCACCAGTTTTTGCAACCTACAGTGGCAATTTTAGGAACTCTGTTGTCAAGATTATAGATGTCATGGACACCGTCCGAGCCTTAAAGCACGAATGTGTAAAAAATGGTGGCTTTTCCCACACATCAGAAATAACCCACCCTAGAGGCACCTTATGTTCCGTTACTTAAGTAACATATGTACATTTGACAAAAAAAGAAAAGAAAAATAAATTTGTAACATAATGCAACTTATAACAACATTATAAACTTAAAGCAAGATTGAAACATTCTAAAATGAAAAAACTATTCATTCAATTAATATTACATTACATTTCAAAGAAAATTACATTTAATTATTATTACATTTCAAAGAAAATTAAATTAAATAAAAGTCTATTTTATTAGATTGATCATAGCGATCAATCTTCTTGGGGGTGGGGAAAGCCCAAATCACAAGGACCACCATAACCACCACCCCTTCCTCCTTAGGAGAAGAAACAAAACAGATATGACTCATTCCGATTAATCATAATGATCTTAAGAGGGCTCAAAAAGTTCCTCATCGATTAACATAATGACCTCAATCGCCATCACCAAATAACGGGCTTAAGATCATTATGATTAATCGGCGGCGGACATTGAGACCGTTTATGTCTAACACTAACAAAAACTACAAAAGGAATAAACTAAAAAGAAACAAAAACTAGAGAAAATATGGAAGATGGGAGAATGAGATGAATGGAAAAATGAAAGGAATGGTTACCATTTATAAAATTTCTGCGTGAATTCTATTGGTTGGAAGATATAACAGCTCCACCCTCATTGGCCACCGTCCTTGACCATTGACTGTTACCAAAATTCTGAACATCATCCATCAGTGACTTAAGTCACAGACGACCATTCAACAGTCGCATGCCTTACTGGCCAATCAAACGCCTTCACCCTCTTTGACAATTGACTGTTGCAAAGAGCATAAACCAATGTCCATCCGTGACGTAAGGCACATATAGAAGGCGTAGGGTGTCCGTATCATAAGTAACAGATGTGTCTGTGGACAAAAGTTTTGTGGTCAGAAATGCACCACCACTTGGATAAATAGGAGGTGGGGTGAGTGTTTCCATTCACTCTCCTTCAATCATTCATTCACAGTTAAAAAAAATGGAAAATTTAGAATTTCAACCAAACACACACCTAATTTTTTTAGGATCCACGTCGATATTACTCTCGAAGACTTAGAAACGACGGCGACGTGAGAACAATGTTCTCTATTTTTTCTCAGTACATGACGAATGGACCGATCGAGCTCGACGCTAAGTTGGTTAGATCTGTTCAAGCTATATGTTCAAACTTGATCCATCCGAGAACCTTCGATGAAATCGCGGCGTGCATGGTCGAACCCGGAGAGGACAAAGTCGAAGAAATAAATTCATCGGAACCTTTTTTTTTGTTAAATTTATATTTTTAATTTACTATCTCCATTCTTAATGTAATATATTTCGTTGTTTTTATCAAATATTTAGTTATCGCAACCGTCTATTTTTTTATTTTGGTATGGTGTCGTCCGCTACTTAAGTAGCGAACCAATATGTCACAGGAACGAAAAATAAAGAGACAAGAACAGTGGAAGATACATAAATTCAAAAAAAATATTATTCGCACAAAAATTAAATCGATTTAAAAAAGTCATCTAAATCATCTAGCTCCTTACACTTGTGTTTTCACTTTAAAGAGCCATTAAATAATTCAGACCAGACACAAAAATTACATAAAAATAAATATAATAACCGATATGTTGATGATGTTTCATCGGCAAACTTATAAAATTTTTTTAACATCCATTGTGGCAGCTTCTACCACTTGCTCAGCACCAGATAAATGCAGACATCAAGGTGGTCTGATCCAAAAAGTTTGGCGGGATGTGAAAGTCTCATTTGTGCTTGAGAAAGTCTCATTGTGCTCGTAAGAGACCACTTTTACCTTGTACAAGTGTGTCAACACAGCAGGACCCCACACATAATTTGCCACCAAATCCAAGTCCTCAAAGTACCTCGGGTAAAAAAGGTGGATGCTACTCTTTCTCGTGTCGGAAAAAATAGTATAGCCGACTAGTAAGAGTAAATAAACTCTGACGGCATAGTTCTGGTGCCTCTCAGCCTCGACCTAATTCCACAACGTAATGAGCAACTCGCTTCAAATGGTGCTTGGAAAGCCTCTTCAAATATGTAGTTCTGGCATGGGCATCTTTGGTCTTAGTGACCTCGTCGTCGGCATCCTCTGGGTCTGATCCAAGAAGCTACACCATCAACGCAGCACCCTCAACTCTGGTGAGAGGATGGTGGTCCAGCAGTCGGCCCTCGTTTTGGAGATGCAGCAGACATGACACGTAATCAAGTGTTAGTATAATCTTCCCCGTCGGCATGTGGAAGTTTGAGGTCTCCTCGTGCCACCTCTCCACAAAGGTACCGATGAGGCAGTGATCCAAAAACTGGTGACCGGTCTTGGCGAGGTCCGCCAAGTCAGTCACCGCCATTTTTGTCAGAAACCATCCTTCCATGGGTACATCTACATCAAACTGCCACAACTTCCTCATGTGGCTGACAAGGGTAAGTGGTTCACGATGCTGCAAAGACAAAAGCATACAAAAAATAAATAAATTAAATACAATTACATAAAGAATCAAGCAATAATTTTTTTTGTCACAATCGTAAAAATTAAAATAGAAACTTGTGTAGTCTTCGTATACATATCTGGCCATATGGCCTCCATCGAGCAGAACCCCCCGCCTCTTCCAAGGCTCTTGTTCTTTCCGGTCGTACAGACGCAGTGTCACCCTTTCCTCTAGGAAGCCCTTCTTTAGGAGGTTGTTGTTCCATTTCTGTTGACATAAAACAAAAAACAAAAGAATTCAGAAAGAGAACAAGAAATATATCATAAACAACCAAGCATCAGAGTAATCCGCTACTTAAGCATCAGAGAAATATATCAGAAACAACCAGTGACAGATGATTTTAAAGTGTCTGTCACTTAAGTTTTAGATGAAGATCTTTTTGGTAGGGTGTCTCTGAAGGGGGTAAAATCTGAGGCGTTAGGGAATCTGAAATAATTTTTCATCCGCTAAATAGCTGACATGGGTATTTCTGTAATTTTGTGGGCACGCGGAAAAAGGGGTAGGGTGACAAATGTAAATTTCTTTTACAATTCGTAATGCCCAATTTGGTCCAGCCCATTAAACAGCAACGTTAATGTTTCTCAGTTTCGTAATCAGTGCAGAGGAAATGGTTATGGCTAACATTGTTGTTGGAGTAACTTCTCTTCCTCTCCCTTCATTAACCTTAACATACTCAAACACTTTCACTCTTAACTCCAAAATTAAGACCCAAAATCATAAACTTTATCTAAATTTCTCCCAAACAAATCACAAAACAACCTCATTTTCATCTTCCTTATCATCATCATCATCAATTAGAAACAAAAGTAGTAGTTGTTCTGTGTTGGCTTGTCTTCCTCCTGCTTCTGAACCCTCGTCTTCATCTTCCAGTTCACCTTCAACTAAGCTATATATCAGTGGTTAGTTACTTTGACCCTTTTTACCCTTTTGGTTTTTTCTCATTTAATTAATCTAGAATTTAGTTGTAATTGATAAAGATTTAAACTTTTTGTCTTTTTCTTTTATGGGTCTTGCCCCATTTGGTTGCTGGTTTTGAAGTTTTGATCAATATCAACAAATTTTTTTTTTTTATAAAAATGGGAAATTTTGTTGGGGTATCTTCATTAGTTGTATGTTTGGATTGGGTGGCATAGGTTAGAATAGACTAGTTAGATTTTAGAAAGTGAATGTTATGTATGAAGCACAGACACCATACACAACACGAATACCCAACAATGACACGAAGACATCTGTCATAATTTGAGAAAATCAAAGTTATTGAATGTAACTAACGTGTTGCTATCATGTCGGTGGACACGCTTCAATGTTATGAAATGTCACTGGGCTGAAAATGAGTCGAACTCGTTTGAGCTCGACTCACTCGATAAGAATTAGTTCAGTTCGATTTTAGCTCGAAAATCAACTCAAGAGTTTGACACAATTTTTTTTCTAGATCGAACTCAACTCCATTTGAGTTCACGAACAACTCAGTTCGACTTGTTAGATCAAACCACGTAACTAAAAAGTATTGAATTTTTTAATTTTTTGATTAATATCAACAAGTTTTTGATAAAAATGGGAAATTTTGTTGGGGTATTTTCATTAGTTGTATGTTTGGATTGGGCAGTAATGAGTGAAATGAAATTGAACAGACCAGTTAGAATTTACACATGAAGCACAAGCACCAGACACAACACTAATACTGACATTGGCACTGGCATTGGCACGTAGACACTCGTCATAAATTGAGAATTCAAAGTTATTGAATGTAACTACATGTGCTGCTGTCATGTCGGTAGACACGGGTTCAATATGAAATGAGGGTGCTAGTACAGAGATGTTATTTCATTTTATTACACTCCACCATGTTCAACCAATCCAAACATACCAGATGAGAACTAATTTGATTGTGGAGGTTCCTTTTTCTTTTATCATTGAAAGAGATGATTTCACAAACTAGTAATTTAACATTAGAAACATTCAGAATTTTCTTCGGCGATTGAAATGGTGATGTCCTGTTTGCATGGTAGCTCAGAGATTACAAGAAAAACGATAGTGTGTTGGCCTTGATTTGTAGAACAGAAGTGAAAAACTAGTATTTTGGCTTTGGACTATAGTGAATTGAATTTGTAGGATCAGAACTTGTTTTGGATTTCTTTGATATTTGACTATTTATATACATATTTTTAGACATTACCTTCACACATTATTTCATGTTTCATTAAGGGCTATCATTTCGTACAACCGAAGAGAGCTTGCGAAATGCATTTAAAAATTTCGGTCAACTTGTTGAAGGTAATACCAGAAAATTTTGATTTGTTAAATTTTAAAGCTTATTATCCATCATTCATTTGCTAGTTTTAATCATTTCTAAAGTATTCATTTAACTATGAACAGTTAATCTTGTGATGGATAAAGTTGCAAATAGACCAAGAGGGTTTGCATTCCTTCGTTATGAAACCGAAGAGGAATCGAAGAAAGCTATTGAAGGAATGCATGGAAAGGTATGATTTTGATGTTTCTTCTGTTAGAATTGTACAGCTTTAACTCACTGTATTTATTCCTTGACCAAATTTTATAATGACCATCTCGGTTTTTCTTACAAACAAGAGTATATTATCAGCATGGACATGGTTTTAACTTATAAGCCATGGTTATCAGTAACTTACAATACATGAGTCATATCTTAATTCGATACAAAGCTGAACTCCATCGACACAAATTATAGTTTGTATCTATTTTGAATATGAATCTCATTTTGAATGCTGGTTCATTATAATGTTGAATCTTGATTCATTCTAATAAATCACCATTCACCACTTAAATTTTGTCTACTTTGTATAATGAACCACTTGTGATTTGATTTAAGACTTGAAAATTAAATTATTTCGAGGTTCATATACGACATGCCAGCTTATAATTTTGCTATATCACCTATTTTTGCTTAAAAATGTCATTTTTATTAGCAATGTATCATACTATTCAAAAAATAGGTTGTTCTTATTAATGATTCGAATCTCGATTTGATAACTATGTTTTAAGCTCTGTATGACAAGATTGGAAACACTTTTGCAGTTCTTGGATGGTAGGGTCATATTTGTGGAAGTTGCTAAACCGAGATCAGAGCTACGGCAGAAATTGAAGCAAAACACTTTGTAGTAAAAATTAAGTTGCAGATTACATTAAATGTTCATGTTGGTGTTCAAATTGCAGAAAAAATCACAGTAGAATTGGTCTAACTTTTGTGACTTTGACACTATAATATGGAACCCCTTCAAATACTGAAACATGGTTGCTAAGTCATAAGTCAGTAACTGAACAGTCAACAACCTCGTGGCTGCCGTCCGATCTTCGACCAAAATTGGACAGTTTATATTTTAGTATTGAAATTTTGTATTATACAAAAATATTAATTAATTAAAAATTGTCTTCAAATTTAAATTTGAACGATCCGATCAAGTTTGATGTGCTGACTGTATGCATTTAGTGACTGCATCTAATCCAAATTGATATAGTGCATACATTTGTTAAACTTCCATGTCATAGCTAATATATTTTGAGTCACATATATGACAATTGGTTTTGGCTAAGTACTTATATATTATTAAAAATTACGAGAATTTGATATTTTAAAAGTAATTATCGATAGAAATTTAACATCTTATATGCTAATATTTATCTTTATATTTTAGTAATAAAATATGGTCAAAATAGATTATATAAATTGTGCATAGGGCCAAATAGTGACACTTTGGAAGTATATTGGATTAGGATTTTTATACTATTCAAAGATTGGAAGTAAGTTGAAACGGTACATATTTTATAACTGTGACGCTTTGAACTGTCTGATCTAGATTAACGGAACAGATTATTTAATTGTGTATTTAACCTGAGCTGTCCAATCTAAATTAACGGAGCATATTATTTAACTGTGTATTTAAACTGAACTGTCCAATCTAAATTAACAGAATAGATTATTTAACTGTATATTTAACAGAATAGATTATTTAAACGACTATGTTTGATTACTGGTGGAAACTGAAAATCTCACAATGAATTCTGATCCGATTTCTTAGATGCTGCATACGACGGTAGGGTCGTATTGGTGATAACAAGATACGTACCAATATCCAAATCTACAAGTTTGATATGTCTGCCATATCTTTAGATTTCTAGAGCCAATTATGACAAAAATAAATGCTTGATATTTAGTTAGTGACAGTGTGTGCTTGTCCATATGCTTCTTTTATGCACCTTAATCATTAATCCAATCATGCAACTCTAAAACCATAAAACATGCCAAAAATGTAAAAATGCAAAAAAATAAAAGTTGTAAGTTGATCCATGATCCAATCCCCCACAATTATAATCGGAAGTGGACTGAAACCACTTGATGTCAGAACTAACCCTTGAACCAGATTAAGCAGTTCAGTGGACTGATACTGGTGGTGAAAACCAGAATAAAATAAAAAAGACATGTAACAAAAGATTTGCTGGTATGTGTACCTATTTGGTTGAACTGTAAAATGATACAGCAGAAGAATTATTAGACATCAAGAAGATATTACAAAATATCATATAAAGAAGCATTGCAAAAAGAATCGAAACTCAGATACTTAACAATTAGACAAAAATTAGATCACAGCTACCTAAATCAGTTCCTTATTCTCAGAAGTTTCTTTAGATAAACAAAATGAACATTGTAAAATGGAATAGAAAAGCTATGAACACACACGAGCTCTTTGTCCTTCTCTTTCTTCCAATCCAACAATTAAAGAATTTTCATCTCTTTCAGCTAAACATCTTTTATATGGTACAAACCCTCTTCCAGATTTCTTAATTACTACACCTTCTTGATGATGTTGTTTTTGACTTTGAGAATCATCGGTATCCGATGATGAGTTGTTCTTGCTTTGATTTTCCATATCACATACTGATTCAGTATTTGAACCAGTGCAAGAACTTTCTTCCTCTCTTGTTCTTATCTTCAAAGAGGGTCTAAGAGGTACAGGATTTATAATCTCATGATTGCATGGTTTGAGGTTGAATGATGGAAGGCCTTGGTACAAACTCCACAATGGTAAAGATGCTGCTGCGCAATCGCCGATGTATAGATTCTCCTTCGGTTGTTCAGTGCTTCTTACTTGAACTCCATCAGGTGTTATATGCAAATTACCACTACATGTGCTTAGTGATAATTGTGTATCTAGCTGCTCTGATACCTCTTCTTGGCCAATCTTTTCGTTCTCGACGATTTCATCAGATTTGATAGCTATTGGCTTAAAGTTTTCATCATCATCATCATCATCATCATCATCATCATCATCATCATTTATTGACTTCTCAGTACCTACCATTGAGACTGTTCTGCCGAACAGCTTAATACAAGTGACGTGTGGCGTATTTGCAGCATCTTCTTTGAAACATTGAGTTTCCTCCGAAGAAATCATCTCGGACTTCTGTGGTAACACAAGAAAATTTTTAAATCAGTATTGTTTGGTTAAATAACTTAATCAAACATTTATAGCATAAATGTTTACCATATAAATGCTATTCTACTATAAGAAAATTAAGAATAAAGTCAAACTAATTCATAAGCTCTATCAAATGGTCTCGCAAATGCTTATGCGAGTAAAGAAGCTATTTTAAACAATCCCAAAAAGCTTAATTATTAAGAACAAGAGAGTTATATGAGCCACAAAAGCTAAATCATAGAATATCATGAAGGTTATCATACCAAGCACATAAGTGGTTTTGAGTCGGTTGATAAAGGAACCAAAGCTGGAGGAGACCCTTTCTCTTCCTCCTCGGACGGTTTGGATGTTTGGCTATCATTTTCTTTCTCAACAGGTGACAAGCTGACCGGGTGAATCTCGGTGGTGCAAGAATTTGGAGAAAGACATCTATTAGTCTGCTCAGAAAATGCTGCTGAGCCGAATGCTTCAGAACCATGTGCAGATAGTACGGAGGTTGGAGATTGGGTGTCGTTTTCTGCAACTGACAGGTTAATGGATGGAGATGTCTCTGAATCATTCGGAGCCGACTGTCCTTTGAAAGAGTCGATGGATTTCCGAGGGTATGGATGAAGGGGTTTCCTTTTCGGCCGGGGAGGAGGTATGTCAATTGGCTGAATAGAGCTTTCAGCACTGCCATCAGGTTCCCTCACAACCTGAAACCAAGTAGATATTAAGATACACGGAATGTTGAAATGGAATAATATATCTTCGCTTTATTATGTTTCAAAAATGCGACCTTCCTTTAAAGGACATGCTTAGATTGACTTATTTAAGCTTATCTATTGACATAAGCAACCTGTTTGGAAGAGCTTAAGAAATAGTTTATGAATGTCAATAAGCTGTTTTCAGCTTATTTCATAAGCAAATTCATGATAGCTTAGCCTATATAATAAGCACTTAAGCTATAAGCGCTTAATTTTTTTTATCCAAACAGGGTCACAGTCCAATAAAAATCCAATTCTTTGTTCATAACCTTCATTTTACAAGCAAAAATTATCCACAAATAAAAAATATTAACCTTAGAGAAAAACTTTTGAGCATGGCTTCGAATCTGAACTGCAGTTTTGGATCCTATATGTTCTGCATGAAGATTAAGAGGACTTTATATCCAACTTGAAGAAAAGAAAAGTAATTTATTTTAAGTTAATAAAACCAATTTAGTACATAAATTTTACCTTCAATTTGACGCCAGCCTCGACCATACAATTTCAAAGCCTCGAGAAACTTCTGATGCTCTTCATCAGTCCATTTCTCCCTTTGTTTAGTGATGGTATACGGTTTCCTCACCTGTTGAAAATTGAAATAAGTTATCGGACAAAGTAAAATTGGAACGATAGGATAGTTCTTTAGCAGGACTGGAAAACAATAAATTATGCCAAACGCGTAGCGCAGAAAACAACTTCTTCAAATTCCGTTATGCAATCGTACAATTATAGCTGTTATTTGACAACACTTTGTATTAAATGGTGTATCACGGATCAATAGCAATTTGTTCAAATTTCGCTATGCTATAGTGCTATAGCACCACTAGTTAACAACATGAAAACTATATTTCAATATGGATTGTGGAAAGTAAAACAACCTTGGGAGTAAGGTTGTTTGCAACAGAAGGTATATCCTGCGACTTCGCCACATTCTCAGATTGTGGTCCACCTTTAGAATTGCACTTACTAAATGCGCCATTGAAAGTGGACTTTGTGCCGTCAACTTGATCCTACATTCAAAATTAGCTAATGAATTGAAAAACCGTTCAACAACGAAAAAATTGAAAACAAAAGATAAAGACAAGGGATTGGGACTAATTTCATAATGAAAGAAATTGATGCTCACTAGAATATGTTTGGTTTAAAGAAATTGATGAATTCATATTGAAAGTTGAAACCCTCTTTTACTAAGAAAAGAGGAGAAAAGTCTCCGGAAGAGTGGAGGATTGAATGTAAGATGGATGAAACCTGCTTCATACCAAGCAGCAGCATGTTAAAGAGACCTAAACTTAGTCGCCGTGTTCAAATCTCACATACTAACTCATGCAAATACACTCACAAAAAACCAAATATTCAGTGATATTTCAGTAAGAACACTATGTCAAATAATGTTATACATGAAAATGATCAACCGAAACGTGTACACACCTATAAGGTTCAATGTATAACATAATCTTCTATGTAACTTAACTCCTAAGTTCTAGGGGACAAACAAGGAATCAAATGAAATACTAATTTTTTTATAAATTAACCAGCTAAGCACTTCACAAAACCAGAATGATTCAGCAAATTTCAACTTCTTACCAATGTTTCAAAAACCGAACCAGATGATTCAACCAGTTGAACCATGAACATCTAGTTCGGTTTTTGAAACATTGGTTATTATAGCTTAGATGCTGATCAAGTTATGATTAATTTTCAGAAACTAACTATTGAATACAATCAACAAAAAAATCCAATCCACACACACACACACACAACACATAGCTTCTAAAATTCATGTCAAAAAGAACAAACTGAAATTAATACTCTTAACGCTCATGTGTTTCTTCACAAAAAACAAAACAATATAAGAATCAAACTTTGTTTTTTTTTTCTTCAGAAATTGCAAAAATAAGATTAAAAATAAAAACATCAAAGGGTATTCAAAATAGGCTCAAGTTTGAACTGTTCATTGTTATATACCTTATTCTCCATTGTAGCAAAATCAGAGCCAATCCAGAACACCCTAATCTTCACAGAGACAAACCTAACAATATCAGCTGCCACCAATCAAGCCAAACCAAAAGTAAATCATTTTGTACAAATTTCACAATCATTTCTACATAATAAATAGTAATAAACAGCTAAAAAAAATCTAAAAATAGAAACTAACAAAAAAAACTAAAAAAATCCCTCTTTCATCAATCAGATCAATCAGATTCTGAATGTTAAGAACTAAATCCAAACAAAAAATGTTTTTGAAACAAAAAAGAAAAATAGTTATACCTTGTCTTTTCAGCTGAGTCAACCGAATGGGGGAGTATCAATTTACAAGTAAAAAAGTGAACTTTCTCGGAAAAATGAGATTTTCCGAGAAAATGAAAGTGACCCAGATGAAGAATTTTGAGAGAAAGAGAGAAATGAGGTAAAGGAAGAAGGTTTGAGCAGAGAAGGGAGGAGAAAGAGAACAACACAGAAGAGAGATTATAAATTAAAAAAGAAAAAGAAAAATAATAAATAAAAAACAAAAAAACTACAGCCTGACACGTCAGCTTAAGTATTTTTTGAGAAAAAAAAAAAAAATGAAATAAATTTTCCATGGAGGGTTCGAGAAAACCTTTGAGATTTGTGGCTGAGAATGGTCTGAGACAAAGGACACGTGGCGCGTTATTGTGATGTCTTACTTTTAATTGGGGAAAATAAAAAAAAAATTAAATTTGTGAAAAATATTTGGGTGGTTCAGATTTTATTTGTGGAAGGGATTAGTGGAAAGAAGATAATTGCGAAGATATTTTTTTGTTGTTTTTTTTAGTGTCCCTTTTTGACTTATTTTCGTTTTTGTTTATTCTATTGTTTCAGTCGCAGTTATGGTACGTGAATCTCACTTGCCTACTTTGGGTTTTCAGGACATGTTCTAGATAATGGTTCGAGATAATGATAGTGATATTTAATTATATATATTAAATATTAATTAAAATATGGTTTAATCAAAATTGTTCAACCAATCTGGTTGTGGTAATTTGGAAACAGTTCATCATGTGTTCTTTTCTTGCTCTGCTTTTGCTCTCTTGTGGTGTATGGTAAAATCTTGGATTGGAATCTCCTAAGTTGATTCGAATTTGGTACCGGACCATTTTGTTCAGTTCACTTATTTGTCTGAGGGATTGCGTGCACGCCGCTCATTTTTGCAGCTTATATGGTTGTGTTGTATTGGATAATGTGGAATGAGCAGATATAATAAAGTTTTCAAAGCTAAAGAGACTACAATCCACCAAATGTTAGATAAAGTTAAACTTCACTTGCTTTGGTGGTTGAAAGTCTATGATGTAAATATTGGTTTAAACTCTCACATGTGGTGGTCGACCCCTCTTGTTTGCATGGGTATGGATTAATCTTGTTGTTTTTGGATTAGCTGTTTTTATATGGACTGTAAATTTTTGAGGTTCTTGCTGACACACCTTGTTACTAACCAACCATGATACTATTTTGGCTCAAGTCTTCTAAGCTAAATATTATGATGAAAAAGTTGTGTGGCACAATATCCTTGCTTCTCAGATCAATGCGTGGAGGTTGAGTGATGGAGCGAATGTAAATGTATGGAAGAAACCATGACAACATGACGAGGTTCATGCATATGTAACGATAAGGGCTGTTGAAGGTATAAGAGAAAAATATATTTTGTATTCAAGGTAATTATCATGACTTTACAATGATTGAGTATATATAACCACTCCAACAAGTTTGAGATTTAGTATCATTTGAAAAATGTTACTAAATCAAGAAAAATGTTACTAATTCAATTTAGTAACATTTTATCAAGTGTTACATAAAGCCTATGTTACTAAAAGGCTTTAGTATTATTTAAGAGTACTATTAGTAACACTCGATAAATGTTACTTATTATATCGTTTGTAACACTAGAATTTATCTTTAGTAACATTAAAAGTACTATTAGTTAACTAAAGGTACATAATGTGAGTATAAATGTGAATCGGTTATTAATTTGTTATATTATAAAATAGGAAATAATATCATAGGATTATGAGTGATGATGGTTATAGCATGATATCCTCTCCTGATATGTGCTTGTGACAGCTGTGCATGATTCAGTCAATAGAAGGGAGGGAAGACTTGAAAGTTTCCGACCTTATCGATCAAGCTCCAGGGACATGGAACTATGCCATAATCCAATAAATTTTTAACCTAAGAGATGATACTGAAATAGTGAAAATTCCACTCAACTTGTTGCAAGGTGAAGATGCTCCAATATAGAGATTTAGTAGGAATGAAGCTTATTCAGTAAGGTCAAACGTACAACCAGCTCATGGTAGTTATCATAGACAATACCCATCTCAAAGAGAAAGGTAATTGAAAAAAAACCTATGGCAATTGCGTGTACCAAAGAAATTGTTTAATTTATTTATTTTTGTGGCATGCATGCGAGGTTGCCTCCTTGTTCGAGGCCGATTGGTGCAAAAATTGGAACATGTAACAACAAATGCCCTTATTGTGAAGAATTTGGAAATAATTAATAATATGTTTTTTGGTGCACAAATGTACGCGATATATGGCTTGGAAACGAAAGAATGACAAATGTGAAAGGTTTTGCTGCTTTGATTTTTGAAATGCTTGACGCACTGGGGCTTATAGCTAATGGCCAATATCACTATGATTCTTTTGATATTATGGTGGAAACACAATCAAAAGTGCCGACACGATAAAATCCCCAACAATTTTGAAGTTACAGTATTAGGAGAGTTATAAAGTGTTTGTTTGCAGGTCATACAAGCCATTAAAATGCGATCTGTAAACAAAATAGAATTTGGTAGCATTGTTGCATTATGCCATAGTTTGCTAGTTGGGAGTGAGAACTATAAAGTCAAATATATTACAAGACAAGTTAATTAAGTATGTTATAAATTAAGTCTGACATCTAATTTTTATAGCTAATTTCTACAATTATAATTATGCCTTATATTAAAAACTTATTAATTATAAATAAAATCCATTAAATTTACTTGTATCAAACTGTATCAAAAACCTTGTGTCAAAACAAAAATATATGCAATGCGCTCATTGTGGAGTTATGAGAAATTTATGTAGGTCTTTATGGTCACAAACAATGTGGTTTGAAGTCCATAGAATTAATTGTGGATTCTTCTTTATTTCTTATTACGACTATTTGTGGATTTTAGTAGGCGTGACAATGATGCGGGGTGGAGACGGATTTTACCTTTCTCAAACTCATAAAATTATGATATCTCAAATCCGTCCCAATTTTTAATGGGATTGAAAAGTAAAACCTTAAACCCATATCCAATAGGGTTCGAGGATTCCCATTTTGCCCCACCTCCATATGAACTTGGGTTGAGTTTTGTACTTTTTTTATTAAAAAATGGGTAAAAGTCGAAAATTGTTTTATTTTGACAATATGATTTTAAAAAAACAATATAAATAGAAAAAACAACTTTTTTTACTACTTAAAAATAAAAACAAAAATATGAATATAATTTAAAATTTTGTTTAAGGGTTTGTAATTTAAGAGAGATAAAATATAATTAGATATAAACGAGCGAGTTCAAAATGGGTATCAATGTCCCATTATCCGCCCCACCCCAGTTTTTTAAAATTGGGGAAAACTCAAATATGAACCCTAACCCATTCAATTCAGCTTTATCCAGTCAAAATTGAAACAGGGCGAACAGATACCCTTCAATATGAGTTATATTGTCATGCTTAGATTCTAGAATGAGTATCAATGTGTGTTCACTAACAACTCCTGCTATATTGGGAAGTTAAGTTGGCTTTATGATTATCGTAGAACTAACATGTGTACATACTATTATGTAAATTTTTAATAGAAAATAATCAATTTTTTAAGAACAAAAAATAAAATTTTGACAGTTTAAGAAGTGGATTATTCTTTCTTGAATTAATCACCTTATTAAACCACTAAATTTTATTTTTTTTTGTTTTCACCACTAGTTGAATCTGGTTCGGGGG
Organism: Trifolium repens; assembly: GCA_030408175.1. Classification (NCBI taxonomy): domain Eukaryota; kingdom Viridiplantae; phylum Streptophyta; class Magnoliopsida; order Fabales; family Fabaceae; genus Trifolium; species Trifolium repens. The sequence continues at coordinate 16,632,324 of CP125847.1, forward strand.
TCAGTTCTGACATCAAGTGGTTCCAGCCCCTTCCCGATCGCAGTTAACCACTAAATTTATTCTAATAATAAAAACTATGAGTAAAATGTACAAGATCTTAGATTCAATCTTTATTAGCTATATTGTAAAGAAAAAATTATGCACTCGTTCAAGTAGCCCCAAAACTATTGGTCGTTTGGAATAACTTATTTATGAGTTTATGCAAATAAATAAAATTTTATGTATTATTATAAATTTGTCAAGTAGTTTATGTAAAAATAAATTATAAAAACACAGTTTTTGTTAGTTGAAACTTATAAATTAATTAACATAAAATCTTATTTATTTGCAGAAGCTGTTTTATAAAATAAGCTATTCCAAACATGTCCTATTTCCGCTTAAACAAAATCATTTTACTGTGTAACTCAAGAAAATAAAAGATATTTATGTGAAAAAATCAAGAACCACTAAAAATCTAAAATCAAGAGTAAAATAAAATAGATACAGCTGGTGAAGGCTGATTCGAACGTGATTACTTGTCGTGGTCCCTACCATACCCTCCTCTGCACTTTATCGCCACCTCAGCTTCCACTAATTAGTTTATTTATTTTTATTTTTAGTTTACCGTGAAAGCCAACCACTTATTGCAATATTGCATCTTATCTTCATTTTATCCTCTTCTTCCTTATGATATTTTATTATATTATACTCCCTCCGTCACATTTTAAATGACTTTTTTTTGACTTAGTGTACTATTCATTTGACCTGTTTTGACCTTATTTTTCTACTAATATATACATGCAAATATTAGCATATGAGATGTTGTTTGATTTGTCTCGACGAGTACTTTCAAAATATACCATTTTTATAATTTTTAATAATAAATAATTAGAGATATTAACGATTAAAGTTGTGCATTGGCAAACGTATCAGTGGTCAAACAGATCGTTTATTTTGGGACAGAAAAAGTATATGAGTAATATACTTATCATCTTTAAGATATTCCCCTCCAAGTCTTAATATAACTTTGCAGTACTGATCAATTTATCAATATATACAAAATTTGTATTCTCATTCGTATTCTGATCACTCTTTTTAAGTGCTTTTTGCGGCATTACAAAATGTCCCTTTTAACAAAGAAGTAAGTGTTGGATGTTTTTCATAAACAATATAAAATTCTTATTTGTTGTTGATGAATTGGTTGATGTTTTAATTATCGGATTCATCTGGCTTGCTCGCATTTGGATAGTGTGGAATGAAAAAAAATTCGGGTCTTTAAAAATTCGGCGACTTATGTACATCAGTTCCTAGACAAAGTCAAACTCTTCTCCTATCAATGGTTGCGTACAATAGATGTTACTTTAGCTACCAACTATTATCACTGGTGGTCGAGCCCTTGCTTTGTTTGGGCATCGACTAATTGTCATTTTACTTATGTTGCTTACTTGGACTTTCTTGTAAACTTTTGTAGTGCTCCTTGGTACGCCTTGTGTTGAGGGGTATATATATATATATATATATATATATATATATATATATATATATATATATATATATATATATATATATATATATATATATATATATAGTGGCGGTGCCAGGACCCTGGCTCAGGGGGTGCAAACTTTTGTTCAAAAATTTACACCGTACTTAAAAAATTACTCCTTCCAATCCTTTTTATAGAGACATTTCACCTTTCTAAATTCATTGAACAGTTAATGTATTTGGTCTATAACATAGACCAAATACATTAATTATTTAATGAATCTAGAAATGTGAAATGTCTCTTATAAAAAAGATCCGAGGGAGTACTTACAAACTACTCCCTTCATCCCATTTTATAAGACTCACTTTGACTAATGCACTATTCATATTTCTTGTTTTAACCATATTTTTTTAAAAGTATATAAGTGTAAACATTATCCTATAAGATTTTGTTTGATTTGTTTCGATGAATATTTTTAAAATATCAAATTTATATAATTTTTACTATTAGACAATTAAAGATATTCGTAATCAAAATTATACATTGGCATACATATAATGATCAATAAATTTTTATATTTTAGGACATAAATAGTATACAATTGTCCTTTGCGCAATTTCTATTTTTGAAATTGAAAATAATCAAGTCATTATAATGTTGTTGAACACAAGCAAGCCATTAGGAAGAAAATTTTGGAATACCGTAAATTTTATATAAACTAAATTATCGTTGTTAAATATTGGTGTATATTCACTATTATTAAAAATGCAAAGTAGAATATAATAGCACACAAGATGTGCTTGGTCAACACACAAGACTGATTTGATTGGTTAGCGAGAAATATTAATTGAGTGCATAGTGAGCTTTCAGTTCACAAATGGAAAAAAGATCGGTGCAAGACTTCAATTCCACGGGGTTCATCAATGCAAAAACATAATATACTTAGTGGAAATAATTTAATTTGAGGGGGTGCATGTGAACCGCCTGAGCCCAATGTGGCTCCGCCAGTGTGTATATATATATATTTCATATTTTAGCTTGTTCAAAAAAAAAGTTGGGTTTGAAATTACAGATAAATATTAATATTTTTAATTAATTATTAAATTTTTTACTTTAAAAATAATTATAACACGTTTAGATTTTAATTGTTATATCACATTATATGAATGCTTTACATATTATATTTAAAAAATAAATTAAGATTAAATTAAATTTTATTTAAATTTATGACTAAGTTTAATTATTTGATTAGATAAAAGAATAAAAAAACTGTAAGTAAACAAATATAAAAGAACAGTAAAATTGAATTAAAAAAGCATATCATATACTAGTAATACTACTATATATTTAATTTATTCCAATATATATATACCAATATGAATTTAGATGGTTGTTTTTTCAAACTCTTGCATGATTATTTAGGAATGTCGATTTATATCTTTATACTGGAATTTTTATGTAGACTGCTCTATTTTTTATTTTTTTTTACCACATGTAGACTGCTCTATTTAAACTCCCACACACTACTACAAAATATACATTTGGTTTAGGCTTTTTACATCAGGTAATGATATATCATATGTGAAAGGGGACACGGTGGCAATCCTGTAATTAACAGGGAAATAGATTATAAGGATTTTACATATGTCCAGGCTTCCACCGATGTAAAATCCTTCTTTCCCAAATATCATCTTTCCCTAGCGCGCTAATAATCACTCAGTCACTCTTTCTCTCTCACATGAAGAACCCTAAACCCATCTCTTCGTGCTTTCTCACTCAGTCACTCTTTCTCTCTCAATCCTCACCGACCCTCACCAAAATTGACTCTCAATCCTCACCAAACCCTCAATCGTCTCTCAATCGTATCTCAATCGTCTCTCTCATTCACTAGGGAAATCGAGTCTCTCAATCTCTCTTGCTTTAGGTTCGTGAGTTGCTTCTGATTTTGCGCGACAGGTTTGTGTTCAACAACAACGACAGATTTGTGTTCATTACGCAGAAACCCTAGGTGAGTTGCTTCTGGATTGTAGTGTTGTTTCTAATTTTAGTTTTAATCTTATTTTTTGCTGATTTTTGTTTTGTGAGTTGCTTCTGGTAATGGTGTTGAGTTTGGACATTTGTTTTAACATGTACTATTTTATATCAAAAAGAAGTATAAGGGAAAAGATAAATCCAAAAGAAAAAGATACTGGTTATGGTGTTGAGTTTGGACATTCTGGTTATGGTGTTGGTGTTGACGATGCTTCTGTTATTGTGGTTCAGGTCCTGTGTTGTTATTGCTTTGTAGCCTTTGCGTGCTTTGTTTTCCTTTGGCTGTTACTGTAACTTCTCTTACTGTAACTTTTCCGTTGAAGAAATAGAACACTTTAGCAGCAGATTAATAGTTTCTGAACTACAAAGATAGTGCTGTTGGGTTTGTTCTGTTTAAAGCTGGATAGAGAAGAATTGTATGATGTGGCAAGGTAGTTAGATTATGGGAGGGAATATAGGGCCATGAAGGATTAGCGTGAGAAACCTTATGAATTTGTTCAGGGATTACAGAGCTATTCTTCTGTCATGGTTCCTTGTTCAATCAATAATATTATTTCCTCTTCAATATCAGTTCATATAATTTTGTGAATCAAGTAAAGAAAGAAAACTTTCACACCAAGCTTAAGAATTTCAAGTAATAGATTATGGAAAATTGAATTCCAAACCTCAAGTTTCTAATCTCATTTGATGAAAGCAGAACCCATTAGGTGGGGGGAAAATATGCCTCTGTTATAGGTGAACTAATAAAACCATAGCTACATGAATCTAAGGTTTAACTTCATTAATAACTAGTAACTACAGGATCAAACTTCAAAGAAAATGATCTCTATAAATATAAATAGATAATATAAAAAAATTGCATTAAAAATAGTACAATACTAGTCTTACTCTCCAGACAAAACAAAATTTCAAGCTCCTGCTGTTGTGTGTTTTATCTTGGTCCTGTGCGTGGATCTGCTGCCTTGCTGGTTTTATTTCTGTTTTAGCTTCTGTTTTTCGTTGCTTTTTTCGTTGGTGGTCTTTGGTGTCTCGTCTGTGAGCCTTCTAAGACCCACCTTCGCTGTACTTCTCTTTCCCTCCCTTGGTATTTCTCTTGCCTTGGTTTGAGCCTTCTATGATTAATTTTGCAGTTTGGATGACCACTGCAAAATTGCTTGTATTTTTAGTTTTTTACCTTATATGATTTAATGATTTAACTTTGCAATTTTACCTTATGTGTGTCCACAGGAACTTGAGGATCCCCTCATCATAATCCACTAAAAGAAAATCTCAAGTATAAATGGCAAAGTTAAAGTATTAGAGTTAGCCTAAAAAGTAAGTAATATTGTATTCATCATATTACATTGAATTGTTAAATATTGATATGATAACTCATATGAAACAAGGCTAATTGGCTTTATCCCAAAGTAAGTATGGTGTAAATTTTAACTGAGTTACTTTTTTGATAAGTATTTACTATAATTATGCATTTCATTTGTAGACGAGGCGACAACCTAACTCGAACGACTATGGATACTATGTAATGAAAAATATGTTGGACATTGTCTCTGCTAATATAACTGATTCTTGGATGGAGGTAATAAAAATATGTTTGGACATTATTTAACTTAATGTGTATTTTCAAAGAATAACTTTATATTGTTATTTATTTATTGTAGATATTTAATGACCCACAAATGTTAACAAAAGATGAATTGTATGATTTGCGACTCCGTTGGGCAACATGTTTTCTAGAGTTATATGGAGATTAAGATTTATCTGGTGAGTTATATTAAATTGTCTATATATGTCCGATTTGAGTTATATAGGTAATGTAATTTATGTGTCGTGATAAAATTGCAATTGTGAATTAGTAAATTGCAATTTATGTCTACATATCTTAGACTGTCATTAAACCATGCATGAGGCTACTATATTGCTTTTTGCAAAGCACAAGGCTTAAGGAAAGAAATGTTTTAATTCCTAGACTGTGCTGTGTTTTCTGGTTTTTAGGTGCTGCTGGTGTGGTTTTGGTGCTGTTTTGTTGAGCTATAGCAGACATTTGATAGTGGCATGCATCTGCATTTTGGCTTTCCTCCCTGGTGGTATCACAGTTAGTGTAAAATGGAGAATTAATGTTCTTTTACCTTTTGTGTTGCATTGGTCTTGTGTAAGCCATGCATGTTGTTTGCTTTTTGTATTAGGGAGGACTTAATTTAGTATTGCTTCAGTTGGATGTGATTCTGGTGAAATTTTAAATCACTTGTGTTTGTAGAAATGTTATAACCTTTGCTAGCTATTATTTTGTTGCAATGATAATTGAGTTTCGAACAATTATTATTAGTTATATGTATGTTTGTGGTCTGTGCGATGATATGGAAAAAAATTAGGTACCAAATTGTGGTTTGTGTGATGATATGGAAAAAAATTTAGGTACTCTGTTTATGATAAATTATGTGGCAAAACCGAAAAAAAAGGAAAAGATTTCACATCGGTTTACTACAGCACCGATGTGATATAGTGGCTTTTCACATCGGCATAAAGGGGAACCCGATGTGATATATACATTTGTTTTTAATAAAATAAAATTAAAGGTAAGATTTCACATCGGATATAATTAATAACGCATGTGATAACTAAGTTTTCACATCGGGTGGCCAACCGATGTGAAATGTGTCAGACTTATGACATCAATGGTCTTTACATCGGACCATGAACCGATGTAAAATGTCATATTGACCCGATGTTAAATCCCTTTTCTGTAGTAGTGACAAGTTGAGTTTTTTTTTTTTTTCTAAGACAAAGGAAGATGGAGAAGAAAGGCAATCTAAAGATAATTTAGAGATGAAGATGAAAATCATACATCTCTCTCTAACGGGATGCAATCTACTACTTAAATTTTACATGTATAAATTAAAGTATTTTATATATTATTAGCCGCCAAATGGGCACGTGCCCGTCTGTGTGATTGATATTTTTTTGTTTTGGTGATCGATATTCTCTATTGTGCAAATTTAAATAACTACTTAATTGAGTCAAAAAAAAAAATAACTACTTAATATTCTTTTTTATTGGACTTAGTTAATTGTTAACTATGTAACCTCCTTTTTTTGTTGTGGCTAGTTATTAAGAAGAATTTTTTTTTTTTTTACTATAAAAAAATTGAAAACGTACTTTTATGTGGAAGATGTGTTTAGTTATTAAGAAGAAAAAAAATAATTTACTAAAAAAAACTGAAAATCTATTTTTATGTGAAAGTTATTTTTTAAGGGTAAAATAGGAATAATGAAAAAGTCATCCCCAAAATTTATATCCTTTTTATATATATAGTAATAGATATATTTTTGGATATGCAAAGTAGTAGATAGGTTAATTAATTGTTATTGTTAATTTGTTTGTATGTTTTTTCCTTATCAATGTTTGAATTTCAGTCTTTAACTCTAATTCAAATCAATTGAGTTATATATTATATTTATTTGTATTTTTAACATAATAAATGAGCATAAATTTCTTTTATATATAATTTTTAAAATTTTCATTTGTTAATTTTAATGTTAAATTTTATATTATTTTACTACCAATTTGATAGAAAAAAATATTAAAAAATGATTACTTCATGTATTGATGGGATTTTAATAGGACAGTGAAAATTTAAAGCAACATTATTTGAGCACAAACATTTGATCACATGATTTAGGCACACACAATTTTTAAGAAAAAATCACATCAATTCATATCAATTTAACTATTTTCACTTTAATTAGTTTTGTTCCTTATAACTTATAAGTATACTTAACATTGAACTTGTGCACCAATCGTTAGTTGGTTCAGTGGTGATTGACGCTGAACTTGATAGGAAGGAACACGGTTCGACCCCTCGCAAGTGACCAAGAGAGGGCTGAAACCACTTTATGCGACTCCCAAACCAGATTCAACTGGTGGTGAAAAAAAACATTGAACTTGTGCCATATAAATATTTTTCGTATATCTATTATCTATAGAGACCGAGGAAAAATCTTCTTAAGATGAAAATGAACCGAAGACAAAAAGAAGAGATACTTTAGATGAGAGACGAGAAGTGAGAGAGCATTCTACTACTTATTCCATTGGCATTGCTATGCACAATATTATTTATATTATCTTTTTAGAGTAATTACATAATATATAAATATTAAGGTGAAAAAATATTTATCCTTTGTAATGTTGGCGAATTTTCGTTTATTTTTTGTAATTTTTTTTTCTTCTGATTACTTCCATGTAATGTCAAGATTCTTCTATCTTAGTCTCTCATTCAATATGCTAGCTTAAATTTTTTTTATGAATGATGACATGACATACTTAGAGAGAGGATAAACAAAAAAATCGTTAATATTTCAAGAGATAAAATGACGAATCTTAAGCTAACATATTTAATGGATGGCTAACATGACAAAATTTTTACATTACAGAGAATAATAAAAAAAAAATTTACAAAAGAATAAACTAATATTCATTAACATTAAAAAGAGTAAACACTATTAACTCTCATAATAATTACGTACAATATAAAACTAAGTGGAAGTTTTAGAAGATAAGATAATAAAATACAACATCAACAAATTAAATATTAAGGTATAAATAAATTAAGCAAGCTTGTTTTAATAGTTTATTTTTCTCCCAAAAAAGAAAGGAATCTCCAAATGAAGCATCCAGATGTTGTTGCTTACTAGACAAATATAATAAAAAAAGGGGGATTTGCTTTCAGATATAGTAACCACTCCTATATTAAAATCATCAAAAAATTTGAGCCACAAGCTCTCGAGAGTTTGGGACAAGTTGTTTGTTTATTATTAGTTGGAGAAATCTAACATCTAACATACTACTAATGGTGCATTCGACACGTATCCTCCTAGAAACACTTTCAGGTCAATAGCAAAACTAGCACAATTCTAATTCTAAGGCTGATTTGTCTTAAAACCCTTTCTACCTGGCCCATAAATTGAGACTTGTCTTCCAAAAATAATCTGTTATTTTCTTTTCTCTTTATGTGATTTTGAAAATAGTTAAGATATTCCAACTATATATTTAGAATTTGGCCATTATGAGATTGAATGTGACAGAGAATGCGTAGATACTCCATATAAAGAGAGAGCTAGGAGTGTAATCGAATTAGAAAAAATTGATTAAATTGACAATTTAAACCAATCTAAATTGGAAAAAATGGATTATTATAGTTTGGAAAAAATTTATTGAACCAATTAAAAATGATGAGATTTAGTTCGATTCTCGGATTCAAGTTTTAGAAACCGAAGAACTAAACTGTTCTGGTGAACAAATAAGGGGGGTGATATTTAATTGGATCGTTTCCAAAGAATAAATAGCTGCTGTCAATTGCGCAGCATTTCTGTATATATTAGAAAAGTGTGTATATACATCAATGGAGATCTTGCCCCTATTTATAGAAGTATATGGGTAGTTACATAAGAAAGCCACGATCGTATATACCCCATGACCACGGCGGTTTCCTCCATCTTTTAGGTGGTAATGGGCGGTTTCCTCCTCCCTTCACGGTGACCGTGATGACAGGGGGTGGTTACTTCCACGCGTGATGGCGGTTCCCTTGCTGCTTCTCTATGGGGGTAGTTATTTCTGGGGCGAGGGCGACATCTATAGGACGTATCGCCGCCCCCTTGCTTTGCCGCCAAGTTTAATCTTTGAATGTCATTGACTATCTTGTTGGGCCGTTCATAAATTTGGGCCTATGTCCTGATTTTGGGCCTTACCCCAGTCCACAGCCCCCCAAGCACGAGGCTCAAAGAGGCGAAGTGGTGATAGTGGGGGTGAGGCCGGTAGTGGTGATCGTGGGATGTAACCGCCCACTAATTCTCTTCAGCCTGCATCGCCTTCTTCCCTATAAGTAGCCCTTGTGAATACTTTAGAGTTTCGCTCACATTTCTATATTTTGTTAACCTCTTGTGCTTTTTTGATTTCTGACAATCATGGCAGACTCTCTTTCTGTACTGGAGTCGCCTGCAATGCCTGTCGTTAAGCGTGTGAGGAACAAAGTCGAGGAGAGCATAGACGATCTCTTGGATAGTGTGGGAGAGTTCCAAGAGTATGTTGAAGAACTCAGTGGGCCTTACCCCAGTCCACAGCCCCCCAAGCACGAGGCTCAAAGAGGCGAAGTGGTGATAGTGGGGGTGAGGCCGGTAGTGGTGATCGTGGGATGTAACCGCCCACTAATTCTCTTCAGCCTGCATCGCCTTCTTCCCTATAAGTAGCCCTTGTGAATACTTTAGAGTTTCGCTCACATTTCTATATTTTGTTAACCTCTTGTGCTTTTTTGATTTCTGACAATCATGGCAGATTCTCTTTCTGTACTGGAGTCGCCTGCAATGCCTGTCGTTAAGCGTGTGAGGAACAAAGTCGAGGAGAGCATAGACGATCTCTTGGATAGTGTGGGAGAGTTCCAAGAGTATGTTGAAGAACTCAGTGATTACAGATGGCGCTTGACCAATGATCAAAAAGCTTTCCTGGACCTGGCTTTGGAGTTGTCTAGTCGTTTGGAGAAGGATGCTGCCTTTATCGAGACCACCAACGCAGTCGCGACTTGCTACAATGAACTTGAAGATACGTTGGAGAAGAAGATATCCGTTGCCAAGGATAGTATCGATCTGCAAGAGGAGTCGCTTTATCCCAATTTATCTGCTGAGGAGGCCGTTGAGAATCGCATTGAAGTGTTGGAGAAAGAACTTCGTCCTCTGGTGAAGAGAAAAAGGAATCTTCAACTGGACATTGAATATGATGTCGCCCGTCTTATCAGGACTCGTTCCTCACTTGCTCGCCTCCGGGAGAAGATAGATAGGTTGCGGGATGACCAAGACAAAATCAGTCCTGACCTTATGATGGCAAAAAAGTACAAGGAGGAGATTGAAGAATTGCAGGCTGATACTGTCGCGGCTGCATATGTCGCTGCTTAAGTAGTTTCATTTTCTAACAACTTAGGTTTTTCCTTTTGTGTTGTTTGTACTATGTTCAGATGCCGTTGTACTGTGTACCCTTTGCTTTTCCAATGTTTGTAATGTGTTTCTTTGATCAATGAAGTTTTCAATTTCGCATAAATAACTGTATTTTTCTTTACCTCGCCTTTGGGGCGCGACATTGACTCGCCCTTGACACGCGTCAGTCATCGTACTGGCTAGTTTTCCTTTGAAACGTTTCATCTTTTCAAATTTTTCCCTTTTCAACCGGTACCTTCTTTTTATAAATACGTTGTTTCTTGTTCTTTATCTTCCTTACTTTGATCACATATTTGGAGATTTTACTTGTTTGCTCCTCTCTTCTTTGCGTTTCCGAAGTAAATTTTGTGCTTCCTTAGTGAGTTTTTTCGCGCTTCCTTCGCGAATTTCCCGCCACCCACGTTCTCCACTATTCCTCAAGTGTTAACCGTCCCTTATCACCAGGTATAACCGCTATTTCCCTTTTTTCTCCTTTTATTTTTCTTTGTCTTCCGATTTTGCGCTAGGGTTTCTAGGGTTTCCGTAAAAAATGGTGATTCTGAGAGATTTAGATAACGAGGATGAGAGGAATCCTCCTCGTCCTCTCATCATTGGTTCCCCTTTAGAGCGTCAAGTGCGTGAACACTTTACTAGGCCTGATGGCTCTTTCGATTATAGCGGCTATTTTTCCGAAGTCATGGGGGAATCTTTTAAAGTTGGGGAACTTGAGGGTGGTATTGGTGACGATAGTAGCGATAGTAGTAGTGATAGTAGTAGCGGGAATAGCAGTGATTGTGTAATAACCTCTCCTTCGTCTTTCACAGAAAAACGAAGAGACGAATCGCTTGCTATCGTTGTTGTAGGACCTGAAGTCATGGCCATGGAGGTTTCTTCCATTTACCAGGACGTTGAGAGTGTGGAGGCGTATAGGAAGAAGTTTGATGTCTCAGGGACTTTCGATGAGAAAGACATCGTACTCGAACCGGTGGAGGAGGACGAGTATGTTGTTGATGTGCCTCGCTCTGACCTTGTTACCTTCTTCATGTACACCAAATTCATTGAAGATTTCCATCTGTCTTTTCCCTCCACTGAGTTTCAGAAATCCATGCTTAGGGTTCTGAACGTCGCCCCTCCCCAACTTAGCCCTAATAGTTGGTCTTTTATTAAGGCTTTTGAGCTAGTTTGTTATGGCCTTGAAATTCCTGAGCCTTCAGTGGCGGTCTTCTTTTCCTTCTACCAAGTCAAAAATCTTCTGCCTCAAAATGTGGTATCTCTGAGTGCGCAACCCAATCGGGGATTGTTTCAACTGTTTAGTTCCAACTATAAACATTATAAGGACACCTTCGTTCGTGTCCGAGGAGCTGAGCATTGCCCAAGTGTGATGTATGATGATGGTGGTGCTCCTCTTTTCCCTTTTCACTGGACAAACAACCCCAGGTTGATTAAGGGCGCTGTATATGAGAGGTTGAGTGAGTTTGAGAGGGACACTGTGGCATACTTAGAATCTATGGGCCACTTGAGTCCTAGGGAACTCCTAGACGCTGACCGCGCCCCAGCCGTTTTAGACAAGTATCTCAGTAAGTAATTTTGCGAATCGTCTTATTCTTTCATATGACCTGCTAACTTTTGTCACTGATTTCTTTTCTCTTTTTTTTGTAGCAGATATGTCGAGCTTGACTCCTGCTCAGAGGCGTGAATACTTGGAGAAGGCGAGGAGAAAGAAGGAACAACCTGAGCCTAAGGTTGACGTCCTCACCCAATTGGATGTGGGCGAGGACAAGAAGAAAAGAAAGAACGACTCGAGGGTCAGTGTTCTGGTGAAGCCTTCTAGTTCTGGTTCCCTTGCTGGGGAGAAGGTTGCCAAGAGTGAGGGGGAGACGAAGTCTCCAGTGAAGAAGAAACTTAGGGGTTTGTCGCGGAAGAGCAAGAAGGATCAGGACATGGCCGAAGTGGACAAAGATTTGATTGATGTTGATCACTATGTGGCGGAAGGCTCTCCTGCCGTGGAGGAAACTGTTGCTGAGGCGAGCCAGTCTGGGAAGTCTTCGCCCTGGGATCCTATGTTCGATCCTGAGGCCTTTCTCTCTAAGATGGTGGATATGGCGGGGAACTCAGCTCGCTTCAACAGCACGGCGACTGACGATTTGGCGCGGATGGCTCTTGGATACGAGCTTAAAGGTCTCCTGCTCAACTACGCCTTGGCGTCACGCCAAAGGGCTGAACTCTCCGCCGCTAAAGACAAAGAAGCCTTGGTGGAGAAGAATTTGGTTGTCCTTGAAAGGGATGTGCAGTCCGCCAAAGATAGATGCGAGGGCGAACTGAAGAGTCTGAAGGAGAAACATGCCAAGGATGTGGCTGATTTGGAGGAGAAGTATAAGGGGGACTTATCGGCTGCCAAGAGAGACAAGGAGACGGCGGTCAAGGCCATGAACGACGCCCAAGCTAATCTCAATTCCAAGGATGAGCGTATCAAGGCTCTGACTCAGGAGAATGAGACCGCCCTTGCTGAGCTGAAGTCTCTGAAGGAGGAGAAGGCCGAGTGGGGATCCCAGAAGGAGGCGCTTGAGATTCAGGCGGGGGAGCAATATGATGACGGGTTTTCATTTGCGCTGGAGCAAGTGAAGATTCTCTTTCCTGATCTCGACCCAGCCCTTCTTAGTCAAGCTGATGCTATGGCCCTCATTGAGGATGGTAAGCTGGTTCCTTATATCCCTGCTCAACCGATTCCGGACTCGTCTACCAAAGAGTCGCCTGCTGCTGTGGAGGATCCCCCTGCTCTTAACTCGCCTGCTGATGAATGAAGATTCTTTGTAATTTTTCACTTTCTTTTGTTGATCGCCCCTACGTGGGCTTAATATGTTTTGTAATGACAATATTTGGGCGCCCTTCTGAGGCTTTTGTATCTTAAGCACATTATGATTATATACTTTTTACTTTCTCTTGATTAGATCTCTGAATGTCGTATTCCTTTGCTTTAAACTTAAACGTTTTCCCTTAGGCTTTCTCTGTTTGGTGATATGCTTTGTCGTAGTTCTGAGGCGGCGACTGCGAATTTACAGGGCGAGATAATATCTTTGTGAGGCGTGATACTGCGGCGAGCTATTCTTCACGTGGCGTGCGTTTCTATGTGTTGACTGGTTCAAGTTTTCCGTTTCAGTCTTCCTTGGTTTTCGTAACCGCCTAATTGACTGGCCAATCCTTTTATTGCGGTAGTTGGAAACTGCTTCTCCCATTTATTTCGGATTTGCAGTTATAAACATTAGGTTTTGGTGATCTTGCCGCTTATAAATAACCACCCTTTCATTCTTTTTCCTTCATCGCTTCTTTTCATCTTTCTCTCTTTCTTAGTTCTGCTTTCTTTCTTTTGATTTTCCCTGATGGATAGAAGTGATAACTAGAAACGTGCCATTGGGAGACCCAAAACTCGGCCGGTGAAGAAGAAGAATGGTGCCTCTTCATCCAAAGCTCCTCGTGGTAAAGCGTCAGGGAAGGCAAGGGCCAAGAATACTTCTGTCTTGCCCAGTTCATCAAGTTCTGAAGACATTGATGAAGACTACGTTGAGTTCTTGAAGACCTACGTTCCTGAGGAGTTCTACGTTTATGGACCTTCTCCCTCTGTGGATGAAGGTTCTCAGATTACTGTGGAACCAGCGGCGAAGGCGCCTAAGTCTTCAAAGGTGAAAGCCTCCAAGTGACATTCCTCGTGGATGAGGATGATGGATCTGCTGGTTCGCCTGGGCAAACTGAAGTGGAAATATAATGCCAGGCACCACGTGATCCTTTTAGGATTATGCAAGTGTTGATGCTTATTGTAGTAGTTTTCAAGCACTTGTATAATCCTTGAATAATCTGGGTCATAAACAAGTTGTTTATACGAGTGATAAACAAGTTGTTTATGCGAGTGTAGTCTTAGCATCTCGTACACCCTTTTGAATTTGATGTATTTTCTTTTGACTTTGTATCCAAATCTGCTGTAGTTTTCTTTGAATTTGTATTCAAGTTTGATGTAGTTTTCTTTGAATTTGTATTCGATTTTCAATGAATGAAATCAGATTTTGGATGATTCTGTTGTTGCTTTCACTCTTTTATTGTAGATGATCTTTGAATAACGCTTTTACCTGTTATAAACAAAATGCATATGATAACATATAGTAAAGTTACCTCTTATTTGCTCTTTATGGCGTTTTCTTTGGGCGACGCCCTTTTGATAAGTTTCGCCCTGACGTTTTGATGAGTTTTTGTGTTTTCTTCGTTCCCAACTAAAAAGTTCTCTGGGCAACGTTCTGGACTTTCAACCATGCTTTGATGTTCTGGACGCCCCCCACTAAAAAGTTTAAAGGGTAACGCCTAGGAATTTCAACCTTGTTTTATTGTTCTGGACGCCCCCCACTAAAAAGTTTAAAGGGTAACGCCTAGGATTTTCAACCTGATTTTATTATTCTGGACGCCCCCCACTAAAAGTTTAAAGGGTAACGCCTAGGATTTTCAACCTGATTTTATTATTCTGGACGTCCCCCACTAAAAAGTTTAAAGGGTAACATCTAGGATTTTCAACCTGATTTTATTATTCTGGACGCCCCCCACTAAAAAGTTTAAAGGGTAACGCCTAGGATTTTCAACCTGATTTTATTATTCTGGACGCCCCCCACTAAAAAGTTTAAAGGGTAACGCCTAGGATTTTCAACCTGATTTTATTATTCTGGACGCCCACCACTAAAATGTTTAAAGGGTAACGCCTAGGATTTTCAACCTTGTTTTCCGCCGTATCCTACTCGTAAGGTTTTACGGATATCGTCATTTCTATTTCTGACGTTCCCTACTCGTAAGATTCACGGGCGACGCCAAGGTGTTTCAACTCATTTCTTTTTAGATGTGTTTCAAACATATGTGACAGTTCTTCACAAACCAAAATTTTTTTAAAACGGTGGGCCTCGATAAAAACTCCTATTTTCATAGGAGAAAAGAGTGTCCCACCGCTATTTATTAATTGGAAGAGAGATTTCAGTACAATTTTTTGATACACATGCAAATAAATTCAAAAACAAATTTAGAAAGTTACACGCCGAGGCGCTGCCTTTCTTGGTGATCTCAACTGTAGTAGAATCTGAGGTTGGCCACATTCCATGTTCGATGTAGGATTTCTCCTTCCATTGTTTCTAGTCTGTATGCTCCTCCTTCGAACACTTCATTGACACGAAATGGGCCTTCCCAATTTGCTGCTAGCTTTCCTCCCTTGTCCTTTCCCGTAGGTCTTTTGAGGACTAAATCTCCCTCTCTGAATCTCCTTGGTATGACTCTGGTGTTATACCTTCTTGCTGCTCTTTGCTTTGAGACGAACTCTCTAAAGTGAGCTTTGTCTCTTAGTTCCTGTATTAAATCCAGGTTTTCTTCCAATGCTTCTGAATTTTCCTCCAGTGTAAGGGTGTTTCTTCGCCAACTTGGTGGGTTTATCTCTGCAGGGATCATTGCGTCTGTGCCATATACCATGGTGAAAGGCGCCTCGCCTGTTGAGGATTGAGGTGTGGTATGGTATGACCACATGATTGGTAACAGATGGGCGACCCAGCCCTCGCCCTTGCTTGTGATTCTTCTTTTGATGGCTTTTAGGATTACTTTGTTGGCGGATTCTGCCTGGCCATTGGTCTGAGGGTGTTCTACAGAGATGAAGGTGTTTTGTATACCCCTCCCTTTGCAGAACTCCACTACTTTTTCGCTGGCGAATTGGGTTCCGTTATCGGAGACAATGTATTTGGGTAACCCGAACCTGCATATGATCTTCCTCCAGTAGAATTTCTTGACTTGATCTGCTGAAATGTTTGAAAGGGCCTCTGCTTCTATCCACTTGGTGAAGTAATCTATTGCTACGATGATCCACTTTGCTTGTCCTGTTGAGGCGGAGAAAGGTCCTAGGATATCAGTTCCCCACATGAAGAAAGGCCACGGAGATAAGACGGACTTTAACGGCTCTCCTGGGGCGTAGTGTAAGTTTGCAAATCTTTGGCACTTGTCACATGTTTTAACATATCTGGCCGCGTCGCTGTGAACCTCTGGCCAATAGAAACCTGCCCTGAGAATCTTTCCTGCTAAGGCCCTCGCCCCAATGTGGCTTCCGCATGATCCTTCGTGTATTTCCTCCAGTATTCCTTTGGCTTCTTCCTGGCTTACGCAAAGCATGATTGGGCCTGAGAATCCTCTCTTGTAGAGTTTGTCCCCTAACATGGAATACCATGCAGCTGCTCTTTTTAGCTTGTATGCTTCTTCTTTCGCTGCTGGTAGCACGTCTTCTTGGAGATACCTTATGATTGGTGCTCGCCAATCCTCTGCTTCTATGATCATCATGACCTCCTCTGTAGTGATGCTGGGGTTTGCAATGGTTTCTTGAATGAAAGTTCTGTTGCTTCCGGGTTTCTTAGTGCTTGCTAACTTTGACAACAAATCTGCTCTCGCGTTCTGTTCTCGTGGGACGTAGATTAGCTCGAAAGATCTGAAGAGACTAGCTAGACTACGTACCTTCTCCAAATACTTGATTAGTTGGGGATCCTTGGCTTGGAACTCTCCTGACACTTGGTTTGTCACTAGTTGCGAGTCGCTCTTGGCTTTTAGGTCCGTTATGTCCATTTCCCTTGCCAACTTCATTCCGGCGATCAAGGCTTCGTACTCTGCTTGATTGTTGCTCGCCTTAAAGGCGAACCTTAATGATTGCTCAATGAGGACTCCGTCTGGTCCCTCCAATACTACTCCTGCTCCACTCCCTTTGATGTTGGAGGCTCCATCGACTGATAGCGTCCAAGGTTGCTCGCTGTTCTCTTCAGCGGGCGTTGTAAGCTCCAGCAAAAAATCTGCTAGTATCTGTGACTTGATTGCGCCTCTTGGGGAGAAGGTTACATCGAATTCTGATAACTCAACCGACCACGCTACCATTCTTCCTGCTAGATCTGGCTTTCTTAACACATTCTTGATGGGGTAGTCAGTTTTTACCACAATTTTGTGGCTCTGAAAATATTGCCTCAGTTTTCTCGCCGTCACTATTACCGCCAGTGAAAGCTTCTCAATCTTTTGGTATTTTGCTTCTGCACCTTTGAACGTCCTGCTGACGAAGTAGATGGGTTTCTCCTCTCCTTTTATTTCTTGTACTAATGCGGAACTAAGGGCCTTGTCTGAGACGGCGAGGTACAGGTACAAGGTGTTTCCTTTTTCAGGGCGAGTTAGGATTGGTGGCGAGGCGAGGAATGTTTTTAACTTTTGGAATGCCTCTTCACATTGGGTGCTCCACACGAACCTCTCGCTTTTCCTAAGAGTGGAAAAGAAATGGAATGCTTTTTCCCCTGCGCAAGATAAAAACCTTGATAGCGCTGCGATCCTTCCTGTCAATTGTTGTACTTCCTTGACCGACGTTGGGCTTCTCATGTCTATGATGGCTTGGAATTTGTCCGGATTTGCCTCTATTCCTCTGTTTGTTAGCATGAATCCGAGGAATTT
The DNA here is from genome assembly GCA_030408175.1 of Trifolium repens. Lineage (NCBI taxonomy): Eukaryota > Viridiplantae > Streptophyta > Magnoliopsida > Fabales > Fabaceae > Trifolium > Trifolium repens. The sequence goes on from CP125847.1 coordinate 16,650,255, forward strand.
CCCTGATTGTACTCCGAATGAGCATTTGGCGGGGTTTAGCCTCATGTTGTACTTTCTTACTGAGGCGAGGATGTCGCCTAAATCCTGGTCATGCTCGCCTTCTTCTGCAGTTTTGACAACCATGTCGTCGATATACACCTCTAGATTCTTACCAATCTGCTCTGAAAAAACTCTGTCCATAAGTCTCTGATACGTGGCTCCTGCATTTTTTAGACCAAACGGCATGACGTTGTAGAAGTAGTTGCAGGTGTTGGTCATGAATGCTGTGTGGGGAGCGTCAGAGGGATTCATCTTGATCTGGTTGTAGCCTGAATATGCATCCACGAAGCTGAGCATCTTGTAGCCTGATGCTCCATCTATCAATCTATCAATGTTGGGTAAAGGATAAGGATCCTTTGGGCACGCCTTGTTTAAGTCCGTGAAGTCCACACACATTCTCCATTTTCCATTTGCTTTTTTCACCATCACAACGTTGGCTAGCCATGATGGATATTTGATCTCCTCTATGAAACCTGCCTCCTTTAATTTGGTTACTTCTTCATTTATGGCCTCTCTTCTTTCTTCGCCGACTTTCCTTTTTCTTTGTGAGACGGGTTTGGTCTCGGGGGAGATGGACAATTTGTGTGTGATTATTGTTTCGTCTATCCCTGGCATATCCGAGGGATGCCATGCGAACAAGTCGATGTTCTTCTTGAGTGTCGCAAGGATTTTCTCTCTCTCCTCTGGTTTCATGGATGTGCCTATGTTAGTTGTTTGGTGTGCCTCACTACCAATCTGAACTTTCTCCAACTCTTCAATGGGGCTGACTCTTCTGTCCTGGAATTCTTCCCTTGGGTCTAGGTCTAAGGGGCTGATCATGTTGACACCGCCTGTCTTGGAAACTGGGCGAGCCGAAACTGAGGCGTTGGTTGCTCTGTGTTTTATCTTTAGACTTGATTCATAGCAGCGTCTCGCCAATGCTCGATCTCCTTTGAGGGTTTCAACTTTCCCGTTATCCAACGGGTACTTGATGGAGAGATATAGCGTTGACATGGCCGCTTCTAGAGTGTTAAAGGCTGGCCTCCCAATGATGATGTTGTACGATGTGAAGGGGGTTTTTACCACCAGGTATCTTACCTTGATGGTTTTGGCTTGATCTTTGACTCCGAATGTTGTAAGCAAAGTAGTATAGCCCATAACTTCTACTTGCTCGCCGGCGAAGCCTACTAGTGTGCCGTTGTAGGGCAATAGGTGCTCGTTGGACAGTTGCATAGCTTTGAAGGCCTCCCAATACATTATATCTGTCGAACTTCCTGAGTCAATCAATACCCTCTTTACGTCGCAGTTCAGGATTTGAACTTGGATTACCAATGGGTCGTCATCATGGGGCATGACTTCCCTTTTGTCCTCTTTAGTGAATGATAGATCCGGAGTGTGCGAGATGGAAGTGTGTCCCACGAACTTTGCTTCGAACTCTGAGCGCCTTATGTATCGTTTTCGGGCGTTGCTGGACTCGCCTCCACCCGCGAAACCTCCTGCAATGGTATTAACTGCTATCCTTACCTTCTCTCCTTCTGGGTTTTCCTCTTGGTTTCCCTGCGGGTCCCTTCTCACCTTTGGGACCACAACCTTTCCATCAGCGGCGTCTTCTAAAAACTTCCTTAGATGGCCACTTTTTATAAGTTCTTCAATAAGGTCCCTCAGTCTGAAGCATTTCTCGGTGTCATGCCCTTTGCATCTGTGGTACGCACACCATGCGTTTGTGTTGTGTCCCAACTGATAATCTTTTCCTCTCTTTTGAGGTAGTCTGGAGAGTCCTGTCTCGAGAATTTCGTCTAAAATATAGACCTTCGCCCTGTTTAGTGGAGTATACTCCTTTTCTGGGAATCTGCCTGAGTCTCGCCTCATTTGATGATGATATGGTTTCCTTTGGGGGTCGTGCCCTCTGTGATCTGGTTGACGTCGTCTTGGTTGGTATGTTTCTGGGGCTCTGTAATTCTTGTTGGCCGGCTCTCTTTCCCTTGCGTCTCTTGATCTTTTCTCGGCGTTACTTTCTTCGCCCTTGATGTAACATTCTGCTCTCTTGATGATTTCTTGCATCGTGGTTGCCGGCTTTTGTGCTAGGGACTCGTTGAAGTGTCCTGCCTTTAAGCCGTTGTGAAACGCTGCAACAAACATCTCCTGATTAGGATTTGACACTTTGATGGTCGCTTCGCAGAATCTAGCCAAGTATTCACGTAGGGTCTCAGCGTGGTTTTGGCGAATGGTGAAGAGGCTGGTGGCGGTGACCTTTATGTGCTTTGATCCGGAGAACTGTTGGATGAACTTGCGCTAGAAATCAGCCCAATCTGCTATGGAGTTCCTTGGCAAATTCATGTACCATCTTAGGGCTGCTTCTTTCAAAGTACCGGAGATCAATTTACATTTTAGATGATCAGCCGCTCCTATGATGGCGGTTTGCGTTCCAACTGCCATCAAATGCTCTGACGGGTCCGTTTTTCCGTCAAATGTTGGAAGATGTGGCGTTTTGAAGTTTTCTGGGACCCTTGCATCCCATAAGGCTTGCGCTAGGGGTTGAGAATCGTTGATCTCGTCTTCGTCGTCCTCGTTCCCTTTGTCTGCCTTTTCCTGATCTAAGGACGTTACTTTGGCTTGAAGTCGCCTTAGTTCGTTGACGGCCTCCGTTAACGTCATGTTGTTGCCGGTACCGGAGCCGGTTCCATGGTTGGGTGTTCCTCCCGTCATGTTAGGAGGTTTTCGTCAATTGAAAGTGGTAGGCTGGGAATCGTTTTACCGCAGCCCCACGGTGGGCGCCAAAATGTTCTGGTGAACAAATAAGGAGGGTGATATTTAATTGGATTGTTTCCAAAGAATAAATAGCTGCTGTCAATTGCGCAGCATTTCTGTATATATTAGAAAAGTGTGTATATACATCAATGGAGATCTTGCCCCTATTTATAGAAGTATATGGGTAGTTACATAAGAAAGCCACGATCGTATATACCCCATGACCACGGCGGTTTCCTCCATCTTTTAGGTGGTAATGGGCGGTTTCCTCCTCCCTTCACGGTGACTGTGATGACAGGGGGTGGTTACTTCCACGCGTGATGGCGGTTCCCTTGCTGCTTCTCTATGGGGGTAGTTATTTCTGGGGCGAGGGCGACATCTATAGGACGTATCGCCGCCCCCTTGCTTTGCCGCCAAGTTTAATCTTTGAATGTCATGGACTATCTTGTTGGGCCGTTCATAAATTTGGGCCTATGTCCTGATTTTGGGCCTTACCCCAGTCCATAAACTAATGGTTATATTCTTAACTATTTCTCGAGTTTTGCCTATCAAAAAAGCCCAGACCTAAAACCGGCACAACCATTTCTTTTCCATTTCTCTTTGTTAATTTCAGTTTTCTTCCATTTCAAATTGAAAATAAATTCAAGGGTTAAATAAGTAATTGATTGTTAAGATTTTTATGGTTTGGAGAAAATGGAGAAAACTTTAGAAACTTATCAAGATAATATAAATCATAAGGATTCATATTTGATAAAAGATCATTAATTTTGGTACAATATTGACTCTTATATAAAGCAATGAGATGATTAACTAACTCTAACAAACTATTAACCTACTCTAACTAACTAATCAACTAATGGTAAATGTAACTAACTAAAGGGAACTTTGGCTAACAATCATATTCTTAACAATGATCCTTATAGTTTTTCAGAATTTTGTTTTTAGTCTCTATTATTTTATTTTTTTTTTTGCATTTTTTGGTCGTTGAAGTATTTCATGTCATGATTTTTGGTCCTTACTTTTCATTCAACTTGTGCATATCATTCGAAATTTTAAAAAAAATTATGTGGTCATGTTTAGTACATTATATGAATCTCTCTTACAAGAGTTTAATTTTTTTTAACAAGAGATTAATTAAATTTGAGTTTTTTAGTTTTTTGCACATAAAAATTCATAAATAATTCATTTTATGTTAAAAAATTCTAAATTTTTATCAGAAATTTTATTATAATATTATAAACATGAATAAAAAAAACTATTCAATTTAAAAATATATTTCAATTTATTAAGCATGCATGGTGCATTGACAATTCATATATGGTTGTATCTTGTATTTGATGGTGCATTCCACCTATTGATTGTATATATTTTGTATTTGAAAACATATGAATTTATTATTGTCAGCTTTGTTTGAATTGAAAAAAGTATATATTTGAAAACCATGACATTGTATTTTCTCTTTATATATAGTGATAATTGATTATATCAAGTAATAACAGGGAATACATCATAAAATAAATAATAACAAGGAATACATTGAAAAAAAGCGTTGCAAATTGATTAAAATATATGAACCAAACCGATTATTTTGGTTCGGTTTCATTTTTAAAATATACCAAAAACTGATCTAATCGAGAATTCATTGATCCAGACAGTGGATTCACCAAAAAACGATCCAAACCGGTCCAATTACACTCATAGATAGAGCTGTGAAGACTTTAACGCTTAAATTAGTGAGAGTTAAATAAGAGTTGTAGAGATTTAACCGAAATTAATAATTTACCTTTTAAGGTTGGAGGTCTTTTATAGATAACGTGTAAGAAATACTAAGTTTGGTGTCAATTATTTTATTGTTGAGATCTCCACGTAAAGTGTGTTTATTCTGTTAAAAAATATAAGATTGGACAGGACAATTTTAACTGTACTATGTTTGATTTTAGAATTATTTTTGATACTGGATGAACTAGGGTTCAATGGGCATGATAAAAACTTTTTGTCCTATGCACAAATTGTCTAAAATACTAAAATAACATTTTATCTATCAAATATACAATAAATTTATTCAATACTTTAAACGTTTGTCCTATATTATTTTGTCTTATACTATAATGCATTGTTTTATCCGGTACTTATATTTGACAAATAAGTTAGATCATATTGCAAGTATTGATTTGGTGTGTAAGTAAGCACCTGTTGTTCACTTTTTTTTTAAATGATCAAAATTAATAATTTCTCAAAAAGATAAATCATTTAATTGTTAATTCAATGATCTAATATAGTGTTAGTTCAAAGATAAATCATTTACTCATATATCTATAACTATATATAAAAAAGATATAAATTTTTGGGATGACTTTTACATTATTCCTATCATACCCTTAAAAAAATTACCAACAAAAAAAGTAATCAACTATATATAAAAAAGATACAAATTTTTAGGATGAATTTTTCATTATTCTTATTTTGCCCTTCAATAAAACTACCAACAAAAAAAGTAACCACTAATTATGGTTTACTTTTTTTTTTAACAAGTTCTTATATAACAAAACCAGTTACAACAAATATAGTTTTACAATTTATATACCTCAATAGAATAGAAAAGACAAATCACACAAACGGGCACATGGCGACTAGTATAATATAATAATTACACATAAGTGAAATGTAAATGGATAATAAACTACGTCGTTAATCCTTTCTATTGGTGTTTTTCACAATGTTGTTCACTTAGTTGGACATGGATATTTTACAGATTGAACATTGACCACCAATCCGAAACAATGTCCATTAAAAATATTTTGTAAAAATAAATAATCTACTTTCATATAAAATTGTACATACTAGTATTAATTAAAATATATATCTCCTTTTCATTGATATATATTAAAATTTCTATTTTTTTTCTCTTATTTTCAGTTTCTTAATTTGTATCTTAATTATTATTTATCTATATGAAGTATATAAAAGATTCATTTAACCAGACATGTTCTTTATAGTGGATCACATGACCCCATGTAGGCTATAACTTTTTTGACGTTAGGATTTCATTCTGGCCATAAAATTGATCACAGCAAATTTTATCTATAAGTGAATTGAGACCTCAAGTTTTTTGGGTTAGAGGAAACCTATAATTATGGGCAACTGAACAAACTTCACATGGATTTGTGGGTGGACAGATAAAATATTCACAAAATTGGAGGATCGATCGAATTGTGGATATTGCATAAATATGTATATTTTAAAGGAAAAAAACATTATATACAGATAATAAAAAATTATTTTACACATAAATTTTTTGGCAATTTGATATCTGGCCCAAATATTTATTTATTTTATTTTGTATAAGTTAGTTCACTAAAATTGAACTTAAAATTTCAAGAGGAGAAAATTTCGGGTGTGGTTATTGTCCATAAGGGGTCCTTATGAATCGTCCATAAGCTTCAGCCCATTAGCGCTTACACAACCCATTGCTACCTACACCATACTTTTTCTTCATACAGCCCCCATTAGTGAGGGAAAATTTTTCACGCACCCCCCAAGTAACTCGCGTGCCCCCCAATTTCTCGCGCGCCCCCCAAATGTCGTGCACCCCCCAATTTTTTTTTTCCTTCCTCCCCAAATTTTTAGCCAAAACCATTATGTTGTTGGAATGGTTTCCAGGAGTTGTACTCCAAAACCATTAAGTGCATAAAATGGTTTTGGAGTACAACTCTATAATTATGCACTTAAATTTTTTTTCCCTCCCCCCAAATTTCTCATGCACCCCCAAATTTCTAATGCACCTCCCAAATTTCTCGTGCGCCCCCAGTAGCGTGCGCCCCCCAAATCATGCTAAAACCATTTTGCATTGGGAATGATTTCAGATATTTGCACTCTAAAACCATTAAGCACATAAAATGGTTTTGGAGTACAATGCTATAATTATGCACTTAACATTTTATTTCCCTCCCCACAGATTTCTAGCCAAAACCATTTTATGCACTTAACACTTACAATACTAGCCTCGACTCTTTCCAATAATTTTCAACATGACAAAATTATGAAAGTAGTTATAATTTATGAGTTGAGTTATGACCCAATCATAGAAGACAATCAACAATCCTTACAAAATGCACTTAATGGTTTTGGCTAGAAATCTGGGGGGAGTGAAAAAAAATTTAAGGGCATAATTATAGCGTTGTACTCCAAAACCATTTTATGCACTTAATGGTTTTGGAGTACAACTCCTGGAAACCATTCCAACAACAACATGGTTTTGGCTAGAAATTTGGGGATGAAAGAACAAAAAAAAAAATAAAAAATTTGGGGGGCGCACGACATTTGGGGGCGCGCGAGAAATTTGGGGGGTGCACGGGAAATATGGGGGCGCGCGAGAAATTTGGGAGGTGCACGAGAAATATGGGGGTGCTAGTCAGTTGGGGGCGCGCGAGAAATTTGGGGGTGTGTGAGTAATATGGGGGGCGCGCGAGTAAAATGGGGAGCTTGTGAGTAAAGCTGTTGTGTTTTGATTGGCTTATGGACCATCCATAAGGATTATTCTTATGGACAATAACTTTTGCCGAAAATTTCAATGTCCAAAAGTAATACCACTGCACATAAATCTAATTAAATCACTTTATAATACAACTGATACCTTGATTTATCTAAAAAACATAGTAAATAAATAGATAACACATAGGATCCTAACCTAACTCACACATAACCGGAGAGAAGGATAGATGATTGGTTATATATTATTGTCCACAAGTTTTGTCAATATGGAATGGTTCACAAATTCCTCACATTTCCTTTGTGATGGTGGCGCTGTGTTCTATTTTCAAAATAGAAGATTGACATAAAATTCAAAATTTTAATACTACGCGCCAAGAAAGTTGATGGTATTAACTTTATTAACAATTGATATTACGTTAAGAATTTTATCTTTTAAAAGAAAAGTAATTTAATATTTTCTTTTGAGTATTTATTACAAATTGTAAAAAGATGCACTATAGTTAAGAGTATGTTGATAAATAATAATTAATATCCTGAAAAATTTGAAAAAAGTCTTATAAAAAAGATAAAAAAAGAAACCAAGAGGTAGAGCCTAAAGATAGTTGTACCATGGAAGTTATATCTAGCAAAATCAAAGGCCGGATCTGGTTTATTATATGATGATGAGTGATGTTTTTTTGGGTTACTAAGATTAATACGAAATTTTCACTACCGCTAGTGATGCAGTCGGAAGCAGGAAAAATTAGCAAACGCTAATTCTAATATATAGGTTTTCTGAAATTCACCAGGAAAAAAATAGAAAACGTTAAACTCTAGAAATAAAACTGGAATCCACCAGAGTGTAAAACTGGAATCCACTAGAAAAGAGAGAAAATTATGAAATATCATTATTTAATTGAGTCCTTCTCATTACTACAATTGAGTCTTTAAATAGTAAAATAAAATTAATACTAAAAAATAGAAACAAATTTATTTTAAAATAAAGCAGAATTTCACAATATATATATATATATATATATATATATATATATATAGGGTTAGGATCAAATGACACCAATGTGTCAAACTTAGTACCATGACACCTCCGATAATTCTTTACCGGATAATTGTATTACAAAATCCACCGTTGGATTCAAAGCTATTGTTATATAGATCATGTCTATAAAATTTAACATCAATCGGAAATCATTTGGTATGTCAATGAGATGCATAAAAATGAACGTCTTACAAAACTTCGTCAAAACCGTTAATTTTGATCTTTCTCTTTAACCCATCAAATGATTTCCGATTGATGTTAAATTTTTTAGACATGATCTATATTATAATAGCTTTGAATCCAACGGTGGATTTTGTAATACGATTATCCGGTAAAGAATTATCTGAGGTGTCATGGTACTAAGTTTGACACCTAGGTGTCATTTGATCCTAACCCATATATATATTATTCTAGAGTCAGGATCCGTACACACCAACTAGTTTTACATCAAATATTACACATCTCAATAATGTTTTAACCGATATAAATTTTATAAAATCCACCGTTGGATTGAAAGTTTATATCATATAGATCTATTATGTAAAGTTTCAGAAAAATCCAAAATAATTTGATATGCTATTGAGACACATAAAACTCAACGGCATTTAAAAAAAGACGCAAACCGTTAATTTTGATGTATCTCAATAACATATCAAATGATTTTGAATTTTTTTGAAAATTTACATAAATGATCTATGTGATATAAACTTTTAATCCAACGGTGGATTTTGTAAAATTTATATCAGTTAAAACATTATTGAAAGGTGTAACATTTGGTGTCAAACTAATTGGTGTCAACGGATCCTGACTCATTATTCTAACTTAAATCTAAAAGATATTTTTTCTATTCTAACTTCAATCTAAATCTAAAAGATTATAATCCTATTTAATATGATAAACACTAACTTATCCTAATAATATCGAAATCAAAACAAACTAAAATAACAAATAATAAAATAAAATCTTATCAGCCACATTTGCGTTGAATTGCTTCTGCATCAGTTAGTGATGATTAATCTTCGCGTAGAACCTATAAGGCACACAATGCGAATTCTCCTCTACCAATCGAGTTTTTTTTTTTATGCATAGGAATCATACATCAAACTTTAAACCACTTACTTAAAGAGCCTAAGACACTTATATAGCCATTTACACTACAAAAAATGTGTTGGATACCGGCAGTTATTTAAGGGAGGTTTAGTACAACTCCCGTTAAAAAGTAATTTCTGATGAAACCATTTGTTAACATAGCGGGGGTTTCAAACCCTCGCAATTTAATAATTTTGTTCTTTTCCTTATTTTCATTTAGCGCGCGTCTTTTTTTCTCCCATATTTTCAATTCCCTCGTTTTTCCCCTATCTCTTTTTGAGTTTTGATTCCTCTCCTACTCCACCGTCAATTCCGATCTCCGCCGCCACCAACAGCGCCACCTCCGATCTTAACAACCTCCTCACTGCCTCATGGTTTGCTTCTAAACCCGCATATTGAGTTTTTAGAAAGAGAAAGAGCGTTTCATTGTGGTTTGCTTCATGGTTTTTAATCGCTCTGAAGAAAATAGAGAAAGAGTTTGTTACAGATCTAAACTGAGTAAAGGTAAAGTGCTCTTCGTTTTTTTGTTGAAATTGACCGGTGAAAACCCCTAGAATTTTTAGATTCTTCTTCAGTGGTACTGATTCATTCAATTTTTGGTGAATTGAAACTTCTAGGGTTTGGAATTGGTGTTTAACGAGGGTAATACGAAATTAGGTTTTTGAATGAACGGATTCAGGGACTGTAGTTAGTGATAAAGGAACAATAGAGATAGAAATATGCAGAGAAAAACGTGTATATGAGAAAAAAATATTATGTAACTGTAAATCGTTTCTCTGATTCCAATTTTTTCCTTTCTATTGCATAGATCTTTTTTATTTTCGTAATTGTTACAGTGTGATTTCATGCTTCCGTCGTAATTTGAGAAATGTGAGTGTTCTACTTTTGTTGCAGGGTAAGAGTTGGAAATCTCAATGAAAATCAAGTTAGTTTTGCTTTTTCAATTATGTTGTTTTGCTGCAAGCAATGACTTGATTTTCTGTAGTTTTGGTTACTAACAGTTTCAATTTGGATTTGTATTATGGGTGGATTTGTACTAGCAGCGAGTGCTTACGAGGTGATTACTAAGTATTTGATAAATTGAATGTATGAAATGATTTTTCAATTCAAGCTTGTTGTCTTAATCTAACTCTGTGTTTGGTTATCTAGATTGCATTAGGTTCTCAAACTATAACTCTCATGAAGGAACATGAATATCAAGGTTAACCTCTTTTCCCCATTCTTACATATCTGGTTGAATCATGAACTTCTTTGGTTTTTATATTGCCAAATGTTGAAATTATTGTTTTCAATTTAGATTGTTTTATCATATAGTTGAGTTTCCATATAATTTACAATAAAATGAGGTTTAAATATTTTTATTTGAGTTGTTTAAAAAAAACATTTTTATTTGAGTGATATGTGATATTGATCTTAGATATCTTCTCATATGGTGGTGAGCAATGAGTGATATTTATCTTAAACAACAGAAACATATAACTCTCTAGAGTCTTTCTACAATGGTATTTCTAGATTCTTTATGGAAGTTATTTCTTGTGATTGCTGATTTTACTTATTTTTTATTCAAAACACACTACAATTAGGTAAGTTGATTTGTATGTTTATCTCTTTAACTCTGCAGGGTGATATAAATTGATCATGAAACTCTTGTGAAGGCAATTAAGTAAGTTGATATTGTGACATGTGCTGCTTGTAGAGTCAAGTTACACAAGGAATGAAACTCAACCATCAATAAATCAGGAACTGAGGAAAGAATCTAAGCAATCAAAAAGTATTACGATCAGCTTAATGTAATTCATATTTTTTATGAAATTTATAAATACAATATAAAAACTGCATTAATTAATACAATATAAATTGTACCTTAAAAGTATATGAATAGAAAGTCAATGATTCAATATTAGCAAGCTCGACCAGCAAATTGAGTAGAAGTGATGAAGCCTCCTGCAATTCTTCTGGGTCACGAGAACAACAACTTAAATCAATACTTACATGTTTGATAGAAGAGAGAACACTCTTGCTCCCAAAAAGTTTTGGGGTATAATGACCGGTAAAAGCAAAGGTATGAAGACTTGGAGCATATAACTCGATTCCAAAATAGATTCCAATGTTGTTTTCAGTTTGATAAAGATCCCACATAAGTATCGTTAAATTGACAAGATTGGTACTTGACACGCAAAGTTTTTTTGCATTTAGAACCATGCAATGGTCGATGGTCAAAGTATTCAACATTTTAAACCCAAAAAAGGGCTCGACACAACCATCGTCACTTGGAGCAAAGGCAAAGTACTTTAAAGACAAGTTGGTTAATGCTGGCCAATTCAAAGAATTTGGAAATATCGGTTTATGACCAATTAATGCGCTGAACGTGTTAGCAGAAAGACTAAGAGACGTTAAAGTGTGACATGAAAAGATGCAAGATGGGAAATATTCAATATTAGGAGTGATATCGAGTAGTAAGTGCTGGACATTGTGTGAAACAACGTATTTGATAATCCTTTGGAGTAGGCTAATCTCCATGGAACAACGGCGGTACAATTTGAGAGTGCAGAGGGTGGTCATACCATCACGACGAGACAAAATTTGAGACCAAAATTCTTTGAAGCTTCGCTCAGTCCTAAAGTGTGAAGAACTTAGTGTAAGATTGGGAAGACTCCTCCAAAGTTTGATCCATCTTTTGGACAAAATGCAAGTTTGAACGGCTTGTTTTGTCTTTAAAAAAGACAATATATGAATGAGAACAAAATCTGCCAAGTCACTAATAATGTCGTTGTTTTGGTTGCACTCACGTTTCGTCCTCTTATATTGCCTTCGTCTTGCCATTGTTGTGTCTCAAGAAACAAACAATTCTACAAATAAATGTGTGAACTAATCAAGAAATATAACAATATAGAAATTTACACTAATTTGCAAAATTTCGAGAAGTCTACTAACAATGTAAGTACTACTAAGTTACTTAATTTATACTCATGAACTTTATTAATATTTCAAATCTTCTCCGCTTGAATGTAATCTAATTCTAATATATTATATATTAAAATTGATTACTAAAATAATTATATATATGAATCTATGCACTTACCAAAAAAAATCTAATATAACAATAAAAAGATTATAAAATATAGAGAAAAAAAAGTTTTACAAAAAAATAAAAAAATTATAACAGATTCTTAAATATATGCATAAGGATAGAAACAAAATAAAAATATGAATCTATTCATGAAAATAGGAAGAAAAAAAAAATTATTATAGAAAATACCTGTACAGATAAACTCTCGCCTTGTGCCTTTAGGTTGGGCTGGAAATAAAGCTCGTCAGCAATAGGAGTAGTAATTTTAGTGCATTAATGAATGATTAATGCTGCTTTATTTTATAGCCAATTTCACTACCAAAAAAACGCGCTTATTAGCGGCGGTTTTTTTGAGGCGGTTTAGCTAAACCCCGCAAATCGGAACGGTACCGTGTTTATTATTCGGTATGCGCCTATTATTGGTTTTCCTTTTCGTTTTCCTTTTCAACAAATGAAAAATCATTCCATCGATCAACAAAATTTTCACTTCATCATTCAACAATGTGAAAAATCTCTTCTGCCACCGCCGCAAGCTTCTCTCTCCCTTCGCCGCCAACGTAAGCTTCTCTTTCGCCGCCTCACTCCTCCTCTCTCCTTCGCCGCCTCTTTCCCTCCACCACAAGGTAATATCTCGATTTTGTTGTCTCGATTTAGTTCACCTGCTTCTCATTCATTCACACGCATCCTCAATTTCTCAATTTTGTTCAATTTATATGATTTGTTTGAATGTGATATCAGTTTGATCGATTTTGTTCAATTTCCAGTTTCAATTAGGATTTCTCTGTTATGATTTGTTTGAATATGATACCAATTGAATTGATTTTGTTCAATTTGCAGTTTAAAATAGGGTTTGAATCAGCTTCAAGCTCATGGTAACTTCAGATTTTTTGACTTAGTTCAAAAAAGTAATACTATAATCCTTTGAAACATGTATTAATTATATTCCTTCATTCGATTTTTTGTTCAGTTTCAGTGTTCACTCAGTTCGATTACAACATTTTTGAAGCGCTAATGACTCCGGTTCCGAAAGCTACAACCTTAACACTTCAGGTTCGTTTTTTAAATAACTTATAAAGAGTGATTTATTGTGGTGCATGCTGTTTTAATGATGATAAACTATAGTTTTTGTTGCATTAGAATTATACAAAGTAAATAATCCTTTGATTCAATGATATAAATAGGGATGAGCATCTTGGATAATCCAAAATAACCGTCCATAACCAATCCATAACCATTTGTTATAACTGGACATTAAAACCAAATGTCATAACCGGTTATAAAACTGGTTATATCCATAACCACTTTTATAACCGGTTTTTGCTTTTAAAAACCGGTTTTTGGTTTAATAACTGGTTTTTTTTCCAAAACCGGTTTTTGAGTAAAAAATCCAGTTTTTATATATTTTCTATATAAAATTTTTTTTTTTTTTTTGGTAGATATAACTAATTAATAACAAAACAAGAATCCAACACATATATATTTTCTATATAACAGTCTACTGGTATGAAAACAAGCACTACCTGTATGAAAACAATAATACTGGTTTTGAAAGATAAACATAATGCCATGTACTTATCAACTAAATCTAACATAATGTCTATGAGGGGCAATCCAACATAATGTCTATCTCTACCTCATGCTAGATTTTAGATTTCATAAACATGCTGCAACACATTAACACTCCCTGTCCTACTCATAATATGAATTTAAACATCATGATATTAATTTCTAATGGCTTCTAAATTTATTAAATGGCATTACAAAAAAATTCATATAACAAGATTTCAACCTCAAAGATTATATTAATTTCTAAAACAACAAAACTATCTTCAAAACTCAAAACATATATTTATAAAGAATCATATTCAACAATGATATATACCAGAAACAAATGAAGACTCAGAGAAGCAATACAAACCATGTTTAATGCAAATTCAACCCACAAATTCAACTAAGAGAAGTAATAATTTTAAACCACAAATTCAACCCACAAATTCAACTAAGACCCAGTGTTAATTTAAACCACAAATTCAAACCACAAATTCAACTAAGACCCACAAAGTTAATTCAACTAAACCCACAAAGGAAATTGAGTGAGAAACTTACCAAAAGTGAGAAACTGAGTACTGAAACCGAGAAATTGAGAAACGGAGTACTGAAACTGAGAAACTGAGTCGGAACTGAGTGAGAAATTGAGTCGGAAGTGAGAAATTGAAACACTGCTTTGCGATTTGGGATTATGGATGGGAGAAGTGCGATTTGGGATTATGGATTTGCGATTTGAGTCGGAAATTGAGTCGGATTTGAGAAATTGAGAGAATAGATTTGGGGATTAGGGTTCATCTTTTTAATTTGGGAGAAATATAAAATTTGGTTATGGATAAAATTTGGACATTGAGTAATTTAACTTTGGTTATGAATTAACTTTGGTTGTGGTTATGGTTATGGATATCTAAATAAAAAACTATTTGGTTTGGTTATAAAACCCAAATATAAATAACTGGTTTTTAAAATTGGATATGGATTTGGTTATGGTTAATCCATGATAACCGGTTAAAATGCTCATCCCTACATATAAATTTGAAATCCTCAATTTTGATATCACACTTGGTTCAATGATATAAATTCAATTAGAAACATAATCCTTTGATTCTCATCTCTTAAACTTGTTAATAGTTCATATTTGATTTACTATGTATAGTTCATCTCTTAAACTTCTATTTTCTGCTATCCGTAATTAGCAACACTGCATTCATATGTTTATAGCTTCCCTTTACTGATCTTGCTTAAATGAGTCTACTATTGGTAACCAATTTTTTACTGACCCTGATGAATGAATCGTATTTGATTCTGTAAATGGTAGTATGGAATGAATCTGATTTCATAGACCTCGGAGCTTTGGCGGAACGACTTGTGAATTCATCTATATATTGGCTATGTCGGAAGGTTAATAGCGTAAGAATGCCTCAGATTCATTCTCCTATGAAAGATAATAATGGTTGTGGTGGCGTGGTTTTTTCTGAACTAATAAAACTACTGTTGAAAGAGCCCAGGGAGAAAGCTGTGAAGCATAAAAGCAGAAATTCATCCTCTCAGAAATCTGATGCAGGACCAACTACAATAATCACAGAACATGTGGTTAGAGAGTATCCTTTTATCGATTTTTCCTTAATTTCCTAGTTCTAATCAATTGAAAGATTTGTAATTTTTTTTTCATGTTTCCCTTAAGTGAGAATTAGGCCCCGTTTGGCCCGGCTTATTTTCCTCTT
This sequence comes from Trifolium repens, assembly GCA_030408175.1. Lineage (NCBI taxonomy): Eukaryota > Viridiplantae > Streptophyta > Magnoliopsida > Fabales > Fabaceae > Trifolium > Trifolium repens. The sequence goes on from CP125847.1 coordinate 16,665,976, forward strand.
TTTTTCTTCTCCTTAAAAATAGTAAAGAAGAAAAAAATTGTGTTTGACTTCATTTTTCTTTATTTTTTACTTCTTTACTTTATTTCTTTAATACTTTTAAGGAAAAATAGCATCAAATATAGTTTTATACTTCTCTATTTCGTTTAAGCTAAAATAAAAAGTAAAAAATAAGTTGGGCCAAACGGGGCCTTAGATATGAACTGCATATTTTATTTCGAATGGAAATTTTACAATCAGAGGTTGGACGCGGAATCGAAGATTCCAATAAACAGAAGTTTGTCAAACAAACATGCCTACTCTTAGAGAACATTCAGTGCCACATGGAAGGGTTTTTTTTTTGGTGATTGGAACCTTGAAAATTATGTGGCAAAGATCATAAAAAGTAGGTATACACTTATATAAGTCAATTGAAATGTTTTATATGTTCACTGATAATTCCTCTGAAAACTTATATTTTGCTTTAGCATATGAACTGTGGAGATTTAGGGAATTCTTAGTTTCTGTTTAGTGAGCAGACAATAACTCTTGGTTTGGGAGAAAGCCCTTAATCCGAAGAAATATTTTGTTCAACTCTTTGGCACCAGAGTGTAAATAAGTTTTAGATCCAAATTTACGGTTTGAAATAAGCCACGCGGACACGGCTGCTTCAGCGTTAGTCTTGGTTTTGTGTTATAGAAAAAGAATTATGGGTTTTGTGTTCATCTTCTTTAAAAAACTATATGCAAAAATATTTCTATTAGCTATTTTATTTACTTTATATTTAAAAAAAAGTTCTAATAAATTATTTAAATTTTTGTTTTATTAACTAACGTGGAATTTTAAAAAATAAATATAAATAACTTGTTTTTCATGTGTACATATCACACCATCAAATGGACGGAAATTTTTTTTCTACCCTAACAATTATACCTCTACCCCTACAATTAATTTATTTTTCATTTTTACCCTTTATTTTTTTTTTTGTAGAATAATTTGAGAAAGAAATGGGTATATATGATAAAGAGATCCAGATTTTTGACTTATAGTTACGGACAAACTGTCACTAAAAGTCAAATTTCCTTTTGAAATAATGAACCGGGTTAGTTTGAGAAAGAAGTGTTCCGGTACAAAATAATAAACCGGGTTACTTTGAAAAAGAGTACCGGTACAGGTGGGAATAGGCGACAATGAGATCCAGATTTTTAACTTATAGTGACAGACAAAACTGTCACTAAAACTCAAATTTCCTTTGAAATAATGAACCGGGTTAGTTTGAGAAATAATGAAAGGGTAAAAATGGAAAATAAATTAATTTGTAGGGGTAGAGGTATAATTGTTGGGGTAGAAAATTTTTTTTCCCAAATGGACACAGTCAGATGTTCGGTTCTTTCTTTATATTGCAAAGGGATAAACAAAAAAAATCTACATAGGAGGTAAATAAAAATTCGGTTATTTTGCAAGGGTAAAATGTCATTTACCCATAAAACAATAACAATAATTGTTTAAGCGGTTTTATTACTCCCTCCGGTCCTTTTTATTAGGAACACTTTAGAAAAAAAATTTGGTCCTTTTTATAAGAAACTTTGACCAATTTTCAAATGTTTTAAATGTTAAATTTCACTTATGCCCCTATTTATTATGAGAGAGAATTTAAAAATAAGTAAGTTAGTTGAATAAAGAGTAATTAAATAAGGGTATATATGGCATAAATTTAAATTTATAAGAGTATTAAATGAAAATAAATATGTTAAATGTGTTTCCTTAGTTGTGTAATTTTTTCAAAGTGTTTCTTATAAAAAGGACCGGAGGGAGTAATATGAATGCAAATAAGGCAAAAGTTATTATGCATGGTGCATAAACACTTCACAACCATCAGATCCATTTACACGTTGTTGTTAGCCCATATTTTGACTAAGTTAAAATATGTTCTAAAAAGCATGATCAAAGATAATACATGAGATTCATTGAATTATCTGTGGATTCAAAGAGTCATTAAATATGTTTGGCTTTTAGAGCCATTGAATTTAATGGGAAATCATGCATGAACACATAATAAATGTTCTTAATTCGAACATTATTCATAATTTTGTTTTCTTCAGGTTCACTTCGATTTGGTCGAAGCTCCAGTAGGGTCGAAGCGTGTGCTGTACAGAGAAAAGATCATGCACTTGAGAAATATTCAAGGAACATTATCACTTCGACTTCGATGTATGCAACTGCTAAATCCAAAGGATAAGAAGGAATTCAAATTCAAAATACGTGGCAAGACACGCGTTCTCTCCTTAGTTAGTTAGACGTTACTAGCTGTTAGGAAATAGAATCTATAAATAGATTTGTTCTGTGATCGAGTAAAGGGTCACAATCATTATACAAATATCCTTGTTAAACTCAAAGTACCCATGTTAACGCGAGAAACGAGTTCGAAGGGAAAAATGTATGTAATGTGCACCATTTCTTTCCTTGTAAACATTTACATTTGAATGTAATTTACAGCATTTCTCATTTAATCAAACTGTCTTTTAACTTCGACTCATCATTCCTTCTGTTTATTCATTTGAATAAACATTCTTTCTTTCATTTCAAGTAATATAAAAACATAAAAACCACATTAAAAGCATAAGAACAATGATGAACAATAAATATCTTGAAAATATAAACAAAAACACTATGTCCCGAGATTTATTAGTTGATCTCTTTTGTAATAACTCAAACTAGCGTTGTTTACCAAAAATCAGTGTAAACAAATTGGCACGCCCAGTGGGACTGTGTGCTTTACGTTTTAATTTTTCTTAAAATTTATTGTGTTTTAGTTTGTTCTGTAACTATTTTGTTTCCAAGATCTTGTGTGTAGTGCATGCTTTTGAGAAACGGGAAATCACTCCCTGAAATAGTCAGACCACCACCCAGAAACACAAGACAAAGTATGGAAAATCCTAATGGAAACAATAATAACGGCGGTTCGAATCCAGTAACCGCTTCGAGTGTCTCAGAGGCCATAGTCTCTCCTGTAATCAGTGAGGTTATGCCCAATGTGATTAGGGCATCAGTTTCTGCCCCAACTTCTTCAATAATAAGCGCCACAATGGCAATACCTTCATCCACAGTGGTGCCTTCGACCACTACAGAACCCATTTTAACTTTGGTTCATAATATGGAGAGTAATTTCTCTCCAAACAGATCAAATGTTAATGGGGGTGGCGTTGGTTCATCCACTTTTCAATTGCCTTTCGCTCAATACATGGGTCAAGGCAGTAGTAGAAATTATCTCTATGGTATGCCTACCAGTATGATGCAGGGTTTGCAAACAGGTTCGTCATTATTTTCAGAGGCAGCACCAGACATGTTTGTCCCTAATAACCAAATAGTCTCTGGTTCTGCTACTCGAAACCCTACTCCTGCATTAACTAATACTGCCTTAATGTCTATGAGGCAACAAATGGATGAAAGTAATCATGATATGGTTAATATGTTAACACAACAAATTGGTACAATGTTTAATCCTCTAATTCAAAATACTAACCAAAGTTACCAATTGTTAGCCACACAAATGGGAAGAATTGCTGATTTCTTTGGGGCCCCCCAAGTCCCTAATCAACAAGTTCCCCAAATCCAAAATGTAGTGCCTTTGCAAATTGCACAAGCACCAAATAATGCCATTGTGCCTGCACAGATTAATGTGGCAAATCCTGTAAACCAAGTCCAACAACCTGTACCAGTGGTCGAACCACAAGTGCAGCCTCAGTCACAGCCACAGGCTCCGCCCCAGGTCGAACAAAATCCTGGAATTGTCTTGGTAAATAGGAACCAAAATGCTGATTATGTAGTTAGAAATGTCCAAAACAACAACTTTGCTGGGCAAAACAACATAGCAAATTTGGTCGAAACAATTCTGGCACAAAATGGTTTAAATATAGGCATGCATAGGCCTAACTTTGTCTCTGCCTTGTCAGAATATGTGCTTCAAACAGAATTACCAAGGGGATGGAAAATCCCAAAGTTCACCAAATTTGCTGGTGATACTAGCGAATCCACTGTTGAACACATAGCAAGATATTTAACTGAGGCAGGAGATTTGGCAAATAATGAGAATTTAAGAATGAAGTATTTTCCAAATTCTCTAACAAAAAATGCCTTTATATGGTTCACTACTCTCCCTCCACATTCAATTTTCAATTGGAATCAATTGGAGAGAGTTTTCCATGAACAATTCTATATGGGACGGTCTAAAATAAGTCTCAAAGAATTAGCAAGTGTTAGGCGCAAAACTCCCGAGTCTATAGATGATTATCTAAATAGATTTTGATTGCTTAAGGCTAGGTGTTTTACTCAGGTGCCTGAACATGAATTGGTCGAAATGGCCGCTGGTGGCCTAGATTATTCGATCAGAAAGAAATTAGATACTCAACATTTGAGAGACATGGCTCAGTTGGCTGATAGAGTTCGACAAGTCAAACGCTTAAAAGCAGAAAAGGCCAGAAATTCTAAGTATCACAAAAAAGAAAAGGTTGCGTATGTCGAAACGCATGAAAGTGACCAAGAGTATGATATCTCTTATGAAGATATCGAACAAGGGGAAGTAGACCTAGCAGAATTAAAACCTGGTCCCCCTTACACTTGCAAACTTTTGAAACCTTCGAATGAGAAAAACCCTGTCGAACCAAAAAATGATAAGTATGTGTCTAAGACTTACACTTTTGATATAACAAAATGTGATGAGATTTTTGACTTATTGGTTACTGATGGCCAAATTGTGGTTCCTAAAGGTGTTATAGTACCCCCATTAGATATGCGAAAGAAAAGAGGTTATTGTAAATATCATAATTTTCTTGGATATAGAACCTCACAATGTGTACTTTTCAGGGACTTGGTCCAAAAGGCTTTGAATGAAGGGAGACTCAAGTTTGGTGAAAAACCCAAAGCCATGAAGATTGATGCCGAGCCTTTGCAGAATGCTGATACACTCTATGCTGAACCACAGGAAATAATGATGGTCGAAGCCATGGAGGTTACAGAGGTACAGGCAGAAGAAATCCCTGAAAAGGAGTATTTCGAAAAGATGAAGGTAGTATATCCTCCTGCTGAAGAGGATTTGATTGACTTTCCTAACAGATGCAAACTGGAGAACAAAGGAGTCATGCTTTGTGCTTGTTACAGTGCTGTTTGTGATAAGGAGGCTACTGGAGGCCTTAGGAAATTCCAACCTGTGACAAATAAGCAGGGGGCAAAACCAAATCAGTACCAAGATAAAGGAAAGGACATCCTGACTCGACCAAATAACTCTGCTAAATCTGGTCGAATGCCAACCTTTTTACCCCCTGGTTCGATCCCTGTAGAGCGCTGGATGCACCAGGGACTCATTAGATTCAACAAAGGTGCAATGGAAGTTGGTGAATCTAGTGGTACCAAACCAAACTATTTAGAAGATGCTAACAAATATTCTTACAAGAATAACTAAAAAGGAAAGCATCCAATGACTAGGACACAATGGCGTAGGTTTCAACGCCAGAAAAAATTGGCTGCAACATGTCTCCAAACAGGCCAATATAAAGAAGTGGCTAGAAGACCAGCTAAGGAAAGGATCATTCCCCCAATATATGAGAATAAGATGGAGGATGATGATCTGTTGTACTCTGAACCAGATTTTGATGTCATATGTGTGGTTTCCATATTTCCATCAGAATATGATGTTCAATCAGAGGTAACTGAGCTCGAAACTGATTTCGACCAGTTACAAATGGCTGACCCAAAGCCAATGTGCTACTATGTTATGAACAATGGCTGCATCGAAGAACAACAAGCTTTATTCGAAAAGCCAGATTTAGGAATGAAAAGCCATCTCAAACCTCTCTTCATCAGAGCAAAAGTTGATGGAGTTGGAGTTAACAAAGTGCTAATAGATGGAGGTGCTGCTGTAAATTTGATGCCTCAATCTATGTTGCCCAAGATTGGCAAATATGATTGTGATTTGTCAGCCCATAACATTGTTTTGTCAAACTACGAGGGCAAGACATGATATTCTGTAGGGGCAATCCAAGTAGATGTTGCTGTGGGAAGCATAGTTCGACCAACCCTGTTCTTGGTTGTTCAATCTAAGGCAAACTTTAACTTGCTGTTGGGAAGGGAGTGGATTCATGGAGTTGGTGCTGTCCCATCTACCCTTCACCAAAGGTTGATACTCTGGAGAAAGATGGTTGTGTTGAGAACATTGAAGCTGACCAAAGTTTCTACATGTCAGAGGTAGATACTATATCTCAGCAAACTTTTGACAAAAATTTGGCAAATATTGCGCCATGCTATGACAGAGAAAGTGCTTTCGAGCCTTCTGATAATGTTATTCACTCTGTCAAACTCCACCCAACCCAAGGCTTCATATGGGAACGAGAGGAAATAGATGTTGCTTCCTCAGAAGATGGAGTAATACCACCAACTGGGTGGAATATCTACGAAGATTACTATGACTGAGTCCAATGCATGGGCCAGGATTACGGCTTATATGGCCGAAAGTAGATTAAATACGGCTTTCGAAGCTGATGTTCAACAAAACATGGCTGTTGAAGCCAAGGTCGAAAACAATGGCATTCCAATGCCACAAATTCAAAGACTTGACTGCATATATGATGATGAGCCCTTAGGGTTCGAAAGAGATCCATTGAATGAAACTCCAAGATCCTTTGGAAGAAATTGACATTGGAAATGGCTCACTTAAAAGGCCAACTTATATTAGTACTAACATTAGTCCTAATCTTAAGGAAAAGTTGGCGCTGCTTCTTAAAGAATTTAGTGATTGTTTTGCTTGGGACTATAATGAAATGCCTGGACTGAATAGAGAAATGGTCGAACTAAGGCTACCAATCAAGGCAGGAAAGAAACCAGTAAAACAGTTACCAAGGAGGTTTGCACCAGAAATTATGTCCAAGATCAAGGAAGAGATCGAAAGGCTGCTGAGGAGTAAATTCATCAGAACTGCCAGGTATGTTGAATGGTTAGCAAATATAGTTCCTGTTATAAAAAAGAATGGTACACTTAGAGTATGCATAGATTTTAGGGACTTGAATAATGCTACACCTAAAGATGAATATGCCATGCCTGTGGCAGAAATGTTAATAGATTCAGCAGCAGGCTTCGAATTCTTAAGCATGTTAGATGGTTATTCTGGATATAACCAAATATTTATTGCTGAAGAGGATGTATCTAAAACAGCATTTCGATGCCCAGGTGCCTTAGGCACATATGAGTGGGTTGTCATGCCTTTTGGGTTAAAAAATGCTGGTGCCACTTACCAAAGGGCCATAAATTCTATGTTTCATGACTTTATAGATACGTTCATGCAAGTTTATATTGATGATATCATCATAAAATCCTCTTCTGAAGATAGCCATTTACTGTATCTTAGGCAATCTTTTGAAAGAATGAGGAAACATGGATTAAAAATGAATCCATTAAAGTGTGCTTTTTGTGTGCATGCAGGAGATTTCCTTGGTTTTGTGGTACATAAAAAAAGTATCGAAATAAACCAAAACAAGACAAACGCTATCTTAGAGACAAAGCCTCCTTCGACCAAAAAACAACTTCAATCTTTGCTGGGAAAAATCAACTTTTTGAGAAGCTTTATTTCGAATCTAAGTGGAAAAGCTCAAACTTTCTCATCACTACTTCGACTCAAGAAGGACGATCCATTCAAATGGACTGAGGAGCACCAAAAGGCTTTTGATGACATAAAGAATTACTTAATAAAGCCTCCAGTTTTGATGCCTCCTAGTAGAAATAAAGCTATGAAGTTGTATATTGCTGCGTCTGATAAGACCATAGGGAGCATGTTGGCTCAAGAAGATGATAATGGCATAGAAAATGCAGTTTATTACCTTAGTAGAGTTTTAAATGATGCAGAAACTAGATATATTTCCATAGAAAAACTTTTTCTTTGTTTGTATTTCTCTGGTACTAAACTTAAGCATTATATAAAACCTGTTGATGTTTATGTCTATTCCCTTTTCGATGTTATTAAGCATATGTTGACTAAACCTATATTACATAGTAGAATTGGAAAATGGGCATTAGCATTAACTGAATATTCACTTACTTATAAACCTTTAAGGGCTGTTAAAGGTCAAATTGTGGCTGACTTCATAGTTGATCATTCTTTGGTCGAAATGCCACAAGAGTATGTGGATATCCAACCATGGGTTCTGTATTTCGATGGATCCAAACATAAACATGGAACTGGAATTGATATCTTAATAATTTCTCCTGCCAAAATTCCAACCAAATTTAAATATAAAATCAAGGTTATCAAAACCGGACCGGACCGGCCGGTCGGACCGGTTGAACCGTGAACCGGACCTCAATCCGGTCCGGTTAGTGTGCAGAAACGGTTCGCGAGAGAGCCGGTAAAAAACCGCAAAAACCGTTAAAAACCGAAAGAAACCCGGTGACCCGGCCGGTCAGGCCGGTTTGGCGGTCTGGTTTTTTTTTTTTTCGTTTTAAGTATTTTCTTTTTAAAGAAAAACATAAAAAAGCTAAAATAAGAAACGAAAAGGAAAGAAAAGTAATCAAAATACGACCTTTGCTCTTGAGATTTGATCTTGTTTTTGGTTATTTTATTAAAAATAAATCTTTTGATGAAGAAAGTGCACCTCCAGATCTGCTACTAATAGAAAGTGGACCTCCAGATCCAAAAACTTAATGAGAACAAATGAATATAGAAGGTAAAAACTTGCTTTTGTTTTGAGTTTGCACCACTGTGTGCTTGAATGGGTGGGGGAAGTATTGAATTTGTATGAAAAATATGAGAAGGAGAAAGTGATTTTTTTTCGGTGAGAGAGAAAGATAAAGAAAGAAGAAAGTGACCAATGTGTTTATGGTTGTTGTGGTATACTGGTATTCATTCTTTCATTGTACATATGAGAGAGAAACTTTTTGGTGGAATGAGAGAGAGAAACTTGAATAGTGTGTACGTGAATGAACATTATATTATCATATGTTGTTGCTTTGGTAACTTACTTTTGCAATAAATTGATTACATGTTCCCAACATGTATAGTAAACACAAATAGTTGTTATATTAGTCATAATAATAAATAATAGTAGTATTAAGTTAAACTAAAACTATTATATTATTATTATATGAGAATTGTGTTTTTTTTTCCATAAATTTTATAGGTTGATTTATGACATTTTTTTTATGGAAGGTTGATTTATGACATGTTATATTTTTAATAGTGTAAAACTATAAATATTGTGTAATTTTTAATGTATTATTTAAATATATATGATTAAAACGGTTCGACCCCGGTTGAACCCGGTCCGACCGATTGAACCTTGAACCGGTAAGCTTGTCGGTTCAATGACCGGTCCGGTTCTGACAACCTTGTATAAAATCAATGGACTTTGCTCTAACAATGAAGCTGAATATGAAGCCTTAATTACAGGCTTAGAAATATTAAAAGACTTGGGGGCAAAGAACATCAAAATAAGAGGTGACTCTGAGTTAGTATTGAAACAACTAACACAAGAATATAAATGTGTTAAAGAACATTTGACAAAATATTTTGTTATAGCCAGTTCTTTGCTAGATTGTTTCGATCATGTGGATATAGAGCATGTACCTCGACTAGAAAATCAAGAAGCAAATGATTTAGCTCAGATTGCTTCAGGTTATAAGATGTCAAAAGAAAAATTGACACAATTGATCGAAATAAAAGAAAAAATGGTTTTACAAGAACCAATTTCTGAACAATTGTCAATGCCAAAACTTGTGGGGGCAGATACTATACCACAAATTAATAATGAAGTTGAAAATTTCCATGATAATTTTGAAATTTTTGCCATTGACAATCTTTCAGATGATGATTGGAGAAAGCCTATTGTGGAATATCTTAAGAATCCAACAGGGAATGTGGACCGAAAGGTAAAATATAGGGCTTTAAGCTATGTAATTTTTGAAAATGATCTTTTCAAAAAGACTTATGAAGGAATTTTGTTAAAATGCCTTAATGAAACAGAAGCCTACGTAGCAGTCTCTGATGTTCACAGTGGCACTTGTGGTTCTCATCAAGCAGGACATAAAATGAAATAGTTGTTGTTTCGACAAGGCCAGTATTAGCCCTCTATGTTAAAAGATTGCATAGAATATGCCAAGGGTTGTCAAGAATGCCAAAGACATTCAGGAATTCAACATGTGCCTGCAAGTGAACTACACTCCATAATAAAGCCTTGGCCTTTTAGGGGTTGGGCTCTAGATTTAATTGGTGAAATTAAACATGCTTCATCGAAGAATCAGCGTTACATTTTGGTTGGAATAGATTATTTCACAAAATGAATCGAAGCAATTCCATTACCAAATGTTGATCAAGAAGCAGTAATTAGTTTTATTCAAAATCATATAATCTATAGATTTGGAATTCCTGAAACAATCACTACAGATCAAGGTTCAGTTTTTACTGGACGAAAGATGCAGGAATTTGCCCAAGAAATTGGCTTTAGGTTATTAACTTCAACACCATATTACGCACAAGCAAATGGTCAAGTTGAAGCAGCCAATAAAATTATCATTAACTTGATAAAGAAACACTTAGCCCAAAAACCAAGAAATTGGCATAAGACTTTAGATCAAGTTTTATGGGCTTGTAGAAATTCTCCTAAAGAATCAACTAATACTACTCCATTTCGACTAACCTATGGTCATGATGCTGTATTACCAGTCGAGATACATTTGCAGTCAGCAAGGGTACAAAGACAAATGGAAATACCTGTAGACCATTATTGGCAAATGATGACAGATGAATTAGTTGATTTAGATGAAGAAAGACTTGGTGCTTTAGAAGTCTTAACAAAACAAAAAGAAAGAGTTTCTAAAGCTTACAACAAGAAAGTTAAGTCTAAGTCTTTTATTATTGGAGAATTAGTTTGGAAAGTTATTTTGCCTATGGATAGAAAAGATAGAGTCTTAGGCAAGTGGTCCCCAAATTGGGAAGGACCATTTAAGATTGTTCAGGTGTATTCGAATGGTGCTTATGAAATTGAGGAGTTAACTCCTGAAAAATGTGCTTTGGGTATAAATGGAAAGTACTTAAAAAAGTATAAACCAGTTTTGCTCGAAGTAAAAATAAGCGCAGAATAATACTTAAACATGCAAACAAAATGGCAATTGAAATTTAAATGTTGCCACAAATGGGACTTCGTTCAAAATTACAACCAAAAAATCCAAAACAGGACTAAGGCATTAATAATATTCGAAACAGATATCTAAGAAAAATTATAAGTCCTTGGTACATTCAGCATATATTTTCTTCAAAGTTGCCAGCTCCCTTTCGACCACTAGGTTCGAGCTCTCCAGAGTTTTGATCTCCTCAGCAACTACTTCTGCTGCGCTAAAGGCTTCTATCCCTTCCCTGCCTTTGGCGTCGATCATCTCCTGGGTCGAAGCTTTCATCTCTTCTTGAATTTGAACCTTTAGGGCTTCTTCTTCAGAAATCTTGCGCTTGTACCCTTCGATCTGGTTCTCCAGGAATCCAATCTGTTGCTTATAAAAAGCAATATTTTTGTCACAATTCTCAAGCCCTGGATTCCCTTCATTTGCTCGAGAACATAGCTTGTCTACCTCAGCTTGTGCCTTTTGAGCCTTCTCATAAAACATGGTCTGAGCTTGCTGTTGAGTAGCTAGCCTTGTACCATTATCAATTCTTTTCTGCACAGCCTTGGCGTATTGGTCAACAATCGAACCAAGTTGAATAACCTTACCTAAAGTTATCTCGTTGGTCAAAGGGTTATGCAACTTCTTCAAAAATGCCAAATGACTATAGGCACAAGCAGGGTTATGTTCGAGTTGTTTAAGCACATCTCTCTGGGTAAAATCAGTAGTGAGTTTCAAGAGCAATGAATCTTGGCGCACCAGAGAGCTTATCTCAGCAGTTGTGGGAACGGAGTCGCTGGTAGTGTGCTCACTGGAAGTGGTAGCTTGGCTTTGTTTCTTTGAAAGCAGTAGTCGAAGAGTGCCCGCATGATCAGACTTTTGCATATTGGCAAACTCTTCTTCTTGTACTCCTAGGCTTGTAGAGAGCTTTGAAGTCGAAGAAACTGAGATGATTTCTAGGCCACCAGCCTCAGCTTCAGGCATGCCCTCAGAATCTTGGCTAAGTTCTTGGGTCGAACTAGCCTGATCCGATTTGCTCGAAATGCTGGGTTTTTGTTGGGAAATGCTTGATTTTTGGTTAAGATCTTTGGTGTTGAGATTCTTAGTCTCAGGTCCAGCCCCATCTGGCTTCTCTTCATTCTTTTTCTCCTCAGTCTTCTCTGGCTCGACCTTATCTCCTTCGACCTGGCTAGGACCATCACCTTGAGGACTCTTGGCTTCATCATTACTTTCCTTAGTTGGAGGTGGGGTTGGTGGTTCTGGTGGAGGCTGTTGGATTTGTTCTTTAGGAGAATCCTCTTTCGATTCATCCTACAAAGATCAAAGAAAAAGAAAAATCAATTAAGACTGTTACGTCAAATCAATTAAGACTGTTTGATCCTCATTTCTAATTCAACTTGTTACGTCAAATCTCATTTTTTTGTCAAAATTTTAAAATTTGATCTTTAACCTCTTAAACTATTTTTTTTAAGAGAAAAAGCAAATATTAAAGAAAAATAAAAATATTCCCAAGTGTAGAATGGATAAACACGAACAAAATTGAAATTGACATAAACCAATACAAGTAACAAAGTTATAAAGCAAAAACCAACAAAATTCTACAATTATTCTTAAAATATTTTTCATTGGAACAGAAAAGTTCATTGATGTGTGCAGTTAAAAAGATTTGGTAATAAGGCATTCCATATATATATATATATATATATATATATATATATATATATAATCGAGTTAGTTCATGAGTCAAACGAGTCGAACTATATATAGTTTATGTTCAGCTCATTTATTTAACGAACTTAATTTTTAACTCAAGTTCAACTCATTTGATTCATGAACCAAGTTCACGAGTCAATTATCGAATCGAGCTTCGAACTATTCACGAGTTGGCTCGGGTCATTGCCAGCCCTAATGGTGTCCAAAAGAAAAATATTTTAAAAAGGAAAATCAATTTTATGAACAAATAAAACTATACTCACTATTAATAATAATTAAAAAAAAAACTAGTCACTAAAAATGCAATTTGTAAAATTATATGTATCTAACCTCTTATCTCTGAATTTTCCTTCCATGTCTCATGTAAGAGCCACATCTAAAGATTGTTTTTTTCCTATTGATTATGTTATGTATCATAAATAAACTCTAGAGGGTTTAAAATTTTGGTTTCATTTAAATTTGGTATAGGTACATGCAACTGATGCAAGAATGAAATTTTATTCCCGCAAGGACACTTTCACATTTTAGTATTGAGCATGTCATCTTTTGATGGGTAACCTTCAATGTTTCTTGTATTTAGTAATACCAATGCTGTAGAATTTGATGTCTTTGATTTGGAATCCATAATAATTTAAGAACTTAATAGACCTATTTATTATCTAAGAGATTTATATATTACAAACGCAAAACTTGAAAGACAACAAATGCATTTTGCCTTTTCAGTTCTACGACAAAGCCTCAAATGTTCAGTACTAGTTCTTGACCCGTGCACGCACGGGGGGCAAATGCACGGGGGGCGATTTATATTTGTCATTAATAAAGTTAAATATTATAAAAAAGACATTTGACTACATTTGTATAAATCATAGAAAAAAAATTACAAAGTATGAATTACAACAATATTTGTCAACATAAATTTGTCAACATAAATCTTATAAAAACTATATACTCAAATATTACTTTATTAGGTTAATAAAATATTATGAGATTTCAATTATCAATATTGTCACCTAAAATAAATATTATAGAAAACGAAAAATTTGATTAATACAACATATTATGATAGTGAAAATAATATATACAACATATTAAGGCCAGCTACCGTGTGTGTATCTTAGCTACCGTGTGTGTATCTTATCTTTTTTTATTCAACATGCATAAGATGTCTGAAGATAATCTTATAAATTTAAGAGATAAGATTACTCAATCATTAATTACAACAACAATATATACATATTTTATTGAATCCTTAATATATTCATATCATCCCAAAGTATAATATTTTACATATAGATTTGATAATAGAGCATCTTACATATATATTTTAAAAAACACATCAATGTTTGCTTAACAAAATACCAAATACATATTGAATACCAAAGTACCAAAGTTTATCCATCCTAAATAGTCCTGTTAAATAGCTTAATAAAAGCATTATAATCTTCATCTTCATGTGTAGGTCGAAGATTATTACCATCTTACCTATATTCTTCCCTTTCAATATCTCTTGATAACCTACTAATAAAGAAATATATACCAAATTTAAGTGTTATTACTTGACAAAAATCATTGACTTTCAAAACGGATGAAGTAAAAAGAAAAACACACCTTAATATCTTTTAGTCATTTTCATATTAGAAAGGGTTAAAGAACAAATAGGTAGAGTTGAGACAGTTTTGAATATGAATCTTGCCTACAAAGTCCATGTAAATAACTCAATGTTTAGTATGATAGTTAAAGCAAAAGCATAGAAAACTAAAAGTTAAAGATTATACAACCTTGAAAAGCTACGGCCTTGGCAAACATCATAACGACAGCAACATTTTGGACATGTCCAGCTCCAAGAAAAGCATTAAGTACATCAACATATGCCCCATACAAATAACATTGAATTTTACTCCTATATATCATAAAACATATAAGTCATAATGTGTAGTATAAATTATGTTCAGTTTCAAACAGAATTTGATCAAGTGTAATAGTGTCATACCCATCTTGCTCTATTTCAATGACATTCACTTTTGTGGGTGTTCCATCTTGATCATTAATTTCACGCTCACGACCAACATCAATCAATATTCCAATAACATCTGAAAACAATTATATAAACAAATCTACTAAAACTGAAAAGATGTTACATATTATAATTTACAAAAAACATAGAATAATTAACTTACCAACTAAGAAATCAGTGTCATAAGAGCCTCCTACAATCTGCCTAATTGGAACAAAGTTATATGGAGATCTAAAAATGTCTTGATTAAAAAGTCTTTGAATCAATGTAGTGGCTTTGAAATTTAACTTAAAATTGTGATGAGTAGTACGATAAGCTCCAACATTAGGTGAGACTCCCATCTTTTCAAAAGTATACACTTTTCCCTCTATTAGCTCATCCTTAAATTTATAAATAAGAGTTCTTTTAACTGTAGCATGAATTCTACCACCATAAGAATCCATTAAAACCATTTCAATAGAAAAAGGCAATGTGTTACGATTGAAATTAGAAGTTTGCCAAAGTCGTATGATCTTTGCCCTACAATTCCAACTCGATCTAGTTGAATTAATTTCAGCAAATGATGAAAACTGATACTCATTTTCAATGGTCATACACATTTCAGAAAATGAAGAGGGATAAAAACTAATGAAGTAAGCTTTAAAAATATTTAAAATGACTTCAAACAAACACAGTGAGATGGTTCAATACTTCAATGCATTTCTTATATGTTGTATTGAAGATGGCTCCCTCTTTGAAGCATGCATATTATTCTTTGAAATTTGTGATAAAGCTGCTAATAATTGAATTGTTGAATCATCAAAATATTCTCTTTTTGTACATTGGGAAGAGTTCATGTAAAAACAAAACAATTATAACATAAATAAGGTATTTATTGTGGAAAGGATTGAATAGGTGAAAGACTATAACATTAATTAAAATCAGATTTTTGCCTAGGGAAGAGGGAGATGTTACATGAATCAGCAATGAGTAAATTTTGGTTCAAGTAAAAACAAAACATATTTACTAAAAGAGATAGTTGAAGGTAGTCAAAGTGTTACAAAGCTGACATAGAAAGGGACAACTCAGGCTTAAAAACATGACATTGATCTTAGCTTGTATATGTGTGTATATATATATATATATACATATATCTACTTGACAACAAAGCAAAACTCAATGTGGTTTGTCCAAAACAACAAACAGTCATAAAAATTGTTACTAAAAAGATAAAGAAAAGTAACAAAACATAAAATAAAAGTTAAAGAGTGAAGACACTTACTTGTTTATAACACTTGACAAATGTGCAGTGTGTATAATTTGATTTATATCCTCCCACTGTGCACTTTTTCGTTTGCATATATTATCCAAATTTACTAAAAAAATAAACAAAACACTGTTAAATATAATCCAAATTAATATGGATAACATGTTCAACTTTATTGATATGTGGTGTAGCAGTCTATAATCCGAATATAAAATGCATTAAGTTATATAAACAACACAAATTAAGGCAGTATGATATATATATCTATATATATGTAAAATACTGATAAATAGAACATTATAGAGACAATTGAGTTTTGCTTTGATAGTAAAGACATGTAGATTATTATTAATTACTAATAACAGCATCATTGATCATAACAAAATGTTTTTAGGCCTTAATACATCAAGTAAAGCCAATTGATAACTAAATCAAGCACTATTCTAGAACATACATTCATGGAAAACGACAACAAATTCAAAAGTGGACACATAATAAGGTCTTAAGTACATTAATTTCAGAAATTATAAATAGATATTAAGCATTGTCATACTGCTTAGGTACAAAACTATAAACGTGCAACATCATGCCTCATGATGGCAACATCGATGAAATCAGGAGGAACTGATACAGTTAAATGAAGCTTGTCTCCTACATTGAGTTCTGCTTCCCTAAAGAATTCTTTAAATCCTTGTTCAATATATGTCAGCTTGCTTCCATGGCTCTTATAATAGCAGATTTGGCAAGGATATAACTTATCTGAATTAACGTCGATCAAAGTAACTACATTTTGATTATCCTTCAAACAATTCTTTGCAATTTCAGTTGGGACATACTATAAATAAATAGAAGTAGATTAGTTAGTTGTGCCTATGTTTGACATACATATATATATGGTTTAAAGACATAAAATTTTATGTCTTCCTATTTAATAACATATAATTTAGTGAATCGGTAAAAAAAAAGTAGTTATTGATTAAAGATTTAGTAATTACCAAAGCGTTTGACCAAATATATGTAGATCTGGACACTACTACCTCCCAGCTATTGATGTCTTTCGGGTCCTCATCTTGCATATATGTGTCTTCAATACTGTCAGCAGAACGATCGACATCAATTTGCCTAATAAAATTGATTTGTAGGATTAATACATTATTGTACGAAATTAATAATATTAATATAAAAATATAAATTGAAGAATTAAAAGGTATAATATAATTTAATCAGCATCTTATTTTAAAAGCTACAACATTTCTATTTTTGTTTATAAGATTTAGAAATAATTATAAATAGTTCATAAAATTGAATTTGGTTTTTTCTGGTATGATAAAAAATAATATTTATGTAGATAGTAGCTTAAACTCTTGTTTGTTAGTACATGACCAAATGTTTTTGTATCCTCAATAGTTATATTCTATTGTAAAAAATAAAAATTGAACATCTAAAAAGTATAATAAAAGTTATTCAACATCTTATTTTAAAGAACAACGAAAAAATACTTACTTGTTGACTTGTTCCAAAATTTCCGGAAATAAAATCCAAGGAGGAAAACTCATATTTGAATGAAGATGAAGATGCTGTTGGTATTTGTCTTATAAGGTATTTTACATATGACATATCAAACATATTTAAAAGAATGCATTAATCATTGAATTAGTGTATATTCCTTATAAGTTTTTAATAGCAAAAAATAAACATCACTTAAAGTCATAAAACACATGCATTAATCATTGAATTAGTGTAAACTGATTGTGAACAACATATTTAAAAGAATGCATAACATACTTAGCTCACATACTTAACTCTTGTTGTGTAACTAAATCAGAAGCATGTTTTAATGGTAAAATTCCACAAATAAGTGATGATCTTTTAGCAGTTCCAAGTACAACTTATTTAAAAGAATAACTTTAACAAAAAGAAAAAAGTAAAATCATCTTTAATTAGGACTATTTAACTATCAATTACTAACATTAAAGCAAAATCACTTAAAATTACTTAGGATTGCTATATGCAGTTATAGTATGATAGAAGCATCACACAAAATATGATCCACAAAACAACACAAACAATTGAAGAGAAAAATAAAATATAGAAATGAACATAATCAAATATGAAACAACAACATTCCAAAAAGTCCATAATCAAAATATCAAATGTATTATGAAATAAGTTAAAACCTTTATACTTCTCAAATCTGAAGAAGCATATACCCAAAATTTGGGAATGAAGAATATAATAGAAGAGAGTACGTTAAAAATATGAGAGAGAGATAGAAATAGGGATTAAAATTTTGTATTGAGTATTGGAAGAGGGTAATGTGGGAGTGTTTTGTATAGAAAGTTGTGAAGAGAGGGATGTTGCATAGATTAGACATTGTTATGTGTTCGAGAAATAATAAAAACCAAACTGTTAGCCAAAAGTAGTAGTCAAAGCTATTACAAACCACAAAGAAAGCGACTGTTCATCCATAAGCTTTGTCAGTTTATTTATTTTCTTTGGCCTCAAGCATTTGGGTTGGATGTTTAACAGTCAAACCTGTTACACTTAATGAGCAAGAAAGCGACTATTCAAGTATCATTCTGCACAAACAATATAGATATAAAAATAGTGAATTGATTCAAAATATTGCCTATAGAAGTTATGTTTTTTTATCATTTTGTCCACATAAGAATTTCCTTTAGGACCTATTACAATATATACTCAAAACATATTCCTGAAGATTAATATGTGCTGGTTGTTAGGGATGTAATACATAATACTAAAAATTTTAGTTTTTATAATTCAATAGGTAAAATCTAAGAGAATAAAATTCTAAGCTACTCTAACAAAATTGAATACTTTGTAGTAACATGAATAAAACAAAATAGAATAAAATCCTAAGTTACCTTTCAAATAAGACACACTAACAAATCTTTGTAGTAATAAAAATGTCAAATGTGAATAGATCATAAAGGAAAATATCATGTATAACTATAATATTAAAAAGACAATAACCTAATAGTGCACCATCATAAAAACTTCAATTAGCTTTTACAAAATTATTAAAAGGGGCAACAAATTTAGGAGTGTAGAAACCGACCAGAAAAGACCGAAACATTAATATTATGTCACTACAAAGGTTATTGGGATAAAGAATGCATTTGATTCAAATTGAAGCTAATTGAATAAATTGTAATCTTAATCCCAATAACCTTAACTATGACTTAATAGTGCATCGCAGAACAGTAGCATAAGGAATGAATTAAGAAACAATAGATTTAGAAAATAAAAAGACATAATTTACTTTTTTGAGAAGCCCTTTGACCATAGAAAATATAGAACTCATTAAAAATAACATTGAGAAAAACAAAATAAAATTGATACAAATCTAAAAACAAAAAATCTGAAATTAATTAACAAAAACAAATCAATTATATTGTGGTAGAGAAAATCATCTAAATCCCACTAACAACTCCTAAAAAGTAGGGATTTTTAACTAAAAAATAGAAACAAATCCTAATAAATATGATATGAAATTATTCCTTGCAATATTAGTTGTTAATTTGATATCAAATTAAAAAGAGTTTGCTATCAATATGGAATTTCTCCAACATTTGTTTTTGAAGGGATTGAAACAAAAAATAAAATAAAAAACACACTTTTATCTCCCTTTGAAGAATCACACTCATACCTTCCTGCTATATTGTTATGAGCACTTCACTCCGTAATAAAAAAATCATGAAATCCAAATAAGACCTGCGATGAAATTCCATGGTTTGAAACTTTCAGATAATCATTCTCCTCCCTACTATTTTTGTTGTTGCTGCAGATTTACACACAAAAGTCAAAAATTTGTGAGGAATGAAGAAGCAACATCACTGTAAATTGAAGGAAAAAAATATAATAGATCATTAACAATCAATTAATTGAATGTTAATGATTCAACTGAATATGACAGAATCAATTAAAAGCCAACAAACTAAAGAATGAAAAGAGAATTAAAACAACCTAATGTTTAAATGAAATACCTTTTTTCTCAGATTCATGAGGAGCAATCTCTAACTGCAGATAACAAACAAAAAAAAATTGTGAGGAATGAAGAAGCAACATTACTTCACTGTAAATTGAAGAGAAAAAAAATGGAATAGATTTGGAAACAATCAGATTATTTGCTTTTTGAGAAGCCCTTTGAACATTCCTTTATGAAGATACCTGCATAACAATTGACCATAAAAAATATAGAAATCATTAAACAGAACAGTGAGAAAAGCAAATTAAAATTGATACAAATCTAAAAACAAAAAATTTGAAATTTAACAAAAACAAATCAATATGGATAAAATTAAACCATATAAATCCCACTAACAATTCCTAAAAAGTAGGGATTTTTAAATGAAATACCTTTTTTTGTTGTTGCTGCAAATTTACACACAAAAGTCAAAAATTTGTGAGGAATGAAGAAGCAACATCACTGTAAATTGAAGGAAAAAAATATAATAGATCATTAACAATCAAATCAATATGGATAAAATTAAACCATATAAATCCCACTAACAATTCCTAAAAAGTAGGGATTTTTAAATGAAATACCTTTTTTTCTCAGATTCATGAGGAGCAATCTCTAACTGCACATAAGAAACAAAAAAAAATTGTGAGGAATGAAGAAGTAACATCACTATGAGTTGAAGGAAAAAACATATAATAGATCTGGAAACAATCAATTAATTAAATGTTAATGATTCAACTGAATATGACAGAATCAATTAAAAGCCAAGAAAACTCACCCCATCAAACCCTTATTTGTGAACCTGAACAAACAATAAAACATTCCAAAAAGAAAATCAAATCAGATTCGAGCAACAAAGCAACATCAAATTAAAGTAAATAAAACAAAATAGAATTGATCTGAAAATCCTTACTTTGAAGCTTGAGGCCGCCTTTGCTTAATGGTGTGTGCTGCTTCTTCATTCCAAAAAAGAAGAAGGAGGAATAGAAGGAAGAAAGGTTTAGGGTTTTGGTGAGAGAATGAGAGAAAGAGAGTTATGATATTGAAGAGAAGAGAAGAAGAATTTGAAATTTGAAATTGATTCTAAACAACATGTATTCAAACTGAGGTCTTTGGATTTTAGCCTGGTGCAAAACATGGAAAAAGGACACGCGACAGAAGAATGAAAGCAACGTTCCTTTGTTTTTTTGTTTGGTGTCAATATTTACTTCCTTCAAGGACCTATTTTTGTTGGGCCAAATTGTGTTGGGCTTGCTCTATTTTGACCCAACTATGCATTCAAATAAGAGAGGGAAAATTGATTCAAAAAATTGCCTAAAAGAGGTATAAAATTTGTCATGTAGTACACATAGGATTTTGCTCTAGCTTGCTGTGGTGTTGACACGTGTTAAAATATACCCCAAAGTTGGGTTGCATTTGTGTAGTTAGAAGGATTGGAAAATGTGAGAAACAATTGATGACTAGAAGCGGATCAAATTAAGAAAGAAATGAAGCTAAAGATTCAAGATTACATAGATTTATATCATACCATGGGAGATATCGTCCAAGTCTATATATAAATGACAAACATCATCGATGGTGTGAAAAATTACACAAGAGGCATACTAGGTTAAAATCTCATAACGTTCTAGCAGATATACCATCTACATAAACAGCATATTTAATTTAGTCAGGAAAAAAAAAAACACCCATATTTAATATACGACGCCCAAAAGTCTCTCGAGGCTTGCTTTCACCCCATTTTTCTTTCTAACACAGCCAAAACCATATCCATAGCATGTAGATTCATGTAATGGACATGATTGATAATCTATCTGCAAAAGGAATAAATAATTAGGGTTAGATGGTAAACAGTGGGAATATATGATAGTCATTCACAAAGGTAAAATTAAAAGTTACATGTCGCTACAAGCCATGAATTGCAGATCCAAAATTAAGATTCCTATTTCAAAAAAAAAAATTAAAAAAATGGAGATACAGACAACTAAAAAGCCTTATCCCATTAAGTGGGTCGGAAAATTATGAACCTTGAATAATTTAAAATTACTCAACTATCTGGTGGCGTGTAAGGAAGCACCAGATTTAGTGAGTGGATCAAACAAAAAATAGATTTCTTGAAAAAGAAATGAGAACATGTAACCTCTTTTCCTCATTTGTGTCCTCTTCCTCTCCGGTCCATAAACAAATGTAGAAGGTTTAAACTTTTAAATCTTTTGTATAACTTTTTTCCTTGCATTAAACAAATTCATCCTCGAAAATTTGATGGTTGCTTACTAGCTATGAAGCATGTCACTCCTCTGATTATGCGTATCCCAGTGTCGTGTCCGACACGGACACCGATGATTACGTTAAGTTATATCAAATTAAAAAAAATTATATGTCGACGTGTAAGTGTATGTGCTTCATAGCTTACTAGAAAACAAGTAAAGTCCTTTGTCTCAAAGCCAAAAGCTATATACTTTAGGACCAGATCTAAAACTGCACTATAGCTAGATTTGTAACATTGTCTGCAACTACCACTCCATAGATTCCACTTCCAATAGGGAAGGGGTGAAGATTTGCTTTATCCTTTGCCATGAGGTGAAGAGACAGAGTACTCGAACAACATTTATTTTAGATATGATTTATCTCCTTTCTTCATTTGGGGGTTTTCGCTATCAACCCCCATTTATCTAATCCCCTCCCACAAAATACTCAAAAAATGAATCAATGAAAGCATGACTAGTGAGATCATGTAGACCTTTTTAATCTAATGATCAAATTGAGTGGTAAACCGGGGAGGTCTGACCTTAGAAGCCACCCTGACCCACGCAACTATCCTACTCAAATCATTTCAAGGACAAAGGTGTTATAAAAACAAAGTATTTAAAATGACTTAAAATGACTTGAGAAAAGTGAGGTTAAAGTTTGAACAAAGTAAAATGACTTAAATTAGCAAAAAGTTGGGGAAAAAACACGGAATGCAAAGGTTGAAGCTGATTTCCTAAACTTTAAAATAGACGGCAAATGGTAACTAACCAGTAATACACCACCAGCAGCAGCAAACAAATATTGTAACTTTAAATGCAAAGTATAAACAATGAGCATATATAAATCCGTGAAGAATATTGATAAACCTAGAAAAGATAAAACAATATTACGTACCATGTTGGAGTGTATTAGATTTGAATGCGACACTCTTCGACAACGGGCAGTTTATGTTTATCATGTTGATCTACCAATACTTTGGTCTGGAAAATTGTGATAGTGTCAAAAGGATCTTTAGCTTGAAAGGTAATGTAATACTCGGCAGGATCAAGATCACAAACATCAGTAGGAACAACACGAAAATCATTATAAAAGGAACACTTGACAAGGTCAACAAACTCAAAACTTGAATCAGAACCCTAACAAGTAAGAAGAAGGAATTAATCATGAAATATTGATTGATTGATTCACAATAATTAATTAATTAATAATGGTACCTACCTGATTGTAATGGTCCAAGGCAATCTTGGAGAAATTTATGAGAACAGGACGATCAGTTTCAGTTATGACAAAGGGTGTGACAGGAAACCGCCCATAAACAAAGTAGTTGGTGGAAGGGGGATATCATCGTAATACTGCAGAGAATCAAAATTGAAAATTGAAAACAAAAACTTAACTAATTAAATAGATAGATAGATAGATGCTTACACTTAGGTTGCGAGATTGCTCTAGATAAAGAGCATCTGCATGAAATCTTCTTTTCCATTCATCGGAAACATTCATAGGATTGCCATAATTGATTATTGGATACTTCATGAAATTCCTGGCACGCTATGCACGATGCTCTACACGATGCTCTAACACTGTGTCCGGTCTAGCACGTGATCATTCAAAGCATATAAAAGAAAACAAATAAAAGAGACAAGTTATTTGTTAACCCAGTTCGGCGCAAACAGCAACCTACGTCTGGGGGATACCAATCCAGGAAGGAATATCACTATAATAGCCCTAGTTCTAAGTTACCAGCAAACCACCCGTTTACAACTTATAACCTAGGCACTACCAATGACTCTTCTACCTAGGAACTCCTAGATATGAGATCCCATCTCACTCCCTTACAACCTTACAAACAGCAAGGATTTCACTAACAACAAAGACAAAATCGTTTTGGAGACACACTCCTAAAACTACACACTCGTACCTAAAGGCTTAGAGTGTTAAACAACCAAAAGTCCTAACTCCGTACTTCAAAGCTTAGGAGAAGGATCACACACAGTACAACTCAATAAACACAGTCCTAAACTTGTATCAAAGAGACACAAGAAAGGCTCACAAATAACACACACGCAAAACTTAAGTTCTAGGCACAAACACAAAAGACGGCGTGAACAACAACTAGACTGAATTAGGGTTTGCATCTTCCTTAAATATTTCAGCCAATTCTTCCTTGATTCAGAAATAGCATGGACTTGATTTGTTTGACCCAAGCAATAACTCCACATTAATTAAAATAGATTCTCTACAAATATATTCTTCAAGGAGATTCTCTTCAGAAATATTCTTGACAAGGATCTGAAGCATTAAATAATATTCCTCATAAATAGCCTGATTAAAAGCGCCATGCAAGATCCATGAGAGAGAAAACAAACATTCCATAAATAGAATTTGTCATGAGCGCTCCTCCTGAGACGTTACAATGCTCTACGCAATTCCTGAGGCATCGGATCGCACATCTTGCACAAAGTTTATTTTACCAAAAATGCAGCCAACACTAAAGACTCAACAAACTCCCCATTTGGCAAATTTTTGGCTAAAACAAATTATGGCCATACAGATATTACTTAAAGAGATACTTCAACTACCTTTCTTTTTCTCAACATAAACACACAAGCATAAAGATCAGTAGAGACTATCCTTCAAAACAGTTACCATACTACTCCTTCATGGAGAACAACAGAAAAGAATAAGATGTATCTTTTAAGATTATTAGAGAGGCATGCAACAGCGGAACACAAAATAACTACTTCGCCTTAAATGGTCAGGAAAATAAACATTGATAGGATGTGGGGTAGAATGCTTCAGCATTTCACAAATCTACTCCCCCTGCACACATGCATATGATGTTGGAGCATCGTCTCCAACATCTCCCCTTGCATAACACAAATCAGCTCCCCCTCAACACCTGCATATATCAGATCACAGCCACACAGCTACATACTCCATCCAACTAACTACAAGCATATCAGTACCAAACAGCAGACTAAACATAACATAACCAACATTTAAAACAGTGTAGCAGCAGAGTAGACCACAAAGTACTTACTAATATTGCAGACCATATGCACTGAAGAGTGCTCAAATATTCAGGGCAAGGCCCAGAATCAGAATAGTAACAACAAATCGGATGTCTGCCAAGGCAAGGCCACAGATGCTGAGACATCTGGCACAACATTCGACTCATGTAGAGTTTCCTTGAGTGAACCAATAACAGTATCAACAACCTTTGTATGTGACATATTGACACATTCAATACCAACATTCAAACTAGGTTGTCCTAGAGTTTCATCAGATTTAGGCTTTACTAATGGCTTGGTTTCAGTACCAAAAGGGACATAAATCGAGGAAGAGGGAGACTCACTTACAGGCATAAATGTTCCTTTCTTCACATTAGAAGTTTTATTCTTCTTTGCGGTAATTACTGGAACAGTAGTAATGGGAGTTGCCTTAGTGATTAAGATAGAGGAGCCATCTTTGGGTTTCCATTCCTTCTTCACATTTATCACTTCAGGTGCAGACTTTGCTTGCTGATACGGCTCGGGATACCCATACAGCTTGAAACAGAAAGGCCTTATATGTCCCTTCTTACCACAATGGTGACATACCCACCTTCGATATCTCCTCTGACTTTTAGGTCTGTTGTGCATGTGAGGTGTTGGATCAAGTGCAAATTTTGGAACAGGGTAAGCTTTAGAATGTTGAGTAGGATGCTTCAGCATATTCTTCCCCGTACAAGGATCAAAAACATCTTCAGCTGATGTAAACTTGGTTTCAGGATCCTGTTGATACTGGTTCAGACTTGAATAGTTGTACCCAATAGATCTCAACTTCCCACTTGGTACATTATCCAGAATTTCTTCAAGAAGATTTGTTCTCGAGTTCAGCTGACTTACACGTTTCCTTAGATCATCCATTTGAACATTTACTTGGATGACTTTCTCCTCAGCTTGTGTAGCCTTTTCAACCTGTATGTTTACTTCAGCTTGAAGTTTGTTAATGGTCTCTTTCTGCTTCTCAAGAATTCTACACATTTCTTCATACCTTGTAAGTAGTTCTTTGTAGGTGCTAGCAAGCTCATCAAAAGTTATGTCTTCATTACAAGAATCTTCATCAGATTCATATCTACCAGTGAATGCTGCAATATGCTCAACAGTTTCATCATCAGGTTCACCTTTTCTCTGAACATTACCGTTTTTACTGATGTTGTTCTTCATTTCAGATATTTCATTTATATATAATTCAAAGGTTTGAAGTGATCCAATAAGCTCATCCACTTCCTTGCTCGAGATATCTTGAGGTTCTTCAATGGCTGTAATTTTCATGTTGAATTTCCTAGGTAGAGACTTGAGAATTTTTCTCACAAGCTTTTCTTCAGGAATCTTTTCACCAAGTGAATCAAATGAGTTGGCAAAATCAATCACGTTCATATGAAAATCACGTACACTTTCATCTTCCTTCATTCTGAGGTTCTCAAACTTAGTGGTCAAAAGTTGGAGCCTTGACATCTTTACCTTGGGTGTTCCTTCATGAGTAGTCTTGAGAATTTCCAAGCATCTTTTGCCACAGTGCATTGCTTGATCAGCCTGAATATGTATTTGTCCACTCCACTAAATAAAGCATTCAAGGCTTTGTTGTTTGCAAGAGCCAACTCATCTTCTTTCTTAGACCAGTTCTCTTCTGGCTTTAATTCGGTTGTGCCCCTCATCACAGGGTGTTCCCAACCTTTGATAACTGCTTTCCAAGTTTGGCTATCCATAGATTTTAGAAAGGTCATCATACGCGACTTCCAGTAATCATAGTTGGTGCCATCTAAAAGTGGTGGTCTGCCCACAGATCCTCCTTCCATGTCCATAGTACCAGAAAATAACTTCCCTGGAGCTCACCCAACTATGTTAGGGTGCCTGCTCTGATGCCAATTGAAATTCCTGGCACGCTATGCACGATGCTCTACACGATGCTCTAACACTGTGTCCGGTCTAGCACGTGATCATTCAAAGCATATAAAAGAAAACAAATAAAAGAGACAAGTTATTTGTTAACCCAGTTCGGCGCAAACAACAACCTATGTCTGGGGGATACCATTCCAGGAAGGAATATCACTATAATAGCCCTAGTTCTAAGTTACCAGAAAACCACCCGTTTACAACTTATAATCTAGGCACTACCAATGACTCTTCTACCTAGGAACTCCTAGATATGAGATCCCATCTCACTCCCTTACAACCTTACAAACAGCAAGGATTTCACTAACAACAAAGACAAAATCGTTTTGGAGACACACTCCTAAAACTACACACTCGTACCTAAAGGCTTAGAGTGTTAAACAACCAAAAGTCCTAACTCCGTACTTCAAAGCTTAGGAGAAGGATCACACACAGTACAACTTAATAAACACAGTCCTAAATTTGTATCAAAGAGACACAAGAAAGGCTCACAAATAACACACACGCAAAACTTAAGTTCTAGGCACAAACACAAAAGACGGCGTGAACAACAACTAGACTGAATTAGGGTTTGCATCTTCCTTAAATATTTCAGCCAATTCTTCCTTGATTCAGAAATAGCATGGGCTTGATTTGTTTGACCCAAGCAATAACTCCACATTAATTAAAATAGATTCTCTACAAATATATTCTTCAAGAAGATTCTCTTCAGAAATATTCTTGACAAGGATCTGAAGCATTAAATAATATTCCTCATAAATAGCCTGATTAAAAGCGCCATGCAAGATCCGTGAGAGAGAAAACAAACATTCCATAAATAGAATTTGTCATGAGCGCTCCTCCTGAGAATTTACCTAAGCTTCTCGCAATTGTAAACAAAATAGTTTTGTGCCAATACTCCTGAGACAATCCAAAGATTTTAACCCACACCTGGGCAGAAGTATTATGTTGCATTTTTGGATTAAAATCTTTAGACCAGGCAAAGAACTTGAGTAGACCAGGATTAAGGTTCCATGATGGGATGGACCTTACTCTTCGAACATCTTCTAGGGATGAGAAAGTAAATTCAAAATAACCTTTACCAAGAGAAATGATACCCCATTTGGATAGGTCCTTCCATATCAAAACTAGCTTATCTTTCAAGGCAACGACCGATAACGGAGTCGAGCCCTTAGGCCAAATAATTCTACCGTGTAAATTGTGTTTGCATGCTTCTAATCCAGCCTCGTACGCAGCCTCTGGTATTTCGATGGCAAGACGATCGCCTTTAACAACCGGTTGTTGGAACTGTGATAAGGGGATATCGCAAACATTGCCTAGGGCTTGTGCGACAATTTTTTGGGTTTTGGGTGGTTCTATGGTGGTTATTTGTGGTTCGATGATGGCTTTTTGTGGTTCAGGGTTAAGGTCTAAGCATTTCCAAGGGATGTTGAATGGTGTCATGATTGAAAAAGCTTGAAGATGAGGGCGGCAGTGAGGGTTGCAGGGTTGGGAAGAAGGTGAATCAGTGTTACGTGATCGCCACACGTTCTCTCTCTAGGTTAAACATTCTCTTAGCCTTGATTTTCATCAAAACAATACAATCAATTAAGGCATGCATGATTAAGTTGACCAGTGACCACCAGTATTTTTTTTTTTTTTTTTAATTTTTGCTTTTCTATATTGAAAGGTTATAAAATAATAGAAAATTTAGTAAAAAAATAATAATGAATTCTTATGATTGGTAAGAATTTTATATGACTCTATAATAAATATTCTAAATGATCACACGCAACTTGATGAAGTATTTATGAGACACTTAATAATTATTTTTACTTTATGAAGAATTTTCACAACTAGTAAGAGTCAGAATGTCTATTCTTCTTTTGATGTCTTGATGCACTTATTTACTACAGTAATTTTATTTTAAAAAAATAAATTAATTGATATCAGAGGAGGAATTTATTTATAACTTATATATTCAGTTATTACATCTAAAGGCAGGAAATATGTCTAAATTTGTTAAGCTTGTTTATATAATGATTATCTCTCTATCAATATTTTTTGGTTCAAAGAATGTAGATGCAATTACTAAGCCAATTTTTTTTATCGATATTTTTTGTTTTCATTAACGTAGATCGTAAGACATTTTTTATCCGTTTCAAAGTTTCTTCTTTACGTATTATATACAGTATATTATCTCATTTTAGTTATATACTCTTATATACTCTTTTTTCATTGCAGAATTTAGAAGAGAAAAATGTCGAACAGTTTCAGATTGTCGACATCTGTTTTGTCATGGTCCTACAAAACCGGCATGTCTCAATAAGCGATGTACATGTATACCGCAATTTGTATCAAGTTAATATGTATTTTAATAAAAAGGCTAAATGTCGAACAGTTTAAGATTGTCAAAATAAGCATTGTCGAAATCCTACAAAACCGGCATGTATCAATAAGCGATGTAAATGTATACCGCAATTTGTGTTTTTTTTAGAGGGTAACTCGATTTGTGTCATTTGTATCAAGTTAATATGTATTTTAATAAAAAGTTTAATATATTATATATTTTTTGATTTATTTTTTTTACAGGTCTGTTTTAATATATGATGTAGTTATGGGCATTAAGTGTAAATATGACAAATATGGTAATTAAATGTATAAATAGTTAAACTTCAAGTGGAGGACACATTGTCCCCATCCACCCTAGACCTCACCTTCATAATAAATTCAGCACTGATGTACTGTATAACATTTATATTATGTTAAAGACTATAATAAAGTGTTTTATATATTAACTTTGATAACAATACAATCAATTAAGGCATGATTAAGTTGACCACCAGTATTATTAATTTTTTATTTATTTTTGCTTTCCTATTTTGAAAGGTTATAAAATAATAGAAAATTTAGTAAAAAATAATAATGAATTCTTATGATTGGTAAGTATTTTATACGACTCTATAATAAGTGTTTTAAAGGGTCACATGCAACTTGATAAGGTATTTACGAGACACTTAATAATTATTCTTACTTTATGAAAAAATTTTCACAACTAGATATATATTTAGTATGTCAAAGCTTCATACAATATTCAGGTTGCCAATTTTTAATGACTACCAAAAGTCATTAATAAAAGTAATATATAAACATATAATTTTTTTAAAATTTGAGTTACTCCTCCCACTATCATCACTTAATATATATTCTAGCCATTTAGAGTTTGGACCGACCCACTATCAATATTTTTATGTGATTTTCATAAAAAGAATATTATTTAAAAAAACATTAAAAAATTATTATCTAATTGAAAAATTATTAATAAAAATATATTTAAATATGTAAATTTAATAAAAAAAAGGATTGAGTCAAGGTTCATTAATATGTAGTTCAATAATAAATAGGTCGGACCAGTTTAACCCATTATGTCGTTAGGCCTCTAGAGTCATGCCATACTAGATTAGGCAAACCCATTTGACAGCTATAATTAAGTATATAAATGAACAATGATGTTGACACAATTCTAGAAAAATAAATTTTCTACTATTGTCAATTCGTTGGTCACGCCAATAATATTTGATGCGTGGAGCAAAAGAATGCCAACCAAATCAAGAGGATGGATGACAAAACAATCACAACAAAAATAAACAACCGAAGGAGAAAAAGCACAAGAGAAAAACACAAAATATTATAATCCTAATACGGTGGCAAATCATAATCCTCTTTTAATTCATTCTTATTTTTTTATGCGCAAAACAACTTCTATTAATAAAAAAATATAAGCCTTAAAACTATGAACAAATTTGCTCTAATTTGAAATATAAACAAAACAGATTTTCTTCGAATCTTCCGCGCATATGCACTGTAACAACCCGTTTTTCAAAGGCCAAAAAGGGCAATATTTTTTTTTTTCAACTAACACTCAGAGTGCGCATAGAATATTTTTCAATGAGCCGACATTCAAATATACAAAAGAACTCATTACCATAAGGTGCTTCGACAAGCAAAGTGTATTCCTGAATAATTACAATCCAAGTCTAAGTATTCAAATACTTACAACAAAACAAGTTAGAATCCTATGCCTAAACCCAAAAAGCACGGCGTACAACCCACACCGGCGCATAGTCTAACTAAGCTAAAGCTCCAACCACTCACTGGGGCCTGGAACAGCCACCGTCGCCACCACGACCTAACCCATCATCTGGGTGGGATGAGCCCGCAAATGAAAGAAAGGGTCACCACAAAATAAAAGTATATATATATATATATATATATATATATATATATATATATATATATATAACCAGTGCGAAAGATGTACACATAACAAGTTTCCACATACACAAGAGAAAGCTCTTTAACACAAAAGCAATTCCCACCAACGGGCTTAAAATATAATGCACACCGAGCCTAATGCAGACTTCTACAATGAGTGTGGTAGATTCCCCATTACCACATGCATATGAATTCCGGAAGTCAGTA
This sequence comes from Trifolium repens, assembly GCA_030408175.1. Taxonomy (NCBI): domain Eukaryota; kingdom Viridiplantae; phylum Streptophyta; class Magnoliopsida; order Fabales; family Fabaceae; genus Trifolium; species Trifolium repens. The sequence continues at coordinate 16,697,691 of CP125847.1, forward strand.
ATCATAATCAATAAAACCACAAAGGGTTAGGATGGATCCATTCCCGATAATCGCACCCCGCAGTCCATTCCCGATAACCGCTTATTGGACTCAATAATTCCCGTAGGAGTAAGGTGGATTCATTCCCGATAATCGCACCCCGTGATCCATTCCCGATAATCACGTACTATGAATGCATGAGCATACGATTCCCCTTATATGCTAATGCAACACATACATATCGTACACGCATATGTAATCACACCACAACAACACATACATACATATACATCTAATCATATGTATTTAATCACCTGTTCATACACATATTTCACCAAACATATGTAAGACAACGAATCATGTATTTACCACGATCTCATATCGAGAATACATCACAAAAACATGCCAAGCACACCACCAATTGCAACACAGCAAAATCTAAAGCATGTTTAACAAAACCGTTTGAAAAGACGGAAATAAAGTGGAGCCTTTTGTCATACCTTAAATGTTGCCCACCTTTCTTATTATGATATTATTTTTTTTTTTTGTCGCATTTGCTTTCAATTATGTGAGTAGTTCATTTGGTAGTTAGTAGAGTGTCTAAGGAGTTATTATTGTACAGTCATGGGTTCAAATCCTACTTTGGTTCTTTTTATTTGTCCTTTTCTTTTTTATTCACAAAATCCAAAAAAAATATGTCTAATTAGGTAAGTTTTTATTTTATTTGAAAACAATAAAAAAATATGTTGAATATTTATTTATTTATTTATTTTTTCCCCTTCTATCATTATCATTTATTATTAATTCCTTTTTTAATTGTTACTATTATTATATTATTATAAAAAAAATAAAAAAAGATGCAGCCACGTTTTTCTCTCCACCTTCCTTTCTTTTCTCTTGTTTTGTTTTTGTTATTATTATTATTATTATGTTATTATTATTATTATTATTATTATTATAAAATAAATCAAAAAAAGCAAAAAGAAGAACAACAAGACAGTAACAACAGCACGCTTCTTCTTTCCCAAGAGCAACAAAGAGGAGATAGCAGCAGTCTAGCCCCCTTTCCATTTAATTCTTGGTCTGCAAAAGATTTGACACAACCACCTGCAGCAGAGATTCATTCAATTCTTTCATTACTCAATCCAACCATATTTTGGTTTAAAATCTCTATAAAATCAGAAGCAAAATAGAAGAAAGACACAGAAAAAAACACACACAGATACACACATAGAAAAAATATCAACACAACAACAGTAGTTGCTGCTACGCTCCTCCACTTTCACTCACAACCTTCATCTCTAATCTCACATCATCATCATCATCATCTTCTTCTCACCACAAACCCCATTTTTTATTTTTATCCAATATCACCACCTATAATCATCAAACAACCAGTAGACACAACAACAAACAGACATTCAAACCCACAAAATCAAAATCAAAAACCCAAAATAAAAAATAAAAAAACAAAAGAAAGTAAACAAAAGCAAACAAAGTAGAAGCAGAACACAAAAAGCAGAAGAGGAAGAGAAAAGGGGCTTTCGCCGTCACCGTCAAATCCGGCCGGAACCACCGCACATCACCACCACAGTCGGCTTCTTTTTTCTCTCTCACCGCCAATCTCTCCCTCTCGCCGCTATCTCTCTCTCGGTGAAGACTCTTTCTCTCTCACGCAGAAACACGTTTGTGTTGTTCTGCTTCCAGTTATTTTTTTCAATTTATTTTATCTGTTCTTTTTTGGTTTATTTATTTATTTACTTATTTATTTCTTTTTGTTAATTAGTTTGGGCTGAATGTTTTGTCATGGGTAAAATTATTCACACCCCTAAATCCTTTTTTTAACCAACCAAATAAGTAAAAAACAAAAAAAAAAAACAAGCATTTTATTTTATGAGTTAATTTAATGTAGAAAAAACTTTCCTTTGATCAAAATAAATGTGGATTAAAAAGGAGACCGACGGATGTGCATTCGTTCATCTCTCGAACAATCGATGCTTAGTGTTACACTTTATCTACCGGTTGTTCGTCTTCCACATTTATAATATTTTTTTTCAAACATAAAAAAAATATAAACAAAAACAACTCATCAAATCAACTTTTTGCCCTTGCACAATCAAACCAAAATCAATTTCTTTTCAAAAACAAACATATTATATCCATTCTAACGTGATACAAACAACGCTTAAGTCTCCCACGCGCGAGCATACAAGCATGCGTTTAACCACTAGAATGTGACTTAAACATCGTTCTCAAAAATCAAAACAATTTTCTTTTCACAAATAAAATCAACCAACACACAAACATTTTCTACCAAAGAACTACGTAGCTTTGATTTCTCCATTGCATCAGGAGATACGTAGGAGCGGGATCCAACAACCGTCAAGCACAATAATAAAAAACAAACTTTTTTCCCATTTTATAAATAACTCTGATATTAAATAAAAAGAATGCAAACAAATTAAAACTACACTTTTAATCCCTAAACTAATAAGAAGGTTCCCGTTGAGTACAACGGATGTGAGGGGTGCTAATATCTTCCCTTCGCATAATCGACTCCCGAACCCGAAAATGGTTGCGATGACCATCTTTCCGTTGCTTTCAAGGTTTTATCGATATTTTCCTTTTCCCTCGGGAACAAATAAAGTTCGGTGGCGACTCTGTGTTTCATTTCGCGCGTATTTACGCTCGGGCGTTTTTCGCGGCGCGACAGCTGGCGACTCTGCTGGGGACTTTTTTCAGAGAGTCAAGCCCATCCTTGTTAATTTTAGGGTTATTTGTATTTGTTTTGTTTGCGTTATTTTTCTTTGTTTATTTATTTTTTTTCCCGCTTATCCTTTCATTTATTTCATGTTTTGTTCTTTTGAATATATATATGAATTGTGGGCCGGATTTGCATTTTTGAGAGAAGCTCTACACCTGAGCTTGAGAAAAAACCTAAGTTTAAGTAAGGAGCTAGTAGTATGGGCCCATGGGATGTGCATCCCATTTGGTGATATACGAAAGTTCCGCCTAGAGTAGATCCATTCAAAGTGTTCGTCTCGAATTGGCTAGCCCATCCTCTTGGCGAAATTTTGAATGTGGTCAATGACTCTAGGGACCTTATGTAGAACACAATAACTCCACCTAAAGGAGACCTTGGAAAATTCACCATGAATCGGCCGGTCCGGTTTCATGGGAAAATTTCAAATAAGGTTTGTAACCTAGGTGTTCACCTTGACCAACAAAAGCCTTAGAGCTATCCTTGTGAGGGGGTTGGGATAAAAACTTAAGACCATCCTATCATAGAAAGCCATCCTATATAGTTTGTCTTACCGTCACCTTAAAGTTATTCCGCATGCCATGCATTTTTCATATAAAAAAGTTATTTAGCATATTAAATCACATTTTCAGGGAATTTCAAAGCAAAAAGAGTTTATTGTTAAGCATCTTTGAAATGAGTTCGAACAAAAGGAAAACACTCCAAATAAGGGCACAGTTACCCGATGTGAAGAGCTTGAAGACTTTCAATGGCCAACTACCTAGCATGGCTCGAGACCATTTCACCTTCAAGTATGGGAAGATTCTTGATCTTTTGAACATCCCGGTACAAGTAGAGGCTGTCACTGCCCTTGCTCAGTTTTATGATCCACCGCTAAGATGCTTCACATTCCAAGACTTCCAATTGGCCCCAACTTTAGAAGAATTTGGACAAATCTTGGATTTTTCTAGAAAGAAGTTGGTTCCTTACAAAGGGATTGGACAAGTTCCAAAACTTGAAGACCTAGCCTTGTTATTGAAAATACCAGCGTCCGATTTAAATCTCCATTTCAAAACCGAAAGAGATGCTCATGGTTTTCGAAGAGATTATCTAGAGGAGAAGGCGATAAAATTTGCAAAGGCTCGAGATTTGGAATCCTTAGGGGACATATTGGCCCTACTCATCTTTGGTTTGGTCCTTTTCCCTAATCAAAAGAATTTCATTGATGTTGCTGCTATCAGTGTATTTTGGGGTGTTAGAGTCAATGGGGAAGACCCCGTGCCTGCTCTTCTAGCTGATATATATTACACCCTTCATATGCGGTATAAGAAGAAAATAGGGTTAATGTTATGTTGTATTCCTTTGTTGTACTTATGGTTCACCTCACAAATATCCAAAAACATCTTCACAATCGAGACAATGAATGCCCACGAATGGTCACAAAAAATGATATCTCTCACCGAGTGTTCAATCTTATGGCATGCTAGAAAAATCAATGAAAGAGAGGTAATCATCAGCTGTGGGGACTTTCCCAATGTACCCCTTATAGGATCAAGAGGTTGCATTAACTATAACCCAATACTAGCCATAAGGCAACTTGGATATCCTATGTCTCGAAAGCCAAATGATGAAGTTTTGAAGGAATTTGTGCTCCATGATACAAATACAAATGATCCAAGTACACTCCAAAAGATTATTCAGTCATGGGCCCAAGTGCATCGTAAAGGGAACGAGCTAAGAAAGAGAGGCATTACTATCAAGGAGCCTTATTCCCAATGGATCAAAGAGCGTGTCAAGAAGATTGGGCTTCCTTTCATCTATGTTCCTTCATCTCAACCTAGCCCACTGAATCCAGTACCTACCTCTGTTGAAGAAGTAGATGAGCTCAAAGCAACCATCGAGCTTCTTGAGAAAGAAAAGGAAGATTTACAACAAAAGCTCCATCAAACTTCCTATGAGCGCAATAAGTTCAAGTTCCACTTTGAAGAGAAGAAAAAGCAACTTAACAAGAGTAAGGAGATGGTCGAAGAAGAGAGGGCTAAAAAAGAGCGGGCGGATGAATGTCTGGAGGGGGTCACGAATAAAATTCGGGAACGCAATGATCGGTTGGATCAAGCTTGGAAGGAAATCAAGGATTGGAAGGATCGTTGGAATCGTACTTTGAAGGAGCGAAAGGAAATGAGAGAAGGGTTTGAAGCCCAAATCTTGAATCTTACTGCAATACTCAAAGAATCACAAACCATTGCATCCAATGAGCGCCAACTTCGAGAAGAAGCCGATAGGAAACTCCAAAATCTCTCTGCTAATTGGGAAAATCTACTCATGGATTTGAGGAATCTCAAAGAACATGAAGGACGACAAAAGCGAGACCTTGAAGCCTTGGAAGACCGAGTCCGACATTTGGAAAGTCAACTCCATCATGTGAGAGAACTCTCAAGCCAAGATCAAATTATCATCCAAGAACAATTCCAGGAAGCCACAAAATGGAAGGCGGAATTCTCTAATCTAGCAGAGTTCGCAAACAATGTAGTTCGAGGCATTCCTAGCATGCATAAGAAGGCTTACGCGGTGATGATGCCCAATAACACGCCCACTGCTGTTTTTAATTTTGTCGAAAGTTGTGAAATTATGTTGAAAGAGTTCAAAGCTAGTTTAGATGCGGCCCGTAAGGAGAAGCTTTAGTTTGTATTGGCTTTTAAGATCTTTTGTACTATGCCTTTATTTTGAAATGAAAAAACCAAGTGTTTGATCCTACTCTTTCTATATGCTCTCGTAATTCTGAATGCTTACGATAAACTCAAAAAACTTTGAAATTCCCTTTAAATAAAATGGAGAAAACTTTTGCATAGCATACATCTACATGCATTACACAAAAAGTTTAGCATGCATCTCATATTCAAAAAACTCATTTCATTCCCCCTCCAAAACTTCAGGGAAAATAATTCATCATAGCCAGAAAGCCAAGAAAGCAGTTGCTCCAAGAGCCCGCTCCCCGACACTCTCACGGGACATGTGCCAACATTCAAAGAATCATGGAACACATCGAACAAGACAATGCTATGCTAAGAGAAGAAATGGACGGCATGAAAGAGAAGATGGATCAAATCCTGAGGTTCATACAAGCTATAGCCAATAAAGAAAATAACCCTCAACCAGTTGTGAATGAGACAAATACAACATGGCCCCCATATGGCCTGCCTCCTAACTATACCCCTCCCACAGAAGGTGGTGGTCCTACTCAGCCTCCATTGGTAACCCTTACAATACCTGTTGCGAACGGAAACCCTCATCTACAAGAAGCTTCAGCTAGTCAAAATGAAAATGCCCCGCCACGCCATGCAGTTGAAGGTACTATGCCAAACCCAACAGCTTCTGCCATTGCTCAACCTGAGGACGAATCAACACAAAAGTATCGAGCCTTAGAAGAAAGGTTAAAGGCTATTGAGGGATTCAGCGCTTTTGGGATAGATGCCCTAGACATGTGTCTGGTCCCAGATGTGGTTGTCCCTCCCAAGTTCAAGATCCCAGACTTCGAAAAATACAAGGGCTTCCAATGCCCAAAGATTCATTTAAAGAGGTTTTGTACGAAGATGGCTGCGCATGCGACTAATGAGAAGCTCTTGATTCATGTCTTCCAGGACAGCTTAAGCGGAGCATCTCTTGACTGGTACATGCAGTTGGAAAGAACTCAGATTCAAACTTGGAAGGACCTTGCTGATGCCTTCTTAACACAATATAAGTACAATTTGGGCGTGGCTCCCAACCGGATGCAACTTCAAAGCTTATCACAAAAGAGTGGTGAAACGTTTAAGGAATATGCTCAATGATGGAGGGAACTAGCTGCACGTGTACAACCACCACTCTTGGAGGGAGAATTGGTAAATACATTTATGAGCACCTTGAAGGGGCCATATTATGAGAAAATGATAGGGAGTGTATCATCTAGTTTTGCCGATATGGTGATAATCGGGGAAAGGATAGAAGAGGGAATAAAGAATGAAAAGATACAAGACGCTTCTAGTACTCAAGTTGGGGCAAAGAAGTTCTTTGGCAACAGCCAAAAAAAGAAAGAGGGTGAAACCAATGCTATCGCGGTAGGGTCATCACGAGGGCCCACGACTACTTACCTTCAGTATCCTTACGTAGCAGCCGTAGCCCAAGAGCAATATCAGCAACCAGCCTACCCTATGCAACAACCATTAATGATGCCTCAACAAAATCAGCAGCAGCAACAAAACCGGTATCAACCAAGGAATCAGTCTGGACCCCGAAACACCTACGAGAAGAAGATTGTACATTTTGATCATGTACCAATGCCATACAGCCAAATCTTGCCTTATCTACTTCAAAAGGGCATGGTAGAGCCAAAACCTCTTCCCCCGGTGACACCTCCGTATCCACCTTATTTCGATAGTAATGCTCGATGTGACTATCATGCTGGATCACCCGGGCACAACATCGAAAATTGCAAAGCTTTCAAGTTTAAGGTGCAAGAATTGATTGACCGCAAGTTGCTATCCTTCAAAGAAGAAAGCCCAAATGTAAAAACTAATCCATTGCCGGGCCATGCCAGTTCGTCTGTAAATGCAGTGGAAGAGATCGAGGAGTTTGAAGTAGTGAAAGAAGTAGATAGGGTGAAAACCACAATGTCTGTGATAAGAGAAAAATTGATCGAGTTCGGTGTGTTCGAAGAAATGCACTCCAATTGTGAGATTTGCTCAACAAATCCTGCCAACTGTCAAAAGATGAAGAAGTGTCTACAAGAGCTAATGGACCAAGGGTTAGTTCATATTGGTTACTCGAGAGGAGGTGCCAATGTTGCTGTCTTGGAATCTCAAGGTCCCACACCTATTGAGATTCCTTATCAAAGCAAAGAAGTGCAAATACCTGTGAGGATGGTAGACCCTATGGTATTCCATGTACCTGCACCTTTCCTTTTCGAGAGCACCAAGAAAGTGCCGTGGAATTACCTTCCTATTGTTACAGTAGGAGGTAGGCCAATAACCAACATTGAGCCTGATATTGTCAATATTGCTGGGGTGGGAGGCATAACAAGGAGCGGAAGGATTTTCTCCTCAGATCGAGCAAGCAAAAACTCTGCAGGTTTGGCAATAGAACCCGTTAAAAGAAAGAGTGTAGAAGAGGTTGGAGTTGGGGTAGGGTCATCAAAAAATACAATACCTCAAGGAGATGCCGAGGAATTCTTAAAGATCATCCGGAAAAGTGATTATAAGATAATTGATCAGTTGGGGCAAACCCCTTCCAAGATTTCCATCTTGTCCTTACTTTTGAGCTCTGAAGCCCATAGAGATACGCTGATGAAGATCCTAAATGAGGCACATGTGACCAAGGATATCACGGTGGACCAATTTGATGGGGTAGTCGCTAACATCACCACTAGCCGCTACCTTGGGTTCAACAAAGATGAATTGCCCGTGGAAGGACGAGATCACAACAAGGCTTTGCATATATCGGTCAAATGTCTAGACAACATTTTGTCTAAAGTGTTAGTAGACACTGGGTCATCCTTGAACGTCATGCCAAAGACAACCCTTGACAAACTAGCAAGTGAATGAGCATCAATGAGGCCAAGCTCTCTGGTAGTGAAGGCCTTTGATGGGTCAAAAAGAGCAGTCATGGGAGAAGTTGATTTGCCAATCCTAATTGGTCCACAACTTTTCACTATCACCTTCCAAATCATGGACATCAATCCTTCTTATAGTTGTTTACTTGGAAGACCTTGGATTCATGCTGCCGGGGCAGTCACCTCCACTCTGCATCAAAAACTAAAGTTCATAGCCAGTGATAAGATGATTGTAGTATCAGGACAGGAGGATATGATGGTGAGTCATCTCTCATCCTTCCGATACATAGAAGCGGATGAGGAAGCTGTTGAGGTCCCTTTTCAAGCGCTTGAGATTGCTAGCGTAACTACCTTGAAAACGAAGCGCAAGTCTAGCAAGAAAAATGGGTTGACTATGAATTCGTGGAAGGCTATGAAAGAAACTTTGGAAGAAGGAATTCCATCAGGCTGGGGCGAAGTGCCAGTGATTTGTGAGAAGAAAGACCGTTTCGGGCTGGGGTACCAACCAACAACAAAAGAAGTGCTAGGAGCTGCCCAAAGAAAAATTGGCACCATTCAAGAAACATTCCGTAGTGCGGGTTTCAACTATGAAGGCCATGTGGCGATGCTTGAAGATGAGGATGAAAATGTGTCCAACTTGGTGCACCAGTGCACTCCAGATGAAGTCCTAAATAACTGGAAAGCCTTAGAGATTCCGGAGATTATTTCTAAGTAATTTACCTGTTTTTTTTATTAAAAAAAATCATTTGCTCTGCCCAAAGCAAATAGATATCTTTTGTAGGGCACCCCTTGTTTTCAAAGTTCGTTTATCATGAATAAAATGCATTTTGTGTTCAGTAAAGCTTAATTCTCTTTCATTTTCTTTCTTACCAAAAATGGCAACGCTTCAAAAAGTTTTTTTTGCAGTTTTCATTCATTTGTCATCATTCTAAATAAATAAAAAAATCATCCTCATGCAGATTCAAAAATAAACCTGTTGAAACTAACCATGCTACAATCCCTTACGACTTCGAATTTCCAATTAACCAAGCGGAAGAAGGTAATGAGGACGATTGTGAGCTTCCCAAAGGGTTAGCTTGACTCTTGGAACAAGAAGAAAAAGAGATTCGGCCTTACCAAGAGCCAGTGGAGCTAATTAATTTGGGTACCGGCGAAGATAGGAAAGAAGTCAAGGTGGGAGCTTCCTTGGAAGAGGACGTGAAGAGAAGGCTAATCAATCTATTACAGGAGTACGTGGACGTGTTTGCTTGGTCATATCAAGACATGCCAGGATTAGACACTGACATAGTTGTGCATAAGCTACCACTTAAACCAGAATGCCCGCCGATAAAACAGAAGATGAGGAGGACAAGACCTGACATGGCCCTCAAGATAAGGGAAGAAGTCAAAAAGCAGTTTGACGCCGGTTTCTTAGCAGTTGCCAAATATCCACAATGGGTCGCCAACATTGTGCCAGTCCCAAAGAAGGATGGCAAAGTCAGGATGTGTGTGGATTACCGAGACCTAAATCGGGCAAGCCCAAAGGATGATTTCCCTCTACCCCACATTGATGTACTGGTGGACAACACAACTCAGTTCTCCGTCTTTTCCTTCATGGATGGCTTCTCTGGATATAATCAAATCAAAATGGCTCCAGAGGACATGGAGAAAACCACATTCATCACGCCATGGGCGACCTTCTGTTACAAGGTAATGCCTTTCGGTTTGAAAAATGCAGGGGCAACATATCAAAGAGCAATGGTGACTCTCTTCCATGACATGATTCACAAGGAGATAGAGGTGTATGTTGATGACATGATTGCCAAATCCCAAGAAGAAGAAGACCACTTGGTCCATCTGGCAAAGCTTTTTGCTCGCTTAAGAAAGTTCAAGTTACGGCTGAATCCCAACAAGTGCACCTTTGGCGTCAGATCAGGGAAGTTATTGGGATTCATTGTCAGCCAAAGGGGAATTGAAGTAGATCCCGACAAAGTCAAAGCCATACAAAACATGCCTACGCCTAGGACCGAGAAAGAAGTGCGTGGATTTTTGGGGAGATTGAATTACATTGCTCGGTTCATCTCGCATCTTACTGCCACATGTGAACCAATCTTTAAGCTGCTAAGAAAGGATCAAGCCATTGAGTGGAATGAAGACTGCCAAAAGGCATTTGAGAAGATTAAAGAGTACCTGCAAGAACCACCAATCTTGACACCTCCAGTTTCTGGGAGGCCTCTCCTTATGTATCTGACAGTACTAGAAGGATCAATGGGTTGTGTGCTGGGGCAACATGACGAAACGGGAAAGAAAGAGCATGCCATCTACTTCCTAAGCAAGAAGTTCACCGAATGTGAATCGAGGTACACATCACTTGAGAAGACTTGCTGCGCATTAGCATGGGCTGCCCGACGTTTAAGGCAATACATGTTAACCCACACCACTATGCTGATATCAAAGATGGATCCCATCAAGTACATCTTTGAGAAGCCAGAACTTACAGGGAAGATTGCGCGCTGGCAAATGCTACTATCCGAATACGACATCCAATATGTCTCTCAAAAGGCAATCAAAGGGAGAGTGTTATCTGAACATCTTGCCCACCAACCATTGGAGGAGTACCAACCTATACAGTTTGACTTTCCGGATGAAGACATCATGGTCTTGAACTACAAAGAACCTATAGGGGATGACGAAGGACCCGAACCAGGCGCTCGTTGGAAACTTGCTTTCGACGGAGCTTCAAATGCTATGGGGCACGGGATTGGAGCTGTTTTAATATCACCGAGAAACGGATATACTCCTTTCACTGCAAGGTTATGCTTTGATTGTACAAATAATATAGCAGAGTATGAGGCATGTATTATGGGTCTCGAGGCAGCAATCGACTTAAGGATCAAAATCTTAGAAGTGTATGGAGATTCAGCATTAGTCATCTACCAAGTAAAAGGAGAATGGGAAACACGGCATCCAAAGTTAATCCCATACCGAGCTTACATCATGGAGTTGATAAAGCACTTCGATGAAATCACTTTTCATCATTTCCCTAGGGAAGAGAACCAAGTGGCGGACGCTTTGGCTACATTATCATCAATGTACCAAGTGAACTTCCACAATGAAGCGCCCCTTATCAAAGTGGAACGAAGAGATGAACCAGCAGTGTGCATGGTGACCGAAGAAGGACTCGATGGGAAGCCTTGGTTCTATGACATCAAGCGGTATCTCGCAAAGCAAGAGTACCCGGAAAATGCCTCATCCATTGATAGGAAGACTTTGCGGAGATTGGCATCGCAATTCTTCTTGAATGGGGAAGTACTCTACAAGAGAAATCATGACATGGTTTTGCTCCGGTGTGTAGACAAGAGAGAAGCAGACCTTCTCATCACAGAAATTCATGAGGGATCTTTTGGAACTCATGCCAACGGGCACACGATGGCGAAGAAAATTTTGAGGGCGGGTTACTATTGGTTGACCATGGAAGCCGATTGTTTCCGTTATGTCAAAACATGCCACAAATGTCAGGTCTATGCCGACAAGGTGCACGTACCACCAACTCCTTTGAACGTCCTAATGGCACCATGGCCATTCTCTATGTGGGGCATAGATATGATTGGAATGATCGAACCCAAGGCTTCAAATGGACATCGATTCATCCTGGTTGCCATTGATTATTTCACCAAGTGGGTTGAAGCTGCCTCCTATGCAAATGTAACAAAGCAAGTGGTGGCCCGGTTCATCAAGAAAGAGATAATTTGCCGTTATGGTATTCCCAACAAGATTATCACGGATAATGGGTCAAACCTAAATAACAAAACAATAAAAGAGTTATGCGAAGACTTCAAGATCGAACACCATAACTCGTCACCCTACCGTCCAAAGATGAACGGCGCCGTGGAAGCAGCCAATAAAAACATCAAGAAAATTATCCAAAAGATGGTGAAGACCTACAAGGACTGGCATGAGATGCTTCCTTTCGCACTGCACGGCTATAGAACAACGGTCCGCACTTCTACTGGGGCAACTCCTTTTTCTCTGGTATACGGCATGGAAGCAGTGCTCCCAATCGAAGTTGAAATCCCCTCACTAAGGGTCTTGATGGAAACCAAATTAGACGAGGCTGAATGGGTCCAAACGAGGTTCGATCAGCTAAACCTCATTGAAGAGAAGCGCTTAACGGCGTTATGCCATGGCTAGTTGTATCAAAAGAGGCTCAAAAAGGCTTTTGACAAGAAGGTTCGTCCTCGAGAGTTTCAAGAAGGAGATCTGGTGTTGAAGAAGATACTGCCCATACATAAGGATCCACGAGGAAAATGGACACCGAACTACGAAGGGCCGTATGTTGTGAAAAAGGCTTTCTTAGGCGGAGCTTTAATCATCACCACCATGGATGGAGAAGAGCTCCCGCTTTCAGTGAATGCTGACGCAGTTAAAAAATATTATGCCTAAAAAAAAGGGGAGATGTAAAAAATAAAAGCTCGCTAAGTCGAAAACCCGAAAGGGCGGCTTAGGCAAAAGAGAGCGTCCCGGTGGACTGAAAACCTGAAAGGGCGGTCCAGGAAAAAATTAGGGGCACAAAAAAACGAAAGTAAAAACCTGGTAGGTCGTAAACCTAAAAGGGCGGCCTAGGCAAAAAAGGGTATACCCTCGGTGGACTGAAAACTCGAATGAGCGGTCCAGACAAAATTAGGGATTTTTCAAAAAAAAAAAAAAAAAGGCAAATAACTGCAGCATACAAGCCCACAACACAAACTCAAGCGGGGAGAATCAGTCTAATCATTGATTTCATAAGCGAAGTATTGTAATTCTGAAGTCACGGGGAGAGTACCATGTGTTATATTCAACCACTTCTTTTTGCCATTTTTATCTGTTTTAGTAATCTCATCTTATAGGAATTACATCCTAGTGTATTGCCACATGTTCATGGGTCAAAGTTCAATCAATAAAATTTCTTTTGATTCCCTTCATTTATCTTGTCCTTCTTTATTTATAAAATGTTGATTTATTCTTGATAAATAATGCATTAAAACATGGGGAAAATTCAAAAAAAAAAATAATAAAAAATCATTTACTTAGATTTTAAAATATCAAAAGATTATCTCTGGCTTCCGGTATTGCATGCTCAAAAAAAGAAAAACCTGGAGTTTCTTCATCAATCGTCAAAATCTACCCAATAAGGAAGTCATTTTCCTCAAGGAAAGGCGAGTATGCAGCCGCCATGCCTGGAGTACAATTGGGGCATCATGTGCATCGCCGAACAATCCCGCAACTATAAGATCATCAGGAATTCCGAGTGTCGGAGGAATAAAAGTTTCTTATCCGCAAAAGCTCAGCTTCAGTTTGGCTATCTCAAGGAAAGACAAAAGGAGGAAAAGCTTATACCAACATGTCATTTCATGCATCGATCATGCATTTCATACAACATACACCCAAATCATAGCATGCATTAAACTTTAAAAAATTATCATGCATAAACAAAAACATATGCATAAAGCATGCATACATGGTGTGCGGAAATCCTGTGACTCATGAAGTTCCATATCATTCCTCGCTAAAGCTATCACCTTGTTCAAAAAGGACCTTTATCTCAACAGGAACACTCGATGATTTTCCCCAGTAGGTAATTTTCCTACAGAGTTGCTTTTGACATTTGCTCCCCAGCAACTTATTTTCAAATAACTTTTTCTGGAATATCTCCGGCTAACAAACATTTTAACCGATGGGTAAGTGTTGACCTCATATCCCTGACAACTTTTTATATTTTCAATTTTGTCCAGGTTCTTACACCTGCAACATTTTTATCTTTTCAACTTTGTCCAGGTTCTTACACCTGCGACACTTTATCAATTCAATTTTGTCCAGGTTCTTACACCTGCGACATTTTATCATTTTAACTTCGCCCAGGTTCTTACACCTGCGAAACTTTATCAATTCAATTTTGTCCAGGTTCTTACACCTGCGACATTTTATATTTTCAATCTTTTCAATTTGTCCAGGTTCTTACACCTGCGATATTTTATCTTTTTAGTCTTTTGTCTAGGTTCTTACACCTGCGACAATTTATCAATCCAATTTTGTCCAGGTTCCTACACCTGCGACATTTTATCTTTTCAACTTTGTCCAGGTTCTTACACCTGCGACACTTTATCAATTCAATTTTGTCCAGGTTCTTACACCTGCGACACTTTATCAATTCAATTTTGTCCAGGTTCTTACACCTGCGACATTTTATCATTTTAACTTCGCCCAGGTTCTTACACCTGCGAAACTTTATCAATTCAATTTTGTCCAGGTTCTTACACCTGCGACATTTTATATTTTCAATCTTTTCAATTTGTCCAGGTTCTTACACCTGCGATATTTTATCTTTTTAGTCTTTTGTCCTGGTTCTTACACCTGCGACAATTTATCAATCCAATTTTGTCCAGGTTCCTACACATGCGACATTTTATCTTTTCAATTTTGTCCAGGTTCGTACATCTGCGACACTTTATCAATCCAATTTTGTCCAGGTTCTTACACCTGCGACATTCTATCATTTTAACTTCGCCTAGGTTCTTACACCTGCGAAACTTTATCAAGTCAATTTTGTCCAGGTTCCTACACATACAACATTTTGTCTTTTCAATCTTTTCAATTTGTCCAAGTTCTTACACCTGCGATATTTTATCTTTTCAGTCTTTTGTCCTGGTTCTTACACCTGCGACAATTTATCAATCCAATTTTGTCCAGGTTCCTACACCTGCGACATTTTATCTTTTCAATTTTGTCCAGATTCTTACACTTGTGGCAATTTGTCTGGCTCTTACGCCTTTGGCAATCTGTCTTTCATCTTTAAATCTCTAACCTTTCTAGACAAAATTTGAGGGCTTCTTGTATTTAACTATCTTTTATCATCAGAATGTGAGGACTAACGTCACTCACTTTTCTTTATTAAAGATATTTAAATAGGGGCAGCTGTCATACCTTAAATTTTGCCCACCTTTCTTATTATGATATTATTTTATTTTATTTTGTCGCATTTGCTTTCAATTATGTGAGTAGTTCATTTGGTAGTTAGTAGAGTGTCTAAGGAGTTATTATTGTATAGTCATGGGTTCAAATCCTACTTTGGTTCTTTTTATTTGTCCTTTTCTTTTTTATTCACAAAATCCAAAAAAAAATATGTCTAATTAGGTAAGTTTTTATTTTATTTGAAAACAATAAAAAAATATGTTGAATATTTATTTATTTATTTATTTTTTCCCCTTCTATCATTATCATTTATTATTAATTCCTTTTTTAATTGTTACTATTATTATATTATTATAAAAAAAATAAAAAAAGATGCAGCCACGTTTTTCTCTCCACCTTCCTTTCTTTTCTCTTGTTTTGTTTTTGTTATTATTATTATTATTATGTTATTATTATTATTATTATTATTATTATAAAATAAATCAAAAAAAGCAAAAAGAAGAACAACAAGACAGTAACAACAGCACGCTTCTTCTTTCCCAAGAGCAACAAAGAGGAGATAGCAGCAGTCTAGCCCCCTTTCCATTTAATTCTTGGTCTGCAAAAGATTTGACACAACCACCTGCAGCAGAGATTCATTCAATTCTTTCATTACTCAATCCAACCATATTTTGGTTTAAAATCTCTATAAAATCAGAAGCAAAATAGAAGAAAGACACAGAAAAAAACACACACAGATACACACATAGAAAAAATATCAACACAACAACAGTAGTTGCTGCTACGCTCCTCCACTTTCACTCACAACCTTCATCTCTAATCTCACATCATCATCATCATCATCTTCTTCTCACCACAAACCCCATTTTTTATTTTTATCCAATATCACCACCTATAATCATCAAACAACCAGTAGACACAACAACAAACAGACATTCAAACCCACAAAATCAAAATCAAAAACCCAAAATAAAAAATAAAAAAACAAAAGAAAGTAAACAAAAGCAAACAAAGTAGAAGCAGAACACAAAAAGCAGAAGAGGAAGAGAAAAGGGGCTTTCGCCGTCACCGTCAAATCCGGCCGGAACCACCGCACATCACCACCACAGTCGGCTTCTTTTTTCTCTCTCACCGCCAATCTCTCCCTCTCGCCGCTATCTCTCTCTCGGTGAAGACTCTTTCTCTCTCACGCAGAAACACGTTTGTGTTGTTCTGCTTCCAGTTTTTTTTTTCAATTTATTTTATCTGTTCTTTTTTGGTTTATTTATTTATTTACTTATTTATTTCTTTTTGTTAATTAGTTTGGGCTGAATGTTTTGTCATGGGTAAAATTATTCACACCCCTAAATCCTTTTTTTAACCAACCAAATAAGTAAAAAACAAAAAAAAAAACAAGCATTTTATTTTATGAGTTAATTTAATGTAGAAAAAACTTTCCTTTGATCAAAATAAATGTGGATTAAAAAGGAGACCGACGGATGTGCATTCGTTCATCTCTCGGACAATCGATGCTTAGTGTTACACTTTATCTACCGGTTGTTCGTCTTCCACATTTATAATATTTTTTTTCAAACATAAAAAAAATATAAACAAAAACAACTCATCAAATCAACTTTTTGCCCTTGCACAATCAAACCGAAATCAATCTCTTTTCAAAAACAAACATATTATATCCATTCTAACGTGATACAAACAACGCTTAAGTCTCCCACGCGCGAGCATACAAGCATACGTTTAACCACTAGAATGTGACTTAAACATCGTTCTCAAAAATCAAAACAATTTTCTTTTCACAAATAAAATCAACCAACACACAAACATTTTCTACCAAAGAACTACGTAGCTTTGATTTCTCCATTGCATCAGGAGATACGTAGGAGCGGGATCCAACAACCGTCAAGCACAATAATAAAAAACAAACTTTTTTCCCATTTTATAAATAACTCTGATATTAAATAAAAAGAATGCAAACAAATTAAAACTACACTTTTAATCCCTAAACTAATAAGAAGGTTCCCGTTGAGTACAACGGATGTGAGGGGTGCTAATATCTTCCCCTCGCATAATCGACTCCCGAACCCGAAAATGGTTGCGATGACCATCTTTCCGTTGCTTTCAAGGTTTTATCGATATTTTCCTTTTCCCTCGGGAACAAATAAAGTTCGGTGGCGACTCTGTGTTTCATTTCGCGCGTATTTACGCTCGGGCGTTTTTCGCGGCGCGACACCCTTACCTCGGCAAGCACTCTCAACAAGCAACGTTCACACAACACTACGTGCTCCCTAAAACAAGCAACGGACAATCAATACATCGTTTCCAAACCCAATGTATTGAAACTACATCAAAACCCCAAAAACTCTAAAGGTTTCTAAGGAAAATTCACTCTTTCGGATACCATACCAAAATCTATCGTATTGATCAACCACCATGAGTTATTTGTACTATTTTTAGGACCCAAAACAATTGTCAAAAGCCTTAAATAATTTGAAATGCAAAATGGCCGTTTTCTTGCGTTATAAGTTACGTACTTTCCGAGTACCCGAAAAACTCGTTTCCAATCCCAACCACTTCCATAAATTAATAAAAAGGGATTAGAAAGCTAAAAACCAAGTTTAGAAATCAGAATCCAAAATTTCAACTCTCGGGGCTCGCCCTGGCGAGTTGGTGGCGAGTGAAGGCAGTGAAGACTGGTCTTACTCGCTCTGGAGCTCGCTCTGGCGAGTTCATGGCCTGTGACACTCGCCCTGGCGAGTAAACGCTCGCCCGGCGAGTTGCACCTGTCATGACAGCAAAAGACAGCAACTCACACCACCTTTTTCCAACCAAGCCTAGTTTGATTCTATTAGTTCCCAACACCTTTTTCAAGGCACAAAAGCAAACCATTTTCATAAGCAAGCAATTCATTTCCGAAAGCTTGTTGGTTGCTTCGAGTGCAAGTTATTTGATTTTCATTTCCAAAATCAAAACCAAATCCAAGCACAAGTTTTATTACGGGCCTTAACCGTCCGGTAATCATTTTCAAACATGTTTTCAAAGTAAAAAGCAACTCCACATGTCACAAGAGTTTTAAACCACTTTGACCCCAAAAACACCACATAAACACTTAGGAATATTTTCATAAACCCCAAAATATTTTTCATCGGATTTTCTAAAACAAAACCATACAACACATTTCCCTTTTGCCCAAAGGTTCAAAGACAACTTTTCTTTTCAAAACCTTACAACTTAACCACATGTTATTGATCAATACATAACCAACCTAAAACCCTAACTTTTCTCATGAGATTTTTCACCAACTCATGGAAAACAAAATAACAAAGCCTAGACATGCTTCTCTAAACCTCATGAACAACATTCATGAAACAAGAATCAATTCCTAACCCTTCCTTCTCATGAACATAATCTAAACTCATACCCCTAAGAGTTTTAACCAACCAAAATGAAAAGGAAAAGAGTGGTTACCTTAAGAAAGTGATGCTCTACAACAATTCCACAAAGCTCCCAAGCTTGAAATGGACACAAATGGTGTAGAATGGAAAATTTGGTGAAGGTTAGAAGAAAGTAAGGGAGTCCACGTGAAAGAGAGAAAGAATGGAGATGATTTGTGATTTTTCTAAGTCCACAAATGTCACTAAACCTCCTTACTATGTCAAAGCCTCTTGATAACCAATCCACCATTGGATCAAAGTCAAAAGTCCAAGCTTAAACCCTAGCCATTGGATCAATTTGCTTTATGAATAAGTCACAAGATTTAAAACAACTCTCCCATAACAAGTCACGTGTTCAGCTCTCGCGCGTCCCGACGAACGTAAATCACAAAAACATAAAACCTACGGAAAGAACGTCTAACGTTTAACATTTCCAAAACTTATCGCCGAATCTTTTTCCGCGACTGTAATTTTCTTCCATACCTTAGAAAATTATTCTCAGAAAATATCCTAACTCGCGTAGATATATAAAACTCCCATCCGAAACCTCACTCAAAACAGACGCAGTAAGATTTTCCATCCGCGGGTAAAATCCTACTCGTTTTTCCAAAAACAAGAATAATCCAAAACTCGTTATTCTGAATACACATATAACTTCTTATTCAAGCAACAGGATCACAAGACAAAAGTCTGTACAATTACAGTGCACGAGCACAAAACAAACTCAAATACAGCCAAAAACCTATAATTACACGATGTTTCATCATACGAACACATCGAAACCCTAATATTCCTTAAACCAACTATACAACGAAATCTTGGGTCTTACAATACTACCCCCCTAAAAGAAGTTTCGTCCTCGAAACTTAGACGTCGTCAAACAAACTGGGGTATAATTCTTTCATCTTACTCTCGAGCTCCCAGGTGGTATCTCCTGTAGCTTCGTTCCATATTACCTTCACCAAAGGTATCTCTTTCGTTCTCAGACGCTTCATCTTCCTATCCGCAATCTTGATCGGCGGAACTTCAAATGACAAATTATCCCTCAACTGGATGTCATCTGGTGTGATCACATGTGATGGATCCGGTGTATATTTCCGCAATTGCGACACATGGAACACGTCATGTATCAAAGATTGTACCGGTGGCAACGCAATCCGGTATGCTACCTTCCCAATCCGTTCCAAAATCTGATAAGGCCCTATAAACTTTGGAGTCAACTTCTTCGCTTTCAAAGCCCTTCCAACGCCAGTCGTTGGTGTAACTCGGAGAAATACGTGATCTCCCTCCTCAAACTCTAAAGGCCTCCGACGCCTATCCGCATAACTCTTTTGTCGATCTTGAGCAACCTTCATCATTGCCCTTATCTTTCGGACCTTGTCCGTCGTCTGTTGTACCATTTCCGGTCCTACTATCATACTCTCCCCATCTTGGTACCAACACAAAGGAGTCTGACATCTCCTCCCATACAAAGCCTCGTATGGTGCCATTCCAATACTCGCGTGGAAACTGTTGTTGTATGTGAATTCTATCAAAGGTAACACATCATCCCAACTTCCACGATCATCCAATACACAAGCTCTCAACAAATCTTCCAAAGATTGATTTGTTCTCTCGGTCTGCCCATCTGTCTGAGGATGATAGGCGGAACTCAATCTCAATTTCGTCCCCAACGCCTCATGCAAAGTCTTCCAAAAGTGTGAAGTAAACTTTGGATCTCGATCTGACACTATACTTGACGGAATCCCATGTAACCTCACAATCTCAGCAATGTAAATATCGGTCAACTTTGCCGCTGTATCCGTAGTCCTTACCGGTAGAAAATGAGCGGACTTAGTCAAACGATCCACTATCACCCAAATGGAATCATGCTTCCTCCTGGTCTTAGGTAAACCAGTGATGAAATCCATAGAAATGCTATCCCACTTCCACTCGGGGATATCTAATGACTGCAGCATCCCTGCTGGTCTCTGATGTTCAATCTTCGCCTTCTGACAAGTCAGACACGATGCCACATACTCAGCCACATCCTTCTTCATACCCGGCCACCAGAAATCATGCCTCAGGTCTTGATACATCTTTGTTGCTCCGGGATGTATACTAAGTTTACTCTTGTGTGCCTCCCCTAGAATGGTGTTTCTCAAGTTCATAGCATCGGGTACACACACTCTACCTTGACACCTCAAGATGTTGTCCGATCCCACCTTGAAATCTCGGTTGGTTTCCCGAACAATCAAAGCCCTTTTCTCCATGAGAAATTTGTCATCTTGACAATTAGCAATATCCTCCAATAACCCGCTTGAGATGGTAATCATACCCAGTCTCATATTCCCTAAAGCAAACTCTACGTCCAAGTGCAAGTCACGAAACTCTCTCAATAACTCTTGTTGACTAGCCATTTGTGCCGAACAGACCGACACACTCTTCCTACTCAAGGCATCGGCTACCACATTAGCCTTTCCAGGATGGTATTCTAACGTAAAGTCGAAGTCTTTCAAAGTTTCCATCCATCTCCTCTGTCGCATATTTAGCTCTTTCTGATCAAACAAGTACTTGAGACTTTTATGGTCACTAAACACGACAAAAGTGCAACCATAAAGATGATGTCTCCAAATCTTCAATGCGAAAACAACGGCCGCAAGCTCTAAATCGTGCGTAGGATAATTCTTTTCATGCACTTTCAGCTGTCTTGACGCATAAGCTACTGCTCTCTTGTGTTGCATCAACACACAACCCAACCCTTGATGAGAAGCATCACAAAAAACCTCATACGGTTCATCCGACTGTGGTAACACCAAGACTGGTGAAGTCGTCAATCGCTCCTTCAACAACTGAAAACTCAATTCACACTTCTCAGTCCACGCAAACGGTTGATCTTTTCGCATAAGTTGTGTCATCGGTGCCACAATCTTAGCAAATCCTTCTATAAACCTTCGGTAATAACCGGCCAAACCACTAAAACTTCTCACATCCGTCACTGTTTGAGGTTGCTTCCATGCAAGTACCGCATCAATCTTGGCTGGATCCACGGCTATTCCCTCTTTTGATATTACATGGCCAAGGAAATTCACCTCTTCCAACCAAAAATCGCACTTTGACGGATTAGCATACAACTTTTTCTCCCTCAAAACTTGCAAAACCAAGCGAAGATGCTCTTCATGCTCCTCTCCACTCTTCGAATACACCAAAATGTCATCAATAAACACTACTACGAACTTGTCCAAAAACGAATGGAATATCCGATTCATGTAGGCCATGAAGATCGCAGGTGCATTCGTCACTCCAAACGACATCACCAAGTACTCATAATGCCCATACCGTGACCGAAACACCGTTTTCTGAACATCCTCATCTCGCACTCTTATCTGGTGATATCCAGATTTCAAGTCGATCTTGGAAAATACAGACGCTTCCTTCAACTGATCCATCAAATCATCAATACGCGGCAGTGGATATCGGTTCATGACAGTCACATTATTAAGCTTCCGATAATCCACACACAAACGAGACTTACCATCCTTCTTTTTAACCAATAAGACCGGTGCTCCTCAAGGTGACACACTAGGCCTTATGAAACCTTTATCTAACAAGTCCTCAATCTGACTTTTCAACTCTACCAACTCAGCTGGAGCCATCCGATAAGCTGATTCCGAAATCGGACCCGTACCCGGTTGCAAATCAATAAAGAATTCCACCTCTCTACACGGAGGAAAAGCTGGAATCTCTGATGGAAACACATCTTGGAAATCCTGAACCACACGAATTTCCTCAATTCGGATCCCCGACGTCACTCCTAAGCTAGCAAGTGAAACTATCTCCGGTTCCCCGTTACACATAACCACAGAAAGCCGATTCGCAGACAAGTACCTTCGCACACCTGGCTCGGGAAAGAAAACCAATTTCCGAGCACATTCTAGAATCACATAATGATAAGACAACCAATCCATCCCGAGAATGATCTCGAGAGATAAGAGCGGTAGACACACCAAATTGACAAGAAAATCCCTATTCTGGATTACTACCAAACAATGCAAACATGCAGTATTTACCACCAAATCCTTAGCAGGAGTCAAAACATTCAAATCAAACGGAAGTACAGAAACATTCAAACTCAAACGACTTGCACAAGCCAAAGATATGAATGAGTGGGTTGCCCCCGTGTCAATCAAAGCAGTTAAAGAATTACCTGCGATGTGACAGCTCTCACTACAAGGAAATTGCCATATACCCACGGACAGTTTTAGTGACTGTCATTTTGCCGTAGGTATAGACGTCCTATACCTAAGGGTGTGCAATACACGGCCGTGGGTATAGGTACGCTAATATTTTCCCAAATAGAGAGACGCGCGCGTCTCACTGGAATTGAAGTTCATCCCTTTTTTTGTTTCTCGCTCCTCCACCAAAATAAAACCCTCTTCTTCTCTCACTCTCAAACTGTAACAATAAAACCTTTCCAGCCACTGCCACGGTTTGATACCAACAATGACCAGGCTGCTCTCACTCTCAAAGGTCAGAAACCTCTTCTTCTTCTCCTTCTTTTTCAATCTTTTCCATTCATACCTCGTTAATTTTGTGTTGCTGTATAGGGGAATTTCTTACCGCTTATTGATGTTTCCTAGGGTTTCGATTTTCTATTTCCATTGCTGGCATCATATTTCTAACTAATGGTATCCTTGATGCACCGTGGCCAAACGAATTTTGGAGAATAGGGAAAAAATTAGGGCTAAAACTAGTACCCTTTGGGTAGAAACCCAAAATCCCCAATTCTGAAAACCCTAACATTCTAGTTTTTGTTCTAATCTGATATTAAAATCTTGTTTATATTAAAGATTGTCTTCAGATTTGTTTATTTAAAATTAGGATAAATTGAAAGAATAAGAAGAAAAAGGAAGCTATAGATGAGTACGATAGTGGTGGCGGCATCACCGATAAAGCTCTAGAAGCCAAATAGCTTTGTCTTTGTATTCGTAAGTTTTCTTGGAACATGTAGTTTTTTGGGTTGTTATGTTAAACCCTTTTTTGAGTTAGGTTTGAATTTTATGTTTGTAGAGTTAGATTCATTTGGCCCCTTTTTTTTGTTGGATATGGAAAAGATTGTTATGTTCTGTTTGATTTGATTTAAATTGTTATTATGAATTAGAGTTCAATGTGGATTGATGTTGGATTTATATATGATTCATTTGATGAGATTTTTATTATTATTGTCTTTGGGAGAAGACTTTGTTAAAAAAAATTCAGTCTGTGGACTTGAAGATAGTCAACATAAATTTCGTTAAAACGATAATGTGTTACGAACATGAAGTTTTACTTGGTCCGTTACTGGTGTAAATGTGTAATCTGGAAAAGGGAAATAGCTTTGATGTCTTTGTGTTTGTTTGTGCTCAAAGGAGGGTACAAGTTCATAGCATTATTTTTCGCATTGGTGGGAAAATAATAAGGATATAAGCTTGATTGTTTTAGGGACAAGTTCATAGATCATTGAATGATACACCCTACTTATTTTTTTTGTCTTTACACAACTTTGTAATTGTATATGAAAAGTCATCCTTGGATCAACATATAAGTGGAAAATATGATTTTACATTTTGATTTGTGATATTTTATGACTATCTTCTCAAATCTAAATGTCCTTGTTAATGTAAGTTTACCAATGTATGCATTTATTGATGCATTTCTTTTTACAGTATTGAGGAGGTTGCCTTCAGTTTCAATGGTGGAAAGGATTCGACGGTGAGTTTTAATGTTTATACTCTTTTATCATTCTATAGAATCTTTTAGCCCAATAATGATGACATCGAGCTATGGCATTTAGGTTTTGTTGCACCTACTCAGGGCTGGCTATTTCTTGCATAAAATGGGGCAATATAGTGCCAATGGAGATGTAGAAGATTTTCCAATTCAAACAATATATTTTGAAAGTCCGGGTGCTTTCCCGGAAATCAACTCATTTACCTATGATACCGCTGACACGTGAGTGAAGTATATTCTTCCTTTGTGCTAACATGGAAAAGTGATATTTTCCGCCCTTAATTTTTATTGTCTTTGCTGTCTTTTAAAAGTTAAGGCTTGTTCTCCTTTGAAGGATGAAACAACTAAAGTTTTTTGTTTGTGCAGCTATGGTTTGCAAATTTACACCATCCGGTTAGATTTCAAGTATGGTTTGGAGA
Source organism: Trifolium repens (assembly GCA_030408175.1). Classification (NCBI taxonomy): domain Eukaryota; kingdom Viridiplantae; phylum Streptophyta; class Magnoliopsida; order Fabales; family Fabaceae; genus Trifolium; species Trifolium repens. The sequence goes on from CP125847.1 coordinate 16,722,516, forward strand.
CTTTGCTGAAAGATAAACCAATTCGAGCTATTTTCCTTGGAGTTCGAATCGGAGACCGTACTGCGGTATCCTTAGTTTTTAACCTTGACATACCTTCGTTTTGTTTTTGTTTTGAATTGCATATTTTCTGATCCGGCCTTCATCCCCACGTTTTGTGTTCATACATATATGTTGTGAGGTGAAAATGAAGTTGCATACTCACTACTCAGTTAGTTGCAATCTAGTATGTAAATATAAAATAGCTATCACTTATTATAGTATAAAGCAATAGATTCGTTATAATTTCTAAGTGTTCCTATGCTGTATTTTATCTTATTATCTAATACTATAAATCCACTATGAATGCTACATAATAATTTTATGTGTCAATAATATATGGATCAATATCAGTATACGTTAAATATCTCAGATTTCAAATTTCCTTCCATATGTAACTCAATCATTTTAATTTTCCCATAGGAAAGGCAAACTAAACTTGATTTATGTGGTGGATAGGGGGAGTTTGGCATCATCTATCTATGATTTTGTCTTCAATATTTTATTTGATAGTTAGAAAATCTGAATTTGGAAATGGATTATTGTTAAGTTTATTCAATTTATTGAGCAATTATAAACATGTTTTGAAACTTTTCTATGCTCAAATTTGAAGAACCTAATGGATGTCTTTTGTGTCCTGTTATGCAGAATGAGAAATAACAATTAAAATCATGATAAAGCGCATGCATTTGGGACTGTTTTAAAGCACCGACTGTTGGATCATCCGGTGTACTTCTAAGTATGTGAACATTTTCTTACCCTTGTGAACATTTTTTTTTTTACAAACCCTTATGAACATATCTTATTTAAGAGAAAATGTTCCAAATGATGAATACTACATTGACACTATTTTCTAATAAGTAGCAGGTTTTGATCCAAATAGGTTCATGAATTGGTAACCATAGCCAGGTTCTCTTCAGTTATGGCTATTGTTTAATGTTCACCTAAGATGTGTATAATGTCAATTTGTGTGCCGTTGTAAAATTTCCCTTCCTTTTGGATAAGTCGAGTTTGTAACTTGTTTTCTTTTATTTTGAATAGGTTCTAGAGATGCTTCCGGTCCCTGATCAAACAAATTTTCCAAGTCCGGACACTATTGAAGATGGAAGAGGAATGAATATTAGAAGCTATTTTTTCTTGACATAACAAATTTGTAAATTTAGTGGATATCATTTTGTATGTTTTTAAATACATTGTAGTACTCTTAACTTGATATTTTTAACTATTTGTAATTTGACATACTTGTAAAACTCGTTAGTTTTTCAATATAATTTAAGTTTTCTTTTACATTATTTTATTTCACTATTTGAAGCATTTTATTTTAACTAATAAATAATTTAAATCATCTGTCAAACAAAAAAAAAATTTAAAAAAATAAAAAATTGCCAAACCTATACCAACGGAAGAAAGCTGTTGGTAAAGTAATTTAATAGGTGTCATTGTCTGTGGGTATAGCTCCGGGACTTTGTCCAATGGTTGAAATTGCCATAGCTATAGGCTATTGCGACGGAAATTTACCGTGGGTACAGCGAATTAAAGACGACGGAACAAAATGTCCGTCGGTATAGGTTTTGGCACCTATACCCATGGTTTTTGGACCTTTACCTACGGATTTGTTCCGTCACTATATGTCAAATTTCTTGTAGTGTCTCGTTGATGGCATTGCTAGCCTGCCCACTCAGTTCAGTGCCCATACAGTAAGCACGTGCCTTTGCCGCCGGTCTAGTACCTTGTGAGCCTTGCGCCGCATTTGCCGACGGCCCGGCCTTTGGGGCCCTACACTCTCTAGCCACATGCCCCGGCTTCTTACAATTATAACAAACATTTGCCGCGGTCGGGCTTTCATTGGCATAGTGGCCCATCTCGCCACACTTGAAACAACCTTGTTTCACCCTATTTTGGTTCCCTTGATTCACCGACCTTCCTTGTCCCTTACTGTTTTGTGGACGATCATACGGCTTACCACCTTGTTTCCCACGATTCTGAGTCGAACCACGATCATTGGTACGACTTGGTCCTCCAGCACTAAAATTCCCTTGGCGGTTCACCCGCTTATTTCTCATGTCTTCGACCTCTTGGCACTTTTCAACCAAGACCTGGAATTGTCGAATACCCAACAGCACAACCGCATCCTGCAGCTCGTACCTCAGTCCATCTTGAAACCGCCGACACATATACGCTTCATCTATCCCGTCCCTAAAGAAACGGGACAATGACTCAAACTTTTTGGAGTAAGCCTCCACATTCATGCTACCCTGCCTCAGTCTCAAGAACTCTTCTCCGTACCTTTCCCTCGCAGTCTCGGGAAAGTACTTGGCTAAAAACCTCCTCTTGAAGTTCTCCCAATTTAATTCTTCATGACCATTTTCCATGATCAGTCGGGTGTTCCTCCACCAATACTCTGAACCTCCTAATAACTGATAGGTAGCTAAGACTACCTTCTCCCCTTCCGGACAATGAATTGCCCTGAATATTCTCTCCACAGATTGGAGCCATAAGTCCGCAATTTCCGGACCTCCCTCCCCATTAAACTTTGGAGGAGTTTGGTGGTTGAAATTTGAAAGGAGCCTAGATCCAACAGCGAGTATTTCTCTTTCGCGCTTTTCCAGATCCCTCTGCGCCTTAGCATGGCTCTGAGCAGTCACAGCCGCTGCCATCGTATGCATGGCATAAGCCATCTGATTTATATCAGCATTGTCCGCCATAGGTGCTGTAGGTGCCCTTTTGGAGGCATTCTATTCTGCACAATACCAATTGTGATTAGATTCCTTATCCAAACATTTCTGAGTCTCAACAGAAAATCTCATCCAACGGTTACTAACTCAACCCGACACAGAACAAACACTAGAACTGACACTACTCTAGCTGTGTTCTAACCGACTCTGGACTAACGACTCAAGTATACACTTTCCCTTTGAAGATTTAAAGCCGTGCTCTGATACCAATTGTAACAACCCGTTTTTCAAAGGCCAAAAAGGGCAATATTTTTTTTTTTCAACTAACACTCAGAGTGCGCATAGAATATTTTTCAATGAGCCGGCATTCAAATATACAAAAGAACTCATTACCATAAGGTGCTTCGACAAGCAAAGTGTATTCCTGAATAATTACAATCCAAGTCTAAGTATTCAAATACTTACAACAAAACAAGTTAGAATCCTATGCCTAAACCCAAAAAGCACGGCGTACAACCCACACCGGCGCATAGTCTAACTAAGCTAAAGCTCCAACCACTCACTGGGGCCTGGAACAGCCACCGTCGCCACCACGACCTAACCCATCATCTGGGTGGGATGAGCCCGCAAATGAAAGAAATGGTCACCACAAAATAAAAGTAACTATATATATATATATATATATATATATATATATATATATATATATATAACAAGTGCGAAAGATGTACACATAACAAGTTTCCACATACACAAGAGAAAGCTCTTTAACACAAAAGCAATTCCCACCAACGGGCTTAAAATATAATGCACACCGAGCCTAATGCAGAATTCTACAATGAGTGTGGTAGATTCCCCATTACCACATGCATATGAATTCCGGAAGTCAGTAATCATAATCAATAAAACCACAAAGGGTTAGGATGGATCCATTCCCAATAATCGCACCCCGCAGTCCATTCCCGATAACCGCTTATTGGACTCAATAATTCCCGTAGGAGTAAGGTGGATCCATTCCCGATAATCGCACCCCGTGATCCATTCCCGATAATCACGTACTATGAATGCATGAGCATACGATTCCCCTTATATGCTAATGCAACACATACATATCGTACACGCATATGTAATCACACCACAACAACACATACATATACATCTAATCATATGTATTTAATCACCTGTTCATACACATATTTCACCAAACATATGTAAGACAACGAATCATGTATTTACCACGATCTCATATCGAGAATACATCACAAAAACATGCCAAGCACACCACCAATTGCAACACAGCAAAATCTAAAGCATGTTTAACAAAACCGTTTGAAAAGACAGAAATAAAGTGGAGCCCTTACCTCGGCAAGCACTCTCAACAAGCAACGTTCACACAACACTACGTGCTCCCTAAAACAAGCAACGGACAATCAATACATCGTTTCCAAACCCAATGTATTGAAACTACATCAAAACCCCAAAAACTCTAAAGGTTTCTAAGGAAAATTCACTCTTTCGGATACCATACCAAAATCTATCGTATTGATCAACCACCATGAGTTATTTGTACTATTTTTAGGACCCAAAACAATTGTCAAAAGCCTTAAATAATTTGAAATGCAAAATGGCTGTTTTCTTGCGTTATAAGTTACGTACTTTCCGAGTACCCGAAAAACTCGTTTCCAATCCCAACCACTTCCATAAATTAATAAAAAGGGATTAGAAAGCTAAAAACCAAGTTTAGAAATCAGAATCCAAAATTTCAACTCTCAGGGCTCGCCCTGGCGAGTTGGTGGCGAGTGAAGGCAGTGAAGACTGGTCTTACTCGCTCTGGAGCTCGCTCTGGCGAGTTCATGGCCTGTGACACTCGCCCTGGCGAGTAAACGCTCGCCCGGCGAGTTGCACCTGTCATGACAGCAAAAGACAGCAACTCACACCACCTTTTTCCAACCAAGCCTAGTTTGATTCTATTAGTTCCCAACACCTTTTTCAAGGCACAAAAGCAAACCATTTTCATAAGCAAGCAATTCATTTCCGAAAGCTTGTTGGTTGCTTCGAGTGCAAGTTATTTGATTTTCATTTCCAAAATCAAAACCAAATCCAAGCACAAGTTTTATTACGGGCCTTAACCGTCCGGCAATCATTTTCAAACATGTTTTCAAAGTAAAAAGCAACTCCACATGTCACAAGAGTTTTAAACCACTTTGACCCCAAAAACACCACATAAACACTTAGGAATATTTTCATAAACCCCAAAATATTTTTCATCGGATTTTCTAAAACAAAACCATACAACACATTTCCCTTTTGCCCAAAGGTTCAAAGACAACTTTTCTTTTCAAAACCTTACAACTTAACCACATGTTATTGATCAATACATAACCAACCTAAAACCCTAACTTTTCTCATGAGATTTTTCACCAACTCATGGAAAACAAAATAACAAAGCCTACACATGCTTCTCTAAACCTCATGAACAACATTCATGAAACAAGAATCAATTCCTAACCTTTCCTTCTCATGAACATAATCTAAACTCATACCCCTAAGAGTTTTAACCAACCAAAATGAAAAGGAAAAGAGTGGTTACCTTAAGAAAGTGATGCTCTACAACAATTCCACAAAGCTCCCAAGCTTGAAATGGACACAAATGGTGTAGAATGGAAAATTTGGTGAAGGTTAGAAGAAAGTAAGGGAGTCCACGTGAAAGAGAGAAAGAATGGAGATGATTTGTGATTTTTCTAAGTCCACAAATGTCACTAAACCTCCTTACTATGTCAAAGCCTCTTGATAACCAATCCACCATTGGATCAAAGTCAAAAGTCCAAGCTTAAATCCACCATTGAATTAATTGGTGCCTGATGTGACAATATTCAGTAGTTGCAGGGTTGCAGCATTGAAGAGACTATGGGAATGGACCCTCATAGTGGATGGATGTGTTTGTGAGCCAAGCAACTACTGAATATTGTCACATCAGGCACCATCACTGCCCTCTAGCTAAATTAGGCAAAGGTGTTTCCATGAGAAATTGTTTGTGCAGTTGATGTCAATGAGTCACTACAATATGTTTGATCGTATCAACTAAAAAGGGACTTGTTTTTTCAGGTAAAAATAGTGTGACAAATTCATTGTTTGTTTTACCAAATATTATATAAATGTCACATAATATTTGTTTTATTTTATTTCAATTTCAATTACACCTATGTTTTAGTTTGTGTGTACATGTTTTCACAATTTTGTATACAAAATAGCGAGAAAAAAATATTTATTCTTTTCACATTTTCTTGCATAACTTGAAATGAAAAAAAAAATGAAAAAAAAGACTGTATTTTAATAATAATTTAAATGTAAAGAAAATCCATATTGTAAGACCTTATTTCTTACATGTTGTAACTAGATATGTGCTTACTCAAGTAAAACCAAATAATATGTCATTACCTTTAACAAGACATAAATGGTTTTTTCCCGTAGATTTGCTTTTCTTTTTGTGTTTTTTAATAGAATAAAAGCTTTAAGAAAGTGATATCTCGAACATAATTTAGTTAGTAGATATATCACGTTATTTAGAATCAGAGTTTGAATATAAAATTCTTTACTGATTTAATTTAAAAGTGGATTTTTAGTCACTAAATTATTTTGAAAAACTTTAAGAAGGCGAGTGATCTATATATTATGCTAGGTACCAAGGAAAAAGATTTGATGCAGTAAATTTTTTACAAAGTTTCACATTGTTTTTAATCAGAACCGTCCGATCTGAAATTAATGGCTGAGATTGTTTTGTACTGATTTTTTCATGATACAATCTGAGCCGGCCGATCTGTAATGGATGGCCGAGATCTACTACTGCGTGTAACTACGCGATTGTTTTTATCCAAGTATCTCATATGCTTTGAATTTTGGTGGTGTGGTTTGTAAGGTTTTGGTCTTAGGGTAAGGTGCGAGTCATGTTAGCATGATTTCTTTTTCTCTTTTGAGCGGAGTATTTTTTATATCTTTTCTTTTTTATTTGTTAGGATCCCCTTTCTATATATACTAGAGGTAAATCCGTGCGTTGCACGGGTTCGATAAAACTATATAATTAAATTTTGGATAAAATAACTGATACCCCCTTGTAATATAAATGAAAAATAATAATTATGATAAGTATAATGATATAGTTAAATTGTAGATATTATTTTAAAATGTCATTATATTTAATATTAATATATGTATAAAAAATAAAAAGTTGTATAGAAATATGATTTTTTGTTAATTTATATCGTAGTTTTGTTTATATTTTAATTTTAATTCTTTTATAATATCACATAAGTTTGATGGAATATTTCATATTTTATTTTATATGAGTTGCAATTTTATAGTCACATGTCACTTTGCTTTTTATTTTTGATGTATCTCTTTTCTTTTTTTTTCAATGAGAATTGATATATATATATATGGTGGCTTTGCTTTTTTTTAATCACGGGATCTTATTTTTTGAAAATTAGGTATCGAGTAGCGTAACTGCATAGTCTACTGTCTGGTTTAATTATTTCTTTTTGCTTGGTCCTTTTTTTTGAGGTTTCTTTTTCTTTTTTTTGGTGTTGTGTCCCTTCAAATTTATTGTTAGTTTTTTACTCTATTATTTAATAATATTTGCTTGAATATTTAGGTTTTTTTTGTTATTATATAAACTTGATTTTTTTTTTTTGTGAATATATAAGTTTCGATGGTGATTTCATATATTTGAATTTTAATGGGTTTTTTTATAATAGCACACAAATTTGATAAGAACTTAATTTTCTTATAATAGTGTAATTGAATAAGAACTTAATTTTCATTTTCATTTTCATTTGTGTAGTCACAAATCACTTTGCTTTTTATTTTGTTATTTCTCTTTTTTTTTTTCAATAAGAGTAAGATACAATTATGCTTGCTGAATATACTGCTCGTGAGAAAGTTTGAAATAAGCTTTGGTTATAGAATGTAATTTGTAAAACCCGTAATTCCACGGTACCTTTTGTGTGAGGAAAATAAGTAATGGCTAAGAATATTATGGTTTTTGTTAATTGGTTTTGTGAGTATCGTCCAAATAACAACATTTTTGCTGAGTTGGAGCCTGTTTTGTGCTCATGTGCTGGAAGAGCACAGACTTTTGTCTCGTAGCCTTCTTTTATCTATGAGAACGTTCCTGTGAAGTCAGAATTTCGAAATTTGATTTTCTATGTTTTTTTGAAAAACGAGTAGAAATTATACCCGCTGTTTGAAAATTTTACAATTTCCGATTTCCGTCAAAATTTAAATGGAGACTTTATATATCGACTGTGATTAGAATTTGATCTCATTATATTTTTCCGAGCTAAGGATCGAAAATTTATTCGGAATAAATTTTATTCGAAAAATTGTGAATATTTTAATTAAGTGGTTTACGGTATAATTTTTCTGTTTTCGAAAAAGTTGTCCGTGAGTGAATTACAACTCGTTTAAGCGCGAGCGCGGGGACTGAGTGAGATGACTTTTGTGACATGATATCTAGATATTTATGAGATGTTTCTTGGTGACCAAGATCGGATGGTTGGTTAGGATTTGATCATGAAACTTTATACTATGCAATCTAATGGTTAGGAATTTATTGAGAGATTTATGTATAGAAAAGCCATGAGACTCATTCCCATCCTTTCCCTTCTCTCTCACGTGGAACCTCTCTTTCTCTTCATCACCAAACACATTTTCTTCTTAAGTTAGTAAGCTTAAATCCATTCTTGTGGGAAATCTAGAAAGAATTAGGAAGAAAGCTTGGAACCAAAGTTGATCCTCTCCTCATGGTGGTGATTATGAGCTATAGTTTGAGGTAAGAAAAATCTCCCTCCCTCCTTTCCTCTTTTTGGCCGTGAGACCTTGATGCTAGGTGTTGCATGGTTTTAATTTTCTTTTGATGATAGTATAGATCCATGATAGTTAGTGATTGTCCATGCTTAGTAAAGATAGATTTTCATGGATTGATGAGATTCTCATGAGATTTTTGGGTTAGGGTTTTGATGAAAAATTTATATTGATCAAGAACATGGATTTTTGTTTAGTGTTTGTGTTAATGATGTTATTTTAAGACTTATTAGAAAAATGGATATGTGATAAATGGTTTGGTGTTGAAAAATAGGAAAATATATTTTGTGTGTGTTCTTGAGAAATCTTATGGTTTGTGGAGTGTGTTATGAAAAGGTTTTGTTTGTCCAAATCAATGATTTTGAGCACAAAAGGATTGATTTTATACTTTTACTATGAAAGAAATTTGGAACTATGTTGTGGTTGTTGTTTGGCCGTGGCCTTAGTGTGTGTGCATCCATGGCTTTCAAATTTCTAAGTCCTAAATGAGAGGGAAATGATCATTGGTTTTAGTGAATGATGATCATGGTTTTTGTAGAAATGAATTAATGTGGTTTTGTTTGGAAATAAAAGCTAGTAACTTGTGATGCAAGTGAACTATTTATTTTGTAAAAGTTTTGAAGAGTTTTATACTTGTTTTGAAATGGTTTTTGTATAAGAGCTTGATCACTTTTGAGTTGTTTTGAGAAATTAGTAATGATTTAAGTATTTAACTAGGCTTGGTTTTAGAAAACAATGTTTTGGTGTGATTCCAATTCTGGTCGAAACTGTAACAACCCGTTTTTCAAAGGCCTGAAAAGGCAGTATATTTTTTTTTTTTTCAACTAACACTCAGAGTGTTAGTTGAAAAAGAAAAAAAAATAATGCCCCTTTTAGCCTTTGAAAAACGGGTTGTTACAATTGGTATCAGAGCACGACTTTAAATCTTCAAAGGGAAAGTGTATACTTGAGTCGTTAGTCCAGAGTCGGTTAGAACATAGCTAGAGTAGTGTCAGTTCTAGTGTTTGTTCTGTGTCGGGTTATGAGTTAGTAACCGTTGAGAGGATTTTTCTGTTGAGACTCAGAAATGTTTGGATAAGGAATCTAATCAGAATTAGTATAGTTTGGCAAGTGTCAAGACTATGAGGAGTGTAATCACCAACTGGAGGTTGGGATTGTTTTATGTAAGTCGTGTTGATTGGAATTGACTAGTTTTGCTAACTTTGGTGGTGCACAAAGAGTGCTGTGTTTCTTTTGGGGTGGCGACCTCGTTAAAGATTGCGGTTAGGGCACGGGTGTGCCTGTGTGTTAGTGTTAGCTATGGTGCGGCTACACCTAATCCTGAGGGATTCTGTCGTGTTGGTAATGGTAATAACTGGATGGGTTGTTACTCTTACCTTTAGTTTCGAGGACGAAACTTCTTTTTGGAGGGTAGTAATGTAAGACCCAAGATTTTACTGTGCGGTTTTCCTAAGGAACTTTAGCGTCGGCTAAGTTTTAGGGTTTTTAGTAGAACGGTTTTGTGTGTATCGTCGTAAAAATGAGATTTTTGCTGAAACGGAGCCTGTTTTGTGCTCGAGCGCTGGAAAGGCACAGACTTTCGGGTCGTGATCCTCTTTTAAGTATGAGAAGATTTCTGTGAGGTAAGAAATGCGACTTTTGGTTTTCTATTGTTTTTGAAAAAAACGAGTAGGAATCTTACCCGCTGTTAGGAATTTTTACGGTTTCTGAATTCCGTAGAAATTTAGATGGGAGTTTTATATATCGGCGTGAGTTAGGATATATCTTCAGATTATTTTTCGAGGGTGAGGAAGAAAACCACAGTCGAGGAAAAAGTTTTAGCGATAATTTTTAGAAATGATTTACGGCGAACTATTACTTCGTAGATTTTCTATTTTTCGCAAGTTAGACCGTTAGCGAAGTACGACTCATCTGCGAGCGAACGCGAGAGCTGTGTAGCGTAAAGCAAGATATCTAGATATTTTCACAAAGAAAGCAATCATGAGTTTTTGATCCAAAGGCTAGGGATTAGTCTAGAAAGTTTTACTAGTTGATCCAAGGGCTACTAATTTTCCAAGACCAAAATATAGGGGGCTTATGTCTCATGGCATCAAGGGAAACAAAAAAATCAAAAACTCTCTCTTCTCTCTCTCTCTCACTCGGCCGACTCTTCCACCCCTTCACTCTCCATTCAAATTTTCATTCTTTCATCACCAAGCTTTAGATTTTCTTGTGATTGGATCATAGAATTTGCCAAGGATCATCTCTTCTCTTAAGGTAACTAGCTTATTTCTTCTTGTTGTTGCTTAAATTCCTTTTAGATTAAATATATGATCATGGTGTTCTTGAGCACAAAAAATTCTAGAATTTAGTTTTAATTAGTTTTTGGTTTCATAGAAGGGTTCATGAGTAGTAGACTAACTTGTTTAAGTTAAGTATGTGTTGATTTCCATGGTGATTGAGTTCTCACAAAATTTTGAGTTAGGGTTTTGTTGTGAAAACTTAAATTGATCATAGACATGAACTTTTGTATGATGATTTTGTTTATGAAGTTGTTTTTGAGCTTTTTAGAGAAATGGATATTGGAATAATGATTTTGTTTTGAGAAACAAGAAAAAATTATATTTTTGTGTTCTTGAGAAGTTGAGGAACATTCTTAGAAATTTTGATTTGGTTTCCAAAATGCTTTGATTGAAATGATAAATGATTTTGGGATATTATAGGATGATACTATGCTTTTAAAAATGAAAATTTTTGAGTGATAGTATGTTTTCTTTGTTTTGGCCGTGGCACATAGTGTTTGTGTCCATGTTCTTTTCAAAAATTTTAAGTCCTATTGGGAGGCAATGAATCATGGTTTAAAAGGAATGTCTAATGAGGTTTTGTTTGGAAATGGAAATTAGTAACTTGTGTTTTAATTAAACAAGTTAATTGGTAAAGTTTTGAAAAGTGTTATGCTTTGATTTGAAATGGTTTTGGTATAAGAGCTTGATCACTTTTGAGTTGTTTTTAAGAAGTTAGTAATGGTTTAAGTATTTTAATTATGTTTGGTTTTAGAAAACAATGTTTTTGGGGTGGTTTCATTCTGGTCGAAATTTAGAAGGGTATTCTGGTCATTTTAAAATTGTTTTCGTGTCCTAGAAAGTTAACAATTTGATCCGTCTTTTCGAGACGAAGATTTCGGTGTATGGCTCGTCTCGATCAGATAAAGAATGAACCAGTTATGGCCATTTTATTTGAAAGGAAAAACTTGTAACTTGTGGTGCAAGTAAACTTTTATTTTTGTGAAAATTTTCAATGAGTTTTTGGGTTGTGTTCAAATGGTTTTAGTATGTGAAAATTGATTGCCTTGGAGTTAGGAATCAAAGTGTTTCTTAATTTGTTTTGAAACGAAAATATTTTCGCCTAGCGAGAAATAGTGCAATTAACTTCGTGAATTTTTAATCACTATGGGGAGGACTCGAAATCACTATCCGAGAGTGTTAGAAAGTACCTTGAGCCTCTCTAGAACTTAGAGAATGAGTTTCGTTTCAATATGATACGTTGGGAGTATTTTATTGATTGTACGCTGCTTAATTTTAGGAAGCGCGAGTTGTAGAATTATGCGAGAAAAGTTAACGGAAGCTTGCCGAGGTAAGGGCTCCACTTTATTTCTGTCTTTTCACTGAGTTATAACATGTTTGTTGGTTATTTTCGGTGATGCGTGTTTGTGTGTTTGGCATGTATGTGTTATGTATTCTCGTGATGAGAAAGTGTTTACAATACGTGCGTTGTTTTACATATGATTAGGGATGTATGTATGAACATGTGGGTGAATACATATGATTGGAAATGTATGTATGTTTATTGTGGTTTGTTACATATGATTGGATATGTATGTATGTTGTTGGGATGGTTTACATATGCTAGGGAGGTATGTATTTGTTGCATTAGTATACATGGGGAATCGTATGCTCATGCATTGTTAGTGCGTAGTGGCGGGAGTGGACTACGAGGTGTGGTTGCGGGAGTGGACCCACCTGATTCTTATAGGGTTTTATTGAGTTCAATACATGGTTGCGGGAGTGGACCATGGGGTGTGATTGCGGGAGTGGATCCACCTTAATCCTTTGTGATTTTGTTGAGTTCGATACATGGTTGCGGGAGTGGACCATGGGGTGTGATTGCGGGAGTGGATCCACCTTAACCTTGTGATTTCGTTGGTGTTTTAGTAGGGGTTGGACCTACAGTTCCGGAGCTCATGCATTTTGTGGTAGCTAGGGTTAGTACCACGCATTTTAGAAGTCTGCATTAGGCTTGGTGTGCATTCTATATATAAACCCGTTGGTGGGAATTGCTTTGGTGGTTAAGAGCTTTCTCTTGTGTTTGTGGAATTATTGTTATGTGTACAATCTTTCGCACCGGTTATATATATACATACCTTTTATTTTGTGGTGACCCTTTCTTTCATTTGCGGGCTCATCCCACCCAGATGATGGGTTAGGTCGTGGTGACGACGGTGGCAGTTCTAGGCCATAGTGAGCTCGTGTTGGAGCTTTAGCTTAGTTAGACTATGCGCCGGTGTGGGTTGTACACCGTGCTTTTTGGGTTCAGGCATAGGATTCTAACTTGTTTTGTTGTAAGTATTAAATACTTAGACTTGGATTGTAATTATTCAGGAATACACTTTGCTTGTCGAAGCACCTTATGGTAATGAGTTCTTTTGTATATTTGAATGCCGGCTCATTGAAAAATATTCTATGCGCACTCTGAGTGTTAGTTGAAAAAGAAAAAAAAATAATGCCCCTTTTAGCCTTTGAAAAACGGGTTGTTACAGAAACTTTTAAGAGCATTTAGTTCATTTTTAAAATTGTTTTTGTGACCTAGAACTGGACCATTTGATCCGTCTATTGGAGACGAAAATTTCGGCGTATGGTTCGTCTCGATCGGATAAAGATTGAATGAGTTATGGCCATTTTGGTTTGAAAATAAAAGCTTGTAACTTGTGGCAAGTAAACTTTTATTTTTGTGAAATTTTTTGAAGAGTTTATGTGTTGATTTCAAATGGTTTTAGTGTACGAGTTTGATCGTTTGGAGTTAGAAATAAAAGTATTTCTTGATTATGTTTTGAAAAAAACTATTTTCGCGAAACGAGAAAAGTGTATATAACTTCATGAATTTTTAATCACTGTGGAGAGGTCTCGAAATCACAATCCGAGAGTGTTAGAAAGTACCATAAACCTCTCTAGAATTTTGGGTTTGAGTTTCGTTTCGATAGGATACAGTGAGAGTATTTTATTGATATTACGCTGCTTATATTTTAGGAAGCGCGATTTGTAGAGTTGAGCGAGAAATAGTTGTGGAAGCTTGCCGAGGTAAGGGCACATTTCCTTTTGTATTTTTCCATTGATCGCATGTGTATATGCTTTGTTGGTGGTGTGTCTTGAGTGCCTGACATGTATGTGTGATGTATTCTCGGGATGAGAAATTGTTTACAATACGTGTGTGGTTTACATATGATTGGAAATATATGTATGATTGTTGTGGTTGTTTACATATGATGGAAATATATGTACGGTCGTTTTGGTTGTTTACATATGATTGGAAATATATGTATGATTGTTGTGGTTGTTTACATATGATTGGAAATATATGTATGATTGTTGTGATTGAATTACATATGCTTGGAAGGTATGTAATTGTTCATTAGCATATATGGGGAATCGTATGCTCATGCATTCATAGTACGTGGTTGCGGGAGTGGACCACGGGGTGAGGTTGCGGGAGTGGACCCACCTGAATCCTGCAGGATTTTATTGAGTTCAATAAGTGGTTGCGGGAGTGGACCACGAGGTGTGATTGCGGGAGTGGATCCACCTTAATCCGTTGGGATTTTATTGATGCCCTGCAGGGTTTAGTAGGGGATGGACCTACGACTCTCTGCGGAGAGGTTAATTCCGAAATTCATGCATGTGGCAGCCATGGTTGGTGCCACGCTCATTGTAGAGTGTGCATTGATTGGCTATGTGCGCATTTGGATTATAATGCTTGTTGAGAAGGAAATGCTAAATGTTTATTTGCTTTCCGTATTGTGGTATATGCGTATGTGTATTTGGTATGTATGTTTGGTTGTGTATTCTTTTGTATATGTATACATGTGGTGACCCTTACAATGAATATGACGGGCTCCTCCCACCCTAGACAATGGATTCCCGTATGTGACCGTGGACCGTGAGGATGACGGTGGCTTCTTGGGCCCTCAGTGATCGAGTGGCGTGGTGGATCTAGTTAGGTGTTTTGTGTCGGTATGTCTGTACACCGTGCTTTTGGTTAGACGTAGTATTATGACCTTAGTTTGGATGACTGTATTTTGAGTACTTATACTTTTGGTAGACTGTGGTATTTTGGATTGTAAATATTCAGGTACACACTTTGCTTCTTTGAAGCACCTTTATGTATGATTAGTACTATGCCGATGCTTGGGTTGTACTAATATATATTCAGTTCTTTTGTATGGTTAATGCCGGCTCGTCACAATATGTATGCGCGCTCTGTTTTGTTTGAAAAAAAAATTAATGCTCCTTTTTAGTCTTTGAAAAAAATCGGGGTGTTACATAATTCCTATGTGGTTGTTTTGTTTATTCATTATTTGTTTTCGTTCTTTGAAAATTAGGTACCGCATAACTTAATCGTTTACTTTTCACTTTGCAATTTATGCTCTCATATATTTAACGAAAATATAATTATTGGACTAAGATAATGGTATCTTCTAAAGTTTTCTTTCAAATTTTACCAGGTCAAATTTTATCTCGACTTTATTAGTCTTTTAGTCCGTTGTTTAGTTTAATTTTCTTTTCTCCTTAATTCATCTTTTTTTAGTTTGTTTTTATTTAACTTGGTGAGATTTCTTGTTTGTTTTTGTCACACTTATTTAGTAATATATTTGAATTCATTTTAATGATTTGTTGGTCATATCAAATTTCAAGTTTTGTAAAAATTATAGATATAATTAGAGACAAATATATTGTTTGTGATCTCACTACCATATAATAAAAATAGAAGTTGACATATTTTTTGTTGGTCAAATAATTTCGCATTTTAAGTAAGCTTGTTCCTTTAGATAATAATAATTATTGGTTCTGCAAAGAAAATGCATATGAAGAAAAAAAAACTAAAAGTTAGACTTGAAAGTGAATTCTTTAAAACATAGATACAAAATATAAACCATGTTATAGTTACACCGAAGCATCTTAAAAAATTTCATTGGTTATATATTTCTGATAATAAAAAAACAACTAAGATAAATGAGTAAATACGAAAAATAAGAACTATTGTATATCTACAACTATTGTTAACGTGTTAGATCTCCGGAGCATATTGCATTTGTTCTTCCAAATTTTCACTATCTTTTGTACATAGATTTTTTTTTTTTGACAAATCCTACATAGATTCTTATTATATTATTTTTTTGGTTTATTAATTTTTCTTTTTCTAGGTGAGGTTTATGTCCCATTATTTTTTATATATTTTTTTCATATCTATATATTACTTTATAAGGAAAATTTAAGTTATTCCTAGACCTGTTTGATTAGGAGTTTTTTTTATAAAACCTTTATTAGAAATAACAATATAGTAATGTATTGAATTATTCTTTGATTTTAAAAAATGAATATTAAAATATTTTAAATTTATTTTTTCTGTAAAGTGAATATATAATCATATATCATTTACTTGTATATTAAAATTAATAGACAATATAAATTTTCTTATTTTTTTGTGAGAACAGAAATGCAATTGGACTTTATTAATTCATTACTCATATCTCAAAAGAAAAATAAATCTATTTTTCATTACTAATATGTCTTTCTACAAACAAACAAAAAAAGATGTATTCATTGGTGAACCATATATATCTCTGTGTATTATATGTTTACATTAACTTGTGACAAAGTTAAACATTAGTTTCACAAAAATAAGTATATACATAAAATGTTTGCATTGATCAATGTCCGGTAATCTACCTTTTACGGTACTTCAATGTGATTCAAACCTGAAAAGATAAAAACTAAAAAATTCATAATTGTTCAAATTGCCAACATCATATAATTAAAATGGGTAATAGAAAAAAAAATTGCATGGCCTTACAATATTAGTGTTTGAGATACACGCATAAAGTTCATATTTTTTAGAAGAGATAGAACTTGCTAATTTTTATAAATATTTATTTACAAAATTGATGAACTAAATCAAAGAATACAAAATTCTAGGAAATTCAATATTCTAGTTATTGTATACGTAGAAAAAAGAAAGACATATCAAAAGAAAACTCCAAAAAATTACGTACCTTTTAATTAGCAAAGAAAGGGTGAATTGAAATAATATATTTTCAATTGTCAAACACACAAAACCAAACCTACAATATGAACAACTAACATGTATGTTAATATGAATATAAAGTTTCTTAAATTGTGTGAACTATATCAATTCGTGGGAATTCTTTGAGTCATAGAATTTCAATCATTCATAACAATCTAATAAGTGTATTATATGCAAATCATTGAATTGAAACAACTAAATTTTGGAATTCCTAGAGTTGTAGCAATTAAACTTATATATAACTTTGTTATTATATATTATTATTATTATCATCATTATTATTTATATTTATTTATTTATTTAGAATAAGAATTATTTATTGCATAGAATTGTATGAAGCTTTTTTAGAGTGCCACATAAACAAAATGCTTGCCTAGGAGCTATTAG
This sequence comes from Trifolium repens, assembly GCA_030408175.1. Taxonomy (NCBI): domain Eukaryota; kingdom Viridiplantae; phylum Streptophyta; class Magnoliopsida; order Fabales; family Fabaceae; genus Trifolium; species Trifolium repens. The sequence goes on from CP125847.1 coordinate 16,739,807, forward strand.
AGCTTCCTTTTATAAGTAATAATAAAAAAAAAGTAAAAATAAATAAATAAAAAAGGTAAAAGATGTCATTTGAACTTAAATGCATAATTAGGAAAAAAAAATCAATCTTAGCATTTTTTATTTAATTTTTATTCTTTTACAAAAAAAATATTGTGAGAAATGTATAAGTTAAATAAATTAACAAAAAAGTAGTGGTTAAAGTAGATTAAATAATTTGACAAAAAAATAGATTAAATAACTAATATTTGGTTATAGAAACTCTTGAATCATTCTATTTACTTTTTTTACTCCTCCCAATATTTTTTATCTATTTTTTTTGTGAACATCAATTTTATTTTATTTTTTTTAGAACCATGTTTTAATCTTTCTTATTATTGTAACAATTCATGTTTTGAAGATAAAAGATGTCATTGAACTTTAACATGCATAATTAGGAAAAAAAATCAATCTTAGCATTTTTTATTTTTTTACAAAAAAAATATTGTGAGAAATGTATAAGTTAAATAAATTAACAAAAAAAATAGTGGTTAAAGTAGATTAAATAATTTGACAAAAAAATAGATTAAATAACTATAACTAATATTTGGTTATAGAAACTCTTCAATCATTCTATTTACTTTTTTTACTCCTCCCAATATTTTTTTATCTATTTTTTTTTTGTGAACATCAATTTAATCTTTTTTTTAAAACCATGTTTATACAATTATATCTCTACATTACTAAGCATAAGTGCCTACATGGCAATCTAGGCATAATTAGAGAGACTTTTATTAATGACTTTTTGAATATGTTACTATTGCATATAGTAATTTATAATAATCTATCAAATTTTTATATGTTACTTAGAGATAAAAGTCACTATATAAAAGTCATTACTATTGCATATAGACTTATGCTTAGTAAATTTTTATATAATTTTAAAAATTTGATAGATTATTATAAATTATATGACTTTTATTAACTCATAATTTTAAAAAAATTATATGTGGCCTATATTTCAACTCATACATCAATTCGGGTCCCTGTTTTTTATTGTAATTTCTACGAAAACATATATTTCTACTTATGCATTAATACAGATGACTTTTTTCTTATATTTTCTACTTATATCTTTATTTTTACTCATATATTAATACAAAGATCTATTATTTTATAATTTTTATGAAATCTATATTTTTAGTAATATAAATGGGGAGACTATTTTTTTTTATAATTTCAACAGGAACATGTATTTATGCTTAAATATTAATACGGGAATATTTTTTTTGTTATTTATATTGTAGCGTACATTTCTACTCATCTATCCACCTCAAAGCCTTTTAACGAAACTTCAAAGTCTCTTTGATATATCTCATAGAGAAATTATTTTTCATAAACTTTATAATTATTTTAGTGGGGAATAATAGAAACAACAACTATGATACATTTTTAATTTGATAAAACAATGCATAAACTTATATTTCTTTTCATATATTAATACGGGATCTATTTTATTTTTGTATTTTATACTGTAGTTTATATTTCTACTCATATTTTAATACGAAAGTCACTTTTTTAAAGTTTTTTATTTTATTTCAAGTCATACATAATACGGGCCCGTTTTTTATTGTAATTTCTACGGGAAAATATATTTTTACTTATGCATTAATACGGATGACCTTTTTTTATAATTTCTACTTAGATCTATATTTTTACTCATATATTAATACGAAGATCTATTATTTTATAATTTTATTGAAATCTATATTTTTAGTCATATATTAATAGGGAAACTATTTTTTTAATTTCAACAGGAACGTGTATATCTGCTTAAATATAATACGTTAATATTATTTTTTGTTATTTATGTTGTAGCCTAAATTTCGACTCATATATTCACCTCAAATCCTTTTTATGAAACTTCAAAGTCTCTTCGATATATCTCATAGAGATATTATTTTCCATAAACTTTATAATTCTGTTAGTAGAGAGAAATAGAAAAAACAACTATGATACATTTTTAATTTGATAAAACAATGCATAAACATATATTTCTTCTCATGTGTTAACATCTGTTAATACGTAATTTATACAGTAGTTTATATTTCTACTCACATATTAATACAAAAGTCTATTTTTTAAAGTTTTTTACGTTGCCTATATTTCAACTCATATATATATACATCAATACAAGGGCCTATTTTTTATTCTAATTTCTACAGGAACCTATATTTCTACTTATGCATTAATGTAGATGACTTTTTTTTTTATAATTTCTATTTAAAACTAAATTTTTACTCATATATTAATACGAAGACCTATTTATTTTATAATTTTTATGGAATCTATATTTTAAGTCTTATATTAATAGGGAATTTTTTAAAATTTCATCAGGAACTTGTATTTCTTTTTAAATATTAATATGGGAATCAATATTTTTTTGTTATTTATATTGTAGCCTATATTTCAACTAAGAAATTGATACACAAACATTTATTTTGTAATTCATATCCACCTAAAAGCCTTTTTACGCCACCTCAAAGTCTTTTCCATATACTTATATATATAGAGAAATTATTTTTCATGAATTTTATAATTCTTTTAACGGAGAATAATAGAAACAACAATAGGATACGAACTATAAGAATCTTTCCTAAGAAAATTCATGACATTATACATAAATTTTACAGTTAATTTTTACCGTATTATTTTATATTATTAAATTATAGAAGATTGTAAATATTGATGTAGTTGTCATTAATTCTCTTCCATTAGCAATTAAAATTTTAATTTTATAATTTAAATTAAAATATACAAATGCATTTATAAATCAATAAATCTGTAAATACATTTTTACCCGTGCTTGGCACGAGTCTGAATACTAGTTTGACAAAATATATGGCTGCTCTTGAATTTTTAAAGTGAGGTACATTGGACAAGTGGAGTAATTTGATAAGATATATAATTGCTATTGAATGACTGTTAGCCCATTGTAACAACCCGTTTTTCAAATGCCAGAAAAGGCATTAATATTTTTATTTTTTTGTACACATCAGAGTTACGCATAAAAGATTTTAAATGAGTCGGCATTCAAATATACAAAAGAACTCATTACCATAAGGTGCTTCGACAAGCAAAGTGTATTCCTGAATAATTACAATCCAAGTCTAAGTATTCAAATACTTACAACAAAACAAGTTAGAATCCTATGCCTAAACCCAAAAAGCACGGTGTACAACCCACACCGGCGCATAGTCTAACTAAGCTAAAACTCCAACATCTCACTGGGGCCTGGAACAGCCATCGTCGTCACCACGACCTAACCCCTCATCTGGGTGGGATGAGCCCGCAAATGAAAGAAAGGGTCACCACAAAATAAAAGTATGTATATATATAATCGGTGCGAAAGATGTACACATAGCAAATTTCCACATACACAAGAGAAAGCTCTTAATCTCAAAAGTAATTCCCACCAACGGGTTTATATAAATAAATCACCAATCCTAATGCAGACTTCTACAATGGGTGTGACAACCAATCACTAGTTCGTCACATGCATGATTTCCGGAAATTAACCTCTCCTCAAAGAGTCGTGGGGTAGGCAAAGCCACACAGAAATATACGTACCTGCACTAAAAAGCCACAAAGGGCAGGTGAAGCCACACAGACAAACACCAGGTGAAGTCACACAGACAAACACCAACTCAATAAAATCCAGTAGGATTTGGCGAAGCCACACAGTCAAACGCCCGGTACGTAGGCAAAGTCACACAGACATACACCTAGACACGCAACTATGAAATGCATGGCATATATTCTCTTTGGCATATACAGGATAGTCACACAGAAAAAATCCCCGCGTAGTCCTATCCGACGCACGCATTCATATATGCTCATGCAAACAATCACATAGCCTAAAGCCTATGTACAAACCATCACAACATACATACATTTTCCTAAATCATATGTAAATTGCACACGTATTTATAACCACGTTCTCATCAACGAGAATACATAAGTACAAACATGCCACAGCACACAGCAAATGCATAACAGCAAACCAAGCATGTCGTAACCGTTTTAAAAGACGGAAATAAAGTGGAGCCCTTACCTCGGCAAGCTTCCGTTTACTAAAACTCGGCCAAATAACACAACGTGCTTCCTAAAACAAGCAGCGTATTATCAATACATTGTTTTCCAACCAATCGTATTGAAACTAAACCAAAACCCTAAAAACATAATGTTTTCTAAGGTAAAACAACTCTTTCGGGTACTATACCAAAAACTACTGTATTGATCAACCCCCATGAGTTATTTGTACTATTTTTATGACCCAAAACAATAGGCAAAAGTCTTAAATAATTTGAAATGCAAAACGGCCGTTTTCTTGCGTTACAAGCTACACACTTTCCGAATACCCGGAAAACCCGTTTCCAATCCCAACCACTTCCATAAATTAATAAAAAGGGATTAGAAAGTTAAAAACCAAGTTTAGAAATCAGAATCCAAAATTTTAGGTCTCAGAGCTCGCCCTGGCGAGTTGGCAGCGAGTGAAGGCAGTGAAGACAGGTCTCACTCGCTGTGGAGCTCGCCCTGGCGTGTTCATGACCTGTGACGCTCGCCCCAGCGAGTTAGCACTCGCCCGGCGAGTTGCACCTGTCATGACAGCAGAAGACAGCAACTCACACCACCTTTTTCCAACCAAGCCTAGTTTGATTCTATTAGTTCCCAACACCTTTTCAAGGCACAAAAGCAAACCATTTTCATAAGCAAGCAATACACTCCCGAAAGCATGTTGGTTGCTTCGAGTACAAGTTATTTGGTTTTCATTTCCAAAATCAAAACCAAACCCAAGCACAAGTTTTTATTTCGGGCCTCAACCGACCGGTAACCATTTTCAAACATGTTTTCAAGGCAAAAGCAACGCCACATAACTCAAGAGTTTTAAACTACTTGGAATGCCAAAAACACCACACAAAACACTTAGTAAATATTTTCATAAACACCAAAATATTTTTCATCGGATTTTCTAAAACGAAACCATGCAACGCCATTCCCTTTCGCCTAAAGGTTCAAAAACAACGTTTCTTTTCAAAACCTTACAACCTAACCACATGTTATTGATCAATACATAACCAACCCAAAACCCTAACTTTTCTCATGAGATTTTTCACCAACTCATGGAAAACAAAAATAACAAAGCCTACACATGCTTCTCTAAACCTCATGAACAACATTCATGAAACAAAAACCATGTAAAGTAACATTTCCTAACAAACCCTCATGAGAACATAAACCCAAAAACTCCTAAACTCTATAAGTCTACCAACCTAGGAGATGAGAAGAGAGGGTTACCTTTAGAAAGTGATTCTCTACAAAATCCCTTTGATCCTACAAGCTTGAAATGGAGTGAAATGGTGAAGAATGGAAAATTTGCGAAGGTTAGAAAGAAAGAATGGAGTTTCACGTGGAAGAGAGAAAGAAAAGAGAGGGTTTGCGATTTTTCTAAGTTACAAAAGTCATCAAACCTCCTTACTATGACAAAAGCTCTTGATAGCCAATCCACCCTTGGATCAAAGTCAAAAGTCCAAGCTTAAACCCTAGCCATTGGATCAATTTGCTTTATGAGAAATCACAAGATTTTATCAACTCTGCCATAACAAGTCACGTGTTCAGCTCTCGCGCGTCGCGACGAACGTAAATCACAAAAACAGGAAACCTACGGAAAGAACGTCTATCGTTAAACATTTCCAAAACTTATCGCCGAATCTTTTTCCGCGACTGTAATATTCTTCCATACCTTGGAAAATTATTCTCAGAAAATAACCTCACTCCCGCAGATATATAAAACTCCCATCCGAAACCTCACTTAAAACAGACGCAGTAAGATTTTACACCCGCGGGTAAAATCCTACTCGTTTTTCCAAAAACAAGAATAATCCAAAACTCGTTATTCTGAATCCACATCAACCTTGTTATACAAGAAACAGGATCACAAGACAAAAGTCTGTACGATTACAGTGCACGAGCACAAAACAGACTAACTTTCAGCAAAACCTAATAATTACACGATGTTTCACAACGCGAACACATCGAAGCCCTAATATTCCTTAAACCAACTATACAATGAAATCTTGGGTCTTACAATACTACCCCCCTAAAAGAAGTTTCGTCCTCGAAACTTAGACGTCGTCAAACAATCCCGGGTACAATTCTTTCATCTTACTCTCGAGCTCCCAGGTGGTATCTCCTGTAGCTTCGTTCCATATTACCTTCACCAAAGGTATCTCTTTCGTTCTCCGACGCTTCATCTTCCTATCACATAAACACGAAGTATACAGACCTTAGAATTAAATACGAAGTATGCGCATAAACAGCCGCTACATACACCTTGGTATTATTATTATTATATTCCCGACTTGGTCTCAACGGAGGATAATAATTTTCTTACTTCTACTGCATCGGGCGCTGAGATAAAATCAGCAATTTTTTCTATGAATGGTGACGGCGCCCCCGGGCCTGATGGTTTTGGGGGACACTTCTATCAACACTTCTGGGATATAGTGGCTTCTGATGTGATATACACAGTGCAATCTTTTTTTCTGTCTGGTACACTCCCGCCGCGCTTAAACTCAAATATTTTAATTCTAATTCCAAAGTTTCCGGAAGCGGATCGTATTGAGAATTTTCGTCCAATTGCTCTGGCCAACTTTCAATTCAAAATTATTACCAAGATTCTGGCAGACAGACTTTCCTCTGTGGCGTCCCGAATCATTTCACCTCAACAACGCGATTTTATCCCTGACAGACATATTGCGGACTGTGTGATTATAGCATCTGAAGCAGTAAATGTTTTATCCAAAAAGAGTTACACCGGCAATATTGCACTCAAAATTGATATTAGTAAAGCCTTTGATACTTTGGATTGGAACTTCTTGCTTGCTGTCCTTAAGCAATTTGGTTTCGGTGAGACTTTTTGTACTTGGATAAAGGCAATTTTGCATTCTGCGAAACTGTCGGTTCTTGTGAATGGTAAATTGGCAGGTTTCTCCCCTTGCACTCGGGGAGTTCGACAAGGAGACCCTCTCTCACCTCTTCTCTTTTGTATTGCGGAAGATGTATTGAGTAGAAGCATTTTAAAAGCCTCAACAGAGGTGAAACTCACTCCGATGTCCTTGTGTCATAATGTTCAGGTTCCTACTCATGTTCTTTATGCAGATGACATCATGATTTTTTGCAAAGGCTCTAAAAGAAACATTAGAAATCTGATGCACATTTTCCATTTATATGGCGAGGTGTCCGGTCAGGTGATTAATAAGCAGAAAAGTAAGTTCTACTCCGGTGCTATTTCTAATTCTAGACTATTGTCAATTACAAATTTACTTGGATTTGGTTCGGGTAGTATTCCTTTCAATTATCTTGGGTGTCCAATTTTTTTGGTAAACCAAAAACCATCCACTTCAAAGCTATTACTGATAAAATAAAGGTGAAAATGGCTTCTTGGAAGGGTGTATTGCTATCGATAATGGGACGCGTACAATTAGCGCGGTCAATCATACATGGAATGTTGGTATACTCTTTTCACGTCAATGCTTGGCCCCAGGCACTTCTTCGTCAGGTAGATAGATGGATCCGCAATTTTATCTGGAGTGGGGATATAAACACTAAGAAATTGTGTACGGTCGCCTGGCGAACTGTATGTAGGTCGTATGAGGAAGGCGGCTTAAACATTCAGTCTCTTCGTAAGGTGAATGATTCTTTGATGCTTCAGAGGTGTTGGCAATTTTACTCTAGCAACGAACAATGGGCAGTTATGTGTCGAGCGCGTTTCTTGAAATGGGGCCAGCCGACGAATACATTCTTGAAATCTTCTTTTTGGCATGGTATCAAGCACCACGTGTAACACCCGTATTTATTTATTTTATTTTATTTTTAATTAGAGTGAAATAGCCTTTTTATAGTATTTTATAGTGAGTTAGTAATTAATTAAGAATTGTGGCTATTTTGGGAAAGAGTAGTGTTTTGAGTAGGATAAGTTTTATTGGAGTTATAATGATAAGAATTGGGCTTGAGTGTTAATGGGCTTAAGTTAGTAAGAGGGACATTATAGTCTTTAATTAAACTAGGTTTAGATAGAGTTATGAGAATAGAGAGAGAGTGCTCATAACTTGAGAAATAGAAAGAGGTAGAAAGAGAAAGTTTGAAGAGAAGGAAGTAGAGGGGAAGAATAGAGAAAGCTCAAGGGAAAAAGGAGAATCAGAATTACATCAATTCTAAGGTTAGAGAGTAGTTTACAATTCATGTGAGATGATCAAAGAGGGGGGAGATGCATATTCTCCATACCCAAACCCTCTCATTTCTTTTGGTGGGGAAGGGAAATCAAGGGAATGTGATTTAATGATTTTCTGTGTTGTTGTATGATGTTAACATGTTATTACATGATTCTATTTACCATTTCTATCATCAAATTCGTGTGTTATATGAGATTTGTGGTTATTGATATTTGAAAATGGGTTTTGAATGAAATGAGGAAAAATCTCTACTTTTTGCTTGAAAAGATGTTTGATGATGTTAGAACTTGTACTTCTAGGTCTGTATATGATATGTATGCTTAAATGTGATAACTTTAAGGATTTATGACATGAAATTCGTGATTTTTATGTGATTTTTTTGTGAACCCGTGAGCAGAGCATGAAAATCTGGGTTTGCTCGCTAAGCCACCAATCCGTCGCTGCAAGCGAGGATTCATGTGTTCTTCGTGAACCCAGAATTTCATGTGGTCGCCCAGCGACCAGTAGCGACCGCCAGCGACCAGACGTCGCCAGGCTTTGCTCTGAGCGATGACTTGTCTGCCTCTGCTCGCTTGTTCCATCGCTGGTAGTCGCTCAGCGACCATGACCTGTTTTTGAAGAATTTCTTTAACTTGTTTGATGAGTATGAGGTTATAACATGATTAGATTTGGTCTTATAACATGTTATAGGTTTGGATTGATTGATTCTTAAGTTAGTATGATGATAATATGCTTTTATGTATGTATTTGATTGGAATCGAAATGATGAACTATGATTAGCCAAGACTTTAGATGTGTTGTATCTTTCTTGAATGTATGCCTTAATGATGACATGATGTTGTGGATTTGATGCGAATTGAGAAGGAATAATAGGGTTGAGCGGCCTATTATTCATGAGTAGTTTTTTAGTGGATCATCATTATATGGTATGTATACATTCATGCATTCATGAGTCAACTTGATGCGATGTCCCCCATGACTTAAAACTGACTTGATGCGATGGATATATGTTTATCCTAATTTGATGCGGGTACCACATGCATTAGATATGTCTAGGGTGACATACATTATGTGTTTGCATTAGTTGCATTAGGAAATTGTACACCCTAATTGGTAATTGATAAGTGTGATTATACTCCATTATGATCTTATGGTTGTTTGGTTATGTGGTTTTGATTAAATGATTTAATCCTTGTTAATGAGTATGATATTGCCATGATATTATATATTGCTAGCATAATATGATATGAGTATGATTTAGTTATGATATAATTGCCAACATAATATAAGTGTATGCTATGCTTATTATTATGAACTTGAATTGTAACTAACTCTCTATTTTTGTGTTTGTGTATGGTTTGGATCCAGATTCTTCACTTGAGGAGTGATCCCGTGGCTTTGGAGATTAGTTTGCGATAACTAGCATAGCTTGGTAAGGAGAAGAGTAGGAGAATTCTAGGAGCTTAGTTGTCTAGGATTGCTCTGATACTTGTAACCTTGCTTAGACTAGTGTTCGGTTCCTCGTTTGTTTGAGATATGTATGACCTTGCTATTTATCTTATCTTACTTTATCTTTAATTACTTGTTGGATTAGTTGATGGGTCTTCATTGTGGAAGTACCTATTGGAGTTGTAATGAGATTTATGACTTGCATGCTTGGAATTAATTGCTATGACTTATTAGTATGGTAACTTGATGCATCCGTTGGCTTAAATGAATTAATGCATGCTATTAGTTATGTGGTGTTAAGTAATGTTCTTGATGGTTTGTATGTTTGAATGATTTAAATTAATTATTGCATGTGAATCGATTAGGAGCGTTACATTTTGGTATCAGAGCAAGGTCGGTCCATATCGGATCAAGTAGGTTAGTATACCCATAGTTGCATGAGTGTAGTAGAACACTTTTAGTACCCTTAGTCTAACGTAAGGTTGGATTTCTTTTGGTTGGTTGTTTAGGTGATGGCGGCTAATAGAGCAATGGCGGATGCGGTGACTTATATGGCAAATGTTATGGCATAAGAGACGGCGGCAAGAACGGCCGAGAGATTGGCACAAGAGAACCTAAGGGGAAATGAGGATGAATTGAGATTGGAGAGGTTCTTGAAGAACAATCCACAAGCGTTCAAAGGTGGTTATAACCCCGAGGAAGCTCAAAAGTGGCTTGAAGGCATGGAGAAGATATTTGGAGCCATGAGGTGCTCGGAGGTCCAGAAGGTGACTTTGGGAACCTACATGCTTCAAGAGGATGCTAATTATTGGTGGAAGAATGCTTCTCAAAGACTTGGTCATGATGGAGCCGTGATCACTTGGGCCATCTTTATGAGGGAGTTCTTAGTTAAGTACTTCCCGGCCGATGTGTGTAACGGCCCGTTTTTCCAGGGCCAGAGAAGGCAGTATATTTTTTTTTTCTTTTCAACTAACACTCAGAGTGCGCATAGAATATTTTTCAATGAGCCGGCATTCAAATATACAAAAGAACTCATTACCATAAGTTGCTTCGACAAGCAAAGTGTATTCCTGAATAATTACAATCCAAGTCTAAGTATTCACATACTTATAACCAAACAAGTTAGAAAACCCTATGCTAACCAAAAAGCACGGTGCACAAAACACACCGGCGCATAGTCTAACTATACTAAGCTTCACCACGTGCTCACTATGGCCTAGAACTGCCACCGTCGTCACCACGACCTAACCCATCATCTGGGTGGGACGAGCCCGCAAATGAAAGAAAGGGTCACCACAAAATAAAAGGTATATATATATATAACCAGTGCGAAAGATGTACACATAACAAATTTCCACATACACAAGAGAAAGCTCTTTAACAAAAAAGCAATTCCCACCAACGGGCTTATATATATAATGCACACATAGCCTAACAATGCAGACTCTACATGATCGTGACACCAATCACTGGCTGCCACATGCATGAATTCCGGAATTTAACCTCGCTGCAGAAGGTCGTAGGCTCAGGTGGGATAACACCTCCTACTAGTGGTGGGATAACACCAGGTAGAGTCACTCAGACAATACCAAAACAATCACGGTGGGATAACACCGGGTGAGTCACACGGACAACACCAAACTCAAAAAGGAGGACACCAATCACTGGTCGTCGCACCCCGTGGTCCATTCCCGATAACCACTTACTATGAATGCATGAGCATACGATTCCCCTTATATGCTAATGCAACAAATACATACCTCTCAAGCATATGTAAACCAATCACATGTTCATACATATATTCTCACAATCATATGTACATCAATCACATGTTCATACATATATTATCACAATCATATGTAACAGTGCACGTATTATAAACACTTTCTCATCACGAGAATACATAATACATACATGCCAATCACAACACAGCACATCGCAGAAAATAACCAAGCATGTTATTAACCAGTGAAAAGACAGAAGTAAAGTGATGCCCTTACCTCGGCAAGCTTCCGTTAACTTTTCTCGCGAAATTCTACAATTCACGCTACCTAAAATATAAGCAGCGTACAATCAATAAAATACTCTCAACGTATCCTATCGAAACGAAACTCATTCTCTAAGTTCTAGAGGGGTCTAAAGTACTTCCTAAAGCTATCCCTCAATGATTTCAGGTTATTCTCATAGTGTTTAAAAATTCACGAAGTTAATTGTACTATTTTTATAACACGAAAATCATTTTGTTTTCAAATCATAAACTAAAACCATTTTGGATTTTCCACTTCAAGGACTTGTTTCACACACAACAAAACCATTTGAAACACAACTAAAACTTTTCAAAAATATTTTTATGAAAAATCGAAGTTTTCTTGCGTTATAAGTTACACATTTTTTTCTTCCTAACAACCTTTCCTATACTCATTTTTCTTCAAAACTAAGATTATCCAACACATACACAATTTTCACACAATTGTGGACTTAGAAAAAATTTTGGAATTTCTCCCTCAACACTAAAAAGGCCACGGCCATTTTTTTGAAAAGCACCCTTCCACACAAAATTTTTCACTTCTAAAAGCATGGTAATATCCCATAATACCTAACTAGCACTTATCAAAACGATTTAGAAATTATAGAGTCGAATCGCAAATTTCGAGAAATCTCAAATAAGGATTTTCTTAAGGCAAGTGATCATTTTCTTTTCAAAACATCCCATAACCAATCAAACCATTAAACAATGATCATGGGAAGCTATTTGCCTCTAAACAATTTTCGAAATTTGATTCCTCGAACCCTATATGGGTGCCACGGCCATTTGAGGCAAAAAGGGCACCCTACACATTTTTTTCATTTGAAACCCTAGCCCACATTCATTAGTTTGTAACAATATTCGATCGTGTACCCGACTCCTTTTGAAACTCGAAATAAATTTTTTTCTAAATTATGTTCTTCGAGTCGCTCAAGAACACGAGAATAATTTTTTTCTTATTTTTCGAAACAAATTTCATATTCACCAATCCATTTTGTCAAAAAGCTCAAAACTAACTTCAAAACCAAAATCATACAACACAATCCAAGTTTATGATCTTTTTCAAAATTTTTCTTTAAACCCTAACTAACAAAATTGTGAAATTTGAAATCACCATGAGAATCACTTACATGCTTCACTAAAGGGTACTAAGAAACTCTCAAGAACACTTCTATGGAACCAAAACTAAATAAAAACTAAGTTCTAAGATTTTTCTCTCAAGAACATAATCCTCAAAAATCCAAAAATTTAGGAATTTCATGGCTAGATAAGGAAGAGAAGAGGTTAGTTACCTTAAGTGAAGAAGATTCATTGGCAAGTTAATGATGCAAGCTTGAGAAAAATGAAAAATGGAACTTTGAATGGATGAGTGAGTGAGAGAGAGGGTCGGCCGAGAGAGTGAGAGGGGAGGAAGAGTTTTTTTGTGATTTTGCTTCTAAGTCTCAAAGCCTAAACCTCCTTACTATTTAATCAACTCTTGTGCAATCTAGGCCTTTGGATCAAAATAACTCTTGCAAGACTAAACCCTAGCCTTTGGATCAAAATAACTCATGATTGCTTTTTGAACAAATATCCACTTTACGCTACTCAGCTCATCGCGTTTGCTCTCGGCGAGTCACACCTCGCTAACGGACGGAAATCTCAAAAATATAAAATCTAACCAATAAACGTCCGTCGTAAACCGTTTCCAAATATTATCGCTAAATCTTTTTCCGCGACTGTAATTTTCTTCCATACCTTAGAAAATTAATCTCAGGACATATCCTAACTCACGCAGATATATGAAACTTCCATCCGAAACCTCACTTAAAACAGACGCAGTAAGATTTTCCATCAGCGGGTAAAATCCTACTCGTTTTTCCAAAAACAAGAATAATACAAATCTCGTCATTCTGACTTCACAGAAATCTCCTCATACTTAAAAGAGGACCACGACCCGAAAGTCTGTGCCTTTCCAGCGCACGAGCACAAAACAGGCTCCGTTTCAGCAAAAATCTCATTAATGCGACGATACTCACAAAACCGCTTCACCAAAAACCCTAAAACTCGTAGCCATTACTAGAGTTCCTTAGAAAAACTGTACAGTGGAATCTTGGGTCTTACATTACTACCCTCCAAAAAGAAGTTTCGTCCTCGAAACTAAAGGTAAGAGTATTAACTCAACTAATTATTACCATCACCAACACAACAAAACCCCTCAGGATTAGGTGCAGCCACACAGATGCTAACACCGGGTGAAGTCGCACAGATACTCTCACCAACACACTGGCACAACCGTGCACCAACCGCAACTCTCAACGAGTTCACCACTCAAAATTTAACCTCACAACAGAGGTTCACAACCTCTAGTTCCCAAAGATCCTCGTGCCCACAAACAAAAATTTCCAAAGTCACCTCTTTCGCCTCCGCGGCATAGCCCACTCCATTAGTTTCACACGAAGTTGTGAGTGGCTACCCTCCAAAAAGAAACACTGAAGTTCTCTGTGCATCACCAAAGCTAGCAAAACTAGTCAATTCCAGTCAACACGATTCCGTCTACTATCAACAATAAATTAAGGACGGTCAGTCCCTCAATTTGTCAATAGATAGTCGACAATCATGGTGATGGTTTAGACCCTCTTTACCCAACTTAAGTGATACTTCATTCCACTTGTGCTCAAGGTTCCCCGAGTCACAAGGGTTCCACAAATCTTTCGAGGTTTTTCTTAATGTTTCCCTCGATCTCTTACGAATACACGGTCGAAGTCGTAAGACACAACACTCAAAACACATCGTTCAAGCCCTCATGATTCCACTCATGAAACATCCGCCGAACATCATTCAACAGTAATACAATGCCACCACGGCAGGTACCACCAAAACCATTACATTCCGAACAAGTTGTCTTCTCTATAGAAGAATTTTCCGCTCTATCGATATCCATAAGTCTGCAACTCAGTGAATACGCCGAACCGTCTACTCACATACGAATCTCATTCCAAACACGACTTACATAAAACAACCCCAACCTCCAGTTGGTGATTACACTCCTTGTAGTCTTGACGCTTGCCAAACTATACCATCTACTTCTCTTGGACTCCTTTTATCCAAATCCCCAATTCCCCAGAATCGGCTTCTTATGCGTTCATATTACTTCCAAACGACACTTAGATAAATCTCGCGTGCCTTAAACAAAACGCTTATCCTCGTCGACTACCATCGTCGGCGCACATCCTCTTCACATCGTATTTCCATTCTAATTCTGAACTCTCCTGAGTTCCTTTTTCTCTTACAAATACATCCTCTCTTACTCAAAAGAGCTTGTCACCCTGACCATTCTTAATTATTTCCAACATCACCCTTTCTGTCGAGATACCTACTTCCAAAATAAATCTTAAGGTACTCATCACATCACTATTGTTCCACTGTCCATGTAGACCATATCCGCATTCCTTTACTTACTCAATACAGATTTCCATTATGCTACGTCTCTCTTCATTGTAACCACTACAATGAATCGAAGCTCTACCAGCTTCCACCAAACTTTGCCACTAGACAATTGCTTACCCTTTATTATTACTGCATACAACACATGCACTGCCATGACATCCATTCAGGTGGTGCCTTCGAATCCTTAATATACACGCACAATCATAATTTTCCAAATTATGTGGGAGGGAAATTCCATTCGCCAATCCTCCATTGACATAAGCCACATTCTCATGTGCTTCTCTCTTACTCATTCTCAACACGGCTTTCCAATGGCTAACATCCTCTGCGACTAATCTCATCGATCTACTAATTTGCAATTTTTCAGTTCAACAACAACCTAAAGTTGGTTCCCAAATCACCATGACACATAACTTATTGGTTCCAAACAACATCTTTAATTTCCACACACAATCCAATTACGCTCGTTCCACATCAACTTGTTTCCAATCAAGCACACTCTTCTCCATTCGATTGGTCCTTCATCATCGTGACTATTCTAAGGTTATAAAGTCTGTTCCCTCCGGGGATTCAATTTCCAGATCTCAAGTTCCAGCTAATCTTGCTCTTACATCTAGTCACTCATCGTTTTCTTATTCACTTCTAACTTTTACTAACGATCATCAATTGTACTCTTCATAATCGAACGCCCCAATAAATTAATTCCTCAAGTTCCTATTAAGTATTTCTCTATGCATAACTATCTCTAGTCTTACCATCGTCATGTCACTATAATTTACTTTCAAATCAACATACCTTACTCATACATCAAGCCATGAAACACTTATCTCAAATCTTAATGCTTGGCCTATCAAGACAGCTACCAACGCACAACACTTTGCTATGATTTTATTCTTAGTAAGTTCGATATCCAAATCAAACCCTTGAATCTAATCTTCAAGAACTCTAAAAACTCGTCGTACCATCCATTTAATCCTAATACACAATAAAAGTCCTTCCAACTATCGACTTTCATTGTCTTAGTATTCTTACTAACGAACTCCTTTTCTACTCAACCACGACATTCTTAGAAAATATCCAAAAAATTCTCGTCCATAACTTGAATTTATTCAAAACTTGCCCACCTCAACTCTCATGGTATCATAAATTCAAGCTGCTACTTAGTCCTTCAACCATTTTGGTTGATCAAAATCGTTAACTTATATGCACATCCACACAGGATCTCTACTCAATCTTGACTAATCTTTTCAAACTACTCAATAAGTTTACTTTCTCTTATGGTTTACCTGCCAATAATTAATAATTCTAACTTACACTACTAAAATTCTCAAGGTATTTCCATACTATACACCTCTAGCATCACCTATTAGCGATGTGTAAATCACTTTCTAAGGTTGAACTCCCCGTTCTTACCATGGAAATCACTCCAAAAAAAATACCTTTATCCAACAGTCCACCACCTATAGTTTTGTCTCACATTGACATCTATACTTACTATCTCCAGAACTATGTATAGATTGTCACATATCAAAGTGATACTTGGTCTCCTACCTTCAATCATCACGAGATTCATCCTTACAAATTTTAGTTCCGAATCTAATTCATCTCGCACACTAAAATTAAACCCTTAAGGTACCCATCGTTCGCGCAACCGTCTTCTCACACCACCAAATTCATTTACTCTTGACGCGCAATGCACTTTAACTCCAATACGAATAGCCTAAATGATTATCCAAACATCGTACTTAAATCCAACTGACATCTCTGCCTGGTCCACAATTCCACAGTGGCCGCAGCCCCTTGGCAACCGACAGACTTCATCAAGTCCCGCCCTAACTCACCCGACGAACATCCAATACCTTCTTCAAAAGGTCGTCCCAATCTGATCCTTACTTACAATCCTTTATCAATACGACGCCCACTCGTCAACACTCAGCACCTCCGAGTGACAACAACCAACACCACTTCCCATCCATTATATTACTTCCAGGAATCCCTTGTGGTTCTCGTTCGCCTCAAGTCCATCATCTTCGGACCATTCTGTCCAAGGAATTCAGAGACACTCGTCGACTAAATTCGACCAAGGCTCGGGGTTTCACAATTCCACTTACTGAAGCCTCACTCCCTGCATTACCTCAGTAAGACACAAACCAGTGTCTAGGCATATCCCATGCTAAACACAAAATAACCTACCACATAACCCATAACACAACAAAAACAACCGCTAGAACTAACACAACTCTAGCTATGTTCTAACCGACTCTGGACTAACGACTCAAGTATACACTTTCCCTTTGAAGATTTAAAGCCGTGCTCTGATACCAATTGTAACAGCCCGTTTTTCCAGGGCCAGAGAAGGCAGTATTTTTTTTTTCTTTTCAACTAACACTCAGAGTGCGCATAGAATATTTTTCAATGAGCCGGCATTCAAATATACAAAAGAACTCATTACCATAAGGTGCTTCGACAAGCAAAGTGTATTCCTGAATAATTACAATCCAAGTCTAAGTATTCACATACTTACAACCAAACAAGTTAGAAAACCCTATGCTAACCAAAAAGCACGGTGCACAAAACACACCGGCGCATAGTCTAACTATACTAAGCTTCACCACGTGCTCACTATGGCCTAGAACTGCCACCGTCGTCACCACGACCTAACCCATCATCTGGGTGGGATGAGCCCGCAAATGAAAGAAAGGGTCACCACAAAATAAAAGGTATATATATATAACCGGTGCGAAAGATGTACACATAACAAATTTCCACATACACAAGAGAAAGCTCTTTAACACAAAAGCAATTCCCACCAACGGGCTTATATATATAATGCACACATAGCCTAACAATGTAGACTCTACATGATCGTGACACCAATCACTGGCTGCCACATGCATGAATTCCGGAATTTAACCTCGCTGCAGAAGGTCGTAGGCTCAGGTGGGATAACACCTCCTACTAGTGGTGGGATAACACCAGGTAGAGTCACTCAGACAATACCAAAACAATCACGGTGGGATAACACCGGGTGAGTCACACGGACAACACCAAACTCAAAAAGGAGGACACCAATCACTGGTCGTCGCACCCCGTGGTCCATTCCCGATAACCACTTACTATGAATGCATGAGCATACGATTCCCCTTATATGCTAATGCAACAAATACATACCTCTCAAGCATATGTAAACCAATCACATGTTCATACATATATTCTCACAATCATATGTACATCAATCACATGTTCATACATATATTATCACAATCATATGTAACAGCGCACGTATTATAAACACTTTCTCATCACGAGAATACATAATACATACATGCCAATCACAACACAGCACATCGCAGAAAATAACCAAGCATGTTATTAACCAGTGAAAAGACAGAAGTAAAGTGATGCCCTTACCTCGGCAAGCTTCCGTTAACTTTTCTCGCGAAATTCTACAATTCACGCTACCTAAAATATAAGCAGCGTACAATCAATAAAATACTCTCAACGTATCCTATCGAAACGAAACTCATTCTCTAAGTTCTAGAGGGGTCTAAAGTACTTCCTAAAGCTATCCCTCAATGATTTCAGGTTATTCTCATAGTGTTTAAAAATTCACGAAGTTAATTGTACTATTTTTATAACACGAAAATCATTTTGTTTTCAAATCATAAACTAAAACCATTTTGGATTTTCCACTTCAAGGACTTGTTTCACACACAACAAAACCATTTGAAACACAACTAAAACTTTTCAAAAATATTTTTATGAAAAATCGAAGTTTTCTTGCGTTATAAGTTACACATTTTTTTCTTCCTAACAACCTTTCCTATACTCATTTTTCTTCAAAACTAAGATTATCCAACACATACACAATTTTCACACAATTGTGGACTTAGAAAAAATTTTGGAATTTCTCCCTCAACACTAAAAAGGCCACGGCCATTTTTTTGAAAAGCACCCTTCCACACAAAATTTTTCACTTCTAAAAGCATGGTAATATCCCATAATACCTAACTAGCACTTATCAAAACGATTTAGAAATTATAGAGTCGAATCGCAAATTTCGAGAAATCTCAAATAAGGATTTTCTTAAGGCAAGTGATCATTTTCTTTTCAAAACATCCCATAACCAATCAAACCATTAAACAATGATCATGGGAAGCTATTTGCCTCTAAACAATTTTCGAAATTTGATTCCTCGAACCCTATATGGGTGCCACGGCCATTTGAGGCAAAAAGGGCACCCTACACATTTTTTTCATTTGAAACCCTAGCCCACATTCATTAGTTTGTAACAATATTCGATCGTGTACCCGACTCCTTTTGAAACTCGAAATAAATTTTTTTCTAAATTATGTTCTTCGAGTCGCTCAAGAACACGAGAATAATTTTTTTCTTATTTTTCGAAACAAATTTCATATTCACCAATCCATTTTGTCAAAAAGCTCAAAACTAACTTCAAAACCAAAATCATACAACACAATCCAAGTTTATGATCTTTTTCAAAAATTTTCTTTAAACCCTAACTAACAAAATTGTGAAATTTGAAATCACCATGAGAATCACTTACATGCTTCACTAAAGGGTACTAAGAAACTCTCAAGAACACTTCTATGGAACCAAAACTAAATAAAAACTAAGTTCTAGGATTTTTCTCTCAAGAACATAATCCTCAAAAATCCAAAAATTTAGGAATTTCATGGCTAGATAAGGAAGAGAAGAGGTTAGTTACCTTAAGTGAAGAAGATTCCTTGGCAAGTTAATGATCCAAGCTTGAGAAAAATGAAAAATGGAACTTTGAATGGATGAGTGAGTGAGAGAGAGGGTCGGCCGAGAGAGTGAGAGGGGAGGAAGAGTTTTTTTGTGATTTTGCTTCTAAGTCTCAAAGCCTAAACCTCCTTACTATTTAATCAACTCTTGTGCAATCTAGGCCTTTGGATCAAAATAACTCTTGCAAGACTAAACCCTAGCCTTTGGATCAAAATAACTCATGATTGCTTTTTGAACAAATATCCACTTTACGCTACTCAGCTCATCGCGTTTGCTCTCGGCGAGTCGCACCTCGCTAACGGACGGAAATCTCAAAAATATAAAATCTAACCAATAAACGTCCGTCGTAAACCGTTTCCAAATATTATCGCTAAATCTTTTTCCGCGACTGTAATTTTCTTCCATACCTTAGAAAATTAATCTCAGGACATATCCTAACTCACGCAGATATATGAAACTTCCATCCGAAACCTCACTTAAAACAGACGCAGTAAGATTTTCCATCAGCGGGTAAAATCCTACTCGTTTTTCCAAAAACAAGAATAATACAAATCTCGTCATTCTGACTTCACAGAAATCTCCTCATACTTAAAAGAGGACCACGACCCGAAAGTCTGTGCCTTTCCAGCGCACGAGCACAAAACAGGCTCCGTTTCAGCAAAAATCTCATTAATGCGACGATACTCACAAAACCGCTTCACCAAAAACCCTAAAACTCGTAGCCATTACTAGAGTTCCTTAGAAAAACTGTACAGTGGAATCTTGGGTCTTACATTACTACCCTCCAAAAAGAAGTTTCGTCCTCGAAACTAAAGGTAAGAGTATTAACTCAACTAATTATTACCATCACCAACACAACAAAACCCCTCAGGATTAGGTGCAGCCACACAGATGCTAACACCGGGTGAAGTCGCACAGATACTCTCACCAACACACTGGCACAACCGTGCACCAACCGCAACTCTCAACGAGTTCACCACTCAAAATTTAACCTCACAACAGAGGTTCACAACCTCTAGTTCCCAAAGATCCTCGTGCCCACAAACAAAAATTTCCAAAGTCACCTCTTTCGCCTCCGCGGCATAGCCCACTCCATTAGTTTCACACGAAGTTGTGAGTGGCTACCCTCCAAAAAGAAACACTGAAGTTCTCTGTGCATCACCAAAGCTAGCAAAACTAGTCAATTCCAGTCAACACGATTCCGTCTACTATCAACAATAAATTAAGGACGGCCAGTCCCTCAATTTGTCAATAGATAGTCGACAATCATGGTGATGGTTTAGACCCTCTTTACCCAACTTAAGTGATACTTCATTCCACTTGTGCTCAAGGTTCCCCGAGTCACAAGGGTTCCACAAATCTTTCGAGGTTTTTCTTAATGTTTCCCTCGATCTCTTACGAATACAAGGTCGAAGTCGTAAGACACAACACTCAAAACACATCGTTCAAGCTCTCATGATTCCACTCATGAAACATCCGTTGAACATCATTCAACAGTAATACAATGCCACCACGGCAGGTACCACCAAAACCATTACATTCCGAACAAGTTGTCTTCTCTATAGAAGAATTTTCCGCTCTATCGATATCCATAAGTCTGCAACTCAGTGAATACGCCGAACCGTCTACTCACATACGAATCTCATTCCAAACACGACTTACATAAAACAACCCCAACCTCCAGTTGGTGATTACACTCCTTGTAGTCTTGACGCTTGCCAAACTATACCATCTACTTCTCTTGGACTCCTTTTATCCAAATCCCCAATTCCCCAGAATCGGCTTCTTATGCGTTCATATTACTTCCAAACGACACTTAGATAAATCTCGCGTGCCTTAAACAAAACGCTTATCCTCGTCGACTACCATCGTCGGCGCACATCCTCTTCACATCGTATTTCCATTCTAATTCTGAACTCTCCTGAGTTCCTTTTTCTCTTACAAATACATCCTCTCTTACTCAAAAGAGCTTGTCACCCTGACCATTCTTAATTATTTCCAACATCACCCTTTCTGTCGAGATACCTACTTCCAAAATAAATCTTAAGGTACTCATCACATCACTATTGTTCCACTGTCCATGTAGACCATATCCGCATTCCTTTACTTACTCAATACAGATTTCCATTATGCTACGTCTCTCTTCATTGTAACCACTACAATGAATCGAAGCTCTACCAGCTTCCACCAAACTTTGCCACTAGACAATTGCTTACCCTTTATTATTACTGCATACAACACATGCACTGCCATGACATCCATTCAGGTGGTGCCTTCGAATCCTTAATATACACGCACAATCATAATTTTCCAAATTATGTGGGAGGGAAATTCCATTCGCCAATCCTCCATTGACATAAGCCACATTCTCATGTGCTTCTCTCTTACTCATTCTCAACACGGCTTTCCAATGGCTAACATCCTCTGCGACTAATCTCATCGATCTACTAATTTGCAATTTTTCAGTTCAACAACAACCTAAAGTTGGTTCCCAAATCACCATGACACATAACTTATTGGTTCCAAACAACATCTTTAATTTCCACACACAATCCAATTACGCTCGTTCCACATCAACTTGTTTCCAATCAAGCACACTCTTCTCCATTCGATTGGTCCTTCATCATCGTGACTATTCTAAGGTTATAAAGTCTGTTCCCTCCGGGGATTCAATTTCCAGATCTCAAGTTCCAGCTAATCTTGCTCTTACATCTAGTCACTCATCGTTTTCTTATTCACTTCTAACTTTTACTAACGATCATCAATTGTACTCTTCATAATCGAACGCCCCAATAAATTAATTCCTCAAGTTCCTATTAAGTATTTCTCTATGCATAACTATCTCTAGTCTTACCATCGTCATGTCACTATAATTTACTTTCAAATCAACATACCTTACTCATACATCAAGCCATGAAACACTTATCTCAAATCTTAATGCTTGGCCTATCAAGACAGCTACCAACGCACAACACTTTGCTATGATTTTATTCTTAGTAAGTTCGATATCCAAATCAAACCCTTGAATCTAATCTTCAAGAACTCTAAAAACTCGTCGTACCATCCATTTAATCCTAATACACAATAAAAGTCCTTCCAACTATCGACTTTCATTGTCTTAGTATTCTTACTAACGAACTCCTTTTCTACTCAACCACGACATTCTTAGAAAATATCCAAAAAATTCTCGTCCATAACTTGAATTTATTCAAAACTTGCCCACCTCAACTCTCATGGTATCATAAATTCAAGCTGCTACTTAGTCCTTCAACCATTTTGGTTGATCAAAATCGTTAACTTATATGCACATCCACACAGGATCTCTACTCAATCTTGACTAATCTTTTCAAACTACTCAATAAGTTTACTTTCTCTTATGGTTTACCTGCCAATAATTAATAATTCTAACTTACACTACTAAAATTCTCAAGGTATTTCCATACTATACACCTCTAGCATCACCTATTAGCGATGTGTAAATCACTTTCTAAGGTTGAACTCCCCGTTCTTACCATGGAAATCACTCCAAAAAAAATACCTTTATCCAACAGTCCACCACCTATAGTTTTGTCTCACATTGACATCTATACTTACTATCTCCCGAACTATGTATAGATTGTCACATATCAAAGTGATACTTGGTCTCCTACCTTCAATCATCACGAGATTCATCCTTACAAATTTTAGTTCCGAATCTAATTCATCTCGCACACTAAAATTAAACCCTTAAGGTACCCATCGTTCGCGCAACCGTCTTCTCACACCACCAAATTCATTTACTCTTGACGCGCAATGCACTTTAACTCCAATACGAATAGCCTAAATGATTATCCAAACATCGTACTTAAATCCAACTGACATCTCTGCCTGGTCCACAATTCCACAGTGGCCGCAGCCCCTTGGCAACCGACAGACTTCATCAAGTCCCGCCCTAACTCACCCGACGAACATCCAATACCTTCTTCAAAAGGTCGTCCCAATCTGATCCTTACTTACAATCCTTTATCAATACGACGCCCACTCGTCAACACTCAGCACCTCCGAGTGACAACAACCAACACCACTTCCCATCCATTATATTACTTCCAGGAATCCCTTGTGGTTCTCGTTCGCCTCAAGTCCATCATCTTCGGACCATTCTGTCCAAGGAATTCAGAGACACTCGTCGACTAAATTCGACCAAGGCTCGGGGTTTCACAATTCCACTTACTGAAGCCTCACTCCCTGCATTACCTCAGTAAGACACAAACCAGTGTCTAGGCATATCCCATGCTAAACACAAAATAACCTACCACATAACCCATAACACAACAAAAACAACCGCTAGAACTAACACAACTCTAGCTATGTTCTAACCGACTCTGGACTAACGACTCAAGTATACACTTTCCCTTTGAAGATTTAAAGCCGTGCTCTGATACCAATTGTAACAGCCCGTTTTTCCAGGGCCAGAGAAGGCAGTATTTTTTTTTTCTTTTCAACTAACACTCAGAGTGCGCATAGAATATTTTTCAATGAGCCGGCATTCAAATATACAAAAGAACTCATTACCATAAGGTGCTTCGACAAGCAAAGTGTATTCCTGAATAATTACAATCCAAGTCTAAGTATTCACATACTTACAACCAAACAAGTTAGAAAACCCTATGCTAACCAAAAAGCACGGTGCACAAAACACACCGGCGCATAGTCTAACTATACTAAGCTTCACCACGTGCTCACTATGGCCTAGAACTGCCACCGTCGTCACCACGACCTAACCCATCATCTGGGTGGGATGAGCCCGCAAATGAAAGAAAGGGTCACCACAAAATAAAAGGTATATATATATAACCGGTGCGAAAGATGTACACATAACAAATTTCCACATACACAAGAGAAAGCTCTTTAACACAAAAGCAATTCCCACCAACGGGCTTATATATATAATGCACACATAGCCTAACAATGTAGACTCTACATGATCGTGACACCAATCACTGGCTGCCACATGCATGAATTCCGGAATTTAACCTCGCTGCAGAAGGTCGTAGGCTCAGGTGGGATAACACCTCCTACTAGTGGTGGGATAACACCAGGTAGAGTCACTCAGACAATACCAAAACAATCACGGTGGGATAACACCGGGTGAGTCACACGGACAACACCAAACTCAAAAAGGAGGACACCAATCACTGGTCGTCGCACCCCGTGGTCCATTCCCGATAACCACTTACTATGAATGCATGAGCATACGATTCCCCTTATATGCTAATGCAACAAATACATACCTCTCAAGCATATGTAAACCAATCACATGTTCATACATATATTCTCACAATCATATGTACATCAATCACATGTTCATACATATATTATCACAATCATATGTAACAGCGCACGTATTATAAACACTTTCTCATCACGAGAATACATAATACATACATGCCAATCACAACACAGCACATCGCAGAAAATAACCAAGCATGTTATTAACCAGTGAAAAGACAGAAGTAAAGTGATGCCCTTACCTCGGCAAGCTTCCGTTAACTTTTCTCGCGAAATTCTACAATTCACGCTACCTAAAATATAAGCAGCGTACAATCAATAAAATACTCTCAACGTATCCTATCGAAACGAAACTCATTCTCTAAGTTCTAGAGGGGTCTAAAGTACTTCCTAAAGCTATCCCTCAATGATTTCAGGTTATTCTCATAGTGTTTAAAAATTCACGAAGTTAATTGTACTATTTTTATAACACGAAAATCATTTTGTTTTCAAATCATAAACTAAAACCATTTTGGATTTTCCACTTCAAGGACTTGTTTCACACACAACAAAACCATTTGAAACACAACTAAAACTTTTCAAAAATATTTTTATGAAAAATCGAAGTTTTCTTGCGTTATAAGTTACACATTTTTTTCTTCCTAACAACCTTTCCTATACTCATTTTTCTTCAAAACTAAGATTATCCAACACATACACAATTTTCACACAATTGTGGACTTAGAAAAAATTTTGGAATTTCTCCCTCAACACTAAAAAGGCCACGGCCATTTTTTTGAAAAGCACCCTTCCACACAAAATTTTTCACTTCTAAAAGCATGGTAATATCCCATAATACCTAACTAGCACTTATCAAAACGATTTAGAAATTATAGAGTCGAATCGCAAATTTCGAGAAATCTCAAATAAGGATTTTCTTAAGGCAAGTGATCATTTTCTTTTCAAAACATCCCATAACCAATCAAACCATTAAACAATGATCATGGGAAGCTATTTGCCTCTAAACAATTTTCGAAATTTGATTCCTCGAACCCTATATGGGTGCCACGGCCATTTGAGGCAAAAAGGGCACCCTACACATTTTTTTCATTTGAAACCCTAGCCCACATTCATTAGTTTGTAACAATATTCGATCGTGTACCCGACTCCTTTTGAAACTCGAAATAAATTTTTTTCTAAATTATGTTCTTCGAGTCGCTCAAGAACACGAGAATAATTTTTTTCTTATTTTTCGAAACAAATTTCATATTCACCAATCCATTTTGTCAAAAAGCTCAAAACTAACTTCAAAACCAAAATCATACAACACAATCCAAGTTTATGATCTTTTTCAAAAAATTTCTTTAAACCCTAACTAACAAAATTGTGAAATTTGAAATCACCATGAGAATCACTTACATGCTTCACTAAAGGGTACTAAGAAACTCTCAAGAACACTTCTATGGAACCAAAACTAAATAAAAACTAAGTTCTAGGATTTTTCTCTCAAGAACATAATCCTCAAAAATCCAAAAATTTAGGAATTTCATGGCTAGATAAGGAAGAGAAGAGGTTAGTTACCTTAAGTGAAGAAGATTCCTTGGCAAGTTAATGATCCAAGCTTGAGAAAAATGAAAAATGGAACTTTGAATGGATGAGTGAGTGAGAGAGAGGGTCGGCCGAGAGAGTGAGAGGGGAGGAAGAGTTTTTTTGTGATTTTGCTTCTAAGTCTCAAAGCCTAAACCTCCTTACTATTTAATCAACTCTTGTGCAATCTAGGCCTTTGGGTCAAAATAACTCTTGCAAGACTAAACCCTAGCCTTTGGATCAAAATAACTCATGATTGCTTTTTGAACAAATATCCACTTTACGCTACTCAGCTCATCGCGTTTGCTCTCGGCGAGTCGCACCTCGCTAACGGACGGAAATCTCAAAAATATAAAATCTAACCAATAAACGTCCGTCGTAAACCGTTTCCAAATATTATCGCTAAATCTTTTTCCGCGACTGTAATTTTCTTCCATACCTTAGAAAATTAATCTCAGGACATATCCTAACTCACGCAGATATATGAAACTTCCATCCGAAACCTCACTTAAAACAGACGCAGTAAGATTTTCCATCAGCGGGTAAAATCCTACTCGTTTTTCCAAAAACAAGAATAATCCAAATCTCGTCATTCTGACTTCACAGAAATCTCCTCATACTTAAAAGAGGACCACGACCCGAAAGTCTGTGCCTTTCCAGCGCACGAGCACAAAACAGGCTCCGTTTCAGCAAAAATCTCATTAATGCGACGATACTCACAAAACCGCTTCACCAAAAACCCTAAAACTCGTAGCCATTACTAGAGTTCCTTAGAAAAACTGTACAGTGGAATCTTGGGTCTTACAATGTGAGGAATCAGAAGGTGGTTTAGTTTATGGAATTGAAGCAAGGGAACTTGTCGGTTGCGGAATATGCGGCAAAGTTTGAAGATTTGTGTCGGTATAGTCCACATTACAATACCGTGGAGGCGGAA
Organism: Trifolium repens; assembly: GCA_030408175.1. NCBI lineage: Eukaryota > Viridiplantae > Streptophyta > Magnoliopsida > Fabales > Fabaceae > Trifolium > Trifolium repens. The sequence continues at coordinate 16,767,516 of CP125847.1, forward strand.
GAGGATAAGTGTGTGAAGTTCGAAAGTGGTTTGCGTCCCGATCTTAAGCAATTGGTTGGCATCTTGGAGATAAGGAATTTTGCTAACTTGGTGAATAAAAGCAACATTTGTGATTTGGATGGGAAGGCTAAGGCAAGCTACTACAAGGAGATGAATGATAAGAGAGGAAAAAGTCAAGACCATGGTAAGCCTTATGACAAGAGGAACAAGGGCAAAGTTGGAGGTAGTGGCGAGAAAGGAAAGAATGCTAATGACAAGTGCTATAAGTGTGGTGTTTTGGGTCATCGTTCCTATGATTGCCCAAAAGGAGATAGATGCTTCAGGTGTGGGGAGTTTGGACACAAGGTCGAAGCATGTAAGAAGAAGGTTACTTGTTTCAATTGTGGTGAAGAAGGTCACAAGAGTCCGGAATGTAAGAAGCCAAAGAAAACGACTGGAAAGGTGTTTGCTTTAAGTGGAGATGGAGCGGAACAAGTGGATAATCTCATTAGAGGTACATGTTTCATCTATGACACTCCTTTAATTGCAATTGTTGATACTGGGGCAACACATTCTTTTATATCTTTTGAATGCATGAAGCGTCTTAATATTCCTGTGTCTGAAATGCTTGGTTGTATGGAAATAGAAACCCCTGCTAGTGGTTCTGTCACTACTCAACTTGTTTGTCGTAGGTGCCCTGTGACCGTGTTTGGTAAATCATTTGATATGGATTTAGTGTGTATTCCACTTAGCGGTATAAATGTGATTTTTGGTATGAACTGGTTAATCTTTAAGCGAGTCCACATTAACTGTTGTGAGAAAGTGGTCACATTTCCGAAGTTAGAGGAAGAGTCTAAGTTGATGAGTGGGAAGGAGGTAAGAGAGTCCTTATTGGAGCATGGTGAATTGTTTGCTATGTTTGCATCTTTGAAGCTTGAGAATGAGGTTGGAATTAAGGAACTACCGGTTGTGCAAGAATTTCCCGATGTGTTTCCGGAGGATGTGTCAGATATGCCTCCAGAAAGAGAAGTGGAGTTTACTATTGATTTGGTACCTGGTACGAGTCCAATATCTATGGCACCTTATAGGATGTCAGCAATTGAGTTAAGTGAATTAAAGAAGCAACTAGAAGAATTACTAGAGAAGAAGTTTATTCGTCCGAGTGTATCGCCGTGGGGAGCACCTGTGCTTTTAGTGAAGAAGAAGGACGGAAGTATGAGGTTGTGTATTGATTATCGTCGTTTGAATCAAGTGACGATCAAGAACAAGTATCCGTTGCCAAGGATTGATGATTTAATGGATCAGTTGGTGGGTGCTTGTGTGTTTAACAAGATTGATTTGAGGTCCGGATATCATCAAATTCGAGTTAAGGCGGAGGATATTCCTAAGACTGCTTTTAGGACAAGATATGGTCACTACGAGTATTCAGTCATGCCTTTTGGAGTAACTAATGCACCGGGAGTGTTCATGGAGTACATGAATCGGATTTTCCATTCGTATTTGGATAAGTTCGTAGTGGTTTTCATTGATGATATCCTAGTGTACTCTAAGACCGAGGAAGAACATGCGAAACATCTAAGGATAGTGTTGAGAACCTTACAAGAGAAGAAGCTTTATGCTAAGTTGTCTAAGTGTGAGTTTTGGTTGAAGGAAGTGAGTTTTCTAGGTCACGTGATATCTAGTGGAGGTATTGCGGTGGATCCTTCTAAAGTTGATGCGGTAATGAAGTGGGGAACTCCAGAATCAGTGTTTGAAATTAGAAGTTTTCTTGGATTGGTCGGTTACTATCGGAGGTTTATTGAAGGTTTCTCGAAGTTGGCTTTACCGTTGACCCGATTGACTAGGAAAGATCAACCCTTTGATTGGGATAGTTTATGTGAGAAAAGTTTCCAAGAGTTAAAGAGGCGGTTAACGTCGGCACCGATTTTGATTCTACCGAAACCGAATGAGCCGTTTGTTGTGTATTGTGATGCATCTTTGATGGGGTTGGGTGGTGTTCTTATGCAAAATGGACAAGTGGTTGCTTATGCTTCTAGGCAATTGAAAGTGCATGAGAAGAATTATCCAACACATGATCTTGAGTTGGCGGCCGTTGTGTTTACTTTGAAGATATGGAGACATTATCTATTTGGTTCTAGATTCGAAGTCTTTAGTGATCATAAGAGTTTGAGGTATTTGTTTGATCAAAAAGAATTGAATATGAGGCAAAGACTTTGGTTGGAATTTTTGAAGGACTATGATTTTGAGTTGAGTTACCATCCTGGAAAAGCCAATGTTGTGGCCGATGCTTTGAGTAGGAAATCGATGCATATGTCTTCACTTATGGCTAGAGAGTTGGATTTGATTGAAGAATTTAGAGATCTTAGTTTGGTTTGTGAAACTACGTCACATAGTGTGAAGTTGGGAATTAATGTTGAAGCTTACGAATGATTTTCTTGATGAGGTAAAGAATGGCCAAAGACGGGATCTAGACTTGGTGAATCGTTTAGCATTGATCGAGCAAGGAAAGGAAACTGATTTCAAAGTTGATGAGAATGGAGTTATAAGATTTCGAGAAAGAGTCTGTGTTCCTAACATACCCGAGTTGAAGAGAAAGATTCTAGAGGAAGGACATAGAAGTGGTTGGAGTATTCATCCTGGAGCTACTAAGATGTATCAAGATCTTAAGAAGTTGTTTTGGTGGCCAAGTATGAAAAAGGAAGTTGCCGAGTTTGTTTATGCTTGTTTAACTTGCCAAAAGTCCAAGGTTGAGCATCAAAGACCGTCTGGAATATTACAACCTATGTTTATTCCGGAATGGAAGTGGGATAGCATTTCTATGGATTTTGTAAGTGGTTTGCCGAGGACTTCAAAAGGGAATGATTCGATTTGGGTGATTGTTGATAGGTTGACTAAGTCGGCGCATTTTATTGCTTTTAAGACCGGAACTTTAATACCAATTGCTCTGGCCAACTTTCAATTCAAAATTATTACCAAGATTCTGGCAAACAGACTTTCCTCTGTGGCGTCCCGAATCATTTCACCTCAACAATGCGGTTTTATCCCTGACAGACATATTGCGGACTGTGTGATTATAGCATCTGAAGCAGTAAATGTTTTATCCAAAAAGAGTTACGCCGGCAATATTGCACTCAAAATTGATATTAGTAAAGCCTTTGATACTTTGGATTGGAACTTCTTGCTTGCCGTCCTTAAGCAATTTGGTTTCGGTGAGACTTTTTGTACTTGGATAAAGGCAATTTTGCATTCTGCGAAACTGTCGGTTCTTGTGAATGGTAAATTGGCAGGTTTCTTCCCTTGCACTCGGGGAGTTCGACAAGGAGACCCTCTCTCACCTCTTCTCTTTTGTATTGCGGGAGATGTATTGAGTAGAAGCATTTTAAAAGCCTCAACAGAGGGGAAACTCACTCCGATGTCCTTGTGTCGTAATGTTCAGGTTCCTACTCATGTTCTTTATGCAGATGACATCATGATTTTTTGCAAAGGCTCTAAAAGAAACATTAGAAATCTGATGCACATTTTCCATTTATATGGCGAGGTGTCCGGTCAGGTGATTAATAAGCAGAAAAGTAAGTTCTACTCCGGTGCTATTTCTAATTCTAGACTATTGTCAATTACAAATTTACTTGGATTTGGTTCGGGTAGTATTCCTTTCAATTATCTAGGGTGTCCAATTTTTGTTGGTAAACCAAAAACCATCCACTTCAAAGCTATTACTGATAAAATAAAGGTGAAAATGGCTTCTTGGAAGGGTGTATTGCTATCGATAATGGGACGCGTGCAATTAGTGCGGTCAATCATACATGGAATGTTGGTATACTCTTTTCACGTCAATGCTTGGCCCCAGGCACTTCTTCGTCAGGTAGATAGATGGATCCGCAATTTTATCTGGAGTGGGGATATAAACACTAAGAAATTGTGTACGGTCGCCTGGCGAACTGTATTAGGTCGTATGAGGAAGGCGGCTTGAACATTCGGTCTCTTCGTAAGGTGAATGATTCTTTGATGCTTCAGAGGTGTTGGCAATTTTACTCTAGCAACGAACAATGGGCAGTTATGTGTCGAGCGCGTTTCTTGAAATGGGGCCAGCCGACGAATACATTCTTGAAATCTTCTTTTTGGCATGGTATCAAGCACCACGTGTAACACCCGTATTTATTTATTTTATTTTATTTTATTTTTAATTAGAGTTAAATAGCCTTTTTATAGTATTTTATAGTGAGTTAGTAATTAATTAAGAATTGTGGCTATTTTGGGAAAGAGTAATGTTTTGAGTAGGATAAGTTTTATTGGAGTTATAATGATAAGAATTGGGCTTGAGTGTTAATGGGCTTAAGTTAGTAAGAGGGACATTATAGTCTTTAATTAAACTAGGTTTAGATAGAGTTATGAGAATAGAGAGAGTGCTCATAACTTGAGAAATAGAAAGAGGTAGAAAGAGAATGTTTGAAGAGAAGGAAGTAGAAGGGAAGAATAGAGAAAGCTCAAGGGAAAAAGGAGAATCAGAATTTCATCAATTCTAAGGTTAGAGAGTAGTTTACAATTCATGTGAGATGATCAAAGAGGGGGGAGATGCCTATTCTCCATACCCAAACCCTCTCATTTCTTTTGGTGGGGAAGGGAAATCAAGGGAATGTGATTTAATGATTTTCTGTGTTGTTGTATGATGTTAACATGTTATTACATGATTCTATTTACCATTTCTATCATCAAATTCGTGTGTTATATGAGATTTGTGGTTATTGATATTTGAAAATGGGTTTTGAATGAAATGAGGAAAAATCTCTACTTTTTGCTTGAAAAGATGTTTGATGATGTTAGAACTTGTACTTCTAGGTATGTATATGATATGTATGCTTAAATGTGATAACTTTAAGGATTTATGACATGAAATTCGTGATTTTTATGTGATTTTTATGTGAACCCGTGAGCAGAGCATGAAAATCTGGGTTTGCTCGCTAAGCCACCAATCCGTCGCTGCAAGCGAGGATTCATGTGTTCTTCGCGAACCCAGAATTTCATGTGGTCGCCCAGCGACCAGACGTCGCCAGGCTTCGCTCTGAGCGATGACTTGTCTGCCTCTGGTCGCTTGTTCCATCGCTGGTAGTCGCTCAGCGACCATGACCTGTTTTTGAAGAATTTCTTTAACTTGTTTGATGAGTATGAGGTTATAACATGATTAGATTTGGTCTTATAACATGTTATAGGTTTGGATTGATTGATTCTTAAGTTAATATGATGATAATATGCTTTTATGTATGTATTTGATTGGAATCGAAATGATGAACTATGATTAGCCAAGACTTTAGATGTGTTGTATCTTTCTTGAATGTATGCCTTAATGATGACATGATGTTGTGGATTTGATGCGAATTGAGAAGGAATAATAGGGTTGAGCGGCCTATTATTCATGAGTAGTTGTTTAGTGGATCATCATTATATGGTATGTATACATTCATGCATTCATGAGTCAACTTGATGAGATGTCCCCCATGACTTAAAACTGACTTGATGCGATGAATATATGTTTATCCTAATTTGATGCGGGTACCACATGCATTAGATATGTCTAGGGTGACATACATTATGTGTTTGCATTAGTTGCATTAGGAAATTGTACACCCTAATTGGTAATTGATAAGTGTGATTATACTCCATTATGATCTTATGGTTGTTTGGTTATGTGGTTTTGATTAAATGATTTAATCCTTGTTAATGAGTATGATATTGCCATGATATTATATATTGCTAGCATAATATGATATGAGTATGATTTAGTTATGATATAACTGCCTACATAATATAAGTGTATGCTATGCTTATTATTATGAACTTGAATTGTAACTAACTCTCTATTTTTGTGTATGTGTATGGTTTGGATCCAGATTCTTCACTTGAGGAGTGATCCCGTGGCTTTGGAGATTAGTTTGCGATAAATAGCATAGCTTGGTAAGGAGAAGAGTAGGAGAATTCTAGGAACTTAGTTGTCTAGGATTGCTCTGATACTTGTAACCTTGCTTAGACTAGTGTTCGGTTCCTCGTTTGTTTGAGATATGTATGACCTTGCTATTTATCTTATCTTACTTTATCTTTAATTACTAGTTGGATTAGTTGATGGGTCTTCATTGTGGAAGTATCTATTGGAGTTGTAATGAGATTTATGACTTGCATGCTTGGAATTAATTGCTATGACTTATTAGTATGGTAATTTGATGCTTCCGTTGGCTTAAATGAATTAATGCATGCTATTAGTTATGTGGTGTTAAGTAATGTTCTTGATGGTTTGTATGTTTGAATGATTTAAATTAATTATTGCATGCGAATCGATTAGGAGCGTTACATTTTGGTATCAAAGCAAGGTCGGTCCATATCGGATCAAGTAGGTTAGTATACCCATAGTTGCATGAGTGTAGTAGAACACTTTTAGTACCCTTAGTCAAACGTAAGGTTGGATTTCTTTTGGTTGGTTGTTTAGGTGATGGCGGCTAATAGAGCAATGGCGGATGCGGTGACTTACATGGCAAATGTTATGGCACAAGAGACGGCGGCAAGAACGGCCGAGAGATTGGCACAAGAGAACCTAAGGGGAAATGAGGATGAATTGAGATTGGAGAGGTTCTTGAAGAACAATCCACAAGCGTTCAAAGGTGGTTATAACCCCGAGGAAGCTCAAAAGTGGCTTGAAGGCATGGAGAAGATCTTTGGAGCCATGAGGTGCTCGGAGGTCCAGAAGGTGACTTTGGGAACCTACATGCTTCAAGAGGATGCTAATTATTGGTGGAAGAATGCTTCTCAAAGACTTGGTCATGATGGAGCCGTGATCACTTGGGCCATCTTTAAGAGGGAGTTCTTAGTTAACTACTTACCGGCCGATGTGAGGAATCGGAAGGTGGTTGAGTTTATGGAATTGAAGCAAGGGAACTTGTCGGTTGCGGAATATGCGGCAAAGTTTGAAGATTTGTGTCGGTATAGTCCACATTACAATATCGTGGAGGCGGAAGAGGATAAGTGTGTGAAGTTCGAAAGGGGTTTGCGTCCCGATCTTAAGCAATTGGTTGGCATCTTGGAGATAAGGAATTTTGCTAACTTGGTGAATAAAAGCAACATTTGTGATTTGGATGGGAAGGCTAAGGCAAGCTACTACAAGGAGATGAATGATAAGAGAGGAAAAAGTCAAGACCGTGGTAAGCCTTATGACAAGAGAAACAAGGGCAAAGTTGGAGGTAGTGGCGAGAAAGGAAAGAATGCTAATGACAAGTGCTATAAGTGTGGTGTTTTGGGTCATCGTTCCTATGATTGCCCAAAAGGAGATAGATGCTTCAGGTGTGGGGAGTTTGGACACAAGGTCGAAGCATGTAAGAAGAAGGTTACTTGTTTCAATTGTGGTGAAGAAGGTCACAAGAGTCCGGAATGTAAGAAGCCAAAGAAAACGACTGGAAAGGTGTTTGCTTTAAGTGGAGATGGAGCGGAACAAGTGGATAATCTCATTAGAGGTACGTGTTTTATCTATGACACTCCTTTAATTGCAATTGTTGATACTGGGGCAACACATTCTTTTATATCTTTTGAATGCATGAAGCGTCTTAATATTCCTGTGTCTGAAATGCTTGGTTGTATGGAAATAGAAACCCCTGCTAGTGGTTCTGTCACTACTCAACTTGTTTGTCGTAGGTGCCCTGTGACCGTGTTTGGTAAATCTTTTGATATGGATTTAGTGTGTATTCCACTTAGCGGTATAGATGTGATTTTTGGTATGAACTGGTTAATCTTTAATCGAGTCCACATTAATTGTTGTGAGAAAGTGGTCACATTTCCGAAGTTAGAGGAAGAGTCTAAGTTGATGAGTGGGAAGGAGGTAAGAGAGTCCTTATTGGAGTATGGTGAATTGTTTGCTATGTTTGCATCTTTGAAGCTTGAGAATGAGGTTGGAATTAAGGAACTACCGGTTGTGCAAGAATTTCCCGATGTGTTTCCGGAGGATGTGTCAGATATGCCTCCAGAAAGAGAAGTGGAGTTTACTATTGATTTGGTACCTGGTACGAGTCCAATATCTATGGCACCTTATAGGATGTCAGCAATTGAGTTAACTGAATTAAAGAAGCAACTAGAAGAATTACTAGAGAAGAAGTTTATTCGTCCGAGTGTATCGCCGTGGGGAGCACCTGTGCTTTTAGTGAAGAAGAAGGACGGAAGTATGAGGTTGTGTATTGATTATCGTCGTTTGAATCAAGTGACGATCAAGAACAAGTATCCGTTGCCAAGGATTGATGATTTAATGGATCAGTTGGTGGGTGCTTGTGTGTTTAGCAAGATTGATTTGAGGTCCGGATATCATCAAATTCGAGTTAAGGCAGAGGATATTCCTAAGACTGCTTTTAGGACAAGATATGGTCACTACGAGTATTCAGTCATGCCTTTTGGAGTAACTAATGCACCGGGAGTGTTCATGGAGTACATGAATCGGATTTTCCATTCGTATTTGGATAAGTTCGTAGTGGTTTTCATTGATGATATCCTAGTGTACTCTAAGACCGAGGAGGAACATGCGGAACGTCTAAGGATAGTGTTAAGAACCTCACAAGAGAAGAAGCTTTATGCTAAGTTGTCTAAGTGTGAGTTTTGGTTGAAGGAAGTGAGTTTTCTAGGTCACGTGATATCTAGTGGAGGTATTGCGGTGGATCCTTCTAAAGTTGATGCGGTAATGAAGTGGGGAACTCCAGAATCAGTGTTTGAAATTAGAAGTTTTCTTGGATTGGTCGGTTACTATCGGAGGTTTATTGAAGGTTTCTCGAAGTTGGCTTTACCGTTGATCCGATTGACTAGGAAAGATCAACCCTTTGTTTGGGATAGTTTATGTGAGAAAAGTTTCCAAGAGTTAAAGAGGCGGTTAACGTCGGCACCGATTTTGATTCTACCGAAACCGAATGAGCCGTTTGTTGTGTATTGTGATGCATCTTTGATGGGGTTGGGTGGTGTTCTTATGCAAAATGGACAAGTGGTTGCTTATGCTTCTAGGCAATTGAAAGTGCATGAGAAGAATTATCCAACACATGATCTTGAGTTGGCGGCCGTTGTGTTTACTTTGAAGATATGGAGACATTATCTATTTGGTTCTAGATTCGAAGTCTTTAGTGATCATAAGAGTTTGAGGTATTTGTTTGATCAAAAAGAATTGAATATGAGGCAAAGACGTTGGTTGGAATTTTTGAAGGACTATGATTTTGAGTTGAGTTACCATCCTGGAAAAGCCAATGTTGTGGCCGATGCTTTGAGTAGGAAATCGATGCATATGTCTTCACTTATGGCTAGAGAGTTGGATTTGATTGAAGAATTTAGAGATCTTAGTTTGGTTTGTGAAACTACGTCACATAGTGTGAAGTTGGGAATGTTGAAGCTTACGAATGATTTTCTTGATGAGGTAAAGAATGGCCAAAGAGGGGATCTAGACTTGGTGAATCGTTTAGCATTGATCGAGCAAGGAAAGGAAACCGATTTCAAAGTTGATGAGAATGGAGTTATAAGATTTCGAGAAAGAGTCTGTGTTCCTAACATACCCGAGTTGAAGAGAAAGATTCTAGAGGAAGGACATAGAAATGGTTTGAGTATTCATCCTGGAGCTACTAAGATGTATCAAGATCTTAAGAAGTTGTTTTGGTGGCCAAGTATGAAAAAGGAAGTTGCCGAGTTTGTTTATGCTTGTTTAACTTGCCAAAAGTCCAAGGTTGAGCATCAAAGACCGTCTGGATTATTACAACCTATGTTTATTCCGGAATGGAAGTGGGATAGCCTTTCTATGGATTTTGTAAGTGGTTTGCCGAGGACTTCAAAAGGGAATGATTCGATTTGGGTGATTATTGATAGGTTGACTAAGTCGGCGCATTTTATTGCTTTTAAGACCGGAACTTTAATACCAATTGCTCTGGCCAACTTTCAATTCAAAATTATTACAAAGATTCTGGCACACAGACTTTCCTCTGTGGCGTCCCGAATCATTTCACCTCAACAACGCGGTTTTATCCCTGACAGACATATTGCGGACTGTGTGATTATAGCATCTGAAGCAGTAAATGTTTTATCCAAAAAGAGTTACGCCGGCAATATTGCACTCAAAATTGATATTAGTAAAGCCTTTGATACTTTGGATTGGAACTTCTTGCTTGCCGTCCTTAAGCAATTTGGTTTCGGTGAGACTTTTTGTACTTGGATAAAGGCAATTTTGCATTCTGCGACACTGTCGGTTCTTGTGAATGGTAAATTGGCAGGTTTCTTCCCTTACACTCGGGGAGTTCGACAAGGAGACCCTCTCTCACCTCTTCTCTTTTGTATTGCGGGAGATGTATTGAGTAGAAGCATTTTAAAAGCCTCAACAAAGGTGAAACTCACTCAGATGTCCTTGTATCGTAATGTTACAGCAGATGGCAGTCACACCTAGGCTGGCTACCATGACCTCTGCAGCTGTTAAAATAGTGTTGTGGTGCACCCCGAGTATCGGTTGGATGAAGGTAAACACCGACGGTTCTGTTACTAATGATTCAGCTGCATGTGGGGGGCTGTTCCGTGATTATTTGGCGAACTTTCGTGGCGGATACGCTCAAAAAATCAGCGGTCTATCGGTATTGCATGCGGAACTTATGGCGTTGATTCTTGCTATGGAAATTGCGCATAGTAAAACTTGGCATTATCTTTGGTTGGAAAGTGACTCATTGAATGCACTTCGTGCTTTTGATGACATGAATGTGGTTCCATGGGATTTACGGAATAGATGGTCGAATTGCTTGAATTTTGGTTTAACATTGAATGGTCTCATATTTTTCGAGAAGGCAACACATGTGCTGATAAACTTGCAAATTTAGGCCACAATCACTCGCAAATGAGGTGGTTGAATTCCTTACCGACTACACTCCGGGATGATTTTTTATGTGATAAACTAGGACTCCCCCGATACCGTACCACTTGATTATGTAATTTATCTTGTTTCTTTGGGGTAAGGCCTCGTCCCCCCCTTGTAAATATTTTTTTTCTTTTAATAATACGAGCTATAGGTAAGGGATGGGAAGGAAGCGAGGTGCCAACATAGTTGGGATGTCGTTTCTGACCTTGATATCTAGACGCTGCTAATTTATCAAAAATAATAATAATAATAATAATAATCTTTTATCTTTTAAAAGGAAGCTCCTCATTAGCTCCTAAGCCTCCATTTTGCCTATGTGGCATGCTTAAGAAAGCTTCTTATATCTATTTAGAATTTGCCCCACAATTTAATTTGTGCGTCCATTCATCCTCCAAAGTAATTATCTATATGTTGCAATAATAATGGCTCCTAATTTATTTTATTTTTAAAAATTTAACAATAATGCTACAATTGATGTTGATAATTATGAATGTGAAAGTTTAAGTGACAAGAAAATTAGTAGCAAGTGTAACATATACCATAAATTAATAGTAATAATATATAAAAAAATATTATAAAAGAAAAATGAATAGATATATGTGCTCATTCCTCTTTTACACTATAACATAAAAAATAAACCATGCATGCGTAATTATAATTTGAAAAAGTTTATTAAGTAAATATAAACCAAATAAAAAAATTACCCGCAAAATAAATTTGTTTGACCAGCTAAATAAATAAATTTTATGAAAAATACTTTAGTTATATTGTGTATTAATTACTATCACTAGTGCAGAAAACACTTTTTACTACTGTCCAAATGCACATTTTACATCTGGCTCCGGTCAGTCATAAACGCATGAGTCATAGTAAGTTGGACACTTTTTACTACTGGCTCTGTCAGATGTAAAAGGTGCACGTTTTACATCTGTTTCTTATTTCCGTCAGATGTAAAAGGTGCAAGTTTCAATTTTTTTTTAAAATTAAATTGGACGTTTTACATCTGACGTGCCATTTTCTCAGATGTAAAAGCGTCCGTTTTCACATCCGTCCAAATTTTCCACAGATGTAAAAGCTCCACGTTTTTTTTATTTATAAAAATTCTGCATTTTTTTTTTAAATCCTGCATTTTTTTTTTTCAAATCCTGAATTTCTTTTTTTACTCATATGCTAGCATCGAAAGTATAACTTGCAAATAAACATACTAAACGCCATCCAAAATTAAAAATTGATAACATTATGCTAATACAGCCATTAGTTATGTCAACATCCAACATTATGCTATAACACCATGTCGCAAGAGCATTGATTTGACAACTCCTAAGACACTTAAAGCATACTGACTAGCGCAATAGTTTATAATTTTAACTCATGAAACTAAATACTAAGTGAGCAATAGTTTAGAATTTTAACTATCTACTACTAACTAGCAATCCAAACCAAGTTCCCTGTCATCACCAAGCCATTTCAATCCAAAAACCTGTCAAGTTGAAGGATTAAACTTGGAATCAATTTCTTTATTTACATATAATTGACCTTGTAAAACATTATTACTAGTTTAGTGTGTATTTGTTAAATTCTTTTTACCTTAGACTTCTGACCAACAAGCTTGCCAATAAAGTCACTTGAAACTGGAAAATATGTTGAAGCATGTTCCTATCCCTGCTTTTGGGAGCCAAAATGTGAGAATTCCATGTCAAAACACCAGTTCTAGTTTGATGACTTGTCATTGTTCTTACCCTTTTGCATTTAGTATTCTCCCAAATCTGTTACCACATGGCAAAAATTCTCTGATTATTCTCAATCATCAAAATTCTCTGATTACATTGAATATAAAAGAAAATTTAAGTCTTCACTTAACTTGGAAAAATAGCACCTACTTCACTTAATTTATAGGCTAACACTTTAAAAACATTATAAAACTCAGCCACCGTCTCACATAGCTCTCTTGATATAAACTATTAGATTAAACTAATAAACATGGCAGAACAGAACCCACAATTTGAGAACCTGAATTTTCAATTCCAAACAACATTTTTTATAACCAAACTATGCAATGAACTTCTCTTTATCAGGTGTCAGATATCTAACTCTAATATATTTAATACTATAAACAGACAAAGAATTAAGAACTATCATAAGTAACAACTAATTCTCATAAATATAACATTGCTATTATTTCAAACGCAGACAGGGTAATATACATACCTTCAAAAACTTAATCTTATTATATGTCCAGATGACATCCAATGGAAATGTTCATTTTTCTGCATAGGAAAAAAATTGGTATAAATATATTGATTTCATTTCATATACTTGTACAATTAAAAATTAAGTCAGCAACCCAAATGTGAATAAATATTAAAAGAGAAGACTAAAATCAAGCACAATTCTAAGCACAACTCCTTTACTTTCATACCAAATCATTCCTTCTATATGATGAATTGACTACCCTAGAGAGAAATCAGCATGTAACAAATTTGAATCAACTCTACAAGATAACAGAATCAATGAAAGTTATATACCTTAAACTCAGAGCAGAAAAATAGAATTCTCTATTATACTTTAGCATCTCCATTAACATGTTCAACATAATCAATTGACCACAAGAAACTAGACCTCACTAAACATTAATATAAACAAGTAATCCTAGCATTCAAACCGTAGAAATTGTTCATTCTAAATCCTACAATAAACAGTATTAGTTATATTTCTTTCTCAAGCAACATCATTAAGAAGAGACGACAACAAGTTCTGTTTTCTAATCTTATTGAAACAAAGAAGCAAAACTAAAGCATGATTTCAAACTAGTGTGCACCAAATTAAATCAACTATTGTATCTTTGATAATCAAATTTGTTCACTCACAGCTAAATCTACAGCTTTTGATACAAAGTCAGGGCTCTACATCCACGGATTAGAAAATGTGTCAACCAAATTATCCATGTAATTAAGATAGCACATAAACTGCACAAAGGTTTACTTACAATGCTAACATAAATGCCAAATAATCCTGTATTGTTGAAGATACTGTTGAATGCAGAAAAAGATTGAATCAGCTGATATTCATTCAACACACGAAGAACTGGATTCAATTGTTCATGCAAAACAAGTCAAAATATAAGAGAAGATATATTAAAGTTTTTTTACAAGAGCAGAAAAAGCATCGCAATATAGATGAAGTCATAGGAAAAACATGCATAGCCTTGAGTGCATCCCTTTATCGGGACCGCAGCTGAGAATGAACCACCTCCTCCAATAAGCATCTACATGACTCAAAATTATTACTCTCTCCTTTTGCCAGCCACCGGGAACTTCAAAAGCAATAGCAACATGTGTAACCTACCATACAATGTATGTTATCAGGTAAATAAATGCATTTTGTTGTAATGGAATAAATTAAAAGAATGATTTATATATAATAAAATATAAATGGCATTATGTAAAAATTGATACACACCCCTGCTCATAATGTTGCCAATCATGGATCACATAAATTTTAATGAATCTTTTTTGAGATTCATTAAACTATGCTACTTAACTTATGTACCAATTTGGCTGCAATATAATGCATGTACCTTAATGTTTGGCTGCAACATAACATGGGTTAGCAAATATGAACTCACCAAGGAAAGAATCAAGTGTAAAGTGTAAAACAATTCACTTCATATCATGTGTTAATTAAGCACAACACAAACTAGTTGAAAGCATTTATCCCCTTCACATCCAGATTTCAATCGGAATGAGATATTCATGGCATAAAAAATAAATCAATATTTAAGGAGCCATCCAAAAAAGATGAGAATTTACCCTGTTGAAAGCATTTATCCCCTTCACATCCAGATTTCTCAAGTTGTTCCACACAACCCTTGTAAATAGAAAACACAAACAAAGAATGATTTACCATTACCACACAACACAAACATGAATCAATAAAAAATCTACTAAATTGGGGAAAAATTGAAGATTAGGGTTTTAAAACTTTTGGGCCTTTTCACATTTAAAAACAATTGGAGGTTAAGCACTCACCAGAAATTGAATTCCTTGCTACGATTAGGAGAGTTAAACTGTGCATCTGAACAATCTCAAAGAAGATGAGAATGGCGGCTATCTTGTGCGGTGGTGAAGTGACGAACACGAGAAGCTGACAGAACGATTGTGTTTCCTTACCGAGAGAGAGGGAAGCTGATTCGTCGGAGGAGGAGAAGAAAATATGTTAGGGTTCACTGATTCATTACCTGGTTCGTTAACTGAGAGTGAGAGCGATTCAGAGAGCGATTCAGTGAGTTTGGTTGCTTTCGATCTACCCGGTTCAGTAGCTATTTGCGATTCAGAGAGCAATCGAGTGAGAGGGTAGATCGATTGAGAGCGATTCATTCCTGAGAGTGGGAGCGATAGCGAGTTTGGACGCGTAAGGACTTATTTCCATTCAAACAAAAATAAAATAAAAAGTCACTTGAGGACCTTTTACATCTGAGGATAGTATTGTTAGTTGTAAACTAATTTTAGAACATTTTTATAATAATTACAGGATTGCCACCGTGTTTAGTTTTGCATCTGGGAATATTATGGTCAGATGTAAAATGTTGTGTCTAAGTATTTTTTAATTCTGGTAAAATTGACACCAGATGTAAAACATACTCCATATTCCCTTTTACATCTGATATCTTTTTCACTGATGTAAAACCCTTATTAATAAGTCATATTTGTACTAGTGTATTGTGCTATTATTCTTTTAAAAAATAACTTTGTTACACCAACCTTTAAACTACCAATTTTTCATATTCTTTAACTCTATATATTCCTTAACTATGACAAATAAATTTATCTTTTCTCATCCCTAACCTGCATTGTGTGTATAAATATATGATTTCTCATCATCACTTTCCTCAAACAACTATTGGATGATAGCTTTTCAATTTTGATTTATAGGTTCTTTCTCTTTTTCCTCTTGATCTTTTCATTTCTTCATAATTTATGACAATTTTTTCATGTGAATTGGGAGAAGAGAATAAAAGAGAGACTTCTATTTTTATCTTTATTGCATGCTTGATGCTCAGAAGCAATGAAAAAAGACAGTATGTAAGTATATGTTACAATAATAATGACTTATGTTATTCCTAGACCTCCATATTTTACCTATGTGACATATTTTAGAGAAGTTTAATTATTATTATTTTGACATTTAATCTATTATTTTTTAAAATCAATAAAATAAGGATGATTAATATTTGTGGCTCTTCTATTTTCTATAGTTTAACTCTATATACACCGAGGATGATTAAAAATAAAAAAATTAATAGTAAAATGATCTTATAATTATTGTTATTTCCACATCTACTTCATTGTGTAACTCCCAATTAATATTTGTAACCACTTCTATGTAACACCCTAACCCCATATATAAAATTACTTATCTTTAAATTAATGAATACATATAGAATCAAGGTATACAATTTAAAACAAGGCATACATGCATATATCATATATATATTAATGGATATCCAAATTAAAGTCATGCATCTTAAGACATAATCATCATACATCAACTTAAGTTCTAACAAGATAGATAAATAAGTATCGACCTATCCATGCAACCAACATGGATATAATAAGTAGCATAGTTCAAACAACCATAAGAACAAATCATGCTCAAAACATTCGAATAAGGAAAAACGTCTACCCGACTCGATGTTACAAATATCAGAGCATCTACTTATTACAAACCAACTAAAAATAAGGCTAACTAGGAGAAGCATAAAGCTTGACTCCTCAATACTAGCAAGCAAAAGCACAGACAACGCTAATCCGTCGATGCTAACTCCTCACCCTGCACACCTGAACTCCCAAAGGTTCAGCATTTACACAAAACAGAGAGTTAGTAAAGAATCCCGCAAAATAATGCAAGTATATCGAATACTATACATTTATAATAAATAAATGAGGAAATGCAATATTCATATCATATAAGCAATCTCATTCACTAGTTGTATATAGTTCAAGTATCAATTAACACTAATACAACACAACCTTATCAATTAACATAATCAATCCATATATCAATGACATGTAACAAATCAATGGATAACTAAGAATGTCATTTACCAAATTATCACACATAGATAATCAACTTCATCTCCTAATGCAACTAATGCAAGAAATTCATGAATGCTCCCTAGCATTCCTCTAATGTATGAAGGTACCTTGTCATTTCGTTAGAAAACTTATTTTAACTATATTTTAACCACCTCGTTAAAATATTCCGTATTTTAGTCACCTCACTAAAACACCTGCTCATCATGCATAAATGAATGCATGAATGTAATCATTAACCCATGAACATAATCAAATTCATTTCAAAAGAATATCATAATCATGCACTTCAACCTTAAGTACATTATCTCCATCAAATTTAGTCAAATCACACATATTAATGATATAATATAACCATAGGATCATAACCCTAACATAGCATAAGCATAGATCTCATATTTTCAAGAAAAACATAAGTTTCAAGCCTGAGTAACTCGCCCGGCGAGCACACAGCTCGCTGCAGCGAGTTAAGTCAGAGAGCACACAGGTGAACTCGCTGTCAGCTCGCCCTGCACGTGCTGCAGCGAGTTTGACAGCATCAGTTCACCCTGTTCTCGGGTTTTTGCTGCAACAGTTCAAATTCTTGAAATTTCAACATACCAATTCGCAAAGTTAACAACTTTATACATATATAATCATGTTAAACATAGAAGTACAGTTCATTTCATCAATTAACAACATTTCACCAATTAAAGATATCATTTTTATCAATTTATCATAAAAACTCAAAACCTACAAACATTTAACAAATTCCCATAATTTGAACCCAAAGTTGTAGTTTTTCTTTCATCAAATCATTTGAGTAATCTATCTATAACATAAAAAATCATTCATTTTCAAGAATCAATCCTAACCCAAAGAAAAAGAGTGAGAGAGGTTTGGGTTGGAGAGAGTAAGACTTTCTCCCCCTCTCTTAATCACTCTTGAGAAACCAAACTACTCTCTTACCTTAAGAAATTATGGATACTCTAGTCCTTCTATCTCTAGCTCTTCCTCTTGTTATTTCTTCTTCTTCAAAGAAAAGGGTTTCTTGCTCTCTATTCTCTTTCTACCTCATTTCTCTTCAAAATATGGTTTCTATCTTTCTATATCTCTTATCTTAACCTAATGATAATTAGATTACCACTTATACCCTTTCTATCTTATCATTCTCTATTGGGCCTAGCCCACTTACTCACAATAAGTCCAATTACTTAATATCCTAATAAGTGACATAAACCACTATTCTACCACTTCTCACAATTAACCAACTAATTCATCTAATCCTAAATAAAAGGTTATCAATAGAATTAATGATCTTAGGGGATTACTAAAATACCCTTCATCTAGCTAATGCATAACTATTGATAAAAACCAAGAAAACACATTTATTCAAGTAATTAAGTAAATAGACAAATAAACATATAAAAATCCTATTTAATTAAATACGGGTGTTACAACTCTACCCCCTAAAAAGAATTTTCGACCTCGAAAATTACCTTGAAACAATTCCGGATATGACTTCCTCATCTCATCTTCTAGCTCCCAAGTAGCACTTTCACCGGCCGGTCCTCCCCAAACCACTTTAACCGATGCAATTTCTTTGTTTCTCAACTTCTTCACTTCTCTTCCTTCTATCCTCAAAGGTATAGTTTCAACCGTAAGGTTCTCCCTCACTTGGATGTCATCCACTTGTGTCACATGGGTTGGATCGGGAACATACTTTCTCAATTGTGATATATGAAACACATTATGCAAATTTGACAAAGATGGTGGCAATGCAATCCGATAAGCCACTTCCCCTACCCTTCCAAGAATCTCATAAGGCCCAATAAATCTTGGAGTCAATTTATTTGACCTCAAAGCACGTCCAATACCGGTAGTTGGTGAAACTCTTAGAAAAACATGATCTCCTTCCTTAAACTCTACATTCTTTCTCTTTTTATCATAATAGCTCTTTTGCCTACTTTGAGATGCTCTCATCTTTTCTTGTATCATCTTAATTTTCTCCGTTGTTTGTTGCACTAATTCCGGTCCAAGTATCACATTTTCACCCGCGTCACACCAACACAAAGGAGTTCTACACCTTCTACCATATAAAGCTTCAAAAGGTGTCATTCCAATATTAGTGTGAAAACTATTGTTGTAAGTAAATTCTATTAATGGTAGATAGCCATCCCAACTACCTCCTCCTTCCAAAACACAAGCCCTTAACAAATCTTCTAGTGATTGGATTGTCCTTTCTGAAGGAAAATAGTAATAGAAAAGCAGCGGAATATAAAAATTTTCCTTTAATGATCCTTACGAATGAGCATGAGTCGTGTTTTAGAGTTTTTACCTCTTGTAGAAAATCCTCTTTCTTTTCTTTCACGAACGGTGGCTGATCAACACTTGAATCACGAACCGGATTGATCACGAGCGTTGATGACGAAGAACAACGCCTCTAGTAGTCCACACGAACAGCAACCTTCAAAAGAGTGCTAGCTCAAAGAGATGAAGGCCTTTTGTGAGTGGAGGCAAGAAATAAGGATTAGGGTTTTTCTCTTCTTAAGATTCTCTTATGTGTGTTTTCTCAATCACAAGGGTTCTATTTATAGAACCAATTGTCTTGTGCACCAAGACAATTACTTGTCATTGGGCTACAATCACACAAAAGCCCATTTAATTAAATAAGCTTATAAGGAGCGCACCCCCATGTGTCATGTACACATGAGTGCTTCCTCATCATAACAAATTATGAACCGCTTATTTAATTACCATGATACCCTTATCATATTTCCATATTTCTCTGAGGTGCACCGTACCTTACGGTGTTCCAATCTCACACTAGACTGTTCTTATGTGTGTGACCCTTGTAGGTTTCCATAACGTTATGAGAAATTAACATGTGATCATAACATAACCTTAGTGATAATATATGCGTGTATAATTACCCCTTTGCCCTTTATGTCTATATTGAACACAAAGCATACTTGGTGTCATCTTTGTTCAGTTCAATATTGGGCCCATGACATTTATCCTGTTATGCAGGATTGGCAAATTCCATCTAGGTCACTACTGTCCCTCAGCATGCTTTGTGAAGTACCCATCAACTGCCTTTATGGTTATCCTGTTACGGACAACGTTAGATCAGCAACAAAGTACTTGACTCTACATCTAGGGTACAAAGTGGTTTCAGGTCTAAGGGCGGTTTACACCATTATCACCATGAGAGTAACTTATGACACTTTGCATAACTTTGCATGTAGTACTCTCATAGCGGGTCAATCCGGTATAAATATTACTCCTAATATTTCTTATACCTATGTCAAGACTTGATAACTCCTTATCCCATGATCCATGAGATGCGATCATCAGTCTATCTTCATAATAGTCTTTATGCTTTAAGGTTATCCCTTTTCACCTTAAAGCTCGACTATGGATATTTTAAGAATAGCGTCCTTTTTGTTTAATGTAATCTCATGATTAAGTCACACTTAATATTAAACGGACTTTCTATTCTAGGGACTTCATTATTTTGAACGTTACAAACATAATAAAGAAAACGCCTTTGATTATTAATAAAAGAAACAATATATTATTAATAATTAATCCGATACAAGTACTAAAGTCATTGGCCTCTAGGGCTTACACCAACAATCTCCCACTAGCACTAGAGCCAATCTGGCATTACCTTAATACCCACAGACCTAGTATGCCCATCATGCTTCAACTGCGCAAGAGGCTTTGTTAGCGGGTCAGCAATATTGTCAAGTGTAGGTACTTTGCATATTTTCACATCTCCTCTATCTATTATCTCTCGAATGAGATGAAAACGCCTAAGTATGTGTTTGGATCGTTGGTGAGATCTAGGTTCCTTAGCTTGTGCAATTGCACCATTGTTATCACAATACAGACTAATGGGATCAACAATGCTAGGGACCACTTCAAGTTCAGTTATGAACTTCTTGATCCAAACAGCTTCCTTTGCAGCACTTGAGGCAGCAATATACTCGGCTTCAATTGTAGAATCAGCAACTGTCTCTTGCTTTGAACTCTTCCAGCTTACAGCGCCACCATTTAGGCAAAACACGAAACCAGATTGCGATCTAAAGTCATCCTTGTCGGTTTGGAAGCTAGCATCGGTGTACCCTACAACCGCAAGTTCTTCCTCACCTCCATATACCAAGAATGTTTCCTTAGTTCTTCTCAAGTACTTAAGGATATTCTTGACAACTATCCAATGAGCTTCACCGGGATCAGATTGGTACCTACTCGTTGTGCTTAAAGCATACGAGACATCTGGACGAGTACATAACATGGCATACATAATAGATCCGATTGCTGATGCATACGGAATCTTATTCATGCGTTCCCTTTCTTCTTTAGATGAAGGGGATTGTGTCTTTGAAAGACATATTCCATGGTGCATTGGTATGAGTCCCTTCTTGGAATCATGCATGCTAAAGCGTCTCAACACTTTATCTATATATGTACTCTGACTTAGGCCAAGCAGTTTTCGTGATCTATCTCTATAGATTCTT
The DNA here is from genome assembly GCA_030408175.1 of Trifolium repens. Lineage (NCBI taxonomy): Eukaryota > Viridiplantae > Streptophyta > Magnoliopsida > Fabales > Fabaceae > Trifolium > Trifolium repens. The sequence goes on from CP125847.1 coordinate 16,788,980, forward strand.
ATTCCTAATATATAGGCTGCTTCACCAAGATCTTTCATAGAAAAGCATTTCCCTAACCAAGTCTTTACTTGTTGTAATGTAGGGACATCGTTTCCTATTAGTAATATGTCATCTACATATAGCACTAGGAAAACGATCATGCTCCCACTAACCTTCTTGTAGACACAAGGTTCATCTTCATTTTTAATGAATCCATATTTTGTTACAGTTTCATCAAAACGAAGATTCCAGCTTCTGGAAGCTTGCTTCAATCCATAGATTGATCGCTGTAACTTGCATATCTTATGAGATTCATTTGGTATGTCAAATCCTTCAGGTTGTGTCATGTACACATCCTCAAGGAGATTTCCATTAAGGAAAGCAGTTTTGACATCCATTTGCCATATTTCATAATCGTGATATGCAGCGATAGCAAGTAAAATCCGAACAGATTTAAGCATTGCAACTGGTGAAAAGGTTTCATCATAGTCAACCCCATGAATTTGTTTATATCCTTTAGCAACCAGTCTTGCTTTGTAGGTATGTACTTTACCATCCATGTCAGTCTTCTTTTTGAAGACCCACTTGCATCCTATAGGACGGATTCCTACAGGAGGCTCTACCAAGTTCCAAACTTGGTTTGTGTACATGGAATCCATTTCAGATTTCATGGCTTCTAGCCACTTCTCAGATTCAGGACCAGTTATGGCCTCTTGGTAGGTTACAGGCTCATCTTGATCCATGAGTAATACGTCACCTAGCTCAGTTATGAGATACCCATATCTCTCAGGTTCGTGACGTATCCTGGTTGACCTACGTTGGACTTGTTCTACTTGAGCAGGTTGTTCTTCCACAACATCTTGTGGTTGCTGCTCTTGTTCCTCCATAGTTTGCCCAACATTTGGTGGTTCTTGAGTTTCTTCAAGTTCCACACTCCTCCCACTGATTCCTTAGGAAATAAATTCTTTTTCCAAGAAGACTCAAGTTCGAGCGACAAACACTTTGCCCTCGGAAGGATTATAAAAGTAGTATCCTCTTGTTTCTTTAGGATATCCTACAAATAGGCATTTGTCAGATTTGGGTTCAAGTTTAGTTGTAATTTGTCGCTTTACATAGACTTCACAACCCCAAATCTTCATGAATGACAGATGTGGTTTCTTTCCACTCCATATCTCATATGGTGTCTTTTCAACCTTTTTGGATGGAACGTGGTTAAGTGTATAAGCTGCTGTCAATAGGGCATGTCCCTAAAAGGAGTTTGGAAGATCCGCATGATTCATCATGGATCGCACCATGTCTAACAAGGTTCGATTTCTTCTCTCAGATACACCTTTTCATTGTGGTGTTCCGGGAGGAGTTAGTTGTGATACTATACCACATTCTTTAAGATGGTCATTAAATTCTAGGCTTAAATATTCACCACCTCGATCTGATCGAAGAGTTTTAATATTCTTACCTAATTGGTTTTGCACTTCATTCTTAAATTCTTTGAACTTTTCAAAGGATTCGGATTTGTGTTTCATAAGATACACATATCCATATCTACTAAAGTCATCAGTAAATGTTATGAAGTATGAAAAACCACCTCTAGCAGGTATGTTCAATGGTCCACACACATCAGTATGTATGAGTGCCAATAGATCATTTGCCCTTTCACCTTTTCCTGTGAATGGGGTTTTTGTCATCTTTCCAATTAAACAAGATCTACATGTATCATATGATTCATAATCAAAAGAATCCAAAAGTCCATCTTTGTGGAGTTTGGAGATGCGTCTCTCATTTATATGGCCTAAACGACAATGCCAAAGGTAACTTGGATTCAACTCATTAGGTTTCATCCTTTTAGTATTAATGTTATAGATGGTGTTTCAAGATCAAGGACATATAGTCCATTATACATTTGAGCACTAGCATAGAATATATCATTCAAATAAATAGAGCAACAATTGTTCTTTATTATAAATGAAAAACCAAACTTGTCCAAACAAGAAACGGAAATAATATTCCTGCTAATGGCAAGTACATAATAGCAGTTCTTTAACTGAATTATTAAACCACTAGGTAAAGCTAAATTATAAGTCCCTACAGCTAAAGCAGCAACTCTTGCTCCATTGCCAACTCGTAGGTCCACTTCACCTTTTGCCAATTCTCTACTCTCCTTTAGATCCTGCACATTGGTACAAATGTGACACTACAAGAAATATGATTTTTTGCAACAACTTTTTTTGTTAAAAGTTGTTATAAGTCGCTGGCAAAACTACTCAAGATAGTTTTGCCAGCGACCTGTAACAAAAAAAGTTGTTGGCAAAAATCATATTTCTTGTAGTGTGAGAACCACATCCAGTATCTAATACCCATGATGTAGAAGTAGATAAATTAATTTCTATAACAAAAATACCTGAAGTTGTAGGAGCTATTCCTTTCTTCTTATCTTCCAGGTACTTTGGGCAATTCCTCTTCCAATGTCCGGTCTTACCGCAATAGAAACAATTGCCTTCTTTTGCTATGCCTTCTTTTGGCCTTTCCACTTACCACCTTGCTTATTGGGCTTCTTGTGATGCTTATTTCCATTACTAACCATTAGAATGGATTTCCCTTTAGTCTTCAGATTTTGCTCGGCAGTTCTCAACATGCTTAGCAATTCAGGAAGAGTTTTATCCAAATCATTCATATTGAAGTTTAGGATAAACTGACTGAAACTATCCGGCAACGATTGCAGAATGAGATCAGTTGCAAGTTCTTTCTCAAGAGGGAATCATAACCTTTCAAGGTTTCCCACATACCCAATCATCTTGAGCACATGAGGACCTACCGGATATCCCTCACTTAACTTGCATTGAAAAAGGGATTTTGAAACTTCGAACCTCTCATGACGGGCTTGCTCCGCATATAGAGTTTTCAAGTGTTCGATCATTTCAACAGCATTCATGTTTTCATGTTGCTTTTGTAGCTCAGAATTCATGGTAGCCAACATGAGGCAAGCAGCCTCATTAGCATCTTCAACATGCTTCTTGTAAGCATCCTTTTCAGCCTTGGGAGCATTATTAGCAGGTTCATCCTCAGGAACAGGTTCCTCTAAGGCATACAGCTTATTATCATGCTTGAGGACAATCCTCAAATTACGGTGCCAATCAAGAAAATTTGAACCATTCAATTTTTCTTTGTCAAGGATTGATCGCAAAATGTTGTTTGATGTGTTTGATGACATGGTTATCTACATAAAGAAGTGAAAATATAAGTATCATATTATTTAATTAGGTCTTTAATTAAATATGCTCCCACTATTTTACTCAAACCAAATGACCCTCATCATTTGATTCGGAAAATCCCGTTGGAAGATTTTCTAGTGGGTCAAGATCCATATTTCACTTTGTCTTAAGTCCGCGGTGGGCGGATTACACAAGACTTAGTTTATTTAGGTAGGAACTCCTTCCAATTGTATCTGTAACACCCAATTATACTCCCTTTATTTTATTTGTAAAAACGTCGTCCCTTTTTTTTTTATTTATTTAAAAAACAATTGAGTGTTACACCCTCATACATCCGATTAAGAAAATTATTGCGGAAGTCGAATTAAATCATCAAGTGAGAACTCCAAAGTCTCATACATAGTGTTTATTTTATTTTTAAAAAAAAAATAAATAGCATCAATCCTTCAACGAAAATAATAATCCAAAAGGTGAAATATAAAATTCCCCCAACAACATCCTAACAGAGCGACTCTGACTGGAATGAAAACAACGACGACTTCATAACTCCATCGTTAATACACCTCAGCTAAACACGACCACTTACCTGAAAATCTACGGTGGCAAACCGTAGGGTCAAACCAGAAGGGGTGAGTAATTCGATCACGAGATATAAGGATTCGACATCCAATACGAAAATAAAACCCGTCTTGAACGAGTAGGCAACAACACACTACAAGAACACATTCAATAGATGAAACACAACATCATTATGAATAGGCAACAACACACCACAAGAACACATTCAATAGATGGAACACAATCATTATTTTAAATAAGACACAACTTCATTATTTAAAATAAGTCACAACTTCAATAAATAAAATGCGTGCAATGCGCTTAGACTCACTAAATGCATGTGGTACCAATAACAACACCTTTTTTTTTTTAACAACACCGATAAGCAACGTCATTTATACAACACCAATAAACAACGTCATTTATACAACACCAATAAGCAACGTCATTTATACAACACCAATAAGCAACGTCATTTATACAACACCAATAAGCAACGCCATTTTCAACCTCATTTTTACAACACCAAGAGGCAACATTCTTGGACACATGAATGAATGCATGAGACTCAACAACAACAACAACAACAACAACAACACCAACAACAATAACAACAACCACAACGTCATTTTACCAACATCATTAACAACGATTTAGTAACAACACCAATGAACAACGTTCAAAAGCAACTACAATAATATTAACAATACACCGACATACGGCTCAATTTCTATCTCTTTAAAGTATCCACTCAGCCACTTAACCTTTTTGGACAACCAGCTATTATCCAAAACAATCTCTGACACATTCGATTTTTATTATAATTAATTTAATTAGCGAAATCTGTGAAAAATATTCATTGAATTAAACCAGAGAGAGTGGGGTACACCATAGGCTTCCAAATAATGCATTTTACTTTACATAAAATTTTGGAATTTTTTTACGAAATTTGAATATTTTTAAACACCATTTTACTTCAAATAATTAACTAAAAATAGTTCCAAGTCTCAGAAAAATCTCTAACCGGTCCCAAAATTTCAAGAAAATTATTTAATATTTTTGTGTAAAAAAGTTAGAAAATTTTGAACCTCCCTAGACCACTCACGCGCCTGCACGCGCCGTGCCTGCGAGTGGGCATCGTTTGAGCGTTACTGTTCATCTTCTTCACCCAGCGGGTCTGCGTGTGGGTCGTTTCGACCCGGTTTCTGACCCGGATCGTTCTCCCTTGTTTCTCGACTAAACTCGACGTTCTTTATATCGTTTTGATCCCCATTCAATTTTAGAAAGATATCCGACATTATTTTTAAGGTTCGACAACTAAATCGAACGTTTTAATTAACAAAAGTTTCATACTAATTTTCCCATAAAACCATCATTCGTGGTTGTTCAAAAGCTTCAGTTTTGATCGTTTATGGCAAATTAGACGATTCAAAAACATTTTTAAAAATCATCTCTTATAATTGACATATTCAATCCAATGATATAGTTTCTTTTAAAACTCAAGAACATCAACAACTCAACACCTCATAATTTTATCAGTTTCAATCATACAGCAGAGCACGAATTTAAAGCATAATCATAACGCATAAATTTGATCTTAATAATATCAATCACCACAACATCATATCAAACCACAACAACAACAGTAAAATCAACAACAATAACAATAACAACACAATCAATAAAATAGTCCACACACTAGTGGAAATTCATAAAATAAATGAAAGAATTAACCCCCTTACTTGTTTCGCAGTGATTTCCCTAAGATTGATGTTTGAGACTTTCCTTCCTTCCCTTCCCTTCTTCTCCTATGTGCTCTCTCTATTCTCACACTATTTATTTATTTTTTTTGTTTGTTTTGTGCAGTATTCAGACATATCACTAAACTTCCTTTTAAAATTAATCATAAGGGACAATGACATTATTACAATTAAAATGGTAATAATGAGAATTAAAATTATGTTTATTCTCTTTATTCTTATCTCTACAATTTTTCTACTTACACCCCCCCATGCTCCAACATATCTTCTTACTATTTTCTACTTCTTTTTATTTTAACTTTTATTTATCAACCACTTAATTATTCACCACAAAATAATTAAATAAACACCGACAATCGACACCACAACAACTAAATAATTAAATAAAATAAATTCTAATTTTTGGGGCGTTACAACTCTCCCCCACTTATAGAATTTTCGTCCTCGAAAATTAGTTACCTGAAGAAAATTATTGTTGATACGAGTCAGAGTTCTCCTCGCCCATAAGAGTGAAGATTCTCCCTTTCGCCGGAGCGGCATCTTTGTTCTTCTTGGGCTTGTCACACTGGGTACTGATGTGTCCTGGTTCGTTACAGTTATAACATGTCACACCATTCTTGCATTCATTTGCATAGTGACCCGGTTGACCGCATCTGAAACACTTCTGAGCCTCAGCCTTACACTCTGCTATCTTGTGTTTGGTGCTACCACATCTGAAACAATAAGGAGGGTTAAAGTTTCCTCCCCCACTTTTCTCTTTCCCGGGGTTGTCCTTCTGTTTGTTTCTTCGGTCACTTCTTTGAACCTCGTATGGCTCGCTACGGTTTTGCCCATTATTTCTCTTGTCCCCTCGAGCCTTATAGTAATTCGAACTAGCCTTGGAGTCCTCTTCATAAATTCTGCTTTTGTTGACAAGCGCAGCAAAATTCCGAATCTCCTGATAACCGATAGCCTTCTTGATATCTGGGCGCAGACCGCCCTCAAACTTGACACACTTAGAACCTTCTGCTCCTGCTGCATTGATGTGAGGACAGAATCGAGACAATTCTTCAAACTTCCTTGCATATTCAGCTACAGTCATACTGCCCTGCTCCAGTTTCAGGAACTCAATCTCCTTCTTTGTCATTACATCAGCTGGGAAATATTTTGCCAGGAATTCAGTCCTAAAGTTGTTCCAAGTCATAAGAGTACCAGCAGCTATCATTCTCTGACGTGTATTGCCCCACCAAAAGTCAGCTTCGTCAGTCAATCGGTGAGTAGCCATCATCACCTTCTGCGCCTCAGTTGCCTCCATGACCCGGAAGATCCTTTCAATTTCTTGTAACCACTTGTAGGCATCATCAGGTTTGTGACCTCCATCAAATTTCGGAGGCTCTTGCTTCATGAACCGATCCAGTCTGCGTTCATCATTACCTCCTTGCTGATTCTGGTTTCCCTGAACAGCTTGAGCTACAGCAATCAATGCGTTTGCGATTGCCTGGTCATTTCGTCCTGCCATTTCTGAAGATTTTTTTTCCAGAGGTTAGAAACAACACGACTTGGTCCGACTAGACCGACTTGCTCTGATACCAACTTTGTAACACCCAATTATACTCCCTTTATTTTATTTGTAAAAACGTCGTCCCTTTTTTTTTTATTTATTTAAAAAACAATTGAGTGTTACACCCTCATACATCCGATTAAGAAAATTATTGCGGAAGTCGAATTAAATCATCAAGTGAGAACTCCAAAGTCTCATACATAGTGTTTATTTTATTTTTAAAAAAAAAATAAATAGCATCAATCCTTCAACGAAAATAATAATCCAAAAGGTGAAATATAAAATTCCCCCAACAACATCCTAACAGAGCGACTCTGACTGGAATGAAAACAACGACGACTTCATAACTCCATCGTTAATACACCTCAGCTAAACACGACCACTTACCTGAAAATCTACGGTGGCAAACCGTAGGGTCAAACCAGAAGGGGTGAGTAATTCGATCACGAGATATAAGGATTCGACATCCAATACGAAAATAAAACCCGTCTTGAACGAGTAGGCAACAACACACTACAAGAACACATTCAATAGATGAAACACAACATCATTATGAATAGGCAACAACACACCACAAGAACACATTCAATAGATGGAACACAATCATTATTTTAAATAAGACACAACTTCATTATTTAAAATAAGTCACAACTTCAATAAATAAAATGCGTGCAATGCGCTTAGACTCACTAAATGCATGTGGTACCAATAACAACACCTTTTTTTTTTTAACAACACCGATAAGCAACGTCATTTATACAACACCAATAAACAACGTCATTTATACAACACCAATAAGCAACGTCATTTATACAACACCAATAAGCAACGTCATTTATACAACACCAATAAGCAACGCCATTTTCAACCTCATTTTTACAACACCAAGAGGCAACATTCTTGGACACATGAATGAATGCATGAGACTCAACAACAACAACAACAACAACAACAACACCAACAACAATAACAACAACCACAACGTCATTTTACCAACATCATTAACAACGATTTAGTAACAACACCAATGAACAACGTTCAAAAGCAACTACAATAATATTAACAATACACCGACATACGGCTCAATTTCTATCTCTTTAAAGTATCCACTCAGCCACTTAACCTTTTTGGACAACCAGCTATTATCCAAAACAATCTCTGACACATTCGATTTTTATTATAATTAATTTAATTAGCGAAATCTGTGAAAAATATTCATTGAATTAAACCAGAGAGAGTGGGGTACACCATAGGCTTCCAAATAATGCATTTTACTTTACATAAAATTTTGGAATTTTTTTACGAAATTTGAATATTTTTAAACACCATTTTACTTCAAATAATTAACTAAAAATAGTTCCAAGTCTCAGAAAAATCTCTAACCGGTCCCAAAATTTCAAGAAAATTATTTAATATTTTTGTGTAAAAAAGTTAGAAAATTTTGAACCTCCCTAGACCACTCACGCGCCTGCACGCGCCGTGCCTGCGAGTGGGCATCGTTTGAGCGTTACTGTTCATCTTCTTCACCCAGCGGGTCTGCGTGTGGGTCGTTTCGACCCGGTTTCTGACCCGGATCGTTCTCCCTTGTTTCTCGACTAAACTCGACGTTCTTTATATCGTTTTGATCCCCATTCAATTTTAGAAAGATATCCGACATTATTTTTAAGGTTCGACAACTAAATCGAACGTTTTAATTAACAAAAGTTTCATACTAATTTTCCCATAAAACCATCATTCGTGGTTGTTCAAAAGCTTCAGTTTTGATCGTTTATGGCAAATTAGACGATTCAAAAACATTTTTAAAAATCATCTCTTATAATTGACATATTCAATCCAATGATATAGTTTCTTTTAAAACTCAAGAACATCAACAACTCAACACCTCATAATTTTATCAGTTTCAATCATACAGCAGAGCACGAATTTAAAGCATAATCATAACGCATAAATTTGATCTTAATAATATCAATCACCACAACATCATATCAAACCACAACAACAACAGTAAAATCAACAACAATAACAATAACAACACAATCAATAAAATAGTCCACACACTAGTGGAAATTCATAAAATAAATGAAAGAATTAACCCCCTTACTTGTTTCGCAGTGATTTCCCTAAGATTGATGTTTGAGACTTTCCTTCCTTCCCTTCCCTTCTTCTCCTATGTGCTCTCTCTATTCTCACACTATTTATTTATTTTTTTTGTTTGTTTTGTGCAGTATTCAGACATATCACTAAACTTCCTTTTAAAATTAATCATAAGGGACAATGACATTATTACAATTAAAATGGTAATAATGAGAATTAAAATTATGTTTATTCTCTTTATTCTTATCTCTACAATTTTTCTACTTACACCCCCCCATGCTCCAACATATCTTCTTACTATTTTCTACTTCTTTTTATTTTAACTTTTATTTATCAACCACTTAATTATTCACCACAAAATAATTAAATAAACACCGACAATCGACACCACAACAACTAAATAATTAAATAAAATAAATTCTAATTTTTGGGGCGTTACAGTATCTCATACAATTCTTGAATATCAATTGGGTGAATAACTCCTTATTCGAATTCATCTTATGAATTATTCCCAACCATTGCTTCTTAAACTCATATAATCACATTATATTTGTTAAGTTAAGTTTGACCCTTGCTTTAGAAGTTGGATATTACAATTATCCCATCGCACCTTACCAATATAGAATATGCACTTCGCGATGGGCAAACCTACATAGTTCGATACTAGTCTTGATGAGTTCTAAAACTTGGAAAGCGTAAACTTAATATCCACATATTTTATTATTAAAGAGAATGCACTCCGCGGTGGGCGAACCTACATTTTCTTTATTAATCTCTTATGTGTCTTTTGAGGGATATTTAATTGTTTGATCTCACCGGCTTGTTTAACATATTAAACGCTCTCACATGCATCAATATACATACAATAATATAAGATGATATGATTATGGCCTCCTAATGCAAGTGTTCTCTCAAGCCAATGAGAGAACCCTAAACTAGCCTAACGATGATCTACTTCTCCAAGCTTCATCTTCATGGCTGTCCTCCTTTGTTCCTCTAATAATTCTATTAAAACATTACATCAAAGAATACTCGTTTTACATACGAGGGAGTGAGATGAGAAGAGAAGTTACATCAAGAAATTTAGAGAGAGGCACGACACGCAGGCCGTATTTAAAATCCCAAATTAAAACAAAAGGAGTAAACTAAGGCCATAATCAATCATCACAAAAAACAATACAATAAACATTTATTATTATTATTATCAATTTAAGTCGTGTAGATTAATTAAAATTCAAATTTCAGCGAACGATCAATTTTGGGGCTGTCATCTGCGCCCAGCGCAGCCTGCCTGCGCCTAGCGCAGGCTTGCAGCTGAAAACCAATTTTTGATTCTGCCATCTGCGCCTAGCGCAGCACATCCTGCGCCTAGCGCAGGCCCGTGAAAAACCCTTATTTTTCGCGAATCCTAATGCAAAAATTTCGTGCCGTCAAAACCTTTCATGACTGAAATTCAATATGATTAATTAACATGTCATTGCTTCACCATACTAATGTCGGATTCCAAAGCAAATGAACATGAATCAATTCAATATCAAATAACTTTCATAATTATGTTTCAATGAACGGAATTATGAACGATGTAACAAATACACCGCTTTGCATCATGATCACTTATATCACATATAAGTTTTGATCATTCTTATTTGTATAAACTTATGACGATTAACAAATCGCTGCTTCACCATACAATTGTCGGATTCCGAAGCCGTTTCAATGTCAACCATCAATTTTTACACAAATAGATGCCAAATTTTAATTACTCGATTTTAATCTTCATTAGATGTTTTAATCAAATTAAAACTAAACTCATGAAATAAACAAACATCAAATCATGGATTCGTAAGTGGCTCTGATACCACTGAAGGAAAATAGTAATATTAAGAAAAGCAGCGGAATATAAAAATTTTCCTTTAATGATCCTTACGAATGAGCATGAGTCGTGTTTTAGAGTTTTTACCTCTTGTAGAAAATCCTCTTTCTTTTCTTTCACGAACGGTGGCTGATCAACACTTGAATCACAAACCGGATTGATCACGAGCGTTGATGACGAAGAACAACGCCTCTAGTAGTCCACACGAACAGAAACTTTCAAAAGAGTGCTAGCTCAAAGAGATGAAGGCCTTTTGTGAGTGGAGGCGAGAAATAAGGATTAGGGTTTTTCTCTTCTTAAGATTCTCTTATGTGTGTTTTCTCAATCACAAGGGTTCTATTTATAGAACCAATTGTCTTGTGCACCAAGACAATTACTTGTCATTGGGCTACAATCACACAAAAGCCCATTTAATTAAATAAGCTTATAAGGAGCGCACCCCCATGTGTCATGTACACATGAGTGCTTCCTTATCATAACAAATTATGAACCGCTTATTTAATTACCATGATACCCTTATCATATTTCCATATTTCTCTGAGGTGCACCGTACCTTACGGTGTTCCAATCTCACACTAGACTGTTCTTATGTGTGTGACCCTTGTAGGTTTCCATAACGTTGGCAATTATATTAAATCCTTTATTTAATATAGTAAACAATGAGCGGTATCTAGCAACACATCATTGCTACCCAAGTTATGAGAAATTAACATGTGATCATAACATAACCTTAGTGATAATATATGCGTGTATAATTACCCCTTTGCCCATTATGTCTATATTGAACACAAAGCATACTTGGTGTCATCTTTGTTCAGTTCAATATTGGGCCCATGACATTTATCCTGTTATGCAGGATTGGCAAATTCCGTCTAGGTCACTACTGTCCCTCAGCATGCTTTGTGAAGTACCCATCAACTGCCTTTATGGTTATCCTGTTACGGACAACGTTAGATCAGCAACAAAGTACTTGACTCTACATCTAGGGTACAGAGTGGTTTCAGGTCTAAGGGCGGTTTACACCATTATCACCATGAGAGTAACTTATGACACTTTGCATAACTTTGCATGTAGTACTCTCATAGCGGGTCAATCCGGTATAAATATTACTCCTAATATTTCTTATACCTATGTCAAGACTTGATAACTCCTTATCCCATGATCCATGAGATGCGATCATCAATCTATCTTCATAATAGTCTTTATGCTTTAAGGTTATCCCTTTTCACCTTAAAGCTCGACTATGGATATTTTAAGAATAACGTCCTTTTGTTTAATGTAATCTCATGATTAAGTCATACTTAATATTAAACGGACTTTCTATTCTAGGGACTTCATTATTTTGAACGTTACAAACATAATAAAGAAAACGCCTTTGATTATTAATAAAAGAAACAATATATTATTAATAATTAATCCGATACAAGTACTAAAGTCATTGGCCTCTAGGGCTTACACCAACACTTTCCGATTGTCCATCCGTTTGAGGGTGGTAAGCGGAACTCAACCTCAACTTGGTTCCTAAGGCTTCTTGTAAGCTTTCCCAAAATCTAGAAGTAAACCTCGGATCTCTATCCGACACGATGCTAGAAGGAATACAATGCAACTTAACAATTTGCTCCACATAAATCTCCGCTAACTTCGGTATCAAGGTTCCGGTCTTAAAAGCAATAAAGTGTGCGGATTTTGTCAACCTATCCACAATCACCCAAATAGAATCATTCCCTTTTGTAGTCCTTGGTAACCCACTTACAAAGTCCATCGCAATACTATCCCACTTCCACTCGGGTATAAACATAGGTTGCAACAATCCGGAAGGCCTTTGATGTTCCACCTTAGATTTTTGACAAGTCAAACAAGCATATACAAATTCCGCCACTTCCTTCGTCATACTAGGCCACCAAAACAACTTCTTTAGATCTTGGTACATCTTAGTAGCTCCGGGGTGAATACTTAACCCACTTCGATGTCCTTCTTCCAAAATCTTTCTCTTCAATTCCGGTATGTCGGGTATGCAAACTCTTTCGCGAAATCTTATAATACCATTCTCATCCAATTTGAAGTCGGTCTCTTTCCCTTGGTTAATCAAAGTCAATCGGTTCACCAAACTCAAATCTCCCTTTTGACCATCTTTCACTTCATCAAGAAAATCATTAGTAAGCTTTAACATTCCCAACTTGACACTATGAGGAGTTACTTCACAAACCAAACTAAGATCTCTAAATTGTTCAATTAAATCCAATTCCTTTGCCATGAGATTCGACATATGCATAGATTTCCTACTCAAAGCATCTGCTACAACATTCGCTTTTCTGGGATGATAGCTCAACTTGAAATCATAATCTTTTAAGAACTTTAACCATCTCCTTTGTCTCATGTTCAATTCCTTTTGGTCAAATAAGTACTTCAAGCTCTTGTGATCACTAAAAACCTCGAATCTAGAACCAAACAAATAATATCTCCAAACCTTCAAAACAAAAACAACGGCAGCTAACTCAAGATCGTGTGTTGGATAATTCTTCTCATGTACTTTTAGTTGTCTAGAAGCATAAGCAACCACTTTACCATTTTGCATAAGCACACCTCCTAATCCCATCAAAGAAGCATCACAATACACAACAAATGGTTCATCCGCTTTTGGTAAGGTCAAAACCGGTGCCGATGTCAACCTTTTCTTCAATTCTTGAAAACTCTTCTCACAAAGACTATCCCATACAAAAGCTTCACCCTTTCGAGTCAATTTAGTTAACGGTAAGGCTAGCTTTGAAAAACTTTCAATAAATCTCCGATAATAACCCGCTAAACCAAGAAAGCTCCTTATCTCAAAAACCGATCCCGGGGTTTCCCATTTCAACACCGCATCTACTTTAGAAGGATCCACCGCAATTCCTCTGTTAGATATAACATGACCAAGAAAACTCACCTCCTTCAACCAAAATTCACACTTTGACAACTTCGCATAAAGCTTCTTTTCCCTTAATGTTTCTAGTACAATCCTTAAGTGCTCGGCATGCTCTTCCTCCGATTTAGAGTAAATCAAAATATCATCGATGAACACCACCACAAACTTATCCAAGTATGGATGAAAAATCCGGTTCATATACTCCATGAAAACACCGGGTGCATTAGTCACACCGAAAGGCATCACCGCATACTCATAGTGACCATAACGAGTTCTAAAAGCCGTCTTCGGTATGTCTTCCGATTTAACACTAGTTTGGTGATGCCCCGACCTCAAATCAATCTTGCTAAACACACAAGCACCCACCAATTGGTCCATCAAATCGTCGATCCTCGGAAGTGGATATTTGTTCTTGATAGTCACTTTATTCAATTGCCGATAATCAATACACAACCTCATGCTCCCCTCTTTCTTCTTTACTAATAAAACTGGTGCTCCCCAAGGGGACACGCTAGGTCGGATAAACTTCTTCTCGAGTAACTCTTCAAGTTGCTTCTTTAATTCACTCAATTCCGATGCCGACATTCGGTATGGCGCCATAGAAATAGGACTTGTTCCAGGCACCAAATCAATAGTAAACTCCACTTCTCTCTCAGGAGGTACATCTGACACATCCTCCGGAAACACATCAGAAAATTCTTGCACCACCGGTAATTCCGTAATCTCCACTCCACCGTCTAGTTTCAAAGATGCAAACATTGCAAATAATTCTCCATGTTCCTTCAAAGATTATTTTATCTCCTTCCCACTCATCAATAATGAACTCTCTTCCGATTTAGGGAATACGACAGTTTTCTCGCAACAATTAATGTGAACACGATTAAATATCAACCAATTCATACCAAAGATTACATCCATATTACTAAGTGGAATACACACTAGGTCCATACCAAAAGATCTATCGAACACATCAACAGGACACTTAAGACACACAAATTGAGTGGTCACATAACCACTAGCAAGAGTTTCAATTTCCATACGACTAGGCATTTCAGACATAGGTATATTAAGACGTTTTGCACAATCAATAGATATGAAAGAGTGTGTTGCTCCGGTGTCAATAATCGCAATTAAAGGAGTGCCATAGATGAAACACGTACCTCTAATGAGATTGTCCACTTGATCCGCACCGTCTCCACTCAAAGCAAACACTTTTCCAGCAACCTTCTTTGGCTTCTTGCATTCCGGACTCTTGTGACCCAACTCTCCACAATTGTAGCAACTAATCGGTTCCTTACATTCATAAGCCATGTGCCCCGGCTTCTTGCACCTAAAGCACTTAGCCTTCTCTTTGTCATAGCCTTCATTAGTCTTCTTTCCACTACCTTCACCACCCTTCTTCTTCCACTTGTTGTCATAAGGCTTCCCACGATTCACCTCTTTTCCCTTCTTATCATTTGCATTCTTGTAGTAGCTTGACTTGGCCTTTGCATCTCTATCACAAATGCTACTCTTGTTCACCAAAGTGGCAAAGTTCCGAATTTCCGAGAAACCAATAAGCAACTTAATGTCGGGACGTAATCCGCTTTCAAACTTGACACACTTATCCATCTCCGCCTCAACCGTGTTATAATGAGGGCTATACCTACATAACTCTTCAAATTTTGCCGCATAATCCGCCACGGACATGTTTCCTTGCTTCAACTCCATAAACTCAACCACTTTCCTATTCCTTATGTCCGATGGAAAGTACTTGACCAAGAACTCTCTCTTGAAGCTCTCCCAAGTAATGACGGCATTGCCAAATCCCAACCTCTGGCTTGCATTTCTCCACCAATAGCTAGCGTCCTCATGGAGCATGTAAGTTCCCAAAGTCACCTTTTGTGTTTCCGAGCACCTCATTGCTCCGAAAATTCTTCCCATAGCTTCCAACCATTTGATAGCACCATCGGGATCATGTCCACCCTTGAAGACTTGTGGATTGTTCTTCAAAAATCGCTCCAATCTTGCTTCATCCTCATTGCCTCTAAGGTTCTCTTGAGCAACCCTCTCGACATTCCTATTCGTCGCCTCTTGAGCCATGGCATTAGCCATCATGGTCAAGGCATCCGCAATCGCCCTTTGAGACATCACCTGGATAACCAATCAAGTCCAATTAACATTAGAACTAAGTACTAACAGTGTCTCTTACACATGTTGTACACACGGGTAATTCTAAACCTAATTGATCCGACATGAATCGACCTTGCTCTGATACCAACTATTGTAACACCCTAACCCCATATATAAAATTACTTAACTTTAAATTAATGAATACATATAGAATCAAGGTATACAATTTAATACAAGGCATACATGCATATATCATATATATTAATGGATATCCAAATTAAAGTCATGCATCTAAAGACATAATCATCATACATCAACTTAAGTTCTAACAAGATAGATAAATAAGTATCGACCTATCCATGCAACCAACATGGATATAATAAGTAGCATAGTTCAAACAACCATAAGAACAAATCATGCTCAAAACATTCGAATAAGGAAAAACGTCTACCCGACTCGATGTTACAAATATCAGAGCATCTACTTATTACAAACCAACTAAAAATAAGGCTAACTAGGAGAAGCATAAATCTTGACTCCTCACCACTAGCAAGCAAAAGCGCAGACAACGTTAATCCGTCGATGCTAACTCCTCACCCTGCACACCTGAACCCCCAAAGGTTCAGCATTTACACAAAACAAAGAGTTAGTAAAGAATCCTGCAAAATAATGCAAGTATATCGAATACTATACATTTATAATAAATAAATGAGGAAATGCAATATTCATATCATATAAGCAATCGCATTCACTAGTTGTATATAGTTCAAGTATCAATTAACACTAATACAACACAACCTTATCAATTAACATAATCAATCCATATATCAATGACATGTAACAAATCAATGGATAACTAAGAATGTCATTTACCAAATTATCACACATAGATAATCAACTTCATCTCCTAATGCAACTAATGCAAGAAATTCATGAATGCTCCCTAGCATTCCTCTAATGTATGAAGGTACCTTGTCATTTCGTTAGAAAACTTATTCTAACTATATTTTAACCACCTCGTTAAAATATTCCGTATTTTAGTCACCTCACTAAAACACCTGCTCATCATGCATAAATGAATGCATGAATGTAATCATTAACCCATGAACATAATCAAATTCATTTCAAAAGAATATCATAATCATGCACTTCAACCTTAAGTACATTATCTCCATCAAATTTAGTCAAATCACACATATTAATGATATAATATAACCATAGGATCATAACCCTAACATAGCATAAGCATAGGTCTCATATTTTCAAGAAAAACATAAGTTTCAAGCCTGAGTAACTCGCCCGGCGAGCTCACAGCTCGCTGCAGCGAGTTAAGTCAGAGAGCACACAGGTGAACTCGCTGTCAGCTCGCCCTGCACGCGCTGCAGCGAGTTTGACAGCATCAGTTCACCCTGTTCTCGGGTTTTTGCTGCAACAGTTCAAATTCTTGAAATTTCAACATACCAATTCGCAAAGTTAACAACTTTATGCATATATAATCATGTTAAACATAGAGGTACAGTTCATTTCATCAATTAACAACATTTCACCAATTAAAGATATCATTTTTATCTATTTATCATAAAAACTCAAAACCTACAAACATTTAACAAATTCCCATAATTTGAACCCAAAGTTGTAGTTTTTCTTTCATCAAATCATTTGAGTAATCTATCTATAACATAAAAAATCATTCATTTTCAAGAATCAACTCAAACCCAAAGAAAAAGAGTGAGAGAGGTTTGGGTTGGAGAGAGTAAGACTTTCTCCCCCTCTCTTAATCACTCTTGAGAAACCAAACTACTCTCTTACCTTAAGAAATTATGGATTCTCTAGTCCTTCTATCTCTAGCTCTTCCTCTTGTTCTTTCTTCTTCTTCAAAGAAAAGGGTTTCTTGCTCTCTATTCTCTTTCTACCTCCTTTCTCTTCAAAATATGGTTTCTATCTTTCTATATCTCTTATCTTAACCTAATGATAATTAGATTACCATTTATACCCTTTCTATCTTATCATTCTCTATTGGGCCTAGCCCATTTATTCACAATAAGTCCAATTACTTAATATCCTAATAAGTGACATAAACCACTATTCTACCACTTCTCACAATTAACCAACTAATTCATCTAATCCTAAATAAAAGGTTATCAATAGAATTAATGATCTTAGGGGATTACTAAAATACCCTTCATCTAGCTAATGCATAACTATTGATAAAAACCAAGAAAACACATTTATTCAAGTAATTAAGTAAATAGACAAATAAACATATAAAAATCCTATTTAATTAAATACGGGTGTTACATACTACATATAAGAAATAGAAGGAATCACACATAAAATCTCACAAATTTGTCTATATGTTGGTTTACATATGTTATACATGTTAAAACTCTACGTCAAGAAAGAATTACAAAATTTAATAATAATATATATTGGTCTACATATGTTACAAATAATCAATTTATTCTTATATAATAATATAAAATAATAGTAATAGTTTAAATATTATTGAATTATAGAAAATTAGTTGCAATATGTTTGTGAGGTACTATATGTATATTCTTATTTAATGTTGTTACAAAACATTTGTCTATCAATTTTTTTATTTTGTAGAAAATATTGTCTATCTATTACTATATAGAAAAATGCTAGTAAGCACGACAAAAGTAGTCGTGCAAATCCAACGACATGACGTGGCCACTTATTAAACATCACCCTTCTCTCTCTTCGCGATATGAGTTATTTCCAAAGCCTTCAATTGTGTCCCTATTCTCATTTCTCAAACATCAACCTTCTCTTGCACACCACCACCCCTGTACTTTTGTTTCTGTAACCCCATTCATTGAGCTCCATAAGCAGACTTGGTGCTTCTATGTCAGTTCCTGATCAAACCCATTTCAAAGACCCTAACATAGTTCATTTGTTCCTCACCACCGCCATCATTCTCGCCGCCGGAGTATTCTAATTAGGTGCACCACGTTTTCTAATTTATTCATGAATTTTATTGCTCTGCAATTTCAATTTCTGTACCAAATGTCACTAAACAGTTGATAATGAAATTGTTGTTGCTGGCTGTAATATAAGAAACTCCAAAATTACTAATGATAAGTATCGTCGTTTTACACTGTGAAGGAAGCCAGCAGCGAGAGATGGCGACGGTGCTCTGAATAGCGGCGAGAGGACATGTTTCCATCGAGCAATACTCCAAAATTAGGTGCTAAATGGAACGACATGTTTCCATCGACGAATGGCACGACAAGCCAAACCCAATTTCCTTTGGTCTAACCAGACCCGTCAGATTCATTGTACGCTCCAGATTATGCCACATCTATTTTTCTTAATTTCTTTAATACAAATATAAAAAATCAGAAGATCCATCCTTGCCTAACCCATTCCACCGACCCACCGTCTCATTTTTACCGCCGATAGGTGTTCCTCTCGCCGCTATTCAGAGCACCGTCGCCATCTCTCGCCGCTGGCTTCCTTCACAGTGTAAAACGACGATACTTATCATCAGTAATTTTGGAGTTTCTTATATTACAGCCAGCAACAACAATTTCATTATCAACTGTTTAGTGACATTTGGTACAGAAATTGAAATTGCAGAGCAATAAAATTCATGAATAAATTAGAAAACGCGGTGCACCTAATTAGAATACTCCGGCGGCGAGAATGATGGCGGTGGTGAGGAACAAATGAACTATGTTAGGGTCTTTGAAATGGGTTTGATCAGGAACTGACATAGAAGCACCAAGTCTGCTTATGGAGCTCAATGAATGGGGTTACAGAAACAAAAGCACAGGGGTGGTGGTGTGCAAGAGAAGGTTGATGTTTGAGAAATGAGAATAGAGACACAATTGAAGGCTTTGGAAATAACTCATATCGCGAAGAGAGAGAAGCGTGATGTTTAATAAGTGGCCACATCATGTCGTTGGATTTGCACGACTACTTTTGTCGTGCTTACTAGCATTTTTCTTACTATATACTTGAATTTAGTTGATTTTCATCACTACACATTTAATTTCACTTACAAAAAAAAATCCTGAACAAAAGAAGATTACGAGAATATTTCATTTGGTTGCTATAAGATCTTTCCCACAACAAAAAATGCAATAGCCCTGTTAATTAATAAAAAAATATAGCTAATATTCTATATTTTTACAAACAAAAAAAAATATCGATTTAAATTGCCACAACCCAATTTAACTTCTTCGGTTACAAATTCCAATTAAAAATAAGAAAGTCTTGAAGACATTATTATGGTGCTCTAATTACTTGAGTCTTGAGTGAGAGAGATCTATATAATCCAATAGCTCTACTCATCACCACCACCACCACCATAAGAACATAATTTTTGAAATTTAATGTAAATTTATTGACATTATAAATACATTTAAGTGTTTCTGCCTCATTGAGACAAATGGATTAAGTATATGCCTAAAGTTTGTATTTACAAAAACCAAATATAATGGCAATTAATATGCATAATTTTTTTTATTTATATGGTTCATTTCATGCTTTTGTGGTGCTATGTGATGTGTAGGCTTACTCTTAATATGAAAGGTATTTGGCTCAATCATTAAGAAGTTTGTATAATAGGGTAAATATTGTAATGGCTAAACTGTAATTTTGGTCCCTTACGTTTATTTTAGGTTTGAATCAGGTCTCTTACGTTTTAGAAGTTTCAATTTGGTCCCTCACGTTATTAATGTTTGTATTAGCTAGTCTCATCCTTCAATTTTTCACTAACTTCGTTTGATCCTTACACGTGGCTGGCGGTTTGGACACGTGGACACTATTTTGGACACGTTCAGTGTCATGTGGGGTGTTGACTAAGTAAAAAATAATAATTAAAAATAATATATATTACTTATGATAATGGAATTGACCCCAAAAAAAATTAGGGTTTTCAACTTTAAAAAACTGAACATGTCCAAAATAACGTCCACATGTCCAAACCGTCAGCAGCGTGTAAAAATCAAACGGGGTTAGTGAAATATTGGACGGAAGAGACTAGGGCTGGAAATGAGTCGAGCTTAGTCGAACTCATCTGAGCTCGACTCGACTCGTTAGGAATTGACTCAGCTCGAAACTCGGCTCAATTGTGACACGGCTCTTTTTTCAGCTCGAGTTGCGCTCGTTTAAAGTTCACGAACTGTTTGGTTTGACTCGTTAGGTTCAACTCGTTAAGTTAAATCACATCATTTTAAAGTTAATTTTTTTGTCAAAATTTGATCTTTAATCTTTTAAACTATTTTTTAAAAAGAAAAAGCAATTAAATTAAAATAAATGATCCCAAGTGTATAATGAATAAACACATACAAAATTCAAATCGGCATAAACTGATACAAGTAACAAAGTTACAAAGCAAAAATCAACAAAATTCCACAATTATTCTCAAAATATTCTTCCATTTCAAAACTCCAATAGTTCTCTCATTCAAGATAAAATTGCATCGGTTAAAAATATTTGGAAAGTTTTATATATATATATATATATATATATATATATATATATATATATATATATATATATATATATATATATATAACCGAGCTGGTTCATGAGTCAAACGAGTCGAACTATATATAGTTTATGTTCAGTTCATTTATTTAACGAACTGAATTTTTAACTCAAGTTCAGCTCATTTGGTTCATGAACCAAGTTCACGAGTCAAATATCGAATCGAGCTTCGAACTATTCACGAGTTCACTCGGGTCATTGCCAGCCCTAGAAGAGACTAACTAATGCAAATGTTAATAACGTGAGGGACCTAAAATAAACGTAAGGGACCAAAAGTGTAGTTTAGCCTATTGTAATTTATTTGTATTTGTAAATTGTAATTATTTAATTCTCCTCATTAACTTACTGTAACTTTTTCTATATTTTCAGGTTACTATCATCAATATTTCTTTATAAGCAAAATTTGGATTATTTCAAAACTTCCATTGTACCCATCTGACATGAGTTAGAGAATAGAGAATTGTGTCTATCTATAAAATGAAGCTCCAATTATATGTGGCGACTTTAAAGCTTATATGTCCGCTCTAAAACAACATACTGCATTCTTTTTACAAACTCTTTAGTTTCCTATAAGTTACAAACTCAATCAACTCAATTGACTTTATATTATAAAAATCCATTTTTATCAGTTAGTTTTTTAATTATTGTTATTCTTTTTATTCATAAAAAAAAAAACTTTTTTCTATTATAGATCACTATATAGACCATTTTATTAGATTATTAATGTTTGCTTTTAATAAAATATATTAGTTAAATTTTTATTGATTACTATTTATTCAACAATTTAGCATATTAAAAAGAAGATAAACCAAGTAACTGGCTAAAAAAATGTTCTGACCGATAAAAGTTAAGATATATTTATGTACCAAGTGAATGTTTGAGATGTATCCCATAAGAATAAATTTGATATCAAAACGAGGAGTAAAGTTAATAGTTACGTCATGCAGTGCATAATTTTACAAGAAGTATCAAATGATGATTTATTTAAAGAAACCAATTATAGAGATTTATTTAAAGTTAATAGTTACGTCATACAGTGCGTAATTTTACAAGAAACCAATTATTGAGATTTATTTAAAGTTCACTCAATCTTTTTTATATCCAACAACCAAGGTTTTTTGTTTCATTCTCTCATTTCTTTTTTAAGACCTTTGAAACTCGTTATTAAAAGTTCTTAAACATAACTAAAAAAGTACAAGTTCGTACATATTATTAAATAATTGAAAAACAAAATAAAATATAAAACAGGGGATATAAATTTCACAAAGGAAAAAACCCAAAAAAAAAAATTAAGCAAATTAAAAAAACATAAAAGTTTGAAAGAAAACTATAAAAGAAGTCGATATATCAGTTCAAGAATTGCATTTTAGTTAAATATAAGAGACCTTAAGTTACATTGAGGAGAATAAGTTGCTATATTATTTGATATACAATTTCAAGGAATGTGACTAAAAGATGAAAAAGATAAAACTACCATATATGAATCACATACCAATTAACCGGAGCTTACTAGGAATAAAAAAGTCAACAGATATTTATGTGTTTAATTGATGTATTTGATTTTATATATTTTAACCCATTCCATCATTTAAACAACTATAACGCTCCAACTAAAATATCTAGAATATTTAGTCAAGACATACATAAATGGATCTGAGTACAATAATTTTACTGAATAAATAGAGAATTTACACTTGTCACGAAAACAATGTGATAAACTGATAGAAAATACAGCGGAATGATACAAAAGTTTCTAAGTAAACAAGATAAAATAACAACAAGGAGAAGAATGAAATCTTCTAGTCCGACAATCCAAGCTCAGCTCCAACTGTCAGGCTCCCATCAGATCCTTGCTCCGGATAACCTGTCTACCTAAAAAAAAATTGATTGGAGTGGGGTGAGACTACTAAGCCTCAGTGAGTCCTACTACCCTCCTATAGGTGACTACGCCGGGGGAACCTAGATAGTGTAATAATCTAAGTTCAACTGTTTTACATATACATGTATTATTTAATAACAAATAAAAAGGTGTAACATACATTTATTATCTTGTCGATTACTCTTCAAAGACACGTCGAGGCAAGCCAGTCTCGGGTGCCTGACTCTGCGTACTACCGAAACAGAGGCTCGGATTCCGACGTTGGCTCACATAATAAGACCATGTACAATGCAAGAGTTGAAAGGGTGTTGAAAATCAGTTCAACATAGCAATGCACTGCAATGGGAGTGTTGAAGGTGAGTTGGAGGAGTGAGGAGTTGAAAACTTTCAACTGTGTTGAAGCCTGACCGCAGGGGACGCGTGGCACGCTCAGATTCGTTCGTTCGCGCGCGTGAAAGCCACTCCCAGACAGGGCGCGCGATGGGCAAGGGAGACGGAGAGAGAAGATGATGGCTGGACAGGTGGCTTGTTCTGATTGGCTGGGCGGATTTTTATCTCATTTTTATCTTTAAACTCAATTATTTCATTGCAAATTAATTTTTTATTTTTTTATTTTTACACCAAAATTCATGATTTTTTTTTCTCTATAAATAGAGACTTGGTTCATTTGATTTGGACACAGAAAAAAAAACCACATTTTTCACTCTCTTAATCTTATTATTATACTTCTATTAGTGTTTATTTTTAAGTTTTAGTCTCTGTTTAGTGAAATGGATCCCAATAATAATTTCAACACCCAAAATTCTTCTAATAATCCAATGAATTATCAAAATCCCAACAATTTCCAAAATCCCAACAATTATCAAAATCCAAATTATTATCAAAATCCGAACTATTATCAAAATCCCAACTATTATCAAAATCCAAATCAATTTTCCAACCAACATCCTCCAAACTTTCATCCATATTATGGATCTATGACGGGAAATCCATCTCAAGCACCGCCGTTTAATGGTTATATGCCGATGGTTAATGAAAATTTTCGGAGTGGTGGTGCACCTGAATTTCCCGGGTTTTCAACTCAAATGACCATTGGTGGAATGACAGCTGCTAATGAAGACACTCCAAATTCAGAGGAATCAACTCCTAAGAGCCGAAAAAACCCGCTACCAGCATGGAACACTGAACAAAATTTGGTGTTAATTAGTGGGTGGATTAAATTTGGAACAAACAGTATTGTTGGTAAAAACCAGAAAGGTGAAACATATTGGGGTAAAATTGCTGAGTATTGTAATGAGCATTGCTCATTCGATCCTCCGCGTAATGTTTGTATCGTATTAATTACGTTATTTGTGTGATGTATTGCATTTTAAATTAATAATATAATAAAAAAATTATTTAAAATTTTTTTTGTTAAGTGTTTATTATTTTAATTTATTTTTAATCGATAATTATAATTTTATTTAATCATAAAAAAGAAAAATAAAAATTTAAATAAGAATATGAAATAAAAAGTGGTGGGGTAGAGAATGTGGTGGGGTAGGGTGTTGAATGGAAAAACTATTGGAGAGGTAAAAGTTGAATGAAGTGTTGAATGATTAGGTGGAAGAGAGAGAAGATGATGTGGAGTGTAAAAAGTGGGTGTTGAGGGTGTTGAGAGTTGATGACCATTGTACATGGTCTAAGTAATAGAAGTCAGAGGAGTTCTATTAACATGGTATAATACCATTTAATTCAATAAGTTTAAACAGTTCTAACCAATATATCCCGCCCAGGGTATCCTAAGCATGTTACTGATAAATTTTGTAAGACCCGTAATTCCACTGTACCTTTTGGTGAATAAAATAAGTAATGGCTACGAGTTTTAGGGTTTTTGGTGAAGCTGTTTTTGTGAGTATCGTCGCATAAATGAGATTTTTGCTGAAACGGAGCCTGTTTTGTGCTCGTGCGCTGGAAAGGCACAGACTTTTGGGTTGTAGTCTTCTTTTAAGTATGAGGAGATTTCTGTGAAGTCAGAATGACGAGTTTTGGATTATTCTTGTTTTTGGAAAAACGAGTAGGATTTTACCCGCTGATGGAAAATCTTACTGCGTCTGTTTTAAGTGAGGT
This sequence comes from Trifolium repens, assembly GCA_030408175.1. Lineage (NCBI taxonomy): Eukaryota > Viridiplantae > Streptophyta > Magnoliopsida > Fabales > Fabaceae > Trifolium > Trifolium repens. The sequence continues at coordinate 16,814,515 of CP125847.1, forward strand.
TTCGGGTGGAAGTTTTATATATCTGCGCGAGTTAGGATATGTCCTGAGATTAATTTTCTAAGGTGAGGAAGAAAATTACAGTCGAGGAAAAAGATTTAGCGATAATATTTGGAAACGGTTTACGACGGACGTTTATTTGGTAGAATTTATATTCTTGTGATTTCCGTCCGTTAGCGAAGCGCGACTCGTCTGTGAGGCGTAAGTTTCTCATGAGAAAGAAAATATCTTGTGAGGATAGACTTGGATTTGATCCAATGGCTAGGATTTAGTCTTGCAACTTTTTACTATTTGATCCAAAGGCTAATATGAAACAAGACCATTATTTAGTAGACTTTTGGTCACATTTGGACTTAGAAAATAAATCACAAACTCACTCCTTTCTCTCTTTTTGGCCGTGGCATTTTCTAAGTGTAAGGGTGAGGAACAAAATTCAATCCTTCACCATTTCAATCCATTTTAAGTTTGTGGGATCAAAGGAAAGTTGCAAGGAATCATCTCCTAAGGTAACTAGAACCTCTTCCCTTCTCTTTGCTAGCCAAACTCTTGGAGTTTGGTGGTTTATTAGTTGATGTTCATGAGATGGAATATTTTAGGAATTGGTTTTGAATGGTTTTTGTTCCATGAAAGTTGTTCATGAGGACTTCACTAGTATGTTTAAGCTTAGTTGTGAGGATTTCCATGGAGTGATGAGATTTTCATGAGATTTCTTGTTAGGGTTTTGATGAGAAAATTTCTATGTGTCATGAACATGAATTTTTGTTTAGAGTTTGTGTTCATGATGTTGTTTTAAGGCTTTTTATGGAAATGGATGTGTGATAAATGATTTTGTTTTGAGAAACAAGAAAAATTATTTTGTGTGTTCTTGAGAAATCTTTTGGTTTGTGGATTGTGTCATGAAAATGTTATTATTGGATTCAAAATGATTTAGTGTGTATACTTGATCATTGAGGAAAACTAGTGATAGTTTAAGTGTTTTAAACTATGTTTGATTTTGAAAAACAATGGTTTTGGAATAATTCCAATTCTGGCCGTATTCCACAGGGGTATTATGGTCATTTTAAAATTGTTTTCGTGTCCTAGAAACCTAACCATTCAATCCGTCTTTTCGATACGAAGATTTCGGCGTATGGCACGTCTCGATCGGATTAGAATTGAATGAGTTATGGCGATTTTAGTTTGGAAGAAAAACTTGTAACTTGTGGCGCAAGTAAACTTTTATTTTTGTGAAAATTTTCAAAGAGTTTTTGGGTTGTTTTCAAATGGTTTTAGTATGTGAAAATTGATTTCCTTGGAGTTAGGAATCAAAGTGTTTCTTAGTTTGTTTTGAAACGAAAATATTTTCGCGTGGCGAGAAATAGTGCAATTAACGTTGGGAATTTTTAATCACTATGGGGAGGACTCGAAATCACTATCCGAGAGTGTTAGAAAGTACCTTAAGCCTCTCTAGAACTTAGAGAATGAGTTTTGTTTCAATATGATACGTTGGGAGTATTTTATTGATTGTACGCTGCTTAATTTTAGGAAGCGCGAGTTGTAGAATTATGCGAGAAAAGTTAACGGAAGCTTGCTGAGGTAAGGGCTCCACTTTATTTCTGTCTTTAAATGGTTACGACATGTTTGGATTTACTGTGTGTTTGGCATGTATGTGTTATGTATTCTCGTGATGAGAAAGTGTTTATAATACGTGCGTTGTTTTACATATGATTGGAGATGTATGTATGAACATGTGGGTGAATACATATGATTGGAAATGTATGTATGTTTGTTGTGGTTTGTTACATATGATTGGATATGTATGTATGTTGTTATGTTTGGTTTACATATGCTAGAGAGGTATGTATTCATTGCATTAGTATACATGGGGAATCGTATGCTCATGCATTGTTAGTGCGTAGTGGCGGGAGTGGACTACGAGGTGTGGTTGCGGGAGTGGACCCACCTGATTCTTATAGGGTTGTGTTGAGTTCAATACATGGTTGCGGGAGTGGACCATGGGGTGTGATTGCGGGAGTGGATCCACCTTAATCCTTTGTGATTTTGTTGAGTCGATACATGGTTGCGGGAGTGGACCATGGGGTGTGATTGCGGGAGTGGATCCACCTTAACCTTGTGATTTCGTTGGTGTTTTAGTAGGGGTTGGACCTACAGTTCTGGAACTCATGCATTGTGGTAGCTAGGGTTAGTACCACGCATTGTAGAGGTTGCATTATAGGCTATGTGTGCATTGCTTATATGAACCCGTTGGTGGGATTTGCTTTGGTGGTTAAAAGCTTTCTCTTGTGTTTGTGGAATTATTGTTATGTGTACAATCTTTCGCACCGGTTATATATATACATACTTTTATTTTGTGGTGACCCTTTCTTTCATTTGCGGGCTCATCCCACCCAGATGATGGGTTATGTCGTGGTGACGACGGTGGCTGTTCTAGGCCATAGTGAGCACGTGGTGAAGCTTAGTATAGTTAGACTATGCGCCGGTGTGTTTTGTGCACCGTGCTTTTTGGTTAGCATAAGGTTTTCTAACTTGTTTTGTTGTAAGTATTTGAATACTTAGACTTGGATTGTAATTATTCAGGAATACACTTTGCTTGTCGAAGCACCTTATGGTAATGAGTTCTTTTGTATATTTGAATGCCGGCTCATTGAAAAATATTCTATGCGCACTCTGAGTGTTAGTTGAAAAGAAAAAAAAATATATATATATTGACTTTTCTGGCCCTGGAAAAACGGGCTGTTACAAATTTAAATATACATGTTATTCTCTGACTATATAATCTATTTTACACTATTAAACATGTTCATGAAATCCCAGTTGCATTCGGACATAAAACGAGTGTTTGTTATTTTTAAAAGGTAAAATATGCAGGTCCTAATTTCCTGTTTGTGATACCTTAATCTGCGGCTCCCGTTTGTGATGCCTTAATCCACGGACTTCCCGTTTGTGATGCTTTAATCCGGGGGCTTCCCGTTTGTGATGCTTTAAGCCGCGGGCTTCCCGTTTGTGATGCGGGCTCCGTTTATGATACTTTATCCGCGAGTATTTTTACATAATTTGATACGGATTCATTGTTTCGGCCGCTGCTCTACTACTTCTTTGGTTGCTGCTCTTCGTTGAATATGCTATCAAAAGATTTAATTTATTTTTAGGGTTAATTTTGTAACAAGCTTAAAGCTTAGTAAGCTTTAGCTTGAGGGGAAGGGGAGTGTTAGAATAGAAAAATATCTTTTAAGATATGCATTAGTTTTATATTTTAATTTGTTGAGAAAATATCTCTACGATTAGGTTTATTTATTCTAAGCCATATCGTTAAGGGATTTAGTTTAGATTTAAATATATTCTCTTGGCTATAAATACCAAGTACTATCATACTATTTCGTATGTCAATATTCTATGTAAATATTCTATTGAGTTCATTATCAATAATATTTTATTGTTTTCTTCTATTTTTCCCCTAGATTTCACAAATTCAACAATATATATATATATATATGGATCAAATGACACCAACTAGTTTGACATAAAATGTTACACCTCTCAATAACGTTTTAACCGATATAAATTTTATAAAATTTACCGTTGAATTGAAAGTTTATATCATACAGATCATTTACGTAAAACTTCAGACAAATCCAAAATCATTTGATATGTTATTGAGATACATCAAAATTAACGATTTGCGTCTTTTTTTAAATATCGTCAATCTTTTTTTAAATTATACTCCCTCCGTTCCAAATTGAGTGCCACAGTTGATTGTTATGCTCTATTCACACATATTGTTTTGGCCATATTTTTCAACTAATAAACAAAATTAAATATTAATTTATAAGATGTTGTTGGATTCGTCTCGATGAGTACTTTTAAAATATCAAATTTAAATAATTTTTACTGTTATACAATTAAAAATATTAATGGTCAAAATTATAAATCGACATACTGTACATGAAAAGATCAATCGTGGGAAAAGAGGAGACCATTGAAATAATAGTGACAAAAAATTTATTTTATGTCAATGTTTGTCAACATCTTTTATTCCATATACTCAGATCGTACGTACGTTTACCGCGCTAGACTTTATTAGGGATGGCAAAAATGTCCATATCCGCGGATAAAATCCGCAATGGATATGGATCGGATAGCTTAATGGATATCCACGGATAAAATAAATGGATATTTTAATTATCCGCAGTTAATGGATACGAATGCGGGTTTAATACTATTTGCGCCCGCGGATATCCATACCCGCTAAATAATTAGTAAAATTACTTAAATATATCTACTTACATACAAATTCTAGTATTTTTATATAATAAAAAAAAATTTATTTTTATATTTTATCTTTCTATTTTAATTTTTGAGAAAAAAACTTTTCAACTTGTTACAATTGACAAAAAAAGAGTGCAAAATTTATTAATATTATGTGTTAATGTTTTGTCTTTAAGAAAAACTAATTTTTCTTTCAATAATTAGTTCTTTTTTTTAATAAAAATATGTCTTCCATGAATATCTGTTAATATCCGCGGATACTTCAAAATTCGTGGATTACCCGCTTAACGGATATCCGCACGGATATGGAGTGGACATGGATATCATATTTGTCTGACGGAGCGGACACGGATATCACACTATCCGCGTCCATGGATATCCATTGACATCCTTAGACTTTATTCTCTCTCACACTCACTCACCATTCACCAATAGGAAAATGATATGGGAAATGCTTTTTGGTAAGAAAATTTAAGGAGAAGAAATGCAAGAATAAATCCTCACCCTTGATTACATCTATAACCACCCATGTTTTCCACTAAAAAAGAAGATTAAATGACATCATCCTTTAAGATTTTGCCATGTGTTAATTCTTGCATTTCTTGTATAAAAATTTGATGCTAAATAGCAATGCTCAAATGATATATGGTGCGACACAATTTTTATGGCACTTTATTTATTTTCCTCCGTTAAAACTTATACATTAAATAAAAAGCCCAAAAACATAGTACGCTACTGCTTCCTTCTTTCACAGCAAACTCTTTCAAGTTTCAATGGCTTCTACTGGTGCTAAGAGGTTGGTTGCCGAAAAAGTTGATTTTGCCTAAAAAAAGTTTCAAATATTAATTTTGCTAAAAGCTCATTATTGTTGTATTTTACACATACAAATTAAGTAACTTTTTTCATCAAGTACTTTTGAAAAAAATTGTTTGGCCTGACTTCTCCTTTTATCGAATAAAAATTCAAAAATAAGTCGGGCCAAATAGACCATAATATTTCTCCTTCCGAATTTGACTTCGACAAAATTAAAAAGTTGGTTTCTTCAAAAGTACTATTTGCCCATCAAAATTAGGTCAATCTCATCCTGAGCCAAATATCACTCTATTAAGGTTTCGTTTGACCCAGCTTTTTTTAGTTTTTTATTCTCTTAAAAATGAGAACTTAGGCCAAACACAATTTTAATAAAGATATTAGCCATAAAAAGCAGCTTTTCTTTTCTTTAGTGTGAAAAATTGAATCAAAAAAGCTTCTAAGAGAAGAGATTGAAATCTACTTTTGGAAAAAAATTTGGAGTTTTTTTGTTATTATTTTTGGTAAATTTATTTTAATCTAATTTGTTATCATTTTTTCTTAAGTTTCGTATTAATCTTTAGTTTGTTATTATCTTTTAAAAAAAATATACATATTTTACCAAATAACTTTGAAGTTAAAACAACAATTACCAAACAACTTTATTTTTTTTATAAAAAACTATTATTTTCACTTTTAGCTTCTATATAGCTTCTAAGACCTAAAAAAGCCAAACCACACGACCATAGAATTGAAATTATTACAAGAGAAATTTTTTGCGTCAACAAATAACAAAACAATGACATGTATTGTTGTAGATCAATGGCGGCAAGACGCAAGAGGTAGAGGAAAGAAGGTTTTTTTACTAATATTTTATTTAATTTCATATTTTTTTGGAGTATTTGAGAAACGTCTGCACGTTATTACCTTTTGCACCCTTCGTCGGTTTTCGTTGTTATATGGTTCGCACCATATAGCATGACTCTTCACCAATATTCTCCATCGGGATTGGTTATTATCCATAAAGACAATTTTTATGGACCGTCCATAAACCAATCAAAAGACAACAACTTTATTCATGTGCCCCCCATTTTACCCGCGCGCCCCCCATATTACTCACTCACCCCCTTAAGTGAGGAAAATTTCTCATGCACCCCCCAAATTTCTCACGCACCCCCCAAATTTCTCGCGCACCCCCCAAATTTTTCACGCACCCCCTAAATTTCTTGTGTACCCCCAAATTTCTCGCGCACCTCCCCAATTTCTAATGCACCCCCCAAATTTTTCATGCACCCCCAAATTTTTTTTTGTCCCCACACATTTCTAGCCTAAACCATTTTGTTGTGGGAATGGTTTCACATATATACACTCCAAAATCATTAAGTACATAAGATGGTTTTGAAGTACAACCTATAATTAGAATCATTATTTTTTATTTTTTTTGGGTACAATTATAATCATTATTTAAAATCATTTAACAATAATTTTGGTTTCTTATATAAGACAATCTAAATCATTTAATCACAATTATTGTTTTTATTCTAATTATAGGGTTGTACTCCAAAACCATTTTATGCACCTATTGGTTTTTTATTACAACCATCTGAAACCATTCTCACAGCAAAATGGTTTAATGGTTTTTTATTATAATCATTATTTTTTAGTTTTTTTGGTACAATTATAATCATTACAGTATTTAAAACCATTTAACAATAATTTTGGTTTCTCATATAAGACAATCGAAACCATTTCTATTTTAATTATAGGGTTATAATCTAAAACAATCTTATGCACTTAATGGTTTTTGAGTGCATATCTCTGAAACCATTTCCACAGCAAAATGGTTTAAGATAGAAATGTGGAGGGGATCAAAAAAAAATTGGGGGGACAAAAGTCATATGGAGGTGCATGAGAAATTTGGGGGGTGCACAAGTAATTTGTGGGGTGCATGAGAAATTTGGGGGGTGCACGAGAAATATGGGGCGCTAGTCAGTTGAGGGGCGCGCGAGAAAGTTGGGGAGTGTGTGAGTAATATGGGGGGCGCGCGAGTAAAATGGGAGGCGTATGAGTAAAGTTGTTGTCTATTGATTGGTTTATGGACGGTCCATAAAGATTGTCTTTATGGACAATAACTTTGCCCTTGTCCATCTCCACACATTTTCTATTTCATTCGTTTATTCTCATCTATGTTAAAACTTTTATTGCAGCTTGGAATTTGAAAAGTATCTCTCTCTGCATACTACTCACTCATACTCACAGCCATTTTCCATTTCTCTCTTCTCAGTTCTTACATTTTCATTTCAGCTCTACTTTCATCTAAGTTGTTGCTGTTTGGTTTATTGAACCATTTTTACCCCTCTATTTCTTTCTTCTTTTTTTTTTTTTTTGAATATGGCAAAATTTTATTAATTTGGCAAAAAGCACAAGAAGTACAACATTTACCAAACAGAACTTGGAAAAAGTTCAGGAAGAAAACAGAAGCCAATAAAAAAGGAAAGGAAAAAACTGCTGCAGACTAAAACTACAGGGGAGTGGGAACGCATAATACAGATCTTTGGTTCCTGCATCCACTCATACAAAAGACATGGAGGTTTGTTTGATTTTCCAATCCACCATTTCCAGGCCATGAGTTTAATCTCGTCCACCACGGCCATTAGCTCCGCTGTTCCATTATCAAAGATAATCCTATTTCTTTGACGCCATAGAGCCCAAATCGTAGAAACCCAAATCAACACCATACCTTGCTCCGCAAAATAATTCAGCAAAGAAACACACGAGTGGGGTAAGCAGAAATTCAAATTCAACCACTGACAGATCCTATTCCACACTTGCATCGCAAAAGGGCAATAAATCATAAGATGAATCGAGTTTTCATCCTCAGCACCACATAACAAACAGATCCGATCCGGCTGTTGTAGAAGGATTTTTCGCCGGAAAAGATTAGCTTTAGTCGGAATTCTGTCTTTTAATAATAACCACGCAAACCCCTCTATTTCAAATGAATCCTACTACTATTGTCAAAAAGAAAGAAAGAAAAGGTTAACTCTCTCGTGAAGCTTTCAGGTAAGCTATCATCTTCATATTCCTCTCTGATTCCTTTTGTTACCAATTTCTTATTATTTCACATTTGGGTTTTCTCCTCTTTGAACTATATTGAATAAATTAGGGTAGGGTTCTTTGCTATGCAAAAATGTCTGTTTCTTTATTCTGCTGGTGTGGTTAAGTAAAACCCAAATAGCATGAAGCCACTACATTACATTGTTAGGTTGTTCTGCTTGTGTGCTATATCATCTATGGTATTTTCTTCTTTGTTCAAGCATGAAGCGCTACATTACATTGTTAGGTTGTTAATTTTTTTGCCAAAATTTGAGTTATATTAAGAAGCCAATTTGACTTATATGAAGCACTACTTAACTACTAATGCAAAAAGTTAGTCCTTCTAGCCTTTTTCTTTTAATAGGATTCGGTTGCCACATTATTCCTTATCACATGATTCTTTTTGGTTTTTTGGTTATACATTCATATCTCATGATTCAAGTTCAAGTGTTATTTTTATTCCTAGAGTAATTATATTTATTCAGGCCATCATTAATTTCTTTGGTTTTAGCTTAATGCTTTCAAAACCAATTAAATGATTTGGCTGAAGCTGTAATTTTATTATTTTAATTCATAGTGGTTTAAATCAACACAATTCCTTTATTAAGAAAAAGAACAATGCATATCCAAAGATTTGGATCCTCGGTAGCGCTATTCTCTACCAAAATCCTTGCCGCAGCACTTAAGCCATTCGATCAGTTGGATTAATCCCACTGTATAAATTGTATAAGCTAAGATTTTATCATATACTTAGTTTATTTGCCGTACTATACGTAATATCCCAAAATTTAGTAAATGAAAAATACTTATTTATTTATTAGTATAACCTTATATTGGGTGAGAAATTTAATGAATCATAGATTAGTAAACTCATAAAATTAGTAAGGGCAAATTAGAAATTTTTAAAAGTGTTAATATATTACCAATTAAGTAACCTAAATTGAGTTGTAATGCACTAATGGCATAGTGGCAATTAGTTAGAAGCTTAAGAAGGAGATGTATTTAGTGAGATAAATGTATAAAAAAATAATAATAAAAGAAAAGAATCGAAGCTTCCAAATGCTTCCCCTTTGTTTTCTTTCTAGATCTCTCGGCACTAAACATGTACCCAAGCCATCCATTGTTGCTTTCTTTCACTCCCCATTGAAATGAGATTGGCATGTGAAGGATTATTGATAAAAGATAAGATTTCTTTTGCATCTAATTAGAGCTATTAACTTGAGTTAGTAAGGAAGAGAAGGTGAAAGCTTAAGTGCTAGGGATTTGTCTTTTCTTCTTCATCCTATAGAGAATCACTTTCAAAAATACAAAGGTGAGTTCTTGATTCATGGTTAGTGTAATAGAACCTAAATATTAGTGTTATGTGAATGAATTGCATGTAAAGGATTTAGGGGTTTTTAAATACCAATTTCATTTCATAATCATCAAGATCGGGATTATTCTCTTGTTAGTATATATTGGATGTTCTGTCATCATAAGAAATGAAAGATGATTAATTGATTACTTATGTATTTGAGGATGAATATTGATCATTATTAATAATCAAATTGATGAAGTAGTTAGTAGTATGGTCAGATTAATCACATCCTTATTCAACTTTAGTTTCATTATTTTATTTACTTTTAAATAGTAAAGATGTGATTTTAGTGATTCAAGATAGGGAAAAATTTGTAGGTTTATACAAATTAGTTGTGGTACTATCGATGAATTTATTTGCGGTAACAATAATATGAAAGTTTTGATAATATAAATTGATTTTAGCAATTTGGCATTGGCATGTCCGTTCGTCAAAACGAAAAGATAATGCGGTCTATGTGCACATAATGAGTGAAGTAATTTTATATAGTTTGTTGATAGTTAACCGACACCTAGAAAACTACGTGGCTCTGATTCCCTAAACATTTGGGGATACGTAGGACCAGGGATTCTCTCTGTCGAGCTATAATTTCAGTCTCTATTTAAATTACTTACGAGCTATTTAGCATAAGATTTGATATGAAGTTTGATTTATATACTTTGGCATACGTTTGATGTGCTGGAACATGGTTTTGAGAGATATATTTTAAGAACCGCAGTTATAACAACGACGACCTAGGTGCACCTAGTAATATAATTTCGGTCAGGGAGAATTATCTGTTAGATGGAGCCACCCCTATGGAAAGGCCACCATTAGGAGGAGAGGGCTATCAACGAGATGTAGACTCCCTGCTCGATGGATTTGACATTTTTTCGAGTCGAGAGAAAAGAGCTATCCGTTAGATGGAGCTACCACTAAGAGAGAGGCCACTCTTAGGAGGAAAGAGCTATCAACGAGATGGGGCTAGCTCTCGGTTTTAGCATTGTAATGATTGATATAATTTGATGACGTGTTTTCTGAATCGATGAGAAAAGGGCTATTCGTTAGATGGAGCCGCCACTAAGTGAGAGGCCACTCTTAGGAGGAAAAGGCTATCAACGAGATGGAGCCATCTCTCGATTATCTCGCAACGATTTTATTAATTTTATTTTACTGGATTTTTATATTTTCCTTAAAGCCGATTCTTTTGAAATTCTGACTAATTATACATGTTTATAAACATGATTTATCTTGATTTTTGGAAACATTGCAAATACAGAGGACGCTGTCGAAATTTCGATAAATGTTATTTTGAAGTAAAGGGTCATTTGGAAATTTTATAGTTATTGATCGTTAAGTTTGGTCATTAGGCTTCCCGAACTAGGATTAGTTCGTGCGCCGGTCACGATGTGAGTTTGGGTCGTGACACTATACTTATTACAGCCATGTCATACACATGTGAACCATAGTTTTCAAATTCTACTATATCTCTATGTCTGTAACTCTTTATCATATCATACTCCGTCGTTTTCCTTCGTTCTCGCGGTTCCAAGGTAACTTCATCTCTCAAAGTCACGCTACCAGCTCTCACTCCGCCGTTAAATGAAATAAACTGGAACAGTAAGATAATGAATAAAATTGATTTGGAAGAAAGAAATAAACTGATTTATGAATGCATTTACTAGTAGCTGAATAGCTTTTTACTTAGAAATTTGATCCCCGTGCATTTTGCACTGTTTAGGTTTAGTTTGAATAGTTCTGATTATTATACATGAAATTATGCCATGGAAAAATAAGTGAAAATGTTTGAAAAGTTCTAATTATTTTTTGCCTAATGACCTTGGTTTCATTTGAAAATGTTTTGGCTTACTTGTGTATTCAATATTCTATATTCATATACTAATATTCCAAGTATTGGATACTTGCTGTTTTTGGTCCTGCATTTTTGACCCTTGAGGGGTTTTCTGGTTCATTTTTTGCTGGTTGTCTTTGAGATGGTTGCATTAAGGGGCTTGAATTTACTGGTTTTGCATCTGAAAGTTTAGTGTGGTCTGCATTTTATTTTCCTTATGTGGGACTTGATTTCAAAAAAAGATAGCATTGGTTTTGGTTAGGTGTGTTGGCTCTTATTTCCTTTATCAGTGGTTTGTTGGTTGTGGTGGTCATTGGGGTTATCTTAGGTGTCTTATGGATAACTGTTGATTGTACTCTAACTTGTATAATTTTTTCTAGTACCTCTGGGTAGAAAGAAATTGTGATAATATAGCAGTTTACATGTGCAGGGATCATCAAAGTGTGACTACAACAAAGTTGATGCTCATGTTCACCAGTTTAATTGTAGCAGTGCAAGGTATACAATTTTATTAAAGCCAATCCTAAAATGTATAAACCTTTAGAATCTGAACAATTTGGACTTTTTGTACCATTATCTGCAATGGTTGTGTAGTTATTAATTCCTAGACAAGTATCCTTTTATCATCTAAATTTCATAACTGACTAATCATGTTTTTTCACTTGTTAAACCATGTTACTTTATTTGTATTTTTGGTTTGCTGAGAGATAAATTTGTATGTATGATCAACAACATAGGATTGAATTAGGCTTCAGCCATGATTTCTTGGATATTTTTCTAGCTTGAATTTAATGATCCAACAACATTAACATAGGAAGAGTTCTATGATTTGTGAATCTATTGGAGACTTGTTTTCTCGACATAGTGTTTCATAACCCGATGTCAGCTCATTCATATAGATTGTGATTTTTATTTGTGCTTATATAATGCCTGAGAGTCTGAGTTTATCCAAACTAGGACAGCAGTGAGCTATTGCATCAGTCATCTTCCTGTAACCGTCGTCACCGCTTAATCCGCGCAAGTTCTTAGCTCGCGGATGAAGTAGTGCATCAGCAGCCTCCACATTAGATAAAAAAGATGTTAGAAAACAACACAATATTGATACACAATAACATTATCCATAAGTTTAAGAAGATAATAAAATAACAAGCAATTTTATTTTTTCTGTTTTCATGTAATAACTGACAATTGTCACACTACCAGTCTCCAATATCTTGGTGCATGAATACATACTATGAGGGAAGTTTGAAAAAAGAAGGGTAAAAACCTACCCCAAATGAGGAATCAATTGATGTTTGGAACATCAAATTGTCAGGGTAATATGCAATCTGTTGCTTCTTGGCCTGGTCGGGTCGCTCCTTGTGCTTAATCTTTCTTTTTCTGGATCTGATAACACCCCAACCCCCATTTATAAGCAGGTTCCCCTGCAAGTCTCTTAATGACATGTCAAACTTATATACCCCGTTATTTCCCCATCCGACGCTATAGGTATTTTGGATCAATCAGTAGAAAACTTCTTCTCCATTTATCATCTCCCTACCGTATCAAATAATAAGAACACAGTGGCCTCCGACCGCATTTGACATAGTGTTGAGGTAACTTTGCCAAAATGCAGGTCCCCTATAAATGCCATTCCCGTGATGCCTTCCCATATCATTGGAGATCCAATGATGAATACCTACTCCAACCGGGCCTTGAGTCCTTAAATGATCTATCATTTGGTCTTGTCTTAGGAATTTGAGATCGAAGTGAAAGTCAATCTGTAATTTAATAAAACAATCTTATTTACTAAAAACATCGAAATAAAATAGTAGAAAATACAAAAAAGTATTTCTTATCACACGACGAGGATGGAATAAGAGATTTGGAGGTACATTCCACGTCCCTAGGTAGGGACAATCATTCTCTGCAACACACCAAAAGTTTTCATCCACCATAGTACTACTTCAGGAAATAGTCCTAGTGTATCTTGTTCCCGACTACGCACTAGGTTCTGATAGGGATCTTGCTTCGACAATATGATAACGCTTTCCTCCTTCGCATACAAAAATTCTACTAATTGGCAAGCCACGAAAACGCTACAGCTCCTATTATTGTTTCATGTAAAGAAGAGTTAGTGACTAGTGTACATGTCTGACACTCATTTAAATAGCGTAATGTAAAAGTTATACCTAGCTGATCCTTGGTGCGTCACTTGACTAGTGTACATGTCTGACGCACCAAGGATCAGCTAGGTATAACTTTTACATTACGCTATTTAAATGAGTGTCAGACATGTACACTAGTCAGTAACTCTTCTTTACATGAAACAATCATAGGAGCTGTAGCGTTTTCGTGGCTTGCCAATTAGTAGAATTTTTGTATGCGAAGGAGGAAAACGCTAATATCATATCGTCGAAGCAAGATCCCTATCAGAACCTAGTGCGTAGTCGGGAACAAGATACACTAGGACTATTTCCTGAAGTAGTACTATGGTGGATGAAAACTTTTGGTGTGTTGCAGAGGATGATTGTCCCTACCTAGGGACGTGGAATATACCTCCAAATCTCTTATTTCATCCTCGTCGTGTGATAAGAAATACTATTTTTTTTGTATTTTCTACTATTTTATTTCGATGTTTTTAGTAAATAAGATTGTTTTATTAAATTACAGATTGACTTTCACTTCGATCTCAAATTCCTAAGACAAGACCAAATAATAGATCATTTAAGGACTCAAGGCCCGGTTGGAGTAGGTATTCATCATTGGATCTCCAATGATATGGGAAGGCATCACAGGAATGGCATTTATAGGGGACCTGCATTTTGGCAAAGTTACCTCAACACTATGTCAAATGTGGTCGGAGGCCACTGTGTTCTTATTATTTGATACGGTAGGGAGATGATAAATGGAGAAGAAGTTTTCTACTGGTTGATCCAAAATACCTATAGCGTCAGATGAGGAAATAACGGGGTATATAAGTTTGACATGTCATTAAGAGACTTGCAGGGGAACCTGCTTATAAATGGGGGTTGGGGTGTTATCAGATCCAGAAAAAGAAAGATTAAGCACAAGGAGCGACCAAGCCAAGAAGCAACAGGTTGCATATTACCCTGACAATTTGATGTTCCAAACATCAATTGGTTCCTCATTTGGGGTAGGTTTTTACCCTTCTACTTTCAAACTTCCCTCATAGTATGTATTCATGCACCAAGATATTGGAGACTGGTAGTGTGACAATTGTCAGTTATTACATGAAAACAGAAAAAATAAAATTGCTTGTTATTTTATTATCTTCTTAAACTTATGGATAATGTTATTGTGTATCAATATTGTGTTGTTTTCTAACATCTTTTTTATCTAATGTGGCTGCTGATGCACTACTTCATCCGCGAGCATTAGGGAATAGGGATGATGATGAAAATGCTAGCATTCATTGTGGAAGGGCGGAAGCAGTTATGCGAGATGGTGGCATACGCCTCCTTCTTGGCCTTGCAAAATCTTGCTGGGAAGGGCTTCAGTCTGAGGCAGCTAAGGTATTCTCTGTTTCGATTTGTATCATTTATAACTTTTACTTATACATGTTGTTGCAAAGTTTCATACTTATTCGTTGAAGTGCTCTCAATCTATGAAGCATAGACACCAAGCACGACATTGACACTGATAATTATTTTAAAAAATGGAATGTTTGAATGTAATCACACGTGTCAGTGTCGTGTAGAATACCTTACATGCTTTCAACCTGAAGTGTCAATGCTACATTGCTCTCAATAGCCAATGCCTTTTGCATGCATAACCATTGTGCAGTTTATGTGCACTGTGTGATGTCTTTCTTGCAAATCTGACCAAAGAAAAACCTGATCTGATGAATATCTGCGTGTATATCCTCTGAACCTTATAAATTTGCAGGCTATTGCGAATTTGTCCGTGAATGCCAATGTGGCGAAGGCGGTTGAAGAAGAGGGTGGGATTGAGATTCTTGCTAGTTTGGCTAGGTCAATGAACAAACTGGTGGCTGAAGAAGCTGCTGGAAGATTATGGAATCTCTCTGTTGGAGAAGAGCACAAGGTTAGATTTTGTTGTATCGGATATTATTTTTCTTTTCAAAATTTATTGTGTAAGGTTTGGAGTAAAAGCTTAAGTGGCTTCCATCATAAGGTGCCATTGCTGAAGCTGGTGGATTGCAAGCATTAATGGATCTTATATTCAAGTGGTCCTCTACCGGAGATGTAGTTTTAGTAAGTTTCTTTGTTTTATGGTTATGAATGTATTAAGTGCCACTTTGTTGCTTCCTATGTTCAGTAATAGAAGTTGCGGCCTTACATTAATTTTTTCTCTCTTCCTTTCAGGAACGTGCAGATGGTGCCTTGGCTGCTGACGACAAGTGTGGTACAGAGGTTGCACTAGCAGGAGGCGTACACGCTCTAGTGATGCTTCCGCGTAACTGCAAATACGAGGTAGTAAGGGGTAGAGGGAGGCTTAGAAGAAATGCCTAAAAGTTATTCCTATTCGATTTTTTATTCCTTCTCTAACCTGTCTTTCCAATTCTGGATAGATAATGGCGTAGACTGAAATGGAATGACTAACAATTATGGACAACTATTTGTTTGTTACTTCTGGACTGATTTACTATTTTATCTTTCCTATCACTGGATTTTGCATTTTACTTCAAATCATAGTAGTTAATAGTGTGCGATAGCGGCAGAGCGGATGCTCGCTGCGATGGGATGGCTGGGAGCGGCACAGTTAGCCTGCTCCGTCCGGGATAGCGGCTGCGTGTAGCGTCGCGAGTTGCCGTTGCGGGTCAAGTCTGCTATTGCGTTCTAAAGGGTAGAACTGGGTTTTTCGCTCTTCCAAACCCTTTTCTCCCCTACTTTTCCGGCTAGATATACATTTTCCGACCATACTGCGCGTCTTATTTGTGTGTGACCAGATTCTTATTAGGAGTGAGCAAGGCACTATGCAGCTTTGGAACATTAACACAGAGAAGAAAATATTCGAGTTTAAGGGTTGGGATTCACCTATCTCTTGTATTGTCTCCTCCCCTGCACTAGATGTTGTTGCTGTTGGTTGTGCTGATGGAAAGATTCATGTTCACAACATCCGTTATGATCAAGAGTTGGTTAAATTTACGCATGCCACGCGTGGTTCTGTCACTGCTTTATCTTTCAGCACTGGTAAGACTGCGAAGCATTAAAATCCATTAATTCACGTCACTGCTTTGCTAAATTTCTGCCAATTTAGTTAATAATAACTGTGCATGCATTTGTTTTGCAGTCTGCAGTTCAAATTAACCTTGTTTATTTATGTTTTCTATTGGAGGAATTGATTGACAATTATATCTGTCACACTCTTAAATTTCTTTCCTTTGCCATTAAACACAAGGTCGATCATTTTCATGTTGATGTGAAACTGATTTGTTGACTTCAATAATAACGATAGATTACACATCACAAAATTTAATTGAAGAACTCTATCTCTTTGAGCTTTTATGTGGTATTTATTGGTTGATTTATTTTATCTGTTCTAGATGGACAGCCCCTTCTGGCTTCTGGAGGTTCATCTGGTGTTATAAGCATATGGAATCTCGAAAAGAAAAGGCTCCACTCAGTTGTAAGAGAGGCTCATGATGGTGTGATAACTTCACTACATTTTTTCGCTAATGAGCCAGTGCTAATGAGTTCATCGGCAAACAACTCTATTAAAGTGAGTTATTTTATTTTATAAAAAAGACGCACACTTGCATGTATGCACTTGCCTATACAAAAAGACGCACACTTGGATGTATTATAGATACCTTTTTCTAATATACAAAAAAAAGAAAGATAGTTCTTTGTAATTGAAGATACCTAGTAAGTTTGGATGTCTGCAATATCATACCGATTACTAGCAATGTAACATTTTTGTCTGTAATGGCAATGCCTATTTCTAAGAACAGTAGAAATCTATAGTGACTATAGTCACTTGAGCTGTGTCAGTTAGCAGCCTTTACTCATTACTGAATATCTAAGTTATTCTCTTCTGCATACATCAGTTTAACCATTTTAATAAGATTTTTAAATTTTCATTTGTGGTGTCTGTTTTTGCTTGGTGTGAATGTTTCTAATTTTTTTATGTTCTGCCTGAACATTAAATAACGGCTTTTTTTTCTTCTTTCGCAGATGTGGATTTTTGACACAAGTGATGGTGACCCTCGCCTTTTGCGCTTTCGAAGTGGGTATAGTGCTCCTCCCCTCTGCATAAAGTAAGAAATATTTTCCAGGTCTTAGTTTATTTGGAGAAATATTTTTGATTAACTTTTTTGTGTAATGCTAACTATTGTGGAATCAACTTATACTCTATTATCTGTTTTACTTTATGTTCCATTTGTCAACCTTTCCTTGGATGCAAGTTTTTTCTCCCTAACATGTTTTAAAACAATGTCACTTTCATGACCTTTCAATGATTTTCAGCATACGGATTTTCTTTGTTGAATCCCTTGTGTTGATTTTCTGAGGGGATGTAAAGCTATCTTTTTGTGAAGGATTAACTGCCATTCTGCCTCCCTTCTTTTTTAACTGTTATTTTCTTCAAATTAAAGATCTTTTTCCATACAGAAATATGTCAAACATTTGGGTTAAACTGAGCTATTTAGATTTATTTTGGCATCGTCATCGTATTATATGATGGTTGTAAATTTCATACTACCAATTTTCCATGTACCATCATGCAAGTCACACATGCAAATTATATATATGACAGGTTTTATGCCAATGGAAGACATTTTCTTTCTGCTGGCCAGGATCGAGCCTTTCGCCTATTTAGACTAACGAATGCACACAGTCGTGTTGTGGAGTGGAGACTAGATGTAGAAGGTTGAGGATACCATTTTGGAAAATGGTTGAAGACTTTCGGAACTGTTTTCCTTTGCCAAAGAGTTTGTTGGGTTGATGTTATTTAAGGGGAGCACTGGTTGCCTAGGTTCTTGGGTGGGTTGAGTAAAAATGATTACTTTCAAATGTTGCTTTAGAGGCAAATTTATTTGATCTGTTGTCATCTTGAGTTTTCCAATAACTTAATGTTATACTGATTGTTTCTTTGAATTGATTTATGTGATGAGAATATGTGCTTACAAAGAAGTGAATGATTAAATGATTCTTTTTTTTGTCTTGCCTTCTAGCTGGTTTGATTAAGATTTAGTAATTGGGCACAATTATGGATGAGGAAGGAAATAATCAAGGAAAAAGAGAAAACATCAATGTATCAGCTGTTACGTTTAATAGAATCCAATCACCAAATATTGTCCCAAATCAGCTGTTAAGCTAAAGAAAACTCATTAAAAATTCATCTTTATGCAAACATATGTATGTAATTTGTCTATTTTCTATATTTGCACTTGAAGCATTTAGGCTCAATGGTTTATAAGAAAGAGTGCTGTTAGAAGTTACACTTATATTTTTCTTGTGCAAACTTCAGCTGAAATTCGAGAGCGCGATTGGTGTAATGTGGTTACTTGCCATATGGATACTGTCCAAGCATATGTGTGGAGACTTCAAAATTTTGTTCTTGGAAAGCATCTATTGACTCCATGCCCTGAAAATCCAACACCTGTAAAGGTTAGGAATTCCTCTTCATTAGGTTTTTTTTTATTCCTAACAATTATTGCTTCCATAGAAGATACAGTATGTATGAAATGCTCTGCTTATTTTAGTAGGTCGCTCAATTTGTCCTTTTTATAATGAAAAAACTGTTGGATATTACGGTGTCACTTTTTTGTAAGCATTTTGAAAGAGTGGTGGATACTATAGCTGAATACGGCTTTCATATTGAAACAGGCTTGTGCCATCAGTGCTTGTGGCAATTTTGCCATTTTAGGGACAGCTGGTGGTTGGATCGAAAAATTCAACCTTCAATCAAGAATTCACAGGGGTGTTTACATTGACATGTCAGAATCAAGAAGTTGTGCTCATGATAGTGAAGTGGTTGGAGTTGCTTGTGACTCAACAAATACTCTCATGATAAGTGCAGGATATCAAGGACATATAAAGGTTCATATTTCTTGTTTAAAGGCAGTTAGATTGTTTGATGTTGTGGCTCTCAGACTTGTTCGTAAATTCGAAGGTCACACAGATCGTATAACAGAGTTGTGCTTCAGTGAGGATGGGAAAGTGGCTTCTATCATCTAGCATGGATGGAAGTCTTAGAATTTGGGATGTGATCCTAGCGAGACAGATAGATGCTATAAAAGTTGATGTGCCTATCACGGCGTTATCACTGTCACCAAACATGGATATATTAGCAACTAACCATGTTGATCAAAATGGGGTATACCTATGGTAAGTTTCCAAATTTGTTTTATTTGTTCATTGAACATAATTGTGTGCAAAATATTTTCCTTTTTCCAAGTATTTGTTGCTTCAATCCTAAAGTTTTCTTACATGAGGGGTGTGTTTAAGAACTGTTAGCAGATATATAAAACCGTTCATGTCCTTCACCTAATAGCTTATGCTTTTTGAGACAGCTGGTTCTTGACAATTTTCCCTCTAGTTGTTCTCTTTGTCATGTACTCTCTTACCTGCAAAAATACTACATTCATTCCTGTGTTGATTTGTCATTTTGCATATTTCTGCAGGCAAGAAGCTGCTGGTGCACTTTGGAATTTGTCATTTGACGATAGAAATCGAGAGGCCATTGCAGCAGCTGGTGGAAGAATTTTGTAGAATTTAACTGAAATTTACACTAAAAAAAACTTCATAAGGTGTTTTTAGATTTTTTTTGCGTGCTAGAGAGGTGAAAAAGAAACATGGGGTGGGAAGAGAAACTTTCAATCAAATTGTTGGGATTCGTACTCTTTGGTTTTGAGTTATGGCCCAATTTGTTTTGGATCTAGATTGTTAAAAATTGCAGTCTAATTAATTTAATAATTGAGTTATTTGAGTTATAATAGCAACTAAATAAATGTTATAATTGGTAAAATTTATATAATACACTAATTTTGAGACCCGTGCATTCGCACGGGTCTATTGACTTTTATATATAAATTATAGTTAAATTATAAATGACGTTATTCTGTTATTTTTTGTAAATTATATTAAATTAAGTCATTTTTTTATTAAAGTAATTGTCCAGTGTATGATTTTTGTGTAATAAATTATAGTTAATTATAAAAATATTTACTATTCAATTTCTTTTTTATATTAAAGCAATTGTTCCGTGTATGATTAATTTTTTTTATTAAAGCAATTGTCCCATGTATGATTAAATTTTTTTTTATTAAAGCAATTGTCCCGTGTCTGATAAATTTTTTTATTAAAACAATTGTCCCGTGTATGATTAAATTTTTTTTATTAAAGCAATTGTTTCGTGTATGATTAATTTTTTTATTAAAGCAATTGTCCCGTGTATGATTAATTTTTGTATTAAAGCAATTGTCCCGTGTATGATTATTTTTTTTTTTATTAAAGCAATTGTCCCGTGTATGATTATTATTTTTTTATTAGAAAAATTGTCCCGTGTACGATTTTTTATATATTAGTGATCAACACTTTCTATTTTTTTTTATAAAATTATTGATTAACACTTGTCCCGTGATGTTTTAAGTATAATGGACAAATATTTACCCCGTAATTATTATAATATATATTCACCAATAATGCACTTTTTCTGTATTTTTTATATAAGAGTAAACAAAAATAGAGTAGATTTTTTTATAATAAAAATAGAGTAGAATTTAACTATTATATAATAATATATTAAATTAAAAAATATAATTTTATTTACGAAATAGAATATTTGAAATATTTTTAAGAATTGATGAGGACAAATTAGAATTTTTAGTAGTAATACCTTTTAATATATTGGGCCTGTTTGAATTTGGCTAATTTCTAAGCTTATGAAAATAGTTTATGGTTATAATTTATAAATAAACTTTTATGTTAATTCATAAGTTTTTTTTACGCATGTAAATTCATAAGTTTTCACTAAAAAAATTATATCTTTATAAATTTCATGAACTACCTTAAAAAACTTATAATAATACATAAAAACTTATTTATTTGCATAAGTTATTTTGCATAAACTCATAAATAAGTCAATTCAAACGGGTCGATTGTGTTACTATTTTTTCATTAAAAAAAAGATTGAGTTACTATCTTTTCATTAAAAAAAAGATTGAGTTACTATTTTTTCATTAAAAAAAAAGTTACTATTTTTGAAGCGTATCTTTTATAGTGATTTTTGTTCATATTGCTATGTGTAAATTTATTTTAATTAAATTTTTATGGGAAGATTAATTTGATGCTTATCTTCTTTTTTTCCTATTTTTATTTTGTGTTTTTTTTTTTGTATTTTTAGAGATCTGATTTATGAAGCTATTTTTATGGGAAGATTTCTTTTATGCTTATCTTTCTTTTCTAATTCTTTTCTTTTTGTATTTTTTTAAAATTAGTTTAAAGTTAAAATTACATTTAAGGGCGTAAAACTTGGAACATCGTTAAAAGTAATAAGGACAAACTTGGATTTTTAATAGTAGTTTCTTTTAATATATTGTAAGTAGATTTTTTTTGTATTTTTAGAGATCTGATTTCTGAAGCTATTTTTATGGGAAGATTTCTTTTATGCTTATCTTTCTTTTCTATTTCTTTTCTTTTTGTATTTTTTTAAAATTAGTTTAGAGTTAAAATTACATTTAAGGGCGTAAAACTTGGAACATCGTTAAAAGTAATAAGGACAAACTTGGATTTTTAATAGTAGTTTCTTTTAATATATTGTAAGTAGATAAGAAAAAGAGAAAAGAAAAAAACTAGTATATATCTGATATAAAGTCATGCAGGTACAATGAATGAAAGTAAAAAGCGGTAACAAGTTGTAATACAAGTTTGGACTCCGTTGTGGACATTAATTATCTAATCTACTTACAATATATTAAAAGAAACTTATGTTAAAAAACCAAATTTGTCCTTGGCACTTTTAACGGTGTTCCAAGTTTTATGCCTTTAAATGTAATTTTAAATTTAATAAGATAAGTATAAAAAAATCAATTTACCATAAAAATAGCATTGAAAACTAAATCTCTAAACTAATAAAAAAAATTCCAAAATAAAAATAGGAAAAAAATAGATAAGTATGAAATAAATCAAATTGAACAAAAAAAGGCATAAACATAAAAATAAAATACATACAAAAAAAAGAAAAATAGATAATCATGAAATAAATAAAATTGAACAAAAAAAGGCATAAACATAAAAATAAAATATGTAATAAAAAAAAAGCATGAAATAATCTACTTACAATATATTAAAAGAAACTACTATTTAACTCTAAACTAATAAAAAAAATACAAAAAAAAAATTGGAAAGAAAGATAAGCATAAGAGAAATCTTCTCATTAAAATAGCATCAGAAACCAAATCTCTAAAAAAAACATAAAATAAAAATAGAAAACAATTAAGATAAGCATTAAATAAATCTTCCCATAAAAAGTTAATTAAAATAAATTTACACATAAAAATATCAACAAAAATCACTATAAAAGATACGCTTCAAAAATAGTAACTCTTTTTTTTAATGAAAAAATAGTAACTGAGTCTGAATCTAACATATAAAAACGTATATATAAAAAATATAAATAGAATAACCTAATAAAAGAAGATACTTATTTATGAGCTTAAAAATAAAAGAACAGAAAAATAGAAACAAAAAACCAATCGCCCCGTTTGATTTGACTTATTATGAGTTCATGAAAACAACTATATTACTTTTGTCTTCTTCAAAAAAGATATAATTTTTGTTAGTGAGAACTTATGAATTAACATGCGTAAAAAAAACTTATGAATTGACATAAAAGTTTATTTATAAATTATAACCATAAACTATTTTCATAAGCTTAAAAATAAGCCAAATTCAAACAGGTCCAATATATTAAAAGGTATTACTACTAAAAATTCTAATTTGTCCTCATCAATTCTTAAAAATATTTCAAATCTTCTATTTCGTAAAAAAAAATTATACTTTTTAGTTTAATATATTTTTTATTATAAAAAAATCTACTTTATTTTTGTTTACTCTTATATAAAAAATACAGAAGAAGTGCATTATTGATGAATATATATTATAATAATTACGGGGTAAATATTTGTCATTATACTTAAAAGATCACGGGACAAGTGTTGATCAATAATTTTGTCAAAAAAAGAAAGAAAGTGTTGATCACTAATATATAAAAAATTATACACGGGACAATTGTTCTAATAATTTTTTTTTAATCATACACGACACAATTGCTTTAATAAAAAAAATTTAATCATACACGAGACAATTGTTTCAATAAAAAAAATTTAATCATACACGAGACAATTGCTTTAATAAAAAAAATAATCATACACAGGACAATTGCTTTAATAAAAAAAATTAATCATAAACGATTAAACGAGACAATTGTTTTAATAAATTTTTTTTAATCATTCAGGGACAATTGCTTTAATAAAAAAAATTAATCATACACGGGACAATTGCTTTAATAAAAAAAAATTTAATCATACACGGGACAATTACTTTAATAAAAAAAAAATTAATTATACATAGGACAATTGCTTTAATAAAAAAAATTAATCATACACTGGACAATTGCTTTAATAAAAAAATTTAATCATATACGGGACAATTGCTTTAATAAAAAAAAGAAATTGAATAGAAAATATTTTTTATTATTAATTATAATTTATTACACAAAAATCATACACGGGACAATTACTTTAATAAAAAACAGAATGACGTCACTTATATTTTAACAATATTTTATAAATAAAAGTCAATAGACCCGTGCGAATGCACGGGTCTCAAAACTAGTTACAATATATTAAAAGAAACTATTACTAAAATATCAAATTTATCCAATCAAGTTTAATAATATTTCAGAGTTTATGCCCTTAAATGTAATTTTAACTCTAAATTAAAAAAAAAAGATACAAAACAAAAACATGAAGAATAAAAAAAGATAAGCATAAAAGAAAAATCCCCCCTTAAAAATAGCATCTGAAACTACCTCTAAAAAAATATATTAATCCAATATATTTAATAAAAAAATATTTAATTAAAAAAAAATTACGCATAAAAATAGGAACAAAAATAAATATAAAATATACGCATAAAAAATAGTACTAACGTTTTTTGAATGAAAAAATAGTAACTTAAAAATAAAAGAACATTAAAATAGAAACAAAAACACAGTGAGTACATTTGGATTGACTTATTAATATTATAAGTTTTATAAGGTAGTTTATGAAAATAAGTTATAAAGATATAATTTTTGTAAGTGAAAACTTATGAATTAACATGCATAAAGAATCTCTATAAAAAAAAAATGCATAAAGAAAAAAGTTACGAATTAACACGGGAGAATAACTTTAATAAAAAAATTAAATCATACATGAGACAATTGCTTTAATAAAAAAAGAGGTTGAATAATAAATATTTATTAATATTAATTATAATTTATTACACAAAAATCATGCACGGGACAATTGCTTTAATCAAAAAAATATAAATTCAATAAATTTTACAAGAAAGAACACAATGACGTCACTTATATTTAAAAAATATTTTTTCTGTCAAAAAAACTTTTTAAAAATATTTTCTAACATATTTCTAAATATTTTATTCTAAATAAATTTGATACTATAGTATAATATATTAATATCAATCTTAAATATAAAAAAAAAAAAAAATCAATGGACATGAGCTTTTACAAATTATTTTTTTAAACAACAGAAGAATAAATTCTCATCAATAATAAATATCTATACTAATATATAAAGAGGATACAAATTTTTGGGATGGCTTTTTCATTATTCCTATTTTACCCTTAAGAAAACTACCAAAAAAAACTAAGCACAACTTCCACATAAAAGTAGGTTTTCAGTTTTTTTATAGTAAAAAAAAAATATTTATTTTTCTTAATAATTAACCACAACAAAAAAGGAGGTCAAGTAGTTATCAATTAGTTAAGTCCAATAAAAAAGGAGATTAAGTAGTTATTTATATTTGCACAATAGAGAATATCAATCACAGCAAATAAAAAAAAGAATATCGATCACACAAACGGGCACGGGACGTGCCCGTTTGGCGGCTAGTAAAAAAATAAACACAAGACAAAATATTTATCACTAATACATAAAAGGAATTGAATAAATATTCATACACGGGACAATTGCTTTAATCATACACGGGACAATTACTTTAATCAAAAAAATATTAATTTAATAAATTTAACAAAAAATAGCACAATAAGATCACTTATATTTTAAAAATATTTTATAAATAAAGGTCAATAGACCCGTGCATTGTCTTAAAACTAGTTAACTTTAAAAGGGGTAACAATAATATGAGAAAAGACATGACAAAAAAAAATATAATGAGAAAAGAAAATAGAATGAAACAATCAATGAAAAACTAACTTACTATTGAATCGATGTCAATAGAGTGAACAATGTCGTGGACATTAACTTTTAAAAGGGGTAATACTAATAATATTATGAGTAAAGAAAAAAATAAATCAATGTTAAACTTACAGCCATGAGATTGTACTACCTAATAGAGTAATATTTTGAGTTGTTCTATTCTCATGGGTTCAATTCATATATAATAAATAGGTCAACAAAAAAAGGCAAAGGTCTACTGGATGTGCCTGAATGGCTACATGCTAATGGTACTCTTGCAATGCCAATCACAGTTGAAACAAATTGTTTTCAGGTGGTGTAAACTCTTCAATCCAAGCTGAAAAATTACATAGAGTTTGGAGCTATAATTGACTGATGTCGTAGTATTATTAATTTATATGAAAATTGCAGAGTCAGTTATTGGACTGGACTAAGGCCTAAAAATAAATAGCATAGGCCCAATAGTAAGATGACCCAATTTTCCAACCCATTCAATTGAAAAAGGAAACTTGGCGTGAAAGACACCTCAAAACGCTGTGGTACAGGGGCGACACCCTCACCACGAAAATAACTGCTGGATCCAAGACTCTGTATAAATTTACGACGTGGGAGAGAATAACCACCCACTATCTCCACAATGGCATGGTGGAGGAGGAGTTAACCACCCACTCCCACCATGATAGCACCACAAAAATCTCCATAAAAAGTCTTTAAATAGGAATTCATTTTTCATTGTAGAGGACACATTTTTCTTATATACTAAAATTATTGATATTATCCATTGAATCAACATCATTATCACCCCCCTTAAATGTTCACCAGAACAGTTATGTACGACGACAAGCTAATCGAGTTGTTTATGAAACTCAAACGTCTCGTTTTATTGCTAGTAGTGTCCAAAAACTAGAATACTATGTTGCCACGTCAATTAATGAATGTGACACGTCATGTGTTTAAAAACACAATACATGATGTGTCAATATATGATTGGATGTGTGTATAAAATAATTTCACACCAATCTCTAACTTTGTTACCTACTAATCCCTATTTATATGCTTTCATTTGATGATTGGATATACTCTATGAAATTTATTTTATTTATAGCCTTAAATTATGCATCTTTTACGATAAATAGAAACCATTTTATTTCTTTCTCTCAATAGTATCTTTCACATTAATTATAGCATTAAATTATACATTTATCTTCACTTTTTCTCACATATTTACTTTTTTAAAATTTGATGCAGATTTGACTTTGGGGTTCTATTCTATAAAGGTATGAATTGTTATAGATATTTTAGGTGTTTAAACTCTGATTATAGTTTGTGGTGTTCCATATTAATTCTCTATTCTTTTTTAATTTGATTTTTATTCCAATAGGTATGAAATAAAAATATCTATGTAATTGTTCTATATTTATTAATGAAAAGTATAAGTATTGATTCCATCTTTTTTTGTTGTTGTTTGTAGTATTTCATATTAATTCTGATTCTTCCATTTTAAAAAAATTGGGTTTTATTTTTCTTAAGTTTCATATATTTTTTATTGGATGCAGGTTTTGCTTTGCGGTTATAAATGTATGTACTCCTATGAATATTTTTAGGTGGTTGAATTCTAATTTTTTTATTGTTGTGTTATGTATCAATTTGGTTATTATTATTATTATTATTATTATTTTTTATTGTTGCTTTCATATTTTCAATTTAATTTCATAGTCAAAATTTAAGATTTATAAGATATTTGGATTTTTTTCCTTAAGGAATATAAAAGTTAACACGTTTCTTCTTATTTGAGAGGAAAAAAGATTGAATGTATCTAATATAATTTGTTGTGTTTTGTTCTTATTTATCAAATTAATCTTAATATATTTTTGTTCATAAATTCGTTGACTCATCGTTGATTGCAGATATTAAGCATGGTTGCTGAAACAAATATAGAATCCTCGATAGTTTTGAAGTTAAATAGAATGTTTTATTCAATTTGTTGAACCCAACCATGCACAAAGGTAGAAAGTTTGAAACAACTTATGTTTTATTCTTACTCAACTTTTCAATTTTAAAACAAATTTATCTTTTTAAACCATTGATTGACCATAATTTTATTGATTTTATTTCACCTAATATTTTTACACATTTTATTTCTACTTAACTTTCTAAAAATCTTTAAGTGTTTTGGTTGACAAGTGTTCTTGGGTTTTCATCTATTAATTGAATATCTTCTAAACAAATCAAGATGAAATTTGAAAATTAAGGCTGTCTATTTGACCATAATTTTGTCCATTTTATTTCATATTATTTTATTGATTGACCATAATATATATATATGTTTTACTATACTTTTAGTATTATTAATTTTGGAAACAGGCTGTTTCTCTAATTACTGCGGCTACTTACTTGTCAGGTCATAATACTCTCAAAACCTCCACTAACTCTATTCGTGATTTCTCTTTCATGAAACAGTTCCGTATTTCGCTGCATCCTTCTCATCCTACTACTTTGCGTGAGGTGCTTTGGCTTCCTCCCATGACTAATTGGATCAAGTGTAACATTGATGGAGCCTCTTGTGGTAATCCGGGCAATGCATCATGTGGTGGTGTATTTCGTAATAATGAAGCTGAGTTTATTTATGGTTTTGCTGAATTTTTAGGGGTCAGAAATGCATATGTTGCTGAGCTTTGTGGTGCTATGCGTGCTATTGAAATTGCTTTTCGTAATCATTGGACTAACCTTTGGATTGAGTCAGACTCTTTGTCTGTAGTTTCTGCTTTTAATCATCCAGAAAAACAAGTTGCTTGGAGTCTCTGTAATAGATGGAGGAATGCTATTTATATGGCCAAACAAATGAATGTCATTGTTACTCATATTTTTAGAGAAGGTAACCAAGTCGCGGATAGTTTCGCTAATCATGGTTTATCCATTACTTCCATTGTTTTTTGGTCTGAAATGCCTTTGTTTGTTAGAGATTGCTTTACCATTAATAAACAGGGCATTCCTACTTTTAGAATTTGTAATTCTTAGGTGAGGTTTTGGTTTGGTCCCCCTCATCTTGTATCTCGGTTCTTCATCTTTCAATAAATTTTCCGGTGGTTAGCGCTTTGCTTCCCACCTTTTGATTAAAAAAAAAAAAAAAAAGTATTATTTTTTTTGGTATAATCCTTTTAGTATTTTTTATGTGCATTGCAATCAATTAAAGCTGCACCGAGGCCGTATATACACTACAATTACCTAAAACGCATAACAATTCTAAGAAAAATAAATAAGATGTAGTCTATTATGTGATAAAAAAGAAAAGAAATAAGATGAATTTATGCTCTTTGAATTTTAAATTTTAAATCATATTTCTATCTTTTATATGCAGCCCAAATGAAAATTGTCGAGATATTTTGTCATCAATTACGGGTTGAAGCTTGAGAATTATATGTTGCATTATCAAGGGTTACACCAAGAAAAGAGTTAAAAGTAGTAATAACCGGCGATGAAGGTGAAAATTCAAATACAATTGAAAATGTGGTTTACAAAGACGTGTTCCATGATGTTTAGTAGTTAACGATGAATCATTATAAAAATAACTTTATCTGGTTTTTTTTATGCAATTTTATTATTATTTTTATAATTTTAATTATTCATTGTTGTTCTATATGTACTGCATAATTTCAGTTCCAATTTATCTATATTTTCTTATGTTTTTTATTTCCAACTTTTTAATATAAAAAATTAAACTATACATATAATATTCTACACAATCCGTGCATCGCACGGGTATTATAGTCTAGTTATTATTTAATAAAATGAATTAAGTTTGCTTCAGTCCCAAAAAAAAAAGGGCAAGCATAGTTTACAAGTTAAAGAATCGGGGGGTGTAATTAAGAGCTACATCAATGACCCAAAAAATCAAAAGATCCAATCCAAACTAATTAAATTAAATTTGTTTTTTTTTTTTCTTTTTTCAATGCTCAGATTTATATCGAACCAAAAAAATCAAACTTGACATCTATCTATAATAACTTATATTCCTACTTTTTTTATATGGGTCATGCTAACATGTGTTTCAGATAGCGTTGGGAATAGGCCAGACGGCCTCTAGGGGCCTTCGGCCTGGCCTGTTTATTAAAAATGCCAGTCTCAGGCCTTGAAAAAAGTCTGTTTATATAAATATGTCAGACTTAGGCTTAAAAAAGCCTGTGAAGCCTGATAGGCCAGCCTGTTTATATTTAGTAATTATTATTTATATATTATTATTATTTATATCATCTTGTTTGTATAAAAAATAAATATTATTTATATAAATACAAAATATTTATTAGACAAAATATATTTGTTTTTTTTACAAAGACAAATTATAGTGTATATTTTGGTTGTTGCTAACTACACCGATTAACATTAGTGTTTAACAAAAAATTTGTATTGTGGCATACTTAATAGACTTTGTCGTAATCATATTTGTTATTTTATTAGTTTTTAATTCTTGTGCTAATCATTTTATTAGCTTTTTATTAATGTTGTAGAAATTATAAAAATCTAAATGTGAAATAGGCTTTAAGGCATGTTTAATTAGTCTATATATTTAAAAAGACTATATAGAGGGTTTTATGTAACACAGGCTCATAAACAGGCTACAAGG
Organism: Trifolium repens; assembly: GCA_030408175.1. NCBI lineage: Eukaryota > Viridiplantae > Streptophyta > Magnoliopsida > Fabales > Fabaceae > Trifolium > Trifolium repens. The sequence continues at coordinate 16,844,864 of CP125847.1, forward strand.
GCAGACCAGGATTTTAGCAGGCTCAGGCCAATCCAAAATAATTGCATTTGATAGGCCATATGCCAGGTTTAGGCTTAAAAAAAATTCGTAGGTCAGGCTCAGGCCTGTTCCCAACCCTACCCCCAAGGCATTGGTTAAGAATATCTAAAAAATAAATTTTTAAATTGAAAATAACACTTTTTAAACTTTCGAGGAGTTGACTGCACAAACTCTAATGATATATTACTATTTTTGCTTCTTTAAATAGTGACCAGGGGCATCGTTTACCATTTTACTTTTTATATATATATTTTTATTGATATATAAGTATAATTATAAGTGTGATGAAAATTACAAAAATAAAAAATAGGCATCCTTCTAATATAGATTTAGACCTTGTGTGCATTAAAAAAAGACACTTGTGTATTAATATAAGTGTAAATATAGACCCCAACAATACTGCATTAGTACGAAAAAGGTCTCCATATTGATCTATGGTTAGAAATATAGTTCCTCGTTAAAATTTTAAATAATAGACTCTCATACTAATATATATATATATATATATATATAATAAAATAATAGGCTCTATTGTAAAATATAGATTCCCGTAGAAATTATATGAAAATGAATCACTCTATTAATATATAAATAGAAATATAGATTCCTATATATATTAAAAAAAAGTCAACGCAAAGAGACATTTGCACTGTTTCCACGTCGATTATTTAATTTAGAAGAAAAAATATATTAAATAAACAATGTTAATTTGTAGAAAAAAGGAAGGAAAAACAACAGATTAATCAAACAAACAATGCAAAACGTATAAAAGTGAAACTATGAGGACAATACTGAGAATCCAAGGCACAAAGCTTTGAATTTTTTTGCTTTTAATAAATGTGAATTTCTATTTCTTATTACAAAAACATATACTGAACAAACCCAAGAGAATGTCCAAATGTTATGAAGGAACAAGTAACACTATGTATGTTGCAAGCAAATGTGACAGGGAACACAAACATTGATTTCAAAAGTACAAATTGGTTTTGAATTTTAAATGTGAACAAATGTCAACACTGTTTTTCAATTGGTGCACTGGCACCATGAATAAGCTAGCTAGCTAGTAGTTCTGAATTGTATTATTTTTCTGATCCCATAACCTTTGTACCATATGTATTTTGTTTCTTCTTTTTAAGGCCTGAAACTTGAATTTCTTTGGTTATTCATGATTGTACATGCATGTGAAGTGTAAGAATCATTGGAAGGGGGTTTATTTAGTAATCCTTTTGAAATTAAAATTTAGGAAAATAATGAAATTATTGAAGCTTAACTTGGTGTTCAGAAAGATGTTAGCTTCTGAAGATTACACAAACATGGTGATAATGAGAATTTTGACTTTTAAGTATAAATAAAAAATGGAGAATGCTAACATATGCCCTTAGGGCACATGTTAACATGATAAATGTAGAAATAATTTATTAAAGTTGTGGTGTATTAAATTCTCTAAATATTAAATTCTTTATATCATTAAATGCTATATTTCTATTTTTAGGTACCTTAACATGTGCCCTTAGTGTACAAGTTAACATGACCCATAAAAAATTACTATTGTGAAATTGAGATCTAATTAATACCTCTGTTTTTAAATTGATTGCTCTTATCATTAAGTTAGCATCTTTTTGACAAAATATTTGTGTTTTAAGGTTTATACGTGGTCCTTTCTTAGCAATGCAAGAGATTGGAACAACATTGTAAAACTCAACTTTTTACTTCTACCTACTTGGACAAAATTAGTCATCTTAAAATCAAAATTCTTATTACATACATATATATATGAGTTAGGATCCGTTGACACCAGGTGTCAAACTTTATTTTGACACCAAATCTAATCCGTCCATTTTTATTAAATCAATGGTTGTGATAAATTCACTTAAAATATTATGTGGATGTCTTACTAGCAAATTTCTAATTCACCAAACCCTAATTCAACATGGTTTCCATCAATTTGGTATATTTTCCTCTACGACAATTTCCACATCTCCATATATGGTTTGATCGGATTTGCAAGCAGCTAATATATGTCAGATTGAAGTCAATACTTTAATTATTTAACCATAGCAAAATCTAAATAGACAACATCCCTAGAACTCATCGATTGAAGCAAACTCATCCAAAACAACACCCCTAGATTCATGCCTTCCTCTAATTGCAATTGATTTCATGAATTTTACATTCAATTGTCTGCAAACGTTGCAATTCATAGGAATGAGATTGAAACTTCAGAACTTATACTGACGAATGCACATGCGGATTTTCACGAAGGGAAGAATGTTTCATAAAAAAGAAGAAGCGAGAATCCTGTGTGAACACTAAAATAGGCTTATGTGATTTATTTTAGAAAGCGAATATTAGCCTTTGATTTTTAAAGAATTGATGGCTAAGAATTGGTGTCAAAATAAAGTTTGACACCTGGTGTCAACGGATCCTAACTCTATATATATATATATATATATATATATATATATAGATATATAGATATATATTAAACTAATAAATCAATAATTCAAAATCTCAACTTAACTATAAAACAAAATAAATAAATATCAAATCACCTTAATAAAGTGTCATACTCATAAACTTGTACCAATCGACATAAATTACTCCACCAAATCATAAAAACATCGGGAAAAAAAAGAGTTTTATTGATTAGTTGTAATGTAGCCAACCACTGACCTTTATTTTTCGTTTCAAAGAAAAGGATGTTATCTTTCGATTCACGTTAGGGGTGGGCATGATTCGATTTTGGAGTAAAACTGAATCAAACTGTTTTCAAAATGTATAGTACGTAATCGAACCAAACTGTCATTCATAAAATGGTGGAATGGGAAGATCATAGGTGGATCGAGTGATGATCGACAGTGGTCAAATGAGTGGTCGGTGCTCGGTGGTAGTTGGTGGTGGTCATAATGGTAGTCAGATTTAAAATCAGAGGTGGATAGATTGGTTATCGGAGGTGGTCATAATGATGGTTGGCAGTGGTCAGAGTAGTGGTTGGTGGTTCTCAAAATAGTGGTTGGAGACTTGGAGTAGTGATCGACGATCATCAGTGGTAATGTGTTAAGTACTAAAAAAGAAATAGAGTTATAAATTGAATTCTTTTGGTTTTAAGTTTTAGTGGAAAACTGTTTTGAAATTGACTTTCAAAACCAAAAACTAATAATCACCCCAAATGGGCCAATTAAAAATTCTCGAAGATCAATTTATCTATCTTACTCACCCTGCTTCTTTGATGGATTATAAACAGACAAATATCAAAACATATTAATGGGTTTTTTTTTGAACTAAAAGTATAATAAGATCAAAGAGCCTAGAAAGCATCTCATTTATGTTGGCACCCATTGTAGATCTTAATCCTTTGCCAAATACTCATAATAATATATATATATATATATATATATATATATATATATATATATATATATATAAAAGGAAAAATAGTATATACAAAATGAGGGGAAACACTTAACCCGATAGAAATATAAAAAGCAAAGCAAAAAGAGAATTAGGACTCCCGAAAGTATGTAAAAGCCAAAACGATCAAAAAGAAAATCATCATAAAGGAAAGTAGGCACATGGCATCCCACCAAAGGAAACTAGAGATGACATGACCATGAGCCGCTAGCTTGTCAGCGCAAGAGTTGCCTTCCCTATATATGGGAGAAAAGAAGTTGCATGTGACGAGAAAAACAATTGTCCCAGTGATTTCGAAGGTCCCAAAGAACTATAAAGTGATCTTTTGAAGTGTGAATCCCCAAATGTGAATCACTTTCCACCCACAATCGTAACCAGCCTTTCGTCAGAGCCATTTCCATGGCTAGAATAATCGCCATCAATTCAGCATGTAAAACCGTAAAGTATTCAAGCTTACTCGAAAAGTTGCACCACAAGCCGTAGCAGTAGCAATAGCAGACTCGTCGGTATTAACCTTAGTCCAAGGAGCCATCCCAAAAAAAGTGTCTTAAATATTCACTCCGATTTATAATGAATGTCACCTTAATTAATAAAAATATTTCAAAATGAATTAATGTAGATTTCTCAACTTCTACAATCAATTTATTTGGATTATGTTTTGCTTTTCGTCCACAATTAAGATCCAGATCGCACTTTGGTATCAGAGCCTATACGGTTCTGAGGCCTTTTGAATTAATAAATTTTAAAGATTTCAGATTTTGAACTTTAAAATCTTTTCTTTAATTATTTTACTATTTGATTCAACCCATAACCCTGAGTGTTGGAAAGTTTTGTGAGAAAAATGCTGAATAGCTGGGTGGTCCAGGTAGTAAGACCCGCAGATAGGGCAGTGAAACCGTTGGTTTAGCCTAGTTGTATTTTTCTTTAGAACTTAAACAAAAATAAGGGGGAGAAGAGAGTCACATAGTAGATAAGGCAAGAAAACATTTAGAGTTAATCAGTTGAAACCTTTAGAGTGAAATTAAGTTCAAAAATGTCTCGGATACTGAATAGAGCTTGGAGCAGTGTTAGCGGTAGGAGTAGTAGATCTAATAGGACTTTAGTTCCGCCTACTTCTTCGGATACTGAAGCCACATTAAATCAAGATACTTTTCAAAATCAGGAATTAGAAGTACAAGAAATGGAAAATAAACTAATTAATTGGAATATGCCAGAAATTAAGTTAAATGAAGTTTACAAGATTAGTACTTTCGATTTTAAAAGTCAGAAAATTATACACACTCTAGAGCAAGCGAGAAATGTGAAGAATAAACAAGAAACTTTTACATTATTAGATAAAAAGCTTTTAGATCAACATTATAAAGACGGATTTAGATACATCCACTTGGGGCTAGTTCAAGTAGCGGTTAAACCCCTACATAAATTAGGATTAAATTCACCTATATTACTAATTTTACGAGATTCTAGAATTAGAGACTTTCATGACTCTGTTATAGCCATGTTAGAATCCAATCTCAATGATGGTCCTGTTTATTTTAATTGTTACCCAAATTATTCGATGAGTTTAGGTGATGACATCACAAGTTCATCTTTAGTCATCTGCGTCCAACATCAAAATGATAACTTTACAGAAGGAATATCTAATGTAGATATCATTACTAGGATAACCTATAAGGTTACAAATGTTAATTACAATTATAAATCCTTAAGATCTACACCCAGAAATGAAACATGTATTATAGAAGCTAATCTAAAGAAATCCAGTATAATTACCCCAAAAATATTAACAATTTCAGAATTAAAAGAAAAAATTCCAGAAGAATGGATAATAGAAAATACTACGCAATCAGAAAAACTAGAATCAAGATCTATTAGAGATATTATTACTGATCAAGATGGAAATATTAGAATTAGAATGAACCGGAGTCAGTCCTTTAGGTATAATCAGAGTCCCAGCATAGGATCTTCCTCTGCTAGACATTCTGTAGACTCCACTATTAGATTAAATTTAGCAGGAGTAAATTTTGCTCCCAACATACCACAACCTATTTATCAAGAAAGAATCAGTAGATCTCCTTCACCTACTGAATCTCAAATATTAGGAATGATTACAACAGAAGAACCTTTTGAAATTGATAAAGTTTGGATTAAAGAAGAATTCTTATCAGATTATAATAAAGAAAAGAGGAAATGGTATTTCGATACTTTTTCAAAAGATAAAAGAGACTTATATCTTAAGTTGTTCTATGAATTTTTAGAACATCATGAAATTAATATTTACTTCTTTACTTGGTTTGAATTATATTGTTTAGAAAATAACATATTAAATTCTTATGCTAAAAAATTATTTCTAAACACCAAAACAAGAATGAGTATTAAATGGAAAACTTCTAAAAAGGAAATGGTTGAATCTATCCATCCGCCTTTAGAAGCTTTAAAGATTACCCCTCCTAGAGAAAAGATCGAAATAGAAGCCTCACCTTTTAAGTCTATAAGTAATCCTACAGAACAAAGAAAAGATGTGAATAATATTCATAGTCAACTAAATTACACTAATCAAATATTATACACCATGTCTCAACAGTTAGATAGAGTTGAACAATTCTTACCAGAATCGTTAGAACCTAAAGTATCTGACCCTACTAGGCCAATCTATCATTATAATATACCTACAGATAAAGAAATTAAAGATTTAACCTTAGGTTATAATCCAGAACAAAAGCTAGATGAATTAGTAGATAGATTAAAGGTATTAAATGTAGGTTCAACATCAGAAGTAAAAATTAACACTTTATCGTTTGAAAATGAAGAAGAGAATATTATTTCTCGAATAGACAAACCTCCTCGGTCTAAAACTCGAAATTATTATCCAAGGCCTTCCTTTGCTGATGTTCAGTTTGAGGAAAGAAATAGTTTCATCGGAGATAGCTACTCCGGAGACTGTATTATAGAATGGAACATAGATGGCGCATCTGAACAACATATACTAAATATTATTCAAAATATGACTATGGCAGCAACTGCCTTCAAAATTAAAAAGAATTCAGATAGGAAAACAAAAGATATGCTAGTAATGAGATTTACAGGGCAACTAAAAGGTTGGTGGGATAATATCCTCAGTGAGGAAGATAAGATAAAAATTGATTCCGCTATTAAAACTGAAACCAATGAAGAAATTTGTGTTACAACTTTATTATATGCTATAACTAAGTTCTTTATAGGAGAACCTTTAAAATTACAACAAAGAGCATCTGATCAATTATTAAACCTATATTGCCCAACCATGTCTGATTACCGCTGGTATAAAGACATGTTTCTTTCTAAGTTATGTCTGCGTCCTGATGGAGCGGCCATCTATTGGAAAGAAAGATTTATCAGTGGGTTACCTAGATTATTTGCGGAAAAAGTTAAAAGCAACATTAGACAAAATTACAATGGTGAAATACCTTTTAATTCGTTAACCATGGGAGAAATATCAAATTATATTGTTGAAACTGGATTACAAATCCGTACTGATTATAAGATACAAAATAAAATTAAAAATGAGAAAGCAAATAATAAAAGAGAAATGGGATCGTTCTGCGAGCAGTACGGTGCTACCCCTATAAGAGCTCCAAGTAACCCTAAGAGCAAGAAGAAATCTTTCAGTAAAGGTAGAAAAAATCTTAACAAATATTATAAGAAAAAGAATTACCAAAATGAAAATTATCAAGAAAATAAAAGGTTTTATAAAAATCCAAAAAGAAAGAATGGTAAAAAACCTTACCAAAAATCTAGTAATAGAAACAAAGACATTAAATGTTATAAGTGTGGAAGATTCGGTCATTATGCTAATGACTGCAAAGTCAAAGAAAAAATTCAACAAATTAGTGACTTGAATATATCAGAAGAATTGAAACAAAATTTAATTCATACCTTAGAAAACATAATGTTAGTATCAGACGAAGATAACTCTTCGTCTAGTGGATCAGAAGCTGAAGATATTAATCAATTAGTTGAGTCTAGTGAGTCCAGCGAAGAAGAATTAGATGAATGTCTAGGAATAAATTTTTGCAATTGTAATAATTGTATTAAAAGCATTAATGTTTTAACTAATCATCAAGCTAATACCTTAATAGGAATTTTAGATAAGATGGAAGAATCTGAAAGTAAGCAAGCTTTTATGAGACAAATTAAGGACATCATCGACGATAACGAGCTAGACAAGAAAGAATTACATAAAGTAGAATTCAAGGATGTTATGGAACTCTTTAAGAAACCCTCTCAGAGTCCTATAACTTTGAGGGATTTACAAGAAGAAATCAAAGTCCTAAAGAAAGAAATTCAATCCTTAAAAACTAGAGATGATGAATTAGAAGTTAAACTTCTAGAAATACACGGAACTATGATTATCCAAGAACAGAATAGATTACGAAATACTATTTCTCTACCTTCTACAAGTAGAGAGGATAACGAAGACACCTATATTAATAAAATAGAAAAAATGATATCGCACAAATGGTATACCAAAATTAAATTAATAATCAAGGATACAACCTATGAATTTACTGCTTTAGTGGATTCTGGAGCAGATTTAAATTGCATTCAAGAAGGATTAATACCTACCCAATTTTACGAGAAAACTAAAGAATCATTACGAGGAGCTAATGGTAATAGATTACAAGTTTCATACAAATTATCTAACGCTAAGGTTTGTAAAGATAAAATATGTTACATAACCTCCTTTCTATTAGTTAAAAATATTACCGAAGAAATTATTTTAGGAACACCCTTCCTAACTTTACTTTACCCTTTTAAGGTTAATGAAAATGGTATATCTACTACAGTTTTAAGTAGAGAAATTAATTTTGAATTTTTAGATAAACCAAAAATTAGGGATCTAAACTCTGTTCAGGGAAGAGCTATATCTCGAATTAATTTACTAAATAAAAAGAAAAAACAGATTAATTTTATTAATAAAGAAATACACTTCAGACGAATAGAAGAACAATTAGAAACTCCAATCATTAAAGAAATGATTAGTCATGTTTTAGAAAAATTTAAGAGAAATCTTTGTTCAGAGCAGCCCAATGCGTTCTGGAAAAGGAAAATACATACTGTTTCTTTACCTTACGAGCCAGATTTTAAAGAAATTAATATACCGACTAAAGCTCGACCAATACAGATGAATCAAGTACACCTAGACTACTGTAGAAAAGAAATACAAGATTACTTAGATAAAGGCTTAATTAGACCTAGCAAGTCTCCCTGGAGTTGCTCGGCTTTTTATGTGATTAATGCTTCAGAACTAGAACGAGGAAGTCCTCGATTAGTGATAAACTATAAACCATTAAACAAAGCATTAAAGTGGATAAGGTATCCAATACCTAATAAAAAAGATTTAATAAATAGGCTACATAACAAAAGCATTTACTCTAAATTCGATTTAAAATCAGGATATTACCAAATTCAATTAGATGAAAAAGATAAATACAAAACAGCATTTGTGGTGCCTTTTGGTCATTACGAATGGAATGTTATGCCATTAGGATTAAAAAATGCTCCCTCAGAATTTCAGAATATTATGAACACAATATTCAATGATTATTCAGATTTCACGATAGTCTATCTAGATGATATACTAGTCTTTTCAGAATCTATTAATCAACATTTTCACCATATGGAATTATTTTATCAAATCATTAAAAATAATGGATTAGTTTTATCTGAGAAAAAATTAAAAATATATCAGTCAAAAATTAGATTTTTAGGCTTTGATATAACCCAAGGAATGTATACTCCAATTAGTAGATCATTGGAATTTGTTAGCAAATTCCCTAATGAATTAAAAGATAAGACTCAATTACAAAGGTTCTTAGGATGTGTTAATTATGTATCAGATTTTATTCCTAATCTAAGAACCATATGTATTCCTTTGTTTAAAAGACTTAGGAAAAATCCACCTCCATGGGATGATACAATGACCCAGAGTATAGTACGACTTAAGGCAATAGTCAAGAAATTACCCTGCTTAGGAATACCAGATCCTAAAGCCAGATTAGTAGTTGAAACAGATGCCTCTGATCTTGGGTTTGGAGGAATTTTAAAACAATTACTTCCGGGATCGGATAAGGAACAAGTTGTCAGGTTTTATTCTGGAACTTGGAACCCGGCCCAATTAAATTATAGTACTATTAAAAAAGAAATTTTAGCAATTGTTTTATGCATTACTAAATTTCAAGATGATTTATTTTCAAAACCTTTTTTATTAAAAACTGATTGCAAAGCTGCAACCAGTGTTTTACAAAAGGATGTTAAAAACTTAGTTTCAAAACACATTTTTGCAAGATGGCAAGCATTACTCTCATGTTTTGATTTTGAGATTGAACATATACAAGGAATTAAGAATTCCTTGCCAGATTTTTTAACAAGAGAATTTCTGCAGGGCAAAAATGAGTAAAGCTCCTGTGGATCCTCGTGATAATTATGGTCCAAAGAAAATTACAGATACTGCTTTAACATTAAGTCCTTCAAGTTCATCGCAAAAAACATTAGCATTAAGTTCACCCAGTTATCTAAACAAAATTATGGTCAGTCCTCAGCCTATTACCTCTTCAAGAATTAGGCCACCAGCAGGAATTAGGCCTACTTTAGTTACCCCATTACACTTCACTTCTCAAATTTCAAGACCTTCATCATTAAATGTTCGCCCTACAAAATTAGCCTATTACTCACCCCAGAGACTACTCCAAAATCAACTTTTATTACAAAAAACCAAATCGTACCTATTGTACCTTTGGAAAGCCATTACTGTCCTCAGAATACTTCATTACTCCAAATAGTTTCAAAAATATTACCTCCTGGATTTTTCTACCTTCCAGAGGATTCTAACTTAAGAAAAACCAGAAAATACTATGAATTCATTTTAGTTGATACAGACTCGATAATACTCACTCACAATTACGATATTAAAGATTCCTCAAAAATTACTTTTTCCAAGTTTAAGATTAACAAAGTCTTGACTCCTGCAGATTGGGGTCAACCTCCTTACAAAGAAAAAGATCTTAGCAGAACTTTTATTCCGCAATGTTACAATTATTATGATTATATGAAAGCTTGGTACCACTTTTTAGATATTGAACCTTTCAACCATACGTGGTTTATTTGGTTCAACAAAAATATATCGATTAATTTTCCTTCCTGGTTTATTGAATGGTTTTATACCATTGGACCTATTTTGGATACATTACCAGACTACGCTTTTGAAGCATTCAAATTATTTAAAGAAACTACTACTTGCCCCCAGCATAAAGCGTTGTTGGGATTCTGTGCAGTATTCGGAATTACTTGGATTACATCCTGGACTTTATCCACTGAGCCATTATGGGAAGATGCTCCTCCATTACAATTAGTAAAAAGATACTCCGTTAAATGGTGGAGTAAATTTAATCCGCAATTACTCTCGTCAGAACGACTAAATGCCTGGTTCAAAGCTAATCCTAATCTTTGCAAGGCAACAAAATTATCCTCTTCCTCAGATTTTACTGATTTCTCTTCAATACATCCCAAATTACTTGAATCGCTAAAAGGAATTACTGATCCTCAAGAATTCATGGATAAAGTTAAAGACGCCATGTCTGTTTTATCCGACACTGAAAGTACCAGCATTACTAGCGCAGCAGAAAATGAGGATGACTGCTACGACATTCAAGACCTCTAGACATTACTTTTGAAGTTAGGGCCACTTTTTTAGAATTATGTGAAATTATTGTGTAACTTTATTTTTGGGTCATATGTCATAGCTTTTACTTTATAGCTTCTACTTTTTATCTTGTCGGCTTTTGTCGCTTGTAACAACTATTAAGGTCTCTTTACAGCTGTTAGGAATTATCAAATGTAATTTGTTAGTTTTGAAGTCCGAAGTATTTCCTTACTCTATAAAAGGAGCCTTCGTTTGTATTACAAAGCATGCAAAATTTTCAGATCAAAAACCTGAAGAATCTTGTCTTGCTCTGTAAGTATTAAAATAATCAATAAAATGTTTTCATTCTGTTATAATTTCTTTTTTAAATTATATATCATTAAACTTATTATATTTTCAACTTCCAGTATCACATTATTTATAGATTTACTTCCATTATTTTCATCCTACAATCAATTTATTTGGATTATGTTTTGCTTTTCGTCCACAATTAAGATCCAGATCGCACTTATATATATATATATATATATATATATCCCTGCAAAATTTTAGACAAACTCAAAATTATTTGATATGCTATTAAGGCACATAAATATTAAAGACATTTAAAAAAGACGCAAACCGTTAATTTTGATGTATCTCAATAACATATCATATGATTTTGGATTTGTTTGAAGTTTTATATAAATGATCTATATGATATAAACTTTCAATCAAACTGTGAATTTTATAAAATTTATATCGGTTAAAACGTTATTGAGAGGTGTAAAATTTATATCGGTTAAAACGTTATTGAGCAAGAAATAAAATAATATTCTTCTACTACTTTTATCCTTAATTATATGACATTTTTGTAAAAAAAAAAAATTGTCCCTTTTTTATAAGTTCCTCTTTGAATTATCAACCACATTAATTATAATTTTTTTTTAGCTTTCACCATTACCAGTTTAATCTGGTTCGAGGTTAGTTCTACCATCAAGTTGTCCTCGATATATATTTATGTGAAAAACTATAAACCACCTTTATTTTGAAATAATTAACCATACATGCCTAAGTCACTAGCATATCTACTAAAATTATTAAAGACCCCTTTTTAAATTGATTCTTATATTAAATTTATTGATAGTTTATTTAAAAATCTTATATTTAATTTAGAGTTAAATTTAGTACTATCTACTAACAAAATATGACCAAAGAGATCGAGTATATAAGTCACTTCTCAACCGTTATATATGTCAATTGAATTCGCATTATAGTACAGTAATAATATCCTATAACCAAACAACAAAATGATCATAAAACTCATCAAAGAGAAGAAAAATCCCTTGAGCAACCATAATTAACTTGGACAACCATGATGATGATGATGAATGAGATATCATGGAGTTAGTTATGCTGTATTAAAAAGGCTGCAAAAAAAAAAATTATGCATTGAATGAAAGTGAATGGATATGTTATTTCAACAATGCTCAAAGCACATCAAGATGTCAACCTAAATGCAGCAATATGTCATCTTTTATTCAAAGTTTCAATTACTCTCTTGAAAATACAATGGAGCCCATTAATGATTTCAAGCCACAAAAAAGTACCCAAAACTGTCAATATCTGCCTCCTCTACACCCTCTTTGTATAAACTCCCTGACCCACTTTTTAGAAAGGTGTAATGTTGATTAATTTCATTTGGGTTTTTAATGGTAAAATTTATTCTATTTAATGGTATTAATTTTCTTGTTATAAATTTGATTTAAAGTTTATGGTTTGCATTAAATTACTTTTTGTTTTTATGCATTTATTATATTGTATGAGATATTTAATATATATACACCATAAAATAAAATATGTAATAAATGTATAAAAATGACTGTATAAAATATTAAATTTCTAACCCTATAAATCAAACCGATACAAGTTACAAATACGATATTGTTAAGGAAAATGCTAAACAGTGCCCCCTAACAATGATTAAGCATGTTAAAATAGAAATTTTGTCTATAAATATGTGCATTCAACACTTTGGAAATGTAAAAAATTATTTTCCCAATATTAAATCTTCTTTTTATTTTCTTTTTTGGTATGCTTAACAAGTGTCCCTGGGACACTGTTTAACATGACCCGATTGTTAATATATACTCCCTCCGTCCCATTTTAAATGACCTTTTTTTGACTTAGTATACTATTCATTTGACCTGCTTTGACCTTATTTTTTTACTAATATATACATGCAAATATTAGCATATGAGATGTTGTTTGATTTGTCTCGACGAGTATTTTCAAAATATACCATTTTTATAATTTTTAATAATATATAATTAGAGATATTAACGATTAAAATTGTGCATTGGCAAACATGTCAGTGGTCAAACATGTCATTTATTTTTGTACAGAAGAAGTAGTAATAATTGACCTTTGAGTTAAAAATGCTTGCCCAGTCTTAACCAAAAAAAATTAAAAAAAAAGGTAAATGCTTGCACAATATCAAAAAAATTATAAGTCATAAATTTCTTATTTTCTTGCGTTTTGACAATATACACCAAAATGGAAGATAACTTATGTTAGAAAATTTCTAAAATATTTGGATTTATATAATAATAAAAAAGTTTTAATTACTAAAGATGAAATAAAATAATATTATAATATAAAAAAATAAAACAAACAAAAATTTCACAAAGACAAATAATTTAATCCTAAACAATACTAATATTTTTATGGTCAATTTTTTTTTTCTTGAAGCTAAATTAACCTATTTAAATTAGCATCAGAAAAAATCGAACTTGAGACATTAAAATGAGCACACTCCTAGATCCCAAACCAATACCACCAGACCAACCCAAATAGATTTATTTTTATGGTCAATTAGTAGCTACCCAACACATTATTAGAGAAATCACAAATCAGGGTTTACACCTCGGAGTCTCCATTTTTTTCATAATTGTTTTTGGTCAAGCCATTTTTTTCACATTTAAATTGTATGAATCTATCTAATGTATTCTCTAATATATACAATATTTTCAACACTATCTCACAAAACAAGTAGTGTGTTTGTTTAAAACAAAATCTTATTAGTTGAAATTGGTGAATCCCGCCTAATTTTTGTGTCATCAGTAAGATATTTATATATAGTGAGTAGTATCATTTTAAAGCAACAACGAAATTCATATAAATTCTGATAAATAAAATAGTGTTGAAAGCCTAAAAAATGTGTGCTCCTAAAATTTATATATTTAAGTAAATTCCAAAATATTTCAATCCAATACTTTATTTTTGTACTTCTAGATTTTAGAACTTTGGAGTGATGAGTTTTTATGATCTTTAAAACCACCCTAACATCATTCATCATACACAAACTATCTTTTAGTTTTTGTTTCACAACAACAATAAATATATTTCTAAAGAGAAAAAGAAGGTAGCAAGAGTTATTATTACAATAAAATGTCATTCATGAAAGCAACAACAATAAATTATGAATAATAAAGTCTCTGCCACAAGAAGTCAATGCCCGAACCATACACAATTTTCATGGTTTATCAAAGATTGTAGAGTAGGAAATGACCAAAGTATGGTGCGTTCTTGACTCCCTCTTCTAAAGACATTAACGACTAATAGAATCGTCGATCTGAGACCCAATTCACCTAAACTTTCACACCGACACCCAAATTATAACAAACTAAAGTTATTGAGACCCAACCAACTTAACTAAACTTCCGCAGTAGCCTAAATTATAACAAATTAGAGCTACTGAGACTCAAATCAGCTAAAATTTTAGCTGGCGAAATTTTTAAAAAAAAACGAAAAATAAAAAAATGAAAAATAAAAAGGGAAATTACACCATAATACCTTAAAATAATAATAATAATCCTTAATTAATCTCAAACCAAAAAAAATGAAAATAAAAATTGGTAGTTGGTGTGAAATGTAATGAAGCTTGAAAGATGAAACAACCTTTTTTGAAACCAAAATACAGCTCTACCAGCAACAACAACAGGAGCAGCAACAGCAGTAAATAATTTATGTCTTTGTGATCAATGTCTTGATGAGAAAGCATTCAAGTCTCTCAACTAACTTATAACTTCAAAACACTAACTTCTCTTCTCCCTCATATTGATTACCACCACCAGCACAAAATAAACTCTTTCAGGTTCTGAAACCATATTTAAGAATATATAATATATATATAAAAAAAAATTAAAAAAACTTGTCCAAGTTTTTTTCTTTTTTATATATATATTATATCATCAAGAACTAGGACAATTCAAAGCAGCTTTTATGTGTTGGACAGTCTCACCAATAAGTCCATTAACAGTTGCAACAGACTCCATGTTAAGTTTTGCAGATGGTAAACTGCTTACCATAATTTGAAATGCAACTGTTATTAATGATCCACCTGATGACTTATTTCCTATGTTTGTGTTTGAGCTTGTTGATGCTCCATCACCATTACCACCACCACCACCACTTTGAATATTGTTGTTGTTGGTAGTATCGCTTTGGTTTCCGTCCGATGTAATTGTGAAACCAGAAGGGAGTAATGGAATGTACGAAGGATCTTCGCCGCTCATTGCTATGTTGATACCTGGTAAATCAACTGGACAATAGACTACAAGTGAACCTGATGAATCCACACAGCTTTCTTGTAGGATCAACATGTTGTTTTGACTTGTGTTGAATGCCTATAAAAAATTTCAAAATTCACAAAAATAATGAGAAATTAGATGAAAACCGGACGAATTAGGGTTTGTTTGTTACATATCAATTTTAAAAATTTACATCCGTTTGTTAAAAGATTTTTGAAAAATCGAGAATCGTAAGAAAAAAATTATAAACTACTTTAAATAAGATTTTTTGTTAAATATAATTTTTTATGATGTTTATTTTCTTAAAAGTGGTTTTATTATGATAGACAAACATAAAATAGCCTATGCTTATTTTTTTTTTGAAAAAAATTTTAAAAAATAATTTCTAATATATTGAATATCAAAATCACTTTTTTATAATCTGTAACAAATGGTCGAATATATACATGAGGCTCCTACCAAGTGGAGTTCCATGATTTGAACTCGTGACCTCTTAAGTCACGGATAGAAATATTTTAGTTGCGGAGGATCGCCCTCAAACATCGAAAACAAAATTGATAAATGAAGGAAGCATGACTTACCCTAAGCACAGAAATGCAGTTACCAGGATGTGCACCATTTGCTATATGAGCAACTTCTTGAACAGCATTACCATTGGAAAGAACATCCCACTAATCAAAAACATAAAAAAAAAAAACAATATAATCAATAAAAAATTCTCTTTAATTCTAAGATCACAGCATAAAATAAATATTAATTAATTAAGTAAATAACAAACCTGAGATCTTTTCCTTTCATCTTTGAAGAAATTGAAAACAGTTTGTGGAGGTAAAGGTAGCCAAATGGTAGTAGCTGCACTTAGCACAACACCATTAGGTTGACCAGGATCTGTACTCTTTCTTACAGTAACTCTGACTCCAATTTCATTCAAAGCTGAAAGTGTGGTCCATCTATGACTTGCTGATGCACTTATGCTTGCACAGAAATTAGTTACCATTCTTTGTGCTAACTTCATCATACTCCTCTTTCCCTCAGGTGAAGGAATCACTAAAAAAATCGAAAAAAAAAACAACCTAGTTTTAGATCATGACAAGAAAATTAAATACGGTTGAAATTCATTCATGCACTAAATTGCGGTTGCAGTTACGCTGCAAACCTTCATCTTTCATTCATGCAATAAAATGCCGACAAATGTGGTTAATATAAGTATACAACTGCAATTGTGTCATATTGTGGCCGCAATTGTGGTTGCAGTTACGCTGCAAACCTTTATTTATGGTAAAATGTAGACAAATGCAGCAGATGTATGCATCTTCTGTAGTTGTCTACATTTTACTATTTGTCTATATTAATATGAATTATATGTATATACCTCCACCGAGATCGCGAGTAGAGTTGGCCGAAACCATGAGACAAGCAAGTCTTTCACACATTCTCTGAAGTGTAGTGAGAAATCTTTCAGCTCCAAAGGCAGCACCAGTGTAGATAACATTTCTATAAAGCCTATGAACTGGATTTTTGTCTTCAATCTCCAAATGTTCGATCCAAGTTACCTATAAAATAAACAAAAGTGATTCAAAATGTTTCCAACATAATGAAATTTTGAAGTGTTTTGAGTTAAAGTTTAATTACCTTGGAATAGCCATTAGGCATGTCTTGAATGAAGCAGCCAGAAGGAAGACGATGACAGCGAAATTGAGGAGCAAATTGATTGTCTTGAGGAAAGTCGTACGAAACATCAACAATTGCCCATAAACCTTGCTCAATTTGTTGACAGTAACGAAGGAAGTAAAATTCTCGAATCGGAACAAGTGGTGACAGCACTTGCAACTCTTCATACATCTATTAAAAATTGCGCGAAAAATAACTCAATGTGAAAGCGAATAGAAATTTCATTAGCAAATTTTTTAAGAGCAATGATATTTTGACTTCAGAAAAAACCAACATCGTATAGACACCGTACAAAAACTCATTCAAAATAAACATAATATAAAAATAAAATCGTTATAATAATATAATTTTTGATTATTTAACATACCAGTTTCAATGAACCACTGTGTCCACCGATCATTCCAGAAGCTATAACTTCAATAGTCTTTGCCATTGCAACAATAGTAGGAAATAGCTCCATCCACTTGTCCTACAAAATCAATCATTAGATTTTCATGATTAAATTCATTAAATTGAATGTATAATTATTAAATATTTATTGTAATAAAAAAGTGAAAAAGAATAAGAAATTCTTACATGATCCATAAACATTTCAACCAAAGTTAAGCCATTCATGATGACAACACCGGAATCCCTAGAAGCTTCGGTACGAATATTCGGATTCTTCAACCGATTATTAGCCTTTGGAAACATTCTATCATAGGTATCAAGATTAAGAAGATCTCTCCCATCAGTATTTGATTTCATCCACAAAGGCTCATCAGTCTGCAAAAGCCTAACCAATTCGTCCATAGCATTTGTCGCAATCTCAGACATGAGTGACTTTTCCATTTCAGAAAGACAAGGTGGTTGGTAAGGAAGATTTTGCATTGTTGATGAACTTCCCGGCAAAAGATCGAGATCGAGTGATGGTCCTCCACCCATTCCATGTCCACCAAAACTTCCCATTGATAAATCCAATGATGATATGTGAATTGGTGTTACTGGTGGAAGCTGTGAAATTGGTCTTCCTATGTATTTCGCAGCAATGCTTGATACTTTATCAAGCTACAATGTTCAAAAATCAACATTTTAATTCACCACTAGATAGTACTAACAAATTCAAAATATAATACAAGTAAGCACGGTTTTAAATTGCAGTTCGTAACCGCAATTGCAGCCAAGAAATAAAAGATTTTGAGGTATCTGCAACGACATTTTGCCGCAGAAAAAGGTTTGCAGCGTAATTGCAACTGCAATTTAAAATTAAGTTAAATACATTTTTTAGTCTATGTAAAATTCATAATCATTCAAGTTTAGTCTCTATAAAATTTTTGTTAACCTTTGCAAAGAATAAAATTGAACAATTTTTTTTAAAAAAAAATAAACTTAAAAAATCATAATTTTACATGGATTAATTAAAAATATGTTTAACCCTTACAACTATGCTTGTAAATGAGAATGAATAAATAAATAATTCAAAATATAAAATTAGTTGTTGATATTTGATTAATGAATTTTTGTTACCTCTTCTTTGAGTTGAGCATTTTCAAGCCTCAATTTTTGTTCATCAAAATAACAATCATCATTGATTGGAGGTCCACCACAAGAGGGGCAGATCACATTTTTAAGGGCTTCCCTTATAGCAATATTCTCACATCTTATCTTGTCATTCTCTGCCCTTAGTTGACAATTATCAGCTCTCTCATGCTGTGCCTATTTTGTTCAAACCAAAACACAAAATAAAAAACATCATTGTAAAATAACAATTAAATATAACAATCTCATTTATAAAACACATAAAACCCTGACCCTGGTGAGTCTCGAGACCAAATTTTTTTAAACTTTATAAATTTTAAAAAAACATGCACAAAATTAAAATAAAAACAACATCAAAATACACAATTACACCCTACACTACACATAATAAACCAAAATAAAATCAATTTTTTAAAAAAAATAAAAAAGAGAAAAATGAATAATACCTTCATCTGAGTCCTTCTATTCTGAAACCAAAATTTGATCTGTCTAGGAGCCAAGGCTAATTCTCTGCTTAACTGCAATCTTTGTTTCTCATCAGGATGTGGACACTCCTTGAACATACTGAGAAAAAAATAAAATTAAAAATATAAGGGCCATATCAAAAATTAAAAAAAGGGTGCAAAAAATAAAACAAATTTTTTGACTGTTCACAAAGAAAGAGAAAAAAAACACAAAAAACAAGAAGAAATAACAAGACTATTACGCTTCAAGTCTTTGAATCTGATTAGCAGTGTGACGGTGGTAACGTTTCTTTCTTCTCTGAGAATCAGAAGAACCATCATGGTGATGATGATGGTGATGATGATCACCAGGTGACCCACTTCCTCCACTGTGATACTCCATTAGTCTCTTTTGATCAACAAGTTCTGTTTTTTTACAACATAAAAACCATTAATGAAAAAACAAAGAGATTTTGAAGATGGGTTTTGAAAAAGATGAAAACTTTTTGATGATGAAATGAATAAATGTAATTTGGTTGGAATAAAAGCTCTATGGGCTATTAAGCTATATGGCTATGGTGGCTATGTTGATAAATAAATAAAATAAATAAATAAATAAATATACTCACTCATTTAGCAGTGATATATGATATGATATGATGATGGTGATTATGATAATAACAATATTAATTATAACATATTTGTAAAACGTATCAAAAGATTGTGGCATGATTTTTGGTGTGTGAGTGAGTTATGACAAATCTTATGGAAGAATAAGATCATATCCATATTCATATTCATACTCATAACAATATATTATGATATGATTATGATATGATGCAATCAAAATTAAAAAAAAAAAACAATTAGAGAAAAAAAAAAAACTTACAACTTTTTTTCTCTCTTGCACTCTTTTGTGAATGTGCTATGAATGAATGCTATAAACAATGAAGAGTGTATTAATTTATATATATATGATGATGATGAGTGAGTGAGTGTGTCAAAGGGTTTTGAAAAGAAAATGTAACTGATGGAAATGAATTTAAAGCATTGAGGAAGAAAAGGAAGAGACTTTAAGGTGCTATTCTATACTTTATTATACAACACTATACTACAAATATTATTATTTATTAAAAAATATTTTTAAAAAATATTTTTAAAAAATTACAAAATCACCCCATTTTTTTTTCAAGAGTCTATTTTCTCTCTCTCCTAATTTTTCTCTCTCTCTAGAAATGGTAGAGTATAGAGTGGTACTGATACAGTCATCAATCAAAGGGTGTGTCCCCCCCTTTACACTTAAATGACTTCGCCGGATTTTTGGTCGCCGGTGCACTAATGGTTGAAATGACATAAAAAACCTTAGCTAAGCATTTTTGTTGTTTTTTGTTTTAAAAAAAATTATTCTCTTTCATCATTTATGTTTGTGCCTTAATTCTCTCACGTATACTCTCTCTCTCTCTCTTTGTTTAATTTTTGCATACTAAGGTCACATACAGACACGATGCAATATGTGTTAAAAGTCAAACGTTTGTGTCCTATTGGAGGAGTTAAGGTATAGGATACACCAAAGTGTGCCATTTTTTCTCTTTTGATTCTCAATTTTAGTAATGGATGACACATAGTATAAAGTAAAGTTTTGGTAACATTTTTTTTTTCTAGCTGTTGTCAATTGAGTTTTTGGGATTGAGTATTGTAATTCTAACATTTTTTCCTCTTTTGATTCTAATTTCTTGCGTGTATTGTAAGGGATTGAGTACCTCTTGTACTCCCTTATAATAAATCTTTTTTGCTTATAAAAAAAATAATAAAAAATTGAGTTTTTGGCTTTGGACATGGTTGAGTGAACTATAGTGTAAATATTTAATTTAGTAACAAATTTTTTAGGGCATTTGTCAATTTGATCATGAAATTAACTAAGACATTAATTTAATTAATAATTACTTTAAAAATTACAACGACATATTGGAAATATTTCGGTAACATAAGAAATATATTTCAAATTAGAAGTATAAGAGATAATCGAACTGAGATGCGTAAAAATAATAACTTATGAAACAATAAAAAAATGTGAAAGTTAACGAGCAACTTTATTAGAAGACATTCAACGCGATCTATGAATCATCCGTAAAAAAGGCATAAATATGTGTCCATTTGACTTTCTTATATTAATTTTACGACACGGTCTTAACTCGTTTAATAATAAACGGTAGTTAAAAGTATCATTTTTGCTATATTTGCCAACATTTTATTTTTCCATTTATCTTATTTATTTAACTCGAAAATGCAATATATATAATCCATAAATCGTTCGTAAAAAAGGCATGAACTTAAAAGAATAATAAACCGTTGTTAAAAGAATAATTTTAGTTTTTTTTTTTGTGGTCAAGTAATTTATTGGCTATAAATTCCATTGCTAATATGGATAAATGAAATGATCGGAGTTCGAAATCTGACCCCCTGCATATATAATGCAACATCCTTGTCAATTGAGCTAATTAAGCTCACCGGAACATTTTAGTTAAATTTTTTTACTAATTATTATTTATCTTATTTATTTAACTCGAGATGATAATCTATAGAATTCACAAACCTTTCATAAAAGAGGTACTCCTTTTGTAATAAAATATAAGCAAAAACTCATTTTATAGATTTATTGTAAAATTAATTTATCTGAACAATAAATTGACCAGATACATTACTTATATAATAAATCTATAAAATGAATTTTTGTTTATATTTTGTAATACTGAGTAGTATTACTTGCACCATTTTTTACTTTCCAACCTATCTTTTTCTTTTTTCCGACCCAACATATGACGCCTAATTTTTCAACTGTATTTATCTATTTATATTTATTTTTCTCATGCAATTGTTTATCTTATTTAATGATAATAAAACTCAAGCTCTAATTTTATCGCAAATAAAAAAAAAACTCAAGCTCTAATCAGCTGTAGTTAAAAATACAATTATAGTTCTATCTTTTAACACCTTAATATACCAATGAAGGCGTTTTTTTGGTACAAAGAATCAAGGGTTTTAAGAAGCAGTTAAAAATTTCTGGGAAAGTACAGACCAAAACAAGTATATTATTGAGTTCTTAAATCAGTATAATTGAAATATTTTTTACTGTATCTATGTATGAGTTATTTATTATTCTTGTTGAATTTGTGCTTGAGTTCATTACGATTACATTACATTCATATATAAGTGATAATCATCATGTTTTTATTATTAGTTCTGACGCTTTAAAGATAAATACCACTAGTAATATAATATATTTGTTGTAATTTTTATTAATTACTTTATTTCAAAAGTTATTTTATGATTTCTTATCTTGGTCCAAACCATGAATTATTAATCTTCATTTCTAAGTCATTAATAACATTTTTCTAACGGTCAATTGGACTTAATTATACCTATTTATTCTCTACTTTTATGCCACTTTAGTGCATATAATTATACCAAAGAGTAACTCATATTTAGCAACAAATATATACCACACTAAAGCCATGTTTGAGATACAAGCAGAATCACTTTCTTCACTTGATAGATATATATCCGTGCAAACATATATATACTTAGAGAAATTTGATTTTCTATTTTATACACAAATTGATTTTTCCCCTCACATAAAATTGAGTTTATCTTCCTGAGTTACATTGCCAGCACTTAGTGAATTTAAGTTGTTCTGTCACCTCGAGTATGATTCATACTTGGGAAGGACCTGTTGAATCCTGTAGGATTTGCGCAAATATACCGCGGATAAATCCTTAAGGACAGTGACTTTGTCATGCCTCAGGTTATTACTCTATTTTGCAGGATATCCGCAGTTCATGAGTTTAAGCTTTCATCAAAAGATAAGTTCATCATCTCTAATTTATTTGATTCTCATATTTGATTTATTTGATGATTATATTCTTACATGTTTATTATTCCGATAATGTTAGGTTTCAATTCTACGACAATCTTGAGGTCTAAATGAGAAAGATAAGTTTATATGATATCTCTATATTCGTATCTTATTATCGGATTTTATTTGATGTTTATATTCTTATATATTTATTTATTATTATGATTTGTAGGTCAATTCTACAACAATATTCACTTATGTGGTGCGTCGTTATGTTCAGATACAATAAAAATAATATAAAAATTATACGATTTATATATAAGATATAAAAAAAAGATAAAGATCGATAAATACTACTTTTTAATGGTCGATAAATACCACTTTGATTTTAAAATCTAAAGTTGTCATGAGAGCGGACAGTTATATTTTTGGTCAATAAAATCACAATCAAAAAATTAAAATTAATTTCACCCAAAATATTATGATAGTTTGTGTGATCCATTTTTCAAAGGCCAGAAAAGGCACTATATTTTTTTTTTTTTTTGTACACAATCAGAGTTACGCATAAAAGATTTTAAATGAGCCGGCATTCAAATATACAAAAGAACTCATTACCATAAGGTGCTTCGACAAGCAAAGTGTATTCCTGAATAATTACAGTCCAAGTCTAAGTATTCAAAACAAGTTAGAAAACTCTATGCTAACCCAAAAGCACGGTGCACAAAACACACCGGCGCATAGTCTAACTACTCTAAGCTTCAACACAAGCTCACTATGGCCTAGAGCTGCCAACACCATCCTCTCGACCTACATCGTCATCTGGGGTGGGATGAGCCCGCAAATGAAAGAAAGGGTCACCACAAAATAAAAGGTATATATATATATATAACCGGTGCGAAAGATTGTACACATAACAAATATTTCCACAAACACAAGAGAAAACTCTTAACCACCAAAGCCATTCCCACCAACGGGTTTATATATATAATGCACACCAAGCCTAATGCAGACTTCTACAATGAGTGTGACACCAATCACTGGCTGCCACATGCATGATCTTCCGGAAAATTAACCTCTCCTCGAAGAGTCGTGGGGTAGGCAAAGCCACACAGAAATATACGTACCCGCACTAAAATGCCACACAAGGCAGGTGAAGTCACACAGACAAACACCAGGCGAAGTCACACAGACAAACACCAACTCAATATAAATCCAGAAGGATTTGGCGAAGCCACACAGTCAAACGCCCGGTACGTAGGCAAAGTCACACAGACATACACCTAGGCACGCAACTATGAAATGCATGGCATATATTCTCTTTGGCATATACAGGATAGTCACACAGACAAAATCCCCACGTAGTCCTATCCGACGCACGCATTCATATATGCTCATGCAAACATTCACATAGCCTAAAGCCTATGCACAAGCCATCACAACCTACATACATTTTCTCAATCATATGTAAATTGCACACACATTTATAACCACGTTCTCATCAACGAGAATACATAAGTACAAACATGCCAAGCACACAGCAAATGCATAAACAGCAAACGAAGCATGTCGTAACCATTTTGAAAGACGGAAATAAAGTGGAGCCCTTACCTCGTCAAGCACTCAACTATCACACGATCGCACAACACTTACTCGCTTCCTAAAACAAGCAAAGTATTCAATCAAAACCATATCCAATCAATCCTCAATGAATTGGACTCTAAAACCCCAAAAACCAAAGGTTTTCTAAGGTAAAATCCCTCTTTCGGATACTATACCAAAAACTACCGTATTGATCAACCCCCATGTGTTATTTGTACTATTTTTAGGACCCAAAACAATTGTCAAAAGTCTTAAATAATTTGAAATGCCAAATGGCCGTTTTCTTGCGTTATAAGCTACGTACTTTCCGAGTACCCGAAAAACTCGTTTCCAATCCCCACCACTTCCATAAATTAATAAAAAGGGATTAGAAAGCTAAAAACCAAGTTTAGAAATCATATTCCAAAATTTCAACTCCCAGAGCTCGCCCTGGCGAGTTGGTGGCGAGTGAAGGCAGTGAGGACTGGTCTTACTCGCTCTGGAGCTCGCCCTGGCGTGTTGTCATGACCTGTGACACTCGCCCTGGCGAGTAAACACTCGCTCAGCGAGTTGCACCTGTCATGACAGCAAAAGACAGCAACTCACACCACCTTTTTCCCCAACCAAGCCTAGTTTGATTCTATTAGTTCCCAACACTTTTTCAAGGCACAAAAGCAAACCATTTTCATAAGCAAGCAATTCATTTCCGAAAGCTTGTTGGTTGCTTCGAGTGCAAGTTATTTGATTTTCATTTCCAAAATCAAAACCAAATCCAAGCACAAGTTTTATTACGGGCCTCAACCGTCCGGAAATCATTTTCAAACATGTTTTCAAAGTAAAAAGCAACTCCACATGTCACAAGAGTTTTAAACCACTTTGACCCCAAAAACACTTAGGAAATATTTTCATAAAACCCAAAATATTTTTCATCGGATTTTCTAAAACAAAACCATACAACGCATTTCCCTTTTGCCCAAAGGTTCAAAGACAACTTTTCTTTTCAAAGCCTTACAACTTAACCACATGTTATTGATCAATACATAACCAAACCAAAACCCTAACTTTTCTCATGAGATTTTTCACCAACTCATGGAAAACAAAAACAACAAAGCCTAGCATGCTTACTACACCCTCATGAACAACTTTCATGTAACAAAAACCATGTAAAGTAACATTTCCTAACAAACCTTCATGAGAACATAAACCCCAAAACTCCTAAACTCTATAAGTCTACCAACCTAAGAGATGAGAAGAGAGGGTTACCTTCAAAAAGTGATTCTCTACAACTTGCCTCTAAGCTCCAAAGCTTGAAATGGAGTGAAATGGTGAAGAAAGGAAAATTTGTGAAGGTTGGAAAGTTAGAATGGAGTTCCACGTGAAAGAGAGAAAGAATGGAGATGATTTGTGATGTTTTTCTAAGTCCACAATGCAACAAACCTCCTTACTATGCCATAGCTCTTGCTAACTCATGGCCATTGGATCAAAAACAAAAATGCCAAGACAAAACCCTAGCCATTGGATCAAACCAAACCAAATCCACTTGATATAATACTCAACACCTCTTAGAAACACTCTCACGTTCAGCTCTCGCGCGCCGCGACGAACGAAACTCATCAAAACATAAAACCTACGGAAAGACCGTCTAACGTTTAACATTTCCAAAACTTATCGCCGAATCTTTTTCCGCGACTGTAATTTTCTTCCATACCTTAGAAAATTATTCTCAGAATATATCCTAACTCGCGCAGATATATAAAACTCCCATCCGAAACCTCACTTAAAACAGACGCAGTAAGATTTTACAACGACGGGTAAAATCCCACTCGTTTTTCCAA
The DNA here is from genome assembly GCA_030408175.1 of Trifolium repens. NCBI lineage: Eukaryota > Viridiplantae > Streptophyta > Magnoliopsida > Fabales > Fabaceae > Trifolium > Trifolium repens. The sequence continues at coordinate 16,871,464 of CP125847.1, forward strand.
AAACAAGAATATTCCAAAACTCGTTATACTAAATCCACATCAACCTTCTTATTCACAAAAGAGGATTACAAGACAAAAGTCTGTACAATTACAGTGCACGAGCACAAAACAAACTCGATTACAGCAAAACCTAATAATTTACACGATGTTTCATCACACGAACACATCGAAACCTTAATATTCCTTAAACCAACTATACAATGAAAATCATGGGTCTTACAAAGTTCATCATCTCTAATTTATTTGATTCTCATATTTGATTTATTTGATGATTATATTCTTACATGTTTATTATTCCGATAATGTTAGGTTTCAATTCTACGACAATCTTGAGGTCTAAATGAGAAAGATAAGTTTATATGATATCTCTATATTCGTATCTTATTATCGGATTTTATTTGATGTTTATATTCTTATATATTTATTTATTATTATGATTTGTAGGTCAATTCTACAACAATATTCACTTATGTGGTGCGTCGTTATGTTCAGATACAATAAAAATAATATAAAAATTATACGATTTATATATAAGATGTAACAGCCCGTTTTTCAAGGGCCAGAAAAGTCAATATTTTTTTTTTCTTTTCAACTAACACTCAGAGTGCGCATAGAATATTTTCCAATGAGCCGGCAATCAAATATACAAAAGAACTCATTACCATAAGGTGCTTCGACAAGCAAAGTGTATTCCTGAATAATTACAATCCAAGTCTAAGTATTCAAATACTTACAACGAAACAAGTTAGAATCCTAAGCTAACCCAAAAGCACGGTGTACAACCCACACCGGCGCATAGTCTAACTAAGCTAAAACTCCAACAACTCACTGAGGCCTGGAATAGCCACCGTCGTCACCACGACCTAACCCATCATCTGGGTGGGATGAGTCCGCAAATGAAAGAAAGGGTCACCACAAAATAAAAGTATGTATATATATAACCGGTGCGAAAGATTGTACACATAACAATAATTCCACAAACACAAGAGAAAGATCTTAACCACCAAAGCAATTCCCACCAACGGGTTTATATATATAATGCACACCAAGCCTAATGCAGACTTCTACAATGCGTGGTACTAACCCTAGCTACCACAATGCATGAGTTTAATTCCGGAATCATAGGTCCAACCCACTAAAGCCACGAGGGCAGGTGAAGCCACACAGACGCTATCACCAGGTGAAAATAGCCACACAGATGCTACCAGCCACACAGATGCTGTCAGCCACACAGATGCTATCACCAGGCAAAAATAGCCACACAGATGCTACCAGCCACACAGATGCTGTCGCCCAACCCACTAAAGCCACAAGGGCAGGTGATGCCACACAGATGCTATCACCAGGTGAAAATAGCCACACAGATGCTACCAGCCACACAGATGCTGTCACCCCCTCAAAAGTGTAGCCACACAGATGCTAACACCAGGCGAACATAGCCACACAGATGCTATCGCCAACTAAGAAACGCATATACATAGGGCAGTCACACAGACACAGCCCCGACGGAGTCACACAGACACATCCACCCGTGTAGTCCCAACTGACATACACGTTCCATCCATGCTCATGCAACAATTACATATCACACAGATATATGTAAATCAAACACAACGACATACATACACTTCCAACCATATGTATTCCAACAACCTGTTCATACATACATTCTCATAATCATATGTAAACAGCGTAAGTATTTTAAACACGTTCTCATCACGAGAATACATCAACTAGACATGCCAAACACACAGCAAAGCATTACAGCAGAAATCCAAGCATGTCATAACCAGTTGAAAAGACAGAAATAAAGTGATGCCCTTACCTCAGCAAGCTTCCGTTAACTTTTCTCACGAAATTCTACAATTCACGCTACCTTAGAGGAGATGATTTCCTTTCCAACTCTATGATCCAACTCACTAAAAATCCAAGCTTTTGGTGAAGAAATGAAGGATTTGGATGAAGAACACAAGGGTGGGGAGAAGCCACGGCAAAGAGAAGAAGAGTGAAGTGAATTTGTGATTTTTCCAAGTCCACCACTTATAATAGTCTTGCTAGTTTATGGCCATTGGATCAAATAGGATAAAGTTCTAAGATTCAAATCTAGCCATTGGATCAATCCAAGTCTATCCTCACAAGATATTTCCCATAACCTCATACAACGAAACGCACGCTCAGTTCTCGCGCATCGCGACGAACGAAACTCGCAAAAACAGAAAACCTACAGAAAGAACGTCTAACGTTTTTGCATTCCAAAACTTATCGCCGAATCTTTTTCCGCGATTGTAATTTTCTTCCATACCTTAGAAAATTAATCTCAGGACATATCCTAACTCACGCAGATATATGAAACTTCCATCCGAAACCTCACTTAAAACAGACGCAGTAAGATTTTCCATCAGCGGGTAAAATCCTACTCGTTTTTCCAAAAACAAGAATAATCCAAATCTCGTCATTCTGACTTCACAGAAATCTCCTCATACTTAAAAGAGGACCACGACCCGAAAGTCTGTGCCTTTCCAGCACACGAGCACAAAACAGGCTCAATTTCAGCAAACAGCCGTTATGGCGACAATACTCACAAAACCACTTAACAAAAACCCTAATATTCTTAGTCATTACTTATTTATTCACACAAAAGGTACAGTGGAATTACGGGTCTTACATTACTACCCTCCAAAAAGAAGTTTCGTCCTCGAAACTAAAGGTAAGAGTAACAACTCAACTAATTATTACCATCACCAACACAACAAAATCCCTCAGGATTAGGTGCAACCACACAGATGCTAACACCGGGTGAAGTCACACAGATACTCTCACCAACACACTGGCACAACCGTGCACCAACCGCAACTCTCAACGAGTTCACCACTCAAAATTAACCTCACAACAGAGGTTCACAACCTCTAGTTCCCAAAGATCCTCGTGCCCACAAACAAAAAATTTCCAAAGTCACCTCTTTCGCCTCCGCGACATAGCCAATTTCCCTGGTTCACGCGAAGCAGTTACTGGCTACCCTCCAAAAAGAAACACCGAAACTTTCTGCGCACCAACAAAACCGGCAAAACTAGTCATTTCCAGTCAACACGACTCCGTCTATTATCAACAAGAGATTAAGGATGATCAGTTCCTCAATTTGTCAATAAATAGTCGACAATCATGATGGTGGTTTAGACCATCTTTACCCAACTTAAACAATGCTTCATTTCACTTGTGCTCAAGGTCCTCCGAGTCACAAGGGTTCCACAAATCCTTCGAGGTTTTTCTTAATGTTTCCCTCGATCTCTTACGAATACAAGGCCGAAGTCGTAAGACACAACACTCAAAACACATCGTTCAAGCTCTCATGATTCCACTCATGAAACATCCGTTGAACATCATTCAACAGTAATACAATGCCACCACGGCAGGTACCACCAAAACCATTACATTCCAAACAAGTTGTCTTCTCTATAGAAGAATTTTCCGCTCTACCAATATCCATAAGTCCGCAACTCAGTGAATACGCCGAACCGTCTACTCACATACGAATCTCTTTCCAAACACGACTTAAATAATACCATCCCAACCTCCGGTTGGTGATTACAACTCCTCATAGTCTTGTCACTTGCCAACTATACCATCTATTTTTCTTGTACTCCTTTTATCCAAATCCCCAATTCCGATTAGATTCCTTATCCAAACATTTCTGAGTCTCAACAGAAAATCTCATCCAATGTTTACTAACTCATAATCCGACACAGAACAAACACTAGAACTGTCCCTACCCTAGCTATGTTCTAACCGACTCTGGACTAACGACTCAAGTATACACTTTCCCTTTGAAGATTTAAAGCCGTGCTCTGATACCAATTGTAACAGCCCGTTTTTCAAGGGCCAGAAAAGTCAATATTTTTTTTTTTCTTTTCAACTAACACTCAGAGTGCGCATAGAATATTTTCCAATGAGCCGGCAATCAAATATACAAAAGAACTCATTACCATAAGGTGCTTCGACAAGCAAAGTGTATTCCTGAATAATTACAATCCAAGTCTAAGTATTCAAATACTTACAACGAAACAAGTTAGAATCCTATGCTAACCCAAAAGCACGGTGTACAACCCACACCGGCGCATAGTCTAACTAAGCTAAAACTCCAACAACTCACTGAGGCCTGGAACAGCCACCGTCGTCACCACGACCTAACCCATCATCTGGGTGGGATGAGCCCGCAAATGAAAGAAAGGGTCACCACAAAATAAAAGTATGTATATATATAACCGGTGCGAAAGATTGTACACATAACAATAATTCCACAAACACAAGAGAAAGCTCTTAACCACCAAAGCAATTCCCACCAACGGGTTTATATATATAATGCATACCAAGCCTAATGCAGACTTCTACAATGCGTGGTACTAACCCTAGCTACCACAATGCATGAGTTTAATTCCGGAATCGTAGGTCCAACCCACTAAAGCCACGAGGGCAGGTGAAGCCACACAGACGCTATCACCAGGTGAAAATAGCCACACAGATGCTACCAGCCACACAGATGTTGTCAGCCACACAGATGCTGTCACCAGGCGAAAATAGCCACACAGATGCTACCAGCCACACAGATGCTGTCGCCCAACCCACTAAAGCCACAAGGGCAGGTGATGCCACACAGATGCTATCACCAGGTGAAAATAGCCACACAGATGCTACCAGCCACACAGATGCTGTCAGCCACACAGATGCTGTCACCCCCTCAAAAGTGTAGCCACACAGATGCTAACACCAGGCGAACATAGCCACACAGATGTTATCGCCAACTAAGAAACGCATATACATAGGGCAGTCACACAGACACAGCCCCGGCGGAGTCACACAGACACATCCACCCGTGTAGTCCCAACTGACATACACGTTCCATCCATGCTCATGCAACAATTACATATCACACAGATATATGTAAATCAAACACAACGACATACATACATTTCCAACCATATGTATTCCAACAACCTGTTCATACATACATTCTCATAATCATATGTAAACAGCGTAAGTATTTTAAACACGTTCTCATCACGAGAATACATCAACTAGACATGCCAAACACACAGCAAAGCATTACAGCAGAAATCCAAGCATGTCATAACCAGTTGAAAAGACAGAAATAAAGTGATGCCCTTACCTCAGCAAGCTTCCGTTAACTTTTCTCACGAAATTCTACAATTCACGCTACCTTAGAGGAGATTATTTCCTTTCCAACTCTATGATCCAACTCACTAAAAATCCAAGCTTTTGGTGAAGAAATGAAGGATTTGGATGAAGAACACAAGGGTGGGGAGAAGCCACGGCAAAGAGAAGAAGAGTGAAGTGAATTTGTGATTTTTCCAAGTCCACCACTTATAATAGTCTTGCTAGTTTATGGCCATTGGATCAAATAGGATAAAGTTCTAAGATTCAAATCTAGCCATTGGATCAATCCAAGTCTATCCTCACAAGATATTTCCCATAACCTCATACAACGAAACGCACGCTCAGTTCTCGCGCATCGTGACGAACGAAACTCGCAAAAACAGAAAACCTACAGAAAGAACGTCTAACGTTTTTCCATTCCAAAACTTATCGCCGAATCTTTTTCCGCGACTGTAATTTTCTTCCATACCTTAGAAAATTAATCTCAGGACATATCCTAACTCACGCAGATATATGAAACTTCCATCCGAAACCTCACTTAAAACAGACGCAGTAAGATTTTCCATCAGCGGGTAAAATCCTACTCGTTTTTCCAAAAACAAGAATAATCCAAATCTCGTCATTCTGACTTCACAGAAATCTCCTCATACTTAAAAGAGGACCACGACCCGAAAGTCTGTGCCTTTCCAGCGCACGAGCACAAAACAGGCTCAATTTCAGCAAACAGCCGTTATGGCGACAATACTCACAAAACCACTTAACAAAAACCCTAATATTCTTAGTCATTACTTATTTATTCACACAAAAGGTACAGTGGAATTACGGGTCTTACATTAAGATATAAAAAAAAGATAAAGATCGATAAATACTACTTTTTAATGGTCGATAAATACCACTTTGATTTTAAAATCTAAAGTTGTCATGAGAGCGGACAGTTATATTTTTGGTCAATAAAATCACATTCAAAAAATTAAAATTAATTTCACCCAAAATATTATGATAGTTTGTGTGATAAAAACTGACTCTGAATCAGAATTAACTTGTGGTGTAAACCAAATAAAATAACTATTTCTTTTTGGCCTAATGCCCTCTAATGCATAAAATAAAAAGAGACTATTTTTTTGGTACAATAAATAAGACATATTTTTTAACAAGTTAAATTGACTCATTCAAATTGACATCAGAGATAATCAAAACTGAAATCATAATGAGGAGCATACTCCCAGAGTCAATACTATCAGACCAACCCAAGTGGATTCAATAAATAAGACATTAAAGACAATTGATTAATAAGTTTTCCTTATAAATTATTCGGAAAAATTCAAATTCAGCTTTTTATAGAAATAATTTTTGTCGAATTGTATTTTTTTCAAAGTCAAAACTCTTGATTACCATATCCTAACAATAGTAAAAAAAATTGGGTACAATGGTATGAATTATTTCCTTTTGGTATTAAATAATAATATAAAAAACTTTCTTATTTTAAAGCATCCAAAATCTTTTATATTCATAATAACAAAATGGTGGATTTTCATTAAAAAAAAAGGGTAGATTCTTCGGGTGCACATTTTATTTGATGTGAACCGATACATTTTTTGATGTGGACAATTGTAATAGATTCACAATATTTATTATTATTATTTTTCAATTAAATACTATTTAAGAACCTATTAAAATTGTACTTCTCATATAAGATGTGTACTGAAATGTCCACCTAAAAAATAGTATATAAAATCTTTTCTTTTTTGTTATTATAACTAGACTCTACCCCGTGCGATGCACGACTTATTTGGAGTGTCAGATATACGGTTTAAATTTTTTATAATTAAAATTTCAATTAAAAAAAAATCAAAATATAAATATATTAAAATTGAAAGTAGCAAGTACAAATAGAACTACAAAAGATATTTAAAATCATTAAAACAATACTAAGGCATTAAAAACAAAATGAAACAAAATATACTTCATAAAAAAAAAAGATTAGTGTAAGACCCAAGATTTCATTGTATAGTTGGTTTAAGGAATATTAGGGTTTCGATGTGTTCGTGTGATGAAACATCGTGTAATTGTAGGTTTTTGCTGTAATTGAGTCTGTTTTGTGCTCGTGCGCTGTAAAGGCACAGACTTTTGTCTTGTAATCCTCTTTTGTGAATAAGAAGGTTGATGTGGATTCAGAATAGCGAGTTTTGGATTATTCTTGTTTTTGGAAAAACGAGTAGGATTTTACCCGTCGATGTAAAATGTTACTACGTCTGTTTTAAGTGAGGTTTCGGATGGGAGTTTTATATATCTGCGTGAGTTAGGATATGTTCTGAGAATAATTTTCCAAGGTATGGAAGAAAATTACAGTCGCGGAAAAAGATTCGACGATAAGTTTTGGAAATGTTTAACGTTAGACGTTCTTTCCGTAGGTTTCCTGTTTTTGTGTTTTACGTTCGTCGCGATGCGCGAGAGCTGAATACGTGTTTTGTTATGGAAGAGTTGATAAAATCTTGTGATTTATCCTTAAGGCAAATTGATCCAATGGCTAGGGTTTAAGCTTGGACTTTTGACTTTGATCCAAGGGTGGATTGGCTATCAAGAGCTTTTGTCATAGTAAGGAGGTTTGATGACTTTGGTAACTTGGAAAAGCATCACAAATCTCTCTTTTCTTTCTCTCTTTCACGTGAGACTCCATTACTTTCTTAACACTTCACCAAATTTTTCATTCCTCACCATTTCAATCCTTTTCAAGCTTTGGAGCTTAGAGGAAAGTTGTAGAGAATCTCTTTCTAAAGGTAACCCTCTCTTCTCATCTCCTAGGTTGGTAGACTTATAGAGTTTAGGAGTTTTTGGAGGGTTTGTTAGGAAATGTTACTTTACATGGTTTTTGTTTCATGAATGTTGTTCATGAGGTTTAGAGAAGCATGTGTAGGCTTTGTTATTTTTGTTTTCCATGAGTTGGTAAAAAATCTCATGAGAAAAGTTAGGGTTTTGGGTTGGTTATGTATTGATCAATAACATGTGGTTAGGTTGTAAGGTTTTGAAAAGAAACGTTGACTTTGAACCTTTGGGCAAAAGGGAAATGTGTTGTATGGTTTTGTTTTAGAAAATCCGATGAAAAATATTTTGGGGGTTTATGAAAATATTTCCTAAGTGTTTTGTGTGGTGTTTTTGGGGTCCAAGTGGTTTAAAACTCTTGTAACATGTGGTGTTGCTTTTCGCTTTGAAAACATGTTTGAAAATGATTACCGGTCGGTTAAGGCCCGTAATAAAACTTGTGCTTGGGTTTGATTTTGATTTTGGAGATGAAAACCAAATAACTTGCACTCGAAGCAACCAACATGCTTTCGGAAAAGTATTGCTTGCTTATGAAAATGGTTTGCTTTTGTGCCTTGAAAAGGTGTTGGGAACTAATAGAATCAAACTAGGCTTGGTTGAGAAATTTGTGTGTGAGTTGCTGTCTTCTGCTGTCATGACAGGTGCAACTCGCCAGGCGAGTGTTAACTCGCTGGGGCAAGCGTCACAGGCCATGAACACGCCAGGGCGAGCTCCACAGCGAGCGAGACCTGTCTTCCCTGACTTCACTCGCTGCCAACTCGCCAGGGCGAGCTCTGAAAGTTGATTTTTTGGATTCTGATGTCCTAGCTTGGTTTTTAGCTTTCTAATCCCTTTTTATTTATTTATGGAAGTGGTTGGGATTGGAAACGGGTTTTTCGGGTACTCGGAAAGTACTTAACTTGTAACGCAAGAAAACGGCCATTTTGCATTTCAAATTATTTAAGACTTTTGCCAATTGTTTTGGGTCCTAAAAATAGTACAAATAACTCATGGGGGTTGATCAATACGGTGGTTTTTGGTATAGTATCCGAAAGAGGTGTTTTACCTTAGAAAGCATTAGGTTTTTAGGGTTTTGGTGTAGTTTCAATACTATTGGTTGGAGAACAATGTATTGATTGTTACGCTGCTTGTTTTAGGAAGCGCGTTGTGTTGTTTGAACGAGTTTTAGTAAACGGAAGCTTGCCGAGGTAAGGGCTCCACTTTATTTCCGTCTTTTGAAACGGTTACGACATGCTTGGTTTTGTTGTTGTGCAATTGCTGTGTGCTTTGGCATGTTTGTACTTATGTATTCTCGTTGATGAGAACGTGGTTATAAATACGTGTGCAATTTACATATGATTAAGAAAATGTATGTATGTTGTGATGATTTGTACATAGGCTTTAGGCTATGTGATTGTTTGCATGAGCATATATGAATGCGTGCGTCGGATAGGACTACGCGGGGATTTTGTCTGTGTGACTATCCTGTATATGCCAAAGAGAATATATGCCATGCATTTCATAGTTGCGTGCCTAGGTGTTTGTCTGTGTGACTTTGCCTTCGTACCGGGCGTTTGACTGTGTGGCTTCGCCAAATCCTACTGGATTTTTATTGAGTTGGTGTTGTCTGTGCGACTCACCCGGTGTTATCCCACCGTGATTGTTTTGGTATTGTCGGAGTGACTCTACCTGGTGTTATCCCACCAATAGTAGGAGGTGTTATCCCACCTGAGACCTACGCCTTCTATAGAGAGGTTGAATTCCGGAATTAAAATCATGCATGTGGTGAACCAGTGATTGGTTGTCACACCCATTGTAGAAGTCTGCATCAGGATTGGTGATTTATTTATATAAGCCCGTTGGTGGGAACTACTTTTGAGATTAAGAGCTTTCTCTTGTGTTTGTGGAATTATTGTTATGTGTACATCTTTCGCACCGATTATATATATATACATACTTTTATTTTGTGGTGACCCTTTCTTTCATTTGCGGGCTCATCCCACCCAGATGATGGGTTAGGTCGTGGTGACGACGGTGGCTGTTCCAGGCCCCAGTGAGATGTTGGAGCTTTAGCTTAGTTAGACTATGCGCCGGTGTGGGTTGTACATCGTGCTTTTTGGGTTTAGGCATAGGATTCTAACTTGTTTTGTTGTAAGTTTTTGAATACTTAGACTTGGATTGTAATTATTCAGGAATACACTTTGCTTGTCGAAGCACCTTATGGTAATGAGTTCTTTTGTATATTTGAATGCCGGCTCATTTAAAATCTTTTATGCGTAACTCTGATGTGTACAAAAAAAAAAAATATTAAATGCCTTTTCTGGCCTTTGAAAAACGGGTTGTTACAATTAGAAACAAAATATGTTATCTTTTATCAAAATTGAGTTGATGTTATAAAAAATAGAAACAAAATTGATCTAAAAAAATGTCCATCCGTAAATAAATAAAGGGTAAATAGGTTGATACCCCCTGTAATGTGGGCGAGTTTTGTTTTTCCCCCTGTAATTTTTTTCTTTTGACTCGCCACTTGCAATGTTGAATTTTTTGAATTCGCCCCTTAGGTGCAATTTTTAAATCGGTTATTTTGTTCAAACCAATTTAAAAAGTGTTGTTTTTAAAAACGGTTAATCTGTTCAACCGATTTAAAAAGTGCAAATTCCTTGCACCCAAGTGGGGAAACCAAAAAAAACTTGAATATTATGTTGTCACATCAATTAATGAATGTGACACGTCATCTTTATCTTTATCTTTATTCTTTATCTATATTATAATAAACCGAGAGTAACTAAAGGCACCTTTAACACTAATCCTAATATGAATGATCTAGATTTTGACACGTGGCAAAAAAATCAAGTATAACGCCCCAACTAAAATATCTAGAATATTTAGTCAAGACATAAATAATATGGATCTGAGTACAATAAATTAAACTAGGTAACAGGAGGTAATTCCTTACAACAGTTAATGAATTTAAGAAATACAGCGGAATATAGTAGAATTCCAAGATATACAAATAAACTAAAACAAGGAAAGACTAAAATCGTCTAATGTGATGATCCAAGCCTCGCTCCAATCATCAGCTCCATCCTGGTCCTTGCTCCAGTTAACCTGTCTACCTAAAAAAAAATTGGTTTGGAGTGGGGTGAGACTACTAAGCCTCAGTGAGTCCTACTACCCTCCTAATGGCGACTACGCCGGGGCACCTAAAATCAGTCGTTTCAATTACTAACATAATCATATCATAATAGCATAAATATAGGTGTAACACATAAATTAACTCTTATTCATTTTAGACACAAGGACACTCTGAGGTGAGCATGTCTCAGAGGCCTGCCATATCCGTCAACCGATTCGGTCACGGCATGCAGCTCACAATAACTTATCCTAATGGATTATCCCATTGGGAGTCCATAGCGCGATATCACAAAATCGCTCATAATTGACTGAAACTAAATTAATTCTTACTACCAATATTTCCCAAAACCCGGGGAGCATACAAGCCTAATAATAACTAAGTTATACCCTAAGCATTATCTGTGATTAACATTCTGTTTAACATTATGTTAATTAAATTACTGCAAGTTATCTGATTCTAACGAGGACATAAAACGAGTGTATATTATTTTGTTTAGAAATTAAAAATATAAGTCAATTCTGTACAAGCTCGCTACGGCGAGTCACTAGCTCGCTATGGCGAGATTATAGGTCCTGACCTAAATCAACTCGCTGTGGCGAGCAGAAGCTCGCCATGGCGAGTTTCATCAGCCCAGAACCCAGCTCGCCATGAATGCTCGCCAGCTACTCGCTGTGGCGAGTTCACACAGAAAATACCCTGTTTTATCAAAATCATAGTTTTCTTAAAATATCACCTACAATCCTCATTCAACCAGTGTAGTAACATAATCCACATAATATATAAACAAAATGGAGGTGAACTTGGGGTTAATTCTCCTCACACAACAATTCCCTATTTATCCTAAATTATCATGCAAAATTCATAAATTGGGCAACTAACTAAACTATCCTAAAAACCCACCTGGTATGAGCTTTAACACTTGAATACCAGTTCAGCTACAACCTCAAGCTTGCACTCCAGAACTGATTTAAAATTCCAGAGCTAGTGTTCTTGAACCAAGATAAAAAGGAACAAATGGATTTGTGAGCATACTTGATAGCTTATCAAGGTTAAGGAATGATGTAGAAGAATGGTTAGAAACGACTCACCGTAGGTTGAGAAACAGAAGCACGAGGATGATACATGCAGCAGCAGTGCTGCTCTGCAAAGCTCGCCGTAGCGAGTGGTTTGCTCGCCGGGCGAGTGAACCAGTTTGGCACGAAAACGGCTCTGTTTGCAACAAGCGTGATACCCACTTCGTTCGTTGGTTCTTACACGTCCTTATAGCTACCCACGACGGTTAATCACATACATGCAGTATCAACACAGAAGAGATTAGGATTTAGGGTTCTAAAATTGATTCTTTAGAAAGAAGGAATAAGAATCATAACCATACCTTATTGATAAGAAGTTAGGTAATGAATTTCAAGACTCTTCAACAACAACACATGCAGAACTCCTCCTTGGTGAAGCACCCTTGGAATTTGGTTTCAAGAGAAAAGGGTGAGAGAGCTCGTGAAGAGAAGGAAGAGGAGAGAGTGAGGGGGGACTCTTAAGCATACAAGAAATTGCCATAATCTTGGAAACCATAGATGAAAGAGTTTGTTGATGGAGCTAGTGGAGTAGGCGTGGGAAAGAGAAGAGAAAGATGGAAGCTTACTGATTTTAGCCTTCAGTAAATGAGAAATGAAAAATGGCAATGGAGTGAATGAGTGTTTAGCCCCTTTTTAAACCCATTTCTATGTACAATTCCTCTAATGCCCCTCCACTTACTAACAACTTGACTCACATCCTTCAATTAAACTCCCATAATTGACTTATTCAATTTTTCTCCTATTAAATGAAATTTGGGATATTACATTCTACCCCCCTTAAAGAATTTCGTCCTCAAAATTCAAACTTCTTCATCCCATATAAGGGTAGGTTGTTTATGTCTGCATCTAATTCTACGCTTCGTCTATTCTCCAGTTACTAGTATTCAATCCCTTGGAATAAAACTTTCCTCTCTTAGGGTTACTGGCTCAGAGTCGTTCTCGCATCCTCCGAACTTGCAGTGCTGTGCACTCTGATCCAACTTTTACTACCATTACACTCCTTCCGCTCTCAAAGGAATTAGTTCCAGCTCCAACTGGTTTTGAGGGTCGGTATCTGGCCTGGTTTTGATATTGCTATATTCACACTCCCTCAGTCATCTGTCGTTCTCCTTTCTGAACACCATCATGCTAGACAGGTTATATGCACTGCTGTGTCGCGTGTTGTGAAATTATTCCGGAATCGATTGGGGTATAAAACGAGTGGAACTCATCCGCAGACGAACTTATAGTTATCCGATAAAATCCCACCTACAATCTCTATCTTTCCCCGTCACGACACGATGATCGAGTTGTACATTTAACACGCGGACGCATTTAGGTACAGATCATTCCTCAGGGTTACAGGTCAAATTTGTTTGAAGTCCTACGCTGGTAATTAATGTACGAAACTTGGCTAGCTGGGAGCATAAGGTCTGAATTTATAATGCTAAGGCTGGATTGAATGATTTGGCTCAGAACAGTTGATTGAAATATCTTAACAGATCACTAGGGATACGAAAGGGTTTCCAAATGAGAAAGGTACATTACTCCAAGCGAGTAATTATCCCTTACACTTACAGTAACTAATTACCGGCAACTTGACTCGGAAGTGGCATATCCTGGTTCAGGCGTTCAAGTTTCAGCGCTTGATCTCACGTGATTACAGGAATTGAATTTTGGAAGATTGAAATGTTCGAGTATAGACACTCAAGGTTAACACACTGATCCTACATGGTTAGGAGCATGGAGTTAGCAGGTTTGAATCCTCAACACTGCCTTCACTGGTATAACATAATTCCACAGATTTAGGGGCTGGTCCAAACTTAATTTGAGTTCGACTGATAAGGCTACGAAAGATAGATAACTAACTTTACTGAAGGATAGATGACTGGTTTTGAGTGCACAAAGTTTAATTGATTTACTGATACAGAGCTAGATACGTTTTACCGGAGTGGTTTTAAAGTACGTTGATTAACAGATCAACTGAGACGAGTAAGAAATTGAATTGAAATTATTCTTGACCTTCTCAAGAATAATTGACTTCCGCAGGTAGGATGGAGATACTGATAACACAACTGAAAAGAAACTGAGAACAGATAATATGATTACCTAAGAGTGACGTTGATCACTATTAATTTAATCATTTGGCTTCGAGGGAGTTCAGAAAGGTTGCATCCTAATAGAGTTTAGGTACATCACGTGGTCGTCAAGCCATTGAGGCACGAGAAGGATTTGTCCCACTGAGGCGTGATTTAGACGGGTTAGAGAACACACACGTTCATGTTGTTCCCAGACTTGCGAATATTGAATTGGGCATTGTTCGGGTCAAAGACTCTGCTGAAAAAGGATCTCTAGAGATAAATAGACAATTGAAGATTCGTCTTCCACTGGTTTATACTCATATTCTACGATTCTATTTCTCCTGTCAGTTCTCTCAGGTTAGGACAACTACGTTTCCACTCAATGATCCTCGCTGACAATTTCTCACAAGTGGTCCATCTAACTGATTCTAGTACTCCCTTAGCTAAAAGGTCTAAATATGTTGAAGTATCAGGTGGCTAACATAGGTTGAAACTAACTGGTTTGCCTGTGCGTGTGTAACTGATTATGTGTACTAAAAAGATTGGTCTGGATGGCTGATGTTGCTATTAGGGCTTCTACTTACTATTCTAATTGAGTCACGTCTCCCATTATCCGGCACTAATGTTGGTTCGGTGTCGTCGACTTCTGGTATTATTATCCTAAGGGGTAGTAAGGCTGGTTGGCATCCGGATGGTGTTAAAATATGACGGTGTAATTCTAATCTTCAAATTGGGTGTCTACTTGGTCTATGATACTGTAGTAATAGCCTAAGGATATCTGACTGACAACTCTCAAAGTACGGTTAACTGATTATACTTTTATAGCTTATCAGGTTCTAATGCATGAATCCGTGTAGCATGTAATCAAACTAGTATGGAACTAAATCGTCAGTCTCTAAACCATCTAATGACAAGGCAACTACGGTTCGACTCTAGCGTCTGATCGTACTAATGGTAACTCTCCATTGTTATTACTACTTAAAACTTAACCTATGATGGTTCGGTGTAATTACCAGTATAAGTAACAGACTGTCCTATTCTATTGACACTTAAGGTGGTCGTCGCAAGTGTTAACTTAATAGGCTTTGCGATGAGAAGGTATTAGGGTATAGTTGCTAAGATTTCACTATTCTTATCGAGGTAACTAACTGGTCAAAAGTGTTGGGTTACTAGTTTATGGATGCTTAATTTAACGGTCTTTAATAATCTACTTAAGTGACGGTATTGCTGAGAGAGGATTCAGCTTGATGTGGGTCAGGGTTATACTTCGGTGACAAGGTCCTATCGTAGGCTTGATTGCTAACTAGTTGGTAATGATGTTCTAGGGATTTGACTGAAGAGTTTCTTAAGATGGTATAAGGACTCCTAACTGTTAGCCTAATTTACGTTTGGGTCTATAAAGTTTACTAATATACTGCTAAAGACTGGTGTGGTTGGAAGGGAAATTCCTAACTGTCATACTAAATGTAATTTGATTTTCAGTGGCTAGGTAGAGTCATGCTTACAAGTTGAAAGGTAAGAGTGGCTTATTTAAGGGCATTTTAAATGATAACCTAATAAGGTGTCCTAAGGAGATATTGGTATGTGATTTTGTCCTAATTGGGTTCCTCAAATACGGACGGTTCGATTTGAACTTCTATTACGGTGAATATCTATCAGGTTCACTATGCTGGGTTGCTAACCCAGATTCCTATGTGTGATTGAACTTAGTTATGCTTTCTCGGGTACGGATACGGATTTCAAGGATTCTAACTGTTACGTCAGTCATGATTTGAGCTCCTAATGGTTTTACTATACTTATTGGTTTCTAGTACAAAGGGTACACTCAGTCCAATTTTTTATTGTCTCCAAATCCCAATATCTTCTCCAGACGTAGTTCCTCAACAACTCTTATACTCACAAGGTAGCTGGGGATTGTTTATTCCGAATTCGAAATGTAGAATGATAGGATACACAAGGAGGCTTGAGACTGTTCACCATGGTTAAGAATGACTGAACAGAGAACCATGTTGCAACAAGCAATAGCAGCAGCCTGCTAAGCTCGCTGCAGCGTGTGCTTGCTCGCTAAGCGAGTCAGACAGAGTGTGAAAGAATGATTTTATGGTTTGTCCAATTTCTTCGTTGCATAACACCATAACTCTCAGTCTAACTTGAATTTAGGATGAGTTTTGATTTACTGCTTACTATTCTTGGGTGTTGATCTGGTCCACGAGCTAGGCGGAATTTAGGCTCTCGCTAGGATACGGTTACTTATAGGTTCAAGGAGTTTACCTGACACACAGTGTCAGTTGAATACTGTTGTGTATTACACAATTCAGTATATGGTTACACTTGCATTCCTTGCTTGCATACACAACTTACTCATGTGGCACCATTTGCCACTGTTCCAATATTTCTCTTATAAGAATCTCCGTCAACGACTGTTCCTCGATTGCAGCTTCACTACGGATTTACCGCTGGAATTCCAGAGTTCACTTCAGTTCTAAACCATAATACCCTGCCTACCATACACAATACTGAGTTGATCAGGCTCAGCACGCGACGGTTTCAGCGTAAACAGTTCAGATCCAAAGGGTCTGTATTACTTGGGAAGAGTTGGAATGACTCATGGCAAGGTCCGATACTGGATCGACCTGCTCTGATACCAATTATAACGCCCCAACTAAAATATCTAGAATATTTAGTCAAGACATAAATAATATGGATCTGAGTACAATAAATTAAACTAGGTAACAGGAGGTAATTCCTTACAACAGTTAATGAATTTAAGAAATACAGCGGAATATAGTAGAATTCCAAGATATACAAATAAACTAAAACAAGGAAAGACTAAAATCGTCTAATGTGATGATCCAAGCCTCGCTCCAATCATCAGCTCCATCCTGGTCCTTGCTCCAGTTAACCTGTCTACCTAAAAAAAAATTGGTTTGGAGTGGGGTGAGACTACTAAGCCTCAGTGAGTCCTACTACCCTCCTAATGGCGACTACGCCGGGGCACCTAAAATCAGTCGTTTCAATTACTAACATAATCATATCATAATAGCATAAATATAGGTGTAACACATAAATTAACTCTTATTCATTTTAGACACAAGGACACTCTGAGGTGAGCATGTCTCAGAGGCCTGCCATATCCGTCAACCGATTCGGTCACGGCATGCAGCTCACAATAACTTATCCTAATGGATTATCCCATTGGGAGTCCATAGCGCGATATCACAAAATCGCTCATAATTGACTGAAACTAAATTAATTCTTACTACCAATATTTCCCAAAACCCGGGGAGCATACAAGCCTAATAATAACTAAGTTATACCCTAAGCATTATCTGTGATTAACATTCTGTTTAACATTATGTTAATTAAATTACTGCAAGTTATCTGATTCTAACGAGGACATAAAACGAGTGTATATTATTTTGTTTAGAAATTAAAAATATAAGTCAATTCTGTACAAGCTCGCTACGGCGAGTCACTAGCTCGCTATGGCGAGATTATAGGTCCTGACCTAAATCAACTCGCTGTGGCGAGCAGAAGCTCGCCATGGCGAGTTTCATCAGCCCAGAACCCAGCTCGCCATGAATGCTCGCCAGCTACTCGCTGTGGCGAGTTCACACAGAAAATACCCTGTTTTATCAAAATCATAGTTTTCTTAAAATATCACCTACAATCCTCATTCAACCAGTGTAGTAACATAATCCACATAATATATAAACAGAATGGAGGTGAACTTGGGGTTAATTCTCCTCACACAACAATTCCCTATTTATCCTAAATTATCATGCAAAATTCATAAATTGGGCAACTAACTAAACTATCCTAAAAACCCACCTGGTATGAGCTTTAACACTTGAATACCAGTTCAGCTACAACCTCAAGCTTGCACTCCAGAACTGATTTAAAATTCCAGAGCTAGTGTTCTTGAACCAAGATAAAAAGGAACAAATGGATTTGTGAGCATACTTGATAGCTTATCAAGGTTAAGGAATGATGTAGAAGAATGGTTAGAAACGACTCACCGTAGGTTGAGAAACAGAAGCACGAGGATGATACATGCAGTAGCAGTGCTGCTCTGCAAAGCTCGCCGTAGCGAGTGGTTTGCTCGCCGGGCGAGTGAACCAGTTTGGCACGAAAACGGCTCTGTTTGCAACAAGCGTGATACCCACTTCGTTCGTTGGTTCTTACACGTCCTTATAGCTACCCACGACGGTTAATCACATACATGCAGTATCAACACAGAAGAGATTAGGATTTAGGGTTCTAAAATTGATTCTTTAGAAAGAAGGAATAAGAATCATAACCATACCTTATTGATAAGAAGTTAGGTAATGAATTTCAAGACTCTTCAACAACAACACATGCAGAACTCCTCCTTGGTGAAGCACCCTTGGAATTTGGTTTCAAGAGAAAAGGGTGAGAGAGCTCGTGAAGAGAAGGAAGAGGAGAGAGTGAGGGGGGACTCTTAAGCATACAAGAAATTGCCATAATCTTGGAAACCATAGATGAAAGAGTTTGTTGATGGAGCTAGTGGAGTAGGCGTGGGAAAGAGAAGAGAAAGATGGAAGCTTACTGATTTTAGCCTTCAGTAAATGAGAAATGAAAAATGGCAATGGAGTGAATGAGTGTTTAGCCCCTTTTTAAACCCATTTCTATGTACAATTCCTCTAATGCCCCTCCACTTACTAACAACTTGACTCACATCCTTCAATTAAACTCCCATAATTGACTTATTCAATTTTTCTCCTATTAAATGAAATTTGGGATATTACATCAAGGGCTAGGATAAATCACGAAATTAAATGCTCTCCTAAACTCCCTATATTTTTTGTTGGATAAACTCTAATATTATATTGCTCAGATGACATTCAATTAGACTTTATCTAATGTTATTGTTTTGTAGAGATAACCACAAAATTTATATTATGTTCCATTATACTAATCCCTAATTAAAAAGAAAGTAATTAAAACCACTTAACCCTAAACTTTATTTTGTTATTTATATTAAATGTTCTTTTAAACTCCCTCCTAAACCCCCACAACACAATTAAGAGAATTGATCTCTGTCGGTATCTCTCACTTTCTCTCTTAGAATTTTTCTATTTATGTTTTTATTTTTCTTTCCTCTTTCATCTTTCTTTGTGCATCTTCTTTTCTAATATTTTGCAATTCTTCTGTCACTCTTTACTCATGATTTTCTATTTTTACACATCTCCAAGTATTTGTTCCTATAGAGTTATGATTTGAGGATGTTTCTTTTTATTTTGTTGGTTTTTATTCTCTATTTTATTTTTCTCTTCAAAAAGATGCTTTAAAGATATGATGTTGATGGTGACTAGGGTTCACAGAGAGACTCTTTAAAAAATCAAAGTAAGTGTAGTTACAATAAGATTTGAGTGTTTTTAATTTTTACTTTTGTTAACTTCTCTAATTTGAGTTTTGGATTTTTTATCTTTTTTGATATAGAATGTTACTTTCTATTGCTATTGATTTGTTCAAAACATGCTACGGCCGAAAGGTGAGTGTAGTTACAATAAGATTTGAATTTTTTTTATTTCTTACTTTTGTTAACTTCTCTAATTTGCTTTTTGGATTTTTGTTCATCTTTTTTTGTTTTGTTTTTATATTGAAGGTTAGTTCCTATTGGCTACTAATTTGTTCAATCATGTTATTGCTTATTTAAATCAATTGCTTAATGGTAATTGTTCCTCAACATTTTTTTGCTATTATTGCCATCAATTTTGTTGGATATATTTATTGTCTCTGACATGTTTTTTATTTTGTCTTATTTTGTTCGTTTTGGTATCAATTATGATTTGTCATGAACTATAAATTTGATGTTGGATTATTTGGATTAATTTGATATTATCTTTTTAGACATTTTTTTAATGTGAAATATTATTAAATTTATTTATCATATGATTATTTAATTTTGCTAAACCACACGTATAGAGGATAAAAGTTTGTATTTTTTACTCTTAACCCTCAACTATAATCATAATCAGTTATTGCAACTAACCATTACAATGAAAATCACTCTCTAAGAAAGTATCCGCCAATTTATGATATTCGTATTAAGTTTCAATCAATTTTAATGCATTTGTAAATTGGAAATTGTATAGTAGTAATACTAAAACGTGTACTTTGTGACATTTTATAAGTCAAATTTATTTTTTTTAGGTTCATTGTATAATTAATGTATCTAAACTTTATTATAGTCTAGATAAATTTTGTTCTATACATTCTATTGCATTAATTTTTATTCTGCATGTGGTTATGTCTGCTTTTCTTTCTTATTGTTGTTAAATATTTACGATTAAAAATATATCTTTCAGTTTGCTTTGATTGTCCGGTATTTTTTTTTATTTTTGCTTCTTATATATGGTATAGGCATTTCAATTTTTTTATCAGATTTGGTTTTGATGATTTAATTGTTGTGAGTCACATAAATTGTTGCATCTTGCAGGTGCAAAAAACATCAAATATGGAATGTAGCTATGAGCAGCAAAGGAGGGATGAATGTGCTTTCTATTATATAATAAAGACTAGGAGGGTTGAGGCACTGCTGTGATTTCCCAAAGAGATACAGTCATTGCATATTCAAAGGTGTGAGTTTTAATTTGTGTACGTTCTTCCAAAAATAGTATGGTTGCCATGTAATTTTAGCATGTTAATGTTGATTATCAAATTACTACTTTTATTTGTATAATTTGATCCTTGGCACTACGCAATTTTTGCAGAAGTAATATTTTATGAATAGAGAGGTTAGTTGGGTTTAATGTGTATGCTTTTTTAGTATTTTTATATTTTGATTTTTATTTTATTTCTTTAATTGCACGTTTAATTATATCAATTTAAATTGTATATCTAACACTCCACTAAACCGTGCAACGCACGGGTAGTAGTCTAGTTATAATAAAACGAGAGTAACTAAGGCACCCTAAACCCTAACCCTAATATGAATGGTCTAGATTTTGACACATGGAAAAAATATATTATATTAACGGCTACGATAAAATCTTGAATACTATGTTACCACATCAATTAATGAATGTGACACGTCATGTGTTTAAAAACACAATAGATGATGTGTCAATATATGATTGGATGTGTGTATAAAATAATTTTATACAAATTCTTAATTTTGTTATCTACTAATCCCTAATTATATGCTTTTATGTAATCCATAATTTTGCTATCTACTAATCCCTAATTATATGCTTTCATTTGATTATTGGATATACTCTATGAAATCTATTTTATTTATAGCCTTAAATTACGCATCTTTTACGATAAATAGAAACCTTTCTATTTCTTTCTCCCAAGACCAAGAGTGTATCTTTTCCATTAATTATAGCCTTAAATTATGCATATATTTTCACGTTTTCGCAACTATTTACATTTTTTTTATTTGATGCAGATTTGACTTTGGGGTTCTATAAAGGTATGGATTGTTATAGATATTTTAGATGTTTAAATTCTAATTATAGTTTGTAGTGTTCCATATTAATTCTCTATTCTTTTTGAATTTGATTTTTATTCCAATAGGTATGGATTCCTAAAGGTATGGATTCCATCTTTTTTTTTTTTTTGTAGTGTTTGATATTAATTCTGATTCTTTCATTTAAGAAAAAAAATTGGGTTTTATTTTTCTTATGTTTCATATATTTTATATTGGATGCTGATTTTGCTTTGGGGTTCTATAAAGGTATGTACTCCTATGAATATTTTTAGGTGTTTGAATTATGATTTTTTTTTATTTGTTGTGTTCCGTATCAATTTGGTTATTATTTCATGTTTTTTCTTTTGTTGCTTTCATATTTTCAATTTAATTTCATGGTCAAAATTTAAGATTTATAAGTATACAATTTAATTTCATGTTCTTTTCTATTTTTTATGTTTTGTACTTTTTTTATCTTTACAGGTAAAATTAGATTCAAGGGCAGAAGATTTGAAATATTATTAAAATAGATGAGGACGAATTAGGATTTTTAGCTGTAGTTTCTTTTAGGCTAAACTATACTTTTGGTCCCTTACGTTTATTTTAGGTTTGAATCAGGTCCCTTACGTTTTAAAAGTTTCAATTTGGTCCCTCACGTTATCAGTATTTGCATTAGTTAGTCCTTTCCGTCAAATTTTCCACCAAATCCGTTTGATCCTTACACGTGACTGACAGTTTGGACACATGGACACTATTTTGGACATGTTCAGTGCCATTTGGGATGCTAACTAAGTAAAAAAAAAAAAAAAAATATATATATATTACTTATAATAATGGAATTGGCCCTAAAGAAAGTGTCCATAATAGTGTCAACGTGTTCAAAGTAACGTCCACGTGTCTAAACCGTCAGCCACGTGTAAAAATCAAACGAATTTAGTGAAATATTTGACGTAATGGACTAACTAATGCAAAAGTTTATAACGTGAGGGACCAAATTGAAATTTTTAAAACGTAAGGGACCAGATTCAAATCTAAATTAAACGTAAGGGACCAAAAGTACAGTTTAGCCTTTCTTTTAATTGTATATATTGGTTTTCATTCGTTCCTATTTTTATGCATATGTTCATATATAATCTTTTTATTTTAATTATTTTATTCTTTCTATACTCTTTCTTAATATTTTAGTGAAATTACAATGAAGGATACAAAATTTAGAATATTATCATATTTTTATGAATAAATTCATCTATAATATTTTTTTGTTGTTGTTATAGTTTATGCATAGATTCATATATAGTAATTGTTTTATTGTATTTATCATATTTTTTCTATAATTTTTTTTAGTGAAATTACAAAGATGGATACAAAATTTGGAATATTATCTTATTTTTATGCATAAATTCATCTACAATCTTTAACTTTTTTTGTTCCTATTTTTATGCATAGATTTGTATATAATTTTTTTTTGTATTTATCTTATTCTTCCTATGTAGTATATTTTTTTGTATATTTTATCTGGTGAAATTACAATGAAGATATAAAACTTGGAATATTATTAATAGTGATAAGGACAAATTAGTAAATTTGGTAGTAATCAACTTTATTATATTAAATTAAATAAATAACTTTATCATATTAAAAGTAGATAAATTCAAATGAGTAAAAATAGGTGCCATTTGTCATGACATACACTAATATCAATCATTATTATTTTCCTTAAATCGCGCTCATTAAAAAAATAAAGGCTGACTTAAAAATAGGTACCATTTGTTGTGGATTAAATTAATAATCATGAAGAATTTATTTTAATTAAAAATTGGTACAAATAATTAGTAATAGATATATATTTCCTATAACGCCCCAACTAAAATATCTAGAATATTTAGTCAAGACATGATAAATGGATCTGAGTACAATTAAATTACTGAATAATCAATAAAGTTACAACTTGAACGAATACAAAGTTTAAATCCGATACGATAAATTACTAAAGTAAAGCAGAAAGATACAAGAATTTCTGAGTAAACAAGATAACTAATAACAAGGAGAAGAATAAATCTTCTAGGCTGACATCCCAAGCTCAGCTCCGACTGTCAGTCTCCTTCCCGGTCCTTGCTCCGGATAACCTGTTTACCTAAAAAAATTGATTTGGAGTGGGGTGAGACTACTAAGCCTCAGTGAGTCCTACTACCCTCCTAATGGCGACTACGCCGGGGGAACCTAGATAGTGTAATAATCTAAGTTCAATCTGTTTTACAATTAAGAGTAATATTAATAACAATGAATAAAGGTGTAACACATTTATCAATCTTGTCAATTACTCTTCAAAGACACGCCGAGGCAAGCCGGTCTCGGGTGCCTGACTCTGCGTACTACCGAAACAGAGGCTCGGATTCCGACGTCGGCTCACATAATAAAATGATTAGAATTCAGAGGAATTCTTTAATCACGGCATAAAGCTGCCATTTAATTTAATGAGTATAAACAGTTCTAACCAATATGTCCCGCCCAGGGTATCCTAAACATGTTACTGATAAATTTAACTATACATGTTAATCTCTGACTATATATTCTATTTTACACTATTAAATATGTTCATAAGATCCCAGTTGCATTTGGACATAAACGAGTGTTTGATATTTTAAAAAGGTAAATTATGCAGGTTCTGTCCCTGCTAAACTCGCTACGGCGAGCTCCTACTCGCTACGGCGAGCTTATGCGCTAACAGACCTGTAACACTCGCCCTGGCGAGTCAGGAACTCACCTGGCGAGCTATACAGACATCAACACTCGCTGTGGCGCATAGTTACTCGCTGCGGCGAGTTTGACAGTTCAGAATCCTGTTTCTGCTAAAATGTGGTTTTTCTTAAAATACACCTACAGCCACCTTGCAACTGGTTTGAACATGTTTTATAACATAAATTAGATTATACAGGAGCAAGAATTAGGATTTATTCTTGCTCTATCATTAATTCGATTCCTAAAACCTATGTTTGCATGCATAAACATATTTTGGGGAAACTAGACTTCTAAAGTAATAACTAAGGTAAGATCCTAAAGAACCCACCTGGTAATTGAAGTTTTACACTGACTAAGACTCAGCAGCAGCTACAAATCCCTAACTCCAGAACTGACTTGAACTCCACTTGGTGTTCTTGAACAATTAATGAAAAAGAATGAATTTGATGAGTGTTTGAGACTTTACCAAGGTTAAGGGAATTTGAACAACCCACACCAACACTGAGACGAGCAAGAGAAGGTCAGAATCGACTTACCAAGTGTTATGAAAGAGACTACAGGGAAAAAGAAGTACATGCAGCAGCAGATGCAAATTCTGCAACACTCGCTGCAGCGAGCAATGTACTCGCTCAGCGAGTTCTTCGAATTGATATGGAACTGCTCTGATGGTTGTTGCTGTAACCCAAATCTCCATTTCTTGCTTCTTAAAGGTCATACCAGTCACCCACGAAGGTTTTTCTTACACATGCAACACAATCAAGAGCAGATTGAGAAATGGGTTTTTGGTTGGGATCTTAGAAAAGGGAAGAGATAGGAACATAAACCATACCTTACACAAGAATTTGGGGGTAGAGTATACCTAGCAATTCCTCTGAAGGCACATGCAGTAACTTAGAGTGGAGCAATTGAGATGAAAATGGAGGTTTGTGATTTGAAGGAGCATATGGCGTGAGAAACTAAAAGGGAAGGATGGATTTAGACTTAGAACTAATTGGTATCTAGTTCCAATTGTGACAAAGTGCTGATTGTAGGTTCATTTTGGGTGAAGGAGCTTGTAACCAAAGATTATGTGTTAATGTTGTTGTGGTTTACGGCCAAGAGAAAAAGAGGGCAAGAGAAAATGTTTTTGTTTTACTGATTCCTCCCATATGAGAATAAAAAAAATGAATGCTTTGGTCATAAGATTGTTTATATAGGGATTTCCAAGGTGGTGGGGGCTTAAGAAGTAATAGTGGGAGGCTTGGGAGAGTATAGAGTTAGTGGAGGGAAAAGAGATTTTCAACCTAAGTCTTGGTAAAGCTAGTGTGCTAATACAATTTGGTTTCTTAGGTTCCAATTAAGTTCCAAAATACTCCTTTAATTAATATTCTTCTATTAATTAAAAATTGGAATGTTACAATCTACCCTCCTTAAAGAAATTTCGTCCTCGAAATTCAAACTTCTCTATTCCACATTAGGGTAGGTTGTTTATGTCTGCATCCAGTTCTACACTTTGTCTATTCTCTAATCAAAGGCATTCAATCCCTTGGAATAAAACTTTCCTTTCTTAAGGTTACTGGCTAAAGGTTATCCTCACATTCTCAAAAGTTGCAGTGCTGCGCACTCTGATTCAACTTTTTACTGTCACCTAATGACAGGGTCGCCATCATCTTAGTCTATAATTTCTTGGACACCTTTACTATGATCAGTCTTTTTCCGTTACCACTGGTATATAACTCCGACTTCAACGGACTTGGATGTCGGTAACTGGCCTGGTTGGGTACAAACTAAAACCTGGGGTACATGCTCGAGTGTTATTACAACAGATTCTAATTCTTCCATTCCAGGATCGTTCCCTTTCCGAACACTACCATGCATGACACGTCAAATATACACCTGTGCCACGTGTTGTCCGAATACTCCAGAATCGATCGAAATATAAAACGAGTGATAAATCGTCGAGACACTACTGATTCCTCTGCCAATGAATTGATCTCATGTGCAGACGAACCTATAGTTATCCGATAAAATCCCACCTACAATTTTAATCTATTCTGGTATAGCACGGTGATCGCAGTTGCACATCCAACATGCGGACGCATTTTAGGTTCAGATTATCCCTCAAGGTCAAGGTCCCTCTTGTTGAATTTCTTTTATTGGTAACTAATACGTGAAACTGGGATGAGAAAATCAGATCCTCGATTTGGCTGATTGCACATTTAAAGTGTAAACTTGTAATGCTGAGGCTGAATAGAAAGATTTAGCTTAGAGCGGTTGACTGAATTATCTTAATAGATCACTGAGGATAGGAAAAGGGTTTCTAAATGAGATTGGTATACTACTTCAAACGAGTAAGTAACTCTTACACTTATGCTAATTACTGGTAATTAGACTTGGAATTGAAATGTTCCGGATTAAGCGTTCGGGCCTCGATACAAAACCTCACGAGATTACCAGGAATGAATCTAAAAGGTTGAAACGTTCGAGCAGAGGTACTTAACGTTAAGACACTGATCTACATGATTGCAGGAAACGGAACTGAAAGGTTTGAATCTTAACACTGACTTCACTAATAAATCTTAGTTCCACTCGTTGGCTAGATTCGAACTTAATTCTAGATGTGGCTAATAAGGCTCTAAAAGGAGAGTTAACTAATTTTGGGTGGAGTAATAATTTCCAAAGTTTCAGGGCACGAATATTTAACGATTTACTGATACTGAATTAAGTCATTGTATCAGGGCAGTTAAGGATGTTGATTAACAACTTAACTGACGAGCGAGAAGTTGCACTGAACATATCTGCGGCTTCTCAAGAGTGGCTGACTTCCACGAACCTGTTGGAGTTACTAACTACATAACTGAATTACTGAAGACAAAGAATATGGTTACTTATGAGCAACGTTCTACACCATCTGTGTGACTGACTGACGCCAAATAATTTAGAAAGTTGCATCACAACTAAATTTGTGTATGGTACTTGACTGACAAATATTTAAAGCACGAAATAAATTAATCATCTGAGGCATAATCAGACAAGTTAGAGAGTATACACGTCCGTGGTGTTCCAAGACTTATGAACGTAGAATTGAACATTGCTCGATCCAACGAGTTGGTTGAAAGAGGATCCAGAATGAATGGAAGGTAATTGAAGGTTGGTCTCTTATCGTGTCCAAGCTGATGTTCAATAATTCCATTCTTCCGACAGAGCTCTCAGGTTAGGACAACTATGTTTTCACTCTCGTTTCTAGCTGACAAGTCCTCACCGGTAGATCTAACTGCTTCTAATAATCTCTTGGTTGAAGGGTCTGAATATGTAGGAAGGGATGACAGCTGGCTGAAGCTAAGGTTGTACTTTAATTAATTGTCTCAGGTTAACTCATATATGCCTAGAGAATCAGTCTAGGTGATTGGTGTCACTAATAGGAGCCCTTATTTGTTATTCTTATCAGGTCGTGCCATCTACTGTTTGGTACTAAAGCAGTGATAAAATGTGGCTGGTTAAGTCTAATCTTTGAACTGGTTAGCTAGTTGATTTGAATTAACCTAAGGATAATTGATGGTCAATTCTCAAGTGCACGGTCAACTGATCCTACTATCTTCCTAGCTAAGTGGTCATATGTATGAGTTTTGGTTGGTTAATTGTGCCCAAGTTAGTTCTTGACTATTGTTCCACTTAAGACTTATTCTATAATGGTTTGGTGCACTTACTGATATAAGGTGGTATGCTGATCCTATTTATTGTCATCCAAAGATAGTATTAAAAACTTATCTCAATAGGCTTGCGGTAAGAGAATGTTAAACCTATGAGTTCTGGTCCAACTATCCTTATAGAGTTAGGTAATTGACTAGCAATTGATGAGTTGGCAACTTATAGTAACTAAATGACGGTACTTAGTATGTCTGTCTAAAGGTCGGTTATCATATCAATTGGATTTCAAAACGGTATATGTAATGTCGTTGAATTTCTGGGATAAGGCATGAATATCGAGTACTAAGTACGAGGCTGACTAGGTGTTATTACTGGTTTAGTTATCAAACTACTCCGTGGTGATGCCTCTCGAAACAATTGGTGTTGTAAGAAAGAAAGTCTTAAAGATTACACTAATTAAAACTTAAGCCCTAGTAGTACGACAGAACTATTGCTACGGATTGGAAGGTCGAAGTAGTTGAATTAAGGTATACTAGTGGTTAGTCTAACAAGATGACTGGAAGGGATATCGGAATGTGCTTATGTCCTAATTTGGTCTCTCAAATCTAAATAGTTCATTTGGAACTTCTATTGCCAAGGTATCTATTTGGTTTACTACACTGGGTTGCTAATTTATGAACATAAAGGTGATTGAACTGAAGACGTTTTCTCGAGTACGGTACAGTTAATAAAGGATCCTAATCACTAGACTAGTTAAAACTGAATTTCTAGTGGTTGAGTTTAAATACAGGTTCCTATTTGGAGGAATGTACTCGTTCCATTGAGAACATTAAGGTTTGATATCCTTGGGTTAATCTATGTAGTTGTCGTTAGAACATAATGAAACACGGTTGAGGTCTTACTAAGTTTTCTCTCATAGGTGAATTTCGCGGTTGCAATGATTAACTAAGCATTCAGGAAAGAGTTTTGGTTTTACTACTACCATTACTGGGTGTTGCTCGGTCAATAAACTTAGTTGAATTTAGGCTCTCGGTAGGTAAGGTCACTTATAGGTTTTAGGAAGTTTAGCTGACACTCAGTGTCAGTGGAATACTGTTATGCACCACGCATTTCAGTATAAGGGTACACTTGCATTCCTTCAATCTACAACTCTACTCCTGACTAGTTACGTCACCAGATTAACGCATCCATCAACTGCGCTTACTCCTTCTGAGTTTATTAACTGCCTCTTACATCCTCCAGTTTTACTTCTCATTCTTGTGGCACCATCTGCCACTGCTTCCATATTCAGTTATAAGATTTTCCCTTCAACGACTGCCCCTCGATTGCATCTTCACTACGATCTTAACGCTGGAATTCCAGAGTCCACTTCAGTTCTAAACCATAATACCCTGCCTACCATACACAATACTGAGCTGATCAGACTCAGCACGTGATGGTTTCAGCGTAAACAGTCCAGATCCAAAGGGTCTATATTACTTAGGAATGATTGGAATGACTCATGGCAAGGTCCGATACTGGATCAACCAGGCTCTGATACCAATTATAACGCCCCAACTAAAATATCTAGAATATTTAGTCAAGACATGATAAATGGATCTGAGTACAATTAAATTACTGAATAATCAATAAAGTTACAACTTGAACGAATACAAAGTTTAAATCCGATACGATAAATTACTAAAGTAAAGCAGAAAGATACAAGAATTTCTGAGTAAACAAGATAACTAATAACAAGGAGAAGAATAAATCTTCTAGGCTGACATCCCAAGCTCAGCTCCGACTGTCAGTCTCCTTCCCGGTCCTTGCTCCGGATAACCTGTTTACCTAAAAAAATTGATTTGGAGTGGGGTGATGTCATACCCTAATTTTGCCCCGCACTTTTATGACCATTTTGCCCCTCACTTTTTTATTTATTTCCATTTTTGCCCCTCATGCATTTTTATTCCAATTTTTGACCCCTAATTTCTCTCACTTTTGCATAAGTCAATAAAGTCAATATTTTGATCAAAAAGTCAATAGTTTGACCAAAAGTCAACACTTTGACTAGAAAGTCAACAAAACCTCTTTTTTGATTAAAAAAAAAAATCAATGATGACATAAAAAAATACATAGGATTATTTTTCTTGCTTAATTTTGCATGGCATGATCATAAGTGATAAATTTTTACCATTTTGCCCTTGCATTATTTTTATTTCTCATTTATCATTTATTTTTAATTAGTTACTTGTATTACAAGAAACCTTTTAAAAATCAATTTCTCAATTCTTTTTCTTCCTTTTTTAAATGAGTAAATATTGCACGTAATCATATTACATCATGCATATTTTTTTATTCTATATTTTTATTCATCATATCATGTATCTTTGTTATTTTGTTTTAATTCAAAAGTGATGAAAAAAAATCAATCAAGGGTAGCAAAAAATTTCTCATCCCAATACACCTCACCATGGACTTGGAGCCTTCATTTTTAGCCCAATAACCACCATTTTTTTTTGGAACAAAAGAGAGTCAAAAAAAATAGTACAAAATATCCTAATGATAAAACTCCAAAATGCCCTTGATTCTTCTCACAAATCACTACTCACTTGACCTAAAATGCTTCTATATATAGA
Source organism: Trifolium repens (assembly GCA_030408175.1). Taxonomy (NCBI): domain Eukaryota; kingdom Viridiplantae; phylum Streptophyta; class Magnoliopsida; order Fabales; family Fabaceae; genus Trifolium; species Trifolium repens. The sequence continues at coordinate 16,902,120 of CP125847.1, forward strand.
GCCTTGTTTTCAGTGCCCTGGGGGAGCCTTAGACAGAGAAAAACGGCGCTGCATCTGAAGCTCTAAACATCACCATTTTCTTCACTTTTCAAAAATTTCAAATCCTCAAATTCTCACTCAAACAGATAACTTTCTCAATCAAACACCTTCACCAAGGCCCCAGGAAGAAGAATCCACCCTTAATTGGTCAAAAAGCTGGAAGAATTGAGCTAAGGAATCATCACGGCACCGAGGAAAAGATCAAGTTCGAGTAGAGCGATTCAAAAGACCATTCAGGTAAAAGCTAGCACATTTCGACTCATATTCGTGTTCTGAAGCTTCCTGTTTAGCTCTTTCGCTTCGTCTTTGCTGAAATCGTGTGTTTGAAATTTTGTTTGATTTTATTTTTCTCTTCGTTTTCGCATTTCTGCAACGATTTGATAAAAATTATTTGTACTTTTGAGATCCTTGTGGAAATACGAACAAAACGGTGTAATTTTCGTTGAGTTTCGTGGTGGTTTGGTTAAACTCCGGTGACCGGCGCCGTCGCCGGCAAAACCAGTGTCACCGGAGAAGATAACTCCACCATGCTCCGTCTTCTTCCTCGGGTTCAAATTCTGGCCGTAGGATTATTTGTGTCGATCTGGAGCGTTGATAACGTTTTTAAAACGCGACCGTCAGATCTCATTTAAATGAGATCTGACGGTGATGATGATAGTGGCGCGCACTATGTTGCTGCACCAGATCATCAGGGTCTGTTTTTATTTTCCTTTTTTATTTATTTTCGTTCCTTTTTTCCAAACCGTTAGATTGCGAGGATGAATCTGGCGCGTTGGATCATTGTTGGTTCATACGCGTTGGATGCGGGTTGACCTTTTGGTCAGTAGATCCAACGGATCCGAACCCGAGGTGCACCCAGAGCTGCAAGGCTGCGTCGCACCAGATTGTTTTGTTGTTGACTGTTGTTTTTTTGGTTGACCGGTGCGTTGGACCTGGGCTTCCTGGCCCAGAGTACTTTCTGCACCCCCTTTTTTACTTTTCTTCATAATTCATACCCCCCCCAGATTGACTTATTTGTTTTTTTAGCTTATTTGTAAAAGCACTTAAGTGACTTTTTAGCTTATTTAAGCTCATTAAGTCACTGTTTATGCTTACATCATATTTCCATGTGTGATTTCTTTTTTTAAAAAAAAACTTATTTTCATAAGTGATTCTCAATTAAGCTATTTTGTGCATAAGTGCTTATTTAGGGTTTCAAGAAGCTCTTTAGCTTATTTGACCCTAATTTTTACACAACATTTTGTTTGATACAGTAACTCTTATGTATGAATGTTATTTTGCATTTCCAACTTATTTTCATAAGTCATTTTAGCTTAAGTTGCTTTTAGCTTCTTTTTTAATAAGTGCTTAAGTAATCCAAATTACTTCTTTAAGTACTTTTGGGTTACTTTCTTTTGCACATATTTTTTTTTTTATCTAACCCTAATTAGCTTAGGTTAATTTTGTTTGCTTGTGTTAAATAATTTATTCACACTTATGCGTATTTATTTAATTGCTCACAACTTTATTCTTGCATTATTATTTAATTATTGCTTCATATATGCTCATTCTTTGTTGCATTCAAGCATTATTTAACTATGTCATTGGATTCATGCATTTGCATTTATAATTTGCTTTATTATTATTATTATCTGCTTTGGCTCTCTTGCTCTTTTTCTTTCGAATTTTGGTTTTCATAATCAAACTAAGAAACTTTTTGCAATAAATAATGGATGAAAAAGGGGGAATTTAGCATCTGCTTCTTTCCGCTCCGGATAACTTGGATCTTAGACAATTGACTAGTGATTGCAAGTTATTCTCATTCTAATAAAACTTTAAAATAAACCAATCTCCGTCTTTTCTTTTCGAAAATGCTTTCTTAATCAAACTTAATCAACTCTTTGCAACAAATAATGGATGAAAAAGGGGGAACTTAGCATCTGCTTCTTTCCGCTCCGGATGACTTGGATCCTAGACATTTGACTAGTGATGGCAAGTTGTTCTCATCTTAATAAAACTCTAAAACAAACCAACCTTCGCCTTTTCCTTTTGGAATGCTTTCTTAAACAAATTAAATCAAGACTTTCATAATAACAAAGGTGAAAAAGGGGGAACTTAGCATTTGCTTCTTTCCGCTCCGGGTAACTTGGATCCTAGACATTTGACTAGCGATGGCAAGTTGCTCTCATCTTAATCAAGCGTTAAAACTTAACCCCACACACTTAAACTTCTTTTCAGAAAACATGGATATACGCTTTATCCATTCCTCTGACACATACACAGCTTAAGCCTCTGATTAGATAGAGCATACAAGCGTCGTTGTATCAGCGGAATGCGAAATAAGCAACATCCGTTATTCAACTCTTTTAACAATGGATACGCGTTTTATCTACTCCTCTGACACACACACAACTTAAGCCTCTGATTAGAGCATACAAGCGTCGTCGTGTCAGCGGAATACGAAATAAACGTTATCCACTAAAATCAACCAACCACACAAACAATTTTTTACCAGAACTACGTGAGTTTTGAGTTTCCCATTGCACCGGGGAATACGTAGGAGCGGGCTCCTACAACCGTCAAACTCAACTAATAAAAACCTTTTTTTTTAATTTATTTTGGAAGCGAAGTAGAGATTCAGTAAGAGATAAAAGGCAATTTATTTCAAACCTACGCAAACAAACCCAAACCACCTAAGCGGTTCCCATCGAGTACGATGGATGCGAGGGGTGCTAACACCTTCCTCTCGCATAACCAACTCCCGAACCAAAACCAAAGGTTTTCGCGATATTTTCCTTTCCCCTCGCGGGATAAATAAACGTCGATGGCGACTTCATTGTATGAAAAATGGAAGTGATTTTCCAGCCCGCTACAGCTGGCGACTTCACTGGGGACTATAGAGAGTTAAGCCCAGTTTAGTTGGTTTGTTCTGTTTGTTTGCTTTGCCAGGTTTGCGATATCTTGCCTTTACCTTTTATCTTTCTGTCAATTATATCTGCTTGGTTGGCTGTTTCTCTTCTTCTACTCCTTCTTTTTTTCTTTTTTGCCCTTGTGGCGTGGTTACTTTGAGTGGCTCTACACCCGAGCTTGAGAAAATCTTAAGTTAAGATAGGGGTTGTTATGTTGGGTTCCTAGACATTTGACTAGCGAGCGCTGACATAATCGCCCCGCCTAAGGTAGATCCTCTTGAAAATGTTGGGTTCCTAGACATTTGACTAGCGAGCGCTGATGTTTTCTTGTTGGGTCCATGACCTTAGGGACCTTTTTACCGGTCTAGAACCTAACCTTGTTACTAGGGCCCTCTGTTTAGAACCCAAAAGATTCCTTTTTAGACGCGTTTGCCGTGCATTTATGGCATCGTTTCTAAAGAGGTAATCTGTGATATAACCATGTTAAACTTAGAACAACATGTGAGAGGGATGGGTTGCAGGTAACTTTGAGCCTTTTTGACCTCAGAAATAATAATTGTACCTCTGCTACGTTGTGACCTTGTGTGCTCTATTCATGCATCATGCATTCACACACGCATGCATCTCATTCACATTTCAATTCATAAAGATTAGATTTTGACTTTCAGGGGATTGAAAAAACATTGTCTATATAAGCATAAGGGATATGGCATTTGAAAGAAAGGGTTTTCATCATTTCAGCTTCAAAATTCCCAAAGTAGAGGGTCTTTTGGCTATGGAGAAGAGTTTGTCCGCGATCAGTCGTCCCAACTTCGAAACCAACTATGGATCTATCTTGAACCTTCTGCATGTGGATGTTGATACTACGGCATTGATTACTTTGGCTCAGTTTTTTGACTCTCCCCTCCGTTGTTTCACGATTTTCAACTCCTCCCCACTTTGGAAGAGTTTGAAGTGTTATTGGGTCGTAGTATGGATGGCCGGGCTTGCTATATGAGGGAGATTCCTACTGAAAAAGACATTGCAAAGGCTTTACATCTTGAGGAAGAGGAAATTTCACCCCTCCGAGAGTTTAGGAATGTTGAAGGTTTCTCAAAGAGGGCATTGGAGGCTAAAGCGCGTGAGGAACTCTCTGTTGGCAATTGGAAGGCTCATAATGCTATCTTGGCTCTTCTGGTTTATGGTTTGGTGATGTTCCCAAGTTATGATTACTTCATTGACATGGCTGCTGTTGGGGTATTTTTGTCAGGAAATCCGGCTCCTACCTTATTGGCTGATGTTCTCTATTCTCTCTGTGATAGGCGTGGTAACAAGAGGGGAGGGCAAGTAGTTTGTTGTGTTCCTTTACTCATGAGTTGGTTCTTGTTGCATATGCCAGAAAGTGGGCCCTTTGTGGATGACAAGTCGCTCAAGTGGTCGGAAAAGTTGTGTTCCCTCACGGAAAAGAGTGTTCGTTGGTATTCTCGCAAGTTTGACTCACCCAAGATGCTCCTCAAATGTGAAGGATTCCCCAATGTCCCTCTCATTGGAACTCGGGGCTGTATCAACTATAATCCTATCCTTGCCACACGCCAATTGGGTTATGCTATGGAAAGTGAGCCAGAAAAGGTGTTGTTGACAGAATTCATCTTAAGGCCTGAGGATGCTAATCAAGAGTTGTGGAACAAGGTTAAAAGAGCATGGTTGAAGATTGAGAAAGCTATGATGGGAAGGAAGAATTGTGTGGCCAAAGAGGCTTACACCCAATGGGTAAAGAAGCGTGTTTCAGAGATTCAGATGCCCTTTACTATCACTACTCCCACCATTTCTCAACAGTCAGAGCCTGATCCTTTTGTCACTATCTCAAAGGAGGAAGCCGACATGTTGAAAAGCCAAATTGCAAAGCTAAAGAAAGAAAATGAAGAGTTGCAATTCAAGTGCTTTAGTGTCCAAAGTGAAGTAAATAGTTTCAAAAGAGAAAGGGACGCGAAGGATGAAGAGATTCAAGGGTGCAAAAAGAGAGTGAAAGAAGCCCAAGAGAGGGAAGAGAAGTACAAGGATGGTCTCGCAAGCTCGGACTTGAGCATCAAGGCATTGAAATAGGAAATCAAGAGCTTGAAGCGTTCCAATGATGAAATGTATGCCACAGGAAACAAGGCCATGATCGCCCAAGGGGATTGGAGGAAAAAGTTTGAGGAGAAGACTCAAGAGTTGAAGAAAGTCCAACAAGAGTTCAAGAAGCTTCAACAAGAGAAGGAGTTGGAGTTGCAAAAAAGGGAAAGACTTCATTCTCAAGAAAGGCGGAAGGACAAAGAGTCCATGCAAAGATATGAAGAGAGTCTCGCTCAGATCACAAGAGCCCATGAAGATCAAATGATTCAAGTGGCGGAGCAAATTGAGCATCTAGAGAAGGACTTGAAGCACCACAAGGTGGTTATTGAGATGTCCCTACAGGAGATGGCCAGATGGAAGGAAGCTTTCCGCAAGATGCTACTGGTGTCTACTTCAGTGTTGGATGAGATGCCTAGGATGTTGAGGATGGCCGAGGCGGAGGTCCCCTTTCTTAATGTCTCAGGAGCGGTCAAAGAGTTCGTGTGTTATTGCCGAGCAGTGGTAACGGCGTACAAGAATGTTGTCAAGAAAGCCAAAAAGGGACTTTAGTATTGTATCTAGGATGGTTATGTTTTGAACTTTTGGGATTTTGAATTCTTGTATTTTCTGTTTGTTTTCAATGACTATGTAAAGACTTGATTTAAAAAGTTGAATGACATTTTGATCTTTCTATCCATATCCTGAAATGTTTATATTAATTATATGATCGCAATTCCCTGAAAGTTAAATTTAATAAAATAAAAACATGAACTTTACATGCATCTGCATTTGCATACATAATAAAAATCATCTCATTACCGTTCCCCCATCTCAACAGCGTTATCCTCAACATCTACATTGGACAAGAAGTGCTTCTAGTCTGGTAATGGAGAATTGGCAAGAACAGCATAGCGAACTAAAGGGGGAGGTTTCCCAGTTGGCAGCTAAGATGGATCGCGTGTTGGAAATGTTGGCCGCACAGAATCAGCCGTCAGTTCCAGCAGTGAACGCAGAGACAGCAACTAACGAACCGGCCAGCATGGTGTGGCCTGTGTACGGTTTACCTCCGGGTTATACTCCACCGGGGTATGTACCTCTTGGGGACGGGGCTACTTCAGTTCCTCCTCCTATCAACAATTCAGGAATTCCAGCCGGGGCAACCCCAACTCAGCCCCAACCTACCATTGTTCAGCAGGTTCAAGAGGATCCACATGATGTGTACCATAGCTCAGATACTCAAAACAGTGGGTCAAAGTTTGATGGAGCTATTCCTCAGCTGGAGGAGGCTAAACTAAAGTTCAAGGCCATTGAAGATCGTTTGAAAACGATGGAAGGGGAAAGTGACTCGTTGGACTTTTCTGATATGTGTCTTGTACCTGATTTGGTAATCCCGGCTAAGTTCAAGGTGCCGGAATTTGAGAAATATAAGGGTTTGAGTTGCCCTAGGAATCATCTCGTGATGTACAGCAGAAAGATGGCGTCCTACGCCAACAATGACAAACTGATGATACATTGCTTTCAAGACAGTTTGGCAGGGGCATCTTTAAGCTGGTACATGCAGCTAGAGGGTAATCACATCCGATCGTGGAAGGATTTGGCTAATGCTTTCATCAAACAGTATCAGTATAACTTGGACATGGCTCCTAATCGTACCCAGTTACAAAGCATGGCCCAGAAGGAAGGAGAGTCGTTCAAAGTTTATGCCCAAAGGTGGAGAGAGTTAGCATCGCAGGTTCGTCCGCCACTTTTAGAGACGGAATTGGTGGATATGTTTACCAACACTTTACAAGGGGTTTATTTCGAAAGGATGATTGGCAGTGTGTCCTCAGGTTTCTCTGATCTGGTCAGAATCGGTGAAAGGATTGAAAGCGGTGTCAGGACCGGCAAGATCCAAGCCGGCACTAGCTCACCAAATAATGCAAAGAAGCCAGTCAATAACTTTGTGAAGAAGAAGGAAGGGAATACCAACGCTGTGGCTCACCGCCAGTCGGTGATGCCAGTTCAATATGTTCCTTATGCAGCTCCGGCTCAGCAACAACAGCAACAATATCAGATGCCCCAGTATACACCACCATCGCAAGGTTATCCGTATCAACCACAGCCACAACAAGCTTCTCAACCTCAACAGCAAGCAAGAAAAGTGTTTGATCCCATTCCGGTATCATATAAAGAGTTGCTGCCATATCTTGTCCACAGTAAAATGGTGACGCTTAAAACCTTGAAACAGATGACCCCACCTTTCCCTGCATGGTACAAGCAAGGCGCCACCTGTGAATACCACTCTGGGGCGGAGGGTCATACTATTGAAAGTTGCAAAGCTTTCAAGTATGAGGTACAAAGATTGATCGATCAGAAGTTGTTGTCATTCAAGGAAGCGGGTCCCAATGTTAAGGGAAACCCTCTGCCCAACCACTCAGGGGAAGGAGTCAACATGACTGAGGGCGCCGAAGGTTTGATTAAGGATGTGTCGGATATACGAACCCCTTTGAGTGTAGTAAAGGAGGTTTTGCTCAGCTTTGACCAATTCTCAAGCATGCATGCAGATTGCATAGAATGTGAAGAGAATCCAAATCATTGCGCAAGGATGAAAGAATGTCTTCAGGAGTTAATGGACCAAGGGTTGGTACAAATTGGTTATTCTCAGAGAAAGGGTATGGTGGCTATGATGGAACCACATGAGCATGAGAAGTTCATGAAGCCAATAGAGATAATCTATCAAAGAGCCGAGGGAAAGTTGCAGCCATTGGTGATTCAGACGCCAGCACCATTTCCTTTTACCAGTACTAAAACTACACCTTGGATATACAATACATCAGCTTCAATACAAGGGAAGCCTGTGACTCTGCCAGAACCGGTAGTAGTTAGCATTGATGGGACCGGGGGTATGACTCGGAGTGGCAGGGTGTTTGCTCAGAAACCAGTGCAGGACAGTGCAAGAGAACCAGTTTCAACGGTCAATGAGAATGTCTTAAGCAAGACTCTTGAGGGGGGAGCACCCAAAGAAACAACCCCTCAGAGTGATTCCGATGAGTTCCTCAAGATAATCAAAAGAAGCGACTATCGAGTGGTAGATCAGCTTGGTCAAACTCCGTCAAAAATTTCTATGCTCTCCTTATTGATGAGTTCGGAGGCACATAGAAATGCTTTATTGAAACTTCTGCAAAAGGCCCATGTGGATCAGGATATTACGGTTGCACAGTTTGATGGGGTGTGTAATAACATAACCGAAAGCCGTTGTTTGGGGTTTTTAGATGCAGAATTGCCAGTTGAGGGACATGCACACAACAAAGCTCTCCACATCTCCATGAAGTGTCAAGACAACACTATCGCGAGAGTACTAGTGGACACAGGATCTTCCCTCAATGTCATGCCCAAGTCAACTTTGCTGAAGTTATCTCTTGTTGGACCCGTTCTTAAACCAAGCAGCATGATCGTCAAAGCCTTCGATGGATCGCAAAGGGAGGTTATTGGGGAAATTGAATTGCCGATGGTGATCGGGCCGCACTTATTCAACATCTCTTTCCAGGTCATGGATATAAATCCTTCCTACAGTTGCCTGTTGGGGCGTCCGTGGATTCACGCCGCCGGTGCTGTAACATCAACCCTACACCAAAAGCTCAAGTTCATAGTTGATGATAAATTGGTAATTGTCTCTGGGGAGGAAGACGCTTTAGTGAGTCATTTGTCATCGTTCAGGTATATTGAAACAGAGGAAGGGGTACTTGAAACTCAATTCCAGGCTCTTGAAATTGCCACTGTCACCATGGTAGACCAAAAAGAAGAAGATGTGCTAGCCGCACAGTTTAAGACTATGAAGATTGCTACCCCTTCTCAGGCGGATCAGAAGCCAAGGGCCTCCATCACATCTTGGAAGGATTTGAAGAAAGCCATGGAGGAAGGTGCTCTTAAAGGATGGGGACAGTTGGTGTATCCCCATGAGAAGAAGGATCTTCTAGGTGTGGGTTATCAGCCATCAAAGGGAAAGCAGAAGATTTTCGACTATACTACTCCCCTTGAAGAGGTTTTTGTGAGCGCTGGGCTCAGGTCAGCTGAACAAATCAACATGCTAGAGAATGAGGAAAAGGCCAGTCAGGGAAGCTACAATTGGGTGAATCAGTGCCCTGCAAGCACCGTTCTATCAAACTGGAAGGCTGTTGAGATTCCCAAAGTTTTTATTATTTCAAAGTAATTTTTCTTTATTTTCAAAATTCCCCTTGCCGCGCCCGAGGCATGTGGATGAACTGTAAGGGCTTATCTTTGTTTAACAAATGATTATCAATGAAATGAAAGTATTTTATGTGCATATTTTGTCTTTTTTTATTCTTTATTTTTTCAGTTTTAAAAGGATAAAAACAATAAAAATGGCAATAATTTCTTGCATATCATGACCACCTTTTGCATTCATCTAAAAATCAAAAAATATACATCATGCAGAAATGAATCTCTGGACCATAACAATGCCGTAAATCTTCATGATTCCGAACTCCCGATCAATCTTGCTGAAGAGGATGAAGAGGAAGATTATGAACTCCCAGCAGAGTTGGCACGGTTATTGGATCAAGAACAGAGAATGATTCAACCTCATCAAGAACCAGTGGATGTGATCAATCTGGGGACTGAAGAGGATAAAAGAGAAGTCAAGATAGGTGCAACACTGCAGTCAGAGGTGAAAGAGGGTTTGGTCAAGCTGCTCAGAGAGTATGTGGACGTCTTTGCATGGTCATATCAGGATATGCCGGGGTTAGACACAAGCATAGTTGAACACAAGCTTCCGCTCAAGCCCGAATGTGCACCGGTCAAGCAAAAGTTGAGAAGAACTAGGCCGGACATGGCTCTCAAGATTCAAGAGGAAGTCAAGAAACAGTTTGACGCGGGATTCCTTGCAGTGGCCAGGTACCCCGAATGGATTGCTAACATCGTGCCAGTGCCAAAGAAGGATGGAAAGGTCCGAATGTGTGTAGACTACCGGGATTTGAATAGAGCAAGCCCAAAAGATGATTTTCCACTTCCTCACATTGACGTGTTAGTGGATAATACTGCTCGATTCCCAGTATTCTCCTTCATGGATGGATTCTCAGGTTATAATCAGATTAAAATGGCGCCCGAAGACATGGAGAAAACAACCTTCATAACGCCATGGGGCACTTTCTGCTACAAAGTAATGCCTTTCGGATTGAAAAATGCCGGGGCAACATATCAGCGGGCTATGGTCACTTTGTTCCATGACATGATTCACAAGGAAATTGAAGTGTATGTGGATGACATGATCGCCAAGTCCTCATCTGAAGAAGAGCACCTTGTACATCTCCAGAAATTGTTTGAGAGATTGAGGAAGTATCAACTGCGTTTGAATCCAAACAAATGCACCTTTGGCGTCAAGTCGGGGAAGCTGCTAGGTTTCATTGTTAGCCAGAAGGGAATTGAAGTGGACCCAGATAAAGTCAAAGCAATCCAGAACATGCCCGCACCAAAGACAGAAAAAGAAGTGCGAGGGTTTCTAGGCAGGCTGAACTACATTTCCAGGTTCATCTCTCATCTTACGGCAACTTGTGAACCAATCTTCAAACTATTAAGGAAGGATCAAGCCATTGAATGGAATGAAGATTGCCAAGGGGCATTTGATAAGATCAAGCAGTACTTGCAAGAGCCACCAATTTTAATACCCCCAGTTGCGGGAAGGCCTCTTATCCTATACCTACATGTGCTTGAGGAATCCATGGGCTGCGTATTGGGTCAGCAGGATAAAACTGGTAGAAAAGAACACGCAGTGTACTATTTGAGCAAGAAGTTTACCAGCTGTGAAACCAGATACTCACTCCTCGAGAAAACTTGTTGTGCTTTGACTTGGGCAGCCCGTCGGTTGAGACAATACATGATTTGTCACACTACCATGCTGATTTCCAAAATGGACCCCATCAAGTATATCTTTGAGAAGCCTGCTTTGAGTGGAAGAATTGCCCGTTGGCAGATGTTGTTGTCCGAATACGACATTCAGTATGTATCTCAAAAGGCCATCAAAGGTAGTGTGTTAGCAGAACACTTGGCACACCAGCCTTTAGAAGACTATCAGCCTGTGCGCTTTGACTTCCCAGATGAGGACATCATGGCTGTGAGTGAGAAACCTCCCATGGATGAGAATGAGGGACCCGAGCCGGGATCCCGATGGAAGCTTGTGTTTGACGGTGCTTCAAATGTTTTGGGACATGGTGTAGGGGCAGTTATCATATCTCCTAAAGATACCTACACACCTCTTACGGCAAGACTATTGTTTGACTGCACCAACAATATCGCAGAGTATGAGGCATGTATCATGGGTCTAGAGGGAGCAATCAATTTGAGAATCAAAATCCTAGAAGTATATGGAGATTCTGCACTCGTCATTTATCAAGTCCGAGGAGAGTGGGAAACTCGTCATCCCAACTTAATCCCGTACAAAGATCATGTCTTGAAATTGGCAGAGTACTTTGATGAGATCACTTTCCATCACATCCCAAGAGAAGAAAATCAGTTGGCTGATGCTTTGGCCACTCTCTCATCCATGTACAAGGTCACTTGGCCTAATCATGTGCCTTTGATAGAAATCAACCGTCGTGAGACGCCGGCATATTGCTTGGCCACCGAAGTGGGGCAAGATGAGAAACCATGGTATTATGATATCAAGAACTTTCTTCAAAAGCAAGAATATCCCTTGGGGGCATCTAATGGAGACAAGAAAACTCTCAGAAGGCTAGCATCTGGTTTCTTCTTAGACGGGGAGTTATTGTACAAAAGAAACCATGATTTGGTTCTCCTCCGCTGTGTGGATAGAAAAGAGGCTGATACACTCATTGAAGAAATCCACGAAGGGTCCTTTGGCACGCACATGAATGGGCACGCATTGGCAAGAAAGATTCTTCGGGCCGGGTACTATTGGTTGACCATGGAAACAGACTGTTTGAACCATGTCAGAAAATGCCATAAATGCCAGATTTATGCTGATAGGATACACGTCTCTCCAACTCCTCTGAATGTTTTAACATCACCGTGGCCATTCTCCATGTGGGGCATAGACATGATTGGTATGATTGAACCAAAAGCTTCTAATGGACATCGTTTCATCTTAGTGGCTATTGATTACTTCACCAAGTGGGTCGAAGCGGCATCATACGCCAACGTCACAAGACAAGTGGTGGCTCAATTCATCAAGAAAGAAATAATCTGCCGTTACGGGGTCCCCAACAAAATCATCACTGATAATGGTAGCAACTTGAACAATCAAACCATGAGAGAGTTGTGCAAAAATTTCAAGATTGAGCACCATAACTCCTCACCATATAGACCCAAGATGAATGGCGCTGTAGAAGCAGCAAATAAAAACATCAAAAGGATTCTACAGAAAATGGTGAAGACCTACAAAGACTGGCATGAGATGCTCCCATTTGCACTTCACGGATACAGGACGGCAATTCGCACCTCGACTGGGGCAACTCCTTTCTCTCTTGTATATGGTATGGAAGCAGTGCTACCGGTGGAGGTGGAGATCCCCTCATTAAGAGTTCTGATGGAAACTAAGCTAGAAGAAGCGGAATGGGTCCGATCCCGGTTTGATCAGCTCAATCTCATTGAGGAAAAAAGGATGACAGCCTTGTGTCACGGACAGTTGTATCAGCAAAGGCTCAAGAGAGCATTTGATAAGAAAGTTCGCCCAAGACAATTCAAGGAAGGGGACTTGGTGTTAAAGGCTATATTGCCAATTCACAAAGACGTCCGTGGAAAGTGGACTCCCAATTATGAAGGACCATATGTAGTGAAGAAGGCCTTCTCAGGTGGAGCCTTAATACTAGCTACAATGGATGGCGAAGAGTTTCCACTCCCCGTGAACTCAGATGCAGTCAAAAAATACTATGCCTAAAGAAAAGAAAAATAAATAAAAGCTCGCTAAGTTGAAAACCCGAAAGGGCGGCTTAGGCAATAGAGAGCGTCCCGGTGGACTGAAAACCTGAAAAGGCGGTCCAGGCAAAAATTAGGGACATCAAAAAAGGAAAATAGAACCCGCTAAGTTGAAAACCCGAAAGGGCGGCTTAGGCAAAAATGGGTATCCCGGTGGATCAGTAGCTCACACTGAGCAATCCAGGCAAAAGTTAGGGAAGCAAATAAAAGAAGGCATGAGACTGCAAAAGCAAAGTGAGCACGGGGCAAATTTCAGAAAGATCTGAGACTTCGCACTCAACAACAAGATGATTTGAAGATTGAAATCATGGAGAAGGATAGCATTGTTATGTTTCCATAGAATTCATTTATTTTCATTGCCATTTATCTTAGCTCAATTATGCGGTCACCTCTTTGAGGGATTTGCTTCCGTTGTAGAAATTCCGCACGTTTTGTGCTATCAATAAAATTCTCATTTTCCCTCATTGTGTCTCTCTTTATCTTCTTGCACATTTCATACTTTTATTTTCCTGATAAACAAATGTTAAAACTTTGAAAAAACAAGTAAAAGGGAAAAAACATTTTTGAAAATCAAGCAAAAATATTTTGAAATAAGAAAGATTAAAGAAAATCAACAGCATACAGTAAGGTGCTCACCTTGGTAACATACAACAGACTGACCCAGCGTTCTGAGCTGATTAGGCAAGTGGCCTCGCCCACACAAATGAAGAATGTTGGTATACAACACCCAACTGGGATCCCTCTCTCCAAGGAAGGAACATCTGATGTCTCGATGTTGAGATGGAACCCCACTCCATACGTCTTCATGCATCCATGCATATACATTCATGCATCACCATGCATTCATAAATAAACATTCAAAAAATCGTATGTCAAATCATGAGCATAATTAAAACACTGCATTAGTCTTGCATTTTTAGGCAATTGACAAACATTCATTGCAAACAAGCATAGGCAAAAGCAGATTTAAATATTCCTATTCAAGGAATAGCAGGGTTTGGTCACTCAGTTATCGAAAGAGGCAGTTTGATTTTTCTCCAACAAAGTGGTGGGTACATTATTCATTCAGCAGATCAACTAAAAGTCTCCTCCCCAGTGAATTGCAAACTCTGGAGGAATTCTGTTACAAAATGATCACAACAGTTTGCCCATCCCCAATAGGAAAGGCAATCCTACAGAATCCTGAGAGAAGGATATTCAGTGGAATCCGTAGGCCCGAGGGTGGTGATTTCTCTTCAAAGTGCAACACCGAGGTGTTACATTTGTTTGTCTCAAGGACGTACAACTCCTGGTTTAGGCGTTAGTTCCTTCAGATACAGAATCCTGAGAGAAGGATATTCAGTGGAATCCGTAGGCCCGAGGGTGGTGATTTCTCTTCAAAATGCAACACCGAGGTGTTACATTTGTTTGTCTCAAGGACGTACAACTCCTGGTTTAGGCGTTAGTTCCTTCAGATACAGAATCCTGAGAGAAGGATATTCAGTGGAATCCGTAGGCCCGAGGGTGGTGATTTCTCTTCAAAGTGCAACACCGAGGTGTTACATTTGTTTGTCTCAAGGACGTACAACTCCTGGTTTAGGCGTTAGTTCCTTCAGATACAGAATCCTGAGAGAAGGATATTCAGTGGAATCCGTAGGCCCGAGGGTGGTGATTTCTCTTCAAAGTGCAACACCGAGGTGTTACATTTGTTTGTCTCAAGGACGTACAACTCCTGGTTTAGGCGTTAGTTCCTACAGATACAGAATCCTGAGAGAAGGATATTCAGTGGAATCCGTAGGCCCGAGGGTGGTGATTTCTCTTCAAAATGCAACACCGAGGTGTTACATTTGTTTGTCTCAAGGACGTACAACTCCTGGTTTAGGCGTTAGTTCCTTCAGATACAGAATCCTGAGAGAAGGATATTCAGTGGAATCCGTAGGCCCGAGGGTGGTGATTTCTCTTCAAAGTGCAACACCGAGGTGTTACATTTGTTTGTCTCAAGGACGTACAACTCCTGGTTTGGGCGTTAGTTCCTTCAGATACAGAATCCTGAGAGAAGGATATTCAGTGGAATCCGTAGGCCCGAGGGTGGTGATTTCTCTTCAAAGTGCAACACCGAGGTGTTACATTTGTTTGTCTCAAGGACGTACAACTCCTGGTTTAGGCGTTAGTTCCTACAGATACAGAATCCTGAGAGAAGGATATTCAGTGGAATCCGTAGGCCCGAGGGTGGTGATTTCTCTTCAAGTGCAACACCGAGGTGCTACATTTGTTTTGTCTCAAGGACGTACAACTCCTGGTTTAGGCGTTAGTTCCTTCAGATACAGAATCCTGAGATAAGGATATCAAAAACACCGGGCAGGTTTATTCTCTCCTATCATCATTCATGTTGCCGCAAAATTAGGGCATTCTGTATTTAATTATCTTTTACCGAAAGAATACGAATACCGAGGTTATTCGCATTCTTACGGTCCAAGCTAATTAAATAGGGGCAGCTGTCATACCCTAATTTTGCCCCGCACTTTTATGACCATTTTGCCCCTCACTTTTTTATTTATTTCCATTTTTGCCCCTCATGCATTTTTATTCCAATTTTTGACCCCTAATTTCTCTCACTTTTGCATAAGTCAATAAAGTCAATATTTTGATCAAAAAGTCAATAGTTTGACCAAAAGTCAACACTTTGACTAGAAAGTCAACAAAACCTCTTTTTTGATTAAAAAAAAAAATCAATGATGACATAAAAAAATACATAGGATTATTTTTCTTGCTTAATTTTGCATGGCATGATCATAAGTGATAAATTTTTACCATTTTGCCCTTGCATTATTTTTATTTCTCATTTATCATTTATTTTTAATTAGTTACTTGTATTACAAGAAACCTTTTAAAAATCAATTTCTCAATTCTTTTTCTTCCTTTTTTAAATGAGTAAATATTGCACATAATCATATTACATCATGCATATTTTTTTATTCTATATTTTTATTCATCATATCATGTATCTTTGTTATTTTGTTTTAATTCAAAAGTGATGAAAAAAAATCAATCAAGGGTAGCAAAAAATTTCTCATCCCAATACACCTCACCATGGACTTGGAGCCTTCATTTTTAGCCCAATAACCACCATTTTTTTTTGGAACAAAAGAGAGTCAAAAAAAATAGTACAAAATATCCTAATGATAAAACTCCAAAATGCCCTTGATTCTTCTCACAAATCACTACTCACTTGACCTAAAATGCTTCTATATATAGAGCCTTGTTTTCAGTGCCCTGGGGGAGCCTTAGACAGAGAAAAACGGCGCTGCATCTGAAGCTCTAAACATCACCATTTTCTTCACTTTTCAAAAATTTCAAATCCTCAAATTCTCACTCAAACAGATAACTTTCTCAATCAAACACCTTCACCAAGGCCCCAGGAAGAAGAATCCACCCTTAATTGGTCAAAAAGCTGGAAGAATTGAGCTAAGGAATCATCACGGCACCGAGGAAAAGATCAAGTTCGAGTAGAGCGATTCAAAAGACCATTCAGGTAAAAGCTAGCACATTTCGACTCATATTCGTGTTCTGAAGCTTCCTGTTTAGCTCTTTCGCTTCGTCTTTGCTGAAATCGTGTGTTTGAAATTTTGTTTGATTTTATTTTTCTCTTCGTTTTCGCATTTCTGCAACGATTTGATAAAAATTATTTGTACTTTTGAGATCCTTGTGGAAATACGAACAAAACGGTGTAATTTTCGTTGAGTTTCGTGGTGGTTTGGTTAAACTCCGGTGACCGGCGCCGTCGCCGGCAAAACCAGTGTCACCGGAGAAGATAACTCCACCATGCTCCGTCTTCTTCCTCGGGTTCAAATTCTGGCCGTAGGATTATTTGTGTCGATCTGGAGCGTTGATAACGTTTTTAAAACGCGACCGTCAGATCTCATTTAAATGAGATCTGACGGTGATGATGATAGTGGCGCGCACTATGTTGCTGCACCAGATCATCAGGGTCTGTTTTTATTTTCCTTTTTTATTTATTTTCGTTCCTTTTTTCCAAACCGTTAGATTGCGAGGATGAATCTGGCGCGTTGGATCATTGTTGGTTCATACGCGTTGGATGCGGGTTGACCTTTTGGTCAGTAGATCCAACGGATCCGAACCCGAGGTGCACCCAGAGCTGCAAGGCTGCGTCGCACCAAATTGTTTTGTTGTTGACTGTTGTTTTTTTGGTTGACCGGTGCGTTGGACCTGGGCTTCCTGGCCCAGACTACTTTCTGCACCCCCTTTTTTACTTTTCTTCATAATTCATACCCCCCCCAGATTGACTTATTTGTTTTTTTAGCTTATTTGTAAAAGCACTTAAGTGACTTTTTAGCTTATTTAAGCTCATTAAGTCACTGTTTATGCTTACATCATATTTCCATGTGTGATTTCTTTTTTTAAAAAAAAACTTATTTTCATAAGTGATTCTCAATTAAGCTATTTTGTGCATAAGTGCTTATTTAGGGTTTCAAGAAGCTCTTTAGCTTATTTGACCCTAATTTTTACACAACATTTTGTTTGATACAGTAACTCTTATGTATGAATGTTATTTTGCATTTCCAACTTATTTTCATAAGTCATTTTAGCTTAAGTTGCTTTTAGCTTCTTTTTTAATAAGTGCTTAAGTAATCCAAATTACTTCTTTAAGTACTTTTGGGTTACTTTCTTTTGCACATATTTTTTTTTTTATCTAACCCTAATTAGCTTAGGTTAATTTTGTTTGCTTGTGTTAAATAATTTATTCACACTTATGCGTATTTATTTAATTGCTCACAACTTTATTCTTGCATTATTATTTAATTATTGCTTCATATATGCTCATTCTTTGTTGCATTCAAGCATTATTTAACTATGTCATTGGATTCATGCATTTGCATTTATAATTTGCTTTATTATTATTATTATCTGCTTTGGCTCTCTTGCTCTTTTTCTTTCGAATTTTGGTTTTCATAATCAAACTAAGAAACTTTTTGCAATAAATAATGGATGAAAAAGGGGGAATTTAGCATCTGCTTCTTTCCGCTCCGGATAACTTGGATCTTAGACAATTGACTAGTGATTGCAAGTTATTCTCATTCTAATAAAACTTTAAAATAAACCAATCTCCGTCTTTTCTTTTCGAAAATGCTTTCTTAATCAAACTTAATCAACTCTTTGCAACAAATAATGGATGAAAAAGGGGGAACTTAGCATCTGCTTCTTTCCGCTCCGGATGACTTGGATCCTAGACATTTGACTAGTGATGGCAAGTTGTTCTCATCTTAATAAAACTCTAAAACAAACCAACCTTCGCCTTTTCCTTTTGGAATGCTTTCTTAAACAAATTAAATCAAGACTTTCATAATAACAAAGGTGAAAAAGGGGGAACTTAGCATTTGCTTCTTTCCGCTCCGGGTAACTTGGATCCTAGACATTTGACTAGCGATGGCAAGTTGCTCTCATCTTAATCAAGCGTTAAAACTTAACCCCACACACTTAAACTTCTTTTCAGAAAACATGGATATACGCTTTATCCATTCCTCTGACACATACACAGCTTAAGCCTCTGATTAGATAGAGCATACAAGCGTCGTTGTATCAGCGGAATGCGAAATAAGCAACATCCGTTATTCAACTCTTTTAACAATGGATACGCGTTTTATCTACTCCTCTGACACACACACAACTTAAGCCTCTGATTAGAGCATACAAGCGTCGTCGTGTCAGCGGAATACGAAATAAACGTTATCCACTAAAATCAACCAACCACACAAACAATTTTTTACCAGAACTACGTGAGTTTTGAGTTTCCCATTGCACCGGGGAATACGTAGGAGCGGGCTCCTACAACCGTCAAACTCAACTAATAAAAACCTTTTTTTTTAATTTATTTTGGAAGCGAAGTAGAGATTCAGTAAGAGATAAAAGGCAATTTATTTCAAACCTACGCAAACAAACCCAAACCACCTAAGCGGTTCCCATCGAGTACGATGGATGCGAGGGGTGCTAACACCTTCCTCTCGCATAACCAACTCCCGAACCAAAACCAAAGGTTTTCGCGATATTTTCCTTTCCCCTCGCGGGATAAATAAACGTCGATGGCGACTTCATTGTATGAAAAATGGAAGTGATTTTCCAGCCCGCTACAGGTGAGACTACTAAGCCTCAGTGAGTCCTACTACCCTCCTAATGGCGACTACGCCGGGGGAACCTAGATAGTGTAATAATCTAAGTTCAATCTGTTTTACAATTAAGAGTAATATTAATAACAATGAATAAAGGTGTAACACATTTATCAATCTTGTCAATTACTCTTCAAAGACACGCCGAGGCAAGCCGGTCTCGGGTGCCTGACTCTGCGTACTACCGAAACAGAGGCTCGGATTCCGACGTCGGCTCACATAATAAAATGATTAGAATTCAGAGGAATTCTTTAATCACGGCATAAAGCTGCCATTTAATTTAATGAGTATAAACAGTTCTAACCAATATGTCCCGCCCAGGGTATCCTAAACATGTTACTGATAAATTTAACTATACATGTTAATCTCTGACTATATATTCTATTTTACACTATTAAATATGTTCATAAGATCCCAGTTGCATTTGGACATAAACGAGTGTTTGATATTTTAAAAAGGTAAATTATGCAGGTTCTGTCCCTGCTAAACTCGCTACGGCGAGCTCCTACTCGCTACGGCGAGCTTATGCGCTAACAGACCTGTAACACTCGCCCTGGCGAGTCAGGAACTCACCTGGCGAGCTATACAGACATCAACACTCGCTGTGGCGCATAGTTACTCGCTGCGGCGAGTTTGACAGTTCAGAATCCTGTTTCTGCTAAAATGTGGTTTTTCTTAAAATACACCTACAGCCACCTTGCAACTGGTTTGAACATGTTTTATAACATAAATTAGATTATACAGGAGCAAGAATTAGGATTTATTCTTGCTCTATCATTAATTCGATTCCTAAAACCTATGTTTGCATGCATAAACATATTTTGGGGAAACTAGACTTCTAAAGTAATAACTAAGGTAAGATCCTAAAGAACCCACCTGGTAATTGAAGTTTTACACTGACTAAGACTCAGCAGCAGCTACAAATCCCTAACTCCAGAACTGACTTGAACTCCACTTGGTGTTCTTGAACAATTAATGAAAAAGAATGAATTTGATGAGTGTTTGAGACTTTACCAAGGTTAAGGGAATTTGAACAACCCACACCAACACTGAGACGAGCAAGAGAAGGTCAGAATCGACTTACCAAGTGTTATGAAAGAGACTACAGGGAAAAAGAAGTACATGCAGCAGCAGATGCAAATTCTGCAACACTCGCTGCAGCGAGCAATGTACTCGCTCAGCGAGTTCTTCGAATTGATATGGAACTGCTCTGATGGTTGTTGCTGTAACCCAAATCTCCATTTCTTGCTTCTTAAAGGTCATACCAGTCACCCACGAAGGTTTTTCTTACACATGCAACACAATCAAGAGCAGATTGAGAAATGGGTTTTTGGTTGGGATCTTAGAAAAGGGAAGAGATAGGAACATAAACCATACCTTACACAAGAATTTGGGGTAGAGTATACCTAGCAATTCCTCTGAAGGCACATGCAGTAACTTAGAGTGGAGCAATTGAGATGAAAATGGAGGTTTGTGATTTGAAGGAGCATATGGCGTGAGAAACTAAAAGGGAAGGATGGATTTAGACTTAGAACTAATTGGTATCTAGTTCCAATTGTGACAAAGTGCTGATTGTAGGTTCATTTTGGGTGAAGGAGCTTGTAACCAAAAATTATGTGTTAATGTTGTTGTGGTTTACGGCCAAGAGAAAAAGAGGGCAAGAGAAAATGTTTTTGTTTTACTGATTCCTCCCATATGAGAATAAAAAAAATGAATGCTTTGGTCATAAGATTGTTTATATAGGGATTTCCAAGGTGGTGGGGGCTTAAGAAGTAATAGTGGGAGGCTTGGGAGAGTATAGAGTTAGTGGAGGGAAAAGAGATTTTCAACCTAAGTCTTGGTAAAGCTAGTGTGCTAATACAATTTGGTTTCTTAGGTTCCAATTAAGTTCCAAAATACTCCTTTAATTAATATTCTTCTATTAATTAAAAATTGGAATGTTACAATTCCTTACTAATAGGGTTTGAAAATCAGCAACATGGATATAATTTTTTAAATGTAAGCAATAAAGATATACTTGAAAAATATATAACAACTGAATTTGTGAATTTTTTTTACAAGATATGCGTCCAATAAAATAAAATAAGTAAATATTGCCTAAAAAAGTATGTATTATTTAAGTTCATGTTATACTGAATTTGTGATTTATAATTTTTGGGTCTTGCTAACAGGTGCCCTTAAGGCACATGTTAAGAATCTAAAAAGTAGAAACATTTTTTAAAAATATCTTTGACCGTGCATCGTACGGGTCAAAGTCTAGTTATAATAAAACGAGAGTAACTAGAGGCACCCTAAACTCTAACCCTAATATGAATGGTCTAGATTTTGACACGTGGAAAAAAATATTATATTAACGGCTACGATAAAAACTTGAATATTATGTTGCCACATCAATTAATGAATGTGACACGTCATCTTTATCTTTATCTTTATCTTTATCTTAATATAATAAAACGAGAGTAACTAGAGGCACTTTAAACCCTAACCCTAATATGAATGGTCTAGATTTTGACACTTGGAAAAAAAAATTATATCAACGGCTATGATAAAAACTTAAATAATCAATTTTTAAACCAATATTATGTTGCCACATCAATTAATGAATGTGACACGTCATGTGTTTAAAAAAAAAAATTTGAGATCTGTCAAAAAAGAAAAAATGGATAAACATTAATAAAACAAAAATTACTAATAATCAGTTACGAAAATTATGTATAGATGCAAAATTCTTTATTCATCAGCACGTTTATCACACACAATATTCAATTACTCTTTTCCCGTTGCTACAGGTCCTAAATTCCTCCGTCTTTCTTTTTTGTAGTTTTCTTTAAGGGTAAAATAGGAATATTGAAAAAGACATCCCAAAAATTTGTATCCCCTTTATATATTAGTGTATATATATATATATATATATATATATATATATATATATAAAATTATTATATTTTTAATCATGGTTTGATTTTTTTAATTTTGTTTTTTGAAATTAAAATCATATTAACATTCTATATAAGTACTTTTTAATTTATATAAGTATTTTTTAGTGTGCATATCCAAACACAAAAGGCTTATTGAGTATAAGAGTTTATGATGTAAGGTCTCATACTATAAACTTTAATGTTATAAGCACCTGTATAAGTTATTTATCCAAACGGACCCTAAACGCTTATTACTTTAAATAATCACACATTATCAACATTTCTATTATATAATTGAATTGAATGATTGAACCCGTGCGAGCACGGGTAAAAAGTCTAGTTATAATAAAACGAGAGTAACTAGAGGCACCCTAAACCCTAACCCTAATATGAATGGTCTAGATTTTGACACGTGGAAAAAATTAGTATATTAACGGCTACGATAAAATCTTAAATACTATGTTGCCACATCAATTAATGAATGTGACACGTCATGTGTTTAAAAACACAATACATGATGTGTCAATATATGATTGGATGTGTGTATAAAATAATTTTATACAAATCCCTAATTTTGTTATCTACTAATCCCTAATTATATGCTTTCATTTGATTATTGGATATACTCTATGAAATATATTTTATTTATAGCCTTAAATTATGCATCTTTTACGATAAATAGAAACCTTTTTATTTCTTTCTCCCAAGACCAAGAGTATATCTTTCATATTAATTATAACCTTAAATTATGCATCTATTTTCACGTTTTCGCAGCTATTTACATTTTTTTTTATTTGATGCAGATTTGACTTTGGGGTTATATAAAGGTATATGGATTGTTATAGATATTTTAGGTGTTTAAATTATGATTATAGTTTGTAGTGTTCCATATTAATTCTGTATTCTTTTTGAATTTAATTTTTATTCCAATAGGTATGGATTCCTAAAGGTATGGATTCCATCTTTTTTGTTGTTGTTTGTAGTGTTTGATATTAGTTTTGATTCTTCCATTTAAGAAAAAAAATTGGGTTTTATTTTTCTTAAGTTTCATACATTGTATATTGGATGCAGGTTTTGCTTTGGGGTTCTATAAATGTAAGACCCAAGATTTCTTTGTATAGTTGGTTTAAGGAATATTAGGGTTCGATGTGTTCGTGTGACGAAACATCGTGTAATTATTAGCTTTGCTGTAATTGAGCCTGTTTAGTGCTCGTGCACTGTAATTGTACAAACTTTGGTTCTGTGATCCTGTTGCTTGTATAAGAAGTTATTTGTGGTTTTAGAATAATAAGTTTTGGATTATTCTTGTTTTTGGAAAAACGAGTAGGATTTTACCCGTCGTTGTAAAATCTTATTGCGTCTGTTTTGAGTGAGGTTTCGGATGGAAGTTTTATTTATCTGCGCGAGTTAGGATATATTCTGAGATTAATTTTCTGAGGTATGGAAGAAAATTACAGTCGCGGAAAAAGATTCGGCGATAAGTTTTGGAAATGTGAAACGTTAGACGTTCTTTCCGTAGGTTTTCTGTTTTGGTGAGTTTCGTTCGTCGCGGCGTGCGAGAGCTGAACGTGTGAGTGTTTCCAAGAGGTGTTGAGTTTTATCTCAAGTGGGTTTGATTTGGTTTGATCCAATGGCTAGGGTTTTGTCTTGGCATTTTGTTTTTGATCCAATGGACATGAGGTAGCAAGAGGCTATGTAATAGTAAGGAGGTTTAGTGACTTGGTCACTTAGAAACATCACCAAATCATCTCATTCTTTCTCTCTTTCACGTAGACTCCATTACTTTCATTTCCAACCTTCACAAATTTTCATTTCTTCACCATTTCACTCCATTTCAAGCTTTGGAGCTTTGAGGAAAGTTGTAGAGAATCACTTTCTTAAGGTAACCCTCTCTTCTCATCTCCTAGGTTGGTAGATTTTTAGAGTTTTGATATTTTTGGGTTTATGTTCTTAAGAGGGTTTGGTGAGAAATGTTGTTCTTGCTAGTTCTTGTTTCATGAAAGTTGTTCATGAGAGTTTAGTAAGCATGCTAGGCTTTGTTGTTTTTGTTTTCCATGAGTTGGTGAAAAATCTCATGAGAAAAGTTAGGGTTTTGGTTGGTTTATGTATTGATCAATTACATGAGGTTATGTTGTAAGGTTTTGAAAAGGAAAGTTGTCTTTGGACCTTTGAGCAAAAGGGAAATGCGTTGTATGGTTTTGTTTTAGAAAATCCGATGAAAAATATTTTGTGGTTTATGAAAATATTTTCTAAGAGTTTTTGGGTAGTATTTTGGGGTCAAAGTGGTTTAAAACTATTGTGACATGTGGTGTTACTTTTTACCTTGAAAACATGTTTGAAAATGATTACCGGACGGTTAAGGCCCGTAATAAAACTTGTGCTTGGATTTGGTTTTGATTTTGGAAATGAAAATCAAATAACTTGCACTCGAAGCAACCAACATGCTTTCGGAAATGTGTTGCTTGCTTATGGAAATGGTTTGCTTTTATGCCTTGAAAAGATGTTGGGAACTAATAGAATCAAACTAGGCTTGGGTGGAAAAAGATGGTGTGAGTTGCTGTCTTTTGCTGTCATGACAGTTGAAACTCGCTGAGCGAGTGGTTACTCGCCAGGGCGAGTGTCACAGGTCCTGACAACACGCCAGGGCGAGCTCCAGAGCGAGTAAGACCAGTACTCTCTGCCTTCACTCGCCACCAACTCGCCAGGGCGAGCTCTGGAAACTAAAATTTTGGATTCTGATTTCTAAACTTGGTTTTTAACTTTCTAATCCCTTTTTATTAATTTATGGAAGTGGTTGGGATTGGAAACGAGTTTTTCGGGTACTCGGAAAGTACGTAACTTATAACGCAAGAAAACAGCCATTTTGCATTTCAAATTATTTAAGACTTTTGGCAAATGTTTTGGGTCCTAAAAATAGTACAAATAACTCATGGGGGTTGATCAATACGGTAGTTTTTGGTAGAGAATCCGAAAGAGGGATTTTACCTTAGAGAACCTTTGGGTTTTGGGGTTCTAGAGTCCAAATCATTAAGGATTGATTGGTTATGGTTTTGATTGAATACTTTGCTTGTTTTAGGAAGCAAATAAGTGTTGTGCGATCGTGTGATAGTTGAGTGCTTGACGAGGTAAGGGCTCCACTTTATTTCCGTCTTTTAAAACGGTTACGACATGCTTGTTTTTGCTGTTTATGCATTTGCTGTGTGCTTGGCATGTTTGTACTTATGTATTCTCGTTGATGAGAACGTGGTTATAAATACATGTGCAATTTACATATGATTGAGAAAATGTATGTATGTTGTGATGCTTGTGCATAGGCTTTAGGCTATGTGAATGTTTGCATGAGCATATATGAATGCGTGCGTCAGATAGGACTACGCGAGGATTTTGTCTTGTGTGACTATCCCGTATATGCCGAAGAGAATATATGCCATGCATTTCATAGTTGCGTGCCTAGGTGTATGTCTGTGTGACTTTGCCTACGTACCGGGCGTTTGACTGTGTGGCTTCGCCAAATCCCTCTGGATTTATATTGAGTTGGCGTTTGTCTGTGTGACTTCGCCTGGTGTTTGTCTGTGTGACTTCACCTGCCTTGTGTGGCATTTTTAGTGCGGGTACGTATATTTCTGTGTGGCTTTGCCTACCCCACGACTCTTCGAGGAGAGGTTAATATTCCGGAAAATCATGCATGTGACGAACCAGTAATCGGTTGTCACACCCATTGTAGAAGTCTGCATTAGGCTTGGTGATTTATTTATATAAACCCGTTGGTGGGAAATACTTTTGAGTTAAAGAGCTTTCTCTTGTGTTTCGTGGAATTATTGCTATGTGTACAATCTTTCGCACCGGTTATATATATATACCTTCTATTTTGTGGTGACCCTTTCTTTCATTTGCGGGCTCATCCCACCCAGATGATGGGTTAGGTCTTGGTGACGACGGTGGCTGTTCCAGGCCCCAGTGAGCGGTTGGAGCTGTAGCCTAGGATAGTTAGACTATGCGCCGGTGTGTTTTGTGCACCGTGCTTTTTGGTTAGCATAGGATTTCTAACTTGTTTTGGTACTTAGACTCGGATTGTAATTATTCAGGAAATACACTTTGCTTGTCGAAGCACCTTTTGGTAATGAGTTCTTTTGTATATTTGAATGCCGGTTCATTTAAAAACTATTATGCGCACTTTGAGTGTTAGTTGAAAAAGAAAAAAAAAAATAATGCCCTTTTTGGCTTTTGAAAAACGGGGTGTTACATTTTGGTATCAGAGCACGGCTTTAAATCTTCAAAGGGAAAGTGTATACTTGAGTCGTTAGTCCAGAGTCGGTTAGAACATAGCTAGAGTAGTGTCAGTGCTAGTGGTTGTTCGGTGTCGGGTTATGTGCTAGTAACCGTTGTATGAGATTTCTGTTGAGACTCAGAAATGTTTGGATAAGGAATCTAATCAGAATTGGTATTGTGCAGAATAGAATGCCTCCGAGAAGGGCACCTACAGCACCTATGACGGATAATGTTGATATAAACCAGATGGCTTATGCCATGCATACGATGGCAGCGGCTGTGACTGCTCAGAGCCATGCTAAGGCGCAAAGGGATCTGGAAAAGCGCGAAAGGGAAATACTTGCGGCTGGATCTAGACTTCTTTCAAATTTCAACCACCAGACTCCTCCAAAGTTTAACGGAGAGGGAGGTCCGGAAACTGCTGACCTATGGCTCCAATCTGTGGAGAGGATATTCGGGGCAATTCATTGTCCGGAAGGAGAGAAGGTGGTCTTAGCTACCTATCAATTGCTCGGGGGTTCTGAGTATTGGTGGAGGAACACCCGACTGATCATGGAGAATGTTCATGAAGAGTTAAGTTGGGAGAACTTCAAGAGGAGGTTCTTGGCCAAATACTTCCCTGAGACAGCTAGGGAAAGGTATGGTGAAGAGTTCCTGAGGCTGAGGCAAGCGGGCATGAATGTTGAAGCATATGCCAAGAAATTCGAATCACTATCCCGTTTCTTCCGCTTCTTTAGGGATGGGATAGATGAGGATTATATGTGTCGTAGATTCCAGGATGGGCTGAGGTACGAACTGCAGGATGCGGTTGTGCCGTTGGGTATTCGACAATTCCAGGTCTTGGTTGAAAAGTGCCAAGAGGTGGAAGACATGAAGAATAAGCGGGTGAACCGCCAAGGGAATTCTAATGCCGGAGGACCAAGTCGCACCAATGATCGTGGTTCGACTCAGAATAGTGGGAGGCAAGGGAGTAAGCCGTATAACCGTCCTCAGAATAGTAAAGGACCGGGCCGATCGGTGAATCAGGGAACCCGGGGAAAGTCAGAGGGTAGTAAGGGGACTTGCTACAACTGTGGAGAATCGGGGCATTTTTCTAATGAGTGCACGCAACCGAAGGTGGGAAACACCTGCTACAATTGCAAGAAGCCGGGACACTTTGCTAGAGATTGCAGAGCCCCGAAGACTGGGCCGTCGGCAAATGTGGCACAAGGTTCACAGGGTGCCAGACCTGCGGCAAAGGCACGTGCTTACTGTATGGGCACTGAACTGAGTGGGCAGGCTAGCAATGCTATCCACGAGAGCTGTCACATCGCAGGTAATTCTTTAACTGCTTTGATTGACACGGGGGCAACCCACTCATTCATATCTTTGGCATGTGCAAATCGTTTGAGTTTGAATGTTTCTGTGCTTCCGTTTGATTTGAATGTTTTGACTCCTGCTAAGGATTTGGTAGTGAATACTGCATGTTTGCATTGTTTGGTAGTAATACAGAATAGGGATTTTCTGGTCAATTTGGTTTGTCTACCGCTTTTATCTCTCGAGATCATCCTCGGGATGGATTGGTTGTCTTATCATTATGTGATTCTAGACTGTGCTCGGAAATTGGTTTTCTTTCCCGAGCCAGGTGTGCGAAGGTACTTGTCTGCAAATCGGCTTTCTGTGGTTATGTGTAATGGAGAACCGGAGATAGTTTCACTTGCTAGCTTAGGAGTGACGTCGGAGATCCGAATTGAGGAAATTCGAGTGGTTCAGGATTTCCAAGATATGTTTCCATCGGAGATTCCAGCTTTTCCTCCGTGTAGAGAGGTGGAATTCTTTATTGATTTGCAACCGGGTACGGGTCCGATTTCAGAATCAGCTTATCGGATGGCTCCAGCTGAGTTGGTAGAGTTGAAAAGTCAGATTGAAGACTTGTTAGAGAAAGGTTTCATAAGGCCTAGTGTGTCGCCTTGGGGAGCACCGGTCTTATTGGCTAAGAAGAAGGATGGTAAATCTCGTCTGTGTGTGGATTATCGGAAGCTTAATAAGGTGACTATCAAGAACCGATATCCATTGCCACGAATCGATGATTTGATGGATCAGTTGAGGGGAGCCTCAGTGTTTTCCAAGATTGACTTGAAGTCTGGGTATCACCAGATAAGAGTACGAGATGAAGATATTCAGAAAACGGCGTTTAGGACGCCGTATGGGCATTATGAGTTTCTAGTGATGCCGTTTGGAGTGACGAATGCACCTGCTATCTTTATGGCTTACATGAATCGGATATTCAATTCATTTTTGGACAAGTTTGTGGTGGTGTTCATTGATGACATCCTAGTGTATTCGAAGAGTGAAGAGGAGCATGTAGAGCATCTTCGTCTAGTGTAGCAAGTTTGGCGGGAAAGTACGCTGTATGCGAACCCGTCAAAGTGTGACTTTTGGTTGGAAGAGGTGAATTTCCTCGGTCATGTTATATCAAAAGAGGGAATAGCCGTGGATCCAGCCAAGATTGATACGGTACTTTCATGGAAGCAACCTCAAACAGTGACTGATGTGAGAAGTTTTGTTGGTTTGGCCGGTTATTACCGAAGGTTCATTGAAGGTTTCGCTAAGATTGTGGCACCGATGACACAACTTACGCGGAAAGATCAACCGTTTGCGTGGACGGAGAAGTGTGAGTTGAGTTTTCAGTTGTTGAAGGAGCGATTGACGACTTCACCAGTCTTGATGTTACCACAGTCGGATGAACCGTATGAGGTTTATTGTGATGCTTCTCATCAATGATTGGGTTGTGTGTTGATGCAACACAAGAGAGCAGTGGCTTATGCGTCCAGGCAACTGAAAGTGCATGAGAAGAATTATCCTACGCACGATTTAGAGCTTGCGGCCGTTGTTTTTGCATTGAAGATTTGGAGACATCATCTTTATGGTTGCACTTTTGTCGTGTTTAGTGACCATAAAAGTCTTAAGTATCTGTTTGATCAGAAAGAACTAAATATGAGGCAACGGAGGTGGATGGAAACTTTAAAGGACTTCGACTTTACGTTAGAATACCATCCGGGAAAGGCTAATGTGGTAGCCGATGCTTTGAGTAGGAAGAGTGTGTCGGTTTGTTCGGCACAAATGGCTAGTCAACAAGAGTTGTTGAGAGAGTTTCGTGATTTGCACCTAGAGGTAGAGTTTGCTTTAGGGAATATGAGACTGGGTATGATTACTATCTCAAGCGGGTTGTTGGAGGACATTGCTAATTGTCAAGATGACAAGTTTCTCATGGAGAAAAGAGCTTTGATTGTTCGAGGAACCAACCGAGATTTCAAGGTGGGATCAGACAACATCTTGAGGTGTCAAGGTAGGGTGTGTGTACCCGATGCTATGAACTTGAGAAACATCATTCTAGGGGAGGCACACAAGAGTAAACTTAGTATACATCCCGGAGCAACAAAGATGTATCAAGACCTGAGGCATGATTTCTGGTGGCCGGGTATGAAAAAGGATGTGGCTAAGTATGTGGCGTCGTGTCTGACTTGTCAGAAGGCGAAGATTGAACATCAGAGACCGGCAGGGATGCTGCAGTCATTAGATATCCCCGAGTGGAAGTGGGATGGCATTTCTATGGATTTCATCACTGGTTTACCTAAGACCAGGAGGAAGCATGATTCCATTTGGGTGATAGTGGATCGTTTGACTAAGTCCGCTCATTTTCTACCGGTAAGGACTACGGATACAGCGGCAAAGTTGACCGATGTTTACATTGCTGAGATTGTGAGGTTACATGGGATTCCGTCAAGTATAGTGTCGGATCGAGACCCAAAGTTTACTTCACACTTTTGGAGGACTTTGCATGAGGCGTTGGGGACGAAACTGAGATTGAGTTCCGCCTATCATCCTCAGACAGATGGGCAGACCGAGAGGACAAATCAATCTTTAGAAGATCTGTTGAGAGCATGTGTATTGGATGATCGTGGAAGTTGGGATGATGTATTACCTTTGATAGAATTCACATACAACAACAGTTTCCACGCGAGTATTGGAATGGCACCATACGAGGCTTTGTATGGGAGAAGATGTCAGACTCCTTTGTGTTGGTACCAAGATGGGGAAAGTATGATAGCAGGACCGGAAATGGTACAACAGACGACGGACAAGGTCCGAAAGATAAGGGCAATGATGAAGGTTGCTCAAGATCGACAAAAGAGTTATGCGGATAGGCGTCGGAGGCCTTTAGAGTTTGAGGAGGGGGATCACGTATTTCTCCGTGTTACTCCAACAACTGGTGTTGGAAGGGCTTTGAAAGCAAAGAAGTTGACTCCGAAGTTTATAGGGCCTTATCAGATTTTGGAACGGGTTGGGAAGGTAGCATATCGGATCGCGTTGCCACCGGTACTATCTTTGATTCATGACGTGTTCCATGTGTCGCAATTGCGGAAATATACACCGGATCCATCACATGTGATCACACCAGATGATATCCAGTTGAGGGATAACTTGTCATTTGAGGTTCCGCCGATCAAGATTGCGGATAGGAAGATGAAGCGTTTGAGAACGAAAGAGATACCTTTGGTAAAGGTAATATGGAACGAGGCTACATGAGATACCACCTGGGAGCTCGAGAGTAAGATGAGGGAATTATACCCCAGTTTGTTTGACGACGTCTAAGTTTCGAGGACGAAACTTCTTTTAGGGGGGTAGTATTGTAAGACCCAAGATTTCTTTGTATAGTTGGTTTAAGGAATATTAGGGTTCGATGTGTTCGTGTGACGAAACATCGTGTAATTATTAGCTTTGCTGTAATTGAGCCTGTTTAGTGCTCGTGCACTGTAATTGTACAGACTTTGGTTCTGTGATCCTGTTGCTTGTATAAGAAGTTATTTGTGGTTTTAGAATAATAAGTTTTGGATTATTCTTGTTTTTGGAAAAACGAGTAGGATTTTACCCGTCGTTGTAAAATCTTATTGCGTCTGTTTTGAGTGAGGTTTCGGATGGAAGTTTTATTTATCTGCGCGAGTTAGGATATATTCTGAGATTAATTTTCTGAGGTATGGAAGAAAATTACAGTCGCGGAAAAAGATTCGGCGATAAGTTTTGGAAATGTGAAACGTTAGACGTTCTTTCCGTAGGTTTTCTGTTTTGTTGAGTTTCGTTCGTCGCGGCGTGCGAGAGCTGAACGTGTGAGTGTTTCCAAGAGGTGTTGAGTTTTATCTCAAGTGGGTTTGATTTGGTTTGATCCAATGGCTAGGGTTTTGTCTTGGCATTTTGTTTTTGATCCAATGGACATGAGGTAGCAAGAGGCTATGTAATAGTAAGGAGGTTTAGTGACTTGGTCACTTAGAAACATCACCAAATCATCTCATTCTTTCTCTCTTTCACGTAGACTCCATTACTTTCATTTCCAACCTTCACAAATTTTCATTTCTTCACCATTTCACTCCATTTCAAGCTTTGGAGCTTTGAGGAAAGTTGTAGAGAATCACTTTCTTAAGGTAACCCTCTCTTCTCATCTCCTAGGTTGGTAGATTTTTAGAGTTTTGATATTTTTGGGTTTATGTTCTTAAGAGGGTTTGGTGAGAAATGTTGTTCTTGCTAGTTCTTGTTTCATGAAAGTTGTTCATGAGAGTTTAGTAAGCATGCTAGGCTTTGTTGTTTTTGTTTTCCATGAGTTGGTGAAAAATCTCATGAGAAAAGTTAGGGTTTTGGTTGGTTTATGTATTGATCAATTACATGAGGTTATGTTGTAAGGTTTTGAAAAGGAAAGTTGTCTTTGGACCTTTGAGCAAAAGGGAAATGCGTTGTATGGTTTTGTTTTAGAAAATCCGATGAAAAATATTTTGTGGTTTATGAAAATATTTTCTAAGAGTTTTTGGGTAGTATTTTGGGGTCAAAGTGGTTTAAAACTATTGTGACATGTGGTGTTACTTTTTACCTTGAAAACATGTTTGAAAATGATTACCGGACGGTTAAGGCCCGTAATAAAACTTGTGCTTGGATTTGGTTTTGATTTTGGAAATGAAAATCAAATAACTTGCACTCGAAGCAACCAACATGCTTTCGGAAATGTGTTGCTTGCTTATGGAAATGGTTTGCTTTTATGCCTTGAAAAGATGTTGGGAACTAATAGAATCAAACTAGGCTTGGGTGGAAAAAGGTGGTGTGAGTTGCTGTCTTTTGCTGTCATGACAGTTGAAACTCGCTGAGCGAGTGGTTACTCGCCAGGGCGAGTGTCACAGGTCCTGACAACACGCCAGGGCGAGCTCCAGAGCGAGTAAGACCAGTACTCTCTGCCTTCACTCGCCACCAACTCGCCAGGGCGAGCTCTGGAAACTAAAATTTTGGATTCTGATTTCTAAACTTGGTTTTTAACTTTCTAATCCCTTTTTATTAATTTATGGAAGTGGTTGAGATTGGAAACGAGTTTTTCGGGTACTCGGAAAGTACGTAACTTATAACGCAAGAAAACAGCCATTTTGCATTTCAAATTATTTAAGACTTTTGGCAAATGTTTTGGGTCCTAAAAATAGTACAAATAACTCATGGGGGTTGATCAATACGGTAGTTTTTGGTAGAGAATCCGAAAGAGGGATTTTACCTTAGAGAACCTTTGGGTTTTGGGGTTCTAGAGTCCAAATCATTAAGGATTGATTGGTTATGGTTTTGATTGAATACTTTGCTTGTTTTAGGAAGCAAATAAGTGTTGTGCGATCGTGTGATAGTTGAGTGCTTGACGAGGTAAGGGCTCCACTTTATTTCCGTCTTTTAAAACGGTTACGACATGCTTGTTTTTGCTGTTTATGCATTTGCTGTGTGCTTGGCATGTTTGTACTTATGTATTCTCGTTGATGAGAACGTGGTTATAAATACATGTGCAATTTACATATGATTGAGAAAATGTATGTATGTTGTGATGCTTGTGCATAGGCTTTAGGCTATGTGAATGTTTGCATGAGCATATATGAATGCGTGCGTCAGATAGGACTACGCGAGGATTTTGTCTTGTGTGACTATCCCGTATATGCCGAAGAGAATATATGCCATGCATTTCATAGTTGCGTGCCTAGGTGTATGTCTGTGTGACTTTGCCTACGTACCGGGCGTTTGACTGTGTGGCTTCGCCAAATCCCTCTGGATTTATATTGAGTTGGCGTTTGTCTGTGTGACTTCGCCTGGTGTTTGTCTGTGTGACTTCACCTGCCTTGTGTGGCATTTTTAGTGCGGGTACGTATA
This sequence comes from Trifolium repens, assembly GCA_030408175.1. Lineage (NCBI taxonomy): Eukaryota > Viridiplantae > Streptophyta > Magnoliopsida > Fabales > Fabaceae > Trifolium > Trifolium repens. Next base: position 16,935,591 of record CP125847.1, read on the forward strand.
TTTCTGTGTGGCTTTGCCTACCCCACGACTCTTCGAGGAGAGGTTAATATTCCGGAAAATCATGCATGTGACGAACCAGTAATCGGTTGTCACACCCATTGTAGAAGTCTGCATTAGGCTTGGTGATTTATTCATATAAACCCGTTGGTGGGAAATACTTTTGAGTTAAAGAGCTTTCTCTTGTGTTTCGTGGAATTATTGCTATGTGTACAATCTTTCGCACCGGTTATATATATATACCTTCTATTTTGTGGTGACCCTTTCTTTCATTTGCGGGCTCATCCCACCCAGATGATGGGTTAGGTCTTGGTGACGACGGTGGCTGTTCCAGGCCCCAGTGAGCGGTTGGAGCTGTAGCCTAGGATAGTTAGACTATGCGCCGGTGTGTTTTGTGCACCGTGCTTTTTGGTTAGCATAGGATTTCTAACTTGTTTTGGTACTTAGACTCGGATTGTAATTATTCAGGAAATACACTTTGCTTGTCGAAGCACCTTTTGGTAATGAGTTCTTTTGTATATTTGAATGCCGGTTCATTTAAAAACTATTATGCGCACTTTGAGTGTTAGTTGAAAAAGAAAAAAAAAAAATAATGCCCTTTTTGGCTTTTGAAAAACGGGGTGTTACAATAAAGGGATGTACTCCAATGAATATTTTTAGGTGTTTGAATTCTGATTTTTTTTTGTTTGTTGTATTCTGTATCAATTTGGTTATTATTTCATGTTTTTTTCTTTTGTTGCTTTCATATTTTCAATTTAATTTCATGGTCAAAATTTAAGATTTATAAGTATTCAATTTAATTTCATGTTAGTTTCTATTTTTTATGTTTTGTATTTTTTTTATCTTTACAGGTAAAATTAGATTCAATGGCAGAAGATTTGAAATATTATTAAAATAGATGAGGACGAATTAGGATTTTTAGCTGTAGTTTCTTTTAATATATTGTTATTAAATTATTGTTTTTTTTGTTCTTATAGTTTATGCATAGATTCATATATAGTAATTGTTTTATTGTATTTATCATATTTTTTCTATAATTTTTTTAGTGAAATTACAAAGATGGATACAATATTTGGAATATTATCTTATTTTTATGCATAAATTCATCTACAATCTTTAACTTTTTTTTTTCATTAAAAAAAATCTTTAACTTTTTTTGTTCCTATTTTTATGCATAGATTTGTATATAATTTTTTTTTGTATTTATCTTATTCTTTCTATGTAGTATCTTTTTTGTATATTTTTTCTGGTGAAATTATAATGAAGATATAAAACTTGGAATATTATTAATAGTGATAAGGACAAATTAGTAAATTTGGTAGTAATCAACTTTATTATATTAAATTAAATAAATAAATAACTTTATCATATCAAAAGTAGATGAAATCAAATGAGTAAAAATAGGTGACATTTGTCGTGACATACACTAATATCAAACAATATTATTTTCCTTAAAAATAGGATTTAACCTTGAGAAAATAAGATCTATACTTGAAAAATATATCTTAAAAACACTCATAAATAACACTTTTTTTAACAAAAATATAAGGATATACTTGAAAAATATATAATATTTGAATTTGTGCTCTCCTTATTTTACAAGATGTGCGCTCATTAAAAAAATAAAGGCTGGCTTAAAATAAGTACCATTTGTTGTGGATTAAATTAATAATCATGAAGGATTTATTTTAATTAAAAATTGGTACAAATAATTAGTAATAGATATATATTTCCTTACTAATAGGATTTGAAAATCAGCAACATGAATATACTTTTTTTTAATGTAAGTAGTAAGGATATACTTGAAAAATATATAACAACTGAATTTGTAGATTTTTTTTACAAGATATGCGTCTAATAAAATAAGATAAGTAAATATTGCCTAAAAAATATGTATTATTTTAGTTCATGTTATACTGAATTTGTGATTTATAATTTTTGGGTCTTGCTAACAGGTGCCCTTAAGGCGCATGTCAAGAATCTAAAAAGTAGAAACATTTTTTAAAAATATATTTGACCGTGCATCGCACGGGTCAAAGTCTAGTTATAATAAAACGAGAGTAACTAGAGGCACCTTAAACTCTAACCCTAATATGAATGGTTTAGATTTTGACACGTAAAAAAAATTATATCAACGGCTACAATAAAAAATTAATAAACTGCACTAAAAAAAACTTAATAAATTGATGCAAAACAATTATATATCAATCCCTCATTTAACTTAATTTTCCTAAAAATTTGCATTCTCCCTCTATCTCTTAGTAAATCGATACAAAACAAAATTTCCCTAAAGAATTGCATCTCTCAATTAGAAACAATGTTTGTAACAAAAAAAATCAGAGATATTGTTTCATCTCTCCTCACGTTTTTTTTCTTCTTCCCTCCTTTCTCTCTATTTTTCTATGTTTAGCTCTTTCTCCTTTCTCTCCTTTCTCTCCTTTCTCATCTTACAACAATTAACAAAGGTCTCATTTACTATGCAGGTTCTTGAGACAAGAATCAATGTGTAGTTTGTTTTTCCGGTGACGGCACAAAGTCTTAGCAGTGATTTCTGTCATGGCAAATCAATTGATATGAGTATCTCTGTGTAAGATCCATGCTTCTCAATTTCCCCCTTCCTTTTTTTATTGTATTTTAAATGGTGGGTTTAAGCTTTAATTTGGACAATTTTGAAAGAATACAAGTTTGAATTTTTGGACATGAAAATTGTAAGACCCAAGATTTCATTGTATAGTTGGTTTAAGGAATATTAGGGTTTCGATGTGTTCGTGTGATGAAACATCGTGTAATTATTAGATTTTGCTGTAATCGAGTCTGTTTTATGCTCGTGCACTATAATTGTACAGACTTTTGTCTTGTGATCCTGTTGCTTGAATAAGAAGTTATATGTGTATTCAGAATAACGAGTTTTGGATTATTCTTGTTTTTGGAAAAACGAGTAGGATATTACCCGCGGATGGAAAATCTTACTGCGTCTGTTTTGAGTGAGGTTTCGGATGGAAGTTTTATATATCTGCGCGAGTTAGAATATATTCTGAGAATAATTTTCTAAGGTATGGAAGAAAATTACAGTCGCGGAAAAAGATTCGGCGATAAGTTTTGGAAATGTTAAACGTTAGACGTTTTTTCCGTAGGTTTTATGTTTTTGTGATTTACGTTCGTCGCGACGCGCGAGAGCTGAACACGTGACTTGTTATGGGAGAGTTGTTTTAAATCTTGTGACTTATTCATAAAGCAAATTGATCCAATGGATAGGGTTTAAGCTTGGACTTTTGACTTTGATCCAATGGTGGATTGGCTATCAAGAGGCTTTGACATAGTAAGGAGGTTTAGTGACATTTGTGGACTTAGAAAAATCACAAATCATCTCCATTCTTTCTCTCTTTCACGTGGACTCCATTACTTTCTTCTAACCTTCACCAAATTTTCCATTCTACACCATTTGTGTCCATTTCAAGCTTGGGAGCTTTGTGGAATTGTTGTAGAGCATCACTTTCTTAAGGTAACCACTCTTTTCCTTTTCATTTTGATTGGTTAAAACTCTTAGGGGTATGAGTTTAGATTATGTTCATGAGAAGGAAAGGTTAGGAATTGATTTTTGTTTCATGAATGTTGTTCATGAGGTTTAGAGAAGCATGTGTAGGCTTTGTTATTTTGTTTTCCATGTGTTGGTGAAAAATCTCATGAGAAAAGTTAGGGTTTTAGGTTGGTTATGTATTGATCAATAACATGTGGTTAAGTTGTAAGGTTTTGAAAAGAAAAGTTGTCTTTGAACCTTTGGGCAAAAGGGAAATGTGTTGTATGGTTTTGTTTTAGAAAATCCGATGAAAAATATTTTGGAGTTTATGAAAATATTTCCTAAGTGTTTTGTGTGGTGTTTTTGGGGTCCAAGTAGTTTAAAACTCTTGTGACATGTGGTGTTGCTTTTTGCTTTGAAAACATGTTTGAAAATGATTACCGGACGGTTAAGGCCCGTAATAAAACTTGTGCTTGGATTTGGTTTTGATTTTGGAAATGAAAATCAAATAACTTGCACTCGAAGCAACCAACAAGCTTTCGGAAATGAATTGCTTGCTTATGAAAATGGTTTGCTTTTGTGCCTTGAAAAAGTGTTGGGAACTAATAGAATCAAACTAGGCTTGGTTGGGAAAAGGTGGTGTGAGTTGCTGTCTTTTGCTGTCATGACAGGTGCAACTCGCCGGGCGAGCGTTTACTCGCCAGGGCGAGTGTCACAGGCCATGAACTCGCCAGAGCGAGCTCCAGAGCGAGTAAGACCAGTCTTCACTGCCTTCACTCGCCACCAACTCGCCAGGGCGAGCCCTGAGAGTTGAAATTTTGGATTCTGATTTCTAAACTTGGTTTTTAGCTTTCTAATCCCTTTTTATTAATTTATGGAAGTGGTTGGGATTGGAAACGAGTTTTTCGGGTACTCGGAAAGTACGTAACTTATAACGCAAGAAAACGGCCATTTTGCATTTCAAATTATTTAAGACTTTTGACAATTGTTTTGGGTCCTAAAAATAGTACAAATAACTCATGGTGGTTGATCAATACGATAAATTTTGGTATGGTATCCGAAAGAGTGAATTTTCCTTAGAAACCTTTAGAGTTTTTGGGGTTTTGATGTAGTTTCAATACTTTGGGTTTGGAAACGATGTATTGATTGTCCGTTGCTTGTTTTAGGAAGCGCGTTGTGTTGTTTGGACGAGTTTTAGTAATCGGAAGCTTGCCGAGGTGAGGGCTCCACTTTATTTCCGTCTTTTCAAACGGTTTTGTTAAACATGCTTTAGATTTTGCTGTGTTGCAATTGGTGGTGTGCTTGGCATGTTTTTGTGATGTATTCTTGATATGAGATCGTGGTAAATACATGATTCGTTGTCTTACATATGTTTGGTGAAATATGTGTATGAACAAGTGATTAAATACATATGATTAGATGTATGTGTATGTGTTGTTATGGTGTGATTACATATGCGTGTACGATAGGTATGTGTTGCATTAGCATATAAGGGGAATCGTATGCTCATGCATTCATAGTACGTGGTTATCGGGAATGGATCACGGGGTGCGATTATCGGGAATGGATCCACCTTACTCCTACGGGAATTATTGAGTCCAATAAGCGGTTATCGGGAATGGACTGCGGGGTGTGATTATCGGGAATGGATCCATCCTAACCCTTTGTGGTTTTATTGTTTATGATTACTGACTTCCGGAATTCATATGCATGTGGTAATGGGGAATCTACCACACTCATTGTAGAAGTTTGCATTAGGCTCGGTGTGCATTATATTTTAAGCCCGTTGGTGGGAATTGCTTTTGTGTTAAAGAGCTTTCTCTTGTGTATGTGGAAACTTGTTATGTGTACATCTTTCGCACTGGATATATATATATATATATATATTTTTATTTTGTGGTGACCCTTTCTTTCATTTGCGGGCTCATCCCACCCAAATGATGGGTTAGGTCGTGGTGACGACGGTGGCTGTTCCAGGCCCCAGTGAGATGTGGGAGCTTAAGCTCAGTTAGACTATGCGCCGGTGTGGGTTGTACACCGTGCTTTTTGGGTTTAGGCATAGGATTCTAACTTGTTTTGTTGTAAGTATTTGAATACTTAGACTTGGATTGTAATTATTCAGTGATACACTTTGCTTGTCGAATCACCTTATGGTAATGAGTTCTTTTGTATATTTGAATGCCGGCTCATTGGAAATCTTTTAGGCGTAACTCTGATGTGTACAAAAAAAAATAAAAATTTAATGCCTTTTCTGGCCTCTGAAAAACGGGTTGTTACAATTGGTATCAGAGCACGGTTTTAAATCTTCAAAGGGAAAGTGTATACTTGAGTCGTTAGTTCAGAGTCGGTTAGAACATAGCTAGTATCGTGTCAGTTCTAGTGTTTGTTCTGTGTCGGGTTATGTGTTAGTAACCGTTGGATGAGATATTCTGTTGAGACTCAGAAATGTTTGGATAAGGAATCTAATCAGGATTGGTATTGTGCAGAATAGAATGCCTCCAAGAAGGGCACCTACAGCACCTATGGCGGACAATGCTGATTTAAATCAGATGGCTTATGCCATGCATACGATGGCAGCGGCTGTGACTGCTCAGAGCCATGCTAAGGCGCAGAGGGATCTGGAAAAGCGCGAAAGAGAAATACTCGCTGTTGGATCTAGACTCCTTTCAAATTTCAACCACCAAACTCCTCCAAAGTTTAATGGGGAGGGAGGTCCGGAAATTGCTGACTTATGGCTCCAATCTATGGAGAGAATATTCGAGGCAATTCATTGTCCGGAAGGGGAGAAGGTAGTCTTAGCTACCTATCAGTTATTAGGAGGTTCAGAGTATTGGTGGAGAAACACCCGACTGATTATGGAAAATGGTCATGAAGAATTAAATTGGGAGAACTTCAAGAGGAGGTTTTTAGCCAAGTACTTTCCCGAGACTGCGAGGGAAAGGTACGGAGAAGAGTTCTTGAGACTAAGGCAGGGTAGCATGAATGTGGAGGCTTACTCCAAAAAGTTTGAGTCATTGTCCCGTTTCTTCCGTTTCTTTAGGGACGGGATAGATGAAGTGTATATGTGTCGGCGGTTTCAAGATGGACTGAGGTACGAGCTGCAGGATGCGGTTGTGCCGTTGGGTATTCGACAATTCCAGGTCTTGGTTGAAAAGTGCCAAGAGGTCGAAGACATGAGAAATAAGCGGGTGAACCGCCAAGGGAATTTTAGTGCTGGAGGACCAAGTCGTACCAATGATCGTGGTTCGACTCAGAATCGTGGGAAACAAGGTGGTAAGTCGTATGATCGTCCACAAAACAGTAAGGGACAAGGAAGGTCGGTGAATCAAGGGAACCAAAATAGGGTGAAACAAGGTTGTTTCAAGTGTGGCGAGGTGGGCCACTATGCCAATGAATGCCCGACCGCGGCAAATGTTTGTTATAATTGTAAGAAGCCGGGGCATGTGGCTAGAGAGTGCAGGGCCCCAAAGGCCGGGCCGTCGGCAAATGCGGCGCAAGGCTCACAAGGTACTAGACCGGCGGCAAAGGCACGTGCTTACTGTATGGGCACTGAACTGAGTGGGCAGGCTAGCAATGCCATCCACGAGAGCTGTCACATCGCAGGTAATTCTTTAACTGCTTTGATTGACACGGGGGCAACCCACTCATTCATATCGTTGGCTTGTGCAAATCGTTTGAGTTTGAATGTTTCTGTTCTTCCGTTTGATTTGAATGTTTTGACTCCTGCTAAGGATTTGGTGGTAAATACTGCATGTTTGCATTGTTTCGTAGTAATCCAGAATAGGGATTTTCTAGTCAATTTGGTGTGTCTACCGCTCTTATCTCTCGAGATCATTCTCGGGATGGATTGGTTGTCTTATCATTATGTGATTCTAGACTGTGCTCGGAAATTGGTTTTCTTTCCCGAGCCAGGTGTGCGAAGGTACTTGTCTGCGAATCGGCTTTCTGTGGTTATGTGTAATGGAGAACCGGAGATAGTTTCACTTGCTAGCTTAGGAGTGACGTCGGAGATCCGAATTGAGGAAATTCGAGTGGTTCAGGATTTCCAAGATGTATTTCCATTGGAGATTCCAGCTTTTCCTCCGTGTAGAGAGGTGGAATTCTTTATTGATTTGCAACCGGGTACGGGTCCGATTTCGGAATCAGCTTATCGGATGGCTCCAGCTGAGTTGGTAGAGTTGAAAAGTCAGATTGAGGACTTGTTGGAGAAGGGTTTCATAAGGCCTAGTGTGTCGCCTTGGGGAGCACCGGTCTTATTGGTTAAAAAGAAGGATGGTAAGTCTCGTTTGTGTGTGGATTATCGGAAGCTTAATAAGGTGACTGTCAAGAACCGATATCCACTGCCGCGTATTGATGATTTGATGGACCAATTGAAGGGAGCGTCTGTATTTTCCAAGATCGACTTGAAATCTGGATATCACCAGATAAGAGTGCGAGATGAGGATGTTCAGAAAACGGCGTTTCGGTCACGGTTTGGGCATTATGAGTACTTGGTGATGCCGTTTGGAGTGACGAATGCACCTGCGATCTTCATGGCCTACATGAATCGGATATTCCATTCGTTTTTGGACAAGTTCGTAGTAGTGTTTATTGATGACATTTTGGTGTATTCGAAGAGTGGAGAGGAGCATGAAGAGCATCTTCGCTTGGTTTTGCAAGTTTTGAGGGAGAAAAAGTTGTATGCTAATCCGTCAAAGTGCGATTTTTGGTTGGAAGAGGTGAATTTCCTTGGCCATGTAATATCAAAAGAGGGAATAGCCGTGGATCCAGCCAAGATTGATGCGGTACTTGCATGGAAGCAACCTCAAACAGTGACGAATGTGAGAAGTTTTGTTGGTTTGGCCGGTTATTACCGAAGGTTTATAGAAGGATTTGCTAAGATTGTGGCACCGATGACACAACTTACGCGGAAAGATCAACCGTTTGCATGGACTGAGAAGTGTGAATTGAGTTTTCAGTTGTTGAAGGAGCGATTGACGACTTCACCAGTCTTGGTGTTACCACAGTCGGATGAACCGTATGAGGTTTTTTGTGATGCTTCTCATCAAGGGTTGGGTTGTGTGTTGATGCAACACAAGAGAGCAGTAGCTTATGCGTCAAGACAGCTGAAAGCACATGAAAAGAATTATCCTACGCACGATTTGGAGCTTGCGGCCGTTGTTTTTGCGTTGAAAATTTGGAGACATCATCTTTATGGTTGCACTTTTGTCGTGTTTAGTGACCATAAAAGTCTCAAGTACTTGTTTGATCAGAAAGAGCTAAATATGCGACAGAGGAGATGGATGGAAACTTTGAAAGACTTCGACTTTACGTTAGAATACCATCCTGGAAAGGCTAATGTGGTAGCCGATGCCTTGAGTAGGAAGAGTGTGTCGGTTTGTTCGGCACAAATGGCTAGTCAACAAGAGTTATTGAGAGAGTTTCGTGACTTGCACCTAGAGGTAGAGTTTGCTTTAGGGAATATGAGACTGGGTATGATTACCATCTCAAGCGGATTATTGGAGGACATTGCAAATTGTCAAGATGACAAGTTTCTCATGGAGAAAAGGGCTTTGATTGTTCGGGAAACCAACCGAGATTTCAAGGTGGGATCGGACAACATCTTGAGGTGTCAAGGTAGAGTGTGTGTACCCGATGCTATGAACTTGAGAAACACCATTCTAGGGGAGGCACACAAGAGTAAACTTAGTATACATCCCGGAGCAACAAAGATGTATCAAGACCTGAGGCATGATTTCTGGTGGCCGGGTATGAAGAAGGATGTGGCTGAGTATGTGGCATCGTGTCTGACTTGTCAGAAGGCGAAGATTGAACATCAGATGCTGCAGTCATTAGATATCCCCGTGTGGAAGTGGGATAGCATTTCTATGGATTTCATCACTGGTTTACCTAAGACCAGGAGGAAGCATGATTCCATTTGGGTGATAGTGGATCGTTTGACTAAGTCCGCTCATTTTCTACCGGTAAGGACTACGGATACAGCGGCAAAGTTGACCGATATTTACATTGCTGAGATTGTGAGGTTACATGGGATTCCGTCAAGTATAGTGTCAGATCGAGATCCAAAGTTTACTTCACACTTTTGGAAGACTTTGCATGAGGCGTTGGGGATGAAATTGAGATTGAGTTCCGCCTATCATCCTCAGACAGATGGGCAGACTGAGAGAACAAATCAATCTTTGGAAGATTTGTTGAGAGCTTGTGTATTGGATGATCGTGGAAGTTGGGATGATGTGTTACCTTTGATAGAATTCACATACAACAACAGTTTCCACGTGAGTATTGGAATGGCACCATACGAGGCTTTGTATGGGAGGAGATGTCAGACTCCTTTGTGTTGGTACCAAGATGGGGAGAGTATGATAGTAGGACCGGAAATGGTACAACAGACGACGGACAAGGTCCGAAAGATAAGGGCAATGATGAAGGTTGCTCAAGATCGACAAAAGAGTTATGAGGATAGGCGTCGGAGGCCTTTAGAGTTTGAGGAGGGAGATCACGTATTTCTCCGAGTTACACCAACGACTGGCGTTGGAAGGGCTTTGAAAGCGAAGAAGTTGACTCCAAGGTTTATAGGGCCTTATCAGATCTTGGAACGGATTGGGAAGGTAGCATACCGGGTCGCGTTGCCACCGGTACTATCTTTGTTACATGACGTGTTCCATGTGTCGCAATTGCGGAAATATACACCGGATCCATCACATGTGATCACAACAGACGACATCCAGTTGAGGGATAACTTGTCATTTGAAGTTCCGCCGATCAAGATTGCGGATAGGAAGATGAAGCGTCTGAGAACGAAAGAGATACCTTTGGTGAAGGTAATATGGAACGAAGCTACAGGAGATACCACCTGGGAGCTCGAGAGTAAGATGAAAGAATTATACCCCAGTTTGTTTGACGACGTCTAAGTTTCGAGGACGAAACTTCTTTTAGGGGGGTAGTATTGTAAGACCCAAGATTTCATTGTATAGTTGGTTTAAGGAATATTAGGGTTTCGATGTGTTCGTGTGATGAAACATCGTGTAATTATTAGGTTTTGCTGTAATCGAGTCTGTTTTGTGCTCGTGCACTATAATTGTACAGACTTTTGTCTTGTGATCCTGTTGCTTGAATAATAAGTTATATGTGTATTCAGAATAACGAGTTTTGGATTATTCTTGTTTTTGGAAAAACGAGTAGGATTTTACTCGCGAATGGAAAATCTTACTGCGTCTGTTTTGAGTGAGGTTTCGGATGGAAGTTTTATATATCTGCGCGAGTTAGAATATATTCTGAGAATAATTTTCTAAGGTATGGAAGAAAATTACAGTCGCGGAAAAAGATTCGGCGATAAGTTTTGGAAATGTTAAACGTTAGACGTTCTTTCCGTAGGTTTTATGTTTTTGTGATTTACGTTCGTCGCGACGCGCGAGAGCTGAACACGTGACTTGTTATGGGAGAGTTGTTTTAAATCTTGTGACTTATTCATAAAGCAAATTGATCCAATGGCTAGGGTTTAAGCTTGGACTTTTGACTTTGATCCAATGGTGGATTGGCTATCAAGAGGCTTTGACATAGTAAGGAGGTTTAGTGACATTTGTGGACTTAGAAAAATCACAAATCATCTCCATTCTTTCTCTCTTTCACGTGGACTCCATTACTTTCTTCTAACCTTCACCAAATTTTCCATTCTACACCATTTGTGTCCATTTCAAGCTTGGGAGCTTTGTGGAATTGTTGTAGAGCATCACTTTCTTAAGGTAACCACTCTTTTCCTTTTCAATTTGGTTGGTTAAAACTCTTAGGGGTATGAGTTTAGATTATGTTCATGAGAAGGAAAGGTTAGGAATTGATTTTTGTTTCATGAATGTTGTTCATGAGGTTTAGAGAAGCATGTGTAGGCTTTGTTATTTTGTTTTCCATGAGTTGGTGAAAAATCTCATGAGAAAAGTTAGGGTTTTAGGTTGGTTATGTATTGATCAATAACATGTGGTTAAGTTGTAAGGTTTTGAAAAGAAAAGTTGTCTTTGAACCTTTGGGCAAAAGGGAAATGTGTTGTATGGTTTTGTTTTAGAAAATCCGATGAAAAATATTTTGGAGTTTATGAAAATATTTCCTAAGTGTTTTGTGTGGTGTTTTTGGGGTCCAAGTAGTTTAAAACTCTTGTGACATGTGGTGTTGCTTTTCGCTTTGAAAACATGTTTGAAAATGATTACCGGACGGTTAAGGCCCGTAATAAAACTTGTGCTTGGATTTGGTTTTGATTTTGGAAATGAAAATCAAATAACTTGCACTCGAAGCAACCAACAAGCTTTCGGAAATGAATTGCTTGCTTATGAAAATGGTTTGCTTTTGTGCCTTGAAAAAGTGTTGGGAACTAATAGAATCAAACTAGGCTTGGTTGGGAAAAGGTGGTGTGAGTTGCTGTCTTTTGCTGTCATGACAGGTGCAACTCGCCGGGCGAGCGTTTACTCGCCAGGGCGAGTGTCACAGGCCATGAACTCGCCAGAGCGAGTAAGACCAGTCTTCACTGCCTTCACTCGCCAGGGCGAGCCCTGAGAGTTGAAATTTTGGATTCTGATTTCTAAACTTGGTTTTTAGCTTTCTAATCCCTTTTTATTAATTTATGGAAGTGGTTGGGATTGGAAACGAGTTTTTCGGGTACTCGGAAAGTACGTAACTTATAACGCAAGAAAACGGCCATTTTGCATTTCAAATTATTTAAGACTTTTGACAATTGTTTTGGGTCCTAAAAATAGTACAAATAACTCATGGTGGTTGATCAATACGATAGATTTTGGTATGGTATCCGAAAGAGTGAATTTTCCTTAGAAACCTTTAGAGTTTTTGGGGTTTTGATGTAGTTTCAATACATTGGGTTTGGAAACGATGTATTGATTGTCCGTTGCTTGTTTTAGGAAGCGCGTTGTGTTGTTTGGACGAGTTTTAGTAATCGGAAGCTTGCCGAGGTAAGGGCTCCACTTTATTTCCGTCTTTTCAAACGGTTTTGTTAAACATGCTTTAGATTTTGCTGTGTTGCAATTGGTGGTGTGCTTGGCATGTTTTTGTGATGTATTCTCGATATGAGATCGTGGTAAATACATGATTCGTTGTCTTACATATGTTTGGTGAAATATGTGTATGAACAAGTGATTAAATACATATGATTAGATGTATGTGTATGTGTTGTTATGGTGTGATTACATATGCGTGTACGATAGGTATGTGTTGCATTAGCATATAAGGGGAATCGTATGCTCATGCATTCATAGTACGTGGTTATCGGGAATGGATCACGGGGTGCGATTATCGGGAATGGATCCACCTTACTCCTACGGGAATTATTGAGTCCAATAAGCGGTTATCGGGAATGGACTGCGGGGTGCGATTATCGGGAATGGATCCATCCTAACCCTTTGTGGTTTTATTGATTATGATTACTGACTTCCGGAATTCATATGCATGTGGTAATGGGAAATCTACCACACTCATTGTAGAAGTCTGCATTAGGCTCGGTGTGCATTATATTTTAAGCCCGTTGGTGGGAATTGCTTTTGTGTTAAAGAGTTTTCTCTTGTGTATGTGGAAACTTGTTATGTGTACATCTTTCGCACTGGATATATATATATATATATATATATATATATATATATATATATATATATATTTATTTTGTGGTGACCCTTTCTTTCATTTGTGGGCTCATCCCACCCAGATGATGGGTTAGGTCGTGGTGACGACGGTGGCTGTTCCAGGCCCCAGTGAGATGTGGGAGCTTAAGCTCAGTTAGACTATGCGCTGGTGTGGGTTGTACACCGTGCTTTTTGGGTTTAGGCATAGGATTCTAACTTGTTTTGTTGTAAGTATTTGAATACTTAGACTTGGATTGTAATTATTCAGTGATACACTTTGCTTGTCGAAGCACCTTATGGTAATGAGTTCTTTTGTATATTTGAATGCCGGCTCATTGGAAATCTTTTAGGCGTAACTCTGATGTGTACAAAAAAAAAAAATTTAATGCCTTTTCTGGCCTCTGAAAAACGGGTTGTTACAAAAATTATAAACAATAGTTACCGACAGTGATGTATAATTTTAGGTTTCTATTGTAAAGTTTCTTCTTAGCTAATGGTTTTTCTTTTTTCTTTTTGTAATTTTTAGCTATTAAATTAGTTTTAAAGGATTAATCACCAATTATGTATTGACTCTATATATCTTCATGGCAGGTGATGTGCAAACGACACATGGTGAAATCATGGCAACGCTGCAACAACCTGTAGTTGAGTGTTTAAGCCAATGTCTGTTTTCCGTTGTGAAGGTGGCAATGTAAACAATTTTACAGATGATGTACTCTTCCTTCTCTTGCTCTGGGTTTTGAATGGATTTTCTTCATTTTTTTTTTTTACAAATTTAGTTCCTTTTTTTATTTTGCATATTTTATTCTTTCTTTTTTTATTCTCTCTTTTGTTGTTTTAGATTATAATATTTTTATTTTCTTTTGAATAGGAAGAAACAACCATGAGAACCTGTTTTAACATGTATTGAATAACACAAGGAAGCCAACTCAAAAAGCATCAAGGCTGATCTTCAATTGGTACTCATTTAGTTTGTGTTTATTGAAAGATTTCCTTTAAGAGCAAAGATTAAATTTGTATTAGAATAAGATCGTCCATCTCCTTTCACATCATTTTGTGATAATAATTTCAATTACACACTAAAATATTTGAAGCTTGAAGACAAAAAGACAAGAAAACTTTGGGTTTCAATTGTAAGAACTAAATGATTGAAGAAATAGGATTGACCAATGGGTAGATGAAATTTTACCGTAGTTCTATAATTTGTGTATCTTCTTTACTTTTTTTTTCTTTATATATTTCAGTATGCATGATGCACTTTAACCATCAATTACTATATCAAGTGTTACTTCTATAGATGGTTTCAGAAGATTTTTTTTGTAATATTTTTATTTTTCTAATACTATAAAGATTAGTGCTTTAAAGTGATTGTATTATTGGATATGCTATTTTAGTTATTTGTTTGTCATATAATTAATTAGCATACTATCAATGTATTTTACATGATTCAATAATAATTGTGTCCCGTGTGTAAGCACGCGCGATAATCTTAATCTTATCTTAATTATTATATAAAATGTATGCAAATCCTCCTCTTAAATCTTAATTTACTTTTCCTAACCCCTCTTAAGGTTTCAGGTTCGATTCTCTCTGGTGCCAATTTAGGTGAGTTAATTTAGCTTCTTAAAAAAAAAATACTTTTCCTAACCCTAATTTACTTTGTTATTGGGTTTTTTTCCCTCTATATTATCATATGTTTATGCTTTAATTACATCATGTTTTACAATGCACTTTCTTCTCTATATAAATTGCCATTTTATTTTTTATTTGTATCTCACCATATGTGCATTGTTTCATCTTATGATAGTTATTTTACTTACCTTTTTCTTCACTACCACTATACACATCCTATTATATTTTCTTTAAACATTTGCGCCCAACAAACAAATGGCTATTTTTAATACATTCACTTATCTTGCTCTAAATTTATTGAGAGGTTTGAAAAAATTCGCATTAGTGTTGGTGTTTGTCATGTTTTCTTACATTCATCATTATTATTAAATTTGATTATTTGATAGCACCTTCAATTGCTGATCCTATAACAGGTTCTTTAAATGTTGATCCTATAACTGATCGAGCGAAGTTGATAAATGAGTTGAAGATCAAATATTGCACCTATTATGTTGAGTTTGACATCAATTAAGTTTGAACATGCTTGGATCATCAGTCTCGAATGCAATCATAGTATTAACAAAGTTTACTTTCAAGGAGATTGAATGGGGAGGTTTCTACACTGCACGGAAACTTCATGATCGACAAAGAATCATGTTTGGGGCACCTCATTTGTGATATGTTGACTTCATTTATATATCAATTATGTAACTTTTTATTGCATTTTTCCATAATATTTTAATATTGATATAATGATTTTAAATATTCGTTGTCGTTCTATTTGTACTAGCTACTTTCAGTTTCAATTATTTATATTTTGAATTCAATTTATTTTTTTAATTGCAATTTTAATGATAACAACTTAAATTGTATATTTGATGCTCCACATAATCCGTGCATCGCACGGGTCAGAGTCTAGTTATAATAAAACGAGAGTAACTAGAGACACCCTAAACCCTAACCCTAATATGAGTGGCTTAGATTTTGACACGTGGAAAAAAATATTATATTAACGGCTACGATAAAAACTTGAATACTATGTTGCCACATCAATTAATGAATGTGACACGTCATGTGTTTAAAAACACAATAGATGATGTGTCAATATATGATTGGATGTGTGTATAAAATAATTTTACACCAATCCCTAATTTTGTTACCTACTAATCCCTAATTATATGCTTTCATTTGATGATTGGATATACTCTATGGAATCTATTTTATTTATAGCCTTAAATTATGCATCTTTTACGATAAATAGAAACTCTTTTATTTCTTTCTTCCAAGATCAAGAGTGTATCTTTCACATTAATTATAATCTTAAATTATGCATTTATTTTCACTTTTTCTCACATATTTACATTTTTTTTGGGTTCTATAAAGGTATGGATTGCTATAGATATTTTAGGTGTTTAAATTATAATTGTAGTTTGTAGTGTTCCATATTAATTCTCTATTCTTTTTTAATTTGATTTTTATTCCAATAGGTATGGATTCCATCTTTTCTTTGTTGTTGTTTGTAGTGTTTCATATTAATTCTGAATCTTCCATTTAAGAAAAAAAAATTGGGTTTTATTTTTCTTGAGTTTCATATATTTTCTATTGGATGCAGGTTTTGCTTTGGAGTTCTATAAAGGTATGTACTCATATGAATATTTTTAGGTGTTTGAATTCTGATTTTTTGTTTGTTTGTTGTGTTCTGTATCAATTTGGTTATTATTTTATGTTTTTTGTATTGTTGCTTTCATATTTTCAATTTAATTTCATGGTCAAAATTTAAGATTTATAAGATTTTTGGATTTTTTTTCCTTAAGGAATATAAAGTTAACACGTTTCTTCTTATTTGAGAGGAAAAATATTTGAATGTATCTAATATAATTTGTTGTGCTTTGTTCTTATTTATCAGTTTAATATTAATATATTTTTGTCCATAAATTCATTGATTCATGAATTCGTTGATTGCAGACATTAAGCATAGTTGCTGAAACCAATATAGAATCATCGATAGTTTTGAAGTTAAATAGAATGCTTTATTCAATTTGTTGAACTCAACCATGTACAAAGGTAGAGAGTGTGAAACAACTTATGTTTTATTCTTACTCAATTTTTCAGTTTTTAAACAAATTTATCTTTTTAAATCATTGATTGAGCATAATTTTATTGATTTTATTTCACCTAATATTTTCACAAATTTTATTTCTACTTAACTTTATAAAAATCTTTAAGTTTTTTGGTTGGCAAATGTTCTTGAGTTTTCATCTATTAATTGAATATCTTCTAAACAAATCAAATTGGAATTTGAAAATTAAGGCTATCCATTTGACCATAATTTTATTTCACCTAATTTTATTGATTGACCATAATATATGTACCTTTTACTATACTTTTCGTATATTTTTTTTGTTGGGATAATCCTTTTAGTATTTTTTATGTGCATTGCAATCAATTAAAGCTACACTATATACATAGCAATTACCTAAAACACATAACAATTCTAAGAAATAAGATGTAGTCTATTATGTAATAAGTCTTTTGTATTAATATATGAGTAGAAATAAAATTTCAATGAGAGGTAGAGAGAGAAAGAGAGGCGGTGAACCTAGGGCAAACCTAGGGCAACCGCGCCGGTTTTCTTTGTCGCCGGCGGAGACGAGAGCATGGGGGGGACGGGACTTCGGCAGGGAGCCACATATGGGGTGGGAAGGGGATGATTGGACTGTTGTGAGACGGCGAAGCCGGAGAGCGCGGCGACAGGCGGAGAGAGGTTTTGACAGACAGGTTTATGCACGACCCAGAAACGGTGAAGTGTGTTCTCTGCACGGACGATCCTTTTCCCCAAGCTGGACCCATCGTTCCAATCCACTTGACCGCGATCATTGGCAATCACGAAGGTACCAGTCACGATATACTCCTGCAGAAACGCATAGCCCGTGTCGGTTGGATTACCTCGATCGCAATTCTTTCATGCATCAGAACCTTGGTGAAAGGCAGCGACATGTTCGTGGGAGAAGGTTCTCACGACGAGGCAGGGACGCAGGCTTTGATCGTAGTCGTCGTGGTAGGGAGGTCGGTCGATATCGGACGATAACGGGATATGTTGAGGCGAACAGAGCAGTGAATGATATAGGCGGTGAGGAGAGTGCAAAACGCGATGGGGTAGTTAGTGACTGGCGTCGCGATGCTGTTGGTGAGGACCGTAGGTGTCAGGCTGCTGTTCGGTTGGCTATTACGAAGCAGGCTGGTGGAGTGATTGAAAAGAAGGTAATGGATAATATTAATAAAAATAAGGTGTTGGATAATGACAAGAAAGTGTTGGATTGTGGGGAACTGGGTATTGCTCCTCCAAGGTATGTTACCTTCTATTTCACAAATTTTCCGGCTTATTTATCGCTTTTTTATCTTCGGAAAGGTTTTGAGGTATGCGGAATTTTAGAGGATGTGTATGTTGCCAAGAAACGGAATATCCATGGACAACCGTATGGTTTTGTCAAGTTCTCAAAGGTTAGAGATATTGGAAAGTTAGAGAAGGCTTTGAATGCTGTGACTTTTGGACAGTTTCATATCAGGGCTCGTGTAGCTAATTTTGACCATGCAGCCAGGAAGCCCATGGGCTCGGGTAGTGGTGGAGAACGGAAGGAATCAGTGAACACTGCTAGTGTTAACCCGTCTGGGGGTGAGAGGGTGGAATCAAAGTCAGGGGTTGGAGTCCCTGCAGCACCGGAGTCAGGTCCTTTACAGAGTGTAAGGGTGGGCAATGTCGTGGTGGCATTGGGAGTTCACCAGGAGACTGCTGCCTGTGAACACACTCGTACCAAGGCGATTGAGTTTACCCCGAAAGAGGAAACGGTTCCGGCCCACGACATGGGACAAGGCATTTACTTACGCAAGTATAGGTCGGCTCCGGAGGATGTGAAGTGGGCACGTTCAGGCGTAGTGGCTACGGTTTCTAACGGAGAAGTGATACCGGTGGTGCGCCGTAGGATAGCAGATGCTGGGTTTTCAGATTTGGAGGTCTTACACCTGGGGGCTGACAAAGTCTTCGTCCAAAGTTTGGCGGCAGCGGACGTGGCGTTCATGCTAGAGAATGCGCGTGGGTTTTTTAATCACTTCTTCTCCCACTGGGTTAAATGGGAGGATAAGTCGGTTCCCTTCCATAGAGGAGCATGGGTACGTCTGTATGGTATCCCGCTGCATGCGTGGAATGAGAGTTTCTTCAAATTGTGCGTCTTCGACTGCGGCAAATTCCTAAGGGCGGATAGCTACACTGTGGATAAAGACAGACTTGATTTTGCCCGTGTTTTGATTGCCACGTCGTCTCTGTGTGTGATCAAAAGAACGGAGAGACTGCTGGTGGATGACTCTGTGGTGGATGTGCAGGTGGTAGAGGAGTGGGGTTTCAACATGGGAGACGACGCCTGCATACTTTTAGATGATAGGGCTACAAAGGCTTCTCTTAGTGATGATGAAGATGATCGGTGTGACCCGGAGGCCAGTCAGCATGTGGACAAGATGGTTGAGGAGATCGCAGCTGAGTTGGCAAGTGTGGCAGGAACTCCTATTTCCCAGGAGGGGGTCGTAAAAAAAGTTTCTCAGTGCTTTATTAACCCCCAATTAAATGAGAGGCCGGCTTATTCGGGCCTGGAACCCAAGCATGTTAGGACTACCTTAGGGGTGGAAGAGGCTGCTGAACCAAGCCATATATCAAGAGGGCAAGTAAGTGGAGGGGTGGACGAAACTTACCCAGCGGGGGCGGCCAAGGAGACAGGGAGCCTTCGGACGAGTTCATGTCCTCCAAGGGGTAGACGCCCCACTCTCTCGGGTCCGTGGAGCTTGGTGAAACAGCCCGTTTTTCCAGGGCCAGAAAAGGCAGTATATTTTTTTTTTCTTTTTTTCAACTAACACTCAGAGTGCGCATAGAATATTTTTCAATGAGCCGGCATTCAAATATGCAAAAGAACTCATTACCATAAGGTGCTTCGACAAGCAAAGTGTATTCCTGAATAATTACAGTCCAAGTCTAAGTATTCAAATACTTACAACAGAACAAGTTAGACAACCCTATGCTAACCAAAAGCACGGTGCACAAAACACACCGGCGCATAGTCTATCGATACTAAGCTTCACCAAATGCTTACTATAGCCTAGAACTGCCACCGTCGTCATCACGACCTAACCCATCACCTGGGTGGGATGAGCCCGCAAATGAAAGAAAGGGTCACCACAAAATATATAGTATGTATATATATAACCGGTGCGAAAGATTGTACACATAACAATAATTCCACGAAACACAAGAGAAAGCTCTTAACCAACAAAGCAATTCCCACCAACGGGTTCATATAAGCAATGCACACATAGCCTATAATGCAACCTCTACAATGCGTGGTACTAACCCTAGCTACCACAATGCATGAGCTCCAGAACTGTAGGTCCAACCCCTACTAAAACACCAACGAAATCACAAGGTTAGGGTGGATCCACTCCCGCAATCACACCCCATGGTCCACTCCCGCAACCATGTATCAAACTCAACAAAGTCACAAAGGTTAAGGTGGATCCACTCCCGCAATCACACCCCATGGTCCACTCCCGCAACCATGTATCGAACTCAACTAAATCACACAAGATTTAGGTGGATCCACTCCCGCAATCACACCCCATGGTCCACTCCCGCAACCATGTGTTGAACTCAATAAAACCCTATAAGAATCAGGTGGGTCCACTCCCGCAACCACACCTCGTAGTCCTCTCCCGCAACTACACCTCGTAGTCCACTCCCGCAACTACGCACTAACAATGCATGAGCATACGATTCCCCATGTATACTAATGCAACAAATACATACCTCCCTAGCATATGTAAACCATCCCAACAACATACATACATATCCAATCATATGTAACAAACCACAACAAACATACATACATTTCCAATCATATGTATTCACCCACATGTTCATACATACATCTCAAATCATATGTAAAACAACGCACGTATTGTAAACACTTTCTCATCACGAGAATACATAACACATACATGCCAAACACACAAACACGCATCACCGAAAATAACCAACAAACATGTTATAACTCAGTGAAAAGACAGAAATAAAGTGATGCCCTTACCTCGGCAAGCTTCCGTCAACAACACACGCTCAAACAACACAACGCGCTTCCTAAAACAAGCAGCGCAACAATCAATACATTGTTCTCTAACCAATAGTATTGAAACTACACCAATCCCCCAAAAACCTAAAGGTTCCTAAGGAAAAATCCCTCTTTCGGATACCTTACCAAATTCCACCATATTGATCAACCACCATGAGTTATTTGTACTATTTTTAGGACCCAAAACAATAGCCAAAAGTCTTAAATAATTTGAAATGCAAAATGGCTATTTTCTTGCGTTATAAGTTACGTACTTTCCGAGTACCCGAAAAACTCGTTTCCAATCCCAACCACTTCCATAAATTAATAAAAAGGGATTAGAAAGCTAAAAACCCAGTTTAGAAATCAGAATCCAAAATCTCAACTCCCAGAGCTCGCCCTGGCGAGTTGGTGGCGAGTGAAGGCAGAGAGTACTGGTCTTACTCGCTCTGGAGCTCGCCCTGGCGAGTTGTCAGGACCTGTGACACTCGCCCTGGCGAGTAACCACTCGCTCAGCGAGTTTCAACTGTCATGATAGCGAAAGACAGCAACTCACACCACCCTTTTCCACCCAAGCCTAGTTTGATTCTATTAGTTCCCAACATTTTTTCAAGGCACAAACTCAAACCATTTTCATAAGCAAGCAATTCGTTTTCCGAAAGCTTGTTGGTTGCTTCGAGTGCAAGTTATTTGATTTTCATTTCCAAAATCAAAACCAAATCCAAGCACAAGTTTTATTACGGGCCTTAACCGTCCGGTAATCATTTTCAAACATGTTTTCAAGGTAAAAAGCGACACCACATGTCACAATAGTTTTAAACCACTTTGACCCCAAAGTACTCCCCAAAACACTTAGGAAAATATTTTCATAAACCTCAAAATATTTTTCATCGGATTTTCCAAAACAAAACCATACGACGCATTTCCCTTTCGCCCAAAGGTTCAAAGACAACTTTTCTTTTCAAAACCTTACAACTTAACCACATGTTATTGATCAATACATAACCAAACCAAAACCCTAACTTTTCTCATGAGATTCTCACAAACTCATGGAAAATTGAAATAACAAAGCCTACACATGCTTACTAAACCCTCATGAACAACTTTCATGGAACAAAAATCAACCAACCCCAAATTTTATGAAATTTCTCTCAAGAACAAAATCATAAAATTCCACTAAACTACATGAGCTTGGCTAGTAAAGAGAAAGGAATGGATCAAGTTACCTTAGAAAAAGCTTCTCTACAATTTCCCTTAGAGCTTCCAAGCTTGAAATCCAAGGAAATGGTGAAGAAATGAAATTTGCTCAAGGAAGGGAAGAAGAAGGAAGGCCACGGTTAAGAGAAGAGAGAATGAGAGTCTTGTGATCAATTTTTCCTTCCTAAGTCAACAAAACATAAACCTCCTTACTATTACCACTTGTCTTGCTTGCCAACCACCATTGGATCAAATAGGATAAAGTTTTCTAGACTAATCCCTAGCCCTTGGATCAAAAGCAAGTCTATCCTCACAAGATAATTTCTAAGCTTCTAGAACAACTGACGTGTTCAGCTCTCGCACGTCGCGACGAACAAAACTCGCAAAATAGAAAACCTACGGAATAAAAGTCCGTCGTAAAACATTTCCAAAACTTATCGCCGAATCTTATTCCGCGACTGCAATTTTCTTCCACACCTTAGAAAATTAATCTCAGGACATATCCTAACTCACGCAGATAAATAAAACTTCCATCCGAAACCTCACTCAAAACAGACGCAATAAGATTTTACAACGACGGGTAAAATCCTACTCGTTTTTCCAAAAACAAGAATAATCCAAAACTCGTTATTCTAAGACCACAGAAATCTCCTCATACTTAAAAGAGGACTACGACCCAAAAGTCTGTGCCTTTCCAGCGCACGAGCACAAAACAGGCTCCGTTTCAGCAAAAAATCTCAATAATGTGACGATAATCACAAATCCGCTTCTACTAAAAACCCTAAAACTCGTAGCCGACACTAGAGTTCCTTAGAAAATTGTACAGTAAAATCTTGGGTCTTACACTTGGAATGGCTACAGGAGAACACTCGCAGGAGGGGAGGGGTGAGCTTCTCACAAAAGAAGGGGGCACTCAAACCGGAACGCCCGGGGACGAGCAGGTCGAAAGGGGAGCACACAGGGCCCAGGAAAAGGAAAGGCGGTGGGCCCCTATGTCACGCGCTCTTTAGTCTGAAAAGAATAGCTAGGCTCCCCAGCAAAGATCGGCGAGAGGTGCTCCACATTTTACATAAAAATGCCCGTAAAGATAAAGGCCGCGGGGCTGCCTGTTCACGCCAGGGGGAGGCATCCGCAGCCTCCGATAAAGCAGATCCGTCGGCAGCCTCCGTCACTAACGATTGGAAACACTGGGTAGCTTTGCAGGGCGACGAGAAGAGGACTGCAGCTGTGACAACCCGTTTTCAAAGGCCAAAAAGGCAATATTTTTTTTTCTTTTTCAACTAACACTCAGAGTGCGCATAAAATATTTTTCAATGAGCCGGCATTCAAATATACAAAAGAACTCATTACCATAAGGTGCTTCGACAAGCAAAGTGTATTCCTGAATAATTACAATCCAAGTCTAAGTATTCGAATACTTACAACAAAACAAGTTAGAAAACCCTATGCTAACCAAAAAGCACGGTGCACAAAACACACCGGCGCATAGTCTAACTATACTAAGCTTCACCACGTGCTCACTATGGCCTAGAACTGCCACCGTCGTCACCACGACCTAACCCATCATCTGGGTGGGATGAACCCGCAAATGAAAGAAAGGGTCACCACAAAATAAAAGTATGTATATATATAACCGGTGCGAAAGATTGTACACATAACAATAATTCCACAAACACAAGAGAAAGCTCTTTAACCACCAAAGCAATTCCCACCAACGGATTCATATAAGCAATGCACACATAGCCTATAATGCAACCTCTACAATGCGTGGTACTAACCCTAGCTACCACGATGCATGAGCTCCGGAATCGTAGGTCCAACCCACTAACAATATCAATGAAAACCTCGTAGCTCTCCCGATCACTACAAACCATTAGAGTGGGCTCTCCCGATCACCACACCCCTACCATAAGTATCAATAGAATCCCGTAGCTCTCCCGATCACTACAAGGATTAGAGTGGGCTCTCCCGATCACCACACCCCGTAGCTCTCCCGATCACTACGTATCGATCTCAACAAAAATCTCGTAGCTCTCCCGATCACTACAAACCATTAGGGTGGGCTCTCCCGATCACCACACCGGGCACGCAACTACCGAATGCATGAGCATACGCTTCCCCATATATGCTAATGCAATGAATACATACCTCTCTAGCATATGTAAACCAAACATAACAACATACATACATTTCTCATCATATGTAACAAACCACAACAAACATACATACATTTTCAATCATATGTATTCACCCACATGTTCATACATACATCTCCAATCATATGTAAAACAACGCACGTATTGTAAACACTTTCTCATCGCGAGAATACATAACACATACATGCCAAACACACAAACACGCATCACCGAAAATAACCAACAAACATGTTATAACTCAGTGAAAAGACAGAAATAAAGTGATGCCCTTACCTCAGCAAGCTTCCACAATTAAAACTCGCTCAACTCCACAATTCTACAATTCGCGCTTCCTAAAATATAAGCAGCGTACAATCAATAAAATACTCCCTACGTATCCTATCGAAACGAAACTTGTTCTCTAAAATCTAGAGGGGTTTAAGGTACCTTCTAACACTCTCGGATAGTGATTTCGAGTCCTCCCCATAGTGATTAAAAATTCACAAAGTTAAATGCACTATTTCTTGCTATACGAAAATAATTTCGTTTCAAAACAAACTAAGAAACACTTTGATTCCTAACTCCAAGGCAATCAATTTTCACATACTAAAACCATTTGAAAACAACCCAAAAACTCTTTGAAAATTTTCACAAAAATAAAAGTTTACTTGCGCCACAAGTTACAAGTTTTTCCTTTCAAATAAAACTCTATAATCATCCTTTTAAAAACCTATGATCATTCACCAATAACATGATCATTTTCTTATCATTGTGGACTTAGGAAATTTTGAAATCCTTCCCCATTTTCCTCTTTAGGCTTCGGCCAAAAACAACAAAACACACCATCAATCAATTTTTTTCATTTTCAAGGGCATGGTAATATCTCATAATACCTCAAAATCATTTACTCTAACGATCCAAAACATTTTAGACCAAACTACTGATTTTGACAAAAATTAAATTTGTTTCCTTAAGACATAATCAACACATTTTCTTTTCTAAACCAAGCTATAATTGCTCATCCTTTTAAACCATGATTATGCCTTCCAAAAAGGACTTAGAAAAATTTGAAACTCTTCCTCCCTATACAAAGGGGTGCCACGACCAAAACCAAACAAACAAGGCCACACTCCAATTTTTTTCCATTTCAAAACTTAATGAAAATCTACTAGCTTCAAAAATCATTCAATAGCTCAAACACTACTTTAGAAAACAAAACACAATTTCTAATAATGTTCATCAAATTCTCAAGAACACAAAAATACATTTTTTTTCTTGTTTCACAAAACAAATTCATTATCCTAACATCCATTTCTCTACAAAGCTCATAACCAATCCTCAAAAACAAAATCATCAAACAAAATCTCATGTTCTTGAACAATGAAAATTTTCTCTAGAAACCCTAACATGGAATTCTCATATATGATCATAAACTCGTGGAACTCAACACAACTAAGCTTAATCACACTAGTTTATCACTCATGAACAACTTTCAAGCAAGAGAAATCATTCATCAACAATTTCTCACAAAATCCTCTCAAGAACATAATCTAACAATCCATCAAACTCTATGATTTAGCTAGCTAAGAGATGAAAGAAGTCTAGTTACCTTAGAGGAGATGATCCTTGCAATTTTTCCTAGTTCTAACAAGCTTGAAATCCTTAGCTTTGGTGAAGAAATGAGAAATTTATGGAATGGTGAAGGACAAAGGGTGGTTCACGGCAATGGAGAGAAGAATGAGAGTCTTGTGCAATTTTTCTAAGTCTCCAAAGTGATCCAAAAGTCTTACTATAAAGTGGTCTTGGTTCATGGCAACCATTGGATCAAAAGGCAAAGTTCAAAGATTAAATCCTAGCCATCCATCTCTTCACAAAATATCTAGATATTTTCTTCCTCGTGCCACCTCACGCCTCACAGCTCTCGCGTGCCGCGACGAACTAAACTTGCAAAAATAGAAATTCCACGGAATAAAAGTCCGTCGTAAACCATTTCCAAAACTTATCGCCAAATCTTTTTCATCGACTGTAATTTTCTTCCTCACTCTTGAAAATTATTCTGAAAACATATTCCAACTCACGCCGATATATAAAACTCCCATCAAAATTTCTACGGAATTCAGAAACCGTAAAAATTCCTAACAGCGGGTAAGATTCCTACTCGTTTTTTCAAAAACAAGAGAAAACCAAAACTCGCATTTCTTACTTCACAGAAATCTTCTCATACTTAAAAGAGGACTACGACCCAAAAGTTTGTGCCTTTCCAGCGCACGAGCACAAAACAGGCTCAATATCAGCAAAAATTCCATTAATGCGACGATACTCACAAAACCGCTTCACCAAAAACCCTAAAACTCGTAGCCGACACTAGAGTTCCTTAGAAAAACTGTACAGTAAAATCTTGGGTCTTACATTACTACCCTCCAAAAAGAAGTTTCGTCCTCGAAACTAAAAACAAGAGTAACAACCCAACCAGTTATTACCATTACCAACACGACAAAATCCCTCAGCATTAGGTGTAGCCGCACCATAGCTAACACCGGGTGAAGCCACACACATGCTATCACCAACACACATGCATACCCGTGCCCTAACCCGCAACCCTTAACAAGGTCGCCACTCCAAAAAGAAACACAGCACTCTCTGTGCACCACCAAAGTTAGCAAAACTAGTCAATTCCAAACAACACGACTTACATAAAACAATCCCAACCTTCAGTTGGTGATTACACTCCTCATAGACTTGACACTTGCCAAACTATACCATCTACTTCTCGGAGGCATTCTTTCTTTCCTACACATACCAATTCCTCTTGGTTAGATCCTTAACCAAACATTTCTGAATCTCAAAAGAAAATCTCACTCAACGGACACTAACTCATAACCCGACACAGAACAAACACTAGAACTGTCACTACTCTAGCTATGTTCTAACCGACTCTGGACTAACGACTCAAGTATACACTTTCCCTTTGAAGATTTAAAGCCGTGCTCTGATACCAATTGTGACAACCCGTTTTTCAAAGGCCAAAAAGGCAATTTTTTTTTTCTTTTTCAACTAACACTCAGAGTGCGCATAGAATATTTTTCAATGAGGTGGTGGACGAGGCTCGCAAGTCTAAAAAAGAGCTCCTGCTCTTTAAGGTTGATTTTGAAAATGCCTATGATTCGGTGGATTGGGGTTACTTGGACGCGGTTATGGGGAGAATGGCATTCCCACCACTCCGGCGGAAGTGGATGAGAGAATGTGTATGTACAGCCACTGCTTCTGTTTTGGTTAATGGTAGCCCCATTGAGGAATTCTCCTTTCAAAGGGGATTGCGGCAAGGGGACCCTCTGTCCCCCTTCTTGTTTCTTTTGGCTGCTGAGGGTTTGAATGTAATGATGACAACCATGGTTGAGAGGAATGTGTTTACTGGGTACACCGTTGGTGAGCAGGAGTCGATCACTGTTTCTCACCTTCAGTTCGCCGATGATACGTTGTTGTTAGGGGTAAAGAGCTGGGCAAATGTACGGGCTCTCCGGGCTGCTCTTGTTTTGTTTGAGTTAATGTCGGGCCTGAAAGTCAATTTCCATAAAAGCTTGTTGGTTGGGGTTAACATCGATGGTTCTTGGTTACATGAGGCTGCGTCTGCACTGCGGTGTAGAGTGGGAAAGGTGCCTTTCCTCTATCTGGGCCTCCCTATTGGTGGTGACTCGCGTCGTTTGGGTTTTTGGGAACCGGTGGTGTCTCGCATTAGGAATAGATTATCCGGGTGGAAGAGTTGCTTCCTGTCTTTCGGTGGTCGTCTGGTTTTACTTAAGTCTGTCTTGACCTCTCTACCTGTCTACGCTCTCTCCTTCTTCAAAGCTCCAGCAGGTACTATCTCCTCTATTGAATCTCTTTTGATAAATTTTTTCTGGGGGGGTGGTGAGGACTTTAGGAAAACATCTTGGATTTCGTGGAAAAATATTTGTTTACGCAGGGAGTATGGAGGATTGGGGGTGAGGCAGTTGAGGGAGTTTAACTTGTCTCTGTTAGGCAAGTGGTGTTGGCGGATGCTGGTGGACCGCGGGGGTCTGTGGTTTCGAGTGTTGGCAGCTCGTTATGGGGTGGAGCGAGGGCGCCTGAGAGATGGAGGGGGGCGGGGATCCTCGTGGTGGAGGGAGATTGTGAGAATTCGGGATGGAGTAGGTGGGATTAGGGGAGGGTGGTTCGAAGAGGGTATTTTGAAAAAGGTGGGGGATGGGTCCGATACTTTTTTCTGGACTGATCCGTGGTTGGGAGGAGCTCCGCTATGTGAGAGATTTGGGCGGCTGTTCGACTTGATTATGAATAAGTCGAGCACTGTAGCTGAGATGTTCGCGGCTGGGTGGGAGACAGGCGGGGAGGCGTGGGTGTGGAGGAGACAGTTGTGGGCGTGGGAGGAGGAGATGTTGGGGGAGTGTCAGTCTTTACTTCTTCCTATTACTGTGCAGGCGCAGACTCCTGATAGATGGCAGTGGCAGCCTGATCCTGATGTAGGCTATTCCGTTCGTGGTGCGTATCAGCTTCTGACTTCCCTAGACTCATTTACATTGGGGGAGGCGGAAAATCTTGTGTGGCACAAACAGGTTCCTTTGAAGGTCTCCATCCTTGCGTGGCGCCTCCTACGGGACAGGTTACCAACGAAATCAAACTTGGTAGCCCGAGGCATTATCTCTCTCGAGGGTCGCTTTTGCGTGTCTGGCTGTGGCGGCATTGAATCGGCTCAGCACCTGTTTCTCTCCTGCAGCACTTTTGGATCCTTATGGGCATTAGTTCGTTCTTGGATTGGCTTTTCGGCAGCCGATGCTCACTCTATCCCAGATCACTTTGTTCAGTTCACTTACTCAGTTGGAGGTCTCCGTGCTCGCCGGTCGTTTTTGCAGATCATTTGGCTAGCTTGCGTTTGGGTTGTTTGGACTGAAAGAAATCATCGCTTGTTCAGAAACGCGGCAAACACCGTCACTCATATGTTGGACAAGGTCAAGTTGTTCTCTTTTAGGTGGTTAAAGCCTACACATGTGACCCTTGCGTCCAATTGTCATACCTGGTGGTCGAACCCATTGCTTTGTTTGGGCATCGACTAGCTTTGTATTTTGATTTCTTTCACTTGTTTTGACACTTTTGTAACTCTGTTATAGTTCTTCTTGGCACACCTTGTGCTAAGTGGACTATTGTAACTCATTCGGTTATTATATATATATATATATATATATATATATATATTTCATTTTGGCTTGTTCAAAAAAAGTCTATTATGTAATAAAAAAGAAAAGAAATAAGATGAATTTATACTCTTTGAATTTTAAATTGTAAATCATACTTCTTTCTTTGATATGCAGCCCAAAGAAAAATTGTCGAGATGTTTTGTCAACAATTACGGGTTCAGCTTGAAAATCATATGTTGCATTATCAATGGTTACACCAAGAAAAGAGTTAGTAATAACCGACGATGAAGGTGAAGATTCAAATACAACTGAAAATGTGGTTTACAAAGACGTGTTCCATAATGTTCAGTAGTTAACGACGAATCATTATAAAAATTACTTTATCTGTTTTTTATGTTATTTTATAATTATTTTTATGATTTTAATTATTCATTGTTGTTCTATGTGTACTGCATAATTTCAATTCCAATTTATCTATATTTTCTTAAATTTTTTATTTCCAATTTTTTACTATAAGAAATTAAACTATACATATAATATTCTACATAATCCGTGCATCGCACGGGTAGTAGTCTAGTTAAGATAAATTATAGGTATTTGTAATTTGTTGTTTGGTAAAAAAATAATTAAAAAAAACCCGTGATTATCTTTGTAACTCAAAACAAATTGTACATATTTATAAGGGAACATAGACGATTTTTTTTTTTGACAAAATAGATGATTCTTTTGTGGTGTGGGACATAAATTTTTTTAAGATAGTGTTGTATGACATATTGGTCAAAATTAAGGGAGTTCACACATTTTTTTAACTTCAACAAATTCATGATTATCCGTAGAAATCAAAACAAGTTATACTATTTTTAAGTCATCATGTTCTTTTAGTTTTGTTGGGCGACGGATGTAACTTATATTTTTCTCATACGATATATATGATTATTATTCATTTTTTTTTTATAATTAATTATTGTTTTATTATTATATGTATAAACATAAACGATACAATAAGGTCCAAATATATCTTATAATTTAAACAACTTTGAAATGCTTTTACACAAAAGATACGGATAATCATGAAAATCATGTTGAGCCATATTAGGAAATCTTAGCAAAAAAATTTTAAAAAAATAAAACAAAAACAAAATACCATGAAAAGGAAATGACGGTGCACATTTAACTAATTATTCAAATTATTGTCTATACAAAGAATAATACAGATTATACATGTTATCAAAAAAAAAAAAACAAATTATACAAATAATAGAACATATTATAAAATAAAAATATTATACATTATTTTTTTTGAACAAGCTAAACTGATATCTATACTAATATATAAAGGGGATACAAATTTTTGGGATGGCTTTTTCATTATTCCTATTTTACCCTTAAAAAAAACTACAAAAAAAAAAAACTAAGCACAACTTCCACATAAAAGTAAGTTTTCAGTTTTTTTATAGTAAAAAAAATATATATTTTTTTCTTCTTAATAACTAGCCACAACAAAAAAGGAGGTTAAGTAGTTATAATTAAATAAGTCCAATAAAAAAGGAGATTAAGTAGTTATTTATATTTGCACAATAGTGAATATTGATCACATCAAACAAAAAAAAAAAAAATAACGATGACACAAACGGGCACGGGACGTGTCCGTTTGGCGGCTAGTATATATAAATAAAACAAGAACAAAGTAAACCCCTCAACACAAGGCGTACCGAGAGGCACAATCAAAGTTTACAAGGAAATCCGAATAAACAACATAAAAAATATAATCAGTCGATGCCCAGACATAGCAAAGGGCTCGACCACCAACAATGAAAATTTGTAGCCAAAGTAACATCCGTCGTCCGCATCCACCGATAGGAAAAAAGCTTGACTTTGTTCAGGAGCTGATGCACAGTATGTTCCGAATTTCTGAAAATCCAGAGATTTCTTTCGCTCCAGACTACCCAAACACAAGCAAGCCAGACGAGCTGCAAGAACAACCGCCAGGCGCGGAGGCCACCAGTAGAATAAGTGAACTGGACGAAGTGGTCTGAGAGACTGAAAGCATCCACCGCCGAGAACCCAATCCAGGACCGGACCAGAGCCCAAAGAGAGCCAAACGTGCTGCATGATAAAAACAAATGTCGTGTTGTCTCAATACCACCGCAATGTGTCACACAATCATGGAGATCTGGAGCAAGGATGGCTCGCGAAACAAGGCTTGCCCTCGTAGGCAGCCGATCACGCAGGAGACGCCATGCAAGAATAGACACCTTCAACGGGACCTGTCTGTGCCAGATAAGACCCTCAGCTTCCCCTAAAATAATTGAATCCTGAGAAGTCAATATCTGATACGCATCATGAACGGAATAGCCCGCAGCCGGATCAGGCCGCCACTGCCACCTGTCTGGAGATGCTACCTGCAAAGTCACGGGAAGAACTAAGGCCCGACACTCCCTCAATAACTCCTCATCCCACGCCCATAAATGTCTCCTCCACTCCCACGCCCCCCCTCCATCCTCCCATCCCGCAGCGCACATCTCGGCCACCGTATGCAATTTGGAAGCCGCTAAATCATACAGACGCCTAGAACATATTAAACAAAGAAAGAAAATATTATACACATTAAATTGATAAAAAAGATGCTGAATTCCATGTAATAAGTAGTATATCCAAAAGTTTATCTCTAATGAAAGTGTCATGTTGATGATCAACCATTAAAGTATCGGTAATTTACAAAATAAATAAATTAGACTACAATACATACATCACTTTGAAGTCGATCAATGAAAAAAAAAACAGAACAAACTTATTAAAAAGAAACTTAACCGTGAAGGTTGAAATTTGACACTGATGAAAGTTTCTTCCACATAGTGAAGAATATATATAGTGATAAATAAAAAAAATAATAGATCAGAATAGATGGAAGCATATAATTAGCGATTAGTGAAGAATATATAAACAGAAAAGCAATAGATCAGAACAAATGAAAGCATATAATTAGGGATTAATAGGTAACAAAATTAGGGATTGATGTAAAATTATTTTATACACACATCTAATATATTAACACATCATGTATTGTATTTTTAAACCTATGACGTGTCACATTCATTAATTAATGTGACAACATCATATTAGGTGTAAAATTATTTTATACATACATTCAATCATATATTGAAACATCATATATTATGTTTTTAAGCGTATGACATGTCACATTTATTAATTGATGTGACAACATAGTCACTACAAAAAAGTTGGTAGTTAGCGACGGTTTTATAAGGGTTTTGCGGCGGTTTTGAACTGTCGCAATACCCTATAGCGACAATTAATGAATGGTCACAGATCCCGGCGTCGGCAGCACATATAGCGACGGTTTTATGAACTGCCGTACAAACCGTCGCAACTGTATTAGTGTCCATTCATAACCGCCGGGAAATGAAAAATTGGAAGGGATTTATTGCAGCCTTTTGCGGCGGTTTTGAGCCGTCGCTATATCATTTAATTTTTTTTTGTTTTACCAGCAGTTTGAAACCGCCGCAATCTCTATTTATTTTATAAAAAAAAATTTATGGCTTTGTTTTGCTGCTGCAATTAATTGTTCTTTTCTTTTTCTTTTTTTCTACTTAATGAAGTATTTCATATAAGTATACTTTAAGCTTACCTTACCAAAAAAAATACAACTTTAAGCTGAATAGCACATTAAAAGCTTTAGTTAACACACAAAGCAAATCATAAAGATGTATTATTCTATAAGAAACAACTAATCATTGACTGCTAATGGAAAATTAAAAGTATTTGCTCTGTTTATAGTCAGAGAGCAACACATTGAATTAAAAAACAAAAATTCAAACTCTGAAACTATAGCACAAACTGTAAGAAATTAGGGCTGAATGAATAATTTCTGATATATTAATCATTGAGAGGTACATAGAATATATACACAGTTTCTATGCTAATTAAGGAAGGAATAAATATACTACTCTAATGGAGGATCCCTTGAATGAAGGAGATCTCATCTAATCATATCAATCTGTACACTAATAGAAGAGATATTATTTATTTCCTAAATAAACATATTGCTATAATTAATGCAAGATTTTCCACACTCCCCCTCAAGCTGGTGAATAGGTATTATCCATTCCCAGCTTGGATACAATCCTTTCAAAATTGTGGTTGTTTAGTCCCTTAGTTAGAACATCTGCAAGTTGATTTTGAGAAGACACAAATGGTGTGCATATTAAGCCACTATCAAGCTTTTCTTTGATGAAGTGTCTATCTACTTCAATATGTTTGGTTCTATCGTGTTGCACTGGATTATGAGCTATGCTAATTGCAGACTTATTATCACAATAAAGCTTCATTGGTTCCTCCCACTTTATCTTCAAATCCTCAAGGATGATTTTCAGCCAAAGGAGTTCACATATACCTTGTGCCATGGCTCGGAATTCTGCTTCTGCACTAGACCTTGCTACCACACTTTGTTTCTTACTCTTCCAAGTCACAAGGTTTCCTCCAAGGAAGGTACAATACCCTGTGGTTGACCTTCTATCCACCACTGACCCTGCATAGTCAGCATCTGTATAGGCTTCAAGACTAACATTCCCATTTCGATTGAATATAATTCCTCTCCCTGGGGTTCCTTTCAGATACTGTACGACTCTAAGTGCAGCTTGTAAATGATTTTCCTTTGGGTTATGCATAAACTGGCTGACTAAACTCACTGCATAGGCAATATCTGGCCTAGTGTGAGATAAGTATATAAGTCTGCCCACAAGTCTTTGATACATCTCCTTGTCTACTGCGGCAGCTTCTTCGGCAATCCCGAGTTTTAGGTTCGGATCCAATGGAGTACTTGCAGGTTTGCAAGCTGATTTCCCAGTTTCTTTAAGTAGATCTGTTATATACTTCTGCTGAGATATAAAGATCCCTTTCTTGGAGTGAGCTACCTCAATTCCCAAAAAATATTTCAGCCTTCCCAAAGTCTTGATTTCAAATTCATTGGCCAAGCATTGACCCAACATTTTCTGCTCCTCAACATCATTTCCAGTTAGTATGATGTCATCCACATATACTAGTAACACAGTTAATCCCTCTGACTTTGAGTGTTTGATAAACAAGGTATGATCTCCTTGACTTTGTTTATATCCCAGACCTGTCATAACCTTGGTAAATCTGCCAAACCATGCTCTTGGGGACTGTTTCAGCCCATACAAGGCCTTTTTCAATTTACACACTGTGTTGGCAGCACCTTTACCACCATATCCCGGGGGCAACTCCATATAAATTTCCTCTTCAAGTTCCCCATGTAAAAATGCATTTTTTACATCAAATTGCTGCAAATCCCAGCCATAATTAGCAGCAAGGGATAATATCACTCTTACTGTGTTCATTTTGGCAACAGGTGCAAAGGTTTCCAAGTAATCAACTCCATAAGTTTGTGTGAATCCCTTGGCTACCAACCTTGCCTTATATCTCTCAATTGAACCATCAGCCTTGTATTTGATTGTAAATACCCACTTACATCCAACTGGTTTCTTTCCCGTCGGTAAAATCACCAACTCCCAAGTATTATTCTTCTCTAAAGCTTCCATCTCTAAATCCATGGCAAGCTTCCATTTTCTATCAGAAAAAGCCTCAGATAGGGTAGTAGGTGTTGAAGTGGTGTTTAAATTTGTAAGGAAGGCTCTATGGGCAGGTGAACAGTTTTTAAAGGATAGGTAATTTGAGAGAGGGTAAAGAGGGTGCTTAGTACATTGTCTGGTTTTTTTTCTAATGGCAATTGGAAGGTCATGGTTTTGAGTTCTTGCAGGTTCATTTGGTAAGTCTGAAGCTAAAGGGGGCATAGAAATTGTTAACTCATTAGGTAAGTCAAAAGCTGAAGGGGAATTAGAAATTGTTACCTCATTAGGATCTTGATTATGGGTGGACTCTTGAACTTGCGTAGTGTCTGGAACAGCCTTAAGTTTTCTAGAATAAACCAGATTTTTTCCATATCTGACATCATCAATTTCAGGTCTGGATTGTTTGGAATGGCTGGTTTCAGTTTCAGATTCAACACGCTCATGTGTAGTAGTCTGTTCAGATTGGCCAGCAGGTTCGAATGTCAAATCTAAAGAAAAGTTTGTTACCTCATCTTCCCTCAAGTTCTCCCCCTGAAGATGAGGTTGATTAAAATAGCTCTCATGTTCATTGAAGGTAACATCCCTAGACACAAAGAATTTTTTGGATGAAGGGTGATAACACTTATATCCTTTTTGTATAGACGAGTACCCTACAAAGACACACTTTAAGGCTCTAGGGTCAAGCTTCCCCCTATTTGTACTATGAATATGAACATATGAAACGCACCCAAATATTCTTGGTTTGAGATTATTTGTTGTAGACATCCACGGGTAGAAGGAGGCTAAGACATCCATAGGACTCTTTGATTTTAGAACTCTAGTGGGTAGCCTATTAATTAGGTGAGTTGCAGTGAGTACAGCTTCTCCCCAAAAGGACTTTGGAACATTATTTTGAAATAAAAGAGCCCGGGTCTGATTGAGAAGGTGCCCATTTTTTCTTTCTGCCACTCCATTTTGTTGTGGTGTTTTAACACAAGAAGACTCGTGGATAATGCCCTCTTTTTGACAAAAAGAATTAAGTACATTATTGAAATAGTCTTTGGCATTATCTGATCTAAGTCTCTTGATGTTAGCACCAAATTGATTTTTTATCATGGAGTGAAAATTTAAAAAAATTGAGCTGACCTCAGATTTATGTTTAAGCAAATACACCCATGTGACACGAGTGCAATCATCTATGAAAGTTACAAACCACTTAGCACCAGACACATTTGGGACATTAGAGGGACCCCACACATCAGTATGAACAAGATAAAAAGGAAAAGTACTTATTTTATTGCTCATTGGAAATGATACACGCTTGTGTTTCGCAAGCTCACACACCTCACAATGAAGACTCTCAACATCTAACTTAGAGAAAAAAGAAGGAAATAACATTTTTATTATTTCGAAGGAAGGATGTCCAAGACGACAATGATAAAGGAGAATTTTTTCCTTGTTTGTCAAAACAGATACAAGGGAATGAGGTAAGTCTTTCTTGGAAGATAAATCAGGTTCTTCTAGATAGTAAAGGCCATTCCATTCTCTAGCATGTCCAATCGTCCTCCCCGAAATCTTGTCCTGTAACACACAATCAAGGTTATGAAAAATAACATTACATGACAAGTCTTGTGTGAGTTTTTGTATAGATATCAGGTTAATTGCTAATTTTGGAATATGGAGAACATTTTTTAGGGTCATTGAATGGTTAATTTGGACATCCCCTTGGCCAGCAACAGTTATAAGAGTGTCGTCAGCAGTGGCAATTTTCTTGTTGCTTGGACATGGAGAATAGGTAGAAAAATGGCGAGCTAAGGGTGTCATGTGGTCAGTGGCTCCGGAGTCTAATATCCAACAGCGGTTAGAGGGTGTATTTGAGACATTTAATCCAAAAGAAATTGGAAACTTATCATAATTAAGAGATAGAAGTTTACCTGAATATGCCAAGGAGCTGGAACCTTTACCTGAATATGCCAAGGAGCTGGAACCTGCTGGTTTCTCTAGTTTACTCAAGAAAATCTTCATTTTTTCAATTTCCTCCTGGTTAAAGTACACAGATTCAGCAGATTTATTCCCTTCACTTGTCCCAGCAGCAGCCATGTGGGTCTGTCCTCCTTTTCTTTGGAAGCTCCCTTTGTGTCCCCATGCTTTATCTCTATTTTGGGGTTTTCCATGCAACTTCCAGCAATTTTCCCTATTATGACGAGGCTTGTGGCAATAGGTGCACAGTGTACCATCATCACCTTTCCTCTCAATATTTGTTGATTCTCCCTTTCTTCGGTCAACACTCATTGTTGTCTCCTCTCCTTTATTAAGATCAGCCATCATAGCTGAATTCTCAATTATTGGAGTGTCTAACATCAGACTCCTTCTGCTTTCTTCGCTTCTCACAATAGCAATCACTTCATTGAAGCTTGGAACTTCCTGTTTTCCTAGGATTTGAATTCTAACTTGGTCAAATTCAGAGTTCAAACCAACCAGAAAGTCATACACCCTGTCTTGCTCAATGAACTTCTTCAGAGTTGCTGCATCTGCAGAGCACTGGGTCTTTATGACCCTATAATGATCCAGTTCCATCCATAGTGCCTTTAGTTGATTGGCATAATCAGTAACAGTTCTGTTTCCTTGCTTTGCTGCCAAAGTTTTCACCTTTACTTCATACACTTGAGCAGCATCTTTGGCTTTGGAATAGCTTTGCTCCATAGCATCCCAAATCTCCTTTGCTGTACTTAGAAACATGCATGTGTCGCTGATGTCCGGATCCATGGAGTTCCACAACCATGCCATGATCCTTGAATCTTCCTCATCCCATTTGGTAAAGTTGGGATCATCCTCCTTAGGTGCGGCATTCATTATATGCTTCACTTTTCCCTTTCCTTTCAAGATTGTCTTAATGAGTTGAGACCATTTGAGATAATTTTTCTCATTCAGCCTGTAAGCAGAATGAATATTCTGCAGTTCTGCAGGATTTTGAGAAGGGACATCTCCTGTCTCAGATTTGGTCTTCTCCTCATTGGGTTCAGATCCAGACATTGTAGGATAAAAGAAGGGAAAAATTGATGGTATGAAGTTCAATTCAACCAATAGAAACTGCAGTAGCAGTTAAAAGAAACTATGTGCTAAAAATGCACAGAAATTCGCAACAGCAATGAAGGCTGGCGTTTTTAGGTTTTCAGAATGCAGCGGACAGAGGCACCCAGAACGGATGCTCTGGTACCATGTAAGAAATTAGGGCTGAATGAATAATTTCTGATATATTAATCATTGAGAGGTACATAGAATATATACACAGTTTCTATGCTAATTAAGGAAGGAATAAATATACTACTCTAATGGAGGATCCCTTGAATGAAGGAGATCTCATCTAATCATATCAATTTGTACACTAATAGAAGAGATATTATTTATTTCCTAAATAAACATATTGCTATAATTAATGCAAGATTTTCCACACAAACCATCAGCAATAACTTCATGCCGATCAATATCTGAAACTCCATCATCATAAGTGGCAGTACTTGGTTTACATTTATTCACAATTAATTGGTAAACTATAGCACCAAGCTAAAGTCAAGTCATGAACAACAAGATGCTTGTTCACTAGAACAAATTCACCACTGAAATGCAAAAAATTAACAAGCAAGACAAAGCACTATGAGAAGCCAAGATATAATAACACGGTATGACAATATACCTTAGCACTCTGTGATTTTAGATATTAGAAGTATATGGTTCAAAACACTCATTGTTACCTTAGCACTCTGGTATACTTACAAAGCAAAACCAAAAAATATACTTACAAATATAGTATTAAACTCCAATTAGGAATAGCTCCTTGCAGATTGCACTTTCACCAAAATCACCATCACTCAGCTTTTGTCTCTTCTCTTCGGGAATTTTCTCAAACTCAGCAATCTACATTTTCACACATTAACTTACCTATTAAAATCATCTAACCTTGTTCACATTAACCTTGTTATTTAGTAATCATCTAAAATATGAGTGATTATTGAGTAGTAAACCTTGTTCACATTTTGTATTCACTTTTTCAGTAGTCACAAAAGAGATCAGAGACAGTTGCATTGATGCAAATGGAAAAAGTAGTAAATCTGTTTTCTAAAGTCCTAGAAAAAATAAAAGGATCGAACATGGAACTTTTCTATCTCATATTTCATACCATCAATGGAACAATGAATTCCACCTAAACGTACAACAATGGAGTGGTTTTGGCTACCATAAATAGGTACATATACTGTAATGTTGGAAACTTACCTGAATATAAGAGCTCAATATCCTCTGGAAGTTATGATCGAAGAAAATTTTGTTTGTGCATAAATCCCAACTACTGGCTACACTTTTCTGTTTCATCAAAACAATCGTTATTTAGTGCTTTGACATCTCCAAACTATAGAGGTATTTTACAAGAAACCTCACCTCTACAGTGTGAATTGCTTTTCTGACTTCGTCATTGTTCAACCATGCGTTTGCAATAAGAGCCATCCGAAAGATATCATTAGATCGTGTTACTTGTTTTTGGCAATAACCAAACAATGAAATCAATTAGTAGCTAAGAAGTAGATACTAAACAAATGGTAAATATAGAAACTTAGATAGTAGTAAATAAACATACTGTGCATGGAACATTGTTGCTATTGATAATTTACCAATCAACAGAGTGAAAAATAGTAGTCCAGCGAGTACAATGCATATGCTGAAAATCACTTCTAGCCAGTTACTTGTGGGTTCAAGATCATTTCCAAAAGTGCTGCAAGATTTAGTAGGGATTAGGAAAACATAGATGCTAACTAATTCAAGGGCTTAGTATATGAAATAGAATATTATTTGGATACTTCTCAACCAAATCCATGGAAAAAATTTTGCATGAATCAAACTGCAATCAATAATGGCCTGAAGTTTAGATAAGGTTAAGCTTCAGAATGAGGTTAGGCTTTCACAAGTTAACAGAATTGCATTTCAACACTCAAACACTTCAAGAACTCAATACTTGAGTTTGTTTCCATGGGACGTACAAAACAAAATTTCAATATATATAGTTCATGATTGGTTAACCACCAACACTCATACTTGATTATGGTCTATGTAATACCGACACTTTAGATTAAAAGCGTGTATGGTGTCCAACACATGTTGATGTCTAACACAAACATAATATTATAAAATTATGACCATCAAAACACTAATTTGTACAAGCAAATTGTTTAACTAGAGAGAAACTAACAATAAGCCATGTATGAAAAAAAACTTATGGACATGTTATAAGTTGTTTCCATAAGCTCTTCGAAACAGTCTCACAATTGCTTAGTCCAGTAGATAAGCTGAAATAAGTCAATGCTAAAGTAAGAGTTTGTTT
Organism: Trifolium repens; assembly: GCA_030408175.1. Classification (NCBI taxonomy): domain Eukaryota; kingdom Viridiplantae; phylum Streptophyta; class Magnoliopsida; order Fabales; family Fabaceae; genus Trifolium; species Trifolium repens. The sequence continues at coordinate 16,975,935 of CP125847.1, forward strand.
ATTGAGCAATTTACCTGAGAGTCATCAAACCCCAAAATATGGGATAAAGAATCTTGACAGCCAAGGAATTGCTTGATATGACAGAAAGTGCCCATTGGTAGATCCCATATTTGAAAGGTCCTTCAGCATCTAAGCACACAAGCTTAATCATTGTAGAGTTTCCACCACATGGATTTCCAATGGTTCCTTGTGGAAAAATTGACTGATAACATAGTTCCTTTGAGTATGACAGAGAGAGATTGCATCCAACAGTTCTTTCACACTGTTGTTGAAGGCATGATGCAACGTGTTGAATCCCAAGGACACCAACACCCTCCAGCAAGCTAGAAATTGTAGTGTAAGTGTTTATAACCATAAAAAAAAACGTTAAACTGTTTTCATATAAATTATAAGTTGTTTTCACAAATTATCATGAAGAGCATATGAAAGTAAGCTGAAAGTAGCTCATAGACATATCAAAAGCTATTTCCATAAGCTCTCTCAAACAGTTTCACAAATGACTGTTTTCATACAATATTTAAATTTTAAATTGTTTTCATAAGTTATCCTACTGAGCTTATCGAAATAAGTTGAAAACAACCTAAATATATAGCAGTCAAGTCACAAACACACTCTGTCCCTATTTCTTCTTCTCTCTCAACTCATTTTCATGAAAGGGAATTCAATGAAAGTAATACCATAACTTGCATTGCAGGCCTAGAAATTAAATTACTAAGCTCTACTATAACAAACCAATTAGTAGCTTTTTCCTTAAATGAAATGAAATACAAGATATGAGTAATAATTACCATATAGTAACTACTATGTAAACTTACCAAACAAGAATGCATTGTTTCAACTATTAAATTAGAGTTACCAAAACAATAATCAAGATTGAATCTGAACTTGTATTTCAAGGAAGATTGATTCTGAAGCTTGATTGAATCTCAACGAAGATTGTAGAGTTACCAAACAATAATGAAGATTGAATCTGAACCTGGATTTCAAGGAAGGTTTCATCTGAAGCTACAAAATTTCAAAAAACTCTAAATAAACCAATTACTAAATAAATTTCGAAAACCTAATTACCAAATTTCAAATCATACTGAAATTTCAAATACTTACAACAAGCTTAAGCTGAAGACAAGTCTCAATGAAGGAGTTTGAGGTTGAAACGAATCTCAACTAACGATTTTGAACTTCCTCTGTTTGAGCGTCCTCAAATTTGAATCTACACGATTTTGAGCGATGGAGAACGAAGATCGAAGAACGAAGGGTTTTGTGAAATGTGAGATGGAAGATGGAGAACGAATTCGATGGAAGAATGGATGAACGGAGATCGAAGAACGAAGGGTTCAGTGAGAGATTGAAGACGAAGATGAAGACCAAGAGTGATTGAAGATTGAAGAACGAAGAATGAAGGTGGAAGAGTGATTCACATGGTTCAAAGGGTTTGCGAAATCGCGGGGAAATTCTAAGAAAAAGAGAGCGAATGTGAGTGAAGGGGTTATAGAACTTAGAAGTCACGACGGTTTACAACGACAGTCGCAATCTTCCTGAAAATATGTTAGCGGCGTCGGTTCAAAAGAACTGCCGCTAGTGTTCAGTCGCAAGTGAGAATATTTGTTGTAGTGGTACTCAAATTTTTATCGTAGGCATTGATATAATATTTTTTTCTACTTGTCAAAATCTAGACCTTTTATATTAAGGTTAGCGTTCAGATGCCTCCTCTAATTATTCTCGTTTTATTCTAGTAAAGATATAGAAAAGATATCGTGAAAATCTAATATAGGAAAATATTTCTAAAGGATAATGTTTCAAATCTTTTTCGTCCACGGCGTAAATAATTAACACTCTTTCTAAATATATTTTTACAGTATAATTTAATTTATTGAGAATAATATAAAACGTGACAGTTGTGTGTAGTTAATGAATAATATAAACGGTTCTTTCAAAAAAAAAAAAAAAAATAATATAAACGGACTATTGGAAAATATCATTAAATACGCTATCAGCATTTAAAGTTATAACTTACTCGTATAATTTTAACGTTTGAGATATGATCGTTTGAATGGTAAAAACAGTCAACAATACATGTTTTATTAAGAATGTATTTCCAAATAAGGCACAAACAAACTAACAAACAAGAAAATTAAAAGTTTTTTTTTTTATAAAGGAAGAAAATTAAAATTTTGATTGATTTGATCTTTTTTTATTTGGACATTTTCATTAAGTGATTAAAAATATATTTGAAAAAAATTACAATATTTTCTTTTTTGCTTAAAAAGATGTTTTTAAAATTATTTCTATTTAAAAAAATGTTAAATATTAATATATATTTTACGGAAAACACTTCTCCATAATGTGTTTAATTTTTTTAAAATTATTTATAATGTCAAAATATTAATATAAAATTATTTTGTTTTTCATTTTTTTTAACTTCAAGAATTTGATCTAGTGGTAAAAATATAATTCTTAAACATGAAAGATCCTGGATTTGAGCCTGGTTAGTGCTCTTAGAGGCATTATCCCATCACCGTAAATTATTTCTTATAAAAAAATACTAATATAAGAGATATTTATAAAATTGTTATTTGTACTACATTAATTAATAATAGTTTTCCCTTCTTAATTTATTTAAAACAATAAAAACTCTTATGTAAGACCCAAGATTTCACTGTACAGTTTTCCTAAGGAACTTTAGTGTCGGCTAAGTTTTTAGGGTTTTTGGTGAAGCGGTTTTGTGAGTATCGTCGCATTAATGGAATTTTTGCTGAAAAGGAGCCTGTTTTGTGCTCGTGCGCTGGAAAGGCACAGACTTTCGGGTCGTGATCCTCTTTTAAGTATGAGGAGATTTCTGTGAAGTCAGAATGACGAGTTTTGGATTATTCTTGTTTTTGGAAAAACGAGTAGGAATTTTACCCGCTGATGTAAAATTTTACGGCTTCTGAATTCCGTAGAAATTTAGATGGAGGTTTTATATATCGGCGCGAGTTGGAATCTAGTTTCAGAATATTTTTGGAAGCTAAGGAAATAAATTTCAGTCGGAGAATAAAGTTTAGCGATAATTTTTAGAAATGGTTTACGATGAACTTTTACCTCGTAAATTTTCTATTTTTCGCAAGTTAGACCGTTAGCGAAGTACGACTCGCCGAGAGCTGAGTAGCGTAAAGTAGATATTTGTTCAAAAAGCAATCATGAGCTTATTTTGATCCGAAGGCTAGGGTTTAGTCTTGCAAGTTTGGCTTTGATCCAATGGCTTAGAGTGACCAAGAGCACTTTGCATAGTAAGGAGGTTTAAGCATTTGTGGACTTAGAGAAAAATCAAAAACTACTCCCTCCTTCCTCTCTCTCTCACGGCAAACTCTTTCTCTCATTCACTCATCCATTTCAAAATTTCATTTTCTCATCTTCTCAAGCTTGGATCATTTGCTTGTTTAGGAATCATCATCTTCTCAAGGTAACTAACCCTTCTCTTCATTATTCTCCATGAAAACCTCTTGAATTTTGAGTTCTTATGATTATGTTCTTGAGAGAAAAATTTTAGAGTTTAGTTTTAATTAGTTTTGGTTCCATAGAAGTGTTATTGAGAGTTTCTTAGTACCCTTGAGTGAAGCATGAGAAGTTTCCTATGGTTGATTTATGTTTTCACAAATTTTTAGTTAGGGTTTTAAGAAAAATTTTGAAAAGATCATAAACTTGGATTTTGTTTTGTGATTTGATTTTTGATGTTAGTTTTGAGCTTTGTGGCAAAATGGATTCTTGATTAAAAACTTTGTTTTGAAAAATAAGAAAAAATTTATTTTGGTGTTCTTGAGCGATTCGATGAACATATTTTAAGAAATTTCGTTTCGATTCTCAAAGTAGTTGTTTAAGCAATTAGATGCCTTTGCAAACTAATAGATGATTACTAGGGTTTTGTAATGGAAAAAATTTTAGGTGTTGGCCTTGTTTTGTTGGTTTGGCCGTGGCCCCCCTTTGCTAGGGAGGAAGAGTTTTCAAATTTTGCTAAGTCATTTTAGGAGGACTTAATCATGGTTTTAAAGAAATGATTGTGATATGGTTTGTTTGGAGAATAAAATGTGTTGATTTTGTCTTAAGGAAAATCCATTCAAAATTGTCAAAAAGTGTAGTTTGATTTAAAATGATTTGGATTGTTCGGGTAAATGATTTTAGGGTATTATAGGATATTACCATGCCTTTGGAAGTGGAAAATTTTGAGTGTTGGTGCCATTTTCATTTTCTTGGCCGTGGCCTATGTGTAGTAAGGGACCATGAGCTTTCAAAATTTTCTAAGTCCACAATGATAAGAAAATGATCATGACATTGGTGAGGGATCCTAGGTTTTAAAAGAATGAGTATAGAGTTTTACTTGGTAAGAAAAACTTGTAACTTGCGACGCAAGAAAACTCTGATTTTTCGTTGAATTATTTTGAAGAGTGTTTGGTTTGTTTTCAAATGGTTAGGAATGTGTGAAAATGTTTTCTTGAGGTTGAAAACAATAGTGGTTCTTGGTATGCTTTGAAAACAAAATGAATTTCGTGTGACTAAAATAATGTCTTTAATTTCGTGAATTTTTATCGGATTGGGAAGAACTTGGAATCGCTAGGTGAGAGAGTTAGAAAGTACCTTAAGCCTCGTTGGCCTTGTTTTGTTGGTTTGGCCGTGGCCCCCCTTTGCTAGGGAGGAAGAGTTTTCAAATTTTGCTAAGTCATTTTAGGAGGACTTAATCATGGTTTTAAAGAAATGATTGTGATATGGTTTGTTTGGAGAATAAAATGTGTTGATTTTGTCTTAAGGAAAATCCATTCAAAATTGTCAAAAAGTGTAGTTTGATTTAAAATGATTTGGATTGTTCGGGTAAATGATTTTAGGGTATTATAGGATATTACCATGCCTTTGGAAGTGGAAAATTTTGAGTGTTGGTGCCATTTTCATTTTCTTGGCCGTGGCCTATGTGTAGTAAGGGACCATGAGCTTTCAAAATTTTCTAAGTCCACAATGATAAGAAAATGATCATGACATTGGTGAGGGATCATAGGTTTTAAAAGAATGAGTATAGAGTTTTACTTGGTAAGAAAAACTTGTAACTTGCGACGCAAGAAAACTCTGATTTTTCGTTGAATTATTTTGAAGAGTGTTTGGTTTGTTTTCAAATGGTTAGGAATGTGTGAAAATGTTTTCTTGAGGTTGAAAACAATAGTGGTTCTTGGTATGCTTTGAAAACAAAATGAATTTCGTGTGACTAAAATAATGTCTTTAATTTCGTGAATTTTTATCGGACTGGGAAGAACTTGGAATCGCTAGGTGAGAGAGTTAGAAAGTACCTTAAGCCTCTCTAGAACTTAGAGAACAAGTTTCGTTTCAATAGGATACGTTGGGAGTATTTTATTGATTGTACGCTGTTTAATTTTAGGAAGCGCGAATTGTAGAATTATGCGAGGAAAGTTAACGGAAGCTTGCTGAAGTAAGGGCATCACTTTATTTCTGTCTTTTCAACTGGTTATAACATGCTTGGATTTCTGTTGTAATGCTTTGCTGTGTGTTTGGCATGTCTAGTTGATGTATTCTCGTGATGAGAACGTGTTTAAAATACTTACGCTGTTTACATATGATTATGAGAATGTATGTATGAACAGGTTGTTGGAATACATATGGTTGGAAATATATGTATGTCGTTGTGTTTGATTTACATATATCTGTGTGATATGTAATTGTTGCATGAGCATGGATGGAACGTGTATGTCAGTTGGGACTACACGGGTGGATGTGTCTGTGTGACTCCGCCGGGGCTGTGTCTGTGTGACTGCCCTATGTATATGCGTTTCTTAGTTGGCGATAGCATCTGTGTGGCTATGTTTGCCTGGTGTTAGCATCTGTGTGGCTACACTTTTGAGGGGGCGACAGCATCTGTGTGGCTGGTAGCATCTGTGTGGCTATTTTCGCCTGGTGACAGCATCTGTGTGGCTATTTTCACCTGGTGATAGCGTCTGTGTGGCTTCACCTGCCCTTGTGGCTTTAGTGGGTTGGACCTACGATTCCGGAACTCATGCATTGTGGTAGCTAGGGTTAGTACCACGCATTGTAGAGGTTGCATTATAGGCTATGTGTGCATTGCTTATATGAACCCGTTGGTGGGAATTGTTTTGGTGTTTAAGAGCTTTCTCTTGTGTTTGTGGAATTATTGTTATGTGTACAATCTTTCGCACCGGTTATATATATATATACTTTTATTTTGTGGTGACCCTTTCTTTCATTTGCGGGCTCATCCCACCCAGATGATGGGTTAGGTCGTGGCGACGACGGTGGCTGTTCCAGGCCCCAGTGAGATGTTGGAGCCTTAGTATAGTTAGACTATGCGCCGGTGTGTTTTGTGCACCGTGCTTTTTGGTTAGCATAGGGTTTTCTAACTTGTTTTGTTGTAAGTATTTGAATACTTAGACTTGGACTGTAATTATTCAGAAATACACTTTGTTTGTTGAAGCACCTTATGGTAATGAGTTCTTTTGTATATTTGAATGCCGGCTCATTTAAAATATTCTATGCGCACTCTGAGTGTTAGTTGAAAAGAAAGAAAAAAAAAAAGTAATGTCTTTTCTGGCCTTTGAAAAACGGGTTGTTACATCTTACTTTTTCATATTTTCAATATTTTTGTTTTAATTTTGTGAAATAAAAAAAAAAAGAATAACTAAAACATCACATGCAAGGTTGTCAGAATCGAGAGTTTACGTTAACTCTTTTTGCCTAGGTAAAATCGAAACGTAAAATCGAAACGTAAAATCGTCGATTTTACCTCATATTAAAATAATATTAATTTTATATACATAACATGTATATATACTTATATAATACTATAATTCATTAATAATTTAAAATTTTAAAGCTAAAATATACTAAATCACCATAATAAAATGTAATATTCATAAAAATTGGGTTTTTTTAAAAAAATTATCAATTTTTTATTTTTTTTAAAAAAGGTAAAATCGTCTCAAAAAGAGTTAAAACCAAGGATTTTACACGATTTCGCTATGATTTTACACGATTTTAGAGATTTTACTACGAGTTAAATCGTGTAAAATCGTTCCAGATCACGATTTTACCAGAAAACGATTTTACCAACGATTTAACTCGTTTTTGCTACCTAGAAACGTAAAAACTATAGTTTTTACGTTTTAAATCGCGATTTTAACAACCTTGATCACATGTATTTGGTCCAATTTCTGATTAAATACGTTAGAAGTTTTGATTCATGGCTTAATTCAACAATCGATCCCTTATGTTTATTTTAGGTTTTAATTTGGTCCCTTATGTTTTAAAAGTTTCAATTTGATCGCTTATGTTTCCACCGTTAGCATAAGTTGATCTCTTCCGTCGGTTTTTTATTAACGCCATTTAAATTGGACACGTGTCCAAGTGTCCACGTGTCAGTCAACGTATGCAAACCGTCTGTCACATGTAAGACCATGTACAATGGCAAAAACATTCAACACCATATTTTTCCACTTTTTACACTCCACATCATCTTCTCTCTCTTCCACCTAATAATTCAACACCCCATTCAATTTTTACCCTCTCCAATAGTTTTTTCATTCAACACCCTACCCCACCACCTTCTTTACCCCACCACTTTTTATTTCATATTTTTATTTAAATTTTAATATTTGTTTTTTATGATTAAATAAAATTATAATAATTGAACCAAATCAATTGAAAAACTTGGTTTTTTTTTCTGTGTCCAAATCAATTGAACCAAGTCTCTATTTATAGAGAAAAAAAATTACGAATTTTGGTGAAAAAAAAAACAAATTTATTTGCATTGAAATAATTGAGTTAAAAGATAAGATGAGTTTAAAATCTCGTGAGTCAGTCGCGTGCTGCCATGTGGCGTGATATCTTTCTCTCTCCGCAGAATTCAACATGTTGAATTTATTCATCTTCTCTCTCCTCCAGCATATATTCAACAACCTCATTGCAAAAATTTTTGGGTGTTGAAACTAAATTCAACAACCTCATTACATATGGTCTAACAAAATTGACAAAAAAGACTAAATTGAAACCTAAAATAAACATAAGGGACCAAATTGAAACTTTTAAAACATAAGAGACCAAATGTTGAATTATGTCTTGATTCATATATCATATCAATTTGCAGTTTTATTTTTTAATTGGAGTCTCTAACTAAAACTTATTATTTGCAAACTACGATAGGTTGTGTTTCAACTCCTAACACATACTTTTCCTATCAGTTAGGGACCTAACTGCAAAGGATCCAACATGAAGAATGAAAAAAGCCGTGATGAAAATACGAAGAAAATACCACGGGGGGAATAGACAAAGTACACTCCCTTGAACACTTAAAGAGAAAAAAATCCTACATAAGTGCGCAAATAAGGAGTTCATAGAGGCTAGTGTGAGATTTCCCAGAGACATCAAAGAGTTTTTGAGGACGGTAAGGCCAAGTTTTACAGGTTTAATAGAAGTCATGGCCATGAAACTAAGGATTGCATCCAACTTAAGGATGCAATTGAAGAACTGATCAAAAGAAGCAAGCAGAACAGAATCACCAAGGATAAAGGTTGTCGTGGATCAGAAAAAAGAAACAAGTGAGACTTGCCTAGAAGGCAATCACATATGAGAGAATCACCTAGAAGTAAGAAGTTACCATGTCGGGAGTCGCCCCAAAGAATATGGTAGACTCCATTAAGAACAAAGAGAAGGATAATGAAAGAAACAAGGAATAGTTGGACAAAGGAAAGCGCCCATTTGTGGCATCCTTCTTCGGAGGATTTCTCAAACACAACCTTGATTCGTCCTCTAAAGAAGAGGATTACCCAGGGGATAACACTAGGCTGAATTGTGATAGATATGGCAAGGCACCACAAAGAGAAGAACTGTTTATATGCTCTTTTTTGAGGCAACTAATGGTTTGTCATCCACCAGAAAACCTAATAGGCTGATCATAGTTTTCGGCGACGACGAGTACGTAAAAGGGGAACCAAAAGTGATTTTTTTCATTAGTATTGTTTCTACCATGGCGAACCATGACGTGTCGAGAATAATGTGGACGAGGGAAGCTTATGTGACGTTATCTATGACGAGTTGTTCAAAAAAAATGGGATTGTAGGGGAAGGGTGGAAGAAGAACCCTCACCACCCTCCACATGATTATCAGAATTCCTCTGGCTTCTTTTCTCTCCCCTTCTTGGGAAGCAGACCCATCCTTCTCAGAAGTTTCCACCCACCTAGTATCTTCATCAGTAACGAGAGGAGGAGAAGGAGAAACAACAACTTCCAAAGAAATTGTAAAGCTTGAAACAACAACAACATTTGTCTTAGCTAGAAGAGCCTTCTTACGGGGCAATGTCTCCTTCAAATTCTTCAAAGGTTTAATTAAATATTTGGTCCCTTATGTTTATTTCAGATTTCAACTTGGTCCCTTATGTTTCCACTGTTTGCATAAGTTGGTCCTTTCCGTTAGTTTTGATGTTTCCACTGTTTCAATTGGAAACGTGCCCAAGTGTCCACGTGTCTGTCGACGTATGTAAACCGTCTGCCACATATGACAAAACTGATGGAAACGACCAAATTGAAACCTAAAATAAACATAAGGGACCAAATTGAAACTTTTAAAACATAAGGGACCAAGTTGAAACCTAAAATAAACATAAATGATCAAATGTTGAATTAAGCCTTCTTCATAATTGATGACAGGAATTTATAATGTATTTTTAGTATTAATTTAGAAGTTAGTCTAGGACTTTGAAGATCAGAAACAAGCAAAAATTCCAAGAGGTGAAGCTACTTGCAGAAGAAGACAGAATACAGAAAAATTCCAAAAAGAGAGCAAAAAGCAGATTTGCACCAGATATGCGCTCCATCGTGGCCACAATGACTCCCATCGTGCCACGATGGGAACAAACTTAGTGCCCAAGGAACCAGATCGTATCTGCCTAATTTTTGAAGCAAATCTTCTCCATCGTGGCACAATGAGATCCATCGTGGCCACGATGCGAGCGAAGCCCGTTATGAAAACTATAAATAGAGTTTCCCTCCTTCACAATTATTCATTCAGAAAATTGGAGATCTGGAGCAATTCAGAAATCCAGCAACCTAGAGTACTCTCTAAAACTCAATGAGGAGGAGCAAGGAGGGCAAGGGAGCTCTCTACGGGAAGAACTTTCCCCCTTCAACAGTAAAGGTATCTTCCTTAGCAAGGCATCTGCGCCATGGTTGTTAAAATCGCTTGTTAACACGTAAACTCGGACGAGTTTACGTTTTTAGGTGTGAAAAACTTGTTAACTCGTATGTAAACTCGATTTTTTGTAAAATCGCGAAAAAAATGAGATAATTCACATGTCAATAGTGATCTATAGCATTTAGGGTAGTTTAATACTATCAATAAAAATAATTAATCGCCGAACAATTGGAAGTTAATGAGATAATTCTAGATATGCACTAAATATCAAGCAGGATTAGGGGAGGGAATCGATCTAACTAACCTCCTTCATGCTTCGGAATCACTATCTTTATTTTTCTGTTAAAGCATATCGCTGCTTTTAAAATCAAAACCGTTTTCAAAAACCAAAGCGAATACAAACTATCGAGCTTAAATAAAACTAATCGTACTTGGCACGATCCATGTGGATACGAACTCATTATAAACACCTAGAGTGCGAATTATTACTCGACGACTGACTAGTTCACTTCTCAGACCGTAGTCAATAATGTCTGAAAAAAGGAAACAAAGAGTCAATTTTGTAACAAATGAGTTAATACAAATTTGTGAGAGATTTAAAAGTAAACATCTCTCTGTCCCCGCCTAAAAGAGCATTTCACCCTTTTACGGTCATCTTCCTCCGTGACAACACAAGTATCCATATTTCAGGATATCTCGTCACTTTCTTTGAATTCTTCTGGTCGACAACTTCTTCCAACTCAAAAGAAGAGACAAAGTCAAACAACCTTTTTTTTAGTTCCTTCTCTACGTCTCAAAATCGACTCTCCTTTTTTAAGCGATATCTACGAGAAGACTTTTAGAAATGGCATCTAGACCACCATTACTTGAAGTGTTGTTGGCAGAACTCCTCCTTAGCAACTGCTCCCATCTTTAGCACCATCTGCTCTTTCACCGTCACCGTCTTGGTTGCCTCCCTCATGACTACTATCCTCTACAAAAAATACATTATTGAATACATCCTCAACGTCATTATCGGAAGAAGAAACTATATCTTTGAGGTCCCTTTTACTAGCTTTGACTTCTTCATCCTTCTTATATGTAGAAGAAAAGTTATCAACCTCAACATAAGAATCTTCAGGTTCTGATATAACACAAATAATCTTGATAGTCCAGGTAACAACCAAGAAGTGTCGCTCGCGATCCCACTTTAAAGAATCTTAATATACATCAAATAAAATTTCACCGGTTATTTGAATGAAATGAACCCTTGAGGGTCCTTCTTGTTGGAAGATTTGCGATAGACAGGTTGTATTGAAGAATAGGGGGATAAAAGGGGCTCCCATAGCCCATGCACATGATCAGTACTATAACGTCTTTATTTGAGCCTAAGCTAGGGCGTGCAAGTGCAACTGAGAGGGCAAAATCCTCAAGTGATTCAAAAATTTATCATATTAGCTAGTATGATACTTACTTATGCTTCTGTCTCTACCTACTTGGTGAAATAATTGACACATCTAAAATATGCATGATCTTAGTAGTAGTTTTGCTTAATAAATCTTGCTTATTAGTCAAGTTATTGGAACAATATTACTACATTTCCCTTGTTTTGCATTTTGTAGGTCCAAACACATAAACAAGTGAAAATTAGCACTTTCTAAGCCAAATTTGGTGGATATTTGATCAATCTTCATAGATGCTTTAAAGGAACTTCCTTTATGAAAGAATAGTAGATAATTATGGCAATGAGGATAAATTTGTGCATTAAGGCCCCATTGACTATTTTCATATCTATTAAGGAATGGAAAATCAAATATCAAGGGTCAGGAAGGCTGTCACGGCCGTGCCAACAATCCACATGCCATGCCAGATGCAATAATGGAGATATACCATTTGGAAATGCTCCCACGTTCGTAGAAAGCTGTGTAGATAGCAGAAACCAGTATTAGCCTTTAACTAAAAAACATACACATTAGTGCCATAAAACTTAGAATACAAAGAACAAAAACTGCAAAAATGCATCAGCTAAGGCTGTCAGGACCATGTGAGTCGGTGTCACGGTTGTGACAGTAGTTCCAGATATCATCTTCTCAAATTTTTGGTCTGTCACGGCCGTCACAAGTCTTCAGACTTTTGATCTTTGATTTTTTCGTCCTTTTGGCTATCCCTTCATAAATGTAGTGTTCATTTAAAGCTCATGTGATGTCATGCTTGGATAATCATCAAATTGGACCTAGAAAATGTTCATGTGTTTGGACCTACAAAATGCAAAACAAGAGAAATGTAGTAAGATTGTTCAAGTAACTTGCATATGTTAGAGGTATCAAATACCCCAATGCTTGAACTATTGATTGTCATTAAGCAATTAAGCTAATATTAATTAGGACAAGTTTTAAGTTTAGAAAACTAAGACCAATGAGCAACTCAAAGCACGCACAAGAGTGGAGTTTAGGTCATAGTAAAAATTGATGAAAGTCTTACTTAGGCTCCAAGTTGGGGGCTTAGGATTTCTTTCACATTCTACCCCTTACAATCTTTTTAAAAAGTTTCAACTCATTTTTCCCCCTTTTATGTTTAAATCCTCCATGAACTCTCTCTTTTTAAGCCTAGTTATCTTACCCCTCTTCTTATGACACCATATATAAATTATTTTAAGGGCACACTTTATATGGATTTTGTCCTCTTTCTTAGCCTATAGGTTAGATTACATGAGCAAATTACACATATTACATTCATAAGATTCAACCATCTTGAGATTTTTCTCTTTTGATGAATTTGATTGCCTTTTGTTCATTCATTTTTCTTTTTCACACGCATTTTTTCCTAGTCATTTGGGGGTGAACCATCTTTTCGGATGAATAACCTACAAGCCGGGTTACCCTTCCTAGTTCTAGTAGTTGCATTTTGCCGACTTTTCGTTCACATGCATGAACATTACATTTTTTCGTTCACATGCATTAACATTACATTTTGCCGACTTTTCGTTCACATGCATTAACATTAATTCATGTCTAAGGGTGCTTTGATATGCTAAAAAAAGGATTGAATTGAAATCTTGAGTTGTACTGTATTTAATTTTAAAACTGTTTTTGAGATTAAACGAATTATGGTTATAAATAACTCGACCAAAACTAAATTTTGGTCCCTCATTATACCATGGGACAGTTTTTTTGTCTTCCATATAAGTTGTCTAAAATATCATTTTTGTCCACTAAACATCAAAGAAGACAATTTATTTAATGTCTTAAATTTTATCATGTTTTGCACTGTCCAATATTTATATTTCGAAGATCAAGCAGACCTTAAGATTAACAGTGATTGTAGTTCATAAAGAAGACTACAGTTATTGGCTGCCCAGATATTGTAAGCCCAATTGATCAATTTCATTAATTAGCTAGCACTCATATAGTAATACAATACCACTCATTAGCATTTATTTAAGGGCTCCTTCTAGCATGGGAGAGGGCCATAGGTCTCCCATGGTGGGAGAGTGAAAAATGACCTTCTATTATAGGTTGAACAAGTAATAATAATATAATAATAATTTAAGCTATTTACACATCTATCACAAATGCCATATTTATGAAAACTGCCCAAATAATTTTTAAATGTTATTTTAAACACAAACTGAAAATATAAATGTAAAAAGAATATAAAAATTTATTGTCATATTGTTTTGGTTTTCATACTTTTAATAGTAACCGTCTAAACACTTTTTTTTTAGAATTAAATTTTTTTATTTTAGTGTTAAAATGGGTAATTTTGGGACTGTTATAATATTAAACTTGTCAAAACTATAGTTAATTTTGGGATTTAATACATATTTAATTCTCATATATAATTATATATTTATGCTTATAGACATCCAAAAAAAAAAAAATTATACTTATAAGTGCTAGCTCAACTGAAAAAATTGTCAAAATAGTTAGGTTAGACGTCTTGATCGTTGTTCGAATTCCGGCTCTCTCATTCATGTGTGTGAGTTTATTATTGATTTGTCATTTCGTCTATATATGTACAAAAAAATAGTTTTGCGTTTATAGGAAAATGCTAGCATATGTCAATTATTTTGATAAATGCTAAATTGTGTCTTTTGATAATGGTTAAAGAAACAAAAATAAAAATATAATTGGCTTATTTTTAAGTCTCGTTAACTCTGTCCATATTACTTTGACCACAAACTCCTTAAAAATTGTGTCTTTAATGCACCAATTAATGAGAAAATAATACAAATATATAGTAGATGAATTTTTTTTTTGGCAAGATAATAGAGGAACTTCAATTTATAATATGAATTACAAAATATCTAATTTTATATAATTTTTTGTGAAAAAAATAATAGAGGAAATATGTTTTATTCAATAAATGTTTCTAATCGAGTTCATGTGAATTATTTAGATATGAAATATAAGTGATCAATATTCTAATTTATTTTTTAAATATAAATAATATTTCTGATTTAGAACATTCAATTTCATCTTATCGGACTAATAATTAATTAGAAATTTGAATTTTGACAATCTAACGGTCAAATAAAAGATGATTTGACTAAGAAATTATGAAGGGTTATTGACATAAAATAAAGCTTAATCGGTCTAATAATTTACCTAAAAAGTCTTAATGATCTTCAATATAATTGACCTAAAAAATCATAACTAGGTTCAATGTAGTATAAAAAGTCAAAATTAGTATACAAATTGACCTAACAATTTTTAACGAGGTAAAATTTGGTATGATAATTCTTTAATCGTCTAAAAATTAACCTAAATTTTCTTAACTAGGTTCAGCGTGGTATAAAAAACCTAAATTAGTATACAAATTGACCAAAACATTCTTAACAAGGTTAATTTTTTTTTATTTTAGGCA
Source organism: Trifolium repens (assembly GCA_030408175.1). NCBI lineage: Eukaryota > Viridiplantae > Streptophyta > Magnoliopsida > Fabales > Fabaceae > Trifolium > Trifolium repens. The sequence continues at coordinate 16,990,953 of CP125847.1, forward strand.
AAAGGAACAAATATATTAAATAAAAGTAAAACAATATAGAGATTGGGGGACATTAATTAAAACATGACCCGACTAAAATCCAAAAGGGAAATATATCGTGATCAAGCAAACCAGGTACAATAGCTCTAATTAAACTAACAGTATAAACACTTATCACGAGCGCAACCCACGAACCCGAATATGGGCGCGAAACCAAGTTACAAAAAAATGTAAAGAGCGAGAGCAACGGCAAGATCAACAAGAGTTCAAATCTTGGCGAATGGATCAACTACCAACACAGAACCAGTGACATGAAATTTACCCGCAGGCTAAAGTCTTATTTAATTAGATTCATATAACCTAAAGATAAAACTATCAAATTATTTTCCTTTTCCTAATCCTTGACGGTAAATTAGAAAATATTATTTAATATTTCATCCTAATTAATCATACATAAACATAATAAAAATTCTTGTAGGATAAAATTTACCATGTTCAATATAATTAATTACCATTCACGTTGCAAACATGATTTTAAACTCTTAATATATAATTTTGTATAATAAAAGATGACGTGGCTACTTCATAATTTGTTAAAATTATATAAATTATTTAAAAATTTAATTCAGAATAATTTAATTGCACAAATAGTACACATATGATTAGGACTTAGGAGCACATATCATGCTTGAACCGAACATAAACAACTAATAATTATTGGGAAATGCTAGTTTGCAAAAAACTAACAAGCAAGAAAGAGAATAATAAATCATGACCTTACAATTCCATAACCAGCCTCCCCATGATTTCCTCTAACTTCCTATTTTATAGCAATTTTAATTTTTTTTAAACGATATAGTACATTTCTTGCCTTTCTTGTAATTTTTTTTCCGTAACATATAACATTGCTGTTAATTATTAATTCAATGAAACATTTTAACAAAAGTTGCATGTAGCCAAATGGTTGTCTGTCATTCATGTTGTACAATGGTCACCGGTTCGACACCTTCCCCCTCCAGTTTAGCGTTTTTCCTTTTTTTTTTTTTTAATAACTTTGTTTCTTCAACCTCCAGACGGGTCAGAATGACCCGGTTAAAAAACCCACGGACCCGAAACTGGAAAACGTGATTTCAGACAACTTCAACACCAAAAACGCAATTTTTAAGCACAGAATCATGAATCTAACAATATTTTCATCCGATTCAACATTTTTCTTCATCTAAAACATTCATAATCTGATATCGAAATTTTTAAAAAAACAAGCAAAACCCAAATTTTAAAACATCCGATTTCATACCCATTTTAACATTAAAATTGAATTTAAACACAGAATCATGAACCGAAACTTATTTCCTTATGGTTCAACAATTTTTTTGTGTATCAATTTATCAAAGAATCAAAACATATGAAAACTAAATTTTTTCATATTCAACAAAACCCAAACAACAAAACATGAAAATTGCTTTGTTTTCTCCCTGAGAGGTGATGAAAAAGTAACATTTTATTAGACAGAATGAGATACGTCGTGGAAAGTATACAACTACCAAATTATTGGGATGAAACTTGAATAATAGAAAAAATAAGGGTTATAATGATTATGAACAAATTTTAATTACTCAAAAACAAGTGGGCATTACTATAAATTAAATTTAACCCGAAGAACAATGCACCTTCAGATTCCCTGTAATTCATCATGTCCATTAATTATTTTATTAATAAATCTGATGGTTAAAAAGCCTTTTCCCATGATGGGAGACCTATATTACTTACTCATGCTAGACTTGGCCTTATTTAAGTATTTATTAAGTATAATAGTAAAGTTGTAAAGCCAGTTAAATACAGTAGATATATATTAGTCGTAATTAATTTTTTAATGAACTAAAGAGACTAAGCCCCATCAATCAATACGATATTAATGATTGTCATCTTCAACATGATATCATCTGCAACTTAAGTTCTCTACCCTCCTTATTGATTGATTGCTGAAGCATTTAATTTGCTTTCTGCACTTCGCATTTTTGCATTTAGGTGAGGTGGGCTATTGGGAAGAGTTTGTGCTCGTGAAAAGATATATAACTTCACCAGTTACATTTTCCTACCTCTATCTCTAAGCATAACACTCTTTGAGTATATTCAAATTACTAGAATAATTAAAAAGGTTGATTGAACTATTAAATTTGTTGTCAATTATTATTATCTCCATCCCTAATTATAAGATTATTTTTAGATTTATCTTTATCTTTTTTTATAAAATCCGTTTTAAATTTTTAAGGGCATTAAATATTTTTTTACAGTAAAATACCCCTAATTAAAATGCATATTTTTCTGCAATCTTTAATAAATATACTAAAAACCATTAACTAATCTTTAAAAGAATAAATATATAAATATATATAGGAAAATGCTAACTAGTGCCCCGAGGCACTAGTTAAGAATACCTATTATAGTAAAGTTATCTTAAAAATTGTGTAGTCAACATTTATAAAATATAAAAATTGTTATTTTCAATGCAGAATTTATTATTTTTGTATCCTTAACTAGTGCCCCCGGGGCACTAGTTAGCATGACCCATTTATATATAATAACTACATGAAAATTTACTAAAAAATAGAAAGGTATACTTTTGTACACGTTCATAATAGATTGTGGTAAAACTATACATGTTCACAATATTATTTATTTTTACTTTGAATTAATGCACACATTTTAAAATAAATTTTTCTTATTAACATGTTTAACTAGTGTTTAGAATCTCGTTTAACATTTTTCTATGTAAAATTTGAAACGTTTTAAAATGCATGTCTTTGCCTCTTCAATTACAACCAAATATCCAATTATATCATCAATCGATTTGTTTTTTTTAATCAAACAAGTTTAATGCATTTCATTAACTAGTTAATGTTCAATACATAAGAGAACTATTTCAATTCTATGGAAACTAGCCCAAGAATTGGCCGCTCGAGCAACAATATGATCAGCAATTATATTCGCTTGTCTCCAACAAATTTCACTTCAAAGTTTACACATAATAACATATAAACTAATATTTGAGATACGATTATGCCTGATTCAAATAGCTTCAGTCAACACATGTAAGTCGCTTCCAAACTGAACCCTATTCAGACCAAGCTTCCTTCATGGCAGGCATGCAGGAGAGCTCATACTTCGCCTTCCACCATTGACATGGTGGCTTGTTGTCTCTGTGTGACATCAACCACAAAATTTCCACCATGATCTCAAAAACTGGCTCCCATCATTGTTACCCCAACTTCACCAAAAGATACAGCATCAACATTAGATTTTACCTAATCAATATAGAATTTTTCCTATCTACTTGCTTTAAAAGCGATATTAATAGTCTATAACCTATAAGTCCATTTCAATAGTGCACAATAAATAGTAAGCAACCCATAATAAAAAACCCATTAAAAAAAAATTAGCTTATTTACTCATCATCGGAATATAGGGACGACAATGGAATTGGTTCTGGACTGGACCTGTAACCCAATTGGCGAGGAATACCCCAGGGTGGCAACTTCAATCTTACTCTTTTTTTAAGAAAATAGGAATAATTAGTAATACCTTTTGATAATAAAAGGGGGACTAATTAGTAATACTAGTTACTCACATTTTAACTAAAATAATAAATCGATAAAAAATTTATTAGAAAATTAAATTAAAATTAATTGAAAGGTGTTTAAAAAATTATATCAAAATTTCATGTGAGAATTGTTTAATTAGTAGAGACATGAGATTGAGATTCCAATGGTATTACTCCCACTCATTCACTTAAAAAAGTGAATTTCTAGTCACTAGACTACTTACCTAAAATAATAATAATAATAATAGCAAAAAAATTATGCAAAACTAGTTAATATTTGAGTGTAGATTTTACCACCGAACATAAATTTTGTTGATTAAATCTAACACACTGAAATAATGTGTAATACTTCTTCCGATTATATTTATAAGCAAAAACACTTCAAATTTTGGTCACTAAAATAAGCAAAATTTAACTACTTTTAAACTAATTAATAATGTTATTCCTAATATACCCTTACTTTTCAAAAGGTACATGTGATTTTCAAGGAAAATAAGACTTATTTCTAGTAAATTTATTCATGTTTTATAGTAAATCAAGAAAATTAATTACACTTAACTAAATTTCTTAAACACCACGTAAGTAGTTTTTTTTGCCTATAAATGTGACCGGAGGGAGTATAATCTATGATAAACTTTTAATTTGGTCTTTAAACTTTCATCATATCTCTTGTTTAATCTCTAAATTATAGAAATAGAAATATAATAGACCACAATTTTATATTTTTTGGTACATAAATGAAATAACATAATCACCATAAACTCACATACAAATGAAAGAATTGTGGTTTGAACCCCATCATAGCATCCGCTACTAAAGTAATTTTTACTCATCCGCTACTTAAGTAACGAGTTAAATCCATTACCTAAGTAGTAGACAGAGATATTTTAATAAATTTTGTAAGGCGCGAAAAATCGATATGGTGGCAAAAAAAAATCAATCATTGCAACCCGTTCAATTAGTTTTGGGCCCTACACTACTATCGAAAACAATGTTTTGAAAACTAGTTGAAAAAGATTTAAAAAACAATGTTTTAAAATGTTGTGTCAAAATGGATATACATCTAAGTTATTCCATATGGAATAGTTGGAAGAAAAAAGAGGTATATGGTTATTATAAATATTAGGCTTAATTACAGTTTTGATTCTCCTATTTTCACATTTTCATGAAATTAGTCCCCCTAATTTAAAATCACTCAGTTTTGGTCCCTTCACCGAATTTTTATTCTTAAAAATTGTAATTTAATATATTTTAAATGATATGACATACAATTTGATGATGTAGATTCATCCAGATGTATTAATTATTTAAATTTCATTACAACAACTCTAGGGTCTATTTAAGTTTGGGTAGTTGCGAGTCTTGAGAGGAGGATTTGAAAATTTTCTATGCAAAAATTGCAGTTGAGAGAGATTTGCAATTTTCATCCTTGTAAAAAATTGCAATTGTATGAGAGTTTGAGAGGTCGCAATTTTTCCGTGGCAAAAAAAAATCAATCATTGCAACCCGTTCAATTAGTTTTGGGCCCTACACTACTATCGAAAACAATGTTTTGAAAACTAGTTGAAAAAGATTTAAAAAACAATGTTTTAAAATGTTGTGTCAAAATGGATATACATCTAAGTTATTCCATATGGAATAGTTGGAAGAAAAAAGAGGTATATGGTTATTATAAATATTAGGCTTAATTACAGTTTTGATTCTCCTATTTTCACATTTTCATGAAATTAGTCCCCCTAATTTAAAATCACTCAGTTTTGGTCCCTTCACCGAATTTTTATTCTTAAAAATTGTAATTTAATATATTTTAAATGATATGACATACAATTTGATGATGTAGATTCATCCAGATGTATTAATTATTTAAATTTCATTACAACAACTCTAGGGTCTATTTAAGTTTGGGTAGTTGCGAGTCTTGAGAGGAGGATTTGAAAATTTTCTATGCAAAAATTGCAGTTGAGAGAGATTTGCAATTTTCATCCTTGTAAAAAATTGCAATTGTATGAGAGTTTGAGAGGTCGCAATTTTTCCGTGGCAAAAAAAAATCAATCATTGCAACCCGTTCAATTAGTTTTGGGCCCTACACTACTATCGAAAACAATGTTTTGAAAACTAGTTGAAAAAGATTTAAAAAACAATGTTTTAAAATGTTGTGTCAAAATGGATATACATCTAAGTTATTCCATATGGAATAGTTGGAAGAAAAAAGAGGTATATGGTTATTATAAATATTAGGCTTAATTACAGTTTTGATTCTCCTATTTTCACATTTTCATGAAATTAGTCCCCCTAATTTAAAATCACTCAGTTTTGGTCCCTTCACCGAATTTTTATTCTTAAAAATTGTAATTTAATATATTTTAAATGATATGACATACAATTTGATGATGTAGATTCATCCAGATGTATTAATTATTTAAATTTCATTACAACAACTCTAGGGTCTATTTAAGTTTGGGTAGTTGCGAGTCTTGAGAGGAGGATTTGAAAATTTTCTATGCAAAAATTGCAGTTGAGAGAGATTTGCAATTTTCATCCTTGTAAAAAATTGCAATTGTATGAGAGTTTGAGAGGTCGCAATTTTTCCGTGTAAAAATTGTCGATTTAGTAATGAATTATTATTGTCAATTGATTTTGGTTTATTTATTGTTTGAAGATTTTGTGTAATTAATTTGTAAAAAATTTAAAAAATGAATTAGGATTTCCTTTTGACTTTTGAGATCTATCATTACCTTTGTAAATATTGGAATACAATTCAACTAAATTTTATATTATAGAAAAACAATGTTAGGATTCAAAATATTTTTCACAAATCTGCAGCTATATCTGGTTTCATATATAAGCAAAAATTACTTTTTTAGTTTCATTAAAAAACTGATGTATCTTGTCTATGATTTGGACTAAATACATTAGTTTTTCAATGAATCTAAAAATGTAAATTTTGCTTATATATGAGACCGGGGGAAGTATATTAAAAAAGACTTCTAAACTGGTTGTTTAGAAATGATTGTTTTAACTGATGTTGATTCAATTGTTTGTCATGGATGATTTTGGTGATGAGATCATGAACTCTTGAAGTTTATGGGGGAAAATGTATCTGCAAGATTGTTAACACAACGGTCAAGGCAACATTTGAAAGAGATATTAAAGAGTGTGAAATTGGAGGCGCAGATATCTCATACCTAGGGATTGATGTATGAATGCTTATATAGGAGAGTATTAGGGTTTACAACATAGTGTGGTCCCCCATGTGTAGATGATCAGCCACAGATGTCAGATGATACTTGAATTGTCTTTTGCTTTGAGACACATTTTGGTATTGGAGACGGTTAGCCTCTACCCGTGCTCATGGTTCACTCCATGGTCATTGTGCCATGTGATTATTCTTATTCTATTCTAATGGGTCTTGATATGTGTTGGACTTTTAGCCGGTCCAGAACAACTTCAATCCCCACAAAGGGTCATTTTCTTCTTTAAAGAGAGAAAGAAGATTGGAGGGCAAACTCTGACTAGGAAGGTGAGAAGGCAGGTCGTGATCACCGTGTGCTTTAAACCACACTTCTTTAATTTCTGACCAAGTTAGATGGTCCTGCCAAAGCCACTGCCTTTCATTTTTTCAAGTATTTGGTTTGAGATGATGCATGAATTTTAGTACCGTAGGTGAAAAGAAAATAAAAGGGCAAAAGCTAAAATGAATAATATTGTACTTATGAGTTGACTTTTTTTTTTTATATCAAGATTGCTTGAAATACTTTTTTTTTTTGACAATAAATTGTTTGAAATATTAGAAACTTATTTCAGGGTTAATTAACTTTGTGACTGTAATTCTAGACAGCAAAAAAGATATAATATTAAGCGATTTAAAATATAAGTAAAGTTAACTAGTTTTAGATTTTTTTTTAATGATATTGTTTTCAAAAATATTATTAAACATGGACAATCTTATAAAAATGACATTAGAGTTTTTTCCAATACATACTTACGGAATTATCAAGTATAAGATGTTGGAGACTCATATTTGAGATTAAGATTGTTGAACTTATATATGTTAAAAGTTTTACGTTCATGATCGTTTTTGTTTTTCTAAAGTATTTATTAAAAATTGTAGAAAAATATACACTTTAATTAGATATATATTGGTAAAGAAATATTTAATGCCCTTAAAAATTTAAAAAGGATCTTATAAAAAAAGGACAAAAAAAAATCTAAATATAGTCTTATATTTATGGACAGAGATAGTATACACTATTTGTCTTTATACTACAATAACTGTTGAATTTAATTTGACCATTTTATATATAGAATAAGAAAATATAATAAGTTGCAGTAAAAAATAATGATAAATGAAAAAAATGGAATGATAATTTTTTTAACAGTACTGCTATATGGTACGAAGCATTTTGTCCAAGATACACAAGAATTACACTTGTCAATGTGTTAAATAATGATGAAACAGTTATCTTCCTATTTTTGAGGAAAACATGGTGTGGTTGTTGTAATGAATGATGGAGATTTATTTCTTGTCTTTCTTATTTCAATGTTTCGTACCATTCAACATTTTCCTTTTTTTAAATTATCATTAACAATGATTGGTGTTTTTCTTTTTCTTTTCATTATCATTATTAAACTCTCCTCACATCTCCTCTAAAAATCAACTGCCAAAACAAAACCCGAAGAATTAGGTATATAGATTATCTTTCTTATGTGATAAATTATCATCTTGCAAATGTGATCATTATTATGTACAGGGACTTACTTTTCCCCATTTTAAGTTAATGTTTAAATTTTTTGCACTCAGATTTAAAAAATACAATTATGTTGCCAAAAAACATAACACTTTTACTAAAGTAACCCTCTAATTATTGATGTGTTTTCTACAATCATAAGTAAAAGTGAGATATGATATAATAAATTTTAGAAAGTATATGTTAGCAAAAGATAATTAAAAATTTATTAAATACACTCTAATTAAAGTGAATGTTACTAATGCACATCTTCGATTAAAAAGAATGTGTGCATTACATTCTCATATATATATATAACATTGTGTCTAACATGAAAGAGTGGTTTAAGTGCTGCATGTTGCACAGTCATTAATAATATTATAACGAATACGAGTTTTATAAAATTTAATGTTGTGAATTTGACAATAAACTCATATACCAATACAAAACTTGATGTGTGGAGCAAATTAATCAACCAACCAAAATAAGGTTGATAGAGATGATAAAAGTAAATAATCCAAAAGCAAAAGAGAAGAGCACAATAGTTTGTTTACCCAGTTCGGTCAAAACAACCTACACTGGAGGAGAGAGCAGCTCTCCGTTCCACTATGATTATAAGAATTAATCATAATTCTACCCAAGTCCCGAATCTCTTCCCGTGGCCAAGAGACTCAATTTGATCTAGCTACCCAAGGTGAACCAAGGATGATTCGCCCAAACCCCTGGAATTAATTATACCAAGAGCAATTCTCTCTAAACTCTAACCTTTTGGTGTGGTAAACCCTAATCCTAATTGCTTTCAACCTTATTTTTCTACAAATAAAACACTCTCTATTTATAGAAAAATATATGCCTATTATTTTAAAACAAATCTATTATAAAATAAAACCAAATCCAAGTCAGGATATCATTTAGAAAACATATTTTTCCACAAAATCAGCATGTTGTTGCATGCCTTCCACGCTTGGGCGTAAACAGGCAGAACTGAGGCTAGATCTGCACGCCTGAGCGCATACTGGCAAAAACTCCCATAAATATGATTTTCTGATTTCTGAGATTTTAAGGCATACTCAACAATTCTCCACCTTGCCTTCAAATATGATTTTCTTATATTTTAAGGCTCTCTCCATCTTGAACTACTATTCAAGATCACCGGCCAAGTCCAAGTCCCACTTGAACCTTAACCTCTTCCACTTGCTTCCAACAACCATTGCTAAAATCACAAGTTGTACCTTCACCTCTTCATCTCTCGGAATGCCTTCCGCCCTCAAGAAGATCTTGCCTAGCACTACCTTAGGATTTTTAGGTAGCCCAACAAGATTCACGGCAACCTCTTCAGCCCTCGGAGTGATCAAACCTGTCCTCCGGAAGAAACGCTTACATCCAACTATCATCGACCTTTTAGATAGTCCTACAAGCTTTACCACCCCCTTTTTGACCCCATAATTCTTTCCGTACTCTCGAAGACTTGTTTATCCCCAACTAACCTTGGAATTTTAGGTAGTTGTTCAAGCTCCTACATCGGACTCTCCTTCTGCCCCATTACCTGCAGCAGCCCTACAAGTTCCCAATTCATACTGTCGGTGTTCCCAATTGCTTCTCTGAAGTTGTTCAATAGGTTTTGCACTTCTTCAGCTTCAATTGGAATATACCCCACAAGGTCTTCATAGCCATACCTCTTTGGTGCAACACTACCACTCTCTTCCCTATCTCCTACTAGATAACCAAGAGCTAATGTTGATTCTCTTCCTCTAGTCCCACTATGGAAGCATCCATCTCATAGTGAAATTCCTCCACCAAAGTCTCAAACTCGGTTCTTCCACTATGATCTCCACCTTGCAATTTGCAAAACCATTCAACCTGATTTGAAACAACCCCGAAATCCCATAACTCAATAACGTCATGAGAACCACCAAAGTCTAGAGCCCCACTTTCCTCCGATTTTCAACTTGACACAACCAGTGCCTCCAATGTCTCATAACTCTCCTCCTCCGATGAGCCTTCCCCAATATGCACGTAACCATTCTTATCCTCCAACTCCGGACAATCCCTCTTGAAGTAACATTTCTTTCTACAATAAAAACAACTCCACTAGTCACCCTTTGACCTAGCCCGCTTACTCCTACCTCCGCCTTTTCCACTTGAAACATTTAATACTGTTGTCCACCTTCAAGTCTTTAAACATAGTTAGTTCTTTGGTCCTTGAGGCCGCTTGAACTTCCTCCAAGGTAACAGTGCCTTCGTTGCCATAAAGCATGGTATCCTTGAAACTTTCATAGGACTTAGGTAATGTACACAATAGGTGTAAGGCTTTGTCTTCATCTTCTAGGTTCCCATCAATATTTGCAAAATCATCAATGATTTTGTTGAATTCCTCTGGTTGCTCCGTTATGGATTTCGACTCCACTATTCGATAAAAGTAGAGTTTTTGTTTTAGAAACTGCTTATGTGCCACCGACTTGGTCATGTACAATGATTCAAGCTTGGCCCACATAGCCGCAGCGTTGGTCTCCTTTGCTACTTCTGTCAACACCTTGTCTCCGAGGCACAAGTTAATAGCACTAACCGCTTTATCATTCAACTCAGTTTTCTCTTCGGCGGAGAGATTCGCCAGCATCCATGCTTCTCCCGTCAATGCTTTTACACACTTGTTTTGGACTAAAACCGTCATCATCTTTACCTTTCACAACCCATAGTCGCTACTCCTAGTGAACTTCTCAATATCCCACTACGAACCCATGGTACTTGATATCGATCTAATCCTCTTGTCCACGGTGGGCACCAATTATTGCGAATTCGACAATAAACTCACACCAATATGAAACTTAATGTGTGGAGCAAATTAATCAAGCAACCAAAATAAAGTTGATAGAGATGATGAAAGTAAAAAATCCAAATGCAAAAGAGAAGAACACAATAGTTTGTTTATCCAATTCGGTCAAAACAACCTACTTTGGGTGAGAGAGTAGCTTTCCGTTCTACTATGATCAAATAAATCACTTTACAAGAAATTCCCAATTGGGTTACAAGAATTAATCCTAATTCTACCCAAGTCCCGAATATCTTTCTATGGTCAAGAGACTCAATTTGAACTAGCTACCCAAGGTGAACCAAGGATGATTCGCCCAAACCCCTAGAATTATACCAAGAGCAATTCTCTCTAAACTCTAGCCTTTTAGTGTGGCAAACCCTAATCCTAATTGCTTTCAACCTTATTTTTCTACAAATAAAACACTCTCAATTTATAGAAAAATATATGCCTATTATTTTAAAACAAATCTGTTATAAAATAAAAACCAAATCCAAGTCAGATATCATTCAGAAAACATATTTGTTCAAAAAATCAGCATGTTTTTGCACGCTCTGCGCCTGGGCGCCAGCCTCCCATGCCTGGGCATAAACAGGCAGAACTGAGCCTAGATCTGCACACATGGGCGCCAGTATCCCACGCCTGGACGTAAACTGGCAAAAGCTTCCAAAAACATGATTTTTTGATTTATGAGATTTTAAGGCATACTCAACAATCAATGTTAGATTGAAATTGAAAAAAATAATATATATATATATATATATATATATATATAATAGATAAACCATAAATTTTTTAAAAAAATTGAAAATAATTGATATGTTATTGAGACTCGTCAAAATTAACGGTATTTAATAAAGATTCTTAAATCATTAATCTTGATAAGTCTCAATAAATCAAATGACTTTCAATTTCTTCAAAAGACTTTATAGATGATTTATATATGATATAAATTTTGAATTTAACGGTGAATTTTATAAAATTTGTATTCGTTATAATATTATTCATGACTTTTTTCCTAAGCACCTCTGCTTGATCCGTAATTTATTGTTAGACAAAGCATATATATATATATATATATATATATATACTCTTTGGTTCTCAAGTGGAGGAGCCCTGGTATAATTTTTTTTACAGGAAAATAAATAAAGTATGATCAATAATTGTTCTTATCAGAATCATATTCTCCTAAGCGATTGGATGCAAGAATAAATTATATTAATCACTTGAGTCGAATGTTTTTTTATTTATTTTTAATTCCTAGCTACTAGAGTAACACTAACTTGAAAAGGAAAATGGAAGGAATAGTATATTGTCGGTTGATCTACCAGCATAGATTCAATTGTCCTATTATTAGCGTCCTCCTCTAATTGTTCCCATGCATCATGATGAATTATAATGATGACGATAATGGGCACCCACAAACACAAGTGATTGGACTTTAGAAAGTTCATACTTAAAGATATACTAGCACTTGCTTTGGCACAAGCATTTAACACAATTTAAATACACACACAAATTTAAAGAATAAAAATTAAATAAAATTATTACATCAATTTATATATATCAATTTAACATTTTTTTTTTATTTCTTGTAAGTGTGATTAACAAATATTATTTGGGCTTGTATCCATATAAGTATTTCTCTCATACTTAAGGGATTGGATATTACATAGTTACTACATTGTCACAGTAACTGTTGTAGACAGTTCAATCAAAGCTGAATGGATAAGATTAAATATCATATTAAAATATTAAATGAACAGTAAATAAATTTGATCCGTCCGATCATAAATTAACGCCACAAGTTGAGATTATTTACTGCGTGTAACTGAATGATGTAGCTACGCTCTACAATAGCCAATCCAGGTCTCATTCTAAATTATGATAACTTGCATTCACACAAAATGTGCAGTAAAGAAAAGAGACAAATAGGCATGCTCGTGTACCATATGTTTTTTTGTATTTTTTTTTATACGTCGTTAGTGGCTATAAATTCATTGTTAGTGTTCCTGTTAATTGAGTTATGTTCAAGGAAGATGTTTATTATTTTATTTTAGTAGAAGTATATATGCTTAACTCATATATACGATCTTTTTTTTTTTTAATGATAAAATTGTAAAAACAATACTAATTATTAACAAATTTAATATCAAAATTAAATTCATTTTTTTAATCTCCGCAATTTTTTTAAAGAAGTTTTATAATTAGGGATGGAGGTAGTATTAAATAGCTATGGTCTTGTATTTCCCAACTGCATGCATGTTTCTTGTTATATATACTTGTAATATAAATGCATGATAATTGTGTTGTAATGTCCAAACGTACAGAAGCCCAGATTTCTTTTGTCAAAAGCTATTGTCAGCTACTCCACAACTACATTTTTATGTTACATATTACATTGCAAGACATATGTAACAAGAGAAATATTTCTTTAAATTGAACTTTAATTAAAAGAGTTTTGGAAAATACCAATTAAAAAATTCTAAAAGAAAATAATTAAATGATGTGATTAATTTATTTAGTTTTAAATTGATTTTTTATTTGTGGGTATGTATCACACATTTTTTATTTAAGAATATGTCCATGTAAGACTTGTTCCTTAAAAATAAGAATGACCTCAATCAATTAATTGGTTAAATTTTTTCTCATAGAACTCAACCAATTAAAACCCGGGCATTAGTGGACTTCGGTCAATGAGTGTCTAAATTTTTTAGGCGCGACAATGTGGAGATCGACAAGGTTAAAGTGAATCAGAATTGAAGAAAGAAGTTCAAAAGTTATACCAATAACATTGAATTTACGTTAATTGGCGGTTGCTCGGAGGTGACAAGTTTGGACAAGGTGAGCATCCAACTAATAGAGAATTTCAAGTGAAATATTGTTAGGGAGATCTTTTCAAAAAGCAACTGAATATTTTGTTCCGATGAGTCCTAGGGAGAGACCGGAGGGAGTTGATAATTGTTTAGAAAAGTGGAGATTGAATACTTTATAAGTAAGATGACTCATAAATCTAATGCCTTAAGGTTTTCGGTTAAAGTGTGGTATCAAACTCACTTGTGAAATTGTTCTTAAACTCAATATGAAAAATCCCTCGGTGGCCCCCTCATGGCGACCCAATAGAAGATCCATAGTAGCAATGATTGTCTTACAATATCAGAGGAGGAGAGTTTGTGTACTTAGTGCGGTGATATTGTCTATGTAAAATTTATTGATAATTTGTTTTTTATGTTTGGATAATTTATTGGTTTTGTAATTTGTATGGATAATTTTGTTTCACTTATAATTTGGACAAACAATTATTTTTGAATTTGTTGCAATTATTTTTTATGTGTTGTATTATAGAAACAGGTTCAATACTAGGAATGAAATCCGGTGAATTATGAAAAAAACATTTTTCATTTCTAGAGTGCATATCATGTAACACTCATGTTAAAATTCTAGAATGCGAACCAAGGCATTACATGTATTTTTATGTGTGGTCTAAGGTCCCGTTTGCCCCGGCTTATTTTCCTCTTTTTTTCTTCTCCTTAAAAATAGTAAAGAAGGAAAAAATTGTGTTTGACTTAATTTTTTTTATTTGTTTACTTCTTTACTTTATTTCTCTAATACTTTTAAGGAGAAATAGTGTCAAATATAATTTTATACTTCTTTATTTCGTTTAAGCTAAAATAAAAAGTAAAAAATAAGCCGGGCCAAACGGGGTATAAAACTTATATAAATAAAGGTGTTTGGTTGTTTTTCATTGAGACATAAAAATGGACATTTGCGCAGTCGAAAGTGAACTCATATGTAGCTACGGTGTAATACCAAGGGAAAACCCATTTTGTTTAAGATCAATCTCGATGTTGTTATAAAATTGGACCTAAAATCACATCGGAAATAATAACCAACATATAAATATAAATATCAAATAAAGAATAAATAACAAATAAAAACAGTTGGAGTAAAGAAAAAATGAAAATAGTTATCCCGTGAACTTAGCTCAATTGGTAGGGATATTACATTATATATACAGAGAGCCGGTGTTCGAACTCCGATCATCCCACTTATCCACTTTATGAGTGGAATCTTATTTTTATTGAAGCTGACAATCGCGAAGTAAACAATCATGGAATGACAAATAGGAATACCTGTAAAATAATAAACCATGAAATAATACATGAGGCGTATTGATGCACTAGTCTTAAGACTTGGTTATCATTAAGTTTGTGGAAGAAAGTTGGATAGATGAAACTCTTTATGATGTAGACAATGAACGAACTGATAAAGAAATTACTAATGAGATGGATTGAATTGTGCACACTAGTAGTAATTTATTTGACTGTTGGAATAATGAAACATATTTGAATCTTCTTAGAAAAAAACTCAACTGAGTGGAATGTATTTGGTACTAGTAATAAGCAATAATAGATACTTCATTTTTTTTCTTTTGTTTGGAGAAAAAACAAAAGATACTTCACAAAATGTCATAAAATGAACAATATATGTACCATATAAATTATTTTAATTATCAAAGGTAGCAGTACAGAATTTTTAGGTGCAAGTAACAGATGCAGTAGAATACAAAAATACAATACAAATTTATACAATGTTTAGCCACAAAATTAAGCTAATGGTTCACTAAAACTTTCACTGCCTAATTGTGACTGTTTCCTAAACTCTATAATATCAAACAATTTTTAGTGCATCATTGCAACAGCCTCTTGCACAAGGGGTTGTGTAACATGCACAAAATGCTCAGCTTCTCTCTCCACTTGCTCCCAACATTTATCAGTACTTTTTCCTTCTTTCATCTTCTTCACAAATGCCACAAATTTTCTCCAATTATCAGGTTGAAACAAATGCTGGTTCATCCTCAGGTATGTGAAGGCACACATCTCTGTTTCGTCCGACAACTGCGAGGCCTTTAATATTTGGTCGTGTGCATGTTCGTCATACCGCGGCAATGCATTTTCCCCGGCAAGATGAACCTGTGCCTTTTGGGTAGCTAAAGCGACTTGATGCACAAGCTTCTCAGGTGCACATTGAGCATCCTGTGGCTGCTCGTGATCGCGCATCTCAATACACGTGAAATTGAAAACAGCCCCATGACGCGCCAACATCTGAGCAATCGGGAGATAACCATCGTGGTTACGGGTGTTGTAGTATCCTGCTGTGAGCTCTGGAGCATGAGACCTTGTACCATAGTGCCAATGAATACCAGCAACTTTAACTGATATCTTAACTCCAGTATTGTCATAGATTGATTTTGCTGATGTGAGAATCCTCTCACCATGGTTCAACAGCATCTGAGAGTACCATGTCAGGAAAAATTCTCCGTACTCACTGTCCCAGCCTCCGCCTTCTTTGCGGAAGAAATTGGTGTCTTCTGGCCAGTTGTTGTACCCACCTGCATCAGTAGGACCTGTGCTTCCCCACTCCGACTTATTTGCAGCATCAGCAGCAGCTTGTAAGCTACTCAACATATACTGCAATGAAGTGAAACTGAGTGTGAGAAACGCAAAACAAAGTGACACTTAAAAACAAGTAAAAAAGAGTGAGGGGAAAAACTTATAAATACCTTGTCATAGCATTGGAAAGCGCCAATTCCAGGGAATTTCCATGTCCCATTTTGTTCTGGGTATGATGGGTAACGTAGCTCACCAGCTGGTCCCATACCAACTTGGATTTCCTGAATTGTGAAAGTGACAGAAATTCAGGTAAGAAACTATACATAGTATATTCAAACAACAACCTTATATCAGCACACTGGGTTTAGAATAAAACATTGAATTTCATAAAACCACAGTGGCAAAGTACAGTAATCTCGTCAAATTCATAGTCACCAAACAAGCACCAATTCACACAATGACCAGATTGATTTCAAAGATTTCATTTTCTATGCAATTATAAATATTCCATTTTTGTATTACATTGTTTTGTATTTCTAAATTTGCATGTAATAGATAGTGAAAACATCTTTTAATGTCAATATTTGATGAAGATACATCACAAGAAGCTAAACATACAAGATATAAAGAACAGTGTGTATAGAATTACATTAAATTTGTCAAAATTACAGTGGCAGAGTACAATTGTTATTCAAAGTATAATTTTTGTCAAAACTGTGATGCTAAACATGCATCATATAAAGAACACTGTGTATAGAATTACATTGAATTTATCAAAAGTATAGAGGCAGAGTACAATAAATTTCAAAGAATAGTTTTTGTCAAAACTGTGATTATTTCAAATCTCATCCTCAATCCAACCAAACACCCAAGTCACAATGAGCTAAATTGAAAAGTAAAGGAGTTTAATGGAGGTGCATTGTCATATTTGATGACAAAATTGACACAGTTTCTCATTTAATACCAGTTTTTTAAAATAATGGCCAATACTTGATCTTCATTTATTGTCTGTGTACAACTAGTCAACAAATAAAGTGGCATTTTCATAATTTAAACTAACATTTGTAAAGGGAAGGAAAAATAAGGTACACAGCACCATAAAAAGTATGTAGAATGTAAACAATGGGGGAAGATATTTACCACAATGGTATCACCAAGAAGGTGTTTGAAATTGTCTCTGAAAGCACGCATGAAATCAGCATAACATTGAATTGGAGTTCTGCCCTTGAGCACTGGCAAAGTGTCACATCCAAGTGATATATATTCATAGTTTCTTCTTCCCCATTGATCAGTATATGCAAGATCAGGATCTTTATCAATCTCTTCTACAGCCCATTTAGGCAAGGGAATACTGGTACACAAAAAATTTATAATCCCATCAACAAGTGTACAAATATAAGATCAATTTGTAATACATTCGTGGAAATAATAAAATCAAATTAAGCAAATAATGTAATTGAAAATTTAGACAGAAAATAAATTACCAACTGGTACCAGTTTAGTTTTTCTTCCCTTTCATGTCTTTGTAACACTTCACATCATATCATAGAGGACATGGATAAATCCTCATGAGATAATGGCATTGTAATAATTATTTTAACCTTTGAATCTACAACATTTCATTTTTGAAGTACTCTCCACTTAAATTTTTGAAATGTCAAATTGATCAAATAATGAAGCCCAAATATAACTTTACACATTGCCCTATATGTGCTCTTAAGATATTTAAAGATAGAAATTTTGGATCAATTAATTTTGACTCAATTTCCATGACCCATGAATTTAACTTAGTTGATAAAAACAACATAGTAGGATCGAAGTTCGAATCAAGAACACTTCACTTATAAAAGTAGACTTCTAGTTCACTAAACTACTTGAAAAAAAATTCAAACTTAAAATCATAATATATAGGCAAAATGCATCTATTGGTCTCTTAAGTTTTATGTTTCTAACAGATTGGTCCTTTAAGTTTTTTAAGTAACAAATAAGTCCTTTAAGTTTTTTAAGTAACAAATAGGTCCTTTAAGTTTGTAATTTGTAACATTTAAGTCCCCCAATTACTTAAAAAATAGGACCTAGATGTTACAAATTACAAACTTAAAGGACCTATTTGTTATTTAAAAAACTTAAAGGACTTATTTGTTAAGTAAAAAAAATAAAGGACCAATATGTTACAAATGTAAAATTTAAAGGACTTATGAATGCATTTTGCCTAATACTCCCTCTAATCCTAATTATAAGAGAACTTTTACTTTTTAGGTTCATTGGAATGCTAATGTATCTAAACTACAATATAGTCCAAATACATTAGTTTTCCAATGAATCTAAAAAGTAAAAGTTCTCTTATAATTAGGACCGGAG
Organism: Trifolium repens; assembly: GCA_030408175.1. Lineage (NCBI taxonomy): Eukaryota > Viridiplantae > Streptophyta > Magnoliopsida > Fabales > Fabaceae > Trifolium > Trifolium repens. Next base: position 17,009,823 of record CP125847.1, read on the forward strand.
GGAGTATATAATAAAACTGCACAAATCACAAAACAAATTGACATATTGGGTCCACAAATCACAACTAGCTAGTCCAATTTTTGTGGCGACGATGATGTGATTCATGTGAATTGGCTTTGGTCCACCCACGTAAAGGGCCTACTTTTCCATCACGAAACCAAACTCTTAATGGATACCACAAATATAAGTAAGACTCGTTGCATGCTTAACACGCCTCTTTTCGTCTTTTCTTTTGTTTCTTTTGATATATGAATTACAGTAATTTCTATTTATTGACAGACTAAATTATAAATAAAATAATAACAACTTTCATCAAATAAAACAATATTATGGTGCTATTATACCCAAAAAAAACTTGTGATGCTATAAAAAAATACTCTCTCCGTCCCAAAATAATTGTTTCTCATGAACGACTACAAAAATTTTATACTCAGTATTTATAAAGTATTCATCAAGATGATGAAAGTAAATTTTATAAATAGTAAAAACAGTCAAGCAATAATTTAAGCAATCATTCTGGGACGGAGGGAGTAATAATATAAGGAAAATGCTAACTAGTGCCCCGAGGCACTAGTTAAGGATACTTCAAATAGTAAAATTACATTGGAAAGTGTGTAGTCAATATATGAAAGGTAAAAAAAGTGTTGTTTTAAATGCAAAAATTGTTTTTTTTTATCCACATTAATTATTACTCACTATTTATAAAATCTAGTGGATCCTATTTTATTACTTAAATCTAAGGATAAATATTAGAAATATCAACTTTTTTTTTTGTTAAATCAAAGGTATCCTACGCTCGCAACTGCAGAGAGACTAATCCCCTCGAGGTAACTGAGATCTATTTAAGGGGTTGATATTTCCCAACAAATGTTTCTCCATAGGCACTGGCCGGGGATCGAACCTAGAACCAAAGGGTTAAGTGGTTACAAATATCAAATTTTGATTAATATATTTGTAAACATCAAATTGATTTCCATTTATTCCTACTAGCAAACTAACGTTTATTTCCATTTATTAAGTACGGAGTACATCTGTAAACATGACGCTCCTTCTTAATGTATCTCAGCTATCATCATTCAATTAAAATAATATAATTATGGGAACCCTATTATTATTATCTACCGGCAATAAAAAATACGGAGTAGTACAGCAAGCAAATACGAATTAAAAATTAGTAGCAATAATAACGCAAAAAGAGTAAATAATTTTAAAAATAGAGATGAAAAAAGAGACTCACGTGACAGAATCACCCACGTTACCACCACATTGATGAAACGACATAACCGCCTGAACTTTAAGCCCATGCTTCTTCGCGATTTCCATAAGCTCATTATAACCGCCCCAATTATATTCACCCGGTCGTTCTCTCTCCACCAATCCCCACCACACATCCATCATCACTCCTTCCACACCAGCACTCTTCAACGCCGCCATCGCTGCATTCACAGCCTTCTTTCTATTCACACCGTTCCCCATCGTCACACTATCCAACGGCATCATCACATAAACCGGTACACCGTTATTCCCTTTCGCTTTCTTCGATCTCGATCCTGCTACATGCTCGACCTCCACTTCATCCATAGTAAAAGCTTGACACGCCGCATTCAGATCTGGTCTGATTCCGCCTAGTACCGGCGATCTACAGGGACTCATCGGCGGTGATAAACCGTCAGTTACAGCTTCCGACCTACTCGCCTTAACTCGTAGATTCGTCGATGGTGTTTTCCACACCGCTGCCGCACTCAAAGACGCCGTTGGCTCTCCGGTGGTTGATTCCGGTACTGGAGTTCCGACGAGGCTTCCGATCTGAGGAGTAATACTCAACGCCATTAAATATCAACAAAAACGGAATTAACAATTAATAATATAATCAATCTGTTGATTAGAACAAAACTTGAAGAATAAGAAGAAAATTTGAGTTTAAATTTGACTCGCTCTGCAGATAGTGAGAAAATTGAATGAGGGGAGAATGAGGTTTTATAAGGAAAGCGAAGAGAGAGAGAGAGAGAGAGGGATTGAGGATAAGATAAAAAAAAATTAATATTTATGATTTGACCGTTTGTTATGCGACACGTGTCCAAGTGTTGCGTGGCGGAATTGTGGACGGTTGAGTGAGAGAACGGTGGAGATGGTGTGATTGGTTGAGGGAATGAACGATGAGATTTGGGTTACGCGTGACAGAAAATGCGATGCTGAAAGATGAGTTGTTAATGGGTGAATGGGAGACACGTGTTGGATAGCGATGGCTCACGTGTCGTGATTGTGGTTTTGGTTTTGTACGAGATAAGTTAAGAGTGGGAAGATTCATGTGAGATTGAAGATTTGGCACGTGTATGGCGATATATCAGCTAATCACGCGAAAGAATCTTTTTCAAGTTTTTCAATAACTTTGGTATGATTAGACCTCTGTTTACTGATATGTAGACACAACATTTTGATACAGTATCGGATTGGGGTATACGGTTGAGCAAATCCAATTGATCCGATTAAATCTGTCTAATCCAAAAAAGTGAGTTAGGACACATTATCGGATGGTTATAGATTTTAAAATGAAAAATTCATAAAAAAAAATTGGGATTTGGACAAAACCGAACCCAGACTCAAAACCCAATGACCTACTGAATCAGTGTTGTTATGATTTTTAAAATAATTTTCATATTAATATTAAAGATTTTACATCATTAAAAGAGAAAAGCCACAAATTCAATACTCAAATTTTTAAAATAAGTTGTACGCATGTTTATTTCAAACTGCAAATGATTACTCCTCTGTATATCATAGTTTTAACGCATTCTCTGATTATCTTCTTCGAGTCTCCACTCTTCGACTACTTTTTATCATTTAAAAGTAGTGGTTCTAAAAAATATCATTATTTGAAGATAGTAAAAATATATTATTTTTATGAAAAAATATGGTGATGACATTATCATTTTATGATGCTAAAAAAATAGTGAAAATCTTTTCAAAAAAAAAATAGTGAAAATATGTTTCACTATTTTTTAAGAAAATAAAAAGTTGTGTCATTTCTATAAAAAGAATAATGTTGATTCATCATTTAATATTAAATAAAATTAAAAATTAAAATTTGGATAAAATTCACACAACCCACCCAACCCAATCCAACCCAAAAATGAATTTGTTTATCCAACCTGACCCAATACTAAAGTGGGAAATTTTTTTTTCTACCCCAACAATTATCACCTTACCCCAACATATTTTTAAATATTCCCATTTTACCCTTATTTAACTTTATTATATTTTATTATTTTTTATTTTTTCTTATTATAACTTTTCCGGTACACTGTTCACCCACCTGAAAAACAGTTCCAGTAAGTATATTTCTAGACCAGTATGTTAATTGTTTCGATACACTTTTTTAAAAAGTGTACCGGTCTAATGATCTGGAAAGTCAAAATTTTTACGTCACCGGTACACATTTCACAAGTGTACCGGTTTGTCTATCTGGGAAACAAAATTTGCTACAATACCGGTACAATTTTCACAAGTGTGCCGGTATAGAAAACAAATTTCAGACATACCGGTACACTTTTTAAATGTGTATCGGTTTGATAAAAAACAAAAAGTGAACCGGTATGAGTAAAAAGTGTACCAGTTTGTGATGATAGTTTTGATAACTTCATTTTCTTCTTTTATTTTAAAACAGATATGGCTCGAACCGGCAATGCATGTCAAATATTGGTAGATACTACAAATATTTTTACAACAGATGAAAAATTTGATACACGAGAAGCTGTTGTCACATGGGCTCGAGATGTTGGAGATGCCAACAAAGTCAGTATTATTATTACAAGGTCAGATAAAAAGAATAGAGTAAGAGGAAGAAATGACAAGTTGATTTTGGGTTGTGATAGGGGTGGATAATATGACTCTTCAGGGAGTTCGACGACAAGTGCATCAAAAAAGTGTGATTGTCCATTCAAAATTAGAGCCACACCTTCAACAGATGGTTCGGGATGGAAAGTTCAGGTTCAATGTGGAGTTCACAACCACGGATTACCTGACCAATATGCAGGTCATCCTCGTAAGGCGCGTTTAACCGCAGATGAAAACAAACGTGTTGAAGATCTGACAAAGTGTAATGTAGCACCAAGGCACATTGTTTTAGATTTGAAAAGACAAAATCCAGAGTCTGTTGTTGATGCCAAACAAATATATAGAAAAAGAAGCATGCTACAAAAAGAGGAAAGAGGTCCTAGAACAGAGATGCAACACTTGCTGCAGTGGTTAGATGATGCAAAATATGTCACCTGGAATAGAAGAAGAGATGATGGGTCCGATGTTTTGAGTGATATTTTTTGGGCACATCCAGAATCAATCAAATTGCTGAACTTGTTTCCTATTGTTTTGGTTATGGACTGTACATACAAAACTAATAAATACAGACAACCATTACTTCAAATTATTGGTATAACGTCAACTGATTTGACATTTGATGTTGGATTTTCTTATATGGAATCTGAGAAGACGGACAATTATCGTTGGGCATTAGAGAAGCTGAAGGGATTGTTTATCAAGCAAGATATATTTCCACAAGTAATTTTGACCGATAGGGAGCTTCCTTGTATGAATGCAATTGAAATTGTATTTCCACATACTGTTAACATGTTTTGTACGTGGCACATAAACAAAAATGTTTTTGCGAGAATGTCTGTGCATGTACGTAAGGATATGCAAGATATGCGAGAGTTGGTGCAAAACTTGTGGACAAATGTTGTATATAGTCAAAATGAGGTGGAGTATCAGCAGCAGTTGAATGCGCTTGACCAAGTTTGTTGACTATCAATAAAATCTGGTTGACCCCTCACAAAGAAAGACTTGTGCATGCATGGACCAATAAAGTGATGCATTTCGGAAACACAACGACTAATAGGTATGATTATTTTATTTATTTTTAAATTGTAATTATTATTTTTTTTTTTGCGTTTAATTGACTTTTTTGTGCAATGTAATATTTAGAGTTGAGTCTGCACATTGGAAACTGAAGCAGATGTTGGAAAACAGCAAAGGTGACTTATGCAAGTGTTTGAAAGCTATGAATGACAATATAATTCTACAACTTGGCTCCATTAAGGCGTCATTTAAAAAAAGTTTTTACTACACAGAGCACCTACACAGCGGTCAATTTTTTTAGCAATTTAAGAAGTTTTGTCTCCAGGGCCGCTATGACACTAATTTCTGATGAGTTTGCGAGAGTTTGCTTTTTTGGAACCGACAAGAACATTTGTGACTGTACACTTAGGTCAACATGTGAGTTGCCTTGTGCATGTGAATTGGGTAGGTATACATTGAGTAGTGTACCGATACCATTAGATTCAGTGCATGGTCACTGGAAGATATTAACTATGGAAGGAGCACTAGAGGATGACATAGAAGATGGATATTAGTTGGACATGAGTCATGCAATGGATGCATTATGGATTCGATTTCGGTCGCTAGATATTGTTGGTAAAAGAGCGTTGAAAAGTAAAGTGTTTGAACTTGCTTATCCAACTACAAGTTCGTTGTGTCCACCACCTGAACAAATAAAAACTAGAGGAGGAGTGAAGAACAACGATAGAGGCAAAGCACCAAAGGGTTATGATGTGTATCGTGATCCGTCGTACTTTGAGCATGTAGAAAGAGAAAATAATGATTCACAAGGTTCATCGAAGAGGGTGTGTACACAACCATCTCAGTCATCTCAGAAGCAACAAATCTCAATCATCTCAGAAGCAACAATCTCCGTCATCTCAGAAGCAACTATCTCAACCATCTATGAAGCAACTATCTCAGCCATCTAAAAAGCAACAAACTCAGACATCTAAAAAGTTAATATCTCAGAAGTATTTGGTACAATTTCCAAAGCATATAGTTTCACATATTGTTGATGTTATTGAAATTGTTGGAGATGGAAATTGTGGTTTCAGAGCTATTGTATCTTTACTTGGTTACACAGAGGATGGTTGGCCCATGGTCCGCCGAGAGTTAGATAATGAGCTACGAAGTAATATCAGTTTGTATGAGAAGATATTCGGTCAAAATATACAAGGCGTGAGAGATTCGTTGCAGATATATGGATTAGGCGATCAGTTAAAAGATAAATGGTTCACCATACCTGCCATGGGTTACCTGGTAGCAAATAGGTATAATGTCATTTTGGTCACGTTGGGTAAACCTAGCAAGACTTTCTTTCCTATGATGACTTCATATTCCTCTTCAGCAAGGTTTTTTTGCATCAGTTATGTCGGTGGAAATCATTGGGTTCAGGTAAATATGAATTGAAACTTAAAATATTTTGTTTTCAGAGTCTGTTGTTATTTTACTTCTATACAAACTTGAACCTATTATTTTGTGATATCCAGGTAAACATGAAACAAGGGTTTCCGTTGCCCGAGGTGACGCGCGAATGGAAGAAATTTTGTTAATCTGAAGCATAATCTTGGATTTCAAACTTAAATGGGCGCCTACAATATTGGCAACTTTTAAATCCTCCAGTGATATCTCTTGTTGGTGTTGGTGTTGTTGATGTTGATGATGATTAATTTTTAATGTCAAACATCTAAATTAATTACTTTTAATTGTTTATTTTATGGCAAATATCTAAACATCTAATTTTATGTCAAATTGCTTATTTTATGTCTAAGCAACAAAGTGCATCAAAATACATTCGTAAGTGCATCAAAATACATAAACCACCAGTGTTCAAAAGTAACAGTACATATGCCAAAATCATATGCCAAAAACAGATCATAACATATGCCTAAGTGTGGTAGTCTATATCTGCACCACGGGCCACATCATATGCCAGAAAAAGATCATTAAACGCTTCATCATCTCTATCAGCGTCTATCTGAGTGATAAATCTCTGTAGCGCGGAACAAATCACATCTATTCGTCCCTGATCGCCTTGTTGTGCATCTGCTGCTACCGGATCATCTTGTCGTGGATCTGGTAGTGGTGCATACTGTGGAGTTGGCGGTGCTCCATGTGGTCCATCAACAGGGTGACAGACTCTAGGATGTGATACGGTATAGAACCACTGTAGGTAATCATTTGTAGCCTCAACAACATATCTTGCTGGAGGTGTCAACTGAAGTATCCGATCAACAGAAATCTCATAACCGATCCAGTCACTATCAATAACAGAAATGGCAGGAGGTGGAGGTGGTGGTGGTATACACTGTAAGTATCCAAACTGCCTAAAACACCTCTCAGGCAAGTAAGGAACTACCGGGCACCCACGCAGATAGCCACTATACATAGTAACCGGATCAAACGCGATGCTACCTCTATGACTTTCAAACGGACGCCAAATCACACCAGAAGGGGTGAGTGCATCCATGATAGGTCGATAATCCGGAAGCTTAATCCTCCCCTACTTATATGTACACCGCATAGCACGAGGATCATCACAATTAAGTCCGGACTCCGCATCCGCCCGCCTACCAAGGCCAGGAAAATACTCGTGAATCCAATACTGTTACAACAAAAAAAAAGTCGTTAAAAATATGTCAACACATCGAAAAAAAAAAAAATTTAAAACTTTAATATTATAAAAGAAAAACATAATAATTACATACTAAACATGTACCTTCCCTGCTAAAAATATCCATATTTAAATAACATATACAGTAGAAGTGTTAACTGTATGCAAGACATTCCCAATTTTTTCACTTACTAAAGCTTAAATACGTAACAAGACATTCCCAATTTTTTGGAAAAGTAGAAAAAATGTTGTTTTCAATGTAAAAGTTGCTTCTTTTATATTCTTAACTAGTGCCCCGAAGGCACTAGTTAGTATGACCCTAAAATAAAATAAAAAATTTCTAGACACTGTTTTGCACGCCTAGCGGCCTAAAATGCATTCAAGTCCCCAAGGCAACCAAAGAGCTGGCACCTAGTGCCAAGGTGCTCGCCCAGGTAGTACCGGGCAGCACCTGGTTTTTCGACTCTTTTTATGTTTTTGCATCCTATAATCGATCTCGTGTCATCTGCTATATCTAATATAATTTCATTATTTTAGAAGTCCCTCACATTTTATGTGTTCACAAGCAAAATGAATCTAGGAGTTCTAGCTACAACTTCAATGTTTGATCTGATAACTTTTGACGTTTCTTCCAATATCTCCATGCAACCTGAATTCTGGTTGCTGCAAGAGATCTCCAATAAGGTGATTCATACCTAACATGATATAATGATCAAATCATTATGTTAGTGTCATGGTTTTCACAACATTAATTAGACTTTTCACAAGTAATATCACAAACATGTGAGATATATAATACTTAATTATGGACAAATCTTAATAAAAATGGACTATTATAATCTAAGCTATTTAGCACTCTTCATGAAAGATAGTTATTAAAATGATTAAGAAAGATTGCGTCTAAACAATGAGCTCGAGTGGTTCATGAGCTTCCCCTATAGGACAGACTTTCCTAACCTTGCGGTCGAACTCTGGATTACCGGGACCTTCTTCCCCTGGAACTAGAGGGCTATAATGCCAAAAAAAAATATAAATGAGCAAGGATACAACAAAAACATGGAAATGAATTACCTTAAAGGTCCTTGAACAAGAAAATTCCTAAAGGATCTCATGAAAATGGTTGTAACTTCTTCAAGATCTGCAGCTCTTAGTGAAAAAGCTTCCACATTTGTTAAGCACTTTACTGTCTTGTTGCTAATTAACCTTTGTCCTGGAAGCCTTACTTTTTTACCATTTTCAATAGAGAAAAAATGTCAATGAACCGCCATTATGTTTCTCAAATGGTACTTAAGAGATTCTGGTTAAAAGTGATATATGTTTAGATACATTCATATAATAGTGGATTGAAAAATAAATTCAAGGTTAAAAATCAATGGTAGAGACATTAGATCCAAATTTTACATTCAAGATGGAATCAATATCAAAGACAAAATCAATTCTACTCGAAAACATCTGATACATGGCATAACCAATTTTGTACATTTGGAATTAATTTCGCCTCCGCAAAAAATTGAACCAAACTTTCACTAAAAAGCTATTTTAAACCATAAGCTTATCTCTGGACATGTTATGGGATCAATATCAAATATTGACTATACCTTTGCCCACAGAAGAATGTTCAAGATACCATGTAAGAAGTTCTTCACCACAGGCATCTCCTTCGGATAAAGAAACTCCAATTCCATTTTCGCCATTAATACTATCCAATTTTCCACGAACGATAAACACCATCTTCTCAACTACACCACCTTGACTCATAATTCTACTTCCATTTATGTATGTCTTCTGTCTTAGTCTCTCACAAATTGCATCTAAAATAGGCTCATCCATCAGAGAGAAAATCCGAATCTGCACAACTGATTAGGTTCTTAACATTATATAAAATAGAGAAGTCAAAATCAAATTATAGTTTCCTTATGCGGCAATTGAATAAGGGAAGCAAGACGAGGTTTAATATGGAAACGTAACCCTTAAGTTACCGACATTTTTCTATCCAAAAACTTGAACAAAAATTGATATTCAGTAATCATAAGAGTAATAAAAATATATTTTATTGCATACTTTCTTAATAAAATTGAAAAGATGACGCCTAATGTCAATCTGAAGATCTTCCGGCAAATTTACAATAAGTGTTTCTCTTGTTGCAGCCCAATTGTATCTTTCATCCTGTCGTACTCTCCTGCACAAAATCATATCTATGACTTTATTAAGCGTGTAAACGTTATTAACATGCATTGGCTTGCATAATTTTACAGATATTCTTTATTGACATTGTAAATGTCATTCATTAATCAACTATAGTATTTTATTCCGTACCTTTTTAGATTTTCAGGTAAGCGACGATGCCTCATCCATTAATTGCTCAACATCGCGACTTCTAAGTAGCATTTCTAGCCTTCTTCAAACAACATGGAAGAAAATATATCATTTGCATTGTTACACTAAGGACCAAATACATCAGAACTTCACTAATAAGTTAAAACTTGCAGCATCATAAATGTTATAGAGAATAGAGAAGCTAACTAGCGAGAATCATTTTCAAAATACCGAAAACATCATTTCGTAATGTCTTCTCAAACATTAGAAGTAATCGACCCTAAGCATATTATTGTCATCAAGTTAATATTTTAAGGGAAACAACATTTGAGAGTAGTAAGATTTACCTTCTTCCAAGACCTTGAAGAAAGTTTTGTATGTTTCCAATGAGAAGTGCAAAAAGCAAAAGTCCCAATCCTATGATGGAAATTGCGAAAACGACTTCCCATACGAAATAGCTTGGTGTTAAACCACCAGCCAGAGTACTTATTTGCTGAAATAAAGATCACAGAAAGATGAATTGATAAAAGATATAAATAACTTAAGTTAGTGTTGGTCCAAGATAGGCCTTGATAATATTAGAGCATCAACGATCGATCAAAGTCGTAAAAATTAAAGAATTAAAATTGGCAAAAATGTGAATTGCTAACCTGTAATCCCCAAAAATGAGAACACACATATTTCTTGACCATGTTAGTTTCAAAAGTAAGTGGTACAGCAGTGACATAAATTCCATAACGAAAACCATTGAGAGAAGGATCCAAACAAGCAATTGCATCTGAATTGTTGCTACACATAGCAGACGTTCGGTCTGCTAACTGGTAAGTTTGATTACGACCATGTCCGCAGTCAATGACCTCAATGCATCCTTTGATATTTGACTTACTACACGCATCTCTCAAACATTGATTGACCCTCTAGAAAATTACAGAAAAGGAGAAAAAGTTAATAATGAAATATAGTTTTTTGTAACTATGTTATAGAAGTATACTAGTTAGTTATATTATCTCATTATCGATATAATTTCCATTTTTTTGTGCACCTGAAGACCGAAGAGGTACCAGCAAGATCCAACAACATGGCTAGCAAGCATAAACATGAGAAGATTTATAATGAAATTTGCTCTTGCTGACTCAAATATGAATCCTGTTGGAGATCTTCCATTTAGCAGATTCAAAATCCTAAATAATCTTGGAATGTACTGCACAAGGATCACTGCACGTAGAAGATTCTTAGCATAATTTGCTCCTGATAAACCCAAGTGCCTTGGTAATACAGATAGTATATCATTATCTGCAAGCACATATTTTACTATATGTTATATGGCATGTAATTTGATGAGGTATACACAATAACACAATAGTCCCGTGTATATAGTTGCTTAAGGGAATAAGCTGAAAACAACTTATGAATATGTCATAAGTTGTTTCAATAAAATCTCTCAAACAGGCTCACAAGTGTTTATGTCAATATATAAGTTCAGATTAATTCAAATAGGCTTTTAACTGATATAGAGTTAACAACTTTCTATAAAGGATGAAGTAAATATTTTTTATGATTGATAAATAAATAAATGGTTGCTTTTGCAGCTCTATGACACCAACACTTATGAAGGAAGGCGCAAGGTTTTAAATTGCGGTTGCGGTCACCGATGCGGTTGCGGTTGCGGGTGTTGCGATTGCGGCCACTGCGGTCGCTACAATGCAGATTGCGGCCGTTGCGGCGTGAAATAATTTTCTATTCGCACAAACACACAAAATACCTTATAATTATTGGAATTCCTTATATATCTTTTATTTATATAATTATAAATAAATGTCAATAAAAAATATAAACTAACTAATAATTTTCTATAAATTAAAATATAAACTAACACTAACACATAAATGTTTTTAAACTAACATTGTATCAAAATTTATCTTCATTTTGTAAACAAAAAAAAAAATATCATTTTTCTAAATAGTAAATACAAAAATTAGCAAATGTTAATATCTATATAAAAAAGTAAATTATAAATTTATTAATAAATTAAAAAATAAATAAAAAATATCCCCACTAGCAATTTTTCTCCATTGACATTTCCCCCATTAAATTCCAATCCCCCCCCCCCCCCCCCACCCCCCACCCACTACTCAATCCCTAAATTTTGGTTCCCCCCACCCACAATTTCGGTTCCCCCACCCACTTAAACAAATAAAATAAATTTATTTATATTATAATTAACATTAATAAGAAATAACAACCAAACCATCGTCACTCATCTTCTCTCTGCTTCTTCACGTTCTCATCTTCTCTCTGCTTCTTCTCTGTTTCTTTTTTTTTTTTGTTACAACAACTTCTTCTCTATTTCTTCTCTTGCTTTAGCTTACCCATAAATTATCTCTATTTCTTCTTTACTCTATGATTCCTCTCTCAACAAAGAAACACCAAACTGAAATCCATAGATCCAAAAACAACACAAATTCATAGATCTATGATTTATTTTCAAATTCACAAACCAAACAACAAGATGAGTGAAGGGAAGAGTAGCAAAGTTAACATACCTTTAGATTGTGGTTTTTGAATTAACAATTTGTTTGTTCTCTAGTTGGATTGTTTGTTGCTGCTCTGCTCCCATCTTCAGTTTGCATTTTTATTGCTGTTCTTCATAGAGGAATGCTTTGGCATTATTTTTATTGCTGTTCTTCAGTTTGTGGTCATTATTTTGCTTTGACATGAAAAGACACAAAGGTAAAATTCGATTCCCTCTTTTTTGTTTTTCCTTTACAGTAAGATTCCTTTTTCTATATTTTTTTTTAATTTTTTTTTAATACTTTTTCCTTGATTTGTGACAGAATTTACTATTGCGGACTGTTGCGGTGTTGCGTTGCGGAAAAACGGTGTTGCGTTGCGGATTCGTTGTGGCGTTGCGTGTGATTTACGATCACACCGCAATTGCGGTCCGATGCGGTTGCGCTGCAGTCCGCATCCGCAATATTGCGGCCGCATCACGTGATGCGGTCCGCAATGTAAAACATTGGGAAGGCGTGTGTGGTGTCCAACACTGGCGTGTGTTCGTGTTAGTGTCATGTCTGTGTCAATATGTTTCATGGTTTTCTAGCATATTCATAACTTATTGTGCATGTGCACTTAACATCAATAGTTGATTTATTAAAAACAATTGAAAATATTGACCAAACTTTGTGCATGTTTGTTGACAAAGAGTTTAACAAAAAATTACGGTGGCACGGTGACTTTTTTGAAACATCAAAGTGTAGATTTTCTCAAAATCATAGCAATATTTCGTGATTCATCCAAATTCAACTTCAATTCAAACATGCACTTGGCCTAGAAAAGAAAAAAAAATCCATAAAGAATAGAGAAAGAGGAGAAGAACTTAACTTGAGGAAGAGGGAATACAACAAACAAATCAATAAGAAAATAACTCTTCAGGTAATGGACAGCAATTTTCTTGGGTACATCAACTAAATCTCCAGCACCAACCACCCTTGACTCTGGAGAAACATAGGCTAACCAAAACTGCAAAAGGACAATTAAATAAAGTTGTTAAAAACTCAACAATCTTATTCAAGATTCAGTGTGCATGAATTTTCTATTTTTTTCTCGTCATTTTTGCTTTAACTTATAAAAAACATTTATATTTGAAGCGTATTCAGTGTCTGACACTAATACATGTGATTACGTTATAGTTACTTAGAAATTACCTGGAGAAAAATGTTTAAGAAATAAACAAAATCATTCTTGCTTCTAAGTAAAACTAGTGTTTCCGTCATTGTCCAGTTGATAGCAATACAATTAAAATCCTATACACAATGAAAGGGAAAATGGAATTTAAATTTTGAAAAAGAAAAAAAAAACAAATAGTATGGGATATATTAGCATCTACAAATTGCAATGTTTTTCAATCAAATAAAAAGAAAAGAATCATACCTTCTGCACTTATATTAGAAATAAAAATAATGGATCCACAAAAATTGCCACCATGCAAAAAATGGCTAGAAATTTGTTCCATTGTTGAACAAGTTTAGTGTGGGGATTTATAACTCCAGGAATACATGAAGAGAAGATAGACAAAAGTTTTCTCTCAAAACCCTTGGCATCTCCATAAAGTGCACTTTGGAACTGTTAACATTCAAAGCATGGACAAAATTATGATTGGTAATTATGTGAAAAAGGAATTGGAAAACGTCACGGCCTATGAAGCACTGATACAGACATGGACAATGGACATGTACTGTATGTCGACACCAATAATAATTTAAGAAAATAAATTGAATGTAATCACATGTACGTTTCGGTGTTGTGTGACATGTGTCAGATACCTGACACGCCTTCAATCTAAATTGTCAGTGCTACTTGACTCACAATGGGATCAAATACAATAATGATGCTGTATACTTTGTCATAGTGGCCTTTGAAACAGAATATTTTAGGAAGAAAGATACCTTGGGATCATATTCAGTTGAATCTTTTGGATTACTTTGTTGATAAGCCTTGAAGTAAGTAGGACAAGTAGTACAATAAGGATCATCACACATTCCTAATGCTCCAGACTTCCCTAAATGTTCATTTTCTCCATCACATGTGACATGAAAAGGAGAAACTTTTTCTTTCTTGAAATTCTCTACTTTGTTTCCTATCACAACTACACTACAGAGTGCACCAACATGTTCCTTTTTTAGACTAGTTTCTTTCTCATATGACTCCATGGAGATGAAGGGAATAGAAATTGATGCACTTTTGTTCTTGATATAGGCCTATGGGAAAATGCAAGGGAAGAACGTAATTTATGAAACAATAAACATTACTAACCAATGTGATATGAATATTGAAAAGCAAAAGAATATGCATTGATCAATTTAGTAGTAATTATCATATGAAGTTTTGACATAGACACGGACAATAGATAGGACACAAATACTAGTACATTGACACCGGTACTATATGAGAAATATCTGAAATTATTAGATGTAACCACATGTGTCAATGTCGACATCAGACACACCTTTAATTTAAATAGTTGGTGTTAGAATTACGTATCTCATAAGGAAGTAATGAAACTTAAAAAGCTTAAGAAATTAATTTTTTTTACTACATATACTAGTACTTTCAATATGAAGTGTCAATGTTAAGTTGACGAGTTTTACTTCATGAACCTTTAGTTATTGGGCTAACCGACGAACCGACGTGAAATCTCTTCACTTACAACGTCAATGGTCTTTACGTCGGGTCCGGAACCGATGTGAAAAGTGGTTTTTACCCGAAGTGGAATCCCCAATCTGTACTAGTGGTCCATGTCTAAACTTATTATATGCACTTTGAGTTCTTTGTTTTAGAGGTATAATGTGGAAACTAATCAAATGCCTCACCACTAATCCAATCATGCATGATAATGAGAAACTACTCAAATGCCTCACCACTAATCCAATCTACATGATGAACTCAAAGATTCGCAATTTAATGCAGACAAGTATTTTAAATTTGGAGGAATCCCTCTAATTTAATGCAGATAAGTCTAAGTGTGCCACATCAGCAAACAACTTGAGAATTATTGGAAGAGATTCATCTGTTAGATTGCATTTTCTAAGCCCAAAAGATTTTATTTTTGAGGACACCATGGAACTTTGTTTATCACTCTGACTTGGCAATAGATGATAGCCATAAAGACAGATGTGAGATAATTTTGGCATCATGAGAATGCAGCTTGCTAACATAATAGAATCGTGAATTGTAAGTAAATTCTCACACCTTTGAAATGAAAGTTCTTCTAAATTTTGGAGACTAGATACATCAATTATTTCTATTAAACATTTAGAATTATTGAAAGCGTGTCACACATATGCGCCACATTTGATTGAATTATTGAAAAAATGCAACTTGTGTGGTTGATCTTAACTCAATATATTGATCCAACTCAGTGTGACTCCCCTTCATGATCCGGTAAAACCTAGTTCTCACGAGTAGAGACTCTAACGATTTAAAATAAAGTCTCGCGATAAGAGAAGATAACTGTAGAGAGAAAAGATAGGATTTGTAAATATGATGGATGATTCCTAAATAGGCATGAGGCATTACAGTAGAGAGGATGTTCTTGGTTAAACTAGAAACTGCAAATTCAGCAATGACAAAACAAAAATGGGAATTAACGTGTTAAAATGCAAATTATATAATAGTCTAATGACTTATTATAATATGTAAATACTGCAGAATCATGGCACACAATGCATAAATATTTTGCATAATTTCCACCAACAAAGTGCAGCTTTTTCTGCCATGCTTTGGTCACAAAAATGCAGTATATATTAAAGCACGACTGTAGATGGGAACCTTTCAGCTGCAAATAAGAACACAGAATTACATATTATATGCCTAAATGAAAAATCGATTGAATAAAATCCAATGTGGTATCAACAAGATGAAATAGCACATCCAAAATATTATTGTACATCAGAAATAATTTGATAAAATTCTCCCAACAAAGATATGTATGCTTTATTGTCTTAAGAATAATAATCAAGGATAAAAAAAATTATCATCTAATTCAGAACATAGGATTACTTTCAATCACATGACCAAACACAGCTCAATAGCTCTGCTACCTGTTTTCTATTTATGCACAAGAGACCAAAAACAAACTCTGCTTTTTTGTGATTGTCTAGAACTATTGTGAATGGTGATCGTCTTCTTCATCAACATCGTAAAAGACATCACCATCATCTTCAAGAACATCATCAACATCATAAAAAATATCACCATTAACATTATCAATACCATCATATAATTCTCTCCTTTTATAAGGATTGGTGAATTGAAAATCCTCCGTGCTACTTTCCATTCCCGCATCCGCATATGTAAGCTTTAAATCGTTCCATTCATGTTTTAAAATCACTTTATCCATATCTACCGTGTCTTGTGGTGTTAAACCAAATAGATATGTATGATCTGGTTGCTTCAGGGTATAATCCAATGGATCATGAATGCATTTACAACCATCGATGAATAGATTGAGATAGAGGGTTTCTAAAGAGCCATGTTCTTTGATGCACAATGGAAGAATTGTGAAATTATTCCTCGACACGATTAAGTCTCGCTCATTAGCAATCCACTTGAGAGCTATTAGAAGAGATTCATCATTTAGGTTGCAGTCTGCTAGCGTAATTGATTGTACATTTGAGCACACCATGGAATTTGGTTTATCACACTGCTTTGGCAATAATAGATGATAATTTTGAACGTAAATGTTCAATAATTTTGGCATCATGAGAATGCTACTTAGTAACCTAAGCAATATTTGACTTCCACCTAGTGCTAAACCCTCAAGCCCAGTAAGATTTTGAAATGAATCAGGCAATTCTTCAATGCAAGTGTGTAACAAAGAAATGGTTTCAATGTTATCCATCTTTCCTAATATTTCTGGAAAATTCTTAAGCCTATTACAATGTGAAAGTTGAAGTTGTTGAAGAGAGGGCAACTGAATTGCTGGAAAACTCTCGAGCTTCGTACAACATTCAGCATTCAAGATTTTGAGTTTATTCAGAAACCCAACAGAATCATGAATTGTAAGTAAATTCTCACAACAAAGAAATGAAAATTCTTCTAGATTTCTGAGACCAGATATGTCACTTATGTGTATTAAACTTTGAGAAAAGTCTAAACGTAAAACTTTCAAACTCAAGAAAATCTGCAACAAATAGAAAAAAATGAGTAGTCAGATTAAAGAGTTTGCCAAATTACCCAAAATGAGGGAGGTGAATTAAATGAGTTAGCCAAATTACCATTTTGTTGAATGAGTTAGCCAAATTAAATGATGTAAGGCCACTGTTTGGTAACTTGCATATTGACAGAAATTTTGGACGAAAATCAGAAGCTATATCTTGTAAACTTTGCCATTCTAGTACTCTTAAACTATTAGGAAAATGTACTTCAGGTTTGAGATCAAAACTAGTTTTAACAACAAGTGTCTTGAGGTTTTCCATCTTCTTGAGTTCATCTCCTGTCCACTCTACTATTTCTTTGGCTAGTGGAAAATTCAAATGTATAATTTTAATTTGACTTGTTCCCTACAAAAAGCATAAATCAACCAAAACACATGTTATAAGAGAATTAAATGTTTAATACAAATTTAGAGATATATATAAGGGAATTAATGTTTAACATTGAAAATGGAAAAATAAAATATTTATATTAAACTTACTGAATTTGTTTCTAAAACTTGAAATATATCTTTATGGAACCACAACCTGCTACGTTTCCCCGGCTCATTTGGTGATTCTTGTCTTACAATTTCTTTACCCATGTTTTCTATCAAGTCATGTAATATCACACGGGGTTTAGTAATCTTTACAAGAGATTTTTCAACCAACAATCGAATATGATATTTCATCTCTCGACCGTAGTGAGCACAAAGAATATCTTCCACCTCTTTCAAATGATACCCTTTAAAGCAACAAGCAATGTCGAGAAAAACACTCCGCTCTTCTTCCTCTAAAGCATCAAAACTTACTTTAAGTATGTTTTGAATTTTTCTATGAGGAATCTTTTCATACTGATCCAACAAAGAATTCCATTCTTCTACAGCCTTTCCAAACAAGTTGGAACCTAGTACTTCTAATGCCAATGGAAAACCAGAAGCATAATTTACAGCACGGTTTAAACTGTTTTCGTAACTTGAGTCAACTGGTTTACTTTTAAAAGCCTGCCACCTAAGCAATTCAAGAGCTTCTTCCTTATCAAACTCATCAATTTCATATGTCACTTCAATCCCATGATTTTCTAGCAAATGTTTGTCCCGAGTGGTAACAATCACTCTACTGCCAACACCAAACCAATCAAGCCCTCCAGCCAAAGCCTGCAACTGCTTCAATTCGTCAATGTCATCGAGAATCAATAAAACCTTCTTTCGGTTTAGCCTTTTCCTTATGATTGGAATTCCCTCACTACTATCTCCTATTTTAATGTCCAATCCAATAGTTTTGGAAAGAAATTCCTTTTGGAGATGCTCTAAACCATGTTTTGCTGATTTTTCTCTCACATTGTGAAGAAAACACAAACATTCAAATTGATCAGCAATGATATTATAAATTGCCTTTGCAAGAGTTGTCTTACCCAATCCACCAGCTCCATAGATCCCTAGCATGTTGAATTCATCATTAGATCCGACTTTTAGAAGTGAATCTACTTTTAGCATTCGACGTTGCAGGCCAACGGGGTAATCGGCAATATGTAAAGGAACTCGACTAATCTTGTTGGATACATATTTGACTATTTCCCGAGTAAACTGGTATTCATATCCATTCCTGCCGAATTCGATAAGTTTGAGTAAATATATGATATTTATATCAATGTATTGATAATTATATTATATTATTACTACAGTTCATATTCAAAAAAGCATTTGGTTTCGTTCCTAGTTAATCTTCAAGATTAAATTATTAGCTAGAGGAAAATAAAAAAGTCCTAAAATAAATATTTATATTGCATAACAGAGTGCAGTAGGGTACCTGGGATTGAAATGGTGGCCGGACAAGCTAGCTGCTTGGTTAAGAGCTATCTTCCATTTATGCAGCCGCTCCATGTTATCATCATACTTTTCTTTCTTATTTTGAAACCTCTCCATATGGTTAGATATTGCTTCACCATAACTCCCAGTCTGATGTCGCACATGAGTAGGTTCCACGTCATAGAAAATAGGCAAAACCAAGCAACCCTTTGTTTTGTTGCATTTCATGATGTGGACAAGTTCGTCCAAACAAAACGAAGAAGAAGCATAATTGACAGAGAAGACAGGAATGAAAATTCTGGACTCTTCGATAGCTGTGACAAGTGATGGTGTGATTTCGTCACCTCCATGAAGCTCTCTATCATCAATGAAGGTGTGGACTCCGCCGTCACATAGAGCTCTATAGAGATTTCCAGTAAAACCATATCGAGTGTCGGTTCCCCTAAAACTAAGGAACACATCGTAAGTGAATCCATAAGAAAACGAACAGGTAGATTGGATTATAGCCATCAGAATAGAAAAGCAATGGAAAAGTAAGAAGAATATGAGAAGTGTGTTAGAATGTGGATGAGTGTAGGTATATAATGGCAACACCAACACGGTTTGCATTTAAGAGGATATGCATTGACCAAAGACCATATTTTGAGTGAAATTTCATTCCCACTCACCAATCGTTAGTTGGTTCAGTGGTGATTGACGCTGAACTTGGTAGGGAGGAACACGGTTCGATCCCCGCAAGTGCGATCGAGAGAGGGATGAAACCACTTGATACAAGAACTGACTTCCTAACCAGATTAAATTGATAGGAAAAACCAAAAAAAAATAAAAATTCATTCCCACTGGCCAGAAGACCATTGATCAAATGCAACTCAACCCCACCACTTGCAAATTGACAGAACAAGCCATAACCAGAAAATTGACCAAAAAAAGAAAAGACAAATCAACTTTGATCAAAGAAGACGCGTAAAAACTTCAAAGTTTCACCAATTCAGATTTTAATGGATGACTTGGGTTATTTTATTTTTAACCACACATTTTACATCAAATTTCACTATCAATTTAGAATATGCTTATTAAAATATTTTTTTTTGCATATTTTTAAATTTTTTTCCTTAATTATTCTCCTACTTAAAACACTTCTAGAGAAGACAAATTAAAAACTAAGAGTAGTTTTTGAATCACATGAAAACAAAAAAAGATAATGGATATTTGGTTGGTATGTGTGGCTATTACAGTCAACAAACCTGCTTCAATTATTATGTTATGATTTTTCCATCCTGAGAGTCGCTCAAAACCGTGTTATTTTCTTTCAATCATTTAACGCACCGTGTAATCCGAAAGTAAGAAGAATCTTCCTTTAGTTGAGGAGTTGGACTCACCAGTCCATGTCAGTTCATGGTGACTGTTCATATCCTTTCTTTATATGCTTAAATCTGTCAAATTTTGATTGTATATTTTGAAATAAATACACTAAGTAAGCTTATTTTCGGTAGAAAGCCGCATTTAAGAAGGTTGGATGAGCAATCGCCCATTTCCATAGCAAGAAAAATATCGGCTAAATTAGACAATTAATCTATTTTTCATATTGGTCCCTTAATTAATTAACGTATATGAGATCCCTAATTATATAATCCCACGCATTTATCAAACACATTAGAAAATCAGCACTAAACATGATTGTAAATTACCACTAGCCACTATTATGACTTAGTGCACCACTAGGAAGCATCTAGAGAACCTATGATCCAACCACTAGTGGAAAAAACACTTCTTAGGTCGGTTAATATCGATTTTCTAAGACGGTTCCGAGCCTGACCTAACAATTCCCGTCATAAGAAGTTTTAACTTAAGTCGGATTTTAACCAGCTTAAGAAAATAATTCTTAGGTCTAGTAACAGTTTGACCGACATAACATAGAACTTCTTAAGTCAGATTGTAGGTTACCAGCCGACTTAACGGTACACTTCTTAAGTCAGGCAAAAGTATAACTGACTTAACAGTCTACTGATTTTTTGTGAAAAAATAGTAGCCCATCTTTGGTAGCTCTGGTTAACAAGAATAAGGGAAACTCTAAAACACAAAATTACACATTATTATCTTTATTAAGCTACTTCATCAACACCAAAAAGTCTAAGGAATTTAATTTGAGGCATAAAAGGGCTATATGATCATATCAAGATAACAGTTAACCCATAAAAGGACTATACTCACAACATTTCTAAGTACTTATAAATATTTAATGTTCAGAACATGCAATGAAGTTACAAATTACAATTACTTTATCACCCAACCTGCAACACATGCATTGCAACCGAGCAAAAACATATAGGACAGAAGATTCAAGAACCAAGAGCTAACAAACAAGGCTCTTGTCCCTTTCCCAAAGGAGTTACATCAGCACACCAACACAAGATTCAAAATAATCCACCAGCTGCACAATGACAAGATGCCTAAAACTCATGGCTGAGATAAGCAAACTATGGCGATCAATAAAGGATCTCTGCCCAAGCCACTAAGCTGCCGGAAAAACACAAATTGAAAAACAAAATTTGTAACTTAGCAGCTGACAAGACGAGGAATTTGAAATACAACCTACTGATGTCAACAAAACAGATGCATACCTCAGAGCCATACAAAACAATAGAAACTCAGCGAAGGGCTAACCAAAGCTCACACAACTCACACCAAAGCCGAAGGGCTAATAGATAGATAGCGCATGTGGAAACTGATTCAACGCACAAACTAAAAAGCTTCTCAATAGAAACTCAACCTCCATAAATCCGGTTCAAAGATAAAGCCATCACATGACACCAGTCCCATTCCTTCAAACCTGCTAAACAAACCATGTACAACAGAAAACCAGTGGCCAGCAAAAGATATCCAAGAAAACCAGAAAGAATATCGAATCTTACACAACATCTACCAAAAGATATGCTAACAAGTGCCTTGCTGTAGGCTGCTTCAGTTTATTGAAAGTTTGATGCTAATAATTTGTCCTTTGTTGAGTATGGCGTATATGTATCAGGAAGAGGCTGAGGGCGGCCGAGGAGCTGAACTAGCGTAGCGAAAACACATTTAAAAATTAAAATTGATAATAATGTTATCAGAACAGTTTACCAAATGGATTTGTACTTTCTGTCAAAAAAAATGGATTTGTCCCTTTTGGAAAAAAGTAATGGATTTGTCCTTGTCAATATTTTTTCCAGCCAAACACGGTTTTTTTTTTTGTTAAGCTACACGGTTTCAATAGACGGTGGAAAATCATAACAGGTAAATAAATATAATAATCTGGGGAATTGTTTTTGGCTTCATAAATATAAATAATATATACTTTGTATAGAAAAAGAATATATATATATATATATATATACACACACTAAAGCATGCCATTTTCTTTTCATATGATTCAAAAGACTATTTTCACTTTTAATTTATATACATAGACATCTAATAATATTTTAACACTTCATATAATGTGTTTTTAATTGTTTTTTAAATAAAGTTTGGTTGTCTTTTCTTTTGTATTTTTTAAAAAGGAAATGGGAAGGAAGTTTCACTCATTTTGGTCTTTGGTCGACGGGTCTTCTTAAGTGCCATTTCTATCAGTTTCAATTCTTGATATATTTTGAGACAATATATACACTCATCCACATATTCTTACTTCCATTTCTTTTCTATTCCCATGGCTATGATCCAACCATCTTCTTTTTCCTTCTCCCATGAATTCACCTATGATGTGTTCCTCAGTTTTAGGGGCACTGACACTCGCTATAGTTTTACGGGAAATTTTTACAAAGCTCTATGTGACAGCGGAGTCCGCACCTTCATTGATGATAGAGAGCTTCATGGAGGTGATGAAATCTCACTGTCACTTGTCAAGGCCATCGAAGAGTCCAGGATATTCATTCCAGTCTTCTCTATCAACTATGCTTCTTCTTCGTTTTGTTTGGATGAACTTGTCCACATCCTTCATTGTTTCAAGGCAAATGGTTGTTTGGTTTTTCCTATTTTTTACGATGTAGAACCTTCTAACGTGCGACATCAAACTGGAAGTTATGGCGAAGCATTAGCTAAGCATATGGAGAGGTTTCAAAATAACATAGAAAGGTACAATGATAACATGGAGAGGCTGCATAAATGGAAGATGGCTCTTAACCATGCAGCTAACATGTCTGGTTATCATTTCAATCCCAGGTACCAACTTCACTATTATGCAAAATAAATATATTCATATACATATACATATTTTCCTCTGGCTAATAATTTCATCTTGAAGATTAAATAGGAAAAATATTATAAGAATAAAGAATATGAATTGTAGTAATAATATTATAAGAATATAAGATAATAATCAATACATTGATATGATTGTCATATATTTACTAAAACTTATCGAATTGGGAAGGAATGGATATGAATACGAGTTTATTCAAAAAATGGTCAAATTTATATCCAACAAGATTAATCGGGTTCCTTTACATGCTGTTGATTACCATGTTGGCCTGCAGTGGCAAGTCCTAAAAGTATATTCGCTTCTAGAAGTTAGATCTAATGATGAAGTCAAGATGGTAGGGATCTATGGACCTGGAGGAATGGGCAAGACAACACTTGCCAAAGCAGTTTATAATTTTTTAGCTGATCAATTTGAATGTGTATGTTTCCTTCATAATGTGAGAGAAAATTCAAGTAAACATGGTTTAGAGCATCTCCAAAATGATTTGCTTTCCCAAACAGTTGGATTGGAATTTAAGTTAAGAGATAACAGTGAGGGAATTTCAACTATAAAGAAAAGGCTACAACGGAAAAAGGTTCTATTAATTCTCGATGACATTGACGAATTGAAGCAATTGCAGGTTTTGGCTGGAGGGCTTGATTGGTTTTGTGTTGGTAGTAGAGTGATCATTACCACTCGAGACAAACACTTGCTAGCAAGTCATGGGATTGAAGCAACATATGAAATACAGGGGTTAAAGAAGAAAGAAGCTCTAGAATTGCTTAGGTGGAAAGCTTTTAAAAGTAAGCAAGTTGATTCAAGTTATGAGCATGTTTTAAAATGTGCAGTGAAATATGCTTCTGGGCATCCACTGGCGTTAGAAATATTAGGTTCCAACTTGTTTGGAAAGCCTGTAAAAGAGTGGAATTCTCTGTTAGTTCAATATGAAAGGGTTCCTAATAAAGAGATTCAAAAGATACTTAAAGTGAGTTTTGACGCTTTGGAGGAAAATGAGAAGAGTGTTTTTCTCGACATTGCTTGTTGCTTTAAAGGGTATGAATTAAAAGAGGTGGAAGATATACTTTGCGCTCATTACAGTCAATGCATGAAATATCATATTGGAGTCTTGGTTGAAAAATCTCTTGTAAAGATTAGTCGGCGGGGCTATGTGAGATTATATCATGACATGATAGAGGACGTGGGTAAGGAAATTGTAAGAACAGAATCACCAAAAGATCCTGAAAAACGTAGCAGGTTGTGGTTCCATGAAGATATATTTCAAGCTTTAGAAAAAAATTCAGTAAGACAATACATATATTTTTTTCTTTTTATATTTAAATTTGTCATATTTCTTTTGAATAGTAGTGCTACTAATGCCTATATGACATGTTTTTAAGGATTTGCCTTGATATTTTTTTAATTTTTTTTCTAGTAGCCTAGTGGCTAAAAAATTCACTATTTTAAAATGAATAAGCGGGAAACCCTGGTTCCTGTATATTTCATGCAATGTTTCTGCCAACTGAGCTATGCTCACGAGGACTGGATTTGGCTTGATATTACTCTATTTTCTAAATTAGTGCTACCAATGATATTAAACTTTTTCTTACCTTAAAACATGAACATTTTGAGGGAACAAAAATCAAGTTGAAATGATACATTTGGAATTTCCATTGCCTGAAAAGCTTGGAACAAAGTTCCCTTCACAATCCATGTGTGTGTAAGTTGTAACGCATACGTATGTGTTTGGTTGTTTTATACTTTTTGTAGGGAACAAATCAAGTTGAAATGATACATTTGGAATTTCCATTGCCTGAAAAAATAGAAGAATGGAAAGGAGATGAATTCAAGAAGATGGAAAACCTCAAAACTCTTACTATTAAAAATAGCAGTTTCGTTTCCAAACCTGAAGTACATCTTCCTAATAGTTTAAGAGCACTGGAATGGCCTAGGTATCCTTCACAACATATACCATATGATTTTTTTCCAAAGAATCTTTCCATATGCAAGTTACCCAACAGTGGCCTTACATCATTTAATTTGGGTAACTCAATGAAGGAAAGGGTAATGATTTCACCATCCCTCATTTTGGATAATTTGCCTAACTCTTCAATTTGACTACTTTTTTATTATATCTTTTTTTTTTTGCCTTTATGTTGTTGCAGATGTTCTTGTGTATGAAAGTGTTACATTTAGACGATTCTAAATGTTTAAAAGAAATAAGTGACATATCTAGTCTCCAAAATTTAGAAGAATTTTCATTTCAAAGGTGCGAGAATTTACTTCCAATTCATGATTCTGTTGGGTTTCTGTGTAAACTAAAAATCTTGAATGCCGAAGGTTGTAGCAAGCTCAGGAGGTTTCCACCAATTCAGTTGCCCTCTCTTCAAAAACTTGAACTTTCATTTTGCGGAAGTCTTAAGAACTTCCCAGAAATATTAGGAAAAATGGAACATATACAAACAATTTGTTTTAGGGAAACTTTAATTGAAGAATTGCCTGATTCATTTCAACATCTCACTAAGCTTATTCAACTAGTGCTTCTAGTAGCAGAAGCACATAACCTGTTGATTAGGTTACCAAATAGCATTCTCATGATGCCAAAATTGAATAAGCTTCGTCTTTGTGGCTATCATTTATTGCCAAACCAGAGTGATAAACCAAGTTCCATGGTGTCCTCAAAAGTAAAATATCTTCGGCTTGACGAATGCAAACTAAAAGATGAATCTCTTCCAATAATTCTCAAGATGTTTTCTAATTTGACACACTTAGACTTGTCGATGAGTACTATTACAATTCTTCCGGAATGCATCAAAGATCATCAGTTTTTAAGAAGCCTCAATCTAGATGATTGCACACATCTTCAAGAAATTCAAGGGATCCCGCCAAATTTAAAATTCTTATCAGCATTAAATTGTGAATCTTTGAGTTCCTCATGCACAAACATGCTATTGAATCAGGTTTTGTGATTTCTTGTATTTAACTTCATATTTCTTAGCATACTTTATCTTTCTAAACTTACAAGTTATTTATGATGACTAATAGGAACTGCATGAAGTTGGAAGCACCATCTTTTGTTTGCCAGGAAAAAGGATTCCAGAGTGGTTTGAGCTCCAAAGTCGTGGATGGTCATTTTCTTTCTGGATTCGTAACAAGCTCCCTTCCATTTCTCTCTTATACACTACTGAATCGATGTTTAACAAGAGCTGCTTGGGTCGATTTTGTTTACCCGTTGCCCAACTATACATCAATGGTCGTGAATGCACTTTTGACGATCCATTGAAAGGCGATTATATATGGATAAAATCAGATCACACATATCTATTTAATTTGAACCTACAAGAGATGGTAGGATTGGATGAAACATTTTTAAAAAATGAATGGAACCATGCACATGTTTCAATCATTCCATTACGCTTTAGGAAAAGTCAAATGCACATATTCAAACAAGAAAGTAGCATGGAGGACATTCAATTCTCCGATCCTTACAAAAAAAGAGAATTAGCTGATGATGATGATGATGATGATGATGATGATGAATATTATTTCTGATAAATATTATGTTCAGAGTAAGTGCATAATATAGAGAAATAACTACATGTCTGGTGTAGGGCTAAGTCTAGGTAAATAATTTGGGATATCACCTAGCCAACCTACTTTACTAGTTTTTTCTCAATTAGATAATCCCAAATTATGATGATATCATCAATAAAGACTATCGAGTTTTCCTTTTTTGTGAATGTATCCTTACATTTAGTCACTAAATAATACTATATCCCAAGAATACCATGGCCTACATAAATCTTCCAAGTGGAATCTCAATCATGCTCGACACCGATACGTGTCGGACACCGGACACAATCAAAACCATAAACGTGAGAGAAAATATGTTTCATCCTAGCAAATTCAAAAAACAAAAAGAAATAAAATGATTCATCCTTAACAAATTGCAAATATATGACGAGAAACAATGAAAATAAAACAAACTAAATGATCGAAGAGCTAAGACAAACCTTTCATCGATGAATATGAATGATACTGATTCTCAATAATGCATCCAAGTATATATCACAGCACAAACAAGTGAACACATCAACATTGAGTATGATTATTATCATTGATATCTCCACTAGTATGAAATATGCAGAACAATCCATCTACTGAAGTAGAAAAGAGCCCCCCTTGCTCATCATTGAATCAATAAATTGAATAAGAGGTTACCTGAAAAGATATTGGATAACAAGGCACAAGTGAGAAAAGTCTTTTATCAAGTACAAGTTAGTTTTCACCATTGAATCAATAAATTCCACAATTTAAATATTTCATTTTTTTTCAAATTACTATTGAATTCAATGCTCTTTGCGACAGTTACTCCATCTTTGACCACTATAGGATACCAAAACTTTGTTCAATTACTACATTAGGCCTCTAAAACAGAGGAAACTTAACTAGTGATTCTAGTGACTAACAATACAAAACAAAACAGAGGAATTTCACAGATTGAGATTGCTACTATATATATTATAAAACAGAAATTAGCAACATTTTTTGTTCTCAGCATGCTCTTGCACAATCACTATAAATAATACTCCACATCATTATCATCAAGATCATCATAACAAACATCATCAACATCATTATCAGCATCTAATTGTCTCTATTTATAAGGATTGGTAAATTGAAAATCCTCCATGCTAAATTCTTGTTTGAATGTGCATTCGACTATCCTTAAGGAATGACATCATTGTTGAACTTGAACTCTCAAATGTAACCTCTGCATGGTTCCATTCACCTTTTAAAAGTGCTTCATCCAATCCTACCCTGCCTTGTAGGTACAAATCAAATAGATATGTATGGTCTCGTTTTATCGTGATACAACTAGCATTAATTGGATTCTCAATACAGCATTCATAACCATTGATGTATAGAGTGACGGTAATGAAAAAAGCAGATGCACAAATGTCCTTATTCATCGAAGCAGTAGTACAGAGGAGAGCAATGGAAGGGAGCTTGTTAAGAAACCAAAAAGAAATCGATAGTCCCTTGTTATCGTACTCAAACCACTTTGGAACTAATGCAGTTCCTATTAGTCTAACTTCATGGTCCCTTGTTAACATAAGCCTAGCACTAAATTGGAGAAATTTATAAGGTAATAATAAAATGTCACATAAGCAATAGTAGCATTAATCAATATTCAAAACAGCTGAGTTAAGGTTTACAATAAAAAATGGAAAGAAAAAAAAAAAGTCTTACTGAATTTTCTTCAAAAACTTGAAATATTTCTTCATGGAACCACAACCTGCTACCTTTTCCAGGCTCATTTGGTGATTCTTGTCTAACAATTTCTTTACCCATGTCTTCTATCAAGTCATGTAATGTCACAGAGCCCGAATGACTAATCTTTACAAGAGATTTTTCAACCAACACTCCAATATGATATTTCATGGATCAACCATAATGAGCACAAAGCATATCTTCCATCTCATTCAATTGATACCCTTTAAAGCAACAAGCAGTGTCAAGAAAAACATTCTGCTCATCTTCCTCCAAAGCATCAAAACTCACTCTAAGTATCTCTTGAATCTCTTTATTAGGGATCTTTTCATATTGATCCAACAAAGAATTCCAATCTTCTATATGCTTTCCAAACAAGTTGGAACCTAATATTTCTAATGCCAGTGGAAGACCAGAAGCATAATTTGCTGCACGGTTTAAAACTTGCTCATAACTTGAATCAACTTGCTTACTTGTAAAAGCCGTCAATCTCAGCATTTCAAGAGCTTCTTTCTTATTTAACCCATCTATTTCATATGTTACATCAATCCCATGACTTGCTAACAAGTTTTTGTCTCGACTGGTAATGATCACTCTACTGCCAGCACCAAACCAATTAATCCCTCTAGCCAAAGCCTGCAGCTGCTTCATTTGGTCAATGTCATCAAGGATCAATAAAACCTTCTTCCGGTGTAGACTTCGACTTATGATTGGAGTTCCCACACTACTATCATCAAATTTAATGTCCAATCCAACAGTTTTGGAAAGAAGATCCTTTTGGAGATGCTCTAGTCCATATTTTGATGAGTTTTCTCTCACATTGTGAAGAAAACACACACATTCAAATTGATCAGCAATGATATTATAGACGGCTTTTGCAAGAGTTGTCTTACCCATTCCTCCAAGTCCATGGATCCCTACCATCTTGATTTCATCATTAGATTCAAATTCTAGAAGTGAATTTACTTTCAGAACTCGGCGCTGCAAGCCAACGGCGTAACCAACGACATCTAAAGGAACGCGATCAATCTTGTTAGATACATATTTTTTTTGGTGGGCATCTTGTTAGATACATATTTGACAATTTCTTGAATAAATTTGTATTCATATCCATTCCTGCCCAATTCGATAAGTTTGGTTAGATAACATCCATGTCAATGTCATACTTGTATTCCTTCGTTTCTTTTGTCTTAATTGCAGTTTTGGTCCTTATTTTTATCATTTTACAGAATTGGTCATCTATTTTAAAATTTGATAGTTTTGGTCCGCTTAACACATATTTTGTCTAAAATATGATGATATAACATGTTTTAAATTAACTTTATAAAAGATTTTTCTTACAATTTCATCGATGTTATTATTTTCTCATCACCAGACTATATACCATGTCATTTAAAACATATCACATCATCAATTTATAGTTAAAAATTATGATAGGAGGACCAAAAGTGTCGAATTTTAAAATAAAGGGACCAAATATGCAAAATAATGAAAATAGGGGGACCAAAACTGCAGTTAAGCCAAAATTTAATCTACTTACAATATATTCAAAGGAACTATACTATTAAAAAACCAAACTTGTCCTCATCAAGTTTAATAATATTTCAGAGTTTCAGCCTTTAACTGTCCAAAAACATCGAACTTAATGTTCCTATTTAACTGTCAATTTGGTATTTTAAGGATACGATTTGTCGATGGTACCTTTTGTCAATTACTTTTATGTATATATTTATAAAACTAATTTTTTTTTTAAAAATTTCTTTTGGGTACATAACATGTTAAAATTTGGGTTAATGCTACGGTGGACCACCTCACAAGTGGTCCATCGTGGTGAAGTGATCATTACTACTATAACGAATACAAATTTTAAAAAATTCACCGTTGAATTAAAAGTTTGTATCATATAGATCATCCATACAAATTTATAGAAAAATTGGAAATCATTTGATGTGTTATTGAAATCTATCAAGTTTAACGGTATTTAATAAAAACTCATAAACCATTAATCTTAATGGGTCTCAATAACATCTCAAATGATTTTCAATTTTTCTAAAAATTTGTATGGATAATCTATATGAAACAAACTTTCAATTTAACGGTCGATTTTGTAAAATTCATATTCGTTATAGGGTTATTCATAAGTGGTCACCATGGACCACTTGATGAAGTTGTCCATTTTAGAATTTGCCTAAAATTTGATTTTGGGCTGCATGGATTTTTGACCGTACCTAATCCGAAACCATTGCAAGCAAAGGTAACCATGGTAGTTACTCCCGCGGGATCCCGCCGGGATCCCGACGTCTCGGAGCGGAGCGGAGTTCGACCGCTCCGGGTAGGGTCGCAGCGGAACACCTAAGGTTCCCGGCGGGATCCCAGCGTCTCGAGTCGGAGCGGACCGGAGCGGTTCCCAGACAGGTTTCCCGGGTCAAACCTGCTATTTCATTTTAAGGGTAGTTTCGAAAATTTAATCAATTTGGTAAGGGTAAAATTGGTTTTTTGTACCAATTTTCTTTTGATAACCCTAGATTTGCTTCACCACTATCGTATTTTCATCCGAACAATAGTGAAAAGGTTGCTTCCGGCGCCGTTTGCTTCCGGTGCTAGAATCTGTTTATTCTGTTTCTCCAATTCTCTTTTTATGAACTTGAGTTTTAATTTTTAGTTACTTTATTAATCTAAGTGTTGAAGACTTGAATATTTTCATGCTTCTTTATTTGCTATTTTGCTTGACTTTTGGTAATTTGGATGTAATGTTTGATCAAGACTTGAGATTTGTGTTTTGAATGTTTGATTTATGAATGTTTTATGGATTTTGAGATGTTTAATTTTTCATTCATTATATGTTTATACTTTATAGTATTATTTATGTAATTAAAAATATAAAAAAATAGCGGCATCCCCACCTTCCCGCTCTCCGAGATGCCGCTATCCCAGTTTTGGGGCTGGCCGCTCCGCTCCGGGATCCGGGATTAACTACCATGATAAAAACTAGTGTATTTATATTCCATAATAGGAGTGAAGTGGGGTACCTTGGGTTGAATTGGTGGCCAGACAAGTTGGATGCTTGGTTAAGAGCCATCTTCCATTGATGTAGCCTCACCATGTTATCGTTGTACTTTTCTCTATTTTTTTTTTTAAACACCTTTTCATGCATAGCTATTGCTTCACCATAACTCCCAGTCTGATGTCGCACGTGAGTTGGTTCCCCGTCATAGAAAATAGGCAAAACCAAGCAACCCTTTGTTTTGAAACAGTGAATGATGTGGACAAGTTCGTCCAAACAAAACGAAGAAGAAGCATAATTGACAGAGAAGATTGGAATGAAAATTCTGGACTCTTCGATGGCTGTGACAAGTGATTGTTTGATTTCGTCACCTCCATGAAGCTCTCTATCATCAATGAAGGTTTGGACTCCACCTTCAAACAGAGCTCTATAGAGATTTCCAGTAAAACCATATCGAGTGTCGATGCCCCTAAAATTAAGGAACCCTTCGTAAGTGAATCCATAAGAAAATGAAGAGGTAGATGAAGATTGGACTATAGCCATGAGAATACAAAAGAAAATGTATGTAAGAGTAGATGAAGTAAAAATGTGTGGATGAGTGTTTATAAGATCTAAAAAAAATTGAAACACGGTTAATAAAAACCAACTCAACCCCACCACTTGCAACTTGACAGAAAAAGCCATAACCAGAAAATTGACCAAAAAAATAAAAGACAAATCCATTTTAATAAAAACAAAGATTTTAAGACAAATAATCTTTGGTCAAAGAAGACATGTAACAACTTCAAAGTTTCACCAATTCAGATTTTAATGGATGACTTATGTTATTTTAAACACAAATATTACATCAAATTTCACTATCAATTTAGAATATGCTTATTAAAATATTTTTATTGCATATTTTTAAATTTTTGGACTTAATTCTTCTCCTACTTAAAAGTTAAAACACATCTAGAGAAGACAAATAAAAAAATAAAAGTAGTTTTTGAATCACATGAAGAAGAAGAAAAAAAAAAGATAATGGGTAGTATTTCGTTGGTGTGTGTGGATATTACAGTCAACAAACCTGCTTCAATTATTATGTTATGATTTTTCCTTCCTGAGTCACTCAAAACCGTGTTATTTTCTTTCGATCATTGAAGGCACTGTGTAATCCGAAAGTAAGAAGAATCTTCCTTTAGTGGAGGAGTTGGACTCACCAGTCCATGTCAGTTCATGTTGACTGTTCGTACAAAACATACAGTTCTCTTCAAGATCTCAGTGCCAAGATGTGAAAGTATTCACATCAATCTAACATTGAACCAAAAAGAAGGATAAATCATATCAATAAATTGGGAGAATGTTACAATGATCCTAGTTTCTTTATTACCCTTCAAGTTAAGATATCATAATATTGGGAGACATAAACGACACAAGATTGTTATTTTCATCACTAGTATCAACACACAAAATTTTCAGTATTGAAAATTTGATTGCAATACACTTTTGAAGATTCCTCAAAAAAAAATAATCATCATCCTTATTAAGTTATCATCAACATCACTAAAACTTAAATCATGCTTTACCATAGTATTTCCTTATTAACTCACAATCTGAATCTACTATCATTAAAGATAAAAAAGAAAGTGGGAAATGCTTACAACAGAGAGAATTCACAATATCATCCCATGAATGGATTGGTGTAGAAATGAAAACCACCAAAACATGACGAGTTTCACATGCATAATGATCAAAACATTTGTTCTTGCTTCTGCATGAGCAAAAATATTGTCAAAATTTGTACACGACGAAAGAACCTTTTCTGTTTCGCCGATGGGCAGATTTGTGATTGTTTCTAATTTTTCTCTTTCTATAAGAAAGGATTGGTGAATTGAACATCCTCCATGCTACCTTCACGTTTCAATAAGTGGAATCCACTTTCTGTAAGGATTGGTATCATCATCTTATTCTCATATGTAATGTCCACATGGTTCCATGCATTTTCCAAATCCCCATCTTCCAGATGCAAATCATATAGATATGTATGATCTTGTTCTATAATGCGATAGACACCATTGCGCTCATCAAGAAAATATTGATCACCGTTGATGTACATAATGACTCTCAGCGAATGAAATTCACTCTGGAGATACTTGCCATCCATTGATTTAGTAACAACAAAGAGAGTTATGGAAGGGATTTTGTAACGAAACCAGAAAGAAGTTGAAGGTCCCATGCTTTGGTGCTCAAACCAGTACTCTGGAACCCTTGCAGTTCCTGCCATGGAAAACTCGGTACTTCTAGGCACATGCAGTTCCTGTTAGACATAAATAATTATTAAGTATGGCAAGATAAATTACACTATATATTATGAAGTCTGAAGAAACAAGAAAAAAAACCTTATTTAGTA
Organism: Trifolium repens; assembly: GCA_030408175.1. Lineage (NCBI taxonomy): Eukaryota > Viridiplantae > Streptophyta > Magnoliopsida > Fabales > Fabaceae > Trifolium > Trifolium repens. The sequence goes on from CP125847.1 coordinate 17,044,001, forward strand.
GCATGCTTCTACTTGAAGAAGTCAATGATTCATTTTCACAACGTAATGTAGGTGGAATTCCTTTAATTTCTCGAAGATACTTGCAAAAATTCAAAATCAGGCTACCTAATAAGGGACATTCTCCGATCCCATGGAACCCTACCATGTGGACTCGCCTATCAGATCCCATATCCAAAACTGATTTCTCTTCCAATAGTCGAGATTGAAGTCCCACAGGATAATCAGCAACATATATACAAAGGAACACGATTGATTTTATTGGAGACGTCTGAAACTATCTTCGCAATAAAGTCGTGTTCATATTCATTTCTGCATAATCAAACAAGTTTGAGTGATCATCAAAAAAAAGTTAGAAGAATTGAAAATTAATTAAAGACAATATAATAAAGCAATATGAGATGTAGAGTACCCAAGGTTGTAATGATAGCCAGATAAACTAGATGCTTGGTTAAGAACCCTTTTCCATTTTTGCAGCCTCTCCATGTTTTCTAAGTACTTTTCCTTGTTATTTAGGAACCTCACCTCAGCCTCTCTATGTTTTCTAAGTACTCTGACGATTTAGAATAAAGTCTCGTGATAAGAGAAAATAACTATAGAGAGAAAAGATAGGATTCCTAAATATCATCGATGATTCCTAAATAGGCATGAGGCATTACAGTAGAGAGGATGTTCTTGGTTAAACTAGAAACTGCAAATTCAGCAATGACAAAACAAAAATGGGAATTAACGTGTTAAAATGCAAATTATATAATAGTCTAATGACTTATTATAATATGTAAATACTGCAGAATCATGGCACACAATGCATAAATATTTTGCATAATTTCAACCAACAAAGTGCAGCTTTTTCTGCCATGCTTTGATCACAAAAATGCAGTATATATTAAAGCACGACTGTAGATGGGAACCTTTCAGCTGCAAATATTTCTGCAGAATTATGCAGCAAAATGCAGAATTATAGCATACATTGTGACTTGTAACCCACAACACATTCAAAACACCTGTTAAACACTGAGAAAATGCATCAGTATGAAAACACATCCATGTATTGATAATATATATAGGCCAAGGGTACACAATCAGGTAGTTACAAATCAGTTTTGCATCGAACAACCACTTATAACTAACTAAAAGACATCACTAAACAGGTTTACTTGCCAAGCAAGTAATCTGCCTAACACAATCTCAACGACCAAAACACTAACACATAAAACACTAACACATAAATAATACTATTGGTACTTGATATTGGCCGAAGGGGAAAATATACAACATAATAATCAACATATTATATGCCTAAATGAACAATCGATTGAATAAAATCCAATGTGGTATCAACAAGATGAAATAGCACATCCAAAATAATATTATACATCAGAAATAATTTGATAAAATTCTGCCAACAAAGATATGTATGCTTTATTGTCTTAAGAATAATCATCAAGGATCAAAAAAATTATCATCTAATTCAGAAGATAGGATTACTTTCAATCACATGACCAAACAAAGCTCAATAGCCCTGCTACCTGTTTTCTATTTATGCACAAGAGACCAAAAACAAATACAGGGAAACTAAAATTGCATTCAGTTTTGCCGCCACTTATCTTCGTTGACATCATTCATCATCATTGAAAGTATGCCTGTGAATCTATGCTTTTGCACCAATGAGTAGTCTTGATTGTCCTGAACTATTGCGAGTGGTAATCGCCATCTTCTTCTTCTTCTTCATCAACATCATCATCATCATCATCAAGAACATCATCAACATCATAAAATAATTCACCATCATCAGCACCATCATCATCATCATCATCAACACCATCATATAATTCTCTCTTTTTATAAGGATTGGTGAATTGAAAATCCTCCATGCTACTTTCTTGTTTGAATATGTGCAATCGACATTCCTTAAGGAGTGATTTCATTCCCGAATCCTCATATATAAGTTTCGCATGGTTCCATTCACGTTTTAAAATCACTTCATCCCATTCTACCATGTCATGTAGCTTTAAATCAAATATATATGTATGATCTGGTAGTATATAGAAATCATCCGATGGATAGTCAAGAGTGCATTTACAACCATTGATGATTAGTTCGAGAAAGGACATATCAAATTCATTGTCACTTCTCCATTCAGCAGTAGTAAAGAAGAGAGCAATGGAAGGGAGCTTTTTACGAAACCAAAACGAAATTGACAATTCCCTGTAATCATGCTCAAACCACTCTGGAATCAATTCAGTTCCTGGCAAACAAAACATAGTCCCTCCACCTTCATGCAATTCCTATTAGTCATAAATAACTTGTAAGTTTAGAAAGATAAAGTAGAATACGAAATACGAAGTCAAATACAAGAAAAAACAAAACCTGCTTCAGTAGCATGCTTCTACATGAGGAACTCAAAGAATCACATTCCTCTACAGACAAGTATTTTAAATTTGGCGGAATCCCTCTAATTTCTTGAAGAAACTTGCAATCATCCAAAACGAGGGATTCTAAAGAGCCATGTTCTTTGATGCACAATGGAAGAACTGTGAAACTATTCCACGATAAGTCTAAGTGTGGTACATTAGCAAACCACTTGAGAGCTATTGGAAGAGATTCATCATTTAGGTTGCACTCTGTTAGCGTAATTGATTGTACATTTGAGCACACCATGGAATTTGGTTTATCACACTGTATTGGCAATAGATGACAATTTTCAACGTAAATGGTTAATAATTTTGGCATCATGAGAACGCTACTTTGTAACCTAAGCAACACTTTACTTCCATTTAGTAGTAAACTATGAAGCCCAGTGAGATTTTGAAATGAATCAGGCAATTCTTCAATGCAAGTTTTATACAAATAAATGGTTTCAATGTTTTCCATCTTTCCTAATATTTCTGGAAAATTCTTAAGCCTATTACAATGTGAAAGTTGAAGTTTTTGAAGAGAGGGCAACTGAATTGCTGGAAAACTCTCGAGCTTCGTACAACCTTCGGCATTCAAGATTTTGAGTTTATTCAGAAACCCAACAGAATCATGAATTGTAAGTAAATTCTCACAATTTTGAAATGAAAATTCTTCTAGATTTGTGAGATCAGATATGTCACTTATTTGTATTAAATTTTCAGAATTGTCTAAACGTAAAACTTTCAAACTCAAGAAAATCTGCAACAAATAGAAAAAAATGAGTAGCCAGATTAAAGAGTTTGCCAAATTACCCAAAATGAGGGAGGTGAAATCATTACCATTCTGTTCAATGAGTTAGCCAAATTAATTGATGTAAGGCCACTGTTTGGTAACTTGCACATTGACAAAAAATTTGGACGAAAATCGGAAGGTATATCTTGTAAACTTGGCCATTCCAGTACTCTTAAACTATTAGGAAAATGTACTTCAGGTTTGAGATAAAAACTAGTTTTAACAACAAGTGTTTTGAGGTTTTCCATCTTCTTGAGTTCATCTCCTGTCCACTCTACTATTTCTTTGGCTAGTGGAAAATTCAAATGTATAATTTTAATTTGACTTGTTCCCTACAAAAAGCATAAATCAACCAAAACACATGTTATAGGGGAATTAAATGTTTAACACAAATTTAGAGAAATATATAAGGGAATTAATGTTTAACATTGAAAATGGGAAAATTAAAAATTTATATTAGACTTACTGAATTTTTTTTTAAAACTTGAAATATATCTTCATGGAACCACAACCTGCTACGTTTCCCGGGCTCATTTGGTGATTCTTGTCTTACAATTTCTTTACCCATGTCCTCTATCAAGTCATGTAATATCACACAGTCCCGTTGAATATGAAACTGATCAATAATCTTTACAAGAGATTTCTCAACCAACATTCCAATATGATATTTCATCTCTCGACCGTAGTGAGCACAAAGAATATCTTCCACCTCTTTTAATTGATACCCTTTAAAGCAACAAGCAATGTCGAGAAAAACACTCTGCTCTTCTTCCTCTAAAGCATCAAAACTTACTTTAAGTATCTTTTGAATCTTTTTATTAGGAATCATTTCATACTGATCCAACAATGAACTCCATTCTTCTACAGGCTTTCCAAACAAGTTGGAACCTAGTACTTCTAATGCCAGTGGAAAACCCGAAGCATAATTTACAGCACGGTTTAAAATATTTTTGTAACTTGAGTCAACTTGTTTACTTTTAAAAGCCTGCCAACTAAGCAATTCAAGAGCTTCCCCCTTATCAAACTCATCAATTTCATATGTCACTTCAATCCCATGATTTTCTAGCAAGTGTTTGTCCCGAGTGGTAATAATCACTCTACTGCCAACACCAAACCAATCAAGCCCTCCAGCCAAAGCCTGCAACTGCTTCAATTCGTCAATGTCATCGAGAATCAATAAAACCTTCTTTCGGTGTAGCCTTTTCCATATGATTGGAATTCCCTCACTACTATCTCCTATTTTAATGTCCAATCCAACAGTTTCTTTAAGAAATTCCTTTTGGAGATGCTCTAAACCATGTTTTGCTGATTTTTCTCTCACATTGTGAAGAAAACACAAACATTCAAATTGATCAGCAATGATATTATAAATTGCCTTAGCAAGAGTTGTCTTACCCAATCCACCAGGTCCATAGATCCCTAGCATGTTGCATTCATCATTAGATCTGATTTTTAGAAGTGAATTTACTTTTAGCATTCGACGTTGCAGGCCAATGGGGTAATCAGCAATATGTAAAGGAACTCGACTAATCTTGTTGGATACATATTTGACTATTTCCTGAGTAAACTGGTATTGATATCCATTCCTGCCGAATTCGATAAGTTTGAGTAAATATATGATATTCATATCAATGTATTGATAATTATATTATATTATTACTACAGTTCATATTCAAAAAAGCATTTGATCTCTTTCCTAGTCAATCTTTAAGATTAAATTATTAGCTAGAGGAAAATAAAAGAAACCTAACATACATATTTATATTACATAACAGGAGTACAGTAGGGTACCTGGGATTGAAATGGTGGCCGGACAAGTTAGCTGCTTGGTTAAGAGCTATCTTCCATTTATGTAGCCGCTCCATGTTATCACCGTACTTTTCTTTATTATTTTGAAACACCTTTTCATGCTTAGCTATTGCTTCACCATAACTCCCAGTCTGATGTCGCACGTGAGTAGGCTCCATGTCATAGAAAATAGGCAAAACCAAGCAACTCTTTGTTTTAAAACAGTGAATGATGTGGACAAGTTCGTCCAAACAAAACGAAGAAGAAGCATAATTGACAGAGAAGACCGGAATGAAAATTCTGGACTCTTCGATGGCTGTGACAAGTGATGGTGTGATTTCGTAACCTCCATGAAGCTCTCTATCATCAATGAAGGTGTGGACTCCACCTTCGCATAGAGCTCTATAGAGATTTCCAGTAAAACCATAGCGAGTGTCCGTGCCCCTGAAACTGAGGAACACATCATAGGTGAATCCATAAGAAAACGAAGAGAAAGAGGAAGATTGGATCATAGCCATGACTCAGGGAAGTAAGAACAAGGATGAGTGTGTTTAGGATATGGCAACACGGTTGCATTTAACAGGATCCATCGGCCGAAGACCATTGTGAAACTTCCTTCCCATTTCCTATCTACCAAATACAAAAGAAAAGACAATAAATTTATTATTCTAATTCCAAATTTTAAAAATGGCATGCTTTAGTTAGTATATATGAAACAAACCAAACTTTCCTGCTTCAAAAAAAAATATATATATATATATATATATATATGTTATGATTTTTCCACCCGTGTGCGTCACTCGAAACTGTGTTTTGGTAGAAACATTTCATTGCCAAGGATGATTCCAAAGCTTATAAATCCAACAAAAACTCCACCAATTAGAGTTTCAATGGATGTTGGTTCATGCAATAAATGCACCAGTTGGACCATCCTTTGGCCCTCAGCAGACTCTTGTCATTTTAGGAATTCAGCTACTAACTATTTTCTGATAATCTTAACATTTTATCTACTATTTAAGGTTTATGAACTGGTAGAACAAACTCTGAAAAAACAAATAAATAAAAACACACTAGAACACAAACAGTTGATCATAGAATTCAGCTAATTGTGTCCAATTTCCAAGTTTACATTTGAACCCCACTATGCTCGAGTTACTGCACACTTATGCGTCAATATGAGACATACTTACCATGAACTGTTTTTATTCAATATTAATAAAAAATAATAATATCAAATAACATCCGTAAGAATCAAAAACCATGTAGTAAACTAAAATCTTTTCGGAACATATCAACATGCCTTCACTGGCCACATCATTGGTAGCACTCAGAATATTTTTAACTTGATCTTTGAATCCAATGCTCTTTACAACTGTTACTCCTTCTTTGGCCACAATAGGAGTATATAATACTTTGCTTAATCACCACATTAGGCCTCTAAAACTGAGGAAACTTAACATCAACAAGGCTTACCAGCCCCTAAATAGTGATTAGTAGCCATAATCAAAATGAAAAAGAGTATAATTCCTTTACCATGAACTTAGCACACGAACTAACCGGGAATAAAGTTTGTAAACAAGTTCTGTTGTTTACAATACTTTAGAAACGAGTCAAATGACTCAAAGATGAAATTAATCTCACATTTCAACTATCCATTTATTGAATTAAATTGGAAATTACTTTCAAGATGTGAAAAATTGAATAATTAGTCGTACCTTCAAATGATTAGATATAGAAAGTTTCTTCAGACAAAAATAGAGCCATTATATTGTAGTAATCTCGCTTTCATTGAATCACCGAATGAAAGATTGAACTCTTGTTAGAAGTGATGGATTATGCGCACAATCGATTCCGGAATCGCAATGGTCTGAACAATGTTGTACATATCACTTTTGTTGTAGCAAACTGCAAAATAATACTAATAATTGTTAGAACAGGAGGAATTGTTAGAACAGGAGGGCAGCTTGGGAATCATCTTATACTAGAATTTTGGGACAAGTTCAAACGTTTAACTACCTATTATTAGGGGTGTACATAGATTGGGCAAATTCACTTGATCCGGTCAAACCCATCCAATCCAACCCAAAAAAGTGGGTTGGGTCGGGCAAGTGGGTGGATATGGATTTCAAAAATGAAAAACCCATAAAAAAAATTGGGTTTCGGGTAAAACCGGACCCAACCCAAAAAACCCACCGAACCACTAGTGTTATGTTTTTTGAAATATTTTTATGAAAATACTAAAGATTTTGCCATTTGATCAATAAATATTTTTATATTGAAAATAACTTATACTATTTTTTAAGAAAATAAAAAGATTGAATAATTTTTATAAACAAATATGATAATTCATCGCACTATTTTAAAAATAAAAATATTGAATAATTTTCATAACAAATATGTTGATTTTTCGTTTAGTCATTTGATATTATAAAAAAAGAAAAAAAAATCATTTGGATAACACACTATCCAACATATAAATTAGTGGGTATACATAAAAAATAGGTGATTATTTTTATAGTGAAAAAAAGTAACACTTTTTTTTCAAAAAAATACAATGATTGAGTTATTTTTATGAAAAAATATGATGATTCGATAATTATATTTTTAATATAAAAAAATAGAAAAATAGTTCGGGTAACCCACTACCCAACCCAATCCAACCCGGAAATTAGTGGGTTTATCCAACCCGGCCCAATGTTATAACGGGTGGTTATTTTACTAAACCCAACCCGTAATACCTTATGTGGTTCGGGTTTTGGTTTTGGTCAAACCCAACTCAATCCGGCCCATGTACACTCCTACCTATTATAATATATAGTAGGATACCATAGATTTTTTTTTTTGAAAAGTAAAATTATATTGACAAAGAAAAATACAAGAAGTGCTAAAGATACAAACAAACATGTCTGATACAGGAGCATCATAGTAACCCAAAGTCAATCAATACTGGAAACTCCCAAGGTCTGATACATGAGAACATTTTAAGTTAGTCCCCAGAACATAATGATTATTGATACATCTTAAGTTATACGTCTTATTGTAGTGCATTATACAAAAAGAACACCATTAAAACTATCCAAACAAAATCACAAATACGATCCAAAAAATAATCTTTGTATCGGACACATATCAGATATTATTTGTTTATTTAAAAATAATGATATAACCGATACTTTTCAGATACGTGTATCGGGACGTATCGGAAACGTGTATCGGGTATTATTTTTTATTTAAAAATAATGATTTAATCGATACTCTTCTAATAGGAGTATCGGGACGTATCGAAAGAGTATCGGTATCGAAGACGTATCGGACACGATTCGTCACCATTTTTTGAGTATCAGGGCTTCATAGGTGAAAAAGGTTTGGGTAGCATCACACTATCCACTTTAATTTTATTTGGAGACGTGCATATATCTAAAATATTATTAAGAGAGTCTTGTTGGTTCAATTGAGGAAAGAGGACGGATTTTAATAGAGAGAAGCGAGGAAAGATATTTTAATTAAATATATGTTTGATTCAAAAAAATAATAATATAATGACATTAATTAATATTATTTTAATTCTTTCTTTTTAATTTTTCTCCATGCCAATATTCCTAAATACTCTATTTAGGCTTGTATTTATATAAGTATCCTCATATATCACGAACAAAGTGTTCACGAATCATCACAAATGCTATATAATTTTTTATTATTAAAATATACTAACAAAATTAAAATCAAGCATCGTATGAGTTAAGTAAGCTTCTACTACACTATCCACTTTTATCTCTCTTTGGTAAAAAAATAGTGAACGGCTAATAAGTTAGTTTATAACTTATAACTTAGTTTTTAGTTTTTAGTTTTTAGTGAATAAATTAGTTGATTGAGTTTGTAATGTTTGGTTAAATTAGCATTTGACCTAGTTTATAAGTATGAAATGACATAAAAAATATATGTTTAATTATTTAATATTTGATTTTTTTAAATAGGATAAAATTGGAAGAAAAAATAATAAATTATAAACTCATAAGCTATTTAAAATATGCTCAAAAATACGCTAATCCAAACAGACCCTTAAAAAAATAAATTATAAACTCTTTTTGAAAATCGTTTACCAAGCGAAACTTTTTTTATCATATAAATTCAAAATTTGGCATTACCAAACATATAACTTCTGTTATCTATTTTCTTTTCAAGATTTGTCTTAGTTTTACATATTTCCATACAATTTTACTATAAAGATTCCTACACAAGTTTTTGGTATGTCAATTATACAATTCTTTCGTACATTTTTTTTCTTTGCTCTTTCTTGCTTGCCTAAGTCTCCTATCGGAATGAATAGGGTCTACTTTTTCAAAATTCATTAAAGCCGAATAGTTCACTAAATTTACACACATCATCCACTGCATGCACCCATGTCTCTATGTCTCTGAAAAAACCCATCTTAATAAGCATTCCTTTCAAAAATCCCCATGCTGGTGATGAAGTTAATCATAATGATGTAGCTATGCACCTTTAATTAATGAAAAAAGCAGTAATGATCATAATGATAATGAACTCAATGTTCCTAATTATTACTTACAATGGGTCTAAATAAGTGTGCCTCACAATGATCCATTTCCTATTATTGAAACTACTAATGCTAACCCTATTCCCTCAAATAATGGTGCAACCTTCATTTCATTGATAAGGAGACTGAGATCAAGAGCCATTGATTATTGAAGAAGATACCGCTTTGAAATATCAAGGCTGCAGTAGCATGAGGTGAGGAAACTAATAGATCCAATGATGCAAGTCAAGTTTGGGCTCGGTGAAACAGGACACAACCAACCCTAAGAATATTTAAAAATTTTAATATAATATTTCTAGCATCGACATCTCTGTCAAAAAGTTATAAATTTAACTTAAATAAAAATTCTTACTATATTAATTTTAATAAAATATATTTTTAGCATCGAAGTTTCCGTCAAATAAATATAAGTTTCCTCAAAACCTCCGCCAGATATTTTAATCCATCCTAACTAAAATATAAGCAAAAAGGAATAAAAAAGAAATATGAAAGTAAACTGTATTTAGTTCAAATGTTGTGCAAAATACATTTTATTATTATTATTTTAATATTAAGTTCTCGTGATGTCCGCCTGAACATGTAGTATTTAAGAAAGTCAGATATGCAGAATAAGGATACAAGTCTAAGAGTAGACGAAACGAGCATTAGTTCTTATACATTCAATATTCAAAACTATTCAAAATATATGAGAATATTTTTACCAACAAAAACGTTTGTGATTGTGCAATTACATGAAAGAAGGTATATATTTGTTTATTTTTTATTTATCAATTTATATGAACTTATCATCCTTTTACAATTTTCAAATCTTTTTATAATGATTTTTAAGTATAAGATGGTGTTATACATATCAAACAATGTTTTAATTTGAAGCACAATTGATTTAACATGATAAAACTCTTGAATTTTGCCTGGATACTATTACCTTTTCACAAAAAATATTTCACTTATGTCGATTTGCTTTCATATATTGCTGCATTGATTTTGTATTAATTTTCAAGATTCTTTTCAACATATCTTTTGTTGATTTCAATTACAGTAATAATGCATGTTTAAAGAAAATTGACTGTTATTATAAATATTATATTTCATGAGATAGATGTTCGATGGCCGATTCACAAGTTCAACATGGCATATTGAGATGTATGCAAAACAATGAGCAAAGAGTGAATCAAACAGCTATATCAATGCACTCTCAAAGATGCAACAACAAAACTCAAGTCCCTGTCTATGCTACAAAGCATCTAGGTACATGTACTGAAAATTATTTGTTATAGTTAATTTTAAATGATTTGTTTTTTATAATTGTTATCGATAGGATCGATTCCTTTTAATTTTGATTTAATTTTATATAAGAACTATCAAACGAATCTAATAAAACATTAATATACTTAATTTAATATAATTTGAGTGTTGTTTATTATTTTATATGTAAAGAAAGTGATCTTGGTTTTTTCTTTTTTTGTAATAAAGTGATCTTATTTTATAATTCACTGATATGTTTGGCATGATGATTGAGATTGTTTATTTCTCTTTTAATTTTAATCTAACTTGAATAATGTAAGACCCAAGATTTTACTGTGCGGTTTTACTAAGGAACTTTAGCGTCGGCTAAGTTTTAGGGTTTTTAGTAGAACGGTTTTGTGTGTATCGTCGTATAAATGAGATTTTTGCTGAAACGGAGCCTGTTTTGTGCTCGAGCGCGGGAAAGGCACAGACTTTCGGGTCGTGGTCCTCTTTTAAGTATGAGGAGATTTCTGTGAAGTCAGAATGACGAGTTTTGGATTATTCTTGTTTTTGGAAAAACGAGTAGGATTTTACCCGCGGATGGAAAATCTTACTGCGTCTGTTTTAAGTGAGGTTTCGGATGGAAGTTTCATATATCTGCGTGAGTTAGGATATGTCCTGAGATTAATTTTCCAAGGTGTGAAAGAAAATTTCAGTCGCGGAAAAAGATTCGGCGATAAGTTTTGGAATTGTTAGACGATAGACGTTCTTTCTGTAGGTTTTCTGTTTTGGTGAGTTTCGTTCGTCGCGGCGCGCGAGAGCTGAACGTGTGAGTGTTTCTAAGAGGTGTTGAGTTTTATCTCAAGTGGGTTTGGTTTGGTTTAATCCAATGGCTAGGGTTTTGTCTTGGCATTTTGTCTTTTGATCCAATGGCCATGAGTTAGCAAGAGCAATAGCATAGTAAGGAGGTTTGTTGATTGTGGACTTAGAAAAACATCACATATTCACTCCATTCTTTCTCTCTTTCACGTGAACTCCATTGCTTTCTTTTTCACTTCACAAAATTTTCCATTCCTCACCATTTGTGTCCATTCCAAGCTTGGGAGCTTTGTGGAATTGTTGTAGAGAATCACTTGCTTAAGGTAACCACCTTTTCCTTTTCATTTTTGGTTGGTTAAAACTCTTGGAGTTATGAGTTTTAGATTATGTTCATGGGATGAAAATGTTAGGAATTGATTCTTGTTTCATGAATGTTGTTCATGAGAGTTTAGTAAGCATGCTAGGCTTTGTTATTGAAATTTTTCCATGAGGTTGTGAGAATCTCATGAGAAAAGTTAGGGTTTTGAAAGTTTAGTGTATTGATCAATAACATGTGGATAAGTTGTAAGGTTTTGAAAAGAAACGTTGTTTTTGAACCTTTGGGCGAAAGGGAATGGCGTTGCATGGTTTCGTTTTAGAAAATCCGATGAAAAATATTTTGGGGTTTATGAAAATATTTCCTAAGTGTTTTGTGTAGTGTTTTTGGGGTCCAAGTGGGTTAAAACTCTTGTGACATGTGGTGTTGCTTTTTACTTTGAAAACATGTTTGAAAATGATTACCGGACGGTTAAGGCCCGTAATAAAACTTGTGCTTGGATTTGGTTTTGATTTTTGGAAATGAAAATCAAATAACTTGCACTCGAAGCAACCAACAAGCTTTCGGAAATGAATTGCTTGCTTATGAAAATGGTTTGCTTTTGTGCCTTGAAAAAGTGTTGGGAACTAATAGAATCAAACTAGGCTTGGTTGGAAAAAGGTGGTGTGAGTTGCTGTCTTTTGCTGTCATGACAGGTGCAACTCGCCGGGCGAGCGTTTACTCGCCAGGGCGAGTGTCACAGGCCATGAACTCGCCAGAGCGAGTAAGACCAGTCTTCACTGCCTTCACTCGCCACCAACTCGCCAGGGCGAGCCCTGAGAGTTGAAATTTTGGATTCTGATTTCTAAACTTGGTTTTTAGCTTTCTAATCCATTTTTATTAATTTATGGAAGTGGTTGGGATTGGAAACCAGTTTTTCGGGTACTCGGAAAGTACGTAACTTATAACGCAAGAAAACGGCCATTTTGCATTTCAAATTATTTAAGACTTTTGAAAATTGTTTTGGGTCCTAAAAATAGTACAAATAACTCATGGGGGTTGATCAATACGGTGGTTTTTGATATGGTATCCGAAAGAGTGAATTTTCCTTAGGAACCTTTAGGTTTTTGGGGTTTTGGTGTAGTTTCAATACTATTGGTTAGAGAACAATGTATTGATTGTTGCGCTGCTTGTTTAGGAAGCGCGTTGTGTTGTTTGAGCGTGTATTGTTGACGGAAGCTTGCCGAGGTAAGGGCATCACTTTATTTCTGTCTTTTCACTGAGTTATAACATGTTTGTTGGTTATTTTCGGTGATGCGTGTTTGTGTGTTTGGCATGTATGTGTTATGTATTCTCGTGATGAGAAAGTGTTTACAATACGTGCGTTGTTTTACATATGATTGGAGATGTATGTATGAACATGTGGGTGAATACATATGATTGGAAATGTATGTATGTTTGCTGTGGTTTGTTACATATGATTGGATATGTATGTATGTTGTTGGGATGGTTTACATATGCTAGGGAGGTATGTATTTGTTGCATTAGTATACATGGGGAATCGTATGCTCATGCATTGTTAGTGTGTGGTGATTGGGAGAGCCACGGGGTGCGGTGATCGGGAGAGCCCACTCTAATCCGTTGTAGTGATCGGGAGAGCTACGGGATTTTATTTAATTCGATACGTGGTGATCGGGAGAGCCATGGGGTGCGGTGATCGGGAGAGCCCACTCTAATCCTTGTAGTGATCGGGAGAGCTACGAGATTTTATTGATATTGTTAGTAGGGGATGGACCTACGATTCCGGAGCTCATGCATTTTGTGGTAGCTAGGGTTAGTACCACGCATTTTAGAAGTCTGCATTAGGCTTGGTGTGCATTATATATATAAACCCGTTGGTGGGAATTGCTTTGGTGGTTAAGAGCTTTCTCTTGTGTATGTGGAAATTTGTTATGTGTACATCTTTCGCACCGGTTATATATATATACTTTTATTTTGTGGTGACCCTTTCTTTCATTTGCGGGCTCATCCCACCCAGATGATGGGTTAGGTCGTGGTAACGACGGTAGCTGTTCCAGGCCCCAGTGAGATGTTGGAGCTTTAGCTTAGTTAGACTATGCGCCGGTGTGGGTTGTACACCGTGCTTTTTGGTTAGCATAGGGTTTCTAACTTGTTTTGTTGTATGTATTTGAATACTTAGACTTGGATTGTAATTATTCAGGAATACACTTTGCTTGTCGAAGCACCTTTTGGTAATGAGTTCTTTTGTATATTTGAATGCCGGCTCATTTAAAATATTCTATGCGCACTCTGAGTGTTAGTTGAAAAAAAAAATGCCTTTTCTGGCCTTTGAAAAACGGGTTGTTACAAATAATATTGTGTTAATTATGATTGCCATAATTTTGGCATTTGGAAAGCATTATTCATTCTATCAACAACAAAAAAAATTGATTATGTAACTTATATGTAATTATCATTTTGTTTCATTTAAGGGGATGGAATATGTTTGTCCAACAAGGTTGACTCACAAGTTGAGAGAAGGTGATTTTTATTATCATGTCTTTTGTATTTAACTCTTCCAAATTAATTTCAAAAAAATTGATAACTTATCACAATTTTGGATTTTAGGAAAGAATATAAAAATGTCATTTATCACAAGAATTCTGATTCGCCTTTGGACATCCATCTTAGAATATTCAAAGATCCATCCGGTAATTACAATTCTCCAAATACTATTTTTTTAGGAATTTTTATATAATTTTCTTATTGGTAGACAAAATTTCGATAGTGTTCTAGTTTTAGAACCAAAATTTCTTGTTTTTGAGAAACTTAAATAGTTTGTTTTAAGATTACAACACTAAATAGAGTATAATTTTTAAATTACAAGCCTTAAATGGTATATTTCTTCATGCAGGTAATTAAGTAATCCGCCAAGCTAGCTTGAAGAGGAAATGGCAATTACTTGATGGAAGTTCTTAATTTTTATCAGTCATTAATGGTAGTGATTCCTTATAAAGGCTATCTATGTCATATCTCTAGTTAATATGGGACTTCTAACACACTTTCTCACATTCAGGACTAAATAAAGCTGGAATGTGGAATCATCGATAACGATTGCGAAAAGGAGATGCGGATCAATGAGTAAGAAAGTGAAATTGCATGCTTGCAAACAAGGGCTTCAGTTGCCTCCTCCTCGGTCTCAAACTGAACAAAAGCCTGCTTTTTCCCATTCGTCTCAAAGACTTTGCAGTTGACAATGATTTCGTGCTCCACTAGAAGACTTGCAAGCTCACCCACAATAATGTCTTGTGGGAGGAAGGACACGTGGATGATCCTTGTCGGGGAGCAACAATACCGGTAGTTTTTAGCAACATTGCGATTGAATCGATTGAGATTCGAGTTCATGTATTATTGTGTATCAGCACCTTGAATTATGCTTGGATACTTTGAGAAGTTCACATCCAACTGCTTTCCAAACAACATGGCACAAGGTTTTAGTGATCGGTTATACACTTGAGCATAAAAAGTATTGATTAATCTGCATGCCACAATGACAATAGAGGAAACTATGGCACTTCAATCTGTTGATAGGGAAATGGAAGATTATTGAGATATTTAGGATGTATGGTTGTGAAATGTAAGTGTTTTATATAGTACCTAACACTTCATTTACTGACATACATAATTAAAATGTATGGTGTCGCGCCGCGAAAAATGCCCGAGCGTATTGACACTCGGAATGACTACAGAGTCGCCACCGAAGTTTTTTGCTAAAAGGGAAACGTCGATAAAACCCTTAAAAGATGAAAAGGAATGGTCATCGCAACCATATCCGAGTTCGGGAGTTAGTTATGTAAGGGGAAGGTATTAGCACCCCTCACATCCGTTGTACTCAACGGGAACCTCCTAATTAATTAAGGGTTAAAATGTGTATTTTTGAAGATTGCTTGCTTTTTATTAATTATTAGAGTTATTTACAAGAGAGGAAAAAGTTAGTTTTTTATTAGTGTGCTTGACGGTTGTTGGATCCCGCTCCTACGTATTCCCAAGTGCAATGGGAAACTCAAAGCATACGTAGTTCTTTGTAAAAAATATTTGTTGGTTGGTTGATTTTATTTATGAAAAAGATTTGTTTTGGTTTGAATTGCACGGGGGCAAGAAAAAAAATTGATTTGATGAGTTGAGTTGATTTTATTTATGAAAATGATTTATGTTTATTTTTTTATTGCGCGAGGGCAAAAAGTGGGTTTGATTGAAAAGGCGGACTCGCACGTGGGCGATAGTATCCGTTTGAGAAAAAAGTAATTAAAGCGTGCATGGAAGCAAAAAGTGTGGAGTTTGATGAGTTGAGATTGATTTTAATTTGTGGAAGACGAATAACTGGTATGCAAAGTGTACACTAAGCGTCAATTACTCGAGAGATGAACGGATGTACATCCGCCGGTCTCCTTTTTAATCCAATTTTATTTTGTTAATTAAATTAAATTAAACTCATAAAAAGAACATTAATTTTATTTGTTTTTGTTGTTATTAGTAAACTAAAAAAAGTGTAAATAAATTAAGTGGGTCTAGAACCCAAGACAAACAAACAGCCAAAGTGATAAAAGAAAATGATCAAATACATAATTATAAATAAATTAAATGAACAAATAAATAATAAGTAAAAAAAACAAAAATAAATGGAAACAAAATCACATGTAGCAAAACAGAACAACAACAAGATGCAACACAAGAGAGAAGGTGAGTAACCGTGAGAGAGAAAGTGACTTCCGGCGTCGGATTCGTCGGCGAGATTGACAGCGGGAAACTCCTCCTTCATCTTTGTTTCGTTCTCGTTTTTGTCCCTCTGTTTCTTTGTTTATTTTTTTTTGTTTTGGTTGTAAATGATTGTGATGAATAAATTAGTGGAGGTTGATGATTTATGATGGTGATGATTTGTGGTATTAATGGTGGTTATGGAGTTTTGATTTTTATGTGGGAGGAGATGGTTTGAATGAGGTATATGGTGATCATGAAATTGTATGATGTTTAGACTATGGTGTGATGGAGGATTTTGGTTGAGATGAAGTTTGGTTATGGGTAGTTTAGAGATGGAGTTGAATAAGGGTGATTGATGATGATGATGATGATGATGATGATGAATGTTTATTGTGTGTTAGAGATGGAAATCATGATGATTATTGGTGTATGGTTTAATGGAATTAAGGTTGAAGGAGTAGTTGCTCTTAAGATTATGGTGAAGCAAGGTTGGTGATGTGATGTTATTGTTTAGAGAGATTGGTTATGGTGGTTTTAATTTGGTTGAAGATGATGGTTTTGGTGTAGTGAAGATGATGATATATAGTTGATGGGAGGATGATTATTGAAGAAGAAGGGGCGTACGCCCCTGTGTTGTCTTGTCTTTCTCTTTTTGCTTTTTTTTTTTATAAAGAATGTGTGTGTTGTGTGGGTTTTCAGTCCTCCCTTTTCTTAAGTGAAACATTTTGTTATTTATAAGCAAAAGAATTAGGTTTAGGAGCATTGAATTTTGATTGATTTAATTTTGGAATGAAATTGTATGAATTGAATGTGGTTGATGACCGAATGAAGATGTTCCTCTTTAGGTTAATTTGCCTTAATGTGAGATTTTTTTCCCCTTTGCACTATTTGACCCTTTTTTTATTTTTTGTTCTTTTATGATTTTTGGACTAAAATAGAAAAATAATGATAATAGAAAAAAAATAGTAATAACAACAAAAAGCAAAATTGGTGAAAACAAATAAAAATAATGAAAGTGGGATTCGAACCCTTGACCTTGAACTTGAAACTCCCTGAATACTCTCAAGTTACCAAATGAGCTAATTCACATGTTTTTGAAAGAAAATGCGACAAACTCAATATGGTTCTAAAAAGTAAGCGGAATTCAGATTATGACAAGTTGACTTTGGTTCGGACATGCTAATAGAAAAATGGAGGGCAAAATTTAGGGTATGACAGCTGCCCCTTTTTAAATGTCTTTACTCGCATTATTGTGATAAAAGATAGTTAAATACAAGAAGACCCGAATTTTGCCCGGGGAAGTGAGAAGTTGAAAGATAGATATAGATCGTTGCCTCGGGGGGTGCTTAGATCGCAAGAATAACAGATTCGGGCGTCTTTTGCTTGGATTCAAAAAATAAGCAGACTCGAACGTCGTTACTTATATTGGAAGGAGAAGTAGACTCGGGCGTCGTTTGCTTATATTGGAAAGAGAAGCAGACTCGGGCGTCGTTGCTGATATTGGAAAGAGAAGCAGACTCGGGCGTAATTGCTTGATTTGAAAAGAGAAGCAGACTCGGGCGTCGTTGCTTATATTGAAAAGAGAAGCAGACTCGGGCGTCGTTGCTTATATAGGAAAGAGAAGCAGACTCGGGCGTCGATTGCTTATATTGAAAAGAGAAGCAGACTCGGACGTCGTTGCTTATATTGGAAAGATAAGCAGACTCGGACGTCGTTCCTTATATGGGAAAGATGAGCGTCGGGCGTCGTTGCTTAGATTGAAAAGTTAAGCAGACTCGGGCGTCGTTGCTTATATTGGAAAGGTGAGCAGACTCGGGCGTCTTTGCTTAGATTGAAAAGATAAGCAGACTCGGGCGTCGTTGCTTAGATTGAAAGGATAAGCAGACTCGGGCGTCGTTGCTTAGATTGAAAGGATAAGCAGACTCGGGCGTCGTTGCTTAGATGGAAAGGATAAGCAGACTCGGGCGTCGTTGCTTAGGTTGAAAGGATAAGCAGACTCGGGCGTCGTTGCTTAGATTGAAAGGATAAGCAGACTCGGGCGTCGTTGCTTGGATAGGAAAAGTGAGCAGACTCGGGCGTCGATTGCTTACTAGGAGAGAGAAGCAGACTCAGGCGTCGTTGCTTAGATTGAAAGGATAAGCAGACTCGGGCGTCGTTGCTTAGATTGAAAGGATAAGCAGACTCGGGCGTCGTTGCTTGGATAGGAAAAGTGAGCAGACTCGGGCGTCGATTGCTTACTAGGAGAGAGAAGCAGACTCGGGCGTCGTTGCTTACTAGGAGAGAGAAGCAGACTCGGGCGTCGTTGCTTATGTTGGACAGAGAAGCAGACTCGGGCGTCATTGCTTACCAGGAGATAGAAGCAGACTCGGGCATCGTTGCTTATAATGAGAGAGAAGCAGACTCGGGCGTCGTTGCTTAGATTGAAAGGATAAGCAGACTCGGGCGTCGTTGCTTGGATAGGAAAAGTGAGCAGACTCGGGCGTCGATTGCTTACTAGGAGAGAGAAGCAGACTCGGGCGTCGTTGCTTAGATTGAAAGGATAAGCAGACTCGGGCGTCGTTGCTTAGATTGAAAGGATAAGCAGACTCGGGCGTCGTTGCTTGGATAGGAAAAGTGAGCAGACTCCGGCGTCGATTGCTTACCAGGAGAGAGAAGCAGACTCGGACGTCGTTGCTTATGTTGGACAGAGAAGCAGACTCGGGCGTCATTGCTTACCAGGAGATAGAAGCAGACTCGGGCGTCGTTGCTTATAATGAGATTGGGAAATAGCCGCTGGCTCGGGGGCCAGAACAAGGATATGATGCCGTAGGCTCGGGGGCCAGACAAAGGATAGAATGCCGCATGCGTAAGGGCCGGACGAATTTTCGCAGGTGTAAGAACCAGACAAATTGTCATAGGTGTAAGAACCAGACAAAGCTCGAAAGATGGATTGCCATAGGCGTAAATATCGGGTAGGTGCCATAGGTGTAAGAACCTGACATAAGCGTAAGAGCCAGAAAAATTGCCACGGTATAAGAACCAGACGAAATTGGAAAAATAAATTTCACAGGTATAAGAACCTTGACACAACTTGATTGAAAAATTATCGCAGGTATAAGAACCTGGACAAAACTAGATTGATAAATTGTCGCATAAGACCGACTTTTGATCGCCACATAAGATTGGACTTTTGAGTTCCACATAAGATTGGACCTTTGGTTTGCCACATAAGATTGGACTTTTGGTTTGCCACATAAGATTGGACTTTTGGTTTGCCACATAAGATTGGACTTTCGAGTTCCACATAAGATTGGACCTTTGGTTTGCCACGTAAGATTGGACTTTTTGGTTTGCCACAAGATTGGACTTTTGGTTTGCCACACAAGATTGGACTTTCGAGTTCCACATAAGATTGGACCTTTGGTTTGCCACATAAGATTAGACTTTTTGGTTTGCCACAAGATTGGACTTTTTAGTGTCAATGAAGATTTGGCTTTGATTTGTTTAGATCGTTTAAGACGACCACCAATAGGGAAGATTCCTGAAAGATCTTACTGAGGAGTAAACTGGCTGGGGAGAGTTGACAAATAAGATTCCGCGAGGGGAATTATCTAATGGGGAGACTAATGAGTCATCATGTTACGGTAAATTAGATCGTAGCTTGTTTAGCTGGGGATTTATTTGGACCTCATGAGTAGCCACAAAAATTTGATTATGCTATGTATGCATGCTTTGTGCGGTTGCATGATATTTTTTGTTGATGCATTTGAGGATGTGTGATGTGCATGATATGCCCCTGGTGTTGGGCGTAGAGTATGCTATGTTATGAGTGTGTACTGATGCATGATATGAAATGCATGTAATGTATGTAAAGAATGCATGCCAATGGAAATTGGGCTTCAAGATGAATATGTTTAAGTGTGTCTCGGTCTTCTTTGGATGGGAAGGAACCAAGCAGAGTCGAGGTTTGAAATGCTAGTGACGGCTGGACCTTGGGGATGTCAATGAAAATTGGGCTTTGAGTGTGAATGAATACTGGACTCGGAATTCATTGGTATGAGTCGGAATTCATTGGTATGATTTTGGGCTTTGTGGATGATATTGAACATTGGAATTAGGAGGATGCCAATGGATATTGGGCTTTGGGCGTAAGCAGTTTCTCTTTTATTGGAGGATCTGGAGGCCTCGACACACGGGTATGATGCATGAATGATATGATATGGATGAGTATGATGCGAGAGTGGTGCAAGTATACAAGGTGCATGGTTATGATTTGCCATGATGGATGTAATAAGATGCATAGTTTGATGATAAAGCACAGCGACATGATTAATGCATGACGGTAACTCGCTGGATCGCTTGAATGTTTATGAAAGTTCCCTTGTGGCGGGCAATGGAATGGTTAGGAATAGGAAGTGTCTTTTGCGACAAGACTTCTGGTCTATAGGTTATAGGGAGTTTTGATAGCATGGTCTCCCGACACTCATGTTGAACTTGACGATTGTTGATGTGTAGCAGAATTTGCTTGAGCAACTTTGAAAGAATGGAGAGGACTTGCCGCTGTTGTGGTTCGTTTTGCCCCAATATGTTGGGTCTTTGAAGGAGTTGCCTGAAGAGGGTAACATGGTTTATCTCTTTCGTCTCAATTTGTCATAAGCTCGTGTGGCGCAGTCGTTTTGCCTTTTTGTTTTGAAAATCCCTAACTTTTGCCTGGACTGCTCTTTCGAGTTTTCAGTCCACCGGGAGTATACCATTTTTTGCCTAGGCCACCCTTTCGAGTTTTCAGCCTAGCGGGCTTTATTCCTTTTTTGGTGCCCCTAATTTTTGCCTGGACCGCCTTTTTAGGTTTTCGATCCACCGGGACGCTCTCTATTGCCTAAGTCGCCCTTTTCGGGTTTTCGACCTAGCGAGCTCTTTTTATTTCTCTTTTTCTTTAGGCATAATAATTCTTGACTGCGCCGGAGTTCTCTGAGAAAGAAAAATCATTTCGATCTATGGTGGTGATATGACCTTAACACGGACTGCCCCGATACTTGAATCCTTGTAAGGTATGCCCCTAGTCAACAAGATCTTTAGGTGATCTGCCCCTGATTATAAGGACTTGCTCTCGATTGGCAGGATCCCCAGGTGATTTTCCCCTAGTTGAGAGCTTCTGGAATTGATTCGCTCTTTGATCAGACCTTTGTTGAAATTTCCTCGATGCCAAGTATTGATTTGTTAGTAAAATTATTTCTTTTGGAAAGTAATTCTGGTGCAATGCACAAGCAAGTTTTGAAATCAGAAACTGTTATGGTATGTACAATGAATGATATTTGGCCATGTTGTTGGCGCAAATGAAGGTGTGAAAGAGGGATAGAACAAAAATGGTTTAGTGATGATTCACAAACATGTGGAGTCAGTTTAACGACAAATTTGCTGAATATGCTTTCATAATTAACCTAGCTTCAATTAGGTTTTTTGAAGGTTGTAACGTGGCCTGGTTCACGGCTTTTGAAAAAAAGATATAAGGCTCAATAGTTATTTTAACCCACCCATTCTCCTTCGATGATCTTCGTTCCTATAGATTCAATTAACTCAACGAATGCATTCGGTCGGCAAGAGAGTTTTGGTTGTTATGATGATTGAGGTAGATAGCGTGGTCGAAGCAGTGATGAGATTCTTGAGATGGCAGTTATTCTTTTTGTTTACAAGTTTGTTCCATTTTTTGTTTTTAATCCCTTATTTTTGCATGGACAAATTATTTTGAATTTGCGGTCCATCGGGATGCCCTAATTTTTCCCTAAGTCATTTTTACTTAGCGGACTCTTTTTTTTTTTGGAACAATTCTTGTGAGATTTTGCTTTTGGTTCTGAAGGTCATGACTGCCATGTTAACTATTGTGAGTTTTATCTTCTCATTGCATCCTCCATGTTGGAAGAGGTGCGCGAGGAAGATGATGTGCTTCAACCTTTTGATGGAGTAATGAGATGGACTGATTCTCTTGCATTGGGATGCATCAATGAGTTAATTGAAAGACTACCCTGCCCCGGGTTAAGATTAAGGGTTTTTTTGAAAAATAGAAAGAACACCGACTTCCGGCTCGAAGGGGTTGACTACGGATAATCTCCTTATATCTCCAGTGTTTGGGAAGTGAAACAATGCCTTACATCATCAACTAGGTTTTTAAAAGCATATGTCAGCAAATTCAATCGTTTTATTTACATCATCCTCCCCTCAAATTTGTTAATATGCGAAAAGAGAAATGGAGAAGCGAGTGATGGAATAGAAAAGAGTGAGTACGAAAGGATGGATTCCAAAAACATGCATGTTAATTTTATTAAAATTACCGGTCAAAAAGATACAACTTTAAGAACAAACAACACTTAGCAAGAAGGAAATTACAACATGGAAGTGAAAGTCCTAATGATCCTAGGGATGAGCTTCTTTGTTGATCCACCGACTTTGAGTGATGCTTCTCGGCGTTTCTTGTACTTGTCAGGGTGAGGGGTGACCTTTTATGATTGAGATTCCTCCTTCAAAAGTCATCTTCTTTCGGGCATACCTATTTTGCTGGTAGGGCCATTTCTGCTATTGAAAATGTTGTTGTTCATGTAGGGGGATCGCCCATGGTTGTGGCATCCGTGGCGCTGGGTATGCCTATGGTTGGTACCACAAAGGGTTGCTTTTTCTCCTCAATAGAGCTTGTGTGGTCCAGTGCATTTGATTCTTCAACTGGATGACCTCCCATTTAAACAGTTTTCTGGCTTCTCTCAATTTTCTCCGCAGTTTCTTTAGGCATGCTTCAAGTTTGTGTATGAGTATCGGGAAACTTGCTAGTGGCTTAAAATTGGAGGAGGGCGAAGGTGGAAGAGATAGAGTTTCATATTTTGAAAATGTAACTGCATGTATGCGGATGCATGGGTATGCAAAAAGATATTTTTTTTTAGGTATGCAAAAAGGTTTTATTGTCATGTCATGATGTGATGGGACAAGAGAAGGTCATGGTGCGACCTCAAGGGTATGTTTGTAGGGTAATTGGAAATTAACAATAACCTAAATAGAAGGCTCCCTACAATAGATTGGTTCTAAAGTTTACTACCCAATCCCCTAACATGTAGGTTCTATGATTTTTGTTTCTTTAAAGGCAGCAACCAAGGTCACTGACCTACATAAGATTTTTCACCAGATTGGGCTAGCCACCTCGTGGTGAGATCTCGCAAGGGTCTCCCTTGGATGAGATTGTTGGGTTCTAAAAGGTCCCTAGAGTCATTGACCATGTTCAAAATTTCGCCAAGAGGATGGGCTACCCAATTCGAGACGAACCTTTTGAACAGATCTACTCTAGGCGGAGTCTTCATATGTCGCTGATTGGGATGTACATCCCATGGGCTCATACTACGCAACATCCTTACTTAAACTTATATTTTTTCTCAAGCCTGGGTGTAGAGCTTCTCTCGAGTAACAAACCCATATTAAAATATTTATGCAAATAAATAAATTAAAACTAAAATAACAAAGCTAGAAGAAAATAGTAAATAAACACAATAAAATAAAAGAACAAGAAAAGCAAGCAAGCAAACATTCGACCCTAAAACTAATAAGGATAGGCTTAACTCTCTCTATATTTCCCCAGCAGAGTCGCCAGCTGTCGCGCCGCGAAAAATGCCCGAGCGTATTGACACTCGGAATGACTACAGAGTCGCCACCGAAGTTTTTTGCTAAAAGGGAAACGTCGATAAAACCCTTAAAAGATGAAAAGGAATGGTCATCGCAACCATATCCGAGTTCGGGAGTTAGTTATGTAAGGGGAAGGTATTAGCACCCCTCACATCCGTTGTACTCAACGGGAACCTCCTAATTAATTAAGGGTTAAAATGTGTATTTTTGAAGATTGCTTGCTTTTTATTAATTATTAGAGTTATTTACAAGAGAGGAAAAAGTTAGTTTTTTATTAGTGTGCTTGACGGTTGTTGGATCCCGCTCCTACGTATTCCCAAGTGCAATGGGAAACTCAAAGCATACGTAGTTCTTTGTAAAAAATATTTGTTGGTTGGTTGATTTTATTTATGAAAAAGATTTGTTTTGGTTTGAATTGCACGGGGGCAAGAAAAAAGATTGATTTGATGAGTTGAGTTGATTTTATTTATGAAAATGATTTATGTTTATTTTTTTATTGCGCGAGGGCAAAAAGTGGGTTTGATTGAAAAGGCGGACTCGCACGTGGGCGATAGTATCCGTTTGAGAAAAAAGTAATTAAAGCGTGCATGGAAGCAAAAAGTGTGGAGTTTGATGAGTTGAGATTGATTTTAATTTGTGGAAGACAAATAACTGGTATGCAAAGTGTACACTAAGCGTCAATTACTCGAGAGATGAACGGATGTACATCCGCCGGTCTCCTTTTTAATCCAATTTTATTTTGTTAATTAAATTAAATTAAACTCATAAAAAGAACATTAATTTTATTTGTTTTTGTTGTTATTAGTAAACTAAAAAAAGTGTAAATAAATTAAGTGGGTCTAGAACCCAAGACAAACAAACAGCCAAAGTGATAAAAGAAAATGATCAAATACATAATTATAAATAAATTAAATGAACAAATAAATAATAAGTAAAAAAAAACAAAAATAAATGGAAACAAAATCACATGTAGCAAAACAGAACAACAACAAGATGCAACACAAGAGAGAAGGTGAGTAACCGTGAGAGAGAAAGTGACTTCCGGCGTCGGATTCGTCGGCGAGATTGACAGCGGGAAACTCCTCCTTCATCTTTGTTTCGTTCTCGTTTTTGTCCCTCTGTTTCTTTGTTTATTTTTTTTGTTTTGGTTGTAAATGATTGTGATGAATAAATTAGTGGAGGTTGATGATTTATGATGGTGATGATTTGTGGTATTAATGGTGGTTATGGAGTTTTGATTTTTATGTGGGAGGAGATGGTTTGAATGAGGTATATGGTGATCATGAAATTGTATGATGTTTAGACTATGGTGTGATGGAGGATTTTGGTTGAGATGAAGTTTGGTTATGGGTAGTTTAGAGATGGAGTTGAATAAGGGTGATTGATGATGATGATGATGATGATGATGATGAATGTTTATTGTGTGTTAGAGATGGAAATCATGATGATTATTGGTGTATGGTTTAATGGAATTAAGGTTGAAGGAGTAGTTGCTCTTAAGATTATGGTGAAGCAAGGTTGGTGATGTGATGTTATTGTTTAGAGAGATTGGTTATGGTGGTTTTAATTTGGTTGAAGATGATGGTTTTGGTGTAGTGAAGATGATGATATATAGTTGATGGGAGGATGATTATTGAAGAAGAAGGGGCGTACGCCCCTGTGTTGTCTTCTCTTTCTCTTTTTGCTTTTTTTTATAAAGAATGTGTGTGTTGTGTGGGTTTTCAGTCCTCCCTTTTCTTAAGTGAAACATTTTGTTATTTATAAGCAAAAGAATTAGGTTTAGGAGCATTGAATTTTGATTGATTTAATTTTGGAATGAAATTGTATGAATTGAATGTGGTTGATGACCGAATGAAGATGTTCCTCTTTGGGTTAATTTGCCTTAATGTGAGATTTTTTTCCCTTTTACACTATTTGACCCTTTTTTTATTTTTTGTTCTTTTATGATTTTTGGACTAAAATAGAAAAATAATGATAATAGAAAAAAAATAGTAATAACAACAAAAAGCAAAATTGGTGAAAACAAATAAAAATAATGAAAGTGGGATTCGAACGCTTGACCTTGAACTTGAAACTCCCTGAATACTCTCAAGTTACCAAATGAGCTAATTCACATGTTTTTGAAAGAAAATGCGACAAACTCAATATGGTTCTAAAAAGTAAGCGGAATTCAGATTATGACAAGTTGACTTTGGTTCGGACATGCTAATAGAAAAATGGAGGGCAAAATTTAGGGTATGACATATGGCTTTTAAATAACTAAAAATTCCTTGAAGACTCGGGTGACGCTGTTTGGGAGCTAGATAGAGCATCCCAAACTTTGAGGTTTACGGGACTTGTGAAGACTACCGAAGGAATAGGAGGATTACTTGTTTCATCTATCATACACCATATCACATTGGAGATGGTACTACCATTAGAGAGAATGATTATGGCTCTTAACCTTAATGGAAATGGGGAGGGTTCTCAATCTGCTAGGCCTAGGGGACCAAGGCCACGCCGTCGCACTGTGCGTATAAGAGTGCGTAGTCCAGTTAGGTATAATTATGTGAATGGTCAAGGTGTAGGAATAAATAATAATGGACAAGGAGTGAATAACAATCCAAATGAACAAGTTGTGCCCGAAGAAGACCCCTCCGAAGATTCACATGGTGGGAGTGGTAATGATGATCTCGCAAATGGTTGCTAATAATAGCATCAGCAGTATATGTAAAATATTAGATTATGGAGTTTAAAGTCTTGAAGCCATTTTGAGTACCTAGTAGACTATATAAGTCTATGCTTCCATGACTCTCTCATCTTTTGTGTCAAGTGACTTCTATGTGATAAGGTGTATGACTTGTTAGCTATGACTAGTTGAATTAAATTAGGATCTACTAACATTGCAGGGCTTGTGAAATATTTTAACCATACCTGCAATATCTTGATTATGTAAGCCTAAGGGCAAGACAAATTATAAATTGTGAAATATATATGATGCATATCTTATATAATTATGTTGTTTTATTTCTATTATTAGAGAATTTAAATTTTAATTAAAATAAGGAATGTCATTTATATAAATTAATTCATCGCGAAAAAATAAATAATGTAAGTTTAATTCATATTAACGATTAAATTTTTCGACGTAACACCACTTTTCGAGATTAAAGAAAATGGGGCGTTACATTAGTGGTATGAGAGCACGGTTGTTTCTTTTGGGTTAACTTTGAGTTTTGGGTCTGTTGTTTATTTTTGTGTGTGGACTTGTGAATTAAATTTTTTTTTTTTAGATTGTTTTCCATAAGATTTTTATTGATATTGTCTTCTAGGAATTCAATGGCTCGTAGAAGCACACGGTTGAATACCGAGAATCCTGAAGGTGGTAACAATAATAATGATAATCACATGGATAGAGCTATTCAAGTAATAGCGGACATGGCGGCTTCCATGGTACAACAAATTGCTGCGAAGAATGAACGAGATCTTCGAAAGCAACTAAGAGAAGAACAAGCTGCTGAGTCCAAAGGATTGGTGGATTTTAGACGTCACGATCCTCCACAATTCCATGGAGAGGCGGAACCGGAGAAGGCTGACTTATGGTTGCAGGAGATCGAGAAATTTTTTGAAGTACTAAGGTGTCCTGATGGAGTAAAAGTGACCTATGCATCTTACTTTCTGCTCGGAGATGCAGAGTATTGGTGGAAAGGAACTCGACAAATAGTCGAAGCTAATAATCAGGAAATTACATGGGAGGTATTTCGTACTAAGTTTCTAGATAAGTATTTTCCTAGGAGTGCAAGGACTGCAAAAGAACAAGAGTTTCTGAACTTAAAACAAGGAGGAATGACAATTGGGGAATACGCAGCAAAGTTTGAATTGCTGGCAAAGTATTTCCGATTCTTTCAGGATCAGGTTGGTGAAGATTGGTTATGTGAACGATTTGAAGGTGGACTGAAGCATAGCATTAAAGTATCTGTTTTACCATTGGAAATTCGTCAATTTCAACCACTCGTGGAGAAATGCGGAAAGATAGAAACAATGAAAGAAAGTGTAGTCAACCGAGGAAATGTCGGAGGACCATCTAGGTCTAAGTATTCAACTCAAGGATGGAACCAGAGGGGAAAACAACCATACAAAAAGCCTTATTCTCGACCCTCTGGGAATAATCAGAATCAACGACCCTATCGTCCAAATGCGCCTGCAGTTGGAAATGGATCAAACAGGAACCAGAATCAAGAATCCACTAGAAGGTGTTTCAAGTGTGGAAAACCAGATCATTTTGCTGACACTTGTCCCCTAAAAGGGATATTGTGTTTCAAATGTGGAGACATATGACACGTGTCAAAGGAGTGCACGAGTCAAAAAGTTGAACTTGTGGCGAACAATATGAGGATTGCGAAGCACAAGGAGAAAGGAAGGGTTTATACTCTAAGTGGTGTTGAGGCTTCTCAATCAGAAGATCTTATACAAGGTAGTTGCGATATGGCGGGTAATCTCTTAACTGTATTATTTGATTCAGGAGCAACTCATTCTTTTATTTCTATAGATCGAGTAAAACAATTGAACTTGCCTGTTAGACCCTTGCCTTTTGATTTAATCGTCTCTACTCCAACTGCTAAACCTTTGGTAGCAGATTTAGTTTGCTTGAATTGTCCTATTGTCATCCACAATAGGAAATATTTTGTTGATCTGATATGTTTGCCTTTAACGCAATTAGATGTGATTTTAGGCATGGATTGGTTGTCCTCCAAACATATTCTTTTAGATTGTGCACGTAAAACTTTAATTTTTCAAAAACCCGAGGCTTTTGGATTTTCATCTGCAAATCACGTTGTAGCTTCTTTGGAAGAAGAAGCTCAAGGGCATGTATTAATATCTTCCTTAGAAGTTGCGAAGGAAGATGCTTTGAGCCAAGTTCCAGTAGTGAAAGATTTTCCGGACGTGTTCCCAGAAGATGTTCCAGGTTTACCACCAGTAAGGGATATTGAGTTTTCGATCGATCTAATCCCTGGATCAGGTCCGATCTCTATCGCGCCGTATAGGATGTCACCTACCGAGTTAGCGGAGTTAAAAACTCAACTGGAGGATTTGTTGTCAAAACAGTTCATAAGACCAAGTGTATCACCTTGGGGAGCGCCAGTACTATTGGTAAAGAAGAAGGACGGAGGCTCAAGACTTTGTGTGGATTACCGACAACTTAACAAGGTGACAATAAAGAACAAATATCCACTTCCACGCATTGACGATTTGATGGATCAACTTCGTGGAGCTGTTGTTTTCTCAAAGATAGATTTGAGAATGGGATATCATCAAATCAGAGTAAAAACCGAGGATGTATCCAAGACTGCATTTAGAACTCGTTATGGACATTATGAATATCTCGTGATGCCATTTGGAGTGACAAATGCACACGCGATTTTCATGAACTATATGAACCGAATTTTCAATCCATTCCTTGATAAGTTTGTTGTTGTGTTTATTGATGATATTCTCATATACTCCAAAAGCTACGAAGAGCACGAAGACCATTTGCGTCAAGTTTTACAGATTCTACGCGAAAAGAAGTTGTACGCAAAACTGTCAAAATGCGAAATTTGGCTTGAGGAGGTGAAATTCTTGGGACACGTGATTACAAAGGATGTCATAGCCGTAGACCCTGCAAAAGTGGAGACAATCCTTTCATGGGAACAACCGCGGACGGTGAAATTCTTGGTTTAGCAGGATACTATCGAAGATTTATCGAAGAATTTTCAAAGATAGCGGCACCATTAACTTAACTGACAAAGAAGAATCAACCATTTGTTTGGACCCAGGAGTGTGAAGAAAGTTTTCAAACCATGAAGAGACTTTTGACAACATCACTCGTATTAGTTTTGCCACAACCAGATCAACCATATGAAGTTTACTGTGATGCTTCATATCAAGGGCTAGGATGTGTGCTTATGCAGCATAGGAAAGTTGTAGCATACGCCTCAAGACAGTTGAAGACTCATGAGAAGAACTACCCTACACATGATTTGGAATTTGCAGCCGTAGTCTTTGCATTAAAGATTTGGAGGCATCACTTATATGGAGCAACATTTGAAGTGTTCAGTGACCATAAAAGTTTGAAGTACCATTTTGATCAAAAGGAGCTTAATATGAGGCAGATGCGTTGGATGGAATTTCTCAAAGATTATGATTTTACTTTACTTTATCATCTTGGAAAAGCAAATGTTGTGGCAGATGCGTTAAGTCGGAAGGCGATTCACGTATCTGCCATGATGGCAAAGGAGCTAGAGTTAATAGAAAAATTTCGAGATCTCAATTTAGATGTGAAATTGGGTAAAGGAAAGATTTTCTTAGGAATGATCAAAGTGTCGAGCGGACTTACGGAAGATATCCGTCAGCAGCAGGCAAGTGATGAACATCTGCAAGAGAAAAGAAAATTAATTGAACAAGAAAAAGCTGTAGAATTCAGTTTAGGGACATATGGTATTCTAAGATGCAATGGGAGAATTTGTGTCCCAAATAATTTGGAAATGAGAAAAATGATTTTGGATGAAGCACATAAGAGCATGCTTAGTATCCATCCAGGAGCAACTAAAATGGACCAAGATTTGAAACAGATGTTTTGGTGGCCATGAATGAAAAAGCAAGTGGCAGAATATGTTGCATCATGTCTGACGTGCCAGAAAGCAAAAGTTGAGCATCAAAGACCAGCAGGAATGCTTCAATCATTGGACATACCCGAATGGAAGTGGGAAAGTATTTCAATGGATTTTGTGGTGGGATTACCAAGAACCCGGCATAATTTTGACTCAATTTGGGTAATCGTAGATAGGCTAACAAAGTCAGCACATTTCTTACCGGTGAATATTAAGTACAATGTGGAAAAGTTGACAGAGATTTACATCAGGGAAATTATCCGATTGCATGGGGTACCTTCAAGTATTATTTCGGATCGAGATCCAAAATTCACTTCTCGTTTTTGGCAAAGTTTACAAAAAGCTTTGGGGACAAAGTTGCGACTAAGTTCAGCGTATCATCCTCAGACGGATGGACAGACAGAGAGAACAATTCAATCTCTAGAAGATTTACTGAGAGCATGCGTTCTAGACAATAGGGGGAGTTGGGACAATCTACTGCCATTAATCGAGTTTACGTATAATAATAGTTTCCACTCAAGTATAGGAATGGCACCTTTCGAAGCTTTGTACGGGAGAAAATGCCAAACCCCATTGTGTTGGTATCAAGATGGAGAGAGCACTTTGTTCGGACCAAAGATCGTTCAGCAAACCACGGAGAAAGTTAAACAAATCCGTGAAAAGATGAAGATTGCACAGAACACACAAAAGAGCTACTCCGATCGGGGGAGGAGACGTCTCGAATTTCAAGAAGGTGAACATGTATTCGTGAAAGTCACATCAACGACTGGGGTAGGTAGAGCTATTAAGGCTAGAAAACTCACTCCAAAGTTCATTGGACCATATCAAATTCTTCGTCGTGTCGGTCCAGTAGCTTATCAGATTGCTTTACCGCCTTTTCTTTCGAATATCCACAATGTTTTACATGTTTCACAATTAAGAAGGTATGTACCCGATCCATCTCATATAATTGAACCTGATGAGGTTCCGTTGAGAGAGAACTTGTCATACGAGACATCTCCTATAAGGATCGAAGATAGAAGAACCAAACAACTACGGGGAAAACAAATTTCCTTAGTTAAGGTTGTTTGGGACCAAGCAACTGGAGATTCAACATGGGAGTTGGAGGACCATATGAAGTCGCAAAATATCCAGATTTATTCCAAGGTACTTAATTTCGAGGACGAAATTTTTTTTTTAGTGGGGTAGTAATGTGACACTCTAATATTTTTATACTATTTTGCGTGTACTATGATAGTATTTTTACTTTGTGTAGACTGATAATTAATTTATACTAGAAAGAGAATTTAGGAAAAGTAGTTATAGAAATCAATCAGGAAATATTTTAATAGGTTGTGATAAAAATTTGGTTTTAAAATTCTACCGAATTTCAGACAGTGATTGACTCGACAGTATAAATTTTTATCACCGAAAAAGAAAAGATAAATATTTTTGAAATCAGAAAAATGTGTAGGTTTAGATAGTGTCATTAATTTTATTGAAAAAAAAATATATATACATAATTAATTAAATGAAAAATTAAAAGAAATTAGGGGATAAATATCTTCTAATTGGATAAGAATTACCATGTTCTTAAAACTAACGTGGCTAAGAATTCCTTCATACAATGAAAGTAAATACGTGGGTAAAATTTTCCTCACATAACAAAAGTAAAAACGTGGCTTAATGAATTACCATGTAGGAGCTTATTGAAAACTCTATAAATAGGACCCAAACATTCACTTTCCTACACACAGCCATCACTCTCACGACGCTAGGAATTGAAAGGTATCATAGAAGAAGGAGACTACTCAAGTCATTTTGAAGAGCTCAAAGGTAAGGGGTTATACTAATAATAAGTTGGTGAGCACAAGAAATGTGATAATTGTATATATATATTATTAGTTATAATTAGGGAGATATGTACTTAATATTATAATTATACAAGTAACAAGTAATTGAATAGTTAAGTTTAGTTTGTACATGTTGGATAATTAGACTCTACTACAATGCATGCTCGAAACTGGAACTATATGTGTACGTGACTTTTACATAAAATTCAACATGAACATTCTGAACTCATTATTTCTATTGTTATGAATTAACATGCTTACTCATAATGTAAATAGGATTCTATGATGGAATTTCTATATCCACGATCTAATACCTTAACAGTTATGCACTTGAGTGATTAATATACAAAATGATGTGATCTCTCATAAGTGGTAGTATGAGTTTGGAATATTAACTTGTCAAATTAAGTATTAACAAAGAAAATGTAAAGTTGAAGAAGATAATATAACTAATCACCTTGGGTAGGTGAAGAGCAAAACAGGTTGTTTCTTACGATACTATAAGGTATGTAAGACTGAGGATAGGTTCGGCTGGGTCGCCTACAGACCTCCTGGGGTTCACCTACGTTTTGAACTCCTACCAATAGTCAGTAGTGGCCCCTCTAACTGGAGGAAATCATAAAACCCGACGTGGTGAAACCTGACTGTGCAGGACTATCTATAATAAGGTGCAGCGCTCGGGCCAGAATGGTTAGAGTATGTTGGATAAGTACTCATTGCAAATGACTATGATATGGCAGTTGAAACGGCCTTATGCTCATAATAGCGGTCTCCATGGAGTAGGTTGATAAAGAAAAAAAAAACACTGGATGAACTAGTACACTAACTTTGAAAATAAATTATAGCAAGTCAGCATGCTCCTATTTGTGACTAACACATTCTGATATGTTGAATTTCTTCTACAAAGTGTTATTATGCCTATATGTAATTAATTTCATATTCTGTCATATTTCTTCCACAAAGTATTTCTATTTATGCATATATGTCACTGTTTTCATATTCTGTCATGTTGATATAATTCCACTAAGTGTTTTATTAATTTTACTTGTCACTGATCTTGGCTTGACAATATGGATATGTGATCATGTAGAATCTGTACTTTTGTGAATATTTGATTACTTGTGATTATTTGTCTCAACATGATTTAATTTTAGATAATTCCTATAAAATAATTAGAAGGAAATCAGTATATGTAATTGTATAATAATATGTGTAACCTTGTGATCTCATCGTGTGGTAAGCTTGTGTACGAGTATTTCACCCTTACATTACAGATAATGCCGGAGCCGCTGGACCACTCGGGGATTCGGAGGATCGAATGCCTTGAAGACTCGGGTGACGCTGTTTGGGAGCTAGATAGAGCATCCCAAACTTTGAGGTTTACGGGACTTGTGAAGACTACCGAAGGAATAAGAGGATTACTTGTTTCATCTATCATACACCATATCACATTGGAGATGGTACTACCATTAGAGAGAATGATTATGGCTCTTAACCTTAATGGAAATGGGGAGGGTTCTCAATCTGCTAGGCCTAGGGGACCAAGGCCACGCCGTCGCGCTGTGCGTATAAGAGTGCGTAGTCCAGTTAGGTATAATTATGTGAATGGTCAAGGTGTAGGAATGAATAATAATGGACTAGGAGTGAATAACAATCCAAATGAACAAGTTGTGCCCGAAGAAGACCCCTCCGAACTCCGAAGATTCACATGGTGGGAGTGGTAATGATGATCTCGCAAATGGTTGCTAATAATAGCCTCAGCAGTATATGTAAAATATTAGATTATGGAGTTTAGAGTCTTGAAGCCATTTTGAGTACCTAGTAGACTATATAAGTCTATGCTTCCATGACTCTCTCATCTTTTGTGTCAAGTGACTTCTATGTGATAAGGTGTATGACTTGTTAGCTATGACTAGTTGAATTAAATTAGGATCTACTAACATTGCAGGGCTTGTGAAATATTTTAACCATACCTGCAATATCTTGATTATGTAAGCCTAAGGGAAAGACAAATTATAAGTTGTGAAATATATACGATGCATATCTTATATAATTATGTGGTTTTATTTCTATTATTAGAGAATTTAAATTTTAATTAAAATAAGGAACGTCATTTATATAAATTAATTCATCGCGAAAAAAAAAAAGAATGTAAGTTTAATTCATATTAACGATTAAATTTTTCGACGTAACACCACTTTTCGAGATTAAGGAAAATGGGGCGTTACAAATATCAACAAATACATGGTTCTTGATGTTTATGTGCATGCATCTAAGAGCTTAGGGTTTTGAAAACATTTGGCTTTTAAAAACAACATGGAGAGATAGCAAGTAACATACCTGAGGAAGAGATAATACAACAAATAAGTCAAGCCAAAGATAACTCCAAAAGTAATTAAGAGCAATTTTCATGGGATTGTCAACTAAATCGCCAGCACCAAGCACCCTTGACTCGGGAGAAATATAAGCCAACCTAAACTGCAAAGAAGAAACTTAGTCTAGTTATTTAATCATAAAATTATGAAAACACATTAAACTAGAAAACTCATCAACCATGTAATATCCCAAAAATTTAGTAAATAAGAAATACTCGTTTATTAGTATAACCTTATATTGGGTGAGGAATTTAACCAATGATAGGTTAGTAAACCCATAAAATTAGTAAGGGCAAATTAGAAATTTCTAGAAGTGTTAATATATTACTCCTTCCGTCCCAAAATGTAAGTAAAAGTTTGTCAACAAAAGTTAATGTATTTGGTCCAAATCTTTAACCAAATACATCAAATTTCTTTAACCTATTTTTGATTATATTTTGGGACGTAGGGAGTACCATTTAAGTAACCTAAATTGAGTTGTAATGCACAAGGACATAGAGGCAATTAGAGTGACATATGTATTTAGTGAGATAAAGTGTACAAAAAAAATTATGGTACGAGTTTTGGAAAATGATATAAATAAATAAAGGTTTAAATATGTTTTTGATCCCTGCAATTATGCCTTGTTTTGAAAAGAGCCCCTGTAAAAAAATAATTTTGATTTTAGTCCCTGCAATATCTCAAAAATTTTAAAATAGCCCCTGGCCTGGATTTCTTGATGACATGTCACTTTTTAAATATGTTTTTGGTCCCTGCAATTATGCTTTGTTTTGAAAAGAGCCCCTGTAAAAAAAATAAAAATTGATTTTAGTCCCTGCAATATCTCAAAATTTTTAAAATAGCCCCTGCAATATCTCAACTTTTAGGCCAGGGGTTATTTTAAAAGTTTTGAAATATTGCAGGGACTAAAATCAATTTTTTTTTTTACAGGGGCTATTTTCAAAGCAAGGCATAATTGCAGGGACCAAAAGCATATTTA
Organism: Trifolium repens; assembly: GCA_030408175.1. Taxonomy (NCBI): domain Eukaryota; kingdom Viridiplantae; phylum Streptophyta; class Magnoliopsida; order Fabales; family Fabaceae; genus Trifolium; species Trifolium repens. The sequence goes on from CP125847.1 coordinate 17,080,079, forward strand.
AGCCATAAATAAATAAAAAGAAAACAAGAGAAGCTGCAATTTCATTTAGAAGTATAGTTAGAACGGTAAGTACTCAAATTTGAAATGTTAGGGGCTAGAATTTTGTTCATCTCAATTCATGAGTTAAATAGTGTTCCATATATATATGAGAAATTTGGGGCTGATATGAAATTGTTAGTTTTAAAATTAAAATGTTAGAAAAGAAAATCGATTCTTGGAAAGTTAATTGAGAAGTTGCTTATAAATGAGAATTTGAACTCTACCATTGCAATTCATGTGTCAAATAAAATCATGTATATGTTTAAAAATGGAGCTGCTATGTATTGGCTTGAAAATATTAGAAAACATGAACCTGATGTTGTTAATTGTGTGTAGGATTTTAGAGGTTTAGTTCCTTGGTCTTGTAATCTGAAACATGCACCTTGGGGATAATTGGAATGGCTAGAAGAAATTAAGCTTGAGAATTTAAAGGATAAACTAGTGTTAGTTTAAAAATTTAGAATGATAAAAAATTGTGAGTAGATATTTTACCATGTGATAAGTTTTCTAAATTATTATTTTTATGGGAGAAACAAAATTGTTTAACGAGAAGCTCATCTCATTCAAATTTAGTTTCACTATTTTATTTACTTTCAAGATTTGGTGTTAATGATGCAAACTAGTAAGGATTAGTGGTTAATATATGTTCGTCACAACGATGAGATAATGTGATCTATGTGCACATAATGATACAAGATAGTTTTATATATTTTGTTTTGTTGATAGCTAACCAACATTTAGAGAACTATGTGGCTTTGATTCCCTAATCGTTTGGGATACGTAGGACCAGGGTTCCTCCCTGTCGAGCTATAATTTCAGTCTCTATTTAGATTACTTATGGGCTATTTAGCATAAGATTAATTGAGTTTTGATTTATATACTTTGGCATACGTTTGATGTGTTGAGAAATATGGTTGTGAGATGTATGTATGTTCTTGGAAAAATGTCGACAAAAGTTTTGGAAATGTGCTGAAACATAGTTTTAAGAACCACGCTTATAATGACGACGACTTAGGTGCACCTAGTAATATAATTCCAGTTAGGGAGAATTATCCTTTAGATGGAGCCACCCCTATGGAAAGGCCGCCATTAGGAGGAGAGGGCTATAAACAAGTATGATTAAGTGTATACGATATTCTAATTGAGATTTACCTTAAGAATTATATATCAAGAATTCTTGTCAATGTTTATTACATTTATTATGTACTTAGAAATGATACCACTATACTTAAATGGTCTCATTATAGCTTATGTTGGATATGCCTTGAAATCTCAAGATTGGAAGTCAGAATATTGTAGATTTTGTGGAAAAATATATTTTTGAAGAATATCTGACTTGGATTGTGTTTGATTTTAAATTGGATATATTTAAAAACAATATGAGATTTGGTTTTATTTTATAACAGATTTGTTTTAAAATAATAGGCATATATTTTTCTATAAATAGAGAGTGCTTTGTTCATAGAAAAATAAGAGAGCAAAAGAAAGATAAGATGTAGGGAATTGATGTTTGCCACCACACAAGGCTAGAGTCTTAGGATCCTAGGGGTTTGGGCAAATCATTCTTTGGATCATCTTGTGGGATCACCTTGGGTAGACTAAGTCAAATTGAGTATCTTGGCCACAGGAAGAGATTCGGGATTTTGGGTAGAATTAGGATTAATTCTTGTAACTCAATTGGGAATTTCTTGTAAAGTGACTTCTTTGATCTAGTGGAGCGGAGAGTTGCTCTCTCCCCCAGACGTAGGTTCATTAACACCGAACTGGGTAAACAAATTGATTGTGTTCTTTTTCTTCCGCCGTTATTGCTTTGGATTATTGCATCATCGTTTCTATCCCGCTTATTATTTGGTTGCTTGTTACGCTTGCCCCACACATCAGTTTATTATTGGTGTGAGTTTATCGTCGAATTCACAACAATTGGCGCCCACCGTAGGGCAAGGGGATCAGTCGATTCAAGTACCATGGGTTTGAAGGGGGATATTGAGAGGTTCACCGGGAGTAACGACTACGGGTTGTGGAAGGTGAAGATGAGGCCGGTTTTAATTCAAAACAAGTGTTGAGGCGTTGAAGGGAGAAGCACGATTAGAGAGGTCTTGCTTATCACAAGGGGATGGTTAGTGCACTTTGGTGGAAACTCAGTTTGAGGTGGAGTCTTCTAAGAGTGGGAGGCTGTCAACATTGACTCTCAGGTATCTAATCGGAGATAGGGATGAGAGTGGTTGTGTTGAACCAAAGGGGTGTAACCATGAAGACCTTGTGGGAAATGTTTCAATTGTGGCTGAAGAAGTGCAAGACCTTGAAAGGATCTTCAGGGAGACAATTGAAAGCAACCTTGATCAAACTTGGGAACTTGTAGGACTGCTGGAGGTAGTCGGGTGCAAGGGGAGTTTGATGTTGCAGCTTGTGGAACCACCTAAAATTCCAAGGTTGGTTTGGAGCCAAGCAAAACTTCGAGAGTACGGAAGGCATTCCGGGGGTCGAAGGGTGGTGAGGCTTGTAGGCTATCCTAAAAATCCTTGGATAGTCGGAGGCAAACAATTCTTCAGGAGGACGGACAGGTTCAATCCGGGGGCTGAAGAGGGTAAGGTGGAGCTTGTAGGACTATCTAAAATTCGGTGATAGTTGGATACAAGCGTTTCTTCGAGAGTACAGAACTAAACACTCCGGGGGTCGAAGAGGTAGCGGTGAATCTTGTGAGCTACCTAAAATCCTGTGGTAGTGGGACACAAGACCTTCATGAGAGCGGAAGGCATTCCGAGGATGAAGGGGAGGAGGTAATGCTTGTGGGAAGCAAGTGGAGGCTAACGCCTAGGTCATGGACTTGGCCGGTGATCTTGGATGGAGGTTCAAGATGGAGAGAGCACGCGGTGGTTGATTGGATCACCATCGATTTAAAGGCAAGGTGGAGAATTGTTGGATATGCCTTGAAATCTCAAGATTGGAAGTCAGAATATTGTAGATTTTGTGGAAAAATATATTTTTGAAGAATATCTGACTTGGATTGTGTTTGATTTTAAATTGGATATATTTAAAAACAATATGAGATTTGGTTTTATTTTATAACAGATTTGTTTTAAAATAATAGGCATATATTTTTCTATAAATAGAGAGTGCTTTGTTCATAGAAAAATAAGAGAGCAAAAGAAAGACAAGATGTAGGGAATTGAGGTTTGCCACCACACAAGGCTAGGGTCTTAGGATCCTAGGGGTTTGGCCAAATCATTCTTGGGATCATCTTGTGGGATCACCTTGGGTAGACTAAGTCAAATTGAGTCTCTTGGCCACGGGAAGAGATTCGGGATTTTGGGTAGAATTAGGATTAATTCTTGTAACTCAATTGGGAATTTCTTGTAAAGTGACTTCTTTGATCTAGTGGAACGGAGAGTTGCTCTCTCCCCCAGACGTAGGTTCATTAACACCGAACTGGGTAAATAAATTGATTGTGTTCTTTTTTTTCCGCCGTTATTGCTTTGGATTATTGCATCATCGTTTCTATCCCGCTTATTATTTGGTTGCTTGTTACGCTTGCCCCACACATCAGTTTATTATTGATGTGAGTTTATCGTCGAATTCACAACAACTTACGATTTTCATAGCTTGTGTTGGTGAAGAGGAGAGATGACTTGTGTGGATGAAATTGGTAGGGCTTTTACATAGTATATTGAAGATCATAATATTACTTGATATTTTATATTCGGTTCCATTGGCAGATTGTTAGTTCTTGGTAGCATACAACATCTTCTTGTGCTATAGCCTTTGCACTTTTTATATGTATACATATATCCTAAGGTAAAAGTTAAGTGAGGAGGTCACTTGGAATGTGTTGTGTTTGGTAAAATTTGGCAAAGTCCGGCTCCGTCAAAAAATTAATATTGAGTGATTTCTTCAAGAGATTCAAATAATTGTGTGTTTTAGATTGTAACTCCTATTTACCTTCTTTTGCAATGTAGTTTTGTCTCCAAAAATTTGGTATGATGTGTTCTGATGGATAGGTGATGTTATGACCAATTCCAATGCTAGTACCTAAGGTTAAAGAGTATGAACGCCTTATCACCATATCAGGTATATTCAATGCCTCTATTATCATCTTATGATTCATATCATTAAAACTGGATTGGTTTACATATTACAGAGAATAGTTAGCATGTGTAAGGGCTCCCATTGTAGAATAAATCATCTATATCTTGAAGTGTTTTTTCTAGTGAGAAATTGTTCCAAGCTTTTTCAATTTACATCATGCAGAGCATGCATATATTCTAACTTTAGTATGGTTTCATGTTTTTTATAGTATCTTAAAGGTTAGTTAGAGAAAGCAAAAATGAAAATAAAATTTGATTATTAAGAATTGTTATGGCTTTTTGGGTCTGATTATAGATCATGCAAAATTATACAAAATTTGTGTCCATAGATGAGTATGGTCATTATTTTAGAACATAGGATCAAATAGAATGAGAAGATAAGCATTTGGCTTGTGAAGTTGTCTTTGAGAAGTGAAGTTGGATTACCTTGAGTTTAGTCTTATAGTTTTTATTTTAAAAATTTAAAACATCAAACATACGTGTGTGCAATATTGTTATGCAGCTCAAATAAATCCTAGTAAAGTTGTTCACCAAAGTTAGAATGACCCAACTTAGATAGAAAACTCAAAAATCATTACCTAGGATTCATGTCCATCTGTTTCTTGTGCTTATTATATTTCTTTTGTTTGTGGCATTTACTCTATGCATGTGTTTCTGTATTGGTATCATGAGAAATCAATTAAATATGCAAGTAGCATAAAGCTTATGCACAGTTGATGATGAAGTTAAGTAAGTTATAATGTGGAGATTGCATATTATAGGGAGTTAATTTAATGATTTAAATAGTTGAAAAATAGATTCGTATATTGAAAATAGTAATTGATTTTTGGTTCACTGCTAAAGTGTTTATTTTATTCTGTTGTATTTGAATTGTTTTACCAAGATTCGATATTAATGTTTGCCTTCATAAATCATTTAGTGATTTCTATTATTGACTCTTATTAGTTTTGTTTCTTTTCATAAGTTCACACTTAAGTTATTAATTTATATGCTGGATATAACTGATGTCAGAGTGCGCAACGGAAGAGTGACTTTGTTGTTATATGGCCGGCTGTCAACTCTAAAATGATGTATTTGACTTTACATAGAAAATTTTCTTATGAATTAGAAAGACATACAAGTGTAACTTTTATCAATATAAAAGTAATGAATACCCTTATCTTAAACCTTTTGTAGCTTGGAAGAAAACAGAACATATCAATTAGACATTCATTGAACTAATTGGTTAATACTTCAAAGCTAACACTCAACACATAGTACTTCAACTCAACTATAAACAAAATATAGCAAATACTACTAACTAACTTCACCTTATTTACCAATGATATTATTCCTTCTAAAAAAGAAAAAGAAAATCATAAATGATTATTCATTAATTTAAATTTCATTTTTCATAATTGCGTTTATTTGTATAAAATAACCATCGTGGTTTAACACTGACAAAATAACCAACTGTCTTTTTCTTCTCAAGGCATGCTATGGAGGTTGATGCTAGGAAGAAGAGGTGGTCCCTATTATATTACATTATCTTCTATTAGGAAATAAATACAAAGTTTGGTGAAAATGGTCAATGTCTTTGCTACTATACGTAACCGTGTTTGCCATTATTATATCTGTATCTGCTCTTGTTTATTCTTCTTACCTTCATTTCTTCTCTATTCTCATGGCTATGCTGCAATCACCATCCTCTTCCAACTCTAATGGATACACCTATGATGTCTTTCTCAGTTTCAGAGGCCCCGACACTCGTTACAGTTTTACTGGAAATCTCTACAAAGCTCTATGTGATAGAGGAATCCGCACCTTCATTGATGACAAGGAGCTTCAGAGAGGGTATGAAATCACACCATCACTTGTCAAGGCCATTGAAGATTCCAGGATTTTGATTCCTATATTGTCTATCAACTATGCTTCTTCTTCATTTTGTTTGGATGAACTTGTCTGCATCATTCACTGCTTGGCGTCAAAAGGTCGTCTGGTTCTGCCTGTTTTCTATGGGGTGGAACCTTCTAACATCAGACATCAGACTGGTGTTTATGGTAAAGATATAGCCAAGCATAAAAAGAGGTTCCAAAGTAACAAGGAAAAGTACACAGATAACATGGAGAGGTTGCTAAAATGGAAGGTGGCTCTTACTAGGGGTGTGCAATGGTTTGAAACCACACCACACCAAACCATAAATTAGGATATGGTTTATAACCAAAACCATTTCAATAACAAACCGGTTATTTTATAAAATCAATTTGGATATGGTTCATAACCGGTTTGAAACCAATTCTTAACCGGTTAGTAATAAAAATTGGATTATTCAATTGAACCAATTTTTTTCCTAAAAAATCAGGAATTTTTTTCAAAAAAAAAATTAGAACTTTATTCCGAAAAAATATTAGAAATTATCACGGAAAAAATAGGAAATTTTTTTACGGAAAAAATATCGAGAACTTTTTTTACGGGAAAAATTGGATTTTTTTTCCGGAAAAATCGGGAACTTTTTTTCCAGGCAAAAGATCAAAAAGTTATTTCCGGAAAAAAAGGGAACTTTTTTCCGGAAAAGTCGAGAACTTTTTTTCCGGAAGAATCGGAAACTTTTTTTCCGGAAAAAGTGGAAACTTTTTTCCGGAAAAATCAGAAACTTTTTTTCCGAAAAAATCGGAAACCTTTTTCCAGAAAAACCGGGAACATTTTCCCGGCAAAAAATCGAGAACTTTTTTTCCGGAAAAAATCGGAAACTTTTTCCGGAAAAAATCGGAAACTTTTTCCGGAAAAATCGGGAACTTTTTTCCCGGCAAAAAATCGAGAACTTGTTTCCGGAAAAATCGAGAACTTTTTCTCCGGAAAAAATCGGAAACTTTTTTTCCGGAAAAACCGGAAACTTTTTTCCGGAAAAATCGGGAACTTTTTTTCCCGGCAAAAAATCGAGAACTTGTTTCCGGAAAAATCGAGAACTTTTTTTCCGGAAAAAATCGGAAACTTTTTTTTCGGAAAAACCGGAAACTTTTTTCCGGAAAAATCGGGAACTTTTTTTCCCGGCAAAAAATCGAGAACTTGTTTCCGGAAAAATCGAGAACTTTTTTTCCGGAAAAAATCAGAAACTTTTTTTCCGGAAAAACCGGAAACTTTTTTCCGGAAAAATCGGGAACTTTTTTTCCCGGCAAAAAATCGAGAACTTGTTTCCGGAAAAATCGGGAACTTTTTTTCCCGGCAAAAAATCGAGAACTTTTTTTCCGGAAAAACCGGAAACTTTTTTCCGGAAAAATCGGGAACTTTTTCCCGACAGAAAAGCGGAAACTTTTTTTCCGGGAAAATCTGAAGAAAAAAATTCCCGCTGAAAATCGAGAACTTTTTTTCGAATAAAATATTGAAAGTTTTTCCGGAATTGTATTTATCTGAAATATCGAATAAATGGATATGGTTTACAAACCAATTAAAAAAAAATGGATATGGTTTACAATTGGTTTTTTTTATTGGATTTGTGTGGTTTTTTTATAAAATGGATTTGGTTATTAAAATTGGATTTGGTTTGGTTAGTATTTTGGTTATGGTTAACCAGATTTTTTGCACACCCCTAGCTCTTACTCAAATAGCTAGCTTGTCTGGCTATCACTTCAATTTTAGGTACCTTACTTTATTCCGATTTCACTTTCTTATATACCGTTTCTTTAACTTAGAATTGCCTAATCATTTCATCTTAAAGCGTAAATAGGGAAAAATGATATTGTTTTCTTCTCAAACAAGTATTAGTTATTTGTATATCAAAACAACTTGAATTGTAATAATATTTATTGTTATCAATACATTGATGTGATTTTTATACTGATGCATTTTCTCAAACTTATCTGATAGGAATGAATATGAATATGAGGTTATTTGAAAGATAGTAGATGACGTCTCCAATAAGATCAATCGTGATCGTTTCCATGTTGGGATGATGAATGACGATGATGATGATGTTAAAAATGATTATGATTATGATGACTATGATTATGATGATGAAGAATATGAATATAAATATTTTGTAGATTATCCTGTTGGACAGAAGTCACGATTGTTAAAGATTTTCCAATCCTTCCTTATATCCATCATCATCTATTTTTTCTGTTTTAAAAAGGTTTTTGGAAAGATAGTAGATGAGGTCTCGAATAAGATCAATCGTGTTCCTTTATATGTAGTTAAAGGGAAATTCAGTCTCAGTGTTTCCCTATATCTTCTTTTTCTTTTTGGTATATTCATTGTTTTTATTACTTTTTATTGATATATTACTTTTTATCTTCAATGATATTAGATTGTGAATTTTATAAGGATATACTATGGTAAATTATGATTTGAGTATCGTAGTAAGTTATTTATACTTCATAATTTAAATATCATATTCGACTTGGCAAAAATCTGAATAGGCCCTAAAATTGTTTGAAGAATGATGAAAAGTGTTTTTACTAATGTTTGATAATTTGAGGTTGATGATTCTATTTTGCAAGAATCTTCATAAATGTATTGCTAGCTATACTCTCCTAATTTATTGAATTTAATGCAATCATTATTTATGAACTTAAAGAGTAACTTAGGAGTGTGAAATTTTGTAATAAAATTTGAGTTGCTATCAACATCATAATTAGTTCTTCCTATCAAATAATTCACATCTTTCCTACATCAAAAATTTGGACTAACAGCAACAACTTAAGTTTCCTAATACATGAGAATGAGACAACTACCATAAACCTAATTGCATGCATGTCAAGCACACAGCAAAACAAGATCAGTCTCTTATCGCAGAGACATTACAAGTTTATGAATTGCAGGTTCTGTTTCTAAAATAAACCACTCTACAATTGCAGCTACCAAACCACCGAAGAAGACAGCAACCCAACTCGAAAAGACGTCACTAGACACTAACTCTCGATCTTGAATCAAAAGTGATTGGCCCATCAGAATCCAAAAAACAGCTCCTTAGGTCATGAAAAGTGACAATGTTTATGTTATTTGAACTGTTTTACATGAGACTTGCATAATTAATAATTGAGACTTATTGAAACTTGCATATTTGGAAATTTTTTACTCTCTAAATCACTTATTGATTTCAAAATTCTTAAAGGGTTCTTTTTTCAACTGAAGTACTTTTTAATAATGATTCGAGTCAAAATGAAATCTAACAACTTGAGAGTTAATTTTTAGTTTTCGTCCTGTCGTGGCACTAGTTTCCAAAAACATGATATGAATACAAAAATATTTAAGCATAATTAATTATGCAATAGTCACTCTCTCAATTTGTTATCATTTCCTATCTTATCTAACGTATAGTAACCATTAATGCTGTTTAAAAAATAAAAAAGTAACCATGACTCAATCCATGCTTCCTTCCATGTAATTTCTTTTAAGCAATGAAAATATCGAAGTGTATGAAAAAAAATTATTTTAAGTGAATGGATTATTATATTGAATTGATTCTGATTAAATTTAAGTTGACGTAAAATAATTTATATTTAGATACATTTAAGTAAAATTAAGTTAAACATTAAATTTGAGTGTAAAAATCAATTCTAGATCCAAAATCTACAATTTCTAGCTTTAAGTACAAACAATTCTAAATGTAAAATTAATTTTATTTTAGAGAAATCATACATGTCAAAATCAATTATACACCTCTAAAATCAATTTTGGTTCCTCTAATCTTTAAAAGTGGAACCAAACATACATAAATGTCCCACATTTGTTAAGCACTTTACTGTCCTGGAAGCCTTACTTTTTTACCATCTTCAGTAGAGAAAAAATGTCAATGAAGAACTCAGTTTGGAGCAAATAATTTGGCACATTCCTAGTTCGACTCTCTTGAACTGAAGAACTCAGTGACACCTCTCTTGTATTCTCAAAGCGCCGAAAAACAACAATGACATATTAATGCCGAAAAGGATAGATGTTGTACCTAATTGAGACAGGAATTTGGATTCTAAGGATGATTCCGGTAAAACCTAGTTCTCACGAGCAGAGACTCTGACGATTTAAAATAAAGTCTCGTGATAAGAGAAGATAACTATAGAGAGAAAAGATAGGATTCCTAAATATGGTGGATGATTGCTAAATAGGCATGAGGGATTACAGTAGAGAGGATTTTCTTGGTTAAACTAGAAAATGCAAGTTCAGCAATGACAAAACAAAAATAGGACTTAACTTGTTAAAATGCAAGTTATATAATAGTCTAATGACTTATTATAATATTTAAATACTGCAGAATCATGGCACACAATGCATAAATATTTTGCATAATTTCAACCAACAAAGTGCAGCTTTTTCTGCCATACTTTGGTCACAAAAATGCAGTATATATTGAAGCACGACTGTAGATGAGAACCATTCAGCTGCAAATATTTCTGCAGAATCATGCAACAAAATGCAGAATTATAGCATACATTGTGACTTGTAACCCACAACACATTCAAAACACCTGTTAAACATTGAGATGATGCATCAGTATGATAACACATCCATGTATTGATAATGTATATAGGCCAAGGGTACATAATCAGGTAGCTATAAATCAGTTTTGCGTCCAACAAACACTTATAACTAACTAAAACACATCACTAAACAGGTTAACTTGCCAAGCAAGTAATCTACCTAATACAATCTCAATGACCAAGACACTAACACATAAATTATATTGATACTTGACAGTGGCCGAAGGAGAAAATATACAACATAATAAATAAGAACACAAATTTACATATTATATGCCTAAATGGAACAATCGATTGAATAAAATCCAATGTGGTATTAACAAGATGAAATAGCATATCCAAAATAACATTATACATCAAAAATAATTTGATAGAATTCTCCCAGCAAAGATATTTATGCTTTATTGTTTTAAGAATAAAAATCAAGGATGAAAGAAATTATATATCATCTAATTCAGAACATGGAACTATTTATGCACAAGAGGCCAAAAACAAATACAGGGAAACTAAAATTGCATTCAGTTCTGCCGCCACTTATCTTCGTTGACATCATTCATCATTATTGAAAGTATGCCTGTGAATCTCTGCTTTTGCGTCATCTTCTTCTTTTTCTTCACCATCATCATCATCATAAAAAAATTCACCATCATCAACACCATCATCATCATCATAAAAAAATTCACCATCATCAACACCACCACCATCACCATCATCATCATCATCATCATCATCATCATCATCATCTTCATCATCATCATCATCATCATCATCATCATTATCATCGTCAACACCATCATATAATTTTCTCTTTTTATAAGGATTAGTGAATTGAAAATCCTCCATGCTACTTTCTTGTTCTAATATGTGCAACCGACATTCCTTAATGAATGATTGCAATCCCCTATCTTCAGATGTAAGCTTCGCATGGTTCCATTCACGTTTCAAAATCACTTCATCCAATTCTACCTTGTCTTGTAGTTTTAAATCAAATAGATATGTATGATCTGGTTTTATATGGTAATCATCCGTTTCAGAGATAAGAGTGCATTTACAACCATTGATGATTAGTTCGAGACAGGATATTTTAAATTCAATGTAGTAGTTTTCATCATTTATCCATTCAGCAGTAGTAAAGACGATAGCAATGGAAGGGAGCTTTTTACGAAACCAAAACGAAATTGACAATTCCCTGTAATCATACTCAAACCACTCTGGAATCAATTCAGTTCCTGGCAAACGAAACATAGTCCCTCCACCTTCATGCAATTCCTATTAGTCATAAATAACTTGTAAGTTTAGAAAGATAAAGTAGAATACCAAATACAAAGTCAAATACAAGAAAAAACAAAACCTGCTTCAGTAGCATGCTTCTACATGAGGAACTCAAAGAATCACAATTCTCTAAAGACAATTCTTTTAAATTTGGCGGAATCCCTCTAATTTCTTGAAGAAACTTGCAATGATCCAAATAGAGGGTTTTTAAAGAGACATGTTCTTTGATGCACAATGGAAGAATTGTGAAATTATTCCCCGACAAGTTTAAGTGTGTGACATTAGCAAACCACTTGAGAGCTATTGGAAGAGATTCATCATTTAGGTTGCAATCTTCTAGCGTAATTGATTGTACATTTGAGCACACCATGGAATTTGGTTTATCACACTGCTTTGGCAATAATAGATGATAATTTTCAACGAAAATGTCCAATAATTTTGGCATCATGAGAATGCTACTTGGTAACCTAAGCAATATTTGACCTCCACTTAGTCCTAAACCCTCAAGCCCAGTAAGATTTTGAAATGAATCAGGCAATTCTTCAATGCAAGTGTGAAACAAAGAAATGGTTTCAATGTTTTCCATCTTTCCTAATATTTCTGGAAAATTCTTAAGCCTATTACAATATGTAAGTTGAAGTTGTTGAAGAGAGGGCAACTGAATTGCTGGAAAACTGTCGAGCTTCTTACAACCATGGGCATTCAAGATTTTGAGTTTATTCAGAAACCCAACAGAATCATGAATTGTAAGTAAATTCTCACAACATAGAAATGAAAATTCTTCTAGATTTCTGAGACCAGATATGTCACTTATGTGTATTAAACTTTGAGAAAAGTCTAAACGTAAAACTTTCAAACTCAAGAAAATCTGCAACAAATAGAAAAAAATGAGTAGTCAGATTAAAGAGTTTGCCAAATTACCCAAAATGAGGGAGGTGAATTAAATGAGTTAGCCAAATTACCATTTTGTTCAATGAGTTAGCCAAATTAAATGATGTAAGGCCACTGTTTCGTAACTTGCATATTGACAGAAATTTTGGACGAAAATCAGAAGCTATATCTTGTAAACTTTGCCATTCTAGTACTCTTAAACTATTAGGAAAATGTACTTCAGGCTTGAGATAAAAACTAGTTTTAACAACAAGTGTTTTGAGGTTTTCCATCTTCTTGAGTTCATCTCCTGTCCACTCTACTATTTCTTCGGATAGTGGAAAATTCAAATGTATAATTTTAATTTGACTTGTTCCCTATAAAGAGCATAAATCAACCAAAACACATGTTATAAGGGAATTAAATGTTTAATACAAATTTAGAGAAATATATAAGGGAATTAATGTTTAACATTGAAAATGGAAAAATAAAATATTTATATTAAACTTACTGAATTTGTTTCTAAAACTTGAAATATATCTTCATGGAACCACAACCTGCTACGTTTTCCGGGCTCATTTGGTGATTCTTGTCTTACAATTTCTTTACCCATGTCCTCTATCAAGTCATGTAATATCACACAGTCCCGTTGAATATGAAACTGATCACCAATCTTTACAAGAGATTTTTCAACCAACACTCGAATATGATATTTTATCTCTCGACCGTAGTGAGCACAAAGAATATCTTCCACCTCTTTCAAATGATACCCTTTAAAGCAACAAGCAATGTCGAGAAAAACACTCTGCTCTTCTTCCTCTAAAGCATCAAAGCTCACTTTAAGTATCTTTTGAATTTTTTTATTAGGAATCTTTTCATATTGATCCAACAAAGAATTCCATTCTTCTACAGGCTTTCCAAATAAGTTGGAACCTAGTACTTCTAATGCCAATGGAAAACCCGAAGCATAATTTACAGCACGGTTTAAAACATTTTCGTAACTTGAGTCAACTTGTTTACTTTTAAAAGCCTGCCACCTAAGCAATTCAAGAGCTTCTCCCTTATCAAACTCATCAATTTCATATGTCACTTTAATCCCATGATTTCCTAGCAAGTGTTTGTCCCGAGTGGTAACAATCACTCTACTGCCAACACCAAACCAATCAAGCCCTCCAGCCAAAGCCTGCAACTGCTTCAATTCGTCAATGTCATCGAGAATCAATAAAACCTTCTTTCGGTTTAGCCTTTTCCTTATGATTGGAATTCCCTCACTACTATCTCCTATTTTAATGTCCAATCCAACAGTTTCTTTAAGAAATTCCTTTTGAAGATGCTCTAAACCATGTTTTGCTGATTTTTCTCTCACATTGTGAAGAAAACACAAACATTCAAATTGATCATCAATGATATTATAAATTGCCTTTGCAAGAGTTGTCTTACCCAATCCACCAGGTCCATAGATCCCTAGCATGTTGAATTCATCATTAGATCTGACTTTTAGAATTCGACATTGCAGGCCAACGGGGTAATCGGCAATATGTAAAGGAATTCGATTAATCTTGTTTGATACGTATTTGACTATTTCCTGAGTAAACTGGTATTCATATCCATTCCTGCCGAATTCGATAAGTTTGAGTAAATATATGATATATATGATATTCATATCAATGTATTGATAATTATATTATATTTTTACTACAGTTCATATTCAAAAAAGCATTTGATTTCTTTCCTAGTTAATCTTTAAGATTAAATTATTAACTAGAGGAAAATAAAAGAAACCTAAAATACATATTTATATTGCATAAAAGGAGTGCAGTAGGGTACCTTGGATTGAAATGGTGGCCGGACAAGTTAGCTGCTTGGTTAAGAGCTATCTTCCAATTATGCAGCCGCTCCATGTTATCATCGTACTTTTCTTTGTTATTTTGAAACCTCTCCATATGGTTAGATATTGCTTCACCATAATTCCCAGTCTGATGTCGCACATGAGTAGGTTCCACGTCATAGAAAATAGGCAAAACCAAGCAACCCTTTGTTTTGTTGCATTTCATGATGTGGACAAGTTCTTCCAAACAGAACGAAGAAGAAGCATAATTGACAGAGAAGACAGGAATGAAAATTCTGGACTCTTCGATAGCTGTGACAAGTGATGGTGTGATTTCGTCACCTCCATTAAGCTCTCTATCATCAATGAAGGTGTGGACTCCGCCGTCACATAGAGCTCTATAGAGATTTCCGGTAAAACCATATCGAGTGTCGGTTCCCCTAAAACTAAGGAACACATCGTAAGTGAATCCATAAGAAAAGGAAGAGGTAGATTGGATTATAGCCATGAGAATAGAAAAGCAATGGAAAAGTAAGAAGAATATGAGAAGTGTGTTAGAATGTGGATGAGTGTAGGTATATAATGGCAACACCAACACGGTTTGCATTTAAGAGGATATGCATTATTGACCAAAGACCATATTTTGAGTGAAATTTCATTCCCACTGGCCAGAAGACCACTGACTTGGGTTATTTTATTTTTAACCACACATTTTACATCAAATTTCACTATCAATTTAGAATATGCTTATTAAAATATATTTTTTTGCATATTTTTAAATTTTTTTCCTTAATTATTCTCCTACTTAAAACACTTCTAGAGAAGACAAATTAAAAACTAAGAGTAGTTTTTGAATCACATGAAAACAAAAAAAGATAATGGATATTTGGTTGGTATATGTGTGGCTATTACAGTCAACAAACCTGCTTCAATTATTATGTTATGATTTTTCCATCCTGAGAGTCGCTCAAAACCGTGTTATTTTCTTTCAATCATTGAAGGCACCGTGTAATCCGAAAGTAAGAAGAATCTTCCTTTAGTTGAGGAGTTGGACTCACCAGTCCATGTCAGTTCATGGTGACTGTTCATATCCTTTCTTTATATGCTTAAATCTGTCAAATTTTGATTGTATATTTTGAAATAAATACACTACGTAAGCTTATTTTCGCTAGAAAGCCGCATTTAAGAAGGTTGGATGAGCAATCACCCATTTCCATAGCAAGAAAAATATCGGCTAAATTGGACAATTAATCTATTTTCATATTGGTCCCTCAATTAATTAACGTATATGAGATCCCTAATTATATAATCCCACGCATTTATCAAATACATTAGAAAATAAGCACTAAACATGACTGTAAATTACCACTAGCCACTATAATGACTTAGTGCACCACTAGGAAGCATCTAGAGAGCCTATGATCCAACCACTAATGGAAAAAACACTTCTTAGTCGGTTAATATCGATTTTTTAAGACGGTTCCGAGCCTGACCTAACAATTCCCGTCATAAGAAGTTTTAACTTAAGTCGGATTTTAACCGGCTTAAGAAAATAATTCTTAGGTCTGGTAACAGTTTGACCGACTTAACATAGAACTTCTTAAGTCAGATTGTAGGTTACCAACCGACTTAACGGTACACTTCTTAAGTCAGGCAAAAGTATAACTGACTTAACAGTCTACTGATTTTTTGTGAAAAAATAGTAGCCCATCTTTGGTAGCTCTGGTTAACAAGAATAAGGGAAACTCTAAAACACAAAATTACACATTATTATCTTTATTAAGCTACTTCATCAAACACACCAAAAAGTCTAAGGAATTTAATTTGAGACATAAAAGGGCTATATGATCATATCAAGATAACAGTTAACCCATAAAAGGACTATACTCACAACATTTCTAAGTACTTATAAATATTTAATGTTCAGAACATGCAATGAAGTTACAAATTACAATTACTTTATCACCCAACCTGCAACACATGCATTGCAACCGAGCAAAAACCAAGACAAAAATATTTCCAAAGGCAACAAACTAAAATACAGATAGCCAAAACATATAGGACAGAAGATTCAAGAACCAAGAGCTAACAAACAAGGCTCTTATCCCTTTCCCAAAGGAGTTACATCAGCACACCAACACAAGATTCAAAATAATCCACCAGCTGCACAATGACAAGATGCCTAAAACTCATGGCTGAGATAAGCAAACTATGGCGATCAATAAAGGATCTCTGCCCAAGCCACTAAGCTGCCGGAAAAACACAAATTGAAAAACAAAATTTGTAACTTAGCAGCTGACAAGACGAGGAATTCGAAATACAACCTACTGATGTCAACAAAACAGATGCATACCTCAGAGCCATACAAAACAATAGAAACTCAGCGAAGGGCTAACCAAAGCTCACACAACTTGCACAGTTGCACCAAAGTCGAAGGGCTAATAGATAGATAGCGCACATGGGAACTGATTCAACGCACAAACTAAAAAGCTTCTCAATAGAAACTCAACCTCCATAAATCCGGTTCAAAGATAAAGCCATCACATGACACCAGTCCTATTCCTTCAAACCTGCTAAACAAACCATGTACAACAGAAAACCAGTGGCCAGCAAAAGATATCCAAGAAAACCAGAAAGAATATCGAATCTTACACAACATCTACCAAAAGATATGCTAACAAGTGCCTTGCTGTAGGCTGCTTCAGTTTATTGAAAGTTTGATGCTAATAATTTGTCCTTTGTTGAGTATGGCGTATATGTATCAGGAAGAGGCTGAGGGCGGCCGAGGAGCTGAACTAGCGTAGCGAAAACACATTTAAAAATTAAAATTGATAATAATGTTATCAGAACAGTTTACCAAATGGATTTGTACTTTCTGTCAAAAAAAATGGATTTGTCCCTTTTGGAAAAAAGTAATGGATTTGTCCTTGTCAATATTTTTTCCAGCCAAACACGGTTTTTTTTTTTTTGTTAAGCTACACGGTTTCAATAGACGGTGGAAAATCATAACAGGTAAATAAATATAATAATCTGGGGAATTGTTTTTGGCTTCATAAATATAAATAATATATACTTTGTATAGAAAAAGAATATATATATATATATATATATACACACACTAAAGCATGCCATTTTCTTTTCATATGATTCAAAAGACTATTTTCACTTTTAATTTATATACATAGACATCTAATAATATTTTAACACTTCATATAATGTGTTTTTAATTGTTTTTTAAATAAAGTTTGGTTGTCTTTTCTTTTGTATTTTTTAAAAAGGAAATGGGAAGGAAGTTTCACTCATTTTGGTCTTTGGTCGACGGGTCTTCTTAAGTGCCATTTCTATCAGTTTCAATTCTTGATATATTTTGAGACAATATATACACTCATCCACATATTCTTACTTCCATTTCTTTTCTATTCCCATGGCTATGATCCAACCATCTTCTTTTTCCTTCTCCCATGAATTCACCTATGATGTGTTCCTCAGTTTTAGGGGCACTGACACTCGCTATAGTTTTACGGGAAATTTTTACAAAGCTCTATGTGACAGCGGAGTCCGCACCTTCATTGATGATAGAGAGCTTCATGGAGGTGATGAAATCTCACTGTCACTTGTCAAGGCCATCGAAGAGTCCAGGATATTCATTCCAGTCTTCTCTATCAACTATGCTTCTTCTTCGTTTTGTTTGGATGAACTTGTCCACATCCTTCATTGTTTCAAGGCAAATGGTTGTTTGGTTTTTCCTATTTTTTACGATGTAGAACCTTCTAACGTGCGACATCAAACTGGAAGTTATGGCGAAGCATTAGCTAAGCATATGGAGAGGTTTCAAAATAACATAGAAAGGTACAATGATAACATGGAGAGGCTGCATAAATGGAAGATGGCTCTTAACCATGCAGCTAACATGTCTGGTTATCATTTCAATCCCAGGTACCAACTTCACTATTATGCAAAATAAATATATTCATATACATATACATATTTTCCTCTGGCTAATAATTTCATCTTGAAGATTAAATAGGAAAAATATTATAAGAATAAAGAATATGAATTGTAGTAATAATATTATAAGAATATAAGATAATAATCAATACATTGATATGATTGTCATATATTTACTAAAACTTATCGAATTGGGCAGGAATGGATATGAATACGAGTTTATTCAAAAAATGGTCAAATTTATATCCAACAAGATTAATCGGGTTCCTTTACATGTTGTTGATTACCATGTTGGCCTGCAGTGGCAAGTCCTAAAAGTATATTCGCTTCTAGAAGTTAGATCTAATGATGAAGTCAAGATGGTAGGGATCTATGGACCTGGAGGAATGGGCAAGACAACACTTGCCAAAGCAGTTTATAATTTTTTAGCTGATCAATTTGAATGTGTATGTTTCCTTCATAATGTGAGAGAAAATTCAAGTAAACATGGTTTAGAGCATCTCCAAAATGATTTGCTTTCCCAAACAGTTGGATTGGAATTTAAGTTAAGAGATAACAGTGAGGGAATTTCAACTATAAAGAAAAGGCTACAACGGAAAAAGGTTCTATTAATTCTCGATGACATTGACGAATTGAAGCAATTGCAGGTTTTGGCTGGAGGGCTTGATTGGTTTTGTGTTGGTAGTAGATTGATCATTACCACTCGAGACAAACACTTGCTAGCAAGTCATGGGATTGAAGCAACATATGAAATACAGGGGTTAAAGAAGAAAGAAGCTCTAGAATTGCTTAGGTGGAAAGCTTTTAAAAGTAAGCAAGTTGATTCAAGTTATGAGCATGTTTTAAAATGTGCAGTGAAATATGCTTCTGGGCATCCACTGGCGTTAGAAATATTAGGTTCCAACTTGTTTGGAAAGCCTGTAAAAGAGTGGAATTCTCTGTTAGTTCAATATGAAAGGGTTCCTAATAAAGAGATTCAAAAGATACTTAAAGTGAGTTTTGACGCTTTGGAGGAAAATGAGAAGAGTGTTTTTCTCGACATTGCTTGTTGCTTTAAAGGGTATGAATTAAAAGAGGTGGAAGATATACTTTGCGCTCATTACAGTCAATGCATGAAATATCATATTGGAGTCTTGGTTGAAAAATCTCTTGTAAAGATTAGTCGGCGGGGCTATGTGAGATTATATCATGACATGATAGAAGACGTGGGTAAGGAAATTGTAAGAACAGAATCACCAAAAGATCCTGAAAAACGTAGCAGGTTGTGGTTCCATGAAGATATATTTCAAGCTTTAGAAAAAAATTCAGTAAGACAATACATATATTTTTTTCTTTTTATATTTAAATTTGTCATATTTCTTTTGAATAGTAGTGCTACTAATGCCTATATGACATGTTTTTATGGATTTGCCTTGATATTTTTTTAATTTTTTTTCTAGTAGCCTAGTGGCTAAAAAATTCACTATTTTAAAATGAATAAGCGGGAAACCCTGGTTCCTGTATATTTCATGCAATGTTTCTGCCAACTGAGCTATGCTCACGAGGACTGGATTTGGCTTGATATTACTCTCTTTATTTTCTAAATTAGTGCTACCAATGATATTAAACTTTTTCTTACCTTAAAACATGAACATTTTGAGGGAACAAAAATCAAGTTGAAATGATACATTTGGAATTTCCATTGCCTGAAAAGCTTGGAACAAAGTTCCCTTCACAATCCCTGTGTGTGTAAGTTGTAACGCATACGTATGTGTTTGGTTGTTTTATACTTTTTGTAGGGAACAAATCAAGTTGAAATGATACATTTGGAATTTCCATTGCCTGAAAAAATAGAAGAATGGAAAGGAGATGAATTCAAGAAGATGGAAAACCTCAAAACTCTTACTATTAAAAATAGCAGTTTCGTTTCCAAACCTGAAGTACATCTTCCTAATAGTTTAAGAGCACTGGAATGGCCTAGGTATCCTTCACAACATATACCATATGATTTTTTTCCAAAGAATCTTTCCATATGCAAGTTACCCAACAGTGGCCTTACATCATTTAATTTGGGTAACTCAATGAAGGAAAGGGTAATGATTTCACCATCCCTCATTTTGGATAATTTGCCTAACTCTTCAATTTGACTACTTTTTTATTATATCTTTTTTTTTTTTGCCTTTATGTTGTTGCAGATGTTCTTGTGTATGAAAGTGTTACATTTAGACGATTCTAAATGTTTAAAAGAAATAAGTGACATATCTAGTCTCCAAAATTTAGAAGAATTTTCATTTCAAAGGTGCGAGAATTTACTTACAATTCATGATTCTGTTGGGTTTCTGTGTAAACTAAAAATCTTGAATGCCGAAGGTTGTAGCAAGCTCAGGAGGTTTCCACCAATTCAGTTGCCCTCTCTTCAAAAACTTGAACTTTCATTTTGCGGAAGTCTTAAGAACTTCCCAGAAATATTAGGAAAAATGGAACATATACAAACAATTTGTTTTAGGGAAACTTTAATTGAAGAATTGCCTGATTCATTTCAACATCTCACTAAGCTTATTCAACTAGTGCTTCTAGTAGCAGAAGCACATAACCTGTTGATTAGGTTACCAAATAGCATTCTCATGATGCCAAAATTGAATAAGCTTCGTCTTTGTGGCTATCATTTATTGCCAAACCAGAGTGATAAACCAAGTTCCATGGTGTCCTCAAAAGTAAAATATCTTCGGCTTGACGAATGCAAACTAAAAGATGAATCTCTTCCAATAATTCTCAAGATGTTTTCTAATTTGACACACTTAGACTTGTCGATGAGTACTATTACAATTCTTCCGGAATGCATCAAAGAACATCAGTTTTTAAGAAGCCTCAATCTAGATGATTGCACACATCTTCAAGAAATTCAAGGGATCCCGCCAAATTTAAAATTCTTATCAGCATTAAATTGTGAATCTTTGAGTTCCTCATGCACAAACATGCTATTGAATCAGGTTTTGTGATTTCTTGTATTTAACTTCATATTTCTTAGCATACTTTATCTTTCTAAACTTACAAGTTATTTATGATGACTAATAGGAACTGCATGAAGTTGGAAGCACCATCTTTTGTTTGCCAGGAAAAAGGATTCCAGAGTGGTTTGAGCTCCAAAGTCGTGGATGGTCATTTTCTTTCTGGATTCGTAACAAGCTCCCTTCCATTTCTCTCTTATACACTACTGAATCGATGTTTAACAAGAGCTGCTTGGGTCGATTTTGTTTACCCGTTGCCCAACTATACATCAATGGTCGTGAATGCACTTTTGACGATCCATTGAAAGGCGATTATATATGGATAAAATCAGATCACACATATCTATTTAATATAAACCTACAAGACATGGTAGGATTGGATGAAACATTTTTAAAAAATGAATGGAACCATGCACATGTTTCGATCAATCCATTACGCTTTAGGAAAAGTCAAATGCACATATTCAAACAAGAAAGTAGCATGGAGGACATTCAATTCTCCGATCCTTACAAAAAAAGAGAATTAGCTGATGATGATGATGATGATGATGATGTTTTTTATGATGTTGATGATGTTCTTGATGGTGATGATGACAATACATTGAAGCATATCAATTCTTAGGCACATAATTTTATAGTTATGTCTATTATATAGTTATGTTTTATTACTTAATTCCTTGGTAGTTCATTTAAGCATATCAATTGTTCAATCTGAAATGCCGGCCTGCTCTTGTTCGTGACCAGTTTTCAATGGAATCACTATTTGGACACAAGAATGAAAGATGGTAATGTCGCTCTATTTTGCCTCTGTATAGTTCAATGAGTTGGTTGATGTTAGGTTTCCTCTGTTCTTGTTTAACAAAAATTGTAAGCACAGTTTTGATGTTAAGTTTCCTCGTCTGTTTTAGAGGCCTAATATGGTGATTAAGCACAGTTTTGATGCTCCTATAGTGGCCAATGATGGAGTAACTGTTGCAAAGAGAATTGAATTCAAGGATCAAGTTCGGAATTCAACCTTAATGAAAATCACTTGCAGCAAACAGAATTCAGGTTGCACAGAGATATAACTCACTTTAGAATAGTTGGATATGCTTATTGTTTTGGAATAGAATAGTTGTATGCCTAATCCTCTCGGTCGAGCACTTAATTACCAGCATCCCTTCTATTAAGAAATGAAGGGTTAAGACCAAAAAAAATTCGTGATTTTTTAGACATAGAAGGAGCTAAGCTTAAAGGCCAATTATATTATGTGTAGATATTTAATTAAATTTTATTCCACCCAAAAAAGAGCAGAAAATATAAATTAATAAAACTGTTTATGAAATCTTGAACTACATTGCAATTGATGCTGCAAAGCTCTAGAAATTTCACCCCTGTATAACAATTCTTGAATTTAATAAGAACTTCTTGTAAAATGTTAGAACATAAGAGAAAAGAGTAATTGAATTATCATAACTGAAAATTAGTTACAAAGAATCTGTAATGGAGCTTATATACAAGTGGAAGAAGAGACCACTATAAGCTAATCTACACTATCAACACCTAATAACTATCTCTAGTTAGTTAGAAAAGGCAGGAAAAGTAGTTATGTACACAAAGTAAAGCTTTCTTCAATAACAAGCAACAACTACTACTAATCCTCTATATCACAATCATCTTTATTATTCAACAGCCTCCCACAAGCTGATGCTTGGTAGATATCAAACAATCCAAGCTTGTTCATAAAACCTTGAAACTTTGGTGCTGGTAATGCTTTAGTCAAGAAGTCAGCTAGTTGTTCACTTGTAGGGATTGGAAGTAATCTCATTAAGCCTTGTTAACCTTCTCTCGAACTAGATGGCAATCAATCTCTAGATGCTTTGTACGCTCATGAAAAACAGGATTGGAAGCTATGTGAAGAGCACTTTGATTATCACAAAAGAGAACTGGTAACTTGCTGCATTTAATTTGTAAATCTGCCAATAAATATTGTAGCCATATCAATTCACAAGTGGCAGTAGACAAGGCTCTATACTCAGCTTCTGAAGAGGACTTAGATATTGTTGATTGTTTCTTAGCTTTCCATGAGATTAAAGATGATCCTAGGAAGAAACAATAGCCTGAAGTAGATTTCCTAGTGTCCAAGCAACCTGCCCAATCTGCATCTGAGTATCCCAATATCTGTAAATCAGAATTTCTATGAAAAACGAGACCTCTTCCAGGGTTGTGTTTGAGATATCTAATGACCCTGCATGTTGCTTTATAATGTGTCATAGTGGGTTTGTGCATGAACTGACTTAGCTGTTGAGTAGCAAAAGCAATGTCAGGCATAGTGTTGGTCAAGTATAACAATTTTCCAACAAGTCTCCTGTAAAGACTAATATCATCAAACAATTTCCCATCATCATTGTGCAATTTCACAGAGGGATCTAAGGGTGTAGGAGCAGGTTTAGAACCAAGTAGCCCAGAATCATTGAGCAAATCTAGGCAATATTTCCTCTGTGAAATGCTAATACCAGCTTTAGATTGTGCAACCTCAAGACCAAGGAAATATTTGACCACACCAAGATCTTTGATCTTAAAATTGTCATCCAAGATAGCCTTGATTCTGTCAATTTCACTGAGTGAAGTACCAGATAGTATAATGTCATCAACAAAGATTAGTAAAGCAGTGAATTGATCTTGTTGACTGAGTGTGAATAAAGAATGACCAGAATTAGATTGTTTATATCCCTCCTTAACCAACAAGGATGTAAGTTTCTCATACCACTTCCTGCTAGCCTACTTGAGGCCATATAAGCTCTTCTGCAACTTACATACTTGATTTGGTTTGTTACAATGAACACCATCAGGCACACTCATATAGACATTTTCTTACAAATCTCCATGGAGAAAAGCATTATTGACATCAAGCTGGTATAGAAACCACCCTTTGATAGAAGCTAAGGCAAGTAACATTCTCAGTGTAGTTAACTTAGCTACAGGAGAGAAAGTATCAAAAAAATCCAATCCCTTTATTTGAGTATAACCCTTGGCTACTAATCTTGCCTTATACCTTTCAATGCTTCCATCAGCTTTATGCTTCACCTTATAGACCCACCTGCTTCCTATAGGTTTCACATTTGGTGGTAGATCCACAATCACCCAAGTACCAGTCTTAGTGAGTGCATCTAATTAAGAATTCATAGCCTTGACCCAATGTTCTGACTTACAAGCTTCAATATAGGATTTAGGTTCAGTGTGTTGTGTGAGAGACAAAGTGAAGACACTATGTGAATCAGATAATTGAGACAAAGAATGAAAAGATGAGATTGGATAAGGAGCAAGGTTGTCAAGCGCGCGCGTGAAATCATAACATCGTACGATGTCACGCGTTTTCCATCACCGACCGTGCCGGAGCGTTGCAAAGATCGTCAGATAAGCCGGATCGCAGAGATCGACGAGGAAGATCGTGAAAGCGTGGTCGCAGCGATCTTCCACGCGTTGAGTCGATCGTTTCTGTCAAGGTTTCGACCCGTTTAGCAACCGCCCGACCCGGTCGACCCGTTTTGACCCGAATTTAGAAGCACCGCCCGACCCGGAAACGAAGCGGTTGTTTGGCTTAGTAAAAAACGCACGCTCAACTTGGGAATAGGTTTGTTTTAATTGCTATGCATTGAGCCGTGCACTCTATCTCCCTAATTCTCTCAACTGAAACCTAATTCAATTAAATGATTCATAATCATACGATTGTTTTCCCTTAAGTCATCTATTCTATAAATTCTCTTTATCACTATGACATATTCTCATCACTTCTACTATTCACAAACCAACTCCAAACCAGTTCAGAAATTCTCTTCATCTATTCTCATTCAATTTAAGTTTAAGAGTCTAAGTCTAAGGTATTAAGTTTTCATGTTTAAGAGTCTAAGTTATTAATTTTAAGAGTCTAGAGGATAAGTATGGTGGTTGGACTCCCTCCCTTCTTCATATTTGGCATGAACGGTGTATAACATAGTTACTCAGATTATTGTTTGGCGGTGACTTTTCCTTTATTGTAGTAACACCTTACTGTTACACTATGTATATTAAAGTTTCCCTACGTTAATGACTAAGGTACCTACGAGAGCCTAACCTCAATGTGTCACATACCCTAATTACTACGTGAGTTGTTTATTACACATGCATTATTACCTTCACCCATCCAATGCCTCTAGATCCTAGTATCGGACTATTCATCTTCTAAGTGCTCAGTTCACACCTAGTGCATGATTCCTCCTCTACCCGCTCAGTTCGCGACTTGTTCAGGATGTTACCGTCTCTATACAGCTAGCGTTATTTACTACTAGTTCCGGACCATATCAAGTTAATACCCAATATCAATTCTATTAGCGCTCCCGCTTATCCGGCCAGATTACGAGATACGTCGTTAAAGTGCAAGAAAGTAAATAACAAACATAATACTGAATAACGATTTATTATAACTTTGACTCAATCACAGACTCCAAATATTCATAGGGGAGTTCATCTTCTCCACCACAACCTAAGGCATCTATTACAAAAGACTACATATTTAAATTACAATAAAAGAATTATAACCTAAACATAAAAGCCTAAAGAAAACATACATTGCTGAGTTAGTTTTCCCGGGGAGAAAACTATGCCCTTAGAGCTCCTCTGAACACCTCCTTTATAGTAGAGAGTGTTCTACTATTTCAGAATGAAAAATAATGAGGAATTGGAGCTCTATTTATAGTTTTCGTAATGGGCCTCAGCAAGCCATCGTGCTGCGATAGGTCCATCGCAGCACGATGGGAAGATACAGTTCAAAATTATAACTGATCCTGTGCATTTCATCAGCTTGGTCGCCAAGTAATGTCATCGTACCACGATTAGGGGCATCGTAGCACGATGAGCAGATTTTCTTCAAATTTTCTCTGTTGATTTCATGGCCAACAAGTAGCTTCCATCGTGGCACGATGGAAGCCATCGTGCTACGATGAAATGCTCATTTTCTTCACTTTTTGGGCTTTTTCTTGTCTTTTTCCATCTTGGACTTGGTCTTGATGCTTTTCCTTGATTCTGTAGGTTTTTCTTCGTATTTGGGCCTGTCTTGGTCATTTTACTACTAAATATACTACCTAAAATACCATAGAAATTCCTATCATCAATCATTAACTTGTGAATCAGTGTAGGTGTCATGATCAATATTAGGACTATGTTTTGTGGAGTCTATCACAAGATTATCTGGTGAATTGGCAGGAAAAATGTCATCAGTAAAAATTGAAGAATCTGAGGGTAAGGTATCAGAAGAGGATGAAGTGGTGTAATAATTCCATTTTGGTTTAGATGAATTTGTGACATATGGAAGTATGTGGTCATGATGAGTAACATTCCTAGAAATGAATATGTCTTTAGTTTGCAGATCATATAGAATTATGCCCTTAACACCTTGCTTGTGACCTAAGTAAACACACTTCCTGCCTCTAGGAGACAGTTTAGTTCTATTAGCCTGTAATGTGGATGCATATGCAAGTGAACCAAAAACTTTAAGTGTATTTAAGTCAGGTAAAACATTAAACATCAATTCATAGGGGGACTTTCCTTTCAAAATAGGTGTAGCAGTTCTGTTAATAATATAAGTAGCATGAACTATAGCATAAGACCATAATTGTTTAGGAAGATTAGACTGGAATAATAATGCTCTACCAATATTCAATAAATGCTGATGCTTGCGTTCTACTCTACCATTTTGTTGAGGGGTTTCAACACAACTAGTTTGATGAAGAATCCCAAGTGAAGAATAGTAATCATGCATTAAAAACTCAGGTCCATTATCAGATCTTATGATTTTGACAGAATGATTAAATTGAGTTTTGATCATGGTTATCAGATTCTTAACATGTTGCCTTGTTTCAGTTTTATTTTTCATTAACACAATCCAAGTATATCTACTATAATCATCCACAGCAGTTAAGAAATAAGAGTGACCATGAACAAATTTTATTGAAATAGGACCCCAAATATCCAAATGGATTACATCATAAGCTTGAGAAGCTTTATTAAAACTATTACTATAAGGGAGTTTTCTATGCCTAGCAAGATGGCAGATATCACAAATTCCATTATGATCTGCAGTGACATAGGGAAACTTGGAGTGTAATCTAGCTAGTCTATGATGAGATAGGTGTCCAAGTCTAAAATGCCAAATGGCTGATTTAGGTATAGTAGGCAAGGTTGAATCATCAATGGTATTGACATGAGCTATCTTATTTGTGAGATTCAAGTAGTACAATCCTTCACATTCATCAGCAGAACCAATCATCTTCAAAGTCCTTTGGTCCTGAATAACACATTTTGAATCACTAAACTGAATTAGACAACTCAATGAATGGCACATTTTGGATACAGAAATCAAATTTATAGAAAATTCGGGAACATATAAGACATTTGTAACAATGAAATTTGGTTAAAATCTGACAATGCCAGAATATTTTGCAATTGCAAAATTTCCATTAGGTAACTTGATGTGTATAGGAGTGATTGCAATGTATGATTGAAACCACTGTAATGAAATGCATATATATATGGTGACTAGCACCTGAATCCAATATCCATGTACTAAGATTATATGCACTTTTGAAAGAATAGTGTATACCTGTATAAATTCCTGATGAATGATCAGGAATTTTTGATGAACCAACCTGATTGGAGCTTGCAGTAGCAGAATCTTGAGTAAGATTAGCATTCTGAATAAGAGACATCAACACCTCAATCTGATCTGGAGTGAAAGAAGAACTATTGTTAACAGTGCTTGAATTGGATGAATCAACATTGCCTCCCTCAAGAGAAGCACTGTTAGCAGAAGATTTGCGCAAATGAGGAGGAATTCCATGCTTCTTAAAACAGTTATCAACTCTATGATTATCTTTGCCACAAAATGAACAAACACGTTTCGATCCACCAGAGTGATTCTTGCCAAATTTGGAAGCATTAATCAAAGCTTTAGAATCATCGAGAGAAGGTAGATTACTCTGGCGTTCATGTTGAAGAACCATAGAGAACACCTTGTTCAAAGGTGGAAGTGGATCCATAAGAAGGATTTGAGATTTCACAGTTGAGAAATTCTCATTCAAACTGGTTAAGAAACGAATCTTGTGAAGCAAAACATGATTAAGACGTGCGGTGCGCATAGCTTCACAAACACAATGATTCCGGCAAGTGCAAGTAGGAATCGGAAGATACAGCTCCAATTCCTCCCAAAGAATTTTGAGATCGGAGTAAAATTCAGTAACGGAACGAGAATCTTGCTTCAAAGCATAGATCTCTTGCTGTAATTCAGAGATACGAATCAAATCGCCTTGAGAAAAGCGTTCTCGAAGTTCATTCCAAATATCAATCGCATTTTCGAGGAAGACAACGGATTGAGCAATGGATTCAGAAACAGAGTTGAGAATCCACGAAGAAACGAGTTGATTACAACGATTCCACGCACGGTAAGACGGATCAAAAGCGTCGGCGGGAACGGGAAGAGTGCCGTCGATGAAATCAAGCTTCATCTTCGCGCCAAGAGCTCGTTTCATAGAGCGTGACCAGGAGTGGCAATTCGAACCAATGAGAAGAGGTGTAACCGTGACGGAGGAAGGTCCATCACCGGGGTGAACGTAGAACGGAGAAGAAGTATCAAGAGAAGGCTCCGGTGGATTAACACGAGGCGGCATTGTCGTCGGAGAAAACAGTTACGGCAGCAGAAGAATGATCTAGAAGGCGGATGATACCATGTTAGAACATAAGAGAAAAGAGTAATTGAATTATCATAACTGAAAATTAGTTACAAAGAATCTGTAATGGAGCTTATATACAAGTGGAAGAAGAGACCACTATAAGCTAATCTACACTATCAACACCTAATAACTATCTCTTTTCTTCAATAACAAGCAACAGCTACTACTAATCCTCTATATCACAATCATCTTTATTATTCAACATAAAATACAAATTCAGCTAAACCATTCAATTGAAACTTGCCATGAAGTAGATTTCATCTCTATTTTAATATAAAATGTCTCTATATATGATTTTTGTGCTTGTAATAAAATAATAAAAAGTTGATTTGTCTTTTCTTTCCAAGTCATGCTGATGATGGAGTCTGGACGAAGAGTTGGTCCCAATTATATTATATTGCATTATTTTCTTCTACTGGGAAACAGGAACGAAGTTTTGCTCAAAATGGTCAATGCCTTTGATACTTTAACCGTGTTGCCATTATTGCCAATTTGCCATTATTTTAGCATTTTCTGCTCTTGTTTTATTTTATCATTATTTTATCACACACTATCAATATTCATCTTCCTTCTAATATTTTTCTTAGTTACATTTTTTTCTCTATTCTAATGGCTATGTTGCAATCACCTTCCTCTTTATCTTCCTTCTCTTATGGATTTACCTATGATGTGTTCCTCAGTTTTAGTGGCACTGACACACGTCTCGGTTTCACCGGAAATCTCCACAAAGCTCTATGTGATGGGGGAATCCACGCTTTCATTGATGACAAGGAGCTTCAAAGAGGGGACGAAATCACACCATCACTTGTCAAGGCCATTGAAGATTCCAGGATTTTCATTCCTGTATTCTCTATCAGCTATGCTTCTTCTTCCTTTTGTTTGGATGAACTTGTCCACATCATTCATTGCTTCATCGAAAAGGGTCGCTTGGTTCTGCCTGTTTTCTATGGTGTGAAACCTTCTCAAGTGCGAGATCAGACTGGCAGTTATGGTAAAGCACTAGCTAAGCATAAAATCAATTTCCAAAATAACTTGGAAAAATACAGTGATAACATGGAGAGGTTGCTAAAATGGAAGATGGCTCTTAATCAAGCAGCTAACTTGTCCGGTTATCATTACAATCTTGGGTACCTTACTTCACTCTTTACTTTTGAATTGCAAGATCATGTCATCTTAAAGCTTAAACAAAAATTTTTTATTTTTTTTTTAACTCTTGAACAAGGATTAGTTGTTTGTATGTCAAAAAAAAACTTGAATTTGAATTAAAGTTAATGTTATTATTATCAATACATGGATGTGTTTTCATACTGATGTATTTTCTCGAACTATTTTGATTGGACAGGAGGAACGAATATGAATATGAAATTATTCAAAAGATAGTAGATGAGGTCTCCAACAAGATCAATCGAGCTCCTTTATATATTGCGGATTACCCTGTTGGATTGAAGTCTCGATTGATAAAAGTATGTTCACTTCTTTATGTTGGATCTGATGATGGAGTCCATATGGTAGGGATCCATGGAATTGGCGGTATGGGTAAAACAACTCTTGCACGAGCAGTTTATAATTTCATTTCCGATCAATTTGAATCTATATGTTTTCTTCATAAACTGAGAGAAAGTTCAGAAAAACATGGCTTGGAGTATCTCCAACAGATGCTTCTTTTCAAAACAATTGGACAAAACATTAAGTTAGGAGATATCTGTGAGGGAATCCCAATCATAAAGCATAGACTACATCGGAAGAAGGTTCTGTTGATTCTTGATGATGTTCACGAACGGAGGCAATTGCAGGTTTTGGCTGGAGGACTTGATTGGTTTGGTCCTGGGAGTAGAGTAATCATTACCACTCGAGACAAACAATTGCTAGCAAGTCATGGGATTAAAAGAACCTATGAAATAGATAAGTTAAATGGGGAAGAAGCTCTAGAATTGTTGAGATGGAAGGCTTTCAAAAATAACACGGTTGAATCATGTTACGAACATATTTTAAAACGTGCGGTAACTTATGCTTCTGGCCTTCCATTAGCTTTAGAAGTAGTGGGTTCCAACTTGTTTGGCAAAGATGTAGAAGAATGGAAATTTACATTAGATCGATACGAAGGGATTCCCAACAAAGAGATCCAAAATATACTTAAAGTTAGCTTTGATGGTTTGGAGGAAGATGAAAAAAGTGTCTTTCTTGACATTTCTTGTTGTTTCCAAGGCCATAACTTGACTGAGGTTGAAGATATACTTTGTGCTCATCATGGTGAATGCATGAAATATGCCATTGGAGTGTTGGTTCAAAAATCTCTCATAAAGATCAGTCCGGGATATTACGTGACATTACATGACTTGATAGAGGGTATGGGTAAAGAAATTGTCCGGCAAGAATCACCCAAAGAGCCGGGAAAACGTAGTAGGTTGTGGTTCCATAAGGATGTAGTTGAAGTTTTGGAAGAAAATTTGGTGAGTAGGACTGATATATGGATTTATGTTTTTTAATCATGAACCTTGACTTTGCTCTTTTGATTATTACTTTCTACAATTCTATTGATGCTTATGCTACAACTTTAATTTCCTTTATAGTATGTAAGTCTATCTAAATGTGTGTTTAAGTAGTTAAATATACATATTTATTTTGGTTGATTTGTGCTTTCTTTCTGTGTTAAATAGGGAACATCACATATTGAGATTATGTATTTGGATATCCCATCATATGAAAAAGTGGTACAATGGAAAGGAGATGAATTCAAGAAGATGGAAAACCTCAAAACACTCATTATTAAAAATGGTCTCTTTTCCAAAAGTCCTGATCATCTTCCTAATAGTTTAAGAGTATTGGAATGGCGGAGGTATCCTTCACAACATATACCATCTGATTTTTGCCCAAGGAAACTTTCCATTTGCAAGTTACCAGCAAGTTACCTTTCAATATTTAAGTTTGACAACTCATTGAAGGCATGTGTAATGATTCAATGTCTATCATCTGTTATATATCCATACATAACTTTATGAATATTAATTTTTTTCTCTATGTTTTTTTGCAGATGTTCGTCAATTTGAGAGAGATAAATTTAAACAACAGTCAATGTTTGAGACAAATACTGAACGTGTCCGGGCTTCAAAATTTAGAAAAATTTTCCTTTCGAGATTGTAAAAATTTAATTTCAATTCACGACTCTATTGGGTTACTAAGTAAACTCAAAATCTTGGATGTTGCTGGTTGCAGCAAGCTTAAGAAATTCCCACCCTTGAAGTTGACATCGCTTAAACTACTGGAACTTTCATTTTGTAATAGTCTCAAGTTGTTTCCAGAGATATTAGGACAGATGAAGAATATAGGAAGAATTATTTTGAAGCGAACTTCCTTTGAAGAGTTTCCACTTTCATTTCAAAATCTCACTGGACTTCATACATTAAGAATATGGGGAAATGGAAAGCTTAGATTACCAGGTAGCATTCTCTTGATGCCAAGTTTGACAGACATTTATGCACAGGGTTGTCAATTATTGCCAATACAAAATGATGAACTGAATTCCATGGCGTTTTCAAATGTAAAAGAACTTTGGCTCATAAAATGCAATCTACCAGATGAACTTCTTTCAGCACTTCTCATTTGGTTTGCTAATGTACAAAAACTTCGACTCATAAAATGCAATCTATTGAGGAGTAATTTCACAATTATTCCTGCATGCCTCAGAGAATGTCGCTTATTAGGTAGCCTGATTTTGAATTGTTGCAAGTATCTTCCAGAAATTAAAGGATTTCCACCAACATTACGTTGTGAGAATGAATCATTGTCTTCTTCAAGTAGAAGCATGCTACTAAATCAGGTTTTTTTTTCCTTCAGACTTCATAGTATATAGCGTAATTTATCTTGCCATACTTTATAATTATTTATGTCTAAACAGGAACTGCACGTGCCTAGAAGTAGCGAGTTTTCCATGGCAGGAACTGCAAGGATTCCAGAGTGGTTTGAGCACCAAAGCATGGGACCTTCAACTTCTTTCTGGTTTCGTTACAAAATCCCTTCCATAACTCTCTTTGTTGTTACTAAATCAATGGATGGCAAGTCTCTCCAGAGTGAATATCATTCGCTAAGAGTCATTATGTTCATCAATGGTGATCAATATTTTCTTGATGAGCGCAATGGTGTCTATCGCATTATAGAACAGGAACATACATATCTATATGATTTGCATCTGGAAGATGTGGATTTGGAAAAATCACTTTTGAAAAATGAATGGAACCATGTGGAGGTTACATATGAGAATAAGATGATGATACCAATCCTTACAGAAAGTGGATTCCACTTATTGAAACATGAAGGTAGCATGGAGGATGTTCAATTCACCAATCCTTTCTTACAGAAAGAGAAAAATTAGAAACAATCACAAATCTGCCCATCGGCGAAACAGAAAAGGTTCTTTCGTCGAGTGCAAATTTTGACAATATTTTTGCTCATGAAGAAGCAAGAACAAATGTTTTTATCATTATGCATGTGAAACTCGTCATGTTTTGGTGGTTTTCATTTCTACACCAATCCATTCATGGAATGATATTGTGAATTCTCTGTTGTATGCATTTTCCACTTTCTTTTTTATCTTTTATGATAGTAGATTCAGATTGTGAGTTAATAAGGAAAATACTATGGTAAAGCATGATTTAACTTCCAAAAGTGTATTGCAATCAAATTTTCAATACTGAAATATTTGAGTTTTGATACAAGTGATTAAAATAACAATCTTGTGTCATTTATGTCTCCCAATATTATGATATCTTAACTTGAAGGGTAATAAAGAAACTAGGATCATTGTAACATTCTCCCAATTTATTGATATGATTTATCATTCTTTTTGGTTCAATGTTAGATTGATGTGAATTCCACATCATGAAGAAATGACATCATTGTTGAACTTGAACTCTCAAATGCAACCTCTGCATGGTTCCATTCACCTTTTAAAAGTGCTTCATCCAATCCTACCCTGCCTTGTAGTTGCAAATCAAATAGATATGTATGGTCTCGTTTTATCGTGATACAACTAGCATTAATTGGATTCTCAATACAGCATTCATAACCATTGATGTATAAAGTGACGGTAATGAAAAAAGCAGATGCACAAATGTACTTCTTATTCATCCAAGCAGTAGTACAGAAGAGAGCAATGGAAGGGAGCTTGTTAAGAAACCAAAAAGAAATCGATAGTCCCTTGTTATCGTACTCAAACCACTTTGGAACTAATGCAGTTCCTGGAAAACAAAACATGGTGCCTCCAACTTCATGCAGTTCCTATTAGTCAAAAATAACTTATAATTAAGTTTAGAAATATAAAGTATGCTACGAAATATGAAGTCAAATACAAGAAGACACCACAATGAGTACGAAGCATATCTTCCATCTTTTTCAAATGATAACCTTTAAAGCAACAAGCAATGTCGAGAAAAACACTCTGCTCATCTTCCTCCAAAGCATCAAAACTCACTTTATGTATCTCTTGAATCTTTTTATTAGGGATATTTTCATATTGATCCAACAATGAATTCCAGTCATCTATATGCTTTCCAAACAAGTTGGAACCTAATATTTCTAACGCCAGTGGAAAGCCAGAAGCATAACTTACTGCACGGATTAAAATATGCTTATAACTTGAATCAACTTGCTTACCTTTAAAAGCATTCCACCAAATCAATTCAAGAGCTTCGTCCTTATTTAACACATCTATTTCATATGTTAATTCAATGCCATGACTTGCTAGCAAGTTTTTGTCTCGAGTGGTAACGATTACTCTACTGCCAACACCAAACCAATCAAGCCCTCCAACCAAAGCCTGCAACTGCTTCAATTCGTCTATGTCATCGAGAATCAATAAAACCTTCTTTCGGTGTAGCCTTTTCCTTATGATTGGAATTCCCTCACTACTATCTTCTATTTGAACGTCCAATCCAATAGTTTTCGAAAGAAAATCCTTCTGGAGATGCTCTAAACCATGTTTTGCTGATTTTTCTCTCACATTGTGAAGAAAACACACACATTCAAATTGATAAGCAATGGTATTATAAATTGCCTTTGCAAGAGCTGTCTTACCCAATCCACCAGGTCCATAGATCCCTAGCATCTTGAATTCATCATTTGATCCAACTTTTAGAAGTGAATTTACTTTTAGGACTCGACATTCCAGGCCGACGGAGTAATCAACAACATGTAAAAGATCACGGTTAATCTTGTTGGATATATATATTTGACTATTTTCTGAATAAACTCGTATTCATATCCATTCCTGCCCAATTTGATAAGTTTGGGTAAGTATATGACATTCATATCAATGTATTGATAATTATATTATATTATTAGCTAGAGGAAAATAAAAGAAACCTAACATACATATTTGTATTCCTGCCCAATGTTTTTAATTATATTAGTACGTTGTCGTGAGTGAAACTTCCTTCCCATTTCCTATCTACCAAATACAAAAGAAGAGACAATTAATTAAAAACATAAGTGAGAAACTAAAGAATTCCACTAAGAGTTTAATTGATGGAAATACACACACATTTAATAATAAGAAAAGATAAAGGACAGCAACAGAAAGTAAAAGACAACAGCAGATAATATAATAGAAATTTGGTTGGTAACTGGTTAATAAAGTCAAGAAATTTATTATTTTAATTCCAAATTTTCAAAAAAGGCATGCTTTAGTTAGTAGATATGAAACAAAACAAAATTTCCACACCTGTGCGTCACTCGAAACCGTGTTTTGGTAGAAACACTTCATTGTCAAGGATGATTCAAAAGCTTATAAATCCAACAAAAACTCCACCAATTAGTGTTTCAATGGATATGGCTTGGTTCATGCAATAAATGCACCAGTTTGACAACCTATGGCCCTTATCAAACTGAATCTAGATTAGTATTTTAACTCAGCAGACTCTTGTCATTTTAGGAATATAAAGGACAGATAAAGCACACTCTTCTAACTTGCATAACGAAAAATTCTTTGGACGAAAATCAGAAGGTATATCTTGTAAACTTGGCCATTCCAGTACTCTTAAACTATTAGGAAAATGTACTTCAGGTTTGAGAAAATCACAATGTGTATCTTGTAAACTATTCATTTTAACAACAAGTGTTTTGAGGTTTTCCATCTTCTTGAGTTCATCTCCTGTCCACTCTACTATTTCTTTGGCTAGTGGAAAATTCAAATGTATAATTTTAATTTGACTTGTTCCCTGCAAAAAGCATAAATCAACCAAAACACATGTTAACTCATTGAAGAGAAATATATAAGAGATTTAAGGCAAATTAAATGTTTAACACAAATTTAGAGAAATATATAAGGGAATTAATGTTTAACATTGAAAATGGGAAAATAAAAAATTTATATTAAACTTACTGAATTTTTTTCTAAAACTTGAAATATATCTTCATGGAACCACAACCTGCTACGTTTCCCGGGCTCATTTGGTGATTCTTGTCTTACAATTTCTTTACCCATGTCTTCTATTAAGTCATGTAATATAACACGGGGTTTAGTATCTTTAATAATCTTTACAAGAGATTTTTCAACCAACACTCCAATATGATATTTCATGTATCGACCATAGTGAGCACAAAGAATATCTTTCACCTCTTCCAAATGATACCCTTTAAAGCAACAAGCAATGTCGAGAAAAACACTCTGCTCTTCTTCCTCTAAAGCATCAAAACTCACTTTAAGTATCTTTTGAATCTTTCTATTAGGAATCTTTTCATACTGATCCAACAATGAATTCCATTCTTCCACAGGCTTTCCAAACAAGTTGGAACCTAGTACTTCTAATGCCAATGGAAAACCCGAAGCATAATTTACAGCACGGCTTAAAATATTTTGGTAACTTGAATCAACTTGTTTACTTTTAAAAGCCTGCCACCTAAGCAATTCAAGAGCTTCTTCCTTATCAAACTCATCAATTTCATATGTCACTTTAATCCCATGATTTTCTAGCAAGTGTTTGTCCCGAGTGGTAACAATCACTCTACTGCCAACACCAAACCAATCAAGCTCTCCAGCCAAAGCCTGCAACTGCTTCAATTCGTCAATGTCATCGAGAATCAATAAAACCTTCTTTCGGTGTAGCCTTTTCCTTATGATTGGAATTCCCGCACTACTATCTTCTATTTGAATATCCAATCCAATAGTTTTGAAAAGAAAATCCTTTTGGAGATGCTCTAAACCATGTTTTGCTGATTTTTCTCTCACATTGTGAAGAAAACACAAACATTCAAATTGATCAGCAATGATATTATAAATTGCCTTTGCAAGAGTTGTCTTACCCAATCCACCAGGTCCATAGATCCCTAGCATCTTGATTTCATCATTAGATCCGACTTTTAGAAGTGAATTTACTTTTAGGATTCGACGTTGCAGACCAACTGGGTAATCAGCAATATGTAAAGGAATTCGATTAATCTTGTTGGACACATATTTGACTATTTCCTGAGTAAACTGGTATTCATATCCATTCCTGCCGAATTCGATAAGTTTAAGTAAATATATGATATTCATATCAATGTATTGATAATTATATTATATTATTACTATAGTTCATATTCAAAAAAACAGTTAATTTCTTTCCGGTTAATCTTTAAGATTAAAATATAACCTAGAGGAAAATAAAAGAATCCTAAAATACATTTTTTTATTTCATAACAGGAGTGTAGTAGGATACCTGGGATTGAAATGGTGACCGGACAAGTTAGCTGCTTGATTAAGTGCAATCTTCCATTTATGTAGCCGCTCCAAGTTATCATCATACTTTTCTTTGTTATTTTGAAACACCTTTTCATGCTTAGCTATTGCTTCACCATAAC
This sequence comes from Trifolium repens, assembly GCA_030408175.1. Taxonomy (NCBI): domain Eukaryota; kingdom Viridiplantae; phylum Streptophyta; class Magnoliopsida; order Fabales; family Fabaceae; genus Trifolium; species Trifolium repens. The sequence continues at coordinate 17,118,128 of CP125847.1, forward strand.
TCCCAGTCTGATGTCGCACGTGAGTAGGTTCCACGTCATAGAAAATAGGCAAAACCAAGCAACCCTTTGTTTTAAAACAGTGAATGATGTGGACAAGTTCGTCCAAACAAAATGAAGAAGAAGCATAGTTGATAGAGAAGACTGGAATGAAAATCCTAGACTCTTGAATGGCCTTTATAAGTGATGGTGTGATTTTATCACCTCCATGAAGCTCTCTATCATCAATGAAGGTGTGGACTCCACTGTCACATAGTGATCTGTAGAGATTTCCGGTAAAACCATAGCGAGTGTCAGTGCCCCTGAAACTGAGGAACACATCATACGTGAATCCATAAGAAAACGAAGAGGAAGGTTGGATCATATCCATGAGAACAAAAAAAAAAATGGAAGTAAGAAGAATATGAGAAGTTAGAACAAGGATGAGTGTCTTGGATATGGCAACACGGTTGTATTTAAGATGATCCATTGGCCAAAGACCATTGTGAGTGAAACCTCCTTCCCATTTCTTATCTACCAAATACAAAAGAAAAGACAATTAACTTTCTTAATTAAAAACATAAGTGAGAAACCAAAGAATTCAACCAAGAGTTTAATTGATGGAAATACACGGACATTTAATAATAAGAAAAGATAAAGTACGGCAACAGAAATTGGACAGCAACAGAAAGTAAAAGACAACACAACAGCATATATAATAGAAATTGGGTTGGTAAGTGGTTAATAAAGTCAAGAAATTTATTATTCTAATTCAAAATTTTCAAAAAAGGCATGCTTTAGTTAGTGTGTGTATATATATATATATATATATGAAACTGTTGATATTTATTAGTATTGTAAATATATTTAGAATAGCATATTCCATAGTAATATTCTTTTGTAATTAATGCTCTTAATATTATATAATGAAATGTCCGTGATGCTCATTGACACACGGTTTTCGCCATATGCCTCTTGTACTTTTTTTTCCTTTCAACATGGTATCAGAGCATGTCTTGGATGTCAAAGATAGATAGTAAAGGCCTTGAGACTCACATCCAACGTCAATCGTCCTTCCCGAACTCCGATCCTACAGGGTGACATTACTATTAGTGAAAATAACAATACAATCGAGAGAGCGAGTCAAACGATGAACTGAAAGTAAATTAAATGGACAACCAGGTACATAAAGAACAGAATCAACTGATCAGTTTGTAACAAAATTGCCACACATGTGCGTCACTCGAAACCGTGTTTTGGTAGAAATATTTCGTTGTCAAGGATGATTCCAAATCTTATAAATCCAACAAAAACTCCACCAAATAGTGTTTCAATGGATATGGCTTGGTTCATGCAATAAATGCACCAGTTGGACCTTCTTATGGCCCTTATCAAACTGAATCTTGATTAGTATTATAACTCAGAAGATTCTTGTCATTTTAGGAATATAAAGGACAAATAAAAGCATACTCTTCTAAAATAATATCACATATTTTTTGCTAATGTTAAAATTTTATCTAGTAACTAAGGTTTATGAACTGGTAGAACAAAAAATCCAATTCTGAAGAAAAAAGATAAATAAAAACACACTAGAACACAAGCAGTTGATCAAGAGTTCAGCTAATTTCATCTTCGATAGTAGTAGCTGCTGTATTTTTTATTATTCAATCTTAAGGTTACAGATTACAAGTTACAACTTGAGATTAAATACTAGGGTCCAATTTCCATGTTTACATTTGAACCACACTATGCTCGAGCTACTGCGCACTTATGCGTCAATATGAGACATACTTACCATGAATTATTTTTATTCGATATTCATAAAAATCATAATATCAAATAGCATCCATAAGAATCAAAAACCATGTAGTAAAGCTTGCGTAAATATCAAAGTAACCAATGGTTCAAATTAGACTATATAAACTAAAATCTTTTTGGAACATATCAACATGCTTTAACTAGCCACATCATTGGTAGTAGCATAATATTCAATTCATATACTCAAAACTTTAACGTTTTGGTGTAAAGATGTTGTATTCAAATTACTTGTGTTGTTGCTCTTAATCTAATGACTAATATGCCTACATGACAAGAGAATGGATTTCTATTGCATGATGATGTAAAATTAGTTTACGCCATCACAGCATAGCCATTAAATATACACCAATCATACATTAGGCCACCGTTGCTCCAACTTTGGCCGCTATAGAAGCATTAAAAATTTGCTTAATCACCACATTAGGCCTCTAAAACAGAGGAAACTTAACATCAGCCAACATATATTGAATGATTAGATTATACAAACTCAAATAGTGATTCTTTTCCTTTACAAAAGCAAAAATTCTACTTACTCATTGATAAGTCTAAGTGTGTCACATCAGCAAACAACTTGAGAATTATTGGAAGAGATTCATCTGTTAGATTGCATTTTCTCGGATACCATGGAACTTTGTTTATCACTCTGGTTTGGCAATAGTTGATAACCATAAAGACAGATGTGAGATAATTTTGGCATCATGAGAATTGAGAATGCAGCTTGGTAACCTAATAGAATCATGAATTGTAAGTAAATTCTCACACCTTTGAAATGAAAATTCTTCTAAATTTTGGAGACTAGATACATCAATTATTTCTGTTAAACATTTAGGATTATTGAAAGAGTGTCACACGTATGCGCACATAGTAACAGAACAGAAGAGACTGACTCTTAATGAAAGATCTTCAATATTGTTTGGGCACTCATGCATGTACTTAATAACAAATAAGACAGTTAGTGAAGGAAACTTGTTACGAAACCAAAAAGAACTCGAGGAACCTCTATTTTTGTGCTCAAACCACTGTGGAATCCTTGTATTTCCAGCTGGCACAATAAATAGGGGACTTCCAACCTCACGGAGTTCCTGTCATTATTCACGAATAATTCAGAAGTTTTGTTTAGCACGAAACATTACACAATCAAAATATGAATTATTAAAGAAAGTAAAATAATTATGCAATAAGAAACAAAACCTGATTCACTAGCATGTTTCTACACCAAGTTGTTAACGACTCGCAGCCTAATAAGGACAAGGTCTTCTGAGCTCGTCTATTGTGTTTTTTACATGGATAAGCCTCTTCTCTTATGGGCAAATAGTTTAAATTTAGTGGAATACCTCTAATTTCTCGAAGACACTTACAATCAACCAAATAAAGCCTTGTTAAAAAGCGACATTCTTTAATTGATTCAGGAACAATTGTCAAATTACTGCCTGATAGGTCTAAAGCTTTCATTTTAGCAAACTGTGTGAGAATTATTAGAAGATGTTCATCTAAAATATTGCATCTTGGGAGCAAAAGAATATCTACATTTGAAGACACTGTAGAAATCAACTTATGGTTCTGATTTGGCAATAATAGGCAACCTGAAGCAACAATCTCTTACAAATTCTGTATCATGAGAATGCTACTTGGTAACTTACTAACAAAACTAGGGGTGTCAATATTATCCGTTTATCCGTTATCCATCAAATCCATTCATTAATTTATCCATCCAATCCATCCACTAGAAAAATAATTAGTTAACGGATTGGATTGGATCCGTCCATTTAAATAAATGGATGGATCCGATCCATCCACTATAATTTTAAAATCCAATGGATCGTTGACTATTATCAACTTTAAATCCAATGGTCAACGACCGGAGCCACCGGTCAACGCCGGAGCTCCGCCGACCGGCCGCCGGACCGCCGCCACCGACCGCCGTGGATCGCCGGAAAATCCGGGTTTCACCGCCGTCCGCCACCACCGGCGCCGGAGCTCCGCCGTCGGCCGCCGGTGGTCCGGCCACCCACCACCACCACCCTGTTTTATTATTATTTATTACATTATTATTAAATTCTGATATTAAAAAATTGTTTTTTAAGTGAAAAAGTTTTAGAGAGGTGCAAAAAGGCCATAGTGGGCTCAAATGGTTTTGGGCTTGGTAAAAATAAAATTTGATTTGATTGGATTAACACATCAATCCATAAATAAAAAAAAGGAAAAATTATGTTTTTAAATAATAATTAAATTTGTTTTAATAATCAATTAATAAATATTTTTTAATAAAAATGTTTTTAAATAAATAAAAAATAATAATTGTTTAGTAGATGGATTGGATGGATATCCATCCATTAAAAAGATGATAATGTATGGATTGGATGGATTTTATCTCTAAATAGATGGATTTGATTGGATTTATTGAATGAATTTTAATGGATTGTTAATGGATAAATGGATTACTTTGATCCATCCATTAACAATCCAATCCAAATCCATCCAATCCATCCATTTTGACACCCCTAAACAAAACCTTCTTTTGGTGTAGCCTTTCCTTTATGATTGGAATTCCCTCACTGACATCTCTTAAATTGACATCAAATCCAATTGCTTTGGAAAGGAGCTCCTTCTGGATATGATGTAAACCATGTTGAGCTGAGTTTTCGCTAACATTATGAAGAAAACATAAACATTCAAATTGATCTGCAATGAAATTATAAACTGCCCTTGCAAGTGTTGATTTACCCATTCCTCCAATCCCATGGACCCCTACCATGTGGACTCGACTATCAGATCCCATATCCAAAAGTGATTTCACTTCCAATACTCGAGCTGAAGTCGCACAGGATAATCAGCAACATACAAAGGAACACGACTGATTTTATTGGAGACGTCTGAAACTATCTTCCCAATAAAGTCGCGTTCATATTCATTTCTGCACAATTAAACAAGTTTGAGTAAATGAATCACGATCTCATCAAGAAATGGTTAGAAGAATTGAAAATTAATGAAAGACAATAATACAATAGGAGATGTAGGGTACCCAAGGTTGTAATGGTAGCCAGATAAACTAGATGCTTGGTTAAGAACCATTTTCCATTTTTGCAGCCTCTCCATGTTTTCTAAGTACTTTTCCTTGTTATTTTCGAACCTCACATCATGCTTAGCCATTGCCTCAGCATAACTATTTGTTTGATGTCGCACGTGAGAAGGACCAGCGCCATAGAAAACAGGCAAAATCAAATGACCTGTTGCCTTGAAGCAGTTAATGATGTGGACAAGTTCGTCCAAACAAAACAAAGAAGCGTAGTTGATTGAGAAAACGGGTATGGCAATTCCGGACTCTTCAATGTTCTTGAATAGTGATGGAATTTCCCAAAAAAAAAATGAACTTGCTTGTCCCGGACAGATTCAACCCTCTTTTGGAGCGAATAACCTGGCACATTCCTAGTTTGACTCTCTTGAATTTAAGAACTCAGTGACACGTCCCTTGTATTCTCAAAGCGCCGAACAACAACAATGACATATTCATGCCAAAAAGGATAATATGCCTAAGTGAACCTTTGTATTTGTCAAATAACCGATTATCCCAAAAGCTTAAGCTGTTAGGATTAGCTATATCAATGGTTTTATATTATTTCTAACACGCCCCCTCACGCAATAGTTAAAGCGTGGATAATGCATAGGCCCACCTACCATATGCTTAAATTCCACTTTTTAATTAGAAAGTGAGGGGAACGAGGATCGAACTCTAGACCACTTAGTCATAGAGGCTCTGATACCATCTTGAATAGTTTAGAATAATTATCTTATTATTCACAATGAGGTTATGCAAATATATATACAAGAGATTATCTCTCTAAAAAAGGAAAACTAGAAAATAAGGAAACTATATCAATGCTAATAAATAGAGAATCATCAACACTCCCCCTCAAGCTGGAGCATAAATATCAAATGCATCCAGCTTGTTACATATATAATCAATTCGAGGTCCCCGTAGAGATTTGGTGAAAATATAAGCTAACTGATCATTTGGGGTCACCGAAGAAGTTTTAATGATGCCAGAATGGATCTTCTCTCTGATAAAGTGACAATCAACTTCTATGTGTTTAGTCCTCTCATGAAAAACTGGATTTAAAGAAAGATACAATGCCGACTGATTATCACACATAAGTTCCATAGGACCTAGTTCACAGAATTTTAAGTCTTGTAATAAGTGTTTCAGCCATAAAAGTTCACAAGTAGCATGTGCCATAGCACGATATTCTGCCTCTGTACTTGATCTTGAAACAACAGGTTGCTTTTTACTTTTCCATGAAATTAAGTTACCTCCAATCAAAACACAATAACATGAAGTAGACCTTCTATCATTCACATCACCTGCCCAATCTGCATCTGAATATCCAACAATGTTGGTATGACCTCTATCTGAATAAACAAGTCCTTTCCCAGGTGACCCTTTAATATACCTCAAGATACGAACTAAAGCATTCCAATGACTATCACATGGAGAATTTAGAAATTGACTCACAACACTAATTGCAAACGAAATATCTGGCCTTGTCATAGTGAGATAATTCAGTTTTCCAACTAACCTTCTGTATCTACCTAGGTCAGGAAATGGCTCCCCCTGATTCTGAAGAAGCTTTACATTAGGATCCATGGGAGTATCAACTGGTTTACAATCAAGCATCCCTGTTTCTTCTAAGATATCAAGAACATATTTTCTTTGAGAGATTGCAATGCCATCCTTTGACTGAGCTACTTCAATCCCAAGAAAATAACGCAATCGACCTAAATCTTTGGTATGGAAGTTGTTGAATAAATGTTTCTTTAGGTCTTTAATGCCTTCTTGATCATCACCAGTAATAACAATATCATCTACATATACCACAAGATAAATAACTTTGTTCAAAGATGATCGTCTGAAAAATACAGAATGATCTGCTTCACAACGAATCATGCCAAACTGCTGAATGACCTTGCTGAATTTTCCAAACCAAGCACGGGGTGATTGCTTTAGACCATACAACGATTTTTGCAACTTGCAAACAAGACCAGACTCCCCCTGAGCAACAAAGCCAGGTGGTTGCTCCATGTATATCTCCTCTTCTAAGTCTCCATGCAAGAAAGCATTCTTAATATCAAGTTGATACAAAGGCCAATGTTTCATAGCAGCCATTGATAAGAAAAGACGAACAGATGCCATCTTTGCAACCGGAGAGAAGGTGTCACTATAATCAAGACCATAAATTTGAGTGTATCCTTTTGCTACCAATCGAGCTTTCAAACGATCCACCTGTCCATCAGGGCCTACTTTAATAGCAAAGACCCACCGACAACCAACTGTCGATTTATCTGGTGGAAGTGGGACAAGCTTCCATGTACCACTGGACTCCAATGCAGTCATTTCATCAATCATTGCTTGTCGCCATCCTGGATGGGCTAATGCTTCCTTTACAGTCTTAGGAATGGTGATGGCAGATATAGCAGAAACAAAGGCATAGTGGGACGGTGACAAGCGGTGATAACTCAAACAATTATAAATAGGATGAGGATTAGCTGTAGACCGCTTACCTTTATGAAGAGCAATAGGTAAATCAGCAGAAGGACTAGGTGAATCATCAACAGGAGAAGGAATTAGAACTGAATCTGAACCACCTGAAAGAGGAGGGGTTGTCTCTTCAACCGAATCATTAGAGTCAGTAGGAACGGTATCTGGAACTCGAACACCTTTACGCTCATAAATAATACCATAACGTTTAAACTCGGGACCAGTCTGTGGTTGTAGAGGTCTGTGAGTAATGACAGATGTTTCGAATTCAAATGATGGAATAGGTAGAACCTGCGGAGTAGATTCTGTTGGATCTGGTTTTGCAAAGAAAGGCATGTCTTCAAAGAAAGTAACATCTGCAGAGACATAAAAACGATGCGTAGAAGGACAAAAACACCGATACCCTTTTTGAACTCTAGAATATCCCAAAAATACACACTTAACAGCTCGTGCAGACAATTTGTCACGACCGGGAGAAAGATCATGAACAAAACAAGTGGAGCCAAACACTCGAAGAGGGACGGAATATAGAGAGTTGCTAGGAAACAAAAGAGAATGTGGAATCTCATTATTCAATACTGAGGATGGCATGCGGTTGATCAAATAAGAAGCAGTGAGAACGGCATCTCCCCAAAATTTTAAAGGTGCATGAGCATTGATCAATAAGGTCCGAGCGGTATCAACTATATGACGATGTTTCCGCTCGGCTACACCATTTTGTTGTGGTGTGTGTGGACAACTAGACTGATGTATGATACCTTGAGAAGCCAAAAAGGAGTTAAACTGTGTGGAAAAATATTCTTTGGCATTGTCACTCCGCAAAATTTTAATTGTTTTTCCAAATTGAGTTTTTATCTCTGAATAGAAGGTCTGAAATGCACTAAATAATTCTGAACGATCCTTCAATAAAGTTATCCAAGTACATTGCGAGAAATCATCAATGAAAGTGACATAGTATCGATATCCTAAATTAGAAGGCACGCGGCTAGGACCCCAAATATCAGAATGCACAATATCAAATGGAGACTTAGATCTTTTATTTGCATTATTGGGAAAAGACACCCGAACATGTTTACCAAGCTGACAAGACTCACAATCAAGAGTCTTTAAATGTGAAAGTTGAGGGATCAACGCCTTTAACTTATCCAGACTTGGATGACCCAAACGACGATGGATGATATCCGGAGATGCAGAAACACCACAAACGGGGGATGAATGAAGATTAAGGTAATAGAGACCCATTGATTCAAATCCTATTCCAATAGTCTTCCCCGTACTCCGGTCTTGTATAATAAAAGAGTCCGAACAAAAAGTTATGGAACAGTTGAGATAACGAGTAAGTTTACTAATTGATATTAGATTAAAAGGTGAACCAGATACAAATAACACATGATTCAAGGGAAGAGATGGCAAAGGTGAAGCTTGCCCAATACCAGTAACTTCTGCTTTAGAACCATTAGCAACAGTGATGTTGTGAGGTATTCTAGAAGGTAACAAGTTAGAGATAAGAGACGGGTTACCAACAACATGATCAGAAGCACCAGAGTCTAAAATCCATGATCCCACAGAGTGAGATAGACAAGCTGTAGAATTGCCAATTTGAGCAAAAGTGGCTGCAGCGGAAGTTTGTTGGACATCCATCAAATCAAACCATCAACCAAACAAAAAAAAAACAACCAAAGAAACAAAAAATGCGTTACAGTGACCGCGGGATGAACAGTGCACGCGAATGAACAGTGCACACGTAATGAACAGTGCCGCGCGTGAACAGTTTTGCGGCGAACAGTGCCACGCGTGAACAGTGCTCTGTAAAATTTAGGGTTGGCTCTGGCGGTGGCGAAACCCGGTAGGAAACTAGGATTTCAAACCAGCTCTCGATACCATGTCAAATAACCGATTATCCCAAAAGTTTAAGCTGTTAGGATTAGCTATATCAATGGTTTTATATTATTTCTAACAGTATTCATGCCAACAACAATGACATATTCATGCCAAAATGACCTCCCTTGTATTTCTGCCATGCTTTGGTCACAAAAATGCAGTATATATTAAAGCACGACTGTAGTAGATGGGAACCTTTCAGCTGCAAATAAGAACACATAATTTCATATTATATGCCTAAATGAACAATCGATTGAATAAAATCCAATGTGGTATCAACAATATGAAGTAGCACATCCAAAATATTATTATACGTCAGAAATAATTTGATAAAATTCTCCCAACAAAGATATGTATGTTTTATTGTCTTATGAATAATAATCAAGGATAAAAAATTATCATCTAATTCAGAACATAGGATTACTTTCAATCACATGACCAAACACAGCTCAATAGCTCTGCTACCTGTTTTCTATTTATGCAGCGAAACTAAAATTGCATTCAATGCTTTTGCACCAATGGGTGGTTTTGTGATTGTCTTGAACTATTTTGAATGGTGATCGTCATCGTCATCATTTTCTTCATCAACATCATCTTCAAGAACATCATTAACATCGTAAAAGACATCACCATCATCTTCAAGAACATCATCAACATCATAAAAAACATCACCATTAACATTATCAATACCATCATATAATTCTCTCTTTTTATAAGGATTGGTGAATTGAAAATCCTCCATGCTACTTTCTTGTTCTAATATGTGCAATCGACATTCCTTAATGAATGATTGCAATCCCCTATCCTCAGATGTAAGCTTCGCATGGTTCCATTCACGTTTTAAAATCACTTCATCCCAGATTACCTTGTCTTGTAGTTTTAAATCAAATAGATATGTATGATCTCGGTGTATCGTGAAACCTATCCATGAATTAATAGTGCATTTACAACCATTGATGATTAGTTTGAGACAGGATATATCAAATCCAATGTCGGTGTCCTTGTCATTTATCCTATCAGCAGTAGTAAGGAAGAGAGTAATGAAAGGGAGCTTTTTGCGAAACCAAAACGAAATTGACAAATCCCTGTAATCATACTCAAACCACTCTGGAATCAATTCAGTTCTTGGCAAACAAAACATAGTGCCTCCACCTTCATGCAATTCCTATTAGTCATAAATGGCTTGTAAGTTTAGAAAGATAAAGTATAATACGAAATACAGAGTCAAATACAAGAAAAAACAAAACCTGGTTCAGTAGCATGCTTCTACATGAGGAACTCAAAGAATCACAATTCTCTAGAGACAATTCTTTTAAATTTGGCGGAATCCCTTTAATTTCTTGAAGAAACTTGCAATTATTCAGAATGAGGGATTCTAAAGAGCCATGTTCTTTGATGCACAATGGAAGAATTATGAAATTATTCTTCGACAAGATTAAGTTTCGCACATTAGCAAACCACTTGAGAGCTATTGGAAGAGATTCATCATTTAGGTTGCAGTTTGATAGCGTAATTGATTGTACATTTGAGCATACCATGGAATTTGGTTTATCACACTGTATTGACAATAGATGATAATTTCCAACGGAAATGCGTGATAATTTTGGCATCATGAGAACACTAATTCGTAACCTATGCAACAGTTTACCTCCATTTAGATGTAAAAAAATAAGCCCACTGAGATTTTGAAATGAATCAGGAAATTCTTCAATGCAAGTTTGTTTCAAAGAAATGAATTTAATGTTTTCCATCTTTCCTAATATTTCTGGAAAATTCTTAAGCCTATTACAATTTGAAAGTTCAAGTTGTTGAAGAGAGGGCAACTGAATTGGTGGCAAACTCTTGAGCTTCGTACAACCTTTGGCATTCAAGATTTTGAGTTTATTTAGAAACCCAACAGAATCATGAATTGTAAGTAAATTCTTACAATTTTGAAATGAAAATTCTTCTAGATTTCTGAGATCAGATATGTCACTTATTTGTATTAAACTTTGAGAATAATCTAAACGTAAAATTTTCAAACTCAAGGAAATCTGCAATAAATAAAAAAGAAAAGAAAAAAAATGAGTAGTCAGATTAAAGAGTTGGCCAAATTACCCAAAATGAGAGAGGTGAAATCATTACCATTCTGTTCAATGAGATAGTCAAATTAAATGATGTAAGGCCACTGTTGGGTAACTTGCATATCGAAAAATTCTTTGGACGAAAATCAGAAGGTATATCTTGTAAACTTGGCCATTCCAGTACTCTTAAACTATTAGGAAAATGTACTTCAGGTTTGAGAAAATCAGAATGTATATCTTGTAAACCATTAGTTTTAACAACAAGTGTTTTGAGGTTTTCCATCTTCTTGAGTTCATCTCCTGTCCACTCTAATATTTCTTCGGCTAGTGGAAAATTCAAATGTATAACTTTAATTTGGCTTGTTCCCTACAAAAAGTGTAAATCAACCAAAACACATGTTATAGGGGAATTAAATGTTTAACACAAATTTACAGAAATATTTAAGGGAATTAATGTTTAACGTTGAAAATGGGAAAATAAAAAATTTATATTAAACTTACTGAATTTTTTTCTAAAACTTGAAATATATCTTCATGGAACCACAACCTGCTACGTTTCCCGGGCTCATTTGGTGATTCTTGTCTTACAATTTCTTTACCCATGTGTTCTATCAAGTCATGTAATATCACAACACCTGAATGGTTGATCTTTACAAGAGATTTTTCAACCAACACTCCAATATGATATTTCATCTCTCGACCATAGTGAGCACAAAGAATATCTTCCACCTCTTTCAAATCATACCATTTAAAGCAACAAGCAATGTCGAGAAAAACACTCTGCTCTTCTTCCTCTAAAGCATCAAAACTCACTTTAAGTATCTTTTGAATCTTTCTATTAGGAATCATTTCATACTGATCCAACAATGAATTCCATTCTTCTACAGGCTTTCCAAACAAGTTGGAACCTAGTACTTCTAATGCCAGTGGAAAACCCGAAGCATAATTTACAGCACGGTTTAAAATATTTTCGTAACTTGAGTCAACTTGTTTACTTTTAAAAGCCTGCCACCTAAGCAATTCAAGAGCTTCTCCCTTATCAAACACATCAATTTCATATGACACTTCAATCCCATGATTTTCTAGCAAGTGTTTGTCCCGAGTGGTAACAATCACTCTACTGCCAACACCAAACCAATCAAGCCCTCCAGCCAAAGCCTGCAACTGCTTCAATTCGTCAATGTCATCGAGAATCAATAAAACCTTCTTTCGGTGTAGCCTTTTCCATATGATTGGAATTCCCTCACTACTATCTCCTATTTTAATGTCCAATCCAACAGTTTCTTTAAGAAATTCCTTTTGGAGATGCTCTAAACCATGTTTTGCTGATTTTTCTCTCACATTGTGAAGAAAACACAAACATTCAAATTGATCAGCAATGATATTATAAATTGCCTTAGCAAGAGTTGTCTTACCCAATCCACCAGGTCCATAGATCCCTTGCATGTTGCATTCATCATTAGATCTGACTTTTAGAAGTGAATTTACTTTTAGCATTCGACGTTGCAGGCCAACGGGGTAATCAGCAATATGTAAAGGAACTCGACTAATCTTGTTGGATACATATTTGACTATTTCCTGAGTAAACTGGTATTCATATCCATTCCTGCCGAATTCGATAAGTTTGAGTAAATATATGATATTCATATCAATGTATTGATAATTATATTATATTATTACTACAGTTTATTTTCAAAAAAGCATTTGATCTCTTTCCTAGTCAATCTTTAAGATTAAATTATTAGCTAGAGGAAAATAAAAGAAACCTAACATACATATTTATATTGCATAACAGGAGTACAGTAGAGTACCTGGGATTGAAATGGTGGCCGGACAAGTTAGCTGCTTGGTTAAGAGCTATCTTCCATTTATGTAGCCGCTCCATGTTATCACCGTACTTTTCTTTATTACTTTGAAACACCTTTTCATGCTTAGCTATTGCTTCACCATAACTCCCAGTCTGATGTCGCACGTGAGTAGGCTCCATTTCATAGAAAATAGGCAAAACCAAGCAACTCTTTGTTTTAAAACAGTGAATGATGTGGACAAGTTCGTCCAAACAAAACGAAGAAGAAGCATAATTGACAGAGAAGACCGGAATGAAAATTCTGGACTCTTCGATGGCTGTGGCAAGTGATGGTGTGATTTCCTCACCTCCATGAAGCTCTCTATCATCAATGAAGGTGTGGACTCCACCTTCGCATAGAGCTCTATAGAGATTTCCAGTAAAACCATAGCGAGTGTCGGTGCCTCTGAAACTGAGGAACACATCATAGGTGAATCCATAAGAAAACGAAGAGAAAGAGGAAGATTGGATCATAGCCATGACTCAGGGAAGTAAGAACAAGGATGAGTGTGTTTAGGATATGGCAACACGGTTGTATTTAACAGGATCTATCGGCCAAAGACCATTGTGAGTTAAACTTCCTTCCCATTTCCTATCTACCAAATAAAAGCAAAAGACAATTCAACTTTCTTTATTAAAATTTTAAGTGAGAAACCGAAGAATTCAACTAAGAGTTTGATTGATAGAAATACACAGACATTTAATAAAAAGAAAAGATAAAGGACAGCAACAGAAACTAAAAGACAACAACAGAAAATATAATAGAAATTTGGTTGGTGGTCAGTGGTTAATAAAATCAATAAATTTATTATTCTAATTCCAAATTGTCAAAAATGGCGTGCAGTTAGTAGATAGTATATATGAAACAAAACAAAATTTCCTTCCTTTAGTGGAGTTGGACTCACCAGTCCATGTCAGTTCATGGTGACTGTTCATATCCTTTCATATTGGTCCCATAACTAATTAATGTTACACCATAACTAATTAATGTTACAGATTGATCTCTTAACTTTAATTATGTTTGCCATATTACTCCTTTCCGTTGGTTTTTCTAAAAATAACATTAGCTTTGCTTACGTGGCCACGTAACACACTGAAAATAGGTGTTATGCATAAACATGACACACAATGCAAAAACACTTTGCAGTATTTAATCATGACCGTAGTGAACCTTTCAGCTGCAAAATGCAGAATATTTAAAATGCAGAATCATTGCACACAATGCATAAATATTTTGCATAATTTCAACCAACAAAGTTCATCTTTTTCTGCCATACCTTGGTCACAAAAATGCAGTATTTAAGCACGACTGTAGCTCCCAAATGGGAACCTTTCAGCTGCAAATGTTTCTGCAGAATTATAGCACACATTATGACTTGTAACCCACAAATGCAGCGGTTTCGAACCTCCTTGTTCAGAGTTTAATTCATACTTAGTGAAATCATGGAATCAAAACCAAGTATCAAGAAATTATATGTCAGGTAATACTCCTGTGGAATTTTTCCAAAATTTCAATCTCCTAAATTATTCATTGAATTCATGAATAAATGATTGCACAAAACAGAACATAATGTTCTCTTCAAGAACTCAGTGCCAAGATGTGAAAGTATTCACATCAATCTAACATTGAACCAAAAAGAAGGATAAATCATATCAATAAATTGGGAGAATGTTACAATGATCCTAGTTTCTTTATTACCCTTCAAGTTAAGATATCATAACATTGGGAGACATAAATAACACAAGATTGTTATTTTCATCACTTGTATCTAAACTAAAATTTGTCAGTATTGAATATTTGGTTGCATTACCTGTTTCAAATATTTTATATATATATATATATATATATATATATATATATATATATATATATATATATATATATATATATAGGGAGCATATCTAGTGAGAAAGCCAATTTTATATGAGAGTGAGAGGAATCTCTACCATTGGATTAAAATATAAGGTTGAGATTAAATCCCCAAATTAAAGATGTCACACACCGGATTCTTCTTTTTCTCATCTGCATCTTTTCATCTTCCGTTGTCTCAAGTCATGGCACCTTCTTCGTCGGAACCGTCTATCCAACGCATCTTCTCTATTTAATTTCTATCTGGGTATTATCCGATTTTTCCCTCTTGGATTTTGCTGCAATATATTTTAATACCCGAGCACTAGGATAACAATATTTATTTTATTGAAAGATTGTTTCCATACACCACCGCAATTTATTTTATGTCACCAACAACATCTGCTTTGGTTATGTTTACAGAGGATTGTTTCCATTGTTGGCTTCAATTATAGGACTGATCTAAAAATCAATTTGGATTGGCTACTATTATATTGTCAGATTATTCTTTTATCTGTGAAATTAGCAAACAAGATAACAACTATAACTAAAAAAAGGAGGAAAGAAATAAAACTAAAGTTATTAGCAAGATCAACATCCATGCCGCAGCTGTTTCTCCACCGCCGTACACCACCGCAATCTCCATGTTCACACCCTAACCATAGCTGAAGAAAGAATAAAAAAAAAGTCTAAAGTGGTGTGTAAAAGTAATAATCCGGTGTGTGACATTTTTAATTTGGGGATTTAATCTCAGCCTTATATTTTAATCCAATGGTAGAGATTAAGTCCTCTCACTCTCATATAAAATTGGCTTTCTCACTAGATATGCTCCCTATATATATATATATATATATATATATATATATATATATATATCTGTGTGTGTGTGTGTGTGTGTGTGCGTGTTATGATTTTTCCACCCCTGTGCGTCACTCGAAACCGTGTTTTGGTGGAAACATTACATTGCCAAGGATGATTTCAAAGCCTATGAATCCAACAACAACTCCATCAATTAGAATTTCAATGGATATGGTTTGGTTCATGCAATACATGCACCAAATAGACCCTCCTATGGCCCTTATCAACCTGAATCTAGTACACAATCTTGATTTCTCCACTCAGCATATTAACCTGCCACCCTAGAGTAGTATTATAACTCAGCAGACCCTTGTCATACAAATAAAAAATAGATTTATAAACCTTGAGAAAGAAATCATACTCTGCTAAAATATTATCACAATTTTCTTACTAATGTTAACATGCAACTAATATAAGCTTCACTAATTTACCTGATGAAGTTAAATGATTGTGTTGATCCATTGACTCGAGCAAAACTTTATATCTTAAGGGTCCCACTCATCAAGTATCTGACAGTGCGAAGATCAAGACCTGAAATGAGAAGAGGTTTAAGAATTGGTAGAAAACCAAATCTGTTTAAATACATGATTATGTGATTTTTGATCAATTCAATCTTAAGGTCACAGATTACAACTTGCAATTAAATACTACAGTCCAATTTACAAGTTTACCTTTGAACCACTACGCTCGAGTTACTGTGCACTTATCTCTAAATACGAGTCATATTTAACAAGAACTTTTTTTAATAAAAATGATAATATCAAATAGCATTCATAAGTATCAAAAAACATGCAGTAAATTCTTGCATAAATTTCAAAGTAGCCAATAGTTCAAATTACACTATATAAACTAAAATCTTTTCGGAACGTATCAACATGCCTTCACTAGCCACATCATTGGTAGCCACTTGATCTTTGAATCCAATGCTCTTTACAACTGTTACTCCTTCTTTGGCCACAATAGGAGTATATAATACTTTGCTTAATAACCACATTAGGCCTCTTAAACTGAGGAAACTTAACATCAACAAGGCTTACCAGCCCCTAAATAGTGATTAGTAGCCATAATCAAAATGAAAAAGAGTATAATTCCTTTACCATGAACTTAGCACACGAACTAACCGGGAATAAAGTTTGTAAACAAGTTCTGTTGTTTACAATACTTTAGAAACGAGTCAAACGTGACTCAAAGATGAAATTAATCTCACATTTCAACTATCCATTTATTGAATTAAATTGGAAATTACTTTCAAGATGTGAAAAATTGAATAATTAGTCGTACCTTCAAATGATTAGATATAGAAAGTTTCTTCAGACAAAAATAGAGCCATTATATTGTAGTAATCTCGCTTTCATTGAATCACCGAATGAAAGATTGAACTCTTGTTAGAAGTGATGGATTATGCGCACAATCGATTCCGGAATCGCAATGGTCTGAACAATGTTGTACATATCACTTTTGTTGTAGCAAACTGCAAAATAATACTAATAATGTCACGAAAACAATTTTCACCAAAAATTCACGAATTACATTTTCTATCAAATGTGAAAAAGGTTTGGGTAGCAGCACACTATCCACTTTAATTTTATTTGGAGACGCACATAAATCTAAAATATTATTAAGAGAGTTGGTTGAATGATTCAACCGAGAGAAGAGCACGGATTTTAATAGAGAAAAGAGAGGAGAGATATTTTAATTAAATATATATTTGATTAAAAAAAAATATATATTGTTACATTAATTAATATTATTTTAATTTTTTCTTTTTAATTTTTTTCCATACCAATATTCCTAAATACTTTATTTAGGCTTGTACTTATATAATTATCGTTCATATATCACGAACAAACTGTTCACAAATCATCACAAATGCTATATTATTTTGTATTATTAAAATATACTAACAAAATTAAAATCAAGCATCGCATGAGTTAACTAAGCTCCTACTAGAGAGTAAGTTTATAGCGAATAACTTATAACTTAGTTTTTAGTTTATAGTGAATAAATTAGTTGATTGGGTTTGTAATATTTGGTAAAATTAGCGTTTGAACTAGTTTATAAATATGAAATGACATAAAAAATATATGTTTACTTAATATTTGATTTTTAAAATAGGGTAAAATTGGAAGAAAAACTAATAAACTATAATCTCATAAATTATTTGAAATATGCTCAAAAATACGCTAATTCAAACGGACCCTTGAAAAAATAAATTATAAACTCTTTTTGAAACTCGTTTACCAAACGAGACTTTTTTGATCATATAAATTCAAAATTTGGCATTACCAAACATATCCCTGTAACTTCTGTTATCTATTTTCTTTTCAAGATTTGTCTTAGTTTTATATATTTCCATACAATTTTACTATAAAGATTCCTATACAAGTTTTTTTCTTTCATATCCCTGTAACTTGCTGTATCAGACATGCTTGTTTGTATCTTTAGCATTTTTTGTGTTTTTCATTTGTCAATATAATTTTTTACTTTTCAAAAAAAAAAAAACTATGGTATCCTACTATATAATGTAACATGAAGTTAAGCGTTTGAACTTGTCCCAAAATTTTAGTATAAGAATAGATGTTTTCTGCTTTTAATTATTAATATTATTGATTTTAGGTATGTTTATATATTGTGTATTTATATATTTAATTTTAACTTTAATTTTTAAATAACGTATCGCGGCAGTATCACATTGGGAATTTTAAAAATTTTCATGTATCGGCATATCGATATCGTATTGTATCTGTATCGGGGCTTCATAGATAGTGATGAAGTTAATCATAATAATGTAGGTATGCACCTTTAATTAATGAAGAAGCAGTAATGATCAGAATGATAGTGAACTCAATGTTCTTAATTATTACTTACAATGGGCCTAAATAAGTGCCTCACAATGATCCATTTCCTATTATTGAAACTACCAATGCTACCCCTATTCCCTCAAATAATGGTGCAACCTTCATTTCATTGATAAGGAGTCTGAGAGGGTTCAAGAGCCATTGATTATTGAAGAACATACCGCATTGAAAGATCAAAGCTACAGTAGCATGAGGTGAGGAAACTAATAGATCTAATGATGTAAGTCAAGTTTGGGCTCGGTGAAACAGGACACAACCAACCCTAAGTATATTTAAATTTTTTTATATAATATTTCTAGCATCGATATCTCCGTCAAAAAAATTATAAATTTAACTTAAATAAAAATTCTTACTATATTAATTTTAATAAAATATATTTCTAGCATCGAAGTTTCCGTCAAATAAATATAAATTTCCTCAAAATCTCCGCCAGATATTTTAATTCATCCTAAATAAAATATAAGCAAAAAGGAATAAAAAAGAAATATGAAAGTAAACTGCATTTAGTTCAAAATTTGTGCAAAATACATTTTATTATTATCATTTGAATATCAAGTTATCGTGATGTCCGCCTGAACATTTAGTATTTAAGAAAGTCCGATATGCAGAATAATGATACAAGTCTAAGAGTAGACGAAACGAGCATTAGTTCTTATACATTCAAAATTCAAAACTATTCAAAATATATGAGAATATTTTTACCAACAAAAACGTTTGTGATTGTGCAATTACATGAAAGAAGGTATATATTTGTTTATTTTTTATTTATCAATTTATATAAACTTATCATCCTTTTACAATTTTCAAATCTTTTTATAATGATTTTTAAGTATAAGATGGTGTTATACATATCAAACAATGTTTTAATTTGAAGCACATTTTATTTAACATGATAAAAATCTTGAATTTTGCCCGGACACTATTACCTTTTCACCAAAAATATTTCACTTATGTCGATTTGCTTTCATATATTGTTGCTTTGATTTTGTATTAATTTTCAAAATTATTTTCAACATATCTTTTGTTGATTTCAATTACAGTAATAATGCATGTTTAAAGAAAATTGACTGTTATTATAAATATTATATTTCATGAGATAGATGTTCGACGGCCGATTCACAAGTTCAACATAGTATATTGAGATGTATGCAAAACAATGAGCAAAGAGTGAATCAAACAGCTATATCAATGCACTCTCAAAGATGCAACAACAAAATTCAAGTCCCTATCTATGCTACAAAGCATCTAGCTAGGTACATATACTGAAAATTATTTGTTATAGTTAATTTTAAATGATTTTTTTTTATAATTGTTATCGATAGGATCGATTCCTTTTAATTTTGATTTAATTTTATATAAGAACTATCAAACGAATCTAATAAAACATTAATATACTTAATTTAATATAATTTGAGTGTTGTTTATTATTTTATATGTAAAGAAAGTGATCTTGGTTTTTTTTTTTTGTAATAAAGTGATCTTATTTTATAATTTACTGATATGTTTGGCATGATGAGTGAGATTGTTTATTTCTCTTTTAATTTTAATCTAACTTGAATAATATTGTGTTAATTATGATTGGCATAATTTTGGTATTTGGAAAGCATTATTCATTCTATCAACCAAAAAAAAAATTTGATTATGTAACTTATATGTAATTATCATTTTGTTTCATTTAAGGGGATGGAATATATTTGTCCAACAAGGTTGACTCACAAGTTGAGAGAGGTGATTTTTATTATCATGTCTTTTAATTTGTGTTTAACTCTTGCAAATAATTTCAAAAAAATTTATAACTTATCACAATTTTGGATTTTAGGAAAGAATATAAAAATGCCATTTATCACAAGAATTTTGATTCGCCTTTGGACATCCATCTTAGAAAATTCAAAGATCCATCCGGTAATTACAATTCTCCAAATACTATTTTCTTAGGAATTTTTATATAATTTTCTTATTGGTAGACAAAATTTTGATAGTGTTCTAGTTCTAGAACCAAAATTTCTTGTTTTTGAGAAACTTAAATAGTTTGTTTTAAGATTACAACACTAAATAGAGTATAAATTTTTAAATTACCTTAAATGGTATATTTCTTCATGCAGGTAATTAAGTAATCTGCCAAGCTAGCTTGAAGAGGAAATGACAATTACTTGATGGAAGATCTTAATTTTTATCAGTCATTAATGGTAATTTCTTATAAAGGCTATCTATGTCATATCTCTAGTTAATGTGGGACTTCTAACACACCTCCTCACGTTCAAGACTGAATAAAGCTGGAATGTGGAATCATCAATAACGATTGCGAAAAGGAGATGCGGATCAATGAGTAAGAAAGTGAAATTGCATGCTTGCAAACAAGGGCTTCAGTTGCCTCCTCCTAGTCCTCGGTCTCAAGCTGAACAAAAGCCTGCTTTTTCCCATTCGTCTCAAAGACTTTGCAGTTGACAATGATTTCGTGCTCCACTAGAAGACTTGCAGGCTCACCCGCAATAATGTCTTGTGGGAGGGAGGACACGTGGATGATCCTTGTCGTGGAGCAACAATACCGGTAGTTTTTAGCAGCATTGTGATTGAATCGATTGAGATTCGATTTCATGTATTCAATCATGTGTATCAGCTAGGGGTGTCAAAATGGATGGATTGGATGGATTTGGATTGGATTGTTAATGGATGGATCAAAATAATCCATTTATCCATTAACAATCCATCAAAATTTTATCAAAAGAATCCAATCCAATCCATCCATTAGAGATAAAATCCAATCCAATCCATCCATTATGAGATTTTAAATGGATGGATATCCATCCAATCCATCAACTAAATTAAATTAGTTTTTTTATTTTCTAAAAGCATTTTAAATAATTAATAAAATAGATTTATTTTTTGAAATAGTGTAAAAACAGATTTTTATTAATGAGCCCAAACAGATTTTTTTTAGTGAGCCCAAACAAAATTTTTTTCTTCCCTAAGCCCAAACAGATTTTTTTAACTTTCTCCAAACAAACTAAAGAATAATATTTTAATAATAAAATTAGGTGGTGGTGGTGGGTGGCCGGACCACCTCCGACAGGCGGCGGAGTTCCGGCGCTGGTGGCGGCGGGACCCAAATTTTCCGGCGACTGACGGTGGTCCAGCGGCGGCGGTCGGTGGTCCGGCGGCGGAGCTCCGGCGTTGACCGGTGGCTCCGGCATTGACTTAATCATTATATTTTAATATATTTTTATTAGATTATTAAATATTATTATATTTATATTAATATAAAAACTGGATTTTTAAAGTAAAAAAAAAAAGAAAAAAACTGGAACTGTTTTGAAAATTTCCTTTTTTATTAATTTTTTTTTTCATTTTTTTTAGGCTAAGTTTTATTTTCAGTTTTTTTTTATGTTATTAATTAAAAAAAAAAACATTTTTTATTAAGTTTTTTATTTGTTTGTTTCCAACTTTTATATAATTTTAGACAATCAATTATTTATGTTTTGTTTTTACATAAATCCATTGTACTATAAAAAATTCAAAAAAAAAATATAAATAAATAAACATGATGTAATGATTAATTAGATTAAAAAAAATTGGTAAATGATCCATTTTTAAAAATTATTAGCAATTTTAACTTTTTATTTTATTATTATTTGATATTCACTTTATTTTATTATTATAATCGCTTCTTTGTTTTTATATATGATATGATAATCTCTTTTTGTTTGTTTGACATAGAATAATCTCTTTTTTTTATATACGATAATCACTTTGTTTGTTTTTTATTTATTTTATTATTATTTATTTTTTAAAAAAAGTAACAATCCATTGGATTTGAAATTAATAATGATCAATTATCCATTGGATTTTAAAATTAAGGTGGATGGATTGGATCCATCCATTTAATTAAATGGATGGATCCAATCCAATCCATTAACCAACATTTTTACTAATGGATGGATTGGATGGATAAATTTTTAAATGGATTGGATGGATAATGGATAAACGGATTATATTGACACCCCTAGTATCAGCACCTTGAATTATGCTTGGATACTTTGAGAAGTTCACATCCAATTGCTTTCCAAACAACATGGCACCCTACATTTGAAAGTGAAAAGGTTTTAGTGATAGGTACACACTTGAGCATAAAAAATATTGATTAATCTGCATGCAACAATGACAATAGAGGTAGAATAAAAAAAAACAAAACTTAAGATGGAAACTATGACACTTCAATCTGTTGATAGGGAAAGGGAAGATTATTGAGATACTCAGGATGTATGGTTGTCAAATGTAAGTGTTTTATATAGTACCTAACACCTTCATTTACTGACATACATAATTAAAATGTATGGCTTTTAAATAACTAATTAAAAATTCCTTTACCATCAATAAACGAAAAAGAGCATAATTCATTGCTTGTAATTCAAAGGCTCTTTTTGTGTATGTTAATCTCACTTTTCATTGCTTGTAATAAAATAACTATGATAGTTGAATTTCATTATCTATAAACGAATGATCTAAAATTAATGTATAGACATATAAGATGAGAAAAATATAATAATTAGTCGTACCTTCAAATGAGGAAGGAAACTCAAATGATTTAAGCAAATGAAACATATAGAAAGTTTCTTTGGACAAAAATAGAGCAGTTCTAGTAATCTCTCAAATAAAACCTTGATTGAAGCACCGAATGAAAGATTGAACTCTTGTTAGAAGGGACAGATTATGCGCACAATCGATTCCGGCACCACAATGGTCTGAACGGTGCGCGTAGCCGCGTAGGTAGAGTCGACTAGTAGTACATATCACTTAGCAAAATAGTAGTAATAATCAATATTAATTTTAAAATTTTATACAGAAAACAAAAGTTTTGTTTTTTTTGGTCTCGTTATAAAAATATTTGGATAAGTAATATGACTATACGAGTGAAATCCATTTTTTTTTTCTCAAACAAATTTAGTGCATTTCTTCAAAGTTTACACCTGATGACATAATTTGGAGAATGTCAACAACAATCTTTATCTTTATCTTAATATAATAAAACGAGAGTAACTAGAGGCACCCTAAACCCTAACCCTAATATGAATGGTCTAGATTTTGACACGTGAAAAAAAAAATTATATCAACGGCTACGATAAAAACTTAAATACTATGTTGCCACATCAATTAATGAATGTGACACGTCATGTGTTTAAAAGCACAATACATGATGTGTCGATATATGATTGGATGTGTGTATAAAAACTAATTTTTAGGAACAATATTATTTAATAATAATATTTAATACATATAGAAGGGAAAAAAAACCATGCATCATCATCATAAAATAAATTAAACCACGCATCCTTTTAGTGTATATCCTTTTTTTTATAAGATTTAGTGTATATCCTTTTAGTGTATATTTAAATATTAATAGTAGTAATATTTAGTGTTCGGATCTTTTTTTCTATTATATTTCTTATATATAGTATTTGCCATTGATTTGTTTTTTCTTTAGATTAAATCAATTTTTTTTTCTTTACAAATAGGCTCAACGTATAAATATACTTAAAAATCGCACTAGATAGACTTTAACAATCGATACTAATTTGTACGATGGATCTGGATAATTATGTATTCATATATATATATATGATCTTGAATTTTGTACTCTTCATTATGGAAGGACTTTATCTGCTCCTTTTCTACCGTTATCTCTTCTAATTTATTTTTTAAATGGTGAGTGTATATTTAAACTTTAATTTGTATGTATGATTGTAGAAATATGGCTTTGTTTTTAGAGTTACAATTTTGAATTTTTAGAAGAGTTATTGACAGTGTTGTATAATTTTAAGTTTCCATTGTAGTTTTTGCAGGTTTCTTCTTAACTTGATTTTTTTTTTTTGTAATTCTTAACTGTTACAGTAAATTAGTTTTAAAGAATTGGACGCCGATTATATGTTGACTCTTTTTAGCTTCGTAGCAGCGGATGTGCAAATGGCATATGGTGACATCATGGCAGCGATATAATAGCCCGTGGTTGAGTGTTTGAGTCAGGTTGGTTTTCTGTTGTGAACGTGGCAGTGTAAATCGTCCTACACAATTCAGATGATGTATCTTTCTTCTTTGGATTTTGAATGGATTTTCTTGGTATTGTTCGTTTTTTATTTTGCATATTTTATTTGTTTCTCTTTTTATTCTCTCTTTTGTTGTTTTCGATTATGATTTTTTTCTTTTTTTTTTAATTTTTTTTCTTCTTTTGAATAGGAAGAAGAAATCAGGAATACCTATTTTAACATGTATTGAATAACACAAAGGGACCAACTCAAAAAGCATCAAGACTATTTTAACATGCATAGCAACTCTATTTTAGAATTCACTGTTGAAGAGAGAATTATTGGTAAGTAATTCTTTGATTGTGTTACGTGATGTCTTCTAAGTGCATGCAATTTTTTTTAATTTTTTTTTGAAGCAATAAAGTGTTGCAAATATCACTATTTAACTTCCCCGGTTTTTGTATAATAGATTACATGGTCTATATATTGATCGCATTTGAGGTAAGACTCTAAAATGCATTTGAATTCATCACTTAATGCCATGCTTACACTCTATTATGTTTCCTAATGGAATTTTTGATATGTCATTATCTTATGTTTGTTTTGAGCATGTTTGTTACAGTTATAACCATAGCTGTCACTAAATGGGTGCATATTACTTTTACCAAATGATTATTGATTTGTTTATATGTAAGTTTAAAGTAGCATATGCAGCTTTTCTTTCTTTTGTATTTTTGTGTCATTGTGTTTCTACTTACTTTCATTCATTTTGATATTTTTATCGGACGTACACTTTACCTATCTTTGAGAAATTTGATGCAATAACTCTTATTTGGATTTTGGATAGAGGCAACTCTATTTGTATATTAAAATTTGTGAATCAGATTTCAGTGTTTGAAGGTAATTAAATTTGGTTATCTTAATGATATTTTTGTTGTGTAAATTGCAATTAATTGAGTTTTGTTGTTGTCTATTGAGATTGTTTATAGCATTTTTCATACATTCCCTTTTTTATTTTGGCATGTTAATTGAATTCATGAAAGATAGTACTTTTAATTGAATTCATTCTCACAACTATTTTGTATCAATTGAAAACAATGCAGATTTTGGTTATGTACTTTGAATTTTCCAAGCAACTCCAATAACAGGAAGTACATTAGCAACAAAGAAAAGAAAGGAGGAAAAGTTGTCTCTAAACCGAAATATGTCTCTGCTACCTAAAACACTATGCAACTGAAGTTTATTTATTACTAATAAGTAATCATTGCATTTGGATATACCTTATTCCTGCAATAAATAGGGCGCAACACAATTATTTTAGTTTGTGCGCTCAATGTAAGCCTATTTAATTAACATAAAATAGATGTTCTGTGCATATAAGTTCTTTTTCCATTCCCTTTATCAAATATTGTGAAGTTCAATATATATATATATATATATGAAGTTTTAATATATATATATATATATATATATATATATATATATATATATGAAAATTAATTATGTACAACAAAACTTTTCAATTTTTTTTTATAATATTGTGTTTAATTAGTTTTGTTCTGTGTATAAATCAAATTGAAAATTATATTTGATAATATAACAAAACCGTGCATCGCACGGGTCAGTGTCTAGTTATAATATAACGAGAGTAACTAGAGGCACCCTAAACCCTAACCCTAATATGAATGGTCTAGATTTTGACACGTGGAAAAAAAAATTATATTAACGGCTACGATAAAATCTTGAATACTATGTTGCCACGTCAATTAATGAATGTGACACGTCATGTGTTTAAAAACACAATAGATGACGTGTCAATATATGATTGGATGTGTGCATAAAATAATTTTATACAAATCCCTAATTTTGTTATCTACTAATCTCTAATTAAATGCTTTCATTTTATACAAATCCCTAATTTTGTTATCTACTACTCCGACAAGCAAGAATTCGGGAAAAAGGTCTATTGACAGTGTTGAATCAATTTCTGATAAGGATGCTGATGGCAGCGCTTGGTCTACAACTAATAAAATTCAGAAACTTGCCCCTGTGAAGATTGAAAAAATGGATTGATGTGTTTATAGTTTTTCTGATCTCAGTAGTGTCATCTATTGTCATGTTTTATTATGTTTCCGTTTTAATCCAGTCAATTTTTATTTGTTTTTATCTATTTCGCATTCTTCAGTTGAGACACGTGATTTATTTATAATAAAACAATTTCGATTATATTGATTTTGACTTGCAATTTGGTTATATTTGCTGCTGTAACAAAATTTGTAACTTTGTCATTTTACATTGGATATCATTGAAACCAATTTGATATTTGAAACTTTTTTTTTAGCAAAACAGCTTTTCGCTCTACTAACCGCTTCGAATCCCGGAGAATGCAATCATCCATTTTTAAGTGATATTATATATAGATGCATCCTTCATATCATTTTTATATTATTATTCATTCATATATATGCAACGCAAATAATTCATATTTAATATTTAAGTGCTACTCATAGTACATGCAACACCCTTCATATCATATGCATTATTATTATTATACATGCAACACCCTTACTATATTTTTTTTAAAATATACTACTATTAATTAAAAAACTAACATAATGTTGTTAAAAAAAACGAAAATAATGAAATAATCATTCATTTCATCACAATAACTATAACTATCAATATGTGAGTAGATAAAATTACAAATGCTAATGTTATACCGTGTATTAATATTTTAACAAATATAAAATTTACAATGCAACACCCTGCTCAATATTTTAACTATCAATATGGGATGAAGCGCCTATGATGCACAGACATTGTTTTGAATGTGTTAACCGGACTTTGCAGGATATAATGGGAAAGAAAAATATCCCATTTGGTGGTAAGGTTGTTGTGTTAGGCGGAGATTTTCGTCAAATCCTTCATGTTATACCAAAAGGCACAAGACAAGAAGTTGTGAATTCAACTATCAATTCTTCTCATCTTTGGAGATTTTGTGAAGTACTTACTCTTACCACTAACATGAGACTTCTAAGCGGGAGTGCCGATGCTGACATTGAAGAGAGAAAGAATTTTTCAGATTGGATTTTGGGAGTAGGCGATGGAAGTATTGGAGATTTTAATGATGGAGATATCACAGTCCAAATACCAGATGATCTGTTGATCCATAGCTTTGGCAATCCACTTTCAGCTATTGTCAAGAGCACTTATCCAAATCTTTTGCAAAACATGAATGATCCATCATTTTTCCAGGATAGAGCTATATTAGCTACAAAGAATGTAATTGTTGACGCCATCAATAATTACATGTTGGATTTAATACCTGGAGAAGAAAAGACTTATTTGAGTTATGACTCACTGTGTAACGCGAGGTCAGACGTTAATATGCCAAATGACGTGCACACTCCAGAGTTTTTGAACACAATTGTTGCTTCTGGAGTTCCAAATCACAAGTTAAGATTAAAAGTTGGAGTACCAGTAATGTTGTTGCGAAATATCGACCCGGCTTCAGGATTGTGCAATGGCACCCGATTGATAATTACAAGAATGGGAAGATGCGTGCTTCAATGTAAGGTTATAACTGGTAGCAATATTGGTCATAAGGTTTTAATTCCAAGATTTTCGTTGACTCCATCTGATAAAAGAATTCCTTTCAAATTTCGACGAAAGCAATTTCCACTAATGGTTTCATTTGCCATGACTATAAACAAGAGTCAAGGTCAGTCACTTAGATATATCGGAGTATATCTTTCACAGCCAGTTTTCTCTCATGGCCAATTATATGTTGCATTATCAAGAGTCAAATCAAGGAAAGGGTTAAAGATATTAATAACCGATGATAAAGGTGAAGATTCAAATACAACCGAAAATGTGGTTTACAAAGAAGTTTTTAATAATGTTCAGTAATTGTTTTTTACAATAATAATATTCGGTGATTGTTAAACTATTTTATGTGATTTCTATATAATTTTATGGCTTAAATAATGTTTTAGTCCCTGCAAATATCCCTCGTTTTGAAAAGAGCCCCTGTTAAAAAATTTTTTTGATTTTAATCCCTGCAAAATGTAAAAGTTTTGAAAAGAGCCCCTGAACAGGAATCATTGATGCCATGTGTCAAAAAAATTAGTGTTTTAGTCCCTGCAATTGTCCCTTGTTTTGAAAAGAGCCCCTGTTAAATTTTTTTGTTTTGATTTTAGTCCCTGCAAAAGTCATTAAAATGGTGACATGTCATCAATGATTCCTGTTCAGGGGCTCTTTTCAAAACTTTTAAATTTTGCAGGGACTAAAATCAAATTTTTTTTAACAAGGGCTCTTTTCAAAATGGGGGACAATTGCAGGGACTAAAACACTATTTAAGCCTAATTTTATTATTTATTATTATGTAATGATTTTATCCATGTTTATTCAAATGTCGTAAACTTTTAGCTTAAATCTATTTAAATTTTTATTTCATTTTATTTTCAAAATTGTAATTTTAATTATAACAACTTAAATCGTATTTCTAACACTCCAATTAAACCGGGCAACGCCCGGGTCAGAGTCTAGTTATAATAAAACGAGAGTAACTAGAGGCACCCTAAACCTTAACCCTAATATGAATGGTCTAGATTTTGACACGTGGAAAAAAAAATTATATTAACGGCTACGATAAAATCTTGAATACTATGTTGCCACATCAATTAATGAATGTGACACGTCATGTGTTTAAAAACACAATAGATGATGTGTCAATATATGATTGGATGTGTGCATAAAATAATTTTATACAAATCCCTAATTTTGTTATCTACTAATCCCTAATTAAATGCTTTCATTTTATACAAATCCCTAATTTTGTTATCTACTACTCCGACAAGCAAGAATTCGGGAAAAAGGTCTATTGACAGTGTTGAATCAATTTCTGATAAGGATGCTGATGGCAGCGCTTGGTCTACAACTAATAAAATTCAGAAACTTGCCCCTGTGAAGATTGAAAAAATGGATTGATGTGTTTATAATTTTTCTGATCTCAGTAGTGTCATCTATTGTCATGTTTTATTATGTTTCCGTTTTAATCCAGTCAATTTTTATTTGTTTTTATCTATTTCGCATTCTTCAGTTGAGACACGTGATTTATTTATAATAAAACAATTTCGATTATATTGATTTTGACTTGCAATTTGGTTATATTTGCTGCTGTAACAAAATTTGTAACTTTGTCATTTTACATTGGATATCATTGAAACCAATTTGATATTTGAAACTTTTTTTTTAGCAAAACAGCTTTTCGCTCTACTAACCGCTTCGAATCCCGGAGAATGCAATCATCCATTTTTAAGTGATATTATATATAGATGCATCCTTCATATCATTTTTATATTATTATTCATTCATATATATGCAACGCAAATAATTCATATTTAATATTTAAGTGCTACTCATAGTACATGCAACACCCTTCATATCATATGCATTATTATTATTATTATTATTATTATTATTATTATTATTATTATTATTATACATGCAACACCCTTACTATATTTTTTTTAAAATATACTACTATTAATTAAAAAACTAACATAATGTTGTTAAAAAAAACGAAAATAATGAAATAATCATTCATTTCATCACAATAACTATAACTATCAATATGTGAGTAGATAAAATTACAAATGCTAATGTTATACCGTGTATTAATATTTTAACAAATATAAAATTTACAATGCAACACCCTGCTCAATATTTTAACTATCAATATGGGATGAAGCGCCTATGATGCACAGACATTGTTTTGAATGTGTTAACCGGACTTTGCAGGATATAATGGGAAAGAAAAATATCCCATTTGGTGGTAAGGTTGTTGTGTTAGGCGGAGATTTTCGTCAAATCCTTCATGTTATACCAAAAGGCACAAGACAAGAAGTTGTGAATTCAACTATCAATTCTTCTCATCTTTGGAGATTTTGTGAAGTACTTACTCTTACCACTAACATGAGACTTCTAAGCGGGAGTGCCGATGCTGACATTGAAGAGAGAAAGAATTTTTCAGATTGGATTTTGGGAGTAGGCGATGGAAGTATTGGAGATTTTAATGATGGAGATATCACAGTCCAAATACCAGATGATCTGTTGATCCATAGCTTTGGCAATCCACTTTCAGCTATTGTCAAGAGCACTTATCCAAATCTTTTGCAAAACATGAATGATCCATCATTTTTCCAGGATAGAGCTATATTAGCTACAAAGAATGTAATTGTTGACGCCATCAATAATTACATGTTGGATTTAATACCTGGAGAAGAAAAGACTTATTTGAGTTATGACTCACTGTGTAACGCGAGGTCAGACGTTAATATGCCAAATGACGTGCACACTCCAGAGTTTTTGAACACAATTGTTGCTTCTGGAGTTCCAAATCACAAGTTAAGATTAAAAGTTGGAGTACCAGTAATGTTGTTGCGAAATATCGACCCGGCTTCAGGATTGTGCAATGGCACCCGATTGATAATTACAAGAATGGGAAGATGCGTGCTTCAATGTAAGGTTATAACTGGTAGCAATATTGGTCATAAGGTTTTAATTCCAAGATTTTCGTTGACTCCATCTGATAAAAGAATTCCTTTCAAATTTCGACGAAAGCAATTTCCACTAATGGTTTCATTTGCCATGACTATAAACAAGAGTCAAGGTCAGTCACTTAGATATATCGGAGTATATCTTTCACAGCCAGTTTTCTCTCATGGCCAATTATATGTTGCATTATCAAGAGTCAAATCAAGGAAAGGGTTAAAGATATTAATAACCGATGATAAAGGTGAAGATTCAAATACAACCAAAAATGTGGTTTACAAAGAAGTTTTTAATAATGTTCAGTAATTGTTTTTTACAATAATAATATTCGGTGATTGTTAAACTATTTTATGTGATTTCTATATAATTTTATCGCTTAAATAATGTTTTAGTCCCTGCAAATATCCCTCGTTTTGAAAAGAGCCCCTGTTAAAAAATTTTTTTGATTTTAATCCCTGCAAAATGTAAAAGTTTTGAAAAGAGCCCCTGAACAGGAATCATTGATGCCATGTGTCAAAAAAATTAGTGTTTTAGTCCCTGCAATTGTCCCTTGTTTTGAAAAGAGCCCCTGTTAAATTTTTTTGTTTTGATTTTAGTCCCTGCAAAAGTCATTAAAATGGTGACATGTCATCAATGATTCCTGTTCAGGGGCTCTTTTCAAAACTTTTAAATTTTGCAGGGACTAAAATCAAATTTTTTTTAACAAGGGCTCTTTTCAAAATGGGGGACAATTGCAGGGACTAAAACACTATTTAAGCCTAATTTTATTATTTATTATTATGTAATGATTTTATCCATGTTTATTCAAATGTCGTAAACTTTTAGCTTAAATCTATTTAAATTTTTATTTCATTTTATTTTCAAAATTGTAATTTTAATTATAACAACTTAAATCGTATTTCTAACACTCCAATTAAACCGGGCAACGCCCGGGTCAGAGTCTAGTTATAATAAAACGAGAGTAACTAGAGGCACCCTAAACCTTAACCCTAATATGAATGGTCTAGATTTTGACACGTGGAAAAAAAAATTATATTAACGGCTACGATAAAATCTTGAATACTATGTTGCCACATCAATTAATGAATGTGACACGTCATGTGTTTAAAAACACAATAGATGATGTGTCAATATATGATTGGATGTGTGCATAAAATAATTTTATACAAATCCCTAATTTTGTTATCTACTAATCCCTAATTAAATGCTTTCATTTGATTATTGGATATACTCTATGAAATTTATTTTATTTATTATACATCTTTTACGATAAATAGAAACCTTTTTATTTCTTTCTCCCAAGATCAAGAGTGTATCTTTCACATTAATTATAGCCTTAAATTATGCATCTATTTTCACGTTTTCACAACTATTTACATTTTTTTATTTGATGCAGATTTCACTTTGGGGTTCTATAAAGGTATGAATTGTTATAGATATTTTAGGTGTTTAAATTCTGATTATCACACATTTTTTTTAATCACGCTTCTTCTCTCAACCTATTTTATTTTTCTCTTTCGTTACCTTTCTTCTTCGGCATCTCAACCCCATTTCTTTATATGCATCAACCTGCACACCATCTCTCTAAACAATAGGTATGCTTCTACTTTTGTGATTCTATTTTTGTTTCTATTTTATTTTTGTTTAACTAATCTTTTTTTTTTGGTTTTAAATGAATATGATTTTGTTTTAGTGTTTGTGTTTTTGTTGTTTTAGTTTCACAGCAAAATTGCCGAAGATCTTGGCCGTGATTGATTCCGACAAGGGGTTACCGGTTCGGATGACTTGCAAATTATGTCTATTATTATGGCTACTTTTCTGGTAATATTTAATTTGCATTTTTTTGTTCCAAACTCCTAATTTTCTAAAATATAATCAAAGTTTGTTTTGGAATTAGAGTTTGTTTCAAAAATGTAATTTGACATGTTTTAATTTTATTTTGGTGTATGGGTTAAACTAGAGTTTGAAGTTATAGAGGTAAAAGGGATTTGTCTTTGCTGCTCTCTATTTCTTTAATTTTTTTATATATTTTAATTTCATCAAGTTTACTTACCAAAAATATTGATCTCTATGGTTTTTGCAAACAAGCTGAAGGAATTTGATGGGAGATTTGTCAAAAGATGGTGATTTTTTTTTTTCTTTCAAAAAGAAGTGTTTCAAATCACAAAATCTTAGATAAACATGGTCCCCATAAGAAGTGGTAAGTTTTCTTTGAATTTTTGTTGAAAATATTGTTGCTTAGTTGTCGTATATATTATGATTTTTTTTCTATCATTTAGCTAATAATCCCTACTTTTTACGAGTTGTTGGTGAGATTTAGATGATTTTCTCCACTGCAATATGATTTTTTTTGTATGGATTAAACTAGAGTTTGAAGTTATAGAGGTAAATGAGATTTGCCTTTGCTACTCTCTATTTCTTTTATTTTTTTTACATATTTTGATTTCATCAAGTTTACTTACCAAAATATTGATTTCTATGGTCTTAGCAAACAAGCTGAAGGAATTTGACAGGAGATTTGTCAAAAGAAGGTGATGAAAGCGCTACTTTATTTTCTTTCAAAAAGATGTGTTTCAAATCACAAGATCTTAGATAAACATGATCCCCACAAGAAGTGGTAAGTTTTCTTTGAATTTTTGTTGAAAATATCGTTGCTTATTTGTCGTATATATTAGGATTTTTTTCTATCATTTAGCTAATAATCTTGTAAGACCCAAGATTTCTTTGTATAGTTGGCTTAAGGAAGATTAGGGTTTCGATGTGTTCGTGTGGTGAAACATCGTGTAATTATTAGGTTTTGCTGTAATCGAGTCTGTTTTGTGCTCGTGCACTGTAATTGTACAGACTTTTGTCTTGTGATCCTGTTGCTTGAATAAGAAGTTATATGTGGATTTAGTATAACGAGTTTTGGATTATTCTTGTTTTTGGAAAAACGAGTAGGATTTTACCCGCGGATGAAAAATCTTACTGCGTCTGTTTTAAGTGGGGTTTCGGATGGGAGTTTTATATATCTGCGTGAGTGAGGTTATGTTCTGAGAATAATTTTCCAAGGTAGGGAAGAAAATTACAGTCGCGGAAAAAGATTCGACGATAAGTTTTGGAAATGTTTAACGTTGGACGTTCTTTCCGTAGTTTTTATGTTTTTGTGGTTTACGTTCGTTGCGACGCGCGAGAGCTGATTACATGACTTGTTATGGAAGAGTTGATAAAATCTTGTGATTTATCCATAAAGCAAATTGATCCAATGGCTAGGGTTTAAGCTTGGACTTTTGACTTTGATCAAAGGGTGGATTGGCTATCAAGAGCCTTTGTCATAGTAAGGAGGTTTGGTGACTTTGGTCACTTAGAAAAACATCACAAATCTCTCTTTTCTTTCTCTCTTCCACGTGAACTCCATTACGTTCTTTCTAACCTTCACAAATTTTCCATTCTTCACCATTTCACTTCATTTCAAGCTTGTAGGATCAAAGGGATTGTTGTAGAGAATCACTTGCTTAAGGTAACCACTCTTTTCCTTTCCTTTTTGTTGGTTCAAACTCTTAGGGTTATGAGTTTTAGGTTATGTTCATGAGTTGGAAAGGTTAGGAATTGATTCTTGTTTCATGAAGGTTGTTCATGAGGGTTTAGTAAGCATGCTAGGCTTTGTTATTGCAATCTTTCCATGAGTTTGTGAGAATCTCATGAGAAAAGTTAGGGTTTTGAAAGTTTAGTGTATTGATCAATAACATGTGGTTAAGTTGTAAGGTTTTGAAAAGAAACGTTGTTTTTGAACCTTTGGGCGAAAGGGAATGGCGTTGCATAGTTTCGTTTTAGAAAATCCGATGAAAAATATTTTGGTGTTTATGAAAATATTTACTAAGTGTTTTGTGTGGTGTTTTTGGTATTCCAAGTGGTTTAAAACTCTTGAGTTATGTGGCGTTGCTTTTGCTTTGAAACCATGTTCGAAAATGATTACCGGTCGGTTAAGGCCCGTAATAAAACTTGTGCTTGGGTTTGGTTTTGATTTTGGGAAATGAAAACCAAATAACTTGCACTCGAAGCAACCAACATACTTTCAGAAATGTAATGCTTTGTTGTGAAAACGGTTGTTGGGAACCAATACTATGCGTATGTGGTGTGTTGCGTGAAAAGTTGTTTTGGGTGAAAATTGAGTAAACCAAGTTTTGCTGTTGCTGTCATGAAGAAAACCAGTTCTGTGCTGGTGTGGTCGCCCAGCGACCAGATGGTAGCTTAGCGACCGTTGGTCGCCAGCTTTCGCCCTGGGCGTGGAAAAGTCTGACTTTCCTTTGCCAGGAGGTCGCCCAGCGACCTCTAGCGACCCCTGGGACCTAAAATTTTGGATTCTGATGTCCTAACTTGGTTTTTAACCTTCTAATCCCTTTTTATTAATTTATGGAAGTGGTTGGGATTGGAAACGGGTTTTTCGGGTACTCGGAAAGTACGTAACTTATAACGCAAGAAAATGGCCATTTTGCATTTCAAATCATTTAAGACTTTTGCCTATTGTTTTGGGTCCTAAAAATAGTACATATAACTCATGGGGGTTGATCAATACGGTAGTTTTTAGTATAGTATCCGAAAGAGTGGATTTTCCTTAGGAACCTTTAGGTTTTTGGGGTTTTTGGTTTAGTTTCAATACGATTGGTTGGGAAACAATGTATTGATAATACGCTGCTTGTTTTAGGAAGCGCGTTGTGTTGTTTGGGCGAGTTTTAGTAAACGGAAGCTTGCCGAGGTAAGGGCTCCACTTTATTTCCGTCTTTTAAAATGGTTACGACATGCTTTGTTTTGCTGTTTATGCATTTGCTGTGTGCTTTGGCATGTTTGTACTTATGTATTCTCGTGGATGAGAAGGTGGTTATATTCACATATGTTTTGTTACCTACGCTATTAGGTTATGTGAATGTTTGCATGAGCATATATGATTGCGTATGTCAGATGGAGACTACGCGGGGTTTGTCAGATGGGACTGCCCGGTATATGCCAAGAGAATATATGCCATGCATTTCATAGTTGCGTGCCTAGGTGTATGTCTGTGTGACTTTGCCTACGTACCGGGCGTTTGTCTGTGCGACTTCGCCAAATCCTACTGGATTTTATTGAGTTGGTGTTGTTTGTGCGACTCACCCGGTGTTATCCCACCGTGATTGTTTTGGTATTGTCTGTGCGACTCTACCTGGTGTTATCCCACCAATAGTAGGAGGTGTTATCCCACCAGAGACCTACGCCTTCTATAGAGAGGTTGAATTCCGGAATTAAATCATGCATGTGGCGAACCAGTGATTGGTTGTCACACCCATTGTAGAAGTCTGCATTAGGATTGATGATTTATTTATATAAACCCGTTGGTGGGAATTACTTTTGAGATTAAGAGCTTTCTCTTGTGTTTGTGGAATTATTGTTATGTGTACAATCTTTCGCACCGGATATATATATACATACTTTTATTTTGTGGTGACCCTTTCTTGTGTTGGAGCTTTAACTTAGTTAGACTATGCGCCGGTGTGGGTTGTACACCGTGCTTTTTGGGTTTAGGCATAGGATTCTAACTTGTTGTGTTGTAAGTATTTGAATACTTAGACTTGGATTGTAATTATTCTGGAATACACTTTGCTTGTCGAAGCACCTTTTGGTAATGAGTTCTTTTGTATATTTGAATGCCGGCTCATTTAAAATCTTTTATGCGTAACTCTGATGTGTACAAAAAAAAAAAAGAATGCATTTTCTGGCCTTTGAAAAACGGGTTGTTACAAATCTCTACTTTTTAGGAGTTGGTGGTGAGATTTAAGTGGTTTTCTCCACTGCAATATGATTTGTTTTTGTTAAATTTCAGTTTTTTTTAAAGATTTGTATCAATTTTAATTTGTAAATGGATGGTTAATTTTTTTTTCTATTTCATTATTTGTTGTTTGTGTTATCTTAGCAAGACCATGCCTATAAAATATACTTTTTGTAAGATAGTATATGTGTATTAATTGAGTGAATGAAATAATGAATTGATTTGTATTTTGTTCTATTGAAGTTTCCTTTTTTAATTTGATATGCATCCAAATTATGATTGTCGTCATTTTTTTTTACGAATGTATTAAGCTAAATATTGTAAGTTTTTATTAAACCAAATTGAAAGTTATGTATAAGTTAAAAAACAAATCCGTGCATCGCATGGGTAGTAGTCTAGTTAAGCTAAACTCTGAGTTACCATTATGCTTGGTTCGAATAGCTTCAGTCAACACCTGTGAATCACTTTCAAATTAAACCCTATCCAAACATCTATGAATGGCTTCCTTGAAGGTCTGCAAGAGAGCCCGTGCTTCGCCGTCCACCGTTGACAGGATGGCCAA
Source organism: Trifolium repens (assembly GCA_030408175.1). Classification (NCBI taxonomy): domain Eukaryota; kingdom Viridiplantae; phylum Streptophyta; class Magnoliopsida; order Fabales; family Fabaceae; genus Trifolium; species Trifolium repens. The sequence continues at coordinate 17,155,723 of CP125847.1, forward strand.
CATGGTCCCGAAAACAGGATCTCATCATTGTTACCCTTGCTTCCACAAAAACAGCAGCATCAATATTACATTTTACCCAACCAATGTGAGGTTTTTCCCATCTACCGAAAGTAGAAGGCACAAAATTATAATTTTCCTCATTCTTCAGATGATGAACAACAAACCAATCATTCCACACATCGTATGCAATTCGCCCAATTTGGTTCGGTAGGTTGAGACTGTCATTCCAAACTACATCATTTCGGTGATGCCAAATGCTCGGAAAAAACAAAAACATTGTAATTCTACCCACAGTGGCTCAGTCTTCATTTTGACACATTGCAATCACTCTATCCACGACAAGACCCTGCTGATACACCCTGGAGATAAGAATGTGGATGAGAGTGTCCAAAATGAACAGATAGCAGGCCAGCAGCCTACCAGCATTCCTAAGTTGTAGTGTAGTCGAAAAAGACGTGGTGGTCATATTCAGTCGTGCTCTCACATATAGGGTAATGCAAATCACAATCCACACGACATTGATATAAACGGACACAATCCAAATTGTAGTTCAACAAATTGAGACTTATATTAAGTTTGGTGCTCCTATAACGATCAAAGATGGAGTAACTGTTGCAATGATGTGGCTTGGTGATGGTAAGTTGATATGTATTCCAAGAATATTTTGCTTTATAGTCTACTTTGATATTTATGTTAGACATTTAGACTAGAATACTGTTGGGAAAATAATCGGCATAGAGAAAATAAAAGAACACAATCACAACACAAAAATATTTGTTTATCCAGTTCGGTCAAAACAACCTAGTCTGGGGATAGAGCAACTCTCCGTTCCACTAAATCCAAAGAGTAACTTTACACAAGATTCCCATAAGGGTTACAAGAATTAGTCTTCAAACCTAACTCTACCCTCATCCCGAATCTCTTCCCGTGGCCAAGAGACTCAATGATTTAGACTACCCAAGATGTATTCAATAACCTTTGCCCAACCCTAGAGTCGTACCAAGAGACAACCCTCTTGTTTCTCTCTTAATTATAGAAAAATACATGTCTTCAAAATAGAAACAAATCTATTTTAAAAACAAACCGAATCTTGCCCAAAAATATAAACCTTTATTTTTAAACATATCCAGTTTAAAAACAAATAAAATCTTGCAGAAACATATTTTAAGGCAATCTTCACAAATCTCATTAATGTGAAATTTTCCAACATGTATATTTTCAACCAATATCAACAAATACATGGTTCTTGATGTTTATGTGCATGCATCTAAGAGCTTAGGGTTTTGAAACCATTTGGCTTTTAAAAACAACATGGAGAGATATCAAGTAATATACCCGAGGAAGAGGTTATACAACAAATAAGTCAAGCCAAAGATAACTCCAAAAGTAATTAAGAGCAATTTTCATGGGATTGTCAACTAAATCGCCAGCACCAACCACCCTTGACTCGGGAGAAATATAAGCCAACCTAAACTGCAAAGAAGAAACTTAGTCGAGTTATTTAATCTTAAAATTATGAAAACACATTAAACTAGAAAACTCATCAACCATGTAATATCCCAAAAATTTAGTAAATAAGAAATACTCATCTTCTATCTTCTATCTTCTATCTTCTATTATACTAAAGGTAAGGGTTGAAACCCTAATGCCTTTAGTGAAACCCTAATGCATGACATCATATGTGATGTCATGCAGGTGTAATCCACTCCAATGTCCAACCAATGCTTGCCACATATGCTTACACATGTATAAACTACATGCTTCTTGTCTGCAGTGTTCTGTCTCTTTTTTATTGGACCTAAGCTAGCACCAATTAAAAAACTCTACCAAACACACACATAGTCCTTTCTCTTTCTCTCTCTCTCTCTCTCGTGCTACTTCTCTTCTCTCACCTGCTTCTTTTTTCTCTGTGCATCCCCATCCCATTGAAGAAAGAAGACCCCCTTTTTCTTTCTCTCTCTCACTCGTGCTCCTTTCTCTTTTCTTCTTCCTCTCAGCTGGGCTAAAAATCATCAACCCTAACCCCCAAAATCATGAGGTATTTGATTTCTATTAAGTTTTAAATTTAATTTTGATTTTGATATGAAAATTATGTGAGTGAAAGAAATGTTTGGATGTTATGAATTCTATAAATTTTCTGACATGCATGTATTGGTTGCAGTTACAGGAGAAGAGAGATGGGTTTGTTTTACAGAGCAAGAGGAAGAAGTTGATTCAGCTGAAAATAATAAATTTTTCTCAACACCTTTCATCTTCTCTCTCCTTTCTCATCTCACATCCTTCTCTTTTTTCACCACTCATGGATTCATCTTCACCACTTCCCATCATCACCGCCGGTCACTGCCGCCGCTGCTGTCGTTGCCGCCGTCGCCACTATCTACAGCCGGAATCCAATCACCATCCCACACCACCAATCCACTCCACTGTAAGTCAGATTTCTTTTTTTTTTCTTTTCGTTTTTGATTTGGTGACAACATTTATGAACTGCATGATTCAACAGACCTTCAACAAGCCTTTTCTCCATCCCGTTCATCATCACCATTTGATGTTCTTCAACAAACCTCCAATTTGGTAACCCTTTTTCATTCTTTCAATCTTTCTTCATTTTTATGTTAAAAATCTTATGCTTTTTGTTATAATTGTTGATTCTCTCTAATGGGGTTGTATAAAAATCTTAGCTTTTTGAATTGAACCATGTTGGATTTGGTTTATGAATTGCATGATTCATATTGGGCTATTGTAAATTCTCTTTTAGATAAAGTGGTTTGTTACAATTCTGTAAATTGTCTGACATGCATGTATAATTAGTGTAAATTTCTGAGAACATAAACATTTGCAATTGCAGGAGAAGATAGATGGGTTTGTTAAGCCAGGTGGTTGGAACGAATTCTACAGAGCAGGAGGAAGAACATGTTCAGAAACAGTTTCAAAACAAGTAAGATCGATGCCTACTTTCTTCCTTAGGTTTTGATGTTTCTTCATGTTCGTAAGGTTCCCTTTTTTTTTGTTCATCGTCTCAATTAATTTCATCATTGTTTTCTGGATTTTTTTCTTAATTGATCAAAAGGGTCACAAAAAAGATTAACTTTTTCTGGTGGGTTTTGTTTTACTTGATGATATACAATTGAATTGAAATTTGAAAATGAAGAATTTTGAAATTTGAAGTTGGATTTTATTTGGAATTTGTCCACTGTTATCTATTATGAATTTTTTTCTAAAGAAGTTTTAATTTTTTAATTTTATAATTCTGGGATTGTTTTGTATAGGGAGAGGCTAATGATGGCAACTGCAACAATGGCTACTGCATTGGGTGCAGCAGCTCTATTGTACTGCATGCTTCAGAGCTAAATGCAGGTATTAACTATCACTCAACAAGAAGAAAGAAACTCCATATTTAATGGAACTGATCTACAAAAGATGTGATGCACATGACTACCAGTGCATTCAGCTTGGCATTGAGGCTCACTTAGCTAACTTAACTTGCCTCAGTTAAGTTGTCAGACAAATTAGAATGTTGTAAAATGTTTTTGTAGCCTATTTATTTTTCTATTTTATGACTGAGATAATATTGAATGACAGGTTTCGGGAAGCATGAGATCATTGCGTTGAATATTTGATCTTGGTGGAACTCACTTCAAAAAGGTAATCCTTTTGTTACCACTTATATATAATGTTTATATTTAACACTACTTTCCAGGTGCTAAACTAAAGATTAGTAATTTTTGGTACATTTCTTGCAGGCTTACACTTTCGGTTTGAACATAATTGAGTCTGCAAGTGGTTATATCCCATCTCTTCTTTACAACAGTCAGGTATAAATCAATTTAGTTCTTCCAAGCTAAATCAATTGTTCAGAAACCTTGTGAGTATTATGATAATGCATGACCTGCAATTTATTTTTCTTTTGAATGCTGAAAATTTGTACTAAATGTGAATCGATAATGTACGTGTTTGTTCGAAATCTCAATATGATGTTTAATCATTTATGACCGATTATCCTCTGAAAATTTCTATTAGCTAGCTACATTTATGAGTTTACTTTGGTATTTGATTATAAGTTAAGAATTATTTCTACTAAACGTGAATCGGTAATTCGCGTGTTCAATGGAGATTTGAATATGATATTTGAGCATTTATGATTGATTATTCTCTGAAAATTTATATAACCTACCTTTATGACATTTCTATTGGTATTTAATGATTAGTTAGTGTGACTTTCACTAAACAAATTAAAAAAGATGTACATTGTAATGCATTATCTGATTTTTTTAATAATGTTCTGCTAATAGAATGAGACTTTTGAAGATGCAAAACAAGAAATTGAAGCTTTAAAACACAGAGGTGTTTTGGCTATATGAGCTGCCTCTTCTTGCTGGGGTGGTAAGTTCTTGATTCCCACTTAATATTGTTTGGTATATGTTTGAGGCATTTAATAGTTTCAACAGATTTTTAATTGATTTTCTCATTTGTATTTTATATAAATCTTGGTGAAGGGATGACTTATATGTCTCTAATGTATCTTAAAACATGTTTTGTAACAGTTGAAGCAAATGGTGATGGCCAATGAGGGTGCTAAATTCAAAGAATGTGGATATTTGTGATTTATGTTACTATTTGTGACCATAGTGATTTTGCATCTAACTGAAGCAAAATAAGGTATTATACATGACCATTGAAGGACTTCTTGGTTCTATTAAGAGCATGTTTGATTTATGAGGATAAGTTGTGTTTTCAACTTATTAATTAATCTATAAAGAAGAAACTATTGGTGGGATATTGGAGAATTGGCCACAGGGACTTGAGTCTGTTTCCTATGTATATTTTGTCAGTTATAACTGTGGCAGTTTTAATGACAAATGAAGGTTAAATTTTGTTGCATTAGGTTATTCGTTTCTTTTCAATTTGTTCGTTTCTCATGAGTTGTTTGTTTGTGTCACATTCACATCACAGATGGAAGGAACTCCAAGCAAAACTAGAAATTTACCGATGAATGTGTTACTGGGAAATCTATATCGAATTTCTAGGCATAGCCGAGTTGCTGTTGCTATTTACAAAGAATGCCTAAGATTGGTTGAGGAGATTCTTGATACACAAAATGAACCTTTGATGTGGCACAAATAAATTCTCCTTAAATACTGTCATGGATTCATTTTATAATTTTTATTTTATATGTTTTAATATGCCCACCAGCATCCTTATGAATGAACTAATAGCACTAGCTCCAGCTCCTCTTAAATACATGTTTATATTGTTGCCCATTCAGCGGCACATTCTTTTTTGACTGTCCTAGCTAGGCATAGTTTTAATTCATTTAAAAACCTGCTGAAGTACAAAAGGCATGGCATTTTGATATTGGATACTAGGGCAGGAATCTTCCCTTGAGTTGTACTTTAGGTAGTATTAAAACTGTTATGTACTTGTGGAATTGACTACTTGCTTTGAGCAATTTTTCCCTTTATGTGCATATGCATATGTCTTATGGTCTATTATTAATTTGCTCCTGGATTTTAAATTGGATTTTGTCTTTCTTTTTGCCAGACATTGCCCTTTTATACTTGGAAAAGAGGAAAACGAAAAAGTGGAAAATGAGGTTGAAGAAACCAAAGGTGGAATCAACCAAGGAAAAACAAGAAGAAGAAAGTGGTGTGGTTCAAGGGAAGAGAGAGTCTTCTCAAGTTTCCAATGATAAAATTGAAGAGACTGCAAGTTAATAGAAGAGAGAAAGAATAAGTTGAGAGCATTGGCTGATGCATTTCAAACTATTAGATGAAAATGCAAAAAATTTCATTTTGTTTCATGTGAGAAAATAAGAGGTTGCAGAGGACCATGATGTGGATTTTGTCATCTAGATGAGTACATAAACATGTGTAAATTTCCTCGCATCGTCACTATTTCAAGTTGAGTGTTTATTCTTCAAATTTCAGACCAATCTGCAAAAAATCTTCTATATGTCATGTATAGATTGTAGATTTGGAAGTTAAAACAAATAATATTGTCTTTTCTTTTCATGTAATAATGCAGTGTTGATGGCTGCTCCATTGATGCTTTCTCAAAACAATATTGAATTGCAGTTTGCAACCAATCATTTAGGTAATATATAATTGCATGGTTTCCTCACATTATAACACAATATCTTCTTAATAATGTATAAAACAAAATATGAAGCTAATATACTTGATACTATTTTGCAGGTCATTTTCTTTTGGCTAGCCTTTTATTAGAGAACTATTAAAAAAACTATAAAGGAATGCAACAAAGAGGGAGGGATAGTTATTGTATAGCAATGGCAGTTCACTCTTCTTCAAAGCTCAATGCCTATGAAGGCCAAGTAATGTATTACAGATAGGGTAGTTAGATTATTAAGATCAAGATGATTGCTCTTCTTTCTTTCTATATCACATTAGTTTGCAGTCTTCTGGTGCATTAACTTGAAATTCAAAAGAATTTTATTCAAAAAAAGCATTCTTTAGTTGCTACTAATCACTAGATATACAACCTTCAATGATCTGATCTCTGTTGTGATCTATACCTTAATATATTTTGTTCATATTTACTATAATTATGTGAATCAAGTGATTGAAACATTTAAGATATTGACTGCTGATGAAAAAGTGAAAGGGATTGGTTAACATCTTTGGTGGTATAATGAAGTGTGATGTTATAGCAAGTGGCATAGTGAATGCTGCAAAACAGGTTAGTAAAGCTATGTTTTGCTATACCAAAACAAAACAAATTAGACTGCAAGATAGCGTTTCTTTGTTCAGTTAACTTATTAGCAGTTTTAGATTATGATTTTGTTTGAAACTATTTGATAATGAAAAGATAACCCGATGACAAGAGCATATCTCGAAGGAGCCTGAGGACTTAAGTTCTACTCAGCAGCATGATGACAATGATGTTGATGGCCCCCTTAGGCGACATGAAATATCTGTGGAAGATCACCCTGTGAGAGCCTCAAGAACTTCTGGTGCATTTATTGGCACCTTCTTTATCTGCATCTGCTATAACTTCTCCTGCCTCCTTTATGGTGACTTTGTTTTCAAATTAGCTTTCCTAGCTATTTTTGTTAGTTTATGTGTTATATAAACAATACTTTTGATGACTGTTTTGCGAGGTTGTGTAGTATATGATAAACAACATTGTGATATTTTGTAAGATAGGTGGCAATTATGTATAGATAGGTCTTTGTGTATATATTTAAATCTGAATTATGTGTTGATTAATGCACAGTGAAATATAAGGGCTAATTTGATATATCATGATTCATGAGTAATTCTTAGGGACTTATTTGATGCTAAGTATTCAACTTCAGACACTAATTTGAGATGTTTGCTAACAAAGATAACATTTGGCTAAATGATGACACTTGACACTTAATGATTTTTTGAATATCTTTGTCAATTTTCTGATTCCAATTTGTTGCTGCCTGTTGTCTTAGGTATCAAGTTGAGCATTGGCTTCTAACTTTGCTACCTCATTATGCTAGCTAATTCTAACAATACAAATTTAAGTCCATTCCTTATTCAGTTATTATGTCCTTTAGCAGACAAATACATGATCAACTTTCGGCAGGAAGCATCATGATTGAAAGTGTGTTACTTCTCACATTAATGGGAAATTTATGAGGGTAAACATTTGTAAATTTTGAACCAAAAGAAGAACTGCATATTGCACTTTCTTCACTTTATCCTCTTATTGCTCCAAAGACCTCTCTCCACTCTATACTATCACTAAGTTATGAAGATGATTCAATAACAGTTAAGTTTCTTCTATTACGCAGACTCATTATTGCAAAAATAAATACAGCAGCACAACACATAGATTAACTGGCTCGGCTTTAGGATCTACAGCTTTGATGCTGCACCTTTGTCTAAGAACCATTTCAACTCCCCAATCGTTGATAAAAGTTTTAAAATTATTATGACTGATAAAAATTATAATTGACAGGGAGATGACATTTTTTATCCCTAATTAAAATTTTAAAATCACTATTACAAGTTATTATTGATAAAAATTTATAATTCACGGAGAAATTATAATTTTTATTGTTGATAAAAGTTTTATAATCACACGAAGATGATAATTAAATTTTAAACATATTAATTGCACAGAAAAAGGGTAAAAATTAAATTTTATACATGTCACGGGTCTTTGAATGTTCCGCTATAAAATTTGATGTGTGGTTCACTTTTGTATTATACTTATTATGATAAAAGTTTTAAAATCACTATTATAAGTTATTACTAATGAAAATTTATAATTGACGAGATGACAATTTTGATCGCTGATAAAACTTTTAAAATCACTTAGACCACTTACTTATAATTAACTAATATCCTACCCTTAATTTAAAGCAACATCCATAATTGGCATACATATGACATTCCGCCGGATTGCAGTTTTATATAAACTTTTACAATCGGCAACAACCATGATTGACAATAACCGTGATTGGCCATTCGAACCCGTGCAACGCACGGGCAGCACACTAGTTTATTAATATAACCTTATATTGGGTGAGGAATTTAACTAGGTTAGTCAACCCATAAAATTAGTAAAGGCAAATTAGAAATTTCTAGAAGTGTTAATATATTACTCTCTCCGTCCCAAAATGTAAGTAAAAGTTGGTCAACAAAAGTTAATGTATTTGGTCCAAATCTTTAACCAAATACATCAAATTTCTTTGACATATTTTTGCTTATATTTAGGGACGTAGGGAGTACCAATTAAATAACCTAAATTGAGTTGTAATGCACAAGGACATAGAGGCAATTAGAGTGACATATGTATTTAGTGAGATAAAGTGTACAAAAAATAATTATGGTATGAGTTTTGGAAAATGATATAAATAAATAAAAAGAAAACAAGAGAAGCTTCAAAACCCTTCCCCTTTGTCTCTTTCTCTCTCTCGGCACTGAACATTTACCAAGCCCCTCCATTGTTGCTTTCTTTCTTTAAAAAAGGTTACAAGTGCTAGGGATTTATCTTTTCATCACCATCTCCACTTTTCTATCAAGAATCGACTTCAAAAAGACAACGTGAGTTCTTATTATGATTGATAGTTAGTGTAATAGAACCTAAATGTTAGTGTTATGTGAATGAAGTGCATGTAAAAGGATTGAGGGATTTCAATAGCAATTTCATTTAGAAATATAGTTAGAACGGTAAGTACTCAAATTTGAAATGTTAGGGGCTAGAATTTTGTTCATCTCAATTCATGAGTTAAATAGTGTTCCATATATATATGAGAAATTTGGGGCTGATATGAAATTGTTAGTTTTAAAATTAAAATGTTAGAAAAGAAAATCGATTCTTGGAAAGTTAATTGAGAAGTTGCTTATAAATGAGAATTTGAACTCTACCATTGCAATTCATGTGTCAAATAGAATCTTGTATATGTTTAAAAATGGAGCTGCTATGTATTGGCTTGAAAATATTAGAAAACATGAACCTGATGTTGTTAATTGTGTGCAAGATTTTAGAGGTTTAGTCCCTTGGTCTTGTAATCTGAAACATGCACTTGGGGATAATTGGAATGGCTAGAAGAAATTAAGCTTGAGAATTTAAAGGATAAACTAGTGTTAGTTTACAAATTTAGAATGATAAAAAATTGTGAGTAGATATTTTACCTTGTGATAAGTTTTCTAAATTATTATTTTTATGGGAGAAACAAAATTGTTTAACGAGAAGCTCATCTCATTCAAATTTAGTTTCACTATTTTATTTACTTTAAAGATTTGGTGTTAATGATGCAAACTAGTAAGGATTAGTGGTTAATATATGTTCGCCACAACGATGAGATAATGTGATCTATGTGCACATAATGATACAATATAGTTTTATATATCTTGTTTTGTTGATAGCTAACCAACATTTAGAGAACTACATGACTCTGATTCCCTAATCGTTTGAGATACGTAGGACCAGGGTTCCTCCCTGTCGAGCTATAATTTCAGTCTCTATTTAGATTACTTATGAGCTATTTAGCATAAGATTAATTGAGTTTTGATTTATATACTTTGGCATACGTTTGATGTGTTGAGAAATATGGTTGTGAGATGTATGTATGTTCTTGGAAAAATGTCAACAAAGTTTTGGAAATGTGCTGAAACATGGTTTTAAGAACCACGCTTATAATGACGACGACTTAGGTGCTGTTAAGATTTGCATAATTTGGAGAAAGTGGAGAAAACCTTAGAAAATCTTTAACAAAGTAAAAATCAAATGGATTCATATTTGATAAAAGATAATAAGAGAATGATAATAGATTGATCAAAAGATAATGAAAATAGTACAATAGTGGCTCTTATATAGAGCAATTTGAGGCTAACTAACTAAACTACCAAATAACCAACTCTAACCAAGTAATAACAAACTAATGGAAATGTTAATTAACTAATGAAATATTTGGCTAACTATCTATTTTCTTAACATCCTCCCTCAAACTCAACATTGGTGAATTTACCAATTTGAGTTTAGATTACAAAATCACCAAATTTGAGAGACAATGCAGCCAATGTGTGCATGTGAAACTAATAACAAAGGGAATAAGCCATAAATGGGAACAGCCATATTGAGTCTTGAAACCATAATCTCCAAACAAGCTCTACTCATAAAGTGGAAACCAATCAGGTCCCCAAGCACACATCTACAGCTTCCTGTCTTGGCAGCAGCAAGTACACACTAGTGAAACCCACAAAGATAGTAATAGAACAACACAACAACTACTACTTCATCATAATCATCACGTCATAATCATCACGAAAGGGACAAGAGCAGCTTGTGAATCTTGATAGCAGAACAAAGTAATCACATCACAACATGAGAGTGAGAGTCACTAATGCTTCTTTGATTTTGCATACATAGCATAGAAGTATGATCCTTTAAGTTCAATGACATATTGAAGAATAGTCCTTAAATCTTCAACACACAGAAAACCAAAAACTCTAAATTGCTCTAACCAAAATAGACATAAAAGTGAAACACCTTTTTCTGAGGTTGTACCAAGTTGTGAAGGAAATGGAATAACTTCCAGCTAAGTTTCAACTGACATTGATAAGAAAAATTCTTTCAAAATAGCTAAACAAGTACACCAATGATCTATTAACACCTTTTTCTTTCAAATCATAGTAAGAACCAAGTACACCAATGATAGAATCATAATGGCAGACCAGTAGTCTTAGTAACTGATAGAGACCAAGTATGAGAGATAATGAAAAGAAGGTTATGATTGTAATAAGTAGAATAGTGAAGATATATGAGTAATTAGTGAGTAGGATATAGTGCTTAGTTGGCAAGTTTTTTATGCCTCTTAGTAATATATATAGTGAGGTAAGGGGAGTGTGAGATTATGGAAGATTTTAGTTGGAACCAATTTGGTTAGGCAAAGAATGAGTGTTCTCTTTCTTTGAGGAGCTTAGCTCCGAGGGTAGATTGGAATCACTTCCTTCTACACATTTTATCTTTCATTTTGACATTGTAAGAGATTTGCTCAACATTCAATCAATTGCTCAATTTTCAATCAATTTAGTCTAATTTCATATATTGATATTTTCGGGTTCCAACAATGGTCCAACCTGCCTGATTCGATACTGAGCCAGTGATATCGACAAAGGTGGTTCCTAGATTTGATGGAACGGGAGATGGCTACTGGTGGTTGATCCAATTGGATAGGTTTCTCGAGGCCAACACTTGGCTTTGTGAAGAAAGAAAAGTGAGATGGGTGACTAGCTTTCAGCAGAGATGCTTTCAATTGGTGGTTCAATTGGAAGCAAGGTAATCAGAATATCACATGGGAAAAGTTTGAAAGAGCTTTTATTAAGCAATTCATCCCAGAATTGTGGGAGATGATGGAAGCTGCAGAAGGGGAGGAACAAAACGCCACGGCTACAATGATGCAAGCCGGATCGGAGCACAACGATGAATCCATGACTGAATCTGAGAAGACAGAAGGATATAGCACAGAGGTGAGTGATTGTCACTCCAATATCAATAGCTCAAATTTTGACGGGGACCTAACCGATTTGGCAGCCTTGAACACTTCAATCAGCACCGTGAGTTATCCAAAACCATCACACGGGGTAGCGAAGGAGAAACAAGTGGCTTGTGACCCGACGATGGTTCGACCACCTCCGCCGAACTCTGTTCATCCTTTGATTGTGATTCCACGGCGAGAATCGCTGGCTAAACCGCCAGATCGAAGCGTAGCTTTGGATAGGGGTGGTGACTACGGTCTGGCAAGTGCACCAGTCTGTCGTCGAGTAATAATTCACACTCTACGAGTAGAATGAGTTCGTATCCACAGGGATCGTGCCGAAACTTCACTAGCGTTATTTAAGTTTGTGATAGTTTGCATTCACTTTGGTTTTTGAAAAGGTTTTTATAAAATAAGCGTAATGCTTTGCAGAAATATAAATTGCAGAATGTATAAATAATAGATTCAAGAAATATAGAGGCTAGGTATGGTGGTTGGACTCCCTCCCTTCTTCATATTTGGCATGACCGGTGTATAACATAGTTACTTAGATTATGTTCGGCGGTGAATTATCCTTGTTGTAGTAATACCTTACTATTACACTATGTTAATTAAAGTTTCCCTACGTTAACAACTAAGGTACCTACGAGATCCTAACCTCGATGTGTCACATACCCTAGTTACTAAGTGAGTTGTTTATAAACATGCATTATAACCTTCACCAATTAACCTCTAGATCCTAGTATCGGGCTGTTCATCTTCTAAGTGCTCAGATCACACCTAGTGCATGATTTCTCCTCTAACCGCTCAGTTCACGACTAGTTCAGGATGTTACCGTCTCTATACACCCAACATTATTTACTACTAGTTCCGGACCATACCAAGTCAAAACCTGATATCAATTATATGGGCGCTCCCGCTTATCCGGCCAGATTACGAGATATGTTATTAAAGTGCAAGAAAGTAAATAACAAACACAATTACTAAATATCATTTATTATAACTTAGACTCAATCACATACTCCAAATATTCATTGGGGCGTTCATCTTCTCCACCACAACCTAAGGCATAAATATAAAGACTACATATTTAAATTAAAAGAAATTATAACCTAAATACAAAAGCCTAAAGAAATCATACCTTGCTGAGTTAGTTTTCCCGTAAGGGGAGAAAACTATGCCCAATAGAGCTCCTCTGAACCTCTCCTTATAGTAGAGAGTGTTGTACTATTTCTTAATGATTTTAACAATGAATGGGAGGCTCTATTTATAGTTTTCGTAATGGGCCTCAACAAGGCATCGCAGTACGATGGAATGCTCATTTTCTCCCCTTTTTGGGCTTTTTCTTGTCTTTTTGCATCTTGGACTCTGTCTTGATGCTTTTTCATGCTTTTGTAGGTTTTCCTTCGTATTTGGGCCTGTCTTGGTCATTTTACTACTAATAATACTACTAAAAATACCATAGAAATTCCTGTCATCACAACCCCAAACTTAAACTGTTGCTTGTCCTCAAGTAACATGCTGTCAGATAAGATCGTTAGAAAAATAAGAGATAAATAATAATGATAGGAATTTCACAACCTTTCTTATATTTCAGCAATGGTACCGCTGATTTCTTACCGCAGCGATCATGCTCAGTCCTGCTAGGCTCAGGAGACGTCAATAGTAGCAAATCGGACAAATGCCCACAAGAGTCCATGTCCAACTTTTCTCTCTCTCACATTTGTGTTTTTCGCTCATTAATTGAAAGGGTTATCTCTCAATCATCGTACAACCTGCCATTTTACCATAGGCTTGCAAGAACTCTAAGCAACCGGTCAAAATTCAATACTCATGCATTATTGGAGGTCTTTTCAGGGTTATAACGTGGCTTAGGTCAAGGTAGGACATTTTTGGGAATAGTAAGCTAAACATTGGAGTTAAGTTCTACTTTGTTGTTCCTTTTTGTGTGCGCAACCTTTGTTCCTTAGGGTGCCTTTTTGTGTTGGTATTCGAGATGAAGAACCGGATGTGTTTTTGTGTGGTTCTTTTCTATCAATGTTTTTGCCCTTTGGCTCTTTCTTTTGCCCTTTGGCATTTCTTTTTCATTCATTTTTTTGGAAGAGACTATTTTTTTAGGGAATTTTTGATGTTTTTCCGTCTCTTTTTCATCTATTTTTTCTTTTTGTAGTGATAGTTCTCTGTATACCCACCCCAAACTTAGATGTTGCTAGTTCCATGAGCAACCCCAAACTTATTTTGTTGTCAAGACTTTGAGAACTATTACCTAACTCCAAAGAGAGGGTAAATCATTGTTTTTCTGGTCTATAGGTTTGTAATGTGGTTTGTCACCGAAACAAAAGGGATAACATTTTTTTTTACGGCTCAAATTTGGCTAGCAAAGGATATAATAATATAAAGGGTGGCTTGAAAAAGGCTCTGGGTTATAACAAACAATTGCCTCAATTCATATAATATCAAACTAACCAGTCAACAGAGAATTAGAGCAAGTTCTAGAAAATAAACAAGTGCACGGTACTCTCATAGTAATTCAAAAGAAAGTGGTAATACCATTTGGAAATATTTGGCTCAAATCCTCACATGGCTTAGGTATCTGAAGTTGAACACTTGTCTCACAGACATCAGCTTCATCACTCGTCTCTCTGTCTCCCGAACTTCGCACTTTGGAGCAATCACCTTTGGTTTTTCTGTATGAAGGTGTGAAATTCGTCTCATTAAGATTTATAACTTATTTCGCCGCAATCTTACCTATAACAGTTAGTCATGCACTAGATAATAAACAGCAAAACAGTTATTTAATTTTTTTATAAGTTTGAATAAGGGCTGTTACAGATGAAGATGACATGCGGAATTCTAGGCATACTTTATTGAATTGAAAATGCTGAATTGAAAATACTGAATTGAAAATACTGAAATTAAAATACTTATCCTTGGGTTGCCTCCCAAGCAGCGCTTGTTTAGTCTCTCATTAGCTTGAGGCATTTCCTCCATTACAGAGGATAGGTTCGCATGTCTCTCTCTTCTGTAGGAGCTTTCGCCTTAGCTCCTCCCTCTTTCTTGTTGCTTCTTTCATACTTCTCTGGGTTTTATTTTTCTTTGAAGGTGGCAAAACAGAGTTGTCCATCGTCTTCTGAAGGTACTGTTTTTATAATGGACTTCCCCTTGCCTTTTGGTGGATGTTCCTTCTTTTGTTCTTTTGGTGCATTAACCCAGCTTTTCTTTTCTCTTTCCTCTTTTCTCTCAGCAGCAGGCTTCTTCAGAGGTGGCATATTAACCCCAAACTTAGATTTCCTGGCCACCTTTCGGTTTCTACCCCATGCTTTCACCCATGTTGTTCGGTTGTCCACTTCAATGGTTAGCCTCTTCAATTTTTCAGTGAGTTCTTCGGGTACCTCCTTTTCCTGAGCTGTCTCTATCTCTAGCTGCGCCATTTCATTCTCCAGCTCTGCTATCTCTACCTTTACCTGTACTTCTTGAATTGGAGTCGGTGGTGCAGCTTCTCTATCCTTCCACTCAAGCATGAAGCAAATTTCCCTCCTAGTCTTGGAAGCTTTGATAGTTCTTTTCTCCTCTCCACTCCTCAGAGTCAATTCAGCGGACTCCACATCAATGAGTGCCCTGCTGGTTGCTAGGAATGGTCTTCCAAGTAAAACATGATGTTCTTCGTCTTCCGCAATATCTAAGATCATGAAGTCTGCTGGAAATACCAGGTCTTCGACTTTCACCAAGACATCTTCTACTGTACCTGTTGAGTGAATGGTTGTTTGATTTGCTAACACGAGTTCTCTTTCGGTACCTGCAGTTGTTTTTGTGAGTTTTAACTTGTCTGCCAGAGATGATGGCATTACATTAACACTTGAGCCCACATCACAAAGTGCATTGATTCCTGCTTTCCCAATCTGACAGATGATGGTGACGCTTCCAGGGTCTTCCTTCTTGGGTTGCAATTGTGATCTTTTTGATACTCTTTCTTGGAACTCGCCTTTAGTCTCTCTTTTACGCTTCTTTTCTTTAAGCGTCATGCATTCTTCATTTTGGTTGCCTACTAGTTCTTCCACCATCGCATTGACTTCTTCGTCGCTGCACCCGACGTTAGTGTAGTCTTCCATTTCTTTTATCAGAGCTTCCACTTCTTTGTCTTTAGTGTAGTCTTCTTCAAAATTGCGGTGGGAACTGATCAGCCATTGACGGATCACATGTTTCTGACACTCAATCTTCCGAATCCTTTTAGCTGAGAATGGTCTTTTCACATAGTGCCTGGATGTTGGTGCCACTTTCATCCATTTCTTCATCCACTTTGCATGTTTCGTCCACCTGGTGTCTAAAGGTATCATGGGCTTCCAACTGTCTTCCCTGGATGGTTTTGAGATATCCGAGAAATTGTCCCCTTGAGATTCAACTTCTATATCTGTCAGGTCGTCCCAAAATATTCCTTCAGAATCGTTGTTGTCGTGAGGTGGTGTCCATTCTGGCTCTTGCTTAATGCTGACATTTCCGCAGTAATCCCTTCCGTATGGTTCGTCTCCCATGGCTTTGGTGGTAGGCTCTTCTTCTGTATTGAGATTACTGGACTTTGCAAGCCTTTGTGCTCGCCTTCTTTCCCAGAGCGTTCTTTCTGGTTCAGGGTCGTACTTAAACTCCAGGATACCTGTTATCAAGTACAACAAATGAATACCTTCAGTAGCACTGACAAATTAATTGGTAAAACTATTTTTGGTTTGTCTCATGTGTCTTTGTCACTATGAAGATTCCCAGGTAAGTGGGGTGGATTACAATGGATCGCTCGGAGACCTTGACTTATCCTTAGCCAGAATTTTCACAGATTAAAATCCACAATCATCAACAAGATTTTTTTGATTTTTTAATTTTTTTGTATTTTTGAATTTTTTTACAAACTTAAACAAATCTAGTAAGGCTTTGTAAACACAATCCCCGGCAACGGCGCCAAAAACTTGACTACGGTCTGGCAAGTGCACCAGTCTGTCGTCGAGTAACAATTCACACTCTACGAGAAGAATGAGTTCGTATCCACATGGATCGTGCCGAAGCTTCACTAGCGTTATTTAAGTTTGTGATAGTTTGCATTCGCTTTGGTTTTTGAAAAGGTTTTTATAAAATAAGCGTAATGCTTTGCAGAAATATAAATTGCAGAATGTATAAATAATAGATTCAAGAAATATAGATGCTAGGTATGGTGGTTGGACTCCCTCCCTTCTTCATATTTGGCATGACCGGTGTATAACATAGTTACTTAGAATGTTCGGCGGTGAATTATCCTTGTTGTAGTAATACCTTACTATTACACTACGTTTATTAAAGTTTCCCTACGTTAACAACTAAGGTACCTACGAGAGCCTAACCTCGATGTGTCACATACCCTAATTACTAAGTGAGTTGTTTATAAACATGCATTATAACCTTCACCAATTAACCTCTAGATCCTAGTATCGGGCTGTTCATCTTCTAAGTGCTCAGATCACACCTAGTGCATGATTCCTCCTCTAACCGCTCAGTTCACGACTAGTTCAGGATGTTACCGTCTCTATACACCTAGCATTATTTACTACTAGTTCCGGACCATACCAAGTCAAAACCTGATATCAATTCTATGGGCGCTCCCGCTTATCCGGCCAGATTATGAGATACGTTATTAAAGTGCAAGAAAGTAAATAAGAAACACAATTACTAAATATCATTTATTATAACTTAGACTCAATCACAGACTCCAAATATTCATAGGGGAGTTCATCTTCTCCACCACAACCTAAGGCATAAATATAAAGACTACATATTTAAATTACAAGAAATTATAACCTAAATACAAAAGCCTAAAGAAATCATACCTTGCTGAGTTAGTTTTCCCGTAAGGGGAGAAAACTATGCCCAATAGAGCTCCTCTGAACCTCTCCTTATAGTAGAGAGTGTTCTACTATTTCTGAATGATTTTAACAATGAATGGGAGGCTCAATTTATAGTTTTCGTAATGAGCCCCAGCAAGGCATCGCAGTACGATGAAGCCATCGTCGTACTGCGATGTGAAGATTCAGTTTATTTTTATAACTGATCCTGTGCATTTAATCAGCTTGGGCGCCAAGTTACATCATCGTGCTGCGATGGCACACATCGTGCTGCGATGAACAGATTTTCTTCAGATTTATTTCTTCTGTTTTCTTGGCGAACAAGCAGCTCTCATCGTGGCACGATGAGAGACATCGTGCTGCGATGGAATGCTCATTTTCTTCACTTTTTGGGCTTTTTCTTGTCTTTTTGCATCTTGGACTCTGTCTTGATGCTTTTTCATGCTTTTGTAGGTTTTCCTTCGTATTTGGGTCTGTCTTGGTCATTTTACTACTAATAATACTACTAAAAATACCATAGAAATTTCTGTCATCAGGTGGATATGCGAGAGCGGATGCAGAGAGAAGGAGGACACAAATGAATTTGTTCAGGCCACCGCCTTCACCAGAACCGCCAGACGCCGACCGAGTGACGACGGCGCTACCACAACGAGCATCACTGCACAAGTCGTCATATCTGAACAGAGGAGTACATGAGAATTTGCGTATCATCGCCGCTGTGAATGCAGAGAAGGTTCTAGAGAAATTAAGGGCAAAGTGGACAATTTGCGATTTTAATATCTTCCTAAGCCCATTGAGCCAGATACACAGATCTCTACCGTCCATTCTACACAGTTATGATTTGTTACATGTGTTGCCATTAGGTCAGCACACATTTCCTTCTCTCTTTCATGTGTCACCCATTGGATATCCCTTACCACCTACTAGTACTACGTGTCATGTTTACACAAGACAATTAAAGGTTTCCAAAATAATAGAAATAGAATGTGACTTGAGTCAGTCTCATAACCAAATGGACCAAGGCCACATACGTTTGTTGAATTATTTCTTATCTTCAGTGGCCAAAATATTTCATAATCAGGTTCAGGGACTTATTATTATGAAATTAGAAGCTTGTGGTTATGTTCAGGTTGTCTCTACACTAGTGGACGCATATGCCAAACTATGTGACCATGTTGGGAAGGTGGACATGTGTTCCAAATTGGCTAGTTTGGATTTTGCTTTGTGGGTCTTAAAACATTGGGTAATTTTCATTGTTCAGAATGAGTTGAACCTTATAACAACAATAGAGTTTCTTAGTGGTTCATCTCCTCTGTCAAGGGAGGAAAGCCAGTTACTTAATGTAGCGATGATTCAAGACAACTTTCTTAGTATTCCATTCAATTGGAAAATTTATTTCATATATCACGATGACGGTCGGGGTAGAGGTGAGGCTACAGCTGGACGTATTGTGGTGTTTCCTTTATGTGATTGGGACTATTCAAGTGGGGAAGGGCCAAGAAACTCCACTGTTGATAGAAATCTTAAAGTGTTTTTTGTTCTCATTCATTATCTTCATTGTGCTGTGAATGTTGTCATGAAACCGGTTTTATGGATGATTGGAAATTACGGGGCCTGAGTGGGTAAGCATCATGATCCTTATGCATTACCTGAATTTGAATATTTTGACTATAGAGGTCTGGTATCTGAAGAAAAGACCACGGCTGCAAGAGTGGTAGTAGGATTTTCAGACTACTATTTTATTGTCATAGACCCTTTTCATGCTACAATTAATAGGGAAGCAAAGGCCAAGTGGCAGCCATGGATAGCTTTTCAAAATTATCATGTTTCAAAAGGACACTTCCCCATATTTGGTGCCTTGTGTGAATTTGGGGATATCCAAGATGATTGTAAAAGGAAGAGAAGGCATAACATAAGGGTTGTAACTCCACTTTATGAATATTTTCTCTTGGATGACATGTTTGAGTTGAATAGAAGTATTGAAGAATCACCTGATTCTTGACTTGAATAGAAAAATCTTGGCAAAGAACATGGCATTGACATTGCTGTCTTTTATTCATAGAGGGAACTATCCAAGAGTGGTTGTGATTTATGACATGATAATGCCTCTAAGTGTGGAAGTAAGCAACTGCATATGTGAAATTGTGTTTGCGGCTAGGTTGTTTGAAGGTAGCTTGTCTTGTTTCAAGCAACGGAATCAAGATTTTTAACTACTACTACTACTACACCAAGAGGGTTCTTATGCAAATGGTTGCCAGGGCTGTTTTACTTGTTATCAAGCTTCTTGAGCTGGAAAAGGGCTATGCTACCTCTAATGCTATGATGTTTGCAACTACAATATTAAAGTCATCAATAATGGTAATATCATGGGACCCAGGGAAGTTCAATACTTTAATGACTAGAGTTGCTTACCAATGTTGTTTGAGAAATTCTCTTTCAATCAATGGTTTGCTTAATTTATTATTTTACGGAGGAAAGATTTGGCTCAAAAGCGTTTTGGTGTTGCTTGTGTTGGTATATGATAGAGGGAAGTTTTGGTCCTTGAGCATTTGGGTGCAAATGATGTCTGGGCTCGGTGTCTTCATTGGTTTGACTCCTATGTGTGTCTCAAGTGAATTGAAGGGTCACCTAGCAGCAAGAAGAGTAATGGAAATCATTTTCAACCTTGAGGACAAGGTTGTTTTGAAGGGGTGGGTATTCATAGAGACCAAGTATGAGAGATAATGAAAAGAAGGTTATGATTGTAATAAGGAGAATAGTGAGGATATATGAGTAATTAGTGAGTAGGATATAGTGCTTAGTTGGCAAGTTTGTTATGCCTCTTACTAAT
This sequence comes from Trifolium repens, assembly GCA_030408175.1. Classification (NCBI taxonomy): domain Eukaryota; kingdom Viridiplantae; phylum Streptophyta; class Magnoliopsida; order Fabales; family Fabaceae; genus Trifolium; species Trifolium repens. The sequence continues at coordinate 17,176,385 of CP125847.1, forward strand.
ATATATAGTGAGGTAAGGGGAGTGTGAGATTATGGAAGATTTTAGTTGGAACCAATTTGGATAGGCAAAGAATGAGTGTTCTCTTTCTTTGAGGAGCTTAGCTCCGAGGGTAGATTGGAACCACTTCCTTCTACACATTTTATCTTTCATTTTGATATTGTAAGAGTTTTGCTCAACATTCAATCAATTGCTCAATTTTCAATCAATTTAGTCTAATTTCATATATTGATATTTTCGGGTTCCAACAGTAACAAGGTCCAGAATTGCAACAATAGTAAAGGTAATAGCTAAACAAAAAAGTTACTTCCAAATCAAATTCCTTACTCTGTGAATGTCCAACTTCCAGCATGATTGCACTTCCAAATTGAGCAACAATTACAGTAGCAGAGACATATGTAACTTGAACACTAGCAGGAAGCAACCAATGATATAAAAGTTGCAATCAATATCCAAATAAGACCTCAAATATCTTCCACAATCGACTTTCAGCCAGAATTTTCATCAACGTAATGCAATTGCCACCGAAACAGTTTCTGAGGCCATAAACAATTAACAATCAAACAAGCTTGAACAGTTGCAGAACTAACTTCTATATTTGCCTCCCTGATGACAGGAATTCATACTGCATTTTTAGTATCATTTCAGTAATAAAATACAGCACTTTAGACCAATTACAAGGCAAATTCCCAGAGAAATGAAGTTACTTTGCACAAGAAGTCAAGAAATTCAAGAAAAAGCTAAAAGGAGCCAAAAATGTGAAGAATTGTGCTTTTCATCGTAGCATGATGGCTTCCATTGTGCCACGATGAAAGTTACTTGCTGGCCAAGACAACAACAGAAGAAAACCTATATGTCCATCGTGCTACAATGGCCCTCATCGTGGTACGATGACCTTACTTGGCGACCAAGCTGATGAAACGCACAGGATCAGTTATAATTTTGAACTGAATCTTCACATCGCAGCACGATGGCGCGCTGCAGCCCATTACGAAAACTATAAATAGAGCTCCCTTTCCCTCATTTTATTCATTTAGAAATAGAGAGCAATACTACTCTCTAAGGGAAAGGAAGCGGAGCTCTAAGGTTAGGTTTTCTTTTATGCATTTTTATATTCTTGTAATTTAATTATGCATTTTAGTAGCTAAACCCTCTCTAGGTTAGGTGAGGAGATGAACTCCCTTAGGAATGCTGAAATTATGTAATATTGGTACTAAGTTTATATACTTGTCTATTCAGTTTTATTATTCTATTGTCTATGTTTTAATTACGTAACCTGATTGATGTACACAATTAGGGAACACTCTTAGGGTTAGTGATACCTAATATTGTGCCTCAAAGCCGGCAGCTAACCCCGATCAATAGATGATAGCTTAGTCACACTAGTGGTTAAGGGTAAAAGAACTAATGAAACCATGCTTAATTGACTACATATTTAGAGTCTAATCACTAGTATAGGGACGTGACAATGTGTTTAACACGGGTTCCCTGTCTAATAATTAAGGTTCTTAATACTCGTAATTAGGGTAATTATCGTACGCGATTGTTACTACTTATATTAGTTCACCATTAGTAAAAAGGAATTGGCAACGATATAGCACCAACTACCCAGCAGGACTAAGGGAGGGATTCAAACACTTAACCTACCTTCTCTCATCTGAACTCTATCTTTACTTTCTTATTTTCTTAAAAACAATCAAACCTAAAATCAAAGCGGAGGCAATCTCAACCATTCCTAGAATAAGCTTAGTAACCTAGGCGCTGTCCCAGTGGATACGAACTCATCCTAACTAGGGTGCGGATTATTACTAGACGACAGACTGATACACTTGCCAGGACGTAGTCACTCCCTCAAACTCATAGTAAGAGAATTCTTAGTATGAGTTTGGAAAATAAAGACCAAACAAGCTTGAAACAATTTTGCAGAAATAACTTCTATATCATTTTGTCTGGAATCTTAGAAGTAGACCGTCAATGCTAGCAAAAAATGCATATCATAAAATCCAATAGAATAATAAACCTATGTCTTCTGTACCATTAACCATTCTTCCATCTAAGCAAAGCAAGAAGTATTGAACCCTATCTTCATACACAACTTCTGACAAACACTTTGTGAGCATTGTATTGCTCTATCCCCACACTCAAAGAGCGTATATGCAAAGAATTGAGAACTAAGTCCGGTGGCGATTTCCCCCGAGATCGAAGACGATAACAACGAATTCAACAGTGGCGAGTATGATGAACAAATGAAAAATTGACATTGAAGAAAATATCAACATTATCGCACCGCAGAGCATTGTGACAAACAAGGCTCGACCACACCGCCGGGATCGAAAACAGTTTCGACGGCGATAATGGTGTTGTTGATGCTGTGAAGCAAGGAACTCATGCTCATATATGGAAGCTAAATTGAGATCAAGATGAACCATACCTTCAAGAACATGACTAACGAAGGAGAACAAGTGAGCTTTCACGGCGATATCGAAATAATCACGGCGAGGATTCAGTACCATTGGATCGATTGATTCTTGAAGCGCCTCCTTCAATTCTGTGACTGATTTCTTTTTTTTCCCAGGTACAAAGAATGGAAGCAGTAAAGCTCGTAAAAGAAAGTTAATTCAGACACCGTAGTCATGACGAATCTTCCTTCTACTGGATGCAATTCTTGCGATTCTTGACCAAAAATACCAAAATTGGAATCACACGTGCTTTTCTTCAAGGATCGGAAATTGAGATTGTAAACATCAGCTTCAGTTACTGAATTTGATTCAAATCTAAAATTGCAGTGTTTGTTTTCTGAAATCGATTCAAGAAAACAGGTTGAAGAATTTGGAATTTCACCTTCTGCTTCTGAAGTTGAATTACAGGAAGATTCTTGCTGTGATTTTCGAATCGGAATTGGAGGAAGTGGCAAGAATTTCTTCATCTTTCAATTCTTCCACAAATGACGAACAATTGAATAAACCATAAGAAAAGATGGAGGATCAAAAAGTACTGTATAGATTTCTTTGTGAAAGGCTACAAAAGAATTTTCCGGTACCGGAACATTGGCGGAAGCGGAGCATGTTCCCGGTGATCGAAACCGAGGCGATGATACCATGTTAAGAAAGTGGAGAAAACCTTAGAAAATCTTCAAAAAAGTTAAAATCAAATGGATTCATATTTGATAAAAGATAATAAGAGAATGATAATAGATTGATCAAAAGATAATGAAAATAGTACAATAGTGGCTCTTATATAGAGCAATTTGAGGCTAACTAACTAAACCACCCAATAACCAACTCTAACCAAGTAATAACAAACTAATGGAAATGTTAATTAACTAATGAAATATTTGGCTAACTATCTATTTTCTTAACAGGTGCACCTAGTAATATAATTCCGGTTAGGGAGAATTATCCGTTAGATGGAGCCATCCCTATGGAAAGGCCGCCATTAGGAGGAGAGAGCTATGAACAAGTATGATTAAGTGTATACGATATTCTAATTGAGATTTACCTTAAGAATTATATATCAAGAATTCTTGTCAATGTTTATGACATTTATTATGAACTTTGAAATGATACCACTATACTTAAATGGTCTCATTATAGCTTAAGATTTTCATAACCTGTGTTGGTGAAGAGGAGAGATGACTTGTGTGGATGGAATTGGTTGGGCTTTTACATAGTATATTTAAGATCATAATATTACTTGATATTTTATATTCGGTTCCATTGACAGATTGTTAGTTCTTGGTAGCATACAACATCTTCTTGTGCTATAGCCTTTGCACTTTTTATATGTATACATATATCCTAAGGTAAAAGTTAAGTGAGGAGGTCACTTGGAATGTGTTGTGTTTGGTTAAATTTGGCAAAGTCCGGCACCGTCAAAAAATTAATATTGTTGTTTTGTTCCAAAAATTTGGTATGATGTGTTCTGATTCTGATGGATAGGTGATGTTATGACCAATTCCAATGCTAGTACCTAAGGTTAAAGAGTATGAACGCCTTATCACCATATCAGGTATATTCAATGCCTCTATTATCATCTTGTTGGAATATATTTAGTTTCCTAATTTGTTATTTCTATGAGATTCTAAAAATATCATTATTTCCTTTTATTTCTCCTTGTAACTATTTCCTCCATAGATCAAGGAGATAGCTAGTTGTACTTTTATTATAAAGCCAGCCTTGAGCGGATGAATAAACCATTACAGCATTCTCATATAATTTTTCACATGGTATCACGAGCCCTAGGTTAGGGTTAGAGTGCTACTGAAAAAAAAAAATCTGTTCCCATACCCGTTTCGTCTCTCATGGCCGGTTACAACAAGTGGCCTTCCATCGGCCATGTAAGACCCGTAATTCCACTGTACCTTTTGGTGAATAAAATAAGTAATGGCTACGAGTTTTAGGGTTTTTGGTGAAGCTGTTTTTGTGAGTATCGTCGCATTAATGAGATTTTTGCTGAAACGGAGCCTGTTTTGTGCTCGTGCGCTGGAAAGGCACAGACTTTTGGGTTATAGTCTTCTTTTGAGTATAAGAAGGTTTATGTGTAGTCAGAATAACGAGTTTTGGATTATTCTCGCTTTTGGAAAAACGAGTAGGAATTTTACCCGCTGATGTAAAATTTTACGGCTTCTGAATTCCGTAGAAATTTAGATGGAGGTGTTATATATCTGCGCGAGTTAGGATATGTCCTGAGATTAATTTTCTAAGGTATGGAAGAAAATTACAGTCGCGGAAAAAGATTCGGCGATAAGTTTTGGAATGGAAAAACGATAGACGTTCTTTCTGTAGGTTTTCTGTTTTTGCGAGTTTCGTTCGTCACGATGCGCGAGAACTGAGCGTGCGTTTCGTTGTATGAGGTTATGGGAAATATCTAAAGTAGATAGACTCGGATTGATCCAAGGGCTAGGATTAAGTCTTAGAAACTTTACACTATTTGATCTAATGGCCACCATGCCTTATGACCATTACTTAAGGAGACTTTTGGTCTTAGATGTGGACTTAGAAAAAATCACAAAACACTTCCATCTTCTTCAAATGACCGTGGCACTACTTCTTCATTTCCCTTCATCATAAAAATTTCAATTCTTCACCAAAAGCTTGGATTTTAGGCTTGTTGGATCATAGGACTTGCAAGGAATCTTCTTCACTTAAGGTAACTAACACTTCTCTTCCTTATTTCTCCATGAAAACCTCATGAATTTAGAGTTTTTATGATTATGTTCTTGAGAAGAAAAATTTGAGAATTTAGTTTTAATTAGTTTTGATTCCATGGTAGTGTTTAAGAGTGTTATGTAGGAGACATTGGTGAAGCATGTAAGTGATTCTCATGGTTAAATCTTGTTTTCACAAATTTTTGGTTAAGGGTTTTGAAGAAAATTTTTGAAAAGATCATAAACTTGAATTGTGTTGTATGATTTTGGTTTTGAAGTTAGTTTTGAGCTTTTTGACAAAATGGATTGGTAAATATGAAATTTGTTTCGAAAAATAAGAAAAAAAATTATTCTCGTGTTCTTGAGCGACTCGAAGAACACAATTCAGAAAAAATTTATTTCGAGCTTCAAAAAGAGTCGGGTATACGATCGAATATCGTTACGAGCTAACACATGTGGGCTAGGGTTTCAAATGAAAAAAAATGTGTAGGGTTGCCCTTTTTACCTCATTTGGCCGTGGCACCCATATAGGGTTCGAGGAATCGAATTTCGAAAATTGTTTAGAGGCAAATAGCTTCCCATGATCATTGTTTAATTGTTTGATTGGTTATGGGATGTTTTGAAGAGAAAATGATCACTTGCTTTAAGAAAAACCTAATTTGAGATTTCTCGAAAATTTGCGATTCGACTCTATAATTTCTAAATCGTTTTGATAAGTGTTAGTTAGGTATTATGGGATATTACCATGCATTTAGAAGTGAAAAATTTTGTGTGGAGGGGTGCTTTTTGAAAAATTGGCCGTGGCCTTTCGTTGTGTGGGGGGAGAAATTCCAAAAATTTTTCTAAGTCCACAATTGTGTGAAAATTTTGTATGTGTTGGATAATCTTAGTTTTGAAGAAAAATGAGTATATGAAAGGTTGTTAGGAAGAAAAAAATGTGTAACTTGTAAAGCAAGAAAACTTCGATTTTTCATAAAAATATTTTTGAAAAGTTTTAGTTGTGTTTCAAATGGTTTTGTTGTGTGTGGGACAAGTCCTTGAAGTGGAGAAATCCAAAATGGTTTTAGTTTATGATTTGAAAACAAAATGATTTTCGTGTTGTAAAAATAGTACAATTAACTTCGGAAATTTTTAAACACTATGAGAATAACCTGAAATCATTGAGGGATAGCTTTAGAAAGTACCTTAGACCCCTCTGGAGCTTTGAGAGCAAGTTTCGTTTCGATAGGATAAACGAGGAATATTTTATTGATTGTACGCTGCTTAACTTTTAGGTAGCGCGTATCGTAGGTTTGACGAGAAAAAGTAACGGAAGCTTGCTAAGGTAAGGGCTCCACTTTATTTCCGTCTTTTAAAACGGTTTGACATGTTTGGTTGTGCTGTTTATGCAATTGTTGGTGTGTTTGGCATGTCTTTGTGATGTATTCTCGTGATGAGAAAGTGGTTACAATACGTGCGCTGAAATACATATGATTAGATATATATGTATGTTTGTGTGGGTTGTACATATGATTGTGACAATATATGTACGTGTTGCATTAGCATAGATTTGAAGATCGTATGTTCATGCATTGTTAGTAAGTAGTTGCGAGAGGGGACTACGGGGTGCGACTGACAGAGATTGGGTCCACTGGTGTTTATTTTAGTGGGCATAATACGTAGTGTCCGTGATGGGCTACGGGGTGTGATTGACAGAGATTGAGTCCACTCTAATCTTCGTAGTGTCCGTGATGGGCTACGGGATTTTATTGATGTTTCACGGTGTTTATGTGGTTTATAATACGTAGTGTCCGTGATGGGCTACGGGGTGTGATTGACAGAGATTGGGTCCACTCTAAGCTTCGTAGTGTCCGAGATGGGCTACGGGATTTTATTATTGTTCTACGGTGTTTTATCAGGTTTCGTAGTGACCGTGATGGGCTACGGGTTTTGTATTGGTTTGTTAGTTGGGGTTGGACCTACGAGTGTGGGAATTCATGCATGTGAAAAAGACCTAGCTAGGGTGATCACAATCATTTAGAGTCTGCATTGATAGGCTTGGTGTGCATTATAAATATGAACCCGTTGGTGGGAATGGCTATGTGTTTAAAGAGCTTTCTATGTTGGTATTTGTATATTTGGTAATTGTATCCTCTCTCGCACCGGTTATATATACACATACTTTTTATTTTGTGGTGACCCTTTCTTTCATTTGCGGGCTAATCCCACCCAGATGATGGGTTAGGTCGTGGTGACGACGGTGGCAGTTCTAGGCCATAGTGAGCACGTGGTGAAGCTTAGTATAGTTAGACTATGCGCCGGTGTGTTTTGTGCACCGTGCTTTTGGTTAGCATAGGGTTTTCTAACTTGTTTTGTTATAAGTATTTGAATACTTAGACTTGGACTGTAATTATTCAGGAATACACTTTGCTTGTCGAAGCACCTTATGGTAATGAGTTCTTTTGCATATTTGAATGCCGGCTCATTGTAAAATATTTTCCGCGCACTCTGTCCCGTGTTATAAAAAAAAAAAAAAAGTGCCTACTTTTGGGCCATGAAAAACGGGCTGTGACAATTGGTATCAGAGCTCGGCTTTAAATCTTCAAAGGGAACGTGTATACTCGAGTCGTTAGTCCAGAGTCGGTTAGAACATAGCTAGAGTTGTGTTAGTTCTAGCGGTTGTTTGTGTTGTGGGTTATGTGGTTGGTTGTTTTGAGTCTAGCATGAGATACGCTTAGACACTGGATTGTTTCTTATTGAAGTACTATCGGGAGCGATGCTTCAGTGAGTAGAATAGTTGAAACCCCCGAGCATTGGTCGAATTTGGTCGACCAGTGTGTTTGAATTCCTTAGACGGAGTGGTCTGAGAAGGATGGACTTGAGGCGAATAAGAACTACAATGGATTCTTGGTAGTAATATAATGGATGGGAAGTGGCGTTGGTTGTTGTCGCTCGGAGGTGCTGAGTGTCGACGAGTGGGCGTCGTATTGATAAAGGATTTTAAGTAAGGATCAGATTGGGACGACCTTCTGAAGATGATATTGGATGTCCGTCTGGTGAGTTCAGACGAGACTTGATGAAGTCGTTCAGTTGTCAAGAGGATGCGGCCACTGTGGAATTGTGGACCAGGCAGAGATGTCAGTTGGATTTAAGTACGATGTTTGGATAATCATTTAGGCTATTCGTATTGGAGTTAAAGTGCGTCGCGCGCCAAGGGTCAGCGGACCTAGTGTTGTTGGATGAGGATTATACCAATGGTGGAATACCTTAAGGGTTTAAGTTAAGTGATTGAGGTATATTAGATTCGAAACTGAGATTATTATGGATTAATCTCGTGATGATTGGAGGTAGGAGACCAATTATCACGTTGATAAGTGACAATCTATCCGTAGTTCGAGGGATAGTAAGTACAGATACCGATGGGAGATACAATGTTAGGTAAATGATTGTTGGATAAGTGCGTATATTGAGAGATATTAAGGTAAGAACGAGGAGTTCAACCTTTGAAATTGAGTTGCATATCACTGATAGGTAATACTGGAGGTGTATAGTATGGAAATACCTTGAGAATTGTAGCAGTGTAAGCTAGAATTGTTAATTATTGGCAGGTAAACCATAAGAGAAAGTAAACTTATTGAGTAGTTTGAAAAGTTTAGTCAATATGGAGTAGAGATCCTGTGTGGATGTGCATATAAGTTAACGATTTTGATCAACCAAAATGGTTGAAGGACGAAGTAGCAGCTTGAATTTATGATACCATGAGAGCGGAGGTGGGCAAGTTTTGAATAAATTCAAGTTATGGACGAGAATTTTTGGATATTTTCTAAGAATGTCGTGGTTGAGTAGAAAAGGAGTTCGTTAGTAAGAATACTAAGACAATGAGAGTCGATAGTGAGAAGGACTTTTATTGTGTATTAGGATTAAATGGATGGTACGACGAGTTTTTAGAGTTCTTGAAGATTAGATTCGAGAGTTTGATTTGGATATCGAACATACTAAGAATAAAATCATAGCAAAGTGTTGTGCGTTGGTAGCTGTCTTGATAGGCCAAGCATTAAGATTTGAGATAAGTGTTAAAGGTTTGATAGCTGAGTAAGATGAGTCGATTTGTAGGCGAATTGCAGTGACCTTTTAAGGACGAGTTAGAAGTGAATAAGAAAACGATGAGTGAATAGATGTAAGAATATGATTGGCCAGGACTTGAGATCTGGGAATCGATTCCCTAGTGGGAACAGACCTTATGACTTTAAGAATAGTCACGATGATGAAGGACCAATCGAATGGAGAAGAGTGTGCTTGATTGGAAACAAGTTGATGTGGAACGAGCGTAATTGGATTGTGTGTGGAAATTGAAGATGTTGTTTTGATTTAGCAAGTTATTGGTCATGGTGGTTTGGGAACCAACTCTAGACAGTTGTTGAACTGAAAAATTGCAAATTAGTAGATCGATGAGATTAGTCGCAGAGGATGTTAGCCATTGGAAAGCCGTGTTGAGAATGAGTAAGAGAGAAGCACATGAGAATGTGGCTTAGGTCAATGGAGGATTGACGAATGGAAATTCCCTCCCACATAATTTGGAAAATTATGATTGTGCGTGTATATTAAGGATTCGAACGCACCACCTGAATGGATGTCATGGCGGTGCATGTGTTGTATGTAGAAATGAGAAGGATAAGAATTTATCTAATGACAAGTTGATGGAAATCAGTATTGAGTAAGTGTAAGGGATTCGGATGTGTCAACTAGGATGGTTGGACAATAGTAGTGTGAACATATAAGGAACCGATTCTGGGGAATTAGAGATTTGGATAAGGGAGTCCAAGAGAAGTAGATGGTTTAGTTTGGCAAGTGCCAAGACTATGAGGAGTGTAATCACCAACCGGAGGTTGGGGTGGTATTATTTAAGTCGTGATTGGAAAGAGATTTGTAAGTAAGCAGGCGGTTCGGCATATTCGTTGAGTCGCGGATTGATGGATAGTGGTAAGGTGGGAAAATCTTCGAGAAGAGAAGACAACTTGATTGGAATGAAATAGTTTTGGTGGTAATTGCCGTGGTGGCATTGTATTACTGTTGAATGATGTTCAACAGATGTTTCATGAGTGGAATCATGAGAGCTTGAACGATGTGTTTGAGTGTTGTGTCTTACGACTTCGACCTTGTATTCGTAAGAGATCGAGGGAAACATTAAGAGAAAACTCGAAAGAATTGTGGAACCCTTGTGACTCGGAGGACATCGAGCATAAGCGAATTGAAGCATCGTTTAAGTTGGGTAAAGATGGTCTAGACCACCATCATGATTGTCGACTGTTTATTGACAAATTGAGGAACTGATCATCCTTAATCTCTTGTTAATAATAGACGGAATCATGTTGACTGGAATTGACTAGTTTTGCTAACTTTGGTAGTGCGCAGAAAGTTTCGGTGTTTCTTTTTGGAGGGTAGCCAGTCACTGCTGCGCGTGAACCTAGTGGTTTAGGCTACGTCGCGGAGGCAAAAGAAGTGATTTTGGAAAGAAGGTTTGTGTGGAACCTTGGACTTTTGAGGAACTCGAGGTTGTGAACCTCTGTTGTGAGGTTAATTTTTGAGTGGTGAACTCGTTGAGAGTTGCGGTTGGTGCACGGTTGTGCCAGTGTGTTGGTGATAACATCTGTGTGGCTTCACCTGGTGTTAGCATCTTTGTGGCTACACCTAATCCTGAGGGATTTTGTTGTGTTGGTGATGGTAATAATTAGTTGAGTCGTGACTCTTACCTTTAGTTTCGAGGACGAAACTTCTTTTTGGAGGGTAGTAATGTAAGACCCGTAATTCCACTGTACCTTTTGGTGAATAAAATAAGTAATGGCTACGAGTTTTAGGGTTTTTGGTGAAGCTGTTTTTGTGAGTATCGTCGCATTAATGAGATTTTTGCTGAAACGGAGCCTGTTTTGTGCTCGTGCGCTGGAAAGGCACAGACTTTTGGGTTGTAGTCTTCTTTTGAGTATAAGAAGGTTTATGTGTAGTCAGAATAACGAGTTTTGGATTATTCTCGCTTTTGGAAAAACGAGTAGGAATTTTACCCGCTGATGTAAAATTTTACGGCTTCTGAATTCCGTAGAAATTTAGATGGAGGTGTTATATATCTGCGCGAGTTAGGATATGTCCTGAGATTAATTTTCTAAGGTATGGAAGAAAATTACAGTCGCGGAAAAAGATTCGGCGATAAGTTTTGGAATGGAAAAACGATAGACGTTCTTTCTGTAGGTTTTCTGTTTTTGCGAGTTTCGTTCGTCGCGATGCGCGAGAACTGAGCGTGCGTTTCGTTGTATGAGGTTATGGGAAATATCTAAAGTAGATAGACTCGGATTGATCCAAGGGCTAGGATTAAGTCTTAGAAACTTTACACTATTTGATCTAATGGCCACCATGCCTTATGACCATTACTTAAGGAGACTTTTGGTCTTAGATGTGGACTTAGAAAAAATCACAAAACACTTCCATCTTCTTCAAATGACCGTGGCACTACTTCTTCATTTCCCTTCATCATAAAAATTTCAATTCTTCACCAAAAGCTTGGATTTTAGGCTTGTTGGATCATAGGACTTGCAAGGAATCTTCTTCACTTAAGGTAACTAACACTTCTCTTCCTTATTTCTCCATGAAAACCTCATGAATTTAGAGTTTTTATGATTATGTTCTTGAGAAGAAAAATTTGAGAATTTAGTTTTAATTAGTTTTGATTCCATGGTAGTGTTTAAGAGTGTTATGTAGGAGACATTGGTGAAGCATGTAAGTGATTCTCATGGTTAAATCTTGTTTTCACAAATTTTTGGTTAAGGGTTTTGAAGAAATTTTTTGAAAAGATCATAAACTTGAATTGTGTTGTATGATTTTGGTTTTGAAGTTAGTTTTGAGCTTTTTGACAAAATGGATTGGTAAATATGAAATTTGTTTCGAAAAATAAGAAAAAAAAATTATTCTCGTGTTCTTGAGCGACTCGAAGAACACAATTCAGAAAAAATTTATTTCGAGCTTCAAAAAGAGTCGGGTATACGATCGAATATCGTTACGAGCTAACACATGTGGGCTAGGGTTTCAAATGAAAAAAAATGTGTAGGGTTGCCCTTTTTACCTCATTTGGCCGTGGCACCCATATAGGGTTCGAGGAATCGAATTTCGAAAATTGTTTAGAGGCAAATAGCTTCCCATGATCATTGTTTAATTGTTTGATTGGTTATGGGATGTTTTGAAGAGAAAATGATCACTTGCTTTAAGAAAAACCTAATTTGAGATTTCTCGAAAATTTGCGATTCGACTCTATAATTTCTAAATCGTTTTGATAAGTGTTAGTTAGGTATTATGGGATATTACCATGCATTTAGAAGTGAAAAATTTTGTGTGGAGGGGTGCTTTTTGAAAAATTGGCCGTGGCCTTTCCTTGTGTGGGGGGAGAAATTCCAAAAAATTTTCTAAGTCCACAATTGTGTGAAAATTTTGTATGTGTTGGATAATCTTAGTTTTGAAGAAAAATGAGTATAGGAAAGGTTGTTAGGAAGAAAAAAATGTGTAACTTGTAAAGCAAGAAAACTTCGATTTTTCATAAAAATATTTTTGAAAAGTTTTAGTTGTGTTTCAAATGGTTTTGTTGTGTGTGGGACAAGTCCTTGAAGTGGAGAAATCCAAAATGGTTTTAGTTTATGATTTGAAAACAAAATGATTTTCGTGTTGTAAAAATAGTACAATTAACTTCGGAAATTTTTAAACACTATGAGAATAACCTGAAATCATTGAGGGATAGCTTTAGAAAGTACCTTAGACCCCTCTGGAGCTTTGAGAGCAAGTTTCGTTTCGATAGGATAAACGAGGAATATTTTATTGATTGTACGCTGCTTAACTTTTAGGTAGCGCGTATCGTAGGTTTGACGAGAAAAAGTAACGGAAGCTTGCTAAGGTAAGGGCTCCACTTTATTTCCGTCTTTTAAAACGGTTTGACATGTTTGGTTGTGCTGTTTATGCAATTGTTGGTGTGTTTGGCATGTCTTTGTGATGTATTCTCGTGATGAGAAAGTGGTTACAATACGTGCGCTGAAATACATATGATTAGATATATATGTATGTTTGTGTGGGTTGTACATATGATTGTGACAATATATGTACGTGTTGCATTAGCATAGATTTGAAGATCGTATGTTCATGCATTGTTAGTAAGTAGTTGCGAGAGGGGACTACGGGGTGCGACTGACAGAGATTGGGTCCATTGGTGTTTATTTTAGTGGGCATAATACGTAGTGTCCGTGATGGGCTACGGGGTGTGATTGACAGAGATTGAGTCCACTCTAATCTTCGTAGTGTCCGTGATGGGCTACGGGATTTTATTGATGTTTCACGGTGTTTATGTGGTTTATAATACGTAGTGTCCGTGATGGGCTACGGGGTGTGATTGACAGAGATTGGGTCCACTCTAAGCTTCGTAGTGTCCGAGATGGGCTACGGGATTTTATTATTGTTCTACGGTGTTTTATCAGGTTTCGTAGTGACCGTGATGGGCTACGGGATTTGTATTGGTTTGTTAGTTGGGGTTGGACCTACGAGTGTGGGAATTCATGCATGTGAAAAAGACCCAGCTAGGGTGATCACAATCATTTAGAGTCTGCATTGATAGGCTTGGTGTGCATTATAAATATGAACCCGTTGGTGGGAATGGCTATGTGTTTAAAGAGCTTTCTATGTTGGTATTTGTATATTTGGTAATTGTATCCTCTCTCGCACCGGTTATATATACACATACTTTTTATTTTGTGGTGACCCTTTCTTTCATTTGCGGGCTCATCCCACCCAGATGATGGGTTAGGTCGTGGTGACGACGGTGGCAGTTCTAGGCCATAGTGAGCACGTGGTGAAGCTTAGTATAGTTAGACTATGCGCCGGTGTGTTTTGTGCACCGTGCTTTTGGTTAGCATAGGGTTTTCTAACTTGTTTTGTTATAAGTATTTGAATACTTAGACTTGGACTGTAATTATTCAGGAATACACTTTGCTTGTCGAAGCACCTTATGGTAATGAGTTCTTTTGCATATTTGAATGCCGGCTCATTGTAAAATATTTTCCGCGCACTCTGTCCCGTGTTATAAAAAAAAAAAAAAAAGTGCCTACTTTTGGGCCATGAAAAACGGGCTGTGACAGGCCTACACCGGATCCTCCAACAATAACAATGGTCAACAGGCAGGTGCTGGCCGCGACGGTGGCCCCGTTTTTGAGAAACCAGATGTCACCAGCCCCGTTTTTGAGAAACCAGATTTTGCCGCAAACAGTAGCGGTAATGGCGGAAACAACAACGGAAACAAGAACAAAGGCGTTTATGGCGACAACGATTTCAAAGAGGGTTCCAAATCTTCCCTCAAAATTGATATTCCTAAGATGAATGGGAATAACTATAATGAATGGGCCTAAACTGTTCGCTTGGTGTTGGACGGCAAAGGGAAACTTGGTTTTTTGACGGGAGCAGTTGCTGAACCGGCACAAGGAGACCCACTTTACAAACAGTGGAAGTCTGAAAACTTCTTGATCATTGCTTGGTTAGTAAGCACTATGGAAACTGGATTAGGCAAACCTTACATGTTTTTACCTTCCGCAAAAGATGTGTGGGAAGCTATCAAGGAAACATACTCTGATATCCAGAACGCCTCTCAAATCTTTGGTTAAAAGTCAAAGTTATGGCATGCTAAACAAGGTGACAGGAATGTAACTGCTTATTACAATGAGTTGTTGACCTTGTGGCAAGAGTTGGATCTCTGTTATGATGACAATTGGAAATGTGCAGAAGATAGTGTTCTGTTTCTAAAGAGACAAGAGAATGATCGTGTGTTCATGTTTCTTGCTGGGCTGAATAAAGATCTTGATGAGGTAAGAGGTCGAGTTTTGGGAAAGGTACCATTGCCAACTCTTCGTGAAACTTTTGCAGAAATAAAAAGGGAGGAGTCACGACAAGGAATTATGATGGGAAAGACACACCGAAGCTCTGAATCAGAAGGCTCGGCTTTGGCAACTAGAAACCCCCACTAAGGAAAAAAATCAGACGAAATTCCTTGGTGTGATTACTGCAAGCGCGAATGGCATACGCGTGAAGATTGTTGGAAGCTCAAAGGCAAACCTCCTAATTGGACTCCTAACTGGAAGAAGAAGAAAGGCGGTTGTGCATTCCAAGCAAGTAATTCTGATCAAGGACAACAATCTACTTCAACTCAGAGTCCACTCACTACGGAACAACTAGAGAAACTGTTCAAACTCCTTCTTGCTCTATAGCAACAAAAGGTAACTCTGTTTTTCTTAGTGTCAGTCCTAATCATACTTGGATAGTAGATTCCGGTGCCTCCGATCACATGACAAGTGAATCCACTTTGTTCTCTTCATATAGTCCATGTGCAGGTAATCAAAAAATAAAAGTCGCAGATGGCTCTTTTTCAGCCATTGCCGGCAAAGGGTCAGTTGTGTTGTCTCCAATGTTAACTCTTAAAAATGTCCTTCATGTTCCAAACTTGTCTTGTAGTCTAATGTCTGTTAGTAAATTAGCCCAAGATATAAATTGTCAAACAAATTTTTTCCGTTCTCATTGTGTCTTTCAGGATTTGAACTCGGGAAAGATGATTGGCAGCGCTGAGGAGAGTGGAGGACTATACTACTTTGACATTGGATCTGCATCACAACTACCTTCTGAAACAATAAGTTCCTGCTTTGAGTCTTTTTCTGTTTTGAATAATAATGATGACAATATCATGTTATGGCATTTACGATTAGGTCATCCTAGTTTTCCCTATTTAAAACACTTGTTTCCAAAGTTATTTCGTAATAAGGATATTTCTTTGTTTAAATGTGAAGCATGTGAATTTGCAAAATATCATCGTTCCCACTTTGCAATACAGCCTTACAAACTATCAAAACCTTTTTCTGTTATTCACAGTGATGTTTGGGGCCCTAACCGTACAAGTACACTTTCTCTTAAAAAATGGTTTATCACCTTTATCGATGATCATTCAAGGGTATGTTGGGTGTACTTGTTAAAGGGGAAATATGATGTTTGTCAGGCTGTAAAAGATTTTTGTACAATGGTGCAAAACCAATATCAAACTAATATTCAAGTTTTTAGAAGTGATAATGGAAAAGAATATTTTAACACTAATTTGGGTGATTTTTTTCTTCAAAATGGAATTATACATCAAAGTTCATGTCCTAATACTCCTCAACAAAATGGAGTTGCAGAAAGAAAAAATAGACATTTATTGGAGGTAGCTAGAGCTTTACTTTTCTCAAGTAAAGTACCAAACTATTTGTGGGGTGAAGAGGTTTTAACTGCTGCATATTTAATTAACAGAATGCCTTCTAAGGTTCTCAACTTTCAAACTCCAATTGATACTTTCAAAGAATGTTTTCCTGGTACTCGTGTTTCAACTGATTTGACATTAAAAATTTTTGGTTGCACAGCTTTTGTTCATGAACATAAAAATGTTGGAAAACTTGAACCACGTGCTATAAAATGTGTTTTTGTTAGATACTCTCCAACCCAAAAGGGATACAAATGTTTTGATCCAAAAAACAAGAAAATGTATGTCACTATGGATGTTACATTCTTTGAAAACAAATATTTTTTTGATGACACTCATCTTCAGGTGGGGAATTTAAAGGAAGACTCGTTTCAAACTGAGGACATGAGTTTTTTTAATATTTTATCTTTGCCTGAATCAGAGTTCTAAGACTTATTGTTTTGCACCAACAGAAAATGGCCATGATTCTTTTTCCGATCCAACTCCTGATATGTTTGAGTAAGGAACCTGGTGAATCTGAGCCTACATTTCCTCATGAAGAAAACCATGAGAATTTTGAAAGTAATGGTAATGATGATCTAATTGAAATGCCACAAAGTAGTGAGTCATCTAAAGAGAATAGGTTTGAGGCAGGAAACAACATTTGGAAAGGGAAGGTTTTTGTGAGAAAGAATCACAAAGAAAGTGATGAATCCACATCTCAACAGTGTCATGAATCTGAACCGGGGAATGATCGGCCTCCTAAAAACAGAAAAAGTAAGTCTATCTCTATTTCTGAGAGTCGTGTCTTGTATCCTGATATAGATGATCCTATTGCTGTTAGAAAACCTCTTAGATCTTGCACTAAACACCCCTTGTCCAATTTCATATCATATTCAAATTTGTCTTCATCATTTTCTGCTTTCACCTCAAAATTGTCTAGTGTAGAAATTCCAAAAAATGTACAGGTTGCTCTAGAAGTTCCAAAGTGGAGGGAAGCTGTGTTTGAGGAGATGAAAGCCCTTGAAAAGAACAAAACTTGGAGTGTTATGACACTACCGGATGGGAAGAAGACGGTTGGATGCAAATGGGTGTTTACTGTGAAGTATAATTCAGATGGGTCAATTGAAAGGTATAAGGCTCGATTGGTGGCTAAGGGCTTTACTCAGACCTATGGCATAGACTACTCAGAGACATTTGCTCCAGTTGCTAAATTGAATACCGTCAGAATTCTCTTATCTCTTGCAGCTAACCTGGATTGGCCCCTACATCAGTTTGATGTTAAAAATGCATTCCTCAATGGCGATTTTTTGGACATTCCTCCTGGCTTTGAAGACAGGTTTGGATCAAATGTATGCAAACTAAATAAGTCTTTGTATGGTTTAAAGCAGTCTCCTAGAGCTTGGTTTGAAAAATTCACTCAGTCCATGAAGAAACAAGGGTACATTCAAGGCCAGGCTGACCACACCTTGTTCACAAAGTTCTCCCAAGATGGGAAAATAGCTGTCCTGATTGTTTATGTCGATGATATTGTTCTTACTGGAAATGATACAGATGAAATGGGAAGAGTAAAAGAGAAATTAGCAGTTGACTTTGAAATCAAGGACTTGGGGTCCATGAGATACTTTCTTGGTATGGAGGTAGCTCGATCAAAGGATGGTATTGTTGTTTCCCAGCAGAAATATAGCCTAGATTTATTGAAAGAAACGGGAATGAGTGGATGTCGACCGACAGATACCCCCATGGATCCTAATGCAAAACTTTGGGAAAAAGGTAGTGTTCCTGTTGATACTGGAAGATACCAGAGATTGGTTGGGAAATTGATTTATCTTGAAGGTGGAAAAACACAAGAAGGGGGGGGGGTTGAATTGTGTTTTGAGAATTTAAAACTTTTTCAGATTAAAACAAGTTTGCAGCAGATATAAACACAAAGTAAAAGAAGGGTGCTGAGAGAGAGAAAGAAAGACATAGAAATTTATACTGGTTCCTCTCACAAAACGAGAGTACGTCCAGTCCCCTTGCACTTCCAAGGGCTTCTAACTAAATCTTATAAAATTACAAGATGCTCAAGCACAATAGCAAGAGACTTCTCTAATGCTCAAGCACAATAGCGAGAGACTTTAATGCTCAAGTTACAACTAACAAGAGACTTCTCAAATGCTCAAGTTACAACTAACAAGAGACTTCTCAAATGCTCAAGTTACAACTAACAAGAGACTTCTCAAACAAACTTAAGATTAAGAATGAATGTTAATGAACACTTGATATACTATCAGAGGTGTTTACAAAATACAACGCAAATTGCTTTAAGACTTGAATGACAAATTAAACAAATTATGTCAGAATATTTCAGAGCCTTAAACGCAGTAATGGAACAGTTGTCATTTCTTCCATTTGAGTCTTCTATTTATACTTGAAGGAAGATGATGACCGTTGCAAAGAGATAAGGTGCCAGCTTGGAATTCATCGTACAATTGTGATAGCTGTAATCTTCCATCTTTGGTAAAGAAATCCAATTCCACTACCTTGCTATTTGAATTATCACTCATCCATTTTGAGTAATAATAGTACGATAGTCCGATCCTCAAATGCGCTCCACTTATGGATAAGATTAATGTTGTACCAACGAATATTCCTTCCTGTGGATGTGACAGAGCCTTGAAGTAGATTGTTCTTCAATCATTGGTTCTGATTCTGTTAGTTCTTGAGTGACGTAAATTCCTTTTGCTTCAGATGCTGTTGTCATAGCTTCTTGAGGTTTTCAGCTTCTGAACTTCTTAGAGTCTAGCTTTTGGTCCTCATAAGCACTATTCTTCAGCACGCAAATTTTAAGCTTCTGATGAACAGCGATACGCTTTCAGAGCTTCATAGCTTGGCTTCTCTCTTGTTATTCAAAGTGCTTCTGAATGAATTTTAACTTATAATTCTGCACACTAGAATAATCATTAGTAATACCAATTGCAATTTTAATACTTTTTTATCATCAAAACCACTTAAAATCTTAGAGGTTCATGTCAGACCCACTTTGTTCCAACAATCTCCCCCTTTTTGATGATGACAAACTAAAGCATTAAAATTCAATTGTTGTTGATTTAATTATTTATGTTGACTTCAGGTTTCAAAGGTTTGCAATCTCCCCCTGAGTCTGATAATCTATAGGGTTAGGTTTGTAAGCTCCCCCTAAGTCTTATCCATAACTAATTAAAACAGTTTAAGAGTTAATTTATTAATTTGAAATAAATTTTCATATTTGACTCTCAGAGGCAGAGGTTTGTAAGCTCTTCCTTCAGAGTCTGATAATATTCAGAGAAGGTTTGCAAGCTTCTCTCATTTTATCTACGAAAATGTATTTAAATCTAAAATTTTCTCCCCTTTCAATAAGGTTCAGAATGAATCACATAACGACAATTCAGAAGGAATAGAAATTGATATGAGTATAACAGTTTCAATTCTTTAGCAGTTAAAAAAAATCAATTAACATTAATTTTAACGCTGTTCTTACTCCCCATATTGTCATTAATCAAAAAGTAACATAAAACAAGAGAATCAGGTCAAAAATAACTCATTCCTCAAGACAGTCAAGTCAATGGGTGGTTACAACTATGTTCAATTAAATGAACTTTGCTGATTACCAAATAGACACAAGAGCTTGAAGGCTTTATAAAAGGAGATGATTCTTCTCATTTTATTCACAACGAATAATCAAAGAGTATATTTTTAAGCATACAATTGAACATCAAGCAATGAAGAAAGCTTCGGGATCAAAGAAGGAGATCAAGAAGGAAACAACGTCTTCACGCTCAAGAAGAAACAAGCAGCCAAAAGAAACAACCAAGCAAGTGATTGAGATATCAGATTCTGATGAAATAGATTCTGATTATGCAGAGTTCCTTAAAACATATGATCCTGAGGAAGAGTACTCAGACCCTGAGATCCCTAGAGCCATTCTTGACTCTCTTTCTGATGCAAGCTCTGCTGAGAAGTCAGAAGTGCTCAAGAAAGAAGAGTCAGAGGTTGAATCCGATGTAGAGTCTAAGTAGTTTTCTCACTATCCATGTAATAAGACTTTGCATTAATTAAAAAAAATCTTGCTTTTGAATTTGTTTATTTTGCTTGCGAATTTCTTATATTCAACTTAAAACGTTAGAACACCAGTTACCAGACACGCCTCATTCGGTATTGGTGCCCCGTTTATAAACAGGCTATAATACTAAGAAGCTATTTCATGAGTAAACAGGAATACTGATGTGGGGGAACCTTAGGTTTTCAAAATCCAATATAAGTTAAAAAACAAGATGTTCTCCAACACCTTACTCTAGGTTCAGAATCCACAAGAGTATCAGACATAATAAGTGAATATATTTTTAATTTTGAAAAACAAAACAAAAAAAAAATAACACACATTCAGATACACAAACACACAATTAAGGATAATAAGAAGTTTAATTAAACAAAAAGAAATTATCCAAACAAATTACAGAAAACATGAATACAAACAAGTGCTCAAACATAAAAGTTAAGGTTTCTTCATTTGGCTAGCCAGACTCTTCAAGAAATCCATCATCTCATCGAGCTTCTTGTTGGTAGCTTCAGTAGATGCATTCATATCAGTTCTCATATCAGCTCGTAGTTCATCCATTTCATTCTTCATATCCTCCTTTATTTCCGATAATTCATTCTTCACTTCAGATTTCATCTCATCTAATGCTATTTGTACTGCTGGAGGTATAGCACAAGATGAAGATCCAGAGTCTCTGAATGTTCTGACTGGTGAGCTTGGAGGGGTAGTGTCAACCACTGTATTTTTGCCTTTATCAGAAGCTTGCTCATCTAAGTTCTGATCATGCATTATGATGTCCTCACCCTGATGTGGACCAATTTCTTGGGCTTCCCGTAGCTTCTGAGTCTCCACTTCAGCTATTCTAGTGGCTCTTTCTACCAGCATTCTGAGAGCCTCTTGCTCAGCTAGCCTCTTACGCTCTACTTCAGCAGCTATCCTAGCCTGCTCAGCATCAATTACTACTCTAGCATATGTAGTCTCTTCTTCATTTAGCCTTTTAGCTGCTTCAAGTGATGTTCTAATACTTTCATTTACAGCAGCAGCCAGCATTGCTAAACGTTGACACTCCTTTTCATGATTATAAAAGGTAAGCCTAGGAGCATGAGAGATTTCTTCTGCACGCATTATCTGGGTCAGAGCATTCATGCCTCTTCCTTCAATCTTACTCTTTACATAATTCCCCAAGAGCCTCAGAGACTGTCTGAACTCATTTTCCAATTCTCTGACCTTGGCATCAATATCTGAAGGAAAAATCAGAACTTCTTCCTCCATTCTTTTGAATTTCTTAAGACTAATACTTATAGCATTATCTAACAGCTCAAGGTTTGGTTCAGAATTGGGATTAAAGAAGGGTTGATTTCTGTTGAAGGGAATGGTGGGTTCAGGTCTTTTTCTCTTGAGAGGGATTATTTTGATTTTTCTAATTTCATCAAAAGGGTTCTTGGAGATTGTTATTATATCATCATCAACATTTATTTCTGCTTTTAGCAGATCCTCCAGAATGGGTAGAGCAAAATCAATGGGTAGGTTTAGTTCATCTATGGTCAGAGGTTTATAGTTTGGACCATATGAGAGGGGTGATGAAGGGATTGTATTGTCAAGGTTTTCAGAAAGTGTGGGTGATGTAGAAATGTGATGCTCTTGATTATTAGTGGTAATGTCATCACATTGGTCAGAGGGTGGAGGAGTGTGTGGTTTAAATTGTGATGTTTCATCATTCTGAGAGGGTGGTATCTCATGTTCAGAAGTGATTGTTGTGTTTGGATTTTCTTGTTTAGGAGCAACAACGTGTGGGGGTGGTGTTTGAACAGTGATAGTTGATGGTTCTTGAACTACTGATTTAGGAGTTTCAGCAGTCACATTCAAGAACTTGTTAATGGGATGGTTTGGTGAATTGAGATTTGAATGTGTGAAGGCATCACCAGAAAGATGTGGTCTGAGATGATCTAAGAATGAAGTGTCTTCAGCAACAACTTCCTTGGGTGCAGAGATTTTGGTTTTGGGTTTTGGTTCTGGTGCCCTCTTAATGACTTCTGAAATTGTTTCACTGCTAGAGTCAGAGAGGGTACCTTCAGATGATGATGATGATGATGAATCGGATGATATTGGGGGAGGTATTATCATTCTGATTGGTTTTGTAAAATCTATTGGGGTGCTAGGAGGGGGTTGGTTTTGAGCTTCAGAATTGCTACAAGTATTAGGCTCAGAAACATTACCTTTGGAGATCCTAGCAGCTTTCTTAGAGGCTACCGTCTTCTGCCTCTTGATAGGGATCTTAGCAGATAGAGGAACATTGTCATCATCTCCAGAGGATGATGGTCTTTCATTTCTTTTCTTTGTCCTCCTCTCTTTTTCAGCAGCTTTACCCTCAGCAATCTTAACTACCTGCTCCTTAGAGACCCTAGTATCATCAGCAACTGTAGCATCAGCAGCGTTGTCAATCACTTTATCCACACTGTTGTTCTCAGAATGCTCATCTTGTCCTTCACTTGCATTATGAGATCCTTCCTCTAGAATTGCTTGTTCAACTACCATGGGTTTCTTTCTTGACCTTGTAACTTCCTTAGGTCCTTTGAATATATCCCAGTCTGGTACTCCAACTACCATGCTTCTGTCCACTTTTACTCCAGTTTCTTTTCTTACCATTTTCAAGAAGTTCTTGATCACTTCTTCATTATCATGTTCTGAAATGGTTGGGAAACCATCACACCAGAAATATGTTTCATAGATCGTCTTGAGTGGATTTTCTGGCTTTTTTAGATCCTCTTTCTTTATCAGCTTCATGTTGACCAAAATAGTTACATCATATTTTGCAGTCTGAAAGACTCTTAGTCTTTCCCTTGTCCTAAGAATCTCAATCAGCTTGGTCTGACGAATGATCTCTGAAATTAATCTTGGATGATGAATAACAGCTGTTGCTTTATGACGGCTCTCAGTGATGGTTGAGCATAGATGTTCAAACAGAAGTTCTGCCAAATTAATCTTGACTTTCTTATGCATGAACCAGATAAAGTGCCTGTGAGGCAAGGAAATCGTATCTTTTCCTCCTTCTCTTGTGATGATTGAAGCAAGAAAGACCTTGAAAGCAAAGTTGAATTCTTTCTTCATAAACTTTGCCTTTCCAAAATCAGCTTCAGTAATACCAGGAGGGAAAAGATCTTTCTTGATAGCTTCTATGTGCTTGCTTTTTACCTTGTACAGATTCACATTTTCACCCTCATTGTCCAAACCTAGAACCTTGGCTATATGTTCTTGAGTGATCAAGACATTGATACCCATTATGTTGGACCTGATCTCTTTTCCTTTGTAGGGTCTTAAACCCAGTTGAACTCTTGACTTCCCTTTCAGAGTTTTATCCTTAGCAACCATCTCTTTGACTTCTTCGTCAACACTAAACTTATCAAAGATTGTTGCTTTGTTCCAGAAGTACTTGACAATATCATAGTAAACAAACCCATTCAGCATGTCAAAGTAGTTACCCCACTATTGATCAAGGAATAGGCTCTGAACGTCAATGCCATTAATCCTTAAGCTTTCAAAGTCGACAAACTTCTCCGTAAGGAATTCCATGGCTTCTGTACCACAGTCGGTTGTATTGTCAGGAACAACAAGCGTTGCCTGAGAAGTAAGGTCGATAACTGGTGGTAGTACTGGGTTGAAAGGACGTTGAACAATAGTGCGAGAAGGTTGAGCAGCCATGATCGCAGTAGATTTTGTGAAGAATTTAGGATTTCTGAGTTTAGGGTTTGTGTAGGAAGTGATTTTGTGTAAAAGTTGTGCAATGTGAGTGAAGTGACATATAAGTAGCAAGTAGCACAAATACACAGAAAAAGCAAGCCAAAGGAGGGAGCGCGAACACTTTAAAATTAAATTTTAAATTGAAATAACTGTAAATTCATCATTAACTGTTCTCCATCCAATCAGAAACTAGACTCGTGCAAGGAGAAATATAACAATCTGACACGTGTAATGACAACTGTTTTACACTTACTAGTGCAAAACGGTTCATTTCCATCTAGTTCAGAGCCACACTCATTTATATCTAACACCTCATCAGAACCTGTTACCCTTCAGAACCTATTTTATTCAGAACTTCCCAAAGGAGACTCTGAATTATTAGAGGCTCTGAAGGAGCTTCAGATCCTAATTCTATTTTACATTTCAGAGCTAGTTTTCTTCAGAGATAAAATGCATGTTCAAATTCTTTTTAATAAAATCAAAACGTTCAATAGCCAAAGGTTTGGTAAATATATCAGCCCATTGGTGATCAGTATCAATGAATTGAATATTTATTGTCCCTTTTTGAACATGATCTCTTATAAAATGATGCTTAATTTCAATATGTTTAGCTCTGGAATGCAAAATTGGATTCTTAGATAAATGAATAGCAGCAGTATTATCACAATATAGTGGAATACTACTTTCAGCTATGTTATAGTCCTTTAACTGATATTTCATCCAGAGAAGCTGTGTGCAGCATTTAGCAGCTGAGATGTATTCTGCTTCTGTTGTAGACAAAGCGATAGTTGTTTGTCTCTTGCTGGCCCAAGATATGAGATTTTCACCAATAAATTGGCAATTTCCACTAGTGGATTTTCTCTCTATCTTGTCTCCAGCATAGTCAGCATCACAGAATCCAACTAGCTTACTATTTAAGGATTTTTTATAAAGAAGTCCAAGATTAGTAGTTCCTTTCAGATATCTAAAGATTCTCTTAACGGCAGTTAAGTGAGGTTCTCTAGGATCTGTCTGGAATCTTGCACACAAGCATACACTATATAAAATATCAGGTCTAGAAGCTGTTAGATAGAGTAAAGAACCAATCATACCTCTATACAGCTTCTGATCTACTTTGCTTCCAATTTCTTCCTTGCTTATGCTGCTTGTAGGATGCATGGGAGTTGACATTATCTTACAGTCTTCAAGATTAAACTTCTTCAGAAGCTCTTTTGTATACTTGCTTTGATGAATGTAAGTGTCATCTTTTCCTTGATTGATTTGAATTCCAAGGAAAAACTTTAGTTCACCCATCATGCTCATCTCAAATTCATCCTGCATCAGCTTTGAAAAACTCTTGCATAAGGAAGCATTAGTAGAACCGAATATTATATCATCAACATAGATTTGAATAATTAAGATGTCTTTCTTAGTTGTCTTTTTGAATAGTGTATTGTCAATTTGACCTTTTTGAAAACCATTTTCTAAAAGGAAATTACTCAGTCTTTCATACCAAGCTCTTGGAGCTTGTTTGAGACCATAGAGTGATTTCTTAAGTTTATAAACATAATCAGAGTTTTTCAAATTCTCAAAACCTGGAGGTTGTTTGACATATACTTCTTCAGAAATGACACCATTTAGAAAGGCACTTTTAACATCCATTTGGTATAAGGTTATTCCATTATTAACTGCATATGATAACAATAACCTAATTGCTTCCAGTCTTGCCACTGGAGCAAATGTTTCAGTGAAGTCAATGCCTTCTTGCTGACTGTAGCCTTGTGCTACTAGTCTAGCTTTGTTTCGTACCACTTCACCTTGTTCATTCAGTTTGTTCCTAAATACCCACTTGGTTCCAATGATGTTCTTGTGTGTTGGTCTTGGTACCAAATCCCACACATCATTTCTTTGAAACTGATTGAGCTCATCTTGCATTGCTACAATCCATCCATCATCAGAAAGAGCTTCATCAACATTCTTAGGTTCTATCATAGATATGAGTCCTAGAAGTGAATCATGTTGTTGATAATCTGATCTTGTTTTTCTTGGACTCTCTTTGTTTCCAAGAATAAGATCTTCTGGATGTGATGATATGTATTTGAATTTTCTCTTTGGAGCTTCATTAGTTTCAGCACTTGCTTGGGTATCACCTTCTGAAATATCATCATGTCCTTCAGATGCTTCTATTGGAGATGCTTCTTCAGAGACTTCTTCCAATACAGCTTCTGAAGTTTCTGTAAGACCCGTAATTCCACTGTACCTTTTGGTGAATAAAATAAGTAATGGCTACGAGTTTTAGGGTTTTTGGTGAAGTGGTTTTTGTGAGTATTGTCGCCATAACGGCTGTTTGCTGAAATTGAGCCTGTTTTGTGCTCGTGCGCTGGAAAGGCACAGACTTTTGGTTCGTAGTCCTCTTTTATGTGTGAGAAGGTTTATGCGTAGTCAAAATATCGAGTTTTGGACTATTCTCATTTTTGGAAAAACGAGTAGGAATTTTACCCGCTGATGTAAAATTTTACGGCTTCTGAATTCCGTAGAAATTTAGATGGAGGTTTTATATATCTGCGCGAGTTAGGATATGTCCCGAGAATCATTTTCGAGGGTGAGGAAGAAAATTACAGTCGAGGAAAAAGATTTAGCGATAATATTTGGAAACGGTTTACGACGGACGTTTATTTGGTAGATTTTATATTTTTGCGATTTCCGTCCGTTAGCGAGGCGCGACTCGTCTGTGAGGCGTGAGTTTCTCATGAGAAAGAAATATCTAAAGTGGATAGACTTGAAATGATCCAATGGCTAGATTTGAATCTTAGCAAATTAACACTATTTGATCCAATGGCTCTCATGTAGCAAGACCATGACTTAAGGGGAGACTTTTGATCATTTAGTGGACTTAAGAAAAATCACAAAACTCTCTCACCATTCCTCTCTTTGGCCGTGAGCTTCATTTTCCATTTCCTTCCATGAGAAGATTTTCAATCCTTCACCAAATCACTTGATCTTAAGCTTGTTGGATCATAGAACTTGCAAGGAATCATCTCCTCTAAGGTAACTAGACTTCTTTCATCTCTTAGCTAGCTAAAATCATAGAGTTTGATGGATTGTTAGATTATGTTCTTGAGAGGATTTTGTGAGAAATTGTTGATGAATGATTTCTCTTGCTTGAAAGTTGTTCATGAGTGAATATCTAGGATGTTTAAGCTTAGTTATTTTGATTTCCATGGTTGGATGAGAATCTCATGAAAATTCTTGTTAGAGTTTGATAAGAAAAACTTAAATTGATCATAGACATGAACTTTTGTATGATGATTTTGTTTATGAAGTTGTTTTTGAGCTTTTAGAGAAAATGGATGTGTGAAAAATAGTTTTGTTTTGAAAAACAAGAAATTTGTTCTTGAGAGTTCAAGAGAAAACTTTTATGAATTTTAGTTTGTGTTTTGAAAAGTATTTGTTGTTCAAATAATTGATTTTGGGTACTAGTAAAGTATTACTAGGATTTTGGAATGGAAAAATTTGAGAGCTAGCCTTGGTTTTAGAAAAATGGCCGTGGCATGCTTGTTGTGTAGCCATGAGGATTTCAAATTTTTCAAGTCCTAAAATGATAAGTAAATGATCATTTAGTGTGATGAATGATCATGGTCTTTGAAAGAAATGATTTAGGGTTTGTATGTGGAAAGAAAAGATTTGCAAAGTTTTGAGAAAAAAAATATGTTATTCTTGGATAGTTTAAGTGTTTTAAACTATGTTTGATTTTGAAAAACAATGGTTTTGGAATAATTCCAATTCTGTACGTATTCCACAGGGGTATTATGGTCATTTTAAAATTGTTTTCGTGTCCTAGAAACCTAACCATTCAATCCGTCTTTTCGAGACGATGATTTCGGCGTATGGCTCGTCTCGATTGGATAAAGAATGAGCGAGTTATGGCCATTTTATTTGAAAGGGAAAATTTGTAACTTGTGGCGCAAGTAAACTTTTATTTTTGTGAAAATTTTCAAAGAGTTTTTGGGTTTTTTTCAAATGGTTTTAGTATGTGAAAATTGATTGCCTTGGAGTTAGGAATCAAAGTGTTTCTTAGTTTGTTTTGAAACGAAAATATTTCCGCATAGCGAGAAATAGTGCAATTAACTTCGTGAATTTTTAATCACTATGGGGAGGACTCGAAATCACTATCCGAGAGTGTTAGAAAGTACCTTAAGCCTCTCTAGAACTTAGAGAATGAGTTTCGTTTCAATATGATACGTTGGGAGTATTTTATTGATTGTACGCTACTTATATTTTAGGTAGCGTGAATTGTAGAATTTCGCGAGAAAATTTAACGGATGCTTGCCGAGGTAAGGGCATCACTTTATTTCAGTCTTTTCACTGAGTTATAACATGTTTGTTGGTTATTTTCGGTGTGACGTGTTTTGAATGCTTTGGGCATGTTTGTATTATGTATTCTCGTTGATGAGAAAGTGTTTATGATACATGCGTTATTTACATATGATTTGTGAGAATATATGTATGAGCATGTGGTACGTTATATATGATTGTAGGAATATATAATTGATTGCATTAGCATAGATTTGAAGATCGTATGCTCATGCATTCATAGTGTGGTTCGAAGACCACTTGGTGCGATTAGAAGATCCACCTTAATCCTGCGGGATTTGATTGAGTACAATACGTGATTAGAAGATCACAGGGTACGATTAGAAGATCCACCCTAATCCTTCGGTTAGAAGATCGTCGAGATTGTATTGATTTTTAGTGATTAGAAGATCACGACTCTCTGCGGAGAGGTTAAATTTCGGAATTCATGCATGTGACAGCCAGTGATTGGTGTCACGATCATGTAGAGTCTGCATTGATAGGCTATGTGTGCATTGGTTTATATAAGCCCGTTGGTGGGAATTGCTTTTGTGTTAAAGAGTTTTTCTCGTGTATGTGGAAATTTGTTATGTGTACATCTTTCGCACCGGTTATATATATATATACTTTTATTTTGTGGTGACCCTTTCTTTCATTTGCGGGCTCATCCCACCCAGATGATGGGTTAGGTCGTGGTGACGACGGTGGCTGTTCCAGACCCCAGTGAGAGGCTGGAGTTTTAGCTTAGTTAGACTATGCGCCGGTGTGGGTTGTACACCGTGTTTTTTGGGTTTAGGCATAGGATTCTAACTTGTTTTGTTGTAAGTATTTGAATACTTAGACTTGGATTGTAATTATTCAGGAATACACTTTGCTTGTCGAAGCACCTTATGGTAATGAGTTCTTTTGTATATTTGAATGCCGGCTCATTTAAAATCTTTTATGCGTAACTCTGATGTGTACAAAAAAAAAAAAAATTAATGCCTTTTCTGGCCTTTGAAAAACGGGTTGTTACAATTGGTATCAGAGCACGGCTTTAAATCTTCAAAGGGAAAGTGTACACTTGAGTCGTTAGTCCAGAGTCGGTTAGAACATAGCTAGAGTTGTGTTAGTTCTAGCGGTTGTTTTTGTTGTGTTGTGGGTTATGTGGTTGGTTGTTTTGAGTCTAGCATGAGATATGCTTAGACACTGGTTTGTGTCTTACTGAAGTAATGCAGGGAGTGAGGCTTCAGTAAGTAGAATTGTGAAACCCCCGAGCCTTGGTCGAATTTAGTCGACGAGTGTCTCTGAATTCCTTAGACAGAGTGGTCCGAGGAGGATGGACTTGAGGCGAACGAGAACCACAAAGGATTCTTGGAAGAAATTCGATGAACTTGAATTGGCATAGGTCGTTGCCACCCGGAGGTGTTGAGTACGGACGTGTGGACGTCGACTGATGAAGGATTGCAAGTAAGGATCAGATTGGGATACCTTTTGAAGAAGGTGCTGGATATCCGTTCTGGTGAGTTCGGACGAGACTGGATGAAGTCATTCAGTTGTCAAGAGGATGCAACCATTGTAGAATGGTGGAGCATGCAGAGATGTCAGTTGGATTTAATTACAATGATTGGATAATCATTGGGGCAACTTGTATTGGAAATAAAGTGCATTGCGCGTCAAGAGTAAATGAATTTGGTGGTGTTAGAAGACGGTTGCGCGAACGATGGGTACCTTAAGGGTTAATTTTAGTGTGCGAGATGAATTAGATTCGAAACTAAAATTTGTAAGGATGAATCTCGTGATGATTGAAGGTAGGAGACCAAGTATCACTTTGATATGTGACAATCTATACATAGTTCGGGAGATAGTAAGTATAGATGTCAATGTGAGACAAAACTATAGGTGGTGGACTGTTGGATAAAGGTTTTTTTTTTCGGAGAGATATTATGGTAAAGAACGAGGAGTTCAACCTTGGAAATTGAGTTGCATATCACTGATAGGTAATACTGGAAGTGTAAAGTATGGAAATACCTAGAGAATTGTAGCAGTGTAAGCTAGAATTGTTAGTTATCGGCAGGTAAGCCTTAAGAGGAAGTGAGCATATTGAATAATTATTAGGGATTAGTCAAAAGTTATTGAGAAATTCTTAGAGATTAGTCAAGATGGAGTAGGGATCCTGGTAGATGCAAATTTAAGTTAAACAATTTTGATCGACCAAGAGGGTTGAAGGACTAAGTGGCATCTTGAATTCATGATAACATGAGAGTCGAGGTAGGCAAGATTTGAATAAATTCAAGTTATGGACGAGAATTTTTGGATATTTTCTAAGAATGTCGTGGTTGAGTAGAAAAGGAGTTCGTTAGTAAGAATACTAAGACAATGAAAGTCGATAGTTGGAAGGACTTTTATTGTGTATTAGGATTAAATGGATGGTACGACGAGTTTTTAGAGTTCTTGAAGATTAGATTCAAGAGTTTGATTTGGATATCGAACTTACTAAGAATAAAATCATAGCAAAGTGTTGTGCGTTGGTAGCTGTCTTGATAGGCCAAGCATTAAGATTTGAGATGAGTGTTTCATGGCTTGATGTATGAGTAAGATATGTTGATTTGAAAGTAAATTATAGTGACATGACGATGGTAAGACTAGAGATAGTTATGCATAGAGAAATACTTAATAGGAACTTGAGGAATTAATTTATTGGGGCGTTCGATTATGAAGAGTACAATTGATGATCGTTAGTAAAAGTTAGAAGTGAATAAGAAAACGATGAGTGACTAGATGTAAGAGCAAGATTAGCTGGAACTTGAGATCTGGAAATTGATTCCCCGGAGGGAACGGACTTTATAACTTTAGAATAGTCACGATGATGAAGGACCAATCGAATGGAGAAGAGTGTGCTTGATTGGAAACAAGTTTATGTGGAACGAGCGTAATTGGATTGTGTGTGGAAAAAATTAAAGATGTTGTTTGGAACCAATAAGTTATGTGTCATGGTGGTTTGGGAACCAACTTTAGGTTGTTGTTGAACTGAAAAATTGCAAATTAGTAGATCGATGAGATTAGTCGCAGAGGATGTTAGCCATTGGAAAGCCGTGTTGAGAATGAGTAAGAGAGAAGCACATGAGAATGTGGCTTATGTCAATGGAGGATTGGCGAATGGAAATTCCCTCCCACATAATTTGGAAAATTATGATTGTGCGTGTATATTAAGGATTCGAAAGCACCACCTAAATGGATGTCATGGCGGTGCATGTGTTGTATGCAGTAATAATAAAGGGTAAGCAATTGTCTAGTGGCAAAGTTTGGTGGAAGCTGGTAGAGCTTCGATTCATTGTAGTGGTTACAATGAAGAGGGACGTAGCATAATGGAAATCTGTATTGAGTAAGTAAAGGAATGCGGATATGGTCTACATGGACAGTGGAACAATAGTGATGTGATGAGTACCTTAAGATTTATTTTGGAAGTAGGTATCTCGACAGAAAGGGTGATGTTGGGAATAATTAAGAATGGTCAGGGTGACAAGCTCTTTTGAGTAAGAGAGGATTTAATTGTAAGAGAAAAAAAGAACTCAGGAGAGTTCAGGAATAGAATGAGAATACGTTGTAAAGAGGATGTGCGCCGACGATGGCCGTCGACGAGGATAAACGTTTGTTTAAGGCACGCGAGATTCATCTAAGGGTCGTTTTGGAAGTAATGTTAACGTATAAGGAACCGATTCTGGGGAATTGGAGATTTGGATAAGGGAGTCCAAGAGAAGTAGATGGTTTAGTTTGGCAGGTGCCAAGACTGTGAGGAGTGTAATCACCAACCGGGGGTTGGGGTGGTATTATTTAAGTCGTGATTGGAAAGAGATTTATATGTGAGCAGACGGTTCGGCATATTCATTGAGTCACGGACTGATGGATATTGGTAAAGTGGGAAAATCTTCTATAGAGAAGACAACTTGTTTGGAATGAAATGGTTTTGGTGGTAATTGCCGTGGTAGCATTATGTTACTGTTGAATGATGTTCAACGGATGTTTCATGAGTGGAATCATGAGAGCTTGAACGATGTGTTTTGAGTGTTGTGTCTTACGACTTCGACCTTGTATTCGTAAGAGATCGAGGGAAACATTAAGAAAAACCTCGAAAGATTTGTGGAACCCTTGTGACTCGGAGGACCTTGAGCATAAGCGGAATGAAGTATCACTTAAGTTGGGTAAAGATGGTCTAAACCACCATCATGATTGTCGATTGTCTATTGACAAATTGAGGGACTGGCCGTCCTTAATTTATTGTTGATGGTAGACGGGAATCGTGTTGATTGGAATTGACTAGTTTTGCTAACTTTGGTGGTGCGCAGAGAGTTTCGGTGTTTCTTTTTGGAGGGTAGCCAGTAACTGCTTCGCGTGAACCTAGGGAAATTGGCTATGTCGCGGAGGCGAAAGAGGTGACTTTGGAAATTTTGTTTGTGGGCACGAGGATCTTTGGGAACTAGAGGTTGTGAACCTCTGTTGTGAGGTTAATTTTTGAGTGGTGAACTCGTTGAGAGTTGCGGTTGGTGCACGGTTGTGCCAGTGTGTTGGTCAGAGTACCTGTGTGACTTCACCCGGTGTTAGCATCTGTGTGGCTGCACCTAATCCTGAGGGATTTTGTTGTGTTGGTGATGGTAATAATTAGTTGAGTTGTTACTCTTACCTTTAGTTTCGAGGACGAAACTTCTTTTTGGAGGGTAGTAATGTAAGACCCGTAATTCCACTGTACCTTTTGGTGAATAAAATAAGTAATGGCTACGAGTTTTAGGGTTTTTGGTGAAGTGGTTTTTGTGAGTATTGTCGCCATAACGGCTGTTTGCTGAAATTGAGCCTGTTTTGTGCTCCTGCGCTGGAAAGGCACAGAATTTTGGTTCGTAGTCCTCTTTTATGTGTGAGAAGGTTTATGCGTAGTCAAAATATCGAGTTTTGGACTATTCTCATTTTTGGAAAAACGAGTAGGAATTTTACCCGCTGATGTAAAATTTTACGGCTTCTGAATTCCGTAGAAATTTAGATGGAGGTTTTATATATCTGCGCGAGTTAGGATATGTCCCGAGAATCATTTTCGAGGGTGAGGAAGAAAATTACAGTCGAGGAAAAAGATTTAGCGATAATATTTGGAAACGGTTTACGACGGACGTTTATTTGGTAGATTTTATATTTTTGCGATTTCCGTCCGTTAGCGAGGCGCGACTCGTCTGTGAGGCGTGAGTTTCTCATGAGAAAGAAATATCTAAAGTGGATAGACTTGAAATGATCCAATGGCTAGATTTGAATCTTAGCAAATTAACACTATTTGATCCAATGGCTCTCATGTAGCAAGACCATGACTTAAGGGGAGACTTTTGATCATTTAGTGGACTTAAGAAAAATCACAAAACTCTCTCATCATTCCTCTCTTTGGCCGTGAGCTTCATTTTCCATTTCCTTCCATGAGAAGATTTTCAATCCTTCACCAAATCACTTGATCTTAAGCTTGTTGGATCATAGAACTTGCAAGGAATCATCTCCTCTAAGGTAACTAGACTTCTTTCATCTCTTAGCTAGCTAAAATCATAGAGTTTGATGGATTGTTAGATTATGTTCTTGAGAGGATTTTGTGAGAAATTGTTGATGAATGATTTCTCTTGCTTGAAAGTTGTTCATGAGTGAATATCTAGGATGTTTAAGCTTAGTTATTTTGATTTCCATGGTTGGATGAGAATCTCATGAAAATTCTTGTTAGAGTTTGATAAGAAAAACTTAAATTGATCATAGACATGAACTTTTGTATGATGATTTTGTTTATGAAGTTGTTTTTGAGCTTTTAGAGAAAATGGATGTGTGAAAAATAGTTTTGTTTTGAAAAACAAGAAATTTGTTCTTGAGAGTTCAAGAGAAAACTTTTATGAATTTTAGTTTGTGTTTTGAAAAGTATTTGTTGTTCAAATAATTGATTTTGGGTACTAGTAAAGTATTACTAGGATTTTGGAATGGAAAAATTTGAGAGCTAGCCTTGGTTTTAGAAAAATGGCTGTGGCATGCTTGTTGTGTAGCCATGAGGATTTCAAATTTTTCAAGTCCTAAAATGATAAGTAAATGATCATTTAGTGTGATGAATGATCATGGTCTTTGAAAGAAATGATTTAGGGTTTGTATGTGGAAAGAAAAGATTTGCAAAGTTTTGAGAAAAAAAAATGTTATTCTTGGATTCAAAATGATTTAGTGTGTATACTTGATCATTGAGGAAAACTAGTGATAGTTTAAGTGTTTTAAACTATGTTTGATTTTGAAAAACAATGGTTTTGGAATAATTCCAATTCTGGCCGTATTCCACAGGGGTATTATGGTCATTTTAAAATTGTTTTCGTGTCCTAGAAACCTAACCATTCAATCCGTCTTTTCGAGACGATGATTTCGGCGTATGGCTCGTCTCGATTGGATAAAGAATGAGCGAGTTATGGCCATTTTATTTGAAAGGGAAAATTTGTAACTTGTGGCGCAAGTAAACTTTTATTTTTGTGAAAATTTTCAAAGAGTTTTTGGGTTGTTTTCAAATGGTTTTAGTATGTGAAAATTGATTGCCTTGGAGTTAGGAATCAAAGTGTTTCTTAGTTTGTTTTGAAACGAAAATATTTCCGCGTAGCGAGAAATAGTGCAATTAACTTCGTGAATTTTTAATCACTATGGGGAGGACTCGAAATCACTATCCGAGAGTGTTAGAAAGTACCTTAAGCCTCTCTAGAACTTAGAGAATGAGTTTCGTTTCAATATGATACGTTGGGAGTATTTTATTGATTGTACGCTGCTTATATTTTCGGTAGCGTGAATTGTAGAATTTCGCGAGAAAAGTTAACGGAAGCTTGCCGAGGTAAGGGCATCACTTTATTTCTATCTTTTCACTGAGTTATAACATGTTTGTTGGTTATTTTCGGTGTGACGTGTTTTGAATGCTTTGGGCATGTTTGTATTATGTATTCTCGTTGATGAGAAAGTGTTTATGATACATGCGTTATTTACATATGATTTGTGAGAATATATGTATGAGCATGTGGTACGTTATATATGATTGTAGGAATATATAATTGATTGCATTAGCATAGATTTGAAGATCGTATGCTCATGCATTCATAGTGTGGTTCGAAGACCACTTGGTGCGATTAGAAGATCCACCTTAATCCTGCGGGATTTGATTGAGTACAATACGTGATTAGAAGATCACAGGGTACGATTAGAAGATCCACCCTAATCCTTCGATTAGAAGATCGTCGAGATTGTATTGATTTTTAGTGATTAGAAGATCACGACTCTCTGCGGAGAGGTTAAATTCCGGAATTCATGCATGTGACAGCCAGTGATTGGTGTCACGATCATGTAGAGTCTGCATTGATAGGCTATGTGTGCATTGGTTTATATAAGCCCGTTGGTGGGAATTGCTTTTGTGTTAAAGAGTTTTTCTCGTGTATGTGGAAATTTGTTATGTGTACATCTTTCGCACCGGTTATATATATATATACTTTTATTTTGTGGTGACCCTTTCTTTCATTTGCGGGCTCATCCCACCCAGATGATGGGTTAGGTCGTGGTGACGACGGTGGCTGTTCTAGACCCCAGTGAGAGGCTGGAGTTTTAGCTTAGTTAGACTATGCGCCGGTGTGGGTTGTACACCGTGTTTTTTGGGTTTAGGCATAGGATTCTAACTTGTTTTGTAGTAAGTATTTGAATACTTAGACTTGGATTGTAATTATTCAGGAGTACACTTTGCTTGTCGAAGCACCTTATGGTAATGAGTTCTTTTGTATATTTGAATGCCGGCTCATTTAAAATCTTTTATGCGTAACTCTGATGTGTACAAAAAAAAAAAATTAATGCCTTTTCTGGCCTTTGAAAAACGGGTTGTTACAATTTCATTGGCATCTGATGCTTTCTCAGGTTCTGGATTGTTATATAGATATGGAACACCTGCATAGCTATCATCTTGCTTTGACATTTTACTGTCAGGCTCTTTGTCATCAAATCTAACATGTATAGATTCTTCCACTGTGTTAGTTTCAGAATTATACACTCTGTATGCCTTTGAGCGTTCAGAGTAACCTATAAAGATTCCCTTACAAGCTTTGGCATCAAATTTTCTTTTGTAGGCCTTATTGTTAAGAATGTAACAGGTACATCCAAACTGATGAAAATAAGAGATGTTGGGCTTTCTTCCTTTAAAGAGTTCATATGTTGTTTTATTCAATATAGGTCTGATATAGATCCTATTTTGAATATAACAAGCTGTGTTCACAGCTTCTGCCCAGAAATGCTTAGCAAGTTTAGTCACATGCATCATGGTTCTTGCCATCTCTTGTAAAGACCTGTTCTTTCTCTCTACAACACCATTTTGTTGTGGTGTTCTAGGAGCTGAGAATTCATGGTCAATTCCATGGTCTTCACAATAAGTTGCAAAGGGTTCATTTTCAAACTCACCCCCATGATCACTTCTGATCTTTAAGATCTTGAGACTCTTCTCACTTTGCACTTTTGTGCAGAAGATGGTAAACACATCATATGCATCATCTTTCACTCTAAGGAATTGGTTGGGCTTTTACATAGTATATTTAAGATCATAATATTACTTGATATTTTATATTCGGTTCCATTGACAGATTGTTAGTTCTTGGTAGCATACAACATCTTCTTGTGCTATAGCCTTTGCAGTTTTTATATGTATACATATATCCTAAGGTAAAAGTTAAGTGAGGAGGTCACTTGGAATGTGCTGTGTTTGGTTAAATTTGCCAAAGTCCGGCACCGTCAAAAAATTAATATTGTTGTTTTGTTCCAAAAATTTGGTATGATGTGTTCTGATTCTAATGGATAGGTGATGTTATGACCAATTCCAATGCTAGTACCTAAGGTTAAAGAGTATGAACGCCTTATCACCATATCAGGTATATTCAATGCCTCTATTATCATCTTGTTGGAATACATTTAGTTTCCTAATTTGTTATTTCTATGAGATTCTAAAAATATCATTATTTCCTTTTATTTCTCCTTGTAACTATTTCCTCCATAGATCAAGGAGATAGCTAGTTGTACTTTTATTATAAAGCCAGCCTTGAGCGGATGAATAAACCATTACAGCATTCTCATATAATTTTTCACATGGTATCACGAGCCCTAGGTTAGGGTTAGAGTGCTACTGAAAAAAAAAAAAAAACTGTTCCCATACCCGTTTCGTCTCTCATGGCCGGTTACAACAAGTGGCCTTCCATCGGCCAGGCCTACACCGGATCCTCCAACAATAACAATGGTCAACAGGCAGGTGCTGGCCGCGACGGTGGCCCCGTTTTTGAGAAACCAGATGTCACCAGCCCCATTTTTGAGAAACCAGATTTTGCCGCAAACAGTAGCGGTATTGGCGGAAACAACAACGGAAACAAGAACAAAGGCGTTTATGGCGACAACGATTTCAAAGAGGGTTCCAAATCTTCCCTCAAAATTGATATTCCTAAGATGAATGGGAATAACTATAATGATTGGGCCTAAACTGTTCGCTTGGTGTTGGACGGCAAAGGGAAACTTGGTTTTTTGACGGGAGCAGTTGCTGAACCGGCACAAGGAGACCCACTTTACAAACAGTGGAAGTCTGAAAACTCCTTGATCATTGCTTGGTTAGTAAGCACTATGGAAACTGGATTAGGCAAACCTTACATGTTTTTACCTTCCGCAAAAGATGTGTGGGAAGCTGTCAAGGAAACATACTCTGATATCCAGAACGCCTCTCAAATCTTTGGTTTAAAGTCAAAGTTATGGCATGCTAAACAAGGTGACAGGAATGTAACTACTTATTACAATGAGTTGTTGACCTTGTGGCAAGAGTTGGATCTCTGTTATGATGACAATTGGAAATGTGCAGAAGATAGTGTTCTGTTTCTAAAGAGACAAGAGAATGATCGTGTGTTCATGTTTCTTGCTGGGCTGAATAAAGATCTTGATGAGGTAAGAGGTCGAGTTTTGGGAAAGGTACCATTGCCAACTCTTCGTGAAACTTTTGCAGAAATAAAAAGGGAGGAGTCACGACAAGGAATTATGATGGGAAAGACACACCGAAGCTCTGAATCAGAAGGCTCGGCTTTGGCAACTAGAAACCCCCACTAAGGAAAAAAATCAGACGAAATTCCTTGGTGTGATTACTGCAAGCGCGAATGGCATACGCGTGAAGATTGTTGGAAGCTCAAAGGCAAACCTCCTAATTGGACTCCTAACTGGAAGAAGAAGAAAGGGGGTCGTGCATTCCAAGCAAGTAATTCTGATCAAGGACAACAATCTACTTCAACTCAGAGTCCACTCACTACGGAACAACTAGAGAAACTGTTCAAACTCCTCGAGTCTCAAACTCCTTCTTGCTTTATAGCAACAAAAGGTAACTCTGTTTTTCTTAGTGTCAGTCCTAATCATACTTGGATAGTAGATTCCGGTGCCTCCGATCACATGACAAGTGAATCCACTTTGTTCTCTTCATATAGTCCATGTGCAGGTAATCAAAAAATAAAAGTCGCAGATGGCTCTTTTTCAGCCATTGCCGGCAAAGGGTCAGTTGTGTTGTCTCCAATGTTAACTCTTAAAAATGTCCTTCATGTTCCACACTTGTCTTGTAGTCTAATGTCTGTTAGTAAATTAGCCCAAGATATAAATTGTCAAACAAATTTTTTTCGTTCTCATTGTGTCTTTCAGGATTTGAACTCGGGAAAGATGATTGGCAGCGCTGAGGAGAGTGGAGGACTATACTACTTTGACATTGGATCTGCATCACAACTACCTTCTGAAACAATAAGTTCCTGCTTTGAGTCTTTTTCTGTTTTGAATAATAATGATGACAATATCATGTTATGGCATTTACGATTAGGTCATCCTAGTTTTCCCTATTTAAAACACTTGTTTCCAAAGTTATTTCGTAATAAGGATATTTCTTTGTTTAAATGTGAAGCATGTGAATTTGCAAAATATCATCGTTCCCACTTTGCAATACAGCCTTACAAACTATCAAAACCTTTTTCTGTTATTCACAGTGATGTTTGGGGCCCTAACCGTACAAGTACACTTTCTCTTAAAAAATGGTTTATCACCTTTATCGATGATCATTCAAGGGTATGTTGGGTGTACTTGTTAAAGGGGAAATATGATGTTTGTCAGGCTGTAAAAGATTTTTGTACAATGGCGCAAAACCAATATCAAACTAATATTCAAGTTTTTAGAAGTGATAATGGCAAAGAATATTTTAACACTAATTTGGGTGATTTTTTTCTTCAAAATGGAATTATACATCAAAGTTCATGTCCTAATACTCCTCAACAAAATGGAGTTGCAGAAAGAAAAAATAGACATTTATTGGAGGTAGCTAGAGCTTTACTTTTCTCAAGTAAAGTACCAAACTATTTGTGGGGTGAAGAGGTTTTAACTGCTGCATATTTAATTAACAGAATGCCTTCTAAGGTTCTCAACTTTCAAACTCCAATTGATACTTTCAAAGAATGTTTTCCTGGTACTCGTGTTTCAACTGATTTGACATTAAAAAATTTTGGTTGCACAGCTTTTGTTCATGAACATAAAAATGTTGGAAAACTTGAACCACGTGCTATAAAATGTGTTTTTGTTAGATACTCTCCAACCCAAAAGGGATACAAATGTTTTGATCCAAAAAACAAGAAAATGTATGTCACTATGGATGTTACATTCTTTGAAAACAAATATTATTTTGATGACACTCATCTTCAGGTGGGGAATTTAAAGGAAGACTCGTTTCAAACTGAGGACATGAGTTTTTTTAATATTTTATCTTTGCCTGAATCACAGAGTTCTAAGACTTATTGTTTTGCACCAACAGAAAATGGCCATGATTCTTTTTCCGATCCAACTCCTGATATGTTTGAGTAAGGAACCTGGTGAATCTGATCCTACATTTCCTCATGAAGAAAACCATGAGAATTTTGAAAGTAATGGTAATGATGATCTAATTGAAATGCCACAAAGTAGTGAGTCATCTAAAGAGAATAGGTTTGAGGCAGGAAACAACATTTGGAAAGGGAAGGTTTTTGTGAGAAAGAATCACAAAGAAAGTGATGAGTCCACATCTCAACAGTGTCATGAATCTGAACCGGGGAATGATCGGCCTCCTAAAAACAGAAAAAGTAAGTCTATCTCTATTTCTGAGAGTCGTGTCTTGTATCCTGATATAGATGATCCTATTGCTGTTAGAAAACCTCTTAGATCTTGCACTAAACACCCCTTGTCCAATTTCATATCATATTCAAATTTGTCTTCATCATTTTCTGCTTTCACCTCAAAATTGTCTAGTGTAGAAATTCCAAAAAATGTACAGGTTGCTCTAGAAGTTCCAAAGTGGAGGGAAGCTGTGTTTGAGGAGATGAAAGCCCTTGAAAAGAACAAAACTTGGAGTGTTATGACACTACCGGATGAGAAGAAGACGGTTGGATGCAAATGGGTGTTTACTGTGAAGTATAATTCAGATGGGTCAATTGAAAGGTATAAGGCTCGATTGGTGGCTAAGGGCTTTACTCAGACCTATGGCATAGACTACTCAGAGACATTTGCTCCAGTTGCTAAATTGAATACCGTCAGAATTCTCTTATCTCTTGCAGCTAACCTGGATTGGCCCCTACATCAGTTTGATGTTAAAAATGCATTCCTCAATGGCGATTTAGAAGAAGAAGTATATATGGACATTCCTCCTGACTTTGAAGACAGGTTTGGATCAAATGTATGCAAACTAAATAAGTCTTTGTATGGTTTAAAGCAGTCTCCTAGAGCTTGGTTTGAAAAATTCACTCAGTCCATGAAGAAACAAGGGTACATTCAAGGCCAGGCTGACCACACCTTGCTCACAAAGTTCTCCCAAGATGGGAAAATAGCTGTCCTGATTGTTTATGTCGATGATATTGTTCTTACTGGAAATGATACAGATGAAATGGGAAGAGTAAAAGAGAAATTAGCAGTTGACTTTGAAATCAAGGACTTGGGGTCCATGAGATACTTTCTTGGTATGGAGGTAGCTCGATCAAAGGATGGTATTGTTGTTTCCCAGCAGAAATATAGCCTAGATTTATTGAAAGAAACGGGAATGAGTGGATGTCGACCGACAGATACCCCCATGGATCCTAATGCAAAACTTTGGGAAAAAGGTAGTGTTCCTGTTGATACTGGAAGATACCAGAGATTGGTTGGGAAATTGATTTATCTTGAAGGTGGAAAAACACAAGAAGGGGGGGGTTGAATTGTGTTTTGAGAATTTAAAACTTTTTCAGATCAAAACAAGTTTGCAGCGGATATAAACACAAAGTAAAAGAAGGGTGCCGAGAGAGAGAAAGAAAGACACAGAAATTTATACTGGTTCCTCTCACAAAACGAGAGTACGTCCAGTCCCCTTGCACTTCCAAGGGCTTCTAACTAAATCTTATAAAATTACAAGATGCTCAAGCACAATAGCAAGAGACTTCTCTAATGCTCAAGCACAATAGCAAGAGACTTCTCTAATGCTCAAGTTACAACTAACAAGAGACTTCTCAAATGCTCAAGTTACAACTAACAAGAGACTTCTCAAATGCTCAAGTTACAACTAACAAGAGACTTCTCAAACAAACTTAAGATTAAGAATGAATGTTAATGAACACTTGATATACTATCAGAGGTGTTTACAAAATACAACGCAAATTGCTTTAAGACTTGAATGACAGATTAAACAAATTATGTCAGAATATTTCAGAGCCTTAAACGCAGTAATGGAACAGTTGTCATTTCTTCCATTTGAGTCTTCTATTTATACTTGAAGGAAGATGATGACCGTTGCAAAGAGATAAGGTGCCAGCTTGGAATTCATCGTACAATTGTGATAGTTGTAATCTTCCATCTTTGGTAAAGAAATCCAATTCCACTACCTTGCTATTTGAATTATCACTCATCCATTTTGAGTAATAATAGTACGATAGTACGATCCTTAAATGCGCTCCACTTATGGATAAGATTAATGTTGTGCCAACGAATATTCCTTCATGTGGATGTGACAGAGCCTTGAAGTAGATTGTTCTTCAATCATTGGTTCTGATTCTGTTAGTTCTTGAGTGACGTAAATTCCTTTTGCTTCAGATGCTGTTGTCATAGCTTCTTGAGGTTTTCAGCTTCTGAACTTCTTAGAGTCTAGCTTTTGGTCCTCAGAAGCACTATTCTTCAGCACGCAAATTTTAAGCTTCTGATGAACAACGATACGCTTTCAGAGCTTCATAGCTTGGCTTCTCTCTTGTTATTCAAAGTGCTTCTGAATGAATTTTAACTTATAATTCCGCACACTAGAATAATCATTAGTAATACCAATTGCAATTTTAATACTTTTTTATCATCAAAACCACTTAAAATCTTAGAGGTTCATGTCAGACCCACTTTGTTCCAACAATCTCCCCCTTTTTGATGATGACAAACTAAAGCATTAAAATTCAATTGTTGTTGATTTAATTATTTATGTTGACTTCAGGTTTCAAAGGTTTGCAATCTCCCCCTGAGTCTGATAATCTATAGGGTTAGGTTTGTAAGCTCCCCCTAAGTCTTATCCATAACTAATTAAAACAGTTTAAGAGTTAATTTATTAATTTGAAATAAATTTTCATATTTGACTCTCAGAGGCAGAGGTTTGTAAGCTCTTCCTTCAGAGTCTGATAATATTCAGAGAAGGTTTGCAAGCTTCTCTCATTTTATCTACGAAAATGTATTTCAAATCTAAAATTTTCTCCC
Source organism: Trifolium repens (assembly GCA_030408175.1). Classification (NCBI taxonomy): domain Eukaryota; kingdom Viridiplantae; phylum Streptophyta; class Magnoliopsida; order Fabales; family Fabaceae; genus Trifolium; species Trifolium repens. The sequence goes on from CP125847.1 coordinate 17,219,669, forward strand.
CTTTTAATAAGGTTCAGAATGAATCACATAACGACAATTCAGAATGAATCACATAACGACAATTCAGAAGGAATACATATGATCCTGAGGAAGAGTACTCAGACCCTGAGATCCCCAGAGCCATTCTTGACTCTCTTTCTGATGCAAGCTCTGCTGAGAAGTCAGAAGTGCTCAAGAAAGAAGAGTCAGAGGTTGAATTCGATGTAGAGTCTAAGTAGTTTTCTCACTATCCATGTAATAAGACTTTGCATTAATTAAAAAAAATCTTGCTTTTGAATTTGTTTATTTTGCTTGCGAATTTCTTATATTCAACTTAAAACGTTAGAACACCAGTTACCAGACACGCCTCATTCGGTATTGGTGCCTCGTTTATAAACAGGCTATAATACTAAGAAGCTATTTCATGAGTAAACAGGAATACTGATGTGGGGGAACCTTAGGTTTTCAAAATCCTATATAAGTTAAAAAACAAGATGTTCTCCAACACCTTACTCTAGGTTCAGAATCCACAAGAGTATCAGACATAATAAGTGAATATATTTTTAATTTTGAAAAACAAAACCAAAAAAAATAACACACATTCAGATACACAAACACACAATTAAGGATAATAAGAAGTTTAATTAAACAAAAAGAAATTATCCAAACAAATTACAGAAAACATGAATACAGACTCTTCAAGAAATCCATCATCTCATCGAGCTTCTTGTTGGTAGCTTCTGTAAGACCCATAATTCTACTGTATCGTACGCAAGTTATAAGCGTAAGTAGCGGCGAGGAGTTTTTAGGGTTTCTGTAAATTAAGTTCATAAGTATCGTGTAATAACAGCGTTATTGCTGAGTTGGAACTGGTTTTGGATTCGTGTACTATTTAAGCCCAGGCTTTTGGTTCTTAGTCCTCTTTTATATACGAGAACGTTCCTGTGTTTTCAGAATTTTGAGTTTCGACTTTCTCCGTTTATTGGAAAAACGAGTAGAAAATAGTACCCGCTGCTTAAAATTTTACGGTTTCTGTTTTCCGTCGAATTTTAATTGGAGACTTTATATATCGGCGCGAGTTGGAATATGTCTTCAGAATAATTTTCAAGAGTGAGGAAGAAAATTACAGTCGGGGAAAAAGATTTAGCGATAATATTTGGAAACGGTTTACGACGGACGTTTATTGGTGAGATTTTCTATTTTTGAGATTTCCGTCCGTTAGCGAGGTGCGACTCGCCGAGAACAAACGCGATGAGCTGAGTGGCGTAAAGTGGATATTTGTTCAAAAAGCAATCATGACTAATTAGATCCAATGGTTAGGGTTTGATTAGAAAACTTTACACTATTTGATCCAATGGCCAAGATTGCTCATGAGGGAATTAAATAGTAAGGAGGTTTATGTTTTTGTCATAGAAGCAAAAAATCACAAAACTCTTCCTTCCTCTCTTCACTCTCACGGCTCACTCACTCACTCATTCACTCATCCATTCAAATTCCATTTTCTCATCTTATCAAGCTTGGATCATTAGCCTATTAAGGAATCATCATCTCCTCAAGGTAACTAACAATTCTCTTCCTTAATTCTCCATGAAAACCTCTTGAATTTAGAGTTTCATGATTATGTTCTTGAGAGAAAATTTTTGAGAATTTAGTTTTAATTAGTTTTGATTCCATAGTAGTGTTTAAGAGTGTTATGTAGGATATATTGGTGAAGCATGTAAGTGATTCTCATGGTGGTTTTAAATTTCACAAATTTTGGTGAAGGGTTTTGAAATTTTTTTTTGAAATTGTCGCGGTGATTTTCGGACGCCAACAGCTATTGGTTAGCTGTGGTTCTCAAAATAATGATTCACCACCGAACTTTAATTTATCCAAGGGAAGGGGAAAAGATCGAATAAACCCATTAAATATCATGCAAAATTTAACGAAGCGATGAAGCAATTAAATGATGCAGTTTTCAGAGATCAAAGGTACGGGGGTTAGTTATACAAAGGGAAGGTATTAGCACCCTAAGTATCTGTAGTCCTCTACAGGAACCTCTTGTAATATATGTTTTTGTGCTAAAATTATTTGCTTGTCAAATTTTGCTTATAAATGATTGGGATGATGAGAAAAGAATGTATTTTTTTTTATTAATTTTGATTTGGGAAGACACAAGGCCCTTTGCACTACGTACCCGTTAAGGATCAAAATCCCGTAGTTCGGGGTAAAAATTATAAAGTGGTTTGTTTGATTATTTTTAGGAGAAAAGACGAGTCGTCATCTTAAGTTTTAAACTCCTTTTGATCCACCACAAACATGCTAAAAATGGATCTTTGCTTCACAATAGGGAAGGGCTCTCACTCGGAAATCATCAACGAGTATGCCACTAACTCTCCTATGTGGAAAAGAATCAACATTTTTCATTGTCTTATGTTATGGGGAAATTAGAATTCTCGACCATAGAGATGACTCACGTCTAAACTCTTTGAAAAAAGATTTTAAAGTCAAAAGCCAAATGGCAAAAAGGTTTGAATTTGTTTTTGTGTTTTTTAGTCTTTTTGAAAATGTGTAAATATGCTTAGATGAATTGAAGTATTTATTGAGAAAAGTTTGAAAAAGTCTCTCGACGAAGGTCGAGGTTTATTAGAAAAAATGGTTTCTTTTTGAAAATTGATTTTTCAGTTTATTTGAATGTTTTTGTTTTTATTTATGTTTTAAGAAAATTTGTAATTTTTAGAACAAGTAAATATACAGAAATAATCGTAACGCGAGATTAACGAAACATTCCTTTTTCCTTTTGGACTTTAAACAAAAATAAACCACACAATACATATTTTTTGCACTTTTAATATTTGAGCAATAATAAACAAGATAGATGACATTGCATATTTTTTGGCATTTTTGATATTATTGAACATAAAGCATGATATGAAAATAATGTGCAAATAAATAAAATTAAATGACATTGAACAAAAATAAAACAAATAAATATTTAAAGCTAAAAAATAGATAAGACAGGGTGCAAATAGCGGGGTAGGGGGTGTGATTAGCAGATCTGGGCCTAAAGCCCAAGGTCCAAACAAAACTGCAAAAAGCAAAAAAAGAAAGAAAAAAAAGGGTGGAAATGCATCAACAGGGGTTCGAACCCCTTCCCTCTTGATACTGGACTGGGGTGCTAACCAGCTGCGCTATATGGGCGCGAATGATAACTAACAACTTAAAAAATATATAAGTTAAAATACGGAAATGGAAAAATCAAAAGACAGAGGGGTATAAAAACCCTGCTCAGTTTGCTTTTATTCATTTTCTGATTTTTCTTCTTTCTCTTTCAGTCCGCTCTCTCTCTCTGTTGTCACCCTCTCAAACCTTAATTAAAGAACACCGGCGGTTCGCCTCGGTGCGCCGCCGCGAACCACCGCCGGAAAACAAACCCGAAATCCAAACTCCACAACACGAACCCCCCTTTATTTTCTCTCCTGAGTTCAAATCCGAACCTAAAATTTCAAAAATCTCTACCAAAATGCCGATCGAAATTCTTTTAGTTTTTAGAGACTTTAACTCACAAAAAAACATTTACAAATGAAATCTCTCTTCTTCTTCCCTTTCTGTTTCGGTTCAGATCTTCTCTTGAGGGTGGTTTGTGATGGTTTGTGTTATATTTGCTGTAGTGTGTAGGAGGGTTGTGTTGTGTGTTTCGGTTGAATGGGTTTGAGTGTGGGTGTGTACTATGTGTGTGTGTTTTTAGTGTATGTGTGCTGCTTGGTGAGAAAGTGTGTATAAATAAACACATAAAAATTTATACAGACAATATATATAGAAAATTGCACAGGCATATATACATATATAACAATGAAAATAAAGAGAGACAAAAGGATGAGAAATTACCTCTCCTGCAGTGTAAGTCCTTCAAGTTTTCCTTAAATTTAAATATGTTGTGTTTTATTATTATTATTAAATTTTAGTGTCAAATTAGTCCTCTAGTCTTTGATTAATTCCCTTTTTCCATGCTGCGAGGTACTGTACTTGATGATGGCAGTCAGTCAACGTGAAAGAACAAATTGAAAATTTGGGATATATCATGTTTCTTGATTCTTTCTCCTTGAGATAAGAAAAGGCTAATGTTTGATATGTGAGACTCTGTGAGAATGTGATGTCTCTTGCAAAAAAAATTTGTGCTTTGAATTGTTTGAGAAAACTTGTGAGTGTGAAATGTTTATGGAAGATAAGATTTGAAATTGGAAAAAAATGGAATGGAAGAGATGAAATGGGTGAGTTTGTTACTGATCAATTTTTCCGTGTGTGCTCCCCCTTTTTTATTGATGAAGATGGTCCTATTTATACTGGAAATTGAAGTTGGTTTATGTGGAGAGGGATGAGCCAACATTGCAGATATTTTTTGGTTGGAGAATGAGGGACATGACACTGTAGTGATTGTCCTTTTGTTCCCTTTCTTATTTTTATAATAATAATAATAATAATAATAATAATAATAGTAATAATAATATTAGTAAAAGATTAAAAATACGAAGATAAACATAATAAAAAAGAATTAAAACTAAAAATGGACAAAAAGGACACTTGGACTAAATTCACAAAATGAGGTATTTTTAAAATACCTCTCTGCCGAATTTTTATTTGAAAGAACATAAAACTATTATGGATAAAAAATGTATGACAAATGAATATGAGACGGGATCTTAGGTCAAAAATTGGGGTATGACAGATGCCCCTATTTAAGTTTCTTCATCTGGAAAGATGAAGATGAAATCTTCGTCTAGACAAGATGAAGGGACTTAAATACAGAATACCCAATTTTGGACCTAAGATGCCGAGAATGCTTATGATCCAATGCAAATGCAAGACTTTGAATCTTGTGGGAAAAACAGGGACGTTCAAGTTGGAGTGACGCAAGTGACCTAATTGGGGGAGAAAAACAATGAAAGGGAGAGGAAAAGGATCCAACACCACTGGGGGAAGCAATAAAGTTTCACTGGGGAAGAGATTGCACATTATCTGTTTAATGAGACCAAAATTACCTGTTTATCAAGGTAATGTGAAAAGATGAGACATTATCTACTACCATTGAAGTGATAGCTTAAAGGATAATGAAATCAAATATTACCAACTATCGTACAAACGATAGCTTAACCGGGCAACACGGAAAGATGAAACATTATCTACTACCAACGAAGCGATAGCTTGAAGGACAATGAAATCAAATATTACCAACTATCATGCAAATGATAGCTTAACTGGGTAAAACAGAAAGTTGAGACATTATCTACTACCAATGAGGTGATAGCTTAAAGGACAATGACTAATATTACCAACTATCGTGCAAATGATAGCTTAACTGGGTAAAACAGACAGATGTGGCATTGTCTACTATCGATGAGGTGACAGCTTAAAGGACAATGACCAAATATTACCAACTATCGTGCAAATGATAGCTTAACTGGGTAAAACAGACAGATGTGGCATTGTCTACTATCAACGAGGCGATAGCTTAAAGGATAATAGCCGAATATTACCAACTATCGTACAAACGATAGCTTAATCGGGCAACACGGAAAGATGATACATTATCTACTATCAATGGAGTGATAGCTTAAAGGACAATGACCAAATATCACCTACTACCGTAATGATAGCTTAATGAAGGTAATATGAAAATATCAATAACTCTACTGGGAACTTCAAAAGAGACATTGGTAGTTAAGTTGCAAATACAGGTTTCTAACAATGAGAAATGTCTGTAAAGTTTTTCAATAACGTCTTTTGACCAGGCGTACTGAGGATGACATCACTGGAGAAAATTGAGGGTATTTTTGGTAGTATGCAAGCTACTCAAATGAAGAGACTGTCACTTGCTTCTTGGTATCAGAATTCGATCCAGGAAAGAACTGGAGAGAAATAGTCAAAAAAGACTCTATACCCAATAAGAAATGAGCTCGACTGGGGATCTTCCTATCCATGTATTTGAAAAGGAAACAACTGAAGCAACCTTCTTCCACGAGGGATGAACTCAGTGGGGAGTTTTAGAAAGGATATGCACTTTCTGCTTATGGCTGACAATCTACTGGAGAGAACGACACACCCAACTTTTAATCTTGGGGATAAATACGTCCAAGATAAGTGAATTAACAAATATCAGGAAATGCAATTATGCATGAGTTATGCAAGTATGTATATTATGCAAGTAAGAATGTATATGAATGTCATGTATGCACTGTGTATGCTGACAAAACTGACAAGACAAATGAAATTGGAGGTAAACCAACATCGCAGTATGTCTCTAATTACTCGGCAACTCTCAACAAGGTGTAGATATCACTGAAGATAGAGCAAAAGCCATTGATGGAGCAAAGTCCGGCTATAAGGCTCAAACTTTCTTGGGAAGAAGAAACTTCCTGGGAAGAGGACCAAACATCAATCAAAAATCTGAATCGCAGTTCAACTTGAGATAACAAGCCTAAAGTCCCATTTGTAGATAAGAGGCTGCCATTTGTGAACAAAACAAGAACATTCTTTCAATGGCGTGCAGCAGTCATCATGCCCTATTTTTTTTTCTTTTGAAAATCCCTAACTTTTGCCTAGACCGCCTTTTCAGGTTTTCAGTCCACCGGGAGTATATTTCCTTTTTGTGCCCCTAATTTTTGCCTGGACCGCCCTTTCGGGTTTTCAGTCCACCGGGACGCTCTCTATTGCCTAAGCCGCCTTTTCAGGTTTTCGACTTAGCGAGCTTTTATTTTTTCATTCTTTTTTTTTTTTTTTTTTTTAGGCATTGTACCTTTTGACTGCAGCAGCGTTTACATAGAGCGGAAGCTCTTTAACCACTGATTTGAATCCTTGAAGGGTGTGCCCCTGGATGTAAAGACTTGCCCCCTAATTGGCAGGATCTTGAGATAACTTGCCCCAAGTTTAGGAGTGTCTTGAGTCAGTTCGACTTTGATCAGACCATCACTAGAATTTCCTTATGCCAAGTATATATTTGCAAACAAAATTGTATTTTTTGAAAAGTGTTTCCGATGCAATGCACATGTAAGTTTTGAAATCGGAAAATTTTATGAACAACCCATGTGGAGTGTATAAAAGATAGTTACTCAACAAATAGGTGGAGTCAGTTTAACAATCATTTTGCTGAATATGCTTTCAAAGTTAACCTAGTTTCAATTAGGTCTTTTGAAGGTTATAACGTGGCCTGGCTCACGGTTTTTTGAAGAAAGAGATTATTAGGCTCAAAATTTTGTTTTAACCCACCCATTCTTCTTTGATGTCCTTCATTCCTAAATTCAATTAATTCATCGGACATACTTTGGTCGACAAGAGAATTTTTACAATGATGATTGAGGTCGACGCTTTGATCGAAACTCCTTATGAGGCTCTTAAAGTGGCAACCACTTTTCATTTGTAAGCTTCTTTTCATTTTTAGCTTTTGATCCCTTATTTTTGTTTGGACCAAATTATTTGAACTTTGTGGTCCATCGGGATACCCTAATTTTTGCCTAAGTATTTTACTTAGCGGGCTTCTCTTTTTTTGATGTAGGAGGATTATGATCGCCACGAATTATGGTGGGTTTTGTCCTCTCATGGCCTCTTCCATTTTTGATGGATTGATCCTCTTGCATTGGGATGTATCATTGAATTAATTGAATGACTGCCCTGCCCCGGGTTAAGATTAAGGTTTTTTTTTTTTTTTTTTTTTTGAAAAGTAGAAAGAACACCAACTTCGGGCTCGAAGGGGTTAACTACGGATTATCTCCTTATATCTCCAGTGTTTTGGGAAGGTGAGCAATGCCTTACATCATCAGCCAGGTCTTACTATTAAAAGCATATATCAGCAAATTCAGTTTACTTTGTTTACATCATTCTCCCCTCAAGTTTGTATGATAAGACAAGAGTTAATACGAATGAATGGATTCTAAAAACATGCATGCTCATTTCATTAAAAATACCAATCAAAAAGTACAACTTTAAAAGCAGACAAAAACTTGGCAAGAAGGAAATTACAAATTGAAATAAAAGGTCTAGTGATCCTAGGGATGAGCTTCCTTGTAGACATCACTGACTTTAGGAGGCGCTTCTTGTCTCATGGTTTGACAACTTAAGCATTTGGGTTTTGATCCTTGAAGGAAAGGATGTTTTCCCTAACTAGTCTTTGAACCTCAGCCTTTAGAGCAAAACAACGCTCAATGTCATGGCCGGGTGCCCCTTGATGGAAAGCACAGAAGTGATCAGATCTATACCACCGAGGTAACTTTGCAGGCACTTTAGGAGGTGCTCTAGTTTGAACCAAATTCTTCTCAATCAAAACAGGAAATAGATCCGCATAGGACATTGGGATCGGGTCAAACTGAGACGTCCTTTGGGTATGATTCTGATTTTTGAATGGTTGTGAAGCCTGTTGTCGGGGCTGATATCTTGAATTGACATCAGGTGTGGCGGCAGCAACATGATGTTCATAACTACCTCCTCTTGGCCTCCCTTGGGCCACCATACCGACTTCTTCTTCCTTTTTCTTCGGAAAACTGCCTTCAAACTTTCTTGTATGGATGTTGGACGAACCACATTCTTTGACTAGACGTCCCTCTCGGACCCCCTCTTCAAGTCGCATGCCCATGTTCACCATCTCAGTAAAATCACTAGGCGCGCTCGCAATCATCCGCTCATAATAGAATGAGCCAAGAGTCTTTAAGAAGATTTTGGTCATCTCTTTCTCTTTTAGAGGTGGGCTGATCTGAGCAGCAATTTCTCTCCATCTTTGAGCATATTCTTTAAAAGATTCTTTGTCCTTCTGAGCCATGGCACGAAGTTGGTCCCTGTCTGGTGCCATATCAAGATTATACTTGTATTGGCGAATAAAGGCTTCACCCAAGTCATTGAAAGTGCGAATGTTTGCGCTATCCAAGCCCATGTACCATTTTAGAGCAGCACCGGTCAAACTGTCTTGGAAGTAGTGAATGAGTAGCTGATGGTTATCGGTTTGAGTGGACATCTTTCTGGCATACATCACCAAATGACTTTGAGGACATGAGTTTCCCTTGTATTTCTCAAATTCAGGGACCTTAAACTTAGGCGGGATCTTGACATTCGGCACTAAGCAGAGGTCGTGGGCATCTTTGCCAAATAAGTTCTTCCCACGAAGAGCTTTGATCTCAAGTTGCATCTTTTCAAATTGAGCTTGGAAATCATCCATACGGACACATGCCCTTGCATTCTCGGTCGGCTATTCATGATGGACCAAAGCAGTGTGAACTATAGAAGTTGGGAAAGTCGTTGTTAACGGAGGAACCGACACAGTAACTTGAGGAAAAGTCATCTCGGGTTGGAGGTTGGCATTTGCATGCTGCACAAAAGAAGTTGGAAACCCAGAAGTAGGGAAATGAAACCCTTCCATGACATTAAGGGGCATGCCCCGTGGATACCCTTCAGGCATAGTATGTTGTGGATCACTAATGGGTACTGCTGAAACTGGAGTTGCATCAATTTCAGAAATGATGGTTGCTTGATGAGTACTGAGAGGTGGTGGCTGATTCTGCGCAACCACCAACGAAGCCATCTGGGCACTAATCCTTTCCATCTCTGCCCGAAGTGTTGTTACCTCTTCACGAAGTTCGATGTTCTCTTGCTCTACTATGTCCATTTTCTTTCTTCGATTTGCACGAGTGTCGTACTTGCGAGTTGGCTTTGGACGAGGTCGTCGGGCCACTTTGAGACAGGTTTACCTTTTGAGGAGTAGCAAATCGTAAGGCTCAAAACTCTCAAGACCATGAATGCAAAATGATGCATGATGCTATATGCAAAAAGAAAGTTTCCGAAGGACTTTGAGGTAATTTTTTTCAAAAGAATTTTGACAAAATAGAGGGTGTTTACAATGTCATCCCTCTAAGTCCTTTGGAAGTTAATGGAAAAAATATTTTCATGAATGCATGAATGCATGATTATGCAACATATATACACAACATCACAAACATAGTTTAAGGTTAGGTATAAAATGATGGAGTCAAGGGCAAGAACCGCCCACATGGTAAGAACTATAGTTTCATTTGTACCTGCATTACGGGTTCTACCGAGTTCCCAAAGTTATTAATCTTCTTTTGGATATTATCGGCTTACGCGACTGACTCACGGTCCAATAATATTCGCAAGAAAATCTCGTTTGAGTGTAGTTTCGCGTATCAACTAATTCAAGACTGACTCTTGGTTAGCCACCGCACTACGTCTTAATAAGTAAAGATGGGTTAATGTAACTCTAAGGTCCTCAGCTTCTCGGGACACTCATATTGAAAATAATAACGTCGTCATGACTATTCATGACAACGAGTACTACCGTCATGAGGCCTCCACTGAGCGGGGTTATATCACATGTGCATCATAATCAAGACTTACTCTCGACATGTCACTTTGATTATACCACCATCTTATCTTATTGTTCACTCAAGTCCGGGTAGGGGACTTATCTCACCACACAAAGTCCAAGCAAATAGGCAAGAATACATGCAAAGATAATATATACAAGCATGCAAATAATATACAAACATAATGATATTAGCACAAAAACATATATATACAAGTTAGGCTTAACCCTCTTGGGGAAGTTCCCCAGTGAAGTCGCCATTTCTGTCGCGGTGATTTTCGGACGCCAACAGCTATTGGTTAGCTGTGGTTCTCAAAATAATGATTCACCACCGAACTTTAATTTATCCAAGGGAAGGGGAAAAGATCGAATAAACCCATAAAATATCATGCAAAATTTAACGAAGCGATGAAGCAATTAAATGATGCAGTTTTCTGAGATCAAAGGTACGGGGGTTAGTTATACAAAGGGAAGGTATTAGCAACCTAAGTATCTGTAGTCCTCTACAGGAACCTCTTGTAATATATGTTTTTGTGCTAAAATTATTTGCTTGTCAAATTTTGCTTATAAATGATTGGGATGATGAGAAAAGAATGTATTTTTTTTTATTAATTTTGATTTGGGAAGACACAAGGCCCTTTGCACTACGTACCCGTTAAGGATCAAAATCCCGTAGTTCGGGGTAAAAATTATAAAGTGGTTTGTTTGATTATTTTTAGGAGAAAAGACGAGTCGTCATCTTAAGTTTTAAACTCCTTTTGATCCACCACAAACATGCTAAAAATGGATCTTTGCTTCACAATAGGGAAGGGCTCTCACTCGGAAATCATCAACGAGTATGCCACTAACTCTCCTATGTGGAAAAGAATCAACATTTTTCATTGTCTTATGTTATGGGGAAATTAGAATTCTCGACCATAGAGATGACTCACGTCTAAACTCTTTGAAAAAAGATTTTAAAGTCAAAAGCCAAATGGCAAAAAGGTTTGAATTTGTTTTTGTGTTTTTTAGTCTTTTTGAAAATGTGTAAATATGCTTAGATGAATTGAAGTATTTATTGAGAAAAGTTTGAAAAAGTCTCTCGACGAAGGTCGAGGTTTATTAGAAAAAATGGTTTCTTTTTGAAAATTGATTTTTCGGTTTATTTGAATGTTTTTGTTTTTATTTATGTTTTAAGAAAATTTGTAATTTTTAGAACAAGTAAATATACAGAAATAATCGTAACGCGAGATTAACGAAACATTCCTTTTTCCTTTTGGACTTTAAACAAAAATAAACCACACAATACATATTTTTTGCACTTTTAATATTTGAGCAATAATAAACAAGATAGATGACATTGCATATTTTTTGGCATTTTTGATATTATTGAACATAAAGCATGATATGAAAATAATGTGCAAATAAATAAAATTAAATGACATTGAACAAAAATAAAACAAATAAATATTTAAAGCTAAAAAATAGATAAGACAGGGTGCAAATAGCGGGGTAGGGGGTGTGATTAGCAGATCTGGGCCTAAAGCCCAAGGTCCAAACAAAACTGCAAAAAGCAAAAAAAGAAAGAAAAAAAAGGGTGGAAATGCATCAACAGGGGTTCGAACCCCTTCCCTCTTGATACTGGACTGGGGTGCTAACCAGCTGCGCTATATGGGCGCGAATGATAACTAACAACTTAAAAAATATATAAGTTAAAATACGGAAATGGAAAAATCAAAAGACAGAGGGGTATAAAAACCCTGCTCAGTTTGCTTTTATTCATTTTCTGATTTTTCTTCTTTCTCTTTCAGTCCGCTCTCTCTCTCTGTTGTCACCCTCTCAAACCTTAATTAAAGAACACCGGCGGTTCGCCTCGGTGCGCCGCCGCGAACCACCGCCGGAAAACAAACCCGAAATCCAAACTCCACAACACGAACCCCCCTTTATTTTCTCTCCTGAGTTCAAATCCGAACCTAAAATTTCAAAAATCTCTACCAAAATGCCGATCGAAATTCTTTTAGTTTTTAGAGACTTTAACTCACAAAAAAACATTTACAAATGAAATCTCTCTTCTTCTTCCCTTTCTGTTTCGGTTCAGATCTTCTCTTGAGGGTGGTTTGTGATGGTTTGTGTTATATTTGCTGTAGTGTGTAGGAGGGTTGTGTTGTGTGTTTCGGTTGAATGGGTTTGAGTGTGGGTGTGTACTATGTGTGTGTGTTTTTAGTGTATGTGTGCTGCTTGGTGAGAAAGTGTGTATAAATAAACACATAAAAATTTATACAGACAATATATATAGAAAATTGCACAGGCATATATACATATATAACAATGAAAATAAAGAGAGACAAAAGGATGAGAAATTACCTCTCCTGCAGTGTAAGTCCTTCAAGTTTTCCTTAAATTTAAATATGTTGTGTTTTATTATTATTATTAAATTTTAGTGTCAAATTAGTCCTCTAGTCTTTGATTAATTCCCTTTTTCCATGCTGCGAGGTACTGTACTTGATGATGGCAGTCAGTCAACGTGAAAGAACAAATTGAAAATTTGGGATATATCATGTTTCTTGATTCTTTCTCCTTGAGATAAGAAAAGGCTAATGTTTGATATGTGAGACTCTGTGAGAATGTGATGTCTCTTGCAAAAAAAATTTGTGCTTTGAATTGTTTGAGAAAACTTGTGAGTGTGAAATGTTTATGGAAGATAAGATTTGAAATTGGAAAAAAATGGAATGGAAGAGATGAAATGGGTGAGTTTGTTACTGATCAATTTTTCCGTGTGTGCTCCCCCTTTTTTATTGATGAAGATGGTCCTATTTATACTGGAAATTGAAGTTGGTTTATGTGGAGAGGGATGAGCCAACATTGCAGATATTTTTTGGTTGGAGAATGAGGGACATGACACTGTAGTGATTGTCCTTTTGTTCCCTTTCTTATTTTTATAATAATAATAATAATAATAATAATAATAGTAATAATAATATTAGTAAAAGATTAAAAATACGAAGATAAACATAATAAAAAAGAATTAAAACTAAAAATGGACAAAAAGGACACTTGGACTAAATTCACAAAATGAGGTATTTTTAAAATACCTCTCTGCCGAATTTTTATTTGAAAGAACATAAAACTATTATGGATAAAAAATGTATGACAAATGAATATGAGACGGGATCTTAGGTCAAAAATTGGGGTATGACAGAAATGATCATAACTTTGGGTGGGTTGTATGATTTTGGTTTTTGAAGTTAGTTTTGAGCTTTGTGACAAAATGGATTGGTGAATATGAAATTTGTTTCGAAAAATAAGAAAAAATTATTCTCGTGTTCTTGAGCGACTCGAAGAACACAATTCAAAAAAAATTTATTTCGAGCTTCAAAAAGAGTCGGGTATACGATCGAATATCGTTACGAGCTAACACATGTGGGCTAGGGTTTCAAATGAAAAAAAAATGTAGGGTTGCCCTTTTTGCCTCATTTGGCCGTGGCACCCATATAGGATTCGAGGAATCGAATTTCGAAAATTGTTTAGAGGCAAATAGCTTCCCATGATCATTGTTTAATTGTTTGATTGGCTATGGGATGTTTTGAAAAGAAAATGATCACTTGCCTTAAGAAAAACCTAATTTGAGATTTCTCGAAAATTTGCGATTCGACTCTAAAATTTCTAAATCGTTTTGATAAGTGCTAGTTAGGTATTATGGGATATTACCATGCATTTAGAAGTGAAAAATTTTGTGTGGGAGTGTGTTTTCTAAAAATTTGGCCGTGGCCTTTTGGTGGTGGGGGTAGAAATTCCAAAAAATTTTCTAAGTCCACAATTGTGTGAAAATTTTGTATGTGTTGGATAATCTTAGTTTTGAAGAAAAATGGGTATAGGAAAGGTTGTTAGGAAGAAAAAAATGTGTAACTTGTAACGCAAGAAAACTTCGATTTTTCATAAAAATATTTTTGAAAAGTTTAGTTGTGTTTCAAATGGTCTTGTGGTGTGTGAAACAAGTCCTTGAAGTGGAAAGAATCCAAAATGGTGTTAGTTTATGATTTGAAAACAAAATGATTTTCGTGTTATAAAAATAGTACAATTAACTTCGTGAATTTTTGAACACTATGAGAATAACCTGAAATCATTGAGGGATAGCTTTAGAAAGTACTTTAGACCCCTCTGGAACATTGAGAGCAAGTTTCGTTTCGATAGGATAAACGAGGAATATTTTATTGATTGTACGCTGCTTAACTTTTAGGTAGCGCGTATCGTAGATTTGACGAGAAAAAAGTAATCGGAAGCTTGCTAAGGTAAGGGCTCCACTTTATTTCCGTCTTTTAAAACGGTTACGACATGCTTGGTTTGCTGTTTATGCATTTGCTGTGTGCTGTGGCATGTTTGTACTTATGTATTCTCGTTGATGAGAAGGTGGTTATATTCACATATGTTTTGTTACCTATGCTATTAGGTTATGTGAATGTTTGCATGAGCATATATGATTGCGTGCGTCAGATAGGACTACGCGAGGATTTTGTCTGTGTGACTATCCTGTATATGCCAAAGAGAATATATGCCATGCATTTCATAGTTGCGTGCCTAGGTGTATGTCTGTGTGACTTTGCCTACGTACCGGGCGTTGACTGTGTGACTTCGCCAAATCCTACTGGATTTTATTGAGTCGGTGGTTGTCTGGTGAGACTCACCCGGTGTTATCCCACCGTGATTGTTTTGGTATTGTCTGGTGTGACTCTACCTGGTGTTATCCCACCACTAGTAGGAGGTGTTATCCCACCTGAGACCTACGCCTTCTATAGAGAGGTTGATTCCGGAATCCATGCATGTGAAAAAGACCCAGCTAGGGTGATCACAATCATTTAGAGTCTGCATTGATAGGCTTGGTGTGCATTATATTTATAAAGAGCTTTCTCTGTTGGTATTTGTATGTTTGGTAATTGTATACTCTCTCGCACCGGTTATATATACACATACCTTTTATTTTGTGGTGACCCTTTCTTTCATTTGCGGGCTCATCCCACCCAGACCATGGATCACCCTTTGTTACCGATGCTCGTGAGGGAGACGGTGACGAGGTGGGACTTCCTTGATCGCCTGCTGTTGCATGCCTGGAGCCTCGACCCAGCTTCCGGTACGGCTAGTTACCATGGGCGCGTTAGGATTACTACTTATCTCGGTACCCATCAGGTTCACCAGTGTCTGATATGGCAGACTCCACCTTTCACCATACCTCTACCGGTACTGCTTGGTGCACTTTGGACGGTTCCTGTGGCACCCCTGTCAGGGGCGCTAGCCACATCAGAGGGTGATGGATCGGTCGTTGGAGAGACCTCCACGGATGGACCAGCTACTTCCTCTTCTATGGGTAGTTGGGGTGATGGGGCTTTACCCGACTTCTTAGGGGAGCCGGATGTTGTTTTTCCGGAGGCAGCGACTGCTGCAGGAGATGGATCCATTGGAGGATCCGGAGTACCTCACTTGGTATCTCCCACTTCTACCTTGAGTTTGGTACTGTTGTCGAGTGATACGGACGACACCTGATGCCGAGGTGCATGATAGGACTAGGACACTGACCTTAGAGTAGTAAGTTCTAACGTTTTTGGATGACTGTACTCTATACTCTTACACTTTGGATGAGCCTCTTTTGGTATCGGCTGTAGTATTTCCCTAGTCACGACTACCTTGTATATTTGTCGTGAACTAGATGTTATGTTTTGGATATGTAATTAAACAGGTACACACTTTGCTTATGAGAAGCACTATCGATGCATATAGTACTATTTCAGTCACCTCGTTGGTCGTACTATTATATGCTTTAGTTCTGTTGTATGAATAATTCCGGCTCTCGTAAAATATTTTCCGCGCACTCTGTCTCGTGTTTTAAAAAAAAAAAAAAGTGCCTACTTTTGGGCCATGAAAATCGGGGTGTGACATTGTGGTATCAGAGCCCGGCTTTAGATCATCAAGGGAAAGGTGTGTCGTAAGAGTTGTCAGTCGAGTTAGGACTAGAGTTTGATTGGTTCTAAGTGACCGTTGCTTTGGTGTGTTGATGTTATTGACTCATGGATAAGATTTCTAAGAGGATTGGAAAAGAATCTAACCAGAAAGTGGTTTGTGCAGGAAACCATGCCTCCAAGACGGGCACCTGTAGCTCCTGGAGCTGATGAGAATCAAATAAACCAACTGGCTCACTCCATGAATACCATGGCAGCAACTTTGACTGCCCAAGCTCATGCTAAGGCGCAGAGGGACATGGAAAAAAGGGAAAGAGAGATTCTCGCTGCTGGATCTCGAGTTCTCACGAGTTTTAACCATCAGAGTCCCCCGAAGTATAACGGAGAGGGAGGTCCTGATGCTGCTGACTTATGGCTTCAGGCGATGGAGAAGATCTTCGGAGCAATCCACTGCCCCGAGGGTGAAAAGGTGACTCTGGCCACCTACCAGTTGTCGGGAGGCTCTGAGTATTGGTGGAAGAATACTAGTCTTATGATGGAGGCCGCTCACGAGGAAATCAACTGGGTGAGTTTTAAGATAAAGTTTTTGGCCAAGTACTTTCCAGAGACCGCTAGAGAAAGGTACGGAGAGGAATTCCTGAGATTGCGCCAGGGAGGTATGAATGTTGAAGTTTATGCTAAGAAATTCGAATCACTGTCAAGGTTCTTCCGTTTCTTCAGGGATGGCATAGATGAGACTTACATGTGTCGCCGGTTTCAGGACAGGTTGAGGTATGAATTACAGGATTCAGTGATACCATTGGGAATCCGGAATTTCCAAGTGCTGGTTGAGAAGTGTCAGGAAATTGAGGACATGAAGAACAAGCGAGTGAATCGCAATGTGAATTCTGCTGCTGGGGGACCTAGCCGTCCAAGTAATCAGGCTCAGAATCGTGGAAGGCGGGGAAATAAGCCTTACAACCGCCCTCAGAATAACAAAGGGCAGGATCGCTCTGTGAATCAAGGAAACCAAGGGAATCGGAGTGTGGCGAAGCAAAGTTGTTACAAGTGTGGTCAGGAAGGACATTATTCGAATGACTGTAGGAACACGGAGCCCGGGATTATTTGTTATAATTGTAAGAAGCCAGGCCACATTGCTAAGGATTGCAGGGCTCAGAAGGCTGAACCATCTGTGAATGTGACACAAGGAGCCAAACCCACTGCTAGGGGACGTGTCTACTGTATGGGCACGGAAGTGAGTGGCGAGGCCAGTAATGCCATACGTGAGAATTGCCAGATTGCAGGTAACACTTTAACTGCATTGATAGATACCGGGGCAACCCATTCCTTCATATCTGTGGATTGTGCAAATCGTATGAAATTGATTGTTTCTCCGCTGTCTTTTGATTTGAATGTTTCTACCCCTGCAAAGGATCTAGTGGTTAATACAGCATGTTTGCACTGTCTAGTGATGATTTAGAATAGGGAATTTTTAATTAATCTGATCTGTTTACCCCTTCGGTCACTCGAGATCATTCTCGGGATGGATTGGCTGTCGTATCACTATGTTATTTTAGACTGTGCTCGTAAGTTGGTCTTTTTCCCCGAACCAGGATTACAGAGGTACTTGTCGGCGAACCGGCTTACAGTGACCATGAGAAATGGAGAGCTAGAATTTATTTCACTTGCTTGTATAGGAGTGACTTCAGACGTGCATATAGAGGAGCTGCGCGTAGTTCAACAATTCCAAGATGTTTTTCCGTTAGAGATTCCGGGATTTCCCCCGATCAGAGAAGTGGAATTCTTTATCGATTTACATCCAGGAACGGGACCAATCTCGGAATCACCTTATCGGATGGCCCCAGCCGAGTTAGTGGAATTGAAGAGTCAGATTGAGGACTTGTTAGAAAAGGGTTTTATTAGGCCGAGTGTGTCTCCGTGGGGAGCGCCAGTTTTATTGGTGAAAAAGAAGGATGGACGGTCACGTTTATGTGTGGATTATCGGAAACTCAACAAGGTTACTATTAAGAACCGTTATCCTTTGCCACGAATTGATGATTTAATGGACCAGTTAAAGGGTGCGTCTGTGTTTTCAAAGATTGACTTGAAGTCAGGATACCATCAGATAAGAGTAAGAGAGGAAGATATTCAGAAAACGGCGTTTAGAACGCGGTATGGGCATTATGAGTATCTAGTGATGCCGTTTGGAGTGACGAATGCACCGGCGATTTTTATGGATTACATGAATAGGATCTTCCATACGTTCTTAGACAAGTTTGTGGTGGTGTTCATCGACGATATACTCATTTATTCGAAGAATGAAGAAGAACACGAAGAGCATCTCCGCTTAGTTTTACAAGTTCTGCGTGACAGAAAGTTGTATGCAAATCCGTCAAAGTGTGAATTCTGGATGAGGACGGTGAATTTTCTTGGTCACGTCATCTCAGAAGAGGGAATATCCGTGGACCCAGCAAAGATTGAAACCGTACTTGCATGGAAACAACCGCAAACTGTTACGGATATACGAAGTTTTGTGGGTTTAGCTGGATATTATCGGAGGTTTATTGAGGGTTTCGCTAAGATTATGGCACCGATGACACAACTTACGAGGAAAGATCGGCCTTTTGCTTGGACAGAAGAGTGTGAAGCTAGTTTTCAATTGTTGAAAGAGCGATTAACGACCTCACCGGTGTTAGTTCTACCCCAGTCTGACGAACCTTATGAAGTATATTGTGATGCGTCGCATCAGGGACTTGGATGTGTGTTGATGCAACACAAGAGGGCAGTGGCTTATGCGTCCAGACAATTGAAGAACCACGAAAGGAACTACCCCACTCATGATCTAGAACTCGCAGCTGTAGTTTTTGCTTTGAAGATTTGGAGACATTATCTCTATGGATGTACTTTTGTTGTCTTCAGTGATCACAAAAGTCTGAAATATCTGTTTGATCAGAAAGAGTTGAATATGAGGCAGAGGAGGTGGATGGAAACACTGAAGGATTTTGATTTCACGTTACAGTACCATCCTGGGAAGGCTAATGTGGTAGCTGACGCGTTGAGTAGAAAAAGTGTATCGGTATGTTCAGCTCAGATGGCTAGTTTACAAGAGTTATTAGAAGAGTTTCGAGATCTACACCTTGAGGTAGAGTTTGCGCCTGGGAATTTGAGACTCGGCATGATTACGATTTCGAATGGATTGATGGAAGACATTGCTAGTTGTCAGAATGACAGTCTACTTACGGAAAAGAGAGCTTTGATAGATCGAGGAACCACCACAGAGTTCAAGGTGGGATCAGATAATATTTTGAGATGCAATGGGAGAGTGTGCGTACCCGATGCTAAGAACTTGAGAAATACGGTTTTAGAGGAAGCGCATAAGAGTAAACTGAGTATACATCCTGGAGCTACCAAGATGTACCAGGATTTGAGGCTAGACTATTGGTGGCCGGGTATGAAGAGGCATGTGGCAGAGTATGTGGCGTCATGTTTGACATGTCAGAAAGCTAAGGTGGAACATCAGAAACCTGCAGGAATGCTGCAATCGTTAGATATACCAGAGTGGAAGTGGAATAGCATATCTATGGATTTCATCACTGGTTTACCCAAGACAAGAAGGAAGCATGACTCTATTTGGGTGATAGTGGATCGATTGACGAAGTCCGCTCATTTTCTGCCTGTCAGGATTACCGACACTGC
Organism: Trifolium repens; assembly: GCA_030408175.1. Lineage (NCBI taxonomy): Eukaryota > Viridiplantae > Streptophyta > Magnoliopsida > Fabales > Fabaceae > Trifolium > Trifolium repens. The sequence goes on from CP125847.1 coordinate 17,239,589, forward strand.
AGAATAGTTGACAGACATCTACGTGGCTGAGATTGTGAGACTCCATGGTATACCGTCAAGTATTGTTTCAGATCGAGACCCAAAATTCACTTCACATTTTTGGAGAACTATGCATGAGGCTTTAGGGACGAAGTTGAGATTAAGTTCGGCTTACCATCCGCAGACAGACGGACAGACCGAAAGAACGAATCAATCTTTGGAGGATTTGTTGAGGGCATGTGTGCTAGATGATAGAGGAAGTTGGGACGATGTGTTACCACTAATAGAATTCACCTACAACAACAGTTTCCACACGAGCATTGGAATGGCTCCGTATGAGGCTCTTTATGGGAGAAGGTGTCAAACTCCGTTATGTTGGTATCAAGATGGAGAAAGTATGATTGTAGGGCCGGAAATGGTGCAACAGACTACAGACAAGGTCCGGAAGATACAGGCAAGAATGAAGGTCGCCCAGGATCGTCAGAAGAGTTACGCAGATAGGCGTCGTAGACCCTTAGAATTTGAGGCAGGGGAACATGTATTCCTCCGAGTTACTCCAACTACTGGCGTTGGAAGGGCAATAAAAGCAAGAAAGTTGACTCCGAAATTTATTGGACCGTATCAGATTACGGAAAGGATAGGAAAGGTAGCCTATCGAATTGCATTGCCACCGATACTGTCACAGATTCATGATGTATTCCATGTGTCCCAGTTAAGGAAGTATGTTCCCGACCCGTCACATGTGATCACGCCAGATGACATTCAGTTAAAAGAGAACTTGTCATTTGAAGTTCCGCCAATTAAGATTGCGGATAGGAAGATGAAGCGCCTAAGGACCAAGGATATACCGTTAGTCAAGGTAATATGGAATGAAGCTACGGGAGACGCGACTTGGGAGCTTGAAAGCAAAATGAAAGAGCAATATCCGGAGCTTTTTAACGATGTCTAAGTTTCGAGGACGAAACTTCTTTTAGGGGGGAAGTAATGTAAGACCCATAATTCTACTGTATCGTACGCAAGTTATAAGCGTAAGTAGCGGCGAGGAGTTTTTAGGGTTTCTGTAAATTAAGTTCATAAGTATCGTGTAATAACAGCGTTATTGCTGAGTTGGAACTGGTTTTGGATTCGTGTACTATTTAAGCCCAGGCTTTTGGTTCTTAGTCCTCTTTTATATACGAGAACGTTCCTGTGTTTTCAGAATTTTGAGTTTCGACTTTCTCCGTTTATTGGAAAAACGAGTAGAAAATAGTACCCGCTGCTTAAAATTTTACGGTTTCTGTTTTCCGTCGAATTTTAATTGGAGACTTTATATATCGGCGCGAGTTGGAATATGTCTTCAGAATAATTTTCAAGAGTGAGGAAGAAAATTACAGTCGGGGAAAAAGATTTAGCGATAATATTTGGAAACGGTTTACGACGGACGTTTATTGGTGAGATTTTCTATTTTTGAGATTTCCGTCCGTTAGCGAGGTGCGACTCGCCGAGAACAAACGCGATGAGCTGAGTGGCGTAAAGTGGATATTTGTTCAAAAAGCAATCATGACTAATTAGATCCAATGGTTAGGGTTTGATTAGAAAACTTTACACTATTTGATCCAATGGCCAAGATTGCTCATGAGGGAATTAAATAGTAAGGAGGTTTATGTTTTTGTCATAGAAGCAAAAAATCACAAAACTCTTCCTTCCTCTCTTCACTCTCACGGCTCACTCACTCATTCACTCATCCATTCAAATTCCATTTTCTCATCTTATCAAGCTTGGATCATTAGCCTATTAAGGAATCATCATCTCCTCAAGGTAACTAACAATTCTCTTCCTTAATTCTCCATGAAAACCTCTTGAATTTAGAGTTTCATGATTATGTTCTTGAGAGAAAATTTTTGAGAATTTAGTTTTAATTAGTTTTGATTCCATAGTAGTGTTTAAGAGTGTTATGTAGGATATATTGGTGAAGCATGTAAGTGATTCTCATGGTGGTTTTAAATTTCACAAATTTTGGTGAAGGGTTTTGAAATTTTTTTTTGAAATGATCATAACTTTGGGTGGGTTGTATGATTTTGGTTTTTGAAGTTAGTTTTGAGCTTTGTGACAAAATGGATTGGTGAATATGAAATTTGTTTCGAAAAATAAGAAAAAATCATTCTCGTGTTCTTGAGCGACTCGAAGAACACAATTCAAAAAAAATTTATTTCGAGCTTCAAAAAGAGTCGGGTATACGATCGAATATCGTTACGAGCTAACACATGTGGGCTAGGGTTTCAAATGAAAAAAAAATGTAGGGTTGCCCTTTTTGCCTCATTTGGCCGTGGCACCCATATAGGATTCGAGGAATCGAATTTCGAAAATTGTTTAGAGGCAAATAGCTTTCCATGATCATTGTTTAATTGTTTGATTGGTTATGGGATGTTTTGAAAAGAAAATGATCACTTGCCTTAAGAAAAACCTAATTTGAGATTTCTCGAAAATTTGCGATTCGACTCTAAAATTTCTAAATCGTTTTGATAAGTGCTAGTTAGGTATTATGGGATATTACCATGCATTTAGAAGTGAAAAATTTTGTGTGGGAGTGTGTTTTCTAAAAATTTGGCCGTGGCCTTTTGGTGGTGGGGGGAGAAATTCCAAAAAATTTTCTAAGTCCACAATTGTGTGAAAATTTTGTATGTGTTGGATAATCTTAGTTTTGAAGAAAAATGGGTATAGGAAAGGTTGTTAGGAAGAAAAAAATGTGTAACTTGTAACGCAAGAAAACTTCGATTTTTCATAAAAATATTTTTGAAAAGTTTAGTTGTGTTTCAAATGGTCTTGTGGTGTGTGAAACAAGTCCTTGAAGTGGAAAGAATCCAAAATGGTGTTAGTTTATGATTTGAAAACAAAATGATTTTCGTGTTATAAAAATAGTACAATTAACTTCGTGAATTTTTGAACACTATGAGAATAACCTGAAATCATTGAGGGATAGCTTTAGAAAGTACTTTAGACCCCTCTGGAACATTGAGAGCAAGTTTCGTTTCGATAGGATAAACGAGGAATATTTTATTGATTGTACGCTGCTTAACTTTTAGGTAGCGCGTATCGTAGATTTGACGAGAAAAAAGTAATCGGAAGCTTGCTAAGGTAAGGGCTCCACTTTATTTCCGTCTTTTAAAACGGTTACGACATGCTTGGTTTGCTGTTTATGCATTTGCTGTGTGCTGTGGCATGTTTGTACTTATGTATTCTCGTTGATGAGAAGGTGGTTATATTCACATATGTTTTGTTACCTATGCTATTAGGTTATGTGAATGTTTGCATGAGCATATATGATTGCGTGCGTCAGATAGGACTACGCGAGGATTTTGTCTGTGTGACTATCCTGTATATGCCAAAGAGAATATATGCCATGCATTTCATAGTTGCGTGCCTAGGTGTATGTCTGTGTGACTTTGCCTACGTACCGGGCGTTGACTGTGTGACTTCGCCAAATCCTACTGGATTTTATTGAATCGGTGGTTGTCTGGTGAGACTCACCCGGTGTTATCCCACCGTGATTGTTTTGGTATTGTCTGGTGTGACTCTACCTGGTGTTATCCCACCACTAGTAGGAGGTGTTATCCCACCTGAGACCTACGCCTTCTATAGAGAGGTTGATTCCGGAATCCATGCATGTGAAAAAGACCCAGCTAGGGTGATCACAATCATTTAGAGTCTGCATTGATAGGCTTGGTGTGCATTATATTTATAAAGAGCTTTCTCTGTTGGTATTTGTATGTTTGGTAATTGTATACTCTCTCGCACCGGTTATATATACACATACCTTTTATTTTGTGGTGACCCTTTCTTTCATTTGCGGGCTCATCCCACCCAGACCATGGATCACCCTTTGTTACCGATGCTCGTGAGGGAGACGGTGACGAGGTGGGACTTCCTTGATCGCCTGCTGTTGCCTGCCTGGAGCCTCGACCCAGCTTCCGGTACGGCTAGTTACCATGGGCGCGTTAGGATTACTACTTATCTCGGTACCCATCAGGTTCACCAGTGTCTGATATGGCAGACTCCACCTTTCACCATACCTCTACCGGTACTGCTCGGTGCACTTTGGACGGTTCCTGTGGCACCCCTGTCAGGGGCGCTAGACACATCAGAGGGTGATGGATCGGTCGTTGGAGAGACCTCCACGGATGGACCAGCTACTTCCTCTTCTATGGGTAGTTGGGGTGATGGGGCTTTACCCGACTTCTTAGGGGAGCCGGATGTTGTTTTTCAGGAGGCAGCGACTGCTGCAGGAGATGGATCCATTGGAGGATCCGGAGTACCTCACTTGGTATCTCCCACTTCTACCTTGAGTTTGGTACTGTTGTCGAGTGATACGGACGACACCTGATGCCGAGGTGCATGATAGGACTAGGACACTGACCTTAGAGTAGTAAGTTCTAACGTTTTTGGATGACTGTACTCTATACTCTTACACTTTGGATGAGCCTCTTTTGGTATCGGCTGTAGTATTTCCCTAGTCACGACTACCTTGTATATTTGTCGTGAACTAGATGTTATGTTTTGGATATGTAATTAAACAGGTACACACTTTGCTTATCAGAAGCACTATGGATGCATATAGTACTATTTCAGTCACCTCGTTGGTCGTACTATTATATGCTTTAGTTCTGTTGTATGAATAATGCCGGCTCTCGTAAAATATTTTCCGCGCACTCTGTCTCGTGTTTTAAAAAAAAAAAAAAAGTGCCTACTTTTGGGCCATGAAAATCGGGGTGTGACAGCTTCAGTAGATGCATTCATATCAGTTCTCATATCAGCTCATAGTTCATCCATTTCATTCTTCATATCCTCCTTTATTTCCGATAATTCATTCTTCACTTCAGATTTCATCTCATCTAATGCTATTTGTACTGCTGGAGGTATAGCACAAGATGAAGATCCAGAGTCTCTGAATGTTCTGACTGGTGAGCTTGGAGGGGTAGTGTCAACCACTGTATTTTTGCCTTTATCAGAAGCTTGCTCATCTAAGTTCTGATCATGCATTATGATGTCCTCACCCTGATGTGGACCCATTTCTTGGGCTTCCCGTAGCTTATGAGTCTCCACTTCAGCTATTCTAGTGGCTTTTTCTACCAGCATTCTGAGAGCCTCTTGCTCAGCTAGCCTCTTACGCTCTACTTCAGCAGCTATCCTAGCCTGCTCAGCATCAATTACTACTCTAGCATATGTAGTCTCTTCTTCATTTAGCCTTTTAGCTGCTTCAAGTGATGTTCTAATACTTTCATTTACAGCAGCAGCCAGCATTGCTAAACGTTGACACTCCTTTTCATGATTATAAAAGGTAAGCCTAGGAGCATGAGAGATTTCTTCTGCACGCATTATCTGGGTCAGAGCATTCATGCCTCTTCCTTCAATCATACTCTTTACATAATTCCCCAAGAGCCTCAGAGACTGTCTGAACTCATTTTCCAATTCTCTGACCTTGGCATCAATATCTGAAGGAAAAATCAGAACTTCTTCCTCCATTCTTTTGAATTTCTTAAGACTAATACTTATAGCATTATCTAACAGCTCAAGGTTTGGTTCAGAATTGGGATTAAAGAAGGGTTGATTTCTGTTGAAGGGAATGGTGGGTTCAGGTCTTTTTCTCTTGAGAGGGATTATTTTGATTTTTCTAATTTCATCAAAAGGGTTCTTGGAGATTGTTATTATATCATCATCAACATTTATTTCTGCTTTTAGCAGATCCTCCAGAATGGGTAGAGCAAAATCAATGGGTAGGTTTAGTTCATCTATGGTACACAAACACACAATTAAGGATAATAAGAAGTTTAATTAAACAAAAAGAAATTATCCAAACAAATTACAGAAAACATGAATACAAACAAGTGCTCAAACATAAAAGTTAAGGTTTCTTCATTTGGCTAGCCAGACTCTTCAAGAAATCCATCATCTCATCGAGCTTCTTGTTGGTAGCTTCAATAGATGCATTCATATCAGTTCTCATATTAGCTCGTAGTTCATCCATTTCATTCTTCATATCCTCCTTTATTTCCGATAATTCATTCTTCACTTCAGATTTCATCTCATCTAATGCTATTTGTACTGCTGGAGGTATAGCACAAGATGAAGATCCAGAGTCTCTGAATGTTCTGACTGGTGAGCTTGGAGGGGTAGTGTCAACCACTGTATTTTTGCCTTTATCAGAAGCTTGCTCATCTAAGTTCTGATCATGCATTATGATGTCCTCACCCTGATGTGGACCAATTTCTTGGGCTTCCCGTAGCTTCTGAGTCTCCACTTCAGCTATTCTAGTGGCTCTTTCTACCAGCATTCTGAGAGCCTCTTGCTCAGCTAGCCTCTTACGCTCTACTTCAGCAGCTATCCTAGCCTGCTCAGCATCAATTACTACTCTAGCATATGTAGTCTCTTCTTCATTTAGCCTTTTAGCTGCTTCAAGTGACGTTCTAATACTTTCATTTACAGCAGCAGCCAGCATTGCTAAACGTTGACACTCCTTTTCATGATTATAAAAGGTAAGCCTAGGAGCATGAGAGATTTCTTCTGCACGCATTATCTGGGTCAGAGCATTCATGCTTCTTCCTTCAATCTTACTCTTTACATAATTCCCCAAGAGCCTCAGAGACTATCTGAACTCATTTTCCAATTCTCTGACCTTGGCATCAATATCTGAAGGAAAAATCAGAAGTTCTTCCTCCATTCTTTTGAATTTCTTAAGACTAATACTTATAGCATTATCTAACAGCTCAAGGTTTGGTTCAGAATTGGGATTAAAGAAGGGTTGATTTCTGTTGAAGGGAATGGTGAGTTCAGGTCTTTTTCTCTTGAGAGGGATTATTTTGATTTTTCTAATTTCATCAAAAGGGTTCTTGGAGATTGTTATTATATCATCATCAACATTTATTTCTGCTTTTAGCAGATCCTCCAGAATGGGTAGAGCAAAATCAATGGGTAGGTTTAGTTCATCTATGGTCAGAGGTTTATAGTTTGGACCATATGAGAGGGGTGATGAAGGGAGTGTATTGTCAAGGTTTTCAGAAAGTGTGGGTGATGTAGAAATGTGATGCTCTTGATTATTAGTGGTAATGTCATCACATTGGTCAGAGGATGGAGGAGTGTGTGGTTTAAGTTGTGATGTTTCATCATTCTGAGAGGGTGGTATCTCAGGTTCAGAAGTGATTGTTGTGTTTGGATTTTCTTGTTTAGGAGCAACAACGTGTGGGGGTGGTGTTTGAACAGTGATAGTTGATGGTTCTTGAACTACTGATTTAGGAGTTTCAGCAGTCACATTCAAGAACTTGTTAATGGGATGGTTTGGTGAATTGAGATTTGAATGTGTGAAGGCATCACCAGAAAGATGTGGTCTGAGATGATCTAAGAATGAAGTGTCTTCAGCAACAACTTCCTTGGGTGCAGAGATTTTGGTTTTGGGTTTTGGTTCTGGTGCCCTCTTAATGACTTCTGAAATTGTTTCACTGCTAGAGTCAGAGAGGGTACCTTCAGATGATGATGATGATGATGAATCGGATGATATTGGGGGAGGTATTATCATTCTGATTGGTTTTGTAAAATCTATTGGGGTGCTAGGAGGGGGTTGGTTTTGAGCTTCAGAATTGCTACAAGTATTAGGCTCAGAAACATTACCTTTGGAGATCCTAGCAGCTTTCTTAGAGGCTACCGTCTTCTGCCTCTTGATAGGGATCTTAGCAGATAGAGGAACATTGTCATCATCTCCAGAGGATGATGGTCTTTCATTTCTTTTCTTTGTCCTTCTCTCTTTTTCAGCAGCTTTACCCTCAGCAATCTTAACTACCTGCTCCTTAGAGACCCTAGTATCATCAGCAACTGTAGCATCAGCAGCGTTGTCAATCACTTTATCCACACTGTTGTTCTCAGAATGCTCATCTTGTCCTTCACTTGCATTCTGAGATCCTTCCTCTAGAATTGCTTGTTCAACTACCATGGGCTTCTTTCTTGACCTTGTAACTTCCTTAGGTCCTTTGAATATATCCCAGTCTGGTACTCCAACTACCATGCTTCTGTCCACTTTTACTCCAGTTTCTTTTCTTACCATTTTCAAGAAGTTCTTGATCACCTCTTCATTATCATGTTCTGAAATGGTTGGGAAACCATCACACCAGAAATATGTTTCATAGATCGTCTTGAGTGGATTTTCTGGCTTTTTTAGATCCTCTTTCTTTATCAGCTTCATGTTGACCAAAATAGTTACATCATATTTTGCAGTCTGAAAGACTCTTAGTCTTTCCCTTGTCATAAGAATCTCAATCAGCTTGGTCTGACGAATGATCTCTGAAATTAATCTTGGATGATGAATAACAGCTGTTGCTTTATGACGGCTCTCAGTGATGGTTGAGCATAGATGTTCAAACAGAAGTTCTGCCAAATTAATCTTGACTTTCTTATGCATGAACCAGATAAAGTGCCTGTGAGGCAAGGAAATCGTATCTTTTCCTCCTTCTCTTGTGATGATTGAAGCAAGAAAGACCTTGAAAGCAAAGTTGAATTCTTTCTTCATAAACTTTGCCTTTCCAAAATCAGCTTCAGTAATACCAGGAGGGAAAAGATCTTTCTTGATAGCTTCTATGTGCTTGCTTTTTACCTTGTACAGATTCACATTTTCACCCTCATTGTCCAAACCTAGAACCTTGGCTATATGTTCTTGAGTGATCAAGACATTGATACCCATTATGTTGGACCTGATCTCTTTTCCTTTGTAGGGTCTTAAACCCAGTTGAACTCTTGACTTCCCTTTCAGAGTTTTATCCTTAGCAACCATCTCTTTGACTTCTTCGTCAACACTAAACTTATCAAAGATTGTTGCTTTGTTCCAGAAGTACTTGACAATATCATAGTAAACAAACCCATTCAGCATGTCAAAGTAGTTACCCCACTATTGATCAAGGAATAGGCTCTGAACGTCAATGCCATTAATCCTTAAGCTTTCAAAGTCGACAAACTTCTCCGTAAGGAATTCCATGGCTTCTGTACCACAGTCGGTTGTATTGTCAGGAACAACAAGCGTTGCCTGAGAAGTAAGGTCGATAACTGGTGGTAGTACTGGGTTGAAAGGACGTTGAACAATAGTGCGAGAAGGTTGAGCAGCCATGATCGCAGTAGATTTTGTGAAGAATTTAGGATTTCTGAGTTTAGGGTTTGTGTAGGAAGTGATTTTGTGTAAAAGTTGTGCAATGTGAGTGAAGTGACATATAAGTAGCAAGTAGCACAAATACACAGAAAAAGCAAGCCAAAGGAGGGAGCGCGAACACTTTAAAATTAAATTTTAAATTGAAATAACTGTAAATTCATCATTAACTGTTCTCCATCCAATCAGAAACTAGACTCGTGCAAGGAGAAATATAACAATCTGACACGTGTAATGACAACTGTTTTACACTTACTAGTGCAAAACGGTTCATTTCCGTCTAGTTCAGAGCCACACTCATTTATATCTAACACCTCATCAGAACCTGTTACCCTTCAGAACCTATTTTATTCAGAACTTCCCAAAGGAGACTCTGAATTATTAGAGGCTCTGAAGGAGCTTCAGATCCTAATTCTATTTTACATTTCAGAGCTAGTTTTCTTCAGAGATAAAATGCATGTTCAAATTCTTTTTAATAAAATCAAAACGTTCAATAGCCAAAGGTTTGGTAAATATATCAGTCCATTGGTGATCAGTATCAATGAATTGAATATTTATTGTCCCTTTTTGAACATGATCTCTTATAAAATGATGCTTAATTTCAATATGTTTAGCTCTGGAATGCAAAATTGGATTCTTAGATAAATGAATAGTAGCAGTATTATCACAATATAGTGGAATACTACTTTCAGCTATGTTATAGTCCTCTAACTGATATTTCATCCAGAGAAGCTGTGTGCAGCATTTAGCAGCTGAGATGTATTCTGCTTCTGCTGTAGACAAAGCGATAGTTGTTTGTCTCTTGCTGGCCCAAGATATGAGATTTTCACCAATAAATTGGCAATTTCCACTAGTGGATTTTCTCTCTATCTTGTCTCCAGCATAGTCAGCATCACAGAATCCAACTAGCTTACTATCTAGGGATTTTTTATAAAGAAGTCCTAGATTAGTAGTTCCTTTCAGATATCTAAAGATCCTCTTAACGGCAGTTAAGTGAGGTTCTCTAGGATCTGACTGGAATCTTGCACACAAGCATGCACTATATAAAATATCAGGTCTAGAAGTTGTTAGATAGAGTAAAGAACCAATCATACCTCTATACAGCTTCTGATCTACTTTGCTTCCAATTTCTTCCTTGCTTATGCTGCTTGTAGGATGCATGGGAGTTGACATTATCTTACAGTCTTCAAGATTAAACTTCTTCAGGAGCTCTTTTGTATACTTGCTTTGATGAATGTAAGTGTCATCTTTTCCTTGATTGATTTGAATTCCAAGGAAAAACTTTAGTTCACCCATCATGCTCATCTCAAATTCATCCTGCATCAGCTTTGAAAAACTCTTGCATAAGGAAGCATTAGTAGAACCGAATATTATATCATCAACATAGATTTGAATAATTAAGATGTCTTTCTTAGTTGTCTTTCTGAATAGTGTATTGTCAATTTGACCTTTTTGAAAACCATTTTCTAAAAGGAAATTACTCAGTCTTTCATACCAAGCTCTTGGAGCTTGTTTGAGACCATAGAGTGATTTCTTAAGTTTATAAACATAATCAAAGTTTTTCAAATCCTCAAAACCTGGAGGTTGTTTGACATATACTTCTTCAGAAATGACACCATTTAGAAAGGCACTTTTAACATCCATTTGGTATAAGGTTATTCCATTATTAACTGCATATGATAACAATAACATAATTGCTTCCAGTCTTGCCACTGGAGCAAATGTTTCAGTGAAGTCAATGCCTTCTTGCTGACTGTAGCCTTGTGCTACTAGTCTAGCTTTGTTTCGTACCACTTCACCTTGTTCATTCAGTTTGTTCCTAAATACCCACTTGGTTCCAATGATGTTCTTGTGTGTTGGTCTTGGTACCAAATCCCACACATCATTTCTTTGAAACTGATTGAGCTCATCTTGCATTGCTACAATCCATCCATCATCAGAAAGAGCTTCATCAACATTCTTAGGTTCTATCATAGATATGAGTCCTAGAAGTGAATCATGTTGTTGATAATCTGATCTTGTTTTTCTTGGACTCTCTTTGTTTCCAAGAATAAGATCTTCTGGATGTGATGATCTGTATTTGAATTTTCTCTTTGGAGCTTCATTAGTTTCAGCACTTGCTTGGGTATCACCTTCTGAAATATCATCATGTCCTTCAGATGCTTCTATTGGAGATGCTTCTTCAGAGACTTCTTCCAATACAGCTTCTGAAGTTTCATTGGCATCTGATGCTTTCTCAGGTTCTGGATTGTTATATAGATATGGAACACCTGCATAGCTATCATCTTGCTTTGACATTTTACTGTCAGGCTCTTTGTCATCAAATCTAATATGTATAGATTCTTCCACTGTGTTAGTTTCAGAATTATACACTCTGTATGCCTTTGAGCGTTCAGAGTAACCTATAAAGATTCCCTTACAAGCTTTGGCATCAAATTTTCTTTTGTAGGCCTTATTGTTCAGAATGTAACAGGTACATCCAAACTGATGAAAATAAGAGATGTTGGGCTTTCTTCCTTTAAAGAGTTCATATGTTGTTTTATTCAATATAGGTCTGATATAGATCCTATTTTGAATATAACAAGCTGTGTTCACAGCTTCTGCCCAGAAATGCTTAGCAAGTTTAGTCTCATGCATCATGGTTCTTGCCATCTCTTGTAAAGACCTGTTCTTTCTCTCTACAACACCATTTTGTTGTGGTGTTCTAGGAGCTGAGAATTCATGGACAATTCCATGGTCTTCACAATAAGTTGCAAAGGGTTCGTTTTCAAACTCACCCCCATGATCACTTCTGATCTTTAAGATCTTGAGACTCTTCTCACTTTGCACTTGTGTGCAGAAGATGGTAAACACATCATATGCATCATCTTTCACTCTAAGGAATTGGTTGGGCTTTTACATAGTATATTTAAGATCATAATATTACTTGATATTTTATATTCGGTTCCATTGACAGATTGTTAGTTCTTGGTAGCATACAACATCTTCTTGTGCTATAGCCTTTGCACTTTTTATATGTATACATATATCCTAAGGTAAAAGTTAAGTGAGGAGGTCACTTGGAATGTGTTGTGTTTGGTTAAATTTGGCAAAGTCCGGCACCGTCAAAAAATTAATATTGTTGTTTTGTTCCAAAAATTTGGTATGATGTGTTCTGATTCTAATGGATAGGTGATGTTATGACCAATTCCAATGCTAGTACCTAAGGTTAAAGAGTATGAACGCCTTATCACCATATCAGGTATATTCAATGCCTCTATTATCATCTTGTTGGAATATATTTAGTTTCCTAATTTGTTATTTCTATGAGATTCTAAAAATATCATTATTTCCTTTTATTTCTCCTTGTAACTATTTCCTCCATAGATCAAGGAGATAGCTAGTTGTACTTTTATTATAAAGCCAGCCTTGAGCGGATGAATAAACCATTACAGCATTCTCATATAATTTTTCACATGGTATCACGAGCCCTAGGTTAGGGTTAGAGTGCTACTGAAAAAAAAAATCTGTTCCCATACCCGTTTCGTCTCTCATGGCCGGTTACAACAAGTGGCCTTCCATCGGCCAGGCCTACACCGGATCCTCCAACAATAACAATGGTCAACAAGCAGGTGCTGGCCGCGGCGGTGGCCCCGTTTTTGAGAAACCAGATGTCACCAGCCCCGTTTTTGAGAAACCAGATTTTGCCGCAAACAGTAGCGGTAATGGCGGAAACAACAACGGAAACAAGAACAAAGGCGTTTATGGCGACAACGATTTCAAAGAGGGTTCCAAATCTTCCCTCAAAATTGATATTCCTAAGATGAATGGGAATAACTATAATGAATGGGCCTAAACTGTTCGCTTGGTGTTGGACGGCAAAGGGAAACTTGGTTTTTTGACGGGAGCAGTTGCTGAACCGGCACAAGGAGACCCACTTTACAAACAGTGGAAGTCTGAAAACTCCTTGATCATTGCTTGGTTAGTAAGCACTATGGAAACTGGATTAGGCAAACCTTACGTGTTTTTACCTTCCGCAAAAGATGTGTGGGAAGCTGTCAAGGAAACATACTCTGATATCCAGAACGCCTCTCAAATCTTTGGTTTAAAGTCAAAGTTATGGCATGCTAAACGTGACAGGAATGTAACTGCTTATTACAATGAGTTGTTGACCTTGTGGCAAGAGTTGGATCTCTGTTATGATGACAATTGGAAATGTGCAGAAGATAGTGTTATGTTTCTAAAGAGACAAGAGAATGATCGTGTGTTCATGTTTCTTGCTGGGCTGAATAAAGATCTTGATGAGGTAAGAGGTCGAGTTTTGGGAAAGGTACCATTGCCAACTCTTCGTGAAACTTTTGCAGAAATAAAAAGGGAGGAGTCACGACAAGGAATTATGATGGGAAAGACACACCGAAGCTCTGAATCAGAAGGCTCGGCTTTGGCAACTAGAAACCCCCACTAAGGAAAAAAATCAGATGAAATTCCTTGGTGTGATTACTGCAAGCGCGAATGGCATACGCGTGAAGATTGTTGGAAGCTCAAAGGCAAACCTCCTAATTGGACTCCTAACTGGAAGAAGAAGAAAGGGGGTCGTGCATTCCAAGCAAGTAATTCTGATCAAGGACAACAATCTACTTCAACTCAGAGTCCACTCACTACGGAACAACTAGAGAAACTGTTCAAACTCCTCGAGTCTCAAACTCCTTCTTGCTCTATAGCAACAAAAGGTAACTCTGTTTTTCTTAGTGTCAGTCCTAATCATACTTGGATAGTAGATTCCGGTGCCTCCGATCACATGACAAGTGAATCCACTTTGTTCTCTTCATATAGTCCATGTGCAGGTAATCAAAAAATAAAAGTCGCAGATGGCTCTTTTTCAGCCATTGCCGGCAAAGGGTCAGTTGTGTTGTCTCCAATGTTAACTCTTAAAAATGTCCTTCATGTTCCAAACTTGTCTTGTAGTCTAATGTCTGTTAGTAAATTAGCCCAAGATATAAATTGTCAAACAAATTTTTTCCGTTCTCATTGTGTCTTTCAGGATTTGAACTCGGGAAAGATGATTGGCAGCGCTGAGGAGAGTGGAGGACTATACTACTTTGACATTGGATCTGCATCACAACTACCTTCTGAAACAATAAGTTCCTGCTTTGAGTCTTTTTCTGTTTTGAATAATAATGATTACAATATCATGTTATGGCATTTACGATTAGGTCATCCTAGTTTTCCCTATTTAAAACACTTGTTTCCAAAGTTCTTTCGTAATAAGGATATTTCTTTGTTTAAATGTGAAGCATGTGAATTTGCAAAATATCATCGTTCCCACTTTGCAATACAGCCTTACAAACCATCAAAACCTTTTTCTGTTATTCACAGTGATGTTTGGGGCCCTAACCGTACAAGTACACTTTCTCTTAAAAAATGGTTTATCACCTTTATCGATGATCATTCAAGGGTATGTTGGGTGTACTTGTTAAAGGGGAAATATGATGTTTGTCAGGCTGTAAAAGATTTTTGTACAATGGTGCAAAACCAATATCAAACTAATATTCAAGTTTTTAGAAGTGATAATGGCAAAGAATATTTTAACACTAATTTGGGTGATTTTTTTTCTTCAAAATGGAATTATACATCAAAGTTCATGTCCTAATACTCCTCAACAAAATGGAGTTGCAGAAAGAAAAAATAGACATTTATTGGAGGTAGCTAGAGCTTTACTTTTCTCAAGTAAAGTTCCAAACTATTTGTGGGGAGAACAGGTTTTAACTGCTGCATATTTAATTAACAGAATGCCTTCTAAGGTTCTCAACTTTCAAACTCCAATTGATACTTTCAAAGAATGTTTTCCTGGTACTCGTGTTTCAACTGATTTGACATTAAAAATTTTTGGTTGCACAGCTTTTGTTCATGAACATAAAAATGTTGGAAAACTTGAACCACGTGCTATAAAATGTGTTTTTGTTAGATACTCTCCAACCCAAAAGGGATACAAATGTTTTGATCCAAAAAACAAGAAAATGTATGTCACTATGGATGTTACATTCTTTGAAAACAAATATTTTTTGGATGACACTCATCTTCAGGTGGGGAATTTAAAGGAAGACTCGTTTCAAACTGAGGACATGAGTTTTTTTAATATTTTATCTTTGCCTGAATCACAGAGTTCTAAGACTTATTGTTTTGCACCAACAGAAAATGGCCATGATTCTTTTTCCGATCCAACTCCTGATATGTTTGAGTAAGGAACTTGGTGAATCTGAGCCTACATTTCCTCATGAAGAAAACCATGAGAATTTTGAAAGTAATGGTAATGATGATCTAATTGAAATGCCACAAAGTAGTGAGTCATCTAAAGAGAATAGGTTTGAGGCAGGAAACAACATTTGGAAAGGGAAGGTTTTTGTGAGAAAGAATCACAAAGAAAGTGATGAGTCCACATCTCAACAGTGTAATGAATCTGAACCGGGGAATGATCGGCCTCCTAAAAACAGAAAAAGTAAGTCTATCTCTATTTCTGAGAGTCGTGTCTTGTATCCTGATATAGATGATCCTATTGATGTTAGAAAACCTCTTAGATCTTGCACTAAACACCCCTTGTCCAATTTCATATCATATTCAAATTTGTCTTCATCATTTTCTGCTTTCACCTCAAAATTGTCTAGTGTAGAAATTCCAAAAAATGTACAGGTTGCTCTAGAAGTTCCAAAGTGGAGGGAAGCTGTGTTTGAGGAGATGAAAGCCCTTGAAAAGAACAAAACTTGGAGTGTTATGACACTACCGGATGGGAAGAAGACGGTTGGATGCAAATGGGTGTTTACTGTGAAGTATAATTCAGATGGGTCAATTGAAAGGTATAAGGCTCGATTGGTGGCTAAGGGCTTTACTCAGACCTATGGCATAGACTACTCAGAGACATTTGCTCCAGTTGCTAAATTGAATACCATCAGAATTCTCTTATCTCTTGCAGCTAACCTGGATTGGCCCTTACATCAGTTTGATGTTAAAAATGCATTCCTCAATGGCGATTTAGAAGAAGAAGTATATATGGACATTCCTCCTGGCTTTGAAGACAGGTTTGGATCAAATGTATGCAAACTAAATAAGTCTTTGTATGGTTTAAAGCAGTCTCCTAGAGCTTGGTTTGAAAAATTCACTCAGTCCATGAAGAAACAAGGGTACATTCAAGGCCAGGCTGACCACACCTTGTTCACAAAGTTCTCCCAAGATGGGAAAATAGCTGTCCTGATTGTTTATGTCGATGATATTGTTCTTACTGGAAATGATACAGATGAAATGGGAAGGGTAAAAGAGAAATTAGCCGTTGACTTTGAAATCAAGGACTTGGGGTCCATGAGATATGTAACATCCCGGATTTTTCAAAGATATTATTTAATAATCTGAAAAAAATGCGGCTATTTTTTTATTCTTTTATCAACTAAAAATAATATAATAAAAATGGCTGAATTAAAATTCAAAAGAATTACAAACGAATTAAATAAAAAGTGTGCCGAAGCAGAATACTTATTACATAAAATTCTCAATTTACAAAAACCCATTTGCCCACGTACATATGCGCTTCAAGCATCACATTCAATCATAGCTTTCTTCTTGAGTACCTAAAATGTTAATTGTAAGGGTCAGTTTCCTTGTCCACATTGAATCATACTGACCATAAGAATACATCATAAAACAATAATAAGACACTTCACCTTATAGAAAAGTATAAGTATTAGTTTTCCAAAAATGAAGTTTGGTGATCAGAGTACACACATAAGAACTATACAAAGCAATAGAGTTTACAATCAATTTTATTTTATTTTTATATGAAATGCAATGCGACTAGAACACTGAAGGTGGAAAAACACAAGAAGGGGGGGTTGAATTGTGTTTTTAGAATTAAAACTTTTTCGAAATAAAACCAAGTTTGCAGCGGATAAAACACAAAATAAAAGAGATGCTGAGAGAAAGAGAGAAAGAAAGACACAGAATTTATCCTGGTTCCCCTCACAAATCGAGAGTACTCCAGTCCCCTTGTTACTAACAAGAGATTTTCACTATAATCTACTAAAGATTACAAATTGCTCAAGCACACTTGCAAGAGACTTCTCAGGTGCTCAAGTTTTACTAAACAAGAGACTTCTCAAATGCTCAAGTTAAACTTAACAAGAGACTTCTCAAACAAACTTAAGAATAAGAATGAATGTTAAGGAACACTTGATATACTATCAGAGGTGTTTACAAAATACAACTCAAATTGTTCTAAGACTTAGAATGACAGATTTAAATTATGATGTCAGAATGCTTCTTAGTCTTTGAACGTAGTAATAGAACAGTCGTTAGAACGGTAGTCATTTCTTCCATTTGAGTCTTCTATTTATACTTGGAGGAAGATGATGACCGTTGCAGAGAGAAAGGTGCCAGCTGGAATTTACTCGTACAATTGATAGCTGTATATTGCCTTCTTTGGTAAGGAATTCCAATTCCACTACCTAGCTATTCAATTTATCACTCATCCATTTTGAGTAATAATAGTACGATAGTACAATCCTCAAATGCGCTCCACTTATGGATAAGGTTAACGTTGTACCAACGAATATTCCTTCCTGTGGATGTGACAGAGCCTTGAAGTGGATTGTTCTTCAATCATTGGTTCTGTATAGGTCAGCTCTTGAGTGACGTAAATTCCTTTTGCTTCTGATGTTCTTGTCATAGCTTCTTAAGATCTTCAGCTTCTGAACTTCATCAGAGCCTAGCTTTTGGTCTTCAGAAGTGCTATCTTCAGCACGCAAAAATTAAGCTTCTGATGAACAGCGATACTCTTTTAGAGCTTGTTTTGACTGGCTTCTCTGCTACTATTCATAGTGCTTCTGAATGAATTTTAACTTGTAATTCTGCACACTAGAATAATCATTAGTAATACCAATTGTAATTTTAATACTTTGTTATCATCAAAACCACTTAAAACATTAGAGGTTCATGTCGGACCCACTTTGTTCCAACAATCTCCCCCTTTTTGATGATGACAAACCAAAGCATTAAAATTCAATTGTTGTTGATTTAATTTAATTATGATGACTTCAGGTTTCAAAGGTTTGCAATCTCCCCCCGAGTCTGATAATCCATAAGGGTAGGTTTGTAAGCTCCCCCTAAGTTTTATCCATAATTAATTAAAACAGT
Source organism: Trifolium repens (assembly GCA_030408175.1). Lineage (NCBI taxonomy): Eukaryota > Viridiplantae > Streptophyta > Magnoliopsida > Fabales > Fabaceae > Trifolium > Trifolium repens. Next base: position 17,257,881 of record CP125847.1, read on the forward strand.
TTAAGAGTCGATTTATTAACTTAAAATAAATTTTCATATTTAACTCTCAGAAGCATAGTTTTGCAAGCTTTGCTTCTTAGAGTTTGATAATGCTCAGAAGCGGTTTGCAAGCTCTTCTGACATTGTCTATGAATTTTATTTTAGGTTCTTAAATTTTCTCCCCTTTCAATAATCGTTCAGAATGAGAAAGAATCATAAGAGATAAATATTGATTCATAATGCTTTTAACATTACAGTTTCAGATTGAGCAGTATATGAATAAATCAACATTAATTTTAACGCTACTCTTACTCCCCCTTTTGGCATCAGTCAAAAAGACACAGAAAACCAAGCAGTCAAACTCGTCATAACAAGGCAGTCAAGTCAAAAAGGTGGTTACAACTAATTCATTTAATGAATTGTGTTGAATAACGACTTGACAGGAGAGCTTGATGACACTATAAAAAGGGATGATTCCTCTCATTTTACTCATCCAGAGTAATCAAGTAACATCAAAAGAAAAACAAACAATGGAAAGGCAGGTTACCAAGGATGCTTCAGGCTCAAAAGGAGAGAGCAAGAAGGGAGCAGAGCCCTGGCGCTGCGAAGAAAACAGGCTTCGTTATGAGCGAAACAAGCAAGAACTTAGATTGACAGAAGCAGAGAGAGAAGAGTTGGGCTCTGATCTGGAGGAATTCTTATGGACATACGATGATGATACTTCATACGAAGATTATAGAGCTGAGGTTCAGAAGGCTACTGAAGAATTGCTGGCAGTTCTTAGGAAGAAATATAAGAGACTGGATGCAGAGGCTTCTGAGTCCAAGTCTAAATCTAAGTAGAGTTTCACTATCTTATGTAATAAAGTTCCCTCTTAATTATTATAATAAAAAAAAATGTTCCTGCTATAAATTTCTTTCTTTTGGAGCATGTTTCTTTTATATACTCTTGTCAAACGTCAGAAAACCAGTTACCAGACACGCCTCATACGGTATTGTTGCCCCGCTTATAAACAGGCTATAATACTAAGAAGCTATTTCATGAGTAAACAGGAATACTGATGTGGGGGAACCTTAGGTTTTCAAAATCCTATATAAGTTTAAAAACAAGATGTTCTCCAACATCTTACACTAGGTTCAGAAACCACAAGAGTATCAGACATTATCAGAGTATATGATTTTCATTTTGTAAAACAAAGTAAAATAAACACACCAGCACAAGCACATATATGAGGATAATAAGAAGCTTAATTAACTTAAAAGAAAAATTATCCAAAAGATGTACATAAACATGATTACAAATAAGTGCACAGACATAAGGGTTAAGGTTTGGGTTGCTGTTGAGTAAGTTTTAGAAGAAGTTCCATCATTGCATCTATCTTCTTGTTAGTAGCTTCACCAGATCTGTTCATGTCTTCTCTTATATCGCCCTGAATTCATCCATTTCATTTCTTAGTTCCTCTCTTAAGTCATGCTTGATTACATCCAGAGCTTCTTGCATAACAGAGGGTATAGCAGATGAAGAAGAGCCTTGGACAAGTACTGGTGGAGATCTAGGAGGAGATGAAGCAACAATGGGAGCTTTACCTTTATCAGAATCTGGTTCACTAAGGTTCTGATCATTCATAACAATATCTTCTGCAGCTCCTTGATTCTCAAGAATCTTATTAGTCTCAATGACAGCAATGTGAACAGCTCTATCAACCAATAACTTGAAGGCTTCTTGTTCAGCAAGCCTCTGACGTTCCATTTCAGCAGTTATCCTAGCCTGCTCATCATCCAGAGATCTTGTGATACTTTCATTCACAGCAGCTAAAAATGCTAACCTCTGACATTCTTCTTCATGGTTGAAAGATGTGAGCCTTGGAGCGTTTAGCTTCTCAACAATCTCAAACAGTTCCTGTACAGTGTTTGCTCCTCTACCCTTAATCTTATCCTTCAGATGAGTACTGAGAATCCTTAAAGATTTACCAAATAAGTACTCTAATTCCCTGACATCAGCATCCATATCAGAAGGGAAGATAAGAGCTTCTTCCTCTCTTTGTTTGAACCTCTTAAGTCTAATACCTATAGCATTATTTAGCAGCTCAAGGTTTGGTTCAGAGTCAGAATTGAAAAAGGGTAAGGAAGGGTCAAAGGGAATGGTTGGTTCAGGTTTCTTTCTTTTGAGTTCAATGATTTTGATTTTGCTAAGATTTGGAGGTATGATATCATCATCAAGATTGATGGAATCCTTGAATATTTGATGTTCAGCTTTAGTTAGGTGTTGGTAAAGCTCAAGAACCTCTTCTAAAACTAGAGGTTTGTTGAGTGGGTCAGAGACAGGTTGTGGTGATTGATGTTGTTGTTCAGTCATGATTTTATTGGGTGATTGATGAGGGGATTCTTGTTGGGCTTCAGAATGAGCAATTGACTCATCCTGAACAGGTGTAAATGTAGGTGGATTTTCTTGTGAGATGTGATCAAGTGAGGGAGGGGGTGTGTGAATGACCTGTGTGTTTTGTGTTTTATGGACGGGTGAATCATTTGTGAGATTCATGGATGGAAATTGACGTGGTGAATTTGGATTTGAGTTGGTAAATGCAACACCACACATGTGTTGTTCAAGATGTTCTATGACAGAATCTTGATTTGTGGTTTGATTGAGAATGGTTGTGTCTACATTAATAGTAGGTTCTTCATCAGAAGAGAGATGAATGGGCTTTATGGTGGTTTTCTTTGTGGTTTTCTTGAAAGACGTTCTCTTTGGTGTAAGAGTTTTCTTTTGTTTTGGGTTGGATTCTCTGATGAGTGTAGCAATTAACTCATCTGAGGCAGTGCTGGTATCTGATGAAGATGATGATGATATAGCTTTATGATCAGGTAAGACTACACTAATAGGTACAGTGAAGTCTATGGGTTGAGGTTGATTGGTAGATGATGGAGGTTGAGAAATAGATGGTTTAGCAGTAGAGGGTTGAGGTTCAGAACCAATAACCTGAGCTACAGGAATGCTAGAAGTATTAGATTCAGAGATCTTACCTTTTGGTTTAGAAGCTCTGGTCTTTAATCTCTTTGCAGGTTTAGCAGGGTTCTGATCTTCCTCAGAAGCTGAAGGCCTATCATGCCTTTTCTTTGTCCGCTTTTCCTTCTGAACAGGTTCAGTCATCATATTTTCAGCACCTTCCTCAATCTCATCAGCACTAGCATGTCCTTGATCATCAGAGCCTTCATCGATCATTTCTAGCTCAGTAGTTCTTGGCTTTCTTCTGTTCCTTGTAATATCTCTTGGTCCCTTGAAGATATCCCAATTAGGAACACTTACAACCATTTTCCTGGGCACACTAACCCCAGTATCTCTTCTTACTGATTCAAGAAAGTTCTTGATGACCTCCTCATTATCATGTTCTGATATGGTGGGAAACCCATCACACCAGAAGTACTTTTCGTACACTTGCTGTAGAGGTGTTTTCACTTGAATGATTTCTTCCTTGGTTTTTCTCTTCATATTGACCAGAACTGATGCATCATACTTAGAGGTTTGGAAAACTCTAAGTTTTTCTTTGGCACTCACAATATCTGTGAGTTTGGTTTGCCTTATCAGTTCTGAAATTAACCTAGGGTGATGAATGACAGATGGTATTTTAGTTCTACCCTCATTGATGGTAAAGCACATGTGATCAAAAAGAATCTTAGCCAAATTAACTTTCACCCTCTTGTATAAGAACCAGATGAGATGTTTATGTGGAATGGAGATGGTATCCAATCCACCTTTTCTGGTGAAGATGGTAGACAAACACATTCTGAAAGCAAATTCAAATGTGTGCTTCATGTGCATTACTTTTCCAAAATCCTTTTGGGTGCATCCAGATTTAAAGAGGTCCTGATGAATTGAATCCAAATGCTTGCTTTTCTTATCATACACTTCTATATCTTCTCCTTTGTTGTCTAAACCCAGAATCTTAGCAATGTGTGCCTGAGTTATCACAACATTGATTCCCAAAATATTTGACCTAATTTCCCTTTCTCTATAAGGTTTAAGACCAAGTTCCTTTCTTGTTTTTCCTCGTAATTCCTTGTTCTTCTCAACCATATCCTTGTATTCTTTATCAGCACTTGCTCTATCGTACACTTTAGCCTTCTGCCAGAAATACTTCACTATGTCGTAGTATACGAAGCCATTAAGCATCTCAAAATAATTTTGCCATTGTTGGTTGTAGAACAAGTATTGAATGTCAATCCCATTTGCTTTCAAACTTTCAAAATCCACGAACTTCTCAGTGAAGAAATCATAAGCATCTGGTCCAGCGTCAGTTTGATGATGTTCGTAGACTAGATTATCTTTTGAATTAAGATCGATGATGGGTGGTAACGTAGGGTTAAAGGGTTCTTGAACGATTTCGTTTGATGAACGAGCAGCCATAGTTGCAGAGAATTAAGAAGATGAAGATTGGGAATTTCTGTAAGGTCTAGGGTTGTGTAGGTAGTGATTTTGTGTAAAAAGTTGTGCAAGTGAGTGAAGTGACTTATAAATAGTAACTAGCACACATACACAGAGAAAATAAACATTGGGAGGGAGCGCGAGCAGTTTTAAAAATTAAATAATATACTTAACTGCCATAATCATCATTAACTGTTCTCTGCCCGTCAGGATCTAGACACGTGTTGAAAAAGTTTAATCATAGCTGACGCGTGTATAGACAACTGTTGTACACTTACTCGTACTGAACGTTTCATTTCCAAAAGGTTCAGAGCCTCACTCATTTGTATCTGACACCTCATCAGAACCTGTTACTCTTCAGAGCCTAAATTATTCAGAGCTTCCCAAGGGATGCTCTAAATTATAAGAGGTTCTGATAGAGCTTCAGATGCTAATTCTATTCTACTTCTCAGAGCTAATTTTCTTCAGAGATATAGTGCATGTTCAAATTCTTTTTGATAAAATCAAATCTTTCAATAGCTAAAGGTTTAGTAAATATGTCAGCCCATTGATGTTCAGTATCAATGAATTGAATATCTATTGTACCTTTCTGAACATGATCCCTTATAAAATGATGTTTTATTTCAATATGTTTAGCTCTTGAGTGTAGAATAGGGTTCTTAGACAAATGAATAGCAGCAGTATTGTCACAATATAGTGGAATACTGCTTTCAGCTATGTTATAATCTTCCAACTGATATTTCATCCAGAGAAGCTGTGTGCAGCATTTAGCAGCTGAGATGTATTCTGCTTCTGCTGTAGACAAAGCAATAGTTGTTTGTCTCTTGCTGGCCCAAGATATGAGATTTTCACCAATGAATTGGCAATTTCCACTAGTGGATTTCCTCTCAATCTTATCACCAGCATAGTCAGCATCACAGAATCCAACTAGCTTACTATCTAGGGATTTTTTATAAAGAAGTCCTAGATTAGTAGTTCCTTTCAGATATCTAAAGATCCTCTTAATAGCAGTTAAGTGAGGTTCTCTAGGATCTGACTGGAATCTTGCACACAAGCATACACTATATAGAATATCAGGTCTAGATGCTGTAAGGTAGAGTAAAGAACCAATCATACCTCAATACAGCTTCTGATCTACTTTGCTTCCTATCTCTTCTTTGCTTAAGCTGCTGGTAGGATGCATGGGTGTAGACATTATCTTGCAGTCATCAAGGTTGAACTTCTTCAGAAGCTCTTTTGTATACTTGCTTTGATGAATGTAAGTGCCATCTTTTCCTTGATTAATTTGGATTCCAAGGAAGAACTTCAATTCACCCATCATACTCATCTCGAATTCATCCTGCATCAGCTTTGAAAAACTCTTGCACAAGGAAGCATTAGTAGAACCAAAAATAATATCATCAACGTATATTTGAATGATTAAGATATCTTTCTTAGATGTCTTTCTGAATAATGTATTGTCAATTTGACCTTTTTGAAAACCATTTTCTAAAAGGAAATTACTCAGTCTTTCATACCAAGCTCTTGGAGCTTGTTTGAGACCATAGAGTGATTTCTTAAGTTTATGAACATAATTAGAGTGTTTGACATATACTTCTTCAGAAATAACACCATTAAGAAAGGCGCTCTTAACATCCATTTGGTACAATGTGATTCCATTGTTAACAGCATATGAAAGAAGTAACCTGATTGCTTCCAGTCTTGCTACTGGAGCAAATGTTTCAGTGAAGTCTATACCTTCTTGCTGACTGTAGCCTTGTGCTACCAGTCTAGCTTTATTTCTTACCACTTCACCTTGTTCATTCATCTTGTTTCTAAATACCCACTTAGTTCCAATGATGTTCTTATGTGCTGGTCTTGGCACTAAATCCCATACATCATTTCTTTGAAACTGATTGAGCTCATCTTGCATAGCTACAATCCATCCATCGTCAGTAAGTGCTTCATCAACATTCTTTGGTTCTATCATTGAGATTAGTCCCAGAAGTGAATCAAGTTGTTGATAGTCTGATCTTGTTTTTCTTGGACTTTCTTTGTTTCCAAGAATTAAATCTTCTGGATGTGATGATCTATATTTGAACTTCCTTCTTGGAGCTTCATCAACATCAGCACTTGGTTGAGTGTCTTCTTCTGAAGTGTCATCATGTTCTTGTGATGCTTCTAATTGAGATGCTTCTTCAGCATCTTCTTCCAATACAGCTTCTGAAGCTTCAACAGCTTCTGATGCTTTTTCAGGTTCTGAATCGATGTATTGGTATGGAACACCTGCATAACTATTATCTTGCTCTGACATTTTACTGTCAGGCTCTTTATCATCAAATCTAACATGTATAGATTCTTCCATTGTGTTAGTTTCAGAATTATACACTCTGTATGCCTTTGAGCGTTCAGAGTAACCTATAAAGATTCCCTTACAAGCTTTGGCATCAAATTTTCTTTTGTAGGCCTTGTTGTTTAGAATGTAACATGTACATCCAAACTGATGAAAGTAAGAGATGTTGGGCTTTCTTCCTTTAAAGAGTTCATATGTTGTTAGATTCAGTAGAGGTCTTATATAGATCCTATTTTGAATGTAACAAGCTGTGTTTACAGCTTCTGCCCAGAAGTGCTTAGCAAGTTTTGTCTCATGCATCATGGTTCTTGCCATTTCTTGTAAAGACCTGTTCTTTCTCTCTACAACACCATTTTGTTGTGGTGTTCTAGGAGCAGAGAACTCATGGACAATGCCATGATCTTCACAAAAAGTTGCAAATGGTTCGTTTTCAAATTCACCACCATGATCACTTCTAACCTTTAAGATTTTGAGACCTTTCTCATTTTGCACTTGAGTGCAGAAGATGCTGAACACATCATATGCATCATCTTTCACTCTTAGAAACTTTACCCAAGTCCATCTACTGTAATCATCAACAATGACTAATCCATATTTCTTCCCATTGATTGAGGCAGTACTTACTGGACCAAACAAATCAATGTGAAGTAGTTCTAAGGGTCTTGAGGTAGAGACAATGTTTTTAGGTTTAAAAGAAGTTTTTGAAATTTTGCCAATCTGACAAGGACCACACAGAGCATCTGAATGATATTTAAGATTTGGCAGGCCTTTAACCAACTTTAGTTTGCTAAGCTTAGAGATTAATCTCCAGTTAGCATGACCTAAGCGTTGGTGCCAGACCCACTTTTCATCATTCAGAGATAGAAGACAAACTATCTTCTGCTCAGTGAGTTCTGACAGATTCACCTTATAAACATTACCTCTTCTTAATCCTTTAAACAATATGGACTTGTCAGAATCATTGATTACTGTACATGCCTCTTTATCAAATTTAACAATAAATCCGCTATCACAAAATTGACTAATGCTAAGCAGATTATGTTTGAGGCCATCAACTAACCAAACATTTTTAATTGAAAGAGAAGAGTTACCAACTATACCTGTACCAATGATCTTCCCTTTTTGGTTTCCTCCAAACCCCACAGTACCTCCCTCTTTCAGAGTCAGGGTTTGGAACATATGCCTTTCTCCCGTCATATGTCGTGAGCAGCCACTGTCCAGGTACCAGCATTGCTGCTTTGGCCTTCTTAGTGTGCAAACCTGAAGCAAATATTATTTGAGATTTTGGTACCCATATCTTTATGGGTCCTTTTGTGTTAGTCTTCACAGGTCCAGGTGGTCTTTGTTTGAAGGACCTATCAGAGCTTCTAGAGTTAACCACCCTTGTTGAAAAGTTTTTGGGTTTAGTATAGCTCTTGAGCTTTGTTCTTGAATGTGTCAGAGCTTCTTTAGATTTAACATTAGCTTGAGGCTTAACAATTTTAGGTTCTGAGGTTTTATCCTTCAGAGTCTTTGACTTTTGAGCCTCTGGCTTTGATGTTCTATTAGAAGCTGACTCATTTAGAACTTCTGATTGACTCTTTACAAAGACAACCTTAGGTTTTGATTTATCTATATTAGAGGACTTTGAAGATAATGGATTATCTTTAAAACGTGAGAATCCAAGACCTTCTCCTCTATTTCTACTTACATGATAAATCAAAGAGGCTATTTTACTTCTTTTCATTCCATTGATAAGGAATTCCTGAAGAGCAAATTCATGTTCTGGAGGAACCTTATCATCAAGAACATAATGAGTTTCCATAAATTCATTTCTTGATTTTAGAGACTCATTTTGTTCAATTATTTCATTTGCCTTTTCGGTCAGGTTGTTATAGGCCTTTTTAAGGATCTTACACTCACCTGCCTTTTTGGTTAAAAGTTTTAAGGCATCTTTTAAGGAATCTATTAATTCAGAACGAGAAAGTTTAGCAAGTACCTCATCTTCATCTTCTGAATCTGAGTCAGCTTCGTGCTCAGAGTTCTCTTGGTCAGAAGCGGTTGCCATCAAGGCTAGATTTGCTTCTTCTTCCCCATCAGAATCTGATTCCTGATCCAAATCATCCCAAGTGGCAAGGAACCCCTTCTTGAGCTTACTTTTGTATCTTTCTTTGTTAGAGGTTCTCTTGGATGATTTACTCAGGTTCTCTGGGCAGTCAGCAATGAAGTGTCCTGGTTTGTTGCACTTAAAGCATTTGTTTTGTTCTTCCTTTTTATCCTTAGAAGTACCAACCTTCTTGGAAGAACCTCCAAACTTACCAGCATACTTCTTGCTTCTCTTAGCCCATTGCGATACTCTTGCAGCCATCAGAACCATTTCTTCTTCTTCATCAGAGTCCATCTCGTGACCTTCTTCAGAAGCTTCTTCATCAGATACTATAACCTTCGCCTTCAGAGCCTTAGAGGAACTCTTGGTGCTCAGTGCTATCCCTTTTAGCTTCTTAGTCGATTCATCAGTCATGAGTTCCATCTCATGACTCTTTAGAGAACTAACCAAGCTTTCAAGAGACACAATATCTAAATCCTTAGATTCCTGAAACGCTGTCACTTTTGGTCTCCACTTTGGCGGCAAGCTTCTGAGTACTTTCCTTACATGATCAGCCTCAGTATAGCTCTTATCTAAAACTTGAAGTCCAGAAACAAGAATTTGAAACCTAGAGAACATTGTCTCAATGTCCTCTCCGTCCTTCATTTTAAATAATTCATACTGATGTACTAACAAGTTGGCCTTAGCCTCCTTAACTTGTTTATTTCCTTCATACTTGGATTTAAGAGAATCCCAGATAGACTTAGCCGTTCTCTTATCTCCAATTTTCAAGTACTCATCATGAGAGATGGCATTTGTCATCATCCCTTTTACACTGTGGTGCTTCTTATATTCCAGCTTTTGAGTAGGTGTAAAAGCCTTTCTGTCTTTAGAGCTAACAACGCCTTCTAAGTCCATATTTTCAAAGTTCACTCCATCTTCTACCAAGTCCCACAGATCACAATCAATCGCCATGATGTGACTGTACATCTTGGTTTTCCAGAATGGATAACCAGTCTCAGTTCCATTGAAAAAGGGAATTTTGTCAGAAGACCTTCTGTCTTTAGAATTAGAATCATAGTCAAATGGAACTTCATTGAGATTCTTCTCAGCAGACATGTTTTTCCTCCCTGAATCTTAACTGTTTCACTGATAGGTGAGAGTTAGGCAACAACCAGGCTCTGATACCAATTGAAGGTGGAAAAACACAAGAAGGGGGGGTTGAATTGTGTTTTTAGAATTAAAACTTTTTCGAAATAAAACCAAGTTTGCAGCGGATAAAACACAAAATAAAAGAGATGCTGAGAGAAAGAGAGAAAGAAAGACACAGAATTTATCCTGGTTCCCCTCACAAATCGAGAGTACTCCAGTCCCCTTGTTACTAACAAGAGATTTTCACTATAATCTACTAAAGATTACAAATTGCTCAAGCACACTTGCAAGAGACTTCTCAGGTGCTCAAGTTTTACTAAACAAGAGACTTCTCAAATGCTCAAGTTAAACTTAACAAGAGACTTCTCAAACAAACTTAAGAATAAGAATGAATGTTAAGGAACACTTGATATACTATCAGAGGTGTTTACAAAATACAACTCAAATTGTTCTAAGACTTAGAATGACAGATTTAAATTATGATGTCAGAATGCTTCTTAGTCTTTGAACGTAGTAATAGAACAGTCGTTAGAACGGTAGTCATTTCTTCCATTTGAGTCTTCTATTTATACTTGGAGGAAGATGATGACCGTTGCAGAGAGAAAGGTGCCAGCTGGAATTTACTCGTACAATTGATAGCTGTATATTGCCTTCTTTGGTAAGGAATTCCAATTCCACTACCTAGCTATTCAATTTATCACTCATCCATTTTGAGTAATAATAGTACGATAGTACAATCCTCAAATGCGCTCCACTTATGGATAAGGTTAACGTTGTACCAACGAATATTCCTTCCTGTGGATGTGACAGAGCCTTGAAGTGGATTGTTCTTCAATCATTGGTTCTGTATAGGTCAGCTCTTGAGTGACGTAAATTCCTTTTGCTTCTGATGTTCTTGTCATAGCTTCTTAAGATCTTCAGCTTCTGAACTTCATCAGAGCCTAGCTTTTGGTCTTCAGAAGTGCTATCTTCAGCACGCAAAAATTAAGCTTCTGATGAACAGCGATACTCTTTTAGAGCTTGTTTTGACTGGCTTCTCTGCTACTATTCATAGTGCTTCTGAATGAATTTTAACTTGTAATTCTGCACACTAGAATAATCATTAGTAATACCAATTGTAATTTTAATACTTTGTTATCATCAAAACCACTTAAAACATTAGAGGTTCATGTCGGACCCACTTTGTTCCAACAAACACTTCTACATGAGAGACAAATGATCCGGATAAGAAAGCCCATACCAATGGGAAAACCAACCACACAGGCTCAAGCCACACAGGCTAAAAAAAATATTAATCCAGCCACAAAGGCTCAAGCCACAAAGGCTAAAAATATCGAACCTGCCACAAAGGCAAAAATATCGAACCTGCCACAATGGCAAACATACAGACTCCTATACACATCCTATATGATGCATGCCCAAATTAAATAAGAAAATTGTGTTCGAAAACCAACACAACTAGTCTCTATTCCTTTAATTAAATCCTTTAATTTAGACTTAGCAAAAATAATGAGATAAATTCTCACAATCATTCTCACGGATTGGAAACAAAACAAAGGGTAATATGAATCATTTAACCATGTTCCTCTTTTAAACAAAATGAAAGCAGATTTATAAACACACGTAGCATTACACTTAACAAATAAAATAGATGCATAAATTATCTCACAAAACAAGTACGTAAATCGAACCAGTAACAAGAATAAACACACTGATCAAAACAAAACATAGTTAACCATAAACACGATTATTTATTTATTTATTAAAATTGATTTCCTTTGATTCGTTTTAAGTGACAAAGGCTCTACTATCATCTCATAACATAATCATATGCAGCATGAGTGTATGGGGAAAAAGCCCTTACCTTGACCGCTTTTCTACTCTAACACAAAAGTCCTTAAGTTTTCCCACGTCACTCGTGCAAGGAATGGCTGAACTTGGACGTGTAAGATGATTGGAACTATAGCCTATATAGCTATTTGTATAATGGTATTTCTTAAGGTTGTGTTTTTAAAAGAAAATCTGAGGTAAAATATATGGAACACAAGATATATCTTTGCCAAACGAAGCTTAACCGTTTTTACTAATTGATGGGTCTTAACAAGCTAGTTAAATGGGCATTAAGTAGCACAATTACAGGGAATTCGGTTTCCTCATTATGCCAAAGCATGTGCTCATCTGATATCAATTTTCACGTGACACAAGGCTTCTAATTTAGACTTAGTCAAAAATTGATTTGCCACATTCCTAAAACTAGTGCTAATTAATTTCCAAAACTTATAAATTAATTAAATACTTAAAATAATCATTATCTCTTCAAATAATAAAATATAAAATAAAATAATTAATATAACTATATTATCAAATAATTAATCAATAAAATGCATATATAAAATATCGGGGTGTTACAAGATACTTTCTTGGTATGGAGGTAGCTCGATCAAAGGATGGTATTGTTGTTTCCCAGCAGAAATATAACCTAGATTTATTGAAAGAAACGGGAATGAGTGGATGTCGACCGACAGATACCCCCATGGATCCTAATGCAAAACTTTGGGAAAAAGGTAGTGTTCCTGTTGATACTGGAAGATACCAGAGATTGGTTGGGAAATTGATTTATCTTGAAGGTGGAAAAACACAAGAAGGGGGGGTTGAATTGTGTTTTGAGAATTTAAAACTTTTTCAGATTAAAACAAGTTTGCAGCGGATATAAACACAAAGTAAAAGAAGGGTGCTGAGAGAGAGAAAGAAAGACACAAAAATTTATACTGGTTCCTCTCACAAAACGAGAGTACGTCCAGTCCCCTTGCACTTCCAAGGGCTTCTAACTAAATCTTATAAAATTACAAGATGCTCAAGCACAATAGCAAGAGACTTCTCTAATGCTCAAGTTACAACTAACAAGAGACTTCTCAAATGCTCAAGTTACAACTAACAAGAGACTTCTCAAACAAACTTAAGATTAAGAATGAATGTTAATGAACACTTGATATACTATCAGAGGTGTTTACAAAATACAACGCAAATTGCTTTAAGACTTGAATGACAGATTAAACAAATTATGTCAGAATATTTCAGAGCCTTAAACGCAGTAATGGAACAGTTGTCATTTCTTCCATTTGAGTCTTCTATTTATACTTGAAGGAGATGATGACCGTTGCAAAGAGATAAGGTGCCAGCTTGGAATTCATCGTACAATTGTGATAGCTGTAATCTTCCATCTTTGGTAAAGAAATCCAATTCCACTACCTTGCTATTTGAATTATCACTCATCCATTTTGAGTAATAATAGTACGATAGTACGATCCTCAAATGCGCTCCACTTATGGATAAGATTAACGTTGTACCAACGAATATTCCTTCCTGTGGATGTGACAGAGCCTTGAAGTAGATTATTCTTCAATCATTGGTTCTGATTCTGTTAGTTCTTGAGTGACGTAAATTCCTTTTGCGTCAGATGCTGTTGTCATAGCTTCTTGAGGTTTTCAGCTTCTGAACTTCTTAGAGTCTAGCTTTTGGTCCTCAGAAGCACTATTCTTCAGCACGCAAATTTTAAGCTTCTGATGAACAGCGATACGCTTTCAGAGCTTCATAGCTTGGCTTCTCTCTTGTTATTCAAAGTGCTTCTGAATGCATTTTAACTTATAATTCTGCACACTAGAATAATCATTAGTAATACCAATTGCAATTTTAATACTTTGTTATCATCAAAACCACTTAAAATCTTAGAGGTTCATGTCAGACCCACTTTGTTCCAACAATCTCCCCCTTTTTGATGATGACAAACTAAAGCATTAAAATTCAATTGTTGTTGATTTAATTATTTATGTTGACTTCAGGTTTCAAAGGTTTGCAATCTCCCCCTGAGTCTGATAATCTATAGGGTTAGGTTTGTAAGCTCCCCCTAAGTCTTATCCATAACTAATTAAAACAGTTTAAGAGTTAATTTATTAATTTGAAATAAATTTTCATATTTTACTCTCAGAGGCAGAGGTTTGTAAGCTCTTCCTTCAGAGTCTGATAATATTCAGAGAAGGTTTGCAAGCTTCTCTCATTTTATCTACGAAAATGTATTTCAAATCTAAAATTTTCTCCCCTTTCAATAAGGTTCAGAATGAATCACATAACGACAATTCAGAAGGAATAGAAATTGATATGAGTATAACAGTTTCAGTTCTTTAACAGTTAAAAAAAATTAATTAACATTAATTTTAACGCTGTTCTTACTCCCCCTTTTGTCATTAATCAAAAAGTAACATAAAACAAGAGAATCAGGTCAAAAATAACTCATTCCTCAAGACAGTCAAGTCAATGGGTGGTTACAACTATGTTCAATTAAATGAACTTTGCTGATTACCAAGTAGACATGAGAGCTTGAAAGCTTTATAAAAGGAGATGATTCTTCTCATTTTATTCACAACGAATAATCAAAGAGTATATTTTTAAGCATACAATTGAACATCAAGCAATGAAGAAAGCTTCGGGATCAAAGAAGGAGATCAAGAAGGAAACAACGTCTTCACGCTCAAGAAGAAACAAGCAGCCAAAAGAAACAACCAAGCAAGTGATTGAGATATCAGATTCTGATGAAATAGATTCTGATTATGCAGAGTTCCTTAAAACATATGATCCTGAGGAAGAGTACTCAGACCCTGAGATCCCCAGAGCCATTCTTGACTCTCTTTCTGATGCAAGCTCTGCTGAGAAGTCAAAAGTGCTCAAGAAAGAAGAGTCAGAGGTTGAATCCGATGTAGAGTCTAAGTAGTTTTCTCACTATCCATGTAATAAGACTTTGCATTAATTAAAAAAAATCTTGCTTTTGAATTTGTTTATTTTGCTTGCGAATTTCTTATATTCAACTTAAAACGTTAGAACACCAGTTACCAGACACGCCTCATTCGGTATTGGTGCCCCGTTTATAAACAGGCTATAATACTAAGAAGTTATTTCATGAGTAAACAGGAATACTGATGTGGGGGAACCTTAGGTTTTCAAAATCCTATATAAGTTAAAAAACAAGATGTTCTCCAACACCTTACTCTAGGTTCAGAATCCACAAGAGTATCAGACATAATAAGTGAATATATTTTTAATTTTGAAAAACAAAACCAAAAAAAATAACACACATTCAGATACACAAACACACAATTAAGGATAATAAGAAGTTTAATTAAACAAAAAGAAATTATCCAAACAAATTACAGAAAACATGAATACAACAAGTGCTCAAACATAAAAGTTAAGGTTTCTTCATTTGGCTAGCCAGACTCTTCAAGAAATCCATCATCTCATCGAGCTTCTTGTTGGTAGCTTCAGTAGATGCATTCATATCAGTTCCCATATCAGCTCGTAGTTCATCCATTTCATTCTTCATATCCTCCTTTATTTCCGATAATTCATTCTTCACTTCAGATTTCATCTCACCTAATGCTATTTGTACTGCTGGAGGTATAGCACAAGATGAAGATCCAGAGTCTCTGAATGTTCTGACTGGTGAGCTTGGAGGGGTAGTGTCAACCACTGTATTTTTGCCTTTATCAGAAGCTTGCTCATCTAAGTTCTGATCATGCATTATGATGTCCTCACCCTGATGTGGACCCATTTCTTGGGCTTCCCGTAGCTTCTGAGTCTCCACTTCAGCTATTCTAGTGGCTTTTTCTACCAGCATTCTGAGAGCCTCTTGCTCAGCTAGCCTCTTACGCTCTACTTCAGCAGCTATCCTAGCCTGCTCAGCATCAATTACTACTCTAGCATATGTAGTCTCTTCTTCATTTAGCCTTTTAGCTGCTTCAAGTGATGTTCTAATACTTTCATTTACAGCAGCAGCCAGCATTGCTAAACGTTGACACTCCTTTTCATGATTATAAAAGGTAAGCCTAGGAGCATGAGAGATTTCTTCTGCACGCATTATCTGGGTCAGAGCATTCATGCCTCTTCCTTCAATCTTACTCTTTACATAATTCCCCAAGAGCCTCAGAGACTGTCTGAACTCATTTTCCAATTCTCTGACCTTGGCATCAATATCTGAAGGAAAAATCAGAACTTCTTCCTCCATTCTTTTGAATTTCTTAAGACTAATACTTATAGCATTATCTAACAGCTCAAGGTTTGGTTCAGAATTGGGATTAAAGAAGGGTTGATTTCTGTTGAAGGGAATGGTGGGTTCAGGTCTTTTTCTCTTGAGAGGGATTATTTTGATTTTTCTAATTTCATCAAAAGGGTTCTTGGAGATTGTTATTATATAATCATCAACATTTATTTCTGCTTTTAGCAGATTCTCCAGAATGGGTAGAGCAAAATCAATGGGTAGGTTTAGTTCATCTATGGTACACAAACACACAATTAAGGATAATAAGAAGTTTAATTAAACAAAAAGAAATTATCCAAACAAATTACAGAAAACATGAATACAAACAAGTGCTCAAACATAAAAGTTAAGGTTTCTTCATTTGGCTAGCCAGACTCTTCAAGAAATCCATCATCTCATCGAGCTTCTTGTTGGTAGCTTCAATAGATGCATTCATATCAGTTCTCATATCAGCTCATAGTTCATCCATTTCATTCTTCATATCCTCCTTTATTTCCGATAACTCATTCTTCACTTCAGATTTCATCTCATCTAATGCTATTTGTACTGCTGGATTGGTATCAGAGCACGGCTTTAAATCTTCAAAGGGAAAGTGTATACTTGAGTCGTTAGTCCAGAGTCGGTTAGAACATAGCTAGAGTAGTGACAGTTCTAGTGTTTGTTCTGTGTCGGGTTATGAGTTAGTAACCGTTGAGCGAGATTTCTGTTGGAAAATCATGGTTGTGCGGGTATAGTACGGATTCAAAAGCACCACCGGAATGGATGTCATGACGGTGCATGTGTTGTTTATGGAAAATATGTGGAGGCATAAGATATTGATTTTTGGAATGGGGGATTTGGATAAAGGGAGTACAAGAGAAATAGATGGTATAGTTGGCAAGTGACAAGACTATGAGGAGTTGTAATCACCAACCGGAGGTTGGGATGGTATTATTTAAGTCGTGTTTGGAAAGAGATTCGTATGTGAGCAGACGGTTCGGCATATTCACTAAGTTGCGGACTTATGGATATTGGTAGAGTGGAAAATTCTTCTATAGAGAAGACAACTTGTTCGAAATGTAATGGTTTTGGTGGTACCTGCCGTGGTGGCATTGTATTACTGTTGAATGATGTTCAACGGATGTTTCATGAGTGGAATCATGAGAGCTTGAACGATGTGTTTTGAGTGTTGTGTCTTACGACTTCGACCTTGTATTCGTAAGAGATCGAGGGAAACATTAAGAAAAACCTCGAAAGATTTGTGGAACCCTTGTGACTCGGAGGACCTTGAGCATAAGCGGAATGAAGTATCACTTAAGTTGGGTAAAGATGGTCTAAACCACCATCAAGATTGTCAACTGTCTATTGACAAATTGAGGGACTGGCCGTCCTTAATTTATTGTTGATGGTAGACGAGAATCGTGTTGATTGGACTTGACTAGTTTTGCTAGCTTTGGTGATGCACAGAGGACTTCAGTGTTTCTTTTTGGAGGGTAGCCACTCACAACTTCGTGTGAAACTAATGGAGTGGGCTATGCCGCGGAGGCGAAAGAGGTGACTTTGGAAATTTTTGTTTGTGGGCACGAGGATCTTTGGGAACTAGAGGTTGTGAACCTCTGTTGTGAGGTTAATTTTGAGTGGTGAACTCGTTCAGAGTTGCGGTTGGTGCACGGTTGTGCCAGTGTGTTGGTGAGAGTATCATTGTGACTTCACCCGGTGTTAGCGTCTGTGTGGCTACACCTAATCCGAGGGATTTTGTTGAGTTGGTGATGGTAATAACTAGTTGAGTTGTTACTCTTACCTTTAGTTTCGAGGACGAAACTTCTTTTTGGAGGGTAGTAATGTAAGACCCAAGATTTCACTGTACAGTTTTCCTAAGGAACTTTAGTGTCGGCTAAGTTTTTAGGGTTTTTGGTGAAGCTGTTTTTGTGAGTATCGTCGCATAAATGAGATTTTTGCTAAAACGGAGCCTGTTTTGTGCTCGAGCGCTGGAAAGGCACAGACTTTCGGGTCGTGATCCTCTTTTAAGTATGAGGAGATTTCTGTGAAGTCAGAAAAACGAGATTTGGATTATTCTTGTTTTTGGAAAAACGAGTAGGATTTTACCCGCTGATGGAAAATCTTACTGCGTCTGTTTTAAGTGAGGTTTCGGATGGAAGTTTCATATATCTGCGTGAGTTAGGATATGTCCTGAGATTAATTTTCTAAGGTATGGAAGAAAATTACAGTCGCGGAAAAAGATTCGGCGATAAGTTTTGGAATGGAAAAACGTTAGACGTTCTTTCTGTAGGTTTTCTGTTTTTGCGAGTTTCATTCGTCGCGATGCGCGAGAACTGAGCGTGCGTTTCGTTGTATGAGGTTATGGGAAATATCTTGTGAGGATAGACTTTGATTGATCCAATGGCTAGATTTGAATCTTAGAACTTTATCCTATTTGATCCAATGGCCATAAACTAGCAAGACTTTTATAAGTGGTGGACTTGGAAAAATCACAAATTCACTTCACTCTTCTTCTCTTTGCCGTGGCCTTCATCCACCCTTTTCATCCCATGTTGATTTTGCATTTCTTCACCAAATCCACTCATTTTTAGCTTGTTGGAATCATAGAGTTGGAAAGGAAATCATCTCCTCTAAGGTAACTAGACTTCTTTCATCTCTTAGCTAGCTAAAATCATAGAGTTTGATGGATTGTTAGATTATGTTCTTGAGAGGATTTTGTGAGAAATTGTTGATGAATGATTTCTCTTGCTTGAAAGTTGTTCATGAGTGAATATCTAGGATGTTTAAGCTTAGTTATTTTGATTTCCATGGTTGGATGAGAATCTCATGAAAATTCTTGTTAGTGTTTGATAAGAAAAATTTATATTGATCAAGAACATGAATCTTTACTTGGTGTTTGTGTTAGTGAAGTTGTTTTTGAGCTCTTAAGTAAAATGGATGTGTGATAAATGATTTTGTTTTTGAGAAACAAGAAAAAAATATTTTGTGTTCATGAGAAATTAGGAAAAACTATTTTGAATTGTGGATTGTGTTATGAAAATGTTTTGTTCATTCAATTAAGTGATTTTGGTAACTAAAGGATTAATCCTATGCTGTTGAAATAAAAAAAAAATGGGAACTAGCCTTGTTTTTGGAATTTGGCCGTGGCATATTATGTATATGTCCATGAGATTTCTAAATTTTAAGTCCTATGGGAAGGCATGATCATGGTTTTAAAAAGGGAGGATTAATGTGGTTTTGTTTGAGAAGAAAACTAGTGACTTGTGATTTAATTGCACAAGTGAAAATTTGTAAAGTCTTGAAGAAGAAAATGTTATTCTTGGATTCAAAATGATTTAGTGTGTATACTTGATCATTGAGGAAAACTAGTGATAGTTTAAGTGTTTTAGACTATGTTTGATTTTGAAAAACAATGGTTTTGGAATAATTCCAATTCTGGCCGTATTCCACAGGGGTATTATGGTCATTTTAAAATTGTTTTCGTGTCCTAGAAACCTAACCATTCAATCCGTCTTTTCGATACGAAGATTTCGGCGTATGGCACGTCTCGATCGGATTAGAATTGAATGAGTTATGGCGATTTTAGTTTGGAAGAAAAACTTGTAACTTGTGGCGCAAGTAAACTTTTATTTTTGTGAAAATTTTCAAAGAGTTTTTGGGTTGTTTTCAAATGGTTTTAGTATGTGAAAATTGATTGCCTTGGAGTTAGGAATCAAAGTGTTTCTTTGTTTGTTTTGAAACGAAAATATTTTCGCGTGCCGAGAAATAGTGCAATTAACTTTGGGAATTTTTAATCACTATGGGGAGGACTCGAAATCACTATCCGAGAGTGTTAGAAAGTACCTTAAGCCTCTCTAGAACTTAGAGAATGAGTTTCGTTTCGATAGGATACGTTGGGAGTATTTTATTGATTGTACGCTGCTTATATTTTAGGAAGCGCGAATTGTAAAATTGTGGAGTTGAGCGAGTTTTAACTGTGGAAGCTTGCTGAGGTAAGGGCATCACTTTATTTCTGTCTTTTCACTGAGTTATAACATGTTTGTTGGTTATTTTCGGTGATGCGTGTTTGTGTGTTTGGCATGTATGTGTTATGTATTCTCGTGATGAGAAAGTGTTTACAATACGTGCGTTGTTTTACATATAATTGGAGATGTATGTATGAACATGTGGGTGAATACATATGATTGGAAATGTATGTATGTTTGTTGTGGTTTGTTACATATGATTGGATATGTATGTATGTTGTTGGGATGGTTTACATATGCTAGGGAGGTATGTATTTGTTGCATTAGTATACATGGGGAATCGTATGCTCATGCATTGTTAGTGCGTAGTGGCGGGAGTGGACTACGAGGTGTGGTTGCGGGAGTGGACCCACCTGATTTCTTATAGGGTTGTGTTGAGTTCAATACATGGTTGCGGGAGTGGACCATGGGGTGTGATTGCGGGAGTGGATCCACCTTAATCCTTTGTGATTTTGTTGAGTCGATACATGGTTGCGGGAGTGGACCATGGGGTGTGATTGCGGGAATGGATCCACCTTAACCTTGTGATTTCGTTGGTGTTTTAGTAGGGGTTGGAATTACGATTCCGGAACTCATGCATTGTGGTAGCTAGGGTTAGTACCACGCATTGTAGAAGTCTGCATTAGGCTTGGTGTGCATTATATATGTAAGCCCGTTGGTGGGAATTGCTTTGGTGGTTAAGAGCTTTCTCTTGTATATGTGGAATTATTGTTATGTGTACAATCTTTCGCACCGGTTATATATATACATACTTTTATTTTGTGGTGACCCTTTCTTTCATTTGCGGGCTCATCCCACCCAGATGATGGGTTAGGTCGTGGTGACGACGGTGGCAGTTCTAGGCCATAGTGAGCACGTGGTGAAGCTTAGTATAGTTAGACTATGCGCCGGTGTGTTTTGTGCACCGTGCTTTTTGGTTAGCATAGGATTCTAACTTGTTTTGTTGTAAGTATTTGAATACTTAGACTTGGATTGTAATTATTCTGGAATACACTTTGCTTGTCGAAGCACCTTATGGTAATGAGTTCTTTTGTATATTTGAATGCCGGCTCATTGAAAAATATTCTATGCGTACTCTGAGTGTTAGTTGAAAAAGAAAAAAAAAAATATTGCCTTTTTGGCCTTTGAAAAATGGGCTGTTACAGGAGGTATAGCACAAGATGAAGATCCAGAGTCTCTGAATGTTCTGACTGGTGAGCTTGGAGGGGTAGTGTCAACCACTGTATTTTTGCCTTTATCAGAAGCTTGCTCATCTAAGTTCTGATCATGCATTATGATGTCCTCACCCTGATGTGGACCCATTTCTTGGGCTTCCCGTAGCTTCTGAGTCTCCACTTCAGCTATTCTAGTGGCTCTTTCTACCAGCATTCTGAGAGCCTCTTGCTCAGCTAGCCTCTTACGCTCTACTTCAGCAGCTATCCTAGCCTGCTCAGCATCAATTACTACTCTAGCATATGTAGTCTCTTCTTCATTTAGCCTTTTAGCTGCTTCAAGTGATGTTCTAATACTTTCATTTACAGCAGCAGCCAGCATTGCTAAACGTTGACACTCCTTTTCATGATTATAAAAGGTAAGCCTAGGAGCATGAGAGATTTCTTCTGCACGCATTATCTAGGTCAGAGCATTCATGCCTCTTCCTTCAATCTTACTCTTTACATAATTCCCCAAGAGCCTCAGAGACTATCTGAACTCATTTTCCAATTCTCTGACCTTGGCATCAATATCTGAAGGAAAAATCAGAACTTCTTCCTCCATTCTTTTGAATTTCTTAAGACTAATACTTATAGCATTATCTAACAGCTCAAGGTTTGGTTCAGAATTGGGATTAAAGAAGGGTTGATTTCTGTTGAAGGGAATGGTGGGTTCAGGTCTTTTTCTCTTGAGAGGGATTATTTTGATTTTTCTAATTTCATCAAAAGGGTTCTTGGAGATTGTTATTATATCATCATCAATATTTATTTCTGCTTTTAGCAGATCCTCCAGAATGGGTAGAGCAAAATCAATGGGTAGGTTTAGTTCATCTATGGTCAGAGGTTTATAGTTTGGACCATATGAGAGGGGTGATGAAGGGAGTGTATTGTCAAGGTTTTCAGAAAGTGTGGGTGATGTAGAAATGTGATGCTCTTGATTATTAGTGGTAATGTCATCACATTGGTCAGAGGGTGGAGGAGTGTGTGGTTTAAGTTGTGATGTTTCATCATTCTGAGAGGGTGGTATCTCAGGTTCAGAAGTGATTGTTGTGTTTGGATTTTCTTGTTTAGGAGCAACAACGTGTGGGGGTGGTGTTTGAACAGTGATAGTTGATGGTTCTTGAACTACTGATTTAGGAGTTTCAGCAGTCACATTCAAGAACTTGTTAATGGGATGGTTTGGTGAATTGAGATTTGAATGTGTGAAGGCATCACCAGAAAGATGTGGTCTGAGATGATCTAAGAATGAAGTGTCTTCAGCAACAACTTCCTTGGGTGCAGAGATTTTGGTTTTGGGTTTTGGTTTTGGTGCCCTCTTAATGACTTCTGAAATTGTTTCACTGCTAGAGTCAGAGAGGGTACCTTCAGATGATGATGATGATGATGAATCGGATGATATTGGGGGAGGTATTATCATTCTGATTGGTTTTGTAAAATCTATTGGGGTGCTAGGAGGGGGTTGGTTTTGAGCTTCAGAATTGCTACAAGTATTAGGCTCAGAAACATTACCTTTGGAGATCCTAGCAGCTTTCTTAGAGGCTACCGTCTTCTGCCTCTTGATAGGGATCTTAGCAGATAGAGGAACATTGTCATCATCTCCAGAGGATGATGGTCTTTCATTTCTTTTCTTTGTCCTCCTCTCTTTTTCAGCAGCTTTACCCTCAGCAATCTTAACTACCTGCTCCTTAGAGACCCTAGTATCATCAGCAACTGTAGCATCAGCAGCGTTGTCAATCACTTTATCCACACTGTTGTTCTCAGAATGCTCATCTTGTCCTTCACTTGCATTCTGAGATCCTTCCTCTAGAATTGCTTGTTCAACTACCATGGGCTTCTTTCTTGACCTTGTAACTTCCTTAGGTCCTTTGAATATATCCCAGTCTGGTACTCCAACTACCATGCTTCTGTCCACTTTTACTCCAGTTTCTTTTCTTACCATTTTCAAGAAGTTCTTGATCACCTCTTCATTATCATGTTCTGAAATGGTTGGGAAACCATCACACCAGAAATATGTTTCATAGATCGTCTTGAGTGGATTTTCTGGCTTTTTTAGATCCTCTTTCTTTATCAGCTTCATGTTGACCAAAATAGTTACATCATATTTTGCAGTCTGAAAGACTCTTAGTCTTTCCCTTGTCCTAAGAATCTCAATCAGCTTGGTCTGACGAATGATCTCTGAAATTAATCTTGGATGATGAATAACAGATGTTGCTTTATGACGGCTCTCAGTGATGGTTGAGCATAGATGTTCAAACAGAAGTTCTGCCAAATTAATCTTGACTTTCTTATGCATGAACCAGATAAAGTGCCTGTGAGGCAAGGAAATCGTATCTTTTCCTCCTTCTCTTGTGATGATTGAAGCAAGAAAGACCTTGAAAGCAAAGTTGAATTCTTTCTTCATAAACTTTGCCTTTCCAAAATCAGCTTCAGTAATACCAGGAGGGAAAAGATCTTTCTTGATAGCTTCTATGTGCTTGCTTTTTACCTTGTACAGATTCACATTTTCACCCTCATTGTCCAAACCTAGAACCTTGGCTATATGTTCTTGAGTGATCAAGACATTGATACCCATTATGTTGGACCTGATCTCTTTTCCTTTGTAGGGTCTTAAACCCAGTTGAACTCTTGACTTCCCTTTCAGAGTTTTATCCTTAGCAACCATCTCTTTGACTTCTTCGTCAACACTAAACTTATCAAAGATTGTTGCTTTGTTCCAGAAGTACTTGACAATATCATAGTAAACAAACCCATTCAGCATGTCAAAGTAGTTACCCCACTGTTGATCAAGGAATAGGCTCTGAACGTCAATGCCATTAATCCTTAAGCTTTCAAAGTCGACAAACTTCTCCGTAAGGAATTCCATGGCTTCCGTACCACAGTCGGTTGTATTGTCAGGAACAACAAGCGTTGCCTGAGAAGTAAGGTCGATAACTGGTGGTAGTACTGGGTTGAAAGGACGTTGAACAATAGTGCGAGAAGGTTGAGCAGCCATGATCGCAGTAGATTTTGTGAAGAATTTAGGATTTCTGAGTTTAGGGTTTGTGTAGGAAGTGATTTTGTGTAAAAGTTGTGCAATGTGAGTGAAGTGACATATAAGTAGCAAGTAGCACAAATACACAGAAAAAGCAAGCCAAAGGAGGGAGCGCGAACACTTTAAAATTAAATTTTAAATTGAAATAACTGTAAATTCATCATTAACTGTTCTCCATCCAATCAGAAACTAGACTCGTGCAAGGAGAAATATAACAATCTGACACGTGTAATGACAACTGTTTTACACTTACTAGTGCAAAACGGTTCATTTCCGTCTAGTTCAGAGCCACACTCATTTATATCTAACACCTCATCAGAACCTGTTACCCTTCAGAACCTATTTTATTCAGAACTTCCCAAAGGAGACTCTGAATTATTAGAGGTTCTGAAGGAGCTTCAGATCCTAATTCTATTTTACATTTCAGAGCTAGTTTTCTTCAGAGATAAAATGCATGTTCAAATTCTTTTTAATAAAATCAAAACGTTCAATAGCCAAAGGTTTGGTAAATATATCAGCCCATTGGTGATCCGTATCAATGAACTGAATATTTATTGTCCCATTTTGAACATGATCTCTTATAAAATGATGCTTAATTTCAATATGTTTAGCTCTGGAATGCAAAATTGGATTCTTAGATAAATGAATAGCAGCAGTATTATCACAATATAGTGGAATACTACTTTCAGCTATATTATAGTCCTCTAACTGATATTTCATCCAGAGAAGCTGTGTGCAGCATTTAGCAGCTGAGATGTATTCTGCTTCTGCTGTAGACAAAGCGATAGTTGTTTGTCTCTTGCTGGCCCAAGATATGAGATTTTCACCAATAAATTGGCAATTTCCACTAGTGGATTTTCTCTCTATCTTGTCTCCAGCATAGTCAGCATCACAGAATCCAACTAGCTTACTATCTAGGGATTTTTTATAAAGAAGTCCTAGATTAGTAGTTCCTTTCAGATATCTAAAGATCCTCTTAACGGCAGTTAAGTGAGGTTCTCTAGGATCTGACTGGAATCTTGCACACAAGCATACACTATATAAAATATCAGGTCTAGAAGCTGTTAGATAGAGTAAAGAACCAATCATACGTCTATACAGCTTCTGATCTACTTTGCTTCCAATTTCTTCCTTGCTTATGCTGCTTGTAGGATGCATGGGAGTTGACATTATCTTACAGTCTTCAAGATTAAACTTCTTCAGGAGCTCTTTTGTATACTTGCTTTGATGAATGTAAGTGTCATCTTTTCCTTGATTGATTTGAATTCCAAGGAAAAACTTAAGTTCACCCATCATGCTCATCTCAAATTCATCCTGCATCAGCTTTGAAAAACTCTTGCATAAGGAAGCATTAGTAGAACCGAATATTATATCATCAACATAGATTTGAATAATTAAGATGTCTTTCTTAGTTGTCTTTCTGAATAGTGTATTGTCAATTTGACCTTTTTGAAAACCATTTTCTAAAAGGAAATTACTCAGTCTTTCATACCAAGCTCTTGGAGCTTGTTTGAGACCATAGAGTGATTTCTTAAGTTTATAAACATAATCAGAGTTTTTCAAATCCTCAAAACCTGGAGGTTGTTTGACATATACTTCTTCAGAAATGACACCATTTAGAAAGGCACTTTTAACATCCATTTGGTATAAGGTTATTCCATTATTAACTGCATATGATAACAATAACCTAATTGCTTCCAGTCTTGCCACTGGAGCAAATGTTTCAGTGAAGTCAATGCCTTCTTGCTGACTGTAGCCTTGTGCTACTAGTCTAGCTTTGTTTCGTACCACTTCACCTTGTTCATTCAGTTTGTTCCTAAATACCCGCTTGGTTCCAATGATGTTCTTGTGTGTTGGTCTTGGTACCAAATCCCACACATCATTTCTTTGAAACTGATTGAGCTCATCTTGCATTGCTACAATCCATCCATCATCAGAAAGAGCTTCATCAACATTCTTAGGTTCTATCATAGATATGAGTCCTAGAAGTGAATCATGTTGTTGATAATCTGATCTTGTTTTTCTTGGACTCTCTTTGTTTCCAAGAATAAGATCTTCTGGATGTGATGATCTGTATTTGAATTTTCTCTTTGGAGCTTCATTAGTTTCAGCACTTGCTTGGGTATCACCTTCTGAAATATCATCATGTCCTTCAGATGCTTCTATTGGAGATGCTTCTTCAGAGACTTCTTCCAATACAGCTTCTGAAGTTTCATTGGCATCTGATGCTTTCTCAGGTTCTGGATTGTTATATAGATATGGAACACCTGCATAGCTATCATCTTGCTTTGACATTTTACTGTCAGGCTCTTTGTCATCAAATCTAACATGTATAGATTCTTCCACTGTGTTAGTTTCAGAATTATACACTATGTATGCCTTTGAGCGTTCAGAGTAACCTATAAAGATTCCCTTACAAGCTTTGGCATCAAATTTTCTTTTGTAGGCCTTATTGTTCAGAATGTAACAGGTACATCCAAACTGATGAAAATAAGAGATGTTGGGCTTTCTTCCTTTAAAGAGTTCATATGTTGTTTTATTCAATATAGGTCTGATATAGATCCTATTTTGAATATAACAAGCTGTGTTCACAGCTTCTGCCCAAAAATGCTTAGCAAGTTTAGTCTCATGCATCATGGTTCTTGCCATCTCTTGTAAAGACCTGTTCTTTCTCTCTACAACACCATTTTATTGTGGTGTTCTAGGAGCTGAGAATTCATGGACAATTCCATGGTCTTCACAATAAGTTGCAAAGGGTTCGTTTTCAAACTCACCCCCATGATCACTTCTGATCTTTAAGATCTTGAGACTCTTCTCACTTTGCACTTGTGTGCAGAAGATGGTAAACACATCATATGCATCATCTTTCACTCTAAGGAATTGGTTGGGCTTTTACATAGTATATTTAAGATCATAATATTACTTGATATTTTATATTCGGTTCCATTGACAGATTGTTAGTTCTTGGTAGCATACAACATCTTCTTGTGCTATAGCCTTTGCACTTTTTATATGTATACATATATCCTAAGGTAAAAGTTAAGTGAGGAGGTCACTTGGAATGTGTTGTGTTTGGTTAAATTTGGCAAAGTCCGGCACCGTCAAAAAATTAATATTGTTGTTTTGTTCCAAAAATTTGGTATGATGTGTTCTGATTCTAATGGATAGGTGATGTTATGACCAATTCCAATGCTAGTACCTAAGGTTAAAGAGTATGAACGCCTTATCACCATATCAGGTATATTCAATGCCTCTATTATCATCTTGTTGGAATATATTTAGTTTCCTAATTTGTTATTTCTATGAGATTCTAAAAATATCATTATTTCCTTTTATTTCTCCTTGTAACTATTTCCTCCATAGATCAAGGAGATAGCTAGTTGTACTTTTATTATAAAGCCAGCCTTGAGCGGATGAATAAACCATTACAGCATTCTCATATAATTTTTCACATGGTATCACGAGCCCTAGGTTAGGGTTAGAGTGCTACTGAAAAAAAAAAATCTGTTCCCATACCCGTTTCGTCTCTCATGGCCGGTTACAACAAGTGGCCTTCCATCGGCCAGGCCTACACCGGATCCTCCAACAATAACAATGGTCAACAAGCAGGTGCTGGCCGCGGCGGTGGCCCCATTTTTGAGAAACCAGATGTCACCAGCCCCGTTTTTGAGAAACCAGATTTTGCCGCAAACAGTAGCGGTAATGGCGGAAACAACAACGGAAACAAGAACAAAGGCGTTTATGGCGACAACGATTTCAAAGAGGGTTCCAAATCTTCCCTCAAAATTGATATTCCTAAGATGAATGGGAATAACTATAATGAATGGGCCTAAACTGTTCGCTTGGTGTTGGACGGCAAAGGGAAACTTGGTTTTTTGACGGGAGCAGTTGCTGAACCGGCACAAGGAGACCCACTTTACAAACAGTGGAAGTCTGAAAACTCCTTGATCATTGCTTGGTTAGTAAGCACTATGGAAACTGGATTAGGCAAACCTTAAGTGTTTTTACCTTCCGCAAAAGATGTGTGGAAAGCTGTCAAGGAAACATACTCTGATATCCAGAACGCCTCTCAAATCTTTGGTTTAAAGTCAAAGTTATGGCATGCTAAACAAGGTGACAGGAATGTAACTGCTTATTACAATGAGTTGTTGACCTTGTGGCAAGAGTTGGATCTCTGTTATGATGACAATTGGAAATGTGCAGAAGATAGTGTTATGTTTCTAAAGAGACAAGAGAATGATCATGTGTTCATGTTTCTTGCTGGGCTGAATAAAGATCTTGATGAGGTAAGAGGTCGAGTTTTGGGAAAGGTACCATTGCCAACTCTTCGTGAAACTTTTGCAGAAATAAAAAGGGAGGAGTCACGACAAGGAATTATGATGGGAAAGACACACTGAAGCTCTGAATCAGAAGGCTCGGCTTTGGCAACTAGAAACCCCCACTAAGGAAAAAAATCAGATGAAATTCCTTGGTGTGATTACTGCAAGCGCGAATGGCATACGCGTGAAGATTGTTGGAAGCTCAAAGGCAAACCTCCTAATTGGACTCCTAACTGGAAGAAGAAGAAAGGGGGTCGTGCATTCCAAGCAAGTAATTCTGATCAAGGACAACAATCTACTTCAACTCAGAGTCCACTCACTACGGAACAACTAGAGAAACTGTTCAAACTCCTCGAGTCTCAAACTCCTTCTTGCTCTATAGCAACAAAAGGTAACTCTGTTTTTCTTAGTGTCAGTCCTAATCATACTTTGATAGTAGATTCCGGTGCCTCCGATCACATGACAAGTGAATCCACTTTGTTCTCTTCATATAGTCCATGTGCAGGTAATCAAAAAATAAAAGTCGCAGATGGCTCTTTTTCAGCCATTGCCGGCAAAGGGTCAGTTGTGTTGTCTCCAATGTTAACTCTTAAAAATGTCCTTCATGTTCCAAACTTGTCTTGTAGTCTAATGTCTGTTAGTAAATTAGCCCAAGATATAAATTGTCAAACAATTTTTTTCCGTTCTCATTGTCTTTCAGGATTTGAACTCGGGAAAGATGATTGGCAGCGCTGAGGAGAGTGGAGGACTATACTACTTTGACATTGGATCTGCATCACAACTACCTTCTGAAACAATAAGTTCCTGCTTTGAGTCTTTTTCTGTTTTGAATAATAATGATGACAATATCATGTTATGGCATTTACGATTAGGTCATCCTAGTTTTCCCTATTTAAAACACTTGTTTCCAAAGTTATTTCGTAATAAGGATATTTCTTTGTTTAAATGTGAAGCATGTGAATTTGCAAAATATCATCGTTCCCACTTTGCAATACAGCCTTACAAACCATCAAAACCTTTTTCTGTTATTCACAGTGATGTTTGGGGCCCTAACCGTACAAGTACACTTTCTCTTAAAAAATGGTTTATCACCTTTATCGATGATCATTCAAGGGTATGTTGGGTGTACTTGTTAAAGGGGAAATATGATGTTTGTCAGGCTGTAAAAGATTTTTGTACAATGGTGCAAAACCAATATCAAACTAATATTCAAGTTTTTAGAAGTGATAATGGCAAAGAATATTTTAACACTAATTTGGGTGATTTTTTTTCTTCAAAATGAAATTATACATCAAAGTTCATGTCCTAATACTCCTCAACAAAATGGAGTTGCAGAAAGAAAAAATAGACATTTATTGGAGGTAGCTAGAGCTTTACTTTTCTCAAGTAAAGTACCAAACTATTTGTGGGGTGAAGAGGTTTTAACTGCTGCATATTTAATTAACAGAATGCCTTCTAAGGTTCTCAACTTTCAAACTCCAATTGATACTTTCAAAGAATGTTTTCCTGGTACTCGTGTTTCAACTGATTTGACATTAAAAATTTTTGGTTGCACAGCTTTTGTTCATGAACATAAAAATGTTGGAAAACTTGAACCACGTGCTATAAAATGTGTTTTTGTTAGATACTCTCCAACCCAAAAGGGATACAAATGTTTTGATCCAAAAAACAAGAAAATGTATGTCACTATGGATGTTACATTCTTTGAAAACAAATATTTTTTTGATGACACTCATCTTCAGGTGGGGAATTTAAAGGAAGACTCGTTTCAAACTGAGGACATGAGTTTTTTTAATATTTTATCTTTGCCTGAATCACAGAGTTCTAAGACTTATTGTTTTGCACCAACAGAAAATGGCCATGATTCTTTTTCCGATCCAACTCCTGATATGTTTGAGTAAGGAACCTGGTGAATCTGAGCCTACATTTCCTCATGAAGAAAACCATGAGAATTTTGAAAGTAATGGTAATGATGATCTAATTGAAATGCCACAAAGTAGTGAGTCATCTAAAGAGAATAGGTTTGAGGCAGGAAACAACATTTGGAAAGGGAAGGTTTTTGTGAGAAAGAATCACAAAGAAAGTGATGAGTCCACATCTCAACAGTGTAATGAATCTGAACCGGGGAATGATCGGCCTCCTAAAAACAGAAAAAGTAAGTCTATCTCTATTTCTGAGAGTCGTGTCTTGTATCCTGATATAGATGATCCTATTGATGTTAGCAAACCTCTTAGATCTTGCACTAAACACCCCTTGTCCAATTTCATATCATATTCAAATTTGTCTTCATCATTTTCTGCTTTCACCTCAAAATTGTCTAGTGTAGAAATTCCAAAAAATGTACAGGTTGCTTTAGAAGTTCCAAAGTGGAGGGAAGCTGTGTTTGAGGAGATGAAAGCCCTTGAAAAGAACAAAACTTGGAGTGTTATGACACTACCGGATGGGAAGAAGACGGTTGGATGCAAATGGGTGTTTACTGTGAAGTATAATTCAGATGGGTCAATTGAAAGGTATAAGCCTCGATTGGTGGCTAAGGGCTTTACTCAGACCTATGGCATAGACTACTCAGAGACATTTGCTCCAGTTGCTAAATTGAATACCGTCAGAATTCTCTTATCTCTTGCAGCTAACCTGGATTGGCCCCTACATCAGTTTGATGTTAAAAATGCATTCCTCAATGGCGATTTAGAAGAAGAAGTATATATGGACATTCCTCCTGGCTTTGAAGACAGGTTTGGATCAAATGTATGCAAACTAAATAAGTCTTTGTATGGTTTAAAGCAGTCTCCTAGAGCTTGGTTTGAAAAATTCACTCAGTCCATGAAGAAACAAGGGTACATTCAAGGCCAGGCTGACCACACCTTGTTCACAAAGTTCTCCCAAGATGGGAAAATAGCTGTCCTGATTGTTTATGTCGATGATATTGTTCTTACTGGAAATGATACAGATGAAATGGGAAGGGTAAAAGAGAAATTAGCAGTTGACTTTGAAATCAAGGACTTGGGGTCCATGAGATATGTAACATCCCGGATTTTTCAAAGATATTATTTAATAATCTGAAAAAAATGCGGCTATTTTTTTATTCTTTTATCAACTAAAAATAATATAATAAAAATGGCTGAATTAAAATTCAAAAGAATTACAAACGAATTAAATAAAAAGTGTGCCGAAGCAGAATACTTATTACATAAAATTCTCAATTTACAAAAACCCATTTGCCCACGTACATATGCGCTTCAAGCATTCCATTCAATCATAGCTTTCTTCTTGAGTACCTAAAATGTTAATTGTAAGGGTCAGTTTCCTTGTCCACATTGAATCATACTGACCATAAGAATACATCATAAAACAATAATAAGACACTTCACCTTATAGAAAAGTATAAGTATTAGTTTTCCAAAAATGAAGTTTGGTGATCAGAGTACACACATAAGAACTATACAAAGCAATAGAGTTTACAATCAATTTTATTTTATTTTTATATGAAATGCAATGCGACTAGAACACTTCTACATGAGAGACAAATGATCCGGATAAGAAAGCCCATACCAATGGGAAAACCAGCCACACAGGCTCAAGCCACACAGGCTAAAAAAAAATATTAATCCAGCCACAAAGGCTAAAAATATCGAACCTGCCACAAAGGCAAAAATATCGAACCTGCCACAATGGCAAACATACAGACTCCTATACACATCCTATATGATGCATGCCCAAATTAAATAAGAAAATTGTGTTCGAAAACCAACACAACTAGTCTCTATTCCTTTAATTAAATCCTTTAATTTAGACTTAGCAAAAATAATGAGATAAATTCTCACAATCATTCTCACGGATTGGAAACAAAACAAAGGGTAATATGAATCATTTAACCATGTTCCTCTTTTAAACAAAATGAAAGCAGATTTATAAACACACGTAGCATTACACTTAACAAATAAAATAGATGCATAAATTATCTCACAAAACAAGTACGTAAATCGAACCAGTAACAAGAATAAACACACTGATCAAAACAAAACATAGTTAACCATAAACACGATTATTTATTTATTTATTAAAATTGATTTCCTTTGATTCGTTTTAAGTGACAAAGGCTCTACTATCATCTCATAACATAATCATATGCAGCATGAGTGTATGGGGAAAAAGCCCTTACCTTGACCGCTTTTCTACTCTAACACAAAAGTCCTTAAGTTTTCCCACGTCACTCGTGCAAGGAATGGCTGAACTTGGACGTGTAAGATGATTGGAACTATAGCCTATATAGCTATTTGTATAATGGTATTTCTTAAGGTTGTGTTTTTAAAATAAAATCGGAGGTAAAATATATGGAACACAAGATATATCTTTGCCAAACGAAGCTTAACCGTTTTTAATAATTGATGGGTCTTAACAAGCTAGTTAAATGGGCATTAAGTAGCACAATTACAGGGAATTCGGTTTCCTCATTATGCCAAAGCATGTGCTCATCTGATATCAATTTTCACGTGACACAAGGCTTCTAATTTAGACTTAGTCAAAAATTGATTTGCCACATTCCTAAAACTAGTGCTAATTAATTTCCAAAACTTATAAATTAATTAAATACTTAAAATAATCATTATCTCTTCAAATAATAAAATATAAAATAAAATAATTAATATAACTATATTATCAAATAATTAATCAATAAAATGCATATATAAAATATCGGGGTGTTACAAGATACTTTCTTGGTATGGAGGTAGCTCGATCAAAGGATGGTATTGTTGTTTCCCAGCAGAAATATAACCTTGATTTATTGAAAGAAACGGGAATGAGTGGATGTCGACCGACAGATACCCCCATGGATCCTAATGCAAAACTTTGGGAAAAAGGTAGTGTTCCTGTTGATACTGGAAGATACCAGAGATTGGTTGGGAAATTGATTTATCTTGAAGGTGGAAAAACACAAGAAGGGGGGGGTTGAATTGTGTTTTGAGAATTTAAAACTTTTTCAGATTAAAACAAGTTTACAGCGGATATAAACACAAAGTAAAAGAAGGGTGCTGAGAGAGAGAAAGAAAGACACATAAATTTATACTGGTTCCTCTCACAAAACGAGAGTACGTCCAGTCCCCTTGCACTTCCAAGGGCTTCTAACTAAATCTTATAAAATTACAAGATGCTCAAGCACAATAGCAAGAGACTTCTCTAATGCTCAAGTTACAACTAACAAGAGACTTCTCAAATGCTCAAGTTACAACTAACAAGAGACTTCTCAAATGCTCAAGTTACAACTAACAAGAGACTTCTCAAATGCTCAAGTTACAACTAACAAGAGACTTCTCAAACAAACTTAAGATTAAGAATGAATGTTAATGAACACTTGATATACTATCAGAGGTGTTTACAAAATACAACGCAAATTGCTTTAAGACTTGAATGACAGATTAAACAAATTATGTCAGAATATTTCAGAGCCTTAAACGCAGTAATGGAACAGTTGTCATTTCTTCCATTTGAGTCTTCTATTTATACTTGAAGGAAGATGATGACCGTTGCAAAGAGATAAGGTGCCAGCTTGGAATTCATTGTACAATTGTGATAGCTGTAATCTTCCATCTTTGGTAAAGAAATCCAATTCCACTACCTTGCTATTTGAATTATCACTCATCCATTTTGAGTAATAATAGTACGATAGTACGATCCTCAAATGCGCTCCACTTATGGATAAGATTAACGTTGTACCAACGAATATTCCTTCCTGTGGATGTGACAGAGCCTTGAAGTAGATTATTCTTCAATCATTGGTTCTGATTCTGTTAGTTCTTGAGTGACGTAAATTCCTTTTGCTTCAGATGCTGTTGTCATAGCTTCTTGAGGTTTTCAGCTTCTGAACTTCTTAGAGTCTAGCTTTTGGTCCTCAGAAGCACTATTCTTCAGCACGCAAATTTTAAGCTTCTGATGAACAGCGATACGCTTTCAGAGCTTCATAGCTTGGCTTCTCTCTTGTTATTCAAAGTGCTTCTGAATGAATTTTAACTTATAATTCTGCACACTAGAATAATCATTAGTAATACCAATTGCAATTTTAATACTTTGTTATCATCAAAACCACTTAAAATCTTAGAGGTTCATGTCAGACCCACTTTGTTCCAACAATCTCCCCCTTTTTGATGATGACAAACTAAAGCATTAAAATTCAATTGTTGTTGATTTAATTATTTATGTTGACTTCAGGTTTCAAAGGTTTGCAATCTCCCCCTGAGTCTGATAATCTATAGGGTTAGGTTTGTAAGCTCCCCCTAAGTCTTATCCATAACTAATTAAAACAGTTTAAGAGTTAATTTATTAATTTGAAATAAATTTTCATATTTGACTCTCAGAGGCAGAGGTTTGTAAGCTCTTCCTTCAGAGTCTGATAATATTCAGAGAAGGTTTGCAAGCTTCTCTCATTTTATCTACGAAAATGTATTTCAAATCTAAAATTTCTCCCCTTTCAATAAGGTTCAGAATGAATCACATAACGACAATTCAGAAGGAATAGAAATTGATATGAGTATAACAGTTTCAGTTCTTTAACAGTTAAAAAAAATTAATTAACATTAATTTTAACGCTGTTCTTACTCCCCCTTTTGTCATTAATCAAAAAGTAACATAAAACAAGAGAATCAGGTCAAAAATAACTCATTCCTCAAGACAGTCAAGTCAATGGGTGGTTACAACTATGTTCAATTAAATGAACTTTGCTGATTACCAAGTAGACATGAGAGCTTGAAAGCTTTATAAAAGGAGATGATTCTTCTCATTTTATTCACAACGAATAATCAAAGAGTATATTTTTAAGCATACAATTGAACATCAAGCAATGAAGAAAGCTTCGGGATCAAAGAAGGAGATCAAGAAGGAAACAACGTCTTCACGCTCAAGAAGAAACAAGCAGCCAAAAGAAACAACCAAGCAAGTGATTGAGATATCAGATTCTGATGAAATAGATTCTGATTATGCAGAGTTCCTTAAAACATATGATCCTGAGGAAGAGTACTCAGACCCTGAGATCCCCAGAGCCATTCTTGACTCTCTTTCTGATGCAAGCTCTGCTGAGAAGACAGAAGTGCTCAAGAAAGAAGAGTCAGAGGCTGAATCTGATGTAGAGTCTAAGTAGTTTTCTCACTATCCATGTAATAAGACTTTGCATTAATTAAAAAAAATCTTGCTTTTGAATTTGTTTATTTTGCTTGCGAATTTCTTATATTCAACTTAAAACGTTAGAACACCAGTTACCAGACACGCCTCATTCGGTATTGGTGCCCCGTTTATAAACAGGCTATAATACTAAGAAGCTATTTCATGAGTAAACAGGAATACTGATGTGGGGGAACCTTAGGTTTTCAAAATCCTATATAAATTAAAAAACAAGATGTTCTCCAACACCTTACTCTAGGTTCAGAATCCACAAGAGTATCAGACATAATAAGTGAATATATTTTTAATTTTGAAAAACAAAACAAAAAAAAATAACACACATTCAGATACACAAACACACAATTAAGGATAATAAGAAGTTTAAATAAACAAAAAGAAATTATCCAAACAAATTACAGAAAACATGAATACAAACAAGTGCTCAAACATAAAAGTTAAGGTTTCTTCATTTGGCTAGCCAGACTCTTCAAGAAATCCATCATCTCATCGAGCTTCTTGTTGGTAGCTTCAGTAGATGCATTCATATCAGTTCTCATATCAGCTCGTAGTTCATCCATTTCATTCTTCATATCCTCCTTTATTTCCGATAATTCATTCTTCACTTCAGATTTCATCTCATCTAATGCTATTTGTACAGCTGGAGGTATAGCACAAGATGAAGATCCAGAGTCTCTGAATGTTCTGACTGGTGAGCTTGGAGGGGTAGTGTCAACCACTGTATTTTTGCCTTTATCAGAAGCTTGCTCATCTAAGTTCTGATCATGCATTATGATGTCCTCACCCTGATGTGGACCCATTTCTTGGGCTTCCCGTAGCTTCTGAGTCTCCACTTCAGCTATTCTAGTGGCTCTTTCTACCCGCATTCTGAGAGCCTCTTGCTCAGCTAGCCTCTTACGCTCTACTTCAGCAGCTATCCTAGCCTGCTCAGCATCAATTACTACTCTAGCATATGTAGTCTCTTCTTCATTTAGCCTTTTAGCTGCTTCAAGTGATGTTCTAATACTTTCATTTACAGCAGCAGCCAGCATTGCTAAACGTTGACACTCCTTTTCATGATTATAAAAGGTAAGCCTAGGAGCATGAGAGATTTCTTCTGCACGCATTATCTGGGTCAGAGCATTCATGCCTCTTCCTTCAATCTTACTCTTTACATAATTCCCCAAGAGCATCAGAGACTGTCTGAACTCATTTTCCAATTCTCTGACATTGGCATCAATATCTGAAGGAAAAATCAGAACTTCTTCCTCCATTCTTTTGAATTTCTTAAGATTAATACTTATAGCATTATCTAACAGCTCAAGGTTTGGTTCAGAATTGGGATTAAAGAAGGGTGGATTTCTGTTGAAGGGAATGGTGGGTTCAGGTCTTTTTCTCTTGAGAGGGATTATTTTGATTTTTCTAATTTCATCAAAAGGGTTCTTGGAGATTGTTATTATATCATCATCAACATTTATTTCTGCTTTTAGCAGATCCTCCAGAATGGGTAGAGCAAAATCAATGGGTAGGTTAAGTTCATCTATGGTCAGAGGTTTATAGTTTGGACCATATGAGAGGGGTGATGAATGGAGTGTATGAAGGTGGAAAAACACAAGAAGGGGGGGTTGAATTGTGTTTTAAAAATTAAAACTTTTTACCAAATAAAACTAATTTTGCAGCGGAAATAAACACAAGATAGAAAAGGGGTGCTGAGAGAGAGAGAGAAAGACACAAAATTTATCCTGGTTCCTCTCACAAATCGAGAGTACTCCAGTCCCCTTGTTACTAACAAGAGATTTTCACTATAATCTACTTAAGATTACAAATTGCTCAAGCACACTTGCAAGAGACTTCTCAGGTGCTCAAGTTTCACTAAACAAGAGACTTCTCAAATGCTCAAGTTACACTTAACAAGAGACTTCTCAAACAAACTTAAGAATAAGAATGAATGTTAAGGAACACTTGATATACTATCAGAGGTGTTTACAAAATACAACGCAAATTGCTTTAAGAATTGAATGACAGATAGAACACTAATGTCAGAATGCTTCAGAGCCTTAAATGCAGTAATGGAATAGTAGAACAGTAGTCATTTCTTCCATTTGAGTCTTCTATTTATACTTGAAGGAAGATGATGACCGTTGTAGAGAGATAAGGTGCCAGCTGGAATTTGCTCGTACAATTGCTAGCTGTAGATTGCCTTCTTTAGCAAAGAAATCCAATTCCACTACCTTGCAATTCAAATTATCACTCATCCATTTTGAGTAATAATAGTACGATAGTACGATCCTCAAATGCGCTCCACTTATGGATAAGATTAACGTTGTACCAACGAATATTCCTTCCTGTGGATGTGACAGAGCCTTGAAGTAGATTGTTCTTCAAACATAGGTTCTGATTCTGTCAGTTCTTGAGTGACGTAAATTCCTTTTGCTTCAGATGCTGTTGTCGTAGCTTCTTAAGGTCTTCAGCTTCTGAACTCCTCAGAGTCTAGCTTTGGTCCTCAGAAGCATTATCTTCAGCACGCAAAATTTTAAGCTTCTGATGAACAGCGATACGCTTTTAGAGCTTCATAGCTTGGCTTCTCTCTTGTTATTCATAGTGCTTCTGAATGAATTTTAACTTATAATTCTGCACACTAGAATAATCATTAGTAATACCAATTTCAATTTTAATACTTTGTTATCATCAAAACCAATTAAAATCTTAGAGGTTCATGTCAGACCCACTTTGTTCCAACAATCTCCCCCTTTTTGATGATGACAAACTAAAGCATTAAAATTCAATTGTTGTTGATTTAATTTAATTATGTTGACTTCAGGTTTCAAAGGTTTGCAATTTCCCCCTGAGTCTGATAATCCATAGGGTTAGGTTTGTAAGCTCCCCCTAAGTCTTATCCAAAATTAATTAAAACAGTTTAAGAGTTAATTTATCAACTTAAATTAGATTTTCATATTTGACTCTCAGAAGCATAGTTTTGTAAGCTTTGCTTCTTAGAGTCAGATAATGTTCAGAGGAGGTTTGCAAGCTTCTCTTATATTATCTTTGGAAATCAATTTTAGGTTCTTAAATTTTCTCCCCTTTCAATAATGGTTCAGAATGAAACACATAACAATAGTTCAGAAGGGATAGAGATTGATATGAGTATAACAGTTTCAGTTCTTTAGCAGTAAAAGAAATCAATTATCATTAATTTTAACGCTGTTCTTACTCCCCCTTTTGTCATCAGTCAAAAAGCGCAGAAAAGAAAACATTCAAGTCAAAAATTGGTTACAACTATATTCATTAAATGAACTATGTTGATTCCCAGGTAGACAAGAAAGCTTAAGAGCACTATAAAAAGAGATGATTCTTCTCATTTTATTCATACAGAATAATCAAAGAACATCGTAAGAAACACACAATGGAAAAGCAAGCTACGAAGGATGCTTCAGGATCTAAGAAAGTGATCAAGAAGGAAGCAGAGCCCTGGCGCTGCGAAGAAAACAAGCATCTCTATGAAAGAAACAAGCGAGAATTGGTTCTGACAGAGTCAGAGCTTGAAGAAATAGGCTCTGACCTGGAAGAATTCTTATGGACATATAATGATGACAAGCCATACGAAGAGTATCAAGCTGAAGCTCAGCAAGCCCTGCGTGACCTACTTTCTTATGTTGATGAGAAGCATAAGAAGAATAAGCCAGAGGCTGCTGACGTTGATTCTAAGTAGGATCTCATTATCTTATGTAATAAAGAATTTCTTCAATAAATTTATTAAAGAGTTCCTGCTATAAATTTCTTTCTTTTGAGCGTGTTTCTTTTATATACTCTTTTCAAACGTCAGAAAACCAGTTACCAGACACGCCTCATACGGTATTGTTGCCCCGCTTATAAACAGGCTATAATACTAAGAAGTTATTTCATGAGTAAACAGGAATACTGATGTGGGGGAACCTTAGGTTTTCAAAATCCTACATAAGTTTAAAAACAAGATGTTCTCCAACACCTTACACTAGGTTCAGAATCCACAAGAGTATCAGACATTATCAGAGTATATGATTTTCATTTTGAAAAACAAAATAAAATAAACACACATTCAGATACACATACACAAGTAAGGATAATAAGAAGTTTAATTAATCAAGAAGAAAATATCCAAACGAATTACAAAAAAAAATTAATACAAGCAAGTGCTCAAACATAAGGTTATGGTTTGGGTTGTTGTTGAGTAAGCTTCAGAAGTAGTTCCATCATTGCATCTATCTTCTTGTTAGTAGCTTCACCAGATCTGTTCATGTCTTCTCTTATATCGGCCCTGAACTCATCCATTTCATTTCTCAGCTCCTCTCTTAAGTCATTCTTGATTACATCCAGAGCTTCTTGCATAGCTGAAGGTATAGCAGATGAAGAAGAGCCTTGGACAAGTACAG
Organism: Trifolium repens; assembly: GCA_030408175.1. NCBI lineage: Eukaryota > Viridiplantae > Streptophyta > Magnoliopsida > Fabales > Fabaceae > Trifolium > Trifolium repens. The sequence continues at coordinate 17,298,015 of CP125847.1, forward strand.
GTGGAGATCTAGGAGGAGTTGGAGCAACAATGGGAGTTTTACCTTTATCAGAATATGGTTCACTGATGTTCTGATCATGCATAACAACATCCTCTGCAGCTGCTTGATTCTCAATAATCTTATTAGTCTCAATAATAGCAATGTGAACAGCTCTATCAACCAACAACTTGAAGGCTTCTTGTTCAGCAAGCCTCTGACATTCCATTTCAGCAGCTATCCTAGCCTGCTCAGCATCAAGAGATCTTCTTATACTTTCATTCACAACAGCTAAAAATGCTAACCTCTGACATTCTTCTTCATGATTGAAAAAAGTAAGTCTCAGAGCATGAGAGCGATCAGCAGCACTCATTATTTGAGACAAAACTTCCATTCCTCTTCCTTCAATCTTCCTTTTCACATAACCTCCTAAGAGCCTCAGAGACTGACTGAATTTCTGTTCTAATTCCCTGATCTTAGCATCAACATCTGAGGGAAATATCAGTACTTCTTCTTCCATGCTCTTAAAATTCTTAAGACTAATATTAATAGCATTATCTAGCAGCTCAAGGTTTGGTTCAGAGTTGTGATTGAAGAAGGGTTGGTTTTTGTTGAAGGGAATCGTGGGTTCAGGTCTTTTTCTTTTTAGAGGGATGATTTTGATTTTTCTGATTTCATCAAAGGGGTCTTTGGGGGTTGTTATTAAATCATCATCAACATTAATTTCTGCTTTTAGCAGATCCTCCAGAATGGGTAGGGCGAAGTCAGAAGGTAGACTAAGTTCATCTATGGTTAAGGGTTTGTAAGATGGACCATAGATGGGTTCTGATTGTGATGTTTGTGGTTCAGGTGATGGTTCAGGTGTGGAAGGTTCAGGTTGTGGTGTGGATGGTTCAGCAGTGATATGTTCAGAATGATTCATAACATCATCCTGAGCTGGTGTGAAGGTGGGTGGATCAATAGGTAAATCAGAAGATGTATTTACAAAGTGAAATTGATCAGGTGAGTTTGTGTTGGAGTAGGTAAAGGCATCACCTGATAGGTGAGTGGAGAGGTGTTCTAGAATTATAGGTGATTTTCTTGTTGTGTTGGTGGGTTGGTCAAGAATAGAGGTGTCAATGAAAATATTTTCCTCTTCTGGTGAGTTGTGTTTGGGTTTCTTGAGGGTTCGTTTTGCAGGGATCTTCTTCTTAGATTGTTCCTTCTGAATTTTATCTAATTTCTCAATAAGCTCTGAAGAATCAGTGCTTGCATTAGAGGAAGTCCCTTCAGATGAGGATGATGAGGATGATAAAGTGTGTGGAGAGGGTGGGATCATATTAATAGGTTTTGTATAGTCTGTGGGAGGTGATTGGGTAGGAGGTTGAGCACTAGAAACGCTATCAGTATTAGGCTTAGAATTTTTACCTTTGGAAGAGTCAGCAGCTTTCTGTTTGGAAATAACTGTCTTTTTCCTTTCTGGGGCTCTGACAGGTTGATCCTCTTCAGTAGCTGCAGGCCTCTCATTCCTCTTTTTAGATCTTCTCTCCTTTTCAACAGCCTTCCTTTGAACAATATTAGCCACTTGCTCCTCAGTGACTCTTTCATCGTCTTCAGTGGCACTGTTATCCTCAGACTGTTTCTCTTGTCCTTCACTATTGCTTTTCTCAGAGTCTTCAAGCAAGGCTTGCTCTACCAGTATAGGTTTCTTTCTAGACCTGGTGATTTCTTTTGGACCTTTGAAAATATCCCAATCAGGTACATTCACTACCATACTTCTAGTAACCCTTGCTCCAGTTTCCCTTCTTACCATTGCCAGAAAATTCTTAATAACTTCCTCATTATCATGCTCTGAAATGGTGGGAAACCCATCACACCAGAAGTAAGTCTCATAGATGGTTCTGAGAGGGTTTTCAGCATGTATCAGCTCCTCTTTCTTTTTCTTTTTCATGTTGACCAAGATGGTAGCATCAAATTTTGCAGTTTGAAAGACTCTTAGTTTTTCCTTCTCCCTAAGAATCTCAATTAGTTTTGTCTGACGAATGATCTCTGAAATTAATCTGGGATGATGAAGTGTTGCTACAGCCTTATGTTGATTTTCATTGATGCTGGAGCACAGGTGCTCAAATAACAGGCTAGCCAGGTTAACCTTCACCCTTGTATGCAGAAACCATAGAAAGTGCCTGTGTGGTAAAGAAATTGTATCCTTTCCTCCTATTCTGGGAATGATAGAAGCAAGAAATACTCTGAAGGCAAAGTTGAACTCAGGTTTCAAAAACTTTGCATTCCCAAATTGCTTCTCAGTTGTTCCAGCAGGAAAAAGATCTGCTTTAATAGACTCAGTATACATACTCTTTGATTTGTAAGTATTCACATCTTGGCCTTTGTTATCCAGACCCAGAATCTTTGCCACATGTTCTTGGGTGATAAGCACATCAATACCCAACAGATTTGACCTAATCTCTTTTCCCTTATACGCTCTTAGACCCAGTTGGACTCTGGACTTGCCTTTCAGATTCTTGTCCTTAGCCACTAACTTATTTACTTCCTCATTAGCACTAAACTCATCAAACACATACGCCTTATGCCAGAAGTTCTTCACAATGTCGTAGTAGACGAACCCATTTAACATATCAAAATAGTTTCCCCACTGTTGGTCATAGAATAGACTCTGAACATCGATTCCGTTAAGTTTTAAACTTTCAAAATCCACGAACTTCTCAGTAAGGAACACCATTGCATCTCTACCACAATCTGTTGAGGAAGGACGATCGACGAATGACGCTTGAGAAGTTAAATCTATTACTGGCACGAGTTCAGGATCAAACGGTTCTTGAACGATGATGGCAGAAGGTTGAGCAGTCATGATTGCAGAGAATGTTGATGATGATGAGAGAATTTGATGATTCTGAGTTTTAGGGTTTGTGTAGGAAGTGATTATGTGAAAAAGTTGTGCTTTGTGAGTGAAGTGACAATTTATATCAAATAGAATAAACACTCAGAAAATAGGCGCAAAGGAGGGAGCGCGAACAGTTTAAAATTAATTTTAAATTGCATAACTGCATTTTCATCATTAACTGTTCTCTACCCATCAGGATCTAGACACGTGCAGGAGAGGCTTAATCAAGCTGACGCGTGTACAGACAACTGTTGTACACTAACTAGAACTAAACGTTTCATTTCAGTCTAGTTCAGAGCCAAACTCATTAATATCTGACACCTCATCAGAACCTGTTATCCTTCAGATCCCATATTATTCAGAGCTTCCAAAAAGATACTCTGAATTCACGGAGGCTCTGAAAAGGCTTCAGATCCTAATTCTATTTTGCATCTCAGAGCTAGTTTTCTTCAGAGATAAAATGCATGTTCAAATTCTTTTTAATAAAGTCAAATCGTTCAGTGGCCAAAGGTTTGGTAAATATATCAGCCCATTGATGATCCGTATCAATGAACTGAATATTTATTGTCCCATTTTGAACATGATCTCTTATAAAATGATGCTTAATTTCAATATGCTTAGCTCTGGAATGCAAAATTGGATTCTTAGATAAATGAATAGCAGCAGTATTATCACAATATAGTGGAATACTACTTTCAGCTATGTTATAGTCCTCTAACTGATATTTCATCCAGAGAAGCTGTGTGCAGCATTTAGCAGCTGAGATGTATTCTGCTTCTGCTGTAGACAAAGCAATAGTTGTTTGTCTCTTGCTGGCCCAAGATATGAGATTTTCACCAATAAATTGGCAATTTCCACTAGTGGATTTTCTCTCTATCTTGTCTCCAGCATAGTCAGCATCACAGAATCCAACTAGCTTACTATCTAGGGATTTTTTATAAAGAAGTCCTAGATTAGTAGTTCCTTTCAGATATCTAAAGATCCTCTTAACGGCAGTTAAATGAGGTTCTCTAGGATCTGACTGGAATCTTGCACACAAGCATACACTATATAAAATATCAGGTCTAGAAGTTGTTAGATAGAGTAAAGAACCAATCATACCTCTATACAGCTTCTGATCTACTTTGCTTCCAATTTCTTCCTTGCTTAAGCTGCTTGAAGGATGCATGGGTGTTGACATTATCTTACAATCTTCAAGATTAAACTTCTTCAGAAGCTCTTTTGTATATTTGCTCTGATGAATGTAAGTGCCATCTTTTCCTTGGTTGATTTGGATTCCAAGAAAGAATTTTAGCTCACCCATCATACTCATTTCAAATTCATCCTGCATAAGCTTGGAGAAATTCTTGCAAAGAGAAGCATTAGTTGAACCAAAAATTATATCATCCACATATATTTGAATAATTAAGATGTCTTTCTTAGTTGTTTTTCTGAATAATGTATTGTCAATCTGACCATTTTGAAAACCATTTTCTAAAAGGAAATTACTCAGTCTTTCATACCAAGCTCTTGGAGCTTGTTTGAGACTATAGAGTGATTTCTTATGTTTATAAACATAATCAGGGTTTTTCAAATCCTCAAAACCTGGAGGTTGTTTGACATATACTTCTTCAGAAATGACACCATTTAGAAAGGCACTCTTAACATCCATTTGGTATAAGGTTATTCCATTATTAACTGCATATGATAATAATAACCTGATTGCTTCCAGTCTTGCCACTGGAGCAAATGTTTCAGTGAAGTCAATGCCTTCTTGCTGACTGTAGCCTTGTGCTACTAGTCTAGCTTTGTTTCTTACCACTTCACCTTGTTCATTCAGTTTGTTCCTAAATACCCACTTGGTTCCAATGATGTTCTTGTGTGTTGATCTTGGTACCAAATCCCACACATCATTTCTTTGAAATTGATTGAGCTCATCTTGCATTGCTACAATCCATCCATCATCAGAGAGAGCTTCATCAACATTCTTAGGTTCTATCATAGATATGAGTCCTAGAAGTGAATCATGTTGTTGAAAATCTGATCTTGTTTTTCTTGGACTCTTTGTTTCCAAGAATAAGATCTTCTGGATGTGATGATCTATATTTGAATTTTCTCTTTGGAGCTTTATTAGTTTCAGCACTTTTTTGGGTATCATCTTCTGAGATATCATCATGTTCTTCAGATGCTTCTATTGGGGATGCTTCTTCAGACACTTCTTCCAATACAGCTTCTGAAGATTCATTTGCATCTGATGCTTTCTCAGGTTCTGGATTGTTATATGTATATGGAACACCAGCATAGCTATTGTCTTGCTCTGACATTTTACTGTCAGGCTCTTTGTCATCAAATTTAACATGTATAGATTCTTCCACTGTGTTAGTTTCAGAATTATACACTCTGTATGCCTTTGAGCGTTCAGAGTAACCTATAAAGATTCCCTTACAGGCTTTGGCATCAAATTTTCTTTTGTAGGCCTTATTGTTCAGAATGTAACAGGTACATCCAAACTGATGAAAATAAGAGATGTTGGGCTTTCTTCCTTTAAAGAGTTCATATGTTGTTTTATTCAATATAGGTCTGATATAAATCCTATTTTGAATATAACAAGCTGTGTTCACAGCTTCTGCCCAGAAGTGCTTAGCAAGTTTAGTCTCATGCATTATGGTTCTTGCCATCTCTTGTAAAGACCTGTTCTTTCTCTCTACAACACCATTTTGCTGTGGTGTTCTAGGAGCTGAGAACTCATGGACAATTCCATGGTCTTCACAATAGGTTGCAAAGGGTTCGTTTTCAAACTCACCCCCATGATCACTTCTGATTTTTAAGATCTTGAGACTCTTCTCATTTTGCACTTGCGTGCAGAAGATGGTAAACACATCATATGCATCATCTTTCACTCTAAGAAATTTAACCCAAGTCCATCTACTGTAATCATCAACAATAACAAGTCCATATTTCTTTCCATTGAGTGAGGCTGTACTTACAGGACCAAACAAATCAATGTGAAGCAGTTCAAGAGGTCTTGAGGTAGAGACAATGTTTTTAGGTTTAAAAGAGGTTTTTGAAATCTTTCCAATCTGACAAGGACCACACAGAGCATCTGAATGATAGTTAAGATTGGGTAGTCCTTTAACCAAGCTTAGTTTGCTAAGCTTAGAGATTAATCTCCAGTTAGCATAACCTAAGCGTTGGTGCCAGACCCATTTCTCATCATTCAAAGATAGAAGACAAACTATCTTTTGCTCTGAGAGTTCTGACAAATTGATTTTATAAACATTGCCTTTCCTTAAGCCTCTGAACACTACAGACTCATCAGACTCTCTGATTACAGTACATGCATCTTTATTAAACTTAACAACAAATCCACTATCACAAAATTGGCTAATGCTTAGTAGATTATGTTTGAGGCCATCAACTAACCAAACATCTTTGATAGAGAGAGAAGAATTACCAACTATACCAGTACCAGTGATCTTCCCTTTTTGGTTTCCTCCAAATCCCACAGTTCCTCCCTCTTTCAGCGTCAGGGTTTGGAACATATGCTTGTCTCCTGTCATTTGACGCGAGCAGCCACTGTCCAGGTACCAAGAATGCTGCTCTGGCCTTCTTTGAGTGCAGATCTGCTGCAAAGACAATCTCAGACTTTGGTACCCATACCTTTATGGGTCCTTTAGAGTTAGTCCTCATTACCTTAGATTGCTTTTGTTTATAAGGCCTATCAGGAGCTCTAGAGTTATTGAAGCATTTTGAAAAACTTTTAGGCTTTGTATAACTCTTGTGCTTAACTTTAGAATATACCAGAGTTTTATTTATTTTTATATTGGTCTGAGGTTTGGAGACCTTAGGCTCTGAAGGTTTCAGAGTCTGAGGCTTCTTGGCCTCTGACACAATTATTTTTTCAGGTTCTGGTATAACTATTGCTTCTGATTGGCTTTTAACAAATACAGCCTTAGGTTTTGAATTATCACTTTTAGAGGGTTTAGAAAATAATGGATTATCTTTAAAACATGAAAATCCAAGACCTTCACCTCTGTTTCTACTAACATGGTATATTAAGGAAGTTATCTTACTTCTCTTCATGCCATTGATAAGAAATTCTTGAAGAGCAAATTCATGCTCTGGAGGAACCTTATCATCATAAACATAATGAGTTTCCATAAATGAGTTTCTACTTCTTAGAGACTCATTTTCTTCAACTATTATGTTCATTTTCTCAGTTAGGTTATTGTAAGCCTTTTTCAAGACCTTACATTCACCTGCCTTTTTAGTGAGCATTTTTAAGGCATCTTTAAGAGAATCTATTAATTCAGTTCTAGATAGTTTAGCAATTACCTCTTCCTCATCTTCAGAGTCTGAACCTGCTTCAGAGTCTTCTCTGTCAGAGGTAGTTGCCATCAGTGCTAGATTTGCTTCCTCATCACCATCTGAGTCTGAGTCTTTGTCAAGATCTTCCCATGTTGCCAGAAAGCTCTTCTTGACTTTACTCTTATATCTTTCCTTGTTAGAGCTTTGCTTTGATGATCTACTTTTGTTTTCTGGACAATCAGCAATGAAATGACCAGGCTTGTTGCATTTGAAACACTTGCTTTGATCTTCCTTCTTGTCTTTAGCAGTACTAAGTCTCTTGGAAGATCCTCCAAATTTGCCTGCATATTTCTTGCTTCGTTTTGCCCATTGTGAAACCTTAGCAGCCATCAGCACCATCTCTTCTTCATCATCAGACCCAACTTCTTGACCCTCTTCAGAAGCCTCATCTTCAGATTCTATAGTTTTAGCTTTCAAAGCCTTTGATGAACTTTTAGAGCTTAAGGCTATCCCTTTCATCTTCTTGGTTGATTCATCAGTCATTAGTTCCATCTCATGACTCTTCAATGAACTAATCAAGCTTTCAAGGGATACAGTATCCAAATCCTTAGACTCTTGAAAAGCAGTCACCTTTGGTCTCCATTTTGGTGGTAGGCTTCTGAGTACCTTTCTCACATGATCAGCTTCTGTATAACTCTTGTATAATACTTGAAGTCCAGATACTAGAATTTGAAACCGTGAAAACATAGTTTCAATGTCCTATCCGTCCTTCATCTTAAACAGCTCATACTGATGCACCAATAAGTTAGCCTTTGCCTCCTTAACTTGTTTGTTGCCCTCATACTTGGATTTTAAGGAATCCCAAATAGATTTTGCAGTTCTTTTATCTCCAATTTTAAGGTACTCATCATGTGAGATAGCATTAGTCATCATTCCTTTTACAGAGTGATGCTTCTTGTACTCTAGCTTTTGAGTAGGTGTAAAGGCTTTCCTGTTCTGAGAACTGACAACACCTTCTAAGTTCCTTTTTTCAAAGTTAACTCCATCCTCTACCATGTCCCATAAATCACAATCAATACTCATGATATAGCTGTACATATTTGTTTTCCAGAAAGGGTAGCTAGTCTCAGTTCCATTGAAGAAAGGAACTTTATCAGATGACCTCCTTTGTCGAGAGTTTGAGTCATAGTCAAAAGGAACTTCATTGAGATTCTTCTCAGCAGACATGTTTTTCCTCCTGGATCTTTACTGTTTCACTGTAAGGTGAGTTAGGCAACAGACCTAGCTCCTGATACCAATTGAAGGTGGAAAAACACAAGAAGGGGGGGTTGAATTGTGTTTTAAAAATTAAAACTTTTTAATAAATAAAACTAATTTTGCAGCGGAAATAAACACAAGATAGAAAAGGGGTGCTGAGAGAGAGAGAGAGAAAGACACAAAATTTATCCTGGTTCCTCTCACAAATCGAGAGTACTCCATTCCCCTTGTTACTAACAAGAGATTTTCACTATAATCTACTTAAGATTACAAATTGCTCAAGCACACTTGCAAGAGACTTCTCAGGTGCTCAAGTTTCACTAAACAAGAGACTTCTCAAATGCTCAAGTTACACTTAACAAGAGACTTCTCAAACAAACTTAAGAATAAGAATGAATGTTAAGGAACACTTGATATACTATCAGAGGTGTTTACAAAATACAACGCAAATTGCTTTAAGACTTGAATGACAGATAGAACACTAATGTCAGAATGCTTCAGAGCCTTAAATGCAGTAATGGAACAGTAGAACAGTAGTCATTTCTTCCATTTGAGTCTTCTATTTATACTTGAAGGAAGATGATGACCGTTGTAGAGAGATAAGGTGCCAACTGGAATTTGCTCGTACAATTGCTAGCTGTAGATTGCCTTCTTTAGCAAAGAAATCCAATTCCACTACCTTGCAATTCAAATTATCACTCATCCATTTTGAGTAATAATAGTACGATAGTACGATCCTCAAATGCGCTCCACTTATGGATAAGATTAACGTTGTACCAACGAATATTCCTTCCTGTGGATGAGACGGAGCCTTGAAGTAGATTGTTCTTCAAACATAGGTTCTGATTCTGTCAGTTCTTGAGTGACGTAAATTCCTTTTGCTTCAGATGCTGTTGTCGTAGCTTCTTAAGGTCTTCAGCTTCTGAACTCCTCAGAGTCTAGCTTTGGTCCTCAGAAGCATTATCTTCAGCACACAAAATTTTAAGCTTCTGATGAACAGCGATACGCTTTCAGAGCTTCATAGCTTGGCTTCTCTCTTGTTATTCATAGTGCTTCTGAATGAATTTTAACTTATAATTCTGCACACTAGAATAATCATTAGTAATACCAATTTCAATTTTAATACTTTGTTATCATCAAAACCACTTAAAATCTTAGAGGTTCATGTCAGACCCACTTTGTTCCAACAGTGTATTGTCAAGGTTTTCAGAAAGTGTGGGTGATGTAGAAATGTGATGCTCTTGATTATTAGTGGTAATGTCATCACATTGGTCAGAGGGTGGAGGAGTGTGTGGTTTAAGTTGTGATGTTTCATCATTCTGGGAGGGTGGTATCTCAGGTTCAGAAGTGATTGTTGTGTTTGGATATTCTTATTTAGGAGCAACAACGTGTGGGGGTGGTGTTTGAACAGTGATAGTTGATGGTTCTTGAACTACTGATTTAGGAGTTTCAGCAGTCACTTTCAAGAACTTGTTAATGGGATGGTTTGGTGAATTGAGATTTGAATGTGTGAAGGCATCACCAGAAAGATGTGGTGTGAGATGATCTAAGAATGAAGTGTCTTCAGCAACAACTTCCTTGGGTGCAGAGATTTTGGTTTTGGGTTTTGGTTCTGGTGCCCTCTTAATGACTTCTGAAATTGTTTCACTGCTAGAGTCAGAGAGGGTACCTTCAGATGATGATGAATCGGATGATATTGGGGGGGTATTATCATTCTGATTGGTTTTGTAAAATCTATTGGGGTGCTAGGAGGGGGTTGGTTTTGAGCTTCAGAATTGCTACAAGTATTAGGCTCAGAAACATTACCTTTGGAGATCCTAGCAGCTTTCTTAGAGGCTACCGTCTTCTGCCTCTTGATAGGGATCTTAGCAGATAGAGGAACATTGTCATCATCTCCAGAGGATGATGGTCTTTCATTTCTTTTCTTTGTCCTCCTCTCTTTTTCAGCAGCTTTACCCTCAGCAATCTTAACTACCTGCTCCTTAGAGACCCTAGTATCATCAGCAACTGTAGCATCAGCAGCGTTGTCAATCACTTTATCCACACTGTTGTTCTCAGAATGCTCATCTTGTCCTTCACTTGCATTCTGAGATCCTTCCTCTAGAATTGCTTGTTCAACTACCATGGGCTTCTTTCTTGACCTTGTAACTTCCTTAGGTCCTTTGAATATATCCCAGTCTGGTACTCCAACTACCATGCTTCTGTCCACTTTTACTCCAGTTTCTTTTCTTACCATTTTCAAGAAGTTCTTGATCACCTCTTCATTATCATGTTCTGAAATGGTTGGGAAACCATCACACCAGAAATATGTTTCATAGATCGTCTTGAGTGGATTTTCTGGCTTTTTCAGATCCTCTTTCTTTATCAGCTTCATGTTGACCAAAATAGTTGCATCATATTTTGCAGTTTGAAAGACTCTTAGTCTTTCCCTTGTCCTAAGAATCTCAATCAGCTTGGTCTGACGAATGATCTCTGAAATTAATCTTGGATGATGAATAACAGTTGTTGCTTTATGACGGCTCTCAGTGATGGTTGAGCATAGATGTTCAAACAGAAGTTCTGCCAAATTAATCTTGACTTTCTTATGCATGAACCAGATAAAGTGCCTGTGAGGCAAGGAAATCGTATCTTTTCCTCCTTCTCTTGTGATGATTGAAGCAAGAAAGACCTTGAAAGCAAAGTTGAATTCTTTCTTCATAAACTTTGCCTTTCCAAAATCAGCTTCAGTAATACCAGGAGGGAAAAGATCTTTCTTGATAGCTTCTATGTGCTTGCTTTTTACCTTGTACAGATTCACATTTTCACCCTCATTGTCCAAACCTAGAACCTTGGCTATATGTTCTTGAGTGATCAAGACATTGATACCCATTATGTTGGACCTGATCTCTTTTCCTTTGTAGGGTCTTAAACCCAGTTGAACTCTTGACTTCCCTTTCAGAGTTTTATCCTTAGCAACCATCTCTTTGACTTCTTCGTCAACACTAAACTTATCAAAGATTATTGCTTTGTTCCAGAAGTACTTGACAATATCATAGTAAACAAACCCATTCAGCATGTCAAAGTAGTTACCCCACTGTTGATCAAGGAATAGGCTCTGAACGTCAATGCCATTAATCCTTAAGCTTTCAAAGTCGACAAACTTCTCCGTAAGGAATTCCATGGCTTCCGTACCACAGTCGGTTGTATTGTCAGGAACAACAAGTGTTGCCTGAGAAGTAAGGTCGATAACTGGTGGTAGTACTGGGTTGAAAGGACGTTGAACAATAGTGCGAGAAGGTTGAGCAGCCATGATCGCAGTAGATTTTGTGAAGAATTTAGGATTTCTAAGTTTAGGGTTTGTGTAGGAAGTGATTTTGTTTAAAAGTTGTGCAATGTGAGTGAAGTGACATATAAGTAGCAAGTAGCACAAATACACAGAAAAAGCAAGCCAAAGGAGGGAGCGCGAACACTTTAAAATTAAATTTTAAATTGAAATAACTGTAAATTCATCATTAACTGTTCTCCATCCAATCAGAAACTAGACTCGTGCAAGGAGAAATATAACAATCTGACACGTGTAATGACAACTGTTTTACACTTACTAGTGCAAAACGGTTCATTTCCGTCTAGTTCAGAGCCACACTCATTTATATCTAACACCTCATCAGAACCTGTTACCCTTCAGAACCTATTTTATTCAGAACTTCCCAAAGGAGACTCTGAATTATTAGAGGCTCTGAAGGAGCTTCAGATCCTAATTCTATTTTACATTTCAGAGCTAGTTTTCTTCAGAGATAAAATGAATGTTCAAATTCTTTTTAATAAAATCAAAACGTTCAATAGCCAAAGGTTTGGTAAATATATCAGCCCATTGGTGATCAGTATCAATGAATTGAATATTTATTGTCCCTTTTTGAACATGATCTCTTATAAAATGATGCTTAATTTCAACATGTTTAGCTCTTGAATGCAAAATTGGATTCTTAGATAAATGAATAGCAGCAGTATTATCACAATATAGTGGAATACTACTTTCAGCTATGTTATAGTCCTCTAACTGATATTTCATCCAGAGAAGCTGTGTGCAGCATTTAGCAGCTGAGATGTATTCTGCTTCTGCTGTAGACAAAGCGATAGTTGTTTGTCTCTTGCTGGCCCAAGATATGAGATTTTCACCAATAAATTGGCAATTTCCACTAGTGGATTTTCTCTCTATCTTGTCTCCAGCATAGTCAGCATCACAGAATCCAACTAGCTTACTATCTAGGGATTTTTTATAAAGAAGTCCTAGATTAGTAGTTCCTTTCAGATATCTAAAGATCCTCTTAACGGCAGTTAAGTGAGGTTCTCTAGGATCTGACTGGAATCTTGCACACAAGCATACACTATATAAAATATCAGGTCTAGAAGCTGTTAGATAGAGTAAAGAACCAATCATACCTCTATACAGCTTCTGATCTACTTTGCTTCCAATTTCTTCCTTGCTTAGGCTGCTTGTAGGATGCATGGGAGTTGACATTATCTTACAGTCTTCAAGATTAAACTTCTTCAGAAGCTCTTTTGTATACTTGCTTTGATGAATGTAAGTGTCATCTTTTCCTTGATTGATTTGAATTCCAAGGAAAAACTTTAGTTCACCCATCATGCTCATCTCAAATTCATCCTGCATCAGCTTTGAAAAACTCTTGCATAAGGAAGCATTAGTAGAACCGAATATTATATCATCAACATAGATTTGAATAATTAAGATGTCTTTCTTAGTTGTCTTTCTGAATAGTGTATTGTCAATTTGACCTTTTTGAAAACCATTTTCTAAAAGGAAATTACTCAGTCTTTCATACCAAGCTCTTGGAGCTTGTTTGAGACCATAGAGTGATTTCTTAAGTTTATAAACATAATCAGAGTTTTTCAAATCCTCAAAACCTGGAGGTTGTTTGACATATACTTCTTCAGAAATGACACCATTTAGAAAGGCACTTTTAACATCCATTTGGTATAAGGTTATTCCATTATTAACTGCATATGATAACAATAACCTGATTGCTTCCAGTCTTGCCACTGGAGCAAATGTTTCAGTGAAGTCAATGCCTTCTTGCTGACTGTAGCCTTGTGCTACTAGTCTAGCTTTGTTTCGTACCACTTCACCTTGTTCATTCAGTTTGTTCCTAAATACCCACTTGGTTCTAATGATGTTCTTGTGTGTTGGTCTTGGTACCAAATCCCACACATCATTTCTTTGAAACTGATTGAGCTCATCTTGCATTGCTACAATCCATCCATCATCAAAAAGAGCTTCATCAACATTCTTAGGTTCTATCATAGATATGAGTCCTAGAAGTGAATCATGTTGTTGATAATCTGATCTTGTTTTTCTTGGACTCTCTTTGTTTCCAAGAATAAGATCTTCTGGATGTGATGATCTGTATTTGAATTTTCTCTTTGGAGCTTCATTAGTTTCAGCACTTGCTTGGGTATCACCTTCTGAAATATCATCATGTCCTTCAGATGCTTCTATTGGAGATGCTTCTTCAGAGACTTCTTCCAATACAGCTTCTGAAGTTTCATTGGCATCTGATGCTTTCTCAGGTTCTGGATTGTTATATAGATATGGAACACCTGCATAGCTATCATCTTGCTTTGACATTTTACTGTCAGGCTCTTTGTCATCAAATCTAACATGTATAGATTCTTCCACTGTGTTAGTTTCAGAATTATACACTCTGTATGCCTTTGAGCGTTCAGAGTAACCTATAGAGATTCTCTTACAAGCTTTGGCATCAAATTTTCTTTTGTAGGCCTTATTGTTCAGAATGTAACAGGTACATCCAAACTGATGAAAATAAGAGATGTTGGGCTTTCTCCCTTTAAAGAGTTCATATGTTGTTTTATTCAATATAGGTCTGATATAGATCCTATTTTGAGTATAACAAGCTGTGTTCACAGCTTCTGCCCAGAAATGCTTAGCAAGTTTAGTCTCATGCATCATGGTTCTTGCCATCTCTTGTAAAGACCTGTTCTTTCTCTCTACAAAACCATTTTGCTGTGGTGTTCTAGGAGCTGAGAATTCATGGACAATTCCATGGTCTTCACAATAAGTTGCAAAGGGTTCGTTTTCAAACTCACCCCCATGATCACTTCTGATCTTTAAGATCTTGAGACTCTTCTCACTTTGCACTTGTGTGCAGAAGATGGTAAACACATCATATGCATCATCTTTCACTCTAACAAATTTAACCCAAGTCCATCTACTGTAATCATCAACAATAACAAGTCCATATTTCTTTCCATTGATTGAGGCTGTACTTACAGGACCAAACAAATCAATGTGAAGCAGTTCAAGAGGTCTTGAGGTAGAGACAATGTTTTTAGGTTTAAAAGAGGTTTTTGAAATCTTTCCAATCTGACAAGGGCCACACTGAGCATCTGAATGATAGTTAAGATTGGGTAGTCCTTTAACCAAGCTTAGAGATTAATCTCCAGTTAGCATGACCTAAGCGTTGGTGCCAGACCCATTTCTCATCATTCAAAGATAGAGGACAAACTATCTTTTGCTCCGAGAGTTCTGACAGATTAATTTTATAAACATTGCCTTTCCTTAAGCCTCTGAACACTACAGACTCATCAGACTCTCTGATTACAGTACATGCATCTCTATTAAACTTAACAACAAATCCACTATCACAAAATTGGCTAATGCTAAGTAGATTATGTTTGAGGCCATCAACTAACCAAACATCTTTAATAGAGAGAGAAGAGTTACCAACTGTACCCGTACCAGTGATCTTCCCTTTTTGGTTTCCTCCAAATCCCACAGTTCCTCCCTCTTTCAGAGTCAGGGTTTGGAACATATGCTTGTCTCCTGTCATAAGACGCGAGCAGCCACTGTCCAGGTACCAAGAATGCTGCTCTGGCCTTCTTTGAGTGCAGATCTGCTGCAAAGACAATCTCAGACTTTGGTACCCATACCTTTATGGGTCCTTTAGATTTAGTCCTCATTACCTTAGATTGTTTTTGTTTATATGGCCTATCAGGAGCTCTAGAGTTATTGAAGCATTTTGAAAAACTTTTAGGCTTTGTATAACTCTTGGGCTTAGCTTTAGAATATACCAGAGTTTTATTTATTTTGACATTGGTCTAAGGTTTGGAGATCTTAGGCTCTGAAGGTTTCAGAGTCTGAGATTTCTTAGCCTCTGACACAATTATTTTTTCAGGTTCTGGTATAACTATAGCTTCTAATTGACTTTTAACAAATACAGCCTTAGGTTTTGAATTATCACTTTTAGAGGGTTTAGAAAATAATGGATTATCTTTAAAACGAGAAAATCCAAGACCTTCACCTCTGTTTCTACTAACATGGTATATTAAGGAAGCTATCTTACTTCTCTTCATGCCATTGATAAGCAATTCTTGCAGAGCAAATTCATGTTCTGGAGGAACCTTATCATCATAAACATAATGAGTTTCCATAAATGAGTTTCCATAAATGAGTTTCTACTTCTTAGAGACTCATTTTCTTCAACTAATATGTTCATTTTCTCAGTCAGGTTATTGTAAGCCTTTTTCAAGACCTTACATTCACCTGCCTTTTTAGTGAGCATTTTTAAGGCATCTTTAAGAGGATCTACTAATTCAGTTCTAGATAGTTTAGCAATTACCTCTTCCTCATCTTCAGAGTCTGAACCTGCTTCAGAGTCTTCTCTGTCAGAGGTAGTTGCCATCAGTGCTAGATTTGCTTCCTCATCACCATCTGAGTCTGAGTCTTTGTCAAGATCTTCCCATGTTGCCAGAAAGCTCTTCTTGACTTTACTCTTATATCTTTCCTTGTTAGAGCTTTGCTTTGATGATCTACTTTTGTTTTCTGGACAATCAGCAATGAAATGACCAGGCTTGTTGCATTTGAAACACTTGCTTTGATCTTCCTTCTTGTCTTTAGCAGTACTAAGTCTCTTGGAAGATCCTCCAAATTTGCCTGCATATTTCTTGCTTCGTTTTGCCCATTGTGAAACCTTAGCAGCCATCAGCACCATCTCTTCTTCATCATCAGACCCAACTTCTTGACCCTCTTCAGAAGCCTCATCTTCAGATTCTATAGTTTTAGCTTTCAAAGCCTTTGATGAACTTTTAGAGCTTAAGGCTATCCCTTTCATCTTCTTGGTTGATTCATCAGTCATTAGTTCCATCTCATGACTCTTCAATGAACTAATCAAGCTTTCAAGGGATACAGTATCCAAATCCTTAGACTCTTGAAAAGCAGTCACCTTTGGTCTCCATTTTGGTGGTAGGCTTCTGAGTACCTTTCTCACATGATCAGCTTTAGTATAACTCTTGTCTAATACTTGAAGTCCAGAGACTAGAATTTGAAACCGTGAAAACATAGTTTCAATGTCCTCTCCATCCTTCATCTTAAACAACTCATACTGATGTACCAACAAGTTAGCCTTTGCCTCCTTAACCTGTTTGTTGCCCTCATACTTGGATTTTAAGGAATCCCAAATAGACTTTGCAGTTATTTTATCTCCAATTTTAAGGTACTCATCATGTGAGATAGCATTAGTCATCATTCCTTTTACATAGTGATGCTTCTTGTATTCTAGCTTTTGAGTAGGTGTAAAAGATTTCCTGTTCTGAGAACTGACTACTCCTTCTAAGTCCATATTTTCAAAGTTAACTCCATCTTCTACCAAGTCCCATAAATCACAATCAATACTCATGATGTGACTATACATATTGGTTTTCCAGAAAGGGTAACTAGTCTCAGTTCCGTTGAAGAAAGGAACCTTATCAGATGACCTCCTTTGTCTAGAGTTTGAGTCGTAGTCGAAAGGAACCTCATTGTTGTTCTTCTCAGCAGACATGTTTTTCCTCCTGGATCTTTACTGTTTCACTGTAAGGTGAGTTAGGCAACAGACCTAGCTCCTGATACCAATTGAAGGTGGAAAAACACAACAAGGGGGGGTTGAATTGTGTTTTGAGAATTTAAAACTTTTTCAGATTAAAACAAGTTTGCAGCGGATATAAACACAAAGTAAAAAAAGGGTGCTGAGAGAGAGAAAGAAAGACACAGAAATTTATATTGGTTCCTCTCACAAAACGAGAGTACGTCCAGTCCCCTTGCACTTCCAAGGGCTTCTAACTAAATCTTATAAAATTACAAGATGCTCAAGCACAATAGCAAGAGACTTCTCTAATGCTCAAGCACAATAGCAAGAGACTTCTCTAATGCTCAAGTTACAACTAACAAGAGACTTCTCAAATGCTCAAGTTACAACTAACAAGAGACTTCTCAAATGCTCAAGTTACAACTAACAAGAGACTTCTCAAACAAACTTAAGATTAAGAATGAATGTTAATGAACACTTGATATACTATCAGAGGTGTTTACAAAATACAACGCAAATTGTTTTAAGACTTGAATGACAGATTAAACAAATTATGTCAGAATATTTCAGAGCCTTAAACGCAGTAATGGAACAGTTGTCATTTCTTCCATTTGAGTCTTCTATTTATACTTGAAGGAAGGTGATGACCGTTGCAAAGAGATAAGGTGCCAGCTTGGAATTCATCGTACAATTGTGATAGCTGTAATCTTCCATCTTTGGTAAAGAAATCCAATTCCACTACCTTGCTATTTGAATTATCACTCATCCATTTTGAGTAATAATAGTACGATAGTACGATCCTCAAATGCGCTCCACTTATGGATAAGATTAACGTTGTACCAACGAATATTCCTTCCTGTGGATGTGACAGAGCCTTGAAGTAGATTGTTCTTCAATCATTGGTTCTGATTCTGTTAGTTCTTGAGTGACGTAAATTCCTTTTGCTTCAGATGCTGTTGTCATAGCTTCTTGAGGTTTTCAGCTTCTGAACTTCTTAGAGTCTAGCTTTTGGTCCTCAGAAGCACTATTCTTCAGCACGCAAATTTTAAGCTTCTGATGAACAGCGATACGCTTTCAGAGCTTCATAGCTTGGCTTCTCTCTTGTTATTCAAAGTGCTTCTGAATGAATTTTAACTTATAATTCTGCACACTAGAATAATCATTAGTAATACCAATTGCAATTTTAATACTTTGTTATCATCAAAACCACTTAAAATCTTAGAGGTTCATGTCAGACCCACTTTGTTCCAACATATCTGTCGCACACGAGACCTGACATTGCTTTCTCGGTTAGTGTAGTAAGCCAGTTTATGCATTCTCCTTTTGAGGAACATCTCGAGGCAGTCTATAGGATACTGAGATACCTAAAGGCAAATCCCGGAAAGGGATTATTTTTCAGGAAGACTAATGAAAGAAATGTGTCTATCTTCACCGATGCTGATTGGGCAGGTTCAATTACTGACAGAAGATCAACCTCTGGATATTGTGTCTATGTTTGGGGTAATCTTGTGACATGGAGGAGCAAGAAACAAGGGGTTGTAGCAAGAAGTAGTGCAGAAGCTGAGTTTAGAGCTATGGCTCAAGGTATCTGTGAAGGATTATGGATCCATAGAGTCTTAGAAGAACTTAAGATGAAAATTGAGCTTCCATTGAAATTATACTCTGACAGTAAAGCTGCTATTAGCATAGCTCATAACCCCGTTCAACATGACAGAACCAAGCATATTGAGATTGATCGACATTTCATAAAAGAGAAGTTAGATGCTGGAATCATATGTCTACCTTTTGTAACTTCAAGTCAACAAACAGCAGATATCTTAACCAAAAGTTTGGCAAGACCCACCTTTGAGCATTTGATAAGCAAGTTGGGCATGACAGATATCTATGCACCAACTTGAGGGGGGGTGTTGGAATATATTTAGTTTCCTAATTTGTTATTTCTATGAGATTCTAAAAATATCATTATTTCCTTTTATTTCTTCTTGTAATTATTTCCTCCATAAATCAAGGAGATAGCTAGTTGTACTTTTATTATAAAGCCTGCCTTGAGCTGATGAATAAACCATTACAGCATTCTCATATAATTTTTCACACATCTTATGATTCATATCATTAAAACTAGATTGGTTTACATATTACAGAGAATAGTTAGCATGTGTAAGGGCTCCCATTGTAGAATAAATCATCTATATCTTGAAGTGTTTTCTCTAGTGAGAAATTGTTCCAAGCTTTTTCAATTTATATCATGCGAGCATGCATGTATTCTAACTTTAGTATGGTTTCATGTTTTTTATAGTATCTTAGAGGTATAGAGAAAGCAAAAATGAAAAGAAAATTTGATTATTAAGAATTGTTATGGCTTCTTGGGTCTGATTATAGATCATGCAAAATTATACAAAATTTGTGTCCATAGATGAGTATGGTCATTATTTTAGAACATGGGATCAAATAGAATGAGAAGATAAGCATTTGGCTTGTGAAGTTGTCTTTGAGAAGTGAAGTTGGATTACCTTGAGTTTAGTCTTATAGTTTTTATTTCAAAAATTTAAAACATCAAACATACGTGTGTGCAATATTGTTATGCAGCTCAAATAAATCCTAGTAAAGTTGTTCACCAAAGTTTGAATGACCCAATTTAGATAGAAAACTCAAAAATCATTACCTAGGATTCATGTCCATCTGTTTCTTGTGCTTATTATATTTCTTTTGTTTGTGGCATTTACTCTATGCATATGTTTCTATATTGGTATCATGTGAAATCAATTAAATATGCAAGTAGCATAAAGCTTATGCACAGTTGATGATGAAGTTAAGTAAGTTATAATGTGGAGATTGCATATTGTAGGGAGTTAATTTAATGATTTAAATAGTTGAAAAATACATTTGTATATTGAGAATGGTAATTGATTTTTGGTTCACTGCTAGAGTTTATTTTATTCTGTTGTATTTGAATTGTTTTACCAAGATTCGATATTAATGTTTGCCTTCATAAATCATTTAGTGATTTCTATTATTGACTCTTATTAGTTTTGTTTCTTTTCATAAGTCACACTTAAGTTATTAATTTATATGTTGTATATAGCTGTGTCAGAGTGCGCAACGGAAGAGTAACTTTGTTCTTATATGGCTGGCTGTCAACTCTAAAATGATGTATTTGACTTTACATAGAAAATTTTCTTATGAATTAGAAAGACATACAAGTGGAACTTTTATCAATATAAAAGTAATGAATACCCTTATCTTAAACCTTTTGTAGCTTGGAAGAAAACAGAACATATCAATTAGACATTCATTGAGCTAAACTAACTATATAATTGTTGAAATGCAAGCATTGTGCCATCGAATTCGAACCTGCATCTACAAAGTATCAGTACCTGGTTAATACTTCAAAGCTAACACTCAACACATAGTACTTCAATCTCAACTATAAACAAAATACAAGTTCAATAGTCCAAAATATAGCAAATACTACTAACTAACTTCACCTTATTTACCAATGATATTATTCCTTCTAAAAAAGAAAAAGAAAATCATAAATGATTTTTCATTAATTTAAATTTCTTTTTTCATAATCGCGTTTATTTGTATAAAATAACCATCGTGGTTTAGCACTGACAAAATAACCAACTGTCTTTTTCTTCTCAAGGCATGCTATGGAGGTTGATGCTGGGAAGAAGAGGTGGTCCCTATTATATTACATTATCTTCTATTAGGAAATAAATACAAAGTTTTGTGAAAATGGTCAATGTCTTTGCTACTATACGTAACCGTGTTTGCCATTATTATATCTGTATCTGCTCTTGTTTATTCTTCTTACCTTCATTTCTTCTCTATTCTCATGGCTATGCTGCAATCACCATCCTCTTCCAACTCTAATGGATTCACCTATGATGTCTTTCTCAGTTTCAGAGGCCCCGGCACTCGTTACAGTTTTACTGGAGATCTCTACAAAGCTCTATGTGATAGAGGAATCCGCACCTTCATTGATGACAAGGAGCTTCAGAGAGGGGATGAAATCACACCATCACTTGTCAAGGCCATTGAAGATTCCAGGATTTTGATTCCTATATTGTCTATCAACTATGCTTCTTCTTCATTTTGTTTGGATGAACTTGTCTGCATCATTCACTGTTTGGCGTCAAAAGGTCGTCTGGTTCTGCCTGTTTTCTATGGGGTGGAACCTTCGGACATCCGACATCAGGCTGGTGTTTATGGTAAAGATATAGCCAAGCATAAAAAGAGGTTCCAAAGTAACAAGGAAAAGTACACAAATAACAGGGAGAGGTTGCTAAAATGGAAGGCGGCTCTTACTCAAACAGCTAACTTGTCTGGCTATCACTTCAATTTTAGGTACCTTACTTTATTCCGATTTCACTTTCTTATATACCGTTTCTTTAACTTAGAATTGCCTAATCATTTCTTATATACCGTTTCTTTTACTTTATTCCGTTTCTTTAACAAGGAAAAATGATATTGTTTTCTTCTCAAACAAGTATTAGTTATTTCTATATCAAAACAACTTGAATTGTAATAATATTTATTGTTATCAATACATTGATGTGATTTTTATACTGATGCATTTTCTCAAACTTATCTGATAGGAATGAATATGAATATGAGGTTATTGGAAAGATAGTAGATGACGTCTCCAATAAGATCAATCGTGATCGTTTACATGATGGGATGATGAATGATGATGATGATGATGATGTTAAAAATGATTATGATTATGATGACTATGATTATGATGATGAAGAATATGAATATAAATATTTTGTAGATTATCCTGTTGGACAGAAGTCACGATTGTTAAAGATATTCCAATCCTTCCTTATATCCATCATCATCTATTTTTTCTGTTTTAAAAAGGGTTTTGGAAAGATAGTAGATGAGGTCTCAAATAAGATCAATCGTGTTCCTCTATATGTAGTTAAAGGGAAATTTGTAACAACCCGTTTTTCAAAGGCCAGAAATGGCATTATATATTTATTTTTTTTTGTACACATCAGAGTTACGCATAAAAGATTTTAAATGAGCCGGCATTCAAATATACAAAAGAACTCATTACCATAAGGTGCTTCGACAAGCAAAGTGTACTCCTGAATAATTACAATCCAAGTCTAAGTATTCAAATACTTACTACAAAACAAGTTAGAATCCTATGCCTAAACCCAAAAAGCACGGTGTACAACCCACACCGGCGCATAATCTAACTAAGCTAAAGCTCCAACATCTCACTGGGGCCTGGAACAGCCACCGTCGTCACCACGACCTAACCCATCATCTGGGTGGGATGAGCCCGCAAATGAAAGAAAGGGTCACCACAAAATATAGGTATGTATATATATATAACCGGTGCGAAAGATTGTACACATAACAATAATTCCACAAACACAAGAGAAAGCTCTTAACCACCAAAGCAATTCCCACCAACGGGTTTATATATATAATGCACACCAAGCCTAATGCAGACTTCTACAATGCGTGGTACTAACCCTAGCTACCACCATGCATGAGTTCCGGAATCGTAGGTCCAATCCACTAAAGCCACGAGGGCAGGTGATGCCACACAGACGCTATCACCAGGTGAAAATAGCCACACAGATGCTACCAGCCACACAGATGCTGTCACCAGGCGAAAATAGCCACACAGATGCTACCAGCCACACAGATGCTGTCAGCCACACAGATGCTGTCACCAGGCGAAAATAGCCACACAGATGCTACCAGCCACACAGATGCTGTCGCCAACTATGAAATGCATGAGCATGCTTTCTAATTAAGCATATACAGGGCAGTCACACAGACACAGCCCCGGCGGAGTCACACAGACACATCCACCCGTGTAGTCCCAGCTGACTTACACGTTCCATACATGCTCATGCAACAATTACATATCACACAGATATATGTAAACCAAACACAACGACATACATACATTTCCAATCATATGTATTCCAACAACCTGTTCATACAT
Source organism: Trifolium repens (assembly GCA_030408175.1). Classification (NCBI taxonomy): domain Eukaryota; kingdom Viridiplantae; phylum Streptophyta; class Magnoliopsida; order Fabales; family Fabaceae; genus Trifolium; species Trifolium repens. The sequence goes on from CP125847.1 coordinate 17,321,248, forward strand.
ATATTCTCATAATCATATGTAAACAGCGCAAGTATTTTAAACACGTTCTCATCACGAGAATACATCAACCAGACATGCCAAACACACAGCAAATCATTACAGCAGAAATCCAAGCATGTCATAACCAGTTGAAAAGACGGAAATAAAGTGGAGCCCTTACCTCGGCAAGCTTCCGTTAACTTTTCTCACGAAATTCTACAATTCACGCTACCTAAAATATAAGCAGCGTAATATCAATAAAATACTCTCAACGTATCCTATCGAAACGAAACTCATTCTCTAAGTTCTAGAGAGGCTTAAGGTACTTTCTAACACTCTCGGATAGTGATTTCGAGTCCTCCCCATAGTGATTAAAAATTCCCAAAGTTAATTGCACTATTTCTCGCTACGCGAAAATATTTTCGTTTCAAAACAAACTAAGAAACACTTTGATTCCTAACTCCAAGGCAATCAATTTTCACATACTAAAACCATTTGAAAACAACCCAAAAACTCTTTGAAAATTTTCACAAATATAAAAGTTTACTTGCGCCACAAGTTACAAGTTTTTCCTTTCAAATAAAATGGCCATAACTCGCTCATTCTTTATCCAATCGAGACGAGCCATACGCCGAAATCTTCGTCTCGAAAAGATGAATCAAATAGTTAAGTTTCCAGGTCACAAAACAATTTTAAAAGGACCTAAATACCCTTTTCAATTTCGGCCAGAATTGAAATCACACCTAAAACATAGTTTTCAAAAATCAAACATAGTTAAAATACTTAAACCATTATTAATTTCTCAAAAGAAACTCAAAAGTGATTGGTCTCATTCATCAAAACCATTTTCAATCAAAGCATAAAAGATTTCCAAAACTTTACTAATTAACTTGTTTACTTAAAACACAATTTACAAACTTTCATTTCCAAACAAAACCACATCCAATCATTCTATTGAAACCATGATCATGCACTCCCAATTAGGGCTTAAAAATTTGAAAACCCTTGATCATATTTGCACCAAAAGCCACGGCCAAGACAAGGAAACAAGGCCAACTCACAAAAAATTTTATTACAAAATCCTAATAATAATCTACTAGTTCCCAAAATCATTTAATTGATCAAACAAAACATTTCCAAACATAATCCACAAATCACATGATTTCTCAAGAACACACACAAAATAATTTTTCTTGTTTCTCAAAACAAAATCATTTATCACACATCCATTTCCATAAAAAGCCTTAAAACAACATCATGAACACAATCTCTAAACAAAAATTCATGTTCATGATCAAGAGAAATTTTTCTCTCAAAACCCTAATCCAAAATCTCATGAAAATCTCATCACTCCATGGAAATCAACCATACTAAGCTTAAACATGCTAATCTAACACTCATGAATAACTTCTATGGGACAAAAGCATTTATGAATCATTTTCTAACATTTTCATCTCAAGAACATAAACCTATCAATCCATAAAACTCTAAGAGTTTGGCTAACTAAAAGAAAAGAATAGGTTTAGTTACCTTAGAAGATGATCCTTGCAAATTTCCAATGATCCAACAAGCTTTTAATCAAGAGAAATGGTGAAGGATGCAAAATTTCACAAGTTGGGAAGGTGGAAAAAGAAGCTCACGGCCAAGTAGAAAAAGAGAAGGAAGTCTCATGACATTGTGCACTTAAAGATCTCTTCATTAAATCCAAACCATTAGATCAAATAGGATAAAGTTATAAGATTCAAATCTAGCCATTGGATCAATCCAAGTCTATCCTCACAAGATATTTCCCACAACCTCTTACAACAAAACGCACGTTCAGTTCTCGCGCATCGCGACGAACGAAACTCGCAAAAACCGAAAACCTACAGAAAGAACGTCTATCGTTTTTCCATTCCAAAACTTATCGCCGAATCTTTTTCCGCGACTGTAATTTTCTTCCACACCCTCGAAAATGATTCTCGGGACATATCCTAACTCGCGCAGATATATAAAACCTCCATATAAATTTCTACGGAATTCAGAACCAGTAAAATTTCACAACAGCGGGTAAAATCTTGCTCGTTTTTCCAAAGACGAGAATAACCCAAAACTCGGATTTCTGGCTTCACAGAAATCTCCTCATACTTAAAAGAGGATCACGACCCGAAAGTCTGTGCCTTTCCAGCGCTCGAGCACAAAACAGGCTCCGTTTCAGCAAAAATCTCATTTATACGACGATACACACACAAAACCGTGCTACTAAAAACCCTAAAACTTAGCCGACGCTAAAGTTCCTTAGGAAAACCACACAGTGAAATCTTGGGTCTTACATTACTACCCTCCAAAAAGAAGTTTCGTCCTCGAAACTAAAGGTAAGAGTAACAACTCAACTAATTATTACCATCACCAACACAACAAAATCCCTCAGGATTAGGTGCAGCCACACAGATGCTAACACCGGGTGAAGTCACACAGATACTCTCACCAACACACTGGCACAACCGTGCATCAACCGCAACTCTCAACGAGTTCACCACTCAAAAATTAACCTCACAACAGAGGTTCACAACCTCTAGTTCCCAAAGATCCCCGTGCCCACAAACAAAATTTCCAAAGTCACCTCTTTCGCCTCCGCGACATAGCCAATTTCCCTAGGTTCACGCGAAGCAGTTACTGGCTACCCTCCAAAAAGAAACACCGAAACTTTCTGCGCACCAGCAAAACCGGCAAAACTAGTCATTTCCAGTCAACACGACTCCGTCTATTATCAACAAGAGATTAAGGATGATCAGTTCCTCAATTTGTCAATAAATAGTCGACAATCATGATGGTGGTTTAGACCATCTTTACCCAACTTAAACGATGCTTCATTCCGTTTATGCTCAATGTCCTCCGAGTCACAAGGGTTCCACAAATCTTTCGAGGTTTTTTCTTAATGTTTCCCTCGATCTCTTACGAATACACGTCGAAATCGCAAGACACAACGCTCAAGACACGTAGCTTAAGCTATCATGCTTCCTTTCTTGAAGCACCCGTGGAGTATCATCCACTAGTAGTACCGTGCCACTACGGCAAGTACCACCCAAACCACTACATTCTGAGCAAGTTGTCTTCTCTATAGAAGATTTTCCCACTTTACCAATATCCATCAGTCTGTGACTCAATGAATATGTCGAACCGTCTACTCACATACGAATCTCTTTCCAAACACGACTTAAATAATACCATCCCAACCTTCGGTTGGTGATTACAACTCCTCATAGTCTTGTCACTTGCCAACTATACCATCTATTTCTCTTGTACTCCTTTTATCCAAATCCCCAATTCCCCAGAATCGGCTTCTTATGCGTTCATATTACTTCCAAACGACACTTAGATAAATCTCGCGTGCCTTAAACAAAACGCTTATCCTCGTCGACTACCATCGTCGGCGCACATCCTCTTCACATCGTATTTCCATTCTAACTCTGAACTCTCTCTTGAGTTCCTTCTCTTTTGGTTAGATACTTATCCAAACATTCCTGGATTCCAACAGGAAACTAACTCGACAGATTCCTAACCCATAACCCGACACAGAACAAACACTAGAACTAACTCAACCCTAGTTACGTTCTAACCGACTCTGGACTAACGACTCAAGTATACACTTTCCCTTTGAAGATTTAAAGCCGTGCTCTGATACCAATTGTAACAACCCGTTTTTCAAAGGCCAGAAATGGCATTATATATTTATTTTTTTTTGTACACATCAGAGTTACGCATAAAAGATTTTAAATGAGCCGGCATTCAAATATACAAAAGAACTCATTACCATAAGGTGCTTCGACAAGCAAAGTGTACTCCTGAATAATTACAATCCAAGTCTAAGTATTCAAATACTTACTACAAAACAAGTTAGAATCCTATGCCTAAACCCAAAAAGCACGGTGTACAACCCACACCGGCGCATAATCTAACTAAGCTAAAGCTCCAACATCTCACTGGGGCCTGGAACAGCCACCGTCGTCACCACAACCTAACCCATCATCTGGGAGGGATGAGCCCGCAAATGAAAGAAAGGGTCACCACAAAATATAGGTATGTATATATATATAACCGGTGCGAAAGATTGTACACATAACAATAATTCCACAAACACAAGAGAAAGCTCTTAACCACCAAAGCAATTCCCACCAACGGGTTTATATATATAATGCACACCAAGCCTAATGCAGACTTCTACAATGCGTGGTACTAACCCTAGCTACCACCATGCATGAGTTCCGGAATCGTAGGTCCAATCCACTAAAGCCACGAGGGCAGGTGATGCCACACAGACGCTATCACCAGGTGAAAATAGCCACACAGATGCTACCAGCCACACAGATGCTGTCACCAGGCGAAAATAGCCACACAGATGCTACCAGCCACACAGATGCTGTCAGCCACACAGATGCTGTCACCAGGCGAAAATAGCCACACAGATGCTACCAGCCACACAGATGCTGTCGCCAACTATGAAATGCATGAGCATGCTTTCTAATTAAGCATATACAGGGCAGTCACACAGACACAGCCCCGGCGGAGTCACACAGACACATCCACCCGTGTAGTCCCAGCTGACTTACACGTTCCATACATGCTCATGCAACAATTACATATCACACAGATATATGTAAACCAAACACAACTACATACATACATTTCCAATCATATGTATTCCAACAACCTGTTCATACATATATTCTCATAATCATATGTAAACAGCGCAAGTATTTTAAACACGTTCTCATCACGAGAATACATCAACCAGACATGCCAAACACACAGCAAATCATTACAGCAGAAATCCAAGCATGTCATAACCAGTTGAAAAGACGGAAATAAAGTGGAGCCCTTACCTCGGCAAGCTTCCGTTAACTTTTCTCACGAAATTCTTCAATTCACGCTACCTAAAATATAAGCAGCGTAATATCAATAAAATACTCTCAACGTATCCTATCGAAACGAAACTCATTCTCTAAGTTCTAGAGAGGCTTAAGGTACTTTCTAACACTCTCGGATAGTGATTTCGAGTCCTCCCCATAGTGATTAAAAATTCCCAAAGTTAATTGCACTATTTCTCGCTACGCGAAAATATTTTCGTTTCAAAACAAACTAAGAAACACTTTGATTCCTAACTCCAAGGCAATCAATTTTCACATACTAAAACCATTTGAAAACAACCCAAAAACTCTTTGAAAATTTTCACAAATATAAAAGTTTACTTGCGCCACAAGTTACAAGTTTTTTCTTTCAAATAAAATGGCCATAACTCGCTCATTCTTTATCCAATCGAGACGAGCCATACGCCGAAATCTTCGTCTCGAAAAGATGAATCAAATAGTTAAGTTTCCAGGTCACAAAACAATTTTAAAAGGACCTAAATACCCTTTTCAATTTCGGCCAGAATTGAAATCACACCTAAAACATAGTTTTCAAAAATCAAACATAGTTAAAATACTTAAACCATTATTAATTTCTCAAAAGAAACTCAAAAGTGATTGGTCTCATTCATCAAAACCATTTTCAATCAAAGCATAAAAGATTTCCAAAACTTTACTAATTAACTTGTTTACTTAAAACACAATTTACAAACTTTCATTTCCAAACAAAACCACATCCAATCATTCTATTGAAACCATGATCATGCACTCCCAATTAGGGCTTAAAAATTTGAAAACCCTTGATCATATTTGCACCAAAAGCCACGGCCAAGACAAGGAAACAAGGCCAACTCACAAAAATTTTTATTACAAAATCCTAATAATAATCTACTAGTTCCCAAAATCATTTAATTGATCAAACAAAACATTTCCAAACATAATCCACAAATCACATGATTTCTCAAGAACACACACAAAATATTTTTTCTTGTTTCTCAAAACAAAATCATTTATCACACATCCATTTCCATAAAAAGCCTTAAAACAACATCATGAACACAATCTCTAAACAAAAATTCATGTTCATGATCAAGAGAAATTTTTCTCTCAAAACCCTAATCCAAAATCTCATGAAAATCTCATCACTCCATGGAAATCAACCATACTAAGCTTAAACATGCTAATCTAATACTCATGAATAACTTCTATGGGACAAAAGCATTTATGAATCATTTTCTAACATTTTCATCTCAAGAACATAAACCTATCAATCCATAAAACTCTAAGAGTTTGGCTAACTAAAAGAAAAGAATAGGTTTAGTTACCTTAGAAGATGATCCTTGCAAATTTCCAATGATCCAACAAGCTTTTAATCAAGAGAAATGGTGAAGGATGCAAAATTTCACAAGTTGGGAAGGTGGAAAAAGAAGCTCACGGCCAAGTAGAAAAAGAGAAGGAAGTCTCATGACATTGTGCACTTAAAGATCTCTTCATTAAATCCTAACCATTAGATCAAATAGGATAAAGTTATAAGATTCAAATCTAGCCATTGGATCAATCCAAGTCTATCCTCACAAGATATTTCCCACAACCTCTTACAACAAAACGCACGTTCAGTTCTCGCGCATCGCGACAAACGAAACTCGCAAAAACCGAAAACCTACAGAAAGAACGTCTATCGTTTTTCCATTCCAAAACTTATCGCCGAATCTTTTTCCGCGACTGTAATTTTCTTCCACACCCTCGAAAATGATTCTCGGGACATATCCTAACTCGCGCAGATATATAAAACCTCCATCTAAATTTCTACGGAATTCAGAACCAGTAAAATTTCACAACAGCGGGTAAAATCTTGCTCGTTTTTCCAAAGACGAGAATAACCCAAAACTCGGATTTCTGGCTTCACAGAAATCTCCTCATACTTAAAAGAGGATCACGACCCGAAAGTCTGTGCCTTTCCAGCGCTCGAGCACAAAACAGGCTCCGTTTCAGCAAAAATCTCATTTATACGACGATACACACACAAAACCGTGCTACTAAAAACCCTAAAACTTAGCCGACGCTAAAGTTCCTTAGGAAAACCGCACAGTGAAATCTTGGGTCTTACAAAATTCAGTCTCAGTGTTTCCCTATATCTTCTTTTTCTTTTTGGTATATTCATTGTTTTTATTACTTTTTATTGATATATTACTTTTTATCTTCAATGATATTAGATTGCGAATTTTATAAGGATATACTATGGTAAATTATGATTTATGAGTATCGTAGTAAGTTATTTGGACTTCATAATTTAAATATATCATATTCAACTTGGCAAAAATCCGAATAGGCCCTAAAATTGTTTGAAGAATGATGAAAAGTGTTTTTACTAATGTTTTATAATTTGAGGATGGTGATTCTATTTTGCAAGAATCTTCATAAATGTATTGCTAGCTACTCTCCTAATTTATTGAATTTAATGCAATCATTATTTATGAACTTAAAGAGTAACTGAGGTAGGAGTGTGAAATTTTGTAATAAAATTTGAGTTGCTATCAACATCGTAATTAGTTCTTCTTCTTCCTATCAAATAATTCAGATCTTTCCTACATCAAAAACTTGGACTAACAGCAACAACTTAAGTTTCCTAATACATGAGAATGAGTCTCTTATCGCAGACAATGAGGGTTGATTGAGACATTACAAGTTTATGAATTGCAAGTTCTGTTTCTAAAATAAACCACTCTACAATTGCAGCTACCAAACCACCGAAAAAGACAGCAACCCAATCCAAAGAGACGCCACTAGACACTAACTCTCGATTTCGAATCAAAAGTGATTGGCCCATCAGAATCCAAAAAACAGCTGCTTATGTCAAAAGTGACACTGTTTATGTTATTTGAACTGTTTTACATGAAACTTGCATATATAATTAATAATTGAGACTTATTGAAACTTGCATATTTGGAAATTTTTTACTCTCTAAATCACTTATTGATTTCAAAATTCTTAAAGGGTTCTTTTTTCAACTGAAGTACTTTTTAATAATGATTCGAGTCAAGATGAAATTTAACAACTTGAGAGTTAATCTGGCACGTTCCTAGTTCGACTCTCTTGAACTGAAGAACTCAGCGACACCTCTCTTGTATTCTCAAAGCGCCGAACAACAACAATGACATATTCATGCCAAAAAGGATAGATGTTGTACCTAATTGAGACGGGAATTTGGATTCTAAGGATGATTCCGGTAAAACCTAGTTCTCACGAGCAGAGACTCTGACGATTTAAAATAAAGTCTTGCGATAAGAGAAGATAACTATAGAGAGAAAAGATAGGATTCCTAAATATCATCGATGATTCCTAAATAGGCATGAGGCATTACAGTAGAGAGGATGTTCTTGGTTAAACTAGAAAATGCAAATTCAGCAATGACAAAACAAAAATAGGACTTAACGTGTTAAAATGCAAATTAAATAATAGTCTAATGACTTATTATAATATGTAAATGTTGCAGAATCATGGCACACAATGCATAAATATTTTGCATAATTTCAACCAACAAAGTGCAGCTTTTTCTGCCATACTTTGGTCAAAAAAATGCAGTATATATATATTGAAGCACGACTGTAGATGAGAACCATTCAGCTGCAAATATTTCTGCAGAATAATGCAACAAAATGCAGAATTATAGCATACATTGTGACTTGTAACCCACAACACATTCAAAACACCTGTTAAACATTGAGAAGATGCATCAGTATGATAACACATCCATGTATTGATAATGTATATAGGCCAAGGGTAAATAATCAGGTAGCTATAAATCAGTTTTGCGTCGAACAAACACTTATAACTAACTAAAACACATCACTAAACAGGTTAACTTGCCAAGCAAGTAATCTACCTAATACAATCTCAATGACCAAGACACTAACACATAAATTATATTGATACTTGACAGTGGCCGAAGGAGAAAATATACAACATAATAAATAAGAACACAAATTTACATATTATATCCCTAAATGGAACAATCGATTGAATAAAATCCAATGTGGTATTAACAAGATGAAATAGCATATCCAAAATAACATTATACAACAAAAATAATTTGATAGAATTCTCCCAGCAAAGATATTTATGCTTTATTGTTTTAAGAATAAAAATCAAGGATGAAAGAAATTATATATTATCTAATTCAGAACATGGAACTATTTATGCACAAGAGGCCAAAAACAAATACAGGGAAACTAAAATTGCATTCAGTTCTGCCGCCACTTATCTTCGTTGACATCATTCATCATTATTGAAAGTATGCCATGTGAATCTCTACCTTTGCGTCATTTTCTTCTTTTTCTTCATCATCATCATCATTATCATCGTCAACACCATCATATAATTTTCTCTTTTTATAAGGATTAGTGAATTGAAAATCCTCCATGCTACTTTCTTGTTCTAATATGTGCAACCGACATTCCTTAATGAATGATTGCAATCCCCTATCCTCAGATGTAAGCTTCGCATGGATCCATTCACGTTTCAAAATCACTCCATCCCAGATTACATTGTCTTGTAGTTTTAAATCAAATAGATATGTATGATCTGGTTGCATGAAGAGAAGACACGATGGACAGTAAATAGAGCATTTACAACCATTGATGGTTAGTTCGAGAAAGGATATATCAAATTCATTGTAGTTGTACTCATCATTTATCCATTCAGCAGTAGTAAAGACGATAGCAATGGAAGGGAGCTTTTTACGAAACCAAAACGAAATTGACAATTCCCTGTAATCATACTCAAACCACTCTGGAATCAATTCAGTTCCTGGCAAACGAAACATAGTCCCTCCACCTTCATGCAATTCCTATTAGTCATAAATAACTTGTAAGTTTAGAAAGATAAAGTAGAATACGAAATACAAAGTCAAATACAAGAAAAAACAAAACCTGATTCAGTAGCATGCTTCTACATGAGGAACTCAAAGAATCACAATTCACTGCAGACAAGTATTTTAAATTTGGCGGAATCCCTCTAATTTCTTTAAGAAACTTGCAATTATCCAGATAGAGGGTTTTTAAAGAGACATGTTCTTTGATGCACAATGGAAGAATTGTGAAATTATTCCCCGACAAGTATAAGTATCGCACATTAGCAAACCACTTGAGAGCTATTGGAAGAGATTCATCATTTAGGTTGCCAACTATTAGCGTAATTGATTGTACATTTGAGCACACCATGGAATTTGGTTTATCACACTGCTTTGGCAATAATAGATGATAATTTTCAACGTAAATGTTCAATAATTTTGGCATCATGAGAATGCTACTTAGTAACCTAAGCAATATTTGACCTCCACCTAGTGCTAAATACTCAAGCCCAGTAAGATTTTGAAATGAATCAGGCAATTCTTCAATGCAAGTGTGATACAAAGAAATGGTTTCAATGTTATCCATCTTTCCTAATATTTCTGGAAAATTCTTAAGCCTATTACAATATGAAAGTTGAAGTTGTTGAAGAGAGGACAACTGAATTGCTGGAAAACTCTCGAGCTTCGTACATCCTTTGGCATTCAAGATTTTGAGTTTATTCAGAAACCCAACAGAATCATGAATTGTAAGTAAATTAGAACAATTTTGAAATGAAAATTCTTCTAGATTAGTGAGACCAGATATGTCACTTATTTGTATTAAACTTTCAGAATTGTCTAAACGTAAAACTTTCAAACTCAAGAAAATCTGCAACAAATAGAAAAAAATGAGTAGTCAGATTAAAGAGTTTGCCAAATTACCCAAAATGAGGGAGGTGAAATCATTACCATTTTATTCAATGAGTTAGCCAAATTAAATGATGTAAGGCCACTGTTTGGTAACTTGCATATTGACAGAAATTTTGGACGAAAATCAGAAGCTATATCTTGTAAACTTTGCCATTCTAGTACTCTTAAACTATTAGGAAAATGCACTTCAGGTTTGAGATAAAAACTAGTTTTAACAACAAGTGTCTTGAGGTTTTCCATCTTCTTGAGTTCATCTCCTGTCCACTCTACTATTTCTTCGGCTTGTGGAAAATTCAAATGTATAATTTTAATTTGACTTGTTCCCTACAAAAAGCATAAATCAACCAAAACACATGTTATAAGAGAATTAAATGTTTAATACAAATTTAGAGAAATATATAAGGGAATTAATGTTTAACATTGAAAATGGAAAAATAAAATATTTATATTAAACTTACTGAATTTGTTTCTAAAACTTGAAATATATCTTTATGGAACCACAACCTGCTACGTTTCCCCGGCTCATTTGGTGATTCTTGTCTTACAATTTCTTTACCCATGTTTTCTATCAAGTCATGTAATATCACACAGGGTTTAGTATTAACCATATGGTAAATAATCTTTACAAGAGATTTTTCAACCAACAATCGAATATGATATTTCATCTCTCGACCGTAGTGAGCACAAAGAATATCTTCCACCTCTTTCAAATGATACCCTTTAAAGCAACAAGCAATGTCGAGAAAAACACTCCGCTCTTCTTCCTCTAAAGCATCAAAACTTACTTTAAGTATGTTTTGAATCTTTCTATGAGGAATCTTTTCATACTGATCCAACAAAGAATTCCATTCTTCTACAGGCTTTCCAAACAAGTTGGAACCTAGTACTTCTAATGCCAATGGAAAACCAGAAGCATAATTTACAGCACGGTTTAAACTGTTTTCGTAACTTGAATCAACTGGTTTACTTTTAAAAGCCTGCCACCTAAGCAATTCAAGAGCTTCTCCCTTATCAAACACAGCAATTTCATATATCACTTCAATCCCATGATTTTCTAGCAAGTGTTTGTCACGAGTCGTAACAATCACTCTACTGCCAACACCAAACCAATCAAGCCCTCCAGCCAAAGCCTGCAACTGCTTCAATTTGTCAATGTCATCGAGAATCAATAAAACCTTCTTTCGGTGTAGCCTTTTCCTTATGATTGGAATTCCCTCACTACTATCTTCTATTTGAATATCCAATCCAATAGTTTTGGAAAGAAATTCCTTTTGGAGATGCTCTAAACCATGTTTTGCTGATTTTTCTCTCACATTGTGAAGAAAACATAAACATTCAAATTGATGAGCAATGATATTATAAATTGCCTTTGCAAGAGTTGTCTTACCCAATCCACCAGGTCCATAGATCCCTAGCATGTTGCATTCATCATTAGATCTGATTTTTAGAAGTGAATCTACGTTTAGAATTCGACGTTGCAGGCCAACGGGGTAATCGGCAATATGTAAAGGAATTCGATTAATCTTGTTGGATACGTATTTGACTATTTCCTTAGTAAACTGGTATTCATATCCATTCCTGCCGAATTCGATAAGTTGGAGTTAATATATGATATTCATATCAATGTATTGATAATTATATTATATTTTTACTACGGTTCATATTCAAAAAAGCATTTGATTTCTTTCCTAGTTAATCTTTAAGATTAAATTATTAGCTAGAGGAAAATAAAAGAAACCTAAAATACATATTTATATTGCATAATAGGAGTACAGTAGTGTACCTTGGATTGAAATGGTGGCCGGACAAGTTAGCTGCTTGGTTAAGTGCAGTCTTCCATTTACGTAGCCGCTCCATGTTATCATCGTACTTTTCTTTGTTATTTCGAAACACCTTTTCATGCTTAGCTATTGCTTCACCATAACGCCCGGTCTGATGTCGCACGTGAGTAGGTTCCACGTCAATGAAAATAGGCAAAACCAAGCAACCCTTTGTTTTGTCGCATTTCATGATGTGGACAAGTTCGTCCAAACAAAACGAAGAAGAAGCATAATTGACAGAGAAGACTGGAATGAAAATTCTGGACTCTTCAATGGCTCTGACGAGTGATGGTGTGATTTCGTCACCTGCATGAAGCTCTCTATCATCGATGAAGGTGTGGACTCCGCCGTCACATAGAGCTCTATAGAGATTTCCAGTAAAACCATATCGAGTGTCGGTGCCCCTAAAACTAAGGAACACATCGTAAGTGAATCTATAAGAAAACGAAGAGGTAGATTGGATTATAGCCATGAGAATAGAAAAGCAATGGAAAAGTAAGAAGAATATGAGAAGTGTGTTAAAATGTGGATGAGTGTAGGTATATAATGGCAACACCAACCAACACGGTTTGCATTTAAGAGGATATGCATTATTGACCAAAGACCATATTTTGAGTGAAATTTCATTCCCACTGGCCAGAAGACCATTGATCAAATGCAACTCAACCCCACCACTTGCAACTTGACAGAACAAGCCATAACCAGAAAATTGACCAAAAAAGAAAAGACAAATCAACTTTGATATCAAAGAAGACGCGTAAAAACTTCAAAGTTTCACCAATTCAGATTTTAATGGATGACTTGGGTTATTTTATTTTTAACCACACATTTTACATCAAATTTCACTATCAATTTAGAATATGCTTATTAAAATATTTTTATTGCATATTTTTAAATTTTTTTCCTTAATTCTTCTCCCACTTAAAACACTTCTAGAGAAAGACAAATTAAAAAGTAAGAGTAGTTTTTGAATCACATGAAAACAAAAAAAGATAATGGATATTTGGTTGGTATGTGTGGCTATTACAGTCAACAAACCTGCTTCAATTATTATGTTATGATTTTTCTATCCTGAGAATCGCTCAAAACCGTGTTATTTTCTTTCAATCATTTAAGGCACCGTGTAATCCGATCGAAAGTAAGAAGAATCTTCCTTTAGTTGAGGAGTTGGACTCAGCAGTCCATGTCAGTTCATGGTGACTGTTCATATCCTTTCTTTATATGCTTAAATCTGTCAAATTTTGATTGTATATTTTGAAATAAATACACTAAGTAAGCTTATTTTCGGTAGAAGGCCGCATTTAAAAAGGTTGGATGAGCAATCACCCATTTCCATAGCAAGAAAAATATCGGCTAAATTGGACAATTAATCTATTTTCATATTGGTCCCTTAATTAATTAACGTATATGAGATCCCTAATTATATAATCCCACGCATTTATCAAATACATTAGAAAATAAGCACTAAACATGATTGTAAATTACCACTAGCCACTATAATGACTTAGTGCACCGCTAGGAAGCATCTAGAGAGCCTATGATCCAACCACTAATGGAAAAAACACTTCTTAGGTCGGTTAATATCGATTTTTTAAGACGGTTCCGAGCCTGACCTAACAATTCCCGTCATAAGAAGTTTTAACGTAAGTCGGATTTTAACCGGCTTAAGAAAATAATTCTTAGGTCTGGTAACAGTTTGACCGACTTAACATGGAACTTCTTAAGTTAGATTGTAGGTTACCAACCGACTTAACGGTACACTTCTTAAGTCAGGCAAAAGTATAACTGACTTAACAGTCTAAAACACAAAATTACACATTATAATCTTTATTAAGCTACTTCATCAAACACACCAAAAAGGGTAAGGAATTTAATTTGAGGCATAAAAGGGCTATATGATCATATCAAGATAACAATTAACCCATAAAAGGACTATACTCACAACATTTCAAAGTACTTATAAATATTTAATGTTCAGAACATGCAATGAAGTTACAAATTACAATTACTTTATCACCCAACCTGCAACACATGCATTGCAACCGAGCAAAAACCAAGACAAAAATATTTCCAAAGGCAACAAACTAAAATACAGATAGCCAAAACATATAGGACAGAAGATTCAAGAACCAAGAGCTAACAAACAAGGCTCTTATCCCTTTCCCAAAGGACTTACATCAGCACACCAACACAAGATTCAAAATAATCCACCAGCTGCACAATGACAAGATGCCTAAAACTCATGGCTGAGATAAGCAAACTATGGCGATCAATAAAGGATCTCTGCCCAAGCCACTAAGCTGCCGGAAAAATAAAGGATCTAACCATATGGTTTAACTGTTCCAAAATAACTCAGCGAAGGGCTAACCATAGCTCACACAACTTGCACAGTTGCACCAAAGTTGAAGGGCTAATAGATAGATAGATAGATAGCGCACATGGGAACTGATTCAACGCACAAACTAAAAAGTTTCTCAATAGAAACTCAACCTCCATAAATCCGGTTCAAAGATAAAGCCATCACATGACACCAGTCCTATTCCTTCAAACCTGCTAAACAAAACCATGTACAACAGAAAACCAGTGGCCAGCAAAAGATATCCAAGAAAACCAGAAAGAATATCGAATCTTACACAACATCTACCAAGAGATATGCTAACAAGTGCCTTGCTGTAGGCTGCTTCAGTTTATTGAAGGTTTGATGCTAATAATTTGTCCTTTGTGGAGTATGGCGTATATGTATCAGGAAGAGGCTGAGGGCGGCCGAGGAGCTGAGCTAGCGTAGCGAAAACACATTTAAAAATTAAAATTGATAATAATGTTATGAGAACAGTTTACCAAATGGATTTGTACTTTCTGTCAAAAAAAATGGATTTGTCCCTTTTGTAAAAAAATAATGGATTTGTCCTTGTCAATATTTTTTCCAGCCAAACACGGTTTTTTTTTTTTGTTAAGCTACACGGTTTCAATAGACGGTGGAAAATCATAACAGGTAAATAAATATAATAATCTGGGGAATTGTTTTTGGCTTCATAAATATAAATAATATATACTTTGTATAGAAAAAGAATATATAAATATATATATATACTAGTACTAGTAGTATACTAAAGCACGCGCGCCATTTTCTTTTCATGTGATTCAAAAGACTATTTTCACTTTTAATTTATATACATAGACATCTAATAATATTTTAACACATCAGATAATGTGTTTTTAATTGTGTTTTAAATATAGTTAGGTTGTCTTTTCTTTTGTATTTTTTAAAAAGGAAATGGGAAGGAAGTTTCACTCATTTTGGTCTTTGGTCGACGGATCTTCTGAAGTGCCATTTCTATCAGTTTCAATTCTTGATATATTTTGAGACCTTATATACACTCATCCACATGCTCTTACTTCCATTTCTTTTCTATTCTCATGGCTATGATCCAACCATCTTCTTTTTCCTTCTCCCATGAATTCACCTATGATGTGTTCCTCAGTTTTAGGGGCACTGACACTCGCTATAGTTTTACGGGAAATTTTTACAAAGCTCTATGTGACAGCGGAGTCCGCACCTTCATTGATGATAGAGAGCTTCATGGAGGTGATGAAATCTCACTGTCACTTGTCAAGGCCATCGAAGAGTCCAGGATATTCATTCCAGTCTTCTCTATCAACTATGCTTCTTCTTCGTTTTGTTTGGATGAACTTGTCCACATCCTTCATTGTTTCAAGGCAAATGGTTGTCTGGTTTTTCCTATTTTTTACGATGTAGAACCTTCTAACGTGCGACATCAAACTGGAAGTTATGGCGAAGCATTAGCTAAGCATATGGAGAAGTTTCAAAATAACATAGAAAGGTACAATGATAACATGGAGAGGCTGCATAAATGGAAGATGGCTCTTAAACATGCAGCTAACATGTCTGGTTATCATTTCAATCCCAGGTACCAACTTCATATAAATATATTCATATACATATACATATTTTCCTCTGGCTAATAATTTCATCTTGAAGATTAACTAGGAAAAATATTATAAGAATAAAGAATATGAATTGTAGTAATAATATTATAAGAATATAAGATAATAATCAATACATTGATATGATTGTCATATATTTACTAAAACTTATCGAATTGGGCAGGAATGGATATGAATACGAGTTTATTCAAAAAATGGTCAAATTTATATCCAACAAGATTAATCGGGTTCCTTTACATGTTGTTGATTACCCTGTTGGCCTGCAGTGGCAAGTCCTAAAAGTATATTCGCTTCTAGAAGTTAGATCTAATGATGAAGTCAAGATGGTAGGGATCTATGGACCTGGAGGAATGGGCAAGACAACACTTGCCAAACAGTTTATAATTTTTTAGCTGATCAATTTGAATGTGTATGTTTCCTTCATAATGTGAGAGAAAATTCAACTAAACATGGTTTAGAGCATCTCCAAAATGATTTGCTTTCCCAAACAGTTGGATTGGAATTTAAGTTAAGAGATAACTGTTGGAGTAAGCCCTAGAGACCAATACTTTAGTGCTTTATTTATTAATAATAATAGGCATTTCTTTATTATGTTTGTAACGTTCAAAATAATGAAGTCCCTAGAATAGAAAGTCCGTTTAATATTAAGTGTGACTTAATCATGAGATTACGTTAAACAAAAAGGACGCTATTCTTAAAGTATCCATAGTCGAGCTTTAAGGTGAAAAGGGATAACCTTAAAGCATAAAGACTATTATGAAGATAGACTGATGATCGCATCTCATGGATCTTGGGATAAAGAGTTATCAAGTCTTGACATAGGTATAAGAAATATTAGGAGTAATATTTATACCGGATTGACCCGCTATGAGAGTACTACATGCAAAGTTATGCAAAGTGTCATAAGTTACTCTCATGGTGATAATGGTGTAAACCGCCCTTAGACCTGAAACCACTTTGTACCCTAGATGTGGAGTCAAGTACTTTGTTGCTGATCTAACGTTGTCCGTAACAGGATGACCATAAAGGCAGTTGATGGGTACTTCACAAAGCATGCTGAGGGACAGTGGTGACCTAGATGGAATTTGCCAATCCTGCATAACAGGATAAATGTCATGGGCCCAATATTGAACTGGACAAAGATGACACCAAGTATGTTTTGTGTTCAATATAGACATAAAGGGCAAAGGGGTAATTATACACGCATATATTATCACTAAGGTTATGTTATGATCACATGTTAATTTCTCATAACTTGGGTAGCAATGATGTGTTGCTAGATACCGCTCATTGTTTATTATATTAAATAAAGGATTTAATATAATTGTCAAGGTTATGGAAACCTACAAGGGTCACACACATAAGGACAATCTAATATTGAGATAAAAAGGGAACACCGTAAGGTACGGTGTATGTGCAATGTGATAAGGGTATCACGGTAATTTAAATGAGCAAGAACACCATAGGTTATGGTGGGAGGGTGTGCACATGAGTAATATTACTCATGGGGGGTGCGCACCCTAGTTCCTTGTTTCTTATTGGGCTTTGCCCAATAAGAGATATCTTGGTGCCCAAGACAAGAGTTGTCTTAATGCACAAGACAAGAAATATCTATAAATAGAGACCTCTTGTCATTGCTCAAAACACACCAAAAAGCACAAGAATATTTTAGAATTGGTATTCCAAAATAATTCTCTCTCTCTTTCTCAATATTCTTGCATAGCCTTCAAACATAAAGGGCTAGCACTCTATTGAAGGTGATTGTTCGTGTGGACTAGCTAGAGGCGTTGTTCTTCGTCATCAACGCTCGTGATCAATCCGGTTCGTGATTAAAGTGTTGATCAGCCACCGTTCGTGAAAGAAAAGAAAAGGATTTTTCAACAAGAGGTAAAATCCTAAACACAAACTCATGCTCATTCGTAAGGATCATTAAAGGAAAATTTTTATATTCCGCTGCTTTTCTATTACTATTTTCCTTCAGTGGTATCAGAGCCACTTACGAATCCATGGTTTGATGTTGTTTATTGTTTTATTAATATGATTATGAATCGGTATTAATAATAATAATAATAACAAGAATTAATAAAATTTGATTGATCAATTTTAAAATATATGGGATATGCGATTCTAATACAACGTCGGTGTATGTGATAAACCGATCGTGTCATTCATTTGAATGTTTAAGTGATTGGCGTGAACGTAGATGATTGTGAGCGTGAGCTTCGGAACCGTTACTGGTGAAGCATCATATATCCGATCGTCCATGATGAACAAACAATCCTAAAACGTTTTGATGTATGATCGTTGTATTAGGATTCATAACAATACAAGTGTTGTATTGTTATGGAAATAGAATACGGCTAGGGTTCATATCCGATCAGTTTAAATGTTTAAACATTCTGTTTAAATCGCGACCTGTTTAAAATTGTTTAAATCGCGATCTATTTAAATTGTTTAAACCGCGTTTATGTTTAAATCGTTTAAACATTCTGTTTAAATCGCGATCTGTTTAAAATTGTTTAAATCGCAAATCGTTTAAATTGTTTAAACCGCGTTTATGTTTAAATCGTTTAAACATTCTGTTAAAATCGGGTTTCTATTCAAATCGTTTGAACATATTGAAAATTTGTTTCTGTTTAAACAATTCGTTTTAAAGTCGTTTAAAACATAGTCGAAATTGTTTCGGTATTGTTTCCGTTTAAACAATTCACTTATGTTTAAATTGTTTAAACATATCAGAATCAATTAAATAATAAAAAGTGATCAATCATGATATTTTATTAATTGGGTGAATAATAATGACAATAATTATTTGTTTATTGTTATGTTTTTGTGATGATTGATTATGGCCTTAGTTTACTCCTTCTGTTTTAATTTGGGATTTTAAATACGGCCTGCGTGTCGTGCCTCTCTCTAAATTTCTTGATGTAACTTCTCTTCTCATCTCACTCCCTCGTATGTAAAACGAGTATTCTTTGATGTAATGTTATAATAGAATTATTAGAGGAACAAAGGAGGACAGCCATGAAGGTGATGCTTGGAGAAGTAGATCATCGTTAGGCTAGTTTAGGGTTCTCTCATTGGCTTGAGAGAACACTTGCGTTAGGAGGCCATAATCATATCATTTTATTATTGTATGTATGTATGTTGATGCATGTGAGAGCGTTTAATATGTTAAACAAGCCGGTGAGATCAAATTAATTAAATATCCCTCAAAAGACACATAAGAGATTAATAAAGAAAATGTGGGTTCGCCCACCGCGGAGTGCATTTTGTTTATTAATAAAATATGTGAATATTAAGTTTACGCTTTACAAGCTTTAGAACTCATCAAGACTAGTATCGAACTATGTAGGTTCGCCCACCGCGAAGTGCATATTCTATATTGGTAAGGTGCGATGGGATAATTGTAATATCCAACTTCTAAAGTAAGGGTCAAACTTAACTTAACAAATATAATGAGATTATATGAGTTTAAGAAGCAATGGTTGGGAATAATTCATAAGATGAATTAGAATAAGGAGTTATTCACCCAATTGATATATTCAAGAATTGTATGAGATACAATTGGAAGGAGTTCCTACCTAAATAACTAAGTCTTGTGTAATCCGCCCACCGCGGACTTAAGACAAAGTGAAATATGGATCTTGACCCACTAGAAAATCTTCCAACGGGATTTTCCGAATCAAATGATGAGGGTCATTTGTTTTGAATAAAATAGTGGAAGTTTTTTTAATAAAAGTCCTTATTAAAAATTATACAAATATCTTACATATCTTTGTAATTAAAACTTTATACAATATAAATTATATTGTCCTTATGAAGGACAAGAATCTCAGAAAAGCGTTTCTGAATTGGTACACAAATTGAGAATTGTTCTCAAACGCAAGAAGAACTATAAGCTATTGAACTATACTCTATAAACCTACTATAAACTAGATTGGAAAAAGATGCTTGTCAGAAGCATCAAGTTGACATCTAGATATAGAATATTTCATACTTTTAAAAAGAAATGATGAGATCATTTAAAACGAGTTCTTTTGAAAGAACGACAAAGTATGATAGAATTTCTCAATAGACCAAAGAGTTGGTCATAGGTTCAACCAAATCAATTTTAGTGGATAGATATGGTCAAAATTATTATATCTATCGGAAAATTGTTGAATTGGATAAGAAAAAATTTGCACTGTCAAATAATAGAGATATGATATAAATGAGATTTATACTCCTCTTATTTGAATAGAATAATAAAGGTTGCCAAAGGAGAACGGATGTTTCAAATTGGTTGAAATGGGAGTGCCGTATATAGTTCATGAAAGAGTCAAAATAAAAGAATGAAGTGAGACTTCAATTTTGTACACCTAGTTATAGAAAGTCAAAGTTTCTATTTCTACATCAAGGGTATATGATACACGATGTTGAATCTCTAAAGAGGTGCTTAAAGAATTAGAACATTGACTATAAGTTTAAAGTCAAGCTATGTCTAGAATGAAACAAGTTGTTTCATTGACAATAAAAGCTATGCCATGACTTAAAATCAAATTTGAAATAGAATACAATAATTGTTATTGAGTTCTATTTGGTAATAGAAGTATTAATTAAATACCTTGTATTGACAAGATATGAAAAGTAGCTTTGAATGATAAGACAAGTAGTGGTCACATCATTTGAGCAAAGTCTTCTATACTAGTGCTCCAAATCAAGTAATGGACTAGGGCTCCATGATCTTGATAAGAACATCTATAACAGTTGTAATAAGAGCCAAATAAGATTTGGACCTTATATGTATATATCAAGAGCATTGTTATTTAGTACAAACATTTGATGTGTTAATTACTTGTTGAAATTAAATTGACACATGATCTATTTGAACAATGTACATGAGATGTATGTCAAGTACTAAACATATTTATTTGATATATTGAGTATATTTTACTTCATTTACATCGATGATTAAAATCATTAGATTGGGATATGTGTGTGACACAAATTAGAAAATCTTTGAATTTGTCAAGGAGTTCGATAAATGGAGTAAAAGGATATGACTCGACAAAAGTATTTAAGTCATATGAATAAGTCATAGTAATAAATACTTAATTAAAGGAGTATAATAAACTAATTTTATCACATCATGTTTGACATGATATAAGATGGTTTAATTATGTCATTGACTCTTAGAAATTTATTTGCTTATAATTAATCTTCACCCACAAATAGTTTCCCTTTTTAAAAATGATCATAAAGACACTATATGCAATATGGAGGCAAGAGCACCAAGTTTGTCTTTATGCAAATTTTGGATTAAAATTTATTAGATAAATTTAATTCCAAATGAATGAATAAATAAGTGGTAGTATCCTAAAGAAATGGATATTGGTCCTATATCACTCTTAAAGACAAAAGCTGTTTTGTTGCTAGGTTTGAAACATTCCTCTTGTGGGAGTGTGTCTCTAAAAGAGACAGTGGGAGTGATATAGAACTTGAATAAATTCAAGTACCACAAAACATATTTATTTAAAAGGAAACGCAAACCGGTTCCTCAAGGTTGTTGAAGATCCATCGTTTTAAAGTTGCACAAATCCAAGATAAGTCTAACATATCACATATGGCTAAAAAGGTATGGTTTTATCATGACTCGGCAATGTGATATGATTCTCATGGAAGATGAGTCTTTGACTTTCTAAAAGGTCGTAAGACGGTCTAAATTCTGAGAAGTGGCTAAATGCCATGAAATCTTATGCAGAATCCATATACACTGACCTTATGTAGATAATGGTTATGTCATCAAGATGAGTAAGACTCATACGATGAAAGTAAGTATTCTTGTTGAACACTAATATGGATGGTATTAAGAATACCTTTTAATATTTGATTGATCATTAAAGGTTTCACGCAAAATCATAATGAAAATTATGATGAAACCCTAAATATAATCATAGAGCTTAAAATCTGTTTAATTGTTTTTACTAAATGTTGTACTACATGTTTTGGTAGATGGATAACAAAGTTGCATTCCTTAATTGGAATGACCTCATATATATGTACTAGACATATACATAAGGGTTTTGTTGATCCAAAGGATGCTAGAAATGTATATAACTTGTAACTATCTAATTTTGATTAGATAGAGTTCTCGGAAATTTAAATTATTATTTGTTCCTTTTATGAAGTTTTATGAAAACAAATTAACAAGGACAAACCTATCTAATTTTGATTAGATCGAATAAATTTGAATATTTGTTCCTTTTGAAAGTTTTATGGAAAACAAATTAATGAAGGACAAATATAAATCTTGTGCACACAAGGAGGTTAGTGGGAGTAATAATATTAATCTGGTGTTATATGTGGCTGACATATTAATCATCAAAAACCTTTTCCTTTTACATGTGAGACATGGTTAAGGAAATAACTCTTGATGAAATACTTAGGCAAGAATTTCTAAAGAGTTAGGAATATCCTATGTATTTGGGCAAGGATTCCTAAAGAGTTAGGAATAGCCTATGTACATATATTGATGAAGTGTTCAGACACTTGATGTGTAAAATCATCGCATGTGTCAGAAGATTGGTCTTTGTCTAAAGGACAATAGCATATCTCATTGGATGAGAGAGAGACACGTGAAAATAATCCATATGTTTTGGAAGATGGATTAATCATACACATCATAATATACACCATATGCTTGTAGCATATTCAATAAGTACCAAAATTGAGACTAGTGTTGGACACTAACTGATCTTCAAGAATATCCCTAAGGACCTTAAAAGGAACTAAGGACCATTTCTTGAAATATGTAAGTGTGGGAAACATCATTATAAAGAAGTTATATTGATGATAGTTTCCATACTGATATATTGTATATCATGCCTGAATATAGACATTGTAAGCTATATAGCTTAGTAATATGTTTATTTCAGTTACAGAGGTGGAGTATTTTGGATCGTTTAGCTCATGATTGAGCTAAAGCTATATTTCCGGTGTTGCAGATTACATTAAATCACATTAGTGAAGGTAATGGCTTGATCTTGCAAACAATAACGGAGAATAGATCTCACCGACGATTCATATTTATATTTATATATATACTTAGACACTTCTATATTTCGATAAAGATCGAAATAGAAAGTTGGATAGATACGTAAGGTACCAACATAGGAAACAGTTCCTAATCCACTAACAAAGGCTCTTGCGCAGTTGAAGCGTGATGGGCATACTAGGTCTATGGGTATTAAGGTAATGCTTGATTGGCTCTAGTGCTAGTGGGAGATTGTTGGAGTAAGCCCTAGAGACCAATACTTTAGTGCTTTATTTATTAATAATAATAGGCATTTCTTTATTATGTTTGTAACGTTCAAAATAATGAAGTCCCTAGAATAGAAAGTCCGTTTAATATTAAGTGTGACTTAATCATGAGATTACGTTAAACAAAAAGGACGCTATTCTTAAAGTATCCATAGTCGAGCTTTAAGGTGAAAAAGGATAACCTTAAAGCATAAAGACTATTATGAAGATAGACTGATGATCGCATCTCATGGATCATGGGATAAAGAGTTATCAAGTCTTGACATAGGTATAAGAAATATTAGGAGTAATATTTATACCGGATTGACCCGCTATGAGAGTACTACATGCAAAGTTATGCAAAGTGTCATAAGTTACTCTCATTGTGATAATGGTGTAAACCGCCCTTAGACCTGAAACCACTTTGTACCCTAGATGTGGAGTCAAGTACTTTGTTGCTGATCTAACGTTGTCCGTAACAGGATGACCATAAAGGCAGTTGATGGGTACTTCACAAAGCATGCTGAGGGACAGTGGTGACCTAGATGGAATTTGCCAATCCTGCATAACAGGATAAATGTCATGGGCCCAATATTGAATTGGACAAAGATGACACCAAGTATGCTTTGTGTTCAATATAGACATAAAGGGCAAAGGGGTAATTATACACGCATATATTATCACTAAGGTTATGTTATGATCACATGTTAATTTCTCATAACTTGGGTAGCAATGATGTGTTGCTAGATACCGCTCATTGTTTATTATATTAAATAAAGGATTTAATATAATTGC
The DNA here is from genome assembly GCA_030408175.1 of Trifolium repens. NCBI lineage: Eukaryota > Viridiplantae > Streptophyta > Magnoliopsida > Fabales > Fabaceae > Trifolium > Trifolium repens. The sequence continues at coordinate 17,345,733 of CP125847.1, forward strand.
CAAGGTTATGGAAACCTACAAGGGTCACACACATAAGGACAATCTAATATTGAGATAAAAAGGGAACACCGTAAGGTACGGTGTATGTGCAATGTGATAAGGGTATCACGGTAATTTAAATGAGCAAGAACACCATAGGTTATGGTGGGAGGGTGTGCACATGAGTAATATTACTCATGGGGGGTGCGCGCCCTAGTTCCTTGTTTCTTATTGGGCTTTGCCCAATAAGAGATATCTTGGTGCCCAAGACAAGAGTTGTCTTAATGCACAAGACAAGAAATATCTATAAATAGAGACCTCTTGTCATTGCTCAAAACACACCAAAAAGCACAAGAATATTTTAGAATTGGTATTCCAAAATAATTCTCTCTCTTTCTCAATATTCTTGCATAGCCTTCAAACATAAAGGGCTAGCACTCTATTGAAGGTGATTGTTCGTGTGGACTAGCTAGAGGCGTTGTTCTTCGTCATCAACGCTCGTGATCAATCCGGTTCGTGATTAAAGTGTTGATCAGCCACCGTTCGTGAAAGAAAAGAAAAGGATTTTTCAACAAGAGGTAAAATCCTAAACACAAACTCATGCTCATTCGTAAGGATCATTAAAGGAAAATTTTTATATTCCGCTGCTTTTCTATTACTATTTTCCTTCAATAACAGTGAGGGAATTTCAACTATAAAGAAAAGGCTACAACGGAAAAAGGTTCTATTAATTCTCGATGACATTGACGAATTGAAGCAATTGCAGGTTTTGGCTGGAGGGCTTGATTGGTTTTGTGTTGGTAGTAGAGTGATCATTACCACTCGAGACAAACACTTGCTAGCAAGTCATGGGATTGAAGCAACATATGAAATACAGGGGTTAAAGAAGAAAGAAGCTCTAGAATTGCTTAGGTGGAAAGCTTTTAAAAGTAAGCAAGTTGATTCAAGTTATGAGCATGTTTTAAAATGTGCAGTGAAATATGCTTCTGGGCATCCAGTGGCGTTAGAAATATTAGGTTCCAACTTGTTTGGAAAGCCTGTAAAAGAGTGGAATTCTCTGTTAGTTCAATATGAAAGGGTTCCTAATAAAGAGATTCAAAAGATACTTAAAGTGAGTTTTGACGCTTTGGAGGAAAATGAGAAGAGTGTTTTTCTCGACATTGCTTGTTGCTTTAAAGGGTATGAATTAAAAGAGGTGGAAGATATACTTTGCGCTCATTACAGTCAATGCATGAAATATCATATTGGAGTCTTGGTTGAAAAATCTCTTGTAAAGATTAGTCGGCGGGGCTATGTGAGATTATATCATGACATGATAGAAGACGTGGGTAAGGAAATTGTAAGAACAAAATCACCAAAAGATCCTGAAAAACGTAGCAGGTTGTGGTTCCATGAAGATATATTTCAAGCTTTAGAAAAAAATTCAGTAAGACAATACATATATTTTTTTCTTTTTATATTTAAATTTGTCATATTTCTTTTGAATAGTAGTGCTACTAATGCCTATATGACATGTTTTTAAGGATTTGCCTTGATATTTTTTTAATTTTTTTCCTAGTAGCCTAGTGGCTAAAAAATTCACTATTTTAAAATGAATAAGCGGGAAACCCTGGTTCCTGTATATTTCATGCAATGTTTCTGCCAACTGAGCTATGCTCACGAGGACTGGATTTGGCTTGATATTACTCTCTTTATTTTCTAAATTAGTGCTACCAATGATATTAAACTTTTTCTTACCTTAAAACATGAACATTTTGAGGGAACAAAAATCAAGTTGAAATGATACATTTGGAATTTCCATTGCCTGAAAAGCTTGGAACAAAGTTCCCTTCACAATCCCTGTGTGTGTAAGTTGTAACGCATACGTATGTGTTTGGTTGTTTTATACTTTTTGTAGGGAACAAATCAAGTTGAAATGATACATTTGGAATTTCCATTGCCTGAAAAAATAGAAGAATGGAAAGGAGATGAATTCAAGAAGATGGAAAACCTCAAAACTCTTACTATTAAAAATAGCAGTTTCGTTTCCAAACCTGAAGTACATCTTCCTAATAGTTTAAGAGCACTGGAATGGCCTAGGTATCCTTCACAACATATACCATATGATTTTTTTCCAAAGAATCTTTCCATATGCAAGTTACCCAACAGTGGCCTTACATCATTTAATTTGGGTAACTCAATGAAGGAAAGGGTAATGATTTCACCATCCCTCATTTTGGATAATTTGCCTAACTCTTCAATTTGACTACTTTTTTATTATATCTTTTTTTTTTTTGCCTTTATGTTGTTGCAGATGTTCTTGTGTATGAAAGTGTTACATTTAGACGATTCTAAATGTTTAAAAGAAATAAGTGACATATCTAGTCTCCAAAATTTAGAAGAATTTTCATTTCAAAGGTGCGAGAATTTACTTACAATTCATGATTCTGTTGGGTTTCTGTGTAAACTAAAAATCTTGAATGCCGAAGGTTGTAGCAAGCTCAGGAGGTTTCCACCAATTCAGTTGCCCTCTCTTCAAAAACTTGAACTTTCATTTTGCGGAAGTCTTAAGAACTTCCCAGAAATATTAGGAAAAATGGAACATATACAAACAATTTGTTTTAGGGAAACTTTAATTGAAGAATTGCCTGATTCATTTCAACATCTCACTAAGCTTATTCAACTAGTGCTTCTAGTAGCAGAAGCACATAACCTGTTGATTAGGTTACCAAATAGCATTCTCATGATGCCAAAATTGAATAAGCTTCGTCTTTGTGGCTATCATTTATTGCCAAACCAGAGTGATAAACCAAGTTCCATGGTGTCCTCAAAAGTAAAATATCTTCGGCTTGACGAATGCAAACTAAAAGATGAATCTCTTCCAATAATTCTCAAGATGTTTTCTAATTTGACACACTTAGACTTGTCGATGAGTACTATTACAATTCTTCCGGAATGCATCAAAGAACATCAGTTTTTAAGAAGCCTCAATCTAGATGATTGCACACATCTTCAAGAAATTCAAGGGATCCCGCCAAATTTAAAATTCTTATCAGCATTAAATTGTGAATCTTTGAGTTCCTCATGCACAAACATGCTATTGAATCAGGTTTTGTGATTTCTTGTATTTAACTTCATATTTCTTAGCATACTTTATCTTTCTAAACTTACAAGTTATTTATGATGACTAATAGGAACTGCATGAAGTTGGAAGCACCATCTTTTGTTTGCCAGGAAAAAGGATTCCAGAGTGGTTTGAGCTCCAAAGTCGTGGATGGTCATTTTCTTTCTGGATTCGTAACAAGCTCCCTTCCATTTCTCTCTTATACACTACTGAATCGATGTTTAACAAGAGCTGCTTGGGTCGATTTTGTTTACCCGTTGCCCAACTATACATCAATGGTCGTGAATGCACTTTTGACGATCCATTGAAAGGCGATTATATATGGATAAAATCAGATCACACATATCTATTTAATTTGAACCTACAAGAGATGGTAGGATTGGATGAAACATTTTTAAAAAATGAATGGAACCATGCACATGTTTCAATCATTCCATTACGCTTTAGGAAAAGTCAAATGCACATATTCAAACAAGAAAGTAGCATGGAGGACATTCAATTCTCCGATCCTTACAAAAAAAGAGAATTAGCTGATGATGATGATGATGATGATGATGATGATGATGTTTTTTATGATGTTGATGATGTTCTTGATGGTGATGATGACAATACCACCCATTGTCATGCATGACAAAGTTGTCATGTGAGGTTTTCATTTTTTTCCAAATCCAACAATGCATTGAACATTGAACAGATAATATTGTGAATAATGATTCAATGATCAACAACAGTATTAATGCAGATATGGGACGACAGAACTATATATCTTGAGTTTTTTGATGTGGTTGAGAGTAATCCTATGTTCTTCATTAGATGATAATATTTTTTATACTTGATTTTTATGGTTAAATTTCAAGATATTAAAAAGCTATTGTACTACTTGAGACAATAATTGTTCCATTCTTCCTCCTTTTGGCCTTGTTTTGATATATTAGCCTTGTTTCATGATTTGTACTTATTACTTAATATATGCATATTCTCTCTTTAATTTTATATATGGATCTTATGTTTTGTAACAATATTCATCATTTTATAAATTTGAATATTATTTCTGATAAATATTATGTTCAGAGTAAGTGCATAATATAGAGAAATAACTACATGTCTGGTGTAGGGCTAAGTCTAGGTAAATAATTTGGGATATCACCTAGCCAACCTACTTTACTAGTTTTTTCTCAATTAGATAATCCCAAATTATGATGATATCATCAATAAAGACTATCGAGTTTTCCTTTTTTGTGAATGTATCCTTACATTTAGTCACTAAATAATACTATATCCCAAGAATACCATGGCCTACATAAATCTTCCAAGTGGAATCTCAATCATGCTCGACACCGATACGTGTCGGACACCGGACACAATCAAAACCATAAACGTGAGAGAAAATATGTTTCATCCTAGCAAATTCAAAAAACAAAAAGAAATAAAATGATTCATCCTTAACAAATTGCAAATATATGACGAGAAACAATGAAAATAAAACAAACTAAATGATCGAAGAGCTAAGACAAACCTTTCATCGATGAATATGAATGATACTGATTCTCAATAATGCATCCAAGTATATATCACAGCACAAACAAGTGAACACATCAACATTGAGTATGATTATTATCATTGATATCTCCACTAGTATGAAATATGCAGAACAATCCATCTACTGAAGTAGAAAAGAGCCCCCCTTGCTCATCATTGAATCAATAAATTGAATAAGAGGTTACCTGAAAAGATATTGGATAACAAGGCACAAGTGAGAAAAGTCTTTTATCAAGTACGAGTTAGTTTTCACCATTGAATCAATAAATTCCACAATTTAAATATTTCATTTTTTTTCAAATTACTATTGAATTCAATGCTCTTTGCGACAGTTACTCCATCTTTGACCACTATAGGATACCAAAACTTTGTTCAATTACTACATTAGGCCTCTAAAACAGAGGAAACTTAACTAGTGATTCTAGTGACTAACAATACAAAACAAAACAGAGGAATTTCACAGATTGAGATTGCTACTATATATATTATAAAACAGAAATTAGCAACATTTTTTGTTCTCAGCATGCTCTTGCACAATCACTATAAATAATACTCCACATCATTATCATCAAGATCATCATAACAAACATCATCAACATCATTATCAGCATCTAATTGTCTCTATTTATAAGGATTGGTAAATTGAAAATCCTCCATGCTAAATTCTTGTTTGAATGTGCATTCGACTATCCTTAAGGAATGACATCATTGTTGAACTTGAACTCTCAAATGTAACCTCTGCATGGTTCCATTCACCTTTTAAAAGTGCTTCATCCAATCCTACCCTGCCTTGTAGGTGCAAATCAAATAGATATGTATGGTCTCGTTTTATCGTGATACAACTAGCATTAATTGGATTCTCAATACAGCATTCATAACCATTGATGTATAGAGTGACGGTAATGAAAAAAGCAGATGCACAAATGTCCTTATTCATCGAAGCAGTAGTACAGAGGAGAGCAATGGAAGGGAGCTTGTTAAGAAACCAAAAAGAAATCGATAGTCCCTTGTTATCGTACTCAAACCACTTTGGAACTAATGCAGTTCCTATTAGTCTAACTTCATGGTCCCTTGTTAACATAAGCCTAGCACTAAATTGGAGAAATTTATAAGGTAATAATAAAATGTCACATAAGCAATAGTAGCATTAATCAATATTCAAAACAGCTGAGTTAAGGTTTACAATAAAAAATGGAAAGAAAAAAAAGTCTTACTGAATTTTCTTCAAAAACTTGAAATATTTCTTCATGGAACCACAACCTGCTACCTTTTCCAGGCTCATTTGGTGATTCTTGTCTAACAATTTCTTTACCCATGTCTTCTATCAAGTCATGTAATGTCACAGAGCCCGAATGACTAATCTTTACAAGAGATTTTTCAACCAACACTCCAATATGATATTTCATGGATCAACCATAATGAGCACAAAGCATATCTTCCATCTCATTCAATTGATACCCTTTAAAGCAACAAGCAGTGTCAAGAAAAACATTCTGCTCATCTTCCTCCAAAGCATCAAAACTCACTCTAAGTATCTCTTGAATCCCTTTATTAGGGATCTTTTCATATTGATCCAACAAAGAATTCCAATCTTCTATATGCTTTCCAAACAAGTTGGAACCTAATATTTCTAATGCCAGTGGAAGACCAGAAGCATAATTTGCTGCACGGTTTAAAACTTGCTCATAACTTGAATCAACTTGCTTACTTGTAAAAGCCGTCAATCTCAGCATTTCAAGAGCTTCTTTCTTATTTAACCCATCTATTTCATATGTTACATCAATCCCATGACTTGCTAACAAGTTTTTGTCTCGACTGGTAATGATCACTCTACTGCCAGCACCAAAACAATTAATCCCTCTAGCCAAAGCCTGCAGCTGCTTCATTTGGTCAATGTCATCAAGGATCAATAAAACCTTCTTCCGGTGTAGACTTCGACTTATGATTGGAGTTCCCACACTACTATCATCAAATTTAATGTCCAATCCAACAGTTTTGGAAAGAAGATCCTTTTGGAGATGCTCTAGTCCATATTTTGATGAGTTTTCTCTCACATTGTGAAGAAAACACACACATTCAAATTGATCAGCAATGATATTATAGACGGCTTTTGCAAGAGTTGTCTTACCCATTCCTCCAAGTCCATGGATCCCTACCATCTTGACTTCATCATTAGATTCAAATTCTAGAAGTGAATTTACTTTCAGAACTCGGCGCTGCAAGCCAACGGCGTAACCAACGACATCTAAAGGAACGCGATCAATCTTGTTAGATACATATTTTTTTTGGTGGGCATCTTGTTAGATACATATTTGACAATTTCTTGAATAAACTTGTATTCATATCCATTCCTGCCCAATTCGATAAGTTTGGTTAGATAACATCCATGTCAATGTCATACTTGTATTCCTTCGTTTCTTTTGTCTTAATTGCAGTTTTGGTCCTTATTTTTATCATTTTACAGAATTGGTCATCTATTTTAAAATTTGATAGTTTTGGTCCGCTTAACACATATTTTGTCTAAAATATGATGATATAACATGTTTTAAATTAACTTTATAAAAGATTTTTCTTACAATTTCATCGATGTTATTATTTTCTCATCACCAGACTATATACCATGTCATTTAAAACATATCACATCATCAATTTATAGTTAAAAATTATGATAGGAGGACCAAAAGTGTCGAATTTTAAAATAAAGGGACCAAATATGCAAAATAATGAAAATAGGGGGACCAAAACTGCAGTTAAGCCAAAATTTAATCTACTTACAATATATTCAAAGGAACTATACTACTAAAAAACCAAACTTGTCCTCATCAAGTTTACTAATATTTCAGAGTTTCAGCCTTTAACTGTCCAAAAACATCGAACTTAATGTTCCTATTTAACTGTCAATTTGGTATTTTAAGGATACGATTTGTCGATGGTACCTTTTATCAATTACTTTTATGTATATATTTATAAAACTAATTTTTTTTTTAAAAATTTCTTTTGGGTACATAACATGTTAAAATTTGGGTTAATGCTACGGTGGACCACCTCACAAGTGGTCCATCGTGGTGAAGTGATCATTACTACTATAACGAATACAAATTTTAAAAAATTCACCGTTGAATTAAAAGTTTGTATCATATAGATCATCCATACAAATTTATAGAAAAATTGGAAATCATTTGATGTGTTATTGAAATCTATCAAGTTTAACGGTATTTAATAAAAACTCATAAATCATTAATCTTAATGGGTCTCAATAACATATCAAATGATTTTCAATTTTTCTAAAAATTTGTATGGATAATCTATATGAAACAAACTTTCAATTTAATGGTCGATTTTGTAAAATTCATATTCGTTATAGGGTTATTCATAAGTGGTCACCATGGACCACTTGATGAAGTTGTCCATTTTAGAATTTGCCTAAAATTTGATTTTGGGCTGCATGGATTTTTGACCGTACCGAATCCGAAACCATTGCAAGCAAAGGTATAAAAACTAGTGTATTTATATTCCATAATAGGAGTGAAGTGGGGTACCTTGGGTTGAATTGGTGGCCAGACAAGTTGGATGCTTGGTTAAGAGCCATCTTCCATTGATGTAGCCTCACCATGTTATCGTTGTACTTTTCTCTATTTTTTTTAAACACCTTTTCATGCATAGCTATTGCTTCACCATAACACCCAGTCTGATGTCGCACGTGAGTTGGTTCCCCGTCATAGAAAATAGGCAAAACCAAGCAACCCTTTGTTTTGAAACAGTGAATGATGTGGACAAGTTCGTCCAAACAAAACGAAGAAGAAGCATAATTGACAGAGAAGATTGGAATGAAAATTCTGGACTCTTCGATGGCTGTGACAAGTGATTGTTTGATTTCGTCACCTCCATGAAGCTCTCTATCATCAATGAAGGTTTGGACTCCACCTTCAAACAGAGCTCTATAGAGATTTCCAGTAAAACCATATCGAGTGTCGATGCCCCTAAAATTAAGGAACACTTCGTAAGTGAATCCATAAGAAAATGAAGAGGTAGATGAAGATTGGACTATAGCCATGAGAATACAAAAGAAAATGTATGTAAGAGTAGTAGAAGTAAAAATGTGTGGATGAGTGTTTATAAGATCTAAAAAAAATTGAAACACGGTTAATAAAAACCAACTCAACCCCACCACTTGCAACTTGACAGAAAAAGCCATAACCAGAAAATTGACCAAAAAAATAAAAGACAAATCCATTTTAATAAAAACAAAGATTTTAAGACAAATAATCTTTGGTCAAAGAAGACATGTAACAACTTCAAAGTTTCACCAATTCAGATTTTAATGGATGACTTATGTTATTTTAAACACAAATATTACATCAAATTTCACTATCAATTTAGAATATGCTTATTAAAATATTTTTATTGCATATTTTTAAATTTTTGGACTTAATTCTTCTCCTACTTAAAAGTTAAAACACATCTAGAGAAGACAAATAAAAAAATAAAAGTAGTTTTTGAATCACATGAAGAAGAAAAAAAAAAGATAATGGGTAGTATTTCGTTGGTGTGTGTGGATATTACAGTCAACAAACCTGCTTCAATTATTATGTTATGATTTTTCCTTCCTGAGTCACTCAAAACCGTGTTATTTTCTTTCGATCATTGAAGGCACTGTGTAATCCGAAAGTAAGAAGAATCTTCCTTTAGTGGAGGAGTTGGACTCACCAGTCCATGTCAGTTCATGTTGACTGTTCGTACAAAACATACAGTTCTCTTCAAGATCTCAGTGCCAAGATGTGAAAGTATTCACATCAATCTAACATTGAACCAAAAAGAAGGATAAATCATATCAATAAATTGGGAGAATGTTACAATGATCCTAGTTTCTTTATTACCCTTCAAGTTAAGATATCATAATATTGGGAGACATAAACGACACAAGATTGTTATTTTCATCACTAGTATCAACACACAAATTTTTCAGTATTGAAAATTTGATTGCAATACACTTTTGAAGATTCCTCAAAAAAAAATAATCATCATCCTTATTAAGTTATCATCAACATCACTAAAACTTAAATCATGCTTTACCATAGTATTTCCTTATTAACTCACAATCTGAATCTACTATCATTAAAGATAAAAAAGAAAGTGGGAAATGCTTACAACAGAGAGAATTCACAATATCATCCCATGAATGGATTGGTGAAGAAATGAAAACCACCAAAACATGACGAGTTTCACATGCATAATGATCAAAACATTTGTTCTTGCTTCTGCATGAGCAAAAATATTGTCAAAATTTGTACACGACGAAAGAACCTTTTCTGTTTCGCCGATGGGCAGATTTGTGATTGTTTCTAATTTTTCTCTTTCTATAAGAAAGGATTGGTGAATTGAACATCCTCCATGCTACCTTCACGTTTCAATAAGTGGAATCCACTTTCTGTAAGGATTGGTATCATCATCTTATTCTCATATGTAATGTCCACATGGTTCCATGCATTTTCCAAATCCTCATCTTCCAGATGCAAATCATATAGATATGTATGATCTTGTTCTATAATGCGATAGACACCATTGCGCTCATCAAGAAAATATTGATCACCATTGATGTACATAATGACTCTCAGCGAATGAAATTCACTCTGGAGATACTTGCCATCCATTGATTTAGTAACAACAAAGAGAGTTATGGAAGGGATTTGGTAACGAAACCAGAAAGAAGTTGAAGGTCCCGTGCTTTGGTGCTCAAACCAGTACTCTGGAACCCTTGCAGTTCCTGCCATGGAAAACTCGCTACTTCTAGGCACATGCAGCTCCTGTTAGACATAAATAATTATTAAGTATGGCAAGATAAATTACACTATATATTATGGAGTCTGAAGAAACAAGAAAAAAAAAACCTGATTTAGTAGCATTCTTCTACTTGAAGAGGTCAATGATTCATTTTCACAACGTAATGTAGGTGGAATTGCTTTAATTTCTCGAAGATACTTGCAACAATTCAAAATCAGGCTACCTAATAAGGGACATTCTCTGAGGCATGCAGGAATAATTGTCAAATTACTCCCCAGTAGATTGCATTTTATGAGCCGAAGTTTTTGTACATTAGCAAACCAAATGAGAAGTGTTGAAAGAAGTTCATCTGGTAGATTGCATTTTATGAGCCAAAGTTCTTTTACATTTGAAAATGCCATGGAATTCAGTTCATCATTCTGTATTGGCAATAATTGACAACCCTGTACATAAATTTCTGACAAACTTGGCATCAAGAGAATGCTACCAGGTAATCTAAGCATTCCACTTCCCCATATTCTTAATGTATGAAGTCCAGTGAGATTTTGAAATGAAAGTGGAAATTCTTTTATCGATGTTCTTTTCAAATTAATTATTTCTATATTCTTCATTTCACCTAATATCTCCGGAAACAACTTGAGACTTTCACAAAATGAAAGTTCTAGTTGTTTAAGCGATGTCAACATCATGGGTGGGAAACTGTTGAGCTTTCTGCAACCAGAAGCATCCAAGATTTTGAGTTTGCTTAATAGCCCAATAGAATCGTGAATTGTAATTAAATTTTTACAATTTCGAAAGGAAATTTTTTCTAAATTCTGAAGACTGGATACATTGAGTATTTGTCTCAAACATTGACTGTGGTTTAAATTTATCTCTCTCAAATTCACGAACGTCTGTAAAAAACAAAGAAAAAAAATTAAGTCTTAAAGTTATGTATGAGTATAAAAGATGATAGATATTGAATCATTACACGTGCCTTCAATGTGTTGTGAAACTCGAATATTGTAAGGTAACTCGCAGGTAACATGCATATGGAAAGTTTCCTTGGGCAAAAATCAGATGGTATATGTTGTGAAGGATACCCAGGCCATTCCAATACTCTTAAACTATTAGGAAGATGATCAGGACCTTTGGAAAAGAGACCATGTTTAATAATGAGTGTTTTGAGGTTTTCCATCTTCTTCAATTCATCTCCTTTCCATTCTACCACTTCTTCATATAATGGGAAATCCAAATATATAATCTCAATTTGAGATGTTCCCTATTTAACACAGAGAGAAAGCACAAATCAACCAAATTAAATAAATATGTATATTTAACTACTTAAACACACATTTAGATAGACTTACTCACTATAAAGGAAATAGAATTGTAGAAGTAATAGTCAAAAGAGCAAAGTCAAGGTTCATGATTAAAATAAATAAAAAAATCCATATGATATATCATCCCTACTCACCAAATTTTCTTCCAAAACATCAACTACATCCTTATGGAACCACAACCTACTACGTTTTCCCGGCTCTTTGGGTGATTCTTTCCGGACAATTTCTTTACCCATACCCTCTATCAAGTCATGTAATGTCACGTAATATCCTGGACCGATCTTTATGAGAGATTTTTCAACCAACACTCCAATATGATATTTCATGTATCGACCATAATGTGCACAAAGCATATCTTCCATCTCTTTCAAATGATACCCTTTAAAGCAGCAAGCAATGTCGAGAAAAACACTCTGCTCATCTTCCTCCAAAGCATCAAAACTCACTTTAAGTATCTCTTGAATCTCTTTATTAGGGATCTTTTCATATTGATCCAACAAAGAATTCCAGTCTTCTATATTCTTTCCAAACAAGTTGGAACCTAATACTTCTAATGCCAGTGGAAGCCCAGAAGCATAACTTACTGCACGGTTTAAAACGTGCTCGTAACTTGAATCAACTTGCTTACCATTAAAAGCCTTCCACCAAATCAATTCAAGAGCTTCTTCCTTATTTAACACGTCTATTTCATATGTTACTTCAATGCCATGATTTGCTAGCAAGATTTTGTCTCGAGTGGTAACAATTACTCTACTGCCAACACCAAACCAATCAAGCCCTCCAGCCAAAGCCTGCAACTGCTTCAATTCATCAATGTCATCGAGAATCAATAAAACCTTCTTTCGGTGTAGCCTTTTCCGTATGATTGGAATTCCCTCACTACTATCTCCTATTTTAATGTCCAATCCAACAGTTTTGGAAAGAAAATCCTTTTGAAGATGCTCTAAACCATGTTTTGATGAATTTTCCCTCACATTATGAAGAAAACACACACATTCAAATTGATCACCAATGAAATTTGAAACTGCTCTTGCAAGAGTTGATTTACCCATTCCTCCAGATCCATAGATCCCTATCATCTTGACTTCATCATTAGATCCAAATTTTAGAAGTGAATTTACTTTTAGCACTCGACATTGCAGGCCAACAGAGTAATCAGCAACATGTAACGGAACACGATTAATCCTGTTGGATATATATTTGACTATTTCTTGAATAAACTTGTATTCATATCCATTCCTGCCCAATTTGATAAGTTTGAGTAAGTATATGACATTCATATCAATGTATTGATAATTATATTATATTATTTTTACAACAGTTCATATTCAACCTTTTTTGACATGCAAATAACTAAATCTTAGTTCAATAACAAAACAGCATTTCTTTCGAAGTTAAACATTAGATACATATTTATATTGCATAATAGGAGTGAAGTGGGGCACCTAGAATTGAAATAGTGGCCGGACAAGTTAGCTGCTTGGTTAAGAGCCATCCTCCATTTATTGAGCCTCTCCATGTTATCGTTGTACTTTTCTTTGTTATTTTGAAACACCTTTTCATGCTTAGCTATTGCTTCACCATAACTCTCAGTCTGATGTCGAACGTGAGTAGGTTCCACATCATAGAAAATAGGCAAAACCAAGCAACCCTTTGTCTTGAAACAGTGAATGATGTGGACAAGTTCGTCCAAACAAAACGAAGAAGAAGTATAGTTGATAGAGAAGACTGGAATGAAAATCCTGGAGTCTTCGATGGCCTTGACAAGTGATGGTGTGATTTCGTCACCTCCATGAAGCTCTCTATCATCGATGAAGGTGTGGACTCCACCGTCACATAGAGCTCTGTAAAGATTTCCAGTAAAACCGTAGCGAGTGTCAGTTCCCCTGAAACTGATGAACACATCATAGGTGAATCCATAAGAAAACGAAGAGTAAGAGGAAGATTGGATCATTATCATGACTCAGGGAAGTAAGAACAAAGATGAGTGTGTTTAGGATATGTCAACACGGTTGTATTTAACAGGATCCAACGGCCAAAGACCATTGTGAGTTAAACTTCCTTCCTATTTCCTACCTACCAAGTAAAAGGAAAAGACAATTCAACTTTTAAATGAGAAACCAAAGAATTCAACTAAGAGTTTAATTGATGGAAATACACAGACATTTAATAATAAGAAAAGATAAAGGACAGCAACAGAAACTAAAAGACAACAACAGAAAATATAATAGAAATTTGGTTGGTCAGTGGTTAATAAAGTCAATAAATTTATTATTCTAATTCCAAATTGTCAAAAATGGCGTGCTTTAGTTAGTAGATAGTATATATGAAACAAAACAAAATTTCCTGCTTCAAATATATATATATATAGTTATGATTTTTCTACCCTTGTGCGTCACTTGAAACCGTGTTTTGGTGGAAACATTACATTGCCAAGGATGATTCCAAAGCCTATGAATCCAACAACAACTCCATCAATTAGAGTTTCAATGGATATGGCTTGGTTCATGCAATAAATGCACCAGTCAGTTAGACCCTCCTATCAACCTGAATCTAGTACACAATAGTATTATAAATCAGCAGACCCTTGTCATACAAATAAAAAATAGATTTATAAACCTTGAGAAAGAAATCATACTCTGCTAAAATATTATCACAATTTTCTTGCTAATGTTAACATGCAACTAACATAAGCTTCACTAATTTACCTGATGAAGTTACATGATTGTCTTGATCCATTGACTCGAGCAAAACTTTATATTTTAAGGGTCCCACTCATCAAGTATCTGACAGTGCGAAGACCAAGACCTGAAATGAGAAGAGGTTTAAGAATTGGTAGAAAACCAAATCTGTTTAAATACATGATTGTGTGATTTTTGATCAATTCAATCTTAAGGTCACAGATTACAACTTGCAATTAAATACTACGCTTGAGTTACTGTGCACTTATCTGTAATACGAGTCATATTTTACAAGAACTGTTTTTAATAAAAATGATATAATATCAAATAACATCCATAAGTATCAAAAAACATGCAGTAAATTCTTGCTCTTTGAATCCAATGCTCTTTACAACTGTTACTCCTTCTTTGGCCACTATAGGAGTATAAAAAACTTTGCTTAATCACCACATTAGGCCTCTAAAACTGAGGAAACTTAACATCAACAAGGCTTACCAGCCCCTAAATAGTGATTCTACATACAGTAGTAGCTACATAATCAAAATGAAAAAGAGTATAATTCCTTTACCATGAACTTAGCACACGAACTAACCGGGAATAATGTTTGTAAACAAGTTCTGTTGTTTACAATACTTTAGAAACGAGTCAAACGACTCAAAGATGAAATTAATCTCACTTTTCAACTATCCATTTATTGAATTAAATTGGAAATTACTTTAAATTCATTTACTGACATTTTTTTTTTGAATGGCAAATTGTTAGTTGTTAGTATATCAAAATGTTATGTTAGTTTCCTCCTTGCCGGGACTTAACCCTTAGCTCAACTAGCTTGACCAGTTGAGCTACCCATTCCAACCCCATTCATTTACTGACTTAAATTTCTGATTCTAACAAAACCATTCGTCTTTAAAGCATCCATCCAGTGAAATGTAATAACTATGATAGTTGAATTTCATTAACTAAAAACGAATAATCTAAAAGTGATGCATAGACATACAAGATGAGAAAAATTGAATAATTAGTCGTACCTTCAATTGATTACATATAGAAAGTTTCTTCGGACAAAAATAGAGCCATTGTAGTACTCTCGCCTTCATTGAATCACCGAATAAAAGATTGAACTCTTGTTAGAAGTGATGGGTAGCTAGTGTACATATCACTTTTGTTGTAGCAAACTGCAAAATAGTACTAATAATCAAAATCGGAAATGCTTAATGTCACGAAAACAATTTTCACGAATTACATTTTCTATCAAATGTGAAAACAGCTATGCTATTTATTACGAAGGGTCGGTAAACGAAACACAAGAATTAGGCGTTAAAAAGAAAAAGAACAAACACATAATGTTTGGATGGAGTGGAAATCAGGTTTCAGTACACTATCCACTTTAATTTTATTTGGAGACGCACATAAATCTAAAATAATATTAAAATAATTGATGCTAATTCTTTTTGTTCTACTAAATAACTGTTTATGCTTTGCTGTAAAAATGGATATGCAAACAATTAGTAACCAAGCATAACTAGTGAAATTAACATGATATGAAATATGATTACAAAAATATCTATGCATAATAAATTATGCAATAGTCACTCGCAATTTGTCTTTCTCTTAGGAGATAAGACCTTGTATTTTTATGAATCATAGCACCAAGTGACAATACACAACATGATAGTAACCATATGACTCAATCCATCTTCCTAGCTTCCATGAAATTTCTTTAAAGCAATCAAAATGTTGAAGTGTGTGTTTAGTTATAGGATGACAAAAATTGATTTTTTGTTTAAAGGTGAGTTGAAATAAAGTGATTTAGGTTTAAATATCTTCATGTAGAAGTTAGAAAATAAATTGTACAAACAAAATTCAATTCTGGAAGCAAGAACTTCAAATTTTAGTTTCATATAGAATTAATACTGGAGATAAATTCAATTCTACTCAACATTTAAACATTTCAAAATAAATTATACATATCTACAATCAATTTTGCCTCTATCCAAAATTTATGAAACTCTCATTTTTCATGTTCATTTTGCTGGCTGGAAATTAGTTTCCAAACAATTTTCGCTGTCTGAAGTATAACCTGATGTTTGTTTTTAAGAATTATAAATATTGTTATATACTTATATTAATCTTTAAATACATGTACTAATTCTATGTAAGGATTAATATAACAGCTGCTTATAATTCTTAAAATATAGATTTTCATTTCTTAAATCAAAATGTTCATGGATATATTTATCATGATGAATTTAAGGATTTACTTACTTATACACTAAATTTCATTATATGGTATCTACTTCATAACTCCCTATAAGCATATACCACTATTCTATTCCAAGTTCAGCTAGCCCATGATTTCAATGTTTGATAATCATTTTGTGTGGTATTAGCTCGACTTAGACGCTTCTTCCTGTATCTCCATCCAACCTGAATTCTGTTTGCAGCTAGTGATCTCCAATATGGTGATTCATACCTAACATAATACAATCATCAAATCATTATGTCAGCTAGAACCATTGTATTCATATTTATGCTTAAAAATCACACCCTTGTAATATGTGTATGTATGTGCGCGTGTGTGAAAATGACCGATCTCGATCCTAGGTGTTGTATCATGTTAGATGCTAGTTGTGATTAGATGCTAATTTAATTAGTTGTAATTAAACACTCCATGTAGTTAATATCAAAATCAATTGTTATTAATAATCCGTAACAAACGGGCCCTATGTCTCAAACAATATGACAAACTAGCATCTAATCACAACTAATTTGTTAGTACCTTAAAGTACACAAGAAAATTACTATGATTATGGATGGTCTTTATTGAAAATGAAGCATGGAGCCATAGACATAATGAAACAAAATTCTTCATGAAAGATATAATGCATTTAATCATAAAAGGGTGAAGATATGCTAGTGTTAAGCATAAACCGAAAGACAACATGGAAATGAAATGAAATGAATGAATAAATGACCTTATGACTCCTTGAACACGACGGCTCCTCAAGAATCTTGCGAAAAGAGTTGTAACTTCTTCAATGTCTTTAGTGCGGAGTGAAAATGCCTCCACATTGGTTAAGCATCTTACTGTTATGTCACTGGTCAACCCTTGTCCTTGAAGCTTTACTTTATTACCTTCTGCAAGAGAAACTACTTCGATTAAACATGTTTATCTTTTTTTTTAATTGCTACTACTTCTGAGGCATGTTATCAGTATATGAAGTATAGTTGTATTTACCTTTGTTTTCAGAAGACTGTTCAAGATAAGTTCTTCGCCGCAAGCATCCCCTTCGGATAACAGAACCGGAATCCCATCTTCTCCGATGCTCTCCAATTTTCCACGCACAATAAACACCATCTTCTGTACAAGACCACCCTGACTCAAAATTTTACTTCCTTTGATGTATGTTGTCTGTACTAGTCGTTCACGAATGGCATCTAAGACACCTACCGTTCAGCCTGCCGTACTCTCCTGCATGACAGACAAAGTATCCATCATTTATACATTATGTGTGACAGACATAGTATCAGTCATTTGGCAGTGTTGATGTGATTTATTAAAAGAGTTAGAACATTTCATACTTTTTGAGATCTTCTGGTAAGCGACGATGGCTCATCCATTGCTCAACATCACGACCTCTAAGTTGCATTTCTAACCTCCTGTAAGCAACAAGGAACAAAATATATATCAAGTTTGTTGCAACCCTAGTAGTTGTAGTTCCTTTATTATTCAAAATTTGTAGCTTTAGAATCTTTAACTGGCCAACCTATTGTTCAAACTTAAGAGGCATGCTGATGTTATGAATTACACCGTATAGTTTGATAAAATTACACAATCATCCTTCTACATTGTTTTTAGCTTTTCAAATTAATTTAGAAGGAAGTAAATGACATGTGTTTGATTTCATGGTAAGGAGAGCCAAAAGTGATTCCAATCAAAATCAATTATTTTGGGGAAAGAATCAAACAGACACAACAAAGGAGCACCATGTCACCAACATTTAATGTGCACATTATGTAAGAGATAAAAATTCTACCTCCGTCCAAGAGCCTGAAGAAAGTTCTGTATGTTTCCAATGAGAAGCGCAAAAAGCAAGAGTCCCAATCCTATGATGGACATTGTAAAGACGACTTCCCACACAAAATAGCTTGGGATCGACTTGATTATCAGAAATCACAGAGGTATACTAAGTGGCAAGTAATATCAAACCAAGATGTCCCGGATTCCGGAAACCAACATAATCACTTAGGCTTTGTTTGCGAGTTTGGAGGGGAAGGGAAGGGAAGGAAAGACTAAAAAGAAAAAAACAAGTGGAAAGATTAACAAGTTTGGGAGAGAAAGAGTTTGGAGGGTTAATTTTTCTTCCTAACACAAAAACCCTCCAATTTGGAGGAACTCAAAAATTGTATTGGATGAGGGTTTGGAGGGGATTTGGAGGGTTTATATGAATTCTTCAAATTTAATTAATGTTGTCATAATATTTTTAAATTCATAATATATTAATCATATTAATTTATTTGTCATTTTCTATAAAAAATACTTTCTCAAAAAATATAAAAGATTTCTTTAATTTTCTCTTTATTTCCCTCCCTTCAAAACCCTCTCCTCCCCTCCCCCTCCAAACTCGCAAACAAAGCCTTAATATTCCGGAATCTGAGACCTCCTGCTTCAAACTCCTTGTTAATTTTGTTGTTCCATTTTTATGACCAAAAAAAAAACCTAATTTATCTATCATCTAGTATAATGTACGCTAAATTGCACTTTTTGCCCCCTAAATTTTAGAAAGTTGCGATTTTGGCTCCTTATGTTTCAAAATAGCATTTTTGGTCCCCTAAGTTTTAGAAAGTTGTGAATTTGACCCCTATATTTTAAAATAGCAATTTTGGCCCCTTATCTTTACCCCATTTTGCAAAAGGTCAATTTTGACCAAATCAACGCTGATGTGGCAAGTCACTTAAGTGCCTCGACTGTCACGCCAGCTATATACATACTCCTATCTGCCTTGGCAGCCGAGTCACTTAAGTGACTTGTCACATCAGCGTTGACTTGGTCAAAATTGACCTTTTGCAAAATGGGGTAAAGATAGGGGTTGGGGGGTTAAAATCGCAACTTTCTAAAACTTAGGGGTCCAAAAATGCTACTTTGAAACATAGGGGGCTAAAATTGCAACTTTCTAAAACTTAGGGGGTCAAAAGTGCAATTTAGCCTATAATGTAATATCCCAAAATTTAGTAAAAAGAAATACTCTCCTCGTACCAAAATATAAGTTACTTTGGTCATTTCACACAAATTAAAAAAAATAATTATTGTTGTATAGAAAAGAGAAATTATGAGTTAGTTTATAAAATTGTCTCTCATTAATGTTATGAAAAAGATAAATTGAAGAATTAAAAGAAGAAAGATAAATACATAGATAAGGATATAATAAAAAAAAAAGCATTAAATACTTCATGGGTAAAGTGACATATAATTTGGTATAAATTTTTTTGTCAAAGTGACTTATATTTTGGTACGGAGGGAGTACACATTTACTAGTATAACCATAGGCAAATGCTAACTAGTGCCCCCGGGGCACTAGTTAAGGTAACCAAAGATACTAATATTATCTTGGAACTTGTGAAGTCAACATATTAAAGGTTTAAATTTTTGTGTTTTCAATGCATAATTTTGCTTTTTTTTCCCTTTTTAGTTTTAGCAAGACCGATAACCATATATTGGATTAGTAAACCCGGAAAACTAGCAAGGGCAAATTAGAAATTTCGTTAACATATCCAATTAAGCAATTTAAGGGTGTGTTTGGTAAGTCCAATAAGCTAGCTTATTGCTTATTGCTTACTGAACTAGCTTATAAGCTTGTTTGAAAAAAATTTGTGTTTGGTAAAAAGCTTTTCACATTAGCTTATAGCTTTTTTTGAGATGTTATTTCAAGTAGCGTTTGAGTTTATAGCTTATAGCTTTTTATAGTTATTTTCCTTTTTAACCTTTAATTTTATTATTTTTTATGAAATAAAAAACCATCCACTAAAGAAAATAACTACCCACTATATATCCTTTTATGTAATTTTATATTTATTAACCACTTTAAAAGCTAATTTTACCAAACACTTTAATTTCAATCCGCTAATTTTTCAACTATCAGCTATAAACTAGCTTTTCATCTATTAACTAATTTTTCAGCTATAAGCTTATAGCTTAACCCTAAATTGAGTTGTAATGCACTAATGAGATAGAGTTGTAATGCACTAATGCACTAAATTGAGTTGGAAATTTAAGAGTGAGATGTATTTAGTGAGATAAGGTGTACAAAAAAAATGATGGTATGAGTTTTGGAAAATGATATAAATAAATAAAAACAAAAAAAAGAGAAGCTTCAAAATCCTTCCCCTTTGTCTCTTTCTCTCTCTCGGCACTGATCATTTACCAAGTCCCTCCATTGTTGCTTTCTTTCATTAAAAAAAGGTTACAAGTGCTAGGGATTTATCTTTTCTTCACCATCTCCATTTTTCTATCAAGAATCGCCTTCAAAAAGACAAGGTGAGTTCTTATTATGATTGATAGTTAGTGTAATAGAACCTAAATGGTAGTGTTATGTGAATGAAGTACATATAAAAGGATTGAGGGATTTCAATACCAATTTCATTTAGAAATATAGTTAGAAAGATAAGTACTCAAATTTGAAATGTTAGGGGCTAGAATTTTGTTCATCTCAATTCATGAGTTAAATAGTGTTCCATATATATATATATATATATGAGAAATTTGGGGCTGATATGAAATTGTTAGTTTTAAAATTAAAATGTTAGAAAAGAAAATCGATTCTTGGAAAGTTAATTGAGAAGTTGCTTATAAATGAGAATTTGAACTCTACCATTGCAATTTATGTTTAAAAATGGAACTGCTATGTATTGGCTTGAAAATATTAGAAAACATGAACCTGATGTTGTTAATTGTGTGCAGGATTTTAGAGGTTTAGTCCCTTGGTCTTGTAATCTGAAACATGCACTTGGGGATAATTGGAATGGCTGGAAGAAATTAAGCTTGAGAATTTAAAGGATAAACTAGTGTTAGTTTACAAATTTAGAATGATAAAAAATTGTGAGTAGATATTTTACCATGTGATAAGTTTTCTAAATTATTATTTTTATGGGAGAAACAAAATTGTTTAACGAGAAGCTCATCTCATTCAAATTTAGTTACACTATTTTATTTACTTTAAAGATTTGGTGTTAATGATGCAAACTAGTAAGGATTAGTGGTTAATATATGTTCGTTCGCCACAACGATGAGATAATGTGATCTATGTGCACATAATGATACAAGATAGTTTTATATATTTTGTTTTGTTGATAGCTAACCAACATTTAGAGAACTATGTGGCTCTGATTCCCTAATCGTTTGGGATACGTAGGACCAGGGTTCATCCCTGTCGAGCTATAATTTCAGTCTCTATTTAGATTACTTATGAGCTATTTAGCATAAGATTAATTGAGTTTTGATTTATATGCTTTGGCATACGTTTGATGTGTTGAGAAATATGGTTGTGAGATGTATGTATGTTCTTGGAAAAATGTCGACAAAAGTTTTGGAAATGTGCTGAAACATGGTTTAAGAACCACACTTATAATGACGACGACTTAGGTGCACCTAGTAATATAATTCTGGTTAGGGAGAATTATCCGTTAGATGGAGCCACCCCTATGGAAAGGCCGCCATTAGGTGGAGAGGGCTATAAACAAGTATGATTAAGTGTATACGATATTCTAATTGAGATTTACCTTAAGAATTATATATCAAGAATTCTTGTCAATATTTATGACATTTATTATGAACTTATAAATGATACCACTATACTTAAATGGTCTCATTATAGCTTAAGATTTTCATAGCCTGTGTTGTTGAAGAGGAGAGATGACTTGTGTGGATGAAATTGGTTGGGCTTTTACATAGTATATTGAAGATCATGATATTACTTGATATTTTATATTCGGTTCCATTGACAGATTGTTAGTTCTTGGTAGCATACAACATCTTCTTGTGCTATAGCCTTTGCACTTGTTATATGTATACATATATCCTAAGGTAAAAGTTAAGTGAGGAGGTCACTTGGAATGTGTTGTGTTTGGTAAAATTTGGCAAAGTCCGGCTCCATCAAAAAATTAATATTGAGTGATTTCTTCAAGAGATTCAAATAATTGTGTGTTTTAGATTGTAACTCCTATTTACCTTCTTTTGCATTGTAGTTTTGTCTCCAAAACTTTGGTATGATGTGTTCTGATGGATGGGTGATGTTATGACCAATTCCAATGCTAGTACCTAAGGTTAAAGAGTATGAACGCCTTATCACCATATCAGGTATATTCAATGCCTCTATTATCATCTTATGATTCATATCATTAAAACTAGATTAGTTTACATATTACAGAGAATAGTTAGCATGTGTAAGGGCTCCCATTGTAGAATAAATCATCTATATCTTGAAGTGTTTTCTTTAGTGAGAAATTGTTCCAAGCTTTTTCAATTTACATCATGCAGAGCATGCATGTATTCTAACTTTAGTATGGTTTCATGTTTTTTATAGTATTTTAAAGGTAAGTTAGAGAAAGCAAAAATGAAAAGAAAATTTGATTATTAAGAATTGTTATGGCTTCTTGGGTC
Organism: Trifolium repens; assembly: GCA_030408175.1. Lineage (NCBI taxonomy): Eukaryota > Viridiplantae > Streptophyta > Magnoliopsida > Fabales > Fabaceae > Trifolium > Trifolium repens. The sequence continues at coordinate 17,368,794 of CP125847.1, forward strand.
TGATTATAGATCATGCAAAATTATACAAAATTTGTGTCCATAGATGAGTATGGTCAATATTTTAGAACATAGGATCAAATAGAATGAGAAGATAAGCATTTGGCTTGTGAAGTTGTCTTTGAGAAGTGAAGTTGGATTACATTGAGTTTAGTCTTATAGTTTTTATTTCAAAAATTTAAAAATCATGTCTATAGAGCTTGCGTAGGATCTCGACTCTGACTACCTTGAAAACTCAAAAATCATTACCTAGCAAAGACATTGACCATTTTCATAAATCCTAGTAAAGTTGTTCACCAAAGTTAGAATGACCCAATTTAGATAGAAAACTCAAAAATCATTACCTAGGATTCATGTGCATCTGTTTCTTGTGCTTATTATATTTCTTTTGTTTGTGGCATTTACTCTATGCATATGTTTCTATATTGGTATCATGTGAAATCAATTAAATATGCAAGTAGCATAAAGCTTATGCACAGTTTATGATGAAGTTAAGTAAGTTATAATGTAGAGATTGCATATTGTAGGGAGTTAATTTAATGATTTAAATAGTTGAAAAATACATTCGTATATTGAGAATGGTAATTGATTTTTGGTTCACTGCTAAAGAGTTTATTTTATTCTGTTGTATTTGAATTGTTTTACCAAGATTCGATATTAATGTTTGCCTTCATAAATCATTTAGTGATTTCTATTATTGACTCTTATTAGTTTTGTTTCTTTTCATAAGTTCACACTTAAGTTATTAATTTATATGTTGTATATAGCTGATGTCAGAGTGCGCAACGGAAGAGTGACTTTATTCTTATATGGCCGGCTGTCAACTCTAAAATGATGTATTTGACTTTACATAGAAAATTTTCTTATGAATTAGAAAGACATACAAGTGGAACTTTTATCAATATAAAAGTAATGAATACCCTTATCTTAATTGAACTAAACTAACTATATAATTGTTGAAATGCAACCACCGTGCCATCGAATTCGAACCTGCATCTACAAAGTATCAGTACTTGGTTAATACTTCAAAGCTAACACTCAACACATAGTACTTCAATCTCAACTATAAACAAAATACAAGTTCAATAGTCCAAAATATAGCAAATACTACTAACTAACTTCACCTTATTTACCAATGATATTATTCCTTCTAAAAAAGAAAATCATAAATGATTTTTCATTAATTTAAATTTCTTTTTTCATAATCGCGTTTATTTGTATAAAATAACCATCGTGGTTTAGCAGTGACAAAATAACCAACTGTCTTTTTCTTCTCAAGGCATGCTATGGAGGTTGATGCTAGGAAGAAGAGGTGGTCCCTATTATATTACATTATCTTCTATTAGGAAATAAATACAAAGTTTTGTGAAAATGGTCAATGTCTTTGCTACTATACGTAACCGTGTTTGCCATTATTATATCTGTATCTGCTCTTGTTGATTCTTCTTACCTTCATTTCTTCTCTATTCTCATGGCTATGCTGCAATCACAATCCTCTTCCAACTCTAATGGATATGATGTCTTTCTCAGTTTCAGAGGCCCCGACACTCGTTACAGTTTTACTGGAAATCTCTACAAAGCTCTATGTGATAGAGGAATCCGCACCTTCATTGATGACAAGGAGCTTCAGCGAGGGTATGAAATCACACCATCACTTGTCAAGGCCATTGAAGATTCCAGGATTTTGATTCCTATACTGTCTATCAACTATGCTTCTTCTTCATTTTGTTTGGATGAACTTGTCTGCATCATTCACTGTTTGGCGTCAAAAGGTCGTCTGGTTCTGCCTGTCTTCTATGGGGTGGAACCTTCTGACATCCGACATCAGACTGGTGTTTATGGTAAAGATATAGCCAAGCATAAAAAGAGGTTCCAAAGTAACAAGGAAAAGTACACAGATAACATGGAGAGGTTGCTAAAATGGAAGGCGGCTCTTACTCAAACAGCTAACTTGTCTGGCTATCACTTCAATTTTAGGTACCTTACTTTATTCCGATTTCACTTTCTTATATACCGTTTCTTTAACTTAGAATTGCCTAATCATTTCATCTTAAAGCCTAAATAGGAAAAATGATATTGTTTTCTTCTCAAACAAGTATTAGTTATTTGTATATCAAAACATCTTGAATTGTAATAATATTTATTGTTATCAATACATTGATGTGATTTTTATACTGATGCATTTTCTCAAACTTATCTGATAGGAATGAATATGAATATGAGGTTATTGGAAAGATAGTAGATGAGGTCTCCAATAAGATCAATCGTGATCGTTTACATGTTGGGATGATGAATGATGATGATGATGATGATGATGTTAAAAATGATTATGATTATGATGATGACTATGATTATGATGATGAAGAATATGAATATAAATATTTTGTAGATTATCCTGTTGGACAGAAGTCGCGATTGTTAAAGATTTTCCAATCCTTCCTTGTATCCATCATCATCTATTTTTTCTGTTTTAAAAAGGTTTTTGGAAAGATAGTAGATGAGGTCTCGAATAAGATCAATCGTGTTCTTCTATATGTAGTTAAAGGGAAATTCAGTCTCAGTGTTTCCCTATATCATTGTTATCTTCTTTTTCTTTTTGGTATATTCATTGTTTTTATTACTTTTTATTGATATATTACTTTTTATCTTCAATGATATTAGATTGTGAATTTTATAAGGATATACTATGGTAAATTATGATCAAATAATTCAGATCATTCCTACATCAAAAACTTGGACTAACAGCAACAACTTAAGTTTCCTAATACATGAGAATGAGACAACTACCATAAACCTAATTGCATGCATGTCAAGCACACAGCAAAACAAGATCAGTCTCTTATCGCAGATAACGAGGGTTGATTGAGACATTACAAGTTTATGAATTGCAGGTTCTGTTTCTAAAATAAACCACTCTACAATTGCAGCTACCAAACCACCGAAGAAGACAGCAACCCAACCCAAAGAGTCGCCACTAGACACTAACTCTCGATCTCGAATCAAAAGTGATCGGCCCATTAGAATCAAAAAAACAGCTCCTTAGGTCAAAAGTGACAATGTTTATGTTATTTGAACTGTTTTACATGAAACTTGCATAATTAATAATTGAGACTTATTGAAACTTGCATATTTGGAAATTTTTTACTCTCTAAATCACTTATTTATTTCAAAATTCTTAAAGGGTTCTTTTTTCAACTGAAGTACTTTTTAATAATGATTCGAGTCAAAATGAAATTTAACAACTTGAGAGTTAACTTTTTAGTTTTCGACCCTGTCGTGGCACTAGTTTCCAAAAACATGATATGAATACAAAATATTTAAGCATAATTAATTATGCAATAGTCAATCTCTCAATTTGTTATCATTTCCTATCTTATCTAACGTGTAGTAACCATGATTCAATGCTGTTTAAAAAAAGAAAAAAGTAACCATGACTCAATCCATCCTTCCTTCCATGTAATTTCTTTTAAGCAATGAAAATATCGAAGTGTATGAAAAAAATTAATTTGAAGTGAATGGATTATTATATTGAATTGATTCTGATTAAATTTAAGTTGCCGTAAAAATCAATTTTATTCTAGAGAAATCATTTATACATTTAAGTAAAATTAAATTAAATTAAACATAAATTTGAGTGTAAAAATCAATTCTAGATCTAAAAACTACAATTTCTAAATGTAAAATCAATTTTATTTTAGAGAAATCATACATGTCAAAATCAATTATACACCTCTAAAATCAATTTCTAGTCTTTAAAAGTGGAACCAAACATACATAAATGTCCGACATTTGTTAAGCACTTTACTGTCCTGGAAGCCTTACTTTTTTACCATCTTCAGTAGAGAAAAAAAGGTCAATGAAGAACTCAGTTTGGAGCAAATATTCTGGCACATTCCTAGTTTCACTCTCTTGAACTGAAGAACTCAGTGACACCTCTCTTGTATTCTCAAAGCGCCGTGTAAGACCCGTAATTCCACTGTACCTTTTGTGTGAGGAGAATAAGTAATGGCTAAGAATATTAAGGTTTCTGTTAAGTTTTTTGTGAGTATCGTCGCATTAACAACATTTTTGCTGAGTTGGAGCCTGTTTTGTGCTCGTGTGCTAGAATAGCAGAGACTTTTGGGTCGTAGTCTTCTTTTGAGTATAAGAAGGTTTATGTGTAGTCAGAATCGCGGGTTTTGGTTTTTTCTGTTTTTTGGAAAAACGAGTAGGAATTTTACCCGCTGTTGGAAATTTTTACGACGTCTGAGTTCCGTAGAAATTTAGATGGGAGTTTTATATATCGGCGTGAGTTAGGATATATTGTCAGAATAATTTTCGAGGGTGTGAAAGAAAATTACAGTCGGGGAAAAAGATTTAGCGATAATATTTGGAAACGGTTTACGACGGACGTTTATTTGGTAGATTTTATATTTTTGTGATTTCCGTCCGTTAGCGAGGTGCGACTCGTTACGAGCGCGAGCGCGGAGACTGAGCGAGCTAGTGGGCTAAGACCATAAAACTATCTAGATATTTATGAGGGTGTCTTGGTGACCAAGATTTATTAAAAGGCTAGGATTTGATCTTAGAACTTTAATATTGATCCAAGGGTTGGTATGAATCATGACCAAAACACATGGGATGACTTTGGTTATTTTAGGAGACTTAGAATTTGGAATTCATTTCACTCCTTTCTTTCTCTTGGCCGTGAGCTTCTTCTTCCTCACCATACCTTCACCAAAATTTCATTACTTCACCAAATCTCTTGATTTTTAGCTTGATGGATCATAGGACTTACAAGGAATCATCTCCTCTAAGGTAACTAGACTTCTTTCATCTCTTAGCTAGCTAAACTCATAGAGTTGTTGGAATGTGTTGTTTATGTTCTTGAGAGAAATTTGTGAGAAGTTGTTCATAATTTATTCTTGTCTCATGTAAGTTGTTCATGAGGGATGAACTAGTGTGTTTAAGCTTAGTTGTGAGGATTCCCATGGTTGATTTGAGTTCTCACTAAAATTCTTGTTAGGGTTTGATAAGAAAAACTTAAATTAATCATAAGCATGAACTTTTGTTTGATGATTTTGTTTATGAAGTTGTTTTTGAGCTTTGTAGAGAAATGGATATTGGAATAATGATTTTGTTTTGAGAAACAAGAAAAATTATATTTTTGTGTTCTTGAGAAGGGGAAGAACATTCTTAGAAATTTGGATTTGTTTCTAAAATGCTTGATTGATCAATTAAATGATTTTGGGGGGGCTAGTAGATTATTACTAAGGTTTTGAAATGAAAAAAAAAATTGAGTGTTGGCCTTATTTATTTATTTTGGCCGTGGCATTCAAATGGTGGAGGAGAAAGAGTTTCATTTTTTTAAGTCCTAATTTGTGAGGGCATAATCATGGTTTCAAAGAGATAATCAATTATGGTTAGTTTGGAAAAGAAAAATTAGTTGATTATGTCTTAAGGAACAAATTTAAAATTGTCAAAGTTTGTGGTTTTGATTGAAATGGTTTAGATTGTTAGGATAAATGATTTTGGGATATTATAGGATGATACTATGCTTTTAAAAATGAAAATTTTTGAGTGATAGTATGTTTTCTTTGTTTTGGCCGTGGCACTTAGTGTTTGTGTCCATGTTCTTTTCAAAAATTTTAAGTCCTATTGGGAGGCAATGAATCATGGTTTAAAAGGAATGTCTAATGAGGTTTTGTTTGGAAATGGAAATTAGTAACTTGTGTTTTAATTAAACAAGTTAATTGGTAAAGTTTTGAAAAGTGTTATGCTTTGATTTGAAATGGTTTTGGTATAAGAGCTTGATCACTTTTGAGTTGTTTTTAAGAAGTTAGTAATGGTTTAAGTATTTTAATTATGTTTGGTTTTAGAAAACAATGTTTTTGGGGTGGTTTCATTTCTGGTCGAAATTAGAAGGGTATTCTGGTCATTTTAAAATTGTTTTCGTGCCCTAGAAACCTAACCATTCGATCCGTCTTTTCGATACGAAGATTTCGGCGTATGGCACGTCTCGATCGGATTAGAATTGAATGAGTTATGGTGATTTTATTTGAAAGGAAAAACTTGTAACTTGTGGCGCAAGTAAACTTTTATTTTTGTGAAAATTTTCAAAAAGTTATTGTGTTGATTTCAAATGGTTTTAGTGTGTGAAATTGAGTACTTTGGGATTGGAAATAAAAGTGTTTCATAGTTTGTTTTGAAACGAAATTATATTCGCGTAGCGAGAAATAGTGCATTTAACCTCGTGAATTTTTAATCGTTATGGGGAGGACTCGTAATCACTATCTGAGAGTGTTAGAAAGTACCTTAGACCCCTATAGATTTTTGGGAATAGGTTTCGTTTCAATAGAATACCGTGAGAGTATTTTATTGATATTACGCTGCTTATATTTTAGGAAGCGTGAATTGTAGAATTTCGCGAGAAAGGTTAACGGGAGCTTGCCGAGGTAAGGGCACCTTTATTTCCGTCTTATATCTGTATAATATGTTTGTATGCTTGGTACTGTGGTGTGTTTGAGTGCTTGGCATGTATGTGTGTTGTATTCTCGGGATGAGAAATTGTTTACAATACGTGCGTTGACTACATATGATTGGAAATATATGTATGTTGTTGTGAATTTCATATGTATTAATAATATGAAATGTTGATGCATGTACTTGATTGAAGATCTCGTTGTGCATGATGTTTGTTGTCTTACATATGATTTTGTTAGAAATATATGTATTGACATGTGGTTGAGAATTACATATGCATGATTGGTATGTAATTGAATGCATCGGCATAGATAAGTTGTATCGTATGATCATGCATTCATGGTAGTGGTTAGAAGACCACCGGGTGCGATTAGAAGATCCACCTTGAATCCTGCGGGATTTTATTGAGTACAATACGTGATTAGAAGATCACGGGGTTTGATTAGAAGATCCACCCTAATCCTTCGATTAGAAGATCGTCGTGATTGTATTGATTTTAGTGATTAGAAGATCACGACCCTCTGCGGAGAGGTTAAATTTCGGAATTCATGCATGTGGCAGCCAGTGATTGGTGTCACGATCATGTAGAGTCTGCATTGATAGGCTATGTGTGCATTGGTTTATATAAGCCCGTTGGTGGGAATTGCTTTTGTGTTAAAGAGTTTTTCTCGTGTATGTGGAAATTTGTTATGTGTACATCTTTCGCACCGGTTATATATATATATACTTTTATTTTGTGGTGACCCTTTCAATATTCATTTGCGGGCTCCTCCCACCCCAGATGATGCTGTAGGTCGCGAGGGCGGCGGCTGCTCAGGGCCCCAGTGAACTCGTGCCGGAGCTATAGTTTAGAATTAGACTCTGTGCCGGTGTGGTTGTACATCGTGCCTTTGGGTTAGGCATAGGTTTCTATCTTGGTTTGTTTTGGGTTGTAGTGCTTGGAGTAATTTGAATACTTAGACTTGGACTGTAATTATTCAGGAACACACTTTGCTTGTCGAAGCACCTTATGGTAATGAGTTCTTTTGTATGTTTAATGCCGGCTCTCACAGTTTGTATGCGCGATCTGTTTTGTTTTAAAAAAAAAATAAAAAAATAATGCCCCTTTTTAGTCTTTGAAAATCGGGGTGTTACATTGTGGTATCAGAGCCCGGCTTTAAATCTTCAAAGGGAAAGTGTGCACTTGAGTCGTTAGTCCAGAGTCGGTTAGAACATAGCTAGAGTTGTGTTAGTCCTAGCGGTTGTTTTTGTTGTGTTATGGGTTATGTGGTAGGTTATTTTGTGTTTAGCATGGGATATGCCTAGACACTGGTTTGTGTCTTACTGAGGTAATGCAGGGAGTGAGGCTTCAGTAAGTGGAATTGTGAAACCCCCAAGCCTTGGTCGAATTTAGTCGACAAGTGTCTCTAAATTCCTTAGATGCGGCAGTCCGAAGATGACGGACTTGAGCGAACAAGAACTACAAGTGATTCTTGAAAGTAATATAATGGATGGGAAGTGGCGTTAGATGTTGCCACTCAGAGGTGCTGGTTATGGACGAGTGAACGTCAATTGATAAAGAATTTTAAGTAAGGATCAGATTGGGACGACCTTCTGAAGATGATATTGGATGTCCGTCTGGTGAGTTCAGACGAGACTTGATGAAGTCGTTCAGTTGTCAAGAGGATGCAACCACTGTAGATATGGTGGAACATGCAGAGATGTCAGTTGGATTTAATTACAATGATTGAATAATAATTGAGGCAACTTGAATTGGAATTAAAGGACGTTGTACGTCCAGAGTGAGGAAACCTGGTGGTGTTATACGGCATTTATGCGAACGATGGGCACCATAAGTGTTTAATTCAAGTGTGTGAGATAATTAGATTCGAAACTAAGATTAGTAAGGATGAATCTTGTGATGATTGAAGGTAGGAGACCAAGTATCACGTTGATAAGTGACAATCTATACATAGTTCGGGAGATAGTAAGTATAGATGTCGGTGTGAGATACAACGATAGGTAATCGATTGTTAAATAAAGATGGATGTGGAGAGATATGTAGGTAAAGAACGAGGAGTTCAACCTTTGAAAGTGAGTTGCATATCACTGATAAGTGATAATAGAGGTGTTTAATATGGAAATGTCCAGATAATTGTAGCAGTGTAAGCTAGAATTGTTAACTATTGGCAAGTAAACCATAAGAGGAAGTAAACTGGTTTAGCAGTTTGAGGGTATTAGTCAAGAGTTGAGTAGAGATCCTGTGTGAATGCGCATTTAAGTTAACCATTTCGATCGACCTAGAGGGTTGAAGAACTAAATAGCAGCTTGAATTTATGATACCATGAGAGTCGAGGTAGGCAAGTTTTAAATAATTCAAGTTATGGACGAGAATTTTTGGAGATATTCTAGAAATGTCGTGTATGAGCAGGAAAAGAGTTGTTAGTAAGAGTACTAAGACAATAAGAGTTGATAGTTGGAAGGACTTTTATTGTATATTAGGATTAAACGGATGGTATGACAAGTAATTGTAGTTCTTGAGCAGTAAATTCAAGAGTTTGATTTGGGTATCGAACGTACTAAGGATAAAATCATAGCGAAGTGTCGTGCGTTGGTAGATATTTTCGATAAGTCGAGCATTAAGATTTGAGATAAGTGTTAAAGGTTTGATAGCTGAGTAAGATGAGTCGATTTGTAGGCGAATTACAGTGACCCTATAAGGACGAGTTTAGATATAGTCATTCATAGGAGATGATTGTTAGTAAAAAGTTAGAAGTGAATAAGAAAACGATGAGTGACGGGAGGTAAAAGCTTGGTTAGCTAGAACTTGAGGTCTAGGAATTTATTCCCCGGTGGGAACAGACTTTATGACATTAGAATACTCACGATGATGAAGGATCAATCGAATGGGAGAAGAGTGTGCTTGTTTGGAAACAAGTTGATGTGGGACGAGAGTAATTGGCTTGTGTGCGGCGAATTAAAGAGGTTGGTTGGAATCAACAAGTTGTGGGCCATGGTTTTGGGAACCAACCCTAGGCAGTTGTTGAACTGGAAAATTGCAAATTAGTAGATCGATGAGATTAGTCGCAGAGGATGTTAGCCGTTGGAAAGTCGTGTTGAGAATGAGTAAGAGAGAAGCACATGAGAATGTGGCTTATGTCAATGGAGGATTGGCGAAAGGAAATTCCCTCCCACATAATTTCGAAAATTATGATTGTGCGTGTATATTAAGGATTCGAAAGCACCACCTGAATGGATGTCATGGCGGTGTATGTGTTGTATGCGGTAATAATAAAGGGAAAGCAAATGTCTAGTGGCAAAGTTTGGTGGAAGCTAGTAGAGCTTCGATTCATTGTAGTGGTTACAATGAAGAGAGACGTAGCATAATGGAAATTTGTATTGAATAAGTAAAGGACTTCAGATATTGTCATCATGGACGGTTGAATAATAGTGATGTGGGAAGTACCTTAAGATATATTCTGGAGGTAGGTATCTCGACATGAGAGGTGATGTCGGAGTAATTAAGAATGGCCAGGGTGACAAACTCTTTAGAGTAGGAGAGGATTTAATGGTAAGAGGAAAGAAACTAAAGAGAGTTTAGAAATAGAATGAGAATACGATTTGAAATGGTTTGTGCCAATGATGGCAGTCGACGAGGATAAACGTTTTATACTAAGGTTGGCAAGTATAAGCTAGGTATTAATTTGGAAAATAATATTCGACGGCCGAGAGATTGAATTTTGGGAATTTGAGATTTGTATAAAAGAAGTCACAGTGAAGTAGATGGTATCGTCTTGCATGCGCCAAGAAAAATTGATGAGTTGTAATCACCAACCGGATGTTGGGATGATGTCATTAAGCTTATGGTTAGAATGAGATTTGAAAGTGAAAGTGTACAGTTCAACACAGTTATGGGATTGAAGGAAAAGTTAAGGACTTATAGATATTGGAGAAGTTGTGAAGTTCTATAGATATGACAACTTCCTTCAAAGTATAATGGTATGAGTGGTACTTGCCATGGTGGCCTTGTACTTACTGATTGAATGATACTAAATGGATGTTTCGTGAGTGGAAGCATGAGAGTCCACGTGACGTGTTTTGGGCGATTGGATCTCACTAACGAGATCGAGATAATAAGAATTGAGGAAATTGTTGGACCATTGTGCCTCGGATGACCTGAAGCACAATTGGAAGGGAGCATTATTAAAGTTAGGTAAAAATGGTCTAAGACACCATCATGATTGTTGGCTATCTGTTAACAAATTGAGGAACTGATCACCCTTAATCTCTTGTTAATAATAGACGGAATCATGTTGACTGGAATTGACTAGTTTTGCTAGCTTTGGTGGTGCGCAGAAAGTTTCGGTGTTTCTTTTTGGAGGGTAGCCAGTCATCGCTTCGCGTGAACCTAGTGGAGTGAGCTATGTCGCGGAGACAAAAGAAGTGACTTTGGAAATTTTGTGTGTGGACCCTAGGAAATTTTTGAGTGGTGAACTCGTTGAGAGTTGCGGTTGGTGCACGGGTGTGCCAGTGTGTTGGTGAGAGTATCTGTGTGACTTCACCCGGTGTTAGCATCTGTGTGACTACACCTAATCCTGAGGGATTTTGTTGTGTTGGTGATGGTAATAACTAGTTGAGTTGTTACTCTTAACTTTAGTTTCAAGGACGAAACTTCTTTTTGGAGGGTAGTAATGTAAGACCCGTAATTCCACTGTACCTTTTGTGTGAGGAGAATAAGTAATGGCTAAGAATATTAAGGTTTCTGTTAAGTTTTTTGTGAGTATCGTCGCATTAACAACATTTTTGCTGAGTTGGAGCCTGTTTTGTGCTCGTGTGCTAGAATAGCAGAGACTTTTGGGTCGTAGTCTTCTTTTGAGTATAAGAAGGTTTATGTGTAGTCAGAATCGCGGGTTTTGGTTTTTTCTGTTTTTTGGAAAAACGAGTAGGAATTTTACCCGCTGTTGGAAATTTTTACGATGTCTGAGTTCCGTAGAAATTTAGATGGGAGTTTTATATATCGGCGTGAGTTAGGATATATTGTCAGAATAATTTTCGAGGGTGTGAAAGAAAATTACAGTCGGGGAAAAAGATTTAGCGATAATATTTGGAAACGGTTTACGACGGACGTTTATTTGGTAGATTTTATATTTTTGTGATTTCCGTCCGTTAGCGAGGTGCGACTCGTTACGAGCGCGAGCGCGGAGACTGAGCGAGCTAGTGGGCTAAGACCATAAAACTATCTAGATATTTATGAGGGTGTCTTGGTGACCAAGATTTATTAAAAGGCTAGGATTTGATCTTAGAACTTTAATATTGATCCAAGGGTTGGTATGAATCATGACCAAAACACATGGGATGACTTTGGTTATTTTAGGAGACTTAGAATTTGGAATTCATTTCACTCCTTTCTTTCTCTTGGCCGTGAGCTTCTTCTTCCTCACCATACCTTCACCAAAATTTCATTACTTCACCAAATCTCTTGATTTTTAGCTTGATGGATCATAGGACTTACAAGGAATCATCTCCTCTAAGGTAACTAGACTTCTTTCATCTCTTAGCTAGCTAAACTCATAGAGTTGTTGGAATGTGTTGTTTATGTTCTTGAGAGAAATTTGTGAGAAGTTGTTCATAATTTATTCTTGTCTCATGTAAGTTGTTCATGAGGGATGAACTAGTGTGTTTAAGCTTAGTTGTGAGGATTCCCATGGTTGATTTGAGTTCTCACTAAAATTCTTGTTAGGGTTTGATAAGAAAAACTTAAATTAATCATAAGCATGAACTTTTGTTTGATGATTTTGTTTATGAAGTTGTTTTTGAGCTTTGTAGAGAAATGGATATTGGAATAATGATTTTGTTTTGAGAAACAAGAAAAATTATATTTTTGTGTTCTTGAGAAGGGGAAGAACATTCTTAGAAATTTGGATTTGTTTCTAAAATGCTTGATTGATCAATTAAATGATTTTGGGGGGGCTAGTAGATTATTACTAAGGTTTTGAAATGAAAAAAAAAATTGAGTGTTGGCCTTATTTATTTATTTTGGCCGTGGCATTCAAATGGTGGAGGAGAAAGAGTTTCATTTTTTTAAGTCCTAATTTGTGAGGGCATAATCATGGTTTCAAAGAGATAATCAATTATGGTTAGTTTGGAAAAGAAAAATTAGTTGATTATGTCTTAAGGAAACAAATTTAAAATTGTCAAAGTTTGTGGTTTTGATTGAAATGGTTTAGATTGTTAGGATAAATGATTTTGGGATATTATAGGATGATACTATGCTTTTAAAAATGAAAATTTTTGAGTGATAGTATGTTTTCTTTGTTTTGGCCGTGGCACTTAGTGTTTGTGTCCATGTTCTTTTCAAAAAATTTAAGTCCTATTGGGAGGCAATGAATCATGGTTTAAAAGGAATGTCTAATGAGGTTTTGTTTGGAAATGGAAATTAGTAACTTGTGTTTTAATTAAACAAGTTAATTGGTAAAGTTTTGAAAAGTGTTATGCTTTGATTTGAAATGGTTTTGGTATATGAGCTTGATCACTTTTGAGTTGTTTTTAAGAAGTTAGTAATGGTTTAAGTATTTTAATTATGTTTGGTTTTAGAAAACAATGTTTTTGGGGTGGTTTCATTTCTGGTCGAAATTAGAAGGGTATTCTGGTCATTTTAAAATTGTTTTCGTGTCCTAGAAACCTAACCATTCGATCCGTCTTTTCGATACGAAGATTTCGGCGTATGGCACGTCTCGATCGGATTAGAATTGAATGAGTTATGGTGATTTTATTTGAAAGGAAAAACTTGTAACTTGTGGCGCAAGTAAACTTTTATTTTTGTGAAAATTTTCAAAAAGTTATTGTGTTGATTTCAAATGGTTTTAGTGTGTGAAATTGAGTACTTTGGGATTGGAAATAAAAGTGTTTCATAGTTTGTTTTGAAACGAAATTATATTCGCGTAGCGAGAAATAGTGCATTTAACCTCGTGAATTTTTAATCGTTATGGGGAGGACTCGTAATCACTATCTGAGAGTGTTAGAAAGTACCTTAGACCCCTATAGATTTTTGGGAATATGTTTCGTTTCAATAGAATACTGTGAGAGTATTTTATTGATATTACGCTGCTTATATTTTAGGAAGCGTGAATTGTAGAATTTCGCGAGAAAGGTTAACGGGAGCTTGCCGAGGTAAGGGCACCTTTATTTCCATCTTATATCTGTATAATATGTTTGTATGCTTGGTACTGTGGTGTGTTTGAGTGCTTGGCATGTATGTGTGTTGTATTCTCGGGATGAGAAATTGTTTACAATACGTGCGTTGACTACATATGATTGGAAATATATGTATGTTGTTGTGAATTTCATATGTATTAATAATATGAAATGTTGATGCATGTACTTGATTGAAGATCTCGTTGTGCATGATGTTTGTTGTCTTACATATGATTTTGTTAGAAATATATGTATTGACATGTGGTTGAGAATTACATATGCATGATTGGTATGTAATTGAATGCATCGGCATAGATAAGTTGTATCGTATGATCATGCATTCATGGTCGTGGTTAGAAGACCACCGGGTGCGATTAAAAGATCCACCTTGAATCCTGCGGGATTTTATTGAGTACAATACGTGATTAGAAGATCACGGGGTTTGATTAGAAGATCCACCCTAATCCTTCGATTAGAAGATCGTCGTGATTGTATTGATTTTAGTGATTAGAATATCACGACTCTCTGCGGAGAGGTTAAATTCCGGAATTCATGCATGTGGCAGCCAGTGATTGGTGTCACGATCATGTAGAGTCTGCATTGATAGGCTATGTGTGCATTGGTTTATATAAGCCCGTTGGTGGGAATTGCTTTTGTGTTAAAGAGTTTTTCTCGTGTATGTGGAAATTTGTTATGTGTACATCTTTCGCACTGGTTATATATATATATACTTTTATTTTGTGGTGACCCTTTCAATATTCATTTGCGGGCTCCTCCCACCCCAGATGATGCTGTAGGTCGCGAGGGCGGCGGCTGCTCAGGGCCCCAGTGAACTCGTGCCGGAGCTATAGTTTAGAATTAGACTCTGTGCCGGTGTGGTTGTACATCGTGCCTTTGGGTTAGACATAGGTTTCTATCTTGGTTTGTTTTGGGTTGTAGTGCTTGGAGTAATTTGAATACTTAGACTTGGACTGTAATTATTCAGGAACACACTTTGCTTGTCGAAGCACCTTATGGTAATGAGTTCTTTTGTATGTTTAATGCCGGCTCTCACAGTTTGTATGCGCGCTCTGTTTTGTTTTAAAATAAAAAATAAAAAAAATAATGCCCCTTTTTAGTCTTTGAAAATCGGGGTGTTACACGCCGAACAACAACAATGACATATTCATGCCTAAAAGGTAAGATGTTGTACCTAATTGAGACGGGAATTTGGATTCTAAGGATGATTCCGGTAAAACCTAGTTCTCATGAGCAGAGACTCTGACGATTTAGAATAAAGTCTCGTGATAAGAGAAGATAACTATAGAGATAACTCTGACGATTCCTAAATAGGCATGAGGCATTACAGTAGCGAGGACGATTCCTAGAAACTGCAAATTCAGCAATGACAAAACAAAAATGGGAATTAACGTGTTAAAATGCAAATTATATAATAGTCTAATGACTTATTATAATATGTAAATACTGCAGAATCATGGCACACAATGCATAAATATTTTGCATAATTTCAACCAACAAAATGCAGCTTTTTCTGCCATGCTTTGATCACAAAAATGCAGTATATATTAAAGCACGACTGTCGATGGGAACCTTTCAGCTGTAAATAGGAACACATAATTACATATTATATGCCTAAATGAAAAATCGATTGAATAAAATCCAATGTGGTATCAACAAGATGAAATAGAACATCCAAAATAACATTATATACATCAGAAATAATTTCATAGAATTCTGCCAACAAAAATATCTATGCTTTATTGTCTTAAGAATAATAAATAAAAAAAATTATCAACTAATTCAGAATATAGGATTAATTTCAATCACATGACCAAACACAGCTCAATAGCTCTGCTACCTGTTTTCTATTTATGCACAAGAGACCAAAAACAAATACAGGGAAACTAAAATTGCATTCAGTTTTGCCGCCACTTATCTTCATTGAAAGTATGCCTGTGAATCTTCTCCTTCTTCATCATCATCATCATCATCATCAAGAACATCATCAACATCATAAAAACATTCACCATCATCAACACCACCACCACTACCATCATCATCATCATCATCATCATCATCATCATCATCATCATCATCATCATCATCATCATCATCATCATCATCATCTTCATCATCATCTTCATCATCATCTTCATCATCATCATAATAAACATCATTATCATCATCAACACAATCATATAATTCTCTCTTTTTATAAGGATTGGTGAATTGAAAATCCTCCATGCTACTTTCTTGTTTGAATATGTGCAATCGACATTCCGTAAGGTTTGATTTCATTTTCGAATCCTCATATGTAAGTTTTGCATGGTTCCATTCACGTTTTGAAATCACTTCATCCAATTTTACCATGTCTTGTAGTTTTATATCAAATAGATATGTATGACCTGGTTGTATCAGGGAATAATCCGATGGATAACCAAGAGAGTATTCACGACCATCGATGATTAGTTTGAGAATGGATATATCAAATTTCTTGTAGATTCTCTTGTTAATTATCCAATCAGCAGTAGTAAAGAAGAGAGCAATGGGAGCTTTTTACGAAACCAAAACGAAAATGACAATTCCCTGTAATCATACTCAAACCACTCTGGAATCAATTCAGTTCCTGGCAAACGAAGCATAGTCCCTCCACCTTCATGCAATTCCTATTAGTCATAAATAACTTGTAAGTTTAGAAAGATAAAGTAGAATACCAAATACAAAGTCAAATACAAGAAAAAACAAAACCTGATTCAGTAGCATGCTTCTACATGAGGAACTCAAAGAATAACATTTCTCTAAAGACAAATATTTCAAATTTGGCAGAATCCCTCTAATTTCTTGAAGAAACTTGCAATCATCCAGATCGAGGTATTCTAAAGAGCCATGTTCTTTGATGCACAATGGAAGAACTGTGAAATTATTCCCCGACAAGTCTAAGTGTTTGACATTAGGAAACCACTTGAGAGCTATTGGAAGAGTTTCATCGTTTAGGTTGCAATTTGATAGCTTAATTGATCGTACATTTGAGCACACCATGGAATTTGGTTTATCACGGAAATGGTTAATAATTCTGGCATCATGAAAATACTACTTGGTAACCTAAGCAACAAACCTCCATTTAGTGATAAATGATCAAGCCCAGTAAGATTTTGAAATGAATCAGGCAATTCTTCAATGCAAGTGTGAAACAAATAAATGGTTTCAATGTTTTCCATCTTTCCTAATATTTCTGGAAAATTCTTAAGACTATAACAAAATGAAAGTTTAAGTTGTTGAAGAGAGGGCAACTGAATTGGTGGGAAACTCTTGAGCTTCTTACAACCTTCAGCATTCAAGATTTTGAGTTTATTCAGAAACCCAACAGAATCATGAATTGTAAGTAAATTCTCACAATTTTGAAATGAAAATTCTTCTAGATTTGTGAGATCAGATATGTCATTTATTTGTATTAAATTTTCAGAATTGTCTAAATGTAAAACTTTCAAACTCAAGAAAATCTGCAACAAATAGAAAAAAATGAGTAGTCAGATTAAAGAGTTGGCCAAATTACCCAAAATGAGGGAGGTGAAATCATTACCATTCTGTTCAATGAGTTATCCAAATTAATTGATGTAAGGCCACTGTTTGGTAACTTGCATATTGACAAAATTTTTGGACGAAAATCAGAAGGTATATCTTGTAAACTTGGCCATTCCAGTACTCTTAAACTATTAGGAAAATGTACTTTAGGTTTGAGATAAAAACTAGTTTTAACAACAAGTGTTTTGAGGTTTTCCATCTTCTTGAGTTCATCTCCTGTCCACTCTACTATTTCTTTGGCTAGTGGAAAATTCAAATGTATAATTTTAATTTGACTTGTTCCCTACAAAAAGCATAAATCAACCAAAACACATGTTATAGGGGAATTAAATGTTTGACACAAATTTAGAGAATTATATATAAGGGATTTATATTAGACTTACTGAATTTTTTTCTAAAACTTGAAATATATCTTCATGGAACCACAACCTGCTACGTTTCCCGGGCTCATTTGGTGATTCTTGTCTTACAATTTCTTTACCCATGTCTTCTATCAAGTCATGTAATATCACACGGGGTTTAGTATCTTCAATAATCTTTACAAGAGATTTTTCAACCAACACTCCAATATGATATTTCATGTATCGACCATAGTGAGCACAAAGAATATCTTTCACCTCTTCCAAATGATACCCTTTAAAGCAACAAGCAATGTCGAGAAAAACACTCTGCTCTTCATCCTCTAAAGCATCAAAACTCACTTTTAGTATCTTTTGAATCTTTCTATTAGGAATCTTTTCATACTGATCCAACAATGAATTCCATTCTTCTACAGGCTTTCCAAACAAGTTGGAACCTAGTACTTCTAATGCCAATGGAAAACCAGAAGCATAATTTACAGCACGGCTTAAAATATTTTCGTAACTTGAATCAACTTGTTTACTTTTAAAAGCCTGCCACCTAAGCAATTCAAGAGCTTCACCCTTATTTAACTCATCTATTTCATATGTCTTTTCAATCCCATGATTTTCTAGCAATTGTTTGTCCCGAGTGGTAACAATCATTCTACTGCCAACACCAAACCAATCAACCCCTCCAGCCAAAGCCTGCAACTGCTTCAATTCGTCAATGTCATCGAGAATCAATAAAACCTTCTTTCGGTGTAGCCTTTTCCTTATGATTGGAATTCCCTCACTACTATCTTCTATTTGAATATCCAATCCAATAGTTTTGAAAAGAAAATCCTTTTGGAGATGCTCTAAACCATGTTTTGCTGATTTTTCTCTCACATTGTGAAGAAAACACAAACATTCAAATTGATCAGCAATGATATTATAAATTGCCTTTGCAAGAGTTGTCTTACCCAATCCACCAGGTCCATAGATCTCTAGCATGTTGCATTCATCATTAGATCTGACTTTTAGAAGTGAATTTACTTTTAGCATTCGACGTTGCAGGCCAACGGGGTAATCAGCAATATGTAAAGGAACTCGACTAATCTTGTTGGATACATATTTGACTATTTCCTGAGTAAACTGGTATTCATATGCATTCCTGCCGAATTCGATAAGTTTGATTAAATATATGATATTCATATCAATGTATTGATAATTCTATTATATTATTACTACAGTTCATATTCAAAAAAGCATTTGGTTTCGTTCCTAGTTAATCTTTAAGATTAAATTATTAGCTAGAGGAAAATAAAAGAGTCCTAAAATACATATTTATATTGCATAACAGGAGTGCAGTAGGGTACCTGGGATTGAAATGGTGGCCGGACAAGTTAGCTGCTTGGTTAAGAGCTATCTTCCATTTATGCAGCCGCTCCATGTTATCATCATACTTTTCTTTGTTATTTTGAAACCTCTCCATATGGATAGATATTGCTTCACCATAACTCCTGGTCTGATGTCGCACATGAGTAGGTTCCACGACATAGAAAATAGGCAAAACCAAGCAACCGTTTGTTTTGTTGCATTTCATGATGTGGACAAGTTCGTCCAAACAAAACGAAGAAGAAGCATAATTGACAGAGAAGACTGGAATGAAAATTCTGGACTCTTCGATGGCTGTGACAAGTGATGGTGTGATTTTGTCACCTCCATGAAGCTCTCTATCATCAATGAAGGTGTGGACTCCACTGTCACATAGTGATCTATAGAGATTTCCGGTAAAACCATAGCGAGTGTCAGTGCCCCTGATACTGAGGAACACATCATACGTGAATCCATAAGAAAACGAAGAGGAAGGTTGGATCATAGCCATGAGAACAGAAAAGAAATGGAAGTAAGAAGAATATGAGAAGTAAGAACAAGGATGAGTGTCTTGGATATGGCAACATGGTTGTATTTAAGATGATCCATTGGCCAAAGACCATTGTGAGTGAAGCCTCTTTCCCATTTCCTATCTACCAAATACAAAAGAAAAGACAATTAACTTTCTTAATTAAAAACATAAGTGAGAAACCAAAGAATTCAACCAAGAGTTTAATTGATGGAAATACACGGACATTTAATAATAAGAAAAGATAAAGTACGGCAGCAGAAATTGGACAGCAACAGAAAGTAAAAGACAGCAGCATATATAATAGAATTTGGGGCTGTAAGTGGTTAATAAAGTCAAGAAATTTATTATTCTAATTCAAAATTTTCAAAAAAGGCATGCTTTAGTTAGTATATATATATATGAAACAAAACAAAATTGCCACACCTGTGCGTCACTCGAAACCGTGTTTTGGTAGAAACATTTCATTGTCAAGGATGATTCCAAAGCTTATAAATCCAACAAAAACTCCACCAAATAGTGTTTCAATGGATATGGCTTGATTCATGCAATAAATGCACCAGTTGGACCCTCCTATGGCCCTTATCAAACTGAATCTTGATTAGTATTATAACTCAGAAGATTCTTGTCATTTTTGGAATATAAAGGACAAATAAAAGCATACTCTTCTAAAATAATATCACATATTTTCTGCTAATGTTAATATTTTATCTAGTAACTAAGGTTTATGAACTGGTAGAACAAAAAATCCAATTCTGAAGAAAAAAGATAAATAAAAACACACTAGAACACAAGCAGTTGATCATAGAGTTCAGCTAATTTCATCTTCGATAGTAGTAGCTGCTGTATTTTTTATTATTCAATCTTAAGGTTACAGATTACAAGTTACAACTTGAGATTAAATACTAGGGTCCAATTTCCATGTTTACATTTGAACCACACTATGCTCGAGCTACTGCGCACTTATGCGTCAATATGAGACATACTTACCATGAATTATTTTTATTCGATATTCATAAAAATCATAATATCAAATAGCATCCATAAGAATCAAAAACCATGTAGTAAAGCTTGCGTAAATATCAAAGTAACCAATGGTTCAAATTAGACTATATAAACTAAAATCTTTTCGGAAGATATCAACATGCTTTAACAAGCCACATCATTGGTAGTAGCATAATATTCAATTCATATACTCAAAACTTTAACGTTTTGGTGTAAAGATGTTGTATTCAAATTACTTGTGTTGTTGCTCTTAATCTAATGACTATTATGCCTACATGACAAGAGAATGGATTTCTATTGCATGATGATGTAAAATTAGTTTACGCCATCACAGCATAGCCATTAATATACACCAATCATACATTAGGCCACTGTTGCTCCAACTTTGGCCGCTATAGAAGCATTAAAAATTTGCTTAATCACCACATTAGGCCTCTAAAACAGAGGAAACTTAACATCAGCCAACATATATTGAATGATAAGATTATACAAACTCAAATAGTGGTTCTTTTCCTTTACAAAAGCAAAAATTCTACTTACTCATTGATAAGTCTAAGTGTGTCACATCAGCAAACAACTTGAGAATTATTGGAAGAGATTCATCTGTTAGATTGCATTTTCTAGGATACCATGGAACTTTGTTTATCACTCTGGTTTGGCAATAGTTGATAGCCATAAAGACAGATGTGAGACAATTTTGGCATCATGAGAATGCATCTTGGTAACCTAATAGAATCATGAATTGTAAGTAAATTCTCACACCTTTGAAATGAAAATTCTTCTAAATTTTGGAGACTAGATACATCAATTATTTCTGTTAAACATTTAGGATTATTGAAAGAGTGCCACACGTATGCGCACATCGTAACAGAACAGAAGAGACTGACTCTTAATGAAAGATCTTCAATATTGTTTGGGCACTCATGCATGTACTTGGTAACAAATAAGACAGTTAGTGAAGGAAACTTGTTACAAAACCAAAAAGAACTTGAGGAACCTCTATTTTTGTGCTCAAACCACTGTGGAATCCTTGTATTTCCAGCTGGCACAATAAATAGGGGACTTCCAACCTCACGGAGTTCCTGTCATTATTCACGAATAATTCAGAAGTTTTGTTTAGCACGAAACATTACACAATGAAGTATGAATTATTAAAGAAAGTAAAATAATTATAATAAGAAACAAAACCTGATTCAGTAGCATGTTTCTACACCAAGTTGTTAACAACTCGCAGCCTAATGAAGACAAATAGTTTAAATTTGGTGGAAGACCTCTAATTTCTCGAAGACACTTACAATCAACCAAATAAAGCCTTGTTAAAAAGCGACATTCTTTAATTGATTCAGGAACAATTGTCAAATTATTGCCTGATAGGTCTAAAGCTTTCATATTAGCAAACTGTGTGAGAATTATTGGAAGATGTTCATCTAAAATATTGCATCTTGGGAGCAAAAGTATATCTACATTTGAAGACACCGTAGAAATCAACCTATGGTTCTGATTTGATTTGGCAATAATAGGCAACCTGAAGCAACAATCTCTGACAAATTCTGTATCATTAGAATGCTACTTGGTAACTTACTAACAAAACCTTCTTGGAATTCCCTCACTAACATCTCTTAAATTGACATCAAATCCAATTGTTTTGGAAAGGAGCTCCTTTTGGATATGATGTAAACCATGTTGAGCTGAGTTTTCTCTAACATTATGAAGAAAACATAAACATTCAAATTGACCCCTACCATGTGGACTCGACTATCAGATCCCCTATCCAAAAGTGATTTCACTTCCAATACTCGAGACTGAAGTCTCACAGGATAATCAACAACATACAAAGGAACACGATTGATTTTATTGGAGACGTCTGAAACTATCTTCGCAATAAAGTCATGTTCATATTCATTTCTGCACAATTAAACAAGTTTGAGTAAATGAATCACGATCTCATCAAGAAATGGTTAGAAGAATTGAAAATTAATGAAAGACAATAATACAATAGGAGATGTAGGGTACCCAAGGTTGTAATGGTAGCCAGATAAACTAGATGCTTGGTTAAGAACCGTTTTCCATTTTTGCAGCCACTCCATGTTTTCTAAGTACTTTTCCTTGTTATTTTCGAACCTCGCATCATGCTTAGCCATTGACTCAGCATAACTATTTGTTTGATGTCGCACGTGAGAAGGATCAACGCCATAGAAAACAGGCAAAATCAAATGACCTGTTGCCTTGAAGCAGTGAATGATGTGGACAAGTTCGTCCAAACAAAACGAAGAAGAAGCGTAGTTGATTGAGAACACGGGTATGGCAATCCTGGACTCTTCAATGTTCTTGAATAGTGATGGAATTACCCAAAAATAAATTACTTGCTTGTCCCGGACAGATTCAACCCTCTTTTGGAGCGAATAACCTGGCACATTCCCAGTTTGACTCTCTTGAATTTAAGAACTCAGTGACACCTCCCTTGTATTCTCAAAGCGCCGAACAACAACAGTGACATATTCAAGCCAAAAAGGATAGATGTTGTACCTAATTGAGACGGGAATTTGGATTCTAAGGATGATTCCGGTAAAACCTAGTTCTCACGAGCAGAGACTCTGACAATTTAGAATAAAGTCTCGCGTTAAAAGTAGATAACTATAGAGAGAAAACATAGGATTCCTAAATATCGGCGATGATTCCTAAATAGGCATGAGGCATTACAGTAGAGAGGATGTTCTTGGTTAAACTAGAAACTGCAAATTCAGTGTTGTAAATAAGGTGGATTCTAGGATGAGCCATCTATCAAGTCCCTCACCGGTGAGACACTTAAAAAATACCGTTAGATCAAATGAGTGGTTCAGATCTTTTAAAATAAAAAGGAAAACATTTATAGATATCCCCATTCAATTCTGTCCTGATTTTTTTTTCATCACCAACTACCCACCCTCACCCATAAATCATTTGCAATCAAAAGAAAGGAAGGCAGTAGAAGAACAAAACCTGAGAACCAAAAATTGACACAGTAAAAATCAAAACACCAGTACAACGATACATCCATCACCATCATCAACATCGACCATTAAACTACCATTGCATCCACAGTAAACCATCCTCCACCATCCCTAGCCGAGAATCCGACCATCGCCGGAGCAACAACCGCAGCCACCATACGTCATTGGAACTGCCCCTATTACCACCGCAAACGCCGGCCGTTCTCCTTTCCTTCTTTCTCTCTGATCGTCGGCTCTTCCCTCCCTCTAACGGTAGTGATGAAAAAGAAACAGACGGAGAAAAAGTAACGAAACAGAGTAGTAAAATAAAACAAAATTGAATGTGGATAGATATAAGTGTTCTCCTTTTTTATTTTAAGAGATCTGAACCACTCATTTGATCTAACGGTATTTTTTAAGTGTCTCACCGGTGAGGAACTTGATAGATGGTTCACCTTAGAATTCACCTGTAAATAGTAAATATTTTATTATTATAAGCAATCTTTTATTTCTATTATTATAAGCAATCTTTTATTTCTATTAGTTATATGTATTCGGCCCATGAGCCCATTAGGTTAGAATAGCCTATATAAACACATTAGTGATTGTACATTATTCATACTTGAAATATAATATTCAGTTTTCACATGGCATTAGAGCTCTCGTTCTAGAGGGTCTCGCTTCCGCATAAAAAACCCTAGCCGCCTTTATTGCGCTTTTTTGTTTTGCCTTCATTGCTGAATTCTTTTCTATTGCCTTGATTGCAGTTTCAGCATCAAACAGGCATAGTGCACTGTTCACGCGCACTGTTCACGCGCACTGTTCACGCATGCTGTTCGCCCCGAACACTGTTCACGCGTACTGTTCATTCGCGCCACTGTTTGCATACTGTTCATAAAAAAAAAAAAATTT
The DNA here is from genome assembly GCA_030408175.1 of Trifolium repens. Taxonomy (NCBI): domain Eukaryota; kingdom Viridiplantae; phylum Streptophyta; class Magnoliopsida; order Fabales; family Fabaceae; genus Trifolium; species Trifolium repens. The sequence goes on from CP125847.1 coordinate 17,393,120, forward strand.
GAACATTGTTCTGAGTTTTTTTTTCCGATGGCTGAAGGAGGGGTTATTAAGAATGAAACTGAAACTGAAACTGAAACAGGGAATTCAAAATCCCAATCAGAATTGCCAAACTTCCCTTCGACTTACACGTTGCATGCGAAGAATTACTTGAAGTGGTCTCAACTTGTGAAAACCCTTTTGAAAGGTAAAGGGAAGGTAGAACACTTAACTGAACCTCCCGAAGAAACAGATCCCAAGTTCAAGAAGTGGGACACTGAGGACTCGGCCATCATGGGATGGTTATGGAGTGCAATGGCCCCAGAAATCAGTGATACTTGCATGTTTCTCAATACAGCAAAGGAGATTTGGAAAGCATTAGAAGAGTCTTATTCTAAAGCCAAAGATGCTGCCCAAATATATGATGTGAAGGTAAAAACAATGGCTGCTAAACAGGGAAACAAGACAGTTACAGAGTATGCAAATCACCTTAAAGCCTTGTGGATGGAGTTGGATCACTACAGGGTTGTAAAAGCCAAGTGTTCTGAAGATACAACCATACTCAAGGAGTATATCGAGCAGGATAGAGTCTATGATTTCTTGGTTGGACTCAACTGTGACTTTGACCAAGTTAGAGTACAAATTCTTGGCAAGGAAAAAGTACCTAGTATTAATGAGGTAGTGGCTATAGTGAGAAGTGAAGAAAGTAGAAGGGGGTTAATGCTAGCACCACCTCCTGTGGAAAGCTCAGCAATGTTGGTTGAGAAGAATTCGACCATGATAGCTGACCAAAAGAACGGGGGAGGAACCTATGTGGAGAAGAAAGGTGAAGAAACATGGTGCACTTATTGCAACAAGCCTCGCCACCTTCGTGAAAATTGTTGGAAATTGAAAGGAAAGCCACCTAGTAGACAATGGGGAAAGAAGGGAGATTTACCAAAAAAGGGAGGACAAGCACACATGATTGCGAGCACTAGTGAAGCCGGTCAAGAAGGTATGAAACAACTCAACCAAGATGAGATAGAGAAAGTGAGATCTTTCCTCAGTAGGTTGGAGAGACCAACAGGTACTAGTACTTTGTCGCATTCAGGTAAGTTTTCATTCCCATCTTCCTTTGGCAAATTTCAATTTTCTGTTGGACTTAATGCTTCAGATATACCCTTTAAACAATATTGGATTTTGGATTCTGGAGCCACTGATCACATGACACCGTTACCCAAACATTTCTCCACTTATTCACCTTGCCCTAGTAATAGGAAAATATCCATAGCAGATGGGACCCTTTTAACTGTAGCAGGTCAAGGGGATGTTCGGATTAACTCATCCATAACCCTTAATAATGTCCTTCATATTCCAAAATTGTCAACTAGCCTAATCTCCATACAAAAACTCACAAATGACCTATCATGCAATGTTATCTTCTATAACAACTCTTGTGTTTTTCAGGACCAACAGTCGGGGAGGACGATTGGCTATGCTAGAGAATGGAATGGTCTTTACTATTTGGATAATCAAGATTCAAGCTCAAAGTTACTCAACAACAACTCTTTCTTTTCAGAATCAATAAAGACCAACATGGAGAAGGTTCTCTTGTACCACTGTCGCTTGGGTCATCCTTCATTTAGAGTCTTTAAGCAGTTATTTCCATTGTTTTTTAAAACATTAGATGTTGAGAGTTTTCATTGTGAGGTGTGTGAGCTTGCTAAACACAAGCGTGTACCTTTTTCAGTTAGTAATAAAATGAGTACTTTTCCGTTTTATTTAGTTCATACAGATGTGTGGGGTCCCTCAAATGTCCCAAATATATCAGGTACACGATGGTTTGTAACCTTTATTGACGACTGTACTCGGGTTACTTGGGTCTATTTACTTAAACAAAAATCTGAAGTTAGTTCTGTGTTTCTCCAATATTTCTCCATGGTTAAAAATCAGTTTGGTGTGAGCATTAAACGCATTAGATCCGATAATGCCAAAGATTACTTTAATCACGGTCTCAATTCGTTTTGTCAAAAAGAAGGCATAATTCATGAGTCATCCTGTGTTAAAATACCCCAACAAAATGGGGTTGCCGAGAGGAAAAATGGACACTTGTTAGATCAAACGCGTGCTATGTTATTCCAAAATAAGGTTCCCAAGAAGTATTGGGGAGAGGCGGTTTTAACTGCAACGTATCTCATAAATCGTTTACCATCCAGTGTTCTTGCCTCTCAAACTCCTATGGAGGTTCTATCCTCATTTTATCCTGATGTGTCCACCTCGTGTAATCTCATTCCTAGAATATTTGGGTGTAAGTCGTTTGTCCATATCCATAGTGATGGTAGAGGGAAACTTGATCCTAGAGCCTTAAAGTGTGTCTTTATAGGGTACTCTTCCACCCAAAAGGGTTATAAATGTTATCATCCACCGTCTCATAAATTTTTTGCCTCTCGAGATGTCACCTTTCATGAACAAGAAAGTTACTTCACTCAAACTCATCTTCAGGGGGAGAGCGCAAATAAGGAAGATGAGTCTCTTATACTTCCCGACCTTAATCTCGGACCAGTAGTTGAGACTGAAATTGATTCTGAAAAAGATGGAAATGTTGGCATTAATGTTAGATATGGTAAGAATTTAGTATACACAAGGAAAAAGAAGACCATTCCTGAATCTACTCATATCCAAGAGTCCGATCCAACATCACATGAGGTAACTTTCCTTGACCCTTCAAACTCCAGTGATTCAATTTCTGAATTTTCTCATGCTCAAGAACCAGAATCTAGCTCAACCTTACAAAGGGAACCAGAATCCATCCCGATAAAACATAAAAAACCAAAATCCAGAGAAATAACACCAATACAATCTAAAGACTCACATCTCCCGATTGCCCATAGAAAAAACACTAGAACCTGCACCAGCAAGCCACTTTACCCTCTATCCAATTACCTATGCTTTGAACAGTTATCACCTACTCATAAAGCCTTCCTCACAAGTCTAAACACTACCACAATACCTACCTCCTTATCTGAGGCATTGTCTGACATAAAATGGAAACATGCCATGGATTTGGAAATGGAGGCACTTGATAAGAACAATACGTGGGAATTGGTTTCTCTACCAAATGGAAAGAAACCTGTAGGGTGCAAATGGGTATACACTGTAAAATTCAAGGCTGATGGATCTATTGAGAGGTACAAGGCAAGATTGGTAGCCAAAGGGTTTACTCAGACTTATGGAGTAGATTACTCTGAGACATTTTGTAAGACCCGTAATTCCACTGTACCTTTTGGTGAATAAAATAAGTAATGGCTACGAGTTTTAGGGTTTTTGGTGAAGCTGTTTTTGTGAGTATCGTCGCATAAATGAGATTTTTGCTGAAACGGAGCCTGTTTTGTGCTCGTGCGCTGGAAAGGCACAGACTTTTGGGTTGTAGTCTTCTTTTAAGTATGAGGAGATTTCTGTGAAGTCAGAATGACGAGATTTGGATTATTCTTGTTTTTTGAAAAACGAGTAGGATTTTACCCGCTGATGGAAAATCTTACTGCGTCTGTTTTAAGTGAGGTTTCGGATGGAAGTTTCATATATCTGCGTGAGTTAGGATATGTCCTGAGATTAATTTTCTAAAGTATGGAAGAAAATTACAGTCGCGGAAAAAGATTCGGCGATAAGTTTTGGAATGGAAAAACGATAGACGTTCTTTCCGTAGGTTTTCTGTTTTTTTTGTTTTACGTTCGTCGCGACGCGCGAGAGCTGTGAGGCGAGGTGGCTTCTTGAAGCATAGAAAATATCTTGTGAGGATAAGCTTAGAATTGATCCAATGGCTAGATTTGAATCTTAGCAAATTAACACTATTTGATCCAAGGGTGGATTAGGCAACAAGACCATGACTTTTGGTCATTAAAAAGACTTAAGAAAAATCACAATTTCACTCATTTTCCTTCTTGTTTTGCCGTGGCTTTCCACCCTTGTTCTTCATCCAAGAACTTTTCCATTTGCTCACCAAAAGCTTGGATTTTAGGCTTGTTGGATCATAGGACTTGCAAGGATCATCATCTTCTCAAGGTAACTAACCCTTCTCTTCCTTATTCTCCATGAAAAACCTCTTGAATTTTGAGTTGTATGATTATGTTCTTGAGAGAAAAAAATTTAGAATTTAGTTTTAATTAGTTTTGATTCCATAGTAGTGTTTAAGAGTGTTATGTAGGAAACATTAGTGAAGCATGTAAGTGATTCTCATGGTGATTTCAAATTTCACAATTTTGTTGGTAAGGTTTTGAAGAAATTTTTTGAAAAGATCATAAACTTGGATTTTGTTTTGTGATTTGATTGTTGAAGTTAGTTTTAAGCTTTGTGACAAAATGGATTGGTGATTATGAAATTTGTTTTGAAAAATAAGAAAAAAATTATTCTCGCGTTCTTGAGCGACTCGAAGAACATAATTTAGAAAAAGTTTATTTCGAGTTTCAAAAGGAGTCGGGTACACGATCGAATATCGTTACAAACTAATGAAAGTGGGCTAGGGTTGTAAATGAAAAAAAATGTGTAGGGTTGCCTTTTTCCTCAAATGGCCGTGGCACCCATATAGGGTTCGAGGAATCGAATTTCGAAAATTGTTTAGAGGCAAATAGCTTCCCATGATCATTGTTTAATTGTTTGATTGGTTATGGGATGTTTTGAAAAGAAAAATGATCACTTGCCTTAAGAAAAACCTTATTTGAGATTTCTCGAATTTTGCGATTCGACTCTATAATTTCTAAATCGTTTTAATAAGTGCTAGTTAGGTATTATGGGATATTACCATGCATTTAGAAGTGAAAAATTTTGTGTGGGAGGGTGCTTTTCAAAAAAATGGCCGTGGCCTTTTTAGTGTGGAGGGAGAAGTTCCAAAATTTTTTCTAAGTCCACAATTGTGTGAAAATTGTGTATGTGTTGGATAATCTTAGTTTTGAAGAAAAATGAGTGTAGGAAAGGTTGTTAGGAAGAAAAAAAAACTTGTAACTTGCGACGCAAGAAAACTCTGATTTTTCGTTGAAATATTTTGAAGAGTGTTTGGTTTGTTTTCAAATGGTTTGGAATGGGTGAAAGTGTTTTCTTGAGGTTGAAAACAATAGTGGTTCTTGGTATGCTTTGAAAACAAAATGAATTTCGTGTGACTAAAATAATGTCTTTAATTTCGTGAATTTTTATCGCCATGGAAAGAACTTGGAATCGCTAGGTGGGAGAGTTAGAAAGTACCTTAAACCCCCCTAGACTTTTGAGAGCAAGTTTCGTTTCGATAGGATGTACGAAGAGTATTTAATTGATTGTACGCTACATTTTGTTTAGGTAGCGTGAATTGTAGAATTTCGCGAAAAAGAGTAACGGAAGCTTGCCGAGGTAAGGGCTCCACTTTATTTCTGTCTTTTCACTGAGATACAACATGTTTGGTTATTTTTGGTGATGTGTGTTGGTGTGCTTGGCATGTATGTGTTATGTATTCTCGTGATGAGAAAGTGTTTAAAATACTTACGCTGTTTACATATGATTATGAGAATGTATGTATGAACAGGTTGTTGGAATACATATGGTTGGAAATGTATGTATGTCGTTGTGGTTGATTTACATGTATCTGTGTGATATGTAATTGTTGCATGAGCATGGATGGAACGTGTATGTCAGTTGGGACTGCACGGGCGGATGTGTCTGTGTGACTCCGCCGGGGCTGTGTCTGTGTGACTGCCCTATGTGTATGCGTTTCTTAGTTTGCGATAGCATCTGTGTGGCTATGTTCGCCTGGTGTTAGCATCTGTGTGGCTACACTTTTGAGGGGGTGACAGCATCTGTGTGGCTGACAGCATCTGTGTGGCTGGTAGCATCTGTGTGGCTATTTTCACCTGGTGATAGCGTCTGTGTGGCATCACCTGCCCTCGTGGCTTTAGTGGGTTGGGCGACAGCATCTGTGTGGCTGGTAGCATCTGTGTGGCTATTTTCGCCTGGTGACAGCATCTGTGTGGCTGACAGCATCTGTGTGGCTGGTAGCATCTGTGTGGCTATTTTCACCTGGTGATAGCGTCTGTGTGGCATCACCTGCCCTCGTGGCTTTAGTGGGTTGGACCTACGATTCCGGAATTCATGCATGTGGTAGCCAGTGATTGGTGTCACGATCATGTAGAGTCTGCATTGTTAGGCTATGTGTGCATTATATATATAAGCCCGTTGGTGGGAATTGCTTTTGTGTTAAAGAGCTTTCTCTTGTGTATGTGGAAATTTGTTATGTGTACATCTCTCGCACCGGTTATATATATACATACCTTTTATTTTGTGGTGACCCTTTCTTTCATTTGCGGGCTCATCCCACCCAGATGATGGGTTAGGTCGTGGTGACGACGGTGGCTGTTCCGGGCCTCAGTGAGATGTTGGAGCTTTAGCTTAGTTAGACTATGCGCCGGTGTGGGTTGTACACCGTGCTTTTTGGGTTTAGGCATAGGACTCTAACTTGTTTTGTCGTAAGTATTTGAATACTTAGACTTGGATTGTAATTATTCAGGAATACACTTTGCTTGTCGAAGCACCTTATGGTAATGAGTTCTTTTGTATATTTGAATGCCGGCTCATTGAAAAATATTCTATGCGCACTCTGAGTTTTAGTTGAAAAGAAAAAAAAAATATTGACTTTTCTGGCCCTGGAAAAACGGGCTGTTACACATTTGCTCCTGTTGCAAAAATGAATACTGTTAGGGTGATATTATCTTTAGCGGCCAATTACAATTGGAACTTGCAGCAATTTGATGTAAAAAATGCCTTCCTTCATGGAGAACTTGAAGAAGAGATCTACATGGATATACCCGCTGGATATCATGAAGATATTGCTGCCAACACCGTATGCAAGTTAAAAAAGGCTTTATATGGGCTAAAGCAATCACCACGAGCTTGGTTTGGAAGATTCACTAAAGTTATGGTTAGTTTGAGCTTCAAACAAAGTCAAGGAGACCATACTTTATTTGTCAAACACTCTAATTCAGGGGGAGTCACTGTGTTATTGGTGTATGTGGACGACATTATAGTAACAGGTGATGATGAAGAAGAGCAACAGATGTTAGCTCAACACTTAGCCAATGAATTTGAGATTAAGACCTTGGGAAAATTGAAGTATTTTCTAGGAATAGAAGTGGCTCATTCTAGCAAAGGGATTTTCATATCCCAACAGAAATACATTACTGATCTTTTGCAAGAGACTGGCAAGACAGCATGCAAGCCTGCATGTACACCAATTGATCCAAATGTAAAGTTGGGGAATGCAGAAGAAGATATTGCGGTTAATAAGGAAAAGTATCAAAGGTTGGTCGGCAAACTTATATATCTATCACATACAAGACCGGATGTTGCTTTTGCTGTAAGCTTAGTGAGTCAATTCATGCACCAACCAAAGGAGATTCATTTACAAGCTGCACTCTGAATTGTTCAATATTTGAAAGGAATCCCGGGTAGAGGGATTTTGTTCGAACGAAATGGAAGTGCGGGACTTGAAGCATATACTGATGCTGACTATGCAGGGTCAATTGTGGATAGAAGATCAACAACGGGATATTGCACTTTCTTAGGTGGGAATCTTGTGACTTGGAAGAGTAAAAAACAAAGTGTGGTATCCAGATCTAGTGCTGAAGCAGAGTTCAGGTCAATGGCACAAGGAATATGTGAATTACTATGGCTGAAAAGCATCTTGGAAGACTTGAGGATAAAGAGTGATGAACCAATGAAACTCTATTGTGATAATAAATCTGCTATTAGCATAGCCCATGATCCGGTGCAGCATGATAGGACCAAACATATCGAAGTTGACAGACACTTCATCAAAGAAAAATTAGATAGTGGTCTAATTTGCACTCCATATGTCTCTTCCCAAGGCAACCTTGCAGATCTTCTAACTAAGGGGCTGAACAGCAACAACTTTGAAAGAATTGTTTCCAAGCTGGGAATGATCGATATTCATTCACCAGCTTGAGGGGGAGTGTTGTAAATAAATAGTAAATATTTTATTATTATAAGCAATCTTTTATTTCTATTAGTTATATGTATTCGGCCCATGAGCCCATTAGGTTAGAATAGCCTATATAAACACATTAGTGATTGTACATTATTCATACTTGAAATATAATATTCAGTTTTTACATTCAGCAATGACAAAACAAAAATGGGAATTAACGTGTTAAAATGCAAATTATATAATAGTCTAATGACTTATTATGCTGCTAAAAAAAAAAAAGTCTAATGACTTATTATAATATGTAAATACTGCAGAATCTTGGCACACAATGCATAAATATTTTGCATAATTGCAACCAACAAAGTGCAGCTTTTTCTGCCATGCTTTGATCACAAAAACGCCTAAAAGAACACATAATTACATATTATATGCCTAAATGAACATTCGATTGAATAAAATCCAATGTGGTATCAACAAGATGAAATAGCACATCCAAAATATTATTATACATCAGAAATAATTTGATAAAATTCTCCCAACAAAGATATATATGCTTTATTGTCTTAATAATAATAATAATCAAGGATCAAAAAAATTAACATCTAATTCAGAACATATGATTACTTTCAATCACATGACCAAACACAGCTCAATAGCTCTGCTACCTGTTTTCTATTTATGCGCAAGAGACCAAAAACAAATTACAGGGAAACTAAAATTGCATTCAGTTTTGCCGCCACTTATCTTCGTTCATATCATTCATCATCATTGAAAGTATGCCTGTGAATCTATGCTTTTGCACCAATGAGTAGTCTTGATTGTCTTGAACTATTGCCAGTGGGGATCGTCATCTTCATCTTCTTCTTCATCATCATCATCATCAAGAACATCATCAACATCATAAAAAAATTCACCATCATCAACACCATCATCATCATCATCATCATCATCTTCATCATCATCATAATAAACATCATTACCATCATCAACACCATCATATAATTCTCTCTTTTTATAAGGATTGGTGAATTGAAAATACTCCATGGTACTTTCTTGTTTGAATATGTGCAATCGGCATTCCTTAAGGAGTGATTTCATTTCCGAATCCTCATATGTAAGCTTCGCATGGTTCCATTCATGTTTTAAAATCACTTCATCCAATTTTACGACGTCTAGTAGTAAATGAAATAGATATGTATGATTTGGTTGTATATGTAAACTATACAACGAATTGTAAAGAGTGCATTTACAACCATTGATGATTAGTTTGAAAAAGGATGTTTCGGGAGTATAAAATCCATTGTTGGTGTCCTTGTCATTTATCCATTCAGCAGTAGTAAAGAAGAGAGCAATGGAAGGGAGCTTTTTACGAAACCAAAACGAAAATGACAATTCCCTGTAATCATACTCAAACCACTCTGGAATCAATTCAGTTCCTGGAAAACAAAACATAGTGCCTCCACCTTCATGCAATTCCTATTAGTCATAAATAACTTGTAAGTTTAGAAATATAAAGTAGAATACCAAATACAAAGTCAAATACAAGAAAAAAAAAACCTGATTCAGTAGCATGCTTCTGCATGAGGAACTCAAAGAATCACAATTCTCTAAAGACAAGCATTTTAAATTTGGCGGAATCACAGTAGCATGTTTTCCATCTTTCCTAATATTTCTGGAAAATTCTTAAGACTATAACAATATAAAAGGTAAAGTTGTTGAAGAGAGGGCAACTGAATTGCTGGAAAACTCTCGAGCTTCTTACAACCATGGGCATTCAAGATTTTGAGTTTATTCAGAAACCCAACAGAATCATGAATTGTAAGTAAATTCTCACAATTTCGAAATGAAAATTCTTCTAGATTTCTGAGACCAGATATGTCACTTATGTGTATTAAACTTTGAGAAAAGTCTAAACGTAAAACTTTCAAACTCAAGAAAATCTGCAACAAATAGAAAAAAATGAGTAGTCAGATTAAAGAGTTTGCCAAATTACCCAAAATGAGGGAGGTGAAATTAAATGAGTTAGCCAAATTACCATTTTGTTCAATGAGTTAGCCAAATTAAATGATGTAAGGCCACTGTTTGGTAACTTGCATATTGACAGAAATTTTGGACGAAAATCAGAAGCTATATCTTGTAAACTTTGCCATTCTAGTACTCTTAAACTATTAGGAAAATGTACTTCAGGTTTGAGATAAAAACTAGTTTTAACAACAAGTGTCTTGAGGTTTTCCATCTTCTTGAGTTCATCTCCTGTCCACTCTACTATTTCTTCGGCTTGTGGAAAATTCAAATGTATAATTTTAATTTGACTTGTTCCCTACAAAAAGCATAAATCAACCAAAACACATGTTAACTCATTGAAGAGAAATATATAAGAGATTTAAGGCGAATTAAATGTTTAACACAAATTTAGAGAAATATATAAGGGAATTAATGTTTAACATTGAAAATGGGAAAATAAAAATTTTATATTAAACTTACTGAATTTTTTTCTAAAACTTGAAATATATCTTCATGGAACCACAATCTGCTACGTTTCCCGGGCTCATTTGGTGATTCTTGTCTTACAATTTCTTTACCCATGTCCTCTATCAAGTCATGTAATATCACACGGGGTTTAGTATCTTTAATAATCTTTACAAGAGATTTTTCAACCAACACTCCAATATGATATTTCATGTATCGACCATAGTGAGCACAAAGAATATCTTTCACCTCTTCCAAATGATACCCTTTAAAGCAACAAGCAATGTCGAGAAAAACACTCTGCTCTTCTTCCTCTAAAGCATCAAAACTCACTTTAAGTATCTTTTGAATCTTTCTATTAGGAATCTTTTCATACTGATCCAACAATGAATTCCATTCTTCTACAGGCTTTCCAAACAAGTTGGAACCTAGTACTTCTAATGCCAATGGAAAACCAGAAGCATAATTTACAGCACGGCTTAAAATATTTTCGTAACTTGAATCAACTTGTTTACTTTTAAAAGCCTGCCACCTAAGCAATTCAAGAGCTTCTCTCTTATTAAACTCGTCTATTTTATATGTCTTTTCAATCCCATGATTTTCTAGCAATTGTTTGTCCCGAGTGGTAACAATCACCCTACTGCCAACACCAAACCAATCAAGCCCTCCAGCCAAAGCCTGCAACTGCTTCAATTCATCAATGTCATCGAGAATCAATAAAACCTTCTTTCGGTGTAGCCTTTTCCTTATGATTGGAATTCCCTCACTGCTATCTTCTATTTGAATGTCCAATCCAATAGTTTTGAAAAGAAAATCCTTTTGGAGATGCTCTAAACCATGTTTTGCTGATTTTTCTCTCACATTGTGAAGAAAACACAAACATTCAAATTGATCAGCAATGATATTATAAATTGCCTTTGCAAGAGTTGTCTTACCCAATCCACCAGGTCCATAGATCCCTAGCATGTTGCATTCATCATTAGATCTAATTTTTAGAAGTGAATCTACTTTTAGAATTCGACGTTGCAGGCCAACGGGGTAATCGGCAATATGTAAAGGAATTCGATTAATCTTGTTGGATACGTATTTGACTATTTCCTGAGTAAACTGGTATTCATATCCATTCCTGCCGAATTCGATAAGTTTGAGTAAATATATATATGATATATGTGATATTCATATTCAGAAAAGCATTTGATTTCTTTCCTAGTTAATCTTTAAGATTAAATTATTAGCTAGAGGAAAATAAAAGAAACCTAAAATACATATTTATATTGCATAACTGGAGTAGAGTTGTATTGCAGTAGAATACCTTGGATTGAAATGGTGGCCGGACAAGTTAGCTGCTTGGTTAAGAGCTATCTTCCATTTATGCAGCCGCTCCATGTTATCATCATACTTTTCTTTGTTATTTTGAAACCTCTCAATATGGTTAGATATTGCTTCACCATAATTCCCAGTCTGATGTCGCACATGAGTAGGTTCCACGTCATAGAAAATAGGCAAAACCAAGCAACCCTTTGTTTTGTTGCATTTCATGATGTGGACAAGTTCTTCCAAACAGAACGAAGAAGAAGCATAATTGACAGAGAAGACTGGAATGAAAATTCTGGACTCTTCGATAGCTGTGACAAGTGATGGTGTGATTTTGTCACCTCCATGAAGCTCTCTATCATCAATGAAGGTGTGGACTCCACCTTCACAAAGAGCTCTATAGAGATTTCCAGTAAAACCATATCGAGTATCGGTTCCCCTAAAACTAAGGAACACATCGTAAGTGAATCCATAAGAAAACGAAGAGGTAGATTGGAGTATAGCCATGAGAATAGAAAAGCAATGGAAAAGTAAGAAGAATATGAGAAGTATGTTAGAATGTGGATGAATGTAGGTATATAATTATGGCAACACCAACACGGTTTGCATTTAAGAGGATATGCATATAATTATCTTTGGTTTGCATTGACCAAAGATCATATTGAGTGAAATTTCATTCCCACTGGACAGAAGACCATTGACCAAAGACATATATAGTGAGTGCAAAAGAAAAGATAAATCAATATATAGAAGACGTGTAACAACTGCAACCATGTTTTGTTTAATAAAAACAACTCAACCCCTCCACTTGCAACTTGACAGAAAAAGCCATAATCAGAAAATTGACCAAAAAAAGAAAAGACAAATCCACTTTAATAAAAACAAAGATTTTAAGACAAATCAACTTTGATAAAAGAAGACGTGTAACAACTTCAAAGTTTCACCAATTCAGATTTTAATGGATGACTTGTGTTATTTTAACCACAAATTTTACATCAAATTTCACTATCAATTTAGAATATGCTTATTAAAATATTATTTTTGTATATTTTTAAATTTTTGGACTTAATTCTTCCCTTACTTAAAAGTTAAAACACTTCTAGAGCCTGACCTAAACTTCTTAAGTCGGATTTTAACCAACTTAAGAAAATAATTCTTAGGTCTGATAACAGTTTGACCGACTTAACATAGAACTTCTTAATTCTGGTTGTAGGTTACCAACCAACTTAACGGTGCACTTCTTAAGTCGGGCAAAAGTATAACCGACTTAACAATCTACTGATTTTTTGTGAAAAAATAGTAGCCCATCTTTGGTAGCTCTGGTTAACAAGAATAAGGGAAACTCTAAAACACAAAATTACACATTATTATCTTTATTAAGCTACTTCATCAAACACCAAAAAGTCTAAGGAATTTAATTTGAGGCATAAAAGGGCTATATGATCATATCAAGATAACAGTTAACCCATAAAAGGACTATACTCACAACATTTCTAAGTACTTATAAATATTTAATGTTCAGAACATGCAATGAAGTTACAAATTACAATTACTTTATCACTCAACCTGCAACACATGCATTTAAACAGAGCAAAAACCAAGACAAAAATATTTCCAAAGGCAACAAACTAAAATACAGATAGCCAAAACATATAGGACAGAAGTCTATTTTAACAAACAAGAACCAAGAGCTAACAAACAAGGCTCTTGTGTCAAAAAAAAAAAAACAAGCCTCTTATCCCTTTCCCAAAGGAGTTACATCAGCACACCAACAAGACTCAAAATAATCCACCAGCTGCACAATGACAAGATGCCTAAAACTCATGGCTGAGATAAGCAAACTATGGCGATCAATAAAGGATCTCTGCCCAAGCCACTAAGCTGCCGGAAAAACACAAATTGAAAAACAAAATTTGTAACTCAGCAGCCGACAAGACGAGGAATTTGAAATACAACCTACTGACATCAACAACACAGATGCATACCTCAGAGCCATACAAAACAATAGAAACTCAGCGAAGGGCTAACCAAATCTTAATAAAAATGAACTATATTATAATCTAAGCTATTTAGCACTCTTCATGAAAGATAGTCATTAAATGATTAAGAATGATTATGTCTGGATTAACGAGCTCCCCCTAGGACAGGCTTTCATAACCTCGCAGCCGAACTCTTGATTACCTGGACCCTCTTCCCCTGGGAACCAGAGGGCAAATGCCAAAGAAAAAGAATATAAATGAGCAATGATACAACAAAACAAGGATATGAATTACCTTAAAGGTCCTTTTGAACAAGAAAATTCCTAAAGGATCTCATGAAAATGGTTGTAACTTCTTCAAGATCTGCAGAAAATTCCTAAAGCTTCCACATTTGTTAAGCACTTTACTGTCCTGTTGCTAATTAACCTTTGTCCTGGAAGCCTTTACTTTTTTACCATCTGTAATGTTTCTCATATGATACTTAATAGATTCTGGTTAAAAGTAAATTGAGTGTAAGGTAATTTATGTTTAGATGCACTCATATAATATATAATAGTGGATTAAAAAATAAATTCAAGGTTAAAAATCAATTGTAGACACATTAGATCCAAATTTTACCTTCAAGATGGAATCAATATTGAAGACAAAATTGATTCTACTCAAAAACATCTAATACATGGCATAATCAATTCTATACTCTCGGAATTAATTTCGTTTCCATGAAAAGTGGAACTAAACATACACTAAGAAGCTACTCTTAACCATAAGCTTATCTTAGGACATGTTACTGGTTTACCTTTGCTAACAGAAGAATGTTCAAGGTACCATGTAAGAAGTTCTTCACCACAAGCATCGCCTTCGGATAAAGAAACTCCAATTCCATTCTCGCCATTAATACTCTCCAATTTTCCGCGAACAATAAACAGCATCTTCTCAACTACACCACCTTGACTCATAATTCTACTTCCATTTATGTATGTCTTCTGTCTTAGTCTCTCACAAATTGCATCTAATAGGTTCATCCATCAGAGAGAAAATCCGAATCTGCACACAAATAATTAGATTCTCAACATTATATACAAATTGATGCAAAATAGACAAGTCAAAAATCAAAGTATTGTTTCCTTATGCGCCAATTGAATAAGGGAAGTAAGTCGAGGTTTAAGAAGGAAACGTAACCCTTAAGTTACCGACATTTTTCTATCCAAAAATTTACAAGAAGTGTTTCTTCATTCAATCCTCTTGTTGCAGCCCAATTGTATCTTTCAGCCTGTCGTACTCTCCTGCACAAAATCATATCTATGACTTTATTAATCGTATAAACATTATTAACAAGCATTGGCTTGCATAAATTGACAGATATTCTTTATTGACATTGTAAGTAGGGGTGTAAGCTGTAACACCCGTATTTATTTATTTATTTTATTTTTAATTTGAGTTAGTTAGCCTTTTATGGTATTTATGATGAGATAGTGATTTATTAGGAGTTGTGGCTATTTTGGGAAAGAGTAGTGCTTTGAGTAGGATAAGTTTTATTAGAGTTATGATATTAAGAGTTGGGCTTGAGTGTTAATGGGCCTAAGTTAGTGAGAGGGACATTATTGTCTTTGGTTAAGATAGGTTTAGGTTAGAGTTATGAGAATAGAGAGAGAGTGCTCATAACTTAAGAAAATAGAAGGAGGTAGAAAGAGAAAGCTTTGAAGAGAAGGAAGTAAAGGGGAAGAATAGAGAAAGCTCAAGAAAAGAAGAATCAAAGGAATTCATCATTTTCTAAGGTTAGAGAGTAGTTATGATTCTTGTGAGATGATCAAAGAGGGGGGAGATGCCTATTCTCCACACCCAAACCCTCTCATCTCTTTTGGTGGGAAATAGGGATTTCAAGGGAATGTGTTAGTATGTTAATGTGTTATTGTTTGATGTTAACATGTTGCTATATGATCCTAATTCCTATTCCTATGACCAATTTCGTGTATTATGAGTAATTTGTTGATATTGATATTTGAAAATGGGTTTTGAATAAAATGAGGAAAAATCATTACTTTTTACATGAGATGATGTTTGATGATGTTAAAACTTGTACTTCTAGGTCTATACATGATATGTATGCTTAAATGTGATAGCTTTAAGAGTTTATAACATGAAATTCGTGATTTTTATGTGATTCTATGTGAAACCCGTGAGCAGAGCATGAAAATCTGGGTTTGTTCGCTAAGCCACCAATCCGTCGCTGCAAGCGAGGATTCATGTGTCCTTCGCGAACCCAGAAATTCATGTGGTCGCCCAGCGACTACCAGCGAGCAGCCGTCGCCAGGCTTCGCTCTGAGCGACGACCGCTCTGCCTTTTTCACTTTTTCATCGCTTGTTCTTCGCTAGCTGTCGCTCAGCGACCATGATCTGATTTTGAAGAATTTCTTTATGTTGTATGATGATTATGAGCTTATAACATGATTAGATTTATTCTTATAATATGTTATAGATTTGGATTGATTGAACCTTGAATTGGTATGATGATAGTATGCTTATATGTGTATATTTGATTGAGATTGAGAATAATGAGCCATGATCAATAAAGACATTATGAGTTGATGTATCTTGCTTGAATGTATACCTTAATGATGATATGTGTATGTGAATTTGATGCGAATTGAGAAGGGATAATATGGATGAGTGGCCTATTATTCATGAGTAGAAGTATAGTGTTATCATCATTATGTGGTATGTGAACATTCATGCATTCATGAGTCAACTTGAGCGATGTCCCCCATGACTTAAAACTGACTTGATGCGATGGATATATGTTTATCCTAATTTGATGCGGGTACCACATGCATTAGAGATGTCTAGGGTGACATACATTATGTGTTTTCATTAGCTTGCATTAGGAGATTGTGCACTCTAATTGATATTTGGTATTTGTGGTTGCATTCCAACATAATCTTGTGAATGTTTTGAGTTATGTGAGTTTTACTTGAATATCTTGGCTTTTGTTGATGAGTATGATAAACTATGATGTTATATATTGTTAGCACAATATGATATGAGTATGATATAGTTATGATATAATTGTTTACATAATATAAGTGTATGCTATGCTTATTATTATGAACTTGAATTGTAGCTAACTCTCTATTTTTGTGTATGTGTATGGTTTGGGTCCAGATTCTTCACTTGAGGGGTGATTTCTGTGGCATTTGGAGTTTAGCTCGGGAGAACTAGCATAGCTTGGTAAGATGAAGAGTAGGAGGATTCTAGAAGTTTAGATATCTAGGATTGCTCTGATACTTGTAACCTTGCTTAGACTAGTGTTTCGGTTCTTCGTTTGTTTGAGATTTACATATGACCTTGCTACGTATGTTATCTTATCTTTAATTGCATGTTGGATTATTTTGGATTATGTAATGGGTCTTCACGGTGGAAGTACCTAGTTGAAATTGTGATATGTTTTATGACTTGCATGCTTGGAATTAATTGCTATAACTTGTTAGTATAGTACTTTTGATGCTTCCGTTGGCTTAAGAGAATTAAATGCATGCTATTTGTTATTTTGTGTTAAGTAATGCCTTGATGATTTGTACGTTGAATGATTTAAATTAATTATTGCATGCGAATCGATTAGGAGCGTTACAATTTGGTATCAGAGCAAGGTCGGTCCATATCGGATCAAGTAGGTTAGTATACCCATAGGTGCATGAGTGTAGTAGAACACTTTTAGTACCCTTAGTCTAACGTAAGGTTGGATTTCTTTTGGTTGGTTGTTTAGGTGATGGCGCAAAGAGCAATGGCGGATGCGATAACCTTTATGGCTAACGCTTTAACACAAGAAGCGGCAGCTAGGGCGGCCGAAAGGGTTGCACAAGAGAATCGTATGGGAAACGAGGATGAAATGAGGTTGGAAAGATTCCTTAGGAACAATCCACAAGAATTCAAGGGAGGTCATGATCCCGAAGGAGCTCAAAGATGGTTAGAAGCTATGGAAAGAATTTTCGGAGCAATGAGGTGTTCGGAAGTTCAAAAAGTGACTTTGGGAAGCTATATGTTGCATGAGGATGCGAGTTATTGGTGGAGGAACACATGTCAAAGGTTGGGCCAAGGAGGAGGTATCATTACTTGGGATATCTTTAAGAGGGAGTTCTTGACAAATTATTTTCCAACGGACATGAGAAACCGAAAGGTGGTGGAGTTCATGGAGCTCAAGCAAGGAAATCTATCGGTTGCGGAGTATGCAGCCAAGTTTGAAGACTTATGCCGTTTTTGCCCACATTACAACACTGTAGAGGCGGAAGGGGATAAGTGTGTGAAATTCGAAAGTGGTTTGCGTCCCGATCTTAAGCAATTGGTTGGCATTTTGGAGATAAGGAATTTTGCTAACTTGGTGAACAAAAGCAACATTTGTGACTTGGATGGGAAAGTTAAGACAAGCTACTACAAGGAGATGAATGATAAGAGAGGAAGAAGTCAAGACCGTGGTAAGCCTTATGACAAGAAGAACAAGGGCAAAGTTGGAGGTAGTGGAGAGAAGGGAAAGAATGCTAATGACAAGTGCTATAAGTGTGGTGTTTTGGGTCATCGTTCCTATGATTGCCCAAAAGGAGATAGATGCTTCAAGTGTGGGGACTATGGACACAAGGCCGATGTGTGTAAGAAGAAGGTTTCTTGTTTCAATTGTGTTGAAGAAGGTCACAAGAGTCCGGAGTGTAAGAAGCCAAAGAAAACGGTTGGGAAAGTATTTGCTTTAAGTGGAGATGGAGCGGAGCAAGTGGATAATCTCATTAGAGGTACGTGTTTCATCTATGACACCCCTTTAATTGCGATTGTTGATACCGGAGCAACACATTCTTTTATATCTTTTGAATGCATGAAGAGTCTTAATATTCCTGTGTCTGAAATGCTTGGTTGTATGGAAATAGAAACCCCTGCTAGTGGTTCGGTAACAACTCAACTTGTTTGTCGTAAATGCCCTGTAATTGTGTTTGGTAAATCTTTTGATATGGATTTAGTATGTATTCCACTTAGCGGTATAGATGTGATTTTTGGTATGAACTGGTTAATCATTAATCGAGTTCATATTAACTGTTGTGAGAAAGTGGTCACATTTCCGAAGTTGGAGGAGGAGTCTAAGTTGATGAGTGAGAAGGAAGTAAGAGAATCTTTAAAGGAGCATGGAGAGTTGTTTTCTATGTTTGCATCCTTGAAGATTGAGAATGAAGTTGGAATTAAGGAATTACCGATTGTGCAAGAATTTCCCGATGTGTTTCCGGAGGATGTGTCAGATATGCCTCCAGAAAGAGAAGTGGAGTTTACTATTGATTTGGTACCTAGTACAAGTCCAATATCTATGGCACCTTATAGGATGTCGGCATCTGAGCTAAGTGAACTAAAGAAGCAACTAGAAGAGCTACTAGAGAAGAAGTTTATTCGTCCTAGTGTATCGCCGTGGGGAGCACCTGTGCTTTTAGTGAAGAAGAAGGACAAAAGTATGAGGTTGTGTATTGATTATCGTCGTTTGAATCAAGTGACGATCAAGAACAAGTATCCGTTGCCAAGGATTGATGATTTAATGGATCAATTGGTGGGTGCTTGTGTGTTTAGCAAGAGTGATTTGAGGTCCGGATATCATCAAATTCGAGTTAAAGCGGAAGATATTCCTAAGACTGCTTTTAGGACAAGATATGGTCATTACGAGTATTCAGTCATGCCTTTTGGAGTAACTAATGCACCGGGAGTGTTTATGGAGTACATGAATCTGATTTTCCATTCATATTTGGATAAGTTCGTAGTGGTTTTCATTGATGACATTCTAGTGTATTCTAAGACCGAGGAGGAACATGCGGAACATCTAAGGATAGTGTTGAGGACCTTACAAGGGAAGAAGCTTTATGCGAAGTTGTCTAAGTGTGAGTTTTGGTTGAAGGAAGTGAGTTTTCTAGGTCACGTGATATCTAGTGGAGGTATTGCGGTGGATCCTTCTAAAGTGGATGCGGTAATGAAGTGGGGAACTCCAGAATCAGTGTTTGAGATTAGAAGTTTCCTTGGATTGGCCGGTTACTATCGGAGGTTTATTGAAGGTTTTTCAAAGTTGGCTTTACCGTTGACCCGATTGACTAGGAAAGATCAACCCTTTGTTTGGGATAGTTTGTGCGAGCAAAGTTTCCAAGAGTTGAAGAAGCGGTTGACGTCGGCACCGATTTTGATTCTACCAAAACCGAATGAGCCATTTGTTGTGTATTGTGATGCATCTTTGATGGGATTGGGTGGTGTTCTTATGCAAAATGGACAAGTGGTTGCTTATGGTTCTAGACAATTGAAAGTGCATGAGAAGAATTATCCAACACATGATCTTGAGTTGGCGGCCGTTGTGTTTACCTTGAAGATATGGAGACATTATTTATTTGGTTCTAGATTCGAAGTCTTTAGTGATCATAAAAGTTTGAAGTATTTGTTTGATCAAAAAGAGTTGAATATGAGGCAAAGACGTTGGTTAGAATTTCTAAAGGACTATGATTTTGAGTTGAGTTACCATCCTGGAAAGGCCAATGTTGTAGCCGATGCTTTGAGTAGGAAATCGATACATATGTCTTCACTTATGGCAAGAGAGTTAGACTTGATTGAAGAATTTAGAGATCTTAGTTTGGTTTGTGAGACTACATCACATAGTGTGAAATTGGGAATGTTGAAGCTTACAAATGATTTTCTTGATGAGGTAAAGAATGGTCAAAAGGGGGATTTGGAGTTGGTGAATCGTCTAGCATTGATTGATCAAGGGAAAGAGACCGATTTCAAGATTGATGAAAAGGGAATTATAAGATTTCGAGAAAGAGTTTGTGTTCCTAACACACCCGAGTTGAAGAGAAAGATTCTAGAAGAGGGACATAGAAGTAGTTTGAGTATTCATCCTGGAGCTACCAAGATGTACCAAGATCTCAAGAAGTTGTTTTGGTGGCCAAGTATGAAAAAGGAAGTTGCCGAGTTTGTTTATGCTTGTCTAACTTGTCAAAAGTCCAAGGTTGAACATCAAAGACCGTCTGGATTATTACAACCTATGTTTATTCCGGAATGGAAGTGGGATAGCATTTCTATGGATTTTGTAAGTGGTTTGCCGAGGACTACAAAAGGGAATGATTCGATTTGGGTAATCGTCGATAGGTTGACAAAGTCGGCGCATTTTATTGCTTTTAAGACCGGAACTTTAGTGCCAAAGTTGGCGGAGATTTATGTTGAGCAAATTGTGAGATTGCATGGTATTCCATCTAGTATTGTGTCAGATCGAGATCCAAGGTTCACTTCGAGATTTTGGGAAAGTTTGCAAGAGGCTTTGGGGACTAAGTTAAGAATGAGTTCGGCTTATCATCCTCAAACGGATGGACAATCGGAAAGAACCATTCAATCACTTGAGGATTTGTTGAGAGCTTGTATCTTGGAAGATGGAGGGAGTTGGGATAGATATCTACCTTTGGTAGAGTTCACCTACAACAATAGCTATCATGCGAGTATTGGAATGGCACCTTTTGAGGCGTTGTATGGTAGGAGATGTCGTACTCCTTTGTGTTGGTATGAGGACGGAGAAAGTGTCGTGTTAGGACCGGAGTTGGTTCAACAAACTACGGAAAAGATTAAGATGATTCAAGAGAAAATGAAAGCAACTCAAAGTAGACAAAAGAGTTATCATGACAAGAAGAGGAAGGATGTGGAATTTCAAGAGGGAGATCACATATTTTTGAGAGTTAATTCAACCACCGGTATTGGTCGTGCTTTGAAATCTAAGAAGTTGACATCAAAGTTTATTGGGCCTTATCAAATCTTGAAGAGAGTGGGGAATGTGGCTTATAAGATTGCTTTGCCACCATCGTTGTCTAATCTTCATGATGTGTTTCATGTGTCGCAATTAAGGAAATATGTCTCGGATCCATCACATGTGATTGTATCGGACGATGTGCAAGTAAGGGATAACTTGACAATTGAAACTAGGCCTTTGAGAATTGAAGGTAGAGAAGTGAAGAAGTTGAGGAACAAAGAGATAGCGTCCGTTAAGGTCATTTGGGGAGGACCCGCGGGAGAGAATGCTACTTGGGAACTAGAGAGCAAGATGAAGAGCTCTTATCCAGAGTTATTTTCAGGTAAATTTTTGAGGACGAAAATTCTTTTAAGGGGGGTAGAGTTGTAACACCCGTATTTATTTATTTATTTTATTTTTAATTTGAGTTAGTTAGCCTTTTATAGTATTTATGATGAGATAGTGATTTATTAGGAGTTGTGGCTATTTTGGGAAAGAGTAGTGCTTTGAGTAGGATAAGTTTTATTAGAGTTATGATATTAAGAGTTGGGCTTGAGTGTTAATGGGCCTAAGTTAGTGAGAGGAAGATTATTGTCTTAATTTGGTTAAGATAGGTTTAGGTTAGAGTTATGAGAATAGAGAGAGAGTGCTCATAACTTAAGAAAATAGAAGGAGGTAGAAAGAGAAAGCTTTGAAGAGAAGGAAGTAGAGGGGAAGAATAGAGAAAGCTCAAGAAAAGAAGAATCAAAGGAATTCATCATTTTCTAAGGTTAGAGAGTAGTTATGATTCTTGTGAGATGATCAAAGAGGGGGGAGATGCCTATTCTCCACACCCAAACCCTCTCATCTCTTTTGGTGGGAAATAGGGATTTCAAGGGAATGTGTTAGTATGTTAATGTGTTATTGTTTGATGTTAACATGTTGCTATATGATCCTAATTCCTATTCCTATGACCAATTTCGTGTATTATGAGTAATTTGTTGATATTGATATTTGAAAATGGGTTTTGAATAAAATGAGGAAAAATCATTACTTTTTACTTGAGATGATGTTTGATGATGTTAAAACTTGTACTTCTAGGTCTATACATGATATGTATGCTTAAATGTGATAGCTTTAAGAGTTTATAACATGAAATTCGTGATTTTTATGTGATTCTATGTGAAACCTGTGAGCAGAGCATGAAAATCTGGGTTTGTTCGCTAAGCCACCAATCCGTCGCTGCAAGCGAGGATTCATGTGTCCTTCGCGAACCCAGAAATTCATGTGGTCGCCCAGCGACTACCAGCGAGTAGCCGTCGCCAGGCTTCGCTCTGAGCGACGACCGCTCTGCCTTTTTCACTTTTTCATCGCTTGTTCTTCGCTAGCTGTCGCTCAGCGACCATGATCTGATTTTGAAAAATTTCTTTATGTTGTATGATGATTATGAGCTTATAACATGATTAGATCTATTCTTATAATATGTTATAGATTTGGATTGATTGAACCTTGAATTGGTATGATGATAGTATGCTTATATGTGTATATTTGATTGAGATTGAGAATAATGAGCCATGATCAATAAAGACATTATGAGTTGATGTATCTTGCTTGAATGTATACCTTAATGATGATATGTGTATGTGAATTTGATGCGAATTGAGAAGGGATAATATGGATGAGTGGCCTATTATTCATGAGTAGAAGTATAGTGTTATCATCATTATGTGGTATGTGAACATTCATGCATTCATGAGTCAACTTGAGCGATGTCCCCCATGACTTAAAACTGACTTGATGCGATGGATATATGTTTATCCTAATTTGATGCGGGTACCACATGCATTAGAGATGTCTAGGGTGACATACATTATGTGTTTTCATTAGCTTGCATTAGGAGATTGTGCACTCTAATTGATATTTGGTATTTGTGGTTGCATTCCAACATAATCTTGTGAATGTTTTGAGTTATGTGAGTTTTACTTGAATATCTTGGCTTTTGTTGATGAGTATGATAAACTATGATGTTATATATTGTTAGCACAATATGATATGAGTATGATATAGTTATGATATAATTGTTTACATAATATAAGTGTATACTATGCTTATTATTATGAACTTGAATTGTAGCTAACTCTCTATTTTTGTGTATGTGTATGGTTTGGGTCCAGATTCTTCACTTGAGGGGTGATTTCTGTGGCATTTGGAGTTTAGCTCGGGAGAACTAGCATAGCTTGGTAAGATGAAGAGTAGGAGGATTCTAGAAGTTTAGATATCTAGGATTGCTCTGATACTTGTAACCTTGCTTAGACTAGTGTTTCGGTTCTTCGTTTGTTTGAGATTTACATATGACCTTGCTACTTATGTTATCTTATCTTTAATTGCATGTTGGATTATTTTGGATTATGTAATGGGTCTTCATGGTGGAAGTACCTAGTTGAAATTGTGATATGTTTTATGACTTGCATGCTTGGAATTAATTGCTATAACTTGTTAGTATAGTACTTTTGATGCTTCCGTTGGCTTAAGAGAATTAAATGCATGCTATTTGTTATTTTGTGTTAAGTAATGCCTTGATGATTTGTACGTTGAATGATTTAAATTAATTATTGCATGCGAATCGATTATGAGCGTTACATAAGCGGATCAGAAAAATCCAATGAAACCGATGATCCAAACCAATCTAAACAAAAAAAAACCGATTTTTATGGTTCGGATCAAAAATCAAACCGAACCAATAGAAAACCGAAGTGGTTTGGTTCGGTTCTCGGTTCCAATTTTCAGATCCAATGGATAAACCGAACCAAACCAATATATAGTATATATGTTAAATTATTTTTTTAGGTAGCTCATATCCATAAAAAACTACAACTGGCCAATTACTTCTAAAAAATAAAATAAAATGTATCTCACTTAGAAACTCTAACTTAAAAACGCAAACTTAGAAATACTCACAGCCACAAACGCAAACTCAGAAACGCTGCTCTCATCTCACCTCACCCTCATCCTAAAGCTGCTCTCAGCACTATGCAAACAACAGAACGGTAACTTATGCTCTCATCTCACCTCACCCTTATGTCACACTGCTGCTCTCATCTCAAACCCTCAGAACGGTAACTTTTCAAGCATTATTTTATTTTAATTTATGATTTAAGTGGGAATAGACTTGAAGTTTTATTTTTGTTGCACTTTATTATTTGAAGAACTTATGAACTTAATTTCAATATGTTTGTATTTTGTATTTGATGAACTTATGAACTTAATTTCAATATGGTTGTATTATGTATTTGATGAACTTAAACGAAAAAAATTGTATTTTGTATTTGTTTTCACTATGGTTGTATTATGTATATGTATTCGATGAATTTATGGGAAAAGAATTGTATTTTGTATTTGATGAGCTTATGGAAAAAAAAATTTTTTTTAAAAATAATATAGCATGAAATACATCGGAAAAAACCGATTAAAGTATTCGAACCAAACCGAACCAAACCGATGACTTTGGTTCGGATTCATTTTTGAAAAACACTAAAAATCGAACCAAACCGAACGAATCGAGTATTCATTGGTTCGGACATCGGATTCACTCAAAACCGATCCAAACCGGTCCAATTACACCCCTAATTGTAAGTGTCATTCATTAATCAGCTATAGCATTTTATTCCGAACCTTTTTAGATTTTCAGGTAAGCGACGATGCCTCATCCATTGCTCAACATCACGACTTCTAAGTAGCATTTCTAGCCTTCTGCAAAACAAAATGGAAAAAAATATATCATTTGCATTGTTACACCACTAAGGACTAAACACATCAGAGCTTCACTATCAAAATTCAATAATAAGTTAAAACTTGCAGCATCATTATAGAGAATATACTCCCTCCGGTCTCATATATAAGCAACTTTTCACTTTTTAGGTTCATTCAATAATTGATGAATCTAGCCAATATTATAGACTAGATACATTTGTTATTGAATGAATCTAAAAAATAAAAAGTTGCTTATATATGAGATAGAGGAGTAGAAGCTAACTAGAGAGAATCATTTTTAAAAAAATCGAAAACAACATTTTGAAATGTTTTTACCTTCTTCCAAGACCTTGAAGAAAGTTTTGTATGTTTCCAATGAGAAGTGCAAAAAGCAAGAGTCCCAATCCTATGATGGAAATTGCGAAAACGACTTCCCACACGAAATTGAGAATCATTTTCGGTGTAGTATGACACGTGTCAGATACCTGACACACCTTCAATCTAAACTCTGTCAGTGCTACTTGACTCACAACCGGATCAAATACAATAATGATGCAGTATACTATGTCATAGTGGCCTTTGAAACAGAATATTTTAGGAAGAAAAATACGTTGGGATCATATTCAGTTGAATCTCTTGGATTACTTTGTTGATAAGCCTTGAAGTAAGTAGGACAAATAGTACAATAAGGATCATCACACATTCCCAATGCTCCAGACTTCCCTAAATGTTCATTTTCTCCATCACATGTGACATGGAAAGGAGAAACTTTTTCTTTCTTGAAATTCTCTACTTTGTTTCCTATCACAACTACACTACAGAGTGCACCAACATGTTCCTTTTTTAGACTAGTTTCTTTCTCATATGACTCCATGGTGATGAAGGGAATAGAAATTGATGCACTTTTGTTCTTGATATAGGCCTATGAGAAAATGCAAGGGAAGAACGTAATTTATGAAACAATAAACATTACTAACCAATGTGACATGAATATTGAAAAGCCAAAGAATATGCATTGATCAGTTTAGTAATGCATCATATGAAGTTTTGACATAGGCACGGACAACAGATAGGACATGAATACTAGCACATTGCCACCGGTATTATATGAGAATTATTTGAAATTATTAGATGTAACCACATGTGTCAATGTCAACATCGGCCGCACCTTTATAATTTAAATAGTTGGTGTTAGAATTACGCATCTCATAAGAAAGTAGTGAAACTTAAAAACATTAAGAAACTAGTTTTTTTTTACTACATATACTGGTACTTTCAATATGAAGTGTCAGTGTTAAGTTGGCGAGTTTTACTTCATTGACAATGCATGAACAACTAGTTATAGTGAGAAAAAATAAACTTACAATTAAAGAGTAAGACCTGGTTGAAGAGAAAAATCTCTAATCAACAAGTTAAAGCATGCATTCTTTGGAGCTTGTTGATCATTTTAAGAGTGAAGAAGAGTGTGTATAAATAAATCATAAATATGAACAGACTGAGAAAGAGAGAGTTGTTAAGGAGAAGAAATGGACAAAGACAACTGTGACTTTGTTATTATGCAGTGTACAATGAAAGAGCAACAAAGATTGTTTGAAGTCATCATATGATATGTTAAATTATTAATGTTGCCTGCTTACTTTGTTATGAACGGTACGGCAAATTCAAAGCTTATGTTAGTTTTTATATAATATGTTACATTTTAATAATTTAGTTTTGACTAATAATTGTGCCATATTTCAATGTCTTTCTAACTTTTTAATTTAATTTCTATATAAGGTAGAAGATTCTTTAAGCTAAACTTGCTTCTTTTTAGGTTCACAATCAACCTCAGTTTTTATAATTATAAATATTGTTATAATTCTATAGAAAGATTAATAAAACAAATACTTTAATTCTTCAAAATCTTTCTATTCAATATATTTTTCAAAAGAAAACATTTCCATGTCTATTTTTTTTTATTTTTTTGACAATGTCCATGTCTTGTAGATGTAAATCAAATAGATCCGTATGATCTAGTGAGTAGTGACATCCAGCGAAGAAGACCATCAAGTTTATAGCCATCGATGACAAGACTAACAACTGATGAATAAAGTAATCTGCTATCGGGATGTTTCAATTTACTAGTGATGAAGAGAGAAATGGAAGGGATGTTATTACTGTTATGATTACATTTTCTATTGAATCACTAAGCTAGATATAGTCTGCCTTGCATTACAAGCAACAACAGTAACAGATTGGAAAACAGAATAACTAACTTTCCCATGCTTATTCATCTTGTAACTAACTAAGTTTCAATTGTATGTGATCTAGTGTAGGACTTTATGATGCACACTAGCTCAACTATAAGTATGATTCCTTTATAATTGTTCATTCATTAAGTGATAACACACTATGAATTCACTTCATTTTTCTATTTTCCCTCTAATACCTTTACTGTAACAATAACAAAACCAGAAATAAGTTGACCATCTCCTACTTTGGTGCCAAACCACTCTGGAATCCATGCAGTTCCTGGCAAACAAAACATGGTGCTTCCAACTTCATGCAGTTCCTATTTGTCATAAATAACTCGTAAGTTTAGAAATATAAAGTGCACTATGAAATATGAAGTCAAATACAAGAAAAAACAATACCTGGTTCAGTAGCATGCTTCGATGAACTCAAAGATCCCTCTAATTTAATGCAGATAAGTCTAAGTGTGTCACATCAGCTAACAACTTGAGAATTATTGGAAGAGATTCATCTGTTAGATTGCATTTTCTAAGCCCAAAAGATTTTACTTTTGAGGACACCATGGAACTTTGTTTATCACACTGGTTTGGCAATAGAGGATAGCCATAAAGACAAATGTGAGATAATTTTGGCATCATGAGAATTGAGAATGCAGCTTGGTAACCTAATAGAATCATGAATTGTAAGTAAATTCTCACACCTTTGAAATGAAATTCTTCTAAATTTTGGAGACTAGATACATCAATTATTTCTGTTAAACATTTAGAATTATTGAAAGAGTGTCACATGTAGTTGATCTTAACTCAATGTGTTGATCCAACTCAGTGCGACTCCCCTTCATGATCCAACACATCAATTTTGGATTTTGTTCACCTTACACATATAGTAACAGAACAGAACAGAACAAATGTCTCAATTCACTAGAAAAGAAATGAATATTAACTATACGGTTCAAAATTCAATATTATTTTCATTCCAAATTTGTAATTTCACATGTACATGTTTGTAATTTGCAACATACGAGCATGGCTTTCGGAAACATTCTACTTTGATGAATATGTTCATATACATACTTGTATCTTCATCATTTTGATGCTCTTGCCACAATCAATGTTTACCTTTGTAACTGAATATGGAAATTGGAAGTAATAACTAAAGGTGAGAAAATGGAAAAAAAGGCACAGAAACTAGAGACAAAAGGAACAAAAATAATATGACATGGAAATTCTTTGTAACTTCAAAATGATACAATAAATAGGGCTACTTTGAGTACCCTACTTTGGGATCACTATCTATGCACTCATATGCTTGATTCATTTTTTCTATGATACAATAAACATTGTTAAGATGGAGGCAAAAGAATTAGAGAAAAAATAGCAGATAAAGAATCCTCCAAGACAAAATAACAAAATAGAAAGCAAAAAAGAAGACAGAGAAATTTAATGGAAGAAACAAAACTGCCCTTAATTGTAAACTCCTCAATAAAGAGGCCACTCGCTCCAACCTGTTTAGCATCAATGATATTCAAGTCATACGATGATTCTGCTGATCAAATTCTGCATCCGAATGACCAAAACACTAACACATAAATAATAATACTAGTGGTACTTGATATTGGCTGAAGGGGAAAATATACAACATATAATAAATAAGAACACAAAATTACATATTATGTGACTAAATGAACAATTGATTGAATAAAATCCAATGTGGTATGGTATCAACAAGATAAAACAGCACATCCAAAATAACATTATACATCAGAAACAATTTCATAGAATTCTCCTAACAAATATATGTATGCTTTATTGTCTTAAGAATAGTAATAAAGAATAAAAAAATTATCATCTAATTCAGAACATAGGATTATTTTCAATCTCATGACCAAACACAGCTCAATAGCTCTGCTACCTATTTTCTATTTATGCACAAGAGACCAAAAGCAAATTACAGGGAAACTAAAATTATATTCAGTTTTGCTGCCACTTATCTTCATTGAAAGTATGCCTGTGAATCTACGCTTTTGCACCAATGAGTAGTCTTGATTGTCTTGAACTATTGTGAATGGTGATCGTCATCGTCGTCATCTTCTTCATCAACATCATCTTCAAGAACATCATCAACATCGTAAAAGACATCACCATCATCTTCAAGAACATCATCAATATCATAAAAAACATCACCATTAACATTATCAATACCATCATATAATTCTCTCTCTTTATAAGGATTGGTGAATTGAAAATCCTCCATGCTACTTTCTTGTTTGAATATGTGCAATCGACATTCCTTAAGGACTGATTTCATTCTCGAATCCTCATATGTAAGTTTCGCATGGTTCCATTCACGTTTTGAAATCACTTCATCCAATTTTACCATGTCTTGTAGTTGTATATCAAATAGATATGTATGACCTGGTTGTATCAGGGAATAATTCGATGGATAACCAAGAGAGTATTCACGACCATCGATGATTAGTTTGAGAATGGATATATCAAATTTCTTGTAGATTCTCTTGTTAATTATCCAATCAGCAGTAGTAAAGAAGAGAGCAATGGAAGGTAGCTTTTTACGAAACCAAAACGAAAATGACAATTCCCTGTAATCATACTCAAACCACTCTGGAATCAATTCAGTTCCTGGAAAACAAAACATAGTGCCTCCACCTTCATGCAATTCCTATTAGTCATAAATAACTTGTAAGTTTAGAAATATAAAGTAGAATACCAAATACAAAGTCAAATACAAGAAAAAAAAAACCTGATTCAGTAGCATGCTTCTGCATGAGGAACTCAAAGAATCACAATTCTCTAAAGACAAGCATTTTAAATTTGGCGGAATCACAGTAGCATGTTTTCCATCTTTCCTAATATTTCTGGAAAATTCTTAAGACTATAACAATATAAAAGGTAAAGTTGTTGAAGAGAGGGCAACTGAATTGCTGGAAAACTCTCGAGCTTCTTACAACCATGGGCATTCAAGATTTTGAGTTTATTCAGAAACCCAACAGAATCATGAATTGTAAGTAAATTCTCACAATTTCGAAATGAAAATTCTTCTAGATTTCTGAGACCAGATATGTCACTTATGTGTATTAAACTTTGAGAAAAGTCTAAACGTAAAACTTTCAAACTCAAGAAAATCTGCAACAAATAGAAAAAAATGAGTAGTCAGATTAAAGAGTTTGCCAAATTACCCAAAATGAGGGAGGTGAAATTAAATGAGTTAGCCAAATTACCATTTTGTTCAATGAGTTAGCCAAATTAAATGATGTAAGGCCACTGTTTGGTAACTTGCATATTGACAGAAATTTTGGACGAAAATCAGAAGCTATATCTTGTAAACTTTGCCATTCTAGTACTCTTAAACTATTAGGAAAATGTACTTCAGGTTTGAGATAAAAACTAGTTTTAACAACAAGTGTCTTGAGGTTTTCCATCTTCTTGAGTTCATCTCCTGTCCACTCTACTATTTCTTCGGCTTGTGGAAAATTCAAATGTATAATTTTAATTTGACTTGTTCCCTACAAAAAGCATAAATCAACCAAAACACATGTTATAAGAGAATTAAATGTTTAATACAAATTTAGAGAAATATATAAGGGAATTAAAGTTTAACATTGAAAATGGAAAAATAAAATATTTATATTAAACTTACTGAATTTGTTTCTAAAACTTGAAATATATCTTTATGGAACCACAACCTGCTACGTTTCCCCGGCTCATTTGGTGATTCTTGTCTTACAATTTCTTTACCCATGTTTTCTATTAAGTCATGTAATATCACACGGGGTTTAGTATTAACCATATGTTTAATAATCTTTACAAGAGATTTTTCAACCAACAATCGAATAAGATATTTCATCTCTCGACCGTAGTGAGCACAAAGAATATCTTCCACCTCTTTCAAATGATACCCTTTAAAGCAACAAGCAATGTCGAGAAAAACACTCCGCTTTTCATACTGATCTAACAAAGAATTCCATTCTTCTACAGGCTTTCGAAACAAGTTGGAACCTAGTACTTCTAATGCCAATGGAAAACCAGAAGCATAATTTACAGCACGGTTTAAACTGTTTTCGTAACTTGAGTCAACTGGTTTACTTTTAAAAGCCTGCCACCTAAGCAATTCAAGAGCTTCTCCCTTATCAAACTCATCAATTTCATATGTCACTTCAATCCCATGATTTTCTAGCAAGTGTTTGTCCCGAGTGGTAACAATCACTATACTGCCAACACCAAACCAATCAAGCCCTCCAGCCAAAGCCTGCAACTGCTTCAATTCGTCAATGTCATCGAGAATCAATAAAACCTTCTTTCGGTTTAGCCTTTTCCTTATGATTGGAATTCCCTCACTACTATCTCCTATTTTAATGTCCAATCCAACAGTTTCTTTAAGAATTTCCTTCTGGAGATGCTCTAAACCATGTTTTGCTGATTTCTCTCTCACATTGTGAAGAAAACACAAACATTCAAATTGACAGAGAAGACTGGAATGAAAATTCTGGACTCTTCGATGGCCGTGACAAGTGATGGTGTGATTTCGTCACCTCCATGAAGCTCTCTATCATCAATGAAGGTGTGGACTCCACCTTCACATAAAGCTCTATAGAGATTTCCAGTAAAACCATATCGAGTGTCGGTGCCCCTAAAACTAAGGAACACATCGTATGTGAATCCATAAGAAAACGAAGAGGTAGATGGTGAAGAGTGGAGTATATCCATGAGAATAGAAAAGCAATGGGAAAGTAAGTAGAATATGAGAAGTATGTTAAAATGTGGATGAGTGTTGGTATATAATGGCAAAGACTATATTGAGTGAAATTTCATTCCCACTGGCCAGAAGACCATTGACCAAAGACATATATAGTGAGTGCAAAAGAAAAGATAAATCAAATCTAAAAACACAACTGAAAGATCAATAAATAGAAGACGTGTAACAACTGCA
The DNA here is from genome assembly GCA_030408175.1 of Trifolium repens. NCBI lineage: Eukaryota > Viridiplantae > Streptophyta > Magnoliopsida > Fabales > Fabaceae > Trifolium > Trifolium repens. The sequence continues at coordinate 17,425,476 of CP125847.1, forward strand.
ACCGTGTTTTGTTTAGCATTATGAAGGAGTAAAAGTAGAAGACAAATAAAAAGATAATGGTTAAAACACTTCTAGAGAAGACAAATAAAAAAGTAAAAGTAGTTTTTAAATCACGTGAAAAAAAAAAAATAGATAATTGCTACTAACCTGCTTCAATTACAGTATTATGTTATAATTTTTCCAGCCTGAATCACTCAAAACCGTGTTAGTATTTTCTTTTAATCATTGAAGGCACTGTGTAATTCGAAAGTAAGAAGAACCTTCCTTTAGTGGACGACATGGACTCACCAGTCTTCATGGTGACCGTTCATATATATCCTTACTTTATACAACCCCATTCTATTTTACTAGTATGTTAGCCCGTACGGGATTATTTTCTTTTTTAATATTATTTATATGTTTATTTTGATCTATTATTTGATTATTTTGGTTTAAAATTCTAAGGTAAAATTGAGATAGGTTTTGCATGATATAAATTTAACGATGTCATAGAATAAATCGGGATTAAGAGTATTACTTCGCTTCCCATTTTACACTATTATGAAATAGATTATTTATCTCATCTTCATCCCCGAAACTATATAGTGATACTATAAATATAAAATAATTATAAACTTCATTCTCAAAGGAAAATATGTTTTGATTTTTCATGGCCTTAAGATTTTTTGGGATCGTACCCATAAAATTAAAATATACCATGATTTTTTTTTATTATTTTTCATCTCGTGCCAACTCTTTATAGAAAATTTACATTAGGTTCATTATCAAACACGGGATAATTTTTTTCAATAATATTTATTTCTATATATTATTTTTCTTTTGAATGTTGTCTATGTCTTTTTTCATTTTATATTATTTAGAAGGTTATCAATGTTTTTTTAATTGTCTATGAGATTGATTTCTTTTAATTTATTTGAGTATGAAAATACGATATATCTTTAACACGGGACTCTGTAGGACTTCATCAACAAAAAATAATTGTAAATTTTATACTACTTTTTAAATGAATAGTAACATACTTTGACCTTGTTTCAATTCTCAAAAAATTTCTTTTCACCGTACCACAAAGAAGCAATCTTCACGCGTGAGCGTCAAATGAGAAAACATATGTGTGAATCTCTCCACTCACCTTAATAAATTAAGGTTCTTAAAAAAGTTACCAGTTTCCTATTATATTATACCACTGAGAGATTCTCTCTCTCTCACTCTCTCTCTCTCTCTCATCTCCGTCGCAATACTCTATAGGAGCTCCTCAACAATAAAATAGTTGCTAATTCTAGTATTTTTTTTTAATTAATATCAATAAAATTCTCGTGTTAAGTTATCATTGTCTTCTACGTACACTTTTCATCATGGAGGATAACTTTTTATCGTGCTAAATAAATTTTTTAATAAATCCGTGAAAAAATATTAAATATCTAAATATGGATAACTCTCGCAGTCGGAATTCAAAATTTAATTACTCAATGTGTATTTTTAATAGTCGGATAGTGCTCCCCGTTTTCTATTCTACACCACTAAGAGATTTCTCTCTTTCTCTCTCTATTTTTATCTCTCTTCCGTCTCCATTATATGATTCTATAGAGGCTTCATCAACAAAAAATAGTTGTTAATTCTATATTTTTTTAATGAATATCAATTAAATTTTCGTGTTTAGTTCTCACTATGATCTACATACACTTTTCATCAAGAGGATCACGTTTCTTCGTGCTAGATAAAATTTTGAATAAGTTTTCCCTATGATAAAATATGAATATGAAAATAAGGATAATTCTTGCGGTTGGAATTCAAATTTTAATTGGTCAATGTGTATTTTTAATAGTGGGGTGTGAATAAGAATGACAACAATATCCATACCCGCGGATATCTGCGGATAAAATCCGCCATGGGTACGGAGCGGATAACTTAGTGGATATCCACATATAAAATAAATGGATATTTCAATTATCCGCATTTAATGGCTACTATCCACGCCCGCGGATATCCATACCCGCTAAATAATTAGTAAAATTATTTAAATAATTTGTATTTTCATATTTTATCTTTTGCAGTTTGGCTATTTTATATAAATTCTAGTTTTGTTTGGCTCTTTTGCAGTGAAGTGAAGTGATTTTTGTTTGTAGATTTGGTGTTTTCATTAAAAATAGAGAGCAAAATTTATAAAGGTTTTGTATTTTAAAAAAACTAATTTTTTTCAATAATTAGTTCTTTTTTTAATAAAAAAATACCACCCATGAATATCTGTTAATATCCGCGAATACTTTAATATTCGCAAATTACTCGCTTAGCGGATATCCGCACGGATATGGAGCAGACACGGATATCATATATGTATGACTGATACAGATATCACACTATCCGCGTCCATGAATATTCATTGACATCCCTAGGTGGGAAGTACTTGCCGTTTCTCATTCTCCCACACTGAGAGTTCTCTCTCTCTCTCTCTCTCTCTCTCTCTCTCTCTCCCTTTCAAAATCTTCTATTTTGTTTTTGCCTCTAATGAACATAATTTTTTCTTCAAAATAAAATAAAATATAATGTTTTTACGTAAAAAGAGTTTACAGATATGTCATAAGTTATTTTTTGTATTCAAGACTTCAATTCTTCGAGTGATCTTATCCATGAAAAAAATAGTGTACTTTCTTATTTCAATTTTGTTTCAAAGTAATCTAAATATAAATGTTCCTTTATTTTACAAAATTAAAATATTTAAAATGTACCAAGATGATGTCGCAAAAGTGGTAGATACTTGTTGAAATTCAGGGGATTAGTCTCACTAAAATATGGAGAATCATTTCTTAGGAGATGTCAATCCCTTAAATAGATCATCTCAGTTAAATCGAGGGGATTAGTCTCTACAGTTGCGCACGGATGATACATTTGTTTTAAAAATAAAAATAACAAATGTGTGTGTGTGTGTGTGTGTGTTTATATATATAATATTTTAGAGATTCTATAAAAAAAATATAATTTTCTGATAGTTTCTAAAAAAAAGTTTCTAAAAAAAAGATAGTATATAATATTTGAGAGAGTTTTCACAAAAATAAAATAAAATTGAGAGTTTAAAAAAAAAATTGAAAAAGTTTCAACATGAAGAAAACAAAAAATATAATATTTGAAAGAGTTTTTACAAAAAAAAATATAATATAAAAATTCAATTATTGTTGTCAATGGGATTCGAACAACATACATTTGTTAGTAATTATAAGGTAATTTTCTCTAAAAAAAAAGTTGTTTTCCATAAAAAATATTATAAAAATTCAATTATTGTTGCCAGTGAGATTCGAACAGCATACCTTAAAGCTAAAAACTCTTAATGACACCTGAGCAAAAGAAGCTCTAATTGAATGCCACATAAACAATTACTATTGAGAATGCACGGGAAAGCTCTCGTAATGTATATAATAGAGATAAGAATTATTTTGACTAAATGCACTACTTATATGACCGTATTTTATTAAAAAAAAATAATTGTAAATATTATCATAAAAAAATCTCGTTTGATTTGTTTCGATGAATATTTTCAAAATATCAAATTTCTATAATTTTTACTAATAGACAATTAAAAATATTTGTAATTAAAATTATGTATTGACATATGTGCAATGATCAATGAATTCTTATATTTTGGGACAGAGATAGTGTTGGATATTGCCTTGAAAATGATGTTATTGCAGGAAGCTAGTGTGCTCTGATGATCACCACTGAACCAACTAAGATCAGTATTTAAATAGGCTTTTAATTGCTATGGAGTTACAACTTACTATATAGGAAAGAGTAAATATTTTAGATGATTGATAAATAAATAAATGGTTACTTTTCCTTTTCTATAGCACCGACACTTCTGATGAAAGACGTGTGTGGTGTCCAATACTGACACATGTGATTACGTTCAATCAATTCATTTTTTTCATATTTTTACCAATGTTGAGTTCGTGTCAATGTCATGTCTATGTTTGTGTCAATACTTCATGGTATTCTAGCAAATTCATAATTTGTTGCGTATGTGCACTTAATCAACGGTTGATTTATTGAGAAACAATTGAAAATATTCACAGCGACCAAACAATTTGTGCTTGTTGACAATGAATTTAACAAAGATTACCGTGACACAATTACTTTGACGCAAATTCAACTTAAATTTAAACATGCATTCGGCCTAGAAAAGGAAAAAAAAAATCCATAAGGAATAGATGAAGAGGAGAAGATCTTAACTTGAGGAAGAGGCAATATTACAACAAACAAATCAATAAGAAAATAACTCTTCAGGTAATAGACACCAATTTTCTTTAATACATCAACTAAATCTCCAGCGCCAACCACCGTTGATTCTGGAGAAACATAAGCTAACCTAAACTGCAAAAGGAAAATTAAATAAAGTTGTTAAAAACTCAACAATCTTATTCAAGATTCAGTGTGCATAAATTTTTCTATTTTTTTTTTGCATTTTTGCCTTAACTTATAAAAAACATTTATGTTCGAAGCGTATTCAGTGTCTGACACTAATACATGTGATTACGTTCATAGCTACTTAGAAATTACCTGGAGAAGAATGTTTGAGAAATAGACAAAATCATTCATGCTTCTAAGTAAAACTAGTGTTTCTGTCATTGTCCGGTTGATAGCAATACAATTAAAATCCTGCACAAAATGAAAGGGAAAATGGAGTTTAAATTTGAAAAAAAAATTAAATTGCAATATTTTTCAATCAAATAAAAGGAAAAGAATTACACCTTCTGCACATATATTAAAAATAAAAATAATGGATCCACAAAAATTGCGACCATGCAAAAAATGGCTAAAAATTTGTTCCATTGTTGAACAAGTTTAGTGTGAGGATTTATAACTCCAGGAATACATGAAGAGAAGAAAGACAAAAGTTTTCTCCCAAAACCCTTGGCATCTCCATAAAGTGCACTTTGGAACTGTAAACATTCAAACCATGGACAAAATTATGATTGGTAATTATGTGAAAAAGGAATTGGAAAACACCACACAGCCTATGAAACACTGATACAAGATATAGACAACGAGCATGACAATATGTCAAAACCAATAATTATTTAAGAAAATAAACTGAATGTAATCACATGTTTTGGTGTTGTGTGAAACGTGCCAGACACCAGACACACCTTCGATCTAAAATGTCAATGTTACTTGAGTCACAACCAGATCAAATACAATAATGATAATGATGCATAAACTTTGTCATAGTGGAGTTTGAAACCAAATTCTTTTCATATAGAAATACACCATTCAATATGATTATGATTAGATTCAATGATGTAGAAATGCAAAAGGCCAAAGTTATATAAACCATATTAATTATGCTTACATATGTAAATTGTAGGCCACATACGAAGCACATGTACAATATAATATAGTTCACTTAGAAATCCCCAAATATTATATTAATTGAAAAATATGGTCATGCCGTGATTTTGTTGAAGCTCTAAAGTCTAAATCATAATGGCACACTATGATTCTCACAAACTCACCGTTAATCCAAACTATTTAGTATAGGCTCTGTTTGGTAAAAAATAGCGGATAGCTGATAAGTTAGCTTATAGCGGACGAGCTTATAGCTTATAAGCTAGCTTTTATCTTATAGCGAATAAGCTAGCTGATTAAATTTGTAGTGTTTAGTAAAATTAGCAGTTGGACTAGAAATTATATTGATTCACTTTTGTTCTTGATATAGGCCTATGAGAAAATGCAAGGGAAGAAGGTAATTTATAAAACAATAAACATTACTAACCAATGTGATCTGAATATGCATATGATATGAAGGTTTGACATAGACAACCGGACCTTGAGTCAAATAATTGGTGGGGCTAAAAAATTTAGGTATTATTGTAAAAAAATTCTTCATTTTGATAATTTAATTAAACAATAAATAATAGATGAAATTACTATTAATACAACATGTATAAAGAAACAACAAATCAAAAAATTTCTATTAAAAAAAAAAAACTAACAAACTATATCAAAAAAACCACAAAATTTCTATTCTAAAAAAAAGGACTATAACTATTAAATCATCCATATCACTATTGTTTGATGCTTCATAATATCCAACTTTGAACTAAAATATAAAAAATAAAATTTGAGTAACCCACACAACCTATCCAACCCAATCCAACTCAGAAAAGAATTTATTTATCCAACCTGGCTCAATACTAAAGTGGATGGTTATTTTGCTTAACCCAATCCAAAATACCCCATATGTTTTGGGTTTTGTTTTTGTCTAAACTCAATCCAATCCGGCTCATGTACACCCCTATCGGATGCGAATCTGTGCTGTAACTTATCGCATGTAGTTTTGTAGGTGATGATAATTATCGTTTAATTTTTTTTGTAATATTTATCGTTTGATTGATATTGGACGGTTGAATATTATTAGTTTTAAATATTGAATTGTTTGATAGATTTTTTTTAATCAATTGTTTGATTGATCTAACATTATCTTCTTGATTGCATCGTTCAATATGTGAATGCATGATCTCTAAGATATACTTTAAATACATTAATATATCTAAAATGTTAACTTTTTCTTATATTAAAAGCAGAGAGAATATATTTTTTAATTAAAAAAATGTGAGATCGGTGAATAAAAACAACATGACTTATATAGATACTTTTTTTTTTTGACATTAATGACTTATATAGATACTTATACATCTATTATTAGTGCAAGGATAAGTTATCAATTCTCTAAGAAAGGGGAAAGTCTTATAAGCAAAGTAACACTAGGTATGTGCTAACATTCTTTTATTTTAATGTTAAAATGAACAATTTTATGTTTGAATTTATGTTTTGAGTGTAACGTATAAACTTTAATGGAAAATAGTCATTTTGGTTCCTCAAAGTGTAATTCGCTGTCATTATAGTCACTCATTAAGGAAAAATTATAAAATAGTCCCTCAATGTTATCTCCATCAGTCAGTTAGGTCCAAAACGTTAAATATCTGTTAAATGTGATGATGTGGCATTATGATTAGAATATTTTAATAATTTGCTGATTTTTTAATGTCCATTTGACTTTTATTTTAATTAACATTAATTTAAAAAAGAAAAACATAATAAAACACAACAAACTAAAATAAATTCAAACCCAAACAAATTCATACTCTCACATTAGAATTCATCACCAAATTCATAATTAATTAAACAACAATTGAGAAACCTACCCAAGTAGAATGAAAGAGATTCAAACGAGGTGAATAATAGATGTTACTATTGCATTGACTACAAAAAAAGTAAATTTTACATTAGAAACAACATTTTTCGTATTTTTCAAATATTGACTACACAACTTTTAATGTAGTTTTACTATTTTAATTATCCTTAACTAGTGCCCCGGTGCAGTAGTTAACATTTTCCAATACTTAACCATGGACAAATCTTGATGAAAATGAACTATTATAATCTAAACTATTTAGCACTCTTTGAGTGGTTCATGAGCTCCCCTATAGGACAGACTTTCCTAACCTTGTGGTGGAACTCTAGATTACCAGGATCTTTTTTCCCGGGGAACTAGAGGGCTAATGCCAAAAAAAAAAAAAAAAAAAAATAGCAAGCATACAACCAAAACATGGAAATGAATTACCTTAAAGGTCCTTGAACAAGAAATTCCTAAAGGATCTCATGAAAATGGTTGTAACTTCTTCAAGATCTGCAGCTCTTAGTGAAAAAGCTTCCACATTTGTTAATTAAGCACTTTACTGTCCTGTTGCTAATTAACCTTTGTCCTGGAAGCCTTACTTTAATTTTTACCATCTTCAGAAGAGAAAAAATATCAATGATCAAGAACTCAGTTTGGAGCAAATAATTTGGCACATTCCTAGTTCGACTCTCTTGAACTGAAGAACTCAGTGACACCTCTCTTGTATTCTCAAAGCGCCGAACAACAACAATGACATATTCATGCAAAAAAGGATAGATATTGTACCTAATTGAACGGGAATTTGGATTCTAAGGATGATTCCGGTAAAGCCTAGTTCTCATGAGCAGAGAGACTCTGACGATTTAGAATAAAGTCTCGTGATAAGAGAAGATAACTATAGAGAGAAAAGATAGGATTCCTAAATATCATCGATGATTCCTAAATAGGCATGAGGCATTACAGTAGAGAGGATTTTCTTGGTTAAACTAGAAAATGAAAGTTCAGCAATGACTAAACAAAAATAGGACTTAACTTGTTATAATATTTTGCATAATCATGGCACACAATGCATAAATATTTTGCATAATTTCAACCAACAAAGTGCAGCTTTTTCTGCCATGCTTAGATCACAAAAATGCAGTATATATTAAAGCACGCGTGCAAATAGGAACACAGAATTACATATTATATGCCTAAATGAAAAATCAGTATCAAATAGGAACACAGAATTAAATAATAGGAACACAGAATTACATATTATATGCCTAAATGAAAAATCGATTGAATAAAATCCAATGTGGTATCAACAAGATGAAATAGCACATCCAAAATATTATTGTACATCAGAAATAATTTGATAAAATTCTCCCAACAAAGATATGTATGCTTTATTGTCTAAAAAATAATAACCAAACACAGCTCAGCTACTTGTTTTCTATTTATGCACAAGAGACCAAAAACAAATACAGGGAAACTAAAATTGCATTCAATGCTTTTGCACCAATGGGTGGTTTTGTGATTGTCTTGAACTATTGTGAATGGTGATCGTCACCGTTGTCATTTTCTTCATAAACATCATCTTCAAGAACATCATTAACATCGTGAAAGACATCACCATCATCTTCAAAAACATCATCAACATCATAAAAAATATCACCATTAACATTATCAATACCATCATATAATTTTCTCTTTTTATAAGGATTGGTGAATTGAAAATCCTCCATGCTACTCTCTTGTTCTAATATGTGCAATCGACATTCCTTAATGAGTGATTTCATTCTCGAACCCTCAGATGTAAGCTTCGCATGGTTCCATTCACGTTTTAAAATCACTTCATCCAATTTTACCCTGTCTTGTAGTTTTAAATCAAATAGATATGTATGATCTGGTTGTATCGGGATATAATCAAATGGATAATCAAGAGTGCATTTACAACTATTGATGATTAGTTCGAGAAAGGACCTATCAAATTCATTGTCATTTATCCATTCAGCAGTAGTAAAGAAGAGAGCAATGGAAGGGAACTTTTTACGAAACCAAAACGAAATTGACAATTCACTGTAATCATACTCAAACCACTCTGGAATCAATTCAGTTCCTGGCAAACAAAATCTAGTGCCTCCACCTTCATGCAATTCCTATTAGTCATAAATGGCTTGTAAGTTTAGAAAGATAAAGTATAATACGAAATACAGAGTCAAATACAAGAAAAAACAAAACCTGGTTCAGTAGCATGCTTCTACATGAGGAACTCAAAGAATCACAATTCTCTAGAGACAATTCTTTTAAATTTGGCGGAATCCCTCTAATTTCTTGAAGAAACTTGCAACCACTCAGATAGAGGGTTATTAAAGAGCCATGTTCTTTGATGCACAATGGAAGAATTGTGAAATTATTCCCCGACAACTTTAAGAGTGTGAATAATAATGATAATGGATGACAATTTTTAAAGTAAATGAATAATAATGTTGGCATCATGAGAATGCTACTTGGTAACCTAAGCAACGCATTGCCTCCATTTAGCATTAAATCATAAAGCAAAGTAAGATTTTGAAATGAATCAGGCAATTCTTCAATGCAAGTGTCACTCAAATTAATGATTTCAATGTTTTCCATCTTTCCTAATATTTCTGGAAAATTCTTAAGCCTATTACAATTTGAAAGTTCAAGTTGTTGAAGATAGGGCAACTGAATTGCTGGAAAACTCTCGAGTTTCGTACAACCTTCGGCGTTCAAGATTTTGAGTTTATTCAGAAACCCAACAGAATCATGAATTGTAAGTAAATTCTCACAGTTTTGAAATGAAAATTCTTCTAGATTTCTGAGATCAGATATGTCACTTATTTGTATCAAACTTTGAGAATAGTCTAAACGTAAAACTTTCAAACTCAAGAAAATCTGCAACAAATAGAAAAAAATGAGTAGTCAGATTAAAGAGTTGGCCAAATTACCCAAAATGAGGGAGGTGAAATCATTACCATTCTGTTCAATGAGTTAAATGATGCAAGGCCACTGTTTGGTAATTTGCATATTGACAAAAAATTTGGACGAAAATCAGAAGGTATATCTTGTAAACTTGGCCATGGCTTAAACTATGCATTACCATTCCAGTACTCTTAAACTATTAGGAAAATGTACTTGAGGTTTGAGATAAAAACTAGTTTTAACAACAAGTGTTTTAAGGTTTTCCATCCTCTTGAGTTCATCTCCTGTCCACTCTACTATTTCTTCGAAAAGTGGAAAATCCAAATGTATAATTTTAATTTGACTTGTTCCCTACAAAAAGCGTATATCAACCAAAACACGTGTTATAAGGAAATTTAAATGTTTAATACAAATTTAGATAAATATATAAGAGATTTAAATGTTTAACAATGAAAAAGGAAAAATAAAAAATTTAAATTAGACTTACTGAATTTTTTTCTAAAACTTGAAATATATCTTCATGGAACCACAACCTGCTACGTTTCCCGGGCTCATTTGGTGATTCTTGTCTTACAATTTCTTTACCCATGTCCTCTATCAAGTCATGTAATATCACAAGACCTGAATGATTGATCTTTACAAGAGATTTTTCAACCAATACTCCAATATGATATTTCATGTATCGACCATAGTGAGCACAAAGAATATCGTCCACCTCTTCCAAATGATACCCTTTAAAGCAACAAGCAATGTCGAGAAAAACACTCTGCTCTTCTTCCTCTAAAGCATCAAAACTCACTTTAAGTATCTTTTGAATCTTTCTATTAGGAATTTTTTCATACTGATCCAACAAAGAATTCCATTGTTCTACAGGCTTTCCAAACAAGTTGGAACCGAGTACTTCTAATGCCAATGGAAAACCAGAAGCATAATTTACAGCACGGTTTAAAATGTTCTCGTAACTTGAATCAACTTGTTTACTTTTAAAAGCCTGCCACCTAAGCAAGTGTTTGTCCCGAGTGGTAACAATCACATGATTTTCTAGCAAGTGTTTGTCCCGAGTGGTAACAATCACTCTACTGCCAACACCAAACCAATCAAGCCCTCCAGCCAAAGCCTGCAACTGCTTCAATTCGTCAATGTCATCGAGAATCAATAAAACCTTCTTTCGGTTTAGCCTTTTCCTTATGATTGGAATTCCCTCACTACTATCTCCTATTTTAATGTCCAATCCAACAGTTTCTTTAAGAATTTCCTTTTGGAGATGCTCTAAACCATGTTTTGCTGATTTCTCTCTCACATTGTGAAGAAAACACAAACATTCAAATTGATCAGCAATGATATTATAAATTGCCTTAGCAAGAGTTGTCTTACCCAATCCACCAGGTCCATAGATCCCTAGCATGTTGCATTCATCATGAGATCTGACTTTTAGAATTGAATTTACTTTTAGCATTCGACGTTGCATGCCAACGGGGTAATCAACAATATGTAAAGGAACTCGACTAATCTTGTTGGATACATATTTGACTACTTCCTGAGTAAACTGGTATTCATATCCATTCCTGCCGAATTCGATAAGTTTGAGTAAATATATGATATTCATATCAATGTATTGATAATTATATTATATTTTTACTAAGGTTCATATTCAAAAAAGCATTTGATTTCTTTCCTAGTTAATCTTTAAGATTAAATTATTAGCTAGAGGAAAATAAAAGAAACTTAAAATACATATTTATATTGCATAGAAGGAGTACAGTAGTGTACCTTGGATTGAAATGGTGGCCGGACAAGTTAGCTGCTTGGTTAAGTGCAGTCTTCCATTTACGTAGCCGCTCCATGTTATCATCGTACTTTTGTTTGTTATTTCAAAACACCTTTTCATGCTTAGCTATTGCTATTTTGAAACCTCTCCATATGGATAGATATTGCTTCACCATAACTCCCAGTCTGATGTCGCACGTGAGTAGGTTCCACGTCAATGAAAATAGGCAAAACCAAGCAACCCTTTGTTTTGTTGCATTTCATGATGTGGACAAGTTCGTCCAAACAAAACGAAGAAGAAGCATAATTGACAGAGAAGACTGGAATGAAAATTCTGGACTCTTCGATGGCCGTGACAAGTGATGGTGTGATTTCGTCACCTCCATGAAGCTCTCTATCATCAATGAAGGTGTGGACTCCACCTTCACATAAAGCTCTATAGAGATTTCCAGTAAAACCATATCGAGTGTCGGTGCCCCTAAAACTAAGGAACACATCGTATGTGAATCCATAAGAAAACGAAGAGGTAGATGGTGAAGAGTGGAGTATATCCATGAGAATAGAAAAGCAATGGGAAAGTAAGTAGAATATGAGAAGTATGTTAAAATGTGGATGAGTGTTGGTATATAATGGCAAAGACTATATTGAGTGAAATTTCATTCCCACTGGCCAGAAGACCATTGACCAAAGACATATATAGTGAGTGCAAAAGAAAAGATAAATCAAATCTAAAAACACAACTGAAAAATCAATAAATAGAAGACGTGTAACAACTGCACAATCGTGTTTTGTTTAGCATTATGAAGGAGTAAAAGTAGAAGACAAATACAAAGATAATGGCTACTACAGTATTTCGTTGGTGTGTGTGGCTATTACAGTCAACAAACCTGGTTTCGCTACTTTAAAGTTACAAACACTTCTAGAGAAGACAAATAAAAAAGTAAAAATAGTTTTTGAATCACGTGAAAAAATAAAGATAATGGCTACTACAGTATTTCGTTGGTGTTTGACAATTACAGTATTATGTTATGATTTTTCAACCCCAGAGTCACTCAAAACCGTGTTAGTATTTTCTTTTGACAAAAGCTAACATGTGCCCTTAAGGGCACATGATAATTGATAAACAACTAAATAAAGAATTATTCTCCTCAAAACTTATGTATTTAACTTTTTAAAAGTCAAATTATTGTATTTTTCAATGGAATAATTCTACTTTAAGGTTCTTTAACATGTGCCCTTAGGGCAAATGACACATGTTAGCATGACTCTTTTCTTTTAATCAATCCATGCATGTTCATGGTGACTGTTCATATCCTTTCTTTATACAACCGCAACTTAATTTATACTAATACTAGCCGCTTTCGGTGTCCGTTTGTGTGATCGATATTTTTTTTTTGATCGATATTCTCTATTGTGCAAATATAAATAACTATTTAATCTCCTTTTTTATTGGACTTAGTTAATTGATAACTACGTAACCTCTTTTTTTTTGTGGTTAGTTATTAAGAAGAAAAATATATATATTTTTTTACTATAAAAAAACTGGAAGTTGTGCTTAGTTGTTAAGAAAAAAAATATTATTTACTAAAAAAAACTGAAAATCTATTTTTATGTGGAAGTTATTTTTTAAGGGTAAAATAGGAATAATAAAAAAGCCATCCCAAAAATTTGTATTCACTTTATATATTAACTAGCCGCCACGTGCCCGTTTGTGTGATCAATATTCTTTTTTTTTTTATCAATATTCTCTATTGTGCAAATATAAATAACTACTTAATCTCCTTTTTTATTGGACTTAGTTACATCCTTTTTTGTTGTGGCTAGTTATTAAAAAGAAAAAAATATTTTTTTTTTGTTATTATAAAAAAATTGAAAACCTACTTTTATGTGGAAGTTGTGTTTAGTTATTAAGAAGAAAAAAAAATATTATTTACTAAAAAAACTGAAAATCGATTTTTATGTGAAAGTTATTTTTTAAGGGTAAAATAGGAATAATGAAAAAGCCATCCCAAAAATTTCTATTCCCTTTATATATTAGTATAGATTAACTAGCCGCCAAACGGGCACGTGTAATCGATATTCCTTTTTTTTTTTCTTCGTGTGTGATCGATATTTTGTATTGTGCAAATATAAATAACTATTTAATCTCCTTTTTTTTTGGACTTTGTTAATTGATAACTACGTAACCTCATTTATAAAAGTAGGTTTTCAGTTTTTTATAATAAAAAAAATATATATTTTTTTCTTCTTAATAACTAGCCACAACAAAAAAGGAGGTTAAGTAGTTATCAATTAACTAAGTCTAATAAAAAAGGAGATTAAGTAGCTATTTATATTTGCACAATAATGAATTTCGATCAAAAAATAAAAATAAAAAATATCAATCACACAAACGGGCACGTGCCCGTTTGGCGGTTAGTCTATACTAATATATAAAGGGGATACAAATTTTTGGGATGACTTTTTCATTATTCCTATTTTACCCTTAAAAAAATAACTTCCACATAAAAATAGATTTTTCAGTTTTTTTATAGTAAAAAAAAAATATTTTTTTTCTTAATAACTAACCACAAAAAAAAAAGAAGGTTACGTAGTTATCAATTAACTAAGTACAATAGAAAAAGAGATTAAATAATTATTTATATTTACACAATACAGAATATCAATCACAAAAAATAAAAAAGAGAATATCGATCACACAAACGGGCACGGAACGTGCCTGTTTGGCGGCTAGTTATATATAAAAAGGATACAAATTTTTGGGATGACTTTTTCATTATTCCTATCTTACTCTTCAAAAAACTACCAACAAAAAAAGTAACCAACTATATATAAAAAAGATACAAATTTTTAGAATGACTTTTTCATTATTCTTATTTTGCCCTTCAATAAAACTACCAACAAAAAAAGTAATCAACAATTATGGTTTACTCTTTTTTTTAACAAGTTCTTATATAACAAAATCAGTTACAACAAATATAGTTTTACAATTTATATACCTCGGTAGAATAATCACACAAACGGGCACGGAATGGCGGCTAGTTATTTTATAAAAACTATTTTGACTAAATGCACTACTTATATGACCGTATTTTATTAAAAAAAAATAACTGTAAATATTATTATATAAAATCTTGTTTGATTTGTTTCGTTGAATATTTTCAAAATATCAAATTTTTACTAATCTACTTACAATATATTAAAAGAAACTACTATTAAAATACCAAATTTGACCAATCAAGTTTAATAATATTTCAGAGTTTATGCTTTAAATGTAATTTTAACTCTAAATTAACAAAAATAGGAAGAATAAAAAAAGATAAGCATAAAAGAAAAATATTCCCTTAAAAATAGCATCAGAAACTATCTCTAAAAAACATATTAATCCAATATATTTAACAAAAAACATTTAATTAAAAAAAGTTTACGCATAAAAATAGGAACAAAAATAAATATAAAAGATACGCATAAAAAACAGTACTAACATTTTTTTTGAATGAAAAAAATAGTAACTTAAAAATAAAAGAACATTAAAATTGAAACAAAAACATAGTGAGTCCTTTTGGATTGACTTATTATAAGTTTTATAAGGTAGTTTATGAAAACAGAAAACAGGTTATAAAGATATAATTTTTGTAAGTGAAAACTTATGAATTAACATGCATAAAAAAAAAACCTTACGAATTAACACGGGACAATTGCTTTAATAAAAAAATTAAATCATACACGAGACAATTACTTTAATCAAAAAAGAATTGAATAATAAATATTTATTAATATTAACTATAATTTATTACACAAAAATTATGCACGGGACAATTGCTTTAATCAAAAAAATATTAATTCAATAAATTTTACAAGAAATAACACAATGACGTCACTTATGTTTAAAAACTATTTTTCTGTCAAAATTTTTTTTTCTAATATATTTCTAAATACTTTATTCTAAATAAATTTGATACTTTAGTATAATATCAATAATAATTTCTAAATCAATGGACATGAGTTTTAACAAAAAGTTTTTTTTTTAAGCAACAGAAGAATATATTCTTATCGATAATAAATATAAAAAGAAACTCAAGACAAAATATTTATCATTAATACCTAAAAGGAGTTGAATAAAAAATTTATACACGGAACAATTGTTTTAATAAAAAATATTTAATCATACACGGGACAATTACTTTAATCAAAAAATTATTAATTTAATAAATTTTACAAAAAATAACACAATGACGTCACTTATATTTTAACAATATTTTATAAATAAAAATCAATAGACCCGCATTCGCACGGGTCTCAAAACCAGTAGACAATTAATTTGTAATTAAAATTATGCGGAAACATGGAACACAATGCAAAAACACTTTGCAGTATTTAAGCATGACCGTAGCGAACCTTTCAGCTGCAAATGTTTGTGCAGAATTAATGCACAAAATGCAGAATATTTTCTTCATAATTATAGCATACATTGTAACAAATAACCCACAACACATTTGAAACCACATGTTAAACTTCAAAGCTAATGCATGCGAATCAAAACCAAGTATATATCAAGAAATTATATGTTAGAACACATGAGGAATTTTTCCAAAATTTCAATATAATATCCTTAAATATATTCATTGAATTCATGAATAAATGATTGCAAAAAGAATGATAATTCATATCAATAAATTGGGATAATGTTACAATGATCCTAGTTTCTTTATTACTTTTCAAGTTGTATCAAAATTCAAATTTAATAGAATTTTTTTTGAGAGAAAATTTAATAGAATTGAATACAGATTTCCCTACACTCTATGGAGATATCTCAAAATATAATCACCATCCTTATTAAAAACTAAATTTTGAGATTCTTTGAACAACTTCATCTTTTAAGGAAGTTACAAAGAGTATTCTCTCTGCCTTCTCACTAACTTATCGCCGCCGCCCCTTCCCCCATATCCAAAACTTTTCGTCAAGATGTAGATCCTTCCTCTGGTGGTGCGATGAGCAGCGCGGCCCTCCACACCACCTTGGTTCAGTGTAGGCGACGACTGTTATTGGTTTTCATGGTTGGCTCGTTTTGGCTCTGTTATGGATGTGTCTGACGGATCTCTAGCACTCTGTCGTCCTGCTTCTATTCTGCAGAGTGTGCTGGTTTCTCTTCCGTGGTGGTGACAGATCGGGGGCGAAACCCCTCACCGGTCCAGGTTTGGTTGTTATGTTTGGCGTGGTGTTTTTGTTTGTGGTGGTGTAGCACAATCTGTTCGTGGTGTTCTGTTTTGCGGTGGTGACGGCTCAGTTTTGCTTGTTTCTCCGGATCTGTTTTGTGTTCTTAGTGAAATAGGTGCAGATGGGGTGAAATAGGCGTGGCAGGAGTTTTGGATTTAGCTTGGTGGAATTTGATTGTTGGTGATGAGGGATTTTGGGGGTTTGCTGTCTTTCTCTTCACAGTTTCAAAGTGAATAAATTGTGAATTTAATCACTTTTGGGATTTTATTATTCATCATAACATGTGAAGTGGTAAGTTGGTAACAATGGGGCTGTGCAGCTCATATCAACTTGGGTTTCGGCAGTGGTGTTGGTAGAATGGGTGTCGGTGGACCGTTTGTTAGGTGATGGAGGTGTTTTTTTGTTCCGGCAACATTTTTGGTGGTGGCTTGCTGCTCCGGTGACGGTCTTGGTTGCAGTGGTTTCTAGTCTTTGGTGTTTTGGTCATGTGACCTTGTTGTTCAGGGAAGGTTGTCCAATTCGGTGTCAGGGCTGTTTGTGTTGGCATATCTTCAAATTCCGTCTAAATGGAACCGTGGAGCGTCATTACCTTTTCCCAAAGCTTTTCATAGCTGCAGATTTAGCCCTTTACTTCGCCGCTCTTGTGTTGTTAGTTTTGGATTTGAGAGGTTGATGACTGTTTATGTGTCTTGTTTAATCTCTGTCCGCTGTGACTGCTGTAACAGCCCGTTTTTCCAGGGCCAGAAAAGGCAGTATATTTTTTTTTTTTTCTTTTTCAACTAACACTCAGAGTGCGCATAGAATATTTTTCAATGAGCCGGCATTCAAATATGCAAAAGAACTCATTACCATAAGGTGCTTCGACAAGCAAAGTGTATTCCTGAATAATTACAGTCCAAGTCTAAGTATTCAAATACTTACAACAAAACAAGTTAGAAAACCCTATGCTAACCAAAAAGCACGGTGCACAAAACACACCGGCGTATAGTCTAACTATACTAAGCTTCACCACGTGCTCACTATGGCCTAGAACAGCCACCGTCGTCGCCACGACCTAACCCATCATCTGGGTGGGATGAGCCCGCAAATGAAAGAAAGGGTCACCACAAAATAAAAAGTATGTGTATATATAACCGGTGCGAGAGAGTATACAAATACCAAACATACAAATACCAACATAGAAAGCTCTTTAAACACATAACCATCCCCACCGACGGGTTTATATATATAATGCACACCAAGCCTAATGCAGACTTCTACAATGAGTGTGGTAGATTCCCCATTACCACATGCATATGAATTCCGGAATAAACCT
Source organism: Trifolium repens (assembly GCA_030408175.1). Classification (NCBI taxonomy): domain Eukaryota; kingdom Viridiplantae; phylum Streptophyta; class Magnoliopsida; order Fabales; family Fabaceae; genus Trifolium; species Trifolium repens. Next base: position 17,443,871 of record CP125847.1, read on the forward strand.
CTCTATAGAAGGCGTAGGTCTCAGGTGGGATAACACCTCCTACTAGTGGTGGGATAACACCAGGTAGAGTCACACAGACAATACCAAAACAATCACGGTGGGATAACACCGGGTGAGTCACACGGACAACACCGACTCAAAAAGGAGGACACCAATCACTGGTCGTCGCATCCCGTGGTCCATTCCCGATAACCACTTACTATGAATGCATGAGCATACGATTCCCCTTATATGCTAATGCAACAAATACATACCTCTCAAGCATATGTAAACCAATCACATGTTCATACATATATTCTCACGATCATATGTAACAGCGCACGTATTATAAACACTTTCTCATCACGAGAATACATAAGACATACATGCCAATCACAACACAGCACATCGCAGAAAATAACCAAGCATGTTATTATACCAGTGAAAAGACAGAAATAAAGTGATGCCCTTACCTTAGCAAGCTTCCGTTACTCTTTTTCGCGAAAATCTACAACACACGCTACCTAAAATAAATGTAGCGTAATCATCAATAAAATACTCCTCGTTTATCTTATCGAAACGAAACTTGCTCTCAAAGCTCCGGAGGGGTCTAAGGTACTTTCTAAAGCTATCCCTCAATGATTTCAGGTTATTCTCATAGTGTTTAAAAATTCACGAAGTTAATTGTACTATTTTTATAACACGAAAATCATTTTGTTTTCAAATCATCAACTAAAACCATTTTGGATTTTCCACTTCAAGAACTTGTTTCACACACAACAAACCATTTGAAACACAACTAAAACTTTTCAAAATATTTTTATGAAAAAAAATCGAAGTTTTCTTGCGTCACAAGTTACAAATTTTTTTCTTCCTAACAACCTTTCCTATACTCGTTTTTCTTCAAAACTAAGATTATCCAACACATACAAAATTTTCACACAATTGTGGACTTAGAAAAAATTTTGGAATTTCCCCCTCCCCACAAGGAAAGGCCACGGCCAAATTTTTAAAAAACACCCCTCCACACAAAAATTTTCACTTCTAAAAGCATGGTAATATCCCATAATACCTAACTAGCACTTATCAAAACGATTTAGAAATTATAGAGTCGAATCGCAAATTTTCGAGAAATCTCAAATAAGGTTTTTCTTAAGGCAAGTGATCATTTTCTTTTCAAAACATCCCATAACCAATCAAACAATTAAACAATGACCATGGGAAGCTACTTGCCTCTAAACAATTTTCGAAATTCGATTCCTCGAACCCTATATGGGTGCCACGGCCAAATGAGGCAAAAGGCAACCCTACACATTTTTTTTTTTCATTTGAAACCCTAGTCCACATTCATTAGTTCGTAATGATATTCGATCGTGTATCCGACTCCTTTTGAAACTCGAAATAAATTTTTTCTAAATTGTGTTCTTCGAGTCGCTCAAGAACACGAGAATAATTTTTTTCTCATTTTTCGAAACTAATTTCATATTCACCAATCCATTTTGTCACAAAGCTCAAAACTAACTTCAAAAACCAAAATCATACAACACACTCAAAGATATGATCATTTTAAGGAATTTTCTTCAAAACCTCACCAACAAAATTGTGAAATTTGAAATCACCATGAGAATCACTTACATGCTTCACTAATGTTTCCTACATAACACTCTTAAACACTACTATGGAATCAAAACTAATTAAAACTAAATTCTCAAATTTTTCTCTCAAGAACATAATCATAAAACTCAAGAATTCATGAGGTTTTTCATGGAGAATAAGGAGGAGAAGTGTTAGTTACCTTGAGGAGATGATTCCTAGCAACTTCTATGATCCAACAAAACAAAAATCCAAAGCTTTGGTGATGGAATGAAGGATTTATGATGGTGGAGACAAAGGGTGGAAATGCCACGGCAAGAGAGAAAAGAAGGAGTGAATGAATTAATTTTTCTAAGTCCAACAATGACCAAGCCAAACCTCCTTACTATTTATCAACCTCTTGATCAATCTAGGCCCTTAGATCAAAACCAAACTTGCAAGACTAAACCCTAGCCTTTGGATCAAAAAACTCATGATTGCTTTTTGAACAAATATCCACTTTACGCTTCTCAGCTCATCGCGTCTGCTCTCGGCGAGTCGCACCTCGCTAACGGACGGAAATCTCAAAAATATAAAATCTAACCAATAAACGTCCGTCGTAAACCGTTTCCAAATATTATCGCTAAACTTTATTCTCCGACTGAAATTTATTTCCTTAGCTCCCAAAAATATTCTGAATCTAGTTTCCAACTTGCGCCGATATATAAAGTCTCCAATTAAAATTCGACGGAAAACAGAAACCGTAAAATTTTAAGAAGCGGGTACAGTTTTCTACTCGTTTTTCCAATAAACGGAGAAAGTCGAGACTCAAAATTCTGAAAGCACAGGAATGTTCAGATTGATAAATAAAGACCATGGGCCAAAAGTCTGGGTTTTATTTATGCATAAGGAAAAAGCAGTCTCCAAAGTGATCCAAAAATCTTACTATAAAGTGGTCTTGGTTCATGGCAACCATTGGATCAAATTGCTTTATGGATAAACACAAGATTAAATCCAATCTTCCAAAACAAGACACGTACTCAGCTCTCGCGCGTCGCGACGAACGTAAATCTCAAAAACGTAAAACTACGGAAAGAACGTCCAACGTTAAACATTTCCAAAACTTATCGCTGAATCTTTTTTTTTTGCGACTGTAATTTTCTTCCATACCTTAGAAAATTAATCTCAGGACATATTCTAACTCGCGCAGATATATAAAACTTCCACCCGAAACCTCACTTAAAACAGACGCAGTAAGATTTTCCATCAGCGGGTAAAATCCTACTCGTTTTTCCAAAAACAAGAATAATCCAAATCTCGTCATTCTGACTTCACAGAAACCTCCTCATACTTAAAAGAAGACTACAACCCAAAAGTCTGTGCCTTTCCAGCGCACGAGCACAAAACAGGCTCCGTTTCAGCAAAAATCTCATTTATGCGACGATACTCACAAAAACAGCTTCACCAAAAACCCTTAAACTCGTAGCCATTACTTATTTTATTCACCAAAAGGTACAGTGGAATTACGGGTCTTACATTACTACCCTCCAAAAAGAAGTTTCGTCCTCGAAACTAAAGGTAAGAGTAATAACTCAACTAATTATTACCATCACCAACACAACAAAACCCCTCAGGATTAGGTGCAGCCACACAGATGCTAACACCGGGTGAGTCCTACAGATACTCTCACCAACACACTGGCACAACCGTGCTTCAACCGCCACTCTCAACGAGTTTACCACTCAAAATTTAACCTCACAACAGAGGTTCACAACCTCTAGTTCCCAAAAATCCTCGTGCCCACAAACAAAAATTTCCAAAGTCACTTCTTTCGTCTCCGCGGCATAGCCCACTCCATTAGTTTCACACGAAGTTGTGAGTGGCTACCCTCCAAAAAGAAACACTGAAGTTCTCTGTGCACCACCAAAGCTAGCAAAACTAGTCAATTCCAATCAACACGATTCTCGTCTACCATCAACAATAAATTAAGGACGGCCAGTCCCTCAATTTGTCAATAGACAGTCGACAATCTTGATGGTGGTTTAGACCATCTTTACCCAACTTAAGTGATACTTCATTCCGCTTATGCTCAGGGTCCTCCGAGTCACAAGGGTCCAACACTTCCTTCGAGGTTTTCCCACACGTTTCCCTCGATCTCTTACGAATACAAGATCAAAGTCGCAAGACACAACGCTCAACACATGTCGCATAGGCTCTCATGCTTCCACTCTTGAAGTATCCGTGGAGTATCATCCAATAGTAGTACAGTGCCACCGCGGCAATTACCACCAAAACTATTTCATTCCAAACAAGTTGTCTTCTCTATAGAAGAATTTTCCGCTCTACCAATATCCATAAGTCCGCAACTCAGTGAATACGCCGAACCGTCTACTCACATACGAATCTCTTTCCAAACACGACTTAAATAATACCATCCCAACCTCCGGTTGGTGACTACAACTCCTCATAGTCTTGGCACTTGCCAAACTATACCATCTATTTCTCTCGTACTCCCTTTATCCAAATCCCCAATTCCCCAGAATCGGCTTCTTATGTGTTCATATTACTTCCAAACGACACTTAGATAAATCTCGCGTGCCTTAAACAAAACGCTTATCCTCGTCGACGGCCATCGTCGGCGCACACCCTCTTTACAACGTATTCTCATTCTATTCCTGAACTCTCCTGAGTTCCTTTTTCTCTTACAATTAAATCCTCTCTTACTCAAAAGAGCTTGTCACCCTGACCATTCTTAATTATTCCCAACATCACCCTTTCTGTCGAGATACCTACTCCCAAAATAAATCTTAAGGTACTCATCACATCACTATTGTTCCACTGTCCATGTAGACCATATCTGCATTCCTTTACTTACTCAATACAGATTTCCATTATGCTACGTCCCTCTTCATTGTAACCACTACAGTGAATCGAAGCTCTACCAGCTTCCACCAAACTTTGCCACTAGACAATTGCTTACCCTTTATTATTACCGCATACAACACATGCACCGCCATGACATCCATTCAGGTGGTGCTTTCGAATCCTTAATATACGCGCACAATCATAATTTTCCAAATTATGTGGGAGGGAATTTCCATTCGCCAATCCTCCATTGACATAAGCCACATCTTCATGGGCTTCTCTCTAAATCCTCATTCTTTTTTAGACCCAGAAACAGATCCACAAATCATTTCATCTCCATCACTCTTTCTCCTCTTTGAAGATGAATTCATCAAATGAAAGACAACCAAACAATGGAACATTTTCTCTACGAGTTCGGCTAGAAACACCACTAGCCACACTTATTGTGAACACATTCTTTCCATGACTAACCTCCCTTACGGTGTCAACTATTGTACGTGTCGAAATCAAACGCTCCAAATGATTAATTCCTCAAGTTCCTATTAAGTATCTCCTCTCCATTCGATTGGTCCTTCATCATCGTGACTATTCTAAAGTCATAAGGTCTGTTCCCACTAGGGAATCAATTCCCAGATCTCAAGTTCCGGCCAATCCTATTCTTACATCTATTCACTCATCGTTTTCTTATGAATAGCTATCTCTAACTCGTCCTTATAAGGTCACTGTAATTCGCCTACAAATCGACTCATCTTACTCAGCTATCAAACCTTTAACACTTATCTCAAATCTTAATGCTCGACTTATCAAAAGTATCTACCAACGCACGACACTTTGCTATGATTTTATCCTTAGTACGTTCGATACCCAAATCAAATTCTTGAATTTACCGCTCAAGAACTCAAAAAAACTCGTCGTACTATCCATTTAATCCTAATATACAATAAAAGTCCTTCCAACTATCAACTTTCATTGTCTTAGTATTCTTACTAACAGACTCCTTTTCTACTCAAACACGACATTCTTAGAAAATATCCAAAAATTCTCGTCCATAACTTGAATTTATTCAAAACTTGCCCACCTCAACTCTTATGGTATCATAAATTCAAGCTGCTACTTAGTCCTTCAACCATCTTGGTCGATCAAAATCGTTAACTTATATGCGCATCCACACAGGATCTCTACTCAATCTTGACTAATCTCCTCCAACTGCTAAACCAGTTTACTTTCTCTTATGGTTTACTTGCCAATAATTAATAATTTTAGCTTACACTGCTAAAATTCTCAAGGTATTTCCATACTATACACCTCCAGCATCACCTATCAGCGATGTGCAACTCACTTTCTAAGGTTGACTCCCCGTTCTTACCGTAATATCTCTCAATATACGCACTTATCCAACAATCATTTACCTAACATTGTATCTCCCATCGGTATCTGTACTTACTATCCCTCGAACTACGGATAGATTGTCACTTATCAACGTGATAATTGGTCTCCTACCCCCAATCATCACGAGATTAATCCATAATAATCTCAGTTTCGAATCTAATATACCTCAAACACTTAACTTAAACCCTTAAGGTATTCCACCATTGGTATAATCCTCATCTAACAACACTAGGTCCGCTGACCCTTGGCGCGCGACGCACTTTAACTCCAATACGAATAGCCTAAACGATTTATTCAAACATCGTACTTAAATCCAACTGACATCTCTGCCTGGTCCACAATTCCACAGTGGCCGCATCCCCTTGGCAACCGACAGACTTCATCAAGTCCCGCCCTAACTCACCCGACGAACATCCAATACCTTCTTCAAAAGGTCGTCCCAATCTGATCCTTACTTACAATCCTTTATCCATACGACGCCCACTCGTCGACACTCAGCACCTCCGAGCGACAACAACCAACGCCACTTCCCATCCATTATATTACTACCAAGAATCCATTGTAGTTCTTATTCGCCTCAAGTCCATCCTTCTCAGACCACTCCGTCTAAGGAATTCAAACACACTGGTCGACCAAATTCGACCAATGCTCGGGGGTTTCAACTATTCTACTCACTGAAGCATCGCTCCCGATAGTACTTCAGTAAGAAACAATCCAGTGTCTAAGCGTATCTCATGCTAGACTCAAAACAACCAACCACATAACCCACAACACAACAAAAACAACCGCTAGAACTAACACAACTCTAGCTATGTTCTAACCGACTCTGGACTAACGACTCAAGTATACACTTTCCCTTTGAAGATTTAAAGCCGTGCTCTGATACCAATTGTAACAGCCCGTTTTTCCAGGGCCAGAAAAGGCAGTATATTTTTTTTTTTTTTTTCTTTTTCAACTAACACTCAGAGTGCGCATAGAATATTTTTCAATGAGCCGGCATTTAAATATGCAAAAGAACTCATTACCATAAGGTGCTTCGACAAGCAAAGTGTATTCCTGAATAATTACAGTCCAAGTCTAAGTATTCAAATACTTACAACAAAACAAGTTAGAAAACCCTATGCTAACCAAAAAGCACGGTGCACAAAACACACCGGCGCATAGTCTAACTATACTAAGCTTCACCACGTGCTCACTATGGCCTAGAACAGCCACCGTCGTCGCCACGACCTAACCCATCATCTGGGTGGGATGAGCCCGCAAATGAAAGAAAGGGTCACCACAAAATAAAAAGTATGTGTATATATAACCGGTGCGAGAGAGTATACAAATACCAAACATACAAATACCAACATAGAAAGCTCTTTAAACACATAACCATCCCCACCGACGGGTTTATATATATAATGCACACCAAGCCTAATGCAGACTTCTACAATGAGTGTGGTAGATTCCCCATTACCACATGCATATGAATTCCGGAATAAACCTCTCTATAGAAGGCGTAGGTCTCAGGTGGGATAACACCTCCTACTAGTGGTGGGATAACACCAGGTAGAGTCACACAGACAATACCAAAACAATCACGGTGGGATAACACCGGGTGAGTCACACGGACAACACCGACTCAAAAAGGAGGACACCAATCACTGGTCGTCGCATCCCGTGGTCCATTCCCGATAACCACTTACTATGAATGCATGAGCATACGATTCCCCTTATATGCTAATGCAACAAATACATACCTCTCAAGCATATGTAAACCAATCACATGTTCATACATATATTCTCACGATCATATGTAACAGCGCACGTATTATAAACACTTTCTCATCACGAGAATACATAAGACATACATGCCAATCACAACACAGCACATCGCAGAAAATAACCAAGCATGTTATTATACCAGTGAAAAGACAGAAATAAAGTGATGCCCTTACCTTAGCAAGCTTCCGTTACTCTTTTTCGCGAAAATCTACAACACACGCTACCTAAAATAAATGTAGCGTAATCATCAATAAAATACTCCTCGTTTATCTTATCGAAACGAAACTTGCTCTCAAAGCTCCGGAGGGGTCTAAGGTACTTTCTAAAGCTATCCCTCAATGATTTCAGGTTATTCTCATAGTGTTTAAAAATTCACGAAGTTAATTGTACTATTTTTATAACACGAAAATCATTTTGTTTTCAAATCATCAACTAAAACCATTTTGGATTTTCCACTTCAAGAACTTGTTTCACACACAACAAACCATTTGAAACACAACTAAAACTTTTCAAAATATTTTTATGAAAAAAAATCGAAGTTTTCTTGCGTCACAAGTTACAAATTTTTTTCTTCCTAACAACCTTTCCTATACTCGTTTTTCTTCAAAACTAAGATTATCCAACACATACAAAATTTTCACACAATTGTGGACTTAGAAAAAATTTTGGAATTTCCCCCTCCCCACAAGGAAAGGCCACGGCCAAATTTTTAAAAAACACCCCTCCACACAAAAATTTTCACTTCTAAAAGCATGGTAATATCCCATAATACCTAACTAGCACTTATCAAAACGATTTAGAAATTATAGAGTCGAATCGCAAATTTTCGAGAAATCTCAAATAAGGTTTTTCTTAAGGCAAGTGATCATTTTCTTTTCAAAACATCCCATAACCAATCAAACAATTAAACAATGACCATGGGAAGCTACTTGCCTCTAAACAATTTTCGAAATTCGATTCCTCGAACCCTATATGGGTGCCACGGCCAAATGAGGCAAAAGGCAACCCTACACATTTTTTTTTCATTTGAAACCCTAGTCCACATTCATTAGTTCGTAATGATATTCGATCGTGTATCCGACTCCTTTTGAAACTCGAAATAAATTTTTTCTAAATTGTGTTCTTCGAGTCGCTCAAGAACACGAGAATAATTTTTTTCTCATTTTTCGAAACTAATTTCATATTCACCAATCCATTTTGTCACAAAGCTCAAAACTAACTTCAAAAACCAAAATCATACAACACACTCAAAGATATGATCATTTTAAGGAATTTTCTTCAAAACCTCACCAACAAAATTGTGAAATTTGAAATCACCATGAGAATCACTTACATGCTTCACTAATGTTTCCTACATAACACTCTTAAACACTACTATGGAATCAAAACTAATTAAAACTAAATTCTCAAATTTTTCTCTCAAGAACATAATCATAAAACTCAATAATTCATGAGGTTTTTCATGGAGAATAAGGAGGAGAAGTGTTAGTTACCTTGAGGAGATGATTCCTAGCAACTTCTATGATCCAACAAAACAAAAATCCAAAGCTTTGGTGATGGAATGAAGGATTTATGATGGTGGAGACAAAGGGTGGAAATGCCACGGCAAGAGAGAAAAGAAGGAGTGAATGAATTAATTTTTCTAAGTCCAACAATGACCAAGCCAAACCTCCTTACTATTTATCAACCTCTTGATCAATCTAGGCCCTTAGATCAAAACCAAACTTGCAAGACTAAACCCTAGCCTTTGGATCAAAAAACTCATGATTGCTTTTTGAACAAATATCCACTTTACGCTTCTCAGCTCATCGCGTCTGCTCTCGGCGAGTCGCACCTCGCTAACGGACGGAAATCTCAAAAATATAAAATCTAACCAATAAACGTCCGTCGTAAACCGTTTCCAAATATTATCGCTAAACTTTATTCTCCGACTGAAATTTATTTCCTTAGCTCCCAAAAATATTCTGAATCTAGTTTCCAACTTGCGCCGATATATAAAGTCTCCAATTAAAATTCGACGGAAAACAGAAACCGTAAAATTTTAAGAAGCGGGTACAGTTTTCTACTCGTTTTTCCAATAAACGGAGAAAGTCGAGACTCAAAATTCTGAAAGCACAGGAATGTTCAGATTGATAAATAAAGACCATGGGCCAAAAGTCTGGGTTTTATTTATGCATAAGGAAAAAGCAGTCTCCAAAGTGATCCAAAAATCTTACTATAAAGTGGTCTTGGTTCATGGCAACCATTGGATCAAATTGCTTTATGGATAAACACAAGATTAAATCCAATCTTCCAAAACAAGACACGTACTCAGCTCTCGCGCGTCGCGACGAACGTAAATCTCAAAAACGTAAAACTACGGAAAGAACGTCCAACGTTAAACATTTCCAAAACTTATCGCTGAATCTTTTTTTTTTGCGACTGTAATTTTCTTCCATACCTTAGAAAATTAATCTCAGGACATATTCTAACTCGCGCAGATATATAAAACTTCCACCCGAAACCTCACTTAAAACAGACGCAGTAAGATTTTCCATCAGCGGGTAAAATCCTACTCGTTTTTCCAAAAACAAGAATAATCCAAATCTCGTCATTCTGACTTCACAGAAACCTCCTCATACTTAAAAGAAGACTACAACCCAAAAGTCTGTGCCTTTCCAGCGCACGAGCACAAAACAGGCTCCGTTTCAGCAAAAATCTCATTTATGCGACGATACTCACAAAAACAGCTTCACCAAAAACCCTTAAACTCGTAGCCATTACTTATTTTATTCACCAAAAGGTACAGTGGAATTACGGGTCTTACAACTGCGTGGTTGTATTTACGCTCATGGTTTCGGGATGAGATTCGTGATGCCGTCGGATGGAGGTTCTTTTTGAGTAGGTTTGGTTTTATATCTAAATGTGAATGGATGCTTCTTAACATTAGAGTCGATGTTTTGGCTCCGATGGAGTGTAGGATGGGCGGGGATGGTAGTTTGTATAATTACCTTTGTTTGAATTTTGGGGCATTTTTCTGTTATTGTTCTAGCTTGCTGTTTTATTTGTACTCGTTTGGGTGGTTGTAAGGATTTAGGACTTGCCATTGGTGTTGTTGGAATTCTTCCTGTGTGAAGAATTATGTACGAGTTGTTTTTGCGGATTGTGCTCGTCTTGAACTCAGTTACGCTTTTAATAAAATTTAACCGTTCAAAAAAAAATACTTCGGTCTTTTAAAATCATTTTTAAGCTGAACACACTATTGAAATATGAAGCAGGATAGTAATAAATGACTGCTTTCGTCTTGAAAACAGATAAAAAAAAACTTGACATTAACCGCGACCTGTCGATAGAATCAAAGTTGTCAAGGAAAAGAGGAATTTGACCATAACCGCAACCTTTCGGTACAACCAAAGTTATTAAACAAAGTGCGACCCTAACTGTGACATGTCGGTAGAACCAACCAAAAAAAAATTCTCACAATAGAAAACTCTCAAATTATATTAAACTTCAAGTTATTATTTAATTTGAAAAGTATACGAGATCCCTAATTATAACTTTATAAGCACTAAGCATGATTCTAAATTATAGTGCACCACTAGGAAACATCTAAAGAGCCTAGGATCCAACTACAGGTCATCTAAAAATCCACCCAATAGTTAAAACGAAAATTACATATAAAATTAAGAAAATTGGACTTAATTATTTTCTATTTAGCCCAATATTATTAGACCACAAACCAGTTCATGAATGTTTGGAAATTTTCTCTTCTCCCCCCCAATATTTCTTCAAACACCCTTGAAATTCCAATTTTGCCCTCATAGTTTTCGAAAAACGTTTTCCAAAATTCATATTTTTTCGGATTCTATTTTCCAAAATAGATTTAAAGGTAGTTTTTATATTTATTTTTTCCCATTCATATTCCAATATTTTTCGGAATCTATTTTCCAAAAAGTTAACTTTTTCGGAAAACGTTTTCCAAAATTTCAATATTTTCGAACACATAATCCGAAATTGCTTTGGAAAACGTTTTCCAAAGTGATTTTGGAAAACCTTTTCCGAATTTCTGTTATATGTGATCATAACCGCAAATTTGTTGTTTTAACCTAATTTTTCATCGGTCTCGATCATTTTTTACACTAATCAGTATCCAAACATAATCTAAAATATAATTGCATTGATGGATGTGAGATATAAACATCTTATGACGACTTCATATGATTTATAATATATCTTTAATATTAATATTCTGAACACGTTTGCTTAAATAACTTTCGAATTGCTATGAAAAATCAAGATAAAAATATTTTGGATTATGTTTGGATACTGATTAGTGTTAAAAACAGGGTTAAAATGATTGAGACTGATGAAAAATTAGGTTAGAATAACAAATTTGAAGTTTTGATCACATATAATAGAATTTTGGAAAACGTTTTCCAAAATCTCTATGGAAAATGTTTTTCAAAATAATTTCGGATTATGCTTTCCGAAATATTTATATTTTTGGAAAACATTTTCCGAAAAAGTTAACTTTTTTGAAAATAGAATCCGAAATACTGGAATATGATTGGAAAAAAATAAATCTAAAAATTATGTTTAAGTATATTTCGGAAAATAGAATCCGAAAAACTATAAACTTTGAAAAACGTTTTCCAAAATCTAATTATGAGGGCAAAATTGGAATTTCGGAGGGGTTAAAAGAAACATAGGGGGTGGAGAAGAGAAATAATCGAATGTTTGTTATCATGTGAACTGGGCATCATCCACTCTATGTCTCCAAGTTAAATAATTCTCTTGACCAGTATAAGAACCAATAATTCTCAAATTAATGTTTCCATTCATTTTTTAAAAAAAGTTTCATCCAATCCTACCATGTCTTGTAGGTTCAAATTAAATAGTTGTGTTAAGCATAGCAATAGTGATGAAGGAGCGTTTACTTGTAACACAAGCAAAACAGAATTAGTTAGAAAAGCTTAACTTTAGTTAGTTTCATTCTTCAGTTATTAGTTAGTTAGAGTTAAAGTAGAAGTTAGTTACATTCATTTTGTATATAAGGTAGCATACACATTGTAATGAACTTAGATTTGTGAATAATAAAAATTTCATCTTCTCTTCTTTCTCTCATGCTCAATTGTTCCTTTATTTGAGCTTAAGGTTCAAGTTTGATCTTGTTAATGGTGATCTAACTTGAGTTTTCACATGGTATCCTCGACCTGTGATTAGACCCTCTTCTTCTCCGCTGCATTCACAAATTCTCACTGATTTTTTGAGCTTTTCTTTGCTCATTTCTTGCTTTTTGATTCCTCGTCGTCTTTCTTTTTTCTGTTCCGTTTTTTTTCCTTGATTCATCATGTCTGCAAGTTCTTCAAGCAGTGTCCATGGTGATTTCTTCACCAACAACGCCAACAAAGGTTACCAAAATGACACTCTCAACCCTTATTTCATGCATCCTAATGAAAATCCCGCACTTGTTCTTGTGACCCCCCTTCTCAATGGATCAAATTACCATTTTTGGTCACGTTCAATAACTGTGGCTATTAGATCCATGAACAAGCTCCATTTTCTTACTGGTTCTTTACCACGCCCTGAAGATGATGATCGTGATTCAATGGCATGGGATAGGTGCAACACGATGCTTATGTCTTGGCTTACCAATTCTGTGGAACCAGAGATTGCTCAGAGTGTTTTGTGGATGGATTCTGCTTCAGACATTTGGAAGGAATTGAAAGATCATTTTTACCAAGGTGATGTGTTTAGAATCTCTGATATTCAAGAAGAAATTTGTACCCTTAAGCAAGGTGATTCTTCTATCTCTTCTTATTACACTAAGCTCAAGAAGCTATGGCAAGAATTGGATAATTTTAGGCCAATTCCTTCTTATGATTGTGTCCCTACCTGTCAAGCTATTGATAAGATTCGTAGCTACAGAGATGGTGACCAAGTTATTAGGTTCTTGAAAGGTCTTAATGAACAATACTCCACAGTGAAATCACAAATCATGTTGATGGATCCATTGCCCAATATCTGCAAGGTTTATTCACTACTTGTGCAGCAAGAAAGACAAGCTGTTGTTCCTTTAGATGAGTCTAAGCTCTTAGTTGCTACCAACCTCAATTATCAAGGTAGAGGCACTTCTTCAAATCGTGGTAGAGGCTCTAAGGCTGGTAGAACCACTGGTGGTAGGGGCAAGGGATCAAGGGTGTGTACACACTGTGGAATGACAAATCATACTGTGGATAACTGTTTCAAAAAGCATGGTTATCCCCCTCATTGGCAGCAAAATAGTGTAAATCATGTCAACAATGATGATGAGGTTCAATCTGAGACCAATGAAGATTTGTCAAATGATCAAGATTCTGGGTCATTGATGTTCATTCCTGAGCAGCATAAAGCTTTGCTGGCACTACTTCAAGGTTCATCTTCAATGTCATCTCATAGCATTAACCATTTTACCTCAAAATCTCCTTTGGGCACAGGTATCATTTGTACTCTTCCTAGTAACACTAATCTAGAGTCTTTCATTCTAGATACAGGTGCCACAGATCATGTTTGTCATTCTCTTCAATATTTTTAATTCATCAAAAGAATTAAACCTATCAATATCAAATTGCCTAATGGTACTCTTGTACAAACCTGTCATGCTGGTTCTATTTCTTTTGACCAGAATTTCATTCTTTCTGATGTTTTATATATCCCTAATTTTTCATTCAATTTGATATTTGTCCCTAAATTGACTCACACACTTGCTTGTAATCTCTTGTTTGATAAGTCTAAATGTCTTATACAGGACCTTTACTCCAAGATGATGATTGGCACAGCTGAACTAAAGCATGGATTGTATATTTTGACTACACCCTTAGTTAGCTTGCCACACACTCCACCTAGACATAGCATCAATTCTATTACTTCTACTTCTGTAAATAAACCAAATGATCATGCTTTATGGCATATGAGATTTGGACATGTATCAGATGAAAAATTGTTTGAAATCAATAAAGTTTTTCCTTCTGTCAAATTTCAATCTTCTTCTTTGCCTTGTGATATCTGTTTCTATGCTAAACAAAAGAGATTACCATTTCCACATAGTCAACATATTTCTAAATCAATTTTTGATATTGTGCATATGGACATATGGGGCCCTATTGCTACACCCTCTATGTTAGGTTATAGGTATTTTTTTACTGTAGTTGATGATAAAAGCAGATTCACTTGGATTTTCTTAGTGAAATATAAATCTGAGACCTCTAATCTCATTAAGTCTTTTGTAAAAATGATACAGACTCAATTCAGCATCACTATTAAGTGTATTAGATCTGACAATGGTAATGAATTTTTACTAAGAGATTTTTATGCTGAAACTGGTATTTTGCATCAAACATCATGTGTTGGTACTCCTCAACAAAATGGAATTGTTGAAAGGAAGCACCAACACATCTTGGGTGTGACTAGAGCATTGCTTTTTCAATCCAACTTACCTAAACGTTTTTGGTCTCATTGGTCTCATGCTGTCAGTCATGCCATTCACATCATTAATAGATTACCAACCCCTTTCTTACAAAACAAGTCACCTTATCAGGTTTTACACAATACTTTGCCTGATTTTTCTACTTTAAAGGTTTTTGGTTCTTTATGTTTTGCCTCTACTTTAAAGGCACACAGACTAAAATTGGACTCTAGATCTAGGAAATGCATTTACTTAGGATCTAAGGCAGGTGTTAAAGGTCACATTCTTTTTGACTTACACAACAAGGAATTGTTTTTATCTAGAGATGTTACTTTTTTTGAGCATTTATTTCCATATAACAATATTTCTTCTGATACTACTGCTCATATATCATCACCAACCATTCCTGATCCTGCTTACTTAGATGACTTATTTCAATACTCTTCACCACAAAATCCACCTACAACTACTAATCATAACCCACCTTCCTTAACCAATCAGTCACCAATCTCATCTAATCACAATCTTTCTCCTTCTAATTCTGTTAATACCAATTCTCCAGTTCCCTCTCAAAACATCTCCACTACCTCATTACCTGTTACTGATTCAACTTCATCACTCTCTCAACCTGTTGTTGAACCTCTTAGAAGATCTACTAGACAAACCACCAAACCAGCTTATCTTCAAGATTTCCATTGTAACCTTGTCAATAAAACAATTCATGATTCAGCTTCATCTGTCACTAATCCATCATCTTCAAGTAAGTATCCCTTATCTGCATCTCTGACTTATCAATCTCTTTCTCCTGCACACACACACTTCATCATGAATTTGTCCACCATATCTGAACCATCTTGCTATGAGGAGGCAATGAAAAATGAAAATTGGACTAATGCTGTCAAAACTGCACTGTCTGCCTTGATGAATACCAATACTTGGAGTCTTGTGACTTTACCACCTCACAAGAAAGCTATAGGCTGCAAATGGGTTTTCAAACTCAAACTCCATGCTGATGGTTCTGTAGAGAGATACAAGGCACGTCTGGTAGCCAAAGGATTTACACAGACTGAAGGATTAGACTATCTTGATACTTTTAGTCCTATTGTGAAAATGACTACCATTAGAGTCCTTATGTCTATTGCAGCTTCACAAAACTGGCCTTTATTTCAGCTAAAAGTTAACACAACTTTCTTACATGGAGATCTCAATGAGGAGGTATACATGAAGCCCCCACCAGGTCTTACTCTTCCTCATCCTGACTTGGTTTGCAAGCTTCAAAAATCTCTTTATGGATTAAAACAGGCTAGCAGACAATGGAACACCAAGCTTACTGACACCCTTGTTTCTTCTGGTTATATTCAGTTTAAATCTGATTATTCCTTGTTCACTAAGCAAACACATGTTGGTTTCACTGTTATCTTGGTCTATGTAGATGATTTGGTCTTAGGAGGGACTGATATGAATGAGATCAAAAATGTTAAGACCTTACTAAATGACAAATTCAGCATTAAGGATTTGGGTGTGCTTAAATATTTTTTGGGCTTTGAAGTAGCAAGAACAAGTCAAGGTATTTCACTATGTCAGAGAAAATACACCTTAGATTTGTTGTCTGATTCTGGCCTACTTGGAGCAAAACCATGTTCCACACAAATGCAGCCTCATCTACAACTTCACAAAACTTCTGGCACTATCTTATCAGAACCTACAGCTTATAGAAGACTTATTGGTAGATTACTCTACTTGACTCACTCTAGACCAGAAATTGCTTATGCTGTAAGTAAGCTAAGTCAATTCCTCTCTACACCAACAAATGAACATATGTTAGCTGGTCTCCATGTCCTTAGATATCTCAAAAATAATCCTAGCAAAGGTTTATTTTTTAGCTCTTCTTCATCCTTGACTGTTAAGGGTTTCTGTGACTCAGATTGGGCTTCTTGTCCTGACACAAGAAGATCAACTACTGGGTATTGCTTCTTCATTGGCACATCACTTGTGAGTTGGAAAAGCAAGAAGCAAAATGTAGTCTCTAGGTCCTCTTATGAGGCTGAGTATCGTGCCTTAGCACAAGCTACCTGTGAAGCTCAATGGTTACTATATCTGCTGAAAGATTTTCATACTGCTTCTCCTATAGTCCTCTATTGTGATAATCAGTCAGCACTCCACATAGCTGCTAATCCTGTCTTTCACGAGCGTACTAAACATATTGAGATTGACTGCCATGTGATTAGAGACAAAGTGCAACAAGGCATCATTCATCTGCTACCTATTTCTTCCAAAGATCAGCTAGCAGATATCTTGACTAAATCCTTGCATCCTGGTCCATTTGATAGTCTTGAGAGCAAGCTTGGACTGTTAGATATACATTCCAGCTTGAGTGGGGGTGTTAAGCATAGCAATAGTGATGAAGGAGCGGTTACTTGTAACACAAGCAAAACAGAATTAGTTAGAAAAGCTTAACTCTAGTTAGTTTCATTCTTCAGTTATTAGTTAGTTAGAGTTAAAGTAGAAGTTAGTTACATTCATTTTGTATATAAGGTAGCATACACATTGTAATGAACTTAGATTTGTGAATAATAAAATTTTTATCTTCTCTTCTTTCTCTCATGCTCAATTGTTCCTTTATTTGAGCTTAAGGTTCAAGTTTGATCTTGTTAATGGTGATCTAACTTGAGTTTTCACAAGTTGGGCAATGGATCGTCAAAAGTGCATTCACGACCATTGATGTATAGTTGGGTAACAGGTAAACAAAATCGACCCAAGCAGTTCTTGTTAAACATCATTCAGTAGTGTATAACAGAGAAATGGGAGGGAGCTTGTTACGAATCCAGAAAGAAAATGACCATCCCTTACTTTGGAGCTCAAACCACTCTGGAACCCTTTTTCCTGGCAAACAAAAGATGGTGCTTCCAACTTCATGCAGTTCCTATTAGTCATCATAAATAACTTGTAATTAAGTTTAGAAAGATAAAGTACGCTATGAAATATGAAGTTAAATACAAGAAATCACAAAACCTGATTTAATAGCATGTTTGTGCATGAGGAACTCAAAGATTCACAATTTAATGCAGACAAGAATTTTAAATTTGGCAGGATCCCTTGAATTTCTTGAAGACACGTGCAATCATCTTAGATTGAGGCTTCTTAAAGAGTGATGTTCTTTGATGCATTCCGGAAGAATTGTAAAATTACTCATCGACAAGTCTAAGTGTGTTAAATTAGCAAACAACTTGAGAATTATTGGAAGAGATTCATCTTTTAGTTTGCATTCGTCAAGCCAAAGATATTTTACTTTTGAGGACACCATGGAACTTGGTTTATCCACAAAGACGAAGCTTATTCGATTTTGGCATCATGAGAATGCTATTTGGTGTTGGATATTTTAATATATTAATTTATTTTAAAGTTTTTTTTTTTTTTGACAAATAATTTATTTTAAAGTTAACTATTATATTAATGGTTTGTTTTATTTCTTGACTTAGTCATACGTTGCTCTTAAACATCAATTAAATGTGCCTTAATTTTATTCAAGTGCTAATTAAAAGGAATAAATAACCGATAGTGGAATAAGTATAGGAGCTTATACGTTGGACTCTTGGGGTATATCTTCATCTTTGTTTGGAGATATGTATATAGAAAAACCATATAAGCATGAACTTATATAGAAATGATATATACGATATAATATTAAGTTCCCTTGAGCTTCCAAAAGTAGTTTCTTGAGACCTTGCTAATTCATGTGCGGTGCTAGTAAGAAGTGTCTGTTGTATTCTAGAGGGTATTAGCTATGAGGCCAACTGCACCGGGTAACTTACCTGTGGTGGCAAAATACTCTTAAGCCTGATGCTTTTGCACGCCTCAGTCAACAATTCGATAATTTTTTCTTATTTTATATTGAAAAATGCTAACTAGTGCCCCTGGGGCATTAGTTAAGGAACCAAATGTGGTAAATTGATCTTGAAACTTGTGCAATTGACCTTTTAGATAGATAAAGAACACTATTTTCAAAGCAAAAGTTACTTATTTTAGTATCCTTAACTAGTACCTCGGGGCATTAGTTAGCATGACGCTTTTATATTTTATTTTATAATGAATTTTTTTTTTTTGAAACGGCGAAATATTATTAAAACACAAATAGTACAAGGAGTACTAAAAGGGATACAACAGGCTGATGATATCTCATCATTGCTCTAAATCAAGGATCGTTTCAAATTGATGTTGCCATGGGTGAATTGATGTTAAGGTTGGAAGAGGAGAGTGTGAGCTTCAAGGTCTTTGAAGGAATGGAGCTATATAAAAAGGAGAAGCCTAAATGTTTCCAAGTGGAGGCAAGTGAAGAAGTTGTGAAGGATAGCTCTAAGGATGAGGCACTTAAGCCTACCGTTCCAGAATTAAAAGAACTTCCACAAAATTGGAAGTATGTGTTCTTGAATGAAGACTCCAAGGAACTGGTTATCGTTAGTAGCTCTCTCATTCCCTTGGAAAAAGAAGTTTTATTGAAAAAATTTAAGGAAGGCCAAGGTGGTTTGGGTTTTGATTTGAATGGTGTTATCCCGGTTCTTTGTGTGACCCCGATTAAGAATGAAGAAGAGCCCAATCCGGGTAATGTACCACTTGAGCCTCCTACGCCAACTTTGGAGGAATTGGTGCGAAAAGAGGTGATGAAGTTTGTTGAGTCCGGAATGCTTAATCCGGCTCAAGTTGTCCAAAAGAAGAAAAATGTTGTGAAAAAGTCCAAAAAGGTTCTTCCCTAAGCTAAAAATAAAACTAGAAACAAAGGGAAGAACAAGTGGAAGGAGTTCATGAGTCCTCGGTTCTTGAAAAAGTATTGTGTGTTGCTCAAGAGGCGATCCTTGTGGAAAAGCTCAAAAGGAGCCGGGTGGAATCAAAGATGAAGTATCCTCCCTAACATGGTGTTGACACGTCAAGCTTGCGACGTTATCAACAAGCGCTTCATGGGAGGCAAACCATGGTTTGGTATCTCTATCCCTTTTGTTGAAATAAGTTGAATGATGTTAGATGAACCATGATTCTTAAATTTGTCGTGTTAATTGTTGTTTAGGCACACATTTATCTTTTGGAAGATATCAAAGTTTTGATATCATTTTTGAATTGCTTTGATATATGGTTTGTTTGGTTTTGACCTTAGGCATGGATTTGTGATGCTTGACGTGCAACGAATTTTTGCGCTGTATGGATTGAAGCACAAGTTAGGGGACATTCACATATTTGATGGCATAATGATCCAGCCTTTAAACCGTGAGGACTTGAGCCTATACACTCTATTTGCTTGAATATGTGAGTCCACTACCTCTCTCGACTCTAGAACTTGCTTTCATTCTCTAGATTTATTGAGTAGCATTGATTAGCACACGAGGCAAGTTTGTTGGTACCTTGAGCCTTTGTAGCCTACCTTATCATGTTATATCCTTCGCTAACCCACTTTTGAGCTGTAAAAGCAAATTTTTATTGGTTGATTGTCTTCTTAACCCTTGTTTTTCAAAAAACAATTGTTTTCTTGGAGTTAAGTTGATTGTGTTTGTTCTTATGGCAAATGCTTAAGTTTGGGGTTGCTTTTGGAACTAGCAACATATTAAGTTTGGGGTGAGTATACTAGAGCAATAATCAATGTTATGAAAATTGTTAAAAAAGAAAATATTGAAAGTGAAAAAGAAAAAAAAAATATTGTGAAAAAAAAGAAGTCCAAAAATTGGAAATATGAAAAAAAAAGACTTCTTCAAAAAGATTGTGAAAAGAAAAGAATGAAAAGTTTGAAAAAGAATGGTTTATGATGGTTGATATTTGTGGAAATGAAATGCTCTCTAGTATAGCCTTGAAAAATGGAAGTTTTGTGTTGAAAATTTTATGAAAAGTATGTCCTTAACTCCAAGTTTTTAACTCACTTCTCAAAAACATCCACCTTACCTTAAGCCCCATTACAACCTTGAAAGCCCTCTAATGCGTGTGTTTCATATGCTATTTGATTTATTTTTAGAGTGCTTGCAAGCTTATGGTATAAGAGTTAGGTATGTGTTGATTGAGTGATTAGCCTACTATATAATTGAGTGAAGGTGAGTGGTGTGAAGTGATTATTGATTATCAAATATTGTGAATGCTTCCTTGGTTTTGTGTGAATTGAAGTCATTGTAGGAAGATGTTGAATGGAAGGTTGATCAATTGAAGTGCTTGATGAAAAGATTGAATGAATTGTGTGTTGAGGTGATTTAAGAAGGGTATCAACGCCTTGTGGTTTTTCGTTTGATAAATTTGTTCCTTGAGGACAAGGAACGAGATAAGTTTGGGGTTGTGATGATATCTCATCATTGCTCTAAATCAAGGATCGTTTCTAAGACTTTTGGTGTGTTTTTGCAAATAAAATTAGCTACAAGTGTTGGAAAATGGAGATTTTAAGAGATAACTTGAAATACAAGCCAAGGTCAAAAAGGAGGGAAAAATATCAAAAATTGGTTAAAAAGAAGTTGAAGTTCGCGCGAGGCGAGGAAGGAGCTCGCGTGCGCAACGATTACTAGCGTGCGCGAGAAATTGCTAGCGTACGTGAAGTTTGTGCTGAAAAGTGGAAATCCTCCTGCCAGATTAGCGTGCGCGAACCAGGAGCTAGCATGCGCGAATGCTGCGCGAGATGAGGCTAAGGTGGCGCGAACGAAATGCACTGAGAAATAAAAGTTCGCGCGCGCGAAGCAGATCTGGAGCAAGGCGAGTAGTGGAGCGAACGGCCCTGTTTCAGAAACCTATAAAAGGGAACTTGTTCAAATGGAAAAGGGTTCGGATTCTGAAGGAAGGAAGCACATAATTGGATGATTTTCTACCTCCAAGAACCAGATCATGAATGGAGTTGGAGAATTCTACTTCCAATCCACCATGACTATTGGCTAGATCTCCATTGGATTGAATCTCTTTGTAACTTGAACTCTATCACATTGTAGCTAAGTTTCTTGTTATTGAATTCAGATTTTATGCATCTATTGATCTTGAGTTTAATGCTTATCTTTCCTTGATCTAGTTAGATTTGAATCTAGTAATTGAGTTTCTATGAGAATAGCACTTGAATTATGGACCTAGATTGATAGAACACATGTTTATGCTTAAGAGATTTTGTATGAATTTGTGTGATTGCATGATTAATTGTTCTTGATCCTCTACTAATGTCGAATTGGTTAAGAGATTAGGTAATTGACGTTAATCAGAGAGTGTAACTATCAAAGAGATTTGTAGTTGCAACTTAGGTTAATCAATCTTGCATGAAATTGATTCAATACTTGTGAATTTAGCTACTACATCTTAACGAGTTCATGGAAGCATAGAGGTTCAATCGTTTCTAATTTCGTATTCGAAAGTGTTTTACCATTTATTGCATTTTAAATTTGAATCTTAAGAACTTCCCCCCAAAGTATGATTTTAGTTGTTAAGCATAGCATAGTTCTAGTAGTTTTGTTGTAGGTTTACACAATCCTCGTGGTTCGATCTTTTTACTACTTGAGATAATTCGTACACTTGCGAAATAATCCATCACAGGCAAAGCAAAAAAGATGAAAAAAAAACCCAACACAATGAGCCAACCACTACTCCTACAAATAAGCAACAACAACACGAAGCAAAAACAAACTACTCCTATACACCAGAGCAATAAACGCAAGCCAGGGAACAGCAGAACCAAGCCATGACAGAACCTGCATAACCAAACAACAGAAAATCCTTAACGGTTGAAGCAAATTCCGGAGACCCAAATCCATTCATAGTATAAACAAGGGGAAATTTTCAACTTGTGAGCACTCCACTTCCAAGTTAACACCTTGATCTCCTCCACACAATCCGGGGCAGCCTTAACCGAGTTATTAAAAATAACGTCGTTACGCACCTTCCAGATCAACCACAGAGGTGTATGCCACACCAACCTGAGGCCGTTTCGAGCTTTCTTACTCTTGGCAAAGCTGGACATATATTCAAACATAATAGGTAATGATGGAGGCATAATGATAATAATTCCTAACCACCTGAAGATAGCAGCCCAAACACCAGAGGCAAAGTCACAGTGGAGAAACAAGTGACTAGACGTTTCCATCGCATTTGAACATAACAAACACGCCCTAGAGTCAAAACCTCTGATAATACCACGGTGAGCTAAATTGTCTCTGGTCGGAATTCTATTATGGATTAATTGCCACGAGAAAGCAATTAATTTCGAGGGGGCAGAACTCTTCCAAAGCTGATGAAATACCCTATTCACATTATCCCCATTCTCCACTTCTGAATACACCTCCCTAAAGAGAAGGGAATACGTCGATTTCACGGTAAACTCCCCATCCGAATCTGGTTTCAAAAACCACAGGTCAGGATCCGACGAAAATCTAGTCTGGTACAGGGACTGATGAAGACGATGGAGAAGATCATCTTCCCAGCGGAATAGACGCCTTCTCCACCTAAAATTCCAGCCAATTTGCTCATCTCTCACATCAACCAACTCAGCAATTGAGGCTTCTTTCTGATTAGAGAGAGAGAGAGAGAAAAGCCTAGGAAATGCTTCAGCAAGGGGCAGCTCCCCGTGCCACACGTGAGACCAAAATAAAGTTGAAACTCCATTATTAACTCTTCTAACTAAGACCTCTGATAACCACTTTTTAGACTGAACAAAATCTTCTAAAGCACAAATGTCTTTCCACCAAGACGATGCAAATCGCCCGCCCGAAGTACCATTGTAATTCACAGAAGTCAAACTGTCGGCACCATATTTCGCTATAATTACCTCCTTCCACAGTGCCAGATCATTTTGCAATAATTTCCAACGCCACTTTGAGAGCAGACTCGCATTAACAATTTTAATGTCCTTAACGCCAAGACCCCCCTCTTTCTTGTCTCTACACACCGTCTTCCAACTTAGCCAGCACATTTTCCTCCCCCCTTTAACACCTCCTCAAAGAAATTGTCTTTGAATCCGAATCACCTTATTAATAATCACTCTAACCGGCATCTTCAAGAATGACAAATAAAAGATAGAAATTGAGTTTAGGACAAAATTTATCATCACAATCCTCCCTCCCAAGCTTATATGATTCTTTCCCCAAGAGTGAAGCCGTTTTTTAAGATGTTCAAGTAAAGGTTCCCAAGTGGAGAGACGCTTAGGATTGGCGCCCACCGGAAGGCCAAGATATTTGAAAGGAACATGACCTTGTCTACAATTGAGGAACAAACAAGCCAAGGTACTCTTCCAAAAATTAACTTTTAAACCGGATGGCATATGAAAACCCCTTAAGATGGATTTTAAGGTCCAAAGATTTTGAACTGATGGTTCACCTATACACAAGGTATCGTCCGCATATTGAAGATGGGATATAGCAAGACCATCCCGACCAATAGAGAAACCTTTAAACAAATTACTCTCCGCCGCCTTTCGCATAACTCCTCTGAGCCCTTCCGCCACCATAAGGAAGAGAAAAGGAGCAAGGGGATCTCCTTGTTTTAAGCCTCTTTGGATATTGAACTCCTTCGTCGGACTACCATTAACAAGAATATATAAATTTCCGGCAAACACACACGCCCGCATCCAATTAATCCACTTACTACAAACCCAAACCTATGAAGCATATACTCCAAGAATCCCCAATCCACTGAGTCGTATGCCTTTTCATAATCCACTTTAAAGACCATGCACTCCCTTCCCATCTTCTTTGCCAAATCAATAATTTCATTAACAACCAATACTTCATCCACTAGATTACGACCCTTAAGAAAAGCCGATTGTGTAGGAGCAATAATCGAGTTCATCACCTTAGAGAGTCTATTAGCCAAAACTTTTGCGATAATTTTGTATAGGCTACCCAAGAGAGAAATAGGCCGGTAATCGGAGAGACCAAATGAGGACTCCACTTTAGGAATAAGTGTAACAAAATAAGAGAGAAAACTTTTCGGGAGGGAACAATTCTCATGGAATTGATCAAAAAGAATTATAACCTCTCCTTTAAGCAAATCCCATGAATCCTTTAAAAAGTTGAAATTGAAGTCATCCGGACCCGGGCTTTTATTCTCATCACTCTCCTTAACCACCAATTCAATTTCCTCCAAAGTAAAAGGTGTCGATAAGCTGTCATTCTCCTCCGCCGACAGCATCGGGAATACCACGCCATCCAACCTTGGCCTCACCAAATCCGGGGCAGAGAAGTGGTTAGCAAAAAAGTTTTCCACTGCGGTTCGCACAAGTGGAGGTGAGTCAAGCCACTTGTCCCCCACTTTAAGAGCAACAATGGCGTTTCTTTTAGCCCTTGCTTTGACACAACCATGGAAATATCTTGTATTAGCATCTCCTTCGCGAAGCCATTTGGACCTAGACCTTTGAAAGAGAAGAGCTTCCTTGTACCTAAGGAGTTTCCATAAGTCACTAAACTTTAATTTGCGGAGGTTCACCTCACTATTCGACAAGCCAACAAGATCACACCTAGTGTCAAGGTCGTGAATATCATCAATCAAACAAGTAATTCTACCCTCCAACCCACCAAATTCTTCTTTGCTCCAATCCTTTAATCGAAACTTTAGACTTTAAGTTTCTCTTTAAGAATAAAGCCCATCCACCCATTAACCTCTTGATTCCTCCAAGTCTCCTCCACTATAGAATTATAATCATTATGACCAATCCAAGAGTTGTTGAAACGGAAAGGTTTAGGACCCCAATCAAAATCGTTGTTTTTAAGTAATAAAGGGCAATGATCCGAAATGTCCCTTGGGAGAACCCACAACGAACTCATTCCCCGAACATTCAACCACTCATCCGACACAAGGAATCTATCTAATCGACTCATTGACCTTCCATTGGGGTGATCAACAAGTTCCATCTCTTCAATAAAATCCCCAAAATCCCACATCTCCATAGTCGAGTTCAATGAAGCCTCTTGGCTCACACACCGCCTATCCTCCCTCTTAGTCACCGAATTAAAATCTCCCGCCACACACCAATAACCTCCCCCGAACCCCCTCTTAGACATAAGCAATGTTAAACTCAGAATGTGTATGTGGTAATGTCTGCCTTTTTCATTAGGGAATACTCCTCTAAATAATACTGATACAATATGATATGTAGCCTTTAAATAATACTGTCAAATTCCATTTGACATCCCCCCTCAAATTGATGCTGGTGAGTCTAGAAGCATCAATTTGCTGATTAGAAAATTATGTCGCTAACGAGTCAAAGATTTGGTGAGGACATCAGCTAACTGAACCGATGTTGAGACATGAGGCAGAGTAATAACTTTGCGGTCATAGGCTTCCCTAATTGAATGACAATCGACCTCTATGTGCTTCGTTCTTTCGTGGTATACCGGATTTGCTGCAATCTGTATAGCACTTGTATTATCAGCATGCAGCGGAGTTGGTTTTGTTTGTGAAAAACCAAGTTCTGAAAGAAGGCCCCGCAACCAAATAATTTCTGAGCATGCCGCAGACATGGACCGGTATTCTGCTTCAGTTGAGGATTTAGATACAGAATCTTGTTTCTTGCACTTCCAAGAGATGGGGGTATCACCTAAAAACATACACCAACCAGTTGTAGATTTTCTTGTGTCTGGGCAGCCAGCCCAATCAGCATCACTGTATGCTTGAAGTTGTATTGCTGCACCATTAGGGAATAAGAGACCGCGGCTAGGTGTACCCAGTAGGTATTTAATGATGCGGTGTACTGCTGAAAGATGCAAATGTCTAGGATTCTGCATGAATCTACTAACTGTGTAGACAGCAAAAGAGATATCGGGTCTTGTAATGGTAAGATAGATAAGACTACCAAACAACTTCCGATATAAAGTGGGGTCTGCTAGGAGTTCACCTTCATCCCGTCTTAACTTGACATTAACTTCCATGGGAGTGTCAACAGCAGTAGCATTGGAGAGACCAGCAAGCTGAATTAGATCCTGGGTATATTTGTGTTGATTAATAAATATGCCTTTTTGTTGAAACTGAACTTCCAAACCCAAGAAGTAAGTGAGCTGCCCAAGATCTTTCATGTGAAAAGTGGAATGCAGCAATTTTTGGATTGTATTGATTGCCTCTTGATCTGAACCGGTGATGACAATGTCATCCACATAAACAAGGAGTATCACAATTCCTTTTGATGTTCGTTGTATAAATAGAGACGGATCATAGCTGCTCTGGATGAAGGAAAAGCCAATAAGTGTTGCTCTAAACTTTTCAAACCACACTCTTGGTGCTTGTTTCAACCCATATAAAGAACGTTTTAATTTGCAAACAGTATTAGGTAATGTGGAGGTCATGCCCGTAGGAAGTTTGATGTAAACTTCCTCCTTGAGGTCACCGTGAAGGAAGGCGTTCTTGACATCTAGTTGGTGAATTTGACAAGATTTAGATGCAGCAATGGCTAGAATAGTGCGTACTGTGGTCATTTTGGCCACAGGTGCAAAAGTCTCATCATAGTCAAGACCATATTCTTGCTTATTCCCAAGTACAACCAACCGAGCCTTATAGCGATCTATGGATCCATCTGAACGAAGCTTTATAGTGAATACAAATTTACTGCCAAGAGGTTTAACTGATGAGGGACATGGAACAATGTCCCATGTTTGATTTTCCTCTAGCGCCAGAAGTTCTACCTCTATAGCGTCTTGCCAACATTTATGTTCCATAGCCTGTTTATATGAAGAAGGGATAGAAACAGAAGCTAATGTTGCTGTCAAAGATAAAGGTGGAGATGAATCATACCGTTATGGTGGTTTACGAACGCGAGTACTGCGACGTAAACATTCTGGTTCTGGTTGAAGTACTGAATCAAAAACTAGAGAATGATCGGTAGAGGGTCGCAGCGGTTTTGGACGTCTCTGGTACACCAAGACTGGTTTAGGGGTTGGTTCACCTGCAGAATTGTTAGAAAACAAAGGCAAAATAGATGTGGAATTAGGAGAGTGAGTGTCTTGGTTAGTGGAAAAAAAATATTTATCCTCTTGAAAAATGACATTTCTAGAAACTCGAATCCTATTGAGATTAGGATCATAGCATATGAAACCTTTTTGGTGGGTTGAGTAACCAAGAAACGCGCATTTAACAGATTGCGCTGTGAGTTTTGAGCGTTCATGGGGCTGAAGATGGACAAAACAAACACAACTAAAGGTACGAAGATTGGTATAAGTGGGTTGCTGTCTAAATAACCTTAAGATAGGGGAATCATTGTTTAAGGCTTGAGAAGGCAGGCGATTAAAAGATGGACAGCAGTGGAGACAGCTTCACACTAGAATCGAGAGGGCTCAAAGGAATCCAACATCAAGGTACGAACAACATCAAGTATATGACGATTTTTTCTTTCAGCTACCCCGTTTTGTTGGGGTGTAGAAGGGGCTGACCGTTGGGATATAATACCATTTGCTTGCAAGAATTCTTTAAATAAAGCAGATGTGTATTCCCCTCCATTGTCAGACCGTAAAATTTTAATTTTAGATGAAAATTGAGTTTGAACATAGGCATGAAAAAATTTGAAAGCAGAAAATGCTTCAGCCTTAGAGCGCAAAAAATAGACCCATGTGAAACGACTATAGTCATCAATAAAAGTGATAAAGTATTTTTAATGAGCATGAGATATAACAGGTGATATTCCCCATAAATCACTATGAATCATGTCAAAAGGTTGATTCACATTTGCTTGATGAACTGGAAATGGTAGAATTTTACTTTTACCAAGTTTACAAGAATTGCAATCAAATTGAATAACACTAAGAGATGGGGAATTTTTATTTCCAAGAACTGTAGATTTCATCAAATCATAAAGTACGTTTGAGTTTGGATGTCCAAGACGCTTATGCCATGTTTGGAAATCAACAATTGCAGAATTACAAGAAATAAAAGGCAGAAAATAACATGAAGACAATGGTGAATAAAGAGGAAAAAGACGTCCAACTTTAGGCCCCTTCGCGATCATCTTTCCTGATTTTTGATCCTGCACAAGACAACCAGATTTTGAGAATTCTACTCTACAATCATTGTCAACTAGTTGACCAACCGAAATAAGATTGTTGGTGAGATCAGGGGAAACATAAATGTTTGTGAGAGAAGAGGAAATATCACCAATTGTTGTGATAGGTAATTTGTTACCATCAGCAGTATGTATTTGGAGATTACCAGAATAATTTTTAACATTGGTAAGAGCAGCAACATCGTTGGTCATATGATTAGATGCCCCGGAATCAAAATACCAAGGAGAGCTTGGGAGAGAAACGTTACCTGACAGACCAAAAGCAGAAAAAGCTGAAATAATCATTTATTGAAACATTTCAGGGGTCAGACTTGGTGTTGTGGAATGTTGATCCACAGAGATAGGAGCTGTAGAAGAACCAACAGAGGCAGTGAAAGCCGTGGCTGTTTTCTTCGGTGGTCGGATTGGGCATTCTTTAATGATGTGACCATCCTTTTTGCAGTAATTGCAAGACTTTTTAGGACAGTTGGAAGCATAATGTCCAAGTCCTTTGCAACAGAAACATTGGACAGTACTCATATCTCTCCCACGAGGTCGGTCTTGCACGGCATATGCCACAGGAAGAGAAGCGGCCTTCTGTTGTTCCATAGTTGTCTGAGTGAGGAGACGCTGTTCCTCGCGAAGCAGTTCATTGAGACAGTCATCCAAAGATGGGACAGTAGCCCTGTTCATGAGATTGGATCGTAGTCCCTCAAAATCATATCGCAATTTCATCATAAATTGATCTCGTTTGGTAGTGTCATGAACTGTTTGCACAGCAGTTTGGCCTTCAGTTGACAAACCTTGATAGACAATATTAGTGTATTCAGACCAAAGATTCATAAAGTGAGAATAAAACTCAGAAATGGAAAGACTTTCCTGCTGAAAAATTGCAATTTCATGTTCAAGCTGGAACCGGCGAGCAGCGTTGTTCTGGCTGTATACTTTCTTCAAATAGTCCCACATCTTAACTGCTGTGGTGAAAGGCCGGAGATCGAGAACGATATTAGGATCAACAGATCATGTGATCCATGTCATGACTTGTGCATCTTTGGCTACCCATTTGGCATGTGCATCATCCTTCTCTGTCTTTGCTGGAGCAGAATCGGTTCCATCGATATGACCCCAAAGCTCTTTTCCTTTGATAAAAAGCTCGATCTGAAATGCCCATGTGGGGTAGTTCTTTCCGTTAAGGCGCACAAAGAGGACATCGTGCTTGTCGGTGAACATGATTCCGAGGAGGAAAAAAAAACGCAGAGGACTTATGAAACGGTAAAATAAGGAACTCGAAAACAGAAAGGAAACGTGGATTGAAGTTGGCTAGGAACTATGATTTCTAGAAAGGAAACTCAAGACTATGATTGCAAAAGGTGGCTGGACCAGAAAACAAAGAAACAATGTTTGGATCGTAACCTAGTGTGATACCATGTTAAACTCAGAATGTGTATGTGGTAATGTCTGCCTTTTTCATTAGGGAATACTCCTTTAAATAATACTGATACAATATGATATGTAGCCTTAAATCTTGCTAAAACTGTAACCTACAGCTGGACTAAATAATACTTACCGCTGGACTAATTAAACAGGGGAATAATTACATAATTACAAATATAAACAAATCTGCACAATTAATGATTCATAAAACTGTCAAATTCCATTTGACAAGCAAGTCACGCCATAATCTTCTCTTGGAAGGAAGGTCACATTTAGCATATATATATTAACCACAAAGTAAATAGTCTTCGAAACACCCCATTCCAAACACACACCCACAAATCCATCTCCAATAAAAGTAAAGATTAGAGAAGAATTAACCTTACTCCATATAGAGAGGATACCACCACTGTTGCCGTCGGACGGATGGAAAGCCCAGGCACAGTCTTCCGACCCCCAAATACTAACACACAACTTGTCTGTAATATTCATCAACTTTGTTTCTTGTATCGCTATAAACTCTACATGCTGTTGTCGAATTAGGTCTTTTAATTTCATCCTCTTCACTGCTCCTCCCAATCCACGAACATTGTATGAGACAATATTCATTGATCACCACTACTTTGCTCCCTAACCCTCATAATATTCATTGATCACCACTACTTTGCTCCCTAACCCTCATAATTTTCATTGATCATCATTTTCTATAAAAGAGAATATCCAACCTGTTTCTGGATATCAATAATTTTAGTAGCCTCCCTGTACAACTGACCGATCTCTCCCAATTGGCTAGGAGGGGTCTCAGGGATCTGTTGTGACTCCAAAACTTCCTAAGAATTCATAACATTAGCAGACAAAGCAACATGACTCAGCTCGATAGAACCAGTTCAAGGATTAGTCCTTCCAAATGAAACATCGTCCGACCTGAATCGTCACCACCGCAGTTGTTAGGCGTTAAATCGGATTCAGCTTGAACTATCACCCCTTTGGCAGGCCTTCCTCTATCAAATGTTGGAACAGAGCGGGACCACCCCACTTCTACTGCTCCTTGTTGTCGTTGACGCCTTCCCCCTCCACCACCATCTTTCACTGCCTCCGCCAATTTGAGAAACTTGGGACCGCAACCATGAGGGAGCTTGTTCTGAATCCCCTGTTTTTTAAGGATAGGGGGATTCGAACTAGTTGCTTGAGTTTCTATTTGATTTGATCTTTGAATTTCATCAGCTGAGAAAGCATCAGTGTGATTTTCCAACGAATTATTAGAGATAGAGTCTTCTGAGTCTTCTATGTTGATGGGTGAAAGGACTTCTTTGCCCTTAGTCAAAATTTGATCGTCCCCTTTCTTCACACCCTCTTCTGTCTTCTCCAATGAGCTTATACCTAGGGATATATTTTACATGAATAATGAATTCAATCGTATAAAACACAAAGGCCAGTGAGCTTTTGAAATGAATGAGGAAATTCTTCAATGGAAGTATCAATCAAATTAATGCTTCCAATGTTTTCCATCATTCCTAATGTTTTGAAATAGAAATGTAATAACTATGATAGTTAAATTTCACTATCTATATATAAACAATAATTAAAAGGATAAGTTCCTGATAACTACTACAATCATATACCACTGTCATGGTTCATTTTGACTGTCACCTATTAGTATATCAGAAGCATTCAAATGAATCAATTAATATTTATTCTAGTTTTACCTTCCTCTGTACACATGGAGGGTGAGAATTTAAAGTAAGGTATGAAAATTTATTGTAGAAGAAATCATACACATTTTTTCAAATCAAGCTTCACATGTCATTTTCACCAGCTTAACCCAATAACATGGCCAGATAGTATCATGATGACGAACTGCTGCAATCATCGATATTGTCATCCCGATCCATTAAATTTCTCTTCCATATGTATGAACCTCTGCAAAAAAAAAAAAAATCCAAAAACTTGAAAAACCTAAAAGTGATGTATTGGCATACAAGATACGACTAACAGAACAATTACTCATACTTTCATTGAGGAAGGCGACTCAAATGATTTAAGCAAACTTTAGGTAACTTACTGTTTTGAAGGGATAAGAACTGGTTGCATGCGCCTCTAGAGTTGTGGTTCACATTGGGGAAGTGAAAAGTGATTGAATTGTACATTGGTGTGAAAGCCTTCACACTTACTATATAATATAATAATGGGGGCGATTGTAACAATCAGCGTGGGGCCCAACATGAAGTGTGGGGAGCCATCGAGATGCGTGAGAAGTCCTAGTGTCAACAAGATGAATTACATAATAACATTATATGAATAAATGAACAATTGATTGAATAAAATCCAATGTGGTATGAACAAGATAAAATAGAACATCCAAATTAAATAACATTATACATCAGAAATAATTTCATAGAATTTTGCCAGCAAATATATGTATGCTTTATTGTCTTATGAATAATAATCAAGGATAAAAAATTTATCATCAAATTCAGAACATATGATTATTTTCAATGATCACATGACCAAACACAGCTCAATAGCTCTGCTACCTGTTTTCTATTTATGTACAATAGACCAAAAACAAACTCTGCTTTTTTGCACCAATGGATGGTTTTGTGATTGTCTTGAACTATTGTGAATGGTTGTCGTCATCGTCGTCATCTTCTTCATCAACATCATAAAAAATATCACCATTAACATTATCAATACCATCATACAATTCTCTCTTTTTATAAGGATTGGTGAATTGAAAATCCTCCGTGCTACTTTCTTCTTTGAATACGTGCAATCCGACATTCCTTAAGGAGTGATTTCATTCCCGAATCATCATATGTAAGTTTCGCATGGTTCCATTCACGTTTTAAAATCACTTCATCCAATTTTACCATGTCTTGTAGTTCTAAATTAAATAGATATGTATGACCTGGTTGTATTCGGAAATCACCATCAAGATTATCAATACCATCATTACAACCATTGATGATTAGTTTGAGAAAGGAATTATGAAATTTCTTGAAGGTGTTCTTGTTAATTATCCAATCAGCAGTAGTAAAGAAGAGAGCAATGGAAGGGAGCTTTTTACGAAACCAAAACGAAAATGACAATCCCCTGTAATCATACTCGAACCACTCTGGAATCAATTCAGTTCCTGGCAAACAAAACATAGTCCCTCCACCTTCATGCAATTCCTATTAGTCATAAATAACTTGTAAGTTTTGAAAGATAAAGTAGAATATGATATACAAAGTCAAATAGAAGTAAAAAACAAAACCTGATTCAGTAGCATGCTTCTACATGAGGAACTCAAAGAATCACAATTCTGTACAGACAAGTGTTTTAAATTTGGCGGAATCCCTCTAATTTCTTGAAGAAACTTGCAATCATCCAGAATGAGGGTTTCTAAAGAGACATGTTCTTTGATAAACAATGGAAGAATTGTGAAATTATTCCTCGACAAGACTGCGATTTGCACATTAGCAAACCACTTGAGAGCTATTGGAAGAGATTCATCATTTAGGTTGCAATCGGATAGCAAAATTGAATGTACATTTGAGCACACCATGGAATTTGGTTTATCACACTGCTTTGGCAATAGATGACAATTTTCAATGCAAATGGATGATAATTTTGGCATCATGAGATAGTTTAACACACGCAACACATTGCCTCCATCTAGTATTAAATGCTTAAGCCCAGTAAGATTTTGAAATGAATCAGGCAATTCTTCAATGCAAGTTTCAAAGAAATAAATGGTTTCAATGTTTTCCATCTTTCCTAATATTTCTGGAAAATTCTTAAGCCTATTACAATTTGAAAGTTCAAGTTTTTGAAGAGAGGGCAACTGAATTGCTGGAAAACTCTCGAGCTTCGTACAACCTTCGGCTTTCAAGATTTTGAGTTTATTAAGAAACCCAACAGAATCATGAATTGTAAGCAAATTCTTACACCATCGAAATGAAATTTCTTCTAAATTTTGAAGACTAGACACGTCACTTATTTCTGTTAAACAATTAGAAAAGTCTAAATGTAAAACTCTCATACCCAAGAACAACTGCAACAAATAAAAAATGAGTAGTCAGATTAAAGAGTTGGCGAAAATACCGAAAACGAGGGAGGTGAAATCATTACCATTCTGTTCAATGAGTTAAATGATGCAAGGCCACTGTTGGGTAACTTGCATATTGACAAAAATTTTGGACGAAAATCAGAAGGTATATCTTGTAAACTTGGCCATTCCAGTACTCTTAAACTATTAGGAAAATGTACTTCAGGTTTGAGATAAAAACTAGTTTTAACAACAAGTGTTTTGAGGTTTTCCATCTTCTTGAGTTCATCTCCTGTCCACTCTACTATTTCTTTGGATAGTGGAAAATTCAAATGTATAATTTGAATTTGACTTGTTCCCTACGAAAAGCATAAATCAACCAAAACACATGTTATAAGGGAATTTAAATGTTTAATACAAATTTAGAGAAATATATACAAGGGATATACATTAGACTTACTGAATTTTTTTCTAAAACTTGAAATATATCTTCATGGAACCACAACCTGCTACGTTTCCCGGGCTCATTTGGTGATTCTTGTCTTACAATTTCTTTGCCCATGTCTTCGACCAAGTCATGTAATATCACTCCTCCAAAAAGGAATGTATGTCCAATAATCTTTACAAGAGATTTTTCAACCAACACTCCAATATGATATTTCATGCATTGACCGTAATGAGCACAAAGTATATCTTCCACCTCTTTTAATTCATACCCTTTAAGGCAACAAGCAATGTCGAGAAAAACACTCTGCTCTTCTTCCTCTAAAGCATCAAAACTCACTTTAAGTATCTTTTGAATCTTTCTATGAGGAATCTTTTCATACTGATCCAACAAAGAATTCCATTCTTCTACAGGCTTTCGAAACAAGTTGGAACCTAGTACTTCTAATGCCAATGGAAAACCAGAAGCATAATTTACAGCACGGATTAAAATGTTTTCGTAACTTGAATCAACTTGCTTACCTTTAAAAGCCACCCCCCTAAGCAATTCAAGAGCTTCTTCCTCATTTAACTCATCAATTTTATATGTTACTTCAATCCCATGACTTGCTAGCAAGTTTTTGTCTCGAGTGGTAACAAT
The DNA here is from genome assembly GCA_030408175.1 of Trifolium repens. Classification (NCBI taxonomy): domain Eukaryota; kingdom Viridiplantae; phylum Streptophyta; class Magnoliopsida; order Fabales; family Fabaceae; genus Trifolium; species Trifolium repens. The sequence goes on from CP125847.1 coordinate 17,479,368, forward strand.
CACTCTACTGCCAGAACCAAACCAATCAACCCCTCCAGCTAAAGCCTGCAACTGCTTCAATTCATCAATGTCATCGAGAATCAATAAAATCTTTCGGTGTAGCCTTTTCCTTATAATTGGAATTCCCTCACTACTATCTCCTATTTTAATGTCCAATCCAACAGTTTCTTTAAGAAATTCCTTTTGGAGATGCTCTAAACCATGTTGTTTTGATTTTTCCCTCACACTATGAAGAAAACAAACACATTCAAATTGATCACCAATGAAATTTGAAACTGCTCTTGCAAGAGTTGACTTACCCATTCCTCCCGGTCCATAGATCCCTAACATCTTGACTTCATTAGATCCAACTTCTAGAAGTGAATTTACTTTTAGGACTCGACATTGTAGGCCAACAGGGTAATCGACAACATGTAAAGGATCACGATTAATCTTATTGGCTACATATTTGACTATTTTCTGAATAAACTCATATTCATATCCATTCCTGCCCAATTTGATAAGTTTGAGTAAATATATGACATTCATATCAATGTTTTGATAATTATATTATATTATTTTTACAACAGTTCATATTCATCCTTTTTTGGCATACAAATACCTAAATCCTTTTTTTTTGTTAAACACAAATACGTAAATCTTGTTCAATAACAAAAAGTATTTCTTTCATAGTAAATCTTTAAGATGAAATTATTAGTCGGAGGAAAATAATATTAACGTTAGATGCATAATATAAGTGAAGTGGGGTACCTAGGATTGAAACTGTAGCCGGACAAGTTAGCTGCTTGGGTTAGAGCAATCTTCCATTTATGCAGCCGCTCATCATCGTACTTTTCTTTGTTATTTTGAAACCTCTCCATATGGTTAGATATTGCTTCACCATAACTCCCAGTCTGATGTCGTAAGTGAGTTGGTTCCACGTCATAGAAAATAGGCAAAACCAAGCAACCCTTTGTTTTGTTGCATTTCATGATGTGGACAAGTTCGTCCAAACAAAACGAAGAAGAAGCATAATTGACAGAGAAGACTGGAATGAAAATTCTGGACTCTTCGATGGCTGTGACAAGTGATGGTGTGATTTCGTCACCTCCATGAAGCTCTCTATCATCAATGAAGGTGTGGACTCCGCCGTCACATAGAGCTCTATAGAGATTTCCAGTAAAACCATATCGAGTGTCGGTTCCCCTAAAACTAAGGAACACATCGTAAGTGAATCCATAAGAAAACGAAGAGGTAGATTGGATTATAGCCATGAGAATAGAAAAGCAATAGAAAAGTAAGAAGAATATGAGAAGTGTGTTTTTTTTTTTGACAAAAATATGAGAAGTGTGTTAGAATGTGGATGAGTGTAGGTATATAATTATGGCAACACCAACACGGTTTGCATTTAAGAGGATATGCATTGACCAAAGACCATATTTTGAGTGAAATTTCTTTCCCACTCATCCATCGTTAGTTGGTTCAGTGGTGATTGGCGCTGAACTTGGTAGGGAGGAACACGGTTCGATCCCCCGCAAGTGCGATCGGGAGGGGACTGGAACCACTTGATACCAGAACTGACTCCCGAACCAGATTAAACTGGTGGTGAAAAAAAAAAAAAAATTCATTCCCACAGGCCAGAAGACCATTGATCAAATGCAACTCAACCCCACCACTTGCAAATTGACATAACAAGCCATAACCAGAAAATTGACCAAAAAAAGAAAAGACAAATCAACTTTGATCAAAGAAGACGCGTAAAAACTTCAAAGTTCCACCAATTCAGATTTTAATGGATGACTTGGGTTATTTTATTTTTAACCACACATTTTACATCAAATTTCACTATCAATTTAGAATATGCTTATTAAAATATTTTTATTGCATATTTTTAAATTTTTTCCTTAATTCTTCTCCTACTTAAAACACTTCTAGAGAAGACAAATTAAAAGTAAGAGTAGTTTTTGAATCACATGAAAACAAAAAAAGATAATGGATATTTGGTTGGTATGTGTGGCTATTACAGTCAACAAACTTGCTTCAAATATTATGTTATGATTTTTTCATCCTGAGAGTCGCTCAAAACCGTGTTATTTTCTTTCAATCATTTAAGGCACCGTGTAATCCGAAAGTAAGAAGAATCTTCCTTTGGTTAAGCCACTAGGTTTGGTCTAGTGGTGAGGGGTTTGGGTAGTATTCATAAGGTCCTAGGTTCGATCCTCATTGGCAACATTGTAAACAAAAAAAAAAATCTTCCTTTGGTTGAGGAGTTGGACTCACCAGTCCATGTCAGTTCATGGTGACTGTTCATATCCTTTCTTTATATGCTTAAATCTGTCAAATTTTGATTGTATATTTTGAAATAAATACACTAAGTAAGCTTATTTTCGGTAGAAAGCCGCATTTAAGAAGGTTGGATGAGCAATCACCCATTTCCATAGCAAGAAAAATATCGGCTAAATTAGACAATTAATCTATTTTTCATATTGGTCCCTTAATTAATTAACGTATATGAGATCCCTAATTATATAATCCCACGCATTTATCAAACACATTAGAAAATCAGCACTAAACATGATTGTAAATTACCACTAGCCACTATTATGACTTAGTGCACCACTAGGAAGCATCTAGAGAACCTATGATCCAACCACTAGTGGAAAAAACACTTCTTAGGTCGGTTAATATCGATTTTCTAAGACGGTTCCGAGCCTGACCTAACAATTCCCGTCATAAGAAGTTTTAACTTAAGTCGGATTTTAACCAGCTTAAGAAAATAGTTCTTAGGTCTAGTAACAGTTTGACCGACATAACATAGAACTTCTTAAGTCAGATTGTAGGTTACCAGCCGACTTAACGGTACACTTCTTAAGTCAGGCAAAAGTATAACTGACTTAACAGTCTACTGATTTTTTGTGAAAAAATAGTAGCCCATCTTTGGTAGCTCTGGTTAACAAGAATAAGGGAAACTCTAAAACACAAAATTACACATTATTATCTTTATTAAGCTACTTCATCAAACACACCAAAAAGTCTAAGGAATTTAATTTGAGGCATAAAAGGGCTATATGATCATATCAAGATAACAGTTAACCCATAAAAGGACTATACTCACAACATTTCTAAGTACTTATAAATATTTAATGTTCAGAACATGCAATGAAGTTACAAATTACAATTACTTTATCACCCAACCTGCAACACATGCATTGCAACCGAGCAAAAACCAAGACAAAAATATTTCCAAAGGCAACAAACTAAAATACAGATAGCCAAAACATATAGGACAGAAGATTCAAGAACCAAGAGCTAACAAACAAGGCTCTTATCCCTTTCCCAAAGGAGTTACATCAGCACACCAACACAAGATTCAAAATAATCCACCAGCTGCACAATGACAAGATGCCTAAAACTCATGGCTGAGATAAGCAAACTATGGCGATCAATAAAGGATCTCTGCCCAAGCCACTAAGCTGCCGGAAAAACACAAATTGAAAAACAAAATTTGTAACTTAGCAGCTGACAAGACGAGGAATTTGAAATACAACCTACTGATGTCAACAAAACAGATGCATACCTCAGAGCCATACAAAACAATAGAAACTCAGCGAAGGGCTAACCAAAGCTCACACAACTCACACCAAAGCCGAAGGGCTAATAGATAGATAGCGCATGTGGAAACTGATTCAACGCACAAACTAAAAAGCTTCTCAATAGAAACTCAACCTCCATAAATCCGGTTCAAAGATAAAGCCATCACATGACACCAGTCCCATTCCTTCAAACCTGCTAAACAAACCATGTACAACAGAAAACCAGTGGCCAGCAAAAGATATCCAAGAAAACCAGAAAGAATATCGAATCTTACACAACATCTACCAAGAGATATGCTAACAAGTGCCTTGCTGTAGGCTGCTTCAGTTTATTGAAGGTTTGATGCTAATAATTTGTCCTTTGTGGAGTATGGCGTATATGTATCAGGAAGAGGCTGAGGGCGGCCGAGGAGCTGAGCTAGCGTAGCGAAAACACATTTAAAAATTAAAATTGATAATAATGTTATGAGAACAGTTTACCAAATGGATTTGTACTTTCTGTCAAAAAAAATGGATTTGTCCCTTTTGTAAAAAAATAATGGATTTGTCCTTGTCAATATTTTTTCCAGCCAAACACGGTTTTTTTTTTTTGTTAAGCTACACGGTTTCAATAGACGGTGGAAAATCATAACAGGTAAATAAATATAATAATCTGGGGAATTGTTTTTGGCTTCATAAATATAAATAATATATACTTTGTATAGAAAAAGAATATATAAATATATATATATACTAGTACTAGTAGTATACTAAAGCACGCCATTTTCTTTTCATGTGATTCAAAAGACTATTTTCACTTTTAATTTATATACATAGACATCTAATAATATTTTAACACATCATATAATGTGTTTTTAATTGTGTTTTAAACAAAGTTGTGTTGCCTTTTCTTTTGTATTTTTTAAAAAGGAAATGGGAAGGAAGTTTCACTCATTTTGGTCTTTGGTCGACGGATCTTCTTAAGTGCCATTTCTATCAGTTTCAATTCTTGATATATTTTGAGACCCTATATACACTCATCCACATATTCTTACTTCCATTTCTTTTCTATTCTCATGGCTATGATCCAACCATCTTCTTTTTCCTTCTCCCATGAATTCACCTATGATGTGTTCCTCAGTTTTAGGGGAACTGACACTCGCTATAGTTTTACGGGAAATTTTTACAAAGCTCTATGTGACAGCGGAGTCCGCACCTTCATTGATGATAGAGAGCTTCATGGAGGTGATGAAATCTCACTGTCACTTGTCAAGGCCATCGAAGAGTCCAGGATATTCATTCCAGTCTTCTCTATCAACTATGCTTCTTCTTCGTTTTGTTTGGATGAACTTGTCCACATCCTTCATTGTTTCAAGGCAAATGGTTGTTTGATTTTGCCTATTTTTTACGATGTAGAACCTTCTAACGTGCGACATCAAACTGGAAGTTATGGCGAAGCATTAGCTAAGCATGTGGAGAGGTTTCAAAATAACATAGAAAGGTACAATGATAACATGGAGAGGCTGCATAAATGGAAGATGGCTCTTAACCATGCAGCTAACATGTCTGGTTATCATTTCAATCCCAGGTACCAACTTCACTATTATGCAAAATAAATATATTCATAAACATATACATATTTTCCTCTGGCTAATAATTTCATCTTGAAGATTAAATAGGAAAAATATTATAAGAATAAAGAATATGAATTGTAGTAATAATATTATAAGAGTATAAGATAATAATCAATACATTGATATGATTGTCATATATTTACTAAAACTTATCGAATTGGGCAGGAATGGATATGAACACGAGTTTATTCAAAAAATGGTCAAATTTATATCCAACAAGATTAATCGGGTTCCTTTACATGTTGTTGATTACCCTGTTGGCCTGCAGTGGCAAGTCCTAAAAGTATATTCGCTTCTAGAAGTTAGATCTAATGATGAAGTCAAGATGGTAGGGATCTATGGACCTGGAGGAATGGGCAAGACAACACTTGCCAAAGCAGTTTATAATTTTTTAGCTGATCAATTTGAATGTGTATGTTTCCTTCATAATGTGAGAGAAAATTCAAGTAAACATGGTTTAGAGCATCTCCAAAATGATTTGCTTTCCCAAACAGTTGGATTGGAATTTAAGTTAAGAGATAACAGTGAGGGAATTTCAACTATAAAGAAAAGGCTACAACGGAAAAAGGTTCTATTAATTCTCGATGACATTGACGAATTGAAGCAATTGCAGGTTTTGGCTGGAGGGCTTGATTGGTTTTGTGTTGGTAGTAGATTGATCATTACCACTCGAGACAAACACTTGCTAGCAAGTCATGGGATTGAAGCAACATATGAAATACAGGGGTTAAAGAAGAAAGAAGCTCTAGAATTGCTTAGGTGGAAAGCTTTTAAAAGTAAGCAAGTTGATTCAAGTTATGAGCATGTTTTAAAATGTGCAGTGAAATATGCTTCTGGGCATCCACTGGCGTTAGAAATATTAGGTTCCAACTTGTTTGGAAAGCCTGTAAAAGAGTGGAATTCTCTGTTAGTTCAATATGAAAGGGTTCCTAATAAAGAGATTCAAAAGATACTTAAAGTGAGTTTTGACGCTTTGGAGGAAAATGAGAAGAGTGTTTTTCTCGACATTGCTTGTTGCTTTAAAGGGTATGAATTAAAAGAGGTGGAAGATATACTTTGCGCTCATTACAGTCAATGCATGAAATATCATATTGGAGTCTTGGTTGAAAAATCTCTTGTAAAGATTAGTCGGCGGGGCTATGTGAGATTATATCATGACATGATAGAAGACGTGGGTAAGGAAATTGTAAGAACAGAATCACCAAAAGATCCTGAAAAACGTAGCAGGTTGTGGTTCCATGAAGATATATTTCAAGCTTTAGAAAAAAATTCAGTAAGACAATACATATATTTTTTTCTTTTTATATTTAAATTTGTCATATTTCTTTTGAATAGTAGTGCTACTAATGCCTATATGACATGTTTTTAAGGATTTGCCTTGATATTTTTTTAATTTTTTTTCTAGTAGCCTAGTGGCTAAAAAATTCACTATTTTAAAATGAATAAGCGGGAAACCCTGGTTCCTGTATATTTCATGCAATGTTTCTGCCAACTGAGCTATGCTCACGAGGACTGGATTTGGCTTGATATTACTCTCTTTATTTTCTAAATTAGTGCTACCAATGATATTAAACTTTTTCTTACCTTAAAACATGAACATTTTGAGGGAACAAAAATCAAGTTGAAATGATACATTTGGAATTTCCATTGCCTGAAAAGCTTGGAACAAAGTTCCCTTCACAATCCCTGTGTGTGTAAGTTGTAACGCATACGTATGTGTTTGGTTGTTTTATACTTTTTGTAGGGAACAAATCAAGTTGAAATGATACATTTGGAATTTCCATTGCCTGAAAAAATAGAAGAATGGAAAGGAGATGAATTCAAGAAGATGGAAAACCTCAAAACTCTTACTATTAAAAATAGCAGTTTCGTTTCCAAACCTGAAGTACATCTTCCTAATAGTTTAAGATCACTGGAATGGCCTAGGTATCCTTCACAACATATACCATATGATTTTTTTCCAAAGAATCTTTCCATATGCAAGTTACCCAACAGTGGCCTTACATCATTTAATTTGGGTAACTCAATGAAGGAAAGGGTAATGATTTCACCATCCCTCATTTTGGATAATTTGCCTAACTCTTCAATTTGACTACTTTTTTATTATATCTTTTTTTTTTTGCCTTTATGTTGTTGCAGATGTTCTTGTGTATGAAAGTGTTACATTTAGACGATTCTAAATGTTTAAAAGAAATAAGTGACATATCTAGTCTCCAAAATTTAGAAGAATTTTCATTTCAAAGGTGCGAGAATTTACTTACAATTCATGATTCTGTTGGGTTTCTGTGTAAACTAAAAATCTTGAATGCCGAAGGTTGTAGCAAGCTCAGGAGGTTTCCACCAATTCAGTTGCCCTCTCTTCAAAAACTTGAACTTTCATTTTGCGGAAGTCTTAAGAACTTCCCAGAAATATTAGGAAAAATGGAACATATACAAACAATTTGTTTTAGGGAAACTTTAATTGAAGAATTGCCTGATTCATTTCAACATCTCACTAAGCTTATTCAACTAGTGCTTCTAGTAGCAGAAGCACATAACCTGTTGATTAGGTTACCAAATAGCATTCTCATGATGCCAAAATTGAATAAGCTTCGTCTTTGTGGCTATCATTTATTGCCAAACCAGAGTGATAAACCAAGTTCCATGGTGTCCTCAAAAGTAAAATATCTTCGGCTTGACGAATGCAAACTAAAAGATGAATCTCTTCCAATAATTCTCAAGATGTTTTCTAATTTGACACACTTAGACTTGTCGATGAGTACTATTACAATTCTTCCGGAATGCATCAAAGAACATCAGTTTTTAAGAAGCCTCAATCTAGATGATTGCACACATCTTCAAGAAATTCAAGGGATCCCGCCAAATTTAAAATTCTTATCAGCATTAAATTGTGAATCTTTGAGTTCCTCATGCACAAACATGCTATTGAATCAGGTTTTGTGATTTCTTGTATTTAACTTCATATTTCTTAGCATACTTTATCTTTCTAAACTTACAAGTTATTTATGATGACTAATAGGAACTGCATGAAGTTGGAAGCACCATCTTTTGTTTGCCAGGAAAAAGGATTCCAGAGTGGTTTGAGCTCCAAAGTCGTGGATGGTCATTTTCTTTCTGGATTCGTAACAAGCTCCCTTCCATTTCTCTCTTATACACTACTGAATCGATGTTTAACAAGAGCTGCTTGGGTCGATTTTGTTTACCCGTTGCCCAACTATACATCAATGGTCGTGAATGCACTTTTGACGATCCATTGAAAGGCGATTATATATGGATAAAATCAGATCACACATATCTATTTAATATAAACCTACAAGACATGGTAGGATTGGATGAAACATTTTTAAAAAATGAATGGAACCATGCACATGTTTCGATCAATCCATTACGCTTTAGGAAAAGTCAAATGCACATATTCAAACAAGAAAGTAGCATGGAGGACATTCAATTCTCCGATCCTTACAAAAAAAGAGAATTAGCTGATGATGATGATGATGATGATGATGTTTTTTATGATGTTGATGATGTTCTTGATGGTGATGATGACAATACATTGAAGCATATCAATTCTTAGGCACATAATTTTATAGTTATGTCTATTATATAGTTATGTTTTATTACTTAATTCCTTGGTAGTTCATTTAAGCATATCAATTGTTCAATCTGAAATGCCGGCCTGCTCTTGTTCGTGACCAGTTTTCAATGGAATCACTATTTGGACACAAGAATGAAAGATGGTAATGTCGCTCTATTTTGCCTCTGTATAGTTCAATGAGTTGGTTGATGTTAGGTTTCCTCTGTTCTTGTTTAACAAAAATTGTAAGCACAGTTTTGATGTTAAGTTTCCTCGTCTGTTTTAGAGGCCTAATATGGTGATTAAGCACAGTTTTGATGCTCCTATAGTGGCCAATGATGGAGTAACTGTTGCAAAGAGAATTGAATTCAAGGATCAAGTTCGGAATTCAACCTTAATGAAAATCACTTGCAGCAAACAGAATTCAGGTTGCACAGAGATATAACTCACTTTAGAATAGTTGGATATGCTTATTGTTTTGGAATAGAATAGTTGTATGCCTAATCCTCTCGGTCGAGCACTTAATTACCAGCATCCCTTCTATTAAGAAATGAAGGGTTAAGACCAAAAAAAATTCGTGATTTTTTAGACATAGAAGGAGCTAAGCTTAAAGGCCAATTATATTATGTGTAGATATTTAATTAAATTTTATTCCACCCAAAAAAGAGCAGAAAATATAAATTAATAAAACTGTTTATGAAATCTTGAACTACATTGCAATTGATGCTGCAAAGCTCTAGAAATTTCACCCCTGTATAACAATTCTTGAATTTAATAAGAACTTCTTGTAAAATGTTAGAACATAAGAGAAAAGAGTAATTGAATTATCATAACTGAAAATTAGTTACAAAGAATCTGTAATGGAGCTTATATACAAGTGGAAGAAGAGACCACTATAAGCTAATCTACACTATCAACACCTAATAACTATCTCTAGTTAGTTAGAAAAGGCAGGAAAAGTAGTTATGTACACAAAGTAAAGCTTTCTTCAATAACAAGCAACAACTACTACTAATCCTCTATATCACAATCATCTTTATTATTCAACAGCCTCCCACAAGCTGATGCTTGGTAGATATCAAACAATCCAAGCTTGTTCATAAAACCTTGAAACTTTGGTGCTGGTAATGCTTTAGTCAAGAAGTCAGCTAGTTGTTCACTTGTAGGGATTGGAAGTAATCTCATTAAGCCTTGTTAACCTTCTCTCGAACTAGATGGCAATCAATCTCTAGATGCTTTGTACGCTCATGAAAAACAGGATTGGAAGCTATGTGAAGAGCACTTTGATTATCACAAAAGAGAACTGGTAACTTGCTGCATTTAATTTGTAAATCTGCCAATAAATATTGTAGCCATATCAATTCACAAGTGGCAGTAGACAAGGCTCTATACTCAGCTTCTGAAGAGGACTTAGATGATCCTAGGAAGAAACAATAGCCTGAAGTAGATTTCCTAGTGTCCAAGCAACCTGCCCAATCTGCATCTGAGTATCCCAATATCTATAAATCAGAATTTCCATGAAAAATGAGACCTCTTCCAGGGTTGTGTTTGAGATATCTAATGACCCTGCATGCTGCTTTATTAAAAATTTATATTAGACTTACTGAATTTTTTTCTAAAACTTGAAATATATCTTCATGGAACCACAACCTGCTACGTTTCCCGGGCTCATTTGGTGATTCTTGTCTTACAATTTCTTTACCCATGTCCTCTATCAAGTCATGTAATATCACACAGTCCCGTTGAATATGAAACTGATCAATAATCTTTACAAGAGATTTCTCAACCAACATTCCAATATGATATTTCATCCCTCGACCGTAGTGAGCACAAAGAATATCTTCCACCTCTTTTAATTGATACCCTTTAAAGCAACAAGCAATGTCGAGAAAAACACTCTGCTCTTCTTCCTCCAAAGCATCAAAACTTACTTTAAGTATCTTTTGAATCTTTTTATTAGGAATCATTTCATACTGATCCAACAATGAATTCCATTCTTCTACAGGCTTTCCAAACAAGTTGGAACCTAGTACTTCTAATGCCAGTGGAAAACCCGAAGCATAATTTACAGCACGGTTTAAAACATTTTCGTAACTTGAGTCAACTTGTTTACTTTTAAAAGCCTTCCACCTAAGCAATTCAAGAGCTTCTCCCTTATCAAACTTATCAATTTCATATGTCACTTCAATCCCATGATTTTCTAGCAAGTGTTTGTCCCGAGTGGTAACAATCACTCTACTGCCAACACCAAACCAATCAAGCCCTCCAGCCAAAGCCTGCAACTGCTTCAATTCGTCAATGTCATCGAGAATCAATAAAACTTTCTTTCGGTGTAGCCTTTTCCTTATGATTGGAATTCCCTTACTACTATCTCCTATTTTAATGTCCAACCCAACAGTTTCTTTAAGAAATTCCTTTTGGAGATGCTCTAAACCATGTTTTGCTGATTTTTCTCTCACATTGTGAAGAAAACACAAACATTCAAATTGATCAGCAATGATATTATAAATTGCCTTTGCAAGAGTTGTCTTACCCAATCCACCAGGTCCATAGATCCCTAGCATGTTCAATTCATCATTAGATCTGAATTTTAGAAGTGAATTTACTTTTAGCATTCGACGTTACATCCATGTATTGATAATATATATAGGCCAAGGGTACACAATCAGGTAGTTACAAATCAGTTTTGCGTCGAACAACCACTTATAACTAAAAGACATCACTAAACAGGTTTACTTGCCAAGCAAGTAATCTGCCTAACACAATCTCAATGACCAAGTGTCACGACCCAAAACCGCATCGTGACCGGCGCACGAACTAATACACACTAGTTCGGCAAGCCTAATGACCAAATTTATCAAACAATAAATAAAATATTTCAAAAAAATGACTTTTACTTCAAATTTACAAATGTAGTAACCATGTAAAAATATAGTTAATTCATAATCAAGTGTAGGCATGAAAATTTACTAAACTTGTAAATTTGTCCATAAAATAAGATTATTCAAAAGAAGTGAAAACCAAATCAACAACTTTATAGAAGATATAGAAATCGGGTATAATCAAAATAATCAACTTTAAAGAAATTTTAAAAAAAAACTCCAGTAAAATAAAATAAAATCGTTGCGAGAGAATCGAGAGATGGCTCCATCTCGTTGATAGCCCTTTCCTCCTAAGAGCGGCCTGTCACTTAGTGGCGGCTCCATCTAACGGATAGCCCTTTTCTCATCAATTCGGAAAACACGTCATCAAATTATATCGATCATTACAATGCTAAAACCGAGAGCTAGCTCCATCTCGTTGATAGCTCTTTCCTCCTAAGAGTAGCCTTCCTTAGTGGTAGCTCCATCTAACGGATAGCTCTTTTCTCTCGAATAAAAGAACAACAAATCGAAGTTTACGTAAAAATATTTACCGTCAAAACTCAATTGAAAATTTACTAATTATATTCATAAGTCCAAATCCAAATTCAATCCAAATCCAGTACATATAAATATCAAAATCTTTCAAAAGCCTAAATTTTCAAAACCATGCTTTGCAATACATCAAAACTAGTTTCAGGAATATACCAAAATAGAAATTATCGCAACAAAGTATTTTCAAGAACATATCAATACTAGTGCACACAATATGTGCAATCAAATCTCCATTTAAATTCCAATACTTTATAAATCTTAAGTAACCTCAAATATAATATACATTAATATCGATAACCTTGAAAATAAATAATGATGATGAGAAAATGTTCAAAGGGTGTGTTCTCCACTTTAAGAAATACTATAACATAACATATAAAACCAACAAAATATCAATAACAACGATAATTAAAATGTATGAAAATGATCGTCATCAACTCACAAATATGACGAGTCAACTCCGTTCCTAGTAATGCCTTTCGAAATAACCACCGAAGCAATTCTCACCGAATCTCACTCTCTAACTATTCCGAAGCTCGGTTCCACGAGGAAATTCGTACGCGCAAGAGCCAATCAGGAGAATTGGAATTGGGGTTTAGGGAATTTAGATTCAACTACAGGGAGAGGGAGAGGAAGAGGTTCAATTTCCACCTATTTTAGATTTAGTAGACCATGGATAAATGAGTATCATGAATGCATGTGTTGATTTGTAAGAATTTGATAAAGGAGGAAGATTGAAGGTTGGTGGAGAGGTATGTTGGAACAGAGAGGGATGAAGGAAGTAGTGAAATGGCAATGAAAAAGAATAAGGGAAAAGTGAGAGAAATAATGGGGTGGGTTCGGTGGACTTCCCACATACTTTTCTAGACCCTTCTTTCTCTTTTTTTTTTTTTTTTTTTTTAATATTTTTTTTTTTTTTTTGTTGGGATATTATACCAAGACACTAACATAAATTATATTGATACTTAACAGTGGCCGAAGGAGAAAATATAAAACATAATAAATAAGAACATAGAATTACATATTATTATATGCCTAAATGAACAATCGATTGAATAGAATCCAATGTGGTATCAACAAGATGCAATGGCACATCCAAAATATTATTATACATCAGAAATAATTTGATAAAATTCTCTCAACAAAGATATGTATGCTTTATTGTCTTAATAATAATAATCAAGGATCAAAAAAATTAACATCTAATTCAGAACATAGGATTACTTTTGTAATACCCTAAAATTTAGTAACTGAGAAATACTCATTTATTAGTATAGCCTTATAGTAGGATAAGAATTTAACCAATGATAGATTAGTAAACCCATAAATTTAGTAATGGCAAATTTGAAATTTCTAGAAGTGTTAACATATTACCAATTAAGTAACTTAAATTGAGTTGTAATGCAAAAGGGCATTGAGGCAATTAGTGTTTACCCCGATTTTTAGTAAACAACCGCTAGTTTAATTATTACAAGAAGGATCAACTAGTAAATCCTGGGACATATAGATTGTGCATGAGATTGACGAAAACATTTTCATATTTTCTGGGTTAAATCGGATAAGTTAATAAAACAGTAAAAGCATTCGACGCAGTCAAATGATTGGTTTAAAGTAAATTGTTTCAAAGTTAAATTTGCAGAAAACTTGTAAATGAATTGCAGAATAAAGTTTAAAGAAAAACTTTGAAAAGTAAAAGCATGCAATGAAATAAATTGCAGAAGGTTTAAATTTGCAGAAAAGCTTTAAATTGCAGAAAGCTTAAATGACAAACAAGTAATCAATACTTGCAGAATGTAAATTGCATTGATAATTTGTAAAAGTGTTTACAAAGGATGGTACACAGATTCATACATGTTCCATATCGCATTCATTTCGCTCGTTGACATGGGTACTCTGAATATTTTAGGAATTTGCATGTGAAAATGAATTGTGGACCCGTTGAAACTCATATTTATAGGCAAACTAGAATAACTGCTATAAACCTACAAAATGTCTAACTATGCTCCACGTGTCTTTGACAATTTGAATTCCCTTTGACACCTGGTGGGACTTTTGAACGTTATCCACTTTTGAATATTTTGCTAAGTCCAGAGTATACTTTCTCCGTTCTGCATAATACGTTAGACAAACAAACAATACATATATATATATATATATATATAATAGCTTTCGATCATTATCAGTAATGTCGAAAATACATATTCACACAAATAAACTCTTGTCGAATTCGACAAGCCTATTCAGACAACGAATGTTCTGTCGAGTTCGACAGAACCTTAGGCTTTGAGAAACAACTTTACATTAAAAAGTCTCTGACGTCAAATGTCTTAATTTTCTCTTGATTTAATACTAGAATCAGTTCCCAAGAGAATATTAAAAGGTAATAGTGTACATTAAATGAGATTTTCTCATCTCTCTCCAATTCATTAATGTCTGTCGAAAATACAGGCTAACAAATTGCCCCCTCAAAAATGCCAATTTCGACTGCATGTCGAATACACAAGGAAGAAATGGCAATTTTGAAGATTCCAACCCTTTCCAATTCTGCACGTTTACCAAAGACGGCGTAAACGTCACATCAAGTCATAGTCAATTATGACAAAACTTGTAACCGTCACCTCGATCCCCACAAACCATGATTTCCAACTTTTTAGCTTAATAGTGGGACACGTGGCAGAATGTGAACAACTGAGATGGAAGAGTGGTGATGTTTCAGTTACCAGATACATGCAAACTTGGAGTGCCTATAAGTAGCAAACGTATTCCACACTTTCACTTTTCTGAAACTTCAACTCTTCACTTTCTCTCTAAAGAACAAAGCTTTACGTATTCCCTCAAGAACAGTCATCAAACAATCCTTAAATCGTGCCTTGTTCTTGCGTTTTGCTGAATCTAAACCAGCAAACGTGGTCCTCTTGCATTTTCATTCATCACCATTGTTTCTGTTGTCAGATTTGCGCAAGAAAGGAGTTTGCTTTGCAGATTTTAAGTCTGTTGCTACTGTTCATCATCACCAAACTCAAGAACACTGAGAACAACAATGGCTTCTTCATCTTCTTCCAGAAACGTGATCATTTATGCTGTTGATGATAAAGAGCCTGTAATCATTGACGATTCGGAGTTTGTGTCGGAGCCGGATATGACTTCTGTCGAAGACAACATATGGGGAGAGGAGCTGATGATTCCCCACAAACTTGAAGACAAGA
This sequence comes from Trifolium repens, assembly GCA_030408175.1. Lineage (NCBI taxonomy): Eukaryota > Viridiplantae > Streptophyta > Magnoliopsida > Fabales > Fabaceae > Trifolium > Trifolium repens. The sequence continues at coordinate 17,494,749 of CP125847.1, forward strand.
CTCTTGCTTTTGCAGGCCCTCTCCCTTCATCCGACAACTTCAGTGAAGACGTAGGTAACATCTTTCCTCTCCATGTTACTTGTGAGCCAAAAATATTTGCCAACTCTGTCTTCGACATGAGTTTCTTCGAACCAGGCTATAGGGCTTTTAGATCTGCACCTGTAGTTAGTGAAAATTATCTGAACTGGCTTAACAAAGTCGAGAAGCATTATGCTACTTTCTGGAAAGAAAGTGGTATATTCGACTTGATTCAGCTGTCGAGAGAGGGACCTAAGTACAACGCAGAAATGCTTATAGCTGCTCTCCATTTTTGGGAAAACTCTACCAACACTTTTCATTTTAAGGCAGGAATGATGACCCCAACCTTGTTTGACGTTGCTGCCATTACTGGCTTAAGACCAACAGGACCCACTTTCGACCCCAAATACACTACTGTTAACCACCAATTCGACTTCAAGGTCTTATCCTTCTCAGGATTTCTCAAAACCTTCCATGACCTTAGCAGTGATGATGTATCTCACGAAGAACACATTGCTTTTTTGACTTATTGGTTATCACATTTTGTCCTCTGCACCAGTTCACTACAAGTGGTGAAGAGACTAGTTCCTCTCGCCATCATGCTTCACCAAGGTTTAGATGTAGCCTTAGGAAGACTCATCCTAGCATCCCTTTATGATTCTTTAGGACAAGCTAGTGATATGCTTAAGAAGACAGACAAGGGATCACAACTTACGTTTTCTGGACCCATTTGGCTTCTACAACTTTGGCTAAATGCCACATTTGAAACAGACTTCAAACTTTTCCTCCCTACTCATATGGCATCCTCAGTTTCTTCTCGACAATCAGAAGGCGCTAGGCTGGCCTTGTTGAGATACAGGGAGACAAATCTAACCATTCGACAGCTTTTCTTCCACTACTTCAAAACCCTCCTGGAGTTCGACGAGATTACTCCCAAGAATACCCCCTTTGTCAAGAGAACTATTGGGCCAGCTTGGTTCAAAAGGCCGTTCCCTGCAGTCAATCCAAATGAAGAAGAGGACACAAACAATATCTGGTCCATGTTTTTGACTCCTACAATTTTGTCCTCAAGGCAAGGAGTCGAAAGAAGACATTTAGGTTTGGTTGGGTACCAACCTAATTTAGTTGCTCGCCAATTTGGGCTAAGTCAATTTAGACCAAAGAGTTTGTTCAAGAACAAGGATGATATTGTCTTGGGCAATTCTGGAATGTCTGTCGAATATTTTGAGCGTCGCTTGAAGCTGGCTGATGAAAAATTTTATAAGCTCACACCTGTTGCTTTTGAGATTTCTCAATTCTGCACTTACGAATTCGCCACCTGGTGGAGCTTACATTATGAGAAGCATGCCAAAGGTAATGAAGAAGTGCTTCTGCAAGCATTGGAGGCTGGATTCGACGCTTTACAACAAAAGACTCCCAAAGGCAAAGGTAACTTGAATGACTTAACAGTGTAATTCTCATAATGTTTGTAGTTTTTTTCTTTGAATATTTTTGTTGATGTCTGACCTCTTAATGCCTCGACACCAGGTGCTTCCAAAGCTAAGGAAACAAACACCTCAACTGATTCGACCGTTCCAGCTGCAACTTCAAAAAAATCACTACCCAATACTGGGGCTAAGGTATCAAGTCTTAATACCGACTTTTAACTTAGTATTTTTTTATATTCAGTTTTTTACCAAACATATCTTTGACCCTTCTGATTTCAAATGCAGCTTCGAAAAAGAAACTTAATGGCGTCGAATGAGACTGGAGAGCCCACCAAACAGAAGAAACAAAAGGCTCTCACCATTAACGAACCCACAGCAAGTCTTTCAACATTTCCTTTGAGTTTGTTTCAACTTCAAAGAAAAAATTATGCTAACAATCTTATTTTCCTTTTTAGCCTGCTGATGATGTTCCCACCAAACCAAACGCTGCTGCTCCCAGTGGAGGAGGCCAGAGAGACAAAGAACAGGCCGACGTCGAAACTAGCGAGGCAAGCATGCCCACAATTTCCAAGAAAAAAGTTGTCAAGGAAAAGAAGAAGAAAAAGAAGGTCAAAGCCAATCCTAAACCTTCTGCAGAGACAGAGAAAGATATTGAAATCCTTCATTCCACTTCTCCTGTTGAAGATCAACCAACTAACAATGTCGGAGCTCCTTCGACTGAAGGTCCTGCCCCCAGGCAAGAAACGATAAGCTCTAGTTTACAAGACCCTGGTGCTCAGGTAAAATTTTCCTGTCCTTAAGACTTTGTCAAATGAACATTCTGTTGTGGTTTTCTAACTCTAACTCATTTTGTCTTTGAATAGGGTGCCAATGAAGAAAACAACACTGCACCTGTTAACAATGAGGAGAATTTGGCCCAAGATGTTGGAACCAATAGCGTCGAGGCCAATTTAGATGGAAATGACAAAGGCCCAGAGACTGAAGAAAATCCCACCAACAACCCTGATTCTGAAAAGACTATTTCTGCACGTCTTGGTGAATCTAGCCACTCGTCAGAAGGCACTGATGTCGAAATGGAGTTCGACAATGAAGATGATGCCATGCCTGAGGCTACTGAGGGAGGTTCTGAAATACTTCCAGTTTCCTCAACTTCCAAGTTATCTGCTGACATTGGAATATCAGAGATGCAATTTATTGCTATGAAGGATTCTGATCCTGCTGCAGCACTCAAGATGCTCCTTTCAAGCAAAGGTAACAAGGAACAAAGCAAAGGTGCCTCCCATCATAGCAGTTCGACAGCTTCTGATACAGAGATCAGTTCGACAGTGAGACAGGACTCTTTGCTCCTCAAACTGCACGCAGACTATATCAACCAAGATGTTTTTGCCTTAATTGAGGTGAACCCTAGTAGTGCATTTGCTCATCTGGGCTTCCTGAAAAAGCTTCACAACCCCTTGACGGATGGTGCCACCCTTAGCAAGGTGATTCAACTTGAAAACCTTATTGATGGTTTCACCCAAGCCATTCAAAGGAGGAAAATGAATGCTATGAAGCTCGAGGCTCAAACTCATGCTCACGCTACATTGGTCGAAAAGGCCAAGACTGCTCAAGCCAATGTCGAACGCCTGGAGAAGGAGATAGAGTCGAATGCTGAGATCACTGAGTGCAATGACAACATTACAGCCTGGGAGAATGAAGTTGCAGAATTGAATTTGAAAATTCAAAGTCTCAAGGCCAAAATTGATGCAGAGAAGGTTAAACGTGATGAGGCTAAAGCCAACCTTTCCAGTGCTGTCAAGGCCAAGATTGACAAAGAGGCTAACGAAGGCATCAAGTTCTTTAGCGCTTCAGCAGCTGTGGATGAGGAGATTCAGAATCTGGTGAAGTCGACCAAGGTCCTCGACACAGAAGTTTCTTCCTTCAAGAATTTGTATGAGGATTTGAAGAAACAATTTAATGTGTAATAGTTTTCTTGTTGTTCTTAGTTTTATTTTCACTACTTGAACAATTTGTTAGGAAATTTTTTGGTTTGTACTTTAACAATGCCCAGTTTGTGGCGAACACCTTTTATGGTCACCATTATTTCCCTATGTCTTAAGCTTATTCTTCGCTAATTTTAATTTCTTGCAATGCTGGTTTATACTTTTTCAAGTATTTACCATTTATAATTAACGAACGTTGTTCTTCTGTTAACTCTTCAATTTCATAAGCACCATTTGAAAAAACTTGAACAACTTTAAAAGGGCCTTCCCAATTTGGAGACCATTTACCTAAGACTCTGTCTTTCTTATCCATTGGCAAAATAACTTTCCAAACCAAATTTCCAACACCAAAGGTTTTAGACTTAACCTTTTTATTATAAGCTTTAGCAACTCTTTCTTTCTGTCGAATTAACATTTCTAAAGCTTTTATTCTCTCCTCATCTAAATCAACTAATTCATCTAACATCATATCCCAGTAATTATTTCTTGGGATTTCTGCCTGCCTTTGAATTCTAACTGACTGCAGGTGTATTTCAACTGGCAAGACTGCGTCATGTCCGTATGTTAGACGAAAGGGTGTGGTGTTAGTTGATTCTTTTGGAGAATTCCTACATGCCCATAAGACTTGATCCAAAGTCTTGTTCCAATTTCTAGGCTTTTGGGCAATATGCTTTTTAATCAAACCAATGATGATCTTATTAGCAGCTTCCACTTGACCATTTGCTTGGGCATAATATGGCGTAGAAGTTAAAAGTTTAAAGCCAGTTTGTTGGGCAAATTCAACCATCTTTCGCCCAGTAAAAACTGAACCTTGATCTGTAGTAATAGATTCAGGTATACCAAATCTATAAATAATGTGACTTTGTATAAAACTAATCACTGCTTCTTGGTCAACATTTGGTAATGGAATTGCTTCTATCCATTTGGTAAAATAATCTATACCAACTAAAATATAACGCTGGTTTTTAGACGAACTTGGTTTAATTTCACCAATTAGATCTAAAGCCCATCCTCTAAAAGGCCAAGGTTTTACTATTGAATGGAGTTCACTTGCAGGTACGTGTTGTATACCTGAATGTCTTTGGCATTCTTGACAACCTTTAGCAAATTCTATACAATCCTTTAACATTGTTGGCCAATATACACCTTGTCGAAATAACAACCATTTCATTTTGTGGCCTGCCTGATGGGATCCACATGCGCCACTATGCACATCAGATATAGCCAAATAGGCTTCAGTTTCACTTAAACATTTTAGCAAAACTCCCTCAGGTGTTTTCTTCATTAGTTCATTCCCAATGATGACATAACTCAAGGCTCTATACTTTATCTTTCTATTGGTCGTTCCATTTGGATCTCGCAAATATTCGACAAGTTGTTTTCTCCAATCAGTATCAGATAAATTGTCAATGGCAAAAATTTCAAAAATTTCTGAATTTTCGTCACCATCATAAATGGTATCTTGACCATTGTCTTGTGGTACATCTGCCCCCACAAGTTTTGGCATTGACAATTCCATAGAAGCAGGTTGATCAACAATGAGTTTATCTTTAATCTCAATCAACTCTTCTAGTTTTCCACTAGAAATTTTATAACCAGAAGCTATTTGAGCCAAATCACTGGCTTCTTGATTTTCTATACGAGGCACATGTTCAAAGATAACTTGGTCAAAACGTTTTAACAAAGAAATTGCTATGACAAAATATTTCATCAAGTGTTCTTTTATGCACTTGTATTCCTTTGTCAATTGCTTCAACACCAATTCTGAATCACCTCTGATCAAAATATTTTTTGCCCCCAACTCCAATAAAATTTCTAAACCTGTTATCAAAGCCTCATATTCTGCTTCATTATTTGAGCAGAAACCATTAATTTTATACTTGAACTTAGTGGGAATTTTGGAGGGAGAAATAATTAGAATCCCAATTCCAACTCCATATTTATGTTTAGAACCATCAAAATACAATTTCCAAGGTTGTGATTCTACATAATTTTGTGGAGTTTCTAATGCAGAATGATCTGCTATAAAATCAGCCACAATTTGGCCTTTAACTGCCTTTAAAGGTTTATAAGTTAGTGAATACTCTGTTAAGGCTAAGGCCCATTTTCCAATTCGACTATGCAGGATTGGTTTAGATAACATATGTTTGATGATATCACAATGAGAGTAAACAAAAACATCAACAGGCTTTATATAATGCTTGAGTTTCATACAAGAAAAATACAAACATAAGCATAGTTTTTCAATACTACTGTATCTAGTTTCAGCATCATTTAAAACCCTACTTAAGTAATAGATGGCTCTTTCTTCACCATTTTCATCTTCCTGGGCAAGCATACTACCCAGTGTCGAATCTGATGCTGATATATACAACTTCATGAATTTGTTCCTTATTGGAGGCATTAACATTGGTGGTTTTGACAAATAACTCTTGATTTCATCAAAAGCTTGTTGTTGATCTTGCCCCCAAGTGAAAGTACTTTCTTTCTTGAGTCGAAGTAGTGGTGAAAATGGTTGAGCTTTACCACTTAAATTTGAAATAAATCTTCTCAAGAAATTGATCTTCCCAAGCAAGGACTGAAGTTGCTTTTTTGTAGTTGGAGATTTGGTCTCCATAATAGCCTTTGTTTTGTTTTATCTCAATGCCCTTTTTGTGCACAACAAACCCAAGAAAATCTCCTGCATTAACACAGAAAGCACACTTTAATGGATTCAGTTTTAATCCATATTTCCTCATCTTTTCAAAAGATTTTTTCAAATGATCTAAATGATCATCTTTTGACGAGGATTTAACAACTATGTCATCAATATACACTTGCATGAAAGTGTCTATCAATCACAGGCACTATATTTGCTAACCATTCGACATACCTTGCAGTTCTGATAAATTTGCTCCTCAGCAGCCTTTCAATTTCTTCTTTGATCTTCGACATTATTTCTGGTGCGAATCTTCTAGGTAATTGTTTCACTGGCTTTTTATCTGGTCGAACTGGTAGTTCATGTTCCACCAACTTTCTGCTCAAACCTGGCATTTCGTTGTAATCCCAAGCAAAACAATCTTTGAATTCCAACAGAAGCTGCACCACTTTTGCCTTCAGATCTGGAGGAATGTTTGCACTAATGTATGTTGGTCTTTTCGTCAGACCATCTCCAAGGTCAATTTCTTGCAAAGGATCCTGTGCTTGCATCTTGTGACTTTGACTGATTGGATCTTTTTCAAATCCTAAGGGTTCGTCATCATAAATGCAATCCAGTTTTTGCACTTCTGGCTTGTGTTTGCCAAATTTTATGTCATTGGCTGCAACGGCCATATTTTCTGACAACGAATTGGCTTCCAAAGCCATATTGATTCTATTTTCAGCCATGTAGGCCATAATCTTTGCCCAAGTTTGGGACTCAGACATAGTAGTTATCTTTAATATCCCACCCAGTTGGGTAGTTGTGGCCTTCATACTCGCCATCCTCACTGTTTCCATCTTCTCTTTCCCACAAGAAACCATGTGTGGGGTCCAGTTTGATTGCATGGTGAACATTTCCTGCTGAACGATGTGCAAAGTCTCTCTCAGTGCATGGTGAAATTGTTGCCAGTTTCTTGTCGAATGAGTGCTTTGTCAGATAATGGACTTCAGTCTTGAAGTAACTTTGATCTGCTTCAACATTTTCCACTATACCATCATCTCGCCAGATAATAAGGCGCTGGTGCAGGGTAGATGGGACTGCCCCCACTCCATGAATCCACTCTCGTCCTAGGAGCAGATTGTAATTTGCCTTAGAGGCCACAACCAAGAACAAGGTTGGCCTTATAGTACTTCCAACAACCACATCCAACTGGATTGCTCCTAAAGAAAAACCAGTTTCACCCTCATAGTTTGAGAGCACTATGTTGTGAGGATGAAGATCCACCAAAGATTTGCCAATCTTTCTCAACAGGAATTCTGGCATGAGGTTAACAGCAGCACCACCATCAATTAGTACTTTGTTGATCCCTACATTATTCACTTTAGCCTGTATAAAGAGAGGCTTCAAGTGACTCTTCATGCCTTCATCTGGCCTCTCAAATGTAGCCATTTGGTCTTCCAAAGCACCATTGCTCATTACATAGTAACAGACTGGCCTGTGAAGAGCCATTTGCATCCCAGATTCTTCTTCGTCATCTGTTATTTCAGAACAGACGTCGAACTCTCTTGGCAGTATTGACACAACATTCACTATTATGTCGAGATCAGGTTCAGAATCCAGAAAATCATCTGCTTCCATGTGGTCGTCTTCGACATTACCAGCAACTGAAGGCTCAACTTTTGGTTCGACTAACCTTTCTTTCATTGGCCTTTTAGCCAATTCCATAGGCTTCTTCCCTTTACTATCAGCAGTAATTTGGGATTTTTGAGTAGCTACCTTCTTCTGGCGTTGATATCTACGCCATTGAGATCTTGTCATGGGATTTTTCCCTTTGTAATTATTCCTGTAATCATACTTCTTTGACTCAGGATCTTTTTTGGGATTGACGTGACTGGAATTTCCTTTCTCCATATTCCTTTGACCAAAATCCATGTTTCTTCCATGGACCCATTGATTGACAGGTGTCCTGCTTGAGGGGACAAATGACTTTTGTGGTCCCAACCTCTGATGTACAGGCGCCTGTTGGCTATTCAAAACATTAGAATAAGTTGGCTTCTGATTTGGCCAATTGTTTCTACCTTGACTATGAGGCAAAAACTTGTTAAGGCCTGCAGCAGCCTTTTTGTCGAACATGGCACTACAATGAGGACATAATGTAGCTTCGCCATCATTTTCTTTACAGCGTTGAAGGAAATCCAATAAAGTCTCCCCTGCTTGTGGATACACCTCTTCCACTTTGTTTTCATATTCTTCCTCAGGAATGAACACCAATTGCCCCCCTTCAGTGAGGTTCAATGCTTCTAACATCAGGCACTCAAATGGCTCTGTGTAAGCAGCATCAGCAATCTGCAATGGATCCTCATCCACCTGCTGTTTGGATTTTGGCTTTTCGCCAAATTTGAGTCTTCCCTCCTGCAGGGCTTTCTGAACCAGATCCCTGAAAAGAACACATTGTGAGGTTTTATGACCCAAGAAATTATGGTATTTACAAAAACCTCTTTTCTTACGTTGTTCCAAAGGGGGAAGTTTTAAACCCTTTGGTACAATTATTTGGCCATCAGCGACCAGTAAGTCAAAAATTTCATCACATTTAGTAATGTCAAAAGTGTATGTCTTAGAAACAAATCTATCATTCTTTGGTTCGACAGGATTATTCCCATTTGATGGTTTTAACATTTTACAAGTATAGGGAGGGCCTGGTTTTAATTCAGCAATGTTAACCTCATTATTTTCCATGTAATCCTGACCATCGTCGAACTCATTTTCACTTTCATAAGTTTCTATATACGCCACTTTTTCTTTTTTACGGAATTTAGAATTTCTGACTTTTTCAGCCCTGAGGCGTTCGACCTGTCGAACACGATCTGCTAATTGGGCCATATCTCTTAAGTGTTGAGTATCTAACTTTTTCCTAATGGAATAGTCAAGGCCACCGGCAGCCATCTCAACCAATTCATGTTCAGGCACTTGAGTAAAGCACCTTGCCTTAAGGAGGCGAAACCTGTTCAGATAGTCATCAATGGCTTCTGCAGTTTTGCGTTTCATACTGGCTAATTCTTTGAGGCTAATCCTAGATTGTCCCATGTAAAATTGTTCATGAAATAGCCTTTCTAATTGAGTCCAATTATGAATTGAATGGGGGGGAAGTGTGGTAAACCACGTAAAAGCATTTTTTGTAAGGGAATTAGGAAAAAATTTCATCCTTAGATCCTCATTATTTGCTAAATTCCCCGCCTCTGCCATATATCTGGCAATGTGTTCGACAGTAGATTCATTAGTATCACCAGCAAATTTTGTAAATTTGGGAATTTTACATCCCCTTGGTAGTTCTGCCTGTAATACATATTCAGACAATGCTGACACAAAATTTGGCCTATGTAATCCTATATTCAAACCATTTTGGGCCAAGATATTCTCTACTAAGTTGGCCAAGTTATTCTGCCCTACTATGTTATCTTGCCGAAAGTTCCTAAGAACATCATCAGCGTTTTGGTTCCTATTAACCAATACCACTCCTTGTTCTGGCTGTTCTCTTTCAATGCGCAGTGGTTGGGCTTGAACTTCTGGTTGAATCTCTGGGTTTGCACGAGGCACCCTTTGGTTGTTTGGAGCATCAGGGGCACCAAAAAAGTCTGTCATCCTCCCCATTTGATTCGCTAATAATAAGTAAGTATCATTGGCTGTCTGTAACACAGGATTAAAGACTGTGTCAATCTGTTGGGTCAACGCGTTCACCATATCATGGTTACTCTCATCCATTTGTTGCCTAAGTGCATTCATAGAATTATTTGTCAAATTGAGAGGATTTCCCCTATTTCCCATCGCAGAAGATGAGGGAGAACTTTCTATCGAAGGCCAATTATACAGGCTTGCCATCGTTGTCGTTGGCATTCCATATTGTGGGTTTCTAGGCAACCATGGAGGTCTTGACGGTGTTCCACCAACTTGACTACCGTCTGTGTATCCATGTGTGTGTGACACGTTCGTTGGCATGGATGATACATTCATTTGTGTCATTGTTGCACCATTTGGATTTGGAGGAGGAAACCCTCCTGCCATACTTGAAGTGGTGGCAGGCATTGTTGATTCACTGGCGCTCACACCAATGGTTCCGGAACTTATTACAGGGTTCGAACTCCCTCCATTAACATTATTGCTTGGGATACTTTCAGAAGTTATAGAATTTAGGGCAGGGCTTGTTGGCCCACCAGTAGGATTGGCGCTAGGATTGCCAGGCACTGGTTGATTAGGTTGCCCTGTCACATTCTGGGGATTTGGAACAGGATTCGTTTCTGCCCCATTATTATTATTATTGTTAGAAGAATTGTTTGGCGGTCTCACCATTCTGGTACGAGTACGAGTTGGTATACTTGAAAATTCTGGGAGAGATTTACCACTCCTCAAATGCATATACAAATACACACACAATCAAAAGTACAACACCAAACAACGAATTTTGTAAGAAAATTTTCAAAAACACACTAAATAAACTACACAATCTAATAGTCCCACTGGGCGTGCCAATTTGTTTACCCCGATTTTTAGTAAACAACCGCTAGTTTAATTATTACAAGAAGGATCAACTAGTAAATCCTGGGACATATAGATTGTGCATGAGATTGACGAAAACATTTTCATATTTTCTGGGTTAAATCGGATAAGTTAATAAAACAGTAAAAGCATTCGACGCAGTCAAATGATTGGTTTAAAGTAAATTGTTTCAAAGTTAAATTTGCAGAAAACTTGTAAATGAATTGCAGAATAAAGTTTAAAGAAAAACTTTGAAAAGTAAAAGCATGCAATGAAATAAATTGCAGAAGGTTTAAATTTGCAGAAAAGCTTTAAATTGCAGAAAGCTTAAATGACAAACAAGTAATCAATACTTGCAGAATGTAAATTGCATTGATAATTTGTAAAAGTGTTTACAAAGGATGGTACACAGATTCATACATGTTCCATATCGCATTCATTTCGCTCGTTGACATGGGTACTCTGAATATTTTAGGAATTTGCATGTGAAAATGAATTGTGGACCCGTTTCTCTTATGAGAAACTCATATTTATAGGCAAACTAGAATAACTGCTATAAACCTACAAAATGTCTAACTATGCTCCACGTGTCTTTGACAATTTGAATTCCCTTTGACACCTGGTGGGACTTTTGAACGTTATCCACTTTTGAATATTTTGCTAAGTCCAGAGTATACTTTCTCCGTTCTGCATAATACGTTAGACAAACAAACAATACATATATATATATATATATATATATATATAATAGCTTTCGATCATTATCAGTAATGTCGAAAATACATATTCACACAAATAAACTCTTGTCGAATTCGACAAGCCTATTCAGACAACGAATGTTCTGTCGAGTTCGACAGAACCTTAGGCTTTGACAAACAACTTTACATTAAAAAGTCTCTGACGTCAAATGCCTTAATTTTCTCTTGATTTAATACTAGAATCAGTTCCCAAGAGAATATTAAAAGATAATAGTGTACATTAAATGAGATTTTCTCATCTCTCTCCAATTCATTAATGCCTGTCGAAAATACAGGCTAACAATTAGTTAGAAGCTTAAGAGTGAGATGTATTTAGTGAGATTAGTGTGTAAGAATTATTGTATGAATTTAGAGAAGGATAAATAAACAAATAAATATAATAATTAAATAAAATAAAAAGACTAATATAATGCTTTCTCTAGAAGCATCCATGACATGAGACTTTTGGGAAGGTAACAAAAGGAAGAAAAAATTCATATTTTCCGTTTTTCCTATTCTTGACCGACCACCCATACTCTCTCCTTCATCTCAAATGCATTTTCTTCTCCATTCCATTCGTAAGAGCCTTGCATGCAAAATCAAGTGGTAGTTTGAGTTTCAGTAGGTAATTAGAAGACTCAATGGAAAAGATAGAAGAAGAAGTTGTGGGCTAAAGGTTAAATTAGGGGTTTTAGTTTTAAACCAAAATGGAGAAGATGTAATCAAATAGAAAAAGAGGAGATTTGATTCAAGAAAATGATAAGTGCAAGTTATCATTCCACCAACCCCAAAGAGGTGAGTTCTTGTTAACTTCTAATATTTAAATTAGGGGCTGGAGGTTGAAAGAAATAGTCACAATTAGGATTAGGATTCTCATTTTCAAGTAGAATTTTATTTGGTAGAAATGAAAGATTGAATATTACTAGAATTTAGAATTTGGTCCAGGTTCGTTGTTATGGCAGGGCAACACTTTTCAGTCCCTTTGTTATACTATTTTGTGAAATTTTGAGGGTTGTAATGTTAGTAGAGACACAATAGAGCCGTAATATAAGTCTCTAGGATTAGTTCTTATAATTATAGAACTATATGAAAGTGATTAAAATATTAATCATAGCTGAAGAGTAATTAGATAGCAACTAGAATAATGCTCGTAGACATTTTTTTTCCATTGAACACACAAGAGAACTACGTGGCTCTGATTCCCTGATCGCTTGGGGATACGTAGGACCAGGGATCCTCCCTGTCGAGCTATAATTCCAGTCTCTATTTAGATTACTTATGGGCTATTTCGCATAAGATTAATTGAGTTTTGATTTATATACTTTAGCATACGTTTGATGTGTTGAGAGATATAGTTGTGAGATGTATGTTTTGGAAAAATGTCGACAAAAGTTTTGGAAATGTGCTGAAACATGGTTTTAAGAACCATGCTTATAATGACGACAACTTAGGTGCACCTAGTAATATAATTACGGTTAGGGAGAATCATCCGTTAGATGGAGCCACCCCTATGGAAAGGCCGCCATTAGGAGGAGAGGGCTATCAACGAGATGTAGACTCCTTGATCGATATATTTGATGTTTTTATTAGTCGAGAGAAAAGAGCTATCCGTTAGATGAAGCTACCCCTATATGGAAAGGCCGCCATTAGGAGGAAAGAGCTATCAACGAGATGAAGCTAGCTCTCGGTTTTAGTAATGTAATGATCGATGAATTTGATAATGTGTTTTCTGAATCGATGAGAAAAGGGCTATCCGTTAGATGGAGCCGCCACTAAGTGAAAGGCCACTCTTAGGAGGAAAGGGCTATCAACGAGATGGAGCCATCTCTCGATTTTCTCGTAACGATTTTTTTTATATTTTTTTTTAAACTCGTTTATTTTGATTCCATCAAATTGTATGAAATTTATATACCAGGTTGATTATTTTGATTCTTTTAATTATACCCGATTTCCATATTCCTGTAAAGTTGTTTATTTGGTCATTAGGCTTGCCGGACTAGTATTAGTCCGAGCGCCGGTCACGATGCGAGTTTGGGTCGTGACAACTTTCAATCACATGACCAACCACAGCTCAATAGCTCTGCTACCTGTTTTCTATTTATGCACAAGAGACCAAAAACAAATACAGGGAAACTAAAATTGTATTCAGTTTTGCTGCCACTTATCTTCGTTGACATCATGCATCATCATTGAAAGTATGCCTGTGAATCTATGCTTTTGCACCAATGAATAGTCTTGATTGTCCTGAACTATTGCGAGTGGTGATCGTCATCTTCTTCTTCTTCTTCATCATCATCCTGAACATCATCAACATCATAAAAAAATTCACCATCATCATCATCATCATCATCACCTTCACCATCATCATCATCATCATCACCATCATCATTATCATCATCAACACAATCATATAATTCTCTCTTTTTATAAGGATTGGTGAATTGAAAATCCTCCATGCTACTTTCTTGTTTGAATATGTGCAATCGACATTCCGTAAGGTTTGATTTCATTTTCGAATCCTCATATCTAAGCTTCGCATGGTTCCATTCACGTTTTGAAATCACTTCATCCAATTTTACCTTGCCTTGTAGTTTTAAATCAAATAGATATGTATGACCTGGTCGTATCAGGGAATAATCCAATGGATCGCCAAGAGAGTATTCACAACCATTGATGATTAGTTTGAGAATAGATACATCAAATTTCTTGTAGCTGTTCTTGTTAATTATCCAATCAGCAGTAGTAAAAAAGAGAGCAATGGAAGGGAGATAGCATGGTATATTAACAAACCACTTGAGAACTATTGGAAGAGTTTCATCATTTAGGTTGCACTGTGATAGCATAACTGATTGTACATTTGAGCACACCACGGAATTTGGTTTATCACACTGCTTTGGCAATAATAGATGATGATTTTCAACGGTAATGCTTAATAATTTTGGCATCATGAGAATGCTACTTGGTAACCTAAGCAACACTTTACTTCGATTTTGTAGTACTAAACGAACAAGCCCAGTAAGATTTTGAAATGAATCAGCCAATTCTTCAATGCAAGTTTCATATAGAGAAATGGTTTCAATGTTTTCCATCTTTCCTAATATTTCTGGAAAATTCTTTAGACTATAACAAAGTGAAAGTTCAAGTTTTTGAAGAGAGGGCAACTGAATTGCTGGAAAACTCTCGAGCTTCTTACAACCCCAGGCATTCAAGATTTTGAGTTTATTTAGAAACCCAACAGAATCATGAATTGTAAGTAAATTCTTACAACATTGAAATGAAAATTCTTCTAGATTTGTGAGATCGGATATGTCACTTATTTGTATTAAACTTTGAGAATAGTCTAAACGTAAAACTTTCAAACTCAAGAAAATCTGCAACAAATAGAAAAAAATGAGTAGTCAGATTGAAGAGTTTGCCAAATTACCCAAAATGAGGGAGTTGAAATCATTACCATTCTGTTCAATGAGTTAGTCAAATTAAATGATGAAAGGCCACTGTTGGGTAACTTGCATAACGAAAAATTCTTTGGACGAAAATCAGAAGGTATATCTTGTAAACTTGGCCATTCCAGTACTCTTAAACTATTAGGAAAATGTACTTCAGGTTTGAGAAAATCACAATGTGTATCTTGTAAACTATTCATTTTAACAACAAGTGTTTTGAGGTTTTCCATCTTCTTGAGTTCATCTCCTGTCCACTCTACTATTTCTTTGGCTAGTGGAAAGTCCAAATGTATAATTTTAATTTGACTTGTTCCCTGCAAAAAGCATAAATCAACCAAAACACATGTTAACTCATTGAAGAGAAATATATAAGAGATTTAAGGCAAATTAAATGTTTAACACAAATTTAGAGAAATATATAAGGGAATTAATGTTTAACATTGAAAATGGGAAAATAAAAAATTTATATTAAACTTACTGAATTTTTTTCTAAAACTTGAAATATATCTTCATGGAACCACAACCTGCTACGTTTCCCGGGCTCATTTGGTGATTCTTGTCTTACAATTTCTTTACCCATGTCTTCTATTAAGTCATGTAATATAACACGGGGTTTAGTATCTTTAATAATCTTTACAAGAGATTTTTCAACCAACACTCCAATATGATATTTCATGTATCGACCATAGTGAGCACAAAGAATATCTTTCACCTCTTCCAAATGATACCCTTTAAAGCAACAAGCAATGTCGAGAAAAACACTCTGCTCTTCTTCCTCTAAAGCATCAAAACTCACTTTAAGTATCTTTTGAATCTTTCTATTAGGAATCTTTTCATACTGATCCAACAATGAATTCCATTCTTCCACAGGCTTTCCAAACAAGTTGGAACCTAGTACTTCTAATGCCAATGGAAAACCAGAAGCATAATTTACAGCACGGCTTAAAATATTTTCGTAACTTGAATCAACTTGTTTACTTTTAAAAGCCTGCCACCTAAGCAATTCAAGAGCTTCTTCCTTATCAAACTCATCAATTTCATATGTCACTTTAATCCCATGATTTTCTAGCAAGTGTTTGTCCCGAGTGGTAACAATCACTCTACTGCCAACACCAAACCAATCAAGCTCTCCAGCCAAAGCCTGCAACTACTTCAATTCGTCAATGTCATCGAGAATCAATAAAACCTTCTTTCGGTGTAGCCTTTTCCTTATGATTGGAATTCCCGCACTACTATCTTCTATTTGAATATCCAATCCAATAGTTTTGAAAAGAAAATCCTTTTGGAGATGCTCTAAACCATGTTTTGCTGATTTTTCTCTCACATTGTGAAGAAAACACAAACATTCAAATTGATCAGCAATGGTATTATAAATTGCCTTTGCAAGAGTTGTCTTACCCAATCCACCAGGTCCATAGATCCCTAGCATCTTGATTTCATCATTAGATCCGACTTTTAGAAGTGAATTTACTTTTAGGATTCGACGTTGCAGACCAACTGGGTAATCAGCAATATGTAAAGGAATTCGATTAATCTTGTTGGACACATATTTGACTATTTCCTGAGTAAACTGGTATTCATATCCATTCCTGCCGAATTCGATAAGTTTAAGTAAATATATGATATTCATATCAATGTATTGATAATTATATTATATTATTACTACAGTTCATATTCAAAAAAACTGTTAATTTCTTTCCGGTTAATCTTTAAGATTAAAATATAACCTAGAGGAAAATAAAAGAATCCTAAAATACATTTTTTTATTTCATAACAGGAGTGTAGTAGGATACCTGGGATTGAAATGGTGACCGGACAAGTTAGCTGCTTGATTAAGTGCAATCTTCCATTTATGTAGCCGCTCCAAGTTATCATCATACTTTTCTTTGTTATTTTGAAACACCTTTTCATGCTTAGCTATTGCTTCACCATAACTCCCAGTCTGATGTCGCACATGAGTAGGTTCCACGTCATAGAAAATAGGCAAAACCAAGCAACCCTTTGTTTTAAAACAGTGAATGATGTGGACAAGTTCGTCCAAACAAAATGAAGAAGAAGCATAGTTGATAGAGAAGACTGGAATGAAAATCCTAGACTCTTGAATGGCCTTTATAAGTGATGGTGTGATTTTATCACCTCCATGAAGCTCTCTATCATCAATGAAGGTGTGGACTCCACTGTCACATAGTGATCTGTAGAGATTTCCGGTAAAACCATAGCGAGTGTCAGTGCCCCTGAAACTGAGGAACACATCATACGTGAATCCATAAGAAATCGAAGAGGAAGGTTGGATCATATCCATGAGAACAAAAAAAAATGGAAGTAAGAAGAATATGAGAAGTTAGAACAAGGATGAGTGTCTTGGATATGGCAACACGGTTGTATTTAAGATGATCCATTGGCCAAAGACCATTGTGAGTGAAGCCTCCTTCCCATTTCTTATCTACCAAATACAAAAGAAAAGACAATTAACTTTCTTAATTAAAAACATAAGTGAGAAACCAAAGAATTCAACCAAGAGTTTAATTGATGGAAATACACGGACATTTAATAATAAGAAAAGATAAAGTACGGCAACAGAAATTGGACAGCAACAGAAAGTAAAAGACAACACAACAGCATATATAATAGAAATTGGGTTGGTAAGTGGTTAATAAAGTCAAGAAATTTATTATTCTAATTCAAAATTTTCAAAAAAGGCATGCTTTAGTTAGTGTGTGTATATATATATATATGAAACTGTTGATATTTATTAGTATTGTAAATATATTTAGAATAGCATATTCCATAGTAATATTCCTTTGTAATTAATGCTCTTAATATTATATAATGAAATGTCCGTGATGCTCATTGACATACGGTTTTCGCCATATGCCTCTTGTACTTTTTTTTCCTTTCAACATGGTATCAGAGCATGTCTTGGATGTCAAAGATAGATAGTAAAGGCCTTGAGACTCACATCCAACGCCAATCGTCCTTCCCGAACTCCGATCCTACAGGGTGACATTACTATTAGTGAAAATAACAAATACAATCGAGAGAGCGAGTCAAACGATGAACTGAAAGTAAATTAAATGGACAACCAGGTACATAAAGAACAGAATCAACTGATCAGTCTGTAACAAAATTGCCACACATGTGAGTCACTCGAAACCGTGTTTTGGTAGAAATATTTCGTTGTCAAGGATGATTCCAAATCTTATAAATCCAACAAAAACTCCACCAAATAGTGTTTCAATGGATATGGCTTGGTTCATGCAATAAATGCACCAGTTGGACCTTCTTATGGCCCTTATCAAACTGAATCTCGATTAGTATTATAACTCAGAAGATTCTTGTCATTTTAGGAATATAAAGGACAAATAAAAGCATACTCTTCTAAAATAATATCACATATTTTTTGCTAATGTTAAAATTTTATCTAGTAACTAAGGTTTATGAACTGGTAGAACAAAAAATCCAATTCTGAAGAAAAAAGATAAATAAAAACACACTAGAACACAAGCAGTTGATCAAGAGTTCAGCTAATTTCATCTTCGATAGTAGTAGCTGCTGTATTTTTTATTATTCAATCTTAAGGTTACAGATTACAAGTTACAACTTGAGATTAAATACTAGGGTCCAATTTCCATGTTTACATTTATGCTGAGCTACTGCGCACTTATGCGTCAATATGAGACATACTTACCATGAATTATTTTTATTCGATATTCATAAAAATCATAATATCAAATAGCATCCATAAGAATCAAAAACCATGTAGTAAAGCTTGTGTAAATATCAAAGTAACCAATGGTTCAAATTAGACTATATAAACTAAAATCTTTTTGGAAGATATCAACATGCTTTAACTAGCCACATCATTGGTAGTAGCATAATATTCAATTCATATACTCAAAACTTTAACGTTTTGGTGTAAAGATGTTGTATTCAAATTACTTGTGTTGTTGCTCTTAATCTAATGACTAATATGCCTACATGACAAGAGAATGGATTTCTATTGCATGATGATGTAAAATTAGTTTACGCCATCACAGCATAGCCATTAAATATACACCAATCATACATTAGGCCACTGTTGCTCCAACTTTGGCCGCTATAGAAGCATTAAAAATTTGCTTTATACAGAGGAAACTTAACATCAGCCAACATATATTGAATGATTAGATTATACAAACTCAAATAGTGGTTCTTTTCCTTTACAAAAGCAAAAATTCTACTTACTCATTGATAAGTCTAAGTGTGTCACATCAGCAAACAACTTGAGAATTATTGGAAGAGATTCATCTGTTAGATTGCATTTTCTAGGATACCATGGAACTTTGTTTATCACTCTGGTTTGGCAATAGTTGATAGCCATAAAGACAGATGTGAGATAATTTTGGCATCATGAGAATGCATCTTGGTAACCTAATAGAATCATGAATTGTAAGTAAATTCTCACACCTTTGAAATGAAAATTCTTCTAAATTTTGGAGACTAGATACATCAATTATTTCTATTAAACATTTAGGATTATTGAAAGAGTGTCACACGTATGCGCACATAGTAACAGAACAGAAGAGACTGACTCTTAATGAAAGATCTTCAATATTGTTTGGGCACTCATGCATGTACTTAGTAACAAATAAGACAGTTAGTGAAGGAAACTTGTTATACGAAACCAAAAAGAACTCGAGGAACCTCTATTTTTGTGCTCAAACCACTGTGGAATCCTTGTATTTCCAGCTGGCACAATAAATAGGGGACTTCCAACCTCACGGAGTTCCTGTCATTATTCACGAATAATTCAGAAGTTTTGTTTAGCACGAAACATTACACAATGAAGTATGAATTATTAAAGAAAGTAAAATAATTATGCAATAAGAAACAAAACCTGATTCAGTAGCATGTTTCTACACCAAGTTGTTAACGACTCGCAGCCTAATAAGGACAAGGTCTTCTGAGCTCGTCTATTGTGTTTTTTACATGGATAAGCCTCTTCTCTTATGGGCAAATAGTTTAAATTTGGTGGAATACCTCTAATTTCTCGAAGACATTTACAATCAACCAAATAAAGCCTTGTTAAAAAGCGACATTCTTTAATTGATTCAGGAACAATTGTCAAATTATTGCCTGATAGGTCTAAAGCTTTCATATTAGCAAACTGTGTGAGAATTATTGGAAGATGTTCATCTAAAATATTGCATCTTGGGAGCAAAAGTATATCTACGTTTGAAGACACCGTAGAAATCAACCTATGGGTCTAATTTGGCAATAATAGGCAACCTGAAGCAACAATCTCTGACAAATTTTGTATCATGAAAATGCTACTTGGTAACTTACTAACAAAACCTTCTTTTGGTGTAGCCTTTCCTTTATGATTGGAATTCCCTCACTGACATCTCTTAAATTGACATCAAATCCAATTTCTTTGGAAAGGAGCTCCTTCTGGATATGATGTAAACCATGTTGAGCTGAGTTTTCTCTATCATTATGAAGAAAACATAAACATTCAAATTGATCTGCAATGAAATTATAAACTGCCCTTGCAAGTGTTGATTTACCCATTCCTCCAATCCCATGGACCCCTACCATGTGGACTCGACTATCAGATCCCATATCCAAAACTGATTTCACTTCCAATACTCGAGACTGAAGTCCCACAGGATAATCAGCAACATACAAAGGAACACGATTGATTTTATTGGAGACGTCTGAAACTATCTTCGCAATAAAGTCGTGTTCATATTCATTTCTGCATAATCAAACAAGTTTGAGTGATCATCAAAAAATGGTTAGAATTGAAAATTAATTAAAGACAATATAATAAAGCAATAGGAGATGTAGAGTACCCAAGGTTGTAATGGTAGCCAGATAAACTAGATGCTTGGTTAAGAACCCTTTTCCATTTTTGCAGCCTCTCCATGTTTTCTAAGTACTTTTCCTTGTTATTTAGGAACCTCACTTCAGCCTCTCTATGTTTTCTAAGTACTCTGACGATTTAGAATAAAGTCTCGTGATAAGAGAAGATAACTATAGAGAGAAAAGATAGGATTCCTAAATATCATCGATGATTCCTAAATAGGCATGAGGCATTATAGTAGAGAGGATGTTCTTGGTTAAACTAGAAACTGCAAATTCAGTAATGACAAAACAAAAATGGGAATTAACGTGTTAAAATGCAAATTATATAATAGTCTAATGACTTATTATAATATGTAAATACTGCAGAATCATGGCACACAATGCATAAATATTTTGCATAATTTCCACCAACAAAGTGCAGCTTTTTCTGCCATGCTTTGGTCACAAAAATGCAGTATATATTAAAGCACAGCTGTAGATGGGAACCTTTCAGCTGCAAATAAGAACACAGAATTACATATTATATGCCTAAATGAACAATCGATTGAATAAAATCCAATGTGGTATCAACAAGATGAAATAGAACATCCAAAATAACATTATATACATCAGAAATAATTTCATAGAATTCTGCCAACAAAGATATGTATGCTTTATTGTCTTAAGAATAATAATCAAGGATAAAAAAAATTATCATCTAATTCAGAACATAGGATTACTTTCAATCACATGACCAAACACAGCTCAATAGCTCTGCTACCTGTTTTCTATTTATGCACAAGAGACCAAAAACAAATACAGGGAAACTAAAATTGCATTCAATGCTTTTGCACCAATGGGTGGTTTTGTGATTGTCTTGAACTATTGTGAATGGTGATCGTCATCGTCGTCATTTTCTTCATCAACATCATTTTCAAGAACATCATTAACATCGTGAAAGACATCACCATCATCTTCAAAAACATCATCAACATCATAAAAAACATCACCATTAACATTATCAATTCCATCATATAATTCTCTCTTTTTATAAGGATTGGTGAATTGAAAATCCTCCATGCTACTTTCTTGTTCGAATATGTGCAATCGACATTCCTTAAGGATAGATTTCATTTCCGAATCCTCACATGTAAGCTTCGCATGGTTCCATTCATGTTTTAAAATCACTTCATCCAATTTTACCATGTCATGTAGTTTTAAATCAAATAGATATGTATCATCTGATCGTATCGGGAAATTATTCGATGGATGGTCAATAGTGCATTTACAACCATTGATGATTAGTTTGAGAAAGGACATATAAAATGGTTGGACAGTTATCCATTCAGCAGTAGTAAAGAAGAGAGCAATGGAAGGGAGCTTTTTACGAAACCAAAACGAAATTGACAATTCCCTGTTGCAATCATACTCAAACCACTCTGGAATCAATTCAGTTCCTGGCAAAAAAAACATAGTCCCTCCACCTTCATGCATTTCCTATTAGTCATAAATAACTTGTAAGTTTAGAACGATAAAGTAGAATACCAAATACGAAGTCAAATACAAGAAAAACAAAACCTGCTTCAGTAGCATGCTTCTACATGAGGAACTCAAAGAATCACAATTCACTGCAGACAAGTATTTTAAATTTGGCGGAATCCCTCTAATTTCTTGAAGAAACTTGCAATTATCCAAAACGAGGGTTTCTAAAGAGCCATGTTCTTTGATGCACAATGGAAGAATTGTGAAATTATTCCCCGACAAGTATAAGTGTCGCACATTAGCAAACCACTTGAGAACTATTGGAAGAGTTTCATCATTTAGGTTGCAATGATCTAGAAAAATTGAATATACATTTGAGCACACCATGGAATTTGGTTTATCACACTGCTTTGGCAATAGATGATGATAATTTTCGACGCTAATCCATACTAATTTTGGCATCATGAAAATACTACTTGGTAACCTAAGCAACACACCTCCATTTAGTCGTAAATCATGAAGCCCAGTAAGATTTTGAAATGAATCAGGCAATTCTTCAATGCAAGTTTTAAACAAATAAATGGTTTCAATGTTTTCCATCTTTCCTAATATTTCTGGAAAATTCTTAAGACTATAACAAAGTGAAAGTTCAAGTTTTTGAAGAGAGGGCAACAGAATTGCTGGAAAACTCTCGAGCTTCGTACATCCTTTGGCATTCAAGATTTTGAGTTTATTCAGAAACCCAACAGAATCATGAATTGTAAGTAAATTAGAACAATTTTGAAATGAAAATTCTTCTAGATTTCTAAGATCAGATATGTCACTTATTTGTATTAAACTTTCAGAATTGTCTAAACGTAAAACTTTCAAACTCAAGAAAATCTGCAACAAATAGAAAAAAATGAGTAGTCAGATTAAAGAGTTTGCCAAATTACCCAAAATGAGGGAGGTGAAATCATTACCATTTTGTTCAATGAGTTAGCCAAATTAATTGATGTAAGGCCACTGTTTGGTAACTTGCATATTGACAAAAAATTTGGACGAAAATCAGAAGGTATATCTTGTAAACTTGGCCATTCCAGTACTCTTAAACTATTAGGAAAATGTACTTCAGGTTTGAGATAAAAACTAGTTTTAACAACAAGTGTCTTGAGGTTTTCCATCTTCTTGAGTTCATCTCCTGTCCACTCTACTATTTCTTTGGCTAGTGGAAAATTCAAATGTATAATTTTAATTTGACTTGTTCCCTACAAAAAGCATAAATCAACCAAAACACATGTTATAGGGGAATTAAATGTTTAACACATATTTAGAGAAATATATAAGGGAATTAATGTTTAACATTGAAAATGGGAAAATTAAAAATTTATATTAGACTTACTGAATTTTTTTCTAAAACTTGAAATATATCTTCATGGAACCACAACCTGCTACGTTTCCCGGGCTCATTTGGTGATTCTTGTCTTACAATTTCTTTACCCATGTCCTCTATCAAGTCATGTAATATCACACAGTCCCGTTGAATATGAAACTGATCAATAATCTTTACAAGAGATTTCTCAACCAACATTCCAATATGATATTTCATCTCTCGACCGTAGTGAGCACAAAGAATATCTTCCACCTCTTTCAATTGATACCCTTTAAAGCAACAAGCAATGTCGAGAAAAACACTCTGCTCTTCTTCCTCTAAAGCATCAAAACTTACTTTAAGTATCTTTTGAATCTTTTTATTAGGAATCATTTCATACTGATCCAACAATGAATTCCATTCTTCTACAGGCTTTCCAAACAAGTTGGAACCTAGTACTTCTAATGCCAGTGGAAAACCCGAAGCATAATTTACAGCACGGTTTAAAACATTTTCGTAACTTGAGTCAACTTGTTTACTTTTAAAAGCCTTCCACCTAAGCAATTCAAGAGCTTCTCCCTTATCAAACTTATCAATTTCATATGTCACTTCAATCCCATGATTTTCTAGCAAGTGTTTGTCCCGAGTGGTAACAATCACTCTACTGCCAACACCAAACCAATCAAGCCCTCCAGCCAAAGCCTGCAACTGCTTCAATTCGTCAATGTCATCGAGAATCAATAAAACTTTCTTTCGGTGTAGCCTTTTCCTTATGATTGGAATTCCCTTACTACTATCTCCTATTTTAATGTCCAACCCAACAGTTTCTTTAAGAAATTCCTTTTGGAGATGCTCTAAACCATGTTTTGCTGATTTTTCTCTCACATTGTGAAGAAAACACAAACATTCAAATTGATCAGCAATGATATTATAAATTGCCTTTGCAAGAGTTGTCTTACCCAATCCACCAGGTCCATAGATCCCTAGCATGTTCAATTCATCATTAGATCTGAATTTTAGAAGTGAATTTACTTTTAGCATTCGACGTTGCAGGCCAACAGGGTAATCGGCAACATGTAAAGGAACTAGATTAATCTTGTTGGATACATATTTGACTATTTCCTGAATAAACTCATATTCATATCCAATATTCCTGCCCAATTCGATAAGTTTGAGTAAATATATGATATTCATATCAATGTATTGATAATTATATTATATTATTACTACAGTTCATATTCAAAACAACATTTGATCTCTTTCCTAGTCAATCTTTAAGATTAAATTATTAGCTAGAGGAAATTAAAAGAAACCTAACATACATATTTATATTGCATAACAGGAGTACAGTAGGTTACCTGGGATTGAAATGGTGGCCGGACAAGTTAGCTGCTTGGTTAAGAGCTATCTTCCATTTATGTAGCCGCTCCATGTTATCACCGTACTTTTCTTTATTATTTTGAAACACCTTTTCATGCTTAGCTATTGCTTCACCATAACTCCCAGTCTGATGTCGCACGTGAGTAGGCTCCATGTCATAGAAAATAGGCAAAACCAAGCAACTCTTTGTTTTAAAACAGTGAATGATGTGGACAAGTTCGTCCAAACAAAACGAAGAAGAAGCATAATTGACAGAGAAGACCGGAATGAAAATTCTGGACTCTTCGATGGCTGTGACAAGTGATGGTGTGATTTCGTCACCTCCATGAAGCTCTCTATCATCAATGAAGGTGTGGACTCCACCTTCGCATAGAGCTCTATAGAGATTTCCAGTAAAACCATAGCGAGTGTCAGTGCCCCTGAAACTGAGGAACACATCATAGGTGAATCCATAAGAAAACGAAGAGAAAGAGGAAGATTGGATCATAGCCATGACTCAGGGAAGTAAGAACAAGGATGAGTGTGTTTAGGATATGGCAACACGGTTGCATTTAACAGGATCCATCGGCCGAAGACCATTGTGAAACTTCCTTCCCATTTCCTATCTACCAAATACAAAAGAAAAGACAATTCAACTTTCTTTATTAAAATTATTATAAGTGAGAAACCAAAGACATTTAATAAGAAAAGATAAAGGACAGCAATAGAATTTGGACAACAACAGAAACTAAAAGACAACAACAGAAAATATAATAGAAATTTAGTTGGTAAGTGGTTATTAAAGTCAATAAATTTATTATTCTAATTCCAAATTTTAAAAATGGCATGCTTTAGTTAGTATATATGAAACAAACCAAAATTTCCTGGTTCAAAAAAAAAAAAAAAAATATATATATATATACATGTTTTGATCTTTCCACCCCTGTGTGTCACTCGAAATTGTGTTTTGGTAGAAACATTTCATTGCCAAGGATGATTCCAAAGCTTATAAATCCAACAAAAACTCCACCAATTAGAGTTTCAATGGATGTTGGTTCATGCAATAAATGCACCAGTTGGACCATCCTTTGGCCCTCAGCAGACTCTTGTCATTTTAGGAATTCAGCTACTAACTATTTTCTGATAATGTTAACATTTTATCTACTAATTAAGGTTTATGAACTGGTAGAACAAACTCTGAAAAAACAAATAAATAAAAACACACTAGAACACAAGCAGTTGATCATAGAATTCAGCTAATTGTGTCCAATTTCCAAGTTTACATTTGAACCCCACTATGCTCGAGTTACTGCACACTTATGCGTCAATATGAGACATACTTACCATGAACTGTTTTTATTCAATATTAATAAAAAATAATAATATCAAATAACATCCGTAAGAATCAAAAACCATGTAGTAAACTAAAATCTTTTCGGAACATATCAACATGCCTTCACTGGCCACATCATTGGTAGCACTCAGAATATTTTTAACTTGATCTTTGAATCCAATGCTCTTTACAACTGTTACTCCTTCTTTGGCCACTATAGGAGTATATAAAACTCTGCTTAATAACCACATTAGGCCTCTATAACTCAACCAGGCTTAACAGCCCCTAACTGTTCCGTTGTTTACAAAAGTTTAGAAACGACTCAAAAATGAAATTAATCTCACTTTTCAAGTCTCCATTTACTGAATTAAATTGGAAATTGCTTTACATTCACTTAAATTCCTGATTCAAACAAAACTATTCGTCTTTAAAGCATCCAGAGAAATGTAATAACTGATAATTGAATTTCATTACCTATAAACGAATAATCATATTATAGGCATACAAGATGAGACATGAGACAAATTGAATAATTAGTCGTACCTTCAAATGAGGAAGGAAACTCAAATGATTTAAGCAAATGAAACATATGGAAAGTTTCTTCGGACAAAAATAGAGCCATTCTAGTAATCTCTCAAATCAAACCTTATTGAAGCACCGGATGAAAGATAGAACTCTTGTTAGAAGTGATGGATTATGCGCACAATCGATTCCGGCTTCGCAATGGTCTGAACGATTAATGGGCGTATGTAGTAGCAGTGGCGGAACCAGGAAAAATTGTGTGGGAGTGTCACAAATTTTTTTTATAAAAATTTATGTCAATGTTCTTTATAGTCATTAATAATAAACTTTAAATTAATATTTACATTAATATTTACATTAATATTTGTATAAATATATATACAAAATTGCTTAAAATAATTTATAATATAATTATATTAATATTCTACCTATAAAAAAAAATTATTATTTTTGAGCGGGGAGGGCTGTGGCCACTCTCAGCCCTCCCCTGGTACCGCCACTGTGCAGTAGTCGACTAGAGTAGCACATGTCACTTAGCAAAATAGTGTTTGTTAAGTCATTTTGAGAAGAAAAAAAATTGTATCAAATTATATGTCATTTTATATTATCAATGAAGTATTTAATATTCTTTTTCCTATTATACTCTTAACTATTTATTTCTCTTTCTTCTTTTAATTATTCAATTTATCTTTTTCATGTCATTAATTAATGAGGGACAATTTTGTAAACTAACTCATAATTTCTCTTTTTCATACAACAATGATTACTTTTCTTAATTTGTAAAATAGCCAAAGTGACTTACATTTTGGTATAGAGGGAGTAGTAATAATTAAAATTAATTAATCACTCTTCTCTACAAAAAAATAAATTAATTAATCCCAAAAAAAAATTTATAAAGACGAGAATAGTTTTAAATTTTTTTTGTCTTGTTATAAAAATATTTGGGTACGTATTAGTGAAATCCATATTTAGTTCAAGTAAAAACTTAAATTTGTAAAAACATTTGGAGTCTTTTGGAATTGGATTGGGAAGTTCGTATTTGCCATACTTATCGGAAGGCAAATCGTTGTGCGGATGCTCTTGCTCACATAGGATGTACTGTAGGTTCTAATGTGATTTTTTATGAGTCATGTCCAACTAAGATTAGAACTAAGTACTAACAGTGTTTCATACACATGTTGCACATGGGTAATCTAAGCCTACTTGATCTGACATGAATCGACCTTGCTCTGATACCACTATTGTAACACCCTAACCCACTTATACGCTATAAATGAATTAAATTAAAAACATACAAGCATGGCAAGGTGCTACATTAAATTAAAATCCATGAACATGCATATATACTCATTTACGTCGCAACGGAAGTGACTACGGCCTAGCAAGTGCACCAGTCTGTCGTCGAGTAATAATTTACACTCTAGGTGTCTAGAATGAGTTCGAATCCACAGGGATCGCGCTGCAGCTTCGATAGCATTATTTAAGTTCGTATATTTGCATTCGCTTTGGGTTTTGGAAAAAGGTTTTATAAAATTAGCGTAATGCGTTGCAGAAAATATAAATAAATAAATAAATAGATTAACAGATTCCGAAACATAGAGGATAGGTATGGTGGTTGGACTTACTCCCTTCTTCCTATTTGGCATGAACGATGTATAACATAGTTAATCAGATTATTGTTCGGCGGTGACTTTTCCTTTGTTGTAGTAACACCTTACTGTTACTCTATGTATATTAAAGTTTGCTAATAACTAAGGTACCTACGAGAGTCTAACCTCGCTGTGTCACATACCCTAATTACTATGTGAGTTATTTATTACACATGTAGTATTACCTTCACCAATTAATCTCTAGGTCCTAGTATCGGGCTGTTCATCTTCTAAGTGCTCAGTTCACACCTAGTTCATGATTCCTCCTCTAATTGCTCAGTTCACAATTAGTTCAGGACGTTACCGTCTCTATACACCTAGCATTATTTACTACTAGTTCCGGACGAATATTAGGTGTCCCTAATATAGATTCTATGAGCGCTCCCGCTTATCCGGCCAGATTACGGAATACGTTATTAAAGTGTAAGAAAGTAAATAACAAACATAATACTGAATAACATTTATTATAACTTGAGACTCATTCACAGACTCCAAATATTCATAGTGGAGTTCATCGTCTCCACCACAACCTAAGGCATCTATACAAAAGACTACATATTTAAATTACAAAGAATTATAACCTAAACATAAAAGCCTAAAGAAAACATACCTTGCTGAGTTAGTTTTCCCGTAAGGGGAGAAAACTATGCCCAATAGAGCTCCTCTGAACCTCTCCTTATAGTAGAGAATGTTATACTATTTCTGAATGAATAAAACAATGACAGGAGGGATCTATTTATAGTTTTCGTAATGGGTCTCAGCAAGGCATCGTACTGCGATAGGTCCATCGCAGTACGATGTGAAGATTCAGTTCAATTTTATAACTGGTCCAGTGCATTGCATCAGCTTGGTCGCCAAGTAATGTCATCGTGCTGCGATGGCACTCATCGTGCTACGATGAACAGATTTTTTTCAGATTTATTTCTTCTGTTTTCTTGGCCAGCAAGCAGCTTCCATCGTGGCACGATGGAAGCCATCGTGCTACGACGAAATGCTCATTTTCTTCACTTTTTGGGCTTTTTCTTGTCATTTGGCATCTTGAACCTTGTCTTTATGCTTTTCCTTGATTCTGTAGGTTTTCCTTCGTATTTGGGCCTGTCTTGGTCATTTTACTACTAATAATAATACTAAAAACACCATAGAAATTCCTGTCATCAGGAAGCATAATAATATTAATAAGCTACTCATCAAGCTTAAGTCATAACATGCATAAACATCCTCAAAACATAATTAATAGCAAGGTCTTAAGATAGAAGTCACACAAGCGTGGTTAAACATTACAACCCAGAGACTAGTGTCACAAATGTATTAGAGCAACTCCTAGACAATCTAGACAATTCCTAGGGATCTCCTACATCTTCTTCTTACCACTAGACTAGATAAGCAACAAACGGAAAATCCTAATCCCCGACGGAATTCTCAAGCTGAGAACCTGGTCCCAAACCATTCAAATACACATAATAGAGAGTTAGTTATAATCCAATAATCATAATGCAAGAATAAAACATAATCGCATTATGTAAGCTTCATAGTATAACTAAACAACATTTCTTGTCTAGTTGCATGCATCTCAATAATTATAATGAATATAAAGACATATTCAAGAATAAACATCGAACCAAGCATTATAATTAAGCATTCTCAATTAATAATAATTGCACACCACATCACTTTACAAGTATCAAATAGGAATGCACAAATTCCTAATGCAACTAATGTCATCATCAATGTTATGTCACCCTAGACACAACTAACATGTATGCAAGGTTGTCAGAACCGGACCGGTCATCGAACCGATAAGCTTACCGGTTCAAGGTTCAATGGTCAGACCGAGGTCGGACCGGGGTCGAACCGTTTTTAATTAAATATAAATTTTAATTAATATATAAATTAATAACAACTCAATATTAAGTAGTTTTACGGGACACACATTTTTATACTATTAAAAAATACTTTTAAATTTCAATTTTCAAAATCCAATGAATTAGTATAATTAAAAACAGTAGTATAAATATATAATGGAAATATGTTGGTTAGTCAAAAAAAATAAATAGAAATATGTTGGATTTAATCTTGATGTGGGCTGTTTCATGTGTGAATATTTGGTCCAAGCCCACTTGTTCTCCTAACCCTAAAATTCTAATAATAAAAAGAAATGAGAAGCTGATGACAGGAATTTCTACGTCATTTTTAGTATTATTATTAGTAGTAAAATGACCAAGACAGACCCAAATACGAAGGAAAACCTACAAAAGCAAGAAAAAGCATCAAGACAGAGTCCAAGATGCAAAAAGACAAGAAAAAGCCCAAAAAGTGAAGAAATACAGCATTCCATCGCAGCACGATGTGTGCTATCGTGCCACGATGAAAGTGTAACAACCCGTTTTTCAAAGGCCAGAAAAGGCATTCTATATATTTTTTTTTTATACACATCAGAGTTACGCATAAAAGATTTTAAATGAGCCGGCATTCAAATATACAAAAGAACTCATTACCATAAGGTGCTTCGACAAGCAAAGTGTATTCCTGAATAATTACAATCCAAGTCTAAGTATTCAAATACTTACAACAAAACAAGTTAGAATCCTATGCCTAAACCCAAAAAAAGCACGGTGTACAACCCACACCGGCGCATAGTCTAACTAAGCTAAAGCTCCAACATCTCACTGGCCTAGAACTGCCAACACCGTTGTCACCACGACCTAACCCATCATCTGGGTGGGATGAGCCCGCAAATGAAAGAAAGGGTCACCACAAAAATACAAGATATATATATATATATAACCGGTGCGAAAGATTGTACACATAACAATAATTCCACAAACACAAGAGAAAACTCTTAACCACCAAGAAATTCCCACCAACGGGTTTATATATATAATGCACACCAAGCCTAATGCAGACTTCACTACTACAAAAAGTATCTTTAATAGCGCCTATTTAATAGCGCTTATTTAAAAAGCGCTGTAAAAGATTAACACGGAGGCCCTATAATAACGCTCTTTAGAAAAGGGCTATTGAAACCACAAACTCTGATACACTATAATAGCGTTTCTGAGAAAGTGCTATTAAAAGCACAACCGCTGATGACTTACAATGGCGCGTTTTACGTAAGCGCTATAATATGTGAAATTAGTAAATAAAAAATATAAGGTTTCTGGGTGTCGAACCTTTGACCCCTTACTATTGTTAATAGAAAAACAAATTGATACCGTCAAAAAAGAAAAACAAATTGATATCAAAATAAAAATAAAAACACATATCATCATCATCATCATTCATCTAGTCGTTGAACTTTCATCTCCGTCGAACCCTACGTTCTTTGTATCTACCCATCACCTCACAATCGAACCCTAATCCCGCGTTTTCTCTCCCGGGCCAGAAAGAGCTTCACCTTCAAACCCTAAATTGTTGTTCTCAACACCTCGGTCACCCACGCTCGAACACCAGATTCGTCACCCTCACCCCTTCTTCGACGCCTTTCGTTGACGGGAAAGAAAGAAACTTCCACGCAAGGAGCTTCCTGCCAACCCCTTCATTGACGATGTTCAGCCCTCATACACAGGTTTTTATTTGAAATCCTAATCTTGTCTGATGCTTTGATTTCTTGCTTTTTCAATTAATTTAACCTTCTTTCAGTTTAGTGTTGCAAATCGACAAGGACCATAAGCTATAATCTTTCCACCTCCTTGATTTTTCAATTGCTTGTGTTCATACGATGTGTATCCCTGTAAATTTCAGCTGTTGTTTTCATTGAGCTTTCCTTTGTGGACCAAATTATTTGATTTTGGATTTGAGTGTGATATCCAATATAGGTATCATCTTTCAGTTTTCATTGGTTTGTTTGTTTGTTTGTTCTCCTAAGCTTAATATTGTTTAATCTGTTCATCTTGCTGTTGTGTTTAGACAATTGGAATGGCTCTTGTAAAAGAAGGGTTGCTCAAATGTATCTTCTCCATAAATCTGTAGGTTACATTATAGGTGATGATTTTCAATTTTAAGTAAAACAAATAAATTTATAGTGTTTTCAATCCCTATAATGATGCCTCTGCTTCTGGAATATAATTTAACTTACCATTATTTCTAGTTAATTGAGGCATTTGTTGAAAAAAAACGTTGTTTCTTGGTTGGAATGGAGCATCGGGATTCTCAGCTTCATCAACTGCTGAACAAGTCACGCATGTGCATGGAATTCATGGAACCTCTCTCACTTTGCAATCATCACAGGTGCATCAAGTGGTCTTGGATTGGAAACAACTAGGGTTCTTGCTTTGTGTGGTGTTCATGTTGTTATGGCAGTGAGGAATGCAAAAAATGGTTTGTATATTAAATAAACATTACTTAAGGAAATTCCTGCTGCTAACATTGATGCTTCTGAGTTTGATCTTAGCTCTTTAGCATCTGTTAGGAAATTTGCTGCAGATTTTAATTCCTATGGTCTTCCACTCAATATTCTAATTAATAATGCAGGGTTGATGGCTACTCCATTCATGCTTTCTGATGACAATATTGAATTGAGGAGTAGGGAAGGTGTTTTTGCCTTGTTTTGTAGGCTAGTTGCAAGTTTTGTGTTTGGTTTCTAGTATTATAGATTGGTTCTTATTGTAATTGTTTAGCTCTTGTTTTCCTCCTGTGGAGCTTTGGATATTGTTTTCATCAAATTAATGTACTTTTCGTACAATAATAGAAAGGTATTGAAGACTTGAAGCTTTGCTGCTGTTTTGATGAGCTGTGGTGATTTTTCTTGCTTGTCGGTAATTTTGATTGTTGTTTGCAGGTCAAAATTTGTATGGCTCTTTTCCTGCTATATCCTACTACTACTGTGCTTTAAGGGGATGGTCTAATTAAGGGAAAGATTTGAAATTCATATGCTTCTCACTAATTTATGCCAGTCTCAATCTTATTTGATTTGACGCAACTGATTTCTAAAGTGGTAAGACTCACATAAATTTTAACTATTTGTGAAGCTTTTGCTACCACTCACTTGCATTCCATTTATTCTTTCATACAATGCAAGTTTCATGTTGTGGTTAAATTGGGTTGTAGTATTTATTAAGGATGTCAAAAGTTAAATTCATGATAATTATTGATCTATTTGTAGTTTGTTTCTCTGAAAAAGGTCCTATTTAACAATCATGGCAATCAAGATTTACGATATGGCCATGTCCACAAACACCACCCGTGCCATGATCTGTTTACATGAAAAAGAAGTTGATTTTGTGCTTGTTCCAGTCAAAATGTTCACTTCTTAGCACAAGCAGCCTCCTTTTCTGAACTTATTTTTTTGTGTTTGACTCTGAAGTTTCATGAATTTAGTTTGTTTTTTGTGGCCTATTGTTGATCTATTGTTGTGTCATTTTGTATTTGTCGGTGGCTGACTAAAAGTATATGATAGTTTATGGAGGATACAAGACATATGGAACAGATCAGATCAAAGTTTATGGAAGAAATGAAACAGGTTTTAAGCTATTAACGATAATTTCATTGTCTTATTATTGAACTTAATCTCATCTATGACAAATATTAGGGTGTCTTATATTTTATAAGTCTTGGATCCAAAAGTTGGCTGGGAAACAAATATTACATGTAAACAAGTGTGGTTGGAATCAAGATGAGCACTCGTATTAATTGTTGCATGAGATATACAATCCCTCAATAGTAGTTTGAGGATTCATTATCATTTATTGTTGACTAAATAATGATAAAATGTTTGCATTATTGTTTATAACTCTTTTGTGACCGTCTTCATTATCTAATTCAGTTTATTGAGACTAGCCCTGAACTAGGGAGTCACTACAATGAAGTGGTTTCACCTCAAGATGTTGCAATGTATGGAGGACTTTGTGCACTTGCTACCTTTGATCGGGCAGAGTTAAAGGCATGTACTCAGTTTCTTATTCTGCTTGTAAATGGCAACTGTGTGACATTGATTATGTTGCTTCTCTTATTTCATTTTCTTTAATTTGCAGAATAAAGTTATAGACAATATTGTCTTTAGGAATTTCTTGGAGTTAGTGCCTGAAGTAAGGGAACTTATAAAAGATTTTTACTCAAGGCAAGTTGTTGCACTTTCTTTTTTCTCTTTGGAGTGATCTCCACTCATCACATTTCTGTTTTCTTGCCTAAATGAATTGAAAATTGATTTATCAAGATTCAAGACCCTCCATTTGGTGGAATTGGACTGCCTAGGCTATGTAGTTTGTCATAATATATATGATGCTTAACTTTATTTATGTAAAACTGGGCATCGATTTAAAAATATCGAATTGGAATGTGTGCATGGAGAATGTTATTACTTGATATTGGTTTATGTTATGTGATGCAATAAATTGACAGTGTTATTTGTGTGTTATGGAAATCTTTAATTATAGCAAGTGGCATTGTAGAACTGTAGATCTAAACTCCACATTGATGTCTGGGGTTGGCTATTTTTAATGATTGATTATTTATGTAATACATTTATCAATGTTGTATCTACGTGATTGTGGGAATCTCTTATTCTTGTCACAAAGGGGGGTGGTGTTGGAGGTTATGGAGAATGCTTTTACTTGAACCTGGGAGTAAAAATATTGAAGATGGATATATCTCATGAATCATGGATTAATCATTAAATGTAATAATTTGAAGAATCTTGTATGTAGCAGGAATATTTTTTATTAGTTAGGTAAAGTGTCGAAGAGGACACTGTCAATCCTAATCATCATCCATTTGATTTGTATTTTAATCAAAGAAGTATGGTCTATTTCCGCGGAGGCAGCAGCTGATAGATACCCTGAAGTAGAACAGGTATCCATATTATTAACACACAATTTAATTTATTCTGGAGTTGTGCTTACAATCATTATGATACTAAACTTCTAGTTTTGCTAAATAGGCATTTTTAGTATTCACTTTATGTGTGTATTGTGAAAATCTTATGCCTGATGCCTTGGACTAATTTAAAGGGATATGTGTGTTTTATGATGCCTTGTCGGAGATCTTGTGTTTGGTTTGCATGGCTTTGGCTGGTTGTTGCTAGTTCTATGTATCAGGTAACCTTTAGTTCTAAGCTTCTTGTTATTTGAGGTGTATGGTGAAAGGCTTCTGTTACTGTTTTTTTAGTCTTGGCTAAGCTTTCTGCTTTGTTTCTTCTTTGGTTCCTGTTAGTGCAAGTCTCTGCTTGAATCAATTGAAATACTTATAATTGAGGTGTTTTTGTGATGCTTCCAGGGATGATATAGTCAAATGGGCAAGAAAAAGAATCGGTGCGCCTGTTATTTAGACATGAACATAGAGAAGAAGAGGTCTTCAATATGATGAAGTGTTGCAAAGTCCATACCGTGTTCAATCAATATTTTCTCTTTATGTTTATCTTTGCGTTGTTAAGTGCTTGATTTTAGTAGATAGGGTGTTGTAATTGTATCTGTGATTGTATGCTACTTAACTTGTGTCATCAATATACAAGTGTTTGTAATTTATAAAATTTTGTTTCAATGTCTTATGTAGTGTGTTTGATTTTATGATTAATAAAATGTGTATGGTACATTGTTTGAATGTTTTATGTAGTGTTTGATTTTATGATTAATAAAAGCGATTGGATAAATATAGAATTTTTTTTTATAAAAAAAAGAATCTTTAATAGCATTTTATGATGATGCGCTATTAAATGTCGACCTATAATAGCTATTTCAGGCAAGGGCGCTATTAATTATGTGATTTATAACAACGCTTTTAAAATAAAGCGCTATTACATCCTGTTCCCAAAGCACTCTCAGGTAGCGAGAATTGACATACGACAGCGCTTTTTTTCATAAGCGCTATTAAAGACTCATATTTGATAGCGCTTTAAAAACGCTATGATAGGCACCCAGACTTATAATAGCGGTATCAGTAATAGCGCTTTTAAGCGCTATTAAAAGTCAAAACAAGCGCTATTAAAGGCCCTTTTTTGTTGTAGTGCTTCTACAATGATCGTGACAACCATTTCCAGTTCGTCACATGCATGAGTTTAATTCCGGAATTCAACCTCTAAAAAGAGTCGTAGGGTAAGCGAAGCCACACAGTCAAACACTACCCTCACAAGGCCACAAAGGGCAGGTGAGCCACACAGACAAACACCAGGTGAGCCACACAGACAAACACCAACTCAATAAAATCCAGTAGGATTTGGCGAAGCCACACAGTCAAACGCCCGGTACGTAGGCAAAGTCACACAGACATACACCTAGGCACGCAACTATGAAATGCATGGCATATATTCTCTTTGGCATATACAGGATAGTCACACAGACAAAATCCCCGCGTAGTCCTATCCGACGCACGCATTCATATATGCTCATGCAAACAATCACATAGCCTAAAGCCTATGTACAAACCATCACAACATACATACATTTTCCTAATCATATGTAAATTGCACACGTATTTATAACCACGTTCTCATCAACGAGAATACATAAGTACAAACATGCCAAAGCACACAGCAAATGCATAAACAGCAAAACCAAGCATGTCGTAACCGTTTTAAAAGACAGAAATAAAGTGGAGCCCTTACCTCGGCAAGCACTCAAACAATCAAACGATCACACAACACTTACTCGCTTCCTAAAACAAGCAAAGTACACAATCAAAACCATATCCAATCAATCCTCAATGTATTGGACTCCAAAACCCCAAAAACCTAATGTTTTCTAAGGTAAAATCATTCTTTCGGATACTATACCAAAAACTACCGTATTGATCGACTCCCATGAGTTATTTGTACTATTTTTAGGACCCAAAACAATAGGCAAAAGTCTTAAACAATTTGAAATGCAAAATGGCCGTTTTCTTGCGTTATAAGTTACGTACTTTCCGAGTACCCAAAAACCCCGTTTCCAATCCCAACCACTTCCATAAATCAATAAAAAGGGATTAGAAAGTTAAAAACCAAGTTAGGACATCAGAATCCAAAATTTTAGGTCCCAAGGGTCGCTAGCGGTCGCTGGGCGACCACCTGGCGAAGGCAAGTCAGAAGTTCCACGCCCCAGGCGAAGGCTGGCGACCAACTCGTCGCTGAGCTACCAGCTCGTCGCTGAGCTACCACACCAGAACAGGACTGGTTTTCTTCATGACAGCAGCAGCAAAACTTGTTTTACTCAATTTTTTACCCAAAACAACTTTTCACGCAACACACTACACACGCAGAGTATTTGTTCCCAACAACCGTTTTCACAACAAAGCAATACATTTCCGAAAGCATGTTGGTTGCTTCGAGTGCAAGTTATTTGGTTTTCATTTCCAAAATCAAAACCAAACCCAAGCACAAGTTTTATTACGGGCCTTAACCGACCTGTAACCATTTTCAAACATGTTTTCAAAGCAAAAAGCAACACCACATAACACAAGAGTTTTAAACCACTTGGAGTACCAAAAACACCACACAAAACACTTAGGAAATATTTTCATAAACACCAAACTATTTTTCATCGGATTTTCTAAAACGAAGCCATGCAACACCATTCCCTTTCGCCTAAAGGTTCAAAAACAACGTTACCCTTCAAAACCTTACAACCTAACAACATGTTATTGATCAATACACTAAACTTTGAAAACCCTAACTTTTCTCATGAGATTCTCACCACTCATGGAAAACAAAAACAACTAAGCCTAGACATGCTTGTTAATCCCTCATGAACAACTTTCATGGAACAAAAACCATTCAAAACCAATTCTTATGAAATTTCTCCCAAGAACATAATCATAAAAATCCTAACTCCAAGAGTTTGAACCAACAATAAGGAAAGGAAAAGAGTGGTTACCTTAAGCAAGTGATTCTCTACAACAATTCCACAAAGCTCCCAAGCTTGAAATGGACACAAATGGTGGAGAATGAAAATTTTGTGAAGTTTTAAGAAAGTAATGGAGTCTCACGTGGAAGAGAGAAAGAAGAAGAGAGAATTTGTGATTTTTCTTAAGTCCACAAAGCAAACAAACCTCCTTACTATTTAAAAGTCCTTTGTCACCTATCCACCCTTGGATCAAAGTCAAAAGTCCAAACTTAAACCCTAGCCATTGGATCAAATTGCTTTATGATTAATCACAAGATTTAATCAAATCTTCCATAACAAGTCACGTATTCAGCTCTCGCGCGTCGCGACGAACGAAACTCACAAAAACAGAAAACCTACGGAGAGAACGTCTAACGTTAAACATTTCCAAAACTTATCGTCGAATCTTTTTCCGCGACTGTAATTTTCTTCCACACCTTGGAAAATTATTCTCAGAACATAACCTCACTCACGCAGATATATAAAACTCCCATCTGAAACCTCACTTAAAACAGACGCAGTAAAATTTTACATCAGCGGGTAAATTCTTACTCGTTTTTCCAAAAACAAGAATAATCCAAAACTCGTTAATTCAAATCCACATCAACCTTCTTATTCACAAAAGAGGATTACAAGACAACAGTCTGTGCCTTTATAGCGCACGAGTCCAAAACCGACTCAATTACAGCAAAAATCCTATTAAAACACGATGTTTCACAACACGAACACATCGAAACCCTAATGTTCCTTAAACCAACTATACAATGAAATCTTGGGTCTTACAATACTACCCCCCTAAAAGAAGTTTCGTCCTCGAAACTTAGACGTCGTCAAACAATCCGGGGTACAACTCTTTCATCTTACTCTCGAGCTCCCAGGTGGTATCTTCTGTAGCTTCGTTCCATATTACCTTCACCAAAGGTATCTCTTTCGTTCTCAGAAGCTTCATCTTCCGATCCGCAATCTTGATCGGCGGAACCTCAAATGACAAGTTATCCCTCAACTGGATGTCATCTGGTGTGATCACATGTGACGGATCCGGTGTATACTTCCGCAATTGCGACACATGGAACACGTCATGTATCAAAGATAGTACCGGTGGCAACGCGATCCGGTAAGCTACCTTTCCAATCCGTTCCAAAATCTGATAAGGCCCTATAAACTTTGGAGTCAACTTCCTCGCTTTCAATGCCCTTCCAACGCCAGTCGTTGGAGTAACTCGGAGAAATACGTGATCTCCCTCTTCAAACTCTAAAGGCCTCCGACGCTTATCCGCATAACTTTTCTGGCGATCTTGAGCAACTTTCATCATTGCCCTTATCTTTCGGACCTTGTCCGTCGTTTGTTGTACAATTTCCGGTCCTACTATCATACTCTCCCCATCTTGGTACCAACACAAAGAGGTCTGACATCTCCTCCCATACAAAGCCTCGTATGGTGCCATTCCAATACTCGCGTGGAAACTGTTGTTGTATGTGAATTCTATCAATGGTAATACATCATCCCAGCTTCCACGATCATCCAATACACATGCTCTCAACAAATCTTCCAAAGATTGATTTGTTCTCTCGGTCTGCCCATCTGTCTGAGGATGATAGGCGGAACTCAATCTCAGTTTCGTCCCCAACGCCTCATGCAAAGTTTTCCAAAAGTGTGAAGTAAACTTTGGGTCTCGATCCGACACTATACTTGACGGAATCCCATGTAACCTCACAATCTCAGCAATGTAAATATCGGTCAACTTTGCCGCTGTATCCGTAGTCCTTACCGGTAGAAAATGAGCGGACTTTGTCAAACGATCCACTATCACCCAAATGGAATCATGCTTCCTCCTGGTCTTGGGTAACCCAGTGATGAAATCCATAGAAATGCTATCCCACTTCCACTCGGGGATATCTAATGACTGCAGCATCCCTGCTGGTCTCTGATGCTCAATCTTCGCCTTCTGACAAGTCAGACACGATGCCACATACTCAGCCACATCCTTCTTCATACCCGGCCACCAGAAATCATGCCTCAGGTCTTGATACATCTTTGTTGCTCCGGGATGTATACTAAGTTTACTCTTGTGTGCCTCCCCTAGAATAGTGTTTCTCAAGTTCATAGCTTCGGGCACACACACCCTACCTTGACATCTCAAGATATTATCCGGTCCCACTTTGAAATCTCGGTTGGTTTCCCGAACTATCAACGCTCTTTTCTCCATGAGAAATTCGTCATTTTGACAACTAGCAATGTCCTCCAATAGTCCATTTGAAATGGTAATCATACCCAACCTCATATTCCCATGTGCAAACTCAACTTCAAGGTGCAAGTCTCTAAATTCCTTCAACAGCTCTTGTTGACTAGCCATTTGCGCCGAACATGCCGACACACTCTTTCTACTCAAAGCGTCGGCTACCACATTAGCCTTTCCAGGATGGTATTCTAAGGTGAAATCAAAATCTTTCAATGTTTCCATCCATCTCCTTTGTCGCATATTTAGCTCTTTCTGATCAAACAAGTACTTGAGACTTTTATGGTCACTAAACACGACAAAAGTGCAACCATAAAGATGATGTCTCCAAATCTTCAATGCAAAGACAACGGCCGCAAGCTCCAAATCGTGCGTCGGATAATTCTTTTCATGCACTTTCAGCTGTCTTGACGCATAAGCCACTGCTCTCTTGTGTTGCATCAACACACAACCCAACCCTTGATGAGAAGCATCACAGTAAACC
This sequence comes from Trifolium repens, assembly GCA_030408175.1. Taxonomy (NCBI): domain Eukaryota; kingdom Viridiplantae; phylum Streptophyta; class Magnoliopsida; order Fabales; family Fabaceae; genus Trifolium; species Trifolium repens. Next base: position 17,535,536 of record CP125847.1, read on the forward strand.
TCATATGGTTCATCCGACTGTGGTAACACCAAGACTGGTGAAGTCGTCAACCGTTCTTTCAACAACTGGAAACTCGTCTCACACTTCTCAGTCCAAGCAAAAGGTTGATTTTTTCGCGTAAGTTGTGTTATTGGCGCCACAATCTTAGCGAAACCCTCAATGAATCTCCGGTAATAACCGGCCAAACCCACAAAACTCCTCACATCAGTCACTGTTTGAGGCTGCTTCCATGAAAGTACCGTATCAATCTTGGCTGGATCCACGGCTATTCCCTCTTTTGATATAACATGGCCAAGGAAATTCACCTCCTTCAACCAAAAGTCACACTTTGACGGGTTTGCATACAGCTTACTTTCCCGCAAAACTTGCAATACTAGACGAAGATGCTCTACATGTTCCTCTTCACTCTTCGAATACACTAGAATGTCATCAATAAATACCACTACAAACTTGTCCAAGAATGAGTGGAATATCCGATTCATGTAGGCCATAAAGATAGCAGGTGCATTCGTCACTCCAAACGGCATCACTAAGAACTCATAATGCCCATACCGCGTCCTAAACGCCGTCTTCTGAATATCCTCATCTCGTACTCTTATCTGGTGATAACCAGATTTCAAGTCAATCTTTGAAAACACTGAGGCTCCCCTCAACTGATCCATCAAATCATCAATTCGTGCTAATGGATATCGGTTCTTGATAGTCACCTTATTAAGCTTCCGATAATCCACACACAGACGAGATCTCCCATCCTTCTTCTTAACCAATAAGACCGGTGCTCCCCAAGGCGACACACTAGGCCTTATAAAACCTTTATCTAACAAGTCCTCAATTTGACTTTTCAACTCTACCAACTCGGCTGGAGCCATCCGATAAGCTGATTCCGAAATCGGACCCGTACCCGGTTGTAAATCAATAAAGAATTCCACCTCTCTACACGGAGGAAAAGCTGGAATCTCCGATAGGAATACATCTTGGAAATCTTGAACCACTCGAAATTCCTCAATTCGGATCTCCGACGTCACTCCTAAACTAGCAAGTGAAACTATCTCCGGCTCTCCATTACACAAAGCCATTGAAAGCCGATTTGCAGACATGTACCTTCGCACACCTGGCTCGGGAAAGAAAACCAATTTCCGAGCACAGTCTAGAATTACATAATGATAGGACAACCAATCCATTATATTACTTCCAAGAATTCCTTGTAGTTCTTATTTTCCGCAAGTCCATCCTCTTCGGACCGTCGCATCTAAGGAATTCAGAGATTCTTGTCGACTAAATTCGACCAATGCTCGGGGGTTTCAACTATTTTTCTTACTGAAGCATCACTCCCTATAGTACTTCAGTAAGAAACAATCCAATGCATAAGCATATCCCATGCTAGACTCAAGACAAACAACCACAAAACCCACAACACAACACGAAACCGATCGCTAGAACTAACACAACTCTAGCTATATTCTAACCGACTCTGGACTAACGACTCAAGTATACACTTTCCCTTTGAAGATTTAAAGCCGTGCTCTGATACCAATTGTAACAACCCGTTTTTCAAAGGCCAGAAAAGGCATTCTATATATTTTTTTTATACACATCAGAGTTACGCATAAAAGATTTTAAATGAGCCGGCATTCAAATATACAAAAGAACTCATTACCATAAGGTGCTTCGACAAGCAAAGTGTATTCCTGAATAATTACAATCCAAGTCTAAGTATTCAAATACTTACAACAAAACAAGTTAGAATCTTATGCCTAAACCCAAAAAAAGCACGGTGTACAACCCACACCGGCGCATAGTCTAACTAAGCTAAAGCTCCAACATCTCACTGGCCTAGAACTGCCAACACCGTTGTCACCACGACCTAACCCATCATCTGGGTGGGATGAGCCCGCAAATGAAAGAAAGGGTCACCACAAAAATACAAGATATATATATATATATAACCGGTGCGAAAGATTGTACACATAACAATAATTCCACAAACACAAGAGAAAGCTCTTAACCACCAAGCAATTCCCACCAACGGGTTTATATATATAATGCACACCAAGCCTAATTCATACTTCTACAATGATCGTGACAACCATTTCCAGTTCGTCACATGCATGAGTTTAATTCCGGAATTCAACCTCTAAAAAGAGTCGTAGGGTAAGCGAAGTCACACAGTCAAACACTACCCTCACAAGGCCACAAAGGGCAGGTGAGCCACACAGACAAACACCAGGTGAGCCACACAGACAAACACCAACTCAATAAAATCCAGTAGGATTTGGCGAAGCCACACAGTCAAACGCACGGTACGTAGGCAAAGTCACACAGACATACACCTAGGCACGCAACTATGAAATGCATGGCATATATTCTCTTTGGCATATACAAGATAGTCACACAGACAAAATCCCCGCGTAGTCCTATCCGACGCACGCATTCATATATGCTCATGCAAACAATCACATAGCCTAAAGCCTATGTACAAACCATCACAACATACATACATTTTCCTAATCATATGTAAATTGCACACGTATTTATAACCACGTTCTCATTAACGAGAATACATAAGTACAAACATGCCAAAGCACACAGCAAATGCATAAACAGCAAAACCAAGCATGTCGTAACCGTTTTAAAAGACAGAAATAAAGTGGAGCCCTTACCTCGGCAAGCACTCAAACAATCAAACGATCACACAACACTTACTCGCTTCCTAAAACAAGCAAAGTACACAATCAAAACCATATCCAATCAATCCTCAATGTATTGGACTCCAAAACCCCAAAAACCTAATGTTTTCTAAGGTAAAATCATTCTTTCGGATACTATACCAAAAACTACCGTATTGATCGACTCCCATGAGTTATTTGTACTATTTTTAGGACCCAAAACAATAGGCAAAAGTCTTAAACAATTTGAAATGCAAAATGGCCGTTTTCTTGCGTTATAAGTTACGTACTTTCCGAGTACCCAAAAACCCCGTTTCCAATCCCAACCACTTCCATAAATCAATAAAAAGGGATTAGAAAGTTAAAAACCAAGTTAGGACATCAGAATCCAAAATTTTAGGTCCCAAGGGTCGCTAGCGGTCGCTGGGCGACCACCTGGCGAAGGCATGTCAGAAGTTCCACGCCCCAGGCGAAGGCTGGCGACCAACTCGTCGCTGAGCTACCAGTTCGTCGCTGAGCTACCACACCAGAACAGGACTGGTTTTCTTCATGACAGCAGCAGCAAAACTTGTTTTACTCAATTTTTTACCCAAAACAACTTTTCACGCAACACACTACATACGCAGAGTATTGGTTCCCAACAACCGTTTTCACAACAAAGCAATACATTTCCGAAAGCATGTTGGTTGCTTCGAGTGCAAGTTATTTGGTTTTCATTTCCAAAATCAAAACCAAACCCAAGCACAAGTTTTATTACGGGCCTTAACAGACCTGTAACCATTTTCAAACATGTTTTCAAAGCAAAAAGCAACACCACATAACACAAGAGTTTTAAACCACTTGGAGTACCAAAAACACCACACAAAACACTTAGGAAATATTTTCATAAACACCAAAATATTTTTCATCGGATTTTCTAAAACGAAGCCATGCAACACCATTCCCTTTCGCCTAAAGGTTCAAAAACAACGTTACCCTTCAAAACCTTACAACCTAACAACATGTTATTGATCAATACACTAAACTTTGAAAACCCTAACTTTTCTCATGAGATTCTCACCACTCATGGAAAACAAAAACAACTAAGCCTAGACATGCTTGTTAATCCCTCATGAACAACTTTCATGGAACAAAAACCATTCAAAACCAATTCTTATGAAATTTCTCCCAAGAACATAATCATAAAAATCCTAACTCCAAGAGTTTGAACCAACAATAAGGAAAGGAAAAGAGTGGTTACCTTAAGCAAGTGATTCTCTACAACAATTCCACAAAGCTCCCAAGCTTGAAATGGACACAAATGGTGGAGAATGAAAATTTTGTGAAGTTTTAAGAAAGTAATGGAGTCTCACGTGGAAGAGAGAAAGAAGAAGAGAGAATTTGTGATTTTTCTTAAGTCCACAAAGCAAACAAACCTCCTTACTATTTAAAAGTCCTTTGTCACCTATCCACCCTTGGATCAAAGTCAAAAGTCCAAACTTAAACCCTAGCCATTGGATCAAATTGCTTTATGATTAATCACAAGATTTAATCAAATCTTCCATAACAAGTCACGTATTCAGCTCTCGCGCGTCGCGACGAACGAAACTCACAAAAACAGAAAACCTACGGAGAGAACGTCTAACGTTAAACATTTCCAAAACTTATCGTCGAATCTTTTTCCGCGACTGTAATTTTCTTCCACACCTTGGAAAATTATTCTCAGAACATAACCTCACTCACGCAGATATATAAAACTCCCATCTGAAACCTCACTTAAAACAGACGCAGTAAAATTTTACATCAGCGGGTAAATTCTTACTCGTTTTTCCAAAAACAAGAATAATCCAAAACTCGTTAATTCAAATCCACATCAACCTTCTTATTCACAAAAGAGGATTACAAGACAACAGTCTGTGCCTTTACAGCGCACGAGTCCAAAACCGACTCAATTACAGCAAAAATCCTATTAAAACACGATGTTTCACAACACGAACACATCGAAACCCTAATGTTCCTTAAACCAACTATACAATGAAATCTTGGGTCTTACAGAAAGCTCCTTGCACGCCAAGCAATCAGAAGAAATAAATCTTGAGAAAATCTTCCATCGCAGTACGATGCCATACAACGCAGTACGATGATGTTACTTGGCGCACAAGCTGATGAAATGCACAGGATCAGTTATAATTTTGAACTGAATCTTCACATCGCAGTACGATGGCCTTAACGTGCTGCGATGCCTTGTTGAGGCCCATTATGAAAACTATAAATAGAGCCTCTCATTCATTGTTTTATTCATTCAGAAATAGTTGAACACTCTCTACTATAAGGAGAGGTTCAGAGGAGCTCTATTGGGCATAGTTTTCTCCCCTTACGGGAAAACTAACTCAGCAAGGTATGATTTCTTTAGGCTTTTGTATTTAGGTTATAATTCTTGTAATTTAAATATGTAGTCTTTATAATTTATGCCTTAGGTTGTGGTGGAGAAGATGAACTCCCCTATGAATATTTGGAGTCTGTGATTGAGTCTAAGTTATAATAAATGATATTTAGTAATTATGTTTGTTATTTACTTTCGTGCATTTTAATAACGTATTCTCGTAATCTGGCCGGATAAGCGGGAGCACCCATAGAATTGATATCAGGTTCTGACTTGGTATTAGTCCGGAACTCGTAGTAAATAATGCTAGGTGTATAGAGACGGTAACATCCTGAACTAGTCGTGAATTGAGCGGTTAGAGGAGGAATCATGCACTAGGTGTGATCTGAGCACTTAGAAGATGAACATCCCGATACTAGGACCTAGAGGTTAATTGGTGAAGGTTATAATGCATGTTTATAAACAACTCACTTAGTAATTAAGGTATGTGACACATCGAGGTTAGGCTCTCGTAGGTACCTTAGTTGTTAATGTATGGAAACTTTAATAGACATAGTGTAATAGTAAGGTATTACTACAACAAGGATAATTCACCGCCGAACATAATCTAAGTAACTATGTTATACACCGGTCATGCCAAATATGAAGAAGGGAGGGAGTCCAACCACCATACCTAGCCTCTATATTTCTTGAATCTATTATTTATACATTCTGCAATTTATATTTCTGCAAAGCATTACGCTATTTTTATAAAAACCTTTTCAAAAACCAAAGTGAATGCAAACTATCACCAACTTAAATAACGCTAGTAAAGCTGCGGCACGATCCCTGTGGATACGAACTCATTCTAGACACCTAGAGTGTGAATTATTACTCGACGACAGACTGGTGCACTTGTCAGACCGTAGTCAGAAGCAAATCCTTATCAATAGCAGCCACCAACAACAATAGTAGCCACCAACAACAACATTCATATTCTCGTCTCATCTTCAATTTCTTTCTAACTTCTCTAAATACTCATCTTTAATTTCATTGATTGATAAAGTGTGTTGATATATGTTTGTTTATTCTTCTTCTTCTTTTGGAACTATGTTTGTGTACATAATGAAATTCCATCTAGTATCAATAACCACTCAACATGGCTTTCAAATTTAACAAAAAGTTCACAAAATTGATATTTCATCCATCTAATCCATACTCTTGCCAAGTTAATTGCAAATCAATCTTGTTTTGGTGTTTTTATTTTTTAAAAAAAGTAACTAAAAAAAGAAAAGAAAAAAGAAGTGAACAGCATGTTTCACATTTCACATAATCGAAAAAGTAAAAAAAAAAAATCCAGACCACCGAACCGCTCGAACCGGCTGGTTTTTACCGGTTTTGTGCCGGTTTACACGGTTTTTTCCCGGTTCGGTCGCGGACCGGTTTTGCACACTAACCGGACCGGATTAAGGTCCGGTTTGACCGGCTGGTCCGGTCCGGTTTTGACAACCTTGCATGTATGTGGTACCTGAAGGTGGAAAAACACAAGAAGGGGGGGTTGAATTGTGTTTTGAGAATTAAAACTTTTTGAGATTTAAACACGTTTGCAGCGGATATAAACACAAAGTTAAAGAAGGGTGCTGAGAGAAAGAAAGAAAGACACAAAATTTATCCTGGTTCCTCTCACAAATTGAGAGTACGTCCAGTCCCCTTGTTACTAACAAGAGCTTTTCACTATAATCTTCACAAGATTACAAATTGCTCAAGCACACTTGCAAGAGACTTCTCAGGTGCTCAAGTTTCACTAAACAAGAGACTTCACAAACAAACTTAAAATCTAAGAATGATTGTTAATGGACACTTGATATACTATCAGAGGTGTTTACAAAATACAACGCAAATTGCTTTAAGACTTAAATGACAGATTGAACAAATAATGTCAGAATATTTCAGAGCCTTAAAATGCAGTAATGGAACGGGGGTCATTTCTTCCATTTGAGTCTTCTATTTATACTTGAAGGAAGATGATGACCGTTGCAGAGAGATAAGGTGCCAGCTTGGAATTCATCGTACAATTGTGATAGCTGTAATCTTCCATCTTTGGTAAAGAAATCCAATTCCACTACCTTGCTATTTGAATTATCACTCATCCATTTTGAGTAATAATAGTATGATGGTACGATCCTCAAATGCGCTCCACTTATGGATAAGATTAATGTTGTACCAACGAATATTCTTTCCTGTGGATGTGACAGAGCCTTGAAGTAGATTGTTCTTCAATCATTGGTTCTGATTCTGTTAGTTCTTGAGTGACGTAAATTCCTTTTGCTTCAGATGCTGTTGTCATAGCTTCTTAAGGTTTTCAGCTTCTGAACTTCTCAGAGTCTAGCTTTTGGTCCTCAGAAGCACTATCTTCAGCACGCAAATTTTAAGCTTCTGATGAACAGCGATACGCTTTCAGAGCTTCATAGCTTGGCTTCTTTCTTGTTATTCATAGTGCTTCTGAATGAATTTTAACTTATAATTCTGCACACTAGAATAATCATTAGTAATACCAATTGCAATTTTAATACTTTGTTATGATCAAAACCACTTAAAAACTTAGAGGTTCATGTCAGACCCACTTTGTTCCAACAATCTCCCCCTTTTTGATGATGACAAACTAAAGCATTAAAATTCAATTGTTGTTGATTTAATTATTTATGTTGACTTCAGGTTTCAGAGGTTTGCAATCTCCCCCTGAGTCTGATAATCTATAGGGTTAGGTTTGTAAGCTCCCCCTAAGTCTTATCCATAACTAATTAAAACAGTTTAAGAGTTAATTTATTAATTTGAAATAAATTTTCATATTTGACTCTCAGAGGCAGAAGTTTGTAAGCTCTTCCTTCAGAGTCTGATAATATTCAGAGAAGGTTTGCAAGCTTCTCTCATTTTATCTACGAAAATGTATTTCAAATCTAAAATTTTCTCCCCTTTCAATAAGGTTCAGAATGAATCACATAATGACAGTTCAGAAGGGATAGAAATTGATATGAGTATAACAGTTTCAGTTCTTTAGCAGTTAAAAAAAATCAATTAACATTAATTTTAACGCTGTTCTTACTCCCCCTTTTGTCATTAATCAAAAAGTAACAGAAAACAAGAGAATCAGGTCAAAAAGTAACTCATTCCTCAAGACAGTCAAGTCAATGGGTGGTTACAACTATGTTCAATTGAATGAACTTTGCTGATTACCAAGTAGACATGAGAGCTTGAAGGCATTATAAAAAAGATGATTCTTCTCATTTTATTCACAACGAATATATTTTCAAGCATACAATTGAACATCAAGCAATGAAGAAAGCTTCGGGATCAAAGAAGGAGATCAAGAAGGAAGCAACATTTTCACGCTCAAGAAGAAACAAGCAGCCAAAAGAAACAACCAAGCAAGTGATTGAGATATCAGATTCTGATGAAATAGATTCTGATTATGCAGAGTTCCTTAAAACATATGATCCTGAGGAAGAGTACTCAGACCCTGAGATCCACAGAGCCATTCTTGACTCTCTTTCTGATGCAAGCTCTGCTGAGAAGCCAGAAGTGCTCAAGAAAGAAGAATCAGAGGCTGAATCTGATGTAGAGTCTAAGTAGTTTTCTTACTATCCATGTAATAAGACTTTGCATTAATTAAAAAAAATTCTTGCTTTTGAAGTTGTTTATTTCGCTTGCGTATTTCTTATATTCAACTTAAAACGTCAGAACACCAGTTACCAGACACGCCTCATTCGGTATTGGTGCCCCGTTTATAAACAGGCTATAATACTAAGAAGCTATTTCATGAGTAAACAGGAATACTGATGTGGGGGAACCTTAGGTTTTCAAAATCCTATATAAGTTAAAAAAACAAGATGTTCTCCAACACCTTACTCTAGGTTCAGAATCCACAAGAGTATCAGACATAACAAGTGAATATATTTTTAATTTTGAAAAACAAAAAAAAATAACACACATTCAGATACACAAACACACAATTAAGGATAATAAGAAGTTTAATTGAGCAAAAAGAAATTATCCAAACAAATTACATAACATGAATACAAACAAGTGCTCAAACATAAAAGTTAAGGTTTGGGTTGTTGTTGAGTAAGCTTCAGCAGGAGCTCCATCATTGCATCTATCTTTTTATTAGTGGCTTCACCAGATTTGTTCATATCTTCTCTTATATCAGCCCTAAATTCATCCATTTCATTTCTCAGCTCTTCTCTTAAGTCACTCTTGATCTCATCCAGAGCCAGTTGCATAGCTGAAGGTATGGCAGATGAGGAAGAGCCTTGAACAAGTCTTGGTGGAGATCTAGGAGGAGATGAATCAACAATAGCAGCTTTACCCTTGTCAGAATCTGGCTCACTGAGGTTCTGATCATGCATAATGCAATCCTCTTCAGTTGCTTGATTCTCATAAATCTTGTTAGTCTCAATCACAGCAATGTGAACAGCTCTATCCACCAACAACTTGAGAGCTTCTTGATCAGCAAGCCTCTTACGCTCTACTTCAGCAGCTATCCTAGCCTGCTCAGCAGTTAAGACCATACTTTCATAAGCAGCTTCTTCCCTAACCAACCTGTCAGCTGCTTCACATGCAATCCTTGAGAGCCTCTTATTTTCAGCATCTAGTGCTTCTAATCTTTGAAGTTCCTTTTCATGATTGTAGAAGGTGAGTCGAGGAGCACATGATCTTTCAGCTATATCCATCAATTCCCTAACAGCAGTCATACCTCTATCCTGAATCTTGGACTTCAAGTGATTACCCAAAATCCTCAAGGATTGGCTGAACAAGTATTCCATTTCCCTTATCTTAGCATCTATATCAGATGGAAATATCAGAACCTCTTCATCCATTTTCTTAAATCTCTTGAGACTAAGACTGATAGCAGTACCTAATAGCTCAACATTGGGTTCAGATAGGGGATTGAAGAATGGTTTTGTTGGGTCAAAAGGAATGGTTGGTTCAGGTTTCTTTCTTTTCAGAGGAATAATTTTGATTTTGCTAGGGTTAGGGGGTAGTTCAGGTTCATCATCTATGTTGATTTGCTTCTTAAGATAGTCTTCAAAAATGGGTAGAGCAAAGTCAACAGGTAGAATTAGTTCTTCTACAGTCAAAGGTTTATAAGATGGACCATAGATGGGTTCTGGTTGTAGTGTTTGTGGTTCAGGTTCAGGTGTGGAAGGTTCAGGTTGTGGTGTGGAGGGTGATTCTTGAATAGGTGAGAGAGTATGAGGTTCAGAGTGTGGAATGGTATCATTCTAAATAACTGGTGTAGAGGTGGGTGGATTTTCTTGTTCAGGAGCAACAAAAGTTGGAGGTGGTGTTTGAACAGGGATTATTGGTGGTTCTTGAACTGATGGATCTTGAGGTAGTTCAGAAGTAGTTTTTGCAAATTGAAAGTGATTTGGTGACTTTTTGTTAGAGTGAGTAAAAGCATCACCAGTCAAGTGTGTGGAGAGATGGTCAAGGATTGTAGTGTCAATGATAATAGTTTCCTCAGGTTGTTTGTTTTTGGTTTTCTTGGGGGTTTCTTTCTGAACTTTCTTTAGGTACTTAGCAGATTTTCTAAGAAGCTCAGATGAGTCAGTACTGTACTCAGAAGAGGTGCCTTCTGATGAAGATACTGATGATAAGGGTTGTGGAGAGGGTAGAATCACATTAAGAGGTTTGGAATAGTCTATAGGAGGTGATGAATTCAAGGGTTGAGCTTCAGAAGTTCTATCAGCATTAGGCTTAGAGATATTACATTTTGAAGTGTCAGCAGCTTTCGTTTTAAAGACAACAGTCTTTTTCTTTTTAGGAGCTCTGACAGGTTGATCCTCTTCAGCATCTACAGACCTCTCATTCCTCTTCTTTGATCTCCTTTCCTTTTCAACAGCTTTTCTTTGAACAATTTTAGCGACTTGTTCCTTAGTGACTCTTTCATCATCCTCAGTAGCACTGTTATCCTCAGATTGATCCTTGTGTTGTTCTTGAGATCCCTCCTCAACTAAGTCTTGCTCTACTGGTTGAGGTTTCCTTCTTGACCTAGTAATCTCCTTAGGTCCTTTGAAAATATCCCAGTTTGGTACACTGACTACCATGCTCCTGGGCATTCTTACTCCAGTATCTCTTTTCACAATTTCTAAAAAATTCTTGATAACTTCCTCATTATCATGTTCTGATATGGTTGGAAAACCATCACACCAAAAGTAGTTTTCATATATTATTTTTAGAGGATTTTTAGGCTTCTTCAGATCTTCTTTCTTGAATAGCTTCATGTTCACCAAGACACTAGCATCATACTTGGCAGTTTGAAAGACTCTTAATTTCTCTTTAGAGCTCAGAATATCAGTCAACCTCGTCTGACGAATGATTTCAGAAATCAACCTTGGGTGATGGATCACAGAAGGTGATTTTGTTATGCTCTTGGAGATTGTAAAGCAGAGGTGGTCAAACAGAAGCTCTGCCAGATTGATCTTGACCTTCTTATACAAGAACCAGATGAAATGCCTGTGAGGTACTGAGATTGTATCAAATCCTCCTTCTCTAGTGATGATAGAGGCAAGGAATACTCTAAAAGCAAAGTTGAAATTCTGCTTCATGAATTTTGCTCTACCAAAATCAGCTTTTGAAATATTAGGAAAGAATAAATCCTTCTTAATAGATTCCAGATGCTTGCTCTTGTCATCATAGTCATCCACATTCTCCCCCTCATTATCCAAACCTAATATTTTTGCTACATGTTCTTGAGTGATCAGAACATTGATTCCCATAATATTAGACCTAATCTCTTTTCCTTTGAAAGGTCTTAAACCCAGTTGAACTCTTGTTTTTCCTTTCAAAGAACTGTCCTTTTCTACCATCTTTCTAACTTCTTCATCAACGCTAAACTTATCAAAGATTGTAGCTTTTTGCCATAAATACTTCACAATATCATAGTAGACGAAGCCATTCAGCATCTCAAAGTAATTTCTCCATTGTTGATCATAGAACAAACTCTGAATATCAATACCATTTTCTTTCAAACTATCAAAATCCACAAACTTCTCTGTAACAAACTTAAACGCTTCTGGACCAGCATCGGTTGCATTATCTTTAACTACGGGTTTTGCTTGAGAAGAGAGATCAATCACAGGCGGTAGTACTGGGTTGAAAATACGTTGAACAATGTTGCGAGAGGGTTGAGCAGTCATGATCACAGACAATTTTGAGAAGTAGAGAGAATTTGGGAATTTCTGAGGTTTAGGGTTGTGTAGGAAGTGATTATGTGTAAAAGTTGTGCAATGTGAGTGAAGTGACATATAGCAAGTAGCACACATACACAAAAAGAAAAAGCAAGCCAAAGGAGGGAGCGCGAACACTTTAAAAATAATTTTAAATTGAAATAATTGTAAATTCATCATTAACTGTTCTCCATCCAATCAGAAACTAGACACGTGCAAGGAGAAATATAACAATCTGACATGTGTAATGACAACTGTTTTACACTTACTAGTGCAAAACGGTTCATTTCCGTCTAGTTCAGAGCCACACTCATTTATATCTAACACCTCATCAGAACCTGTTACCCTTCAGAACCTATTTTATTCAGAACTTCCCAAAGGAGACTCTGAATTATTAGAGGCTCTGAAGCAGCTTCAGATCCTAATTCTATTTTATATCTCAGAGCTAGTTTTCTTCAGAGATAAAATGCATGTTCAAATTCTTTTTAATAAAATCAAAACGTTCAATAGCCAAAGGTTTGGTAAATATATCAGCCCATTGATGATCAGTATCAATGAATTGAATATTTATTGTTCCTTTTTGAACATGATCTCTTATAAAATGATGCTTAATTTCAATATGCTTAGCTCTGGAATGCAAAATTGGATTCTTAGATAAATGAATAGCAGCAGTATTATCACAATATAGTGGAATACTACTTTCAGCTATGTTATAGTCCTCTAACTGATATTTCATCCAGAGAAGCTGTGTGCAGCATTTAGCAGCTGAAATGTATTCTGCTTCTGCTGTAGACAAAGCGATAGTTGTTTGTCTCTTGCTGGCCCAAGATATGAGATTTTCACCAATAAATTGGCAATTTCCACTAGTGGATTTTCTCTCTATCTTGTCTCCAGCATAGTCAGCATCACAGAATCCAACTAGCTTACTATCTAGGGATTTTTTATAAAGAAGTCCTAGATTAGTAGTTCCTTTCAGATATCTAAAGATCCTCTTAACAGCAGTAGTTAAGTGAGGTTCTCTGGGATCTGACTGGAATCTTGCACACAAGCATACACTATATAAAATATCAGGTCTAGAAGCTATTAGATAGTGTAAAGAACCAATCATACCTCTATACAGCTTCTGATCTACTTTGCTTCCAATTTCTTCCTTGCTTAGGCTGCTTGTAGGATGCATGGGAGTTGACATTATCTTACAGTCTTCAAGATTAAACTTCTTCAGAAGCTCTTTTGTATACTTGCTTTGATGAATGTAAGTGCCATCTTTTCCTTGATTGATTTGAATTCCAAGGAAAAACTTTAGTTCACCCATCATGCTCATCTCAAATTCATCCTGCATCAGCTTTGAAAAACTCTTGCACAAGGAAGCATTAGTAGAACCAAATATTATATCATCAACATAGATTTGAATAATTAAGATGTCTTTCTTAGTTGTCTTTCTGAATAGTGTATTGTCAATTTGACCTTTTTGAAAACCATTTTCTAAAAGAAAATTACTCAGTCTTTCATACCAAGCTCTTGGAGCTTGTTTGAGACCATAGAGTGATTTCTTAAGTTTATAAACATAATCAGGGTTTTTCAAATCCTCAAAACCTGGAGGTTGTTTGACATATACTTCTTCAGAAATGACACCATTTAGAAAGGCACTCTTAACATCCATTTGGTATAAGGTTATTCCATTATTAACTGCATATGATAACAATAACCTGATTGCTTCCAGTCTTGCCACTGGAGCAAATGTTTCAGTGAAGTCAATGCCTTCTTGCTGACTGTAGCCTTGTGCTACTAGTCTAGCTTTGTTTCGTACCACTTCGCCTTGTTCATTCAGTTTGTTCCTAAATACCCACTTGGTTCCAATGATGTTCTTGTGTGTTGGTCTTGGTACCAAATCCCACACATCATTTCTTTGAAACTGATTGAGCTCATCTTGCATTGCTATAATCCATCCATCATCAGAAAGAGCTTCATCAACATTCTTAGGTTCTATCATAGATATGAGTCCTAGAAGTGAATCATGTTGTTGATAATCTGATCTTGTTTTTCTTGGACTCTCTTTGTTTCCAAGAATAAGATCTTCTGGATGTGATGATCTGTATTTGAATTTTCTCTTTGGAGCTTCATTAGTTTCAGCTCTTGTTTGGGTATCATCTTCTGATATATCATCATGTCCTTCAGATGCTTCTATTGGAGATACTTCTTCAGAGACTTCCTCCAATACAGCTTCTGAAGTTTCATTTGCATCTGATGCTTTCTCTGGTTCTAGATTGTTATATAGATATGGAACACCTGCATAGCTATCATCTTGCTCTGACATTTTACTGTCAGGCTCTTTGTCATCAAATCTAACATGTATAGATTCTTCCACTGTGTTAGTTTCAGAATTATACACTCTGTATGCCTTTGAGCGTTCAGAGTAACCTATAAAGATTCCTTTACAAGCTTTGGCATCAAATTTTCTTTTGTAGGCCTTATTGTTCAGAATGTAACAGGTACATCCAAACTGATGAAAATAAGAGATGTTGGGCTTTCTTCCTTTAAATAGTTCATATGTTGTTTTATTCAATATAGGTCTGATATAGATCCTATTTTGAATATAACAAGCTGTGTTTACAGCTTCTGCCCAGAAATGCTTAGCAAGTTTAGTCTCATGCATCACGGTTCTTGCCATTTCTTGTAAGGACCTGTTCTTTCTCTCTACAACACCATTTTGCTATGGTGTTCTAGGAGCTGAGAACTCATGGACAATTCCATGGTCTTCACAATAAGTTGCAAAGGGTTCGTTTTCAAACTCACCCCCATGATCACTTCTGATCTTTAAGATCTTAAGACTCTTCTCACTTTGCACTTGTGTGCAGAAGATGGTAAACACATCATATGCATCATCTTTCACTCTAAGAAATTTAACCCAAGTCCATCTACTGTAATCATCAACAATAACAAGTCCATATTTCTTTCCATTGATTGAGGCTGTACTTACAGGGCCAAACAAATCAATGTGAAGCAGTTCAAGAGGTCTTGAGGTAGAGACAATGTTTTTAGGTTTAAAAGATGTTTTTGAAATCTTTCCAATCTGACAAGGACCACACAGAGCATCTGAATGATAGTTAAGATTGGGTAGGCCTTTAACCAAGCTTAGTTTGCTAAGCTTAGAGATTAATCTCCAGTTAGCATGACCTAAGCGTTGGTGCCAGATCCATTTCTCATCATTCAAGGATAGAAGACATACTATCTTTTGCTTTGAGAGTTCTGACAGATTAATTTTATAAACATTGCCTTTCCTTAAGGCTCTGAACACTACAGACTTATCAGACTCTCTAATTACAGTGCATGCATCTTTATTAAACTTAACAACAAATCCACTATCACAAAATTGGCTAATGTTAAGTAGATTATGTTTGAGGCCATCAACTAACCAAACATCTTTAATAGAGAGAGAAGAGTTACCAACTGTACCCATACCAGTGATCTTCCCTTTTTGGTTTCCTCCAAATCCCACAGTTCTTCCCTCTTTCAGAGTCAGGGTTTGGAACATATGCTTGTCTCCTGTCATGTGACGCGAGCAGCCACTGTCCAGGTACCAAGAATGCTGCTCTGGCCTTCTTTGAATGCAGATCTGCTGCAAAGACAATCTCAGACTTTGGTACCCATACCTTTATGGGTCCTTTAGAGTTAGTCCTCATTACCTTAGATTGTTTTTGTTTATATGGCCTATCAGGAGCTCTAGGGTTATTGAAGCCTTTTGAAAAAAATTTAGGCTTTGTATAACTCTTGGGCTTAGCTTTAGAATATACCAGAGTTTTATTTGTTTTGACATTGGTCTGAGGTTTGGAGATCTTAGGCTCTGAAGGTTTCAGAGTCTGAGACTTCTTAGCCTCTGACACAATTATTTTTTCAGGTTCTGGTATAACTATTGCTTCTGATTGACCTTTAACAAATACAGCCTTAGGTTTTGAATTATCACTTTTAGAGGGTTTAGAAAATAATGGATTATCTTTAAAACGTGAAAATCCAAGACCTTCACCTCTGTTTCTACTAACATGGTATATTAAGGAAGCTATCTTACTTCTCTTCATGCCATTGATAAGAAATTCTTGCAGAGCAAATTCATGCTCTGGAGGAACCTTATCATCATAAACATAATGAGTTTCCATAAACGAGTTTCTACTTTTTAGAGACTCATTTTCTTCAACTATTATGTTCATTTTCTCAGTCAGGTTATTGTAAGCCTTTTTTAATGGTAATTCCTTATAAATGCTATATATGTCATATCTCTAGTTAATGTGCGACTTCTAACACACTTCCTCACATTCAGGACTGAACAAAGCTGGAATGTGGAATCATGAATAACGATTGCGAAAAGGAGATGCGGATCAATGAGTAAGAAAGTGAAATTGCATGCTTGCAAACAAGGGCTTCAGTTGCCTCCTCCTCCGTCTCAAGCTGAACAAAAGCCTGCTTTTTCCCATTCGTCTCAAAGACTTTGCAGTTGACAATGATTCCGTGCTCCACTAGAAGACTTGCAAGCTCACCCACAATTTGACTTGTGGGAGGGAGGACACGTGGATGATCCTTGTCGGGGAGCAACAATACCGGTAGTTTTTAGCAGCATTTGTGATTGAATCAATTGAGATTCGAGTTCATGTATTCAATCATGTGTATCAGCACCTTGAATTATGCTTGGATACTTTGAGAAGTTCACATCCAATTGCTTTCCAAACAACATGGCACCCTACATTTGAAAGTGAAAAGGTTTTAGTGATCGGTTATACACTTGAGCAGAAAAAATATTGATTAATCTGCATGCCACAATGACAATAAAGGTAGAATAAAAAAAAACAAAACTTAAGATGGAAACTATGACACTTCAATCTGTTGATAGGGGAAAGGGAAGATTATTGAGATACTCAGGATGTATGGTTGTCAAATGTAAGTGTTTTATTATATAGTACCTAACATTAATACAAACTATTAGAATTTGTGAGGCCTATATACTCAACCATAAAAGCTAGCTTGAAAGTTGAGGTTTGTACTACCGTATCCTTATAAATCATAAAAGCTATATCTATGTCATATCTCTAGCCAATGCGAGACTTCTAATACACCTCCTCACGTTGAGGGTTGAACAAGCTGGAACGTGAAATCAACAATAACGGGTGGCCCAAATATGAGAGGTCTCCACAACAACCAACAATGGATCTATGATAGACTCTGATACCATATTAGAATTTGGAAGACTTACTCAACCACAAAAGCTAGCTTTAGAGTTGAGATTTGCACTACCTCAGGAGTCAGGAGTATTACCTGACATAACTTCTATATTCAGGGACTTAGAGAGTAATAGTTTGGGTTTTAATCATCACATTGGTAAGAAAACTAGTGATAATCTAGTCTGGGTTTTAAATTATGATGAATCTTGAACTCAAATAGAACTAGATTTTACCTCATGTTATTTACAATTGGTAGCCAAACTGTAATAGTATAATCTTAAATTTTGAAAAATGCCTTGTATATTTGGCTTTTGTAAATGACTACCAATATAATCTTTCATCACAAGTTAGTTTTCACCATTTAATCAATCAATTCCACAATTTAAATATTTCATTGAATTCAATGCTCTTTGCAACAGTTACTCCATCTTTGATCACTATAGGATACCAAAACTTTGTTCAATTACAGAGGAAACATAACTAGTGATTCTAGTGACTAACAATACAAAACAAAACAGAGGAATTTCACAGATTGAGATTGCTACTGTATCTATTATAAAACAGTAATTAGCAACATTTCTTGTTCTCGGCATGCTCTTGCACAATCACTATAAATAATACTGCAATAATTGAGAACCTGAAAATATCAACATCATTATCATCAAGAACATTATAAACGACATCATCAACATCATTATCATCATCTGCATCATCTAATCGTCTCTATTTATAAGGATTGGTAAATTGAAAATCCAACATGCTACATTCTTGTTTGAATGTGCATTCGACTATCCTTAAGGAATGACATAATTGTTGAACTTGAACTCTCAAATGTAACCTCTGCATGGTTCCATTCACCTTTTAAAAGTGCTTCATCCAATCCTACCCTGCCTTGTAGTTGCAAATCAAATAGATATGTATGGTCTCGTTTTATCGTAATACAACTAGCATTAATTGGATTCTCAAGACAGCATTCATAACCATTGATGTATAGAGTGACGGTAATGAAAAAAGCAGATGCACAAATGTCCTCCTTCTTATTCATCCAGGCAGTAGTACAAAAGAGCGCAATTGAAGGGAGCTTGTTAAGAAAACGAAAAGAAATCAATAGTCCCTTGTTATCGTACTCAAACCACTTTGGAACCAATGCAGTTCCTGGAAAACAAAACATGGTGCCTCCAACTTCATGCAGTTCCTATTACTCAAAAATAACTTATAATTAAGTTTAGAAATATAAAGTACATTATGAAATATGAAGTTGAATACAAGAAGAAGAAAAAAACCTGGTTGAGTAGCATGCTTCTACTTGAGGAACTCAAAGATTTACAATTTAATGCAGACAAGCATTTTAAATTTGGGGGGATCCCTTGAATTTCTTGAAGACACTTGCAATCATCCAGTTTAAGAATCCTTAAAGAGCGTTGTTCTTTGATGCATTCTGGAAGAATTGTGATATTACTCAATGATAAGTTTAAGTATGCCACATTAGCAAACCGCTTGAGATTTATTAGAAGACATAAATCTGTTAGTTTGTCTTCGCTAAGCTCAATATAGTTTACTTTTGAAGACACTATGCAACTTTGTTTATCAATCTAGTGTGGCTTTAGATGATAACCATAAATACATATTTTAGACAGTTTTGAAATCATGAGAATGCTAGTTGGTAACCTAATCAACATTTGATGTCGTTCTACTAGTAGATGTAATTCATTAAGCCTAGTGAGATTTTGAAATGAATCAGGCAATTCTTCAATGGAAGTTCTAAACAAAACAATGTTTTCTATGTTTTCCATCTTTCCTAATATTTCTGGGAAATTTTTAAGACTATTGCAATTTGAAAGTTGAAGTTTTTGAAGAGAGGGCAACTTAATTGGTGGAAAACTCCTGAGCTTTCTACAACCTTCAGCATTCAAGATTTTAAGTTTATTTAGGAACCCAACAGAATCATGAATTGTAAGTAAACTCCTACACCATTGAAATGAAATTTCTTCTAAATTTTGGAGACCAGATACGTCACTTATTTTTGTTAAACATTTAGAATCGTCTAAATGTAAAACTTTCATACCGAAGAACAACTGCAACAAATAAAAAATTAAAAAAAAAATGAGTAGTTAGATTAATGAATTATACAAATTAAACAAAATGAGGGAGGTGAAATCATTACCCTTTCATTCAATGAGTTAGCCAACTTAAATGATGTAAGATCACTGTTAAGTAACTTGCATATGGAAAGATTCTTCTGACAAAAATCTAATGGCATATGTTGTGAAGGATATGCATTCCATTTCAGTACTCTTAAACATTTAGGAAGATGTACTTGAGGTTTGAAAAAGAAACAAGTTTTTTCTTCTCTGTACCAAGAAAATGATTCTCCAACAACAAGTGTTTTGAGATTTTTCATCTTTTTGAATTCATCTCCTTTCCATTCTACTGTATCTTTAAACGATGGAAAATTCAAATGTATAATTTCAATTTGTCCTGTTCCCTACAAAAAGCACAAATCAATAAAAACACGGGTCCGGTTATGGTGCATAAGCAATTGCTTATGCACCGTGCATAAGGTTACCGGAACACTTTTCCTCAACTGTTCCGGTATGCATAAGGTTACCGGAACACTTTTTCTCAACTGTTCCGGTATGTATATTCATACCGGAACACTTTTCCTCAACTGTTCCGGTATGCATAAGGTTACCGGAACACTTTTTCTCAAGTGTTCCGGTATGCATATTCATACCGGAACACTTTTCTCTCAACTGTTCCGGTATGTATGTTAAACCGCGCTACGATTATGACACGTGGAAGGCTAATCTGATGGTTGTTATTCACTTATGCACCGTCCATAAAGATTTGGCTTATGGACAATAACTTTTGCCTAAAAACACATATGCATGTGTTATTATAAAGGAATGAAATTTTTAACATAAGCATAGCACTAAATTAGAGAAATTTATAAGGTAATTGATAGAATAGAATATTCTTGTCCAACATCAATCGTACTAAGCATATTGAAATGGACATTCACTTTGTACGAGAAAAGGTAGCCCGTGGTCAAGCACGCATCCTTCATGTTCCTTCTCGTCACCAGATAGCTGATATTTTTACCAAAGGCCTACCTCGAGTTCTATTTGATGATTTTCAGACCAGTCTAAGCGTTCTTGAACTTCCCGCTTCGACTGTGGGGGTGTGATAGAATAGAATATTCTTGTCATTATATTTGTAATTATTTGTAATTATTTACATTTATGTTTGTCATTATTACCATAGGGTTGACTTACATATTATTCTTGTATATATACCCTTTACCATGATGAATAAAATCAACACATTACATTGTTACATTTCTATATTCTTATATTCATATATTGTATATGTATTTCTATATTTCAATAGTAATAATAAAATGTCACATAACAGCTGAATTAAGGTTAACAATAAAAACTGGAAAAAAAATCTTACTGAATTTTCTTCAAAAACTTGAAATATATCTTCATGGAACCACAACCTGCTACGTTTTCCAGGCTCTTTTGGCGACTCTTGTCTTACAATTTCTTTACCCATGTCTTCTATCAAGTCATGTAATGTCACAGAGCCCGAATGACTAATCTTTACAAGAGATTTTTCAACCAACACTCCAATATGATATTTCATGGATCGACCATAATGAGCACAAAGCATATCTTCCATCACATTCAATGGATACCCTTTAAAGCAACAAGCAGTGTCAAGAAAAACATTTTGCTCATCTTCCTCCAAAGCATCAAAACTCATTCTAAGTATCTCTTGAATCTCTTTATTAGGGATCTTTTCATATTGATCCAACAAAGAATTCCAATCTTCTATATGCTTTCCAAACAAGTTGGAACCTAATATTTCTAACACTAGTGGAAAGCCAGAAGCATAACTTACTGCACGGTTTAAAACGTGCTCATAACTTGAATCAACTTGCTTACCTTTAAAAGCTTTCCACCTAATCAATTCAAGAGCTTCATCGTTATTCAACTTATCTATTTCATATGTTACTTCAATCCCATGACTTGATAACAACTTTTTGTCTCGAGTAGTAACAATCACTCTACTGCCAGCACCAAACCAATTAACCCCTCCAGCCAAAGCATGTAACTGCTTCAATTTGTAAATGTCATCGAGAATCAATAAAACCTTCTTTCGGTGTAGCCTTTTCCTTATGATTGGAATTCCCTCACTAATATGTTCTATTTTAAAGTCCAATCCAATAGTCTTGGAAAGAAAATCCTTTTGCTGATGCTCTAAACCATGTTTTGTTGAATTTTCTCTCACATCATGAAGAAAACACACACATTCATATTGATGAGCAATGAAATTTGAAACAGCTCTTGCAAGAGTTGACTTACCCATTCCTCCAGGTCCATATATCCCTAGCATCATGACTTCATCATTAGAACCAACTTCTAGAAGTGAATTTACTTTAAGGACACGATGCAACAGCCCAACAGGGTAATCGATAACATCTAAAGGATCACGATTAATCTTGTTGGATACATATTTGACTATTTCCTGAATAAACTCGTATTCATATCCATTCCTGCCCAATTCGATAAGTATGAGTAAATATATGACATTCATATAGATGTATTAATAATTACTCCTATATTATATTATTATAACTACAATTCATATTCATTCTTTTTCGACATACAAATAACTAAATTTTGTTCAATAACAAAAAAAAAAATTATTTCCTAGTTAATCGTTAAGACAAAATTATTATACAGAGAATTGGGGTACCTAGGATTGAAATAGTGGCCGGATAAGTTAGCTGCTTGGTTAAGAGCCATCTTCCATTGATGTAGCCTCTCCATGTTATCCTTGTACTTTTCTTTTTTATTTTGAAACACCTTTTCATGATTAGCTATTGCTACACCATAACTCTCAGTCTGATGTCGCACGTGAGTAGGTTCCACGTCATAGAAAATAGGCAAAACTAAGCAATCCTTTGTCTTGAAACAGTGAATGATGTGGACAAGTTCGTCCAAACAAAACGAAGAAGAAGCATAGTTTATAGAGAAGACTGGAATGAAAATCCTAGACTCTTGAATGGCCTTTATAAGCGATGGTGTGATTTCGTCACCTCCATGAAGCTCTTTATCATCAATGAAGGTGTAGACTCCAGCTTCATGTAGTGCTTTGTAGATATTGCCAATAAAACCATAGCGGGTGTCAATGCCCCTAAAACTGAGGAACACATCATAGGTGAATCCATAAGAAATGGAAGAGGAAGATGATTGGAGAATATCCATGAGAATAGAAAAGAAATGGAGGTAAGAAGTGTATGAGAAGTAATAACATGGATGAGTGTCTATGGTCTGAAAATATATAAAGAGGTATAAAAATGGAAAAATAGTTTATCCATAGACCAATTAAAGATCGTTGTCGTGAGTGAAACTTCCTTCCCATTTCCTATCTACCAAATACAAAAGAAGAGACAATTAATTAAAAACATAAGTGAGAAACTAAAGAATTCCACTAAGAGTTTAATTGATGGAAATACACACACATTTAATAATAAGAACAGATAAAGGACAGCAACAGAAAGTTAAAGACAACAGCAGATAATATAATAGAAATTGGGTTGGTAACTGGTTAATAAAGTCAAAAAATTTATTATTTTAATTCCAAATTTTCAAAAAAGGCATGCTTTAGTTAGTAGATATGAAACAAAACAAAATTTCCACACCTGTGCGTCACTCGAAACCGTGTTTTGGTAGAAACACTTCATTGTCAAGGATGATTCAAAAGCTTATAAATCCAACAAAAACTCCACCAATTAGTGTTTCAATGGATATGCATGGCTTGGTTTATGCAATAAATGCACCAGTTGGACCCTCTCCTATAGCCCTTATCAAACTGAATCTAGATTAGTATTATAACTCAGCAGACTATTGTCATTTTAGGAATATAAAGGACAAATGAAAGAATACTCTGCTAAATCAATATCACATATTTTCTGCTAATGTTAAAATGTTATCTACTAACTAAGGTTTATGAACTGGTAGAACAAACAATCCAGATCTGAAGAAAACAAATAAATAAAAACACACTAGAGCACAAGCAGTTAAATAAACCAAAGAGTCACCAGCTTAACACAATAACATAGCCATATAGTATCATGATGACGAACTACTGCAATCATCGATATCGTCATCCATTAAATTTCTCTTTCATATGTATGAATCTGTGCAAAGAAAATCCAAAAACTTGAAAAACCTAAAAGTGATGTATTGGCATACAAGATGACACTAACATAACAATTACTCATACCTTCAATGAGGAAGGCGACTCAAATGATTTAAGCAAACTTTAGGTAACTTACTGTTCTGAATGGATAAGAACTGGTTGCATGCACCTCTAGAGTTGTGGTTCACATTGGGGAAGGTACTTGCAAAACAGATTAGCACTTCAATGCTCAAGTCAGTATATGATCAAAGTGAAAAGTGATTGAATTGTACCTTGGTGTGAAAGCCTTCGCACTTATATAATGGGGGGATTGTAACAAACAGCGTGGGGTCCAAAGTGAAGTGTGGGGGAGCCATCGAGATGCGTGAAAAGCCCTAGTGTTTTGCGCTGGTGACTTGCATGAGAAGCCATTGAGGCGGAGAGGAATTGGATTGGACTTAATCCGCTTGAGCCCCTTGTATTGGGCCTTGGCCCAGTCTAGAACAGAATGAACATACAATACTAGTTCAGGAGAATTAATAAATAACTTGTAGTCAAATTTTACTTTGTGACAAAACTCTAGATTGTTGGGTAAATTTTCTTTGAAATCTGGATAATTAACACAAAAATAGAAAATATTATAGTTACAAACTCGCCAAAAATACAACAAATAAGCAACTAACAGAATAGAGAAACTAACTAAAGGCACTTTACCCCTTAAACTTTTATTACATTGTTAAGTACTCTCCTCTGGAAAAACAAGAAAACGCATAACCTTTTTTCACTAGATTACCATAATCTTCAGGTGGAAAACATGTAGGAATGCTACAACGGCCAGAACCAATAAATTTAAAGAAACTTGATGGTTCCGCCATGGTAGTAAACGTTGGGCTGCGAGGGGTTCCTAAAGCACTAAGGATTATCATATTGAACTAAGAGCAATCACACAACTAACTCATAACGTCTTAACTCAAAATCTTATTCATGAAACAATCCCTATGACCATATATAGGACAGGGGTACACATCAGTAAACAGGTTTGTTTGACAAGCAAGTAATCTGCCTAACACAATCTAAATGGCCAAAGGGGAAAATATACGACATAATAAATAAGAACACATAATTACATATTATATGACTAAATGAACAATTGATTGAATAAAATCCAATGTGGTATCAACAATATGAAATAGAACATCCAAAATAACATTATACATCAGAAATAATTTCATAGAATTTTGCCAACAAAGATATGTATGCTTTATTGTCTTAAGAATAATAATAAAGGATCAAAAAAATTATCATCTAATTCAGAACATAGGATTATTTTCAATCACATGACCAAACACAGCTCAATAGCTTTGCTACCTGTTTTCTATTTATGCACAATAGACCAAAAACAAACTCTGCTTTTTTGCACCAATGGGTGATTTTGTGATTGTCTTGAACTATTGTGAATGGTGGTCGTCATCGTCGTCATCTTCTTCATCAACATCATCTTCACGAACATCATCAACATCATAAAAAACATCACCATTAACAATCCTCTCTTTATAAGGATTGGTGAATTGAAAATCCTCCGTGCTACTTTCTTGTTTGAATATGTGCAATCGACATTCCTTAGGGAGTGGTTTCATTCCCGAATCCTCATATGTAAGCTTCGCATGGTTCCATTCATGTTTTAAAATCACTTCCTCCATTTCTGCCGTGTTTTTTAGTGTTAAACCAAATAGATATGTATGATCTGGTTGTATCAGGATATAACCCAATGGATAGTCACGAGTGCATTCACAACCATTGATGAAAGGATATAACAGGTCCATTGCTAATTATCCAATCAGCAGTAGTAAAGAAGAGAGCAATGGAAGGGAGCTTTTTGCGAAACCAAAACGAAATTGACAATTCCCTGTAATCATACTCAAACCACTCTGGAATCAATTCAGTTCCTGGCAAACAAAACATAGTCCCTCCTCCACCTTCATGCAATTCCTATTAGTCATAAATAAGTTGTAAGTTTAGAAAGATAAAGTAGAATACGAAATACGAAGTCAAATACAAGAAAAAACAAAACCTGCTTCAGTAGCATACTTCTACATGAGGAACTCAAAGAATGACAATTCTCTAAAGACAAGTATTTTAAATTTGGCGGAATCCCTCTAATTTCTTGAAGAAACTTGCAATCATCTAGAACGAGGGATTCTAAAGAGCCATGTTCTTTGATGCACAATGGAAGAATTGTGAAATTATTCCTCGACAACATTAAGAATCGCTCATTAGCAAACCATTTGAGAGCTATTGGAAGAGATTCATCATTTAGGTTGCAGTCTATTAGCTTAATTGATTGTACATTTGAGCACATCATTTGTGGTCTACCGCGCACTTATGCGTCAATATGAGACATACTTACCATGAATTATATTTATTCGATATTCATAAAAATAATAATATCAAATAGCATCCATAAGAATCAAAAACTTGCGTAAATATCAAAGTAACCAATGGTTCAAATTAGACTGTATAAACTAAAATCTTTTCGGAACATATCAACATGCTTTAACCAGCCACATCATTGGTAGTAGCATAATATTTTTAACTTGACCCTCTTCTTCCTCTAAAGCATCAAGTGGTTCCAGCTCCCTCCCTATCGCAGTTGAGGGTGATCGAACCGCGGTCCTCCTTACCAAGTTCAGTGTCAATCACCACTAACCAACTAACGATTGATAACTTTGTGCATGTTTGTTGACAATGAATTTAACAAAATTACTATGACATAATTACTTTGACGCAAATTCAACTTAAATTTAAACATGCATTAGGCCTAGAAAAGGAAGAAAAAAAAATTCCATAAAGAATAGAGGAAGAGAAGAAAAACTTAACTTGAGGAAGAGGCAATACAACAAACAAATCAATAAGAAAATAACTCTTCAGGTAATAGACAGCAATTTTCTTTGGTACATCAACTAAATCTCCAGCACCAACCACCCATGACTCTGGGGAAACATAGACTAACCTAAACTGCAAAAGGACAATTAAATAAAGTTGTTAGAAACTCCACAACCTTATTCAAGATTCACTGTGCATGAATATTTTTGCTTTAACTTATAAAAAACATTTATATATGTTTGAAGTGTATTCAGTGTCTGACACCAATACATGTGATTGCGTTCAAAGCTACTTAGAAATTACCTGGAGAAGAATGTTTAAGAAATAAACAAACAATTGCTTTATGATTGGAATTCCCTGTATTTGCTTTTGTTTGTCAATGTCATCGAGAACTAACAAAATCTTCTTTTGGTGTAGCCTTTGCTTTATGATTGGAATTCCCTCACTGACATCTCTTAAATTGACATCAAATCCAATTGTTTTGGAAAGGAGCTCCTTCTGGATATGATGTAAACCATGTTGAGCTGAGTTTTCTCTGACATTATGAAGAAAACTAAACATTCAAATTGATCTGCAATGGAATTATAAACTGACTTGACTATCAGATCCCATATCCAAAAGTGATTTCACTTCCAATACTCGTGACTGAAGTCCCACAGGATAATCAGCAACAAGCAAAGGAACACGATTGATTTTATCGGAGACGTCTGAAACTATCTTTGCAATAAAGTCACGTTCATATTTATTTCTGCACAATCAAACCAGTTTGAGTAAATGAATCACGACCTCATCAGGAAATGGTTAGAAGAATTGAAAAATAATGAAATACAATATAATAATACAATAGGAGATGTAGGGTACCGAAGGTTGTAATGGTAGCCAGATAAACTAGATGCTTGGTTAAGAACCCTCTTCCCATTTTGCAGCCTCTCCATGTTTTCTAAGTAATTTTCCTTGTTATTTAGGAACCTCACTTCATGCTTAGCTATTGCCTCACCATTGTTTGATGTCGCACGGGAGAAGGATCAACGCCATAGAAAACAGGCAAAATCAAATGACCTGTTGCCTTGAAGCAGCGAATGATGTGGACAAGTTCGTCCAAACAAAACGAAGAAGAAGCGTAGTTGATTGAGAACACGGGTATGGAAATCCTGTACTCTTCAATGTTCTTGAATAGTGATGGAATTTCCCAAAAAATTGAAAAAAATTTGAACTTGCTTGTCCCGGACAGATTCAACCCTCTTTTGGAGCGAATAACCTGGCACATTCCCAGTTTGACTCTCTTGAATTTAAGAACTCAGTGACACCTCCCTTGTATTCTCAAAGCGCCGAACAACAACAATGACATATTCATGCCAAAAAGGATAGATGTTGTACCTAATTGAGACGGGAATTTGGATTCTAAGGATGATTCCGGTAAAACCTAGTTTTCACGAGCAGAGACTCTGACGATTTAGATTAAAGTCTCGCGATAAGAGAAGATAACTATAGAGAGAAAAGATAGGACTCCTAAATATCATCGATGATTCCTAAATAGGCATGAGGCATTACAGTAGAGAGGATGATGTTCTTGGTTAAAATAGAAACTGCAAATTCAGCAATGACAAAACAAAAATGGGACTTAACGTGTTAAAATGAAATTATATAATAATCTAATGACTTATTATAATATGTAAATACTGCAGAATCATGGCACACAATGCATAAATATTTTGCATAATTTCAACCAACAAAGTGCAGTTTTTTCTGCCATGCTTTGATCACAAAAATGCAGTATATATTAAAGCACGACTGTAGATGGGAACCTTTCAGCTGCAAATAGGAACACAAAATTACATATTTTAAATGAAAAATCGATTGAATAAAATCCAATGTGGTATCAACAAGATGAAATAGCACATCCAAAATATTATTGTACATCAGAAATAATTTGATAAAATTCTCCCTACAAAGATATGTATGCTTTATTGTCTTAAGAATAATAATCAAGGATCAAAAAAATTATCATCTAATTCAGAACATAGGATTACTTTCAATCACATGACCAAACACAGCTCAATAGCTCTGCTACATGTTTTCTATTTATGCACAAGAGACCAAAAACAAACTGTCACGTCCCAATCTCTGGTCATGACCGACGCACAGACCATCACCAACTAACCCTATACTTAGTCTGGCAAG
Source organism: Trifolium repens (assembly GCA_030408175.1). Classification (NCBI taxonomy): domain Eukaryota; kingdom Viridiplantae; phylum Streptophyta; class Magnoliopsida; order Fabales; family Fabaceae; genus Trifolium; species Trifolium repens. The sequence continues at coordinate 17,564,235 of CP125847.1, forward strand.
CCTAATACACTATAACAAATTTACTTATTTAAAATATAGATTTACTGAAATCATAGCTCGACAGAGAGGATCTTTGGTCCTACGTATCCCTAAGCGATTAGGGAATTAGAGCCACATAGTTCTCTAAGGGTTGGTTATCTATCAACAAAGTATATAGAAACTATCTCGTTTAATTCTATGCACATATACCACATTATCTCTTCGTTGTGGCGAACAGCTACCACATTATCTCTTCGTTGTGGCGAACGGAGTTACTACCAAAAGAAATTCCAATACGTGTACTATCTATAGATATTCCATTCATTTTACTAAAATCTAACTAGGATTTAGTTGTCTCATAACAGTCACTAGTTCAATTTTAAATGAAATTCCAATTAGTTCATAGTCTATCATAACAATTCATGATTTTAATCATAATTTATTTCATACAATAAAGCCACTATTAGTTTCAAAAGATTACCCATAATTCCAAATTAATTCGAAAACAATTTCAATAACAAATAGCTTATAATTAAATCATAACAAAATATGAATCTAACATACTCCAATTTCTATATTGAAGTCTCTAGTCATAATTTCTCATATCTAAGTTACTAATTTCTACCAAATCAAACCTAATGAGAACTCACCTAGATCATTTGATTACCAAACTAGAAATTGATGGAACTACTGAGCATTTTTGAGATTCTTCAATTTCCCCCAAACCATCCTAAACCCTTGCTTTATTCCGTCTCCTTTACCCTATGAGTGTTCTTGATTTGGTTCCTGTTATTCCCTTCAGTCTTCAAATCTTGATTTTCTTTTTACATCTTATAAGAGTTGGAATCAAGATTTGGAATTGTATGGGAGGCACACAGCTAAAGCTTCCATTGAAGAAGAAAATAAAAGAAGGGCGAGGGTTCACGTGAGAAGAGAGAAATGGGAGTATAAAATTCTAACTTGTGGGTTATTGTTTTGGCTAAACTTGGTGTGTTCTTCTTTGTGGATTGTTCTAGAGAAGAAAAAAAAAAGCTTTCTTTTATATTTGGTTTTAATTTTTTATTTTATTTTTTAAGGACTCTAGACTTTTCTATCTTTTTCTATCTATACAACAATATTATATCCTCATTATTAATAGTTTATAGAAATTTATAATAATTCTCATTAATGAATAATAATTTCATAATAAAATAACATAGGTGTTTCTAACTCCCCCTTTTAAATGTTCTCATTTACAAATTTACACAAATAAATTTAAAACCTAAATTTATATATATTTTTTTTTTAAAAAAAAAACAAGGGGGATACACACAAACTCTGCTTTTTTGTGATTGTTTTGAACTATTGTGAATGGTGATCGTCATCGTCGTCATCTTCTTCATCAACATCGTAAAAGACATCACCATCATCTTCAAGAACATCATCAACATCGTAAAAAACATCACCATTAACATTATAAGGATTGGTGAATTGAAAATCCTCTGTGCTACTTTCTTGTTTGAATATGTGCAATCGACATTCCCTAAGGAGTGATTTCATTCTCGAATCGTCATATGTAAGTTTCACACTGTTCCATTCATGTTTTAAAATCACTTCATCCAATTTTACCACCTCATGTAGTTTTAAATCAAATAGATATGTATGATCTGGTTGTATATAGAAACTATACAATGAATTGTAAAGAGAGTATTCACAACCATTGATGATTAGTTTGAGAAAGGACATATAAAATGGATGGACGACACGTCTCAATTCAGCAGTAGTAGTAAAGAAGAGAGCAATGGAAGGGAGATTTTTACGAAACCAAAACGAAATTGACAATTCCCTGTTGCAATCATACTCAAACCACTCTGGAATCAATTCAGTTCCTGGCAAACAAAATGTAGTCCCTCCACCTTCATGCAATTCCTATTAGTCATAAATAACTTGTAAGTTTGGAAAGATAAAGTAGAATACCAAATACAAAGTCAAATACAAGAAAAAACAAAACCTGCTTCAGTAGCATGCTTCTACATGAGGAGCTCAAAGAATCACAATTCTCTAAAGACAAGTATTTTAAATTTGGCGGAATCCCTCTAATTTCTTGAAGAAACTTGCAACCACCCAGATAGAGGGTTATTAAAGAGCCATGTTCTTTGATGCACAATGGAAGAATTGTGAAATTATTCCTCGACAAGCTTAAGTGTGTGACATTAGCAAACCACTTGAGAACTATTGGAAGAGATTCATCATTTAGGTTGCACTCTGCTAGCTTAATTGATTGTACATTTGAGCACACCATGGAATTTGGTTTATCAGACTGCTTTGGCAATACAATGGCATATGAAACATTAAGCCCAGTAAGATTTTGAAATGAATCAGGCAATTCTTCAATGCAAGTGTCACTCAAATAAATGGTTTCAATGTTTTCCATCTTTCCTATTATTTCTGGAAAATTCTTAAGACTATAACAAGATGAAAGTTCAAGTTGTTGAAGAGAGGGCAACTGAATTTCTGGAAAACTCTCGAGCTTCGTACAACCATAGGCATTCAAGATTTTGAGTTTATTCAGAAACCCAACAGAATCGTGAATTGTAAGTAAATTCTTACAATATTTAAATGAAAATTCTTCTAGATTTCTGAGACCAGATATGTCACTTATTTGTATTAAACTATTAGAATAGTCTAAACGTAAAACTTTCAAACTCAAGAAAATCTGCAACAAATAAAAAAGAAAAAAAAATGAGTAGTCAGATTAAAGAGTTGGCCAAACTTTGGCCAATGGCGGCCAAAGTACCCAAAATGAGGGAAGTGAAATCATTACCATTTTGTTCAATGAGTTAGCCAAATTAAATGATGAAATGCCACTGTTTGGTAACTTGCATATTGACAAAAGTTTTGGACGAAAATCAGAAGGTATATCTTGTAAACTTGGCCATTCCAGTACTCTTAAACTATTAGGAAAATGTACTTCAGGTTTGAGATAAAAACTAGTTTTAACAACAAGTGTCTTTAGGTTTTCCATCTTCTTGAGTTCATCTCCTGTCCACTCTACTATTTCTTTGGCTAGTGGAAAATTCAAATGTATAATTTTAATTTGACTTGTTCCCTACAAAAAGCATAAATCAACCAAAACACATGTTATAGGGGAATTAAATGTTTAACACAAATTTAGAGAAATATATAAGGGAATTAATGTTTAACATTGAAAATGGGAAAATTAAAAATTTATATTAGACTTACTGAATTTTTTTCTAAAACTTGAAATATATCTTCATGGAACCACAACCTGCTACGTTTCCCGGGCTCATTTGGTGATTCTTGTCTTACAATTTCTTTACCCATGTCCTCTATCAAGTCATGTAATATCACATAGTGAAATGTATCTCCAATAATCTTTACAAGAGATTTTTCAACCAACACTCCAATATGATATTCCATCTCTCGACCGTAGTGAGCATAAAGAATATCTTCCACCTCTTTCAAATCATACCCTTTAAAGCAACAAGCAATGTCGAGAAAAACACTCTGCTCTTCTTCCTCTAAAGCATCATAACTCACTTTAAGTATCTTTTGAATCTTTCTATTAGGAATCTTTTCATACTGATCCAACAATGAATTCCATTCTTCTACAGGCTTTCCAAACAAGTTGGAACCTAGTACTTCTAATGCCAATGGAAAACCAGAAGCATAATTTACAGCACGGCTTAAAATATTTTCGTAACTTGAATCAACTTGTTTACTTTTAAAAGCCTGCCACCTAAGCAATTCAAGAGCTTCACCCTTATTTAACTCATCTATTTCATATGTCTTTTCAATCCCATGATTTTCTAGCAATTGTTTGTCCCGAGTGGTAACAATCATTCTACTGCCAACACCAAACCAATCAGCCCCTCCAGCCAAAGCCTGCAACTGCTTCAATTCGTCAATGTCATCGAGAATCAATAAAACCTTCTTTCGGTGTAGCCTTTTTCTTATGATTGGAATTCCCTCACTGCTATCTTCTATTTGAATGTCCAATCCAATAGTTTTGAAAAGAAAATCCTTTTGGAGATGCTCTAAACCATGTTTTGCTGATTTTTCTCTCACATTGTGAAGAAAACACAAACATTCAAATTGATCAGCAATGATATTATAAATTGCCTTAGCAAGAGTTGTCTTACCCAATCCACCAGGTCCATAGATCCCTAGCATGTTGAATTCATCATTAGATCTGACTTTTAGAAGTGAATCTACTTTTAGAATTCGACGTTGCAGGCCAACGGGGTAATCGGCAATATGTAAAGGAATTCGATTAATCTTGTTGGATACATATTTGACTATTTTCTGAGTAAACTGGTACTCATATCCATTCCTGCCGAATTTGATAAGTTTGAGTAAATATATGATATTCATATCAATGTATTGATAATTATATTATTGCTACAGTTCATATTCAAAAAAGCATTTGATTTCTTTCCTAGTTAATCTTTAAGATTAAATTATTTGCTAGAGGAAAATAAAAGAGTCCTAAAATACATATTTATATTGCATAACAGGAGTGCAGTAGGGTACCTGGGATTGAAATGGTGGCCGGACAAGTTAGCTGCTTGGTTAAGAGCTATCTTCCATTTATGCAACCGCTCCATGTTATCATCATACTTTTCTTTGTTATTTTGAAACCTCTCCATATGGTTAGATATTGCTTCACCATAACTCCCAGTCTGATGTCGCACATGAGTAGGTTCCACGTCATAGAAAATAGGCAAAACCAAGCAACCCTTTGTTTTGTTGCATTTCATGATGTGGACAAGTTCTTCCAAACAGAACGAAGAAGAAGCATAATTGACAGAGAAGACCGGAATGAAAATTCTGGACTCTTCGATGGCTGTGACAAGTGATGGTGTGATTTCGTCACCTCCATGAAGCTCTCTATCATCAATGAAGGTGTGGACTCCGCTGTCACATAGAGCTCTATAGAGATTTCCAATAAAACCATATCGAGTGTCGGTTCCCCTAAAACTAAGGAACACATCGTAAGTGAATCCATAAGAAAACGAAGAGGTAGATTGGATTATAGCCATGAGAATAGAAAAGCAATGGAAAAGTAAGAAGAATATGAGAAGTATGTTAAAATGTGGATGAGTGTAGGTATATAATGGCAACACCAACCAACACGGTTTGCATTTAAGAGGATATGCATTATTGACCAAAGACCATATTTTGAGTGAAATTTCATTCTCACTAGCCAGAAGACCATTGATCAAATGCAACTCAACCCCACCACTTGCAACTTGACAGAGCAAGCCATAACCAGAAAATTGACCAAAAAAAGAAAAGACAAATCAACTTTGATCAAAGAAGACGCGTAAAAACTTCAAAGTTTCACCAATTCAGATTTTAATGGATGACTTGGGTTATTTTATTTTTAACCACACATTTTACATCAAATTTCACTATCAATTTAGACTATGCTTATTAAAATATATTTTTTGCATATTTTTAAATTTTTTTCCTTAATTCTTCTCCTACTTAAAACACTTCTAGAGAAGACAAATTAAAAACTAAGAGTAGTTTTTGAATCACATGAAAACAAAAAAAGATAATGGATATTTGGTTGGTATATGTGTGGCTATTACAGTCAACAAACCTGCTTCAATTATTATGTTATGATTTTTCCATCCTGAGAGTCGCTCAAAACCGTGTTATTTTCTTTCAATCATTGAAGGCACCGTGTAATCCGAAAGTAAGAAGAATCTTCCTTTAGTTGAGGAGTTGGACTCACCAGTCCATGTCAGTTCATGGTGACTGTTCATATCCTTTCTTTATATGCTTAAATCTGTCAAATTTTGATTGTATATTTTGAAATAAATACACTACGTAAGCTTATTTTCGCTAGAAAGCCGCATTTAAGAAGGTTGGATGAGCAATCACCCATTTCCATAGCAAGAAAAATATCGGCTAAATTGGACAATTAATCTATTTTCATATTGGTCCCTCAATTAATTAACGTATATGAGATCCCTAATTATATAATCCCACGCATTTATCAAATACATTAGAAAATAAGCACTAAACATGACTGTAAATTACCACTAGCCACTATAATGACTTAGTGCACCACTAGGAAGCATGTAGAGAGCCTATGATCCAACCACTAATGGAAAAAACACTTCTTAGTCGGTTAATATCGATTTTTTAAGACGGTTCCGAGCCTGACCTAACAATTCCCGTCATAAGAAGTTTTAACTTAAGTCGGATTTTAACCGGCTTAAGAAAATAATTCTTAGGTCTGGTAACAGTTTGACCGACTTAACATAGAACTTCTTAAGTCAGATTGTAGGTTACCAACCGACTTAACGGTACACTTCTTAAGTCAGGCAAAAGTATAACTGACTTAACAGTCTACTGATTTTTTGTGAAAAAATAGTAGCCCATCTTTGGTAGCTCTGGTTAACAAGAATAAGGGAAACTCTAAAACACAAAATTACACATTATTATCTTTATTAAGCTACTTCATCAAACACACCAAAAAGTCTAAGGAATTTAATTTGAGACATAAAAGGGCTATATGATCATATCAAGATAACAGTTAACCCATAAAAGGACTATACTCACAACATTTCTAAGTACTTATAAATATTTAATGTTCAGAACATGCAATGAAGTTACAAATTACAATTACTTTATCACCCAACCTGCAACACATGCATTGCAACCGAGCAAAAACCAAGACAAAAATATTTCCAAAGGCAACAAACTAAAATACAGATAGCCAAAACATATAGGACAGAAGATTCAAGAACCAAAAGCTAACAAACAAGGCTCTTATCCCTTTCCCAAAGGAGTTACATCAGCACACCAACACAAGATTCAAAATAATCCACCAGCTGCACAATGACAAGATGCCTAAAACTCATGGCTGAGATAAGCAAACTATGGCGATCAATAAAGGATCTCTGCCCAAGCCACTAAGCTGCCGGAAAAACACAAATTGAAAAACAAAATTTGTAACTTAGCAGCTGACAAGACGAGGAATTTGAAATACAACCTACTGATGTCAACAAAACAGATGCATACCTCAGAGCCATACAAAACAATAGAAACTCAGCGAAGGGCTAACCAAAGCTCACACAACTCACACCAAAGCCGAAGGGCTAATAGATAGATAGCGCATGTGGAAACTGATTCAACGCACAAACTAAAAAGCTTCTCAATAGAAACTCAACCTCCATAAATCCGGTTCAAAGATAAAGCCATCACATGACACCACTCCCATTCCTTCAAACCTGCTAAACAAACCATGTACAACAGAAAACCAGTGGCCAGCAAAAGATATCCAAGAAAACCAGAAAGAATATCGAATCTTACACAACATCTACCAAAAGATATGCTAACAAGTGCCTTGCTGTAGGCTGCTTCAGTTTATTGAAGGTTTGATGCTAATAATTTGTCCTTTGTTGAGTATGGCGTATATGTATCAGGAAGAGGCTGAGGGCGGCCGAGGAGCTGAACTAGCGTAGCGAAAACACATTTAAAAATTAAAATTGATAATAATGTTATGAGAACAGTTTACCAAATGGATTTGTACTTTCTGTCAAAAAAAATGGATTTGTCCCTTTTGTAAAAAATAATGGATTTGTCCTTGTCAATATTTTTTCCAGCCAAACACGGTTTCAATTGACAGCAAAATTAAATAATATATACTTTGTATAGAAAAAGAATATAAATATATATATATATATATATACACATACTAGTACTAGTAGTATACTAAAGCACGCCATTTTCTTTTCATGTGATTCAAAAGACTATTTTCACTTTTAATTTATATACATAGACATCTAATAATATTTTAACACATCATATAATGTGTTTTTAATAAAGTTGGGTTGTCTTTTCTTTTGTATTTTTTAAAAAGGAAATGGGAAGGAAGTTTCACTCATTTTGGTCTTTGGTCGACGGATCTTCTTAAGACCCTATATACACTCATCCACATATTCTTACTTCCATTTCTTTTCTATTCTCATGGCTATGATCCAACCATCTTCTTTTTCCTTCTCCCATGAATTCACCTATGATGTGTTCCTCAGTTTTAGGGGAACTGACACTCGCTATAGTTTTACGGGAAATTTTTACAAAGCTCTATGTGACAGCGGAGTCCGCACCTTCATTGATGATAGAGAGCTTCATGGAGGTGATGAAATCTCACTGTCACTTGTCAAGGCCATCGAAGAGTCCAGGATATTCATTCCAGTCTTCCCTATCAACTATGCTTCTTCTTCGTTTTGTTTGGATGAACTTGTCCACATCCTTCATTGTTTCAAGGCAAATGGTTGTTTGATTTTGCCTATTTTTTACGATGTAGAACCTTCTAACGTGCGACATCAAACTGGAAGTTATGGCGAAGCATTAGCTAAGCATGTGGAGAGGTTTCAAAATAACATAGAAAGGTACAATGATAACATGGAGAGGCTGCATAAATGGAAGATGGCTCTTAACCATGCAGCTAACATGTCTGGTTATCATTTCAATCCCAGGTACCAACTTCACTATTATGCAAAATAAATATATTCATATACATATACATATTTTCCTCTGGCTAATAATTTCATCTTGAAGATTAAATAGGAAAAATATTATAAGAATAAAGAATATGAATTGTAGTAATAATATTATAAGAATATAAGATAATAATCAATACATTGATATGATTGTCATATATTTACTAAAACTTATCGAATTGGGCAGGAATGGATATGAATACGAGTTTATTCAAAAAATGGTCAAATTTATATCCAACAAGATTAATCGGGTTCCTTTACATGTTGTTGATTACCATGTTGGCCTGCAGTGGCAAGTCCTAAAAGTATATTCGCTTCTAGAAGTTAGATCTAATGATGAAGTCAAGATGGTAGGGATCTATGGACCTGGAGGAATGGGCAAGACAACACTTGCCAAAGCAGTTTATAATTTTTTAGCTGATCAATTTGAATGTGTATGTTTCCTTCATAATGTGAGAGAAAATTCAACTAAACATGGTTTAGAGCATCTCCAAAATGATTTGCTTTCCCAAACAGTTGGATTGGAATTTAAGTTAAGAGATAACAGTGAGGGAATTTCAACTATAAAGAAAAGGCTACAACGGAAAAAGGTTCTATTAATTCTCGATGACATTGACGAATTGAAGCAATTGCAGGTTTTGGCTGGAGGGCTTGATTGGTTTTGTGTTGGTAGTAGAGTGATCATTACCACTCGAGACAAACACTTGCTAGAAAGTCATGGGATTGAAGCAACATATGAAATACAGGGGTTAAAGAAGAAAGAAGCTCTAGAATTGCTTAGGTGGAAAGCTTTTAAAAGTAAGCAAGTTGATTCAAGTTATGAGCATGTTTTAAAATGTGCAGTGAAATATGCTTCTGGGCATCCACTGGCGTTAGAAATATTAGGTTCCAACTTGTTTGGAAAGCCTGTAAAAGAGTGGAATTCTCTGTTAGTTCAATATGAAAGGGTTCCTAATAAAGAGATTCAAAAGATACTTAAAGTGAGTTTTGACGCTTTGGAGGAAAATGAGAAGAGTGTTTTTCTCGACATTGCTTGTTGCTTTAAAGGGTATGAATTAAAAGAGGTGGAAGATATACTTTGCGCTCATTACAGTCAATGCATGAAATATCATATTGGAGTCTTGGTTGAAAAATCTCTTGTAAAGATTAGTCGGCGGGGCTATGTGAGATTATATCATGACATGATAGAAGACGTGGGTAAGGAAATTGTAAGAACAGAATCACCAAAAGATCCTGAAAAACGTAGCAGGTTGTGGTTCCATGAAGATATATTTCAAGCTTTAGAAAAAAATTCAGTAAGACAATACATATATTTTTTTCTTTTTATATTTAAATTTGTCATATTTCTTTTGAATAGTAGTGCTACTAATGCCTATATGACATGTTTTTATGGATTTGCCTTGATATATTTTTTTTGTCTAGTATCCTAGTGGCTAAAAAATTCACTATTTTAAAATGAATAAGCGGGAAACACTGGTCCCTATATATTTCATGCAATATTTCTGCCAACTGAGCTATGCTCACGAGGATTGGATTTGGCTTGATATTACTCTTTATTTTCTAAATTAGTGCTACCAATGATATTAAACTTTTTCTTACCTTAAAACATGAACATTTTGAGGGAACAAAAATCAAGTTGAAATGATACATTTGGAATTTCCATTGCCTGAAAAGCTTGGAACAAAGTTCCCTTCACAATCCATGTGTGTGTAAGTTGTAACGCATACGTATGTGTTTGGTTGTTTTATACTTTTTGTAGGGAACAAATCAAGTTGAAATGATACATTTGGAATTTCCATTGCCTGAAAAAATAGAAGAATGGAAAGGAGATGAATTCAAGAAGATGGAAAACCTCAAAACTCTTACTATTAAAAATAGCAGTTTCGTTTCCAAACCTGAAGTACATCTTCCTAATAGTTTAAGAGCACTGGAATGGCCTAGGTATCCTTCACAACATATACCATATGATTTTTTTCCAAAGAATCTTTCCATATGCAAGTTACCCAACAGTGGCCTTACATCATTTAATTTGGGTAACTCAATGAAGGAAAGGGTAATGATTTCACCATCCCTCATTTTGGATAATTTGCCTAACTCTTCAATTTGACTACTTTTTTATTATATCTTTTTTTTTTTGCCTTTATGTTGTTGCAGATGTTCTTGTGTATGAAAGTGTTACATTTAGACGATTCTAAATGTTTAAAAGAAATAAGTGACATATCTAGTCTCCAAAATTTAGAAGAATTTTCATTTCAAAGGTGCTAGAATTTACTTACAATTCATGATTCTGTTGGGTTTCTGTGTAAACTAAAAATCTTGAATGCCGAAGGTTGTAGCAAGCTCAGGAGGTTTCCACCAATTCAGTTGCCCTCTCTTCAAAAACTTGAACTTTCATTTTGCGGAAGTCTTAAGAACTTCCCAGAAATATTAGGAAAAATGGAACATATACAAACAATTTGTTTTAGGGAAACTTTAATTGAAGAATTGCCTGATTCATTTCAACATCTCACTAAGCTTATTCAACTAGTGCTTCTAGTAGCAGAAGCACATAACCTGTTGATTAGGTTACCAAATAGCATTCTCATGATGCCAAAATTGAATAAGCTTCGTCTTTGTGGCTATCATTTATTGCCAAACCAGAGTGATAAACCAAGTTCCATGGTGTCCTCAAAAGTAAAATATCTTCGGCTTGACGAATGCAAACTAAAAGATGAATCTCTTCCAATAATTCTCAAGATGTTTTCTAATTTGACACACTTAGACTTGTCGATGAGTACTATTACAATTCTTCCGGAATGCATCAAAGAACATCAGTTTTTAAGAAGCCTCAATCTAGATGATTGCACACATCTTCAAGAAATTCAAGGGATCCCGCCAAATTTAAAATTCTTATCAGCATTAAATTGTGAATCTTTGAGTTCCTCATGCACAAACATTCTATTGAATCAGGTTTTGTGATTTCTTGTATTTAACTTCATATTTCTTAGCATACTTTATCTTTCTAAACTTACAAGTTATTTATGATGACTAATAGGAACTGCATGAAGTTGGAAGCACCATCTTTTGTTTGCCAGGAAAAAGGATTCCAGAGTGGTTTGAGCTCCAAAGTCGTGGATGGTCATTTTCTTTCTGGATTCGTAACAAGCTCCCTTCCATTTCTCTCTTATACACTACTGAATCGATGTTTAACAAGAGCTGCTTGGGTCGATTTTGTTTACCCGTTGCCCAACTATACATCAATGGTCGTGAATGCACTTTTGACTATCCATTGAAAGGCGATTATATATGGATAAAATCAGATCACACATATCTATTTAATATAAACCTACAAGACATGGTAGGATTGGATGAAACATTTTTAAAAAATGAATGGAACCATGCACATGTTTCGATCAATCCATTACGCTTTAGGAAAAGTCAAATGCACATATTCAAACAAGAAAGTAGCATGGAGGACATTCAATTCTCCGATCCTTACAAAAAAAGAGAATTAGCTGATGATGATGATGATGATGATGTTTTTTATGATGTTGATGATGTTCTTGATGGTGATGATGACAATACATTGAACAGATAATATTGTGAATGATGATTCAATGATCAACAACAGTGTTAATGCAGATATGGGACGACAGAGTTTTTTGATGTGGTTGAGAGTAATCCTATGTTCTTCATTAGATGATAATTTTTTTTATACTTGATTTTTATGGTTAAATTTCAAGATTTTAAAAAGCTATTGTACTATCTTGAGACAATAATTGTTCCGTTCTTCCTCCTTTTGGCCTTGATTTGATGTATAAGCCTTGTTTCATGATTTTTACTTAACATATGCATATTCTCTCTTTTATTTTATATATGGATGTTATATTTTTCTAACAATATTCATCTTTTCAATACTACATTAAGTTTTCATTTCAATCAATTGTTCATTTAGGCACATAATTTTATAGTTATGTCTATTATATAGTTAGGTTTTATTACTTAATTCCTTGGTAGTTCATTTAAGCATATCAATTGTTCAATCTGAAATGCCGGCCTGCTCTTGTTCGTGACCAGTTTTCAATGGAATCACTATTTGGACACAAGAATGAAAGATGGTAATGTCGCTCTATTTAATTGTAAGCACAGTTTTGATGTTAAGTTTCCTCGTCTGTTTTAGAGGCCTAATATGGTGATTAAGCACAGTTTTGATGCTCCTATAGTGGCCAATGATGGAGTAACTGTTGCAAAGAGAATTGAATTCAAGGATCAAGTTCGGAATTCAACCTTAATGAAAATCACTTGCAGCAAACAGAATTCAGGTTGCACAGAGATATAACTCACTTTAGAATAGTTGGATATGCTTATTGTTTTGGAATAGAATAGTTGTATGCCTAATCCTCTCGGTCGAGCACTTAATTACCAGCATCCCTTCTATTAAGAAATGAAGGGTTAAGACCAAAAAAAATTCGTGATTTTCTAGACATAGAAGGAGCTAAGCTTAAAGGCCAATTATATTATGTGTAGATATTTAATTAAATTTTATTCCACCCAAAAAAGAGCAGAAAATATAAATTAATAAAACTGTTTATGAAATCTTGAACTACATTGCAACTGATGCTGCAAAGCTCTAGAAATTTCACCCCTGTATAACAATTCTTGAATTTAATAAGAACTTCTTGTAAAATGTTAGAACATAAGAGAAAAGAGTAATTGAATTATCATAACTGAAAATGAGTTACAAAGAATCTGTAATGGAGCTTATATACAAGTGGAAGAAGTGACCACTATAAGCTAATCTACACTATCAACACCTAATAACTATCTCTAGTTAGTTAGAAAAGGCAGGAAAAGTAGTTATGTACACAAAGTAAAGCTTTCTTCAATAACAAGCAACAACTACTACTAATCCTCTATATCACAATCATCTTTTTTATTCAACAGCCTCCCACAAGCTGATGCTTGGTAGATATCAAGCAATCCAAGCTTGTTCATAAAACCTTGAAACTTTGGTGCTAGTAATGCTTTAGTCAAGAAGTCAGCTAGTTGTTCACTTGTAGGGATTGGAAGTAATCTCATTAAGCCTTGTTAACCTTCTCTCGAACTAGATGGCAATCAATCTCTAGATGCTTTGTACGATCATGAAAAACAGGATTGGAAGCTATGTGAAGAGCACTTTGATTATCACAAAAGAGAATTGGTAACTTGCTGCATTTAATTTGTAAATCTGCCAATAAATATTGTAGCCATATCAATTCACAAGTGGCAGTAGACAAGGCTCTATACTCAGCTTCTGAAGAGGACTTAGATATTGTTGATTGTTTCTTAGCTTTCCATGAGATTAAAGATGATCTTAGGAAGAAACAATAGCCTGAAGTAGATTTCCTAGTGTCCAAGCAACCTGCCCAATCTGCATCTGAGTATCCCAATATCTGTAAATCAGAATTTCTATGAAAAATGAGACCTCTTCCAGGGTTGTGTTTGAGATATCTAATGACCCTGCATGCTGCTTTATAATGTGTCATAGTGGGTTTGTGCATGAACTGACTTAGCTATTGAGTAGCAAAAGCAATGTCAGGCATAGTGTTGGTCAAGTATAACAATTTTCCAACAAGTCTCCTGTAAAGACTAATATCATCAAACAATTTCCCATCATCATTGTGCAATTTCACAGAGGGATCTAAGGGTGTAGGAGCAGGTTTAGAACCAAGTAGCCCAGAATCATTGAGCAAATCTAGGCAATATTTCCTCTGTGAAATGCTAATACCAGCTTTAGATTGTGCAAAAGACCAAGGAAATATTTGACCACACCAAGATCTTTGATCTTAAAATTGTCATCCAAGATAGCCTTGATTCTGTCAATTTCACTGAGTGAAGTACCAGATAGTATAATGTCATCAACAGAGATTAGTAAAGCAGTGAATTGATCTTGTTGACTGAGTGTGAATAAAGAATGACCAGAATTAGATTGTTTATATCCCTCCTTAACCAACAAGGATGTAAGTTTCTCATACCACTTCCTGCTAGCCTGCTTGAGGCCATATAAGCTCTTCTGCAACTTACATACTTGATTTGGTTTGTTACAATGAACACCATCAGGCACACTCATATAGACATTTTCTTACAAATCTCCATGGAGAAAAGCATTATTGACATCAAGCTGGTATAGAAACCACCCTTTGATAGAAGCTAAGGCAAGTAACATTCTCAGTGTAGTTAACTTAGCTACAGGAGAGAAAGTATCAAAAAAAATCCAATCCCTCTATTTGAGTATAACCCTTGGCTACTAATCTTGCCTTATACCTTTCAATGCTTCCATCAGCTTTATGCTTCACCTTATAGACCCACCTGCTTTCTATAGGTTTCACATTTGGTGGTAGATCCACAATCACCCAAGTACCAGTCTTAGTGAGTGCATCTAATTAAGAATTCATAGCCTTGACCCAATGTTCTGACTTACAAGCTTCAATATAGGATTTAGGTTCAGTGTGTTGTGTGAGAGACAAAGTGAAGACACTATGTGAATCAGATAATTGAGACAAAGAATGAAAAGATGAGATTGGATAAGGAGCAAGGTTGTCAAGCGCGCGCGTTAAATCGTAACATCGTACGATGTCACGCGTTTTCCATCACCGACCGTGCCGGAGCGTTGCAAAGATCGTCAGATAAGCCGGATCGCAGAGATCGACGAGGAAGATCGTGAAAGCGTGGTCGCAGCGATCTTCCACGCGTTGAGTCGATCGTTTCTGTCAAGGTTTCGACCCGTTTAGCAACCGTCCGACCCGTTTTGACCCGAATTTAGCAGCACCGCCCGACCCGGAAACGAAGCGGTTGTTTGGCTTAGTAAAAAACGCACGCTCAACTTGGGAATAGATTTGTTTTAATTGCTATGCATTGAGCCGTGCACTCTATCTCCCTAATTCTCTCAACTGAAACCTAATTCAATTAAATGATTCATAATCATACGATTGTTTTCCCTTAAGTCATCTATTCTATAAATTCTCTTCATCACTATGACATATTCTCATCACTTCTACTATTCACAAACCAACTCCAAACCAGTTCAGAAATTCTCTTCATCTATTCTCATTCAATTTAAGTTTAAGAGTCTAAGTCTAAGTTATTAAGTTTTCATGTTTAAGAGTCTAAGTTATTAATTTTAAGAGTCTATGTCTCTGTTCTAGTTACTGTTATCAAGGTTTTTATGTTTAAGAATTATGTTTAAGAGTCTAAGTTTTTATGTTTGTGACTTAATGGTTAAATTAATGAAGTTTTTATGTTCTAGTGTTATATTTCTATCTTAACATTTTTTACGATCTTCGTTACGATCCTAATAGTTTATGAATTTGTAGGATCTTACGATCTTTATTACGATCCTACGATTTACGCTTTTTCTATACCCCAGCGATCTTTAGTGGGATCCCGATTTTGACAACCTTGATAAGGAGTACCTGAAGATGTAAGTTTTGAAGATGAATCTGAAGAAGTGCATACATAATCAGACAAATAAGAAGGTTTATGTCTCACCCTATCAGATCTTGAGGATTGAATGTCATTATCTGGTGATTTGGAATCATGATTAGGAATGTGATGGAGAGTTAGGGACAATAGCAAGTGAATCATTGTCATGATCATTGACTACGGTCTGGCAAGTGTACCAGTCTGTCGTCGAGTAATAATTCACACTCTACTGAGTAGAATGAGTTCGTATCCACAAGGATCGTGCCAAAGCTTCGTTAGCGTTATTTAAGCTGTTGGGTTTTGCATTCGCTTATCCACAGGGATCGTGCCAAAGCTTCGTTAGCGTTATTTAAGCTGTTGGGTTTTGCATTCGCTTTGGGTTTTGGAAAAAGGTTTTATAAAAAGGAAGTGTAATGCTTGCATAAATAAATAAATAAATAATATATTCAGAAACATAGAGGATAGGTACGGTGGTTGGACTCCCTCCCTTCTTCATATTTGGCATGAACGGTGTATAACATAGTTACTCAGATTATTGTTTGGCGGTGACTTTTCCTTTATTGAAGTAACACCTTACTGTTACACTATGTATATTAAAATTTCCCTACGTTAATGACTAAGGTACCTACGAGAGCCTAACCTCAATGTGTCACATACCCTAATTACTACATGAGTTGTTTATTACAAATGCATTATTACCTTCACCCATCCAATGCCTCTAGATCCTAGTATCAGACTATTCATTTTCTAAGTGCTCAGTTCACACCTAGTGCATGATTCCCCCTCTACCTGCTCAGTTCGCGACTTGTTCAGGATGTTACCGTCTCTATACAGCTAGCGTTATTTACTACTAGTTCCGGACCATATCAAGTTAATACCCAATATCAATTCTATTAGCGCTCCCACTTATCCGGCCAGATTACGAGATACGTCGTTAAAGTGCAAGAAAGTAAATAACAAACATAATACTGAATAACGATTTATTATAACTTTGACTCAATCACAGACTCCAAATATTCATAGGGGAGTTCATCTTCTCCACCACAACCTAAGGCATCTATTACAAAAGACTACATATTTAAATTACAATAAAAGAATTATAACCTAAACATAAAAGCCTAAAGAAAACATACCTTGCTGAGTTAGTTTTCCCGTAAGGGGAGAAAACTATGTCCTTAGAGCTCCTCTGAACACCTCCTTTATAGTAGAGAGTGTTCTACTATTTCAGAATGAAAAATAATGAGGAATTGGAGCTCTATTTATAGTTTTCGTAATGGGCCTCAGCAAGCCATCGTGTTGCGATAGGTCCATCGCAGCACGATGGGAAGATACAGTTCAAAATTATAACTGATCTTATGCATTTCATCAGCTTGGTCGCCAAGCAATGTCATCGTACCACGATGAGGGGCATCGTAGCACGATGAGCAGATTTTCTTCAAATTTTCTCTGTTGATCATGGCCAACAAGTAGCTTCCATCGTGGCACATCGTGCTACGATGAAATGCTCATTTTCTTCACTTTTTGGGCTTTTTCTTGTCTTTTTCCATCTTGGACTTGGTCTTGATGCTTTTCCTTGATTCTGTAGGTTTTTCTCCGTATTTGGGCCTGTCTTGGTCATTTTACTACTAAATATACTACCTAAAATACCAAAGAAATTCCTATCATCAATCATTAACTTGTGAATCAGTGTAGGTGTCATGATCAATATTAGGACTATGTTTTGTGGAGTCTATCACAAGATTATCTGGTGAATTGGCAGGAAAAATGTCATTAGTCAAAATTGAAGAATCTGAGGGTAAGGTATCAGAAGAGGATGAAGTGGTGTAATAATTCCATTTTGGTTTAGATGAATTTGTGACATATGGAAGTATGTGGTCATGATGAGTAACATTCCTAGAAATGAATATGTCTTTAGTTTGCAGATCATATAGAATTATGCCCTTAACACCTTGCTTGTGACCTAAGTAAACACACTTCCTGCCTCTAGGAGACAGTTTAGTTCTATTAGCCTGTAATGTGGATGCATATGCAAGTGAACCAAAAACTTTATGTGTATTTAAGTCAGGTAAAACATTAAACATCAATTCATAGGGGGACTTTCCTTTCAAAATAGGTGTAGCAGTTCTGTTAATAATATAAGTAGCATGAACTATAGCATAAGACCAGAATTGTTTAGGAAGATTAGACTGGAATAATAATGCTCTACCAATATTCAATAAATGCTGATGCTTGCGTTCTACTCTACCATTTTGTTGAGGGGTTTCAACACAACTAGTTTGATGAAGAATCCCAAGTGAAGAATAGTAATCATGCATTAAAAACTCAGGTCCATTATCAGATCTTATGATTTTGACAGAATGAGTAAATTTAGTTTTGATCATGGTTATCAGATTCTTAACATGTTGCCTTGTTTCAGTTTTATTTTTCATTAACACAATCCAAGTATATCTACTATAATCATCCACAGCAGTTAAGAAATAAGAGTGACCATGAACAAATTTTATTGAAATAGGACCCCAAATATCCAAATGGATTACATCATAAGCTTGAGAAGCTTTATCAAAACTATTACTATAAGGGAGTTTTCTATGCCTAGCAAGATGGCAGATATCACAAATTCCATTATGATCTGCAGTGACATAGGGAAACTTGGAGTGTAATCTAGCTAGTCTATGATGAGATAGGTGTCCAAGTCTAAAATGCCAAATGGCTGATTTAGGTATAGTAGGCAAGGTTGAATCATCAATGGTATTGACATGAGCTATCTTATTTGTGAGATTCAAGTAGTACAATCCTTCACATTCATCAGCAGAACCAATCATCTTCAAAGTCCTTTGGTCCTGAATAACACATTTTGAATCACTAAACTGAATTAGACAACTCAATGAATGGCACATTTTGGATACAAAAATCAAATTTATAGAAAATTCAGGAACATATAAGACATTTGTAAGAATGAAATTTGGTGAAAATCTGACAATGCCAGAATATTTTGCAATTGCAAAATTTCCATTAGGTAACTTGATGTGTATAGGAGTGATTGCAATGTATGATTGAAACCACTGTAATGAAATGCATATATGGTGACTAGCACCTGAATCCAATATCCATGTACTAAGATTATATGCACTTTTGAAAGAATAGTGTATACCTGTATAAATTCCTGATGAATGATCAGGAATTTTAGATGAACCAACCTGATTGGAGCTTGCAGTAGCAGAATCTTGAGTAAGATTAGCATTCTGAATAAGAGACATCAACACCTCAATCTGATCTGGAGTGAAAGAAGAACTATTGTTAACAGTGCTTGAATTGGATGAATCAACATTGCCTCCCTCGAGAGAAGCACTGTTAGCAGAAGATTTGCGCAAATGAGGAGGAATTCCATGCTTCTTAAAACAGTTATCAACTCTATGATTATCTTTGCCACAAAATGAACAAACACGTTTCGATCCACCAGAGTGATTCTTGCCAAATTTGGAAGCATTAATCAAAGCTTTAGAATCATCGAGAGAAGGTAGATTACTTTGGCATTCATGTTGAAGAACCATAGAGAACACCTTGTTCAAAGGTGGAAGTGGATCCATAAGAAGGATTTGAGATTTCACAGTTGAGAAATTCTCATTCAAACCGGTTAAGAAACGAATCTTGTGAAGCAAAACATGATTAAGACGTGCGGTGCGCATAGCTTCACAAACACAATGATTCCGGCAAGTGCAAGTAGGAATCAGAAGATACAGCTCCAATTCCTCCCAAAGAATTTTGAGATCGGAGTAAAATTCAGTAACGGAACGAGAATCTTGCTTCAAAGCATAGATCTCTTGCTGTAATTCAGAGATACGAATCAAATCGCCTTGAGAAAAGCGTTTGCGAAGTTCATTCCAAATATCAATCGCATTTTCGAGGAAGACAACAGATTGAGCAATGGATTCAGAAACAGAGTTGAGAATCCACGAAGAAACGAGTTGATTACAACGATTCCACGCACGGTAAGACGGATCAAAAGCGTCGGCGGGAACGGGAAGAGTGCCGTCGATGAAATCAAGCTTCATCTTCGCGCCAAGAGCTCGTTTCATAGAGCGTGACCAGGAGTGGCAATTCGAACCGATGAGAAGAGGTGTAACCGTGACGGAGGAAGGTCCATCACCGGGGTGAACGTAGAACGGAGAAGAAGTATCAAGAGAAGGCTCCGGTGGATTAACACGAGGCGGCATTGTCGTCGGAGAAAACAGTTACGGCAGCAGAAGAATGATCTAGAAGGCGGATGATACCATGTTAGAACATAAGAGAAAAGAGTAATTGAATTATCATAACTGAAAATTAGTTACAAAGAATCTGTAATGGAGCTTATATACAAGTGGAAGAAGAGACCACTATAAGCTAATCTACACTATCAACACCTAATAACTATCTCTAGTTAGTTAGAAAAGGCGGGAAAAGTAGTTATGTACACAAAGTAAAGCTTTCTTCAATAACAAGCAACAGCTACTACTAGAGCTGTCAAAAAAGCCCCATATTGAAAGGCCCCATTTTTAGGCCCCATGTTAAGCCCCAAAATATTAAGCCCCACTTGAGTAGATTTGTTTTTGTTTGTTTATAGGCCCAGCCCCCTATCCTTTAATTTTACTCTTGGCCCCCCTATGGGGCCTAATATTGGCCCACAAAAAATATCAAATAAATTTTGAGAATTTATTCTCGAAAACTTTTCGAATATTTTTTCTCGTAAACTTTTTGAGTATTTTTTTCTCGGGAACTTTTCGAAAAAATTTCTCGAAAACTTTTCCGAAACTTTTACGGAACTTTTTTCTCGAAAATATTTTGAATATTTTTTCTCAAAAACTTTTCGAGTATTTTTTCTCAAAAACTTTTCGATTATTTTTTCTCAAAAACTTTTCGAGTATTTTTTCTCGTTAACTTTTCGAGTATTGTTTCGCGTAAACTTTTCGAGAATTTTTTCTCGGAAACTTTGTCGGAACTTTTTTCTCGAAAACATTTCGGGTATTTTTTCTCAAAAACTTTTCGAGTATTTTTTCTCGTAAACTTTTCGAGTATTTTTTCTCGAAAACTTTTAGAGTATTTTTTCTTGAAAACTTTTCGAGTATTTTTTTCTCGAGGACTTTTTGAGCATTTTTTCGCAAAAACTTTTCCGGAACTTTTTTCTCGAAAACTTTTCGAGTATTTTCTCGAAAACTTTTCGAGTATTTTTTCTCGAGAATTTTTTCTTGGAAATTTTTCCGGAACTTTTTTCTCGAAAACTTTTCGAGTATTTTTTCTCGGAAACATTCCGAGAATTCTCGGATTGTTTCTTCTGTTTTTAATAACTTATGTGTGAATTCTATGAATTTTTATCAAAAAACTTTCGTTTCCGAAATTTTATGGAATTATCGATTCCGAGAATTCTCGGATTGTTTCTTTTGTTTTTAATAACTTATGTGTGAATTCTAGAAATTTTTGTCTAAAAACTCTTGTTTCCAAAAAAATTGGGACTTTGGGGCCTTGGGGGCCTATATTTTATTTTTGAGGCTTGATTTTTTTGGGACCTATATAATAGGGGGCTCATTTATGTTTACCATATTTAGGCCCCCTTTATATTGGGGCTGGGCCCAATTTTACTTGGCCCCCTGACAGCTCTAGCTACTACTAATCCTCTATATCACAATCATCTTTATTATTCAACATAAAATACAAATTCAGCTAAACCATTCAATTGAAACTTGCCATGAAGTAGATTTCATCTCTATTTTAATATAAAATGTCTCTATATATGATTTTTGTGCTTGTAATAAAATAATAAAAAGTTGATTTGTCTTTTCTTTCCAAGTCATGCTGATGATGGAGTCTGGACGAAGAGTTGGTCCCAATTATATTATATTGCATTATTTTCTTCTACTGGGAAACAGGAACGAAGTTTTGCTCAAAATGGTCAATGCCTTTGATACTTTAACCGTGTTGCCATTATTGCCAATTTGCCATTATTTTAGCATTTTCTGCTCTTGTTTTATTTTATCATTATTTTATCACACACTATCAATATTCATCTTCCTTCTAATATTTTTCTTAGTTACATTTTTTTCTCTATTCTAATGGCTATGTTGCAATCACCTTCCTCTTTATCTTCCTTCTCTTATGGATTTACCTATGATGTGTTCCTCAGTTTTAGTGGCACTGACACACGTCTCGGTTTCACCGGAAATCTCCACAAAGCTCTATGTGATGGGGGAATCCACGCTTTCATTGATGACAAGGAGCTTCAAAGAGGGGACGAAATCACACCATCACTTGTCAAGGCCATTGAAGATTCCAGGATTTTCATTCCTGTATTCTCTATCAGCTATGCTTCTTCTTCCTTTTGTTTGGATGAACTTGTCCACATCATTCATTGCTTCATCGAAAAGGGTCGCTTGGTTCTGCCTGTTTTCTATGGTGTGAAACCTTCTCAAGTGCGAGATCAGACTGGCAGTTATGGTAAAGCACTAGCTAAGCATAAAATCAATTTCCAAAATAACTTGGAAAAATACAGTGATAACATGGAGAGGTTGCTAAAATGGAAGATGGCTCTTAATCAAGCAGCTAACTTGTCCGGTTATCATTACAATCTTGGGTACCTTACTTCACTCTTTACTTTTGAATTGCAAGATCATGTCATCTTAAAGCTTAAACAAAAATTTTTTATTTTTTTTTTAACTCTTGAACAAGGATTAGTTGTTTGTATGTCAAAAAAAAACTTGAATTTGAATTAAAGTTAATGTTATTATTATCAATACATGGATGTGTTTTCATACTGATGTATTTTCTCGAACTATTTTGATTGGACAGGAGGAACGAATATGAATATGAAATTATTCAAAAGATAGTAGATGAGGTCTCCAACAAGATCAATCGAGCTCCTTTATATATTGCGGATTACCCTGTTGGATTGAAGTCTCGATTGATAAAAGTATGTTCACTTCTTTATGTTGGATCTGATGATGGAGTCCATATGGTAGGGATCCATGGAATTGGCGGTATGGGTAAAACAACTCTTGCACGAGCAGTTTATAATTTCATTTCCGATCAATTTGAATCTATATGTTTTCTTCATAAACTGAGAGAAAGTTCAGAAAAACATGGCTTGGAGTATCTCCAACAGATGCTTCTTTTCAAAACAATTGGACAAAACATTAAGTTAGGAGATATCTGTGAGGGAATCCCAATCATAAAGCATAGACTACATCGGAAGAAGGTTCTGTTGATTCTTGATGATGTTCACGAACGGAGGCAATTGCAGGTTTTGGCTGGAGGACTTGATTGGTTTGGTCCTGGGAGTAGAGTAATCATTACCACTCGAGACAAACAATTGCTAGCAAGTCATGGGATTAAAAGAACCTATGAAATAGATAAGTTAAATGGGGAAGAAGCTCTAGAATTGTTGAGATGGAAGGCTTTCAAAAATAACACGGTTGAATCATGTTACGAACATATTTTAAAACGTGCGGTAACTTATGCTTCTGGCCTTCCATTAGCTTTAGAAGTAGTGGGTTCCAACTTGTTTGGCAAAGATGTAGAAGAATGGAAATTTACATTAGATCGATACGAAGGGATTCCCAACAAAGAGATCCAAAATATACTTAAAGTTAGCTTTGATGGTTTGGAGGAAGATGAAAAAAGTGTCTTTCTTGACATTTCTTGTTGTTTCCAAGGCCATAACTTGACTGAGGTTGAAGATATACTTTGTGCTCATCATGGTGAATGCATGAAATATGCCATTGGAGTGTTGGTTCAAAAATCTCTCATAAAGATCAGTCCGGGATATTACGTGACATTACATGACTTGATAGAGGGTATGGGTAAAGAAATTGTCCGGCAAGAATCACCCAAAGAGCCGGGAAAACGTAGTAGGTTGTGGTTCCATAAGGATGTAGTTGAAGTTTTGGAAGAAAATTTGGTGAGTAGGACTGATATATGGATTTATGTTTTTTAATCATGAACCTTGACTTTGCTCTTTTGATTATTACTTTCTACAATTCTATTGATGCTTATGCTACAACTTTAATTTCCTTTATAGTATGTAAGTCTATCTAAATGTGTGTTTAAGTAGTTAAATATACATATTTATTTTGGTTGATTTGTGCTTTCTTTCTGTGTTAAATAGGGAACATCACATATTGAGATTATGTATTTGGATATCCCATCATATGAAAAAGTGGTACAATGGAAAGGAGATGAATTCAAGAAGATGGAAAACCTCAAAACACTCATTATTAAAAATGGTCTCTTTTCCAAAAGTCCTGATCATCTTCCTAATAGTTTAAGAGTATTGGAATGGCGGAGGTATCCTTCACAACATATACCATCTGATTTTTGCCCAAGGAAACTTTCCATTTGCAAGTTACCAGCAAGTTACCTTTCAATATTTAAGTTTGACAACTCATTGAAGGCATGTGTAATGATTCAATGTCTATCATCTGTTATATATCCATACATAACTTTATGAATATTAATTTTTTTCTCTATGTTTTTTTGCAGATGTTCGTCAATTTGAGAGAGATAAATTTAAACAACAGTCAATGTTTGAGACAAATACTGAACGTGTCCGGGCTTCAAAATTTAGAAAAATTTTCCTTTCGAGATTGTAAAAATTTAATTTCAATTCACGACTCTATTGGGTTACTAAGTAAACTCAAAATCTTGGATGTTGCTGGTTGCAGCAAGCTTAAGAAATTCCCACCCTTGAAGTTGACATCGCTTAAACTACTGGAACTTTCATTTTGTAATAGTCTCAAGTTGTTTCCAGAGATATTAGGACAGATGAAGAATATAGGAAGAATTATTTTGAAGCGAACTTCCTTTGAAGAGTTTCCACTTTCATTTCAAAATCTCACTGGACTTCATACATTAAGAATATGGGGAAATGGAAAGCTTAGATTACCAGGTAGCATTCTCTTGATGCCAAGTTTGACAGACATTTATGCACAGGGTTGTCAATTATTGCCAATACAAAATGATGAACTGAATTCCATGGCGTTTTCAAATGTAAAAGAACTTTGGCTCATAAAATGCAATCTACCAGATGAACTTCTTTCAGCACTTCTCATTTGGTTTGCTAATGTACAAAAACTTCGGCTCATAAAATGCAATCTATTGAGGAGTAATTTCACAATTATTCCTGCATGCCTCAAAGAATGTCGCTTATTAGGTAGCCTGATTTTGAATTGTTGCAAGTATCTTCCAGAAATTAAAGGATTTCCACCTACATTACGTTGTGAGAATGAATCATTGTCTTCTTCAAGTAGAAGCATGCTACTAAATCAGGTTTTTTTTTTTCTTCAGACTTCATAATATATAGTGTAATTTATCTTGCCATACTTTATAATTATTTATGTCTAACAGGAACTGCATGTGCCTAGAAGTAGTGAGTTTTCCATGGCAGGAACTGCAAGGGTTCCAGAGTACTGGTTTGAGCATCAAAGCATGGGACCTTCAACTTCTTTCTGGTTTCGTTACAGAATCCCTTCCATAACTCTCTTTGTTGTTACTAAATCAATGGATGGCAAGTCTCTCCAGAGTAAATATCATTCGCTAAGAGTCATTATGTTCATCAATGGTGATCAATATTTTCTTGATGAGCGCAATGGTGTCTATCGCATTATAGAACAGGAACATACATATCTATATGATTTGCATCTGGAAGATGGGGATTTGGAAAAATCACTTTTGAAAAATGAATGGAACCATGTGGAGGTTACATATGAGAATAAGATGATGATACCAATCCTTACAGAAAGTGGATTCCACTTATTGAAACATGAAGGTAGCATGGAGGATGTTCAATTCACCAATCCTTTCTTACAGAAAGAGAAAAATTAGAAACAATCACAAATCTGCCCATCGGCGAAACAGAAAAGGTTCTTTCATCGAGTGCAAATTTTGACAATACTTTTGCTCATGCAGAAGCAAGAACAAATGTTTTTATCATTATGCATGTGAAACTCGTCATGTTTTGGTGGTTTTCATTTCTACACCAATCCATTCATGGAATGATATTGTGAATTCTCTGTTGTATGCATTTTCCACTTTCTTTTTTATCTTTTATGATAGTAGATTCAGATTGTGAGTTAATAAGGAAAATACTATGGTAAAGCATGATTTAACTTCCAAAAGTGTATTGCAATCAAATTTTCAATACTGAAATATTTGAGTTTTGATACAAGTGATTAAAATAACAATCTTGTGTCATTTATGTCTCCCAATATTATGATATCTTAACTTGAAGGGTAATAAAGAAACTAGGATCATTGTAACATTCTCCCAATTTATTGATATGATTTATCATTCTTTTTGGTTCAATGTTAGATTGATGTGAATTCCACATCATGAAGAAATGACATCATTGTTGAACTTGAACTCTCAAATGCAACCTCTGCATGGTTCCATTCACCTTTTAAAAGTGCTTCATCCAATCCTACCCTGCCTTGTAGTTGCAAATCAAATAGATATGTATGGTCTCGTTTTATCGTGATACAACTAGCATTAATTGGATTCTCAATACAGCATTCATAACCATTGATGTATAAAGTGACGGTAATGAAAAAAGCAGATGCACAAATGTACTTCTTATTCATCCAAGCAGTAGTACAGAAGAGAGCAATGGAAGGGAGCTTGTTAAGAAACCAAAAAGAAATCGATAGTCCCTTGTTATCGTACTCAAACCACTTTGGAACTAATGCAGTTCCTGGAAAACAAAACATGGTGCCTCCAACTTCATGCAGTTCCTATTAGTCAAAAATAACTTATAATTAAGTTTAGAAATATAAAGTATGCTACGAAATATGAAGTCAAATACAAGAAGACACCACAATGAGTACGAAGCATATCTTCCATCTTTTTCAAATGATAACCTTTAAAGCAACAAGCAATGTCGAGAAAAACACTCTGCTCATCTTCCTCCAAAGCATCAAAACTCACTTTATGTATCTCTTGAATCTTTTTATTAGGGATATTTTCATATTGATCCAACAATGAATTCCAGTCATCTATATGCTTTCCAAACAAGTTGGAACCTAATATTTCTAACGCCAGTGGAAAGCCAGAAGCATAACTTACTGCACGGATTAAAATATGCTTATAACTTGAATCAACTTGCTTACCTTTAAAAGCATTCCACCAAATCAATTCAAGAGCTTCGTCCTTATTTAACACATCTATTTCATATGTTAATTCAATGCCATGACTTGCTAGCAAGTTTTTGTCTCGAGTGGTAACGATTACTCTACTGCCAACACCAAACCAATCAAGCCCTCCAACCAAAGCCTGCAACTGCTTCAATTCGTCTATGTCATCGAGAATCAATAAAACCTTCTTTCGGTGTAGCCTTTTCCTTATGATTGGAATTCCCTCACTACTATCTTCTATTTGAACGTCCAATCCAATAGTTTTCGAAAGAAAATCCTTCTGGAGATGCTCTAAACCATGTTTTGCTGATTTTTCTCTCACATTGTGAAGAAAACACACACATTCAAATTGATAAGCAATGGTATTATAAATTGCCTTTGCAAGAGCTGTCTTACCCAATCCACCAGGTCCATAGATCCCTAGCATCTTGAATTCATCATTTGATCCAACTTTTAGAAGTGAATTTACTTTTAGGACTCGACATTCCAGGCCGACGGAGTAATCAACAACATGTAAAAGATCACGGTTAATCTTGTTGGATATATATTTGACTATTTTCTGAATAAACTCGTATTCATATCCATTCCTGCCCAATTTGATAAGTTTGGGTAAGTATATGACATTCATATCAATGTATTGATAATTATATTATATTCTTTTTACAACAGTTCATATTCATCCTTTTTTGACATGCAAATAACTAAATCTTAGTTCAATAACAAAAAAGCATTTATTTCCAAGTTAAACTTTAACGTCAAATTATTAATCGCAGGAAAATAAAAGAAACATTAGATACATATTTATATTGCATGATAGGAGTGAAGTGGGGCACCTAGGATTGAATTGGTGGCCGGACAAGTTAGCTGCTTGGTTAAGAGCCATCTTCCATTTATATAGCCTCTCCATGTTATTTTGAAACACCTTTTCATGCTTAGCTATTGCTTCACCATAACTCTCGGTCTGATGTCGAATGTGAGTAGGTTCCACATCATAGAAAATAGGCAAAACCAAGCAACCCTTTGTCTTGAAACAGTGAATGATGTGAACAAGTTCGTCCAAACAAAACGAAGAAGAAGCATAATTGATAGAGAAGACTGGAATGAAAATCCTGGACTCTTCGATGGCCTTGACAAGTGATGGTGTGATTTCGTCACCTCCATGAAGCTCTCTATCATCAATGAAGGTGTGAACTCCACAGTCACATAGAGCTCTGTAAAGATTTCCAGTAAAACCGTAGCGAGTGTCGGTGCCCCTAAAACTGAGGAACACATCGTAGGTGAATCCATAAGAAATGGAAGAGGAAGATGATTGGAGAATATCCATGAGAATAGAAAAGAAATGGAGGTAAGAAGTGTATGAGAGAAGTAATAACATGGATGAGTGTCTATGGTCTGAAAATATATAAAGAAGTATAAAAATGGAAAAATGGTTTATCCATAGACCAATTAAAGATCGTTGTCGTGAGTGAAACTTCCTTCCCATTTCCTATCTACCAAATACAAAAGAAGAGACAATTAATTAAAAACATAAGTGAGAAACTAAAGAATTCCACTAAGAGTTTAATTGATGGAAATACACACACATTTAATAATAAGAAAAGATAAAGGACAGCAACAGAAAGTAAAAGACAACAGCAGATAATATAATAGAAATTTGGTTGGTAACTGGTTAATAAAGTCAAGAAATTTATTATTTTAATTCCAAATTTTCAAAAAAGGCATGCTTTAGTTAGTAGATATGAAACAAAACAAAATTTCCACACCTGTGCGTCACTCGAAACCGTGTTTTGGTAGAAACACTTCATTGTCAAGGATGATTCAAAAGCTTATAAATCCAACAAAAACTCCACCAATTAGTGTTTCAATGGATATGGCTTGGTTCATGCAATAAATGCACCAGTTTGACAACCTATGGCCCTTATCAAACTGAATCTAGATTAGTATTTTAACTCAGCAGACTCTTGTCATTTTAGGAATATAAAGGACAAATAAAGCACACTCTTCTAAAATAATATCACCTATTTTCTGCAAATGTTAAAATTTTACATACTAACTAAGGTTTATGAACTGGTAGAACAAAAAATCCAATTCTGAAGAAAACAGATAAATAAAAACACACTAGAACTCAAGCAGTTGATCATAGAGTTCAGTTAATTGTGTCTACGTCTTCGATAGTAGAGTAGTTGCTGTATGTTTTATTATTCAATCTTATGGTTACAGATTACAACTTGAGATTAAATACTAGGGTCCAATTTCCAAGTTTACCTTTGAACCACACTTTGCTTGAGTTACTGCGCACTTATGCGTCAATATGAGACATACTTACCATGAACTGTTTTTATTCAATATTCATAAAAATAATAATATCAAATAGCATCCATAAGAATCAAAAACCATATAGTAAAGTCTTGCATAAATATCAAAGTAACCAATGGTTCAAATTAGACTATATAAACTAAAATCTTTTTGGAACATATCAACATGCTTTAACCAGCCACATCATTGGTAGCACTCAGAATATTTTTAACTTGATCTTTGAATCCAATGCTCTTTACAACTGTTACTCCTTCTTTAGCTACTACTATCGAGCATATTATCAAGCTTCACGGACATGAGATGTACATCTTGTCTAGTCTATATTATTGCCTAAGGATCAAAAATTTTATCATATAATTCAGAACATAGGATTATTTTCAATCACATAAACCAAACACAGCTCAATAGCTCTGTTAGCTGTTTTCTATTTCTGCATAAGAGACCAAAACAAATATCGGGAAACTAAAATTACATTCAGATCTGCCGCCCCTTATCTTCGTATGGTGATCGTCATTCCTCATCCATTGAAAGTATGCCTATGAATCTATGCTTTTGCACCAATGAGTAGTCTTGATTGTCCTGAACTATTGCCAGTGGTGATCGTCATCTTCTCCTTCATCATCATCATCATCAAGAACATCATAAAAACATTCACCATCATCAACACCACCATCATCATCATCATCATCATTATCATCATCATCATCTTCATCATCATCATCATAATAAACATCATTATCATCATCAACACAATCATATAATTCTCTCTGTTTATAAGGATTGGTGAATTGAAAATCCTCCATGCTACTTTCTTGTTTGAATATGTGCAATCGACATTCCGTAAGGTTTGATTTCATTTTCGAATCCTCATATGTAAGTTTTGCATGGTTCCATTCACGTTTTGAAATCACTTCATCCAATTTTACCATATCTTGTAGTTTTATATCAAATAGATATGTATGACCTGGTCGTATCAGGGAATAATCCGATGGATAACCAAGAGAGTATTCACGACCATCGATGATTAGTTTGAGAATGGATATATCAAATTTCTTGTAGATTCTCTTGTTAATTATCCAATCAGCAGTAGTAAAGAAGAGAGCAATGGAAGGGAGCTTTTTACGAAACCAAAACGAAAATGACAATTCCCTGTAATCATACTCAAACCACTCTGGAATCAATTCAGTTCCTGGCAAACAAAACATAGTGCCTCCACCTTCATGCAATTCCTATTAGTCATAAATAACTTGTAAGTTTAGAAAGATAAAGTAGAATACGAAATACAAAGTCAAATACAAGAAAAACCAAAACCTGCTTGAGTAGCATGCTTCTGCATGAGGAACTCAAAGAATCACAATTCTCTAAAGACAAGTATTTTAAATTTGGCGGAATCCCTCTAATTTCTTGAAGAAACTTGCAATGATCCAAACTGAGGGTTTCTAAAGAGACATGTTCTTTGATAAACAATGGAAGAATTGTGAAATTATTCGCCTGCAAGTGTAAGCGTGGTATATTAACAAACCACTTGAGAACTATTGGAAGAGTTTCATCATTTAGGTTACACTGTGATAGCGTAACTGATTGTACATTTGAGCACACCACAGAATTTGGTTTATCACACTGCTTTGGCAATAATAGATGATGATTATCAACAGTAATGCTAAATAATTTTGGCATCATGAGAATGCTACTTGGTAACCTAAGCAACACTTTACTTCGATTTTGTAGTACTAAACGAACAAGCCCAGTAAGATTTTGAAATGAATCAGCCAATTCTTCAATGCAAGTTTCATATAGAGAAATGGTTTCAATGTTTTCCATCTTTCCTAATATTTCTGGAAAATTCTTTAGACTATAACAAAGTGAAAGTTCAAGTTTTTGAAGAGAGGGCAACTGAATTGCTGGAAAACTCTCGAGCTTCTTACAACCCCAGGCATTCAAGATTTTGAGTTTATTTAGAAACCCAACAGAATCATGAATTGTAAGTAAATTCTTACAACATTGAAATGAAAATTCTTCTAGATTTGTGAGATCGGATATGTCACTTATTTGTATTAAACTTTGAGAATAGTCTAAACGTAAAACTTTCAAACTCAAGAAAATCTGCAACAAATAGAAAAAAATGAGTAGTCAGATTGAAGAGTTTGCCAAATTACCCAAAATGAGGGAGTTGAAATCATTACCATTCTGTTCAATGAGTTAGTCAAATTAAATGATGAAAGGCCACTGTTGGGTAACTTGCATAACGAAAAATTCTTTGGACGAAAATCAGAAGGTATATCTTGTAAACTTGGCCATTCCAGTACTCTTAAACTATTAGGAAAATGTACTTCAGGTTTGAGAAAATCACAATGTGTATCTTGTAAACTATTCATTTTAACAACAAGTGTTTTGAGGTTTTCCATCTTCTTGAGTTCATCTCCTGTCCACTCTACTATTTCTTTGGCTAGTGGAAAGTCCAAATGTATAATTTTAATTTGACTTGTTCCCTGCAAAAAGCATAAATCAACCAAAACACATGTTAACTCATTGAAGAGAAATATATAAGAGATTTAAGGCAAATTAAATGTTTAACACAAATTTAGAGAAATATATAAGGGAATTAATGTTTAACATTGAAAATGGGAAAATAAAAAATTTATATTAAACTTACTGAATTTTTTTCTAAAACTTGAAATATATCTTCATGGAACCACAACCTGCTACGTTTCCCGGGCTCATTTGGTGATTCTTGTCTTACAATTTCTTTACCCATGTCTTCTATTAAGTCATGTAATATAACACGGGGTTTAGTATCTTTAATAATCTTTACAAGAGATTTTTCAACCAACACTCCAATATGATATTTCATGTATCGACCATAGTGAGCACAAAGAATATCTTTCACCTCTTCCAAATGATACCCTTTAAAGCAACAAGCAATGTCGAGAAACACACTCTGCTCTTCTTCCTCTAAAGCATCAAAACTCACTTTAAGTATCTTTTGAATCTTTCTATTAGGAATCTTTTCATACTGATCCAACAATGAATTCCATTCTTCCACAGGCTTTCCAAACAAGTTGGAACCTAGTACTTCTAATGCCAATGGAAAACCAGAAGCATAATTTACAGCACGGCTTAAAATATTTTCGTAACTTGAATCAACTTGTTTACTTTTAAAAGCCTGCCACCTAAGCAATTCAAGAGCTTCTTCCTTATCAAACTCATCAATTTCATAAGTCACTTTAATCCCATGATTTTCTAGCAAGTGTTTGTCCCGAGTGGTAACAATCACTCTACTGCCAACACCAAACCAATCAAGCTCTCCAGCCAAAGCCTGCAACTGCTTCAATTCGTCAATGTCATCGAGAATCAATAAAACCTTCTTTCGGTGTAGCCTTTTCCTTATGATTGGAATTCCCGCACTACTATCTTCTATTTGAATATCCAATCCAATAGTTTTGAAAAGAAAATCCTTTTGGAGATGCTCTAAACCATGTTTTGCTGATTTTTCTCTCACATTGTGAAGAAAACACAAACATTCAAATTGATCAGCAATGATATTATAAATTGCCTTTGCAAGAGTTGTCTTACCCAATCCACCAGGTCCATAGATCCCTAGCATCTTGATTTCATCATTAGATCCGACTTTTAGAAGTGAATTTACTTTTAGGATTCGACGTTGCAGACCAACTGGGTAATCAGCAATATGTAAAGGAATTCGATTAATCTTGTTGGACACATATTTGACTATTTCCTGAGTAAACTGGTATTCATATCCATTCCTGCCGAATTCGATAAGTTTAAGTAAATATATGATATTCATATCAATGTATTGATAATTATATTATATTATTACTACAGTTCATATTCAAAAAAACAGTTAATTTCTTTCCGGTTAATCTTTAAGATTAAAATATAACCTAGAGGAAAATAAAAGAAACCTAAAATACATTTTTTTATTTCATAACAGGAGTGTAGTAGGATACCTGGGATTGAAATGGTGACCGGACAAGTTAGCTGCTTGATTAAGTGCAATCTTCCATTTATGTAGCCGCTCCAAGTTATCATCATACTTTTCTTTGTTATTTTGAAACACCTTTTCATGCTTAGCTATTGCTTCACCATAACTCCCAGTCTGATGTCGCACGTGAGTAGGTTCCACGTCATAGAAAATAGGCAAAACCAAGCAACCCTTTGTTTTAAAACAGTGAATGATGTGGACAAGTTCGTCCAAACAAAATGAAGAAGAAGCATAGTTGATAGAGAAGACTGGAATGAAAATCCTAGACTCTTGAATGGCCTTTATAAGTGATGGTGTGATTTTATCACCTCCATGAAGCTCTCTATCATCAATGAAGGTGTGGACTCCACTGTCACATAGTGATCTGTAGAGATTTCCGGTAAAACCATAGCGAGTGTCAGTGCCCCTGAAACTGAGGAACACATCATACGTGAATCCATAAGAAAACGAAGAGGAAGGTTGGATCATATCCATGAGAACAAAAAAAAATGGAAGTAAGAAGAATATGAGAAGTTAGAACAAGGATGAGTGTCTTGGATATGGCAACACGGTTGTATTTAAGATGATCCATTGGCCAAAGACCATTGTGAGTGAAACCTCCTTCCCATTTCTTATCTACCAAATACAAAAGAAAAGACAATTAACTTTCTTAATTAAAAACATAAGTGAGAAACCAAAGAATTCAACCAAGAGTTTAATTGATGGAAATACACGGACATTTAATAATAAGAAAAGATAAAGTACGGCAACAGAAATTGGACAGCAACAGAAAGTAAAAGACAACACAACAGCATATATAATAGAAATTGGGTTGGTAAGTGGTTAATAAAGTCAAGAAATTTATTATTCTAATTCAAAATTTTCAAAAAAGGCATGCTTTAGTTAGTGTGTGTATATATATATATATGAAACTGTTGATATTTATTAGTATTGTAAATATATTTAGAATAGCATATTCCATAGTAATATTCCTTTGTAATTAATGCTCTTAATATTATATAATGAAATGTCCGTGATGCTCATTGACACACGGTTTTCGCCATATGCCTCTTGTACTTTTTTTTCCTTTCAACATGGTATCAGAGCATGTCTTGGATGTCAAAGATAGATAGTAAAGGCCTTGAGACTCACATCCAACGCCAATCGTCCTTCCCGAACTCCGATCCTACAGGGTGACATTACTATTAGTGAAAATAACAATACAATCGAGAGAGCGAGTCAAACGATGAACTGAAAGTAAATTAAATGGACAACCAGGTACATAAAGAACAGAATCAACTGATCAGTCTGTAACAAAATTGCCACACATGTGCGTCACTCGAAACCGTGTTTTGGTAGAAATATTTCGTTGTCAAGGATGATTCCAAATCTTATAAATCCAACAAAAACTCCACCAAATAGTGTTTCAATGGATATGGCTTGGTTCATGCAATAAATGCACCAGTTGGACCTTCTTATGGCCCTTATCAAACTGAATCTTGATTAGTATTATAACTCAGAAGATTCTTGTCATTTTAGGAATATAAAGGACAAATAAAGCATACTCTTCCAAAATAATATCACATATTTTTTGCTAATGTTAAAATTTTATCTAGTAACTAAGGTTTATGAACTGGTAGAACAAAAAATCCAATTCTGAAGAAAAAAGATAAATAAAAACACACTAAAACACAAGCAGTTGATCAAGAGTTCAGCTAATTTCATCTTCGATAGTAGTAGCTGCTGTATTTTTTATTATTCAATCTTAAGGTTACAGATTACAAGTTACAACTTGAGATTAAATACTAGGGTCCAATTTCCATGTTTACATTTATGCTGAGCTACTGCGCACTTATGCGTCAATATGAGACATACTTGCCATGAATTATTTTTATTTGATATTCATAAAAATAATAATATCAAATAGCATCCATAAGAATCAAAAACCATGTAGTAAAGCTTGCGTAAATATCAAAGTAACCAATGGTTCAAATTAGACTATATAAACTAAAATCTTTTTGGAACATATCAACATGCTTTAACTAGCCACATCATTGGTAGTAGCATAATATTCAATTCATATACTCAAAACTTTAACGTTTTGGTGTAAAGATGTTGTATTCAAATTACTTGTGTTGTTGCTCTTAATCTAATGACTAATATGCCTACATGACAAGAGAATGGATTTCTATTGCATGATGATGTAAAATTAGTTTACGCCATCACAGCATAGCCATTAATATACACCAATCATACATTAGGCCACTGTTGCTCCAACTTTGGCCGCTATAGAAGCATTAAAAATTTGCTTAATCACCACATTAGGCCTCTAAAACAGAGGAAACTTAACATCAGCCAACATATATTGAATGATTAGATTATACAAACTCAAATAGTGGTCCTTTTCCTTTACAAAAGCAAAAATTCTACTTACTCATTGATAAGTCTAAGTGTGTCACATCAGCAAACAACTTGAGAATTATTGGAAGAGATTCATCTGTTAGATTGCATTTTCTAGGATACCATGGAACTTTGTTTATCACTCTGGTTTGGCAATAGTTGATAGCCATAAAGACAGATGTGAGATAATTTTGGCATCATGAGAATGCATCTTGGTAACCTAATAGAATCATGAATTGTAAGTAAATTCTCACACCTTTGAAATGAAAATTCTTCTAAATTTTGGAGACTAGATACATCAATTATTTCTATTAAACATTTAGGATTATTGAAAGAGTGTCACACGTATGCGCACATAGTAACAGAACAGAAGAGACTGACTCTTAATGAAAGATCTTCAATATTGTTTGGGCACTCATGCATGTACTTAGTAACAAATAAGACAGTTAGTGAAGGAAACTTGTTATACGAAACCAAAAAGAACTCGAGGAACCTCTATTTTTGTGCTCAAACCACTGTGGAATCCTTGTATTTCCAGCTGGCACAATAAATAGGGGACTTCCAACCTCACGGAGTTCCTGTCATTATTCACGAATAATTCAGAAGTTTTGTTTAGCACGAAACATTACACAATCAAAATATGAATTATTAAAGAAAGTAAAATAATTATGCAATAAGAAACAAAACCTGATTCACTAGCATGTTTCTACACCAAGTTGTTAACGACTCGCAGCCTAATAAGGACAAGGTCTTCTGAGCTCGTCTATTGTGTTTTTTACATGGATAAGCCTCTTCTCTTATGGGCAAATAGTTTAAATTTAGTGGAATACCTCTAATTTCTCGAAGACACTTACAATCAACCAAATAAAGCCTTGTTAAAAAGCGACATTCTTTAATTGATTCAGGAACAATTGTCAAATTACTGCCTGATAGGTCTAAAGCTTTCATATTAGCAAACTGTGTGAGAATTATTAGAAGATGTTCATCTAAAATATTGCATCTTGGGAGCAAAAGAATATCTACATTTGAAGACACTGTAGAAATCAACTTATGGTTCTGATTTGGCAATAATAGGCAACCTGAAGCAACAATCTCTTACAAATTCTGTATCATGAGAATGCTACTTGGTAACTTACTAACAAAAGTTTTGGGCTTGGTAAAAATAAAATTTGGGCTTAAATGGTTTTGGGCTTGGTAAAAATACCAAGTGGGCTCAAAAGTTTTAGGCCATAGTGGGCTCAAATGGTTTTGGGCTTGGTAAAAATAAAATTTGATTTGATTGGATTAACACATCAATCCATAAATAAAAAAAAGGAAAAATTATGTTTTTAAATAATAACTAAATTTGTTTTAATAATCAATTAATAAATATTTTTTAATAAAAATGTTTTTAAATAAATAAAAAATAATAATTGTTTAGTAGATGGATTGGATGGATATCCATCCATTAAAAAGATGATAATGTATGGATTTGATGGATTTTATCTCTAAATGGATGGATTGGATTGGATTTATTGAATGAATTTTAATGGATTGTTAATGGATAAATGGATTACTTTGATCCATCCATTAACAATCCAATCCAAATCCATCCAATCCATCCATTTTGACACCCCTAAACAAAACCTTCTTTTGGTGTAGCCTTTCCTTTATGATTGGAATTCCCTCACTGACATCTCTTAAATTGACATCAAATCCAATTGCTTTGGAAAGGAGCTCCTTCTGGATATGATGTAAACCATGTTGAGCTGAGTTTTCGCTAACATTATGAAGAAAACATAAACATTCAAATTGATCTGCAATGAAATTATAAACTGCCCTTGCAAGTGTTGATTTACCCATTCCTCCAATCCCATGGACCCCTACCATGTGGACTCGACTATCAGATCCCATATCCAAAAGTGATTTCACTTCCAATACTCGAGCTGAAGTCGCACAGGATAATCAGCAACATACAAAGGAACACGACTGATTTTATTGGAGACGTCTGAAACTATCTTCCCAATAAAGTCGCGTTCATATTCATTTCTGCACAATTAAACAAGTTTGAGTAAATGAATCACGATCTCATCAAGAAATGGTTAGAAGAATTGAAAATTAATGAAAGACAATAATACAATAGGAGATGTAGGGTACCCAAGGTTGTAATGGTAGCCAGATAAACTAGATGCTTGGTTAAGAACCATTTTCCATTTTTGCAGCCTCTCCATGTTTTCTAAGTACTTTTCCTTGTTATTTTCGAACCTCACATCATGCTTAGCCATTGCCTCAGCATAACTATTTGTTTGATGTCGCACGTGAGAAGGACCAGCGCCATAGAAAACAGGCAAAATCAAATGACCTGTTGCCTTGAAGCAGTTAATGATGTGGACAAGTTCGTCCAAACAAAACGAAGAAGCGTAGTTGATTGAGAAAACGGGTATGGCAATTCCGGACTCTTCAATGTTCTTGAATAGTGATGGAATTTCCCAAAAAAAAAATGAACTTGCTTGTCCCGGACAGATTCAACCCTCTTTTGGAGCGAATAACCTGGCACATTCCTAGTTTGACTCTCTTGAATTTAAGAACTCAGTGACACCTCCCTTGTATTCTCAAAGCGCCGAACAACAACAATGACATATTCATGCCAAAAACGATAATATGCCTAAGTGAACCTTTGTATTTGTCAAATAACCGATTATCCCAAAAGCTTAAGCTGTTAGGATTAGCTATATCAATGGTTTTATATTATTTCTAACACGCCCCCTCACGCAATAGTTGAAGCGTGGATAATGCATAGGCCCACCTACCATATGCTTAAATTCCACTTTTTAATTAGAAAGTGAGGGGAACGAGGATCGAACTCTAGACCACTTAGTCATAGAGGCTCTGATACCATCTTGAATAGTTTAGAATAATTATCTTATTATTCACAATGAGGTTATGCAAATATATATACAAGAGATTATCTCTCTAAAAAAGGAAAACTAGAAAATAAGGAAACTATATCAATGCTAATAAATAGAGAATCATCAACACTCCCCCTCAAGCTGGAGCATAAATATCAAATGCATCCAGCTTGTTACATATATAATCAATTCGAGGTCCCCGTAGAGATTTGGTGAAAATATAAGCTAACTGATCATTTGAGGTCACCGAAGAAGTTTTAATGATGCCAGAATGGATCTTCTCTCTGATAAAGTGACAATCAACTTCTATGTGTTTAGTCCTCTCATGAAAAACTGGATTTGAAGAAAGATACAATGCCGACTGATTATCACACATAAGTTCCATAGGACCTAGTTCACAGAATTTTAAGTCTTGTAATAAGTGTTTCAGCCATAAAAGTTCACAAGTAGCATGTGCCATAGCACGATATTCTGCCTCTGTACTTGATCTTGAAACAACAGGTTGCTTTTTACTTTTCCATGAAATTAAGTTACCTCCAATCAAAACACAATAACCTGAAGTAGACCTTCTGTCATTCACATCACCTGCCCAATCTGCATCTGAATATCCAACAATGTTGGTATGACCTCTATCTGAATAAACAAGTCCTTTCCCAGGTGACCCTTTAATATACCTCAAGATACGAACTAAAGCATTCCAATGACTATCACATGGAGAATTTAGAAATTGACTCACAACACTAATTGCAAACGAAATATATGGCCTTGTCATAGTGAGATAATTCAGTTTTCCAACTAACCTTCTGTATCTACCTAGGTCAGGAAATGGCTCCCCCTGATTCTGAAGAAGCTTTACATTAGGATCCATGGGAGTATCAACTG
This sequence comes from Trifolium repens, assembly GCA_030408175.1. NCBI lineage: Eukaryota > Viridiplantae > Streptophyta > Magnoliopsida > Fabales > Fabaceae > Trifolium > Trifolium repens. The sequence continues at coordinate 17,603,794 of CP125847.1, forward strand.
GTTTACAATCAAGCATCCCTGTTTCTTCTAAGATATCAAGAACATATTTTCTTTGAGAGATTGCAATGCCATCCTTTGACTGAGCTACTTCAATCCCAAGAAAATAACGCAATCGACCTAAATCTTTGGTATGGAAGTTGTTGAATAAATGTTTCTTTAGGTCTTTAATGCCTTCTTGATCATCACCAGTAATAACAATATCATCTACATATACCACAAGATAAATAACTTTGTTCAAAGATGATCGTCTGAAAAATACAGAATGATCTGCTTCACAACGAATCATGCCAAACTGCTGAATGACCTTGCTGAATTTTCCAAACCAAGCACGGGGTGATTGCTTTAGACCATACAACGATTTTTGCAACTTGCAAACAAGACCAGACTCCCCCTGAGCAACAAAGCCAGGTGGTTGCTCCATGTATATCTCCTCTTCTAAGTCTCCATGCAAGAAAGCATTCTTAATATCAAGTTGATACAAAGGCCAATGTTTCATAGCAGCCATTGATAAGAAAAGACGAACAGATGCCATCTTTGCAACCGGAGAGAAGGTGTCACTATAATCAAGACCATAAATTTGAGTGTATCCTTTTGCTACCAATCGAGCTTTCAAACGATCCACCTGTCCATCAGGGCCTACTTTAATAGCAAAGACCCACCGACAACCAACTGTCGATTTATCTGGTGGAAGTGGGACAAGCTTCCATGTACCACTGGACTCCAATGCAGTCATTTCATCAATCATTGCTTGTCGCCATCCTGGATGGGCTAATGATTCCTTTACAGTCTTAGGAATGGTGATGGCAGATATAGCAGAAACAAAGGCATAGTGGGACGGTGACAAGCGATGATAACTCAAACAATTATAAATAGGATGAGGATTAGCTGTAGACCGCTTACCTTTATGAAGAGCAATAGGTAAATCAGCAGAAGGACTAGGTGAATCATCAACAGGAGAAGGAATTGGAACTGAATCTGAACCACCTGAAAGAGGAGGGGTTGTCTCTTCAACCGAATCATTAGAGTCAGTAGGAACGGTATCTGGAACTCAAACACCTTTACGCTCATAAATAATACCATAACGTTTAAACTCGGGACCAGTCTGTGGTTGTAGAGGTCTGTGAGTAATGACAGATGTTTCGAATTCAAATGATGGAATAGGTAGAACCTGCGGAGTAGATTCTGTTGGATCTGGTTTTGCAAAGAAAGGCATGTCTTCAAAGAAAGTAACATCTGCAGAGACATAAAAACGATGCGTAGAAGGACAATAACACCGATACCCTTTTTGAACTCTAGAATATCCCAAAAATACACACTTAACAGCTCGTGCAGACAATTTGTCACGACCGGGAGAAAGATCATGAACAAAACAAGTGGAGCCAAACACTCGAAGAGGGACGGAATATAGAGAGTTGCTAGGAAACAAAAGAGAATGTGGAATCTCATTATTCAATACTGAGGATGGCATGCGGTTGATCAAATAAGAAGCAGTGAGAACGGCATCTCCCCAAAATTTTAAAGGTGCATGAGCATTGATCAATAAGGTCCGAGCGGTATCAACTATATGACGATGTTTCCGCTCGGCTACACCATTTTGTTGTGGTGTGTGTGGACAACTAGACTGATGTATGATACCTTGAGAAGCCAAAAAGGAGTTAAACTGTGTGGAAAAATATTCTTTGGCATTGTCACTCCGCAAAATTTTAATTGTTTTTCCAAATTGAGTTTTTATCTCTGAATAGAAGGTCTGAAATGCACTAAATAATTCTGAACGATCCTTCAATAAAGTTATCCAAGTACATCGCGAGAAATCATCAATGAAAGTGACATAGTATCGATATCCTAAATTAGAAGGCACGCGGCTAGGACCCCAAATATCAGAATGCACAATATCAAATGGAGACTTAGATCTTTTATTTGCATTATTGGGAAAAGACACCCGAACATGTTTACCAAGCTGACAAGACTCACAATCAAGAGTCTTTAAATGTGAAAGTTGAGGGATCAACGCCTTTAACTTATCCAGACTTGGATGACCCAAACGACGATGGATGATATCCGGAGATGCAGAAACACCACAAACGGGGGATGAATGAAGATTAAGGTAATAGAGACCCATTGATTCAAATCCTATTCCAATAGTCTTCCCCGTACTCCGGTCTTGTATAATAAAAGAGTCCGAACAAAAAGTTATGGAACAGTTGAGAGAACGAGTAAGTTTACTAATTGATATTAGATTAAAAGGTGAACCGGATACAAATAACACATGATTCAAGGGCAGAGATGGCAAAGGTGAAGCTTGCCCAATACCAGTAACTTCTGCTTTAGAACCATTAGCAACAGTGATGTTGTGAGGTATTCTAGGAGGTAACAAGTTAGAGATAAGAGACGGGTTACCAACAACATGATCAGAAACACCAGAGTCTAAAATCCATGATCCCACAGAGTGAGATAGACAAGCTGTAGAATTGCCAATTTGAGCAAAAGTGGCTGCAGCGGAAGTTTGTTGGACATCCATCAAATCAAACCATCAACCAAACAAAAAAAAACAACCAAAGAAACAAAAAATGCGTTACGGTGACCGCGGGATGAACAGTGCACGCGAATGAACAGTGCCGCGCGTGAACAGTTTTGCGGTGAACAGTGCCACGCGTGAACAGTGCTCTGTAAAATTTAGGGTTGGCTCTGGCGGTGGCGAAACCCGGTAGGAAACTAGGATTTCAAACCAGCTCTCGATACCATGTTAAATAACCGATTATTCCAAAAGCTTAAGCTGTTAGGATTAACTATATCAATGGTTTTATATTATTTCTAACAGTATTCATGCCAAAATGACCTCCCTTGTATTTCTGCCATGCTTTGGTCACAAAAATGCAGTATATATTAAAGCACGACTGTAGTAGATGGGAACCTTTCAGCTGCAAATAAGAACACATAATTTCATATTATATGCCTAAATGAACAATCGATTGAATAAAATCCAATGTGGTATCAACAATATGAAGTAGCACATCCAAAATATTATTATACATCAGAAATAATTTGATAAAATTCTCCCAACAAAGATATGTATGTTTTATTGTCTTATGAATGTTAGAATCAGAGATGCAAAATAGAGAAACACAAAGTGGGCTAAGTTTTCAATAATATTAGAATAACATTGCTTGACAAAATAAAGATTACAAGAGAATTTATAATAATACCTAATGGACCACTAGACTAATGACATATAAAGCCCAATACTAAAAGCCCTAATATATCTAACACTTCCCCTCAAACTCACGATGCATTAACGGATAATCATCGAGAGTTTGTCAAACAAAAAAACGAAAAACATACTTAATACTTAATAATATAAACTTAACATTTTATTTCTAATACTACCCCTCAAGCTAAAGCTTACTAAGCTTTACGCTTACTAAACTTTACGCTTGTTACAAATTAATCCTGAAAATAAACCAACCTAACTAATAACCAACCGAACAAATCCAAACTAAACCAAACATATGAATCAACCAATAGATAGAATGCAATCAAATAGAAGAAACCAATAGGGAGAAGCAACCAATCAGAAGAAGTGCAATAGGGAGAAGTACAATGCAATCAGAAGAATCAATTGGGAGAAGTACAATCAATCAGAAGAAGTGCAATAGGGAGAAGTGCAATGCAATTAGAAGAATCAATAGAGAGAAGTGCAATCAATCAGAAGAAGTGCAATAGGGAGACGTGCAATGCAATCAGAAGAATCAATAGGGAGAAGTGCAATAGGGAGAAGTGCAATGCAATCAGAAGAATCAATAGAGAGAAGTGCAATAAATCAGAAGAAATGCAAGAAGTGCAATGCACTCAAAAAAATCAACAGGGAGAAATGCAATCAATCAGAAGAAGTGCAATGCAATCAAAAGAATAAGAAACCAAAGAAGAGAAACCGACATACCAATTCAAACAAATCTGCTCAAACCAAACAGAACCAAATCAATTGGAACCAAACAAAATCAAATCAAACAAATTTAAACCAAATCAAACTGAACCAGGCTAAATCGAACAAAACCGAACAAAATCAATTAAAAGAACGAAATTTATTATTTACCATTGTTACCCAACTGAGAATAGTTAGATCAAATAGCAATCTGATGCACATAATTCCATTAGCATGTGTTACCGTCTTCTTCATATACCTACCATATCTCCCAACAAGAAAAGTGACCCTTTGATTGGAATACCTTTGATTGGAATAGCTCTTACTCTTAACTTCAATACGGCGGCTGCAGACGAAATTAACTTCACTCAACAAACACAACAACAAAAAAAAACATATTCCCAAATTTTGGGAATTCAACAGCGGAAGCGACAAACAATTCATGGCGGATCGTATCATGCTCTCGATACCATGTTAGAATCAGAGATGCAAAATAGAGAAACACAAAGTGGGCTACGTTTTCAATAATATTAGAATAACATTGCTTGACAAAATAAAGATTACAAGAGAATTTATAATAATACCTAATGGACCACTAGACTAATGACATATAAAGCCCAATACTAAAAGCCCTAATATATCTAACAATGAATAATAATCAAGGATAAAAAATTATCATCTAATTCAGAACATAGGATTACTTTCAATCACATGACCAAACACAGCTCAATAGCTCTGCTACCTGTTTTCTATTTATGCACAAGAGACCAAAAACAAATACAGGGAAACTAAAATTGCATTCAATGCTTTTGCACCAATGGGTGGTTTTGTGATTGTCTTGAACTATTTTGAATGGTGATCGTCATCGTCATCATTTTCTTCATCAACATCATCTTCAAGAACATCATTAACATCGTAAAAGACATCACCATCATCTTCAAGAACATCATCAACATCATAAAAAACATCACCATTAACATTATCAATACCATCATATAATTCTCTCTTTTTATAAGGATTGGTGAATTGAAAATCCTCCATGCTACTTTCTTGTTCTAATATGTGCAATCGACATTCCTTAATGAATGATTGCAATCCCCTATCCTCAGATGTAAGCTTCGCATGGTTCCATTCACGTTTTAAAATCACTTCATCCCAGATTACCTTGTCTTGTAGTTTTAAATCAAATAGATATGTATGATCTCGGTGTATCGTGAAACCTATCCATGAATTAATAGTGCATTTACAACCATTGATGATTAGTTTGAGACAGGATATATCAAATCCAATGTCGGTGTCCTTGTCATTTATCCTATCAGCAGTAGTAAGGAAGAGAGTAATGAAAGGGAGCTTTTTGCGAAACCAAAACGAAATTGACAAATCCCTGTAATCATACTCAAACCACTCTGGAATCAATTCAGTTCTTGGCAAACAAAACATAGTGCCTCCACCTTCATGCAATTCCTATTAGTCATAAATGGCTTGTAAGTTTAGAAAGATAAAGTATAATACGAAATACAGAGTCAAATACAAGAAAAAACAAAACCTGGTTCAGTAGCATGCTTCTACATGAGGAACTCAAAGAATCACAATTCTCTAGAGACAATTCTTTTAAATTTGGCGGAATCCCTTTAATTTCTTGAAGAAACTTGCAATTATTCAGAATGAGGGATTCTAAAGAGCCATGTTCTTTGATGCACAATGGAAGAATTATGAAATTATTCTTCGACAAGATTAAGTTTCGCACATTAGCAAACCACTTGAGAGCTATTGGAAGAGATTCATCATTTAGGTTGCAGTTTGATAGCGTAATTGATTGTACATTTGAGCATACCATGGAATTTGGTTTATCACACTGTATTGACAATAGATGATAATTTCCAACGGAAATGCGTGATAATTTTGGCATCATGAGAACACTAATTCGTAACCTATGCAACAGTTTACCTCCATTTAGATGTAAAAAAATAAGCCCACTGAGATTTTGAAATGAATCAGGAAATTCTTCAATGCAAGTTTGTTTCAAAGAAATGAATTTAATGTTTTCCATCTTTCCTAATATTTCTGGAAAATTCTTAAGCCTATTACAATTTGAAAGTTCAAGTTGTTGAAGAGAGGGCAACTGAATTGGTGGCAAACTCTTGAGCTTCGTACAACCTTTGGCATTCAAGATTTTGAGTTTATTTAGAAACCCAACAGAATCATGAATTGTAAGTAAATTCTTACAATTTTGAAATGAAAATTCTTCTAGATTTCTGAGATCAGATATGTCACTTATTTGTATTAAACTTTGAGAATAATCTAAACGTAAAATTTTCAAACTCAAGGAAATCTGCAATAAATAAAAAAGAAAAGAAAAAAAATGAGTAGTCAGATTAAAGAGTTGGCCAAATTACCCAAAATGAGAGAGGTGAAATCATTACCATTCTGTTCAATGAGATAGTCAAATTAAATGATGTAAGGCCACTGTTGGGTAACTTGCATATCGAAAAATTCTTTGGACGAAAATCAGAAGGTATATCTTGTAAACTTGGCCATTCCAGTACTCTTAAACTATTAGGAAAATGTACTTCAGGTTTGAGAAAATCAGAATGTATATCTTGTAAACCATTAGTTTTAACAACAAGTGTTTTGAGGTTTTCCATCTTCTTGAGTTCATCTCCTGTCCACTCTAATATTTCTTCGGCTAGTGGAAAATTCAAATGTATAACTTTAATTTGGCTTGTTCCCTACAAAAAGTGTAAATCAACCAAAACACATGTTATAGGGGAATTAAATGTTTAACACAAATTTACAGAAATATTTAAGGGAATTAATGTTTAACGTTGAAAATGGGAAAATAAAAAATTTATATTAAACTTACTGAATTTTTTTCTAAAACTTGAAATATATCTTCATGGAACCACAACCTGCTACGTTTCCCGGGCTCATTTGGTGATTCTTGTCTTACAATTTCTTTACCCATGTGTTCTATCAAGTCATGTAATATCACAACACCTGAATGGTTGATCTTTACAAGAGATTTTTCAACCAACACTCCAATATGATATTTCATCTCTCGACCATAGTGAGCACAAAGAATATCTTCCACCTCTTTCAAATCATACCATTTAAAGCAACAAGCAATGTCGAGAAAAACACTCTGCTCTTCTTCCTCTAAAGCATCAAAACTCACTTTAAGTATCTTTTGAATCTTTCTATTAGGAATCATTTCATACTGATCCAACAATGAATTCCATTCTTCTACAGGCTTTCCAAACAAGTTGGAACCTAGTACTTCTAATGCCAGTGGAAAACCCGAAGCATAATTTACAGCACGGTTTAAAATATTTTCGTAACTTGAGTCAACTTGTTTACTTTTAAAAGCCTGCCACCTAAGCAATTCAAGAGCTTCTCCCTTATCAAACACATCAATTTCATATGACACTTCAATCCCATGATTTTCTAGCAAGTGTTTGTCCCGAGTGGTAACAATCACTCTACTGCCAACACCAAACCAATCAAGCCCTCCAGCCAAAGCCTGCAACTGCTTCAATTCATCAATGTCATCGAGAATCAATAAAACCTTCTTTCGGTGTAGCCTTTTCCATATGATTGGAATTCCCTCACTACTATCTCCTATTTTAATGTCCAATCCAACAGTTTCTTTAAGAAATTCCTTTTGGAGATGCTCTAAACCATGTTTTGCTGATTTTTCTCTCACATTGTGAAGAAAACACAAACATTCAAATTGATCAGCAATGATATTATAAATTGCCTTAGCAAGAGTTGTCTTACCCAATCCACCAGGTCCATAGATCCCTAGCATGTTGCATTCATCATTAGATCTGACTTTTAGAAGTGAATTTACTTTTAGCATTCGACGTTGCAGGCCAACGGGGTAATCAGCAATATGTAAAGGAACTCGACTAATCTTGTTGGATACATATTTGACTATTTCCTGAGTAAACTGGTATTCATATCCATTCCTGCCGAATTCGATAAGTTTGAGTAAATATATGATATTCATATCAATGTATTGATAATTATATTATATTATTACTACAGTTTATTTTCAAAAAAGCATTTGATCTCTTTCCTAGTCAATCTTTAAGATTAAATTATTAGCTAGAGGAAAATAAAAGAAACCTAACATACATATTTATATTGCATAACAGGAGTACAGTAGAGTACCTGGGATTGAAATGGTGGCCGGACAAGTTAGCTGCTTGGTTAAGAGCTATCTTCCATTTATGTAGCCGCTCCATGTTATCACCGTACTTTTCTTTATTACTTTGAAACACCTTTTCATGCTTAGCTATTGCTTCACCATAACTCCCAGTCTGATGTCGCACGTGAGTAGGCTCCATTTCATAGAAAATAGGCAAAACCAAGCAACTCTTTGTTTTAAAACAGTGAATGATGTGGACAAGTTCGTCCAAACAAAACGAAGAAGAAGCATAATTGACAGAGAAGACCGGAATGAAAATTCTGGACTCTTCGATGGCTGTGGCAAGTGATGGTGTGATTTCCTCACCTCCATGAAGCTCTCTATCATCAATGAAGGTGTGGACTCCACCTTCGCATAGAGCTCTATAGAGATTTCCAGTAAAACCATAGCGAGTGTCGGTGCCTCTGAAACTGAGGAACACATCATAGGTGAATCCATAAGAAAACGAAGAGAAAGAGGAAGATTGGATCATAGCCATGACTCAGGGAAGTAAGAACAAGGATGAGTGTGTTTAGGATATGGCAACACGGTTGTATTTAACAGGATCTATCGGCCAAAGACCATTGTGAGTTAAACTTCCTTCCCATTTCCTATCTACCAAATAAAAGCAAAAGACAATTCAACTTTCTTTATTAAAATTTTAAGTGAGAAACCGAAGAATTCAACTAAGAGTTTGATTGATAGAAATACACAGACATTTAATAAAAAGAAAAGATAAAGGACAGCAACAGAAACTAAAAGACAACAACAGAAAATATAATAGAAATTTGGTTGGTGGTCAGTGGTTAATAAAATCAATAAATTTATTATTCTAATTCCAAATTGTCAAAAATGGCGTGCAGTTAGTAGATAGTATATATGAAACAAAACAAAATTTCCTTCCTTTAGTGGAGTTGGACTCACCAGTCCATGTCAGTTCATGGTGACTGTTCATATCCTTTCATATTGGTCCCATAACTAATTAATGTTACACCATAACTAATTAATGTTACAGATTGATCTCTTAACTTTAATTATGTTTGCCATATTACTCCTTTCCGTTGGTTTTTCTAAAAAAACATTAGCTTTGCTTACGTGGCCACGTAACACACTCAAAATAGGTGTTATGCATAAACATGACACACAATGCAAAAACACTTTGCAGTATTTAATCATGACCGTAGTGAACCTTTCAGCTGCAAAATGCAGAATATTTAAAATGCAGAATCATTGCACACAATGCATAAATATTTTGCATAATTTCAACCAACAAAGTTCATCTTTTTCTGCCATACCTTGGTCACAAAAATGCAGTATTTAAGCACGACTGTAGCTCCCAAATGGGAACCTTTCAGCTGCAAATGTTTCTGCAGAATTATAGCACACATTATGACTTGTAACCCACAAATGCAGCGGTTTCGAACCTCCTTGTTCAGAGTTTAATTCATACTTAGTGAAATCATGGAATCAAAACCAAGTATCAAGAAATTATATGTCAGGTAATACTCCTGTGGAATTTTTCCAAAATTTCAATCTCCTAAATTATTCATTGAATTCATGAATAAATGATTGCACAAAACAGAACATAATGTTCTCTTCAAGAACTCAGTGCCAAGATGTGAAAGTATTCACATCAATCTAACATTGAACCAAAAAGAAGGATAAATCATATCAATAAATTGGGAGAATGTTACAATGATCCTAGTTTCTTTATTACCCTTCAAGTTAAGATATCATAACATTGGGAGACATAAATAACACAAGATTGTTATTTTCATCACTTGTATCTAAACTAAAATTTGTCAGTATTGAATATTTGGTTGCATTACCTGTTTCAAATATTTTATATATATATATATATATATATATATATATATATATATATATATATATATATATATATATACATATATATATATATATATAGGGAGCATATCTAGTGAGAAAGCCAATTTTATATGAGAGTGAGAGGAATCTCTACCATTGGATTAAAATATAAGGTTGAGATTAAATCCCCAAATTAAAGATGTCACACACCGGATTCTTCTTTTTCTCATCTGCATCTTTTCATCTTCCGTTGTCTCAAGTCATGGCACCTTCTTCGTCGGAACCGTCTATCCAACGCATCTTCTCTATTTAATTTCTATCTGGGTATTATCCGATTTTTCCCTCTTGGATTTTGCTGCAATATATTTTAATACCCGAGCACTAGGATAACAATATTTTATTGAAAGATTGTTTCCATACACCACCGCAATTTATTTTATGTCACCAACAACATCTGCTTTGGTTATGTTTACAGAGGATTGTTTCCATTGTTGGCTTCAATTATAGGACTGATCTAAAAATCAATTTGGATTGGCTACTATTATATTGTCAGATTATTCTTTTATCTGTGAAATTAGCAAACAAGATAACAACTATAACTAAAAAAAGGAGGAAAGAAATAAAACTAAAGTTATTAGCAAGATCAACATCCATGCCGCAGCTGTTTCTCCACCGCCGTACACCACCGCAATCTCCATGTTCACACCCTAACCATAGCTGAAGAAAGAATAAAAAAAAAGTCTAAAGTGGTGTGTAAAAGTAATAATCCGGTGTGTGACATTTTTAATTTGGGGATTTAATCTCAGCCTTATATTTTAATCCAATGGTAGAGATTAAGTCCTCTCACTCTCATATAAAATTGGCTTTCTCACTAGATATGCTCCCTATATATATATATATATATATATATATATATATATATATATATATATATATCTGTGTGTGTGTGTGTGTGTGCGTGTTATGATTTTTCCACCCCTGTGCGTCACTCGAAACCGTGTTTTGGTGGAAACATTACATTGCCAAGGATGATTTCAAAGCCTATGAATCCAACAACAACTCCATCAATTAGAATTTCAATGGATATGGTTTGGTTCATGCAATACATGCACCAAATAGACCCTCCTATGGCCCTTATCAACCTGAATCTAGTACACAATCTTGATTTCTCCACTCAGCATATTAACCTGCCACCCTAGAGTAGTATTATAACTTAGCAGACCCTTGTCATACAAATAAAAAATAGATTTATAAACCTTGAGAAAGAAATCATACTCTGCTAAAATATTATCACAATTTTCTTGCTAATGTTAACATGCAACTAATATAAGCTTCACTAATTTACCTGATGAAGTTACATGATTGTCTTGATCCATTGACTCGAGCAAAACTTTATATTTTAAGGGTCCCACTCATCAAGTATCGGACAGTGCGAAGATCAAGACCTGAAATGAGAAGAGATTTATGAATTGGTAGAAAACCAAATCTGTTTAAATACATGATTGTGTGATTTTTGATCAATTCAATCTTAAGGTCACATATTACAACTTGCAATTAAATACTATAGTCCAATTTACAAGTTTACCTTTGAACCACTACGCTCGAGTTACTGTGCACTTATCTCTAAATACGAGTCATATTTAACAAGAACTTTTTTTAATAAAAATGATAATATCAAATAGCATTCATAAGTATCAAAAAACATGCAGTAAATTCTTGCATAAATATCAAAGTAGCCAATAGTTCAAATTACACTATATAAACTAAAATCTTTTCGGAACATATCAACATGCCTTCACTAGCCACATCATTGGTAGCACTCAGAATATTTTTAACTTGATCTTTGAATCCAATGCTCTTTACAACTGTTACTCCTTCTTTGGCCACTATAGGAGTATATAATACTTTGCTTAATAACCACATTAGGCCTCTTAAACTGAGGAAACTTAACATCAACAAGGCTTACCAGCCCCTAAATAGTGATTAGTAGCCATAATCAAAATGAAAAAGAGTATAATTCCTTTACCATGAACTTAGCACACGAACTAACCGGGAATAAAGTTTGTAAACAAGTTCTGTAAGGTTCAGATATTAGGGTGATGGAGGAAACGGGGGATAAGGTGGTGCTGGGTGGCAATGCGATGAAGGTGGATGGAGGTTGGCAGGATGATCAGTCGTCGAGAGCTTCCTTCGACGGTGATTCAAACTGTGCGGTGGTGGAGGGCTGTCAATCGGAGTCTGGAAGTGATGTTGATGTTTCAGAGAGTTGCCAGGTGCTTTTGGAATTGCAGACGCGTGGGGGGAGTTCGGCAGCGACAGTTGCATCACAAAAGGAATTTGGGTATACGGTTGAAGAATTGTCAGGTTGCTCCCCCAACCTTTTGGGAAAGAATATGGAGTACCAGGTCAACGGTGATTGTGACAAGGGCAAAGATGCTTTGCAAGTTGTGCAGGGAGTAGTACAAATGTTGGTACCTGAGCCTACAGTTGGCAATGCTGGGACCCACGGTGATGTGCCAGCTACCCTGGACTACGAGGTTGTCCCAAATATACGGTCGGGGCATAGGGATAAAGGTGATACATGTGACTTGGTGGGCCCTGCAGTCCACGTGGAGGAGGAAGGTTGGGTGGTGGTTAGTAGGAAGGGGAGGTGTAAAAAGAAGAGGAGTAAATCAGAAGGCCCAAAAGTACTAAGGACTAGGAAAGGGGATCTGTATGTAGATGGGTCAATTCCGTCTACAATTGAAGGTGTGCAGATAGTTAATGGGCCCAATATTGGAGAAGAAGCCCAGCTACAGGCCCCAGGTGCGATTCCCGTTCCTTCTCTCCATATTGGGAAAGTTACGAAGGTGGGTAATTCAATGAGAGCTGCATCTAAGAAATCAATTCCGAATCGACCAAATCTCCCATTCAATATGATGCGCAAACTCCCTGGGAATCATCATCATAAGGCAAAACGTAAGAAGAACTTGAAGAGAATGGCAAGAGGGAAGCTGTGTTTGTCTGAAGGGGATGAATCGGATTCCATACATAATTCCGATAATTCCCAGCCCAATCAACCTACCCCTTCTATGGTAGCTGTTAATCAAGAAGGCCTCAACCTGGAGGTAGTCTTGTCACCTTGCCCTGCAGCGGAGACTGGAATTTGTGGTGCTGAAGGCAGACAAGTGTCGGGTGCTGAGCTTATTTCTCAACATGATGGTGTGGAGGGATTCATATCGAGGGAAGTGGTGGAGGCAACAAAGCTGTATGAATTAGCAGAAGAGATGGGATTGATGTTTCAAGGAGATGCAGATGATGATATAGCTCGTTTAGTGGCTCTGGAGGTTAGGGATGCGAAGGAAAAGGAGGGATGGGAGTTGAGAAGGGGTGCGGAAGGTTTTCAATGATTGTTGCTTCATTCAATATTAGAGGACTGGGGAGTAGGGTGAAGAAGAGGAAGATTAAGGAATTTATTGGGATAGAAAAAATTGATTTTTTAGCCCTGCAGGAGACTAAAATGGAGGAAGTTACATCTCTGTTGTGCCATGCCCTATGGGGCAATTCTGATTGTGAATGGGTCTGCTTACCATCAGTTGGAAATAGTGGAGGAATTCTCTCTTTGTGGAGAAAATCTCTTGGTTCTCTTGTTTTTTCCTTTACTGGTGACGGTTTTGTGGGGGTATGTATTGATCTGGCCGATAAACAAGTGCGTTGTTGTGTAGTCAATGTATATGCGAAGTGTAATCTAGCGGAGAAACGGCGATTATGGGCAGATATTCTCATGTCTAAGCGAGGATTTGGTGGGATGGCTTGGTGTTTGGTGGGTGATTTCAACTCGGTGGTAGATGTTAGTGAAAGAAGAAGTGCTGGCCGGGTCTCAATTTCTAATTCCTCGGTGGAGATGCTAGAATTCAAACATTTCTTAGATGATTTGGAAATGGTTGATCTCCCCCTTGTTGGTAGACAATTCACTTGGTTTCATTCGAATGGGCTAGCTATGAGTAGATTGGATAGGGTCTTGGTGTCGATGGAGTGGATTATGGTGTGGGGAAATCCTATTACTCGGGTTGCTTTAAGAGATGTCTCGGATCATTGTCCGATTATCCTACGGTATGAAGTGGCGGATTGGGGCCCTAAGCCATTTCGTTTTAATAATTTTTGGCTTAAGGATAAACGTTTCAAGGAACTTGTAGTGAACACGTGGACCTCTCAACACTTTACCGGGTGGATGGGATATATTCTTAAGGACCGTCTCAAGGGTCTTAAAGAAGTAATTAAGTGTTGGAATGGGGAGAGGTATGGTAGACCGGTAGAGCGGAAAAAGTCTTTAATTGATCAAATTAAAGTCTTGGATTTGAAGAGCGAGATGTTGGGTATCACGGGGGATGAGGTAGAAATTCGAAGGAAGCTTTTTGAAGAATTATGGGTGGTCCTTAAAAGCATTGATGCCTCTATTTTCCAAAGATCTCGTTCGCGGTGGCTTAGAGAAGGGGACGCAAATACGAAATATTTTCACTCACAAGTTAAAGCTCGTGGAAGAAGAAATAATATATCCGCTCTATTGACCGAAAGTGGATGGGTGGAAGGTCCGAGTAATGTGAGAGAAGCTATGGCGAATTTTTTCCAACAACACTTCCAACAAGATGATTGGGAACGGCCTAATCTTGATGGGGCTGAATTCCCAATGTTGTCGGAAGAGAGTAATAACCTCTTGATTGCTCCATTCACAATAGCGGAAATTGAAGCGGTGGTTAGTGATTGTGATGGCTCGAAATGTCCCGGCCCGGATGGATTTAATTTTAATTTCATCAAAGAATTTTGGGACATAATGAAATATGAGGTTAGAATTTTCTTTGATCAATTCTATGGTAATGAGTGCTTTCCAAAATGCCTTCTCTCTTATTTTCTAACTTTAGTACCCAAAGTAAATTCTCCTCAATGTCCCGGTGATTTCCGCCCAATTTCTTTACTTGGTTGTTGGTATAAATTAGTAGCTAAGGTCCTAGCTTCTAGACTTGCTAAAGTTATTGGGGTGTTAATTCCAAAGACACAATCGGCGTTTTTGAAAGGTAGGCAATTGGTTGAAGGGGTAGTGGTTGTGAACGAGGTCATTGATTTTGCCAAAAAAATGGGGAAGGAATGTTTGATTTTGAAGGTGGATTTTGAGAAAGCATATGATTCGGTAAATTGGAAATTCCTTGACTATATGCTCCGGAGATTTGGGTTTAGTGTCAAATGGAGGAAGTGGATGAAGGCGTGTGTTTGTGGTGGTAATATGTCATGTTTGGTTAATGGTAGTCCGACTCATGAAATCTCCATAAAAAGGGGGCTCAAGCAAGGGGACCCCCTAGCTCCCCTCCTTTTCCTTTTGGTGGCGGAAGGGCTTGGTGGTTTGATGCGGAAGGCGGTTGAGATAGGGAGATTTCGGCCCTTTTTGGTGGGAGGTGGTAATGCTCCGGTGTCGTTATTACAATATGCGGATGACACACTTTGTATAGGGGAGGCAACAATCGATAATCTTTGGGTGTTGAAAGCTACACTCCGTGGATTTGAATTGGCTTCGGGTCTTAAAGTTAATTTTTGGAAGAGTTGTATCATTGGAATTAATGTGTCGGAGGGCTTCCTTGGGATGGCTTCCCAATTCCTTAATTGTCGTATAGGAAGAATTCCCTTTAAATATCTTGGTCTCCCCGTTGGTGCAAACCCTCGTAAGATGACAACTTGGGAACCTATGCTTGATAATATACAAGGAAGACTTGGTGCTTGGAGAAATAAATATGTTAGTATTGGTGGTAGAATTACTCTAATTAATTCGGTGTTGAATGCAATCCCCATTTTTTATTTATCTTACATGAAAATGCCAATGTTGGTTTGGCGAAAACTTGTGAGTATTCAAAGGAAATTCCTTTGGGGTGGTAATGGTGATCGAGTCAAGACATGTTGGGTCAAATGGGATGATGTTTGTAGGCCAAAAAACGAAGGTGGATTGGGTATTCGTGATCTCCGGTTGGTTAATTCAAGTCTCCTAGCCAAGTGGAGATGGAAACTTCTATCTCTCGATGATGAGGTGTGGAAGGAGGTAGTGATGTCTAGATACGGGAGGGATGTAGTAGGCAAGAAATCACTTGGTGTAGATGATGTTACTAGATTAGCATCATCTTGGTGGCGTGATGTTTGTCTTTTAGAGGGGGACTCCCTTTGGTTTAGTACGGCGGTGGGGAGGAAAGTTGGGTGCGGTGACACAACGCTCTTTTGGGAAGATCAATGGACTGGTACTGAAACTTTACGGCAAAGATTTCCTCGTCTTTTCGGTATCTCTACTCAAAAATCAGAGGTAATCCGAAATCTGGGAATTTTGGTGGACGGTAGATGGCAGTGGAATTTGGAATGGCGTCGTACTCGGTTCCAATGGGAAGAGGAGCAGTTCCTGGACTTTATGGAAGCAATCTCTCAGTTCTCTCCTACGGCTATTCCGGATCGGTGGTTATGGCTAGGTGATGGAATCCATGGTTTTCAGGTGAAAGATGCTTTTCGTCTACTTGAAAATTTATCCTCTAACCGGCGTCGTGTAGATTTGAATGAAGAGTTTGTCTTTAAGAAGTTGTGGAAGTGTGCGGCGCCGTCGAAGGTGCGGGCTTTTGTTTGGCAGATGCTATTAGGCCGTGTCCCAACTAAAATTAACCTGTATAAACGTCGGTTGATTCCTACCGATCAATTGGCGTGTGTTGTTTGTGGTTGCTGTCCAGAATCGGAAATTCACCTATTCCTTCATTGTGACGGCGCGACTAGAGTATGGTGTGATATAATGAGATGGTTGGGCTACTGTTTGGTTATTCCCTCTAACCTTGATACTTTCTTTGCTATGTGGATTACATGTAGTAATAATAAAAGAGAAAGAAATGGGATGGCTTTGGTGTGGTGTGCTTGTATGAGGGTTCTTTGGAAGACTAGAAATAGTAGGGTGTTCAACAATACGGTTATAGATTTGGTGGAGGTGACAGATCAAATTAAGATGACCTCTTGGCAATGGTTCATTGGTAGAATGGCTAAGAGTCCTTGCCTTCTTTATGAGTGGCAATGGAACTCGTTGCTTTGTATGAGAAATTGAATTGTTTCTTAGCTTTTGACCTTTTCCTTGTTTTTGTGGGTCTTGTTGTTTGTAGTTTGGACTGGTGTCTGCTACTTTTGTTCCCTCCTCATTGTAACTTATTTCCCCATGATATTTCTCATGTTGTGGGGTTTTTATAATAAAATTCATTTTGCTGCTCAAAAAAAAAAAAGAAACGAGTCAAATGACTCAAAGATGAAATTAATCTCACTTTTCAACTATCCATTTATTGAATTAAATTGGAAATTACTTTCAAGATGTGAAAAATTGAATAATTAGTCGTACCTTCAAATGATTACATATAGAAAGTTTGTTCGGACAAAAATAGAGCCATTATATTGTAGTAATCTCGCTTTCATTGAATCACCGAATGAAAGATAGAACTCTTGTTAGAAGTGATGGATTATGCGCACAATCGATTCCGGAATCGCAATGGTCTGAACAATGTTGTACATATCACTTTTGTTGTAGCAAACTGCAAAATAATACTAATAATGTCACGAAAACAATTTTCACTAAAAATTCACGAATTACATTTTCTATCAAATGTGAAAAAGGTTTGGGTAGCAGCCTAGGAAGCCCCGATACGGGACACGATACGGATACGATACGATACCGATATGTCGATACGTGAAAATTTTTTAAATTCCCAATCTGATACTGCCGCGATACGTTATTTAAAAATTAAAGTTAAAATTAAATATATAAATACACAATATATAAATATACCTAAAATCAATAATATTATTAATTAAAAGCAGAAAGCATCTATTCTTGTACTAAAATTTTGGAACAAGTTCAAACGCTTAACAACCTCTTATAATATATAGTAGGACACTATAGTTTTTTTTTTTTGAAAAGTAAAAAATTATATTGACAAAGGAAAAACACAAGAAGTGTTAAAGATTCAAACAAGTATGTCTGATACAGGAGCATCATAATAACCCAAAGTCAATCAATACTGAAAACTCCCAAGGTCTGATACATGAGAACATCTTAAGTTAATACTATCCCAAAACATAATGATTACTGATACATTTTAAACTATACGTCTTATTGTAGTGTATTATACAAAAAGGACACCATTAATACTATCCAAACAAAATCACAAATACTATCCAAAAAATAATTTTCGTATCAGGCACATATCGGGTATTATTTGTTTATTTAAAAATAATGATATAACCGATACTTTTCTGATACGTGTATCGGGACGTATCAGACACGTGTATTGAGTATTATTTGTTATTTAAAAATAATGATTTAATTGATACTCTTCCGATACGAGTATCGGGACGTATCGAAAGAGTATCGAGTACGTATCGGACACGATTCGTCACCATTTTTTGAGTATCGGAGCTTCACAGCACACTATCCACTTTAATTTTATTTGGAGACGCACATAAATCTAAAATATTATTAAGAGAGTCTGGTTAGTTCAATTGAGGAAAGAGGACGGATTTTAATAGAGGGAAGAGAGAAAAGGTATTTTAATTAAAAATATATGTTTGATTTAAAAAAAAAAATATAATCACATTAATTAATATTATTTTAATTCTTTCTTTTTAATTTTTTCCATGTCAGTATTCCTAAATCCTCTATTTAAACTTGTACTTATATAAGTATCCTCATTTATCACGAACAAAGTGTTCACGAATCATCACAAATGCTATATAATTTTTTATTATTAAAATATACTAACAAAATTAAAATCAAGCATCGTATGAGTTAAGTAAGCTTCTACTACACTATCCACTTTTATCTCTCTTTGGTAAAAAAATAGTGAATGGCTAATTATAATAAGTTAGTTTATAACTTATAAATAATAACTTAGTTTTTAGTTTATAATGAATAAATTAGCTGATTGGATTTGTAATGTTTGGTAAAATTAGTATTTGACCTAGTTTATAAGTATGAAATGACATAAAAAATATATGTTTACTTAATATTTGATTTTTTTAAATACGGTAAAATTGGAAGAAAAAATAATAAACTATAAACTCATAAGCTATTTGAAATATGCTAAAAAATACGCTAATCCAAACAGACTCTTAAAAAAATAAATTATAAACTCTTTTTGAAAATCGTTTACCAAACGAGACTTTTTTGATAATATAAATTCAAAATTTGGCATTACCAAACATATAACTTCTGTTATCTATTTTCTTTTCAAGATTTGTCTTAGTTTTATATATTTCCATACAATTTTAGTATAAAGATTCCTATACAAGTTTTTGGTACGTCAATTATACAATTCTTTCGTACATTTTTTTTCTTTGCTCTTTCTTGCTTGCCTAAGTCTCTTGACGGAACGAATAGGGTCTACTTTTTCAAAATTCATTAAAGCCGAATAATTCACTAAATTTACACACAACATCATCCACTGCATCCATGTCTCTGAAAAACCCATCTTAATAAGCATTCCTTTCAAAAATCCCCATGCTGGTGATGAAGTTAATTAATCATAATAATTAATGTAGGTATGCACCTTTAATTAATGAAGAAAGCAGTAATGATCATAATGATAATGAACTCAATGTTCTTAATTATTACTTACAATGGGTCTAAATAAGTTTGCCTCACAATAATCCATTTCCTATTATTGAAACTACTAATATTTAAACTACCCCTATTCCCTCAAACAATGGTGCAACCTTCATTTCATTGATAAGGAGATTGAGAGGGTTCAAGAGCCATTGATTATTGAAGAAGATACCGCTTTGAAAGATCAAAGCTACAGTAGCATGAGGTGAGGAAACTAATAGATCCAATGATGCAAGTTGGACTGGGGTAAGGCCCAAAAATAACTAGCATAGGCCCAACAGCAAGATGGTCCAATCATTCAACCCATTAAATTCAAATAAACAACTTGGCGGGAAAGTAAGGCGGAGGCGACACGCCCTATAGATGGCGCCCTCGCCCCAAACACAACTGCTCCTATGAAGACCCAGCCTACCAATTAGTACATGGAAGGAGATAACCACCCTCTATCACCACGATCACCACCGAAACAGGAAGAAACCACCCATCGCCGCCACGTGGGAGACGGAGGAGGAAGAAGAAACTGCCACGATCATGGGGTATCCATGATCGTGGTACCTCATAACTGATATTTTTAGAAATCTATAAATAGGAGCATATGCTTCATTGGAAAGAGTTCACAATTTTTAATAGACAAGAGATTACTCATTTCTTACCTATGGTTCATTAATTTATCACCCCCCTTATTTGTTCACAAGAACATTTTGGCGCCCACCGTGGGGCTGCGGTAAAACGATTCCCAGCCTACCACTCATTGAAGACAGGAATCCCCCCATATGGTAGGGGAAACTCCAAATCATGGCCCTCACGGTTCAGGGATGACCCTGACTGAAGCCGTTAACGAGCTTAGGCGACTTCAAGCCCAGATAACAACCCTGAACCAAGAGAAAGCCAACAAAGATGACGATCAAGATGAGGTCCCAGAAAATTTCAAAACACCACATCTGCCAACGTTCGACGGAAAGACAGACCCTACCGAACACTTGATGGCCGTCGGAACACAAATCGCCATCATAGGCGCGGCAGAACACCTGAAGTGCAAACTACTCTCAGGAACTTTGAAGGAAGCAGCCCTAAGATGGTACATGAATTTGCCAAAAAACTCCATCGAGACGTGGTTAGACTTCCAGCGCAAATTCATCCAACAATTCTCAGGATCAAAACACATCAAAGTCACTGCTACTAGTCTCTTCACTACTCGCCAGAATCACGCCGAGACTCTGCGCGAATACCTGGCCAGATTCTGCGAAGCAACCATCAAAATATCTAATCCTAACCAAGAAATGTTCGTAGCAGCATTCCATAACGGTTTAAAAGCCGGTCACTTCAACGAATCTCTGGCACAGAAGCCTGCGACTTCAATGCAAGAAATTATCAAGAGGGCTGAATGTTACATCAAAGGCGAAGAAAGTAACGCCGAGAAAAGATCCAGAGACGCAAGAGAAAGAGAACCACTTAACAAGGGAAACAGGGCCCCAGATTTTTATCCACAAAGACGACGACAACCAGATCACAGAGGTTATGAACCCCAAAGGAAATCATATCACCAGCAAGTAAGGCGAGATGTTGACAGATTTCCGGAGAAAGAGTACACGCCCTTAAACAGAGTCAGGGTCTATATTCTAGACGAAATCCTGGAAGCAGGACTCACCAGATTGCCCCCTCAGATAGGGAAAGAATACCAGTTAGGGCAAAACATGAACGCTTGGTGCGCATATCACAGATGCAGAGGACACGACACTGAAAAATGTTTTAGGCTAAGAGATCTCATTGAGGAGTTGATAAAGAGCGGCCATCTAAGGAAGTTTCTTGATGACGCCGCCAACGGGAAGGTCGTAGTCCCAAAGGTGCAAAGGGACCCACAAAGAGATCAAGGACAGGGCTCAGGAGGAGAGAAAGCGAGAATAGCAGTTAACACTATAGTAGGAGGATTCGCGGGAGGTGGCGAGTCAAGTAACGCCCGAAAACGCTATGTCAGACGAGCGGAGTTTCAAGCAATATTTGTGGGGCATACTTCCATCTCAGCCACGCCGGATCTTTCTTTCACAAAGGAGGACAAGAAAGAGGTCATGCCACATGATGATGACCCACTGGTGATACAAGTTCCAATTTTGAACTGTGATGTTAAGCGGGTGTTAATAGACTCCGGCAGTTCAGCGAACATCATGTACTGGGAAGCATTCAAAGCTATGAAATTGTCCAATGAACACTTAATGCCTTATAATGGCACTTTGGTAGGCTTTGCCGGCGAACAGGTGGAAGTTATGGGATATACAACATTGCTCACAACCTTCGGTGACAGCGACAACGCCAAAACCATAAAGGTGAGATACTTAGTTGTAAAAACCCCCCTTTACCTCTTACAACATCATCATCGGGAGGCCAGCTTTCAACGCATTAGAGGCTGCCATGTCAACATTGTACCTATCTATAAAATACCCATTGGAGGACGGAAGAGTAGGAACGATCAAAGGAGATCAAGCATTGGCGAGACGATGCTATGAGTCAAGCCTGAAAATAAGACATCGAGCCCACACTACCTCAAACCCCACTCGCCCTGGCAACCAGAAGGGCGGAGTTAACATGATCAGCCCTCTAGACCTTGATCCGAGGGAAGAGTTTCAAGACAGAAGAGTGAGCCCTATAGAGGAGCTTGAGCAGGTACAAATTGGAACAGAAGCGCACCAGACCACCAACATTGGCACTTCATTGAGCCAC
Organism: Trifolium repens; assembly: GCA_030408175.1. Classification (NCBI taxonomy): domain Eukaryota; kingdom Viridiplantae; phylum Streptophyta; class Magnoliopsida; order Fabales; family Fabaceae; genus Trifolium; species Trifolium repens. The sequence continues at coordinate 17,626,078 of CP125847.1, forward strand.
GAAGAGAGGGAAAAGATCCTATCAACACTGAAGCGAAACATAGATTTATTTGCATGGCATCCTTCTGACATGCCAGGGATCGACGAGTCAATAATCACTCACAAACTTTCGATCTCCCCAGAGACAAAACCGGTTTCGCAAAAGAAAAGGAAAGTTGGCGAGGAAAGAAGAGCGGCGATCGTAGAGGAAGTGACGAAGTTAAAGGAGGCAGGATTCATCGAGGAGATCAAATACCCATCATGGCTGGCAAACGTAGTAATGGTAAAGAAAGCGAATGGGAAGTGGAAGATGTGTGTAGACTTCACAGATTTAAACAAAGCATGCCCAAAAGACCCCTATCCTCTGCCCAATATCGACAGGTTGATTGATAGAGCATCTGGGTACAAAATGCTCAGCTTCATGGACGCTTACTCAGGATACAATCAGATCAAAATGAATCCAACAGACGCTCCCCACACCGCATTCATGACCAACACCTGCAACTACTTCTACAACGTCATGCCTTTTGGTCTAAAGAACGCGGGAGCCACATACCAAAGGTTGATGGACAGAGTATTCTTAGAACAGATAGGAAAGAACCTAGAAGTCTACATTGATGACATGGTAGTAAAGACCACAGAGAACGGCGAGCACTACCAGGATCTTAGCGACATCCTCGCCTATGTAAGGAAGTATAACATGAGGTTGAACCCCACCAAATGCTCATTTGGAGTACAGTCAGGGAAATTTTTAGGGTTCATGTTAACCAACAGAGGAATAGAAGCCAACCCAGACAAGTGTCAAGCAATCATAGACATGAGGAGCCCCACTTCAGTCAAAGAGGTACAACAGCTAACCGGAAGGATATCGGCTCTATCAAGGTTCCTATCATGCGCAGGAGAAAAAGCCTTTCATTTCTTCTCCACACTTAGGAAAAGCGAAAGGTTTGTGTGGAGCACTCAATGCGAGGAAGCTTTTCAAAACTTGAAAACTTTTTTGGCCTCGCCCCCGATCTTGACTCGCCCAGAAAAAGGTAACACACTATTCCTATACCTCGCTAGTACAAGAGATCAAAGGAGAGGAAAAGCCCATCTACTTCGTCAGCAGAACATTCAAGGGAGCAGAAGCCAAATATCAAAAAATTGAAAAGCTTTCCCTTGCAGTCATAGTAACGGCGAGGAAGTTAAGACAATATTTCCAAAGCCACAAAATCGTGGTGAAGACAGATTACCCCATCAAAAACGTTCTGAGGAAGCCAGACCTAGCGGGAAGAATGGTGGCCTAGTCAGTAGAGCTATCAGAGTTTGACATAACCTTCTCCCCAAGAGGCGCGATCAAATCGCAAATATTAGCAGATTTTTTGCTGGAGTTAACGACACCCCCAGAGGAAAGCAAGGAACAACCTTGGACGCTCTCAGTGGATAGAGCCTCCAACATAAGAGGAAGTGGAGCAGGAGTAGTTCTAGAAGGCCCAGATGGGGTGCTAATAGAGCAGTCATTGAGATTTGCCTTCAAGGCGAGCAATAATCAAGCAGAATATGAAGCTCTACTCGCCGGAATGAAGTTGGCAAAAGAAATGGATATAGCAGATCTCAAAGCCAAAAGCGACTCACAACTAGTAACCAACCAAGTGTCGGGAGAATTCCAAGCAAAGGACCCCCAGTTAATCAAATATCTAGAGAGGGTACGTGCCATGTCAAAACTTTTCAATTCCTTTGAGTTAGTCTATGTGCCCAGGGAGTAGAACGCAAAAGCGGACCTACTTTCAAAACTAGCAAGCACCAAGAAGCCAGGCAGCAACAGAACCTTCATTCAAGAAACAATATCCAACCCAAGCATAACAGAGGAACCGGTCTTAATGATTGTTGAGTCGGAAGATTGGCGAGCACCAATCATAAGGTACCTACAAAAAGATGAACTTCCAATAGCAAGAGAAGAAGCTTATAAGATAAGAAGAATGTCAGCGTGGTATTCAATGTTAGGAGACAAACTCTACAAAAGGGGTTTCTCAGGACCCCTCATGCTTTGTGTCAGCCCAGAAGAGGCGAAGGGAATACTTGAAGAAGTTCATGAAGGTTCATGTGGAAGCCACAAAGGGGCAAGGGCCCTAGCAGGAAAAATTCTCAGAGCAGGATTTTATTGGCCAGAAGTGCACCGAGACGCCGCCAGATATGTTCAAACATGTGACAAATGTCAAAGATTTGCAAATTTACACTACTCCCCAGGAGAACCATTGAAGTCAGTCCTATCACCCTAGCCCTTCTTCATGTGGGGTACATATATCCTAAGACCTTTCCCCGCCTCGACAGGGCAAGCAAAATGGATCATAGTGGCAATTGACTACTTCACAAAATGGATTGAGGCGGAAGCACTCTCAAACATATCAGCAGACCAAGTCAAAAAGTTTTACTGGAGAAAGATCATTTGTAGATTTGGATTGCCTAAGTACATAGTATCAGATAATGGAACTCAATTTGCAAGCGAGAAAGTAGTTCAATTTCGCAAAGATAAGGGAATTCAGAATACATTCATATCAGTTGAACACCCACAGGCCAACGGACAAGCAGAATCAGCAAACAAAGTCATCCTCAGAGCGATCAAGAGAAGAATAACAAGCAAAGGCGAAGGTTGGGTGGCTCATCTCCTACCAATTCTGTGGTCATACCACACCACGCCCCAATCGTCAACAGGCGAAGCACCTTTCACAATGGTGTATGGAACTGATGCAATGATCCCTGCGGAAATAAACCCCCCAAGCTGGCGTAGGGACACCCTCACACTTCAGGAAAATTCTGAGGCATTGCAAGAAAATCTAGATTTGGTGCCAGAACTACGAGACAACGCCCATTTCAGAGAGTTTGTTTCGAAGCAAAGAGCAGCAAGAAGGTACAACACCCGAGTCATATCTAGGAGATTCAGAGAGGGTGACTTAGTTCTCAAAAGGCCTATGGGAAAAGATAAAGGAGGGAGGTTAGCAGCAAACTGGGAAGGACCATTCAGAATCAACGAAGCCTTCGAAGGAGGTGCATACAGATTGGAGACAATGGAAGGAGAAGTGCTACATAGAACATGGAACGTGGCCAACCTCAGGTTTTATTACAGTTGAACTGCCACAAGTAACAAGAGAGGCGACGCCTAGGCGCACGTCCAACAAATCTACAAAATCATTCCTACAATTATTTTACTTCATGTTATTTTCAAATGTACTGAATTTTTCATTCCAATTAATAAAAAACGGTGGGACACTCTTTTCTCCTATGAAAATAGGAGTTTTTAATGAGGCTCACCGTTCTAAATTTTGGATTTGTGAAGAACTGATACATAGGCATACAACATGACAGAGAAAGAAAAATTGAGGTTGAAACACCATGGCGTTATCCGTGAATCTTACGAGTAGGAAACGTCAGAAATAGAAACGGCGATATCCTTAAATCTTACGAGTTGGATACGACGGAAACGAGTTGAAACACCATGGCGTTATCCGTGAATCTTACGAATAGGAAACGTCAGAAATAGAAACGGCGATATCCTTAAATCTTACGAGTTGGATACGACGGAAATGGGTTGAAATACCAAGGCGTTACCCTTTAAACCTTTGCGTGGGGGGCGTCCAAAAAATTAAAATAAGGTTGAAATTCCGAGGCGTTACCCTTTAAACCTTTGCGTGGGGGGCGTCCAAAAAATTAAAATAAGGTTGAAATTCCGAGGCGTTACCCTTTAAACCTTTGCGTGGGGGGCGTCCAAAAAATTAAAATAAGGTTGAAATCCCGAGGCGTTACCCTTTAAACCTTTGCGTGGGGGGCGTCCAAAAAATTAAAATCAGGTTGAAAATCCGAGGCGTTACCCTTTAAACCTTTGCGTGGGGGGCGTCCAAAAAATTAAAATAAGGTTGAAATTCCGAGGCGTTACCCTTTAAACTTATAAGTGGGGGGCGTCCAAAAAGGTGAAGCATGGTTGAAAGTCCAAAACGTTACCCGTAAATCTTACGAGTTGGGAACGAAGAAAAGAGAAAGAAAGACATATCATAATATCAAGGCGCAACCTATTGAATGGGAGACGCCCAGAAAAAACATTGCAGAAAATATAAAAGGTAATTCAATACATATTATTTCGGTTATTTAATTAGTCTTAAAGACAGGTAGGGCCATTACCCAAAAGATCGTAAAGAAAGAAAGCGAGCAAAACAAGTATGTTCAAAGGCGACAAGAAGTGACAAAGTCATTCAAAATCTGATTTCATTCATCGAAGATTTGGATACAAATTCAAAGAAAACTACATCAGATTTGGATACAAATTCAAAGAAAACTACATCAAATTCAAAAGGATGTGCGAAGTGTTAATACAATAAAGTCCTACAACTACTACAATAAGCATCAACACTCGCATTATTCAAGAGGATCCCACAGTTCCTGGCATTATATTTCCACTTTTGCCCAGGTGAACCAGGGGACCCTGATCCATCATCCTCATCCACGAGGCGTATCACTTGGAGGTTTTCGCCTTCGAAGGTTTCGGCGTCCTCGCCACAGATTCCACAGTGATTTGGGAACCTTCTTCCCCTCCGGGAGGAGATCCATAAGCATCAAACTCCTCAGGAACGTAAGTCTTCAAGAACTCAGCATAATCTTCGTCAATATCATCGGAACTTGAAGAATTTGACTCCCGAGGATCATACGTCTTCAAGAACTCGGCATAGTCTTCATCAGTATCATAAGAACTTGAAGAACTTGGCAAAACAACGACGGTTTTTGCCTTGCTCTTTTTGGAGGCGGCAGTACGCCTAGATTTGGAAGCAGAAGCATCCAACTTCTTCTTCCCCTTCTGGGATTTAGATTTCCCAGCAACGTTGTTCTTGGAATTATTGTTATCCATCTCAGGATAATTGAACGAAGAAGAAGGGGAGTTAACGATAGAAAGATGGTTACGAAAGGAGAAGAAGAGTGGTTTTTATAACCAGAGATTATGAAAAACCTAGCACATGTAACTGCAATCCACAAATAAATGAGGAAGCAGTTTCAACCACCGCAATAAAGGGATTGGCCAGTTCAACAGGCGGTTGCGAAAACCAAGGAAAGTTCAACAGAAAAATTTGACTGGTCAAACATAGTAATTCACGCCGAGTAAAACGGGGCGATACCCTATACGACGCCACACAGCCAAATTAGCATACAGTCGAGACGGCGAAACACAACATTCAATATCAAGACAGGATGAAATAGAAGACATGGAAATAAAGAAAATATTCATACGATACAAATGGCCTCAGAAGGGCACCAAGCATTGTCATTACAAAATATGTCAAGCCCACGCAGGGGCGATCATCAAAACAAATCAGCAACAAAAAGAGTTAGTATAAAGGGAAGGGAGGCGAAGAGCTATTCCTTGGCCGGTGGTTCCTCGGTAGTCTCGATGGGGGCATACGACACCAGCTTATCACCATCAATCTTCAACATGGCGTCAGCTTTACCCAGGCGATCACGATCAATGTCAGGGAAGAGAACTTTCACCTGATCCAGAGCATATATGAAACCCTCGTCATATTGAGCACCGATAGTCTCCTCCATTTGTTCCTTCTCCGACGCCCAAGCCTCCTTCTCCTTCTTCAGGGTCGCCAGCTCACTCAAAGCTGCTTCATGGTCCTTGGACAAGGTGGCAATTCAGGCATCTCTAGCAATGAGACTCTGTCGAGTAAACTCCAACTCCTTAGTCAAGGATTCCTGGTTCCTCTTCACCTTCATCAACTCTTCATCATGAGCCTTCACCAGTTTGGCGACCTCAGCCTCGCTATTTTCCTTCAGAGTCTTTATGTCACCCTCCAGCTTCACCTTGTTGGATTTCAGATCTTCCTCTAGAGTAGCCAAACTCTTGTCGACCAAGACTTCTTTCTCCTTAGCAGCAGCAATCTCAGCCCTTTGGCGAGCAGCTAAGGCGTAATTGAGGAGAAGTCCTTTGAGCTCATGGCCAAGAGCCATCTTCAGCAACTCATCAGTGGAGGTAGCATTAAAACGAGAAGAATTACCGGCCAAGTTCACCATCCTCTCCAAGAACAACTCCGGATTAAACATAGGATCCCAAGGCGAACTCCCCCCAGACTGATCGACCTCGGTTGTAATAGCCTCGCCAACAACAGGCGAGACCTCTTCCACAGCCTCGTTCTCTACCCTCACCTCCTCCTCCAACAGCGGAATTTCAGCGTCTTTCTTGGCTTTCTTTGAAGCTCTAGTCTTCTTCTTAACAGGTGACTTAATCTGCACCTCCCCAGCATCCAGGGACTTATCTGCAGCAAGATCACCAGCACTAGACGCCCTAATTGGAATACTGACTCGGGCGTCATTGGTTTTCCGTTTCTTCTTGTCGCCTTCACCAACCTCCAATTGGCTAAGAGCATCCACCCTCTCCTCAGGCTGAGCTTTCTTCGCCCTAGCTCTTTCCAAGAACTTCATCCTCTGTTCATGAGTGAGAGTCAACATGTCTTCTACAACAGAAAGATTAAAGTCAGTAAAAGGATATAAACGAAAACAATTACATAAGAAATGACTTAGACAAGAAAGCGACAAGGACTACAATAACTTACTAAGATAGCGATCAAGAACCGCAGGAGCACCCTCAGCATCAAGGAGATCCCTAGGGTTCATCTGGTTAAGGGATTCCAAATAAACCACCGTATCCCTCTCAAACTCGCTCAACCTCTCATAAACGGCGCCCTTGATCAACCTAGGATTGGTGGTCCAATAGAAGGGAAAGAGAGGCTCATTGTCCTCGGAATACATCACATTTTGACCCCTCTCCCCACCACGGACACGCACAAAGGTATCCTTATAGTTCTTATAGTTAGAACTATACAAGGTGAACAAACCCCTATTTGGTTGACCACTCAGGGAGACTACTGAGTTGGGGAATAAAGCTTTGATTTGATAAAAGGAAAAGAAAACAGCAACTGAGGGCGATGCAATATCAAGGCCGAAACAAACTAACTCAAACGCCTTGATGAAAGACCAACTATTTGGACTAAGTTGGGTGGGGGCGACGTTGAGGACCCTAAGCATGGATACTTGGAATTCAGTGAAGGAGAAATACAGGTGGAAATCTTTTATGAAGTGGGTGTACATGTAAAAGAAGGCGGGCTCAGTGTTAGGCACGGCGGTTACATACTCGCCCGCCTCTACCGGTTCTAGTACGACCTCTTCTTCCTCAAACTCACCGGAAACATCATGTTTCTCCCTAAAATGCGCTACACTCTCCGCACTTTGGTATAAAGAAGAAACCTCTATTGTTGTAACTTCCGATCCTACAGCAACAATGGCGAATGACTCTTCACTTCGTTTTCCTGTGAAAGACGAAGGGGAAATGATTACACAGTCACTACTACTTCCGCTACCACTACTTCCATTATCATCGCCACTAGCGCTATCAAAATCGCTAGAATCAAAGGGAAACCCTAACATTTCAGAAAAATATCCGCTATAGTTCAAGGAACCATCAGCCCTAGTGTAGACGCTGTAAAGGAGTACCCAATGGGGGAGCACGAGAAAGATTCCCCTCATCAGGGTCACCAAGGTCTCTCAAAATCGCCATTACGACAGAAACCCTAAAAGCGTTTGATCGCAAAATCGAAAATAGAAATTGAAAGAAAGGGAAACGGTTTATACCTGATTACGAAAAAACGGTTAGCAACTTGAAGTAGTGGAGAACGTGGTGGAGAAAATCTCGCTAAAAGAGAGAAAGGGGCGGTTACGATACAAAGAAAGGACGTGCAACGTCACGAAAAATATGAAGGATTTTTTCTTAAGAGTTTGATCAGAATAGAGAAACAAAGTGAAGAGAAACAACGCACATATATAGAGAACCAATCAACGGTAAAAAACTTTTTGAAGAATTGAAACGTTTCAATGAAACAGAGTAATACGGCCCTGACGCGTGTCCAAGGGCGAGACGATACGTCGACAACACATACAAGGTAACGCCTTCAGACGAGATAAATACCAGAGATCAAATTTTTCATCAGAAATAAAGCTTCATTAATATCGAAATGCAAATACAAGTTCGGGAAAGAACAGGAAAATGCTGAATACAAAGAAATCAAATACAAGTTCAATAATACGAAGCAAACATCCTAAACATTAGAAAAGAAACTAATCAGCAGTAGAGTACGCCGCCGCAACAGTACGAGCCTGCAAATCCTCAATCTCGCCCTTGTATCTTTTGGCAACGCTAAGGTCAATACAAATGTTATCCTGATCATCATGCAACCTGTCCATTTTCTCTCTGAGACGAGCCAAGGAGGAAGGAGTTCTGATAAGACGGGCGACATCATATTGAATATCCATCTGGAGATCCCTTTTTCTTTTCACCAGAGGACGAAGTTCCTTCTCCAGGGCTTCAATACAGTTCTCCACAGCCTCTTCAGCAGACATATTAAGATACAGAGATTCCTCTTGCAGATCGATATTGTCTTTGGTAGCGGCAATCTTTTGCTCTAAGGCATCCTCCGTCTCAGTATAGCAATCAAACACCGTTGTAGTAGTCTCAATGAAGGCCGCATCTTTCTCCAACCTCTTTGAAAGTTCCAGGGCTAGCTCCAAAAAAGTTTTCTCATCGTCCGTCAGGCGCCACTTATAATCCTTCAGTTCATCAACAAAGGTCTTGAATTCCTCCACGTTATCCATTAGTTCATCAATGTCTTCCTCAACTCGGCACTTCACTCGCCTAATGGCGGGCATAGCAGGAGATTCCAGCACGAGAGCGTTGGTATCCATGCTCTAAACTACAAAAAGGGGAGATAGAAAAAATGTGAATGAAACGAGATAGGTACAAAGAGTTATTTATAGAAAACAGGTGAAGCCTCAGAGACCATACTTGGCGAAGGTAGTGGGCAGTTATTCCCCACGATCTCCATGAACCTCACCGCCATTTTTCATCACCACTTCGCCTCTTTGAGCCTCGTGCTTGGGGGGCTGTGGACTGGGGTAAGGCCCAAAAATAACTAGCATAGACCCAACAGCAAGATGGCCCAATCATTCAACCCATTAAATTCAAATAAACAACTTGGCGGGAAAGCAAGGCGGAGGCGACACGCCCTTTAGATGGCGCCCTCGCCCCAAACACAACTACTCCTATGAAGACCCAGCCTACCAATTAGTACATGGAAGGAGATAACCACCCTCTATCACCACGATCACCACCGAAACAGGAAGAAACCACCCATCGCCGCCACGTGGGAGACGGAGGAGGAAGAAGAAACTGCCACGATCATGGGGTATCCATGATCGTGGTACCTCATAACTGATATTTTTAGAAATCTATAAATATGAGCATATGCTTCATTGTAAAGGGTTCACAATTTTTAATAGACAAGAGATTACTCATTTCTTACCTATGGTTCATTAATTTATCACCCCCCTTATTTGTTCACAAGAACACAAGTCAAGTTTGGGCTCGGTCTAAGTATATTTAAATTTTTTTATATAATATTTCTAGCATCGATATCTCCGTCAAAAAGTTATATATTTAACTTAAATAAAAATTCTTACTATATTAATTTTAATAAAATATATTTCTAGCATCGAAGTTTCCGTCAAATAAATATAAGTTTCCTCAAAACCTCCGCCATATATTTTAATCCATCCTAACTAAAATATAAGCAAAAAGGAATAAAAAAGAAATATGAAAGTAAACTGTATCTAGTTCAAATGTTGTGCAAAATACATTTTATTATTATTATTTGAATATCAAGTTCTCGTGATGTCCGCCTGAACACGTAGTATTTAAGAAAGTCAGATATGCAGAATAATGATACAAGTCTAAGAGTAGACGAAACGAGCAATATTAGTTCTTATACATTCAAAATTCAAAACTATTCAAAATATATGAGAATATTTTTACAAACAAAAACGTTTGTGATTGTGCAATTACATGAAAGAAGGTATTGTTTGTTTATTTTTTATTTATCAATTTATATGAACTTATCATCCTTTTACAATTTTCAAATCTTTTTATAATGATTTTTAAGTATAAGATGGTGTTATACATATCAAACAATGTTTTAATTTGAAGCACAATTGATTTAACATGATAAAACTCTTGAATTTTGCCTGGATACTATTACCTTTTCACAAAAAATATTTCACTTATGTCGATTTGCTTTCATATATTGCTGCATTGATTTTGTATTAATTTTCAAGATTCTTTTCAACATATCTTTTGTTGATTTCAATTACAGTAATAATGCATGTTTAAAGAAAATTGACTGTTATTATAAATATTATATTTCATGAGATAGATGTTCGATGGCCGATTCACAAGTTCAACATAGTATATTGAGATGTATGCAAAACAATGAGCAAAGAGTGAATCAAACAGCTATATCAATGCACTCTCAAAGATACAACAACAAAATTCAAGTCCCTATCTATGCTACAAAGCATCTTTTTTTTTTTTTTTTTTTTTTTTTTTTTTGAATCGGCAAAATTTTATTAAAAGATAACTCCTTCACAAGAAGTGAAAGGAATTATCGAAAAAACATACAAATAAAAGGTAACGTGATATAACACAATTACCGACACCAAAACAAACACCCCAAACCACCCATACACCACTAATGATTCGCTAACCCACCAGAAAAAACCCCTACTTGATCCTAGAAGACACCACTAGGCACTAACTTCCGAACTCGAATTAATATTACTCGGCCCATTAGACCCAGAAAGTAGCCCCGAAAGACAAAGGTTGAGGGACCCCGGTAGTCATAGAATCGACAGTCAACACCTGATGCCGTAGAATTCGACCAGATACCAGAGACCTGCAAGTCTCAACAGACTTGAACACCCCTCAGCGACTCCAAAGAGTCCTGCAAATCTCACCAGATTTGAAAATGGTCAGAGACTCTTATATCAGGGAGAATCCACACACACTCAGTATTAACCGTCCACCACCTCTCTATCACCAATACATCCCAGAGGTACGATAAAGCGACAACATCCGTCAACACGGAGAGTCTACGTACCCGACCCTTTCGGGCGCGCCAGGACAACACCTCAGTCCACCACCACCACCTCCACTGCCACCCCACCATTCCACGAGCAGCAAAGCCACCACCCCACCAACACGGCATCAACGCGCCACATCCAAAACCCCACACATCAGCACCTCACCAGATCACCTTGCACCAAAACACAATACCACACACCATAGCCGCCGCCGGAGCTCCGATTCCGAAAACACCAAATTGTCGCCGACAGATCCGCCCTCTCCTCCGTCACAGCCGGCACACCCCTCATAACTAAAACACCACCAACACTAACCAAAGCTGCCACCCACCGTGACCACCACAACAATGCCACCACCACCACCATAACGAGATCGGAAGCACGTAAAATCGCCGCCGCAATCCACCAAAACAGATCCGGCCAAAACCTTAGCAAAGCTGCAACTGAACAAAACTGCCGCAGAGAAGGAACAAAACCAACACAGCGAAGACAACACAAAGAAGATGAAAAACACAGTAGAAAAAGAAAAGGAAAAAAGGAAGAGATCAGAAACGAGATTGAGAAGTGATGCGGAGTGAGATCTCGTCGCACCACCGTCCTGTAGGTCTACATCTTGGAAGAGAAAAATTTGGATATGAGGGAGAGAGGGTGGCGGCTAGGTTAAACTCCTAGAGAGAAGTCAGAGCTTTCAAAACGTTAGAGAGAGAGAGAGCTTTTTTTAAATCTCACTCATGCTACAAAGCATCTAGCTAGGTACATATACTGAAAATTATTTGTTATAGTTAATTTTAAATGATTTTTTTTTTTTTTATAATTGTTATCGATAGGATCGATTCCTTTTAATTTTGATTTAATTTTATATAAGAACTATCAAACGAATCTAATAATTAAAACATTAATATACTTAATTTAATATAATTTGAGTGTTGTTTATTATTTTATATGTAAAGAAAGTGATCTTGGTTTTTTTTTTTTCATTCTAATATGTAATAATTAATTGATTATGTAACTTATATGTAATAATTAATAATTATTACATATTATCACTTTATTAATTATCATTATTAAAGTGGATGGAATATGTAATTTAAAAATTATACTCTATTTAGTGTTGTAATCTTAAAACAAACTTTAAGTTTCTCAAAAACATGAAATTTTGGTTCTAGAACTAGAACACTATAGAAATTTTGTCTACCAATAAGAAAATTATATAAAAATTCCTAAAAAAATAGTATTTGGAGAATTGTAATTACCAGATGGATCTTTGAATTTTCTAAGATGGGTGTCCAAAGGCCAATCAGAATTCTTGTGATAAATGACATTTTTATATTCTTTCCTAAAATCCAAAATTGTGATAAGTTATCAATTTTTTTGAAATTAATTTGCAAGAGTTAAACACAAAAGACATGATAATAAAAATTACCTTCTCATCTCAACTTGTGAGTCAACCTTGTTGGCAATTTTTTTGCCACTTTGATCCGTTGTCGAAGTTTGGACAAATATATTTTCCATCCACTTTGAATGGAAAATGATAATTATCATTTTGTTTCATTTAAGGGGATGGAATATATTTGTCCAAACGTCGACGCCGGATCAAAGTGGCAAAAAAATTGCCAACAAGGTTGACTCGCAAGTTGAGAGAAGGTGATTTTTATTATCATGTCTTTTGTGTTTAACTCTTGCAAATTAATTTCAAAAAAATTGATAACTTATCACAATTTTGGATTTTAGGAAAGAATATAAAAATGCCATTTATCACAAGAATTCTGATTGGCCTTTGGACATCTATCTTAGAAAATTCAAAGATCCATCCGGTAATTACAATTCTCCAAATACTATTTTTTTTTAGGAATTTTTATATAATTTTCATATTGCAGGTAGACAAAATTTCGATAGTGTTCTAGTTCTAGAACCAAAATTTCTTGTTTTTGAGAAACTTAAATAGTTTGTTTTAAGATTACAACACTAAATAGAGTATAATTTTTAAATTACAAGCCTTAAATGGTATATTTAATTTCTTCATGCAGGTAAGTAATCTGCCAAGCTAGCTTGAAGAGGAAATGACAATTACTTGATGGAAGTTCTTAATTTTTATCGATCATTAATGGTAATTCCTTATAAAGGCTATATATGTCATATTTCTAGTTAATGTGGGACTTCTAACACACCTCCTCACGTTCAGGACTGAACAAAGCGGGAATGTGGAATCATCAATAACGATTGCGAAAAGGAGATGCGGATCAATGAGTAAGAAAGTGAAATTGCATGCTTGCAAACAAGGGCTTCAGTGGCCTCCTCCTCGGTCTCAAGCTGAACAAAAGCCTGCTTTTTCCCATTCGTCTCAAAGACTTTGCAGTTGACAATGATTTTGTGCTCCACTAGAAGACTTGCAAGCTTACCCGCAATAATGTCTTGTGGGAAGGAGGACACGTGGATGATCCTTGTCGGGGAGCAACAATACCGGTAGTTTTTAGCAACATTGCGATTGAATCGATTGAGATTCGAGTTCATGTATTATTGTGTATCAGCACCTTGAATTATGCTTGGATACTTTGAGAAGTTCACATCCAACTGCTTTCCAAACAACATGGCACAAGGTTTTAGTGATCGGTTATACACTTGAGCATAAAAAGTATTGATTAATCTGCATGCCAACTATGACAATAGAGGTAGAATAAAAAAAACAAAACTTAAGATGGAAACTATGACACTTCAATCTGTTGATAGGGAAAGGGAAGATTATTGAGATACTCAGGATGTATGGTTGTCAAATGTAAGTGTTTTATATAGTACCTAACATTTCATTTATGACATACATAATTAAAATGTATGACTTTTAAATAACTAATTAAAAATTCCTTTACCATCAATAAACGAAAAAGAGCATAATTCATTGCTTGTAATTCAATGGCTTTTTTTGTGTATGTTAATCTCACTTTTCATTGCTTGTAATAAAATAACTATGATAGTTGAATTTCATTATCTATAAACGAATAATCTAAAAGTAATGTATAGACATACAAGATGAGAAAAATTGAATAATTAGTCGTACCTTCAAATGAGGAAGGAAACTCAAATGATTTAGGGCTTGTTTCGTTCAATCGAGGGAGATGAGAGGTGAGGTGATGGTCGGGAGGGATTTTTAAAGAGGAGAGGCGAGGTAAATATAATTTATTATGTTGACAAAATTACCCTCACTTTTTTATTAAAATTCTAAATTATCCTGGTTGGAATATTAAAATTTTAGGTTATATTTTTTTTTACAACAAAAAAAATTTAGATTTTCTACTCATTAGATTTTGTTTTGTTATATATCCGTTAGATTTTTTTTGACGTAATATATCCATTATAATTTAATCCTTATTTTAAGTTTATAAGGTTAAGGGTAAAAAAGTAAATTACTTCTCTCATTCTCTCCCCTCCCCTCATTAAAAAGTTAAACCAAACATAAAATTTAAAATATTATTTTCCCTCCCCTCCAAAACCCCCGAACCAAACGGACGCAAACTTTTAAGCAAATTACATATAGAAAGTTTCTTCGGACAAAAATTGAGCCATTCTAGTAATCTCTCAAATAAAACCTTGATTGAAGCACCGAATGAAAGATTGAACTCTTGTTAGAAGTGATGGATTATGCGCACAATCGATTCCGGCACCACAATGGTCTGAACGATTAATGGGCGCGTAGCCGCGTAGGTAGAGTCGACTAGTAGTACATATCACTTAGCAAAATAGTAGTAATAATCAATATTAATTTTAAAATATTTATACAGAAAAGAAAAGTTTAAATTTTCTTTTGTCTTGTTATAAAAATATTTGGGTAAGTAACGACTATATGAGTGAAATCCATATTATTATTTTTTTTAATTCAAACAAAGTACATTTCAATAATTACTAACGTTCAATACATAATTTTTTTTTAAATCAATGGAAACTAGCTCAAGAATTTGGATGCCCGAGCAAGAATAAGAACAACCATATTCGTTTATCTTCTAACAAATTTCACTTCAAAGTTTACACCCGATGACATAATTTGGAGAATGTCAGTAACAATTAAGCTAAAATTTGACGAGCAACAAAATTGATTTTATCACCACCACCTATACTCCACCTACATCCAAGCAACAAAATTTGACGAGTTTTCCAAATACTACGCCAAACATAGCTCGAGTTATAACTCAAAGAGGCTTCAAATAAAGAAGACCGTGGAAAATACTTTGCTTTAATAACTTTATCAGCTAATAAGTCCGGATTTTTTTTTTGACAAACAATAAGTCCGGATTTAAACAATATTTTCGCCACCATAGCCATGTTAAAGGCTTCGAAATTACAGAAGTCTAAACCTCTCCGGCTCTCCCTTAACCTTAAGACATGCATGTTTCTCCCAAGCTAGCGAGCGTATACTTTTCCATATGTTTGATTGTTACAAATTAAATTAAAAAAATTAGTTATTTTGATGTTAAATAATTTAGAGATTAGTTTTTAAAGATTTTATAGAAAAATTGAATTTACTATGTGTTTGTTTATTGTAATAAAAATCACTTTTTTTAATAAAATAATCTTTAGCTTGTTTGGATACAATATGTAAAAGTGATTTTTTTAGTTATAAAATAACCACACTTGTTTTCTCTCTCCTCTAAAAAAATATATTATTTGATAAGCTACTCTTAACAGCTTCTCATTTTTAGATTTTGATTATTTAAAAAACTGTAACAAACAGATACAATATTTTTAAAAGTGATTATTTTTATAAAACAAGTGATTTTTTCTATAAAAAAAGCTATAACAAACAACATCATATTCCAGTTAAAATTTAAATTTTGATTTCATCACTATAATATTAAATTAAATTCTCCAAATTGCATTGTTGATTTAGCTTTGTCATTAGAATCTAATGACATGGCAATGTGACTTCATTTATTTTTAAATTTTTTGATGATGTAACGTTTGAAATCGAATTGATTTAATTTAAAATGTAAGCTTATGTTGTACCAAAAGATAATTTAGAGATTAGTTTTTAAAGATTTTATAGAAAAATCGAATTTACTATGTGTTTGTTTATTGTAATAAAAATTACATTTTTTAATAAAATAATTTTTAGCTTGTTTGGATACAATATGTAAAAGTGATTTTTTTAGTTATAAAATAACCACACTTGTTTTCTCTCTCTCCTCTAAAAAAATATATTATTTGATAAGCTACTCTTAACAGCTTCTCATTTTTAGATTTTGATTATTTAAAAAACTGTAACAAACAGATACAATATTTTTAAAAGTGATTATTTTTATAAAACAAGTGATTTTTTCTATAAAAAAAGCTATAACAAACAACATCATATTCCAGTAAAAATTTAAATTAATTTTGATTTCATCACTATAATATTAAATTAAATTCTCCAAATTGCATTGTTGATTTAGCTTTGTCATTAGAATCTAATGACATGGCAATGTGACTTCATTTATTTTTAATTTTTTTTGATGATGTAACGTTTGAAATAGAATTGATTTAATTTAAAATGTAAGCTTATGTTGTACCAAAAGATAATTTAGAGATTAGTTTTTAAAGATTTTATAGAAAAATTGAATTTACTATGTGTTTGTTTATTGTAATAAAAATCATTTTTTTAATAAAATAATCTTTAGCTTGTTTGGATACAATATGTAAAAGTGATTTTTTTAGTTATAAAATAACCACACTTGTTTTCTCTCTCCTCTAAAAAAATATATTATTTGATAAGCTACTCTTAACAGCTTCTCATTTTTAGCTGTTTTTTGATTATTTTTAGATTTTGATTATTTTAAAAAGCTGTAACAAACAGATAAAATATTTTTAAAAGTGATTATTTTTTTTTTAAAAAGTAATTTTTTCTAAAGAAAAAAAAAATCTATAACAAACAACATCATATTCCAGTAAAAATTTAAATTTTGATTTCATCACTATAATATTTTTTTTGAACAATTCATCACTATAATATTGAATTAAATTCTCCAAATTACATTGTTGATTTAGCTTTGTAATTAGAATCTAATGACATGGCAATGTGACTTGATTTATTTTTAAATTTTTTGATGATGTAAGATTTGAAATAGAATTGATTTAATTTAAAATGTAAGATAACATATCAGCTTATTTTTTGGTTGAATAAGTTTTTCGTCTTTACAATTATATCAAATTTCATTTTAAGTTCCTCTAAAAAATTTCTTCGAATTTTGGTCCCTCTAAAATTTTAGTTTTTAATTTTAGTCCTTGTTTTTTTTTAAAAGTTCGTATATCATGTTCTAAATGACGTTTTTTGAAAATATATCATTTTTAAGACCTTAAAATATTATTAGTTTGATTATTTAACTTTGTAATCATTAGTTTGAAAATATATCATTATTAAGACCTTAAAAAAAACCCGACTATAACCCTAAAATCGGTAGAAAATTCTAAAATCGACCCAAACCTTAAAATCGACCCTAAACATGACCTGAACCCTAAAATCAGTTAAAAAAAAAAATCAACCCTAAATCCGACAGAAACCCTAAAATCGTCCGAAAAACCTAAAATCGGCTGAAAAATTTAAAATCGACTCTAAACCCGACCATAACCTTAAACCGTCCGAAAAAACTAACGGTAAAATTATTTCTTTACTCTCATGTTTTATTACTATTTTGCATCTTTTCTTTATTACGTTTTATTATTTCTTCTACTCTGATGTTTTTAAAAAGGCTTAAACATCATTTTCGTCCCTGTAAGTTCGCGTTTTTTTTTGTTTTAGTCCCTGTATCTTTTTTTGTTGCAAATTAGTCCATGTATGTTCAAATCTTTTGGTCTTAGTCCTTTAAAACTAAAATCCGCAGGAAAATCTGCAAGAAACCAACGAATTTTCCTGCAGATTTTCCTGCGGATTTTAGCTTTAGGGACTAAAATCAAAATGATTTGCACATGCAGTGACTAATTTGCAACAAAAGAAGATACAATGACTAAAAGCAAAAAATTATAAACTTACAGGGACGAAAATGATGTTTAAGCCTTTTAAAAATAAGGGTAAAACTGAAATAAAAATGTTATAATTTATTTCATTCCGTTCACTTTCAACGATGGAGTGGAGTGATAATTTTGTTCCGTTCCATCACTAAATATCAAAACAATGGAATGAAATTTGTGTTCCATTTTATCCCGCTCCATTCCATTCCGCTTCGCTGTTTTGTACCATCGATCCAAACAAAGCTTAAAAATATGTGTAATTTTCTCTGTTCTATAGCACGAAGTCACACCGAACTTTGGAAGAAGGTTAGAGGAAGTTGTGGCACTGTTGTATGGAAATTGAAAGGAAATACAGTGACTGACTGTGTGTAAGGGTGTAAGTAACCGCGTTTCCATTTTTTTTTATTTTCACTTTCCCACATTTTTTTCATATATCATAGTCTTCTCGTCCATATTGTTACCACATCCATATATACATATTATTTTTCATAATCTTATTCTTACCTTCATTTTCTTTTGTATTCTCATGGATTTTATATCACCTTCTTCATTTACCTACGATGTTTTCATCAGTTTCAGAGGCACTGACACTCGTTTTGGTTTTACTGGCTATCTCCACAAAGCTCTTTCTGATAAAGGAATTCGCACTTTCATTGATGACAAGAACATTCAAAGAGGTGACGAAATCACACCATCACTTATTAAAGCCATTCAAGAGTCTATGATATGCATTCTTGTGTTCTCTATCAACTATGCTTCTTCTTCGTTTTGCCTTGATGAACTTGTCCACATCATTCATTGCTTCAAGGAAAAGAATGGTCGGAAAATTTTGCCTATTTTCTACGATGTTGATCCTTCTCATGTGCGGCATCAGAAAGGAAGTTATGGTGAAGCATTGGCTAAGCATGAAGAGATGTTCAAAAATAACAAGGAAAAGTACATTGGTTACAAAGAGAGGTTGCATAAATGGAAGATGGCTCTTTACCAAACTGCTAACTTGTCTGGCCACCATTTCACTCATGGGTATTCTACTCGATCCACTCAACTCTTATTTTGACTTATGATAACGTCTTTGTTTAATTTGACAAAATAGTCCCTGCATCAAATTGGTCTTAGAATTGAGAATTGACCAGGCTATCTCATATCCGATATGGGACTTGTTAACACACCCCCTCACACCCTGCACTATTAGGCTTGGTGCGTGGATGGCGTGTGGCCCAACGAATCTTGAAGATTCTCTGATACCATCTTAGAATTAATAGTTTGGCCTAACTCATCCTTATAAAACCGGCTTGTAAGGTGAGGATTGTCTCTAGCTACTTTATAAACACATATTCAGGCTATCTCATATCCGATATGAGACTTCTTAACATTTGAAAGTGTGAGGCTCACACGTGGCTAACCTTATTCCACCATGTCAATAATGTAAGTTGTAACATGTGTTGGGGAGTTCAGGAGAAACATTGGGTAGGTCAAATGCTCTAGAATCACAAGAGTGGGAGACGCTGCATCTCCACCCAAAACCTAAAGGCATTAGTTTAATGGAACACCTCTCTTATAAATTCAAAATTCTTCCCATTCATAGTCGACGTGAGACTTAACCTCTCACACTCACACTCGAAACCCAACAACATGTGTATGTGGGTATTTTTGTAATAGAATGCGCTAAAAGTGTAACAATGTACGCATAATAGGACTTAAAGGACCTATCTAGAATGAAAAAAAAACTCAAATGGCTAATCTAGAAAATAATTGTAGGATGTATTGTGCCTTTAAATTTTAAACCTTAAAGTGGAAGATATATATATATATATATATATATATATATATATATATATATATATATATATATATATATATATTTCTTTTATGACGAACAATTTAGTTTTATAATAGTATAATTAGCAATAACTGGATGTAATTCTAAATTCTGATGCATTTACTCAAACCTATCTGGCAGGAATGGATATGAATATGAATTCATTGGAAAGATAGTTACAGAGGTGTCAAACAGGATTAGTCGTGCTCCTTTACATGTTGCAGATCACCCTGTTGGATTGGAGTCTCGAGTATTAAAAGTGAAGTCGCTTCTAGATGTTGATCCATCTAAAGATGAAGTCCGCATGATTGGAATCTGTGGGATAGGTGGGATAGGTAAAACAACACTTGCACGAGCCATTTACAATTTGATTTCTTACCAATTTGAAGTTTCGTGTTTTCTTCATAATGTGAAAGAACATTCAGCTAAACATGGCCTAGAACATGTCCAAGAGGAACTTCTTTCAAAAACAGTTGGATTGAACGATAAGTTAGGAGATATTTCCGAGGGAATTCCTATCATAAAACAAAGGCTGCAATATAAGAATGTTCTATTGATTCTCGATGATGTAGACGAACTGAAGCAGCTACATGTTTTGGCTGGAGGGCTTGACTGGTTCGGTCCTGACAGCAAAGTCATCATTACCACTCGAGACAAACAATTGCTAGCCAGTCATGGGGTTGAAATAACATATGAAGTAGACGAGTTAAATGTGGATGAAGCTCTTGAATTGTTGATGTGGAAGGCATTTAAAAATAACAATGTTGATTCAAGTTACAAGTACATTTTACAACGTGCAGTAGCTTACGCTTCTGGCCTACCATTAGCTTTAGAAGTAGTGGGTTCCAATTTGTTTGGAATGGATATAGGAGAATGGGAATCTACATTAGATCGGTATGAAAGGATCCCAAATAAAGAGATCCAGAAGATACTTAAAGTAAGCTTTGATTCTTTGGAAAAAGATGAGCAGAGT
This sequence comes from Trifolium repens, assembly GCA_030408175.1. NCBI lineage: Eukaryota > Viridiplantae > Streptophyta > Magnoliopsida > Fabales > Fabaceae > Trifolium > Trifolium repens. Next base: position 17,646,803 of record CP125847.1, read on the forward strand.
GTCTTTCTCGACATTGCTTGTTGCTTCAAAGGGCATAACATGACAGAGATCAAAGATATACTTCATGGTCATTACGGTCATAACATCAAATATCACATCAGAGTGTTGGTTAACAAATCTCTTATACAGATTAGTTGGCACGAGCAAAGTTATAATGTGACAGTACATGACTTGATAGAGCACATGTGTAAAGAAATTGTCCGGCTAGAATCCCCCGAAGATCCTGGAGAACGCAGTAGGTTGTGGTCTGAAGAAGATATAGTTCAAGTTTTAGAAGAATATACGGTATGACTTATACATATATATGGATGGTTTTATTTTATCTTTAACATTGATTCAGCTCTTTCGGTTACTAGGGATAGTACTTTTTTTTTACAATTTAGTTACTTATAAATTTCTCTAAATACCTATGTTAAAATCATAACACACACATATATTTTGTTGATTTGTATATATTTTTGTGTTTCAAGGGAACAAGTAGAATCGAAATTATATGTATGGATTACCCGTCATTAGATGTTAGAGATGTAAGAGTAGCATGGAAGGGAGATGCTTTCAAGAAGACAAAAAACCTCAAAACTTTGATTATTAGGAGTGGCATCTTTTCCAAAGGTCCTAAACATCTTCCAAATAGTTTGAGATTTCTAGAATGGCACAGATATCCTTCACCGGATATACCATCTGATTTTTGTCCGAAGAAACTTTCTGTATGTAAACTACCTAGAAGTTTGCTTAAATCATTTGAGTCGCCTTCCTCATTGAAGGTATGAGTAATTGTTCTGTTTTTCTCATCTTTGTATGTCAATATATCACTTTTAAAATATTCAGTTTTTCTGTTTCATTTTGCAGAGGTTCATAAATATGAAGGAGTTAAATTTGGACTACTGTGGAAGTCTAAAACGAATACTTGATGTATCTGGTCTTCAAAATTTAGAAATATTTTCAATTAAAAAATGTATAAATTTGATTGAAATCCACCATTCTATTGGTTTCCTAAGTAAACTTCAAATCCTAGTAGCTGAAGGTTGCTGCAAGCTTAGGAGTTTTCTGGCCATGAAGTTAACTTCTCTTTATGAACTGGATCTTTCATCTTGTGCGAGTCTCAAGAGTTTTCCAGAAATATTAGGAGAGATGGAAAATATAGCATCACTTGTATTGGTGGGAACTTCAATAGAAGAGTTGCCATTTTCATTTCACAATCTCACTAGGCTTCATAGTTTACAAATAGAGGCACGCGGAATACTTAAGTTGACTAGTAGTATTATCATGATGCCAAAATTGTCGTGGATTACTATTAAGGGAGGCCTACTATTGCCAAACCAGAATGTTAAACTGAATTCCATGATGTCTTCAAATGTACGACAACTTCAGCTTATAGAATGCAACTTTACGGAAGAATCTCTTGCAATGCTTCTCACGTGGTTTACTAATGTGGAATGTTTAAATCTCTCGGGGAGTAATGTCACAATTCTTCCAGAATGCATCAAAGAGTCTCACTTTTTAAGGCGGCTTCATTTGGATGTTTGCAAATGGCTTCGAGAAATTAGAGGTGTTCCACCAAATTTGAAACATTTATCTGCATTAGGCTGCAAATCATTGACTTCCTCGTGCCGGAGCATGCTACTGAATAAGGTTTTGTTTTTTCTTGGATAAGTATTTGACTTAATATATTTCATAGCATAATGTAGTTTATTTTGGTGAACTTATAAATTATTTATGACTAACAGGAACTACATGAAGCTGGAAAAACGAACTTTCGTATGACAGGAAATGCAAGTATTCCAGAGTGGCTTGAGCACCGAAGCATCGGAAAGTCAATTTCTTTCTGGTTTCGTAACAAGCTCCCTTCTGTAGTTGTCTTCTTTGTCATTAAATCGATGCATAACAAGCACTCGCTCAGTGAATTTCTTTCATTAAGAGCCAATTTTTTCATCAATGGCTATGAATGTCAATGTGGCCTTACCCCAGGTAGTATTATCGGGGTAGAACCGGAAAATACTTATCTATATGATCTTCAACTGGACAACATGCGATCCAATTCTATACTACACAATGCACTTAAAAAAAATGAATGGATCCATGTGGAGATTACGTGTGTGTCTTCAAAGATGATGTCGCTCCTCGCAAAATTTGGAATCCATGTATTAAATCAGAAAGGTGGCATGGAGGATATTCAATTCACAAATCCTTGTAAAAAGAGAAAGTTATTAGATGACAATGCAATATCAATGATCACTCACAATCATCATGATGCTATCTGACTATGTTGATTCAAGCTGGTAGTATCTCTTGTCGACAAGTGAGTGAAAAGGTCTCATTTGAAGCTTGATTTGCAAAATGTGTTACAAGAGTTATGTCAAAATGAAGCATGATAGTTGTATTAATCTTAACTATATAAGGTTCTTAAACCTTTTTTCATTGCAGGTATGAAACCACGCCATTTTTTGACAATTTGGAATTAGAACAATAAATTTGTTTACTTTATTAACCACACTCATCAACCAAATTTCAATATCTTTTCTTTTTATGTGAATCAAAAACTACTTATACATTTTTCTTCTGAAAAAGTGTTTTAAGTAGAAGAATTAAGTCAACCAATTTAAAATATATACACCTTATTATATTCATTAATAATCCCCTAATACATTGAGTGATTTGTCCCAACTTTTACTCCTATCTTGTTACAGATCATATCACTATTTTGTATTGGCACATTTCGGCTATAATAACAAGTGAGTTATGAAGTAGATTCCATATAATGAATTTATTGTATTGGAAGATAACAGTGGTATATATGCTTATTCTTCTGAACCAAACACTTTAGATTATCAGGACCTTCTTTCCCCTGAGAACCGGAGGGGTAAGACCAAGAAAATCTTACATGATTTGTAGACAAAGAAGAAGTTAAGCATATAGGACCAAATTATATTATGTAGAGAAATTTAATTAAATGTTATTCTTCCCAACCAGAGAATCTAATATAAATAAAAGTGTATTTGAAATTTTGAACTACATTGTTTACAAATATGACTGCCCTCAACCTTTAAATATAGTTGAAACAATGGCAACATGTTAGAAGCTAACATAGTACTAGAAAACTTTCCAAGTATATCAATTCTTGAACTTAATAGTAATTTTTATGAAATACAAAGTTAGCTAAAACCATGAAATTAAAACTAGTTATGAAGTAGATTTCATCTATTTATTTCCATACGATATAAAATGTCTCAAAAAGAAAATAAAAACGATGATTTATCTGCTTGTATCACTAATCTTTGGTTTTCACTTGTGTTTTTAATAAAATAATAGAGTTGACCTGTCTTTTTCTTCTCAGGTCATGCTATGGAGGTTGATGCTATGAAGAAGAGGTGGTCCCTATTACTATGGAGTTGACATTATTTTCTATTAGGAAACAAATACAAAGTTTTGTGAAAACGTCAATGCCTTTGTTACTGTACGTAACCGTGTTTGCCATTATTATATCTGTATCTGCTCTTGTTTATTTTAGAGACTCAATAGTCAATCACACATTCTTCTTACTTTTATTTCTTCTGTATTCTCATGGCTATGCTGCAATCACCACCATCCTCTTCCAACTCTAATGGATTCACCTATGATGTCTTTCTTAGTTTTAGAGGCCCTGACACTCGTTACAGTTTTACTGGAAATCTCTACAAAGCTCTATGTGATAGAGGAATCCGCACCTTCATTGATGACAAGGAGCTTCCGAGAGGGGATGAAATCACACCATCACTTCTCAAGGCCATTGAAAAGTCCCGGATTTTCATTCCGGTATTTTCTATCAACTATGCTTCTTCTTCATTTTGTTTGGATGAACTTGTCTGCATCATTCACTGCTTCGCGACAAAAGGTCGTCTGGTTCTGCCTGTTTTCTATGGGGTGGAACCTTCTAACGTCCGACATCAGACTGGTGTTTATGGTAAAGATATAGCCAATCATAAAAAGAGGTTCCAAAGTAACAAGGAAAAGTACACAGATAACATGAAGAGGTTGCTAAAATGGAAGGCAGCTCTTACTCAAACAGCTAACTTGTCTGGCTATCACTTCAATCTTGGGTACCTTACTTTATTCCGATGTCACTTTCTTATATACTGTTTCTTTAACATTGAATTGCCTAATCATTTCATCTTAAAGCTTAAATAGGAAAAATTGATACTGTTTTCTTCTCGAAAACAAGTTTTAGTTATTTGTATATCAAAACAACTTGAATTGAATTGTAATAATATTATTGTTATCAATACATTGATGTGATTTTTATACTGATGCATTTCCTCAAACTTATCTCATCGGACAGGAGGAATGAATATGAATATGAGGTTATTAGAAAGATAGTAGATCAAGTCTCCAATAAGATCAATCGTGTTCCTTTATATGTTGTAGATTATCCTGTTGGACTGAAGTCTCGGGTGCTAAAAGTAATTTCACTTCTTGATGTTGGATCTGATGATGGAGTCTGCATGGTAGGAGTCCATGGAACTGGCGGTATGGGTAAATCAACTCTTGCACGAGAAATTTATAATTCCATTGCCGATCAATTTGAGTCTTTATGTTTTCTTCATAATTTGAGGGAAAATTCAGCTAAACATGGCTTGGAGAATCTCCAAGAGATGCTCCTTTTCAAAACAATTGGAGAGAACATTAAGGTAGGAGATATCAATGAGGGAATTCCAATCATAAAGCACAGACTACAACGAAAGAAAGTTCTGTTGATTCTTGATGATGTTCACGAATTGAAGCAATTGCAGGTTTTGGCTGGAGGACTTAATTGGTTCGGCCCAGGGAGTAGAGTGATCATTACCACTCGAAACAAACAATTGCTAGCAATTCATGGGGTTGATAAAAATTATGAAATAGATAAGTTAAATGGTGAAGAAGCTCTTGAATTGTTGAGATGGAAAGCTTTAAAAAACAAAACAGTTGAATCAGGCTATGAACATATTTTAGAATGTGCTGTAACTTATGCATCTGGCCTTCCATTGGCTTTAGAAGTAGTGGGTTCCAACTTGTTTAGCAAGCATGTAGAAGAATGGAAATCTACATTAGATCAATATAAAAAGACCAACAATGACATCCAAACGATACTTAAAGTTAGCTATGATGGTTTGGAGGAAGATGAAAAACAAGTTTTTCTCGACATTTCTTGTTGTTTCAAAGGTCATATAGTGAAAGAGGTTGAAGATATACTTTCTGCTCATCATGGAGAATGTATGAAATATGCCATGAGTGTGTTGGTTGAAAAATCTCTCATAAAGATCAACACAAGAAATTTTGTGACATTACATGACTTGATAGAGAATATGGGTAGAGTAATAGTCCGGCAAGAATCACCCAAAGAGCCTGGAAAACGCAGTAGGTTGTGGTTCCATGAAGATGTAGTTGAAGTTTTGGAAGGAAATTTGGTGAGTAGGACTGATATATATAAATTTTCTTCTTTCCCACAGTTAGAACCATATCACTCTTTTGATCATTACTTCTATATTTCTATTGATTGATGCTTATATCAAATCTTTAATTCCCTTATAATATGTAAATTTGTCTAAATGTGTGTTTCAGTAGTAACACATATACATATTTATTTTGGTTGATTTGTGCTTTCTTTCTGTGTTAAATAGGGAACATCTCATATTGAGATTATGTATTTGGATTTCCCATCATATGAAGAAGTGGTAGAATGGAAAGGAGATGAATTCAAGAAGATGGAAAACCTCAAAACACTCATTATTAAAAATGGTTTCTTTTCCAAAAGTCCTGAACATCTTCCTAATAGTTTAAGAGTATTGGAATGGCCGAGGTATCCTTCACAACATATACCATCTGATTTTTGTCCAAGGAAACTTTCCATATGCAAATTACCAGAGAGTTGCCTTACTATATTTGAGTTGCACGGATCATTGAAGGCATGTGTAGTGATTTAATGTCTATCATCATTTTTTACTAATACATAACTTTACGATCATCATATTTTTCTTCTTTATAATTTTTGCAGACATTCATGAATTTGAGAGAGTTAAATTTAAACAACTGTCTACGTTTGAGACATATACTCAACGTATCCGGTCTTCAAAATTTGGAAAAGTTTACTTTTCGAAATTGTAAAAATTTAATTACAATTCATGATTCTATTGGGTTACTGAGTAAACTCAAAATCTTGGACGCTGAAGGTTGCAGCAAGCTTAAGAGTTTCCCACCCATGAAGTTGACCTTGCTTGAACAACTGGAACTTTCATTTTGTAAAAGTCTCAAGTTGTTTCCAGAGATATTAGGACCAATGAAGAATATGGAAATAATTGTTTTGAAGGGAACTTCCATAAAAGAATTTCCACTTTCATTTCAAAATCTCACAGGACTTTGTAAATTAGGAATATGGGGAAGTGAAAAGATTAGATTACCAGGTAGCATTCTCATGATGCCAAATTTGTCGGACATTTATGCTCAGGGTTGTCAATTATTGCCAATACAAAATTATGAACTAAATTCCATGGTGTTTTCAAATGTACAAAAACTTCGTCTCATAAAATGTAACCTGCCAGATGAACTTCTTCCAACACTTCTCACTTGGGTTGCTAATGTGAAATATTTAAATCTATTGGGGAGTAATTTCACAATTCTTCCTGAATGCCTCAAAGAATGTCGCTATTTAAGTAGCCTGATTTTGAATTGTTGCAAGTATCTTCGAGAGATTCAAGGAATTCCACCAAGTTTAACACATGTATCTGCATTACGTTGTGAATCACTGACTTCCTCAAGTATAAGCATGCTATTGAATCAGGTTTTGTTTTTTATTGTATTTGTCTTCAAACTTCATAGTATATAGTGCAATTTATCTTGTCATAGTTCATAATTATTTATCTCTAACAGGAACTGCATGAGGCTAGAAGTACCGACTTTTGTATGGCAGGAACTGCAAGGATTCCAGAGTGGTTTGAGGACCAAAGCAAGGGACCTTAAATTTCTTTCTGGTTCCGTAACAAAGTCCCTTCCATAGCTCTCTTTGTTGTTAGTAAATTGATGGATGACAAGTCTCTCCAGAGTGAATTTCATTCGCAAAGAGTTATTATGTTCGTCAATGGTGATCAATATTTTCTTGACGAGCTTAATGGTGTCTATCGCATTATAGAACAGGATCATACATATCTTTATGATTTGCATCTGCAAGATAGGAAAATGGAAGAATCACTTTTGAAAAATGACTGGAACCATGTGAAGGTTATGTACAAGAATAAGATGAAGATACCAGTTCTTATAGAAAGTGGAATCCATGTATTCAAATATGAAGGTAGCATCGAAGATGTTCAATTCACCAATCCTATAGATGATTATGATGATGATGATGATGATGATGATGATGATGATGATGATGATGAGTGGCAGCTCCAGGACAGTGGATCAGGGGGTGCAGACTTTTTTAACCTCATTACAATTATTATTATTCTTCTTATTATTATTATTGCTATTATTATTTTTATAGGAAGAAGTATTAAAATTATAAATTTTAATAGGGAAATTCTATGGTGCAGTCACCAAAATATGACTACTTTGGTGCAGTCATTTAATTTGGTGTATACTTTTAATCAGTGCCACATATGATTATATGGTGTATACTTTTAATGTGTATCTATTGTGTACCCTCATAGATCAAGTGAACATCATGAGATTAATGACATCTCTTTTCTTTTTTTTAATCTTATTTAAACATAAAAAAAAAACTTCTTTTAATCTTTTTTAATCTTTTATCTTTTCTAAATTCATATCTTCATGTTCATCTTCTACACCAATAAATCCCTTACATCACTCTCTTTTTCAACCTCACTCCTTACCATCATCACCATCCTTCCCTAACATGTTGTTTTCTCATAAAATACAAAAAAAGAAAAACAAATCTAAAGCCCCAAATCACCCTTTCTCTTCCCACTGTCGCCAAATCTGTGTTTTTTGGCCGCAAACGCAAGCTTACATACACTCAAACTAAAAAAATTATTCTAGTAAAGTTTGAGGGCATAATCAGATTCTAGTAAAAACTCATGTTTTCAAAAGTGCCCTTTTAGACGACATACTCATAACAACACAAAATTAGTGTTTTTTTTTCTAGATGTGTACATCCAAATCCATGTTGAGAGGTGCAAAAGATATTCAACAGAGATCATGCAGCGGCAAACCAAAGACAAATTGACGACTACTTTGCCACTGAGCCTACATACAACGATGCAATGTTTCGTCGTCGGTACCGGATGCAAAAACATGTTTTCCTTCGAATCATTGGGGACCTTTCAAGTAGTGATAACTACTTCACCCGGCGAGTTGATGCAGCCAACAAAGAAGGTATATCACCCTTAACAAAATGTACCACAACAATGCGAATGTTAGCATATGGTATGTCAGCAGATGCAGTCGATAAGTACATCAAAATAGGAGGTACTACAGCATTGGAGTGCTTAGGTAGATTCTGTAAAGGAATCATACGGTTGTGTGAGCCAGTGTATATGAGAGCACCAACCGAAGAAGACCTGCAAAAAATACTGAATGTTAGTGAAATGCGGGGGTTCCCGGGGATGATTGGGAGTATTGACTGCATGCACTGGGAGTGGAAAAATTGTCCTAAAGCATGGGAAGGTCAATTTAACAGGGGGGATAAGGGAACCACAACAGTTATTCTTGAAGCAGTTGCATCTCATGATCTATGGATCTGGCATGCCTTTTTTGGATGTCCGGGAACGTTGAACGATATAAACGTTCTAGACCGGTCATCAGTGTTTGATGACGTGGAACAGGGAAAGGCTCCAAGTGTGACTTTCTTTGTGAATCAACGTCGCTATGATATGGCATACTATCTAGCTGATGATATCTACCCTTTTTATCCAACTTTCGTCACATCAATTAGACTTCCTCAAAGTGAACCCGATAAGTTATTTGCTCAATATCAGGAGGGATGTCGGAAGGACATCGAACGTGCATTTGGAGTGCTTCAAGCTCGATTTAAAATCATCCGTGAACCAGCTCGCTTGTAGGATATAGAAGATTTGGGTATCATCATGAGGTCATGCATCATATGATTGTTGAGGATGGACGAGATTCATATTCTCAACGTTGGACCGATTTTGAGCAATCTGAGGAAAGTGGATCTAGTGCATCGCAACCATACTCGACCGAGGTGTTACCCGCTTTTGCAAATCATGTGCGTGCTAGATCCGAGTTCCGCGATCCAAAAGGTCATCAAGAATTGCAAGCAGATCTAGTGAAGCACATATGGACAAAGTTTGGAATGATCCGTGATTGAAGATGATTTGTGTAACAACCCGAGCCTTCGGCGATCCCGGCACTGCTACCTCACGACCTTCTCCAACCCCCTTCACTATTGGAGTTTTTGCCTTCCGTGGGAATCGAACCATGTACTATGGGGATAAGTACATGTTCAATCCATTCCCACTACCAATTGAGCTACTAGCCCAATTGGTAGTGGGAATGGATTGAACATGTACTTATCCCCATGGTACATGGTTCGATTCCCACGGAAGGCAAAAACTCCAATAGTGAAGGGGGTTGGAGAAGATCATGAGGTAGCAGTGCCGGGAGCGCCGAAGGCCCGGGCTGTTACAATTTGTATCGTATTTCTTACGTTGCTTGTGTGTTGTATTGAAGTTTAAATTATTTGTATCGTACTAATTACGTTGCTTGTGTGTTGTATGACATTTTAAATTATTTGTATCGTACTATTTACTTGTGTGTCGTATTTTAAACTAAGTTTTATTATAATTGTAATCGGAAGTTTAATTTAATTTTAATCGATAGTTGTAATTTTAATCGATGATTTGTATCGTATAATTTTAATTTAATTTTAATCGATAATTGTATTTTTATGTAATCATAAAAATAAAAAAAAATTTAAATAAGAATATAAAATAAAGAGTGGTGGGGTAGGGTGTTGAATAAAAATTATTAGAGAGGGTAAAAGTTGAATGAGTAGGTGGAAGAAAGAGAAAATGATATGGAGGGTGTTGAAATATAAAACCATTGTACATAGTCTAATAAAATAATAGACTTGACCTGTCTTTTTCTTCTCGGGTCATGCTATGCTATGGAGGTTGATGCTAGGAAGAAGAGGTGGTCCCTATTATATTACATTATTTTCTATTAGGAAATAAATACAAAGTTTTGTGAAAATGGTCAAAGTCTTTGTTACTGTACGTAACCGTGTTTGCCATTATTATATCTGTATCTGCTCTTGTTTATTTTAGAGACTCAATAGTCAATCACATCTTCTTACTTTTATTTCTTCTGTATTCTCATGGCTATGCTGCAATCACCACCATCCTCTTCCAACTCTAATGGATTCACCTATGATGTCTTTCTTAGTTTTAGAGGCCCTGACACTCGTTACAGTTTTACTGGAAATCTCTACAAAGCTCTATGTGATAGAGGAATCCGCACCTTCATTGATGACAAGGAGCTTCCGAGAGGGGATGAAATCACACCATCACTTCTCAAGGCCATTGAAAAGTCCCGGATTTTCATTCCGGTATTTTCTATCAACTATGCTTCTTCTTCATTTTGTTTGGATGAACTTGTCTGCATCATTCACTGCTTCGCGACAAAAGGTCGTCTGGTTCTGCCTGTTTTCTATGGGGTGGAACCTTCTAACGTCCGACATCAGACTGGTGTTTATGGTAAAGATATAGCCAATCATAAAAAGAGGTTCCAAAGTAACAAGGAAAAGTACACAGATAACATGAAGAGGTTGCTAAAATGGAAGGCAGCTCTTACTCAAACAGCTAACTTGTCTGGCTATCACTTCAATCTTGGGTACCTTACTTTATTCCGATGTCACTTTCTTATATACTGTTTCTTTAACATTGAATTGCCTAATCATTTCATCTTAAAGCCTAAATAGGAAAAATTGATACTGTTTTCTTCTCGAAGACAAGTTTTAGTTATTTGTATATCAAAACAACTTGAATTGAATTGTAATAATATTATTGTTATCAATACATTGATGTGATTTTTATACTGATGCATTTCCTCAAACTTATCTCATCGGACAGGAGGAATGAATATGAATATGAGGTTATTAGAAAGATAGTAGATCAAGTCTCCAATAAGATCAATCGTGTTCCTTTATATGTTGTAGATTATCCTGTTGGACTGAAGTCTCGGGTGCTAAAAGTAATTTCACTTCTTGATGTTGGATCTGATGATGGAGTCTGCATGGTAGGAGTCCATGGAACTGGCGGTATGGGTAAATCAACTCTTGCACGAGAAATTTATAATTCCATTGCCGATCAATTTGAGTCTTTATGTTTTCTTCATAATTTGAGGGAAAATTCAGCTAAACATGGCTTGGAGAATCTCCAAGAGATGCTCCTTTTCAAAACAATTGGAGAGAACATTAAGGTAGGAGATATCAATGAGGGAATTCCAATCATAAAGCACAGGCTACAACGAAAGAAAGTTCTGTTGATTCTTGATGATGTTCACGAATTGAAGCAATTGCAGGTTTTGGCCGGAGGACTTAATTGGTTTGGCCCTGGGAGTAGAGTGATCATTACCACTCGAAACAAACAATTGCTTGCAAGTCATGGGGTTGATAAAAAATATGAAATAGATGAGTTAAATGGTGACGAAGCTCTTGAATTGTTGAGATGGAAAGCTTTAAAAAATAAAACAGTTGAATCAGGCTATGAACATATTTTAGAATGTGTTGTAACTTATGCTTCTGGCCTTCCATTGGCTTTAGAAGTAGTGGGTTCCAACTTGTTTAGCAAGCATGTAAAAGAATGGAAATCTACATTAGATCAATATAAAAAGACCAACAAAGAGATCCAAAAGATACTTAAAGTTAGCTTTGATGGTTTGGAGGAAGATGAAAAACAAGTTTTTCTCGACATTTCTTGTTGTTTCAAAGGTCATTTAGTGAAAGAGGTTGAAGATATACTTTCTGCTCATCACGGAGAATGTATGAAATATGCCATGAGTGTGTTGGTTGAAAAATCTCTCATAAAGACCAACCCAAACAATTTTGTGATACATGACTTGATAGAGAATATGGGTAGAGTAATAGTCCAGCAAGAATCACCCAAAGAGCCTGGAAAACGCAGTAGGTTGTGGTTCCATAAAGATGTAGTTGAAGTTTTGGAAGGAAATTTGGTGAGTAGGACTGATATATATAAATTTTCTTCTTTCCCACAGTTAGAACCATATCACTCTTTTGATCATTACTTCTATATTTCTATTGATTGATGCTTATATCACATCTTTAATTCCCTTATAATATGTAAATTTGTCTAAATGTGTGTTTCAGTAGTAACACATATACATATTTATTTTGGTTGATTTGTGCTTTCTTTCTGTGTTAAATAGGGAACATCTCATATTGAGATTATGTATTTGGATTTCCCATTATATGAAGAAGTGGTAGAATGGAAAGGAGATGAATTCAAGAAGATGGAAAACCTCAAAACACTCATTATTAAAAATGGTTTCTTTTCCAAAATTCCTGAACATCTTCCCAATAGTTTAAGAGTATTGGACTGGCCGAGGTATCCTTCACAATGTATACCATCTGATTTTTGTCCAAGGAAACTTTCCATATGCAAATTACCAGAGAGTTGCCTTACTATATTTGAGTTGCACGGCTCATTGAAGGTATGTGTAGTGATTTAATGTCTATCATCATTTTTTACTAATACATAACTTTACGATCATCATATTTTTCTTCTTTATAATTTTTGCAGACATTCATGAATTTGAGAGAGTTAAATTTAAACAACTGTCTACATTTGAGACATATACTCAACGTATCCGGTCTTCAAAATTTGGAAAAGTTTTCTTTTCAAAATTGTAAAAGTTTAATTACAATTCATGATTCTATTGGGTTACTGAGTAAACTCAAAATTTTGGACGCTAAAGGTTGCAGCAAGCTTAAAAGTTTCCCACCTATGAAGTTGATCTCGCTTGAACAACTGGAACTTTCATTCTGTGAAAGTCTCAAGTGGTTTCCAGAGATACTAGGACCAATGAAGAATATGGAAAGAATTGTTTTGAAGGGAACTTCCATAGAAGAATTTCCACTTTCATTTCAAAATCTCACTGGACTTCGTACATTAGGAATATGGGGAAGTGGAAAGATTAGATTACCAAGTAGCATTCTCTTGATGCCAAATTTATCAAGCATTTATGCTCAGGGTTGTCAATTATTGCCAATACAAAATTCCATGATGTTTTCAAATGTACAAAAACTTCGGCTCATAAAATGCAATATACCAGATGAATTTCTTCCGACACTTTTCATGTCGTTTGCTAATGTGGAATATATAAACCTATTGGGGAGTAATTTCACAATTCTTCCCGAATGCCTCAAAGAATGTCGCGTATTAACTAGCCTGATTTTGAATTGTTGCAAGTATCTTCGAGAAATTAAAGCAATTCCACCTAGTTTAAAGTATATGTCTGCATTACGTTGTGAATCATTGACTTCCTCAAGTAGAAGCATGCTACTAAATCAGGTTACTTTCTGTCTTCAGACTTCATAATATATAGTGTAATATATCTTTCCATACTTTATAATTGTTTATTTCTAACAGGAACTGCATGAGGCTGGAAGTACCGAGTTTTGTATGGCAGGAACTGCAAGGATTCCAGAGTGGTTTGAGCACCAAAGCCAGGGACCTTCAATTTCTTTCTGGTTTCGTAACGAAATCCCTTCCATATCTCTCTTTGTTGTTAATAAATTGATGGATGACAATAACTCTCTGCAGTATCAATTTCATTGGCTAAACCTAAGAGTCGTTATGTTCGTCAATGGTGATCAATATTTTCTTGATGACCAGCGTAATGGTGTCTATCGCATTATAGAAAAGGATCATACATATCTATATGATTTACATCTGCAAGATATGAAGATGGACAAATCACTTTTGGAAAATGAATGGAACCATGTGGAGGTTAGATATGAGAATGAGATGATGATACCAGTTCTTATAGAAAGTGGAATCCATGTCTTCAAACATGAAGGTAGCATGGAAGATGTTCAATTCACCAATCCTTCCTTATAAAAAGAAAAAAAAATATGTTGATGATGATGATGGTGACAATGACGATGATGGCAACATAGATAAGGGCACAACTGGTGTTAAAGGGAATTGAAATATTCCATGCTACCTCCATGTATTCAAACATGAAAGATTTTTACTTGACATATACTTGATTTTGATTCCATGATTTCATCAAGTTTGTATGAACTAAAATCATACAAAATAGTGTTTATACTTTGTGTATCAGATTATATGTCTTATATAGGATCAGAGAAAAAATGTTTTATTAAATCATAAAGATCACTATATCAGAGTATATCATTAAATCAGAGCATATAATTTCAGTGTATAATCAAATCAAAGTATATCATATCCGAGCAAAAATCTTTATATCAGAGCAGATGAAAAACAGATTATTTGATTTTTATTTATCAGAGTATAATGTTTGGGATTAATGCCCAGAATAAATATCATCAAAATTAATCAAAATCGACAAACGACCTTCTGAAAATATGAAAAAATATACATCTATTGATTGGTTGCTATCAACTTAAATATATTTAACTCTTTTTACATGGTTGGTGTTAGAAGATTAGTATTCTATCTACAGTCTTATTTTAAATAATTTACCAATCTACCAAGTAATGCTAATGAACTAAACAAATAGGCTTAAATAAATTTTCACTTCTAAAATTACAATGAGTTGCATGTATTGTCTAAAAGCAAAATGTGAAAATTTAATATATACCAGAAGGGATCAAATTACACCACTCATAACGCTTTAACGAATACAAATTTTACAAAATTCATCGTTAGATTGAAAGTTTATGTCATATAGATCATCTATGTTAAATTTTACAAAAATCTAAAATCGTTTGATATGTTATTAAAACCGATAAAGATTAACATATAAAGGAACATGATTGATCTTATTCAAGCACAGGTGAATAGGTAAGTTATTTGATATTGAATATAAAATTCACAACTGAACCAATCGTTTTCAATGGTGATTGGCGCTGAACTTGGTAGGGAGGACCACGGTTCGATCCCCCACAACTGCGATCGAAAGGGGGCTGGAACCACATTGATGCCAGAACTGACCCCCGAACCAGATTAAACTGGTGGTGCAAACCAAAAAAAAATATATATATAAAATTCACAATTGATCTTTCAATGAATATACCAATGATATTCACAATCTAATATCATTGAAGATAAAAAGTAAGATATCAATAAAAAAGTAATAAAAACAATGAATATACCAAAAAGAAAAAGAAGATAACAATGATATAGGGAAACACTGAGACTGAATTTCCATTTAACTACATATAAAGGAACACGATTGATCTTATTCGAGACCTCGTCTCCAAAATCCTTTAGCAATAGTCCAACATCTACTATCTTTCCAAATACCTTTAGCAACAGTACAATAGCATAATCCATGATCACCATCATAAGGAAGGATGGGAGAATTGAATATCTAAATATAATGGACATTACTTTTAGCAATAGTCCAACAGAATAATTCTTCATCGTCATAAGGAAGGATTGGAGAATTGTACGTATAAAGGAAATTATTTTTAGCAACCGAGACTTCAGTCCAACAGGATAATCTACAACATATAAAGGAACAGGATTGATCTTATTGGAGACTTGATCTACAATTTTTCCAATAACCTCATATTCATATTCATAATTCCTCTTGTCCAATCAGATAGGTTTGAGAAAATGCATCAGTATAAAAATCACATCAATGTATTGATAACAATAAATATTATTACAATTCAAGTTGTTTTTGAATGTGTGTTTATAAGTAAGAGGCAATCCTCATCTTACAAGCCGGTTTTGTAGGGTTGAGTTAGGCCCAACTCCTAATTCTAAGATGGTATCAAGAGCCTCTCCATGATCCGCTGGACCACCTGTTATCAGGTTTCCGCTATCGGACCACACCACCGTTTATATCCACGCACCAAGTCTGGTAGTGCTGGGTGTGAGGAGGTGTGTTAAGAAGTCTCACATCGGTTGCGAGACGGCCTGAATGTGTGTTTATAAGTAAGAGGCAATTCTCACCTTACAAGCTGATTTTTTAGGGTTGAGTTAGGCCCAACTCCTAATTCTAAGAGTTTTGATATACAAATAACTAATACTTGTTCGAGAGGAAAACACTATCATTTTTTCCTATTTAGGCTTTAAGATGAAATGATTAGGCAATTCTAAGTTAAGGAAACAGTATATAAGAAAGTGAAATCGGAATAAAAGTAAGCCTAAAATGATTAGTAAGGTACCCAGGATTGAAGTGATAGCCAGACAAGCTAGCTGTTTGAGTAAGAGCCACCTTCCATTTTAGCAACCTTTCCATGTTATCTTTGTACTTTTCCTTGTTACTTTGGAACCTCTTTATATGCTTGGCTATATCTTTACCATAAAGTTCAGTCTGATGTCGGACTTCAGAAGGTTCCACCACATAGAAAACAGGCAGAACCAGACGACCTTTTGACGCCAAGCAGTGAATGATGCAGACAAGTTCATCCAAACAATATGAAGAAGAAGCATAGTTTATAGAGAATACCGGAATGAAAATTCTTGACTCTTTAATTGCCTTGACAAGTGATGGTGTGATTTCATCCCCTCTCTGAAGCTCCTTGTCATCCATGAAGGTGCGGATTCCTCTATCACATAGAGTTTTGTAGAGATTTCCAGTAAAATTGTAACGAGTGTCGGGGCCTCTAAAACTAAGAAAGACATCATAGGTGAATCCATTAGAGTTGGAAGAAGATGGTGGTGATTGTAGCATAGGCATGAGAATAGAGAAGAAATAAAAGTAAGAAGAATGTGTTGACTATTGAGTCTCTAAAATAAACAAGAGCAGATAAGGATATAATAATGGCAACACGTTTACGTACAGTAACAAAGACATTGACCATTTTCACAAAACTTGGTATTTATTTCCTAATAGAAAATACTGTAATATAATAGGGAGTAGGGACCACCTCTTTCCTAGCATCAACCTCCATAGCATGACTTGAGAAGAAAAAGACAGTTCAACTCTCTATTATTTTATTAAAAACACAAGTGAAAAACCAAAGATTAGTAAAACAAGCAGATAAATCATACTATAACCTGATGTCCCTAATTTTCACATAGCTGGAATTTAATGTCCGAACAATTTTTGCTGTCTGAAGTATAACCTGATGTTTGTTTTTAAGAAGGTCAAATTGCTCTATTAGTCCGTTAAAGAAATTTTTTGTTTCACTTTGGGTCCTTAATGAATAAACGTTTCATCTGAGTCTTTAATAATAACTCCGTTAGCCAAAAAGGTCCCTTTGCTGGGCTGGAAATTAATTTCCGAACAATTTTTGCTTTCTGAAGTATAATCTAATGTTTGTTTTTAAGTATTGTAAATATTGTTATATACTTATATTAATCTTGAAATACACCATGTACTAATTCTAAACGCAAGGATTAATATAACAGCTGCTTATAATTCTGAAAATTCAGGTTATCTTTTCATTCCTTAAATCAAAATGTTCGTGGATATATTTATCATGATAAATTTAAGGATTTACACAATAAATTTCATTATATTGTATCTACTTCATAACTCCCTATAACTCTAGAAGCTTATACCACCACTATTCTATTCCAAGGATTCAATGTAGTGAATCAATCAAACTTTAAAAAGTTCAGCTAGCCTATGATTTTGATGTTTGATAATCATTTTGTGTGGTATTAGCTCGACTTAGACGCTTCTTCCTGTATCTCCATCCAACCTGAATTCTGTTTGCTGCTAGTGATCTCCAATATGGTGATTCATACCTAACATAATACAATCATCAAATCATTATGTCAGTTAGAGACATTGTTTTGATATTTATGCATAAAAATCACACCCTTGTAATATGTGTATGTGGGCATGTGCGAATGTTATTCTTTTAATTTATTCCCTCTTTTTGATAGGAAAATGACCTATATTGATGTCGTATCATGTTAGATGCTAGTTGTGATTAGATGTTAATTTAATTAGTTGTAATTAAACACTCCATGTATTTAATATCAAAATCAGTTTTAATTTATACCCCACATGCTGACGTGGCATGTAAGTCATTGTCGATGTGGCATGTGAGTCACTTGTCACGTGTGTGTTGACTTAGTCAAAATCAGTGGGGGAGGGGGGCAACCTTTTGCAAAAGGGGCTAGAGTTAGGGCCCAAAAGTGTTATTATGAAAGTTAGGTGGCCAAAATGTCAAAGTTAGAGGGCCAAAAGTGCAATTTAGCCTTATGATTATGAATGGTCTTTATTGAAAATGAAGCATGGAGCCATAGACATAATGAAACAAAATTCTTCATGAAAGATAATGCATTTAATCATAAAAGGGTGAAGATATGCTAGTGCTAGGTATAAACCGAAAGACAAACAAGGAAATGGAATGAATGAATAAATGACCTTATGACTCCTTGAACACGAGGGCTCCTCAAGAATCTTGCGAAAAGAGTTGTGACTTCTTCAATGTCTTTAGTGCGGAGTGAAAATGCCTCCACATTGGTTAAGCATCTTACTGTTCTGTCACTGGTCAAACCTTGTCCTTGAAGCTTTACTTTTTTACCTTCTGCAAGAGAAACCACTTTGATTAAACATGTTTATCTTTTTTTTTATTGCTACTTCTTCTGAGGCATGTTATCAGTATATGAAGTATAATTGTATTTACCTTTGTTTTCAGAAGACTGTTCAAGATACCATCTTAAAAGTTCTTCGCCACAAGCATCCCCTTCGGATAACGGTACTGGAATCCCATCTTCTCCGATGCTCTCCAATTTTCCACGCACAATAAACACCATCTTCTGTACAAGACCACCCTGACTCAAAATTTTACTTCCTTTGATGTATGTTGTCTGTATTAGTCGTTCACGAATGGCATCTAAGATAGGCTCCTCCTCATCCATCAGGGAAAATATTCGAACCTGTAGATAAAGCATTCGGACTTGTTTAATATAATTGCCTTTTGATGTGCCACTGTTTTAGTTTGACACGATGCATATACATGAAGTTTTGCCTTCTAAATTGTTTTCTCGTTCAACTTCTATTGGATTCCAGCAAGTTACAGGTAAACACATAGGGAAAAGAGAATTTTATTTAAAACATCGTAGATGAGATTTTGAAGTTCATATAACATCTGAACCAGATAAATAAAATCCGTTTAAAACAACAATAAAAAAATTTCAAATTGTTCAAAGGCATACTTTTTTAACGAATTTGAAGAGATGACGCCGTATGTCTGTCTGGAGATCTTCTGGCAAATTCTCGAGAACCATTTTCTCAGGAACACCTCTTGTTGCAGCCCAACTATACCGTTCAGCCTGTCGTACTCTCCTGCATGACAGACATAATATCAATCATTTGTACATTATGCGTGACAGACATAATATCAATCATTTGGCATTGTTGATGTGATTCATTAAAAATGTTAAAACATTTCATACTTTTTGAGATCTTCTGGTAAGCGACGATGGCTCATCCATTGCTCAACATCACGGCCTCTAAGTTGCATTTCTAACCTCCTGTAAGCAAGAAGGAACAAAATATATCAATTTTGTTGCAACCCTAAGGATCTAACACATCGGAATATTACTAACATATAGTTCCATTATTATTCAAAATTTGTAGCTTTAGATACTTTAATTGGCCAACAAGAACAAAAATAATATCCTACAAAAAGTGATTCCAATCAAAATCAATTATTTTCGGGAAAGAACCAAACAGACACAACAAAGGAGCACCATGTCACCAACATTTAATGTGCACATTATGTAAGAGATAAACATTCTACCTCCGTCCAAGAGCCTGAAGAAAGTTCTGTATGTTTCCAATGAGAAGCGCAAAAAGCAAGAGTCCCAATCCTATGATGGACATTGTAAAGAGGACTTCCCACATAAAATAGCTTGGGATTTGATTACCAGCTAGAGTACTGATTTGCTGTATTAGAAATCACAGAGGTATAAGTGGCAAGTAATATCAAACCAAGATGTCCCGGATTCTGGAAACCAACATAATCACTAAATATTCCCGAATCCGAGACCTCCTGCTTCAAACTCCTTCAATGTTAGTTAATTTTGTTGTTCCA
Organism: Trifolium repens; assembly: GCA_030408175.1. Classification (NCBI taxonomy): domain Eukaryota; kingdom Viridiplantae; phylum Streptophyta; class Magnoliopsida; order Fabales; family Fabaceae; genus Trifolium; species Trifolium repens. The sequence goes on from CP125847.1 coordinate 17,666,967, forward strand.
TTTTTGTGACAAAAAAACACAGCTCGTACTTTAAAAACCTAATTTATCTATCGTCTATAATTGGTCATTAGACATCCATATTAACTTTTGCACAAGTTTTCAAATCAAATCACATTGTTTATCTTCATAGCTCCCTTTTATTATGTTGTTTCATTAAGAATAAGCCCTTAATCCTTTTTTTAAAGCAAATAAGCCCTTAATCTTCAACCAGTGAACATTATATTAAGCCTGTTTGAATCTTCACAGATCAATATTATACACAAAATGTATATAATTTCAACTGAGGGAAGAAAATAAAAAACCAAATGCATACCTGGAATCCCCAAAAAAGTGCATACACGTATTTGTTGAGCAGGTCAGTTTCTATAGTAAGTGGCACAGCTTTTTCATAGATTCCATAAGGAAAAGTACCGGATGTGGTACTCAAACAAGCCTTGGCACCCTCATCATTGGTCCAATTAGTTGATGTACCCTTCGCATTACAGTCAATCAACCCCATGCAATCAGGTAGAAAAGTACGCTTGCAGGCATTTCGCAGACATTGGTTAACCCTCTGGAAGAAGAAATTGTTAAAAGGAAAGAAGTTAGTAAATTAAAAGTTACCAACCATTCATTTACTGAATTAAGTTCCGGGTTCTTAATGAACATTCATCTTTAAAGCATCCATAGAAACATAATAACTCATATTACTATCATATTTAATTTTGACTATAATTCTTGCAATATATTATCATACTATGATCCTATTTGGATAAACAACTTACTTAATTTTTTATGTATAAACTATTTCTATAACAAAAGACAAAATAAGCTGTTTTCATAAGCTAGCTAGGAGAGCCTATGAAAATAAGTTCAAAACAACGTATATAGACATGTCGTAAGTTGTTTCCAATCGCTCTCCCAAACAACTTATAGTTATGTCAATATATAAGCTCAAATAAGTCAATCCAAACAGGGACCTATGCAACATTATAAATCAGAAGCAAACAAGTGAATCAATTAATATTTCTTCTAATTTTCCATTCATTATGTGAAGATGCAGGGTTCTTTCTTCCTTTTTCCATACAAGTGAGAATTTAAAGCACAGTATGAAATTTTATATTTTCTGAAAGTGAAGCTTCAAAGGTCATTTTAACTCACCTGTAGACCGAAGAGGTACCAGCATGAACCAACAACATGACCAGATAGAATAAAAATGAGAAGATTTATAATGAAATTTGCCCAGGCTGACTCAAATATGAATCCAGTGTGAGACTGGCCAATTAGCAGAGGCAAATATCTGAATAATCTGGGAATATACTGTATAAGGATCGCTAGACGTAGAAGATTCTTAGCATAATTTGCTCCTGAATACCCCAAGGTACTTGGTAGGACAACCAATATCATTATCTGCAAGTATTTCACAAGATATTTAGATGAGTTAGGCCCTATCCAAATTCTTTAAGACTCAATTAATTTTAATTACCATATAATATAAGGTGACTCTTGCATTTCTATTATTGAGTGAGATTTTCTCAGGTAGAAGTTCATGAGATAAAAAGTATTTATGTGCATGCATCTAAGAGCTTAGGATTTTTAAAACATTTGGCTTTTAACAACAACATGGAGAGATAGCAAGTAATATACCTGAGGAAGAGGTAATACAACAAATAAGTCAAGCCAAAGATAACCCCAAAAGTAATTAAGAGCAATTTTCATGGGATGGTCAACTAAATCACCAGCTCCAACCACCCTTGACTCGGGAGAAATATAAGCCAACCTAAACTGCAAAGAAGCAACTTAGTCGAGTTATTTAATCGTTAAAATATGAAATCACATTAAACTGGACTTAAAACTCATCAACCATGTATAAGATTCAGAACACGTGCACACTTTTCTTCCTATAGGTAAAGAGAGACTAAGGAAAATTATAAGACAAACCATTAGAGACATTTATATTTAAATGTTCTATCATTCTATGAATAGATGCATTAGTACAAAAGAGATGCTATATGTCGCGACTAAAATTGCTCACGAATTCACAAACCCATTTTTTTTCTTCCATATTTATTTCTTAAAGAAGTAATGAAAAATAAAATAGAACCACTACCAGTCACCCGATTCACTTCACTCCAACCTCCATCCCTTCTCGGAGAAGGCTTCTCCAATCACACAGTCATTTTTTTTTCCTTCATTCGCACACCATCCAATCACTGTTGCATAATTTCATAATTTTCAATTTTTCTAATAAGCAGATGTGATGGTGGGTGATGTTAGTGTGTGGCCGAACCAGAACCTAACAGATTTCACACTTGTTAACAGAAACAATGTTGCGAACACATAGTTTCGAAGGAGGCCAAGCTTCTTGCACAAGACCGAGGCAAATCCATTTCGGTTACAAGCCAAGCACTCCAGTGCTTTTTGCAGATATCAACTCGGATAGGTGTGCCACCGGAGACAACGACGGTAACAGACATGAACAGTGAAGTGGTCTTGGACGACAACACTGGAAGTTAACTTACATGATCGATTATTAAATAAAATTTGCTGTTCAAAAAAAAAAACAAAAATAAAATAAAATGTGCAAGTTTGTGCCATGTCGTTTGAGATATTGTCGTGATGCCCCTTCTCACGAAATTCAGCGATTCTCTTGGCACAAATTAAATAAATAAATAATAAGGTGATTACTGAGAAATTACCTGGAGAAGAATGTTCAAGAAATACACAATATCAGTTATGCTTCTAATTACAGCAAGTATATTTGCCATTCTCCAGTTGATAACAATACATTTATCATCCTGCAGAACATGAATGAGAAAAAGTGATTCATTTTTAGCAAGGAAAAAAGTAAATGATGTGGAAAGATTTTACAATTAAATAAAAGAAAAAGAATTGTACCTCGTTCACATATATTAAGAAGAAAAATAATGGATCAACAAAAATTGAGATTATGCAAGTTATGGCCAAAAACTGGTTCCAATGTTGTACAACTTTAGTATGAGGGTTCATAACTCCAGGAATGCATGAAGAGCAGAAAGATAAAAGTTTTCTTCCAAAACCTTTGGCGTCGCCATAAAGAGAATTGTGGAACTGTGAACATTCACAACATGAACAAACGTGTTGGTTATGTGAAATAAATAGCAAACATGAACAAAACGTGCAAAACGAAAAAGCGTTCGTCATAATGATTGACATTGACAACAACAAAAAAGTAGAGCTATATCTATAAACTATATTTTTAAAAGAGAAAATCATCGTTGTGAAGTCAACTTCAAAACACAGAAGTCAACTTTTTCTTAAATTTATGAAGAAATAATAGTCTATATTAGGAAGATACCTTGGGATCAAATATATTGGGAGCTATTGGTTTTCTTTGCTGAGAAACCTTAAAGTAAGTAGGGCAAGTAGTGCAATAAGGATCATTACACATTCCAAGTTGTCCAGACCTCAACAAATGCTCATTTTTTTTGTCGTAGTAATTATCATTCCAACGATATTCATCTGTGCCATCAAACTTCTCTGTCTTGTTCTCTCCTACTTTGTTTCCGGCCACTACTATACTATTCTGAAAAGGATTTCCAGTTGCAGGAGTTGCATATAATGGACCACTCATTTGCCCCAACGGAGTCTTCCTCGCAGTACGAAGCGGACCAGTATGTCCGACAAGATTCGGCTGTCTCTCATATGGATCCAGAGAAGCCATAGGAATAGAAATTGAAGCACTTCGTGTCCTCGATATGTTTCTTCGGAATGTAGAATCTTGAGGTTCATCAGATCGTTGTGTACGTCTTTCTGACAGCATCGGAATTTCATCTTTATCAAAATGACTCATGCTTCCTTGTGATCATTCGGAAAACAGAAAAACCATCAAATGAGTTTCAGCTCAAAACTTATAAAGGGAAAATATAAATCATAAAACTGTACATAATCAAGTGTTTTGTCAAGTGGTTAATGAGTTTCAGTTAAGAACGGATTACTTGAGAGAGCCTGGGTTCGAATCCTGACTAGAACAATCCCTATTCTTGTCTTAATTACCTCCCGACCGAACTATGAATTCCGGAGGATTAAGACCAAAAAAATATATCAAAAAGTCAAAGGGCCCATATGCTAGTGACAAAAACCAGATGGAATTCAATGCATCATAAGAAATATCTTTGTTCTTATATGGCCGGCTGTCAACTCTAAAATGATGTATTTGACTTTACGTAGAAAATTTTCTTATGAATTAAAAAGACATACAATATGAATAACCTTATCTTAAACCTTTTGTAGCTTGAAAGAAAACAACATATCAATTAGACATTCATTGAATTAAACTAACTATACAATTGTTGAAATGTAAGCACCATGCCGCCGAATTCGAACCTGCCTATCAGTACTTGGTTAAGACTTCAAAGCTAACACTCAATACATAGACTTCAATCTCAAATATAAACAAAAAACAAGTTCAATAGTCCAAAATATAGCAAATACTACTAACTAACTTCACCTAATTTACCAATGATATTATTCCTTCCAAAAAAGAAAAAGAAAATCCTAAACAATTTTTCATTAATTTAAATTTCATAATCGTGTTTTTTTGTACAAAATAACCACCGCGGTTTAGCACTGACTGATCTTCGTTAAATAACTTGTTATACACACAAGGTGGATTATGGATTATCTCCTTTCAATTAAGTTTTTCTCCATAGACAAGTGTCACAATTCAAACCTCTTACAACTCACCCTTATCTCAAACCTCTTACAACTCACCTACACAGACCAATAAATTTATTTAATTACATTGAGAAAATTAAATGAGAAAAACTAAATTCTTGTATGATCTAACAAATAATATTTTTAATTGTCCTCAGATATTTTTTATGATTTTTTGCAATAAACCAATATAACAGAACAAAACAAGACAAAACATTATAAATTTGTAACCTATGAGGAATTGAAATTTCAGTTGAGTAAGCAACAAGTGGAAATCACACAAAGAATAAGAACAAGCAATAATAATAATAATAATGAAAAAAGACAAAATTGAAAGCAAAATCAAGAAAAAGTTAAGAGTAAAACCTGATTAAAGAGGAACTCAAGGTGAAAACCCCAGAAGCAATTTTGAAGCAATTCAACTTAAAGAATGCATTTTGAGGAGATTAGTGATTATGGGGTGGACTCAAAAAATGGATAAAGAGAATTTGTAGTGTGGACTCTCTCTCTGTGTGTATGTGTGAGTGTTTGTAAAGGTGAAGACTTTGACAGAGTCAATTTGTATGGAAGCTGATGAAGTCGTTGGCGCGTGAGTTTCACTGTGAATAGGTGCGCTTTGTTGTGAGCATAGAGACTTGTTTGTTACCAGACACAGACTTTTTATTTATTGTCATAAAATAAAGAATATAGTATGTTTTTCTGGAAGAAGATTAGTTTTTTTCCATATTTTATTAACAAAAATTGCTTAGTTCTTTTATCTTTTTTGCATTTAAGTTTTAATATTGTCGTACTTCTATGACTAAATTTAATTTCACTATTTCAGACCCTCATGTTGAAAGAGATCTGAATTATGAATTATTTTATCATCCTTAAGAATGTTGGGTTTACACTTGGTGTTAAAATATGTTCAAATATTTTAAATGTTAAATTTTACTTATGCCTTTATTTATTATGAAGGAGAATATTAAAAATAAATAAGTTAATTGAATTTAGAGTAAATAAATAGGAATAAGATGGAATAAGTTTAAATTTATAAGAATATTAAATGAAAAGAACTATTTACAATGTGTTTCTTTGGTATGTGACTTTTTCAAAGTGTTACTTATAAAAAAAAAAAAAAAGATAGTAGTTTACAGGAATGTAAGACCCGTAATTTCACTGTACAGTTTTTCTAAGGAACTCTAGTGATGGCTACGAGTTTTAGGGTTTTTGGTGAAGCGGTTTTGTGAGTATCGTCGCATTAATGGAATTTTTGCTGTAATTGAGCCTGTTTTGTGCTCGTGCGCTGTAAAGGCACAGACTTTTGTCTCGTAATCCTCTTTTAAGTATGAGGAGATTTCTGTGAAGCCAGAATAACGAGTTTTGGATTATTCTTGTTTTTGGAAAAACGAGTAGGATTTTACCCGCGGATGGAAAATCTTATTGCGTCTGTTTTAAGTGAGGTTTCGGGTGGAAGTTTTATATATCTGCGTGAGTTAGGATATGTCCTGAGATTAATTTTCTGAGGTATGGAAGAAAATTACAGTCGCGGAAAAAGATTCGGCGATAAGTTTTGGAAATGTTAAACGTTAGACGTTCTTTCCGTTAGGTTTTAAGTTTTTGTGATTTACGTTCGTCGCGTCGCGCGAGAGCTGAATACGAGACTTGTTAGGGATGAGTTAGAGATATCTTGTGACTTTCTCATAAAGTAATTGATCCAATGGCTAGGATTTAAGCTTGGACTTTTAACTTTGATCCAATGGTGGTTTGGCTATCAAGAGCTTTGTAATAGTAAGGAGGTTTATGACTTGTGGACTTAAGAAAATCATAAACTTCACTCCTTTCTTTCTCTCTTCCACGTGAAACTCCATTTCATTTTCTAACCTTCACAAAATTTTTCATTCTTCACCATTTCACTCCATTTCAAGCTTTGGAGCTTAAAGGAAAGTTGTTGAGAATCACTTTCTAAAGGTAACCCTCTCTTCTCATCTCTTAGGTTGGTAGACTTATAGAGTTTAAGAGTTTTTGGGTTTATGTTCTTGGGAGAAATTTCATAAGAATTGGTTGTGAATGGTTTTTGTTCCATGAAAGTTGTTCATGAGGGTTTAGTAAGCATGTGTAGGCTTTGTTAATTCAATTTTCCATGAGTTTGTGAGAATCTCATGAGAAAAGTTAGGGTTTTGAAAGTTTAGAGTATTGATCAATTACATGAGGTTATGTTGTAAGGTTTTGAAAAGAAAAGTTGTCTTTGAACCTTTGGGCGAAAGGGAAATGCGTTGTATGGTTTTGTTTTAGAAAATCCGATGAAAAATATTTTGAGGTTTATGAAAATATTTCCTAAGTGTTTTTGGGTAGTGTTTTGGGGTCAAAATGATTTAAAACTCTTGTGACATGTGGTGTCGCTTTTTACCTTGAAAACATGTTTGAAAATGATTACCGGACGGTTAAGGCCCGTAATAAAACTTGTGCTTGGATTTGGTTTTGATTTTGGAAATGAAAATCAAATAACTTGCACTCGAAGCAACCAACATGCTTTCGGAAATGTGTTGCTTGCTCATGAAAATGGTTTGCTTTTGTGCCTTGAAAAGATGTTGGGAACTAATAGAATCAAACTAGGATTGGGTTGGAAAAAGGAGGTGTGAGTTGCTGTCTTTTGCTGTCATGACAGTTGAAACTCGCTGAGCGAGTGGTAACTCGCCAGGGCGAGTGTCACAGGTCCTGACAACACGCCAGGGCGAGCTCCAGAGCGAGTAAGACCAGTACTCACTGCCTTCACTCGCCACCAACTCGCCAGGGCGAGCTCTGGGAGTTGAGATTTTGGATTCTGATGTCCTAACTTGGTTTTTAGCTTTCTAATCCCTTATTATTAATTTATGGAAGTGGTTGGGATTGGAAACGAGTTTTTCGGGTACTCGGAAAGTGCGTTACTTGTAACGCAAGAAAACGGCCATTTTGCATTTCAAATTATTTAAGACTTTGGCCAATTGTTTTGGGTCCTAAAAATAGTACAAATAACTCATGGTGGTTGATCAACACGGTAGTTTTGGTATGGTATCCGAAATAGTGGTTTTTCCCTAGGAACCTTTAGGTTTTGGGGTATTGGTGTAGTTTCAATACTATTGGTTAGAGAACAATGTATTGATTGTTGCGCTGCTTGTTTTAGGAAGCGCGTTGTGTTGTTTTGAGCGTGTGTTGTTGACGGAAGCTTGCCGAGGTAAGGGCATCACTTTATTTCTGTCTTTTCACTGAGTTATAACATGTTTGTTGGTTATTTTCGGTGATGCGTGTTTGTGTGTTTGGCATGTATGTGTTATGTATTCTCGTGATGAGAAAGTGTTTACAATACGTGCGTTGTTTTACATATGATTGGAGATGTATGTATGAACATGTGGGTGAATACATATGATTGGAAATGTATGTATGTTTGTTGTGTTTTGATACATATGATTGGATATGTATGTATGTTGCTGGGATGGTTTACATATGCTAGGGAGGTATGTATTTGTTGCATTAGTATACATGGGGAATCGTATGCTCATGCATTGTTAGTGCGTAGTTGCGGGAGTGGACTACGAGGTGTAGTTGCGGGGGTGGACTACGAGGTGTGGTTGCGGGAGTGGACCCACCTGATTCTTATAGGGTTTTATTGAGTTCAATACATGGTTGCGGGAGTGGACCATGGGGTGTGATTGCGGGAGTGGATCCACCTTAATCCTTTGTGATTTTGTTGAATCGATACATGGTTGCGGGAGTGGACCATGGGGTGTGATTGCGGGAGTGGATCCACCTTAACCTTGTGATTTCGTTGGTGTTTTAGTAGGGGTTGGACCTACAGTTTTGGAGCTCATGCATTGTGGTAGCTAGGGTTAGTACCACGCATTGTAGAGGTTGCATTATAGGCTATGTATGCATTGCTTATATGAACCCGTTGGTGGGAATTGCTTTGTTGGTTAAGAGCTTTCTCTTGTGTTTTGTGGAATTATTGTTATGTGTACAATCTTTCGCACCGGTTATATATATACATACTATATATTTTGTGGTGACCCTCTCTTTCATTTGCGGGCTCATCCCACCCAGATGATGGGTTAGGTCGTGGTGACGACGGTGGCTGTTCCAGGCCCCAGTGAGCGGCTGCAGTTTTAGTTTAGTTAGACTATGCGCCGGTGTGTTTTGTGCACCGTGCTTTTTGGTTAGCATAGGGTTGTCTAACTTGTTTTGTTGTAAGTATTTGAATACTTAGACTTGGATTGTAATTATTCAGGAATACACTTTGCTTGTCGAAGAACCTTATGGTAATGAGTCTTTTTGTATATTTGAATGCCGGCTCATTGAAAAATATTATATGCGCACTCTGAGTGTTAGTTGAAAAAGAAAAAAAAATATAGTGCCTTTTCTGGCCTTTGAAAAACGGGTTGTTACAATTGGTATCAGAGCACGGCTTTAAATCTTCAAAGGGAAAGTGTATACTTGAGTCGTTAGTCCAGAGTCGGTTAGAACGTAACTAGGGTTGAGTTAGTTCTAGTGTTTGTTCTGTGTCGGGTTATGAGTTAGTAAACATTGGATGCGATTTTCTGTTGAGACTCAGAATTGTTTGATTAAGGATCTAATCAAAGGGATTGGTATGTACAGGAAACCATGCCGCCAAGAAGGGCGAGTCCAGTTCCGGTAATACCAGAGGCGGATGTGAATCAGATGGCTTATGCCATGCATACAATGGCAGCTGCTGTTGCTGCACAGACCCACCAAAAGGCGCAAAGAGACATTGAAAAGCGCGATAGAGAGATCCTGGCAGCTGGGGCTAGAGTTCTCATCAGTTTTAATCAGCAGACTCCTCCAAAGTTTAATGGGGAGGGAGGTCCGGAAACTGCTGACTTATGGCTCCAATCTGTGGAGAGAATATTCGGGGCAATTCATTGTCCAGAAAGGGAGAAGGTAGTCTTAGCTACCTATCAGTTACAGGGTAGTTCTGAATATTGGTGGGGGAACACCAGGCTCCTTATGGGAAATGTTAATGAGGAGGTAAATTGGGAGAACTTCAAGAGGAGGTTCTTAGCTAAGTACTTTCCCGAGACTGCGAGGGAGAGGTACTGAGAGGAGTTCCTGCAGCTGCGGCAGGGGGGCATTAAAGTGGAAGCCTATGCCAAAAAGTTTGAGTCACTCTCCCGTTACTTCCGTTTCTTTAGAGACGGGATAGATGAGGCCTATATGTGTCGTCACTTCCAGGATGGTTTGAGGTATGAACTGCAAGACGCAGTGGTGCCGTTGGGCATTCGTCAGTTTCAAGTCTTGGTAGAGAAGTGCCAAGAGGTGGAGGATATGAGGAAGAAGCGGGAGAACCGCCAAAGTGGTTTTAGTGCAGGAGGACCTAGTAATTCTAGTGGTCAGAATCCGAGTTCGGGTCAAAATAAGAGGAAGCAAGGGAATGAGTCTGATAACCGTTCCCAAAGTAATAGAGGACCCGGTCGCTCTGAGGATCAAGAGACTCAGGGGAGTCGGGGTGGAGAGAAGCAAGGTTGCTTCAGATGTGGACAAGCGGGGCATTATGCAAACGAATGTCCGAGTCCGGGGAATATTTGTTTCAACTGTCGGAAACCGGGTCATTTTGCTAGGGATTGCAAAGCCCCAAAGGCCGGGTCGTCGGCGGATATGGCACAAGGAGCTCGACCCGCTGCTAGAGGAGGTGCCTACTGTATGGGCACTGGAGTGAGCGGTCAGACCGGTAATGCCTTGCATGAGGATTACTAGTTGCAGGTAACACTTTACTGCATTGTTTATTGTTTGGGGGCAACCCACTCTTGCATGTCTGGATGTATGCTGTTTTGATTGGGTTTTGTTTGTTTGTCATGGCTTTTATTTTGCTTTGAAGGTTCTACTATGTAAAGGACTTAGTAGTCGTAGTTATAGCATGTGCGTTGTTAGTGGTAAGTTGGAATTACGTATGTCACACGTCACGGGTCAGTGGACCTAGGGAAATTGGCTATGTCGCGGAGGCGAAAGAGGTGACTTTAGAAAATTTTGTTTGTGGGCACGAGGATCTTTGGGAACTAGAGGGTGTGAACCTCTGTTGTGAGGTTAATTTTGAGTGGTGAACTCGTTGAGAGTTGCGGTTGGTGCACGGTTGTGCCAATGTGTTGGTGAGAGTGGCTGTGTGATTTCACCTGGTGTTAGCACCCGTGTGGCTACACCTAATCCTGAGGGATTTTGTTGTGTTGGTGATGGTAATAATTAGTGGAGTTGTTACTCTTACCTTTAGTTTCGAGGACGAAACTTCTTTTTGGAGGGTAGTAATGTAAGACCCGTAATTTCACTGTACAGTTTTTCTAAGGAACTCTAGTGATGGCTACGAGTTTTAGGGTTTTTGGTGAAGCGGTTTTGTGAGTATCGTCGCATTAATGGAATTTTTGCTGTAATTGAGCCTGTTTTGTGCTCGTGCGCTGTAAAGGCACAGACTTTTGTCTCGTAATCCTCTTTTAAGTATGAGGAGATTTCTGTGAAGCCAGAATAACGAGTTTTGGATTATTCTTATTTTTGGAAAAACGAGTAGGATTTTACCCGCGGATGGAAAATCTTATTGCGTCTGTTTTAAGTGAGGTTTCGGGTGGAAGTTTTATATATCTGCGTGAGTTAGGATATGTCCTGAGATTAATTTTCTGAGGTATGGAAGAAAATTACAGTCGCGGAAAAAGATTCGGCGATAAGTTTTGGAAATGTTAAACGTTAGACGTTCTTTCCGTTAGGTTTTAAGTTTTTGTGATTTACGTTCGTCGCGTCGCGCGAGAGCTGAATACGAGACTTGTTAGGGATGAGTTAGAGATATCTTGTGACTTTCTCATAAAGTAATTGATCCAATGGCTAGGATTTAAGCTTGGACTTTTGACTTTGATCCAATGGTGGTTTGGCTATCAAGAGATTTGTAATAGTAAGGAGGTTTATGACTTGTGGACTTAAGAAAATCATAAACTTCACTCTTTTCTTTCTCTCTTCCACGTGAAACTCCATTTCATTTTCTAACCTTCACTAAATTTTCCATTCTTCACCATTTCACTCCATTTCAAGCTTTGGAGCTTAAAGGAAAGTTGTAGAGAATCACTTTCTAAAGGTAACCCTCTCTTCTCATCTCTTAGGTTGGTAGACTTATAGAGTTTAAGAGTTTTTGGGTTTATGTTCTTGGGAGAAATTTCATAAGAATTGGTTGTGAATGGTTTTTGTTCCATGAAAGTTGTTCATGAGGGTTTAGTAAGCATGTGTAGGCTTTGTTATTTCAATTTTCCATGAGTTTGTGAGAATCTCATGAGAAAAGTTAGGGTTTTGAAAGTTTAGAGTATTGATCAATTACATGAGGTTATGTTGTAAGGTTTTGAAAAGAAAAGTTGTCTTTGAACCTTTGGGTGAAAGGGAAATGCGTTGTATGGTTTTGTTTTAGAAAATCCGATGAAAAATATTTTGAGGTTTATGAAAATATTTCCTAAGTGTTTTTGGGTAGTGTTTTGGGGTCAAAATGATTTAAAACTCTTGTGACATGTGGTGTCGCTTTTTACCTTGAAAACATGTTTGAAAATGATTACCGGACGGTTAAGGCCCGTAATAAAACTTGTGCTTGGATTTGGTTTTGATTTTGGAAATGAAAATCAAATAACTTGCACTCGAAGCAACCAACATGCTTTCGGAAATGTGTTGCTTGCTCATGAAAATGGTTTGCTTTTGTGCCTTGAAAAGATGTTGGGAACTAATAGAATCAAACTAGGATTGGGTTGGAAAAAGGAGGTGTGAGTTGCTGTCTTTTGCTGTCATGACAGTTGAAACTCGCTGAGCGAGTGGTAACTCGCCAGGGCGAGTGTCACAGGTCCTGACAACACGCCAGGGCGAGCTCCAGAGCGAGTAAGACCAGTACTCACTGCCTTCACTCGCCACCAACTCGCCAGGGCGAGCTCTGGGAGTTGAGATTTTGGATTCTGATGTCCTAACTTGGTTTTTAGCTTTCTAATCCCTTTTTATTAATTTATGGAAGTGGTTGGGATTGGAAACGAGTTTTTCGGGTACTCGGAAATTGCGTTACTTGTAACGCAAGAAAATGGCCATTTTGCATTTCAAATTATTTAAGACTTTGGCCAATTGTTTTGGGTCCTAAAAATAGTACAAATAACTCATGGTGGTTGATCAACACGGTAGTTTTGGTATGGTATCCGAAAGAGTGGTTTTTCCCTAGGAACCTTTAGGTTTTGGGGTATTGGTGTAGTTTCAATACTATTGGTTAGAGAACAATGTATTGATTGTTGCGCTGCTTGTTTTAGGAAGCGCGTTGTGTTGTTTTGAGCGTGTGTTGTTGACGGAAGCTTGCTGAGGTAAGGGCATCACTTTATTTCTGTCTTTTCACTGAGTTATAACATGTTTGTTGGTTATTTTCGGTGATGCGTGTTTGTGTGTTTGGCATGTATGTGTTATGTATTCTCGTGATGAGAAAGTGTTTACAATACGTGCGTTGTTTTACATATGATTGGAGATGTATGTATGAACATGTGGGTGAATACATATGATTGGAAATGTATGTATGTTTGTTGTGGTTTGTTACATATGATTGGATATGTATGTATGTTGCTGGGATGGTTTACATATGCTAGGGAGGTATGTATTTTTTGCATTAGTATACATGGGGAATCGTATGCTCATGCATTGTTAGTGCGTAGTTGCGGGAGTGGACTACGAGGTGTAGTTGCGGGGGTGGACTACGAGGTGTGGTTGCGGGAGTGGACCCACCTGATTCTTATAGGGTTTTATTGAGTTCAATACATGGTTGCGGGAGTGGACCATGGGGTGTGATTGCGGGAGTGGATCCACCTTAATCCTTTGTGATTTTGTTGAATCGATACATGGTTGCGGGAGTGGACCATGGGGTGTGATTGCGGGAGTGGATCCACCTTAACCTTGTGATTTCGTTGGTGTTTTAGTAGGGGTTGGACCTACAGTTTTGGAGCTCATGCATTGTGGTAGCTAGGGTTAGTACCACGCATTGTAGAGGTTGCATTATAGGCTATGTATGCATTGCTTATATGAACCCGTTGGTGGGAATTGCTTTGTTGGTTAAGAGCTTTCTCTTGTGTTTTGTGGAATTATTGTTATGTGTACAATCTTTCGCACCGGTTATATATATACATACTATATATTTTGTGGTGACCCTCTCTTTCATTTGCGGGCTCATCCCACCCAGATGATGGGTTAGGTCGTGGTGACGACGGTGGCTGTTCCAGGCCCCAGTGAGCGGCTGGAGTTTTAGTTTAGTTAGACTATGCGCCGGTGTGTTTTGTGCACCGTGCTTTTTGGTTAGCATAGGGTTGTCTAACTTGTTTTGTTGTAAGTATTTGAATACTTAGACTTGGATTGTAATTATTCAGGAATACACTTTGCTTGTCGAAGCACCTTATGGTAATGAGTCTTTTTGTATATTTGAATGCCGGCTCATTGAAAAATATTCTATGCGCACTCTGAGTGTTAGTTGAAAAAGAAAAAAAAATATAGTGCCTTTTCTGGCCTTTGAAAAACGGGTTGTTACAATTGGTATCAGAGCACGGCTTTAAATCTTCAAAGGGAAAGTGTATACTTGAGTCGTTAGTCCAGAGTCGGTTAGAACGTAACTAGGGTTGAGTTAGTTCTAGTGTTTGTTCTGTGTCGGGTTATGAGTTAGTAAACATTGGATGCGATTTTCTGTTGAGACTCAGAATTGTTTGATTAAGGATCTAATCAAAGGGATTGGTATGTACAGGAAACCATGCCGCCAAGAAGGGCGAGTCCAGTTCCGGTAATACCAGAGGCGGATGTGAATCAGATGGCTTATGCCATGCATACAATGGCAGCTGCTGTTGCTGCACAGACCCACCAAAAGGCGCAAAGAGACATTGAAAAGCGCGATAGAGAGATCCTGGCAGTTGGGGCTAGAGTTCTCACCAGTTTTAATCAGCAGACTCCTCCAAAGTTTAATGGGGAGGGAGGTCCGGAAACTGCTGACTTATGGCTCCAATCTGTGGAGAGAATATTCGGGGCAATTCATTGTCCAGAAAGGGAGAAGGTAGTCTTAGCTACCTATCAGTTACAGGGTAGTTCTGAATATTGGTGGGGGAACACCAGGCTCCTTATGGGAAATGTTAATGAGGAGGTAAATTGGGAGAACTTCAAGAGGAGGTTCTTAGCTAAGTACTTTCCCGAGACTGCGAGGGAGAGGTACGGAGAGGAGTTCCTGCAGCTGCGGCAGGGGGGCATTAAAGTGGAAGCCTATGCCAAAAAGTTTGAGTCACTCTCCCGTTACTTCCGTTTCTTTAGAGACGGGATAGATGAGGCCTATATGTGTCGTCGCTTCCAGGATGGTTTGAGGTATGAACTGCAAGACGCAGTGGTGCCGTTGGGCATTCGTCAGTTTCAAGTCTTGGTAGAGAAGTGCCAAGAGGTGGAGGATATGAGGAAGAAGCGGGAGAACCGCCAAAGTGGTTTTAGTGCAGGAGGACCTAGTAATTCTAGAGGTCAGAATCCGAGTTCGGGTCAAAATAAGAGGAAGCAAGGGAATGAGTCTGATAACCGTTCCCAAAGTAATAGAGGACCTGGTCGCTCTGAGGATCAAGAGACTCAGGGGAGTCGGGGTGGAGAGAAGCAAGGTTGCTTCAGATGTGGACAAGCGGGGCATTATGCAAACGAATGTCCGAGTCCGGGGAATATTTGTTTCAACTGTCGGAAACCGGGTCATTTTGCTAGGGATTGCAAAGCCCCAAAGGTCGGGTCGTCGGCGGATGTGGCACAAGGAGCTCGACCCGCTGCTAGAGGAGGTGCCTACTGTATGGGCACTGGAGTGAGCGGTCAGACCGGTAATGCCTTGCATGAGGATTACTAGTTGCAGGTAACACTTTACTGCATTGTTTATTGTTTGGGGGCAACCCACTCTTGCATGTCTGGATGTATGCTGTTTTGATTGGGTTTTGTTTGTTTGTCATGGCTTTTATTTTGCTTTGAAGGTTCTACTATGTAAAGGACTTAGTAGTCGTAGTTATAGCATGTGCGCTGTTAGTGGTAAGTTGGAATTACGTATGTCACACGTCACGGGTCAGTGGACCTAGGGTAATTGGCTATGTCGCGGAGGCGAAAGAGGTGACTTTAGAAAATTTTGTTTGTGGGCACGAGGATCTTTGGGAACTAGAGGGTGTGAACCTCTGTTGTGAGGTTAATTTTGAGTGGTGAACTCGTTGAGAGTTGCGGTTGGTGCACAGTTGTGCCAATGTGTTGGTGAGAGTGGCTGTGTGATTTCACCTGGTGTTAGCACCCGTGTGGCTACACCTAATCCTGAGGGATTTTGTTGTGTTGGTGATGGTAAAAATTAGTGGAGTTGTTACTCTTACCTTTAGTTTCGAGGACGAAACTTCTTTTTGGAGGGTAGTAATGTAAGACCCGTAATTTCATTGTACAGTTTTTCTAAGGAACTCTAGTGATGGCTACGAGTTTTAGGGTTTTTGGTGAAGCGGTTTTGTGAGTATCGTCGCATTAATGGAATTTTTGCTGTAATTGAGCCTGTTTTGTGCTCGTGCGCTGTAAAGGCACAGACTTTTGTCTCGTAATCCTCTTTTAAGTATGAGGAGATTTCTGTGAAGCCAGAATAACGAGTTTTGGATTATTCTTGTTTTTGGAAAAACGAGTAGGATTTTACCCGCGGATGGAAAATCTTATTGCGTCTGTTTTAAGTGAGGTTTCGGGTGGAAGTTTTATATATCTGCGTGAGTTAGGATATGTCCTGAGATTAATTTTCTGAGGTATGGAAGAAAATTACAGTCGCGGAAAAAGATTCGGCGATAAGTTTTGGAAATGTTAAACGTTAGACGTTCTTTCCGTTAGGTTTTAAGTTTTTGTGATTTACGTTCGTCGCGTCGCGCGAGAGCTGAATACGAGACTTGTTAGGGATGAGTTAGAGATATTTTGTGACTTTCTCATAAAGTAATTGATCCAATGGCTAGGATTTAAGCTTGGACTTTTGACTTTGATCCAATGGTGGTTTGGCTATCAAGAGCTTTGTAATAGTAAGGAGGTTTATGACTTGTGGACTTAAGAAAATCATAAACTTCACTCCTTTCTTTCTCTCTTCCACGTGAAACTCCATTTCATTTTCTAACCTTCACTAAATTTTCCATTCTTCACCATTTCACTCCATTTCAAGCTTTGGAGCTTAAAGGAAAGTTGTAGAGAATCACTTTCTAAAGGTAACCCTCTCTTCTCATCTCTTAGGTTGGTAGACTTATAGAGTTTAAGAGTTTTTGGGTTTATGTTCTTGGGAGAAATTTCATAAGAATTGGTTGTGAATGGTTTTTGTTCCATGAAAGTTGTTCATGAGGGTTTAGTAAGCATGTGTAGGCTTTGTTATTTCAATTTTCCATGAGTTTGTGAGAATCTCATGAGAAAAGTTAGGGTTTTGAAAGTTTAGAGTATTGATCAATTACATGAGGTTATGTTGTAAGGTTTTGAAAAGAAAAGTTGTCTTTGAACCTTTGGGCGAAAGGGAAATGCGTTGTATGGTTTTATTTTAGAAAATCCGATGAAAAATATTTTGAGGTTTATGAAAATATTTCCTAAGTGTTTTTGGGTAGTGTTTTGGGGTCAAAATGATTTAAAACTCTTGTGACATGTGGTGTCGCTTTTTACCTTGAAAACATGTTTGAAAATGATTACCGGACGGTTAAGGCCCGTAATAAAACTTGTGCTTGGATTTGGTTTTGATTTTGGAAATGAAAATCAAATAACTTGCACTCGAAGCAACCAACATGCTTTCGGAAATGTGTTGCTTGCTCATGAAAATGGTTTGCTTTTGTGCCTTGAAAAGATGTTGGGAACTAATAGAATCAAACTAGGATTGGGTTGGAAAAAGGAGGTGTGAGTTGCTGTCTTTTGCTGTCATGACAGTTGAAACTCGCTGAGCGAGTGGTAACTCGCCAGGGCGAGTGTCACAGGTCCTGACAACACGCCAGGGCGAGCTCCAGAGCGAGTAAGACCAATACTCGCTGCCTTCACTCGCCACCAACTCGCCAGGGCGAGCTCTGGGAGTTGAGATTTTGGATTCTGATGTCCTAACTTGGTTTTTAGCTTTCTAATCCCCTTTTATTAATTTATGGAAGTGGTTGGGATTGGAAACGAGTTTTTCGGGTACTCGGAAAGTGCGTTACTTGTAACGCAAGAAAACGGCCATTTTGCATTTCAAATTATTTAAGACTTTGGCCAATTGTTTTGGGTCCTAAAAATAGTACAAATAACTCATGGTGGTTGATCAACACGGTAGTTTTGGTATGGTATCCGAAAGAGTGGTTTTTCCCTAGGAACCTTTAGGTTTTGGGGTATTGGTGTAGTTTCAATACTATTGGTTAGAGAACAATGTATTGATTGTTGTGCTGCTTGTTTTAGGAAGCGCGTTGTGTTGTTTTGAGCGTGTGTTGTTGACGGAAGCTTGCCGAGGTAAGGGCATCACTTTATTTCTGTCTTTTCACTGAGTTATAACATGTTTGTTGGTTATTTTCGGTGATGCGTGTTTGTGTGTTTGGCATATATGTGTTATGTATTCTCGTGATGAGAAAGTGTTTACAATACGTGCGTTGTTTTACATATGATTGGAGATGTATGTATGAACATGTGGGTGAATACATATGATTGGAAATGTATGTATGTTTGTTGTGGTTTGTTACATATGATTGGATATGTATGTATGTTGCTGGGATGGTTTACATATGCTAGGGAGGTATGTATTTGTTGCATTAGTATACATGGGGAATCGTATGCTCATGCATTGTTAGTGCGTAGTTGCGGGAGTGGACTATGAGGTGTAGTTGCGGGAGTGGACTACGAGGTGTGGTTGCGGGAGTGGACCCACCTGATTCTTATAGGGTTTTATTGAGTTCAATACATGGTTGCGGGAGTGGACCATGGGGTGTGATTGCGGGAGTGGATCCACCTTAATCCTTTGTGATTTTGTTGAATCGATACATGGTTGCGGGAGTGGACCATGGGGTGTGATTGCGAGAGTGGATCCACCTTAACCTTGTGATTTCGTTGGTGTTTTAGTAGGGGTTGGACCTACAGTTTTGGAGCTCATGCATTGTGGTAGCTAGGGTTAGTACCACGCATTGTAGAGGTTGCATTATAGGCTATGTATGCATTGCTTATATGAACCCGTTGGTGGGAATTGCTTTGTTGGTTAAGAGCTTTCTCTTGTGTTTTGTGGAATTATTGTTATGTGTACAATCTTTCGCACCGGTTATATATATACATACTATATATTTTGTGGTGACCCTCTCTTTCATTTGCGGGCTCATCCCACCCAGATGATGGGTTAGGTCGTGGTGACGACGGTGGCTGTTCCAGGCCCCAGTGAGCGGCTGGAGTTTTAGTTTAGTTAGACTATGCGCCGGTGTGTTTTGTGCACCGTGCTTTTTGGTTAGCATAGGGTTGTCTAACTTGTTTTGTAGTAAGTATTTGAATACTTAGACTTGGATTGTAATTATTCAGGAATACACTTTGCTTGTCGAAGCACCTTATGGTAATGAGTCTTTTTGTATATTTGAATGCCGGCTCATTGAAAAATATTCTATGCGCACTCTGAGTGTTAGTTGAAAAAGAAAAAAAAATATAGTGCCTTTTCTGGCCTTTGAAAAACGGGTTGTTACAAGGAACGGGAACGCCAAATTCCAAACAACTCGAGCACGGAGTTTAGGCTTCATAATTTTGGATAAAATAAAGTTTTAAAAAAATTCAATTTAGTGTGTCAAAAAAAAATCAATTTAGTTATGATTCATAATATATATATATATATATTATGTTAATTATAATTATAAAAAATAGTAAATTAATGGACTAAATATGTTTTTAGTCTTACATTTTGCTCTATATTTAAAAATAGTCACTATATTTTAACATTTCATAAAAAAATCCTATAATTTTTTTCTGTTATCAACTTTAGTCCTTTTGTCAATTTTACAAACGGAATGTTGGCGTGGTTTTGCTACTATCACTTCTACTATGGTGATGGATTGATGGTTGCTTCTGTCGTGTTGTTTTATTCTTGTCTTTCCTTTGGTTTGACAATGGATTGTGGGCATGAAAGAACTATTATGTTTACTTATGTTTTGTTGAAAATAGAGAATTTAATACATTTATTAGGTTTGAAGATTTTAAATAGCTATGTTGTCTTTTAAATCAAAGTCTTTTCCCTTTAAAATTTTTTTTGTCAAGTAGTATAGTGGCTAAATATATCATCCCTGCATGTATAATGTAGTGTCCCTGTTAAATGAGCTAAGCTCATGGGACGAAAAAGATATTTATGTAAGCAGAGAAGAGGATACATCTTCCTCTCACCTTAAATAATTTTCAGATCATGTTAAGAAAATTTTAAATTAAAAAGACTACTTTTTACATTGTTATGAAATAAATTATACAAATTTTAAAACATTTTTACTATATTTAGCTTTGGGTGGTGTCTAAGGTGTACCATCTGTTAAATCCATCACCGGTGTACCACAATTTTTATCCATCAGATTAAATCATCCCACACGATTTCAATACACATTACCACACTGTATTTTTGTCACCTTTATGCTTCTTTCTTCATACCAGATCTCGCTCCTTCTGTTCATTGTGTTTCTTTGAAATTGTTGAGTCTTTGGTGTTGGCTGCATCTTTGGTAAAATAAACTTTGTAGCAGGATGTGCGACAAGATGCCTTAAGCATCATGACATCTCACGAGGAGTCTTCGTGACATGATCTATTTATGGAATGTTTGCCTTCTCTCTCATAGATCTTGCATGGCGCATTTAATCGGGCTTATTATGAGGATTATTATTCCATGCTTCAGATCATTCTCAAGAATGTTTTTGAAGAGAATCTCCTTGATAAGTATTTTTGTAGAGAATCTATTTTAATTAATGTGGAGTTATTGCTTGGGTCAAACAAATGAAGCTCATGCTAACTCGTGGCTATTTAAAGGAAGGAGTTAAACCTAGTTTGGTCACCGAAACCAATGTATCAAAATGTAGACTTTTAGGGTTTCGTGTCTTTGTAAGCCTTGTGCTTTATTTGTGAGCCTCTCTAGTATCATCTTGATACTTTTGTAGGATTGTGTTTATTGAGTTGTAACTCTGTATGTTCTCCAAAGCTTTTAAGCATGGAGTATGATTGTTTCTTGTGCATCACTCTAAGCCTTTAGGTACGAGTGTGTAGTTTTTAGGAGTATGTCTCCAAAATTCTTTTGATACTGTGTTAGTGAAATCCTTGCTGGCTGTAAGGTTGTAAGGGAGTGAGATGAGATCTCAGATCTAGGAGTTCCTAGGTTGAAGAGTCATTGGTAGTGCCTAGATTGTAAGTTGTAAACGGGGCGTTTGCTGAGAACTTAGAACTAGGGCTATTATAGTGATATTCCTTCATGGATTGGTATCCCCAGATGTAGGTGAGTTGCGCCGAACTGGGTAAACAAATACTTGTCTTCTTTATTTGTTTTTCCTTTATATGCTTTGGATTATTACGTGCTAGACCTAACGTAGTGCTTAGAGCATCGTGTAGCACATCGTGCATAGCGTGCCAGGAATTTCAAAAATTACCCAGCTTTTTTTTCTTTCGCGAAAGTTAATAGTAATGCTAATAATAACCATGGTGAAAATTCATGTTCTGTTATGCAAAAGAAAATCTATTGAGTTTCTTCAGAGGATTTTCTTTATGTTAAGCACTTGGTGGACATAAGAGAACACTATTATTGGATCAACTACAATAACGACAATTATCACCCCAAGCTTTCAAATTTGAAGTTCTGTGAATTTGAATACAATTTGCTAGATCTAAATTTCATCTTTTTCTTTGGATGACTATGGTGATGTGATGTCTGCCAAATGGAAAGTTATGTGATTTTAGATGCAGAATTTGCAATTGAGATTTTTGTTGATGATGATGGAGGTTAAATTGAGTGTGAGAATGAGTATATGTATATGTTCTATATGAACTCAAAATTAATTATGTGGTGGTGGAATAAACATAATCATAGCTTAGTCATGGTGCTTATGCAAAAGCAAAGTGGGAATTTGGTAGGAAGGGAAAGAACAGAAAGTGGTAGAGAGGACAGATGATCCCCGGTGGTAATGAATAATGATATCATGCAGTTTAATCTAATCCAATGGTCAAATAAAATGGTATGAGAGATTTACTTGGACCCTCACCTTAGAAGCCACCTTAGTTTTGATAATTAATGCTCAGATAGTTACCATTTTCAATTTTTTTAACCAAAAAGGACAGAAGTTTGAATAATTAATATACATAGATTTTTATGATCGGTTCTCATTGCTCCATTGCATAAAAGAATTAATAAATTATAAAATATAAAATAAAATACAATGTTATTAAGCATTAATCAATGCATGATTTTCTTCATATCTTCAGCTTTTTATATAAACATATTTAAGAGAGACGTTGAGAAGACTTTGCATAATCTTAAGTCTTGGAGAAGTTTTAAGTGGACGTTGAAATATTGTCTGAAATGGATAATGTTGTTGCACAAGACATTTGAAATACATTGCCCAATAAAGAACTATTTGATCAATCCCATTGTCCAAGAAGGTCTTTGAAGAAGTCTTCACGTGATCAGTAGAAGATAAACTAGACCCTGAAAGTGACAATATACACTGACTTTTGATGTTGATGTGTCACTTCAGACTTGTCTTCGGCTTCTGAGACCTCAGAGGCCAAGACTTCAGAGTTTGATCATTTCAGGTTTTGATGTCTTCAGAATCTGACCTTCAACAATTTCTCTTCCCAAATGGCTTTCAGCTCTTTATTTGTTATTTGACATATAAAATTCTTAAATCTCAAAAAGAATTTTAGTCTATGGTCCTACACAGTTGAACATACATTAGCAAATCCAATTTGTATTTTTAATACTTTGTTATCATCAAAACCCAAGAGTAATTGCTTACAAACCAATTTTGATCCAACAATATATATAAGCCCGCATATCTTTTTAGTTTTTCAAAAAACATAATTGAAAATGCCAAAAAATAAAAAATTTAAAAAAAATATGTTGTATAGCAATAAATGTACCAAATCAATTTGTCTAGTCGACGTCTTTTTGGAAAGCATACTTACATACTATAATTTTTTCACAAATTGAACTAAACCTATATGGACCATTGATTTTCACAAATTAGATTCAAATATCCAAATCCACATTACATTTCCAACAAACCAAATCGCAACACATCTAGTTATTAATCATCCAAAATAATACATCTAGGCATATCACGTATCAAGCAAAAAAAAAAAAAGACCCCTTAACTAATCATACAAACTAAGTTCAAATCATTCGAAACAAGTTATTCATATTACTCATACTTATTTTTTTATTATAATTTATTCTAGCTCGAGCTACCCTATTTTGAGAACTCTACTATTTGAATAGCTTTATTTGGGCTTCGTAAACATTCTCCTATATTATATTTGCTCTTCATCCCCTCTCCCCCATAGTAAGATATCTTCGATAATGTAAGTTTTACCAATTCGATAATGCAAAACTTATGAAGAGATATTATCTTGTATGCTAATATTTTTTCTACTGTGAACAATAATGTTTGTAATACATGTTCCATGGTTCAGAGTGAAGTACATGTTCTCAGAACGTTCTCAGAACATTCTCCTGTTGCTACAGAGTTGAATGTTAGTTAGCAAGCTATGAGATGTGTTTGACAGTTATGCAGTTAGGTTGTTTCTGTTATTAGCTTTTGGTAGTTAATAGATAGTTAGTTAGTTTTGTTTGTACTAGGTAGCTAAGGTAGTTACTTAGAAGATAAGTTTGTTAAATGTTATTGCTTGCATTGAAAACAACCTCCACTTGTATAAATAGTTTTTGCCCCTAGTGGATGAATGCAAGTTTCTATTTTCCCTATTTCCTTTCTTTCAATTCAATTCATTTTCTCTCAATTACTCCAACAAATTGGTATAACAGAGCCCGGTTCGTATTCATAGTTTTGATTGATTTCTTGATCAAGAATCATGACAAACCAGAGTACAACCTCCTCACAGTTTCCAACAAATCTTACAGTTTTCAAAAGTGATAACTATGATCGTTGGTGTGCACAGATGAAAGTGGTCTTCAGATTCCAAGATGTTCTTGAAATTGTAACTGATGGAGTAGGAGAATTGGCTGCAAATGCTGATGAACCGGCAAGAACTCGACACAAAGAATTGAAAAAGAAAGATGCTAAAGGCTTGTTCATCATTCATCATTGCGTGGATTCTAATATGTTTGAGAAGATAATAGAAGAAGAAACCTCAAAGGGAGCTTGGGATACACTCAAGAAAATCTATGGTGGTGATGAGAAATTGAAGGGTATCAAGCTGCAAGCTCTGAGGAGGCAATACGAGATGATGCAGATGAGTGAACAAGAAACCATCTTTGAGTATTTGACAAGAATGTTCGCCTTGACTAATCTCATGAAGTCTTGTGGTGAAGCCATGACTGACAAGTCCAAGATTGAGAAAATCTTGAGGACCTTGACTGAGAAATTCGATCACATAGTAATTGCCATTGAAGAATCAAAGGATTTGGCAACTATGAAGAGTGAAGAGCTGCAAGCATACTTAGAAGCACATGAGTTAAGGGTTAAGCAGATGAGTTCAAACAAGGCTGTGGAACAAGCATTACAGGCCAAGACTTAGAACAAAAGTTACAAAGGAAAGGGAAAGAAAAAGAAAGAAGAATCTGACAATGGTGGAAAGCATTCAAAAGATGCAGAGTCTACCAAAGGTAACAAGAAAGATTCCAAGAAAAATATTGACAAGAAAGATGTACAGTGCTATAATTGTCAGAAGCATGGTCACTATGCAAGAGAATGCCGCTCTAAGAAAGTCCCAAGAGAAGACAAAGATGAAGCTCAACTTACAAAGGGGAATGGGAGTGATTCTGATTATTCATTTCTGATGGCAATTACAAGCACTGAAGCTGACAAATCAAACTTGTGGTACCTTGATACTGGCTGCAGTAATCATATGACAAGTAACAAGAAGTGGTTTGTGAAGCTTGATTACTCAGTGAAGAGGAGTATCAAGTTTGCAGATAGCAGTCAAGTTATGACAGCAGGCATGGGATCTATTCTTGTGAAGAGAAAGGATGGCCATGAGTCTACAATCAATGAGGTATTGTATGTTTCTTCTATGACAAGTAATTTGATTAGTCTAGGTCAATTGCTTGAAAAAGACTACACAATAAGGCTAGCAGATAGAGAATTGAAGATCTACGGTACTAAGAATAGATTGATTTTGAAAGCTTCATTGTCAAACAATAAAAGCTTTAAGGTAGAAATCAATGTGATTGATCACCACTGTTTTGCCTCAGTCACAAGCACATAAGAAAATGGGCTATGGCTGAAGTAACAAGATTTGTCACAAGAAAGGGGGGGTTTGAATTGTGACCTTTTAAAATTTTGCTGCAATACTAAACCAAAAGTGAGTATTGAAAAGAAATCACACAATCTACTGCAAATAAATTTACTAAGATGTATAAGCAGAAATAAATGTGATAAGTGTGATTTGTGTTTGCTTAAAGTAAAGAGTAGAGAAGAAGAAAACAAACACAAGAAGTTATCCTGGTTCACCCCTTAATTGAATGGGCTACTTCCAGTCCCCACTTTGAGTGAGATTATCCACTATAATCTTAGACCAAGATTGCAACAAAATTCTTCCCCTTAACCTTAACCAAGGCTAAGTAACAAAATCAGTTAATTACCAACTGATTTTTCAACTCAATCAATTTTCAACCAATTGACTTGAGTTAGATCTTCTCAAAAGATATGAAATGGTTTTTTTGGATCTTACAAACTTATATCAACCTAAACTAGTTGTATATGCTCAAAATAAATTACACTCAAGATACTCAAATAAATTCAGACCCTAGATGCTAGAAAGCTTTGGAGTATGAGTGACAAAAAGGAAGAGCTAGACTTTGCAAAGATGAAATGCTTTTTTATCTCAGATTCAGTTTTTTTTGCTCTTCAAAGTGATCTTGGCTTGCTATTTATAGAGGAGAGTCTTGAAGATCAAGTCTCAGATGATTCAAAATAATTATAGCCGTTTGCCAAGTCATAATCAAATGTTGTATCAGATTTCTCAATTTTGCGACAGTTTGGGAGAACATTCTCCAGATGTTCTCTGACATGATGAACTGTAGCTTGCTGTACCATATTCCTTTGGCCAGTTGTATATGATAATATACCCGTTGTAAATATGCTTTCTGCAGAGTGGAAATGATTAATTCAGTTGGTTTGCAAAATTCTCTTGAGGTATGATACTAGAGAGTCTGGGAGACCATAAAGAGAACATTCTCCAGCTTTCCTTAAGGATAACTCCAACGGATTAAAAAGGACATAAGCAAGTTGTGGACCAGCTGTAATGAGAGAGAGAAGAGTAGAGTAGCTCTTGTTCATTGTACTTAAAAGGACACATGAATAGTATTGATGAGGACACTTGTAATGTTATTATATAAAACCTATGTCCTAGCTTTGTACTTGGCCGGTTTCATTTGTTCCTTTGCAAGCTGTAAAACTTTGTTGTTTCATTTCTATTGGTCTAAGTTAATTTCTTAATGATGTCGTGGGAGAACATGGAGTCTTTGGAATGATAAGGGAACCTTTTATTCCTTAAAAGCTCTTCAAAGAGTAAGCACTTATTCCAAAAAGATTTTCTTGCCTTAAATGACTTATTTGAACTGTTGTGATACTATAAATATGCTTCAGTGCAAAGTTCAAGTTTGTCTTGTAACAAGTTGACTTAAGAGAAGTCATAGGCTTATGTAACGCACAACTGGGAGACCATTCTGCTTGTGGTTTTCTGTTGGTCTCCAGAAAGTAATTCTTTTTTGATAAGTAAGGAATATAACTTTTGCCAATGAGTCTGTTCTTATAAACACACTTAAACACACTTGTTAGATTATAAAATGATCAGAATTGAATTGAAATATAATTAATGGAGTTTGTGATCTTTAAAACATCAAAATAGGATTTTGTCTCAACAATGACATCATAGGTTTGGGCATTTGAATTTCAAGAGTTTGAGCATGTTGAATTCAAAGCAGATGGTACATCGTTTGCCTCGGATTAGAGCACCAAGTGAAGTGTGTGAAGAATGTTGTGCAGCAAAGCAGGCAAGAAATTCTTTTAAGAATGAATTACCTATGAAGTCAACTCAGAAGCTAGGGATGGTGTATTCAGATGTGTGTGGACTATTTGAGGTGAAATCCATTGAAGGTAATAGCTACTTCTTGAATTTCATAGATGATTTTACTAGACATGTTTGGCTCTATCTGATAGAAAGAAAGAGTGATGTATTCACCAAGTTCAAGAAATTTAAGTCACTTGTTGAGACACAAAGTGGAAACAAAGTGAAGAAATTGAGAACAGATGGAGGTGGTGAATACATTTCACTAGAATTTGCTAAATTCTGTGAAGATGAAGGAATAGAGCATGAAGTGACTGCACCATACACTCTTCAACACAATGGTGTTGCAGAGAGGAAAAACAGAAGCATCATGAACATGGCCAGAAGCATGCTCAAAGCCAAACACATGCCTCACAAATTCTGGGGTAAAGCAACCTCAACTGCAGTATACATCATCAATAGAAGCCCTACAAAGAAGCTACATAACAAAACTCCTCATGAAGCATGGACAGGATTGAAACCAAGTGTAAGTCACTTCAAAATATTTGGCTCACTGACTAGGTTGTCTGGCAAGTGCACTAGTCTATCGTCGAGTAATAATTCACACTCTAGTGTATAGAATGAGTTCGTATCCACAGGGATCGTGCCGCAGCTTTACTAGCGTTATTTAAGTTTGTGATAGTTTGCATTCGCTTTGGTTTTGAAAAAGGTTTTTATAAAAAGAAGCGTAATGCTTTGCAGAAATATAAAAGCAGAATGTATAAATATAGATTCAAGAAATATAGAGGCTAGGTGTGGTGGTTGGACTCCCTCCCTTCTTCATATTTAGCATGATCGGTGTATAACATAGTTACTTAGATTATGTTCGGCGGTGAATTATCCTTGTTGTAGTAATACCTTACTATTACACTATGTTTATTAAAGTTTCCCTACGTTAACAACTAAGGTACCTACGAGAGCCTAACCTCGATGTGTCACATACCCTAATTACTAAGTGAGTTGTTTATAAACATGCATTATAACCTTCACCAATTAACCTCTAGATCCTAGTATCGGGCTGTTCATCTTCTAAGTGCTCAGATCACACCTAGTGCATGATTCCTCCTCTAACCGCTCAGTTCACGACTAGTTCAGGATGTTACTGTCTCTATTCACCTAGCATTATTTACTACTAGTTCCTGACCATACCAAGTCAAAACCTGATATCAATTCTAAGGGCGCTCCCGCTTATCCGGCCAGATTACGAGATACGTTTTTAAGTGCAAGAAAGTAAATAACAAACAAAATTACCAAATATCATTTATTATAACTTAGACTCAACCACAGACTCCAAATATTCATAGGGGAGTTCATCTTCTCCACCACAACCTAAGGCATAAATTATAAAGACTATATATTTAAATTACAAGAAGTTATAACCTAAATACAAAAGCCTAAAGAAAACATACCTTGCTGAGTTAGTTTTCCCGTAAGGGGAGAAAACTATGCCCAATAGAGCTCCTCTGAACCTCTCCTTATAGTAGAGAGTGTTCTACTATTTCTGAATGATTTTAACAATGAAAGGGAGGCTCTATTTATAGTTTTCGTAATGGGCCTCAGCAAGGCATCGCAGTACGATGAAGCCATCGTGCTGCGATGTGAAGATTTAGTTCAGTTTTATAACTAATCCTGTGCATTTCATCTGCTTGGGCGCCAAGTTACTCCATCGTGCTGCGATATGATGCATCGTGCTGCGATGAGGAGATTTTCTTCAGATTTATTGCTCTTGATTTCTTGGCAAACAAGCAGCTCCCATCGTGCCACGATGGGAGCCATCGTGCTGCGATGGAATGCTGATTTTCTTCACTTTTTGGGTTTTTTCTTGTCTTTTTGCATCTTGGACTCTGTCTTGATGCTTTTTCCTGCTTTTGTAGGTTTTTCTTCGTATTTGGGTCTGTCTTGGTCATTTTACTACTAACAATAATACTAAAAATACCATAGAAATTCCTGTCATCACTCACTTAGTTTCAAACATGTTCCTGATCAAGTAAGAAGAAAACTTGATGACAAAAGTCAACCAATGATTCTACTAGGATACCATCCTACTGGTGCATACAAATTGTATTCACCTAGTGACAACAAAGTTGTAATTAGCAGAGATGTCAAGTTTGATGAATCAAAGGGTTTGGATTGGACTGAAAGCAGCAGCTCAATGCCTAACATAAGACTTGTGCTGGAAGAAATTGAAGATGGGCCTACACTAGAACATGAAGTGAATCAGAATCATTTTCCTAATAATGAGCCTGATCAAATGTTGAGAAGGTCAACAAGAAAGGAGGTAGCATCAATAAGGTTAAATGATTATGATATTTTTCCAGATCAAGCTATAACTGAAGATGGTGAACTGGTCAATGAAGCAATGATTGCTGAATTGGAACCAATTACCATAGATGAAGCTTTGAATGATTCAAACTGGTTGAAAGCAATGAAAGAGTAGTTTAAGTCAATTGAGAAGAACAATACTTGGGTATTGATGGACAAAGCGTTCAACAAGAGGCCAATTGATGTGAAATGGGTCTTCAAGTTGAAGATGAAACTTAATGGTGAAATTGCTAAGTATAAAGCAAGGCTAGTAGCAAAGGGTTTTCTTCAAAAGTCAGGACTTGATTTTAATGAAGTGTTTGCACCTGTGGCCAGAATAGAAACAATTAGATTAGTTGTTGCAATAGCCACTTACAAGAGTTGGTTTATGCATCAGCTAGATGTAAAATCTGCCTTCTAAAATGGACCTCTAGATGAAGAAGTTTATGTGAAGCAGCCACCAGGTTTTGAGATCAATGGTCAAGAACATAAAGTATTCAAGCTAAAGAAGGTATTATATGGCTTGAAACAAGCTCCAAGAGCTTGGAACAAGAGAATTGATAGCTTCCTAATTGATTTGAAATTCACTATATGCACAATAGAACATGGAGTATATGTGAAAGGTTCAAATCATGAAGAAATGATAATATTATGTTTGTATGTTGATGACTTGTTGATTACTGGATCAAACAAAGTTGTGTTAGAGAAGTTCAAAACAGACATAATGAAAGAGTTTGAGATGACTGACTTAGGTGAGCTATCATATTTTCTTGGCATGGAGTTTACAGAGACTAGCAGAGGCTGTTTTTTGCATCAGAAGAAATATGTAGCTGGCATATTGAAGAGATTTCATATGAGTAACTACAACTCAGCAATTACTCCTATGGAGACTGGTTTAAAGCTGAGCAAGAATACAAATGATGAGTTGGTTGATTCAACCTTGTACAAGCAGATTATAGGTTCATTGATGTACTTGTGCAACACTAGAATTGACTTATGTCATAGTGTTGGTCTGTTAAGCAGATTCATGGATCAACCAAGGGTGTGTCACTTGACTGCTGCAAAGAGAGTGCTCAGATATGTGAAGGGTACTAGTGATCATGGCATTTTGATTCCAAACCAAAGGAACAATAGTAAGAAGTTAAAGGCTTATGGCTACTCAGATTCAGATTGGGGAGGAGATCAAGATGACAGAAAAAGTATTGCATGTTACTTGTTCATGATTGTCAATGCACCAATTTCATGGTATTCTAAGAAGCAAAGAGATAGTTTCACTATCATCATGTGAAGCTGAATATGTTGCAGCTTCATTTGCTGCATGTCAAGTAAACTAGATTGAAATGTTGCTATCTGAGTTGAATGCAGTAGAGGCAACAAAATTGAAGTTGCTGGTCGATAACAAGTCAGCAATTGACTTGGCTAACAATCCAGTTAGTCATGGCAGGAGCAAGCATATTGAAAGAAGGTTTCACTTTTTGAGAGATCAAGTGAACAAGGAGAAGCTTGAGTTGGAATATTGCAATACTGAGATTCAACTTGTAGATATTCTAACAAAACCTATGACAAAGGCTAGGCTTGATTCTTTGAAGAAACTCATAGGAATGGAATCATTGGAGAAGATGGATTAGGAGGTGTGATGTTTGTAATATATGTTCCATGGTTCAGAGTAAAGTACACGTTCTCAGAACATTCTCTTGTTGCTACAAAGTTGAATGTTAGTTAGCAAGCTATGAGCTGTGTTTGACAGTTATACAGTTAGGTTGTTTATGTTATTAGCTTTTGGTAGTTAATAGATAGTTTGTTAGTTTTTTTTGTACTAGGTAGCTAAGGTAGTTACTAATTTTGTTAAACGTTGTTGCTTGCATTGAAAACAACTTCCACTTGTATAAATAGTTTTTGCCTCTAATGGATGAATGCAAGTTTCTATTTTTCCTATTTTCTTTCTTTCAATTCAATTCAATTCATTCTCTGTCAATTACTCCAACAAACAATACAGAGGAACAAGTACAACCATCTTCTGCTATTGTATTTATTCTATGGGACAATGCTAGATTTTACTTTACTCTCACCTTTCTTTATTCTCTATTTCGATTTTTTCTTATCTATCACCATTGAGGATGAGCGAGGTTCACACTATAGTTGAATGGAGGACAACGACAACCTGCACCAAAGATTGTTGTTGGGAAGAAGATGAGTGTTGAGACAGAATGACTGATGACAGGAATTTCTACGGTATTTTTAGTAGTATTATTAGTAGTAAAATGACCAAGACAGGCCCAAATACGAAGGAAAACCTACAAAAGCATGAAAAAGCATCAAGACAGAGTCCAAGATGCAAAAAGACAAGAAAAACAAAAAAAGTGAAGAAATTAGCATTCCATCGCAGCACGATGGCTCTCATCATGCCACGATGGGAGCTGCTTGCTTACCAAGAAATCAGAAGAATAAATCTGAAGAAAATCTTCACATCGCAGCACGATATAGCACATCGCAGCACGATGGAGTAACTTGGCGACCAAGCTGATGAAATTCACAGGATCAGTTATAAAATTGAACTGAATCTTCACATCGTAGCACGATGGCTTCATCGTACTGCGATGCCTTGCTGAGGCCCATTACGAAAACTATAAATAGAGCCTCCTGTTCATTGTTTAATTCATTCAAAAATAGTAGAACACTCTCTACTATAAGGAGAGGTTCAAAGGAGCTCTATTGGGCATAGTTTTCTCCCCTTACGGGAAAACTAACTCAGCAAGGTATGTTTCTTTAGACTTTTGTATTTAGGTTATATTTTGTAGTTTAAATATGTAGTCTTTATATTTATGCCTTAGGTTGTGGTGGAGAAGATGAACTCCCCTATGAATATTTGGAGTCTGTGATTGAGTCTAAGTTATGATAAATGATATTTAGTAATTATGTTTGTTATTTACTTTCGTAAAAGATAAAGGACCAAAATGTTACAAATAAAAGATAAAGGACCAAAGTGTTACAAATAAATAAAATAAAGGACCAAAGTGTTACAAAAAAATAAGATAAAGGACCAAAAATGTAATTTTGCCTGAATTTAATCTTGGTTGCAGATGTATTAATTAATTTCTTTTAAATGATTTATAAAGTTTTAATTTTAAGTTTTTGGGAATTAATTTTTTGAGAGATACATGAACAATTACTTGAGAGATACATGAACAATTAGATTGAAGTAGAATGGTGAATAAAAAATTGAACATCATCAAACAGTATTGAATATTGATGTTAGGACTTATGAGGATGAAGAAGCAAAGTGTGGGAGAATGAACAAAGAAGGATTTAAGAGGTCCAACGAAGTGTTCTCTGTCATTGATGGAAAGTGAAAACTTTTTGAGAGAGACAAATGAAAATAATCCAGTGTATTTAGTTTATAGAGTAGACTATCAATCTAACAGTTTGAAATAGTGATGCACAGTGAAAGACCTATCAAACTCTCCCACCCTAGACAGAGCCATTAACATGCATAGCTTCGCCCCTGCTTAGACGTTTCTTCCTATATCTCCAAGCAACCTGAATTTTGTTTGCTGCAAGTGATCTCCAATAAGGTGATTCATACCTAACATAACAAAATTATCAAATCATATGTATGTAAGAGACATTTGACATGGGATATTATTCATAAAAATAAACATCTAAAATAAGATCTTATAGCATATGAAATGATTATGAATTGTCTTCATAGATACTAAAGCATGGAATCATAGACATGGGATATTTTTGAATAAAAATAAAAAATAAGCGCGTATAGCATAAATTTTTATTATATAAGTTCTTTCTATAACAAAACACAAATCAAAGGCAAACTATTTTCTTACAAGTTATTAGCTGTTTCCATAAGCTATTCTAGAGAGTTTATGGATGTAAGCTGGAAATAGCTTATAGACATGTCATAAACTATTTTACTACTCTAACAAACAGTTTCACAAATGTTTATGCAAGTAGATAATATGTTAATCCAAACAGACAGATGATGAAACAACATTCTTCACAAAAGACAATGCACTTGATCACAAAAGGGTGAAAATGTGCTGCTAAGTGACAAACGAAAGACAACAAGGAAATGAAATGAATGAATAAATGAATGACCTTATGACTACTTGAACATGCGGACTCTGCAACAATCTTGCAAAAAGAGTTGTGATTTCTTCGATGTCTTCAATGCGAAGTAAAAATGCCTCCACATGGGTTAAGCATCTTACTGTTCTGTCACTAATCAATCCTTGTCTTTGAAGCTTTACTTTTTTACCTTATGAAAGAGAAACCACGTTGATTAAACATATTTTTCATTGTTTTTATTAAGGCAACATTGCTGATTATTGCTACCTCTTTTGAGGGATGTTATCATTATATCAAGTATAGTTGTACCTCTGATTTCAGAAGACTGCTCAATATACCATGCTAGAAGTTCTTCACCACAAACATCCCCTTCAAATAACGGAACCGGAATCCCATCTTCTCCGATGCTCTCCAATTTTCCACGCACAACAAACACCGTCTTCTGTATAAGACCACCCTGACTGAAAATTCTACTTCCTTGGATGTATGTCATATGTATTAGTCGCTCATGAATGGCATCTAAGAAATTAGACTCATCATCCCTATCCATACGCTGAAGAATTCGAACCTGTAGAAATCTTAGATCATCATAACAAAGATCATTTGGACTTGTTTAATATAAATTGCTTTTGATAAGCCAATTGTTTTAGTTTCAAGATGAATATGCATAAAGTTTTGTCTTCAAAATTGTTCTCATTCAACTTCTATTGGATGCTAGCAAGTTCCATGTAGACTTATAGGGAAAAGAGAATCATAAATAGAATTTAAGGAGTAATCATGAACTTCTTTTAAATGTTCCAATGCGTACTTTTTTAATAAAATTGAAGAGATGACGCCGTATGTCTATCAGGAGATCTTCTGGCAAATTCTCGAGAACCATTTTCTCAGTAACACCCCCTGTTGCATACCAACTAAACTGTTGAGCCTGGCGTACTCTCCTGCATGACAGACAAGATAGTATCCATCATTTGTATATTATGCGTAATCAATTATTTGATAGATGCATGTTGGCAATGTTGATGTGAATCGTTAAAAGATTTAAAACATTTCATACTCTTTGAGAAGTTCTGGTAAGCAACGATTGCTCATCCATTTCTCAGCATCACGGCGTCTTTGTATCATTTCTAGGTTCCTGTTAGCAGGATGGAACATGTCAGAATTTTAATAACAAAGTTCCATTATTATTCCAAATTTGTAGCTTTAGATAGATTTAAACTGGACAACAAGGACAAGAAAATGGCCTACAATATGATAACATGATAGTATTTACAAAAGAATTTTTCCTAGTCTTACGTAAGTATCAAAGTATCTGAGACACTCACAATTGGGAGAAAAATTTACTACTCTCTCCGGTTTCAATTATAGCAAAAAAACAACTTTTCATATTTATTGAATAATCAATCAATTTAAATAGTGATCTTTTTGCTTATATTTAAAACCAGAGTAATACCTTAATTGAATGAAACTGTGCATTGGAGGATCCTTACATATGAATGCAATAACAGAAACACTCAAAGAGAGTATTTATCATTCCCAGAAACACTAATAGAATAACAAACTCCTAACCAAAGATAACCGTGAAAACTGAATATTATTGTATTTCAAGTTATTAATAATATACAACCACTAATATGTTTATATAGGCTAGTCCAACCTAATGGGCTAATGGGCCGAACACAGATTACTAATAAAATATTTCTCCTAATAATAGAATATGTACTCCCTCCGGTTCTATATATAAGCAAATTTTAGCTTTCTAGATACATTAAAAAAGTAATGTATATAGTCAATATTATAGATTAGATACATTACTTTTTCAATGTATTTAGAAAGCTAAAATTTACTTATATATAGAACCGGAGGGAGTACTATTTATTCACATCACTCTCCCTCAAGCTGGTGAATGAATATTTATCATTCCCAGCTTGAAAACAATTCTCTCTAAGTTATTGTTGTTTATCCCTTAGTTAGAAGATCTCCAAGGTTGCCTTGGGGAAGAGACATATGGAGTGCAAATATGTGAAAAATTAATGTAGATTAATAAACTTAAACTACTGAAAAAAGTTAATAGATTAATAATTTAATCAAAATACAAATTGTAATATATATAATAATAACAAATGTAAAAATATTATTCATAAGGTTAAGAGAGACAAACTAGACAAGAAAGCAGAACCTGAAATCTTTGTAGGCTATAGCTTAATCTCAAAGGCCTACAGGATCTATTTACCGCGCAATGACAAAGTAGTTGTTAGTAGGGATGTGAAATTTTTGGGAGTTGGATAGCTGGAATATGGAAGACGGCAAGAATATTGAATTTCAAGAGGAGAATTAGGACATAGATAACGAACCTATCAGAGGAACGAGATCCCTTTCTGATATCTATCAAAAGGTGTAATGTTGCAATGGAACCTGTTGGATATGCATAAGCAGCAAATGATAAAAAATGGATAGATGCAATGGAGGAGGAGCTCAAGATGATTGAAAAAAAACCAGACATGGAAATTGGTGGACAGACCTGATCATAAGAAAGCTATTGGAGTTAAGTGGGTTTATAGGACCAAGCTTAATCATGATGGTTCTGTAAACAAATATAAGGCAAGGCTTGTTGTTAAGGGATATGCCGAAATCTTCGGAGTAGATTTTTTTGAAACTTTTGCTCCAGTGACAAGGTTGGATACCATAAGATTATTGTTCACACTTGCAGCACAAAATGGTTGGGTTATACATCAAATGGATGTCAAGTAAACTTTTTTTAATGGATACTTGGAGGAAGAAATCTTTGTTGAACAACAAAGGGATTTATTGTTCAAGGACATGAGGAGGTGTATAAATTGAATAAGGCTCTATATGGGCTAAAACAAGCATCAAGATCATGGGATAGCAGAATTGATGCACCCTTGGTGAACTTAGGCTTTGAAAAAAGTCCAAGTGAATTTACCATTTATGCTAAAAAGGTTGATAATGAAGTACTGGTGGTGTCCCTTTATGTTGATGATTTGTTTGTCACAGGAAGTCATAAGGAGTTGATTGACAAGTTCAAAGAAAGAATGAAAGATGCCTTTTAGATGACAAACCTCGGAAAGATGTCATTCATTCTAGGTATGTAGGTGCAACAAAAGCAAAATGAAATATTTGTGTGTCAGCAAAAATATGCAAAAGAAGTCCTCAAAAAGTTTAATATGGAAGATTGCAAACCAGTTGCAACTCCAATGAATCAAAAGGAGAAGTTTTCCAAAGAAGACAAAGCTGAAAGGGTAGATGAAAAGTTGTACAAAAGTTGAATTGGATGCTTGATGTATTTAACAGCAACCAGGCCAGATATTATGTATGTTGTGAGCTTACTATCAAGATACATACACTGTGCAAGTGAAATTCATTTTCAAGCAGCCAAAAGAATTCTTAGATATGTTAAAGGCACGGTTGATTATGGAATAAAATTCAATCAAGTTCTAAATTTCAGGCTTCTTGGTTACTCTGACAGTGATTGGGCAGATTGTGTTGATGATATGAGAAATAAAACCCGGTAGGGTGTTTTAAGGGATGTCCGTGACTTAAGTCACGGACGATGTATATTTTTGTAATTTCATAGGGCGCGCCCCAAAAACAGTAGGGCGGCGTAATTCTCAAGATGTATAGAGCCAACCAAAACTACATTAAATTTTGCCCATGAATCGTATCAACAAATGCCTAATTGTGATGCTCAAACTCTTAACGAGGGAGGTTTGGATTTCAATGAAAACACGAAAATGGGGATGAGTGGAATTTTTTAGATTGAAATTGGAGGTGTGATTACCCTACTAGTAATTCTTTTTTTGTTACAGTAATAAAATAATGTAGTAATATGTTTCTCCATTTTTCAATTTTTTAAAATACATTCATAACTGACAGCTGTCCTTAAGAGTCAAACTTTTGGGAAACTCTTAAATTGACCCAGACTAAATGCCACCTATTTGAAAACAAGTTTGAAATGAAGTAGAATTTTTGTCATGAGAAATGTGAGTGAGCTACGTCTCCTCTTATGAGTTCTTGGATTAGAACTTGTTGAATCTTATCAATGACTTCCTTACCATTGTGGCAATTCCTCTTGGCTTATCAATCTTCATGATTGTGGCGCCTTCTACCATCTCCTTCCTCAAATCTATATTTGTTTATTTCTTTTACCCTTTTATTTGTCACTTTGTTGGAAGAAATCACTTGGTGAGATCCTTCATTGTATGTGGAATCAATTTCGTCCACATCAACATCTCAACACCTCACCACCACACCACCACCTCATCACCTCCAACCACCACCACCCAATCTCAACACCAGCTGTCTTCGCGCAATGCACACTTCCCAAAATCCAAACCCCAACTGCGTGCAATGCACACCACCAAACCACCGCCACATCCGCCACTAAACCACCGCGCAAATAACACACGAATCCACCGTCAGAACCGCCACCGGAGCAACAAAACTCCTCTATCACTAGAAGCCACCGCCACTTGAAACAGGAGCACTGCCAAACACCAAAAACCCCCACTGCGAACAGTCGAACACCACCACCAAACCGACAGTAGCAAAACCAGGGTTTACAGAATCCCTGCGGCGGAAACAACCTCAACTTTACCGGCAGCCAACAGTAAGAACCAGATATGGAAAACGGAAAACCTCCCAGATCAAAACAGGAACCAAAACCACCCACCATGTACCATACAACGTCGGCGACCGGAAGAACAATGACGGATGAGGTTTAAACAGAGTAGATCGGACACCGGAAAGAAAGATCTGAAACCAACACCGCAGAAAAGAAACGGTGGTCAAGGAGGAGTGTTAATTGCAATGACACTTGAAGCTTCCATAATTATTAGGCAATAAAGAGTCAAATAACTGTTACAATTACATATTTTATTGTCATAAGTTTTAGGCATCTGAACATATGTCTGTTATGTTCTTATTGTCTTCTTATTGCTCTTTAAAATTGTAATGATTTGCAATTCAATAAAAATATAACCTTCCACAAGAATAAAACCTCTTTGTTCTCTCTTGTTCTATACATCTACATTCCTTTCAATAACCAACAGCTACGGTACTTCTCATTTGTCAACAACACACTTCTTTCATCATTCTTTGAAGAGCCTGCTACATATTTTCTTTCAGATTCTTCTGCATCTGCAAAATTAGCATAGGATCCAGTTCCAGCATTTTCGATTAGCTTGCTTTAGGTTTGCAATTTCTTGTTGCAATTGAGCCACACAAATTCGGCCTCCTCGCATGTAGCGATACTTCAGATCACTCCATGCGTCAATCGTATTCTCGATGAAGACAATACTTTCTGCAACTGAAGGTGTTGATGAAGACAATACTTTCTTCAACTGAAAGCGTTGTGGAATTGACGATCCATGAATGTACTAGGTTGTTACATCTCTCCTACGCCGTAAAAATTGAGATCTCCTTCCTTCCAAATTTCAATTGAACCGTCAACGAACTTGAACTTGTTCTTCGTTGCAAGCGCTCGACACATTTCCAACGCCCATTCATGATAGTTGTCGCCGAACAATGGAGGCGTAACAGACTGTAGTAGGATTCTCCCATGGATGAACATAATAAAGATCTAGGGATTGAAAATTATCCTGAACTTGATTGTTGTTGTTGTTTTGATTTCTCACCATTTTGATTGATCAATTGAGAGAAAAACTTGGAAAACTAGAGATTGATAGAAAAAAATTGGAAAGATTGAGGAATTGAGAGAAAATCTATGAAACTCTCTAGGGAATTTGAGGAATTTTCACAGCAGAAAGCAGAGCGGAATGAACCCGCTCTGATACCATCAAAGTGTCTGAGAAACTCATGATTTTTCTTATAGGATCCAAATCCATTTATATTAATAAAGATAGGATAATTACACATAATGAAAGGCAACGAGCAACAAGTTGCGCCGTTAATACTTTTTGAATGGCAAAATCAATCCTTTTAAAAACAATATTCATAGACCTAAGAGTCATAACAATGCTATGAAGGCAATAACAGAAACTAACTCAAACTAATTAGCTAATAAAATAACAAACTCCTAACCAAAAATAACTAACTCAAAAACTATAAGCAAGATAGTTAGTTCTCCCCTTTTCTGTTTCTACATCTTCAGATTTAATATATCTCATTCCAAAATAACAATATAATGAATCACATTGTAAGATCAAACTTTAGAGGCGTGTTATTGTCACCATGGAGTTTGATACAATCATCCTTCTGCATTGTTTTTAGATTTTCAAATGAATGGAAGTTTAAACAGAAGTTAATTTAGAAGGAAACAATACCAATTAAAATTAACTTTTGTCATGGCAGAACAAAACACACTACAAATTAACATGCACAAAAAGTAAGATATAAATTCTACCTCCATCCATGAGACTGAATATAGTTCTGCATATTTCCAATGAGAATAGCAAGAAAAAAGAGTCCCAATACTATGATAAACGTTGTAAAGAGGACTTCCCAAACAAAATTGCTTGGAGTTTGATTACCCGCTAGAGTACTGATTTGCTGTATCAAAGCCCACAAAGGTAAAATTGGAAAGTAATATCAAAGTATTCATGTTCCTTTAAGTACTTGGTTGGTAACATAGTGAATTTTTTGAGATCACAATGAGCCACCATGATTTTGCAATAGCTACAGGCTTACTTTTTGTAAGATTTTGGTGACACATAACACATTGTTATTTCTGCTAACCTACTGCGATACCAAACATAAATTTAGCATTTGTTTGGTTTTGCATTGGCTAATAAATTATCGTGTCCCTATGTCTCATAAATGTCAATTTTGAGAAGCTACAAATTCTTGCTTCGGCTGGACGTACCGGGGTAGGACATAAGAGCACATACGAATACAACCATGTTTTCCAATGCTCAATCCACATTTTTCTAAGATTAAATGTTAAAATGGTAAAAAGTGATTTTGTAAAACTACATAAGAAAATGAAAACAAGAAAAACAAAATATAGTTTTGTTAGCTTATTTACTTTTACTTAATATATGATATAGTACTTACCAACAGAAATTGACAATAGTTTGTATTGTTAACAGTCCAAATATGTGGTTAATTACTTTCAGTGGATGGTTAGTGAATATAACAAGGTGTTACAACTCATTAACCATCCACTCAACTTAATTAACTATGATTTTAAAGTGTTCAAATTGGTATGTCCTATTTGTATGAAGGATGCAAAGGCATTCACGTTAACTATGTCCTATTTTTTATTGTTATGACAACGGCTTTGTCTAATGTGGAAGACTTGAATAAGTTTTCCACTTGTGAATAACACTGTAACGAATACGAATTTTACAAAATTCACCGTTGGATTGAAAGTTTATATCATATAAATCATCCATGTTAAATTTTACAAAAATCTAAAATCATTGGATAAGTTATTGAGACTCGTCAAAATTAACGGTTTATGAGTTTTTATTGAATATTGTTAATCTTGATCGGTCTCAATAACATATCAAACGATTTTAGATTTTTGTGAAATTTAACATGGATGATTTATATGATATAAACTTACAAACCAACGGTATATTTTAGA
Source organism: Trifolium repens (assembly GCA_030408175.1). NCBI lineage: Eukaryota > Viridiplantae > Streptophyta > Magnoliopsida > Fabales > Fabaceae > Trifolium > Trifolium repens. The sequence goes on from CP125847.1 coordinate 17,707,801, forward strand.
AAATTTGTATTCGTTAGTGTTATTCACAAGTGGTGCACCGTGAAAGACTTGGCCTATGACAATTAATTATAGATTTGTTTTTTTATTTTATTAAAATTATTTATTTTTAATTATTGTTAAATTAGTATGTATTTTATTAAAAAATTTAAATATTTATATAAAATGTGTAATAATGTAAAAAATGTGTATCCATTTTTGGTGGTCTAAACTTCCATTAATGGCAAAATGCTAATTTCTGCCAGTGTCTTTTCTGGCGGACACAGCCTCCAGTACTTATTGTTGGGCAAAGCCGCCAGTAAACCCCTTATCTCGTTTTTAAAATTCTGATGCTCATTTCTGGCAGTTTATACCGCTAGTAATGTTATCAACGCGTGTTTTTCTTGCAAAATCATTTCTGCCAATGATCCACTAGTAATGACATTACTGATGGAAATAGTTTATTATGTATATAATTATTAATTACAACCGAAAGTAAAAAATAAAAGAACAAAATGCATACCTGGAGTCCCCAAAAGAGTGCATACACATATTTGTTAATCAACTTAGTTTCTATAGTAAGTGGAATAGCATTGGCATAGATTCCATAAGAAAAAGCACCAGACGTGGGATTCAAACAAGCACTAGCACCCTTATATTCACTCCACAGTGTAGTAGCTGATATATTCCTCACTTTAGAATCGCAATCAATCAAGTCCATGCATCCAAGTATGTTAGAATGATGGCAGGCATCTCGCAAACATTGGTTAACCCTCTGGAAGAAGAGAAAAGGATGAAAGGAAAGAAATTGGTAAATTGAAAGTTACCTAACATTCATTTACTGAATTAAATTAATGATTCTAATTGAACCTTTCATCTTTAAAGCATCCATTGAATCATAATTACTTTGATCAATATCATGCTTAATTTTGACTATAATTCATGCAACATATAATCATATTATAACCCTATTTGGATAACATGTTAATTTAGTGATTATGCATAAGTAATATCATTTCCATAAAATCAAACTGTTTATATATAGGCGCAATAAGCTTTTCTGATAAGCAATCCTAGAGAGCTTATGGAAATAAGCTAAAACAACTTTTGGACATTTCATTTGTTATTTCCATAAGCTCTTACAAACAGTCTCGTAAGTGCTTATGTCAGTAGATAATATCAAATTAGTGAATCCAAGCATGCACTATGTAACATTATAAATCAAAAGTGTTCAACTGAATCAATTAATATTTCTATTGTGCAGATGCAGGGTTCTTTTTTCCTTTTTCCATGCTAGGTGACAATTTAAAGCAAAGTATCAAATTTTATTGACAAGAAACTTTGTACTGTCTGAAAATGAATCATCAAATGTCATTTTTATTCACCTGTAGACCAAAGAGGTACCAGCATGAACCAACAATATGACCAGCAAACATAAACCTGAGAAGATTTACAATTAAATTTCCCCAGACTGTCTCTAATATGATTCCACTTGGAGACATGCCAATTAGCAGAGGCAAAAATCTGAAGAATTTGAGAATATACTGTACAAAGATCACATTCATAGCAAAATTTGCTCCTGAAGACCCCAAGGAATTTGGTAGAACAATCAATATCATTATCTGTCAGTATTTAACAGCATATTGTTAATCAAGGATTGATTTGTTTACCACTATATTATAGACTAAATAGAATAGGAAAAGGGGAAACTTCTCAACTGCATATATTTAGCTTTTCTAAAATCAGGCAAAATAATATTTGTATTTTAATAATTGTAAATGGCTATAAATGCTCATGCTATTATTTATTTATAGTGGAAATAAAGTGAAGACAAAACCAATTCTTCTAACATGGTATCACGAGCCCAGTAGCAACTCTCACCACCAACAAACATTCCCATTTTTTATGCCTCAGATTTCTACGACTAGGTTATAGTGGCATGTTATTCTTGGTTCTGTGACTTGATGCGCGTCATTCTCGGTTCTACAATTAGTTTTCCCTCTTGGCCCTGCTGGTTGCTCTTTTGTTCCAACAACAGATCATGAGCTTCTTGATTTTGCAATCAATTCTACTACCATAACGAATCCAAGGAAGCAAAATTTTGGTGTTCTCTTTACCAGCAAAAACTATGCTTCCTAGGAATTCCAATTAAAGATGTGCATTTAGGGTCATGTAAACGGGACATCTGAAGAACCCGATAGAGAAATCTGCCTTAGATGCTTGTGATATGAAAGATGCCCAATTATTTCTTGGATTTTCAACACTATAGAGACATTGATGATCAATAACTTGCATTCTTTTATAACTGCTAAAGCCATCTGGTAATATTTGAAGCAAAAATACAACCAGGAAAATACTGCTAAGAGTTTTCTGTTGAAACTCAGTGTAGCCAATTACAAACAAAGTAATCTGTGGACATGACACTCAGCCATATTATATTGATGTTCCCAAAACCTCCCTCATGATCCTTCAAGCGATATATGACTTCGGTAAGCAGGATCAATTTTTCATGAAACTTTGTCAAGAGAATAGAGGCATGTTGCTGAATCAGAGTCCTATTCATCCTTTGAATACATGTGTTGGTGAGCTTCCTAGGGAATAGCAACGTCTACTTACCTAGGGAACCGTGTCCCATTATGCTTTGGTTCTAGAACCAGTGATGTTTGCCTATGCTACCTAAAGTAAAGCCAAATGTGCCGATCTCTCACCCACAAAAATATCTCCATCACTGACCCATTCACACGTTCTCACGAATCGTCAAAGCAGCTACTGACTTCTGATGCAAGTGGGCCACATGCCACTGTCCAGTTACCCATTTTCGCTGCCATTGGTTTCGTCAGATTCGCCTTCTCTTAGAGCATGATTATCGGGGATGGCATTGCATTGTAAAGCCACCATGTGTCAGTAAATAGTATTATTTAAATTCAATTGGGGTGGTATCAGAAAGCCACCGTTGCCACAGAATGCAACGTAGCTTTGAGCAAAAATTTCAATTATTTATTCTATCAAATATAAAGTTAGTGTGTTTTGTGAGAGTCGTGGGACCCAATTTAGAGTTTTAGATGAGTGGTATGAATATTTAGAAATAGTTGTTGAGTTGCTTAAATTATTGAAAAGTGTGAAGTATTATAAAATATTGAGTAGGGTCCATTTATACCACCAAGTTGGGTGGCATGGATGTAGATGCTCTTAGTGGTTCTGTTGGGACCACTTTCACTCTATAGGTCCCACGTTTAAGGTGTGTTCTGAACCCCTTTTTTTTTTTTTTGTTTCATAGGTTTTTTATCGTTGCGAATGCTTCCAGGTGGTTGTTGCTCTAGTGGTTTATCTTTGTCACTGTGATTGCATCCCAATGTTTGTTGGCTCAGAATTTTAGTTCCTTGATCACAATATTTTTCGTGGTCTTTGCACACTGCTCTTTTATTTTGTATGTTTCATAGTGCTTCGTTATGTCTTGTTAACGCTATTAAGAAGTCTCATATCGGATATGAGATGACTTATACATGGATTTATAAGTAGAGGCAATCCTCACCTTATAAGCCAGTTTTGTAGGGTTGAGTTAGGGTCAACTCCCACTTCTAAGATGGTATCAGAGCCTGGTTCGACAAGGGTTCGAATGACTCCTTGTATCGAAATTTTTCCTGACAAAAGGTGAGGCAAGTTAAATCCCACATTGCATGGAAAAGTGGAGCTTGAACACTCTATAAAATGTCTTAAGGTTTTGGGTAAAGATGTGGTGTACAAGTAACTTGTATGGTTGCTCTAGACTCAATGTGGATGATCCCCTGGGCTCCCTATATGACCCAACAGTTGTACTAGAGCCAACTGCTATCAGGTTTCCGCTATCGGGTCACCCGCCATTTATATCCACGCACCAAGCTCAATAGTGCTAGGTGTGAAGGTGTGTTAAGAAGTCTCACATCGGATGTGAGATGACTTGTACATGGGTTTATAAGTGGAGTCGATTCTCATCTTATAAGACGGTTTTGTAGGATTGAGTTAGCCCCAACTCCCAAGTCTAAGATGTGCATTTGTTCCAATTTGCACAATTTTTCCTTTAAGGTTGTTCGTTAGCATCATCTATGTTAGGTATGTGGTTATATGTCAAATCTTGCAGTCCATTCCAAGTTGTTTGTTGACCATTTGTCTAAGTCACTCTTGTCATTGTGCTTTTTATCTTTCTCAATTTCGTCTTAAATGGAAGACTCTCTAGTCATTGGTCTCAGCACACTATCAATAGCCTCTAAGAGTCCCTTCGTCCAACCAAAATCAAGGTTGAGTTGTTGGCACTAGTCATTGATGAAATGTCCCACAAAAATTGTTTTATTTTCGGTATCCCTATCGTCAAATCATCGTCAAAACTTTGTGCCTTGCTTTACACATAAGTTGGTTGTTTCAAGGGAATGGCAGCATCTGACCCAATATCATTCTAGTTTTGTTATGATGCAATTTCTGAAAGTTTATTGCGGTTCTGATATTAGTTAGTTTGGTTTGGTCTTATCTTTTAAAGGGCATATTTTTAACAAGCTTAAAACTTAGTAAGTTTTAGCTTGAAGGGGGGTATTAGAAAATATATATATATATATATATATAGTACGTATGATATAATATCTGTTATATTATAATTGAGTATCTTAAGTTATTTTATAGGATCGGTTTTTTATTTTAGAATATCACTTAGGGTCTTTTATACTACTTTCCATTCTTTAAAGCGCCAAGATAGTAAAGGAATTAGTTCAAATTCAAAAGCGGTTTTTGTGGAGAGCAGGTATATATGGACCAGAGAAAGATTAATTGGGTGAGTTGGGTAAAGGTGTATCTCCCTGAGGAGGATGGAGGCCTTGGGGTAAAGATTTGCATTTGTTCAATTTGGAACGGCTTAAGTAAGTTTAGATATGGGCCAATTGAAGATAAAGTCTTCAATTTGGATAGAGATAAATTTGGAAAACTTGATTCCTTATGGTGGCAAGACTTATGCTTAATGCTTAAGAAGGACGTTCTAGAATTAAACTGATTTTTTGACGTTTAAATTTGGAAAGATTGGTGGGTCGGAGAGCAACCTTTTTATGTGATTTCCTTTGTTGTTTAACTGGGCGTCAAACAAACACGCTAAGCTGTCGGCTTGTGGGCTGTGGCTAGATAATAGTTGCACTTTGAGATGGAATTGGACCACAATACTGGCGAAGAGAGCGCAGAAGTTGCGGGTCTGCAGCAGGAAATTCTGTAGGTGCAGCTGTGGCACCCTTCTTGAGGATAGCATATTGCTGCCAGAAGTTTTGCAATGTGAAGTTGGATAGGTATTTGTGCTTCTGTGACGTATCAGATGGTGTATATTTATTCATTATGTAACATGTGTAATTTGGTATTTAGCTTGCCTCATGGGCTGATGTATGAGAACACTAGTTTCTTTGGCAGCTATGCACAACTTGTGCTAGTATGCTTCGAATAAAATATGCTTACAAAAAAAAAGGATTATATTTTGTACTACTTATTGTTATTGTGATTTGTTGTTGATTTATTACTGAGTCCGTGATTTTAAATTGTGGATGAGGTTGCTGTGATGCGCATTGCGGCATGAAACGGTTTTAAATTTTCACAAAATATATAAAGTTCACCACCATACTGTTAGCGGCCAACACTCGGTGGGATTTAGTCCCACATCGGATAGATAGGATTCTTGATAAGAGTTTATAAAGAGGAGGCACTCCTCACCTTACAAGCCGGTTTTGTAAGGATGAGTTAGGCCTCGATATTCGTGACATGGTATCAGAGCCTATCGGGTCTATCGTTGGACTTCCTACATCGTTCACGCTTCAGGCCCATTGGGCCGGGCTGAAGCGTGAGGGGGTGTGTTAGCGGCCAACACTCGGTGGGATTTAGTCCCACATCGGATAGATAGGATTCTTGATAAGAGTTTATAAAGAGGAGGCACTCCTCACCTTACAAGCCGGTTTTGTAAGGATGAGTTAGGCCTCGATATTCGTGACACATACCACTACACTATTTACCTATCATAGCAGAGTCCTAATTTTATATGTAAATACCGAATGTGAGGTTTTTGATATACACAATTGAGAGATTGTCAAAAGTAAGATTTTTCTTTAGATATGAAGTAGATTGGGATTTGGGATTCTGTAATTTAAATTTTTGGTGAGAAGATTTGAACGAATGTGGTTGAAATTGTCTATCGGTATCAATAATATTCAAGATTTTTATTATTTTCTCTGTACTTTTTATCTAAAATCTCACAGCTTAAACAAAAAAAGTATTTATGTGCTTGCGTCTAACAACTTTAGGCTTTTGAGGGCTTTTAACAACAGCATGGTGAGATTGGAAGAAATATACCTGAGGAAGAGGCAATACATCAAACAAGTCAACAAGAAAATAACCCTTCATGTAATTGATAGCAATTTTCTTGGGATCGTCTACTAAATTATTACCAAACAACCTTTTCGCAGGAGAAATGTATGCCAACCTAAACTGCAAAGAAGAAACTTAGTAGTGTTATTTAAACACTAAGGAAAACTATAAGACAAACCGTTAAAGATATTTATATTTAAATGGTCTATTGTTCGACTTGGTTCTTGAAAGGACAGAGCAAACCTCGCCATATCATTTGATGGATTAACACAAATTAAATCCAAAAAGGTGATTAGTGAGAAATTACTTGGAGAAGAATGTTCAAGAAATACAGAACATCAAATATGCTTCTAAGTAAAACAAGTGTTGTTGCCATTGTCCAATTGATAACAATACATTTATCATCCTGCAGAAATTGAATGAGAAAAAGTGAAGTTTTTTTTAAGCAAGAAAAAAGTAAAATAAATTATATTGGAAGATTTTACAATTAGATATTAGATAAAAGAGAACAAAATCATACCTTCTTCACATAGATTAAGAAGAAAAATAATGGATCAGCAATAATTGTGACCAGGAAAATCATAGCAAAAAACTTGTTCCATTGTTGAATAACTTTGGCGTGAGGGTTCATAACTCCAGGAATACTTGAAGAGCATAAAGAAAAAAGTTTTCTCCCAAAACCTTTGGCAATGCCATAAAGAGAAATGTAGAACTGTAAACATTTATAACATGAATAAGTGTATGATTGATTATGTGTGAAAGTAACAGCAGAACATAATTTTCACAACTATTAGCGAAAAAGGTGCATTTATCATAACAATTGGCATTGAAAACAATATAAAATTAGTTATATATAAATATGAAAATTATTGGCTACTTAAGAAACATATAAGTACAATCTAATTGATCAATCAAATATCTACCAATTATATTTTTAAGAGAAGCAAAAAAAAATCATCATCGTGAAGTCAACTTCACAAGATAGAAGTCAATGTTTTCTTAAATTTATGAAGAAATAACAGTCCATTATTTTAGAAGAAAGACACCTTGGGATCATATATAGTGGAAGCCCTTGGGGTTTTTTTTTATGGTGTGTAATGTTGAAGTAGGGAACAGAGTGCAATAAGAATCATTACACATTCCAAGTAGTCCAAACCTTAGCAAGTATTCAATTTTAAGCTCATAATTATTATTTTATCCGAATGATTTTCTTCTAAGACATCAAATGTAGAAAAAAGTTTGTCTTGTTCTCTCCTACTTTGTTTCCTGCCACTACTATACTATTTTGTAAAGTATTTCTGCTGCAGGAGTGCATACAGTGGACCACTCATCAGCACAAATGAAGTTTTCCTTACCGTATGAAGCGGAGCAATAGGTCCAGCAAGATTTGGTTGTGTCTCATGTGGATCCAAGGAAGCCACAGGAATAGAAATTGAAGCACTTTGTGTCCTTGATATGTTCCTTTGAAAGTTAGAATCCACGAGATCTTCGGATTGTTGTAGACGTGTTTCCGACAGAATTTGAATTTCATCTTTTTCAAAATGATTCATGTTTCCTTGATGATTCTGAAAACAGAAAAAACATCAATATATTTGTCAATCTACCATGCCAGCAGTTTTAAAATAAAGCAATTTAATTCCTCTCAAAACTTGAAAAGAAAAAATATAAATCATAATACAGTTCATCACCAAGTGATCGGGTTCAAGTGGTTAATAAACTACAATTAAGGACGAATCGTTCCGGAGAACTCAAGTTAAGACCAAAAAATTTGAAAAGTGAAAGACTGTATGCTAGTGACAAAGTTTGATGGAAAACGATGCATCACAAGAAAGATCTTTGTTCTTATATGGCCAGCAGTCAAATCTAAAATGATGTTCTTATAAAGAAAGGGTTAATGAGTCCTCTTATATCTTTTTTTTATAAGCAAAATTTTTAATTAGAGTACAAAAGGTACTCTAACCCTTAAAAACGAAAGAGGATCGGACCCTGCATCAGAACAAGAGGAATCTACTCTTCTTTTTTGAATGGTTTGCAGAGCTCCCACCAAATCATGTGCTCGAAAGTCAGACGAAAATAAATACAACAAACCCTTACAAACAATATCACAAACATCTAAACACTACACATAAAACCCCAAGTCGGCCTTTTAACCAGACAAGAGCCTTGTCCATTTCTTGCATTTGCCCCTGCCATATTCCTTTCACTCCAATGACAAATACACCAGACCTTCACCAATAGCTATAATTGTCACCACCCACCAAGGTACAACCAAGACAACAAATATGATATGCTAATATATGCTGTTACAAACCAAATGTAATAGAGATGGAAAAGATCAATAACAGAATGAGAATGGTAAGAAATGACTGTATTATGGGACAATTACTAGGGAATTTACATAGAGTGTAGTGCTCCTATAGGAAGCTAGAGCTCCCTATCAATAACAAACTCAAGTAAATTCTTAGATGCCCTCTCTCCCCTGATACTCAACCCCATAATATATTGTGTAAGCGGTTGCAGTCATTAACCAAGGCGTGTCACATACTGACATGACAGCTCACTGTATTTTAGTATATTCCCTCTTTCCCCTTCTAGAATAGACTAACCATTGCTTGGGTCCGTTACTGCAACGTGCTAGCTCCCACACATGCATCACTACGTCTACACCACATAAACAATGCTAGCTACCACACATGCATCACTACACCACATAAACAGCCCCACCAAACAACACAGCATCACCTACAAAATTCTGCAGACATGCAGTGCTAATTCAGCAAGAAAGCCTGCTATTAACACAATATAGGTCTTAATTCCCAGTCTGAGAAATTGGTGCCTACCATTGGAACCTTTAACGCCAGAATCCAACCCCATGACACTATTTTGATGGTTGTGAGTTGTAACTATCCTTAACCCCATTCGCCTTCCCATTAAAAATGAAATTATTCCTCGCTAACCATATCATACTATTTAGTTTGACACCCACAAGAGAGTTGAAAATGAGACAAATCTTTTCACAGGATCATCAATACTACATACCCACTCATCATTCATATCTACATTTTGTGACAAACTGCGTAATAACTCCGACTCCTACGTATAAAATGTGATGTCTCTACCAAGTTAGTTAAGCTCATGGGGACTCACTTTTCTCTTTATTAACAACTAAAACTAACACAAAATATTTTCACATAAATGAATAAGAGAGTGTTTTTTAAAACAAGACAAAATATTGCAAGTTGTATGACCTATGAGGAATTGGGATTTGGAGCAACGGGGTAAGACGTCAGTGGATTTACAATAAAAAGGCAAACAACAAGCAGCAATAACGAAAACGAAGAAAAGAAGAGAAAGAAAATGCAGAAAGAGTAAAGAGTAGTATGACCTGGTTAAAGTGTAACTCAACGTGAAAACCCCACCAACAAGCAGCAACTTCGCATCAATTCAAGTCGCTAGTGTTGGGGATAACCCACAAAGATGAACAACAAAGAACACTTAGAACACTAAGAAAGAATAGAGAGAACTTATGAATAAAATTGAAGAGAATGAATTAAGGGAAAAAGTTATGTGTGTAATTTTATTAACAACAACGACACCTATATATAGGTGAAAATGTACAAGATAAGGAAAGGTAACTTGAATAACAAGTTACTAACAAAGTCTATCCTATGTAACTAACTAACAGAAAAATTACAGCTGTACATAACAAACTAATCTAACTGTCAAAACAGAAAACATAACTGAACCAGAGGTTCAGAGTTTGAGGGTATCAGAAGCTGTGCTAGTTCAGAAGCTGGTTGCTTCAGAACCTGTTTGTATAAGAGTCTGAGTCAGAGTCTTGTGAGCATCAGAAGCTAGGTGAGTTAGAATTTGTACAAGAGCCTGTAATCTCCAGAATCTGTGTGAGTAGTCTGCTTCAGAAGCTGTACGCATCAGAAGTTGTTCGCATCAGAAGCTGATCGCGTAAGAAGCTTGAATTACAAAAACTAACACTCCTCCTTAATTCAAGCTGTCAAAACTCACAACCCCCATTTCTCTTTTGAGCTTCTTGAGAACCTGGAGCTTCTCAGCTTCTAAGCTTCTTGAACATCTCAGAGCTTCTTAAAAACAACATCTTCTGAGAACATGAATTATGCTTCAACAAACCTCCTAATGCATGTTCTCCAATGAATACATTCCTATTGGCTTCTTCAAGCACAGTTGTCACACCAGATGCTGCAACATCTCTGTGTACAACATTACCACTCCAGTTCCAACTCTTAGCTTTATCAAACTGCTCATCCCTACTTGTAACCATCTTGTTTCTTGTTGGAGAATACAGTTTATAAGCTCCAGCTGAGTGATAACCAAGGAAATTCATTGCTTGACTTCTTCCTTCTGATTTCCTTCTACAATGTGTTGGCACATGCCTTAAACATAGTGACTCAAACACCTTAAAGTGACCTACACTAGGCCTCACACCAATCCATGGTCTTACACCAGTCCATGCTTTATGTGGTGTCTTGTTCATTAACTTCTTTGATGACTTGGCTACGCAACACTCTTTGCGCAGTTGCCTTTGAACTTTAATCTGAGGAAGACCATTCACCATCTTCTTCAAACTTAACAGGTTCAAACTCCTGAAATGGAAATGGCCATACCTGTGATGCCAAATCCAGTTCTGACTTTCATTCACAGTTGGGACAACGCACTGATGTTCCAACATGTTCAACATCCTGAAGGTTTTGTTGTTGGACATTGGAGCTTTCAGGATCTCTCTATCCTTTGCATTAACTAGCTTCAGCTCCTTATCTTGCATTTTCACTGAGCAGTTCTTCTCTAGTAATTGACCTATACTTATCACATTACTCTTTAACGCACCAGTGATACTAGCTTCTTGTCCATCATTTCTCTTCACCAAGATACTTCCAATCCCTTCAGAAATCACTTGACTGTTATCAACAGTTGCAGGTGGGCATTCTGCTCCAATGGCTTTGAATTGAGTCTTGTAGGTTCTGTTCTTACTCTGAGCTGTCTTGAGGATCAGTCTCTTCTTAGAGTCAAAGAGTTGTAGTGTCTCATCTTCAATCACTATTTTGAAACCCTTTGAAATCAATTTCCCTACACTCAACAAATTACATTGCATTCCAGGCACAAGAAGAACATTTTCAATCACAGCTTTCTTGCCATTTGACATCTCAATCATGACATTCCCCATACCTTCAGCTTTGGTGAATTCATTGTTGGCAAGCTTGATCTTTATGTTGAGACATTCATTAAAGTTAGATAAAATGCTTCTATTACCTGTCATATGGTTAGAACATGCTGAGTCAAAGTACCACTCCATAGAATCTGCTGTTTCATCAGCATCTATCACCATGAAGCTTGTTTCATCTTCTGAACTTGAGCTATCATGTGCTACGTTAGCTTCTTCATCACTGTCTTGACCCTTCTTCTTCTTTGAGATCTTACACTCATTAGCATAATGGCCATATTTGTCACAGTTGTAGCATTGAATCTTGCTTTTGTCCTTCTTCTTTGACTTATCTTTCTGTTTTCCTCCTCCTCCATCAGAGGATTCAGACAATGTCTCAACATCATCTTCAACATGATCTTTGCCTTTCTTGGAATCTTTCTTGTTCTGCCATTTCTTCTTGTCACTTTGATACTTCTTGAATTTTGAAAAGAGAGCTTGCTCATCTTCTTTGTCATGGCTCCTCTCACCATGTTTCAACTCATGAGCTTCAAGAGTGCTTTGCAGATCCTCTATCTTGATCTCACTCAAATCTTTAGTCTCTTCTATAGTCACCACTATATGTTCAAATTTAGAAGTCAAAGTTCTTAGTACCTTTTCCACCGTTTCTTGCTCATTAAGATTACCTCCACAATTCTTCATCTGATTGGTGAGAGTCACCAATCTTGTGAAGTAATCAGCAATTGATTCATCACTCTTCATCTGCAACAGTTCATACTGTCTCTTCAAGGCCTGAAGCTTTACTTTCTTCACTTTTGCATCACCACCATAGCTCTTTTGCAAGATATCCCATGCATCCTTGGAGTTCTCAGCATCTGCAATCTTCTCAAACACCTTTGAATCAACACATTGATGAATGAGAAACAGGGCCTTGTTATCTTTCTTCTTTGCTTCTCTAAATTTTGTTCTTTGTTCTTCATTTGCATTTTCTGGTAGAGGAGTGATTGCTGCATTCACTTGTTCATACACTTCTTGAACATTGAATATCACCTTCATCTGCTTCACCCATCTATCCCAATTCTTTCCATCGAAAACTGGCAAATTCGCATGGAAATTGTTGTTCCCATTCATGGTTGATTCACTTTCAACCTGATTCTTCTTTCAAGAACGAATCAAGATCCCTTTGGATCGTACGAGCTCTGATACCACTTTGTTGGGGATAACCCACAAAGATGAACAACAAAGAACACTTAGAACACTAAGAAAGAATAGAGAGAACTTATGAATAAAATTGAAGAGAATGAATTAAGGGAAAAAGTTATGTGTGTAATTTTATTAACAACAACGACACCTATATATAGGTGAAAATGTACAAGATAAGGAAAGGTAACTTGAATAACAAGTTACTAACAAAGTCTATCCTATGTAACTAACTAACAGAAAAATTACAGCTGTACATAACAAACTAATCTAACTGTCAAAACAGAAAACATAACTGAACCAGAGGTTCAGAGTTTGAGGGTATCAGAAGCTGTGCTAGTTCAGAAGCTGGTTGCTTCAGAACCTGTTTGTATAAGAGTCTGAGTCTGAGTCTTGTGAGCATCAGAAGCTAGGTGAGTTAGAATTTGTACAAGAGCCTGTAATCTCCAGAATCTGTGTGAGTAGTCTGCTTCTGATGCCTGCTTCAGAAGCTGTACGCATCAGAAGTTGTTCGCATCAGAAGCTGATCGCGTAAGAAGCTTGAATTACAAAAACTAACAGCTAGGACAAAAAAGCTCAAGTCTTTTTAGTCTTTTTAGCTCAAGTCACTGGCGCGTGATGTTAATGTGAACGAGTGAAATGTGATAATATGAAGTATGATTTTTGTGTTTTTCTTGAAATAAGTTTTATAGGAAGATGTAAAAAAAAAAATTTATTGGTTATTGATTATGAAGAAAAGAAGAGAGAGAGAGAGAATATTAAATGCAATTTGTATTAAATTTTATGAGATTAAGTAAAAGTGAATCTTGAAAATAATGAAAATGAGTTGTTTTTACTTACAATTTGGGACAAAAAAAGTGATCTTTTTTGTTTATAATATGGGACGGAGGGGTACTCCTTTTAGTCCTTTTTATAAAAAATAATTAATTTTTTAAATTCACTTGATAATTGATGTACTCCCTCCATCTTGTGATGCACGGGTACTCCGTTTTTGAAAGAGTACCAGTACCGGGTACGTACCGGGTACCGGTACGCGTACGGTACTCCATGGGTACGCACCAACGGCGAACCAGTTTTTTTTTTTTAAGTCCGGTACGCACGTGGTACTTGGCCGGTACGCGCGTTGGTACGGATCTGTAAAAATTTGATTTTTTTCATAGCAACTGTTCACATTCTTTTTTATATTTGTTTATTTTTTATTCTGTTTACTATTTTATAAAAGTACTCTGCTTACTCCTAATGCCTTAAACCACAAATTACAACAAAGTAGCCGCTGCAAAAGACAAAACGCACAGCCATCAGAGTAGGGGTGGACATCGGTCGGTCTCGGTCGGTTTTCGGGCCGAAAATCATAATCCGAAGGAACCCACGGTTGGAAAACCTCTGTCCAATTCCGTCCGTTTAACTCTACGGTTAAGTCGGGTGACGGTTATGTCGGGTGACGGTTTTTGACGGTCGGTTGAGCGGATCTGAAGCAATAAAATAAATAGATGTTGGAGAAGAAAAATCTATGAAAAACTCAGAACATCGTCAAGAATAAAATGATACAAAAGAAAAATTTCAAATTAATCTTCAATATAAATTGGTGAAACAATCACAATTTGTATTTATTTATTTTAATAAAGAACAAATTGTTACAGAGAATGGATCTAAAGTATAGGAGACTGGATCTGATGTAGAAGAGATAGATCTAAATGCTTATGGTGCTTTGTATCTCCAATAGCTTGATGTTCTTTTCTTCCAATAGCAACACATACAACTTGATATCTTCAAATCTTCAAAGTTACAGTAAGAATCCAACTAAAGTATTTGATACAAAACAAAATTAACTGTAAACAAAAGAAATATTCATCACTAAAGAAGAGATGGGAGAGAAATTGATGAACAAATCTGGTGTTTTAAGATGTAGATCTTGAAAAGTAGATCTGAGATGCTAATATATTCAAAATTTCAAAAATTACATGTTACAACGAGCAAATCTTCGATCTAAATCTAAGAGAAGAGAGGAAGAAGAAAGGAAGATGACGAAGAGAGGAGAAGAGATTGAGAGCAACACCATGATTTTTTTATGAGAGAGGTGAAACTGAGAGTGTATAAGTTTCTAGAGAGGGAGAGGTGATTAGAAAATGAAAAAGCAAAGTATGGGTTACCTTTAGTTTGCAGACAAAAACTATTACTTAGGTAGGAAATAATAATAAAAGAATATAAGTGTATTGGGTCGGTCGGATATGGATTCCGATGGTTTCATTTTATCCATCCGAAACCGCCCAACATAAACCAAAAGAAACCGGATCAGTGGACCCGAGAGACCCGCGAGACCCGAACTAACCCACCCGCTTCAAATGGATGACTTGGGCCGGCCGGATTGGGCCGGTCGAATGTTTTTTGTCCAGCGCTACATCAGAGCACTTGCATATAGAAGACAAAACACACAGCAGTAGAAGACAAAGGTATGTACTTGTACTGTTTCGTTTTTCTTTTCTTTCTCAATAGTCTTCAATATTCAATAGTCACAACATAGTACTAGTAGACAATAGTGATTGCTAGTCTTTTTATTATTTTTGTTCTTGACTCCATGGATATTACTAGTCTTTTTGAGTTTCTATTTTGATGTTTTTGAACAATTTCAATTATTTTTAAAGTGTGGTATTTTTTATGTTTAATTATTTGTTTTAACAATATATTCTATTATTTTATTTATATAATTATATAAAAAAAATATATATTGACGTACCCGTACCTTATTTTTTTTAAAAATGTCGTACCACGTACCAGTACCGGTACCGGATACTGGTACCGTACCCGCACCCGGGCATCATAGCCTCCATCTCATATTATAAGAAAAAATCATTTTTTTTTATTTCAAATTATAAGCAAAAGCAACTTACTTTAATGCAAATTGTATTTAATTTACTCTCTCTCTTCTTTTTCCCATGATCAATACCCCATAAAATTTCTTCTTACATCTTCCCATGAAAGTTATTTCAAAGAAAACATAAAAAGTCATACTTCAAATTATCACATTTTACTTTTCTTAACAAGTGTGAAAAAAAATTTTGCTTACAATATGAGACAAAGGGAGTCTTTGATCTATATTTTAGCTTAGATACATTAATTATTGAATAAATCTAAAACGTCAATTGTTTCTTGGGGGTTCGTTTGGTTCAAATGAAGGGAGGGGAGGGATTTTAACGAAGGGGAGGGGAAGGTAGGGGATGTGAGGTATTTTAAAAGTAATTTACTTTTTTACCCTTAAAATATTATATCACACTATATTTATAATTTCACAATTACTAATTCAACACTTTATTTTTTCACGAATTCTTACGAGACATCCGAACATATAACAATAAACAATTGTACACATAAGTTGAACTATAACTCTTCGACGCAAATTAAACCATTTATTAATAGCAATTTCTCAATCTTAATTATCCATCTAATTCAATAAAATATTTTGAAAAATAAAACAAATTATCAATAATTTTATATATATAAAAAAAAATCAACACTTTTTTTTTACGTATATTAACACATGTTAAACCATATTACACAGTTTCAAAAAATAAAAAATAAATCATATACTGATTCAAAGCTATGACATACACAATAATATTAGGATATCTATTACTATATATAAAAAGGATACAAATTTTTGGGATGATTTTTTAATTATTCCTATTTTACCCTTAAAAAATAACTTCCACAAAAAAATAGATCTTCAGTTTTTTTATAGTAAAAAAAATATATATTTTTCTTCTTAATAATCAGCCACAACAAAAAAAGAAGGTTACGAAGTTATCAATTAACTAAGTCCAATAAAAAATGAGATTAAGTAGTTATTTATATCTGCATAATAGAGAATTTCGATCACAAAAAAAAAAAGAATATCGATCACACAAATGGGTACGGAACGTGCCCGTTTGGCGGCTAGTTACTATAAAATTTTAGTACTGATTTTAATAATTTTTTTAAATAAATATAACAATACAAACAATAAATATTATGTAAATATATAATGTCAATATTATTTATTATAAAATATGAAAAAAATAATAAATCACAACAGAGGTTATATTAATATAACACTAGTTTTGAGACTCGTGCATTCGCCCGGGTCTATTGACTTTTATTTATAAAATATTGTTAAAATATAAGTGACGTCATTCTGCTATTTCTTGTAAAACTTATTAAATTAAGTAATTTTTTTTATTAAAGCAATTGTCCCGTATATTATTTTTGTGTAATAAATTATAGTAGTTAATAATAACAAATTTACTATTCAATTGCTTAAAAAATTGAATTTATTATTCAATTTTTATTAAAACAATTGTCCCGTGTATGACTTTTGTGTAATAAATTATAATTAATAATAACAAATATTTATCATTCAATTCCTTTTTTTTATTAAAGCAATTGACTGGTGTATGATTAAATTTTTTTATTAAAGCAATTGTCCCGTGTATGATTTTTTTGTAATAAATTATAATTAATAATAACAAATGTTTATTATTCAATTCTTTTTTTATTAAAGCAATTGTCCTGTGTATGATTTTTGTGTAATAAATTATAATTAATCTATTACTATATATAAAAAGGATACAAATTTTTGGGATGGCTTTTTCATTATTCCTATTTTACCCTTAAAAAATAACTTCCACAAAAAAATAGATTTTCAGTTTTTTTATAGTAAAAAAATATATATATTTTTCTTCTTAATAACTAGCCACAACAAAAAAAGAAGGTTACGTAGTTATCAATTAACTAAGTCCAATAAAAAATGAGATTTAAGTAGTTATTTATATCTGCACAATAGAGAATTCCGATCACAACAAACAAAAAAAAAAGAATATCGATCACACAAACGGGCTCCGTGCCCGTTTGGCGGCTAGTATAGATAAGGAGGTATCCGTTGACTCCAGGAGTAAGTCTTCCATTGACTTACTCCGCTTAATAACTCGATATCGGCATTATATTTCTTCAATTCAACCGTTGAATTTAAAGATCTCATTTAGTATATCAACCGTTGAATTTTTTTTTTTTTTTGACAAACGTATGATGCTAGTTATGCTATTACCGGTGGTGGTATAAGAGTACTCTACTGTTGGAATGGTAAAAGTGTAAAACTGAATCTCTATTGTTGCCATTTTGGGTTCATTACATATTCATGTTATTTCTGCTTTTTTGACTCTTTGTAATCTTTTGTGATCTTTGAGAGGATTTTTTGATTAATATATGCATTTCAATTTTGTCTTTTAAAAAAAAAACAACACAAATAGTTGATGATATAATTTGGCTATTTAATATTTGTGGCTTGTTACTAGGATATTACTAATTTACTTTAGCAGCAGCAGCCAATATTGTCTTGCTCTACGGTTGATTCAGTTTCTCAAGGCAGTGCTCCAAAAAAATTGATAAAAATTAGAACTTGTTCTGTGTTACTTTGCATGATTGCATATACAAATGTATATGTTTATCTTCTACAATTTACATGCATTTTAAAAAATGGTTAAATATGTAAATAGTCCTGTAGTTTTTTAGAATACACAGATCAAAAGGCACCTTATTTGACATCAAAATTGTGATGTCAAAGTATCATTTCTCTTACACATATGTACCTAAATGTTACAACTTTAATGCTTTGCTATCTGATTGTGAAGTGTAGTGCGACAAAGACGTTTCTTTTTGTATCTCCATGCAACTTGGATGCGCGTTGCTGCAAGACATCTCCAGTAAGGTGATTCATACCTAAGATGAATTATGCATGTTATATCAGTTATTAACATACTAAGAAAAAGTAATGAGTGGTGAACTGAACGCTCAATTTTTAATACATTATTTTTTTCTTTCAAGACTCGGTATCCAGTCTAGAGACCAACTAGTTTTAGGGACACCAATCCCACCATCCACTAGCTTATAAACAAGTTCTAAAATCTAATACTAAGTTGTAGTATATGGTTAAACATACTAAGATCAAGAGAATACCTTATGGCTCCTTGAACACCAGGATTCCTCAAGAATCTTGCAAAAATGCTTGTAACTTCTTCAAGGTCCGCTGCTCTAATTGAAAATGCCTCTACATTTGTTAGGCACAATACAGTCCTATTGCTAATTACCAACCTTTGTCTTGGAATTCTTGTTTTTCCATAACCTGCAAGGGAAACTAAAGTTAAAGTTGTTAACTATTGCAAGGTAACATTTTTTAGTGATTATAAACTTATAATTATAAGCTATTTTGATTAGATTCTAAAAGGACGGATAAAATGAGACTGGTGAAGTGTTAGGTCACGAAGGGGGAAGCCAGAGGACCAGTCAAGTGAGTTGGACATCACACTTTTTACCCAAAACCTTAAGGCATTAAGTTTATGGGTCATCTCATCTTACTAAGTGTTTAACATCCACTTTTCTAAACAATGTGGGGCTTAATTCACCTCACACTTACTACAACATGAAGTATGTCTATAAGGTGTCGTCTCCTTCGTAAGAGAAAATTCAAATCCAATTGACACCGTTCATCAATGGTTACCAGTGCTTGCTACTTTAACTAATAACAATTTTCCATTTGACTAGCATAACAAAAATTAAATAATAAAAAAAAGAAATATATTTAAAAAAGGGTTAACATCGCAGCTTGTTGTCCGTTTTCCTTTTATTCATGTGTAATTGTCCTATAATTATTAAATATTATTGAAAATAAAAAAAATAAAAAATAAAAATAAAAAGGCTGAGAAGTATGAAAGGAAACTTATCTGTACATCAGAAAAAGCAAGGAAATGAAATCTAACCTTTGTTTCCCGAAGCATGCTCGAGACACCATGTCAGAAGTTCTTCACCACAAAAGTTGCCTTCAGATAGAGGAACTCTAATTCCATCTTCACCAATACTTTCCAATTTTCCACGAACAACAAAAACCACTTTTTCTACCAAGCCACCATCATACAAAATTTTGCTTCCTTTGATATATATTTTTTGTCTTAGTCTCTCACAAATGGCATCCAATATCGGCTCATCCATCAAGGAAAAAATTCGAACCTGCGACATATAAATGACAAGTTGATAAAACATGAACTCCGTTTCTTATAAGATTAAAAAGCTCTATCCCTGAGTTGACATCTTATCGCCAAAAATACGAATATATACTCACCTTCTTAACAAAGTTAAAGAGATGACGTCTGATGTCCCTTTGAAGATCTTCAGGTAAATTCTCCATTAGTATTTCTTCATTCACTCCTCTCGTTGCAGCCCAATTATAACGTTCTGCTTGTCGCACTCTCCTGCATCACCGACCAATCATGAGTGGGCAAAAACCTCTACAATGCTTGTATTTGAATAGAGAGAGAGAGAGAATTAGATACTTTCTCAGATCTTGTGCTAAGCGCCTATGGCTCATCCATTGCTCAACATCGCGTTGTCTAAGTGACATTTCTAGCCTCCTTTAAGAGAATTTGAAAATATGAAATATACAATCATTATCAATCATGTTATCAAGGACTAAAATGGTAAACTTATTAACCTTAAATTTGCATATGATAAATTTGCATTTATGAAGCAAATTAAAATATTCTACCTTCTTCCAAGAGCCTGAAGAAAGTTTTGTATGTTACCAATGAGAAGAGCAAAAAGCAAGAGTCCTAATCCGATTATTCCCATAATAAAAAGGACTTCCCCAATAAAATAGCTTGGTGACAAATTTCCAGCTAGAGTGCTAATTTGCTGCACAAAATCTCAAAGTTATAGCCTTAGTAGAATTTCATGTATTGACAAAAAAAAAAAATTGAATAAAAAAGTATACCATTGCAAAATTGAATATCTTATTTCCAAGAAAATTTCAATATTGTATTCTAGTTTGATTAGAATCATTTTGGAATTACAGGTTCTAAATGATTTCCCTTATGGTTTATGGAAAAGAAATATTTCATCAACTTTTGAACTTATATTTATGTTGTTCTGGTCTGAAACAGAAGATTAGTCCAGTCTACTCCCTCTATCCTTAATTATAGACCAGATTCATCAATTATTCAAAGAATCTGAAAGCAAACTTTTGCTTAAAATTAAGGATGGAGGGAGTACATCAGACTCGAGTTGGTCTGGTTGTCTGAGATCCACCTTGATGTGAGAGCTTCACATACTTGCGGCCACATCAACATCATTATGAAACATTCACGAATCGTTTAGGACACACATATTTTTACTCTAAGGGTATCCTAGCTGTCTACGTTGTATCCTTGGCTGGCCATCCAACGCTCCATTGTGTCTCGTGGATGGAAGCGTTATATGATTACACATGTATTCATTTTTATCAATTTGCCGGATTTAGATTGTGCGCACTAACATAGTCATCCACAAGATGAGCCAGTCCAAACTTCAATGCAGATTTTGATTATTTTTAAATCTAAAACATCGGCTTCAAAATATACGTAAAAAGAAATTAAAGACATACCTGAAATCCCCAAAATGATGAATATACATATCTTGTAAGCACATTATGTTTTGTAGTAAGGTTGACAGCTTTAAGATAGATCCCATATTCAAAACCATCTTCTGTAAAACAAGCACTCGCATTGTCATTTTTCCTCCAATTAATCCAATTTGTTTCATTTTGATGATAGTCCTCACTGCCTCCATGTCCACAATCAATGAGTTTTGAGCATCCATGAAAATATGTTTTCTTGCACGCATTTCGTAGACATTGATTAACCCTCTGAGACAAGAAAGATGATTTGGGAAGTAATATAACAAGAGAATAATTTCAATCCATTGTTGATGTAAAACATTTCGCACTGTCAATCAATCGCAACTCATATTTGTATGATTCTTAAGATAGATATAATCAAAGTCGACTATTTTAAGTGATGAGAACGGTTATGATTGATTGACAGTGTGAACTAAATCATATAACAAAGTGACATCATGATTAGATGTGATTGAATGTATGTTTAAAATTTCTTTACACTATCGTGTGAGGCTGTTAAACTCAAATGATGATCACGGAAAAAAAAATGACAGATAGATAAATGAAAAGCCTGACCTACCTGCAAACCGAAGAGATACCACCATGACCCAACAACATGGCCAGATAGCATAAAGGTAAAAAGATTTATGAAGAAACTTGCCCATGGCGACTCAAATATGAATCCGGTTGGAGAAATTAGCATAGGAAGAAATCTACACAATCTGGGAATGTACTGAGCAAGGACAGCGCCACGCAAAAGATTCTTCGCATGATTTGGTAGGAAAAACAATATCATTATCTGCAAATATTTCACTGCATTATACCATATGGTATGGAATTTGACATGTATCATAGTTAAAATACAAAGTATAACGATTAAAATATACATTGTTCTTCAATTTAATGATCACAAATAAAATTAACATAGACAATGTACATTACGTTGTATTGTAGATTGTATACTCGAGCATCAAGAAATCCACATTCGATTGTATAATATACTGACATAAGAACTTGCGAAACTGTTTGGAGAGCTTATGAAAACATCATATGCCATGTTCATAAGCTGTTTGGAGAGCTTCTGAAAACATCATATGACATGTTCATAAGTTGTTTTCAACTTATTTCCATAAGCTCTTCAGGATAACTTATGAAAAAATATCTAATAGCTTATATACAATTTTACTTTATTTTTTATCTTGTTATAGAAATAGCTTATACATAAACAGTTATATGATAAATGTTTATGCTATAAGTGTTTAATTAAGTTGTTTATCCAAATAGAACCTTATGAAATACTGAATATGAAATAAAGGGAGATGGAGTTACCTGAGGAAGTGGAAGTACAACAAATAAGTCAAAAAGAAAATATGTCTGGAGATAGTGAAGAGCTATTTTCTTAGGATGGTCTACCAACTCTCCGGCACCAACCACCCTAGACTCGGGAGCTATATAAGCCAACCTAAACTGCAAAGAATGAACTTCGAAAGAATCAGTTGAGCCCTGCTGCATCAGTTGACCAATCTAGAAACCGATTTGGCACCAATATGAATTATTGGTCGCTGCAATGACCGAAATATTTCGGTCACTATATAGAGAATATTTAGTATATAGTAAGCTCACTACAGCTTCAACCTCCACATTGATTTACTTATCATAACAATGATTGTTAGACAAAGATACCTTGAAAAATATTATGATAAAAAATAGGGTCCAAAGCTCGAATTTAACAGAATTTTTTTTTGACAATACATTATTGACAGGTTAATATATGAAAGTTATTTATACAATTAAAAGGGATGTATAAATGTTACCTGAAGAATAATATTTATGAAATGTATGAAATCATTCGTACTTCTAAGTAAAATAAGCGCTGTTGTCATTGTCGAATCAATAACAATACATTTATGTTCCTGCAAACAAAAACAAGAAAAAATTGAGTAAATTGCAAATAGACAACACAGTGAATTGCAAAATTTGAATATAAAGTAAGGAAAAAAAACCATACCTTATTCACAGAGAGCAAGAATAAAAATAATGGATCCACAAAAATTGCCACCAAGCAACAAATTGCGAAAAATTTATTCCATTGTTGTACAAGTTTATTATGTGGATTCATAACTCTAGGTTCATTTGGAATAAAGAAAGCAAAAATTCTTCTTGCCCAATCCTTTGCATCACCATAGAAGGCATTCTGAAATTGAAAACATCCAAATTTGAACAAATTTTTACACTGAAAGAATCTAATATTGTCAAAATTTGTTCATGATATAAAAGTTCTACAGATTGAAAGAAAAAAATAACATTAAAACAATATGGCCTATATAATGATAATGACAATAACTTATGCAACAAGTTATGTATAATTATGGAAATCATTGACTGTTTGAGACATTTTCTTAAAAAAAAACGCTTAAATGCAGTTTTGGTCAATTTTTAAAATGCCATACTTTTGATGATCTTCTGAGTTAGATGTTAACGCGACAACTCAATTGATGATATACTGCTAGGTTCATTCTCATCACTTAACATCTAATTTAGATTTCATCAAAATATACATTGATCTATATCACAAAGGCGTCGAAATTTGATACGAGACATTGTCTAGGTGCATTCTCACTTAAATTGTTTTCATGTCATCAACTTGGTTGTCACGTAAATATATCCCTGGCTTAAAAATAAGCCCTAAATACATAGGTGGAAAAAATGTCAGACATTTTGTATATCGAGAATCCAAGACCATAAGTGAAGCAAGATATGAGGAACAAAACTGCATCTAATCCCAAAATAAGAGAAAGAATAGTTTTTTTTAAGGACATACCTTAGGATTGAACAAACCCGAATTTTTCGAATCCATTTGTTGAGTAGCCTTAAAGTAAGTTGGACAAGTTGTACAGTATGGATCATTACACATTCCCAATGGACCAGACCTTACTAAATGTTCATTTTTGCTAGCATAGTTATTCTGCAAATCATGTCCACTTATGATGTTACATAAAGGAAACTTTTCTGTCTTACTTTCCTCTGCATTGCTCCTCGGCGCGACCATATTTTGCCAGGAAATATTTCCGGGTCTATGAGTAACATATAATGGACCACTCATTGGACTAAATGGTGTTTTTCTTTTACTCCTTAGAGGACCAGTGTGTCCTCTAAGATTAGTATCTCTTTCATATGGATCCATAGGAAACATGGGAATGGAAATCGATACACTTCGCGTCCTAGATACATGACTCTGGAATTTGGAATCATCAGGTTCATTTGATTGTTTTGGAAAAGTATCTGACAGAATCGGCACTTCATCTTTCCCAAACTCGGCCATGTTGTGTTCACAATTCTGAAATACTTTCAAAGTTAACAAAAAATACTTGACTTCAACCTTCCTACACCAAGACAGTAATTTTAAAGTCAAATCTATACTCGAAATAATGAATACTTCAATGGAAAATAAATTAGCGCAACAATCAGTTGGTTTAGTAGGCCTAATAGACTTTTTTGTATGTCTAAGTTTATCTAATTTAATGCTCATGCGACTTGAACAATGGAACTAACTGTTCTTAGTGATTGACAGTTTCAGGCTCATTAAACTAAGAGATAACAAGATTTTATTTGTTTGATGTGCTGATTATGCAGCACTGACACACCAGATTGAAGGTGTGTTCGACATGTGTTGACACCGACACATGTGGTTATATTCAATTACTTCCATTTATTTAGATATTCATCGGTGTCAGTGTCGTAAACTAATGTCGATGTATGTGTCGACACTGACACGTGTATATTCAATTACTTCAACTAAGGTTTGTTTCATTTTAATTATTTTTGGAGGGTCCCTTTCTGCACTATGTGGTGTCTATTTTCCTTCTGTAACAAAGTTCCACATTTCATATAAAAACAAAAGAAATCCAAGTGCATTTGTAACCTCCTGAGATGTGATTATATGAAAATGAAAAGTAAAAGCATAAGTATGAACTTTAACTACTCTCAGAATATAAAATAATTTCTCTTGATATTATGCTAAAATATCTTGGTGTATCTGCTTGCTATGATCAGTTTTCAATCTTAGCGTATCTTCGATTATCTCTTAGAAATATGAATTATCAAGTCTTTTGTATATCGAACTGCTACAAAGTAAGCATCAAGTTATTATCAATAACATTCAAAGTTCTTATTATTTTCTCTCATTCTTTTATCTAAAATCTCACAACTTAAACAACTACAATTTAACATAAACCACCACAAACTTGTTCCTCACACAAGTAGAATAATGTATGCAAGATCTTAACTAAATAATTTTTCAGGGATCAACACTATTCTTGCAGATTCATGTCAATGGTAAACTTATTTCAGCCATTAAAGACATTGACAGCATCACATTTGAGCTTTCTCCAATTAAGAACAAACTACCAAACATAAATTTTGCATTGCTACATGAAGAACTTAATTAAGCATTTATTAAAAAGTAAGGTCCTATTTCGGTAAACAACTTAATTAAGCGTTTATCATGTAAATGTTTGTGTATAAGATAAACACTTATGTGTAAGTTATGTTTATAACAAGATACAATGAAGTCTAATTGTTTTCATATAAGCTATAAGTTGTTTTCATAAATTATCCAATAGAGAAGTATCTTAAAAACAACTTATGAACATATCATAAGCTCTTCAAAGGAGTCTCACAAGCACTTATTCCGGTAGTTAAGCTGAAGTAAAACTATGAAACCAAACAAAAGGTAAAATGAAGTCAAATGGTTTTTCTTAGAATTGATCATTGGGCCTGACTCATCCTCACAAAACCAGCTTGTAAGGTGAGGATTGTCTTTACTTTATAAACACGTATTCAGGTCATCTCGCAACCGATGTGGGACTTTGGGGTGCGGATATAAATGGTGGATGACCCGATCAGAAACCTAATAGCAGGCGGCCCAGCGAATTGTCGAGAGGCTCTGATACCAACTTAGAATTGATCATTGGGCCTAACTCATCCTCACAAAACCGGCTTGTAAGGTGAGAATTGCATTTACATTATAAACACATATTCAGGCCATCTCGCAACCAATTTGGGACTTCTTAACAGTTTTCATATAAGCTATTGGTTAATTAACTTTCCATTAATAAATATAGAATAATTACACATGAATGAGAGGTAAACGGGCGACAAGTTGGGCTGCTATTGGTTGTTTTCATCAAACATCAACATGCCATTTAGAAGAAATATTCATAAACTCATTAAAACAGTTTCACAAGTACTTTTATATCAGTAGTTAAACTCAAGTAAGTATATGCAAACAGCCCCTAAATATAGCCAAATTAACACAAAGAGCTAAAAGGGTAAATACCTGTTTGGAGCTAACAAGTGAAACCAGCTATATGAAGCTAAAGAATGAATTTTTATTGTGGAAACTTAGTCATTGTGGCAGAGAAGGAAGAGGGATTCTCAAATATATATGTAGAAAAAACAAGGATTCAAAAGGGTGAGTAGGGTCAGAGTTGAAAAAATGCAAGTGGGTCAGAAATAGACTTTGAAGAAGTAGTGGTGTGAACAAAAGAAGAAAGACAAGTCACAAGAGTCATGAGAAGCATTGTGTTGTGTTTGTGTTTTCTTGTTCGGCTTGTTCAACATTATATGAAACCTTTACATCCAATCCAACCTTGTCATTGTTTTGTTCAATAAATATTCTCACACGCTACTATGGTTATTTTCTTGTTAGTTGATTCAGAACTCAGTTCTAACATCAAGTGGTTTCAACTTTTTTTCGATTACAGTTGCAAGAAATAAACCGTGGTCCTTCCTACTAAGTTCAGCGTCAATCACAACTAAATCAACAAACTATCGGTTCTACTATGGTTGTTTTATAAATTATAGGTAGTTGCAAAGATTAATTTTTAGAGTATAAAAAATCTATTTAAGTGATTAACATTTATCGATATATAGTTGTTTTTTCTTTTGACAATACGGCCGAATGTTGATGGAGTCTACAAGTAATAGTATCTCATACTATATTGGCATTTCTTTTGAATGTTTATTAAAATTTAATGATATAAAAGTCAATTTACATAAAGTTATTTTCTATTTAATATTTAAATACATTATTTAAGGTATGTTTGATCCGCTAAAAAATAAGGAATTGGTAGACAACTTTTGTTGTATCATGTTTGATTCATAAACTGAATATGGGATCAGACCAAATAGGTACTAAGAGATAAGACAAAAACAAGAATTTAATTTTGTTCTTCATTGAACCACATGACAACTTTTTATCCACGGTACAACTATAAAAAATACAAAAATAGTTATTTTATTTTTCAAATATAAAAAATATTATCTCTACAATACAGTTTATCTTATTCTGTACAGTACTTACTGTTTGACAAATCAAATAGACCCTTATTCTTATTCTAGTAGTGTCTCTTGTGACCCTTGTTCTGTTTTATTTCTCAAGTATAATACACAATTTTTTGAACTACAGTACTCTCATTTTCACATATTTAAAATTTACAATCTACTTTTTTTATTTTTGACAAGACAATCTACTTTTTTATTTCTCAAAAGTAATTATGTATACTTAATACCATCTCAATATAATTAGTATTTTTATGATTATTTTTTCCTCATCTTTTGTTATTTTGTATCATTAGCATATATTTTTAACTCCTATATATCAAACATAGAAAACTAAAAGTTAAAATAAAATTTTGGAAGAAAAATACAATTATCAAAAAAGGAACTAAACATTTTATATTCTAAAATTTGTATAAAAATCTATATAAAGCATATAAAGACAATATATAATAAGGGAAGGGTGGAGGACATGCAACACGTTAGAGGGTTACTTTCTCAGACAATTTCATATGCCCCTTTTATCAAGTTACGTTGAAACCTTTGCACACGTTGATATCTTCCTTTCACTAAGATATATTTATTATTCTTTTATCAATTTGAATATATATTTTAACTTGGCCTGCGTCTATCCGTCAAAAAAGAAATACTTGACTAGCTTCCATTTGTTTGTTTTACGTTTCTTTGCATTAATGTTGAAAGAACAAAATTAGAAATTAATGCAAGCTTTGACTTTTCATGTTTACTTTTGAGAAAATTTCTGGTCAATAGATCAATCAATGACTATTTCTCAATTTTCTCACAATTGTTCTTTTTTAAATTGTTCCCAAAATCACAATATTTCTAGTAGTAGTATTTATTTGTTTTGTTTTTTTATTACATGGCAATTTTTATATATATGATGGTTGTAAACTGTAATAAAGTAAGTAAATAAGATGTATCTACATGATTGCTTGTGCAATAATTCAACCTATCTAAATTAGGATCAAAGTGATAGATTAGGAAGGAGGGAGGATTCAATCTTTTAGGATCGTATTTGAATCCTCTCTTCTCCCCTATTCGTTGCTCTAAATTTTAACCTTCAACTATGCAGTATTAACAATCATGATGACTTATAAAATAGATAGAGTCCAACTCTCTGACTTATCCGTTCCGTTTATTTAATATAGTACTCTAATTATTTATATGAAACTCATATTATCAAAAGCACGAAAGTTCGTTAAATTCTACATATCGTACCAACTAATTCTATATTGGATAATGATATATGTTACCAAGCATGCTCTCGCAAGTATTGCATGAAGGAACGCTGTGAATGTTTCTTTTACTTACAAAACCAAACAAATTAAATTTTCTTATTTTAATAGTGTCTTTTTGTTTGAGTCACTCTTGTTTCACTCTACTTCTATAATTAGACAGTCACACACCACTCTTGTTTCACTCTACTTCACAAACCTCACAAATTAGTTTCCAAATTTCCAAAATTATATCTTCTCGTTATGCAACTTATTACAAGAAAAACATAATAAAAATATACTCCAAATTATTAAGTTTTGATTTTTTTAAATAATATCTTTTTTTGTCTTATAATTTGATATGGAAAGTATTTTTTTATTTATTTATAAGCTTCTCTTATTAAGTTGTATTTTTATATATTGTAAATATATATTGTACCTAAAAATATATAAAATTTCTTTTCCCACCCCCCACGTTTCTTTTTCATCCATTTGGTTTCCATTTATGCCCCTAAAGCTGTTTCTAATTTTGAAAAATTTGGAAAACAATTACTAATTTTTTTTGAGTTTTTTGAAAATTAAACGGTTGAAACATCTGTTTATCGCAAAACTACGGTAAATAAAAACCGAAGATTTTAAAAATTCGGTTCGTATTTACTGAAATTTTGGGGGTAAAATTGAACTTTTGGTGGGTGAAAAAGAAACGTACGTGGGAGGTGGTAAAAGAGATTTTCAAAAATATATATGTATATGTTTATATAATCAAATTCTACTAACATTAATTGAATTGGTCCAAGTGATATCTTGGACCTTTCGATATATAGGTAGTTAGAGGTTTGAGATTTTTTTTTCACACCCCTACATATCCATTTTAACTAACTATTTGCTCTCTAATATTTAATCCTTCACCCCAACGTATCCATTTGAACCGACTATTTTGCCCTTCTGTATAAACTATATCAGTAATTTTTTTAGTTTTCTTTCATTTCACACAAATCTGTTTCGGTTTGGATGAGAAAAACAGAGAGAATAATTAAGTGATCTGAAATACAAATCAGAACATTTTGTATGAGTGTTTCAATTTGCATTTTGTTACCGGACAATGGTGACACGTGTTTCGGTTTACATTTTCTTACCAAATGACATTAATGTGTGTTCTGATTTGCATGTTGTTACCGGAACGCTCATACGAAGTATTCCAATTAGTGGAAGAGCTAGACTGAAATAGTCGCGAGGGCCATGGTGGAGTTCAATTTTTTTATGGCGCCCATATATATCTTGTATGGCTATAAAAATATATATAAATCTCTAAATGTTAACTCTACTTTCATTCTTTTAATAATATAAAAAAATAAAATAAAAATTTTAATTCCACATTTTTTTAGTGTGCCTAGATTTGTGAGTATAGTTATTACTATGGAAGTCTTATGAAGTTATGAATATAGAAGATTTGTTCCAGTTGGTAGGGGTGTGCAAAATATTCGGTTAGAAGGCCCAAACTCATAACTGGATCTAAATCCGTTTTTAAAAATCCGGATTTTGGTATATGGTTAATAACCAAACCATTTTCATCTGGTCGGTTATCCATCCAAATTAAATTTTTGGATTTGGTTTAAATTGGTTATTATATCCTTTTCAAATTTGTTTTTGTCAAAACAAAAAAAACAAACAAATATCTTCTTTTTTTGACAAAACAAACAAATATCCTTTTTTTTGGTACAATAAACAAATATCCTTTTAACTTTTATTAAAATTAATTGACGCACAAACCATCACCATGTGCGTGTGATCTCAGCAATTATGATTTGCGATGAACCCTACATCCCAAATCTACAATAATCTCTCCAATTGAACCCTAATCGGCAATATTCTCTTTCAATCGAACCACACTCATTCTCTCCAATTGTTTCCAACCGCTCTAATCAGGTATTCTTCCTTTCTCTATTCTTCACAATTAGTTAATTCAACGCGGAAACAATTTTTCTCCTCTTTATTCTTATTTCAGTAATGTGAAGTTGCAAAAAGAAACTTTGTAATTTTTCTCCTCTTTATTCTTCACATGTTTTTTCCATCTCTTTCAAACACATATCAGAAGCAATTTGGCTTGAAGCTGATTATTACTGCAAAGAGTAAAAAAAGAAAAGTGTATTTTTTTACGGTGTTTAATATGTTTTTCGTCTGCGTAAAAAAAAAATCAGACCAAATTAACCGTTTATTATTCCAGTTTTAAAAATAACCAGTTTAAAACTGGATTTAAAAATTAACCACTTTTAAACCAGTTTTATAAAAATATCCGGTTATGTATCCGTATCCAAATTTATAACTGGTTATATAACCGGTTTATAAAAAATAATGGTTATGGTCATGTATCCAAATCCATATATCTGGTTTTGGTTTGGATATAATTTGGTTTGGCAAAATAACCGACCATGCACACCCCTACCAGTTGGTCAAAAAAAAAGAAAAAAAGAAGACGATTTGTTCCAAGACATGGATATCTCAGGTGACATGAGGGTCGATTGCTTTGTAATCTCCACTATCCATAGAGAAAGAATTGAAAATTGCTTTTCTGGCCCCCCTATATTGCTCACATGCCCCCCGTTTTGACCAAATTACCCCTAAGATTGTTTTGGAGTTTAGAATCCGAAATTGAAAATTTTTGGAACTTAAGTTCCGAATTTTTCAAGGCAAGTTCTATGGTACATTAGACAATTTCTAATGTACCACTACATGGTTATCAAATTAATAAATAAAATGAATATTTTTTTAAAAGAAATTATTTTTCCATCATTAAAAACATTATAATAATTAAATATCATTAACCAAAGTTGTCAAAAATATAAATTTTGATATTTTTTAAATTTTTATTCTTCATAATAGTCAATATTCAATTTTTTATTGAAAAAATGTTAAAATATTAAGGTAATCATTATAAACAATAAAATTGTATTTTTCCTTGTCCTATTATTATATCTAAAATACAATAATTAACTAATAGTATTTTTAATCTATAAAAATAATCATTAATTTATTAATTTGCGATGTCATGTACTGGTACACTTGAAGCTCCTATTTTTCAATTGTTTTTTCTCTCTCACATTCTGCACTAACCCACATGGTTTTTCTTAAGAAAAATTGCATCTTTCATCTATCTAGTCCACCTTTCACAGAAAAACTCTCAAACAAAAGAGGGAAAGTGAAGGAAAATTTTCAATATTGTTTTTTTTATAATTGTTTTTATATTTCGGAAGTTAGATTCCGAATTAACTTAATTTTCTATGCTAAAAGCCACTGATTTTTCAGAATTTATGAGCGAGCGGTGTGAAGAAGAAAATCAATAGCATCGGGAGGGACTCTGTTTCTGCAAGTTCATGTTATGAATTATACAACTTCAATTTCATGCCTTTTAAGTTATTTCTCAAATTTAAAGAAATTCAAGGTGTTCGTGTTTCTATCAATATGGAGGTAAAATACCCTTTAGAAAGGATTAGGATTATAAAATCCGAAATTATACAAGGGATGAGTGGAAAATTTACATATAAAGTGACCATTTCGGACCGCAAATTCCGAATTGTGATAGAAAATGTTCATTTCGGAACCTAATTTCCGAAACCAGTAAAACCTGTTAACAAACCATGAATTAGCTAGCACTACAAACTTCAAATTGTTTTATCATGGATGCATTAATCTACACTCAATACTGCTTCCACTGTCATTGAATTCTCTTGCTTTCCCTCTTGCTGTCAATGATTTCCACTTTCAGGAACACAAATTTATCTTTATGGCAGCAAAGCAACATACCTTCAGGAACATTAGTGATTATGTTGCATTAGGTGTTGGAGCTGTTTTTTATGTTGGTGACTGTGACTTGAATTGGATAGTGAATGATGAAAGTTATAATCATGTGGATTATATAAAGTCCAAATTCAAGGGTATTTTGGAGTTTTTGGGGGGTTTGGGAGCAATACTGGGGGGGCTTAAAGAGCAATTTTCGAAAGAATTTAGAAAAAGAAAAAAAAAGTGAGGTTTAAATTAAGGTGGAGATCATGAAACATGAGGAAACACATAAAAGAATTTTTTTTTAGAGAATTCAGTCCCCTTGCACAATAAATAAATCAAGATATGCTTCTTTTTATTAAATAGTTTAGTAACTATAATTTTACGTCTTAGAGCGAATAAGTGAAAAATTTCGAAATCAAACTGCAACTCTTGTATATTGCAATATTTCTACCAATGTATACTATTTTTATGACTCTTGTAAAGAGAAAAAATGTGTATCACTAAAAATTGAAGTGTCTATATTTATTGAAATAGATTAACTATGTTCCCGCGAACATTCTTAATTGATAGAAATATTATATTATATGTATGTAGATGTTAGATTTTAAATTTAAAACTCCTTTTGTCAAAAAAATTATAAAAAATTCGTGACTCGTTTATTTAAGAAAAATGTTATTAGAAACTGTTCATAGTATCTATACGTTTCAGAGGAGATTTTATAAGAGTACAAAAAAATTGATGAGGGGTGTTTCGAACTTGGGAGAAACTTTGTTAAAAAAAAATTCAGCGCTAGCTGCCATAAAGTAGAGATGTTTATATTTGAACCAATCTAAAAATAAAATTGTAAATTGAGCCAATCCAAACTGAAAACTGCAAAAATCGCATTTAATTTGAACCACACGAATCCTTTTTCTTCTAAACTGCATGGTTTGGTTTGCGGTTTTCATTTCAGAAAACCAAACAAAATCAAACCAAACCGCGATATTGGGAAGTTATGATTGCTCATGCTTATAGAGAATCAAATAAATGTGCGGATGCCTTGGCGAATATTGGGTGTACTTTGGATCGTGAAATTATTTTTTATAATTTTTGTCCACCTCAGGTTAGGGATTCATTGTTAGCCGATGAATTGGGGATTACTACCCCTAGAATGATCTATGTGTAATTTTTTTTTTCGGGCTTAGGCCCTCATTATTATCAAAAAAAAAAACTAGTAGCAATCAACCTATTATCTAATCGCTTATATAAAAAACCTATTATCTAGTCCAACTGAGCAAACTCAACTCAAATTGAGTCCATAAAATAGTAGACTGTCAAAACATATCATTTCATGCAATCTATAATTATACTCTTGGTATTAAAAATAACTTCTTATATGTATATGCAATTTTTGTATATGCATATTATATCGTGTAAACAATAAAATAAATTAAAATTTCCAATGTTTATTATGTAATAAATTGGTAATATTGTCATATTTTTTATATCGCAATAAACTATACACAAGACAGAACAATGCAAGGAACTAAATTCTCTCTCTAAAAGAAATTTCCCTCCGTCCTCTCTCTAAACTAGAACCCAGGTCTGCTTTTTCCTTCTCCCTCAAATCCAAACCATCTCTTCACAATGTAACATGGCAGTGGTGGTGGTGGTGTGACAAGGAGGAGGTCAACCTTCACACCACCGTGTCGATCGACGCTGGTTTGTTCTTCTCATGTTCGTGTTTGTTTTTGTTCTTTGTTTTTCGTTGTCTTCTTTTTTTCCGGCGCCGGTTTCGTCTTCCTTGTGGTGGTGGCAGCGTCGGCGACGGCTCTGCACAATTTGTTGTTTGTGTTCGTCCTTTGCGTTTTTCTTTTGATTTCTTTTTATTTATCTGTTGATCTTGTTTCAACATGGTTTCTTTTTACTGTTTGTGTGCTTCCTTTCCGTTTTTCTTCCTCTGTTTTGTGCTTTGTTTTCGTTTTTGTTTTTCCGGCCGCCGGCGGGTTTGCGGTGGTAGCGCCTGCGGAGCTGTTTTGCTATCGTTTCTTCGTTTTTGTTTTGCTGTTGTTATTGTGTTGGTTGATGTCGTTGCTATTTGCTGTGAAAGCAGCGGCGCCGCTGGAGGTTGTGCAATGGGGGTTTTTGGAGCAAGTTTGTTGTGAATAGGCTTGGTAGTGGTGGTGGAGTTATTGGTGGGGTTTTATTGCTCCGATTAGGGGTGTAAGCGGATCAGAAAAATCCAATTGAACCGACGATCCAAACCAATCCAAACCGAAAAAAAACCGATTTTTATGGTTTGGATCAAAAACCGAACCAAACCAATTGAAAACTGATGTGGTTTGGTTCGGTTCTCGGATTCAATTTTCAAGAACCGATGAAAACCGAACCAAACCAATAGATATAAATATATTGTTTAGTTAATATATTTTTATAGGCGAGTGCATATTAAAAAACTAAAATTGGCCCAACTTGAACTACTTTTAAAAAAATTATAGTCACACAACAAACCTTAATTTAGAAAACACGCTTTCAGACAGACTTTCTCATTTCACAGCCGCAAACAACGTTGTGTTTGAGTAGTGGTTGGAGTATTATACCACATAAAAAATAATGACGAGAAAGAGAAGTTAAAGAGCATATCGTCTGCAAATAAACAAATAATTTCTCTTACCATCGATTGTTGGACATTAGTACAAAATATGAATTACATCGTTGTAACTTGTCATTACATTGATCAGGGGTGGATGTTGATTAAAAAACATTCAGTTTAAATTTGATTTCGGATCACAAGCGAAAACAATTGGTAAGAATTTAGAGACATGCTTGAAAGAATGATGGATTAAAAAAAATTGTTGTGTAACCATTGATAATGCAAGTGTTAATAATGTTGTATTCACATATCTAATTAGAGGAATGAGTGATATCGAGAAAAAAAATAATAGCATAAAATACATCGGAAAAAAACCGATTAAAGTATTCGAACCAAACCGAACCAAACCGATTAGTTTGGTTCGGATTCATTTTTGAAAAACACCAAAAACCGAACTAAACCGAACCAATTGAGAGCTCATTGGTTCGGATATTGGATTCACCAAAAATCGATCCAAACCGGTCCAATTACACCCCTAGCTCCGATGGTGGATTCAGTGTGTTGTGGCTGCTGGTTGCCGGTTCTGTTTTGGCCGCTGGTGTGGTGGTGGGTGGAGGTGATGGGTGGTGGTTTCTGTTTTTCGTGCTTTGTGTTACTCCGATGCCGGATCTAGTGTGGTGGTGGGTGGAGGTGCTGAGGTGGTGGGTGGTGGTTTTTGGCTTGTGTTTTGCTGCTGGTGGGGTTGGTGTTGGCGGAGCTGCCGGATTATTTTGGCTTAGGTGGTGGTTTTGACTCAGTGGTGAAGTGAGGTTGCTATGGAGATGTGGTGGCGTATGGATTGCGCTGTCATTGTGGTTGGTGTTGATTAGGTGAGGAGGTGGGTGATTTTGTAGTGCTTGTTGTGGGTGATTTCTTTTCGAGGCCACCGCTGTTACTCGGGCCATTTTCGTCGTCACTAGCTCTTTTTTTTTTTTTTTTTTGGGTTGATAAGGTGTTTAGGGTGTGTCTCCTTTCAAGTTGAGCTTTTTCCTTTTTGATTTGATTGTAGTTTGTGCCACCGTTTCTCGTTTGTCTTACTTTTTGTGCGCTGGATTTCGATGGGCCGGTTAATTTTGCTTCGAGATCGGAGTTGGTGTCTAGCTGCAATCTTGTTTGGCTGGCTATGGTGTTTCTCTGGTTGACCGGGGTGAGGGGTGCCCTTATGATTTGGCCTTGAAGTCTGGTGGGCCGATCGCTTTTGATTCGAGATCGGGAGCTAGTTCTTTGGCTCAAGTTTGGGGCTTTCTATGGAGTTCTCTCGGTGGATCGGAGGTTGAGAGGTGGTGGAAGATGAATGATCTTTCGAATAGGAGAATTTCGGATGTGGCTCAGCTTTGGTGAGGAGGACTCGAAGTTGCATTTAGATGGGTGTTCGATTGAGGTGAGTAGCGACGATGGATGGTTTCAATTTCAGTAGTCGTTTTCGTGAAGTGGTATGTTTTAGACGGTGATGGTTATTTATGCTAGGTGTTGAGTGTAGGAGGTGTCTTTTTTATGTTTATTTTCGGGTGTTCCGCCTATATACGGCGCCTTTAGTTTGTATTCTCTAAATTATCAGTCTCTGCTCGTCTTGAGCAGGGATCTGATTATTAAATAAAATTTACTGTTTGATGACAGAAATTTCTACGTCATTTTTAGTATTATTATTAGTAGTAAAATGACCAAGACAGACCCAAATACGAAGGAAAACCTACAAAAGCAAGAAAAAGCATCAAGACAGAGTCCAAGATGCGAAAAGACAAGAAAAAGACCAAAAAGTGAAGAAAATCAGCATTCCATCGCAGCACGATGGCTCCCATCGTGCCACGATGGGAGCTGCTTGCGCGCCAAGCAATCAGAAGAAATAAATCTTGAGAAAATCTTCCATCGCAGTACGATGTGTGCTATCGCAGCACGATGGAGTAACTTGGCGCCCAAGCTGATGAAATGCACAGGATCAGTTATAATTTTGAACTGAATCTTCACATCGCAGTACGATGGCCTTATCGTGCTGCGATGCCTTGCTGAGGCCCATTACGAAAACTATAAATAGGGCCTCCCATTCATTGTTTTATTCATTCAGAAATAGTAGAACACTCTCTACTATAAGGAGAGGTTCAGAGGAGCTCTATTGGGCATTGTTTTCTCCCCTTACGGGAAAACTAACTCAGCAAGGTATGATTTCTTTAGACTTTTGTATTTAGGTTATAATTTCTTGTAATTTAAATATGTAGTCTTTATTATTATGCCTTAGGTTGTGTTGGAGAAGATGAACTCCCCTATGAATATTTGGAGTCTGTGATTGAATCTAAGTTATAATAAATGATATTTAGTAATTATGTTTGTTATTTACTTTCGTGCACTTTAATAACGTATTCTCGTAATCTGGCCGGATAAGCGGGAGTGTCCATAGAATTGATATCAGGTTTTGACTTGGTATTAGTCCGGAACTCGTAGTAAATAATGCTAGGTGTATAGAGACGGTAACATCCTGAACTAGTCGTGAACTGAGCGGTTAGGGGAGGAATCATGCACTAGGTGTGATCTGAGCACTTAGAAGATGAACAGCCCGATACTAGGACCTAGAGGTTAATTGGTGAAGGTTATAATGCATGTTTATAAACAACTCACTTAGTAATTAAGGTATGTGACACATCGAGGTTAGGCTCTCGTAGGTATCTTAGTTGTTAATGTAGGGAAACTTTAATAGACATAGTGTAATAGTAAGACATTACTACAACAAGGATAATTCACCGCCGAACATAACCTAAGTAACTATGTTATATACCGGTCATGCCAAATATGAAGAAGGGAGGAAGTCCAACCACCATACCTAGCCTCTATATTTCTTGAATCTATTATTTATACATTCTGCAATTTATATTTCTGCAAAGCATTACGCTATTTTTATAAAAACCTTTTCAAAAACCAAAGCGAATGCAAATTATCACAAGCTTAAATAACGCTAGTAAAGCTGCGGCACGATCCCTGTGGATACGAACTCATTCTAGACACCTAGAGTGTGAATTATTACTCGACGACAGACTGGTGCACTTGCCAGACCGTAGTCACTGTTCAAAAAAAAATAAACTATACAAACCGAACCAACTTTAACCGTTTTTGTTTGGTTTGATTTGAATGACTTTTTAAAAATCAATTGAATGGAACCAAACCGTACACATTTTTATTTCATATTTTAATAACTTTTATACTCAAAACCGAATCAACCTGAACCACAAACAGTGGTACGTACAAGGAAGTACACCACAAACACTGGTACGTACGAGGAAGTATCAACTTAGACAATAACTTGTTCCGTAGCTAATGCTGTGTTGCGGTTCAAAGAAAAGTATATCCAGATGTAGGTCCCTAAATTGGGTGGCTCTAGCAGATATTTTTTACTCACAACAGAAACAAAATGCATCATGAGACTTTGCTTTATAAATAAAAAATAAATAAAGCATTTATTCATGTCGGCATTGCATATTTTAGTAACTTTTAGATTTGGGCTTAGCCAAATAGGCACATCTCAAAACTTCGAATGAGACTTGCTGCCTAACGACATTTGTGATTAGTACGACAATTGGAAAATTGGAGAGAGCTAATAAAAAGGTGAGTAATTCTTGCCTAGTTAGAAGCCTTTAATTTAACACTCTAGACACAAAAAAGATACTAATTAGATGAAAAATAATTAAATATTATATATTTTTAAATTTATTAATTAATGGAGATGTACATTTTTGTATGTGTCTAAATGTATCTAAATTCAAAATTTTTTTAAATTTTTTTTTATTAACTAATTTATGTATATTAGAAGCTCTGCTAGGGTTTTGTCTGAGAAAACGTAGAGGAGTCATCCGCGTTAACGATCACTAGACTAGTTCTGGTTGAACGTTACAAAGGGTGGCAGAATCCCTTTGCGTGCTTCAGCACTCTCTGGTGGATCTAATCCACAACCGGAACGTTAACTATGGCAGGAAGTGACATGAATCCTCTGCTAGGGTTCATAGAGAAGGGGAGACAGCTTTCGACTGAGGAAGCAGATCAGGTGGAAAGGAGTGAGAAAAAGGTTAAGATCGGTGAAGGAAAGATCACTGGTGAATCCTCTGTCCCTATTTCTTATACCGATATCTATGCTGCTGATGGGGGAATTGTTGAAAAAGAGGCAGCAAGACCGTCATACAAGCAATCACTGACAGGACTGGACGAAGGAATGCAGCATGACACTGGCCATGCATCGATGGAGGTAGATGAAGAAGATAACGATGAATATGCCGGCCTGTCAGTAGTGGAGAAGATGGTAGGCCAGTATGAATGTCCACAGTTTATACTATCTGAGAAGGAGGAAAAACGTATCCAAAAACCATGGAGACAAGGTCTGATAGTGAAACTAATGGGCAGACGCATTGGATACAAGGCGTTAGAGACAAGATTGAAGCAAATCTGGGTGAGGAAAGGTGTCATTACTATAATAGACCTTGGAGGCGAATATTTCCTAGTCTATTTCACTAATGAAGAAGATTATAATCATGCTCTTGAAGATGGGCCATGGATGATATATGATAACTATCTAATAGCAAGGGAGTGGTCACCTAATTTCCACCCAAGTGATGCAACAATTGAGAAGGCTGCTGTGTGGGTCCGAATTCCAGACCTGCCAATCGAATACTATGATGTTAAAGTGTTGCACTATATTGGTGATCGTATTGGTAAAACAGTGAAGGTGGATAGAAACACCCTATTCCAGGAACGCGGGAAATATGCAAGAGTCTATGTAGAGGTGGATCTCAATAAACCCCTCTTAGCTATGTTTGAACTGAAAGGCAAGGTCTACAAAGTGGAATATGAGGGACTACATATGCTGTGTCGCTCTTGTGGAAAATTTGGACATTACGTGGAAGGGTGTTATGAGAAGAAAACACCAAGTAACAATCCTCGGAGTACGACTGATGACGTGCAGGCGGTGGAGAATATTGCCGAGGACACATCTGGACCTTGGGTGGTTGTTCAGAAACTAAGAAGGCCAAGAAAAACAAAAGAAAACAACAACAAAGATGGATCAACCGTGGCTAACGATCGGAACACCGATACCGGAACAAGATTTGAGATTCTAAAGCAATTAAATGAGGATCCCGAAATTGCAGTGGCTAATAATGATGAGCCAATCAATGCGATACCATCAGCAACCAATCATCAGAAATCAATGCATGCAAAAGGGGGAGAGAGAACTGGTAAACACGTGGGAACAAAAAAAGGAAAGGCGGCGGTCAACATGGGAGAGAATCAAAAGCGAATTGAAAAATACGGGACCCACACAGCTAACAAACAACAGATTCATCAGGAAAATAATATAGGAGCATTGACTAGGAACAAAACTCAAGGTAATCATGAGGTCACCAATAATGTTTTACATGATTATGCTGGAAATAATATACAGACCACACAAAAGACAAATGAGGAGAGCATTCCTACCACTCTCTCCCATGAGGGCCCACATCACATGCCACGCCCACCTGATCAGCACCATATGGACCAAAATCTATACAACAATGCAAGTGGACCCATACTTCATATTGTTGAAACATTAGAACCCAAAACAGGCTATGAGAGTATGGAATTTGTTCAGGAGACCCCTAATCTGGCCCAGCAGGAGGGGGATGCCAAGAGCATGGAACTGGTTTAATTTTGTTTCTATGAATAAGTTAAATCAAAAGATTTTCTTGTGGAATTGTCGTGGAGCGGCTAGCTCGGCTTTTTACAGGTCGTGTAAACAGTACCTAGATATTCATAATCCAGAAGTAATAGTTGTTATGGAAACTCGCGTGGATCCTCAAAAGCTTCGCAACAGCTTCATGCTTTTAGGATTTGACAAGATGCACCATACTCAATGTCGAGGCTTTGCGGGAGGTATAGTTGTAGCTTGGAAATCAAGTGATGTCCACATGAATGTTGAAATCACTGACTTCCAATTCATTCATCTTATGATATCATTTTCTGGTGGTCCAGTTTGGAATTTTATGGCTGTATATGTTAGTCCTAGAGAGGAGCTTCGTATGGAAGGTTGGCAAAAACTTCAAAATATAAGTCGCAGCATTGCTGGGGGTTGGATGATTGCGGGAGATTTTAATGATATAGCTACTTGATCAGTGCATTTCTAATGCACTTTCTTCTATCTTATGCTAATGCAATAATATAATTTCTCCACCAATTTCTAGTGTTTTTAGCGTATTTCCTAAGTTTAGGATAGTTTTGCTTTTATTTTGTTTTCGTTACTTATTTCATGAATAAACAGCGATTTGACCTCTTCTCACTATGCAGACCATAACTAGAGTTACGAGTATCGGATTGAGGCGTGCGAGCATGCGTTGGAAAGCTAAGACAAAGAGCTACAACTTTCATGTTAGAGCGAAATTCAAATTCCGAGTTCTTCATCGTGCTACGATGGATTACATCGTACCACGATGTGCTGGACTTATTTTGAAAATATATCTGCACAGAATCTGCAAATCTTGAGGACCAAGTAGCTGCTCAACATAGTACGATCGATTCAACGCACCACGATGTTGCTTAAATTTTAAGTCAAAAATTTCCTATAAATAGAGCCTCAATTCTCATATTTTATTCATTCCAGTTTTCCACGAAAACTCTTGTATTCTCTAGTTTTTCATGGCTTGCTAAACCACTAAGGTTAATCTGCTGTAAGGGAATTTCTCCAAGACCTTGAGGTTATTTATATCATTCAGTTTTATTTATTTCTTTTCAATTATGTTCTTGTTCTTGTTTGCTTAAGGTAGACGTGTTTTAACTTAGCTTATTCGTTAATCCACGTGTTTTTAACCGTTTGCTTAATTCGGTATGCCGTTTGCTTAATTCGGTAATCTAACAAAAGGAATATAATTCATATAGAATCAAATACGCTTGTTAATTGTGTCTATGATCCAAAGAGAATTAAATCCGCTTAGGAATAACTGATAATATAATAACCGATGATAAGTCTGAAATTCCCGAACCAGTAGATTAATCTGTTTTTTATAACTGTTTCCAATCAACTATTTTCTTCTTTTCTAAATATTGAAACCAAATCAAACCCCCATAATTTACGGTTTTTCTTATTGATTATAATATTGCTAAATTGATTGTGAGTCCTTGTGAGACGACCAAGGTTAACTACCTTGTACTATTCTAAATTAAAACTTATTTTTGACCACGAAAACGACCGTGGCCAAATTGGCGCCGTTGCCGGGGACTCTCTGTCAATTTTAGCCAATATTATTATCATAATTTTCTTTTTTTTTTTAAATAATAATAACAAATAAAATAAAAAAATTTGTGTGTTTTGGTCCTGCGTTCTTGCATTCTTGCACCTAAAGGGATTCTGGCTAGGACAAGGCTTGGTATTTAAGCGATCCTCGATCCACCTCCCTTACCTGGAAATCCCTGCAGTGTGTTACTTGCTAAACGTTCGACCCTTACGCGCCAAAAAAAAATTACTATTTTTCAAAAGAATCTTAAATTCCTTGTTTTTCTATTTATTTATTATTGTTTCCATACTTAGAAAAATATATAAAAATATCATATCTTCAAAAAAAAAAAATAAATATAAAATCCAAATAAAAATTTCCATATTTAGAAGAAAAAAAAAATTTCAAAAAAAAAATCTTTATTTTCCTATTTTCTCTTAAATTTTTTTTTCTTTCTATTTGCATATTTAAAAACAAATATATATATATATATATATATATATATATATATATATAAGAAAAAAAATGGGTAACTCATTAGATGAATTGGCTTATCTTATTAATTTGATGAAATCAAGAGAACAACAATCATGTTATCAAAATCATATTCCACTTGTGATTTGCAATATTTGTTCTTCAAATTTTCATTGTAGCGATGCATGTCCTATATTGTTAGATACAAATTTTTGCGGTGAGACCCAATTTGTAGGTAATTTTCAAGGACAATACTATCAAGAACAAAATTCATATCTTGTTGAGCAGCCTATTTGGTCACATCCACAGTTTCAGCAAATTGATTCATTGGTGGTTGAGCCACAACTTAGTTTGGAAGAAATGATAAAGCAGATGGGTGAAAATCATAAGCAAAGGGCTGAACAGATTCAATCATCTCTTCAAAGTTTAGCAGTCCAAGTTGAGCAAATAGTCTCCACTGCCCGTCAACTTCAAGAGAAGAAGATGTTCCATGATGAGGTACAACATGTTGCACTATTAGAGGTAATGCAATGTGATACAAGTCTTGATGAAACTCCAGGTGAGCCCATTGAAACAATACTTGTGTCCATTGATGAACACAAAATAAGCAACCTAAATTCAAGTGAATGCATGGAAGAGATCACGCCACAAAATTTCTTGAAATCTCACATAGATGAATTATATACTTCGCCTGGAGTTAATAAATCGTCTAAAATATTTGCTTGTGAATGTGGTGTTTGTAATGTTTGTTGTGAGATTAATGCAGCTATTTTAGGTGAAGATATTTTGATGCCAACAACCACTTGTGCAGAAATCCAAAATAATTCAATTTTGGTTGAATTTGACACTAAGAGTGTGGATGTTAGCCCCAACCGACCATTTTCCATACTTGAGAAATTATTGGCGGAGCCTCTAATTGAGCCACACAAGATGCAGTGGTCTTTTGCCATCCGTGCATCTCTTCCACCTATTTTATATGACTCACAAGCTAACTGTGAATTTTGTGATTTCCATGCTTTTGTTAGTGCAGGTTTACCATATGTGCTGGCTATTCCTCCTAAGCCACCAGATCTTTTGCTGATATTCAAGTTCACCTGCTGTTTGTGTTTTCCTGTTTCGTATATTCGCAGTGTGGAAAGGCCTCCACCAAAACCACCAGACATAGAAGCTCCAGCAGCTACACCATAGCTCCTCAGGCGTGTTCCTTCCTTTTCTCACTTTATGCTAATTGTTACATTGCGGACAATGTCTAATTTAAGTGTGGGGGGAACATTTTACATTTAGTTGTTTAGTTTTTTCTTTCATAAAAAAAATAATAATAATAATAATAAAAACAAATAAAAACAAAAATAGAATAAAAATAGTCTTGGCATGCATGCAATTGTTATGAGTAGTTACATGTTCTAGGGCGAGAGCAGATAGATGTAGGATTGTTGAAACTTTTGGAAATTCTTGTTTTCATACTGAATATGATAATCTTTGCACCTTAATGCACAACTGCTGAAAAACTTGCAAACTTAGTAGTGGTTTGATAAGTCTTTAAAATACACAGTCATTAGCCTAAGTTGTCTGAGTATAGAATATGATGAAGAGGTATGATTAGGACGAAGTTTGGGGGAGAAGCTAGATTGATTGCAGGATCATGGCTAGATTAACTAATAGATGGGACACTACGTAACTGAAAAAAAAATAATAAAGAAAACAAGAAAGAAGAATAAGTTCATGTGCCCGAAACTGGAGGAACAATAAGACATATGTAGAGTTCCTGTGCCCGAAACTGGAGGAACAAATGCTGTGTAGGGTGCTCTATTCGGAGTAACAGGTTGGACTCATTACAAGTGAGATCCCGTCAGGTGAAAAGGTAGAGTAGCACCTAAAGCATAACTAAAATTAACTTAAGTAGTGTCCCTGCGTATAAAAAAAAATCAAAAAGCCTGTGAGAACAAGAAAAGCATAGCTTCCCCTCAAGCAAAAATCTGAACTCAAGCTCTGAGTTGTAGGAAAGAAAAGGTGGCTTAGTATCCTGACTGTGTAGTTTTCGAG
This sequence comes from Trifolium repens, assembly GCA_030408175.1. NCBI lineage: Eukaryota > Viridiplantae > Streptophyta > Magnoliopsida > Fabales > Fabaceae > Trifolium > Trifolium repens. The sequence goes on from CP125847.1 coordinate 17,752,664, forward strand.
AAGGATCATGTCATGACTCTGGTTAACGGTAATAAGCAGTGCACACACACACGCATGATTATTATTGACAGTTGATACACAAGAGTTATGCCAATCTTTGAAATACAATCCGCGGTTTGAAGCTTGAATCTTGGAATGTGTTGATTATTTGTGACGTTGTAGCATGCTTTGTTCTTGAGTTTTGCCCAGGAGAGCAAAAGAATACGTGTGGGGGAATTTGATCAGTGCATTTCTAATGCACTTTCTTCTATCTTATGCTAAGGCAATAATATAATTTCTCCACCCATTTCTAGTGTTTTTAGTGTGTTTCCTAAGTTTAGGATAGTTTTGCTTTTATTTTGTTTTCGTTACTTATTTCATGAATAAACAGCGATTTGACCTCTTCTCACTATGCAGACCATAAGTAGAGTTACGAGTATCGGATTGAGGCGTGCGAGCATACGTTGGAAAGCTGAGACAAAGAGCTACAACTTTCATGTTGGAGCGAAATTCAAATTCCGAGTTCTTCATCGTGCTACGATGGATTACATCGTACCACGATGTGCTGGACTTATTTTGAAAATATATCTGCATAGAATCTGCAAATCTTGAGGACCAAGTAGCTGCTCAACACAGTACGATCGATCCAACGCACCACGATGTTGCTTAAATTTTAAGTCGAAAATTTCCTATAAATAGAGCCTCAATTCTCATATTTTATTCATTCCAGTTTTCCACGAAAACTCTTGTATTCTCTAGTTTTTCATGGCTTGCTAAACCACTAAGGTTAATCTGCTGTAAGGGAATTTCTCCAAGACCTTGAGGTTATTTATATTATTCAGTTTTATTTATTTCTTTTCAATTATGTTCTTGTTCTTGTTTGCTTAATTCAAGTTTCATAGAATATGATTGTTAGTTTCGATTGATTTATATTTCTTAAGGTAGACGTGTTTTAACTTAGCTTATTCGTTAATCCACGTGTTTTTAACCGTTTGCTTAATTCGGTATGCCGTTTGCTTAATTCGGTAATCTAACAAAAGGAATATAATTCATATAGAATCAAATACGCTTGTTAATTGTTTCTATGATCCAAAGAGAATTAAATCCGCTTAGGAATAACTGATAATATAATAACCGATGATAAGTCTGAAATTCCCGAACCAGTAGATTAATCTGTTTTTTATAACTGTTTCCAATCAACTATTTTCTTCTTTTCTAAATATTGAAACCAAATCAAACCCCCATAATTTACGGTTTTTCTTATTGATTATAATATTGCTAAATTGATTGTGAGTCCTTGTGAGACGACCAAGGTTAACTACCTTGTACTATTCTAAATTAAAACTTATTTTTGACCACGAAAACGACCGTGGCCAAATTGGCGCCGTTGCCGGGGACTCTCTGTCAATTTTAGCCAATATTATTATCATAATTTTCTTTTTTTTTATAAATAATAATAACAAATAAAATAAAAAAATTTGTGTGTTTTGGTCCTGCGTTCTTGCATTCTTGCACCTAAAGGGATTCTGGCTAGGACAAGGCTTGGTATTTAAGAGATCCTCGATCCACCTCCCTTACCTGGGAATCCCTGCAGTGTGTTACTTGCTAAACGTTCGACCCTTACGCACCAAAAAAAAATTACTATTTTTCAAAAGAATCTTAAATTCCTTGTTTTTCTATTTATTTATTATTGTTTCCATACTTAGAAAAATATATAAAAATATCATATCTTCAAAAAAAATAAATAAATATAAAATCCAAATAAAAATTTCCATATTTAGAAAGAAAAAAAATTCAAAAAAAAAATCTTTATTTTCCTATTTTCTCTTAAATTTTTTTTCTTTCTATTTGCATATTTAAAAACAAAAATATATATATATATATATAAGAAAAAAAAATGGGTAACTCATTAGATGAATTGGCTTATCTTATTAATTTGATGAAATCAAGAGAACAACAATCATGTTATCAAAATCATATTCCACTTGTGATTTGCAATATTTGTTCTTCAAATTTTCATTGTAGCGATGCATGTCATATATTGTTAGATACAAATTTTTGTGGTGAGACCCAATTTGTAGGTAATTTTCAAGGACAATACTATCAAGAACAAAATTCATATCTTGTTGAGCAGCCTATTTGGTCACATCCACAGTTTCAGCAAATTGATTCATTGGTGGTTGAGCCACAACTTAGTTTGGAAGAAATGATAAAGCAGATGGATGAAAATCATAAGCAAAGGGCTGAACAGATTCAATCATCTCTTCAAAGTTTAGCAGTCCAAGTTGAGCAAATAGTCTCCACTGCCCGTCAACTTCAAGAGAAGAAGATGTTCCATGATGAGGTACAACATGTTGCACTCTTAGAGGTAATGCAATGTGATACAAGTCTTGATGAAACTCCAGGTGAGCCCATTGAAACAATACTTGTGTCCATTGATGAACACAAAATAAGCAACATAAATTCAAGTGAATGCATGGAAGAGATCACGCCACAAAATTTCTTGAAATCTCACATAGATGAATTATATACTTCGCTTGGAGTTAATAAATCGTCTGAAATATTTGCTTGTGAATGTGGTGTTTGTAATGTTTGTTGTGAGATTAATGCAGCTATTTTAGGTGAAGATATTTTGATGCCAACAACCACTTGTGCAGAAATCCAAAATAATTCAATTTTGGTTGAATTTGACACTAAGAGTGTGGATGTTGCTCGTTGGAATATTGGAAATCCGAACTACCATAGTTGCACCCAGTTTGAAGAAACAACTCTTCATGTGGTTCGTGATTGTCCAATTGCGGTGAATATATGGAGACACCTGCTCTCATACCAGGACATAGGTCGTTTCTTTGTTGTTGGCTTTAATGATTGGATCTCTCTCAATCTTGAAAACAAGTCCGAATCTATTCACGGCAGCAACTGGAGCGCTACTTGGGCTACTACCTGCCATCTTCTATGGCAATGGAGGAATATGAGTATCCATGACTCTGAGTTTGTAAGTCCGCATCAACCTTGGACCTTGGTGTTAGAATATGTAGAGGAGTACAAGAGAAATATGAAGGCAGAGTCACAAATATGTCATGACAGAAGCAAACAACAAATTAATATTAGTTGGCATGCCCCTCCAATGGGTTGGTATGCATTGAACACTGATGGAGCTGCTAAGATAAGTGACAGCAAAGCTGCTTATGGTGGTATCGTTAGGAATGATACCGGCAACTGGGTTGAGGGGTTTGCAAAGGCTCTTGGAGATACCACTGCTTATATGGCCGAACTTTGGGGCGTTTTTGAAGGTCTGAAACTTGCCAAGAGGAGAGGAGTAACTAAACTGGATCTGAGGATTGATTCTGAAGTGATAGTTAAGAGTTTACAATCCCAGAAAAATGGTAGCGCTATGGGTTGTACTCTTATGAAAAAGATTTATATAGTTCTTGAAGATTTTCAAGAGGTCCGAATCACTCATGTTTTTCGAGAGGCCAACCGGTGTGCAGACATGCTTGCTAATATGGGTTGCTCTAATATTGATAACATTCTTTATTTTGAGTATCCTCCTGTTGAGGTGATGCAGATTGTTGATGATGACTATAGGGGTGTCTCTTTCCCCCGTCTCATTTCTATGTAATCTTTTCCCTTGGGCTTAGGCCCCGTTGAATACCAAAAAAAAAAATAAAAAAAAATAAATGTATCTAAATTTTTAAGATCACACACAAATTACTCTAAAAAGAGAGTATTTGAAATTAATATAGATGTTAAGTGTTAAAACTTAAAAGAAGAAATGTACTCCCTCAATCATTTCTTATAACTTTTTTAATAAAAATCGCGAATATTAATAAAGACATTGGAATCACAAAATATTAGAATATATGTTTTTTTTCCTTATTACTCTATCATTCATATAACTGTTGAATGTTTTGTTCTAATTCATGTTTCTGTTATTAGCTTATGCATTCAGTTAGTTAGTTAGCTTAGTGTGAGTTAGTTAGTTATGTTAGTTATACAGCTAATAGATAGAGTTTGTTGTAACCAACTTGGATTGCTTAGATGTGAAGTAATCTCTATAAATAGTGTTGTGTATAGGAGAAAGAGTAGTGCGTGTGTAATCCACATACAATTAGTGATTGTAACTCTTTTGATTTCTTGCCCCAATAAGTGGATGAATAAAAACTCTCTCTTTCTCCCAATTTTCAAAAGTGTTTGTTCATAGTTGTTTTCTTCCTTCATCTTCTCCAAATTCTCAGAACAGTCTCAGAATGTTCTCCTGCTACATCAGCGTTGAACGTGTGTGTGTGTGCATTACTTTGCAATTGAGTGTGTTAAAGTGTTACCGCTGCGCTAACAACTGGCATCAAGAGCCCTGGTTTTCATTGGATTCATGGCAGGATCGTGTTCAGTTCAAATGGGAACATATGGAAATGGTGCGTTTTCGGGTAGGGGTGTGCAATGGTTTGAAACCACACCACAACAAACCATATATTAGGATATGGTTTATAACCAAAACCATTTCAATGACAAACCGGTTATTTTATAAAATCAATTTGGATATGGTTCATAACCGGTTTGAAACCAATTCATAACCGGTTAGTAATAAAAATTGGATTATTCAATTGAACCAACTTTTTTCCTAAAAAATCAGGAATTTTTTTCAAATTAGAACTTTTTTTCCGAAAAAATATTAGAAATTATCACGGAAAAAATCGGAAATTTTTTTTTCCGGAAAAATCGGGAACTTTTTTTCCCGGCAAAAGATCAAAAACTTATTTCCGGAAAAAAACGGGAACTTTTTTCCGGAAAAGTCAAGAACTTTTTTTCCGGAAAAAAACGGAAACTTTTTTTCTGGAAAAACCGGAAACTTTTTTCCGGAAAAATCGGGAACTTTTTTTCCCGGCAAAAAATCGAGAACTTGTTTCCGGAAAAACCGGAAACTTTTTTCCGGAAAAATCGGGAACCTTTTTTTCCCGGCAAAAAATCGGAAATTTTTTTCGGGAAAAATCGAGAACATTTTTTCGGAAAAAATCGGAAACTTTTTTTCCAGTAAAATCAGAAAAATTTTCCCGAAAAATCGGAAACTTTTTTTCCGGGAAAATCTGAAGAAAAATATCCCGCTGAAAATCATGAGTTTTTTTTCGAATAAAATATTGAAAGTTTTTCGGAATTGTATTTATCTGAAATATCGAATAAAGACCGGAAAGTTTTTTTTCGTAAAAAAATCAGATACTTTCGCTAAAAAAGATCGAAAACTTTTTTCCGAAAAAAACTCCGGAATTTCTTTTATTTGAAATCAAAAAATTTTTAAAAATGGATATGGTTTACAAACCAATTATAAAAAAATGGATATGGTTTACAATTGGTTTTTTTTATTGGATTGGTGTGGTTTTCTTATAAGATGGATTTGGTTATTAAAATTGGATTTGGTTTGGTTAGTACTTTGGTTATGGTTAACCTGATTTTTTGCACACCCCTATTTCCGGGTAATCTACCAATCTTGAACGGCAAGAATTATGATTCTTGGTGCAAACAGATGAAAGTGGTGTTTGGATTCCAAGATGTGTGGGATCTTGTTCAAGGAGGAGTAGAACCAGTCACTGAATCTTCTACAGATGCTCAGAAAGCAATTCATAAAGAATTGAAAAAGAGAGATTACAAAGCGCTCTTCATAATTCATCAGTGCGTGAATCCTGATAATTTTGAAAGAGTTGGTGATGCTCAATCAGCAAAGGAAGCATGGGACAATCTTGAGAAGGCATATGGTGGTGCTACAAAAGTGAAGAAGGTGAGGTTACAAACTCACAAGAGGCAATACGAGTTATTACAAATGGAGGAGAAGGAAAGCATTGGTGATTTTGTCACAAGAGTCACAAAGTTAGTGAATCTGATGAAAGGTTGTGGTGAAACAATCTCAGATCAATCTGTGGTTGAGAAGATTAGTTGATCTCTCACACCAAGATTTGACATTGTGGTGGCTATAGAAGAATCCAAAGATCTCTCAAGCATGACTGTTGAAGAATTGCAAAGTTCTTTGAAAGCTTATGAACAGAAGTTGAATGAAGGAGCTGAGAAGGGCAAAAATGAGATTGCTCTGCAAGTTCAAAACAATAATTCCAAGAAAGGGAAGGGTAAGTGGAATGGAAGCAAAGGGAAAGTTGGGTATCAAAATTCTGGCTCAAAAGATAATCAAGAAGCGTGTGGCTCAAGTCAGAACAATGGTAACAACAAGAATGGAGGTTACAAATGTGGTAAAGGTGGAAATAAGAGATTTGATAAGAGTAACATCAAATGTTACAATTGTCAAAAGTTTGGTCATTTTGCAGATGAGTGTAGATCAAAGAATGTGTCACAAGAAGATGAGGCAAATATGGCTAAGCAAGAAAATGGTGAAGAATTAGTTATGTTAATGGTCACAACTAAAGAAGATAAGTGTTGTGGAAGTGAATGGTACTTAGATTCTGGTTGTTCCACTCACATGACTAGAAGAAAGGATTGGTTTTCTAGCTTCAATCAATCTCATGAGAACAAAGTGAAATTTGCTAATGATAGTACATTGAGTGCTGAAGGTAGTGGTGTTGTCTGCATCAGAAGCAAAGATGGAAGACAAGCCTTCATAAATGATGTCTTGTACATTCCAGGTATGAAGTGTAATCTTCTTAGTATAGGCCAATTGCTAGAGAAAGATTACAAGATAGTTATGGAAAATAAAGTGATGAGGCTTATGGATCCAAACAGAAAGTTAATTTTGAAAGCTCCTATGTCAAAGAATAGGACATTCAAAATTGAACTAAAAGTGATGGATCATAAGTGCTTAGCTATTGCTGTAGAAAGAGATGATTGGACTTGGCACTATAGATTTGGACATTTGAATTTTAGAGATTTGAATATGATGCACAATAAGAGCCTAGTGTCTGGCCTACCTAGAATTCAAATACCAAATGAAGTGTGTGAAGATTGTGTGCAAACCAAGCAACATAGAGACAACTTTAGCAAAGATGTGTGGAGTAGAACAAAGTGTGTATTGGAGGTGGTCTACTCTGATGTGTGTGGACCAATGCAAGTAAACTCTACTGGTGGCAATAGTTTTTGTGTCCTTCATTGATGATCATAGCAGAGAACTGTGGACTTATCTTATCAAAAGAAAGAGTGAAGTGTTTGATATGTTTAAGAAATTCAAAGCTATGGTTGAAAAGCAAAGTGATCACAAGTTGAAAGTGTTGAGAACTGATGGAGGTGGAGAGTACTTGTCAAAAGAGTTCACTAAATTTTGTGAAGCTGAGGGTATAGTACATGAAGTGATACCACCCTATACTCCTCAACAGAATGAGAGTGCTGAAAGAAGAAACATAACCACAATGAATATGGTAAGATGCATGCTTAAGAGCAAGCATTTGCCAAATGAGTTATGGGGAGAAGCTGTTGCTACTGCAACATACATTCTGAATAGGTGTCCAACAAAGAAACTGAATGGTGTTACTCCAGAAGAGTGTTGGAGTGGTAAAAAGCCTAATATAAGTCATTTGAAGGTGTTTGGCTCATTGGCTTATAGGCATGTGCTTGATCAGTTAAGAAGGAAGCTAGATGACAAAGGTGAGCAGATGGTGTTTGTTGGATATCACTGCACTGGTGGTTACAAACTCTATGACCCTATTAATAAGTGTGTAGTGGTTAGTAGAGATGTAATCATTGATGAGATGAAAGAATGAGACTGATACAACAATAAGAATAAGGATTCAGTGAGTATTGTGTTTGATGATGAGCAGTCAACATCAGAAGCTATAGTTGAGAACGTTCTGAGAAGGTCAACTAGAGCTAGAAGTGTACCAGCCAGACTACAAGAATTTGAGATGAATCGAGATGATGAGGTTACAGATGATGGTGATCTTGTCCATTTAGCCTTTTATGCAGATTCTGAACCTGTGAATGTTGAGGTTACATTGAAAGACAAGAAGTGGTTAAAGGCAATGAATGAAGAGCTTGAGTCCATATAAGATAATCAGACATATGAGCTTGTTGATTTACCAAGAGGAAAAAAAGCTATTAGTGTGAAGTGGGGGTACAAGGTGAAGCTAAATTCCAAAGGTGAAATCATCAAAAGGTCAACTAGAGTTGAGAACGTTCTGAGAAGGCCGACTAGAGTTGAGAACGTTCCGAGAAGGTCAACTAGAGCTAGAAGTGTACCAGCAAGACTACAGGAATTTGAAATGACGGACTTAGGTCTCATTTCTTATTTTCTTGGCATTGAGTTTCAGAGAACCAAGAGTGGTTTGATCATGCATCAACACAGGTATGCTAGTGAAATGTTGAAGAGATTTGAGATGATCAATTGTAATCCAGCACTCACACCTTGTGAATCTAGACTACAATTGACAAAAGAACCAGAAGAGAAGGAGGTTGATGCAACTGAGTATAGAAAGCTGATTGGATCTCTGAGGTATTTGTGCAATACCAGACCTGACATAGCTCATAGTGTTGGTATAGTCAGCAGGTATATGGAGAAGCCTAAGATATCTCATTTGATAGCTGCAAAGAGAATCTTAAGGTATGTAAAGGGCACTTTGGATCATGGTATTGTGTTTCCATCATCTGAGGAGGAAAGGGAGTTTGATCTGGTTGGTTATACAGATTCAAACTGGTGTGGTGACAAGGATGATAGGAAGTCTACTGCTGGTTACATATTTCATATTGGTGGAGCTTCAATCTCTTGGAGTTCAAGGAAAGAGCCTGTGGTAGCTTTATCTACTTGTGAGGCAGAATACATTGCTGCTTCTTTGTGTGCTTGTCAAGGTGTATGGCTATGCAACTTGCTAAATGAAATCAGCAACATAAAGTGTGAGAGTGTGATTCTGAAGGTTGATAACCTGTCAGCAATTAACCTTGCAAAGAATCCCATTGCTCATGGCAGGAGCAAACATATTGAAATGAGATTACACTACTTAAGGGAGCATGTAGACAAAGGAATTCTCAAGCTAGAGCTTTGCAGAACTGAGCTGCAAGTGGCAGACCTGTTAACTAAGGGATTGACAGTGGAAGTGTTCAACAGGTTGAAGAATTTGATGGGTGTGAAGTCATTGGAAAGCATGAATTAAGGAGAAGTGTTGAATGTTTTGTTCTAATTCATGTTTCTGTTATTAGCTTATGCATTCAATTAGTTAGTTAGCTTAATTAGTGTGAGTTAGTTATGTTAGTTATACAGCTAATAGATAGAGTTTGTTGTAACTAACTTGGATTGCTTAGATGTGAAGTAATCTCTATAAATAGTGTTGTGTATATGAGAAAGAGTAGTGCGTGTGTAATCCACATACAATTAGTGATTGTAACCCTTTTGATTTCTTGCCCCAATAAGCGGATGAATAAAAACTCTCTCTTTCTCCCAATTTTCAAAAGTGTTTGTTCATAGCTGTTTTCTTCCTTCATCATCTCCAAATTCTCAGAACAGTCTCAAAACGTTCTCCTGCTACATCAGCGTTGAACGTGTGTGTGTGTGTGTGCATTACTTTGCAATTGAGTGGGTTAAAGTGTTACCGCTGCGCTAACAACAACGAGTATACAGTTTCAATAAAAAATTAAATAATAATAGCTCATTTGTGTAGTTCAGTGTAACGATTATTGTAGTAAATAGTAATATCTTACTAATTATGTAATTATAGCTCATTTTTTATGTAAAATAGAGATGATTAAATTAAACTAACTTGGCATGAAATTAAGATCATCACCTACAAAAGGAATCAGGTTGCTGTACCTAACTTATTTGTTTTTGTTTTTGGGACTGATGGTTGGATGAAGAAGAATGGTAGTAAGTAGCAATAGCAAGTGCCTAGTAAAGGCCAAAATGAAGAAGTATAGTATAAAAATAATAAATAAATAAATAAATAAATAAATAAATAGTGACAACAACATGCTTTCATTCACTCACAAGTCACAACTCAACACAGCTCACTTGTTAGCTTGTGTGACGTGTCCGCTCTTTTTCTATGTATTGTGTTGAGCAGAGAGTCAATAGATACGATACGATCACACGAAGCACTTTTTATCACATTTTTCAATATAGGAGTACACCTTATAATACTCCTACATTCAGAAAAAAAAAAAAAAAAACTCCTATATATATTTTTATTAGAAACCATTATTTTGTGAATTCATTTAATAATTGATGAGTTAAGTATATTAACTAATATTAAATAAATTTAAAAAGTTAATTGTTTTTTATAGAAAGACCGAAAATAATAAATAATTAAACAAATTTATTTATAATTTAGTAATGAGATACATTGTTCATAGTGAGCAATTCTATGTGGTGGCAAATTGGAATGGTATTTGGAAGTCTCAACTTCTCACAAAGCGCACCATTTACTTTGGCGTCTTTGTTAAGGATGTAGCCCAACGAGATTTGATTATGATGGAATAGTCGACTTGCATGTGTTTTTTGAGTGCACAACAGTGCGAGATAGCTGCCAAGCTACAAGTATGAGGTTGTTCTACTCAACGATGAGTATTGATTTTAGTCTATAGTTGTTTGATTTTTTGCAATTTGCAATAAAGAGGACAGTGGTATATGAGGCATGTTGCAACACTGGTTTGGTGCATATGACATAATCAAAATAAAGAAGTTTGGAATGAAAGTATGTGGACGCCAAATTAAGTAGAAAAGACAACTTTCGTTATGTGGAATGAATGATTTTCTATTAATACACAACAACAACTGTTAATAGACCTAAGTGCGACAAACATTGTATGTCAATGGATGAAATCAGACGTTGGATGGATAAAATATAATATCGACGCATATTATTATTTTTTTGAGACAGACAGGTGTGACTACTTTAGTGTGTTGTTTCGATAACCATATAGATCAGTTTGTGGTTGCGGTTACCACATCGCAACGAGCGTTATTATCCACCGTGAAAGACGAAGCTGTTGCTATACTTCGTGCGATGGAAGAGGCATGTGCTCGAGATTTTGTATGTTCAATTTAAAAGTGACTCTCAATTATTAAAGACAACTAAATTCGACTGCTCATACTCTTGTTAAAATAACCAATTTTTGGACCAGTTTTCATATAGTATTTGAGTTTATTCCTTAGTGTGAACGTTTATTGATTTATGACAAATGCATTAAATTTATTTTGGTAAAAAAACAAAATTGATACTTTTATCCATAAAATAAAAAGGTTGATACTTTAATCTTTTTAATAATTAATATAAGGAAGAAAATATGCCATTCTAATTCTAAAGTAGTGGTCCTCTATCTTCACAAAATCACAAAGATCAGTTTACAACACTATTGTTGTATTCTCTTCCCTTCTCTCATAGTTAGCTCAGAAGAACTCATCCAACCAAAATGGTGATCTCATCAGCTGTCACACACCCAGATGAACAAAGACAAAACATAACATGTACTTTCGCTTCAAGATACATGCGTGAATCTGTTCCAAAGTAAGTCCTTTTTTTTCCTTAAAAAAAAAACACACTTTATTCTTTGTTGGTAATAAAAATGAGGTTTAAATTTCTCTGTTTGTTGATAATAGGTTCAAGTTGCCAGAGAGTTCTATACCAAAAGATGCAGCATATCAGATAATAAATGATGAGTTGATGTTAGATGGAAAACCAAGGCTTAATTTGGCTTCATTTGTGACTACTTGGATGGAACCTGAATGTGATAAGCTTATCATGGATTCACTTAATAAGAACTATGTTGATATGGATGAGTACCCTGTCACTACTGAGCTTCAGGTCTGTTTGAAATGACATCTTTTGAATTGTGACGCGATCATTTGATATTATAGCGAATTGCAGTCAAATAAGACTAATTTGATTATTTTGATGTTGTTCGTGTTTCGGTTGAAGAGACATCGAAAACTAAATTATAAGTTGCAGTTTCGTGTTGCAGCTGTATAAATAAACCTTTAGATTTAGAGAGATAAATTCTCTCTCTCTAAATCTAAGGTCATCTACAGCTGCAACACAATACTGCAGCTATAGAGATCCAATTTCAAACTATAATGGTGTAGCCCAAATTGCGGTTGCAGATTTTTTTTTCTAAAGTCTTGATCTTGATTTTGATCTTTGAAGATTTTGTTTGGTAAAACTAGATAAATAAGTACACTTTTTGAAGTGTGGTTAGTTTTAAAAAATTATTATTACATAATAGTAGTGATTAATTACTGTGAAAGGGTTTCATATCTTGAATATTCATTTTTTATTATCATGGATTGTATTTGTTGTTTAAAAAATATTTATTTTTCCTTTACCCCTAAAACTATCATTTTCTGCTCAAGTTGCCTTAAAAAATAGATTGAGTTTTCAAAGAAATACGTTCTAGCAGAAAAGTAAAAAAATAACTTAGCTCAAAATAATGATGATTTTTAAAGGCATTTACCACAAATTCTTTGATCTTTCGATGTTTTGTGGTTAGGTGAAAATTTTGGAGTAGATTATTGTGATTAAAAAATTCTGTGACCGAAGTCCACTAGTTGAATTGAATATTTTGGTATTGTATGTGATACATTTTATGATCAATTTCCATTTTAAAAATTGAACTTGATTCATTTGTTCTATTCTGCAGAACCGGTGTGTGAATATAATAGCGCATCTTTTCCATGCTCCAATTGGTGAAGAGGAAACTGCTGTAGGTGTTGGAACCGTAGGGTCATCAGAGGCAATAATGTTAGCTGGTTTAGCTTTTAAACGGAAATGGCAGACAAAGAGAAAAGCAGAAGGCAAACCTTATGATAAGCCCAACATTGTTACTGGGGCTAATGTGCAGGTTGGTCTTGAATTAACTTAAATGCTATGAAGTTTGAAATATGTAAATTATGTACCGTTTGAAAGTACATTTTCGACACAATATGTTGTCTGACAGTAAACTTCCAGAAACATGTCTGGTTTTTTACAAATGTGGTGGTGGAGAAAGTTTCTCCCTATTCTTATGAAATAAAGTAGCACATGCCCGATCCAAAGGTAAAGGTCAGATAACCCCTTGCTTAAGGGTTTAGTCCTCGAGCCTAGCGTACTCATCCACTACTACATAGCCACAAATTTTATTGCCTCATCTTCCTTTTGATTATTACTTTCATAACTACTTGTGAGACTTTTTAAGAGAGCTTATGATAAAGGCTTGTGACACGGCCATTTGTGAGACTAGTTTTGTAACAGCTTATGACATGTTCATAAGTTCTCTATGATAACTTATGAAAACAACTTATAGCTTATATGAACACAATTTGATTTTATATTTTGTTACAACAATGGTTATACATAAATAAGCGCTTTGCACTTATATGGCAAGTGTTATGCTATAAATGTTTAAGTTATTTTTTCAAACAAGGCCTTGGACCTGTCTATGCTTAATGTTGTTTAAATATGCTACACAGGTTTGTTGGGAAAAATTTGCTAGGTACTTTGAGGTTGAGCTAAAGGAAGTGAAACTCACAGAGGGATACTATGTGATGGATCCATTGAAAGCAATTGAAATGGTAGATGAGAACACCATCTGTGTTGCCGCCATTTTAGGTTCAACGCTGACAGGAGAGTTTGAAGACGTGAAGCTTCTTAACGAACTTCTTACTATAAAGAACAAAGAAACAGGATGGGATACGCCAATTCATGTAGATGCTGCCAGTGGAGGGTTTGTTGCTCCATTTCTCTACCCTGATCTCGAATGGGATTTTCGTTTGCCGTGGGTGAAGAGTATCAATGTTAGCGGTCATAAGTACGGTCTTGTTTACCCTGGTATTGGTTGGGTTGTCTGGAGGAATAAAGATGACTTGCCGGATGATCTTGTTTTTCATATCAATTATCTTGGATCTGATCAGCCAACTTTCACATTGAATTTCTCCAAAGGTAATATATATCGAGTTGATACATACATTTGAATTTTGTCATACATTTATAATATCTTGTTGAGGGACTCGATTAAATTCTTCAGTATGCGTACTAGATACATTCATAGATGTAATATATTCATTGACAAATCAACATGTGACAATTTCCTAAAAAATATACTCATAGATCATTGTGGTGATCATTGTTTTTTCTTTGCTTAATGTTGCTTTGTATTTCTTTCGACAGGATCGAGTCAAATCATTGCTCAATACTACCAATTTATTCGACTTGGCTTTGAGGTATTTGGATTATCATTTTCATACTGAATCTTTCTTTTTAGTCGTATGGAATTGAATTTAATCAATATACACTGTTAGTGAACTTTTTTACACAGTCAATCAATCATAATCGTCAAATCATTACAAATATTTGACTTTAATCATAACTACTTCTAAAGTCACATACATGATTGACCGTAATTTGTTGATAGGTTTAAACTGACAGTGTATCAAAATTAAATTCTACGGAATTTACTTTATAATATAGGTAAAATATTTCAATTTTGTGCTATACTTGTTTTCTTATACATTCAGTAATTTTTCTTGCACTTGTGAACATAAGGGCTACAAAAATGTCATGCAAAATTGCTTGGAGAACACAAGAGTTTTGAAGGAAGGAATCGAGAAAACAGGAAGGTTTAAAATCGTCTCCAAAGATATAGGCGTACCACTCGTAGCCTTCTCTTTGAAAGACAGTAGCAAACACACTGTCTTCGAAATAGCCGACCATTTGAGAAAATACGGGTGGATAGTTCCAGCCTATACAATGCCAGCAGACGCACAACACATCGCAGTCCTCCGAGTAGTGATTAGGGAGGATTTCAGCTGTAGCTTGGCTGAGAGACTTGTTTCTGACATAGAAAAAGTTGTGAATCATTTGGATACACTTCCTAGTGCTCTCTCCTCGAAAAGTGCTCATGTCGCGGTTATCGCGAGTGAGACAAGTAAGGAAGTTAAGAAAGATATTACAGAGACTCAAGCTGAGATTTCTAGGTATTGGAAGAAGCTTGTGGATGGCAAGAGAGTTGGAGCATGCTAGGGTTATTAAATGTTTTGTTGTGTGATATTTTGTTTATGTGTGTAAGGATTGTTGCATTGTTAGTTACTTTATCTATGTGTAGAGATGCAATGCATCTTTGAACCATATATTATATATGAATGAAATAATATTTGTTATGTAATATATTATCACCTGTTTCCTTTGCATACATATAATAGCAAATTATATATTTTTTAACAATACTAATGAATTATATTATATATTTGTCTTCATTGCATTTTTAGTAATTCTAATTAAATTATGTGAAATTTTAGTTCTCTTTTGAACTATTTGAGTTTCTCCATCTTTAAATTTGAGCAAATTTGGTCTCACTGACAATTTCTTCTAAAATATCAAATTTGAAATAGAATGATTTAATTTATATTTTTGTTTCAAAAACCAATTTGTGACAAATATTAGCACAATTTTTGTTCAATTTACTTAATTGAGCTTAAGTGATGAATGAGTTTCCCTTGGACAAATCGTTTAAGAGAAATTTAGTTTAATTTCTAATAGGAATAATTTCGTGTCGGAACTTATCTGATGCCCGGACTCTATTATGAAAATCCCCTTCCTTCGGAAATTAAAGTGTTGATACAAAATAAATAAGAGGAAGACATTTTTTTAGTTTTCTTTCCTCTTATTTTCTCTAAAATCAAATAACTTAAAAACTAGTATCTTTTATTTATTCTTTTATTTTTACTTTTTTCATTCTTCCAAATAAGTTTGTTTTGGATAAACAACTTATTTGCAGATTATAATAAAAGATAAAATTGAATAAATTACTCTTCTATTTTGTAAGTTATTTTCATAAACCATAGATTATAAGTTACTGTATTTCAATTAGTAGATTAGATTAGTAGATACGCTCAAATAAGCTGATCCAAACATGCTTAATTCCTTTCACTTTCTTCTCTGAACCAAACAGAGCATTAAGCAGCATTAAGTTAAAACCACGTTGCAATTTGCAAACTCCAAAAATCACGTTTGATCTGGTTCAAACGTGTTCAGTACCTCGATGTTCAAAGCCGCATCATCCACCACCACAACCACAGTAAGCTCTTCCTTCTCCTTCTCTCCATTCCTTATCATTTCCCCGAAAATCCACACACAAACACCCATATTTCAAAATCGCATTTTTTCACCCGCCACCTGTTTGTTTTATTGTTTCTGAAATTTTTCCTCACTCATTTCAATGCCTTCAATTCCAAAACGCAAAATCATGTTAATGGGCATGTTTAATAGGTACATAAATTCTCTCAAGAACACTTTATTTTCATCACTAACCCATCATCATAATCATTATCACACTTATCTATTCAGAAACAAAGCTTTGCCACAAGTTGAAACCACACTTCAATCATCAATGTTTTCTGTATTTAAATACTCTACTTATTGTAAATTACCATTATCAAATCCTCATTGTGTTCAATTGATTCAATCTTCATTGCAAATGAACTCTTTTCTTGCATGTCATTTATCCATTCGCGGTTATTGTTCTGAAAATGTTTCTATTAATCAAGATTTTGGTTGTAATGTGAGTGATGATGTTGTGGAGGGTAATGGTTTTGAGAGTGATATTGATAAGGTGCATACCACTGTAATGGAGAATTTACTAGGTTTTCACAATATGGAGAAAGCTCTTGAAAATTTGGGTATCCCATTGTCCACACCTTTGGTTACTGGTGTGTTGCATAGGCTTCGATATGATGAGAAGATTGCGTTTCGGTTTTTTACATGGGCTGGTCATCAAGATAATTACTCGCATGAGCCTTGTGCTTATAATGATATGATGGATATCTTGTCTAGTACGAAATATAAAGTAAAACAGTTTCGGATTGTTTGCGATGTGTTGGATTATATGAAGAGGAATAACAAGAGTGTGGTTCCAGCGGAGGTTCTGTTGAATATTTTGAGAAAATATACCGAGAAATATCTGACTCATGTGCAGAAATTTGCAAAGAGGAAGAGGATAAGAGTGAAGACGCAACCGGAAATAAATGCATTTAACTTTCTGTTGGATGCTTTGTGTAAGTGTTGCTTGGTTGATGAAGCTGAAGGATTATATAAGAGAATGAGAAAAATGATAAAGCCTAATGGCGATACGTATAATATATTGGTTTTTGGGTGGTGTAGGGTTAGAAACCCGACTAGAGGGATGAAACTGTTGGAAGAAATGATTCAACTAGGTCATAAGCCGGACAATTTCACGTACAACACTGCCCTCGATACTTACTGCAAAGCAGGCATGGTAACAGACGCGGTAGAGCTTTTCGAGTTCATGAGGACAAAAGGTTCAACCATTTCTTCTCCCACTGCCAAGAGTTATTCAATTCTAATTGTGGCTCTCGCCGAATATGATAGAATGGAGGAATGTTTTAAACTTATGGGGCATATGATTAGCAGTGGTTGTCTCCCTGACGTCACAACGTACAAAGATATAATTGAAGGTATGTGTTTGTGCGGTAAGATAGATGAAGCTTACAAGTTCTTGGAAGAGATGGGAAACAAAGGTTACCCGCCTGATATTGTTACTTATAATTGTTTCCTTAAGGTTCTCTGTGACAATAAAAAATCTGAGGAAGCCCTTAAACTATATGGAAGAATGATTGAATTGAGTTGTATTCCTAGCGTGCAGACATACACTATGCTGATTTCGATGTTTTTTAAGATGGATGATCCTGATGGGGCATTTGAGACTTGGCAAGAAATGGAGAAGAGGGGTTGCAGACCAGACACTGATACATACTGTGTCATGATTGAGGGGTTATTCAACTACAGTAAAGCAGAAGATGCTTGTATTCTTTTGGAAGAAGTGATAAACAAGGGAATAAAATTGCCATATAGAAATTTTGATTCCCTGTTGATGCAACTATCAATGATTGGTGATCTTCAGGCTATTCATAAGCTCTCCAATCATATGAGGAAATTCTATAATAATCCTATGGCAAGACGTTATGCTCTAAGCCAGAAGCGCAAGAGCATGAGTTTGAGAGGGAAGTCATAGTAAGAAATTTATTTTCTTGGTTGAGTTTGTGTTACCTTTTGCAAAAACTTGGAAGAGGTACAGTTAGGAGCATTCTTCTCATGTTTGGTTGGACGAATATTTTCTGAAAGCATGGCAGGTATAGTATTTACCGTTTCAGATGCTGCCTTCAAGTTTGTCTCTGCACTGCATATTGGACTACTTCATGACAACAGCTAATTGCATCATGCTCTATTGATCATGCTCTCTGCTGCCAAAATGTTTTGCATGAAATTTTTTGCAAGTCTTTGGATCTCATCTATTCTCATTTTTAGTTGTCAAGAGAAATTTTGAAAGCTGTTAAAAATTACGCTAATTTAATGAGATGTTGGTTAGTTAACACAGCCTAGAGGTGGAAAGATCCATGTATGTGTGGAGAAGAGGTTGTGATCTTTGTGCATGGTGCCAAAATTTGTTATTTGCTCAAGAATATGTTGGTTACTTCTGCCATTTATGAGTTTTTATCTAACTTCTTAGGGGTCATATGAAATAGTTAACTGTATTACAATTATAATGAATGGACCATTACTTCAACAATGATGATGGTTGCCTTTTCCCCTTGTTGGTCACATTCTACTTCTCCATTTGTTGGAAATCTTCCTGTGGAAGGGTGGAGTTTCTTAATATCAGATCATTTTCTTTGAACGTTTTTTGATGTTTTAAAAAGCATATGAAGCCATACACAGAGATGTTTTCCATGTTAATATTTGTTATCTCGTGTTGTAGCCTTATCTGAAAGCTGCTGTCATTCCTAGGGATTTCTTTTTCCTTGGGCAGGAAAATATTTCAAATTGGTTGGCTACATTTAGTTCATCATTGTTAATCTTTAGAAAATTCGTCCTTGTTGAATTTGAATGGATTATTTGTGCCATCAATTATTACACTTTTTTTTTACAATAAATATAATGTTTTTATTTTTTATTCTTTTACAATTCAATTATTAAGAGAAATAAATATTGATCTTTTACTTTTCTTTATTTAATTAGGGATATTTTTGTGAAAATTTAATTAATTTAAGAACTTTGAAATAATCTTATAAATTGGGACAACAATTTTTTTTAGAAAGGTCTTATATTTTGGAACGGAAGAAGTAATATTAGGGTCATGCTAAACAGTGCCCCCAGGGCACTTGTTAAACATACCTAAAAAGGAAAATAAAGTAAAAGTTAATGTTGAAAATATGATTTTCTACAATTTCGAGGTATTAAATGCACAAATTACAAAAAAAAAGTTCTCTTATTAGTAAATTTAACTAGTGTTCGGAGGCACTGTTTAGCATTTTTCTAAAATTAAATAGTAATTAGTAATGCTAGAGTTGAGAATATTAATAGTGATGATTCGGAGGGATGGATAATGAGATGCAGGAGTCCTAGGATAATGTGATGATTTAGAGTGAAATTTTATTTCACCAACACAAACGGTAATGCAACATTCCACTCGGCAGCAACCAACTCTACAATAAATTGTGCTTGATGATATGAAGAAAATGAAAAATGGTTAGGCAACTGGTGCAGATGTTGCGATTGAGAAATCTTTCACACTATATATACATATATATATTTAGGGAGAGATCAAATTACACCGCTCAATAACGCATTAACGAATTCAAATTTTACAAAATCCACCGTTGGATTGAAAGTTTATATCATATAGATCATTCATGCTCAATTTTATAAAAATTCAAAATCGTTTGATATATCATTGAGACTAATCAAGATCAACTTTATTCAATAAAAATGCATAAACCGTTAATTTTTACGAGTCTCAATAACATATCAAACGATTTTAGATTTTTATAAAATTGAGCATGAATGACCTATATGATATAAACTTTCAATCCAACGGTAGATTTTGTAAAATTTGAATTCGTTAATGCGTTATTGAGTGGTGTAACATTACTCAAATTTTACACCGGTTTAATTTGATCGCTCCCCATATATATAAAAGCTAAATAACAACAACAACAATAACAACTTGCAAAAAATGTCTTAAATTACAACACCCACTAGAGTTCACCGCCTCCTCATTCCTTAAGAAGATTTTCTTTTGAAACCTTCGAGGGATTGAGCAAACAAGCATATGACTAGTGCTACTGGATGTCCCTCTAATATCTACTTGTCACTTTGATGTCTTAATACTCTTAAATTACCTAAAAAAATTAATAAAATTAAAAGTAGATATTGTAGATAATCCAGTTAGGTTTATTGAAAAATTGATATATCTAATCTATATTATAAATCAGATGCATTAGTTTTCAATGACCCTAGAAAATGATTTTTTGTCTATAATAGTGGCGAAATAGATGATATAATTTAATTGTAGATTTTCTCACTTTACATTTTTTATTTACAATAGAGCTGAAGATCTACATCATGCATACTGTCCAACAGGGACGGACCCAGAAATTTTAAACTGTGGGGGCAATATATATTCTACAATAGTTTCAAATATAAGTATTAGTCAATTTTATTTAATATATTTGGATCAAATACATCAATTTTTTTAACTAATTTTTTTTTATAGTTGATACTATAAAAATTAAAGTCTAACCATGGAGTTCTCCATAGATAGCATTTTTTTCTCATTAGTAAAAAAAAATCCTTTCCCTCCAGATCTTTCTTTTATAGTTTACTTATTTAATTTAAAGTTTAACTATATATTTAACCCCTATATTCTTATATTTAAAAAGTTTTAAGTTAATCTTTTTTAGTCAAATTTCTATTTAAATCGTCCGTGTGACTATCAGATTTGCTTACGTGAACGACTTATGAGAGAGTGCCATGTGAAAGTTTTAAACAAAATTAACTCAAAATTTAACAGAGTTAGACGGAATTAATTAAAAATTAACGAAAAGAACATACTTATATTGACAATAATAATATAAGGAGACCAACTTGAAACATTTTAAATATAAGAGACCAAATAAAAACTTAATATAAATGTAAGAAACAGATATATAAGAAACCAAATAAATATATACTCCATCCGCCTCAAAATATAAGCAAAAATGAGTCAAAGAAACTTGATGTATTTGGTTAAAGATTTAGACCAAATACATTCACTTTTGTTGACCAACTTTTACTTATATTTTGGGACGGAGGGAGTATTGTATAGTGTATACTTTATATGAAGTTTATGCGGCAGTCTTATTCTCAGCCTGAGATACTTATGTCTTTACTCCATTACATAGTGTATCAGTGTATCATATATATAATTGAAGTTTCCCAAGACATAGTGGGGGCGGGTGCCTACAGAGCTTACAACGTAGGTCCGTCCCTGCTGTCCAAACCTTTCATCACACGATCGAGCATGAGTGTTTGAAGTTGTCATTATATCATTATTAAACCAAACCTAGCGACTTCACTTTACATTTTAATTACATTGCTGTTCAATTTTTTTTTATAAATTATTCAATACATATTATATTTGGATATGTATTCGTACATTGAAGATTGACAATTTTTTAATAGGTTTATAAATAATTTTATTAATTTTTGTATATTAAATATTATTTATTTATCTATTAAAATTATTTATATCGATATATATATATCCAAATAAGTGACCTTTCGCTTTTTTTTAAGCAGTAATATATTAAGGTTCCGTTTGGCCTAGCTTTTTTTAGCTTTTGATTCTCTTAAGAGTGAAAAGTTGGGTCAAACACATTTTTAATAAAGCTCTTAGCCACAAAAAAAACAACTTTTTTTCAATGTGCAAAATTCAATAAAAAACGCTTTAAGAGAAGAGGTTGAAACTTACTTTTGAAAAAAAAAATCGTAGATTTTTTTTTATTATTATCTTTAGTAAATTTGGTTTAATCTAGTTTATTATCATGTTTTTTAAGTTTATTATTAATTTTTAATTTGCGACTATCTTTGTTTTTTTAAGTTAATTATTAATCTAGTTTAATTATAATTGATATAATTTTAGATTTTTTATTAAAAAATATACGGAGTTTTGAAGCTAAGAAAAAAAATCAACACAAACAGCTTGTGGTCTGTTTGGTTCGGGGGTTTTGGAGCGAAAGGGAGGGGAGGTGATATTTTAAATTTTTATGTTTGGTTCAACTTTTTAACGAGGGGAGGGAAGGAGATAAATAATTTACTTTTTTACCCTTAATCTTATAAACTCAAAATAAGAATTAAATTATAATGGATATATTACGTCAAAAAAAAATCTAATCGATATATAACCAAACAAAAAATCTATTGAGTAGAAAACCTAAATTATTTTTGTTGTAAAAAAAAATAAAACCTAAAATTTTAATATTCTAACAAGGATAATTTAGAATTTTAATATAAAAATGAAGGTAATTTTATCAACATAATAAATTATGTTTTACCTCGCCTCTCATCCTTAAAAATCCCTCCCCACATCTCCCCTCCTCCTCGGTTGAACGAAATAAGCCCTTAATTATGGCAAGTTCTATGGTACATTAGACAATTTCTAATGTACCGGTACATGGTTATCAAATTAATAAATAAAATGAATATTTTTTTAAGAAAAATTATTTTTTTATTATTAAAAACATTATAATAATCAAATATCATTAACCAAAGTTGTCAAAAATATAAACTTTGATATTTTTTAAATTTTTATTCTTCATAATAGTCAATATTCAATTTTTTATTGAAAAAATGTTAAAATATTAGTGTAATCATTATAAAAAACTAAAATTGTATTTTTCTTTGTGCTATTATTATATCTAAAATACAATAATTAACTAATAGTATTTTTAATCCATAAAAATAATCGTTCATTTATTAATTTGCGATGTCATGTACCGGTACACTTGAATTATTCAAGTGTACCGTAGAAGCTCCCCTTAATTATTATGTGAAAGCTCTTATTCACATTTAACTTTTAGATAGCTTCTAAGACTTAAAAAAATCAGGTCAAACGGACACTAATTTTTTTTCCATAGTTATCAAGTTTTTTTTTTGAATGACCATAGTTATCGAGTGAAACGGGCTCATTGGCATCGCCACATTGGTGGTGTATAAAACGGGTTTCATCATAGCCCCCAATTCCTTCGTTTTCCCGCTGTTTCCTTCAAAAAGAGAAATTTTCCATCATTTTCCCGCTTTTTCCTTCATATCAGTTCACCACCAACACTCAAACGCAAGAGAGAAAGAAAGATGAATGCTGCAACGAAGAAGAAAATCCAGAAGAAGTGCAAAATCCGAGGCTACAATATCAAAATCGAAGCTCTTGACGAGATTATCTCCTTCGCTACTCGCTTTGAACCTACCGAACAAGATGAAGCCATCGATCTCCTCCTCGATGGACTCGAAAACGAATCTTGTAATCTATCACTATAATTTGATTTATTAGGTTTTTGATTCAATTTTGTGATGCTGAAACAATTTTCCCTTTTCTTTGTAAAATTGCAGTGAAATCTACTATAATCGACTTGGAGCCGGTGCAACGAGCGGTGAATCTGTTACTGGAAGCCGACGCAGAGGAGGAAATTAATAATAACTTTGCTTCATCTTCTTCTTCTTCTTCTGCCATTGCTGTGATTAATGTGTTCGACATTCCTAGATATAAATATGATGCTATCCGAAGGAATTTCTACCAGTAGGTTTTTGGTTCCTTTGAGTTTTTTGTTTGATTTTTTGTTTTTGGTGATGAATGTTCCTGCAATTGATTTGTGAATTTTATTGAATTTTGAACCCTACATAATTTTAAACTCTAGGGAAAGTAAAATAAAATGTTTGGTTTGTTTTTTGATGATGAATGTTAGTTAAATTGATTTGTAAATGTTATTAAATTTTGAATCTGATTCTGACTTGTTTTTTATCCTTCGGGAAAGTGAAATTTTAATAAAACTATAATAGAGTTTTCTTCAAATTGAATTTTATTTAGGGCAAATTACCTTTTGAAAGGAACCAAGGAAGTCATAATAAAATATTTACCATGATAAAAAAAGAAAGAAAAATAGTAATATTTTGTTCTTCATTGTTCATATAATTTTCTATGTAGAGTGCAGTGATTTGTAATTTTCCTAAGTTTTTATACCACTATCTTAATGGTTTTAGGTTTAATTGTAATTTAATGGTTTTAGGTTCAATTAGCATTAGAGTTTCATGAAATCCCAAATAGAGTTGTGTTATGTATTAGAGATGAATTAATTTTGATGCAATTTTTGTCAAAAATTTGTCAACCAATAACAAACCATCATTTGTATGACTTTACATGATTTAATGATGATAATTAATTGACTGTAAACAATCTTTACAGTGTCGGTACACATCAATTAAATCATATGTGTTATCAATTATGCTACTTCACTTATGGATCAATAAAAGTATAAAGCATGACAGGTTATTGTTACTATCATTATACATTTTGTGAGAAAACATGTCTATTGTTAAGCTATTTGTTGGAAATTTGTGTTGGCTATTCATACTTGGACTGGTTTATCATATGGCGTCAACTTAGGAACATGTTTATACCGTGTTTTTATTCCAGACACCCAGGAAGCTTACCTGTACATGGGGACCCGCAAGCAAAATCCGCACTATACAGGGATAGGTTTTTGTTGTTATCTCAGAGACTTTCTCGTCACCAAGATTTTTCGAGGCCGGCTTTTGAGTCCGAACTTTCACAATTCCGGAGTTGTGAGGTACTACTGCTGTATTATCCAACTGCGTTTGAACTATGAATGATGTTGCCAAATGTTTTGAACTGCGTGTTCTATGTCTCGATTCAGTTTAGTGTTTTTGAGGAGGATTAGTATGTAATATTATGCTATGCTGTTTTCGTCAGATATCTCCTATTCAATCTCTGGTTGGGCAAAAAGGTAGAAGATGGGTAATGGGAGTAATTTCTCAGCTGGAGGATGGCCATTTTTATTTGGAAGACCTTACTGCTTCAGTTGAAATCAATTTATCTGATGCTATATCCTTTTGTGCTTTGACAAAAATTATTTTATTTTGTAGCAAGAACTCCATAATCTTGTTAAATGTTTTATTACTTAGTTTTTGTTGGGGATACAACAATAATAAACGAGTGTTAAAATAATGCTCGCTTCAGCCAATTAAATGTATTCCTTTAAATGTCATTATAATTACCTCTTGTAGCATTTCATTTTTTACCTGAAATTTATGTAGGCAGGGATGGGTATTATTAGCTTGCATCTTGTTAGTACGGCAATCTAGTTGATCAAAGGATTTTTGTACAAAGTGATTAGAATAAGTTTGTTCCGTCTATTCATAATTTTTTATTAATGTGTATGCTATAATTCGTATAACAGTTCAAGTTTCTTGTAAGCATGAGTCTATGGTCATTAGTTTCTTTGACTATCCATACAAGATTACTACAGGATTCTTCTTAGAGAATACCATAGTTGTGGCCGAAGGCGAGATGCTCGCAGAGGGTATTTTTAAGGTACTTGTTAACATTTCCTTCGTGATATCTGCTTCATGCTCTCTTACTTCTGTAAAAGCAATAAATCTGATATTTGATTTATATGCTTTTATTCATAATCTATGATGAATTTCACGACAGTTGCAAGTTGTATGACTTCTCTAATTTTTATCAAACAAAATTATGACTTCTTTTTTATATTTTTTGCATCAAACCTGAAAAATTATAGTTTTTGTACTTCAAAGTTCACAGCATTGCTATTTTACTGGCTTTATGCATTTTACATACAATATGTGGATAATCGGTGCGTCTTTTCCTGTAGATTTTTACATGTGGGTTTCCACCATTAGAGGACAGAGATAAATCACTTCAAGTGCTTGCAGGGCATGACTTTTTTGGCGGTGGTACTTTTACAAAAGAAGAAACGGTATCATTATTACTCCCCTTCTTGAATTTACTATTTAATATTCACAAATATGTTTATTGTGTAGTACTCCATGAAAATTAATTATCCTTTATATATGCAATAGATTAGGATGGAAGAAATGGAGAAAAGAGCAGTCAATGACATGTTTGTCATATTATCTGATATTTGGTTAGACAAAGAAGAGGTAATTTCAAATGCCCATTTGTTTTTTCTTTTTTTCTTTCCCTTCCTTTGCTGTAACTTGATACATTGATGTTTTTTCTCCGTAGAGAAGGCTATAGGAAAGATAGAGACTGTTCTTGATGGTTTTGAGCATGTGGAAGTGGTTCCTTCCTTATTTGTTTTTATGGGAGACTTCTGTTCTCAACCATGTAGCCTTGCATTTAAATCTTATTCAAGCCTAAGGTGAGTTCCACTTGCGCTATCTTACTAATCATTTCTGCTAATCATTTAGAAATATGAAACTTGGAAAGCACTGTTGCACACTAAATCACAATAGGTGATGGTTCAAACAAACAATTAGTTTTTTTATTGCTTAGGAAGAATAGTTTATTGTCGTGCAAGATAACAATTATCAGAGACTTTGATATGCAGGTCCCAATTTGGCAAGCTAGGGCAAATTATTGCTGCCCGTCCACGGTTAAAAGAGAACAGCCGATTTCTTTTTATTCCAGGTCCTGGTGATGCAGGTATTTGATTAAATTGATAAGTTCTTACACTTCCCACTTTCATCCACTTGCGTGATATATCACTTTTCGTGTATATTTTCAGTTCCTTCGACAGGTCTTCCCAAGTGTCCTCTACCTAAATATTTAGTTGAGGAGCTCCAAAAGTATATTCCCGATGCCATATTCTCAAGCAATCCCTGCAGGTTAACATTAGATTTAAATAGGATCGTATGGGATATCTTTATCGACTATATATTGGTGTTTTCTAGTTGTTATGGAAACTGATTGTTTCTGATTGTTCTTACAAACTCATACTTGTTTGGCTACAGGGTAAAATTCTATACACAAGAAATTGTATTTTTCCGCCAGGATCAGCTGTATACAATGCGCCGTTCTTGTTTAATGCCACCTTCTGAGACAGAAACTGTTGATCCTTTTCAGCATGTAATTCGTCTCTTATCTGTGTTTTCTCCTTGATAATTGTTACCTTTTGGTTTAGAAAAATAAATGTTCATTGGTTGTGTTTAAATTGCAGCTTGTTGCCACCATAACTCATCAGAGTCATCTATGTCCATTCCCTTTAACTAAAGAACCCATCGCATGGAATTATGACCATTCCCTTCATTTATATCCAACTCCGCACACGGTACTGTTGATACTTGAATTGTTTCTTTTTCCTTTTTTTTTATCTTCACTTTCTATTTAGTATTTGTTTATTTCACATCTCGATATCTTGAAAAACCGGTTTATGATGTGATGACATGACAGTAACATGATCTTGTAAATATCACTCGTTATTCTTCATAACTCACCCTGGAAAGAATGTTCCGAGGCTGATTCTGTTGTTGTTCTGATTGCAGATAGTTTTAGGAGACAGAAGTCCCCAGAAAGCTTTTAAGTACACAGGAATCACTTGTTTCAATACTGGATCCTTCTCGATGGATAGCACATTTGTAGTATACCGTCCTTGCAATCAGGAAGTTGAATTGTCATCATTGTGAACTGAATACGATTCTTTTCGGTTGTCTTCCTCTAATTATCAGCATGTCAATCATTCCGCGTTCACTGGTATTGCTGCCTTTTCCTCCAGCGAGTGTTGAAGTCACAGCTATTCTTCTTTTATGTATCTTAATGACAATGTGAAAATTGTTAGTATAGTAGGAATGTTCTAGTCTAGTCGAGGCAGTTCATTTTTTATTTGGATAGTTATTGTAAGTTCATTTATGCATCTTCATATTACAGAAAAATGTGTTTTTCGAAGAGTATTATAGTACAATTATTATTGAAATATCAAAAAAGGTTTTGCTGATTTACTAAGAGATGTCAAATAGCTAAGATGGCCAATTTAACAGATTCATCAATTTTCATGACCACCATATACTACAATATTAGTTTTCTCAATCCAACTTGCAAGTTACAGTCCTGCATTTTTTATTTGCAGATTGAAAGTTATGGCCATTTCAATATCAGTGATACTGTTACTATACAAGTTCGGCAGAGTTATATTTACTAATAATTAAAAAACCAATGATTAAGATTGTTACAATCATAACACGTATAAACAAGGGATGTTTAAAATGGACCATCTCATTGGGTGGTCTATCTGCAAATTAGTGTATGCTTGATTTCATTTTTGGAATGGACAAAATTTATAATTTTACGCTCAAATTTATTGATCAGCGCCTCTTTTTTTTGTGAACGTATCAAAACATAAGTAACTTTACAGCCATTTAATTTTAACCAAAATCAATTTTGTAAGACCAATTCATTTCAATATGACAATTCATTCAAAATTATGTTTCACTAACACTCATCCAAACACAGCTACACATAATATTTATATCCAATGTAATGGCACTGAACATTAGTGTGACCTTTTATTAGTCATGATTTTAACATTTTCTTCCAGAATAAGTTATCAAAGATTACAACAGTGCCCAGATTACATCACAAAAAGAGCATGAATGTACTCGGAAACACAAACAGAACCCTTGTTCTGATAGTAACAAAGCTAAATTTCATCGGTTAGGATATGACTGAGCAGAAGCAACCTAAAACAGTTTGGCAGAAGTAAAATCAGCAGGCTTGCAATCAGTAATCTGCAACAATCTGATCAAGACCCTGAAACTTAATCTTAACCACCGTCTACCGAACGATGATTTTTTTTCATAGACGAAATCCAGCAGAGCTGCATGTAATAAAAGAATGGGTTGGCGTAGCCACAGGCTGAAAGCAAGCACTTCATATCTCAAGTAACGTGAAGGACAGGTCGAAGCTGTTAGAGGAAAAATGGGTTCAATTTCAAACTTTATTGATTATTATGTGGTGAATGTTACACGATATACCGTTCATCTCACAGAACTGACTGGTCTTCAATTTACAAATGGCACCCCAGACACAACTTGTTCGGCATATTCAACATACTGCATTCCGAAAAACTGTCTCAAAAAGTATTCCTCGTAAGGTATTCGGCTAGAAAAGAACTTCCAGACAACAACTGCAAATCCAATAGTCGATAAAGGATTACATAGCATTATTTGAGTTCCAACAGACCAAATGAAGAAACCACAATACCCTGGATGACGAATAAATTTATATATACCATGTGTAACCAATTGGTGACGTTCATCAGGACGAACCCTTATAATATGAGTAAATGATTGCCCTGCCGTTATTATTGCCATCTTCCTCAATTTCACCTGTAACAACAAGTACCAGTCCTAAATCACTGATAACCCAATATTCCTTTAGCTCAGGAAACAAAGTAATTTCAATTAAATATTCTAGCAATGAAAACATCATTGCTAAGAGATAGTGTTTGCTAATCAAAAGGGACGTCAAATTTACACTTGATTTCCCATGAATGACGGCGGCTAGAAAATATTCCGAAACGTGAAAGAAGACAACTGCACTGAACATTTGAGATAACTGCCTACAAGCAGTGTAGCTAAAGATTTCTGTCATTTTTGCCAAATAAAGATGGTAAACCTCACTTGTTTTATGCCACAGAAAGACTTGGTTGATTAAACTATCTGTGATATAAGCCACACCTGAAAAAGATGCAAAATTAGTACTGGAAATAGTATTGTGTGAGACACAAAATCGTAAATCGGAAAGAGGAAGTAAAATCGTAACACTAAATTATAAAATTATACAAAATTCTTAACACTCAAATATGTGTATAAAATTGCACAAGACAAAAAAACTTCAAATTCATATATATATGCTAATATGAATGTAAATTTCAATTTATCAGCATGAGACATTGAAGACAATTTTGAAATGCAGAAGAAAGATGAGGGAGAAGATTTTTATTTTTTGGAAACGGACGCAAGCATAACCACTAAATCGCAAGAAGATTTGTGTGTACTTTTAATCATCGAGGGCAAGCTTAATCGCAAAATTGTAATATCCACCGAATCAAATCAGGATTCCACCTGATTACACAAAAATAGGATTATATGAGTACCCTTAATCGCTTAGGGCAAGCATAATCGCAAAATTGCAAGATTTTATTATTTAAATCGGGATTTTAACTACCATGAGTCTTACATAATAACTTATAGGTGGAGTTTAACATGAGAAAGTTGTATACTTTCCCACCATGGACAAATTGCATTTTCACCTTTAGATCAAATAAGGAGCACACTTTTATCATAGACACTCAGCAGTATATCTAACCATCCACTCTAACCCATCTCTCTCGTTGCTCTCACCACTCACCATACCATCTCATGAGTCATCAGACCTTCTCTTTCCATCCTATATCAAAACCTCTACTGCTACATCTAATCAAATCATCATCAACCTCATATCCCAAATCAGAAAAAATCTAAAGAGAAACAAAATACAAAAAAGAAACCCATAAAATATCTAACTTGAACATAACCCAAAAAAATCTCAACATGTTCACAATAGGTTTAATCTCATAATTTACAAATTTCAATTAAAATATACACAATTTTTAATACCTTAAAAAATTGAATCTTAATACATTTTAAATTGCTCCGAAAATTACCAAAAACAATTTAAATTGCTGCCATGGAATTATGTGAC
The DNA here is from genome assembly GCA_030408175.1 of Trifolium repens. Classification (NCBI taxonomy): domain Eukaryota; kingdom Viridiplantae; phylum Streptophyta; class Magnoliopsida; order Fabales; family Fabaceae; genus Trifolium; species Trifolium repens. The sequence goes on from CP125847.1 coordinate 17,783,096, forward strand.
TTATGTTTGTTGTTTCTATATATCATCTTAATTTGGTCACAAGTGCACCACAAATTAATGGATGAGTGGGTGAGTGTAGTGAAGTAGCTATGATTTTATGGGAGTCTTTCTTTTTGGTGATTTGGGTTTTGTGATTTTTTGAGGAAATATGGGTTGCTGGTGGGTACAGGTAGGGTGGGGAACAAGAGGAGAGAGAAGGAGTATAATATTATATGGTGTGAGAGATGTATGATAAGATGCAATAGAAGTGCAAAATCTAACCACTAATCTAACTTGGTCCATGGTGCACAAATTTTACACTTTCCCATGTTAAATGCCACCTAACTTATAACACTTTAGATTGAATATGTGACCGGTGTCAGACATCAACACAACACCTACACATTAACTTAAACTACTACCTGTATCGGCATCTGCCCGACTTATACCAACACATGCAGTTACATTCAATTACATCAATTTTCTCACATTATCAAACATTGTCGTGTCGGTGATTGTGTCACACAAAATTGTTCAAGTACAACATTATAGATAGGAATTAATCAAAATAAAGGAAACTCTTTGTGCTAAGATAAATTGCTTATGAATGTATTTTGCCTAAATTCTAAAACAAACTTTCAATCACTTCAATTATATATTCGGTGTTGGACACAGACACATGTAGTTACATTCAATTATAATAGGGAGGCAGATCGCAATGGAATCGAATCCACGCGCGAGCAACATGAGAGGGGCAGGAAAATTGGAAAATTGGAAAAAGGGAAAACCTGGACGGATTTTCTCGCTGTCTCTGGCAGGCGAAGAGCAACTCCAGTTGCGTTTTCCGGCAAGTTTTCTTTTTAAGGAAACTAGTTTTGAGAGGTCTATTAATTTTTATTATTGTTAAATTATAAATGACGTTATTCTGTTATTTTTTGTAAAATATATTAAATTAAGTTTTTTTTTATTAAAGTAATTGTCCTGTGTATGATTTTTGTGTAATAAATTATAGTTAATAATAAAAAACTATTTACTATTCAATTTCTTTTTTTTATTAAAGCAATTGTTCCGTGTATGATTAATTTTTTTTATTAAAGAAAGTGTCCCGTGTATGATTAATTTTTTTTTTATTAAAGCAATTGTCCCGTGTATGATTAAAATTTTTTTATTAAAGCAATTGTCCCGTGTATGATTAATTTTTTTTATTAAAGCAATTGCCCCGTGTAAGATTAAAAAAAAAATATTAAAGCGATTGTCCCATGTATGATTAAAAAAAATTTTATCAGAACAATTGTCCCATGTATGATTTTTTATATATTAGTGATAACACTTTTTTTTTTTTTGACAAAATTATTGATCAACACTTGTCCCGTGATGTTTTAAGTATAATGACAAATATTTACCCCGTGATTATTATAATATATATTCATCAATAATGCAATTCTTCTGTATTTTTTATATAAAAGTAAACAAAAATAGAGTAGATTTTTTTATAATAAAAATAGAGTAGAATTTAACTATTATATAATAATATATTAAATTAAAAAATATAATTTTTTTTTACGAAGTAGAAGATTTGAAATATTTTTAAGAATTGATGAGGACAAATTAGAATTTTTAGTAGTAATACCTTTTAATATATTGGGCCTGTTTGAATTTGGCTTATTTTTAAGCTTATGAAAATAGTTTATCTATAACAATATATAAAAATGATATGTGTTTTTGGGATGACTTTTTTACTATTCCAATTTTATCCTTTAAAAACCGTCACTTACTAAAAAATAATATCATATTATAGTAACCAATTTTCCTCAAATAACTCACACCGACTTTTGCAATTTAGAAGGTAGTAACCAACTTTCATCAAATCTATAACAAAACAATATATAAAAATGAAATCTGTTTTTGGGATTGTATATCGTCGTTTGGAGTTTTTATTATCATGACAAAGAAGGTTGGCAACTTTTTCAATGTGTTACTTTTATTTTTTTTCAAGGTGTTAATTTAACTATTGTGTGGACCAATGCACGTAAATTACAATTTTTATTTTGAGAAAAACTAAAAATACACAAATTAATTTAAATAAAAATCAAATTTATAATAAACCATTGTTTACAATTTATATACGTTAGCATAATAAAAAAACGCGGATCACACAAATGGGCACGGAACGTGCCCGTTTGGCCCGCTAGTGGTTATAATTTATAAACAAACTTTTATGTTTTTTTGACAGTAAATAAACTTTTATGTTAATTCATAAGTTTTTTTTACGCGTGTTAATTCATAAGTTTTCACTAACAAAAATTATATCTTTATAAATTGTTTTCATGGACTACCTTACAAAACTTATAATAATATATAAAAATTTATTTATTTGCATAAGTTATTTTGCATAAACTCATCAATAAGTCAATCCAAACGGGTCGATTGTGTTTTTGTTTCTATTTTTCTGTTCTTTTATTTTTAAGCTCATAAATAAGTATATTCTTTTATTAGGTTATTCTATTTTTATTTTTTATATTTAAATTTTTATATGTTAGATTGAGTTACTATTTTTTCATTAAAAAAAAGTTACTATTTTTGAAGCTATCTTTTATAGTGATTTTTGTTCATATTTTTATGTGTAAATTTATTTTAATTAAATTTTTATGGGAAGATTTATTTGATGCTTATCTTCTTTTTTTCCTATTTTTGTTTTGTTTTTTTTTTTTTTTGTTTAGAGATGTGGTTTGTTATGCTATTTTTATGGGAAAAATTTCTTTTATGCTTATCTTTCTTTCCTATTTTTTTTTTGTATTTTTTTTTATTAGTTTAGAGTTAAAATTACATTTAAGGGCGTAAAACTTGGAACACCGTTAAAAGTAATAAGGACAAACTTGAATTTTTAATAGTAGTTTCTTTTAATATATTGTAAGTAGACAAGTTTTGCTTTTTTTAAGGAAAGTTGAGTTCACTACAATTCAAACTTTCATGATTTATCCTTTCAAAATAACTTTTCTTTTTTGTTGATTTAGGGATTTTAATTGTTAAATTGTGTTTATTTACCTACTTCTAATTTTTTAATAATATAATAAAATTAATTACTATCAAATTTACTAATTTACCTTAACTTTTTTAATTATATTCTAAACTAGTTTTGAGACCCGTACATTCGCACGAGTCTATTGAATTTTATTTATAAAATATTGTTAAAATATAAGTGACGTCATTCTATTTTTTTTTGTAAAATATATTAAATTAAATCATTTTTTTATTAAAGTAATTGTCCTGTGTATGATTTTTGTGTAATAAATTATAATTAATAATAGAAAATATTTTCTATTCAATTTCTTTTTTTATTAAAGCAATTGTCCCGTATATGATTAAATTTTTTTATTAAAACAATTGTTCCGTGTATAATTAATTTTTTTTATTAAAGCAATTGTCTCATGTATGATTAATTTTTTTTATTAAAGTAATTGTCTCGTGTATGATTAATTTTTTTTTATTAAAGTAATTGTCCCGTGTATGATTAATTTTTTTTATTAAAGCAATTGTCACTGAATGATTAAAATTTTTTTATTAAAACAATTGTCTCGTTTATGATTAATTTTTTTTTATTAAAACAATTGTCTCGTGTATGATTATTTATTTTATTAAAGCAATTGCCTCGTGTATGATTAAATTTTTTTTATTGAAGCAATTGTCCCGTGTATGATTAATTTTTTTTATTAAAGCAATTGTGTTGTGTATGATTAAAAAAAAATTATTAGAACAATTGTCCCGTGTATGATTTTTTATATATTAGTGATCAACACTTTCTTTCTTTTTTGACAAAATTATTGATCAACACTTGTCCCGTGATGTTTTAAGTATAATGACAAATATTTATCCCGTAATTATTATAATATATATTCATAAATAATGCATTTCTTCTGTATTTTTTATATAAGAGTAAACAAAAATAAAGTAGATTTTTTTATAATAAAAATATATTAAACTAAAAAGTATAATTTTTTTTTACGAAATAGAAGATTTGAAATATTTTTAAGAATTGATGAGGACAAATTAGAATTTTTAGTAGTAATACCTTTTAATATATTGGACCTGTTTGAATTTGGTTTATTTTTAAGCTTATGAAAATAGTTTATGGTTATAATTTATAAATAAACTTTTATGTTAATTCATAAGTTTTTTTTACGCATGTTAATTCATAAGTTTTCACTAACAAAAATTATATCTTTTTTGAAGAAGACAAAAGTAATATCTTTATAAATTGTTTTCATGAACTCATAATAAGTCAAATCAAACGGGCCGATTGCTTTTTTGTTTCTATTTTTTTGTTCTTTTATTTTTAAGCTCATAAATAAGTACTGTATCTTCTTTTATTAGGTTATTCTATTTATATTTTTTATATATACGTTTTTATATGTTAGATTCAGTTACTATTTTTCATTAAAAAAAAGAGTTGCTATTTTTGAAACGTATCTTTTATAGTGATTTTTGTTCATATTTTTATGTGTAAATTTATTTTAATTAAATTTTTATGGGAAGATTTATTTAATGTTTATCTTAATTGTTTTCTATTTTTATTTATTTTATGTTTTTTTTAGAGATTTGGTTTCTGATGCTATTTTTATGAGAAGATTTCTCTTATGCTTATCTTTCTTTCCAATTTTTTTTTGTATTTTTTTTTATTAGTTTAGAGTTAAATAGTAGTTTCTTTTAATATATTGTAAGTAGATTATTTCATTTTTTTTATTTACATATTTTATTTTTATGTTTATTCCTTTTTTTGTTCAATTTTTTGTATTTCATGCTTATCTATTTTTTTTTTTGTACATATTTTTTTTTTATGTTTATGTCTTTTTCTGTTCAATTTGATTTATTTCATACTTATCTATTTTTTTCCTATTTTTATTTTGGAATTTTTTTATTAGTTTAGAGATGTAGTTTTCAATGCTATTTTTATGGTAAATTAATTTTTTATACTTATCTTATTAAAGTTAAAATTACATTTAAAGGCATAAAACTTGGAACACCGTTAAAAGTGCCAAGGACAAATTTGGTTTTTTAACGTAAGTTTCTTTTAATATATTGTAAGTAGATTTAATATAATTCATCGTAATTTTACTCTATTACACCCTCTGTTTCTTTTTAGGTGTCCGTTTTGAATAGTAACACCAAATTAAGAAAGTGTATTTTTACACCTTATCTTCCTATTATACCCTAATTTTAATTGACCGGTAAAATCTTATTTTTTTGCACACACTTTCTCTTTCCAATAAATATAATATATTATGCATACAAAAAAAAAACAAAATTTAATATGTCATGTACCAAAAAAACAATAAAAAAAAAGATTTAGTTTTCCAAATATATAACATTAATTAGTTTTATTGAGAAAGATATGAGTAATTGACAAAGGGTATAATTGACAAATCGTGCCCTTAAAACACCAAATGGACAGTTAAATAGAAACGCTAAATTCGACGTTTTTGGACACTTAAAAAGAAACGGAATGAGTACTAAAATATGGAACAAAATAAAGATATTAAAAAGAGAGCGTCATTACTTTTTGGATAAGATATATTTCTAGAGGTCAAGTCTCTTGGGAAATAAAATAATCTATACATAAAATTATGGTTTAATTGCACATTTGGTCCCTTATGTTTATTTTAGGTTTCAAGTTGGTCCGTTATGTTTATTTTGTTTCAAATTGGTCTCTCATATTTTAAAAGTTTCAAGTTGGTCCCTCAAATTTTTAAAAGTTTCAAATTGGTTCCTCAAGTTTCAAAATTTGAATTAGTCCCTATTTTAGGGACTAACTAATTATAATTTTCGAAACTTAAGGGACCAACTTGAAACAAAATAAACATAAGGGACCAACTTCAAACCTAAAATAAACATAACGGACCAACTTGAAACAAAATAAACATAAGGGACCAACTTGAAACCTAAAAGAAAAATAAGGGACCAAATATGCAATTAAGCCTAAAATTAGGGCTGGAAATGAGTCGAGTTGAGTCGAATTCGTTTGAGCTCGACTCGTTAGGAATTGGTTCAGCTCGAAACTCGGCTCAATTATGATACGAACTCTTTTTTCAAAACTCAAATAGTTCTCTCATTCAAGATAAAATTGCATTAGTTAAAAATATTTGAAAAGTTGTATATTTATATTTATATATGGGGATTGCTAACATACTCCCACCTAAAAACATATGGGAGTATGTTAGCAAGCCAACTCCCACTATATATTTACTAAAAAACCAATCCTATTAGTACAAACCAATTTTAATTATAAGACTAATATTATAAATTTCTCTAATTAACAAAAAACAAAAACCAAAACACCCTTCCACCCAAACACAATCACATGTTTTTTTTTTATAATTACAACCCCAAACAATACAATATTATTTCTCTTTTCTATGTTCATCACTTAAATTTTAATTCACATTTATATAAATAAATTCCCTTAATGTTTCAATTCTAGTTTTTCACATGGGTGGTTTCTCTAAAATAGTTTTTTCCTAATTAAATTTTTTTCAAAGCAAACTTATTCTTAATTAATTAATGTGAGCTTATTTGAAAAAAAATGAGATTAAGTTATCTAAACAATTCATACAGTTTAAAGTCATTTTAAATTAAGGGTAGTTTTACATTTCACCTGTTTTATTAAATAAAACATATTAGTTTTTGGCCATGAGAGATTTCTAGTGTGAGGAAAGAGAAAAAAATTAATTGGGACATTATAAAACATAAAAATAATGAGACTAAGGACACATTAATTGTTGGAGAGGTGTAAATTACACCAATATCCTCATATTTATGTAGGTGTTAAAAAAAGTGTTAGATATTTCAGTAAATATATAGTGGGAGTTGGCTTGCTAACATACTTCCATATGTTTTTAGGTGGGAGTATGTTAGCAACCCCTATATATATACACATATATAAACGAGCTAGTTCATGAGTCAAACGAGTCGAACTATATATAGTTTATGTTCAGCTCATTTATTTAACGAACTGAATTCTTAACTCAAGTTCAGCTCATTTGGTTCATGAACCAAGTTCACGAGTCAAGTGTCGAATTGAGCTTCAAACTATTCACGAGTTGGCTCGGGTCATTGTCAACTCTACATAAAATACTAAAGAAATTCTCATACATTAGTCTCCTCCACCTTTGAGGAACTCGACCCCGAGTTCTCATTCTGATAAGAGTTTCCCTTGCATGTTGACTCCTCCAATGAACAAGAGATACCCTCTTGGATCCCATTGAGTGAAGTGAGAAGACTCGTCTCGTGTCAACACATCCAAATGACCATCGGGATCCCATTGCTCAAAGATGGCACACGAAATTGGAAATTTATCACAAAAGGATGTTTGACCCACCTCAGTTAACATGTTTGAGCTAGTGCAACTAACATCAAGTTCACTAACTAGGCAATAATCATGGTACTGAATGAGGAAATTTTGAGAATTCGAAGTATCAACTTCAAGTGGCTCCATAATTTGAACATGGGAAGAAAATTCAATGTAACACCCTGAAAACTAACATTTATGTCTAAAACACTCAAAACAAATATTTCATCCTAGTTGAGGTGTCTTCTCCTCCATGCTTTCCTCCTATTATGTTCATATGTTTGTGTTGTCCTTGAAGTCGCATCATATTGTGTTGCCGATGACGATAAATTTGTTACATGCCCTTCTTTCTCCTTTGTTTCTTCATCAATTTCTGGTGCCGTCGCTGTTTGGATTTCGCAATCCATGCCATTGTTTTTCATGTTGAAACTACCTCCAATTCTAGATTGAACACTCCTTCCTCATCGATTGTAGTTTCTATCGTTTTAGACTTCACCTCCGTTTGAACCTCTGATTCTAGATTCAACTTTTCTTCCGCATCTGGTGGCGGCAACACGTCGCAGAATTCTAGTTTAATTTATTATTGAATGAAGTGTTGACAAATCTCAAAAGGAGAGACTCATCAGTCTCCACCACCTCTGAAAAACTCAAATCCTCAATAATTCTATTCTTTCCAGCGATAAATGCATCGTTTATTTGAGTTGTGTCATTATTGATGATGCTAAATGTTTTATCGTCTTTAACATTAAGATACCTTTTAATATACATTATCAAGACATAATGTTTAGCAATATCTTTAATCGTCTTACACGAGTTACTTGCAATTCTGGAATCTGTTTTTAAATAGCCAATTTTGTTCTCAAATGTTTTTTTTTTGTCAATTTAGCCCACACAATTGCTAGGAGATATATTTTCAATTTTAATACATTGGTGGATCCACTACAACAAAACTGGAAAGCGGTGGCGGTTAGATTGAGTATGCAGCAACAACGATTATAATGGCAGCTGCATACTCAATCCAACCGCCGCTTTCCAATTTGATTGTAGCGATCAATACGACAATGACTTATATTTTTAAGGATCAAACTATAATGGTTTGCTCAAAAGATTTAAAATATTTTTTCAGCATACAAAGAAACATACTTTACAATATAGTCTAATCATGTATTGGATAAAATGTTACAATCATTGCATCACCGAAACACTTCTTAAGCCGAAAGATAAGTTCATGGTGGAATTCATTTTCTACAATCTATTTGATAAATTTCATTACTTGGACAACAAAGGAATAGTGGAGCTCCATATATGTGTATGAAGTGTATCTTGCTGATGATTGCATTTCATCATTATAGAGATGGCTTCATACCACTTTGTTGGAAAATTGGTTTGAGCTTAAATTAAATGTTAGCAAATTGTATTTTGTAAATAAATGGAAAAATATACTTGCACTTTATTATAGTACACAAAACCAAACTTTTAAAAATATCATGCACATAACTTCACATAACTTTGGCAATGTGGCAATGGATCCTCTCCTTCAATCACTTTTCATTTCATTCAAACGGCCGATAGTTCATAAAAAGTAAATAAATAAAAAGAAATAATTTTGAAGAGAAAAAAAATACAGATCGATAGACAAGAGAGAATCCATATCCCATAAGTTTGAGGCTAAAGTTTGGGTGGACGTCACATGTACTTTGAGGCTAATGTGAATTTTAAAGATGTTATATTACTGTCACGGTCAATAGACCTACCATATGTAAACATATGCTAAACAAAGACATTTATATATCTCTGTCCTATACCTAATATTCATAACCTTATAAGTAAGTTGCACTCAATGTAGTGCATTTAATCTCTATTAGACTCCTAAAATAGTCTGAAATAACTTCACTAGTAGTTAAATTTTTAAATGCATCAATAAAGTAATGAAAGAGATGGCTGTGACTTTTTTGGATTATGTGATCCTAAAAATGGATTTAGTAATGTAGGAAGTTGTAATATATTAAGTTTTTATTAATTAGTTAATAAGATATATAAGATAGGTAGGTACACCATTCTTGGGGGAAATATACATCAAAAAGCAAATCCTTGGAACATTAGAAAAGTTAGTTTTCACATTTTAGCATTTTGTATAGTTGACAAGTAGTTATAACCTCCTAAAACAGAAGCCTTTTTCCAAATATAGGTGACTGCTTCAAATGAGAATATCTACATGTAAACCAAGCAAAGGAAAATTTAATTTCAAATTTCATGAAAAAATTTCCTTTTCCTACTTTTTTGTTTGTTTTTTTTTTTGGGTAAAATAACTGATACCCCCCTGTAATATGGGCGTGTTTTGCTTTTCCCCCCTATGTTTTTCAAATCAAAATTATAAACAAATCAACAACTTACACCATGTTGACGACATTTCCAAAACAATCTCTTAGGATTTTGGATTGTGTTTGACACCCACATCTTCATAGGATGACCACACCCACATCTGGGTAAATTAGTTACACTTGAGGTTTCAATTGATGAACATTTGCTACCTCCCATTTTCCAAAACCTAATACCAAATTAATCCAAAAAATTACAAACAGGGAGGATAGGATAGGAGAACAACAAAACCGAAAAACAAATATAAGAGAGAAGAAGGAGATGGGTTGGGAATGAAGAAATCTGGGTTGAGAAGAAAAAATGAACAAACCTTCTTTGTTGTTGATGATACGCGCGGTAGAGAAGAAGAAGATGGGTTGAGAATGAAACTCAATCTTCTTTTATAAAACAAATTAATGTTTTCTGTTTTTTTTTTATTGTTTTTTTTAATTGTTTTTAATTGAAATAATTAAATAAATAATAAATATTAAGTTTTCGTTTTTTTCTTTTTTTTTTTAAATTTTTTTTTAACATGACACGTGGCAGTACACGTGTAATTAAATTTTAAATAAAAATTCAAATTAACCAACGTGGATTTGACACGTGGCGAAAACGCACAATCAGCTGTCAAATTTTGGTAATAGGGGGCAAATGCAAAGAGTCCATATTTGGCAAGGGGCGAGTTGCAAGGAAACATTTTATAGGGGGAAAAGCAAAACACGCCCACATTACAGGGGGGTATCAGTTATTTTACCCTTTTTTTTTATCAAGTAGTTTAGTAGATAGACTCGCATACTATAAATGTGCAGAAGCGAGAAATCCAAAATTCGAATTTTGGCCTCAAATAATGTCCTTAGTATTGTAATTATTAAACATTAAATTTTTCCTGTATTAAATGTAATTTTTTTCCTCAATTATCTTATTTCTTTCGGAATTTTGACCCATTATCTCATTTCTAGATCATTTTTTTTATGATATGGCTTATTCATTTATGACGTGATAATACTTATTAGACATATTTTTATATATTAACATGAATATTCCGTATAACCTACCTTTTTTTTGTCTCAATTTTCACATCTCAACCATCAATCAATTTCTCTCAATTTCTTTTAGATTTAAATATTGTTTAATATTAATGATCCAATGGTCTATAGTCCATATTATTTTTTCAATTTTTTTCCCACTTAAGAGATACATTCTCTGCTTTGGGGCAGCCTTTGCTATGCCATTGTATTTAATTTGCTTAATTTTTCATATATATGTTAATATATTTTATAGCTAATTACTTTAGTTTCTGTCAAAAAATTAAAGCTGGTTACTCTAGTAATAGTAATTAATGTATATTTAACTACCCTAAATATATATTTTTTTTTATCAAAAACTAATAAAAATGAGAAAGACAAAAAATTAATTCTTTTTATTTTTACACTTTCTATCTCTATAGTAACTATGTGAAAATTGTATCAACTATAAAAATTGCCAGTATAAGATTCATAAAATGATATTTTTATTTCATTTGTTTATTTGACCCCCCTTAATTAAATTTGAGTTAGCTTCTCACATGATCCAACCTTATATTTCAATTAAATTGTTCCGGTCTCTTTAAGCTCAATAGAGATCCTAAATTGGAATTCAACATTGGAAGTACAACAAAGTTAAAATTGAGTAAGGTCCAACCAGACTCTAGAGATTAAACAAAGTATAAAAAACTAATCATATTTTATTCTTGTTCAAAACGTTTAGGGTGGAAGGAAGTTGGAATTTTCTACTGGTAGGTGATGTCAATGTTCATTTGAAGTACAAGAAATTATTCTTTTCTAAACAATTCACCAAAGGGTAACCATAGATAGAGAGTCTTTAGTTGATCAACCAGCATGAATATTTCAGGGGAATTAGCTTTACCATATATAAGCATTACATTGACCTCAAATTGAAGTTTGTTAATTGGTTGGAATGAAAGATAAGCCAAAATTAATTAAGAGAAAGGGTTTTGCTATCAAATTTGGTAGTTATGTTTGTTGATGAGTTATCTTCCTTGGTAGGAGAGAATATCACAAGAAACAAACTATATAATAATAATATAATATATTTCTTAAACATGCAAGTACAAGAGAATTGAAGTTCTGGTACTACCAAAACTAATTGTAGCAGTAAAATTGCTATCATCCACAAGAAAAGTAGGTAAAATAGGTGAACATTCAATTATGCACTTTCATGAAAGTTGTGTCTATGATTAAATGGGAGGAAGATCGTCCTTTGTACAACATTCATGCTGTTTTACGCACAAATAAATTTGGACTGTTAATTTGAGATCGGATGCAAGATCTAGATTACTTATACAATAAAATAATTTGGGCTGTTTATTAGATCAGACGGTTTAGAGTTGTAACTGCGACGTAGTTACAACATGAAATCCTTTTCAGATTACATGTGCTTCATGGAAATGGATTTAATTATGTCGTCCGTCGATATGCATTGTTGGGGAGTTCGAGGGAACTTGAAAAAAACAACGGTCAAATGCTCTAGGACTCAGAAGAGAGGAAGACATTACATCTCTATCCAAAAACCTTAAAACATTACGTTATTGAGTCAATTCTTTTATAAATCCAACATTCTTCCTATTCATAAATAGTTAGATACCGTTTGACACAACTTATTTTCAACTTTTCTACTCAATAAAAGGAGAAGTTAGGCCAAACAAGTTTTTTGAGAAACTCTTAGAAATAAAAGTTGCTTAATTTTTATGTGTAAAATACATAGATAAAGTACTTTTGATAAAAACCTAAGCTTTTAAAAATATATTTTATCAGACAACTTTTAGCTTAAAAATAAGTTTGAAGCTAAAAAAATAACAATTGACAAATAACTTTAGGTCTTTTCTAAATACTCTTATTTTCATTTTTAACTTTAAGATAACTCTTAAAATCTAAAAAAATGGATCAAACGTAACCATAATCGATGTGGTTTTCAACCATTCACATTTGAAAATTGAAACCTAACATAACATAGTATTGTAGTGAGTACGGACAATTTGATTTTGACTGAACGATCATCCAAACTTTGTGATTAAATTGAACAGAGATGAGATCATGTGAATATATAATCATATATTTTTTTAAAGAATACTATTATTAAATATGGAGAATGTTAACACGTGACAAGATAAATGTGAAAATAATTTATTGAACTTGTGGTGTATTTAATTATCTAAACATTAAATTCTTTGTAGCATTAAATACTATATTTTTATTTTTGGGTACCTTAACATATGCCCTTAGGGTACAAGTTAACATGACCCATTAAATATTTGGCATTCAATTAATCCAACATCTACCCCTTGTAGTCCTATTTGAGTTCTTGTCTTTAGCCTATCAGAAAACTAATCCACCATCTTATCCTCCACCGTACCATAATTATACTATAGCCGTCAACTATATAAACATTTAAAATAGTATTACTCCTATATATAATGTACTTTCGTCGCATTAATAGATTTAGGACTTTTGAATTCTTTTATTATACCATGTAGTACTTTTAATAGACAAAGCATTCTATTATTATGATGTAATTAAATAGATATCTATGAGACAAATAGTACTCCTTCCGGCCTTATTTATAAGCAAAAATTACTTTTTAAATTTATTAAACAACTGATGTATTTAGCCTATATCTAAGCTAAATACATCAATTGTTCAATAAATCTAAAAAGTTTCTATGTTAGATACATATGATATCCATGTCCACTTTATATCTATATAAATATCGGTTAAATGGATAATTTATATATTTTGAGATGCCCCGCAGATATTTACATATATTTAAAAAAATATTAATGCATAATATGCATACATTTTGCTCTCTTAGTTTAACAACAAAAGTTCATATTTTTTAATTAATAGCTAACATTAAAAAATCGTGATTAAAATACAAGTAGTATAGTGATCATAAAAGAAGAAACGATTTTTTTTTTTAATTTCTGAATATGAAAAGAAAATGTAAGAATAGACTATTATTTTTACAAGATAAAAATACTAGAGTTTATATATTTAAGTAGACATGTTTAAGTAATTTTATTAAATTATTAAAAGATACGAGTAATATTAAACCAGCATCTGTATCAATTAAATATGGTTAATTGAAATATCCGTTTATTTTATCTATAGATATCGAATTAAGCTACCCGTACCGTCCCGTATCCGTGACGGATTTTATCCGCAAATACCCACGGATAAGAATGTTTTGTCATCCCTACTCAATCAGATGCATGGCACAAGATTTAAAAGTTTATAATAGAAACAATGCTCCTTATAAGACAGTTTTGTAAGTTAAAGTTGAGTTGAACTCAATTAAAAAATTCTAAAATGTATTAGAGTCTATTTAAGATTTGTTGAATCACATTAGGTCATATACAGATATCGATCCATTTAGGTCACACTCTATGTTGGATAAAACCTAAACATATATTTATAAGTTGAGACAATTTTTACTTTACACGCTCGTTGAGTTAAATCCGACCCAAAAAATCTAATAACTCATTAATTTTATTTGTGTTGTCTGTCCGTGTGTCTTGAATGAGGAAGGTAGGGAGATTTTGTTCACAATTGAAGAAAACGGCAGAGTTAGAAATGACACTCACCAATATTTGAGATAGATAGATAGATATACGATGGTTGTTGAAAGATTTCGCTCGCTTTTTAAACAAGTAATAAATGCGCAACTAGCTTGAAAGAAGGTTAGGCCAACAATGATTTTGCACTCATTAAATATAACAGAATTAATGTTTTTATTTTGTTAGATTGTCTTTTTTTTGTAAGGATTTTGTTAGATTGTCTAATAATTAGAAATATAAAAGTGAATAAATGAAAGATCTCAAATTTGAATCATAGTCTTACATATAAAATGTATTAATATTTTACTAATATTAAGTTGTTTCGGTGGTGATTGGCGCTGAGAGATGACCAGTTCCATCCCCCACAACTGTGATCAGGAAGGAGTTGGAACCACTTGATGCCAAAACTGACCCCACGAATCAGATTAAGCTGTGTTGGAGTAATTTGAGAGAGAAAAAAAGAATTGAATCGAAAGAAAGAATAGAGAAAAAGATTAAGTTGTTATTCATCCACTAGGGGCAAATGTATTTATATACAAAAGGAGGCTTGCTTCACTACCAAGTAATTGTAACTAACTACCTAGGATGAAATCAAAAATCTAACTAACTAACTAACAGAGTCTCAGCGTTCAGAACCTGCGTTGTTCAGAACCTGCGTGATCAGAGCCTGAGTGATCAGACTCTGAGTGTTCAGAACCTGAGAACATGAGCTTCTCAGCTTCTGAACCTTTTGACTCTTTAGAGTTTCTGAGCCTAGAGCTCAGCTTCTGACTTCCTTGAGCTTAGAGCTCAGCTTCTGAAGACCTGAGAACATGGATTACAAACATCACACCTCCTAATTCATGTTCTCCAACGATCCCATTCCTATAAGCTTCTTCAGGCACAATTGTCACACCAGATGCTGCAACATCTCTGTGTACAACATTACCACTCCAGTTCTTAACTTTATCAAACTCCTCATCTCTACATGTAACCATCTTGTTTCTTGTTGGAGAATACAGTTTATAAGCCCCAGCTGAGTGATAATCAAGGAAAATCATTGCTTGATTTCTGTTAACTAAATTCCTTCTAAGATGTGTTGACACATGTCTTAAACATAATGACCCAAACACCTTAAAGTGACCTATACTAGGCCTCACACCAGTCCACGGTCTCACACCAGCCCATGCTTCATTTGGTATCTTGTCCAGAACCTTCTTTGATGACTTGGCTGTGCAACTCTCTTTGCACAGTTGCTTATGAACTTTAATCTGAGGAAGATCCTTCACTATCTTTTTCATTCACAAATCCAGAAATGAAAATGGCCATACCTATGATGCCAAATCCAGTTCTGACTTTCATTCACAGTTGGAACAGAGCACTGATGTTCCAACTTGTTGGTCGACATTCTAAGGGTTTTGTTGTTGGACATTGGAGCTTTCAGGATCTCTCTATCCTTTGCATCAACCAGCTTCAGCTCCTTATCTTGCATTTTCACTGAGTAGTTCTTCTCTAGTAATTGACCCATGCTTGTCAAATTACTCTCCATTGAGGGAACATACAACTCATCCGTGATAATAGCTTCTTGTCCATCCTTTCTCTTCACCAAGATACTTTCAATCCCTTCAGAGACCACTTGACTGCTACCAGCAGTTACAGATTTGCATTCAGCTCCAATGACTTTGAATTGAGTCTTGTAGGTCTTATTCTTGCTCTGAGCTGTCTTGAGGAACAGTCTCTTCTTTGAGTCAAAGAGTTGTAGTGTCTCATCTTCAATCACTACCTTGAAACCCTTTGAAATCAATTTCCCTACACTCAACAGATTGCACTGTATTCCAGGCACATAGAGAACCTTTTCAATCACAGCTTTCTTGCCAGTTGACATCTGAACCCTAACATTCCCAATACCTTCAGCCATGATGGATTCATTGTTGGCAAGCTTAATCTTCGTGTTGAGACACTGATCAAAGTCAATTAAAATGCTTCTATTACCTGTCATATGGTTAGAACATCTTGAGTCAAAGTACCACACATTTGACTTGTCTGCCTCAGAATTTGTGATTGCCATTAGGAGTGAATCATCAGAATCACTACCACCTCCATCTGCATATTGGGCTTCATCTTTATCTGAATCTTTATTCTCAGGACAGTTCCTTGCATAATGACCAAACTTATCGCAACAATAGCACTGTACTTCCTTCATATTTACCTTTTTCTTCAAATTCTTGTTCTGAGAACGTTCTTTTGTGGAATCTTCATCCTGATTCTTTGAATTCTTGGTTGAATTCTCTGAATTTTCTTTCTTCTTCTTCCACCTATCTTTCCCTTTGTAACCTTTGTTCTGAGTCTTGGCCTGCAATGCTTGTTCCACTGCTTTGTTCGAACTCCTCTGCTTAACCCTTAACTCATGAGCTTCTAAGGATGCTTGCAACTCTTCAATCTTCATAGTTGCCAAATTCTTTGATTCTTCAATAGCAACCACTATGTGATCGAATTTCTCAGTCAAGGTCCTCAAGATTTTCTCAATCTTGGACCTATCAGTCATGACTTCACCACATGACTTCATCATATTCGTTAAGGCCAACATTCTTGCCAAATACTCAGAAATCGTTTCTTGTTCACTCATCTGCATCATCTTGTATTGTCTTCTCAAAGCTTGCAGCTTGATACCCTTCAATTTCTCATCACCACCATAGATTTTCTTCAGTGTATCCCAAGCTCCCTTTGAGATTTCTTCTTCTATTATCTTCTCAAAGATATTAGAATCCACACATTGATGAATGATGAACAAGCCTTTAGCATCTTTCTTTTTCAATTCTTTGTGTTGAGTTCTTGCTGTTTCATCAGCATTTGCAGCCAAATCTTCTACTCCATCAGTTACAATTTCAAGAACATCTTGAAATCTGAAAATCACTTTCATCTGTGCACACCAACGATCATAGTTATCGCCTTTGAAAACTGGAAGATTCGCTGGAAATTGTGAAGAGGTTGTACTATTGTTCGTCATGATTCTTGATCAAGGAATCAAATCAAAACGATGAATACGAACCGGGCTCCGTTATACCAATTTGTTGGAGTAATTTGAGAGAGAAAAAAAGAATTGAATCGAAAGAAAGAATAGAGAAAAAGATTAAGTTGTTATTCATCCACTAGGGGCAAAGGTATTTATATACAAAAGGAGGCTTGCTTCACTACCAAGCAATTGTAACTAACTACCTAGGATGAAATCAAAAATCTAACTAACTAACTAACAGAGTCTCAGCGTTCAGAACCTGCGTTGTTCAGAACCTGCGTGATCATAGCCTGAGTGATCAGACTCTGAGTGTTCAGAACCCGAGAACATGAGCTTCACAGCTTCTGAACCTTTTGACTCTTTGGAGCTTCTGAGCCTAGAGCTCAGCTTCTGAGAACCTGAGAACTTGGATTACAAACATCAAACTGATGGTGTAAAAAATTTGTAATATTTTATGAAGTGAGTTATGCTTATAGGAATAATTAATGTATTATTTTACTACTACTAATTAACATAGGTTACATAGCCATGACCGGCCTAGATTTGGCAAGAGAAAAAATAAAAACTTAAGAGTAAATGTAATTAATAATGTTTTTTTTCTTATATTATTTTATTAAAATATTCGGAGACGTAGTTTCCGCAAGATAGAGAATAAAATCTCATCTCCATCCCAAACCTCTCTCGAAAGAACTTTCTTATCCATCCCCATCTCTGCAGGAGAAAAATCACAGTCTTCCGTGTTGGTTTGTGTAATTCAAACTGTGTTGCAGCTCGCCTAGAGAAGGATGCGTGGCTTAGCGAGCTTATGTGATCTTGTGTCTGTTATGACAGTTACAGGAAGTTAGTTAGTTTGTTTGAGACGTTAGGTGTTTTTTAGGTGACTTGTAATACAAGTTACCCTCTCATTGTGTTGTACTTTCGACTATAAAAGGTGTGTTTTGTGAGTAATAAAATTGACTTACTTTTTCCCTAATTGATTCTCACTTAGCTTTCACATTAATCTCTCATAATCCATTTTCTGTTCTTCATCGATCCGTGTTGATATTCTTTGTTCATAGTTTGTGAAACTAATCTCTAACATTCCGGTCCCCTACAGAGCAATTCCAACGGAAATCTCTACCTACAAATATAATTGACATCCCTGCTAACAATCAAAGACCAAACTACTGAACTAGCATATCATGGACAATTAACAACGATTATTTACTTTCATTATCTCGTAAAAATAGAATTTATATTTTTTATTGGATCGAGTTCCACTTGTACTTTTTCTATGTTACTATTTATATAAAGATACATCTTTTGCTGTTTAAACAAAAAAAATCACATTTCTTGTTTTTCGGATTTTCTACTGTCATTGCATTAGTATATCTATTATCTAAGCTGTTAGATAAAGATTTTAGCTATCCCACATTGTGACTTTGTACAAAATGAAAATTGTAATCTTAATCGTTGGATCATTGATCAACAGAGTGTGAATATTACGACGGATATAAGACATGAATTGAATTCTCTATTTTTTTTTTTTAAAAAATTGAATTCTCTAGTAGAAAAGAAAAGTACTATATATATTCCCAAATTCATGCATATGTACATTTGTTTGTTTCTCATATATTTTTCGTTAATGATTTAAAAGACATTTTGAGAGATATAAAAAAAAAAATTGATGACCGGAGGAATTAAGAATTGTATTAATAATAAGGTCGATAGCAAGAGCACTTTTATCACTTGTTGAAAAAATACTAACAAATTAATTAATTAAACCAAGACCACTTATATCACTTGTTAACTATCGGAAGCTTCGCCTTCGAAGCCTTCGACAATCCTCGAAACGATTTTGATGTGGCATTCAAAGGAAAAATCTCTTCAACACAAGATAAAGCTTCAAACTTGCTGGAAACCTCCAAGAGCCAGACGTGACGAACATCAAGTCATCATGCTCGCATGAAGACTTGGGGGCTATTGTTCTGGACTGGGCTTAGAAGCCCAATAGCTGAGGAAAACCTTCTTTTGGGCCGTCGAGCAAGGCCCAATAATTGACGATCCATGTCATTGCCGTCATCGCCCAACGGTCTTGATACCAACGCGTATCATAGCGGCCGACACCGGAATGATGAGCATTAACTGCTCATCATGGCTTTTCAGCCATTTTCCGGCAGTCACTTGAT
This sequence comes from Trifolium repens, assembly GCA_030408175.1. NCBI lineage: Eukaryota > Viridiplantae > Streptophyta > Magnoliopsida > Fabales > Fabaceae > Trifolium > Trifolium repens. The sequence goes on from CP125847.1 coordinate 17,802,547, forward strand.
GAACATTTATTGTGATCAGTGACCTTAGCCCTGCGTTGGAGGACTATATATACACTCCTCATTGCAAGGAGTCAGGTACAATTTCTTTCTCTCTGAAAATCTTCACTCCACCTCTATTGACTTGAACGTCAGAGTGTTTGCAGGTACATCACCCCCTTCCACTCATCGGAACTTGGGGCGGAACAATTTGAAACTATCGGACTTGATCGACTCTGATCACATGTAAGATCAAATACTAACAAATTAACACAGTAATATTGACAATTAAAAAAAAAATCATGTTATGTGCAAGTGGTTTTAAACCGCGTCAAACTGTAAATTATTTTGGGTCAGAATATAGGTTAATGTAATGACATGCTTTTTTGTTTTAGAGCACGAGCACACTGTCGATGAAAAAGACAGCCACGAAAAGATAACAATGTAAGATAAATGCAATACTCCGTCAGTTTCTTTTTAAATATCTAAAAACGTCGAATTTAGTGTTTCTATTTAATTGTCCATTTGGTATTTTAAGGGTACAATTTATCAATTATACTCTTTGTCAATTACTCATATCTTTTTCATTAAAACTAATTAATGCTATATATTTGGAAAACTAAATTTTTTTAATTTCTTTTTTTACATAATATATTAAATTTATTGGAAAGAGAAAGTATGTGCAAAAAAATAGGATTTTATTGGTGAATTAAAATTAGGGTATAATAGGAAAATAAGGTGCAAAAATAAACTTTTTTAATTTGATGTTACTATTCAAAATGGACACCTAAAAAGGAACGGAGGGAGTATAATATTAAAAAAAAATTATGACCATTGTAAAATAAAATAAAATTATGACCATTGTAAAACAAAAAAAAAAATTATGACTATTGTCAAAAAAATTAAAATTATGACCATTATCTATTAAAATACTACTCGTTAGAAACGAATTAAGTGACTAAAGATCTCTAAACTGTTAGCCCAGACTTTAATTTTGTAAATTGTAATTATTCACCTGTCGTTTTTAGTCATTGTTCGTTCATTAATTTGCTTGAATTTTTCTTCACCTGCTCCAACAACATGCTAATTAATTAGTTATTAACTAATTAATCATGATATATTTCTTTATAAGATTTGCACGTACACATTAATATTATTAGGGGCCAAGCTATAGCAATAGGAGTCAACTTCAAAAAACATTCTATAGTAAATGAAATAGGTGAAACAAAGTGTTAAGTTGTAAATAAACTTCTCTTGGAAGGAATTTTGGTTCGATTTATAAGAGGAACAATTTTTTATTAGATTTTATTTATTTTGAAGTTAACTTTAAAATTATAAGATTTTTTTACCGAAAAATGAAGAGTTAATATAAATAAAATAAAATGAATTGGGTGACAAGTCTTAAAATTAATTATACTTCACTTTTTTATAAACCAAGTAACCAACTAAATTATAGAAAAGAAGAGTGAAGTACAAAATTTAAGAGGGGGACTATACCAAAACCCTCAAAACAAGCTATGGTTAAACACAAACTAGCTAGAGTGTGTTAAATAATCCCATATTATCTTGGCGATTTGAAGATATATATATATATATATATATGTTAGCCCATATTTTTCACCAAGTGAAAAATATGTTCTAAAAGACATGATTAAAATAATGAACATAATTGCATTTGATTATTTCACTATTTTAAAGAGTCATTAAATAAGTTTGGTTTTTAGAGCCAATAAATTTAATGAATATTCATGTATGAACATGTCATCAAATGCTCTATCTGGAGCATTAATCTTAACGTTGTTTTCTTCAGGTTTCTTTCGACTTAGTCGAAGCGTCCGTACGGTCGAAGCGCTGGCTGTGAAGAAGAAAAGTGTGGACTTAGCAAATTATTCAAGAGAAGCATTGCTGTTTCGACTTCGATGGATACAACGGCTAGATCAAAGGATAAAGGAGAATTCAAATTCAAAATACGTGTAAAGACACGCGTCCTCTCTTCAGTTAACGTAAACGTTATTAGCAGTTAGGAATTAGTGTCTATAAATAGTCTAGTTCTGTGATCGAGCAAAAGGGTCACAATCATTATACAAAATCCTTATAAAACTCAAAGTACCCATGCTAACGAGAGAAACGAGTTCGAAAGGGAAAATGTATGTTATGTGCACCATTACTTTTTCTGTAATCATTTACCTTTAAATGCAAATTTACAGTCTTTTATTTCTATCCCACCAATCTTTATTTCGACTCTTTCTTCCATTCTGTTTGTTCATTAGAATAAACATTCTTTCTTGCATTTCAAGTAACGTAAAAAACAACTTTAAATACATAAGAACAATAATGAACACTAATTACTTTGGAAATATGAACAAAAGCACTATGTCCCGAGATTTACTAGTTGATCTCTCTTGTAATAATCAAACTAGCGTTGTTTACTAAATTTCACGGTAAACAAATTGGCACGCCCAGTGGGACAGTGTGCTTTGTGTGTAAATTTTCTCAAATTTTAGTATTTCTATTTCGTTCTTTGTGTGATTTTGTTTCCAAAAAGTTTTGTGCATAGTGTATGCTTCTGAGAAACGGGAAATCACTCCCTGAAATGGTTAGACCACCACCCAGAAATAACCCTAGACAAAACATGGAAAATCCTAATGGAAGCAATCCTAATAACGGTTCGAATCCATCAACCGTTACGAGTGTCTCAGACACCATAATCTCTCCTGTAATTAGTGAGGTTATGCCTAATGTGACAGGGACAACAGTTTCTGCCCCGACATCTTCCGTAGTAACTGCAACCATGGCAATGCCAATATCTACTACAATGCCTTCGACCACTACAGAACCCATTTTGACTTTGTCTCATGCTATGGAGGGAAATTTTTCCCCAAATAGGTCAAATACTAATGGGGGTGGCGCTAGTTCATCCACGTTTTCATTACCCTTTTCCCAATACATGGGTCAAGGCGCTAGTAGAAATTACCCTTATGGCATGCCTACCAGCATGATGCAAGGTTTACAGACTAGTGCATCATTGTTCACAGAGACAGCACCAGGCGTGTTTGTTCCTAACAATCAAATAGTCTCTGGTTCTGCTACTCGAAATGCCTTTCCTTCATTGACTAACACTGCCTTGAATTCCTTGAGGCAACAAATGGATGAGAGTAATCATGATATGGTCAATATGTTAACACAACAAATTGGTACAGTGTTTAACCCATTGATACAAAATACTAATCAAAGTTACCAATTACTGGCCAATCAAATGGGCAGAATTGCTGATTTCTTTGGGGCTCCTCAAGTCCCTAATCAACAAGTTCCCCAAATCCAAAATGTTGTGCCTTTGCAAATTGCACAAGCACCAAATAATGCCATTGTGCCTGCACAAAACCATGTGGCAAATCCAATAAACCAAGTCCAACAACCTGTACCAGTGGTCGAACCACAAGTACAATTGCAGGCTCAGCCACAGGGTTTGCCTCAGATCGAACAAAATCCTGGAATTGTCTTGGTAAACAGGAACCAAAATGCTGATGATGTAGTTAGAAATGTCCAGAACAATAATTTTGCTGGGCAAAATAACATAGCAAATTTGGTCGAAACAATTTTGGCACAAAATGGTTTAAACATAGGCATACATAGGCCTCATTTTGTTTCTGCCTTGTCAGAATATGTGCTTTAGACTGAGTTACCTAGGGGATGGAAGATCCCAAAATTCACTAAGTTCGCTGGTGATACTAGTGAATCAACAGTCGAACACATAGCAAGATATCTAACTGAGGCAGGGGACCTAGCAAACAATGAGAATTTAAGGATGAAGTATTTCCCTAATTCTCTAACGAAAAATGCTTTCACTTGGTTTACTACTCTCCCTCCACATTCAATCTTTAATTGGAATCAATTGGAGAGGGTTTTCCATGAACAATTTTATATGGGACAATCTAAAATAAGTCTCAAAGAATTGGCAAGCGTTAGGCGCAAAACTCCTGAGTCTGTGGATGATTATTTGAATAGGTTCCGTTTACTCAAAGCTAGATGCTTTACTCAGGTGCCTGAACATGAATTGGTCGAAATGGCTGCTGGTGGCCTTGATTATTCGATCAGAAAGAAATTAGACACTCAACATCTAAGGGATATGGCCCAATTGGCTGATAGAGTTCGACAGGTCGAACGCTTAAAAGCAGAAAAGGCCAGAAATTCTATATATCATAAGAAGGAAAAGGTTGCTTATGTGGAAACACAGGATAGTGACCAAGAATATGAAATATCTTATGAAGATGTTGAGCAAGGGGAGATAGACCTAGCAGAATTGAAACCTGATCCCCCTTATACTTGTAAACTTTTGAAACCATCTAATGGAAAAAACCCTGTTGAACCAAAGAATGATAGATTTGTGTCAAAAACTTACACTTTTGATATAACAAAATGTGATGAGATTTTTGATTTATTGGTTACTGATGGCCAAATTGTGGTTCCAAAAGGTGTTAAAATACCTCCATTAGATATGAGAAAGAAAAGAGGTTATTGTAAATATCATAATTTCCTTGGACATAGAACCTCACAATGTGTACTTTTCAGGGATTTAGTCCAGAAGGTGCTGAATGAGGGAAGACTCAAGTTTGGTGAAAAACCCAAAGCCATGCAGATTGATGCTGAGCCTCTGCAAAGTGCTGATACTCTCTATGCTGAACCACAAGAAATCATGATGGTCGAAGCCATGGAGGTTACAGAGGGTCAGACAGAAAAGATCTCTGAAGAAGAGTACATGGAGAAAATGAAAGTGGTCTACCCTCGTGCTGAAGAGGATTTAATTGATTTTCTGAACAGGTGCAAGCTGGAAAATAAAAAAGTAATGCTTTGTGCCCGTTGTAGTGCTGTATGCGACAAAGAGGCTACTGCAGGCCTCATGAAGTTTCAACCTATGGCAAGTGGGCTGGGGGCAAACCCAAAGCCTCACCAAGAAAAAGGAAAAGGTATCCTGGCTCGACCAAACAATCCTGCTCAATACGATCGAAGGCCTACCTTTCGACCATCTGGTTCGATCCCAATAGAGCGCTGGGTGCACAAGGGAACAATGAAGTTCAATAAAGGTGCAATCGAAGTTGGTGGTCCCAGTGGTACCAAAATGAGCTATGCAGAGGATGTTAATAAGTATTCTTACAAAAACAACTATAAGGGTAAACATCCAATGACTAGGACTCAATGGCGTAGGTTTCAACGCCAAAAGAGACTGGCTGCAGAAAATTCTCAACCAAGCCAATACAAAGAAGTGGCTAGAAGGCCAGCAAAAGAAAGAATCCTTCCGCCAATAAATGAGAACAAAATGGAGGAAGATGATTTGCTGGATTCTGAACCAGACTTTGATGTGATATGTGTTGTTTCCATATTACCATCAGAGTATGATGTTCAATCAGAAGTAACTGAGCTCGAAACTGACTTCGACCAGTTAAGCATGGCTGATTCAAAGCCAAAATGTTATTATGTCTTGAATAATGGCTGCATCGAAGAGCAACAGGCTACATTCGAAAGGCCAGACTTGGGCATGAAAAACCACCTCAAACCACTCTTCATTAGGGCAAAGGTCGAAGGGGTTGGAATTAATAAAGTACTGATAGATGGGGGTGCTGCTGTGAACCTAATGCCCTTATCAATGCTGCCAAAGATTGGCAAATATGACTTTGATTTGTCAGCCCACAATATCGTTTTGTCGAACTATGAAGGCAAAACAGGATATTCCAGGGGGGCAATTCAAGTGGATGTTGCAGTAGGCATAGTTCGACCCACCTTGTTCTTGGTAGTGGAATCCAAGGCAAACTTCAATTTGCTCCTAGGAAGGGAGTGGATTCATGGAGTGGGAGCTGTTCCTTCTACCCTTCACCAAAAGTTGATTCTTTGGAGGGAAGATGGTTATGTAGAAAATATAGAAGCTGATCAGAGTTTCTATATGTCGGAGGTAGATACTATAAACCAACAAACCTTTGACAAAAATTTGGCGAACATTGCGCCATGTTATGATAGAGAGAATGCATTCACACCTTCTGACAATGTGATTCATTCTGTCAAACTCCACCCAACCCATGGTTTTATATGGGAAAGAGAGGAAATAGATGCTGCATCCTCAGAAGATGGAGTCATACGCCCAACTGGGTGGAACATCTACGAAGATTACTATGACTGAGTCCAATGCATGGGCCAGAATAACGGCTTATATGGCCGAAAGTAGATTAAATACGGCTTTGGAAGCTGAGGTTCAACAAAATTTGGCTGTTGAAGCCAAGGTCGAAAAAGATGGCACCAATATGTCACCAATTCAAAGGCTTGACTGCATCTATGATGATGAACCCTTGGGGTTCGAAAGAGATCCTATAAATGAAACTCCTAAGATGCAGGCTCAAGATCCTTTGGAGGAAATTGACATTGGAAATGGCTCAGTGAAAAGGCCAACTTACATTAGTGCCAATATTAGTCCTGATTTGAAAGAAAAATTGGTGCAGTTACTTAAGGAATTCATTGATTGTTTTGCTTGGGATTATAATGAAATGCCTGGGCTCAGTAGAGAAATGGTCGAACTCAAACTCCCAATCAAGGCAGGTAAGAAACCAGTGAAACAATTACCAAGAAGGTTTGCACCAGAAATTATGTCCAAGATCAAGGAAGAGATCGAAAGGCTGCTGAAGAGTAAATTCATCAGAACTGCCAGGTATGTTGAATGGTTAGCAAATATAGTTTTTGTCATTAAAAAGAATGGTACACTTAGAGTATGCATAGATTTTAGGGATTTAAATAATGCTACGCCTAAAGATGAATATGCCATGCCTGTGGCAGAAATGTTAGTGGATTCGGCAGCAGGTTTCGAGTTTTTAAGCATGTTAGATGGTTATTCTGGATATAACCAAATATTTATTGCTGAAGAAGACGTATCTAAAACAGCATTTAGATGCCCTGGTGCTTTGGGCACGTATGAATGGGTTGTTATGCCTTTTGGCTTAAAAAATGCTGGTGCCACTTATCAAAGGGCCATGAATTCTATGTTTCATGATTTTATAGATACCTTCATGCAAGTTTATATTGATGATATCATCATTAAATCCTCTTCTGAAGATAGCCATTTACTATATCTTAGGCAATCTTTTGAAAGAATGAGGAGACATGGATTAAAAATGAATCCATTAAAATGTGCTTTTTGTGTGCATGCAGGAGATTTCCTTGGTTTTGTGGTGCATAAAAAAGGCATTGAAATAAACCAAAACAAGACAAAGGCCATTTTAGAGACAAAACCTCCTTCGACTAAAAAGCAACTTCAATCTCTGTTAGGTAAAATCAACTTTTTGAGGAGATTCATTTCGAATCTAAGTGGAAAAGCTCAAGCATTCTCTCCACTACTTCGACTCAAGAAAGATGATCCATTTAAATGGAATGAAGAGCATCAAAAGGCTTTTGACGATATTAAAGATTACTTGATAAAGCCTCCAGTTTTAATGCCTCCTAGCAGAAACAAAGCTATGAAGTTGTATATTGCTGCGTCTGAAAAGACAATAGGGAGCATGTTGGCTCAAGAAGATGATAATGGCATAGAAAATGCAGTTTATTACCTTAGCAGAGTTCTAAATGATGCGGAAACTAGATATACTTCCATAGAAAAACTTTGTCTTTGTTTATATTTCTCTTGTACTAAACTTAAGCATTATATAAAGCCTGTTGATGTTTATGTCTATTCTCACTTTGATGTCATTAAACATATGTTAACTAAACCAATACTTCATAGTAGAATTGGAAAATGGGCTTTAGCATTAACTGAGTATTCACTCACATACAAACCTTTGAAAGCTGTTAAAGGTCAAATTGTGGCTGATTTCATAGTGGATCATTCTTTGGTCGAAATGCCACAAGAGTATGTGGATATCCAGCCATGGATCCTTTATTTTGATGGATCCAAGCATAAACATGGAACTGGGATTGGGATTCTAATCATTTCACCAACTAAAGTTCCAACTAAGTTTAAATATAAGATCAAGGGTCTTTGCTCGAATAATGAAGCTGAATATGAAGCTTTAATCACAAGTTTGGAAATATTAAAAGACTTGGGAGCAAAGAACATTAAGATAAGAGGTGATTCTGAATTAGTATTGAAACAACTAACTCAAGAGTATAAATGTGTTAGGGAACATCTAGCAAAATACTTTGTGATAGCTAGTTCTTTATTAAATGGTTTCGATCATATAGATATTGAACATGTACCTCGATTAGAAAACCAAGAGGCAAATGACTTAGCTCAAATTGCTTCAGGATATAAAGTGTCGAAAGAAAAGTTGACACAATTAATCGAAATCAAAGAAAAAAGGGTTTTGCAAGAACCAATTTCTGAGCAATTGTCAATGCCAAAACTTGTGGGGGCAGATAATGATGAAGTGAAAATTCCCCAGGAGGAAAATTTTGAAATTTTTGCCATTGACAATCTGTCAGATAATGATTGGAGAAAGCCCATTGTAGAATATCTTAGGAACCCAACAGGAAATGTGGATCGAAAGATAAAATATAGAGCCTTAAGCTATATAATTTTTGAAAATGACCTTTTCAAAAAGACTTCTGAAGGAATCTTACTAAAATGTCTAAATGAAACAGAAGCACATGTAGCAATCTCTGATGTTCATAGTGGTACCTGTGGTTCTCATCAAGCAGGACACAAAATGAAATGGCTTTTGTTTCGACAAGGCTTGTATTGGCCTTCCATGCTAAAAGGCTGCATAGAATATGCCAAAGGCTGCCAAGAATGCCAAAGGCATTCAGGAATTCAGCATGTGCCTGCAAGTGAGCTTCATTCAATAGTGAAACCGTGGCCCTTTAGAGGTTGGGCTCTAGACCTTATTGGTGAAATTAAGCCTGCTTCATCAAAAAATCAACGTTATATTCTAGTGGGAATAGATTATTTCACAAAATGGATAGAAGCTATTCCTTTACCAAATGTTGATCAAGAGGCAGTAATTAGTTTCATACAAAATCATATAATTTATAGATTTGGAATTCCTGAAACAATTACAACTGATCAAGGTTCAGTTTTCACTGGACGAAAGATGCAGGAATTTGCTCAAGAAATTGGCTTTAGACTTCTAACTTCAACACCATATTATGCACAAGCAAATGGACAGGTTGAAGCAGCCAATAAAATTATCATTAATTTAATAAAGAAACACATAGCCCAAAAACCAAGGAATTGGCATAAAACCTTGGATCAAGTGTTATGAGCTTGTAGAAATTCTCCTAAGGAATCAACTAACACCACCCCTTTTCGACTAACTTATGGGCATGATGCTGTGTTGCCAGTTGAAATACATTTGCAATCAGCGAGAGTTCAAAGACAAATGGAAATACCTTTAGACCATTACTACCAAATGATGTCAGATGAATTAGTTGATCTGGATGAAGAAAGACTTGGTGCTTTGGAAGTTTTAGCAAGGCAAAAAGAAAAAGTTGCTAGAGCATATAATAAAAAGGTTAAGTCCAAGTCTTTCAACCTAGGAGATTTGGTTTGGAAAGTAATCCTGCCTATGGACAAGAAAGATAGAGTCTTAGGCAAATGGTCCCCAAATTGGGAAGGACCATTCAAAGTTGTCCAGGTATATTCTAATGGTGCTTATGAAATCGAGGAATTAACTCCTGAAAAACGTGCTTTGGGTATTAATGGAAAGTATTTGAAAAAATATAAACCTGCTTTACTCGAAGTAAACATAAGTGCAGAATAATACTTGAACATGAAATCAAAATGGCAGCAATGGAAACTTGCCATAAATTATGGACTTTGTTCAAAACCAAGTCCAAACTAATAACAAAATTGAAATTGCTCGAAAAGAAGGCAAGTTTGAAAAGAGGAATATGTAGTAGGAACAACTTTATTTTTATAAGAAAAGTTCTTTATTACGTATGATAACATAATTCTGCCTAGACTAAGGCGTAGATTTAGAGGCTTCTGATTCTCCACTCTTCAGTTTCTCCTTGAGAAGAGATAGTGCTTCATCAGCAAGCTTCTGAACTTCAGTTGGATAATCTGCTAGATTATCTTCATATGTCCATAAAAACTCCTCCAGATCAGAGCCTGATTCTTCTTCTTCTGACTCTGTTAAAATTAGTTCTTCCTTGTTTCTCTCATAGCGTAACCTGTTTTCTTCACAACGCCAGGGCTCTGTTCCTTTCTTGCTTTTGTCTTCTGAGCTCGAAGCATCCTTGGTAACCTGTCTTTCCATGGTATGATTTTCTGTTTTGATGTCACTTGTCTACTCTAAATGAGTAAAATGAGAAGAATTATCCCTATTTTATAGTGCCATCAAGCCTTTTTGTCAGAATGGTCAATAGATACACTTCATTTAATGAATTTAGTTGTCATCACCTTTTGACTTGACTGCCTTGATATGGAACTTTGACTGTTTGGTATTCTGTGTCTTAGCCCATTTCTTCACTAAATACTTGATGGCACGTGCTATGGGTATTGATGAAAATATTTGAAAAAATATAAGCCCACTTTATGCGAAGTGAAAATAAGTGCAGGATGATACTTAAAACATTAAAGTAAAATGGCAATAAAAGATTATAGGTTGCCACAAAATGTGGATTTTGTTCAAAAGATACAAGTCAAATCCAGACCTAAGAAAAAACATCAAATTGTTCGAAAGGACAATAAGCTAGGAAAACTACAAATTCTTAGTGCACTCAGCATAAATTTTCTTTAAGGTGGTCAACTCCTTATCGACCACAAGCTTCGAACTCTCAAGAGCCGTAATTTCTTCAGCAATAACCTCTGCTGAACTAAAAGCTTGAATTCCTTCCCTGCCATATGCATCAATCTGCTCTTGAGTTGCAGCCTTGTCCTCCCGTTCGAGTCGAGCTTTCTCAGTCTCTTCTTCGATGATTTTGCGCCTATAACTCACAATTTGCTCTTCCAGGACTTTGATTTGCTGCTTATAATGAGCAATATTCTTATCACAACTTTCGACCCCTGGGTTACCTCCCTTCAACTGTAAGGAGAGCCTGTCGACCTCAGCTTGTGCTTTCTGAGCTCTCTCAAAAAACATAGCTTGAGCTTGTTGTTGAGTAGCTAACCTGGTGTCGTTATCATTCCTTTTCTGCACAGCTTTGGCAAATTGATCAATGATTGAACCAAGCTGGATGACTTTACCCAAAGTGATTTCATCAGTCAAAGGATTGTGGGAATCCAGGTGACGGTTATTACTGTACATTACGCCAGCGCCGTCATTATTAAGAATGCCAAGCACGTGGGATTAAAATGCCTTTTTCTATTCTCGTTCGAATCACTCGATCGAAACAGGCATTTTGGGGGCAATTTGTTAGCCCATATTTTTCACCAAGTGAAAAATATGTTCTAAAAGACATGATTAAAATAATGAACATAATTGCATTTGATTATTTCACTATTTTAAAGAGTCATTAAATAAGTTTGGTTTTTAGAGCCAATAAATTTAATGAATATTCATGTATGAACATGTCATCAAATGCTCTATCTGGAGCATTAATCTTAACGTTGTTTTCTTCAGGTTTCTTTCGACTTAGTCGAAGCGTCCGTACGGTCGAAGCGCTGGCTGTGAAGAAGAAAAGTGTGGACTTAGCAAATTATTCAAGAGAAGCATTGCTGTTTCGACTTCGATGGATACAACGGCTAGATCAAAGGATAAAGGAGAATTCAAATTCAAAATACGTGTCAAGACACGCGTCCTCTCTTCAGTTAACGTAAACGTTATTAGCAGTTAGGAATTAGTGTCTATAAATAGTCTAGTTCTGTGATCGAGCAAAAGGGTCACAATCATTATACAAAATCCTTATAAAACTCAAAGTACCCATGCTAACGAGAGAAACGAGTTCGAAAGGGAAAATGTATGTTATGTGCACCATTACTTTTTCTGTAATCATTTACCTTTAAATGCAAATTTACAGTCTTTTATTTCTATCCCACCAATCTTTATTTCGACTCTTTCTTCCATTCTGTTTGTTCATTAGAATAAACATTCTTTCTTGCATTTCAAGTAACGTAAAAAACAACTTTAAATACATAAGAACAATAATGAACACTAATTACTTTGGAAATATGAACAAAAGCACTATGTCCCGAGATTTACTAGTTGATCTCTCTTGTAATAATCAAACTAGCGTTGTTTACTAAATTTCACGGTAAACAATATATATATATATAAGTTGAGATAATTATTATTTCACTACAAGAAATATGATTTTTTGCAACAATTTTTTTTGTTAAAAGTTGTTACAAGTCGCTGGCAAAACTACTGTAACAAAAAAAGTTGTTGGCAAAAATCATATTTCTTGTAGTGTTTTATAAGTTAATTTTATAGAATTGAGTTAGATTTAAATTTAAATTTTAAAATGGTATTAAAGTCTGGTTTAAAACTTGTTGGACTACATATTATCAAATTTTCGTTCCTTACTTGTCAATTTTATAGTTCAATAAATAAAAATAATTCTTACTTTATAAAATAGAATTAGGTTGTGAAATCTAAACTTATTTAGCAATACATAAATATCCCCAAATATTTGAAAATGAAAAACAATTGACGTGAGGACAAACATGATTGTGCCATGCCTATACATTTTTTGTTGACCAAATAAAAAGAAGTACTATGCATAATAATATTCTTTCTTTAATTTTTAAAACTTTAACTATTTCGAACATTTTCGTTGTCTGCCATGTTTTTAACTCATATTTCCTCTCTATTTCACTTACTTTTTTGTCTCATTCGCAATCATACGTTCGCATCTCTTATCTAGAGAAACTCTTACTTAGGCACAAACCCAACACCTATCATTTAGGCACACACACATAATTTTAAAAAATTTAAATATAAAAGGATTGATTAATGATAGTTGATGTGACATTGTTGTTTATGTTTAAATTTTTCTCTTTGATGTGAGTGTGCCCAAATATAATTGATTTGGGGTTGTGCCTATATTAGAATTCCTCCTCTTATCTATTGCTTTCTCTCTTACGTTTTTTTTTTGGGTAGGGAATTGCTTTCTTTTATTTATTAATTTATATTTATATAAATTTTAATTATTATCTTTACAAGCATAAATATAAAATGGCAACATAGTAATTATGTCAACTCATATTAGATGTATGACTTTTATATCTTAACACTATTGAATTTTGTGTGTAGATAAATAGTAGGTGACTAAATAGCAAGTGGTCTAACGAATCTTTGAGAAATTTTGATATTAACTTAGAATTAAGAGTGAAGCTTAACTCAATCATACAAAACTTGATTGTATGATGATGAGTCTCACTTAACCCTACAAAATTACTAACTTGTAAGATGATGATTGCCTCTTATTTACAAACACATGGCAAATCCATATCCTATATTACAAGACTTCTTAACAAAGAACTTATATTTTAGGCTAAATTATATTTTTGATCTCTTAAATTAATTTTAGGTTTTATTTTAGTCGCTTAAATTATTTTTTGTTTCATTTTGCTTCCTTAAAATACAAACATTAGATAATTTAGTCCCTTATCTTTTCCATTTCATTTTGATCCTTAAATTATGAATGTTGAACATTTGATCCCTTAAATTACAGATATTTAAATATTTTGATCTTTAGTCAGAGAGGACTAAATTGTCTAAAGTTTATAACTTAAAGGATTAAAATGTTCAATATTCATAATAAAAATGAAACGATTTTTTTTAAAAGGACCAAAATGTATAACTTTTATAACATAAAAAGAGTAAGACAAATAAGAAATAAAAAAATTTAGTCACCAAAGTGTAACATAAAATTAATTAATGAAGGACCAAAGTGTAACTTTTGAGTTGTCTTTTCCCCTTCCCCTTTTTGGTGACTACTTTGAGTGACTTTGGTGTTTTGTTGCTTTCTATAGAGTTCTTTGATATTTCTTTTGTATATATTTATTTTGTTTTTTGAGTATCTCTGGTACTCTTGCTCTGTATTATGACCGTTTTATCCATTATATATCACTACTAGAAAAAGTTGAAATACCGACGGAATTTAGAGACGGAATATATTTCTTCTCTAATAGAGATAGAATTAGAGACAGAAAAAGCAGTTAGAGACAAATATATTTATTTTAGAGACAAATATTTTCATTTTAGAGATAGATTTTGTCCGTCTCTAATAGTTCAGAGACGAGGAAATTACCGACGGCATCAAATCTGTCTCTAGCATGCTTAGTGACAGAATATTTGCATTTTAGAGACAGATTTTGTCCATCGATATTTAAAATTTTTCTAGTAGTGTATATATATATATATCTATTTGCCATTAAAAAAAAAAGACCAAAGTGTTGCGATCCTTACTAATTTAAGTAATTTTCAATAAAATATTAAATTTATTCTTCATTTTTTATTATTGTCAAATCATTTATGTCAATAAATAAAATCTCATGTTAATTATATTCATGAATTTTTACTGACAAAAATTGTATTTTGATAGGTTGTTTTATCAGAAATTACCTTAAAATGCACAAAAACATTTTTTTTAAATAAAATGTTTCGTATCTGCTCAAAAATAAGCTAATTGAAACGGCTCATAAATCTTATGCTATATGAGCTTACATGAAATTTTACTTGATGACCTGATGTGAATTTTAGAAACTAATTTATATTCATCAAAATGATTTGCATTATAAATCTCTATTACCAAAGACATCAAATTGATAAAAAGTATCTATATATAATAGGTGGGAAAAAAATTACTTTTAAAATAAGGCTAAGATTGCAAATTTAAATCTCTATATAAATGCACTATTTTTGTATTCTTAATTTTTGTCATTATTCATTAAGGTAGTTGAGAGCCATACAGAAGGTAGACCAGATGTTTGACTCAAAAGGTAGAATAATTATTAAATGAAAAGGGATATAAATGGAAATAGTATGAAGTCCACGTCCACTTGTAAGAATTCTAAGCTAAGTAATGTAGTTAGTTATGCCTGAAAGCTTATCAAATCAAAACCTAAAACATATCTATTTCCTCTGCATACAACCTCCAAATGTTCATATAGTCTCTAACAAGAATACCAAACTCTTTCCCCAAAAATTTCATTTTTATTTAATTCCTTGAATTTATGTCATTTTGCATTCACATGCCAAAACGATTCTTGAGTAAATATTTTATGTGTCATGTGTGTTGAATATTTGTTACAACAATTGAAAATAATGTATATATGCAACAATAATTAAATCATTGATCATGTCAATTGGATGATTATCTATTTTGTCTTACGTAATTCATGGTTGATTTCACATATAAGATATACCCATTTGGAAAAAATAATAATCATATGTAAAATTTCATTGGTAAATATATAAAATATGGAAAATATGCATGCTTGGTGGGTTATAAGTAGAAGTTGTAGGTTAGAAACTTTGGAAAGACATTGAAAGCATAACCAAATTGGCTTCACTAAGCAACCTCTTTTCTTTCCCTATCTCATATGTATAAATAAGTATTTTAGATTTATTTATATTATTATTATATTAATATATCTAAATATCTATATGTATATGTTTGTTAGCCAAAACGTTTGCATCAATCTTCCCACTCTCTAACGAAAAACTTCCCACCATCTTCCCCCACCATATATTCTTCCCATGTCTCTTTCCACTTCTTGTCTTCAATATTGTTAGTTTGTTACCCTCACCCTCCTCTTATAAATATACACCCCTTTTCATCTCCCACTTTGCTTTGATATATATTCTTAATTTTTATATAACCTTGAGTTGATCATATAGATCAAAGCCGGAGGGAAAGTATTATATATAGTTGGAAAGAATAGGGAAATTATTTATAATTTTCCTATTCTTGAATTAGGGTTTTCTCTTCTTACTTGTATTAATTTGTTTTTGCAAAATATATATATTTTTAGCTATAGGATCGAAGAGATAACATGTGTAGTAGAGGTCATTGGAGACCATCTGAGGATGAGAAGCTTAGAGAGTTGGTGGAAAGCTATGGACCTCATAATTGGAACGCCATAGCTGAAAATCTACGAGGAAGATCAGGTAAAATTGATTATCATATATAATCAATCATTTATTATAATTATTCATTGAACTAGAAACATAACAAATTCATAAGAAATTATTTCAACAACCATCCAATTTATATTTATATATATGTACATGAAAAAGATAGCATCCCAACCCACTTAGCTCATGTACAAGAAGGTAGAGATTTTTTAGTCAAAAAAAAAAGGTAGAGATTGATGATAGTGTTAGGAGTCTCACATCGAGTATATCAAAGTGCTCAATATGGTATTTAAGCCATGAGGCTCTCCCACTTATTGGACTCTCATCATGTGATAGTGTTAGGAGTCTCTTGGATTGGGCTCTCATCATGTGCTTAAATCCTAACAGATAATTTTGTACAATTATGTTTTATATGATAATACATATAAAAATTGATAATAATACATATAATAACTTCAGTGTAAAATTTCTTTTAGAAATTACACGCACATATGGGTGAGGGTGATCATTGAAAGTAATTAGCAGCAATAATATTTTAGATTATTTTTATAAGAGATATATAAGCCAACAATGTATTTAATCTATAATATAAATTAAATATAATAATTTTTGTCGACTCGTGCCATTTATAAAAAGGATCAATGGGAGTGTAAGTTAATTAGCCATATGCTCTGTATTGGTATAGAATGAACATGTTACTAATTGACTGACTAAAATTAATTTAGGGTTTGATTAAAATATCAAAAAATATAGAATATATATTATTTCAAGAGAGCATAATGTACAAGTGCAAGTAAAATGCATTAGTTTTTTCACAAGCTTTTGTTTGCACTTACCCCTACATTCATGCACACAATTTGAGTTTCTCTCTTGTGCTCTCTCTCTCTCTCTCTCTCTCTCTCTCTCTCTCTTATATATCAAAGAGATAATGTTTATGTATTGAGAAGGAAATACAAAGAGTACTCCAACTTATATGTGTACATAATCAAACATTTTGAGAGGGACTATATATATGTGTTGCAACTTTTTTTTTTGAATGGCAAATATATTATATATAAATATAATATGCGTATGCAACTGTATATATTGGTGTAAAAAAATGAATTTAGAAACATAATTTGTGATTTTGTAAGTTTAGAGATATTAATTATAACATATATGCTAATTTTTTATCTTGAATTTTATTAGGGAAAAGTTGTAGGTTGAGATGGTTCAATCAATTGGACCCAAGGATAAATAGAAGTCCTTTCACAGAGGAAGAAGAAGAACGTCTTATAACTTCTCATAGGATTCATGGTAATAGATGGGCTGTAATCGCAAGACACTTCCCCGGACGAACCGATAATGCGGTAAAGAATCATTGGCATGTAATGATGGCGAGAATGCGCCGAGAAAGGTATAAGATCTATGCAAAAGGTCCTCTTGATCATCACATAATTTTCTCTCCAAATGGTCATCAACCAAACTTTGAGAGAACAAATCTCCATTCTTTTGTTGAGAAGTATCATGAAAAGCCTAATTACCCTTGTGTCTCAGCTAACCCTTTCAAATTTCCCAAGTTTCGCTTTCAAGGTCCAAGTTCTTGTTCCATAATGCTTCAAGGTATATCAATTTTCATGCTTCCTATGACTTCATTATGATATAATTAGTTGTAAAAAAAAAAAGAATAAGATGATTTAGGGTTAAATATGTTTTTGGTCTATATAAAATTAATAAATTTTATTTTGGTCACCACAAAAAAAAAGTGGCATTATTTGGTCCCTATAAAATTATTATGTACATAGATTAGTAAATGTAAAAAAAAAGTTGTATTTCTAAATGATTATTTTACAGACACATTTAAAATATTATAAAAAATTTCTCCAAAAAAATGGACTCGAACTCAGTCAAGATTTTTGTTACTTTTATCTTTATATTAATTTAAATAATTCATATATAATTTTTTCTCATTTTAAACAATTCTAAAGTTTTGTGATTTTTTTTATAGTTTCTAAACATGCATAAAAAATTTATTCAAAAATTTAAAATTTTAAAGATTATTAAACTATTTTTAAAATTTTGAAAAATAATAGGAATTAAAACTTTCTAGGAATCAATATATGTCACTTTTTTTTTACAAGGACCTAAAAAAAATTTAGTAATTTTATAGGCACCAAAAAATATATTTAACCCTATAATTTATATACAATTACTATTTTCCATCATGATTGTTTTAAAATGTAGTACAAATTAACTTAATTAACTTAAAATAAAACTAATACTATAACATCAAGGTTTTATTTACAATCCAAATTAAATTAAAAAAGTATAAGACAACTTCAATACACCAATCTAATAAAAATATACAATCTAACCATTCTACCTTCCCTTACTTATGAATTATTATCACTGCATTACATTCTGCCACATACCTCCCTGAAAATAGTTATATATATTTCTCAACAACAATGACAAAGGTCAGAGAAAGCCACCTATTATCTAATGACAATATTACATTATTATCAAATATTATCAAATTTCCTTACAATCACATTAAAATATATTATCAAATATTATTATTATTATTATTATTACTAGCCGCCAAACGGGCACATTCCGTGCTCGTTTGTATGATCGATATTCTGTTTTTTTATTTGCTGTGATCGAAATTCTCTATTGTGCAAATATAAATAACTACTTAATCTCCTTTTTTTATTGGACTTAGTTAATTGATAACTACTTAACATACTTTTTTGTTGTGGCTAGTTATTAAGAAGAAAAAATATATATATATATTTTTTTACTATAAAAAAACTGAAAACATACTTTGATGTGAAAGTTGTGCTTAGTTATTAAGAGAAAAAAAAATTATTTACTAAAAAAAACTGAAAATCTATTTTTATGTGGAAGTTATTTTTCAACATATACAAATATTTAGTTTTTTTTTTTGTAGTTTTTTTAAGGGTAAAATAGGTATAATGAAAAAGCCATCCTAAAAATTTGTATCATTTTTATATATAGTAATAGATTATATATATATATATATATATATATATATATATATATATATATTATTATTATTAGCAAAAGAAGTTGTGCTAATGGGGGTTGAGGAGTACAAAGGATATTACAATCCAAATAAAATGCAATATTTCATCAACACTAAAGAGATCAAAGTAAAAGGAAATTAAAAAACTCTTATATATAAAGGATTACATGCTAACTAATTCTAAGTAAATTGGACTTACTAACTTAATATATTAGCCTATTTTCTAATGGTTATTTGATATTGTTTTTTTAATTGACAAAATGTATTAATACAAACAATCCACTCTAATAAAGACGAGTACAAACAAATTTATTAAGTGAGATAAAGTACAATTATTACTTCACTAACAAGTAACAACAATAAAAATGTACAAGAAATACTCTAGTCATCCAAAAACATGAACTACAAAAAACTAAAGAAACTATCACTTCCTATATACAGTCACTCAGATTTACACCATAGTTAAAAATTATATATAATATATTTGCCATAGTTAATAGAAGAGAGAATAACATTCCTCCAAGAATCATCCACCATAGTTAAAAATTATATATAATATATTTGCCATTCAAAGAAAATAAAAAAATCCAACATAGTTAAAATTAGAATGATATATATTTAAGACATTTATAAATGATACTATAACCTTTTCCCATATAAATAAGAATCACCTCCAATCTAACTCCCACTTCCACAAAATATCGCACCACTCCCCCATTTTGTTGAATTGTTGCATTTTGTTGAGTTGATAGAACAAAAAGTTTTGGAAATTGTTGTATTGATATTTGGTTGGGAGTGAAATATTGAAAATATTAATTATTATATTTGTTTGATATTGTAGATAAAAATCAATCAGTTGAGTTCTATGATTTTCTTCAAGTGGATTCCAATAAAAGTGAATTAACTGATAATGCTAAAAAAGATGATGAAGAAGTCAATCAAGATGTTGTTGAACTGCAGAACAAGGAAAAGGAAAACAATGTTCCATTCATTGATTTTTTGTCTTCTGGAAGCTGCTAACCTAGTTGCAAAATTAAGAGATGATTATCCAACCATTTGTATGAATTGAGAGCTTGATTAATTATAACTATACCTCGACCTAGCTAGGTCCACCATGTAAGTTGTAACTATATTGCACTAATCACACACACACACATATAATGTATGTAAGGACGTATATGTACACTTGTAACATGTAAAAAAATGAAAACTTCTTTGTACTGCAAAAATTGTAGAAAAAACATTTTATATAATCATCAGATTTAATATGTTGGTCTATCTAGGATTTTTTTTTTGAACGGCAATTGTATTATATATATTATATATAAAAAGATAAAGTACAAGAGGTACTCGACCAACCACGGTGTTTTGGTGGGAGGTTTGTTGTGGTGTTGTTGTTTTACTTCCACTACAAGAAACTTGACAAATAGCAACGGCCAAATTCCGTGGGTAAAGGTTCAAAAACCGTGGGTATAGGCCATAAAACCTATACCCACGGACGTTTTCTTCCGTCCCTTTTATTTCTCTATACCAATGAAAATTTTCCGTCACAATAGCCTATAGCTACAGCATTTTTTGGCGTTGGTGAAAATCTTAGAGCTATACCCACGGACATTAATAACTACTATAAATCAATTTACCCACAGAGATGTGTCCGTTGGTATAGGTTTGAGTTAGAGCTATACCCACGGACATTAATAACTACTATAAATCAATTTACCCACAGACGTGTCTGTTGGTATAGGTTTGGGGTTTTTTTTTTTTTGCTGTTTTTTTGGCAGATTGTACATCTTTTATAATAATAATAATAATTTGCCAATATACATATTTTCAACACGCCAAATCCATTATAAAATATAAAAGATAATTTCAATTATATTAAGAAATTAATCAGTGTTTCAAACATCTCAAACTAACGGAGTACATTAAAACATCAAAACAATGTCATCTTGCTAACAATGTACATTTAAAATACCAAAACAATGTCACCTAGCTAAATCTCCCAAAATGAAATTGCACCAAATAACTTAGAAACCACTGATTACTTCTAAGTAATCTCTCTCTTCAATCTTCGTCGGTGTATGAACTTGGAGAATCCGTTTGGTCGGGGGCATTAGAAGCATTTGTAACCTACAGAAAATAAAAGAGATGAAATTATAAACTCAATTTAATTGATGTTTTCATAATATTTTAAATATGAACTCGAAGAGTAAAATAAAATATACTTGTCTTGCAGCTCGTAAAATTTCATTCACATCTTCTCCAACAAATCGATTTTGAATCAATGACAACACATTTGCCAAAACCGCATATGTACTATTTTGTTTTTTTTTCCATTTGCTTAACTTTATCGCGCAACTCTTGATTTTCAGCCAAATAAACTTTCAATTTTTTGGGTTTGGGAATCTTGCCAATACAACGTAGACGTCCTCTCTGTTCACCTCTCTTTTCAGTTCCCTTTACTTTGGAATAGATATCATCCTTCCAAGGCATATCACTTTGTATCTCTTCAACCGATTGAGATGTTCCAGTCTCATTATCATATTTGTTTAGTTTTTCCTGAAACATTAAAAAATAGATGAAACAAAAACAAGCACTATTCAAATATATTCACCCAACACTAAAAGGAAACAGAACATACAAGGCACTAAGTGCCATCCCCAAAAACTGCCAGCTTTATTTTTTATTTTGAATTGTTAAACCTTTATTAACCCACTACACTTGGCACAAGAAGTACCAAACAGGGAAGAGAGATACAACATCACCCAAAAGAGGGGAAAAGCGCACATCATAGCTTAAGTACACATCAAAGCTTAGTAAAAAATAAAGCCACAACAAACAAAGAGACAAAGCTAAGCCCAACAAAACACCACACGCCCAAACAGCAGGAAAACACCAGCATGAACCAAACAGCAACAGCAGACCCCCACACACATAGGCAGCACACCCACACACACGCAGGCAGCACCAGAAAACATACTTATATATGCAGCAAATCATAAGGCAATGTACTGAAAGCAGCAAATCATAAGATAGAAAGCAGAGAGCAGAAAACAGAAAGACAACAAACCATAAGACAATACTTATATATGCAGCAAATCATAAGTCATCTTCAATAAATCAGAAAATCAAAATCAAATAGGTACAAACCAGAAACCAGAAAGCGGCAAACCACAAGGGACAAACCAGAAAAACCTTATGAACCATGACAATAAAATAGGTACGAATGAAAGAAAATCTTACAATCACTCTTCTAGCATTTTCATTGACAATTGAACCATCTTTACGGGTACGAGTTTCAATGTAAATCTCTTTACATGTTGGTGATCTTCCATTGGAATTTTTTTTCTGAAACCAAACAGACAAGTTTATAGGTAATTTGTATTATGAATACAATGTACTCAATAAAAAGTTCAAATATAAACAAACCTTTTCATCAATCAATTTTGGGAGACTTTTTGTACCCATACAATGAACATCTTTAAACTTAGCACGATTCTCTATTAATTTTACTTATTTTCTACAATTGATACAACACAATATTATTCAAGAGAAGAAACCAAAGTTAAAATATTGTTCATGATATGAAAGAATGTATTTCAATTTGACTTACTTGTCCTTCTTCAGAAAACCAATGATGAACCAATTTTCTCCATTGATTTAGATCAACCCTGCTGTCTGGTTTAACAGATGCAACTTCTTCTTCAGTTTTACTTGGGTCATATGCCTTTGATTTTAAATCGGACTTCCATTGTTTCCACCTTTCATTAATCTCAGATTTCAACATTTCCCTTGTTGTGTCATTTATAGGAGGAACAAACTCATATTTGAACTAAACAAAGATATAAATGTCAAACAAATATAACATAAAATAAGTGATAATACAAATTTTGATACATCATGATTCAAATATAAAATTATAATACCTCTATTAATTTCAACATTTCAGATTTATCATTATCGGGCATATCTTTCCAAGATATGTATCCAATGGAAGCATATTCTTTCCTTCAAACCATACTTCCTATGAAACGAGTAAGATTTGACCCTTCCTGACCAGTGGGTTGACCTTTCTTGTCCAAATTAACAATTATGATATCATCAGCATCCATGTCCCATACATCTTGCATTCTTGTTGGGCCTCTCAATCTTTTAGGTTCAACCACTACAAGTAAAACATAAGACATGAAAAAATAGATAATTATATTTACAAAAAATAAATTATAAAAGTAGAAATTAAATATAATTTACACCTTTTTCAATATAAGCTTCTTCTGCTTCTATATCAGAAGGAATGTAGTGGGAATCTTCAGAATCGTTTGTGTCATCTTCCATTTGAGTCGGATTGGAGTGAGTTTCTTCAACACTACTTCCTTGAGCATGAGGTAAGGTTCTATGGGTTTCTTCAGCACTACTTCCTTGGGCATGAGTTGAGGTTGTATTAGTAGCATTACTTCCTTGGTTTGATTCTTTTAACATGCGGCTCCCAATATTTAATTTTTTTTTCTTCCCATTGCTGTAATACTTTCAATTACCAAGTGAATGAGTAACAAAAACAAATAAGTCAACAATATAATGACCATAAAATACAAAGGAATGAGAAAATAAATATCTAGAAAACAGAGAACACACACACAATGAGTATAAAATCAAATTCATAATCAAAACATTAACTAAACAACAACAAAAAATCAAGTCCAACTGCATAGAAAAAGTATAAAAACATTGACAATTAAAACATATCCTCCCCCTCCTCATCTTCTTCATCAATATGATTATCAACATCAACTTCGAAGAAATCATTATCAGCAATTGAAACTCCAATTAAATCATTAACATTTTGAGTAGCTTCGCTTGTATTGTGTGGAAGTTGCTCATGGATTTCTTCAACTTCATCGGATTCCCCATCGCCCATATCATAGATATCCCTTACCTTTCAATCTAAAACAACATGCCAATCCTTGTTTCTCTCATCATATACATAGAACACCTTTTTAGCTTGTGATGCAAAAACAAAAGGGTCATCCCAAATATTTTTTCCAGTGTGTTTCAAAAATTTAAAATTCACAAGTGTCATCCCAAACTTATCTTTCTTAATGCCTTTCTTGATGTCAATCCAATCATATTTGAATAACACAGCCTTGTACTTTCCGGAATATTATGCTGTTTAGTTTTCTTTTGTATTTAAACTAGCATACTAGTACTGACAATGGTTAGTTGTAGCATGAAACAAACAACAAGGTACTATACTTTGAACTCTCCTTTGAAACATAGGGAGGTTAGTGTAATTTAGGTTAATAAGTGTGTGTAAGTTAGTGTAATTTATGCTTATTGTAACTGTCAATTAGAGACACTTCTTTCCAAATTACAAATTTAATCAGTTTTTGTGACATTGCTAGAGTTGTTTTTTTATTCTTTTTCATTGTTGAGCTGTTCATATTAGAGTTTTATTGTAATTCAATGCTCTGGTGTTGTTGTAGGAAGTTATGATGAAGGTGGTTTTTCTTCTAAAGGTGATCTTGTGGTAATAACACAAGCTTGAGGATATTGGACAATTTGAGGATTATGTTTATGGTTTGCTTAAGGATTATGCTGTGTTGCCGTGAGATTTTCTTGAGTCAAAGTAGCTATATGAGTTGGTGGAAGGATTGTATAGATATTAAGGGATCGTCATACACTTCAACACTTGCTAATTTCATGAATGATGCTGAAAGGATTAAGGTGTATGATTTGGGAGCTTATGATTTTTCTTGAAGTACGATTTTAATACTTGTAATTATAATGTTTTATTGAAGTACCAATTTCTAGTAGTATTGCTGAAAGAAGTATTGAGGAAATTGGTTGAATTTGAGGATTATGTTTATGGTTTGCTTAAGGATTATGACACAACCATCACTCCTATAAATAGAAGCCTTAACCTTCACTAATCATGCACAACCATCACTCTCAAGAAGACTAAGAATTTAAGGTCTGAAACTCTATTCTTTTCATTCCTCTGATGTTCTTATATTCTCTTATTTTGTTTGCTTTGTTCTTTTAAAATCTAGTCTCTTTCATTCACTTTAAAACCTTTAGTTACACTACTTTATTTTTCATGGCTTTCAAATTTAGGATCTTTTGTTCCTTTGTTTTCTAAGCTTCTAAAACAGTCATGTTAAAATGCTAATTATGACACTAGTTCAATCCCTTATTTCTTCTAGTTTTAGCTTTACCTCATCATCACCTTTTTAATACATATTAATACATATAGTTCAAATCTCAATCACTCTAACTCTAACTTAAGCCTTGAGTTTTATTAGGATATGATTTATTAAGTATCAGGACTTTCTAAAGTAACTATAGAAGCAGTATAAGAACATTAACATTTATTACATAAGTTATATAGGCACCAACGTCAATAATAATTTAAGGGCACTAGTTAGTTTTCAAACAAAGTGACTCACCTATTAATTAGTCTACTATATCTAATGTAAAATCAAGACATACTTTTTTTCAAGATTAATTGGAAAGAGAAGACAGTTCTCTAACTCTAATTTAAAAGTTTGACTCAAATGCCTCTAAGCCTATAACAACACTACTGCTATCAAATTCTTTTAAATTCCAAATCAAGGTCCTTTTGCAATTAAAAGCTTGACTCCTATTTTAACTTTACAAGACCATTTTTTATAAATCTTAAGCTAATAGACCATAAGCTAATTACTATGATGTTAAGTACTCACTAAAAATGTCATTCATTATAAATCTTATAACTAACCAAAAACGAGTAAGCTGCTCCATTTATTAAGGTTAACAACAAAAATTTGTTCTCTGCTAGTTATGGTTTGACTATAGTTTGCTCACTTGACACATTCACAGTTCCATCAGCTTCTATTCTTATAAATCAGATTTTACAATTGCAAAACAAGTTCATCAATTAATTACCCTTAAATTAATATACTGTTAGTGAACAGATTCTCCTCACAACCTAGCACCTAATAAAAAGGGACTGGCTGCAATTGGATATGGGTTTGAACATGAAGGGAGTGACTACGTTTCGAGTTAAGCAGGAACATTGTCTCATAAGGGTAGTTCCACAACCTTAAGTTTTACTAACTAACAAAGCAAAAAAATTAATCACAAAATTGGCACAAATCCAAACAAAATAATCAACTAACAAAGCATAAAAAAAATAAAAAAAATTAAAATTGTTGATCACATGAATAATTTTCAACAAATTACCAGATCTAACAAAATCTCAACAGCAATTAGATAAATAATTAAGAGTTAAGACCTAACCTTCAACAGCGGTATCTCGAGCCTCGCAAACAACGCTTCTGCGGCGAGGAAAAACTCTGGAGGAGGATTGACTCCGCAAAGGAGTGGCGGAGAGTGATCGGAGTTTGAGGGCGGTGGTGTGGTGAGGAAGCCTGGCAGTGATCGGGCGGGAGGAAGCGACGATAGAAGGAGGGAGTTTAGAAGAGCGAATAATAGAATGGGTCGAACTAGAATCGAACAAAAGGGAATGTTTGATTTTGTGAATGAAAATTGTGAAAGGGTTATAACGCTGTAGAATCAAAAATTGGGAAAGTGTTAAGCATATGGCTCATCCTCTTATGGCTGAAAGGGATTAAACCTTGTTTCTTTTCTTTTTTTTGAGCGTAAATTAACCTTGTTTCTATTTTGAATATAAGAATAGCATAACATTATAAAATAAGGTAATATGTTTGTTTTTTTTTTTTAAGTTAATGTGATATATTGTTTTTGTGGGTTAAGTCATCGCACCAATAACAATAAAAGCTATACCCACGGAATAGATGTACATATACCCACAGATTTTTTGACCGTCACTAAATATGTCCGTGGGTATATGGCAAATTTGTTGTAGTGTTCTATTTTGTGGCGGCCGATGGCGACGTTGGCTAGTTCTTTGCAGATTAAGAATATTTTTCTCTCCGTCAAAACTCTAACGATGCTTTCTTTCTTGAGTTTTCTCCTGTAGCCTCGCAATCATATAGCAAATTTAAACATTTTACTTATATACCAATGGCTTCCAGCGATCTCCACCGAGCTAGATGCTTTGGTGGGTTGCATTTTGCTCAGATTTTTGTGGAGTGCGTTTAGCTAACAACATTTTCTTTTAGTTCGGAAGGGTCTGATTCGTCAATGATGTTTTCGGTGGGAGATATTTCTATTTTGCTTCAGATCAGTGTTTCGTCAATGGTGTATTCGCTCTATTTTGATTCGACGATGGAGTAGGTCGATAATGAGTCATTGTAGAATTTTAAATGGTGTTGTTTGGATTTGGAGGGTAGTTTTGGTTGAGGTTGTGTGTGGCGATTAGTTTGTGCTGGCTTGGTTTTGTTGCGTTTTAGTGTTGGTGATAGACAATTAAACTATTGTAAGGAGTGGGCTTGGTGTGCTTTAATGTTAAGGTGTTTTCACCACCTTGCCTTTATTTATTTGATCCGATAATCCATTATACTTCTTATTTAGGGAATTTGCCCATTAATAAAATTGTGCCGATTAAAAAAAAGTATTAAAGCAATAAAACCAAGTATTCTTTAATATGCCTCTTCAGACTGCATGGGTATTTTTTTCCCCTATACCTCTCCATGTTAAACAATAGAATCCATCTAGTTATCTCAACAACATTTGACACCTATACCTTGTTGACGAATAATGTGGGTTGCCTCTACTGGGTTAAATTACAACAAAGTGAGTTTGTATCTAAATTGATAAAAAGTCAAGATTTGGAATTTAACTTTCATGGATAGGATATTAAATATTGATGACACTCAGTCATATCATATTTTTAGAGTCCTTTTAGTGTCGCTTTTAATTAATTTTGAGCCGAATTGAGTCATTTAAGTATTGTTTTAGTCAAGTTTACAAGAAGTTGAAGATTTGGACGCATATCTCAGAAATTGGGTGTTTTAAACCAGTACAATGAAGAATTTTGAAGAAATTGGGAAGAATTCTAACATTGTTGTCTGCACCTCGCGTCGGGTGTGCTGTGCCTTGCCTAGTGTTGCAAAATATGAGATGTGCAAGTATACACAGTTAATTTATAGCAAGTGATAAGAAAAAGTATCGATCCCAAAAGATTGTTTAAGGGAACTTCATTCCAATTTTCATACAAATAATTTTGAGCTTATGAGTAGAAATGTAACCAAATATCATTTAGGGAGATGCAAAATAAGTAAATAGAAATAGCAGTGAAGGTTTTGGTAAAAAGTATTGGAAAGTGTTGGAATCATGTTTCATTAAACTAGGGTTTAACGTATGTAAGTGATAAGTTGTCAAGACATCTGTGAGCAATGTTTGCCTTATGATGTATGTCTACAACATTAGATTATGAAATGGGGGATAAGGTGGTTCATATGTCTAGGTCACGCTTAATTCATTACAGTTCCGATACCTTTGCTTGTATTCTCACTATAGCCTTAAGGGTTATATCTAAGTCCTTAAGTAAGAAGTATGTGTTCATCCTCTACTTAACCATATTAGTTCATTAATTCCATTTATCATTAGATGTCTCATGATAATAAACATGTATCCACGTCTAAGTTGATAAATCCTAGAAATTAACATATAACAAAATAACAAATGAACTAACGAAGCATAATAACACATATCACATCACATAATTCCAACATCAAGAGTTTTAGCTCATGGTGAGCTTAACAGCACAAACAACTAGAAAAATAAGTCTACACAGGATAAAAGATTACGAAATGTAAACTTATAAGCACAACCACCTAGAGATGATGTCTCAAACTCCAAGATCAGCAGCGTCGTGCCTCTGGTTATCAGAATCGCAATGAAGTGTGTGACGACGCACCAAGTAGCTCTCCAATGTATCTTTGTCTTAGTCTCTAAGCTTGCACACCGAAATTAGGGTTGGAGGTGTCCTTTTATAAGCATCAGTCTTGGATCATAGGCCTAACCCTTTGATGAATAAGACAGCCGAAAGGAATAAGACATATTCCCTCAATTGGATAGTACTATAATAGTACAATCTGCACATGGGATACGCCAACTCTCTTATCTCCAGATAGTAGTGTCTTCTTCATTCTTTCATACGTGGTGTCTTTGATTGCGCGTCTGACTCACCGCCATTCATGGTTGTACTGAAAACAAGTATCTTGAGTCTGATTAGCATTTGAGCTTCTTGAACCTTTTCATTGTGGCTGTCTTGACTCTAGTTATCACCAGAACTCTCTTTTCATATTTAAAATTACATAAAGTCCTAAATACATCACTAGACTAAAAAAATACATTAAAATGACTCAAAACATTAAGTGCACACCATATTAACAGGTAATAATCCAAGATTCAAAAGCATAATAACGTCACATAAAGTGAGTTATCACACACCCAAACTTGAATCATTGTTTGTTCTCAAGTGATGCGGTAGAAAGCAAGGAGATTGTTAAGCTACTCACTTTATTGACATGAAAATAGCACAGTCAAAACTTAAGCTTTAAACCTTGGATTGTATTTTAAATATTGGCATAATTTTTGTATCTACACTATCAATGATAACCATGCATGTGTGTGTGCACCGCATCCTACTGTCAACCAGAGTCATGACATGATCCTTCTCTAAAACTACACAGTCGGGATACGAGAGGAGATCCTCTCCCATTAAATTTACCTACAGTCCAATCATAACCATCCATTTTATTTTTGGAAAACACTGTAGCTCTTGCAATAATTAGTTGGATGGTGGATAACACCACTGGACACTCTCCAGTGACATTTCCACGGGAGACAATCCCAACTCGTCGGAATACTAAGCTACCTTTTCCTATCCTATAACCTAGAGTTTGGATTCAGATTTCAGCATGAGGGGGAATCTTATTTCTTTTCATGATCTCACAAGCTTTTGATTTTATATGCATGGACACTACTTAAGTTCATTTTAGTTATGCTTTAGGTGCTACTCCACCTTTTCACCTAACAGGATCTCACGTGCAATGAATCCAACCTGTTACTCCGAGTAGAGCACACTACACAACATTTGTTCCTCTAATTTTAGGTACAGGAGCATTTGTTCCTCCCTTGCACCAAATTAGGATTTTTCATTTTTCTATAAATAAGGGCTTCCAAAACTAACCTAGGAATCGATTTTCAGTGCAAATACTTGAAAACACGTTTTTGAGAATGATAGAGTTGGAGATTCATTCTGGAGAGAATGATCATCACCTTATATTTGACGTAGCAATAAATGGACCATGAGATTCTGGAGAGTTAAAGCACAATTAATTTATATCAAGAACCTGAGAACTCTGAAAATATTTAGCTAGTTAGTTAGTAGGAGTGTGCAATTGAAGGGTGATGGAGATGTAAGAGTAAGAGAAGTAGCACACACAAAAGTTATCTTGGTTCACCCAGGGAGGGCTAATCCAGTCCTCACATACTTGTGAGATTATTCACTAAGATGCTCAACTCAGAACCCTCTACTTGGCACTTTCTTCTTTAATCACTATCGGATCAAATACAACTTTGTGTTCGTGAGCCTCAACAGACTTACAAACTTCTTTTTTTCACTCAAAAAGACTTTACAATTTCACTCAATCTAACATGAAATAAAAACTTGAGAAGGGTTACAATAAGTATGATGATTTGTCTGAGAATTTGGTTTCTCACAACTCGTGAATGAGAGTGATGCAAACTAAACTATTTGTTTTTCACAAATGTATTGATGGAACTTTGAAGCTTGCTTTGATTTAGAAGAATTTTTGACTTGTTTGAAATTCAAATCTGTTAGACACAAACCTTGTCTTATTTGCTCATTTTCTATGAATAGTAGTAGTACATTATGATTGCTGCATAATTTGGTTTGTTCTTGTGTAGGCTAAAAACTTATCCATAATGTTTTAGATATTTCTTTCATAAGAGGATGACAACTTTTATGCAAGTTGCAAACCTACAAGTGGGAATTTCCTCATTGTTCATTTCCTTATGATTCATCCATAATGTTGTGAGCTTTTGAGCATAAATGGATGAAAGCTGTATACAAGTTGCAAAGCTTCCTTATTCATCCATAATATATCTTTAAGCATATCTTATTTGTCCTTTTATCTTGGTTCATGTGAGATATGCATGATTCTTGTCTAGAGCATTATAGTTGTGTGTGCAAAACGTCCATAACATTATCATTGTTGTAGAGTGAGCTTCTTTTCTTTGACAGGGCTTCGATTTCTTTAAGTCCATTTAAGACTAGGCTCATGTGATGATTCTTTATTTTGTTTGGTGTAACACCCTAATTTCACATTGATTTTATTTATAAAAAATCAATTAATTTATTTCAAATAGGATGTCACATATGCTCAACGAAACTAAATATCACACATTTAAATTCATAAAGTGAAATTAATTAAAAAAAAAATCAAAATGATAATAATAAATGCTCAAGGGGGATTAAGATGGTTCCAATAATCTATCAAATGAATCAAATAATCACCCCACCCCACCCCCTCCCCCCGATATCACACTATTAAAATTTTTGTCTTCTATGGGAATTGAAACATGTACCATGTGGTTCAAATACATGTTCAATCCAATCCCTTTACCAATTGAAATATTGAATTCACCGCTTTCAATATTATATTGTCATTTTTGTTTCCTTAACCATTATTTCAAAGACACTATTTAGCATTTCTCTAAAAGTGATAGCTAAAACATCCCAACTATGTTGGTACTCTAAAAAAGTCATCATCAACTAGGTGTTCTAAAGTTTAAGATCAATTTTGTATAATTTCACATCCAATTTTCGAGCACGTGATTTGGTGGGAGCACATGATTTCGTTGATATTGGATTTGGACTTCTCATGTAACTTCTAATATTATTTTGTTACATCGTCGCAGTTAACGTTGATCTTCCACCATAATGTGTTGGAGAAGATTAATTAGAAGAGTAGTAGTACAAGTTTTTGTAACAAAGAATAACTTAAAACTACCAGTGCAACAAGTTAGAAATAATTATTTATTACTTTAAAAATTTAAAGGACGCAATTGTTATAAACTTAAATGACTCTTGTATACATTAATTTAGCCTCGTTTTTAATATAACAAATACTAAAATAGGCAATAGAAGAGTCATGAGTTGGATTTTATTTAATGAGTTAGATTTTATTTCTTTTGGTGAAATATTTTGATGGGTTCGATCATTAGTTGTGGTATATGGATTAGGGGATCTTTTAGTATTTTGAGAATATGCAATAGAATATAATAGTCTTGCTAACGAGTACTCTTGAAATATTTAAACATTTTATTTAAAAACAATAATTTATTAAAAGATGAAATATTTTAATTTTTAACGTATTAACTTTACACATTTCTATAATTTTTTACAAAAAATTATTATTTAAAATATTTAAAGAGTATCCAAAAATATTCGTTAGCAATTTTCTTAATAGAATAACGGTTAGATTATTATGGGCACATCTTTTGCGAGAGGGATGAGATCAGTGCAGGACATGGTGTGAGACAAGAGTTGAAATTCTATGTGCACCACGTATACATATCACTTGTTAAACAATCTCTTTAAAGTAGGCAAATGCACTAATGACTTACCAACACTAGCAAAATAAATGCAAGTATATATCATCAAGAGTTGGATCTAGCATGTTGGAATTTCAGCAGAGAGGGTATTTTTTTAGTGTTTTACATGAGTTGAATATGATTATCTCCAATAGATAATATATTTAAGTTTAAATATAAAATAGTCTTTATAAATATGAAGAGTTTTAATTTTAGTTCTTAAAACCAAATTGAAACCAAAAATAAATATAAGGGATCAAATGTATAGTTTAGCCAATTGAAATTCCGGCGCGCTGGTCACAAATGTGGTATATGATGTTCCAACATCGTGCCAACGTAAAAACACAATGGACAATATAAACAATAAATAGCAGAAGGTAAATAAGACACAGTGATTTGTTAACCCAGTTCAGCGCCAACCGCAACCTACTCTTGGGGATACCAATCCAGGAATGTAACCAATAAGCAATAGCCCTAGACTAATGACAAAACCCTCCAAGTTTATGCCCTTCCAATCTAGCAACTCCCCTATTGCTTACAACCTAGGGTCTTAGCCTAGATCTGAGATGTACCATCTCACTTCCTCTTCCTTGTAATCCCAACAAGGGTTCTGACCAACCTATCAAAGGTTGGGGTATATAAAACATGTGTGAAGACACTCTTCAAGAAAACTATACTCATGCGAGTATACCAAAAGCTTCTATACTCCGTACCTAAAGGTTTTGGAGTGCAAACTACTCTAGCTTCTTACCTAAAGGTTTGGAAGCAGATTACAATAACCTATGTCCTAAGCTTGCATCAAACGATACAAGAAAGGCACACAAATCTAAAGCACAAGGCTTACATAGACACGAAACCCTAAAAGTCTACATTTTGATACATTGGTTTCAGTGAGGAAAACTAGGTCTTGAGTCTTCCTTATATAGCTGGTAAAATGGGCTTCAGAAGATTTAATCCAAGAATATATCCAGCTCACACATTAAAAATAAATCATATCTTAAAAGATTAGATATGTTTTGGAAATAAATCTTCACAATAATTCCTAAAACAATCTTTAAATAAAAGATCTGTTTAGAAAATAAATCCTTTCTTAATGCACACGCAAGGACTGAAGAAAGAGAAAAGATCTTCTCTTAAAATAAAATGTGCACAAAAGATACGCCAGCTCACACCAGCTCGCGCGCACACAGCAGGTTCCAATGTTGTAACATTTGATTCAACATCTTGGACAAAGGCTTATTTTACCAAAATGAAGCCAACAATTAAAAACCTCAACAATCTCCCCCTTTGGCAAATTTTGGCTAAAATAATTCTTGACTAAGCCATATAAACTAGAGAGATGTATTAGCAACATCAGAGGCATGCAACAGCGGAATTTGACATATTCAGCCTCACAGAGCACTCCCCCTCAATATCAAAACTTAGGGTCCGTTTGGTTCGAAGTTTTTGGAGGGGAGGGGAGGGGAGGTGAGGGAATATTTTAAATTTTGGAGAAGTAATTTACTTTTTTACTCTTAACCTTATAAACTCAAAATAAGGATTAAATTATAATGGATATATTACGTCAAAAAAAATAATTTAATGGATATATAACAAAAAAAAAATCTAATGAGTAGAAAACCTAAAATTTTTTTGTTGTAAAAAAAAATAAAACCTAGAATTTTAATATTCCAACAAGGATAATTTTGAATTTTAATAAAAAAAATGAGGGTCATTTTGTCAACATAATAAATCCCTCCCCTCACCTCCCCTCCCCTCCCCTCCTTCTCAATTGAACCAAACAGACCCTTATGCTCCCCCTCAACTTCAGCATACCACAAGAACAGTATCAGAGCAACAAGCACATCTTCTTCTTCCTTGTCCATAAAGCCAGAAAGTATCTTCCATGGATCTCACCCAGAAACAGAACAGGATGCCTGCTCTGATACCAATTGAAATTCTGGCGCGCTGGTCACAGATGTGGTATATGATGTTTGTAACACCCAAAATCTTATATTTTATTATATTTGATTGATTGATTTTATTTAATTAATTGGTGTGTTTTGTATGCATTAATTAGTTGTTACCCTTATGTATGTTAGTAATGTGCTTTTATGAGTATTGGGCTTAATTAGAATGAATAAGAGTTTGTGATAGAAATAAGGGTAATGTAGTAATTTATTATAAGTTAGTGGATTGTGTAGAGATAAAAATGGCAATTTGGTTATTATTTAAAAGGATAGAGTATCTTGGGGAGGAAGTAGTGACAATTGAGTAATTAGTACAAGAATTAGTGATAAGACCAAAGTTGAGTTTGTGAGTGGTAATTGTAGAGAAATTAAGGGTAATTTAGGAAATTGACCCTAACCTAAGTGGAGAGTATATAATGAGTAGTTTTTATGAGGAGTAGAGTTGTGATTTCACTTGTCACCAAATATGAGAGAAAGGGAGGTAGAGAGAAAGTGTAGAAGAACCAAGCTTGAAGATGTAGAAGGGAGTCCAAGTGTAGAGCTTAGAGATTTAAAGTTTTAATCCAAGGTATGAGGTTTAGATAATATAATTAGAGTGAGCATAGAGAGGGGGGAATGTCTATTTCTCCATTCCCAAACTCTCTACACTCTTTTCTTTTGGGTGGGTGTTTTCATTGAATAAAAATGGTACATTTGCATGATTTAATGATTATTGAGTTTATTGCAATATGAAATTATGAATCTTGGGGTTCAATTGTGGGAATTTGTTAGATATTTATAGTTTATGAGTTTTGATGAATAATTGATAAAAATGATAACTTTGATGGATGAAATGTTGTTAATCTATGAATTGAGCTGTACTTCTATGTTTAGCATGATTATATATGTATAAAGTTATTACCTTTTCAAATTGGCATGTTGAAAATATGAGATTTTGGGTCCTTGTACCAAAAACCCGAGGACAAGGGTTTCCTGTCCTGATGAACTCGCTGCAGCGAGTACATGCTCGCCAGGGCGAGTTGGTTCAGGTACGTCCTGTAACTGCTCGCTCTGAGTTCGCTTATACTGTGATTGTTGAAAAATGTGATTTGTTGAATAAATGATGTTTATGCTTATACTATGATTGTATTATGATCCTATGATGATTATATAGTATATATGGTGTAAGACCCGTAGAATTTCAATAGCAGGAATTAGAATTGAGATATATTAAATGATATTCTGCTATTTGTTTTTATCGGTTTTCTGTTTGATTGTCTATTTTGACAGCATTTTTGCTGAGATTGTGCCTGCGCGTTAGTTTAACCTTTCAAAAATTGGCACAATGGTTTTATGAGCTTTAAATGAGTTTAGAAATATTTTAGTCTCGTCGAAATGTTGAAAATATTTCTTCTAGTGGTTTTTGAGAAAACGGGCAAAATATACCCGCTGTTTGAAAATTTTACGGTTTCCGATTTATGTCAAAATTTAAATGGAGACTTTATATATCGACTGTGATGAGAATTTGATCTCATTGT
This sequence comes from Trifolium repens, assembly GCA_030408175.1. NCBI lineage: Eukaryota > Viridiplantae > Streptophyta > Magnoliopsida > Fabales > Fabaceae > Trifolium > Trifolium repens. The sequence goes on from CP125847.1 coordinate 17,838,539, forward strand.
ATTTTTCCGAGCTTAGGAGCAAAAATTTATCCGGAATAAAATTTATTTGAAAATTTGTGAATTGTTTTAATTAAGTGGTTTACGGTAGGATTTTCTGTTTCCGTAAAGTTTATCGGTACGCGAGATACGACTCGTTTAAGAGCGAACGGGGGGACTGAGCGAGATGAGTTGGCAAGCTCAAATAATATCTAGATATTATGAGGGAAATCTTGGTGACCAAGATTTGATCGATGGCTAAGATTAAGTCATAGAAACTTTTATTATTTGATCCAAGGACTAGGATTAATTGGAGAGATCTTTAAATAAGATTGATCATGAGACATTTTTCCCTTTCTCTTCTTTTCCCAAGACCGTGAACTCCCTCCCTCTCATTCTTTCACTCCCAAAATATTATTAAGTGTAGAAAATCTAGAGATTGTGAGAGATATAAGAGGAATTAGGAGAAGTGTTGAAGATCAAAGTTGCTCCTCTCATCACCATGGTGCTTTCCATCCATTTTATTTTGGTAAGGAAAAATATTCTCCCTCTTTTATGCCTCTTGGCCGTGTGGCCTTTTGTGGGAGTAGTGTGAGTTTTGAATTTTCCTATGCTAATATATTAGATCCATGATAGTTAGTGATTATCCATACTAGTTGAAGGTAGATCTAGAAGGAATTTGTTAATGTTAAAGTTCATGAGTTTTTAGAAAATGATTTGGAGGAAATATTTTGTGAGTTATGATTTTATTCAATTGAATTCATTTTCTTGCAATTGAAGTTGGCCTTAGTTGTATTAATGGTTCAATATTTGAAAGAAATTATGAGAAATCAAAAGCCCCAAATTTTTATGAGTTATGAATCTAGGGTTTGAAGAAATTTTGCCAAAGTATTGAACATAAATCAATTTAAGTTTGTATTTGTGTAATTGGTAATTGAATAAGCATTTTTAACTATGTTTGATTTTTGAAACAATAGTTTTGATGTATTTTAAATTCTGGCCGTAAACTTAAAAGGGTATTTAGGGCATTTAAAATTGTTTTTGTGTCCTAGAAACCTAACCATTTGGTTCGTCTTTTTGAGACGGTGATTTTGACATATGGTTTGTCTCAATCGGACAAAGATTGACCGAGTTATGATCGTTTTAAGCCGTAACTGTTTTACCGTTGTTTTTGAATTTAAAATATAGTAATTGAAAAATAATGGAGATTGTTTTCTATGAAAAGAGGAAAATGTTTGGAAGATGATTTGTTATTTAAAATGAAAATTCTTGTGTCGAGAATTGCGTTTTAAAAAGGTTTTAGTTACGTACGCGCTAAAAGTATTTTATTATAAGTCGTACGAGAAAAATTTTAGTAGCTTGAACTTGGTTGGTTTTATAAAAAAAAGTGTATAGGTTATTCGAAAAAGTATTCTTGCTTTTGGAAAAGCTATAAAATAGTTTGAATTTATTTGATGACGTTTTTGTGATAAAAACTATTCTTGAGGTTGAAGGTGTAATTAAAGTTTTCAAAAGAGTCGTTTTGAAAATGAGTCGGGCCTGTTAGTTGTGAGGGAACAACCATATGTCTCGAATCCATTAGTAGCCGAGCTAGGACTATTGGAGTGATAAATTAGAATTGTGTATTAACTTAGATAAGTTATGTGTTGTAAAAGGTTAAAAGGATTAGCCGAATTGGGGACTTCGTCGAGAGAGACGGATATTGCTCACATAGCATAAGTTGATGTGTTGGAAGCTTGCCGAGGTAAGGGCACCTTTTAATTTCTATCTTTTCCGTAATGGCATGTGTGTATGCTTTGTTTGTGCTGTGTTTGAGTGCTTGGCATGTATGTGTGATGTATTCTCGGGATGAGAAAGTGTTTATAATACATGCGTTGTTTACATATGATTGAGAATCTATGTATGTTGTTGTGATTGAATTACATATGATTGAGAATATATGTATGTTGTGTGATTGTCTTACATACGATTTTGCGAAATATATGTGTTGACATGTGGTCGTGATTACATATGTGTATGTATGTGAATTGTTGCATGAGCATGTATGGAACGTGTATGTCAGATGGAGACTACACGGGTGGTTGTCTGTGTGACTTCACCGGGGACAGTGTCTGTGTGACTGCCCTATATATGCTAAAATAGAAAATATGCTCATGCATTTCATAGTTGGTGATAGCATCTGTGTGGCTTCACCTGGTGTTTGCGTCTGTGTGGCTACACCTAATCCTGCGGGATTTTATTGAGTCGGTGATAGCATCTGTGTGGCTTCACCTGGTGTTTGCGTCTGTGTGGCTACACCTAATCCTGCGGGATTTTATTGAGTCGGTGATAGCATCTGTGTGGCTTCACCTGGTGATAGCGTCTGTGTGGCTTCACCTGCCCTGCGGGGTTTAGTAGGGGATGGACCTACGACTCTCTGCGGAGAGGTTAATTCCGGAATTCATGCATGTGAAACAGTCCCGGGTAGGGTGATCACAATCATTGTAGAGTCTGCATTGGTGGGATATGTGCGCATTTATTCCTGCTATGCTTGTTGAGAAGGAAATGCTAAATGGTTATTTGCTTTCCGTATTTTGGTATCTGTGTGTTTGGTATCGTGTTTTTGGTATGTGGGTTTGGTGTGTATTATATGTATATATATACGTGTGGTGACCCTTACAATGAAACATGAACGGGTTATCCCCACCTAGACGATGGTTTTCCGTTTGAGACCGTGGGTCGTGAGAACGGCGGTGGCTTCTTTGGCCCTCAGTGATCGTGTGACGTTGTGGTCACGTAGGTGTTTTGTGTCGGTGGGTCTGTACACCGTGCTTTTTGGTTAGGCTTAGTATTATTCTGACTGTAGTTGGATGACTGTATATTATACTAATATTTGCACTTAAACTGCTTTAGCCGTTTGACGGTGTGATGCATAGAGTTCATAACATCTTGTGTGTATTTGTTATGAACTAGAACGCTATCTTTTGGGACTGTAATTATTCAGGTACCATACTTTGCTTCTCTGAAGCACTAATGTTTAATTAGTCCTATTGTATGATTAATGCCGGCTCATCTCGAAAATTTATGCGCACTCTGTTTGTTTTAAAAAAAAAATAATGCCGCTTTTAGCCTTTGAAAATCGGGGTGTTACATTGTGGTATCAGTGCCCGGCTTTAGATCATCAAAGGGAAGTGTGTGTCTTAGAGTTGTTAGTCCAAAGTTAGTCAGAATATAGCTAGAGTTGTGTTAGTTCTAGCGATCGGTTTCGTGTTGTGTTGTGTTGTGGGTTTTGTGGTTGTTTGTCTTGAGTCTAGCATGGGATATGCTTAGGCACTGGATTGTTTCTTACTGAAGCACTAAAGGGAGTGATGCTTCAGTAAGTAGAAGAGTTAAAACCCCTGAGCATTGGTCGAATTTAGTCGACAGGTGTCTCTAAATTCCTTAGATGCGACGGTCCGAAGAGGATGGACTTGCGGAAAATAAGAACTACAAGGAATTCTTGGAAGTAATATAATGGATTTGGAAGTGCCGTTGGTCATTGTCACTCAGAGGTGCTATTTAGGGATGAATGAACGTCAACTGATAAAGGGTTGTAAGTAAGGATCAGATTGGGACGACCTTTTGAAGAAGATATTGAATATCTGTTCTGGTGAGTTAGGGTGCGACTTGATGAAGTCATTAGGTTTTCAAGAGGACGCAGCCACTGTGGAATGGTGGAGCATGCAGAGATGTCAATTGGATTTAATTGCGATGATTGGATAATAATTGAGGCAACTTGAATTGGAATTAAAGGACGTTGTACGTCCAGAGTGAGGAAACCTGGTGGTGTTAGACGACATTTATGCGAATGGTGGATAACTTAAGAATTTAATTTAAGTGTGCGAGATGAATTAAATTCAAAACTAAAATTTGTAAGGATGAATCTCGTGATGATTGATGTAGGAGACCAAGTATCACGTTGGTAAGTGACAATCTATACATAGTTCGAGAGATAGTAAGTATAGATGTCGATATGAGATAGAGCTAAAGGTGATTAATTGTTGGATAAGGGTGGATTTTGAGAGATGTTAAGGTAAAGAACGAGGAGTTCAACCTTGGATAGTGAGTTGTATGTCGATGATAGGTGATACTAGAGGTGTATAGTATGGAAATACCTAGAGAATTGTAGCAGTGTAAGCTATAATCGTTAATTATTGATAGGTAAACCATAAGAGAAAGCAAATATTTTGAGTAAACCTTATGGATTAGTCAAGACCTATTGAGTAGTTTGAAGAAATTAGTCAGGATTTCAGTAGAGATCCTGTGTGGATGCACATTTAAGTTAACGATTTTGATTAACCAAGAAGGTAAAGGACCAAGTAGTACCTTGAATTTATGATATCATAGATGTTGATGTAACTAAACGTTAAGAAATTCAGGTCATGGACGACAATGTTTGGAAATTTTCTAGAAATGTCAAGTTGTGAGTAGACAAGGATTCATTCATAAGAGTATTGAGATAGTGAGAACTACTATAAAGAAAGGCCCTGTAATATATATTAGGATTTGATGGATGAATCTAGATGGTAAGACAAGTAATTGTAGTTCTTGAGGAGTAGATTCAAGAGTTTGATTTGGGTATCGAACATATTAAGGATGAAATCATAGCAAAGTGTTGTGCTTAGGTAGATGTTCATGAAAGGTCAAGCATTAAGATTTGCGATAAGTGTTTAATGACTTGATGGAGGAGTAAGATGAGTCGATTTGTAGGTGAATTAAAGTTACCTTATAAGGACGAGTTTAGAGATAGCTATTCTTAAAGGAATGATTGTTAGTAAAAGTCATAGGTGAATAAGAAAACGATGAGTGACTAGACGTAAGAGCAGGATTAGCTAGAACTTGAGATCTAGGAATTGATTCCCCGGTGCGAACAAACTTTATAACTTTAGAATAGTCACGATGATGAAGGACCAATCGAACGGAGAAGAGTGTGCTGATTGGAAACATGTTGATGTGGAACGAGAGTAATTATTTTGTGTGCGGCGAATTAATGATGTTGTTTAGAATCAACAAGTTATGGGTCATGGTGGTTTGGGAACCAACTCTAGGCATTGAGGAGGACTTGATTGGAGTTTTTTAGAGGTCGTAGCATCAGCATGGTAATCGCAGTGCAAAATTCAAGTTGTGCATGAGAAAGGAATTGTAAGACAGAGTGCAATGATGTACCTCGTGTAGAGTCGAGGTTGAGTTAAGAACCACATCAGCAATGTATGTCAATGAAAGTGGGGTTTGACATATTTGAATAAAAGTACAAAGGAATTGAATGGGGAAGTTAGTCATTGGAAATACGTGTTAAGAATAAGTAAGAGAGAAGCACATGAGAATGTAGCTTATGTCAATTGAGGATTGGCGAAAGGAATTACCTCACACATAATTTGGAAAATTATGATTGTGCGTGTATATTAAGGATTTGAAAGCACCACCTGAATGGATATCATGGCAGTGTGTGAGTTGTATGTGGAAATGAAAAGGGTAAGCAATTGTCTAATGGCAAAGTTTGGTGAAAATTAGTATAGCTTCGATTCATTGTAGTGGTTACGATGAAGAACGACGCGGCAGAATGGGAATCTGTATTTAGTAAGTAAAGGACTTTGGATATTGTCATCATGGACGGTTGAATAATAGTGATGTGGGGAGTACCTTAGGAAATATTTTGGAGGTAGGTATCTTGACAGGAGAGGTGATGTCGGAATAATTAAGAATGATCAGGGTGACGAGCTCTTGTGAGGAAAAGAGAATTTAATGATAAGAGTAAAGAGACTCAAGAGAGTTTAAAAATAGTTTGGGGATTCAATGTAAAATGGTTTATGCCAATGATGGCAGGCAACGAGGAGAGACATTTTTTTATGGCATGCAAGAGTATGCTAAGTATTAAATTGGAAAATAATATGGACGCTTGAGAGATTGAATTTTGGGGAATTTGATATTTGTATAAAGGGAGTCCAAGAGAAGTAGATAGTATAAGTTGGCGAGTGCCGAGAAAAATAGGGAGCTTGGATCACCAACCGGATGTTGAGATGGTATTATTAAGACTGTGATTAGAACGAGATTTAAAAGTGAAAGTATACAGTTATGAGATTAAGGAAAAAAATAAGGACTTATGGATATGGATGAAGTTTTAAAGTTCTGTACGGAGATGACAGCTTCTTTCGAAGTGAAATGGTGTGGGTGGTACTTGTTGTGGTGGAATTGTACTTACTGTTGGATGATACTCTACAGATGTTTCATGAGTGATAGCATGAGAGTTAAAGTGACGTGCTTTGAATGTTGTGACTCATCGACGAGATCGAAGTCGAAAGCGTTGGAGGTAGTAAGTAATCGAGGAAACTTGTAGAAAACCTCAAAGAAATTGTTAGACCCTTGTGCCTCGGAGGACCTTGAGCACAAGTGGAGGAGAGCATTATTAAAGTTAGGTAAAGATGGTCCAAGCCACCATCATGATTGTCGGCTATCTATTGACAAATTAAGGAACTGATCACCCTTAATCTCTTGTTAATAATAGACGGAATCATGTTGACTGGAATTGACTAGTTTTGCTAGCTTTGGTGGTGCGTAGAGAGTTTTTGGTGTTTCTTTTTGGAGGGTAGCCGGTCACCACTTCGTGTGAACCAAGTGAAATTGGCTGTGACGTTGACTACGGTCTGGCAAGTGTATCAGTCTGTCGTCTAGTAATAATCCGCACCCTTAGTTAGGATGGGTTCGTATCCACAGGGACAACGCCTAGGTTACTAAGTTTATTCTAGGAGTGGGTGAGATTGCCTCCGCTTTGATTTTAAGGTTGATTGATTTTAGAATTTTAGAAAGAAAGTTTGCTTCAGATGAGAAAAGGTAGGTCAAGTGTGTTGAATCCCTCCCTAAGTCCTGCTAGGTAATTGGAGCTATATCGTCGCCAATTCTTCTTACTTACTGGTGAACTAATATAATTAGTAATAACCGCGTACGATAATTACCCTAATTACGAGTATAGAGAATCTTGATCACTAGACAAGGAACCTGTGTTAGCCACGTTGTCACATTCCTACCCTAGTGATTAGACTCTAAATATGTAGTCAATTAAGCATGGTTTCATTAGTTCTTTTACCCTTAATTGATTAAGCTATCATCTATTGATCGGGGTTGGCTGCCGGTTTTGAGGCACAACACTAGATCACTAACCCTATAAGTTAGTTGCCAGCCAGGGGTAAACCCTGGCCTTGAGGCGCAATACTAGATATCACCAACCCTAAGAGTGTTCCCTAATTGTGTACATCAACCAGGTTACGGAAATAAAACATAGACAATAGAATAAATAAAACTGAATAGACAATTATATAAACTTAGTACCAAATTACATGATTCCAGCATTCCTAAGGGAGTTCATCTCCCCACCTAACCCTTAGAGGGTTTAGCTACTAAAATGCATAATTAAATTACAAGAATATAAAAATGCATAAGAGAAAACCTAACCTTAGAGCTCTGCCTCCTTTTCCTCAAGAGAATAGTAGTTCTCTCCGTTCTGAATGAATAAAATGAGGAAAAGGGAGCTCTATTTATAGTTTTCGCAATGGGCTTAAAATTGCCATCGTGCTGCGCTATACCCATCGTACTGCGATAGAAAGATTCAGTTCAAAATTATAACTGATCTTGTGCGTTTGATCACCTTGGTCGCCAAGTAACCTCATCGTGCTGCGATGTGTGCTATCGTACTGCGATGAAAGATTTTCTTCAGATTTTCTTCTGTTCTTTTCTTGGCCAACAAGTCGCTCTCATCGTAGCACGATGAAAACCATCGTGCTGCGATGAACGGCACAATTTTGCTCATTTTTGGCTCTTTTTAGCTTTTTCTTGAATTTCCTTACTTCTTGTGCAAGTAACTTCATTTCTTTAGGAATTTGCTTTGTAATTGGTCTAAAGTGCTGTAATTTACTAATAAAATTATACTAAAAATGCAGTATGAATTCCTGTCATCACAACCCCAAACTTGAATCGTTGCTTGTCCTCAAGTAACATGCTGCCAAGCAAGATTGTTAGCAAATCCGTAAACAAAATTATGACAGGAACTTTCACAACCTTTTTATTTATCAGTTATGGTACCACTGATTCCTTTTCCTCCGCGATCATGCTCAGTTAGTGCTTAGGTTCAAGAGACGTCAATAGTAGCAAATCGGACAAATGCCCGCAAGAGTCCATGTTCAACTTTTTTCTCTCTCTCACATTTGTATTTTTCGCTCATAATTGAAAGGGTCGTCTCTCAATCATCGTGCAACCTGCCATTTTACCATAGGCTTGCAAGAATTCTAAGCAACCAGTCAAAATTCAATATACATGCATTATTGGAGGTCTTTTCAGGGTTATAACGTGGCTTAGGTCAAGGTAGGACATTTTTGGGAATAGTAGGCTAAACATTGGAGTTAAGTTCTTCTTTGTTGTTCTTTTTTGTGTACGCAACCTTTGTTCCTTAGGGTGCCTTTTTGTGTTGGTATCAGAAAATAAGAACTGGATGTGTCTTTGTGTGGTTCTTTTCTATCACTGTTTTTGCCCTTTGGCTCTTTTTTCTTTTTTTCTTTTTCATTTTTTTTGAAGAGACTATATTTTTTTTTAGGGATTTTTTTGATGTTTTTCCCGTCTCTTTTTCATTTATTTTTCTTTATTTTCCTTTTTTTTTTTTGTAGTGATAGTTCTCCGTATACCCACCCCAAACTTAGACGTTGCTAGTTCCATGAGCAACCCCAAACTTATTTTGTTGCCAAGACTTTGAGAACTATTACCTAACTCCAAAGAGGGTAAATCATTGTTTTTTTGGTCTATAGGCTTGTAACGTGGTTTGTCACCGAAACAAAAAGGGATAATAATTTTTTTACGGCTCAAATTTGGCTAGCAAAGGATAATAATATACAAAGGGTGGCTTGAAAAGGCTCTGGGTTATAACAAACAATTGTCTCAATGCATATAATATCAAATCAACTAGTCAGCAGAGAATTAGAGCAAGTTCTTGAAAATAAACAAGTGCACGGTACTCTCATAGTATTTCGAAAGAAATTGGTAATACCATTTGGAAATATTTGGCTCAAATCCTCACATGGCTTAGGTATCTGAAAGTTGAACACTTGTCCCACAGACACCAGCTTCATCACTCGTCTCTCTGTCTCCCGAACTTCTGCGTGCCCTGAGCAATCACCTTTGGTGTCTGTTATAAAGGTGTGGAATTCCGAATCACATTTGTTACTCTTTTGCCTCAACCTGCCTTTAACAGTTAATCATGCACATGATAATAGACAAGAATACTTATTTAGAAGTTGTAGGAGGTTGTCAGCAAATGACATAGCGGGAATTCATTTATTGGAATATAAAGTACTGAAAATGTAACTGGCCGAGGGTGGCATTTGAAGGGACAGCTCCTGTAGTCATCTTATGGCTTTGCTGTCTTTACTTTTGTTTACCTCTTGCATGCTTCTCCTGCTTACTCCTTGACCTGAAAATAAGAAAAATAAAGGTAAATGCATACTTAAAAAAATTTATGATGGGTTGCCTCCCATTAAGCGCGTGTTTAACGTCTCGAGCCTGACGCATGATGTTTTAAGCATCTTTCAGATATAGAGTTTCTCCTAGTTCTGGTATCTCCTCTCCTTCGTAAATTTTCACCTTGTGTCCGTTTACTTGGAAGGTTGTTGCTGTCCTCTTGGATTTTAGTTTGCCTGCGGTAAGGAGATACTCGAACTACCTCGTAAGGTCCTGTCCACTTGGATTTTAGTTTGCCTGCGGTGAACTTAAATCTGGATTGAAATACCAGGACTTTTTGCCCTGGTTTGAATTCTCTGTGGCGGAGCTTTTTGTCATGAAATCGCTTTGTTTTTTCTTTGTAAATTTCTGCGTTTTCATAAGCTCGGAGGCGGATTTCTTCCAATTCAAGCAATTTCATCTTGCGTGCATGTCCGGCAAGGTCTTTGTCGAAATTTAGCTCTCTTGTGGCCCATAGTGCCTTGTGTTCCAACTCAACCGGTAGGTGGCATGCTTTTCCATAAACCAGGTGGTAAGGTGTCAGTCCCAAGTGTGTTTTAAAAGCTGCTCTGTATGCCCAGAGAGCATCATCCAACTTCCTAGCCCAATCTTTCCTGGAAGTCATCACTGTCTTCTCCAAGATACTCTTCAGTTGCCGATTGGATACCTCTACCTGTCCACAAGTCTGGGGATGATATGGGGTTGATACTTTGTGTTTCACCCCATATTTTTCTAATACCTTCTCCAAGTATTTGTTAAGAAAATGCGTCCCTCCATCGCTGATCAAGACTCTTGGCATCGTTAGAATGACAGGCTAATGCTTCGACCCATTTTGTTACATAATCTACACACACCAAGATATACATTTTATTGTCAGATTCAGGGAATGGTCCCATGAAATCGATGCCCCAGCAGTCAAAGGGTTCTATTTCTAGAATTCCTTTCTGCGGCATCTCATTTCTCTTTGAGATGTTACCTGTTCTTTGACACCTGTCGCATTGTTTTACAAACCTTTCACAATCGTTGAATAAGGTTGGCCACCAGAATTCGCATTGCAAGATTTTCGCTTTTGTACGATCTGCATCATGGTGTCCTCCATATCCTGAACTGTGACAATGCCACATGACTCGGCGGGCCTCCTCTTGAGCTACACAACGTCGTAGAACTCCGTCTACACCCTCTTTGTACAAGTAGGGTTCATCCCACAAATACAATTTTGCTTCGTGGTATAATCTTTTCTTTTGATGCCACGTATACCCCTTTGGTATTACTCTCCCTGCTTTGAAATTTGCTATGTCAGCAAACCATGGTCTTTCTGAGATCGCGAATAATTTCTCATCCGGGAATTCTTCCTCGATGTTTTTCTCTTTTGAAGTTATCTCTGAGTTCTCGAGTCTTGATAAATGGTCGGCCGCGACATTTTCGACTCCTTTTTTATCCCGAATCTCCAAATCGAATTCCTGCAACAACAAAATCCAACGCAAAAGTCGAGGCTTTGATTCCTCTTTGGTTAGTAGATATTTTAAAGCAGCATGATTAGTGTAAACTACTACCTTAGATCCGACTAGATATGATCTAAACTTTTCTAAAGCAAAAACTACTGCTAATAATTCTTTTTCTGTGGTTGCATAATTCAACTGTTGTTCTGTCATGACCTTACTGGCATAGTATATAGCATGAAAGAATTTGTCATGTCTCTGCCCTAAGACTGCTCCGACTGCATAGTCACTTGCATCACACATGAGTTCAAAATGTAAGTTCCAATCTGGAGCTACTATGATTGGTGCAGTTACTAGCTTCTCCTTCAGTGTATTGAAAGATTGGAGGCACTCCTCGGTAAATGTGAAAGCGCTGTCTTTTAACAGGAGATTACATAATGGTTTAGATATTTTTGAGAAGTCCTTTATGAATCTCCTATAAAAGCCTGCATGTCCAAGAAAACTTCTGACGCCCTTCACATTCACTGGTGGTGGGAGTTTGGAAATAACTTCGATTTTTGCTTGGTCCACTTCTATGCCCTTTTTTGAAATCTTGTGACCCAGCACTATCCCTTCGGTTACCATAAAATTGCATTTCTCCCAGTTTAGAACTAAATTGGTTTCTACGCATCTTTTAAGTGCAGCGTCAAGGTTGTTCAGGCAATCGTCGAAGCTTTTTTCAAATACTGAGAAGTCATCGATGAATACCTCCATAGATTTCTCTATCATATCTGAAAAGATTGCAAACATGCATCTCTGAAAAGTTGCAGGAGCATTACATAAGCCGAAAGGCATTCTCCTATAGGCATATACTCCGTAAGGACAAGTGAAGGCTGTTTTCTCCTGGTCTGCTGGATCTACCGCAATCTGGTTATACCCTGAGTATCCATCAAGGAAACATTAATAAGCTTGTCCTGCCAGTCTTTCCAACATTTGATCCATGAAGGGTGGCGGGAAGTGATCTTTTCTAGTAGCTTGATTTAGCCTCCGATAGTCAATGCACATCCGCCATCCCGTCACATTCCGAGTGGGAATTAGTTCATTTTTCTCATTTTTCATGACGGTGATGCCTCCCTTCTTAGGTACCATATGTACGGGGCTGACCCACGGGCTATCGGAAATGGGGTATATCATTCCTGCTGCTAGAAGTTTTAGTAATTCCTTTTTCACTACCTCACTCATGGCCGGATTCAATCTTCGATGTGGTTGAACCACAGGTTTGTACTCTTCTTCCATCTTGATCTTATGCATGCAGTAGGCCGGACTGATTCCCTTTAGGTCGTCAATACTCCATCATATTGCTTCTTTATTTCTTTTGAGTACTGTAATGAGTTTTTCCTCGTTTTCTGGGGTTAAGGCATTACTTATAATTGCTGGTTTAGTTTTTCCTCCCCCAAGGAAAACATATTTGAGGTGCCCTAGCAGTTCCTTTAGTTCTAAGGGCTTGGGTTTATCTGATATACTTACCCCTAAGGGCTCGTATTTCTGTTGGAATCTCAGCTCCTTGTTCATTCCAAGCCATCAGATGTTCAAATTTGTCTCTTCATCCATATCTTCCCTCTCTTCGTCCATAGATTGGATGATTGCTCGCTCAACTCCAGGTGCTGCTTTTGCTAACTCTTCTTCTACTAGTGAGTCCACCACGTCAACTTGATAACACTCAATTTTTTCCTTCTTTTGATTCATCATTTCTTTGACATTGAATGTTACCTTGTTTCCGTCAACTCTGAAAGTGACATTACCTGTTTCCATGTCAATGATTGCCTTTCCTGTTGTTAAAAATGGTCTTCCTAATAAAATAGGTGCTTCTGGATCAGCCTCAATGTCCATGATGACGAAATCGGCTGGGAAGAGTTTGTCGTCAACTGTTACCAACACATCTTCCAGGATACCGTACGGATGAACTTTTGTTCGATCTGCCAAGATAAGGGTCATCCTTGTAGGTTTCACCTCCCCACACTTAAGCTTTTTCAGTATCGACAGGGGCATAAGATTGACGCTTGCTCCTAAGTCTAGAAGTGCTCGGCCAATTTCTACCCCACCGATTGTGCATGGTATAGTGAAGCTTCCTGGATCTTTACACTTGTTGGGTAGGTTCTTCTGAAAGATTGCACTACATTTCTCGGTGAGCATGATTGCTTCTTCATCTTTCAGTTTGATTTTACCAGCCACAAGATTCTTTACATACTTCTGGAATGGAGGTGACATTTCGATCATATCATTGAATGGTACGTGGATCTCCATTTGTTTCACTAATTGCCCCATTTTCTTGAGTTGCTCCATCTGCTTCTCTTTTTTATTATCTTTGTTGGGGTAAGGTACGTAAGGTTCTCGGTCCTTAGGTTCCGGAGGTGGTTTATCACTTCCGAACACTGTTTTGGGTTTTTCTGGAATAGATTTAGTGGTGATTGGCACATCAGTTGTGTCTTTTTCTACTTCCACATCCTTTTCTAGATCCACCACATCTTGGCTGGTTGGTTCTGTATCAGGAGGTTGGGTCTCTGGCATTTGAGAATCAGGTATTTGGGATTCAGGTGTTCCTTGGTTTGCTTGCCTTCTTCCTTTTCGGGTTGGTTCTACTGGCTCCAGTTGTCTGCTTCGCAATGTTATGGCTTGCAATTCCCCGATATCTTCCACCTTCTTAGCCCAAGCTTGTACCTGTACTCCTAACTTTTCATTAGATTCCTTGATCTGGTCTCCAAAGCTTTGCATGAATTCTTTGAGTGACTTGTTCTCCTCTTGCAGCTTTTCTACTTCTGTTAGTGAGGCTTCTAGCTGACCCATGAGAACTTCCTCATTGTCTTTGTCTTCTTCTTTGTTATACTTATTTCGGCACATCACCTCAATCAATTGCTCTACCTCTGATGGAGTCTTGCTTTTGATTGATCCTCCCGCGGATGCGTCGAGTAGCATTCTTTGCTTGATTTTCATACTGTTGACAAAGATGTTTATTAATTCTGCTGCACATATCATATGATTTGGGCATCTTTTTTTGTAGAGCTTGAATCTTTCCAAACTCTGATGAAGTGATTCCTTTTTCTCTTGCTGGAATTCAAGGATTGCCCTTCTGCGTTCCTTGTGTTGCTCTTCCGTGAAGAAACGGTCCAGGAACTTGTCTTCCAGATCTTTCCAGGTTTCGATTGTCCCACTTGGCAGACAGACTAGCCAGTCTTTTGCAGTCTTTCCAAGTGAAAACTTGAACAAGTGTAACCTTACTTGATCTTTAGTGACTCCGTCTGGGACTGGTTGGGATTCACACACCTCGTAGAATTCCTGGAGGTGTTCTAAGGGGTCTTCATCTCTCCTTCCATTGAATGCGCTTTCCTTCAGCTCCCTCCGTACACTAGATTTGGGATTGATCTGAATCAGATTTGCTGGAACAAACCCTTGAATAATCCCCTCACGGTCCGTTGGCCGAAAATACTCGTATAACTTCCTTTCGTCATCTATGACTCTTGCAAAACAAAAGAATACCTTAGTAGTACTGTTTGGTTAAGAAAGGTTGTACGTTTTATTGTTTTTATCGTCGCTAGCTACAGAGATTCCCAGGTAAGGGAGGTGGATCACACGAATCGCTTAAATACCAAGCCTTTGCCTTAGCCAGAACCTTTGCAGGGCGCAACAGTAAAAACAATTGTACTAAAGATAAAAATAAAACAAAAAATAAAATTCCTAAAACTAACCTAATAACTTCGTCTACACCGTCCCCGGCAACGGCGCCAAAAACTTGACTACGGTCTGGCAAGTGTACCAGTCTGTCGTCTAGTAATAATCCGCACCCTTAGTTAGGATGGGTTCGTATCCACAGGGACAGCGCCTAGGTTACTAAGTTTATTCTAGGAGTGGGTGAGATTGCCTCCGCTTTGATTTTAAGGTTGATTGATTTTAGAATTTAAGAAAGAAAGTTTGCTTCAGATGAGAAAAGGTAGGTCAAGTGTGTTGAATCCCTCCCTAAGTCCTGCTGGGTAATTGGAGCTATATCGTTGCCTATTCTTCTTACTTACTGGTGAACTAATATAATTAGTAATAACCACGTACGATAATTACCCTAATTACGAGTATAGAGAATCTTGATCACTAGACAAGGAACCCGTGTTAGCCACGTTGTCACATTCCTACCCTAGTGATTAGACTCTAAATATGTAGTCAATTAAGCATGGTTTCATTAGTTCTTTTACCCTTAATTGATTAAGCTATCATCTATTGATCGGGGTTGGCTGCCGGTTTTGAGGCACAACACTAGATCACTAACCCTATAAGTTAGTTGCCAGCCAGGGGTAAACCCTGGCCTTGAGGCGCAATACTAGATATCACCAACCCTAAGAGTGTTCCCTAATTGTGTACATCAACCAGGTTACGGAAATAAAACATAGACAATAGAATAAATAAAACTGAATAGACAATTATATAAACTTAGTACCAAATTACATGATTCCAGCATTCCTAAGGGAGTTCATCTCCCCACCTAACCCTTAGAGGGTTTAGCTACTAAAATGCATAATTAAATTACAAGAATATAAAAATGCATAAGAGAAAACCTAACCTTAGAGCTCTGACTCCTTTTCCTCAAGAGAATAGTAGTTCTCTCCGTTCTGAATGAATAAAATGAGGAAAAGGGAGCTCTATTTATAGTTTTCGCAATGGGCTTAAAATTGTCATCGTGCTGCGCTATACCCATCGTACTGCGATAGAAAGATTCAGTTCAAAATTATAACTGATCATGTGCGTTTGATCACCTTGGTCGCCAAGTAACCTCACCGTGCTGCGATGTGTGCTATCGTACTGCGATGAAAGATTTTCTTCATATTTTTTTCTGTTCTTTTCTTGGCCAACAAGTCGCTCTCATCGTAGCACGATGAAAACCATCGTGCTGCGATGAACGGCACAATTTGGCTCATTTTTGGCTCTTTTTAGCTTTTTCTTGAATTTCCTTACTTCTTGTGCAAGTAACTTCATTTCTTAGGAATTTGCTTTGTAATTGGTCTAAAGTGCTGTAATTTACTAATAAAATTATACTAAAAATGCAGTATGAATTCCTGTCATCAGACGTGGAGGCGGAAAATGTAACCTTCGGAATTTCAATAGCAGGAATTAGAATTGAGATATATTAAATGATATTCTGCTATTTGTTTTTATCGGTTTTCTGTTTGATTGTCTATTTTGACAGCATTTTTGCTGAGATTGTGCCTGCGCGTTAGTTTAACATTTCAAAAATTGGCACAATGGTTTTATGAGCTTTAAATGAGTTTAGAAATATTTTAGTCTCGTCGAAATGTTGAAAATATTTCTTCTAGTGGTTTTTGAGAAAACGGGCAAAATATACCCGCTGTTTGAAAATTTTACGGTTTCCGATTTATGTCAAAATTTAAATGGAGACTTTATATATCGACTGTGATGAGAATTTGATCTCATTGTATTTTTCCGAGCTTAGGAGCAAAAATTTATCCGGAATAAAATTTATTCGAAAATTTGTGAATTGTTTTAATTAAGTGGTTTACGGTAGGATTTTCTGTTTCCGTAAAGTTTATCAGTACGCGAGATACGACTCGTTTAAGAGCGAACGGGGGGACTGGGCGAGATGAGTTGGCAAGCTCAAATAATATCTAGATATTATGAGGGAAATCTTGGTGACCAAGATTTGATCGATGGCTAAGATTAAGTCATAGAAACTTTTACTATTTGATCCAAGGACTAGGATTAATTGGAGAGATCTTTAAATAAGATTGATCATGAGACATTTTTCCCTTTCTCTTCTTTTCCCAAGACCGTGAACTCCCTCCCTCTCATTCTTTCACTCCCAAAATATTATTAAGTGTAGAAAATCTAGAGATTGTGAGAGATATAAGAGGAATTAGGAGAAGTGTTGAAGATCAAAGTTGCTCCTCTCATCACCATGGTGCTTTCCATCCATTTTATTTTGGTAAGGAAAAATATTATCCCTCTTTTATGCCTCTTGGCCGTGTGGCCTTTTGTGGGAGTAGTGTGAGTTTGGAATTTTCCTATGCTAATATATTAGATCCATGATAGTTAGTGATTATCCATACTAGTTGAAGGTAGATCTAGAAGGAATTTGTTAATGTTAAAGTTCATGAGTTTTTAGAAAATGATTTGGAGGAAATATTTTGTGAGTTATGATTTTATTCAATTGAATTCATTTTCTTGCAATTGAAGTTGGCCTTAGTTGTATTAATGGTTCAATATTTGAAAGAAATTATGAGAAATCAAAAGCCCCAAATTTTTATGAGTTATGAATCTAGGGTTTGAAGAAATTTTGCCAAAGTATTGAACATAAATCAAATTAAGTTTGTATTTGTGTAATTGGTAATTGAATAAGCATTTTTAACTATGTTTGATTTTTGAAACAATAGTTTTGATGTATTTTAAATTCTGGCCGTAATCTTAAAGGGTATTTAGGGCATTTAAAATTGTTTTTGTGTCCTAGAAACCTAACCATTTGGTTCGTCTTTTCGAGACGGTGATTTTGACATATGGTTTGTCTCAATCGGACAAAGATTGACCGAGTTATGATCGTTTTAAGTCGTAACTGTTTTACCGTTGTTTTTGAATTTAAAATATAGTAATTGAAAAATAATGGAGATTGTTTTCTATGAAAAGAGGAAAATGTTTGGAAGATGATTTGTTATTTAAAATGAAAATTCTTGTGTCGAGAATTGCGTTTTAAAAAGGTTTTAGTTACGTACGCGCTAAAAGTATTTTATTATAAGTCGTACGAGAAAAATTTTAGTAGCTTGAACTTGGTTGGTTTTATAAAAAAAAGTGTATAGGTTATTCGAAAAAGTATTCTTGCTTTTGGAAAAGCTATAAAATAGTTTGAATTTATTTGATGACGTTTTTGTGATAAAAACTATTCTTGAGGTTGAAGGTGTAATTAAAGTTTTCAAAAGAGTCGTTTTGAAAATGAGTCGGGCCTGTTAGTTGTGAGGAAACAACCATAGGTCTCGAATCCATTAGTAGCCGAGCTAGGACTATTGGAGTGATCAATTAGAATTGTGTATTAACTTAGATAAGTTATGTGTTGTAAAAGGTTAAAAGGATTAGCCGAATTGGGGACTTCGTCGAGAGAGACGGATATTGCTCACATAGCATAAGTTGATGTGTTGGAAGCTTGCCGAGGTAAGGGCACCTTTTAATTTCTATCTTTTCCATAATGGCATGTGTGTATGCTTTGTTTGTGCTGTGTTTGAGTGCTTGGCATGTATGTGTGATGTATTCTCGGGATGAGAAAGTGTTTATAATACATGTGTTGTTTACATGTGATTGAGAATCTATGTATGTTGTTGTGATTGAATTACATATTATTGAGAATATATGTCTGTTGTGTGATTGTCTTACATACGATTTTGCGAAATATATGTGTTGACATGTGGTCGTGATTACATATGTGTATGTATGTGAATTGTTGCATGAGCATGTATGGAACGTGTATGTCAAATGGAGACTACACGGGTGGTTGTCTGTGTGACTTCACCGGGGGCAGTGTCTGTGTGATTGCCCTATATATGCTAAAATGGAAAATATGCTCATGCATTTCATAGTTGGTGATAGCATCTGTGTGGCTTCACCTGGTGTTTGCGTCTGTGTGGCTACACCTAATCCTGCGGGATTTTATTGAGTCGGTGATAGCATCTGTGTGGCTTCACCTGGTGTTTGCGTCTGTGTGGCTACACCTAATCCTGCGGGATTTTATTGAGTCGGTGATAGCATCTGTGTGGCTTCACCTGGTGATAGCGTCTGTGTGGCTTCACCTGCCCTGCGGGGTTTAGTAGGGGATGGACCTACGACTCTCTGCGGAGAGGTTAATTCCGGAATTCATGCATGTGAAACAGTCCCGGGTAGGGTGATCACAATCATTGTAGAGTCTGCATTGGTAGGCTATGTGCGCATTTATTCCTGCTATGCTTGTTGAGAAGGAAATGCTAAATGGTTATTTGCTTTCCGTATTTTGGTATCTGTGTGTTTGGTATCGTGTTTTTGGTATGTGGGTTTGGTGTGTATTATATGTATATATATACGTGTGGTGACCCTTACAATGAAACATGAACGGGTTATCCCCACCTAGACGATGGTTTTCCGTCTGAGACCGTGGGTCGTGAGGACGGCGGTGGCTTCTTTGGCCCTCAGTGATCATGTGACGTTGTGGTCACGTAGGTGTTTTGTGTCGGTGGGTCTGTACACCGTACTTTTTGGTTAGGCTTAGTATTATTCTGACTGTAGTTGGATGACTGTATATTATACTAATATTTGCACTTAAACTGCTTTAGCCGTTTGGCGGTGTGATGCATAGAGTTCATAACATCTTGTGTGTATTTGTTATGAACTGGAACGCTATCTTTTGGGACTGTAATTATTCAGGTACCATACTTTGCTTCTCTAAAGCACTAATGTTTAATTAGTCCTATTGTATGATTAATGCCGGCTCATCACGAAAATTTATGCGCACTCTGTTTGTTTTAAAAAAAAAATAATGCCCCTTTTAGCCTTTGAAAATCGGGGTGTTACATATGGCTTTAAATTGAGTCGTGGATGATGAATTGAGTTATAATATCATACATGTTGATTGAATGATGATTATTATGAAATTGTATGATGATTATGTATGTTGGTTATGAGATTGTATATATTGGATACATGAGACTTAAATAATGAATTAAGTCATGTGATGAATTAAGTGGTGTATGTTGATTCATGATATCATAAATGTGGATGAATTATGATAATGAATTATGATGATGATATTTTTATATGTGTCTGATAACTTGAGAAGATTAATTAAATGTGATTTAATTAATAGAGAAGATATATTCTTTAGCTATAATGTTGAATATATGGATTATGTTATCCTTGTATGTTGAGCAGATACTTTAGATGAGCCCTAAAATATAGCAGATATTTTAGTAGCTGCGGTTGACTAAAATATGTAAACCATATGTTTGGTAATTGTACATTCATGCATTCATTTTGTATGCTTAGCAGATACTTTAGATGAGCCCTAAAGTATAGCAGATATTTTAGTAGCTGCGGTTGACTAAAATATAATTGGAATAACTTTTCCAATAACTTGATGAAATGGTACCACATGCATTAGTCGTGTCTAGGGTGACATGACATGAGTAATTGACATTTGTTGCATTAGGAATATGTGATTAAATGTATTAATTGGTATATGACATTGATTGATATCTCTTAATAATGTGATTAAGTGATTAAGTGTGTTATAAGATGTGTACTAAATGATTGATAATTGATGACGTGTATAATTTGTCAATTGATTGAGAATGTGATATTATTGTGACATGATGTACCCTTTTGTGGTTATGAGATATGAATAACATGGAACCAATATATGTTTATGAATTGAGTTGTTTATACTATGTCTCAAGTGTTAAGTATGTTCTTACACTTAGATTCTTTTTATGGTTATATTATCTAACCCTCTGTTTTGTGTATGTGCTGGATTTGGGATCCAGATCCTCAGGTTATGTTTGTGTTTCAGTCGTTGGTGAAGCTCTGCTCTGATCATGACACGGGGATGGGATCATTTCTATAATGTGTATTTAGAGTCTTGCTTCTTATTTCTAATGTATATAAAGATGTATTTTCCTAGAGACTTATCTTGTACAATAATTGTTTTTCTAATTAAGTTATTAGTAAGCTTGTATGTGTACGATGTAATACTCGAACCAAACCTTTTGTAAATCAAATTTTATTTCCGTTGCGTATTCTCGAGTAATATTTTATAAAGGCATATTTTATATAATTATGGGTTTGGGTGTTACAATTTGGTATCAGAGCTCCGGTTATCTTCGGACCATATGAGCTATGTGTCGATCAGAGCAGGTCTGTACATTCAGACTAAGTGGGCATAGAGTCACTCGTGTGTTTATGTGATTGTTATATCTTTTGTGATTTAATTGTTGTAGTGTAGTTACACTTGCACCTTAGTCACTATTAAACTATTTTGCAAATGTATGATTAGTTTCATGAATTTTGTTGACATGTTGTTTTACCTAATTCTTGAGACTCGTGTTTTAATTGGTGTTGACTTATGAATCTAGTATTTCATAAATGTTGATAAGTTGTGATGTGTTTATTCTATAAATTTATTTGGTGATTGTTTATTCATGAACTATGAGTGGTATGAATTAGATTATGTTATCTATTCTTTTGGCGTGTACTTAATGAGATTGATAATTATCTTAGTTATAAATTATCAAGTCAAGTAATGAGTATATGTTCTTTAATGTTGATTGGGTGATTATAACATGATATAATTGTGCCTAATTGATGATGAGTATGCATTCACGATTGTTGTTTTTATTTCGAGATGATGACTTAAATGGTGATGTTTTCTCGTTATCACTCTATTCAAAATGATTATATTTGTATATGGGTATAGATTTCTTTGTTAGGTGAAAATCTATGTTATATGAAATAAAGTGTGCTTGTTTATTAATATGCCGTGAATGAATGTTGTGATAATTTATTTATGACATGCATGTATTCATGGAATTATTTGAGAATTATGAATATGAATGAAATAGCGAGATTACTTGAATGCTTTAACATGATAATCATTGGTGAATATTCATGAAATCTTTGTGGTCTATTAAGATGAACATGTATTGGCGAATTACATGTATTGTGATAGCATCTTGATTATGCATGATTTGTTAATAATTGAGTTGCTATGAATTGATTATGTAATTTCACATGTTTGGAAATTAATTTATGTTGATTATTATGCTTCTATGTTTGTTATTACTTTATATGCTTAAAATTATGACCTTGAGTTTTATTGAACTTGGATGAATGATGTTTTGCTCTAGTTTCTTGAATGTGAGACTTCTTGCCTTCTTTATATTTGACTGTGAGTAGATTTTAAAACGTGTCTGATATATATATTTGTTTTATATGACATGTGCTAAATCATCGTTATGAAAGTTGATTTGTTCTTTTATTGTTTGAGTTATATTATATGACCATGTTATTTTGTCTAAGATGAATTTAGTAGATGTGATGCACATGTTAATTGTTTTATTTTACCATGTTAATTATCATGCTAAGTTAATTATTTCTTGCGTAATATGATTTAATGTATGTGAACTGTTGGACTGATTAGAATTGATTGTTATGTAATATTTATCTTTTCTTGTCTTGATTTGATTCTTAATTTTAAGATTTATAGAAGATGTATGTTACTTAAATGTCTATGTGAAATGCCTTATATTTGCTTTTGTGCAATCTTAGGTAGATGTTGTAGTTACCCCTCGTATGTGACATGTGTGTAAACATTGTCGATACTAGATCCTTATTAGGAAAATAAGTTAGAACCGTAAGAAGCCTACAGTTAGATGTGTGAATGGGGATTTTTCAATAGATGATTGTAGGTAAGTTTGAGATAAGTGGGGGAGAAGGTTATACTCCTTTGAGATGTTTAAGTTTAGGAGAATAAGATAGATAGAGATACCTGGAGAAGAGCGTTTACGCGTTGGTGATGTTTGTTTCGGAGTTGATCGAACGGAAGGAACAAGTCGACAGAATGTGAGTCTTGGCCGCAAGAAGAAATGAATGTTGATCTATCGGAAGTGGACATCATGTTTAGTGAGAGATTCTTAAGTTAGTCGATATGATCAGTTGAACTTGGAGTTAGTAGTTGTGGAGTGTGTTGATGATTTTGGAAGCGTTACTTGTATGATTTGGAGGTGTAAGTTGAGTGTGATGAAGTTGACAAACCGTAATCTCGAAGAAGTTGGGAAAGTCAAAAGATGGATTTGGATTTAATGGACTGACTGATGTGGAATTTGTCAAAGTAAAGGAAGTGAACCTCAAATAGATAAGAATGGGATTATGAGATTCTAGGATAGAATCTGTGAGTGAAATAATATTTCAAAATGTTTTGTAAGAGACTTGTCAAGGATAGAGCGGTTCAATTTGGATAATGACCGTACAATTAGTGTCGAAGTTGAATGAAATTCTAGGAGTAGGATTTTGAGTTGGATTTATCGAGTTCAAAAGGAAATTTTAAGATAAGTTTGCCGTTGGAATCAAAACGATGAGATCGTTAGGTAGAATGGTATGTTGGACATGTTCTCATGAGATTTTAAAAGTTGAGATGAAGATATGGAATAAACAAGTTGACCATTGGAGGACGTGTTGAGAAAGAGTTAATTGAATGTCTATCGAAAAATGGTTGAGTATAGTGATGACGGTGGAGAATAGAAAGATTAAAAGTGGTATTTAGTGTAAGGAAGATAGGCATAACATTGATGTGTGATTTAATGAATGACTTAAGATATATTTGGATGTAAGCATCTCAATAGGAAAAAGTGATGTTGGACGACTAAAGAGTAGTAAAAGAGATGGAGATGGATACGACGACGGTAGTAGTCTAGAGCGGTGGACATTTTATGTTAAGCGGCACAAGAGTTAGGAATGAGACAATTTGGAAATAACATAGTTTTGTTGGAACTTTAATGCAAAGAATTTTGGTATAGAATCTTGAGATTGTGTCATCGATTGAATGGTTGGAATGAGATTCATATACGAGTATGTGATTCGGCAAAGCGAAGAGGATTACGGACTTATGGAAAACCAAGAAGTTATGGAGTTTTAAAAAGGATGTAATTTTCGGAACAAGTTGGTTAGTTATCCTTGTATAGTAGTATTGTTGGAACTATGGGAAAGATGAGCGAGAAGCGATAATTTGAAGATTAGAGATTGTGTTGGAATTTGGCATAAGTATGAGGACTTGTGTGAAAAGGAGAGTTGTGTCGTTAAGGAAGTAGTTTCATGGTTACTAAGATGATTTGGAGAACCTTCTTGGCAAATGGATGTGGAATGATAAAATTTAGAACGCGGTTTGGATAAGAATTGGACATGAAATATACGGATTAAGGAGAATCGTGTGATCGAAGTTGAAAATAAGGATTTATGGAAAATTGAGAAGTTGTGAATGTCCCTTTGGAGATGAGGATTACTTTAGAGTGTAGTATAATGAAGGATACTTATGATGGAAAGTTCTTGTTAAGAGAACACGTTTGAAGTTTGGTAAAGATGGTTTATGCTACCATCATGGTTATCGGCTACTTATTGACAAATTAAGGAATTGATCAACCTTAATCTCTTGTTAATGGTAAACGAAAATCGTGTTGATTGAATAAACTAGTTTTGTCAAATTGATAATGTGTGGAATTGGAAATGTTGTTGGAGAATGGGATGAAGTGGTCTTATGGAGTTGTTGGAATCGTGTAATTTTCGAGGGCGAAAATCTTTTAAGTGGGGGAGAGTTGTAACACCCAAAATCTTATATTTTATTATATTTGATTGATTGATTTTATTTAATTAATTGGTGTGTTTTGTATGCATTAATTAGTTGTTACCCTTATGTATGTTAGTAATGTGCTTTTATGAGTATTGGGCTTAATTAGAATGAATAAGAGTTTGTGATAGAAATAAGGGTAATGTAGTAATTTATTATAAGTTAGTGGATTGTGTAGAGATAAGAATGACAATTTGGTTATTATTTAAAAGGATAGAGTATCTTGGGGAGGAAGTAGTGGCAATTGAGTAATTAGTACAAGAATTAGTGATAAGACCAAAGTTGAGTTTGTGAGTGGGAATTGTAGAGAAATTAAGGGTAATTTAGGAAATTGACCCTAACCTAAGTGGAGAGTATATAATGAGTAGTTTTTATGAGGAGTAGAGTTGTGATTTCACTTGTCACCAAATATGAGAGAAAGGGAGGTAGAGAGAAAGTGTAGAAGAACCAAGCTTGAAGATGTAGAATGGAGTCCAAGTGTAGAGCTTAGAGATTTAAAGTTTTAATCCAAGGTATGAGGTTTAGATAATATAATTAGAGTGAGCATAGAGAGGGGAGAATGTCTATTTCTCCATTCCCGAACTCTCTACACTCTTTTCTTTTGGGTAGGTGTTTTCATTGAATAAAAATGGTACCTTTGCATGATTTAATGATTATTGAGTTTATTGCAATATGAAATTATGAATCTTGGGGTTCAATTGTGGGAATTTGTTAGATGTTTGTAGTTTATGAGTTTTGATGAATAATTGATAAAAATGATAACTTTGATGGATGAAATGTTGTTAATCTATGAATTGAGTTGTACTTCTATGTTTAGCATGATTATATATGTATAAAGTTATTACCTTTTCAAATTGGCATGTTGAAAATATGAGATTTTGGGTCCTTGTACCAAAAACCCGAGGACAAGGGTTTCCTGTCCTGATGAACTCGCTGCAGCGAGTAGATGCTCGCCAGGGCGAGTTGGTTCAGGTACGTCCTGTAACTGCTCGCTCTGAGTTCGCTCGGCGAGCTTATCAGTGCAGAAAAATGTGATTTGTTGAATAAATGATGTTTATGCTTATACTATGATTGTATTATGATCCTATGATGATTATATAGTATATATAGCTTTAAACTGAGTCGTGGATGATGAATTGAGCTATAATATCATACATGTTGATTGAATGATGATTATTATGAAATTGTATGATGATTATGTATGTTGGTTATGAGATTGTATATATTGGATACATGAGACTTAAATAATGAATTAAGTCATGTGATGAATTAAGTGGTGTATGTTGATTCATGATATCAAAAATGTGGATGAATTATGATAATGAATTATGATGATGATATTTTCATATGTGTGTGATAACTTGAGAAGATTAATTAAATGTGATTTAATTAATAGAGAAGATATATTCTTTAGCTATAATGTTGAATATATGGATTATGTTATCCTTGTATGTTGAGCAGATACTTTAGATGAGCCCTAAAGTATAGCAGATATTTTAGTAGTTGCAGTTGACTAAAATATGTAAACCATATGTTTGGTAATTGTACATTCATGCATTCATTTTGTATGCTTAGCAGATACTTTAGATGAGCCCTAAAGTATAGCAGATATTTTAGTAGCTGCGGTTGACTAAAATATAATTGGAATAAGTTTTCCAATAACTTGATGAAATGCACATGCATTAGTCGTGTCTAGGGTGACATGACATGAGTAATTGACATTAGTTGCATTAGGAATATGTGATTAAATGTATTAATTGGTATATGACATTGATTGATATCTCTTAATAATGTGATTAAGTGATTAAGTGTGTTATAAGATGTATAGTAAATGATTGATAATTGATGACGTGTATACTTTGTCAATTGATTAAGAATGTGATATTATTGTGACATGATGTACCCTTTTGTGGTTATGAGATATGAATAACATGGAACCAATATATGTTTATGAATTGAGTTGTTTATACTATGTCTTAAGTGTTAAGTATGTTCTTACACTTAGATTCTTTTTATGGTTATATTATCTAACCCTCTGTTTTGTGTATGTGCTGGATTTGAGATCCAGATCCTCAGGTTATGTTTGTGTTTCAGTAGTTGGTGAAGCTCTGCTCTGATCATGACACGGGGATGGGATCATTTCTATAATGTGTATTTAGAGTCTTGCTTCTTATTTCTAATGTATATAAAGATGTATTTTCCTAGAGACTTATCTTGTACAATAATTGTTTTACTAATTAAGTTATTAGTAAGCTTTTATGTGTACGACGTAATACTCGAACCAAACCTTTTGTAAATCAAATTTTATTTCTGTTGCGTATTCTCGAGTAATATTTTATAAAGGCATATTTTATATAATTATGGGTTTGGGTGTTACAATGTTCCAACATCGTGCCAACGTAAAAACACAATGGACAATATAAACAATAAATAGCAGAAGGTAAATAAGACATTTGGTAACCCAGTTCAGCGCCAACCGCAACCTACTCTGGGGGATATCAATCCAGGAATGTAACCAATAAGCAATAGCCTTAGACTAATGACAAAACCCTCCAAGTTTATGCTCTTCCCATCTAGCAACTCCCATATTGCTTACAACCTAGGGTCTTAGCCTAGATCTGAGATGTACCATCTCACTTCCTCTTCCTTGTAATCCCAACAAGGGTTCTGACCAACCTATCAAAGGTTGGGGTATATAAAACATGTGTGAAGACACTCTTCAAGAAAACTATACTCATGCGAGTATACCAAAAGCTTCTATACTCCGTACCTAAAGGTTTTGGAGTGCAAACTACTCTAGCTTCTTACCTAAAGGTTTGGAAGCAGATTACAATAACATGTGTCCTACGCTTGCATCAAACGATACAATAAAGGCACACAAATCTAAAGCACAAGGCTTACATAGACACGAAACCCTAAAAGTCTACGTTTTGATACATTGGTTTCGGTGAGGAAAACTAGGTCTTTAGTCTTCCTTATATAGCTGGTAACATGGGCTTCAGAAGATTTAATCCAAGAATATATCCAGCTCACACATTAAAAATAAATCATATCTTAAAAGATTAAATATGTTTTGAAAATAAATCTTCACAATAATTCCTAAAACAATCTTTAAATAAAATATCTGTTTAGAAAATAAATCCTTTTTTAATGCACACGCAAGGACTGAAGAAAGAGAAAAGATCTTCTCTTAAAATAAAATGTGCACAAAAGATACGCCAGCTCGCACCAGCTCGCGCGCACACAGCAGGTTCCAATGTTGTAACATTTGATTCAACATCTTGGACAAAGGCTTATTTTACCAAAATGAAGCCAACAATTAAAAACCTCAACACCAAACATATATAGTACTATTTTGTGATTAAAAAAAAACATAGTACTATTTTGGTTTTAATTCTTGTAAATATATTGTATTTAGTTGTTGGTATTTGATATTTTGTTTTAATCATCGCAAAATAGGTTTATGTTAAAATTAGTCCTTGTAATATTTATTTTAATCATTATTTTAAAGGATTAAAATTAAAAATGTTACATATATTTCAGAGATCTATTTTATTATGAATTCATTTTGTAAGGATAAAAAATAAAATGTTATATATTTGTAAAGAATAAAATCAAGAAGTTATTTTTACAAGGATTAATCAAAACTCTTTATATTTGTGATGGAGAGAAGATGAAATACTAGCTTGGGATTATGCATATGTGGAAATAATGAAAATAATTTTTTGGCATTTTCATTGTTTTAGAAAATGCACATTATTGTTGACTTCATTGTTATCTCTATTAGTAAGTAAAATTAACACTAATTTTAAAAAATAAAAAGATTCAAAATAACTATGCAAGAGTAGAGTGATGTGGCAAATTGGATTTGTGTAAAATTGTTTTACACTCACCGTGCGTATCCTTTAAATCCATAAAAGAAGAGTTTAACAGACATATATCGTCAGTGTAAACTAGTTATACATTGACATCCAATAAGAAACCACCATTCTTCTCATGTGTACTCTACTACGCATTACATTTACAAATGAGTTTATGTATTCATCTTTAAAATATATTATAAGAACCTCTCGACAAAATTTAGAATTTTTAACAAAAGATTAATTAAATCTGGATTTTGAAGCCCCAAAAACATGTATGATTAATTCATCTCTTGTTAAAAAAATGATATTTTTCAAAGAAATATTTCTATAATGTATTAAGCATGATCACAAAGGATAATTTAAAGATAAGCTTGAGTTAACTTGAAAACAGAGACAAAAACTTGTAATGGAAAATATTTGAAAGATCCAAACTTGTTGAAATTGTTTATTATAAAAATTAAAATTTGAGATATTTATAGGAAAAACTTATTTAAATCTAAAAATAATTAAGAATGTCGACGGTGAAAATTTATGGTTAAGTGAATTTTATTCTCATGAGCATATTAGATTTCCACCCTTTATATCGGAATAGAATGGCAAAAAATCATGTGCAAAAAACAATATGGGATTAAAAGCTACATGGTAATAATTTTTTCAAACATGAAACAAATATTGGAAAGCAAGTTATAGACTATTATTTTATGTGCGAGTTTAAGACCACAATTCAATTTTCATGCAACAATTAGGTTTTTTATTTCAATTACAAAATATGAAATTAAAATTAACAAACTTGCATGAGACCAAGTACACAAGTTTCTCACAAGTACATGACCAAAATAATTAAGCATATAAATATGTCCATATTGAAGTTGTTACTTGTTACAGTACATCTCAATCCCAAAATCTTTAATTCTATCAAAGCAAACTAATGATAGATAGAAGACTTCAAGATGCTCATGCTCATGAGGCCAATGGGAGTATAATTGCTTAAAGAAGGTAGGAATCGAATAGTTCAAAATCATCATTTGTTGAATCTTTCTTCGCTTTGAACTTGTTTATAGTGGCTGATTTTAGTTCATCCTCCAATAGGAGATTTTAGAATATGTAAAAATCAGGCAACACATGTAAAATTGTTGCCTATTAACCCTTTTGGCAACATTTTTCATCCGTTGGCAAAACTTTCGTTACTTAAATTCAAAAATATTTTTGTGAGGTGACTTAAAAGCAGGAACAAAATCGTAACAAAAAAGATTTAAGGGACCAAAATTTGCTAACATTGTTTATAGAATAAAATCTAAAATTTGAGATATTTATAGGTACCAAAAAACTTATTTAACAATTTTCTACCGTAAGCTTATATTTTGAAAAACATTTAAAAATTACAGCAATAAATATTAATCTTTCATATAATTAAGAGTATTGAAATTGAAAATCATCATACAAACAATTTATTTTTTTTAATCAATACAAACAAATATTTAAATATGAAGACAAAGTGAGTAGTATTTTTATATTAAATATAATGCATCTCCTTGTAAATTTATTACAATTTTCTATAAATAGGAATGCTCATAAGCATGGACCATGACTCATATTCCAACATCATGAGTATTTTTACAATGCCATTCCTTTTCATAGCTGAATCCAACTCTTCTTTCTTCTCTATCATTGGAGACTTTCTAAATATCCAAATATTTTTCATGTCTACTAACATTTTTTCACTTTTATTATGGTGTTCCTTAATAGTATCTATAGTAACCTTTTACCTAAAGAAATGCTCAAAAAATATATATTTAGTAGATTTTGCATGTTATAAACCTTTTCCTGCAAGCATTTGTAGTAAGGATTTGTTTATAGAAACATCAAAAAGTGGAGGACATTTTAAACATGAAAGCATTGATTTCCAAAAGAAAATTATGAGTAGGTCTGGATTTGGTGATAAAACTTATGTGCCAGAAAACTTGTTGAAAATTCCAGCAAATATTTGCACTTTTGAAGCAAGGAAAGAAACAGAATCAGTGATTTTTGGTGCTATTGATGATCTTTTGTTGAAGACAAAAATGAAGGTTGATGATATTGAAATTCTTATAACAAATTGTTGTATTTTCAATCCTTCACCTTCTCTTAGTGCTATGGTTATTAACCATTACAAACTTAAGCATCAAATTTTATGCTATAATTTAAGTGGTATGGGTTGTAGTGCTGGACTCATAGCCATTGACCTTGCCAAACAACTCCTACAGGTTAGATGATATTTATTTTTTTTTCATTTTTTATTTATTTTTTAGAATATTTATGTCATCTTCTTACTCTTTTGTTTTGGCTAATTTTTTTTTTAATTGGCTAATATTATAATTTCAGCCTTATAGCTTGCTTCATTAAGTATAAATAAGTTTACTAAATAATATTGGAAAAAAGCTCTGTTTTTTTTTTGCAACCAAATTAAAATTGATTGTTATGCATGCAGATAAATTGAAGCAAAATATTCATTACTCCATATATTCTTAAATATAGAATTTCATGGATTAAATCACAAAAAATTAAAAAGGTGGTAATAATATTAACTTAAAAAGAGTTTTATAATCAAAATAACACCTTATTTATTATTATTATTATTACTATTTTAAATTAATACTTATATATTTATACGTTGTGACGCCATTTATATGATATTATTATTTTCACATAGTCCATTCATAACACTACAACAAGCTATTAAACAAATATTTATATATTATTGAGATTTACTATATTTTCTCTCCAATTTTTAAATGTTTTACCCTTGTGCTTGTACAATAATGAAATAATAAATTATTGTTACATTTTTCTTTAATATGCTGAAAAATATTTCAAAAAAAAATTTAACATTTGAGAGAAATTATAAACTACAATTATATAATTTTTTATCGCTTTCTGCGTTATATATTAAAAACTCTAGATCCTTCATTGATTACATATTTCTTTAGCAAAAAGAATTTTATAAAATGGAACCAAATTTATCAAAGGAGTCTTAAATTTTAGGGTAGGATGAGTACACACCATCTATTTCGAAATGTGTCATAATTTATGCTATCAGGTCACCACTATTTATGTTTGCGCACTAAATTTAATAGTGTTAGGTGAAGAGTGTGTTAAAACTTCAATGAATAATGTCTTAAATATATGTTTATAAGTTGAAGACAATTCTCAATTTATAAGGCAAGACTTTTGTAGGTTGGATGTAAGTCGGATCCAAATTATTAAAATATATATATTAGGGTTTATCTAACATGTGCAACATTATACATGTTAAAATAGTAAAAAAGAAATAGCAACTTTTTATTGAAAACCACCAATTATTTATTAAAAATTTACACATTTAATATAAAATACACAAGTTACAATACAAATTTACCAGTTTAAATTTTTTAACCTATACAAATTTGCACATAATAGAAAAACTCAATATATTATTGGACTATACCTAAAACTACTAATAGTAGTACTATTTTTGTCCCAATAAATAAGAAAATTTTTAAAAATTTTGTTGTCCTATTTTATAAGATATATTTTTAAAATTTAAAGTGCATCAATTAAATTCTCACAAAAAATACTCCTAATTAAATAAAGAGAGATAAAATATTACTATTTCTTTCTCTTAATAAATTAAAGGGTAATTTTATAAAAAGAATATACATTATTGAAAAATTTAATGCAAGGACTATGCTCCTTAATTATTGTGCTTTTCTCAAAGAGATATTATATTTTGGAATAGAGGTAGACCTACCTTCGTCCCTGAATATAAAATCTTTTCAGAAAATTACAAAGATTAAAAAAAAATGATTGTATTATTAAATTTGTTGACAAATTGTATTGTTTTTACAATTTTATCCTGAGAGAGAGAGAGATGGAGAATGAGTTAATGTTTTCTTTAAAGTATTTATTATAGATTTGTAAAAAAAATAAACTTAAATAAGGAGTATGTTGGTAAAAAAAAATTAATGCTCTTGAAAATTTTGAACGGAGATTTATAAAAAAAATAGACAAAGAAAAATTTCAATAAGATCTTGTATTTAAAAATTAGGCAGAAACACTACCAAAAAAATAAAAAATTAGGCAGAATACATCCAATTGTCATTTAAAATTCACGTTTGTAACAATTAGGTCTTTAAATTTTTTAAGTAACAAATAGATTTTTTAAGTTACTAATTTATTGCACCGTGACCCTTCCGGTTAATATCCTCCAACATATGTGTCTTTTTCATTAAAATATTGACCATGTGGAAGTTAACGTTAACGGCCACAATACTACTCTTAAGGAAACTAAGTATAGTAAAATTGTCTTGGAATTTATGTAGTCATCTTTTAAAAAATGTAAAAGTAATTTTTTCAATACAATTTTTTTTATTCCTTAACTAATGCATCGGGGACTAGTTAGCATGACCTATTAATAAAAAGGAAAATGCTAACTAGTGCCCCGGAGCACGTTAAGGAACTTAATATAGTAATATTGCATTGGAACTTATGCAAACATTCTTTTCAAAATATAAAATATTAGTTTTTCAATACAAAATTACTTTTTTAAGAATCCTTAACTAGTGCCCCCAGGCACTAGTTAGCATGACCCTAATAAAAATACACTAGTAGTATATATTTGTAACCAAAAAAATAGACTAGTATATGACAAAACACAATTGGTAATGTGATGCCTTTATTTCTTATAGGTAAAAATTGTCTGATGCTTTAAATGTAAAACCAAAATAACTCATCAACCATTAAACATCACACAAACAACTTTATCTTAACCAATGAATGCTCCATAAATGTTTTCTCATAATCAGTACCTATAAACAGTACAGTAAGAAATACTCATTCAAATGACACAAGATACTATGATGTCGACTACACCGGTAGTACTTTAAAAAAAATAAAATAATTGAATATAATTGTATGTGTCAGTATCATATTCGTATAAAAAAATAACACATGTCAGATTCCAGACACACATTTAAATTCTCAAGTGTGTGGATGTTACATAATTTTCGAATATCTCTCCTTGTTTTTTTCTTAATTTCTTAGCTACCCTTTAACTTTTTATTAATTCCATTTTTTTAAAAATATTTTATAGGTACATCCGAACTCCTATGCCTTAGTAGTAAGCACAGAAAACATCAATAGTGGATGGTACTTAGGAAACAACAGATCAATGCTTGTTTCAAATTGTCTATTTCGTGTTGGTGGAGCAGCAATCTTACTCTCAAACATTTCTTCAGATTCAAACCGTTCAAAATATCATCTTAAACACATTGTTCGTACACACAAAGGTTCACAAGATAATTGTTACAATTCAATTATTCAACAAGAAGATGAAACAAATAAAATCACAGGAGTTTCACTTTCAAAAGACTTAATGAATGCAGCTGGTTTTGCACTTAAAGCTAACATAATGACACTTGGAAAATCTGTTTTACCTTTATTAGAACAACTTAAGTATGTTTCAACACTTTTAGGTAAAAAATATTTTAACAATAAAATGAAGGTTTATACACCTGATTTTAAGTCATGTTTTGAGCATTTTTGTATTCATACTGGTGGAAAAGCTGTTCAAGATGAGATACAAAAAGTTCTTGGATTAAGTGATTATCAAATTGAGCCATCAAGAATGACACTTTATAGATATGGTAATACTTCAAGTAGTTCTGTTTGGTATGTTTTGGCTTATTGTGAAGCTAAAGGAAGGATTAGAAAAGGTGATAGGATTTGGCAAATTGCATTTGGGTCTGGATTTAAGTGTAATACTGCTGTTTGGTGTGCATTAAGGAATGTTGATCCTATTAAGGAGATTAATCCTTGGAGTGATGAAGTTCAAGATTTCCCTGTCAATGTTTCAAAGTGAAGTGGTGTTAATTTCTATAATTAAAGTTTTTTTTTTTTTTAATTGTTTAGAAGTCCTAGCTCAACTGGCAAATGCCGAAATTGCTAGGCCAGACGTCACGACCCGGGTTCGAACCCGGGATCTCACAGTTGTGTGTGAGTTTAATTTCAGTGGATTACCACTTCATCTAAGACAAAAAAAAAAATGTTTTTTTTAATTAATAGGTAATTAATGTTACTGATTGGTGGTTATGTTACTTGTATTGTATTAATGATAGTATATTAATGAATAATGTGCTTTTTTCGTTTGATATATGTGAAATGGCTTGATATGTTTTTCGGGTTTACAATGGATTAAGGATCGAATCCACAATCTGTAGCATACTGCAAAAATCATTCACCATTGAATTAAACCCAGTGGCTTAAATGGCTTGATATTTGTTCTAAGTGAAACTTTTTTATTTATTTTTAGTAACCTTGGTGAATGAAATGATGTTTTAATTACAAATGGCTCCAACACTTCTGCATAAATGTTAACTATATATATCATTATTTGTATTTTCATTTTTATTTTTTCAAGTAGTCTGGTGGACAGTGACTAGAAATTTCACCCTTAAGGTGGATAAGTGGAATGACTGGAGTTTGAACTCCGATCATCTGCATATATAATACAATGTCCTACCAATTGAGATAAACTCATCGAACTGTATTTTTATTCTTTTAAGTCTTTGGTTTTAACAGAAAATTATTTTAATTTATTCCTATATAGAAAGTTCAAGTCCTTAATTAAAAGTATCAACTTTCTTTTTGTGGTTTGAATCAAGGTTGTTAAAATCGCGATTTAAAACGTAAAAACCATAGTTTTTACGTTTCTAGGTAGCAAAAACGAGTTAAATCGCTGGTAGAATCGTTTTCTGGTAAAATCGTGATCTGGAACGATTTTACACGATTTAACTCGTAGTAAAATCTCTAAAATCGTGTAAAATCGTAGCGAAATCGTGTAAAATCCATGGTTTTAACTCTTTTGAGACGATTTTACCTTTTTTTAAAAAAAATAAAAAATTGATAATTTTTTTTAAAAAAACTCAATTTTCATGAATATTGCATTTTATTATGGTGATTTAGTATATTTTAGCTTTGAAATTTTAAATTATTAATGCATTATAGTATTATATAAGTTTATATACATGTTATGTATATAAAATTAATATTATTTTAATATGAGGTAAAATCGACGATTTTACGTTTCGATTTTACCTAGACAAAAAGAGTCAAGGTAAACTCTCGATTCTGACAAGAAATCCTAGTGCCATTTTATGTGTTGAAGCACTTCATAAGTTATGGCTTCAGTTAAGCCTTTGCTAGTAGAGAGAGTGAAATTGGTCCAATGAATTAGTCGTTTTTAGACTGTGTATTGAATTTTCAAAACAAAAAACTAATCTTTTTATGAAATTGTATGCAAGCCCACAACATATATTGATTAAAGAAATACCAACATGGTGTGATATGGTTAGCAAATAATTGAATCCGTTAAGCATAAACTTGTGTGTATGTAAGAGTGTCTATTATGTGCAATTGTGCATGTTGGATAATCAAATCATTAAAATATGCATATTATTGGATCTCATGAGAGAAATTAGATCTTATATTATATCGTTATTTCAATAGATTAGTCTCTTTCTCTTAAAGGAAGAATACTTGAGGCTTACTAAAAAAATAGAATAAATCATATTAGATAAAAGGGTTAATAGGTCTTTACCCCCCTGCTAAGTGAGCGTGTTTTGCGATACCCCCCTGCTAAAAATTTCTTGAAGATTGCCCCCTTGCAAAGTTTTTTTTTTGGTTTCCCCCCTTGAGTGCACTTTTTACATCGGTTATTTTGTTCAACCGATTTAAAAAATTATGTTTTTTAAATCGGTTATTTTGTTCAACCGATTTAAAAAGTTAAAATTTCTTGCATCCAAGAGAGGAAAAGGGGGGAAACAAAAAAAAAAACTTTGCAAGGGGGCAATCTTCAAGAAATTTTTAGCAGGGGGTAACGCAAAACACGCCCACTTAACAGGGGGTAAAGACCTATTAATCCTAGATAAGATGCCTTATCACAAAACAAGTAATCAAATTAAACTATAGTGAAAGTTTCCATTCAAAGTTATCTAAATATATAAGATAATTACGTCAAAAAAATAATTATATATATATAAATAAAAGGTGGACGAACAACAAATTATGCCACTGTAGATTTGAATTGGTTATTTTTACGGATTTAAATTTCACGAGGTAAATATATGATATATTTTTGGTTTAATTAGTCAAATGGTCCCTTAAAGACATTTTAGATTTCACAATGGTCCCTTAAAGAAAAAAAGGTCCAGATTGGTCCCTTAAAGACATCTCCGTTAGTCATTTTGGTCCTTTCCGTTAGTTTTTGACAAAAAAACGTCAAATGATACACAAATCTTCTGAAGCTCAAACCAAGTAAGTATTGGTTGATTTATGTTCGATATCACGTTCAGAAGCTTTTTCAACTGTTAATTTTGTGTGGGTTTGCTTGAATCATGTTTTGGTCATTTTTATATTATTAAGTTGTTGTTTCGATTTTCAAAATATAAGCCTCCACTATGAAATTTAAGCATAGATTCATGACCAGTGCAAAAAATCAAGCAAATTTGTGTATTCTTTTGTGATTTTTGAGGCAGATTTGAGTTTTTTGTGAAAGTTCCATTGGAGCTTTAATGGTGTGTTCATGGTGAAGATGAACAAGGAGGGGATGAAGAAGATCAAGAAATGGAGTGAAAAAATTGTTGTTGATGGTGTATTGCTAGATGTAGTAGACATACAAAATTCAATGGTTATTATTTTGACAAAAGAATCAAAGGTTAAGATTAAAAGATTTATTAAGATCTATGGTGGACCACATATAATGTTGGTCCACCTAATATATTTGATGTTCAAAAACTAACGGAATGGATCAAAGTGACTAACGGAGAGTCTTTAAGGGACCAATCCGAACCTTTTTTTCTTTAAGGGACCATTGTGAAACCTAAAATATCTTTAAGAGACCATTTGACTAATTAAGCCTATATTTTTTTATCTTGGTCATCTATTATCATATCAACGGTAAAATTATTCAAAGATGATTTAATGAAGGTGTAATGTGAACGATTTTAAGCTAAAGAAAAATGTGAACGGATTTTAAAGAGTTGGCAAAGATTAATTTTTTTTTTGAAAATTTTGTATCCATTCTAAGACCAATTAATAAGAGACACCAACCTTATCAACTAACATGAGTTCCAATTGAAATCAAAATAGTGATCTGTATGAACTAATTCAATAGAGAAAGTGATACTAGAATAGAGAATATGGGTCCTATTTATATATTATATGATCATGCTTTATGAACAACAATCACCATCTGCATACCCCCAAAGGAAGTATTCCATTAAATATGCCCCTTGAGAAACAGAACCAAATTTACTCCATATAGAGATCAGCGGTTAGTAGTTTGTCTGCTACCTCATCTCATGGCCAAAATTTTGATTGTTACATTTTGTTATTTCATATTGGTATAAATTAACAATTTATAAATGAAAAATAAATAAATAAAAACAGTATCCCGGGCGTTTATTAAGTATGTCAAAAAAGAAAATAAAAAACATTCAATCAATGTTTGAAAAATAGTTTTTTTACATTTACATGCATTGAATGCATAATTTTTAAAATAAAATTTATTTATATGTTTAACTATAATATTTCAGAATTTCAGATGCACTGTTTAACATTTTTCATACACATACATACATATATATATATATATATATATATATATATATATATATATATATATATATATATATATATACTACCTACATCTCAATATATAAGACCTTTTTGCAAAATTTTGTTGTCTCATTTTATAAGACTATTTACAAAGTTCATGGTTCATTAATTAAATTTTCACAACAATATCCCTATTTAATTAAAGAGAAGTAAAAGATTTTTATTTTTCTCTCTAAATATTGAAGGGTGATTTTGGAAAGAAAAAATATATTATTGAAAAATTTAATGCAAAAATTATTTTTCTTAATTCCCGTAATTTTGTTAAAGAGGTCTTATATATATTGGGATAGATGGAGTGTGGTTTATAGACGACCCATTTGAATACTTCTCGCGTATTAAGAAAAATATATAAATAAAATAGAGATAATAATAGTATTTTTACTATATTATTATGATACAATATTTGTATACACATTCATATTATCATATATGCAAAGTGGAAAATATTGTTCTAATAGTGATGAAAGTGGTATTAATTAGATGAGGAAAATAGAAAAAGTTAATTAATAGTATTATATTGATTGAAAGAGTAATATTTTAGAACAAAAAATTTTGTAAATATAGTAACATGCCAAAAAAAAAATTGTATATATAAATATTTATTTATAGAATGGATAAATATTAGCTATGAACCACTTGCACATTCTTTAAGAAGTTTTCATAGTTTCATTTATAATTTATAATTATAAAATGATGATTCATACTAGAACATTCATTATCAAAAATCTAGTAATTTTGAGGAAGTAAGTTCCAACAACCATAACACTTAATTACACACTGCTTCCTCCAACAGGTACAAAAGGAGTCAGAAATTGATTGATGAACATGAGCTCTTTACACACTTATTGAAATTGATTGATGAACATGAGCTCTTTACACACTATGTGTAGTGGTGCACATGTTAGAACATGGAAATACTCAAAAGACATAACTGGCACAGACTATTTAGCTCAACTACTCATACTTCAATGAGTAAGTATTTGCTAGGCTCCAACTACTCTGCACACCCAAAGCAGAATGTTAACACTTAACAAATAGTGACTCAATTATTAAAAGCAGAACACAGAGCAATACTGGTTAACACCATGACTTCTTAACAACAAAACCGGTAGGAATTCATTCAACTCGCTCAATTTTTTGTTTCAATTTTCAATGAGTATTACCGTAGAATTGATTTTGATATGTTTAAATATTTTTTTTTTTTGTTAAGATGTTTAAATATCTATAAATATGATTGAATTTGCATTTAAATTTTGTTCTAATTTGAAGTTAAGATTTGTAATTTTTTACTTTAAATTTAAACATAAATTTTACGCAAAAATTTATTGTTCAAATCACTTTTATTTAAATATAAATTACTTCATATTCTATCAAATTATCACTATATTTTGTTGTCTCATTTGAAAATTATCACTATATTCTGTTGTTTCATTTGAAAAAAAATTTCTATCAAATTATTTATATTTTTTAGTACCGATACAATATTCCTTTTTTGGGAAATGTTAACTAATGACCTCTACTTAAGAAAATAAAAACAAAAAAATATTATTGATCTTTTTACTATGGGACAAATAATCTTCAAACTTGCTTCAAGCAAAGTGACTAAACATGAGAAAATATATTCTGACAATCAACATATTTTTTATTTGATGATAATCTTCAAAGAGGCGGTGATGATTATCTTTTTCTTTTTATGTATCACAATGGTGATAATCTTCAAATCATTTATATATTTTCAATGCAAGTGATAATTCACTTATAACATTAAGATAAAATTGTTCTTATAGTCTTTTTAACTTACTTCAATTAATGATTCAATTTTTTATCTTCGTTTTTATTTTTATTTTATATTTTATGTTATAAAATTTTACTTTTGATTCAGTTTTGTTATCTTTAACTAGTATTTTTGAGATATTAGTATAGTATGACCTTTTTTTATCAATGTTAGACTTATCACATCCGCAATGATAATTATCTTTTTCTTTTTTTGAATTGCAATGATGATTAACTTCAAATAGTACTTATGTGTGGAAACCCATGAATAGAGTTGTCAAGTGGGTTGGTGCGGTTCAGCTCGCATTGTCTCGATGGGTCAACACATATAAATGGGTTTAAGTGGGTGGGTTGTTTGCTTCATGGGCTGCTAAAATTTAACTCGACCCAATTAGTAATGGACTTGTGCATGTTTGGTTGCCCCCGACTAATTTTCATATTTTTTTTTATTTTAAAAAAGAGATACAAGAGGCATTAAAATTACATATCATATCACATAAATTGAGTATCATGATTTTATAAGAGATAAATACTACAAAATTGTCTTGCAAAAGTAGAGTGTGTTTATGGATGATAAGTCACAAAGTGTAACCAAAGACAATATTCAGTTTTACATCACAAAAATAAATTTTCAGCCTATCAATTCAAAATACATAACAAAAAAATTATAAATTTTCACGAAAATAAAGTCGATCGTCTTCACATCCGGCACCAGTTGCCTCATTGACACGTATTTGGCCCAACTTGGAGCAGTTGCCATTTTTCATGCACCCGTATTTTGAAAATGTCATAGACGTTGCAGGAGACGGACACTGCGGATTTCGTGTTGTTAGTGGC
This sequence comes from Trifolium repens, assembly GCA_030408175.1. Classification (NCBI taxonomy): domain Eukaryota; kingdom Viridiplantae; phylum Streptophyta; class Magnoliopsida; order Fabales; family Fabaceae; genus Trifolium; species Trifolium repens. Next base: position 17,878,990 of record CP125847.1, read on the forward strand.
CTAATCGAAAAATCTGTTGATTCTTACAATATGGTTCGTCTTGATTTGTCTGTTGAACTGAAGAAGAACAAAGAAAGATATTTAGAGGTGTTTGCTAATGAAGAAAGACTCGATGAAATCAAGCATGCTGTAGTTCCTGAATGCGTTGGTCGAGCACTTGAAGACAAATGGATGATCATGCCGGACATGGGTTTTTAGTGGCACAAAAGTACAAATAAGCAATTGTCCTACAAACTCGTAACGGGTATTCGGAAATTTTTCCGGTTAAAGGGTGAGCCTCCACATAGAGAAAAACTAATGTGCCTCAGATGGGTGCACGGAAACCATTTCATGCAGATACATTTGAAGTCAGAGACAGTCTGATACCTCAAACTAGTCAGATGTGGGATTGACACCATTTGAAATGCGTTGAACATTGGCCCGATAGATATGTACATCATATGGAACGCTAGAACAATCTTAAATGTGCTCACAATGGTATTGTTGTTGGAGATGAAAGAACATCTCAACGTTGTGGTTGAACCGGTGGATCTAGCTAAGGATTATATTAGTTTAGTTTAAAAGTGTAAATCGTCTAGCTAAACACTATAACCACTTTTTGCCTTTTTTTTATGTAAAATGGTTAGAGTACAAATTATAATTGACCACAAAGGTTAATACATATGAAATGAAATTTTGATATTATCTATTTTTTATATTTATATTAAACTTTGTTTAAAATTAAAAAAAAAATCAAAAACTGTGAAACTATGTTATATTATGTTCCGTCACTGGTGGTGTTCGCTTTCTAGGAAGCGATATCCTACATATCTCGCTTTCTAAGAGGCGAACACAGGGGTTGTTTGCTTTCCACCTAGCGAGCGTCTATGAAGCTCCGATACTCTAAAAATGGTGAAGTATCGCGTCCGATACGTACTCGATACCGATACTCGTCTGATACGTCCCGATACTCGTATCGGAAAAGTATCGGTTAAATCTTTATTTTTAAATAAAAAAATAATATCTGATACGCGTCCGATACGTTCTGATACTCGTATCAAAAAAATATCGGTTAAATCTTTATTTTTTAATAAAAAAATAATAGCCGATACAATCCGTGTTTCTTAGTGAATGCCAAACTATTATGTTGTTACACATAAGACTGAATGTTTTATGCTTTTAATTGGTCAGCTGCATGAGCTATATAATTGTCTGCTATTGTTACAAGATGAGCTTGTTGAAGAGGCTTTATATCATGACTATTATGTGTCTTTTGAGTTATTATGTGTCTTTAGTTAGGATCGAGGAGCCCTTGTATGTTGAGCCTCAAACTGTTTTGCTCTTGTGCAAACTTATTGCCTTGTTTGTACTCCTTGTACATTGGCGTTTATAATAATAATAATTTTTTGTCTTTTAAAAAAAATTATCATTATTAATATTAATATTATTGATTTTAGTCATGTTTATATATCATGACAGTATCGGATATGGATTTTTAAAAAATTTCCAGTATCGGTATCGTATCAGTATCGTGTCACGTACCGGAGCTTCATATATAGGTGAGCGTCAACAAAATTCGCTTACTAGAAGGCGAACGTATCTATTACAGATTAGAAAATAAATGGCAGGAAAATAACGAACTTGCAATGCGCTAAATATTTAATAACAGCAATTTCATTAATTTTTATTACAACCATACAAAGAATTACAATGGACAAAAATAATACATTTCTAACCTCCCATTTGGGATAAAAGTAAACTCGGGGAGGGGCAAAACTAAATCCGTGCACAGACAAAAATAATACATTCATAACCTCCAATTTGGGGAAAAGGTAAATTTGGGCTTGCTACAAAAAATAAACAGAGACTTAGACAAAAATAATATATTTTTAAGCCTACGGTGGAATTCTACCACCTACCAGTTTAGCAGCATGGAACAGTCTCATTTGTGTTTGGGAACCATTTGCAAGGACCCAACAGTAAGCATTGTAGGTGTAACAGCCCGGGCACCACCAACATAGGTGGTCCCGACTGCCACCTCACGATCTTCTCCAACCCCCTTCACTATTGAAGTTTTTTTGCCTTCCGTGGGAATCGAACCCATGTACCTGGGGATAAGTACATAGTTCATTCCATTCCCAGGTAAAAGGAATCTTATTGCTTCTTGAAATAATTGAGAACCAAGTAGAAAATGTATATTATTTGGGAAACATGAATTTGTACTAGTAAAAGGTACATGATGCTTCACTGTTGAATTTCTGAAGCCTTTCACATCTCAATAGAGAGATATTCTTATCTAGATACAACTGATATCGATACAAATTTAACCAGACACATAAATTTATAAAATTAAAAGAAAAATAAAATAATTATATCAATCAATATCATTTTAATCATTTGCTCTTTAATTTTTTACCTTTATTATAAGTGTGTCTTTTTTTATTATAAGTGTGTCTAAGATAAAATCATTTGGATTTGTTTCCATATTAGAATTTCTCCAATATAGATATCCAAACCAACACGATTTTGTGCACATTTGGATTGGTGGTGACTTTGGCCATCACGGTTAATACATGATTTTATAAAACATTAAAATATAGCTTTTGTCAAAATGATCATGGTAGCTAACTTTTATTCATCTAATCTTACCACCGTAATCACTGTGGAACCGATATGTTTTAACATAAACTTTGAAAAACTGACAAGAGTTACGTTCAAATAGACCAAAAAATAAAATATTTTGAGAGTTTGGTTAAAGATATGGTAGTACAGACGTTATCTCCAAAAAGTACCTTTTGTGATCTAACAAGTTGCTCTGGAAGCTACAAACCCACCCGACCCAGCTTCCCTTATAGTACACAGAACTGCAAAATTACTATAATTTTCTACAGAATGCCTATGAAATGAAGACAATAGCTCTAGAGAACTTGAGAGGAAAATGTCTACTCGCACTTGATGGATCGGTATATGTGACGGACAAAGAACAAAGCAGCACGGAATCCAACAGTTCCAAGCATCAAGAAGAAACCATAGCATATGCACGCCATGTATCCAAAGAAAAATGAGGTCTGCATGAATCCAGACATATCGGAGCGCGCATAGTAGTAATACAGACAATAGGCATAGATAAATAATCCAGTTGAACCACCGCATAGGAATGATCTGTAAGGAAATAAGAAAGCAAAGATTAAGTGTGCAGATCAGAAATCTCTAAGTCTCATGTTATTCATTTTGAAAATAAAATCAGAAAAATCAAAAGGTCAAAATAATATGATAAGGAATAAAGAAAAGCATAAAGCAAGAAATCTTGCACTCTTGAGAATCCATTTTTTGTTAAGAAATGGTGGCGCACCAAGTTCCAGATATAGAAAACCCAAATGGAACCATGAAAGCAAGATGACTTAAACTTTTTGTTCATGAGTCAGAGTCGTATACTCTAAAAACTATCAATGAAGAGTCGGCCAACACAGTTGTGAAGTCTGAAAGGTTGAAATAACTTTGTGAAAAACATTAGACTTCATTTACTTTGTGAAAAAAATTTCGATTTTTATTTTCTAAAACTAGATTTAATTTTAATTGCTAACATGGAGATAATAGACTCTTGAAGTGAACAACTGTATGTATTGAAAACAATGAAAACGTCAAAAGAATTGTTTTCATTATTTCAAAAATGCATCACTACTAGTTAGCATTTCATCTTCTCTCCATCAAATGATTCTATACAAGAGTCTCACATCTTCTAATTTGCAAGTTAAAATGAACACTTTTTAAAAAATGAAAAGTAAAAAAAGTTTTCACAAAGTAAACACTGATTTAATTTTAATTGCTAACATGGAGATAATAGACTCTTGAAGTGAACAACTGTATGTATTGAAAACAATGAAAACGTCAAAAGAATTGTTTTCATTATTTCCAAAAATGCATCACTACTAGTTAGCATTTCATCTTCTCTCCATCAAATGATTCTATACAAGAGTCTCACATCTTCTAATTTGCAAGTTAAAATGAACACTTTTTAAAAAATGAAAAGTAAAAAAAGTTTTCACAAAGTAAACACTGAACAGGAGCTTATTATCAATATTGTCATTTTCAAGTTCATGTATTTTGATGTATCACCGCAACTCATTTTCAGTTGAAAAGTGTATATGAAAGAGATCAAAAAACAAGTATCTTCATATTTCATATTTACTACTTATCATCGAAGAGATTGCTAATTGAGAAATCAGTCACTGCTAAATGCTAATAATATAGCCGTGAGGACTATAAACAATAAACCATATGAATTGGTGCAGGAAAGAAATTAAGGAAAAATAGTGATTTCATACCTCCACCACCATTCATGATCTTCAGCAGCAAGTTGGAAGTATGTCAATGCCACAGTAATGAAAGCAGTAACAATCAAGAGAATGATGAAGACAATAAATAGAATACTGTAGATTGTGTAAATTCTGTGACCCCAAACACTGGCAAATATATAATAAAGTTCGATGTATATAGCACTGAAAGGCAAAAATCCTGCCATTGCCATCTGAGGAATTGTTCCCCGATACCACGGCAAAGGTGGAATCTCTCTTGGATATTTAGTTGTGCGCACGGGGGCTTGGAATTCAGCCTTGCTGTTCTTCCCAGCAATCCCTCCCAATACAAGTAGAGGAGACGTAACAAGTGTCCATATGAGAACAATAACGACAATTGTGCCGAATGGGAGAGCAGCAGTAGCATTGTAGACAATTGCAACAGTGTTCAAAAAGCAAAATGTAAGAAATAGAGGTCCACAGAAAAGGCATCCAGTCAATATCAGATTCCGAACCTGTCATGAAAAAGTACAACAATGAAACCATTAATGACTGAAAACAGATTCAAGTTAATTGCAGAGAAAATTCTTAAGTAAATACCCAGTTTGTTCCTTCCAGTTGACAATAGAATGAGGTAGCAGTGTAGCCAGCAATTCCTGAAGTGAGTGCATATATGACAACAAGTGCAGTGAATAGAGCACCTCGGTTGTACGGATAAAATACACCAACAAGTGCTAATATGAATATGAACACCGTACTGCATAGCACACATGAATACAATTTATTGAGATTAATTAACACTAGAAATACCAAAACTTAATTTTCCTGAAATGAGCTTCTATAATTGAGAAACTTTGATGGGCTCTAGAAACTCACAGGGTAAACAGTTGGGTACCAGATCCAAGGGCAGCTGCAAATACAGACTTGAACTTGGGGAACCTAAAAACATCACCATGGATGTATTTCCAACCGGTCTCTTCCTGATCCTCTGCAGTCTCCTCATCATGTGCATACCTATTTAGAAGCCAAAATATTTATAGTTCAGAAAAGGAATAAAGAATAGAAAATAGTCTAGCTTTATCACATTCAATGATTCAATGAAAACCGAAAAACACAGATAACACAAAAGCTTCTTACTTGACAAAGTCGTTCTTAAGGACCCGCATCAAAATAGTTGCAAGGAAACCAGTCAATAGGAGGACTGTAACACAAGAGTTGATGATTGAGAACCAGTGGATTTCTAAATGATGGGGCAGTGATGATGACTGAGAGTACTTGTCCATCCTCTTCTCAAAGGGAGTGTTAGTCTCCTTCCATTTCACAGTGTAGTAAAACTCTGCATCAACTTCATTATCCTCTGTAACATCCACAAGGGCATTCTGATCCGTTCGCACATTGATCTCAATAACACGATCCTTGTTATAAAATATATCAAAATGGATGTGTTTGTAAAGATAGTATCTGTAATCACTGGGATCCTTCCCTTCCTTATCAACTTTCCCTATGAAACCCCAAATAGGCAAATCATCATAATACATCTGAAAGTAGTAGTCCTTACGCACAGCGGACCGAAACTTGCCCACATCTTCCTTTGTAAGTGTCTTCTTGCAAACAGACACAGAGTCCTTGTCCCGTTGAAACTCAAGCTGATAAGGAGCACTAACCAAACGATCCCCATTCAGCACTTCACCTAGTGCTTCCTTCTTCTCTTTCAAATGATCTACAAATCAAACCCACAAACAATTCAAACCCCCATAACAAAATGTCTCAACATACAAACAGAATCAAAATTTTGCTCTTCCAAAGTTAGAGACATAAAAAATACCAAAAAAAAAAAAAGTTAGAGACATAAAAATCGAGTCATTTCTTAAGTATTGATAAGAAAATCAGTTGTGGTATTTTGGCAAGTATACTGGCTGCAGTCACGCAATCAAAAGGTCCATGTTTTAACTTCGTGATTCGAATCTATTTTGCAAAGCTGGAATACGAGCTGTCCGATGCTAAGTCATGTGACTGTAAATGCAGCATTTTCTAACCAAATGAAATCCGGGTCCGGTTTTTAAATCATTTGCATCTAATACTATCAACCTTTGATTTCTTATCATTAATATCTAAGTCTTAAAAAACCTTCATTGACCTCAATTTTCGTCATCGCATGGTTTAAAAAAACTGCCATTGACCTCGATTTTGGGAATCACATCAAGGTTTAAAAAACTACCTTTGACCTCGATTCTAGCCATAACATCAAGGTTTGATATTTTAAAACATCTGCACCTAGTATTATTCTTTGATTTTTCTGATCATTAACATTGATATTTTTTTCAAAAAAGCCGTCATTGCAGCAATTTAGCGTATCACATCAAGGTTTTAAGAACCCATCATTGACCTCGATTTTGCCCGTCAAATCAAGGTGTTCAATGTTTTAGCAGCAAAATCAAACCTTTATGTCTCCACAACTACAATTGCAGCAGCATCAACCGTATTTAACCGCAATTGCACCAGATCAACCATAATTAACCGTAATAAAACAATAGCAACATAACCATAACTTAAAATTAAAACCTTGATTAACCACAATTCAAAATTAAAACCTTACATAACATAATAACACTACTAATAACAGAATTGAAGAAAAACCAACCTGGTACACAAAATGGCAGATCAAAATAACGATACGTCTCACTGAAAATCAAAAAAACAAAATCAATACATCAACACATTAACATTAAATCAAATAGTACATTACTAATTAAAATTATGAATCTAGAAATAATTGAGAAAATTGAAAACAGATCCAGCACGTGCAATGCGCGTGAAGAACGGATCGGAGGAGTAAAAAACTATAACTACCTCGGATTATGAAAAGGACCGACTTTGTTAGCGAAAAGAGGAACGAGATCTCCTTCTTTGTAACGATGATCTGATGAATCAGATCTGACGGTGGAAAAGAGAGAAGAAATTATGAAGGCGATGATGAATAGTGGATTCATCTTCGCCATTAATGGTTGGAAATTAGTTCAAAGGAGGAATTGAAGATAATGAATGATGATGATGATGGAAATGAAATGAGTCAAGTGAAAGTGAAGAAAGAAGAAAGGTCAAAGAGAGAGAGAGCGGGGGGTGTATATAGGAAGAAAAATGAGAATGGAGTGTGTTGATAATAAAGAGGAAATGGGAAAAGAAAAGAAGAAGGTGAAGATGAGTTTTAGTGAAGTGACGTAGACTCACCGCCTCACTCTTATGTTTATGCTTCACCTCACAGCTTTTTAGTTTTATTTTTTTAGTAATTTATTTATCATTTATTTTTATTTTTGGTTTGCACCACCAGTTGAATCTGGTTCGTGGGTCAGTTTTTGCATCAACTGGTTCCAGCCCCCTCTCGATCGCAGTTGCGGGGGATCGAACCGTGGTCCTCCCTACCAAGTTCAGCGTCAATCACTACTGAACCAACTAACGATTGGTTATCATTTATTTTTAATTAATAAAGGAAAATTATTTGCTTGTACTTATTAAGATTGACCATTATTAATTTATTTATGAACTAGTATAATATTCGATTTTTATTATGATAGGACGATATATCGTTAGAGTAAATTAAATAATGATAATAATGTTATATTATATAATTGGCTTAAACATCATTTTCGTCCATATAAGTTCATAAATTTTTTGTTTTAATCCTTATATCTTTTTTTGTTGCAAATTAGTCCCTGCATGTGCAAATTTTTTTAATTTTAGTCCTTAAAGCTAAAATCTGCAGAAAAATCTGTAGGAAAATTGGTTGGTTTACTGCGGATTTTAATTTTAAGGGACTAAAACCAAAAGATTTGAATATACAGAGACTAGTTTGCAACAAAAAAATATACAGGGACTAAAACCAAAAAATCGTGAAGTTACAAGGACGAAAATGATGTTTAAGCCTATATAATTTAATTTTGATTTAAACTTTGTCTATTAAGATAATGCAAAAAAATATTAATAGAGTAAATTATAATTATTTTTTAAACAAGCAAAAATCAATTTTATTTATAATAACAACAAGTCCTGATCAGCACAAGATGTGTCAAACAGAACACCACAAGATTCTACAAAAGGCATAACAGTCAAACATCAGTTAAGTCGATACCTAGACAAACAAAAGGTCTCGACCACCACATATGAGAATTTAAACTGAGATTTACATTATAAGTTTTCATTCACCAAAGTGATTGAACTTTAACTTTATCTAGCATTTGAAGGGTTGTTGATTCATTTGCTTTAAAAAATCTACTATTTTGTTCTTCTCAAACCACTCAAATGCTACATAACCAAAGCAGTTGCAAGAATGAGCGGCGAGCTCATGAACCTCGGTAAATTAAACAAAATGGTCTCGTATAAAAAGCGGATCAGCTGAGGATATACCAACTCAAGTTCTAATCAAGCTCCACAAGGGTGCAAAAATTTGACAGGAAAGGAACAAATGTTGTGTTGTCTCCACTCCCCCGCAACCAGTCACACAATAGCTGGAGTCGTGAGTAATAATGTGTCGTCTCACCAAATTGTCTTTAGTCGGTAACCTGTTACGAAATAACCGCCAAACCCAACACGGTCGCCTTTAAGGGAACCTGTTTGTGCCAAATTAATTCTGTTGTAGCCTCTGCATCTTGTACTTCCCTATAGGTAAGCAGATTATACGCGCCTCAAGTATAGCCACCACACTGGTCATGCCGCCACAACCGTTGGTCTGCAACATTAAGCTGCAAGACAACGTTAGCAAGTACACTCCTACACTCCCCTAATATCTCTTCCTCCCACGCCCACAATTGACGGCGCCACGCCCACCCCGCCCATCCTTCTTCCTATCCTAAGTCACTTATTTCCGCCACCGTGCTCGACCTATTAAGAGACAAGTCAAACAGGCGTCGGTACCTTACACTCAAAGGGACACTACCAAACCACGAATCCAACCAAAAAAACGTCTCCACCCCATTACCAACCCTCCTCTCGACCCCCTCTGCGAACCACCCCCGCTCCTCCTCCTCGCTCGCGCCATCTCGAATATGTGTAATCTCCCTCCACTATGAAGAACCTCTCCGCCCTCCGACCATCACCCTCCTTGTCGCCCCGCCGTACCAAGCAACCAACACCCGGCACCACAAACTTGTTTTTTCTACTAACATCCTTCAGCACCGTTTTCCTAACAAAATAGTATTAAACTCCCTCATCAGGTCGAATATTGTATAGTTCAAAATTAGCCTCGTTAAAAAATGAGTCGCTAGCCCACGATTGTTGTCTCGTGTATCATAGTTATACTTGTAATATTTATCATTGACAACTTGTTCATAAATGAATAATATTGAACTTGTCGGTTGATATTTCTCATTTTAATAAAAATGAGAAATTGACTTGTTCATATGTGTGTCCTACAAAACAAGTAAAAATAAAAATATTAATTCAAGCTCAATATAAATTTTTAAAATACAGTAAAGAAGATTTGACATGAGTTAAACTTTCCAAACAATAATTCAGAGGATTTTATATCATTTTGAAATTGATGGAGTAATAATACGGATTTCTACTTCACCTGCATATTTGCAGTTATAGTAATGTTGATAAATATATCCCCATAGAAATTACTACTTTGTCCATAAATATAACACCATTTTAAGATATTTCTTTGCCTCTTTTTATAAGACTTCATTCAAATTTTCAAGGATATTAATGTCAGCGTATAAATTATAAAAGAAAATAGACACGTATTATTATAAGATTAGAAATATAGGTCCTAGTAAAAATTATTAAAAAAAAAAATAGATACGCATATTAATATATGAGCAAAAATATATCTCCTCTAAAAATTATAATAAAATATTCTTTGTCCATTTTTATAAGATCTCCATTCAAATTTTCAAGGACATTAATTTCTGCATAGAAATTAAAAAAAAATAAAAAATAGACGCGCATATTATTATATGATTAGAAATAAAGGTCCTTATAAAAAAAAAGACATAGATATTAATATATCAGTAGAAATATAGATTTATGTAGAATTTACTACTATAAAAAAAATAGACACGCGTTTTAAATTAAGACACATGTCTACCTTTCTTTATGTATAAGTTTTCGTAGAAATCATTATATAAAACAAATATGCTTGTGTATTAATATTTGACTTGAAATATAGGTCCTGTTATATGAGTAGAAATTACTACCCACATCTCTAAATATAATACTCTTTTTCGATTTTTCTTTGTCTTTGTCCCTTATTATAAGACTCCATTCAAATTTCTAAGGACATTATTTTCCGCATAGAAATTATATAGAAAAAAATAGACATGCATATTAATATATGAGTAGAAATATATGCTCCCATAAAAATTACTACTATAAAAAATAGACATAAATATTAATATATGAGTAAAAATATAAGTTCCCCTTGAATTAATTAAAAAGTAGGCATGAGTTGTTGATTTAAAAGACACAAAATGATAAATTTTGATTATGTGCCAATTAATAAGGATGGCTAAGATTGACTTTTTTCTATAGTAGATTCTTGTGTATTGATATTTGACTTGAAATATAGGCCCTATTACATGAGTAGAAATTGGTACTGTCATCCTTAAATATAATACTCTTTTTAGGCCCATTTTGAAGGATATTATTGATCAAGTCTTCATTGATGCCTTAAAGGAAGGCTTTGAAGGTGTGGAAAAACACAAGAAGGCGGGGTTGAATTGTGTTTTAGAAAATTAAAACTTTTTCTTAACAAGGATTGATTTTGCAGCGGATCTAAGAACACAAAACAAGATATCAGAGAGGGAAAGAGAGAAGAGAGAGACAAAAAGATTTTTATACTGGTTCCTCTCACAATCCGAGAGTACTCCAATCCCCTTGCACTTCCAAGGGAGTTTCACTATAATATTACGAGATTACAAATGCTCAAGCTCACAAGCAAGAGACTTCTCACAATTGCTCAAGTTACAACTAACAAGAGACTTCTCAAAAAACTTTACAAATAAATTGAAAATTATGACACACTTGATATACTATCAGAGGTGTTTACAAAATACAACACAAATTACTTAAGACAATGAATGACAGATTTAGTTCTTGAGTGTCAGCGTTTTTCAGAGTCTTAGAGTAGATGATAGAACAGTAGTCATTTCTTCCATTTGAGTCTTCTATTTATATTGAAGGAATGGGAATGACCGTTGCAGAGAGATAAGGTGCCAGCTGGAATGAATCGTACAATATGATAGCTGTGTATTGCCTTCTATAGAAAGAAATCCAATTCCACTACCTTGCATATTTGAAATATCACTCAACCATTTTGAGTAATAATAGTACGATTGTACAATCCTCAAATACGCTCCACTTATGGATAAGGTTAACGTTGTACCAACGAATATTCCTTCCTGTGGATATGACAGAGACCTTAAGTAGATTATTCTTCAATCATTGCTTCTGATCTTGTCAGTTCTTAAGTGACGTAAATTCCTTTTGCCTCAGAGTCTGATGTTGTAGCTTCTTATGGTCTTCAGCTTCTGAACTCTTTCAGAGTCTAGCTTTAATCCTCGGAGCCACTAACTTCAGAACTTGAATTTTTAAGCTTCTGATGATCAGCGATAAGCTTTCAGAGCTTCTTAGCTTGGCTTCTCTGCTTTTGTTCGTAGTGCTTCTGAATGAATTTTAACTTATAATTCTGCACACTAGAACAATCATTAGTAATACCAATTGCAATTTTAACACTTTGTTATCATCAAAATTTATTAAACTTCAGAGGTTTATGTCAGATCCACTTTGTTCCAACAATCTCCCCTTTTTTGATGATGACAAACCAAAGCATTAAAATTCAATTGTTGTTGATTTAATTATTTATTTTGACATCAGGTTTCAGAGGTTTGCAATCTCCCCCTGAATCTGATAATCCATAGGGTTAGCTTTGTAAGCCTCCCCTAAGTCTTATCCATAATTAATTAAAATCAGTTTAAGAGTTAATTTATTAACTTTGAAATAATTTTTCATATTTGTCTTTCAGAGGCAGAGGTTTGCAAGCTCTTCCTTTAAAGACTGATAATACTCAGAGAAGGTTTGCAAGCTTCTCTTATATTATCTATGAAAGTGTATTTCAAATTTAAAATTTTCTCCCCTTTCAATAAAGTCCAGAAGTAATGAAATCATAAGAATTGATTCATAATACATGAGTATAACAGTTTCAGGTCTTTGCGCAGTTAAGGAATCAATTAACATTAATTTTAACGCTATTCTTACTCCCCCTTTTGTCATTAATCAAAAAGTAACGAAAAAGAGAAGTCGTAGTCAAACACACAAGTTACAAGACATTCAAGTCAAAAAGAGGTTACAACGATGTTCAATTTAATGAACTGTGTTGAATGTCATTTGAACAAGAGTGTTTGTAAGCGTTAATAAAAGGAGATAATCCTTCTCATTTTATTCATAACGAACAATCAAGGGATTTGTCTCGGACAAAAAATCAAGCAATGAAGAGAGCTTCAGGGTCCAGAAACATGAAGAAGAAGGAAGAGAAGAAGAAAGAAGCAACAACTTCACACTTGAGGAAAAACAAGCAAACAAAAATAATAGTCAAGCAAGAGGTTGTATCTTCAGAATCTGCTAGTACAGATTCTGATTATGCAGAGTTCCTTAGGACATATGATCCTGAGAAGGAGTCTTCAGACTCTGAGAACTACATAATTCTCCTTGACTCACCGTCAGGAGCTGGCACTCAATCTCCAGAGACTGTTGAGTCTCAGAAGGAGGATTCAGAGTCAAAATATGATGTAGAGTCAAAATAGGTTCTCAGAATTTTATGTAATAAAACTTTGCATCAATAATAATAAAAAAAAAAATCTTGCTTATTGTTACTATTTTTGTCTCTTTGTTTTTGATATTCATCTTGAATATGTCAGAAAACCGGTTACCAAGTATGCTTCATAGAGTATTGGTTCCCCGCTTATAAATAGGCTATAATACTTAGATAGCTTTAATCTTGAGTAAACAGGAGTACTGAAGAGAATGGAACCTTAGGTTTTAAAAGAAAAGAAGAAAAACATATATAAGTTCAGAAGACCAAGAGTACCAGACATATTCAGAGAATATAAATTTGAGTTTTGAAAACAAAAGAAAAATAAACATTCAATCAATCAAACAAATTAGATATACTGAATAAAGAGTACTAAATTAAAAAGAAATTATCCAGACGTTACAAAACAAAACATAAACAAATAATTGTGCTCAAACAAGAAGGTTAAGGTTTTGGCAGGCGACGAGCAAGTTCTTGTAGAAACACCATCATCTCATCAATCTTTTTATTAGTAGCTTCACCAGATGCATTCATATCAGCTTTCATTTCTGAGATCTCAGTCTTCATATCTTCCTTAATCTCAGAGATCTCATTTTTTATCTCAGTCTTCATCTCTTCTAAAGCTACTTGAACAGCTGAAGGAATAGCAGATGAAGGAGATCCAGAGCCTCGTATGGTTCTAACTGGGGAGCTTGAAGGAGTAGAGTCAACAACAACATCTTTACCTTTATCAGAAGCTGGCTCAACTGTCTCTTGATCAACCATAATGGTGTCTTCAACCTGTTGTGGACCCATTTCTTGAACTTCAGCTAGCTTCTGAAGTTCAACCTTTGCATTCCTAACAGCCCGTTCTACTAGAACGTTCATAGCTTCTTGATCAGCTAGCCTCTTAATCTCAGCTTCAGAAGCTCTTCTAGCAAGCTCTGCTTCTTCTTCAACTAACCTCTTAGCTTCCTCAAATGCTTTCCTTATATTCTCTTGAACAACAGCCAGCATTTCCTCTTGTAGTGCACGCTCTTCTTCATGATTGTAGTTCGTGATTCTTGGTGCACTAGAGTGTTCTGCATATTCTACCACTCTGCTTACAATCTCCATCCCTCTTCCCTTGATTTTGTTTTGCACATAACCTACTAGCAGTTTCAGAGATTCTCTGAATTTCTCCTCCAATTTTCTTGCTTCAGCCTCAACATCAGAAGGAAAAACAAACGCTTCTTCCTCCATGCTTTTAAGTCTCTTAAGACTAATATTAATAGCAATATTTAAAAGCTCAAGATTGGGTTCAGAGGCTGGGTTAAAGAAAGGCTGAATTCTGTTGAAGGGTATGGTAGGTTCTGGCTTCTTTCTTTTTAAGGGTTTGATTTTGATGTTGTGGATATTGATTTTGGGGTAGAGAGAGGGTGGTTCTAGAGACTCATCAATGTCTACAGACTGCATGATGATGTTCTCCATGAGGGGTAGCATTTGGTCAGATGGAATGATAATCTCATCTAGAGTTAATGGTTTATAAGCAGGACCAAATGGTATAGGTGAATAAGGGTAGGGTGATGGGGGTGTGTTAAGGGTTTCAGCATGTATAGATGTTTGAGGAATGTGATGTTCATGATTGTCAGAAGGAATGTCATCACATTGTTCAGAGGTAGGAATATGTGTTTGTTCAGGTTGTGTGATTTCACTATGTAGAGCTTGTTGTTCTGGGAAGGATGTTTGAATGGGTGTTGGATTAAGTTCTGAGATGGTGATTGAGTTGTCTTGTTCAGGTGCAACATAGTGCTTGGGTGATGCTTGAAAGACAACTTCTGGTGATTTTGGTGGGGGTGGAGATGGAATGTTGTAATGTGTTTCAGGTTCAGGATCAGCATTTGTAATATGATGATCACTGGGAAATTTGTTGATTGGATGATTTGGAGAATTCAAATTAGATGTGGTAAATGCATCTCCTGAGATGTGAGATACAAGGTGATCCAAAACAGAGTTGCTTTTCAGAGACAAACTCTTTGACAATGGGAGTTTTGTAGCTTTGTGGTTTTGGTGTTGGTTTTGATTTTGGGTTAAGTTGAGGCCCTCTTTTAAGCAATGTGCTTATCTTGTCTTGGCTAGAATCAGAAACAGTCTCCTCAGAGGATGAGGATACTGAGTCTGATGAGGAAGATGATGATGATGATAATTCAACAGTTTGGGTTGGGACAATCATTCTGATGGGTTTGGTATGATCTATTGTAGTGCTAGGAGGGGGTTGATCTTGAGCTTTAGAAGTGCTATTAGTATTAGGCTCAGAGACTTTACCTTTGTTAGCAGCTTTCTTTGTGTGTCTGGGAGCAACAGTCTTTGTCCTCTTAGTAGGCACAACCTTTTCTCCTTCAGTAGATGGAGATCTTTCATTGCGTTTCTTTGATCTCCTTTCCTTCTCTACAGGATCAACCTTCTCAGCAGCTCTAACCTCTTGTCTCTCAGAAGTACCAACCTCTTCTTGAGCAGCTCTAACATTCTCAGGATTGTCAATCATGTCATCAATGCTATCATGCTCATCATTATCATCTTGTTCTTGGTTTTCATTTTCAGCATCTTCTTCTTCAGCAGGTTCTTCAAACACTACTGGCTTCTTAGATGATCTAGATCTCTCCTTGGGATTGTTGAAAACATCCCAATCAGGGACTGCAACCACCATTCTCCTATCCACCTTAACACCTATTTCATCTTTCACCATTTGTAGGAAGTTCTTGATCACTTCATCATTATCATGCTCAGAGATTGTTGGAAATCCATCACACCAGAAATACTTTTCATAAATCTTCTGGAGTGGATTTACTAGCTTCTTCAAATCTGTTGGCTTAATCATCTTCATATGTACCAGAGTACTGCCATCAAACTTAGCAGTCATAAAGACTCTTAACTTCTCATGAGTTTTCAGAACCTCAATCAGTTTGGTTTGCCTAAAAATCTCAGAAATTAACCTTGGATGATGAATTGTGACCTTTGCTCTGTGGTGACTTTCAGAAATACACAAACAAAGATGCTCAAATAAGGTATCAGCCAAGTTGATTTTTACCCTCTTATGCATAAACCACAGAAAATGCCTATGAGCCCAAGAGATCGTATTTTTTCCTCCATCTCTTGTAACAATTGAAGCAAGGAATACTTTGAAAGCAATATTAAACTCCTTCTTCATGAATTTGGCCTTACCAAACTCAGACTCTCTTGTACCAGCAGGAAAGAGATCCTTTTTGATAGAGTCAACATACTTACTATTTGACTTGAACAAATTAACCTTTTCACCCTCATTGTCCATGTCAAATATCTTTGCTACATGTTCTTGAGTAATCAGAACATCAACACCAAGCAGATTAGACCTAATTTCCTTTCCCTTAAAAGGTCTTAATCCCAATTGTACTCTTGTTTTGCCTCTTAAGGAATTATCCTTTTCAACCATTTTTCTAACTTCTTCATCAGCGTCAACCTTGTCAAAGACATAAGCTTTATTCCATAAATTTTTGAGGATGTCGAAGTAAACAAATCCATTCAGCATCTCAAAGTAGTTACCCCATTGTTGATCATAGAACAGGTCCTTTATATCAATACCAATCACTTTTAAACTTTCGAAATCTACGAACTTCTCAGTAAGGAATTCCATTCCTTCTCTACCACAGTCGTTCGTGTTCGGAGGTTCAATCAAAGGAGCTTGTGAATTTAAGTTGATTACAGGAGGTAACTGTGGGTTGAAAGGTTTCTGCACAACTTTCCGAGATGGACGAGCAGCCATTGTGAAGAATTTTTTATGATTGATGAGAGATTGAGATTTTGAGTTTTAGGGTTTGTGTAGGTTGTGATTGTGTAAAATTTGTGCTAAGTGTTTGAAGTGACTATATATAGCAAGTAATAGACACACACAGAGAAAAACAAACCAAAGTAACCAAAAGGAGGGAGCGCGAACAGTTTAAAATTAAATTTAAATTGAATTAACTGTAAATTCATCATTAACTGTTCTCTATCCAATCAGAAACTAGACACGTGCAAGAGAGAAGTTAACAAAACTGACACGCGTAAGGACAACTGTTGTGCACTTACTAGTAAAAAACGTTTCACTTTCGCTTAGTTCAGAGCCGAACTCATTAGTATCTTACACCTCAACAGAACCTGTTACTCTTCAAAACTCACCACTCTCAAAGCTTTTCATCAGAGACTCTGAGCGTTAGAGATTTTGAGGACGTTTCAGACTCTGACTCTATTTTACATCTCAGAGCTAGTTTTCTTTAGAGATAAAATGCATGTTCAAATTCTTTTTAATAAAATCAAAACGTTCAATAGCTAAAGGTTTAGTAAATATATCAGCCCATTGATGTTCAGTATCAATGAATTGAATATCTACTGTACCCTTTTGAACATAATCTCTTATAAAATGATGTTTTATTTCAATATGTTTAGCTCTGGAATGTAAAATTGGATTCTTAGATAAATGAATGGCAGCAGTATTATCACAATAAAGTGGAATACTACTCTCAGTTATGTTATAATCCTCTAACTGATATTTCATCCAGAGAAGTTGTGTGCAACATTTTGCTGCTGAGATGTATTCTGCTTCTGCTGTAGACAAAGCAATAGTTACTTGTCTCTTGCTAGCCCAAGATATGAGATTCTCACCAATAAATTGGTAATTTCCACTAGTGGACTTTCTCTCAATCTTGTCCCCAGCATAGTCAGCATCACAGAATCCAACTAGCTTACTATCTAAGGATTTTTTATAAAGTAACCCTAGATTAGTTGTTCCTTTCAGATATCTAAATATCCTCTTAACAGCAGTTAAGTGAGGTTCTCTAGGATCTGACTGAAATCTTGCACACAAACATACACTGTATAAAATATCTGGTCTAGAAGCTGTTAGATAGAGTAAGGAACCAATCATACCTCTATATAGCTTTTGATCCACTTTGCTTCCAATTTCATCCTTGCTTAAGCTGCTTGTAGGATGCATGGGTGTTGTCATTATCTTACAATCTTCAAGATTAAACTTCTTCAAAAGCTCTTTTGTATACTTGCTTTGGTGAATGTAAGTTCCATCTTCTCCTTGGTTGATTTGAATCCCAAGAAAGAATTTAAGTTCACCCATCATGCTCATTTCAAATTCATCCTGCATAAGCTTGGAGAAATTCTTGCACAGAGAAGCATTAGTAGAACCAAATATTATATCATCAACATAAATTTAAATAATTAAGATGTCTTTCTTAGTGGTCTTTCTGAAGAGTGTGTTGTCAACTTGTCCTTTTTGAAAACCATTTTCTAAAAGAAAATTACTCAGTCTTTCATACCAAGCTCTTGGAGCTTGTTTAAGACCATAGAGTGATTTCTTAAGTTTATAAACATATTCAGGGTTTTTTAAATCCTCAAAACCTGGAGGTTGTTTGACATACACTTCTTCAGAGATAACACCATTCAGAAAGACACTCTTAACATCCATCTGATATAAGGTTATCCCATTATTTACAGCATAAGATAGCAATAACCTGATTGCTTCCAGTCTAGCTACTGGAGCAAATGTTTCAGTGAAGTCAATGTCTTCTTGCTGACTGTAGCCATGTGCCACAAGTCTAGCTTTGTTTCTGACAACTTCACCTTGTTCATTGAGTTTATTTCTGAATACTCACTTGGTTCCAATAATGCTCTTATGTGTTGGTCTTGGCACTAGATCCCATGTAACAGCCCGAGCCTTCGGCGTTCCCGGCACTGCTACCTCACGATCTTCTCCAACCCCCTTCACTATTGGAGTTTTCGCCTTCCGTGGGAATCGAACCATGTACCATGGGGATAAGTACATGTTCAATCCATTCCCACTACCAATTGGGCTACTAGCTCAATTGGTAGTGGGAATGGATTGGACATGTACTTATCCCCAGGTACATGGGTTCGATTCCCACGGAAGGCAAAAACTCCAATAGAGAAGGGGGTTAGAGAAGATCGTGATGTACAGCGCCGGGGTGGCCTACTATATACGTAGAAAAGGGCCCAGGCTGTTACATCCCACACATCATTTATTTGGAATTGATTATGCTCATCTTGCATTGCTACAATCCATCCATCATCAATTAAAGCTTCATCAACATTCTTGGGTTCAATCATAGATATAAGTCCTAAAAGTGAGTCATTCTGTTGATAAGTTAATCTTGTTTTTCTTGGACTCTCTTTGTTTCCAAGAATAAGATCTTCTGGATGTGATGACTTGTATTTGAATTTTCTTTTTGGAGCTTCATCAGTTTTAGCATTTCCTTGTGTTTTATCTTCTGAGATGTCATCATGTTCTTCAGAGGCTTCTATGGGAGTTGCTTCTTCTGAGGCTACTTCCATTTGAGCTTTTGAAGCATCATTAGCATCTGATGTTGTCTCAGGTTCTGGATAGTTGTATTGATATGGCACACCTGCATAACTATCATCTTGCTCGGACATTTTAGTGTCAGGCTCTTTGTCATCAAATCTTACATGTATAGATTCTTCCACTGTGTTAGTTTCAGAATTATACACTATGTATGCCTTTGAGCGTTCAGAGTAACCTATAAAGATTCCCTTACAAGCTTTGGCATCAAATTTCTTTTTATAGACCTTATTGTTTAAGATGTAACAGGTACATCCAAACTGATGAAAGTAAAAGATGTTAGGTTTTCTTCCTTTGAAGAGTTCATATGTTGTTTTATTCAATATAGGTCTAATATAGATCCTATTTTGAATATAACAAGCTGTATTTACAGCTTCTACCCAGAAGTACTTAGCAAGCTTAGTTTCATGCATCATGGTTCTTGCCATCTCTTGTAAAGATCTGTTCTTTCTCTCTACAACACCATTTTGTTGTGGTGTTCTAGGAGCAGAGAACTCATGGATAATTTCATGGTCTTCTCAAAAAGTTGCAACTGGTTCATTTTCAAATTCACCACCATGATCACTTCTGATCCTTAGGATCTTAAGACTCTTCTCACTGTGTACTTGTGTGCAGAAAATGTTAAACACATCATATGCATCATCTTTTACTCGTAAGAATTTAACCCAAGTCCATCTACTGTAATCATCAACTATGACAAGTCCATATTTCTTTCCATTGATTGAGGTTGTACTAACAGGGCCAAATAAATCAATGTGAAGCAATTCAAGAGGTCTTGAGGTAGAGACAATGTTTTTGGGTTTAAAGGAAGTTTTAGAAATCTTCCCAATTTGACACGGACCACACAGAGCATCTGAGTGATAGTTGATATTGGGTAGACCTTTAACCAAACTTAGTTTGCTGAGCTTGGAGATTAATCTTCAGTTAGCATGACCTAAGCGTTGGTGCCAAACCCATTTTTCATCACTCAGAGATAAAAGACACATGATCTTCTGCTCTGTGAGTTCTGACAGATTGACCTTATAAACATTGTCTTTCCTCAAGCCTCTGAATACTACAGACTTATCAGAGTCTTTAGAAACAGTACATGCATTCTTATCAAACATCACTACAAATCCACTGTCACAAAATTGACTTATGCTAAGTAGATTGTGTTTAAGGCCATCAACAAGCCAAACATTATTTATTGACAAAGAAGAATTACCAACTGTACCTGTCCCAATGATCTTGCCTTTTTGTTTGCCTCCAAACCCCACAATACCTCCCTCTTTCAGAGTCAGGGTTTGGAACTTATGCCTTTCTCCTGTCATATGTCGTGAGCAACCGCTGTCCAGGTACCATGATTGCTGCTTTTGCCTTCCTTAAGTGTAGATCTGAAGCAAAGACAATCTCAGACTTTGGTACCCATATTTTCATGGGTCCTTTATGGTTAGTTTTCATCTCCTTAGGCTTTCTTCGCTTATAAGGCTTATCAGAGTTCTAGAGCAGTCAGAGCCATTTGAAAAAGTTTTTGGCTTTGATTGATTCTTGAACTTTCCTCTGGAATATATTAGTGTCTTAGAGACTGAGCTAGATTTTGAAGTATCCATGCCCTGATTAAGCTTAGGCACTGATGTCTTCAGAACCTTTGCTACAGTTTTCTTAGACTTAGATTTGACTTTGACTTCAGGTTTAGATGTCTGAGGTTCTGATAGTTTTAGAACTTCTGACTCTATTTCCTGTGGTTCAGAAGTCGGTTCTGATATATCCAGATTTTATGAATTACCTTGAACAAAGATTACTTTAGGATCTGAAGATGTTTTGTTTGTACATGAGGCTTGTAATGGATTGTTCTCATTGAATCGAGAGTATCCAAGACCTTCTCCTTTGTTTCTACTAACATGATAGATTAAGGAAGCTATCTTACTTCTTTTCATGCCATTGATGAGAAACTCCTGAAGAACAAATTCATGTTCTGGAGGTACTTTATCATCATATACATAATGTGTTTCGAGAAAGCAGTTTCTACTTTTCAGAGACTCATTCTCTTCAACAATTATGTTTGCTTTTTCAGTCAGGTTGTTATAGGCCTTTTTAAGGACCTTACATTCCCCTGCTTTCTTGGTAAGCAATTTTAAGGCATCTTTTAATGAGTCTACTAATTCATCTTTAGAAAGTTTAGCAAGTACCTTTTCTTCATTGTCTGAATCTGAATCTGCTTCATGTTCAGAGTTATCCTTGTCAGAAGTAGTAGCCATCAGAGCCAGATTTGCTTCCTCATCTTCATCAGAGTCTGAATCTTTGTCTAGATCTTCCCAAGTAGCAAGAAAGCTCTTCTTAACTTTATTCTTGTATCTTTCTTTACTAGAGTTTTGCTTGCTTGATCTACTCTTGTTCTCAGGACAATCGGCAATGAAGTGACCAGGTTTGTTGCATTTAAAACATTTGCTCTGTTCTTCCTTCTTGTCCTTAGTGGCAGAAGATCTCTTAGAAGAACTACTAAATCTCCCAGCATATTTCTTGCTTCTTTTTGCCCACTAAGATACTTTAGCAGCCATTAGAACCATTTCTTCTTCATCTTCTGATCCATCTTCAAGACAAACTTCTGAAGCTTCTTCTTCAGATTCTATAGCTTTAGCTTTCAGAGCTTTTGAAGAACTCTTAGAGCTTAGAGCTATTCCTTTCATCTTCTTGGTAGAGTCATCAGCCATTAGTTCCATCTCATGACTCTTCAGAGAGCTTATCAGATCTTCAAGAGTTACCAAGTCCAAGTCCTTAGCTTCTTGAAATGCTGTCACCTTAGGTCTCCACTTTGGGGGTAAACTTCTGAGTATCTTTTTCACATGATCAGCAACAGTATAGCTTTTGTTCAGAACCTGAAGTCCAGAGACCAGAATTTGAAACCTTGAAAACATGGTTTCAATATCCTCTCCATCTTTCATTTTGAACAATTCATACTGTTGAACTAGCAAGTTAGCCTTAGCCTCTATAACTTGCTTGTTTCCTTCATACTTAGACTTCAGAGACTCCCAAATAGACTTAGCAGTAGTTTTGTTCACAATTTTAAGGTACTCATCATGAGAGATAACATTGGTCATCATACCTTTTACTAAGTGATGTTTCTTGTATTCTTTCTTCTGATCAGGTGTGAATGACTTTCTGTTTTCATAGCTAACAACACCTTCTCCATCCATATTTTCAAATGTGACACCATCTTCTACCATATCCCATAAATCATAGTCCACACCTATAATGTGACTATACATTTTTGTCTTCTAGAAGGGATAAAAGGTAGCATCTCCATTGAAAAATGGAATCTTGTCAGAAGACTTCTTTTCATTTGTATCATAATCAAATTTCACAGCACCAAGGTCGTTCTTCTTTCCTCCACTGTTTTCACCAACACTAGTCATGATGTTTTTCCACTGGATCTTTTACTGTTTCACTGTAAGGTGAGTTAGGCAACAGACCTAGCTCCTGCTACCAATTGAAGGTGTGAAAAAACACAAGAAGGGAGGGTTGAATTGTGTTTTAGAAAATTAAAACTTTTTCTTAACAAGGACTGATTTTGCAGCGGATCTAAGAACACAAAACAAGATATCAGAGAGGGAAAGAGAGAAGAGAGAAACACAAAGATTTTTATACTGGTTCCTCTCACAATCCGAGAGTACTCCAATCCCCTTGCACTTCCAAGGGAGTTTCACTATAATCTTACGAGATTACAAATGCTCAAGCTCACAAGCAAGAGACTTCTCACAATTGCTCAAGTTACAACTAACAAGAGACTTCTCAAAAAACTTTACAAATAAATTGAAAGTTATCAGACACTTGATATACTATCAGAGGTGTTTACAAAATACAACACAAATTACTTAAGACGATGAATGACAGATTTAGTTCTTGAGTGTCAGCGTTTTTCAGAGTCTTAGAGTAGATGATAGAACAGTAGTAATTTCTTCCATTTGAGTCTTCTATTTATATTGAAGGAATGAGAATGACCGTTGCAGAGAGATAAGGTGCCAGATGGAATGAATCGTACAATATGATAGCTGTGTATTGCCTTCTATAGAAAGAAATCCAATTCCACTACCTTGCATATTTGAAATATCACTCAACCATTTTGAGTAATAATAGTACGATTGTACAATCCTCAAGTACGCTCCACTTATGGATAAGGTTAACGTTGTACCAACGAATATTCCTTCCTGTGGATATGACAGAGACCTTAAGTAGATTATTCTTCAATCATTGCTTCTGATCTTGTCAGTTCTTGAGTGACGTAAATTCCTTTTGCCTTAGAGTCTGATGTTGTAGCTTCTTATGGTCTTCAGCTTCTGAACTCTTTCAGAGTCTAGCTTTAGTCCTCAGAGCCACTAACTTCAGAACTTGAATTTTTAAGCTTCTGATGATCAGCGATAAGCTTTCAGAGCTTCTTAGCTTGGCTTCTCTGCTTTTGTTCGTAGTGCTTCTGAATGAATTTTAACTTATAATTCTGCACACTAGAACAATCATTAGTAATACCAATTGCAATTTTAACACTTTGTTATCATCAAAATTTATTAAACTTCAGAGGTTTATGTCAGACCCACTTTGTTCCAACATGCTTCCTTTATGAAGGGATAGGTGATAATGATGTCAAAGTTAATAATTTTGTGCATTAAGGCCCCCTTGGCCGTTTACCTATACATTAACGAATGGAAAATCAAAGATTAAGGGTCAACAGAAGTTGTCACGGCGGTGTCAATAGGCCACACGGTCGTGACAAGGTCGGCAATTGAGAAGACACCATCTGGTTTTACTCCCACAGCCGTACCAATGAGCCACACGGCCATGGCAAGCTATGCAGTAGGCAGAGTTCAACTCTAGCCTTTGAATTTCTCATTTTTAATGGCACTTATGTGCACCATATGTAATATTTATCTTATAGGCTAAGAAAATGTTCAGCTTAGAGGTCTCCTTCACTTGTATCTTCATCAAATTAACAAGCTTTGTATCATTTACATTCATCCGATAAAAGTTCTTTGTTATTTTCTATTTTTGTTCTTAGTTTTGTGCATAGATTAGCTTAGTGTTCATGGTGTCAAGGTGTGAGTAGTTCACCCACACCTTGAGGTTATGGACAGTAACCTCTAGTACAGGTTCTTGATCCTTTTCCTATGTATCCAAGTTGATTGTGATTACTAATAAGTATATAATAGAGTGTAGATGTGTGGAGGAGAAACTTTTACAACAGAATATTTTCACATGGCAATGGTATGTTTGGGTAAGTGTTAGATTTTTGTATCATTGGTGAAATTAATAATCTTAGAGGTCTTTTATATATTATAAGAAAATCATAATCTTAGTGCATGCTTGTTTGATCACTAAAAAAACCCAAAAACAATCTTCATATTCATCTCTCTAATCACTATAATCATCAACACCATCTCCTTGATATTCTCATATATTTAATCTTCTCTTCTTTGAAATAAGTTTTACTTTGTTACTCGTTAGTCCCTGTGGATTTGATACTCTTTTTATTACGACGAAATATTTGTGAACTTGTGAGCGTACGTGTCAAGTTTTTGGCGCTTTTGTCGGGGACTAATTGTAGGAATACGGTAAAATTTCTTTTAGATTCATCTGCTATTTTATAAGTTTATATTTCAACATCTATCTACATATAAAAAACAAAAAGGCTTAATTATACTTTTGATCCCCTATTTATCTTGTTCCACGATTTTGGTCCCCCAATTTAAAAATCCAACATTCTTGCCCCATATTTTGATGGTTTTTGCAGTTTTGGTCTCTGATCTCATTCTGTCACCCAAAAATGCTGATGTGTCCCAATTTTTAATTAGTTGGCAATGAAGTGGTGATGTGGCAATACACATATGGTAAAGATCGTGCCATGTCAACAAATGAATATGTTTAATAGCAAATATAATTTAAAAGAATTAATATTATACTACAATAATATTTCTTTCCAATATTGATTTTATTAGTTAATCTAAAAAAAATTAGATCTGGAAAATACATTGAAATTCATATTCGTCTTCAAGCTCTTGTGTTCTTCATCATTTTTCATCTGAAGAGAATATGCGCAAGAAACATCCTCTAATTTGAGATTTTGTGATTTGTTTTGAATGGGGAGAGGGATTGAAAATAACCAATCTTCTCAATTTTATTTGTCTTAATATTTACATTGCTTTCAAACAAATATCTCTTAAATCCCCCAATTTTACTTTTAAGCTTTATTTTCTAAATCAATACTAATTACTTTGTTACACAATCTCTATGAAGACAGATTTTTATAAATATTATTACTTCACGAAAAAATTGGTACACTTGCCAACCGCCCATCATCCTCCAGGGGCTGGAGGTCTTTCAAATAGATGTTAAAGGTGAAAAATCCACAGGGGGTTGAATTGTGTTTTTTTTTTTTTTAATAAAACTCAAGTTATCAGCTTCTGAAGCAGTTCAGAGTCTAATGAGTATTTGTTTTGTAAAGAGTTATGCAGCGGAAATAAAAGCAGAAAGAAAGAGAGAAGACAACACAGAGCAATTTTATACTGGTTCCTTCCACAAATTGAGAGTACTCCAGTCCCCTTGTCCTTCCAAGAGAGTTCACTATAATCACCAAGACTACAATTGCTTAAACACCAATCAAGAGACTTCCCTTTGCTCAAACACTAAGTAAGAGACTTTCTATGCTCAAACACTTAGAGACTTATCATAACTAACTCAAAAACAAATATAGTTAGAAGTGTTTATGTACTTGATATACAATCAGAGACATGGTCAATACAATATAGTTCAAGACTCAATACCCTGAAAATTTCTAAGATACAACTTTTGATGATAAATTCTCAGTGTCAAATTGTGGTTAGATTTTGACAGAGTTTTGGTATGTTCAAATTTCCCTCAAAGTCTTATTAATCTTTCTCCAAGTCTTCAGCTTCTTATATAAGCATACAAGAGAGACGTAAGAGAAGACTTTACACAATTATTGAGTCTTGGAGAAGCTTCAATAAGGACGTCAGAATGCTGCCTCAAATGGATAATGTTGTTCAAAATACATTTGAAATCCATTGCTGAATAACGAAGTATATGTTCATTTTTGTCCAAAAATGTCTTTTCAAGTTTTTTCATATGATCAAAAGAAAACAAACTTGACTTTGACTCTGAAAGTGACAGTTCAGAGACTTTTGATGCTGGCATGTCCTTCAGACTTGTCTTTAGGTTCTGAGACCTCAGAGTCGAAGACTTCAGAGTTTAGGACCTCATAC
Source organism: Trifolium repens (assembly GCA_030408175.1). Lineage (NCBI taxonomy): Eukaryota > Viridiplantae > Streptophyta > Magnoliopsida > Fabales > Fabaceae > Trifolium > Trifolium repens. The sequence continues at coordinate 17,905,672 of CP125847.1, forward strand.
TCTGGGAACCTCAGAGTTTGTTCTTCAGATTTTGATCTTTAAGGTTCTGACCTTCAAGACTCGATATTCTCTTCATAAAATGCTTTATGCTTTTCGACATATAAAATTCTTAATTCTTCATAAGAATTTTAGTCTATGGGTCTGCACACTTGAACATACATTAACATATCCAATTTGTTCTTTTAATACTTTGTTATCATCAAAACCCAACAATAATTGTTCAAAATCAATTTTGTTCCAACATATGCTAATTTTATGCGTAAATCCCTAGCCGTAAGATCTTAGGCTTGTCCCCTTTATTCAACAGCACACCCCCGTGAAGATTTCTCTGACAGTCGGTGAGACATTTCTCATACTCCTCTTGAGCTATTTTAATAAAGGCTTAATTACTAATTTGGTCCCTTATCTTTAATTTAGTTCTCAATTTGGTCCCTTATATTTTAAACGTCTCAATTTGGTCCCTTATCTTTTCTGAAGTTCTCCATTTGGTCCCTCCCATCAAATTTTTCACTATTACCATTAAATTTGGACACGTGTCATCTGTCCAAGTGTGCCACGTGTCCAAATTGAGAAAGACAAGGGACCAAATTGAGAACTGCAAAAAAGATAAGGGACCAAATTGAGACCTGCAGAAAAGATAAGGGACCAAATTAAGACTTTTAAAAGATAAGGGACCAAATTTAGACGTTTAAAAGATAAGGGATCAAATTGAGAACTAAATTAAAGATAAGGGACCAAATGAGTAATTAAGCCTTTAATATATAATGAGTCTCCCTTGATTTTGGGGGAAAAGAGCTGATTAACTTGTACCTCACACGAATTATGCAACACCTAAGCGAAAGATTTTGTCTGTGTTGTCTTCTTTGGTGATTGCATGGCCGACGTAGGACATAACCACGCGATCAGGGGCCAGCCAGTGATGCAAAGCCAATCGGTGACACAATAAAGCTTTCTGCGTTGACACCTATACAAGAATGAAAACAACAGCTAGTGATGCATTATCCTAGCAAGCGATGAACGATCGGTGATTAATCAGCTAGTGGTAATAATCAGCGTTCAATCAGTGATGGGCTTCTTGCTCGGCGCTTAGCTAGGAAACCCTAACAGATCCATTTTAATCTCAACATAAAAGTGGATACTAGTTGCTTACATTTATTTATTTTTATTTAAACTAAACACAATATCCAATTAAGTGGCCCAACCCCGTTGGCTTTAAGAGGCCCAACATCAGAAATAGGAATAAAATTTATACCCAATTAGTTTTATGACAAATTTATCCCTACAAAATTAAAATAAGATACAATGAGTCTTATTCCCTCAAGTATTTTATTTATTTTTTTTACAAAATCATGAGCTATAGTCTATTCGATTACTTAAGTTTCTCTCAATATGTAGCACATAATATCATGTTAAAATATGAGGGACTTAACAAGATAACTCTAATTGTATTTGATTTTTAAATACCAGTTATGTTCCTTGGCTTATTTACAAGCGGTATTCAAGCTCTTATTTTTGCTACTTTAGCTGCGGCTTATATAGGTGAATCCATGGAAGGACATCATTGACTAGTTATCAAAATAGTCTTTTTTCTTAGTTTAGCCCGCGCCAAAGTATGTGTCGCTCACGATAATCTACTTAAGGAAAATAAACCAAAAAATAGAAAGAAATTTTCAAAAGTTTTAATAATAATCAAAAGGATTATCTAAATCCCCCCACCATAATAATAATAAGTATAAATAAAAACAATTACCGGGCAATTCAATTGTAAAAAAAATAGGAAAAAGATCTTTTAGATAGATCTCTTTCCTATTTTTTCTAAAAATAGTCTTTGTTTGACCAAATTGTATTTTACTCCAACTCCAATGAAGATTTTTTTATTTTATTCAATTATAAATATAGGGTTGGGAACTATCATTTTGGATGATATCTATGTTTACGAAATGTGATTAAAAAAAAAATAGGTAAAATTGAACTAGAAAAATAGAAATAAAAAAAGAATATAAAAAATCACATTCAGATCACTTCAATTCTTATATTTCTATGTAAAAATTCGGTCTAACGAATTGATTTACATTCATTCGATCCATAGGAGATAATAATGAATAAAAGAAAGAAAGGCCTTTCAAAAAAATCGAGATTAAAAAAGGGATTGGGGGAGGGGGTCAAACTAGGTGTATATAGAATCTAATCGTTATAAGACAACTGGGGGGTTTCCAAGAATGATTCTCGAATTAAGATACAACTAATTGGTTTACGCTATGGAACAAACACATGTATATGTCATAGTAGATATTCATTAGTTATAGATGACTATCTATCTAAATTAGTCCTGCTACTACCTCTAAATTTAGGCGGGGATTCAAAAAAAGATCTATCTCTTGTAATTGTGAATTGAATATTGAGTGACTATAAAAATAAAGAAAAAGAAAGAACGAAGAATTAAAAGAAAGGTTCAAAATCTAAGATAAGAACAAAAATTGTATGTATTCCCTCCCAACTACATGGGTAGAAACGAAAACAAAGTAAATATCGAAGTTATTTGGATAATTCAATAAAAATTATTCAGTTTTGAATTACACTTCGACTAGATAAAGATAAATAGGAAGAATGAAATAATTAAGTCATAATTTCTTAGTTGATTATATTATTAACTATTTTTTTTCTTTATTTTATTTGGAATAGGAGAAACTTATCATGAATCCACTGATTTCTGCTGCTTCTGTTATCGCTGCTGGGTTGGCCGTCGGACTTGCTTCTATTGGACCTGGAGTTGGTCAAGGCACAGCTGCAGGGCAAGCTGTAGAAGGGATTGCGCGACAACCGGAAGCAGAGGACAAAATAAGGGGTACTTTATTACTTAGTCTGGCTTTTATGGAAGCTTTAACTATTTATGGGCTGGTTGTAGCATTAGCGCTTTTATTTGCGAATCCCTTTGTTTAATCTTTTACAAAAAATAGAAAAAGAAAAATACATATTGTTTTTTCCGCGGACTTTCGTTGCTGTTCTTGAATTTTAATTTTTCTTATATTAAGATTTCACTCCTACCATTTTTTCTTCATTCGGATTAACATAACGATTCGCCTTCTTCTCTTAGTAGCGGGATCTGGAGAAAGAATAGGAAAGGTAATTTCACTATATTTCTTCCCAGGAACGGGGCCTACCACAAGAATATTTTTTTTTGTGGGACGATAGCTTTGAAAAGACAAATTACCTATCTTTTCTTTAATCTCTGGCGAAATACGATCGGGAGGGGCCAATTCAAAACCCTCTGGTAAAATAAGAACGGCCCCTACATTCAAAGCCCCTTTTTTTCCATTAGCAAGAACTTGTTTCACTTGCATATCATAAGGAATTCGAACAACTGCTTCAAATACAGTATCGGGAGATTCTAAGATTGAATACATTCTGTTTGAAAAATTAACCGCAGGGATCAAATTTATCACCGGAAAAAATTGTAGAAATTTTTTTACCATAAAAACATGTAGGGATTATTCTTGATTATATGACAAAATATAAAAATGTAAAAATATTTAACCCGATATTTAAATAAGTATGTGATTTTGCTAATTAGGTCAGCTGTAGGATGTGCACAGGGAACATCAAGCACAATTTCAAATGTGCCTTTTGCCTTTCAATTGGGGAAGATTCAGTAGGTTAGCAAATTCAACTATTGTAATGTTTTATTTACTAGTTTTTTAACTCGTGCGTCGCACGGCTGACTATTTTTTTTCCCGATCCGCTAGATTAGAATTCGAATAATCAACATTGTATCAGTAGTTAATTGTATAAATAAGTATGTAGTCCCAAAATACCAATAAACAGACGATTATGTGTTTAACATCTATCTGCATATAACGACAACATTAACATCAAAGGATTTTAAAAGATTTTTTTCTAATAAAAGGATCAGTTGGTATTCAATCAAGACTTTTATAAAATCTAAATAAATCTAGTGGTATTCAATTAAGATAATCATGATTTTTTTTTTCAAGGCAATGAAATTCGCTGTTATTCGATTGAGATTTGTCAAGACTTATAAAATGTCTCTTGGTATTCAAAAATCCATAGATTTTAGTGAATTCTTGTATGTAATGGATTTTGTGAGACTTTTTAGTTAAAAATACACTTGATAGACTTTTCTAACAATCTCACCAAAAGCCTTGAGACTTTTTTGAACTCTCAAAGACTTTTTACTTTCATCATCACCGTATCAGGTTATTACTTTCGCAGTTCATCATCATTGCACCTGAGTTTTTCTTCTTCTTTTCTTTGTTCACTTACAACAATCTCACCAAAAGCCTTGAGACTTTTATTTTACCGCAAATCAATTTTTTTCTTCACATTCATCCGCTTCTGTTTCCCATCAATGGTGGTGGTGATAACCTTTCCATTTTATTGGTAATTAGGAATATATACGTAAAAAAAAATAACATGGAGTTTTCTATTGTAAGGGTTTTTTTAAAAAAAAAATATTTGGATTCCAAAAAAATATAATTTCTTTTATTAAAATTTATTGATTCTTTTAAAACTTTTCTAATATACAAAAGTTTCCTAATATATAAAGTATTATGAAATCTTGATTGTAAAAAGTCTTTTGAAAAAAATCTCTCAAAATCCATTCAAATCATTGTGTTAAAAATCTTGATTGTAAAAAAGTTTTGTAAAAAAGTCTTTAAAATCTCACAAAATCAATATAGTACAACAAAATCTCATAAAATCATCAAGATTTGTTTTGCCAAAATTGTCTCATAAAATCTCAATCTAATACATCCTCCTAAATCAAGGTGACAACATTAGATTCCATATCAATGACCACACAGTGACTTTCATAAGATATCTATACATGAGAAGAATTACATAGAACCCAATATTATATACATAGGAAACGACAAAAAAAAAATTGGTAACAAAAAGGATTAAGAAAGTAAAGTGACGTGGCAAGGAGGAGAGCAATCTACAGTGGCAATTTCCCATTTTCTTTTTGTCAAGTATATGGATGACAAACAACTATTTTAATAGTTTAAACCGAATTTAAAAAAAGAAGTTTTGAGTACATCTCAATTCTGATATGGATTTGAATTCAGTGCAATTGGAATACACATAGTTAGTGTATCTAGGTTGTCCGATCAAGATTGTCAGATTTTATAATCAAATTTTAATTGTTTATAAATAGAAAAATTAAGCTTAAATTTTGGGTCATCCAATTTTAATCTGATGGTAGCTAGTGGGCCAATTGCACTGCAGTCACTAATGGGACTACACACAACCCCGATATCCTTCATTTTAAATGTTAAAATCATTAGTCATATTTGTACAATGAAATCAGTAATCATAACTAATTTTAAAATAATATTAATAAATATGATTTATAGATCATGTAAAATATTTTGCACCCACCAAAGAGCACTTATATGTGATGGTGCGAGTCACTTCTAGCTTAACCAAGATCTTGAGTTTGATTCCTTACTTGGGCATGCAACAATGTTAATACTCTTGGAGAACGTTTGTCATCAATTTAGTTGCGCGCAAATGATATCCAATTTAAACAAAAAAATAAATAAAAATATTTTGCCCACACAATGTACACTATTAAACTCAAATAAAAATAAAAAGATTTATTGCATGTCAATATTGTTATGTTGAATGATTTTATACATGTTCAAATCCAAGACCTCATAGTGATATGTTGTTAGGTTGGATGACTTCATACAAGTTCAAATTCAAGATCTCATAGTTATATGTGCGAGTTTCAATCTATTTGCTATTTTGTATACAAACCAAAAATATTTATTTATTTTTATTACTTAACTCAAATAACGATATCAATATTATTAAACTAAACATTTTTTTGAGTTCGAAACTAAAACATTATAATTAAGTGTGTAAATTTTAGTGATACTTAATACCACATTTATGGACGAACCGAAAAGTGTTTGTTTTTTGTTGGACTTAGACTCTCTTTAATTTTGAAAAAAGAAAAGTGCTTTTTTATCTATTTTTTCTTTTATTGAAAAACAAGAATAATTTTTTTTATCAAATAGTCTAATGGCTAGAAATTCAATCCTTAAGATGAAAAAGTGCGATGACCAGAATTCGAACCTGCATGTATATAATGCAATGTGCTACCAATTGAGTTAAACTCACGGATAGAAAAACATTTTTTTATGTAAAGATCATTTTTTTTAATCAAAATCAAAAACCAAAAATGAAGATAAAAGAATAAAATATATAATATGCACAATAATAATAATATTATTAAAATTATAATAGAAAGCATATATAGAGTATCTTATTAGAAAATCAAAAAACAAAAGGGCTTGGTCCACCACCATCACCACCACCACCTCAATTCATCACCAGAGAGACGGCCAAACCAGCAACAACAACAACAACGAACAAAATACCATCCCATCTCTCTCTTTCTCTCTCTAACACCCTTTTAACACAAGCTTCTCTCAGGTACTTTTTATCTATGCTTCTTCTTTTTTATCTTTCATTTATTTATTTTATTATTATTACTGTTATCATTTTCAAATTATTGTTCTTTCGTCATTTTTTAGAGACCCCATTTTTCGTATTCTTCAAACACAAACCTACAAAATCATTCTTCAATGTAAATGTCAGATCTTGTTGATAGTTTGATTTTGTTCCCAAAAATCTTCATTTTACAAAAAGCTCGCAATTTTTCAATTTTTTTTTTTTGAGATTTTTTGTTTTTTTGTTGTTGGTGAAATTCTGGGGGTACCCTTTTGATTGATTTTATCTGGGTGTCTGTGATTTTCTCCTCTGGTGTTGGATCGGTGATTGTTAAAATCTCACCTTGTTTTTGTTGATTTTTGAAGTTTGGGAACCATTTCCTAGGTTTCGTTGTTTTCAAGGAACAATTTTTTATATTGTTGTTGTCAAATTGGTTGTGTTTGGTTGCTGAGGTTTTATGTTCTAGGTGAAACAAGCATTTATGCTTCTGGGTATGTTTGGGTTTTGAGGTTTTTTGTTTTATTCAGGTTCAGTACTTTGTTGTAATTTACAAATACAAAGGAGGCATGTTACACAAATTTGATTATGCTTGATACTAGGTAAGTAAATTCTTTAGTTTCCCTCTAACTTGGATAAAGTTTTGTTTTTTCGTGTGTGGAAATAATGGATGCCATGGAAATGTGATATATGAATTTGGTTTTTTAAGATTTTGGATCATGCCAATGATTGACTAAGGACAATGGTTAAGAAATGATAAGAATTTATGGAAGAGTGAAAAGTGAAACATTTAATGCATTGTTGACTTTGAAACTACACTTTCCAGAATATACTTTCTATTTTTAATTACTTTAGGGTAAGATCCTTAGTGTACTTGTTTCCATTTGTGTTTTTCATTGTTTTATTTTGGAATGAAAACTGTTTTTCGATTTTTTCCTTCTTTCCTGAGGTCTGGTTTTTGTTTTGTGGATTGAGTTTAGGTTGGTATAGATTTGACAATGGCCGAACCAAATTCAGTTGAAGGGATTTTGGATTTTTTGAAGAGGAACCGGTTCACACGAGCTGAAGCAGCTTTGCGGAGTGAGCTCAATAACAGTTCTGATGTAAACGGATTCCTTCAGAAGCTTACATTGGAAGAAAAGAACTTGTGTGATGTGTCGCAGAATGATAAGGGGAAGGTCGTGGTAGAAAATCGAGGGTCGGATTCTCGTGATAGTGTTGAAGTTTCTAAAGAATTGATTGTGAAGGAAATTGAGTGTGGGACTGGTAGAAATACTACCGAGAGCAAGTGGAAACATGCCACTCCGGCTGAGGAAAGGAATAAATCTAATGAAGTTGTTGGAACAAGTGGAACAAATTTCACTTTCTTGAAGAGTTCAGAGGACAGTGTGTTTGATTTACACTCATGGAAGATCAATGGTCCTGCGGAGCCATACCAAATTGATGGTGGAAGCAAGGCTAATAATGCTTCGAAGGTCTCAGTATCTCAGCAATCAAAAACTCAAACGAGTGAAGCCTTTGATGCAGTCAAAAGTAATGTAAAAAGCACGGAGGAAAATAACGTTCCCGCTGAGAAAAAACCCTCGTGGCTTGGAAGTAGTGGTAAAGCCTCTATGGAACCAAAGTTTAGCGTTGTCCAAAACAAAGAATCTAAGGAAATTGATCGGCAGCAGCTTAAATTTAGTAGTTCATCACTTAAAGAGAACTTGGCAGATAATGTCTTGTCAAGAGCTGACGAGAATGCAAATTCATCTTCTGACGTATGGAAAGATTGTTCCATCAAGACTGTTTTCCCTTTCTCAAAGGGGGATGTGTCTACAAGCTATAGTAGCTCAAATTATTCAGAAAAAGTAGATGAAAAGAGAAAGCCAGAAATCAGTGATGCGAGGGCTTATATTAAAGAGCAGGTGGATGAAGTGGGGAGAGCTTTTTACCTGGGGAAGTTGCAAGGCAGTTCTGAACAGAATAACATCGGGAGCGTAAGTTTTCCTCTTGCATTGGAGAAGCAAAAGGAAGAGTATCCAAGGCTTCCTCCTGTGAAAATTAAGTCAGATGACAAGCCGTTAACTATTAATTGGAGCGAGAAGTTTGAATCTGATGGATTGGCTGCGAAGCTCGTTAGTGCTGACAGTAACTTACTTATCGGATCATATCTGGATGTTCCTATTGGACAAGAAATAAAAAACGCAGGTAAGCTTTTGTACATTGTACATCATATTATTAATTTTATTAAACTATATGGATATTCTCTCACATGTCATTGTAGCTGTTTCACCTTTGTGGTCTCAAATGATTTGTTGGTTTGCCATGATGATAGTTTTGTATGCTCAGTGCAATTTCCCTCTTTCTGGGCGTAGGATTTTGTTTTAGTGGTTTAATAATCAATAATGCGTTACTTCTTTTATGAATCCTCTGGTTCTCAGGGAAATGATCCCCTCCTCCTCTTCCCTGACAATCCGGAGTTTGGCCAGAGGTAAAACCTGGCCAAGGATTGTTCTAGCCAGGATTCATAATCTGTAACTGGAGCTATTTAATCACTTGGTTAATAATGTTCCTTTGTACTCTAGATGTTTTAAGTGATGCTTAATTCATTAGGCATCTTTCTGGTATTAAGTTTGTATGCATGACAATTTGACATACTCATTCCCTTTGATGCCAATTGGATTTAATTTTGACATTGTTAGATAAAATAGTATTCCACTTACCAGCTTTAGCTGCTGAATATCTTTCATCTTGTGGCCTACTTGTAGTTTGACTTAAGAATGGTGAAATCTACGTTGGTTATTTGGCTATAATCATTACGTAGACTTCACTAGAATGGGTGATTTCGTCCTATTTACTCTGTAAATTTTATCGTGAATGCTAATGTGATTACTATTCAATGTTTTTTTGTGAGTAGAATTAGTTTCCTTAATGTCACATTATGTATTTCTTAGTTCATAAACAATGTCTTGAATCAAAATGATTTAAATATTAGTTCCCCTCTGTGCTAATGCCAATGGACCACCGAATATTAAGGTTACAAGGTAAATGCATTTGGTTTGCCTGTTTTCCCACATTAACTAATCTCTGTACATATCCAAAGATTATTTGTGATTGTAGTATCTGATTGTGCGTGCTTTGTTACAAAGACCATGACTTTGACCTTTTTGTATACATTTTAGGTTTGAGGAAGGCTACAGGGGGCAGTTGGCTGTCAGTTAGTCAAGGAATATCGGAGGATACCTCTGATCTTGTATCAGGTTTTGCTACAGTTGGTGATGGGTTGAGTGAATCTGTTGATTATCCAAATGAATATTGGGACTCTGATGAATATGATGATGACGACGATGTTGGGTACATGAGACAACCCATTGAGGATGAGGCCTGGTTTTTGGCGCACGAAATCGATTACCCTAGTGACAATGAAAAGGGGACCGGGCATGGAAGCGTTCCAGATCCTCAGGAAAGAGGTCCTACCAAAGATGACGATGATGATCAGTCTTTCGCTGAAGAGGATTCTTATTTCTCTGGAGAGCAATATCTTCAAGCAAAGAATGTTGAGCCGGTCACAGGTTCGGATGATCCTATCGGCATAACGGTTACTAATATGTATGGAAGGGCTAATGGTAATGATTTAATGGCTCAATATGATGGAGAATTGATGGATGTAGAAGAACTGAATCTGATGCATGCAGAACCTGTCTGGCAGGGCTTTGTTCCTCAGACAAATGACCTAATCATGTTGGGAGATGGAAAAGTTCTGAATCACAGTGGAAGATCACGAATTGAGGAAATGGAAGATGATCAGCACGGTTCAGTTAGGTCAATCGGGGTGGGTTTCAACAGTGATGCTGCCGATATCGGCAGTGATGTGCATGGAAGTTTTATTGGTGGTAGCAGTGAAGGGGATTTAGAATATTTCCGTGATCGCGATAGCGGACTTGGGGGATCCAAACACTCTCATCGTGATTTCGGCAAGAATTCTATGGACAAACCATTCAAAAATAAGAAGAAAAATGACAAGATTGAGTCAAATAAATATGTCATTGGAGGCCATAAAGATGCACATTCACAAATAAAAACACATCCTGATGGCAACTTTTCATTTCCTCAATCTCTTAAAGATAGCCAGATGACTCGGGGTGGTTCCAGTAAGTCGCCATGGTTAAATAATTGTAATGCAGATGAAACCGATGACTGCATTAATGCTTTTGAGGAATCTGATGAAATGCTTTCTTCGTGGAGGCAGAAGAGTAGTGATTCTTCACCCGAGAAAAGTTCTAGGGATGAGAATAATGCTCATGCGGTTAGATCCTCGAACTCTTCTCCAACTACTGTCGATAATTACGGGTACGCTGATAAAGAGCATGTCAAGCATGTAAAGGATGATGAAGAGGTTGACATTACAAGGGAAGATGATTTAGGTGTATCACAAGAGGATGAAGAGATTGCTGCTGTGCAAGAGCAGGTAAGGCAAATAAAGGCTCAGGAGGAGGAATTTGAAACCTTCAATCTAAAGATTGTGCACAGGAAAAACAGGCATGTCTTCAATAAATAAACATGGTTATATTTTCGTTGATTTGCAAAGTATTTGAGGATATTGGTACTGTATAAAACCTTTTTTTAATCGAACTAATATGGTATCAGCTTTGTGCATCCCTACGTTATAATGTTAACTTTGTATTGAGAATGTTATCTTTTTTGTTGAGTCTATCTCTGCTCACTTATGAATCCTATTACATCAATCAATTCTTAACAGTCATTTTTTTTAACCTTCAGTCACTTCGATGTCCACACTAGCAAGTGCAAATAATATTTTTTGAAACTTTTGGTCCTGTTAACAATGAATATGAAGATGAAACTAGGATGGCAACATAGTTTCTATTTCCTTTTGATTTCAATCTGTAAAATTTCCTTGCTTTGTTAAATTACAGAATCCAGTATAATAATGATTTATGATAACTAAAATGCGTTATTTGTCATTAGCAATATTGTGAACATGCGTTTGTGCCTTCATATAGTAGTCATGAAATCAACACTATCAAAATGACTGTGTACAACCCTGACCCCGGTGAAGCCCCATGACCCAATTCACCTGAACTTTTATTTATAAAGATTGAAAAGACTGTAAAGCGATCCCGGCTTCTTAGTTGATAATTATATGCTAGATTGAGAGTAATCCTATGCTCTGGAAATGAAATAGTTGATAATTACTGTAAAATTCTTAAAAGTTTTATTTTCTTCAATTGATTTTATTCTTACGAGAAATAATGAAGACGGTACTGTACTTGAGACAATATAATATACAGTCTGTCATGAGAATTTGATAAAAAATATTGTTGAATTAGCGGGATTCTTTCCGCTCCTCACACGGAAGTTATATGCTGATTTACACAGAAATTTACAAATATTATATGTATATTCATCTATTTTCCATGTTAGATGGCCTGAATGACCTTTTCATTGTATTCATGCTATGATGCACAGTAGACATTCTACTCATTGTTTCACGATCTTTAAAAATTTGGCCTCAAGATGCTATCTAAAACCATGTTTTGTTGTTCAGAACTGGATTTGAGGAGGACAAGAATTTCCATGTTGTTTTAAATTCTGTAATAGCTGGCCGCTATCATGTCACCGAGTATCTGGGATCTGCTGCATTTAGTAAAGCTATACAAGCTCATGATCTGCACACAGGTGTCGATGTTTGTATTAAAATTATAAAGAACAACAAGGATTTCTTTGATCAAAGCCTTGATGAGATCAAACTTCTCAAGTATGTCAATAAGCATGATCCTGGAGACAAGTATCACATTTTGCGATTATATGATTATTTCTATTATAGAGTAAGTGATTCTGGATGCACCACTTATCTTGTTAATACTATTGCATTTAATTACTTTCAATCAATTGTAGTGCAACATTTGATATTGTCATTCCTAGGAAAGTTTAACATTAATTTTATAACGATATGGATGACTAAATAACTATTTATTTGTTTTCACTTGACTTTAACTTTCATCTTTAATATAATAACTGAGTAAATATTGATTATTGCTGTGCTGCTGGTATTTGTTTATTTATCACTTCTTGTATATTAATATGTGCCGCAACAATACTGCATTTGTTATTTTTGTGTTAATTTTAGCTACAGTCACTTAATGTGTTTGTGGATATGGCAATTTTTAATACAATCCAGGCTTCGTTATAAAATATAACTAGTCGCACTTGTCATATTTTGGAAAGATTTTAATTACATTATGAGGAGTAACTTCTTATACTATTTTCAAAGTGATGTTGAGAAATATCTATTAACTTAACTTCTGACTTTATCACTTTTCATTCCTTTCTGTTGCACTGCAGGAACATTTGTTAATAGTATGTGAACTACTCAAAGCCAATTTATACGAGTTTCATAAATTCAACAGAGAATCAGGAGGGGAAGTGTACTTCACAATGCCGAGATTGCAGGTTTGTAGGGTTATGCTAACATTCTGACATTTTTAGTTTTCATTTTTATCTACAATTCTATTACTATTGTTACAAACTTTTCTTGATTTGTTTGTGCAGTCAATTACCATTCAATGTTTGGAAGCACTTCAGTATTTGCATGGCCTTGGACTAATACATTGTGACTTGAAGCCGGAAAATATTTTGGTTAAAAGCTATAGCCGATGTGAGGTGAAGGTCATTGATCTTGGAAGTAGTTGTTTTGAGACGGATCACCTTTGCTCATATGTTCAGTCCAGGTCCTATCGTGCTCCCGAGGTTATTCTAGGGCTTTCATATGACAAGAAGATTGATATCTGGTCCCTTGGATGCATCTTGGCAGAACTTTGTACTGGCAATGTACGTATAATAGTTTAATTTTGGATTTAAAATATAGTAATTACGAGGAATAACCTTTTAAACTAATTTCATAATGCCATAATTTTCTTCAAAGTTAAGCATCCAAGGATTCATATTGAATTTGAGTCTAAGAGGCCCATTACTTAGTGAGCTAGCATACGGTTACCATATTTGTGGAGAGGGAATCTTGGTGATCCAGCCTCTATTAGGCAGTAAGGGTATTGGGGATTTCATTCACGTTTTATACATTAAGTTGGTTAGGAGATTATTCTTTGAAATAGGAGCTTAGGCGCATTGGCTTATTTTTTTCCCCATGGTTTATCTTTTCTCAGTGTAACAGCTCTAGTAGCTCCCGTTTCTCATATGAAATACACTGTTTCCCACGTAGTTTCCGGTAGTGGCTATAGGGCCATAGAATTTTAAACCGCTATTGTTCTACAGTACGTTATTTAGTACAGAATGTTCTCAAATAGCGGCTGTAGGGGCGCTATAAAACTGCTGTGTAGTGGCTGAATAAACCGCTAATTTCAGTGATCCGCGATTGATAACACTACTGAATTTCTTTGTAGTTTTAGTGGAACTATATAGTGAATAGAACAGAACAAGTCTTTCTGTTCCATTCTATCTGTGTCCAACACTGCCTTAAATAACTTGACGAAGTAACTTATAGATGTGTATGACATATCAGGTACAGTGACTTTCTTTTTAGCTGTATGTTTTTTGCAATTGTAGGGTTAATTTTTTTTTTTATGTAAGCAAATATTGAATGTGTTCTAGTAAACTGCTATATTTATTGTGTTAAATGCACTCACAAATCTTCCTTTCCTTAATCGTTATTGATACTCAACTGTGCCTGTTGTAGGTCTTATTCCAAAATGATTCCCCGGCAACATTACTTGCTAGGGTAATTGGGATCATCGGTCCAATTGGTCAAAGTATGCTAGCAAAAGGACGGGATACATACAAGTACTTCACAAAAAATCACATGCTATATGAGAGGAATCAGGTAAGAATTTTATTTCTAAGTTTCCTTGCATATGAAATGAATTAGTTAAAGTTGATAAACTTTGGGATCTTTTAATTTGTATTGTTTTCAAAAAGCAAAACGAGAGATAGGTCCTTAAAATATCTAAAATTTATTATTTTCATTCATGGTTATCGGCATGCAGGTGAGCACTGACATACTAGTTTGTCCACTTTTCTCGAATGAAGAGTAAAATTGGCCTTCATCGTGATGAAAATTAAGTTTTTAGACGAAATTCTATCCATTCATTATTGCCATTTTTATTTTAATTCCTATATTTTCAATGCAAAATTAAATTCAATTATTTTATTAGTTAAAGAAGAATAAAATAGTAAATAAAACAGCCTAAAAGTCGGATACAGTTGGAAGAAAAAAGCTACACAAAAAATTTGTATCCCATGTATATATAGCCGTAAATATCATCATAATGCATGTTAACATATATTGTGATAATTCTTTCCTGTTAAAATAAAATTATTGTCATTACCTTTGCATTTATCACCTTAATATACTGTATATTCCAAATGCAGGAAAGCAACAGGTTAGAATACCTGATTCCGAAAAAGACATCCTTGAGGCATAGGTTACCGATGGGAGACCAAGGCTTCATTGACTTTGTTGCTCATTTGCTTGAGGTTAACCCAAAGAAGCGACCTTCTGCATCCGAGGCTCTAAAGCACCCGTGGTTATCATACCCTTATGAACCGATATCATCTTGAAGTATTCATCGGTTTTTTCACTTGGTGACAATGTCAATACTACCCTAAGTTGGTTAGTTATTAAAATCATTGAAAAAGGAAAGCCGCCACCTTTGCATCCATGCTGCTTTTCATTATCAAAATTTTAAAGATGATATGGAAAGAGTTGTGCACTTTCAAATTCCTGCATAATGAATTGAGAAGTTTTAATTTTGTGGGTTATTCTTATCTTTTCCCTTCCCTCTCCATATTGTTAACCATGGTCAAGGATGTAATTTTAGAACAAAATGTGATGTAATGATAGGCTTTTGGTTTCTTTTGTTTTGATGTGTAATGGAAAGGGAAGTCCTTGGAATCTTTGG
This sequence comes from Trifolium repens, assembly GCA_030408175.1. Taxonomy (NCBI): domain Eukaryota; kingdom Viridiplantae; phylum Streptophyta; class Magnoliopsida; order Fabales; family Fabaceae; genus Trifolium; species Trifolium repens. The sequence continues at coordinate 17,921,061 of CP125847.1, forward strand.
TTGTACATGATGTGGGATAATTCTTTAGTCTATTTATTAGTGTTTTCTTTAGGTAGCTACTTTTTTAAGATTTTGCATGGGGTTGGTACTATTATTGTGGGACACACTGTTGTTGAATAGCCGAGCTTTAGCGCAATGGCATAGTTGAACAAATCACTATTGTTTGATGAATATATCGATATGTTATATTCAGTACCACTGATGCATAGTGAAATTCCTGGCGCACGGATGTCGTGCAAGATGTTACGACGTTTGTCTGAACACCACAATGTCGAGTGTGATGTTCAGGACTTCTTGCACGTATCAGACAACTTATAACTAGCGAAGGAAAAGTAAAGTGCAGAAGTAAATAACACAGTTATTTGTTTACCCAGTTCGGCCTAACTTGCTTACTCTGGGGGATACCAATCTAGGAAGGAAATTCACTATAATAGTATCAATTCGAAGTTAAACTCGCCCGTTTACAACTTCTCACTTAATCACTACCCGTGCAATTTCTACCTAAGAACGTCTTAGATAAGAGAACCTCCACTCACTTCCCTTATCACTCGCAAGTGATCTCCCACAATCTTAACCTTTTGATCCTACGAAGGAACACCTTCTAAAAACAATCTATACTCCGTACTTCACAGCTTGAGAGTAAGATCCCTAGATTACAATGCAATCTACCCGTCCAACTCAGTATGAATCAATACTTGAGTGGCTCACAATGATCAAAGAACAAAAAGACTAAAACCTCACAAATCTCTCGCTTTGTGCTTCTGCTAGTTTAGTCGTGGTTGTGGATGGATTCTTTGTTCTTCGGTCTTCTGTATTTATAGATAATCTGATATAGATAATCTGATCAAGCTTGGGCTTGAGTAGTTTTTTTGGATAAATCCAACTATAACTAAAAGATTATCTTATCGGATATGTTTCACATCTAAGTTTGTTAAACTTATTAAATCTTTTTAGAATGTGATCTTGTGAAACATATCTCCTCAGATAAGTACCACGATCCTAGATGCGTGATTTTATCTGTACTAGCGCATAAGATAAGATCTCCAAGCGAATCTTTAACAACCTGCGCTTATTGGATAAACACAATCTTCAATTCTGCGAATTCCGCTACAGGGGTCGTATGTCGTAACATCTGTCCCGACATTCTTCCCTTTGTGTGTTTTTCCAAAATGAAGCCAACCACCTTGTAAAAACCCAACAATCTCCCCCTTTGGCGAATTTTGGGCTAAAATACTCTTTGGCCTTCAGTGCTTCATTACCACAATTCTTCAGTCTTCACAGATGCTTGAATTCTTCAAAGTGTCTTCAGAGAATTTGCAGCAGCGGATAATTGTACTTCTGAGTTGGTCACAGTACCAGAGAGTAATAAACTCTCACAGAGAAAAATAAATTCTCTATTCAAGAAAATTAGACTTCCACACAGTCTTGATCTGAAGAATTCTTCAACAGCTTGGGGGCAAGATGTTACGACATATCGCACGACATCTTTCCTCTCAGAAACCTTCTGAGTATCCATGCTCCCCCTGAGTTTGTGCACTCAGTGAAGATGAGTGTTAGTAATCCACCTCAAGTGTGTATTCTTGGAGTTGGTGATCATGCAATCATTCACAGACTTAGTCATGCATGCACACACACACTTGATTAACACTCCTCCATTGTTGTGTGTTGGAAGGATTTTCCAAAAGTGATTTGTGCAATCATTCACATACTTAGTCATGCACAAATACTCACACACTTTTACTCCCCCTCAGTTTCAGTCTTTAGGATTTTGCAGTGAATAGGTTGAAACTCTGTCTCAATTGCGTGCCTTTAAGAAAAGGATTTGGTTGAATTTGTTGGCTAAGCCTCACGCGGAACACTACCTTTTGAAATAGGTTGAAAGTTGTCTCAATAGCGTGTCTTTGAAAAAGAATTTGGTATGAATTTGTTGGCGAGGCCTCACGCAGTACCGCAGTACCTTCTCTACTCCCCCTTTTTAGTCAAAAATTTGACAAATAAAGTCTTCAGGATTAGCTTGGAGTTAGAGAGATCTGAGTCAATGTCTTCAAAATAATTAAGCATTTTTCATTCTGAATTATAGGGATCATAGCCCAATAGTACAATGCTTAATTAAACAAAATAGAAAATAGAAGACATAAAGACATAGAAAGTAGAAGATCATTCTTCTTCGGAGGCTTCATCCTCCTCCATTCCTTCTTCTTCACCATCATCCTCTTCAGCCAGCAAGGCAGCAATTAAACGCTCCAGATTCTCCTTTTTCTTGGTGCTTTCAGTGATGGTGGTCTCCAGGTGCTTGCAGGTGGCCTTAAGTTCATCAATGATGGCCTTCTTTGAAGTGGAAACCCCAACTTCTTTCCCTGCAGGCGCCTCAATGTCGAGGACATGTGTCCCGACAAACAACCTTGGGTGAATGGTGAGTGGTAGTTCCCTTTTGCTTACCACATCAGCACCAGTGATGATATTAGGATGTTGGCTAGTTATAATACCACTGATGATAGATGGGAAAGCCACTGGAAGTCTTATAGCATACGAATTTGCGTGCTTCATGGTCTGGTCAAATATGTAGGCTCCAAAGTCGAAATTCTTCTTTGTCCCAATGATGTAGATGAGCTTACCTAACCCAGTAGCAATGGTTGAGGTGTGGTTAGTAGGTGCCCAATTTACAGTACCAATCCTGTGCAGGATGGCATACTTCACCGTGAGCTTGCTTGCAGAGAGCTTACCCTTGATTGGCCATTGGTTCACCTGGTTAGCCGTTATCTCCTTGCAGATTTGGTTGTCCGTGACTTCCACCTCTGCAGCATCTTCATCATTCCTCCCCAGGTAGTGGTTGATAATGCTTGGAGAGAAATTCACACAATGTCCTCTAACAAAAACTTTTCTAAACTCTGGACTCAGCTTATTGTCGCATTCACTTGACAAGTTCACTAGAAACTCCTTGACAAGCCTTTCATAGCAGTCTCCTAGGCCACATACAGTCTTGGTCATCCCGGCTTGTTCAATAAGCTCCATGATTCCCTTCAGATCAGTCCCTTCCTTGGTTAGCTCCCTCTCTAGGGCAATTCTTCTTTGGTATACATACTTCCACCTTTTGCTACTTTCAACCGAGTGGAAAGAGATGTTATCCATTGGGGCATCAGGGACATTTGGTGGAATCTTCAAACCTCCATCCTTCTTCCTTCCAGAAGTCATGATGTCCTCGACATCAGGCTCGACATCGGATTCTGTGTCACTGGACTCTGTCTTCTTCTTTTTCAGTGTACTCATTCTCTTGGAGGACTGGATGTCCTGGACTTCCCTCTCAACATCGTACTCAGAATCAGATGATGCGTCTTTCTTCCTCTTTAGACTCTTCTTTTTCTCAGAGGGTATTTGAACCTTGCTCCAAGATTTTGCAGGTCCTACCACTTTCTTCTTTGGTTTGGCAGGTGTTGGAGTAGAGGACTCAGAGATAGCGGTTTTACCCTTGCTCTTTCGATCCTTCAACCTTCTAGCAATGCCCGGCATTGTTTTGATCAATGGGATCTCTTCAGAATCCACATCTTCAAGGTTGATGATGTCTTCATCCCTCCTTGGTGATTCAGCACTGAGGATCTCCTCTTCTTCACCAACTGGTTTGGTGTTTGCATCTATGTTAGATTTGTTCACCTCTTGAGCAGATTCATGCTCAGAATCACCTGGATTCTCTTCTTGAGCCGATTGGGGAGCTTTCTCTGATTGGTTCAGGGAGCCTTCGACATTTGGCTCGACATTCTCTACAGCCTTCTCTGCATCACCTAGGGTTTCAGCATCTTGACCTAGGGCTTCTGATGGCTTTGGAGTCTCAACGGCTTCAACGTTTTGTTGGTCGTTCAGAGGGTCAAGATAGAGGCTCGTCATCGTGTGAGCCTTAGGGGATGATGATGACTTGCTTTTCTTTGATGATTTCTTCTTTTCACCCGTTTTCTTGGACTTCTTCTTCTTCTTAGCACCGTCACTGAGGATCGTTGAAATAGGAATGGCAGGGATGGGTTCACCGGTTGCATGAATCGCTTCCATCGTTGGATTCGATGCCTTGTCGTGCACCGTTTCCATTGTCTCCTTAGTCACATGCGTTTCGGATGAAGTCGAAACATATGTTACGACTTTCTTGATCTCTTGAACTTTGGAGCTTTCCATTGTGAGGGTGTTTGTGAGTAGAAGATGAAAGGTATTTGAGTGATAAAGCTTTTCAGGTTTTGAGTAATGAGTGTGATTGATTTGATAGGTGAGGTACTCTCTATTTAAGGGCTTGGTTTCCCGTGTGGAGTAATGATGGAACTCTATGGATTCCTTCACAAATACGTGTGTCATTAGATGGTCTATCTGAACGGTTGCTGACACACGCCTCTCATGCAGTAATTGCTATAGGCCTTCACATACGCAAATACCCAAATCACCCCTCAATTTTTCAAACTTACTTGCATCCAAAGCTTTTGTAAAAATATCAGCAATTTGCTTCTCTGTTTCAATATGCTCAAGGTTCACAACTTTCTCCTCCACAAGGTCTCTAATGAAGTGATGACGAATGTCAATGTGCTTGGTTCTACTGTGTTGAATTGGATTCTTGGAGATGTTGATAGCACTTAAGTTGTCACAGTACAATGTCATGACATCCTGCTCGACATTGTACTCCTTCAGCATTTGTTTCATCCACACTAGTTGAGAACAACTACTGCCTGCTGCAATATATTCTGCCTCTGCTGTTGATAAAGAGACACAATTTTGCTTCTTGCTGAACCATGATGCTAAGTTATTTCCCAAGTAGAAACAACCTCCAGATGTGCTTTTTCTATCATCTGCATTACCAGCCCAATCAGCATCACAATATCCCACTAGCATAGTGCTTGAACAGTGTGAATAGAGTAGACCATAGTTGTATGTTCCATTCACATATTTGAGAATCCTCTTCACTTGAATGAGATGACTTGCTTTAGGATCAGATTGATACCTAGCACAAACACCTACTGCATAAGCAATATCAGGCCTACTGGCTGTGAGATATAGTAGACTCCCAATCATACTTCTATATAAGCTTTGCTCCACTTTGACACCTTGTTCATCCTTGGTCAACTTCAGATGTGTGGCTGCAGGAGTTCTCTTGTGACCTGAATTTTCCATGCTAAACTTCTTCACCATGTTCTTGGCATACTTGCTTTGAGAGATAAAGATGGTGTCTTTCAATTGGTTTACTTGAAGACCAAGAAAGTAGGTCAGTTCTCCTACTAGACTCATCTCAAATTCTGACTTCATCTGTTCGACAAAATGTTGTACCATTTGGTCCGACATTCCGCCAAAGACTATGTCATCAACATATATTTGAGCTATCATGAGTTTTCCATCTTTTTCTTTCACAAACAAGGTCTTGTCGTTTCCTCCCTTTCTATATCCTTGATTAACAAGAAATTCAGTGAGTCTCTCGTACCATGCCCTTGGTGCTTGCTTCAGACCATACAATGCCTTCTTCAATTTGTATACATGATCTGGTTGACTTGGATCTATGAACCCTTTTGGTTGCTCAACGTAAACTTCTTCATTCAAGTAGCCATTGAGGAAAGCACTCTTCACATCCATTTGATATAGCTTGAATTTGAGGATACAAGCAATACCAAGTAGAAGCCTTATAGATTCAAGACGTGCTACAGGAGCAAATGTCTCATCAAAATCTACACCTTCAATTTGGGTGTATCCTTGGGCCACAAGTCTTGCTTTATTTCTGGTTACAACACCTTTTTCATCAGACTTGTTCTTGAAGACCCACTTGGTGCCTATGACATTTATCCCTTCTGGTCTAGGAACTAGATCCCATACTTCATTCCTTGTGAATTGTATCAATTCTTCTTGCATTGCATTGATCCAGAATTCATCAGTCAATGCTTCTTTCACATTCTTTGGTTCAACCTTTGATACAAAACATGAATTGGAGATTATGTCCCTTGATCTGGTGGTGATTCCTTGACTAGGACTTCCAATGATGAGATCTTGAGGATGATTCTTTTGAACTCTGGTAGAAGGACCTTTGTTGACTTTAGAGTTATCTTCTACCTGATCTGATCCCTCAGTATTTGATTCTATAACTTCCACATCTTCAACAGGTTCTGTCATCTGCCAGGATGTTGTGACATTTGGTTCGACATCCTTCACCTGGGCAGTTGACAGATCATCTACTATCACATTGATGGATTCCATCATAGTTTGAGTCCTGCAGTTGAAAACTCTGTAGGCTCTGCTGTTGGTAGCATATCCCAGGAAGAATCCTTTGTCACTTTTAGGATCCAGTTTTCTTCTCTGTTCTCTATCAGCTAGGATGTAACATGTACTTCCAAAAATATGGAAATACTTGACAGTTGGCTTTCTTCCTCTCCATAGCTCATATAAAGTAGATGTGGTACCTGACCTCAGAGTCACACGATTGTGGACATAGCATGCTGTATTTATTGCTTCAGCCCAGAATTGAAGTGGCACATTCTTGGCATGCAACATTACTCTTGCAGATTCTTGTAGAGTTCTATTTTTCCTTTCCACTACACCATTTTGTTGTGGTGTGATGGGTGAGGAAAACTCATGGCTGATCCCTTCAGAATAGCAGAATTCAGAGAACTTAGCATTCTCAAATTCCTTCCCATGATCACTTCTAATTTTGACAACTCCACATCCTTTTTCTCTTTGAAGTTGAACACACAAGTCTCTGAAGATCTCAAAGGTTTCTGACTTTTCTCTGATAAATTGTACCCATGTGTATCTGGAAAAGTCATCTACCACCACCAAGACATACTTCTTTCCACCTAAGCTTTCCACTTGCATTGGTCCCATGAGGTCCATGTGTAGCAGCTCAAGGACCTTTGTCGTAGCCAAATGTTGTGACATTGGATGCGACATTCTGGTTTGCTTTCCAATTTGGCACTCACCACACACTTGACCTTCTTCAACATGAAGCTTTGGCAATCCTCTGACTGCTTCTTCAGAAATAATTCTTTTTATCCCTTTCATATGCAGATGTCCAAGCTTCTGGTGCCATAATTTTGTTTCTTCAAGTTTGGTGTTTAGGCATGTGGAAACATAGGCCGCTTCTTGTGATACCCATAAGTAGCAGTTGTCTTTTGACCTTACACCCTTCATTAAGACATCTCCCTTGTCATTAGACACTAAGCATTCAGATTTGGTGAAGTTTACCTTTAGCCCTTGATCACATAGTTGGCTTATGCTGATCAGATTTGCAGTTAACCCTCTTACTAGAAGTACATCATCAAGTTTAGGATGAGCACTACTGGTAAGTCTTCCTATTCCTCTGATCTCTCCTTTTGCTCCATCACCAAAGGTTACTGAACTAGTTGAATGAGGCTTTAATTTCTCCAGAAATTTTTCAACCCCAGTCATGTGTCTTGAGCACCCACTGTCAAAGTACCATTCTTCTCCAGATGTTGCTTTAAGGGAGGTATGGGCAATGAGACAAGTATTCTTCTCTTTGGGTCTCCATACTTGCTTAGTCTTCTTCTCCATATGGTTACCTTTGGATTTTGGATGCTTCTCTGGGTAACCATGCAGCTTGTAACAAATGGGCTTTATATGACCAATCTTCCCACAGTAGTAACATCTCCAAGACTGATACTTGGTCTTGCTCTTGGATTTATGATGTTCCTTGGGATGTTGTGACTTCTGTCTCGACATCTGATGCTTCTTCGGATGTTGTGACATTTGTCCCGATATGTGGGTTTCCTGCTTCTTCTGAGGGGAAACAAGCTTTTTCTGTGAAGTCAGAACCTGCTTGTTCTGAGATTTGTTGCCAAATCCTATACCCTTCATGTCACCAACCCTTTGTCCACCTTGTAGGATTTCATCCAGCATGGTAGTTCCAGTGTTCAACATCTTGACTGACTTGTTCACATTATTCAGTTCAGATGTTAACAGAGCCACCTTCTCCTTGAGGTCATCAACAGTAGATAGCAGATCCTTCTTTTCAGTCTCTAGTTGGGATATGATCTTCTTCTGATTCTCCACTGTTTTGCAGACCTCAGTGCTCCTGGCACACAGTGCTTTATAAGTCTCAGCCAGTTCATCAAAGGTGATATCTTCACATGATTCTGCATCTGAAGCATATGTGCTGGTGAAGGCTCTCACATGCTTGGCAGATTCACTTCCTGTATCATCTTCTGTTTCTTCATCAGACCAGGAAACAGTTAGACATTTCTTCTGTCGTTTTAGAAAGGTTGGACATTCTGGTTTGATGTGTCCAAACCCTTCACATTCATGACACTGGATTCCCTTTGATTGATTTGGCTTATCATCAGACTTTGGCTTTCTGGTGTTCTTGCTGATGTCGAATGGAATGTCCTTGACATTGATCTTTGGTCTCCTATCCATTCTTTTTAGCACTTTGTTGAATTGTTTTCCAAGAAAAGCGATTGCTTCTTCAATACTGCCTTCAGTATCATCATCATTCTGGACTTCTTCATCTTCAGTGTTGGAGATGAGTGCGATGCCTTTGCTTTTCTTTTCAGATCTATCTTCAATAGCCAATTCAAAAGTTTGAAGTGAACCAATTAGTTCATCCAACTTCAAAGTGGAAATATCTTGAGCTTCTTCAATTGCAGTGACCTTCATGTCAAATCTTCTTGGTAAGGACCTCAAGATTTTTCTAACCAGCTTTGCATCAGAAATCTTCTCACCCAAGGCATCACATGTGTTTGCGATGTCAAGAACGTTCATGTGGAACTCATGAATGTTTTCATCCTCATTCATCTTCAGATTTTCAAATTTTGTTGTAAGGAGTTGAAGTCTAGACATCTTTACCTTGGATGTTCCTTCATGGGCAGTTGAGAGAATATCCCATGCTTCCTTTGCTACTGTACATTGTTTAATTAGTCGGAACATGTTTGCATCCACTCCATTAAACAATGCATTCAAGGCCTTGGAGTTCCCTAGAGCCAACTCGTCTTCTTCCTTTGACCATTCTGACTCAGGCTTCTGTTCTCCAGTGCTAGTTCCCTCCTTAGTTGAATAAATAGGGTGTGTCCAACCATTCAAGACGGCCTTCCAAGTCTTGCTATCGATGGATTTTAGGAAAGCCATCATACGAGATTTCCAATAGTCATAATTGGAACCATTCAACAGAGGTGGTCTGTTGACAAATCCTCCTTCCTTCTCCATGTTGCCAGAAACGTATCTTCCCTGGATCTCTCCCAAACAGAATAGAGAGCCTGCTCTTGATGCCAATTGAAATTCCTGGCGCGCGGATGTCGTGCAAGATGTTACGACGTTTGTCTGAACACCACAATGTCGAGTGTGATGTTCAGGACTTCTTGCACGTATCAGACAACTTATAACTAGCGAAGGAAAAGTAAAGTGCAGAAGTAAATAACACAGTTATTTGTTTACCCAGTTCGGCCTAACTTGCTTACTCTGGGGGATACCAATCTAGGAAGGAAATTCACTATAATAGTATCAATTCGAAGTTAAACTCGCCCGTTTACAACTTCTCACTTAATCACTACCCGTGCAATTTCTACCTAAGAACGTCTTAGATAAGAGAACCTCCGCTCACTTCCCTTATCACTCGCAAGTGATCTCCCACAATCTTAACCTTTTGATCCTACGAAGGAACACCTTCTAAAAACAATCTATACTCCGTACTTCACAGCTTGAGAGTAAGATCCCTAGATTACAATGCAATCTACCCGTCCAACTCAGTATGAATCAATACTTGAGTGGCTCACAATGATCAAAGAACAAAAAGACTAAAACCTCACAAATCTCTCGCTTTGTGCTTCTGCTAGTTTAGTCGTGGTTGTGGATGGATTCTTTGTTCTTCGGTCTTCTGTATTTATAGATAATCTGATATAGATAATCTGATCAAGCTTGGGCTTGAGTAGTTTGTTTGGATAAATCCAACTATAACTAAAAGATTATCTTATCGGATATGTTTCACATCTAAGTTTGTTAAACTTATTAAATCTTTTTAGAATGTGATCTTGTGAAACATATCTCCTCAGATAAGTACCACGATCCTAGATGCGTGATTTTATCTGTACCAGCGCATAAGATAAGATCTCCAAGCGAATCTTTAACAACCTGCGCTTATTGGATAAACACAATCTTCAATTCTGCGAATTCCGCTACAGGGGTCGTATGTCGTAACATCTGTCCCGACATTCTTCCCTTTGTGTGTTTTTCCAAAATGAAGCCAACCACCTTGTAAAAACCCAACACATAGCAAAATCAAACAAACTGCTATCTTTTGTGATCTGCGATTGACAACAATTATTGGAAGCACGGGTTAAGGCAAAGCGGGACAAATGAAACTTGTTAACATGTTATTTGAGGATACTTGAGAAGTAACCAAAGTGTATCTTGATGGTGAAATGGAGCTTCATTTAGTTTATTGTGCTATGGACATGGTAGCAAATGGCTTTTAAAAAATGTGGTATGTGTGGATGGGGTATTTAGCATGTTGTTACAAGTTATTTGAATGTTTTGAGTAACAAGAATTTCTGATTTTTAATGTTCTATGCTATCTTCCTTTATCGGATATCAGGATTATGAAATCCATGTTATATTGAAAGTTATTACAACATAGATGATAGATCATGTCATTAAAATTTGATATTAATTTGGTTAATGAGATGCATTAAAATTGGTCATATTTTTGGATGATTGAAAAAAATATATTAACCATGTCACATACCAAGTTATTTGTTCTACTTTGGATTGCAATACAATTGCAACATAAATATTAGTCAAATGTCTGTCCCTAGGTGGGGTTGGGTTTGAAGTTGGGTATTCTAAATGATATGTTGGAGTCATCATGCCGTCAGGTTGGAAAATTTCTCATCTCACCCCCCCCCCCCACCACTCTTTTTAATCCCCCGAAAATCCAATTTTGCCCCTGCAAAGTCAACTTCGGAACGTAGAATCCGAAGAAGTTTAAAAGAAATTTTAGTTCGGAACGTAGTCTCCGAAACTAAATTTCGGTTAATAGAATCCGAAATAAGGTTATATACAAACAGAAGCGCGCTAGGTTCTGTCAGTTTCTAATTTTAAGTTTGAAAATTGGGTTGGGTGGGAAAAGGGTGGAAAAAAGAAACTTGCGCTTTGGATCATCAATTCAACACATTCAACCACTATAATTTAACAAGTAAGAAACTTCTATGCATCTTAGATCAGTCATTCCTCTTTTATTCATTGTTTTTGAAATTTTAACATTTTCTGTTGGATCTTTTCAATTTGTGAGTTGTTGTTAATGTTGTTGATGTTGTTTATTTCGTTTATTATGGGTTGTTTGTGGGACTGGGTAGATGTATGCATCTTAGATGTTGTTTATTTCGTTCATTGTTTCGTCGGTGTCAAGAACGGTTTTTTGAACATAGGTACGAAAAAGTGGTAATTTCTCACAAACTTTCCTAAACTCCACAACAGCCTCAGCATAAGCCTCCTTCGTTTGCGCGTCCAATATAGCGATAAAGCTATCTGTCATCATGTTAACAACTTGCGTGTGGCTCATTTCATCTCCATCGTGAACTTTACACAAGGTCTTCGCTTTTGCGTTCACATTTTTTATAACATGATAGCGACAAACCAACGGTGCTGCATCTGGAAATACCTTACCAACCGCATTCATAAGGCTGGGATCCCTATCTGTCACCGCTACCTTCGGTCCTACGGCCTCACTCCTCAAAAGGCTCCGACAATGTTGTAGTGCCCATGTAAAATTCTCCTCTTTCTCATTAGTAAAAAAGGCAAATGCAACATTGAATGTCAAGCCGGTCGATGTCGAACCCACCATCTCAAACAACGGCCTACCATACCGGTTAGTCTTGTACGTCGAGTCCATCAACAAAACACTAGGGAAAGTGTTAAAAAGCGCCACAGAGGTAGGATGCGCAAAAAAAATATCCTTCACAACGGTAGAATCATCACCAAGATCATCCAGCCTAAATTTGAAGACATATTGCTTTTGCTCCAAACAATGAAAGAAATGTTGAATTTCATTCCTCGGCCCCCTTTCTTTCTTTCTTTCTCAATCTATGGCGTGCATTGTAAATTTGTTTCTTGTTGGTCACATTATCCGGATCTCTCTCCTTCATTGTTGACATTATGTTCCTAGGTGGGACCAAATTTCTTGTCAATTCGGCAACCAAATCCATCTCTTCTGGTTTCAACCGCCCATGAACTAGATGGCCATCTAATTCTTTATCAAAAAATTCATTTTTTCAGGAACAGAAACAAGAGAATTTATTTTGTCCCCCTTAAGGAAAAAAACACCCTCTATATGAAATTCAAATTTTCAAGATTTTAAACGTCAGTTACTTAATTAGCGGATTCTATCCGCCACTTAAGTAGTATACATTATAATATAGAGAATTTTGAAAAAAAACCCTAACATGAAAATTTCAAGATTTTAAACGTCAACCACTTAAGTAGCGGATATTGTCTGCTACTTAAGTAGCAGACATGAGTATTTTGATAGTTTTACAGGGCGCATGAAATAATTGGTAAAGTGGCAAACAAAATTTTCATCAAAGAAACTCTGAATCTAACTACACCTCTAAACCTTAGTTCAAGAGGGAGGACTCTCCAATTCCATATAACTTTTCACTCTAGGTATATGATTCTCAGATTCAACGTTCCAAAAAATTTCAATATATGAATTATTTCAAAAACTAGAATCTAAATTGCTGAAATATTGAAAAATAGATTCCAAGAACTTTCGTATTCTATTTTTCGAAATATACCAGTTTCAATTGTAGAAATTAAACTTTAAGTACACGAAAAAAATTGATTTAAAATGCACATTACCTTTATGTTTCACATGAAATGAGTATAGACAAACTTTAATATAGATTTAAACTTTGAATACACAAAAGAATCTATTCAAGAAGTGGAAGTGCATTATGTATTATTAGCAACTATAAAAATGGTTTTCAGAATATAGATTCCAAATTTTTTTATGTTTCGAAAAATAGATTTCGAAATATCTCCAAAGGTAAAAGAGTTTAATTGATATGCACTGACGGTGTAAAATAATTTTACACGGTCATCCAATAAGAAATCATCAATCTTCCACATCATATGAAGAAAGTGGGGTAAAATGGGGTGACGTGGCGGAATACATGTGTGTCATTGGTTGACAGTGTAAAATTATTTTACACTGTCGGTGCATACAAATTAAATCCAAGGTAAAAATGAAATTTTGGGAGGAAGATAAATTATATATTTTTTCCTTTGTAAAATCAGTTGAACCCGGTCTAGTTAGGTCCAAGCCCATTTCTCCTAACCGGTTCCCATTTTTGAACAAAAAGCCTCTTATTACTATCTCTTACCATCATAATAACCGGGTTTTCAAAGATTTTCAAAATGGACCCTTCACAACCGCATCCGGCGGAAGAAACGACGGCGACACCGTCCTCCGACGATGCAAAATCTTCACTATTCCCTGTCTTCCCTGTCACAAACTCTTCTCTTCAAATCACTAATTCCTCGGTTCCTCAATGGCTCAGTAACTCAAGCTTCACCACCGACATCTCCGTCATCAACGACGACGTTGCTTCGCTACTCAACCGCGAAACCGCCCAATCACCGTCACAAGAAGACGACAGCGAAGAAAATCGATCTAAGGAGAAGTCTTTGCCTCCTACCTATGCGATTCTTGAATCTTCGGAATCTGATGGAGAAGGAATTGGGAGAGAGGAGAAGAAGAGAAGTAAGAGGAAGAAGAAGAAGAGGAAGCGTGATCGGTCCGCTGAGAGAAGTGGATTTGACGGTTATGGTTCGAGGAAGTCGCGAGTTAGAGCTTGGGCTGATTCTGATGCTAACACTGCCAAAGATTATTACTTTGATTCTCATGGTGACCGTGATAATCTCGCATTCGGGTGTATCTACAGGTATATTGGATAAAAAAATTGGATTGGAATTTGAAGTTAATTGGTTGTTTCAATTTGCAAGTGGTTTTGTTTAAGATTTTGAATTATTAGTGTTTCTTTTGGTGAGGGTGTTGAATGATGGTTGAATTTTGTGTTGTTAGGGCAAATGACGCGTTTAACTGGATTTTGAATCAAAATTAAGTGTTTAGGACCCGTTGGACTGACTTATTTGATTTTATTGTGATAAAAGCACTTATGAGACACTTTGAGTGAGTTATGGAAACACCATATGGCATGTTCATAAGTTGTTTTTAGCTTATTTACATAAGCTCTCCTGGGTAGCTCATGTCTTATATGAATACAACTTATAATTTAAGTGAAAAGAACTTGACTTTATTTTATCTGATGTTTTAGAGATAGCTTGTACAGAAGCAGTTATATGCTAAGCATTTATGGTATAGACGCTTAATTAAGTTGTTTATCCAAACAGGGCCTAATATGCATCTTTATGTTCATAATGCACTGGACTAGGAAGTAGGAACCATGATTTAATGTGTATTTGGCTTTATTGGCTAATATAATGACTATAGAGCTAGGCTCCTTTATAGTTTTGCAGGTTAAGGTTTAGAATTATGAACCATATAATAATGAGTATTTGGTTTTGGTAGGATGGTTTTATGGTGTTTTAGTGAAGAATTGATCTTCTCATTACTGTTAACCACCTAGGCAGAAGTTCAATGTGGATTTCAAATTTGGGGAGGGGTTCCGAGTTAATGTTCTCAGAAAATTGAAACAAAGTTGCTTATTTTGGGAGTTCAGAATTAGAAAGAGATGGGGAAGTTGATTGAAATTTCATTGTTGTACAACTGCTTTTATTTAAGTGATGTGGCGTAAAATGTAATTTAGTTTCCATTGAACCTTTGACTTCTTATTTACATTTAGTTTCCAATGAACCTTTGACTTCTTATTTATATTCAAGATTTTCTCTCCTCCCTCACCTCCATCCACACAGAGCAATTACTTTTTGCTGAGAATTTTATTTGTGTTGTTAGTGATATGTGATAATATTTTATTTACAAATTCCATGCAGAATGGATATTGCCCGGCACAAGCCATATAATCCCTTGAATTTATCTGGGCGACATGTTAAAGGTTTGTATTGGTGGAATCAAAGTGGTTCACTTGGGGAAAAAGATGGCGATATTGATGCTTTGGATGATAAAATGAAGTCTGCTGGGCGATACTGGTCTGGAAAGTATATGGCTTTAGAACGACATAAAAGCTTCAAGCGCATTCGTCTTGTTGCTCCAAAATTGTCTCCTCATACAGCACAAGATGAGTTTATACCTTTATCAGACGTTGGTTCATCTCATGGCGCCGTTGACAGTGAATCCGACTCTAAAATTTTATCACCACTTGAAGAATCATGGGAAGACGAAATGTTAAATAAAACTAGGGAGTTTAACAAACTAACAAGGGAGCGCCCCCATGATGAAAAAGTTTGGTTAGCTTTTGCAGAGTTCCAAGATAAAGTTGCCGGAATGCAACGACAGAAAGGTGCTCGCTTGCAAAGACTTGAAAAGAAAATTAGCCTTCTGGAGAAGGCAGTTGAGCTTAACCCAGAGAATGAAGATCTATTACTTTGCCTTTTAAAATCTTATCAAACAAGAGACAGTTCAGATGTGCTAATTGGGAGATGGGAGAAGATACTTTTGCAACATTCTGGAAGTTACAAGTTATGGAGTGAGTTCTTGCATGTTGTTCAGAGAAATTTCTCCAAATTCAAGGTTTCAGTGGTTAGGAAGATGTATGCCCATGCTATTGAAGCTCTGTCTGCTTCATGCAGCAAGCACTCTAGGCAGGTTCTCAGCTTTTTTATGCTTACCCTCTCCCTCTTCTTGTGTGTGAAAGCGATAATTATCAATATTTTTTCAATTTGTTATCTTGTTTGCACCCATGTGGTGATATTTTCCATAAAATGAATGATCAGATCACTAACTTTTATGCATGAATGATGATATAATAGGGAAAAATAAAACAAAGGGATGAATATTAGTCATTGAACAACTGCTTTTATTTAATTTCTTTTCTTCCCCTTTAAAGTGGTTAGGACATAAATAAAGGTTCCTAACAGGTGATAGATTTATTTGGCTGATAATGAGATCTTGTGTACTATCATTTTTATCTATGGATGTGAACAACAAAGTTGAACTAACCTTCTATTTTTGCTTACATTTTGGTGGTGTATATTCTAGTTGCTTTCTTGTCAGAGGTCATAAAGTTGATATCTTGAGAAGTTAACAACTTCACATCATTTTCATGATTGTTTTCACTTTTCACTTAGTAATGTCTTTTTTCATGTAAATATTTCAGAAGATTCTCAAATAGGTTTTAAATGGAAATTTTTTGTTTTTAGCAGGCTCATCAAGCTGATGATTCTTCACCGGATCCTGCAATTGTTCAGCAAGAACTTCGTCTTGTGGACATATTTCTTAGTCTTTGCAGATTTGAGTGGCAAGCTGGTTATAGAGAAGTTGCCACTGCTTTATTTCAGGCTGAAATCGAGTTTAGTTTATTTTGTCCACCTTTGCTACTCACAGAGCAGAGTAAGCAGAGACTGTTTGAGCATTTTTGGAATAGTGATGGTGCTAGAGTTGGAGAAGAAGGGGCTCTCGGTTGGTCCACATGGTTGGAGAAAGAGGAGGAAACTAGGCAACGAGTCATCAAAGAGGAGCTCTCACATGAAAATGAAGGCGGAGGTTGGACTGGTTGGTCAGAACCATTGTCTAAAGATAAGGAGGGTATAGCCAATTTTGAAAATGAATCTACTAATGATATGGTTATGGAGGATAATCAAGATGAAGATGAATATAAGGATGTTGAGCCCGAAGATGATACCGAGAATTTGCTAAAGCTGCTGGGAATTGATATTAATGCTGGGGACGGTGGCGAAGTTAGTGACACTTTGACCTGGTTCAAATGGTCAGAAGAAGAGTCTTCTAGAGATTGTGATCAGTGGATACCTGTTCGAAGGAAGTCAGGTAGAATTTTCTCTCTCAGAGTTTATGACTATACTTTCTTGATATATATATTTGTGCGTGGGGTGTATGTTATAGGCCTTTGTTTGCTTATTTGCTTCTGAATTGGGTCGAGTTTCATTTCAAACATCATGCTTATTTAAATGTGTTGATTAACCATGAACAGATACAACCTCTTCTACTAGTGAAGCACTCAAAACAGAGGAAGAGGAGCAACTCTCGAGAATCATATTGTATGAAGATGTAAATGAATACCTTTTCACCTTGAACACAAAAGAGGCTCAACTATATTTGGTGTCTCAATTCATCGACTTCTATGGTGGGAAGATGTCTCAATTGTAAGTGTTTAGAATTAGGTGTAAATATCAAAAGCTAGAATTAGTATTGTCAAATAACCGATTATCCCAAAAGCTTAAGCTGTTAGGATAGACCACATCAATGATTATATATTATTTCTAACATGCCCCCTCACGCAAGAGCCCATTTGGGCTTGAAGCGTGGATAATGCATAGGCCCACCTACCATATGCTTAAATTCCACTTTTTTAATTAGAAAGTGAGGGGAGTGGGGATCGAACTCTAGACCACTTAGTCATAGAGGCTCTGTTACCATGCCAAATAACCGATTATCCCAAAAGCTTAAGCTGTTAGGATAGGCCACATCAATGGTTATATATTATTTCTAACAAGTATTATTCCGAGTCAAGAGTCTGATTTGCCACTGCTGGTGCGAAGTATTAGATTTTTTACCTTCATATATTTGTCAAATATGCATGTGAGTTCCTAGAAAGCACCACTGTTGATGTCTTTTGTTTTGCATATTTTTTTCTTTCCAGGGTTTGCACAAACAGTCCAACATGGACAGAGAACATACTTAGCTTGGAGGATCTACCAGATTCTATTTTAGAGAAGTTGAAATGCATCCATAACGTTTTGACAAAAGCACAGAACATTCCTACTGGTTTCACCTTAGATTTCCTATTAGGAAGTTTCATGAGGAACGCTGATATGCTGAAATTTGTACGGAATGCAGTCTTACTCTGTTTAACTGTTTTTCCACGTAATCACATTTTGGAAGAAGCAGTCCTTATATGCGAAGAGCTTTATGTTACGAAAATGAATTCTTCCAACTGTTTGGTTACACCATGTCGAGCTTTAGCAAAGTCTCTCTTAAAAAGTGATAGAAAGGTACTCATTCCCCTCTCTTTATTTTCTCGCTTTTGTCTGTAGCATATATATATATATATATATATATATATATATATATATATATATATATATATATATATATATATATATAAACAAGATAATAGCATCTACAACTATTGCCATTGAAATATTGTAATACAACTAAAGTGATATTTCAAAACTTAATAACATACTGGAATCAGATAAAATTCAGAAACAAAAATAATGAATACTTCAATCTTTCTGTTAGCTGAAGTATTCTTTCCTACTTGTTTGATTGGAATTATGAAATGACACAAAAACATTTTTATGCATATAGCTTACTATGTTATATTTTTCTCCATCTAAATCTAATGGTTATCATGTTGAAATGAACTTTCTCAAAGAGGGATGTTAACTTGTTGCGATTCTCTCAATTATGAGGAAATGATCAAACAGCTATTTTTCATAGGATATTTGCATATGATGCAATTGTTATTATGCTTCATTCGTTGTAATTGGTAACCTTTCTCAGTTTTTTAACTTTTGGTTTCATATTTTGCTTATTGTAGGATGTATTGTTGTGTGGTGTATATGCACGAAGAGAGGCTAATTATGGCAACATTGATCTTGCAAGAAAGGTGTTTGACATGGCATTGTTATCTGTGGAAGGGATCCCTGAGGTATATATAATTTATTCTGTGCTCTGCTGCGACTTGTTTGAATTTGAATCACCCCTTTCATACTTTTTCGAAGTTTTCTTTCATATAGCTACAAACTTTATCTGTTGTGGAGAAGAGTTTAACAACATGGAAGTTAAACTAACAAATTTATCGAGGGATTGGACAGCTATTCAATTGAATTTCTCTCTTTTTTGGGTTATTATTTTTTTGGAGGATCCCATATTCACTTTCAAATCTTTAATTGTTTCCTCTCCATGTGAAATTTATTTATTTTTGATAAAAAATGCATCAGTGATTCCTTTAAATTTAAGACGCAGGATGTTGATATGCACTTAAAGGTAAGTTAGCATGTACTATGTACACACACACACACATTTATTTTTGTGTATTCAAATTTATGGCATTTCTTATATATACATGACCTCCTTATATTCTTTTTCTTATTGCATTCATTAACTTTATGGAGTAGGAGATACAGTCCAGTGAACCTCTTCTTTATTTCTGGTATGCTGAGGTGGAGCTTGCAAATAACAATGATGATGGCCGTGAGTCTTCATATCGTGCTATACATATATTGTCTTGCTTAGGAAATGGTACAAAATACACCCCATTTAAAGTTCAAGCATCAAGTTTGCAACTGCTTAGAGCACGTCAAGGGTTTAAAGAAAAACTGAGAACAATATTATCATCTTGGGTTCATGGTATAATAAATGACCAATCTGTTGCTCTGGTATGTTCTGCATCATTGTTTGAGGAGCTAACAACCGGATGTGATGCGGGCATTGAAGTTTTGCATCAAGCTTTTACTATGGTGCTTCCAGGTTATGCATCTTCATTTGTTGGTCTTCATTTTAGAAAACATAGCACCATTAGATAGTCTAATTTTTAGCCACTGTAAGCTTATAGAGTTGACATCTGAATGTGTTGAAGTCTTCGTGAGTTATTTTAAAGATAAAGAAAATTTAGGATTGTTCTCCTCTTCTACTATTTAATTTTTTTAGTCACTTATCAGTTATCATAGGGATTGCTACTAGTTAGTGTCTAAATTCAGAGTATTAATGGTTTATGAAGACACTTATGAATGAAATTTAACGTGATTGCAGTGAAACATGATTCGTATATGATAAAAAATGCTTACAGTGAGCTAAATGCTTGTTTTTGGCATGTATTATATAATCATTTTGTCGAGCAATTGGGTCCATCAGTCCATTTTTTCTATTGCAGCATAACATAAGTATATATTGTTGTGTTACTTATCTCGTCTATCTGAATGCTTATGATCTGCAGGAAGGAGAAGCCATAGCTATCAACTTGAATTTTTGTTTAACTTTTACATAAGGATGCTTCAGAGACATCAGAAGCAATCAAGTCTAATGAAAGTTTGGGAATCCGTCTCTCAGGGGCTCCAGATGTATCCCTTCAGTCCAGAACTTTTAAAAGGTGTAGTTGAAGTTGGCCACTTTCACACAACGTCTAATAAATTGCGGCGGATCCTAGATGAATGTTGTTACAAGTAAGATCCTTATACTTTGGAAGCATAAATGCTTTTAATCATAGGCTTCGTGAAAGATCTTTTTAAAAAGAAATTGATTATTATTATGCCAAAGTAATATGATTCTAAACTAGCATGTGTGCCCGTGTGATGCATGGGGTAATTATAGATGGAGTAATAATTTTTATCTTGTTGAAAATAAAATAAAATTACAATACTCTCTTTGGCCTCAATTAAAAGTAAAAATGTGTCTGCATTTGCCAGGAAACCATCTGTAGTTGTCTGGCTTTTTGCATTGTCATACGAGATGTCGAGAGGTGGCTCAAACCACAGAATCCGTGGCTTGTTTGAAAGGGCAGTGAGTAATGATATGCTTTGCAGCTCAGTTGTACTGTGGCGTTGCTACATTGGCTATGAATTGAACATTGCACATGATCCTTCTGCAGCTCGACGTATTTTCTTTCGTGCTATCCACGCTTGCCCCTGGTAAGGACTTGTGTTTTAAATTATGTCTCATAGGAGGACTATATTGTAAGTTTTTTTTTTTTAATTTTTTTTCTTTTTGTAAATGTGCTTACCAGGTCAAAACGGCTATGGTTGGATGGATTTCTCAAACTAAACTCCGTCCTTACTGGAAAAGAGCTTTCTGATCTACAGGAAGTAATGCGTGACAAAGAACTAAATCTAAGAACCGACATTTATGAGATCCTGTTGCAAGAGTCATGACCTTTTTTCTCCATAATCCAACTTATTGGACTGATCTTGGCCTGATATGATGTTATCTGATGTAAGATTCTTTCAAAGATGTTTATGCAGTCTAAAATATTGTTGGGATTTGCTGATTTTATTTGCTCAAGTTTACAATCATGCTTATAGCTTGTAAAATCAATATCATTGTAGAATTACTTGTAAATTCAGGAGGCCATCCTTGGATGATGTATTTGAATGTCTACACGCTTGTAAATAATATACTGAAGTGGAAAGAAAATGGAAAAATCAGGAAGTTGTTCAATGTTGTTGATTGTATGATTATGTCAAATTATGATGCAACAATCTTTAACAAGTCTTTAGCTTTGATAGGTTGCACCATTTATTAAGATTTGGCTGTTACAACTTACAAGGGTGTTTGGAAAAGATGCCAAATTTGTGACATTTGTTTTGAGTAATTGATATGTCAATAAAGACCTGAACAAATGTGTATATTTTTTTGGGGACAAGCTTAATGAGTTATATATTTTTTGTATTGTTTAGTTTTATCCAATTTTAAATTGAGTTCTAACACTAATTATTTGTCATTAAAACTTAATGAATAATCTTCAAGAGGTGAATCAAACTCCAAATCTAGACATCAAGTTACTGTATAGAGTACAACATGAATTGGCTTCCAGTTTTGACTTAGAAATTAGAAGAACACAGCTGGAAATGTCAGTTTTATACATGAATTGCCACCAAACTTTAAAGATTGAAAGTGCTTCTTCATGAATGTATTTGTTGCTTTCTGCAAACTATATTATTCCATATTTATCACCTTGCTTAGTTTTAACTGAATCTGTTTCTTGTTCAAATATAATACAAAAATGTTACTAATGCACTCTAATACACAGAAAAGTGTGTTAAAAGTTTGTTAGAGACTCACTGCTTAGGTTTTATCATTCAACTAGATGGGATACTTATAGCATTCTACCCAAATATTTTTGTGATTAATGAAGTAGTAAAGTTGGTTAATGATACAATTTTGTGTTATAAAAATTCTCCATATTTTTTTTTCAAAATTATTTTTTTTGTTAAAGAAATTATATGGAAGGAGGATGTATGAAAAGTGATGGTTACTTTACATATATAAATAGGAATTGAAGTAGAAGGAAATTACATGGAAGGTGGATGTAGAAAAGTGGTTCGGTCAGTGGGTCTATCTACAATGAAATTACATGGAAGGTGGATGTATGTATGTATGTATGTATGTATAAAGACTCCACAGACCACAGTAACTCATTCATATTCTGCTTTCACAAACTATTTTTCATTCCAATTTCTCTCAATTTTCATGGCTATACAATCACCTTCTTCTTCCTCATCATTTTCTAATCGATTCAAATACCAAGTGTTCATCAGCTTTAGAGGTCAGGACACTCGTTATAATTTTGTTGGTAATCTCTATAAGGCTCTTACTAACAAAGGAATCCACACATTCTTTGATGAACATGATCTTGAAAGAGGAGATGAAATCACACCATCACTTTTGGAGGCCATTGAGGAATCTAGGATTCTTATCCCTATATTTTCTATCGATCCATTATGCTTCTTCTTCATTTTGTTTAAAAGAACTTGCCCATATCATGCAATGCTACAAGACAAAGAATCGCCTCGTTATCCCTATTTTTCATGACGTGGATCCTACTGACGTAAGACATCAAACTGGGACTTACGGTGAAGATCTGGCTAAGTATGATGATAACAAGAAAAAAATGGAATGGAAAGAGGCTCTGACGCAAGCTGCTAACTTTTCTGGCGAGCATTTTATAAGGTACCCCAATTTACTTAAATCTTATTTTTTCTTTTCATATTTTAGATAATCTTCAATGATGATACAATTTTCAGTATCATATACCTTTTAGGGGAATTCTAATTTGCCCTTTCATGATTTGAGGGTATTTACCCTTCAACCAATGAGAACAAACCATTTTTATATGGTCCCCATAAGTTTGTTACAATTTATTGTGGGGACCACATACAAATCCACTTATGTGGCTTGTTTTCATTGGTTGAAGGGCAAATACTCTCAAATTATAAAAGGGTACAGGAGTAGTCACCATCTCTAAAACATGTCTGCAATGTAATACTTATACTACAATTCATAGATATTTTGTTTTAATGGTAATGCCAATTTGGGTAAGTGATCTATTCTATTTAATTTGATATAGACCCGACACAAAAATATTGAGGCCTAAAGCAAAATTTTCTGTGAGGTTTTTTTAGAATTAATAATAATAATATTTTTTTAGAAAAGTCTTACTCTCTTTGGTATATATTTTTAAATTAATATTTTTTTAAAATATAATTTTTAAAGGTAATATAATTTCTTTTGTTGATTATAGGGTAAATAGGTTGATACCCCTTGTAATGTGGGCGAGTTTTGTTTTTCCCCCCTGTAATTTTTTTTCTTTTGACTCGCCCCTTGCAATGTTGAATTTTTTGGACTCGCCCCTTGGGTGCACTTTTTAAATCGGTTAATCTGTTCAAACCGATTTAAAAAGTGCAAATTCCTTGCACCCAAGGGGGGAAACCAAAAAAATTTACTTTATTAACCTAAAATATAAGCCAAAATGGTCTTAATATTAGCGGCCTAAAGTCGTTAGCTTTATTAGCCTTAGGGTCAGGCCGACCCTTATTTGATATGAAAAAAATGTAATATTTAAGTGATAATATGGTATCTTGATAGTTGATATTTTACCTTATTATATCATCAATTTTAATATTCTCTATGCCACGTTTTAAAACTTCAATAACAAAATAATAAATTATGAGTCATTAGTTTATAAAACACTCTTTAATACTCTTATTGGAAATGCTTTTAGATCTTTAATTTCAATTCCTTAATAATCCCATCTTAAAGCTTAAATGGAAAACACATTTTTTTATTTATATTCTTAATTACATGATGTGATTGTTTTATGTACTAACTTATTTTATTTGGCAGCAATACTATATATCAATACGAGTTTATTGATAAGATAGTCAAATACATCTCAAACAAGATCAATCGTGTTTTGTTACATGTTGCCAAACACCCTGTTGGATTAGAGTCCCGAGTACAACAGGCGATGAAGTTGCTTCTTGATGGTTCTGGTGATCGGGCCCACATGGTAGGAATTTATGGTATGGGAGGATTGGGCAAATCAACACTTGCCAAAGCAGTTTATAATTTTATTGCTGATAAATTTGATGGTTTATGTTTTCTTGAAAATGTGAGAGCGAATTCAGGTGTAAATAACTTGGAGCATCTTCAGGAGAAGCTCCTATTAAAAATGGTTGGATATAAAATTAAGTTACTAGGTGTTAGTGAGGGAATTGAAATCATAAAAGAAAGATTGCAGAGAATGAAAGTGCTTTTGATTTTGGACGACATTGACAAAGTAGACCAGTTAGAGGCTTTGGCTGGAGAACTTGCTTGGTTTGGTCCTGGAAGCAGAGTCATCGTTACCACTCGAGACAAACACTTACTAACCTGTCATGGAATTAAAAGAATGTTTGCTGTAAAAGGGTTGGACAAGACAGAAGCTCTTGAATTGTTGAGGCAGATAGCTTTTAAAAGTAACAAAGTTCCTTCATGTTATGAAGAAATTTTAAAACGTGTAGTTACTTATGCGTCTGGCATTCCGCTAGTTATACAAACTATGGGTTACAACTTGGGTGGAAAGAGGTTAGAAGACTGGAAGGATACATTAGATGGATATGAAAGGATTCCTAATAGAAAGATCCTACAGATACTTAAAGTAAGTTATGATGCTTTGGAGGTAGAGGAGCAAAGTGTCTTTCTGGATATTGTTTGTTGCTTAAAAGGATGTGGATTGCAAGAGGTTGAAGCGATACTTCATGGTCGTTATGGCAGCTCCATGAGACATGCAATTCGAGTGTTAGATGACAAGTGTCTCATAAAGGCTTATAATACTGGTGGCGTGACATGTCATGATTTGATAGAGAATATGGGTAAAGAAATTGTTCGACTAGAATCAAAAAAGCTTGAAGAAAGAAGTAGATTGTGGCTCCTAGAAGATATTATTCAAGTTTTAGAACAAGACAAGGTTAGTAAGGCTGATATCTATGATTGATTATTCTTTTATTCTTAACCTTGATTTTACTCTTTAGGACCTATATATGCTCAAACTAGCTTTTTACTTAAAATTTTCCAAGTAAATATATCTATATATATGTGTGTGGAAGCCTTGGCTATTTTGGGGTTGATTTGTGTCTTTTTAATTGTAAAAAGGAAAAATAGTGATATTGAAATGATATATCTGAATTGCGGTTCAACTGAAGAAACAAAAGATTGGAAAGGAAATGCTTTTGGGAAGATGAGAAACCTAAAAACACTTATCATTAATAGTGATAATAGTTTTGAAGGTTCCATACAATTTCCAAGTAAATTGAAAGTATTACAATGGAAAAACTATCATTCAAAGAGTTTGCCATCTACCATTGTCAGCAAGGTATGTTAAAAAAATTCATTTTTCCTTCTTTTACAAACAAATTAATTCATTTTTCTTGTACCTATATAAATTTCATTTTTCGGTCATGGTGATTTATTGATTCACAATGAAATTATTCATTTTATTTATATTTTGTATTTTTGTTTTTGCAGAAGTTCAAGAATATGAAGGTCTTAAAGTTTGACAATTGTGAATATTTAACAGAAATAACTGACGTCTCTTGTCTTCCAAATTTAGAGAATTTATCATTTGAAAAGTGTGAGAATTTAACTACAATTGACAGTTCAGTTGGATCGCTGAATAAACTTAAGATCTTAGATGCCTATGGTTGCATTAAGCTTGAGAGTTTTCCACCCTTGAAGTTGGCTTCTCTTGAACAGCTTGTACTTTCATGTTGTAAGAGTCTTCAAAGTTTTCCAGAAATATTATGCAAGATTGAAAATTTAAGACACCTCGATATTTCTGAGACTTCTATAAAAGAATTTCCACCATCATTTCAAAATCTCACCGGAGTTGAGCAGATATCCAGAGACGAAATGTTTAGCTTACCAAGTTTCATTTTCGAGATGCCAAAATTGAAAACAATTACTCTATTTCATGGTCTTGATAAGTTATCAATGCCAAAATCCAGATCCACAATGTTGTCAAATCTGGAATTCCTTGGACTGTGTTATTGCAACCTCTCATATGAATGTCTTCAAACACTTTTTCTTGTGGTTTTCTAATGTGAAATACTTATGAAGGTCTCAAAGACATAGAGGAAATTCCAAAATTCTTCCGGAATGCCTTAAAGAATGTCTCCGTCTAGAGGAACTTGAACTGAATCATTGTAAGAATCTTGAGGAAAGAAGAGGGATTCCACCAAATCTTGGTATTTTTGCAGCACCTTACTACAAACCATTGAATTTCTCAAGTAAAAGCACGCTACTGAATATGGTAATTTTGTTATTTCTTGGATAAATATTTGATTTAATACTTCATTATTTCTAATATAATTCATTTTAAGCTAATCTAATAATTCACATATCAATTTGTTTATATTACCAATTTTTATAACTTCACAATGTGGTTACAGACTTACAGTAGACATCATAGTTTGATTATTCAATAGAATTGTCATTTTGGATTTGGCTATGTGCCTTATAACTTGGCAATGTGGTTACAGTAAACATCATATTTAATATATTATTTAATTATGATAATTCAAAACTCATCTCATTACTAATAACACAATTCTTTAATATATATGAGTCAAGATCAAATAACACTAAAGTGTCAAACTTTAATATTAATTCATATTGAAATTATTCATTTGATTTATCTTTTTTTAATTTTTTGTTTTGCAGAAGTTTGAGAAAATGAAAGTCTTGAAGTTTGACCATTGTGAATATTTAACAGAAATACCTGATGTCTCGTGTCTTCCAAATTTAGAGAATTTATCATTTCAAAATTGTAAGAATTTAATTACAATTGACAATTCAATTGGATCGTTGAGTAAACTTGAGTTCTTAAATTTCTATGGTTGCATTAAGCTACTGAGTTTTCCAGCCTTGAACTTGGCTTCTCTTAAAAAGCTTGGACTTTCAGGTTGTAAGAGTCTTCAAAGTTTTCCAGAAATATTATGCGAGATTAAAGATATATCTGAAATTGATATTTGTTGGACTTCTATAAAAGAATTACCAACTTCATTTCTCAAACTCACGGGACTTAAGGGGATATTCATGTTAAAAACAGGAATGTTTTGCTTACCAAGTTTCATGTCTGAGATGCCGAAATTGGAAACAATTCAAATTAATAGAATTAATAAATTATCAATGCCAAAATCCAGTTCCACAATGTTGTCAAAAGCGGGAAGCTTTATACTTCTGAATATCAAGCTCTCAGATGAATGTCTTCCAACAATTTTCTCATGGTTCTCTAATGTGGAATACTTATGCCTCAATTTTGGAAGTTTCAAATTTCTTCCGGAATGCCTCAAAGAATGTCGCAATCTACAGGAACTTAATGTGCGTCATTGCAAGAATCTTGAGGAAATAAGAGGGATTCCACCAAATCTTAGTATTTTGGATGATGTATTTGAATGTCTACACGCTTGTAAATAATATACTGAAGTGGAAAGAAAATGGAAAAATCAGGAAGTTGTTCAATGTTGTTGATTGTATGATTATGTCAAATTATGATGCAACAATCTTTAACAAGTCTTTAGCTTTGATAGGTTGCACCATTTATTAAGATTTGGCTGTTACAACTTACAAGGGTGTTTGGAAAAGATGCCAAATTTGTGACATTTGTTTTGAGTAATTGATATGTCAATAAAGACCTGAACAAATGTGTATATTTTTTTGGGGACAAGCATAATGAGTTATATATTTTTTGTATTGTTTAGTTTTATCCAATTTTAAATTGAGTTCTAACACTAATTATTTGTCATTAAAACTTAATGAATAATCTACAAGAGGTGAATCAAACTCCAAATATAGACATCAAGTTACTGTATAGAGTACAACATGAATTGGCTTCCAGTTTTGACTTAGAAATTAGAAGAACACAGCTGGAAATGTCAGTTTTATAGATGAATTGCCACCAAACTTTAAAGATTGAAAGTGCTTCTTCATGAATGTATTTGTTGCTTTCTGCAAACTATATTATTCCATATTTATCACCTTGCTTAGTTTTAACTTAATCTGTTTTTTGTTCAAATATAATACAAAAATGTTACTAATGTACACACAGAAAAGTGTGTTAAAAGTTTGTTAGAGACTCACTGCTTAGGTTTTATCATTCAACTGATGGGATACTTATAGCATTCTACCCAAATATTTTTGTGATTAATGAAGTAGTAAAGTTGGTTAATGATACAATTTTGTGTTATAAAAATTCTCCATATTTTTTTTTCAAAATTATTTTTTTTGTTAAAGAAATTATATGGAAGGAGGATGTATGAAAAGTGATGGTTACTTTACATATATAAATAGGAATTGAAGTAGAAGGAAATTACATGGAAGGTGGATGTAGAAAAGTGGTTCGGTCAGTGGGTCTATCTACAATGAAATTACATGGAAGGTGGATGTATGTATGTATGTATGTATGTATAAAGACTCCACAGACCACAGTAACTCATTCATATTCTGCTTTCACAAACTATTTTTCATTCCAATTTCTCTCAATTTTCATGGCTATACAATCACCTTCTTCTTCCTCATCATTTTCTAATCGATTCAAATACCAAGTGTTCATCAGCTTTAGAGGTCAGGACACTCGTTATAATTTTGTTGGTAATCTCTATAAGGCTCTTACTAACAAAGGAATCCACACATTCTTTGATGAACATGATCTTGAAAGAGGAGATGAAATCACACCATCACTTTTGGAGGCCATTGAGGAATCTAGGATTCTTATCCCTATATTTTCTATCGATCCATTATGCTTCTTCTTCATTTTGTTTAAAAGAACTTGCCCATATCATGCAATGCTACAAGACAAAGAATCGCCTCGTTATCCCTATTTTTCATGACGTGGATCCTACTGACGTAAGACATCAAACTGGGACTTACGGTGAAGATCTGGCTAAGTATGATGATAACAAGAAAAAAATGGAATGGAAAGAGGCTCTGACGCAAGCTGCTAACTTTTCTGGCGAGCATTTTATAAGGTACCCCAATTTACTTAAATCTTATTTTTTCTTTTCATATTTTAGATAATCTTCGATGATGATACAATTTTCAGTATCATATATCTCTAAAAAATGTCTGCAATGTAATACTTATAGTACAATTCATAGATATTTTGTTTTAATGGTAATGTCAATTTGGGTAAGTGGTCTATTCTATTTAATTTGATATAGAGCCGACACCAAAATATTGAGGCCTAAAGCAAAATTTTCCGTGAGGTTTTTTTACAATTAATAATAATAATATTTTTTTAGAAAAGTCTTACTCTCTTTGGTATATTTTTTAAATTAATATTTTTTTAAAATATAATTTTTAAAGGTAATATAATTTCTTTTGTTGATTATATAAACTGTTTTAGACTACTGTGAGTGATTTTCATAATACTCTTTAATTTAAATGTGTTCTTCTTAATAGTTTTCTTAAGTTTGGTTTATGTTTTCCTATGCTTCTATAATAATTTTTTAATTTACTATTGGTTTATTTTTAAAAAGCACACTTTTAAAAATTAAAAGAAAATACATGTTGGTAAAAAACTAATTTATTTAATGTAATTAAAAAAATTATTAAATTACATAAATCAAAGCATGCAAAACTAATTTAATAAGCCAATAGAAATTATCAAAAATAAATAAATTAATAAGCCAATAAAAATTACACTTTGTCAAGCAAGCATTTTAGGTAATTTAATATGGTATAGTGTTTGGATACATTTTTTAACGGTTAAAAGGGCAAAATGAAAAAGTGGAACATGGGAATTGACAAAATAGAAATTGACAATTAAGAGCATCTCCAATAAGGCTATCAAAGAGAGTTTCATAACCTAATAATTCGTACCTTACTTTTTTTTATCATTGGAGTTTTATGACGTGGCATAGAGGGTATCAAAATTGATGATACGGTACCTTATTTAAGGTACCGTATCATCAATTTAATATTAGCTTTTTTTGGCATATCAAATTAAATAGAATTGATTACATGCTAGTAATGTATGATACCAAAGTGGTATCACCATTGGAGCAAAATATGTATGAGTTGTATAAATATTACATGACATTGTAGAGACCATCTTTTAGTGATATATAATACCCAATGTGGTATCACCATTGGAGATGCTCTAAGTACTGAACTGCATTGACAAAATGCACAATCGTTAGGCTATATTGAATAGATGTAATTAATTTGTGGCCTTTAATATATATATATATATATATATATATGGAGCCTAAAATATAAGCCAAAATGGTCTTAATATTAGCGGCCTAAAGTCGTAGCTTTATTAGCCTTAGGGTCGGGCCGACCCTTATTTGATATGAAAAAAATGTAATATTTAAGTGATAATATGGTATCTTGATAGTTGATATTTTACCTTAAATAAGATATTATATCATCAAGTTTAATACTCTCTATGCCACGTTTTAAAACTTCAATAACAAAATAATAAATTATGAGTCATTAGTCTATGAAACACTCTTTAATACTCTTATTGGATTGGAAATGGTTTTAGATCTTTAATTTCAATTCCTTAATAATCTCATCTTAAAGCTTAAATGGAAAACACATTTTTTTATTTATATTCTTAATTACATGATGTGATTGTTTTATGTACTAACTTATTTTATTTGGCAGCAATACTATATATCAATACGAGTTTATTGATAAGATCGTCAAATACATCTCAAACAAGATCAATCGTGTTTTGTTACATGTTGCCAAACACCCTGTTGGATTAGAGTCCCGAGTACAACAGGCGATGAAGTTGCTTCTTGATGGTTCTGGTGATCGGGCCCACATGGTAGGAATTTATGGTATGGGAGGATTGGGCAAATCAACACTTGCCAAAGCAGTTTATAATTTTATTGCTGATAAATTTGATGGTTTATGTTTTCTTGAAAATGTGAGAGCGAATTCAGGTGTAAATAACTTGGAGCATCTTCAGGAGAAGCTCCTATTAAAAATGGTTGGATATAAAATTAAGTTACTAGGTGTTAGTGAGGGAATTGAAATCATAAAAGAAAGATTGCAGAGAATGAAAGTGCTTTTGATTTTGGACGACATTGACAAAGTAGACCAGTTAGAGGCTTTGGCTGGAGAACTTGCTTGGTTTGGTCCTGGAAGCAGAGTCATCGTTACCACTCGAGACAAACACTTACTAACCTGTCATGGAATTAAAAGAATGTTTGCTGTAAAAGGGTTGGACAAGACAGAAGCTCTTGAATTGTTGAGGCAGATAGCTTTTAAAAGTAACAAAGTTCCTTCATGTTATGAAGAAATTTTAAAACGTGTAGTTACTTATGCGTCTGGCATTCCGCTAGTTATACAAACTATGGGTTACAACTTGGGTGGAAAGAGGTTAGAAGACTGGAAGGATACATTAGATGGATATGAAAGGATTCCTAATAGAAAGATCCTACAGATACTTAAAGTAAGTTATGATGCTTTGGAGGTAGAGGAGCAAAGTGTCTTTCTGGATATTGTTTGTTGCTTAAAAGGATGTGGATTGCAAGAGGTTGAAGCGATACTTCATGGTCGTTATGGCAGCTCCATGAGACATGCAATTCGAGTGTTAGATGACAAGTGTCTCATAAAGGCTTATAATACTGGTGGCGTGACATGTCATGATTTGATAGAGAATATGGGTAAAGAAATTGTTCGACTAGAATCAAAAAAGCTTGAAGAAAGAAGTAGATTGTGGCTCCTAGAAGATATTATTCATGTTTTAGAACAAGACAAGGTTAGTAAGGCTGATATCTATGATTGATTATTCTTTTATTCTTAACCTTGATTTTACTCTTTAGGACCTATATATGCTCAAACTAGCTTTTTACTTAAAATTTTCCAAGTAAATATATCTATATATATGTGTGTGGAAGCCTTGGCTATTTTGGGGTTGATTTGTGTCTTTTTAATTGTAAAAAGGAAAATAGTGATATTGAAATGATATATCTGAATTGCGGTTCAACTGAAGAAACAAAAGATTGGAAAGGAAATGCTTTTGGGAAGATGAGAAACCTAAAAACACTTATCATTGATAGTGATAATAGTTTTGAAGGCTCCATACAATTTCCAAGTAAATTGAAAGTATTACAATGGAAAAACTATCATTCAAAGAGTTTGCCATCTACCATTGTCAGCAAGGTATGTTAAAAAAAATTCATTTTTCCTTTTTTTACAAACAAATTAATTCATTTTTCTTGTACCTATATAAATTTCATTTTTCGGTCATGGTGATTTATTGATTCACAATGAAATTATTCATTTTATTTATATTTTGTATTTTTGTTTTTGCAGAAGTTCAAGAATATGAAGGTCTTAAAGTTTGACAAATGTGAATATTTAACAGAAATAACTGACATCTCTTGTCTTCCAAATTTAGAGAATTTATCATTTCAAAAGTGTGAGAATTTAACTACAATTGACAGTTCAGTTGGATCGCTGAATAAACTTAAGATCTTAGATGCCTATGGTTGCATTAAGCTTGAGAGTTTTCCACCCTTGAAGTTGGCTTCTCTTGAACAGCTTGTACTTTCATGTTGTAAGAGTCTTCAAAGTTTTCCAGAAATATTATGCAAGATTGAAAATTTAAGACACCTCGATATTTCTGAGACTTCTATAAAAGAATTTCCACCATCATTTCAAAATCTCACCGGAGTTGAGCAGATATCCAGAGACGAAATGTTTAGCTTACCAAGTTTCATTTCCGAGATGCCAAAATTGAAAACAATTACTCTATTTCATGGTCTTGATAAGTTATCAATGCCAAAATCCAGATCCACAATGTTGTCAAATCTGGAATTCCTTGGACTGTGTTATTGCAACCTCTCATATGAATGTCTTCAAACACTTTTTCTTGTGGTTTTCTAATGTGAAATACTTATACTTACATAGAGGAAATTCCAAAATTCTTCCGGAATGCCTCAAAGAATGTCTCCGTCTAGAGGAACTTGAACTGAATCATTGTAAGAATCTTGAGGAAAGAAGAGGGATTCCACCAAATCTTGGTATTTTTGCAGCACCTTACTACAAACCATTGAATTTCTCAAGTAAAAGCACGCTACTGAATATGGTAATTTCTACAGGAACTTAATGTGCGTCATTGCAAGAATCTTGAGGAAATAAGAGGGATTCCACCAAATCTTAGTATTTTGGATGCAGAAGACTCCAAACCATTGAATTCCTCAAGTAGAAGCATGCTAGTGAATAAGGTAATAATTTTGTTATTTCTTGGATAAATATTTGATTTAATACTTAATTATTTCTAATGTAATTCATTATGTGCTAATATATAACAGAAACTACATGAGGATAGAAAGACCAAATTTTGTTTTAAAGCATTAGGAAGCGAGGAGATTCCGGAGTGGTTTGAGTACCAAAGTATAGGACAAAACATAATTTCATTCTGGTTTCGTAACAAGATCCCTTCCTTAATCATCTACTGGTCTACTAAGTTGATTCGTAACATAGATACCTTGAAAGATCGTGCCATCTTGAATCTCAATTGTTTCATCAATGGTGCATATTATCCACTCCTAGAATTTCCTATAGATTATCTTCAGCATACAGGTCTAATAGGTCATACATATCTACATCATCTTGATTTTGAGCACTTCATGACATTTGGATCTGAATTGAAGAGAGCCTTGTTAAAAAATGAATGGATCCATGTGGAATTTAAGTTAGATATTGAGCTTCAATATCAGGGCTGCGAGTCTCCTAGAGATGATTGCGATGAGATGCAGAAATCACTCCAAGCAGAATTTGGAATCCATGTGTTGAAGGAGGAAAACAACTTGGAAAATATCAAATTCACCAAGCCTTATATAGAAAGAGAAAATCAGATGAATATCTCAGCACCATGGTTTTGAAATACGGCCGCATTTTTGAATTCGATAACCGTCAGGATTGCTGCGATGACTGTTACGGTTACTGCAGAATGGAATCCCACCTCTGTTCGATTGCGGATTGCAGATGCAAACTGTATTTTAAAAGGATGCACTGCATTCTATCACAATTCCATCCACTCCTGCTAAAGCAAAGAATTGTAGACAAAGTTTGTGAGACTGAACTTAGGCATAAACAACGTATGGGTTTATTGTCATTGATACCATCTGGGGTTGAACGAGTGGCATCTTTACTGGGCCATTTAAAGATACGCCTTGTTTCCTGTTCCATTGGATTTCTCTTTCTATTTGCTTGTTTTTTCTCTTGTTTTGCAGGATTCCTTATCTTCTTTTCTTTCTCTAAGTTTTAAACTTAACTTTGTATTTTTCCTTTTTATTATATCCTAGCTAAAATGTATCAAATTGATACTTAAAGTGTTGGTTCATTACAAAAGTATTCCATTATGGTACTATTCCAATGTATGTATCATTTTATACCAAGTTTTGCCACACTCGAAGTGTATGTTTGTTGCAGAGCAAAAGACTGCAACAAATGAATGAAATAGTTATTTATTTCTTTTTGTTTTTATCTTGAAGTCAATAAAATTTGGACATTCAGAAATCCGATGATGCACAAAACAAATTCAACAGCATGTCTTGTTAAGCAGATTCTGCGTCAGTAATGTGTTCCAATCCTTTGCAACTTCAGAGAGATTGCATTTGCATCGAAGTTAATGTTAATTTTGGTGCCTGTGCCTGTGCGTGTACTTTATGATTATTTAAGGCATCAATCTATGTCAAATATCATGGTCCCCGACGAGTGTTCGTTTATTACATTCAGTCTAACAAAGTCGGTATTACCAATTGTGCTAAGCCTTGTGAAAGAAGAATTGTTACTGCATAAAAAATGAAAGATATCAATTTGAAGTTGAATAATCTCAAACGGGGGTCAAATAAATATCCCTAAAAATTATCTATTGAATGACAAATTTGACCTCAAGTACTAAATAGTTCTACAAATTTCTTATTTATTTTGTATCACTCTGATCCTTTATCTTTTTTTTTTGTCACATTTAAATCCTTTATCTTATGAAATTTGTAACATTTTAGTCTTTTCTCTTTTTTTATTCCCATTTTGATCATTTATCTTTTGTAATATGCACATTTAAACCCTCTTTTTCTTATTTTTTATCAGAATATTGTTGAATGATTTGGATCTATTGATTAAAAATAAACTCAACCAAGTTGAGAAGTTTATGAAAATCACACTCAGTACACCTAATAATATTTGATTCAAAGAGTTGATTGAGAGCTGGAGTGTGAGTAGTAAAATGAAGAGACAAAGATGCAACTACTTAAAAGTGGGTTGTGTTGAAAAGTGGTCTCTTGAATTAGTCCAAATCATTCTTCTTTTCTTTTAAAAATCATGAATTAG
This sequence comes from Trifolium repens, assembly GCA_030408175.1. Taxonomy (NCBI): domain Eukaryota; kingdom Viridiplantae; phylum Streptophyta; class Magnoliopsida; order Fabales; family Fabaceae; genus Trifolium; species Trifolium repens. The sequence goes on from CP125847.1 coordinate 17,956,504, forward strand.
TCCTTGACAGAGAAAATTCTGCTTTAGGAGTCCATTTGGCTATCAATGGGTATAACCTTTATTACTCTGATGGCTCATGCAAGTTTCTGAGACAGAACCTGTGGAACATCTTCAACGTCGTATGGCTTTTCTTGTCACTACAATAACACATGGTTCATCATATAGTCGCTGCAGTGGTTATGATTTCAGGCATAAGTTATGGTGCATAAGTCATGTTTATGCACCGTGCATAAATACCCAAAATTGCTTAGCGCACCCCCCAGATTTCTAGTGCACCCCCCAAATTACTTAGCGCACCCCCAGATTTTTAGGGGGTGCGTTAGAAATTTAGGGGTGCGCTTAGTAATTTGGGGGGTGTACTAAGAAATCTGGAGGGTGCATTAAATAATTTTCATTATTTATGCACGGTGCATAAGGAAAAAGCTTATGCACCATAACCACTCCCATGATTTCATATGGTTTCCCCAAAGCATTCATCGGATGGATGATATTGTGAATTATGCATTAAGTTCAACAGTGTCAATGAAGATAAGGGACACATCTGTACTCTGGCGACAAGGTGAATTTCTAGTACTCTGCTATCACAGTACACTTGAAGATTTGTAGGTTGGTTTAAAATGATATATCAGAGGACAATAATTTCTATGTTGTTTTAAAATTTTGTACTAGCTAGTTAGGCGTATGTGCTGCAATAACAGTACACTTGGAGATTTGTATTAATTTTAATTTTAAACTTTAATAGCCATTATACTATATTTTATATCCTAATAGATTGTCCAAAAACTATATTTAACACCAATTATTTGAAGATTTAATTGCATATTTAGTCCATTACATTTATTTTAGATTTTACATTAGTGATGTTGACGTAAGTTTGTCCTTTCTATCACATTCTGAGTTATATTCATCTAAAACTTCCACGTAACATTCTCCTAAGTCGTCTACGTATACAATAATTTATTTGTTTATAATAAAAACATAACGTAATACTCCCTCCCTCCGTAACACTTTATAAGCAAAAATACACTTTTTAGATTGATTGAATATTCAATAAATCTAATCTATATTATGGACCAAATACGTTAAATATATAATAAATCTAAAAAGTGTATTTTTTCTATACGGAGGCTATTTAACTCTATGAAATTGGTTTTCATAAGGTAATACTTTTGATCTGACTCATTAAATTGATCCTTCAATTTTTTGTCGTCCTCATCAAGAGGAAGTTTCTTAGTTAATAAACAACAACCATATAATAATCATTGTATCATTGATTTTTTTCTACACCCGCGTATAAAGGTTGAAATATTAGGAAGTTTCACATTTGTATCTTGAATTCTCATTTTTTATGCTGGGTAGTGGAGAGTTGTTAACACTCTTATGTTTTTAAATTACTATCTTATAACAAATACGACAGAAGGTACATGCATAAAGGAAGAAATATGGTAGCAAGTTTCTCATTTTTAATTATATGATAAGAGACTCAACAAGAGTCACACACCTAGGTGGAAGAGTTGGTAAGTACGTTTCACACTTGCTAGTTTTATATATAATCTGTTCTATAGTTACATATTACACAAGACATCAATAACATAGACATCAATATTCTATATTCTCAAATTTCTCTGTTTAATTTTCGTATCAATTCTCATAGCTATGCAATCTTCTTCTTCTTCTTCTTCTTCTTCTTCTTCTTCTTCTTCTTCTTCTTCTTCTTCTTCTTCTTCTTCTTCTTCTTCTTCTTCTTCTTCTTCTTCTTCTTCTTCTTCTTCTTCTTCTTCTTCTTCTTCTTCTTCTTCTTCTTCTTCTTCTTCTTCTCCTCCTCCTCCTAAGTTCAGCTACGATGTGTTCCTTAGTTTTAGGGGAGAAGATACTCGATATCATTTTACCGGTAATCTCTATAAAGATCTTTCTGACCAAGGAATTCGAACATTCATTGATGACAGGGAACTTCAGAAAGGTGATGAAATCACACCATCACTACTGAAAAGCATTGAAAACTCGAGGATTGCCATTATCGTTTTCTCTAAGAACTATGCTTCTTCTTCATTTTGTTTAGACGAACTTGCCCACATCATTCACTACTTTAAGAAAAAGAGTCGTCTTATTCTACCAGTTTTCTATGATGTGGAGCCTTGTAACGTGCGTAATCATACTAAAAGATATGATGAAACACTTCCCATGCATGAAAATGACAATAGAACTTATGCTGATGCACTTGCCATGCATGAAACGAGGTTCCAAAATGACAAGGGAAATTACATGGAGCGGTTTTTGAAATGGAAGAAAGCTCTTACACAAGCTGCTAAATTAATTGGCTACCATTTCAAATCTGGGTACCTCTCTTCATTTCACTCTTATTTTGTGTCATTTAAAAATAATAATACCTGATCATATTACTACGAGGTATGTATAAAAAACATAATTTGATAATTATCACGTTTGTTATTTTGTGTGCACCAAACATATGATAGGATAACTATTATTCTGCTTATATCCTATCATATGCTTATCTTGAATATCCTATCATATTAATATCATATCTTGAGATATAATTTTATATTTTTCTCTTTCATGTTTACAAATGTTGTTCTAATGCATTTACTCAAGCTCATTTAACTGGGCATAGGAATAAAGAATATGAACATGAGTTCATTACAAAAATAGTTACAAAGGTTTCCAACACGATCAATCGTGTTCCCTTACATGTTGCTGACCACCCAGTTGGGCTTGAATTTAAACTGTTAGAAGTAAAGTCACTTTTGGATGTTGATTGTAATAATGGAGTCTCTATGATTGGGATATATGGAAGTCCAGGATTGGGTAAAACAACACTTACAAGAGCAATTTATAATTTGATTGCGGATCAATTTGAAGGTTTGTGTTTCCTTCATGATGTAAGAGAAAATTCAATTAAATATGGCTTACAATATCTCCAAGAGAAACTCCTATTCAAATCAATTGGATTGGAAATTCAATTAGGTCATGTTAGCGAAGGGATTCCAATCATAAAACACAGATTACATCAAAAGAAAGTTTTGTTGATTCTCGATGATGTTGACACACTAAAGCAGCTGCAGGTTTTGGCCGGAGAGGCTACTTGGTTCGGTCCTGGAAGTAGAGTCATCATTACCACTCAAAACAAACATTTATTATCATGTCATGGCATTGAAGAATATGAATTACGCGATTTGAGTGACGAAGAAGCCCTTAAATTGTTTAGTTGGATGGCTTTTAAAAGCAACAAATTTGATACAAGTTATAAAGATGTTTTACACCGTGCACTTAAATATGCATCTCGCCATCCATTAGCTTTAGAAGTAGTGGGTTCCAACTTGTTTGGAAAAACTATAGCGGAATGGGAATCTACAATAGATATGTATGAAAGAATACCCAACAGTGAGATTCAAAAGAAACTTAAGGTAACCTTTGATGGTTTGGAAGAAGAACAACAAAGTGTATTTTTGGATATTGCTTGTTACTTCAAATGGCATAGATTAGAAGAAATCGAAGAGATACTTCATGGTCATTATGGTCATTGCATAAAAAACCACATTGGAGTTTTGGTTGATAAATCTCTCATAAAGATGAGTTACCCATTGAATATGATGGGTAGAATATCATTCGACATGCTAGATAACATTGGTAAAGACTCTATGGATAGTGTAACATTACACAATTTGATAGAAGACATGGGCAAAGAAATCGTCCGGCAAGAATCACCTAAAGAGTCGGGAGAGCGTAGTAGGTTATGGTGTCACGATGATATAGTTCACGTTTTACAAGAAAACACGGTGAGTAAAATTTATATTTATCATGAACAATTGTTTTTTCTTTAACAATAACTTTTCTCTTTTTGGACTTATATATGATAATCTCATTATATTTTTTTTCCTTTTCCTTAATGACATGAAATTTCTCTATATTTTATTGGTATTATGGTTAATTGTTTTTCATATTTTGTTAAAAGGGAACTAGTAAAATTGAAATGATATACCTAAATTTCCCCTCCATGGAGGCCTTAATAGAATGGGATGGAGATGCCTTCAAGAAGATGAAAAACCTCAAAACACTTATCATTAAAAATGGTCAATTTTCTAAAGGTCCCAAGTATCTTCCAAGTACTTTGAGAGTATTGAAATGGAAAGGATATCCTTCATTCTTTCCTCCATCAGCTACTGTTTTGAACAAGGCAAGTGAAATAAATTTCATAGTTTTATCTTGCATGTTTATAAATCTACTATGAGATTATTCATTTGATTTTTATTTGTTTATTTATTTATTTATTTTCTTTTTTATCTATCCAGGAGTTCAAAAATATGAAAATTTTGAATTTGGACAACTGTGAATACTTGACAGAAATGTCAGGCATCTCGTATCTCCCAAATTTAGAAAACTTTTCATTTGAAAATTGTAAGAATTTAATTACAATTCATGATTCTATTTGGTTCCTTAGTCGACTTCAAATCTTGAATGCTATGGGTTGTGAAAAGCTATTGAGTTTTCCACCATTAAAGTTGATATCTCTTTTAGAGTTGAAACTTTCAGGTTGTAAAAGTCTCGAGAAATTTCCAGAAATATTGGACAGGATGAAAAATATTAAAGAGATTATTTTGGAAAACACTGGCATACAAGAATTGCCATTTTCATTTCAAAATCTTTCCGAACTTTCTTTCTTATCAATAACTGGACGCGGAAAACTTAGGTTGCCAAGTAGCATTCTCGAGATGCCAAATTTGTTGAAGGTTCATGTTTATGGTTATAGTCAACTATTACCAAAACCGAATAATAAACAGAGTTCGATGTTGTCTTCAAAGGTGAAAAGACTTTTCCTTGATCCAAGTGATGATGAATTTCTAATAATAGCTCTCATGTGGTTTACAAATGTGGAAAGCTTAAACCTAAAGGGTAGCAATCTCAAAATTCTTCCTAAATGCCTCGAAAAATGCCGCTTTCTGGAGACCATTAACTTAGATGACTGTGAATTTCTTGAAGAAATCAGAGGGGTTCCACCAAATCTAAAAACATTGTCTGCAATTGGGTGCAAATCATTGACTTCATCAAGTAAAAGAATGTTAATGATTCAGGTATTTTTTATTTACTTCTTACATAACTATTTGATTAATATTTCATGATTCATAAAATATAATGTAATTTATCTTATGCTAAAAACTTATAGGAACTGCATGAGGCTGGAGGCACTGAGTTTTATTTTCCATCATCAAGAATTGATAGGATTCCGGAGTGGTTTGAGCATCAGAGAAGAGAACCGTTGATTTCTTTTTGGTTCCGTAACAAATTCCCTTCCTTAATTTTCTACTTTTCTTCGAAACGAATGCGTGAATTGGGCTGCAACAAAAAAGATCCTGAAGATATAATAGTCTATTTGGGCATCAATGGTGAAGTATATTCTCTTTTTCACTCTCACCTTCATTCTAGATTCCAACGGGATTATACATATCTACTTTCTTTTGATATTCAATACTGGACAAGATATATAAATAAATTTTGGTCAAAGATTGAAATTGATCCACAAATTGATTATACAAATCTTGTCTATAACCCCAGCGGGCCAAACTATTATGAATCGGAGGAAGATATAGAATTATTCGAATCTAGGTTGGACGAAGCACTTTTAAAAAATGAATGGATTCATGCTGAAGTTAGCTTTGGGTTTGGAGGTAAGTATGCTTGTTGGGATGATAATGATGTTGTAGAAAGTGGAATTCATGTAATCGAACATTTAACTAGCAAGGATGATTTTCAATTCAGTGATGATTGCTTACCCGAGATCGTCAAACAACAGCTGCGGCCACCCCCACCGGAGTCATGTTCAATCATGTAATTCATATAAATAAGTACTAACTCATGGGAGGATAGAATAATGCAATGTTGACGCAAGCTTTGTTGGCGTAGCTGGTAAGCCAGGATAGGGTTGGTGTTTATGCGACCATCGTGGAAGATTTTTGAATGTAAGCATAAACTTTATTCATGAGATGTTATCTGTTGTACAAGGTGAAGCTATTGCAATGAAGGAAGATATTTGTGAAGTGATTCAAAGAGGCCTAACTGGTGTTATTTTTTAGATTGATTCAAAAATTGTGGTTTATGCAATATCCTCTCATTTGTTGGTACATCTGAATTTAGTATTCTAATTTTGTGTATTAAGTTTATTTTAATGTTAAATCCCATTGGAGCGAAGTTTATTAAGCAAATATAATTGCTCATACTCTTGTCTTCTTAACTCTATCCAATTCCCAAATCTCTTCCCATGACAAAGAGACTTTATTGAATAAGTGTTTCCCAAGGTGATGAATCAATCCCCAATCCTATAATTATTGCCAAGAGTATTCTCTATAAATGATAGTCTTTTGAGTGGCTGCAAATCCTATTTTCCCCTCATAGAGAACTGAAATGTGCGTCCCCTATAAATAGGCTCGCGCGCTTTCGCTTCAATCGCAGGAACTTTCGCTTCACGCGAAAACTCCAGAAGCTGTCCCAAGACTGGGCATGCATTTTCGCTCCAAGCAGAAAAACTTTCGCTCGACGCAAAAATGACAGATGTTTCACCTGCTCTGCTGTGATACTACTATTGTAATTATCTGATGATACTCAAATTCTTTCATTGTTTGAGTATATAAAATGCGCTTGTTTATGTGAGTGACCTCTAGTTTATCCACTTTGTTTGTTATCTAACTTTTAACAAAAATTTGGTCAAAATAAAAACTTTTTACAAAAACAAATACCAACATTAGTAGATGACACACTACTACAAAATAGACTTTTGGTTTAGGCTTTTTACATCAGGTCATTTTATACCATATGTTAAAGGGGTCACGGTGGCAATCTTGTAATAAGATGAAAAAATGTTATAAGGATTTTACATGCGGCTATGGTTCCAGCGATGTAAAATCCTTTCCAATTAGATATCCTCCTTTTTCCATATACTTAAAATACGCGTACGAAAAACAGAAGTACCCTCACACTCTTTCTCTGTCACGAACAAACCCTAAACCTCACCTCACCGAAATTGAATCTCAAAATCTTCACTCAAATCGATCTTTCTCTCTCGTTTCTCTCTTGTTTCTCTTAATCCTCGCAGAAATCGAACCTTTCTCTCTCATTCAAGAAATTTATATTTGAACCTTACTCAACTCATTCACGAACATTTCTCTCTCAGTCACGAACGAGGTTGCTGGTCCCGTTTTAGGTTCGTGAAGTTGCTGGTGGCATATTCAACAACAACAAGGTTCGTGTTCGTCTGGATTTCAAACGCAGAAACCCTAAAACGCAGAAATTTGATGCCATCGTTATAGGTTCGTCTGAGTTCATCTGATTCTATGTTATTTTAATTAAATGTTTAGTTTTTGTTGTTGTGAATTGGTTAATCTGGTTATTGATTAAGTGAAACTCGAAATCTCTGTTTAGAGGGTCAAGGTTTTGCGACTGGTTTAGCAAAATTAACTGATTGAGTTCCCTACACAAAGTCTTAGTTGTGACTGGTTTTACATAGGATTTGATGTTGAGATCAGGTGAGATTAGAGTATGCTATGCTATTTGCTAGAGAAAAAATCAAGCTCATTAGTGAAACTTTCAATTTCAAAGAGTTTGTGAGTTTGTGAGTTTTGGATCAATTTGCAATATTAATTTAATTTTTTCTATAAATGAAGTGAAAAAATGGACTTATGATATGTATTTGAGCTGTTACTGATAAAAAATGGAACTAAAAATAAAGTAGAGATTTGAGTTAAGTGAAAAGGGAATTTGACAGTGACTTATGATAGTAACTAATCTTTTAAGTTATAGGTCATATCAAACTTCTTGCAAATTACTACTTGAGTTTTAACTGATCTTTTAAGTTATAGCTCATATTATGAATGGTCTTGGGATCCCGGAAGTTGTTTCGTTCGGTAGTTTTGTTTTTGCGGTTTTGGCGCGGGTGAAGGTTCCTATTTTTCTGGTTCGGATTTTGGCGTCGGAGAGCTGGTTTTTCTGCTGTGTTTGTGGGCTGTTGTTGTTTCTCTACTGCTGGCCTGTAGAGTTGCAGTGGCATGAGTTTAGTGGTGTTTTGCTGTGCTATTTCTTTTGGCTTTGTTGCTGCTGTTTTTTGTTTTTTGATGGTTATGTGTTGGTGGTTGCTGCACTTGTTTAGGGGCTGGTTTTGTAGTTTCTGTTTTTATGTGTTCAGGGATCTCTTTTGTTTTGTTTTCTCTTTATGTTGGTATTCTTTGGTGCCTCGTTTGTAAGCATGATTAGTACCAACCTGTTTGTTATCTTTTTCCCCTCTTTTGGTATGTCTTATACCATGATTTGAGGTGTTATAATAAATTTGGCAACTCAAAAAAAAAAGTTATAGCTCATGTCAAACTTATTTACCCTCATATCTTTTAAGTTTTAACTGATCTTGTAACTGATCTTTTGACAGTGACTTATATCAAATTTCGTTGGGCCAAAAATTAGTCTTAAAATTTTGTTATAGCTCTATGCATGGTTGCTACTGCTCATGCTTCATATCACTTTATATTGTTGCGTGGTAGTGATTTTTTACGCAAGTTTTGATTTATTTAGTGTACAATGGACATTAAATAATGATTTCTTTTATGGTTGCTACTGCTCATTAATTCCAACATGTAGTGCATATTTTTTACACAAATTACAAGCTATGTTTATGCCTAAGAAGAATTTACGAACTGGTTATCATTTGTCCATATCTTTATCTAGGTATTCATCATTTTCAGGAGCCAAATGTGAAGTTCAAACAATCGGCATCTGAAAGCTTAACTTTTGAAAATAGTTGGTACCCTAAATTGGGCCTGATCAGTCGAGCACAGTGAAAGGATCGAGGCCCTATACTAGTTGGGCATGTCAAGTCCTTATTGCTAGCTAGTAACCCCAAGTTCTATTTGATTTCCAACTTCTCAAGTTATTGTAGATCGCCTTCAAAAACATGCCACATGACTATATATCCTCCAAATTTGCCCCCACATGCAGTAAAACTGGATCCATCCATATTGATTTTCGAAACTATATATATATATATATCTTGTGGAAATCGATTAGATGCAGTCGTATTTTCTGTGTAGTCATGCAGTCAACATATTTGTGTTTGTTTGATTAAAACCAGATGGTGTAAGAAATATATATTATGTTTATTAAATAATACTAAATATGCTTATGTTTATTGTGCTTAAATTAGGATTGCCTGCTAATCAGAAGATCACCAACACATGACTGCGGTGCCGGTGAATTTATTACTGCAATGAATCCTGGTCCATATCTTGGTTAGCCTGCGATAAACTAACTTCCTACTTTATTCAATCAAATATGCAATTGAGCATTAGAGTGTTTGGAGGTACATCACCGATTCACCTTTGCTTGAATATCATTTGTCGCCTTGCCTTAGTTCAAATGAATAATTTTTACTCACAGTCACTTCCTCATTATAGAACAATGATCTATAAGGTCTCATAATCTTTTATTAGTCTATATATGCAAAATAAAGCTAACAAAGAAAGAGATTTTATTAGTGTACATATACATCATTACTTGCATGGGGCCATGACTCATGATTGCTATTTCAGCTTAAATATTCACAAGATATTTTGATAAAGAGGACAATGTATATTATCTAATAATAATACAAAATCAAATATACCTACTATGGTTCTGCGGGGTCACAAGTATTTGTTGTCAATTCTCATGCCTTTCATCTCCTATATCTGTTTTTTTGTTCTGTTTTGCTTTTATTTTTAGTGGCTGTGAAGTTAGGTTGGTTGTGCATAATTTGATTAGGTTATTATTGCTGAGCATATGAGGCCTACATTTCCTGATATGGATAACAGAATGTAAGTACCCTGCCTGCATTGCTTGGTATTTTGATCTTTTGTCTCTGGTTTATTTCTGGTCTCTATAATATCTTTGGTTGAAGTTGAACAATTGCCATGTGAGTATTCTTTTTGTTGAGTCAAATATTATCTGCTATATATTTATTCTTTGCAGTCAAGTAATTCTTATCTATATTGCTTCGGGAGGGCTTGTTTGTTACTATGGTGAGTTGTATTTCTTTCTCTCAGCCAACCATGTTTTATGGAGTTATATAAAGATTAAGATTTATCTGGTGAGTTATATTAAATTGTATATATTTGTCTGATTTAAGTTATATAGGTAATATAATTTATGGGTCATGATATGTTTTTGACTGACTTACATGAGTTGTTTCGTATATCATTAGACCTTATGATGTGATTATAAGGAGTTCTAGAAAAATGTTAAGTTTAATGTTTCTAATGGTTGACTTTTTATTTTTGCTAGGTCATTCAAGGTGATGATGGAATCTGGTTGTGATGAGGTATGTATAATGTAGCTATGAGACAGTTTGTATAATTTTTTTAATTATCACTTGTAGGTTTATGGATTTTTCTAATATGCACAAGTAAGAAGTTAAGCTAAAGTAAGCCTATGTCTAGTTATATGCCAATGTCCTGTAGTTTTAGCATGTAGAGAAAGCTTTCACTTATTGTTATGCCAATGTCTTGTGCTTATATTTCACTTACTGTTATGCCAATGTCATGTGCTTATATGTAGGGAAAGCTTTTAGTTTAGGTACTAATTGCATTATCCTTTACGTAATTCAGTTCTGTTATGGCCTTATATTTCACTTACTGTTATGGCTTTATTTTTGCTCTTGTTTTATGACAGTTCTGTTGTGGCTTTCCTTTACTTAATTCAGCTAGCAGACACTTGATATTGTTCGTTGCTTAGTGGTACTTTAGTGTAGAAATGGAGAATGCTCTTTTGGCTTTTGTGTTGCATTGGTCTTGTGTTAGCTTTTGTATTTGGTACTTTAGTGCTGCTTCTGCTATTCTGTATCAGTTGAACTTGTTTTGGTGATTTTGCATTACTTGTGTTTGTAGAAATGTTACCTTGCTAGCTATTAATTGGTTGCAATGAAATTAATTTGAATTTTAAAGAATTTTATAATTTTACTAGAGCTATCTATACATATATGTTTCTGGTCTCTGTGATGATGAAAGAATTTTTAGGTACTAAATGGCTACTTGAATGTAGTATGTGTGATGCTGCAGGTACAAAACAAAATTAGGGATTTCACATCGGGTCCACAATTGCAAAGATGTTATATATTGGCTTTTCACATCGGCTTTAACGTGTACCCGAAGTAAAATATACATTTGTTTTTAATAAAATTAAATTAAATTTCACATTTTACATCGGTGGAAAAATACAAACCGAAGTTATATAGCAGTTTTCACATCGGATGTCCAACCGATGTGAAATGTGTCAGACATATTACATCAATTGTGTTTACATCGGACCTGAAACCGATGTAAAATGTCATTTTCACCCGATGTTAAATCCCATTTCTGTAGTAGTGACACTAGAAAAATCTTAAATACCGACGGGCGAAATCTGTCTCTAAAATGCAAATATTCCGTCACTAAGCACGTTAGAGACGGATTTGATCCCGTCGGTAATTTCCTCGTCTCTAAACTATTAGAGACGGACAAAATCTGTCTCTAAAATGAAAATTTCTGTCTCTAAAATAAAAATATTTGTCTCTAATTGCTTTTTCCGTCTCTAATTCCATCTCTACTAGAGACAAAATATATTCTGTCTCTAAATTCCGTCGGTATTTCAACTTTTTCTAGTAGTGATAACTTCCTCCGCAAGGTAGCAAGGTTATTGGTATGCATTATTTTAATTCTTGTAATTTAATTATGTCTATTAGTAGCTAAACTCCTTTAGGTTAGATGGAGAAGATGAACTCCCTTAGGAATGCTGGAATCATGTAAATGCTAAACTCCTTTATCGTTTCATATGATATGAATGATGTTGATATTCTGATACTGCGTGGCTGTATGAATTGTCGATTCCAGTTTTGATTTTACATATGATGTGGTTGTTTCCAGTAGTTGAATTTGAGAAATGAATTTGTGGAATATCTATGTTCAAAGATTGTTCATAATGTCCAATGTTGATAGATATACATTGATGCTTCTTCTTGTCGAGTTACATTTTGATTCACAAAAACCTATCTCCACAATGTTGATGTTGTCCTCTAAGCCTCTGTCCATCTACATAAAACCACATTTCATGATCAGACAACTTCATGTTCATCAATCTTGGTAATTTATTCTTTATGAGGAATTTAGTTACTTAATTTAGTTATCTTGGTATATCATAATATGATTCTATATTATGAAAAATGTGCCAATACAGAGCTATATCTACAAGCCGAAATCACCTCTCTGTTTTGGAAATGGATTGCACGTTGTTTTCGAAATGCAATACAGACCAATCGAATGTTGAGCTGATACTAGTACTATTGGTTACCTTACCACAGTGATTCTTGAAATCTATTTCTAAGAATCATGTAGATTGAACCATGTTAATTTATTTGTCCATAGGTATTGCATTTTGTATGGATTTAATATAAGTTATGCTGTGGCTAATACTAGTAGTCTAGTAGTTTATGCTTAGGTGGGCTTTGTGGTTCTTGATTTGATACTAGCATATCTAGAATTCAATTCTTCCAATACTAATATGAATCCTTCCTGGCTCATAAATTCTTCTTCTACCCTATGAATCCTGCTTCTTTGAATGAATGACCATTTGTGAGTAGAGATTCTTTTTGGTTTTAACATTTTCAGAAATCAATACATTTGTCTTTATTTACTTGATATATTCTTCACTTCAATTTTTATTTTTTATTTTTTTGAAAAGTTCTCTTCAATTTATATATGCAGTACTTGTAATTTATATATGAAATTATCTCAACCACTAATTATTTTTCTTTTAAGAATAACTTGGGGTCTAACTTACAAAACATATCACATAGTCAAGTTGATGCTTGAGAGGTATAATTTCTTCAATGTGCTTTGAGAAGATTGTTCATTTCAGGACCAATGCTCTCCAATTGTTCGCAGATTACAAACACGTCTTCTGCAGGAGACTAGACTGCCCTTTGTGGAAACACCGTCTTGTTGCAGCTGAACTTTACCATTCAAATAAAACATTCCTTACTGTTTCAAATCTTTCGGTAAGTGACAATGGTTCATCCAATGTTAATATGTTATGGCGTGAAAGTTTATCTTGCCTCGTGTATGTAGGATGGAACAAAATCTATCAATTAGAGGAAAAAGATAGGGAATAATTTGATGAGAGTTAATTAGAGAAGGGGAATAATTTGATGATCAAAGAGGCATTAACTATTCTCATAAGTAACGGGAAACAAATACAATGACTAATTGATTGCACAAAATCAATTATTCAGATTAAGATTGAATAATTCAAAATTCAAAATTTAAACTTGAAACTTCTATTTATAAACAATTAAAATCTGACTATAAAATCTAAACTGTCTGATATTAATTGAACGGTTCAGATATATTGACCGCAGTCATAGTCTGATTACACTAAATCCAAATCTCAATTAATCATTACAAGCATCATTCAAGAAGAAAATGTAAAACCGATGAAGTCTAATTAACATATTAATATTTGCAAACAAACATATATTACATTGATATATTACACAATAATAAAACAAAAAAATGAACAAGCTTCACAGAACAATGATTTTGCTTGTCTTATTCAATACAACAAACATATTTTCCCTTCCATCATCACAATACTTGCATCTAGAGTGCAGCTACTAGGTTGAGAAGTAAACTGCAAAATTTATACAAACATATATTAATGATGATAGAAAAACAAATAAGGGTACGTAATGAGAATGTTAGTAATCAATTTCCTAAAACAAATAAAAATAGTATCAAATGAATTTAATTAAAAATGTCTATCTAATTAATTATAGAAGTGAGAAAAATATAGCTATAAAGTTTAAAACATTACAGAGGACATAAAATGATAAAATATATAATATATCATAGTTATTAAGGGCATGAAAATGAATCAAATCCTTATCAGAACCAAATAAATTTATTATTTATGTAAGGTACAACAAAAGAAAAAGTTAAACTTAAAGAAGAGGTCATTAGTAATATGTACCTGCTAGCCTTTGAGCCATATTTGAAACTTTGCCACATTGACTATCACCAATACATATACATAGTCTGTCAATCTGCTCAAGAACCTTAGGTAAGCAATTCTCCAAGGTCTCCAAAGCAATATTGGTCCCAATAAGCCCCAAAAACCTGTGAAATATCCTAGCCCCAAGCTCATGTAAAATCCTTGATTGAAAACAGAATTGTCATCTTCACCATGAATTTTTTGTCCTTTAGGATTTGCTGATGTCATGTCTTCAGGACATTTTTTTACAAGTGGTTCACCACAAAGATTGAGATTTCCTTCAAAACCTGAGGGGCCTAAGGTTTGGAAATGTCTTCCGAAAGGGATTCTTCCGCTGAGAAAATTGTTTGACAGGTCTATCTTTCCAAGGCTGTCAATTTGAGTAATAGTAGGAGGAATTTTTCCAGAGAAATGGTTTCTTGACAAATCGAGGAATTCAAGTGAAACTAAATTTCCAATTTCAGACGGGATTTCTCCACTCAAATTGTTGCGTGATAAATTCAAAGAGACTAATCCAATCAAATGCCCTATCTCTTTTGGTATTTCACCTGTTAAGTTATTACTTGAAAGATCAATGCTTAAAAGACTCAGCTCGGGATGCTTGAACCCACGCTCCATACCTTTCCAATATAAATTTATGTTAAGGACATACTCCATGCTATTATAACCATATACTTCATAGTAGGTTGCATTGTACCAATATACATGTCTTTCAGTTTCACTAATGTTGATGTTCTTTTTAGACAATGCAGTGAAATTTCTTAAGCACTTAGGAATTCCTTCTGATAAGTTATTTCTTGAAAGATCCAAAACTTGAATTTTCCTTAAATAACAAATCTGGGTAGGAATGTTTCCAAAAAAATGATTCCCTTTCATGATCAAAATTATCAATTGATGCATGTTTTCATCACCTATCCATGATGGAATAGGCCCAGACAACAAATTTTCACCCACATCCAACAACATTAAATTGCTGCAATTCTTCAAAGCGGAAGACAGTTCACCATTAAATCTATTATTTCTTAAAACTAGAGCTTCCAATTTAACGAGGGAGCCCATGGACTGTGGAATCTTCCCCCAAAGATTATTGTTTGACAAGTCAAGAAAAATTAACTTGTTTACAGATTTCCAACAATCTGGAAGTTGTCCCTTTATTTGATTCTTTGATAAATCTAAATCGGATAAGTATGTTGTTAATGAGATTTTGTCACATAAAAATTCAAACAAATGCGAAAACTTGTTTTCAAAGAGGATTAGAGATGAAGCTTGACGCAAAAAGGATGGAACTTGACCCTCTAATTGATTTGAATTCAAAATTATAGTTGGATTTTGAAGAAGTTTGATTGGAAAATCTGGAATTGTACCTATGAGATTGTTGTGAGACATATTCATGAAACTCAAATATTTTGAGTTGTTCCAAATCCATCTTGGTACATAGTCATTAATCCCTGCATTAGAAATATCAAGACTTGATAGGGATGTTTGACTTTCGATCCAACTAGGAAAGCTTGAACCCAACTTGCAAGATGCCAACCACAAATGTGATAGTTGGAAAGGAGGAACCCAACTACGGGGAAATGTTAGGGACAATGAGTTGTATGATAAGTATAAATATTTTAGCTTTGAAAAATTAGTGAGATGTGATTCATTGATTTCACCTTTCAAAGAATTTCCAGCCAAGAACAGATACTCCAAATTAGATAGCAAGCTGATGGTCTTAGGTAGAATGCCAGTTATTCTATTATCAGATAAATCCAGTTGAGACAATATGTGTTTGTTGCACAATGAAGAAGTTTGAATGAAGTTAGAAACTTCACCACTTAAGTTGTTATTTGAGAGGTATAATGTGTTCAATGTACACATATTCCCAAAGGAAGATGGGATCTCTCCTTGTAGATGGTTATCAGAAAGGTCAATGTATTCAAGAGAGCTCATTACTTTCCCAAATTGACCGGGAATGGGACCTTCTAACAAGTTGTGGTAGAGCTTAAGGTCTTGAAGATTAGTGGTAAAGTTGAATATCCAGTAAAATACGTTTGATGATTTCAAAAAATTATACATGAGATCGAGTATGACAAGGGATGATGAAGATTTCAGAATGGAAGTAGGTGATACAAGAAAGTTTTTATCTGTAAGACTACAACCTGTTAGATAAATCTCTTGTATTTTGGAGCTAAAGTTGAGGTTACCTATATATTGGGATGATGTTTGATTATTGTATGACAGGTCAAGGACGACAAGGGAAGGAATATTTGGATAGAGATGAGATGACAATACAATATTGTTATGAGAAAGATGAAGCTCTTGAATATTAAGACTAAGATTTGACAATAATTGAAAAGTTGATGATGTCAACATATTTCCAGTGAAATCAAGGATGGTAGGAAAAGTGGAAAAGTTTGAATGGGAATGAAACAAAGTTGAAACATCATTATCCATAAGACCAAAACCAACTAACCTCAACTCTCTTAAGTTTGGAATAATCTTGCTGATTGTTTGCAGGAAGTGATGTAACAAGCCAAAACCAAGAATCTGTCCTCTCAAGACAAGATTTGTTAACGAAGGGAGTGTAGAAAACCACTTCGTATCATCATACGTGATATCAAAATAGACATCAAGCTTAAGAGTTTGCAACATTGGAAGGTTTCCAGCAAGAAAGGGGAGTTTTCCATATAGACTTGTTTCATAAAGATTAAGATACTGCAGTCGTGAAAGGTTTCTAAGTTGACAAGGCACTACAAGAAAACGCTTATTTTTTGACGAACTAGATGAATTATTTATTGACGGCCTGGGTCGTCACTAAGTTAGTGACGGCCAGATCCGTCAGAAAATGAACAAATCCGTCACAAAGTTTAAAAAACCAATAAAATATGGAAGGAATTCCGTCCAGAATTTACTGACGGCCATTTCCGTCACAAAGTTTCCAGTTACTGACGGCCGTTTCCGTCATAAAATGTTGACGAACTTATTGACGGACATTTCCGTCACAAAATCTTGACGATTTCAAAAAAAAAAAGCTGCAGGTCTAGGGCAGCGCGCTACATTTTCTGACGGAAATTTCCGTCACTAAGTGTTGGTCAAAAAAAAAATGCGCGGTCTCCCATGTCCAATGGTAATGTTCTTGCAACATTCAATATATTTCCTTCATTGCATTCCCATTTCATTTGCAACAAACACTTCTAAAATTTCCACTCTCACTAAAATTTCTCCAACATCTCACTAAAACTTCTCTATTTTTCTTAGATTTTTGTTCTTCAAAGTTTTGATTCGTGATAAAATGTAAGTGTTTTCTCCTCTTTGATCTTTGTTTATGTTAATATTTGAATGATATTGTGTATTTATATTAATTGTTACTTTTAAATTTTAATGTAGAAAATGTAAGTATAATTTTATTTTGTTAAGTTTAATTGTATTATTTTATAAGTCATAAACTTTTTTTATTTTTATTTATTTTCGTCCAAAAAATTGTTTTATTTTATATTTTTTGAAACTTTTTTTTTCGTCCAAAATTATTTTTATATATCTGAAACTTTTTTTTTTGTTAATTTTGATTTAGATATTCTGTTTGATTCGACGGTTGATTCATCGGTTGGTAAAAATTAAAAATTTGTATGTCATGTAGTTAAAACTTTGTATGTAATATAACTATGTTTGTCATTGTTCGTTATTGCATTTTTAATTTATATTATTATTGAGTTAAAAATTTAATATATGTTTTATGTAAAAAAAATACGTTTTATATGTTTTTTTAAAATAATTAATAAATTTATTTTTGAAAAATATTTAATAAAATAATTAAAATAATTATTTTTAAAAAAAAATTTGTGACGGAGTTTCTGACGGCCTAAGCCGTCACTAAATAATCACGCGCCAGAATTGATTTTCGTCCAGAATTTTGTGACGAGTTTCTGACGGCCTGAGCCGTCACTAAATGAATTTTGTGACGAGTTTCTGACGGCCTGAGCCGTCACAAAATGGCTGTCAGAAATGTGGCCGTTATCACTTTGTGACGACCTGAGCCGTCATAAAGTTTCGTCAAAGAGTTTGTGACGACCTGAGCCGTCAATAACTTTTTCACGAGCTATTTACTGACGAAAATTGGCCGTCACAAAGTCGTCAGTAAATAATCACTTTGTGACGGATTTTCCCACTTAGTGAGGGCTTTTGGCCGTCACAAAATGACTGATTTCTTGTAGTGAGGGATATTTCCATCAATATTGGTCTCACTTAGATCTAGATACTCTAGCTCTAAAAGATTTCCAATTTGATAAGGAATCCTCCCACCAAAATTAGAATATGAGAGATTGAGATATCTTAACTTTGTAAGTGAGCCTATGTGTTCTGAAATATGGCTTCCAGAAAAATCATTATAGCTGAGATCTAAATATTCCATATTTTCCAAGGCAATCAATGAAGTAAAAGCAATTGCACCTCGCAAGGATTGTGTATCACCACCACGAAGATCAAGTTTCTTCACATGACTTGTTTGATTATTGCACTCAATTCCTTGCCAGTTACAGCAGTCTCCATCTTTCTCGTCGTCTCTCCATGTAGGCAGGATGCCAAAGGTATCACAGATGCTTTGTTTGAACTTGAGGAGTGCTTGTTTCTCCCTCTCTATGCAATTTGATTCAACACTTTCAGTTGTTACATTTTTGAATTTGAGAGTGGATCCCAAAGTAAACAATAAAAGCAATTGCAATACATAAACTAATTTGAGTAAACAATTGCTCATTTTGATTTTTATAAAGTTTTTCTATTTAGGTGTGAGGAGATTGAAAACTCATGGAATATATTTATATAGATATTGCACGAAGATGTGTGGCTATAGCTTTTTTAACTTGCATTTCTATCACTAATAAGATAAATATGACTTTAAAATTTGTCTTGTTTTGTATACTTTTCTAATTTATTTTATAAGGTAGAAAATTAAGCACTTATATCACTTCAAAGACTAACTTGTTTTATGGGGTAGAAAAATTTAGCACTTAAATAATTTCATAGGACAAATAAAACTATTGAAAAAGACTATAGGTCTTTTGAATCTTCATATTATATTAACTAGTCTAATTAAAGAGATCGAGAAATGATATTTAACTAAAAATCTTTATAGCGATCAATTTAATATCTGAATTATTTCAATTTTCAATCCATATCGATCGAAATTTTGTATAAGCTTCAATAAGTTTTTTTTGTAGCAAAAAATAAAATAAAAATAAATTGTATTTATATATGCTATGAGATATTTTTATAAACTATATTAAAAAACTTATGAAAATAAGTTGAGAAAAACGTATAAAAATTTGGTATAAGCTACTTTCATAAGTTCATCCAAACAGTTTCATATAACATATGCATGTAAATAAACTCCAATTAATTAAAGAGCCGATTCAAACAAGCCTTTGTCAGTTCTAATTATCTTTTTATTTTATTTCCTGTTCTAATTATCTTACCTTCCGTGGATTTCATATATAATAAAATGTACACTGTATACAAAAATCCAATTTTTATTTTGGTTTAAACGTGAAACCAATATTGAAATTAATTAGTACATTTTTTTTCCATTTCCTAAGATATATGTGGGGTAGTGGTATTTTTAGATGTGGCACTCAATTAGTACAAATATATAGCTTCTTTAAGGTCTCAAATTCGATTATCTTTGATGTCAATTTAAGTAGATTAATTTAACTTTTTCAAAAAAAAAAAATACAAATTTCGTTCAAGAAGGTACGTAAAACCATTCAAATTTAAAATAGAAATACTGCAAACAAACATATGTTACATTGATATTACACAATAATAAAACGACAAAATGTTGTTCAAAATAAAACAACAAAATGAACAAGCTTCAATTCGTAGAAGAATGATTTTGCTTGTCTTATTATATAGAACTCCAAACAACAAACATATTTTTCCTTCCAGCATCACAATACTAAACAACACTTGCTTAAACACAAACCTAAATAAGTACATGTTAAGCACACACACAAATATTTGAAAAAAATAATTAAAAAGATAATAAAGTGTTGTTAAATAATGATGTTACTAAATTTTTTTATATTTATATTTTCTCTATTATATATATGTGCCTAAATAATAATTATTTTTTATTATTTACGGTTGTGCCTATATAAAAATTACTCCACAATACTTGAATCTAGGGTGCTACAACTGCTACTACCTCCGCGTAGTAAACTGCAAAGTATAAGGTGTAGTACAAACATTAAAGGTAATGAGAATGTAACTAACCAATTAATTAATTAATTATAGAAGAAAAATATACTACTCATTCTAGTCCTATATATAAGAGAAATTTTAATTTTTAGATTTATTGTAAATTTGATATAATAATATTGTCTATAGATAAATTATTATCTAGATACATCAAGTTTAAAATGAATTTAAAAAGTATAATATTTTTTATATATAGGACCGGAGATAGTACGTAGTTACCAAATTTAAGTTTCGTTTGGATTGACTTATTTTTGTGTTTATATGAAACAGTTTATACAAATAAATAACCTTTTATATATTGTTATAAATTTTTCAAAGTAATTTATAGTAAAATAGCTTATATAAATACAATTTTTGTTATTGAAAACTTATGAATTAACATAAAAATTTAAATATTTGCATAAACTACCTTCATAATTTTAAAAATAAATCAAATCCAAATGGACCCTTAAAATATTATAGAGGACATAAAATGACAAAATATAAAAATTAATCAGGGCGCTAATATTAATCAAATCCTTGTAAGAACCAAATCAATTTATTATTTAGGTAAGGTGCAACAAAAGAAAAAGTTAATGTTAAAGAAGAGGTCATTAGTAATATGGTTAATAGGCTTTTACTCTATGCAAAGTAGGCGAGTTTTGCGTTACCCGCTGTAATTTTTTTTTTGAGATTACCCCTGCAAAATTTATTTTTTTTATTTACCCCATTTTGCTGACGTGGCAGGAAAAAAAAACAGATTAACCGATTTAAAAACAACACTTTTTAAATCGGTTGAACAAAATAACCGATTTAAAAAGTGCATCCAACCGTAAATCAAAAAAATAAATTTTCCAGGGGGTAATCTCAAAAAAAATAATTACATGAGGTAAAGCAAAACTCGCTTACTTTGCAGGAAGTAAAAATCTATTAACCCTATTACAAGACCCAATGCGGTTGAACTTTGACTTTTATGTATCTACTTTATACCAATATATAATAGAATATCTGTTTTGTTGTTGACGTTTTTTATTGTCACTTTTGCTCTTCACTCTATTCAAATACTGTATTTTTTATTTACACAGATTCAAATATTTATATTTGTTAAAAAATAACTCCCACATGAAAGTTGGTTTTCAATTACTTTTTTAGTAATTTTTTTTTTCCATTCTTAATAACTAATCACAACCATAAATGAGTTTAAGTAGTTATCAATTAACTAAGCACAACAAAAAAGGAGGTCAAGTAATTATCTATATTAGCACAATAGAGAATTTCAATCACACAAACGGGCATGGAACGACCGCTAGCTAGTACAGTATAATATAATTTTCCATTAGCTTTAACTAAATTCACGGGATTATTTAAACATATTATTCTAAATTAGCGGCTCAGTATGATTGACATTCTCTATTGTGCTAATGTAGGTAACTATTTAACCTCCTTTTTTTGTTGTATTTAGTTATTAAAAAAAAACTTTTTTTTTACTAAAACAAAAAATAAATAAAACCAACTTTTGTGTAGAAGTTGTTTTTCAACATATACAAATATTTGAATCTGTGTCAAAAAATTTTTTGAATAGAGTGAAGGGCAAAAGTGGCAATAAAAAAAGTTCGTTCCAAAAAAATATTCTCTTTATATATTGGTATAGATATCAATATCATCATATATTTGAACAGATTAAAAAAAATCATATATTTGAATAATATATTTTGTTAAAAAAAGCCCAGCCCAAATAAAAACCTATAAATATTTTGCTTACTCGCACACACGTTAATACTAGGATTCAACGGCTTTGCTTCCTTTCGCTGTAAGTCTTTATTTTGGGATTGAGTTGAACAATCAAAAAGAGAATGAAAGAGAAGCAGAACTAAACAATGTTTCGCCGTGAAAGTGAATTTGCAAGTTTCAAAAAGCGAAAAACCTTTCTATCTTCTGATGATGAATCAATCAAAAACCTAACCAAGGTTTCTATAACCATAGCCAAACACTTGTTCTCAAAACAAGAATATAAAGAAAAGAACATTGTGTTTTCACCATTGTCCCTCTACACCGTACTCAGCATCGTCGCTGCTGGCTCCGATGGTCCAACGCAACAACAGCTTCTCGATTTCCTCCAATCTGAATCTATCGACCAACTCAAGTCTTTATCTTCTTGTCATACCCTAAATTTTGCCCACCTTTTAATTATCATATTAATTTTTGTCGCATTTGTTGTGAATTAACTCACTTGTTAGTGAGTAGTGTCTAAGGAGTTATTAGTCTATAGTTATGGGTTCAAATCCCACTTTGATCATTTTCATTGTTATTTTCTTTTTTATTCACAAAAAAATCCAAAAAAATATGTCAAAATTAGGTAAGTTTTTATTTTCTTTGAAAACAATCCAAATATGTTTTTTTCTTTTATCATATCATTAATCATCATTTAATATTATTATTACTACATTTACTATTATTATTGTTATTTATTTTTGTCCTTGAATACTTCTTCCCTTCATCATTTCATTCCTTTATTATTATTATTATTGTTATTATTATTTATTTAAAAAAAAAAAAAAAAAAAACAACAAACAAGCAGCAATGCTGCGTACACCCCCTCCCCTTCCCTTTTTTCTTTGGTTTTATTTTTTATTATTATTATTATTATTATTATTATTATTATTATTTTTATAATTAATATTATTTTTATTGAATAAAAAAAAAGGAACAAAACCATACTCATTTCATTTCCCTGTTGTCCGCAAATCCAATCTCAAATTCTCCAATGTCATTACCAAACCCAAGTTTTATGCAAAAGTAAAAGAAGCAACAGTTGGTCTTCTTTTCTTTTCTTTTTAATTCCAATTTTTCAAACAAAAGAACAGTATTTTGCATACATTGTGGGATTTTGTTACAACTTGCCATCTGATTTTTCTTAATGAATTAAATGCACAACCATTGTTTCACATACTGTTTGAGAAGAGTTTGAGAAGAAGAAAATTGATGGTACAGATTTCACATACTATAGAGTCTGACAGTTTGATAAATTTGAAATTCATGTAAACACATTCCCACTGACACTGCCCCATGCTACTATAAATAGATGTTGAACTGGAAAAGAAAGGGAGGGAGAAAAATCAAAGAAATAGAATCATATAGCAGCAGGCTGCTGCCTCCCTCAACCTCTCAGAACCACTTTCTCTTTTTGTCCACCACCTAACCTTCATCAAACACAAAATCACCACCTCTATTTTCATTCACAAACACCACACCTAACCACAACAACATCACAGAATCATCAACACCACAACAAACAACAAAATTACATAACCTTTCCATAACCACAAATACACCACCACAAACCAAACTTAAAAAAAGAAAACAAAAAAAAAGAAAGAAAGAATAGGAAGAAACAGAACGAGAGAGAGGAAGCGGACTGAGAGAAAGAAAGTTATTGAAACTGAGTGGAAATAAATAACAGAGCAGGGTATTTATACCCCTCTGCCTTTTGGTTTTACCTCTGTCTCTTATTTCAATATATACATTTAGAACTGCTGAGTTGTAACACGCGTGTGCGCAGCCCATTTGGCTGAGAGCCGAGCTCTGGAATGGAAGAATGCAGGTTCGACCATTGGTGGAGGTATTTCCACTTATTTTTACTGTTTTTTTGGTTATTTTCTGCCTGTTGGGTTTTAGGCCCAGATCTGCTAATTCACCTCCTGTATCTCAGGTTTGCACCCCATCTGCCTTTGTTTTATTTTATTTAAATTAAGTATTTAATTTATTTTTAATTACTTATCTTGTTTATATATTTATATTTTCAAACTCAAAAGTATAAAAAATGCAAAAACATAAAAAAATATGAATTTTCTTTTCGTTTTTACCTCAATTTGCATCAAATAATTTTCAATAAATCTTGGATTAAAAAGGGGACCGACGAATGTACATTCGTTCATCTCTCAAATAATCGAGGCTTGGCGTTCGCTTTGTCTCTGAAAATGGTTGCGATGACCATCTTTCCATTGCTTTCAAGGTTTTATCGATATTTTCCTTTTCCTTCGGGAATTAATAAAGTTCGGTGGCGACTCTGTGTTTCATTTCGCGCGTACTTACGCTCGGGCGTTTCTTGCCAAGTATTGTTTGTTTTTAAATTGTACTTTTTACTAGTACTTTTTGCATGCATCTTTTTGAAACTTATCCATTCATATTCACTATTTTCTTATGTCATTACTCATCGTATAAATGTCACCGCTTTTCTATTTCACTTTTTGCATGTTAACAAACTTGGAGTGAGAATGATGTAAATAAAAAAATAAAAATAAAAACAATTGATTTTGCTGACATATGCTTTTATTAATAAGACCTAGCTGATGATGTAAGGCATTGTTTCACCTCCCAAACACTGGAGAGATAAGGAGATAATCTGTAGTCAACCCTTTCGAGCCTGAAGTCGATGTTCTTTTTAACCCTTAATCTTAACCCGGGGCAGGGTAGTCTCTCAATTGACTTGTCGAAGCATCTTAATGCAAGAGAATCATTCTATCTAACCACCCCCATCAAGAGGTTTAAGCACATTATCTTCCTCACACACATCATCCAACATGGAGGAAGCAATGAAAAGATGAAATCCACAATAGTTAACATGGCAGTCATAACATTTCCAAACCAAAAGCAAATTTTCACAAGAAATGTTCCCAAAAAAAAAAGGACCCGCTAAGTAAAATAAACTTAGGCAAAAATCAGGGCATCCCGATGGACCAGAAATTCAAAAGAATCTGTCCATGCAAAAATAAGGGATAAAAAGCAAAAAAAATGGAAACAAACTTGTAGACAAAAAAAAGGTGACTGTCACCTCAAGAATCTCATCAAACTAGTTTTCTTGTCGATGGCGCAATCGAATCAAAAACAAATATCTTTTCAAAAACGAGTGATGTTTTAACCGTTCTAACGTGATACAAACAACGCTTAAGCCTCCCACGTGCGAGCATACAAGCATACGTTTAACCACTAGAATGCGATTTAAAACATCATTCTAAAAAAAAATCAAACAAACATTTTTTGCCCAAGCGCGGCCAAATCAGTTTTCACAAATAAAATCAACCAACGCACAAACATTTTCTACAAAGAACTACGTAGCTTTGATTTCTCCATTGCCTCAGGAGATACGTAGGAGCGGGATCCAACAACCGTCAAGCACACTAATAAAAAACTAACCTTTTCCCCACTTGTAAATATTTTAATAATTAATGAAAAACATGCAAACAATTTAAAACACTTTTTAACCCTAAGCTAACTAGAAGGTTCCCGTTGAGTACAACAGATGTAAGAGGTGCTAATACCTTCCCCTTGCATAATCGACTCCCGAACCTGAAAATGGTTATTGAAACAGAACGAGAGAGGAAGCGGACTGAGAGAAAGAAAGTTATTGAAAATGAGTGGAAATAAATAACAGAGCAGGGTATTTATACCCCTATGCCTTTTGGTTTTACCTCTGTCTCTTATTTCAATATATACATTTAGAACTGCTGAGTTGTAACACGCGCGTGCGCAGCCCAGTTGGCTGAGAGCCGAGCTCTGGAATGGAAGAATGCAGGTTCGACCATTGGTGGAGGTATTTCCACTTATTTTTACTGTTTTTTTGGTTATTTTCTGCCTGTTGGGTTTTAGGCCCAGATCTGCTAATTCACCTCCTGTATCTCAGGTTTGCACCCCATCTGCCTTTGTTTTATTTTATTTAAATTAAGTATTTAATTTATTTTTAATTACTTATCTTGTTTATATATTTATATTTTCAAACTCAAAAGTATAAAAAATGCAAAAACATAAAAAAATATGAATTTTCTTTTCGTTTTTACCTCAATTTGCATCAAATAATTTTCAATAAATCTTGGATTAAAAAGGGGACCGACGAATGTACATTCGTTCATCTCTCAAATAATCGAGGCTTGGCGTTCGCTTTGTCTCTGAAAATGGTTGCGATGACCATCTTTCCATTGCTTTCAAGGTTTTATCGATATTTTCCTTTTCCTTCGGGAATTAATAAAGTTCGGTGGCGACTCTGTGTTTCATTTCGCGCGTACTTACGCTCGGGCGTTTTTCGCGGCGCGACACTTCTCAACTTGTTTCCTACATTCTCGCCGATGCTTCTCCCTCCGGCGGACCTCTGCTGTCTTTTGTCAATGGTGGATGGATTGAACAATCACTGTCTCTTCAACCTTCCTTCAAACAAATTGTTGCTACTGATTTCAACGCCACTCTTGCCTCGGTTGATTTCAAGACCAAGGTATACTAATAATATATACTCCATCTTCTTTTTTTAATTGATGCCATGTGCTTTGTTTGCTATTAATTCATGCCATGCTTGTATATATTTAATTTAATTTGGTGTTATGAAATGCTTTGTATTCTGATACACAAAGGATTTATTGCGACTGAATCCCTGGGGAACTATGAAGTACCATCACTCCTCGGGTTAGGCGTGTGTTCTGTTGTTGGACACGTGTCTGACTGTCTGTGTTAGACACCGATACGACACCAACACTTATATATATTTACATTGAATTGTGTTATTTTTTCAAATTATTATTGATATCGACGTGTCGTGTCTGATGTCTGTGTTTGTGTCCATACTTCATAGATTAGGAAAATGTTAGTGAAGGTGGAAAAACACAAGAAGGGGGGTTGAATTGTGTTTTTAGAATTAAAAACTTTTTCGAAATAATACTAAGTTCGCAGCGGATATGAACACAAAGTAAAATGGGTGCTGAGAGAGAGAGAGAGAAAGACACAAAATTTATCCTGGTTCCTCTCACAAATCGAGAGTACTCCAGTCCCCTTGTTACTAACAAGAGATTTTCACTATAATCTACTTAAGATTACAAATTGCTCAAGCACACTTGCAAGAGACTTCTCAGGTGCTCAAGTTTTACTAAACAAGAGACTTCTCAAATGCTCAAGTTAAACTTAACAAGAGACTTCTCAAATGCTCAAGTTAAACTTAACAAGAGACTTCTCAAACAAACTTAAGAATAAGAATGAATGTTAAGGAAAGGTCAATGTATTCAAGAGATTTCATAACATTTCCAAATCCATGTAGAATGGGACCTTCTAAAAAGTTATAAAAAATCCTAAGTCTATGAAGATTAGTGGTAAAGTTAAAAATCCAAAAAAATACATCTGATGATTTCAACAAATTTGAGGATAGATCAAGAACGAGAAGGGAAGATGATCTCAACAAAGTGGAAGTAGATGATACAAGAAAACTTTTATCTGTAAGGTTGCAATTTGTTAGATAAAGCTCTTGTAATTTGGAGCTAAAGTTGAGGTTACCTCTAAATTGGAATGATGCAAGATTATTGTCTGAAAGGTCAAGGAGGACAAGAGAAGGAATGTTTGGATAGAGATGAGATGACAATACAATATTGTTTTGAGAAAGATGAAGCTCTTGAAGATTAAAACTAAGATTTGACAATAATTGAAAAGTTGATGATGTCAACATATTCTCAGAGAAATCAAGAATGGTAGGAAAAGTGGAAAAGTTGGAATGAGAATGAAACAAAGTTGAAACATCATTATCTTTAAAACCAAAACCAACTAACCTCAACTCTGTTAAGTTTGAAATAATCTTTCTAATTGCTTGCACCAAGTGATGTGACGAGCCAAAATGAAGAAACTGTCCACTCAAGACAAGATTTGTTAACGAAGTGAGTGTAGACAACCACTTCGTATCAACATATGTGATATCAAAATAGCCATCAAGTTTAAGAGTTTGCAACATTGGAAGGTTTCCAGCAAGAAAGGGGAGTTTTCCATATAGACTTGTTCCATAAAGATCAAGATACTGCAGTCGTGAAAGGTTTCTAAGTTGACAAGGGATATTTCCATCAACATTGTTCCAACTTAGATCTAGATACTCTAGCTCTAAAAGATTTCCAATTTGATAAGGAATCCTCCCACCAAGATCAGAATGTGAAAGATTGAGATATCTTAACTTGGTAAGTGAACCTATGTGTTTTGAAATACGGCTTCTAGAAAAATAATTAGAGCTGAGATCTAAATATTCCATATTTTCCAAGACAATCAATGAAGTAAAATCAACTGCACCTATCAAGATCAATTGTGTATCATCACCACGAAGATCAAGTTTCTTCACATGACCAGTTTCGTTATTGCATTCAATTCCTTTCCATTTACAGCAGTCTCCATCTTTCTTGTCGTCCCTCCATGTAGACAGGCTGCCATAGATATCATAGATGCTTTGTTTGAACTTGAGGAGTGCTTGTTTCTCTCGTTCCATGCATTTTGATTCTGCACTTTCAGTTGTTACATTTTTGAATTGGAGAGTGGATCCTAAGTTAAGAAATAAAAGAAACAACAATGTATAAAATATTTTGGGAATATAATTGGTCATTTTGATTCTGTTACGTAGAATAATTTCAACTAAGAGCAAAATGATATCATAGATGATTGTGATAAAGCTTTCTCTTTTACTTGTGAATTGTGAGGAAAACCAATGGATATATATAGATGATTAGAGGGAAAAATATTTGGCTTAATTCAATATTTGATCCTTTATGTTTAATTCAACATTTTATCCTTTATAGATGTACATAATTAATTGTTAGGGTTGGGAATAAGCCAGACTGGCCTACAAGGGCCTACGGCCTAGCCTACATAGGCTCAGGTCAGATCGACCTATTTATTTAAATACAGCATGTTAAGAAGTCCCACATCGGTTGCGAGATGACCTGAATATGTGTGGTATAAAGTAGAGGCAATCCTCAACTTAAAAACCGGTTTTGTAAGGATGAGTTAGGCCGAATACTTAATTCTAAGATGGTATTAGAGCCTATTCACGATCCGCTGGGCCGCTTGCTAACGGGTTTCCGATCAGGCCATCCACCATTTATATCCGCGCTCCAAGCCCAATAGCGCTGGGCGCGAGGGGGTGTGTTAAGAAGTCTCACATCGGTTGCGAGATGGCCTGAATATGTGTTTATAAAGTAGAGGCAATCCTCACCTTAAAAACCGGTTTTGTAAGGATGAGTTAGGCCCAATATAAAATTCTAAGAGAGCAGTCCAAGATTTTTTTATAAGCCTATTTAGCTAAAAAGTCCAGTCTTCAAGCCATTAAAAAATCCTTTTAGACCTGCTAGGCCGACCTATTTAAGTAAATAAATATGAATAATATTTTTACATTTATTATTATTATATATTAAAAGTTGCATTTTGATTAAATTATTAATCTATTAATTTTTTCAGTAGTTTAAGTTTATTAATCTACATTAATTTTTTACATATATAAATGCATTATTATAAACTAAAATTGAAATATAATGTTATATATAGTCTAATTCTCTAAAATATCATGTTAAATATCAAAAGAAAGTTTAATCTCATTGATTTATTAGTTCATTAGTATATTTAAAAATAAATAAAATTATTTATTTAAATATGTTACGTGAAATAGGCTTTTAAATAAGCTAATTGGTCATGTCAGACTTTCAAAAAGTTAGAGTCTGGCCTAAAAAATAAGCCTATGACAGTTCACAGGTCAGACTATAAGCTTTCAAGTTTTTGGCAGCCATGCTCGGCAAAGCCTAGCTCGGCCTAGCCTATTCTCCTAACTCTATTAACCGTACAATCTCTTTTTCTTAATAAGCTAACACATATGCAAAATGTATCCATAGATCTTTTAAATTTTATATTTGTATCATATAAGTTCTTTAAATTTTACATTTGTTATAATCCAAAACAATGTTGCTCAGTTGCTCCAGTTAGATAAAGTGTAAACCATCCCGAATAAAAAAAAAAGTGTAAATCATCAAATGTGAAAGTAACCGAGTCGTGCAATTTAGACTACAGAATTTTGTCATACACTTTATCATTTTCCATGAAGTTACAAATGAATTGATTGGTCTTCTTTTGTGTCAAATCTAGACTAGATGAGGGAATGAGCTGGAAACGATTTGTATTGTTTAAATGTGTTCAATGTATCAAATTCGTAACGTTGAAATGTGGAGAGATATTGTTGTACATATATCATCATATCACGAAACATCAAATGGAGCATGATGATTGTTGTACTATAATCTCATGGAAAGTGAACGTGTTGTAGCCTGTAGGTAAAGGTATAAAAAGTCAATTTTGAAACATAGCTGAAAAACCAATGCGTAGAGTTGAGGTAAAAGTATTTTAACAAAAGAAACTTGTGTTTTGGTGATGGAAATTGTATACCACTGTCTAGCTTTGATGGTCTGTTTGGTTCTATGGAAAGAAAGTGAGAGGAAGAAAAATTACAGAAAACAATGGATGAATTTAGACTAATTTTAGTTTAGATTCATTTATCGATTTCCGTAATTTTCCTTCCTCCCACTTTCTTTCCATAGAACCAAACGGACTTTGAAAGTTACGAATGGGACATAAAATATTACTTCAATATTAACAAATAAAAATATAAATTAGGTCAAAATTTTGAGAACACCAGATCCGCAAGAAAGGTTAAAACCGCAGCAAAATCCTCAAGAATATTTGCGGATTTTTCTAGATCACTGAATTCGTAGGAAATGTTCCTTTATCAAAAAAAAAAATGCAACAAAATTCTCAAGAATACCTGCAGAATTATTTCCGCAGCAAAATCCGTTGAAAAAACGTTAATTTCTAGTACTTAAAATGAGTTTAATGGAAACGTGAAATTGGTTGAAGGAAAGATTTTCTATCTTGCCACCTCTAGTTAATTTTGTGTTCAAAATCAAAGTTACTACAATAAACAAATACTAAACTAATACTGTATATGTTAAGTAACTTTTTTCGACCATACAAAAATTTCTGTCACTAAAAATCAATATTTTTTTTTACTAAATGTCCATGCTTCTGAATTAAGTTGACCGGAATATTCACACCATTGAACGATCCTCGCCAGTCACCTCCATTTTTTTTTCACCACCAGTTTAATCTGGTTCGAGGGTCAGTTATGACATCAAGTGCTTCCAGCCCTCTCCCAATTGCAGTTGTGGGAGATTGAATCGTGGTTCTCCCTACAAAATTCAGCACCAATCACCACTAAACTAACGATCGGTTCCATTTTGCTTGTGAGCAAATCATACATATATACATGCATTATTACAATCGTTTCTCTGTCTCCCATATTTTTTTTTTGTGACAACTTATTATCCATCACTATAAATTGGGTAGAGTAACCCATTTGAGTTGGCAACAATCAAAACCATTCATTTTTCTTCCATCATTTATGTTGTAAAATTATATAATTTACAATTCTTTTTTTTACAATATAAAATTTACATACTAGTACCTAAAAATAGTGTAATTGTAAAAACACTTCCTAATAACTAATTTTGAATTACTTTATCAAACTTAGCTTGTCAAATGTTTCACATTCAAAAGACTTATAAGCAATCATACTTGATCTGTCAAGTTGAAGGTAACACACAAACATCATTGTTAACAATAGAAATACAAAATAGGCTCTGATACAAACACCGGAACAATAATGAAGTCGTTCAAGGTGGATCTAAGCTCTAATACAAATAATAGATATACAAATAGGTAAAGAGAAGAGGTTAGAGTTTCAATATTATGAATATCATAACTTATAAATAAGGGATATGTAATATAGTTTTATAGTTTCACTATAAGAAGATTATTTTCACTATTTCTCTCATTTATAAAGAAGACAATAAATGTGCTGATGGTATTACTAATTTTGGATTTCAATTACAAGACTCTCATTGGTGTGATACAATTCCTATTAATATCAGTCATATTTTTGCTAGGAATATATAGGTTTGGTTCCCCATAAAATCAAATATCGTCACTCTCGCAAAAATTAGAAGTTACTAGTATGTAATAATTCTTTTTATTTTTATATTTTTATATTTTTGGCTTTCACTACCAGTTGAATTAATTTGGTTCGGAGGTCTGATATTAAGTGGTTCCAGTCCCCTCCCAATCGTAGTTGCGGAAGATCGAACCGTAGTTCTCCCTACTAAATTTAGTGTCAATCACCACTGAACCAACTAACAATTGGTTGTAATAATTCTTTTTAGTTTGGACAGAAAAACCAATTTGTCTTTGTTGAAAACTAAATAAATGCTATTACTAATTTTGGATTTCAATTACAAGACTCTCATTGGTGTGATACAATTCCTATTAATATTGGTCATATTTTTGCTAGGAATATATAGGTTTGGTTCCCCATAAAATCAAATATCCACACCCTCTCAAAAATTAGAAGGTATGTAATAATACCTTTTTTTTTAGTTTGGACAGAAAAATCAATTTGTCTTTGTTCAAAACTAAATAAATGTATGTCTTTAAAGTTATTTTGCAAAATCACACTAACTTTATTCTTTGTCCTCATTTCAATTAATCACTTTCTTTTTGTGTTGTTTTGTATTAAAATTCTGGTTCCAGAGAAAATGATCTAGTAATATAGAATTCGGCCGCGAAATAATTATTCTTATAAGAAATTGAACTCGGATTGTCTCTAACGATTGTTGCCAACTATTTTGGCTTCCTTCCCCTCCGTCTAGAACGTGAACGTGTTGCACGTAAAGGTAGTATAAAAGTCAATTTTGAAACAAAGCTTAGAAAAACGTGTATGTAGTAGGGTTGAGGTAAAAGTATTTTAACAAAAGAAATATGTGTTTTGGTAATGGAAATTGTATACCATTATCTAGTTTTTATTTTTTTATTTTTTTTACACAAACACAATCAACTCATTTCATTAATAATAAAAGGTTCAATACAACGAGAAACATTGTTAAAATAAATGCGACTGTATCAAGAAATGACCGTCTTAGCTAAAGTGTGATGAGCCGCCATGTTCGGTTGTCGCTTAATGAACTTAATCTCAAAGCTCATATTATATTGTAACAAAACTTAATAGATGAAATAATAGGCCTTAAGCCTTAATTCCGAAATTCTTTGAGGTAGCTTGTATGGTGTCTACCACAACTTTGGAGTCACTTTCAAATATAATATTGCTGCATCCTCTAGAGATGGCTTTGCGGATAGCCTCCAAAATAGCACTAGCTTCACCTTCCGCTCAGTAAAATTATGTATAGTCTTATTTGTACCTGCGGCAACAAAGATAACATCGAAATTCCGCACACAACTAGGATTTTATGATAAACTCACGTCGACGTTGCATTTCCACCATCCAACACGAGGTTTCTACCAACGTATCAACTCTGTACCATGTGAAACTGTTTGAGAATTCGATTCTGCAGTGACAGACCCATGGGGATATACTGTAGAAGCTGTTGTCGACATGTTGGATTGTTGCACCATGTTGAGCACTCGCAATTCCTCAATCACATGAACAGCTTGCATCCTTCGCCGTGTCTTTATCTCCGTTCCAAACCCAATTGTTTCTGTTGTGCCAAATACACCACGCAATCATAGCAACAGTCCCAGTTATCGATTCGTTTCTGCAAATATAAAAAAGAACAGTTTCCACATTGTTAATACCACTTAATCTAGGCTCAATAACCTCTCTTATTCCGGCATTCACTACACCCAAATAAAATATGCCAATCATCCGCCTCATTATTTAAGCAAAATGGACATTCACTTGGGCACGACACATACCTTTCCTTTAACACCACAGCAAATTCTCCAAAATAGATGTTCTCCAAGCTTCTCCATCAACATAAAACCACATCTCATTTCATGACAATTTCCTGTTGATGCAGTGATCTATAAAGCACTGAATTAAGTATCAGTTTGCAAACCACAAAATTTGTCTTTTGACTTTGTAGGGTGTGCTCAAATAGGCCTTTGACTTCATGAATATTTCATAATTGGTCTTACTCATATTAGTCCTCTTTAGAGTATTGTAGGGACTAAAATGATAGTAAGCGGTTAAACTTATAGATCAAATTGATAGTAAGTTGTTTAAATATATGAACTTAATTGATAGTAAGTGGTTAAATATAGGGACCAACTTGACAATTTAATAGAGTCAAAGACCCTTTTGAAATATTCATAATCTTAGCGACCTACACAGTATTTGATAACGCTCTATATAGTCAGAGAATAATTTTGTGGTTTACTCTATATAGCTCGATTTTACCATTCAGCTTGCGGTAGTTTCCTACATGACATAGTAGCTAGTTTCCTTTATTTATACATTTTTTGATAGATGTAAATTGGAAATCTTTAGGTAAGCGGCAATGGTTCATCCAATGTTATGGCGTGAAAGTTGCATATCTTACCTCATGTATGTAGAATGGAACAAAATCGTCTATCAATTAGAGGAACAAGATGTAAAATTTGATGAGAGTTAATCAGAGAAGGGAAATAATTTGATGATCAAAGAGGCATTAACTATTCTCATAAGTGACGCGAAACAAATACAATGACTAAGTGATCGTACAAAGTCAACTGTAAGAGATGTCATAGGAATTATCACAAATGCAAACAAAAATAAACACCATGTCAACAACGTTAGGACGCGGCGTTCATGTTTGACCTCCTTTGTGATGAGTACCTTCATAAGAGACCATCCAACGCTTACGCGCTTGCACTCATTGTTGCTGTACGTTGATGTTTGGAAGGAAAAAATTGTTTCTGCTATCTCCTATATATCTCTAAGTGAAGCAGCAGTTTGGGGTGTGAGTGAGAGTATAGCCTTGGTTCCTTTTATTCGATGAGCAGAGGGAGTGTTGAAGACTTCATTCATTTTCTGCTGCTGGCATTTATTTTAAGTTGGTGGAATTGGCGTCAGGTTAGATTTTTATTTTCTATTCCTTCTATTTTTTCAATTAATATATTTCAAAAAAAAAAAACCTCCAATCCTGGTAAATAAATGCCACGATTGGAGTTTAGATTTTATAGTCAGGTTACTTGTATTTTTAGATGTGATATTTATCGGATTGAAGTTTTTTTTTTATAAACAAATCGGATTGGAGTTGTGTGCAGCCAATCTGACAATATATAAACTGTAAGATTAAGATTGGATGATCTAAAATTTAAACTTGAATCTTCTATTTATAAACAATTAAAATCTTATTATAAAACCTAAATTGTCTGATCTTAATCGAACGGTTCAGATACACTGACTGCAGTCACACTACAAGAATTTTTTATATTTCTCACGAATATTTTCCAGAAATTTTTATTCCTCACAAAACGCGGCCATTACCGAGGAAAAATTCTTAGGAAAGCATATGACAGGAAAGCACGGTTTTTTAGAACCATTTCCCAGGAAAATTTTCTCACAAATCATCTTTGACCAAGTCAAATCCGTTACCCAGGAATATTTTCCTCACAAAACACTTGTGTCAGCCACTTTTGCAGTAAGGCAGACTGATGTGTTAGCTCGCGCGCTTACTTAGGAAATATTCCTGGGAAATAACTTTTTCTGACAATTCAACCGTTGTAAGCAAGCTATGCACATAATTGCTTTGCTGAAAAAAAGTTGTGTTAGGTGACTAAAGTTATGGAACAGATAGAGGACTAGGAGTCTAGGAGTATTATTATGTTTATATATACACAATACACGGTTTCATATCATTCCACACACTAAAGAAAAATGAATTCACTCATCTTCACTACAAATTCCATTTCATTCACTCAACCACTCAAAAAAATTGTTACACTTTAAATCTCAGTTAATTCTACTTCTATTTTTACATTTGAATACTACTATTAGAGGTTAGTTATATGAATTTATTTTATATTATATATAGATATAATTTTAATTTAGCAATTTATATAACGTTGTTGTATTATTTTTTGCAGTTAATTGTTGGTTCTCTCCTGCTTAGTACGTGTTTATTTTTTGGGGCTTTTTTCATCGCACTATATTGTTGGAGGTTAGTTTTTTTTCTTTCTTTCTATTTGTCATCAAATTATTAACACAAGTTAGTTTTTTATATAAATTTATTAATATAATATATTGTCTTATTTTTTGCAGTTAATTTTTAGTTCTCCTTTTTACTAAGTGTTTGTTGTTGCTGCTGCTCTTGCTTTTTGGGGATTTTTTCATTGCACTAATTTTGTTGGAGGTTAATTAATTTTCATTGCACTACATATAGTCTATTAATTAATTTATTTCTCCTTAAATTTTGTTCTTATTCTTTAAATCTACTTTCTACAACCTCAAAAATGTTTTTCAATTAACATTTTTAATTCAACACACATTTTTTGAAATTTAAATGTGATTTTTCTTTTTGTGGCAATTTCAAATTTCAGAATTTGTGGCAAAATTTTCAAATATGAATATTTTTGTCACAAAAGTTTTTTTTTTTTGAAAATTTGAGTTTTAAGATCCAAAAATTCAATTGTTTGGCACAAATTTAGATTTTTTTTTTGAAATTTTAAAAAAATTCAGTATTTTTGGCGCAATTTCTGAAAATTTCGAATTTTTTGGTGCAAAATTTGAAATTTTGCGCCAATTTTTATTTTTTATTTTTTTTTAGCATTCCCAGAAAAATTTCCTGGGAAATATCGTGGGAAATGAATTTCGAATTTTCAATATTTTTGGCGCAATTTCTGAAAATTTTGAATTTTTTGGCGCACTATTTAAATTCTTATTTTTGCCGCCATTATTTTAAAAAAATTTCAAATCTGGAAATTGTTATTAAATATTTATATTAATATTTTTAATAAATTTTTGCTGAATATAATTAATTTTTTTTTATTTTAATAATGATTATTACCCAGGAATTTTTCCTAGGAAACAAACCCATTAAAATATAATATATATTACCCAGGAAAAATTCCTGGGAAAACCATATGTCAAATCAACTGCACGCCAGCTTTATGTCAGTCTGCACATAAGAGTTAGCTAGGAAAAATTCCTGGGAAATGTTCTAAGAAACTGTCTGACACACTATTCCTCCCTAATTCCTGAGTAAACTCCTGGGAATAGAATGAAAATTACTCAAGAATATTTTCCTGGGAAATTTTCTGGGAAAACGTCATTTCCAAGGAATTCTTGCATATTTCCTAGGAATTTTTTCCTGGGTAATTCTAGGAATTCTTGTAGTGTCATAGTCTGACTGCATTGAATCCAAATCTCAATTAATCAGTACAAACACCATTCAAGAAGAAATGTAAAACCGTTGAAGTCTAATTAACATATTATTATTGCAAACAAACATATATTACATTGATATTACACAATAATAAAACAACAAAATGAACAAGCTTCATAGAACAATGATTTTGCTTGTCTTATTCCATTGAACATCAATACAACAAACATATATATATTCCCTTCCAGCATCACAATACTTGCATCTAGAGTGCAGCTACTAGGTCCAGAAGTAAA
The DNA here is from genome assembly GCA_030408175.1 of Trifolium repens. Classification (NCBI taxonomy): domain Eukaryota; kingdom Viridiplantae; phylum Streptophyta; class Magnoliopsida; order Fabales; family Fabaceae; genus Trifolium; species Trifolium repens. Next base: position 17,994,044 of record CP125847.1, read on the forward strand.
CTGCAAAATTTACACAAACATTAATGATGATAGAGAAACAAATAAGGGTAATGAGAATGTTAGTAATCAATTTCCTCAAAAAAAAAAAAAATCAAATAAATTTAGTTAAAAATGTCCAATTAATCAATTATAGAAGTGAGAAAAATATAGCTATAAAGTGTAAAACATTACTGAGGACATAAAATAACAAAATATTAAAACCAATAAGGGCACAAATATGACTCAAATCCTTATAAGAACCAAATCAATTTATTATTTATGTAAGGTGCAACAAAAAAATTATATATACTTAAAAAAGAGGTCATTAGTAATATGTACCTGATAGCCTTTGAACCATATATATTTGAAACTTTGCCACATTGACTATCACCAATGCATATATATAATCTATCAATCTGTTCAAGAACCTTATGTAAGCAATTCTCCAAGGTCTCCAAATTAATATTGGTCCCAATAAGCTCCAAAAACCTGTGAAATATCCTAGCCCCAAGCTCAAGTAAAATCCTTGATGGAAAACAGAATTGTCATCTTCACCATGAATTTTTTGTCTTTTAGGATTTATTGATGTTATGTCTTCAGGACATTTTTTTACAAGTGGTTCACCACAAAGATTGAGATTTCCTTCAAAACCTGATGGGTCTAAGGTTTGGAAATGTCTTCCAAAAGGGATTCTTCCACTGAGAAAATTGTTTGACAAGTCTATCTTTCCAAGGCTGTCAATTTGAGTAATAGTAGGAGGAATTTTTCCAGAGAAATGGTTTCTTGACAAATCGAGGAATTCAAGTGAAACTAAATTTCCAATTTCAGACGGGATTTCTCCACTCAAATTGTTGCGTGATAAATTCAAAGAGACTAATCCAATCAAATTTCCTATCTCTTTTGGTATTTCACCCGTTAAGTTATTACATGAAAGATCAATGATCAGAAGACTCAGCTCTGGACGCTTGAACCAACGTTCCACACCTTTCCAATATAAAGTTATGTTGGTCATTTCATAGTAGGTTGCACTGGACCAATCTATAAAATTTACAATTTCACTGGTGTTGATGTTCTTTTTAGACAATGCAGTAAAATTTCTTAAGCACTTAGGAATTTCTTTTGATAAGTTATTTCTTGAAAGATCCAAAACTTGAATCTTCTTTAAATAACATAGGTGGATAGGAATGTTTCCAAAAAAATGATTCCCTGGCAAGCTCAAGATTATCAATTGGTGCATGTTTTCTCCAATCCATGATGGAATTGAGCCAGAAAACAAATTGTCACCCACATCCAACAACTTTAAATTGCTGCAATTCTTCAAAGTGGAAGGCAAATCACCATTCAAACTATTATTTTTCAAAACCAGAGTTTTCAATTTAACTAGGGTTCCCATGGACTGTGGAATCTTTCCCCAAAGATTATTGTTTGACAAATCAAGAAACAATAAATTGTTTACAGATTTCCAACAATCTGGAAGTTGTCCCTTTATTTTATTTTTTGATAAATCTAAAGTGGACAAGTGTGTTGTTGATAGGCTTTTGTCACATAAAAATGTAAATAAGTTTGAAAACTTGTTTTCAAAGAGCACTAGATGTGAAGCTTGACGCAAAAAGGATGGAATTTGACCTTTTAATTGATTGGAATTCAAAATTATAGTTGGATTTTGAGGAAGTTTGAATTGAAAATTTGGAATTGTACCTATGAGATTGTTGTGAGATATATTCATGAAATTCAAATATTTTGAGTTATTCCAAATCCATTCTGGTACATAGTCATTAATCCCTGCATTAGAAATATCAAGTGTTGATAGGAATCTTTGACTTTCAATCCAACTAGGAAAGCTTGAACCCAACTTGCAAGATGCCAACCACAAATGTGATAGTTGGAAAGGAGGAACCCAACTACGGGGAAATGTTAGGGACAATGAGTTGTATGATAAGTATAAATATTTTAGCTTTGAAAAATTAGTGAGATGTGATTCATTGATTTCACCTTTCAAAGAATTTCCAGCCAAGAACAGATACTCCAAATTAGATAGCAAGCTGATGGTCTTAGGTAGAATGCCAGTTATTCTATTATCAGATAAATCCAGTTGAGACAATATGTGTTTGTTGCACAATGAAGAAGTTTGAATGAAGTTAGAAACTTCACCACTTAAGTTGTTATTTGAGAGAAATAATGTTTGCAATGTACAAATATTCCCAAAGAAAGATGGGATCTCTCCTTGTAGATGGTTATTAGAAAGGTCAATGTATTCAAGAGATTTCATAACATTTCCAAATCCATGTAGAATGGGACCTTCTAAAAAGTTATAAAAAATCCTAAGTCTATGAAGATTAGTGGTAAAGTTAAAAATCCAAAAAAATACATCTGATGATTTCAACAAATTTGAGGATAGATCAAGAACGAGAAGGGAAGATGATCTCAACAAAGTGGAAGTAGATGATACAAGAAAACTTTTATCTGTAAGGTTGCAATTTGTTAGATAAAGCTCTTGTAATTTGGAGCTAAAGTTGAGGTTACCTCTAAATTGGAATGATGCAAGATTATTGTCTGAAAGGTCAAGGAGGACAAGAGAAGGAATGTTTGGATAGAGATGAGATGACAATACAATATTGTTTTGAGAAAGATGAAGCTCTTGAAGATTAAAACTAAGATTTGACAATAATTGAAAAGTTGATGATGTCAACATATTCTCAGAGAAATCAAGAATGGTAGGAAAAGTGGAAAAGTTGGAATGAGAATGAAACAAAGTTGAAACATCACTATCTTTAAAACCAAAACCAACTAACCTCCACTCTGTTAAGTTTGAAATAATCTTTCTTGTTGTGAATTCGACGAAAACTCACACCAATAGTAAACTGATGTGTGGGGCAAGCGTAACAAGCAACCAAAATATAAGGACGATAGAGATGATGATGCAATAATTCAAAGCAATAAACAGCAGAAGAAAAGAACACGATCAATATTGTTTACCCAGTTCGGTGTTAATGAACCTACGTCTGGGGGAGAGAGCAACTCTCCGTTCCACTATGATCAAAGAGAAACTTTACACAAGAAATTCCCAAACAAGGGTTACAAGAATTAATCCTAATTCTACCCTTGTCCCGAATCTCTTCCCGTGGCCAAGAGACTCAATTTGACCTAGTCTACCCAAGGTGTGTCACAAACCCCTTACATGTTTGCTCTCTTTTTTCTATGAATAAGAGAATCCCTATTTATAGAAATATATGCCTACTTATTTTAAAAGACAATCTTCTAAAATAAAACCAAATCTCATATTGTTTTAAATATATCCTTTTTAAAACAAACACAATCTATTTTAAAATAAAACAAATCCAAGTCAGAGTATCCTCCAAGAAAATATATTTTCCACAAAAATCTCCACAGATTTTTCCAGGATTTTCTAACTTCTTGTTACCGAGATTTTAAGGCATATCCAACAATTCTCCACCTTGCCTTCAAATCGATGGTGATACACTCAACCACCGCATGTTCTCTCCATCTTGAACCTCCATCCAAGATCACCGGCTAAGTCCATGACCTAGGCGTTAGCCTCCACTTGCTTCCCGCAAGCATTACCTCATCCCCTTCATCCTCGGAATGCCTTCCGCTCTCATGAAGGTCTTGTCTCCAACTACCACAGGATTTTAGGTAGTCACAAGATTCACCGCCTCCCTCTTCAGACTCCGAACTGGTCAAGTCCGTACCCCCTGAAGATACGCTTGCTCCCCACTATCATCGGATTTTAGATAGCTAACAAGCTTCACCACCCCCTCTTCGACCCCCGGAGTGATCAATTCCGTCCTCTCGAAGAAACGCTTGCCTCCAATTGTCCATGGAATTTTAGGACAACCCTACAAGCTCCACCGTACCCTCTTCAGCCCCCGGATTGTGCCTTTTCCGTCCTCCTGAAGAATTGCTTGCCTCCGACTATCCACGGATTTTTAGGATAGCCCTATACAAGCCTCACCACCCTTCGATCCCCGGAATGTCTTCCGTCCTTCTCGAAGTTTTGCTTGCCTCCAAACCAACCTTGGAATTTTAGGTGGTTCCACAAGCCGCAACATCAAACTCCCCTTGCACCCGACTACCTCCAGCAGTCCTACAAGTTCCATAGTTTGATCAAGGTTGCTTTCAATTGCCTCCCTGAAGATCCTCTCAAGGTCTTGCACTTCTTCAGCCACAATTGAAACGTTTCCCACAAGGTATCCATGGTTCCCCTTTGGCTCAACACAACCACTCTCCTCCCTATCTCCAATTAGATACCCGAGAGTCAATGTTGATAGCCATCCACTCTTGGAAGACTCCACCTCAAACTGAGTTTCCACCAAAGTACACCAACCATCCCCTTGTGATAAGCAAGACCTATCCAATCGTGTTTCTCCCTTCAACGCCTCAACCCTTGTTCTGAATTAACACCGCCCTCATCTTCACCTTCTACAACCCGTAGTCGTTACTCCCGGTGAACCTCTCAATATCCTCCTTCAAAACCATGGTACTTGAATCGACTGATCCCCTTGCCCCACGGTGGGCGCCAATTGTTGTGAATTCGACGAAAACTCACACCAATAGTAAACTGATGTGTGGGGCAAGCGTAACAAGCAACCAAAATATAAGGACGATAGAGATGATGATGCAATAATTCAAAGCAATAAACAGCAGAAGAAAAGAACACGATCAATATTGTTTACCCAGTTCGGTGTTAATGAACCTACGTCTGGGGGAGAGAGCAACTCTCCGTTCCACTATGATCAAAGAGAAACTTTACACAAGAAATTCCCAAACAAGGGTTACAAGAATTAATCCTAATTCTACCCTTGTCCCGAATCTCTTCCCGTGGCCAAGAGACTCAATTTGACCTAGTCTACCCAAGGTGTGTCACAAACCCCTTACATGTTTGCTCTCTTTTTTCTATGAATAAGAGAATCCCTATTTATAGAAATATATGCCTACTTATTTTAAAAGACAATCTTCTAAAATAAAACCAAATCTCATATTGTTTTAAATATATCCTATTTAAAACAAACACAATCTATTTTAAAATAAAACAAATCCAAGTCAGAGTATCCTCCAAGAAAATATATTTTCCACAAAAATCTCCACAGATTTTTCCAGGATTTTCTAACTTCTTGTTACCGAGATTTTAAGGCATATCCAACATTTCTAATTGCTTGCACCAAGTGATGTGACGAGCCAAAATGAAGAAACTGTCCACTCAAGACAAGATTTGTTAACGAAGTGAGTGTAGACAACCACTTCGTATCAACATATGTGATATCAAAATAGCCATCAAGTTTAAGAGTTTGCAACATTGGAAGGTTTCCAGCAAGAAAGGGGAGTTTTCCATATAGACTTGTTCCATAAAGATCAAGATACTGCAGTCGTGAAAGGTTTCTAAGTTGACAAGGGATATTTCCATCAACATTGTTCCAACTTAGATCTAGATACTCTAGCTCTAAAAGATTTCCAATTTGATTAGGAATCCTCCCACCAAAATTAGAATATGAGAGATTGAGATATCTTAACTTTGTAAGTGAGCCTATGTGTTCTGAAATATGGCTTCCAGAAAAAGAATTATAGCTGAGATCTAAATATTCCATATTTTCCAAGGCAATCAATGAAGTGAAATCAACTGCACCTTTCAAGTATTGTGTCTCATCACCACCACCACGAAGATCAAGTTTCTTCACATGACTTGTTTGATTATTGCACTCAATTCCTTGCCAGTTACAGCAGTCTCCATCTTTCTCGTCGTCTCTCCATGTAGGCAGGATCAAGGTTTTAAATAAAGGTCCGCGACCGCGAAAACGGCCGCGACAAAACGGTTTTTGCAGGTGACGATACCGTTACTGTGTATCACCGTTTTTATATTAAAGAACAAATTGTGATTAATTCACACCGCGACGACCGCAATTAGTGTCCTAACACCTGTACCGACCGAAATCGCGAAAACCTTTATGTAACCGTGACGCGACTGCGACCGTTTTTTAAAACCTTGGGCAGGATGCCAAAGGTATCACAGATGCTTTGTTTGAACTTGAGGAGTGCTTGTTTCTCCCTCTCTATGCAATTTGATTCAACACTTTCAGTTGTTACATTTTTGAATTTGAGAGTGGATCCCAAAGTAAACAATAAAAGCAATTGCAATACATAAACTAATTTGAGTAAACAATTGCTCATTTTGATTTTTATAAAGTTTTTCTATTTAGGTGTGAGGAGATTGAAAACTCATGGAATATATTTATATAGATATTGCACGAAGATGTGTGGCTATAGCTTTTTTAACTTGCATTTCTATCACTAATAAGATAAATATGACTTTAAAATTTGTCTTGTTTTGTATACTTTTCTAACTTATTTTATAAGGTAGAAAATTAAGCACTTATATCACTTCAAAGACTAACTTGTTTTATGGGGTAGAAAAATTTAGCACTTAAATAATTTCATAGGATAAATAAAACTATTGAAAAAGACTATAGGTCTTTTGAATCTTCATATTATATTAACTAGTCTAATTAAAGAGATCGAGAAATGATATTTAACTAAAAATCTTTATAGCGATCAATTTAATATCTGAATTATTTCAATTTTCAATCCATATCGATCGAAATTTTGTATAAGCTTCAATAAGTTTTTTTTGTAGCAAAAAATAAAATAAAAATAAATTGTATTTATATATGCTATGAGATATTTTTATAAACTATATTAAAAAACTTATGAAAATAAGTTGAGAAAAACGTATAAAAATTTGGTATAAGCTACTTTCATAAGTTCATCCAAACAGTTTCATATAACATATGCATGTAAATAAACTCCAATTAATTAAAGAGCCGATTCAAACAAGCCTTTGTCAGTTCTAATTATCTTTTTATTTTATTTCCTGTTCTAATTATCTTACCTTCGGTGGATTTCATAATAAAATGTACACTGTATACAAAAATCCAATTTTTATTTTGGTTTAAACGTGAAACCTATATTGAAATTAATTAGTACATTTTTTTTCCATTTCCTAAGATATATGTGGGGTAGTGGTATTTTTAGATGTGGCACTCAATTAGTACAAATATCATAGCTTCTTTAAGGTCTCAAATTCGATTATCTTTGATGTCAATTTAAGTAGATTAATTTAACTTCTTTAAAAAAAAAATAATACAAATTTCGTTCAAGAAGGTACGTAAAACCATTCAAATTTAAAATAGAAATACTGCAAACAAACATATGTTAATATTACACAATAATAAAACGACAAAATGTAGTTCAAAATAAAACAACAAAATGAACAAGCTTCAATTCGTAGAAGAATGATTTTGCTTGTCTTATTATATAGAACTCGATCCAAACAACAAACATATTTTTCCTTCCAGCATCACAATACTAAACAACACTTGCTTAAACACAAACCTAAATAAGTAAATGTTAAGCACACACACAAATATTTGAAAAAAATAATTAAAAAGATAATAAAGTGTTGTTAAATAATGATGTTACAAAATTTTTTTATATTTATATTTTCTCTATTATATATATGTGCCTAAATAATAATTATTTTTTATTATTTACGATTGTGCCTATATAAAAATTACTCCACAATACTTGAATCTAGGGTGCTACTACCTCCGCGTAGTAAACTGCAAAGTATACGGTGTAGTACAAACATTAAAGGTAATGAGAATGTAACTAACCAATTAATTAATTAATTATAGAAGAAAAATATATTACTCATTCTAGTCCTATATATAAGAGAAATTTTAATTTTTAGATTTATTGTAAATTTGATATAATAATATTGTCTATAGATAGATTATTATCTAGATACATCTAGGGATGGCAATTTACCCATACCCAGTGGGTACCCACAAAAAATACCCACAACGGGTAGGATAAAAACCCGCATTTTGGGTATGGGCATGGGTATGGGTAATTACCCGCAAAATTGAACGGGTATGGGTGCGGGTACGGGTACCTTAGTACCCACCCCATATACCCACATAGTATATATTTATTTATTTTAATTATATTATTATATAATAATATATGTAAATCAATTTTAAAAAATACAACATTATTATACTATTACACATTTTTAATGAAAATGTTTATTTATAACATAATCCAAATATGTCAATATATAGATAAATGAACTTTAACATGATATTACTAATAATTTTGTTCATAATTTTCATGAGTCAACATTAATCTTTAATTTTTTTTAATTATATTAAAATGACATGATAATTTATAATTGATCAATTTAGTTTTAGCAAAAATGCGGGTAACGGGTACGGGTATGGGTACTTAGGTACCCATAGGGTATGGGGACGGGGACAATGAGTGTCACCCACGCGGATATGGGGATGGGTACGGGTATTTTCTCAAACCGCGGGTATGGGGATGGGGACTATAGTACCCTACCCATACCCTACCCATTGCCATCCCTAGATACATCAAGTTTAAAATGAATTTAAAAAGTATAATATTTTTTATATATAGGACCGGAGATAGTACGTAGTTACCAAATTTAAGTTTCGTTTGGATTGACTTATTTTTGAGTTTATATGAAACAGTTTATACAAATAAATAACCTTTTATATATTATTATAAATTTTTCAAAGTAATTTATAGTAAAATAGCTTATATAAATACAATTCTTATTATTGAAAACTTATGAATTAACATAAAAATTTAAATATTTGCATAAACTACCTTCATAATTTTAAAAATAAATCAAATCCAAATGGACCCTTAAAATATTATAGAGGACATAAAATGACAAAATATAAAAATTAATCAGGGCGCTAATATTAATCAAATCCTTGTAAGAACCAAATCAATTTATTATTTAGGTAAGGTGCAACAAAAGAAAAAGTTGATGTTAAAGAAGAGGTCATTAGTAATATGGTTAATAGGCTTTTACCCTCTGCAAAGTAGGCGAGTTTTGCGTTACCCCCTGTAATTTTTTTTTGAGATTAACCCTGCAAAATTTATTTTTTTTATTTACCCCATTTTGCTGACGTGGCAGGAAAAAAAAACAGATTAACCGATTTAAAAACAACACTTTTTAAATCGGTTGAACAAAATAACCGATTTAAAAAGTGCTTCCAAGGGGGTAAATCAAAAAAATAAATTTTCCAGGGGGTAATTTCAAAAAAAATAATTACATGGGGTAAAACAAAACTCGCTTACTTTGCAGGGAGTAAAAATCTATTAACCCTATTACAAGACCCAATGCGGTTGAACTTTGACTTTTATGTATCTACTTTATACCAATATATAACAGAATATCTGTTTTGTTGTTGACGTTTTTTATTGTCACTTTTGCTCTTCACTCTATTCAAATACTGTATTTTTTATTTACACAGATTCAAATATTTATATTTGTTAAAAAATAACTTCCACATGAAAATTGGTTTTCAATTACTTTTTTAGTAATTTTTTTTTCCGTTCTTAATAACTAATCACAACCATAAAGGAGTTTAAGTAGTTATCAATTAACTAAGCACAACAAAAAAGGAGGTCAAGTAATTATCTATATAAGCATAATAGAGAATTTCAATCACACAAACGGGCATGGAACGGCCGCTAGCTAGTATAATATAATTTTCCATTAGCTTTAACTAAATTCACGGGATTATTTAAACATATTATTCTAAATTAGCGGCTCAGTATGATTGACATTCTCTATTGTGCTAATGTAGGTAACTATTTAACCTCCTTTTTTGTTGTATTCAGTTATTAAAAAAAAAACTATTTTTTTACTAAAACAAAAAATAAATAAAACCAACTTTTGTGTAGAAGTTGTTTTTCAACATATACAAATATTTGAATCTGTGTCAAAAAAATTTTTGAATAGAGTGAAGGGCAAAAGTGGCAATATAAAAAGTTCGTTCCAAAAAATTATTCTCTTTATATATTGGTATAGATATCAATATCATCATATATTTGAACAGATTAAAAAAAATCATATATTTGAATAATATATTTTGTTAAAAAAAGCCCAGCCCAAATAAAAACCTATAAATATTTTGCTTACTCGCACACACGTTAATACTAGGATTCAACGGCTTTGCTTCCTTTCGCTGTAAGTCTTTATTTTGGGATTGAGTTGAACAATCAAAAAGAGAATGAAAGAGAAGCAGAACAGAACAATGTTTCGCCGTGAAAGTGAATTTGCAAGTTTCAAAAAGAGAAAAATCGTTGATGAATCAATCAGCAACCTAACCAAGGTTTCTATAACAATGGCGAAACACTTGTTCTCAAAAGAAGAATATAAAGAAAAGAACATCGTGCTTTCACCATTGTCGCTCTACACTGTACTCAGCATTGTCGCTGCTGGCTCCGATGGTCCAACGCAACAACAGCTTCTCGATTTCCTCCAATCTGAATCTATCGACCAACTCAAATCTTTATCTTCTCAACTTGTTTCCTACATTCTCGCCGATGCTTCTCCCTCCGGCGGACCTCTGCTGTCTTTTGTCAATGGTGGATGGATTGAACAATCACTTTCTCTTCAACCTTCCTTCAAACAAATTGTGGCTAATGATTTCAAAGCCACTCTTGCCTCGGTTGATTTCAAGACCAAGGTATACTAATAATATATACTCCATCCTCTTTTTTTAATTGATGCCATGTGCTTTATTTGCTATTAATTCATGCCATGCTTGTATATATTTAATTTAATTTGGTGTTATGAAATGCTTTGTATTCTGATACACAAAGGATTTATTGTGACTGAATCCCTGGGGAACTATGAAGCATGGACACTCCTCGGGTTAGGCGTGTGTTCCGTTGTTGGATACGTGTCTGTGTCAAACACCGATACGACACCAACACTTATATTTACATTGAATTGTGTTATTTTTTCAAATTATTATTGATATCGACGTGTCGTGTCTGATGTCTGTGTTTGTGTCCATACTTCATAGATTAGGAAAATGTTAGATAGTGCACCCAATGCACTAATTAAACACATAAATAAAGAAACTCTATCTTGAAACTCGTGCAGTCAGAACATTCAAAATGTAAAAAGTTTGCTTTATCAACATTAATTTTATATTTTATTTTTATTTTTGATATATTTAGTATATTACCTAGATAATATATATGTTATTATAAGGTAGTATATAACAATAAAGTATTAATTCATTTGTGATTTATCCAACTGATTTAGCAACATAACATGTGACAATAATTAATATAATAAAATGTTCAATTTATCTATGCTAATGTTTTGTTTGATATTTTGCTTAAAAGGCTGAAGAAGTGAGAAAAGAAGTGAATTTATGGGCTAAAAAAGAGACAAATGGTCTTATCAAAAATCTACTTCCACCCGGATCAGTTGATGGCTTAACCAAACTTATCTTTGCAAATGCACTATACTTCAAAGGGTCTTGGTCACGGGAGTTTAATACTTCAAAAACAAAAGACTATGATTTTCACCTTCTCAATGGAAACTCAAACAAGGTTCCTTTCATGACTAGCAATAGAGAACAATATATTAGTGTTTTTGATGGTTTTAAAGTCCTTCGTCTATTTTATAAGCGTGGTGAGTCGTTATATATGCACGACGATAGGCGTTATTTCTCTATTTACATTTTTCTTCCTGATGCAAAAGATGGGTTGTTAGCTTTGACTGAAAAGGTAGCTTCTGAATCTGAATTTCTGAAACATACATGTCCTGAAGAAACAGTGACAGTAGGTGACTTTAGAATTCCTAGATTCAATGTATCTTTTGGGCTTGAAACTTCTGATGTGCTAAAGGAGTTAGGAGTAGTTTTACCTTTCTCTGAAGGAGCTGGTTTGAGAAAAATGGTGGACTCTCCTATAGATCAAGATCTTTATGTTTCCGAAATATACCATAAGTCTTTTATTGAAGTAAATGAAAAAGGAACTGAAGCTGCTGCTGCGACTTCTATTGGAATGAGGGTCACATGTAGTAGGTATATCAAACCTCCTTCGGCTCCGATAGACTTTGTAGCTGACCACCCTTTCTTGTTTTTTATCAGAGAAGATTCATCTGGAACTGTACTCTTTGTTGGACAAGTGCTCAATCCTCTTGATAGGTGATCTTAACTTCCCAGAATCAATTGGACCAGTCCTAGATTTAGAAGAAAACTTTCTTTTTTCATAAGAAAGGATATACTTTTTGGGGTAAATAGGTTGATACCCCTGTAATGTGGGCGAGTTTTGTTTTTCCCCCCTGTAATTTTTTTTTCTTTTGACTTGCCCCTTGCAATGTTGAATTTTTTGGACTCGCCCCTTGGGTGCACTTTTTAAATCGGTTATTTTGTTCAAACTGATTTAAAAAGTGCTGTTTTTTAAAACGGTTAATCTGTTCAACCGATTTAAAAAGTGCAAATTCCTTGCAACCAAGGGGGGAAACCAAAAAAATTTACTTTGCAAGGGGCGAATCAAAAGAAAAAAAATTACAGGGGGGAAAACAAAACTCGCCCACATTACAGGGGTATCAACCTATTTACCCTACTTTTTTTATTTAGTTTACTGTTTTTCATATGATAAAAAAATTGGTAAGAATGTCTTGGTGGTTGTTTGTTCTTTTGAGAGGAAGTTAGTTTCTTTGTTCTTTTGAACCTAATTTAGATATATAATCACATGATTATAATAGAGGTTTTTATTTTTTATAATTTAGATAACAAATAATTATATTTGTTCTGTTTTTTTATGTGAATCTATACTTCAGCAAATTAAAACCGTTGGAGAAAAGCCATATCAAAATCTTCTGAACTTCTATGTATAATTTTCTGATGTTCTATGTATAATTTCGTTTGCAAATTATTCCAACTCTTGGTTTGACATTTTTATTAGTTAGAGTTGTCTATCAAGTCTTATTCATAAGACTTGGTATACAACTTTAGGGAGTCTAATTAATTAATTAATAATCCTAACTAATGGCTAACTTAATATTGTATAGTCCAAATTTTTTTATCTGATGGAGTCTTTTTCATGTTTTGTATTGCGCATACAAATTTTTCTTTGTTCATGACTTTATAATTTCTTTTTATGAGGTAGTAATCTACTGAAATTAAATTTAACAGTGAGATTTTGGGTTCGAATCCGGGTAACGACATCCACAATATCGCTATTTTTCCGGTTTAGCTAGGATTTCTAGACCACGACTTTATAACTCTATATGTAAAAAGAAAAAAAACACAAATTTTTAAATTATACTCTTTCCGTTTCTTTTTAATTGTCATTTTAGAATAATAACATTAAATTAAGGAAGTGTATTTTTGCACTTTATCTTCCTATTATACCCTCGTTTTAATCCACCAATAAATTCTTATTTTTTTGCACACACTTTCTCTTTCCAATAAATTTAATATATTATGTAAAAAAAAAAACTAATATGTTATGTACCAAAAAAATAAAAAAGATTTAGTTTTCCAAATATATAGCATTAATTTGTTTTATTGAAAAAGATAAGAGCAAATGACAAAGGGTATAATAGACAAATCATATTCGTAAAATACAAAAAAGACAATTAAATAGAAATGTTAAATCTGACAATAAAAAACAAATAAAAAGAAACAGAGAATCTGATTCGGTTTTAAGTAACAAACAAATCCCAAAAAGATTGACTTATAAGAAACAGAAAACCAAAAAAAAAAAAATGGAGCTTCTATTACTATATATAAAGAGGATACAAATTTTTAGAATGCCTTTTTCATTATACCTATTTTACCCTTAAAAAAAACAAAAAAAAAAACTAAATATTTGTATATGTTGAAAAATAACTTCCACATAAAAATAGATTTTCAGTTTTTTTTTAATAAATAATTTTTTTTTCTCTTAATAACTAAGCACAACTTCCACATAAAAGTATGTTTTCAGTTTTTTTATAGTAAAAAAAAAAATATATATATATATATATATATATTTTTTTTCTTCTTAATAACTAGCCACAACAAAAAAGGATCTTAAGTAGTTATCAATTAACTAAGTCCAATAAAAAAGGAGATTAAGTTGTATTTATATTTGCACAATAGAGAATTTCGATCACAGCAAATAAAAAAAAGAATATCAATCATACAAACGGACACGGTTTAGCGGCTAGTTATTATAAAAATAAAAGATTTCATTGTAAAACAATAAAAAACATATATTACCAGTATCCTTAACTAGGATCCAGGGCATTATTTATCATTTTTCTTTTTATAAAGACAAATGACAATATATTGATTTTGATTTATGTTGACGAAGCATATTTTATACTAGTATTTTTAACTAGTATCCTAGCCACCGTTTAGCATTTTCCTATAAAGACAAATGATAATATATTGATTTTGATTTATATCGACGAAGCATATGATGCCCAATTTTCAAATTTGCTTTGCATGATTCAAATTAAGCATGTCAATAACATCAAAAAGGAAAAAAAATTGGTGTATAGTCTAGACTTGAATTCATCAATTAGAATCATCATATTTGTTATTTTGAAGCTCTTTTGAAGCTCAATTATAAGTTTATTAATAACTAGTATAATTGACCCACCTTAAGTACATATTAGTTTTCACCCATAATATGTTCAGAAAAATAGTTCAGAAGTTTTGTGAGTCCAACTGAGACATTGTTGAATCAGTTCGGTATTTATTTATTGTTTTGTGAGTTCAATTGAGGCGTTGTTGAATCAACTCGGTATTTATTTATTTAGTGTCGGTCATGGATTGATTTTTCGTCAATGGACTTTCAAACTCTATCAGATCAATTTTTTTAGTTTACTTATTCATCAGGTGTCTTCGAGCGTAGTGTTTTTTTTCTTGCAACTCATTTGCCTCTTATGTGTTTGGGTTGTGTAGAACGAAAGAAATCCTATACTATTTAGAAATTCAGAGTTGTCCCTACCTCAGTTGTTGACAAGGTAAACTCTATTTTTATCGGTGGTTGAAGACAACAAACTTTAATCTAATTTCAAACTACTATAGTTGGTGGTCGAGCCCACTGACATGTTTGGGCATCGAATAATTAATCATGTTGTTATTTCGATTGACATTTTGTAATCTTTTGTAGTCTCTTTGACACACTTTGTGCTGAGTAGATCATTATTCGGTTAATATATATACATATTTCATTTTTGTCTGTTAAAAAAAATTACTTTCTAAATATATGTATATATATTAAATGTTTTTTCTTTATTTTTTTCTAATGTTTTTATCTTTATTAAAAATATGTTTTATTGAAAATTTATTTTTTGTGATAAAATATTAAAATCTGAATAAAAAATTGTTTAGGATTTTATTTTTTTTATCATATCATGTATGGTTTACAACCAAATTCACACTCTCAACAAATAATAAGATTTTTTTAGGTGTAAATTAGATATTTTGTTCGTGCAATTGCAGAGATTAATTTCTTGAGTCTTATGAAACTTTGTATATTATTAAAAAAGAAATTAAAAGATTGACTTGTAAGAAATAGAAAACCCAAAAAAAAAAGATTGAGCTACTATTATAAAAATAAAAGATTTTGTTGTAAAAAAAAATTGACTTAGAAACAGAAAGCCCAAAAATAAATAAAAAAAAAAAGATTGACCTTTTAATTAATGACAAATATATTTTTCATTCACTCACTCACAGTTGACAGTACAACCCTAGTAGTAGTAGTAAGTCTTACCAGACGCTGCTGCTTGTCAACACATCATTACGCGATCCATCGATTAACACCAACGTTGTTCTATCTCACTTTCCTCGTTGTCTCTGTCTCTGTTTCTGCACTTTCTTCAATCCGACAAACACAATGGTTAGTTTTTTTTTTTTTTCTTCTTATTTTTTTGGTAAAGCTGAATTTGAGTAGATTGTAGTTTTTCTTTTTGTTAATGAAAACGAGGAATTTTAAGAATCTTGTTTTATTTTTTTGTTGTTGATAAAAAAATTGTTTTTTTTGTTTTTGTTTTTTGTAATTGGAGTGTTTTTGGGCAATATGATTGAATTCTGGACCAGTCACATATGCAAAATGTATCCATAGATCTTTTAAATTTTATATTTGTATCATATAAGTTCTTTAAATTTTACATTTGTTATAATCCAAAACAATGTTGCTCAGTTGCTCCAGTTAGATAAAGTGTAAACCATCCCGAATAAAAAAAAAAGTGTAAATCATCAAATGTGAAAGTAACCGAGTCGTGCAATTTAGACTACAGAATTTACAGTGGACTATACCTTACCCAAAAATAAGGAACATATTTCAGTAACTAACAAAAAATATTTATAAATCTTTAATGAAACATTTTTTAAAAAACGCATTTCAAATTATACCATATTTTTTCTTTTGATTTTTGAAAAACAGAATTAAATAAACTCATTTTAGCAAGAAAAGACAGTGGACGGCAAAAGACGGTGGTACAATAACTGTGTGACTGGTCCAGACGGAAATAGCAAGGAAATTTTGCCAATACTATAGTTAATGCTAAATGGACACTCATAAATAGCTTCTAAGTAAGTTACTATTTTTATATCAGTTTATGTTCTTGTTTACTTATAGATCCAACATTAACACAAACACTCCAAAGTACTCTCACTAGCCTTTCTTCTCATGGCCATACAATCACCTTCTTTTTCTTCCTCCTTCTCTTACAATTTCAGTTACGATGTGTTCATTAGTTTCCGAGGCACTGACACTCGATTCGGTTTTACTGGTAATCTCTATAAAGCTCTTTCTGACAAAGGAATCCGAACCTTCATTGATGAAAAGGAGCTTCAGAAAGGTGACGAAATCACACCTTCGCTCCTAAAGAATATTGAAGACTCGAGGATTGCCATTATTGTCTTTTCGGAAAACTATGCTGCTTCTTCATTTTGTTTGGATGAACTTGTCCACATCATTTACTACTTCAAGGCAAGGAGTCGTCTTGTTCTTCCAATTTTCTATGGCATCGAACCTTCTCATGTACGATATCATAATGGTAGTTGTGGTGAAGCACTTGATAAGCATGAAGCAAGGCTAAAAAGTAGTAAGAAAAACATAGAGCGGTTGTTGAAATGGAAGATGGCTCTTACCCAAGCGGCTAACTTGTCTGGCTACCATTTCAATCTTAGGTAGACCACTTTACTTCACTCTTATTTTGCTTTATGCACCGGTTGTTTCTTTTTGTCAAATAGCCTAATGCAATATCCTGTTAATTGAGCTAAGTTCACGGGACCGTACCGAATTTCTTCAATTGGAACTTACAAATTATTTCATTCTTAAATGTTAAAGTGGAAAGATATATTTTCGTTTCATGTTTAGAAAGTTACTGCATTGTATGTTGAAACAATTTGAATTATAATGTCATCATCATCAATGCATAGTTATGATTGTGATTCTATTTACTCAAATTTGTCTGATTGCATGCAGGAAAGAAAAATATGAATACATATTTATTAAGAACATAGTAACAGAGATTTCCGACAAGATCAACCGTGCACTTTTACATGTTGCAGACCACCCGGTTGGCCTCGAGTCTCGACTTCTGCAAGTAAAGTCGCTTCTAGATGTTGATAATGATAATGGAGTTTGTTTGATTGGGATATGTGGAAGTGGAGGATTAGGTAAAACAACACTTACTCGAGCAGTTTATAATTTGATTGCTGATCAATTTGAATGTTTGTGTTTCCTTCACAATGTGAGAGAAAATTCAGTTAAACATGGCTTAGAATATCTCCAAGAGCAATTCCTCGCCAAATCAATTGGATTGAAAATTCAGTTAGGACATGTTAGTGAAGGAATTCCGATCATAAAACAAAGGCTACATCGAAAGAAAGTTTTGTTGATTCTCGACGATGTTGACAAACTAGAGCAACTACAGAGTTTAGTTGGAAATCCTTGTTGGCTTGGTCATGGAAGCATAGTTATTATTACCACGCGAGACAAGCATCTGCTATCATGTCATGGGATTGAAAGAATATATGAAGTAGATGGCTTAAATGAGAAAGAAGCTATTGAATTGTTTATGTGGATGGCTTTTAAAAGTAACAACATTGATTCAAGTTATGATCATATTTTAAAGCGCGCGGTTAAATATGCTTCTGGACTTCCATTAGCTTTAGAAGTACTGGGTTCCAACTTGTTTGGAAAGAGTATAGCAAAATGGGAATCTACATTAGATAAGTACGAAAGGATTCCACACGAAGATATCCAAAAGATACTTAAAGTAAGCTATGATGCTTTGGACGAAGAACAACAAAGTGTCTTTTTGGATATTGCTTGTTGCTTCAAAGGGAGCGAACTTATAGAAGTCGAAGAGATACTTCATGCTCATTATGCTCATTGCATAAAAAGCCATGTAGGAGTGTTGGTTGATAAGTCTCTCATAAAGATTGATGTTAATGGTCATGTGTCATTACATGACTTGATAGAGGATATGGGTAAAGAAATTGTCCGACAAGAATCACCCAAAGAGCCTGGAAAACGCAGTAGGTTGTGGTTTCATGATGATATAGTTCATGTTTTAAAAGAAAATATGGTGAGTAAAATAATATCTACGTAAATTTCTTAATATGTGTGCTGAAGTTATATATACATTGTTATTGATATGTGTTTTTTGTTTAAAAAGGGAACTAGAAATATTGAAATTATACATTTGAGTTCTCCCTCTACCGATGCAATAATCGATTGGAATGGAAAGGCTTTCAAGAAGATGAAAAAACTGAAAACACTTATCATTGAAAATTGTCATTTTTCTAATGGTGCAATATATCTTCCAAATAGTTTGAGAGTGTTGAAATGGAATGGATGTCCTTCGGAGTCTCTACCATCTAGCATTTTGAACCAGGCAAGTATAAGTTAATTTTTCAAATAGTGTTTGACATTAAGTCATTAATTTTCAAATAAGTTCATCTTCCAAGTAGTTTAAGAGTATTGAAATAGTGTTCGACTTCTACGTATTAATTTTTTTTTTATGCAGAAGTTTGAGTACATGAAAGTTTTGACATTTGACTATTGTCAATATTTAACCAATATACCTGATGTCTCTGGTCTTCAAAATTTAGAGAAGTTTTCGTTTGGATGTTGTCGCAACTTAACTACAATTGACAATTCGATTGGGTATCTAAATAAACTTGAAATCTTAATTGCATATGGTTGCAACAAGATTGAGAAATTCCCACCCTTACACTTGACATCTCTTAAGAAATTGGAATTCTCTTATTGTAAGAATCTCAAGAGTTTTCCAGAATTATTAGACAAGATGACAAATATAAAAGATATTTGGTTGTGTAGAACTTCAATAGGAGAATTTCCATTTTCATTTCAAAATCTAAGTGAACTTTGTCAATTAACAATAAGTGGATGTGGAACTCTCAAGCTTTCAAGGAACATTTTCATGATGCCAAAGTTGTCAAAGATTACGGTTAAGAATTGTCATCTATTATTGCCAAAAGAGAATGATAATTTGAGTTCCACAGTGTCTTTGAATGTGGAATGTCTTCATCTTGTAAAGAATCGCTACTCAAATGAATGGTTATGATTAATATTAAAAATATATTAATCATAAATATTTTAATTTTTTTTAAATTACACCTGACAGAAAAAAAAAAAAAAGCCAAAAATACATTAACTTATAAAAGAAAATTCGAAACAACACTATTTTTTGCTGTGAGGGGGATGCGCCACTGGGAGTGTAGCGTCCATAGACTGGACGCGCCAATGGCAGTGCAGCGTCCATAGGAAGGACGTGCCATTGGAAAGTTCCTGTCCAGTTTTTTTTTTCCGTTTTTATAACCGGCAACGGTTTTTAAGTGTTGCCGTAGATCCTAAAATGACAAAGGCAGCTGTTATAATTGGTAACCTCTCATGAATGAAGTTTGTGCCTGTTGTACGTGAATCCGACAAAACTTAAACCACACCAATAATCCTTATCTTGTGTGGGGGGCAAACCAAATAAAGCAACCAACAACAACAATGGTCCAAAGCAATAATAATAAAACACAAAAGCTAGACTATGAAAGCAATAAAGAACACAAATCGAATTGTTTACCCAGTTCGGTATTAATGAACCTACTAAGGGGGTTAGAGTTCTCCTTTCCACTATCAAATTTCTTCCTTCTTGACTACAATGAGATTTATACAAGAGTTACAAGAAATTAGAGAATCCCTAATTTCTACCATTTTCCCAAATCTCTTCCATTGACCAAGAGATTTCAATGATAAGTGTTTCCAAGGTGTTTCAATGGTTACCCCAACCCTAGAGATGATCCAAGGGAAACCCTTTTCACTCTAGCCTTGATGTTAGTAAAAAACCAATTTGAAACCCCAATTTTCTTCTCTCTCACGGCTGCAAAAATTGGAACAAGGTATATATACCCTCGCGCCGTGCGCCCAAGCCTGGCGGCTTTGTGAAGACAGCCACCACGGGCCGGCACCGTGCTCCATCTGGCCTGTGTTGTGTGCCGTGATCTGAAGACAAATCCTGCTTCATGCACCATCAATTTAAAGGCAATATCCAACAGTGCCAACATGCAAAAATCTTCCACGATGGTCACATAAACACCAACCCCATCTTTGCTTACCAGCTACGCCAACAAAGCTTGCCTCAACATTGCATTCTATCCTCCCATTTGTACTTATTTATATTAATTACATTATTGAACATGAGTGCACCGGGGGTGGCGACAGCTGTTGTTTGACGATCTCGGGCAAGCAATAATCACTTAATTGAAAATCATCCATGCTAGTTAAATGTTTGATTACATGAAATCCACTTTCTACAACATCATTATCATCCCAACAAGCATACTTACTTCCAAAACCAAAGCTAACTTCAGCGTGAATCCATTCATTTCTCAAAAGTGCTTCGTCCAACCTAGATTTGAATAATTCTACGTCTTCCTCTGATTCATAATAGTTTGGCCCGCTAGGGTCAAGTACATCAATTTCAATATTTGTCCGAAATTTATTTATATATCTTGTCCAGTATTGAATATCAAAAGAAAGTAGATATGTATAATCCCGTCGGAAGCGAGATTGAAGGTGAGAGTGAAAAAGAGAATATACTTCACCATTGATGACCAAATAGACTATTATATCGGCAAGATCCTTTTTGTTGCAGCCTAATTCACGCATTCGTTTCGAAGAAAAGTAGAAAACTAAGGAAGGAAGTTTGTTACGGAACCCAAAAGAAATCGATGGTTCTCTTCTTTGATGCTCAAACCACTCTGGAATCCTATCACTTCTTGATGATGGAAAGTAAAACTCGGTGCCTCCAGCCTCATGCACTTCCTATAAGTTTTTAGCATAAGATAAATTACACTATATTTGATGAATCATGAAATATTAATCAAATAGTCATGTAGGAAGTAAATAACAATACCTGATTAATTAACATTCTTTTACTTGATGAAGTCAATGATTTGCACCCAATTGCAGACAATGTTTTTAGATTTGGTGGAACCCCTCTGATTTCTTCGAGAAATTTACAATCATCCAAGTTAATGGTCTCTAGAAAGCAGCATTTTTCGAGATTGCTAGGAAGAATTTTGAGATTGCTACCCGTTAGGATTAAGCTTTCGACATTTGTAAACCACATGAGAGCTATTGTCAGAAATTCATCATCACTAATTGGATGATGGATAAGTGTAAGTCTTTTCACCTTTGAAGACAACATCGAACTCTGTTTATTATCCGGTTTGGGTAATAGTTGACTATAACCATAAACACGAACCTCCACTAAATTTGACATCTTTAGAATGCTACTTGGTAACCTAAGTTTTCCGCGTCCATTTATTGATAAGAAAGAAAGTTCGGAAAGATTTTGAAATGAAAATGGCAATTCTTGTATGCCAGTGTTTTCCAAAATAATCTCTTTAATATTTTTCATCTTGTTCAATATTTCTGGAAATTTCTTGAGACTTTTACAACCTGAAAGTTTCAACTCTAGAAGAGATATAAACTTTAATGGTGGAAAACTCAATAGCTTTTCACAACCCATAGCATTCAAGATTTGAAGTCGACTAAGGAACCAACTAGAATCATGAATTGTAATTAAATTCTTACAATTTTCAAACGAAAACTTTTCTAAATTTGGGAGATACGATATGCCGGATATCTCTGTTAAGTAGTCACAGTTGTTCAAATTCAAAATTTTCATATTTTTGAACTCCTGGGTAGATAAAAAAAGAAAATAAATAAATAAACAAATAAAAATCAAATGAATAATCTCATAGTAGATTTATAAACAAATTATGAATTTATTGCACTTGCCTTGTTCAAAACAGTAGCTGATGGAGGAAAGAATGAAGGATATCCTTTCCATTTCAATACTCTCAAAGTATTTGGAAGATACTTGGGACCTTTAGAAAAATGACCATTTTTAATGATAAGTGTTTTGAGGTTTTTCATCTTCTTGAAGGCATCTCCATCCCATTCTATTACGGTCTCCATGGAGGGGAAATTTAGGTATATCATTTCAATTTTACTAGTTCCCTTTCAACAAAATATAAAAACAATTAACCATAATACAAATAAAATATAGAGAAATTTCATGTGATTAAGGAAAAAAAAAAAATGAGATAGTCATATTTAAGTCCAAAAAGAAAAAAAGTTATTATTAAAGCGAAAAATAAAAAATCATTCATAAATATAAATTTTACTCACCGTGTTTTCCTGTAAAACGTGAATTATATCATCATGACACCATAACCTACTACGCTCTCCCGACTCTTTAGGTGATTCTTGCCGGACGATTTCTTTACCCATGTCTTCTATCAAGTTGTGTAATGTTACAGTACCCATACTGACTTTATCAAATTTTTCCACTAACATGTTTATTGATAATCCATCCTTAATATTCAATGGGTAACAAATTTTTATGAGAGATTTATCAACCAACACTCTAATGTGGCTTTCTATGCAATGACCATAATGACCTTGAAGTATCTCTAGGACTTTTTGTAATCTATGCCATTTGAAGTAACAAGCAATATCCAAAAATACACTCTGTTGTTCTTCTTCCAAACCATCAAAGCTTACCTTAAGTTTCTCTTGAATCTCACTGTTGGGTATTCTTTCATACATATCTAATGTAGATTCCCATTCTGCTATAGTTTTTCCAAACAAGTTGGAACCCACTACTTCTAAAGCTAATGGAAGACCAGATGCATATTTAACTGCACGGTGTAAAATATCATGATAACTTGTATCAATTTTGTTGCTTTTAAAAGCCATCCAACTAAACAATTCAAGAGCTTCTTCATACCTTAAACCACCTAAATCATATATTCTTTTAATGCCATGACATAATAGCAAATGTTTGTCTCGAGTGGTAATGATGACTCTGCTTCCAGGACTAAGCCAAGTAGTCTCTCCAACCAAAACCTGCAGTTGCTTTAGTTTGTCAATGTCATCGAGAATCAATAGAACTTTCTTTTGATGTAATCTTTCTTTTATGATTTGAATTCCTTCACTATAATGTCCTAATTGAACTTCCAATCCTATTGATTTGAATAAGAGCTGCTCTTGGAGATATTTTAAGCCATATTTAATTGAATTTTCTCTTACATCATGAAGGAAACACAAACCTTCAAATTGATCCGCAATCAAATTATAAATTGCTTTAGTAAGTGTTGTTTTACCCATTCCTCCACTTCCACATATCCCAATCATATAGACTCCATTATTACAATCGACATCTAGAAGCGATTTTACTTCTAACAGTTTAGATTCAAGCCCAACTGGGTGGTCAGTAACATGTAAAACAACGCGATTGATTGTGTCGGAAATCTTTGTAACTATTTTTGTAATCAACTCGTGTTCATATTCTTTATTCCTATATATGCCCAATCAAACAAATTTGAGCAAATGCATTAGAACAATCTTTGTAAACGTGAAAGAGAAAAATATAATATAGTGACATGATAGGATATACGGAGATAAGTATATGATAGGAAATACGCAGGATAATAGTTATCATATCATGTGTTTGGTGCATACAAAATAATAAACGTGATAATTATCAAATCATGTTTTTTATACAAACCTTGTAGTTAGGGGTGTAATTGGACCGGTTTGGATCGGTTTTGAGTGAATCCGATATCCGAACCAATGAATCCTCGATTGGTTCGGTTTGGTTCGGTTTTTAGTGTTTTTCAAAAATAAATCCGAACCAAACTCATCGGTTTGGTTCGGTTTGGTTCGGATACTTTAATCGGTTTTTTCCGATGTATTTCATGCTATTATTTTTTTCCCAATATAATTTTTTCCATAAGATCATCAAATACAAAATACAATTTTTTTCTCATAAGTTCATCAAATACATATACAAAATACAATTTTTTCGCTTAAGTTCATCAAATACATAATACAACCATATTGAAATTAAGTTCATAAGTTCATCAAATAAAAAATACAACCATATTGAAATTAAATTTATAAGCTAAATAAATATGCGATAAATCATATATTTAAATAATAAAACTATGATTACGAGAAACTTATATTTATTTTTTTTAAAATTTTTATCTCTATTTAATAGTTTTAAATAATTATTTTACTTTAAATATTGTAATTTTAACAAAATTATCATTTTTTAGATTATATAATTATAAATAACTTTGTGAAAAAATCGTATATATATATATATATTTAAAAATTAATTATTTTATTTTAAATTTAACATCAAATTATTTTATTATTTATATTTTATTAATATATCACTTTTTTATTTTAAATATATTTTATAGAATAAATCAATAATTTATTGTCTTACGATCTTACCATATCCTGCTGATAATCCAACTAAAATTTATAATAAGGTTTTGACTTAATTAGTTTGTAAGTCCCTTAAAGATTTTTTTGGTTTCACTTTGATCCCTTAAAAAAAATAAGTTCCACTTTGGTCCTTATTGATATCTCCATCAGTCAATATGGTCATTTCCGTCCATTTTTTTCAAAAACTGTTAACTTATGTACTACATATGTCATGTAAAAACCTATTTTACCACATGTACATAAGTTAACGGTTTCTGAGAAAAAATTAACGAAAAGGACTATATTGACTGCCGGAGATATCAATAAGGGATCAAAGTGAAACTTATTTTTTTTAAAGGATCAAAGTGAAACAAAAAAAATCTTTAAGGGACCTGCAGACTAATTAAATCTAAGATTTTTAATTAAAGAGACATGATAAAATAAATTTTAGGATTAACTTATCGTATTATATTCTCTTACCAAACACTGGAGTAACACATAGATACTATAAAGTTATCAAACGGAAAGGATGAAATAATTTGTCAATTGAAATGGAACAAAAGAGAGTATACACAAGAAAACAAAATAAGAGTGAATGAAGAGGGATACCCAAAATTGTAATCATAGCCCGATAATTCAGCAGCTTGTTCAACAGCTATCTTCCATTTCATAAACCGCTCCATGTTTTCCTTGTCATTTTGGAACTTCGCTTTATGAAAAGCAAGGTCTTTAGCATAACTTTCAGTTTGATTTCGCATTCGCACGTTACAAGGTTCCACATCATAGAAAACTGGCAGAACAAGACGACTCTTTTCTTGAAAGTAGTGAATGATGTGGGCAAGTTCGTCTAAACAAAACGAAGAAGAAGCATAATTCTTAGAGAAGATGATAATGGCAATCCTCGAGTTTTCAATGCTCTTTAGGAGTGATGGTGTGATTTTTTCACCTCTCTGAAGTTCCTTGTCATCAATGAATGTTCGAATTCCTTTGTCAGAAAGAGCTTTATAGAGATTACCAGTGAAACCATATCGAGTGTCTTCTCCCCTAAAACTAAGGAACACATCGTAGCTGAACTTAGGAGGAGAAGAAGAAGAAGAAGAAGAAGAAGGAGATTGCATAGTATGAGAATTGATACGAAAATTAAACAGGGAAATTTGAGAATATAGAATATGAATATCTATGTTATTGATGTCGTGTGTAATATGTAACTATAGAACAAATTATATATAAAACTAGCAAGTGTGAAATGTCCTTACCAACTCTTCCACCACCTAGGTGTGTGACTCTTGTTGAGTCTCTTATTATATAATTAAAAATGAGAAACTTGCTATCATATTTCTTCCTTTATCCGTGTACCTTCTGTCGTGTTTGTTATAAGATAATAACTTAAAAACAAAGTGTTAACAACTCTCCACTACCCAGCATAAAAAATGAGAATTCAAGGTATATACAAATGTGAAACTTCCTAATATTTCCACTTTTATACGCCGGCGTAGAAAAATCAATGATACAATGATTATTTTATGGTTGTTGTTTACTACTATTATAAAATTAATATTACTATGTACGTACAATTTAAGAGATATCACCTGGAAGTTTTGGAATTAACTCAAAATCTTATAGAAAAGACGAACTTTTGTTTATAATATCATTGTAAGAGACAAACTTATTTTAGATTATGGAATTAAGCTTATCATTAATGCAAGAGACCAACTTAAAAACTTTATAAATATAGATGCAGTGGCGGAGCTAGCAGTAATTCTTGGGGGGGCCGTAAATTTTTTTTATACATATATTATTCGTAAAGAAAAATTTATAAATATTTTCTTGCTTATAATATGAGCATATATATATATATATATATATATATATATATATATATAGGTTGAATATGAAGTATTATTTACCACTAGTAGTTTAGTGGTTAGTTATTATTAGTTTTTCTTGCAAGACCAGAGTTCAAGTCCCACTTAGTGCAATTCTATGGTATTTTTGTTTAAAATAGGACTAAAATGAAAAAATGTTGCTCGCGAGACTCGAACTCACACACTCTTAATACTGGGCGACCATCACAACCACTAGAGCGCAATATATTGCTGATACAAATATGCAAACGCTAATATATACTCCCTCCGGTCTCATATATAAGCAACATTGCACTTTTTAGATTCATTCAATAATTGATGAATCTAATCCACATTATAGACTAGATGCATTTGTTTTTGAATGAATCTAAAAACTAAAATGTTACTTACATACACCTATAAATATAAAAAAACTAGAAACTTGGGGCGGGCCATGGCCCTGCTCGGCCCACAAGTGGCTCCGCCCCTGTATAGATGACCAATTTAAAAAATAAAAATAAATATAAGAGACCAAATATATAATTAAACTTTCTTATTATTGTAGAGTTTGTTAGATATAAAATTTAGTATAATGGCTTTAGAAGTTAAAAATTAAAATTAATACAAATTCCCAAGTGTACCGTTGTTGCAGAACATATAAATATAGCGCCTAGCTAAAAAAAAATTACATAACAGATGCGCTGTATATATGCGGAACGCCATAAATAAACACCAAAACCAAACATTATATAATCGAGGTCTACCTCCTAATTACTCATCCCTCAGTTCCAACCCACCAAATAAGACACCAATTCGGCCCAAAAAGTTATCGTGAACACTAACTTCCGATCTCAAAACAAAAGCAATTGGCCCATAAGAATCCAAAATCAACTTCCCTTCATCGGAAGGCACAACCTAAACTGAAACTGCTGTGAGCAAACACCGCCTAAAACCAAAAACCACACCGCTAACAAAAACATCGAAACCACCGTCGGACCCTTCTCTAATAAAAGTCAAACACCAACACGGTAAGAATAATAATTATGTTTGAAAACAATTATCAACTAGTTCGAGAATAAGATTATTCTCAGTTACCGTGACAGTAGTAAGAAGTGTGTTATTTATACAGACGATCAAAAGATTTCAAAATTCAAACTAGATTTGATTTGAATCATTAAATTGAACAAGTTCACAGGCTGTTATTCTCGACTCTCTTGTATTGTAAGTTTGTAACATCTTACCTTTATAATATGGGAGATTCTATGGTGCAGTCATTATGAATTCAGATCCAATGTTGCACAAGGTGTGTGCACCTGCGGATGGATGTGTGACATGTGGCGGCAACTAAAATTAAGAATTTAAACAAATTCATTGAGAAACAAAAAGTCACAGTGTATTATTAAAAATTAATTGAAAATCATCAACACCCACTATCAAAGAACTTCAACCCAACCTTCATCGTCATCAATCCAGCACCATCGCAGATCCATCACACAAAATCACAAACTTTGTTTTTTTTCATTGGAACTATTTTTTCTTTTGTAAAAGAAGACATTTGATTTGTTGATGAATTGGTATATTTGTTCGTATTTTGCAACTTTAAATCTAGATATGTTATTTTCTAAGTATGAACTCAGATATGTTATTTTTGTAAAAATAAAGTAAAATTTGATTTCTTTCAATTTATGTGATTTGGAATCATATGGCTAAGGAAATTTGATTGCTTTCAATGCTAGTAACAATGGAAATTAAGTTTTTTTTTCAATTTCGACCGATGCTGGGATGGTGGGCGCCGCCGATGGGACAGATTGAGAGCAACGACGGCGATGATCAGGATTCGGGTCAGAGTGACCCGCTGGAGATTGAAGATGACCCTTTTTTTACGCAGCGTATATGATATATATAACAAGCAATAAAAAGAAATAACAAGTGTTGTCTTTAGCGTAGTGGTTAGTAGCTCACCAAAGAATGGTAGGTCATGGGTTTAAATCTGGGTAGGCTGACTTTTGGTGGAATTTTTTTTTTTTTTAAATTTACTAAATTTATTAAACATTGAAATTGGATGCTTTTCATTTTTGAAACGTAGAAATACATGACATGACATATATGAAACAACTAAATAAAATACATGCCATTACACCCTAATGGTAATTTAATTTTTTTGACACTAACGGTTGTGAGTTCAATTTTTGGTTAACCATTTTTTTTAAGAAATTTTGTTAATCCGCCAATAATAATATATTAAAAATAATTCATTGTAAAAAAAATATATTAAAAGTAATTAATGTAAAGTTACTTAATTGATTCTCTTCAATTTAAATATGATTTTAAATCTTTCTCCTATAAATTTAACTAGTATCCAGACCCGTGCCAAGCACGGGTAGAAATATGTTTTTAAATTTATTAACTTATAAATAATATATTTTACTTTAAACCGAAAATTTAAAATTTTAATTGTTAGTAGAAGAAAATTAATAACATTCTGTGATAAAAATAAAAATAACATTCTGTGATAAAAACTAATTGTAATATTTATGTAGTATCATATATTTTCTTAGGGAATATTTCTATAGTTCTTTTTTTTTTTATCAAATTGAAAATGTGTCATAGTTGTTATTTCTATTATTCTCCCCTAAAAGAATTATAAAGTTGATGGAAAATAATTTCTCTATGGGATATATGGAAGATACTTTGAGGTGGATATGAATTACAAAAAAATAATGTCATTATATCAATATATGATATATCAATAGAAATATAGACTATAATATAAATAACAAAAATAAATCGATTACCCTATTAATATTTAAGCATAAATATAGATTCTCTATTGAAATTAAAAAAAAAAAAAAAACTCTCCCTATTAATATATGAATAACAATATAGATTACAAAAAAATTATAAAATAAATAAGTCTTTGTGTTAATATATGAGTAAAAATATAGATCTAAGTATAAATTATATATAAAAAAAATCCATCTGTATTAATGCATAAGTAGAAATATATGTTTCCGTATAAATTACAATAAAATATAGGCCCCCAATGATGTAAGAGTTGAAATATATGATAATTGTCTTTAAAAATTATTTAAAATTGAAATTAATAAGAATAGTATTAAAATTTATTGATTGTTTATTAATTACATTCCAAAATAAAAGTTTAAAAAATTCAAGAAAGAGAAAATTGTGCATTCTTTTGAAATTTCTAATAAAACATTACTTGATTTTAAAATAAGCCTTGCATGTAAAAGCCAAATTTATCATCACCATTAACAAAAAATTAGTGCCTTTAATTTTGTATGACTTTAAGAACATAAACAATATAATCCGTTCTTTTTTTGTTTGTTGTTTGAGAAAAAAAAAACCAAATTAAGAAAGTGTATTTTTGCACTTTATTTTCCTATTGTACCATTTTTTTTAACATATTATACTCTAATTTTATTTCACCAAAAAAAAATCCTTTTTTTGCATACATTTTATCTTTCCAAAATATTAAAAGCACCAAATAATATAAAGGCGGAACATAACAAACCAATTTTTTTGTTTCTACCTTTTCAATAAAAAACCAGTTTTTTGACAAGATATACTTCATCGGAAGAGTATTTTAAAAGTTCATGTGTTCTAAAAATTATCGTATTTTCAAGTTGTAGTCACGAGTTTCTTAATGTTGTGTAACAAGATTTTCAATAAACATGCTAGGTAAAAAAATAAAAACAATAAAAAGATTGTATGAAAAAGTTTAATAAAAAAATACAATAAAAAGATTATATGAAGAAATTTAGTAAAAAAAAGATATAATAAAAATATTATATAAAATTTAGTCAATAAAAAAAAAACAGGAAGAAGGGTATAACAAAACAACAAACAATTTGAAACATTTTTACCCAAAAAACTCACCGACCCACTAGTGTTATGTTTTTTGAATTTTTTTTATGAAAATACTAAAATTTTTGCCATTTGATCAATAAATATTTTTATATTGAAAATAAGTTACACTATTTTTTAAGAAAATAAAAAGATTGAATAATTGTTATAAACAAATATGATAATTAATCGCACTATTTTAAAAGTAAAAATATAATTTTCACAAACAAATATGATGATTTTTCGTTTAGTCATTTTATATTATAAAAAAGGAAAAAAAAATCATTTGGATAACATACTACCCAACCAATAAATTAGTGGGTATACATAAAAAATAGGTGATTTTTAAAGACAAAAAGTAAAACTATTTTTCAAAAAAATATAATGGTTGAGTTATTTTTATGAAAAATGAAAAAATATGATGATTCAATATTTATATTTTTAATATAAAAAAATAGAAAAATAGTTTGGGTAACCCACTACCCAACCGAATCCAATCCGGATATTAGTGAGTTTACCCAACCCGGCCCAATGTTATAACGGGTGGTTATTTTACTATACGCAACTCATAGTACCTTATGTGGTTTGAGTTTTGGTTTTGGCCTACCTAACCCAACCCAATCCGGCTCACGTACACCCTATAACGGAAACACTATTAACCATAATCCTTGAGTGATGATTATATTATGGTTAAACCGAAGCATCACTACAAGAAAACACCCAAATAGCAGCGGAAAAAAACGGCCGGAAAGCAAGAAAAACGGCTGGAAAATTCAAAAACTGGCAAAATTACCGGCGGCCAGGATCGGCCGCAAAAAACGGCGCCGGAAGCACTTACCGGCGGCCACGCCTGCCGCAAAATAAAGATTCAGATTGACACCCTGCAACTTTAATTACCGGCGGCCTAGGCCGTCGCTAAATTACTGACACACCTGCACACGCCAGCACACTTACTGGCGGCTCTGGCCGTCGCTAAATCACCTTTTTTTTAAAAAAAAAATATTTTTTTTTAAAATTTATGTTTATAAAAATTATTTAAATTTATAAATTTATGTTTATTTAAATTATATTCAACCTCATTTATTTTTATTGTATTTTATTTGTTTATGGTGCTTAATTCATCAAAAAAAATTTAGATCAATGCACTTGATATGCTTCATATGCAGAATTCGAGAGAACAACAACAACATATCTGAACAAACGCAGAATTTTTGGGTTTACTAGATCTAAAGAAAACAACAACAACATCATCATATGCAGAATTTTTGGTTCAATATGCACTTGTAAAAACGCAGATTCAAAAACAGAATAAAACAACATCATCCATCATCAAAAATGCAGATTCAAACAAAATAAACAACAACATCATCGATCATTAACAACAAAAACGCAGCAAAGAGATGAGAGAGATGAGATCGAGAGAGAAAGAGAGATTTTGTGGGAGTGATGAAGTAGTAGTTATAGTTGTTGTTGTTGTGATTTTGTTAAAGTGAAGAAGTTGATGTTGTAGATTTGGAGAGTGATTTTGAGAGAAAGAGAGATTTTGTAAGAGTGAAGAAGTTGTTGTTGTTGTGAGAGAAAGAGAGTGAAGTTGTTTTTGTGAGATATTTTGAGAGAAAAGAGATTTTGTTTCGGTTGTTGTTGTTGTGAGAGAGAGTGAGTTGGTGTTGTGAGAGAAAGAGAGTGAGTTGGGAGAGATTTTGAGAGAAATCACGTTTTTTTTTTTAAAAAAAATTTTGAGTTATTTTGGGGCGGCCTAGTCCGCCGGTAAATTTACAGTTGATTTTGTGGCGGCCTAGGCCGCCGGTAAATGGTGCTTTTTTTTAGAAATAATATTTTTTAATTTTGCGGCCGTTTTTTTTTACTTTGTGGGGGCTTAGGCGGCCGGTAAGTTACCGGCTGCCAAAACGGCCGGTAAATTAATGTTTAATCCGTCGGAAAAATGATGTTTTCTTGTAGTGCATTTAATATATAGTCTTTGACTGAGGGTTAGACTTTTTTTTTAAACAGACCGAGGGTTACTTCGATCGAAGTTAATGACTTAAAAATTATAAAAATAAATTTAAAATTAAAAATACATTACAATTTGACTTAAGATTATACTTTGATTTAACTAAAGGAATATTAATCATAGTATTTAACTGAAGATTATAATTCAATTCAAGACCTAAAACTTATGAAAATTTAAAAAAATTTAAAAATTCAGTATAAATTGACCTATGGTTATACTTAGGTTCGACTAATAGTATAAATTTAAAGTTTTATTTTATTTATATATTTTTGAAGTTAATATAGTAATTTCAACCGAAATATAACTTTGAGTCAAAGACTAGGATTAATAATATTTTAGTTGAACTATAGTATAACTTTAAATCAAAGATTAGGATTAATTATGCTTTAGTTAAATTGGAATAGTATAATCTTATGTATCACGATTAATCTAGAATACTTAAATTGCATAATATGTAACCACAAAAAATTAAATTAAAATGACAATTATTACAGCCTCGTAATTTGATTTATATTAATACGGAGTCTTTTCTTTAGCAGAAAATTAGCGGGAAGAGTTATTATGTATAAAGATTTTCCTTATGCATGGTGCATAAACAAATCTCCATCATTTATACTCCAAAATATTTAATAATGTCAAAACACTTTGGATTACAAACGGTGGAGATTTGATTATGCACCATGCATAAGAAATTTTTTTATGCATAATAACTTTTCCCAAAATTAGCATAATCAAGTTGTTATGTGATGAGTTCTTTTCTTCCGGTCGCAGGTTCGTATTTTGTCTATGCATAAATAAATTTTTTTTCCCTTTTTATTTTTAAGGCTGTTTAAGCAAAAAAATAATACACAAAAAGTTGGAAACAAGATACAAACCTGCTATCGGTGCAATTGTTAAAGCCATCAACCACTAGGACGCACGAACAAGTTCTGAAACCATTTGCATTATGTGATATTTAAAGAAACGTTAAAATATATTAATTTTAATCTTCATCTTCAACCTTCAGCCGGATCACTCCGGCCCGGTTTTTGACCCGTGACTTTAATCATAAAACCCGACGGTTTCATGTCATTTAAACGTCAAAAATAACAATTAATTACTAGAAACATCACAAAAACCATTTTCAATTCATTTTTTATTTTAATTTTGATTCAAATAGTCTAAAACAAAAAAGCTAAAATTAAAATTGTCAATATTAGAATATTAGAATATCCTTGTATTTACTATAATCATAATTGTAAATTATTAGCTTCCAAATATAGACATTGTCAAACTTGTATATATTGGAACATCATATCAATGAATAATCAGGGGATTCAATTCTTACATGGTATCACCTTCTCGATCCTATAATACTCCTTGTAGCTGCCGCCCACCCACTGCTCTACCATGGCAGTCATCCCTCCTCAAAACTCTGATGACACTTCATCAGCCCAATCTTCTCCCTCACCAGCGGCACAACACAAATTTCACTCTGCTTTCGCTATCAACAACGTCAAAACCATTATTCCTGTGACGTTGGAAAACGACACTAATCTCTACATCTCATGGTCTGCTTTGTTCAAAGTACAAGCACGCGTTCATAACGTGCTCGATCACATCATCACGCCAACCGATGCCCCTTCCATTCAAGCATCGGCCGACCTCAAAGCTTCCGACCCTAACCTTTGGAATAGGCTTGATGCTTTTGTGTTGCAATGGATGTACGCAACAGTCTCCACCGATATACTTCAATCCATTCTCGTCGCTGACGACTCTGCCGAAGCATGCTGGAAGTGTATCGCCGCAATGTTTAATGACAACAAACATGCCCGCGCGGTACACCTTGAAAATCAATTCAGCAATACCAACCTTGAAGACTTTCCCTCCACCAAGGCGTATTGCGACCGTCTCAAAACTCTCTCCGATCAACTGGCCAACGTTGATGCTCCCGTATCCAACACAAGGCTTGTTCTCAAAATGATTTCAGGACTCACCGAAGCATATTCTGGCTTCGTGACTTATATCCAGCAGCACGACCCCCTACCTCTCTTTCCTACTGCTCGCTCTCGGCTTGAACTCGAAGAATCCACTATGCTCCAACGCGCGAC
Organism: Trifolium repens; assembly: GCA_030408175.1. Classification (NCBI taxonomy): domain Eukaryota; kingdom Viridiplantae; phylum Streptophyta; class Magnoliopsida; order Fabales; family Fabaceae; genus Trifolium; species Trifolium repens. The sequence goes on from CP125847.1 coordinate 18,028,507, forward strand.
GCGTGAATCGCGCTCATCTTCCATGCCGACCGCGTTACACACCAACACAGTGCAATCGGATAACACCAAACGTGTTACCGCCGACGAAGGAGAAGGAAGGAACAATCCTCCGTCGAACTATCGCGGTCGTGGTAGGGGCAGGAAACAGCAGTACGGCGGTCGCAACCCTGGACGAAGTGGCAGGAACGGCGGTGCTCCGCATCATGGTGGTCGCGGTTATCGTGGTCAATTGAATTGGCCAAATTGGAATCCGCAAAATTGGCAGGCTTGGTCAACTATAGCTCCTTGGATGTTACCTCCTTGTCCTTACCCATCTGTTAGGCCTAACAACAATACTCAGCCTCAACAAAATGGAGTTCTTGGACCTCAATAGGCTGCGCTTAATGCTAATACTACCAGCCCAACAGACATTGCAAGTGCTTTCAACACACTCAACCTTGCTCAGCCAGACCCTTCTTGGTACATGGACACCGGAGCTACATCTCATATGACATCCTCGCAAGGTAATCTCTCGTCTTATTTTAAATTAAGCAATAATAATAAAATCATTGTCGGAAATGGCCATTCCGTTCCAATTTACGGTCTTGGTAGTACACATTTAGAAAAACCTCACCCACCACTTGTCCTAAACAATGTCCTTCATGCTCCACATTTAATTAAAAATTTAGTATCAGTTCGTCAATTTACTACTGATAACCAAGTCTCCATTGAATTTGACCCATTTGGTTTTTCTGTGAAGGATTTTCGGACGGGGATACCTGTCATGAGATGTGAAAGCCAAGGCAACCTATATCCCATCACCAATCACACATCCACAAATAAGACCGAACATCCATCCACCTTTGCAGCTTTGTCATCGTCTGTCTGGCATAATCGTCTGGGACACCCTGGCGAACATGTTTTATCTTTTCTTAGCAAAAATAAGTTGATTGATTGTAATCAACTGAATAAATTAAATTCTCAGTTTTGTCATTCTTGTCCTCTTGGAAAACATATTAAATTACCATTTCTCAGTTCTAATAATACTAGTTTGATGCCATTTGATATTTTACATAGTGATGTATGGACATCTCCCGCTTTAAGCTCTACAGGTCACAAATATTATGTTCTTTTTCTAGATGACTATTCAAATTTTTTGTGGACATTTCCTATGTCAAATAAGTCTCAAGTTTTCCCTATTTTTCAAAAACTAAGAGCATACATCAAAACACAATTTCACCGGGATATTAAAACCATACAATGTGATAACGGTGGTGAATACTCATCTCAAAATTTTCAAAAACTATGTGAACTTAGTGGCATCTCCATTCGTTTCTCTTGTCCTTACACCTCATCTCAAAACGGCAAAGCCGAGCGCAAAATCAGGTCTATTAATAATATTATACGCACATTGTTAATTCATGCCTCATTACCTCCCCCATTTTGGCACCATGCTTTAGAAATGGCCACATATATTTCAAATATCTTGCCCAGCAAAACAATCAAGTCTAGGACACCCGTTCATATGTTATACAACAAAATCCCCTCATACATGCACCTACGTACTTTTGGTTGTTTATGTTTTCCTCTATTTCCTTCAAGCACCATTCACAAACTCCAACCTCGCTCTACGCCGTGTCTTTTCCTTGGTTATCCACCTAACCATCGTGGATACAAGTGTCTTAATATGAAAACACACAAAATTTTTATCTATCGTCATGTCCTGTTTGATGAGTCACATTTTCCGTATGCAAAGCTGCACACACCTCACCCACCTACCTACACTTTCCTTGACAACGACATTTCACCATATCTCATTGACCACATCATGACCCTAGACCAAACCCCACCTCCCTCGGCCACCACTACTCGGCTTTCCTCACCACCTACTCCAACATCACCTATCCAATCACAATCCAATAATCCTTTACCAAATCCTCTCCCCCCTATCTATCAACCAACCTCACAAACCAACTCAAAACCTATCACCAGAAGCCAACATGGAATTTTCAAACCTAACCACAAATATTGTGGCCTACATAACCATGTGGCTAAATCTCCCCTTCCTAGGAATCCTGTGTCTGCCCTAAAAGATCCAAATTGGAAAATGGCCATGCATGATGAATATAATGCTTTAATTAAAAATGAGACGTGGGAATTAGTACCACGACCACCTGATGTTAATGTTATTCGATCTATGTGGATTTTTAGACATAAAGAAAATTCTGATGGTTCATTTGAGAGGCATAAAGCCCGACTTGTAGGTGATGGTGCAGGTCAACAGGTTGGCATTGATTGCGGAGAAACATTCAGTCCGGTTGTCAAACCGGCCACTATACGCACAGTTCTCAGCATTGCTATCTCTCATTCTTGGCATATTGATCAGTTGGATGTCAAGAACGCATTTCTCCATGGCGAACTCAAGGAAACCGTGTACATGTATCAACCTTTGGGATTCAGAAATCCTCAACATCCTGATCATGTGTGTCGTCTTCGCAAGTCACTATATGGCCTTAAACAAGCTCCTCGAGTGTGGTACAAACGCTTTGCAGATTACGCCTCCACCATTGGTTTCTGTCAAAGCAAGTGTGATAATTCATTATTCATCTACAAGAAAGAATCTCATGTCGCCTACCTTTTACTTTATGTCGATGACATCATTCTCACCACCTCCTCTGATACATTGCGACAGTCCATCATATCTCTTCTCAGTTCTGAATTTGCTATGAAAGACTTGGGACATCTCAACTATTTCTTGGGAATCGCCGTACAACGCCATGCACACGGCCTGTTTTTGTCTCAAAAGAAGTATGCTGAAGAAATCCTCTCCCGCGCCGGTATGTCCTCATGCAAAACTTGTCCTACTCCAGTGGATACCAAACCCAAGCTCAGTGCTACACATAGTGTGCCCTATGCCGATCCCTCTCTCTACCGCAGCCTTGCAGGTGCTCTTCAGTATCTCACATTTACACGGCCTGATATCTCATATGCAGTGCAACAAATCTGTCTCTTCATGCATAATCCTATGGACACTCATATGCACGCTCTTCACCGGATACTGCGCTACATTAGGGGCACGACACACTACGGTTTACATCTATATCCATCATCCACTAGTTCTTTAATCTCTTATACTGATGCAGATTGGGGAGGCTGTCCGGACACTCGCCGTTCAACTTCTGGCTATTGCGTGTTCCTTGGTGACAACCTTCTCTCTTGGTCGTCCAAAAGGCAACCTACACTCTCCCGATCTAGCGCCGAAGCCGAATACCGCGGCGTCGCCAATGTAGTCTCCGAATCCTGCTGGTTACGCAACCTTTTGCTCGAGTTACACTGCCCCATTCACAAGGCCACTATGGTTTATTGTGACAACGTAAGTGCTATATATCTCTCAGGTAATCCAGTTCAGCATCAACGAACGAAACACATTGAGATGGACATTCACTTCGTTCGCGAAAAGGTTGCTCGTGGTCACATTCGAGTCCTCCATGTTCCTTCCAAACATCAGATTGCGGATATCTTTACGAAAGGACTTCCACTCATACTATTTCAGGACTTTCGGGACAGTCTCAGCATTCGTCCACCTCCCGCTTCGACTGCAGGGGAGTATTAGAATATCCTTGTATTTACTATAATCATAATTGTAAATTATTAGCTTCCAAATATAGACATTGTCAAACTTGTATATATTGGAACATCATATCAATGAATAATCAGGGGATTCAATTCTTACGGTAAAAATCTTAAAAACAGTTCAGCAAGGCAATTACCCAAACATCAACAAATTTGTTCACGTTTCCGTATCTAAACTCGCGCTTGTGGCCAAAAAAAGCAGATTTGTCCTCGATGTTATTATGTGACAAAAGAGATAATGAGATTTGGCAACACTGGGAAGGGAAAGGGTTATTTGGTGGCTTTAGATTTTTATTTTTTTCTTGATTTTATGAGAAAGTTGCAAGTTAGAGAAGGGATAGTGATGATGGGTAAGGAAGAGGTTGAAGAAGAGGGAGTGATGTTAGGAATTTATGGGTGTAGAAGATGGACATTTTATTTTATTTTGGGCAGGTAGAAAATGAACATGAAAATATGGATTTAGAGAAGATAAATAATAAAGATTTTGAGTTATTATAAAGCTAATTTGATTAATTAGGTTATTTTGTATGTTTAAATAAGATTAAAAATAAAAATAAAAAGAGATATCATCATGTCCATTGGATCAATGAGGGTACACCAAAAGTATATAGTAAAAGTATGTACCATATAATCCTATGTGGCATTGTATAAGTCAACATTATTTTTCTATTGACCAAATTAAGTAACTGCATCAATGAAGTCATTTTAATGACTGCATCTTAGAATTTCCCTTATATTCATGTTTTTGTCCGTCCTCATCAATAGGAAGTATGAATTCAACATCATCCATAAATTAACATATCTTGTTTTGTTGGTGCACAAAGGTGATAAATGAATAGAAGATGAATTGTATTTAATGAACTTGAAATGACGGCTACAAGAAAGAATAATAAAAGCACTAACTTCTATGCTGACATAACTACTCCTATTTATACACAAAACTAGGTCATAAGGACAGCATAGTAAAATACTAAAATACCCTTAAATATAAATTACTTCTAACACCATCCCTTAATTTATATTTACACAAAACTAACAACACCAATTCCATCCCTTAAGCGAAGAAATTGATCAGTCTTGATAGCTTTTGTCAACACATCTGCCAGCTGCTTCTGGGTGCTACAGTGCACAACTTCAAGCACTCCATTCTGAACCTGATTCCTCAGAAAGTGATACTTGGTCTCAATATGCTTGCTTCTCCCATGCAGCACTGAGTTCTTGGCAAGATTGATTGCAGACTTGTTATCAATCATCAGCTTCAGAGGCTTGTTTACCTTGATCTTCAGATCCTGTAGTAAGTTCAGAATCCACACAGCTTGGCATGCAGTCAGAGCGCCTGCAATATATTCAGCTTCACAGGTTGATAGAGCAACAACAGGTTGCTTCTTGGAACACCAAGAAATAGGACCTCCCAGAAATTTGAACAAGTACCCAGAGGTACTTCTTCTATCAACTCTGTCTCCACACCAATCAGAGTCTGAATAACTCAGAAGCTCTGATTCAGTCTTTCCTTCAGAGGGGAATAGCACTCCATGCTTCAGAGTCCCCTTGATATACCTCAGAATCCTGACAGCAGCTTGGTAATGGGACCATTTTGGTTTACTCATAAATCTGCTAACCGTTCCAACTGCAAAACAAATATCAGGTCTGGTATTGCACAAATACCTCAGAGAACCAACCAACTGTTTGAAGGTCGTAGCATCCACATCTTCTCCATCAGAATCAGAGTCCAGCTTCTGATTCGTATCAGAAGGTGTAATTGCAATTTTGCAATTTTCCAGCTTAAATCTCTTCAGAAGCTCAAGTTCATACTTCATCTGATGTAAAATGATTCCTTTCTCAGAATACAGAAATTCCATCCCTAGAAAGTAACTCATTTTACCAAGGTCTGTCATCTCAAATTCATTCATCAGAACCTTCTTGAACTTAGCTATCTCTTGTTCAGAGCTTCCTGTCAGCAATATGTCATCAACATACAAACATACCAGAATCATATTGCCTTCTGAAGTGTGCTGAACATAAACCCCATATTCCAACTCACATTTCTGAAACCCATGCTTCTTGAAGAAAGAATCAATCTTCATATTCCAGGCTCTGGGTGCCTGTTTCAATCCATACAAGGCTTTTTGTAATCTATACACCATCCCTTCCTGATTCTTTTTCTCAAAACCAGGAGGTTGTGACACATATACCTCCTCTTGTAATGGACCATTCAGAAATGCAGATTTCACATCTAAATGCATCAGAGGCCAACTCCTGTTAGCAGCTATTGCAATTACCAGTCTAATTGTTTCATGTCTTGCTACAGGTGCAAACACTTCAGAATAATCTAGCCCAGGTTTCTGCAGAAATCCTCTTGCTACTAACCTCGCTTTGTGTATGCCAATTGATCCATCTGGCTTTAGCTTCTGCTTGAAAACCCATCTGACACTGATGGCTTTCTTTCCTTTTGGAAGTTCTGACAGCTTCCACGTCTTGTTTCTCTTGATAGCATCAAGTTCTTCTTTCATGGCCTGCAACCAGACTTGCTGCTTAAGAGCCTCTTCTGTACTCACGGGTTCAGAGTCTACTAACATAGCACACTGAATAACTTCCCCCTCAGAGTCTACTTCAGTGTCTTGCAGCATCTCAAAATCTGCAAACCTTCTTGGAATGCTTCTGATTCTATGTGGTCTTTGACCTTGTTCCACAGAGTTTCCTTCAGAAGTTAGAATTTCAGAAGTGCTATCTTCAGAGCTTCTGTCTATTGAAGTTTCTCCTTCAGAGGCTTGACCTTCAGAGCCATCTTCAGGACCACCTTCAGGACCATCTTCAGAGTCTCCTTCTGAATCAGAGTCTCCTTCAGAACCTGAATCTTCATCAGAGTCTGAATCCCCGTCAGAGTCTCTTTCAAGAATTCTCACATCAGAATTGGATTGAGTTTTGTTCCAATCCCAAGTTTCTAATTCCTTCACAATGACATCTCTGCTGAATTCAATTCTATTAGTCTCTGGACAATAGAGCTTGTACGCACCTGTACTGTGGTACCCCACCAACAACATTACTTTGCTTCTATCATCCAGCTTCTGTCTTCTGGCTTCTGGGACATGTTTGTAACAAACAGAACCAAACACCTTCAAATGACTAACACTTTGCTTATCTCCAGTCCACTTCTGAATAGGAACTATTTCCTTCAGCTTCTTCGTTGGACATCTATTGAGCACATAACATGCAGTTGCAACAGCTTCACCCCATAAATTATGAGGAAGTTTCTTCTCTTTAAGCATGCTTCTCACCATATCAAGCAAAGTACGATTTCTTCTTTCAGCAAGACCATTGTGTTGAGGAGTGTAAGGAGCAGTAACCTCATGCTCAATTCCATTCTCCTCACAGAAAGTTTTAAACTCATTGGAATTAAACTCACCACCACCATCAGTTCTGAGAATCTTCAGCTTCTGACCACTCTGTTTCTCAGCTTTTACTTTGAACTTCTGAAACTCAGCAAACACCTCATGTTTGAACTTTATCAGGGATACCCATGTCATTCTAGTAAATTCATCTACAAATGACACAAAGTATTTATTCCCTCCAATTGATGCTACTGGAAATGGACCACACACATCAGAATGTACTACTCCCAAGGCATGTTTTGCTCTTGGAGCTACTCCTGATGCAAAAGACAGTCTTGGTTGCTTTCCTTCCATGCACACCTTGCATGACTTCTCAGGTTTCTTGATTGTAGGAATTCCATTTACCAGATTCTTTGACCTCAGATGCTCCAGGCTTCTAAAGTTCAAATGACCAAATCTTCTGTGCCACAGCTCACTATCCTTCTCAACACTTGTTGCACTAAGGCATTCAGAGTCTGCAGTCCTGACATTCACTTTGAATGTCCTGTTCCTTCCCTGTTCTGACTCCATAATCAGCTTCTGATTACGATCATACAGCTTCAGAAGATTGTCCTTCATGGTAACTGAAAAACCTTTCTCAATCAGTTGCCCTACACTCATCAGATTGCTTTTCATGCCAGGTACATACCATACATTCTGAATTAAAGCTGATTTTCCATTGTTCAGAATGACTTTGACATTTCCCATACCTTCAGCATTAAGGTATTTATCATCAGCACATCTGATCTTTGTACTCTTCCCAGAGTCAAAGTCAACCAACCACTTCTTGTTTCCAGTAAGATGATTTGAACACCCTGTGTCCATATACCACCACTCTGATGAATTCATATCATCAGTCTCAGAAGCCATTAGCAACACAGATTCACCATCAGAGTCATCAGAGCTTCTGGCTATATTTGCTTCTTCTGACTTCCTTTCTTTGTTTGACCGACACTCAGAAGCAAAATGACCAAACTTCTGACAACAGTAGCATTGGATCTTCTTCTTGTCAAACCTCTCCTTTCCTTTCTGATATTTCTGCTTATCAGAGGTTGAGGTTTCTAGCTTCTGAACTCCATCAGACCTTCTCTTGGTTTCTGACCAAGACTTCTTCTGATAGTTCTTTCCAGAGTCTGCTTTCAGAGCCTGCTGCTCTACTTCTCTTTCAGAGTTTCTCTCAGTCAGACGCAACTCTTGTGCTTCTAGACTGCTTTGTAGCTCTTCAATTCTCATGGAACTCAAATCCTTGGAATGTTCAATAGCTACCACAATGTAATCAAACTGAGGGGTAAGGGATCTCAATACCTTCTCAATGATTACTTGTTCTGAAAGAGTTTCTCCACAAGCTTTCATCTCATTGGTGATAACAATCACTCTGGAGATATACTCAGGGACCTTCTCGTTGTTCTTCATGTTGAGATTCTCATACTGCTTTCGTAAGGACTGGGGCTTCACCTTCTTCACTGATGCATCGCCACCATAACATCTGACCAGTGTGTCCCACGCGGCATTTGCCGTTTCTGAGTCAGCAATCTTCTCAAACACGTTTTCATCCACACACTGATGGATGTAGAACAACGCCCTCTGATCTTTCTTCTTCGTATCCTTCTGAGCAAGCTTTTGTGCATCTGTTGCATCTGCTGCTACTGGAACGTAACCTTCAGTAACAAGTTCAAACACATCTTGAGCACCAAACAGAACAATCATCTGTTTCATCCAGCGATTCCAGTTTTTGCCATCAAACACTGGAAGCTTGGTACTCATACCACTGTTTCCGTTCATCTTCAACCTTTTTGCGTTCACTTAAATCTCACTAACACTCGTGTTTCCCAATCCCGCAGAATCAGAAAATGTGATTATAATAAATCACACAACGCCTCACGTTTCACTCGTGTTTCCCGTGGATTCGAACCGGAGCTCTAGATACCAATTGTTGGTGCACAAAGGTGATAAATGAATAGAAGAGGAATTGTATTTAATGAACTTGAAATGACGGCTACAAGAAAGAATAATAAAAGCACTAACTTCTATGCTGACATAACTACTCCTATTTATACACAAAACTAGGTCATAAGGACAGCATAGTAAAATACTAAAATACCCTTAAATATAAATTACTTCTAACAGTTTGCCATTAAATTGGTTTCATATATGAATAAACAACACTAAAAATTCAACATCGTCGAGCCGGAATCTACTTCATATCGCCATCCTTAGGAAACGATATGCTAGCAAGTTTCAAAATATGAATTCTCATTTTGATTATATTATGAATCTAATATATTTTGTTAGTGTAAATTAATTTCACACGGATATCCAATAAAAATATAACATCCTGCTACATCATATAATTAAAATGGATGTAATATATATATGTTTATTCAACATAGACTTACTCCCGGAGTCAACGGATCCCTTCTCATATATATATATATATATATATAATCTATTTTATAGTTTACAAATTATGGACGGCAGCTTTAACTTACACTAAACTATATTCTTAAACTCTCCTTGCTTCCGTTTCTTATCAATTCTCAAGACTATGCAACCTTCTTTTTCCAATGGATTCACCTATCAAGTCTTTCTCAATTTCAGGGGTCCTGACACTCGATACAGTTTCACCGGCAATCTCTACAAGGCTCTTACTGACAAGGGAATTCACACCTTCATTGATGACAACGATCTTCAAAGAGGAGATGAAACCACACCATCACTCATCAAGGCCATTGAGGAATCTAGGATTTTTATTCCTGTGTTTTCTATCAACTATGCCTCTTCTTCATTTTGTTTGGATGAACTTGTCCACATAATTCACTGCTACAAGACAAAAGGTCGCCTAGTTTTACCGATTTTCTATGGTGTGGATCCTACTCATGTATGACATAAGAAGGAAAGTTTTGGCAAAAGTTTGATTAAGCACGAGAAGAGATTCCAAAATAACAAGTAAAATTTGGAGCGATTACAACAATGGAAGGTAGCTTTGAACCAAGCTGCTAACTTGTCTGGTTACCATTTTAGTCACGGGTACGCTCCACTTTACATAAATTTTGTTTTCCTAAATTATATTTTATTTCCTATTTTCTAATTTAGTCTTGTATGATCACAACAAGTTCATATATTTTTAGGTACACTCACAAAATATTAATTCTTTGTGTTATTCTTTCAATTATTTCATAAATAATATTAAAATTGATGCTACATCTTACTTTATTCAATAGTCTTGTAGCCTTGGAAGACTTGCTCTTCGCCAATAATCCCATCTTAACGCTTCCAAGGGGAAACAAATTTTACATGTATATTTTTAACGCACAAGTTATGATGCATAAGTCATATTTATGCACCGTGTATAAATATTCCAAATTGCTTAGTGCGCATTCCATATTTTTAACGCACCCTCGGATTGCTTAGCGCACCCCCAGATTTTTAGGGGGGTGCGCTAGAAATTTGAGGGGTGCACTAGAAATCTAGGGGGAGCACTAAACAATCTGAGGGTGCATTAAACAATTTTCATTATATATGCATGGTGCATAAGGAAAAAATTTATACACCATAACCACTCCCTATTTTTAAAGTAAATTCCCTATGGTTCTTATAATTAGAAACAAATCCCTCTAGATTTATTGAATAAACATTATTTGTTTCTTATTTTAATGACCAGAAGAAACATTAGTTATATATAAGTCAAAACACTTAGAATTGTATAATATATTTTTTTGACAGTACATGGATTTGATTTTTGTACATGTTGTATGTACTAACTTATCTTATTGGACATAAATAGATATGAATACAAGTTTATTGGAGAGATAGTCAAATGCATCACCAACAATATCAATCGTGTTTCTTTACATGTTACCAATTACCCTGTTGGATTAGAGCCTCAAGTTCAACAAGTGAAATTGCTTCTTGATAAGGGATCTGATGATTGGCTTCACATGGTAGAACTTTGTGGTATCGGAGGCTTGGATAAATCAAAACTTGCAAAAGCAATTTATAATTTTATTGCTGATCAATTTGAAGCTTTATGTTTTTTTCATAATGTGAGAGAGAATTTAACATAGAATAACTTGAGCATGATCCTGGCTTGCTTCGCTTTCGCCTCTGTTTTCATGCTGCTATATTTGTTTTTTTCTTGCTCCAGGAACTGTGTTTGTGGTTCTAGTAGTGATTAGTGTATGTTCTCTTCAAAGGTTAAAAGTATTTTCCTTAAACCAAGAAATAATGATTTACCATTTGATTTAGAATTTTATGGTTCATCATATATAGTGTAATTTATCTTATTTCAAAAGTTTACAAGAACTACATGAGGCTAAAAGGGACGTTGATTCCCTGCGGTAAATAGTAAATAATCCACAAAGTTACATGCAGTTTTTGATCTGAACTATTAATATCAGATAGATAAAATTGATTGTATTTTCTAAAATGAAAACAATCTCAGCCGTTAATTTTAGATTGGGCGGTTGATATTAATTAAAGTGTTCTGCAGTTACAGCAATAAATCTGATTCCGGCTAAAAGCCCCAAGTATTATTTTCCGTCACCACGAAGTGGTAGGATTCCTTTGTGGTTTCAACCCCAAAGTGAGTCATCATTTTCTCTTTTATAGTTAAGAGTGTGTTTGGAGATGATTATATAGATGAGACTCCTAATGAGGATGTAAAAAGTGGAATCCATGAAATCAAACGTTTAACTAACAAGGATGATTTTCAATTCACTGATTCTGCCTTATACAGAGAAAGAAAATTAAATGGATTTTAAATGATTTAGCATCACTTTTAGAAGCAAACAACCACCCATATCTTACATTATTTTGCAGAAAGTAAACATTAACATGAGAAAACAACTAGTAGATGCCACGCACATTGCATTGACGAGCGGAATAAAAACATAAACACCACGAGTTTTATATCGACTGTGGGCAACATATATTCGATGCACACCATTAACTAGCGCAATTCAATAATGCAGTAACATTGGACCAATTGTCATGAATTCGCTTGACTCTACCACCGAGTAGGTGTCCACCAAAAGGATGTCCATGATCAATATTGATACATGCATAATATTGATTTTTGAAAATGTAAGCTGTATCCTTCAGATCAGATTTAAAAGCTGCATCAATTCCATTTTCAAAAACTGTGCCAACCAAAGTTTTAAATCCAGTGCGAATGTAATGATTAGCGTGAACATGATCAGTGTGAAAGTTCATAAGAGCATACGCGTTACCTTTAAATAACAAAACCATATAGTCATGGGTCCTAATTGCAGCATCTATTCCATGTTCATACGCTGTTCCGCGTAAACAAGTAAACATGGATGCAATTTTTTTTGGACCCGTGAGTATTTTGGCTTGATGATGATCATAGCTTATTTTGGAACAATGATTTCCGGAAAAGATGTACGCCTCATTGTGTATGGTCTCAAAGGCACAATCAATTCCATATTCAAATGGAGTTCTAGCAAGAAATGGAAAACCAGCTACAATATGAAGTGGCCCTTTCAAAATCTCATGCTTTCCGGCGCCAGGCGCTTAATTCACAACGGCAAATTTATCTTTAGCGAATACGTAACATTCATTATGCTTGAATGAATTGAAAGCAGCATCTACATGAGTAATTGGCATATTTCTTATTGGATTTTCTAAAGGGATATATAAATAATTAAATCAAGTGTGTGGAATATGGTTTTAATTTTCTTTAGTTTTGAATTAAGGTCTCTATTTATAGATGTGTTAATTTGATAATGTGAATGTGAACAAAAAAGTAATAAATTTGAAGTTTCATGTCCAAACAACCAAACCGTGTTTACTTAATTTCGCCACCTAACTCATCAGGAAGTAGTAGCTAGCTACAATGAATATGGAACATAAATTGATTGTGTACCCTGTGTTCATATTCAATCTCATATTGTAAGGAAAATGTATAATTTGTTCTTAAACTATAGATAGAAGGATTGAGAGGATCCAATTCCTTAGGATGAGTTATGATCAAAACTCAAGTTTTAGATGGTATCAAAGTCTTCTAAGACAATATAAACTAAATTGTTATATTTTAGCCTTCTAAATTTCAATTGCTCGATTTTAGCCTCCAAACTGATGGGTTTTGATTTAGAAAAGTATGAAAAACAATGGAATAGTAATATAGTTGTATTATAATGGATCAAGCAACTACAAAATATCTGGAAACTTTGGCAGAAATAGAATAACAGAAAGATGAAAAGCGAGAGTAACAAACTGATAGTGATACTATCAGCCCCAAGCACTTAGTGCTCCCAATCACCAAAGGTGACCCCACTTCTAACAGAATTCTTCCATAATCCTTTTTCTCTATCCACAACAACTTATATAGTCATGCTCTCTATATCTTAGGTTTGGGCCTAATGTCAAGGCCCACTTCATGATCCATGATTCTATCAATACCCACCCCTTCAAAACAACCTTGTCCTCAAGGTTGAGAGATTTCTATCACTCTTCTTGCTGCTAAGAGGCCCTTTAATTCACTTGAGAAACACATAATAGTCAAACCATTGATGCTACTGAAGTCGGACATTATTTGCGCCCAAATGCTTAAGTACCAAAACTTCCCTCTATCAAATACCAACATAAGCAACACCCAAATGCTTTTGAGCCAAATCTTGCCTCTATCATATACTAAATTAAGCACTCTATAGATTGAAGGAGAATTTCTCAAGTAGCATTGATAAGTAATTCTAGTCATAAACATATTGAACTTCCCTGGATCCCATGGTATTACCATTGCTGATGAATTTAATACCATAGTTGCAAACATCAGAGCTTGAGAGGTAGCATAGCCCTTTTCCACCTTATGAAGTTAAAGAAGTGGGACAACAACGTTGACATCATACTGCTGTAATGCCATCTTCTCAACCACCCAAATTGATTTCCTTGCAATTTGAATGTTTACATTGGCCGCATATTCACACAATTCTGTCAATAGCTCACATGTGTTACTTTCATTTGCCACTGCAGTCAACATTTCAAGCTTCAACCTTTTGACATATGATGGCTCACTATACTGATCAGTAATCAACACATCCAGTGCCGTCTCTTCTAAAAAAGCAAGCATGATAAAATCATTGATTCCATTATTGTGTTGTTTGAACCAGCAACCAATCGTAATTAATTTAGAAGAATTTCCACCTCTCACAGATACAACATGTTTGCTTAGTTCCTTGGTATCATGCATATCCTTTAATGTGCCAACATAATGAATGAAAATACTTGCACATTTTTTCTTCCCAGAATGCTCATCAACCCCTTGCTGCAATTGGTAATTACCCTGCAATGGTGGAAATAAAGGATGCCATGCCCACTTGCCTATTACATATGTCAACATATGTGGCACATTTAAAACTTTGAAATCTTTAACCATTGTTAGTAGTGAATCAAGACCATAAGGAAGGTAAAGTAATTTTCCCTCAATCAAATGAAACGCAGTGTTCTGTTTATAGCATGTCAAAACAGAGGTTGCTCTCAAAACAACATATTCTCCAATTGAATTTTGGATCATCATACCCAAAACACATGTTGAATGTAAGCATAATTGGATTTGGCCCACTTGAATAGAAAAGATAACCAACCCACCAATTAAAGTAAACACGTGGATTGCAATTGTGTTAACAGCATGTAGATTAGATGGTAAATGGTGTCCATTGGGTAACACATGAGAGAGTAGAGAGGATGTGTGTTGACCTGATGAAGACACGTGTACCCCTTTATTGCTGTGCAAAATGAACGGTACCAATTTATGCATCCGGTCCATTAAGTTCAAGGGAATATCCAACACATTTATTACCCATTTTACCCTTAAATTTTCTAGATCCTTCCCAACTAAAAGAGACATGAAACCATTGAAACGTATCCACTCACCTGAGATCGAATCTTTCGCCGTCACAAGTATAACAGCCGTCATCATCTCCGGTTGTGGGAGGGCCACCGCACCCAGAATGGTGTCCAACATTTCCGGTGGCCTGAGTGATGAAATTCGTTGTGGAAGCAACGCCGCAGATTTACCGGCATCCGGCGGTTTAGATGGAGGTCGTGGCATCCCATGTTGATGGTTATTCAACTCTACGCTGTCCGTCTCCACCTCCAACTCTGGTGGTTTCGACGACGGCCTCAAATCCGAACTATGAGGACTTCGTCTCTCCACCTTCATCTCTGACTTCCACGATTCGACGCGAGTTGTAACTGAAACCTCTCCGACCACGATGAACAGATTCACATATGATGATTTTGGTTGTGTCGTAACCGTAACAACTGTTTCAGAGTCTTGCGGCTTAGGCGGCGGTCCACGGTGTGAAATCGCAATCAAAGGTTGAACGAATTTCGGCGGAGGTGGTGAAAGTGGGGATCGCCGTGGTAGTGTCGTCGCCGGTGGACTGGCGTCCGGCGGTGACTTGCAAACAACTACAAGCTCTTTTCCTTTGATGCAAGCTTCTTCTCCACCGTTCTCTTTATCCTTTGGTTTTTTTTCATTCTTCTCCAACTTCTCTATTGCGACAAAATCAGTGAGCGTTATCACTTCTGTTGGAACGTAACTCACACCCATATTTTTCATGCTTATAACACCATCGTCCAATTTTAGATCCAACCAGTCTTCATCATTTGGTATCGGCAACACGTCTCGAAATTCTGGCTTAAAATACCACAACAGTGTCCACGAGAATTTTCCCCAACTTGCTTTTGGATGGCGTAGACTCCAACGGAACCACCATGAGAAAGCACGCCCTCTCATAGCCGTCACCGCCTCTGTCATCTTCTTGTCCTCTGGTGTTTTCATTGCATCAAAGTATTTGTCCATACAGAGCACCCACCAGTATGCATCATCTTCTCCGTTGAACATCGGAATCTCCATTGTTGTTGACACTGGCTCTCCTTCGAAGATCCGGTAGGTCGAACCAATTGATGGGTTTTGATTTAGAAAAGTATGAAAAACAATGGAATAGTAATATAGTTGTATTATAATGGATCAAGCAACTACAAAATATCTGGAAACTTTGGCAGAAATAGAATAACAGAAAGATGAAAAGCGAGAGTAACAAACTGATAGTGATACTATCAGCCCCAAGCACTTAGTGCTCCCAATCACCAAAGGTGACCCAACTTCTAACAGAATTCTTCCATAATCCTTTTTCTCTATCCGCAACAACTTATATAGCCATGCTCTGTATATCTTAGGTTTGGGCCTAATGTCAAGGCCCACTTCATGATCCATGATTCTATCACAAACTTTCAAGAACTATTGAATTTAGTGAAATTTCGTCAGGAACTAAATGGACAAGCAACTCTACTTTGAAGCAAAGAAGCAAACAACCACACATATCTTACATTATTTTGCAAAAAGTAAACATTAACAAAAGAAAAACAACATAGTAGATGCGGCACAATCTAAGAGAGGAGCCACCCTTATTACCACACACCTTGCATTGACGAGCAAAATGAAAATATAAACACCACGAGTTTCATATGTCGACCATGGGCGACATATATTCGATGCACCATTAACTACCGCAATTCAATAAGCCAGTAAGATTGGACCACTCATCTTTGATTCGACAAATTCTTCCTTTTAGGTGGCCACCTTTAATTAAATGCTTTCCCTCTTTGATTGTTTCAATTTTGATACATGCAGAATATTCATTTTTGAAAATGTAAGCTTCATCCTTTTTATCAGATTTGAAAGCTGCATCAATTCCGCTTTCAAAAACCGTGCCAACCAAAGATTTAAATCCATTGCGAATAATGTGATTAGAGTAAACCTTGTTAGAGTGATAGTCCATTAGAGCATACACGTTACCTTTAAACAACAAAACACGTTTGTCATGTCTCCTAATTGCAGCATCTATTCCATGTTCGAACGATGTTCCACGCAAACAAGTAAACATGTTTGCAATTGTTTTCGGACCCGCGAGTATTTTGGGACCACCATGGATATTATAGGTTATTTTGGCGCAATGATTTCCCTTAAATATGAATGTCTCATGGTTTTGGTTCTCAAAGGCACAATCTATTCCATGTTCAAATGGAGTTCCAGCAAGAACTTTAAAACCATCTAGAGTTTTAAGTGGCCCCCTCAAAATCTCATGCTTCTTGGCGCCAGGCGCATAATTCACAACCGCATACTTATCTTTAACGAATACGTAACATTGATTATGCACGTATGACTTGAAAGCAGCATCTATACGAGTAATTGGCATATTTCTTATTGGATTTTCAGAAAGCGATGTATAAATAAAATACAAGTGTTTGAAATATGGTTTTAATTTCCTTCGGTTTTGAATTAAGGCCTCTATTTATAGAGTGATATATAAATGTGTTAATTTGATAATGTGAATGTGTACAAAAGTGTAATAAATTTGAAGTTTCATATCCAAACGACCAAACCGTGTTTACTTAATTTCGCCACCTAAGGAAGTAGTAACTAGCTACAATGAATATGGAACATAAATTGATTTTCATCGAGGGCATAATTGAAAGAAAAAATATGACTCAAACTTATTAGTTAAGCATCCAATAGATTAACCTCAAAAAAAAAAAAAAGCATCCAATAGATTAATAAATATAGTTTTGACTTTCCATATAAACATTTTCGGATATATCTTGTGAACTTATCTTATTAGTTGGTAGAAACATATCGCATATTATATGTAGCGTCTAAAGTTCGAACTCTGAACACTTCATTTATTTATCCTTAAAAGTAAAATTCTAGCAACTAAGTTATTTGATAAAAAAATATAGATAGGCTTCTTAACAATAGATTGGTTATTTTTTATTTTATACAAAACAAATTTATACAAATAAATAAATTTTTATTTATATGTGGACTAGCTAGTATGGAGATCATACCATATGTACATTATTAAACTTTGACTATACAAGTCACCATGGCCTGCCACGCATCCTATACGGAGGAACATAGTGACGTAAGCTTCGTGTGACTCAACTCCAAGTGATCTTCACAGACGAGTGACATGAGCTACATGCGTTTTAACTCCATGTGTTTTGTATGGACGAGCTGCTTCAATATTGTAGCTTATTGGGCATAAACCACTCAAGGAATGTTGGACTATAAAAAGAGACACTTAAAAGGAAAAAAGATAGATCCATTTTATAAGGCAAAACAATGTATTTTACTTTAATCACTTTAGAGCATTCTTTCAGCTTCTCTTGAGTTGCTTCATAGAGTAGCTCACCCACTGTATCTTGTGTTTATATACGTGAACAATATGTTATTTCATAAGTTTCTTGCTAAAAATTATTTTTGTCAAAAACTATCTTGACAAGTTAGTCCAAACGGACCTATTACTCCGTCTCCCATTAAAATGTCACCCAACTTCTGCACACATATCACAAATAATAATAAAACTCCAATGCCAATTTTCCATTAAATTGTCACTTCAAACGCGACTTTTCTTTCATGTAACTATCCCCAGGCCCCAGCAGAGAAGTACACACGGTTACTCCAACTTGTATGGTAATGTTTTCTTTCTTTCATATTCACACTATTGAATGATTTATTAAACTATTTGGACATTAAAAAGTATTGATATTTCCACCTAATAATAGTGAAGTGTCAGTACTGATTAGCCTCGGTTTTATGAGATAACAATGGTAGATGGAGGAAGTTTCATTTTGCACTATGAAAGTACAATAATGGAAGAAAAAGAAAAAAAAAAGTTAATTTTTTTTTGGTGTATAATAATCTCGTGAGGCCGTTATTAGCTTTGTATTCATAAATTAACAATAAGATATTTTCTTTTATAATAAAACTTTAAATTGATAGAGGGATGATGCTTCGGTCTAATATAGAAAAGACTAGTTCGGCAATTGAGGCGTTGTTTTGTTTGATGGGGCGGATCTAGCTTTGGATTGAGTCGTGGAAAAGCAAGGATTTCACTGGTAGCGGCCACATATTCTGTCATCACAGCTAAGATCAAGTGATTGTGATGTAGATTAGAAGGTTTGAGAAGATTATGGAAAAAATCTTTTCTATAGATGGCGCCACTGATCTAGAAACTGATCAAAACGAACTGATCAAAACTAGTTGACTCCAATGGAGAGGTTTGAGGCAGATACGGTGGTGCTAGGCCTCTAGAGTGGTGCGCGGTGGAGAAGGTACCTGCAAAACAGAATAGTACTTCAATGCTCAAGTCAGTATGTGATCGAGGACGAGTGCAAATGAAAAGTGATAAATTGTACCTTGGCACGGAAGCTTTGCGCTTATATAGTTGAGATGGTTGTAACCGTTAGTGTAGGGTCGGCATTTGTGGAGGAGATATTAGTTGTAGGATGAACCACAAGATCTCAGTGTTCTATGTTGGTTGCTTATACATTTGATGCCACCGAGGTGAAGTGGGATGGAGTTGGACTTAAAATACTTGGGCCGCCATATTAGGTCTTGGCCCAGGAAACACAACCCATGTATTCAAACAAAATATTAGCATGGAGGATATTCAATTAGCCAACATTAGAAACAAAAGGTAGATTAGATTGAATATTCGTCAATATTGACAGAAGTGAAAATAGTTGCATTAGATATTTTTAGACGACGAGTATCTTTTGAAGTAATCTAATTTTGAATCTAATTAGATGAATGTGCATGAGTTATTTTTATAATAATCTACACATTTTTAACAAATTAATACTTTTTAAGAACTAATATGAGATAAAGAAGAATTAGTACATAGGAATTTATACATTCAACAAATATATCTTGATTATTTAAATCTGATTTTCTCAAGGATCACCCTCCCAGAGCTCTTCCAAGGATTTGTAAGGACCATTCTTAGATACAAACATTTCTGCCTTATAAAGCCTGCATTGTGGAATCTTATTGATTTTGTCCAATTCCTCTTGGTTCAATTCCCAATCAAATATTTCAAGGTTTTGTTTCATCCTCTCTCTGTTGAAACTCTTCACAATTACACTTGTCCCTTGCTCATGTATCCATCTTAGTGCTATCTGCATGATATCCATGTTAGATACAAAATTTCACCATAACTGTCATTTTAATGTATTACTATGTATATCTTAGAAGTGCTTAAGTATGATCTATTTTTATAAAACTGTTTTTATATAGGCTATTTGCAAAAACTATTTTGGAGAGTTTAAAGAAATAAGATGAAAAGAGCTTAGGACCAGTTTTTAGGTACCGTTTGGCCTGACTTTTTTAGGTCTTAAAAGCTATCTGAAAGATAAAAGTGAAAATAAGAGCTTTTAGAAAAAGCTAAAGTTGTTTGGTAATTGTTGTTTTTTAGCTTTAAAAGTCTTTTATCTATGTATTTTACTCATAAAAATTAAGCAACTATTTTTTATCAAGAACTTATGAAAAATCTGTTTGGCCTAGCTTCTCCTTTTATTGAGTAAAAAAGTTTGAAATAAGTTAGGCCTAATGGTACCTTATATCAGTAGATATATATATGCTCAATGAGTTCTCCATAAGCTGTCCAAGTAAACTTCACCGGTATTTATATTAGTAGAACAGTTTGTTCAAGACAATGTAGTTCAAAGTTGTCATTGAAAATAGTTTGAAATATAAAATAAGCTGCACCTGAGCTACACTCTTCTTTCTAGCCTCAGCAATTTCTTGTAGAATTGGATTCTCCATGACTGCATTAGAACCCCAAAATACTTTGTATGCTCCTAATGGTGACCATGCACACACATGAATTCCTTTCTCCATGCAGAATTCCCTGAGTTTCCTTTGATGCCATGATGGATTCATTTCTACCTAAATACAAATAAGATACACATGCAACCAATTGAGTGCGTAGACGCTATATATCGACGCAATATGTCATTGTAAATGTAATAATTAATGGTTAATAACATGTAAATATTTGTTCAATTCGATTTATTACTTCTTATACCTGATTAACTGCAGGAGAGACGGTAGCATTTTCCAAGAGTAGGGAAAGCTTTTTGATGCTAAAGTTGCTAACATCAATAGATTTCGCTAAGCCTAATCTATAACAATCTTCCATAGCTTTCCATGTTCCTTTTATGTCAAATGGAATCACATCTTCACCTGTAAAGTTAAAGCCTTCAATATCTTCTTTCAACCTCACTGGCCAGTGAATCAAATAGAGATCCACATACTCCAACCTCAACTTTCTAAATAATTCCAACGCGAAAAAAAATTAGAGAAGGAAAAAACATAAACTCGAAAAGATAAAAAGGGTATCGAAAATAATGCTTACTTGAGAGTGGTTTTCAGAGCCTCTAGAACGAGATCATGGTGAGCATCAGTGCACCATAACTTGGAAGTTATGAAAACTTCATCGCGATTTTTTTTAAGGCCGAGTTCTAAAGCCTTTGACACAGCTTGGCCTAGAGGTTCTTCGGTTCCATAGATAGAAGCTGTATCAAAATGTCTATAGCCAATGTCTATGGCATCAACCAAAATTGAGGTGAGAGCTTCATTTGATGGAAGTGGACTTGTTCCAGTTCCTAGGCCTATCATTGGCATTTTTTCCCCTGAATTTAGTATCACCTCATGGACTTTCTTTGTTTCCATCTTTTCTTGTGTTTGAATGCTCAAAATTCACAATTTTTGTTATATAATGTGTTAACATTGAGTTTGAGACTGAATTGTGGCTATTATGTGGCCACACCTTAAGGGTACATAAATCAAATTCCAAGACACATTTTAAGCCATAGGTTGCATAAAACAACATTTGATATGCATTTATTATGGTATTGGCTATTTGTCCCTTTTTGACAAATAGTTGGGAGAAACCAACTCAAAAGACTATAGTCCAATAGGTATGCGGAGAACCTAACACAAAAGACTAGTTCAATTGGATGGAGAGCCTCATGGCTTAAGTGGCACACTGAGCACTTTGATATACTGAATGTGGGACTTCTAACATTGCCACGTCTTTTAACAGCCGACGTCCACAGCAGCTGATGAAGTATCAAAGTAAGTATAAAAATTATCGTATCCGCAAGGATTGTAGTGAATCAAACGAAAGTATTTGTTGAAATCATACGTAATTTAATTTGCATAAATAAAAGGGGGGATTTTTTAGGATTAGGGTTTTAAGAAAATAGCGGCAAGAAATTAGAATTTGACTTAGAAAGAGAAGGCGATTGGATCCTTTCGGTTCATCTAATTATTATTATCTTGGTAGTTCATGCATGTTAACAAGGTTTACAAATTCAGTTTCACGATTCGATTAAAAAAAGTAACTATGCCCAATCTCTTGGTACATAATCCTCTCCCTTGATCATAACTCCCTAATCTTTTAGGTTATTCATGATCAATTGAGGTTTTGGCACTTTAACCTTTGAATTCTCAATTAACAATTCGAAATCTCTTAAACAACGGTTAATTGAATAATTATCCCTAGATCCTATTCTCATAGTAAACAAATAATTGGAATCATGACACAAGTGATCAATTTATGTAAAGCATTAAGAACAAGGGATAATTAACTGAAACTAACTTTGTAATTCATTAACATGTCATATGAGACACAATGGTTCAAGAATAATAACAATTAGAATCCCCATGGGATCCAATCAAAGAAGTTTAGCTAGACATAACTAAATTAAAATCATAAAATAGAGTTAAAGAATTCATTACAAAGTAAGGAATTGATGTGTTTCCACACTAGAAACCTTGCTCGAGCACCTTTGGATTCGTCGTCAAAAGTTGCCTTTTTCGCCGTAAAATTCTGTCCCCTGATTGTGTCAGAAATCTCAATTTATAGAACTAGGTTACACGTCCACGCCCGGGCGCAGGGCGCAGCAAGTCAGAATGTTCAAAAATTTTGGCACGCAATTGCGCCCCGGCGCTAGATCCTGCGCCCCGGCGCAGATGGAAAAGTCAAATCCATTTCTTGTCTTCATGAAAGTTGTAGCTCTTGATCTTAGCTTTCATTTGCCGCAAGTCCCGTCTCATTCCGAGTTACGTAACTCTAGATATGGTCAAAATATCGGGCAGACGTCATGATGCAAATTGTGCTGATTTTTCTTCTTCTTCTTGTGCTTCAAGCCAACTTGTAACGATGTTATTTTCTCTTTATTTCATTGCGGAAAACGTTATAAAGCTACCTAAAATTCCTTGAAATATGGTTAGCAACATCGTAATGACGTGAAGTCATCTCAACCCTAAACTTGAATTTTTCCTTGTCCTCAAGGAATACCTGCATCCTATGAAGCCCCGATACGGGACACGATACGGATACGATACGATACCGATACGCCGATACGTGAAAATTTTTAAAATTTCAAATCTGATACTTCCGCGATACGTTATAAGTTATTTAAAAATTAAAGTTAAAATTAAATATATAAATACACAATATATAAACATACATAAAAGCAGAAAACATCTATTCATATACTAAAATTTTGGGACAAGTTCAAACGCTTAACTACCTACAGTATATAGTAGGATACCATAGTTTTTTTTTTGTTTTGAAAAGTAAAAAATTATATTGACAAAGGAAAAACACAAGAAGTGCTAAAGATACAAACAAGCATGTCTGATACAGGAGCATCATAATAACTCAAAGTCAATTAATACTGGAAACTCTCAAGGTCGATACATGAGAACATCTTAAGTTAGTTCCCAGAACATAATGATTACTGATACATCTTAAGTTATACGTCTTATTGTAGTGTATTATACAAAAAGAACACCATTAAAACTATCCAAACAAAATCACAAATACTATCCAAAAATTAATCTTTGTATCGGACACATATCAGATATTATTTGTTTTATTTAAAAATAATGATATAACCGATACTTTTCTGATACGTGTATCGGGACGTATCGGACACGTGTATCGGGTATTATTTTTTATTTAAAAATAATGATTTAATCGATACTCTTCCGATACGAGTATCGGGACGTATCGAAAGAGTATCGGTATCGAGGACGTATCGGACACGATTCGTCACCATTTTTTGAGTATCAGGGCTTCATAGCCTGCATCTATCGGAAATCCTGGCACTATCACCACAGTTTATTCAAATCAACAAGTTCAATCAAGTTAAACATTTCAATCAACATTTCAAAGATCATCCCTGTCATGAATCTACTTGCACACCGAATTCCATTAGAAGAACAAAGACTTTTTGCAAACATTGACCAAACATAACCACTTCACTCCCTCGCTTTCTCTCCTGTTTATTTGTTCAATTCGCTCAATCAACACAGTCATAACTATTCAACCATAGGCTTGCAAACATTCTACAATCGATCGACACATAAACAAATTCACACCTTTAGAGGACTTGCGGGTTATAACGGGGCTAAGGTTCAAGGGTGGATGTTTTTGGATGGTAAGCAGAAAAACTTGGAGTTTTCAAGATCACCTTTTTTCAAACAATGAAGCTATTATTTTTTTCTCCCCTTTACACTTAGCGGTTTATACTAGAGAACTTAAAATTTTTCAATCACATTTTTTTTTGAGAGGTGTATGAGATACCTCTTTCTTTGTATCATATATTTTTTTTTCTTTTCATTCATAATTTTTTTTTCTTTTTCAGTTCTCTAGTACCCCACCCCAAACTTATTCGGTTGCCAATACCAAAAGCAACCCCAAACTTAATGATGAGCTATGTGCTCAATTTATTAGTTAAGTTTCTAAACTCCAAGAAAATCATCTTTTTTTTTTCTTTCATATTTTGAAAATTTTGGGTTCAGCAAACAACAACATTTTTCTTTCGGCTCAAAGGGGTTAACAAAGGATTTATTATAAAAGGTGGCTTCAAAAGGCTCAAGGTAAAAACAACTTGCCTCGGTGTGATATTCATAACGATCAATCAAGAAGGAGAACATACGCAAGTTCTAGAGAATTAGCTAAGCTGTGGAATCTCTCATAACAAGAAAAAAATTAAGTGTTTAGGCTCGAAATCTCACGGCTTGGCCGGATTATCGAGTGGTCAATGTTTGTGAAATTTCCTCAAATTTTCTAATAGAATTCAAACATAACAAGCAACCAACAAGGGAATCACAAATCGATGTATCAAATCAATGCTAACCTAACAGACCTCATATTTTTTTTTCAAACAAACCAGTATTAATAGTGCACAAGTTTTCAAACAGACATAGACATTCAGAAAAGACAAGATAAAATGCAAGTTCAAGGGATTAAGCAAATACCAACTGTAGAGTCACTGATGAGAAGATCTGCTCTCATCCCGTCTCTCTCTGAGGCCAAAGTCTGCCTCATAGGAATGCTCTCGCTGTTAATAGGCCTCAAAGTCTTGAGCCTATCTCTCTGACTAAAAGTCTTGACTCTACTCCTTTGCTTAACCTGCAAACACAAACAAGGCACACTAAAAGTAGAAATTAGTAAATAAAAACCTTGGGTTACCTCCCAAGCAGCGCTCGTTTAACGTCAATAGCTTGACATCCATGACCTAAAAGGTCACGCGCTTGTTTAACGTCATTAGCTTGATGCCTCCACCACTGTTAGGGTGTCATATATGTTAGAAAAAACATGTCATCCTTCTTCTTCCGCTTGTTTGGTAAGAAATCCATGAACTTCGTATAAAGAATCAAGTGCTCCCATGCTCCAATCACTAAAGCTTTGGAATATGGTTTCTCCCACCTTGGAGAAGATTGATGTTTATTTGGCAAATGAATCCCTAGATCGATGATTTATTCATATTCTCATAGTAAACAAATAATTGGAATCATGACACAAGTGATCAATTTATGTAAAGCATTAAGAACAAGAGATAATTAACTGAAACTAACTTCGTAATTCATTAACATGTCATATGAGACCACATGGTTCAAGAATAATAACAATTAGAATCCCCATGGGATCCAATCAAAGAAGTTTAGCTAGACATAACTAAATTAAAATCATAAAATAGAGTTAAAGAATTCATTACAAGTAAGGAATTGATGTGTTTCCACACTAGAAACCTTGCTCGAGCACCTTTGGATTCGTCGTCAAAAGTTGCCTTTTTCGCCGTAAAATTCTGTCCCCTAATTGTGTCAGAAATCTCAATTTATAGAACTAGGTTACGCGCCCGGGCGTAGGGCGCAACAAGTCAGAATGTTCAAAAATTTTGGCACGCAATTGCGCCCCGGCGCAGATGGAAAAGTCAAATCCATTTCTTGTCTTCATTAAAGTTGTAGCTCTTGATCTTAGCTTTCATTTGCCGCAAGTCCCGTCTCATTCCGAGTTACGGAACTCTAGATATGGTCAAAATATCGGACAGACGTCATGATGCAAATTGTGCTGATTTTTCTTCTTTTTCTTGTGCTTCAAGCCAACTTGTAACGATGTTATATTCTCTTTATTTCATTGCGGAAAACGTTATAAAGCTACCTAAAATTCCTTGAAATATGGTTAGCAACATCGTAATGACGTGAAGTCATCAGCAGCTTTTAGTCTATCTACACTGACTCGATGGTAGGCCTTTCCTTTTCAACGGGTTCACTTACCTATCAGTATTCAGGGGAGCACATTGAGCACTTTGATATACTCGATGTGAGACTCCTAACATGTATAATATGAGTAATGTAAGGTAACGAATGTTTATGTTAAAAAGTGTATAGTTAGTTGCTGAGTTTTTAATTAAGGATTTTATTAAATATATGACAAAATTCCACATCAAATTCTCAATAATTATATATAGCAGAGTTATGATGTTGTATATAAAAATATTGTGCATTCCTTTCCTCCAAAAAAAATGCCTAGTAATTAAGCAAGGACTTACCATAGAATGTCTATGCTGTTAATTTACTAGATATATTGCTCAAGAATTTTATGTGATAATTCAGTGGTAAGAGTTTGACTTTGTGATTCCAAAAGACATAATTGAAATCTACTTGAAGACGGTTGAAAAATTCACGAGTTTTGTCTCAAACCAGAACAGTCACCATATCATATGTGATTTGAGAATAATAAACATTTTATTCAGAATTTGAACAAATATGCAGAGCCACATGGCCCTTACATCTTTGAAGCATGGCACATGACCATAGAACCACATAGCTACATTTGAATGTCTTAAGCAAGGAAACTTTGTGAAATAAGAGAAGCTAATACATAATCATATGAAATTTAAATCATATCATATCAACTTTATTTTCCGGATTCATATACTGCAATATAGATAGGACTTTGAGGAAATTTTCAAACATCTCCATCCCAAAGTTCTTCTAAGGTCTTGCAGGATCCATTTTCAGATAGCCACATATCTCCTAAGTATTGTCGGCGTTGAGGAATCTGCTTAATCTTCTCTAAATCATCTTCACTAAGTTCAAAATCAATTATTTCAAGATTTTGTTTCATCCTCTCATTGTTAAAAGTTTTAGCCATTGCACTTGACCCTATTTGGTACACCCATCTAAGTGCAACCTGCAAATGAAATCATAATGTGACAGCAATGGTCTAAGGGTTGAATCAAGATAATAATTTGTTTAGAATAAGTTATTCTTGTAACCATCCATTTTCATCAATTAAATAAGTTAATGTTATCAGAAAATTATGTAATTATCCTGCCAAATTGTTTCATGTAAATAGTGATCATGTAATTATTCTTCTTATAAGCGTTTAATTAAGTCATTTATCCAAACAAAACATAATTTAAAATTACCTGAGATGTGGTCTTCCCTTTTGCAGCTGCTATGTCTTGAAGAATTTGATTCTCCACAACAGCTCCAGAACCCCAAGTTACCTTATAAGCTCCAAGAGCTGACCAAGCACTAACATGAATTCCTTTCTCTTTGCCAAATTCCCCCAGTTTTCCTTGTTGCCATGATGGATTCATTTCCACTTGAAAAAGTTAAAAAAAAATAAAAAATTTAAATTCATAATCATAATTGTTCATGGTTCAGTTCAGGAGAAAAACCGAAGCAAATAGAACAGTTACAACAGTTCAGTAAAACTGAACTGAATTGTTCGTTGTTTTGTGGTTTGTAGCATAACTATATTTTTTTGAAATATTGATGTGTATCTTTTCGAACCAAACTTATTCTTTATGAACCAAATTGTACATTATTGATATTACGAATTCATATTTATGATTGTTGGAAAAAAAAACAACAATAGAATATTAGGACAAAAGAATATTAGGACAAAATTGATATTACGAATTCATATTTATAAAAATGGAACCGGACAATAAACAAAAGAATTGGTACTGATAGTTCACGCACTGACTTGAACCGAACCACTATAAATCGTAAACTGTCCTTCATAGTTTGGTTTTATGGTTCAAATCGATTTTTGGTTGTTTTTCAACATTCAATATCATGAGTTCTATTTTGATAACAATATACAAAAATTAACATTCCAATAGACTATGCTAAGCATAAATAATTATAACACTCTTCCACGTCCCTTCTATGCCAAAGGGAATTTAATCTTCACTAAAAAGCCTAATAATACCGCTTTTTGTAGAAGTTCTATCTTAGCTATACTTATTAATATTATAGCACCCGCACTAGAGCCCTATTAAAGGCTTTTGAAATAAAATTTTCGCTCTCTACAATAGTCCTTTTGAAAGTCAAGTGCAAGCTATTATAAGTATCTGAGGGAAATATTTAATACCGCTTCTATAAATACGCTATTAAATTAGTGCTATTGTAAGTTAAAATTGTAGTAGTGCACTAAATTGATTTCTACAAATTTTTTAAAAACTGAAACTAAATCTACATTGTTTCTTTTTTCCCTATGATATTGATCCTTAAGGTAGAGAAACTTTAGATAATCCCAATAGCATAAATAATTATTCTTCTTTCTAGGTACAAGCATAAATAATTATTCTATTACTTGTTAGTTGTTACGTCTTGACTCACATTAATTGTTAGGTATTCATACAATTATAATATTGATAAAATAACTCTTTTATTGACCATTAACTAATTAAAAGGTAAATAGACCTTTAATCGCTTGTAAGGTAGGCGTGTTTTGTTTTACCCTTATAAATTTTATTTTTAGATATCCCTTACAATATTGACAATTTTGTTTTATCTCTTTATATTGACTTTTCTGCTAATGTGGCATGGAAAATGTGACTGCCACGTCAGCAAAAAATGACTTTGTTGATGTGACATTGACTTTTTCTCTCCCACATCACCAAAAAAGTCAATAAAGAAGAGTAAAACAAATTTTTCAACATTGTAAAGGTGTATTCACAAATTTTTCAACATTGCAAGGGTGGATTCACAATTTTTTTTTTTTGCAGGAGGTAAAACAAAACATACCCACATTACAGGGGGTTAAAGACCTATTAACCCTTAATTAAATTTTACGATTTTTCGTAAGACATTAGACATTAATTTATTAAATTCTCTTAAGATATTGAATTTAAGTGATTAACGAGCTCTCTAAGGAAAAATTATTCAAGAGAACCTGAGTTGAGTTTGGTATTCAAGAGAAAGATATTGTTATATTTTACTTATCTTGCGGCCGAACTCTAAATTATGGAATTCTAAAATTAGAAATTAATAAAAAGAATAAAATAAGCATTGATGGAGAAACATGATGAGGTGGTATTATTAATTTATAAAAATCATCTTATTGTCGTCTACGAAAATTCTTAGATCGCCAAATTGACAGGAAGTTTCACAATAGTCTTTGGTAAACAATATATCATTTTTATAAGTTTCCATCTCCTTTTATATTCTCATCCTTATTCTTTCTTCTCATACACTCTTCTTACTTTTTTTTGTTTTTTTGTTCTTTCTCTATTTCCATGGCTTTGTTGCGATCACTAAATACCTCCTCTTCTTTCTCCTATGGATTCAACTATGATGTCTTCCTCAGTTTTAGAGGGCTGGACACTCGTTACGGTTTTACCGGAAATCTTCACAAATCTCTATGTGATAGTGGAATTCGGACTTTTATTGATGATAGGGAGCTTCAGGGAGGTGATGAAATTGAAACATCAC
Source organism: Trifolium repens (assembly GCA_030408175.1). Lineage (NCBI taxonomy): Eukaryota > Viridiplantae > Streptophyta > Magnoliopsida > Fabales > Fabaceae > Trifolium > Trifolium repens. The sequence goes on from CP125847.1 coordinate 18,058,384, forward strand.
TTTCAAAGGCCATTGAAGACTCTAGAATTGCCATTCTTGTCTTTTCTACCAACTATGCTTCTTCTTCGTTTTGTTTAGAGGAACTTGTGCATATCATTAGCTGCTTTAGTGCGAATAATCGCCTGATTTTGCCGATTTTCTATGGCGTGGAACCGACTCACTTGCGACATCAAACCGGAAGTTATGGTGAAGCAATAGCTAAGCATGAAGAAAAGTTCCAAAATGACAAGGAAAATATGGAGAGGGTGCAGAAATGGAAGATGGCTCTTAACCAAGCATCTAATTTGTCCGGCTATAATTTTAATAATAGGTACCCACATCACTTCATGCATACTTTCTTTCTTATATTGTCATAATTTTAAATGTCCAATTGATTCTTTAAAGTAAATTAATTAAAAAGTGATCACATTATCGGCAATAATGAATTGATCCAAGTGGTAAGTAGGAATGTCAACGGGGCGGGGATTAACCGGATGACACTTTACCACTCTTTGCCCCACCATCTAAAATATTCCCCATCCCCGTTGCCCGCTTCTGGGAGTATTCTTCCTCCATCCCCATCCCCGCGGATCCTCACAGTTCTCGCGGATATCCATCAACTTTATAAAAAAAAACAACAAATTTCTATTATTTTCAATCAAACTAGTTGTAAAGTAATATTCAAAGTTAATTATAAAACAAATAAAAATATTAAAATATTATTGCGGGTCTTGTGAAAGTTATAAGCATCATATATAAACAAATGTATACACATATTGTGTGAAAATATAATTAAAAATAATTTATAAAGTATCTAAATATAAATTTATAAATATTATTTTAATAGTTTTTGGGGACGGAGTCTCCACGGGGAAGAAGATGAAATATCATCCCCATCCCCAAACCTTTTTCGGGGGGATTTTCTCCTCCATCCCCACGGAGAAAAATTCCCCAACTTCGAATCTCCAAGCGGGGCAATCTCCGCGGGGATCTCCATTTACGGATGAAATTGACATCCCTACTAGTAAGAGACTTGGTTCCCTTAAACATGTAGTCAGCATGTGGTCAGGGATTTGATTCATGACTCATTGCGTATGAAGAAAATTCAATTGGGAGGGGAGAACTCACCTTATGTGTCCCACAGATCCCCCAACGAAGATTAGTCATCGTTAACGGCGGTGGAAACTTCGTACCAAAATCACGGTAACAAACCCCTAACCACATGCTTAAGAGGACAAAGTTACCTTACCACTTGGATCAATTCATTGTTGGTCATATAAATTTTTTTCTTTGTTGTTGTTTATCGAGAAAAGTGGAGAGAATAATAAATTGAAATATAAACCAGACTCATTAATTTTTATTGATATAGATTTTGGATACTTTCTTTTATGTCAAGTAGTCTAGTGACTAAAAACTCTACTCTTAAAGTAGATAAATGGAATGACCGGGTTCAAATCTCAACTCTCTGCATATATAATCCAATATCCTATAAATTGAGTTAAGTTCACGGGACACTTCTCGATACTTTCTAATATCCTATATATATATATATATATATATATATATATATATATATATATATATATATATATATATATATATATATATATATATATATATATATATATATATATATTGACAAATGAATTAAAATATATTTGCATCATATGGGTAATGGGTGTAATTGTAAATTAATATTTATGTAGTAATTATTTATAATTGTTTAGTAATGATGAATGGTCAAAATTTTTCGTCTATACAAGTTATCTAAAATATTTTCTGTTGAATTTTGTGGTGTTTAGGTGAAAGAATAGGAGAAAATAATAAGAAAATATAAATATTTTTTTTTGAATAAAAAAGAAAATATAAATATTATTGATAATGAACTAAATAGAATATTTACACAGAATATTTACATATTAAATAGTATGATACTAACTTGGTATTTATAACCAAGTGAATATATTTAAAACTCAAACAAATCTTAAAATAAACAAACCTAATCGTAGAGATATTTTCTCAACAAATTATAATATAAAACTAATGCATATCTTAAAAGATATTTTCTATTCTAACATTTTCCAAACATGTTTAACTACATAGTGTCTTAAAAGAATTTTAAAAATAAGATCTTGCTAAAACACTTTAATCATTTCCATTGCAATGCATTGACTTTACGCATTTCCATAAAAATTCTATAAAAACCTTACTATTTAAGGTTTTAAAGAGTACCCCGGGAGAACTTGTTAGCATTTGCCTTAAAGATATACCAAGTATCTTTGTCTCCGAGTCATATCATACAAGTGTTTTATTGCATTGATGTGATTGTGATTGTGATACTGATTCATTTATTGAAACTTATTTGATTGGACAGGAATGAATATGAATATAATTTAATTGGGAAGATAGTAAAAGATGTTACCAAGAAGATTAGCCGCACTCCTTTGCATGTTGCAAGTTACCCTGTTGGACTCGAGTCTAGATTGCAAAAAATAAATTCACTTTTGGATAATAGATTTGATGATAAAGTTCAAAGTTTAGGAATATACGGAATTGGAGGATTGGGAAAAACAACACTTGCACGAGCAATTTATAATTTGGTAGGTGATCAATTTGAAGTGTTATGTTTTCTTTATAATGCAGCTAAACATAGCTTGGAATATCTGCAGCAGATGCTCCTCTCCAAAACAAATGGACCGAACATATTACAGATAAGTGATGTCAATGAAGGAATTCCAATCATAAAGCAGAGGCTACATCAAAAGAAGGTTTTGTTGATTCTCGACGATATTGATGAACTCGAGCAGTTGCAAGTTTTAGCTGGAGGATGTGATTGGTTTGGTCTTGGGAGCCTAATAATTATTACTACTCGAGACAAACTTTTGCTTGAAAGTCATGGGATTGAAAAAACATTTAATTTAGAGAAATTAAATGAGGAAGAAGCTCTTGAATTGTTGAGGTGGAATGCTTTTAAGCATAACACAATTGATTCATGTTTTGAAGACATTTTAAAACGTGCAGTAACTTATGCTTCTGGCCTTCCATTGGCTTTAGAAGTAGTCGGTTCCAATCTGTTTGGAAAATCAATAGGACAATGGAAATCTACATTAGATTGGTATGAAAAGATTCCTGATAAAAAAATCCATAAGATACTTAAAGTAAGCTTTGATGGTTTAGAGGAAAATGAGCAAAGCATTTATCTTGATATTTCTTGTTTCTTTAGATGGCATAAATTGTCCGAGATTGAAGATATACTTCATGCTCATTATGGTGACTGCATTAAACATAAAATTGAAGTATTGGTTGACAAATCTCTCATAAAGATTAGTCACCATGATCAACATGATATTGTCACAATGCATGACTTGATTGAGGATATGGGTAGAGAAATTGTTCGCCATGAATCGCCCAAAGAACTTGGAAAACGTAGTAGGTTGTGGTTCCATAAAGATATTGTTGAAGTTTTGGAAGAAAATTTGGTAAGACATAGCCTTGATTTAATTTATTATTTTGGACTATTATATATCATGTCATAGTACATCTTTTTTATTCTAAATAATATGTAAATATGTCTTGATATGTGTGTCGGCGAAGGTCGGCTTACCTAAATAGTGATTTTTTTGTGATAATAGGGAACTAGCAAAATTGAAATGATATGTCTAGATTCCTCCTCAATTGAAGTGGTGGTTGATTGGAATGGAAAGGCCTTCATGAAGATGAAAAATCTCAAAACACTTATCATTAAACAAGGACATTTTTCCAAATGTCCAACAAATTTTCCAAGTAGTTTGAGAGTATTGGAATGGCATAGATATCCTTCAGAGTGTGTACCATCTAATTTTTGTCCAAAGAAACTTGTCATATGCAAGTTACCCAATAATTGCTTTACATCGTTGGAATTGGCTAGCTTTTTGAACAAGGCAAGTGATACAAATTTAATTTTCTATATTATATATTTATAATTAAATTCATTTTAAGATCTTTCATTTTTATTTATTTTTTATGCAGAAGTTTGCTAATCTTAAAGTTTTGAACTTTGAAGATTCTGAATATTTAACACATATACCTGATGTTTCGGGTCTATCAAATTTAGAAGAATTTTCAATGAAAAATTGTAAGAATTTACTTACAATACACAATTCTATTGGGTACTTGAATAAACTCAAAGACTTGAATGCCGAGGAATGCAGCCAGCTCCGAAGTTTTCCACCGTTAAAGTTGCCCTTCCTTAAAAAATTGCAACTATCAGGTTGTAAGCGTCTTAAGAGTTTTCCAGAAATATTAGGAGAAATGCAAAATATTACGGTTATTCAATTTTATGCAACTTCCATTGAAGAATTTACACTTTCATTCCAAAATCTCACTAGGCTTTGGCTTTTATTGGTAGAGGGAAATGGAATTCATAGGTTATCAAGTAACATTCTCATGATGCCAAACTTGTGGAGTATTCATGCTTCAAATTGTCATCTATTATTGCCAACACAGAATGATACATCATTGATCAGTTCTGAGATGTCTTCAAACCTAAAGTCTCTAGAGCTTCATAATTGTAACATGTTAGATGAATTTCTTCCAAAAGTTCTAACATTGCTTACAAATCTAACTTTATTAGACCTGTCGCGAAATTATTTCACAGTTCTTCCTGAATGCCTCAAAGAATGTCGCTCTTTATATAACCTTTGTTTGGATGATTGCAAGTTTCTTCGGGAAATTAGAGGAATACCACTGAATTTAAAACTTTTGTCGGCAAAAAGATGTGTATCTTTGACACCCGCATCTAAAAGCATACTACTGAATCAGGTTTTTTTTTTCCCGAAGTATTTCATTTACAATTTCATAATTCATAATGTGATATATCATGTTAAACTAGACTTTTGAATGATTTAATATGACCAACAGGAATTGCATGAAGCCGGAAACACCCATTTCTGTTTTTCAACCGGAATTGAGAAGATTCCAGAGTGGTTTGAGCACCAAAGCAAAGAACTTACAATTTCTTTTTGGTTTCGTAACTACATCCCTTCCGTTGCTCTCTTTTTTGTTACTAAAATGAAGAATGGAACTGACATATCCATCGAATGTTCAGTAAGATTCAATTTGTTCATCAATGGCTATGGATATAATACCAACTCTAATTATATTCATGACAGCTGGCCAGAGATTCAATCTGGCCATGCCTATCTTTTTGATCCGCAACTGCATGGATGGGAACTCGACAACTTTGAAAGGCTCAATAGAAAGGATGAGGTTCCGGAATTCAAAATAAAACTAGAGGAAGCACTTTTAAAAAATGAATGGATCCAAGCAAAGGTTACATATGCATATTGGAGGGACGAAGCCCTACATATAGAAAGTGGAATCCACATATTCGAAGAGAAAAATAGCATGGAGGATATTCGGTTTACCAATCCTTATGATTAGCGTAGATTTGTGGATGCAGAGACTGATATTGTGTTGGAAACTTGGGAAAAAAATATTTATTCATGTATTTCCGTATTCATCGTTGTATCACAATCAATCTTGCACTGTTAAATTTTCATAACCGATTGAGCGCTGAATGGATTGTAGCTTTTTAATGTAAAATGGAGATTTCAAATGGATGATGAGGATCGCTATCATACTCACTGCAATGTGCTGCAATTTGAGTATTTAAACAAAATTTTGCTTAAGTGTCACCATCCCATAGCTCTTCCAAAGATTTGTAAGGACCATTCTTAGATACAAACATTTCTGCCCTATAAAGCCTGCATTGTGGAATCTTATTGATTTTGTCCAATTCCTCTTGGTTTAATTCCCAATCAAATATTTCAAGGTTTTGTTTCATCCTCTCTTTGTTGAAGCTCTTCACAATTACACTTGTACCTTGCTCATGTATCCATCTTAGTGCTATCTTCATGATATCCATGTTAGATACAAAAGTTCCCCATAACTGTCATTTCAATGCATTATTAAGCATGCATGTGATGTTTGATCTATTAAACAGATATAATATGAAAGAAATGATTTGGCATTAGTACTTTCATGAACAAGTAAAGTTTACCCACTTCAAGATCAAACAATCTTCTTACATGTGGAGACATGTTAGAGAAATGTCTTACAAAATTATTCATGTATCCTTTGGTCCTGTTTTGATAAACAGTTTAATTAAACATTTATAGCATTGTATCTTAGAAGTGCTTAAGTATAAGCTATATTTATAACAATAAAGTAAAACTATTCTTATACAAGCTATTTGCATAAACTATTTTAGAGGGCTTAAAGAAAAGTAGAAAAGAGCTTACGAACATGTCATAAGTTATTTCCATAAGCTTTTCAAATATATTTCATCAGTATTTATATCAGTAGATAAGTTTGAATAAGTGAATGCGACCTTTTATCTAACATTTTAAGCTTTTAGAACAATGGTTGTTCAAGACAAGGTAGTTAAAAGTTTAATGCACCTGAGCTATACTTTTATTTCTAGCCTCAGCAATTTCTCCATCACTGCATTAGAACCCCAAAATACTTTGTATGCTCCTAATGGTGACCATGCACACACATGAATTTCTTTCTTGATGCAGAATTGTCTGAGTTTCCTTTGATGCCATAATGGATTCATTTCTACCTAAATTAAAATACATGCAACCAATTGAGTGCGTATAGACTATGTATAGCGACACAACATGGCACTGTACATGTAATGCTTAATGGTTAATAACGTGTAAATATTTGGTTAATTTGGGGTGAGCATCAGTACACCATAACTTGGAAGTAATGAAAATTTCATCGCGATTTTTTATAAGGCCGAGTTCTAAAGCCTTTGACACAGCTTGGCCTAGAGGTTCTTCGGTTCCATAGATAGAAGCTGTATCAAAATGTCTATAGCCAATGTCAATGGCATTAACCAAAATTGAGGTGAGAGCTTCATTTGATGGAAGTGGACTTGTTCCAGTTCCTAAGCCTATCATTGGCATCTCTTCCCTTGAATTTAGTATCACCTCATGAAGTTTCTTTGTTTCCATCTTTTCTTGTGTTTGAATGCTCAAAATTAACAATTTTTGTTATATATGAATGTTAACATTTTAGACTGAGTTGTGGCTATAATTTGGCTACACCTTAAGGTTACATAAATCAAATTCCAAGACACATTTTAAGCCATAGGTTGCATAAAACAACATTCAATATGCATTTATTATGGTATTGGCTATGTGTCCCTTTATGACAAATAGGTGGGAGAAACCAACCCAAAAGACTATAGTTCAATAGATATGCGGAGAATCTAACCCAAAAGACTAGTCCAATTGGTGGGAGAGCTTCATGGCTTAAGTGCCACATTGAGCACTTTAATATACTCAATGTGGGACTCCTAACATTGTCACGTCCTTTAACAGCCGTTGTCCAAGGCGGCTTTTATTCTACTACATTGATTCGATGGTAGCCCTTTCCTTTTTAGCGGTTTCACTCACTTATCCGTATTTAGTGGAGAACATTGAGCATTTTGATATACTCGATTGAGACTCCTAACATATATAGTCCCCAATATTAGTAATGTAAGGTAACGAATGTATAAATTAAAAAGGGTATGGTTTGGTTGCTGAGTTTGTTATTAAGGTTGGTGGATTTTATTAAATATAAGACAAAATTCCACATCAAATTTTTAATAATGTATATATAGCAGAGTTATGATGCTGTGTATAAAAATATTGTGCATTCCTTTTCCTCTATGCTGTTAATTTACTAGATATATTGTTCACAAATTTTATGTGATGGTTCAATGGTAAGAGTTTGACTTTGTGATTCCAAAAGACATAATTGAAATCTACTTGAAGACGGTTGAAAAATTCACGAGTTTTGTCTCAAACCAGAATAGTCACCATATCATATGTGATTTGAGAATAATAAACATTTTATTCAGAATTTGAACAAATATGCAGAGCCACATGGCCCTTACATCTTTGAAGCATGGCACATGACCATAGAACCACATAGCTACATTTGAATGTCTTAAGCAAGGAAACTTTGTGAAATAAGAGAAGCTAATACATAATCATATGAAATTTAAATCATATCATATCAACTTTATTTTCCGGATTCATATACTGCAATATAGATAGGACTTTGAGGAAATTTTCAAACATCTCCATCCCAAAGTTCTTCTAAGGTCTTGCAGGATCCATTTTCAGATAGCCACATATCTCCTAAGTATTGTCGGCGTTGAGGAATCTGCTTAATCTTCTCTAAATCATCTTCACTAAGTTCAAAATCAAATATTTCAAGATTTTGTTTCATCCTCTCATTGTTAAAACTTTTAGCCATTGCACTAGACCCTATTTGGTACACCCATCTAAGTGCAACCTGCAAATGAAATCATAATGTGACAGAAATGGTCTAAGGGTTGAATCAAGATAATAACAAACATTTTGAACACCTACATGACTATATATATAATGAATAATTTTTTTGCGGACACTTGTCTTACACGTGTTGTACGAGTGTCTTACACTTACACTGTCAGACACTGATCAAAAGAGTGTCAAAGTAAAAGAAAAACTGAGTTTATTTTTTGGACACCAGTTTGAGCTATCCAACACGTGCCGTATGAGTGTCGGACATCGACACGGACACTGCGACACGCCTAATCATAGAGGTGTCCGTGATTCATAGATGACATGTATTATTAGAATAAGTTAAATAACACAAAGGTATAAAAAAAAAGTTATGTAGCTAGCCTGCCAAATTGATATATATTATAGTCAACATGTTTTTTGGTTCTTAAAATGCAATCCTCCATTTTCATATAAATAGTAAACATGTTTTTTATTTTAAAACACTGAAATTATTACAGTTTATGGATAAGCTACTTGATTCACTTAACAACTGATTGGATATGGACTGACTTGAGATTATCTATAAGCACTTATGAGCCAAGAGTATGGAAAAACAGTTTATAGTTTATACGAAAACAGTTTTACATTATTTTTCTTTCGTTATACAAATAACTTATACATAAACATTTTTATGAAAAGCACTTATGATATAGCGCTTAACTAAGTTGTTTATCTGAACAAAACATATTTTAGAATTACCTGAGCTGTGGTCTTCCCCTTTGCAGCTGCTATGTCTTGAAGAATTTGATTCTCCACAACAGCTCCTGAACCCCAAGTTACCTTATAAGCTCCTAGAGCTGACCAGGCACTTACATGAATTCCTTTCTCCTTGCAAAATTCCCTCAGTTTCCCTTGCTGCCATGATGGATTCATTTCCACCTTAAAAGAAAAAAACAAACCAAAATTTAAATTCATAATCATAATTGTTCATTGTTCAGTTGAGGAAAAAACCCGAAGCAAATTGAACCGTTACAACAGTTCAATAAAATTGAACTGATTGTTAATTGTTATGTAGTTCACGCACTGACTTGAAGCGAACCAGTACAAATCGTAAACTGTCAGTCATAGTTTGGTTTTACGGTTGAATTCGACTTTTGATTGTTTTTTAACAATATACAAAAATGCATGTTTCATACAAACCTGATTGACTGCAGGGGTAATGGTGGCTGTTTCCAAGAGTTTGGTGAGTTTTTTGGTACCATAATTGCATATACCAATAGACTTTGCTAAGCCTAACTTATAACATTCTTCCATAGCTTTCCATGTCCCTTCTATATCAAAGGGAAGTAAATCTTCTTTGGTGAAAACAACAGGGTTTTCAAGATCATGTCTAAGTCTCACTGGCCAATGGATCAGATAAAGATCCACATACTCCGTCCCCAGCTTTCTGAAAAACATTGTACATAGAATATTCAAGAATTTAATAACATTAAATGATAAGAAAATGAAAGTGTAAGTAAAAAAACCGGGAGGGGCTGGAACCACTTGATACCAGAACTGACCTTTGAACTAGATTAAATTGGTGGTGAAAGTAAAAAATAATCAATATTTTAAAAATCAGACCGAAGGTCGAACCGGTAAGACCTCTAGAGTCATTGTATAACTTGTTCAAGGAATTGCATTATGTGCAATCCCACGGCATACCGTTAGGACTTCTTTTTTTTTTTTTTGGTACAACCGTTAGGACTTCTAGACCATTCGATTAATACCAAATGGTTCAGATTATAAATTTAAGCTAAAAATCTGGACTGTTTAAGTTTAATCAAATGGTTGTGATATGATTGACTGCAATGCAGTCACCTCTCTCCTACCGCATTGAATCCGGATCTCTTGTTTAATCATTTCAACCATAGATGATAAATAAATTAAAAGGTATTAAAAAGTAATAAATAAATAATATAAAAAATAAAAATCGGCTGAATCAACGACGTTTAACTCCAAATCAACTAGGCTGCGATGTAATCGCGATAAAACCATTTTATGTTTTTACTTTTATTTACAAAATTCTCACATCAATTTCAATCTTTTTCCGTTTTCAACGATTTGTACACGAAACACTGAATACAAAGAATTTTCCTATACAAACAGTGAAAATAGGAAACCAGTCGAAAATAATGTAATAATTGTGCAATTAAAAGTAAAATCAGTAAATAAAATAAAAAAATATTTTCATATGAACTTAAAATGAGCATATAAACAAAACAAACAAATGTAGTTTATAGATTTATAATTACTTCAATGTGGTCTTGAGAGCTGGAACAATAAGTTCATAATCTGCATCAGTATTCCATGGCTTTGAAGTGATGAAAACTTCATCTCTACTCTTAATAAGCCCTTTTTCTAAAGCTTTTGCTAAAGCAATTCCTATGGCTTCCTCTGTTCCATACACAGAAGCAGAATCGAAATGGCGATAACCAACTTCAATTGCATCAACAAAGATTGAAGCAAGAACATCATTTGATGGACGATTGTCTACTGATGTTCCCATTCCTATGACTGGCATTTTGTGTCCTGAATTCAATAACACTTCTGGGATTTTCTTTCCTGCCATGTTTTTTTTTCTCTCTTTTTTTAACTCTGCTACAAAATATGCATGATTGGTATAATTGGTGGCACTACTTATATATAAAGTGTGGTTAGTGATATGTGGTAGGAAAAAAGTGAACAATTTATTTTAAAGGATAATAAAGGTAACAAATGATAAAGTACATTAGATATATTATTACAGTAGCAAGCACATTAACAGTTACTACAATATTTCCATCGTATGATTTGTAGTTTGTTAAAGTACTAACAATAAGACAATAATTAAACATATGCATAACAAAAGGAAATATTTATTTATTTTTCTTGAAAAAACAAAAGTAAATATGTTGATTACTCCACATTTGGAGATTTTTTTAAATGATTTGTTTGTTTAAATTTTACTTTCTCATGCTGAAAATAACTATCACTTTCTCTCCAAAAATTTAGCCATGAATTTACTTACGGTGATTAGTTTAAATTTGGAGATATGCATAATTTTTTATTAATATTTTAAGATTATTAATTAATTACTTGGTTACTTCAAAACAAAAATTATTAATCAAATACATTTACTGCTTTTTCCTCTCAGAACCATTAGACATAGACATTATTGAAGGAGAGGATCTAAATTCTACTCTCTTAGTTCTACTCTCTCTATTGATTATATTATTAATTTTTTAATGAAAAAATAAATAAAATCAACAGAGATAGAGAATTAGGAGAGGGAATGAAAGAAAATGATTCAAATCCATTTTTTTGAAACACTTTTATTTTGAACACTTTTCTCAATCAATATTTAAATTTTGATCTCTGACCTCTCTCTAAACATCTCAGCCGCCGCCTAACCCTACGATCCAAACTCCTCCGTTTCAACATGTAGGGGGCGCTGTAGGTGGTGCGACGAGTGGCTTCGGACACTCCGCATCATCACCTTCATCTCAACTGGTTTCTTAGTCGATCGGAGATTCGCGGTTGTTATGGTGGTTAAACCCCTCTGGGGTGGTCTTTTCAACCTTCACTGGCGTTTTCTATTACAGATCTGGTGGTTTATATAGGTTGCGGCAGCGGGTTTTGTCTTTCGTTTCTGGCGTCGTAGCCGATGGTTTCGTGCTCATGTTTTCTTCTCAAACCATCCGAGTAGGTTCTCCATTTTCGCGTTGGTTCTCTGGTCCGGTCGTCGGTGTTCCTGCAGTGGTGGTAGGTTCTGTTCAAGCCATCAGCTTGTGCGGTTGTGGTGGTTAAGGTTCAACTAATACCGACTTCTTTATATTGCTGGTTTTGTCTTCTGATGTCATGGCTATTTTCCTATTTTCTAGCAATGTTTGTTTGCTCTTTTGGATTTTCGTTTCTTGGTTTGTTTTCAGATCCGTTGAGATTTGCAGGGATCAATTCTTTCAATTTTGCATCCACATCGCTAGAGAAGTTGGGAAGGCTGACAGCTCTGGCTAGAAACGGCCTTGTACTCGTTGCTGCTGTAGCGAGTTGTCGATTGTTGCCTCTGTTTCCGTGTTGATGGTCGAATTCACTGACCATGCTCTAAGAGATAGATTGATTTTTTAGTCTATCTTTACTTGTAATGGTTGAATCGTTTACACATCTTTTTTTTGCAATTTAATTTTGGGTCTCACATTGGACTTGCTGGATTGTGTTTGATGTGTCTTCGATTGCTTCACATTTGGATCTTTCACTGAATTTGGTCTGGTTGAATTTGCTTTACCCTTTTTGGGTTGTATATATATTTTTTGTGTTATTGCTGGGTTAAGTTTTTGCCCCCTAACTATCTTTGTACTTCCTTTTTATTTTAATATACTATTATTTGCTTAAAAAAATTAAATTAAATTTCGATCAATCAAACTGAATTGATTCTAATTCTACTTTAAAACTCTAACTCAAAAAGAACAATTGTCTATCCTATATAAACTCTCACATAGAGTCATGACCACCATTATAAAATTCTAAATTAAATTTTTGTAATTCTCTGTTGGCATCTATGGCCATTGTAATTAGTTCTTGAATTTCATTTTTCTTTATACATTATTCTTTTTTGGTTCAATTGTTTTTTAACTTAATTTTTTAATTTATTATTATTGAATACTTTGTTTATTCATTATTGAAGCTACTTTACTTTAAAGTGATAACGGCATTTGTGACACTTTTGAAATAATATGTTGTTACGACAATTGGTATGACGCTATTGGTCCACGTTTCTGGCTATGTTGCTTCTTTAAGCCTGTGTTTGGTAGAGATGATTTTGAGAAGAGAGAAATTAAAGAGAGAGAAAAAGAGTAGAAATAGGCAATTTCTCTTGTTTGGTTTATCAGAGAAATTGAGAAGAGAGAAAGAATTTTGTGGGACCCACTGCTTTTTTCTTTCTCTTCAAACCAGCGAAGAAAGTGATATACTTTTGTGATTTCCATGACTACCCTTGTCTCTTTCTTCAAGTTCACTATGCCCATTTACCATTTTTTTCCTACTTTTCTTCCTATCTCTACTACACAGATGCAACAATCCTCTATCATTTTGTTTTGGCTTTCAGCTTTAGTTCCCTTCCACCATTTTTTCTTTCATTTTGGATTATTTGACTTTAATAGTAAAGGGTAATAAATCTTGAGTCAAAAAAATAAAATAAAGGATAATAAGTCTAGTGAAGATTTGGAACTTTATTCATTTTGGATTCTTGTCCGGATCTTTTTGATTCTGTATAGAATTTGTTTTTTATACAAGTATCAAGTATGGTGAGCTTCTTAGAGATTTTGATGCGGTGGTTTTTATTGAATTGTTGGTTAACATTATTTACAAAATCTCCATGAAGCAATTGGCCAGAAAACAATTATGTGTTATCATTTTTATGGGTTTTCATTTTTCTCCTAGGTGAACATGAAAACAATTGCCCAGAAAAATATTTACGAGAATTTTTTTGAAAAGAAATAAGAAATAGAACTTAAAATAAAATTATATTTGACTTTTTTGGTAAAGGTTATTTTTGTCATTTTAGATAATAATCACATTTCTCTCTTTTCTATTTCTCTTATTTTTCTCTTAAAACAAACAACACATCAAATCTATTGTATTTCTCACCTATTTCTCTCTTCTCACTTTCTTCTTACAACCAAACACACCATAAGTATCAAACAAAACTCGAAATTGACATTACCAAATAGACCAATTATTGTACTTTTAAATTTGAGGTGTGACTCTTGTCAAAATAAAAAATAAATTTTAAAAACGCAAATTAGTATTTATTTTTTTAATACACCGATAATATAATTTTTCTTCTTTTGCCTATAAATCAAATAGAGTTTTTTTTTTACGCAAAAATCAAACGAATATTATATGGAATTTACACGCAATTTGAGATTTAATGTCAAATTTGATTTAAGATGTACATAGCCTATTAATATTGGTATTGTCAATTAGTTTTATTGACATATTATAATTTATATAAATAATTTATGTAATTTATATTATAAAATGGGAAAGCCATAAAGTAAACAGGTTGTGTAATTATCTAAAAAAAAAAGGTGATCAGGTTGTGTCTGTTGCTGCACATGGATATAATTTTGTGTCCACCTGTTGGGATATTTTGTTTGAGATCATTTTTTTTAAAGACTTTGGTTTGAGATCATTGATTTTCAGCGAGGTCGATCGTCCTCAAAATTTTGGATACCCTAATTGAATAAAGAATTTAGTACTCTTTTTTATAAATCATAATTTCACTTTTTTTATGAATTTATAAATCATATGTAATTGTAAGAAAAAGAGTAAAAAATTGCATTATTAGTGATAAGTTCACACAATACCAAAACTAGAATAAGATTATTACAAAACACACTAGTTGCAACCACCACCTATTACTCTGAGCATTTTTTTCGAAATAATTTCATTAATTTTATCCTAAGAAATATTTATTACTTTTAATTACTTAGATTTTAATCCTTAATGTGGAAATATGACAAATATTATTGGGATAAAAATCAAATTTCGCACAAATTATACAGAGGAAAATCAAATTTCGCACAAATTACAAGAATGAAAATTTACGTAATTGCACAAATTACAAGGACTAAAACCTAAGTAATTTAAAATTACAAAGGCAAAACGAGAGATTTTTATTTACAGGGATTAAAACCAAAAAATTTGTAAATTTTACATGGACGAAATTCACCTTTGAAATTCCTGGCACGCTGAGCACGATGCTCTACACGATGCTCTAACACTGTGTCCGGTCTAACGCGTAGCAGTTCAAAGCATATAAAGAAAAACAAATAAAGAAGACAAGTATTTGTTAACCCAGTTCGGCGAACCTACGTCTGGGGGATACCAATCCAGGAAGAAATATCACTATAATAGTCCTAGTTACTAAGTCTACAGCAAACGCCCCGTTTACAACTTATAACCTAGGCACTACCAATGACTCTTCTACCTAGGAACTCCTAGATATGAGATCTCATCTCACTCCCTTGCAACCTTACAGCCAGCAAGGATTTCACTAACACAAGAACAAAACGTTTTGGAGACACACTCCTAAAACTACACACTCGTGCCTAAAGGCTTTGAGTGTTAAACACACCAAAAGTCCTAACTCCGTACTTCAAAGCTTAGGAGAAGGATCACACAATACAACTCAAGAACACACGTCCTAAGCTTGCATCAAGGTGACACAAGAAAGGCTCACATTAACAAAACACACGCAAAACCTAGTTCTAGATTCTAACACAATAACGGCGTGAACAACTACTGAATTAGGGTTTTGCAGCTCCTTTAAATACTTCAGACAATTACACATGCATGGGCTTGGTTTGTTTGGCCCAAGCATTTACTCCATATTAATTAAATGAGATTCTCTAAAAATATGTTCTTCAAAGAGATACTCTTCAGAAATATTCTTGAACAGGATCTGAAGCATTAAACAACCTTCCTTATATAAAACCTTATAAAACGCGCCATGCATGATTCATGAGAGAGAAACCAACATTCCATAAATAGCATTTGTTATGAGCGCTCCTCCTGAGCCGTTTCAATGCTCTACGCAATGCCTGAGGCATCGGATCGCACATCTTGCACAAAGTTTATTTTACCAAAAATGCAGCCAATACCAAAGACTCAACAACCTTTTACCCATTAATTTATGATGCCTTAAATATTTTTCGTCATGAATGTTGCTCTCTGCATTTAATTCAATTAATGTTCACATATTATTATAAATTATAAATTTTTTTCTACGGTCATGTTTTAACAACTCTTATTTTAGTAACTCATTTAACCCTTATTTTAATAACTCTGATTTTAGTTAAAAATAAACACTCAATTTTCTTAAAAAAAAAACTAAGATGTTTAGTTTAAGTAAAAAAAAACACTTTGATGTTAGTCCTTGATATTTCACCTATATCATCAGCAAATTGTAGATTGATATTATAAAATTTTGGATTAAATATATTTTCAATAACAAAAAAATCATGAACTTTTAAAAAACGAGAGCTGCTAAGTTATGCTCATTGGAACACATGAATTATTATCTTCTACGTACTATTATAAAAATAGGAATGAAAATAGAGAGTTTCCATTCTTGTAATCCCTTTGAAGAGGAGTTCATTAACAAGCACCAGGTACAAACCGAATAACACATTATATAATACATTTTCTCGTTTAGACAAAAAATTGATTCTCTTCCAAATAGCATATAATACATTTGTTGGATAAAATTATGCTTCGATGTTCATGAAATCCCAAAAAAAAAAAAAAAAAACTCTAATTTAGGATATCTTTTGATTAATTTCTTTTTTCAAGTAATTTAATTACTAAATTTTACTCTTTAAAATAAATAAGTGGAGAATTTAAATTTAAACTTTAACTTAAATATTAGTACCAACTGAATTATATTCGTACAAACTCTCTTAATTTTTTTTCAAAGAAAGTAATTGTTTGACATTTATTTTTCTTAATTGTGAGTTTCGTATCACATGAAACATAGGCTAATATGTGGGCCTGGAATTGATAAGAAGCAAACCACAAGAGGTGGTAAAAGTTCTGACAAACAAAGGGTCGGCATATGAATATAAAGGAAGGGAGGAGCAAATAAAACTATAAAGAAAAAGACATTGGCATGATGGAAGGGAAAAACACGTGAAGAAATGTCGTTAAAATGGTTGCATACAAATTAAAGAATATAATAAAGTAGAGAATTATGACATAGAAAAGAAAAATATCTTAAAGATAATAGATAAACTGCGTGTAACTATCAATGTTAGATGGGAAGCACCATTAATGGATTGGATTTGTATATCTTAGAGATAATAAATAGCTGGTTGTGATGTTGTTTTGAGAGACCACGGTAGATTTTGAATTAAAGGTTTTGCTAGAAATCCTAAAACTATACACAAGTAGCTCTCATGTTTTAGCAAAAAGTTTTGCTAGAAATCCTAAAACTACACAAGTAGCTCTCATGTTTTAGTAAAAAAAACACAAGTGTCAAACTCTAAGATAATCCATATAGATTGTTGGTAGCAATAAATGCCAAAATTTTAGCTTTTTTTGGGCAATTTTTGAAACAGACCAATCACAAGCATTTCCTTTGCAAAAATGGGTCGGTTTATGTGGACCAAGAGTGCAAAGCCCAATCCAACAAGCCCAACTTAATTTAAAAAAAACACGCGTGCAGAAGGAGGGAGAGATGTCACCCTCAACTTCTGAGCCCAATTCCTTCATTTGGCTAACAAAGGAGAAAAAAATATATCCAAAGAAAATGAAATCCCTAATCCATGAAACTCCTCTTTGTTCACAAATCTTCACGGGTAAATGAAGGTCAAGGCTAAAGGTAAATGAAGGTCAAGTCATTTTCAATTGCAGGCAGCAGACTATAAGCCAAAAAAACACAGTCTTCAATCTATGACACAAACAAACCAGGAAGTCTTTCTTTTAAAATTCAAATACCTTCTACAACACAAAATCCCTTTCAATCTCCCACCCTCTCTTCTTTAGCTTTCTCTCTACACACAAATTTTAGGATTCCATTTCTCCCTCTCTTTTGACATCAACTCAGCGACGGGAATGAATTATGAAGCATATCACACGGCTGAAGCTAAGGTAAGCATTTCAGATCCGTTTCTGTTTTTTATTTCCAGTTTCATTTTCATTGTTGAATTCCAGATCTATTATATTTTTGTTTCTTTTTTTTTTATGGTGATGTTGTTTCTTCATTTCTCACACCATTTTTTTTTCATGTACAAGTTTGGTTCGCAGAATTTGTAGTTTGATTCATGAAGGATGGAATATTCGGATACGTAGCTGTTAAGTAAGAGGGTCGAGCCATAACGGATTGATGTGGCGTAGCAGCGACTGAAATCGATCTGAATGAAGCTTCAAGCGTATAGTTCTGGGGCTTCTCCTATACCCCGCCTACCTATATGGAGTAGAGGAAGATTTGGTGGGGAAGGTCATAGTGAAGTCAGCAAGCTGGAAAGTAGCCACCCCTCTTTGATTGTGCACAACACAGCCCCTGCCACGATACACCTAATCGAAGAAGCGCCTTCCTCTCATCTTTTTTATAATTCAACATCCAGTTCATAGAGAACTGCCTACTCCCACCTCGACCGAGAAAGATTTCATTCCTTGTCATGTTTATAGAGAGGCAAATAGAGTAGCTGATGCTTTGGCGTCGTTAGGGTGACAGTCACTAGTACAAAAATACCTTTATAAAAAAGATTTTAAGTCGGTTAACATTGGCACATGACTTAACAAAATGTGCGGTGGCAATTTTGTAAATAAGTTCAACTTTGTTAAGGCGGTTCCCTCCACAACCGATTTAATATATTTTTAAAAAACCCCAAAAAAACATTTTTGTTAAGTCAAGCATCGCCCGCCAGACTTAAAAAACCTCTTTTGTTAAGTCAGCTGTCGTTTATCTGACTTAAGAAACTTTTATTTTTAAGTCAGGCTTCCCTCACCTAACCTAAGAGGTATCAATTAATTTATAATGTGTCGCCTAGGAGAATCGAACTTAGTTCTTTTAATATAAAAAATATCCTAATCAAAAAAAAAACTAAAAATCTGAATAAAAAAAAACTGGAAAACTCTGCGTCAAAATAAAAATAAAATTCTGAACCCTTCTTCTTTTGCAAGTTCGATATATGCAGCAATCTTCTTCTTCTTATTCTTCACGGCAATTTATCGGTTGAAACCCTAACTTTCATAGAAATTGGACTCCTTCACTGAAACTGGAAAACTCGAATTGTTACCTTCGCTACAAACTTGGAAGGAATTATTTTTTGTTTGATTACAAACTTGGAGGCTACTTATTAATATGCATGATTGAAACCCCTTCCATCGATGAAGCCCATCCTCGTGCAACTCTCAAACTCGCCTCGATGTGAGAACCCTAAGTTGTATGTTCAATTGCAAAGCCCAGTCGCTACTCATTCATATGTATGCAATCTACAAACCCTAAATTTTTTGTTGTTGCGTGTTTTGCATATTTCTTGTGTGGTATCCATCAATTTCTTGTTGTTATTGAGATATCATTTTAATTTATGTTTCTATATGTTGGTTCTTTCATTTTTAGTTTTGCTACTTTTTCACTTTTGTTGTTCTTATTATTATTTTTAATTTGGTTCTATATTAATTTGTCTGATGGAGATAAATATACACCAAAAACTCTGCATTTGGTTTGGTATAAGGGAAAAGGACAATGGTATGTTTTTCCCAAAGTTGTGTTTGGTTAGTCCTGAACTCTGTTATTATGTTTCTATTTTGCTTTGTTATTTTATCAATTTGATGCTACAGTTTTTAATTTTGTGATAAGGTCTTCAACACTGAAGTTGATGGTGTTCACCAAGTTGTATGGGTAACACCGTTTAAAATTCAAACCACTTTCCTTTCCTGAGATTAATTTTCTGTTAACAATATTTTAGTGCACCCTTCTATATGCATATTCCATTGAATACCAATAATTGATTTTTGTGCTATCAAATTTAACTTGCTTGATAGGTTAAACAAAGGAGAAACTATCACTGGAGGGACTAGAACTGGTGGTTTTACAATTGGAGGGACTGTTTCACAATTAGAGGGACTGGAATTGGTGGTTTTGAGTTAACAGTTGAAATTATGGATGCATTGTGCTCCTTTGCAGATTGTTGAGTTAGTTTGATTTGATTTGATTTTAACCCTCCAATTTTGTTTCTTGCTGTTTGAGTTTGTCAACCACGATTTTCCAATTTATATTGTATATTAGGTTGTGATTGTGTGATATAGAATAATTTTATAAGCTGTGAGGTTCCGCACAAACATGGAATTCCAGAATCCATTCAATCTTAATACACCCAAGATCAATTTTTTTCCAAAATTTCTCAAATGAATTCCCCAACTAACCTTTCTGCTACCCCAAACTGTATATTTATTGCCTCTCTTGTTTTCTTTCACCATCATCGCCAGATCAAGCTTTGATTTGCTTCTACACCAGCTCTGCAGGATCCCCAATACCTTTTTCATTGGTAATTTGAAAATTCTTAGCTTTATTAGCATTGAATTGAATTGAGCTATTCAAAATTTCATATTTCTAAGCTGGTGTAGATGCATGAATTTCAATGTTACTCTTTAACTTTTGTTTTGATTTTCTGCCTTTGAAAGTTGTTTCTTTGGTATTTGAATTTGCCACATGTTGGGTTTGGAGAATATCTCAATTTTTGTGTATGTAACTAAGTTTTGATTTCAATTTTTTATGTATTTAGCTAGAACAGTTACTGATTTTGCTTAAACCTGGCCATATTTGAATCTTGCTACAATCTAACTATTTACTAATATATATTGAAATTAAAAATGCGGTTGGTGAACTGCTGCATCAATATTACCAGTACTATCTTCAAAAAGAGCTGATCTAAAAGCTTGTGGTTGAATGCAAAAGTATAGTGTTTTTGGTAGATTGATGTATCTGTTTGTTATTAATGTAGAGGAGGTTTTATTTGCAACTGATACTTTAGTAAAGGGATACTCGTTGTTGTTGTTGTAAGTGGGGCTTTCTAATGTTTATTTGTTCTGGTTATTAACTTTGTTTATCCCCATCAAGTACTTCTTGTACTTGGTTAGTAATTTAGTCCCTTAAAGATATTTTTGGTTTCACATATTGGTCCCTTAAAGAAAAAAAGTTTCAATTAGGTCCCATAATAATGTTTCTATTAGTCACATTCACATTGGTCCTCTCCGTTAATTTATTTTAATCTGAACCGTTTGATCTTTTTGTTAAAAATATAACTGTAGGATTTACATGTCTAATAAATGTAACGGTGAACCATCATCAAGTAAATATTTCTCTTTTTCTCCATCTTCTTCTCTGTCTTGTTCTTCATCTTCATTTCCAACTTCATCAATCTTCATCAAACAAACAAAAAAAAACATAAACACCAAGGACAAGAAGCAACACCAAGGAAACCAGAAACCTAGAACTAAACTTGAACCGAAAGTTTACTCTTCTTGAAAAATTGATTCTTGTGTTGATAAGAGGAATGAATGAGGGATTGAGATTTTGTGGGAAAATTGGAAAAAGTTAATGTGACTGCTATGTTTTCAAAAGCCATATATGAGAGAGTGGATTGAGGTTTGAAGGTGAGAAACATTTGACCAAAGAAGGTTTTGGAGAAATTATTGTTACATTTTGGAGAAAAAAAATATGGATTTTTTTTAGAAGTTTGAAAATATGGGTTTGTATTGATGAAGTTTATGAAGAAGATGAAGAAGGAAGAAGATGAAGAAAAAAAAATGAAATTAAGTGTTGTTAGTACATTATTAGATACAATAGATCTTCAAAATTCAATAATTGTTCTTTTAATAAAGAAATCAAATGGTTAATATTAAAAAATTATTGAAGTCTATGGTGGAGCAACTAAAGTGTTGGTCCACCTTATACTTTTGGAGTTAAAAGTTAAGAAGGGACTAACTTGACTAATGGAAATATAGTTAAGGAACCTAAACGAAACTTTATTCTTTAAGTGACCAATATAAAACCAAAAATATTTTTAAGGGACCAAAATACCAATTAAGCTAATAAACTAGCTAAAAACACTAGTACAAAAATACCTTTATAGAAAACTTTTTAAGTCAGTTAATAATTCCACCTGACCTAATAAGAGGCGCGGTGGCAGTTCCGTAATTAAGTTAAACTTTGTTAAGGCGGTTACAATGTTAACCGACCTAATAGGGATTAAAAAAAATAATATTCAATTCAAATTTTTTTTTGTTAAGTCAGATGTAGATTAACTGACCTAAGTGTAGCGGGCTGGAAAATTTCCATGCAATGAAGTCGCCATTGACGTTTATTTATCCCGGAAGGGGAAAGGAAAATATCATGAAAACCTTGATTTACATGGTTGAAGAACCATGGCGGGTTCGGGAGTTGGTTACGCGAGAGGAAGGTGTTAGCACCCCTCGCATCCATCGTACTCGATGAGAACCATTTAGGTGGTTTAAGGTTCGTCTGCGTAGGTCCGGATTAAATTGCTCTATCACTGGCTAGTTTCTACTTCGTTTCCAATTAAAACAAAAAAGGGTTTTTTATTATTGAGTTTGACGGTTGTAGGAGCCCGCTCCTACGTATTCCCGGGTGCAACGGGAAATTCAAAACTCACGTAGTTCTGATAAAAAATGTTTGTGTGGTTGGTTGGTTTTAACGGGCAACGTTTATTTCTTATTCCGCTGACACAACGACGCTTGTATGTTCTAAAAAGAAGCTTAAGCTTGTGTATGTGTCAGAGGAGTAGATAAAACGTGTATCCATTGTGAAAAGAAGTTGATTAACGGATGTTGCTTATTTCGCATTCCGCTGATACAACGGTGCTTGTATGCTCTAAAGAGAGGCTTAAGCTCGTATGTGTCAGAGGAATGGATAAAGCGTATGTCCATGTTTTCTGAAAACAAGGTTTAAGTGTGTTGGGTTTATTTTAGCGCTTAATTGGATTGAGAGCAGCTCACGAGCACTAGTCAAATGTCTAGCGACCAAGCTAACCCGGAGGGAAAGAATCAAATGACAGATTCCCCCTTTTTCAATCTTTATTTATGAAAGTCTTTATTACTTTGATTAAAGAAAATAAAGTCCAAAAGGAAAAGACGAGTGTTGGTTAATTTTAACGTTTGTTTAGATTGAGAGCAGCTCACGAGGACTAGTCAAATGTCTAGCGACCAAACTAACCCGGGGGGAAAGAATCAAATGACAGATTCCCCCTTTTTCAATCTTTATTTATTGCAAAAAGTTAATTAAGTTTGATTAAGAAAAAGGTCCAAAAGGAAAAAAAAGCGAGAAATAAAGGGTGCGCAACATTACAACAATAATAATTGAAATAATAAGATGACAATTAAATCAAGTATGCATGAGTGCGAGTAATTAAATAAATATGCATGAATTAAATATGACATAATTAAATAATGCATGGATGCAACAAGCATGAATAAATATGATGCATAATTAAGTAAAAATGCATAAGCTAAAGTAGCGTACAATGAATTAAATAACACAAGCATGCTAAGTTAAATCAATGCAAGATAAAAGGAGTTAGAAATATTAGAGGTACTGTTCATAAACAAAGATAAGTAAAGGAACTCAAAGAAGCAAGTTAATCTCAACTAAGTAATTAAACAAATAAGCTAAAAAGCTAAAAGTGATTAAATTAACAAGCTAAAAGAAGAAATAATCAAATCTGAAAATTACTGAGATGTAAGCAAAGCAAAATGGTCCAGTAAGCTAAAAAGCTCAAGCACCAAATAAGTGCTTATGAAAATAAGCTAAAAAGTGATTAATTAAGCTAAAACGCTAGAAAATAGACTAAAAAGCAAATATAATGCTAAAATAATGAAAGACTAAATTTAAGCATAAAAAAGTGATTAAAATAGCTTAAATAAGCTATTAACCACTTAAGTGCTTTTGGAAATAAGCTAAGAATCAATTAAAATTAATTTAAGAAAGGGGGTGCAGAAAGCAAGGGAAAAATAAAATGGGGTGCGAAAAGCATATCTGGGCCAGAAGGCCCAGTCCGCGTGCAGTTCAAACAAAACCGGAGAAGTCCAAAAAAAAAAACTATAGCGACGGAAAAAGGAATTAGCGACGGCGTTCATACTTTTACCTACGGTATTCAAACTTCTAGCTATGATCTTCATCTTCTTCACTTTCTAAATTTTCCGGATTTCCCAAATATCAACCAAAATTAACGAAACAAAGTTCTATCTCACTTATTTTTGCCTCCTGATCATGAATCCAATCTCGGATTTCACATTTGAGGTCTTAAAAATGGGGTTTCGAAACACCCAAGTGAGGAACTCAAAAAAAAAATGACAAAATGAAATTAAACACGAATTAAACAAAAACAAGTAACCAGTGGGTTAGTTCAAGAGTTAAAATGAGTTAATTACATTAGTATTAGGTCCGTTTGATCTCAATCTCCTTTTAGCCACTTCGAGCTAATTTCAAGCAATCGGGATGGATTTTGGTTCGATTTTGCGTTGCTTCAAGCTTCTGGAAGATGTTTGATGGTGTTTGAATGATTGGATTGAAGATTTGATGAGGTTTTGTGAGTTTTTAATTTTTGATGAAAATGGTGAAAAATGGGTATTTGTTGAGTTGTGATTTTGACAGAGTTTCTTTACTATGATTGATGCCCCTCTTTGCTCTGATGTGAGACTTTATTTATAGATGGGAATTAGGGTAAGGTGGATCATGGATTGGTGAAGAAGAAAGGGCATTTTAGAGAAATTGATTTGGGATATTTTTATGAGGTTTTTGATTGTGCTTTGGTTAGCATTTTTTTGTGGTGAGGTGGAGGAGAATAGAAGCTTCTAGTGAGGTGATGATGTGGTGTCATTTTTGGATGATTTTTGTTGTTTGGATTTGGGCTAACAAAAAAGTGTGTTTGGACCAAAAAGATAAATAATTAACCATGATGCAACAATGCAAATTTTGAATTTTTAAATGATGCAATAATTTTGAAATGAAGTGCATTTGATAATTGAATGAGGTTTCTTGGATTGCAAGTAACAAAATTAAAATAAATGAAAAAGGGTAATTAATTAAAAAAGATAAGGGCAAAAGGGTAAAAAAAAAAAGTGAAAATCAAGTGGGGCAAAATTAGGGTATGACAGCTGCCCCTATTTAATTAGCTTAGACCTTAAGAATGCGAATGACCTCGGTATTCGTATTCTTTTGGTAAAAGATAATTAAATATAGAATGTCCTAATTTTGCACGAGCATGATGGATGATGATGAGATAAGGGGAACGAGTATACCTATTGTCATTCCTTTAGGGGACTGGGGACACACCTGAAGGTAAATGATGGATCAATGCAGACTCGAGCATCATTGATTGAAGAGAATAAGCAGATTCATGCATCATTGCTTGTATTAAAAATTGTATGTAGATCTTCGTAGACTCGGGCATCATTGCTAAGATCGAGATGAGTAAGCAGATTCGGGAATCATTGCTTGCATTTGAAGAAAATAAGCAGATTCAGGAATCCTTGCTTATTGAAAAGGATAAGTTGATCTTGGCAGACTCGGGCATCATTGCTAAGATCAAGATGAGTAAGCCGATTCGAGCATCATTGCTTGCATTGAAGAAGATAAGCAGATTCAGACATCATTGCTCATTGAAAAGGGTAAGTAGATCCTTGCAGACTCAGGCATCATTGCTAGGATTAAGCAGATTCGGGCATCGTTGCTTGCATTGTAGAAGATAAGCAGATTCAGGCATCATTGCTTATTGAAAAAGATAAGTAGATCCTTGCAGACTCGGGCATCATTGCTAGGATTAAGCAGATTCGGGCATCGTTGCTTGCATTGTAGAAGATAAGCAGATTCAGGCATCATTGCTTATTAAAAAAGATAAGTAGATCCTTGCAGACTCGGGCATCATTGCTAGGATTAAGCAGATTTGAGCATCGTTGCTTGCATTGTAGAAGATAAGCAGATTCAGGCATCATTGCTTATTGAAAAAGATAAGTAGATCCTTGCAGACTCGGGCATCATTGCTAGGATTAAGCAGATTCGGGCATCGTTGCTAAGATCAAGACGAGTAAGCAGATTCGTGCATCATTGCTTACAACTGAAGGAGATAAGCAGATTCCGGCATCTTTGCTTATTAAAAAGGATAAGTAGATCCTTGCAGACTCAGGAATCATTGCTAGGATTAAGCAGATTCGGGCATCGTTGCTTGCATTGTAGAAGATAAGCAGATTCAGGCATCATTGCTTATTAAAAAGATAAGTAGATCCTTGCAGACTCGGGCATCGTTGCTAGGATTAAGCAGATTCGAGCATCGTTGCTTGCATTGTAGAAGATAAGCAGATTCAGGCATCATTGCTTATTAAAAAGATAAGTAGATCCTTGCAGACTCGGGCATCATTGCTAGGATTAAGCAGATTCGAGCATCGTTGCTTGCACTGTAGAAGCTAAGCAGATTCAGGCATCATTGCTTACAACTAAAAGTCAATCCCTTGTATAATGATTTCTTCAAAAGATTCACTAGGGAAGCAACCAGATATCTTGCAATTTTTCTTTCGACAAATCTGCTGGGGAGACAGTTTGCAACCGACTTGCTGGGGAAAAAGGCTAGGCTTCTTTTCTCGTGATAGGGGACCAAAAGCTGTATTCTGCGAAGAGAAGCCTCTGAACCTGTTTTTATGAATGCATGCTTTGTAATGATCGTTTGTTCTTGTTTAATGCCTACAAATGCAAGGCTAATGCAGATGAAACGTCTGATTAGATGCATGAATGAATGCATGGAATGGAATGCATGACACGACTGAATGCAAATGGAAGTGGAGTTTCAAAGGTATTTGGACTGGATTTTTAACTTTGTGTGGGTGCCAACGAATTTTGGGGCTTTGAGGGTCTGATGCCAACAATGATTGGACTTTGAATGGGTGCCAACAATGATTGGACTTTGAGTGAGTGCCAATAATGACTGGACTTTTAACTTTGTCAATGCAAGGTTAGGTTCCTGCTGGTGGATGTTTGATTTGGTTGCTTGGTTATTTGTGGTATGGGGCATACCAGATGCTGGAATGCAATGATATGATTAATGCATGACGATAATTTGCAGGAGCGATATGACATGACTAATGCATGATGTTTATTTGCATGAATGAAATGACATGATTAATGCATGACGACCATTTGCATGAATGAAATGACATGACTAATGCATGACGATGGTTAGTGCCCCTATGGTGGGTGATGAGTGTTTCTGGTATCAAGCACTTTTGTGGAATGGTGGCTTGAAGTTAATCCCCGACGCAAATTCCGGACCCAATGGTTGCAGATATCCGTCAGACTTTGCTTGAGTAGCTTAAAGGTATAGGGAGAACCTGCCCCTGTGTATCTTATCTTGCCCCAATCTGTTGGGCATTTGAAGTGTTTTGCCTTGATTTTCGGCCAACTTACTGATATTGGTTCTCCCTCTCTGAGAGGTTTGGCCCTAGATCGACCCATTCTTGAAACATGTTTGATTGGGCCAGCAGGATCTTCAGGTGATCTGCCCCTAAGTTTGTTATTGACTAGCAGAGTTCCAAGGTGATTTGCCCCTAATTAGGAGTGTCTTGAACTGATTTGCTAGGTCCTTGAAATATGGGTTTTGATACCGCTTTTCATGATGCGATCTTAAGACACCCTGTCCGTGCTGAATGACCTTTCTTGGGGATGTGTCCCATGATTAAATGAAGTCCTGAGACGATTGCCCCAGATTGGTCCAAGATTCTTCTTGATTGCTAGGTGGCAGCTCAGAGTTGGAACTTCCTTATTGTCAAGTACTGACTTGCAGATAAACCTGTTTGCTTGAAATAGTAATTCTAAAACAATTTTAATGCAAGTTTTGAAATTGAAATTGAGATGGTATTTATGTACAATGGATGTATATCGTGGAAGATGGTGTGAGAATATGATATTAACAAAAGATTTTTGGGAGTCAGGTTAACGCAACCTTGCTACCATATGCTTTCAAAATAAACCTTGCTTCAATTAGGTCTTTTGAGGGTTGTAACGTGCCTGGTTCACGGTTTCTGAATAAAATGATATAAGGCTCAAAGTTTAATTTTAACCCACCCCATTCTTCGTGATGATCTTCAGTCCTACGTTCAATTAACTCTACTCATGTATTCAAGTCCCAAGAGGTTTTTGGAATTTTGATGGTGAGGATATGATGGCTCGGGGACCGAGGATGTGTTTCCCTTTTTGTATGGCAGTCACATTGGCCTTTTTGTTTTGGTCACATGGTTTTGTTTTATCATGAATCTTGGTGACATTCGTTTTTTTTTCATTTTGTTTTTCTTTCACTTTTTCAATCCCTAACTTTTGCCTAGACTATTCTTTTGTGTTTTTAGTCTAGCGGGATACCCTAATTTTTGCCTAAGCCATTTTGAGGTTTGGACTTAGCGGGCTTTTTCTTATTTTCATCTTTTTTTGTATTTTGTTCGGCGAATTGTGACTGCCTTGGTAATGGGTGATGAGGAACACCTTATTGATTTTTCTTTTCTCTTGAAATTCGAATGCATGGTCGAATTAATTGAACACTACCTTGCCCTGGGTTAAAATTGCGGGTTTTTTTGTATAGAAAGAAACACCAACTTCTAGGCTCAAAAGGGGTGACTACGGATTATCTTCCTTATTTCTCCGGTGTTTGGGGATTTGAAACAATGCCTTACATCATCAGTAAAGTTTTATCTGAAAGCATACTGTAGCAACTTGGTTATTTTGTTTTTCATCATCCTCTCTCCAATCTTTGTTCAAACAGAGATGATAAAGAAAGAAATGAAATGAGAAGTATTGATATATATTTTTTGCTTTTGTGAAGAAGAAGAGAGAAAAGTGAATGGACATGAAAGAATGGATTCAAAACATGCATTATTATTTCATTAAGATTACTATTGCAAACAAACAAAGTTTAAATGCTAATAAAAACTTAACAAACAAGGAAATTAAAACAGGACAGCCTAAAGATAGTTTCATGGCATGATTCAATCCTTGAACTGATCTTCAACTAGCACCATGGATGGGTCTGCACGACCGGACAACAGACTATCCTTCACAGTTGGGCTCTCCCTCTTGAAAAGTTAACAGTTTCTGATCAATGAACTCTTGAACCTTGTATTTGAAACCCATACAATTCTCGATGTTGTGCCCGGGTGACCCATTATGATAGTCACATCTAGCATTCTCATCGAAACCAGGTGGATATGGTGGTGACACGGGGTCAAGGGGCTTTAGTTGGACCAACCCTTTTTGGAGTAAGTGTGGTAGGATTTGCCCATATGGCATGGGTATACGATCATAGTGCACATTTCTCCTTTCCTTTCGGGGCCCGTGTTGGTTCTTCGGTGGATATCCATTATGCTGTTGTTGTTGACTTTGCTGAGGTGCCATGGACAATGCTTGGGGATACTGCCCTTGGGATGTTGCTGCCACATAGGGATACTGAAAGTACGGGATTTGAGTTGGTACTGTCGGACCTTTTTTGGAAGTAACATAATTAGTTTCTTCCTCTTTCTTTTTAGGGAAACCGCTTGCAGACTTTTTCGCACTGTTTTGATTCACATCCGTGGCTTGGATCTTACCATTTTTGATTCCATTCTCAATTCTTTCGCCTATCTTCACCAAGTCAGAAAATCCGGATGAAACACTGCCAACCATCCTTTCAAAGTATACCCCTTGCAAGGTATTAGTGAATATGTCCACTAGCTCAGACTCTAAAAGTGGAGGACGTACTTGTGCAGCCAACTCTCTCCATCTCTGGGCATATACCTTGAAAGATTCACCCTCTTTCCGAGTCATGTTCTGCAACTGGGTGCGACTGGGAGCCATATCCAAGTTATACTGATATTGCTTGATGAAAGCATTGGCCAAGTCTCTCCATGATCGAATGCGACTGCCTTCTAGCTGCATGTACCAATTAAGGGATGCCCCTGCAAGACTATCCTGAAAGCAATGAATCATTAGCTTATCATCATTGGCGTAAGACGCCATCTTTCTACTATACATGATCAAATGGTTCTTTGGACAACTCAAACCCATGTACTTCTCAAATTCAGGGACTTTAAACTTTGGAGGCAATACCAAGTCAGGCACTAAGCACATGTCAGCAAAGTCTAGTGAATCACTATCTCCCTCTATTGTTTTCAACCGGTCCTCAATAGCTTTGAACTTCATCTTTGCCTCCTCCAGCTGAGGGAAGGCAAAATCAAGTTTTGGTTCACCACTTTGTATCTCAGGACCTAGGTAAGCTTCTTTGGGGTCCTCTTGAACTTCTTGAGATGGAACAGGCCTTGGCTGAACTAAAGTTGCCACTGTTTGATTCTCCGTGTTGTTAGCTGGTGGCGGAACAAAGGTAACCCCATCTGCAAGAGGCACATAACCTGGTGGTGTATACCCAGGAGGTAAACCAAACGCCGGCCACACCAAATTTGCAGGTTCAACAGTCGCTGTGTCTTCAATCACAAGTGGTGGTGGTGATGGCTGATTTCGATTAGCCAACATCTCAAGGACCCGATCCATCTTTGCGGCCAACTAGGCTACCTCTCCCTTCAATTCGTTGTGTTGTTCTTGCCAATTTTCCATGATGAATCTAGAGGCGCTTCTTGTCCAATGTTGGTGTCGGGGATATGACTGTTGCAGTGGACAGATGAAGATGAGATAATGGTCTTTGTATGAATGCAAATGCATGTAAAAGTCTTTTATGCTTTATCATTTCTTGGAATGTTATGCAAAAATATTTTTGTATGAATGAATGCATGAGTGTATGGATGCATGAATGCACTCTTGTAGCAGATTCTGTCACAACGAAGCAGAGGTTTAAATATTATTTCTGAGATCGAAAGGCTCAAAGTTACCTGCAACCCATCCCTCTCACATGTTGTTCTATGTTTGATAGAGTTCCTAGAATCATAAATTACCTCCTTGGAAACGATGCCATTATTGCAAGGCTCGCGGCAAACGCGTCAAAAAAGAAATCTCCTCTAGGTAAGGTCATTGCATAACCTTGACCCAGGTTCTAAACAGAGGGCCCTAGTAACAAGGTTAGTTTCTAGACCGGTCAACAAAAGGTCCCTAGAGTCATTGACCCAACAAGGAAACACCGACGAGCACTGGTCAAATGTCCAGCGACCCGACATTTCCAAGAGGATCTACTCTAGGCGGGGTGATTATGCCGACGAGCACTAGTCAAATGTCTAGCGACCCAACATAACGACCCCTAGCTTAGCCTAAGCTTTTCTCAAGCTCGGGTGCAGAGCTTCTCAAAGTAACCATGCCATGAAGGCAAAAAAGAAAAAAAAAGAAGGAGTAGAAGCAGAGAACCAAGCAGCCAGCATATAATGACAGAAAATTAAAAGATAAAGCAAGATACTGCAAACCTGGACATAGCAGACAAAATAATAAACCGCCTAAACTAGGCTTAACTCTCAAGATTCCCCAGTGAAGTCGCCAGCTGTAGCGGGCTGGAAAATTTCCATGCAATGAAGTCACCATTGACGTTTATTTATCCCGGAAGGGGAAAGAAAAATATCACGAAAACCTTGATTTACATGGTTGAAGAACCATGGCGGGTTCGGGAGTTGGTTACACGAGAGGAAGGTGTTAGCACCCCTCGCATCCATCGTACTCGATGGGAACCATTTAGGTGGTTTAAGGTTCGTCTGCGTAGGTCCGGATTAAATTGCTCTATCACTGGCTAGTTTCTAATTCGTTTCCAATTAAAACAAAAAAGGGTTTTTTATTATTGAGTTTGACGGTTGTAGGAGCCCGCTCCTACGTATTCCCGGGTGCAATGGGAAATTCAAAACTCACGTAGTTCTGATAAAAAATG
The DNA here is from genome assembly GCA_030408175.1 of Trifolium repens. Lineage (NCBI taxonomy): Eukaryota > Viridiplantae > Streptophyta > Magnoliopsida > Fabales > Fabaceae > Trifolium > Trifolium repens. The sequence continues at coordinate 18,090,077 of CP125847.1, forward strand.
TTTGTGTGGTTGGTTTTAACGGGTAACGTTTATTTCGTATTCCGCTGACACAACGACGCTTGTATGTTCTAAAAAGAAGCTTAAGCTTGTGTATGTGTCAGAGGAGTAGATAAAACGTGTATCCATTGTGTAAAGAAGTTGATTAACGGATGTTGCTTATTTCGCATTTCGCTGATACAACGGTGCTTGTATGCTCTAAAGAGAGGCTTAAGCTCGTATGTGTCAGAGGAATGGATAAAGCGTATGTCCATGTTTTCTGAAAACAAGGTTTAAGTGTGTTGGGTTTATTTTAGCGCTTAATTGGATTGAGAGCAGCTCACGAGCACTAGTCAAATGTCTAGCGACCAAGCTAACCCGGGGGGAAAGAATCAAATGACAGATTCCCCCTTTTTCAATCTTTATTTATGAAAGTCTTTATTAATTTGATTAAAGAAAATAAAGTCCAAAAGGAAAAGACGAGTGTTGGTTAATTTTAACGTTTGTTTAGATTGAGAGCAGCTCACGAGCACTAGTCAAATGTCTAGCGACCAAGCTAACCCGGGGGGAAAGAATCAAATGACAGATTCCCCCTTTTTCAATCTTTATTTATTGCAAAAAGTTAATTAAGTTTGATTAAGAAAAAGGTCCAAAAGGAAAAAAAAGCGAGAAATAAAGGGTGCGCAACATTACAACAATAATAATTGAAATAATAAGATGGCAATTAAATCAAGTATGCATGAGTGCGAGTAATTAAATAAATATGCATGAATTAAATATGACATAATTAAATAATGCATGGATGCAACAAGCATGAATAATATAGTAAAGAAGGTGAAAGGGTAGATAATATTGAAGACCAGTTCTACATAACAAAATAATAAAATATTTGAATCAAATAATATTGAAGAATAAACTTCATTGTTCTTGGCTTATAGTAGGAAGATATTTGAATCAAATAATCAAAGCATCAAAGTCTCTATTTTCAAAATATAGGCTCGGTAAGAATAACCTTAATATAGTTGGTAACTACGACTTCTACATAACAAAATAATAAAATATCTGATCAACAAGAAAATGAACCTTAATCTACAAGAATGTAATACATTAAAGGCATTTGCATTGATACATTAAAGTCTGCAATATTTAAACAGAAAAACAAAATTATGTTAGCAACATGTACACTTTGATTCTCAAGAATACACGTCAAAACCAATTGATATATATTATTTCATGTTTCTTTTAATGGTGTAACATGATAGAGAAACAAATGTAATATGAAGTCATACCTGAACTTTAGATCCACAATATGTGATCAAACATGAAATCATGTTAACTAAGTAGCCTCAAGAAGCAACCTGCAAACCAAGCAAGTGACAAGAGTACATGTTGCTAATCAATACCACACCATAAGCATTAGTTAACCAAAACACCTAATCAATACCACACCACAAAATAACATTATAAAAGCACTACCAAAGATGAAGGATTGAAACTTTGGAGCGTGTTTATGAAGGGTTGTTGGTACTGCAACAGACCCTGGAACAGAATGTAGTGGATGGAAATAAGAAGACAACTATAGACCATGACTAAAACAATGAGCGAAATTTCTGCACACACCAGTCCCAACTCCCAACAACAAAGAAACTAAAGGGTACAATGGTACTGGCATGGACAACAAAATGATGGTAGAATCCGTGAAGAAAGGAGGAGGAAATTAAAAATCCTTGTTTTTCATGGAGATGATGCATATGGCTGGACAAACCATGTAGAAAGGTATTTTGAATTGAAAAAAATAAATGATAATGAGATGTTACAAGCGGTTATGGTAGCCATGGAAGGGAAAGCTCTTACTTGGTATAAATGGTGGGAATTTTGCGCACAAAATCCAACGTTGGAAGACTTCAAATCTGCGGTAATACAAAGGTTTTAATTGTCATCACGACATCACTGTAGTGTCCCTTTGAATTACTGCTATTGGTCAGGTTTTAATACAAAGATTTTAATCGTCATCACTGCATAGTCCCTTTGAATTATTTAATTGAAATGTATAGAATTTTATTGAAATGTAAATATTGGACAAAATTAAGCAGCCCTCTGATATTGGTCAGGTTATCTTTCTAATGCTTATTGAATTAGTAATTGTACATAAAAGGTCTATCTATTTCAGATTGAATTAGTAACTATCTATTTCAGATTGAATTAGTAACTGTACATAAAAGAGCCTATCTATACATTTCAGATTGTAAATATATTTCAGATTGTTAATTCCCTATATATGCATATTGTTAATTCCCTATCTATTTAAAGGGCTCTATACATTTCAATTTTATTGATTACAGTTACATAAAAAAAAAAAAAAAAGTAAATATTGGACAATGTTAATTTCAATATTTTTTTGCAAAGGCAAAGAAGAATTTTATTAAATGCAAGCTAACCAAGTACAAGAAGTACTTGATGGGGATAAACAAAGTTAATAATCAGAACAAATAAGCATTAGAAAACCCCCACTTACAACAACAACGAGTATCCCTTTACTAAAGTATCAGTAGCAAATAAAACCTTCTCTACACTAATAACAAACAGATACATCAATCTACCAAAATCACTATACTTTTGCATTCAACCACAAGCTTTTAGATCAGCTCTTTTTGAAGACAGTACTGGTAATATTGATGCAGCAGTTCACCAACCGCATTGTTAATTTCAATATATATTAGTAAATAGTTAGATTGTAGCTGGATTCAAATATGGTCAGGTTTATGCAAAATCAGTAACTGTTCTAGCTAAATACATAAAAAATTGAAATCAAAACTTAGTTACATACAAAAAAATTGAGATATTCTGCTAAATAAAAAATCAAAACTAAAATCTAACAATTTACAAAAATTGAGATATTCTGCTAAATGAAAAATCAAAACTAGCAACACTAACAACAAACACAAAAATTGAAATCTCGCAACAAAGAAAATAAGAAGTTAGGGTTTGGAGATTACATACCTATGAATGAGTAGCGACTGGTATTGCAATCAAACAGAATTTGTCTATGAATGGGTAGCGTCGTACATCCCGGTTTGTTTGTTCTATGAATGGTGTTGTGAACCCGGAATCTGTCCTCGTTGATTGCTGGGTGGTGTTGCTGTTCTTTTTTCTGGTTGTTGGGTGGTGTTGCCGTGCGATTTTTGCTTCTGTTTTGGTGTTTGATGCTGTCTGTAGTGAGTAGAGCGCTGGCCTTTGTTTTTGTTGCTTTTTCTTTGTAGATTCTATGGCACTGCTTGTGCCTTCTGTTTATAATATATTCAGTTTGCCTCTTTCAAAAACAAAAAATCAAACAGAATATTATGACTTGCAGAAAGTTAGGGATTGAAAGTTTGATTTTGAATGAGGGGATTGAATTCGATTGAAGGGTTTCGATTTTGAATAAGCGGGTTGAATTCAATTGATTGTTTGCAGCGAAGAAGAAGAAGAAGAAGAAGAAATTGGATGGTGAAGAAGAAGTTCGAAGAAGATACGCAGTAACGCAACGCAGGTGAAGAAGATACAGTAACGCAACGTATTTTTTGTTTGTTTTTATTTTTTGTTAATTATTTGTTTTCTTATCTTTTTAAAATATTCTTTTTAAAAAAATCTTTTTAAACATTAGGATTTTTCTTTAAAAAAAAATTATGATTTTTTTATATTAGTTAAGGGACATGAGTTCGATTCATGTATGCCACATTTTACAATTTAATTTGTAAAATTAAATAATACTTCTTAGGTCAGGTAAATGACATCTGACTTAAAAAAAAGTTTCTAAAGTCAGTTGAGAATCACATGACTTAACAAAAGGGGTTTCTTAGGTCAGTTAATCTACATCTGACTTAACAAAAAAAAAATTGAATTGAATATTATTTTTTTTAATCCCTATTAGGTCGGTTAACATTGTAACCGCCTTAACAAAGTTTAACTTAATTACGGAACTGCCACCGCGCCTCTTATTAGGTCAGGTGGAATTATTAACTGACTTAAAAAGTTTTCTATAAAGGTATTTTTGTACTAGTGTTTTTAGCTAGTTTATTAGCTTAATTGGTATTTTGGTCCCTTAAAAATATTTTTGGTTTTATATTGGTCACTTAAAGAATAAAGTTTCGTTTAGGTTCCTTAACTATATTTCCATTAGTCAAGTTAGTCCCTTCTTAACTTTTAACTCCAAAAGTATAAGGTGGACCAACACTTTAGTTGCTCCACCATAGACTTCAATAATTTTTTAATATTAACCATTTGATTTTTTTATTAAAAGAACAATTATTGAATTTTGAAGATCTACTGTATCTAATAATGTACTAACAACACTTAATTTCATTTTTTTTTTTCATCTTCTTCATAAACTTCATCAATACAAACCCATATTTTCAAACTCTTAAAAACAAATCCATATTTTTTTTCTCTAAAATGTAACAATAATTTCTCCAAAACCTTCTTTGGTCAAATGTTTCTCACCTTCAAACCTCAATCCACTCTCTCATATATGGCTTTTGAAAACATAGCAGTCACATTAACTTTTTCCAATTTTCCCACAAAATCTCAATCCCTCATTCATTCCTCTTATCAACACAAGAATTTCAAGAAGAGTAAACTTCCGGTTCAAGTTTAGTTCTAGGTTTCTGGTTTCCTTGGTGTTGCTTCTTGTCCTTGGTGTTTATGTTTTTTTTTTGTTTGTTTGATGAAGATTGATGAAGTTGGAAATGAAGATGAAGAACAAGACAGAGAAGAAGATGGAGAAAAAGAGAACTATTTACTTGATGATGGTTCACCGTTACATTTATTAGACATGTAAATCCTACAGTTATATTTTTAACAAAAAGATCAAACGGTTCAGATTAAAATAAATTAACGGAGAGGACCAATGTGAATGTGACTAATAGAAACATTATTATGGGACCTAATTGAAACTTTTTTTCTTTAAGGGACCAATATGTGAAATGTAACGCCCCAAAAATTAGAATTTTATTTTATTTAATTATTTAGTTGTTGTGGTGTTGATTGACGGTGTTTATTGAATTATTTTGTGGCGAATAATTAAATAGTTGGTAAATAAAAATTAAAATAAAAAGAAGTAGAAAATAATAAAAAGAGGTGTTGGAGCATAAGGGGGTGTAAATAGAAAAATAGTAGAGATAAGAATAAAGAGAATAATCATAATTTTAATTCTCATTATTACTATTTTAATTGTAATAATGTCATTGTCCCTTGTGATTAATTTAAAAATGAAGTCTAAGGATATGTCTGTATACTGAACAAAAGAAAAACAAAAAAAAGAGAGAGTGTGAGAATAGAGATAGCACGTAGAAGAAGAAGAGAAGGGAAGGAAGGAAAGTCTCAAACCTCAATCTTAGGGAAATCACTGCGAAACAAGTAAGGGGGTTAATTCTTTCGTCTACTTTTATGAATTTCCACTAGTGTGTGGACTATTTTATTACTGTGTTGTTATTTTTCATTGTTGTTGATTATGTTGTTGTTATTGATTATGATGTTGTGTTGATCAAATTCATGCGTTGTTGTTGAATTTTAAATTCGTGCCCTGCTGTATGATTGAAACTGATGAAATTATGAGGTGTTGAGTTGTTAATGTTCTTGAGTTTTTAAAAGAAAATATTACATTGGAATGAATATGTCAATTATAAGAGATGATTTTTAGGATGTTTCTGAACCTCCTAATTGTCACAAACTAGTATGCAAAGCTTTAGGACCCTAAGAATCAATTTTTGGATCGTGTAGTTTGAATTTATAAAGGAGAACCGAACCATATTTACATGGTAATGTCGTTTGAAAACTTTCTCTTTAAACCTATGATTTGATCACCGATTCATAAAAGTATAACCGGGTATCTCTTGGAAATTCAAATACGATCAAAACGATATAAAGAACGTTGATTTTCGTCAAGTATTGAGGGAGAACGAACCGGGTTACGAACTGGGTCACGACGACCCGCGCACAGACCCAGACGGGTATAGAAGACGATGAACAGTACACGCGCGATGCCCACTCGCAGCAGTAGCGCGTGCAGGCGCGTGATAGGTCTACGGAGGTTCAAATTTTTCTAACGTTTTACAGAAAAATAGTAAATAATTTTCTTGAAATTTTGGGACTAGTTAGAGATTTTTCTGAGACTTGAAACTATTTTTAGTTAATTAAGTGAGATAAATGGTGTTTAAAAATATTAAACTTTCGTAAAAAAATTCCAAAATTTTATGTAAAGTAAAATGAATTATTTGGAAGCCTCTAGCGTACCTCACTCTCTCTGGTTTAATTCAATGAATATTTTTCACAAATTGCGCTAATTAAATTAATTATAATAAAAACCGGATGTGTCGGGGATTGTTTTGGATAATAGCTGGTTGTCCAGCAAGATTAAGTGGATGTGTTGATGCTTTAGAGAGATAGAAATTGAGCCGTATGTCAGTGTATTGTTGATACTATTGTAGTTGCTTTTGAACGTTGTTCATTGGTGTTGTTACTAAACCGTTGTTAATGATGTTGATAAAATGACGTTGTGGTTGTTGTTATTATTGTTGTTGTTGTTGCTATTGTTGTTGAGTCTCATGCATTCATTCATGTGTTCAAGGATGTTGCCTCTTGGTGTTGTATAAATGAGGTTGAAAATGGCGTTGCTTATTGGTGTTGTATAAATGACGTTGCTTATTGGTGTTGTATAAATGACGTTGCTTATCGGTGTTGTTAAATAAAGGTGTTGTTATTGGTACCACATGCATTTAGCGAGTCTAGGCGCATTGTATGCATTATATCTATTGAAGTTGTGCTTTATTTAAATTAATGAAGTTGTGTTTCATCTATTGAGTGTGTTCGGGTGTTGTTGCCTACTCGTCCAAGACGAGTTTTTATTTTATTATTATATTGGATGTTGAATCCTTATATCTTGCGATCGAATTACTCACCCCTTCTGGTTTGACCCTACGGCTTGCAACCGTAGATTTTTCAGGTAGATGATGTGTTGTAGCTGCTAAGTTACGGAGAGTCGTCCGTTGTCGCTTTTCAATAAGAGTCGCTCTGCTAGGATGTCTGCGGGGATTCACTTCCACGATTTCATCTTTATTTCTTAAAAACAATTGAACTTTGCTAATTACATTTTGAGACCATGTTGCTTATTTTATTTACTTAATTAAATTGAAGTTGGAACCTATATATGTTGTTGGTTTTTAATTTAATCTTCCGTTGCAAATTTTTGGTAAACCGCTTGATTTTTCGAGTAAGTGTAACACTAAATAATTGTTTAAATTATATTTTTCTCAATTAAAATAAATGGGAAAATCGGGTGTTACATGAAACCAAAAATATCTTTAAGGGACTAAATTACTAACCAAGTACAAGAAGTACTTGATGGGGAGATAAACAAAGTTAATAACCAGAACAAATAAGCATTAGAAAGCCCCACTTACAACAACAACGAGTATCCCTTTACTAAAGTATCAGTTGCAAATAAAACCTCCTCTACATTAATAACAAACAGATACATCAATCTACCAAAAACACTATACTTTTGCATTCAACCACAAGCTTTTAGATCAGCTCTTTTTGAAGATAGTACTGGTAATATTGATGCAGCAGTTCACCAACCGCATTGTTAATTTCAATATATATTAGTAAATAGTTAGATTGTAGCAAGATTAAAATATGGCCAGGTTTAAGCAAAATCAGTAACTGTTCTAGCTAAATACATAAAAAATTGAAATCAAAACTTAGTTACATACACAAAAATTGAGATATTCTGCTAAATAAAAAATCAAAACTAAAATCTAGCTATTTACAAAAATTGAGATATTCTGCTAAATAAAAAATCAAAACTAGCAACACTAACAACAAACACAAAAATTGAAATCTCGCAACAAAGAAAATAAAAAGTTAGGGTTTGGAGATTACATACCTATGAATGAGTAGCGACTGGTATTGCAATCAAACAGAATATTATGACTTGCACAAAGTTTAGGATTGAAAGTTCGATTTTGAATGAGGGGATTGAATTTGATTGATGGGTTCGATGGTGAATGAAGGGTTTCGATTTTGAATAAGCGGGTTGAATTCAATTGATTGTTTGCAGCGAGAAGAAGAAATTGGATGGTGAAGAAGTTCAGAGAAGATACGCAGTAACACAGGTGAAGTATAAAGATACAGAAACAATATGCATGATATAGAGTTTTTTTGTTTGTTTTTTTTTTTGGTTAATTATTTGTTTTTTTTTATCTTTTTAAAATATTCTTTTAAAAAAAATCTTTTTAAACATTTGGATATTTCTTTAAAAAAAAATTATGATTTTTCTTTAAAAAAACAAAAAAGATTATGATTTTTTATATTAGTTAAGGGACATGGGTTCGATTCATGTATGCCACATTTTACAATTTAATTTGTAAAATTAAATAATACTTCTTAGGTCAGGTAAGTGACATCTGACTTAACAAAAAAAGTTTCTAAAGTCAGTTGAGAGTCAATGTCTTAACAAAAGGGGTTTCTTAGGTCAGCTAATCTACATCTGACTTAACAAAAAGGTTTTTGAAACTTAAGGAATTTCATTTGAATTAAATATTATTTTTGTAACCGCCTTAACAAAGTTTAACTTAATTACGGAACTGCCACCGCGCCTCTTGTTAGGTCAGGTGAAAATATTAACTGACTTAAAAAGTTTTCTATAAAGAGATTTTTGTACCAGTAACAGTACGCTATATAAAAGAGGAAATGAAATAAGAATAAACAAAAAATGATAACTGCATAGATAGAGGCACTACACATGTCTACAACATAACATTGGTTTTCATGAATCAATTTTCCACTTTATTTTACTTCCTTCCTAGAGCTTCTTCTTCTTCCACGACACCACAAGTACATTCAACATATACTATTATATTGCTCTCACCGTTTTATATACCATACATACTATTTTGTTGAATTATACCCCTCATTATTACCAAACAAAAGAAAATGGATTATATGATAAAAAAATTCAAATCAACTTTAAATAACTTACGGGGAATTATTGTCATTTTATATCACCAATTTACTATTTAGAAACAAGCAGTTACAAAAATATTGTATCGAGAAGTTTTGCATTTGTTGTCTGTCTATAACTTCTCATTTTTTTTTTTTTTTATAACTTCTCATTACCAAAAGAACAGAAAAAGAAGAAAATATGTCACATGTCTCAGACTGCAAAAGTGTGAAGAGAGAAAAATTGTGATTATAAGAAGGGGAGGACGGTGCATCATGTCGCAATGAAGTTCTATATATGTTAATTTTTGTGAGTTTCATATCATACGGCTCTTAGTTAGTTTATTATATCTTTACTTCATTCAGTTTGATTTTTTTGTGGTTCTATATATGTACATATTTCCCTTTTCTCTATTGTTCTTCCTATTTAATTATAATTTTTTTTTAGAAAAATCAAACAAGATTGTTAGAACTTAATATGAAACTGGTTCCTTTTTTTGTAGAAAAAAATATTAAACAGTACATGTTAATATAATTACTCATTATATGTGATTTACTTTTAATATATTTTCCTTAACTACCACTAGTGATGGAGCGAGGAACGAAACAAATGTTAATGGTATGTTTATCGTTCCTCTTTGTAATTAATTTGATTTTCTGTATTTAATTTTATATTTTCTAATTAGTTTTCTAATGTTCATTTTTTTTCTTCAGAAATATAGTGTTGATAACTAATAACATTATATATTTTTCCTAACTAAATAACATCAATAATGGCTAGACAACATTATCTATTTGCGGATGTGCTATGTACATTGCACTCTTTCATTTAACAATTTATATTCCAATAATCTCTTCTTTTGTAAAAATAATAATAATAATAAATAATTTTTTCGATTTGGTGTGTTTACACCGTTAGCAACATCGAAAAATTGGACCACACAGACGGGTACAACCCGCTAGTTTGTATAAACTTAAAAATAAATCAATTCAATTAATAGATCTTTATTGGTTAAAATTTATACAGGTCCCACTAAATTTATATTCGGATTATTATTTATTTAGATAAAAAATATTTTTAGAATTATTTATCTATTAGGCTAAGAAATAATATTTTACTTGACCAAAAATGTAATACTTATCTATTAAGCTAAGAAATACTTATCTATTAAGCTAAATAATTTTTTTTAAAAAAAAAAAAGAAGTTAAGTAATACTTACCTTTTTTTTTTTTTTTAATCAAAAGGTGGAAAGCAAAGTGCCAACCACCGGAAAATTTATTGAAAATTGAAGAGAGACATTACAAAGTTGAGGGGGACCAAACCAAAACCTCAACTAAGAATTACAAATTCTAAATCTAGGGATACCTTGCTTATTAATAACAAAACAATCCCTCACAAACAAAGGCATTTCAGACCAAAAGACAATGGAAGGAATGGTTAAACCATGCTTAGCTAAAAGATCCGCAACTTGATTGCCCTCTCTAAAAATATGAGAAACTATGACATTCATTTGATTGGCCATATAAATAGCATTTCTCCATCTGTTCCGGAGACTCCAATTAACCTGTTTCTCTGGATGATTAAAAACTGAAACTACAGATAAAGAATCTGACTCTATCCAAAGATGATGCCAATGGTTTTGAAAGGCAATTTCAATCGCACGCATGACACCACACAATTCTGCAACAAAAGCATTAGTGATCCCCAAAGGTTCCGAAAACCCATAGACAAATTCAGCATCATTATTTCTAAAAACTCCACCACATGATGCATTCCCAGGATTACCACTCGAGGCTCCGTCAATGTTACATTTGATCCAATTCATCATGGGAGGTAACCAAAGAACTTCACGCAATCTTGAAGAGCAAGGAGGATGAATTGAGATACGGAACCTTTTAAGAAAAGAGAAATCACGAATGGCATTATTGGATGATTTACTTGTTTTGTTGCCTGACAAGTAAGTAGCTGCTGTTATTAATGAGATGGCCTGCCTCCAAGAAATTTGCACGTTACTGAACCGAGATTGATTTCGCACGTACCAAAGAATATTTAACAAGTTGGTAATGGCAGCGGTGATCGTAACCTTGCTTTGCGGTGACCAGTCCCAGTCACACAACCGCCACATATCTTCCATGGAATAGAATTGAAGAGTTACATTTAAGCAACCCGCCAACCACGACCAAAGCTTAATAGCAAATTGACATTCAAAAAATAAATGAAAGGATGATTCCACATGATTGTTACAAAGATTGCACATAGAAGTAATTGCACAACCCCTTGACATTAAATTTTCATCCGTAGGCATTTTACCATGCATCAATCTCCACACCATGAGAGACTTTGAAGGAGGAATATCAACATTCCAAATTTGCTTAGCCCAATGAAGTTCTTGTGCATGCTGATTTTTGAAAACATAAGCTTGTTTGAGATCAAGCTCTCCAGAATCCGTATGCCTCCATAATAACCTATCATTATCATGTTCCATAGGAATAGCAACAGCAGCAACAATTGAAGGCAAAGTGGTGAACATAAGAGATAACTGCGGTGGAATATTCCATTGACCATTTGATATATAATCACTTACTGATGAGTTTAGTAAATGATGGAGATGTAAAGGAATGCCAAGCTGCTCAACGAGAGGATCACCACACCACTTATCAACCCAAAAATTAATGTTAGCACCGTTGCCAAGAAGCCAAACAGAATTATCATGAATCACCCCAAGTTCTTTTTTAATGCCAGACCATATAGAAGAGAAAACATGATACCGTATCGCCTTACCATGCCTGAGCACTCTATCTCGGAGCAAAACAGCCCAAGAGGATTGAGAATTTAGCAAAGACCAGCAAAGCCTTAAATTAGAAGCTTCGTTCAACTGTATCAAGGAACGGATATTAAGACCACCTTGAGACAGAGGCCTGCACATCTTTTTCCAAGACACCGTGACAAGTTTCTGTTTATCCAAATCACCACTCTTGTTAAGCTAAGAACTAGATATTTTAGAATATGTTTCCTAATCAATAAAGTGATATTAAAATTAATAAATAACAATTACTTATCGATTAAGTTATTAAGGAATATCACTAATATTTTACTTTCCATATTAGAAATATTAAGTACCTTTCTATTTACCCATATAAATATATAGCTAGCTAGCTGTTGTAAAAGAATATACTAATAATTTTTAGTAGATATCAGTATGAAATAAATGCACTAGACCCTCTTTGTAATTTGATTTTCTGTATTTAATTTTATATTTTCTAATTAGTTTTCTAATGTTCATTTTTTTCTTCAGAAATATAGTGTTGATAACTAATAACATTATATATTTTTCCTAACTAAATAACATCAATAATGGCTAGACAACATTATCTATTTGCGGATGTGCTATGTACATTGCACTCTTTCATTTAACAATTTATATTCCAATAATCTCTTCTTTTGTAAAAATAATAATAATAATAAATAATTTTTTTCGATTTGGTGTGTTTACACCGTTAGCAACATCGAAAAATTGGACCACATAGACGGGTACAGCCCGCTAGTTTGTATAAACTTAAAAATAAATCAATTCAATTAATAGATCTTTATTGGTTAAAATTTATACAGGTCCCACTAAATTTATATTCGGATTATTATTTATTTATATAAAAAATATTTTTAGAATTATTTATCTATTAGGCTAAGAAATAATATTTTACTTGACCAAAAATGTAATACTTATCTATTAAGCTAAATAATTTTTAAAAAAAAAAAAAAAGAAGTTAAGTAATACTTACCTGTTAAGCTAAGAACTATATATTTTAGAATATGTTTCCTAATCAATAAAGTGATATTAAAATTAATAAATAACAATTACTTATCGATTAAGTTATTAAGGAATACCACTAATATTTTACTTTCCATATTATAAATATATAGCTAGCTAGCTGTTTTAAAAGAATATACTAATAATTTTTAGTAGATATCAGTATGAAATAAATGCATTAGAGACTTGTTTATTTCGTAAAACGCTCCCCCTCTCTAATACCCCTCTTCTCAAAATATAAAAATCACAAAACCCTCCGCTATTACAACTCAATTTGTCTTGAAATGGAGAAATTTGTTGAAGTGGTTGAGACGAATGAAGATGTAAAGGTAAACAACAATCCTCATATTCCCGATGATTTTTCTTTCTCTATTTTATCAAAACTACCTCTTAAATCTTTGAAGCGTTTTGGATGCGTATGCAAGCCATGGTCGCTATTATTTGAAAACCCTCATTTCATGAACATGCTCCGCAAGCATTTCTTATCTAATAATCATCATTCCAATTACGGTGATACGTTTCTCTTATTACAGAAGGAAGAACCACATGTTCTTGACACGTTCTATTTGCTCTCCAATGACAAGTTTGAAAATAGGGTCAAATTAGATTTGCCTCCTCCAATTCATGAGGTTGATGGTATTGTTTATTTTTTAAGCTCAATTAGTATTAATGGCATTCTCTGTCTTGGGCAAGATGCGAGTAGAGGAATGGTAAATATTTTTCGAGCTGTATTATGGAACCCGGCTACTGCGGAATACATGGTCATTCCTCCCAGTCCTGACGAGTATGTACCTCCTTATCGAGACCCTTTTTTTATGTTTCATGGATTTGGTTATGACCATGTTAGAGATGACTATAAGCTTATTAGATATATATCGTTTTTTAATGTAACCGATGAAGATGAAGATGTTCCTTGGGAAGATAGATCTTATGACCCATTGTTGGAGATATATAGTCTTAGAAGTAACTCTTGGAGGATACTTGAAATTGATATGCATGATATTGCTCAATGTTCTTATGATCAAACGTTCCTAGGTACTGGAGTGTACATGGATGGAGTGTGTCATTGGTGGGGTAACAATGATTCATATCATTCAAGAGGCTTGTTGGTGTCATTTGACTTTAGCAACGAAGTGTTGTTTACAACACCTATGTTGTTAGACATGGGTGAAAGATGTGATTTTGTCATAGAGAGACGCTTGGTGGTGTTAAATGAGTCAATTGCTTTGATATCAAATTGTTTCAAGGCTACAACTTTTCACATTTTAATTTTAGGTGAACTCGGTGTGAAGGAATCATGGATCAAACTCTTTATTGTTGAAACCATACCTTTCATTGAGTGTCCTATTGGATTCGGGAAAAAGGGCATTTGCTTCAAACAAAAAAATGATGAATTAGTTTGGATTGATATAAACAATCAGATAATTGATGAGATAGGTGTCAAAGCGGAAAGATATACTTTTCAGATGGGAATTTACAAAGAAAGTTTTCTTTCAATTGAAGGAATAAATAATTAGATGTCTTTCATGTTTTCACCTAGAATCATATGACTATGTTATTAGGATTTCTAGCTCGTATGCCAAAGTGGTTTGTCAAGTGTCAACCTCACATATGAAAATTATTATCAAATTTATGAAAAATTAAAAAAACATTTGGTGATATGAATTTTTATTCATTAATTTTATTTTTGACATATTATAATTATTATCACTGACTTTTTTATTATTTTAGATCTTTTGTTGATTTTAAGAATATGGTATAAAGTTTGTGTTTGACTTGATGAAATGAGCGAGTTATTTTAAATATTTTAAAGCACGAGTATCAAATGAGTTCTCTGTAAAATATAAATAAATGAATAATTTTATCATTAAGAGTATTTGCAATTTGATGTGGGAATAAATTAGGTCGAGCTAGGTTTTGTCAAGCCTCAGCATAGCTTGTCAAAAAATCGAAGGTCTGAGTATGGCCCGTGGCCTATCATAAGCTTAGTTTTTCACTACAACAAAATTGCTCTTTAGCTTCAAAAATATTAGCGTCTGCCCCGACTCGGACGCTACTAGCGTCTAATTAGAGTCCATTAGACTGACGCTACTACTTTTTTATTGTAAATCTTTATTTTAATTGAAAAATTACAAGTAGCGTCCGCTTTGATTGACACGATTGAGACACTAATAAAAAATAAAAATAAAGTTCATCTCAGAGTCTGCTGGGGCGGACTCTAATGAACACTAAATTAAATTAAAAAAAAAACCTATTTGTTAAGCGCTGTCGCGCCGTGAAAAATGCTCGAGCGTAATGTACGCTCAAATGAATACAGAGTCGCCACCGAAGTTTTTATTTAAAAGGGAAACGTCGATAAAACCCTCAAAGGATGGAAAGGAAAGGTCATCGCAACCATTTCCGGATTCGGGAGTTGGTTATGCAAGGGGAAGGTATTAGCACCCATCACATCTGTTGTACTCAACGGGAACCTCCTAATTAGTTAAGGGTTTAAAGTTTAAAATTTTGTTTGCTTGCTTTTATTGTAAAAAATTGTTTTTTATTTACATATTATCATTTTATTAAAGTATTTACAAAAGGAGAAAAAATTTAGTTTTTTATTAGTGTGCTTGACGGTTGTTGGATCCCGCTCCTACGTATTCCCAAGTGCAATGGGAAATTCAAAGCTACGTAGTTCTTTGTAAAAAATATTTGTGTGTTGATTGATTTTATTTATGAAAATGATTAAGAAAAAAAAAGGTTTGTTTGATTAAAAAGCGGACTCGCGTTTGGGCGATAGTATCCGTTTGAGAAAAAATAATTAAAGCGTGTATGGACGCGGAAAAGGTAAGATTTGGTGAGTTTGAGATTGATTTTAATTTGTGGAAGACGAACAACCGGTAGGCAAAGTGTACACTAAGCGTCGATCGTTCGAGAGATGAACGGATGTACATCCGTCGGTCTCCTTTTTAATCCAATTTTATTTATTATTTAAAAAGTTTTAAACTCATAAAAAAAAAAGCTTGTTTTTGTAATGCTTATTTTTGGTATTGTTAAAAGTAAACAAATATAAATAAATAAATAAATAAATAAATAAATTGATAAGCAAATGCAACAAAACGGTTCATATAGTATGAGAAGGAAGATACATGATTACTACTTAAACAACACAAGAACAAATAACCATTCATCTAATATGAAAAACAAGTGAGGATTGCGATTCAAACAGTAAATGATTCATCCATGTATATATGAATATATGAAATACAAAACCATAGGTATAAACTACCAATTCATAAACCAGAGTTGAATATCACATGATAATGATTCCGAAAAATTGCGATTTAACATTCACATGCGTACATTCCAGCAAGATTAAAAATCGAGTATCAAATTAAAGTAAAACCAGAAACAAAGCAACATCTAATGTACATAAAACGATACGAATGAGAGACGAAAAAGAATGGTTACCTTGTTACCTTGTTGAAGGAGATAAAGCTGCGTTAGTGTTAGGAAGAGAATGAATGAAGTTTTGTTTCCCTGCTTCTGTTCTTATTTTGTTCCTCTGTTCTCTGCTATTGTTTCCTAATTGTGGATAGTCTTGATGGTAGTGATTTATGGTGATTTGTGATTGTTGTTGAATGGTTTAATGGGTGGTGATGTAGTGTAGATTGAAAACTGTGGTGAATGGTGATATTTTATATGGTTGTAGTATGGATTGAAAATTGTGGTGAATGGTTGGAAGTTTGGAGAAGAAAGTGGCGCAGCCACTGTTTCTTGGTTGTGGTTGTGACTTGTTTTTTTTGGCTTTTGTTCTTGGTTAGAGTCAATGTTACGTGTGTGTGTGTATTTTTTTGTACTATCACGAGTCCTAATTTCTTTTTTTTCTCCCCTTTGTATGTAAAAACCTTGGATTTTTTTTTTGACGAAAGGGTGCTTATAGCATTTCATTAATTAAAATGTGTTCAATACAATTTGGTACTTCAACCAAGATCTGGAAAATGTGTGTGTACTTCAACCAATTTGGTAAAAACCTTGGATTTATATAGCATTAGAATTAGGTTTTAGAAATTGAATGTAATTGTTTTGTTTTAGGAATGAGATCATATGACTTTAATTTGGTTTATGAATGAATTAAAAGGCTCTATTTTGGTTTTGATTTGTTCATAATTTGCAGATTCCTTCCCTTAATTTTCTATTTTGTTTGACTTTTCTTTCTTATTCACAAAGTTAACTATTTAAATTAAAAACTAATTAAAAATGAAAATTACAAATAAATATATTTTTTGTGATTTTTTGAATAAGGTAAAAATAGAGTTAGAAACAAAAAGAAAAAAAATTGCAAAAAGATGAAAATGCAAGATTCGAACCCGAGACCTTATACCCGCAATCCTTTGTACACTCTCTTCACTACCAAACGAGCTAAGTCACGTATTCGAGAGGAAATGCGATGAAAAACAATATGATGAAAAATGGTGGGATCTTAGGTCAAAAATTGGGGTGTGACAAGCGCCAAATTTTTTTCCCATATTTTCATTTTCCCACATTTTTTTCTTTTCATTCCCACTGTTCAGCAATAATATATCATTTTATTTCTAAATATAATTTTTCTTTTCTTTCCCAAATAGACAAAAAGAAGACATTTTTCTTTCCAAATGTTTTTCTTCGTATACTTCTTTTCTTCAGACATGGGTTCTCAGCGACCCTAATCCTCTGAATCTGTCGCCGTCGAAGAACAACCCATCCGCCGTCGAAGAAGAACAACCCCGCCGTCAATCCTAATCCCTCTTCCGTGAAGAATCGCAATCACACCGCCGTTATTATTCATCGTTCTCGTGGTTATAAGGTTAGTAGCTTCATCTCTTCAGCTCTCAAAGTTACACTACCAACGATTAAGTGATATTTAAACACCAAAACAGCAAAAGGATCAAATTTTTGGGGAATATTGTTAGCATTGATTTTTTTACTTCATTTTCTTACGATTTTGTTCGTTAATTTCTTGTTCTTTCTAAAACGGCTAAGGGATAACGTTTATTGTATGAGTGGGTGTGGAATTCAGGAGATTACATGCTTCGTTAATTATTTGGCGGTTTAGTTTTGCTGCAGGCTGTTTGTTATTGGACCTGATTTCTCTAGTTTTTGCGTACTGCTGCTGTTCTTTTGTGTTTGTAGTGCCTTTTTAATGTTAAGTGTGTTGGTGTTGTATTCTAGAGGCCTTAAGCTTGTTTCTCAGTTATGTTATATTGTCTGTAGCATGTTTCTATTCTTTTGGGTGTCTGTGGGTTATTTACACTGGATGTACTCTTTTGTAATCTGTTTGGAATTTTTAGTAGACCCTTGTACTAGAAAGTGCTTTTAATAAAATTCATATTTGCCATTTCAAAAAATAATCTCTTGTTCTTTCAATTTTGAGTTAGTGCATCTGTTGGATTCATTGTTAGGAGAGCCAAAAGATGATTCTTTAAGACTTAAAATTGATTTTGATGTGTTTAGTGTTTCTAATAGTGATTAGAATTGATTCTACATGTGATTTTGTCTCTAAATGTGATTTTTACACTCAAATTTATTCACTTTCATGTGAATGTATCTTAATAGGGTTTGAACCAGAGAATATAAATTTTGTTGGTAATTAGTTTAATTTTGTTGGAGGCCTTGCTGTGTGCTTTGTCATTGGAAAAGGATGCAGCTTTTTAATATAGAGTGTTGTTTTCTCTTCTTGAATGGATGGCAATCTACTTAAGGATGGACTTCCATCTTATGCTCTTTGGCTTTTCATTTATGATGTAGTTTATTTATCCTCTTGTTTTAGATCACTTTTTAGAGTAAGTACTGATGCGGTGATGCGGTTTTGTAAGAAAGGGTGTTTTTGTATCAGCTCTTAATAAATCCTTTTTGATGTTCCAAAAAAAAATAGTTTATTAACTTATGAGATAATGAAGGCTGGTTTTGAAAATATTGTGTTTGTTGATGTTCTTGTTTCCGAGCAATTGGATTAGTAAAGTGTTTGTTTTTACTATCTTTTCTAATCTTATAGTAATTTTTGTTTAAAACATTAATTTAGTTGCACAAACACTTTCTAAGATAGAATTGCATCTATCTTGCTAAGGCATGCTTATACATCTCTATGATTGTTCAAATCTTGGTACTTTTTATTTCTCTTTGAAACTTTTTTTTTGAATCACTCTTTGAAACTATTTAAATTACAAGATATGTTCAAATTTCATGTCATAAATAGAAACTAGGTAAATAACGTGAAGAGGTTATTTTTGGGACCATGTCTTACATTTATATGTGTATTTGAGTGAGCACTTGGCAAACATACATGAATTTGAATGAAATCCATTTTGAAAAAGTACAAATAAAAAGCAAATACTATAACAATATTATAATGGAAGAATAGTGATAATATTCAAATGTGGGAATATCATATATGAACATGTGTAGAGACTTGCGTGGATGGTGTGCGGCAATCACCACCAAACCAAGGGGTCATGTGGAAATAGACAACATTGATGATGAAATGCCTTATCAATCTAATGAAATGTCGCCAATTGTTCCTATTACAGAAGTTGAACAACTACGAGGTTTAGCTGATGGAACAATAATTGACGAGGTCGAGCCAATTAGCTTAAGAACCAGTGGCTCAAAATTAAGAAAAAAATGATGCTAATTAGCTTAAGTCACTAGTTTATAAATTATGATGACTTTTTAGCTTATAAGATCCTAAATTGTATGTTTCTTTTTGCGTAACAAACGATAAATGAATGCTTTTATGGTTGTATTGATGTTGTATGTGAATCTGATTTCTACTTAATATGTTGCATTTACTTTTGTTAAACTAATGTAAGTTATATTATATTTTTTTTCCTAGATTTTCAATGACAGGACGAGGCCGTGACACTCAAGGGAAAAAAGCCACTAACAAGAATCGTTTGCGGGTTATGCCGCCAGGTTCTCTTGCTATAGCCAATAATCGGATGCGCCAACAGAAAAAACCTTCCGCAGCCCAAAGAGCTGTCACTGCAATCCAGAAAGTGCCCTCTGCAGTCCAGAAAGCACAACCAGTTAAGGCTGCAACACCAGTTCAAGAACCATCTTCTCATGCTGCAGCACCAGTTCAAGAACCACCTTCTCATGCTGCAGCACCAGTTCATCAAGAACCACCTTCTCATGTTGCAACACTGGTTCAGGCACCACCTTCTCAGGCTGCAACACCGGTTAAGACGCCACCACCTGTAAGACCATGTATTTTAATTAATTAGAAACTGTGATTCTTATTTATTCTATTATTTATTTAATTCAATTGTTTAAATTGATTGGTTTAGTTGAGTAATATAGGAAAATTAGTCCGAGGAAAATTAAAGAATATTAAACTTAATGTATGAACAACTATGACTAATATGTAAGGGAAAATGCATGAAAGTATGAAACTCTGTGAATATGTAAGGGTGAACGATGATGGTATATATATGAGGAATATCTTATTAAAATCCATATATGCATCTTATTAATATTCAGTAAATGATTGTAATATATTATGCTGAAATGACTGCCATATAAGCATCTTATTAAAATCCAAGTGTGTTCATTTAAAAGTTCACGCATATATGTATATAAGCTCCACGATGATCAGCATATAAGCCAAGTTTTTGCTGTTTTCGGGTCTGTTTTTGTGTTTGTTTCTGTTGTTCGCTGCTCTATGTTGTTGGGGCGGGCTGGTTGTGCTGCTGTTTTTGTCTTTTTCAGCAGAGGGTAGGTGTGTGGTGCTGTTTTTAAGTTTTTTTTTTTTTGTTTGGGAGGTGTATTGTTGTCCTCCTATTGTTTCCAGATGTAACTCTTGGTTTGCTTTGCTGCTACTCTTGCACTTCTTGTGTAGGAGCTAGTTTGTTTGAATAAAATTTGCCTTTAAAAAAAAAAAAGAAGTATATAAGCCAAGTAAAATTTGACAACTTTATATATACATGAAGTATAACTATGATGTTTCATTTTGTGGGATGTTACACCACCAATCCAGACTACTACTTCAGAGGCGTTCAGATTCATTCCTACCCCAGGATTCACATTGTCTCGTCAATTTCAGCAAGGTCCTCCAGAACACACAACACATGATATAGAGAGAGATCATCGTCATCAAGAGGACGATCAAGAGCATGAAGAGAGGAACCAAGAAGTAGATGAGGAGGATGAAATCGAAGAGGATGACGAAGAAGACAATCATGATAAAGATACTTGTGGGAAAGTCATCATTCGTCCTATGTGTAATGGGTAAGATCATAATACATCCTCATGGGAAAACCACCATAATTTGATTTTCAAATTAATATAGAACATAATTATAATTAAATTCATCATATGATATGTAGACAGCATGATATCACCAGTAGCTTCATTTGAATTGCTTAATGATTTTTAGACTTTTCAAACCATTTTGTGATTTTGTACATGTGTTTTTAGGTTTACTCCAGCTGATGTGGCTGCTGCAGCAATTAGGCGTGTTATAGAAAAGACTTTTCCAGACAATATCACTTGCTATAGTGAAGTCAAAGATAAAGCAAGAGAACTTTGGTTTAAAAACTTTGGAGTAAGATAATTAATTTTGTGTTGATTTCATGATTTTTATGATTTGCCGAGCCTATGTAACAAATCATTATTTTATTATTTCAGAAATTTGTTTCATGGGAACCCCACCATGAGCACGTAATTAAAGCTAACTTTCATAGAAATTGCGGCAAACGTTTGACCGATATCTTTACCAAGGCAAGGAAAAAGGATAAAAAACCCGAGTGGATGAACGAAGAAGGATGGAAGTATCTTACTGACCGTTGGAAGGAAGATGAATTCAAGACGCGCTCAGAACGAAATAAGACTAATCGAGCTTCAAGTAAAGGTGGGGCACTCCACACCACGGGTCGTAAAGTTCATCATGACATTGCACTTGACATGGTATGTATTCAATTAATGATTCCTACAACATTGTTCTCACTATAGTACTATATTTTCCTTCATTATATTTCTCTATCAATTAATGAAAGTGTACCAATTAATGATTCCTACAACACTATTTTTATTTAAGAATGATATGCTTGGGAGACCCGTACATCCTGATGAACTTTTTATGGCGACCCACAAAAAGAGGAATGGCGAGTGGGTTGATCGTCGCTCAGAGAAAACTCATGTAAGTCATTATTCAATTGAAAGCATGAAATTAAAACCTGGTTTAGTTAGAAATCAGCTGAAGCTGCAAGATAGAGTTAATATTTTGTTAGAGTTTTAAGGTATTGAAGATTTGAAGTTTGGTTTTGTGTTTTGTAGTTTGAGTTGGTTTTATGCTGTTATATATGTGAAGTTTGGTTTTGTGGTTTGTGTTTGAATTGGTTTTGTGATGTTATATATGATATGATGCTTTTTTTAGCTTTTGAATAGATGCTGCTAGAGCAAGAATGCAAAGCATATGAAAGCATAATAACATAATGCAATTGATATTGTGCCTAATTTTCCTTCAATTATAAAAGTCAAACCAATTATATATCAACCAAAAAGATACTATAATACTTATATCAGATATCATGCACTAGCCTTAAGTATCCTTACATTAGATTTCATATTGATAATATAATACTTATATCAGATATCATGCACTAGCCTTAAGTATCCTTACATTAGATTTCATATTAGATATCATGGCACCATACGAGGCTTTGTATGGGAGGAGATGTCAGACTCCTTTGTGTTGGTACCAAGATGGGGAAAGTATGATAGTAGGGCTGGAAATGGTGCAACAGACGATGGACAAGGTCCGAAAGATAAGGGCAATGATGAAGGTTGCTCAAGATCGACAAAAGAGTTATGCGGATAGGCGTCGGAGACCTTTAGAGTTTGAGGATGGAGATCACGTATTTCTCCGAGTTACACCAACGACTGGCGTTGGAAAGGCTTTGAAAGCGAAGAAGTTGACTCCAAAGTTTATAGGGCCTTATCAGATTTTGGAACGGATTGGGAAGGTAGCATACCGGATCGCGTTGCCACCGGTACTATCTTTGATACATGACGTGTTCCATGTGTCGCAATTGCGGAAATATACACCGGATCCATCACATGTGATCACACCAGATGACATCCAGTTGAGGGATAACTTGTCATTTGAAGTTCCGCCGATCAAGATTGCGGATAGGAAGATGAAGCGTTTGAGAACGAAAGAGATACCTTTGGTGATGGTAATATGGAACGAAGCTACAGGAGATACCACCTGGGAGCTCGAGAGTAAGATGAAAGAATTATACCCCAGTTTGTTTGACGATGTCTAAGTTTCGAGGACGAAACTTCTTTTAGGGGGGTAGTATTGTAAGACCCAAGATTTCATTGTATAGTTGGTTTAAGGAATATTAGGGTTTCGATGTGTTCGTGTGATGAAACATCGTGTAATTATTAGGTTTTGCTGTAATCGAGTCTGTTTTGTGCTCGTGCACTGTAATTGTACAGACTTTTGTCTTGTGATCCTGTTGCTTGAATAAGAAGTTATATGTGGTTTTAGAATAATAAGTGTTGGATTATTCTTGTTTTTGGAAAAACGAGTAGGATTTTACCCGCAGATGGAAAATCTTACGGCGTCTGTTTTGAGTGAGGTTTCGGATGGGAGTTTTATATATCTGCGCGAGTTAGGATATATTCTGAGATTAATTTTCTAAGGTATGGAAGAAAATTACAGTCGCGGAAAAAGATTCGGCGATAAGTTTTGGAAATGTTAAACGTTAGACGTTCTTTCCGTAGGTTTTGTGTTTTTGTGATTTACGTTCGTCGCGACGCGCGAGAGCTGAACACGTGACTTGTTATGGATGAGTTGAATTAAATCTTGTGATTTCTCATAAAGCAAATTGATCCAATGGCTAGGGTTTAAGCTTGGACTTTTGACTTTGATCCAATGGTGGATTGGCTATCAAGAGCCTTGACATAGTAAGGAGGTTTAGTGACTTGTGGACTTAGGAAAATCAAAAACTTCACTCCTTTTCTTTCTCTCTTTCACGTGAAACTCCATTCTTACTTTCCAACCTTCACAAATTTTCCATTCTTCACCATTTCACTCCATTTCAAGCTTGGAAGCTTTGAGGAACATTGTAGAGAATCACTTTCTTAAGGGAGCACGTAGTGTTGTGTGAACGTTGCTTGTTGTGAGTGCTTGCCGAGGTAAGGGCTCCACTTTATTTCCGTCTTTTCAAACGGTTTTGTTAACATGCTTTAGATTTTGCTGTGTTGCAATTGGTGGTGTGTTTGGCATGTTTTTGTGATGTATTCTCGATATGAGATCGTGGTAAATACATGATTCGTTGACTTACATATGTTTGGTGAAATATGTGTATGAACAAGTGATTAAATACATATGATTAGATGTATATGTAGGTGTTGTTGTGGTGTGATTACATATGCGTGTACGATATGTATGTGTTGCATTAGCATATAAGGGGAATCGTATGCTCATGCATTCATAGTACGTGGTTATCGGGAATGGATCACGGGGTGCGATTATCGGGAATGGATCCACCTTACTCCTACGGGAATTATTGAGTCCAATAAGCGGTTATCGGGAATGGACTGCGGGGTGCGATTATCGGGAATGGATCCATCCTAACCCTTTGTGGTTTTATTGATTATGATTACTGACTTCCGGAATTCATATGCATGTGGTAATGGGGAATCTACCACACTCATTGTAGAAGTCTGCATTAGGCTTGGTGTGCATTAGATATATAAACCCGTTGGTGGGGATTTGCTTTGGTGGTTAAGAGCTTTCTCTTGTGTTTGTGGAATTATTGTTATGTGTACAATCTTTCGCACTGGTTATATATACATACTATATATTTTGTGGTGACCCTTTCTTTCATTTGCGGGCTCATCCCACCCAGATGATGGGTTAGGTCGTGGTGACGACGGTGGCTGTTCCAGGCCCCTGTGAGCGGTTGGAGCTTTAGCTTAGTTAGACTATGCGCCGGTGTGGGTTGTACACCGTGCTTTTTGGGTTTAGGCATAGGATTCTAACTTGTTTTGTTGTAAGTATTTGAATACTTAGACTTGGATTGTAATTATTCAGGAATACATTTTGCTTGTCGAAGCACCTTTTGGTAATGAGTTCTTTTGTATATTTGAATGCCGGCTCATTTAAAATCTTTTATGCGCACTCTGAGTGTTAGTTGAAAAAGAAAAAAAAAATTATGCCCTTTTTGGCTTTTGAAAAACGGGTTGTTACAATTGGTATCAGAGCACGGCTTTAAATCTTCAAAGGGAAAGTGTATACTTGAGTCGTTAGTTCTGAGTCGGTTAGAACATAGCTAGTATCGTGTCGGTTCTAGTGTTTGTTCTGTGTCGGGTTATGAGTTAGTAACCGTTGGATGAGATTTTCTGTTGAGACTCAGAAATGTTTGGATAAGGAATCTAATCAGAATTGATATTGTGCAGAATAAAATGCCTCCAAGAAGGGCACCTACAGCACCTATGGCGGATAATGCTGATATAAACCAGATGGCTTATGCCATGCATACGATGGCAGCGGCTGTGACTGCTCAGAGCCATGCTAAGGCGCAGAGAGATCTGGAAAAGCGCGAAAGAGAAATACTCGCTGTTGGATCTAGACTTCTCTCAAATTTCAACCACCAAACTCCTCCAAAGTTTAATGGGGAGGGAGGTCCGGAAACTGCTGATTTATGGCTCCAATCTGTGGAGAGGATATTCGGGGCAATTCATTGTCCGGAAGGGGAGAAGGTAGTCTTAGCTACCTATCAGTTATTAGGAGGTTCTGAGTATTGGTGGAGGAACACCCGACTGATCATGGAGAATGTTCATGAAGAGTTAAGTTGGGAGAACTTCAAAAGGAGGTTCTTGGCCAAATATTTCCTTGAGACAGCTAGGGAAAGGTATGGGGAAGAGTTTCTGAGGCTAAGGTAAGCGGGCATGAATGTTGAAGCATATGCCAAGAAGTTTGAATCACTATCCCGTTTCTTCCGCTTCTTTAGGGATGGGATAGATGAGGTTTATATGTGCCGTCGCTTTCAAGATGGACTGAGGTACGAGCTGCAGGATGCGGTTGTGCCGTTGGGTATTCGACAATTCCAGGTCTTGGTTGAAAAGTGCCAAGAGGTCGAAGACATGAGAAATAAGCGGGTGAGCCGCCAAGGGAATTTTAGTGCGTGAGGACCAAGTCGTACCAATGATCGTGGTTCGACTCAGAATCGTGGGAAACAAGGTGGTAAGCCGTATGATCGTCCGCAAAACAAGTAAGGGACAAGGAAGGTCGGTGAATCAAGGGAACCAAAATAGGATGAAACAAGGTTGTTTCAAGTGTGGCGAGGTGGGCCACTATGCCAATGAATGTCCGACCGCGGCAAATGTTTGTTATAATTGTAAGAAGCCGGGGCATGTGGCTAGAGAGTGCAGGGCCCCAAAGGCCGGGCCGTCGGCTAATGCGGCGCAAGGCTCCCAAGGTACTAGACCGGCGGCAAAGGCACGTGCTTACTGTATGGGCACTGAGTTGAGTGGGCAGGCTAGCAATGCCATCCACGAGAGCTGTCACATCGCAGGTAATTCTTTAACTGCTTTGATTGACACGGGGGCAACCCACTCATTCATATCTTTGGCTTGTGCAAATCGTTTGAGTTTGAATGTTTCTGTGCTTCCGTTTGATTTGAATGTTTTGACTCCTGCTAAGGATTTGGTAGTGAATACTGCATGTTTGCATTGTTTGGTTGTAATCCAGAATAGGGATTTTCTGGTCAATTTGGTTTGTCTACCGCTTTTATCTCTCGAGATCATCCTCGGGATGGATTGGTTGTCTTATCATTATGTGATTCTAGACTGTGCTCGGAAATTGGTTTTCTTTCCCGAGCCAGGTGTGCGAAGGTACTTGTTTGCAAATCGGCTTTCTGTGGTTATGTGTAATGGAGAGCCGGAGATAGTTTCACTTGCTAGTTTAGGAGTGACGTCGGAGATCCGAATTGAGGAAATTCGTGTGGTTCAGGATTTCCAAGATGTGTTTCCATCAGAGATTCCAGCTTTTCCTCCGTGTAGAGAGGTGGAATTCTTTATTGATTTGCAACCGGGTACGGGTCCGATTTCGGAATCAGCTTATCGGATGGCTCCAGCTGAGTTGGTAGAGTTGAAAAGTCAGATTGAGGACTTGTTAGAGAAGGGTTTCATAAGGCCTAGTGTGTCACCTTGGGGAGCACCGGTCTTATTGGTTAAGAAGAAGGATGGGAAATCTCGTTTGTGCGTGGATTATCGGAAGCTTAATAAGGTGACTATCAAGAACCGATATCGATTGCCACGAATTGATGATCTGATGGATCAGTTGAGGGGAGCCTCAGTGTTTTCCAAGATTGACTTGAAGTCTGGTTATCACCAGATAAGAGTACGAGATGAGGATATTCAGAAAACGGCGTTTAGGACGCGGTATGGGCATTATGAGTTCTTAGTGATGCCGTTCGGAGTGACGAATGCACCTGTTATCTTTATGGCCTACATGAATCGGATATTCCATTCATTTTTGGACAAGTTTGTGGTGGTGTTTATTGATGACATCATAGTGTATTCGGAGAGTGAAGAGGAACATGTAGAGCATCTTCGTCTAGTATTGCAAGTTTTGAGGGAGAAAAAGTTGTATGCTAACCCGTCAAAGTGTGACTTTTGGTTAGAAGAGGTGAATTTCCTTGGCCATGTTATATCAAAAGAGGGAATAGCCGTGGATCCAGCCAAGATTGATACGGTACTTTCATGGAAGCAGCCTCAAACAGTGACTGATGTGAGAAGTTTTGTTGGTTTGGCCGGTTATTACCGAAGGTTTATAGAAGGATTTGCTAAGATTGTGGCGCCTATGACACAACTTACGCGAAAAGATCAACCTTTTGCTTGGACAGAGAAGTGTGAGTTGAGTTTTCAGTTGTTGAAGGAGCGATTGACGACTTCACCAGTGTTGGTGTTACCACAGTCGGATGAACCGTATGAGGTTTATTGTGATGCTTCTCATCAAGGGTTGGGTTGTGTGTTGATGCAACACAAGAGAGCAGTAGCTTATGCGTCAAGACAGCTGAAAGTGCATGAAAAGAATTATCCTACGCACGATTTAGAGCTTGCGGCCGTTGTTTTCGCATTGAAGATTTGGAGACATCATCTTTATGGTTGCACTTTTGTCGTGTTTAGTGACCATAAAAGTCTCAAGTACTTGTTTGATCAGAAAGAGCTAAATATGCGACAGAGGAGATGGATGGAAACTTTGAAAGACTTCGACTTTACGTTAGAATACCATCCTGGAAAGGCTAATGTGGTAGCCGATGCCTTGAGTAGAAAGAGTGTGTCATTTTGTTCGGCACAAATGGCTAGTCAACAAGAGTTGTTGAGAGAGTTTCGTGACTTGCACCTAGAGGTAGAGTTTGCTTTAGGGAATATGAGACTGGGTATGATTACCATCTCAAACGGTTTGTTGGAGGATATTGCTAATTGTCAAGATGACGAGTTTCTCACGGAGAAAAGAGCTTTGATTGTTCGAGAAACCAACCGGGATTTCAAGGTGGGATCAGACAATATCTTGAGGTGTCAAGGTAGAGTGTGTGTACCCGATGCTATGAACTTGAGAAACACCATTCTAGGGGAGGCACACAAGAGTAAACTTAGTATACATCCCGGAGCAACAAAGATGTATCAAGACCTGAGGCATGATTTCTGGTGGCCGGGTATGAAAAAGGATGTGGCTGAGTATGTGGCGTCGTGTCTGACTTGTCAGAAGGCGAAGATTGAACATCAGAGACCAGCGGGGATGCTGCAGTCATTAGATATCCCCGAGTGGAAGTGGGATAGCATTTCTATGGATTTCATCACTGGTTTACCTAAGACCAGGAGGAAGCATGATTCCATTTGGGTGATAGTGGATCGTTTGACTAAGTCCGCTCATTTTCTACCGGTAAGGACTACGGATACAGCGGCAAAGTTGACCGATATTTACATTGCAGAGATTGTGAGGTTACATGGGATTCCGTCAAGTATAGTGTCGGATCGAGACCCAAAGTTTACTTCACACTTTTGGAGGACTTTGCATAAGGCGTTGGGGACGAAACTGAGATTGAGTTCCGCCTATCATCCTCAGACAGATGGGCAGACCGAGAGAACAAATCAATCTTTGGAAGATTTGTTGAGAGCTTGTGTATTGGATGATCGTGGAAGTTGGGATGATGTGTTACCTTTGATAGAATTCACATACAACAACAGTTTCCACGCGAGTATTGGAATGACACCATACGAGGCTTTGTATGGGAGGAGATGTCAGACTCCTTTGTGTTGGTACCAAGATGGGGAAAGTATGATAGTAGGGCCGGAAATGGTGCAACAGACGACGGACAAGGTCCGAAAGATAAGGGCAATGATGAAGGTTGCTCAAGATCGACAAAAGAGTTATGCGGATAGGCGTCGGAGACCTTTAGAGTTTGAGGAGGGAGATCACGTATTTCTCCGAGTTACACCAACGACTGGCGTTGGAAAGGCTTTGAAAGTGAAGAAGTTGATCCAAAGTTTATAGGGCCTTATCAGATTTTGGAACGGATTGGGAAGGTAGCATACAGGATCGCGTTGCCACCGGTACTATCTTTGATACATGACGTGTTCCATGTGTCGCAATTGCGGAAATATACACCGGATCCATAACATGTGATCACACCAGATGACATCCAGTTGAGGGATAACTTGTCATTTGAAGTTCCGCCGATCAAGATTGCGGATAGGAAGATGAAGCGTTTGAGAACGAAAGAGATACCTTTGGTGAAGGTAATATGGAACGAAGCTACAGGAGATACCACCTGGGAGCTCGAGAGTAAGATGAAAGAATTATACCCCAGTTTGTTTGACGATGTCTAAGTTTCGAGGACGAAACTTCTTTTAGGGGGGTAGTATTGTAAGACCCAAGATTTCATTGTATAGTTGGTTTAAGGAATATTAGGGTTTCGATGTGTTCGTGTGATGAAACATCGTGTAATTATTAGGTTTTGCTGTAATCGAGTCTGTTTTGTGCTCGTGCACTGTAATTGTACAGACTTTTGTCTTGTGATCCTGTTGCTTGAATAAGAAGTTATATGTGGTTTTAGAATAATAAGTGTTGGATTATTCTTGTTTTTGGAAAAACGAGTAGGATTTTACCCGCGGATGGAAAATCTTACTGCGTCTGTTTTGAGTGAGGTTTCGGATGGGAGTTTTATATATCTGCGCGAGTTAGGATATATTCTGAGATTAATTTTCTAAGGTATGGAAGAAAAGTACAGTCGCGGAAAAAGATTCAGCGATAAGTTTTGGAAATGTTAAACATTAGACGTTCTTTCCGTAGGTTTTGTGTTTTTGTGATTTACGTTCGTCGCGACGCACGAGAGCTGAACACGTGACTTGTTATGGATGAGTTGAATTAAATCTTGTGATTTCTCATAAAGCAAATTGATCCAATGGCTAGGGTTTAAGCTTGGACTTTTGACTTTGATCCAATGGTGGATTGGCTATCAAGAGCCTTGACATAGTAAGGAGGTTTAGTGACTTGTGGACTTAGGAAAATCAAAAACTTCACTCCTTTTCTTTCTCTCTTTCACGTGAAACTCCATTCTTACTTTCCAACCTTCACAAATTTTCCATTCTTCACCATTTCACTCCATTTCAAGCTTGGAAGCTTTGAGGAACATTGTAGAGAATCACTTTCTTAAGGGAGCACGTAGTGTTGTGTGAACGTTGCTTGTTGTGAGTGCTTGCCGAGGTAAGGGCTCCACTTTATTTCCGTCTTTTCAAACGGTTTTGTTAACATGCTTTAGATTTTGCTGTGTTGCAATTGGTGGTGTGTTTGGCATGTTTTTGTGATGTATTCTCGATATGAGATCGTGGTAAATACATGATTCGTTGACTTACATATGTTTGGTGAAATATGTGTATGAACAAGTGATTAAATACATATGATTAGATGTATATGTAGGTGTTGTTGTGGTGTGATTACATATGCGTGTACGATATGTATGTGTTGCATTAGCATATAAGGGGAATCGTATGCTCATGCATTCATAGTACGTGGTTATCGGGAATGGATCACGGGGTGCGATTATCGGGAATGGATCCACCTTACTCCTACGGGAATTATTGAGTCCAATAAGCGGTTATCGGGAATGGACTGCGGGGTGCGATTATCGGGAATGGATCCATCCTAACCCTTTGTGGTTTTATTGATTATGATTACTGGCTTCCGGAATTCATATGCATGTGGTAATGGGGAATCTACCACACTCATTGTAGAAGTCTGCATTAGGCTTGGTGTGCATTAGATATATAAACCCGTTGGTGGGGATTTGCTTTGGTGGTTAAGAGCTTTCTCTTGTGTTTGTGGAATTATTGTTATGTGTACAATCTTTCGCACTGGTTATATATACATACTATATATTTTGTGGTGACCCTTTCTTTCATTTGCGGGCTCATCCCACCCAGATGATGGGTTAGGTCGTGGTGACGACGGTGGCTGTTCCAGGCCCCAGTGAGCGGTTGGAGCTTTAGCTTAGTTAGACTATGCGCCGGTGTGGGTTGTACACCGTGCTTTTTGGGTTTAGGCATAGGATTCTAACTTGTTTTGTTGTAAGTATTTGAATACTTAGACTTGGATTGTAATTATTCAGGAATACACTTTGCTTGTCGAAGCACCTTTTGGTAATGAGTTCTTTTGTATATTTGAATGCCGGCTCATTTAAAATCTTTTATGCGCACTCTGAGTGTTAGTTGAAAAAGAAAAAAAAAAATTATGCCCTTTTTGGCTTTTGAAAAACGGGTTGTTACATTTAACATGATATTTTACATAATTTGACTA
This sequence comes from Trifolium repens, assembly GCA_030408175.1. Taxonomy (NCBI): domain Eukaryota; kingdom Viridiplantae; phylum Streptophyta; class Magnoliopsida; order Fabales; family Fabaceae; genus Trifolium; species Trifolium repens. The sequence goes on from CP125847.1 coordinate 18,121,667, forward strand.
TGTATAACATGATATTTCAATTCTAGTTTATAATATATAATACATTTATATATGTGAAAAACTAATGTAGATTAATAAACTTAAACTACTGAAAAAGTTAATAAATATATAATTTAATCAAAGTACAAATTTTAATATATAAATATAAATATTATTAAAAATATTATTCGTATTAACTTAAATAGGTCGGCTTAGTAGGTTAAAAGGTTTTTTTAATGGTCTGCAGCCTGACCTATTCAACTAAATATACTTATAAAAATGCCTTGGTCTGCTCTATTTAAAATAATAGGCTGACCTGGCCTGAACCTATATAGGCTAGGCCTTAAGACCTCGTAGGCCGGCCTGGCCTATTCCCACTTCTGCAATACGGTCCCATCTTAGTTATTTCTCATGGAATTTTACACTTATATATATTCTTTTCCTTGGGTTCAGAATTTCCATTAGAGTAGTGAAACTTTAATGCAGAGAAACTTGGCAACAATGTAACGAGTGGTTTTAATTTCACGTGAATTCACTCAATTAACTCATTTATTTTTGTTAAATTCAATTGGGTTGGTCAACTAATATTGGCTTGAAACATGTAAATATATTTCTCCTTAAGATTTCATATTTCTCCTTAAGATTTCATGTTCGATTCTCTCTGATGTCAATTTGGATGAACAAATTTACCTTCTTCAAAAAAAAAAAAATCATTTATGTTGTTGTTTTGAAATTCATCGTATAGGATATTGCATATATATATATATATATATATATATATATATATATATATATATATATATATATATATATACAGTAAAATCTCTTTAAATTAATACTCGGTAAATTAATAAACTCTCTAAAATAATAAAGTTGTCCGGTCCCGACTTGGGCCAGTGTAAAAAATTGAAAAATTCGATAAAATAATAAGATAATAATTTTTCGGGAGATCCCTTTGTAATTTTCGGTCCCAAGAAAATCATAAATTAATAATTCATATAAACTGAAAAAAAATATATTACAATCTATTAAAATATGATTCAATAGTTGTCTGTTTTCCTTTAAAGTTCAAGTCCATTTGGAGCTCATCTCTAACTTTTCTTATTGCATCCAATAGATCAGGTGTTGTATTACATATTACTAAAGTCATTATTGATTTCCAATGCATATTACTAAAGTCATTATTGATTTACAAGTTATTAAAAACTCTTTAAATTAATAATTATTAATTTATCGATAAATTAATAACTCTCTAAATTAATAAATTTCTCCGGTCCTGACTCTATTAATTTATAGAGATTTTACTGTATATATATATATATATATATATGGAAAGAGATCAAATTACACCAGTGTAACATTTGAATAATGTTACATTGCTCAAAACGCTTTAACGAATACAAATTTTACAAAATCTACCGTTGGATTGAAAGTTTATATCATATAGATCATCTATGTCGAGTTTTACAAAATCTAAAATCGTTTGACATTTTAATCAAGTTCATATCTGTCTAAAATCGTTTTAATTAAATATATATTTTAATTAATATATAAATAAATAATTACTTAATATTCCTTATTTTTACACATAAAAAAGATGAAATGTCATATAGTTAATATAAAATTAAAACTTTAGTACATTAGAAATAAAATTTCTAATTCAAACTAAATTAAAAATTATATAATAACTAAGTCCAATAACACAAAATAGTACTATAACATCGTTTTTAATCTTTCTTTTACAAATAAAAGCAAATAACATCATTTGGTGATATATATATATATATATATATATATATATATATATATATATATATATATAACGGCGTTGTTTTGAACTCCTTTTTAAAAAAAACGGTACCGGTTTTTTCCGGTTCGGTACCGATTTGATCGGTTTTTTACCGGTTCAATTACAGACCGGTTTTCAAGCCTAACCGGACCGGATACATCACCGATTCACGGTCTGACCGGTCCGACCGGGTGGTCCGGTCCGGTTTTGACAACCCTGAAAAAAACTACCTAATTTTTATTGTTTTATTCCTATTTTTATGCATAGATTTGTGTATAATCTTTTTATTGTTTGTTTTTTTTCTATATTTTTTTAATAAACTTTCGTATAATCTTTATATTCACTCCAATACTAAGAGATGTTCATAGAAGTTTTTAAATTGGCAACAGTTCCAAGCATTGGAATGGGAGTTATTAGTGTTGTATAACATGCATTAAAATAATGATGGCACACAAGAAATTTGTTTTAACTAAATTTATTTACTGGTAACTAATCCAAACTAAATAGTTATGCTGCAATGTTTGGTTTGATAGCAAACGTAATTACTTTTTTTGAGATAATTTCTTCGAAAAAGGTGATAATAGTCATGGTGCAATGTTTGGTTTGATAGCAATCCTAATTACTTTTTTTTGAGATAATTTTTATTGTTTTATTCCTATTTTTATGCGTAGATTTGTGTATAATCTTTTTATTGTTTGTTTTTTTCTATATTTTTTTTACTAAACTTCATATAATCTTTATATTTTTGTTTTCCTAGTTTTATGCATACATTGTTAAATGGTAAAATTACAATGAAAGATACAAAATTTAGAATATTATTAAAACTGATAAGAACAAATTAGTAAAGATAATAGTAATCAATTTTATTATATTAGAAATAGGTACCACTCCATACCCTTTTCAAAAAAAAAAGTACCATACATATCCACCACCACTGTTGAGATGCTCATGCATATTTGAGTAAAGAGAATCCATTATTTTATTTCTTGGAAATATTTGTTAAATCTATTTAAGGATAGTTGCAACATATATATTTTCGACGGTATCTGGGGCACATCCAGGAGTTAAAGTTTGGAAAATAGCAAGAGAACGTTTATTGACAATCCTAATGGGTTTCATGAACTTCATGATTCCATTGTATCAAGATTCCACCATCTTGCAAATACAATTCAAGGTATATACATAATTATTATATATTCTCCTATAATAAATATACTATATAGTTTATGCTTTTCTAGTTGCTGACATATGAAATAACATCTATAAATTCACTCACTTGACTCATGTATTGCAAACTTTCTATACCACAGATTAATATTCATCCCGCGCTTCTCTTTGAAAAGCTACGACAATAAGGCATCTAATATTAGAAAGTATTCGAAGATTACTAACACAAGCAAGGAAAAGTGTCGAGACTATGAAAGAAGATGATGAAAAATGGAGAAAAAGAGAGTGGGGCAAAAGATCAAGTCATCGATGTCTTAGTAATTTTTGTTGTATTCATATAGGATTAAGTGATAGACATTCAAAGTAATACTGCTCTTTTTGTGTTTTCTAGTTTGTTGTTGTTGTTGGCCTAGTGGCCAGAGCTAGTTTAGTGTTTTGATATTATGTGAATGACCACTTGGTTTTGATACGGTCTAAAAACTTGTGATTTGTATCTTGGTTCTTTTTATTTGTATTTAATTTTTTTTATAAATAAAATTCATTGATTAAAAAAAAAGGTTGAACGAGAAACACAACTTATAAATAAAATTTAGCAATCAATGGTTGATAATGAAAATTAATTATTCCTATGGGAGATTAAATTAATATTTGAAGTTTTTGTTGTAAATAGTACCAAAAATATCAGCGACTTTGAAAAAAAAATCTACAAAAAAAAATATATATATATATATTTTTGCAGCGACTTTAGTTGTTGACAAAAATACTTTTTCGCAGCGACTTTAGTTGTTGACAAAAATACCTTTTCGTAGCGACAATAGTCTCATAAGACAACAATTATTGTTGTTGTAAAAACACTACTTATGACAGCGACATTAATTGTCCTTGCAAAACTTTTCGCAATGGCACTTATGGCAGCAACATGCAGCAACAATGTTTTCGCTGCAAAAAATACTTTTTACAACAACTTTGCGTTTTTGGCAACGACATTTGTCGCTGCAAAAAATGATATTTCTTGTAGTGTATTCAATGGACATTAACGGTTCCATTTACAAGTGTTATCTAATTAATCTACCAATTACTGTGTTCTACTTAAAGCGACAACCCTTTTACTATAAACTTTTTTTAGATATTATCGATCACAGTTAGTATTGGAGCAATCATTAATATGGTATATTATTTTTTTTGAAATGGCAAATATATAGATATCTCTAATCCAAGGCATAAGATATGCCAAGGGAGGGATAGTAGCAACAAATACAGAGAGAAGAGCAGCACAAAAAAACTGCCTGCTAAAACATAGAAACTACCTCAGCCAAAACCAAAAACAAAAGGCAGAAGCAAACAAGAAAAACAAACAGAAACAAACAGTACCACCGCAGCAAACCAGCCAGACAGCAGCTGAAAACAAAAAACCACCACAGCAGGCCGAGGAAGAGGAGACTAAACAAACTGGCAGCAAAACACCAGACAGGAACAAGAGGACCAGCAGGCTCCACAACCAAAAACAAACCACCTCAACGATGAAAACAGTCCCCCGGATCCCAAACCCATTCATAGTAGAGGCAAGGGGATATCTTCAATTTATGCGCACTCCATTTCCAAGATAACACCTTAATTTCTTCCGCACACTCAGCCGCAGTCATCAATTTATTACTGAAAATAACATCATCTCTGGACCTCCATATTTGCCAAAGAGTCGTATGCCAAACCAACATAAAACCCTTCCGAGCTTTCTTCGATTTCGCCAAACCTATAAAATACTCAAACATAATAGAAAGAGATCCCGGCATAATGACAGAAACATCAAGCCACCTGAAAATATCCAACCAGATCGAAAAAGCAAAATCACAATGTAAAAAAAGGTGAGTTGCCGATTCCAACAACCCGGAACAAGCCACACAATTTCCAGAACTATCTCCCCGAAAAATCCCACGACGCATAAGGTTATCTTTTGTCGGAATTCTATTATGAAGCACTTGCCAAGAGAAGGCAATAAGCTTTGAGGGTGCAGGGCTTTTCCATATCCTATCAAACACCGAATTAACCCTCTCAACCAGCTCCACCTCACCAGAAGCCAACGAAAACAAAATAGAATACGCCGTCTTGACCGAAAACAAACCATCCGGATCACCCTTCCACCACCAAACATCAGGACCAGCCGAGAGCCTCACTTGATTAAGCAAATCGTACAGCCGGTTCACAAGAGTCTCTTCCCATACAAATAAACCCCTCCTCCAATTAAAATTCCAACCTATGCTATCTACTCCACTTACAGCCATATCACTAACCATGGCCTCCTTTTGATCAGACAAAGAAAAGAGCCTTGGAAAAGTAGATTCAAGAGTAGAGTTACCAATCCATTTTTGAGACCAAAACGAGGTAGAAGCCCCATTACCCACTCTACGCTCTACTACCTCATCAAACCAATTCTTTGAGACAATAAACTCCTCAATTAAGCAAATATCTTTCCACCAAGCCGATACGGATCTCCCTCCCGCAAGACCATTGTGAGACACACTACTCACCACTCTCCCCCCATATCTAGCTATAAGCACATCTTTCCACAATTACGGCTCATCCTTAAGAAGCTTCCACCGCCACTTAGCAAGAAGACTAGCGTTTACCACTTTGATGTCCTTCACACCCAAACCACCATACTTCTTCTCTTTACACACCATACTCCAACTAACCCAACACATCTTCCTACCCCCCTTCACACTACCCCTCAAGAAGTTTCTTTGGATGCGCACCACCGCCTTTGCCACGCTTACCGGCATCTTGAGAAATGACAAAAAGAAGATAGGAATCGCATTAAGAACGGAATTAATTAACACAATTCTACCACCCAAACTTATATACTTCTTCCCCCACCAGCTTAGGCGGTTTTTAAGATAAGATAATAAAGGTTCCCAAGTCGCGAGACGCCTAGGATTCGCCCCCACCGGTAAGCCTAAGTATTTGAAAGGAACCTCACCATGTCTACAATTAAGAAACGTACACGCCAACTCCACAAAATCATTCCGCACGTTAACTCCCATGAGACAACTCTTACCAAAATTCACCTTCAAACCGGACGCCAAATAGAAACCCCGGAGAATAGCTTTAATAGTCCAAAGGTTTTGGATAGAAGCCTCTCCAATGCACAACGTGTCATCCGCATATTGGAGGTGGGAAATCGAAAGGCCACCCCCTCCAATTTGAAAGCCTTTAAATAAATTTTCCTCCACCGCCTTTTTCATAACACCGCCAAAACCCTCCGCCACTAATAAAAATAAAAAAGGTGCAAGAGGGTCACCTTGCTTGAGACCTCTTTGAATATTGAACTCCTTTGTCGGACTACCATTAACAAGAATAGATAAGTTTCCCGCAAAAACACAAGCACGAATCCACCGAATCCATTTAGCACCGAAACCGAACCTATGAAGCATGTATTCCAAAAAATTCCAATCCACCGAGTCGTACGCCTTCTCAAAATCAACTTTGAAAACCATACACTCTTTTCCGGACTTCTTCGCCAAATCAATAACCTCATTCACCACCAAGACACCATCCACGAGATTCCGCCCTTTAAGAAAAGCCGATTGATTAGGGGCTATTAATGAGTTCATCACCTTAGAAAGTCTATTCGCCAACACTTTTGCCACAATCTTGTACAAACAACCCAATAGAGATATTGGCCTAAAATCGGAGAGGCCAAACGGAGACTCCACCTTTGGAATTAAAGTCACAAAATAAGAAAGAAAGCTTTTCGGAAGACTTTCATTTCCATGAAATTGGTCAAACAATATTCTAAGCTCCCCCTTCAAAAGATCCCACGAGTCCTTAATAAAGTTGAAATTAAAGCCATCCGGCCCCGGGCTTTTATTTCCATCGCACTCCTTCACCACCCTTTCTATTTCTTCCAACGAAAAAGGGGCCATAAGCCCCAAATTTTCACCCTCCGACAACATAGGAAAAATAACCCCATCAAGCTTGGGTCTATCCACCTCCGGACTAGCAAAATGATTCGAAAAAAATTCTTCAACCGCCGCTCTCACCAACGGAGGAGAATCAAGCCAAACATCACCTACTTTGAGGGCCGACATAGCATTTCTCATCCCCCGCGCCTTCACACACCCATGAAAATATTTGGTATTTGCATCACCTTCGCGGAGCCATTTAGATCTAGATCTTTGGAATAGAGAAGCCTCCTTAAATTTGAGAAGATTCCATAGTACGCTAAATTTTCCTTTTCGGCAATCAACCTCACGATCCGAAAGCCCCACACTTTCACTTTTACCATCTAAGACATGAATATCTTCAATCAAGGACAAAATCCTCGCTTCCATATGTAAGACCCAAGATTTTACTGTGCGGTTTTCCTAAGGAACTTTAGCGTCGGCTAAGTTTTAGGGTTTTTAGTAGAACGGTTTTGTGTGTATCGTCGTAAAAATGAGATTTTTGCTGAAACGGAGCCTGTTTTGTGCTCGAGCGCTGGAAAGGCACAGACTTTCGGGTCGTGATCCTCTTTTAAGTATGAGGAGATTTCTGTGAAGCCAGAAATCCGAGTTTTGGGTTATTCTCGTCTTTGGAAAAACGAGTAGGAATTTTACCCGCTGTTGTAAAATTTTACTGGTTCTGAATTCAGTAAGATTTTAGTTGGGAGTTTTATATATCTGTGCGAGTTGGGATATATTCTGAGATTAATTTTCCATGGTGTGGAAGAAAATTACAGTCGCGGAAAAAGTTTCGGCGATAAGTTTTGGAAATGTTTAAAGACAAACATTCTTTCTGTAGGTTTTCTGTTTTTGTGAGTTTCGTTCGCCGCGATGAGCGAGAACTGAACGTGCGTTTTGTTGTAAGATGTTGTGGAAAATATCTTGTGAGGATAGACATGGATTGATCCAATGGCTAGATTTGAATCTTAGCAAATTAACACTATTTGATCCAATGGCTAGGATGAAACAAGACCATTATTTAGTAGACTTTTGGAAGTCACTTTGTGGACTAAGAAAAATCACAAACATTTCACTCCTTTCTCCTCTCTTGGCCGTGAGCCATATTTCCCATTCCTTCCTTCATAGAAATTTCATTCCTTAACCAAAACACTTGATCATAAGCTTGTTGGAAAGCTTGGAGTTGTGAGATTCTTCTTCTAAGGTAACTAGAACTTCTTCCTTTCTCCATAGCTTGCCAAACTCTTAGAGATTCATGAGATTTTTGGTTTATGTTCTTGAGAGAAATTGTTCATGATTGATTCTTATTGCTTAGAAGTTGTTTATAAGTGATTATCTAACATGTTTAGGCTTAGTAGTGATGCTTTCCACGGTTAGATGAGATTCTCATGAGATTTTTGGGCTAAGGTTTTGATAAAAAATTCTATTGATCAAGAACATGAGTAGTTGTTTAGTGATTGTGAAATTGATGTTGTTTTTGAACCTTTTAGAGAAATGGATATATGAAAAATGGTTTTGTTTTGAAAAACATGGAAATATATTTGTTGGTGTTCATGAGATTTTTTTGAGAAAACTCATGTGATTTGTGGATTATGTTCGGAAATGTTTTGTTTGATCAATTAAATGATTTTGGGAGCTAATTGATTTAGACTATGGATTTGAAAAGAAAAATTTTGGGAGTTAGCTTGTTATTTTGGTTCTGGCCGAAAACTTAAAGGGTATTCTGGTCATTTTAAATTTGTTTTTGTGACCTAGAAACTTAACTATTTGATTCGTCTTTTCGAGACGAAGATTTCGGCGTATGGCTCGTCTCGATTGGATAAAGAATGAGCGAGTTATGGCCATTTTATTTGAAAGGAAAAACTTGTAACTTGTGGCGCAAGTAAACTTTTATTTTTGTGAAAATTTTCAAAGAGTTTTTGGGTTGTTTTCAAATGGTTTTAGTATGTGAAAATTGATTGCCTTGGAGTTAGGAATCAAAGTGTTTCTTAGTTTGTTTTGAAACGAAAATATTTTCGCGTAGCGAGAAATAGTGCAATTAACTTCGTGAATTTTTAATCACTATGGGGAGGACTCGAAATCACTATCCGAGAGTGTTAGAAAGTACCTTAAGCCTCTCTAGAACTTAGAGAATGAGTTTCGTTTCGATAGGATACGTTGAGAGTATTTTATTGATATTACGCTGCTTATATTTTAGGTAGCGTGAATTGTAGAATTTCGCGAGAAAAGTTAACGGAAGCTTGCCGAGGTAAGGGCATCACTTTATTTCTGTCTTTTCACGGAGTTATAACATGTTTGGTTATTTTCGGTGATGTGCGTTAGTGTGCTTTGTGCTTGGCATGTACGTATTATGTATTCTCGTGATGAGAAAGTGTTTACAATACTTGCGCTGTTTACATATGATTATGAGAATATATGTATGAACAGGTGTTTGGAATACATATGATGAGAAATGTATGTATGATGTTATGTTTGGTTTACATATGCTAGAGAGGTATGTATTCATTGCATTAGCATATATGGGGAAGCGTATGCTCATGCATTTGGTAGTTGCGTGCTCGGTGTGGTGATCGGGAGAGCACACCCTAATGGTTTGTAGTGATCGGGAGAGCTACGAGATTTTTGTTGAGATCGATACGTAGTGATCGGGAGAGCTACGGGGTGTGGTGATCGGGAGAGCCCACTCTAATCCTTGTAGTGATCGGGAGAGCTACGGGATTCTATTGATACTTATGGTAGGGGTGTGGTGATCGGGAGAGCCCACTCTAATGGTTCGTAGTGATCGGGAGAGCTACGGGATTGTATTGATATTGTTGGTAGGGGATGGACCTACGATACCGGAACTCATGCATTGTGGTAGCTAGGGTTAGTACCACGCATTGTAGAGGTTGCATTATAGGCTATGTGTGCATTGCTTATATGAACCCGTTGGTGGGAATTGCTTTAGTGGTTAAGAGCTTTCTCTTGTGTTTGTGGAATTATTGTTATGTGTACAATCTTTCGCACCGGTTATATATATACATACTTTTATTTTGTGGTGACCCTTTCTTTCATTTGCGGGCTCATCCCACCCAGATGATGGGTTAGGTCGTGGTGACGACGGTGGCTGTTCCAGGCCCTGGTGAGATGTTTGGAGCTTTAGCATAGTTAGACTATGCGCCGGTGTGGGTTGTACACCGTGTTTTTGGGGTTTAGGCATAGGATTCTAACTTGTTTTGTTGTAAGTATTTGAATACTTAGACTTGGATTGTAATTATTCAGGAATACACTTTGCTTGTCGAAGCACCTTATGGTAATGAGTTCTTTTGTATATTTGAATGCCGGCTCATTGAAAAATATTCTATGCGCACTTTGAGTGTTAGTTGAAAAAGAAAAAAAAAATATAATGCCTTTTCTGGCTTTTGAAAAACGGGCTGTTACACCATACCCCCAAACTCCTCTTTACTCCACTCCTTAAAACGATATTTAAGCTTTTCTTTAAGAATATGCCCCATCCAACCATTAATTGATTGGTTTCTCCAAGTCTCCTCCACTATCTCCTTATAATCCTTATGCTCCAACCAATAATTATTGAAGCGAAAAGGCCTCGGCCCCCAATCAAAATTATCCTTCTTAAGAATTAAAGGACAATGATCCGAAATATCTCTCGGAAGGACCCATAAAGAACACACTCCCCAATCATTCAACCAATCTTCCGAAACAAGAAATCTATCAATCCGGCTCATTGACCTCCCATTTGGGTGGTACCAAGTGAACCTACGGCCCAACAAAGGGAGATCCACCAACTCCAAATCCTCCATAAACTCACCAAATTGACACATCTCCGACGTCACCATAGAACCACTCACATCGTTCACGCCTCTTCTATCTTCCCTCCTCATAATCGAGTTAAAATCCCCGGCCACACACCATTTACCACCCCCAAAGCCCCTCTTGGACATTAACAAGCAGGGGCAGACCCACATAGAGTTGAGAGGGTGCAATTGCACACCCTCAACTCTTGAAAATTGCACCTAACATCCTATACTATGTCTATTTTGCACCCCCTGAAATTTTTACTTTGCACCACTGCACTGGCTTGCACTGCGCTCTCTCACTTTGACAGGCTACTTAGGGTCTGTTTGGCAAACCCAAAAAACTGACTTATAACTTATGTCTTATAGCTTATAAGCTAAAAGATCCGTTTGGTAACAGTTTTTCAGAAAGAACTTATAGCTTATTTTACTGACTTATAGCTTATTTTACTGACTTATAACTTATTTTTCATAAGCTAATTCAAGTAGCTTATGAGCTTGTAGCTTATAGCTTATCATTTTTTCTTCCCATTTTACCCTTATGATTTTATCTTAAATCCATTTTTATCCTTTACTATAATTTTTTATATAGTATAATTTAAAACAAAATAGGTATGTTGTGCCTATTTTTTTTACGTTGTTGCATTTGCATCTATCTATTTTTCTTTTACTGTGTTGTATACCAATTATTTTTTTTACGTTCTTGAATTTTTTTTTTAAACGCTGATGTACCTAGTTTTTGGTACAATGTTACTATAGCATGTACCTCTTATCACTTCTTTAATATGTTTAACCTTTTTTTTTGGTACATTATGTTTAATCTTTTTAATAAAGTATAAAAATTGAAATGAAGATATATTTAAAATGAAATTTCAAAGAATAAAATTTAACCTCTATAAAAAAAGATTAAAATTTAATTTAATATAATAATAATATAAAAGATAAATTAAATTATAAATTTAAATCACTAAATTTTAAGTATTTTAAATATTAAGTAATTACCACTTGAATCAATTTATTATTGTTTCGTTCAATTTTTTTTTATAAAATAGAAAAATAGAAATGAAAATAATTATAAAGTAAAATTTTATTGAATCAATTTCATTCTATATTAAAATATAAAAGATATATTAAATTAAAAAATTAAATTACTAAATTATAAATATCTTAAATAAAAAATTTATTATTAATTATGAATGTCCTTTTATGTCATTTCACATTTATCTATGGTTGAACCGCTGATTTTACCAAACACTTTAATTAGCTTATCAGCTATAAGTCATCAGCCATAAGCTATCAGCTATAAGCTATCAGCCATCAGCCATAAACTAGCTTATCAGTCATCCGCTATTTTTGCCAAACAGAGCCTTAATACAAACTGTGTGTAACACTTAGGTAGGAGAGAGAGAGACTATGTATCACAGTTCACGAGGATTAACAACGAATCTTAGTTCTAGTTTATCATTTAATTTCTCAGCAAAGGTTCTATGTTTCAAATCCTCTTCATAGTAGTAGTCTTACTCTCTATATATCCACTAATTTAATTTATGCATTACTCCTATAGAGTAGTACTTTGTATCTTGCAAATGTACATTTCTGTAAAAAAAAAAAAAAAAGACTTAAAAGGTATATTAGATAGTTAATCAAACTTACTTATAATTATTTAATATTTAATATAGTTAGATGATAATAGAATTAAAATTATATGATAGTTAATCAAACTTACTTATAATTATTTAATCAAACTTACTTATAATTATTTAATATTTAATATAGTTAGATTATAATAAAATTAAAATTTAATTATTTAATATTCAATATAGTTAGATGATATAGTTCCAATTTCTCTCAAACAAAACATCAAACCAAATACGTAAAATAGTGATAAATCCTCAAACAATTTGGTCGAAATGCATATTTGGATTTCTGTTTTACGGTTTCTAGCTAATCCGTCCACAAATTTGTTTTAATATTAGCCATGTGAAAATCAATGTTTTCATGAAGCTATTATCCGGTTATTGGTCTGTAAATCGAGCAATGAGAAAACCTTCCGCTTGATTGTATATTTATGTTGTTACCATATCAATACTTATGCACCGGTTTGATTTCTTTTCTTATTTGATATTTTTCTCATGTAATCAATAGTTATGTCGAAAGAGATTTATTCAACAATATATATAAAAAGTTGATTATTTGATGATTTAAAAACATGAAATCGCGCAGCGAATAATTATCAAACCTATGTCTAAAATTTTATATATAATTATTTATTAAAATATTAATTAAAAATTTGCACCCCCTGAGGCAGGGTCCGAGCACCGCCACTGTTAACAAGTCATGCCATAATTTTCTTTTTGCGGAAAAGTTACATTTTGCATAAATATTCACAACAAAACAAATAGACTTCATCACACCCCACTCCAAACACACACCCACAAACCCATCTCCCATAAAGGTGAATAAGAGAGATGAATTAGCCTTATTCCAAATAGAAAGAATGCCACCACTATTGCCTTCCGCCGGTAAGAAAGCCCACTCGCAATCATGGGAACCCCACAAACTATAGCACAATTGATCTGAGACTGAGTTCAATTTTGTTTCCTGGATCGCAAGAAAATCTACATTGTGATTCTTAACTAACTCCCTTAGCTTCCTCCTCTTAATCTGCCCTCCCAATCCTCTAACATTATAAGAGACCACTATCATTGATCACCTATGTCATCCTCCCTTTCCCTCATAACAGCTCTATCTTTAACCTCTTAATCACAGCATTATCATCCATAGTAAAAGAGAAACCTACTTGTTTTTGAATAGAAAGGATCGAAGTAGCTTCCCTGATTAACTGGCCATTTGTCACTACAGGTCCCAGTGGAGATTCTGGCACAATTGACAACTCTTCACTTCCTTGACTAACTGAACCAGCGAGAATTGGAGAGCAGGGGCCTGGTAACACCACCTCAAGGTTCAAACCTTCAATCTAGGAACTAATCAAAGGAACGGTTTCAGCAACGTTCTCCGTGGAGGTCAAAACACCAACAGATGATCAGTCTCTCCCCCCTTGCAACACCGGTACTGAACTCGATCTTCCCACCTCACCTCCTCCTCTGGCGCGACGTCTCCTCCCACCTCCACCTCCATCTTTTACAGCTTCAACTAGTTGAAGGAATTTTGGGGCACACCCAAAAGGAAACTTGCTTCGATTCCCCAATTTTTTGGCAGCTGGGGCTTGAGGAATGTTGCCATTGCCAATTTGATTAAGGGATTGAGCTTCAGAAAGGTTCGAGTATCTTATGATATTTTCATTTTCCGTAACAGGTAAAATCCGGAGCTCTTGAGAAGGAACTTCAATGTCACAAGGAAAATTGCAAGAGATGGGCTGGGCTTGGATACTACCCGACCCATCCCCTTGAGAACACCCACCTTCAGTTACCCCCTCATCACACTGAACCGGCCCACTTGGAACAGGCCCAAGATCCTCCTCCAACAATACATCCTCAACACCCCCCTCTTCCTCTTCATTCTGAATTAACATCTCCAGCCCACTAGGCCCAATAACACAACCTCCCCCTTTCCCCAAAAGCGATGGTTCTACAATCCTCTCCACTTCACCATCTGTCTCACTAGTTTCAAAGACTGCCACGCATGGCACTTCACCAATGACCAATTGCTTACCTCGGGCCCCACCCTTCTCTCTCTCCACTGTACCTTCAGACACATGCCCCTCACCAACTACTAAGTTACAAGACACCAAATTGTTGGGAGAATGATTTGATGTCATAGGAAAGGTATGTCCCCTTCTAGCCAAAAGTTGAGCATTGTCCCTTTCTAGTTGACAAGTTGGTGAGTCAATACTGACAACATCATCATCTTCTTCCTCTTCCCCATAGTTCAATTCATCACCACACGCCACCGCCGTGTTTCTGGGAAAACCCGAAGATCCTCCCCAGCTCTGATCTCCTCGTAACTCGCCATACTCTTCCACCATTACTCTCTTCCCCACCTCCTCCTCCACCACCCAAACCTCAAATGAAACACCCATCACCACTAACACCACAGGAGCTTCTATACGAGTTCTTATTGAAGTGGAAAGTTTCAAACGGGCCACATCCAGGCGTGTCATAGATGCAGTAGGTTCATCATAATCAACAAACTCTCCAAACCTTTCCCCCAAAGCTCTAAACAGATTATCCCCCCACGCATGTAGGGGAATACCATAAACTTTCACCCACATCTCTCTCTTCAGATTCACTAAACTAGGGGACCATGGTTTGACATTAAAGAAATAGACTCCAAGCCACTCCTCTTTTGCTTTAATCATCCTTTCCAACTCCCCTGCTCTAATACTGTGAATCAAAACCATACCTCCACCCATAGGAACAACAGTGATATTCTGCAATCCTTCCATCAACAACGTAGTTCTAATCACCTTCACTTGCACCTCCGGACGAAGAAAGCCAACAAAGCTTTTTTTAAGACGTTGTAGTTGAGTAGCATCCACCGGAACTTTGACGACCGCTGACTCCCTATCATCTTCCAACGAGCCCCTCCAATGTGACGACGGGATCAGAGCGTCCTTAAACGACAGTTCATGATGAACTGGTCTAGTATCTCCAACTCCCCTACTCGGTGAAGCGGCGGGAAAAATGCGCGGGCGAAAAACGCTCGCTAGACAGTAAAGTCGCCACCGAAGTTTTATTTTTGAAAAGGGGAACGTCGATAAACCCCTTCGAGAACGAGAACAAGGTCATCGCGACCAAGTTTCGGGTTCGGGAGTCGGTTATGCGAGGGGAAGGTATTAGCACCCCTCACATCCGTTGTATCCAACGGGAACCGTTAATTAATTTAGCGCTTATTTAGGTGTTAGTTTTATGTTTGTTTATTATGAAAAATATTTGCAAAGAATAAAAGAGAAAGAAAAATGATTTAAAGACCAAAAAAGAAATTTTTTATTAATGTGCTTGACGGTTGTTGGATCCCGCTCCTACGTATCTCCTAGTGCAATGGAGAAATCAAAGCTACGTAGTTCTTTGGGTAGAAAATGTTTGTGTGTTGATTGATTTTATTTATGAAAATGGTTTAGTCGCGCTTGGGCGAAAAAGTTTGCTTGATTAAAAGATGGACTCGCACTTGGGCGATGGTATCCGTTTGAGAAAAATAAAATGCGCATGGGCGTAAAAAGTTTGGTTGAAAGAAAAAAAAAAAAAAAAAGACGGACTCGCACTTGGGCGACAACATCCGCTTGTGAAAAATAAAACGCGCATGGGCGTAAAAGTTTGCTTGAGAAAAAAAATGACGGACTCGCACTTGGGCGATGATATCCGCTTGTGAAAAAATAAACCGCGCATGGGCGTAAAGGAACAAAGTTTGGTGAGTTGAGATTGATTTTATTTTTTATGTTGAGAATAAAAAGATATTATGTTAAATAACTTAAAATAAAATTTAGTTTAATGAGTTAGTTAACAAGGACCAGAGTAATATGAAAATAGACAATGATGAATTAATAAAGTTTTTAGGACCAGAGTACTCTGGAAACAGTTAGTGCTGAATTATAAAGGTTATGGACCAGAGTACTCTGGAAACAGTTAGTGCAAGTGTGTGATTTTTTGGTGTTTTGTTATTATTATTGTTTTTTCATTTTTTATTATGTTTTAAAATAAATGCCTTAAATTAAGTAAATGCAGTAAATAAATAAAAAAAAAGAAAAGTTAGAGCTGGATAAATTACAGGTTAAGGACCAGAGTACTCTGGAGTTTATTAGTACTGAATTAATAAAAGTGAAGGACCAGATCTGGAAACATAGACTGAATTCATTACTGGTTAGGGACCAGAGTACTCTGGAGTTTATTAGTACTGAAAAAGTGAAGGACCAGATCTGGAAACAGTTAGTGAGTGTGTGATTTTTTGTGTTTTGTTATTATTATTATGCTTTGAAATAAATTAAATGCCTTAAAATAAATGCAGTAAATGAAATAAAATAAAAGCAAATAAATAAAAACAAGAGGTGCAAATAATAAGAACAGGGGGGTGTAAACAGCAAGTCAGGGGGTGCAAAGAAGCTGATCTTAGCCGTCTGATTTAATCAGACGGGACAGATGTGATCACAGGCCAAACAGATAATGGCTGTATGATGGCTTATCAAGGGTGGTGGCGCTGAGGGTGCATGGGAGCGTAGTAGACACACGCACACTGAATCTATACAGCCTATAAGATTTTGGAAACGGAATATCTCCTTATTTTTTGCAAAAATATTTCTCTCTCTTCTTCACTCTTTCTCTCTCACGGTCTCTCATCTCTTTCATGTTCTCATGCTCTCAAGAACACATTCAAGATCTAGATTAAACTCTTTTCAACACAAAATCAAAAAAACAAACACACATCAAAATAGATTACTAACCCTTGAAGACTCTTCCAAATTTTTGTTCTGTTCTTCTCTTCTTTTTTTCTTAGATTTTTTTGTTACTAATTTTTTTGTGTTTCTTTGGTTCTGCTGTGAGTGTGGGTTTGTGATTTTTTTTATGCTCTATCAGTCTGTGTGTGTTCCTTCTGATTTTTCTCCTTTCAATTTATAGACCAAAACTTTGAATTTTTTATTCATTTGTAAAAATCAAGTCAGACCTTTTTTGTTCCTTTTGCTGAGGGTTTGGTTTTATGCAAGGCTCAAGAGGATTTGAAATCATGAGTATCCTATTGTTCAGAGAGTTGGACAGAACTGTGAAAAAAATCTGAAAAAGGATCATGAAAAGAGGAAAAAGCATGCTCTGTGTTGCTGGTGGTTCAGATTCCTTTTTTTTGTTTTTTTGTCTTTTGTGTTTGTTTTTGTTTTTGTTATTTATTATTATTATTATTATTTTAAATAAGAAAAGAAGAAAAAAAGAAAGAAGGGGTGGGGAAATACGGGTGGCATAAGCCACCACGTTTTTATTTTATTATTTTTTTGTTTTTTTTTGTTTTAAGTTTTTTTTTTGTTTTAATAATAATAATAATAAAGGAAAAAGAAGTTGAGAAAAAGAAGGAAGGAAGGGAAAAGGATAGACAGCAATGTGTTGCCTCTTTTTTTTGGTTTTTTTTATTTTTATGTTTTGTTTTAAATAATAATAATAATGATGATAGATTTTTTTCAAAAAAATAAAAATAAAATAATAATAATAATAATAATAATAATGATGATAGAAAGATAAATTAGCAAGTAATTAATAGTGGTAATGGTGTATAAATGATACTAATGATAAAGGAAAAAGACAATAAAGGAAAGAAATAATATCATAATAATAGTAAAAGTAAAAATTAAATATTTAACATATTTTTGGGATTTTTTTTCAAAAATATAATTAAAAACCAAATTGACATACTTTTTACATTTTGTGAAGAAATTAAAAAAAGAATAATTTATACGCAATAAAAACTAACAATTCCAAAGTGGAGGGAAAAGTCGGGACAAAATTGGGGTGCTACAGCTGCCCCTACTTAATTATCACTTAACGTAGAGGATGTGAATACCAGGGGTATTTGCGAACTCTTTGTGAAGGATAATTAAGTATAAAGGACCCAAATTTTGTCCATAGAGAAAAAAAGACATGAAACAAGCGTGAGATGCATTCACCCGGGAAGGGTTGATCATATCCAGCCGTTTATGCTAGAGGTAGATCTCAAAAGATGAAGGTGATCTTATTCAGCCGCTTGCACTGAAGGTCGATCCCTGAGGATATAGGTGATCTTATTCAGCCGCCTGCACTGAAAGTCGATCTGTGAGGATAAATGTGATCTTATTCAGTCGCTTGCACTGAAGGTCGATCCTCGAGGAAAAAAGATGATCTTATTCAGTCGCTTGCACTGAAGGTCGATTCACTGGGAGAGGTTATATGATACAATCGTCTCCAGTCTGACGCTGGTGAAACGATAAATGATATGAAATGATCGTCGCCAGTCTGACGCTGGTGAAACGACAAATGATATGAAATGATCGTCGCCAGTCTGACGCTGGTGAAACGATAAATGATATGAAATGATCGTCGCCAGTCTGACGCTGGTGAAACGATAAATGATGAGATGATCGTCGCCAGTCTGACGCTGGTGAAACGATAAATGATATGATCGTCGCCAGGTGGATCCTGGTGAAACGATAAAGACATGATATGTTACTGGGTAGACTCACTGTGGGAGTTTTAACTGGGAGTTTTAGTGGTTGTGAGTAAATCCACTTGGGATTGGTACATTTAGGGAAGAGATCCACTGGGGGATTTTCAAGAAAACATTTACTGGGAAAGTTCTTGAAGGAGGTTCACTAGGGAACATTGTTTGTCACTTGCTTTGGGATTTTGCAGTCCACTGGGGGAACTAAGGGGATATCTTGCCAAGGAATGTCTGATCGAGGCTTATTGGGGAATACTGGGATTACTTCTGAAGAGTGTTTGATTGAGGTTCACTGGGGAACACTGGGATATCTTGCTGAGGAGCGTTTGATTGAGGTTCACTGGGGAACACAGATGACTCACTAGGGAGTGTATGAAACTTAATTGTTGGATGGTTATATGGGAAAAAGATGATACAATATGAGATGCATGCTTACGAATGCGTACAATATGATGCATGTAGTATGATGACCCTTGGGATAAGGCAATGACATGTTGGGCTTATGTTGTGATTGGGTGCCAACCATGGTCGGGCTTTGATTTTATGAGGTATGGTGGTAAAGGTATGGTATTTAAGGATTTCCGATCCTTCGGCATTCGCAACACCAAGCTCTCTTGAAGCTTCAAATGGATGGGTGCTGATGGAATTTTCGACGTCTCGTGCTTGCATGGGCAGTTGATATGTTATGCAGTTGTTGGCTCTGTTGCAAAAGGGGAACCAAACGTGGTTGCCTTGAGAATTTTGCGAGGCACATTTCTTTGGGAATCATTGATTTCCTTTAGATATTTTCGAATCAAAGTGATCATGATTTCAAAAGTTTTTTTTTTGTTCTGTGGTTTTTATTTCAAAGCTGTATCATAAAAATAAATAGCATTTATTGGGGACGAGAAATGACAAAGGTAAACAGAAAAATGCACTTTATTGATAGTTAAGCACAATTTAGTACATGGAATGGTAGCACACTGAAGGTGTAACTCCACAAAAGTGAGTAAAAGAAATGAAAATGGCAAAAGGGAAAACATTGGAAATTCCTATTGAGTCATGATGACCGCTACATTCTTAATAACCCTAAGTCCACAAAACCTTGTTTCTGAGAATGGCAAAAGAATTGGTTCTTCAGTTGATGTTAGGAGCTGATTCTCCTGATGCAGTTACTTGCACTTTTTTTTTCCCAACTTTTGCCTAAATCGCCTTTCCAGGTTTTCGACTTAGCGGGTTTTCTTTTGTTTTTTATATCCCTAACTTTTGCCTGGACTGCTCTTTCGAGTTTTCAGACCACCGGGATGCCCTTTTTTGCCTAAGTTGCCCTTTTGGGTTTTCAACTTAGCGGGCGTTCTTTTATTATTAGGCATAGTATTTCTTGACTACATCGGAGTTCACAGGGAGTGAAAAGTCCTCACCGTCCATTGTTGTGAGAATCAAGGCTCCTCCGGAGAAAGCTTTCTTCACTACATAAGGACCTTCATAGTTTGGTGTCCACTTCCCACGCGAATCCTTGTGTATGGGCAAGATCTTTTTCAGCACTAGGTCGCCTTCTTGAAACTCTCGAGGTCGGACCTTTTTGTCGAATGCCTTCTTAAGCCTACTTTGATATAACTGACCATGACATAATGCTATCATCCGTTTCTCATCGATGAGGTTTAGCTGGTCAAACCTTGCTTGGACCCATTCTGCTTCTTCTAACTTGGTCTCCAACAAGACTCTCATTGAGGGGATTTCTACCTCGATGGGGAGAATTGCCTCCATGCCATATACTAGTGAGAATGGGGTTGCCCCTGTCGAGGAGCGAACCGAGGTCCTATAGCCATGTAAGGCAAATGGGAGCATCTCATGCCAATCTTTGTAAGTTTTCACCATTTTTTGAAGGATTTTCTTGATGTTTTTGTTTGCTGCTTCTACGGCTCCGTTCATCTTTGGCCGGTATGGTGAAGAGTTATGGTGTTTGATTTTGAAACTTTCACATAACTCTTTCATCATTTTGTTGTTCAAGTTGGTTCCATTGTCGGTGATGATCTTGTTGGGGAGTCCGTAACGACAGATTATCTCTTTTTTGATGAATCGAACTACCACTTGCTTTGTTACATTGGCATATGAAGCAGCTTCAACCCATTTGGTGAAGTAGTCGATGGCGACTAGGATGAACCGATGTCCATTAGAAGCTCGAGGTTCAATGAGTCCAATCACGTCGATGCCCCACATAGAGAACGACCAAGGTGATGCCATTACATTCAAAGGAGTTGGAGGAACGTGCACTTTATCAGCATAGATTTGACACTTGTGGCACTTTCTTGCGTAGTTGAAACAGTCGGATTCCATGGTCAGCCAATAGTAACCAGCCCTTAAGATTTTTCTAGCCATTGCATGTCCATTGGCATGCGTACCAAAGGACCCTTCGCGTATTTCTTCAATTAACAAGTCTGCTTCATGTTTGTGCACACATCTGAGAAGAACCATGTCGTGGTTTCTTTTGTAGAGCACATCACCATTCAGGAAGAATTTAGCTGATAGCCGCCTCAAGGTCTTCTTATCCCTATTTGATATGTTCGCAGGATATTCTTGATTTTTTAGGTAGACTTTGATGTCATGGTACCATGGCTTGCGATCATATGCCTCTTCAGTTGATAAACAGAATGCTGGCTCGTCTCTGCGCTCCACCTTTATAAGTGGCGCTTCGTTGTGAAACTTCACTTTATACATTGATGACAACGTAGCCAAAGCATCCGCCACTTGATTTTCTTCTCTAGGGATATGATAGAAGGTGATTTCATCAAAGTACTTTATTAGCTTCAAGACATGATCACGGTACGGGATCAACTTGGGATGTCGGGTTTCCCATTCTCCTTTTACTTGGTAAATGACTAGAGCCGAATCTCCATACACTTCCAAGATCTTGATTCTCATGTCGATGGCAGCCTCGAGTCCAAGGATACATGCTTCATATTCAGCCACATTATTTGTGCAGTCAAAACATAGCCTTGCTGTGAAGGGGATATAACCTCCCTTTGGAGTGATTAGAACGGCTCCAATC
Source organism: Trifolium repens (assembly GCA_030408175.1). Classification (NCBI taxonomy): domain Eukaryota; kingdom Viridiplantae; phylum Streptophyta; class Magnoliopsida; order Fabales; family Fabaceae; genus Trifolium; species Trifolium repens. Next base: position 18,143,489 of record CP125847.1, read on the forward strand.
CCATGCCCCATGACATTAGATGCACCATCAAATGCAAGCTTCCATCGAGTTCCTGGCTCAGGTCCTTCATCATCTCCTATGACCTCATCGTCATTTACAACCATAATATCCTCATCTGGGAAATCAAAGCGCATGGCCTGATAGTCTTCCACTGGTTGGTGAGCCAAGTGATCTGCTAGCACGCTCCCTTTGATAGCTTTCTGAGTTACATGCAAGATGTCATACTCGGATAACAGCATTTGCCAACGGGCAATTCTTCCAGTAAGAGCGGGTTTCTCAAAGATGTACTTGATTGGATCCATCTTCGATACCAGCCATGTTGTGTGACAAATCGTATACTGTCTCAATCGACGGGCAGCCCATGCCAAGGCGCAACAAGTTCTTTCTAGCAAGGTGTATCTAGTTTCACAATCGGTGAACTTCTTGCTCAGGTAATAGATGGCATGCTCCTTCCTACCAGTTTCATCATGTTGCCCGAGCACACATCCCATGGATTCATCCAATACTGTTAAGTACATAATGAGAGGTTTTCCAGGAACAGGCGGTATTAGGATGGGTGGTTCTTGCAAGTATTGTTTGATTTTTTCAAACGCCCCTTGGCAGTTCTCATTCCATATGATGGCTTGATCCTTGCGCAACAATTTGAAGATTGGTTCGCAAGTAGCGGTGAGATGAGAAATGAACCTGGAGATGTAGTTCAACCTCCCAAGAAAACCACGAACTTCTTTTTCGGTACGAGGAGCAGGCATATCTTGGATTGCACGTACCTTGTCAGGGTCAACTTCGATCCCTCGTTGACTAACGATGAAACCAAGTAACTTTCCAGATTTGACGCCGAAGGTGCACTTAGCGGGATTGAGCCGCAGTTTGTATTTCCTTAGACGTACGAAAAGCTTTTGTAAGTGAAAGATGTGGTCTTCTTCAGTCTTGGACTTGGCGATCATGTCATCCACATAGACCTCTATTTCTTTGTGCATCATGTCATGGAAGAGAGCCACCATTGCTCTTTGATAGGTTGCCCCAGCGTTCTTCAAACCGAAGGGCATTACCTTGTAACAATAAGTTCCCCATGGGGTGATGAATGTAGTTTTCTCCATGTCTTCCGGAGCCATTTTGATTTGATTATAGCCGGAGAATCCATCCATGAATGAGAAAACCGCGAATCGGGCAGTATTGTCTACCAACACATCGATGTGAGGTAATGGAAAATCATCCTTGGGGCTTGCTTTGTTCAGGTCTCGATAGTCGACACACATTCGTACTTTACCATCTTTCTTCGGTACTGGCACTATGTTAGCAACCCATTGTGGATACTTTGCTACGGCTAGGAATCCTGCATCAAACTGTCTTTTGACCTCTTCTCTGATCTTGAGTGACATGTCTGGTCTTGTCCTTCTCAACTTCTGTTTTATCGGAGGGCATTCTGGACAGAGCGACAGCTTATGCTCTACTATCTTGGTATCCAGTCCTGGCATATCTAGGTATGACCATGCGAACACATCTGTATATTCCTTCAAGAGTTCAACCAACTTCTCACGCTCTTTTGCCTTCAAAGATGACCCAATCTTCACCTCTCTCTTGTCATGCTCAGTTCCTAGGTTGATTACCTCAACAGGCTCTTGATTCGGTTGTATCTCTTTAGACTCTTTCTGCAGCAATCTTGCCAACTCATCGGGAAGCTCATAATCGCCTTCACAATCCTCTTCAGCTTGGTTAATGGGGAGTTCAAGGTTATACGGGATTGTAGCGGTATCATGTTCAATAGGTTTATTCAAGGATCTGCATAGTTTTTTTTAATGATGATTTTTTAGAAGGATGAACAAAACAAGAAAAAGCAGACAAAAGAAAAGAAGAAAAAAAAAAATTTGCCATTTTCTTAAAATAAATGCAGAAATTGATGAAAGAGTAATGGAAAACAAAATACTTTTTATTGATAATGATTCAACATTTGAAATAAAAGGGGTGCCCTACAAAGCTATCCTTATGCCTTGGGCAGAGCAAAAGGATTTGAAAACATGATAAAATTACTTTGAAACATAAAATATCTCTGGAATTTCAACAGCAGTCCAGTTGTTGAGGCTGAGATTCAGAGAGCGACGATAGACCAAACAAGGTATCTTCCCCTTATCAGAAACATCTTCAATGACAGCTACTTGATCTTCATTGGCAAACCCCGCGCGGTAGAAAGTTTCATGAATGTTACCAATGGGCCTCTTTGTAGCATCATTCTTTCCTAAAGATGGCTTGTAGCCCAACCCATACCTGTCTCTTTTCATAGGAATATCCCACAACTGCTCACAACCTTTGGAGCCTCCTCCTCTAGCCAACATCTTATCATTAACCCAAAAAGTAGCTGGGACCTTGGGTTTCTTAGCACAAGTTTTCTCATATACTGCCACAGCATTGGCGACCTCCAAAGCTTGGAAAGCAGTTTCCAGATATTCTTCGCCTGCTTCCACATATTGGAAGGAAGAGAGATGGCTAACAATGATATCTTCTTCACCAGCCACAGTGATCAATTTGCCATCCACCACAAACTTCAATTTTTGATGCAAGGTAGATGTCACGGCTCCGGCCGCATGGATCCATGGACGTCCCAACAGGCAGCTATAGGCTGGGTTGATATCCATCACTTGGAAAGTGATATCAAAAGTGTGCGGACCTATTTGGATTGGTAGGCATACCTCTCCAATGACGGATCTCCTGGACCCATCAAAAGCTTTAACGATTAAAGAACTGGGCTTCAAATAGACTCCATCGATAGACATCTTGTTTAGAGTGGACTTTGGCAGAACATTCAATGACGAACCAGTATCAACCAACACTCTTGCAAGGACAATGTCATGACACATTGTGGATATGTGCAATGCCTTGTTGTGAGCTTTTCCTTCCATGGGTAAATCTTCATCGTTAAAGCTTAGGCAGCTATTAGTAGTGATACTGGCAACTATCCTACCAAAATGGTCCACAGTGACATCTTGGGTTACATGTGCTTGATTCAACACCTTCAGTAATGCCTTCCTATGCGGCTCAGAGTTCAGCAGTAGCGAAAGGATAGATATCTTGGAAGGAGTTTGATTCAGTTGATCAACTATTTTGTATTCACTCCTTTTGATGATTTTTAAGAACTCATCATTTTCCTTTAGTGTTGGCTGGTCGCCGGGTTCTTGCTCCTTGTCTTGACTGAGAACTTCTTTCCTTTTATGGGTTTCTATTACTACCTCATCGGTTTCTCTTCTAAGCCTTTCGGGAGCGAAGATTCGACCACTTCGAGTCATTCCACTGCCTTCAGAAATATGGGAAACACCATCTACCGGTTTCACGTGTTCACCTTCCTCTCTTAATTCTGATTCATGAACAAATGCAGTTATGTCATAATTCCAGGGTACCGCCTTGGAACTTTTGTAAGGAAATGGCGATGGAACACAAATGACAACAGGTTGCTTTTGGTTCATGAATGGCTGGATGTCCGTTTTTTGATAAATGATCTCAACAGGTTTCGGAACTCCTTTGTTGCTTTCAAAATGTGGCTCAATAACCGAGACATCATCCATCTTCTTTGCTAGACTAATTTGCAATATGCCTTGATTCATCAACTCTTGTACTTGTTTTTTGACCACCTGACAACCTTTTGGACTTAAGGCGCATTCTTCACAATTGTCATGAGTTCCTTTGATCAAACCACATTTGGCTAACTTGGTATGGATCATCAACAGAGGAGTTCTTACATCTTCAACACTCTTGATCTCATTAAAGTCATCACTTTCTTCCACAGCATTGATATTTGGGCCATTATAACCAGGCAGAGGATTGTTCTTCACATCGGGCCCTTTTTCTTTGAAGGACAAGCTTTTGTTGTTGACTAGCTCTTGCACCTTCTCTTTAAGTGCTCTACAATCTTCAATAGAATGACCAATTGCCCCAGAATGAAACTCGCATTTGGCATTTGGATTATACCAATGCGGATATGGTGGTTCCAAGGGTTTAACATTCCGAGGTACCACCAAAGAGTTCTTTATCAAGAGTGGCCAAAGTTGGCTGTACGGGATAGGGATCGGATCAATCCGACTTGGTCGCTGATTGTTGGGAGGTCGATACTGATTCTGACCTGAGGTTTGACTCCAGTGATTTGGACGAGCAGGCTGATACTGAGGCCTTTGTATCGTTGGTTGCTGATATTGCACAGGTGCTGCTGCGGCAACATAACACTGACCTTGGTATGGTACTTGAAGAGCAGATGGATGATAGACAATTGCAGGCGGACGATAGGAATACTGAGGATCCATCATTACAGCATTGGCTTCTCCCTCCTTCTTCTTGGGGAAAGATGTTGGAAATTTCTTTGCAACGGCTTGACCATCTTGAGCATTCGAGATCTTTCCATTCTTTAGACCCAACTCTACCATCTCTCCAATGATGACCAAATCAGAGAAACCGGAAGAGGCGCTTCCTATCACTTTTTCATAGTATGGGGCTTGCAGAGTGCCTATGAAAATTCTTACCAACTCTTTTTCAGACAAAGGTGGTTCAACTTGTGATGCTAATTCTCTCCATCGCTGTGCATATTCTTTGAATGTTTCTGTTCCCTTCTTGGTCAATTCCTGCAACTGCATCCTATCTGGTGTCATACCCATGTTGTATTTGTACTGTTTGACAAAGGCTTCTGCTAAGTCTTTCCAAGTCCGGATCCGACTCTTCTCAAGGTGCATATACCAATTCAAAGAAGCTCCACTCAAACTATCTTGGAAAAAGTGGATGAGGAGCTTATCATCTTGAGCAGCTGTACCCATCTTTCTACAATACATGATCAAGTGATTGCGAGGACAAGTCAATCCTTTGTATTTCTCAAAATCTGGTACCTTGAATTTTGGGGGAAGCACTACATTTGAGACTAAACACATATCAAGTGCATCCAGCCCGAATTCATTATCCCCTTCATTGCTTTGACTCGTTCTTCCAAAGCAAGAATTTTCCCTCTAGCTTCTTCATTCTCACCCGTTGGAGGTGGACGTTCGTCTAAAGAGGATTCGGCATGCTCCCTTGGAGGGTTTGAAGAATGGTACACCAATAGTGGATTTTCTACCGCACCTTGAGGCATTGGAAATCCAGTAGCAATACCAGTGTTCTCTTGTATCACAGGAGTTCCATTCGGGCGAGGTAGTGACGTTTGAGTAGGACGAGCCTGAGATGGACCACTTTCAGTAGGATTCTCCAATTGCGGAGGTGTGTAGCCTGGAGGAAGACCAAATGGGGGCCAAATAATAGTTGCTGCAGGGGTAACATTCTCCACCGGTGGGGGTTGCGGATTCTGTGCTCTATTGGCAATTTCTTGGAGAGTTTCCATCATTCGATCGAACTTCACATTCAGCTGGTCGATGTCTTGTCTCATGGCTTCATGGTTCTCCACAATCCCATCCATGATCCTTTGCGTGTTTTTTCGGGTGTAATGCGAATGCCGAGGAGGGGACTCTTGGACCAACTGTTTTCTCGGTTTTCTGGCTATGGTGAATTTCTCCTGGAGTTTTGAGGGGGAATGAAATGAGTTTTATGTATGAAAACGAATGTATGCATATTATGGATGATGTTAATGCAAATGCATGAAAAAGTTTTTATTTTATTTTATTTTTTCTTTTCAGGAATTGCAAGGCTTTTGATGTTACCGCAAGTATCTATCAAATAAAAAGAAGTAACCGAAAATCAACAAGGATTTTTTATTCATAATCAAAGAGTCATACAAGCAGGAAGGTTACAAACTTTTCATATTTTCCTAATCTTCTCCCTAAAGTTTTTCATCATAGTCTTACAAAATTCAACAAAAGCAATGACTTCAGAAGGAGTGTTCAAGGGATGTATTGTTGCATCAACTGCTACCAACTTTGTGGGGATGGTTTCAATTACATCATTGGCCAACATTGCTAATCCTGAGAACATACTTTTCCAATGCACACCCTCGTGACGAAGTATTCGGAAAAGAGTTCCACTTTCAACCGAGTTAACCAAGTTCACATAGCGACACTCCCACTCTTCACTTTCTCTTTTGAGTTCTTTACAAGCTTCTCCTTGACGATCACTGAACTTCTTGAATTCTTCCAAACTCTCTTGTGTCTTCTTCAACTCAAATTGACTCCTCACAAGTGTTCTTTCCAACGCTTCTCTTTGCAGCCTCTCACTCGACACATATCCCTCATACTCATTCACCATGTTATTGAGATGTTGTCTTACATTTTCGAGTTCTTCTTTTAGCTCCTTCACATCCACTTGAGATTTTTCCCATTGACCTTTCAACTTGTAGGCTATACTCAAGAGTTCATCTCGCTCTTTGTTCTTATGCCTGAGTTGAGAATTTGCTCCTCCCAAACAATCTCGCACCTTGCGTCCTTCGTCCTCCTCAATCCTTAGCCTTTTGTTGCTACCCTCAATGACTTTGTCCTTATGGACTCTTTCCCACTTCAGCTCGCAGTTTTCTTGAGTAGCTTTGAGTAGACTGGCTTGCAACTCTTCTTTTTCTTTGTTAAGTTGTGCAATAGTTGCTTTGAGCTCATCTGCTTCCTCTATTGAGATAGGAATGGGCTCAGGGGATTTAGGTGGGATAGGGGCCTTGACAATGAATGGTAGTTTCACCTTTTGGACTCTTTCTCTGACCCACTGTCGGTAAGTCTCCTTGCTGTCGCCAACCCTGCTTTTCCAACCACTCCCTTTCTTGTTAATTCTTCCCCAAGCTCGAATAACCTTTTGTAACATCACAGGATCCTGGGCGCCCAAGTCATCTATCACAAGGCATTCCAAGGATTTCTCATCGGGCTTCTCCCACATAGGACGTCCCAACTGTCTTAGAGCCAAAACTGGATTGTAGTTTATGCACGCTTTAGACCCTATGAGTGGGACATTTGGAAATTCCCCACAGCTGATGATGATTTCTTTGATGTCGAGCTTCCTTGGATACCAACGGATCACGTTTTCGGTGAGAGATGCCAAAAATTGAGACCATTCATACCTATCCATCTTCTTTAACAGTGATTGGTCCTTGCACAAGTGAGATGCGAACCAACAATAGAGTAAAGGGAAACAACAGATAATATTTCCGCCTTGCTTATCGTGACGCGTGTGAAGAGCGTAGTACACATCGGCCAAGAGTGCGGGAACTGGATCTTTGTCTTTTGTAAGGACAGCCCAAAAGACACTGATTGCGGAGAAATCAACAAAGTTTTCAGATGATGGGAAGAGTACCAAACCATAAACAAGGAGGGCTAGCACGTTGTTGAAGGACTTCATGTCTCGGGATGCAGCAAACTTACGTGCCTTTTCCTCTAGATAACTTCGGAGGAAACCAGGAACTTTCCCTTTAGTCGTCACATTGCTAGCAAATTCAGGCACTCCAATGTTTAGAGCTTCAGCCAATTTTTTAACTGCTGGAGGATGGCCAATTTCCACAAATAGACCCTTGCCCTTCGGAGGAATACCGATGATCCTTTCAAACTCTTCAAGTGTGGGTGCTAGTTGGAAGTCTTGGAATAAGAAACATCTCATCGGTGGATCGTAGAATTGTGCTAATGCTGTGAGAGCTTCAACTTGGACATCGGTGAACAAGAGGTCAAGGATGTTACCATACTTGAAGATAAAAGCACTCTTTGAAATTGATGTTAACTCGGTGGTCAAATCTCTAAGAGTTTCCAAATCCGGAAGCTTGACTTTCAATGGAAGGGTTCTTCTTTTCTCAGAGTTCATGTTCAATTTGTTAGACACTTGCAACACAAATTTAGCCTTTGCAATTCCCTGAAAGAAACTTGTATGCTAAGAATGATATTTTTTTATGTATGTGGATGCAATGCATGAATGCTTTGTGTGAGTACGGATAATCGGAAAATAAAACTTAAAGGGAAGGCTCCCTAAGGGGGCTTAGTTCTATGTGATTTCTATATCAATGTTCTCACCAAGGATGGTTCTAATGGTTTTTGTTTGAATTAGGAGCACCTAGAGTCATGGACGCATCTCAGAATTTTGCCATAATAACGGGTTAACCATTATATGACAACCGTTCACGAGTGCGACTCTTCTAGGCGGGGTCTGCACCAACTAAGCGAGGTGTCTACCTCGAAAGTCAATACAAAACACCAAAATTTGAAGAGGTTCTAAGAAGAAGGTTCTTAGAGTTAGGGGTCCAATTCAGAATTTCGTCATTATAACGGGTTAACCATTATATAACGACCTTTCACGAAGAGGACCATCTCTAAGCGGGGTCTTCATGTTGACTAAACGAGATGTCTACCTCGAAAGCCAACACTACACGGACCACCATCCTAAACCTAGGTTTTTTCAAGCTCGGGTGTAGAGCTCCACTCAAAAGTGTTTTGAACAACACTGTCCAAGCATGATAATATATAGGCGGAAAAAAAAAATAAAGCATAAATAAAATAAACAAATAAAATAAAAGATAAACAAACATGAAAGGCAAATGAATTAATACCAAAAGCGAAACTAACTAACTAGGCTTGACTCACTACATGTCCCCAGTGAAGTCGCCAGCTGAAGCGGCGGGAAAAATGCGCGGGCGAAAAACACTCGCTAGACAGTAAAGTCGCCACCGAAGTTTTATTTTTGAAAAGGGGAACGTCGATAAACCCCTTCGAGAACGAGAACAAGGTCATCGCGACCAAGTTTCGGGTTCGGGAGTCGGTTATGCGAGGGGAAGGTACTAGCACCCCTCACATCCGTTGTATCCAACGGGAACCGTTAATTAATTTAGCGCTTATTTAGGTGTTAGTTTAATGTTTGTTTATTATGAAAAATATTTGCAAAGAATAAAAGAGAAAGAAAAATGATTTAAAGACCAAAAAAGAATTTTTTATTAATGTGCTTGACGGTTGTTGAATCCCGCTCCTACGTATCTCCTAGTGCAATGGAGAAATCAAAGCTACATAGTTCTTTGGGTAGAAAATATTTGTGTGTTGATTGATTTTATTTATGAAAATGGTTTAGTCGCGCTTGGGCGAAAAAGTTTGCTTGATTAAAAGATGGACTCGCACTTGGGCGATGGTATCCGTTTGAGAAAAATAAAATGCGCATGGGCGTAAAAAGTTTGCTTGAAAGAAAAAAAAAAAAAAGAGACGGACTCGCACTTGGGCGACAACATCCGCTTGTGAAAAATAAAACGCGCATGGGCGTAAAAGTTTGCTTGAGAAAAAAAATGACGGACTCGCACTTGGGCGATGATATCCGCTTGTGAAAAAATAAACCGCGCATGGGCGTAAAGGAACAAAGTTTGGTGAGTTGAGATTGATTTTATTTTTTATGTTGAGAATAAAAAGATATTATGTTAAATAACTTAAAATAAAATTTAGTTTAATGAGTTTGTTAACAAGGACCAGAGTAATATGAAAATAGACAATGATGAATTAATAAAGTTTTTAGGACCAGAGTACTCTGGAAACAGTTAGTGCTGAATTATAAAGGTTATGGACCAGAGTATTCTGGAAACAGTTAGTGCAAGTGTGTGATTTTTTGGTGTTTTGTTATTATTATTGTTTTTTACATTTTTTATTATGTTTTAAAATAAATGCCTTAAATTAAGTAAATGCAGTAAATAAATAAAAGGCTAAATTGCACTTTTAGCCCCCTATGTTTTAGAAAGTTGCAATTTTGGCCCCATATGTTTTAAAATAGCACTTTTAGCCCCCTATATTTACTCTCTTTTGCAAAAGGCTAATTTTAACAAAGTCAACGCTGACGTGGCAAGTCACTTGAGTGACTCAACTGCCACATCAGATTTTATTTTTGTTATCTTATTTTTTTTTATAAAAAAATAAATAAAAAAAATAAAGCAAGAAGTCACGTGAAAGAAAGAAAAAAAAAACACCTAAATTGAAAAACCTTCTCTCGTCTCAATCGCAAAAACTTCTCTTGTCAATCGCAAAACTTAAAACAAATTCTGTTGTTTGATTTCGACTGTGAATCGATTGCAAGTTCTGTTGTTCGATTTCTACTATGAATCAATTGTAAGTTCTATCATTTGATTTCTGTTTTCCTGCTATTCGTTTTGAACCCTAAAGTGCCTTTGTTGAAGATGAAGAACTGCATCAACACGTGAAGGTGAAGGCTCGTGTAAGACAGAAGAAGATTATAAGAGCTTTTTTGAAGAGGAATGAAGAACTGAAGCACAAAGAGAGGAATTTTGTGATTGCCATTGTAATCTTGGGGTTGTTGTTGATGTCATGTTTTATTGTAATTTTGCATCATTTATTAATGAATCAAATTGTGATGTGTTGTTGTTGTTCTATTTCAAATCAAGTTGTAATTTTAGAATTTAAATGAAAATGGAAGAATATGTTTTGTTATAATACTGATTAATCAAAATTGTTATGTTCCTGTTATTGCTATTTTAATGTTCCTGTTATTGTGAGTTAACAATATGCTTCTAATACTGATTAATCAATAAAACAAAACACAAATTGGTCATCTAACACTGATTAATCAATATGATACCGATTAATCAATATGATACTCCACGTGACTACTTTCTCACCCTTTTTTTAATTTTTAATTTTTTTTTTAATTATAAGTGACAAAAATAAAATCTGATGTGGCAGTTGAGTCACTCAAGTGACTTGCCACGTCAGCGTTGACTTTGTTAAAATTAGCCTTTTGCAAAAGAGAGTAAATATAGGGGGCTAAAAGTGCTATTTTAAAACATAGGGGGCCAAAATTGCAACTTTCTGAAACATAGGGGGCTAAAAGTGCAATTTAGCCTAAATAAAAAAAAAGAAAAGTTAGAGCTGGATAAATTACAGGTTAAGGACCAGAGTACTCTGGAGTTTATTAGTACTGAATTAATAAAAGTGAAGGATCAGATCTGGAAACATAGACTAAATTCATTACTGGTTAGAGACCAGAGTACTCTGGAGTTTATTAGTACTGAAAAAGTGAAGGACCAGATCTGGAAACAGTTAGTGAGTGTGTGATTTTTTGTGTTTTGTTATTATTATTATGCTTTGAAATAAATTAAATGCCTTAAAATAAATGCAGTAAATGAAATAAAATAAAAGCAAATAAATAAAAACAAGAGGTGCAAATAATAAGAACAGGGGGGTGTAAACAGCAAGTCAGGGGGTGCAAAGAAGCTGATCTTAGCCGTCTGATTTAATCAGACGGGACAGATGTGATCACATGCCAAACAGATAATGGCTGTATGATGGCTTATCAAGGGTGTTGGCGCTGAGGGTGCATGGGAGCGTAGTAGACACACGCACACTGAATCTATACAGCCTATAAGATTTTGGAAACGGAATATCTCCTTATTTTTTGCAAAAATATTTCTCTCTCTTCTTCACTCTTTCTCTCTCACGGTCTCTCATCTCTTTCATGTTCTCATGCTCTCAAGAACACATTCAAGATCTAGATTAAACTCTTTTCAACACAAAATCAAAAAAACAAACACACATCAAAATAGATTACTAACCCTTGAAGACTCTTCCAAATTTTTGTTCTGTTCTTCTCTTCTTTTTTTCTTAGATTTTTTTGTTACTAATTTTTTTGTGTTTCTTTGGTTCTGTTGTGAGTGTGGGTTTGTGATTTTTTTTATGCTCTATCAGTCTGTGTGTGTTCCTTCTGATTTTTCTCCTTTCAATTTATAGACCAAAACTTTGAATTTTTTATTCATTTATAAAAATCAAGTCAGACCTTTTTTGTTCCTTTTGCTGAGGGTTTGGTTTTATGCAAGGCTCAAGAGGATTTGAAATCATGAGTATTCTATTGTTCAGAGAGTTGGACAGAACTGTGAAAAAAATCTGAAAAAGGATCATGAAAAGAGGAAAAAGCATGCTCTGTGTTGCTGGTGGTTCAGATTCCCTTTTTTTGTTTTTTTGTCTTTTGTGTTTGTTTTTGTTTTTGTTATTTTTTATTATTATTATTATTTTAAATAAGAAAAGAAGAAAAAAAGAAAGAAGGGGTGGGGAAATACGGGTGGCATAAGCCACCACGTTTTTTTTTTTATTATTATTTTTTTTTTTTTAAGTTTTTTTTTTTGTTTTAATAATAATAATAATAAAGGAAAAAGAAGTTGAGAAAAAGAAGGAAGGAAGGGAAAAGGATAGACAGCAATGTGTTGCCTCTTTTTTTTTGGTTTTTTTTATTTTTATGTTTTGTTTTAAATAATAATAATAATGATGATAGATTTTTTTCAAAAAAATAAAAATAAAATAATAATAATAATAATAATAATAATAATAATGATGATAGAAAGATAAATTAGCAAGTAATTAATAGTGGTAATGGTGTATAAATGATACTAATGATAAAGGAAAAAGACAATAAAGGAAAGAAATAATATCATAATAATAGTAAAAGTAAAAATTAAATATTTAACATATTTTTGGGATTTTTTTTCAAAAATATAATTAAAAACCAAATTGACATACTTTTTAGATTTTGTGAAGAAATTAAAAAAAGAATAATTTATACGCAATAAAAACTAACAATTCCAAAGTGGAGGGAAAAGTCGGGACAAAATTGGGGTGCTACACTCGGCAACCCCGGCTTCAGCGTACCCTTGTTAGCCTCATTTCTTCCAAAACGCGAGTGATTGATACGAAGTTTGAAAGAACCACACCAAACATCCTCCAAGCTCCTGCTCATCTCCTCCACAATCCACATCTAGCACATCCTTAAACTTAACGAAGCCAAACCTCTTCCCCCTCTTATCCACCTTGAAAGGAATGTACACGTCCACCACATGACCAAACTTAGCAAAAACCTCCCAAAGATCCCCAGATTTAAGGTCTTCTGGGAAGTTAGTAAAGTAGAAGGATGTTGAAATTTGGTCGATGTTTTGTATAAACTCATTACTCTTCCCACCAGAACCCCTCACAGCGCCATGCACTCCCACACCCTCTCTCTCTACTTTCTCTCTCATCTCACTTAATATGGTATATTATTAAAATTGAACGTTGTAAAGTGTACCATATTAGACACTTATACTTTTAAGCACTTCCATTAATCATCAGTAACAACCTGGAAATTATACAAAAAAGTGATTCTCAAGGCAATTCAAAGAGTAAAAACAAATTTTAAACTCAAGGGAAATATAGTCAAAGTGATTCTCAATGAAATACAATAGTTCATGATATAGGTAGGGCAGAATAGACAGGCAAGATTTGACGATGCAATAGCAAAGTTAGGTTGAATATGCAATGTCTCGACATAACAAATTGTAGAAAAGTAAAAGCCTCTGCAAGTTTAGCATGGTGTACACATCTCATTTGGCATTCCACACACAAATAGAAACACTAAAAAACAAACAAAAATCAATATAAACGCAAAAGGAAATAAAGAGGTGTAGCATGATAGTGAAAAATGTAAGAGCTCGGGACCCACCAACTACCTTATAGTTCTGAATCATCTATACTCATTCTTAATGTAACAACCTGTTTTTCAAAGGCCAGAAAAGGCATATTTTTTTATTTTTTTTTTCAACTAACACTCAGAGTGCGCATAGAATATTTTAAATGAGCCGGCATTCAAATATACAAAAGAACTCATTACCAAAAGGTGCTTCGACAAGCAAAGTGCATTCCTGAATAATTACAATCCAAGTCTAAGTATTCAAATACATACAACAAAACAAGTTAGAAACCCTATGCTAACCAAAAAGCACGGTGTACAACCCACACCGGCGCATAGTCTAACTAAGCTAAAGCTCCAACATCTCACTGGGGCCTGGAACAGCCACCGTCGTTACCACGACCTAACCCATCATCTGGGTGGGATGAGCCCGCAAATGAAAGAAAGGGTCACCACAAAATAAAAGTATGTATATATATAACCGGTGCGAAAGATTGTACACATAACAATAATTCCACAAACACAAGAGAAAGCTCTTAACCACCAAAGCAATTCCCACCAACGGGTTTATATATATAATGCACACCAAGCCTAATGCAGACTTCTACAATGGGTGTGGTACTATCCAAGCTACCACATGCATGAATTCCGGAACTGTAGGTCCAACCCCTACTAAAACACCAACGAAATCACAAGGTTAAGGTGGATCCACTCCCGCAATCATACCCCATGGTCCACTCCCGCAACCATGTATCGAACTCAACAATATCACAAGGGATTAAGGTGGATCCACTCCCGCAATCACACCCCATGGTCCACTCCCGCAACCATGTATTGAACTCCATAAAACCCTATAAGAATCAGGTGGGTCCACTCCCGCAACCACACCTCGTAGTACACTCCCGCCACTACGCACTAACAATGCATGAGCATACGATTCCCCATGTATACTAATGCAACAAATACATACCTCCCTAACATATGTAAACCATCCCAACAACATACATACATATCCAATCATATGTAACAAACCACAACAAACATACATACATTTCCAATCATATGTATTCACCCACATGTTCATACATCTCCAATCATATGTAAAACAACGCACGTATTGTAAACACTTTCTCATCACGAGAATACATAACACATACATGCCAAACACACAAACACGCATCACCGAAAATAACCAACAAACATGTTATAACTCAGTGAAAAGACAGAAATAAAGTGATGCCCTTACCTCAGCAAGCTTCCGTTAACTTTTCTCGCATAATTCTACAACTCGCGCTTCCTAAAATATAAGCAGCGTAATATCAATAAAATACTCTCAACGTATCCTATCGAAACGAAACTCATTCTCTAAGTTCTAGAGAGGCTTAAGGTACTTTCTAACACTCTCGGATAGTGATTTCGAGTCCTCCCCATAGTGATTAAAAATTCACGAAGTTAATTGCACTATTTCTCGCCACGCGAAAATATTTTCGTTTCAAAACAAACTAAGAAACACTTTGATTCCTAACTCCAAGGCAATCAATTTTCACATACTAAAACCATTTGAAAACAACCCAAAAACTCTTTGAAAATTTTCACAAAAATAAAAGTTTACTTGCGCCACAAGTTACAAGTTTTTCCTTTCAAATAAAATGGTCATAACTCATTCAATTTTTATCCGATCGAGATGAGCCATACGCCGAAATCTTCGTCTCGAAAAGACGGATCAAATGGTTAAGTTTCTAGGACACAAAAACAATTTTAAAATGCCCTAAATATCCTTTAAGATTTCGGCCAGAATTTAAAATACATCAAAATCATCATTTTCAAAAATCAAACATAGTTAAAATACTTAAACCATTATTAATTTCTCAAAAGTGATTGATCTCATTCATCAAAACCATTTTCAAAACATAATCCATAGAAATTTCTCATGAACACACACAAAAACAATTTTTCTATTTTTCAAAACCAAACCATTTCTCGTATATCCATTTCTACAAAAAGTCTTAAAACAACATCATTAACACAAACTCTAAACAAAAATTCATGTTCATGATCAAGAGGAATTTTTCCTCAAACCCTAGGCTACTAACTTCATGAGAAGAACATGGTTTCTCAAGCATGGAAATCTATCTATTATTTTAGATCTAAGATCAATCATACAAGATAACAAGATTTAAGTGCTAGAAAGTTCAAAATCAAACCCCCAACTATACTAATCATTTTCGGCCAGCAAGGAAAAAGAGGGAGAGAGATTTTCTTACCAAAAGATTTGGCTCATAAGCACCTCCAAGTTACAAGGATCAACTTTGATTTCAAGCTCTTCTCCTAATCCATTCTAAATCTCTCACAAATTTGAGTTTTATGCTTACTAACACTAAGAAGAAAAATGTGTTGGTGAGGAAGAGAAAGAAAGCTTCTCACGTGAGAGAGAAGAGGGGAAGAGTGAAATGAAATCCAATTCTCCAAAGTCTCCTTATGACTTAAGTCTTGATGAATCATGGCCATTGGATCAAATAGTATAAAGATTCAAGACAAAATCCTAGCCCTTGGATCAATCCAAGTCTATCCTCACAAGATATTTTCTATGCTTCTAGAAGCCACCTCGCCTCACAGCTCTCGCGCGTCGCGACGAACGAAACTCACAAAAATAGAAAACCTACGGAAAGAACGTCTATCGTTAAACATTTCCAAAACTTATCGTCGAATCTTTTTCCGCGACTGTAATTTTCTTCCACACCTTGGAAAATTATTCTCAGAATATATCCTAACTCGCGCAGATATATAAAACTTCCACCCGAAATCCTACTGAATTCAGAACCAGTAAAATTTCACAACAGCGGGTAAAATCTTGCTTGTTTTTCCAAAGACGAGAATAACCCAAAACTCGGATTTCTGGCTTCACAGAAATCTCCTCATACTTAAAAGAGGATCACGACCCGAAAGTCTGTGCCTTTCCAGCGCACGAGCACAAAACAGGCTCCGTTTCAGCAAAAATCTCATTAATGCGACGATACTCACAAAACCGCTTCACCAAAAACCCTAAAACTCGTAGCCGACACTAGAGTTCCTTAGAAAAACCGCACAGTAAAGTCTTGGGTCTTACATTACTACCCTCCAAAAGGAAGTTTCGTCCTCGAAACTAAAACAAGAGTAACAATCCAACCAGTTATTACCATTACCAACACGACAAAATCCTTCAGGATTAGGTGTAGCCGCACCATAGCTAACACCAACACACAAGCATACCCGTGCCCTAGCCGCAACCCTTAACAAGGTCGCCACCCCAAAAAGAAACACAGCACTCTCTGTGCACCACCAAAGTTTAGCAAAACTAGTCAATTCCCATCAACACGATTCCCGTCTACCATCAACAATAAATTAAGGACGGCCAGTCCCTCAATTTGTCAATAGACAGTCGACAATCATGATGGTGGTTTAGACCATCTTTACCCAACTTAAGTGATACTTCATTCCAGTTGTGCTCAAGGTCCTCCGAGGCACAATGGTCCAACACTTCCAAACGACACTTAGATAAATCTCGCGTGCTTTAAACAAAACGCTTATCCTCGTCGACTACCATCGTCGACGCATATCCTCTTCACATCGTATTTCCATTCTAAATCTGAACTCTCTCTTGAGTTCCTTTCCTCTTGCAATTAAATCCTCTTTTACTCAAAAAAAGTTGGTCACTCTGACCATTCTTAATTGCTTCGACATCACCACTCTCGTCGAGGTACCTACCTTCAAAATAACTCTTAGGGTATTCCTCACATTACTATTGTCCAACCATCCTTGTTGACAACATCCGAATCCCTTACACTTACTCAATACCGATTTCCATCATACCACGTCTCTCTCCATTGTAACCACTACAATGAACCAAAGCTCTACTAACTCCCATCAACTTGTCATTAGACAAATTCTTATCCTTCTTATTTCTACATACAACACACGCACCGTCATGACATCCATTCAGGTGGTGCTTTTGAATCCGTACTATACCCGCACAACCATGATTTTCCAACTAGGTGTGAGGCAATTCCTTCTGCCAATCCTCCATTGACATAAGCCACATCATCATGTGCTTTTCTCTTACTCATTCTCAGCGACTCTTTCCAACGAAATCTCGCTCAACGGTTACTAACCCATAACCCGATACAAAACAAACACTAGAACTAACTCAACACTAGTTACGTTCTAACCGACTTAGGACTAACGACTCAAGTATACACTTTCCCTTTGAAGATTTAAAGCTGTGCTCTGATACCAATTGTAACAACCCGTTTTTCAAAGGCCAGAAAAGGCATATTTTTTTATTTTTTTTTTCAACTAACACTCAGAGTGCGCATAGAATATTTTAAATGAGCCGGCATTCAAATATACAAAAGAACTCATTACCAAAAGGTGCTTCGACAAGCAAAGTGTATTCCTGAATAATTACAATCCAAGTCTAAGTATTCAAATACATACAACAAAACAAGTTAGAAACCCTATGCTAACCAAAAAGCACGGTGTACAACCCACACCGGCGCATAGTCTAACTAAGCTAAAGCTCCAACATCTCACTGGGGCCTGGAACAGCCACCGTCGTTACCACGACCTAACCCATCATCTGGGTGGGATGAGCCCGCAAATGAAAGAAAGGGTCACCACAAAATAAAAGTATGTATATATATAACCGGTGCGAAAGATTGTACACATAACAATAATTCCACAAACACAAGAGAAAGCTCTTAACCACCAAAGCAATTCCCACCAACGGGTTTATATATATAATGCACACCAAGCCTAATGCAGACTTCTACAATGGGTGTGGTACTATCCAAGCTACCACATGCATGAATTCCGGAACTGTAGGTCCAACCCCTACTAAAACACCAACGAAATCACAAGGTTAAGGTGGATCCACTCCCGCAATCACACCCCATGGTCCACTCCCGCAACCATGTATCGAACTCAACAAAATCACAAGGGATTAAGGTGGATCCACTCCCGCAATCACACCCCATGGTCCACTCCCGCAACCATGTATTGAACTCCATAAAACCCTATAAGAATCAGGTGGGTCCACTCCCGCAACCACACCTCGTAGTACACTCCCGCCACTACGCACTAACAATGCATGAGCATACGATTCCCCATGTATACTAATGCAACAAATACATACCTCCCTAGCATATGTAAACCATCCCAACAACATACATACATATCCAATCATATGTAACAAACCACAACAAACATACATACATTTCCAATCATATGTATTCACCCACATGTTCATACATACATCTCCAATCATATGTAAAACAACGCACGTATTGTAAACACTTTCTCATCACGAGAATACATAACACATACATGCCAAACACACAAACACGCATCACCGAAAATAACCAACAAACATGTTATAACTCAGTGAAAAGACAGAAATAAAGTGATGCCCTTACCTCAGCAAGCTTCCGTTAACTTTTCTCGCATAATTCTACAACTCGCGCTTCCTAAAATATAAGCAGCGTAATATCAATAAAATACTCTCAACGTATCCTATCGAAACGAAACTCATTCTCTAAGTTCTAGAGAGGCTTAAGGTACTTTCTAACACTCTCGGATAGTGATTTCGAGTCCTCCCCATAGTGATTAAAAATTCACGAAGTTAATTGCACTATTTCTCGCCACGCGAAAATATTTTCGTTTCAAAACAAACTAAGAAACACTTTGATTCCTAACTCCAAGGCAATCAATTTTCACATACTAAAACCATTTGAAAACAACCCAAAAACTCTTTGAAAATTTTCACAAAAATAAAAGTTTACTTGCGCCACAAGTTACAAGTTTTTCCTTTCAAATAAAATGGTCATAACTCATTCAATTTTTATCCGATCGAGATGAGCCATACGCCGAAATCTTCGTCTCGAAAAGACGGATCAAATGGTTAAGTTTCTAGGACACAAAAACAATTTTAAAATGCCCTAAATATCCTTTAAGATTTCGGCCAGAATTTAAAATACATCAAAATCATCATTTTCAAAAATCAAACATAGTTAAAATACTTAAACCATTATTAATTTCTCAAAAGTGATTGATCTCATTCATCAAAACCATTTTCAAAACATAATCCATAGAAATTTCTCATGAACACACACAAAAACAATTTTCCTATTTTTCAAAACCAAACCATTTCTCGTATATCCATTTCTACAAAAAGTCTTAAAACAACATCATTAACACAAACTCTAAACAAAAATTCATGTTCATGATCAAGAGGAATTTTTCCTCAAACCCTAGGCTACTAACTTCATGAGAAGAACATGGTTTCTCAAGCATGGAAATCTATCTATTATTTTAGATCTAAGATCAATCATACAAGATAACAAGATTTAAGTGCTAGAAAGTTCAAAATCAAACCCCCAACTATACTAATCATTTTCGGCCAGCAAGGAAAAAGAGGGAGAGAGATTTTCTTACCAAAAGATTTGGCTCATAAGCACCTCCAAGTTACAAGGATCAACTTTGATTTCAAGCTCTTCTCCTAATCCATTCTAAATCTCTCACAAATTTGAGTTTTATGCTTACTAACACTAAGAAGAAAAATGTGTTGGTGAGGAAGAGAAAGAAAGCTTCTCACGTGAGAGAGAAGAGGGGAAGAGTGAAATGAAATCCAATTCTCCAAAGTCTCCTTATGACTTAAGTCTTGATGAATCATGGCCATTGGATCAAATAGTATAAAGATTCAAGACAAAATCCTAGCCCTTGGATCAATCCAAGTCTATCCTCACAAGATATTTTCTATGCTTCTAGAAGCCACCTCGCCTCACAGCTCTCGCGCGTCGCGACGAACGAAACTCACAAAAATAGAAAACCTACGGAAAGAACGTCTATCGTTAAACATTTCCAAAACTTATCGTCGAATCTTTTTCCGCGACTGTAATTTTCTTCCACACCTTGGAAAATTATTCTCAGAATATATCCTAACTCGCGCAGATATATAAAACTTCCACCCGAAATCCTACTGAATTCAGAACCAGTAAAATTTCACAACAGCGGGTAAAATCTTGCTTGTTTTTCCAAAGACGAGAATAACCCAAAACTCGGATTTCTGGCTTCACAGAAATCTCCTCATACTTAAAAGAGGATCACGACCCGAAAGTCTGTGCCTTTCCAGCGCACGAGCACAAAACAGGCTCCGTTTCAGCAAAAATCTCATTAATGCGACGATACTCACAAAACCGCTTCACCAAAAACCCTAAAACTCGTAGCCGACACTAGAGTTCCTTAGAAAAACCGCACAGTAAAGTCTTGGGTCTTACATTACTACCCTCCAAAAAGAAGTTTCGTCCTCGAAACTAAAACAAGAGTAACAACCCAACCAGTTATTACCATTACCAACACGACAAAATCCTTCAGGATTAGGTGTAGCCGCACCATAGCTAACACCAACACACAAGCATACCCGTGCCCTAGCCGCAACCCTTAACAAGGTCGCCACCCCAAAAAGAAACACAGCACTCTCTGTGCACCACCAAAGTTTAGCAAAACTAGTCAATTCCCATCAACACGATTCCCGTCTACCATCAACAATAAATTAAGGACGGCCAGTCCCTCAATTTGTCAATAGACAGTCGACAATCATGATGGTGGTTTAGACCATCTTTACCCAACTTAAGTGATACTTCATTCCAGTTGTGCTCAAGGTCCTCCGAGGCACAATGGTCCAACACTTCCAAACGACACTTAGATAAATCTCGCGTGCTTTAAACAAAACGCTTATCCTCGTCGACTACCATCGTCGACGCATATCCTCTTCACATCGTATTTCCATTCTAAATCTGAACTCTCTCTTGAGTTCCTTTCCTCTTGCAATTAAATCCTCTTTTACTCAAAAAAAGTTGGTCACTCTGACCATTCTTAATTGCTTCGACATCACCACTCTCGTCGAGGTACCTACCTTCAAAATAACTCTTAGGGTATTCCTCACATTACTATTGTCCAACCATCCTTGTTGACAACATTCGAATCCCTTACACTTACTCAATACTGATTTCCATCATACCACGTCTCTCTCCATTGTAACCACTACAATGAACCAAAGCTCTACTAACTCCCATCAACTTGTCATTAGACAAATTCTTATCCTTCTTATTTCTACATACAACACACGCACCGTCATGACATCCATTCAGGTGGTGCTTTCGAATCCGTACTATACCCGCACAACCATGATTTTCCAACTAGGTGTGAGGCAATTCCTTCTGCCAATCCTCCATTGACATAAGCCACATCATCATGTGCTTTTCTCTTACTCATTCTCAGCGACTCTTTCCAACGAAATCTCGCTCAACGGTTACTAACCCATAACCCGATACAGAACAAACACTAGAACTAACTCAACACTAGTTACGTTCTAACCGACTTAGGACTAACGACTCAAGTATACACTTTCCCTTTGAAGATTTAAAGCCGTGCTCTGATACCAATTGTAACAACCCGTTTTTCAAAGGCCAGAAAAGGCATATTTTTTTATTTTTTTTTTCAACTAACACTCAGAGTGCGCATAGAATATTTTAAATGAGCCGGCATTCAAATATACAAAAGAACTCATTACCAAAAGGTGCTTCGACAAGCAAAGTGTATTCCTGAATAATTACAATCCAAGTCTAAGTATTCAAATACATACAACAAAACAAGTTAGAAACCCTATGCTAACCAAAAAGCACGGTGTACAACCCACACCGGCGCATAGTCTAACTAAGCTAAAGCTCCAACATCTCACTGGGGCCTGGAACAGCCACCGTCGTTACCACGACCTAACCCATCATCTGGGTGGGATGAGCCCGCAAATGAAAGAAATGGTCACCACAAAATAAAAGTATGTATATATATAACCGGTGCGAAAGATTGTACACATAACAATAATTCCACAAACACAAGAGAAAGCTCTTAACCACCAAAGCAATTCCCACCAACGGGTTTATATATATAATGCACACCAAGCCTAATGCAGACTTCTACAATGGGTGTGGTACTATCCAAGCTACCACATGCATGAATTCCGGAACTGTAGGTCCAACCCCTACTAAAACACCAACGAAATCACAAGGTTAAGGTGGATCCACTCCCGCAATCACACCCCATGGTCCACTCCCGCAACCATGTATCGAACTCAACAAAATCACAAGGGATTAAGGTGGATCCACTCCCGCAATCACACCCCATGGTCCACTCCTGCAACCATGTATTGAACTCCATAAAACCCTATAAGAATCAGGTGGGTCCACTCCCGCAACCACACCTCGTAGTACACTCCCGCCACTACGCACTAACAATGCATGAGCATACGATTCCCCATGTATACTAATGCAACAAATACATACCTCCCTAGCATATGTAAACCATCCCAACAACATACATACATATCCAATCATATGTAACAAACCACAACAAACATACATACATTTCCAATCATATGTATTCACCCACATGTTCATACATACATCTCCAATCATATGTAAAACAACGCACGTATTGTAAACACTTTCTCATCACGAGAATACATAACACATACATGCCAAACACACAAACACGCATCACCGAAAATAACCAACAAACATGTTATAACTCAGTGAAAAGACAGAAATAAAGTGATGCCCTTACCTCAGCAAGCTTCCGTTAACTTTTCTCGCATAATTCTACAACTCGCGCTTCCTAAAATATAAGCAGCGTAATATCAATAAAATACTCTCAACGTATCCTATCGAAACGAAACTCATTCTCTAAGTTCTAGAGAGGCTTAAGGTACTTTCTAACACTCTCGGATAGTGATTTCGAGTCCTCCCCATAGTAATTAAAAATTCACGAAGTTAATTGCACTATTTCTCGCCACGCGAAAATATTTTCGTTTCAAAACAAACTAAGAAACACTTTGATTCCTAACTCCAAGGCAATCAATTTTCACATACTAAAACCATTTGAAAACAACCCAAAAACTCTTTGAAAATTTTCACAAAAATAAAAGTTTACTTGCGCCACAAGTTACAAGTTTTTCCTTTCAAATAAAATGGTCATAACTCATTCAATTTTTATCCGATCGAGATGAGCCATACGCCGAAATCTTCGTCTCGAAAAGACGGATCAAATGGTTAAGTTTCTAGGACACAAAAACAATTTTAAAATGCCCTAAATATCCTTTAAGATTTCGGCCAGAATTTAAAATACATCAAAATCATCATTTTCAAAAATCAAACATAGTTAAAATACTTAAACCATTATTAATTTCTCAAAAGTGATTGATCTCATTCATCAAAACCATTTTCAAAACATAATCCATAGAAATTTCTCATGAACACACACAAAAACAATTTTTCTATTTTTCAAAACCAAACCATTTCTCGTATATCCATTTCTACAAAAAGTCTTAAAACAACATCATTAACACAAACTCTAAACAAAAATTCATGTTCATGATCAAGAGGAATTTTTCCTCAAACCCTAGGCTACTAACTTCATGAGAAGAACATGGTTTCTCAAGCATGGAAATCTATCTATTATTTTAGATCTAAGATCAATCATACAAGATAACAAGATTTAAGTGCTAGAAAGTTCAAAATCAAACCCCCAACTATACTAATCATTTTCGGCCAGCAAGGAAAAAGAGGGAGAGAGATTTTCTTACCAAAAGATTTGGCTCATAAGCACCTCCAAGTTACAAGGATCAACTTTGATTTCAAGCTCTTCTCCTAATCCATTCTAAATCTCTCACAAATTTGAGTTTTATGCTTACTAACACTAAGAAGAAAAATGTGTTGGTGAGGAAGAGAAAGAAAGCTTCTCACGTGAGAGAGAAGAGGGGAAGAGTGAAATGAAATCCAATTCTCCAAAGTCTCCTTATGACTTAAGTCTTGATGAATCATGGCCATTGGATCAAATAGTATAAAGATTCAAGACAAAATCCTAGCCCTTGGATCAATCCAAGTCTATCCTCACAAGATATTTTCTATGCTTCTAGAAGCCACCTCGCCTCACAGCTCTCGCGCGTCGCGACGAACGAAACTCACAAAAATAGAAAACCTACGGAAAGAACGTCTATCGTTAAACATTTCCAAAACTTATCGTCGAATCTTTTTCCGCGACTGTAATTTTCTTCCACACCTTGGAAAATTATTCTCAGAATATATCCTAACTCGCGCAGATATATAAAACTTCCACCCGAAATCCTACTGAATTCAGAACCAGTAAAATTTCACAACAGCGGGTAAAATCTTGCTTGTTTTTCCAAAGACGAGAATAACCCAAAACTCGGATTTCTGGCTTCACAGAAATCTCCTCATACTTAAAAGAGGATCACGACCCGAAAGTCTGTGCCTTTCCAGCGCACGAGCACAAAACAGGCTCCGTTTCAGCAAAAATCTCATTAATGCGACGATACTCACAAAACCGCTTCACCAAAAACCCTAAAACTCGTAGCCGACACTAGAGTTCCTTAGAAAAACCGCACAGTAAAGTCTTGGGTCTTACATTACTACCCTCCAAAAAGAAGTTTCGTCCTCGAAACTAAAACAAGAGTAACAACCCAACCAGTTATTACCATTACCAACACGACAAAATCCTTCAGGATTAGGTGTAGCCGCACCATAGCTAACACCAACACACAAGCATACCCGTGCCCTAGCCGCAACCCTTAACAAGGTCGCCACCCCAAAAAGAAACACAGCACTCTCTGTGCACCACCAAAGTTTAGCAAAACTAGTCAATTCCCATCAACACGATTCCCGTCTACCATCAACAATAAATTAAGGACGGCCAGTCCCTCAATTTGTCAATAGACAGTCGACAATCATGATGGTGGTTTAGACCATCTTTACCCAACTTAAGTGATACTTCATTCCAGTTGTGCTCAAGGTCCTCCGAGGCACAATGGTCCAACACTTCCAAACGACACTTAGATAAATCTCGCGTGCTTTAAACAAAACGCTTATCCTCGTCGACTACCATCGTCGACGCATATCCTCTTCACATCGTATTTCCATTCTAAATCTGAACTCTCTCTTGAGTTCCTTTCCTCTTGCAATTAAATCCTCTTTTACTCAAAAAAAGTTGGTCACTCTGACCATTCTTAATTGCTTCGA
Source organism: Trifolium repens (assembly GCA_030408175.1). NCBI lineage: Eukaryota > Viridiplantae > Streptophyta > Magnoliopsida > Fabales > Fabaceae > Trifolium > Trifolium repens. Next base: position 18,168,946 of record CP125847.1, read on the forward strand.
CATCACCACTCTCGTCGAGGTACCTACCTTCAAAATAACTCTTAGGGTATTCCTCACATTACTATTGTCCAACCATCCTTGTTGACAACATTCGAATCCCTTACACTTACTCAATACTGATTTCCATCATACCACGTCTCTCTCCATTGTAACCACTACAATGAACCAAAGCTCTACTAACTCCCATCAACTTGTCATTAGACAAATTCTTATCCTTCTTATTTCTACATACAACACACGCACCGTCATGACATCCATTCAGGTGGTGCTTTCGAATCCGTACTATACCCGCACAACCATGATTTTCCAACTAGGTGTGAGGCAATTCCTTCTGCCAATCCTCCATTGACATAAGCCACATCATCATGTGCTTTTCTCTTACTCATTCTCAGCGACTCTTTCCAACGAAATCTCGCTCAACGGTTACTAACCCATAACCCGATACAGAACAAACACTAGAACTAACTCAACACTAGTTACGTTCTAACCGACTTAGGACTAACGACTCAAGTATACACTTTCCCTTTGAAGATTTAAAGCCGTGCTCTGATACCAATTGTAACAACCCGTTTTTCAAAGGCCAGAAAAGGCATATTTTTTTATTTTTTTTTTCAACTAACACTCAGAGTGCGCATAGAATATTTTAAATGAGCCGGCATTCAAATATACAAAAGAACTCATTACCAAAAGGTGCTTCGACAAGCAAAGTGTATTCCTGAATAATTACAATCCAAGTCTAAGTATTCAAATACATACAACAAAACAAGTTAGAAACCCTATGCTAACCAAAAAGCACGGTGTACAACCCACACCGGCGCATAGTCTAACTAAGCTAAAGCTCCAACATCTCACTGGGGCCTGGAACAGCCACCGTCGTTACCACGACCTAACCCATCATCTGGGTGGGATGAGCCCGCAAATGAAAGAAATGGTCACCACAAAATAAAAGTATGTATATATATAACCGGTGCGAAAGATTGTACACATAACAATAATTCCACAAACACAAGAGAAAGCTCTTAACCACCAAAGCAATTCCCACCAACGGGTTTATATATATAATGCACACCAAGCCTAATGCAGACTTCTACAATGGGTGTGGTACTATCCAAGCTACCACATGCATGAATTCCGGAACTGTAGGTCCAACCCCTACTAAAACACCAACGAAATCACAAGGTTAAGGTGGATCCACTCCCGCAATCACACCCCATGGTCCACTCCCGCAACCATGTATCGAACTCAACAAAATCACAAGGGATTAAGGTGGATCCACTCCCGCAATCACACCCCATGGTCCACTCCTGCAACCATGTATTGAACTCCATAAAACCCTATAAGAATCAGGTGGGTCCACTCCCGCAACCACACCTCGTAGTACACTCCCGCCACTACGCACTAACAATGCATGAGCATACGATTCCCCATGTATACTAATGCAACAAATACATACCTCCCTAGCATATGTAAACCATCCCAACAACATACATACATATCCAATCATATGTAACAAACCACAACAAACATACATACATTTCCAATCATATGTATTCACCCACATGTTCATACATACATCTCCAATCATATGTAAAACAACGCACGTATTGTAAACACTTTCTCATCACGAGAATACATAACACATACATGCCAAACACACAAACACGCATCACCGAAAATAACCAACAAACATGTTATAACTCAGTGAAAAGACAGAAATAAAGTGATGCCCTTACCTCAGCAAGCTTCCGTTAACTTTTCTCGCATAATTCTACAACTCGCGCTTCCTAAAATATAAGCAGCGTAATATCAATAAAATACTCTCAACGTATCCTATCGAAACGAAACTCATTCTCTAAGTTCTAGAGAGGCTTAAGGTACTTTCTAACACTCTCGGATAGTGATTTCGAGTCCTCCCCATAGTAATTAAAAATTCACGAAGTTAATTGCACTATTTCTCGCCACGCGAAAATATTTTCGTTTCAAAACAAACTAAGAAACACTTTGATTCCTAACTCCAAGGCAATCAATTTTCACATACTAAAACCATTTGAAAACAACCCAAAAACTCTTTGAAAATTTTCACAAAAATAAAAGTTTACTTGCGCCACAAGTTACAAGTTTTTCCTTTCAAATAAAATGGTCATAACTCATTCAATTTTTATCCGATCGAGATGAGCCATACGCCGAAATCTTCGTCTCGAAAAGACGGATCAAATGGTTAAGTTTCTAGGACACAAAAACAATTTTAAAATGCCCTAAATATCCTTTAAGATTTCGGCCAGAATTTAAAATACATCAAAATCATCATTTTCAAAAATCAAACATAGTTAAAATACTTAAACCATTATTAATTTCTCAAAAGTGATTGATCTCATTCATCAAAACCATTTTCAAAACATAATCCATAGAAATTTCTCATGAACACACACAAAAACAATTTTTCTATTTTTCAAAACCAAACCATTTCTCGTATATCCATTTCTACAAAAAGTCTTAAAACAACATCATTAACACAAACTCTAAACAAAAATTCATGTTCATGATCAAGAGGAATTTTTCCTCAAACCCTAGGCTACTAACTTCATGAGAAGAACATGGTTTCTCAAGCATGGAAATCTATCTATTATTTTAGATCTAAGATCAATCATACAAGATAACAAGATTTAAGTGCTAGAAAGTTCAAAATCAAACCCCCAACTATACTAATCATTTTCGGCCAGCAAGGAAAAAGAGGGAGAGAGATTTTCTTACCAAAAGATTTGGCTCATAAGCACCTCCAAGTTACAAGGATCAACTTTGATTTCAAGCTCTTCTCCTAATCCATTCTAAATCTCTCACAAATTTGAGTTTTATGCTTACTAACACTAAGAAGAAAAATGTGTTGGTGAGGAAGAGAAAGAAAGCTTCTCACGTGAGAGAGAAGAGGGGAAGAGTGAAATGAAATCCAATTCTCCAAAGTCTCCTTATGACTTAAGTCTTGATGAATCATGGCCATTGGATCAAATAGTATAAAGATTCAAGACAAAATCCTAGCCCTTGGATCAATCCAAGTCTATCCTCACAAGATATTTTCTATGCTTCTAGAAGCCACCTCGCCTCACAGCTCTCGCGCGTCGCGACGAACGAAACTCACAAAAATAGAAAACCTACGGAAAGAACGTCTATCGTTAAACATTTCCAAAACTTATCGTCGAATCTTTTTCCGCGACTGTAATTTTCTTCCACACCTTGGAAAATTATTCTCAGAATATATCCTAACTCGCGCAGATATATAAAACTTCCACCCGAAATCCTACTGAATTCAGAACCAGTAAAATTTCACAACAGCGGGTAAAATCTTGCTTGTTTTTCCAAAGACGAGAATAACCCAAAACTCGGATTTCTAGCTTCACAGAAATCTCCTCATACTTAAAAGAGGATCACGACCCGAAAGTCTGTGCCTTTCCAGCGCACGAGCACAAAACAGGCTCCGTTTCAGCAAAAATCTCATTAATGCGATGATACTCACAAAACCGCTTCACCAAAAACCCTAAAACTCGTAGCCGACACTAGAGTTCCTTAGAAAAACCGCACAGTAAAATCTTGTGTCTTACATTACTACCCTCCAAAAAGAAGTTTCGTCCTCGAAACTAAAACAAGAGTAACAATCCAACCAGTTATTACCATTACCAACACGACAAAATCCTTCAGGATTAGGTGTAGCCGCACCATAGCTAACACCAACACACAAGCATACCCGTGCCCTAGCCGCAACCCTTAACAAGGTCGCCACCCCAAAAAGAAACACAGCACTCTCTGTGCACCACCAAAGTTTAGCAAAACTAGTCAATTCCCATCAACACGATTCCCGTCTACCATCAACAATAAATTAAGGACGGCCAGTCCCTCAATTTGTCAATAGACAGTCGACAATCATGATGGTGGTTTAGACCATCTTTACCCAACTTAAGTGATACTTCATTCCACTTGTGCTCAAGGTCCTCCGAGGCACAATGGTCCAACACTTCCAAACGACACTTAGATAAATCTCGCGTGCTTTAAACAAAACGCTTATCCTCGTCGACTACCATCGTCGACGCATATCCTCTTCACATCGTATTTCCATTCTAAATCTGAACTCTCTCTTGAGTTCCTTTCCTCTTGCAATTAAATCCTCTTTTACTCAAAAAAAGTTGGTCACTCTGACCATTCTTAATTGCTTCGACATCACCACTCTCGTCGAGGTACCTACCTTCAAAATAACTCTTAGGGTATTCCTCACATTACTATTGTCCAACCATCCTTGTTGACAACATCCGAATCCCTTACACTTACTCAATACCGATTTCCATCATACCACGTCTCTCTCCATTGTAACCACTACAATGAACCAAAGCTCTACTAACTCCCATCAACTTGTCATTAGACAAATTCTTATCCTTCTTATTTCTACATACAACACATGCACCGTCATGACATCCATTCAGGTGGTGCTTTTGAATCCGTACTATACCCGCACAACCATGATTTTCCAACTAAGTGTGAGGCAATTCCTTCTGCCAATCCTCCATTGACATAAGCCACATCATCATGTGCTTTTCTCTTACTCATTCTCAGCGACTCTTTCCAACGAAATCTCGCTCAACGGTTACTAACCCATAACCCGATACAGAACAAACACTAGAACTAACTCAACACTAGTTACGTTCTAACCGACTTAGGACTAACGATTCAAGTATACACTTTCCCTTTGAAGATTTAAAGCCGTGCTCTGATACCAATTGTAACAACCCGTTTTTCAAAGGCCAGAAAAGGCATATTTTTTTATTTTTTTTTTAACTAACACTCAGAGTGCGCATAGAATATTTTAAATGAGCCGGCATTCAAATATACAAAAGAACTCATTACCAAAAGGTGCTTCGACAAGCAAAGTGTATTCCTGAATAATTACAATCCAAGTCTAAGTATTCAAATACATACAACAAAACAAGTTAGAAACCCTATGCTAACCAAAAAGCACGGTGTACAACCCACACCGGCGCATAGTCTAACTAAGCTAAAGCTCCAACATCTCACTGGGGCCTGGAACAGCCACCGTCGTTACCACGACCTAACCCATCATCTGGGTGGGATGAGCCCGCAAATGAAAGAAAGGGTCACCACAAAATAAAAGTATGTATATATATAACCGGTGCGAAAGATTGTACACATAACAATAATTCCACAAACACAAGAGAAAACTCTTAACCACCAAAGCAATTCCCACCAACGGGTTTATATATATAATGCACACCAAGCCTAATGCAGACTTCTACAATGGGTGTGGTACTATCCAAGCTACCACATGCATGAATTCCGGAACTGTAGGTCCAACCCCTACTAAAACACCAACGAAATCACAAGGTTAAGGTGGATCCACTCCCGCAATCACACCCCATGGTCCACTCCCGCAACCATGTATCGAACTCAACAAAATCACAAGGGATTAAGGTGGATCCACTCCCGCAATCACACCCCATGGTCCACTCCCGCAACCATGTATTGAACTCCATAAAACCCTATAAGAATCAGGTGGGTCCACTCCCGCAACCACACCTCGTAGTACACTCCCGCCACTACGCACTAACAATGCATGAGCATACGATTCCCCATGTATACTAATGCAACAAATACATACCTCCCTAGCATATGTAAACCATCCCAACAACATACATACATATCCAATCATATGTAACAAACCACAACAAACATACATACATTTCCAATCATATGTATTCACCCACATGTTCATACATACATCTCCAATCATATGTAAAACAACGCACGTATTGTAAACACTTTCTCATCACGAGAATACATAACACATACATGCCAAACACACAAACACGCATCACCGAAAATAACCAACAAACATGTTATAACTCAGTGAAAAGACAGAAATAAAGTGATGCCCTTACCTCAGCAAGCTTCCGTTAACTTTTCTCGCATAATTCTACAACTCGCGCTTCCTAAAATATAAGCAGCGTAATATCAATAAAATACTCTCAACGTATCCTATCGAAACGAAACTCATTCTCTAAGTTCTAGAGAGGCTTAAGGTACTTTCTAACACTCTCGGATAGTGATTTCGAGTCCTCCCCATAGTGATTAAAAATTCACGAAGTTAATTGCACTATTTCTCGCCACGCGAAAATATTTTCGTTTCAAAACAAACTAAGAAACACTTTGATTCCTAACTCTAAGGCAATCAATTTTCACATACTAAAACCATTTGAAAACAACCCTAAAACTCTTTGAAAATTTTCACAAAAATAAAAGTTTACTTGCGCCACAAGTTACAAGTTTTTCCTTTCAAATAAAATGGTCATAACTCATTCAATTTTTATCCGATCGAGATGAGCCATACGCCGAAATCTTCGTCTCGAAAAGACGGATCAAATGGTTAAGTTTCTAGGACACAAAAACAATTTTAAAATGCCCTAAATATCCTTTAAGATTTCGGCCAGAATTTAAAATACATCAAAATCATCATTTTCAAAAATCAAACATAGTTAAAATACTTAAACCATTATTAATTTCTCAAAAGAAACTCAAAAGTGATTGATCTCATTCATCAAAACCATTTTCAAAACATAATCCATAGAAATTTCTCATGAACACACACAAAAACAATTTTCCTATTTTTCAAAACCAAACCATTTCTCGTATATCCATTTCTACAAAAAGTCTTAAAACAACATCATTAACACAAACTCTAAACAAAAATTCATGTTCATGATCAAGAGGAATTTTTCCTCAAACCCTAGGCTACTAACTTCATGAGAAGAACATGGTTTCTCAAGCATGGAAATCTATCTATTATTTTAGATCTAAGATCAATCATACAAGATAACAAGATTTAAGTGCTAGAAAGTTCAAAATCAAACCCCCAACTATACTAATCATTTTCGGCCAGCAAGGAAAAAGAGGGAGAGAGATTTTCTTACCAAAAGATTTGGCTCATAAGCACCTCCAAGTTACAAGGATCAACTTTGATTTCAAGCTCTTCTCCTAATCCATTCTAAATCTCTCACAAATTTGAGTTTTATGCTTACTAACACTAAGAAGAAAAATGTGTTGGTGAGGAAGAGAAAGAAAGCTTCTCACGTGAGAGAGAAGAGGGGAAGAGTGAAATGAAATCCAATTCTCCAAAGTCTCCTTATGACTTAAGTCTTGATGAATCATGGCCATTGGATCAAATAGTATAAAGATTCAAGACAAAATCCTAGCCCTTGGATCAATCCAAGTCTATCCTCACAAGATATTTTCTATGCTTCTAGAAGCCACCTCGCCTCACAGCTCTCGCGCGTCGCGACGAACGAAACTCACAAAAATAGAAAACCTACGGAAAGAACGTCTATCGTTAAACATTTCCAAAACTTATCGTCGAATCTTTTTCCGCGACTGTAATTTTCTTCCACACCTTGGAAAATTATTCTCAGAATATATCCTAACTCGCGTATATATATAAAACTTCCACCCGAAATCCTACTGAATTCAGAACCAGTAAAATTTCACAACAGCGGGTAAAATCTTGCTTGTTTTTCCAAAGACGAGAATAACCCAAAACTCGGATTTCTGGCTTCACAGAAATCTCCTCATACTTAAAAGAGGATCACGACCCGAAAGTCTGTGCCTTTCCAGCGCACGAGCACAAAACAGGCTCCGTTTCAGCAAAAATCTCATTAATGCGACGATACTCACAAAACCGCTTCACCAAAAACCCTAAAACTCGTAGCCGACACTAGAGTTCCTTAGAAAAACCGCACAGTAAAATCTTGGGTCTTACACTTAACATCGAATTTAGGCATCGGCACGATACTACGACAAGCAATATCAGCATCCTGCAAAAAAAGTAAGCGATAATAAAGTGAAAGTAATTTTGTCTAAATATTTTTAAGAAAAAAATGACCTCCCTATAACAAATTAAATCATGTAAAACCAGTAGTCATACACAGTTACAAATATAATGTCATGCAACAATAAAACTAGTAAAAACATAACCAAACCAAATGTATGTCTCAAAATTTACACACACAAAACCATTAAAAGTCAAAACCAAACATACCAATAGCTAGCTACCCCTGATCACCAATAACAGCCTCACAATGGCAAAACTATGGCTCTTATTGGTACATCAGTTTCCTCTAAAGCTCCTTTTCTATGACTCTATTATTGACAAAGCACCTGATAAAATATAGTGATTAAAATTGCATCATTGCCTCAAATCAGTGACTTAAATTAATCATGAGACAATTCAAAGAGTAAGGACCAACTAGATATACAATTGAGTGGCCTAAGGGTAAATGTAAACAAATATTGAATTCTCCCCATATGGAATATGCCACTTGCTACCTTAACCTATTTCCTTACTTGGGAACCATAAATAAACGTTATATATGTACAAATATATATGTGTTTGTTTATAAGGAGTATTTTTGAAGTATCAATACATATAACGTGCCTTTTGTCAAAAAATTATGAATATCATTCTGTTCTTTAAACTTGGACAATCAATTGCTAGAGGAGAAATGGACCATATAGAGGAACTGGAGTGGATCTGAACTCGTTATTATAAGCACTTTACCTTTAAAAAAAAAATAATACTGCAATGGAAGAACTGACACATGAAAAATTGTTCATGTAAATTGCTTAGAATTATGGTATCATGAAGTACATTATTTGTAATTGTAGTATAGATATAGTATAGTATTGTATAGATATTTATGTATGATAGGAATAATGGATTACAATTGGCGGTTTTTACATTGGTGCCACACTGCCACATCATTGTGGGCTAGTTAATCACCTATTATTATTCTTAGAAGGCAACCAAACATTTAACCTTTATTTATCGATTAATATATTTAATTACTGATCACAACTATGGTTTCCACTTAAATTTAGTTCCGCAATTTCCATAAAGTGGACAATTCACGTAGGTGTCTCCAGCATGATTTTTGCACACCTTAATCTCTAATAGCTCAGTGAGATTGGGATAGTCGGTACAAGTAAATTCAATTTTGACATTAGCTCCAATGTGATGATTTATTGCATTTTCAAGGAGAGCTTTTATCTGATAATTAGTATTACTTGGAGAATAGCCTGCACCATGAAATATATCGAAAAGTGGCAATGCCTGCCAAATTTCATTTGCTGCATTAAAATATTGAGTTTGGTTAAATGTGGAGTATGAGCAGGTTCCATGATTTATCCATTCAGTTTTCCAGAAAACATCATCTTGTCCTTTTAAATTGGGCCATGAAGTAGCGAGTTCAGTCAATGTTGTTTGAGAAAGCTGATAAAAAAAAAAAAGTTAGATAGATAAGAATATTTTAATCTATATAGTTAAATAATGCACCGATCTTAGTTCCAACCTAGACATTCTAAATAAAATATAAACTCACCATTTGTGTGTCGAAATTTGCTACTTTTCCAACACTATAGCATCTCCTTGGTTGAGGATCTGTTTTATTTTGAGGCCATAATCCATGTATTGTAAAATGGTTGCCTGGTGACTTGACACAATTTGCATCCTTGGGCCTGCAGACAGCAGGTTGCCACTGCATTGTCATCATTAAAAATTCATATTGAGCTACTGAGCTCAATATCAAGGTACAAAATACAGTAAAACAAAAAACAAGATTATTCATTGAAGAATGTTTGTTTGCTTCTTCTTTTTTTGAACGGAATGAATGTTTGTGTGCTAAGTTGCAATAATGGTACTATATTTATAGAGATGAAAATGAAATCCCTTCATTGAAGAAATGAGAGTTATGGATTAGGAAACTTTTTTTTACTCAAGTGGATTAGAAATTTTACTCTTTCTAATGAACTCTCTCTTTCTCTTTTCCATTCTTTCCAAAAATTAATTAATATTACAATTTAAAAATTAGATGTCTTTCCTTTCAAAAAAAATAAAAATTAGATGTCTTTATTTATCAAATCAAAGTAAAAATTATCTATAAATTGTATTTGGTTAATTAAGCAAGCAAACAATTGCATTCCTTTTTTTTTTCTCAAGTTAGAAAATTTACTCTTTTTAATCAACTCTCTCTTTCTCTTTTCCATTTTTTCCAAAAATTAATTAAATTACAATTTAAAAATTAGAGGTCTTTATTTATCAAGAATATTAAATTAAGAATTATCTATAAATTGTATTTTTTTTAGACAAAAAGGAAAATATATTATAAAATAAAAACCACTGATACAGAGACTGGGGGGACATTAAACCTTACCCAGCTAGACCCAAATGGGAATATATCATGATAAAACTAATCAGGTTAAACAGCCCTAATCAATTTTAACAATACAAACACTCATCACAAGCGAAACCCAACGAACCCGCGCACAGGCGCGAAACCAAGTTACAAAAAAAAATTAAGATTGAAAGCATCGGCAAAAATCAACAAGGGTTCAAAGCTTAGAAAATGGAAACCGCCAACACGGAACCAAAACAAACGTGCCAACAACCCCCTGAACAAGCAACAGGTATAAAAGCTCTTTCGAGCACAACAGTGTGAACACAGTCACAGATAGAACCGAAGTGGAGAGAAACCTGACACTCCTGAGACGTGCAAATCTCAACAGACCTGAAATAATAGAGAAAGAAAGAACGCAGGAGCAGCAACACAACAAGAACCAAGAACAGGCCCAATCAAACTCATATCGAGGGAAGAGCCGAACATGTTAGAAAAACAGCCCTTACAGGTTAATCTATAAATTGTATTTGATTAAGTAAGCAAGCAAACAATTTCATTATTCTTTTTTACTCTATAGTGTATTAGGAAATTTACTGATTATAATTAACTCTCTCTTTCTTTTTTCCATTCTTTCCAAATATTAATTAATACTACAATTTAAAAGTCAAAGGTCTTTAATTATCAAAATTAAAGTAGAAATTATCTATAAATTGTAAATGGTTAAGTAAGCATGCAAACAATTGAATTTCTTTTTTTCTTTTTTCTTTTTTTTTGGTAGTGAAAACAATTGCATTTCTTAATAGTGTTACAATAGTTTGATATTTATTTTTTCAAAAGAAAAAATTAATGATATTTATGGAAAAATATTTAATTTTGATGAACTTACACGACTATGCATTGTACCATATATATATATATATATATATATATATATATATATATATATATATAGTTGAAAATGAAATTCATACCTTCATTGAAGAAATGTGAGTTATGGATTAGAAAACTTTTTTTTTTCATCAAGCGGATTAGAAAATTTACTCTCTCTAATTAACTCTCTTTCTCTTTTCCATTCCTTCCAAATATTAATTAAAATACAATTTAAAAATTAGAGGTCTTTATTTATCAAAATTAAAGTAAGAATTATCTATATATTGTATTTGGTTAAGTAAGCAAGCAAACAATTGTATTCCTTTTTTTCACTCAAATTAGAAAATGTACTCTTTCTAATTAACTCTCTCTTTCTCTTTTCCATTTTTTTCAAAACAATAATTAAAATTACAATTTAAAAATTAGAGGTCTTTATTTATCAAAATTAAAGTAAGAATTATCTATAAATTGTATTTTCTTAAGTAAGCAAGCAAACAATTTCATTCCTTTTTTTTTACTCAAGTGGATTAGGAAATTTACTAATTATAATTAACTCTCTCTTTCATTTTTCCATTCTTTCCAAATATTAATTAAAACTACAATTTAAAAGTCAGAGGTCTTTAATTATCAATATTAAAGTAGAAATTATCTATAAATTGTATTTGGTTAAGTAAGCAAGCAAACAATTTCATTTCTAATAGTGTTACAATAGTGTGATATTTATTTTTTCAAAAAAAAAAATTACGATATTTAAGAAAAAATATTTAATTTTGATGAACATAAACGACTATGCATTGTACCATATATATAGTGTTGAAAATGAAATCCATACCTTCATTGAAGAAATGTGAGTTATGGATTAGGAAACTTTTTTTTTTTCATCAAGCGGATTAGAAAATTTACTCTCTCTAATTAACTCTCTCTTTCTATTTTCCATTCCTTTCAAAAATTAATTAAAATACAATTTAAAAATTAGAGGTCTTTATTTATCAAAATTAAAGTAAGAATTATCTATAAATTGTATTTGGTTAAGTAAGCAAGCAAACAATTGTATTCCTTTTTTTCACTCAAATTAGAAAATTTACTCTCTCTAATTAACTCTCTCTTTCTCTTTTCCATTCCTTTCAAAAGTTAATTAAAATACAATTTAAAAATTAGAGGTCTTTATTTATCAAAATTAAAGTAAGAATTATCTATAAATTGTATTTGCTTAAGTAAGCAAGCAAACAATTTCATTCCTTTTTTTTACTCAAGTGGATTAGGAAATTTACTAATTATATCTCTTTCATTTTTCCATTTTTTCCAAATATTAATTAAAACTACAATTTAAAAGTCAGAGGTCTTTAATTATCATAATTAAAGTAGAAATTATCTATAAATTGTATTTGGTTAAGTAAGCAAGCAAACAATTTCATTTCTAATAGTGTGTTACAATAGTATGATATTTATGAAAAATATATTTATATGGACAGACGTGTGTATACACACCTTCTACCAAAAAACATTATATGAAAACTTCTTTTTCTTTGTCTTGTCTAATCTTAATTGTTGAAATTCATGGAGTATCTTTTTTTCTGTTTTGAGCATTTTATGTCTTTCGTTTTTTTATTCAATCTTTATCTTTAATTTCTTTTTTTTTTTGTGACAAGAATTATCTTTAATTTCTGATTATATAAATATATATTTTTTTAATCAACTTATTATATATAAATATTAATATTTTTTTGGTAAGATATAAATATTAATCTGGGTCAAAATAATATATATAAATAATATTTTTTCATAAAAGAAATATTAATATTTATTTACAAGCATTAGAGTACTTGTCAATATATGGTCAGACTTTACGCACCTCCTTACCAAGATTGACAAAAATTAGGAAATTAAAAAATAAAATTATCTTAACTTAATGAGAACATTTCTTTATTGTTTTATCTTATCTTAGTGGAATTCAGAATCTTTCTATTTTTGACATTTTATGACTTTTTTATTTTTTACTCAATTCAATTTTTTTTTAAGAAGCTAAATTAGTTCATTCAAATTGACACTAAGGAAAATTGAATCATTTTCTTTCTTGTATATAAATATTAATCTTGGTTAAAATAATATTTTTTTTCATAAAATAAATATTAATCTTTATTCACAATATTGATTGAAACAGTTTAATTTATTTTTTATTTTCAAAATTAAAAGTATATTAAAATAAAAGGAAAAAAATTAGTGTTTTCTTTGTTGTGAAAAAGTTTACAATATCATAAATAATAATAAAATTTTACAAGGTCACATAAATCAAATCTGGAAAAAAAAGACAATTTTATTTTTATTTTTAAAAAACAAGAGTAACTAAGGTTAATTAAAAGAATGCTATGATAAAAACACTATTATATATGAATATGATTATCATCCAACTTCGATAAAGTATTAAGAATCAACTCCTGTTTTATTATTGCTCAAAATAGTTTTCAAAAGAAAAGTATCATTAACAACGAGTTGTCGAGTTACATATCAACTCAATATTATTTATAGTATTTAATACTTACAAGCATTGCGTCAAAAAAAATGCTTACAAGCATTAGAGTACTTAACAATATATATGTCAAAACTTTTTTATTGTATAGTAATTTAAGGACTAAAATTTTATTCTTAACAATATATGTCAATACTCATGTGGAATATATTTAAAAAAATTATTTTTAAATATATGTTTTTCTAAAAGAAAAATATATTAATAATTGTTCTTCTAACTTAAAAAAACAGTCTTATTAACCCACTAGACACAAAAGACAAAAACATATTAAATTTCAAATAGTACTCTGTTACAAAAGTATGATATTTATGAAAAAATGGTAATATGTACACACACCTCCTTACCAAAATTGACAAATTAGTGAAATTCATGTGGAATATATATGTTTTTATTGTATAGTAATTTAAGGACTAAAATTTTATTCTTAACAATATATGTCAATACTCATGTGGAATATATTTAAAAAAATTAATTTTAAATATATGTTTTTCTAAAAGAAAAATATATTAATATTTGTTCTTCTAACTTAAAATAAAGATTCTTATTAACCCACCAGACACAAAAGACAAAAACATATTAAATTTCAAATAGTACTTCTTACAAAAGTATGATATTTATGAAAAAATGGTAATACGTATACACACCTCCTTACCAAAATTGACAAATTAGTGAAATTCAAAAAAAAAAAAAAAAAAAAATCTTATCTTAACTAAATGAGACCTTTTTTTTTAATTCTTATCTTATCTTAGTGAAATTCAGATTTTTATTTCTGTTTTGGACATTTAATGTCTTTTATTTTTTTACTCAATCTTTTTCTTTATTAAATATAAATATATTAATCCGGGTCAAAATAATATATTTACATAATATCTTTATTCACAATATTGAAAAATAAGTATAAATATATTATATTTGAAACAATTTTATTGTTTTAGGTCCTGTTTGGATTAGCTATCTTAACTTATGCAAAACAACTTATGCAAATAAATAATGTTTTATGTATTATTATAAGTTTTAAGAGATAGTTTATGATAAAGTAACATATAAAAATACAATTTTTGTTAGTAGGTTTAGAACATTTATGTACATTGTTCACTGTTTTGTTTATATGTACATTGTAATGTACGGATTTCGATTTTGGATATTTGATTATGTATAATGTTTTAATATCTTTTGGTTATTTGGCTTTTTCATTTTAATTGCGTTCCTATGTTATATTATTGAAATATGTTAAATTTGTGGTTGATTGTTGCTTATTTAATGTCAACGAAAAATGTTGAGTAACATTATGCTAAAATGAAAATTGAGCGTGCTGCAGAAAAACCACAAGTTTTGTTCTGCATTCTGCATTAGGTTGCCTTCTAGTTAGCGAACACTCTCTACGTTCGCCTCTAGAAAGCGGGCACAACTAAATTTTTGCCTTCTAGGCAGCGAACACCCCCAAATTTTGCCTTCTAGGCTGCGAACTAATGTAATTTCTATGTATGTTGTTGTGGTGTTAATCTAAAATTCCATGTTATTATGTTAATTCCAGTTCTGGTGGTGTACTTTGCTATGTAGGAAGCGAAATCCTTAAATGATCGCCTTCTACGGAGCAAATAATGGTGTATGATTTCGCTATCCAGAAAACGAACCTAAGAGATACAGACCATGCATACGTTAATTATAGGAGATTTAGTAACATACAATTTTATATTACATAACAAAGTGATGATTACAACGCAAACATTAGACAAAAAAAATTGCATCATAATAAATTTTATTAGACAAAAAAATTACATAAAAATTATATTTAAAATAAAGAACAAATTGGAAGCAGTTTATCCATTTTGGACCTGTCCAGGAAACAAAATTGTATACATTTTTGGACTTGTACAGTTAATTTGCAGGAGGGGAACTTATATGATTGGTGACGGAAAATTCACTATACGTCGACCCAAGATTAACCGCCGTAACATCCGCTTGAGTTACTCATATCATTCCTAATTATATTTCAACAGAAGGGGGTGGTGTTATAGCCTTATCTTCTACAACATCAGTAGATTTCTTCTTTGATCGTGTTGTCCTCTTCTTCTTGATGCTTGTTGAAGAAACCATTGAAACAGGAATTGCATCAGTGATGATCGCAGCTGAATCAATTTCTTGATTAGGGTTTGGTGATGATGGAGCAGAGTTTTGTTGAGATGTTTGAGTAGTAGTAGACATGATGATGTTGATTTTCTGAGATGAGTAGTGAACGAGAGAGCTGAGAGCAAATAGGGTTTGAATGCAGAGAGAGTGAAACGAAAATGTGAGAGTTGTTGAAGTGTTTGCGTGAAAGATGGGATAGCCTTGATATAGGGAGTGATGACCGTTCTGAATATCTTGTGATGATTGCCTTTGGATTGCGTGCACAAATAAGCGGAGGGAAAGGCAGGTATCCGTTGCACGCTTAAATAGCATTAGTTGCTATTGATCATCAAGAAGGCAAATACCAAGTTTGCCCCTTAATGTCTCAAACTCACTTGCATCCAAAGCCTTTGTAAAAATGTCAGCCAGTTGATTTTCTGTGGCTACATGCTCCGGTGTGACAACCTTATCTTCCACTAAATCCCTAATAAAATGGTGAAGAATATCAATGTGCTTAGTCCTACTATGTTGGATAGGATTTTTGGAAATATTTATAGCACTCATATTGTCACAGTATAATGTGAGCACATCTTGCTCCACATTATACTCACTCAACATCTGCTTCATTCAAAGCAATTGGGAACAACTGCTTCCTGCTGCAATGTACTCAGCTTCAGCTGTGGAAAGAGCTACATAATTTTGTTTCTTGCTAAACCATGAGATTAAGTCGTTGCCTAGAAAGAAACATCCACATGAGGTACTCTTCCTATCATCTCCACTGCCTGCCTAATCAGCATCACAATAGCCTATCAACCTTGAGTCTTCACCATGAGAGTCCATAATACCATAATCACTTGTGCCATTCACATACTTCAGAATTCTGTTGACTTGTGTGAGATGACTCATCTTAGGCTCAACTTGGTATCTAGCACATACACCAACTGCAAAGGAGATATCAGGGCTACTTGCTGTGAGGTAAAGTAGACTGCCAATTATGCTTCTATATAGGTTTTGATCAACACTGACACCTTTCTCATCATTGGTAAGTTTAAGATGAGTTGCTGCAGGAGTTCTCTTGTGAGTTGCACTCTCCATTCCAAATTTCTTCACAATATCCTTGGCATATTTGCTTTGTGAGATGAAGATTGTGTCTTCCATTTGCTTGACTTGCAGACAAAGAAAATAGGTTAATTCACCTACAAGGCTCATCTCAAATTCAGATTGCATTTGATGCACAAATTGTTTCACCAAAGCATCTGTCATGCCACCAAACACAATATCTTCTACATAGATTTGTGCTATCATGAGCTTCCCTTTTTCTTGTCTCACAAACAATGTGTTGTCTATTTCACCTTTTTTATACCCTTGTTGTAGAAGAAACTTTGTTAGCCTTTCATATCATGCTCTAGGAGCTTGCTTCAACCCATACAAAGCTTTCTTCAATCTGTAGACATGATCTGGGAGATTAGGAACAACAAATCCCTTTGGCTGTTCTACATAGACTTCTTCATTTAAGTACCCGTTGAGAAAAGCACTCTTCACATCCATTTGGAATAGCTTGAACTTCAAGATACATGCCACTCCTAGAAGTAACCTTATAGACTAAAGACGAACTACTGGAGCTAAGGTTTCATCAAAGTCTACTCCTTCAATCTGACCTTTATCTAACTTTGGATCTGCTTTCTCAGAATTTTCTTCAACTTCAGAGTCTTCAGGTTGGGAGACTGATGTGACCACATAAGGTTCCACATCATGCACTTTAGATGTCACCTGATGTTGAAAATTTGGATGTGACTTCTGGATTTTCTTGTCAATCTGACCTTCACCACATATATCTCTTTCTTCAATAGCGAGCTTTGGTGGCCCTCTGATGGCTTCTCTAGAAACAAGTTTCTTCATTCCTTTTAGATTCAAATGCCCAAGTCTTTGGAGCCATAAACTTGCTTCATCTTCTTGACTGATAAGATATGTGGTAAAATGAGTTGTTTCTTGAGGTACCCATAAGTGGCGGTTGTCTTTTGATCTGGCTCCTTTCATTAGTAACTCACCTTTATCATTAGTGACTAGACACTCATCCTTTGAGTAATCAACCTTAAGCTCTTGATCACATAGTTGGCTTATGCTGATTAAGTTAGCTTTCAGTCCTTTGACAAGCAGAACATTGTCAAGCTCGGGCAAACCATTGTTGATTAGTTTCCCAATTCCCTTGATTTGTCCTTTAGCACCATCACCAAAGGTCACATAACTTGAAGTATATGACTTGATGTCTACCAGAAACCTTTCTTCACCTCTCATTTGTCTGGAACAGCCACTATCAAAGTACCAATCTTCTTTAGATGAGGTTGTGAAGGATGTGTGAGCTATATGAGCAGCTACTTTAGTTTTTGGCTTCCATTCTTTCTTGGTTTTGGCCATTCTATGATATGCTCTGGGTTGGCGTTTCTTCTTTGGGTAACCATAGAGTTTATAGCAGAAGGGTTTGCTATGACCATTCTTCCCTCAATAGTGGCACTTTAATGTAGTGAATTTCTTCTTGGGTGTCTGATGTGGTGCAGGATGTGGCAACATCTTCTCAATAGCAGGAGGATTTGATATGGACAACTTACCACAGTACTGACACTTCCATGAAGTGAACCTTTTCTTGTGTATAGGTTTCTGATGTGGTGCAGAATGTGGTAACATCTCCTTAAAGTCAGATTTGTTTTGAGCGGGAACAAAGTTCGATTCTAGGGTTTCATTGTTATAAATTACCCCATACCCTACTCCAGTTGGATCATTAGCATGTTTTCCAAGTTAGATGTCGATGACTTGAGTTCATCCTGAAGGCTAGTTATCTTAGCTTGTAGCTTTACTTTTTCTGACTTGAGTTGATTAATGACAGCCTCTTGTTCTTCATTTGTTACCTTTTCTGACTTGAGTTGATTAATGACAGCCTCTTGTTCTACATTTGTTCTGCATACTTCCTCACTTCTGATGCATAGCTCTTTGTATGCTGAGGCTAGTTCCTCATAAGTGAGTTCTTCATCACAGGACTCTGTATCATAATTACACACACCAGTTAAGGCACTTACATGGTTGGCAGCTTCAAAGTCATCTTCATCTAACAAATATACAGATAATCCCTTCTTCTGTTTCTTCAGATAGGTAGTGCATTCAGATCTGAAGTGACCATAACCTTCACATTCATGACATTGAACACCCTTGCTTTGATTTGTCTTGTCATCTGCCTTGGTTCTTGCTGAGGTGTTTCCTGGTTTGCTGATGTCAGGCTGGATGTGCTGCACATTCCTCCTTGGTCTTCTATCCACATTCTTCAAGATTTTATTAAATTGTCTTCCAGGTAGAGCTATATCATCTGAGAGGTCTTCTTCATCAACTTCCTCATTATCAGTGTTGGAGGTAAAGGCTATGCATTTCCCTTTCTTCTCAACTTTATCATTGAAGTTCATCTCAAATGTTTGAAGAGAGCCTACAACTTCTTCTACTTTCATGCTAGCAATGTCCCGAGCTTCTTCAATTGTTGTGACCTTCATGTTAAACCTCTTAGGTAAAGATCTAAGAATTTTCCTTACGAACTTCTCATCAGACAACCTTTCTCCCAAGGAATCAAAGGAGTTTGCTAGGTCAAGAACATTCATGTGAAAGTCATAAATAGTCTCTTCCTCCTTCATTCTGAGATTCTCAAATTTTGAGTGGAGAAGTTGAAGTCTTGAACTTTTTACCTTGGAGGTCCCTTCATGGGTTGTCTTGAGTATCTCTCAAGCATCTTTGGCAACAGTACATTGTTTAATGAGTCTGAACATGTTCTTGTCCACTCCATTGAATAGGGCATTCAAAGTTTTATTGTTGCCAAGAGCAAGTGTATCTTCTGCTGGAGTCCAATCTTCTTCTGGTTTGACCTCTTCTGTATCAACTCCATTAGCATCCTTGACTTTGGGGTGTTCCTAACCTCTAAGCACTGCTTTCCAAGTTCTATTATCAAGAGATTTTACGAAGGCAGTCATGCGTGACCTCCAATAGTCATAGTTTGTGCCATCCAGAAGAGATGGTTTGCTGACCAAAGTTCCATCCTTGTCCATGGTTCCAGAAAGTATCTTCCCTGGAGCTCACCCTAAAATAGAACAGGGTGCCTGCTCTGATGCCAATTGAAATTCCGGTAGCAAGTCACAGATGTGCAGCGTGATGTAGAGCACGTTAGAGTTAAGATATACGATGTGGTACCTAATGTGCTAACATCATGGACATACGATAACTTGATGAACAAGGAAAATAAAGTGCAGAAGATAAATAACACAATGAGTTTGTTAACCCGGTTCGGTGCAACTTACCTACGTCTGGGGGATACCAATCCAGGAATGAATCCACTATGATAGTTCCAATTCAAAACTAAACAACCCCGTTTACAATTTATCACTTAGACACTACCCGTGCTAATTCTACCTAGGTCCTCCCTAGATATGACAACCTTTGGTCACTTCCCACAACCACCTTACAAATCGTAAGGATTTAAATAACAAACTCAATGATGGAGACGCACTCCTAACCTAAAGAACCAACTCGTGCTTCAAAGCTTTGAGTGATTCAAAACAGCTCTATGCTTAAAAGCTTAAGAGCAAAACAGTCATATTCTTGTTTCAATGGAAACTAGAAAAAGGAATACAATGAAAGAACTAAAACCTAAAGACTACTTCTTTAAGAATATGTTTTAGTTGAATGAAATAGGTCTTCAGTCCTTCCTTTATATAGAACGAGCTTCATGGGCTTGGATCCATGATTTGATAGTTGGTCTTCGTAATCTCCAAGAAACAAACTCAATCTTTTACAAAGATTTGTTTGTTTTAAATCTTTTTAAATCTTCTAGTAACAAACTGGCCGCTTTGAATATTTCTGAATCTTTTTCAATCTTTCAGCTCGTTCCTTGGCGCACAAGCTAGCGTGAGTGTGTTTGTTTCAAAACAAATCTTTTTCAAAGATCACACGCAAAATAATGAAAGCGCGTATTCTAGGGCGTTCAGGTCAGGTCCCATATGTGGGCACATCAAACTCCACATCTGGATTTTAGCAAATGAAGCCAACACCCTAAAACTAAAACAACCTCACAGGTTGAAAACACTAACAGATTTAACTCGTGACTTGTTCTTACCCATATTAATCGTATTCATGGGATCTCCAATCACAAAGGTTGGGTTACCATCACTTGTTAATTTCAAATGGCTTAACTCCAATTCCCCTCGATGCGTCACAAAATTATTTCTTCCCAGGAGCTTTGTTTAGTAGCTACTCTATGCACAAATGATGAAGATAATTTTCTTTCATCAAAATAATATTGACTAAGACGTCTCTAAGTCAATTAATTTCTTATAATATTTATACAAGTCTATAGCAATAAACTTGTTCTTCACAATAAATCTACACAAGTATGCTTATAATCTATTAAGCGACAACATTCACACGATAAGTAAAATAATTTCTCATTTAGATTTATTCTCATTGAAATTCAATTTCAATTAACATTTTACTATTTTAATATAATAATATAATGGCTCATCAATATCTCATGTATTGTCAAACTGACTTTCATAATACATTTAATAAAGTTTGCTTAGAATAAATTCAAAGCGACAACATCTCCATCGTAGTGATGCATAAACATATCAAACGCTAATTTGAAGACATGTACATATACATTAGGCACTTACAATACATGGCACAAGACAAACATCATCTTAGTATGTGATTTATAAACAAGGAAATTATAAAATCTTAATTCCAACAAAACATTAATAGAAGCAAAATGGTTTCTTATAATTTCCAAAATATATATTGGTATATGTCAGTGAGCAACCTAGGTATCGTGTGTCTCAAAAATTCTATATATTCAGGTTATTCATATAAACCAATATCTCAAACCGTGCATGAAAAAATATATGTTCAAATCACTCAGAGCAATGAGACAAACACTAGATAAGAATGGAGATCGAGGATTGACGAGATGGAGCTGTGACCTGTGAGAATAGAGGAACAATGAAGAGGAGGAGAATTGGAACAAAGGAACGATGGAGTTGTGACTTGTGAGGGTACATAGGAGATAAGTTTTTCTTTTTGAAAAAAAAAATTGATCTCTGTTTTTATTTATTACTATTATTTTTATTCATCAACCGTGGGTCAAAGGTTCGACACTGACCCACTGCAGTTTTTAATTTATTAATTCTCTTTACTATAGCGCTTATGCAAAAACGCGCTATTATAGGGTATCAACATTAATAGCGTTTTTCAAAAGTGCTATTATAGGGTTCCGTGTTTATGGCTTTAATAGCGCTTTTCTCAAAAACGCTATTGTAATTTTCCTGGGTTGAAGGTTTTAATAGCGCTCCTACAAAAACAGCTATTATAAGGCTCCGTTTCTATCATTTAATAGCTCTTTTTAAATAATCGCTATTAAATAGGCGCTATTAAAGCTCATTTTTGTAGTAGTGACTTGCACAAAAACCAATTAGAATTGCATGATATAATTATACTATATAAATATAGATTTATATGTCTAAGTAATAGAAATATGTAACCTGGAGTATTCCTTGGCTCAAATTAGGACGGGTCAAATTATTCCTCAAGTGAACCACGACACTTGCAATTGTGACAAAAATCTCATAGGCACAGCCGATGGCCACACTCACATCCTACTTTAACCAAAACTATTCCTCGAGATTAATTCAAAATCAGGGCACAAACATAATTCATCGATAAATTCTTAAGATTGTTGTAAAAATTGGACCTATCAACAAGCAGCATATAAGTTTAAGTAATTAATCACATAAATATGAATCAGAATAAAATAAATAGAGATCATGTAAACTTATCTTTTGGTGAATGTAGTAGTTGATGTCGGCGCTACCGCCGCTTACTAAACAACCACCATGTCACAAATAGAGATGACCTTGAGAATAGTAAATTATGAAACAATACGTTAGGCGTGCTGATCGCACTGTCCTTAAGAATTTATCCGCCTCATAAGCGTAAATCCCCCAGGATTCAACAGGTCCTTCTCGGATATAAATCATATCCGAGGTAACAGAATAAGCAAGAAATTAATAAACACCGGTGATGCAACCCATGAAGTAGTAACTCAACTTTATGAGAAGAGAAAAATTATTAATTTTATGAAAACAAAAACAAGATCCTTAATACTCCACTTTTTTCTACAGGTTTTGTGTACAAAACTTGATTGATGGTTCTTTCCTTTCAAGGCCTGGTCCATGGTATTTAATATGGAAACTACGAACACTTCCAAAGGTGAAAACCCTTATGTGGCGTGTCTGTCGTAACTGTCTCCCAACGTGTATCAGAATTCAAGATAAAGGCATAAATTGTCCAGATCAATGTGTTCTATGTGATGCTAGAATAGAAGATAGTCTTCATGTTTTTTTCCTGTGTTCAAACAGCCAAGGCATTTGGGCTAGGAGCAGATTTTTTACAGCTGTTAATGATGTTGTTGCGCAAGAAACTGATATTACTAATGTTATTTTTAATCTTTTACAGCAACTGAATGATGAAGATGCAGCCCAAGTTGCCACAATTTTATGGAGTATGTGGAAACAACGTAACAATAAGGTTTGGAATAACACGGTCGAGGACCAAAGCCACGTAATCACTCGTGCCGAGGAGTTGATTCGTGATTGGGCTGATGTCCGCACTATGCAACACCGTGTAGCAGGGGTTCATCCTGGCGTTGATATGAACAGGTGGAAAAATCCGTTATGTAACAACCCGTTTTTCAAAGGCCAGAAAAGGCGTTATATTTTATTTTTTTGTACACATCAGAGTTACGCATAAAAGATTTTAAATGAGCCGGCATTCAAATATACAAAAGAACTCATTACCATAAGGTGCTTCGACAAGCAAAGTGTATTCCTGAATAATTACAATCCAAGTCTAAGTATTCAAATACTTACAACAAAACAAGTTAGAAAACCCTATGCTAACTAAAAAGCACGGTGCACAAAACACACCAGCGCATAGTCTAACTATACTAAGCTTCACCACGTGCTCACTATGGCCTAGAACAGCCACCGTCGTCACCACGACCTAACCCATCATCTGGGTGGGATGAGCCCGCAAATGAAAGAAAGGGTCACCACAAAATATAGGGTATGTATATATATAACCGGTGCGAAAGATTGTACACATAACAATAATTTCCACATACACAAGAGAAAGCTCTTAAACTCAAGAGTAGTTCCCACCAACGGGCTTATCTAAATAAATGCACACCAAGCCTAATACAGACTTCTACAATGAGTGTGACAACCGATCACTGGTTCGTCACATGCATGATTTTCCGGAAAATTAACCTCTCCTCGAAGAGTCGTGGGGTAGGCAAAGCCACACAAAAATATACGTACCCGCACTAAAAATGCCACACAAGGCAGGTGAAGTCACACAGACAAACACCAGGCGAAGTCACACAGACAAACACCAACTCAATATAAATCCAGAAGGATTTGGCGAAGCCACACAGTCAAACGCCCGGTACGTAGGCAAAGTCACACAGACATACACCTAGGCACGCAACTATGAAATGCATGGCATATATTCTCTTTAGCATATATAGGATAGTCACACAGACAAAATCCCCGCGTAGTCCTATCCGACGCACGCATTCATATATGCTCATGCAAACAATCACATAGCCTAAAGCCTATGCACAAGTCATCACAACCTACATACATTTTCCTAATCATATGTAAATTGCACACGAATTTATAACCACGTTCTCATCAACGAGAATACATAAGTACAAACATGCCAAGCACACAGCAAATGCATAAACAGCAAAATCAAGCATGTCGTAACCGTTTTAAAAGACGGAAATAAAATGGAGCCCTTACCTCGGCAAGCTTCCGTTTACTATAACTCGTCCAAACAACACAACGCGCTTCCTAAAACAAGCAGCGTACCATCAATACATTGTTTCCCAACTAATCGTATTGAAACTAAACCAAAAACCTAAAGGTTCCTAAGGAAAAATCCCTCTATCGGATATCATACCAAAAACCACCATATTGATCAACACCCATGAGTTATTTATACTATTTTTAGGACCCAAAACAATTGTCAAAAGTCTTAAATAATTTGAAATGCAAAATGGCCGTTTTCTTGCGTTATAAGCTACGTACTTTCCGAGTACCCGAAAAACTCGTTTCCAATCCCAACCACTTCCATAAATTAATAAAAAGGGATTAGAAAGTTAAAAACCAAGTTTGGAAATCATAATCCAAAATTTTAGGTTCCAGAGCTCGCCCTGGCGAGTTGGTGGCGAGTGAAGGCAGTGAGTACTGGTCTTACTCGCTCTGGAGCTCGCCCTGGCGTGTTGTCATGACCTGTGACACTCGCCCTGGCGAGTAACCACTCGCTCAGCGAGTTTCAACTGTCATGACAGCAAAAGACAGCAACTCACACCACCTTTTTCCACCCAAGCCTAGTTTGATTCTATTAGTTCCCAACATCTTTTCAAGGCACAAAAGCAAACCATTTTCATAAGCAAGCAATTCATTTTCCGAAAGCTTGTTGGTTGCTTCGAGTGCAAGTTATTTGATTTTCATTTCCAAAATCAAAACCAAATCCAAGCACAAGTTTTATTACGGGCCTCAACCGTCCGGTAATCATTTTAAATCAAACTACACTTTTTGACAATTTTGAATGGATTTTCCTTAAGACAAAATCAACACATTTTATTCTCCAAACAAACCATATCACAATCATTTCTTTACAACCATGATTAAGTCCTCCTAAATGACTTAACAAAATTTGAAAACTCTTCCTCCCTAGCAAAGGGGTGCCACGGCCAAACCAACAAAACAAGGCCAACACCTAAAATTTTTCCATTACAAAACCCTAGTAATCATCTATTAGTTTGCAAAGGCATCTAATTGCTCAATCAACTACTTTGAGAATCGAAACGAAATTTCTTAAAATATGTTCATCGAATCGCTCAAGAACACCAAAATAAATTTTTTCTTATTTTTCAAAACAAAGTTTATAATCAAGAATCCATTTTGCCACAAAGCTCAAAACTAACATCAAAAATCAAATCACAAAACAAAATCCAAGTTTATGATCTTTTCAAAAAAAAATTCTTAAAACCCTAACTAAAAATTTTGTGAAAACATAAATCAACCATGGGAAACTTCTCATGCTTCACTCAAGTGTACTAAGAAACTCTCAAGAACACTTCTATGGAACCAAAACTAATTAAAACTAAACTCTAAAATTTTTCTCTCAAGAACATAATCATAAGAACTCAAAATCCTAAAATCTAGGAAGTTCATGGCTAGATAAGGAAGAGAAGAGGTTAGTTACCTTAAGTGAAGAAGATTCTTGGCAAGTTAATGATCCAAGCTTGAGAAAATGAGAAATGAAATTTTGAATGGATGAATGAGTGAGAGAGAGATCAGCCGAGAGAGTGAGGAGAGGAGGGAGTAGTTTTTGTGATTTTTCTTCTAAGTCCACAAAGCTAAACCTCCTTACTATGCAAAGGGTCTTGATCAATCTAAGCCCTTGGATCAAATAGTGTAAAGCTAACAAGATTAAACCCTAGCCATTGGATCATTTCAAGTCTATCCACTTTAGATATTTCTTTCTCATGAGAAACTCACGCCTCACAGACGAGTCGCGCCTCGCTAACGGACGGAAATCGCAAAAATATAAAATCTACCAAATAAACGTCCGTCGTAAACCGTTTCCAAATATTATCGCTAAATCTTTTTCCTCGATTGTAATTTTCTTCCTCACCCTCGAAAATTATTCTAACAATATATCCTAACTCACGCCGATATATAAAACTCCCATCTAAATTTCTACGGAATTCAGACATCGTAAAAATTTCCAACAGCGGGTAAAATTCCTACTCGTTTTTCCAAAAACCAGAATAATCCAAAACTCGTTATTCTGACTACACATAAACCTTCTTATACTCAAAAGAAGACTACAACCCAAAAGTCTGTGCCTTTCCAGCGCACGAGCACGAAACAGGCTCCATTTCAGCAAACAGCCGTTATGGCGACAATACTCACAAAACCACTTAACAAAAACCCTAATATTCTTAGTCATTACTTATTTTATTCACACAAAAGGTACAGTGGAATTACGGGTCTTACACGTTACTAGGACGCTTTAAATGCAATATTGATGCTTCCTTCACCGGAGATAAAGTGGGTATTGGTGTGTGCCTTAGAGACGATTCTGGTGCATTTGTTAGTGCTAAAACAGAATGGTTTTCGCCAAAATGTGATGTTCATGTCGGTGAAGCACTCGGTCTCCTTTCTGCTCTTAAGTGGGTGCATGAACTTAATCTAGGACCGGTTGATTTTGAATCAGACTCTAAAATAGTTGTTGATAGTTTGTTATCCCCTAGTTCTGATGTTACAGAGTTTGGGGATATTATTAGAACGTGTCGGGATTTTTTCTCCACTTTTTATACAAACTCTAGTGTTGAGTTTATTCGGAGACAAGCAAATGAGGTTGCTCATAGCCTTGCGAAGGCGGCCACATCTTTAGCTAGTTTCCACGTATGGATTGACATACCACATTGTATTGAACACATTCTTATTAATGAAATGCTTTAAGCCTTTTTTCCTATAAAAAAAAAAACAAGGAGGAGGAATCTGTTGAAAGAATATCAGTCTCATCTATTTCTACGCGTCCATATATTATTCAGTTATATTATCTCTTTGCTTTAAAAACCATAAGGCCCTATTAATTAGGATTAATTGGCAAACGGTCATATGAGTGAATATAGGAATAAAGAAAAATGTGAGATATGACCAAGTCATAACCAAAATATGATAAGCGAAAAATTAACTTTAAAATAAATTAAAATAAAATATCTAACACATGCTCTATCAGCATTTCAAAAGAGATAAGATGCATAATGTTCCCATTTAATTTATTGGTGAATGAAACATAAAGAGGTATATATTCTCAGGGATGGATCCAGAAAACTGAACGAGTGGGGTCAGAATTATTTAATATAAAAATTTATACAAAAATATATAAACTAATAAAAAATAATAAAATAATAACATCATTATCATTGAACATAAAATTTGAGATTATACAAATTGTACCATTGTATATCCAAAACCAAGGGGTGTATTTTTTACTTCATTAACTTGAGAGAGAGATTACAAAGATTTGTATTTTTCTAGTAAACCGCTAAATTAGTTTCAGTATTGTAATCTCAAATTGGTTTTTTTTTTGGATAAATTAAGAGCATCTAGGCATTAAGGTCTGAATAAGCGTCCCAACTAGGTTGGCACCCCTAGACATACCTATCCTACGCCTATATCTCATAATAATATATTAAATAAGAAAAAATATGTACAAAGAATGGGGGGGGCTAGACCGTACCCCAGAACAAAAGTAGTAATGCTAAAACATCAGTCAAAACGATAACAAGGCAAACCCAACTTGTCGTGTAGGAAAGAATCGTACAAAAACGGTGGTATAGACCCACCACATAGAATCAGCAATAGAATCACTACAACATTTTCGTTCTAAGGCAACGCTAAAAAACCGTTGCGAAAACAGGAAAAACCGTTGCCAAAAGATACAAGAACGGTTTTCAGGCCGTTCTATACCGAGGCGTTGTCTTAGGCTTCCGCAACGGTTTTTGCACTAAGCGCAACGCCTAGAAAATAACCGTTGTTTTAGGAAACTTTTAGAGAACGGTTTGAATCTTTCATAGTAGCAACGGTTTTACTCCGTTGCCTGTTTGAAACCGTTGTTGTTGACTAACCTTAAAGAACGGTTTTCTATGAACTACAAAAACGCCTTTTCACCGTTGCTTTTTAATAACCGTTGCCCTTTAGCATCTTGGAGAACGGTTTTTTTGATTGATTGAGTATTTTAAAGAACACTTCAAAACCGTTGCCTTAGATTAACCAAGTAATAAACCTACTTAACTATATACATAATAATTCTGTAAATTTATTTTGAAAAAGCAAATTTATTAATAGTAACAAAACCCCAAGTACAAGCAGTACTTAAGAGCTCGAATACACTATCAAAACAAACTAAATATACAACAAAGCAGTACTTAAGTCACCAATGCACTAAAACGCCTTAACCACAAAAACTGCTACACCTTCCCCCATACAATAAATATTACAAACACTAAAACTGCAAAGGGGAACTACATTGATATATGCAGAAAGTCAACAGTAACAATCTAAATTATGAAGTGCGAGGATCTCTAGAAATGCCACAAAACATCTTAGGTAACCGAAGAGAGCATATATATTCGGACCCAAGATACACCGACATAAACTCAATAGTCAATAATCGCTATATACCTTCATAACTAATCAATTACATTGTATAAGTATCTTCCAAACTAATAACATAGATCCAAATCTTGTGCGTCCAAATCTTTAAATGCTTCATCGATATCATCTTTAATCTACAAAATAAAAGTAATAAATCAATTAGTAATCAACAAACTGCAAGTTATCAACTGCTCCAGCCTTATATGCAATCATCTACAATCAAAATAACCTATGCACAAACCTCAAAGTTATGAACAACTGCAACTATTTCAGTAAAAAGACAACCCCAATCAGTGTTTCCTACCTCTATTCATAACAATAAAATTGTGAAATAACTAAACGACACACTAAAACAAAAAACTTTGAAGATAAAACAAGAAAATGGCTAGCAACTTTCAAGATAGGAAAGATCTATTCTTTATGCAAAATTCTTACAAATAAATTGAAAGTCTTGATAATATACTTTCAACATAATAATCTTTTATTGGTTTATGAACTCTTACCTAAAAAAAACGAATATGTTATTGGCACTCAAATATGTTTCCTAAACCTTAAGTCCTAGCAACCACCACAGTTATATCAATATCATTGTCAACTAACAAACAACTAGATATAGAAGGTTTTGCCCTTTTCTAACAACAACATTTGTTAACAAAACTTACTGCAGCTTGGCCATGACAAATGAAGTCATTGTCGTCCATCACAACCAACCGAATCATATTCAAAAAGGGAAATAACTATGTCACTTCTAAATAGAGGACTGGAGAATACTAATTCATTACTCATTGATTTATTTCAACATGACTATTGGCCATATCCTCTTTGCTATTCACATGTGCATGGGCCACATTGCTAGTTTAAGTTTGAAGCATTTTGCTATGTTTGTATATTATGCTTGGGTCTAAATAGACCAGAGATCAAGAACATGGAACATGTATAAAAGTAAAAGAAATGACTACCAATTGATGCAGGCACTAGAGAAAAAAAATACTATATCCCAAATGAATAATTTTTTCATCAAAGAAAATGCACTAGCAACATGAATACACATTCGCTTATGTGACTTTAATTTCTAGAACAAATGATGGGTTGGAATTCACATAATTGCTTAAGCTAATAATATATCTGCATCAACATTTTTAAATCTTCAAACCTTGTCTCTTTGGGACTAAAAATGGAAAATTCAAGTAGGAGAATCTTAGAAATTCATTTTTCTAATATCATAAGGATTTATTCATCATGTTGAAACAACAAAAATTAACATATATAGTGATAATTAAAGAGAATAAGACTTACCGTCCTATGGGTATCCATTTCATGTCGTGCATGTCTATCTTGCCTGCCAAATCCATAATCCCACAGATCTTTTTCAAACAGCCATATTACAATTAATATCCAACTCTATCAGTGTAAATAAAAACCTCTCCAAATCAAATCACAAGTTTTTTATCACTTACCAGATGGGGTTTCTCCACATCTTTTTCAAATGCAGGGAGCTAGCATCAAATCATAAATAAAAGGACATACACATATAAGAGATGATCAGAGACATGCTCGATATATTGTAGACTTTGTGATGAACTATATTTATACTATTCTTATAGGTCTTTACCAAATAGTAAAATTTAGAAATACATAAAACAAGTAATACCTGGTATGCAAGAAACAGTCCAGTCCAGTGAATTCTAAAACTGAATTGTAAAACCTAGTATGCAAGAAAAACCGTCCAGTGATCATATATATATATATATATATATATATATATATATATATATATATATATATATATATATCCGCTTCTAATGATAAGCAAGAACACGATGGTCAAGACAGCAACTGAAAAAAATAGAATTCAACAACAACAGAACTTAAAAGCAGCAACTAAATTTATCCATTGATGAACATGTGTATAACTCCTTAACTAAAGACAGAATGTCATCATCAAATATGACAAGTACAACACATCTAGTATCATCTTCTACATTTAGTTTAAGTCCTAACCTGTGCAATTACAATAAGGAAAGAGATTTGACCATTGTATAATCATGTAAGTCTGAACCTGTCAATCATGAGAACAAATGCAAGTTCAATGGATACTGGACCAAATTGTAAATAAAAAAATCCCGAAGGCATTAACTTTGCTCTAATTTGTAGATACATAGGAATGAAAGGTCAACTTCGATGACTGAGAGGAAATTCTTAACAGATTGAAAATGCACTACAGAGAAATCAAAAGTGTTATGAGATTGCAAAAGAGAAAAGGAACGAGTGTTAATTTTATTTGAAAGTACACACCTAGATAGAGCCAACACCAACGATTCTGCTGTTGAGACACTTTTGTGAGTTCTAATGTGAGGCGACTCTTGCCAAAACCGACGACTCCAATAACTCTTTGTGAGAAACCCTTGTTGAAAATTGACCTTCATCGCTCCAACAAGGCTATAGTTTCCGCAACATTGACGATTTCCTTTGTGTTCTCGTCGCCGCAAGCGTTGGTCACCACCGCAACCCTATTCGAAAACCTACAAAGGCTACCGACCCTCTCCACGCTATGGGCAGCTCCATTTTACTGCTACTATTAGTGATGACCTCTGTCGATCACTTTTCTATGCCTAATCATATATGTTACTGTTAAGCTGCTATTTATTTATGAGAGCCTCATAATGAAAACAATTTACATTCAAGTTCAATGTAGTCAAGCCAACTTTGTGAGTACTACTCAGATAAACAAATATATTAAGATGCAATAGTGATGATAGTCATTATAGGACATATACAGCATCTTTAAATGTAATCTTTTTTATACCTTGTATTAAAATTAATAGTATGTCATGCTCCAACATATTTTAAGGCCGGATTAAATCTATAAAGGCAATAAAAGCAATAATTGCAGCAAACAAATATATTTACCTTTGTGAATCACCAATGTCGTCATCTTCGGAGATTAATTGAACAAGATGAGAGCAGGGATTTACAGTTCAAGTGTTTCAAACAAGTGATTCGTGACTCTGAAATTTCTCAAACAAGAGTTTAAGAAATTTCTCAAACAAAAGTTTAAAAAATTCAGGGTTTCTTGGAGTAGATAAGGGTTCGTGAGTCTCGAAGGCATTCTTAGATCGTGAGTCTCTGAAATTTCGAAAGGGTAAAGAAGGGTTTCTGAGATTTATTGCAGCCATATGATAGAATCAAACTAACACTTCATGTTCAAAAATTTAATGTACAAAACAATGAAATAGTTTTATAATCAATAGATAATAAAACTGAATCAAAACAGTACAAGGCAAGGAACCAAAACAAACACCAATCACACAAGACAACAATTCAAAAACCACTACATAAACCCCTTATAAGGCTGGCACGGATTTGGTGCAGGCCACCACGATCCAAATCCAAGCAAGCAACAAAAACACTAGACAAACTACAACTCAAGCCAATATCGAAGTACACACAAAGAAAAATCAACCCACCTATAATCTCACTAATTCCACCCCTTGATAAATCGCAAACAATACATTTACACATCAAAAAACCACTGAATAGCTATAATCAAAGCGCTATTGTATCAACCCAAAAACTATAATCCACATGTAATTGACTTACAATGTGGTTCTATTCTGCTTCTCTGTACCAACAGAAAACTGTAGACAAGAAAAACAAAAAAAAATCTAGAAGCAAGAACAAGAAGCACCGATTTCAGCTAGAAAAACCATACTCTATCGCTAGAAACAATTTCCCGGATCCCATGTCCATACTGTAGCTAAATGGAACTATTATTATTTAGCTTAGTCAAACTCTATGTACATATACAAGTTCAATAAATTAATTTTATGTTTCTAACATCTTCAAAATGTATATCAGCTACCTAGTTAAAAATAAATAAAGGGCAAATCAGCTATCTAGTTAAAAAGCTCTAAAAATAAGATCTTGCACTAACAGACCGATTCAAGTCTAACCATGGCAGAGACATCCAAAATAGAAAAAAGCTATGCACATACTAAACCAATCACAACAACATAAATCAACAATCAGGCCTATGCAATTCAATTGAGCATCCAAAGTGAAACAAACTATGCATACTAACTAGAACACCCAAATCTCTTAAGCACAACCAGACAACCAAACTAAGGGCAACACAGTTCTAGTACAAAAGCTCTAAAAATAAGATCTTGCACTAAGAGACCCATTCAAATCTAACCATGACAAAGACATCTTAAACAAAACAAGCAACACCCATCCTAAATGTCTCTCTAAATCTAAAACAGTGTCATATTTTCTAAAACAAGTTTTACCTAGAGCAAGGTTGTAGCATATTTTTTAACAGATGATATCCCAAAACACAGGAACCAAAACAAAGCTATGATTCCCAGTAACCCCTTCAATAGTAACAAATGGAAACAAGCAAAAAATTGATCCAGAACAACGAACCTGAGTTGTAAACAACATCGACGAGAGAAAAAGAAGCTTCGTCAGAAATTTAGGGATTAGGGTTCGATTGGAATGATGAAGTTAGGGGATTTGGAACCAAAGATTTGAAGTTACATGATTGATTTGGAACCGAGCTAAGGATTTGAAGCTGAGTTAGGGATTTGGAACTCCGATGACTGAAACGGTGATGAACGACGGGTGACGAAGGACCAGCGATGAAGGCCGGTGATGAAGGACGGCCATGAAGGACGACGATGAAGGATGGTGGTTTTGATTTTTGAAGCGTGTTTTTGTTTACGAAAGTGAGAGTCTTGTTTACTTTTTAACTTTTTTTAAAAATAATAATAAAATAGTAAAGCTAAGAGAACGGTTTAATATTTTTTTTTAAAAAAATTAAATAATAGAAATGATACCGAAACGGTTTCGACCCGTTGTCTAAAAGAATCAATAAAAACCGTTCTCTTTGACTATACGAGAACAGTTTAGAGTCGTTTCAAAAGATTTACAAAATTTTCATATACTAATGCAACGGAATATGAAAACCGTTCTCTTTGCCACTCTAAGAGAACGGTTTTATTACCTTCCAAAGTTTAGGCGTTGCGGTAGGCCTAAAATGTTGTAGTGAATGTCCATGAGAAGCTAGTTTGTCCGCGCATATATTTCCTTCCCGGAAGATGTGTGTATGAACAATGTGTAAACCAAGAGAGGTCGCATTACTCCAGCGGTTTCTGAGGTCCCAAGGAACTGTAGATGGATTTGTAAAAGCTGATAAAGCACCTCGGGAATCACTCTCAATCCAGAGGCGTTGCCAACCATGAGCGGCAGCACGTTCCATTGCAATTATTATGGCCGTGAGTTCAGCATGTAAAACTGAACCATTGCCAATGTTCTGTGCAAAACTACCAACATGGTCGGCCAGATGATCACGAAACAACCCACCACATGCTGCCGTGTCACCAATGACGGAACCATCAGTGTTAGCTTTATACCACCAGATAGAGGGAGTCTTCCAGATAACAAGTTTGATATTAGGAGCTTTACGCAGCCTAGGAACAAGATGGAAATGTTCCAAAATCTGTTGTTCCATGGCTGTATTAGATGTGTAACCTGTCAGCCTTGGTGCACCTGTAACGATGGCGGTAAGAATTTTTGTCTTCGCCGCTTGTAAAGTAATGGCCGAATTATTGAAACGAACTCCATTTCTGCCCATCCATATTGTGTGACACGTGTGTATAATTGCGGCTCGGGCAAGGTTCAACAAAAAATTCACTCCGCCAGGATGGGAGGTTATCAAATAGGGATAAGATGGAGTTAGTAACAAGAACATAGTGCAGAAGAGTACCTAACCATCTCCAAAGCTGTAGTGAGAAAGGACATTGTAGGAAGAGGTGATTTGTAGTTTCATATTGTGAGTGGCAAAGAATACAAACCGAGACAATTATGCAACCGCGCTTGATGAGATTTTCATCCGTCGGTATCTTATTATGCAGACAGCGCCATACCACAAATGAAGCTGATGGGGGGACCGCTGAGTTCCATAACCAATGTGCCCAGGGAACCGATTGGTGGGTGGAGAATAGAAAGTCATGCGCTTGTTTAGCCGTTAGCTCTCCATCCTTGGAGCCAGACCAAACAGTCTATCTTGGAGAGGATTTTTAGGAAGCACAATGTTGTTATAATAAATGCTAAAAAAAACTATATTGTTAACAATTTTATGTTATATCATATAAATCGTAAGTAACAAATAAAAAAATAAAGTTTGTGACATTTTTTGGTTTATCTATCTTCTTTAGCTAAGTAATACAAACAAAGAGATAAAATTTGTAATTATTTATATATAAAAAAAATAAAATAAAACGGGTCACGGGCCAAACCCACGAACCCGCAGATTTAACCCGCATAACCCACGGTTTTAACGGTCCAACCCACACGGGTAAAAATATAAACGGGCCAAAAAAATTGGACTTAAGCCCGTCAAAACTGTGGGTTAAACGGGCGACCCGCGGACCTTGGCCCATATACCCAGCTCTAGAAGCAGGTAACATCAGTAAGTCAATCAACTTGTCCCCGAGCCAGTTGTCGGACCAGAAAAGGACAGTATCAATGACTTATGATTCTTTTAAAAAGGTCCATGACCCTGATAAATTTTACTAAGATTAATCTTTTGAAGAATATGTTAACGACTAAATTGAGAATGAGTGTTTAAACTTAGTGATCAAGTTGATAGCAAGTTGCTAATGAAATGTGTTTACCTTAAAAAAAATTGATAGTAAATTGTAAACTTAATTGATGATAAGTGGTTAAATATAAAACTAAACTTGACAATTTAATAGAATCAATAACCCTTTTTAAAATATTCATAGAAACAACGATTAAAAAAAAATTATCCTTTTTATAACCTTAAATAAATAGTTTTGTTTCCCACACGTCAATCACATTTTGTCAATGAGTGGGGTCAGCTGACCCCAATGGCTTCAACGTGCATCCGTGCCTGTATATTCTTGACAAATATCATATTTTGTCAATCCCAAAGATCTTCGGCAGTTTTGTATGGTCCATTTTTTGGTTTTGGATGGGCTGTGTGGTCTCCTTGACGAAAGGATTGAATTTTTGCTTTTTGTTTTTGCCGTTTGTTTCTGTTCACCGGATTCACATTTCTAGTGGGCTGTTTTAACTGCCGACTATTTTGCTATATAAATAGTGAACACCAATACACCATAGTTTGCGACGCTGTAAGCAAACTACGGTGTTCTATTTTTTCAGTTTTATACATTTTGGGAACGTGAGGGATGAAAGAGTGTAACCGGGATACAAAAAGTAAAATTCATACATATATAGTACTAATAGTGAATAATAATATATCAGACTATAGGCTTTTTTCTTTTGACACAAAACAGACTAAAGACTACAAGCCCAATTAAGGAACAATTTAATATAAAAGTCCCACTTACAATATAATTCTACAACTTATTAATATCTAAATTATTTAATTATTAAATCCAATCTCATGATCTATCAGCATTTCAAAAGAAGATAAGATGCATAATGTTCCCATTTAATTTATTGATGAATGAAACATAAAGAGGGTATACTTGATCAAATATCATATTTTGTCAATCCCAAAGATCTTCAGCAGTTTTGTAAGGTCCATTTTTTGAGATAAAACGTTCTCCTTTAAAAGCTCTATATTGTGGTATCATCTTAATCTTCTCCAAATCAACCTCACTTAACTTCCAATTAAAGATTTCAAGATTTGCTTTCATTCTCTCCTTGTTGAAGCTCTTCACAATTGGAGTCGAACCTTGCTCTATTAGCCATCTCAATGCAACCTGTAATAATAATAGAGAAAATATATGAGGGTGTTTTTACATTTAGCCCCTCACTCTCTCTCCAAATATTACTGGAATTAAAGTCTTACACTATGAGTTATTAAAGAAAATGAGAGGATGTAATCAAAAAAAAAAAATAAAGAAAATGAGAGAAAAGAAAGAAAAAAAAAAAGTGAGTAGAAAGGAAAAATGTGCCCCACCGTAGAAAAATATTTACAAAAATAATTATATTTACTTTTTTTTAAAGATATTAGTGGGACTTGAATGTGAAATTTCTCAAATTCAAGACCAATCTTTTTAGTAACCACTAACATTTTCACGTGATTTGACTCTTCTAATAAAAGTGAATAATTTAATTTAAATTAAATAAATAAAATAAATGGCCTATTTTCCATTAGAAAATTGCAACGTTACATACACATGTATAACAAAATCATATGTTTCTCTTCGATAGTTGACTATACTCATTTCACTCAAAAGTATTATTTGATCATTTTATCATACTTGTTCTAAATTTTCAACAATATATATATATATCACTAGTCGTAATATAATTTGTGAATGCGACTACAATTATAAGTTAAATTCAAAAGAAATTATAGTGCCATAATTTACAGGAAGAACATCTAATTTCAAAATACTGAATTTTTATTTCATGCAACAGGAAAATTTGTATTGAAGAAAAGCAGAGAAATTTGATTAGTAAGAAAATTGACCTGTGCCACAGTCTTTCCAGATGCAATAGCAATGTCTTTTAGTATTGGATTGTCCATAACAGCAAGTGAACCCCACACAGCTCCATTAGCTCCCAAAGGGGACCATGCACTCACATGAATCCCTTTATCTTTGCAGAATTTTTTCAGATTTTCTTGATGCCATGCTGCATTCATTTCCACCTGGCAAGAAAATGATGCATATTATTATTAAATTTTTGGCAGAACATTAAGCATGTCTTTAGAAATTTTTTTTATTGTTCCAAAAAGTTTTGATATCTTCCCTAAATATCTTGTCATAACTCTTTGAATTTTGATGAAATAGGTTGTTGGGTTTATGACTTATAAAATGTTTAACCCAATTAATGTGAGATTTAACTCAAATTTATAAATCTTAAGAAAATTATTTTTGTTATTCTATGAGTTACTCGCGCATCCTACGAAATTATATTTTACCCTTCCGTTACTTAAGTAACAGATATTGTAAAAATGAATAATTTTTGTAAATGTCGTCCGCTACTTAAGTAGCGGACGTTATAAAAATAAAATTTGGTATGGTCTTTTTAGGAGAGTCCGTGACTTAAGTAGAACACAAGGTTATTTTGGTAAATTTGTAGGGTGCGCGAGAAAAGTATAGGATGGCAAAAGTGATTGTTAAATCTCAATATCTCCCCATGTGTGAGTTTATTCGTGTTCACGATCCATCACCACTCACATATTGTTCTCCCATTGTTGGGTCGTGAGAGGGGAGTCTTACTAGGTTGGATTAGAATAATGAACGTTGAGCAATCACACATTGAGACCACACTTTCACCTAAAACCTTAAGACATTGAGACCACACATGAAAAAATATAATATTAGCTTGAGTTAAAGATCACCAAGTTTTGAATTTTTTTGTTTTATTTTATTTTTGACACCAACTTTCTGTTTTTAGGAGAAAGAGACCTGATAAACCAGAGTTCGACCGTGAGTTTGGGAAAATCTAGCCTAAAATTATTTTCACTAGGAATCTAACTCGGATACTTCTCTCGAACGATCTATCCTAAGAGAACCACATTAACCACTTGAACTCAATATCTTAGTTGAATTCATATATTTGTTATGATTTTGAATTCATTTTTTAAATAAATAAGATAAAAATAGATTTAATGTTATCGAACTAACCCATCGTATCAAATGAGAGGAAAAATTAGATCAATTTATGTTTAATTCTTACGGTTGACACGATAGTGTTGTTTACCCTTGCGGTTTTTAGTCTAGTACTCTTTTCGGTTTTATGTTTTTTTATCCCATGATTGTACTTGCAGTCAATGAGATCAAGACCGTTTGATAGATCGAACGATTTATATTTAAAGATCAGAATTTTATAGTTTAAAATATCAAATTGCTTTTAAATCTGAACCGTTTAATTTTAATCAAAACGGCTTTGATGCAGTGATTGCATAATAGCGCAATGATTAGAGTGCAAGTTTATGGGTCTTGTAATTATAGACTTGGGTTCGACTCCTATTAATATTTTTTCACTAAAATATTTTTTAATTGGTATATAAAATAAATGAAAAAGGAAAAATAACAATGCATCTTACCTGGACAAGAGCAGGAGGAATAGATGCATATTCTAGAATTTCAGAAATTTTTTTCACACCAAAGTTGCTGAGACCAATAGATTTAGCCAAGCCCAAATTAGCACACTTTTCCATATCTTCCCATGTCCCTTTCATATCAAATGGAAGAATGTCTCCATGGTTGTAGTTGATTCCTTTAACCCCTTGTCTCAACCTCACTGGAAAATGAATTAGGTATAGATCCACGTATTCTAGGCCCAACCTCCTTATAGAATCACAAAAAAATTAAAATTAGTCAATCAAGTCTAATACATGCAAAAAAAATGAGTTACAACATAATGTCGAGAAATTTGGCAACATGATCCCGAAAAATAGAAGTGTTCGATTTATAGAATTGTCCATTTAAGAGATAGTCCGGTCTTAAAAAAACAAAATAGTCAATGTAACTTGCATATTAGTTTTTTAACGGACATAAAATGCTTAATCAGTTGAGGTACTTTGACTCATTATGATGATTTAGAAAAGTTAAAAAATAAAATAATTTTTTAAAAAAAAAAATAAGAATTAAATGAGTGAGTAATTGATTTACTTCAATGAATTTTTCAGTGCTGGGAGAACAAGGCCAGGGTGAGCATCAGTGCACCATAATTTAGTAGTGATAAAAATTTCACTTCGATTTTTAATAAGACCTTGTTCTTAGGGATGTCAATTTGCATCCGTTAGTGGGGATCCCCGCGGAGATTGCCCCGTTCGGAGCTCCGAAAATGGGGATTTTTCCCCCGTGGGGACGGGGATGGAGGCAAAATCTCCCCCGTTGGCAATTCGGGGCGGGGATCGGGGAAGGTACATCCGTCCCCGCGGATTCCCCGAATCCGCCCATATACTTAACTATTATATATTATAATAATAAATATATATATATATATATATATAATATAGCAATAATATTTAATAATATTAAATATTGATTCTTTGTAAAAACAAAATATTTAATGCTAATTTGGTTGGATATTTACCAACGGGTTTTTTCATATACATTTGACAATTTTAAGTATCAATTTTGCTATGTATTATGGGATATTATAGTTATGAGTTTTTGTATGATTATGCATATTTTGCTATAAGATTTTGGCTATCGGTTTTTGATGATTATTAGTAGCCAAATGCTTTTGCATTTGTGTTTTGCTTATGAATGAATTATGTGTTGTTTCTTTTTTTAAAATAAAATGAAGATGCAAAATATTTGTTTTTTTTAAACAAAAAAAGAAAAAATAACGTCATATTACTATCATAATTTTGACAAAAAAATATAATTTTTTGTTAATATTCGATATCCGTGGATCCCCGCGGGAACCGTGGAGATCTGTGGGGATGGGGATTGGGATAAATATTCCTCCGTGGGGACGGGGATGGAGGCAAAAATTCCCCCGTTGGCAATTCGGGGCGGGGAACGGGGATAGCTTCCTCCGCACATTCCCCGCCCCGTTGACATCCCTTTGTTCTAATGCTTGTGCAATGGCTTGACCTAGAGGTTCCTCAGAACCATAATAAGCTGCAGTATCAAAATGCCTATAGCCAATTTTAATGCCATTGATAAATGCTGGAATGAGTTCATGATGTGGTGGTAAGGGTACAGTTCCTGTGCCAAATCCTATCATTGGCATTTTGTGACCTGAATTTAGAACAACTTCTGGAATTGATTTTGATTCCATTGCTTCTAGGGTGTAAAAATGTGGAGATTATTGAATTTATTTATAATACAATATGGTTAGTATAAAGTGTACCCTTGTGTTTTTTAAGGTCTAATGAGGTACATTGAATACATTGACTACTCCATTTCTTGCCTATTATAAATTGTGTAAGATTTGTACAAAATATGATTGTCAAGATTTAGTCAAAAGTAAAAAATAAAAATAATAGTAATTGTTTAAGATTTTTCCCATAAATAAAAATTATATCAAATACAGAATAATTTTTAGCTTAACCAAAAAAGAAGATAATACATAAGAATTAACATATTAATTTTTTTGAAGGAAATATATAGTTTCCTAATATATATTTTTGACTAAATATAGTTTCTTTGTATACATAGCTTGACCAAGAAAAAAAGATAATACATAAGAATTAACTAACGTATTACTAATTTTTTTTTAAGGAAATATATAGTTTCCTAATATATTTTTTTGAGTGAAGGCTTGTTTGGATTAACTTATAGTTGAGGTTATGTGAAATAGCTTATGCAAATAAATAAATTTTTATGTATTTTTATAAGTTTTTCAAAGTAGTTTATGAAAAAAAACAGCTTATAAAACAACTTAATTTTGTCAATGAAAACTTATAAATTTGTTTAAAATTCTATTTATTTGCATAAGCTATTTTCATAAGCTCGAAAATAAACCGGGATTCAAAAAGGCCCTAAATATAGTTTCCTAATATACATGATAGTTATCAGTCATATTAATTATTCTTTTGACCAAAATCTCTTATACTAAGGTTGCGTTTGGTTTGACTTATTTTCAACCTATAAGTTACTTTTAGCTTAAAGTTAAAAAATATAACTTTAAAGATAAAGTTAAAGCTGTTTGGATTTTAATTTTTTCTTAATATAAAAGCTACTTTTAAAACAATTGTTAGATTGTGATAAAATATTTTTAGAAAAACCATTATTTTATTTAAAATTTCTTCCACGCAATAAGTGAGAATATTTTTTGGTATATTAAGTGAAATATTATTAAGAAGTATGTCAACAGAAAAATAAATTTTATAGACAAAATAAATAAAAAATATCAAAATCTATTTTTTGTATTATTCTTTTTATATAAAAACTTTAATGAAGTTGTATTTTTTTTTTACATTTAAGAAACATAAAAAGAAATATAGATGTCTGCGTGACCTTAGCTCAGTTGTTAGAAACATCGCACGCACTATATATGCAAAAGCCGGGATTCAAATGCCAAACACTCAAATGTTAATAATACTCTCATGAAAAAATATTATTGAAATACTACAATTTCATTTTGTTTCTTTTGTGAATTTTATACTACCATATTACCATTTTATTTGTAAATAAAAATATACCTGCATATGAAATTGTGAATAAGGTTTCTTTAATATAATAATAACAACCAAATTGGTAATACCTTTAATAAAGAAAAGTGATAGTTTATGTCAATAAAAGAAACAATCCATGGCACACCGTAAAGAAATGGCAAGAATGAATAAAAAAATAAGAAAAACAATTTGTTCAGTGCGGGAATCGAAAGGGTGTATATTTGCCGAGAAGTTTAACTTTAAGCAAAAAGCTTCATAAACTAACTTTTTCCAAAGCTCCTTATTTGTATATTTTACACACATAAATTAAGTTACTTTTCTAATTAAGTACTTAATGATAAAATTGTTTGGCCCAACTTCTCATTTTAAGGAGTAGAAAAGTCAAAAATAAGTTGGGCCAAACATAGCCTAAAGGTCTGCTTGAATTAGCTTTATTTTTGAGTTTTTATAAAATAACTTATGCAAATAAATAAAGTTTTATGATAATTTATAAGTTCTCACTACCAAAATTTGTATTTTTTAAATTATTTTATCATAAACTATACCTCGAAAAATTTATAATAATACTTAAAAAGTTATTTATTTGCATAAACTTTTTTGTATAAGCTCAAAAATAAACCGGCCGTAAAAATTATCAATTAAGGTAAATATGAAAAAATAAGTGAAAATCCATTTAGGCCCTTGAAAACTGTAGAATACAATTTAGTCACCAAGAAAAATCAATTAGAATAATTTAGTAGACATTTAAATTCGGAATTTTTTACTTATTTAATTTTAAGAGGTGAATTTCTTACTATTAGACTTTGCTTGATGAAAAAAAAATTAATCTTCAATTGAATATTGTCACAGTTTCGGTGGAGAGTAAATTGTTCAATTGATTTATTTTTGAATTTATAAAAATTATTTTATACGAATAAATAAATAAATACTCCTTCCGTTCCAAATCTTTAGTCCTTTTAGTTTTTTAGTTTTGTTCCAAAATTTTGGTCTTTTTAAGAAACCAAGACACAATTAATTATACCTTACCATTTATACCCTTATAAAAAGTAAAGCATTTATTAAATGGAGTTTCTCTTTTTTAATAAAGTAATGGTAAAAGTGATTTTTTCTTCAAAAAAGGTAAATGTGACTTAACTAGTCAATCTTTATTATTTCTCAATCAACGTACAAAACTCTAAAATTGCCAAAATTTTGGGACGAAAGGAACAAATATTATGATAATTCAAAAGTTCTCGCTAAATAAAATTGCACCTTAATAACGTTATGAATAATACAAGGCACAAAATAGGAAAATAGACAAACATTGTTTATGAACCTATCATGATAAAAAGATATTCATACTTCTAATGTTACTTTTATAAATATAGTGATCAAATTAAGAGGTAGCACAACACAACACAACACAACACTTATTTGGATTAAATTTAGAATTTGGATAAAATGTACTTGGAAATATAATATTTAAATCAAAATGCACTTGGAAATCATAGCTCGCCATCCCAAAGATCTTCCAAAGTTTTATAAGGTCCATCTTCTGATACAAATTCTCTTACTAATCCGGTTCTACGCTGTGGAATTTGCTTAATCTTCACCCAATCATCCACATTAAGCTCCCAATTAAATATATGAAGATTTTCTCTCATTCTTACCTTGTTGAAGCTCTTTACCACCGGAGTAACACCTTGCTCTAATACCCATCTCAATGCAATCTACCATACCAACGACATTAGATAGTCAATATCACAAGGACTTGGACTATTAAGTAAGGGC
The DNA here is from genome assembly GCA_030408175.1 of Trifolium repens. NCBI lineage: Eukaryota > Viridiplantae > Streptophyta > Magnoliopsida > Fabales > Fabaceae > Trifolium > Trifolium repens. The sequence goes on from CP125847.1 coordinate 18,212,848, forward strand.
AGTACTAATTAATAAAAATGTGATGTATCTAATTTATATATATTGTAAACTAGATAGATGACTTTACAATGAATCTAAAAAATTAATTTTTGTTTATATATGAGACTGAAGTAACTACTGCTTACTATAAAAGAAAGACTAAAAAAAATTAAAATTGTTCTAAAAGACTTTAAACTCAATCACTTTTCTCTCTTCCTCTCATATTCCTCTACATGGCCCTAACCCTCCCCCGTAGCCATAACCACCAAATTTCGTTTTCTTTCATCCCTAAATCTTGCACCGATCAAGATGCTTTGACTATTTTAATATAGCTTTTTAGTAAATTTAATATAATTTAGTTCTTGGACAAAAAATGTTAGCCACGCTGATAATTTAGCTTTTTGTCTGAATCCGCTCATGGCAGTACATCCTTATCTTAGAGTTGATTTTATAAGGGTTGAGTTAATCCCAACCCAATATTTAAAAATGAGTGAGATAATAATATTTTTTCTTCAACTTGTATTCAAAACATTCTATATTAACGAAACTCATTAACCATTTGAGCTCAATTATATTTGGCTATCAATATTATTTTTTAAAAATATATTTGGAAAATTATTTCGCAATTGTGCATAATTAACCTTATAAGTTATTTGGTTAGTTAAGAAAGATTTATGAAATTCACCTGTGGCACACTCTTGCCTGTTGTGATTGCAATGTCCTTTAGCATTGGACTCTCCATTACAGCAAGGCTACCCCATAGAGCACCATTAGCTCCCAAAGGGGACCATGCACTCATGTGAATTTCTTTCTCTTGGCAAAATTTTCTCAGGTTTCCTTGCTGCCATCCTACATTCATTTCAACCTGAAAATTTTGAAATACAAAAACTTGTCAAATTTGTCATTGTTATTGCAAATCGTTGACACTCACTATCGTATACTACATCCATCTTCAAATATTAGGCCCTCTTAAAAAAACTCTTGTCCCTCTTAGTTTCACTCTTGAACGATAAACTTCTAAAAATTGTTGGGTCACAAGGGGCAGTTGGAGATCATCCTAGACAGCACGCTTTAACCCAAAACCTTAAGGCATAAGATTTGTGGGTCCTCTCAATTATAAAGTGTTCAACATTCACTGTTTTATCCAATGCGGGACTCTTACCTCACACTTGCCACAACAACAAAAAAAAAATAAAAAAATTGAAGAAGCTAAATTAGCCCACCCAAATTGGCACCAGAGAGAATCAAACTGAAACTTTAAAGATGAGCACACTCAGGTCCCAAGCCAATACCACTAGACCAACACAACAAATATAATATTGATTCTTAACAAATTTAATACTACTATAAGATTTGTGATTTGTTCAATGAATCTTATATTTAGAGCCGAAGATAACAACTTCTAAAGATTTTTACCTGATTAATAGCCGGTGGAATAGTAGCATTTTGTAGAAGTTCAGAAAGCTTTTTTGCTCCAAAATTGCTGACTCCAATAGACTTGGTTAAGCCTAATTTAGAGCATTCTTCCATGGCTTCCCATGTCCCTTTTATGTCAAAAGGAAGCATGCCTCCTTTTAAAATATTACTTCCATTTCTTGGTCTCAATCTCACTGGAAAGTGGATTAGGTAAAGATCCACATATTCAAGTCCCAACCTCCTTATAAAATGTTAAAAAGTAAGGTAATAAGACATCAGTTTAATTTAATAGTGTCAATGTAAAAAAAATTATACCGTTAACCAATCACAATCAATGGTATGTGTGAAACTTCGGTGGTTATGATTAATGTCCAACATTGTTAATGTTCTAACAGTTATAATTGATCGATGATGTAAGAATAATTATACTAGAGGTGTATTTGAAATAAATCCATAAAAAGTCAAATGTTAATGAAAATCAGAAGGAAAAAAAAATGAATGTATAATTACTGCAGTGAGTTTTTTAGTGCAGGAAGGACAAGGTCAGGATGTGCATCAGTACACCAAAGCTTAGTGGTGACGAAAATTTCATCGCGGTTCTTGATAAGACCTTGTTTTTGTGCTTGTGCTATTGCTAGGCCAACGGCTTCCTCGGAACCATACATAGCTGCAGTATCGAAATGGCGGTAGCCGGCTTCAATGGCAGCAATGAAGACAGCAATGAGTTCATCATTTGGTCGGAGAGGCAGTGCTGCGGTTCCAAACGCAAGCATAGGCATTCTTTGGCCAGAGTTTAGAATCACTTCTGGAATTTTCTTCTGTTCCATCAATGTATTGTTTGTTTCCTCCATTTATCCTATATGCTGCGATGAAACAGCGTTATCAGAATGGAATGAAGAAAAGAAACCCCGAGGCATTAGTTATGTAACACCGACATTGAAAGTATGTATGATATCCTACACCGATGCAACACCAACTAATATATATAGTTACATTCAATAATACTATTTTTTAAAATTATTATCTGTGTTGATGTGTTAATGTTATATCCGGTATCTGTATTTATGTCTGTGTTCAGTAGTCACAAAATTTGCAATTTGTTATGTGGAAGTACCGGAGAATATAAGGGAAAGGTATCATTCTTAGTTTATTAGGCCATATTTGGATGAAAAAAACTTAAATAAGCACTTGTATAATAAAAAAAACTTAATATAAGTTATTTCTAGAAACAAAAGATTAAATAAACTCAACCAATTTTTAAATAAACATTTTTCATAAGCTATCCTCTAGTGTTTTAGGAATCAACTTAGAAACATGCTATAAGTTGTTTTCATCGGTTCTTCTAAATTGTCTCATAAATAAATGGTTATGCAAGTAAATAAACTCAAATAAGTCACAAAATAAAATTTCATATTGAAAACACAGAGAAATTTGATACAAGATATGATTAAATAAGCACTTATACTATAAAAAATAAAAAAAACTTAATATAAGTTATTTGTATAACAAAAGATAAAATAAAACCATACAATTTTTACATAAGCAATTTTCATAAGTTATCTTTGAAAACAGTTTACGAACATGTCATATATACTCGTATGCTCAGGGGCGGGTGCACGTGTAGCCCCTGGTGCAGGTGAACCCCCTCAAATTTATAAATTATACCTGCTGTTGTGCTATTTTTATGAAATGAACCCCCTGGAATTTTAGTATTGCACCCCACTTTTAGTTTCAAACCAACGCTGCACCTTTCTATCTGTTTTTACATGGCAATTTCTCTCGTTATCTGTTTTTACATGGCAATTTCTCTCGTTTTAATGCTAAACGCGAATCAATCGCACGCTATTTAATACGTATTTATAATGTCATGCGCTAGTTTAGTAGAAAATCAAGTCACAGTCCACCTCCTCTCTCCGTATTTAATGCCACACGCTAGTTTAGTAGACGTAGAAATTCAAAATATTTCTCAAAATGACATGGGATAGAAATTCTAAAGATGAATAAGAAGAGAATATTGAATTCGAATTGTAACATCTATATACTATAATGTCGCTACTAACTGAGTTATGATCGTAAAAAAAAAACCCTATATTTTTAATTACCTGCACAAACATATATAATAAAAAAATTATTATTATTTAAATTTATTTTTGCACCCCCTGAGTCAGGGTCCTGGAGACGCCACTGTATGCTGTTTCCATAAGCTCTTCTATACTATCTCATAAGTGATTATGTAAGTAGATAAACTCTCACATAATTAAAATTCATATTGAAAACACAGAGAAATATGATACAAGATCTGCTTATAAATCATTTCATTAATTAACAAAAACCTTATAGTAAAAAATAATGAACATGATTAGAAGAAAAATTGAGGCAAAAGCAAAGGATGAGAAAGAAAGGATACCAGTGGTGAATAACAATGGCAGAACTCAGCAACCCGGGATTACAGTTTGTGTTATGAACAAAATAGGCATTACGGTGACTTTATCATCTTAACATGTTTACTTAAATAGGCATTACGGTGACTTTATCATCTTAATATGTTTACTTAAATAGGCATGTACATTATTTTATTACAACTTAACATGTTTACTCTTAAAAGTATATTTTGTTCACACATTACTCATATGTGTGAGAAGCAACGTTGCATTATACCCGGCCGACTCCAACAATTTTTTTTTTGCAAAATACTCACTTTTATATAAGTTTCTATTATATTCCGATAAACACAATCCAATTATAAGTCAGCCCACCAAAAGATTTGTAAAAAAAAATATTGACACAACAGAAACAAAAAAGAACTGAATAACATGATTATTAAAAGAATTTAGCCAAGTAATATGTCGATTGCCAAGGAATCAATGGTAACCTATTCAAAGTCTCACAATCGCTAATGATCTATTTGGTTCAATGGGGAAGGAAGGAAAGGGGGTGAAATATATTTTAATATGTTGATATGACAAGATATGATGACGTGGCATGTGAATCATTTGACATATGTGTGTTAATTTGGTTAAAATAAGTGGGAGACAATCATTTTGCAAAAGGGACTAAAGTTAGGGAGACAAAATTGCAAATTTGTAAAAGTTAGGGGGTCAAAAATATTATTTTGAAAGTTAAGGGGATAAAATCGCAAGTTTGTGAAAGTTAGGGGAACAAAAATTCCTTATAAAATTAAAGGGGCGAAAATAGTGGCAAAGACATCCTGACGTGACGTGTGAATCAATTAACACATGTGCGTTGACTTGGTCATAGGGTCAAATTAACAAGTTTGTGAAAGTTAGGGATTAAAGGTGCTATTGTGAAAATTAAGAGGTCAAAATCGCAAATTTGTGAAAATTAAAAGGTTAAAAGTCAAAATAAGGAGCAAAAATCGCAACTTTTTCTCACCATCAGAATCTCAAGAATTCTATCGTTGTTTAATAATACTTCGAATAGAAATACCATAAAAAATACCCTCAAAACCTTTGCCAATTTATGTTACAACCTACTTAAAAGTAAATTGGTTTTAAAAGGGGGGAAAATGAAAAAGAATAATGTGATCATGACAAAAAGATATTCATACTTCTAATCTTTGTTTTTGGTAATATTCATACTTCTAATCTTACTTTTATAAAAATAGTGATCAAATTAAGAGGCAACACAACACAATATAATGTTATTTGAATCAAATTTAGAATTTGGATAAAATGTACTTGGAAATATAATATTTAATTCAAAATGTAGTTGGAAATCATAGCTCGCCATCCCAAAGATCTTCCAAAGTTTTATAAGGTCCATCTTCTGATACAAATTCCCTTACTAATCCGGCTCTACGTTGTGGAATTTGCTTAATCTTCACCAAATCATATGCACTAAGCTCCCAATTAAATATATGAAGATTTTCTCTCATTCTTACCTTGTTGAAGCTCTTCACCACTGGAGTAACACCTTGCTCTAATACCCATCTCAATGCAATCTACCATGACAAATTTCGGTCTCTAATTCGGTCTCTAAAGCGACCGAAATATTTCGGTTGCTAAATCGGTCTCTAAAAGCGAATTTTCTAGTAGTGTCTTGCGGTTAAGAAGACTTTTATGCTCAAAACCGAACCAAACCGCACCGCGAACACCCCTAGTTAAAATAAAGACATGGTAAGCTATGAAGCACAGACACTTTTCTCACATTAGTCGTGTCCCGTGTCGAACAATATCGGTGTCAGACACTGATACGCAACACTGACACTTATGATTATATTTAATTATGTCATTTCTTAAATTATTATTGGTATCGACGTATTAATGTGTTAGTGTCGTGTTCGGTATCCTTCTCTGTATCTAAATATAGAGATCAACTTAACACATTAAATATAAGGAAAATGCTAAACAATGTCTTCAGGGCATTAGTTAAGCATATTAATATGGAAAATTTACTATAGTCTCTCTTGAAATCATACAAGATTATTCTATTTCTGGCAATAACCCTACAATGAATTTATCGATGAAGCAAGGAAGGTCACTACTATTTGGATACTGATAAAAAACAGAATAGAAAAATAAAATTACAAGTCATGCATGTCAAAATTGTATAGCTGAAGATTAACAGCATAATCATACAATCACAATAATAGAGGATAAATGCACAGTATCGCCGTCCCAGCAAAATCATATAACTCAAATGAAAATAACTTACTTCCTCTACTACATTTATGGACATTTTCGACAAAATTGTAAAGGTAAATGAACCAAGTTTTTCAGGACTACAACTTCAGGACTTCATAAATATAATTCTCTCCCCAAGAAACGAACCGTAGACCTTTGCTGCTATCAACATCGTTTAATTAATAAGGTCTAAATTTCCTGGCAGCTCTCAACTGTTGCAGACGTTTCTTATCCTCCTGAAATTTGCTCTGCAATTCCATTAGCTCTGCAAGTAAAAGATGAATGATTTATCTTAGTTTGGTCATTGATCAAAATTGATTTTGAATGTTGCCAAGTATTTTAATCTAAGACAATAAAGATATGATCTTGTATTGATTTGGATTCATTCGATGAATAAAAGAAAAAAACAATATAGACAACATCATACAATCTTTACGATGTTCCAACTAACAAGATAACATTCATTTCATGAACATCCAGAAACATTATTTGCTAGTGTTTTTGTGCATAAAATCTTAATTTACTGGCAGAAAAAAGATAACAGTGTATAAGACTAGAAAGGGAAGTGAAAAATACCACAGATATAGAATACCCTAAAATAAAGAAGATATTTTTACCATTAACTAGGTCCAGCATTTTGTGCTATACGACTAACACAAGACTTACCGAAATATTTCTTAACTAAAAAGAACACAAATTCCATGTTGGTGCAAATTTTGATGGAACCATCATAATTAACATTATGTTTTTTCCTTTATTTTAAAAAAACAAAGTTGGTTTAAATTTAGTTATCGACTATTTGTTTTAACAGAAATAATAAACAACTTCTATGACATAAAAAATGGTTCAATATTATCTAGGATATATAAAAGTATGGCAAAACATTTTGAAAAACGTCATACCATTTCTCTGAGCTTCTCTTTTTTGAAAGCGATAGAAATCTAGACCAACTTCTTTATGTTTCTTTTTGGCCAATTTATTCTCAGCAGCAGCTTGAGCAACCGAACCCACAGCAATCCCACTTTCAGAGTCGGTAGTTTTCTTCCTACCCTTCTTCTGCACAACCACCGTCCATCCCCCTTCTGCAGCAAGGGCTTCTTTTGCTTTTCTTTCCTGCATTGACCAAAAAATAAATGCATGAACCACAATACGTAACAAATATGGGATCATTCATAACTGAAGATTGAACATGGAAGAATAAACACTTTGAGGATCACAAAGTAAGTTAGTGAGATGAGAGATTTTAAAGGGCATGTCTTGGGAGAGTACTAGGCTTTTGTTCTGCTAGATACTGAAGGAAATTAAATTTCGAAAAGCGAAGCCTAACTTAATATGAAGAGAAGAATTTTGGGGACAAGACAATATCAGAAGTGAAGCTTAAAGGAGGAATAGGTCTATCTATTGCGCCGTTTCACTTCATGGTTGTTCCATCTCCATGACTCATTAAGGTACCTATTTTGGATGTCATTTCAGTTACAATGAATTCACTCTTCCTCTTCCTGAAACATATGCCACTGTAGCTGCAGCTACGGCCAAGAGACATCAATGGCAATATAGATGCTACTGGAAAACTATCCAGCTAGCTATTGTTGTGAGCATGGAAGGTCTGTGAACCCTAGGTCTAGAGGCCATTATTGGCTCTCATCTGTACAGATGCAAGATATACACCAATTCATCTCGATAGTCTATGAATACAAACTGAATTTTCATCCACGTCCTAATGCCAAATTTAGCCCCAACTGACTACCATATCCCCAAAACAGAAAAGCTCTGTCAAAAGCAGACAGCGTCAAGTAATAAGCACATGGAGGCAAAGCAACATTTAACCTTGGACTCATATTTCATACTTAAGGCCCTCCTTTATGAATGAAAATGGCTTTTACAAGTTATTTTTCAAGGCCATAGAACTACTAGGTATACAAAAGAAACTGAATAGAATTTTTTCTAACATCAATTTAATTTCAATATCTGACAAGAACATTCAAGCTCAGTTTTGTTTTAAGGAAGTTTTTCAAAAAATACCTCTTCCAATTTTTCCTCGTAAGTAGTTATAAATTCATCAATTTGATTTTGCAAAACCTCCAACCCTGGTCTACTTTGATGGTATTCCATGATCCACTCTGTAGTTTGAGTATTCCCCAGTCAGAAACTATATAATTATGACAATAAAAAGACAATAGCATACAAATATGCAGAAACTACACCATGTATACCAATAAATAGACAATGCATATTAATATGCACAAAGTACATGGGTGCACCAGAATCCAATAGTCAACAGGTTGAAAGCATAATGGTAAATGATATGCCTACACTCTACACTACATGCTCATTCTTAGGCAGTAAGATCGATGTTGGCAAAAGGTTGAAAGACATGTGCACATGAAAGTTAACAGAGAATGTTGAAATGTTTATCAAGTATCGTATGTATATGTATGACAATTACTACTGTAAATTGTTCCAAAGTACATATAAAAATAACCAAATATTATGAAACTATGCGGACATTGCAAAAATATATGCCCATCATCGAATTTGTGCATGATATTTGTAGTTTTAAGAAAATGTAATTCTCCGAAGAAAAAAAAAAGCAATTCATACTTTGCATTCCATTTGAGCAGTCATCTTCTCCAGAGGAAATAACATGAATGTCATCCTCGTGATTTTGTTCTTTCTTTTCTGGTGATTTTGGAACCTCCTTTCTTCGTTTCTTCTTGGCTTCTTTTGACCTACCTAAAAAATTAGGATAAATTTCGAGAGCATAATGAATGTCAGACTTCAGGCATGATATTTCACAATACAACGATGAATCAACCAGAAAGTGCTTTTTATTACAAGGTTTGATAGCAGCTTCAATATTAGAATTTCCAAGCTTCTTGGAGTGTTTGATCTCCTCTTCTTTAGAATCACAATGTTCTGCCACTCCATCTGATTTCATTGAGGAAATAAGGTAAGATCAACATGAGTAGTTCAAAATATTTTGTAGATTGTAAAGAAGCCATATAAACATCAACTCACCATTTTGCTCTTCCAAATCAACCTCTTCATTTTCTATTCTTTGTACAAGATTTTTGTCCTTGTTCTTCCTTTTTCGGTTAGAAGTAACTTTCACCTTTTTTCTCGTTATAAGCGGCATTCCATGATCCGCTGAAACAACCAATTTATTTCAGTGAAAGTTCAACAATGTGCAAGCCGTACAAAAACATAAGACATTTATATAGTTATATTTATACTCGTATAGACAATAAAATATCTTGAACACGGTATAAAAGCCACACAATAACCATCAACGCACCATTTTGCTCTTCTAAATTGACTTCAACATCTTCTGGATTTTGTCTTCCAACTACATTTTTGTCCTTGTTCTTCCTTTTTCGGCTGGTTGAAGCATTCACCTTTTTCCCATCTGTAACCTGCATTCCATGATCCACTGAAACAACCAATTTATTTTAGGAAAAGTTCAACAAAGTGCGAGCAGTACAGCAACATAACACATTTATATACTTATAGCATGTAAAATATCTTCTTCACAATATAGAAAACAAAACATGCTAACTGTCGCGAAAACGGAACATTGATATCACGAAACTTCATGAAAGCCAAATCTCTAAATGTATGTAATTGGTTTGACTTTTTCAACTCACATGTTGACTTAATAATGTAGTGAATAATATATATGTGACAAAAATGTATACTGATAAAAGCCACAACACTATCATCAACTCACCATTTTGCTCTTCTAAATCAACTTCAACATCTTCAGGTCTTTGTCTTCCAACAAGATTTTTGTCCTTGTTCTTTCTTTTTCGGCTGGTTGAAACTTTCACTTTTTCCCCCTTTATAAACTGCATTTCATGATTCACTGAAACAACTAATTTATTTTAGGAAAAGTTCAACAAAGTGTGAGAAGTACAGAAACATCTTGTTCACAATATAGAAAACAACTTTTCAACACTTGTCGACTTCGGGAAGTAAAGAATAATAATTTTGTGACTAAAAGCAATACTGATAGAAGCCACGCCACTATCATCAACTCACCATTTTGCTCTTCTAAATCAACTTCAACCTCTTCTGGTTTTTGTATTGCAACAAGATTTTTGTCCTTGTTCTTCCTTTTTCGGCTAGTAGCAACTTTCACCTTTTTCCCCTTAACAAGCTGCACTCCATGATCCACTGAAACAACCAATTTATTTCAGCGAAAGTTCAACAATATTGAGCCATACAAAAAACATAACATATTTATATACCATCATTGTTCACTGTAAAATGCGTCTCAACATCAGCATTTTGTTCCATATTACTTTTTTTCTTCATTTCCCCACCTTTTATGCCTTTTTTCCCCTTACTTACTTTCGGCATGATAAAAATTCAACCTGTGAATCAAAACAAACGCAACACACATATCAATATAGATTGCATACATAAAAGCTTTGTTTGGATAAACAATTTAATTAAATGCTTATAGCATAAGCCATAAACGTTTACCACATAAGTACTTATGTATAAACTATTTCTATAACAATTAACAACAGATAACCTAAATTCAAACCAGTGGCGGATAATTCAAAATTATGCACGATTTGCAGCCACAAAGCACTCCTATAAATTTCACAATTTACACATCAATTACAAATAACATAAAACACCAAACTAGGTCAATCAATACAACAAGTCAACAAAACGAGTGAAGCGACAAATTTAACAAAATACTCCAAAGCTCAAAACACCAAAACACAAATTAGGCAACGACACCTCACAGAACCAAAAACAAAAACCACATTTGTAATGACACTAACACACTTATTATAAGTGATGACATAGAATATGTGACTAAAACACAAATTGGCTAATGGCTTGCTATAATTCAATCCTCAAATATCTCCCTTTTATAAGTGGTAACAGTAACACACTTATGACTTATTAAAATGAATATTCCATCAAGCCACTCACAGTACCAGAAACACCGATTATTCGAAAACCAAACCTGCAAAATATTGCAGGCTGCATACCACGACAGAAAAAACAAAACCTAGGGGTTCGAGTTTCCCTAATTTAGCACTTGATTTTCACCTAAAACATAGAATATAAGTTTCCCCTAATTTTCTTTTTCTAGGGTTCAATCTTTCCCCAATTTGTAAGCAAGCAACATCGAATAATTTTGAACCAGCATTGAATTGAATCAAAACAAATTACAAACCTGAAGGGATGTGAATGTGAAGTGAGTAGTGTGGTCGTGGACAAAGGAAGAGTTGAGAGCAACGGAGCGATTGGTCGAGTTCAGTGAAAGAAGCAGGGAAAGAAGAGTAACCGAGTGTGAGAAAAGTGTGGTGCTAAAGAGTGGAAAAACCTAAAAGTTGGGGATATTTTAGTAATTTTCTGCATCAGCCCTTGATTCAAACTATAAGTTATACTAACAGTTTTCAATTTCATATGCGGTCATATAGAGCTTAAGGAAATAAGCTAAAAGCCTAAAATCAATTTATTATCATAAGCTCTCACAAACAGTCTCAGAGATGTTTATATCAATAAATAACCTCAAATAAGTCAATTCAAATAGTCTTAAAATCCGCTTATGATGGTAAGTTAATCCATAAGCTCAATAAAGTTAATCCAAACAACACATTATCTATTACACACAAACTATTGTATTTTCATAAATTATGAATCAACCACATAGAATGTAAATTGATGTTACAAAGCACAACATTATCGTAAAAAATAATTATGATAAAGAAAAAATTCAAACAGAACAGAGTGTAGAAATACAGAGAGAAAATTAACAAACCTAAAAATTAAAAAGGAAGAAAAAATCACCCGAAAAGTGTAGTTCTATGTTGTCAATAGAGGAATCTCGTAACGAGGTGGAGCTCTGCTGCAACGCAAATCTCTGGTGCGGAATGGAGTTAGCGGCGACCAACTCTGCCTGCAACTTTGTTGAGTGCAACTGGTTTTTGAGACAAGGGCAAAAGCAGACAGCAGCTTTGTTTTTTATTTATTTTTTATTTTTTTGTTGAACTTGAAAGTATGAATTTGTTTTATTTTTGTATGATCATGGGCTCTTCAAAAAGAACCGGATTGGGCTTGCATTAAAATTTGGGAACAAGTTTTTCGAATTTTTTCGCCTTAAATATAAACTTTGGAACGTATTTCCCCCAAATTTGAACTAGGAAAACTTCGAAAAATATTTTCCGAAGTTTTTATTCAAAGGAAAAAAAGGGAAGTTTCGGGGGTAGAAAAGAAATGTGGGGGATGGAAAGAGAATTTTTCCAAGTTTTTTTTTTTTTATTAAAATACTAGTTCCCAGAGAAGGGAACCCTGATAATTCAAGGTTCAGCCGCGATTAAGAAAAAACTAGCAATAAATTATTCTCAGCATGAGGAGTTCATTAATCACTTGAGTTCAATATTTTGGTTAAACTTCTAATTTGGGTGGGTTAATTTAGCTTCTTCAAAAAAAAATGAGAAAAAAGTATATGCACCGACATTGTAAAATAATTGTACACAATCAACCAATACCAACCATGTTTTCCGCCACGTCACCCCACTACACCCCACCTTCTTAATATGATATGGCAAAATGATGGTTTTTTATTGGCTGATCATGTAAAACTATTTTACACCATCAGTGCATCTCCATTAAACTCAAAAAAAAAAAATTGGTTAAACTTTTGTTTTTTCCTTTTATCTTGACAAAGTAATAAATATCACATGAGATTGACAAACATAAATAGAACATTCTAGTTTGATTAGTGATGGCATAAAGTGCCAACCTCCGGTAGAGATAACGTCAAGCGTGTTGAAAAGACGATGTAAAATAATTAAATTAAAGAACATTTTATGTAGTCAACATATTTATTTATTGAGTCTATAAATTATCATTTTATAATACATTATAAAATATCTATAATAAGCCAATAAAACAACAAAAATAAAAATGTTAATGAGTTCATCAATTCAAAAAGTATTGGAAACATGATCTTTAAGTCATCAAATTAGAGTAATTTAATTAAAAATAATAATATATTTTTTACTTTATGAGTCAATATAAGTGATTTTTTTTTTTAAGTTAAATTAAAACCACCCAAATTGGCACCAGAAAGAATCGAACTTGAGACCTTAAGAGGAGCATACTCCCAAGCCAATATAAGTGAAAAATGTAAGAAACATTTTTTGATTTATACGTAAAAAGATATAAAAAAAAATTATTCAAATTGCTATTAGGCACAATGGGACGACACGATTCTCCTGAAACGCCACATTTTTCAGCGGGGACAGACCAACTACTAGTGGTGAATTCAAAATCTCAACCAATCCCGCAAAATAACGTGCAAAAAAAGTCGACCCAATAGTCCCTTTTTCCATCTATAGGTTTGAATACGAGATATCATAGATATATGGCATAATAATTTTATTATTTGCCAGATATTTGCTATTTGTTATAAGCATAGATCATTTTAACCGATATAAATTTTATAACGTTTATATCATATAGATCATTGGATTGAAAGTTTATATCATATAGATCATTTGTGTAAAGTTTAAGAGAGATCTAAAATTGTTTGATATGCTATTGAAATACATAAAGATTAACGGCATTTAAAAAAAAGACGCAAACCGTTAATTTTGATGTATCTCAATAACATATCAAATTATTTTGAATTTGTCTGAAACTTTACATAAATGATCTATATGATATAAACTTTCAATCCAACGGTGGATTTTATAAAATTTATATCGATTAAAACGTTATTGAGAGGTGTAACATTTGGTGTCAAACTAGTTGGTGTCAACGGATCCTGACTCATATATATATATATATATATGAGGCATTATAGACATTATGAAGGTATACCTTCTTCATTCACCAAATATGCATATTCTTAAATTTAGACAGATAAACGATTGATGTTTGTTTGAGATATAAAAGAGAAAATTTGGTTTGATTTTGTGTTGGTTTTATTGATTAGTTTGTATGATTCGAGGAATATTTGGATTTGGTACATTATTGTAGTGATTTATTGTTTGTGTTGTGAGAAAATAGAATGAAATGTTGAATTTGATGCGATGTTTTGTGGTTTTTAACTAACATGCATGATGAATGTATCTTGTGTGTACTATGCACTATGTAGATTGATTGCGCATTAAACATGTGTTTGATTCAACACTGACATATATGATTACATTTAATCACTTTCATTTCCTCAAAATTAATCACTTTCATTTAATTCCTAGTGAAAACAAATTTTAGACAAATTTTATGCACTTCGCGTCAAACTCTGGATTATCGAGTTTCATTCCCGTAAAACAATTAATCGAAAAAAATCCAAATCCAACAGTAATTTTTTATTTATTTGCTAATAGAATTGAGGAAAAAAATCAAAGGACAAGCTCAAAATTCACAAGAAGTTTCATAAAAAAAAACTTACAAAAGTTGTCCGTACAATAAAAACCATGCGCGCAGTCCCAAAACAAATATCAACTCTGTTTCCCACTCCACGCATGCAACATTCAAATTCTTTGGTGAGAGAAATTAATCATTAGTACAAGTTTTCTTAGGCGAGAGAAATATTCATTCCACTCAACGCAATGAAATCTTAGGTGAGAGAAATGAACTAAATTCAACCTTTTCTTTTCATTTTGTAGTGATTTCTATCACTCTGATTCTGTTCATTAAAAGTTTCTTGTTTATTTATTGATTGTTGCGGCTGAGGAGACTTATTTGATTATTCGGAAAACGGTATCCACATAGAGGAGGAAGAAGAGTATTTTCTCGATTTTGATTGCAAACCTTAAGCAACTCACCCGCACCACCAAATAACTTCTATTCCTTGATTGTTGCGGCTCGAGAGACTTATTTGATTATTCGGAAAACGTTATCCACATAGAGGAGGAAGAAGAGTATTTTCTCGATTTTGATTGCGAACCTTAAGCAACTCACCCGCACCACCAAATAATTTTTAAGCTTATTGTAATCTCTTCCTAATCATTCTTACACCCTTCGGCTTCTTGGTCATACTATAATTGCAGTAACAAAACATAGAGTTAGGTTGACAATATTAAAGGGCGCCGAAGAAGAAACTAAACTATGATGTTAAAGAAAGAAGAAGAATGGATATAAGGGGTGGTTAATGTTAAAAAAGAGTACGACGCTTCAACGATGGAAGAAACATAACAAAGCTATTCCCAGCCACACAATCAATTTACAAATGTGGCAATAACAGGCATACCCAATAATGACAACAACCCACTTAGCGCCATCCAGGTTACGGTGGATGAATTATGTCGCAACAATTTTGTTAGACGCGTCCAATTATATAAGAAGTTGTGAAAAATACCAAGACACGCTAACTTACATCATTCTCCGCGCGGAAACACTACAATCGATCGATCTCGTTAACATGACCCTTCTACATGTAGGGGTTGATACCTCCTATAACAAGGGTTAAGTGAAATTTTTAATAGTGAGAGTGGACTACTTCACCAAACGGGTCAATCTGAAACACCCTTCCTTTGCTTTCATTCCTTTAGAACTTCAACATTTTTAACATTATGCTACTTCGGAACTTACGTTCCAAAACTAATTGATTTCATATTGTACAATATGAACCACACTTAAAGGTAATTTCGACAGAACGAGAGCCTGAAAGTAATAAGGAGGCGAAAAGAGCAATCTTCGCATCATAATTAAATCCAACTTTTATTTTTTTGGTTTACAATGAAGTAGATGATTCAACCTATAACCTCGTGCATACTATTCAAATCCCTCGCGACTAGATCAATTAGACCAAATCTAGTGGCTTAATAATTAATTCCTAACTAGGGCTGAAAATGAGTCGAATTGAGTCGAACTTAGGTTCACCTCGACTCAATAAAAATTAGCTAGGCTCAAAACTCGACTCGAATTCATGGTGAACTTTTTTATCAACTCAAATTCGACTCTATTCAAGCTCGTGAACAACTCGATTCGGCTCGAATCAAATGAACCATTCAAAACTAACAATTATAAATTCAACTTTAACTATTTTAAACAATCTTAAATCGGTTAAAACTTAAACGCAACACTATCAATATGGCATAGCACTACATTATTAATCCACATAATTCACTTTGATAAACATGCATGCTATTCTTTTACGACAGATTTTCTATATGCGATAGAAAAACTTTTGATGCGGAACTTCACGTAATTTTACGCTTGTTCAGCTTGTTTCAAATGCATTTGGGCTAATATTTTTTTAGGGTCTTGCTAAACGATGTCCTCGAGCCCTTTTTAAAGATTCCATTTAAAGAAATAACTTATTCAAAAACATTTCAATCATTAATGCGTTAATTTCACACATTTTCATAATTTATTTTATAAAATCTTACTAATTAAAGATTTAATAAATGCTTCAAAAAAACTATTTGGCATTTGCCTATTTTTTATGGATATTTATGATGCTTTATTTTTTTTTCCAATGCACTCATATGTGTTTGTATATATATGTAAAAACGATAGAGTTTACTCATGAACCAAACAAGTCGAACTATATAAAACTTAAGTTCGACTCATTTATTTAACGAGCTTAATTTTCAATTCAAATTCAATTCATTTGATTCACGAATTAAGCTCAACGAATTAAATCCTGAATCGAGTCTCAAACTATTTTCGAATTGGTTCGGTTCATTGTCGGCCGTATTGCTAACCTTAAAAGCCTCCTATTTTTAAATTTTTTTTTTGACCACATTAATTATTTATTTATTTATATAAAAAATATGCGCTGAATCTCCGTTTGTGTCTAAAGTTTGACACTCTTGTGCCAATAGTAGCTTCAGCCATCAATCAATAATCACACCACCACAGTAGTCTTCTTCTTCTACGATCAGTTCATCAACTCCTGCAATTTTGCAATAACAAAAAACGCACATCACATGTCAAATGTCATCATTCTTAAGTTCCAGGTTACGTTCTTCTTCTTGTAATTCCACTTTTCTCATTCCCTTATTTTCACTCTTAAGATTATATTCTCACTCTTCATTCACTCCCAATCATGTTAATGTTGATAATGCTGTTTCCTCATTCAATCGCATGCTCCGTATGAATCCTACTCCATCCATTGTTCAATTTAACAAGATTTTAACTTCCCTTGTTAAGACTAACAACAACAACAACAACAATTACCCCACTGCTATTTCCCTTTCTCACCAATTATTAGAATTCAATGGAATTAGCCCTGATTTATTTACTTTCAATATCTTGATCAATTGTTATTGTCATGTTGGTCAAATCAATTTTGCATTTTCTATATTCGCTAAGATTTTCAAATTAGGTTTTCACCCTGATACAATTACCTTCAATACACTTGTTAAAGGTTTATGCCATATAGGTCAAATTCAAAATGCATTGAACTTTCATGATCATTTAATTTCTCAAGGATTTCATTTGAACAATGTTAGTTATAGGACATTGATCAATGGGTTATGTAAAAGTGGTGAAACAAAAGCTGCCCTACAAGTTTTAAGACGAATTGAGGGAAAATTGTTCAAGCCTGATGTGTTAATGTACACCACAATTATTGATAGTCTATGTAAAGATAAACTTATATTAGATGCTCGTGATTTGTATTATGAAATGATTGTAAAGAGAGTTTCTCCTGATGTTGTAACGTACACTGCTTTAATCTATGGATTTTGCGTAGTTGGTCAATTAAAAGAAGCAATTGGATTCTTAAATGAAATGGTATTGAGAAAAATCAACCCAAATGATTATACTTTTAATACATTGGTTGATGCTTTATGCAAGGAAGGAAAGGTGCATGAAGCTAAAAATGTGTTAGCTATGATGGTCAAACAAGGTGTTGAACCAAATGTTGTAACTTATACTTCATTAATGGATGGGTATTGCCTAGTTAATGAAGTGAACAAAGCCAAAGTTATATTCAACACTATGACCCGAAGGGGAGTTATACCCGATGTTCCTTGCTATAACGTCGTGATTAATGGGTTTTGTAAGATTAAAAGGATGGATGAAGCCATGAATTTCTTTGAAAAAATGCAGAGCAGGAAGCTTATTCCTAGTACAGTAACTTACAACTCTCTTATTGATGGTTTGTGCAAATCAGGGAAAATCTCTCATGCTTGGGAGCTTCTTGATCAGATGCATGATAGAGGTCAACCTGCCAATGTAATCACTTACAATTGCTTATTGCATGCTTTATGTAAAAACCATCATGTTCGTGAGGCAATCGCATTGGTCAAGAAAATGAAAGACCAAGGCATTCAACCAGATGTGCGCACATACAATACACTTATGGATGGACTTTGCAAACAAGGAAGACTTGATGACGCACGCGTGATTTTTCAGGATCTTTTGATTAAAGGCTACAACGTAACAGTCCAGACATATAATATTATGATCAACGGTTTTTGTTTAGAGGGCTTATTTGATGAAGCCGAGGCACTTCTTTCTAAAATGGAAGACAGTGGTTGCATTCCTGATGCTGTAACTTATGGAACAATTATCCATGCATTATTTAAAAAAGATGAGAATGATAAGGCAAAGAAACTTCTACTTGAAATGAGTGCTAGAGGTCTTCTGTAAGAAAAGTATTCATTAATATGATATATTGTTACTATTAGGTTTTGAATTTCAATGACAATGATCTAATTTTTACTATTCATTTATAAATTTACTTGACAGTTGCATATACATTTTAAGATGGACGACACAATGAGCTTTCTATCATTTCAGACGTTTTTATTAAAAGTCATTGGTTGTTATGCTCATATTGATATTATAACAATACTAATGGCTGTTCTTTTCATTCTTGACATAACTTATAGTTTTCTTTCCAGCGCACTGTTTTTTTTTCTCATTCATTGGTCATTATTTGTGTTTCAAATCACAAACCAAGTTGTAACTAATGCGTTTTAATTGTTTTGTACCTGTCATTAGATTTGATTTTACTCTTGACCAATAATATCTGGTTTAGAAGGTTGTGGAGTCTGTGTAACGGGAGCAGGGAAGAAGAAATTGGGTATAGTATACTGTTATAGCTTTACCACAGGATGTATTTTGGTCTTCTATGATGCTTGAATTGTTTTGGACCCTAAATCTGTTTTATTTATCTGACTGCGTAGTTTCTCAACAATCTGTAATCACAAAGCCGTTATATTCTATATAAAATTTGTCGTAAATTTAGCATAATGGGTTTTATTGTGTTGCATTCTTTTCTGTTCATGTAATTCTAGTAGTTACTACAATGTTCTCATAGTTTCTGCATTGGGTTAAACTGTTAATAATGTGCAGCCTGTTGCAAAGACTTTTTCTCTAAAATTCTGTTATATTTAGTAACTAACTGTTTTTCAGTCACATTAATTTGTTCTTACTTTACTGATGCAATACCACGAAACTAGTTCACTGTATGTATCAAAATCTGTATATAGAAGTGCAGTTTTGTCATATGGAATAATGAATTCTGAACTAATAATTCAGATTCATATTACACTAGCTTCTCTCATTTACTTTGCACACATTTTCTCACAGTTCTTCACCTATTACAAATTCTAATATGGTATAACGAGTCTATTCTTTGTGGCTGTCTTACTGTAGATAATGTCATTACATGCTATTATATACCTCTCCTGAGTCCTGACAATTATCTACCTCTTGTGATAATATCAATATAATTACGAACCGAACCGAACTGTTAATCATAAACTGAACCGAACTGTTTCAGTTCAGTTTCAAAACTGTTAGTTAATGGTTCAGTTTTCTTTGTTTGGTTCGGTTTAGTTCGGCAGTTCGGTTCGGTGTTTTGGTGTTTTTGCCCACCCCTATCTCCTGACAATTATTTTGTTTCGGAGTCGGCTTTTCCTTGGTGTACATAAACTCTGTATATGACATGGTTTAGAAAATAGTGAAAACAAGGCAAACAATACTAGATTATCAAAGCATATTCAAACTTATATCATATATATATATATATATATATATATATATATATATGCAAATGCAAGAATGGTCATTGCTTCTGTGATGATATTGTGCTATAAACAATTTCTAAAAGGCTGGCCTTTGTTAATTGTCTAACTGCAATTAACTTGAACTAATAATGTTTTAAGAGTGGCCATTGCTTCTGTTACGTTCTACTGCACACAAATAATAATGACAATTAACTCTACTAGGCTCCTAATATAACAGCAACAAGTAGTGTGAAGTCTTGTTAACATACCAATTTCATGTCATTTTGATTTAAACCTTTTCTTAAGCTTAAAATTTATTCTGAATTTGCATCAGAATTTTGATATCAGTGAATGGTAAAATAGACCCAAACAGAATGTAATGCACATGGTCATATCCGTAAAGAAATTCCTTATCAAAAAAATATCCATAAAGAAATTAACAAAAGGACTAATGCTAAATCAAATATCCATAAACTTTAGATCAGAGTTTTAGAAACATACATCGAAAGGAAAAAAGAATGGTAAATGAAAACTACAAGATTCACGAAAATGCAATTGAAGGCTTCGGTGAGTGAAATGGAACTGAGAATGAGAGCTTCACTTGAAACTCAAAATGATTCAGTGAGTGAGAGCTTCACTCATTGATGCGAACTGAGTGAAACGGCGAGTGAGTAAAAAGGCGACTGAAACTGAGAAAAGCTTCGAGCGGTGACTGGAACGACGACTGATTTGAACTGATAACTGAGTGAAACGCCGACTGAAACTAAGAAACAATCAGGAAAATGGAGGGATGATACGAACTGAGAATGGAGGGATGGAGCGATCGAATGGAGGCTAAGGATGGAGGAATGGAGGGAAGATGCGATTGAATGAAGGTCAGCCGGTCAGGGATGGAGCTTCGTGTCAGTGTGTTTATGGTTTCGCGTGAGAACACTGAACAAGCTTCAAAATATTAAATGGGAAATCTTTTAAACAAATTTTAATTTTTCCACCACGTTTATTTTTCCTTTCAGGTGGTTTAATGGTTCGACCAATGATCCAATAAGTATATTGAATTGATTACTGATCGGTTTTTAAAACACTCGATTAATAAACTTTGTTTTGGAGTTTGTTGGAAGATAAACAAATAGTTAGTCTCCATTTCTAAAGTCTTATTCCCAATTTCTTTGACAATATTATGACATGCAATACTTGAATTTCAATAAAAATAGCACCTAAATCGGAAAATAAATTATTGGATACAAATTATGGTTACAATTGCAAAAATACTAATGTTCATTTGGCAACAAAAATAAATTAATAAAAATCAAGGTGAAGATCAAACAAAATACATGAAAAGTTCGTCTAACAAGTACTCCCTCTGTTCCAAAATATAAATACAAATTTGTCAACAAAATTTTTTCTTATATTTCGGGACGGATGGAGTATTTATTAATAGCACTAGTTAAATTGATTTGTTGTTGAAAAAATAACATGATCACCCAAAAATGCCTTTTTTGCTTCGATTGATGGAGGAAAGGACTGAGACTACAAACATGGCAATGAAAGCCACAGAAAGAACGCTAGAAGCAACGATTCCTCGGACATAAAAGTTGTTAATTGAGCTCCTCGTAGGGTCATCCTTTGGAACACCCTCAAATATTTGGTCAAAGAGCCTCTTGAAATCGATGGATACCGCAAAACCTGCACCAATACCTGTGGCCAGAATTCCACTAATTACCTGCAATTTTAAATACCTTTCATTAAATTCATGAATAGTAAAAGGCAAAAACTACTCCTATATTACTTCATGTTTTTTAGTTGTCTCTATTGTTACAACTTAGGTCCGGTTTCGTAAAAAATAGTGGATAATTGATAAGTTTATTTATAGCGAATAATTTATAAATTTGTTTTTAGCTTATAGCGAATAAGCTAGCTGATTCAATTTGTAGTATTTAGTAAAATTAGTGGTTGAAATAGTTTATAAATATGACATGACATAAAAATATGTTTAATTAATGTTTAATTTTTTTCAAGATTGTAGGGGTAAAATTGGAAGAAAAAAATATAAGCTATAAATTCATAAGCTACTTGAAATAGTGTTTGAAAAATAAGCTAGAAGCTAGTAAAATAAGCTATAAGTTCTTTTTAAAAAACCTTTACCAAACAGAGATTTTTTAGTCGTATGACATTATAAGCTATAAGATATAAGCTCAAAATTTGTAGATATCTTAGGTTTTAACTCTCGTATGGGATCAAATTACACCGGTGTAACATTTGAGTAATGTTACACCGCTCAATAACGCTTTAAAGAATTCAAATTTTACAAAATTCACCGTTGGATTGAAAGTTTATATCGTATAGATCATCTATGTTAAGTTTTACAAAAATCTAAAATCGTTTGACATGTTTTTGAAACACATAAAAATTAACGGTATTCAATAAAAACGCATAAACCGTTAATCTTTATGTGTCTCAATAACATATCAACGATTTTAGATTTTTGTAAAACTTAATATATATGATCTATAAGATATAAACTTTCGATCCAACGGTGGATTTTGTAAAATTTGAATTCGTTAAAGCGTTATTGAGCGGTGTAACATTACTCAAATGTTACACCGGTGTAATTTGATCCCTCTATATATATATATATATATGAGAGTTACCAAATACAATATGTTGGAACAAAGTGGGTCTGACATGAACCTCTAATGTTTTAAGTGGTTTTGATGATAACAAAGTATTAAAATTACAATTGGAATTACTAATGGTTATTCTAGTGTGCAGAACTACAAGTTAAAATTCATTCAGAAGCACTATGAATAATAGCAGAGAAGCCAGTCAAAACAAGCTCTGAAAGCACATCACTGTTCATCAGAAGCTTAAGTTTTGTATGTTAAAGAAAGTGCATCTGAGGACAAAAACAAGGCTCTGACGGACTCAGAAGCAAAAAGGGCCTCAAGAAGCATTGATAACAGCATCTGAAGCAAAAGGAATTTACGTCACTCAAGAGCTGACATATTCAGAACCAATGATTGAAGAACAATCTACTTCAAGGATCTGTCACGTCCACAGGAAGGAATATTCGTTGGTACAACGTTAACCTTATCCATATGTGGAGCGCAATTGAGAAACGTACTATTGTACTATTATTACTCAAAATGGATGAGTGATAATTCAAATAGCAAGGTAGTGGAATTGGATATCTTTACCAAAGAAGGTAACTACAACTATCACAATTGTACGAATAAATTCCAGCTGGCACCTCTCTCTCTGCAACGGTCATCATCTTCCTCCAAGTATAAATAGAAGACTCAAATGGAAGAAATGACTACTATTCGAACAACCATTCTACCAACACTGTTCAAAGACTAAGAAGCATTCTGACATCATAATTTAAATCTGTCATTCTAAGTCTTAGAACAATTTGAGTTGTATTTTGTAAACACCTCTGATAGTATATCAAGTGTTCCTTAACATTCATTCTTATTCTTAAGTTTGTTTGAGAAGTCTCTTGTTAAGTTTAACTTGAGCATTTGAGAAGTCTCTTGTTAAGTTTAACTTGAGCATTTGAGAAGTCTCTTGTTTAGTAAAACTTGAGCACCTGAGAAGTCTCTTGCAAGTGTGCTTGAGCAATTTGTAATCTTAAGTAGATTATAGTGAAAATCTCTTGTTAGTAACAAGGGGACTGGAGTACTCTCGATTTGTGAGGGGAACCAGGATAAATTCTGTGTCTTTCTTTCTCTCTCTCAGCACCCTCTTTTTATTTTGTGTTTATATCCGCTGCATACTTAGTTTTATTTTGAAAAACTTTTAATTCTCAAAACACAATTCAACCCCCCCTTCTTGTGTTTTTCCACCTTCAATTGGTATCAAGAGCTGGGCTGTTGCCTAACTCTCACCTATCAGTGAAACAGTTAAGATTCAGGGAGGAAAAACATGTCTGCTGAGAAGAATCTCAATGAAGTTCCTTTTGACTATGATTCTAATTCTAAAGACAGAAGGTCTTCTGACAAAATTCCCTTTTTCAATGGAACTGAGACTGGTTATCCATTCTGGAAAACCAAGATGTACAGTCACATCATGGCGATTGATTGTGATCTGTGGGACTTGGTAGAAGATGGAGTGAACTTTGAAAATATGGACTTAGAAGGCGTTGTTAGCTCTAAAGACAGAAAGGCTTTTACACCTACTCAAAAGTTGGAATATAAGAAGCATCACAGTGTAAAAGGGATGATGACAAATGCCATCTCTCATGATGAGTACTTGAAAATTGGAGATAAGAGAACGGCTAAGTCTATCTGGGATTCTCTTAAATCCAAGTATGAAGGAAATAAACAAGTTAAGGAGGCTAAGGCCAACTTGTTAGTACATCAGTATGAATTATTTAAAATGAAGGACGGAGAGGACATTGAGACAATGTTCTCTAGGTTCCAAATTCTTGTTTCGGGACTTCAAGTTTTAGATAAGAGCTATACTGAGGCTGATCATGTAAGGAAAGTACTCAGAAGCTTGCCGCCAAAGTGGAGACCAAAAGTGACAGCGTTTCAGGAATCTAAGGATTTAGATACTGTGTCTCTTGAAAGCTTGGTTAGTTCTCTAAAGAGTCATGAGATGGAACTCATGACTGATGAAACGACTAAGAAGCTAAAAGGGATAGCCCTGAGCACCAAAAGTTCCTCTAAGGCTCTGAAGGCAAAGGTTATAGTATCTGATGAAGAAGCTTCTGAAGAAGGTCACGAGATGGACTCTGATGAAGAAGAAGAAGAAATGGTTCTGATGGCTGCAAGAGTATCGCAATGGGCTAAGAGAAGCAAGAAGTATGCTGGTAAGTTTGGAGGTTCTTCCAAGAAGGTTGGTACTTCTAAGGATAAAAAGGAAGAACAAAACAAATGCTTTAAGTGCAACAAACCAGGACACTTCATTGCTGACTGCCCAGAGAACCTGAGTAAAACATCCAAGAGAACCTCTAACAAAGAAAGATACAAAAGTAAGCTCAAGAAGGGGTTCCTTGCCACTTGGGATGATTTGGATCAGGAATCAGATTCTGATGGGGAAGAAGAAGCAAACCTAGCCTTGATGGCAACCGCTTCTGACCAAGAGAACTCTGAGCACGAAGCTGACTCAGATTCAGAAGATGAAGATGAGGTACTTGCTAAACTTTCTCGTTCTGAATTAATAGATTCCTTAAAAGATGCCTTAAAACTTTTAACCAAAAAGGCGGGTGAGTGTAAGGTCCTTAAAAAGGCCTATAACAACCTGACCGAAAAGGCAAATGAAATAATTGAACAAAATGAGTCTCTAAAATCAAGAAATGAATTTATGGAAACTCATTATGTTCTTGATGATAAGGTTCCTCCAGAACATGAATTTGCTCTTCAGGAATTCCTTATCAATGGAATGAAAAGAAGTAAAATAGCCTCTTTGATTTATCATGTAAGTAGAAATAGAGGAGAAGGTCTTGGATTCTCACGTTTTAAAGATAATCCATTATCTTCAAAGTCCTCTAATATAGATAAATCAAAACCTAAGGTTGTCTTTGTAAAGAGTCAATCAGAAGTTCTAAATGAGTCAGCCTCTAATAGAACATCAAAGCCAGAGGCTCAAGAGTCAAAGGCTCAGAAGGATAAAACCTCAGAACCTAAGATTTTTAAGCCTCAAACTAATGTTAAATCTAAAGAAGCTCTGACACATTCAAGAACAAAGCTCAAGAGCTATACTAAACCCAAAAACTTTTCAACAAGGGTGGTTAACTCTAGAGGCTCTGATAGGTCTTTCAAACAAAGACCACCTAGACCTGTAAAGACTAACACAAAAGGACCCATAAAGATATGGGTACCAAAATCTCAAATAATATTTGCTTCAGGTTTGCACACTAAGAAGGCCAAAGCAGCAATGCTGGTACCTGGACAGTGGCTGCTCACGACATATGACGGGAGAAAGGCATATGTTCCAAACCCTGACTCTGAAAGAGGGAGGTACTGTGGGTTTTGGAGGAAACCAAAAAGGGAAGATCATTGGTACAGGTATAGTTGGTAACTCTTCTCTTTCAATTAAAAATGTTTGGTTAGTTGATGGCCTCAAACATAATCTGCTTAGCATTAGTCAATTTTGTGATAGCGGATTTATTGTTAAATTTGATAAAGAAGCATGTACAGTAATCAATGACTCTGACAAGTCCATATTGTTTAGAGGATTAAGAAGAGGTAATGTTTATAAGGTGAATCTGTCAGAACTCACTGAGCAGAAGATAGTTTGTCTTCTATCTCTGAATGATGAAAAGTGGGTCTGGCACCAACGCTTAGGTCATGCTAACTGGAGATTAATCTCTAAGCTTAGTAAACTAAAGTTGGTTAAAGGCCTGCCAAATCTTAAATATCATTCAGATGCTCTGTGTGGTCCTTGTCAGATTGGCAAAATTTCAAAAACTTCTTTTAAACCTAAAAACATTGTCTCTACCTCAAGACCCTTAGAACTACTTCACATTGATTTGTTTGGTCCAGTAAGTACTGCCTCAATCAATGGGAAGAAATATGGATTAGTCATTGTTGATGATTACAGTAGATGGACTTGGGTAAAGTTTCTAAGAGTGAAAGATGATGCATATGATGTGTTCAGCATCTTCTGCACTCAAGTGCAAAATGAGAAAGGTCTCAAAATCTTAAAGGTAAGAAGTGATCATGGTGGTGAATTTGAAAACGAACCATTTGCAACTTTTTGTGAAGATCATGGCATTGTCCATGAGTTCTCTGCTCCTAGAACACCACAACAAAATGGTGTTGTAGAGAGAAAGAACAGGTCTTTACAAGAAATGGCAAGAACCATGATGCATGAGACAAAACTTGCTAAGCACTTCTGGGCAGAAGCTGTAAACACAGCTTGTTATATTCAAAATAGGATCTATATAAGACCTCTATTGAATCTAACAACATATGAACTCTTCAAAGGAAGAAAGCCCAACATCTCTTACTTTCATCAGTTTGGATGTACATGTTACATTCTAAACAGCAAGGCCTACAAAAGAAAATTTGATGCCAAAGCTTGTAAGGGAATCTTTATAGGTTACTCTGAACGCTCAAAGGCATACAGAGTGTATAATTCTGAAACTAACACAGTGGAAGAATCTATACATGTTAGATTTGATGATAAAGAGCCTGACAGTAAAATGTCAGAGCAAGATAATAGTTATGCAGGTGTTCCATACCAATACATCGATTCAGAACCTGAAAAAGCATCAGAAGCTATTGAAGCTTCAGAAGCTGTATTGGAAGAAGATGCTGAAGAAGCATCTCAATTAGAAGCATCACAAGAACATGATGACACTTCAGAAGAAGACACTCAACCAAGTGCTGATGTTGATGAAGCTCCAAGAAGGAAGTTCAAATATAGATCATCACATCCAGAAGATTTAATTCTTGGAAACAAAGAAAGTCCAAGAAAGACAAGATCAGACTATCAACAACTTGATTCACTTCTGGGACTAATCTCAATGATAGAACCAAAGAATGTTGATGAAGCACTTACTGACGATGGATGGATTGTAGCTATGCAAGATGAGCTCAATCAGTTTCAAAGAAATGATGTATGGGATTTAGTGCCAAGACCAGCACATAAGAACATCATTGGAACTAAGTGGGTATTTAGAAACAAGATGAATGAACAAGGTGAAGTGGTAAGAAATAAAGCTAGACTGGTAGCACAAGGCTACAGTCAGCAAGAAGGTATAGACTTCACTGAAACATTTGCTCTAGTAGCAAGACTGGAAGCAATCAGTTTTTCAAAGCTGATGCAGGATGAATTCGAGATGAGTATGATGGGTGAATTGAAGTTCTTCCTTGGAATCCAAATTAATCAAGGAAAAGATGGCACTTACATTCATCAAAGCAAGTATACAAAAGAGCTTCTGAAGAAGTTCAACCTTGATGACTGCAAGATAATGTCTACACCCATGCATCCTACCAGCAGCTTAAGCAAAGAAGAGATAGGAAGCAAAGTAGATCAGAAGCTGTATCGAGGTATGATTGGTTCTTTACTCTACCTTACAGCATCTAGACCTGATATTTTATATAGTGTATGCTTGTGTGCTAGATTGCAGTCAGATCCTAGAGAACCTCACTTAACTGCTGTTAAGAGGATCTTTAGATATCTGAAAGGAACTACTAATCTAGGACTTCTTTATAAAAAATCCCTAGATAGTAAGCTAGTTGGATTCTGTGATGCTGACTATGCTGGTGATAAGATTGAGAGGAAATCCACTAGTGGAAATTGCCAATTCATTGGTGAGAATCTCATATCTTGGGCCAGTAAGAGACAAACAACTATTGCTTTGTCTACAGCAGAAGCAGAATACATCTCAGCTGCTAAATGCTGCACACAGCTTCTCTGGATGAAATATCAGTTGGAAGATTATAACATAGCTGAAAGTAGTATTCCACTATATTGTGACAATACTGCTGCTATTCATTTGTCTAAGAACCCTATTCTACACTCTAGAGCTAAACATATTGAAATAAAACACCATTTTATAAGGGATCATGTTCAGAAAGGTACAATAGATATTCAATTCATTGATACTAAACATCAATGGGCTGACATATTTACTAAACCTTTAGCTATTGAAAGATTTGATTTTATCAAAAAGAATTTGAACATGCACTATATCTCTGAAGAAAATTAGCTCTGAGAAGTAGAATAAAATTAGCATCTGAAGCTCTATCAGAACCTCTTATAATTTAGAGTATCCCTTGGGAAGCTCTGAATAATTTAGGCTCTGAAGAGTAACAGGTTCTGATGAGGTGTCAGATACAAATGAGTGAGGCTCTGAACCTTTTGGAAATGAAACGTTCAGTACGAGTAAGTGTACAACAGTTGTCTATACACGCGTCAGCTATGATTAAACTTTTACAACATGTGTCTAGATCCTGATGGGCAGAGAACAGTTAATGATGATTATGGCAGTTAAGTATATTATTTAATTTTTAAAACTGCTCGCGCTCCCTCCCAATGTTTATTTTCTCTATGTATGTGTGCTAGTTACTATTCATAAGTCACTTCACTCACTTGCACAACTTTTTACACAAAATCACTACCTACACAACCCTAGACCTTACAGAAATTCCCAATCTTCATCTTCTTAATTCTCTGCAACTATGGCTGCTCGTTCATCAAACGAAATCGTTCAAGAACCCTTTAACCCTACGTTACCACCCATCATCGATCTTAATTCAAAAGATAATCTAGTCTACGAACATCATCAAACCGACGCTGGACCAGACTCTTATGATTTCTTCACTGAGAAGTTCGTGGATTTTGAAAGTTTGAAAGCGAATGGGATTGACATTCAATACTTGTTCTACAACCAACAATGGCAGAATTATTTTGAGATGCTTAATGGCTTCGTATACTACGACATAGTGAAGTATTTCTGGCAGAAGGCTAAAGTGTACGATAGAGCAAGTGCTGATAAAGAATACAAGGATATGATTGAGAAGAACAAGGAATTACGAGGGAAAACAAGAAAGGAACTTGGTCTTAAACCTTATAGAGAAAGGGAAATTAGGTCAAATATTTTGGGAATCAATGTTGTGATAACTCAGGCACACATTGCTAAGATTCTGGGTTTAGACAACAAAGGAGAAGATATAGAAGTGTATGATAAGAAAAGCAAGCATTTGGATTCAATTCATCAGGACCTCTTTAAATCTGGATGCACACAAAAGGATTTTGGAAAAGTAATGCACATGAAGCACACATTTGAATTTGCTTTTAGAATGTGTTTGTCTACCATCTTCACCAGAAAAGGTGGATTGGATACCATCTCCATTCCACACAAACATCTCATCTGGTTCTTATACAAGAGGGTGAAAGTTAATTTGGCTAAGATTCTTTTTGAGCACATGTGCTTTACCATCAATGAGGGTAGAACTAAAATACCATCAGTCATTCATCACCCAAGGTTAATTTCAGAACTGATAAGGCAAACCAAACTCACAGATATTGTGAGTGCCAAAGAAAAACTTAGAGTTTTCCAAACTGCTAAGTATGATGCATCAGTTCTGGTCAACATGAAGAGAAAAACCAAGGAAGAAATCATTCAAGTGAAAACACCTCTACAGCAAGTGTACGAAAAGTACTTCTGGTGTGATGAGTTTCCCACCATATCAGAACATGATAATGATGAGGTCATCAAGAACTTTCTTGAGTCAGTAAGAAGAGATACTGGGGTTAGTGTGCCCAGGAAAATGGTTGTAAGTGTTCCTAATTGGGATATCTTCAAGGGACCAAGAGATATTACAAGGAACAGAAGAAAGCCAAGAACTACTGAGCAAGAAATGATTGATGAAGGCTCTGATGATCAAAAGCATGATAGTGCTGATGAGATTGAGGAAGGTGAAAGAGGTGCTGGAAATATGATGGCTGAAGCTGTTCAGAAGGAAAAGCGTACAAAGAAAAGGCATGATAGGCCTTCAGCTTCTGAGGAAGATCAGAACCCTGCTAAACCTGCAAAGAGATTAAAGACCAGAGCTTCTAAACCAAAAGGTAAGACCTCTGAATCTAATACTTCTAGCATTCCTGTAGCTCAGGATATTGGTTCTGAACCCCAACCCTCCATTGCTAACCCTTCTACTTCTCAACCTCCATCATCTACCAATCAACCTCAACCCATAGACTTCACCGTACCTATTAGTGTAGTCTTACCTGATCATAAAGCTATATCATCATCATCATCTGATACTAGCACTGACTTTGAGGAATTCATTGCTAAGATAATCAGAGAAGGACCAAAGAAAACAAATCTTAAAAAGACTACCAAGAGACCCTTCAAAAAGCCAATTCAACTCTCCTCTGATGAAAAAACCCCCATCATCATAGACACTACCATCCTTAATCAACCAACAACTACTGAATCCGTTCTTGATCATCTCCAACAACATCTATCTGGAGATGCCTTTACACATTCCAATCCCAACTCTCCTCGTTTTCCTATTATCAAACCCTCTACTGTTCAAACTATCCAAGAACCACCTATTGTTCAAGTCATTCAAACTCCTCCCCCCTCACTTGATGACATCTCACAAGCAAATCCACCTACATTTACACCTGTTCAGGATGAGTCAATTGCTCATTCTGAAGCCCAACAAGAATCACCTCATCAATCACCCAATAAAGTCATGACTGAACAACAAAATCAATCACCTCAACCTGAAGTATACTCTGATGAATCATCTCCTTCACCTTCACCACAACCTGTCTCTGACCCACTCAATAAACCTCTAGTTTTAGAAGAGGTTCTTGAGCTTTACCAACACCTAACTAAAGCTGAACGTCAAATATTCAAGGATTCCATCAATCTTGATGATGATATCATACCTCCAAATCTCAGTAAAATCAAAATCATTGAACTCAAAAGAAAGAAACCTGAACCAACCATTCCCTTTGACCCATCCTTACCCTTTTTCAATTCTGACTCTGAACCAAACCTTGAGTTGCTAAATAATGCTATAGGTATTAGACTTAAGAGGTTCAAACAAAGAGAGGAAGAAGCTCTTATCTTCCCTTCTGATATAGATGCTGATGTCAGGGAATTAGAGTACTTATTTGGTAAATCTTTAAGGATTCTCAGTACTCATCTGAAGGATAAGATTAAGGGTAGAGGAGCAAACACTGTACGGGAACTGTTTGAGATTGTTGAGAAGCTAAACGCTCCAAGGCTCACATCTTACAACCATGTTAAGGAGCAGGCTAGGATAGCTGCTGAAGAAGAAGAGAAGAGGCAAGCTGAAATTGAGCACAAAAGGCTAGCTGAACAAGAAGCATTGAAATTATTGGTAGATAGGGCTGTGCATATTGCTACATTAGAAACCAATAAGATCAATGAGAATCAAGCTATTGAACAAGATGTTGCCATGCTTGATCAGAATCTGATAAGAGAAGATACGGATATCAATGAAGATTCTGACAAGGGTAAGAAGCCCATTTTTGTTCCAACTCCTTCTCACTCTCCTATGAAGATTGACATAGCCTCAACCTCATCTGCAATACC
This sequence comes from Trifolium repens, assembly GCA_030408175.1. Taxonomy (NCBI): domain Eukaryota; kingdom Viridiplantae; phylum Streptophyta; class Magnoliopsida; order Fabales; family Fabaceae; genus Trifolium; species Trifolium repens. Next base: position 18,244,854 of record CP125847.1, read on the forward strand.
TCCTGCGGTTCAAGATGCTTTGGATAATCTCAGAACTGACATGGCTAATGAAATTGATGAACTAAGAGTGGATGTGCGCACTGATGTGAATGCTGCTGTGGAATCAGTTCACAAAAGGATGGATGACATGATGTTAACCCTTCTGAAAGCCATAGCAGATGTTAAGAAACCTTAGTCATTGTTTGGGCACTTGTTTTGTTGTTAGTTCTTGTGTAATTTTTGGATAATTTTTTTTTTAATTCATATCTATATTATCCATATTTGTGTGTTTGTTATTTGCTTATATATTTGTTTTATATTTGTTTTTCAAAATTTAACTTTTCTATATACCATGATATTGTCTGGTACTCTTGAGAATTCTGACTCTAGTGAAAGATGCTGAAGAGCATCTTAGTTTTTAAACTAATAAGCCTAGGATTTTCAAAACCTAAGAGTCCCTCTCATCAGTACTTCTGTTTACTCATGAAATAGCTTATTAGTATTAAAGCCTGTTTAACAACGGGGCACCAATACCGAATGAGGCGTGTCTGGTAACTGGTTTTCTGACAATAGGAATGAGGTATATATACATAAGAAACTTGCTTAAAACAAAGGGAATTAATAGCATAAACTCCTTTATTAATATTATTGAAGAATTTCTATTACATAGAATGATAAGACTCTACTTAGAGCTAGGCTTAACTTCAGAAGACTCTGCATCTAGCTTCTTATGTTTCTCCTTAATGTAAGCAAGCAAGTTGGCAGTGGCCTTTTGTACTAGTTCTTCAGTGTTCTTCTGAACAGCAGCCTCGTACTCTTCGTATGGAGTATCATCATTGAATGTCCATAAAAATTCTTTCAGATCAGAGCCCAATTCCTCCTCCTCTGACTCTGTCAAAATCAGTTCTTGCTTGTTTCTTTCGTAGCGAAGCCTGTTTTCTTCGCAGCGCCAGGGCTCTGCTCCCCTCTTGCTCTTTCCTTTTGAGCCTGAAGCATCCTTGGTAACCTGCTTTTCCATTATATGTTTTTTTTTTTTTTTGGATATTACTTGATTACTCTGAATGAGTAAAATGAGAGGAATCATCCTTTATTTATAGTACCTTCAAGATATCTTGTCAGTAGGATAATCAGTGCCATTCATTGAATGCGTTTGGTTGTCACTGCCTTCTTGACTTGACTACCTTGTTTGGCGCTTTGACTGCTTGGTTTTCTGTGTCTTTTTGACTGATGCCAAAAGGGGGAGTAAGAGTAGCGTTAAAATTAATGTTGATTCATTCATATACTGCTCAATCTGAAACTGTAATGTTAAATGCATTATGAATCAATATTTATCCCTTATGATTCTTTCTCATTCTGAACGATTATTGAAAGGGGAGAAAATTTAAGAACCTAAAATAAAATTCATAGACAATGTCAGAAGAGCTTGCAAACCGCTTCTGAGCATTATCAAACTCTAAGAAGCAAAGCTTACAAAACTATGCTTCTGAGAGTTAAATATGAAAATTTATTTTAAGTTAATAAATCGACTCTTAAACTGTTTTAATTAACTATGGATAAAACTTAGGGGGAGCTTACAAACCTACCCTTATGGATTATCAGACTCAGGGGGAGATTGCAAACCTTTGAAACCTGAAGTCATCATAATTAAATTAAATCAACAACAATTGAATTTTAATGCTTTGGTTTGTCATCATCAAAAAGGGGGAGATTGTTGGAACAAAGTGGGTCTGACATGAACCTCTAATGTTTTAAGTGGTTTTGATGATAACAAAGTATTAAAATTACAATTGGAATTACTAATGGTTATTCTAGTGTGCAGAACTACAAGTTAAAATTCATTCAGAAGCACTATGAATAATAGCAGAGAAGCCAGTCAAAACAAGCTCTGAAAGCACATCACTGTTCATCAGAAGCTTAAGTTTTGTATGTTAAAGAAAGTGCCTCTGAGGACAAAAACAAGGCTCTGACGGACTCAGAAGCAAAAAGGGCCTCAAGAAGCATTGATAACAGCATCTGAAGCAAAAGGAATTTACGTCACTCAAGAGCTGACATATTCAGAACCAATGATTGAAGAACAATCTACTTCAAGGATCTGTCACGTCCACAGGAAGGAATATTCGTTGGTACAACGTTAACCTTATCCATATGTGGAGCGCAATTGAGAAACGTACTATTGTACTATTATTACTCAAAATGGATGAGTGATAATTCAAATAGCAAGGTAGTGGAATTGGATATCTTTACCAAAGAAGGTAACTACAGCTATCACAATTGTACGAATAAATTCCAGCTGGCACCTCTCTCTCTGCAACGGTCATCATCTTCCTCCAAGTATAAATAGAAGACTCAAATGGAAGAAATGACTACTATTCGAACAACCATTCTACCAACACTGTTCAAAGACTAAGAAGCATTCTGACATCATAATTTAAATCTGTCATTCTAAGTCTTAGAACAATTTGAGTTGTATTTTGTAAACACCTCTGATAGTATATCAAGTGTTCCTTAACATTCATTCTTATTCTTAAGTTTGTTTGAGAAGTCTCTTGTTAAGTTTAACTTGAGCATTTGAGAAGTCTCTTGTTAAGTTTAACTTGAGCATTTGAGAAGTCTCTTGTTTAGTAAAACTTGAGCACCTGAGAAGTCTCTTGCAAGTGTGCTTGAGCAATTTGTAATCTTAAGTAGATTATAGTGAAAATCTCTTGTTAGTAACAAGGGGACTGGAGTACTCTCGATTTGTGAGGGGAACCAGGATAAATTCTGTGTCTTTCTTTCTCTCTCTCAGCACCCTCTTTTTATTTTGTGTTTATATCCGCTGCATATTTAGTTTTATTTTGAAAAACTTTTAATTCTCAAAACACAATTCAACCCCCCCCTTCTTGTGTTTTTCCACCTTCACAATATATAGAGAGTTAGAACCTAAGGTATCTAAAAAAACCATCTCAAAATTTATTTTTTACATACATTTTCACATTAATAGAAGATCATATATGATGATATTTCCACAATCTTTAATGTTAGTCTCCATTATGCACTTTGAGTGATTGAGCTGAAACACTCGAAGGAGTTTAAAAGAAGTTCATACATCAAATTCTAATTACTAATATAATTAACATTTGCTTTGTAAATATTTTATAAAATATTGATAATATGATGCTATGTGATTAATTATAGTTGTGGTGAGGGCTATGGAAAACCTAAAATTTCAACTACAGATTCTCCCATTTTAAGTAAAAGTGACTTGTCATCATGAAATTTTATTTATTGTTAATTCTTTTGATGGTCCTTAATTTATAGCACTTTTTTTGCACAAATAAGCACAAACATTTTAAGGTAGTTGATAAATGATAAAAAAGTGAGGACCTTGTCTCCATAGAAGTCAAATTCTGGCAAGAATCCATTGCGTATCAATCTCTTTTGTTGTACAACAAAGTATAGGGAAAATGGTAGCTGCACTATACAATAAGCACCAGCAATTGATGCAACAGCAACCACATACCTGCAGTTTTTACATCAATTAGTCATAAAATTGTTGTACCAATCAATAGTGTTTAGGCATAATAACCTACACTTCCTCGTCTATATAAGCATAACTCAGTTGGTAGAGACATTATATTTCAAGGGGAAAATTTCTAGTCACTGGACTACCTGACAAAAAACTTACACTTCCCATCAACTTAATAAAAAAAATTTATTTTACAAAATATTGATAAATGTGATACTAAGTTTTTTTTGTTTTTTTTCCCTGATTTAAGATTAATTTTATGAGTTTACGAGTCTTCTACTTACAATATCTATTTACAATATATTAAAAGAAACTACTATTAAAAATCCAAGTTTGTCTTTATTACTTTTAACGGTGTTCCAAGTTTTACGCCCTTAAATGTAATTTTAACTCTAAACTATTAAAAAAAGTTACAAAAAAAAAATGAAAGAAAGATAAATATAAAATAAATCTTCCCATAAAAATAGTATCAGAAACCATACCTCTAAACAAAACAAAAAAACACAAAACAAAAATAGGAAAAAAAAAGATAAACATCAAATAAATCTTCCCATAAAAATTTAATTAAAATAAACTTACACATAAAAATATGAACAAAAATCACTATAAAAGATACGCTTCAAAAATAGTAACTTTTTTTTTTAATGAAAAAATAGTAAATCAATCTAACATATAAAAGTTTATATATAAAAAATAAAAATAGAATAACCTAATAAAAGAAGATACTTATTTATGAACTTAAAAATAAAAGAACTGAAAAATAGAAACAAAAACACAATCGACCTGTTTGAATTAACTTATTTATGAGTTTATGTGAAATAACGTATGCAAATAAATAAGTTTTTATGTATTATTATAAGTTTTTTAAGGTAGTTCATGAAAACAATTTATAAAGATATAATTTTTGTTAGCGAAATCTTATGAATTAACATGCGTAAAAAAAACTTATAAATTAACATAAAAGTTTATTTATAAATTATAACCATAAACTCCTTCAAAAAAAAATTATAACCATAAACTATTTTCATAAGCTTAAAAATAAGTCAAATTCAAACAGGCCCAATAAATTAAAAGGTATTACTACTAAAAATTCTAATTTGTCCTCATCAATTCTTAAAAATATTTCAAATCTTCTATTTCGTAAAAAAAAATTATATTTTTTAATTTAATATATTATTATATAATAGTTAAATTCTACTCTATTTTTATTATAAAAAAATCTACTCTATTTTTGTTTACTCTTATATAAAAAATACAGAAGAACTGCATTATTGATGAATATATATTATAATAATTACGGGGTAAATATTTGACATTATACTTAAAACATCACAGGACAAGTGTTGATTAATAATTTTGTAAAAAAAAAAAGAAAGTGTTGATCACTAATATATAAAAAATCATACACGGGACAATTGTTCTAATAAAAAAAATTTAATCATACACGGGACAATTGCTTTAATAAAAAAAAATTAATCATACACGGGACAATTGCTTTAATAATTTTTTTTTAATCATACACGGGACAATTGCTTTAATAAATTAAAAAAAATTAATCATACACGGAACGATTGCTTTAATAAAAAAAAAATTGAATAGTAAATATTTTTTTTATTAATTATAATTTATTACACAAAAGTCATACACGGGACAATTACTTTAATTAAAAAACGACTTAATTTAATATATTTTACAAAAATTAATAGAATTTATAATTTAACAATAATTTATAAATAAAGTTAATAAAAAAACTAGTTTTTTTAAAAGGAGGTGTAATGGTAAAAAAAGAACCAAATCAGTAAGATATTGAAAGAGTTTGTTCACTTGAGGCAATCATTAGTGAATGCCATTTACGCTAATAGGGTTTAAATTTCTGAGTTTAGCTCTATTATTATTAGTATTAGACCGTTGTTATATGATTTTCTAAACTTTAAATTTAAGTTTATTAGGAGGCAAGCGAATTTGGTTAACGAGTATGGCTAATTTTTGGACTATTCTTCGTACCTTTGAGATTTCTCCACCTTATATTGAACTTATTTTAATTAATGATATGAGTTAAATGTGTTTTATTCAAAAAAAAAAAAAGAGTTTGTTCACTCTACATTGCCCTAGCAAAAAATTTTAAATTAAATGAAGCATAGGTCATAAAAAAAATTCTTCAATTTTGACATCATTTGAAAAGTAATCAAATATTTTTTTACAATACTAGCTTGGATTTTTTTTTTTTGTCAAAAAATAAAAGCTTGAAATTTTATTTTTACCTGTATGACATTAAATCTTGAAACTTCATCTTTTCAACATCACCAAGACCATCATCAAATTTGGCATTATTAGTAATAATCAATGCCGCCGTTGCTACTGAGGCTGCAAGTGCAAGAATCCTCAACACAAGCATTGAGTTGATCACAGCTTTGGACACCATTTTTACTTCAAAGATTTAATTTCCACTAATTAAGTCTCTTATTAATTTCTTGTGACCAAAATAAACCCTTTTATAGACAAAAATTAAGAAATCAAATTCTGTTTTTTTCTATGTCCTCCAACGTTAGCTCCAATGGCCTTTGTCTTATAGTCTACAAACCGCGTTGTTTATATTCTTCACATATGAGGCTGTTGATGGATATTAAGCTAAGATTAATGCTTAATTTTACAAATGCATATGGGGAGAAAGCGAAGAATAAATCACATTGGTTTTGTTCTCAACTGCTCTATGTATTCCACCGTATCCCTTTATTTTGTCTTCATCCTTTTTTACAAGAGCAATTCTTGTATTTATTGCTCATAGTTTTAGTAAAAAATAGCAAAGCTCGCTAAGCTAATAGCGCGATGTTAATATAATGTTTAACTAATTACAATTTTTCAGAAGAGCCCCGAGAGTTTGTCAAAAAAGAAAAGAAAAAAGAGCTCCGAGGGATTAGACTAAAACCTAAGGTGTATAAGAATAAATCTGCCTCATTAAAAAAACCTTACCAAGAAAAATACAAAAGAATAAAATCTTGATGAAGGAAAAAAGAGGGCATAGATAAACTAAGGATAAACAATCAAAATTAACAAAATTTATATAAAGGTAAACCTAGCATATTGTGATTGAAATAATTCGAAATAAAGCTATGCAAACTATTCCACCAAGTAAAGTTATTTGTAGATAAACCAATGCCGCCCACTGCGATTAAATCACATTTTATCAGGACAACAATTCCCTTCTCTGAAAATGTGAGTAACATTAAAATGCATTTGAGAAAGAATATGCATGCAATTTTGCCATATATTATGAAGAGTCCAAGGAATAATGCAAGGTTTGCTTGAAAGTCAATATAACAAGCCGTGAATCTGTTTCTAGCTAAAGATGATGCCAACCCTTTTCAAAAGAAATTTATTCTAGGCTAGCGCCACAAAGATCACATTTGAAAACAATAGCACAACCTCTACACAGATTTTCATCAATAGGTAACTTGTTATGAATGAGTCTCCATACAATGAAGATTTTAAATGAGGAATATCTTTGTGCCAAATTATTTTCGTCCAAGTAAGCAAAAGACATCAAGCCTTTGAAACTTATAAGCCTCTTTAAAGTTAGGAGAACCAGCCACACTGTGAGTTCAAACAAGCTTTGTAAGGAAATTTAGCTTTGGGAATAGTTATTTTGTTGAATAAGTTACACAAATTTGTAATGTTTTGCATAATACAAACAAGAATGTGCTATTGATAATTGAAAATGAAAACTTTCACCTTAGCATTGAGGATAAGACTAAATTCAATAGAGAATTGCCATTAGATGGAGTTACAATAGAATAAGTTATACCCACTACAAAAAAAAAAAGACTATGTCTCTTATAAATACATTTTTTATTTTATCTTTATCTTATGTAGGAAACGTAATAAAATTGAATTTGAATCCTCTTCAATTATTCTCTCACGTTTTCTCTCCAATTGTTAATCTAATGGTTCACAAATAAAAAATATATTTTTTCTCTTTGCTAAATGAAAAATTGAAATCGGTAACATTCCTTTCTCTTGTTTGATTGACTTCTTTCTAAATCATTAATGCCTTCAATTTGGATTTAACATGTAGGATTATAGACTTTGTAACTAACAATGTCCTAGGTTTTGAGCTTCAATTAATTAGTTAATACTATTTGGAATATGGCCGGCTTCAAACTTTTAACTTGCATAGTTATCTCCAAATACATACATAGATTCTTGACTGGGATAATATATTGAAGAAAAAGTGTACAGCTGTCAATAGATTAAAATCAAATCTTTGCCCTGTCTCTGTGGACCATTTCAACGTACAGATCAAAGATATAGTGTTAATTACCAAAAAATGACATTTTTAAACGAAAATCACAATGTAATTTCTAGCACATTTTGATTGTTTGTTACCGATTATCTAGGAAAGTTTGTATTTTGACACCATTATTTCTAAGTGAACACTTGGATATACATTTTATTTGGACATGTATAATGTATTGGTACATGGTTGATGTATATAATTTTAATAGATTATCAAATAATATTTAAAATAGAAAAATTAATAAATATTATTTGTGAACTTATCACAATTATTCATATCAACAAATATACCAGTACATGTTAAATAAAATGTATACCGAAAAATCCACCTTAATTCTATCATGAAAATATTGGTTTCTTTGACCAAAGAGTTTCCATCATGAGAAATTTGCTTTTTAGGCGTCTCTCCATGCTTTTAGGCCCCCCGAAAATCTCAAAATACCCCAACTTTTGGACCCAGAATAATTTGCTTTCTAGGATATGAGATCAACATTTTTTCGTTTTGTAGGAAACAAATTAATATTTTACCCCAAAAATAGAGACTTAGGGCAGGATTAGTAACAGGTTTTGTTTTGACACATTTTGTCACCTACGAAACGAAATTGTGCACGTTGGTCTCATTTTCGTTTCGTAGAAAATGAACTTGTAATTTTGCCACCTAGAAAACAAAATGCCTTAATGCAGAAATTTTTAAAAACAAATTTCTCAACCTATGTATTTTGGCCCATTTGAAATTTTCTTCTTTTTCAGTTGTGATAAAGGCAAAACCAACATTGAAATCCAACTCAGTTGAAGTTACACCGACTATTTCAAATAAAGGTATTTTATACCAGTTGGTTTTATACGTCGAATCCATCATCAATACGGTAGGAAAAGTGTTAAACAATTTAACACTATCAGGATGTGCCCATAAAATATCTTGTAACTCTGTCGATTCACCAACATTTCTAAACTTGTGGAAGTATTTGTGATCTTCAAGAATCGGGTGCAACAACCACATCTTTAGCAATGTCGAGTTCATCAATATTTTGATTCAATTGAGCTGGAGGTTCGGCCATGTCAACACCTTCACAAACATAATACAAAAACAATTACCAACATAATACAAAAACAAAGGCATAATGCAAATACAAAACTAAAATGAATAGAATAAATTGTTGCAGATAATGACAAATTCGTATCCTATAGGTCACGAAATCCACAACGTCCCAGATTTCATGACCTAGGTGGCAAAATCTTCTTTGACAACAAAATCATAAAAAATAATAAAAAAAATAAACGGTTTAACGCGCACATTACATGTTCTATGCCTCCAAACGAGTGCGTGAACCTTATATGAATGAACCTTATATGAATGAAAAAACGTTGATTTTAAGCCTTTCAAATGTTCAAAATAATCTCTAATAGCATTTTTGGTGATTGAGTGTTAAAGTGGTAATGAAAGTCAACTAGGGCAGCTGGCAGATATATAGGCCAATTTCGTTTCCTATGCAATGAATTCAAGCGTGTTCGTAACCTAGGTGGCGAAATCAAAAAAATATCCAAAATTGTAAATTTCCCAACCTACAAAACAAAATCTTGAAAATTTGTGCGCAAACATGCTACCAAGGTCAGACTTACTACGCTTTCACAAAATTTTGTATTGTGCATTACGAAACATGGTTACCACGTTATCTAGGAAACGAAATATGTTTTAAGAGACATTTTGATCACAAAAAGGGACCTGAGAGTAAAATAGAGGGGCCTAAAGAGCAAGATTCCCATCATGAATAATCTCGTATAAGGTTTAAACTCAATAATTCAGACTGTTATTGGACTTGTTTTTCTTTTTTGAATTAACCGTTGGGCTTCTTCTACTCTTTAGTTACTGGCCCATGTCATCTTGCATGTTTCTTTTGGTTGTTTTTTTTCATGAAGAAACTTTTCACACCCCTAAATCACTACGGATGCGCACATTCGTAAAAGAATGAGAATTTTGTGTCATTCAAAAAACAAAATATTTTTCTAAGAATACACTTCCGAAAATATATTTGAGTTTTTTTTTTTATAATAAATATGGAGGTGGAGGAAATTACTCCCTTTTCCTTTATTTAGACTACTATGCATTAGTCTTTGACACTATTCGATATTTTTAGCATAGGCCCATATGTTCAGCATACACTTTGTGTGTGTGGATTAATTGAGCTTATTTTAATTGATCTTTTAATTATTGAAGGTGTTTTTTAATTGGCCTTGTTTAGAACCATGTTTCCCCTAGTTTCCCCTTGAATAGAGTAAATTAAAATTCGAGCAAACATTAAAATCACAATGCTATATAATTTTTTTCGTTACCTGATTTTATAAGAGTGTTTACTCCTTATTTGATTAAGTTGTAGATGCTCATTCTTGAAACAAATTTCATTAGTTTTGGTCTGGTGGTAATGGCAGGTCCAATTAGTTTTGGTCTGATGGTAATAACTTAGAACCTGAAAATGCACTTCTTAAAAACAAAAATCCTCTTTCTTGAACTTCGGCCTCCTTTATAAAAATTAAAATTGGACTGCACAAGCATATATATCACAAAACATTAAAAACTTGCATTTTTTTTTGTACACATATAGTGATTTTTGTACACATATAGATATAGTGTTATATATACAATTCATTAAATAACACTTTACTTTCCTCTTTGCACCATTTTTTTTAACACCTCCCTCTTTGTATATATATAATATCATTTTCCGAAATTTTTATTCAAACCAATAAAACACACTTATATCATACATGATTCTCCATTTTATTCTCAATATGATACATGCATACTTTACTATTTATATAGTTATTTAATATTACCCCGGACAAACTCAGCAGAGGAATAACTAAACCAAATGATGATAGTAGATGTGTATTTATCTCCAAAGATAGACTTGTCCATGAAAGTGGAGTTTCATCTTATTTATTTTAGTAACGCAAAAACAAAGGCTGCAATGCATAATTTGAACATTGTTTTCTTTTATAAAAGTATGTAACTTTTTTTTGATCTGTTAGATTTGATGCTTTGACTTTTGGACTATTGCACAAGCAAACTCTCTTTTTGGATTTAAAGATAGGTATACCCCACTCACATGGTTTGTTTTATGAGTTATCACTATTCAACTTGCTATTGAGAAAATTCTTAGGAGGGTATTGTGGATCAAAAAAAGTGATGCCTAAATATTAAGGAGGGTCCCCAAACACAAAAATTGATGATTAGGGTTTGTTGGCTAACCTTTTCCTTCATTAAAAAACTTTCCATAAATTTTTCTTATGAAGAATAAAAGTCTACCATATCAAAACAATTTTACAAATTAATCACACTTAAAAAGAATTTTACATTGTGTAAAAAAAATAAAGAATTTTGCATCTGTTTGATACGATTATTTTTTTTTGGTATTCAATAATTTAAAAATGAAAACTTTAGAGATGACTTTTTTTATAAATAAAATGTTAGTTTGTGTTTATTTACTGTAATAAAAGAATATATATTCTTTTTAAGTTAAGTGTATATCAAAATATATTTTTGTGTAAATTCTCTCGAAATCTCATAATAAATTTATGTAAAATTATTAAGTAATCTCCTTATTATAAAGGTTTCCGGGAATATTTGAATGCTAATTAACCAAACATTTTTTTTAGAAATAGCTGAGAAAAAATTTATATATACTTTGTATTTCTGGGGAAAAGTTATTTGCAGGAATAAATTTTGTAAACTTGAAACAAACACTCTTTTAAAGAAATCAATTTCCAAAATTGATTTTGTAGAGAAACTACTCTAAATAGTTTTTCATTTGAACTATCTTTTTAGATTATTTTTTTTAAAATTCTCATTTTTCATATAAAAAAACTATAACAAAGGATTAACAACTTTTAAACATTTTATCTTTTAATAAAAAAAATTTGATTAATTTCTATCAATATAAATCTATAATAAACAAAACCCTATACAACTCAATATATAAATTCATGGAACCTTTAGATCCTTCCTTGCAAAGCATATGTCAATTCATACGGAAGCTTTTGTGTTGTAAATAACTCCATTGTTATCTTTATTCTTTCTATTGTATGTGACATGTTACCACTTATAACTTCTTTTTGGTTACTTTTTGTTTGTTTTTCATTCTCAAAATACTTTCAAGAAAGCATAGAAACTCCATGCACTTGGTTTGCCATGTCATGATTCATGTAAAATGACCCTTATTTGTTTTTGATGAATTCATGGTGTGATCATAAGCCCATACTTTTAGGGCTTTTGTCTTTCATGTGAGATGATCCAACCACCATCATGGTTGAAGGTGATAGAGAGGCACATGGAGACTAAAAGGTCATCTTCCAACAAAAGATAGTACACATTACAACCAAAAAGATAAAGTTAAAAAGGGATGAAAAAGAAGACAAATTTTTCAAAATAAATTTAAAAGAAAAATGAAATGGTAAAACAACCCACTCTCCTCTGTCCTACTACTTGATATTTCTATTCTTCATGATCACTCTCATTCAAAGATCTTATTTACTTTGTTTGGAATTTAATTCATTAGCACTTTTCAATTTACACTATTTTGGTCAATTATAATTGTTCCATCATTAATATGTTCATTTTTCATGATATCTAACTTCAAAATTATATAAACGAATTTATGATTAATTGACAGTGTAAAAAATTATCCGCTACAATCCATCAAAATTATTCCATTTTATTTTTCTAGTTGGGAAGAATAAAAGTATCAAATTCTACATGCATGTCCCTTAGTTGGGTGTACCGGTATAAATTATAGAGACATAGATAGTGAAAGAGAGGGGAAAAATATAAATAAAGGTAATGGAAATGGGTCTTGAGATTAATGTAAGGGCATAAAGGAACCAAGAAGACCAAAACCAACTATAGTAGGAAAAATCCAAGTAGAACTAACTTTTTGTTAACATAAGTGACAAATTAATATTTCCAAGGGAATTCACTGGAATTCTATTGATATGCATATATGTCTCTTTCTATTTGACATATCTCCATTAAGGATGAGAAATTATTCCTATGCTTATCTAATTGCAATCCCCCTTTGTGTGTATGTGTAGTTATTATCATCTATGGTTTACTTGCAAACCGGCCCTCACCATTAATGTTGGCTAATAATTCTATTTCCTATGTGGCTTGTGAGATTCTTTATGTAAGTGTGAGACAATTGTTTAAGGCCCAAACTTTTAAGATCTCAAAAGATTTTACATATTTAGAAAGTTATATTTATTAATATTTTATTTAGTTAGAAAATTAATTTTATATTTTATTTTGCTATTTTCATTGGGAAGCAGGAGAACAAAAAATCATTTAAATAGACTACAAGTATATACTTCATCCGTCCCAATTTATAAGTAAAAATTACATTTTCTTGTTTCAAATTATAAGAAAATAAGATTAATTTTTATCATTTTTAAAATTACTTTTACTTAATCTCATGAAATTAACCGTTGTAACGACCCGTTTTTCAAAGGCCAGAAAAGGCACTATATTTTTTTTTTTGTACACAATCAGAGTTACGCATAAAAGATTTTAAATGAGCCGGCATTCAAATATACAAAAGAACTCATTACCAAAAGGTGCTTCGACAAGCAAAGTGTATTCCTGAATAATTACAATCCCAGTCTAAGTATTCAAATACTTACAACAACACAAGTTAGAAACCCTATGCTAACCAAAAAGCACGGTGTACAACCCACACCGGCGCATAGTCTAACTAAGCTAAAGCTCCAACCTCTCACTGGGGCCTGGAACAGCCACCGTCGTCACCACGACCTAACCCATCATCTGGGTGGGATGAGCCCGCAAATGAAAGAAAGGGTCACCACAAAATAAAAGTATATATATATATAACCGGTGCGAAAGATGTACACATAACAAATTTCCACATACACAAGAGAAAGCTCTTAAACTCAAGAGTAATTCCCACCAACGGGTTTATATAAATAAATCACCAAGCCTAATGCAGACTTCTACAATGGGTGTGACAACCGATCTCTGGTTAGCCACATGCATGATTTAATTCCGGAATTCAACCTCTCTATAGAAGGCGTAGGTCTCTGGTGGGATAACACCTCCTACTATTGGTGGGATAACACCAGGTAGAGTCACACAAGACAATACCAAAACAATCACGGTGGGATAACACCGGGTGAGTCACACAAGACAACCACCAACTCAATAAAATCCAGTAGGATTTGGCGAAGTCGCACAGACAAACGCCCGGTACGAAGGCAAGTCACACAAGACATACACCTAGGCACGCAACTATGAAATGCATGACATATATTCTCTTCGGCATATACGGGATAGTCACACAAGACAAAATCCTCGCGTAGTCCTATCTGACGCACGCATTCATATATGCTCATGCAAACAATCACATAGCCTAAAGCCTATGTACAAAGCATCTCAACGTACATACATTTTCTCAATCATATGTAAATTGCACACATATTTATAAACACGTTCTCATCAACGAGAATACATAAGTACAAACATGCCAAAGCACACATCAATTGCATACACAGCAAAACAAAGCATGTCGTAACCATTTCGAAAGACGGAAATAAAGTGGAGCCCTTACCTCGGCAAGCTTCCGTTTATTAAAACTCGTCCAAACAACACAACGCGCTTCCTAAAACAAGCAGCGTACCATCAATACATTGTTTCCCAACCAATCGTATTGAAACTAACCCAAGAACCCCAAAAACTTAAAGGTTCCTAAGGAAAATCCACTCTTTCGGATATCATACCAAAAACTACCGTATTGATCAACCCCCATGAGTTATTTGTACTATTTTTAGGACTCAAAACAATAGGCCAAAGTCTTAAATAATTTGAAATGCAAAATGGCCGTTTTCTTGCGTTATAAGCTACGTACTTTCCGAGTACCCGAAAAACTCGTTTCCAATCCCAACCACTTCCATAAATCAATAAAAAGGGATTAGAAAGCTAAAAACCAAGTTTAGAAATCAGAATCCAAAATCTCAACTCCCAGAGCTCGCCCTGGCGAGTTGGCAGCGAGTGAAGGCAGTGAGGACTGGTCTTACTCGCTCTGGAGCTCGCCCTGGCGTGTTGTCAAGACCTGTGACACTCGCCCTGGCGAGTAAACACTCGCTCAGCGAGTTGCACCTGTCATGACAGCAAAAGACAGCAACTCACACCACCTTTTTCCAACCAAGCCTAGTTTGATTCTATTAGTTCCCAACACTTTTTCAAGGCACAAAAGCAAACCATTTTCATAAGCAAGCAATTCATTTCCGAAGCTTGTTGGTTGCTTCGAGTGCAAGTTATTTGATTTTCATTTCCAAAATCAAAACCAAATCCAAGCACAAGTTTTATTACGGGCCTTAACCGTCCGGTAATCATTTTCAAACATGTTTTCAAAGTAAAAAGCAACTCCACATGTCACAAGAGTTTTAAACCACTTTGACCCCAAAAACACTACTCAAAACACTTAGGAAATATTTTCATAAACCCCAAAATATTTTTCATCGGATTTTCTAAAACAAAACCATACAACGCATTTCCCTTTTGCCCAAAGGTTCAAAGACAACTTTTCTTTTCAAAGCCTTACAACTTAACCTCATGTTATTGATCAATACATAACCAAACCAAAACCCTAACTTTTCTCATGAGATTTTTCACCAACTCATGGAAAACAAACATAACAAAGCCTACACATGCTTCTTAAACTCTCATGAACAACTTTCATGGAACAAAAACCATGTAAAGTAACATTTCCTAACAACTCCTCATGAGAACATAAACCCAAAAACTCCTAAACTCTATAAGTCTACCAACCTATGAGATGAGAAGAGAGGGTTACCTTTAGAAAGTGATTCTCTACAATTTTCCTCAAAGCTTCCAAGCTTGAAATGGAGTGAAATGGTGAAGAATGGAAAATTTTGTGAAGGTTAGAAGTAAGAAATGGAGTTCCACGTGAAAGAGAGAAAGAATGAGATGATTTGTGATGTTTCTAAGTGACCAAGTCACTAAACCTCCTTACTATGCTAAAACCTCTTGATAGCCAATCCACCCTTGGATCAAAGTCAAAAGTCCAAGCTTAAACCCTAGCCATTGGATCAATTTGCTTTATGAGAATTCACAAGATAACATCAACTCATCCATAACAATCCTCGTACTCAGCTCTCGCGCGACGCGACGAACGTAAATCACAAAAACATAAAACCTACGGAAAGAACGTCTAACGTTTAACATTTCCAAAACTTATCGCCGAATCTTTTTCCGCGACTGTAATTTTCTTCCATACCTTAGAAAATTATTCCCAGAATATATCCTAACTCGCGCAGATATATAAAACTCCCATCCGAAACCTCACTCGAAACAGACGCAGTAAGATTTTCCATCCGCGGGTAAAATCCTACTCGTTTTTCCAAAAACAAGAATAATCCAAAACTCGTTATTCTGAAACCACAATTAACTTCTTATTCAAGCAACAGGATCACAAGACAAAAGTCTGTACAATTACAGTGCACGAGCACAAAACAGACTCGATTACAGCAAAATCCTAATAATTACACGATGTTTCATCACACGAACACATCGAAACCCTAATATTCCTTAAACCAACTATACAATGAAATCTTGGGTCTTACAACCGTGGTTTGCATTTAATATATTATCTCTTCTTTTTCCTATAATTAATAATAACTAATAAAAGTTTTCTTTAGATTATACTTATTTCAAGAAAAACATGCCCCGTTTCTTTTTAAGTGTTGTTTTAGAAGAATTTTTATGTTCCAATTTAACTGTAGTTTTAATATAGATTAAGGTATAAGTTGTCGATTATACCCTTACTTTCTGAATAACTCCCACTTCACATTTTCCATAAAGTTTAATGGAGAGAGAAGAGTGTATATGATAAATTTATTTGGAAAATGAAAGTAAATAGTGGATTAAAGGAAGGTAGAATTATAAAAAGAATGGGTCCAGGCCCTCAATATTATCAACAAAAAAATCGGAAAAAGAATACGACAATCTGCTATCTTGGTTAGAGGGGAGCTTCTACGGTACATTCGAATATACCGGTACATAAGTCACTAAATTCATAAATTGGCGATTATTTTTATGAGCATTACACTTATTTTTTAACAATTTTTCATAAAAAGAGTTCAATATTGACTATTATGAGGAATAAAAATTCAAAAAATATCATATTATATATATATATATATATATATATTTTTGATAGTTTTAAGAAATAATATTTGGTTATTATAACTTTTTAATGATAGAAAAAATAATTTCTTTTAAATATTTTTTTAATAAGCTAATGTATCAGTAATTTGAAATTATTAAATTTTCCATAGAATTTCTCTTATAAGTGGGAACTTTTTTTGCTTATAATTATAATTTAGGACGGAAGGAGTATGTGCTTTAAATTTTTGCATAGGGAAAGTAAAAAAAAAGTGAAGTTCAATTTTTGTATTTGAGAAAAAAAAAATTAAGTATTCAATTTAATCTCTAAGATAAAATAAAAGTATATTTTTAGCTATTCATAAAAAATAAATCAAAATAATTTAGTCTCTACTTGAACTGTCGTAAACAATTGATTCCAGATTTAATAGTAAATATTGATGAAAATATGTTGGTTCAATGCATTGAAAACCAAAATATTTAAATTTTTATATAAATAATTATTTTATTTGAAATCCTCAAAGAATACCTTAAAACATTTGTTAAGATTATTTTTATAATTATTTATATTTATATTGTACGGATCATTTGTTCCTCTTAAGTTATTGTGAGAAATCAACCATTATTGATTATTGCTAATGATTTAATTGTTTCGTTTGAATTGATGTCATTAATAGCAAAGTTTGTTTTCTAAGTTCACGTATGAACTTATTCAGTTGTCCTTGTTTATATCTTTCAGGGAATTAAATTAAAAATGTTTTTATTTTTCTCAAAAAGCTTGTTAGATCTAGTAGTGTTTCTTTTTTGTCAAGTAGTCTAGTGATCAGAAATTTCACCATTAAGATGGATAAGTTAGTAGTATAATGTAATGTCCTGCCAACTAAGATAAGCTCATCGTGTGTTTATAAGGACTAGAATTGATCTTCGCCTGAAGGGAATAAATTTTTAATTTAATTTTATTTGTTTTGCAAATGAACTTTAAATTATCTAAATTTCTTTTTCCTAAAAAACATAGAATTGTAATAAAAAAATTGCCTAATAGAAATAATATTTTTTATGAATATTATTTTTATGTCTGTGATTGAGGCATATACTTAACCAATTGGGATTCTTTGGACCCATCATGGAACAATTCTTGAAAAAGGAACTGGCATTATCTTAAGAGCCTACCTAATTAGTGTTTTGTAATCCTGTAAATTAAGTTGCATCTATCAATTGATTGATTAAATGAATTGTATAGTTTCAATCAAAAAGCTTAATTATGTTCCCTGTATATACTATGAAAATGCACATATCATGCCACATTCACAACAAGTAGGCATTCATCATTATTGAGACATAGACAACAACTAAATGGCTATGTACCCAACATCTCACGCCTCCTTTCACAACATTGTCATGTTATTCATGATACTATGATCAACAACATATGTTTGTCTTGTGCAAGAGTGATTAGAACATCCAAGATCATTATATGGATTTCAGAGAAGTGTCATATATATTTGTCCATTTATTACAAACAAGAAAATAAAACAAAAAATAGAGATAGCAATGGGCACTTTGTGATTATTGTCAAATTGGAAACATGAGAAGACAAGTGGCTTCAAATCGGGACATCCTTATAAGAAGAAACAATGATATAATACACATGGCAGAGTTATTATAAATATATAATGGAAAATAACTATCACTGCCCCATTCCCCTTATTGAGACATAGACATTTTAAAATTATACTATTATGCAATTTGATGAATACTTTAGCAAGTAAATTAAACTATAAGTCCACCAAAAAAAAATAAAAATTGGTGAGAATATATTTGTTTATTAGACAAAAGAAAATTGGTGTTCTAAATAGTTTAAAGAGATGATTAGGTAATTCGAATCATTTCCTTTTTGGAATTTGGTAAACATGGTCTTAGACTACCATTTCACTCTTATTATTACGATGCATTAACAAATTTGATCTAACCTGTTGATCAGAAAGGTTCTGGGCCAGCAACTCCTTCACTTGATATATCCTTTGTTGAGTAGAGAATTGAATTAAGCAGTAAATCACCAACGGAGGGGGGGGGTTGTACCTGCAGGCGCTCCGATGCTAAAGTCAGTGGAGTGAACAAGTACAAAGTGAGAGTAAAAAGTGAGAATAGAATACCTGACCCTCCAGTGAAGGAGGGTATTTATAGATCCCCAGCGCTGGGCCATGGTCTCCCTAATGGGCTGTGCTTAGCGGCCCAATAGGGGAGACTGCCAGGATTTCTCCGTTGTTGGAGTAAGGAACCGGCATTTAGTCCTTATCCTGGTGATGAGTTGTCCTCATCATGCGGAGAGGTGGTTACCTCAAGTGTATCATGTCCTAGTGAATAGGACCACGTGGGAACTGTGGCAGCGTAGCAGATCCGAGCAGGGAGCTCGAAGACTGTTGAGGAGAAGCTCCTAGCCCTGTATGTCGAGCAGAAGCTCTTAGCTCCTTGCGCCGAGCAGAGAATGGATTGGGCCAGCTCTAGGCCCAGTCCAGAACAGTAGCCCCCCAAGTCTTTGCTCCTAGTTATAGGAGTAATGACTTAAAGTCAGTTTGTTAGTTGAGGACATCCTCGCTGCGTTTGTTCGATCACAAGCTTGTGCTCGTAGCGACTGTTGTTCGTGTCGAGGAGACGAAGCATTTTGTCTTCGAAGAAGAAACTTGTGCCCTTCAGATTGTCCTCGTGAATTGTTTGGGGAGAGAACAACTGTTTTTGCTCGCGAAGTTGTATTCGTAAAATCTTGGGAAATTTCTTTTGCTTGCGAAATTGTGCTCGTATGTTCCTCTATATTACGTGCTCGTCAAACCTTCAAAGATTCGCTTTGGAGATCGTGATTTGCGAGCAGAGGGACCTGACCTTTGAAGTGACAGACGTTTCGTTTGCGTTGCCACGTGTCAGACCTACGAACAGATGCAATGATGGCTACGAAATAGAGGTATTATGAGTTCGTTTCACGAGGAGGAACCGTGGACGTTAGATCGAAGCGTCGTTTCGCTTCTTGTGAGATTGGATCTGGTTCGTTAAATCCTTTCAATCAGATATGTTGGATTGATCCAACGCTCCAGATTGAAAGGGTGTATCCGTTGGCGTCCAGAGGCAATCGTTGTGAGGTTGCCTATAAATATAAGGGAAGAGTAAAAGTTTTCACGGTTTACTCATTTTGAATTGCCAAAGTTTTTCTTTCTTATCATTTCTGCGAAAATCGAGAGAGTTTTGGAGTTGTTATTGGGTTTGTAGTGTGGAACTTCAAGATTCTCCTTTCTTCATCATCTATATTCGTATAACAGGTAAGAAATCTTTTTCTTTG
The DNA here is from genome assembly GCA_030408175.1 of Trifolium repens. Classification (NCBI taxonomy): domain Eukaryota; kingdom Viridiplantae; phylum Streptophyta; class Magnoliopsida; order Fabales; family Fabaceae; genus Trifolium; species Trifolium repens. The sequence continues at coordinate 18,265,146 of CP125847.1, forward strand.
TGTTCCGTTTGCATCTGTTTAGATTTTGTTCTTGCTCCGGTGATGTGTTGGTGGTTCACGGTGGTGAAGCCATCACCGGAGTATGTTATTTGCCTTCTTTTCGTTAATGACGGCGATTTTAAGCCATTTCGAGTTTGATTTTGTTGTATGTATGATTTTCCGATTCTATACGTATGATTTTTAAGGCGTTTTGCTGCTCCGGCGCCGCCGTTGATCGGCGTCGCGCCGGAGAATGTTCATAGAATTTATGAACTTTCTGACTTTTTCTGGAAAACATCAAGAACATCAAGAATAGTGACGAACAATGCGTCGGGGACAATCGTCCCCGTTTATGTCCTCGTAGCGTTTAGGATATTCGCTGGGGATAATCTCCCCGTTTTAGACGTAACAAGTTTGAGTGTTAAATTCTAGGATAGATGATGGGGACCTTCTCCCCGTGTTAAATTCGAGGAGAATCTCCAAATTGCTGGGGACCTTCTCCCCGTTTTAAATTAAAACTTGAAAAGCAAAATCATCGAGGAGAATCGTCCTCGTATTTCCCTTTGCCATTTGTTAAGGCTTTGGTCGAAGGCAACGTGCCTGCGCCTATCCATGCCCTTTCACTTGAATTGCGGTGGAAGGGTGGATTTGATTTTATTGTCTAATTCACTTTTCTTCGCTGCTTTTCAGGTAAAATGGCTGACGAGCGCGAGGATATGATGGATGTCAGGGAGGAAGGAGAAGTCCACCCTGAGGAGCCTGTTGACGAGGATGAGGATCTCCCCGCGCACCCGGAGTGGAAGTGGATAACGCATGAACCCCGGAAGATGGCGTCAGAGATAACATCGACGTCCTTGGGCGTGTTCACAATCCTCGAGGAGGATCCTGCGCCTGGAGAATTCGGGGTGTATAACGTGGGTCCCCATCAGAAGATTTGCTCGACATTCCACCGCGAGGGATTTGGTATGTACGAGTTCGTTTTTAAGGAGCTCGGGTTAAGACTTCCTTTCTCCCCGTTAGCCACAGAGATTTTTGCTTTCTTAAGGCTGGCCCCGTCGCAACTTCACCCTAATGCGATGGCGTTTGTGCTCGCCTTTGAACATCTTTGCGAGTACAAAAATGTGGTTCCTACTCGCGCCCTCTTCTTCCATGTCTTCCAACTTCAACGCATGACGAAAGAGTTTGGTCGACGGAGCTGGGTGTCCTTGAAGCACCGGGTTTCTCTGTTCGACATGTATTCTGAATCCATTCGTGGCTTCAAGTCGCAATTTTATGTCGTTCGTCCAGAGACCCACACTGGGAAGCGTACTTTATACGATTGGGTCGTTGACAAGAATGAAGATGGGGTCGTTAAGAAGAACGAGGACGGTACCGACAAGATGAAGGAGGTAGAAAAGTTTCCGATGAGCTGGACGGACGAGCACTTTAAGAAAGGCACAGATAGTTATCTGACAGCGGATGCGTCTTTGAGTGTCGAGGAGAGACGTGGTCTCAAAGTGCTCCAAGATTTCGTTGCGGGCTTCCTCCCCGCCAAACTGGTAACAAAGGCAGGGGAGCCCGTACTTGACGATGAGGGAAACGAACAGTTTGTCCCCCGTCTTATTCATACAAAGAGATTGCTCGAGTGTAGAACTCGAGCTGAAGTGCATGAAATTTTGGGTAGATAATTTGAGCCTCTGCCCGTTTATGTGTTTGCAAAAGTTTCTGCTGTTAATTTCTTTATTTATTTTCTTTCCCCGAATCTAACTTGTATGTTTCCCTCTATCTTGCAGATTCAATGGCTGACTTCGCTGCTGACCTCAGCAAAATTGTCTCCGAAAAGAAACTCGCTGGAGGAGTGGGCAAAGGTGGGAAGAAGAGGAAGTTGGCGACTAAGGGCAGCGCCGTTTTTGGGAGTGCCTCGTCTTCTCCAGGCGGAGCCAGTTCCTCGCTCGGGACAAAAGTGGCCTCCCCGTATGTCGCGCAGAAGACCAAACTGATCAAGGAGGAGATCCCCCTGGTCGACCTTGAAGTGGAGAAACCTTTCCTTCTCCCCAGAGTCATTAGCGACAAAGATTTCTTGGAGAAGAACCCTTTGCAAGTGGCAGCCGCGGACCAGGCTGCGATTTTGGGGATGGACGACGAGTCTGGTCGGGATCGGATCATCGATGATTCAGCTGGACTGTTGAGGATGTTGGAGACGGTGTTGGTCTTGCACGAGGATAGAAGCAACCGTCAAAATGACTTGGAGAAGTTGAAGGCAGCTAATGCGAAGCTAGAGGCGGAGAATATGAAGCTGGAGAACGAGGTCGTAGACCGTCGGGGAAAGAAGGAGAATTTTGTGGCTGCTGCCAAAGAAAACAGGGAGCTGAAGGAGGAGCTCGCCAAACTCGAGGAGGAAATGAAGTCGCTGAAGTCAGCTATGGCTCCTGCGGTTGACGAAACCGAGAACACCAGGGATTTGTTGACTCGAGCTGAGTTTGTTGCTCGTATAAGAAAGTTGGGCGACTCCGTGCTCGCCAGGGTGAAACATGGATGGCAGAATGCTCTTGCCCAAGTCAAGGTTGCCAATGCTGGGGTCGAGCTTAAATTTGACGGGATGGGGGTTTTCCGTGAAGTAGTGGACGGACAAATTATCCTCCCTGATAGGTATAAGGAGGCGGAGGCCGCAGATTTGGCAGGTGAGGAGGACATGGACGATGATGCTGAAGAGGAAGAGGATGATGGCACAAGTAAGAATACCACCACTCCTGAGGATGATGTTTAATCTTGGGCATGCGTGCCGTCACTTTGTATTTTCCTTTGACTACTTTTGGGGGCCTGCGTGCCCGTTATTTTGTGTACTTGAATATTTCTGTTGGGGGGCCTTTGTGCCCGTTTGTAATTTTTGAACAAGTGGGCTTTGTCCCCGTTTCTATATAGTCTTGTGTTGTTTGCTAAGTATTGCCTTATATTTCCGTGCTTATATGCTTGTTTATATGCGTTCATGATATTCTGCTCGTTGGGTTGTTGTTTGGAGTATATTTTGAAAATTTTTCCTAAGTGTTTTTCGAGCAGAAGCGTTGAATCCGAGGCGTCTTTAGAACTCGAATCAGCGGGGAAAGGCTCGTCGGAGAGTCCTTTCCTCGCGGCTTGAACCTCCCATCGCGAGCTGGGTGTTAAGCCTGGCACGGGGGCGATGAGCTCGTTGTCTGAGTTCTCCTCGCCAGAAGCAATTTACCCTCCCCTTTCCGGGGAGAAAATTCGTGCTTAGACTGGGTTTTAGACGGATGTTTGTGCCTGAACATCCTCTGTTGTCCAGGTGTGACTGCCCGTTTTCCGAGGAAGGCACTACCTTGGCTTTGTAAGCCTAGTTCGGCAATGACTTAGCTATAGTATTGTTTTAGTTTTTGGGCGTTCCAGGGTCGGGGAAGTTCCTTTCCTTGGAGGTCCTCGAGGTAGTAAGCGCCGTTCTCGGTTTTTCCCCGGACTCTATATGGTCCTTCCCAGTTAGGTGCTAACTTGCCCTCGTGAGAATCTTTGGCGTTTCACCGTAGAACGAGACTGTCGACTTTGAACTCCCTAGGTATGACTTTGGTATCGTGTCGAGCATCTACTTTTTGTTTGAGGGTGGCTTCCTTTAAGGATGCTCCTGTGCGAATTTCTTCGACGAGGTCCAGTTCCTCTCGTAGAGCCTCGTCGTTCATTTCCTCGTCGAGGGGTTGCTGCGTACGTCGAGAAGGTTCTCCAATTTCTACGGGGATAACTGCTACTGTTCCGTATACTAAGCGGAAGGGAGTCTCCCCGGTTGTGGAGTGTGGCGTAGTTCGATAGGCCCAGAGCACGCTGTGGAGCTCCTCAACCCATTTTTTCTTATTGTCGTCGAGCCTCCGTCGAAGCCCGCGCAGAATTACTCTGTTTGCGGCTTCGGCTTGCCCATTGGTTTGGGGGTGCTCGACGGATGTGAAGCGTTGTTTTGTGTTGATCGCGATGAGGAGCTCACGAAATTTCTTATCCGTAAATTGCGTTCCGTTATCGGTGACCACGACTTGTGGGATCCCGAAACGGGCGAGGACGTCTCGTTTGAAGAAACGGAGTATGTTGAATGCGGTTATATTCACAAGTGGTTCGGCTTCGACCCACTTGGTGAAATAATCAACGGCTACGATGAGGTATTTGTTTTGAGCAAAACCTATGGTGAAGGGTCCGAGGATATCCATGCCCCACCAGGCGAAGGGCCAAGGAGAGGACAGAGACTTCAGCTCGTTTGGGGGAGCTAGGTGCATGTCGGCGTGCCTTTGGCACTTGTCGCATTTTTTGACATGCTCCTTGGAGTCTTGTTGCATGGTGGGCCAGTAATAACCTGCTCGGAGGGCTTTTCTGGCGAGCGATCTTCCTCCTAAATGTTGGGAATTGATCCCCTCGTGTATTTCCCGCAGGACGTAGTCGACTTTATCCTCCTCGATACATTTCAAAAGGGGAATGGAGAATCCTCTTCTGTATAACGTTCCGTCGAGGAGGACATAAGCGCACGATCGTCGTTTGATTACCGCCGCCTCCTTTTGGTCGGATGGCAGAGTGTCGTTTGCTAGGAAATTGTAGACGGGGGTCATCCAACAGTTGCTGTCCCTGATTGCGTTGACGTCGAGGGCAGGTAGTGGTTTTTCTATGCTTGGTCGTGGGAGGATTTCCTGTATTACGGATTTGTTTCCTCCCTTTTTCTTCGTGCTCGCCTGTTTTGATAAGATGTCTGCTCGGGTATTGTCCCCTCGGGGAACATGGCATACCTCAGCGGAGTCGAACTTCGCTATCCTGTATTTAACAAGGTTTAAGTATTCGCACTTGCGATACGACGAGCTGAGAGTCCGTGCATATCTTGATTTCTCTTGCGCCTATGTCCTCGGCTAATCGTAATCCTGCGAGGAAGGCCTCGTATTCTGCCTGATTGTTCGACGTCGGGAAAGAGAGGGTTAGGGAGACTTCAATGACTATGCCCTTCCCATTCTCGAGTATGATTCGTGCCCCAGCTCCTGTCGAGCTGGATGCTCCGTCGACGAAAATTGTCCACTTTTCAGTTTCCTCGGAAGAAGGAGCGGGAGCTGTCATTTCGGCGACGAAGTCAGCAAGGACTTGTGCTTTGAGAGCTTTTCTGCTTTCGTAGCGGATGTCGAATTCAGATAGTTCCAAGGACCATTTGAGCATCCTGCCCGCCATGTCAGGTCCGCTGAGCAGAGATTTAATTGGTTGGTCTGTTCGGACTACGATTGTATGTGCGAGGAAGTAATGTCTTAATCTCCTCGCGGCGTTTATGAGTGCGAGGGATACTTTTTCGATTAGCAGGTATCGGAGTTCGGGGCCTTGTAGGGCCTTGCTCGTGAAGTAGATGGGTTTCTGCCCTTCTGTTGTTTCGCGAATGAGGACGGCGCTGACGGCCTCGGAGGCGACGGCGATGTAGAGGTAGAGGACCTCCTCGTCGTTTGGTCGTGATAGGACCGGTGGTTCGGAGAGGGCCTTTTTAAGGTGTTGTAAGGCCTGGTCGCACTCCTCCGTCCATTCGAATGCGGACTCTTTCCTCAGAAGTTTGAAAAGGGGGAGTGCGTGCTGCGCGGATTTTGCGATGAAGCGAGATAGTGAAGTAAACATTCCGTTGAGTGTTTGGATTGATTTTTTATCGTGGGGGACGGGCAGCTCGGTGAATGCTCTGCACTTATCGGGGTTGGCTTCGATTCCTCGTTCCGTTAAGTAGAAACCGAGGAATTTTCCTGCTCGGACCCCGAAAGTGCATTTTTCAGGATTGAATCACATTTTGTATTTTCTAGCATTGCTCGAATACCTTTCGTAGGTGGGCAGTGTGGTCAACCTCGTCGTGAGATTTGACGATCATGTCGTCCATGTAGACTTCGAGCATGTCCCCAATTTGTTTTTGGAATACCGTGTTCATCATTCTCTGGTACGTGGCACCAGCGTTTTTTAAACCGAAGGGCATAACGTTATAATAGTAATTTCCCGTTGGGGTCATGAAGGCAGTTTTGTATCTGTCGGCGACCGCCATCGGTATTTGATTATATCCTGAATACGCATCCATAAAAGACAGTAATTTAAAACCAGACGAATTATCTACAAGACTATCTATGCATGGTAAAGGATAAGAATCTTTAGGGCAAGCCCTGTTGAGATCGGTATAGTCAACACACATACGCCATTTTCCATTAGACTTTTTAACGAGTACAACATTGGAGAGCCAGGTTGTATACCTGGCCTCAGAAATAAAATTTGCCTCTAAGAGGTCTTTTACAGCTTTTTGAGCAGCCTCCTCTTTCTCGGGAGACTGCTTCCTCCTACGTTGTACTACATACTGGGCATCGGGGTCGACGGTGAGCTGGTGACATGCGACCTCAGGGTCCAATCCGGGCATCTCTGTAGCGCTCCAAGCAAAAAGATCTTCATTCTTCCTTAAGCAAGCTTTGAGCTGCTTCCTCGCCAGTTCTGGCAGTCCTGCTCCAATCTTTACTCCTCGGTCGGGATCCTCACCGAAGGGAACGAGCTCAAACTCGCCATCTGGGATGGGGCGAAAATTTTCTTTACTCGCCTCATCCTCCTCTTTCTTTTCTTTTCGGAGCTTCTTCTCTTCTTTGTGCTCCTTCTTGTAGTGCCTGCTGTCGAGCTCGATAGAGCTCACATTTGGTGCTGGGAGCAAAGATGTCAGCTTTGGTTTCTTTGACGGGCTGGGAAGCTGGCCGATATAGCTGAGGCCTTTGGTAGCTGCATCGAAGCATCTCCTTGCAGCTTCGATGTCCCCGTGCAGAGTGGCGACGTGCCCATTGGTCGTGTAATATTTCATTTTCAAGTGGGCAGTTGAGGGGACGGCAAACAGATTTGCCATTGCCTCGCGGCCCAGGATGCACTGATAGAGTGATGGGCAGTCCACGACCAGAAATTGAATCTTGACAGATCTAGCTGCCTCTCCTTCTCCGAAAGTCACCACGAGGTCGACATAGCCCCATGGTTTGGTCGTCGCTCCGTTGAATCCTTGGAGGTCGGAGCCTACATAGGGTGCCAGATAAGTCTCGTCGAGCTGTAGGGCAGTGAAGCATTGGGAGAACATGATGTCGGCCGAGCTCCCAATGTCGACGAGAATTCGGCGGACATCAAAGTTGGCCATGTTTGCCCGGATGAGCAGGGGGATGTGGGCGTTGGGTGTCCCACCAGGAAGTTCCTCCTTGTAGAATGCTAGGGGAACCGAGCCTTTTTTGGGCCTGTCGAGGGTGACAGGCTGGTTTGAGGAGGAGTCGATGAGCTCCTCGAACTTTCTCTTAATAGATCCGATGGTCTTTTGACTGTAGCCACCAGCGGATATCACCATTGTTTCAGCAAAATTTTCCCACTTAGAAAAAGTGGGATGAGAGTTTTTGTCCTCGAAGTTGTCGGGGACACGGAAATCTTTTGGTCGCGAGATGGAAAGGGCGACCTTCTTTGGTTATTTCCCGCCAGATGCGGGATGATATTCCTCGACATTTGCGGCTTGTCGAGCAGCTTGTTTAGGACTCTCTTCGCGCTTGAATCTTCCGAGTCTTCCTTGGCGAATGAGGGTCTCTATGGCATCCTTCAGATGGATGCATTCTTCGGTCACGTGACCGTAAGCTCTGTGGTATCTGCACCACTTCGATTTATCCTGACCAGGCTTGGTCATCCCTGGTTTGGGGAATTTGATATTCCCTTCCTTAAATTCCGTGTCGTAGCACTCGGTCAGGATATGCTCGCGAGAGGCGTTGAGGGGAGTGTAAACTGTGAATAAACTGGGGGGTCCTCGGGGTTTGTCACCTCTTCTTCTGCCCCCGTCTCTCTGCCCGTCTCTCCCTCCGTCTCTCTGCCCGGATTCCCGGGGAGGCTTGTGTGTTTCTTGTCGAGGAGGAGCTTCCTCGGTTCGTCCTTGGCGGAGGGCGTCAGCCAACTCCTGCTCCTCGTACTGTATGTACGGTTCTGCTTTGGCGAGGAGCTGGGCCAAAGTCCTGGGCTTTTCAATGCCCACAGCCTTGGCGAAGTCAGTTCGGGGACAGAGGCCACGCGCGAGCAGGTACCTCTTCATCTCGTCGGTCGTTTCGACCAGTACGGCTTCTCTGTTGAACCTCTCGATGTATGCACGAAGAGATTCTTTTGGTCCATGGAATATGGCTTCCAAGGTGGCTACTGTCTTCGGCTGTTTCCACGACGCAGTAAAGTTTTGCTTAAATTGGTCTGAGAAATCGTGCCAGGAAAACACAGACCGAGGAGGAAGACTTGTATACCAGGTCAGCGCTCCTTTCCTTAATGTTGTGGGGAAGAGCCTGCACCTGATAGCTTCGCTTGTTCTGCGGAAGTTGAGTGTGGTGTTGAAGTTGTTGATGTGATCGTCCGGGTCGGTCAATCTATCATAGGAGGGGAGATTGGGGAGCCTCTCCAGCGTTGCGGGGATAGGTGCCCTCATGATGTCACTCGAGAGAGCGCAGACGCTATCCTCCTCCTCGCTGCCATTGGGGGATAACTCGAAAGTATCATCATTATACCGACGACCCGGTGTGGGGCTTCGGTATTCATAATCGTCGCGAGCAGGGCGACTGAAGGTGCCTCCCTGTCTCGCCATATTTCGCAGTCCTTGGGGAGAGTGGCGAGGCTGCTCGACTGTCTTCCCCTTTTTTGTGACTGGGGAGATTCTTTCCTCGCATGGAGGTGGAGTTCGACCCCTTTTGCTGGTCGGTGGTTGGATCCTCTCGAGGGCAGGACGCCGTTGTCTGGCAGTTTCCTGTCGAAGAGGGGACCTAGACGAGAGATGTCTCCGCGGGGGAGAGTTGTCTGCCCGCTGGGGGCGTTGATTTTTTTCTAGCGCTTCAATCCTGCGATTCTGTTGCGCCATTACCTGCGTATTTTTCTCGAGGGCGGCGAGAATCCTCAGAAAATCCGCCCTAGTTGGTTGGTCAGCGGGTTGTGCGATGGCCACCGGAATTTCCTGCGTATTTTGCGGGCGTTTTCTGGATTGACGAACGGTTAAGATTTGCATGTCATCTTCCTCCGATGACAAAGAGGCTTCGCGACCGTCCCTTGGGTCAGATTCTGGTGGCGGTTGATCGCCCGGGCGCACAGGACTGATGACGGTGTTCTGTTCCGCGGGGGAAGAAACCGTGGGGATGAAATCACGGTGTTCGTTGTCGTGATCTCCGTCGATGCGAGTGTTGGATCCACTGGCCATAATGAAAGTTGTTGAAGAACAAAGAGTCGGTTTTGAACTTTAAATTCTTAAAGAAGGGGAAACCAGATCCCTACAGACGGCGCCTCTAATCTAACCTGTTGATCAGAAATGTTCTGGGCCAGCAACTCCTTCACTTGATGAATCCTTTGTTGAGTAGAGAATTTGTTGTGTATGACTCAAAATTATTAAGCTACTTGTTTCTCAAGAAAAAATTAATGCAAGATTTTTTCTTTTCTTGTTTGACAAGACATTTGGGCCACAAGGATGTGTCTTGAAGTGCAAGTCTAGCAATCTTGGTTAGCAAGACATATGGGCCAATAGGATACTTTCTTGAAGTGCAAGACTAGCAATCTTGGTTGGCAAGTTATAGTCCATAAAGTGTTGTCTTAGGGTGCAAGACAAGTAGATTGATGACTATAAATACACAACATAGCATTAGTTTGGAAGTGTGGAAAACAAAGAAAGAAAACTCAGAGAGGGTTGGGAAACACTTTGTATTCACCTTGGGAAACACTTGTTGATTGAATCTCTTGGTCACGGGGAGAGATTCGGGAAAAGGGTAGAATTAGGAAAACTCTAATTCTTGTAACTCTTGTGGAAAATCTCATTGTAATCAAGGTTTCTATCGATAGTGGAACGGAGAGGCTGCTCTCTCCCCCAGATTAGGTTCATTAACACCGAACTGGGTAAACAATATTATTGTGTTCTTTACTACTTTCACTGTTTATTCTTGTTCGTGATTATTATTGTCCGTTCTCAATTTGTGGTTGCTTTAATCGTTTGCTCCACACACTAAATGTTATTGGTGTGATATCAATCGAATTCACAACAGAATTGAATGAAGCAGTAAATCACCAACGGAGGGGGGGGTTGTACCTGCAGGCGCTCCGATGCTAAAGTCAGTGGAGTGAACAAGTACAAAGTGAGAGTAAAAAGTGAGAATAGAATACATGACCCTCTAGTGAAGAAGGGTATTTATAGATCCCCCAGCGCTGGGCCAAGGTCTCCCTAATGGGCTGTGCTTAGCGGCCCAATAGGGGAGACTGCCAGGATTTCTCCGTTGTTGGAGTAAGGAACCGGCATTTAGTCCTTATCCTGGTGATGAGTTGTCCTCATCATGCGGAGAGGTGGTTACCTCAAGTGTATCATGTCCTAGTGAATAGGACCACGTGGGAACTGTGGCAGCGTAGCAGATCCGAGCAGGGAGCTCGAAGACTGTTGACGAGAAGCTCCTAGCCCTGTATGTCGAGCAGGAGCTCTTAGCTCCTTGCGCCGAGCAGAGAATGGATTGGGCCAGCTCTAGGCCCAATCCAGAACAAAATTTATTTAGACCTAGTATTAATGATTAAGAATCTTTTTCTATAAAAATAACTAGTTCATATACATGTGCGATGCATGGGACAAATTATGAATTAGCGTAGAAATTTAATTTAAAAGTTATGTATACAACATTAAATTTAAAAGTTAAAGATTGATAAGTAAATACTACTTGATAGTCTTGATTGCAAAGACCTACACAACAATATTATGTCTATCGAACTATTTTTCATAAAAAAAAAGTATAATTGTTCACTAAAATATTGATATAATTTAGGAGAATGTCAACCAAAAACAAATTAGATATACAGAGAGAGGAGTGAGAGAGAGATAAAATTTATCTGTGGTGTAGAATGAGAAACAAAGAGATTTTTCCACCTAATTATTAAAAATATATCTTGACTAATTAAAATTTGAATTCCGACCGTAGAAGTTATGCATATTTTGTGTCCACCATACTTACATTATAATTTCCTTCATCTGATTAAATCTATGGGCAACCTAAATCAAGTTAATATAATTTTAATTTTTATAATCTATTAATTTTTTTTTATAATTCTAATTTTAAACATTTCCATAAACTTTTCATACCTTTTTAGGGATATTAATTTGTCATTGCAAGTGGAAATCCGCACATAGAGTCCCTATATAGTCTTAGTCTCTTAGGGATGAAGACAAAAGAAAGAATCTCCGAATAGTGTAGAACAAGAAGCGAATATATTCTCAAACTCATATATGCAAAAATCATCTCAATTTCATCATAGAATTTTAAACCAAATTACTCAAATACCGCAATATTTTAAAATCAACACATAAATAATACATAAAATATTGTATTTATATTTTCTTGACTTTCTATTGATTTTGCATAAATGTGAGTTGAAAGTTATATATTGCTTGAATTTCTATTTTATCTAATATTTTATTGAAATCCGATAAGATTAACGGTTTATGCATTTTTATATCTCCCCATAAAAAAATTCAAACTCCATTGCGTCCCACCTGAACATTTTAGGCTAGCTCCGCCACTGGAAGGGCACATATCAAAAAGACAAATATGGCAAATTTTTATTGAAACTTGTGCAATGAACTTTCTAAACATTAAATATTTTATATCATGAAATTTTAATTTTCTACTTTTAGGTAGTTTAACACGTGCCTTAACACATGTTAACATGACCCATAAAACAAAATTTAAAACTCAAGAATTCATAAAAATCAAAATCATCAAAAGAAGGGAAAATAAGAAAAAGGAAGGATCTACTCATCTACCCTCATGGCTCTAACACTAAATACACCCACCCCTTACCTGAGTTTCAGCACAATCTCTTTGAGCTTTGGTTGATTTGAAACTTGTTTTTCTTTCCTCCCCTTAGTCTCAAGCTCTAAAGTCTAAATTCTACACTCTCTAATTTGTTTTTTTTAATTTTTGTGTTAATTGTGCAAATCCTAATTCTGTACTTCATTAACCTATTTATTTATGGAGAAGGATATTTTAGATTTGTTTTCTAAAAACAAGGAAAATTCTTACCAGATTTGTTTCCAATTTAAATTCCTAACATATTTTCTAATTGAAACTCTTATTTTCCATGCTCATCTTCTTTAGGCAGAAATTCTTCTATACACCCCCCTTATTTTCCATGTACACACGGGGCCCACTTCCCCTACTACTAGCCCACTATAATACTTACTGCAATATATCCCCTCTTCTTCTCACGCTTATTTATTTGCATTGCACCCCACTATCCAATTTCTTCTATTTTTTCTATTATTTTCTCTCATCTCTTCTTATTTTATTTACTAAATCCAACTAAAATTCTATTTAATTTCTCCTTTCCACTCCAACCCCACATACCAATTTAATACATAACACATCAAAATTAAGTAAATTCTACTTAAATGATAGCTAATAAAATAGCAAGTAACTATATCATAATAAAATAATAATTTCTAAAAGTTAGGACGTTTCAGCTTTACCTCTCTTAAAGAATTTTCGTCCCCGAAAATTATCTAATGAAAATAGCTCAGAGTATGATTCCTTCATTCGAATCTCTAGCTCTGACGTTGCGTTTTCTCCTGCATGTCCTCCCCATATTACCTTAACCAAGGTAATCTCTTTGTTCCTTAGATGTTTCACTTCTTGATCCTCGATCCGTAACGATACCGCCTCGACCGTTAGATTTTCATTTACTTGCACATCGTTAGATTGAATCACGTGCAACAGGTTAGGAATGTGTTCCTAAGTTGTGACACATAAAAGAAATGGCGGAGTTTTGAGAGCGATGGTGGTAAAGTGATTTGGTATGCCACTTCTTCTATGCTTTTCAAGAATCTGGTACGTACCAACAAAATGCGGAGTGAGCTTCCTCTATTTCAACGCACGACCCACGCCTGTTACTGAGGTGACCCTCAGAAACACGTGGTCTCCTTCTTGGAATTCTAAAGCTTTCCTTCAGTTATAATGGTAACTCGTTTTCCTGTTCAGTGACACTCTCATTTTCTCCTGTATCATTTTGACTTTCTCGGTAGTCTGCCAAATCATCTCTGGTCCCTACACTACTCTTTCACTGTACTCGTACCAACACAGGAGTGTCCTACATCTTATCCTGTACAAAGCTTCGGAAGGTGTCATCCCAATACTGGAAAATGGAAGCAATTGTTTTAGGTGATTCAATTAATGACAACCAACTATCCTAACTTCCTCCATGTTCCAAAATGCATGCTCTAGACAAGTCTTCTAGAGTTTGGATAGTCTTTTTAATCTAACCATCTGTTTGTGGGCGATATGTGGAACTTAGCTTCAACTTCGTCCCCAAGGCTTGCTACAAACTCTTATAAAATCCCGAGGTGAACCTTGGGTCTCTATCCAACACAATACTCGATGGAATGCCATGTAACTTCACAATCACAACAATGTATATCTCTGCTACCATTAACAAAAGAATGTCGGGGCGGAGCCCCTCAAGGGCTGGGCAGGGCCATGGCCTGCCACAAATTATTTTTATTTTTATTTTTTATAAGTATATATTTTATGATACTTATTTTTTATTTTAACTAATAAGAAATGAGAATCAATTTTAAAATTCTGATTTTCAATTATCATTATGGATAACTTATAATTAATTTTTAATTTGGAACTAGTTAAGTTGTTCAGAAGTTCTCTCAAAATACTTAGTAGGAATTAATCCATCTAAAATGGACTTTGAATCAGCCTAAGTGTCAAAGAGGGTTGCAGTCTCGAGGACAGCTTCTTTAATAATGATTCTATTATTTTTAGAAAAGTTTTGGATTTTAAGTTGATTGATTAATCCCAAGAAGTCTTCTTCATCCTGCTTTTTATGGGATTCAGTAAAATTCTAATTAATATCAATAGGATCAGTCGGATAAAATTGATACCCCTTTTTAAAAATAAAGTAATATTAGGTACACCTTTGATAAGATCAATTTTACTTTTACATATAACTAATGAAGGGATCCTTACTCAACATTTAGGTCAATCTATTATCTTTTGATTTATAAGAAAACCAATCATTAGATTAGAGATTTAAACCCAATTCATTATAAGCAAAATCAATTTCTCAAAGGAAGAGATTTCTTTTAAGAAAATTGATAGAATTCAGGTTCTCTTAGAAAAAATACAATCTATAATTTGTTCTAATATTTCTAATGCTTTTCGGGAAAGAAAACAACATATCGTTGACCTTCTTTATGAGAAAGATTTGAAGGGAAAACTTATACATATAACAGGACTGTGTCAAGCTAAGTTGTATGGTGGCGCGCCCAATAGCTTGGAGGTCCCCAGTTCAATTCTTGCAGGCTGCAACTTTAATTTTTTATTGAATTTTTTCAATAAAAATTGTTATATTGCTTATTTAGTTGTAAGGTCGTGCGCCCAATAGCTTGAATTTTTTTATGGGGAGATAAAAATGCATGAACTATTAATCTTGTCGGAATATCTCAATAAAATATTAAGTGAAAGAGAAATTCAAGCAAGATATCACTTTCAACTCACATTTATTCAAAATCAATAGAAAGTCAAAAAATTATAAATACAATATTTTTTTTTTTTTGTATTTTGTTAATCTTAGTCCCTTGGCTATCAAACCATTGATTTGAGGAATTTTTTTTAAAGAGAACAATGAATTTAATGTGAAAATTCATAGACCATTAATATTATAACTTTGCATCGTTCAATAACATCTAAACTCATAGATATCCATTAAAATTAATGATATTAAGTAAAAATATAGAAACCCTTAATTTTGGTATATCTCATTAATATATCAAATAATTTTAAATTTATACAACATTTTACCTAAATTATCTAAGTGATATAAATTTTTAATTTAACGATATAATACCAAAATTGGCCCTCTTTATATAATTTCTTAAAAATTATTATCCATCTTTTTATGTTCAAGCTTCACGCTTCTCTCTCTCTCTCTCTCTCTCTCTCTCTCTCTCATTCATCAACCTCATTAATATGCTCTCTCTTACAAACTTACAAATTCCATTAATGTGACATTAATCATAATAAAAGATTGAATTTTGACATTTTTTTTTGCATAAGTTCAATTTACAATTTTTCAATTCTAGGGCATTCTCTTTTTTATACGATTTTATATTTGTCTGTGATTCCAATAGTTAATAAATGTAATCCAAGTTAAATTTTTACGTGAACTGATAATGTGTAACAAAAGATCACGTACCTCTAAAATAGGCTTGAAAACATAAATTAAATTTTAAGGGTATTTTAGTCAATTTTAAAGTATACGCAAATTGTGATTAAGGGTATTTTAGTTAATTTGGAGTGTAACCAAGTTTTTTGGGGTGTGATTACAAAAAATCTAAAAAAAATAATAATTGATCGCAATAATATAACACATTGCACATAAACAAAAATTAGTTAAATATTATAGTGGAACAAAAATCCAAAGAATTATAAAATAGATGAGTTTGAATTTCATATTTTAAAATAAAGGGAAAAAAAATAATCAAATTCAATAAAAATAAGGGGGGTATTGTTGGGAGGTATGTAGCAATTGAAAATTTATTTTTTTCTAAAAATTAAAAACAAAATCATGCAACCTTTGAACTATCTTCATCAAATCTATGGTGGCACTAGTTCCTGTCAAAATCATTGTCAGTGACTCTATAGGCAGAACCTACAGACACGGCCCTTAATTTTGGCTTGTCTTAATATCATGCAAGCTTGCATGCATGTCATCTTGCATAGTTGCATGGATGTTCCTATTGAGTATTGACTATTGACTATATGCATTCATAATTAACCTGATTATCACACTTGAACAAACTCAATTAATATCATGTCTAGAATATAGAGGTGTAATATTCAACAGTAAATTCATGAAACTATACAAGATGACGTGTAGATATGTAAATTGGTTTAAGAGCATCTTCAAATAATAGGATCGTAGAAAGTTTCATAGACCAATGATCCGTACCTTATATTTTTTTTATTATTGGAATTCTATGACGTGACATAGAGATTTCAAAATTGATGATACGTTGCCTTAAATATAAGAGTATCGTAGAGAGTTTCATAGATCAATGATCTGTACCTTATATTTTGTTATCATTGGAGTTCCATGACATGTCATAGAGATATTAATACGGTACATTATTTAAGGTATTGTATCATCAATTTAATATTACCTTTTATTGTATATCAAATTAAATATAATTGATAAAAATATGTATGAGTTACATAAATATTACATGATATTGTAAGACCACTTTTTAGTGATATATAATAACCAAAACGGTATCACCATTGTAGATGTTTTCAGGAGGATATGTTCCAAACAACACTATATATGCATGAGATTATAATTTACAAAATCTCAAGTATTTAATAGTTAGTTATATTTTTTTTCTTAATCTTTTGGTGAATAGATTATTGTTATTTATAACACAGATCTAGTCTAGTTTAACTAAGATTTTAATCGCTAAGTGTTTAATATGCTTTTTATGGGACAAATTATTTGAGAAAATTCAATTTCATTTTTTGTGAGAAATAATTTTTTGTCAAATTTTATTTACCTTAAGATCGAATTCTAAATTATTGAGAACCCCTTCTCCTAGGAATCAATGGTCAACTACAACAAAATATATTCTAAATTCGATTCTTAACTTAGACATGCAACATTAAAATTTTAGAGAAAGTTTATTCCCGATTAATTTCAAGAGATTAATTCTCACAATTGCGCGTGAAAATATCCAATTTACACAAAAGAAATAATTGTTCTTTAATTATCAATTATTGTGAAGACTCGTGGACTATTGCAAAAGAAACAATATAAAATCATTATTACTTGAAATCATTAAACAATAAAAATATTATTGTTTTTAAAGACAAATATTTTGAAAGAATCTAAATTTTAATACCTAGTAGAATATAAAAAATATGATGATATACACTAAAGTTGAGTGTAAGAAAATAATTGCATTCGCTATTTGCAACAAAAGAGTGTTTGTTTTTTTGGCTGTAAGTGTATATAAAGGACAAATACAGATATATATACAAACAAATACATAAAGGACAAAAGAGCATCTTGGAATAGTGAATGGTATGGTAAAGGGTAAAGGCACCCAACAACTCTGCGTACCCATGATCAAATTATTAACCAGACAAAGATACCATTATTCACCCAACATTCATACCCTCTCCATATCCCAATATCAGATACAATATTTATTTATACACAATCTTATCACAATATTTTATACTAGTTTCCAAACTCATTAAAACATATCCCATAAAATATATCATATTATTTCCCTATAAAAACAAAACAGATCGTATGTGTATATATATAATGAGTTTAATTTTATATAAATTAAATTGTAGTGTAAAAACATTTTACGCTATTAGCAAATCACAATATAGATAATTATAGTTATTCGATCACCATTGAAAATATTATAAAAAAATGTATATCTTATATATATAAGAGGATGAACCCAACGCCACATAAGTGCTTAATTTATTAATTGTTTATAAATCTTTATCTCAAAATAATTGATCTATTTCTGTAAAAATAGAAAATGCTAAATATTATTTTTGATAATTAAATTAGGTTAGTTTGATAATTATTTATATTGTATGTTATTTTCTTAAATAAATAACAAAATTAGAGTAGAATTGAGTGGAAAGAAATTATATTTGTTGCTAAAATTGAGATAAATTTAAATAAGGATAAGGTTTTACATGTTTATCGAAACAAAAAGATAATTAGAACCACTAAATTAAAAATTTGATTAGGAAGAACATTTAAGGTAGTTTAGTAAATAACCTTTTATTGTTTATTATCCTATATGCATTAATCCTTTATTCTTTTATGTTCTTAATTTTATACATATTCTTCAATAACCGAAAATTATTATTTGGGTAAAATTACAGCAAAATGGTAGAAGATTTAAAATATTATTAAAAGTGATGATGATAAATTAAATAATGTAGTAATAATTATTTTTAATAGATATTGTTAGTAGATTAAACATGATAAGACTCCACGCTTAGGCCCCGTTTAGATTGACTTATTTTTTAGTTTATGTTAAACAGCTCATGCAAATAAATAAGGTTTTATGATAATTAATAAGTTTCACTAATGAGAAATGTATTTTTATAAGCTATTTTTTTATAAACTATCTTGACAAACTTATAATTTTTTATTTTTTTTAAGGAAAATTTTGAAGAGTCTCCAAATATTGTATTTGATTCTGCTTTTTTTTTTTTTCATTAAAGATTATATATAAATATATTGTTAAATAATTACACATGAATAAAAGGTAGACGGGCAACAAGCTGCGCCGCTAAACCTTTTTGTATAGCAAAACCGAATCTTCGAAATATTACATTCATGGACTTAGGTGACGCAACATTAATATGCATAACCTTTTGAACTCTTTTCAAAAGATTTACAACATCTGGTGCTAAAAAACCAAAAGTGTCAAATGCAAATGGTATAAAAACCTGTTGATTGTCAGAACACGCTTTCGCATGTTTTGTCATTTTGCTTGAAGCAGCTTTGAGAGCTGCCCGTCCCACAGTAAAATCTCCGACCCCCAATCTCACAAGGGGGGAACTCCAGTCAAATCTAAACAAGCATGTTTCCCATCTACCCATTTGACTACGGTCTGGCAAGTGTATCAGTCTGCCGTCGAGTAATAATTCACACTCTAGGTGTCTAGAATGAGTTCGAATCCACAGAGATCGTGCCGAAGCTTCACTATCGTTATTTAAGTTCGGATAGTTTGCATTCGCTTTGGGTTTTTGGAAAAAGGTTTTATAAAAAGTAGCGTAATGTTTGCGATAAAATAAATAACAGAATGTATAAATATAGATTCAAGAAATATAGAGGATAGGTATGGTGGTTGAACTCCCTCCCTTCTTCATATTTGGCATGACCGGTGTATAACATAGTTATTCAGATTTAATGTTCGGCGGTGACTTTTCCTTGTTGTAGTAACACCTTACTGTTACACTATGTCTATTAAAGTTTCCCTACGTTCATAACTAAGGTACCTACGAGAGTCTAACCTCGATGTGTCACATACCCTAATTACTAAGTGAGTTGTTTATAAACATGCATTATTATCTTCACCAATTAACCTCTAGATCCTAGTATCGGGCTATTCATCATCTAAGTGCTCAGTTCACACCTATTTCATGATTCCTCCTCTAACCGCTCATTCACGACTAGTCCAGGATGTTACCGTCTCTATACACCTAGCATTATTTACTACTAGTTCCGGACCATATTAAGTTAAAACCCTAATATCAATTCTATGGGCGCTCCCGCTTATCCGGCCAGATTACGAGAAACGTTATTAAGTGCATGAAAGTAAATAACAAACATAATACTTAAATATCATTTATTATAACTTAGACTGAGTCACAGACTCCAAATATTCATTGGGGAGTTCATCTTCTCCACCACAACCTAAGGCATCTATTACAAAAGACTACATATTTAAATTACAATAAAGAAATTATAACCTAAACATAAAAGCCTAAAGAAAACATACATTGCTGAGTTAGTTTTCCCGTAAGGGGAGAAAACTATGCCCAATAGAGCTCCTCTAAACCTCTCCTTATAGTAGAGAGTGTTCTACTATTTCTGAATGATTTTAACAATGAATGGGAGGCTCTATTTATAGTTTTCGTAATGGACCTCAGCAAGGCATCGCACTGCGATGAGCACATCGTACTGCGATGTGAAGATTCAGTTCAATTTTATAACTGATCCTGTGCATTTCATCAGCTTGGGCGCCAAGTTACTCCATCGTACTGCATTGTGATGCATCGTACTGCGATGGAAGATTTTCTTCAGATTTATTTCTTCTGTTTTATTGGCAAACAAGCTGCTTCCATCGTGGCACGATGGGAGTCATCGTGTTGCGATGGAATGCTCAATTTCTTCACTTTTTGGGCTTTTTCTTGTCTTTTGACATCTTGAACCTTGTCTTGATGCTTTTTCCTGCTTTTGTAGGTTTTCCTTCGTATTTGGGTCTGTCTTGGTCATTTTACTACTAATACTAATACTAAAAATACCATAGAAATTCCTGTCATCACCATCCATACACCAGAACATCTGCTGGACGAAGTGCCGATCTTCCTTCTTGTGGGTCAGTCAAGAAGTTCACCGGTGCCTCTTTTTTCACATAAGTTCATGCGTGCCTAAAAATATCAAAAAGCACATCTTAGGAAATAACGGAATCATGAGGCGATACCTAAGTGTCATGCTCCCCGAAAGTGTCGAGGCACACTATACGACAAACAGGACAAACCTCATCCTTAGGAAATAACGGAATCATGAGGCGATACCTAAGGATGGTACGATACTCAACGGGGGACATATGTTGCCCTAACCCATCGATAGGAATAGCGAGAAGAAAGTCCTAAGCATGTTCCGCTTTCAAACACCCAAAAACTGCTTTTTCCCTATGGTCATGTTAAAATCAACTTTCATATCCTTAACAATCTTACCAATAATAATACATAAAAACTTGTTTTTTTGCATAAACAGTTTTACATAAGCTCAAAATTAAGCTAATTCAAACAGGCTTTAAGCATTTTAGTAGACAATCATATTAATTAGATGCAATTCAAATTTGCCTACAAAGATCGTCTTACAAACAAAAGGAACACAGGAGTCTAATATGGACATCCAAAAAAGAGCAAATAAAGGTGTAACAAATGAAAGTAAAATCCGAAGGAAAAGGAAAAGGAAAAGGAAAAGACTTATGCTGTGTTTTGAGTAACATAATTATAAATTATATACAAAATATTACTATACAGAACATAAAACAAACTCCAAAGTTTTGATTTAGTTATAATTTTTTTTTTTTTTTATAAACTTTAATTTTTTATTTATATAAAATAATTACACATGAATAAAAAGATAGATTTTATATTTGGAAGGTCTTATAATAATTAAATGTTTTTTGAGCTTTTAAGGTCTTCTATATCATAATTTGAGGCACAATTAATCCCCTCACCCTCAAACAAGTTCCATGTAGTATCAATTTACTGTCTATTTCACTCACCTTTCATTTTCTTCTTTCTACAATTGAAAAATGAATAATCGTTGTAACAATTTACAACTTTATTAATGTCGAACACATGCAAAACAAGATATAGACGGGTCATTAAATCTATTAAGGATTATGTTAACTTGTGCCCTAAGGGCATATGTTAAGCTATATCTAATAATAGAAAATTAGCATTTAATGTAAAAAACAATTAAATGTTTAAAGTGTTGAATGCACAAATTCTAATAAAATATTACTACATTTATCTCCTTAATTTATGCCATAAGAGCACATGTTAACATTCTCCATCTATTAATTAAGTTTCCTCAATATATTGTATTTTTAATTAATGCATTATAATTATGTCATATCTAAGTGTGCTCAACATGATAGTAGTATATTAATGGTCGCTGCAAAGCATAAAACAACTTTCGGAGGTCAATTTAATATCTAGAACCATTTTTGTTTCTTCTTTCACAATTAATATAAATAAAACATTGAAAAGTAATGTTTTGACAAGAAAGATTATGGAATATATATATAATTGAAACAAAAAGAAAGCTTGGTGGGTCTTTTCCTTTAATTAAGTTTCTCTCATAAATTAGTCCCTAGCTTTATTACCGCATTGAATTATTTAATATACATCTAAAGGCTGGTCAGCATGATAAATTAATGATGCTTTTAAGTTCATGACCCCATCTCACCCTATTCTCAAATTATCAACACTTTATTTCTTTACAAAACTTAATGTTGTGGAGTGAGGTGATGAGAAATTTCATATTGTTTGAAAAAATGTATGTTTTAATAAAAAAAGGAGTGAGATGACTCGTAAACTCAATATCTTAAAATTTAGAATAAAAATTCAGTATTCAACATATTTATATGGTTGTTTTTTAAATTTTACCTAATATAGATCATCCCACAGTTTCTCCCTAGTGATATCAGAGCCTGATATGACTTGATGGCATAGCAGGAGAAATCATTGGTCGCAGAGAGTCACACTTGAGGAAGAGATGGGTTTTCGACGAGCTCCTTAGTGTTGAAAGTATTTCATTACAAGAAATATTATTTTTTGCAACAACTTTTTTTGTTACAAGTCGTTGGAAAAACTATCTTTGATAGTTTTGCCAACGACTTGTAACAACTTTTAACAAAAAAAATTGTTGTAAAAAATAATATTTCTTGTAGTGTTTTTTGTCAACGTTGTATCCTGTTGATAGCAATAAATTAAAGCCGGTGTTAGGTTTTGTGGATGGAAAAGCTTATGTTTAAGTGGAAACATAACGACATGGATGACTCACATTATATGAGATGATTGTTATGTAGCAAGTGTAAGATTGTAAGTCCCACAATACAACTGAGATGATCCATAATAATCTAATGTGTAAAATTTATGTACAATTCTCATATATATTGTTGCTTTTGATCTAACATAGATAATGTTCTGACTCTCCTTATGATCCAACACTCATATATCTTTAAAAAATGTATATAATAAGTTTTGTAAATATTTAATTGGCTAAACTACATATTTGGTCTCTTACGTTTATTTTAGGTTTCAATTTGATCCCTTACGTTTAAAAAGTTTCAATTTGGTCCCTTACGTTATCAATGTTTGCATTAGTTGGTCCCTTCCGTCAGATTCCACTGTTTCAATTGGACACGTGTCAACGTGTCCAGGTGTCAATCCACTTGTGCAAACCGTCTGCCACGTAAGCAAACCGTTTGCTACATGTGCAAAAACTGACGGAAGGGACCAAATTGAAACCTAAAATAAACGTAAGGGACCAAATTGAAACTTTTTAAACGTAAGGGACTAAATTGAAACCTAAAATAAACGTAAGGAACCAAATGTGTAGTTTAGCCTGTTTAATTTCATGTCAATTTTTGTATATAATAAGTTTTATATAATTTTAAATTAATAACTTATTCAACAAAAATCTGGGATGTATATGTAAATGCCAAAATAGATATTTTTTTATATGGTAAAATAATTTCAATAACTTATCTACTAAAAAAAAATTATTTCAATAACTTGTATCAAAAGAAGAAAACCAATCCATTTAGAAGGTTAGTGTCATACTCATACGTATTAAAGGTAGAATAAGTCTGCGCAGCTTGTTCATGATGTCCATAGAATAATGATAAAAATATACAAAAGCAAGGATACTAAAGTTGATTTTAGTATGCAACATGATGGGATTAGGATTCTCAAACACATGCAACTTACTTAAGAGCATGTACTTTGCAATCATCTTCCCCAAGTGTTCACGATCCCAAATCCAAGCTTACTTTCTCCTAAACTAATTAATTATATGCACTCTATTAATTATTTGTACTCTATCACATAATACTTATATAGTTATAAGCTACTTTTGTTTTTCACTTAATACTTAAATACACTAGACCAACAAAATAAGATCTCCCTCGATCCCTTTAAAGTAGATTCATATCTTCCAATAAGCATCTTTTCTTTTTCTTTTGCTTATTTTTTTTCTTCATTATATTAAGGTGCACTTCATTTATATACTAATTGTTTCCATTGAATTTCCCACTCATTTGATCATGCTACACATGAACTATTGAGTATGCTTGTTTTGGTAGTTTGACTTTATTTCATGACACTTTGATGGATATTTTTTTGGGGTTAAAAAGACACTTTGATGAATTAGGGTAAACAATAATCACAGTAGGGCTTTCGTATTGACCTCTTAAAATGCAAGTTTTCCAACACTTACTAGCTACGAATAGGAATAAAATTGAAGGACTGCGAAATAATGTTAGAGATCTTGACCTTCGGAAAAGAAAGAGGGTAGAGTTTTAAAATTTCAATAATAAAGAAAATTTGGTTAAGGATTGACATTTTTTTAAGCAAATGCAAATGGGGCACAGTGTTGATGTGCGGTTAACTATCTACAATTTTTAGGCCCCGTTTGGATTTATGAAATATAATGAATGAAGCGGAGCAGGTGGAATAGAATAATGTTCAATTGTTTGGATTTGTAAAATAATAATTGAATGGAATAGGATGAAATAAATTTCATCCCACACCACCACTTAACTTCAATTTTTTGCTCCTCTCCTTTTCAAAATATTCAAACAAGGGAATGAAATATTTATAGCGTACAAGCTTAACGTTTCTCTCTTTAGAAAAAAACTCTTTGATCTCTTTGTAGAAAAAACTCAGATCTGCTTCTCCCTCTCAATCGATCCAAACTTTTTTTAACGATGTAGACATGGTGGTGGTGGTGGTGCAACAAGGAAGAGGCCTTTCCTCCGCACCACGTGTCCAAATTGGCGCCGGTTTTTCTTCTTTGGTTCCGACTCTTTTTTGTTTTTCTGCTATTTTCGTGTTTCTCTTCGTGATGTTATTCTGCTTCAGCGTCTGGAAAGCGTTGGTGGTGGTGGTGTTGCGGCACCACCGGAGGTGGTACTAGTGTTATTTGGTTCAACGCGTCGTGCTTCTGTTTTCACGCGTGTACGTGTGTTCTGTTTCACGTTATGGTCCACGCGTTTTCTATTTTTGAGGGGTTGTTTCACGTTTTGGTTCAAGCGTGCTGTGTTTTTTACGGGTTGGAGGTAATTTTGTTTCCTGGGACGGTGGTGGTTTTGTTTCCTGCGTACTATTATTTGATGTTCACGCATGTTCCTGTTTCCTGGTTTGCTCCATGTTTCTTATGTGGGTCACGGATCTGCTGTGTTTTAGTGGAGGTGGTTCTATTTTTGGTTCACGCGTCTTGGTGGTGATAGCGGCAGATCTGTGATGGAGGTGATGAGGGGTGTAGTTGTTGCGACGAATTTGAGATGAGGTGGTGGTGGCTACGACGGATTTGGGCTTGTTTGTGGCGGCTGCAGTTTTTTTGTATAAAAAACAAAACTAGCAGGTGTTTTTTTTCTTTGTTGGTTTTCGGTTTCTTGTTGTTTTCTTGCCATGTTATTTGGTGTATTGCTTATGGGTAGCAAGGTGTTGGTGTTTGACTTTTGTTAGAAGCGGGTCTAACGGTGGTGTTTTTGTTAGCGGTGGGGTTTTTGGTTTTAGGCGGTGTTTGTTCACTGTAGTTTCAAGTTAGGTGGTGGCTTCCAGTGTTTGTTCACTTTTGCTTCGAGATCGGAAGGTAGTGTCCAGGGAAACTTTCTGGGTCGGGTTGGTGTCTTATCTGGTGGGTTGGAACTGAGGGATGAGATTAGAAGGTGGACCTCGATTATGTGGTGTTTGGTTTGATGTTTATTTTTTGTGTTCCGCATATATACGGCACCTCTGTTATGTAATTTCTTTTTCACCAGTCTCTGTTCTTCTTGAGCAGAGACCTGGTTAATAATATATTTGCCCTTAAAAAAAATGAAATATTTATTCTTTGCAATTAGATTTGTTATTATTTGATTATCTTTATGCTTCATGCTATATTCATAGGTAGATGTACTTTATGAATTGTTTTCAAGAATTTATCTGTCTACGAGGAGTAGCTCTTAAAACTCGATCTAAGATAGTCATTCAACCAACACCTGTGAGCACGCGTGAGGTTGTGATGAGATTCTGAAATAGTAAAGGTTTTCCGGTTTCACTGAACTAACAAACACAAAATTAATGTTTTCATAAATCGATACGTTGCACAAGAGTAGCGAGTGTATTTAGAGAATAAGGTAATGGTAGAGACTAGAGATGACTCATTACTACTTTAGGGTTAGTTTGTCATAATAACTAAATTAATTGCAAAGTATCTAAATAACCCAAATTATCAAATAGGACACGGGGAGGGATTTGAAGTAACCTACGTTTCTCAACCTTGTCTTCTTAAAAAATTACCAGAGTTGAGTTTGGATTTTACAATGGATTATGGTTCTACTTATAACTTAGCTATACCGATTTTCGTCCATATCCATATGCATTTAAGTTTTATTAGAAATAATTGACATTTAAAAGCAAAATAAAAGATAAAAACTATCAATAGGTTCTGCTAGGGCTCACACAGGTCGTGCCCGGACTTTGATCATGAAATCCTTGCTTCTAGCTTCACTTTTCACTATCTTCAACTTTTAGTGACAATTTTCTTTGACTTTTACCTACAACTGAACTTGATTACATTTAAATTTCACTTTCTCTGTCAACAGTAGATATAGTCCTAGATAGAGTACCATCAAGGCAAACTCGGCCATCGACCGTTAGGTCATCTACCCAAAATCAATTGGGTCATCCATCCAAAACCAATTATTTGGGTCATCCACCCAAAAAGAATCCATTGAAAAATCATTCATTGATACAGCCAGACAAATAAAATTTGTCTGTGCCATTCCAATCCAAACACTTTTAGCCTTCCAAGAGCAAGACTTAGACAGTCTCCCCAAGAATAGTAGGGAAAGTATTCTTGATGACGAAGAGGAACAAGAATCCCTAAACCTCATTATTCAAGACCTCCAAAATAGAACACTTCAAATCTTTCCTAAACCAACAAATCAAATTGTACCAAAACAGGAGAGAATCAGTCTCTAACAGTCTCAAAATCACACAAATCAAAATACCAATACAAATCCCCAAGTTTTCTATATCCCAAAATCAAAATTAATTCCTACCAGTGATCCAGATGGAACATGAGTATTGGGGTTCAAACCCAAACAAAGTTCTTATCTAGATCTTTCCCCCAGGATTCCATTTCCAACCTTTAGCAATCAACAAAACTCAAAAATTCAATGAATTTATCGTAGTAGACTAAGATTCAATATCAATCAAACATTATAGAGACCTTAAGGATGTTTTAAATATCACGCATTCAACTATTCAAATTCTTAAAATTATGACCCCAAAATCATTTGGCCAAAACCCAAATAAAACCAAAAAAGTTCTCCCAAATCTTTTATCTCATTGGATACAATTATTGGGTTTATGTCCATGCCTAGACCCACATCTTCTAGAAACAAACCCTATAAATATTCCTGGTTTATATATTTTAAGACATGAATCCATTATACCTTTTCAAACTGGTTTCTACAATGGTGGGATTATTTTGGTCCCATGCATCTGATCCTTCCAATCGAATTAAATTTTTTCACAAAACTGTCATTGACATGGATACTTCAATCGAGATACAAATATAGGAAAAATTCAAACCCAAAATTTTTGCCTATCCTTCAAAAGCAAACATATGTCAAATGGTCTTGAGGTTTAAGACAAATCCAAAACATTTGCATGTTGTAGACCCCCAAAACTTTATATTTCTTGCAGTGCAACATCTTTAGCAAATTCATCATTTGAAGATAACTGAAATTCCGGTAGCAAGTCACAGATGTGCAGCGTGATGTGGTGCACGTTAGGGTTATGATGTACGGTGTGGTGCCTAATGTGCAAACATCATAGACATGTCAGTGACTTGATGAACAAGGTAAATAAAGTGCAGAAGATAAATAACACAATGAGTTTGTTAACCCAGTTCAGCGCAACTCGCAACCTACTCTGGGGGATACCAATCCAGGAATGAATCCACTATGATAGTTCCAATTCAAAGCTAAACAGTCCCAGTTTACAACTTATCACTTAGACACTCCCCGTGCTAATTCTACCTAGGTCCTCCCTAGATATGACAACCTCTGGTCACTTCCTATAACCTACCTTGCTCCTCACAAGGATTTTAAATAACAAACTCAATGATGGAGACGCACTCCTAAACTAAAGAACCAACTCGTGCTTCAAAGCTTTGAGTGATTCAAAGTCCAATTCTTGTTTCAAACTAGAACCAAGAAAAGGAACAGCTCTGTGCTAAAAAGCTTAAGCGCTAAATACCACCTTAGTTCAAGTCTCAATGGAAACAAGAAACAAAGGGATAAAGACTCGAAATCCTAAAGACTAGATTTATGAATATTGATTTCGGTGGGTTAAACTTGTCTTCAGTCTTCCTTTATATAGAACGAGATCCTGAAAGCTGACCATCATATTCTTCAAGAAACAAACTCAATCTTTTACAAATATATGTTTGTTTTAAATCTTTTTAAATCTTCTAGTAACAAACCAGCCTTTTTAATCTTTTCTGAGTCTTTTTCAATCTTTCATCTCGTTCCTTGGCGTGCAAGCTAGCGTGGATGTGTTTGTTTCAAAACAAATCTTTTTCAAAAGATCACACGCAAATAATGAAAGCGCGTTATTTTAGGGCATTCAGTTCAGGTACCACATGTGTGCACATCAGTCACCACATCTGGTCCAAAGGCTTATTTTAACAAATGAAGCCAACCCTAAAACAAAATCAACCTCACAGGTTGAAAACACTAACAATCTCCCCCATTGGCAAATTTTGGGCTAAAATAACCTTTGGAATCAGCCAACTAGACTTTGGAGAGAATCATTAGAACATCAGAGGCGTTGCAGCAGCGGAATCTTGCCTCATATCTTCTGAGAGAATAAAACTCCCAACATACAAGCATGGTGATGAATCATGCACACAGTAAAGAGGGGAAGTATCTTTGATAGCTTCAGTAGAATACTTTACTCCCCCTAAATTCAAGCACCATCTTTAGCAGTCTTCAAAGGATCAGTCTTTATTCGTCTGGTCTCTTCAAAGTCTTCAAAAGTTGTGCAGAATACAAGCACATTTTGACGATGTGCACACATCTGGCATCACATCATGTACCAGAGCACATGTAGCACATGTATTGCACTACTTATACCTTACTCCCCCTAGATATACTACTTATCTTTTCTCCCCCTTTTTAGCCATAACATTGACAAAAAGTTAAGATCAGAAAGAGTAAAAAAAATACTGGGGCCATTTACTGAGTATATGGATCTATTGACAAATGATCTAAGCACCACACATAACCACGGTCTTCAGAAAGAGATGCTCCAGTAGTCTTCAATTTCTTCAGTATTTGTCTTCACAGAATCCATATAGTCTAGCAATCCATAGCCTTGTAGTCTTCACTTTCCATGGTTGCTATATGTGCATTCATAGTTAAGCATGTACAAGTTACCCATATTTCTATGACTGTAACTAACTAAGTCACCCATATTGCTATGATTGTGACTAAGGATCACCCATATTTCTATGACTATGATCCTAAGCATAAAGGTCATCCATATTTCTATGATCATGACTAAGCACAATGAATCATCCATATTGCTATGATTATGATTATGATTATGATTATGCCCTATGCTTACAAACTTAAATGCTTTTGAGTTGCTTTACACATATTCTACTCTCCCTATTCCAGATACACCAAATGCTATTGCAGATAGCTTTATTTGTAACCTTCAGCTCTGGATATGATTCTTCACTTCTTCTCAGAGGCTTCAATGTGGACCACATTGAGCTCTACATCTAGATCTTCTACATAGTTCTTCATCACAGTATGAAAGATGGAATAGTCTTGATTTGAGAAAACCCTGTGATGACTGCCTTTGGATAGCGTGCATAAATAAATGGCGGTAATAGGCAGGTATCCGTTGCACGCCTCAATAGCACAAGTTGCTATTGATCATCAAGAAGGAAAATACCAAGTTTGCCTCTTAATGTCTCAAATTTATTTGCATCCAAGGCCTTTGTGAAAATGTCAGCCAGTTGATTGTCTGTGGCTACATGTTCTAAGGTCACAACCTTGTCTTCCACTAGATCCCTAATAAAATGGTGACGAATATCAATGTGCTTAGTCCTACTATGTTGAATAGGATTTTTGGAAATATTTATAGCACTCATATTGTCACAGTATAATGTGAGCACATCTTGCTCCACATTGTACTCACTCAGCATCTGCTTCATCAAAAGCAATTGAGAACAACTGTTTCCTGCTGCGATATACTCAGCTTCTGCTGTTGAAAGAGCTACACAATTTTGTTTCTTGCTGAACCATGAAATTAAGTTGTTGCCCAGAAAGAAACATCCACCTGAGATACTCTTCCTATCATCTGCACTGCCTGCCCAGTCAGCATCACAATATCCTGTCAACCTTGAATCTTCACCATGAGAGTACATAATACCATAGTCACTTGTGCCATTCACATACTTCAGAATTCTCTTGACTTGTGTGAGATGACTCATCTTTGGCTCAGCTTGGTATCTAGCACATACACCAACTGCAAAGGAGATATCAGGCCTACTTGCTGTGAGATAAAGTAGACTACCAATGATGCTTCTGTAAAGACTTTGATCAACATTGACACCCTTCTCATCTTTGGTGAGTTTGATATGAGTTGCTGCAGGAGTTCTCTTGTGTGTTGCACTCTCCATTCCAAACTTCTTCACAATATTCTTGGCATATTTGCTTTAAGAGATGAATATTGTGTCCTCCATTTGCTTTACTTGAAGACCAAGAAAATAGGTTAATTCACCTACAAGGCTCATCTCAAATTCGGATTGCATTTGATGTACAAATTGTTTCACCAAAGCATCTGTCATGCCACCAAACACAATATCATCTACATAGATTTGTGCTATCATGAGCTTCCCTTCTTCTTGTCTCACAAACAAGGTCTTGTCTGTTTCTCATTTTCTATACCCTTGATGTAGAAGAAACTTGGTTAGCCTTTCATACCAAGCCCTAGGAGCTTGCTTCAACCCATACAAAGCTTTCTTCAATCTGTAGACATGATCTAGGAGATTAGGATCAACAAATCCCTTTGGCTGTGCTACATAGACTTCTTCATTCAAGTACCCATTGAGGAAAGCACTCTTCACATCCATTTGAAAAAGCTTGAACTTCAAAATGCATGCCACTCCTAGAAGTAACCTTATAGACTCAAGACGAGCTACTGGATCAAAGGTTTCATCAAAGTCTACTCCTTCAATCTGAGAGTATCCTTGTGCTACTAACCTAGCCTTGTTCCTTGTGACAACACCACTTTCATCAGACTTGTTCCTATACACCCACTTGGTGCCTATGATGTTGACCCCATCAGGTCTTGGAACTAAGTCCCACACCTCATTCCTTTTGAACTCATTCAACTCTTCTTGCATTGCATTAATCCAACATTCGTCTGTCAAGGCTTCCTTGACATTCTTTGGTTCTATGGTGGATACAAAGCAAGCATTAGAGATTACCTCCCTTGACCTGGTCATGACTGGTAATTCTGGATTTCCTATGATGAGTTCTTTAGGATGATTCTTCTGAACTCTGGTGGAAGGACCCTTGCTTTTCTGACCTTGATCTGGCTCTTCATCAACTTTCTCAGAACTCTCTTCAACTTCAGAGTCTTCAGGTAGGGGTTCTGATGGGAGCACATCTGGTGCCACATCATGCACTTTCTCTTCAGGACAGTCATTGATAACAACATTGATTGATTCCATCATTGTTTTGGTCCTGTTGTTAAAGACTCTGTAGGCTCTGCTGTTTGTTGAGTAGCCAAGAAAGATTCCTTCATCACTCTTTGGGTCCAGCTTCCTTCTTTGTTCTCTGTCAGCCAAGATGTAACATTTGCTTCCAAAGACATGGAAGTATTTGACATTGGGTTTTCTTCCTTTCCATATCTCATATAGAGTGGTAGAGGTGCCTGCTCTTAATGTAACACGATTATGAACATAGCATGCTGTGTTCATTGCCTCTGCCCAGAAGTAGTAAGGTAGTTTCTTTGCATGTAGCATGACCCTTGCTGCTTCTTGTATGGTTCTGTTCTTCCTTTCAACAACCCCATTTTGTTGTGGTGTGATTGGAGAGGAGAACTCATGTGTTATCCCTTCAGTTGAGTAGAACTCAGCAAATCTTGAGTTTTGAAATTCCTTGCCATGATCACTCATAATTCTGATGATTGAGCTATCTTTCTCCCTTTGAAGTCTAATACATAGATCTTTGAACTCTTCAAATGTGTCTGACTTTTCTTTGAGGAAGCTTATCCAAGTGTATCTTGAAAAATCATCCACAACAACAAAGGCATACCTTCTTCCACCAAGACTTTCAACTTGCATGGGTCCCATCAAGTCCATATGGAGGAGTTCTAAAACTCTGGATGTTCCCTGATGTGGCAACCTTGGGTGTGACATCTGGATCTGCTTGCCTATCTGACATTCTCCACAGATATTCTTTTCTTCAATGGTAAGCATTGGTAGACCTCTGATAGCTTCTTTGGAGATGAGTTTTATCATTCCTCTCAAGTGCAAATGCCCAAGTTTTTGGTGCCATAGGTTTGCTTCATCTGTTTGACTAATATGGCATGTAGTGGAATGAGTTGTTTCTGGAGGAATCCATAAGTAGCAATTATCTTTTGACCTTTCTCTTTTCATCAGCAGCTCTCCTTTGTTAGAGGTTACAAGGCATTCATTCTTTGTAAAATCAACCTTAAGTCCTTGATCACAGAGTTGACTTATGCTGATCAAGTTTGCCTTTAACCCTTTCACAAGCAAAACATTATCAAGTTTTGGTAAACCATTGTTGTGAAGTTTCCCAATTCCCTTGATTTCTCCTTTAGCTCCATCACCAAAGGTCACATAACTGGTGGTGTATGATTTTATATTTTTCTGAAATTTTTCTACACCTGTCATATGCCTGGAGCAGCCACTGTCAAAGTACCAATCTGCTCTTGATGAGGCTCTGAGAGATGTATGAGCTATGTGAGCAGCAACTTTGGCTTTTGGCTTCCACTCTTTCTTGGTCCTGGCCTTTGCATGATAAGCTCTGTGTTGATGTTGAGATTTCTTCTTTGGATAACCATAGAGCTTGTAGCAGGAGGATTTGCTATGACCATTCTTTCCACAATAGTGACACTTTACTGTAGTGAACTTCGTCTTTTGTGCTTGTGTCTGATGTGGTGCAGGATGTGGTAACATCATCTCATTGTCAAATCCTTTTTGAGCAGGAATAAAGTTTGACTGATGAGTTTCTTTGCTATAAGTTTTTTCATAGCCTACTCCAGCTGGGTCATTGAGATGATTTCTGATGCTGAGGATTTCATTAAGTTTCTTCGTTCCATTTCCCATCATCCTAACGGATTTAGTCATGCTTTCAAGATTGAATGATAGAAGCTTGATTTCATCTTGAAGGCTGATTACTTTAACCTGTAGCTCCTGCTTGTCATGCTTGAGTTGCTCAATGTGATTTTTCTGTTCTACAACAGTTCTGCATACTTCTTCACTTTTGAGGTACATATTTTTGTACATGGAGATTAATTCTTCATAAGTGAATTCATCATCACATGAGTCATTGTCAGAAAAGCACACACCAGTCATTGCACTTACATGGTTTGCAGCCACATTCTCTACCTCATTGTCAGAGTTATCTTCATCTGACCAAGTTACTGCTAGACCCTTCTTCTGTTTCTTCAAGTATGTGGCACATTCAGTTCTGACATGACCATAACCATCACATTCATTGCATTGAACACCCTTGTCTTCATCTGTCTTGGATTTTGCTAAGGTGTTCCCTTGTTTGCTGATGTTAGGTTGGATGTGCTGCACATTCCTCCTTGGTCTTCTATCCACTCTCTTCAGAATTTTGATAAATTGTTTTCCAAGCAACACTAATTCTTCTGAGAGATCTTCTCTGGTGTCAAGGTCATTATCAGCTTCCTTACTATCAGTGTTGGAGGTAAAGGCTATGTTTTTTCCTTTCTTCTCAACTTTATCACTGAAGTTCATCTCAAAGATTTGAAGAGAGCCTACAACTTCTTTTACTTTCATGCTAGCAATGTCTTGAGCTTCTTCAATTGCTGTGACCTTCATGTCAAACCTCTTTGGTAAAGATCTGAGGATTTTCCTTACCATCTTCTTATCAGATAGCCTTTCTCCCAAGGAATCAAAGGAGTTTGCTAGGTCAAGAACACTCATATGAAAGTCATAGATGGTCTCTTCTTCTTTCATTCTGAGATTCTCAAATTTTGAGTGGGGAAGTTGAAGTCTTGAGCTTTTTACCTTGGAGGTCCCTTCATGGGTTGTCTTGAGTATCTCCCAAGCATCTTTGGCAACAGTACATTGTTTGATGAGTCTGAACATGTTTTTGTCCACTCCATTGAATAATGCATTTAATGCTTTATTGTTGCCAAGAGCAAGTGTATCTTCTGCTGGAGTCCAATCTTCTTCTGGTTTGAGCTCTTCAGTATCAATTCCATTAGCATCCTTGACTTTGGGATGTTCCCAACCTCTTAGCACTGCTTTCCAAGTTCTACTATCAATGGATTTCAAGAAAGCTGCCATGCGTGACTTCCAATAGTCATAGTTAGTGCCATCCAGAAGAGGTGGTTTGCTGACCAAAGTTCCATCCTTGTCCATGGTTCCAGAAAGTATCTTCCCTGGAGCTCACCCTAAAACAGAACAGGGTGCCTGCTCTGATGCCAATTGAAATTCCGGTAGCAAGTCACAGATATGCAGCGTGATGTGGTGCACGTTAGGGTTATGATGTACGGTGTGGTGCCTAATGTGCAAATATCGTAGACATGCCAGTGACTTGATGAACAAGGTAAATAAAGTGCAGAAGATAAATAACACAATGAGTTTGTTAACCCAGTTCAGCGCAACTCGCAACCTACTCTGGGGGATACCAATCCAGGAATGAATCCACTATGATAGTTCCAATTCAAAGCTAAACAGTCCCAGTTTACAACTTATCACTTAGACACTACCCGTGCTAATTCTACCTAGGTCCTCCCTAGATATGACAACCTCTGGTCACTTCCTATAACCTACCTTGCTCCTCACAAGGATTTTAAATAACAAACTCAATGATGAAGACGCACTCCTAACCTAAAGAACCAACTCGTGCTTCAAAGCTTTGAGTGATTCAAAGTCCAATTCTTGTTTCAAACTAGAACCAAGAAAAGGAACAGCTCTGTGCTTAAAAGCTTAAGAGCTTAAGAGCTAAATACAACCCTAGTTCAAGTCTCAATGGAAACAAGAAACAAAGGGATAAAGACTCGAAATCCTAAAGACTAGATTTATGAATATTGATTTCGGTGGGTTAAACTTGTCTTCAGTCTTCCTTTATATAGAACGAGATCCTGAATGTTGGCCATCGTATTCTTCAAGAAACAAACTCAATCTTTTACAAAGATATGTTTGTTTTAAATCTTTTTAAATCTTCTAGTAACAAATCGGCTTTTTTAATCTTTTTTGAATCTTTTTCAATCTTTCATCTCGTTCCTTGGCGCGCAAGCTAGTGTGGATGTGTTTGTTTCAAAACAAATCTTTTTCAAAAGATCACACGCAAATAATGAAAGCGCGTTATTTTAGGGCATTCAGTTCAGGTACCACATGTGTGCACATCAGTCACCACATTTGGTCCAAAGGCTTATTTTAGTCAACCTTAAAACAAAATCAACCTCACAGGTTGAAAACACTAACAATAACATTGTAGAAAATCTATAGGGAGTCCTTAGTCTTTTGGCAGAAGATAAAAAAATGCAAGATTTTCAATCATGTTCTTCATCTACAACATTTGTTTTAAATGATGATCACGACTCTAGAATATATTCACAAATCAACGTCACAGTAGACTGAACAAAGCTACCATCGAAATTTAAATTTTTTCCAATTTTTTATGGATTGCATTATAGCTATAGTAGCAACTTGTTAAATTCAATTTATGTTAAGCAGTACATTTGTTTGCTCTCTTACTTTCTAGTTTTCTTGTTTATTAATTTTATTTGCTTTTGATTTTGAACACCTCCTTTTAAAGCCCATTCTCAATTTGATTGATATTGAATCCGAGTCTTCTAAAATAAACTCATAGAACTTTTATGTTTTGTTGATTGCTAATGGTTTGAAATGGAATCCTGAGGAAAAGATCTTGAGAGGAATTTTGTTTGGGTCTGAATCCCAATACGCAGGCTGCATTTGAATTACTGACAAGAATTTATTTTTTGGTATATAGCTAATTTGGGGATTTTGATTGAATGTATTTTGACTTGGATGATTTTGGATTGGTTTCTTCTTGTTTTGGTATGATTTGATTTATTGGTAGGTGATGTTTAAGAGTGTCAACATAAATAAGTATAGGAATGAGATCTTTAAGAGTGTCAACATAAATAGAATGTCTATTTATATCTTAATGTATAGATGCTCTTGACTTATTTTTTAAAAAAAATAAAAGACAAATACTCATTATTGTTATTTTCGTATTAAATTGAGGATCACCCTAAATAGTGCCCCTAGGGCGTACTGATTACGCCTAATAAAAAATAAAAAATAATTATAAAAAGATAATTTTTTATATTTTTAAAATATTAGATACAAAAATTATGTGAAATTTTTTCTTTTCTTGTACGTTTACGAGCATCATGAAAAATTTGTTTTTTTGGTTACTTTCCTTTAATTTAAATTTCAACAAAAAAATCGAATAGAAAAAATAGAAATAAAAAATATTAGATAAAAGGAGCTGAAAGAATTATGTGAAGATACGTGAGATGGATCCCACTACTTTTGTCCCCTGCAGCCACCAAACAAACAGAAGCCCTCATTTTTTTGGCTTCCCAATCTTCTTTATTGACAATATTTATTCATGCTTTTGTTCTTTCATAGTCTAAGACACTTATACTCTGCTGCTACAACACATAACATATTGTGTGCACGATAGCCTTGTGTTCCGACCCGTCATTTTTTTTCCCTATAAAACCAGTGACATTCATCATATATAAAATCAAATGTATTAATCATTAAAAATAATAATTTGAATAGAATAACTGCAGCTGTGTTGTGTTTGATTATAAATCTGTTATAGGAATTGGACAAATTGGGATGTAAAATACAAGACAAAAAAAGAAATTTTTATCTCTGACCAAACGAGAGCATAACTTTTTTGTCTCAAGTATAAGTTGTCTAAAATACTAAAATATGTATCATTCTATTCATCAAACATCAAATAAGATAAAAATTTGTTCAATGTGTATCATAAAAGTTTATTCTATGTTATTCTGCCATGTGTTATGTTGTTATGTCTTGGTCAATTCTATTCGGTTTTTATCTGAAAAATAATACATATAAAAATAATATCAAAACTAATATATACATACATGAAAAAGGTTTGTCCAGATTTATACGATATAAATAAATCATTCATGATAATGTTATTTTTAGGGTAAAATATGTTTTTGGTCCCCAATTTTATATGGAATTTTGGTTTTGGTCCCTATATTTTAAAATCATCATTTTTCATCCCCAATTAATTTGATGTTTTGGTTTTAGTCCCAACCGTTAGGTCAACTGTTAGTTGACTAACAGTTGACCTAACGGTTGGGACTAAAACCAAAACATCAAATTAATTGGGGATGAAAAAGGATGATTTTAAAATATAGGGACCAAAACCAAAATTCCATATAAAATTGGGGACCAAAAACATATTTTACCCCTATTTTTATGGTAGATGAAATGATAAGTAGGCATGGTATACGTAATGGGATGGGGACAAATTTTACCTTCCCAAACTTAAATCCATAAAGTTCGGGTATCTATATACTCGTCCCAATTCTTAATGGGTATGAAAATCAAAAACTCAAACACATACTCAACGGAGTTCGGGTATTCCCGTGGAGTATATTAATTTGAGTTGCATTTTAGTATTTTTTTATTAAAAAATGAGTTAAAGTAGAAAACTATTTTTTTAAAACAATATTTATACAAAGAAAATAGAGATAACAAATTATTTAATACTCAACTTTAAAATATGAATGTAATAATTTTAAAAAGAAAATATAAATATAATTTAAAGTTTATTTAAGAATTTCTAATATATAAATGATAAAATATAATTTGATATAACTGGAACGGGTTTGAGGACTGATTCGTGGTTGGTATCAATATATGTGTGATACTAAAGCATATGGTTATATATATAGATCTTCAGTGAACTCTGATATATAACATCTTAAAACTTTTTCATCAATATATATTTGCGGAAACACAAATACGGCTTATACTAGGTGTTTCTTAATCATTTATACACGTTGACACTGACAATGATGACCACTAAATTCTACTCTAGGAAATTGCTTGGAAACTATCACAGATATACTAGTATACGTAGTATGTTTATACTTCTCCATTTTCAAATTTTATACAACTCCATTTGAAAATGAATGTTTTTAAAAACTTGTATGTTAAGAAATAGTATATAAAATGATAAATTAATCTAATGTCTTAAATTTTGGGTGAAATTGTAGTGTTAGAATTATTTGTATTGTTGTTCCAGGTCCAATGTCTTTATCCAATCCGGGGAGTCCGTGGGAACTTAAGAAAAACAAAATTAATTAATGCTCTAATACCACAAGAGAGAGACGCCCAAAACCTTAAAGCATTAGGTTTATGGGTCACCTCACTTATAAAGTGTTCAACCTCAATTCTTCCAACCAATGTGATACGTTTTACTCACACTTATATATCTCAACATCTCTTCTCAAGTATGAGTCACTACAAGAAAATTGTATTTTAGCATCTACCTAACTCTGACGCTAACGGTATAAATTTGAATGCTAAAACGACTTTAGCTTCAAATTAGCTTCCAAAAAATTGACAACAATAAAAGCCTTAATGCTAAACAATAACGTCCAAGTTAACACTAATTAGTGTTTATATAATGGACGCTAATACTGACGCTAAATGTATATCAAAAGCGGACGCTAATTAGCCTACAGTTATAGTTTCCTTTCTAGATATTTCTCTTTCAACCAGCGACAAGCATAACGTCTAACAAGTTGTATAAGTATAGAACAATATGGCATATCTTAATTGAGTGGATTAAACTTTTGGAATATAGTTTAATCAAGAGAACCTAACCTAAACAATATTGTTGGAGCTCTTACACATTACAAAAAAGTTATCCCAAGGAGAAGCTTAAGGATCTATAGGTACATTAATGGTAGTTAATATCAAAGTTTATAAGAACTAATTTAAACATCTTAGCACTAACCAATCATACCTTAGATTTAATTCCACTTCCACAGGAAGCACCTAAGAAGCAAGAGTATGTAACAATAATGAATAAGTAGTTGAAAATTATATAATATAGAACTAAAATTTAAGAAAATGTAGTTATTGTTGCAGGTGAAGAATAAGTGTATGTATTCTTTTGTTGAGTTTCAATCATAATCCTCAACACAGATCAGGCACACATTGTGATCTGGTGAGGGCTCGAGCACTAGAAGAAATGGCACAGATCACACAATCTCACACACACACATACACTGAATGATTGAAGAATGAAAAGAACCGATATGAAACACAGAAAAATAACAGAGAGAATGAAGAAGAATATTGAGGGAAGTAGTGAGGAATTTTTATTAATCACTTGGTTCACAAAACAGTTACAACACTACACTTTATAGGCTTTACTTGCACATCAAGTAACAGTTACAACACTACACTTTCACAATCACCCACCTTTTCAAAGTTGTCAGGATCCACACATTGATGGATGATGAACAATGCTTTGAAGTCTTTCTTCTTCAGTTCTTTGTTAGCACTCTTCTCCTCATATGTTGCACGTGCACCAATGGTTGGTACACCTTTAGTCACAAGATTCCACATGTCTTGAAAACGAAACACCACTTTCATTTGCTTGCACCAATTATCATAATTCTTTCCAGTCAAGATTGGAAGATTCATAGGGAAATGGCCATTTGAATGAGAGCTCGACATCTTGCTATGCAAGAAACACTCCAAGAACTGCTCAAAGATCGAAACCAGAAGCTCTGAATACAATATGTTGGGTTTCAATCACAATCCTCAACACAGATCAGACACACACTATGACCTGGTGAGGGCTCGGGCACTAGAGAAATGGCTCAAATCACACACACACACACACACACACACACACACACTGAATGATTGAAGAATGAAAAGAACTGATATGAAACACAGAAAAATAACAGAGAGAATGAAGAAGAATATTGAGGGAAGTAGTGAGGAATTTTTATTAATCACTTGGTTCACAAAACAGTTACAACACTACACTTTATAGGTTTTACTTGCACATCAAGTAACAGCTGTAACCTCTAACTAACTTCCCTAACTAACACAAGCTAATAACTACCTTAACTAACTTCCCTAACTAACACAAGCTAATAACTACCTTAACTAACTCTTATTAACTGAATTAGTTAGGCTAATCAAACACATAAAACAGATCAACCAAATTGTTACTTGCTCTGCAAGCAAGACAGTAAAACAACTAACAAACAACCTATGAATTACAAACTTTCAACATCTTTAACTAAACAACACTTCTGCCTATCACAAAATCCTACAATTACATGTTAAATTACCAAACCAATCAACTAAGAAACAATCCAGAACCCGCATTATAAACACAACAATTGTTATTGGATTTAGAAATTAAAATCTACCCTCGATTTAAAACCATTAAAAAACAATGAAAAATGAAAACTAAAAAGATTATTACCTCTACAAAAAGCAGGGGCTGAATTAGAAGAAATAGCATCCCTACACACACTAATTGGTGCAGAAGTTATATCCTCCCTGTGAAAAATCCCATAAGAGAAAAACAAAAACAAAAGAAAACAATCAGAAATCAAAGGCAAAATCGAGTAATTACTACTTCTTCATCCTTGTTAGGAGCAACAATTAAAGAGATGATTAATTCATTTTCATCATTTGCATTTTAATCCTCGTGAGGACCAGCATGCTAATACTAACAATGTTCTTAGTTCTTACCTTAATTACATAATGCTTTCCATCAACGCAAATTTGACAAAGAAACTGCAATGATTACCACAATGACTCGGGAAGTAAGCTCAATGATAAAAGAGAGCATAATTCCACAAAAACTTAACTCACGACTTTGTCATAGCTACCATAACCAATTGTAAACTCTCAAATTTACTCATTTAACATCGTGTTCCTTACTTTAACTAGTATGAGATGCAACCCAATCAGCCAATTGATTGGGAACAATTTCATTAACCCATTATTTCGTAATTTATTCCTTTCTCAAGATGCATTGCAATGACTAAATACAAGCTTACACTTAAGTAAGAATAAGTAAGAATAGAATAAGCAGATCCTAACATGCACTACTTAGCCAGAATCTTCTTCACAACATTTCATTTTATACAAGCAATGACTAAATACAAGCTTACACTTAAAAACTAAAACAGAACAGGTAGCAAATCGTTCTACACTTAATTAAGAACAACAAACACCAAACATAATTTCTATTACTAGCTATTGATCTTCAACATCAAAAGCGAAAGAGAGTGATGATGAGTGAAAGGGAAAATGAATTAGAGTTGGAAAAAGTGAAAGAGATTATTGTGAGGGAAATTTTTGGTAAAAATGGGAAATGTGAAAAAAGTGTGGAAAATATTAAATAATGGTAAAAAAAGAAATTGGGCAAAAGTTATTTAGCTTCATAATTAATTGACTCTAATTAAAAAAAAAAAATTAAAAAGTTTTAGCGTCCAAATTTTTTATGCTGCTTAAAAAAAATATTTTAAAAACATTAACGTCCACAATAGAGTCCATTTTGCTGATGCAAAGTTTCTTTAAAAAATTAAATTCTAAAAAAGTCATTTGTGTTAAAATTTGTGGACGCTAAAAAGACGCTATTAGCATCAGAAATGGTCTGATGTTAAATTTTATTTAGCTAAATCACAGTTTTCTTGTAGTGAATTCTTTGCGTTCAGGAACCATTAATAATCATTTATTGCTCCTCGAATCAGGCTCTAATATCACTGTTGGACCGTGAGACGGGAGCCTCACTGGATTGGATCAACATTGAGCCTTGATCAACCACACAAGTGAATTTGACATCACATTTGAGGGGATATGTGGCGTTTCCGTTTCTTGTGATTCTAGAGCATTAGTCTCATTGTTTCAAGTAGTAGCAGAGCCTTGTTCGGTTTAGTTGGGGAGAGAAAGTGGATCCATGTATTCAATCAACTATAGGAAAAGGAAACTCACGTGAGAAAAACACAAGATAAAAGGGGTTGAATTGTGTTGACTTTCTAAAGTTTATTAGTGTTTGTACTAGTTAGATTCTGAACTAGAATAGAAAAGCAAAAGAATTTGACACAATGCAAAGAGAAAACTTAACACGTACAAAGAGAAAAGCAAAAGAGAGAGACATAAAGCAATTTCATATTGGTTTCCCTCACAAATCAAGAATAGTACACTTCTTTTGCACTTTGAGGAAATTTCACTATAATCACTAAAGATTACAATTGTTCAAGCACACATTCGAGAGACTTCCAATGCTCAAGCACTCAAGCAAACAAACAAGAAACTTTTAATCCTCAAGTACACAAGCAAGAGACTTCCACAAACTAACTTAATCAAATAAAGATTGTTTGTGTTTTATACTTGATATAGAATCAGAGGTGTAGACAATACAATACAAAGAGCGACTCTTAAGACATAGAAATTTCTTAAATACAGAATTGATAAGAAATTCTAAATTATATTAGTGCTTTAATTTTGACAAAATTTCAGTTCTTTCAAAAATATTTAGAGAGTCGTTACTTTCTTCACTTGTTTGCTTCCTTTTATAGAAAAGAATAAAGAGTTACTGAAGAATTTTTTTTGCACAAATTAGAGTTGTTGAGAAGCTTGATCGTAGACGTTGGAATGTTTCTTGATGTGGTTAATGTCCGTTGAAAAGACATTTGAATTTTCTTTGCTACAAAAGAAATTTATTTGTTTCATTTCATTGGTCTTTTGATGTTTTTGTTTTATTCTGCATGTAATTAGAAGAAGTCAAACTTAACTCTGAGTTTGATAGTGACCCTCAAATTCTTGTGATGCTGACATGGCCTTCAAAAGTTGAATCTTTCAAGTAGCTAATTATGAGCTATCAGAGTCTTTTGATGCGGACGTGGCCTTCAAATGTTGAGTCTTCAAATAGCTTCTGGACCTTCAAAATTTGAAACTTTTTATTCAGCTTTTGACGCATCAGAACCTGATGCTTCTGATCCAAAATTTCAGTTTCTCTTTAATATTTCAAGTGCTCTTATATATATGCTCATTATATTACTTTGAAACTATCGTCCTACACACTTGAACATATATATATATATATTAGCAAATCCAATTTGTTCTTTTTTAATACTCATATCATAAAAACTTATGTGTGGTTTAATTCGATTTTAAATGACTGACAACACAATTCGGCATGATTAAATTTAATACAGTTTAATTTGAATCGATTTATTATATTCGAATTACAATTGTCTACAAAAAATATTTATATTAATAGTAGAAAGGCAACATAAATTCTTTAACTTGACGTAGTTTATTAATAGTCAAGATTAATCTCTATACTTCTTGTCTTTTTTGCTGCAAATTTCTACTGCTCCATAATGGAAGACTTTCCATACTTCATATGGTCCACAACATCTTAATTTCAGTTTTCCGGAAAAAAGTTTCAACCTTGAGTTAAAAAGTAAGACAAAGTCACCTTCTCAAAAAAAAATTCTTGATAATTCTCTTGTCAGGCCACCTCTTCGTCTTATTTATAGAGATTAGCGTTTTCATAGGCATCCAGCTGTTGGGAAAAAACCGGCATAGAGAAAATAAAAGAATGCAATCAACAACACAAGAATATAACGTGGAAACTCCAAAACCGGAGAAAAAACCACGGCCGTTGTCTAAACCGACAACCAGAGAATAAACACTATATGAAAATTGTTACAACATATAGACTTCACTCTCAACCACCCCATAACCCCAGTACACCCACACTCTCCAAAGTAAATATTTGAACTACATCTCAAATACTCTAAAACAAGAGCATAAGAGAAAAAAAAACAAACACAAATATAAACTTAAAGTGTTTACAAGTGCTACTGTTTGGTGTGTTGAAACAAGGAACTTGAGGTCTCTATATATAGCATGAAAAGCTCCCCCCCTCTTCACTTCTCTAAGCAATGTGGGAATTCTCCAATATAACTTTTTTGACCTTTTTTCCTTCCTTAGCAATGTGGGACTTACATTGCAATCAACCCCAACAATCTCCACCTTGATTGTAATGGTCTTCAATCTTCATTGTCTACCATAACAATCATTGTCTTCACCGACAATCATAATTCTCATTGTCTATACCGACAAATTAAATTATCATACTCCACCATAAAAAGTACACTGCACTTGGAACTAAACCATACCAAGAATTTTCTTCACATGAAACTAAATTATCCCAAGAATTTCCTTCACTTGGAACCAAGCCATCCCAAGAATTTCATCTCGAAACCTTGCTGAAAATTTATGGTGCAACTTCCATGTTGGCTTTCCCGGAAGTTCATCAGCCATCGAGATAACCGCATACCTTGCATCAATGTCAACCAATGCCCGCACGCTATAATCACACACCTTGCATCAATGTCAACTGATGCCCATGTGTCACTTGAACAACTTCAAAAATACTCTGAAACCATCTTCAGGCCATTGTTAGGCTCCAACAATTCCAGTTTAGTTACATCACCTAGTAAACCTTATTTCACTAGTCCAACTGAACTCATGTCACTAACAAATATCAACCGAAGTCTCACAACTCAACTACATGAGAATCACCACTAGTAACAAATGCATAACCAATACTAGAACCAACTATTTTTGCATTAAAGTTCAGGAACATACCTCACATCATGTAAAAGAAACACACGATTTTCGAACATCGTAAGACAAATCGAAAAACCATACCTCAAACCTTTCAAGCTTTCCCGTCTTCAAGATGAATAACTCCACCTTCAACTAGCTCTAGGATTTTCACGGCATTCCTTCTTCAAACACATGTGA
The DNA here is from genome assembly GCA_030408175.1 of Trifolium repens. Taxonomy (NCBI): domain Eukaryota; kingdom Viridiplantae; phylum Streptophyta; class Magnoliopsida; order Fabales; family Fabaceae; genus Trifolium; species Trifolium repens. The sequence continues at coordinate 18,309,825 of CP125847.1, forward strand.
TCGGAGCTTCCAAAGTCCATGACTCAATACTCCACCGGTTCTCAACTTCCGCTAGCGCCTTCACATCCTCATGATAAAGTTGTTGTTTCAGACGTAATTCGAGTATTATTATCACCGCCTCTCCAAACTGATGTTGAGTATTCTTACCACCGCCTCTCCAGGCTGATGTCGAGTATTATTACCACCGCCTCTCCAGGCTGACCTTGTGTAACCCTGATTGCATAAACACATCCTTGACTTGATTTTCCACAAGCAAAACATGCTTCCACCAATTTTCTCTAGCCCAAACTTCACAGCGGAACTCCCTCCTCCTGAATCAAATCAGAAGGCTCTGATACCAGTTGTTAGGAAAAAACCGGCATAGAGAAAATAAAAGAACGCAATCAACAACACAAGAATATAACGTGGAAACTCCAAAACCGGAGAAAAAACCACGGCCGTTGTCTAAACCGACAACCAGAGAATAAACATTATATGAAAATTGTTACAACATATAGACTTCACTCTCAACCACCCCATAACCCCAGTACACCCACACTCGCCAAAGTAAATATTTGAACTACATCTCAAATACTCTAAAACAAGAGCATAAGAGAAAAAAAAACAAACACAAATATAAACTTAAAGTGTTTACAAGTGCTACTGTTTGGTGTGTTGAAACAAGGAACTTGAGGTCTCTATATATAGCATGAAGCTCCCCCCCTCTTCACTTCTCTAAGCAATGTGGGACTTCTCCAATATAACTTTTTTGACCTTTTTTCCTTCCTTAGCAATGTGGGACTTACATTGCAATCAACCCCAACACCAGCCTTAACTGAAACTTAGGTTTTTTGTTGCATCCTTCATATCGAAATTTAGGGCCTTAATAGCACAAAAGACTTTGTGCTCTATTTCAAATGGAAGCTTCCCTATGAGGGTTTTGTGAACAATTCTTATTTGGGCATAACCTCAAATAAAATATATTTAGCCACACATATAAAAGAGAAAAATAAATGTTAAATAATTTAGTCACATCTTCTAGCATTAATTAATCATTTTATTTTTAATTCGGTTGCTATAGAATCAGTTGCTAATTCGGTCGCTTTCAGAATCAGTTGCTAATTCGGTCGCTTCAAAATCAGTCGCTAATTGGATCACAACAGATCAGCGACCAGGCATTTTGCTACTGATTTTATTTGGTCGTTATATCTGTCACTAATTCATTTAGCAACCAATTTTCATCAAAATCGGCCGCTAAATTGGTTGCTAAATGTGAATTTTTTAGTAGTGAAGGCACTACGAGAAACATCGTTTTTCGCAGCGACTTTTTCGCAACGACATTTAAATTGTTGACAAAAACATACATATAGCAACAACTTATTTAAGTTGTTGTTATAAGTTGGTTTTTTCTCAACAACTACGTTATCGTTGGAAAAAGTTAGTTATCCCAACAATAATTATTGTTGCTGCTAATAGTTTAGTTTTTTTACAACAACCTTGTAAAGTCCCTGGGAAACCACTCAATTACTTTTTTATGCATATCTTTTATGATGGTTTTTGTTCCTATTTTTATGCGTAGATTTCTCTTAATTTAATTTTTTTATCTATTTTTATGTTTTGTATCTTTTTTTTTATCTTTAGAGCTAAAATTACAATTAAGGGTAGAAGATTTGCAATATTATCATACTCTTTGAGGATAAATTAGATTTTTTAGTAATTGTTCACAATTACTATTTTTTATGCGTATTTTTTGTAGGGTCCTCCCAACACATTGTGTGGCCTAAAGCAAACATTAAAATAAAGTTTTTATTTTTTTAAAAATAAAATAAAAAATTGACATTACAAAAATAAATAAAAATAATTTTTGGATAAAAACTACTGAATATCTTCATTTATTAAAATAAATTATATTATTTTTAGATAAGTAAACATAATAATATAAAATAATTGATAAAAAAAAATAGGAATAGAAAATAAATTGTATAATAGTGTAGATGATCTTTTTTTTTTGATACATGCATGGATGATCTTTTTTTTTGAAGTAGATCTTTTTTTTTTGGTACAAGCGTAGATAGTATTTTTTTATTTAAGTTAAAAAAAATCTACAACAAGTAGAGTACAATATTTTTTTTTTTGAGGTAAAGTAGAGTACAATATATATTTTTTTTTAAACAAGGTAGAGTACAATATAAAAGTATAGTTCTCCACAATAAATATAAATGGATAAAATAAGAAAGCAAAAAACCATAAGAAAAATAATTTGATTTAAAAAATTAATTTTAAAACATACGAAAAATAATCTGGTTTTAAAAAAATTAATTTTTTTTTCTGAGGCCTGACCTTGATCTTTTATCGTGGTTTCCGTTACTATTTTAATGCGTAAATTTCTTTTAACTTAAAATTATTATCTTTTTTTTATTTCTATTTTTACATATATTATTATACTTGACTAGACGCCAAACGGGCACGTTCCGTGCCCGTTTGTGTGATCGATATTCTTTTTTTTTGTGATCGATACTCTCTACTGTGCAAATATAAATAACTATTTAATCTTCTTTTTTATTGGACTTAATTGATAACTATGTAACCTCTTTTTTTTTTGTTAGTTATTGAGAATGATTTGAGATTAGGCATATATATCTAGGATAACTCGTACTTAGGAACTAAATTATAGGTACCAATAAGTTAAAATTTAATTTGAGGTATTAGGATTATTAGATACAAGCAGATCCATCTTACTAGGAAAGTTTGTTTTCATAAACAGATCATCACATGATAAGTGCCAGTAGTGTAAATATAAATATACAATCATGCTAGACAAACAAGATCGTTGGAGAAAAATAGAAAGAAAAAAAAAAGAGAAATACTTTTAAGCATTAACCGTAGAGAATAATCACAAGCTTTCAAAACTTCTTTCCGTAGGAACAATTTGAGAGAAGATAGGAATTTTCGTGCTTAGAAGAAAAAGCGTCTGAGGTAAGGATTATGTTATGAGATAATAGTGGGAGATGTTTCTTTGTAGGTTTAATTTTGTTGGAGATGTTCACAAACTTTATCCCTTCTCTCTTCCACTTGTTATCTCTATATTCTCAATTTTTTATATAGTCAATTTATTATTATTTTTCTTTCTTTAATGTCTAATAATTAAGGTTTTAATTAAATCATTCTTGTTGTGCAGCAGAGTGAGAGAATGAGGTAAAATTGTAGAAAGAAGACAAATTAAAAGAATGCATTTGATTCACTAAACAAGTGAGAAATATTCCAATTGTTCGACGGTTGTAGTATTATACAATGCATCAAAAAAGGAAGGAAAAAGATATTTATTGCTCCGAATGGATGGTTTAACGGAGTTACAAGCGATTATTAAAATTTGAGTTGAACAAGACAATTGTAACACTTTTATTGCTCCGAAAGATTTTTATTGCTCCGAATGGATGTATCACTTTTTTATAGGTGAACAAGACAATTGTATTTAGGGTAATATATATAAGTTTTATCCTTTAATTATATTGTTTGTAGATACTTTAATTGAATTATTTATGGCTTTTTGAAAAGGATATATGCAAAATAGAAAGAATAAGATAATAAGAAACAAAATTTAGTTAAAGAATTTAAATTATGACAATTTAAATTAAGTGATTGATACTAAATTTTTATAAAAAATAACAAAAATATATAATTACATTTATAGTTGGAAAGTCTAATTTATTACAACAATTTTGTTGTTGAGATATAAAAGATATAACAATAGTTTATATCGTTCACAAAAATAACTTTTTCGCTGCGAAAAATACATTTTTTGTCAGCGACAATAATTGTTGTTGCAAAAAACACCAGTTATGCCAGCGACAATAATTTTTTTTGCAAAAAAACACTAGTTGTGTCAGCGACAATAATTGTTGTTGCCAAATAACACTAGTTATGTCAGCGACATTAATTGTTGCCAAAAACATTAGTTATGTCAGCGGCATTAATTGTTGCTGCAAAACACTAGTTATGGCAGCGACATTAATTGTCCTTGCAAAACTTTTCGCAACGGCACTTATGCCAGCGACATGCAGCAACAATTTTTTCGCTGCGAAAAATATTTTTTGCAGCAACTTTGCGTTTTTTGCAGCGACATATGTCGCTGCCAAAAACGATATTTCTTGTAGTGAGGTGTCGTCTAACTTGAGAGATTAATCCTTTAAAGACCAACAGACTCTTTGTCTTGAATGCTCTTAATTCCTATGTTGGATACTTCTACCTATGTTCACTAGTTTGACGGTGGTAAGGTGTTATGAAATTCTAACACAAAGAAGTATGAATTTTTATGTTATTTCTCACCAACGTTTGTTTCTCTAATTATATAAAATAAAGAAAAATATTGTGTTTTGTATTGATTCAAAATTTAATTTGATTAATTGCCTAGCCATTCTTTTTTATTTCTTTCATTTTAAAGAGGGTTAAATATGGTTTTAGTTCCCGAAAAATTAACAATTATTTTTATTTCCTGTAAAAAAAATGGAATATTTAGGTCCCTAAAAAATTATTATGCACATAAATTTAGTTGTTGCTGTTATTAAAACAATGTGTATTTTTGATAGATTAGTTTGTATAAACATTAGAAGATAATAAAATGTTCCTTGAAAAAAACTCTCAAAATTTGATTTCTAAGTCGATATTTTTGTTACTCTTATCTCTCTCTTTTGAAAATAAAAAATTCATATTTAATTCTTCTCATGTTAAAAAATTATAATTTTTTGTAAATAATCTTTTTATGGTATTTTAAGCATGTCTGGAAAAAAAATTATTCAAAAATTTAAAAGTTAAGTATATAAAAAGTTATTCAAAAAAAAAAGTTTAAGTAAAATTTGAAAAATAACAGGTACTAAACTACATGCATAAAAAATATTTAGGGACCAAAGTATGCAAATTTTTAATACGGATTCAAAAAGAATATGGATTCAAAAAGAAATTTGATAATTTTATATGGATCAAAAATATATTTCACCTTTTTGAAGATGATTGGAAAACAATTCTTTATTAATTTATTCATTTATATTGAATACTCCTTCCGGTCCTTTTTACAAGAGACAATTCACTTTTTAGATTTATTCAATAATTGATGTATTTGGTCTATATTATAGTTTAAATACATTTATTATTCAATGAATCTAAAAAGTCAACTGTTTTTTATAAAAAGAATCGGAGAGAGTATTATTGGAAAGGGGGTTCTAGGGATAAAGTAGACGGACAACCTCTCCGCCAAAGCACATGTTCATAGATGCAAAAATATCCACAAACAGATGTTGGAGTATAAGTGTATGCAACAAAAATTAAGTTCATTTCAACTTTATTTCTCATTTAGATTTAGATTTAGAATTTATCATGGCAGATGAATAAACCCTTTTAAATTAAATCATTAAAATCATAGAATTTGAATGGATGAAACTGGGTTGGTGACATTTCAGCTATTTATAATGTCAAGTTACTACAATATTTTTAAGTTTAGGCCACACTTGACTTAACCACGGATAAAAAACAGTGGTCTAAACATTGTATAGTCCATGCTTTTGAAAATTGTTGACTATAATCATATAGGTTATTTCAATTTTGTGAAGACAAGCTTTTAGATTGAAAATTATTTTGATGAAGACGAATATGTGAAAAGAAGAAAAAGATTGATTATGCTCAAGTTTGAAGAAATTCTTATTATCTCATGATGATCTTGATCAAGATATGGGGTTTAATCATAGGTACAATATTCAATTCATTGTTATAAACTTTAGGTGGTCATAAACTTTCATCTAAACCTTCTAAAGTTTACTATAACAATGTTTCATGATTTCCATTCAAAATTTTTTTAACTTAGAAATATTTTTCATCTTTTGAACACACCTTTTCATGATCATACATTTTCCAATACATTGCTAATTCATTTCTATGAGGTGTGATCTACTCTATATATTCAGAATTTTTCAGAGAACAAATTACCTCTTTCATTCAAATTTTTCATACCAATTCTCTGCACAAATTTTCACAAAACTCTTTGAAACTTTCCTGCAAAATTTCATATCAGACAAAAGTTTCCTAAGCACTTAGAGTGCTATAATTCTGAATTGTTATATTGAAAGGGAAGACAAAGTCTAGAACTTTGTATATCAAAATTCTCTTGTACTCAAATTATATATTCAATCACTTGTAAAGTTGTATTATTTATTGCTTGTTGTCCAAGTTTGTGGAAACAAGTGTGTTTAAGAGGGGTTTCTTTAATTTTTCTTGTTTTGTAGGGAAAGTGTTAGGGAATCCTTGGGATTAGTGTCTTTTTCTCCTTCCTTATCTCTTTATTAATTTTCTGCATTTGTTCATACCTTCATCATAGTTTTTCAAGAAAAATAAAAGGAGTCATAGTATCTTTAAATTAACCAAAAAAGTCTAAAAACCTAATTCCCCCACCCCCACACACTCTCTCTCTCTCTCTCAGGTTGCACTCTACACTTCCAAAAAAATTTACAGTGTGAATAGAAGCGTCGCCTGTTTATTGTATAGGCTACGGTTTTGTGGCCGTTGTCTTGTATGCTTCTGTTATACACTAACACTATTATTGGATGTCATAGAGATAGTGAAGAGAGAAGAGAGATAGAAGAGAAATCGGATAGAAAGTTTATATGGTTTGGATAAATAGAAAAGTGAGAAGATAGATTGAGGGTATTGTTGTAAAATTGTTTATTTCACTTCTTGACACACAAATCTTGCCTAATATGGAGAGATCTTTTTTTTTTACGGTTACTAACCATTATATTTCTTTCTTTCCTTATTTCTCTCCTTATACAAACCATATAAATAGTCAATTTCTTTACTATCTCTCTCTTTCTTATTTCTCTCTTTTGTAAATCTACCTAAACAAACACAGTGTAAGTCTGTCGCCTTTAAAAATATACCACGCAACATTTGAAAATCGTGGGGAAAGTAATGAGAAGCGTGACCTTACCTTTTGAGAAACTGCAGCTGGAAATAAATTTAAAATAAACTAATTAATTTGATGTGTTGTCTGAAGTTAAAAATGTTGTAGAGAGTCGTGACCTTACCCAAAGATTTTTTTTTTGGAGCATTTCCTTGTGTGATTATTAAGGTTATTTGTTATTGATTTTTTTTTTTGTAAAATATATTGGTGGTTAAAATATCATTTTTAAGTTGAATAAATGCGAATAATAGGGTGGAATCCCGGTTCGTGCCGTTTATTATTGATATAAATAACATGATTTAAAAGTATAAAAAATTTTGAACTCAATTTTAATAAATTAATAGAGTAATTTTGATATTTAGTAATTTGTTCATTGTTGGAGATTTTAATATTAAAAAAGAATCATATTTAATAGAAAGAAATATTCTTTCAAAAATATATGACTCGAAAATAATTTTTATGAGACACTACTCAAAATATATCTTGACATTTTAAGAATTTTTTGAAATTTTAATATTAAAAAAGTTGTAGCAAAATATGAAATACTTCAAATTAATTTAAATGATATGCTACAATAAGATCAATTTCTCCTTTGAAGTTTTTTTTTTTAAACAAAAAATCTCTTTTAAAAAAGTAATAATTAAACACTGAAGACACCTAGATGTTGTGGTATACGTGTGAGTTGGAAGAAAACATGTATGTGTAAACTTGACTCAAGATTCTCCACTTATGGGATCGAGGACTAATGATTTTATTATGGGAGAGACGACCCTCAAAGTTGCTTCAACAAAATGGTCAAACTTGAAAAAGTGTAATCTGACAACCAACATACCCTTAGATAATTTGTGTTTGACATTTTTGGCTTCTTAATACCAGATGTTGTGTATCTATAAAAAGAGTCTTGGATAACAATGTTGTGTCTCCTAGATCTTTAGAAGTAGTTTTTAAGAGGATTATTGGTTATATTGAATATACATAAAAAGAATAAATAAAATTATGAAATACATTAAAAATAATTTTTAGAAAAAGTTGTAACAAACAGATCAATATTTTTTTCATATATTAAACTTTTGGTGAGGTCTACTCTACCCCTTAATAATTAGGGGGTATCTATCCATAAACCAATGAGAACAAGTCATTGTAAGTATATTTGTATGTGGTTCCCACAACTAACAAAATGACTTAAAATTTAAAATAAACCACAAATAGAAATGGTCCATGATGGACCAGTACTAAAAACAATATTTAAAATTTTATCTACAACATACATTTGTTTGAAAGTATAAATTAATAATCATTATAATTTTTTAATTGAAATAATGACCTAATTGATACTAATTTTATTTAAATAAAAGGTAATAAAATAATAACTCGTATTGAACTGACGTCAATCATATCATTATTTAGCCGTAAAAAAAAAACTCGTGATTTTTATTTTAAAAAATATTATCAATAGTCGTTAAAATTTCTGATAATTTTAAGCACCGATACATAGTTGGCCACTTATAAAGATGATCCACATAGCATAAGCCTCTAAACTATCTGTACTACCTTAACTACTAACAATTAATCTTGTATGCAATGACTTGAAGATAAGAGATTTTTAGCTTGCCTATAAAAGAGAAATGCCCAAATAAATGAAAGGAGTGGAGCCAATAGCTCACTAAATCACTTGATTTCAATCATTTAAGTTAGTTATCTACAATAGTCAATCATTTAAGTTAATCCAAATTAATCTACCTTTTTCTTAACGAGTACTCAGATGATGAAATTCATCTCTTTATTTCTTTCTTCACTACCACAAAATGTAGAATAGATAGCGCACTTTAGACAGCGCTTATTTACAAAAGCGCTGTTAAAAGGAACACAGAATTCTTAGACAACGCTTATTGTGAAAAGTACTGTCTAAAGTACTGCCATTTTACAGCGCTTTTATGTAAAAGCGCTTTTATAAGATTTACAAAAAAAGTTAAAATCTACAAAAAAATTAATGTTTTACTTTAGACAACACTTTTTTATAAAGCGCTGTCTAAGGTCTATCATTAGAAAGCGCTCTCGAATTGATAAAAACGTTGTCTAAGGTATGGTATTAGACAACGCTTCTGAATTGATAAGAAGTGATGTCTATATACAATATTTTTTTTATGAAGCTAAATTAACCCATCCAATTATATTAATAATAAAAAAAATTAAAAAATAAATAATAAAATTATACATTAAAAATTATAATATCTTGTTGCACACACTGCTAGATAAATACTCCCTCCGGCCTTATTTATAAGCAAAAGTTGCTTTATAGGTTCATTCAATTTCCAATGTATCTAGCTTAAATATAGATTAGATACATTACTTTTTCAATAAACCTAAAAAGCAACTTTTGCTTATAATCGATCGTTGAACAAAAATCTTTCTCTCCTAGTCCTATCATCACAAAAACAGTTCCTTTTTCACTTCCCAAACGAAACCCTTCTCATTCGCCCAAAAACCCATCTTGAATCACACCACAGAAACACCAACTCTCATTCTTCGTCACCGTCATCTTGAACCCTTGCTTCGTCTTCCTTTTGAAACTCTTCACCGAGAGAAACTCTCTAGAATCACGTACACCGGCAATTTAAACCCTTGGCAATCATCTGGAAATTCTTGACCGAAAATTGTATCTATCTTCTCTCGAATCTCCTTAGTCTTTGTCATTCACTTAGCAAAGATTCGATCTCTCAGTGTTAGGGTTCAATCTTTATCCGTCACTTCGAAGAACTTAAACTATTGTTACAATTTCTTCTTCTTGAATGGGTGGGGAGGTCTGTAGCATGTAAGTCTCTTTTTCATTCTTCGTATTTGTTATCTACAGATAAATACTAGGGTTTTTAATGATGGTTTTTTAATCCAAACTGAACCTCAACATAATCGCGGTTGAGACTGTATCGACCGCGACTTCAACCGGTGTTTAAAACCCTGATATATTGTTTGTAAATTGTTTTCACAGTATAGGTTTTTTTTGTGAATTAATTTAGTTACTTGCTTTCTTTGAATAGGAGTCATATAGGTAGAAAATAAAGCTAAATTCTAAGAAATTTTTTGGGACAATTGTTGAACTATTTTCATGTTAAATGATTTATGATGAGTTAGAAAAATATTTTTCCCTTTAGATGGTTTTGTGAATTGAATTGGGGCTTATTCATTTTCAATTTTGATATGGTGGTTAGGATTGGATTATGTTGCTACTGTAGAGTTTTTTTCCTTCTGCATTTGTTTTGTTATGTCCTGCTGCAGGTTTTGTTCCTATTCTGGTGCCTCAGGTTGTGGAACTGGTCATTGTGTGGAGTTGTCATTGTGCTCAGGTTCTATTTCTTCTGTAGGTTTTGTTCTTAGTGATGTGGTTTGATTGCATTGTGACAAGTTGTTGTGATTGTATTTGTGTCTTGTAATTTAGTTTTTGTGTGGTTCCCCTACTGTTATGTTTTTGCATCCCCTGTTTGTTTGCTTTGTTGCTATTGGTTTGGGGATTGTTGTTTAGTAGTTATTAGCTTTATTTCATTTGCATAATTTTGTAGGTGATGTACTTCTTTCTTTTGATGAGTATTTCTTATGCTTATGAATGAGTTATATCAATAAATTATGCTGTTAAAAAAAATAAAAATAAGCTGAAACAGATCGTTTGCCGTGTGAAAATGAAACTTGTTGCTCCTTCAATTTATGCGCTTACCAATTAGACCCTTGACATGGTTGGTGCAATATTCATTTAAACTTTGATTTCTTAATTGTTTTTGAACTGAATTGATAGAAAAATTGGGTACTATTTTCTATTAATGTAATTGGTGCATTATTCTATATGCAATGAGTGCTGATTTCTATTAGTGATGACATACACACACAGCTGCCAAGGGGATCAATTCTCAAAGGGGGGCTGAATCGTTATTGCATACAAGGATCATGGACGAAAACAATTCTCATAGAATAGACAACTTGCTACAATAAAACATTTCCTCTTCGATTAGGTAGTCTCCTTACTTCTCACTTTTATTTTCCTTCTCTTATTGCCAATGAATAAAAACTTTCATTAAAATAACCATTCATTGCTGCCTCATTTCTATTAAAGATGGTTGATCAAATTTCTTTCAAAATTATTTTTGGACTAGTTTTATGATAGAAATATTTGTGCAAAGTGTTTGAATGCTTTATTGTCAATGAATAGTTTATTAGTTTATATATATTGACAAAAATTTGGGAATGCATTTCTATTTTTTTTTTATAAGCTTTACATCTTCCTCTTTCTAGCATGATTTAATGTATGATCTTATTGTATTTTTCAAAGGGAAGAAGGTATTGAAATTTTTCAAGATCCATTGTGCAGCTTTCAAAGTAAAACTGGTAAGTGTTGATCACTAATCTATTTTCTTATTTCAGTTTTGGTAGTTAGCCGTAGTTATATAGAGTAATTTTTTTGTAAATCATTCTTGCAATGCTGAATAATAAATACAAGATTGGTTTTTTTTTGTTTTATTATTAAGATATTAGTTTTTCTTGTTTCATTATTAAGAGATTTGTTTAATTTTTCTTTCATTTATACGTTAATGGTGATTCCCTTAGTGTTAGACTCAAATTTGCAGTGGTGGATGTGAAATAATTATAGAGATTGTTTACCAATGTTGTGAAGTTGATGTTGACAAAAGCATAGTCAAACTAGGGCTGGTGTGACTGATCTCTCTCTCTCTCTCATGATTGTGACTATGTCATATAATAAAGGTAATTAGCTAAGTATTTTCTTCTCCAATATATTTCCAGGATTGATTATCAGGGAGCTAGCATTTCTAGAGCTTAATTTGCCAAAAAACAATCCTATTCACTTATCAGTCCTAATGAGACAAAGTTGATTCTGCTAAACACGCGTAAGTTACTTATTTTTTAACAATGTTTATATCATGATAGTTCTTATACATATCTATTATTTTAATTAACTTTTGCCTCCACTTGAACTGGATACTGAAAGGTTATTTAGAATTTAGTTTTTGCAGTGACTCTAGAGAGAAAAAAGATGCTATATGAAGAGGTGAAAATTGCAATATAAAATTTTAGATATAGTGATTAGCTTAAGTGGTCTGCTCACTAATTGTAACAAAATTTTTAATATCGTCATTTTATTCTATAACTTTTTTATTTTTTGAAAGTAGGTTTTATGAAATTAAAGTATTTTGTTTAATATACTTCATGAACTTTTTATGTGATTATATATGCAAATTTATTACTTGAAATGGTACTTTAAATGGATTAAATTGATTTTTTGGTTGGTCTGCAACTGTAAAGGCAGGAGACAATTCAAAACCGATCTTTTTTTTTTTATTTTCTTATATAAACCTTTAACAGCGCTTGTTGATAGAGAGCGCTGTCTAAAGCTTCTATTAGCCAGCGCTTATTTCCAGAAGCGTTGTCTAAACCTTACATTAGACAGCGCTTATGCCAGGAAACGCTGTCTAAAGCTTACATTAGACAGCACTTATGCAAGAAAGTGTTGTCTAAAGCTTATATTAGACAGCGCTTATGCTAGAAAATGCTATCTGAACATAACATAAGACGACGGTTACATGTAAAAAGCGCTGTCTAAAGTTGACATTAGGCAGCGCTTTAACTTGATTATTAAGCGCTGTCTATAGTTTTAGCAGCGCCAGAATAGACAGCGCTTATAAAGCGCTGTGTATGGGCAAAAAAAGCGCTGTCTAAAGCCTTTTTTGGCATAGTGCTTGTAGTTTCTCCCCTTTGATTAGAGGATACAAACTTATGATTGGTTAGGATTGGAGATATGTAGAACTTTCGATTGATAGCAAGATGCATTCATTAATTTTCTTCAATGCTAGTGACTAAAAGCCAACACATATATAGAAATACTTAAGAACTAGTTGGCCATCAATTTGGTTTCATCACTGTCAAAAAAATTAAAAAATCAATTTGGTTTCATCGGAAAAAATTTGGTTTCATCTGCTTTTCAACTCATGAGAATATAGTTATTAGTGGAGTATGGACCATATCAATGTAGTTTCAGTCACGTGTTTATCATTAATTATATCCCAAGATATCCAAACAAAGTGTGGGGATGGGACAGGTACCTTTTTCTGGACTGACCCCTGGGTGGGCGGGATTCCCTTATGTGAGAGATTTGAGCGCCTGTTTGATTTAGCGGCTACCAAGTCGCGCACGGTTGCCGAGATGTGTGGTTCAGGGTGGGAGGCAGGTGGGGAGGCGTGGGTGTGGAGGAGACAGCTGTGGGCGTGGGAGGAGAGTTATTGGGGGAGTGTCAGACTTTACTTCTTTCTGTGACTTTACAGGTTGGGTCTCCAGACAGGTGGCAGTGGCGGCCTGATCCAGTCTCGGGTTACTCGGTTCATGATGCGTATCAGGTTTTGACCTCTCAGGAGTCTGTTATCATGGGGGAGTATACAGACCTTCTATGGCACAGACAGGTTCCCTTGAAGGTGTCTATCTTTGCGTGGCGTCTCTTGCGCGACCGGTTGCCAACGAAGATAAACCTGGTATCTCGTGGAATTCTCGCTCCAGATCTTCAGTATTGTGTGACAGGCTGCGGTGGCATTGAGTCGGCTCAGCACTTATTCCTATCATGCAGCACTTTCGGCTCCCTATGGGCTTTAGTCCGGTATTGGATTGGCTTCTCAGCGGTGGATGCTTACAGCCTCACAGATCACTTCGTACAGTTTACTTATTCAGTTGGCGGACTCCGTGCTCGGAGATCCTTCCTGCAGCTCGTCTGGCTAGCATGTGTTTGGGTGGTGTGGACTAAAAGAAATCTCCGGGTCTTCAAAAATTCGGCGACATCTGTACACTAGCTCCTAGACAAAGTCAAGCTTTTCTCCTTTCGATGGATGCGGACGACAAATGTTACTTTAGCTACGAACTTTCATCTTTGGTGGTCGAGTCTCTTGCTTTGTTTGGGCATCGACTAATATTCATTGTTGTTGTTGCTTACCTGAATTTTCTTGTAAACTTGTGTAGCGCTCCTCGGCACACCTTGTGCGGAGGGGTCTACTGTTTCCTGTGATTATATATATATATTCCATTTTAGCTTGTTCAAAAAAAAAATTGTAGGGGTATTTTTGTGCCATTAAAATTCATACGTTTCACTTATTCTCGGTGTTTGTATTTTTTATTGGGTGCATATGGGATAAGGGTTGAGAACAATACCATAGTCGAACTATATGTATATTAGTGGGCTTTCCGTGCCCGTTTGTATAATCCGCGTTTTCTATTATGCTAACGTATATAAATTATAAACAATGGTTTATTATAAATTTGATTTTTATTTAAATTAATTTGTGTATTTTTAGTTTTTCTCAAAATAAAAATTGTAATTTACGTGCATTGGTCCACACCATAGTTAAAGTAACATGTTGAAAAATAAAATAAAAGTAACACCTTGAAAAAGTTCCCAACCCTTTTTGTCATGATAATAAAAACTCCAAACGACAATATACAATCTCAAAAACACATATCATTTTTGTATATTGTTTTGTTATAGATTTGAGGAAAGTTTGTTACTATTTTCTAAATTTCAAAAGTCAGTGTGAGTTATTTGAGGAAAGTTCGTTACTATAATATAATATTATTTTTTAGTAAGTGGCAGTTTTTAAAGGATAAAATTGGAATAATAAAAAAGTCATCCCAAAAACACATATCCTTTTTATATATTTTATAGATACTAGCCGTTCTGTGCCCGTTTGTGTGATCGATATTTTTTTTTTATTTGCTGTGATCGAAATTCTCTATTGTGCAAATATAAATAACTACTTAATCTCTTTTTTTATTGGACTTAGTTAATTAATAACTACTTAATATCCTTTTTTGTTGTGGCTAGTTATTAAGAAGAAAAATGTATATATATATATATATATATATATATATATATATATATATATATATATATATATATATATTACTATAAAAAAAACTGAAAACATACTTTTATGTAGAAGTTGTCCTTAGTTATTAAAAGAAAAAATAATTATTTACTAAATAATAACTGAAAATATATTTTTATGTGGAAGTTATTTTTCAACATATACAAATATTTAGGGTCCCTTTGGATTGATGAAATATAATGGAATGGAGCGGAACGGAATGAAATATAATAATGTTCCATTGTTTGGATTTGAAAAATAATAATGGAATGGAGCGGAATGTAATGATTTTAATATAGGAAAATGCTAAACAATGCCCCCAGGGCAATGGTTAAGCATATTAAAATAGAAAATTTATCTTGAAATGTGTGCATTTAACACATTGGAAATGTAAAAAGTTGTTTTCTCAATATTTAATTTTTCTTTTATTTCCTTTTTTGGTATGCTTAACCATTGTCTCGGGGGCACTGTTTAGCATGACCCTTTAATATAATACCACCACTTACCATCAATTTTGTTCCTCTCTTTTTTAAAATATCAAAACAATGGAACGAAATATTTATTCCATTCCGCTCCATCTCATTCCATTCTACTCTATTTCGCTCCGCTCCATTCCATTACATTCCATCAATCCAAACGGAGCCTTACTTTTTTTTTGGTAGCTTTTTTTAAGGGTAAAATAGGTATAATGATATAGTAATAGATATAGTACTCTCTCGATAAGTTAGTTCCACTGATTCATCTACAGTAGTCTTTGGTCATGGAGTAATAAATATATTGATCTTGATGACAATATAAATAAGAAACGTAAATATACCACCTCTCCCCATACTCGCATATTTTATATATATATATATATATATATATATATATATATATATATATATATAATATGCGAATAGGTAGGTACTAAGGTACCCAAACCCGTTCATTTTTGCGGATAATTACCAATGTGCGTACTCATTTTTTGTGGATACCTACTGTATATGGGCCCACTTGCCATCCTTGAGAAAAAATACCTCTCCAGATTCATTTAAAGTCGCTTTGAGCAATTAATATGAACTTTATAATAAAAAAAGAATGGATTCAAATTTAAAACATAAAATTTAGAGGAACCAAAGTTCAAAGGAAATTTATAGAGAGACAAAATATAAAAGTTGAGATATTTATTGGACACAAAACATATTTAACTCTAAACTAAAATTAGTGTGGTCATTGAGTCAGTTCGCCAATTGTAAACTTTTACATTGTTTTATCCCTTTGTAATCTAGCTATTTATGTTATCTGTTTTTCAGTCATAACTCAATAATGGTTTTTATCCATTTTTAAATGTTTGGATATGATGTTTCTAAGATGATAGTGAATGTGTCAGTGTTTTTGTTGTCCTGATGTTTTTTGGTCATGTTAATGCATTAACGAAATTAACTCTTTTAAAGATACAGTTTTAGAGTTATCAAAATGGGCTAGCACATATTGGCCGGCTTGTAAAGCCGAAATAAATTAAGAGATTGACCCTTAAAATATTAGCCCGAATTTTTTAGGGGTTTACCTCAGTCCGAAAAAGTCCAAATTTAAATATGAAATTTTTGGCTCGGCCAATTTTAACAGTTCGGGAGTTGTCAAAATGGGTTAGACCATATGCACCGGTCCGCCGAGCATGGATAAATATAGGGTTTGAGACTTAAAATATTAGTCAGAATATTTTTATTGTTTTTTAGCATGGCAAAAAAAAACCCTTATTTATATATTATTTTTTGGCCCGGACCGATAAGGCTCGAAACCCAATCGGGTCGGCCCGTTAAGGGTCGGATACTGTTTGGACAACTCTAGTTTTGTCAAACAATTAAAGGAAAATAAAAAATAAGAGTTAACTTATGAACCGAATTTTAGTGTTTTTGTTATTCTAAAGATTTTTTATGACAAAATAAGTATTTTTATGGAGCTCGTGTCAAGCTCGGGTAATTAATACTCCTTTCAGTTTTAAATAAGTTTGAATTATAACTCATACATGTGTGGGTAACAATATTTGCACTCGTACCTATACAGGAACTTTTGAGATATCATATTACTCATACCCGCACTCATTACCCACAATTTTACTAAGAATAAACTGATCAATTAAATAAATATGATATCGTTTTAATATAACATAAAATTTGTCAAAATTTTTAGGCTTAAATAGGCAGTTCTTCCCTATAAGTTTGTATTTTTTAATTTTTGTGTCTGTATCTTTTTTTGTTGAAAATAGTCATTGAAAGATTGAAATTGTTTGATTTTGCACCCCGACGTTAGTCATCATTAAAAAAACACATAGGTAGCAATCATAGACATGCGTGTCACATAATGACATGCCATTTAACACCATCTCAATCAATTCTTTAAATTGAAGGACTAAATCTAAAAAAAATTACAATTGTCAAAATCCCTAATTTCTTCTTCATCTTCTCATTACATCTTCATCTCACTTTATTTCCATCTGTCATCACTGCATCTTAGACCCATATATAACTTAGACCCATATATTTGTCATATGCAAAATTTGGGTTCAATCAATCCAAAAAGTTTGACATGATTTTTTAATCCAATTTTTTTGTAGCAAAATATGAGTTCCATCGAAGTGTCTATTATACAACCTTAAACCTAGAACGTTGTTTCTTTAAATCATTGCTCTTTAATTTTATCAACACCACTACAACAACAAATACCCCCATCATCCATGACAACAAAATAACCCTAGAGAAATAAATTTTGAGAGGGTTATGATTTTAATTGGGGTAAATGAAAGAGTGAAAAGGGAGTTCATTTTTGAATTGTTGTTGTTCTGTTATTGTTGTTGTTCCGATACTATTGTCATAGTTACTTGGATTGAACTTTGTAACAAAGCCACCCAAGAGGGAGATTTGAATGTTCGTGTAGCGGCAACTGGGACGGAGATTAATTGGACAGTTGCTATGAAGCAATTAGTCAGATATTTGAGTGTAATGATGAAGTAATTTGGGTGAATCAAGGATGATTGTGTTGTGTGCGTGCTGCATATGAAGAGAGAGATGAGTTTTTTTATTTTGAATGTGTTTTCTGGGTTGAAAAAGATATAAGTTTCATGTTATAAACTTTAGATTAATCTTCATGTGTATTTCTGGGTTTGACTTGATTTTTTTTAAAAATAATTAACAAAATGATTGGCATGCCATGTAAACAAAAAACACACATCATCATTGCCAAGTGTGACTCAGATAACCACCTCATCTTTATGTAGCAGTCAATTAACGTCAGAGATTAAAATCGGACAATTATGACCTTTCAAGGATTATTTCCAAAAAAAAAAGAGGGACGAAAATAAAAAAGCGTAAACTTACACGGACAAACTGCATATTTAATTAAGCCAAAAATTTAATGTTAACTTTTAAAATTATAAACAAATTTATTATTAATCATCCTAAAGTTCATATATATCTTAGTTGATATATTCACTGTGTTTGAATCATGTTATAAATAAATATTTTTTTATTGAAAATCTGTAATAGTTTAGTAGTGTTATATATTACTTAAATTAATATACATATATAGCTTTACATAATAATATAAATAAAGTACTGTAAAATATATATATATATGTTATGCGAGTATGGGGTGAGTTGAGTACTACAGTACCCATACCCGCTCATTTTTGTCATAGTTATCAATGTCTGTGCTCATTTTTAATTTGCGGATACTTACTGTGTGTCAGTCCACTTGTCATCCTTGAGAAAAAACAACTCTTTAAATTAATTTAGAGTCACTTTGAGCACGCAATATGAACATTATAAAAAAGAAATAACAAATTAAAATTGAAAATATAAAATTTAGAGGGACCAATATTGTTCAAAGAAAATTTATAAAGAGATTAAAATAAAAGTTAGTTTACTTTATGGGACAAAAAACATGTTTAACTCCAAACTAAAATGATTTATGTGACATTGAAGTTTAGAAATAAAATTTACATAAAATATTATTATATAATAAAGTTACAAACATCGATAGATTATAAGATACCTTGACAAAATTATCATTCTCAAGACCAATTATATTTGAAGCTCCAACACCGAATATTAATTTCATCAACCACAACATTATAGGAACCACCATTAGAGCCAATATCAAATCCAGATATCCTATAAACCATACCCCTTGGTGTTGATCTTTAAACTTGCAGATCAATGTTCTTCGCACAAAAACTCTAATTTGATCTCTCTACATAACAAAAAATATATCATCATAATTTAAATTTTCTAGGCAAAAAATGGAAGTTTTTTATTTTTGTAATCTTGAACCCCACAAATACGCATAATCCCTTACATAAAAAATAATTGTATCCTTTGTAAAATGAAATTATGCTTAAGAAACATTACCTGCACACAAAAAAAGAGAGAAGCAACACAATACAAATCGTCAAATGCAGATAAAAATGAAATGACTTTGTGAATTTGTTGTAACAAAGTCACTTATATTTATGATAATTAATTTAATCTCGAGACTTTTAATTTTAATATTTTTTAATAATATAACTGTTACAACTTCACTATATCGAAACGTTTATTTTATTAAGGAGTTGTCTAACATGTGCAATATCCAAAAGTAATAACTTTTTATTGAAAAATAATAATAATTTATTAAAAAGTTATACATTTAATATTAAATGCACAACTTCTAATGCAAACATACTATTTTGAACTTATCAACATGTGCAAACTTGCACATGATAGAAAAACTCTTTTATTAATTATGACTTGCATGTAACCGATTTATTTTATATTGCATTTAAAAATATATGTAAAGGTTTATTTTAATAATTAAGACTTACATGTAACCAACACATTTTTTATTTCACATTTAAATATATATATATATATATATATATATATATATATATATATATATATATATATATATCAAATCATTTATTTTATTAATTATAATTTGTTTGTAACGACTAATTTATTATGTCACATTTAGTATTATTGAAACAATTAAATTATAAATTAATATTTTCTTATAACCGACAAAAATATAATATAAAACATAAACTTAGAATACTTTTATTTAATATTTTGTGGAAGTATTTCACTTGTGATTAAATAGTAGATTTTAATGTCTTTTCTTTATATAAATGAATTAATTGTCGAATGCATACAAAGGAAAATGCATGAAAGACCATCGTTTTAGAGAAAATAGAAAGGTAAAGATACCATAATTTTAGTGCTTTGACACATGCATGCTCTGTATGAAGGAACAATTTATTTTTTTATCAATGAATACTTATTTCATTTTATATGAATTTATATAGAAGACAATAATATAGGTATATTGACACATAATCTCGTAAAGAATAATATTTGAAAACACAAATTTGTATTAAATTGAAATTCCAATCAAGAAACATTTATCAAAAACTCAAAAGAAACATATTCATGTTCAACAACTATGTCTTTATTTTAATAATCTTTTTGCCCACTTGAACATTTGCATTGGATGTTACTCATGTGTTATCTAAGGAAAACATTCTCTTCTTAACAGAAATAGTGAAGACACACTCCAAGTCAACAACCTCTCCCCCTTTCACAACTTCTATGTTTTTTTTCTTCTTTATATCCTATCATCAAAAACTTAGATTGATACACATATCAGGTCAAATTATATATATATATATATATATATATATATATTTATATATACACAGAGAGAGAGAGAGAGAAACACACACACACACAAAATATGAATTTTTTTATTTTTTCTTTCGAGTGTGAAGTATGAAATTTAATAACATTACAAACATCGATAGAACCAACATCTAATGAGGATATCCTGTAAACCATATCCCTTGAAGTTGGTCTTTGAACTTGTGGATCAATGTTCTTCGCACAAAAACTGTAAGACCCAAGATTTCATTGTATAGTTGGTTTAAGGAATATTAGGGTTTCGATGTGTTCGTGTGACGAAACATCGTGTAATTAGTAGCTTTTGCTGTAATTGAGCCTGTTTTGTGCTCGTGCACTGTAATTGTACAGACTTTTGTCTTGTGATCCTGTTGCTTGAATAAGAAGTTATATGTGGTTTTAGAATAACGAGTTTTGGATTATTCTTGTTTTTGGAAAAACGAGTAGGATTTTACCCGCGGATGGAAAATCTTACTGCGTCTGTTTTAAGTGAGGTTTCGGATGGAAGTTTTATATATCTGCGCGAGTTAGGATATATTCTGAGATTAATTTTCTAAGGTATGGAAGAAAATTACAGTCGCGGAAAAAGATTCGGCGATAAGTTTTGGAAATGTTAAACGTTAGACGTTCTTTCCGTAGGTTTTATGTTTTTGTGATTTACGTTCGTCGCGACACGCGAGAGCTGAGTGCGTGATTTGTTTTGGAAGATTTGATGATATCTTGTGATTTCTCATAAAGCAAATTGATCCAATGGCTAGGGTTTAAGCTTGGACTTTTGACTTTGATCCAAGGGTGGATTGGCTATCAAGAGGTTTTAGCATAGTAAGGAGGTTTAGTGACTTGGTCACTTAGAAACATCACATAATCATCTCATTCTTTCTCTCTTTCACGTGGACTCCATTTCTTACTTTCCAACCTTCAAAAATTTTCCATTCTTCACCATTTCACTCCATTTCAAGCTTTGGAGCTTAGAGGAAAGTTGTAGAGAATCACTTTCTAAAGGTAACCCTCTCTTCTCATCTCATAGGTTGGTAGACTTATGGAGTTTATGAGTTTTTGGGTTTATGTTCTCATAAGGGTTTGTTAGGAAATGTTACTTTACATGGTTTTTGTTTCATGAATGTTGTTCATGAGGTTTAGAGAAGCATGTGTAGGCTTTGTTGTTTTTGTTTTCCATGAGTTGGTGAAAAATCTCATGACAAAAGTTAGGTTTTTGTGTTGGTTATGTATTGATCAATAACATGAGGTTAAGTTGTAAGGTTTTGAAAAGAAAAGTTGTCTTTGAACCTTTGGGCAAAAGGGAAATGCGTTGTATGGTTTTGTTTTAGAAAATCCGATGAAAAATATTTTGGGGTTTATGAAAATATTTCCTAAGTGTTTTGAGTAGTGTTTTTGGGGTCAAAGTGGTTTAAAACTCTTGTGACATGTGGAGTCGCTTTTTACTTTGAAAACATATTAGAAAATGATTACCGGACGGTTAAAGGCCCGTAATAAAACTTGTGCTTGGATTTGGTTTTGATTTTGGAAATGAAAATCAAATAACTTGCACTCGAAGCAACCAACAAGCTTTCGGAAAATGAATTGCTTGCTTATGAAAATGGTTTGCTTTTGTGCCTTTAAAAGATGTTGGGAACTAATAGAATCAAACTAGGTTTGGGTGGAAAAAGGTGGTGTGAGTTGCTGTCTTTTGCTGTCATGACAGTTGAAACTCGCTGAGCGAGTGTTTACTCGCCAGGGCGAGTGTCACAGGTCCTGACAACACGCCAGGGCGAGCTCCAGAGCGAGTAAGACCAGTACTCACTGCCTTCACTCGCCGCCAACTCGCCAGGGCGAGTTCTGAGACCTAAAATTTTGGATTCTGATTTCTAAACTTGGTTTTTAACTTTCTAATCCCTATTTATTAATTTATGGAAGAGGTTGGGATTGGAAACGAGTTTTTCGGGTACTCGGAAAGTACGTAACTTATAACGCAAGAAAACGGCCATTTTGCATTTCAAATTATTTAAGACTTTTGACAATTGTTTTGGGTCCTAAGAATAGTATAAATAACTCATGGTGGTTGATCAATACGGTAGTTTTTGGTATAGTATCCGAAAGAGGGATTTTTCCTTAGGAACCTATAGGTTTTTGGGGTTTTTGGTTTAGTTTCAATACGATTGGTTGGGAAACAATGTATTGATGGTACGCTGCTTGTTTTAGGAAGCGCGTTGTGTTGTTTGGACGAGTTGTTGTAAACGGAAGCTTGCCGAGGTAAGGGCTCCACTTTATTTCCGTCTTTTAAAACGGTTACGACATGCTTTGTTTTGCTGTGTATGCAATTGATGTGTGCTTTGGCATGTTTGTATTTATGTATTCTCGTTGATGAGAACGTGGTTATAAATATGTGTGCAATTTACATATGATTGAGAAAATGTATGTATGTTGTGATGCTTTGTACATAGGCTTTAGGCTATGTGATTGTTTGCATGAGCATATATGAATGCGTGCGTCAGATAGGACTACGCGAGGATTTTGTCTTGTGTGACTATCCCGTATATGCCAAAGAGAATATATGCCATGCATTTCATAGTTGCGTGCCTAGGTGTATGTCTTGTGTGACTTGCCTTCGTACCGGGCGTTTGTCTGTGCGACTTCGCCAAATCCTACTGGATTTTATTGAGTTGGTGGTTGTCTTGTGTGACTCACCCGGTGTTATCCCACCGTGATTGTTTTGGTATTGTCTTGTGTGACTCTACCTGGTGTTATCCCACCAATAGTAGGAGGTGTTATCCCACCAGAGACCTACGCCTTCTATAGAGAGGTTGAATTCCGGAATTAAATCATGCATGTGGCGTACCAGAGATCGGTTGTCACACCCATTGTAGAAGTCTG
Organism: Trifolium repens; assembly: GCA_030408175.1. Taxonomy (NCBI): domain Eukaryota; kingdom Viridiplantae; phylum Streptophyta; class Magnoliopsida; order Fabales; family Fabaceae; genus Trifolium; species Trifolium repens. The sequence continues at coordinate 18,333,218 of CP125847.1, forward strand.
CATTAGGCTTGGTGATTTATTTATATAAGCCCGTTGGTGGGAATTACTTTCGAGATTAAGAGCTTTCTCTTGTGTTTGTGGAATTATTGGTATGTGTACAATCTTTCGCACCGGTTATATATATACATACTTGTATTTTGTGGTGACCCTTTCTTTCATTTGCGGGCTCATCCCACCCAGATGATGGGTTAGGTCGTGGTGACGACGGTGGCTGTTCCAGGCCCCAGTGAGCGGCTGGAGTTTTAGCTTAGTTAGACTATGCGCCGGTGTGGGTTGTACACCGTGCTTTTTGGGTTAGGCATAGGATTCTAACTTGTTTTGTTGTAAGTATTTGAATACTTAGACTTGGGTTGTAATTATTCAGGAATATACTTTGCTTGTCGAAGCACCTTTTAGTAATGAGTTCTTTTGTATATTTGAATGCCGGTTCATTTAAAATCTTTTATGCGCACTCTGAGTGTTAGTTGAAAAAGAAAAAAAAAAATAATGCCTTTTTGGCTTATGAAAAACGGGGTGTTACATTTTGGTATCAGAGCACGGCTTTAAATCTTCAAAGGGAAAGTGTATACTTGAGTCGGTTAGAACATAGCTAGTATCGTGTTAGTTCTAGTGTTTGTTCTGTGTCGGGTTATGAGTTAGTAACCGTTGGATGAGATTTTCTGTTGAGACTCAGAAATGTTTGGATAAGGAATCTAATCAGAATTGGTATTGTGCAGAATTAGAATGCCTCCAAGAAGGGCACCTACAGCACCTATGGCGGATAATGCTGATATAAACCAGATGGCTTATGCCATGCATACGATGGCAGCGGCTGTGACTGCTCATAGCCATGCTAAGGCGCAGAGGGATCTGGAAAAGCGCGAAAGAGAAATACTCGTTGTTGGATCTAGACTTCTCTCAAATTTCAACCACCAAACTCCTCCAAAGTTTAATGGGGAGGGAGGTCCGGAAACTGCTGACTTGTGGCTCCAATCTGTGGAGAGAATTTTCGGGGCAATTCATTGTCCAGAAGGGGAGAAGGTAGTCTTAGCTACCTATCATTTATTAGGAGGTTCTGAGTATTGGTGGAGGAACACCCGTATTATCATGGAGAACGGCCATGAAGAATTGAATTGGGAGAACTTCAAGAGGAGGTTTTTAGCCAAGTACTTTCCCGAGACAGCTAGGGAAAGGTATGAGGAAGAATTCCTGAGGTTGCGTCAGGAGGGCATGAACGTTGAAGCATATGCCAAGAAATTTGAATCACTATCCCGTTTCTTCCGCTTCTTTAGGGATGGGATAGATGAGGATTATATGTGCCGTCGGTTTCAGGATGGGCTGAGGTACGAGCTGCAGGATGCGGTTGTGCCGTTGGGTATTCGACAATTCCAGGTCTTGGTTGAAAAGTGCCAAGAGGTGGAAGACATGAGGAATAAGCGGGTGAACCGCCAAGGGAATTCTAATGCCGGAGGACCAAGTCGCACCAATGATCGTGGTTCGACTCAGAATAGTGGGAGGCAAGGGAGTAAGCCTTATAACCGTCCTCAACATAGTAAAGGACCGAGCCGATCGGTGAATCAGGGAACCCGGGGAAAATCTGATGGTGGCAAGGGGGCTTGCTACAACTGTGGAGAAGCGGGGCATTTTTCAAATGAGTGCACGCAACCGAAAGGGGGAAACACTTGCTTCAATTGCAAGAAGCCGGGACACTTTGCTAGAGATTGCAGAGCCCCGAAGGCTGGGCCGTCGGCAAATGTGGCACAAAGCTCACAGGGTGCCAGACCTGCGGCAAAGGCACGTGCTTACTGTATGGGCACTGAACTGAGTGGGCAGGCTAGCAATGCCATTCATGAGAACTGTCACATCGCAGGTAATTCTTAAACTGCTTTGATTGACACGGGGGCAACCCACTCATTCATATCTTTGGCATGTGCAAATCGTTTGAGTTTGAATGTTTCTGTGCTTCCGTTTGATTAGAATGTTTTGACTCCTGCTAATGATCTGGTAGTGAATACTGCATGTTTGCATTGTTTGGTAGTAATCCAGAATAGGGATTTTCTGGTCAATTTGGTGTGTCTACCGCTTTTATCTCTCGAGATCATCCTCGGGATGGATTGGTTGTCCTATCATTATGTTATTCTAGACTGTGCTCGGAAATTGGTTTTCTTTCCCGAGCCAGGTGTGCGAAGGTACTTGTCTGCAAATCGGCTTTCTGTGGTTATGTGTAATGGAGAACCGGAGATAGTTTCACTTGCTAGCTTAGGAGTGACGTCGGAGATTCGAATTGAGGAAATTCGAGTAGTTCAGGATTTCCAAGATGTATTTCCATCAGAGATTCCAGCTTTTCCTCCGTGTAGAGAGGTGGAATTCTTTATTGATTTGCAACCGGGTACGGGTCCGATTTCAGAATCAGCTTATCGAATGGCTCCAGCTGAGTTGGTAGAGTTGAAAAGTCAGATTGAGGACTTGTTAGAGAAGGGTTTCATAAGGCCTAGTGTGTCGCCTTGGGAGCACCGGTCTTATTGGTTAAAAAGAAGGATGGTAAATCTCGTCTGTGTGTGGATTATCGGAAGCTTAGTAAGGTGACTATCAAGAACCGATATTCATTGCCACGAATTGATGATCTGATGGATCAGTTGAGGGGAGCCTCAGTGTTTTCCAAGATTGACTTGAAATCTGGTTATCACCAGATAAGGGTTCGAGATGAGGATATTCAGAAAACGGCGTTTAGGACGCGTTATGGGCATTATGAGTTCTTAGTGATGCCGTTTGGAGTAACGAATGCACCTGCTATCTTTATGGCTTACATGAATCGGATATTCCATTCATTTTTGGACAAGTTTGTAGTGGTGTTTATTGATGACATCCTAGTTTATTCGAAGAATGAAGAGGAACATGTAGAGCATCTTCGTCTAGTATTGCAAGTTTTGCGAGAAAGTAAGCTATATGCAAACCCGTCAAAGTGTGACTTTTGGTTGGAAGAGGTGAATTTTCTTGGCCATGTTATATCAAAAGAGGGAATAGCCGTGGATCCAGCCAAGATTGATACGATACTTTCATGGAAGCAGCCTCAAACAGTGACTGGTGTGAGGAGTTTTGTGGGTTTGGCCGGTTATTACCGAAGGTTTATAGAAGGATTTGCTAAGATTGTGGCACCTATGACACAACTTACGTGAAAAGATCAACCTTTTGCTTGGACAGAGAAGTGTGAGTTGAGTTTTCAGTTGTTGAAGGAGCGATTGACGACTTCACCAGTTTTGATGTTACCACAGTCGGATGAACCGTATGAGGTTTATTGTGATGCTTCTCATCAAGGGTTGGGTTGTGTGTTGATGCAACACAAGAGAGCAGTGGCTTATGCGTCAAGGCAGTTGAAAGTGCATGAAAAGAATTATCCTACGCACGATTTAGAGCTTGCGGCCGTTGTTTTCGCATTGAAGATTTGGAGACATCATCTTTATGGTTGCACTTTTGTCGTGTTTAGTGACCATAAAAGTCTTAAGTATTTGTTTGATCAGAAGGAGCTAAATATGCGACAGAGGAGATGGATGGAAACTTTGAAAGACTTCGACTTTACGTTAGAATACCATCCTGGAAAGGCTAATGTGGTAGCCGATGCCTTGAGTAGGAAGAGTGTGTCTGTTTGTTCGGCACAAATGGCTAGTCAACAAGAGTTGTTGAGAGAGTTTCGTGACTTGCACCTAGAAGTAGAGTTTGCTTTAGGGAATATGAGACTGGGCATGATTACCATCTCAAGCGGGTTATTGGAGGACATTGCAAATTGTCAAGATGACAAGTTTCTGATGGAGAAAAGAGCTTTGATTGTTCGAGGAACCAACCGAGATTTCAAGGTGGGATCGGACAACATTTTGAGGTGTCAAGGAAGAGTGTGTGTACCCGATGCTATGAACTTGAGAAACACCATTCTAGGGGAGGCACACAAGAGTAAACTTAGTATACATCCCGGAGCAACAAAGATGTATCAAGACCTGAGGCATGATTTCTGGTGGCCAGGTATGAAAAAGGATGTGGCTGAGTATGTGGCATCGTGTCTGACTTGTCAGAAGGCGAAGATTGAGCATCAGAGACCAGCAGGGATGCTGCAGTCATTAGATATCCCCGAGTGGAAGTGGGATAGCATTTCTATGGATTTCATCACTGGTTTACCTAAGACCAGGAGGAAGCATGATTCCATTTGGGTGATAGTGGATCGTTTGACTAAGTCCGCTCATTTTCTACCGGTAAGGACTACGGATACAGCGGCAAAATTGACCGATATTTACATTGCTGAGATTGTGAGGTTACATGGGATTCCGTCAAGTATAGTGTCAGATCGAGACCCAAAGTTTACTTCACACTTTTGGAGGACTTTGCATGAGGCGTTGGGGACGAAACTGAGATTGAGTTCCGCCTACCATCCTCAGACAGATGGACAGACCGAGAGAACAAATCAATCCTTGGAAGATTTGTTGAGAGCTTGTGTGTTGGATGATCGTGGAAGTTGGGATGATGTGTTACCTTTGATAGAATTCACATACAACAACAGTTTCCACGCGAGTATTGGAATGGCACCATACGAGGCTTTGTATGGGAGGAGATGTCAGACTCCTTTGTGTTGGTATCAAGATGGGGAGAGTATGATAGTAGGGCCGGAAATGGTACAACAGACGACGGACAAGGTCCGAAAGATAAGGGCAATGATGAAGGTTGCTCAAGATCGCCAGAAAAGTTATGCGGATAGGCGTCGGAGGCCTTTAGAGTTTGAGGAGGGAGATCACGTATTTCTCCGAGTTACACCTACAACTGGCGTTGGAAGGGCTTTGGAAGCAAAGAAGTTGACTCCGAAGTTTATAGGGCCTTATCAGATTTTGGAACGGATTGGGAAGGTAGCATACCGGATCGCGTTGCCACCGGTACTATCTTTGATTCATGACGTGTTCCATGTGTCGCAATTGCGGAAATATACACCGGATCCGTCACATGTGATCACACCAGATGACATCCAGCTGAGGGATAACCTGTCATTTGAAGTTCCGCCGATCAAGATTGCGGATAGGAAGATGAAGCGTTTGAGATCGAAAGAGATACCTTTGGTGAAGGTGATATGGAATGAAGCTACGGGAGATACCACCTGGGAGCTCGAGAGTAAGATGAAAGAATTATACCCCAGTTTGTTTGACGATGTCTAAGTTTCGAGGACGAAACTTCTTTTAGGGGGGTAGTATTGTAAGACCCAAGATTTCATTGTATAGTTGGTTTAAGGAATATTAGGGTTTCGATGTGTTCGTGTGACGAAACATCGTGTAATTAGTAACTTTTGCTGTAATTGAGCCTGTTTTGTGCTCGTGCACTGTAATTGTACAGACTTTTGTCTTGTGATCCTGTTGCTTGAATAAGAAGTTATATGTGGTTTTAGAATAACGAGTTTTGGATTATTCTTGTTTTTGGAAAAACGAGTAGGATTTTACCCGCGGATGGAAAATCTTACTGCGTCTGTTTTAAGTGAGGTTTCGGATGGAAGTTTTATATATCTGCGCAAGTTAGGATATATTCTGAGATTAATTTTCTAAGGTATGGAAGAAAATTACAGTCGCGGAAAAAGATTCGGCGATAAGTTTTGGAAATGTTAAACGTTAGACGTTCTTTCCGTAGGTTTTATGTTTTTGTGATTTACGTTCGTCGCGACGCGCGAGAGCTGAGTGCGTGATTTGTTTTGGAAGATTTGATGATATCTTGTGATTTCTCATAAAGCAAATTGATCCAATGGCTAGGGTTTAAGCTTGGACTTTTGACTTTGATCCAAGGGTGGATTGGCTATCAAGAGGTTTTAGCATAGTAAGGAGGTTTAGTGACTTGGTCACTTAGAAACATCACATAATCATCTCATTCTTTCTCTCTTTCACGTGGACTCCATTTCTTACTTTCCAACCTCCACAAATTTTCCATTCTTCACCATTTCACTCCATTTCAAGCTTTGGAGCTTAGAGGAAAGTTGTAGAGAATCACTTTCTAAAGGTAACCCTCTCTTCTCATCTCATAGGTTGGTAGACTTATGGAGTTTATGAGTTTTTGGGTTTATGTTCTCATAAGGGTTTGTTAGGAAATGTTACTTTACATGGTTTTTGTTTCATGAATGTTGTTCATGAGGTTTAGAGAAGCATGTGTAGGCTTTGTTGTTTTTGTTTTCCATGAGTTGGTGAAAAATCTCATGAGAAAAGTTAGGTTTTTGTGTTGGTTATGTATTGATCAATAACATGAGGTTAAGTTGTAAGGTTTTGAAAAGAAAAGTTGTCTTTGAACCTTTGGGCAAAAGGGAAATGCGTTGTATGGTTTTGTTTTAGAAAATCCGATGAAAAATATTTTGGGGTTTATGAAAATATTTCCTAAGTGTTTTGAGTAGTGTTTTTGGGGTCAAAGTGGTTTAAAACTCTTGTGACATGTGGAGTCGCTTTTTACTTTGAAAACATGTTAGAAAATGATTACCGGACGGTTAAAGGCCCGTAATAAAACTTGTGCTTGGATTTGGTTTTGATTTTGTAAATGAAAATCAAATAACTTGCACTCGAAGCAACCAACAAGCTTTCGGAAAATGAATTGCTTGCTTATGAAAATGGTTTGCTTTTGTGCCTTGAAAAGATGTTGGGAACTAATAGAATCAAACTAGGTTTGGGTGGAAAAAGGTGGTGTGAGTTGCTGTCTTTTGCTGTCATGACAGTTGAAACTCGCTGAGCGAGTGTTTACTCGCCAGGGCGAGTGTCACAGGTCCTGACAACACGCCAGGGCGAGCTCCAGAGCGAGTAAGACCAGTACTCACTGCCTTCACTCGCCACCAACTCGCCAGGGCGAGTTCTGAGACCTAAAATTTTGGATTCTGATTTCTAAACTTGGTTTTTAACTTTCTAATCCCTATTTATTAATTTATGGAAGAGGTTGGGATTGGAAACGAGTTTTTCGGGTACTCGGAAAGTACGTAACTTATAACGCAAGAAAACGGCCATTTTGCATTTCAAATTATTTAAGACTTTTGACAATTGTTTTGGGTCCTAAGAATAGTATAAATAACTCATGGTGGTTGATCAATACGGTAGTTTTTGGTATAGTATCCGAAAGAGGGATTTTTCCTTAGGAACCTTTAGGTTTTTGGGGTTTTTGGTTTAGTTTCAATACGATTGGTTGGGAAACAATGTATTGATGGTACGCTGCTTGTTTTAGGAAGCGCGTTGTGTTGTTTGGACGAGTTGTTGTAAACGGAAGCTTGCCGAGGTAAGGGCTCCACTTTATTTCCGTCTTTTAAAACGGTTACGACATGCTTTGTTTTGCTGTGTATGCAATTGATGTGTGCTTTGGCATGTTTGTATTTATGTATTCTCGTTGATGAGAACGTGGTTATAAATATGTGTGCAATTTACATATGATTGAGAAAATGTATGTATGTTGTGATGCTTTGTACATAGGCTTTAGGCTATGTGATTGTTTGCATGAGCATATATGAATGCGTGCGTCAGATAGGACTACGCGAGGATTTTGTCTTGTGTGACTATCCCGTATATGCCAAAGAGAATATATGCCATGCATTTCATAGTTGCGTGCCTAGGTGTATATCTTGTGTGACTTGCCTTCGTACCGGGCGTTTGTCTGTGCGACTTCGCCAAATCCTACTGGATTTTATTGAGTTGGTGGTTGTCTTGTGTGACTCACCCGGTGTTATCCCACCGTGATTGTTTTGGTATTGTCTTGTGTGACTCTACCTGGTGTTATCCCACCAATAGTAGGAGGTGTTATCCCACCAGAGACCTACGCCTTCTATAGAGAGGTTGAATTCCGGAATTAAATCATGCATGTGGCGTACCAGAGATCGGTTGTCACACCCATTGTAGAAGTCTGCATTAGGCTTGGTGATTTATTTATATAAGCCCGTTGGTGGGAATTACTTTCGAGATTAAGAGCTTTCTCTTGTGTTTGTGGAATTATTGTTATGTGTACAATCTTTCGCACCGGTTATATATATACATACTTGTATTTTGTGGTGACCCTTTCTTTCATTTGCGGGCTCATCCCACCCAGATGATGGGTTAGGTCGTGGTGACGACGGTGGCTGTTCCAGGCCCCAGTGAGCGGCTGGAGTTTTAGCTTAGTTAGACTATGCGCCGGTGTGGGTTGTACACCGTGCTTTTTGGGTTAGGCATAGGATTCTAACTTGTTTTGTTGTAAGTATTCGAATACTTAGACTTGGGTTGTAATTATTCAGGAATACACTTTGCTTGTCGAAGCACCTTTTAGTAATGAGTTCTTTTGTATATTTGAATGCCGGTTCATTTAAAATCTTTTATGCGCACTCTGAGTGTTAGTTGAAAAAGAAAAAAAAAAAAAATAATGCCCTTTTTGGCTTGTGAAAAACGGGGTGTTACAAAAACTCCAATTCAATCTCCCTACATAACAAAGAATAAATCATCATAATCCAAACTTTTTAACAAAAAAATAGAAGTTTATTATTTTTGCAATATTAAATCTTCCAAACATGCACAACTCCTACAACCAATATCCATGATTGTTTTCTTAATGATATGCCAATGATAAAATCGTGCATGAGAGACATTGCTTTCACAAAAATATGAGAGAAACAACACAATACATATTTTTAAATATGGATGAAAATGAAAAGGCTTTGTGGATTTTGTTGTGGCAAATGACTTATATTTATAGTGAGCTATGGAAACACAAAATTAAACATGATTTTATGACAATTAATAAAATATTGAGACGTTTATTTTATTAATTATGACTTGCATGTAACTGACGAAATTACATTAATTTGTAACGTAATAATGTAAATGTTTTATTTTAGTATTTAATATAAAATGTAACGTTATCAATTATTAAATTAAATGTAACATATTAAAATAATAATATAAATATTATTTATTTTAGTATTTAATTAAAAATGTAACGTCATAAAATATTAAATAAAATTTAATGTAATAAATAATTATAATGCAAAAGGACACATGTTATGTTCTTATGAATAGGGTTGCATTGTTTATAATATAGATTCTATTTTCTGTCTATAAATTCTAGCTTAATTGTTAAAAATTTGCCGAAATTGTTAATATTGATGTTATGTTCAGGATTCGAACTCCGATTATTTATGATGACTTTACCATTCCTTTTTATGTTCCAAAAAAGAAAAATCTATTTCCTAATATTTGTTCGTGAAGATTTTTACCAAAGTGTGGAAAACTATCTTCCATTCCAACTACAAAGTCGCTTTTTCTATGTCAGTTTAAAAGGGTCATGAAAGAGTCTTGAGTCTTGACTACATCTTCAACTCTAAGAACCTTAAATGAGAAAATATAGTCATTTAATTTCTCGTTCACCAAATTACTTGTATAATGGTAAGCCAAAGAAGAAGCAAATCTTTTTCCTTTGTTTTGGTTTTTTCTTTAATAGATTTTATAGTGTTACATAATTTTCTGTAAAAGAAATTTGTAAAGAAATATTTATAAAAGTTTTAAATAAAAATTTGGTTTGACTTTGAATAGTTATTCTTAGAATGTTATTTTAGATATTTCATCATTTTATCTTGAAACTTTTTTTGGAAATAAAAATTTCAAAAAAATCACTTAATTTTAAAATACAACTTTTTTAATAAAATTGCGATTTTGACTATATTTTGATCTTCAATAATGTATGTTTATGTTATATGATGTCAAAATTAGTGTTTCAATTTTAAAAAAAAAAACAAATATAAAAAACTTGTAATATTTTGAAAAATGGTTTTATAAAATCTATTTTAAAAAATAAATACAAAAAAAAAAATCCATTTTTTAAAGCTGAAACAAACATACTCATAGTTAACTAGCTATTAGCTAAATATATCTATATGAAGATAGAGTTAATTATACCTAGTTAATTATATCTCCAATATGTTGATTGTTTTTACATTTTCTTTTTTAAAGGTTCAAGTATCCCCATATAATTTTTTTTCATCAATAAAAAGTAACCCCATGTATTCTTTCATTTAATATGTTTTGCTGTTAAAGAAAATACCAAATGGACAAAAAAAGAGATACGGGATGTAAACGAATTTTCTCTAATAAAACAAAATAGATAACTCCATTTTGAATATTTTCTCATCAATTAATACACATGATTACTCGGGTAATATAATAGTAATTAATCTCTAATGGCATTGCTTGGTGTTTCGACTTATATACGGTTTATGGTATTGCTTTGTATTTGACAAAAGCTCAACGTATAATTTCATCTAAACATACTAAATGTTACTTGTTACTATAAAAAAAGTATTATACAATATCCAAACCACGTATAAATACACTATATAATAACTCTAGTTAATTACGATTAACCAACGTGTCCTTGGCGTAAAATCAAAGTTCACCTTCTAAAGTTTCTCAAAATGTATGTATCGGCTTCATTTGCATAATGTTTAAAATGTTGGAAAAAATTTGGATGAATATACGATGAATGTCCTAGTGGGAAGATGAGTGTATTAAAAGAATGACGTATATAGTACTATTGTACATTATGGTAAGCTATTGTACATATACATGAAACTTGCGTGTGAGCTTGCTCAAAAACAAAATTAATTAGAAAGACAATGAACAAAAAGAGAATGCAATAGTTAAAGTTCATTTCAAAATTGTCCAAGTTTTGTAAAAAAAAAGTTGATCTAGTTGATAAACGACCCAACTCATATTCTCGCAATTAATTCAGACATGTACTTTTGTCACCCTATAGATTATGGGGCGCGTCCTACGAAATTATCAAAATACCTCTATCTGTTACTTAAGTAGCGGACATCCCCAAAAACACCCTATAAAATATAACTTTCGCTACTTAGGTAGTGGACGACATTTTTCAAAATTTCACATTTTTCCTACATCTATGACTTAAGCCACGGAAGAGTATTTTGGTCATTTCGTAGGGCGCGCGAGTAACCCATAGGGTGGCAAAAGTAATTTTCTTAATTAATATGAAAATTTCAATGGAAAAAGAAATGAAGACAAAAAAAAAAGTAAACCATTCTATTGAAGGGTTAAAGAAGAGTCTTGAATACGACAAATGGCCATGGCCGCATAACTAAACGTGTAATTATATCGGTTAACTCGACTTATGAGGTTATGTTGGCTCCCCTAGGTTAGATCTTCCTCGAGATAAGTTAATGATTCTTACCAAATCTAGAAGAGCTATGATTATGCAAAGGTAATTGTTTTTTCTCCTAGTTACTTTTAGATAAGGCACCTCTGTATCCTCGAGATGTTGAGGAATCGACTTGTCTGTTGTGGTTGCTTTTTTTGAAGCAGCAAACAATAGATAATATATATAAAGAAAATGAGAAACACATGAATTAAGTACAAGAGGTACCCCACCGACCCTCGTAGGATAAGTACATTTAGTACTCATTCCAAAATACAAACACAAAAGAAGCAAAAACCCACTAGCACAAAAAATGCCGAAGGTGTATCCAAAAAATTACCTAACTATACAATCAAAAGGCTATGTCATTCATAATACATAAAGGGAGAATTATCTTTCTTAGCCAACAACCATGTCCAAGAAGTGACTTTAATCCTATCGAAAACCTCACCTGACATCCATTTCATATTGGAAAAAAATTTCGCAAAAAAATTTCGCATTCCTAGTATGCCAAAGAACCCAAATCACAGGCGTACCCAAAAAATTACCTAACTATACAATCAAAGGGCTCTATATGTCATTCATAATACATAAAGGGAGAATCTTTTTTCTTGGCCAACAACCATTTCCAAAAAGTGACTTTAATCATATCGAAAACCAGCTCACCTGACACTGGTTCCATATTAGAAAAAAATTTCTCATTTCTAGTATGCCAAATTAAAGAACACAAATCACCGCATGCCAAACCAAAAAGAGACTCTTCTTAGCTTTCTTGCCTCGATTAATGGATGATAAAAAGCTATCCAAGAGGATCCAAATATTACCGGGGAGGATTTTGACAACTCCAAACCATCTATACCCCTTAACCCAAATTGCCAAAGCGAAAGGACAAAGAAGAAAAAGATGGTTCTCCGATTCCACACAATCCCGACATAAAACACAAAAGGATGAACCACCTGTGAGAGGAACCCCTTAGCAATCAAATTGGACTTTGATGAAATTCTAGCAAATAAAACTTGCCAAGAAAACACTGTAGCTTCTGACGGCGCTCAACTAGTCCAAACTTTAGACAACACCAAGCATGTTGTTGTTGTTGCTGCCAAGATATAGTGCACCACTTGTTTATAACTTGCCCACTTAAAATACAGCTGGGCTTTTGTTTGGCATATCGTGATGTGGTCTAGTCTCTTAGGTTTTTTTTCTTTCACTATATTTTTGTTATATTTAGAATTTCAAATTTAAACTAATTTGATTTGAAAGACTTAGTTTTGACAAGCATAGAAACAATTTTGATCGCATGAACATTCAGCACTAAATTACAGCAAAATCAAACTTTCCTCCTAATTCAATATTCGAGAAAATAAGAGCAAACGGTTATCAAATATATAATTATGATTAATTTTTTTCCTTTTAGAAATTGATTTGTAGGCTATGACTAAAAAAAATCATTTTCCATTTCCTTCGAGCTAACTCCATGCATGATATTTATATGACCATATTATTAAAATGTTTTACTTTATACCAAAATATATTGTCAATTAATAAAGTTAAGAGACATCGATCATGGCATACCATGTGTTTTTCCCACCTTTTTCTTGCCTAATAATATTCTTCCTATTGAACTCATGGTAAAATAAAGGTAAATAGTGTGAATAAGAACTTCACCTAGTAAAGACAATTTTACCAATTTTAACCCGCAACTGTTAGCGTATGATGTTAGTAGCTTACCAAAAAGCAAAGCATCTTTGGCAGAAGAAAATTACGACCCTCATTGACTACAATGCCCTTGAAGGTGACTTTACATCCTCATTATCACCTTTATAAAAAAGCTGCTTCAAGTGAAATTTATTAGTTCCTGCACAGTCACAAGTATGGGTACTATGGTCTATTAAAAAACACATCTATGAAAATATTAAATAGTCATAATTTCATTGAGAATGAGTTGGCACTGTTAAGAATTTACTTTATAGAGAAATTTATATTCATGTTAAGTTTTTATCTATTAATTAAAATTTACATTACACATAGATAAAAAGGTGTATATAATTTTATTTTTCTTTCACCGTCAGTTTAATCTGATTCAAAAGTCAGTTTTGCCATAAAATTGTTTCAATCATTTTCCAATCGCAGTTACGATGGGAAATCGAACTGTAGTCCTCCCTACCAAATTCATTGATAGGTGTATAAGCTCTATCTTAACTGAAAAAATGTCAATATTATAAAGATTGGATACTTTGATCTAAATTTGAATATAAGATTTTGCTTCGGTGTTTATGATTTTTAGTGATATTTATTATTTTATCCATATTAAAGAAAGGTAGTCATATATAGATACAATGTAAATGTTAATTTTACTATTTTTCATAAATTTAATAAAATATTTTGTCAAAACAAAATTTAATAAAATATTTATATTCTTTGTTTTAAAACAGCCAAAAAATTAGTAATTTTTTGTTGCTATTTTTTCACATTAACTATTTTAACCTTTAACTAAAACTAGTTGAGTTACCCTAAAAGAATTATATTTGTTCTCTAATATTGTTTATTAATATAAAATTTATTTTTATTTTAAAATAGTAAGGATCCATTATTAGATTAATTTTGAGACAACAACAAACCTATAAATTTATTATAATTATAAATTTATCTTTCAATAAATAGTTAAGTGTATTTTTTATAATTGAAATTTTATATTTAATTACTTCGGTCGGTCAAAATTTGATAAATAGTTTTATTTAGTGATTTTCATTTTTTTTTTATTATTTATTATTGAATAATTTAATAGGCTTTTCATACTGAGTTGAATAATAAATTTGAAACTAGTTCGATTCTAGGAACAAACATTGTTATGAATATATATGTTTAAAAATGTCAAAATTTCTTTAAATATATCAAATTTTAGAATATTTGTTACGGAATATAAATAATTTATTTAATAATTAGGGATTACTGATATTTAAATATGTTATTAAGAAAATTGGAATTAGTTTTGTTTACTTAATTACCGTAATGATTTTTATGATAAATTACTCTAAACAACTTATCAGTTAAACAAATTTGTCAACATTTATTTTTATGATAAATTTTTCGAAACAACTTCTAATTTAATTAAAGTTGTGAAAAATTATGAATGAAAACTTATAGAAAGTTATTTTTAAGTAAAAAATAGTTTTTAGAATAAGTTATAACAAACATATACCCTCTATCTCATTTATATATATATTGAACCAAACACTCAACACTTGAAACAACTTATTTGGTTACTAAGATCCTAAGCAATATTATGTAAAATATACGTAAAATAGTATTTTAAAAATATATGTATAAATATATATTTGTGAAACATAATTAATATATTTTAATAAAATTTATTGTTTTATTAAAAATGGTAAGTATTTAGACCATTTTTATGAGTACATAATATCATTGTCATTATCAAAATAAAATCTTAGAAAACAGACATAAGCTTAAAACTTTTCCAACTTGGTGTAATTCTTTCATGTATTAATTTTTACAGGGTCAAACTTTAATTTTTTTTAAAAAAATCTATTTAAAAAATTTAAATTAACAAGAGAAATTTAAACAAAAAAAAGGTAACATATCTCTAACTTATTTTTAATCGACAAATAATATTATAGAGAAATTCCCACAACAAATGTATACATCTCTGATTCTTTAATTATTTTACGAAAAATAAATAATTAAATAAATAAATAAAAGAATTATTTTTTTTGGCACTTATTATTCTTGGTAACATATGTACTAGTTGGACTAGATCACTAAGCTCAAAATTTTGCCACAGTTAAACCATAGCTAAAAGATCTCTAAAAACATTTGCCACAATTTAGTTTCATTAAATTGTACCTCTTATATTGGACTCTCAAAATGTTTAAGAGACTCCGTGTATAATATTAAAATATAACGCTCAATTTGTAGTTTGTAGTTGTGAAAAATATTATTTTAAACGTGAAAAAAGGATATTGATTTAGAGAAACTTAAATTTAAAATTTTAATTTAAATTATATATTTTTTTACATTTAAAATGTGTGAATATAACATTTTTTATGAAATATGTTAAAAAAAATAAACATTTTTGAAGAAAAAAAATAATGATGTGCAGTGAGTCTAATATATTGGAGAGAGAATAGGAAGCTTACGTGTGTATTGGGGGGGCATGGCCAGTATTTATGCATGCAAAGTAAAAAAATTACTGTGTAAAGAAATAATGCAAGTTTTTTGTTTCCTTGTGGGGATATTTCCTTTTTTCTTCATGGAGCCCATTTGTGTGGGATCAAGTTTCAAGCTTTGTGATTGGGTCACACACTCTTTTTTGAAACTTCATCACTGAGGGCTATTACAGACAATCCCTTCTGAATATGAAAGTTGGAATCATACATATATACATAGCAACCCAGAGAGAGAAAATAAAAATATAAAGTGTCACAAAAATTAAATAAAATTAAATGAAAAGTTAATTTTTCAAAAAAAATAAAAATTAAATAATAATAAAGTTGAAAGTTTAAAAGCAAGTTAAAAGAAAGCTGAGAGGATACCGAAAGGAACATAAAAAGAAATAACTTTTGTTTTTCTTTCTTCTTCTTCTTCTTCTCCTCTTTCTTTTCTTCTCTCTTTCAATAATCTCTTCTTTCACTTAATTCTATCATAGCCTCAAAACATAGCTACTATACTTAGGCTATTCTTATCATCATATATACTTTATATATCATTAATTCCTTGCTTAATTTTTTGCTATATTGAGTTTAGTTACCATGTTAGCTAATAGCTTATCTCCATCTTCACTTCCATCTTCTGAGCCTTTTTCTTGCAATGAAAATGGCACTTCTTCCACTAATAAAAGGAAAAGAAGACCCGCCGGAACACCAGGTTCATCTTCTTCTCCATAATTTTGTTTCTCTGTTTTATTGGGTTCGAGTATCCTTTATACTTCTGGACTCTAATATACTTCGTACTAGAAAAATAATAAATTTCACAGTCCAATTTCTCCGTTGTATTGGATTGAAGTATCTTCGTAATTCTGAACTCTGGTTTGAATTAAAAAAATATTTTTCTAAAAGCATGTTTTTTTCATTCTCTTGATTTTTTATTTATATGGTTGTAAGTTATATGTATGAATGGTAATATATTATTTATTTAATTAAATATGTCTAATTTTTTATAATTGTTTGATTTGATGCTAATGAGTCAAAAAAGAAGATTTGATGCTAATTAATAAATTGATAATTATTTTTAATTTTTTGTATGGAATAGATCCAGATGCAGAAGTGGTGTCTCTCTCACCAAAAACATTATTGGAATCAGATCGTTATGTATGTGAGATCTGCAACCAAGGATTCCAAAGGGACCAAAATTTACAGATGCATAGGAGAAGGCATAAGGTACCATGGAAGTTATTGAAGAGAGAAACACCAGTTGTTAGAAAAAGAGTTTTTGTTTGTCCTGAACCAACTTGTTTGCACCATGATCCTTGTCATGCTTTAGGTGATCTTGTTGGTATCAAAAAACATTTTAGAAGAAAACATAGTAATCATAAACAATGGGTTTGTGAAAGATGCTCTAAAGGTTATGCAGTGCAATCTGATTATAAAGCTCATCTCAAAACTTGTGGTACTAGAGGTCATTCTTGTGATTGTGGTCGTGTTTTCTCAAGGTATTTATTTATTTAATTAATTAATTAATTTTTTTTTCATTTCATTCATAATATCATATTTTTCTAAATATATAATAATAATTCTTCTCTTCTTATATAATATATTTTATTTTATATAATTCTCTCATTCAAAAAGTAAATAAAAAAAATTATTATTTTGAGTCATCTGGGCTATTCGGAAATCGAGGAATCGATGTATTAGTTGTTTTTTTTTATTTATAAATATATATCATTAAAACAAAATTCTATGGTTAATTCATGGATATTGACAAAATGGTTTTGAGAAAATAGATCTAGCTATATATAGAATTTTGATTTGAGAATTTTCTTTTTTTGATCTTTTTATACTTCATAGGAAGGGATACAAGTATTTTCTTTTACTTTTTTTTGAAACAAAAAATGAGACATTTTTGAACATTGTCTTATGATTATAATTAAATTGAGGAAAACTAGGAGACTGAGTTGTTTTACATTGGATTTGACTTCAAGAAAGGGAGATATGTTTTTTGGAAGGAAATATAAAAAGTAAAGAAAATAGGAGTGGAAAAATAAAAATTAGAAGAAAAATATTTGACTGATTGAAACTTAATAAAATAAAATAAATTCTTTTATTTATTTATTTTAACAAGATCACACTGTTCATTGACAGTTGAAGAACACAGTTTCCAATGCTCCGTTTCCGTTGGTCTTATAACCGTATTATGTTTTTCTCAAAAATCATTCTATCATTCCATTCTTAATTTCTACACCAACAACAATACCTTAAACATTTTTTTATGTGTGTAAAGATTATTATAATATAATAATAATAATTATTATTATTATAATTATCATTACTCATATTTCATTGCATTTTATTCTCTTCTTCAATCACAACTACTACTACTACATTGAATTTCATAAAAATGGTTATTACTCATGAGAGTTCTTGACTTTGTTTTGTCCTTTTTATTATAGTGGAAACTGGAACCTCTTCTTCCCACCCCACCATTTGAAAAATCCAGTGGATAGATACCTTTTCCAAACACCTTTTATATCCACTTTTTCTATTGTCTCTCTTCCTTTCTACCTTTCTTCCTTTGTACATTTTTCCTCTAACTCTTTCTATATAATGAAACTTTTTTATGTTTTGTTTCAAATCTCAATACACTAGTAGTAGTACTTAATTACTATTTACTAATACTAACAAAAGTTTCTTTTCCTCATCTTCTTCATCCTAGCTTGTGTTTGTATTATTATTTATTATCTTAAAAGGAGTGTGTGCATTATTATTATTATACATAACATATAAAACACTATTATGAAATATTTGTAGTTAATTCTTATTGTTAATTAGGATGATAATAATACACGAGTTATTTTGAAATTTAGTTTTATGTATCTGGGTTCGATTATCTCTTATACCCGTCTCTATTGTATAAATGATAATATTATATATTTTTTTGTGAAAAATAAATATTATATAAGTAGATTGATGATAAAATCATGCATGTTTTGGATTATTTGTAGGTTATTTTTTCCATCTTTCTTAATTTTTCTTCTATTTATATTTTTTGTAGGGTTGAGAGTTTTATTGAGCATCAAGATGCTTGTAACATGGGAAGGGTCCATAATTCAGAATCTCAACCACTACAAACACCAACTGCATGTTTATCAAGAACAGCTTCAAGTCCAAGTCCATCAAGTGAAACAAACTTTACCACATATCCATGGCAAACAAGGCTTCAAGTCATGCAAAAATCAACAAAAGAATCAACAATTTTCATGAACCCTATTACTCCTCTTACTACTATTACACCTCCTTCTCAAACCTTATCCAAGAACAATAAACTTCTATATCCAAACTTGGAACTTCAACTCTCAACCACAAACAACACCATCATGTCTCTGGCACCAGACACACCTTCAATAAGAAGTATCAGTGCTGCAGAGGCTATTCAGAGGTCAACTCAGTTGCATCTTTCAATTGGTTCGTCAAATATGAGTGAGAAAAATGAATCAATTAATAGAAACAACTCAAACTCATCACCTAAAGAGAGTAGCAATAGCAATGAGAAAGTTCAATCAACAACAACAACAACAACAACAACAACAACAAACAACATTGCTTTGGTGAGGGTTCAAGAACAAGCAATGGAACAATTAAGGATAGCTATGGCTGAAAAAGCTTATGCTGAAGAAGCAAGGAAACAAGCAAAGAAACAAATTGAAATGGCTGAACAAGAATTCAATAATGCAAAGAGAATTAGACAACAAGCACAAAGTGAACTTGATAAAGCTTATGGATTAAAACAACATGCAATCAAGCAAATCAATTCAACTATGCTTCAAATCACTTGTCAAGCTTGCAAACAACAATTTCAACATGAAGATAACTCTTTGGTGTTGAGCTATGTTTCCTCAGCTATAACAACTGAAGGTGGTGAAGTAGAAAATGATGATGGAAAAGGCAAAATAACTAACTAAATGTTAGAGTCTTAGATATCATCATCTTCATCAAATTATATTATCTTGATCTATGGTCTTCTTTATTTTTTTCCATGTCCACTTTTTTTTTAAGGCTAATTAATATCTTTGTGAATTGGTATACCATGGTGAAGTAAGAGCTATGTTGATTATGTAAGTTGGGATTAATTAATAGTTGCGGGGTGGAGAAAAGAGTGTATTAATTGATGTAACTTGAAGCACTTTGTGAGGTGTTATTTGTTGTTAATTTTATTTGGTATAAATGCAAACTATGATCATAAATTAAAAGGGTTTCACTTATGGTTTTTTTTTTTTTGGACAAGCATTCATATATGATTTTCATTATATGTTTATGGTCATATGTAAAAAATAATAATTTGATGGCATGTATGTATTATATATATATATATATATATATATATATATATATATATATATATAAACTAAAATGCATTTTTATTATACAAGTATATTTTTAATTGCAATAGTGTGAATAAGTTTGTGGCTAATCTGCAGCATAAAAAAATTATTATTGTTTTGTTGAGATGAGAACATAGTTAAAATTTCATTTATGTTTTTATATTTTTGTTTGACTTTTAAAAAAAAATAATAATTACTAGTGCATATAGATTATGTATGTGTGATGATAATTGTTATAATGTTTTTTCTTTAAATGCAAAATTGCAATGAATATGGGTGAACAGGAAAACACTGAAATTTTTCTACCTTAAAGTTATGGTTGTTTTGGATTTTATGTTTGGACTAATTCATAAGCATTAATTAAAGAAGTGTACAACTGACAAAAAACATAAAGACTAAGATAAAAATTTGAAAAAAGAAATAATAATAGAAAAATACTAAATAGTGCATCGGTATACTAGTTAAACACATAAATAAATAAATTCTATCTTAAAATTCGTACATTCAATATATTTAAAATATAAAAAGTTATCTTTATCAACATTAATTTTATACCTTATTTTTATTTTTGATATTTTTAACAAATGCACCTGATGCACTGTTTAGCACGATCCATGATAATATTATTCAATAGTGAAAATTGTTCCTTTTAGGGTGCTATTGATCTGGCGACTTATAAATATGAATAAAAAGCAAATTGATTCATTAAATTGCATGTTTTTCAGTGCCACTGTTGTCACTGCAGACAGATCAGTCGTCACTTTCAAAGGCTTATTACTTACAGACACAAACAAATCTATGAATGATGATGATTATGATAAAATTCACACACACCTTCACGTTGGTCTTTTTCTTTTGCATCAGAATCAGGGCCATGGCAGAAGTGGGCGCAATAGAACAGGACCCAGAATTATGACAGTATAAAGAAAGAACACACACCAGCATCTTTCCTAATATGCATAAGACCATTCAAACCTACCTATTCCCTCTCTTGTGTGCAAAATACATACTTACTATTACTAGTACTTAATTAGTAACTAAAACTAAAATTAAAATAAGACCATTTATGCATAAGATAATTAATGTGCATAAGACCATTTATTAATGTGTTTACGATATGTAACAATTTGTACTTTCAAAAATTAAAATAATTATTTACCCTTTATTGAATTCTATTTTAAAAAAAATTAGGACGAATATTACTCTTAATTACTCCCTACGTTTATTAGATGACCTCCAACAAATTTCGGAATACTTACATATACATTCGTCTCTAAATATAATTTTTTCTAAGAAGTTAAATTTTGCATCAGAAAACAAAAAAAATATATATATATATTCTGTCCTTTTTTATATATTTTCTTAATTTTTAACTGCATTAATCATTTCATTGTCAATATTTTTTTTTACATCTTTTTTGCAATCAACAATAAATAATATGGTAGGAATGTTGACCCAAAACAAAATCAAAAAATTGTGTCAGGTAACTACAAGAAATATGATTTTTTGCAGCGATTTTTTTTGTTACAAGTCGCTGGCAAAACTATCAGATTGGGTTGGAATAAGTTTTGGATTCTCAAGCAAGAACCTAGGATTTTCACTTCAATTGAATATTGAAGTATTTTGTGAATAGTGTTCTTTCAATAGAATCGGCCATAATTCGGGTTAAAAATAGGGATCTCGGTGAAGATCGAGTTCTTGCAACAACGAGAAAATTAGAGGTTTGAGAAGAAGCTAATAGGGGTTTGAACTTGGTGCAAGATCATGGTTTCAAGGGTTGTGGAGTTCATTAATCAAGCTTTGAAGAATAGTCTTAATCGTTGTTGTTTGTATTCCTAAACCTTTGTTTGTATACTTTTCAAATTATTTTTTGAAATAAGAGTCTCAATTCCTCTTTGTGGGGATATATTGGGGGAAGACGTATCGGGCAAGCGGTGATGAGAAATTCAGAAACTCTCTAAACAAATTAATTTTTGTGTGTTATTTAGTTTTTCGCATTGTTCTTTAATTGTTACTTTTAGAAGCTTAATTGGTGATAGGTTGATCAAGCCTCATTATGTTTTGAAAGAACTTATTAAGAAGTCTCACATCAGTTGCAAGATGACCTGAAAACGTTTTATAAGTGAGGGCAATCCTCACCTTACAAGCTGATTTTATAGAGTTAGGTTAAACCCAATACTCAATTCTAAGATGGTATCAGAGCCTTCTTCACGATCCGCTGGGCCGCATGCTATCAATTTTTGATCGGGTCATCTACCATATATATACGCACCCCAAGCTCAATAATGTTGGGCACGATGGGGTGTGTTAAGAAGTCTCATATTGGTTGTGAGATCACCTGAACATATGTTTATAAAGTAGAGGCAATTATCACCTTACAAGTCAGTTTTGTAAGGTTGAATTAGACTCAATATTCAATTCTAAGATAGTATCAGACGTCCCTCTCAACGATCTATTGACACCTGTTATCAGGTTTCCGCTATCGGGCCACATATCGTTTATATATATCAACGCATCAAGCCCAATAGTGTTGAGCTTGAGAGGGTGTGTTAAGAAGTCTCACATCGGTTGCGAGATTGTCTGAATGTGGTTAATAAATGAGCGCAATCATCACCTTACAAACCGATTTTATAGAGTTTAGTTAGGCACAAGACTCAATTCTTAGAGAACTCGTTGAATATTTCACACCAAGTGTTTGATAAAAACACTTAGTGTCAATTTCATTGTTTTTAAAGGAACTCTTTCAATATTGTACACCAAAGTGTTTGATAAAATCACTTAGTGTCGATTTCATTGTATTTTGAATAAAAACTTGAAGGCTTGAACACCAATTGCTCGATAAAAACACTAAGGTTTTCCTTATATTTCACTTAATTGGAATCGCGCATATCTCAAGCAATATAACTGAAATATTTATTGATTCGTCATTATTTAATTTCTTCTCAAAATTCGAATAATTTATTTCTTAGCATGCTTTTAATTATCAAATTCCATATACGATTCTATTTTGCATTATCTTCCTTCCCGGTAGTTCGGGATAGACGTGAGTCAATTTGAAACTGCTTCCGCAAGCGCAAATATTTTAAAAAATTCAAAGTTTTTACCATCGACTTATTCACTCTAGATCTAACATTAGGAACAAAAATTGATTATTTCTGTATCTTTAAGGAAGCACTTTAAAAAAAAATTCAACAACTCATTCCATCCCAAATCACACTGATTAAGAAAAACAAAGAAACAAAATAGAGAAAATTATTTTTACTAAAGTGCCCTTGTTATATACTAGTGCTAGTGTAATTCGTCTTTACCATACATAAGTATAAAGTAAAAGATATTGAATTGAGAGTGATACAAGTAATATTAATTAGAAGAACAATTAAAAAAATTAATTGATTTTGTATTGAGAATTGAAAAAGAGCGCTTATTTTAGAATAATTTTTTTATTTTATTTTGCAAAGCTAATAATGAGGGAATATTAACAATGGTAATATACTAGTACTATATCAAGGGTGTCTTATAATATAGACCAGAGAGAGATAATTTACATTTTTCTAATTATAAATTATATAAATGTTTTTATGTGAAGAATTGTTTTTTTGATAAATATATATATTGAATTTTAAAAATACTTTATATTAATTAGTAAAAGAAAATACTTTATATTAAAGGACAAATAGAAAACAAGAAGACCCTAAATTAAGGAAATAGGGAGTATTATATTTTGCTCGAAATAGAAAACAAGAAGACCCTAAATAGAAAACAAGAAGACCCTAAATTAAGAGACTAATTGCTCGAAATACTCTCCGTTCCTAATTTTTGGTCTTTTAAATTTTTATTTTTGTCCCAACAATTTGATTCTCTTAAGAAATCTATGTAGAGTTAATGATGTTTTATCTTTGTACTCTTACAAAAACTAAAAACAACTATTAAATGATTTTTTTTAATAAAATAAGACCGGTAAAAATGACTTAATTTATCAATATTTATTATTTCTTAATATATATATGCAAACTTAAAAGGATCAAATGATTTGGACGGAGGGAGTAAAATATTTTCCATTGTCCGGAGTCTTAATGTCGTTACTCGGAGATTTTTCCACTTGCTTAACAGTTGTTATTTTTCACTAAACACACGAATTTAGTGAAAGGTTTGTTGTTAATTTGGCATACGTTGTTAATATCAATTTAAAAAGCGTTGAATGGTGTAGTGTTCTCGGATATTCATCAAAAGTATTTTTTGGCAATGATTTTTGGTAAGATATGTGAGAGCACTTTGTTTATTTTGTGATCGGATAGTAAATCCAATATATTGTATGTGTAGATATATAGTTTTTGCTTTTGATCTCTTGCTGCCAATTCCCACCTCTACTTGTTGGTTTAGTTTGTGGTTGTAGTATTTATTTGGTCTCATTCTTTAAGTTTAGTACTACTTATACTATAAATTCATCATTTATATCTATATATGTATTACACTTCACAACTTCACAATGTATGTGTTACTTTAACCTCAACTTTCACTTCGAGTTTATACTGATTTGGGCGTCGAAGTTTTTCTACAAGTACCCTCTTTTATTTATCGTCAGTCATCTCTAACGTTCGGATTCTGACCTAATTCTCAAAACAATCCTTTCATCGATCTACAATTGTGAGTTCCTCTATTTCTCTTTTATCTTCTTCGATTAATTCTGAGTTCTATACAAAACAGTATTAAATTCAAACCAAATTGTACATAGTGTTTGAAAAATGTTTTTAACAACAAAATTATTAATTAGGGTTTTTATTTTAATAGTGTTTGCAAATCAACTTTTTGTTGTATATTGGTCTAACTTAATTTATATTAACATATGGGTCTTGCTAACGAGTGCCCCCGGGGCACTCTTTAAGCATTCCATAAAAAGAAATGATTTATTTAAAAAGTAAAATTTTTCAATTCCCAATGCGCTGACTTAACATATTCCTATAAAAATTTAACAAAAAGATACTATTTTTGGTGCTTAAAGAGTGCCCCGGGGACACTGTTTAGCATTTTCCTTAACATATTTTCTACGCACAATTACAAAAGTAATTCTTTTAAGATTATTTTTTTTTTGAATCGGCTAACTTTTATTCTTTTAAGATGATTGAAATTCATTTAACAACTTTATCTAGCCAAATAAATATTTTTTCATATATACGAGTTTAAACCCTCTATTTTAACTTTTATTGGTGTAACTTAGTTTTATTCTAGATAAATTAACATATTTTCTAGGCACAATTATGAAAGTAATTCTTTTAAAATTATTGAGAATCATTTAACAAATTTATTTAACCAAATAAAAAAAATTATATATACAAGTAAAACTCTAATGATAATCTAAATAATTAAAGAATTTTAAATATCTATCACTTATGTCACACGATATATAAATTCTAAATTACTTAATTGTCACTAAGTAATACTATGACACACATATGTAATGTATGCAACTAGATATTTCAATATTACAAAAACCAATACAAAAAGCTGTAAGTAAGAAAAGCCAAAGTCATGAGCAGGTTTAAATAAAGGGGTCTGAATATATGTCTATGTTTTAATTAATTTTCTTTATATATAAGTTTCAATATCAGTTACAAGCTTTTTTCCCTTGGACCATGTGCCTCTTCTCTCTTGTTAATGTATCGTTGTAATTGCTAGGCTAGCCTCAGCACCACTTTTACCTGACGCGCAATATTGATGATGTACAATTATTATGAAAGTGGAAGGTTTGCAGTAACAACTGCCCAAAAGAGGGTCCTTTTTGTAACTTTCCTTTGCCTCATTGCCACATCCTAATCCTTGACACATAGTGAAGTGATTTTGGCCACTGTTCACGCATTTTAGCCATGCCACGTGTCCCCTTTAAAGGATTTTATTTTTTATTTTTTTTGTTGCCTTATTATTGCCCTTTTGTTGGCTTATTATTGCTCTTTTGCCCTTTTGTCTTATTAGGCTGACTTTGTTTTATTTTTTTATTATTGTTGGCTAAGCTAGCTAGGAATCAGATTATTCATTGTATTTGGTCAATTTTGTAATACACCTTTACCAAATAACACCTCAGTAAATTCAATGTATTTGACCATAATATTGTTTTTGTCTTAAATGATAACCTAATAAATAAATAAATATTATCTATCTATGTATATAAAACAAAACTTGGAGAGCAAGTAGAAGGACAATTTTGTTTATTTGTACAAAATCAAAACACTATAAATACACTTCATTTCTTTCAATTTCCCTCATTCTCTTGCCTTATTTCCTTCACCACTAAGCAGAGGGACATATCTTCATTTCCTCATTGTCATTCTCTTCCATTGATTTCTTGAGCCTGAAAGTGATAAACTCAATTGATTAGATTCCATGTACATTGAATTTTTAGTGAAACATGAATATATGCACAAAATCATGAAGCCATGAACTATTTTTGCATGCAATTTATTATGTTAATTTGTTTGAGACTTAATTTTTGTGATTATTTTGTACTCTATTTTTTTTTATAGGTGACACTCACTTCTTCAAAAGATCTTGCTTGTGTTTCACAAAGGTAAATAAATGTTTTTCTCTCAAGTTCACTTTGATTTTATTTTGTATTGTTCTTATAAAAATATTTTATGGTTTGGAACTAACTTTACAGGTACCTTTGAGGAGGTAAACATGAAAATTTTCAATAGAATAATTGTTATTTAAGTCATGTATTCTATATACATATGTATGTATTAGATTCAAATTAACTAAAATCTCATAATCTCCAAGAAAGAATATTATCATGTCACTTGCTTAAATGAAATTCAGAAAAGAACCATGCATAACCAATCATGTTCATAGACATATATGATGCTAAGAATATCTCCCCCATGGGGCCATTGAAGTCACTTATGAATTTCTGAACCCTAACTATTACTTAGTTTGTTTTAACAATTGTAACATGTCTATGGGATAGACATGATTGCTTCAGTTTAAGGACTGTATTTGAGTAAAGGGCGATTGATTAAGAAAAAATGAATTTAATCCATCAAATCTCAACTCTGGGAATAAAAAGTGGTGTAGCATATTATGATACACCAAATGGTAAGATAAAACTCAAAATGAATTGTATTGCATCATTAAATATGATCAATGTAGATTAAAAAAATATCCTAAGAAATCTTACCTCATTCTTTGCCACTTTGAAGATCTGCATATTCAAAGGCATGTTCAACTTCTAATCCTGAGCATCTTGGCTATTTTGAGTGTCTTCTTTTTTTTTTCCCTCTGCAAGCAAATATGGTAATTAAAATATCATACTATCAAAGGGTTTTTTATGCAAGTACAAATGTTTTTTATGCCATCCTTCCAAAAAAAGGAATTTTTTACAAAACAAAACATCCTTTGATTTATTTGAAAAAGTTTCATCAAATGATAGAAAAGGTCTGGGCCATTTCCCAGCCAGCCAGGTCCGCATATACCCAGTGCAGGGTATATGAATGTAATTATATTCTTACATGAAACTGGACTTAAATTTCCACATATTCTTATTGCAAGATGTTAAATTACTTCAACCCAATAATCAGATATACACAAACTATCCTTCTATATTTTAGCTTGCTGGTATTGGCATTTAGCACACAGAGCCACAATTTTTTGTTCGAACTTACCTTGACTTTCTTGAAGATGTCTTTGAATCCAAGTTCTTTAAGGACTTGCTCACGAAGTCGGCATAGAAGATGGAACCAACACCTAAGAAATAAAGAAAGACCACAGAAGGAGGAAATCAGATATATACCAAACATCTTACATTTTTCGTAAGCTCAACTTTAGAACATACAAGGATATCAAGAGGATTGCCATGACTTGCAGGATCTTTCTTCAAATCTTCAAGTATTTTAGCATACATGTTAAAAAGAAATGAACCAACAGAAGAATCATTATGTAACTAACAACAATTTGAATTACTTAGGATAAAGACAGTACAATCCTGATGCCACGTATCCCTCATTATTTTTTCAGTAAACTTCACTCCCAAGTTTCACTTTAATTTAAATTTCTTTCTTCAAATCTTATCTATAAATACCACATAATAGCACTAAGAGTTGTACAACTGAGATTGCATATGTATCTCACTTCTTTTAAAGGATATTGTTTGTGTTTGACAAAGGTAAATAAATATTTTTCTATCAAGTTTAGTTTGTATTTATTTGAGTTTGTTACAAAAGCATATAATTACATATTACTTTTCATATAAAAAAAAATTGTGCTGCAATTTACTAACAATTACTTTTTTTTTCTAATATACAATGAAAACATGGCATTACTAACAACAATTATTTTGTGCTTTTGAACTAATTTTACGTGTACCTTTGAGGAGAAAAATCAGGAAATATCAACAGCACAATAGTTCTTCCTTGATAAAATGTCTTTACACTGCTTCAACTTATTCTTTCATGTGCCCTGTCAGATGTGAAGCGCTCACAGCAACTGTTTTCAGACAAGGTGAAAAAATTGAGTCATATATTCTACATATGTATTGGATGCAAAAGAAAATGGAGAAAACAGAGATCTGAATAACCACACCAAGAAGAATTATTATCATATCACTTGCTTAAATCAAATTATGATTAGTACAAGGCATAAGCAGTCAAGTTCAGAGGCATATGATGCTAAGAGTATCTCCTATTGGAGTCACTTATTAATTTCTTAAGCTTAACTAATTACAGTGTTACTTATTTTGTTTTCACAATCGGAACATGTTTATGTTGTAGACATGATTGTTTCAATATAAGGACTATTTTTGAGTAAAAAGTCTTTGCTTAACATAATTGAATTTAATCCATTAAATATGAACCACTCTTGGAGTAAAAATGATTGAAATCTTAAAAGAGCCTTGGTATAAAATATGATCCACCTAATAGTGAGATAAGAACCTAAAATGAATTGCATAATTGAAGATAGTCAATGTAGATTAAAGAAAACGAATCCTAAGCAATCTTACATGATTCAGGCCAATTCAAATTCTTCTACATCATGGTCATCTTGGCTATTTTATATATGTTCTGCAATTACCAAGTAATGAAATTGGAATATGCATAAACACTTGAAACTCAATAGCAAAAGCAAATGTAGATTGTATTACAATAGTTATAGTTATGCCTCAATGAAAATAACAGTAGAGAAAACAAAAGTCAGAATTATTTTAAAGTTTTATTATGTAACAAATACAAGGTTGATTCCAAACTCATAGGTAAAAATGCTGATATGCAATCTGTCCAAAAAGAAAGAATTTTTTTAAAAACAAAATATTCCTGGATCTATTTAGTAAATTTCATTAAATGATAATTTCTTAATTAGGAAAGTTGACACAAAATATTTATTAAAATAACAGCTATGAATTAGAGAAAAAAATAGAATGTATGAAGGTCTCAATCATCTTATTGTTAAACATAAATTTTTTTGAAGGCAATGCATAATGAATTTTCATTGAAAAAAATTCATTAACACCCCAAATTAAAAAAAAAAAAAAAACATTCTTCATCAGATATTATTTTTATAATTAATGAATGAGAATTAAAAACAGAACATTCATCATATAGATATATAAATGACAAGAAAGAAAAGCAACTGATTGGAATGAGGTAAGAAAGAAGAAAACTAAGGAATATAATTAAATTAATTAAATGGTAGCAGAGAAAAACACAAGAAAAGAGTGAAAACAGACTACCAGAGTGGTGAAACAAAAACAAAAGTTGGAAAATATAAACAATATAGAAAGTTAAATATGAACCAGTAAACGAATTATCGAAAGACATGAATAAAGTTTCACAGTTGAATAAAGCAAGATGTAATTGCAGATGAATAAAGCAATTGAAATCAAGTTAAATGGAGGATATAAAGAAAGTAACCTGAAATGAGATCCGGTACATGTAATGAGGATTACAGATCCGGTACCAAACTCTACCGAATATCTTAGATGCGGTCAAAAATGGAACTTTTAACAACGATTTTGTTCCTATAGATAGATAGAGGCGGTTGAGGATAGGAAGAAAATGAGGTTTTTTGGTGAAACGAGTGAAGTTTGCGGCGGCGTATAGGAGGGAGAAAATGGAGAGCGTAGCATTAAAAATTAGGGTTACAGTCTTACAAAATTCGCTAGAGTGAGAAACACTATGGGTTAAAGAGAGATATTGGGCTTGGCTCAAATTCTAATTAATCTAATGGGGTGTCTACCTAAAACTGCAGTGTGAATAACATTGTATAAAAAATTGCATTTTTTAATTAAATTTAATAAACCATTTTCCTTCAATTATAAACAACAAAGACAACCCAAATCAAGAGAGGACTACCTCACGGTGGTTGTCCATGAAAATCTTGCGGCAGCGTATGGAGAGGGAGAGAAGGATAGCGCGTTATTTCAGTTAGGGTTACATAATGGAAAAACATTTTAAGCGTAGGATTGGAAAGGTTGTGGGTTAATGAAACCTATTGGGCTTGGCCCAATTCTGATTGTAATATACCATAGTTGTGTGAATATCATTATATCAAAACTTGCATTTTTATTAAATTTAATAAAATCAATTTTTTAAATTGCTTTTTAGTGAATAATAAAAAAAATCTATTGAAAAGATGTACACCAAAAAATATATCTGCAAATTTTTGTGAAAATAATAAAATCATTTAAATATAATTTGTCATTATTGAGTTTGAATTGGTCTTTACAATGTTCAACTCTGTAATAACTTTATCGTTTTGAAAAACGAATTGGATGGTAATGTAGATCGTAGAAAGAGGATGAAAATGGTGTTAATTTCATAGCCAATTAGAGATGTAGCGCGACATAAGGATGTCGTGAATATGTGTTGTGGTGGCTAGGGTTTGAAGGATGAAAAAAACAAAAAAAATTACCTAATTATTCATATTTGTATTTTTTTTATGAAAAAAATGTATCAATATTAGGGAATGTAAATAAATATTCATGAGGGTGGATAAATGACATTTGTACCATTTTGTGGAATAAATATAATAATATTCATGTATGTTCTATATATGTACGGATATCTTCTATGTGGAGTAATCTATATCCGCAAATATTAACAGAAATCCATGAATGCCGTTCTTTTTAATAAAAAGGGTTATTGAAAAAGAATTTCTTCAAATTCTTTTAAAGACATAAAATATTAACACATGATATTCATACATTTTATTAAACATTAATTATATTATAGCACTTACCAAAAAAAAATTTATATTATAGCATCAAAATACACCCGTGCAGACACGAGCTTAAAATACAACTACATCCGTGCAAGCACGGGTCATAGATACTAGTTATGTCTACATAGTGGTGTGGCTGAGTTTAGAAATATATATAACCATTTTTTTTGTTATTAATTAATCCATTAATAATTAAGTTTATATTTAGGTGTGTATAGTTTTTATTTTTATTTATTTTTTCTCATGTAGCCTAGTGGCAAAAAATTCTACTCATAAGGTGGATAAGTGGGATGACCGGAGTTCGACGCCGGCCTCCTGCATATATAATGCAATGTTCTACCAACAGAGCTAAGTTCACGGTTTTCATTATCTTTAGATGAGAAGGATGTAGCCAAATTTTTGTACTAATTATGAGCCTTTTTTTATGTAGATTTTAAATTTAATAGATTTTGAGTCGTTCTTTGTTTGTTAGGAAACTACCGCCTTGAGTTAGAAGATGGAAGTTGTGTATGCACACGAGTGATTATTATGGTGAAATAAAGAGATATAATTATTTCAATATTTTGGTGAAAATAGATTTTTTCTATTGTTGTTGATAAATTACCATATTATTATTATGTGATCATCCTTTTCGATATATATGTTACTCCTGCCATCCTTAATCTTTAGTTCCGTTAAAAATAAAAGTATAATTAATGATATTTTACCATTTCCTACAAAAACTAAAAACATTCATTAAATAAATTCTTTTTGTCTTATTAAAATAAGGATAAAAAAAAACTTAACTTATCTATATTTATTATTTCTTAATTAAAAAACAGGATAAATCATATTGTACGTCATTGATAACTACTCTTCCGTGAGTTGATCTCGATCAAATTTTTCAATTGGTAGCAAGCAAGAGGGGCACCCTTGGCCAGTCGCTTCTCAGGACCTCTGATCATCATCCACTCCAAAGTCAACCTCAACGAACTTAACACTCATCTATACAGAGTGTAGTACAAAGGTTAGAAAATGATCCGGACTAAACATCAAAGTACAGAGCACAATCCATTTACTACTAAGGCCCGTCCAATAGCACTCCAATTATCCAGGCAAGGTGCATCGTGCTCATGGTGCCTCACCCACAACGGATAAATGACCCCCTTTACGGGTTACTGTACTTAGGGGTGTACATGGGCTGGTTTGGGTTGGGTTTAGCCAAAACCGAAATCCGAACCATATAGGGTATTCCGGATTGGGTTGAGCAAAATAACCACCCACTTTAATGTTGGGCCGGGTTGGATAAACCCACTTATTTCCGGATTGTGTTGGGTGGGTTACCCAAATTTTAAATATTTTTATTTATTTTTTAATATTAAAAGACTACATGACGAATAATCGTACTTTTTTTATAAAAATGACTCAACTTTTTTATTTTCTTAAAAAATAGTGTAACATATTTTCACTACTTTTTTAGCATCATAAAATGATAATATCATCACCATAGTTTTTTACATAAAAATAACATATTTTCACTATTTTCAAATAATAATATTTTTTAGCACTGTTACTTTTAAATGTGACAAAAAGAAGTGGAAAAGTGAAGACGGGATGATCAGAGAATGCGTTAAAATTGTGATGTACGGAAGAGTAATGCGTTTGCCATTTGGAATAAACATGCATACAACTTATTTTAGAAATTTGAGTATTGGACTAAAAGTTTTTCTCTTTTAATGATGGAAAATATTTAATAATAATATGAAAATTATTTTAAAAAATCATAACACTACCGATTCAGTGGGTCAGTGGGTTTTTTGGATATGGGTTAGGTTTTGCCCGAAACCCAATTTTATTTATGGATTTTTCGTTTTGAAATCCATACAAACCCAATAACCCGACCCAACCCACTTTTTTGGGTTGGATTAGGTGGGTTTGAGTGGGTCAATTGGGTTTGCCCAACCCATGTACACCCCTAACTGTACTCGTATGCTACACTGCCCATATATAGCAAATAAATGATTGTTGTCATGAGATATTCACTACTCATTCCACTAACGCGGTGGGACCTATCAGACGGTCTTTCATGTCATCTACTATATATACATACATATGCATTCATTCTAAAGGTACATACATTTCACTTATTTTATACACACTCATCTTGAGCAATTCTTGACTTGAGCTTATTACCATCATCATCAGGATCATCAGACCCACCAGATGAACCATTTAGTTATGTCCGTTAAAAGCAAAGATATAAAATTTATGTGAAAAAAATTGAATAATCTATTACAACTAAATAAAATAAATGACCCTGATATAATTTTGCCATGAATATAATACAGTTCCCAAAAATAATTGTTGGATCATGACCATATTAGAGCCCTAGGTTGTATATATAGTATGCTAGTACCCTTACAATACTATGTACAAAAGAAAGAAAGTAAACAAAAGATAACGGACCTAATGAAGCGAGATCATAGGTTGCTATATATTGTACAACCCCGACCTAATTGCATAGACCATCTTTTGTTTTTTGTTTTATTAACTTATCAATCAATGATTTGCAATCACAACTTATGAATATATTTAATTCTAAAATTAACTACAAGTATTTTCAGCAATTTGGCAGAATTGATTTTACAAAAGTGGCATGTTCTAGAAAATTTTGTTTTGTTTTGACAAGTCTTGATATATCATTGAGGTTAGATGATAAAGATGTAGTCAATAAGAAGAACAATGAGCATTTTATTAGGAAACTCACCAAATTTATAATAGAAAAATAAAAAGGTAGATGAATTAGAAAAGAAGGAAAAAGACCCCTCCATAGATAAAGCTTTGGTGCACCAATAATCATGTCCTGGCATTACATTGACAAAAATGCGTAAAAGAAGGATATCCTATTAAATTTGCAGCTGATTGAACCCTTCACAAATAGTCCTAATGGTAAATAT
Source organism: Trifolium repens (assembly GCA_030408175.1). Lineage (NCBI taxonomy): Eukaryota > Viridiplantae > Streptophyta > Magnoliopsida > Fabales > Fabaceae > Trifolium > Trifolium repens. The sequence goes on from CP125847.1 coordinate 18,367,043, forward strand.
GACCCAACCATATAGAATGTGTGCTTACTTGTTTTGCTATATAGTCTAAATACGTTGGAATTCTCGATCCATCTATTGGGTATATATTAGATGAGGAAAAGCTAGCGATGATTTTTTTTAGAGTAAATAGGTTAATACCCCCTGTAATGTGGGCGAATTTTGTTTTTCCCCCCTGTAATTTTTTTTCTTTTGATTCGCCCCTTGCAAAGTAAATTTTTTTTGTTTACCCCCTTGGATGCAAGGAATTTGCACTTTTTAAATCGGTTGAACAGATTAACCGCTTTAAAAAGTAACACTTTTTAAATCGGTTTGAACAAAATAACCGATTTAAAAAGTGCACCCAAGGGGCGAGTCCAAAAAATTCAACATTGCAAGGGGCGAGTCAAAAGAAAAAAATTACAGGGGGGAAAAACAAAACTCGCCCACATTATAGGGGTATCAACCTATTTACCCTTTTTTTTAATACTACACTGTAGAATTATTTCTTGTTTAAAAGTAAATTTGATAAAGAAAGGGACAAGAAAAGAATACTTTTTTCTTTATGAATTGAAAGGTGTAAGACTTGTTTGATACGGTTATTTTAGGTTTTAATTTGACCTTTAAAATTTAAAAAGTTTTAAGTTGATTTTTTTAGTCAAATTTCGATTTAAATTATCTATATAACTAACAAATTTGTATACATGGACAACTTAAGAGGGTGTCATATGAAAGTTTTAAACAAAATTAATTCAAAAGTTAATAGAAAGTTAGAAGAAATTAACGCAAAATGTAATAAAAAAGAACGAATTTATGTTGAAATCAATAACATAAGGGACCAAATTAGTCAAGCTTCAACGTAATTTCTTATGGGGAGGAGGTCTCGGAGAAAGGCGATTATGTTGGGTGAAGTGGGATCAAATTTGTCTTCCTAAGGAGCAAGGTGGACTAGGTATTAAAAATCTAGCAATCTTCAACAAATCTTTGCTAGGAAAATGGAAGTGGAGAGTTCTATCTGACGGTGATGCGGTGTGGTCTGATCTTCTTCATTTCAGGTATGGGCATCTATCCTCTAACTTGTTGGCTGGTGGTACTTTGTCGAATGCTGTAAAATCTTCGCTATGGTGGAGAGATATCATTGGACTAGACAGGGGATCTGCTGACAATACGTTTATGGCTTATTTGAGTTGTCGAGTGGGTGACGGTAAAACCATTGGATTTTGGAAATTTAAATGGTTTGGTGATCAACCTTTTTGTGCTCTTTTTCCTGATCTATTTGCCAAAGAAACTTTTAAAGACGCTTTGGTTTATGAGAGGTTGCAGGACACTAATCAAGGTAGAATTTGGAATTGGAATTGGCTGCAACATTTAACTCTTAGTGAATCGCAACAATTAGAAGAGTTACAAGGGCTGCTGGCGGATTGTTACCTCAATCCGGACCTTGCTGACAGGTGGAAATGGAAACCCGGTCTGATGGGTTTGTTCTCGGTCCGTTCTTATTATTCTGTTATGATCAATTCACAACCGACGGAAGCGCTAGAAGCAACTACTTTGACAGCTCTTAAAAAACTGTGGAAGATTGATGTTCCATCAAAAGTTCTCGCTTTCGGTTGGCGTCTTTTACTTGATAGATTACCAACGCGATTGGCATTAAATCATAGAGGTATTCTACACAGCCCAAATGATTTATCTTGTGTGTTTTGTTCTCTAAATGTAGAGGATTCTGGGCACCTCTTCTTTTCTTGTCAATTTAGCATTGGAATATGGACTGCAGTATCAAATTGGATTGGAAAAGCTCTACCAACAGGGATGGAATGCTGCTCTCATTTTTGCCTATTTGGTAATCTGATTCGTTTGAAAAAAGGAGGAGGTCGGGTATCTCGCTTGATTTGGTTGGCCACTACGTGGAGTTTATGGAAACACCGTAATGATGTGATTTTTAATGGAGCTACTCCGGATGCATCTAACCTTCTTAATAATATCAAAATTACCTCTTGGATTTGGTTTTCCGGTCGGTTTGGCCGCAAAGCTAATTTGACTTTTTTGTATTGGTGTATTGATCCTTTCGGATGTTTTGCTAGCACGTAATTTTTGCTAGTTTTTGTAAGGGATTGAGTACCCCTTGTACTCCCTTATAATAATACTTCGCTTATCAAAAAAAAAAAAATAACATAAGGGACCAAATTGAAACTTTTAAAACATAGAGGACCAACTTAAAACCTAAAATAAAGATAAAGGATCAAATATGCAACTAAACCTATGATTTTTTGAATAAAAGATATGATTATATATATATAGTGTTTTATAGTTGTTCAATGACTTAATTACAGATTTTGTCTTTTTATTTCACTCACTCACGAAGAAGTTAGTCCCTCTATATTAATATCACCCAATTTTAATCTCTCTCACTACTAGAAATCAGCTTTTTAGAGTCGGAATTTAGCGTCGGACCCCGACACCGACGCTACTAGCATCGGTTTAGCGTCGGCCAAGCCCACGCTAAAGCGTTTATTTTATTTTTGATTAATTTTGACATTTGCCTAATTGAAAAACTATTCTTTCTTACAGAATGATCCAATTAGCTTCGGCTCATCCGATGCTATATTTTTAAAACAAAAAATAAAAGAACAAATCTAATTTCTCATTTGACTAAAAGTATCCCTCTTTCTTTACTGAATCATATTTTCCCCCTTTTCCCTCACTCCCAAAAATCCTCAATTCACCAAAAAATCACACTCTAAAATATGAAATTGTTCAAACCCTAAGTTGTTCATTCTCATTCTCTTGCTTCAAACCCTAAATTAGTGATTCAAATCCTAAATTGTTGATTCTCGTTCTTTTGCTTCAAACCCTAAATTGGTGTTTCTCATTCTCATTCTTCAAACCTCACTTTGAAATTGGTGATTCTCGATTGTTTACGTTCTCCTACTCGGCCCTTTGTTATCCAGCGAAGTACTTTTCGTTCTCCTGCGATTCGTGGTTCTCGTTCTACAATGATTGGTGAGTAAAACGAAACTGTAAAGTGTTCTCTGGATTTGAGAGATTCTCAAACCCTCTTTCGTTCGTCAAACCCTTTCTCGTTCTCCTGCTCTCATGGATTAGAGAGATTCGCTGGCTCTTAATTTAAGTGCTTCAACACTTATTTGGTTGTAGCTGACAGTGATATTTGTTTTGTTCTGTGAAGGTAATTCTGGTGGTATCTGGTGAGGTAATTCTTCTATTATTATTCTTACTTATATTGTTGCTACGGTTTTGTGAACATTATTGTCTTGTCAATTGTCATTTATTTAAATTTAAATGTCTGTTTATTATTTTTATTAGACTGACTTCAACAATAGTGCTCTGAGGTAATTAGAGAGGTTTTGCAACGGTGATTCTTGATTCTGAAAAGTCACCAGCAATTCTTGATTCTCAAACATCACTCATTCCCTCACCGACAATCTCAAAGGTTAGTTCTCTTCTTATTGCTACAATGTTTTTATGGATTTTTATTTACAATGATACAATTGTTGTTCATTTGATGAAGAATCAAGATAAGGTGAATCAATTCTTCGTTATTCATTCATTTATATCTTTCTCATGGCTAAAATCAAAATTATTATTTGCTTTTACATCTTTTGACAAAGGATTATAACATTGATAAAAAACACCGTCTCCTATGATAGCACCATTTTGCATTATTAGAATTATGTGTAACAAAATAGTAGAATGTATGAGGGAGTGGAATGTTTTGACTCATTGTGATAAGGTAAAGAAGGGGAGTGGAATGTAGTCACTTAGTTTATGATTTGTCATGCTTTATTTGTACTCAATAAAAATCAGTTTCATTTGTCTCTACACATGGACTTGAAATATTCTTTACACACAAATATGAAACATTGTCTTATGTATGAGTGGTCGGTGGAACCTTTGTCGTGTTTGCAAATGTGATTGGTGTGTGGCTCTAGAGCTGTGTTCTTATGCTTTTTTGTTGATTTGCTTCTTCGCCTTCAGGTCTGTTGCTGTGCACATATTTTCTTCACTCCCTTCATTTTCGTGTTGCTATGTTGTTGTCTTTCTTCAGGGGAGTGTTTCTGGTTTTTCAGGGGTGGTGCTTGTAGCAATTTTGGTTTTTTTTCCTTTGGGTCTGGGTGCTTTGTTTCGTTGTTACTGGCTGCTTTGGTACATCTTGTACTAATTCTCTCCCTTTTGTTTAAATATAAAATATAGCCTATTTAAAAAAAAAACACAAATATGAAACACATCCTTTATTTGGAGCTTATTTTGACGCCATAGTGCCATACTTATTAAATTTAATAGCCAATTTTGATGTTATTTTATCATAGTTCTTGAAGCTCAAAGTCATAATAATAACACTGGCTTTCCTATATGATTAGAGTTGTAGTGGTTTTTCTGCACACCCTATTATTGAGTTTTATTACATACTAGATTAAGATTATTACTATAATCGAAAGTATTAGCAGCATTAGTCACAACTTCAGAGTTGTAATCTTTGGTTTTCTTCTTCTTTTCATTTTTGTAAAGATCCATGCATATAGCTTCTTTTTGTTTTGTTTTGAGGCCTTGGTTGGTTGCTAAAACTTTTTGTTTTCCCTGTCTTTGATTTTTATCATGCTATTTTTCGTGCCACTAATTTTTTCATGGATCTTGGCATCTAGCATCACATGCAGAAAAACTTTGGCTTGCAGTGAGCTCATATTCTTGTTTTGCAGGCTGCCCATGATGCTTTTGTTGAAACTAGTGCAGCCCTCAACACAACTGTGTCTTCTTTAATGAAATTCCTAATGATATAGGTAGAATGCTTAAAATCTGACTTACAAATTCCTTTTATGTTTTTGTATCTTAGAGTTGTCAGAGTTCTGGCACCCTAAAATTATGAAATCTGTTTACCATAACAGGGCAGATTTGTTCCACATCTGTTGCACCGAGCGACTTGGGTGATTTTCTTCTAATTAACATGTCTTGTCTTTAATAGAAGAGGACACTCCATTTACATTTCAAATCTGCCCTGTTATGAATAGTTCAAATTACTATTTATGTTGATTCTTCATTCATATTGAAGTTTTTCTTTTTTGGAAACTATTTGTGTTTGTCATTGCAATAGCAGAAATACTTTTTGGCTTTGTTGAATTCCCATCACTAAATTTAGTGAATAATTCAATTCAGGTATGGTCTTCATTAGTGGTTACTTTAGATTCATATAATTTAAGCAGTATAAGTTTGAGAGTAATTTCATGTTGATTTTGCAAAACCTATATGATATGCTTAATTAAACCCAATTCCATATGTGTTATTGATTGGCTCTTGCAAGATTTTGGAGTTGAAATTTGTATATTATTTTGCACAAGAGCTTTTGAATGGCTAGTCGTAACTGATATTGATATCTTTAGCCTTGAAGTATAAAATTAAAAACTGACCATAACTCTCATAATAGCAAGGGCTGGAAAATATGGTGCTAAATACAAGGAAGCAGAGGTTAAAACTCCTACCCTTAACTTAATCACATTTTTTGGCATGAATTATAATTCTACTATATCTTGATATTTTGTTGGTTTTTTTTCTATGCTAAAAGAATGATATATGGATGTTAAACATGAGACTTTAGGTATTCTTGACATCATATAAGAAATAAATGACTAGACATGGTGTGGTGCAAGCAATACTCAAAGAACTTGAGGTATTTCTAACATTACTTGAGATATCCATCATTTTGAAACAGGAACACATTCATTTCTTGAATTACAAGGATGCATGAAGATGTCATGCATGTTACGGAGTACTGACAGATCAAACTAAACATCTCTAGCTTGTAAACTTAATAACCTTTTGGTAATTCTATAAGCATCTAGATAGATAGATCTTTTTCTTTTCTTAGTATTGAGGGAGGAGTGTATTCTTTTTTGTTATGATTGTACGAAATTTTTACCGCCGTTATGATTGTTATGAAAGTTGCAGCTTACTATACTACATTGATCTTATCCTCTATAAGCTTAATAATGTGTCTTGTTTTCTTGTTTTCTTGTTTTCTTGCTTTTGATTTGCAGCCCCGGTAATAATGTTTGGGTACTGTCCTTGGTAAAAAATTTCAATTTTTCTTCATTTCCTCATTTTATTGATTTCTATTCTTAATAATGTTTGTGCTACTCTACTATGTTGGAATTTTTGGTCATAGAAACAAAGTATCACTCACTAATGTATACTTTTTGTTTGGCTTTTAGTAAATTTAGATAAGGCTAATATAATATAACCATCTTTGATGTTTGTTAACAATGAGTTTGTCGTATATATTTGGCTCATTCTAATCGCTGACAAGTTTATCTGTTCTTAGTTTATGTCTTGTTTTTTCTCTAGCTCTTCTCCTGTGTATTTGGTTCTGGTTTTTTGGTTTTTTAGGTGCAGGCTTGTGGCTCTTTTCCTTTTAATTTATAGGGCCTTGGTGTTTTCATCTGTTTGGGATTGTTGCTGCTATTGGGGCTAGTTGGTTGTTTTTAAGTTCTATCTTCTAGTGTTTTGTAGTCCTTTGAGTGTAATGTTTCTTTGGTTGGGCTTTGGTCTTTTTACATGTATTCTTCGGTTTTTTGTGTCCCTATAAACTAACTTGGTTATGTATGTGTAACTTTATAGCCATCAATGAACCATGGAGGGGCAAAGTAACCTCTAGCGTCATGTTACAAAGGAATCAAGGTAAAAATTCTCGCGGTCAAGACTTCTAAAAATCTTGTTCACAAATGTTTCTTGTTTCTCAATTATTTCATTGTGGTTACTATCTTTGCGATGTCATGCATGGGATGATAGCCTATAATCGTAACGAATGTATTAATTAATTTATGTGGAGTATGATCTTGTAGTTGTATTATAATTTTTTGTGGAAGATTTGTTGCTTTATATTTGTTTCTTAGTATCAGGTGCAGCACAAACGAAACAGGGTGATGGGTAATTTTTTTTATAAAAAATTCACAATGTAGCGTCGGATAGGCCGACTCTAAATAAAATGTTGACTTTTAATAAGTTGACTTTAGAGTCGGATAGGCCGAAGCTATGTGATTTTCTTGACTTTTCTAGGATGGACAAAATTAGAGTCGGATGCAGAATAGAGTCGGTAATTGACTCGGCTAAGCCGACTCTAATATAGCGTCGGAGTCAAATTAGCGGACGCTACCGTTTAGCTTCGAATGTTTTAGCCTCAACCCCGACCCCGACGCTAATCCGACTCTAAATAGGTTTTAGCGTCCGTTTTTGCCCCTTTAGCGTCCATTTTTGACCGACTCTAAATGCTGTTTTTTTAGTAGTGTCTATCAAATTTTTGTATTTAAAAATGGTGATTTAATATATTTTATATTATGTATCATATAACCTAATGATATTAAATGATAAAGATTCATGGAATTAAAAGAAAACTCATTATTCAATACAAAATTCAATTTCATTAGAAATTATTTATCTTTATAATTTTTTTGATACATTTTATTTTTATAATTTAATTAATGAAATGTAAATAATTAATCCACTTGAATGAATCTACATAATCGGCCAATTCTATTAGCCAATTCTAAATAATTAATCCTTTCATTATCAAATTTACTTATTCTAATAAAAAATTTACTTATTTTAAATTCTATTAGCCAATTTTTGAGAGATTTGTGGCTGGATGTCTATCATTTAGAGCTTGTTTGATGCACAAGATATGATAGTCATGATAAGATATAAAATAAGTTAATGATAGGAAATAATATAAGTAGGATAACAGTTATCATATCATGTGTTTGTTGCACAGATGATATCAAACATGATAACTATCATATTTTTTTATACATAACGCATAATAATATGAAAAAATAAATATCATATTTAAATTACAAAATTACCATTGTAAAACAATTATTTTTTTCTAAATAATTTTGAAATACTTTTATAAATAAAAAATTTAAATAAGTAATCAACTAATTTTATATAATTTTAACAAAAAATCATAGGCAAATAAACAAGCTAAAAAGTTTATAAGAATCATGATCAAATAAATAACTCAATTATATATGTTAGGTAAACTAATTAAATAATATATGATATATCTTACATGTATATAATAAAATTACCATTGCAAGAAAGCTATTTTTATTTGTTATAAAATTTTAAATTAAAATCCCTATTTTTCAATTTTTAATAATTATTTTACTTTTAAATATTCTAATTTTAGTATAACTTTGATTTTTTAGATTATATTTAAAAACTAATTATTTTATTTTTAATTTTATATAAATTATTTAATTGTTTATATTTTATTAATTTCATTTTAAAATATATTTTATATGATAAATCAATAAAGTATTTTCTAATCCTATCTTGCTCGTAACCTAATTCCAATCCTATATAAGTTTTTAAATAGAGAGACACAGTAGGATAAGTTTCAGGATTAATTTATTATATAATGTTGTCTCAGCAGACACTTAATTGAGACTGGATATTGTTAGTGTTTTCAACCTGAGAGGTTGAGTGTATTTTAGGGTTGGCTTCGTTTGTTAAAATAAGCCTTTGGACCAGATATGGTGACTGATGTGCACACATGTGGTACCTGGACTGAATGCCCTAAAATGACGCACTTTCATTATTTGCGTGTGATCTTTTGAAAAAGATTTGTTTTGAAACAAACACATCCACGCTAGCTTGCGCGCCAAGGAACGAGCTGAAAGTTTGAAAAAGATTCAGAAAAGATTTAAAAAGGTCGGTTTGTTACTAGAAGATTTGAAAAGATTTAAAACAAACATATCTTTGTAAATGATTGAGTTTGTTTCTTGAGGAATACGATGGCCAACTTTCAGGATCTTGTTCTATATAAAGGAAGACTGAAGACAAGTTTTACTCATTGAATTTAGAATTATATTTTCTAGTCTTTAGATATTCAGTCTTTGTCCCTTTTGTTTCTTGTTTCCATTGAGACTTGAACTAGGGTTGTATTTAGCTCTTAAGCTTTTAAGCACAGAGCTGTTCTTTTCTTGGTTCTAATTTGAATCAAGATTTGAACTTTGAATCACTCAAAGCTTTGAAGCACGAGCTGGTTCCTTAGGTTAGGAGTGCGTCTCCATCATTGAGTTTGTTATTAAAATCCTTGTGAGGAGCAAGGTAGGATAAAATCCTTGTGAGGAGCAAGGTCCTTGTGAAGAGCAAGGTAGGATAGCTAGGAAGTGACCAGAGGTTGTCATATCTTGTGAGGAGCAAGGTAGAATTAGCACGGGTAGTGTCTAAGTGATAAGTTGTAAACTGAGACTGTTTAGCTTTGAATTGGAACTATCATAGTGGATTTATTCCTGGATTGGTATCCCCCAGAGTAGGTTGCGAGTTACGCTGAACTGGGTTAACAAACTCACTATGTTATTTATCTTCTGCACTTTATTTACCTTGTTCATCAAGTCACTGGCATGTCTATGATGTTGGCACATTAGGCACCACATCGTACATCATAACCCTAAAGTGCACCACATCACGCTGCACATCTGTGACTTGCTACCGGAATTTCAGATATGATACAATTATCATATTTTGTGTTTTATTCTGCACACTAAACGGATCTTGGCAACAATAAAGCTTTAAATGCATTATTCAATGGAGTTGACAAGAACAAGTTCAAACTCATCAAACAATGTACTATTGCCAAAGATGCTTGGGAGATACTCAACACAACCCATGAAGGGACCTCCAAGGTAAAAAGCTCAAGACTTCAACTTCTCCACTCAAAATTTGAGAATCTCAGAATGAAAGAAGAAGAGACCATCTATGACTTTCATATGAGTGTTCTTGACCTAGCAAACTCCTTTGATTCCTTGGGAGAAAGGCTATCTGATGAGAAGATGGTAAGGAAAATCCTCAGATCTTTACCAAAGAGGTTTGACATGAAGGTCACAGCTATTGAAGAAGCTCAAAACATTGCAAGCATGAAAGTAGAAGAAGTAGTAGGCTCTCTTCAAACCTTTGAGATGAACTTCAGTGATAAAGTTGAGAAGAAAGGAAAAAACATAGCCTTTACCTCCAACACTGATAGTAAGGAAGCTAATAATGACCTTGACACCAGAGAAGATCTCTCAGAAAAATTAGTGTTGCTTGGAAAACAATTTAACAAGATTTTGAAGAGAGTGGATAGAATACCAAGGAGGAATGTGCAGCACATCCAGCCTAACATCAGCAAACAAGGGAACACCTCAGCAAAATCCAAGACAGAAGAAGACAAGGGTGTTCAATGCTTTGAATGTGATGGCTATGGTCATGTCAGAACTGAATATGCCACATACTTGAAGAAACAGAAGAAGGGTCTAGCAGTAACTTGGTCAGATGAAGATAATTCTGACAATGAGGCAGAGAATGTGGCTGCAAACCATGTAAGGGCAATGACTGGTGTGTGCTTCTCTGACAATGACTCATGTGATGAGGAATTCACTTTTGAAGAATTAATCTCCATGTACAAAAATATGTACCTCAAAAGTGAAGAAGTATGCAGAACTGTTGTAGAACAGAAAAATCACATTGAGCAACTCAAGCATGACAAGCAGGAGTTACAGGTTAAAGTAATCAGCCTTCAAGATGAAATCAAGCTTCTATCATTCAATCTTGAAAGCATGACTAAATCTGTTAGGATGATGGGCACTGGAACGAAGAAAATTAATGAAATCCTCAGCATCAGAAATCATCTCAATGACCCAACTGGAGTAGGCTATGAAAAAACTTATAGCAAAGAAACTCATCAGTCAAACTTTATTCCTGCCCAAAAAGGATTTGACAATGAGATGATGTTACCACATCCTGCACCACATCAGACACACGCACACAAGAAGAGGTCCACTACAGTAAAGTGTCACTATTGTGGAAAGAATGGTCATAGAAAATCCTCCTGCTACAAGCTCTATGGTTATCCAAAGAAGAAATCTAAACCTCAACACAGAGCTTATCATGCAAAGGCCAGGACCAAGAAGGAGTGGAAGGCAAAAGCCAAAGTTGCTGCTCACATAGCTCATACATCTCTCAGAGCCTCATCAAGAGAAGATTGGTACTTTGATAGTGGCTGCTCCAGGCATATGACAGGTGTAGAAAAATTTCTGAAAGATATAAAGTCATACACCACCAGTTATGTGACCTTTGGTGATGGAGCTAAAGGAGAAATCAAGGGAATTGGGAAACTTCACAACATTGGTTTACCAAAACTTGATAATGTTTTGCTTGTGAAAGGGTTAAAGGAAAACTTGATCAGCATAAGTCAACTCTGTGATCAAGGATTTAAGGTTGATTTTACAAAGAATGAATGCCTTGTAACCTCTAACAAACGAGAGCTATTGATGAAAGGAGAAAGGTCAAAAGACAACTGCTACTTATGGATTCCTCCAGAAACAGCTCATTCCACTAAATGCCATGTTAGTCAAACAAATGAAGCAAACCTATGGCACCTGTTGAGTCTTTGGTATTGGCTGCATTTTTGGTAAAATAAACTTTGTGCAAGATGTGCGATCCGATGCCTCAGGGATTGCGTAGAGCATTGAAATGGCTCAGGAGGAGCGCTCATAACAAATGCTATTTATGGAATGTTGGTTTCTCTCTCATGAATCTTGCATGGCGCGTTTTATAAGGTTTTATATAAGGAAGGTTGTTTAATGCTTCAGATCCTGTTCAAGAATATTTCTGAAGAGTATCTCCTTGAAGAACATATTTTTAGAGAATCCCATTGAATTAATATGGAGTAAATGCTAGGGCCAAACAAACCAAGCCCATGCATGTGTAATTGTCTGAAGTATTTAAAGGAGCTGCAAAACCCTAATTTAGAAGTTGTTCACGCCGATATTGTGATTGAGTCTAGAACTAGGTTTTGCGTGTGTTGTGTTATTTTGTGAGCCTTTCTTGTGTCACCTTAATGCAAGCTTAGGACATTGTTATTGAGTTGTATTACTTGTGTTCCTCTCCTAAGCTTTGAAGTACGGAGTTAGGATCTTTGGTGGTGTAACACTCTAAGCCTTTAGGTACGAGTGTGTAGTTTTTAGGAGTGTGTCTCCAAAACTCTTTTGTGTTTATGTTAGTTAAATCCTTGCTGTTCTGTAAGGTTGTAAGGGAGTGAGATGTGATCTCATATCTAGGAGTTCCTAGGTAGAAGAGTCATTGGTAGTGCCTAGGTTATAAGTTGTAAACGGGGCATTTGCTGGTAACTTAGAACTAGGGCTATTATAGTGATATTCCTTCCTGGATTGGTATCCCCCAGACGTAGGTTCGCCGAACTGGGTTAACAAATAACTTGTCTTCTTTATTTGATTTTCGTTTATACGCTTTGAACTACTACGCGTTAGACCGGACTTAGTGTTGGAGCATCGGGTAGAGCATCGTGCTCAGCGTGCCAGGAAATTCAATTGGCATTAGAGCAGGCACCCTGCCTGTTTCTAGGGTGAGATTCAGGACCTAAATTCTCTGGCATCATGGAAAAAGAGGGAGGCTACATGAACAGACCATCATTGCTCAATGGATCCAGCAACTATGACCAGTGGAAATCCAAAATGACGGCCTTTTTGCGGTCAATTGACAGTAAAGTGTGGAAAGTTGTGCTAACTGGATGGGAACATCCTGTCTATACTAGCAAGGAAGGTACCTCAACGGGGGTAAAGAAACCTGAAGTAGAATGGACTCCAGAAGAGGAAACTGCAGCGCATTACATTCACAAAGCCATTTATGCTCTCTTTAATGGAGTAGACGCTAGTGTTTTCAAACTCATCAAAAACTGTGTGTCAGCCAAAGAAGCATGGGAGATACTAGAAAAGTGCTATGAAGGGACTACCAAGGTAAAACAGTCAAAGATTCAACACCTTACATCCAAATTTGAATCCTTAAAAATGAAAGATGATGAGAGCATCCAAGATTTTCATTTGAGTCTTCTTGACATTGCAAATTCTTTTGAAGTCTTAGGAGAAAAAATTTCTGATGAAAAATTATCAAGGAAACTTCTCAGGTCCCTTCCCAAAAGGTTCGATATGAAGGTAACGGCAATTGAGGAAGCACATGACATCTCCACTATGAAGATGGATGAACTTGTTGGATCCCTCCAAACCTTTGAAATTGTTTTGAATGAACGTGGTGACAAGAAGAACAAAAGCATTGCCTTTGTTTCAAACACTGATGATAGCAATGACCAAAGTGAGGATGAAGAGGAAGATAGCATAGCTGATGTTATTGCCATGCTTGGTAGACAATTCAACAAAGTGTTGAAAAGAGTTGGAGGTAGGAATCGACAGAATGGGCAGAGCATCCGGTTCGACATCAACAAGCAGCAGAGTAGTCTGAAGAAAACCAAGTCTGAAGAAAAGAGCAGTCAAGGCAAGGGTGTTCAGTGTCATGAGTGTGAAGGTTATGGACACATAAGGTCAGAATGTGGAACTTATCAGAATAGACAGAAGAAAGGGTTAACTGTTTCTTGGTCAGAAGAAGACACTGATGAAGAAAGTGAATCAGCTAGACATGTAACTGCCCTTACTGGAACCTGTGTCGAGGATTGGGACTCTGATGAAGATGGGGATGTCTCTTATGAGGAATTGGCTAGCACCTACAAAGAATTAGTCACTAGATATGAAGAGATGTGTAGGATTCTTAAGAAGCAAAAGAAGACCATCAACAAACTTCAAGCTGAAGTAAACATCCAGGTTCAAAAAGCTACTCAAGCTGAAGAAAAGGTCATCCAAGTAAATGCTCAAATGGATGATCTAAGGAAACGTGTAAGTCAGCTGAACTCAGGAGCAGATCTTCTTGAACAAATTCTGGATAATGTGCCAAGTGGGAAGCTTAGGTCTGTTGGATACAACTACTCAAGTCTGAATCAGTACCAACAGTACCCTGAAACCAAGTTCACATCAGGAGAAAATGTCTTTGATCCTTGTACTGGAAAGGTAATGCTGGAGCATCAGACTCGACATTCTAAAGCATACCCAGTTCCAAAGTTCGCTCTTGATCCAAAATCTTCAGTTCATCAAAGACCAAGACCTTTTGTTCATCAAAGGCCTAAAAACCAAAGGAGATATCGTAGGTGGGTGTGTCACCATTGTGGAAAAAGAGGACACATCAGACCTTTCTGCTACAAGTTGTATGGATACCCCAACCAGGAGCCTAAACCAAATGTGGTACAGGAAGAGAATGTTATTAAGAAGGAATGGAGACCTAAAGAAGAGAATGCTGAATTACATAAAGAAGAAAATGTTGGGTTAATTGCTCACACATCCCTAAGAGCTTCTTCTAGGGAAGATTGATATTTTGATAGCGGGTGTTCTAGACATATGACTGGTGAAGAGAAGTATCTCATAAATGTAAGATCCTACAAGGCTAGCTTTGTAACTTTTGGAGATGGTGCAAAAGGAGAAATAATAGGAATTGGGGATCTGATCAGCCATGGATTGCCCAACCTGGAGAATGTGCTTTTAGTTAAAGGTCTCACAACAAATCTGATTAGCATTAGTCAGCTGTGTGATCAAGGCATGAAAGTTAACTTCACTAAATCTGAATGTCTTGTTAACAATGAGGAAGGACAACTAATGCTGAGAGGCACTAGATCTAAAGACAACTGTTACTTGTGGATGCCTCAGGAAGAAGCCCTCACATCCACCTGCCTAGTCACCACAGAAGATGAAGTTCAACTATGGCACCAGAAATTGGGACATCTCAATTTGAAAGGAATGAAGAAAGCTATATCAGTTGAAGCCATTAGAGGCCTTCCCAAACTCAAGATCGTTGAAGGAAAGGTGTGTGGTGAATGTCAAATTGGAAAGCAAATCAGGATGTCGCATCCAATGCTGGAGCATCAGACAACCTCCAAGGTTCTTGAATTATTACACATGGATCTCATGGGACCCATGCAGGTTGAAAGCTTGGGAGGAAAGAGGTATGCTCTTGTAGTGGTAGATGATTACTCTAGATACACATGGGTGAATTTCATTAGAGAAAAATCAGATGCTTTTGATGTGTTCAAGGAGCTGTGCATTCAACTTCAAAGAGAGAAAGGAAGTAATGTTGTTAGAATCAGAAGTGGCCATGGAAGAGAATTTGAGAACTCCAAATTCAACGAATTCTGCTCCACTGAAGGGATCAAGCATGAGTACTCGTCTCCTATAACCCCACAACAAAATGGTGTGGTTGAAAGGAAGAACAGAACCATCCAAGAATCAGCTAGAGTCATGCTTCATGCCAAAAGCATTCCATATCACTTCTGGGCTGAAGCCATGAACACTGCTTGCTATATACACAACAGAGTTACTCTAAGAAAAGGTACTTCTTCTACTTTATATGAACTATGGAAAGAATGGAAGCCAACTGTCAAACACTTTCATGTTTTTGGGAGTAAGTGCTACATTCTAGCTGATAGAGAACAAAGAAGGAAACTTGACCCTAAAAGTAATGAGGGAATCTTCCTTGGATACTCTACAAACAGTAGAGCATATAGAGTTTACAACTCCAAGACTCAAGTTGTGATGGAATCTGTAAATGTTGTTGTAAAAGACACCCCCTTAGAGAAGGATGATGACATTGATCAAGGTGCACCTGTTATTGACAATGTTGAGCAAGATGTTGGAGCATCAGAACATCCCAGTAAACAAAAATCTGATGAAAAGACTCATGAAGAAGATGCTGAGACAAGTACTGAACCTCAAGTCCAAAACAAAGGTCCCTCTGTACGTGTCCAGAAAAATCATCCCAAAGACCTGATTATAGGGAATCCTGAACAAGGGATAACCACAAGAAGGACAAATGATGTAATTGCAAATTCTTGTTTTGTGTCCTTGTTTGAGCCAAAGAATGTCAAAGAAGCTTTGACTGATGAAGCCTGGATTGAGGCTATGCAAGAAGAGCTTAACCAATTTGAGAGAAGTGAAGTATGGGACTTAGTTCCAAGGCCTGAAGATGTGAATGTAATTGGAACAAAATGGGTGTATAAAAACAAGTCAGATGAGAATGGTACGGTTACCAGAAATAAAGCAAGGCTTGTGGCACAAGGATATACCCAGATTGAAGGGCTTGACTTTGATGAAACTTTTGCACCTGTGGCCAGACTAGAATCCATCAGATTGCTTCTAGGAGTGGCCTGCATTCTCAAGTTCAAATTATACCAAATGGACGTGAAGAGTGCATTTCTAAATGGATACCTACAGGAAGAGGTGTATGTTGAGCAACCTAAAGGGTTTGTGGACCCAGAACATCCTAAATATGTCTACAAATTGAAGAAAGCCTTGTATGGCCTAAAACAGGCACCTAGGGCATGGTATGAAAGGTTGACTCAATTCTTGGAAGAGCGAGGATACAGGAAGGGAGGATCAGACAAAACCCTGTTTGTAAAAGAAGAAAAAGGAAAATTTATAATAGCCCAAATCTATGTTGATGACATTGTGTTTGGTGGAATGTCGATCACGATGGTCCAGCATTTTGTCAAGCAAATGCAGTCAGAGTTTGAAATGAGTCTTGTTGGGGAATTGACTTATTTTCTTGGTCTTCAGATTAAACAAATGGAAGACACCATCTTTATATCTCAAAGCAAGTATGCCAGAAACATAGTCAAGAAATTTGGGATGGACAATGCTACACACAAGAGAACACCAGCACCTACCCATTTGAAAGTTACCAAAGATGAGAAGGGAGTAAGTGTAGATCAAAGTCTCTATAGAAGCATGATTGGGAGCTTGTTGTACTTGACTGCAAGTAGACCTGACATAACTTATGTTGTTGGAGTGTGTGCTAGATATCAAGCAGATCCTAAGGTAAGTCACTTGACTCAAGTTAAGAGAATTTTGAAGTATGTGAATGGAACTAGTGATTATGGGATAATGTATTCCCATTGTGAAAATTCTACCTTATATGGATATTGTGATGCTGATTGGGCTGGAAGTGCTGATGATAGAAAAAGTACTTCAGGAGGTTGTTTCTTTTTGGGGACTAATCTAATATCTTGGTTCAGCAAGAAGCAAAATTGTGTGGCCCTATCTACAGCTGAGGCTGAGTATATAGCAGCTGGGAGTAGTTGCTCTCAACTTGTGTGGATGAAACAAATGCTGAAGAAATACAATGTTGAACAGGATGCTCTAACATTGTACTGTGACAACATGAGCGCAATAAACATCTCAAAGAATCCAGTTCAGCATAGCAAGACCAAGCATATTGATATTCGCCATCATTTCATCAGAGATCTTGTTGAGAATAAAATTGTCACATTGGAGCATGTGGGTACAAAAGAGCAAGTGGCAGATATTTTCACTAAGGCTCTTGATGCTGTGCAATTTGAGAAGCTAAGGGGCAAGTTAGGAATTTGCCTCTATGAGGAGTTATAGCAGTCAATGAGCTTGAGGCGTGCAACTGTCATTTTTTTCTCCAACTTATGCTTGCACGCTATCCTAGGAGAATCAGATCAAATTCTTTCTTCTCATTACATGTGGTATATGATATCATGTGTCCTAACCTCAGGTGTGTGTTATCTGTATGTTTGCATTTGTCTGCTGATTCATGATTGCTCTGATGTTGGTAGTTGTAGATCAGTTGTAGCATGTTTGCCTATAGAAGCATGCGTATGTTATGATGGTTACACATGGCTTGTCTTCCCCATGTGCATTTGTAGTTGTGGTGTGGTTGCATATAGCCTGTCTGGCCTATGTGCATGAGATTGAGTAGTGAGGGAAGGAGTAACTCTTGTGATAGTTGGTGGTGATTATTACTATTCTTGTATGTGCTCCTTATGTGCGAGAATCTATTTTTTATCTGCATGTTGGTAGTGAGGGGGAGCTGGTGAGTTATGTATCCCGTCTGTTGGTGTGCATTAAAGTCATTTACTTCTGTACTCTCTGCTGGTGTGTATTTGTCAAATTTGTGGCAAAAAGGGGGAGTAAAATTTGGTATGCTTTGGATATATTCTGGTTATGAATTGATTAGTCTGCTGGTCGTTTTCTGTCTGCACATGCTCTGGTTATGATATGTCTGCAGTGTAACTAGTAGTGTAGTTTTGGATGGAGTATGGAGTTGTGTGGTTGTGTGCATGATCCAACATCTCATGCATGTGTGCAGGAGGAGCAGATTTGTGAAAATGCTGAAGCATTCTATCCCACATCCTATCAAGTTTATTTTCCTGACCATTTAAGGCGAAGTAGTTATTTTGTGTTCCGCTGTTGCATGCCTCTCTAATAATCTTAAAAGATACATCTTATTCTTTTCTACTGTTCTCCATGAAGGAGTAGTATGGTAACTGTTTTGAAGGATAGTCTCTACAGATCTTTATGCTTGTGTGTTTATGTTGAGAAAAAGAAATGTAGTTGAAGTATCTGTTTAAGTTGTATCTGTATGGTCATAATTTGTTTTAGCCAAAAATTTGCCAAAGGGGGAGTTTGTTGAGTCTTTGGTATTGGCTGCATTTTTGGTAAAATAAACTTTGTGCAAGATGTGCGATCCGATGCCTCAGGGATTGCGTAGAGCATTGAAACGGCTCAGGAGGAGCGCTCATAACAAATGCTATTTATGGAATGTTGGTTTCTCTCTCATGAATCTTGCATGGCGCGTTTTATAAGGTTTTATAAAAGGAAGGTTGTTTAATGCTTCAAATCCTGTTCAAGAATATTTCTGAAGAGTATCTCCTTGAAGAACATATTTTTAGAGAATCCCATTGAATTAATATGGAGTAAATGCTTGGGCCAAACAAACCAAGCCCATGCATGTGTAATTGTCTGAAGTATTTAAAGGAGCTGCAAAACCCTAATTTAGAAGTTGTTCACGCCGATATTGTGATTGAGTCTAGAACTAGGTTTTGCGTGTGTTGTGTTATTTTGTGAGCCTTTCTTGTGTCACCTTGATGCAAGCTTAGGACATTGTTATTGAGTTGTATTACTTGTGTTCCTCTCCTAAGCTTTGAAGTACGGAGTTAGGATCTTTGGTGGTGTAACACTCTAAGCCTTTAGGTACGAGTGTGTAGTTTTTAGGAGTGTGTCTCCAAAACTCTTTTGTGTTTATGTTAGTTAAATCCTTGCTGTTCTGTAAGGTTGTAAGGGAGTGAGATGGGATCTCATATCTAGGAGTTCCTAGGTAGAAGAGTCATTGGTAGTGCCTAGGTTATAAGTTGTAAACGGGGCGTTTGATGGTAACTTAGAACTAGGGCTATTATAGTGATATTCCTTCCTGGGTTGGTATCCCCCAGACGTAGGTTCGCCGAACTGGGTTAACAAATAACTTGTCTTCTTTATTTGATTTTCGTTTATACGCTTTGAACTACTACGCGTTAGACCGGACTCAGTGTTGGAGCATCGGGTAGAGCATCGTGCTCAGCGTGCCAGGAAATTCAGCACCAAAAACTTGGGCACCTGCACTTGAGAGGAATGATAAAACTCATCTCCAAAGAAGCTATCAGAGGTCTACCAAAGCTTACCATTGAAGAAAAGAATATATGTGAAGAATGTCAGATAGGCAAGCAGATCCAGATGTCACACCCAAGGTTGCCACATCAGGGAACATCTAGAGTTTTAGAACTTCTCCATATGGACTTAATGGCACCCATGCAAGTTGAAAGTCTTGGTGGAATAAGGTATGCCTTTGTTGTTGTGGATGATTTTTCAAGATACACTTGGATAAGCTTCCTTAAAGAAAAGTCAGACACATTTGAAGAGTTCAAAGATCTATGTATTAGACTTCAAAGGGAGAAAGATAGCTCAATCATCAGAATTAGGAGTGATCATGGCAAGGAATTTCAAAACTCAAGATTTGCTGAGTTCTGCTCAACAGGGATAGCACATGAGTTCTCCTCTCCAATCACACCACAACAAAATGGGGTTGTTGAAAGAAAGAACAGAACCATACAAGAAGCAGCAAGGGTCATGCTACATGCAAAGAAACTACCTTACTACTTCTGGGCAGAGGCAATGAACACAGCATGCTATGTTCATAATCGTGTTACATTAAGCGCAGGCACCTCTACCACTCTGTATGAGATATGGAAAGGAAGAAAATCCAATGTCAAATACTTCCATGTCTTTCGAAGCAAATGCTACATCTTGGCTGATAGAGAACAAAGAAGGAAGCTGGACCCAAAGAGTGATGAAGGAATCTTTCTTGGCTACTCAACAAACAGCAGAGCTTACAGAGTCTTTAACAACAGGACCAGAACAATGATAGAATCAATCAATGTTGTTATCAATGACTATCCTGAAGAGAAAGTGCATGATGTGGCACCAGATGTGCTCCCATCAGAACCCCTACCAGAAGACTCTGAAGTTGAAGAGAGTTTGATAGGTCCGCAAGTGCACGGAAATATCAGTTATAGAATAAAAGTTATCGATCCCACAGAGACCAATGTCAAGTACCGTATTCTGTTGTCAAAATGTTTAGCTAAGGCTGTGATAATTAATTTGTTTGTAAATAAGTAAAATAAAGTCTTTTTTTTTTAATTACTATTTTAATTAACGAGAGACCGGAATGAAACTCTCATCGACCGTTGGCATCCACTGAGTCGTCTTTTATATTTATAATGAGAAAATATTTTCTTGTAAAGAAAAGATTAAGTTTTAAAATAGATTTTAACTGCGTAATCTAACTGCCCGCTTTCGCGTGTCCAACGTGTTACGACACAACACCTTTTTTAATGAAAATAATTACTTTTAGTTACTCAAAAAGTTGCTTAAGGTAGAAAAATTAATTTAAAGGTACCGTCAGCTGTCGCATGTTCGGTACCGAATTTTAAGCGTATAAACACCCGCTCTCGCATGTCCGTTTACACTCTTAAAATTACCTTTTTGAAAACTGAATTTTTCCTAATTGATAAAAAATTGCTTTCGCAGTGTTTAGAATCAAGAACTGAATTTTTCTATGATCAGATAAAGTTTTCATTCTTTCAAATTGAAACTGGTATCTATGTGTTTCTACTTTCGCAGTAAACTATGAGTTCTAAAAACAGAATTAATTCAGGCCTTAAACAATTCTCATTATAAACATCTATTTTCGACTCAATAAAATACCGTTGGTACGACGATCCTTACATTCCGGACTCTATAAAAATCTACTCAGACATATTAAATATAATAAACAAACAAGAGTTCATAGATTTCATTGTTTTGGGTTACTGTTACACGTTTCAAAATCAAAGAAGTATCACTGATATATCAATTAAAAAGAATAGGTAGCAACTTGATAATCTGAGAATTGAATGAAATGGAAACAGTAACGCATGAACTTAAAAATAAATAAACCGAATCAGATAGAAAAGAAATTAAATTCAATAGAACCTGAAACTTAAATAGGCAATGCTTTAAACCAAATCGTGTGTGCACAGTAGCAGAGAAAACGAATTCAGAACTTGAAAGCTTTGAATTAATAACATGAAATTGCAATGTTTACAGCTGCTGACTTGAAATAAAAATAATGCTCCAAACTCCTAAAATTAAACCGCAATACTACTCAATGTGAGAAAATAATTGCTTTTACAAATAAGTGATTTTCTGGCTCTTAATAACGATAAGCTTGGATGCTGATTTTTGTGAAATAAGGTCCTATTTATAGATGAATTCTCCTCCTTGAAAACATGAGAACGTGTATAAGGTAGTGGAGAAAAATTAGGAGTGAAGAAACTGCTTCTTCTGATCGTGAGCTTATTTTTGCAGATTTGGATGAATTGACTTTTTTTTCTTGCTTCTTTGACTCCTTTGTGATGACTGGGCTGAGGCTTTTATTTTTCTCTTTTTTTATTTTATTTCACCGTTTTTTTT
Source organism: Trifolium repens (assembly GCA_030408175.1). Classification (NCBI taxonomy): domain Eukaryota; kingdom Viridiplantae; phylum Streptophyta; class Magnoliopsida; order Fabales; family Fabaceae; genus Trifolium; species Trifolium repens. The sequence continues at coordinate 18,388,741 of CP125847.1, forward strand.
GCCGTTTTGACGCGTAGGGACCATTAATCAACATATACCTATAATAGACATAAAATACCAGCATAACATTGCAAAATCTATGAAATCGAGATCAAAACACGTATAAGTCGAGCTAAAATAATAGTGCATTTTACGTGTTATCAGAGTTCTGAGAAAGCTGATGAAGAGCCAAATCAAGGTGAGAAAAGCAAGGGTCCTTCCATCAGAGTTCAGAAGAATCATCCCAAAGAACTCATCATAGGAAATCCAAAACTGCCAGTCATGACTAGGTCAAGGGAGGTAATCTCTAATGCTTGCTTTGTATCCACCATAGAACCAAAGAATGTTAAGGAAGCCTTGACAGATGAATGTTGGATTAATGCAATGCAAGAAGAGTTGAACGAGTTCAAGAGGAATGAGGTGTGGGACTTAGTTCCAAGACCTGATGGGGTCAACATCATAGGCACCAAGTGGGTGTATAGGAACAAGTCTGATGAAAGTGGTGTTGTCACAAGGAATAAGGCTAGGCTAGTAGCACAAGGATACTCTCAGATTGAAGGAGTAGACTTTGATGAAACCTTTGCTCCAGTAGCTCGTCTTGAGTCTATAAGGTTACTTCTAGGAGTGGCATGCATTTTGAAGTTCAAGCTTTTTCAAATGGATGTGAAGAGTGCTTTCCTCAATGGGTACTTGAATGAAGAAGTCTATGTAACACAGCCAAAGGGATTTGTTGATCCTAATCTCCCAGATCATGTCTACAGATTGAAGAAAGCTTTGTATGGGTTGAAGCAAGCTCCTAGGGCTTGGTATGAAAGGCTAACCAAGTTTCTTCTATAGCAAGGGTATAGAAAAGGAGAAACAGACAAGACCTTGTTTATAAGACAAGAAGAAGGGAAGCTCATGATAGCACAAATCTATGTAGATGATATTGTGTTTGGTGGCATGACAGATGGTTTGGTGAAACAATTTGTACATCAAATGCAATCTGAATTTGAGATGAGCCTTGTAGGTGAATTAACCTACTTTCTTGGTCTGCAAGTAAAGCAAATGGAGGACACAATATTCATCTCTCAAAGCAAATATGCTAAGAATATTGTGAAGAAGTTTGGAATGGAGAGTGCAACACACAAGAGAACTCCTGCAGCAACTCATATCAAACTCACCAAAGATGAGAAGGGTGTCAGTGTTGATCAAAGTCTTTACAGAAGCATCATTGGTAGTCTACTTTATCTCACAGCAAGTAGACCTGATATCTCCTTTGCAGTTGGTGTATGTGCTAGATACCAAGCTGAGCCAAAGATGAGTCATCTCACACAAGTCAAAAGAATTCTGAAGTATGTGAATGGCACAAGTGACTATGGTATTATGTACTCTCATGGTGAAGATTCAAGGTTGACAGGTTACTGTGATGCTGACTGGGCAGGCAGTGCAGATGATAGGAAGAGTACCTCAGGTGGATGTTTCTTTCTGGGCGACAACCTAATTTCATGGTTCAGCAAGAAACAAAATTGTGTAGCTCTTTCAACAGCAGAAGCTGAGTATATCGCAGCAGGAAGTAGTTGTTCTCAATTGCTTTGGATGAAGCAGATGCTGAGTGAGTACAATGTGGAGCAAGATGTGCTCACATTATACTATGACAATATGAGTGCTATAAATATTTCCAAAAATCCTATTCAACATAGTAGGACTAAGCACATTGATATTCGTCACCATTTTATTAGGGATCTAGTGGAAGACAAGGTTGTGACCTTAGAACATGTAGCCACAGACAATCAACTGGTTGACATTTTCACAAAGGCTTTGGATGCAAATAAGTTTGAGACATTAAGAGGCAAACTTGGTATTTGCCTTCTTGATGATCAATAGCAACTTGTGCTATTGAAGCATGCAACGGATACCTGCCTATTACCTCCGTTTGTTTATGCACGCTATCCTAAGGCAGTCATCACAGGTTTCTTCTCAATTTCATACATCAAGACCATTCCACTTTTCAAACTGTGATGAAGAACTATGTAGAAGATCCAGATGTAGAGCTCAATGTGGTCCACATTTGAGCCTCTGAGAAGAAGTGAAGAATCCTATCCAGAGCTGAAGGTTACAAATAATGCTATCTGCAAGAGCATTTGGTATATCTGGTATAGGAGAGTAGAATATGTGCAAAGCAACTCAAAAGCATTTAAGTTTGTAAGCATAGGGCATAATCATAATCATAATCATAGCAATATGGATGATTCATTGTGCTTAGTCATGATCATAGAAATATGGATGACCTTTATGCTTAGGATCACAGTCATAGAAATATGAATGCACATATAACAACCATGGAAAGTGAAGACTACAAGGCTATGGATTGCTAGACTATATGGATTTTGTGAAGACAAATACTGAAGAAATTGAAGACTACTGAAGCATCTCTTTCTGAAGACCGTGGTTATGTGTGGTGCTTAAATCATTTGTCAATAGATCCATCTACTCAGTAAATGGCCCCAGTTTTTTTTTACTCTTTCTGATCTTAACTTTTTGTCAATATTATGGCTAAAAAGGGGGAGAAAAGATAAGTAGTATATCTAGGGGGAGTAAGGTATAAGTAGTGCAATACATGTGCTACATGTGCTCTGGTACATGATGTGATGCCAGATGTGTGCACATCGTCAAAATGTGCTTGTATTCTGCACAACTTTTGAAGACTTTAAAGAGACCAGACGAATAAAGACCGATCCTTTGAAGACTGCTGAAGATGGTGCTTGAATTTAGGGGGCGTAAAAGTATTCTACTGAAGCTATCAAAGATACTTCCCCTCTCTACTGTGTGCATGATTCATCACCATGCTTGTATGTTGGGAGTTTTATTCACTCAGAAGATATGAGGCAAGATTCCGCTGCTGCAACGCCTCTGATGTTCTAATGATTCTCTCCAAAGTCTAGTTGGCTGATTCCAAAGGTTATTTTAGCCACAATTTGCCAAAGGGGGAGATTGTTAGTGTTTTCAACCTGAGAGGTTGAGTGTATTTTAGGGTTGGCTTCATTTGTTAAAATAAGCCTTTGGACCAGATGTGGTGATTGATGTGCACACATGTGGTACCTGGACTGAATGCCCTAAAATGACGCGCTTTCATTATTTGCGTGTCATCTTTTGAAAAAGATTTGTTTTGAAACAAACACATCCACGCTAGCTTGCGCGCAAAGGAACGAGCTAGAAGATTTGAAAAGATTTAAAACAAACATATCTTTGTAAAAGATTGAGTTTGTTTCTTGAGGAATACGATGGCCAGCTTTCAGGATCTCGTTCTATATAAAGGAAGACTGAAGACAAGATTTACTCACTGAATTTAGAATTATATTTTCTAGTCTTTAGATATTCAGTCTTTGTCCCTTTTGTTTCTTGTTTCCATTGAGACTTGAACTAGGGTTGTATTTAGCTCTTAAGCTTTTAAGCACAGAGCTGTTCTTTTCTTGGTTCTAATTTGAAACAAGATTTGAACTTTGAATCACTCAAAGCTTTGAAGCACGAGCTGGTTCCTTAGGTTAGGAGTGTGTCTCCATCATTGAGTTTGTTATTAAAATCCTTGTGAGGAGCAAGGTAGGATAAAATCCTTGTGAGGAGCAAGGTCCTTGTGAGGAGCAAGGTAGGATAGCTAGGAAGTGACCAGAGGTTGTCATATCTTGTGAGGAGCAAGGTAGAATTAGCACGGGTAGTGTCTAAGTGATAAGTTGTAAACTGAGACTGTTTAGCTTTGAATTGGAACTATCATAGTGGATTCATTCCTAGATTGGTATCCCCCAGAGTAGGTTGCGAGTTGCGCTGAACTGGGTTAACAAACTCACTGTGTTATTTATCTTCTGCACTTTATTTACCTTGTTCATCAAGTCACTGGCATGTCTATGATGTTGGCACATTAGGTACCACATCGTACATCATAACCCTAACGTGCACCACATCACGCTGCACATCTGTGACTTGCTACCGGAATTTCAGATATGATACAATTATCATATTTTGTGTTTTATTCTGCACACTAAACGGATCCTTCAATGGTTAGAGTGACACAATACTCAAATAAAAATGATTTAATTATTATTTTACAATAATTTTAAATTTTATTTTTTTTAAACGTCATATATATATCCTCTTAAGATTTTTATTTAAAAATAAAAAATAAAACAAATCCCCTTAAGAAAGACAATCCTATAGGGGGAATCCATGGATGCTAATTAAATCCAAATTCCTGTCAAAAAAACAACATCCACACATAACTAACCACCGTTAGATAGGAATTTGGATTTAATGTCAAATCCACATTAGACTGGATTTAATGTTGTTGTTCAAACTAAAATAGAATAATGTCAAATCCAATCACAAGCATAGTACAAGAAAATAGAATTATGAGTTAAAATTTGATCTATTCAATTTCTTAAAATAAATGGAGAAATTCATTTAAAGAATGAAAGGGACAAATAATTTGAAGAAAAATATAATGATATGAGACTCACTTTATAGTGCAATCCATATTATCTATTTTTCTCCAAATAGAGTCATCCATTTTATTTTTATTTTGACAAATGAAGATTTTCTAAAATTGTGAAAGACATGCAATGAATACGAAAAACAATCAAAATTTTGTTAACCGACATGCATTGAAATAGAATAAATTGAAGTGGTTGTTTATTATAAAAGTCATAAAAATTGTTCATTATAACTAGGCAGGGTCTCAAGATCTTCTCACATGCAAGAAAATAAGGAATCATTAGTATGTTGAAGTTGGCAGATTTTGTACAATTTATTGAACCAAATCCAACGGATATGTATTTTGTACAATAGACAAGTGAAGCCCAAATTGGGTAATGATCCAGGTCATTATTAAGCACACAAAGAGTCTACTTTCTGCACCCTCAGATTGGTTCAAATTGAAAGTATGATTTTAGAAAATTCAATAAATTTTCAATGCATGTTGATTCGGTTGTTAAAGAGTTGACTCATATGTCGTAAGAGTACAGGTTAACTTTTATTTGCTGCATAAAAACTTCTCATTTGTAGGTAATTTGTCTATGTGATCTCTGAGTATTTGGCGTATTAGCTCTAACTATTGTTAGCACCTTAAGTTTTTTTTTGAATCAGCTAAATTTTATTAAAAAACAACTCCTCCACAAGAAGTGTAAGGAATTGTTGTGAAACATACAACGAAAGGTAACGTGATATAACACAATTACCAACACCTAAACAAACGCCCCAATCCACCCGTACACCAATAATGATTCACTAAACCTACCAGAGAAAACCCCTATCCGACCCTAGGAGACACCACTAGACACTAACTTCCGAACTCGAATTAAAATTACTCGGCCCATCAGATCCAGAAAGTAGCCCCAAAAGTCGAAGGTTGAGGGACACCGGTAGTCAGAGAATCGACAGTCAACACCTGATGCAGTAGAGTTCGACCAGATATCAGAGACCTGCAAATCTCAACAACCTTGAACACCCCTCAGCGACTCCAAGAGTCCTGCAAATCTCACCAGATTTGAAAATGGTCAGAGACTCTAGTATCGGAGAGAAACCACTTGCACACGGCATTAACCATCCAAAACCTCATCCGAACGCCAACTACTACCCCAAGTCACCACCTCTGTCAAACTTCACCATCCCTTCTCAACACCAATAACAGTACCTCCTAACCCTCCCACACCAGAACGTCCTAAAGGTACGATATAACAACAACTTCCGTCAACACGGAGTGTCTACGCACCTCGCCCTTTCGAGCACGACAGGACAAAAACCCCAAAGCCAAAACAGCCCCTACGCACCTCTGCCTCGCCGGAACAGTACGCCGTACGACACCAAAAATACCACTGGAGCTCCGAAACCGCCCAACACCTCCGGATCCAAAAAAACAGAACACACCTAACACTTCGCCGGAGCTCCAGAAACCAAAACAACTTCCAACTCCACCGCTGGCACCGGAAAACTCCAAGCAACAGAACCACGTAAAATCCCTATTCGTCTCCACCACCACCAAACGAAAACCAGATCCGTCACCACCACCACCACGAAAACTAAAACCAGATCCATCACCACCTAAACATCGGCGAAACACCATCCGGCTGAACCACCCTCAAACAGGTACAGAGAAACTCCGACCCACCACAACCAAACACACGGACGCGCGACAGAAACAGGATATGATTTTGAACAACCACAAAACAAAACAGAAACAACCGGAACAGAAAACAACAGAACAGAGCAACAATGGCAGCTCTGAAACGGCGGATCTGAAACGGAATAAGGTGGTACGGAGGGCTGCGTGTGCCACTCATCACACCACCATGGGAGGGAGCTACATCTTAAAGGCCAAGTTTGGATATGGTGGGAGGGGAGGACGGCGGATCTGTTTAGTGAGAGGGCAGAGAGGAAAAGTTTAGAGAGAGAGAAGTTTATTTCCTTGTTAGCACCTTAAGTGTAACACCCCAATTTTTAAAAATAGTTATTTTATTAAAGTTAAGCTAATTTCAATGTTTTTATGTGGTATCAGTAGTGACTTATTGAAGGGAAGTAAATAAATAGGATTTTAGTTGCATTTAGTAATTAAAATAAGAGAAGAAATAAGGAAAATTAGTTTTGTGAAGAAAATAGAAATTTAGAAACAAATTGGGATAAGAGGGTGTAAATAGTAGGCAAGAACAAAAAAGGAGATATGATGTAGAAAAATTGTAGTGGGCTAAGTGGAAAAGGAAATGGGTTGCGTAGCACTTAATAAATGTGGGGGGTAAGACTAGGAATTCTCTCTAAAGGGATTTTTATGAAATATATAAGTGCATCAAAAAATGAGGAATTTTAGAAAAATAATATTGAAACAAATCTGTTATGGAATACCTTTTTTCTTAGGGAAATAAACCTAATTAGTCCCATATAAATAGATTAAGATGAGCAGAAAATTAGGATTTAACTATCATAAAACTCATATCATAAAAACATTCAAAACTGAGAAACAAAGAGAAAAAGGTTAGAGAAAAACTTATCATCCAGAGAGAACACAAAACTTTAAGAGTCTATTTGGTGTGCATGATAAGATACAAATTAAACATAATAGAATGAATCCGGATCAGCTCCAGTTTCAACTTGCTCCAGTTTTCAATTTTGTTTCACGGATGAGTACCACATGGTAAAAATAAATTTAACGGTTCAGTTTAAATAATAAAACAAATATTTGTTGTTTAACAAAGAATTAAAAAAAATCATGTATTCTTTACTGTCACTCTTCTCCCTCATTCCCATCTTCTCCCTTCATTGTTTCAATAGACTCGCCAATCCCCCGCGGCACCGTCGAAAGATTGAAACAAAACCCCTCTTCGTTTGTGACCTAAAATACAAATAGCTCTGCCCACTCGCTGTGTCGTCAAGCCTCGCCGTTTTGCCGCCGTCATAGAGGAAAACAACGATAAAACATTATCATTAAGCACGGAAATCAGATTCTATCAAGAGATAAATTTTGTTGGTGCTCAATTTAAGATTGAGGGAACAATAGTTTAAAGATTAAAATCAAATTACGCACACGATAAGTTTGTGTTATCTGTTTGCTAACCAAGTTATAAATAATGATTAGAATAACAAAGGTTTGGTAGGATAAGATTAGTTGGAGTTTTATTTTTCTCTCTCTAACTCCACGCCTCATGATTCTTTTATTTCCTATTGATGAGGTTTGTCTTGTTTGCCGTAAAGCGTGCCTGGATAACTTTGGGGAGCACGCAGTACATTGTAGAGAGCTTTCAGGCATCAAATATAGGCACGACTTTGTCCGAGATGTCCTTTTTGATGTTTTTAGGCGTGCAGGAATATCTGCAAAAAAAGAGGCGCATGTGAACTTTTTAATCGACCCACAAGAAGGACAATCAACTCTCCGACCGACGGATGTTATGGTGTATGGGTGGGTAGGTGGAAAGCATGCATGTGTGGATTTGACTGAAGTTTCGCCACTTGTTGGTTTAATGGCCGGGACTTTTACTGTGGGACAAACAACCCTCAAAGCTGCTTCGAGTAAAGTGGCAAAACATGAGAAAACATGTTTTGACAATCAACATGCTTTCATACCATTTGCTTTTGACACTTTTGGCTTCCTAACACCTGAGGCTGCGAGTCTTTTGCAAAGAGTCCAAAAGGTTATGAATAGCAATGTTGTGTCCCCTAGAGCTAAGAATGTTATTTTAACACGAATTGGTTTTGCCACTCAAAAAGGGTTAGCGGCGCAACTTGTTGCCCGTTTAACGTTTACCTTTAATCTATATGTAATTTACCTATATTTATTAATATATATATATATATATATATATATATATATATATAAATTAAACTACAATAAATATATTAATTAACTTTCAAATTTAGAAATATGAAAATAAAAAGTTGAATGTCTTAATAAAAATTGTGACAAAAATAAGAAATATCAAAATAAAAAGGTGAATGTCATATTAAAAACATGATAAAAGAAATGGCACCATGGTGTTATGCTTTTTAAAAAATGAAAAAAATTTATGGTAAAAGAGTTATATGGAATTCATAATGTTTAATGAATAAATTAACAATTTTTGTCATCATCATTGGATATATGTTTTTTGCAAAACGACCATATATCTTTATTTTAATATTTTATTTTGAAGTGTGTTTTATTCATAATGTTTAATTAATAAATTAACAATTTTTTTCATCACCATTGAATATATGTTTTTTGCAAAACCACCATATATAAATTTTTAATATTTGATAGAGGGGAAACATTATATTAATTAGACATTGATTGCATACTTATTACATGATGGATACAAAATTATATCAAATTGATTAATGTAGTCTAGTAGTAAATGCACCGCATAATTCTTAAAAGACATAAGTTCGACTCTTGGTAAGAGATAATGTCCTACAATTGAGTTAGCTAACCGGACAAATCAACTTATATTTTTCTAAAAGAGGTAATATATTAAATTTTGTCCCACTCAAGAAAACATACTTAATTTAATAAATAAAAAAATCCAGCCCAAACCCAAAAAAACCGGCCCAAACCCGACAAAAAAACCCTAAAACATGTCTAATGTCAATGTTGCAGCCACAGCACAATTTCTCTCTCCTTCATTTTTTTTTCCCTGTCTCCTCTTCCTTGTTGCTCCAAAAATGGCGATTCTTCTTCTCTGATCTATCTATGTGTCGAAACATTCAAGCTCTTTTAACCATTTCCGGGTCACCATTTTTTCCAATTAACCGGTTCAATCAAAAGGGTTTCACCGGTTTAAGAAACAATTTTCGATCTCATAACACTGCTAACAGGTACTGTTAATCTCTCTCTTTCTACAAACATTCAACGACCCTTTTCTCATTTCATCAATTCTCAACATGGGTTGTCATCAAAATCAGTTTTTTATTTTATTTTTTATTTTTATAATTCTTCATTTTGTTCATAGATCTTGAATTCTGTTATACTGTTCTATTTTTAGCTTGAAGATCTGATTTTTTTTTTCTTTTTTTGTTTGGTCAAATGGATCTTAGATTAAAACCCACAAGCAGAAACATTTGTGGTACGAGGATTCTGTAATTTATCTTGTTGAACCGTTTTGTTCTGGTTTGACTCAATTTGAACTGAAATAAAAGGTAGGTTTTTTTTTCTTCTTCCTTTAATGTCACACATTTGTGTTCTTTTTTTTTTTTATTACGATATTAAATTATTGTGCTTGTTTGGAAAAATGTCATGCTACTTGGTTAATTTGATGGGATATTTAATATGTAACATAGTTTAATGATGTTTTTTTTTCTGCAGTTTTCATCAACATTTAGTGTTGTGATGGATGGAGATAATGGTCTTAACATAACCAATTGGGGATACTATGAACCTGTTTCGTCTTTTAAGAGTCATCTTGGGTTACAACTGATGCCATCAATGCCGGAAAAGCCTCTACTTGGAGGTCACAATGCTGCGGTTTTGTCGGGTTCTAACGGTGCATTTCGCCATAGGGATATTGGGTTACCACAAACTACATACCCTATGGAGTATATGAGGGATGCATGGATTAGTAGTCAGAGGGATAATAAATATATGAATATGATACCTACTAATCCTCCGGCTTATAGTAATATTCCCGAGACATCTTCGGCTCATCACATTCAAATGATTCGGCCACCTGAATTAGTTAAGGAAGAAAGGCCAATGGAGGAGGCACCTGTGGTTGAGAAGTCGAATGGAACCGGTAAGAAGAGGCAAGGGCCGAAGGTGCCTAAGTCTCCCAAGGCAAAGAAGCCTAAGCGAGGACCTCGTGTGCCGAAGGACGAGAATTCTCCTTCGGTTCAACGAACACCGAGGGCTCCAAAGAAAACTACTGAAATTGCAATTAATGGGATTGATTTGGATATTTCTAGTATTCCAATTCCTGTTTGTTCGTGCACAGGAACACCTCAACAGTGTTATAGATGGGGATCGGGTGGGTGGCAATCTGCATGTTGCACAACAGCTGTATCGATATATCCTTTACCTATGAGTACTAAACGGCGCGGTGCTAGAATAGCCGGAAGGAAAATGAGTATAGGAGCATTCAAGAAAGTTTTAGAGAAACTTGCGGCTGAGGGCTATAACTTTTCTAATCCAATTGATTTGAGGACTTACTGGGCAAAACATGGCACCAACAAGTTTGTTACTATCAGGTAGGTCTATTCCAATTGTCAACTGGCCTCTGATTCCGTTCAACCTGTTTGTCATGTATATATATGTGTATTTGGCCAGAAACTGAGGCTTCTTAGCTGGTTTGTAGTAGGAGAATTTTCAAAGTCATGAGACTTTTCATTTTTCTCGTCTAACTCTTTGCAATGTTGTTTCGCTTCTTTGGATTTAGTACATGGAAGTTTAATCTTTTGGTTGGTTGCTCGTGATAGGTAATTAACATACAGGATCTTCTTTTATTAATGCTCTGCTGAAAAAATTTATCTGTTCATAAACCTATTGGTGAATGAATCTTGCTTCCAACAAAATATGTGACCATAGTTTTTGAGCATCATAGTTTCTTCTTTGTTGTGTAAATCCAAGCTTATTTAGAATTAGAATATGACTACTGTATATGACATCTGTAAGATGAGTACACAATGTTTTAAATTGCAATGTGTTTCTAGATTGTTTGTTATTAAGCATAGTTTATTGTTTAAGATAGCTGATAGAATTAGGCTCTAGGTAGCCCTATTTTAGGTAAGGCTTAAAAGTCATGTCATCTATGAACTTCTCAAGCCAGACAAATCAATGTCTTTAGGTAAATGTAAATAAAGGCAAATGCTAACAAGTGCCCCTGGGGCACTAATTATGATAGCATAAATAGAAATATATTGTTGGAAAATGTGCATTTAACTTTTTAAAAGTCACAAATTTGTTGATTTCAATGCAAAATTGCTTCTTTTAGGTTCCATAACTAGTGCCCCTAGCAAGACCCAATTATAAAATATAATAGTACTGTTGTTGACTTGTTATTGTTGCACTTCATTTTTTTTTTTTTGTAATTCCTTCTCGTTGGACAAGAAGGCTTGATAGTGTACTTATATGTGGTGGGTAGTCCTCTCCTTACAAGTCGGTTTTGAACGGTTTAGTTAGGCCTAACTCTAATTATAAGATGATATCAAAGTCTGTTCAAGATACATTGGCCTACTATCTATCGGTCCGCTCTTGGTTCACAATCTTGCGCTTGAGGGGTGTGTTATGATTCTAACATTAGATGAGATAAGACATGAAAAATCAATGTTGTAAATAGCCTTGCTATAGTGAACAAACCTCTATTGTTCTGTGATACACTATTTAGTACAAAGTTTTGTCAAATAGAGGCTAGAGCTGTGCTATTTTCTGCAATCTGCTATTGACAACATCGTTGAAAGTTCATGGCTTTTACAATTCATATTTGAAATTTTTATAAAGTGATGCTTTATGCTCTTTGTTTAGTTTGTTTGGCTATATATAATAGTTTAATGAGCTCCAACTAATAAAACATTTTTCAATTACTTGAACTAGTATTTGTCATGAGCCTGATAAATAAATGTGAAAGTTGATTATAGAGATACAATTCTCAGTTTTGGTTAGTAGTAATAGTAAGGTAAGAAAGAAAATAGTGCAAGAAAATGGTTTGGTTGCAATGGGATGGAAAAGATTGCATTACAGTAGTTAGAAGAAAAAGGTTTGGTTGCAAAGGTTTGTTTAGATTTAGATGTGTATTTCTAGCTAGTAACTTGAACATCTTGTTTGTGGTAAATATTACAAAAGGAGTGTCAATGAAATAATATCTAATACTCTTTCTTTCAACACAATATGTTTCATTAGCTGGCATTTGTCACTTAATGTTACCTAATGAAATTCAAATGGGTATTAGAATTTATGTGAAATACTAAATTTCATTAATTTTATATGCACCCATTTGAATTTCTATTGGATTGAAAGAGTATTTTGCTGACATTTATGAATTGAGGCCTCAAGATGCATGGTTTAAACTTTAAACAGTACATCTTATTTTGCATCATGCAAGAACCACTTTTTCCTTGCAGGTAGGGATGGAACAATTCATTAGTTTTTCAAGTTATATTAATCAATTTTTTTTTTAAGTTTTTATTCCAGAAAAGGTGCATTTCAAACATCTGACAATGGTTTGATTCTGGATTGTAATGAAAGAAATGAATGACAATTGTGAAAATAAATGTTTAAGATTTGTGGGAGTAGGTTTATTTTTTATAGTAGATAGAAGAAATGGCAAGCCATTAGAAACTCACACAATGTGGAGGGACCATGGTTCGAACCTTGGTTATGGCATCAACACTAGCAATTTCGGGATTGGAACTAGTGTCTAAAATTGAAGTTTTTCACATATGTCTTTTACTATTTGTCAGTTTTTGTTTGTCATTTTTTAATTCATGCTATTTGTCTTGAGAAGGAAGATAAATATGCCTCTAAATGAACTTAAGATCATTGAAGCTTGGGCATGAATTTTAACTTCATATGAACAAACTATGAAAGAATTCCTTACAAGTGAGTGGTTGGGGAACAATTAAGAATAAACTTCTAACAAAAATTCACCGATTAAGGGGTCAAAGTTTGAAAATGCTGAAGAAAATATGAAGAACAAAGATTAACTAATGAATAGTTAAGTTATGAGTTTGGTTCTTTTAACTCAAGATAGTGTTCCGAAACAGTAAAATTAACCCTTTAAATGACTTGAAACTATGAAACATGTGATGCCTAAAGTAGACGACAAAATGTAGGATGTAGGTTCACTTAAATGAATTGAAATCACATCAAAATGGGAAGGATCGTGAGACCGTTTTGTATCTTATCTCATAAGAACTCTACAGCTAAGCGTGCATGGCTTTTGGTGTGTGGTTTTTAAGTAGTTTACAAAAAGTATAAGTGAGAACAAAACATATTGAAAAGACTCATGTTGGTTTGGGGGAGTAGTCGACAATATTGTAAAGCAATTTGTGATGTTTCAAATGGTATCAGAGTAAACCTCTCTAAGTACAATTTGGTTCGATAACATACCAAGTGAAAGTTGGGGGCTTTTGATGCTTGAAGTAGAGGAGGGAGAGGAGTGTTTGTCGGTGTACGGGACATGACAAAGAGCGGCTCCTGATAGTTTTTAAGTAAAGGAGCACATGAATGAGTTAAAAGAGCACATGAATGAGTTAAATTCACATTGAAATGAAAGAAAAATACAAATTGGAAGAGGTAGATAGCCACAAGAGAAATAAGTTCATGATAAGAATGTTCAATGGTTCAGTCATGAACCTTAGAGGTAGCTATGCACTAAACTCACAAACTAATAAATGAATAGATAAAATGTCACATAAGGGTTTTAGAATTCCTACTTTTATATCTAATGGTTGATGGTTGATGGTTGATGCCATTTTCCAAATCAAGGCCTTTTCGACAATTAAAAATATAAAAAGGAAATTAGAAGTTACATTTTTGGGTACAAATTAGAGGTTAATTTTTAATCTAAACCAAACTAAACAAAATCCCAAGGCCTGATGTGGTAGCTTTATTGATGAGAACATTGACAAATTTTGAGTTTTCTCCCCATTGTTGGGCTCATTATGGGCCTTCAAGACCAAAAGACGGGTCACTTCCTTTTTTGTCGTTTTTTTTAGGGTCCGTTTGGCTTGACTTATTTTTGAGTTTATGCAATTATAAATTTTTCAAGATAGTTTATAAGGGAACAGCTTACAAAAAGGCAATTTTTGTCAATAAAAACTTATAAATTAACACAAAAAGTTATTTATTTGCATAAGCTATTTTTAAGCTAAAAAATAAGCTCAATCCAAACGCGGACTTAATATCCCCATACAAACCAGAATTCAACTTATAATAAAACTTTTCGCGCCCCCATGTCTCTCACGCGTCTCCTGACTTTCCAATTTTATCTCTCTCGCAATATAGTATGCAAGCGTGTTAAAATGAAAAAAGCTGGGGAAAAAGAGTTTGCATGTTAAGATGCGAACGGAGTTGCATGCTAAATGGCAAACCTGTCTGTGGGGAGTAAAATATGAAGTCAAAACTGATTGAACGTGGCCAAATATGATTGGCCGCGTGTTTGGATATGACAATGTTTCGGCCAATCGGAATTCATAAGGAATTCTAAAAATTGGGAGCATTTGTGTGAAAAAAATTCACAACAAAACTCCTATTATCTCTCGTTCCGTCATTCTTTCAAAAAAAATTAATGTTATTGTTGTTTTTATTTTTTTTATTTTCGTCTAAACGACCGCATAGTCCATCGTCGGTTACTCGTATCGCTCCCATCAGTGTTTTTTTGTCACCATGGTTGGGAGGGATATGGTAATCAACGAGGGACTTTCCGTGTTCTAATTAAAAACGATATGTCTAACTGAAACGGATGCTACCATATTGGGACTTTTACGTACTCAAATGAGACTGTCATATCCTGCTAAACTGGTAGGTGGTAGTAATTGAAAAACAAATGGGACTTGCAGGTCAAACTCTTAAATTTAACACGTGAAAATCTATAGGAGGAGAATTCTAGTTCGTTCCATATTTATATACTCCCTCCGTTTCTTTTTAATTGTCTTTTTAGAAAGATAACATCAAATTAAGGAAGTGTATTTTTGCATGTTATCTTCCTATTATACCCTCGTTTTAATCCCCAATAAATTCTTATTTTTTTGCCCACACTTTCTCTTTCCAATAAATTTAATATATTATGTACGAAAAAAAAAATGTTATGTACCAACAAAAATTTAAAAAAAAAAAGTTTTAGTTTTCCAAATATATAGCATTAATTGGTTTTATTGAAAAAGATAAGAGCAATTGACAAATGGTACAATTGACAAATCATACCCATAAAATACAAAAAGGACAATTAAATATAAACACTAAATATGATAATAAAAGACAATTAAAAAGAAACGGAGGGAGTATTTGTTTTCGGCTCAAGTGCAAACCCGCTGAAAGTATGTCACCTTTATATTAAGCTAGAAGTGGAACTACTTGATGTGATATTTAAATTGTTGATGTGATATTTAAATTGTTGTAATTTTCAGTCTAATATTTTAATAAAGATCTATATCTTCATAAAGCGGTTCGAGCATTTTAAAAAACAAAATTATTTATAATCACATCAAATCTAATATTCTACAACATATCTTTTTCAATTGACAAAATTATCAAACCGTTCAATTAATATATTTTTTTCCAAAGTGCGTTATTGTTTTTTTTATAACATTGTTATAACAAAAGGATCACGACATTGCCCCGGAACACTTGTTAAGCATATCAAAATAGGAAATAAAAAATTAAATTAATGTTTAAAATATAATCTTTTACACTTTTAAATATTGAATACACAAGTTTCAAAATAGAATCATCTAATATATTTAACTAATACCCCGAGATATTATTTAGCATTTTCAATAAAAAAATTGGACCCCTAATATTTTAAGCTTTAGGATGTTGCACTCCTTACCTAAGTGGAAGGCGGGCCCTTGACTTTGACTTAATTAAGTTGCTGTTAACTCTATATATATACTCCCTCCGTCCCAAAATATAAGTAAAAGTTGGTCAACAAAAGTGAATGTATTTAGTCCAAATTTTGAATTAAATACATCAAATTTCTTTGACCCACTTTTGCTTATATTTTGGAACGGAGGAAGTATATATTTTACAGTTGTTTAGCCTGTAAAATGATAGTGGTAGAAATGCTCATAATTCAAACACCCAAAAAAAAATGCTCATAATTGTATCTTACACACATGTGACTTAACATTAAAACAATATGATAGTAATAGTGTTTTATTCTGTAACTAGATGCAGAGACTATTTCCGACTTCTCAACCTATATGAGTCAATGTCCCTCAAGAACAGGGACAGTTTGGTTACTTAATATTTTGTCAATAGTAATTAAATAATTTAATTTTTTGTGGATTTTACACAATGGATAAGTACTTAAAAATCGGTTGAAACTAATTAATGAATGTTTTTTTAGAAGTAGAAGCTCATGACTGATGATTCTCTTCTTATTAATAGATGAGATTATGATATACTATAAAAAATGACATTATGACATCATCAATGTTGGTTAGAAAAAAAATGAATATCATAATTTAGTTTTGAATAATTTATTTCATTTTTAATTAATTATTTTTATCAAACTGAAATCAATCTACCATGGCATCAAACCACGAGACTTTACCCAAAAAAAAACCACGAGGACGAAGAGGATCCCCACAAACTTTTACATTCATATATTATGTAACTTCTATCTTTTTAGAGTTTTAAATGAATTTAAATACTATTAGTTTACAGTTGACTATAGTGGTCAACCATAAAATTTACCTTTTAAAAGTTGACTTTATATAATTATGAGAATTTTTTTGATAAATTAATTACGCTATATTAAAAAATATTCATCATTATGAGAAAAATTTGAAAAGAAACGTAAAAACTAAAAACCCTATGATGTTAGCATCAGGGCTTTAAATAAAGGTTTGCGACCGTGAAAACGGCCGCGACAAAACAGTTTTGGCAGGTGCCGATACCGTTACCGTTATCACCGTTTTTTATATTAAAGAACAAATTGTGATTAATTCACACCGCGACGACCGCAACTAGCGTCGTAACACCTGTACCGACCGAAATCGTGAAAACTTTTATGTAACCGAGGCGCGACCGCGACCGTTTTTTAAAACCTTGGTTAGCATATAACACAAGAAATACTCCTCCCTAACTTATATAGAAGTAAATTTTGATTTTTCTAGATTCATTGAAAAATAGGTATATCTAGTCTATAAAATGAATATATTTAATCTATCATGAACTTCTTCAATGAGTTTATATCACTTTTTCAATAAGTCTATATTTAGTCTATAATATATCACTTTTTCAATGAGTTTAAAAAGTTAATTTTTGTTTATATATAAAATTGAAGAGAATAATAATTAACCACTTAATCTCTCATATATGTAATTAGTCAATCCTATATGCATTCTTTATAAAACTCTTGTACCATTGAGACACCTCATGGACTATAGTGTAAATTTTATAATTAAATTTGATAGTTTGTCGTTCAGTCTTAATTATTAAACCAAACAAATTAGAATAATTCATTTACAAAATAATTGGATATAGGATCAACCATACATTTATATAGAATAGTTCTTATCTTTTATGGTGTCCCACTGTAATTGTAAGAAATCCTATTCAGACGAATAGCATCCCAATATGCTTAATTAAAACTATTTTACTTTCTTTACCAAAAAAAAAAAAAAAACTATTTTACTTCAACACTTTAGATATCTAATAATTTTACTCGTGTATGCAGTGGCATTTCACTCTAGCTTAAGTTCTAATATATTATGACGATTTAGCTTAACTCTCATTTTTATTTTTTCTTTTTTTTAATGGTAAATTTATATAAATTTTTTCTTTCTCTTCGTGTGTGTGTGGGTTGTTCTTGAAGTATTGTCTACTTAAAATATACTTAAAATAAAGTCAAATTTAGGGTTAGATGCATGAAAGGAATCCATGTAGTTCTTTTAAAGCACGTGTACACATGCAAAATCCGTGATACGTAATGGTTTGTTTAATGCTAACTCTAATTAACGAGAAACAAAATAAAAACCGATCAAATTTGGATGTAATTGTTTCTATTGAAGACAATATAATATATGTCCAAGTGAAAGGATTCTAGCTGAAGTTCATTTATTTTATGACTTAATCTAAGCTAGAAAGCTTTGACTATATTAATTTGGCTTTCTTGGTATGATATGTATCCACATACCAGCTACCGCTGAACTTTTATAACGGCTCTTTGAATCATAAACAAGAGAACCAGAAAAGAAAACCCCAAATAATTGTTGGTATTTTACATGTGAATAAAAGTTTCACGTTAAATGAAAAAATAAATGTTAATATATAAGTATATATGATCAATATATATTTAATATCTTTGTTTCTAGGTAAAACTTTTGATAGCTCTTGCTCTTTTTACGGGTGGGAGTTGCAACCAGTGGCGGACCCAGGAATTTTTTTTCCGAGGGGCCACTAAAAAAATTATAGTATATAAATTAAATATAAAAATTTGATTAACAATAAATTAAATCATATACATTTTTTTTTACAATCAAATTACATACTTTAAAGTAATACATATGTGTGGCAAGTGACTTAAAATAATCAATAGTTGACTTTGAACTAATACTCGCACAAAGTTGATCATTAGAAAATCATATGTGTTATTATTATATTACACATATAGGAAAAAAATGGTGTCTATAATTTAAAATATATAGTTGTGTTTTTTAAAATAAAATAAATAGAAATTGTTCATTTTTTGCATTGATACATATATATAAAAATTAACTTTATTTAGAAAAATGTCATTGCTAATTGTTTGAAACAATGTTTTGTCACCAAGTATTGATTTTGTTTTTAAAAAAACAAAAAGTAACCAGAAAATACCCCCTCCAAGAGTTGAACCCATATCCTCTTGTTAGGGGGCGCAACTTTGAACCATCAAGCCAGCCATCAATACTGTTAGTTTTTCGCTGAAATAAATATATATAATATATACATTTGTAATTTTCTAAAACTATCAAGGGTATACTAGTAATTTTTTATTTTTCGGGGTGGCCGTGGCCTCCCTCAGCCACCCCCTTGGGTCCGCCTCTGGGTGCAACCTCTCTTGTGCTGGTCTAATACGGCGAGGTGAGGATGTGGTGCCTGGATGTATCTGGTTCTTGTTGAGTAGTATCTCTTGGGGTGCTCGACCTTACTTGTATTTTCCACTATCCATTTTTGGTGACTGCTTTGAGTGACTTTGGTGGTTTGTTTTTTCTAGAGTCCTTTGGTATTTCTTATGTATATACTTATTTTGTTTTTTGAGTATTTCTGATACTCCTGCTCTGTACTCTGACCGTTTTAACCATTTATATATATATATATAGAGGATGTATCATATGAGAATGACAAAGTTATATGAGAATATGAGAATGAATATGAGCCATCAGATTAAAATAAAGGACTCAGATTAAATTAACTTAAGTGAGTTATGTTCCACTCAATCCTCAACCAATTTCATGTCTCTCTGCGTTTTCGGATCACACGCTTCATCTTCCAACTTCTTCTTTGTTTCCAGTTTTGCATTCCTTTCCCTTTTCTGATTTCAATCTTATGAAATTTAGGGATCGTCTTTCAATTTCATGGAATGTGTTGTTTTAAAAAAGAATCAATTTTATGAAATGGGTCTTCTTCCTCTTTTCACTGTGACTTGACTTATTTTTTAGATTTATGGATTTTGTCTTAAATTTTTTGTGAATCCATTTGTTTTCTCATCTTCAAAAAAACCCAATCTGATTTTTTGTGAATAATTTTTTTTTTAATCTATTTGTTTTTTGTGAATCTGATTTTGTGTTTAATTTTTTGTGATTCTATTTATTCGGCGGTTGTTTTCTCAACTACGGAAGCAATTAAAAAATTAATTAGACCTATTTCATGTTTTCATTTGTTCTGATGCAAAAATGATATTCAGAGAGGTTGAAACTTGAAACTGTGTGGAAGTAAATGAAGCATTTTTTTTTCTTTCATGATGAGATAATTAATTATTTTCGAGTAGAATCACATAAGCCCACAACATTGTAGAAACTAGAAAATGGTGGGTTGGAGAAGATGGATCGAGAATGAGTAGAGAGAAGATGAAAAGAATAGCTTATAATACAATAGGGAAAGACACATGGTCATTTAAAAACTCTAAACCATTGATTTTAATCTAACGGCTATTATTTATTCTCATCATTCTCATATAAGATACTCATTCTCATAGGATATGTCCTCTATATATATATTTGCCATTCAAAAAAATAATATATATTTGATATCTTGAGATTCTAGATGAAGATGTGATATTTTTCTCATTTGTTTGATCGTTCTTAGCCCAATGTAAATAACTATGCAGACCTTAGTAAAACATTGCAATATTGAGCTTGCCTCAATTTTGGTTATTACCTCAATATTGGGTTTAAGGCCGAATAACACATTATAAACCCATATGAAATATAATGGATATTGTAAAACATTAATTAACTTATACCTAATTATTATAAGTAAAAATAGGTTAATAAAATTTGATGTACCGGCAGATCTATAGTATGCACCAAATACTAAACACATTCAACCTTGTTGAAGAAGATATATAACATCATTGGAAATTTCCAAATACCCCACACCACTTCATGGCAATAAGATTCAAGCCTTTTTTCTGACTAGGACAAACATCAAAGGAGTTGAAAATATAGAATGACAAGAAAGATTTGGTTGAATTGCAAGTTGTTATTCTAACTATTAAAAATTCTCACATCAGATGTTAGATGACCGGAACATGGTTTATAAATAGAGAAAATCTTCCTTTTACAAGTCAACTTTATAAGATTAAGTTAAGTTTAACTCTCAATTCTAGTCAAAAGTAAATTTTGAACTTATAGATAAAATGTCCATTGAGTGTCTTCCTCCAACATGGACAACGATTTCCATAAAAAACAATAAAACAATATAATTATGATGTATATTAGTTATGTTTTCAAAAAAGAACATAAAATTAAATGTTATATATGAATTTTAATGCTAAAAAATTATATATAATGCCTCCACTATTTTAAAAAACTTGTGTTCGTCCATATATAATAAAAAAAAGCTAAGTTAAACTCTATTTTAATACATAAATAACATGTTTAAGTTTAAGGGACACTCGGGTGATATTCTAATTCACTTAATCAGATTGAAGAACATGAAACCATGGCTGGTTCATGAACTTGGATTTAGAGCTGTCCATAATTGTTTGACCACATTATATTTGAAACATGGATAGGTTAATGGTGGACAAGGAAATATTCGTATCTAGCTAATAGATTTAAGTTGCCACCATGATTTGTCACTAAAAAACAATTCCCTTCAAGGGATAGCTTAATTTTCTCACTGGCTGCCTATGACATAAAAGTATAATAATATTTGAGAGTATCTCTAAATAGAGAGATATGAATTCAAATTAGGGATGAAGTTTAAGAGTATAATTTACTAAAGAATTTTTTTTCTTTTTAAATACACCATGTTATGAATCTGTATATGTTAATATATACAAAATTTATACAATAAATTATAAAATAAATCCAAAGATAATATTGTGAATCTGTATTTTACTTGATAACATTAATAATATATATATATATATATATATATATATATATATATATATATATATATATATATATTAAGCTTAAATGCAGTTTTACCCCCCCTATTTTGAATATATCGGAATTTTACCCCCCTATTTCACTAAAGCGGCAATTACTTACGGTCATTTTGGTACTTGTTTGGTGAATTAAATTGTAAGTGGTATGTTTTAGAATTGAGTTGGACATAACTCATCCTTATAAAATCGGTTTGTAAGGTGATGATTGCTTTTTACTTATAAACATTTATTCAGACTATCTCACAACCGATGTGGGACTCTTAATACACCCCCTCACGTCCAGCAGCACTATTGGACTTGATGCGTGGATATAAACGGTAGGTGGCCCAACGGATCATGGAGAGGCTCTGATACCATCTTAGAATTAAGTTGGGCTTAATTCATCCTCACAAAACCAGCTTATAAGATAAGGATTGTCTCTTACTTATAAACACTGATTTAAATCATCTGACAACTGATGTGAGACTCTTAACGATATTGAACTAAATAATGACATATGTCGTGGTTAAAATATTTATTTAAAGCATAAAGTAATAGTAATAATTAGGAATCGACCACCCCCACATTCTGTTTGCAGCCTTAACAAGAAAGTGCCAAACAGACGAAGCCGTTAAAATGCCATGGTGTTATGGCACTCTAGGAAAGGTCACTTAGTATAGTGACAGGACACTGAGTGGAGGAAAGGAAGCAAACCCAATTGCTGCCTAAAAGACACTCAAACATTATTATTATCCAACATGCCAAATTACTTCGTTTTTTGTTTGATTTTTTAATTGATAAAAAAAATTATCAATAATGAACGGATAAAAGTGGAAACGAAATATTTGTATCTCTTAAAAATAAAAAGATAAACTCTAACTAACTAAATTAATTCGAATTTAATTTTGAATAACAATAAAAATAACAAATTAATAATAGAATTTCAACCAATATTTCAAATTTAGTTTTCATAGAGACCCATTATGATCTTCATTTGAAAAAAATAAAAATAATAGATCATATACACGTTGGTGATAAATGAGACCAACTCCATCTTTTGCTGTCTTACTCTCAACCCCACTTATTATTCACTCAAAAGTTCACATATTGATTATGGCCACACACCATTCTTATACAGATCACTTCCTTTATCCTCACAATCAAGCCCATCTAACTATTCATAAGTCAACACATGTATGTATAATTGATGTGCATCGTCTTTATTTTGAAATTGTTGCTCACTAAATTAAACCAAAAAATCTTTGACACCATTTCATTGATTAATTATCTTTTCCTTCTCAAAATAGTTTCCAACTCATGTTAATGTGGCTTCTAAGTTTGGTATACTACGGTAGAGAAATATTTGAGTAGTACGCATGAGATCCTAGATTCGAATTTTATTGGTTTCAATGTAACAATAAAACACAAACTTATATCAATCACACCTCTAAAAACACCTCTTTTTCACCTTTATATAAAATAAAATTATGGACTATTGAATAATTGAGGTAACTTATTCAATAACTAGCTAATGAAATTTAATCACATATATAAGCAAATTTATATGTGGAAGAGTAAAAATTAATTTATAGATTCCACTTATAGTTTTAATCATGTGACTAATTTTTATTGGTTGTGTTGAATTAATTACCAACAACTCGTCAAGGATAGCTTATGTGTCTCACCATCAACAAATGTTACTAAGTAAAGGCAAATATCTATTGTGAAGCATAGCGTTTTCATTGTTTATCCCAAACAATGGATAATATTAATATTTATGATAATATCATTTGAACTTCTTAAATAGATGGTCAATCATTTTTATAAGATTCATCACTGCTGCAAAAAATTTGGTTGGAAAGGAAGAATATCACTACAACATTTTAGGCCTATCGCAACGCCTAAATTTTGAGATGTAAAAAAAACCGTTTTTGTAGAGTGTCAAAGACAACACTTTTTGTAAACCGTTGTGGCAGGATATATATTTTCGCAAATATTATGCAACAACTGGAAACCGTTTTCATAGATAACAAAGAAAACGGTTTTATATTTTACTTCTTCTGCAACGTGTAAAAACCGTTCTGTAAGTGTTAATATGTGAGACCGTTCTTTTAGGTTTGATAAAATTGAAACAGGACCGTTTTTGTTTGTTTTTTTAAAAAAAGTTTTGAGAGACATTCTATTTTCCTATAAAAAATAACTATTCTTTTAAACTCAAACTGAAGAAAACGCATATTGATTCCAAAAATCGCAGTTCTTCACAAACTTGTTTTCAAATCGATTCCTAAGCAGCTTCTTCACAAAATCGATTCGGAAACTCATCCTAGAATGACAGCTTCTTCACAAACACTCGATTCCAAAATCGCAGCTTCACAAACTGGAGCTTCTTCTCTACTAAATTGTTCATCCCAAAATCGATTGTTAAGCGGAACCCTAAACCAATTTCATCCTTAAATTTCTTCTTCTCAAAATCCATTCATGTCTAAATCGATTCTAATCGGGTCATTTAAGCAGAACGCTAAACCGCTCAATTGGTTGTCTGTCAAACCCTAAGGAACTCCAAAAATTGACTCAGAAATTTCTTCATTCAAAGAAAGTGACGAACCCTAAGGTACTCGCAAGGTAGTCCTTCTCTATTTCTTATGTACTCTTCAATTCATTCATTGATTTCTTGTTCTGTTCTATCAATATTATCTTTTGCGAATATGATTTAAGAGATTTTTTTTTTTGAACAAGCATGATTTAAGAGATATCGTGTTTCTATTGTTGTTTAATATGTGATATGTAACCTACATGGCCGTCATACTATGTGTTTAGTGCGGTTGAGACATCCATGTTACTTTTATTAGATCTATGAATCATATTTGAGAATGATTGCATTAGTACGAAGAATGAGAGGAGATTATGATTATGGAAACATTGGATATAATGGAATTAGGTAAATAGTATGACAATCAACTAAGGTTATTGATGAAATTAATAATTGTGACACGATGGAATTATGATAGGATATGAGATGATGCGTTAAATTATTGAACATGAAGTATTAGTTTGATTCTATCATGGTGCTGAATGTGAAGCCCATTTGGTTTGGTTTCTTTGTTTCTTTTTTACAATTTAAGGCAATAATACCATTACTTACAGTATCTTGCATGTCTCCTTAATTTTGTAAATTCCAAGAACATGCAAAATTGATTTGGTAAGAATAATCCTTCCTACAAATGACAAATTATGACACTTTCAAGAACTAAGACAACTATCCATTAGAAAACTTATTAGATGCAAAAGAAGTTCTCCACTCAGTCAGATTTTATATTTTATAAGTCATAGATCCAACCATTACCCATTAAATGTTTCAATTAGCTTTCTGCTATCTCTTTTTTTTTTTTTTTACACAACTTTCTGCTACTCTTGAATCGTAATATTGGTGAAATCCAACTTTTTAATGGAGAAGACTTTATATTATTAATTAGCATTAGTCTCTCAACCATCTTTAGCAACTGTATGTTTACCTTTGCGAAAGGCTGATTGAGTTTGGGGTTTGATTTGGAATTTAATTTGGCGGCGCCGGTTATTCGTTTGGGATGAGACTCGCTTGTTTTGATTAATGGTGTCGCGATTTCAACAGCTGCTGATGCTTGGGAGTGGGGGCCAGAGAAGGGGGAATTTTAACGGTGAGTTCAACTTATCGATTTACCGTGAATATGCTCTCCACAGGTCCAACATTTGCTCAGTCTAAGACGAATGTTTTTAGATTAATTTGGAAGAGTAAAGCTCCGTCGAAAGTGACGGCGTTTGATTGGAAACTCCTAGACAAATTCCAACGAGATACAGTCTACTACGTAGGGGAATGGCGTTGCCGGTTCTGTTTAGAGGTTGTGTGCTTTGTGAAGCTGAGGTCGAAAATTCAGTTCACCTCTTTTTGCATTGTACGTATGCGATAGAGGTGTGGTATGCTATCTTTAAGTGGCTTATAGCTTTTTTATGCTTATTTTCTGAATTTAACGGGGATTTAGTACTCTACATGTCAATTGCAACAGAAGAAAACATATTAAGTGGATTTGTGAGAATATGCAGAAAAGTATACGTAGACTTACCCCTGTTTCCCTTCAACTAAAAATTAAGTGGAAAGTTATTGAAAATAAAAAGTTGGATGCCCTATTAATAATAATGTTGTGTTACTGACATAAGATGTCATGTGGATTGTGGATTATGTTGTTGAATTTGGATTAGTGAGGTCATCAGTTGGTCATTAAAACTTTTTGTGCTTTTAGTAATGAAATTTTAACTGATTTTATTCAGTTTAAAAGTCATCTTATATGCTTTCAACATCTTGTGTTGGTTTTTATAGTGCCGCCTTAGGGGAAAGGTTTATTCCAATGGCGTTTGCGCTGCTTATTTGGAGGAGTTGGACTAGATCTGTATCTCCATTTCTTTAGCCAGACTAGCCTAGTAAGTTTTCTTGCTTCTTTTGACTTGTTGGAGATTTTTCTTTTTGATAAGAAGAAAACAAAGGAGGAATATATCATTTGTGTACAGAAACATCATTTATTATCCACAAATTGGCCTTAAAGTACTTCAAATTTATTTGGAACTCTTGCCCTAATTTTTTCTGGTTTTTCTTTCTGCTGTAGCGCTGTTTTGGTGTGCACAGGGGGTATTTTCTGCTTTTATAGGGGTTGGTGTAGGAAATTGAGAGAACAGATGTAAATAAAGTTGAAGGTACATGCAATTACTCTTCATCTCGATTCCTTCTCTACTTTCAATTGATTCATTTATTTCTTATTCTGATCTCTAATGTTTATCTACCAATTCTTCATTTTCTCCATTTAGTGTTTGTGGCTTTACTTTCTCAAATGTGTTGACAGAAAGTCTACCAATATTGAATAATTAGTTTTGTGTATGCACTTAATTAGTTTTGAGAAGGTTTGGGAAATATAGTGTTTAGTTCCAAGATAATCACTTAATGTTGGTGGTTATAGGGCTCATGCTTAAACTCTTGGCATTATTGCAATTGATATTTTTTGGATGTTATTGTGTAAATCAGGAGCACTGTATGGCCTGCTTCTACTTTATGCATAATTGCAACAATGTAAAATAGACTCAAAATTTGAGAAGGCTAAGCTTTTTTGCTGGGAATTTGTATGGTTTGCTGTAGTAGATATTTAGTTTGTAGAAGTATGTTGGGAGTTAGGTGAGCAATATTTTGGTTCTATATTTACTTTGAATGTTTTGGATAATTTTCTTCCAGGATTTTTTGGAGCACAATGAAACATACCTAAAGCAATTGCCATGCCAAATATTTGATCCATTATACAAGTTTTACAAAGTCCATTCACCATTTAAACAACAGGTATACAAGCACACTGTTATTAAAATCATTGATTGAACATGTACATTAATTCTGTCATGTGACTTGCTATATAGCTGACTTTAGAGATGTTTGCTCTGTCACTAATCCAAACTAATTGAGTGAACTTGTATAAGCATGTGTACATAGAGTTTGACTTAGCTAAATAATAATAGTTCCATTGTTATATGTTGATTATATGTTTCCTTGTCCATTTGATCTTTGTTAGGAGTTTTTTTTTATCAATCTTGAATTTAACTCCATAATCCTATGCTAATAATGTGCTAGGTTAGCTTTACATGTTGTGGTTGCTGGAATCATTGTTTCGAAACATGGAGCATGCAAACTTGACTATGTCCCTGCAACTATTATGGCTTTGGAAGTATGCGAGGGTCAAAACAAAAAGCATCAACTTCAAGTTCTTGAAATAGTAATTGGATCTCTATGTTGTTTGTTAGAATTTAGGAAGATACTTATACAATGTAATGATTAGGTAGAAGGTATATAGCGATTATTGATTATCATTTTAGTTTAATTTGTTATGTAATTTTTTATCTTAGGATCATATTGAAATTATTGTTCTTTTAAGTCTAATATAATAATAATTTTTAAATTGATTTACACCATATTAGATCAATATTTGCAAATTATTAAAATAAAACTTTAGTTACTGAAATTGATTTAAACCATTGTTGTAGCTACTGAAAATGTCATATAGTAAAGTGTCTACTATAATGGTTTTTGATATAGCAATGGTGAAAAAGCGTTGCTGTATCTATAAAACTGTTGTCGTAGCTATTGAATAATTATCTAGGAAAGAGTCTACCGGAACGGTTTTCATTTGAGCAACGGTTAGGAGGCGTTGTTGTATCTGTAAAACTGTTGTCGTAGCTACTGAATAATCATATAGTAACGGTCTACCATAACGGTTTTTGATTGAGCAACGGTGGAACACTGTTGTGATTGAACAAACAAAACTGTTCTCTATATTCAACCAATGACAACGGTTTTTATCGAAGAACGAATAGAAACCGTTGTGGTTGTGAACTTTGAAAACCGTTCTGTTAGGGAACCTAAAACAACGGTTATTTGCAAGGCGTTACAGTTGAGAAAAAAACCGTTGTGAAAGGCTAAGACAACGTCTCGGTGCACAACGGCCTAAAAACCGTACTCGTAGCCTATGACAACGGTTTTTTTGCATTACACAACGGTTTTTTGACGTTGTTGTAGAATGAAAATGTTGTAGTGAATCACATTATGTATTCCTTAGATTTTCATTGTGTATTCCACACTGTGTATTCGGGGGGAAAATCTCCTGAATTTAGTGTCTAATGTTTGTAAACCAAATAATAAAGGATTCTTAGAATTAAGTATTTGTGTGTATGAAACTCGGCTCTATTAGATAAGTGGAGACATATGATCCTTACGAGTAGTCTAACCTTGTGGCATATTGAACCCTAATCAATAAGACTCACCTTGAAAGTCATCCTTTGGGATCCTAGTCAGTCTCCTTTTGATGGAAAGATATCTCGTTGTCGCGGTCAAGTGACTCTACCTCATATTGGCTTTAAAAGGGGTAGTGAAGGTCATTCGTAATGATATATTGATGGACAATTTAGCAAGGGACTAAAATATCGTCAAGTAATAAAAAAAATTGTATCCACGGGGATTGTTCAATTTCAATAAAACAATTGTATCATGTTTAGAATGTATGGAAAACCTAATTTTTTGTATAAATGGTTATGTTATAGAGAGAAGTGATTTTGAGAAAGAAGGAAGAGAGAAGCAAGATAGAAGCAAGAGAGAAAGAACGGCTTTGGAATAGAGGAAGAGAAAGGATTAGAGAAGAGGAAACAAGAAGCTAGACGAACTTCAAGAGCACTATTTTTTCATCAAATCATCTTCATCATTTAGAGGTAAGGGGAGATTTATTTACTTATGGGAGATAAACTAAGAAATAAAGAGTAGTCAAATCTTTTCTTTCCCAAGCACCTCAAAGTTCTCCATTAAAAGGATTTTTTAATCCCTTGATGTTTTAAAATTCGGGATGTTTTATTCATGCTTCAATTAATTTTTAGTGTTGTTGTTGTTGTTTGGTATGTGAAATAGTGTGGTTTCAATATTAAAGTTTCATGATTGTTCTTGATAACATGTATAGTTGGTATCAGAGCAAGGTTAGTCCATTTCGGACCAAGTTTTGTGTTTGTGTTTTATTCTCTTGTATGCGACGTGTGTAAACATTATCGGTACTTGTTTCTTTTTATGAGGGTAAGTTCGAGAGCGGTAGAAGACTACAAGAGGGTGTGAGATGTAACAGTCTGGACCCTTTTCTATGTATATAGTAGGCCACCCCGGCGCTGTACATCACGATCTTCTCCACCCCCCTCTCTAGTGGAGTTTTTGCCTTCCGTGGGAATCGAACTATGTACCATGGGGATAAGTACATGTCCAACTCTGTAGTTCAATTGGTAGTGGGAATGGATTGAACATGTACTTATCCCCAAGGTACATGGTTTGATTCCCACGGAAGGCAAAAACTCCACTAGAGAGGGGGGTGGAGAAGATCGTGATGTACAGCGCCAGGGTGGCCTACTATATACGTAGAAAAGGGCCCGGACTGTTACATGAGACAAGTAGGAGAGAAGGTTATATCCCTCTGAGATGTTTCGAGTGTGGGAAGTCAGGACAGGTAGAGACGTCAGGACAGGTAGAGACGTCCTTGAAGGAGAGTGCTTAGGCGTACATGATGTCTGCTTCAGAGTTGAATGAGTTGAAGAAACAATTGGAAGAACTGCAAGAGAAGAATTTGTATGTCAAGCTATCTAAGTGAGTTTTGGTTGCGAGAAGTGAGTTTCCTTGGTCATGTGATATCCAGTGGTGGAATAGTTGCGGATCTATCGAAAGTAGATGTCGTGTTGCAGTTGGAGACTCCTAAATCGGTTACTGAGTTCAGAAGTTTTATGGGTTTAGCTGGTTATTATCGAAGATTTAAAGAAGGTTTTTCGAAGTAGTCTTGCCTTTGACTCAGTTGACCCAGAAAGGACAAGATTATGTGTGGGATGTTCATTGTGAAGAAAGATTTCCAGAGCTCAAGAAGCGGCTGACAACCTTATTGGTTAATTTGGGCAAAGATAAGTAGGAATTGTAAGAAGGACTATGGTGATGCACCTTATAAGGAGTTGAGGTTGAGTTAAGTATTACCTGAGAAGTGTGTGCCAATAACGGCGGAAGCTATGAGAAAACACTTTTCAGATAAGAGCATGGAGTAGTAAGTTGGATGTACCAGAACAGAAGTTGAACAGTAATTGTAGAGATTATGTTCATTGTTAATCGAAGATAATGAAAAGAGATTTAAATTGGGAAGAAGTTATTGTCGGAATCAGGACGGTGAAATCATTAAGTGGAAAATCATGTTGGAGAATTCGACATGAGACTTTAAAAGTCGAGACGAGGTTAAGTACGACGTGTTAGTAATGGACTAATAGATGGAGTGAGAAAACTGATTTTTTGGAAAGATATGTATATCTTTGGAGTAGGGTGTTATTCGGGGGGGTATGCTTTGCATAAGTTGGTTTATCAGGCAAGAAAGTAAAATTTGGTGATTTTCAAACATATTAAAAAGCGATTAGGTTCATCGAATTCATTCCTTTTCGCAATTTGGTAAACCCGACTTTAGATTACAACTCACTCTTAATATTATGTTGAATTAACATAGTACTTCAAACCAGTGTTAGTGACGAAGAAACTTGTTTTAATCTTACATACAAATGATATGGTGCATCTTCAATTTGTAAATCCACAAACATGTCAACAATATTAGCATTGGAGTTCAAACGACGCCAATCATAGTTTTTGGTTCCTTCGGTGGATTCATTTGTCAGAGTTATATGTATGGATATAAATATGGCATACGATCAAATTAATATGTTCGTTAGTTTTGTCCTTAAAGCAATTTTGAATGTTTTGCTTTAAAACTCAAAAAGAACTCTCTTTTTACCTATAAACATTACAAATGATGTTTCATAACCCTTAATTTTGACTGAAAATTCACGGGGTGCTGAGTATATGTCTTTAAGAGGTTCAAGAGTAAATGAAGAAGATGACATTCTTAGTAAGAAGAAAATTAAAGAGGAAGAAATAAATGAAAGAGGAAGAAAAAAATAATGTGAGAAATAAGAAATGAGACGTAAGTTAAGTGAGCAATGAAGTTGTGAGGTATGGTACTTATAAAAATAGTAATGTATTTTTATTTAATTTTTTTTAATGCTCATAACCCTAAAAACTTAAAACCCCTCTAACTATAAACCTAACCCTAGAAAACATTAAAAAAAAAAGGTCGAACTCATACAAATTTTATTCTTCTCATAAATTAGAAATATTTTTTGTAAATATTTTTTTCAAAAAAAATGCACAAAATCTGAAATCTCCCAAAACCCCATAACCCTAAACTCTAAAAATCATTCTAACCCTAACTCTAACCCTTTAAACAAACATAAAAATGAAAAGAAGAAAAAAAAATAAAAACCAGTGTTGGATGCACCATTAAAAAGGGTGCTACCCCTTGCCCAAAAGTAGAGCATTTTTTGTAAAATTACGATAAGGTTATTTAGAAAAGAATCATACCCAAACATTCACTACTCAATAACTTACATCAATCTATGGCCAATAGCATATACAAGTATTATATTTTTCAAAAATAAAAAAGTATTACAAAATTGCTCCTATAGCCATACATCATAATTGTATAAGTAATAAAAAAAGGTTTGAAAATAAAAATTCATGATTTTTTCTAACATTATGTATATGCTATGAGGATATTGCCTAGTTGTCTACAATGCTAGCATGTCCACAAATTGGGGAACACTGTAAATATCTCATCCAACCATACCCTTTCATGTCATTCCCAAATTAATATCACCTCCATCATGAAATCATATTCTGCTGTCAAATTTTCAAACAATCATATAGTCGACATATTTCTGACCGTCCGATCAAAATTAATTGACTTAAACTTTAATATAGATTTTATTTATTTTTAAAATAAAAATTATGAACCTTAAAATTTAAATCGCCTAATTTCAATCCAACGGTACATATAAACTGACTGCGTAAATGCGTGAAAATTGCACTACAACAATCATGGTCCCTCATTCATCCATTCATTCATTATATAATTCCCATAAACATCAAAAACACACAATAACTTAACAGAGAGAGAAAACAGAAAGAGAGAGAGAAGAAGAAAAAAACCAAAACAATGGAAGGAGGAGGAATGTTATCATCATCTTCATCTTCATCACATTCACAAAACTATATCTACAGAGAGTGTTTAAGAAACCATGCAGCAAGCCTCGGAAGCTACGCTACGGACGGCTGCGGAGAATTCACGTTCGACGACACCTCACCATCAGCTGCAAACAGCCTCCAATGTGCAGCCTGCGGCTGTCACCGGAACTTCCATCGCAAAATAACCGCAATTGTGAGGGAGAACGCCGCCGTCACAATGTCGGATCAGGTGATGGAATATTCCGGTGGAGGAGGTAGCGGTGGAGATGGGAGGAGGAAGAGGTACCGGACGAAATTCACGGCGGATCAGAAGGAAAAGATGTTGGGATTTGCTGAGAAGTTAGGATGGAAATTGCAGAGAAAAGAACTTGATGAAGAGATTGAAAGGTTTTGTGAAAGTGTTGGTGTGAGTAGACAAGTTTTTAAGGTTTGGATGCATAATCATAAGAATTCTGGTTTCTCTAATTCTTCTGATCCTTCTACTGGTAATGCTAATTCCTCTCTTACTCAGTAGTGTGAGTGAGTAATTAACTTCAATTACTACTTTATTTCACTAATCAAATCTTATAGAGAGAGAGTGTGTGTGTGTGTGAAGGAACTCAGAAAATTATTGTAATGTCTTAATTATTGCTTTATTTAATTTTCTGTTACTTCTTTTTTCATGACATGAGTGTAATAATTTTTAATGATTAATATCCTCATTTGCTTTGGGATGATTTTGTTTGTTTTTTTCCTAGCTGCATGTCACATATTAATTACAAAAAAGTTATTATAATGTTTTTATAAGCAAATATTAGTATGTAGTTAGTTAGTTTGTTAGCGGCAAAGATCGAATCTTGAATTTTCTTCTTATTATTCTTCCGTGACAAATTCATACCACTGAATTACACATTTGCGGAATAGAAAATGTTTATATGGCTAGTCTAAGATCAAACCATTGATAAGAAAATGTTTGGTCATGGACAATCATACGATGCTACCACAATGATTAGTCTCTTTCGTTGAACGCTTTGGAGCACACTATTTTTGATTAAAAAGAATCAAACTATTGGCAAGATGAACAAATAGTTGATTGAGAGATGTAACTTCAAATCTCACCGCAGATATTCGACAGATATGGAACATCGCAATCATCAATTGATATATTGGATTCGATGGATATCAAGATAAAACTGTTTGATAAATATACATTTTTTTTTTAAGTAAATATTATTATAAGTGCAAAGATATCATTATAAATTATTGATCTGAATGAGATCAATGACCAAAGTTGTCATTTTTGGTTGCTTGACAAATTAATTTTCATTTTTAATTGATCAAAGTGAAACTAACTCTTTCACACTGCCTTTAGAATAAGAAAGGAAGAGAAAAGTTACTCAAACGAAAGAAAAATCATATTTCATGTTTTGAAAAAGATTAGTTCATAATCATATGAATTAGAATGATTTCTTTGTTTTGGTTTCTCTCAATTTTTGTTTGATTGTTAATTTTTTTCATTATTTTAAGTGGACAGTTTTAGTCATTGTCATCAAATGTTTTTGTTAAGAAGATAGCCCACAAGTGTGATATTGTAACAGTGAGAGCACCAAACAAATCAAAGACAAAAGTACTATATTATGGTCACTAGTCACTCCCTCACAAGCCTAAGTTGTCTCATGATTAAGTTTCACACAATATATCATCAATGCGGCAATGCATAAAATTATAAACTTGGAAGATGGGTAAATACTATTGAAATTCATATATTTTATTAGATTTTAAATTTGAACTTAGATGAAATGAAGATGTCAAATTTAACAATATCGACGATGTCCAATCTAGTAATATATCAGTTGAGTTAGGACTTATAGATGTAACATGTTTTTTATCTTTCTATATAATATTTAAAAGTTAATGCATTGGCAAGTTTTTTTATTATTTCACAAAATGAATCATCTATAGCTAGCATTTCATCTTATCTATATCACAATTAGTCGTTTCAAAATTCTCACAATCCTTTTATTAACAAATTAAAATGAACACAAATTTTGGAAATAAAAAATATATGTTTTCACGATTTAAATGAAGTCTTAATTTATCGGTAGTAACAATTAAGCACCATGTTTGTAGATAAACCAAACATTGTCACTTTATAGGAAGTGAATCATAATATAGTCACTCTCTTTAAGAGTTGACGTTTATGGTGGCTTTATACTTTTGCTCTGTTGACACTGATTCGCTAGTTATAGCCCTTTTCATTTCGGCTACCAAATATGTGGTCTTGTCTCATATTTTAACTCTCATTAAAATTACAATTTTAAGATTAAGCATATGAGGAAAGTTTAATTCAAAAGACTAATTCAATAGATAAGAGAGTTGTATAACTTTACTACTACATTAAATATTTTTATCTACCCAATACGGATTCCTAGCAGTGTCAATATTTTATTTTTTTACTAATGGTATTAATAGCATTAGATGGTATAATTGATTGTTTTTTTAATTAAAACTATATTAAAAAATGAAAGTAACCCTTTTTTGAAACAATTTTTCGTTGTAAATGTGACAGATGTTACGAAACAAATAGTTTAAATAGTAATTAAAATTTATGCACAACTAATGTAATGTTGACCCTAGTAAAAAAAATAATTAATGTTACCCTTAATTTTTACTAGTGCTATATGATGTTTACACTAAATTTGAAGGCTATCTTTAGACTCAATCAATCATCGGATCGATCTCTTATTCGTACCGCACATTAATTATGTGATCCCGTAGGATTTAAATGTGTCGACTGGACCACTGATCCAATGTACTCTATGGATTCTATTTTTGCCTTCCTATATACGCAAATCCAAAAAGAATTCAAAGGGATATTATTCATGTCTCTTCCTCCACAAAGAAAGAGAAATAAAATTGTAAAAAACACACTTTCATACCATAAGGGCATTCGGGTAATCTTGCTTTAGCTCATTTTTAGTTTCTAAAAACTACAAAAAAAAAATTGTATGTTTTTAGTTTATAATTTGTGTTATGAAAGAGTTTTTTGTATAAACTAAAATCAAATTAACGATAAAAAAAAAATTAAACTCAATTATGAAATTGAAACATTTTTCTATAAAAAGATTATAAAAAGAATGCAATTATGCAAAGGTACTCATGAAATTGAAACATATGATGGAACCTTAGAGACAAGACCACAGTTTTGGTAAAACTACCTGGCATGTTGCCCATATTGAGGTGTTGCTCTTATTATTAAGGACAAAGGAAAAGACAACACATGCACTCGAAAATTGTAACCCAACCACAAGATGTTGAGAGGGTATAGACCACCTTTTATGTATTGGCAAGTTGTTTGTGGCACTGCTCCACATTGATCTCCTTTCAAATGGAGTTTTCTATAAAGAGGGTATCTTTGTGTTACATTTTTAGTTGTCACTAAAAACAATTTTGTTTAAACTCTACAAACATCATGATTTATAAAAATCAAATTTTTACCAAAGCATCAAAACATAAATTACCCTCAATTCAATTTTGGACCTTTTTTTTTGTTAAAATCAATTCAATCAAAATCAATTTTTGTTAGCTGAAATACTTAAGCTCATTTTTTGTCAGAAAACTCCTCCTAGTAGAGTAACTGCAACTAACTGAAAACACTAATAGTTTAAATCTATGCAGTAATCCTCTAAACTGAAACTTTATTGACAACTCTATCACGCATGCAACCAATCAGTAATCACAAACATATTCTCATTCTAAACTAAACTATATTACATTTCATTCTACAATAATCTAACTGCTCCATCAATCTCTGTGTGTGTATTTGATTTGATATAAAAATAAGAAATTGCTATACACTTAAAAGCAAAATCAAAAAGAGCAAATACTGGAATAATGTTAGAACTTAGAAGAGTATTGACCATGGTAAAATATGAAAATGAAAAAACTAACCATGAGAATTACAATCATAAGCTCAAATTGAGCAGAGTATTATTGTCAATTGAAGTAATTGAGTTATCATCAAATTTACATCCAATCGGCTTTAAAATTGGGTGTATACAAAAGTGATTAGCAATCGCTCTCTCGGCGTTATGAAAAAAAAGACATAAGCGGAGAGCCCAATGATACAAAATCGGGAACAAAACTTGGCTAAATCCGCACAGACAGGAGATTTCATTACCGGCTATGTATGTTCATTTACTCTTGTATTTTTCCTTTAAGACTATTTATTCTTGTAATTATCCTTGATGGCTTGGGCTGCAGCACTGTACCATGACGCTGTGGCATAAGCACCCGGATCAGGAACTGATGACTGAATCTCTTGAGACACGTAAAGTGTACGCCCAGCCTGCATAAACTTCCTTGTCAGATCGACTAATAATGTCTTATCGAATAATTGTTGCATATTTCAAATAAATATCATGATAGTTAGTTAGCGTTGTTTTATAACTGCTTAACAATTTGATGGTTAATCAAAATGAGCTTCTGATAGGATCCAACTGCACAGGAAAAGTTTCGCACATCCAGAGGGATACAGAAAAAGACGGACAAATTCAACGGTGCAGCCTTGGGTCTAAATCTTGGCCATCGAGATAAAAAAGAAAAAGAAATTTCATATAAAAATTCACTAAGGCCCAACATCTCATTGAGCCAATTCAACATCCCTTACTACCCATTTTTCTGGAAAATAAAAATGAGCATAAAAGATGTGGCATGATGTAAGATTCAATATTTATAATCTTGAACCAGAATAGAACAGAGAATACACAAGAAACATATTTAAAAACAATTATAAAGGCAAGATATTTAGCTGGAAAATGTTCCTATATAAATCTTCCTTCTATGAGAATCAGAAAAGTGTTCAAATAAGATCAAAACCCTGCATACTAATTATAGGATTATTTATTTGCTCACCATAAATGCAGTGAGAATTACCTTATAAGAGAATCATTTTGAACTTTAATCAGTGATAGTGTGAAAAATTAATTGGTGGATTAAATTCAAACGCTTATTCATATGGGAGAAAACACGAAAAAAGTTCCATCTCATAACAAAGAAACAATAATGAATGTCACCTTTGCTCGCATTGTCTTGGTTGAGTCAGCTCCATCAAGTGCAGCTCCAGATGAGGTAAGAAAAGCAGTGACCGGATCATCACCAGAATTTAGTCTCTGTAAAACCAAGGCATAGTAAGTAATAGTAAATTACGTCATGGGACTAACAAAGCAAATGAACATCTATTGTCAGCACCTCTTCAAGTGATGACAATGCTGGGATGAGGGCATCTAGCAATGTTCTGTAACCAGCCTTAGCTCCACCATATTTAGTAACAGCAGCAATGGCCGCCGCAAGTGCTTCAACCCCTGAATCAAAAGACTCATAAGGGATGGAGGGTCCAACCAAAACGAGATAAAACAAAGGAAAACTAAATGTAACATTCTGACTGGATTTTGATGGATTTCGAGAATATATTACATTGTTTTGATGTGATAGCAGAATGGGAGCTTGTTTTCAGCTGTGCACATGCTGCCTTACATAAAATTGAATATCTGAAAGAAAAAGGGGAAAAAGAAACTGAGAAATTGACAATAATCCGACAGCATAAATAATTTAAATATAAAATAAAGCAAAGGAATAATACATGATCCCACTTGTTCCTCCCATTGATTTTCCAATTGTTGATCCAATTTCACCGACAGTTTCTGCAGCATCATTCAGAGGGTAACTGTAAAAGCAACAGAACTTCAGGTTAACAAATTCAAATTAACAATGCTATTGCTGCACCCACCTTTGCAGTTTCTCAAGGATACATATTTTTTAATATAAAAAAAAATAAAAATAAAAAAATCCTAATATATACCATAATCCCATACATGAGGTAGGAACTGGTTATGCATCAACTTGACATAATAGCACCAATCATTCATTATTATATTAAAGCAAGTAACCCAAGAATATATCTTTTAAGGCTAAGCAGCATATAGAACAAACTTACTTTTTCATGTCCTCAAGAACTGCTGTTGCACCTTTATACATCTAAAGAAGATAAACCAGATACAAGTAACGTGAATAATACATCAACAATTACATATTAAATTATATAATAAATAAGAAGACAATTTCGAGGATAGGACTCACAGTTGACCCACAGTCACCATCACCAACTTTAGAGTCCCATTCATTTAGAGTGTCTTTGAGCTGTATAAGTGCATTTGCAGCAGCTACAATGGCTAGCTCAAGAAGTCGTCCTTGCTCAGTTAGTTTTAGAGGCTGACTCTGTGGCTTACATGAAGCAAATATGGAACCAGATTTCACAAATTATATTAGTACATAAGTGAGAAGGAGAGTAGGGGGGCTTCTGACAAAAAAATGATTTATTTCCCCTCTAGATGTGGCCTTCTAGCAAGGTACATAAATTGGTGGTAGGAGGGAAAGGACTTCAAATGGTTGAAGTTAAACTATTGCATCAAATATCATGAAAAGCTGAACATACAATTTTGTTGCAAACACTACTTTCTGTGAACCAAGTTAGGCCTCAAGGTAACTGGAAACAAGATTTGTTGGACATAATGATGATATTAGTTCTTAACATGTTTTCCCTAGAAATG
Organism: Trifolium repens; assembly: GCA_030408175.1. Lineage (NCBI taxonomy): Eukaryota > Viridiplantae > Streptophyta > Magnoliopsida > Fabales > Fabaceae > Trifolium > Trifolium repens. Next base: position 18,427,665 of record CP125847.1, read on the forward strand.
TCCTATTATGTAAATGTCGACTTAACTCCGACAGTATAGACACGGGATTATTGCTAAGTATATGTAAATTTATAGTAAAATAAATTGTTAAGCCAACAAAGATGTCAAATTGCAGCTAACCACAGAGAAATAACAAAGTTTAGTTTCAAACATAAAAAAAATCATATGCTAGTCAGCAGATATGAGCAACTAAAACAGAAACTACTGGGTAAACCAAGTCAGATAATGCCCACAATTTAATTAACAGTCCACATGAACATCTTCTTAGGGTTGTTATTTAACATGATTTGTCCTTGACCAGATTTTTATATTACAATTGTTTCATGTCATAGAAGATAAATGACACAATTTCCATGGATATACCTCAATTATCTTTGTTGATGGAGATCGTGGAATTGGAGCAGGAATTTTTGCAGGTGGACGGTCACCTTGAAAGAAAGAACAATTTCAAAAGCACAACAAATGAGTGATTAATTATTTAGCTATCATTAACATCACAGTTGAACATATATTTTAATTAAAGAGGTAGAAAGCCATGTTAAGAACAAGAGATAGTAAATTCTCGATGTAATAAAAATGATTGATGACGACAATTACAATAAATTACAGACCACTAACTCCAACAGGCCAATAAGGAGCTTTCGTTTCAGCATCCAGTCGTTGAAGAATAGATGGATCAGCCCTCATGATAGAAATTGATAAACCTAAGGAAAAATGACATATAATCAGAACTATGTTAGGGTCCCTGGTTTGACAAATGCATCCATATCAAACTGCTAAATGGAAAACAAAATAATGTTGATTGCCTTGACATTATATATAGCAACAAACCTTCCATATCAAGAGAAGTCATGAATGACCCTGTATATACTCTATCAACAGCCAATCCATGCTCCACCATCAATTGAGGAACTGCTTTTCCTGCGGCAATCATTAGTTCCATCAAGGGAGTGCCACCTAACCTGCATTTGAAGAATCTTGTAAATAAACCATCTCCTTAAAGGAAATTTTAATGCTCAAAAGTAATCCCAAAACATCAATAGATGAAATACAGTGTTTTCCAATCTTATAATTGAAATTTCGAAAAATGACGTTCATTGAATTTGGAAAATCTCTTTAAAATTAACATGTATGCTAAAAATGAATTCACAGCACATTAGAGAAGTTTAAAGAAGAGAGATTAAAAACCCTTATTTAAAAGATGAGGCCTACTCTACCCCTTGATCATTTGGGGGTATTTACCCATCAACCAATGAGAACAAGCCACATAACTTGTAACCAACTGTTATTTCACATGCATATGGCTTGTTCTCATTGGTTGAGGGGTAAATACCCCCAAATTATGAAGGGGTAGTTTAGAAAAAACCTCTTTAAAAATAGTCAATAAATTTTCAATAATATATTTAAATAATCAAAGCAAACAATTTCTTTTAATGCAACTTCTTGTTGTAGACAAGGTTGAAGTTATCTTTACCCAATATTCTGCAATGAGAATATTTATCCAACTCACTGCACTTGGAGGCACGAATATTTATATGAAATGGTGCTCATGTCCCAATAATAATATACATTTTAATGTAAAAAGCTCTAAAAATAACAAGTTATCAAGCAAGGATTATATTTAGGAACCTACCCATTGACCATGAGGACCACTCTTTCACCCTTAGGTATTGGGAGATAGTTTGTTTCCTGCAAAAGTTTGGAATAGAAAAATATTACAACTCACAAGAATGATAAGTGCACTGCATTTGGGAATACAGAAACAGTCAAAGAACTTCAATTAAGGTGTTGACAAGTAAATACAAATTTTGGGCCAAATAAACTATGCATATACGGCCCCACCCTTTTTAAGAAGATATAGTACCTAAGAGAAGTTTCATGTCTAATATTAATTTGTGGAGGTCATTATCATTTGCATATTTTCAAATTTTAATTAGACATATTTCATGTAAATTGAATTCCAAGTATAAGTTGACGTGTGTTTTCCTGTCCCTCTTGTTTTTACTAATCCTGTACTGATTTGATCTGTCAAAACTTCATTCAGGTTCTTTGGTGACTAACATATATAAATAAACCTTAACTGAAGTTAATAGGTACTTATGTGACGATAAAAATTCATTCAATCACTCTATTATCTTAAGGGTAAATTTGAATATTTCAAAATGAACAGAGCAGAATAGTGCAAAGTAAAATGGAACAAATAATGAAAAAAAACTTCCATTGTTTGGATAATATGGTGGAGCGTAACAAAGTTTACATTCCATTGGTTGAAAAGCAGACAAAATGGATTGTATTAAAACTATTTTATTAGTTTTTAGCCTTATTTTAAACACAAATTTGACAATAAAGTAAAGTCTAAACACCAAAATATTCATCCCAATTAAATAAATAAAAAATAAAACAAAAAGAAAAACAGACCAGCTTTTTCTAAGATGCTTGTGTATGTAATCCCAGACAATAAAATAAAGATGGAAACATAGGCACAAGTTCTTATCAAGAAAAATAGTAGAATAAAAAAAATTCTATGGCAAATAGAGAGAGAAGGAAAAAAGAGTGAAAAACGACTTAATTAATAGTATACCAAGCTTATAATAAAAAAAAAATAATGAAAAGTACACCAAAACTAGTCTTTGTGAATATTAAACAAAATAAAATAAAAAAAATCCTAGTGCAGTCAACAAAGTCCATTCATCGCAAAACATCAGTAATTTCTTTTACTATTTGATGAGGTTGCAGTTGCACCGTGTTTCAAGAACACCAATAATTAGTATACTCCTACCAAGAGCTTTTCATACAGATACAATATTGTGGCATACCTTGGACAATATTTGCTTCAGAAGATGAGAAACCACCGCTTCTACAGGCTGTATATCAGTCACCTGTCGACCAGGTTCCCCATGCTGTAAAAAGGTAGCATTTGTTATCACCATAAATTGAAATTTGGATGAGAAAAAAGCAGCAAAGACAAACCTCAATCAGTTAGAATATAAATATATAAATATGGTTAAATTCCTCTATATGTCCTGGTGGTTTATTAAAATTTTAAGTCCCTAAAATTTAAATGCTTTTAATGGAATCCTTATGGTTTTAATTTTGTTAAATAAGTCATTGATAAATCATTAACTTTTTGTTAAATTATATGGACCTATTCAGAATTTATAATAAAATATAATGATCAACTGGAAAATAGAATTGTTGAATTTGTTTATGTATGACTTCCGAGCTTTCAAATAAATTTATACACTAAATTTCATAAAAACCAATGAGTTAGTGGTTAGGGATCTATTCAAAATTTATAAGTATGAGGACTCCATTAAAAACTTTTAAATCTTAAAAGGATCTAATTGAAAATTCAAAGAAACTACAAGTACTTATAGTATAATTCAATCATTCAACCTATGAATATCAAATAACTCCTGCAAAATTTCTTTAAAGAATAATGTATTGAGAGAAGAGAAGTACTAAGGGTGAATAGAATTGATAGCCGTGGCTTGTTAACTACAAAACCACAAGAAAAATGACAGAAAGAACTTATTTCAGATTACAAAACTTATTGCATATTTGAAATTGCTTATTTATGAGTCAAAAATTAATTTGACAGCATTCTGAGGGAATTATTAAAAAAGGACGGGATCAGGCCATAATTTTTGCATTACAGTTGAGGTGTCTATCTAAAGGAAACTTACAATTCCAAGACCCAGTTCCATTTTCGATGCCCCCAAACGATCTGTTAAAACCCTACCAGGGAGTGTGCACGCTTTTAAAGCAACACCCATAGTCCCCACATTTTCAGATGCATATCTTGCTTCCGCAGCAACTTCAGCAAGAGAAAGACCAGCAGCTGCAGCAGCTCCTGCAACCTGCCTCACCCAAAACAAAAGTATATTAAGCATATGTATAAAAACTTGGAACTATTGTAAAATATGTTGACATAGAGATATTTAAAATGCTAATTTCAAGAAAGACTCTGATATTATAACATGAAATAAAGTAGTTTAAAGTGTGCTCATATACAGAAGGACCAAACAAAATGAGAAAGAACAGAAGTGGCTTTGTGTATGAACCTTATGAACCAGAATAGTCCCTGCCAATCCTCTTCTTCCAGCCATCTCTAGAGGTGGAGGTATAGCACAGTCATCCTCAACAATCACACTCTACACAGTGAAAAGTTCTTATCACACTTACAAAGTAATCATCTTAATTAGGAAGACAAAACATTTGCCAACTAAACATACCTCTACTTTATAACCTTCAGATTTTGCTTGCTCAGCAGCCAAACCAAAGTTCAAACGATCGCCAGTATAGTTCTATCAACACCCAAATTCGAACATTATGAATCCAGAAAGGAAAAAAAAACCAAAATCCTAATAGCTCTTCATAAATTGGACTAACTTGTGCAAAAACCATGCTCAATATATAATCACAGCTCAAAGCTTATGTAATATCAATTATTTAATGAGGTACATATTGTCAAATACTATTTTAATAAACAAAATTTCTAATTCTTTTCACTGCTTCTTGTCTTCATTAAGGCAGACAACAATTTCAAGTGATAGGACATCTAGTAATGTACTAACAAAAATTCTAGCAACACATTCTCTGACACACTCCCTCTTATTGGTTGAAAATCATATAGGTCATGCCAAGAAAAGAAAATAAAACTAGTGAGCCTCCGGGACCAACTGACAAACCTTTTTGTTTCCAAAAAAAATTATGTGGGATCCACAGGGTTTTGAGGGATCCATTATGAGAAATTATATTAGAGTGTGTTGCTAGCACTCCTAGCTAACAAAAATTCAAGCAAACTGAAAATGTGAATTTTACTTGGAATGGAAAAGTGATAAGGTATTACACAAGGAAAAACGAATAATACCTTTATAATAAGAAGACATCCCATTGGACCAGTTACAGTTCGTATCCCCTAAATTTGAATAATATTATATAGGTGCATCAGAATCATGAAAGGGATTGGTTTGTCTATAATAATTAGAAGTACGATATACATATCTCTTCCAATAGTAAGAAGCATACAGCAAGAATAGCATCAACAGTTGGACTAGCAAAGACATCGCCACATATGGCTGCCGTCAGCATTCCTTCTCCCACAAATCCAGCATGAGCAGGCTCATGGCCACTTCCACCCCCTGCAGCATGAAATGCCGAATTACCACGCTTATTGAAACCCAAGTGATTATAGAATAAATAAAGATGTGAAATCACCCTGAGATATGTTTTACATGGTTAACTATCATATTCCACTCCCTTGTTATTACCTGGGATCGTGACAATACAACTAATAAAGAACAGAAAAGCAATATGACGATATCAATGGATGATCACTCACCTGATATGACTGCAACTTTATCATATGGTGGACCAGGATAAACATCTGCACGAAACACAACCTTCACCTATATTCAAGCAAAATTAAAATTTAAAATTAAAATCTTCTCGGGAACTCTCATAGAGTCATAATCACATTTATATCATATATATGTGATCATACATGAGGATAGCCATCTAAATACTGCAGTGTGGGGTATGTCTCCATAAGACCATCAATGAATTGAGTCTCAACATCTGCAATCAGATTAAAGAAAAAAATAATTTATTCAACTTCCAATAAGGTGCGTCAAAAAAAAAATTCCAAAAAGATAGATAACCATTACTTCATTTTTATCATTTTCAGTATTTGATCTAATTAGTATCAAAGGCAATCCTGTAAGGATATACAGAAACAATCCTCGATTTAAAACTATCAAAGACAATCGCCATCATCTTCTCAAATTGAATGTTATCTTCACACTAAAACAGCATTTCGAAACAGAATATTAAGAATGTCAAAGAAGTGTCAATCTACGGTGAATCGCATCCAAAAACACCACTACAAGCAACGATTTCCATTATTTAAAGTTCAATACGATCCAATGCAATTCAAGTGCTAAAACAATTCAAATTCAAACATATCAAAATAAATCAAAAATTAAAGTCAACAAAACGTTCAGAACACGATTCCGAACCGAATAACTTCAAAAATGCTCAGAGCATTACGATTTTCAACTCTAACCGTTAAAGAAGATCAGATAACAGGTGAATCGCATCTAACAAGCAACGATTACCGTCATTTCAAGTTCAATACAATTCTTCAGTGAAATCCAAATGCTAAAACAATTCATATTCGAACATATCAAAACAAATCAAAGTCAACAAAATCTTCAGAACACATACAATTCTCAACTAACTACTATAACAATCAAAATAACTAACAATTTCAAGATAAATTTCATCAACACTAAGAAATCGAACAGAGATTAACGAGAAATGAAGTGAGAAACCACACCGTTGGGATCGTTGATGAGTTTCTTAGCCAATGACATCGTAGATGAGATAATCGATGAATTGAAAATTAGAAAGAATGGTGAAAACGAAAACCCTAGAAACGGTTTTGCATGAAACAGTGAAGAGAGAAGAAGAGTTGTTGTTACTTCGTTGGTTTGGTGAAGGTGTGGGTGTGAATGGTATTTATATAGAGACACAGAGAGAAGAAGGAAAGCGAGGGAGTTGAGAGTTTTTGCTTGTTCCAGCAAGGAAAATAATAAATAAAAATTTTGGAAATGAATTATAAAATGTTTTTGGTTTATCCAAACTTCAATCTCCCGAAACTCACGCTCGTTCAATAAAAAACGTTTTCTCTTGTATTTAGGGGTGGAAATGAGTCGAGTCGAACCTGTCTGAAGTTCGTCACGAATTCATTTTTTACTTCGAGTTCGACTCATTTAAAGTTTACGAGCAGTTCGGTTCGGCTTGTTAGGTTCAGTTCGTTCGCTCAAATTACATAATTTAAGTTTTTTTTTGTCAAAAAAATCAAATTTTACATATTTGACCTTTTAAATTAATTTTTTTTAACGGAAGAAATTGAAATGTAATAAAAATTATCCCAATAGTTAAAGGATACATCCAAAAATCACACCTACATATTTTATAGAAAAAATTCTATTGGTATCTCACGTCAACCTAAAATATAAAGGGTTCTTTTTCAGTTCAAGTTCGGCTCAATTGGTTCATTAACCAAGTTCAACGAGCTAATTAACGAATCGAATCTCGAACTTTTTTCGAGTTGGATCCGTTCATTGCCACCCCTACTTATATCACAGCCATCAGAGATTTGTGTGTGGGGTGTTATAAAGAACCCGGGTTTTCGGTGATATTTTTATTGTGTTTTATCTTATACAATTAACATTTAATATTTTAAACGTCTGATTAATCCAATGGTTGGAATGATGCAGCAGAGAAACTGTAGACAATCCGGCTGCTGAGGATCCGCATCCACTAAATTTCGGGTGTAATATTTTTTTTTGTTTAATAAAGAACTTTAAGTGTGTGTTTAGTTTGAGATATAGAAATAGGAAAGAGAGAAAAATACGAAAATTGATAAATGAATTTGGATCAATTTTTTATCAAAATTTATTTAGATTTTTTTGTTTTTCTCTTTTCTTTGTCTCTCTCAAACCAATGAAGGGAGAAAAATACGAAAATTGATGAATCAATTTGAACCAACTTTTGATCAAAATTTACTCACCGATTTTCATGTTTTTTTTTCTCTTCTCTATTTCTCTCTCTCAAATCAAACACACCACGGGTCAGTTTTTTTTTTCTTACAAAGGGAAATACTTCTCACGCACCTGAAAGTCCTCGTTTGTCTTCGAAAAATTCAAAAATACTATGTCACTACTTAAGTAGTAAACTCAGAGGATGCCAAACAAACCTAACTCCAATAAATAGAGATTACAACAGTTTGACATAAGAAGGAGACACACTCAATAAACAAACTTAACTCCGTACTTAAAAGTTTAAGAGTGATTCACAATTACAGCTCAACTAAAATAGTTCAACTCTAGTATTAAGGTGACACGAGAGTGACTCAAACCCTAAAAGACTCTATTACTCAATGACTGTTTTAGTAATCTTCTTAGGTTTTTAGTCTTCCTTTATATAGCTTCAAAATAGCACGTGCCGAATGATTAAACGGACTAAACAATGCAGCTGGTCCAGAGAATTTCCAGCTGTAAAATCTTAGAAGCAAATATAAAGTTTCTTTAAATATTTTGACATTATCTTAAGGAAAACATAAGCATATGTTGACTTCTGCTGCTTCAGGAATCACGTGCATTTTGGAGCACAATTTACATGAATCAAATCTTCAGTGACTTCACGCTTTAGACAAATCTTCCAAGAACACGAAAACAGAGCTCGCTACGATGTCGTACTCACATGTCGGAATACTCAAACCCTAAAAGACTCTATTACTCAATGACTGTTTTAGTAATCTTCTTAGGTTTTTAGTTTTCCTTTATATAGCTTCAAAATAGCACGTGCCGAATGATTAAACGGACTAAACAATGCAGCTGGTCCAGAGAATTTCCAGCTGTAAAATCTTAGAAGCAAATATAAAGTTTCTCTAAATATTTTGACATTATCTTAAGGAAAACATAAGCATATGCTGACTTCTGCTGCTTCAGGAATCACGTGCATCTTGGAGCACAATTTACATGAATCAAATCTTTAGTGACTTCACGCTTTAGACAAATCTTCCAAGAACGCGAAAACAGAGCTCGCTACGATGTCGTACTCACCTGTCGGAATACATCAAAAGGCATGCATCACCAATATCGTGATTTGTTATATTTCTTTCTAAAAACCCATCAATTAATTAAATAATAAGAGGGAGTTGCCGCTAACCGCTATTCATTAATTATATTTTGAATACCACACTAAGACGAAAAATTAAATAACGTCACACTGAGACGACAAAAGCACAAAACACACAAAAGAAAATTATAATCTATGTGAAACCACTTATTTACTATGAAGCACGGACTCCGACAGAGACACCGCGACACGACACGGATACTCCACTTCGTTAATGTAAAAAATATAAGACACCGCTACATATTTATAAAAGATCTAAATTAAAAAGCAAAATATATACATGTGCATCTTAGTCGATCGAACAAGTTATTGCATTATAAAAAAGTTTTAAAACAAAAAATGATAGTATTTGATTTTTATCTATCCATTTATTATCGATAAAGCTAAAATGTTGTAATCAAGACATAAAGTCTTTAACCCCCCATTGATTTACATTGTTGTTTCGATACATTATTTATCGTTGTAGATATGTCTAATATGTATCTAAATAGAGTAGAAGCAAAGAAAAAATAAATTTCTTAGACATACTTGTCTGACACATGTTGTACAAATATTTTACAGGTGTCGGACACCGATCCAAAGAACGTCAGAATAAAATAAAAAAATTTGGACACCTATCTAAGTTTTTCAACACATACTCCCTCCGTCCCATTTTAAATGACATTTTTTTGACTTAGTGTACTATTCATTTGACCTGCTTTGACCTTATTTTTCTATTAATATATACATGCAAATATTAGCATATGAGATGTTGTTTGATTTGTCTCGATGAGTACTTTCAAAATATACCATTTTATAATTTTTAATAATAGATAATTAGAGATATTAATGATTAAAGTTGTGCATTGGCAAACGTGTCAGTGGTCAAACATGTCATTTATTTTGGGACAGAGGGAGTATCATACAAGTGTTATATGAGTGTCGGTGTTTAGATTAAAACAAATAAAAAATATTCACATTGATTTCAGGTCAAAATGACCTAAAATTACCTTTTTGATAAAAGAACCTTTTTTGATAAAAGAGGATGAAAAACTTAAAAAGAAAGAAAAGTTTGTCTCTCTAAAATAATTAGGGCCAATTTTTAGGATTTTTTATGTTCATTAATTGTACTTTAGAAAATTTAAAAAGTAGTATTAAAATGAGACTTTATTCTATGATAGTATTAAAACTGTTTTTATTTTTTTGAAAAGAGGTATGGGTATAATATATTTTTTGGTATTATTAACTAATGATGATTTGCTTATAAAAAAAATAAAACTAATGATTCTTAAAGAAGCAATTTCATTTATTAAATCATTAAATTATCATTAAATAAGTATTTAAGTTGAATTTTCTTACAATAATTAAATTTCCATAGTTTAATTATGAAGTAGTACTACTTATGTAGTAGTTATTTAAAAAAAATAAATAAGTGTTCAAAATTCAAATTGAATTTTCTCACCATAAATAAAATAAAATAAAGTAATACTACTAAAGACAAGAGAAAACGTTTTTTATTGAACGAGCGTGAGTATCGGGAGATTGAAGTTTGGATAAACCAAAAACATTTTATAATTCATTTCCAAAATTTTTATTTATTATTTTCCTTGCTGGAACAAGCAAAAACTCTCAACTCCCTCGCTTTCCTTCTTCTCTCTGTGTCTCTATATAAATACCATTCACACCCACACCTTCACCAAACCAACGAAGTAACAACAACTCTTCTTCTCTCTTCACTGTTTCATGCAAAACCGTTTCTAGGGTTTTCGTTTTCACCATTCTTTCTAATTTTCAATTCATCGATTATCTCATCTACGATGTCATTGAATATCATATAAGACATTCCAATTGTCCCAATTCACGGGGTCAGTCGGTCACTGGCCATGGACTCCGAGACATTCCAACGACGCCGTCGAACCAATTCCACTCACAACAAAAACAACGCCGTCGTAGGAGAGGAAAGGTTGAACCGGAGTGAGGTCAATTTGAAAAAAACTTCGAAACTTTTCGCATTTTGTTTGTTTTTGAATTCGAACAATACTCAAACAATTCCGTTTCATTTTGCAGGTACTCGCAAAGAAGAAAGCCATTGAACAACTCATCAAAGCAGCAAATTCCAAAATTGATCAACTCGCATTTTTCCCCTCTTATCGCCACTTCAAAATTAACGGTAACTGTTATTGAGTTTGTTAAATGCAGTTAGATCAGTTACAGTTACAGCTACAGAATCAGTTAGGTTAATTTTCTTACTCAGTAGTTCATACACTTTAAGCTTTGCACATGTTCGGTAAAAAAAATAATCAGCGGATAACCGATAAATTTAACTGGTTGATAGCGGATGAACTTATGAGCTTATGGCGGATAAGCTAGTTGATACTTTATAGGGATAAGTTGACTTATTGAATTTGACGTGTTTGATAGAATTAAGGTTTACGCTGGTTGATAAATATAAAATGACATAAAATGATATTTTAATTTTTAAAATAAGATAGTGAGAGAAAAAAGTATATGCTATGAGTTATAAACTCGAACACTACTTGAAGTAGCATTTTAGAAAATGCTATTAGCTTAGAAAAAATACTATCAGTTCTTGAGACAATGATCGTTACCAAACAGTTCTATGAGTTTATATGCTATAAGCTAGTAACTTGGCAACCAAACCGAGTTTAAAATGATGAGTGTCTAACTTTCTAACTGAACTGTAACTAATGGTTAATTCAGTAAACAAACTTAACTGATTTTCTATCTTCTTCTAACTAACCTAAATTTGTGTTTGATATAGCTTCTTATAAAAAAAAAAATCCCTAAAATTTAAGCTAGACCCGACTCGTATTAACTACATTACTAATAACAGGAGTTATAGTAATCTATAACTTATAAGGCTATAAATATTCATTGATATTTCAACATAATTATAGAAATGTGATTATGTTGATGTTTATATTTTGATTTCATTTTTGTTGGTTCTAAGTGCCTAATTTTTACTTGATTTCTAGGTCTGTCGGTGTGTTTGAATTCGGGACATGGCAATAAACTTTCCTCTCCTGTTAAACGTTATATTCAGAATCTCCTTAAGGTAGAAATGATACTAGAGTTACTTAACTGAAATATGTGTTTTAGCAGATGTTTATACATTATACTTGTCGAGTATGACTCATTCACAGATAAGTGGGCAGACGCTCAAGCGTAGCGGCGTGAGAGTGGCTGCCCTTTGGGCTTGGATCATTCGTATGCTTGGTTATAATCAGAAGGGTTGGGGGTGTAGGGAATGCAGCCCCCCATGGTACATTTCAATGATAAACTTATAATCCCGAGTTTGGATTGTAGTATTTAAACACAACTTTGTACTCTGTAATCCTAAGCATTGCATTATAGAAAAACTACAGCAGCAACTCTACAGTTGGAGACAAAAACACAATTGGCCGAGCTCCGTGATCAATCTCGTATGTGTTCTTGTGTGCGTTTATTTATCTATTTTCTTTGAGACGGGATTACTGTTCTAACAATACTTTACTCATGATTAAAGTCTATCATTTTTCCCTTTTGTTCATGATTGACCTATTTGATTTCTGTCCTGTTCCAAACATTCACCTTCATTCAAAGAGATATAATAATTAGTTTTTCAAAGCTTTGAGTTTGTTTTTTCATGTGTTTATCCTATCATGAGGGCAAGCCTTAGCACAACAGTAAGGTTTCTGCTTTGAAATTTCGTGGATCATGCACTGGCCTGCCCTTTTATTTGTTTATACTATCATAAATCGGAAAGGCTGCCGTCTCTTTTATGTTCATGATAGGCCTGTGTTAGCTTATTCATTGAAACAAGTAAGCTAACAAAAAAGTTTAATTTGTCAAAATCTGCAGCTTAACATGGAAGGGCCATATGGATCTGAGTGGCAAGAGGAAGAAAAGGTGAAGCGTAGAGAAATGGTTGATCCTGAAGCGCGCTATATATTTGTGCATGAGGTTGTTAATTCAAATGCTGATGACATGACAACGGTGTTGACTGAGGAAGATACTTCAACAAGTCGTCAAGAAGATAGTGGCCCCTTGGTTGGATTTGTACATTACCGCTTTGTTTTGGAAGAAGATGTACCGGTGCTTTATGTGTATGAACTACAGCTTGAGTCTCGTGTCCAGGGGAAAGGATTGGGAAAGTTTCTAATGGAATTTATCGAGCTTATCGCCCAAAAGGTGCTGAATTATTTTTCACAACCTACTCTGGCATCGATGATAGTAGAGAATTGTTGCTATGTTGCAGAGGACACAACTTATAATCTATGAAATCATAATGAATTGTTGAAAATTATGATCTTTGAAGAAAGTAATTTTATTTATCGATTTATAATGTTCAATTTATTGATTTACTTACAACCTATGAGTTTAATGACGCATCTAATACAGTCTCTGATATTTTTGAACTTTTCTTGTAGAACTGCATGGGTGCTGTCATGCTAACTGTTCAAAAGGCAAACTTATCAGCTATGAGTTTCTATATGAGTAAGCTAAGGTATAACATTTTCACAGATATATGCCATGCCATCATTGAATTTTTTATCACTTACGAAAAGTACATGTCGAGTTTGATAAGAATGAAAGAGACAAGAAATTATGTTCTATTCATAACTGCTCCTACGCGGCTTATTGATTATATTTCAACCTTAAGGCTTTCTAGAAAATGTTTATGTCTGATTTTGAGCAGGCATTCCTGAACCACATATATGTCTACAAGAAGAGAACGATTCATTAGTTTAATGTTAAGAAATCGACATGTATATTTTACATGCAATAGACTTCTAACAGTATTTTTACTCTAGCATCACACGGCTATTTGCGCAAATCCTCGACATGTCAATCACTGTTACGATTCTAATTTTAAATTCTAAACTTGTTATGATAATTTTAGTTGTTACATGTGATGATTAAACATGAAGTGAGAACAATGTGATCATCAGAGTTATTTTTGTATGTCGATTCTCTTAATAAAAAGTTAAGGATTTTTGCAGGTCTTGCAACTGTTTCTATTTTCTATTTAAACTTTCATACGGTTGACAGTATTTGGTTTTGCCCCATGTTATCTATTTAGATATTATCGTAATTTTACTTTCTAGATTTTGCAATTATACTACTTTTCCCTTCCCTTCTTATGTTTGGTTATTGTTTTGTTGAATTATAAAATGTCTCTATTACAGATATATCATATCAGCCACGTCGCCTTCTAAGGTTAATCCAATGGTATGTGACCCTGGAATCATAAACAATAATATGAATTCTTTCCACAAATTAATTTTTTTTGTTAATGAATGCAGCTGGAGAAGAGTTATGAAATTCTTTGCAGAACATTTGATGAAGAAGCTAAAACCATTTTGGAGGTAAAGCACTCAGTACACCATTAGATTGACTTTCTACAATACTATCACCGATATATTCCCCTATGTATGAGCTACTTGTCTTGATCATTTAGGTTAATGTCTTCTTTTTTATAAAAAAAAAAAAACATAGTAATAGATGTTACACCAGATTGATCTACTCCACTTGAACTCCTCTGATTGTTACATCACAACTGTTTGTTGGTGATTGAAAACAAAAGCTTTTGAATTCAATTTTTATATAAATTTGCAAATTTTTAATTAGGTTCGTAATAATATATGTCGCATCAGATTGCAGCGTAACTGTTTTTGTTAATGAGCTTCACATTGTTCAGGCACAATACAAGCATTAACCACATTAACATTTATGTTCTGTGAAACATCAACATGCTTAAATGATCTTTCAGTTGGCTCTAGAGCTAAAGATAATGTAAATTGGAAATTTTCGCTTACATAAATTTCAACGCCATCTCTCTGATTCATCAGTTTTTCTCCACAGAACCTCTTTTGTTTTGTTTGCAGGATAGTGGATGAGGTTGAGAAAGATAACTCAACTTATTGGTCTCATTTTTTATGGCTTCTTCGTCGTATCAATTGAGTCACCCTGTTTCTCGGACATTTCCTTTACACAGGGTTTTCTTTTGTTTCTTTCTTTTTTGTACTGTCATTTTTAAGTACTTGTTTATTTTTGGTTCATCTCTAATTCTCAATGAGACAATTTTTTCATAGCATATTTATATCACGATGATATAAAGCTATAAATTGTAGTTTCATGTTACTTTTGTTCTACATGCTTGCAATATGGGTTGCATAGGGAAAGAGATCAATTCCTGCTCAATGTCTTTATGCCATCTATTATTCACCTAATCCAATGGCTGAGTGATTTTAAAGGGAAAAAAAAAACAAAAGGTTGTTGGTAAGAAACATGCATCCATGGGAGAAGCAGAGAGAAAAGCTCAAAAGTATATGTACTGATGAAAGGAAAATATTACAAATGAGAAAAAGTAAGTGTAAAAGATTACATCAAAGCCTATATATAGGCATCAACTAACTACTAACTAATCCTCCTAATTACCAACTAACTATATTTTTAACAGCCTCCTATAAGGTAGAAGGTGTTTACAACACTTCTAACTTGGGATAAGTAATATAAAAAAGTACATCAAGTCAAAAGAAAATGCAATGAAAGATGTCGAAAATACATCAGCCAAAATCAAAGCCATAAGGCAAAATGCTTAACCATTAAGCAGAAGTCATAACTCAAGACTTAACTATGTAATAGAAGCAACAAAGCTTAACCGCTATAGGGCAGAAACGAACATCAATAAAGCCGACAAATGGAACAAAACTTAACCATCAAGAGTACCAAACACTCATGACAGAAGCAAAATAGTGAATGTCAGAAAGTCTGATGGTTACAAAGTGAAGCAACAATACTTAAGTTGTGCTAAAGGTAATTATCGCATAAAGGACCGACATATCAATGAGGAAGATGATTAAGTAACATGGTTGATAGTTAGAGAATGAAGCAACAATAGCAATGTTGTGCTCAAGATTAAATAGCACATCATAAAAACCAGAGAGTCAATCCAAAATCAATCAAATGCAACTGCTCAAGAGGAAAACTAGTCATGATAAAAGTCCAATGATTCACAACCCCAACACAACTTGAGTGGACCTAAAACCACGTATATGTCTACAAGAAGAGAACGATTCATTAGTTCAATGTACTTTTTTTATGAGTAACACTTGTTTGGGCACAAGCATTTGGGCATAAAACTTAGGCACACATACATAAAACAAAAATATAAAAAGAAAAATAAAATTGTCACATCAAATCATTTTATTTTAATCATTTTTCTTTAATTTTTATATTTATAATGAATGTGTGTCTAACAAATCATATTTATATTTGTGCCTACCAAAGAATTGGTCTTTTTTTGTAGGCCACACTTAAGTCTTGTAAAGTATATTTCACTCCTAAATAAGATGTAATTTTTTGAATAGTTATTTTTTTCGTGCATGTTTAGAAAACTATGAAAATTTTCTTTAAAAACTTTAGATTTTCTTTAATTGAGATGAATTAAATATGAGTTCTTTAAATTTTAAAAGATTGAGATAAAATTAACGAAAATCTCGACCCATAAAATCAATTATTGAACTTTATTTTTTAGGATCTTTGTATAATCTTCTAAACTTGTCTCTAAAATAATAATTTTAAAACACATTTCAGTAATTTGTAAAATTAAACTACATGCATAAAATTTTTGTTTTGACGATTTTTTTTTGCAAATACAAAAATAAAAATAAAAATTTAAAGACAAAAAAAGAGAAAATTTATTTAGGGCCCGTTTGGATCAAACTTATTTATGAGCTTATGAAAATAGCTTATGCAAATAAATAAAGTTTTATGTTAATTTATAAGTTTTCATTAGCAAAAATTGTATTTTTATAAGGTATTTTTTCATAAACTACCTTGAAAAGTTTATAATAATGCATAAAAGATTATTTATTTGCATAAACTGTTTTGCATAAGCTCAAAAATAAGCCAATCCAAACGGGGCCTTAATCCTTTTTAAAAATGCCCACTACTTTTTGAAAATATGTTGAAAATATGTATATTGTATAGAAAAAAAATACAGACTCTATTTGATATTCCCTCTGTCCCAAATCTTTGGTCCTTTTACCTTTTTAGTTTTGTCCCAAATCTTTGATTATTTTAAGAAATCAATGCACAATTAGTGATACTTTACCATTTGTACACTTATTAAAACTAAAACATTAATTAATTAAATTTTCTCTTTCTTGATAAAGTAAGAGTCAAAATGACTTAACATAACAATTTTTATTATTTCTTAATCTGCGTGCAAAACTCTAAAATGACCAAAAATTTGGGACGGAGGAGTAAAAATTGACGGATAGCTGATAAGCTAGCTTATAGCGGATGAACTTATAGGGAATATCTTATAATCTAGCTTTTAGCTTATAGTGAATAAACTAGCCGATTGAATTTGTAGTGTTTGGTAAAATTAGTTGTTTAACTAGCTTATAAGTATGAAATGACAAAAAAGAGATATGTTTACTTAATATTTAATTTTTTTCAAGTAAAATGTAATGGATAAAATTGGAAGAAAAAATGATAAATTATAAGCTATAAGCTCATAAGCTACTTGAAATAACATTTGAAAAATAAGCTATAAGTTCCTAACAAAAAGACCGTTATCAAATAGAGCTTTTAACTTATAAGTTATAAGCTAACTTATTTGTCTTTTGACCCATTTATATCCTTGTTTAATACATAGATGGTTAACATGTGGCGAAAGAAATTTTAATTGCTGAAACTAGTTTAGAGATCCATGCATTCGCACTGGTCTATTGAGTTTTATTCGATATTTAAGTTTGTTATTATATTAACGTAAGAATTTATTTAGAGTAAAATATTTAAAAATTTGTTACAAAATTACTAAATATATTTTTTTATTAAAACTATTGTCCTGTGTATATTTTTTTAAATAAATTATGATTAATATGTTCTTATTATTCAAATTTTTATTTAGAAGATGTCAAAAAGTTAATAAATTTATCTTACGGATTTATGATAAACATATTTCCCATGTATAATTTTTGTAATAAATTAAAATTACCAATAACAAATATTTTATCATATTTCTTTTATGTATCTGTGATGAATATTTGTCTTGTGCGTTGTAATTTATCATCGATGAGAACCAATTCTTCTGTTGCTTATAAAAAACTATTTGGGAATGCACATTCTCATTGGTTTTTTTTCTTGATGTTTAAGTTTGATATTATATTAAAATAGAAAATTTTAATTTAGAATAAAATATTTATAAATTTGTTACAGACTAATTTTAAAATATAAGTTAAACTATTGTGTAATCACGTAAAATTTATTAAATAAATGAATTTATTTTATTGAAATTATTGTCCCGTGTATATTCTTACAAAAAATTAAACGGGTCATTGACTTTTATTCAATATTGAGTATTTAAGTTTGTTATAAAACTTTATTTATTTGAATAAGCTATTTTCATAAGCTAAAAAATAATCCAAATCCTAACAGACCCATAATATTGAAAAAATTGTTATAAAATATAATTGTGCTCTTTTTTGTAAAACTCCTAAATTAATAAAAAAATATTATAGTTATTGTCCCGTGCATGATTTTTGTAATAAATTATAATTATTAATAGAAAATTAAAATCAAAATATGACACATACATATATGCATTTAAATAAAAAAAGAGAAAATAACAAACCAAATCTATTGTAAAACAAAAAAAACCAAATCAAATCGCGTCACGTGTCACACTCTTTCCCACTTTTTTTGCTTTCAACCGGTTGATAAATTCATCTCCTCCACCTATTTCAACTCCAAATTTAAATTTTACCATTGTAACAATTCAAACCTTCTTTTGGGTTGAAACCCCACCATTATTGATAGTCTTAATATTCTTCTTGTTTTTTTTAAACTATTTATGAAAGCCCTTGTCCATTATATTTATATATATCTAGGATAATTACACTTGAATGGAAGATAAACGAGCATCAAGTTGCGTCGCTAACCCTTGTTGAATGACAAAACCAATCATCTTAAATACTGTATCTAGAGACCTAGGAGAAGGAGACACCATATTGCTATGCATACTCTTTGAACTCTTTTCAAAATATTCACAACATTTGGTCATAGGAAACCAAACGTGTCGAATGCAAATGGTATAAACGCATGTTGATTGTTAGAACACGCTCTCTCATGTTTGACCACTTTGCTTGAAGCAGCTTTGAGGGCCGCTTGTCTTACAGTAAAATCCCTAGTGATCAATCCTACAAGCGGGGATACTCCAGTCAAGTCCATTGATTTAAAATATTATCTTATTTTTTTATACATTGATTCATCTATAATTTTTAACTTCTTATTTTGTTCCTATATTTTTGTATAGAATCATCTATAATCTTTAATTTTTTTTTTCCTATTTTATACATAGATTTATATATAATTTTTTTTTTGTATTTATTTTTTTTTTCTATATTGTTTTTGTTTATATTTTTATGTATAGATTAATATATAATTTTTTTTCTATATTTATCATATTCTTTCTATATTTTTTTATAATATTTCTAGTGAAATTACAACAATAAATATAAAACTTAAAATAATATTAAAAATGATAAAAATAAATTAGTAAATTCGATAGTAATCAATTTTATTACTACCGTAATTAGTACTAGTAATTGTTTTAATAAAACTCAAAAGAAAATAAATAAGGAACGAAGAAACAATAACGCGCGCTTCCATCTTCAACTCACCTCACCACCTCTTCCTCTCGCCTCGCCGCCTCCCACCACTCCGTCCGTAACAGAGGCGGCGCTTCCTCCATTATTCTCCTGCAACCGTCACACACCGTCTCTCCTTCATGACCAATCTCGCCTTCACTGTCGTCCTCGCATTCCCATAAATGCAGAAACCTCCATTACTTGCACTACAAAACATGAAGAGAATATTGTTACGTCGTACAACAACAATCTTCAACTTCCACATCTTCAATCATCATCACTCCCCTCAATTTACCACCGGCTCAATAACATCTTCATTCAAACGCTACCTCACCACTTATTCATCGTCCCCGTCACTCACACATTTCAACAAACACCTTACGTTCCTCACAAAAAAGAAAAAACACTCAACAGCCATTTATCTTTTCAACCAAATTGAGTTCAGTAGACTCATTACTCCTTGTATCATCACTCTCACTATCATTATCACGTGTTTTTGTCATTTGGGTCGTGTCTCTTTAGCTTTTTCAGTTTTTGGGAAGATTATGAAACATGGGTATCTTATAGATACTGTGACATTGAATGTGCTTATGAAAGGTTTGTGTGTTAGTGGTAATGTTTCGAAGGCGTTGGAGTTTCATGATGAGGTTGTTGGTAAAGGGTTTAGATTGAATGAGGTTAGTTATGGGATTTTGATTAATGGGTTGTGTAAAGATGGGAAGGTTAATGAGGCTATTCATATATTGAGAATGATGGAGAGAGGTTGTTTTTTTGTGAAGGGTAATGTTGTTATGTATAGTACTGTTATTGATTGTTTGTGTAGAAATGGATTTGTGAATGAGGCTTGTGATTTTTATAGTGAAATGGTGGGGAATGGGGTATGTCCAAATGAGTTTACGTATGGATCCTTGATTCGTGGATTGTGTGGTGTGGGGAGGGTTTGGGAAGGTTT
Source organism: Trifolium repens (assembly GCA_030408175.1). NCBI lineage: Eukaryota > Viridiplantae > Streptophyta > Magnoliopsida > Fabales > Fabaceae > Trifolium > Trifolium repens. Next base: position 18,447,966 of record CP125847.1, read on the forward strand.
TGGATTGTTGGATGAGATGGTTAGGGAGGGTTTATATGTAAGTGTTCATGTGTTTACTGTTTTGATTAATGGGTTGTGTAAAAAAGGAATGTTATTGGAAGCACGGGGGGTATTCGATGAAATGGTTATGAGAGGGCATAAACCTAATACTGTTACTTGTACTGCTTTGATGGGTGGGTATTGTTCGAATGGTAATGTTGATGTGGCAAGGGAGTTGTTTGATGCGGTTGTTGATTGGGGTTTTGCGCGCGACATTTGGACTTATAACATCTTGATTTATGGATATTGTAAGGTTAAGAGATTGGATGATGCTATGAGAGTTTTTAATGAAATGCATCGTGAGGGTTTGGTTCCGAACCTTGTTACTTACAATTCTCTGATTGATTGCTATTGCAAAGCTGGTGATGTCTCACGTGCTTGGGAGGTTTTTAAGACATTGCATTATAGTGGTTTGACACCTGATATTGTTACGTGTTGTATTTTTTTAGATGCTTTGTGCAAAAGCCAGCATCTTGACCATGCAATTTTTTTGTTTAATCAACTGGTTGAAAAGGGTTTGGAACCTGATGTTTGGAGTTATACCATTTTGATTAATGGGTGTTGCACGAATCAAAGGATGGGTGAGGCCATGGATCTTTTGAAAGAAATGCATCTTAAGAATTTGGTTCCTCATATTGTAACTTACACTTGTCTTATTGATGGCTTGTGCAGATATGGGAGAATCTCATATGCATGGAATCTTCTTAACGAGATGCATGTTAATGGTCCTCCCCCAGATAATATAACTTATAGCATCTTGTTAAATGCTTTATGCAAAAACCAACATCTTGACGAGGCAATTTTGTTATTTAACCAAATGATTAAAAGTGGTTTGGAACCTGACGTTTTCTGTTATATTATCATGATTGATGGATATTGCAAGAGTAAAAGAATAGGCGAAGCAGTGAATCTTTTCAAAGCAATGCATATGAAAAATGTGGTTCCTGATATTATTGCAACTTACACAATACTTTTTGATCGCTTGTTCCAATCTGGGAGTATCTCGTATGCATGGCAGCTTGCTAATATGATTCGTGACACTAATCCACCTCCTTATGTTCTCAATTACCTAAATTCACTGTTCACAAGTGAACATGATGACAACAAGTGCCTTGCTTCTGCCTATTGTTAGCAGAGGAGTTTGTTATTGTGAGTACAATTAACTAAACTTATTGATTGTTTGTATGAAGCTGGAACAAATAGTGCACAAGATTTTCCATGCATCTTTGATTAAAGGATCTTATCATTTACAAAACATCTTTCCATTCTGTAATGTTGCAGACCCAACCCCCCAGCACACAAGTTGATAAAGCCGTCATCCCATTGAAGGCAAACTGAAGCAAGATGGCGGCAGTGAGAGCTGAGAAAGAGCGTCTCAACCATATCTTAGGTTCCCACCTCACTACCATCCATGAAACCCTACAGGTTTTGGATCAAACTCCCTCCTTCGGTGCCAAAGTCACCTGGGAAGACGTCATTAAGATGTCTGAACAAGTTTCTAAACAAGCTACTACAGGTTTACTCTTTCCCTCTGATTCTATGCTTTCTTTCTTTCTTTTTACTAGAGATTGTAGTTAGGGAAGCTTTAGTTTTTCACATATGTAGCTATGTGTTTATGAAGTTAGGGCACTGTTTGTATAAAAAAATTAATTAAGCACTTATAGCATTAAGTGCTTATGTATAAATTGTTTCTATAGCAAATGATAAAATAAAGTCATACAAGTTGTAAGTTGTTTCCGTAAGCTATCCTGTAGAGCTTATGAAAATAAGTTGAAAATAGTTTTGGACATGTCATAAGCTGTTTGCATAAGCTATCTTAAACAGTCTTACAAGTGCTAGTGCCGATGGATAAGCTCAAATAAGTCAGCTATACAAGTTATAAGTTGTTTTCGCAAGCTATCCTGAAGAGCTTATAAAAATAATTTGAAAATAGTTTATGAGCATGTCATAAGCTGTTTGCATAAGCTATCCTAAATAGTCTCACAAGCACTATTGCCGGTGAATAAGCTCAAATAAGTCGATTCATACAAGTTATAAGTTGTTTTCGTAGGCTATCCTGAAGAGCCTACAAAAATAAGTTGAAAATAGTTTTTGGACATGTCATAAGCTGTTTGCATAAGCTATCTTAAACAGTCTCACAAGTGCTAATGCCGATAAGGTCAAATAAGTCGATTCATACAGGTTATAAGTTGTTTTCGTAAGCTATCCTGAAGAGCTTACAAAAATAAGTTGAAAATAGTTTATGGACATGTCATAAGCTATTTGCATAAGCTATCTTAAATAGTCTCACTAGGGCTAATGGCGGTGGATAAGCTCCAATAAGTCAATTCATCCGGACCTTAAATTTATTTACTTTCTCTGCAATTGGAATGCTTTAGACTGGAGACCAACCGGAGGCGAAAGCAATTGAGGAAAATATGATATCCTACTTCAACAATCTACAGGTTTTCTCTTGATTTCTTACAGCAGCATAGTAGGTATGGGGCCTACTTTGTCTCCAAGTATTTATGAATCTGTCAAGCAAGTTGTTGATTCCAGCTTCAGGTTGACGAAGGAAACTGTCTCTTTATATGGTAATCTCTTTCTCTTCCTCTCTCTCAATCACAGTCAGTAAAACACATAATTGACCTGGAAAGATATTCTATCACTAAACAGTTTATTTAACTATTGATTATTGACATTAAAATTTCAAATATCTAGTAATTTTTTATTTAGGATTGCAACTAATCACTAACATATGTAGATCAATAAGATATCACTTTTTTTGGTACTGGACTGTGATTGTAGAGAAGAGAGAAACAAGGGAAGAGCAAAAAAAAAGAAAAGAGAACATGCTTATTTCCAGACCATCAGTTCAATCTACGTTCTCTGTCACGAAGTAGACTGCGGCATCGAGAGTCGAGGAAAAAGCATGTATCTTGTTCATGATATATAGGTGATGTCGGTAGTTGAGGAATGCCAGTTATGATGCTAGCCTAGATATTTAGTTTCATTGCACATGTCAAAATGGCGGTAGATGTGTTTCTGAATCCTTCTTTGTTACTGTGTGATATACCTCAGCTTAATTAGAAATCATTGTGACTGCATTGACATTTACCGCACAGTCACATCTCTAAAGAAAATAAATAAATAAACGCACACAAGAACACATACGATTGATCACGGAGCTCGGCCAATTGTGTTTTTGTCTCCAACTGTAAAATGGCTGCTGTAGTTTTTCTATAATGCAGTGTTTAGGATTACAGAGTACAAAGTTGTTTAAACACTACAATCAAATTCACCTTGCGGGGGATAGAGGCAAACTCCAATCTCATCAATCTGTTGGCCAAGTTCCTGACAAAGCTGCAACAATTTTTCAAGTGAATCTACAAAACCACTGTTGTCACTTGGTTTTTCCATCTTAATCAAGCCTGTGATGGAGCGAATAAGTTCTTTTAAGACTGATAGGTTTGTCAGGAATTTTACAATTATAAATTGACATTTAATCAGCTTAATTAGAAATCATTGTGACTGCATTGACATTTACCTCAGCTTAATTAGAAATCATTGTGACTGCATTGACATTTACTGAAGCTTAATTAGAAATTCATCATTTCTGCTTTTGACCCCCGATTCCTGATTGTGGTTTTTGAACTAAATTAGGTCTATTTAGCAGGTGCTCACCCAGAAGAAAGCTATTAAAATCGTCAATGCAGAAATGGTAAGTGTTTTGTGGTAAGTGTTTTGGAGTGAAAGATGTCAATAATCCTATAATGCTTGGTTGACGGTGTCATGCTGTTAAATTTGTGAATCAACGATTTTTTTTTTTGCTTTCTTATGCAAGTCTTTTTTATCCTTCTGACTTCAATCTTCTCAATTTGATTTGCAGAATTGAAAAATTTATGGACTATCCTATTCCCTGAGGGAGATTCAGACAACCTATCTCAAGATTTTTTTGGAAGCTTCTTACTAATGGAAGAAGAAAAAATTGTCTTCTGGTGATGGCTAACAGTTATCTTATTGCTCTCATGGTCATTCTGGTATAATCGGCAAAAGCTATAGATTCAGCAACTTTGTCAATTATGGGCTTTTATAAAGTTTGCAGCAGAGAATTGCATTTGAGGAACATCTAAGCTTGTAACTTGTGAATTGTGATTTTCCTCACAAGTTAATTAAGGCAATGGTCTGTTTGAATATTGAGCTTGATTATTTGGGCAAAGTTGTTTGCCAAAAGGATGTTAAATGTTTGGATTTTTTTCGAATACTATCCCAAAGTCACATCAGAAGTATATTTTCAGAAAAAATACAACTTTTGTGCCGTCCGGATGTATACTCCTGATTCTCGACAAAAAATACAGTTGTTTCTGTCGTCTGATAGTATAATTCCAGACACACGTGTTACTTTTTTTTGTAAATCTGGAGATAGGAAAATAAGCTCTCCATTGTTTTATGTATCAGTGCACACGCACTCAATAACTCGATGAAGGAGATTTTGATACCATAGCATAATTTATGGAATCATGACCGTGGCTTAATAATGATCGCCCCATAATATAGTGTTATAGAATAATGTAGATTCATTTTCATTAATGGTTTAACACACATCTTTGTCGAATATACACAAGTGAAATAATCTTGCACCATGAATAAGTTTATTTTTCACCTTGAATCAATAAATTGTATGATATTTCATTTTATTCAATAGTAGAAATTAACTTGTGGATGATACAGTGTCACTTGTGCGTTATAGAACTAACATAATATATTTGGTAAAAGAAAACTAGCATAATATATAAACCATTTATGTCTAGATCTCTCTGAATAACTTGGTTTATATTTTATTGTTTTTATAATTGATTTTTTCTGCTTACAAATACTTAAATGGATCTTCTCCACATATTGCCAAAAAAAAACCCACGATTACAATTTATTCTACAAAAGAGCAGCTATTTTTAGGGCTTATTGTTACCATTTTGATTTGACACCTCTTTGTATTAAGAACCAAATTGATTAATAAAATGATTTAAATTTGCTTTTGTTAAAAAAAAATTCTACAAAAAGAGTTTGACTCTCTAAGAGCTTCTCCAATAAAAATATCAAAGAGAGTTTTATAGACTAATGATCTGTACCTTATTTTTTTTATCATTGGAGCTTCATGACGTGACACAAAGGGTAACAAAATTCATGATACGGTACCTCAATTTAATATTACCTTTTTTTATTTAAATTAAATTGAAGGACCACTTGTTCGTAATATATGATATCCAAATTGGTATCACCATTGAAACAAAATATGTGTGAATTGCATAAGTACTACATGGCATTGTAGGTACTTGTTAGTGATGTATGATACCCAAAATGGTATCACAATTAGAAATGTTCTAATGATTTCAATCATGATATCATGTCGTGTGTGATATGATCACTTATCTAATCTAACAAAGCAGAATGCACAATGTATTTTTTTTTATCACAGATTAACAAGATAGTCCCATATTTTTAGCATGAACTGCACCCCAAAAAACACGACCTAACACAAACATATTTATTTGAGAGCTTCTTCCTTTGCCCCCATCATTCTTAAAAACAAATATCGTCTAGATTTCTGTTAGAATTTACACACTAATAAAATTTACACACTAATAACATATTTTTGATTTGAACTCCAAATTCCAATATCTGATCTATCAATTTTGACATTTTCCAATTGAACATATAAAATCTTAAAATTTTATATATAAAAGGTGTTCGCATCCTAAAAAATGAACAATATTCTAAAAGTTCAACGTATAAAATCCCAAATTTTATATTTTTCAACTCTGGCTTTCTAAAATGGCAATCAGTATATTTCTAGAAAATCGGAGGGCGCACAAAAAGAAATTAGCAAAACAAGAAACAAATTTGGGCTGGCCCATTTTTGTGTCACTTTTGTCAAATCCTTACAAACAAAAATTCAAACTAAAAAGAAAATTGCTATTTAGGCCCCTTGGTTTGCTACGAGGCCCCCCTAAAATCCCAAAATACCCCTGAATTAGATGCCAAAATTTTCGTCACGTGGGTAACGAAGTAAGTATTCGTCGTCATCTAGCTGACGAAACCAAGCAGCACGCAATTTTGGTCCTCATTTAGGGCGGATATTGGCTTATTGGCCTTAATTTTCGTCTCGTAGTTGACGAAAGCTTGTTTCGTCACGTACGCGACGAACACGCTGACTTTCGTCATGTAGATGACGAAAACGGTGAATATGAACACGATTATCAGAATCGTCTATCACTTTGATTCAAATTAAAAATTAGAAATTTTTGGGGCGATTTTAGGGTTTGAAGGAGCGATTTGCATCAACCATATCAAATCAATCAGCATCTGTTTAAATCAATTAGGAGTCCTTTTACAAATTAGCAGCTAAAAGAAAGAGGGATTTCCCACCTATTCAACGAAATTTCAAGTAAGTTTTCTATCAATTTAATCGTTTTTAATGAAATTGTGGATGATTTCTCATTGATTACATCCTTTATAGTTGTTTAATGATGAATTTCGAACCCAATTGCATGATATAAACTGATTAGGTTAAAGTTTAAAATTGAATTGGGGATTTAGGGTTTGAAATTGAAATTGTATGTTGTTGATTGTTATGAAATAGTGATTATTGTTGATTATGGAATGTTTGAATTGGTTTATGATTGAATTTGAAATTGGTTTATATGTTGTTGATTATTGGTTTATGATTATGAACACGCTGAAATTGAAATTGATGATTATGATTGAATTGAATTGAATTGGTTTCTCTTTGAATATTGATGATTATGTTTCAATTGATTGTTGGAAATCAACAAACTTTAGAACCGTAGTTGATGATTATCTGTGATGATTATTTGTGATGATTTTGAATTGAATGAATAAAGTTAATGGTGTTGATGATTTTGAAATGAAATTGATGTTGTTGATAATTTTGATTGTAGGAATGGAAGAAGAAGTTGGTCGAAAACGACTTGGCAGGGAAAGTGTTGCACACAGTTCCGCTCGTAGGGAGCGTGCTAAAAACCGTGCCGTACCACCCACACGTGCAAGGGGTAGAATGAAAGAAGTTTCATCGACGGCGGAGAATCATCCCGAGGCTGTGGCGGAGCATGACTTTGAGATTCATTCAGAGGCAAATCCTCTTGGTGATAACGCTATGGAAGAAGTGGAAGAGAATGAAGAGAATGAGGAGGTAGAGGAACGCGAGGACGGTGACTATGTTGAAGAAGCAGAGGAAGACGAGCACGGTGAAGAGGAAGAAGAAGAAGAACCAACACCACCGCCTTCACCGCCTAAACGAAAACCTCGTAAGAGAAAGCCGCCAACAACAAGTGATTCCCATTGAAGTCTCAGAGTCTCTAGCAAGTCATCTAGCTTTTTATCCTTGGCCTTGCACAAGTCCTTCAACTTAGCCCTCACGTTTTTAAAAACGTGATATCGACACACCAATGCAGTTGACCTTGGAAATACAGTCTCAACCGCGTTTATCAGTGACTTATCCCTATCCGTGACAATTACCTTCGACATTCCATCATTGTTCTTCAAGAGACTCCGACATGCCTCGAGGGCCCATTTAAAATTGTCTTCTCTTTCATTTGTGAGAAATGCACAGGCAACATTGAAAGTAACTTGTGTCGACGTTACACCAACTATCTCAAACAGAGGCATTTTATACTTGTTGGTCTTGTACGTCGAATCCATCAACAGTACGGTAGGAAAAGTGTTAAACAATTTAACACTATCAGGATGTGCGAAGAAAATATCTTGTAAAGTTGTAGACTCACCATTAGTTCGAAACTTGTGGAAGTATCTGTGAGATTCAAGACACTTCAAGAGTTGTTGAATTTCAGTCATTTCACCCCTAAGATCACGTTTGTACCGTTGACGCTCGTTGTAAATTTGTTTCATATTTGTCTTACTATCTTTATTCTTCTCCCTCAACGTGTTCAAAATGGTTTTTGGAGCAACCAAGTTCCTTGTCATCTGGTGAACACACTCCTTTTCTTCCGGTTTTAACCGTCCGGCGAGAATATGGCCTTCCAAATTTTTCGCCATTTCATGGTTATGTTCACCATTCACGACACTTAGTTTCCATTTCTTGGTTGCAAGAAAGTAACCCCGCAACCTAAACGGACAGTCACATTTCCTTGTAGCCGTGTCGTCTCTCTTTAATTTCCTCTTTGGTTCCTTGTAAACTCCACCTCTTTCGCAACCCAAAATAAAAAACGGTTTCCGTCTATCTCCGTTACCCTTATCAGATTTCTCTATCACCATACTAAATCCAGCATTTAAGGCTACTTGTCTACACCAATCAATCAGCTCATCCCTATCATTATACAATGCAGCATTTAAAAATAGATTCCCTGTGTTAATAGAAATACCGATTGGTTCATCAACGGGTGCGACAACCACTTCTTTACCAATGCGGGGATCATCATTTTGTTCATTCAATTGAGCCGGAGCTTCAGCCATTTAAACACCTACACGTACCCAAAACAATAAATATTATTAACATCAAAACAAAAAATAAACGAAAATGCTAAGCAAATGAAGAATAGGATGCAGCTGTTGCTACTATCCCTTTTTCGTCACTTGCGTGACGAACACCATCATTTCGTCACCCAATTGACGAAAGAAACTACCAGATCAAAGTTTCAAAAAACAAAAAATTAAACCTAGAGAAGTATTTCTTACCTTTGATATTGCTTCAAATCAGTGTGGGTAGCTTCTTTGAATGAATCAACGTAGAGATCAAGCCTTCCTACCTCCAAAATCGCCCTAGATCTACTTTGGGTGTTAATTGGTAAAGTAGAATATGATAGGACAGGTACCAGCTCATTCATGTATATCAGCTGATTTCGTCATCAAGATGACGAAAACCAGCGTGTTTGTATCGTAGAAGACGAAACCTATTTTCGTCAACCACGAGACGAAAATGTGTGATTTTTTGCGATCGACCAATGCCTACCCTGCCCATGTCAAAATATTACATGTTTTCGTCATGTACGAGACGAAAAAAGGGCCTCCGTTTTTTAAACGACGAAATGGGTTTTCAGGGGTATTTTTGTCAGTTCGGGGGGCCTGTGAGCAAATGTAGGGGGCGTAAATAACAATTTTCAACTAAAAAACCTACGAACCCAACCCCACCGCAAAACAACCTTTGCAACAAACAACCACCCTAGTTTTCTCAGAAAATTGAATCATAGTTATGTGTTACAACTATTAACTTTATTTGAAAAATTTGTTATTCACTGAGAAAGAGTTCAATAATGGCGAAGGAATTATTGAGCCTTGATAATGGCACAATTTGTTCTTCATGGAACTACTCTGACACAAGACTTGCTACTGGTTCAGTTGATGGTACCCTTTCGATATTCGATTTAAGGGATCCAACTTCTTCTTCTAGCTCTCTCCGTTCTACTTTCAAAACTAAGGTCAATTTAATGTTCAATTTTTATTTTTTTGTTGATAAAATTATCTTGCTTATGAATGCATTGATACTAGTGAATGTGAAACTGCATAAGTTTTTATTTCTTATTTTAAGGGTCTTTTTGGATTGATTAATCTACTAGCATAAGCACTTATGACTGAGTTTGTTTAGGAGAGGGGAAACTACTTATGAGTTATGACATATCTATAAGTTGTTTTCTGCTTATTTAAGGGTCCGTTTGGATTCGGCTTATGAAAATAGCTTATGCAAATAAATAAAGTTTTGTGTTAATTTATAAGTTTTAACAAACAAAATTATATTTTTATAAGCTTACTGGGCCCCTCCCTCTGGGAACCCGAGGTTAATACAAAAAAAAAAAAAAAAATCTATAAGCTCCGCCAGATTGTTTATAAAAACAATTTAGAGCTTAACAGATTTTATTTTATGTTTTGTTATAGAAATAGCTTACATAAGTACTTAAGACTTGTTTGGATTGGCTAATTTGAGTTTATCTACTAGCATAAGTACTTATAAGGCTCTTTTGGAGAGTTTATGGAAAAACTTATGTAACTCCATATCATAAACTCTTGAGGATGGCATGTGAAAACAACTTACATAACAATAGTTTGACTTTATTTTTTCTTTTGTTATAAAACTAGCTTATAAATAAGCAAATATATGATAAGCATTTATGCTATACTAGTAAGTACTTAATTAAGTTGTTTATTATCCAAACAGACCCTTGTATGATAAGTGCTTAGGATATAAGTGTTTAATTAAGCTGTTTATACAAACATTGCTTAAGTCTTTATCTGAGTTGCTCAGCTAATGTGCTTCTCTCAGTGATTTTCTACTGCTAAGTTTTTACCCCCAAAACTCTAAAAGTTCACGAAGGAAACCATAGCTCCGTTTACTTTGTGAAAATGTTTTCCATTTTCATTTCTTAAAATATGTGTTCGTTTTAACTTGCTAATAAGAAGATGTGAGACTCTAGAAGTGAATCATTGTGATGAAGAGAAGATGAAATGCTAGCTAGGGCCTTGAGGGATGCTGCATTTCTGGAAATAATGAATGCATTTTTTTTTGCTTATTCATTGTTTTCATAAATGCACACAATTGCTCACTTCAAGAGTCTTTTAACTTCTTGGTAGCAAGTAAAATTAACACAAACTTTAATTTTTTCATAATCAAAATTGAAAATATTTTCACAAAGTAAACTTGGCCGTATATAAGAACAATTTGACTTATTTATGTTTTGTTATAGAAATTACTTACATAAGTACTCATACGACAAACATATGCTATTAGTGCTTGGTTAAGCTGTTTAACCAAACACGGTCCAAGAATTTATTTAAGTTGCTCAGCTCTTGTGCTTCTCTCGTTGTTTTTTACATTTGTGCTTTCTGTCCCCCTGAAACTGTGAAGGTACATGAAGGAAACATTGTGAAGATAGTATGGCTTCCGCCGGAGTATGGTGATGCAGTTGCATGTATTTCCGCCGATGGACTTGTTTCATTGTTGGAAGAGATTGTCGAAGGTATCATTGATTCGGTTTCTTCATTCATGTCTTGTTTTGTTGTGTGTTTTACATTTTCTTCATGAACATTTAAGTTAAAAGCTCACAGCTTTTCATATGTTATATAAATTGTCTATATAGATTCGCAGCCTCTTCAGTGGAAGCTATGCAAAACCTTTGGAAGCAGTGCGAGTAAAGTCCTCGATGTTCAATTTGGAATCTCTCTGTCTCGTTTGAAAATGGTTAGTTTTCGAAGCTTTAAAAAACTGAATTTCAAGTCGCCATAAGTAATAACTGATATTTAATTTATCGAAACATTTTCATCTTAGTGGATGTTTTTAACTTGAAAGTAAATACTATTGATTTACACCGTTTTACATTTTTATGATCACGAAAGGTTGCTGCATATTCAGATGGTCATGTGAGAGTTTTCGAGCTCTTAGATCCCTTAGAATTGAGTAACTGGCAGCTTCAGGTGAAACTAGCTTGTTCCATCTTCTCGTATTCATGAAATGTGATACTTAATATTTTTCTTACAGTAAACTAACATATATTTTTTATTCTGTTGTTTCTTTGTAGGCTGAATTTCAAAATGTTATTGAATCGGTGTCTTTGTTTGGAAAGGCTTTGTCCCTCTCTGCGTCCATATCTTTGAATCCACAAAAGGGTGGAAGCCAGGAATCCAGCTTCCTTGTAGGTTTCAATTCAAATACACCAGAGCTTAATTCTTCCAAGGTAACTAAATCTAGTCCAAGTTCTGTTCCTGTTATTTCATTTTAATTTGAGCTGCATTGTCTTAAATTTCCATGGTATGGTTATTGTCTTCTAGAATTGTCTCTCCGCAAATGTTACAGCCTGAGATAATAGGGAAGTCTTCAGTGTTTTACCACCCAAAAATGTTCTTCACTATGTATGTAGCACCAACATTTCAGTTTGAAGGCTGTTTTGGGCCTGACACATGTTCGTGTCTGACACCGGCACATGTGATTACATTCAATTTTCTAAAATTATTATCAGTGTCGACATGTCAGTTTCATTTCGTTGCTGGTGTCTGTATCTGTGCTTCATAGATGATAGGAATCAACTTAGTATCTGTTAGAAATAATATAAAACCATTGATGGTGTCTGTATCCGGGATAATCGGTTATTTGACATGGTATTAGAGCCTCTATGACTAAGTGGTCTAGAGTTCGATCCCCGCTCCCCTCATTTTCTAATTAAAAAGTGGAATTTAAGCATATGGTAGGCAGACCTATGCATTGTCTACGCTTCAAGCCTAAATGAGCTCTTGCGTGAGGGGGCATGTTAGAAATAATATAAATCCATTGATGTGGCTCTATCCTAATAGCTTAAGCTTTTGGGATAATCGGTTATTTGACAGTATCTATGGAAATGAAGAAAAATATACTGATGTAATATCTCATAGAATCTAGGTGATTCTATGGTGGAATTACAGTGTATAGAAGGAAAGTACAATGCAGAAAACTATAAAGATTCTTAGCACTACACTCATATGCTTCTCTTACATATACTATCAGATCCGCATTCTCTCCACACGCTACTCACCTGTCCACAACATGCAATTCCACTAATACCATTATTACTTTAGCAATTTATCCACTACGACTATTTCTTTATTTCCTCACATACACCCTACCATAACTATCAATAGATTCGAATAAATCGCTGACTATAGTACTTTTTTGTGTGCAGGTATGGGAGTTTGACCAGGCTCATCAAAGATGGCTTCCCGTGGCAGAATTAGCGTTATCGGAAGACAAGGGTGATCAGGTGTATGCTGTCGCATGGGCACCAAATATTGGCAGGTAATATTTGCATAATTTTAGAAACATTTCCATCATATCTATTAGTTTTACTTCCGTATATAGGTTGTAATTTTAACGCTAGCACTATTTTCTTATATAGTCAAAGAAATGTGATTTGTTACTTAATAGTATGAAATTCTTGTAGACCATATGAGATCATTGCCGTCGCAACACACAAGGGACTTTCAATATGGCACCTAGGATTGAATCCAGATCATAATGGCAGACTTTCGGTAGATAGAGTTGCACTGTTGTCTGGTCATGAAGGCGCGGTATGATTTTGACTCTATTTTTTAGTTTAGGTCTACTGTTCATGTAGATGCTTGAATTTAGGGATGGCAATTTACCCATACCCAGTGGGTACCCACAAAAAATACCCACAATGGGTAGGGTAAAAACTCGCATTTTGGGTACGGGCATGGGTATGGGTAATTACCCGCAAAATTGAACGAGTATGGGTGCGGGTACGGGTACCTTAGTACCCACCCCATATACCCACATAGTATATATTTATTTATTTTAATTATATTAGTATATAATAATATATGTAAATCAATTTTAAAAAATACAACATTATTATACTATTACACATTTTTAATGAAAATGTTTATTTATGACATAATCCATATATGTCAATATATAGATAAATGAACTTTAGCACGATATTACTAATAATTTTGTTCATAATTTTCATGAGTCAACATTAAAATCTTTAATTTTTTTTAATTATATTAAAATGATATAATATTTTATAATTGATCAATTTAGTTTTAGCAAAAATGCAGGTAACGGGTACGGGTATAGGTACTTAGGTACCCATAGGGTATGGGGACGGGGACAATGAGTGTCACCCACTCGGGTATGGGGATGGGTACGAGTATTTTTTCAAACCGCGGGTATGGGGATGGGGACTATAGTACCCTACCCATACCCTACCCATACCCTACCCATTGCCATCCCTACTTGAATTGAAGTTTCGTTAAACGTTGTGTAGGTGTGGCAAATGGAGTGGGATATGAGTGGAATGACGTTGGCTACTACTGGTGACGATGGAATGGTCCGATTATGGCAGTCTAATCTCAACGGCATTTGGCATCAACAAGCTGCATTTGAACCTACTTCTTAGCCACATACTCTTGTTACATGAAGCCGAGTCATATGTTGTAAGTAGGAGAACTTGTATTTTTTTGTTGTAGTTAGATAGACAACATTCTCCTCCTGTTACATGAAAGATATGATGATGATAACTTTTCAATGGTTGTGATTGTCGATAATTGCAATCCCTTGTCGTTCACACAAATCATACTTTCACTTTTCTAATGACATGTTAAGATTCACGCTTTGCTTTTGCAACAGAAGGGATCTATTGATATCGATCTATCTAATGTGCTAGTTTAGCTAATTTTACGCTAATGCATAGATATCTCATTTATAACGACTTCTAATAATCGTATATTAAACATAGGGATATTGAATTTTATTGTTCTAATAACAAAATTTGTTACATTTGAGTACTACGTAAGGATATTAAATTTGATGAATTTGATGTTGCCTTTGTAAAGTTTGAATCATTTACAATTTGTTGCTGCCACCTCGATATCAGCTGCGAACATTGCCTGTACTGGTCTATGATCAGAAAGTTTTGATTCACTCCTGTTGTATTTCATTTGATTCATTCCCTTTCCAAACCATATTATTCTATCACACCTGAAATACTTTCTTGTGGTTAGAGTATACACTTATCAAATGAATGCATTTAAAGTTTATTTTGTATTGCTTATATATGAAAAATCCTTGGAAATGTTATTAAGATTACCATGCTGGGGAACGACTCTTTTTGCTCATGTGCTGCTCATCACAACCTATGTAATCATCTGAATTTGGTAGGTATTTGTATGTAGGTGGAAACTCTACATCTCTCCTTCATGCCAACCTTGGAATACATGACCCTCTTTTAACTCCATCTTCAGCTATATAATTTGGACAAAGTTTTTAAATCTTTAACTCAAGAATTGTGGTAAATAAATAAAAATAATATTAATTTCATTTTAACCTTACTTGATCATGTTTCAACAAGGTTTTCCATTCCTTTCTCTTGATCAATGAAAGTGTTGCTGAGTATGGCATATCTATCCTGTAGTTCAAGTCTCCTAGCCACACAACTCGGCTGCAAGTTACCGATTATTAAAATCAAATAATTTTTATCTTGACAAAAAACAAATCACCGAATTTAATAAAATCACAACAACACCGTGATTTTGTTGAATTGTAAATTGAATTTTATCAAAATTACAGCGACAAACCGTGATTTCGCTAAACTTACCGTCAATAAGAATATTTACTAAGTATTATATTTTTATTGTAACCAAACAAGTGTCTTCTAGTTGGAATGTCTATGTTGTCATATGATATAATGCCTCTGCATTCTATAGCTATTTTTGTTTATATGATATTTTCAAATTTTGCATAATTCAATATATCAAATTGTGCATGATTTAAGTTGTACATATAATAAAAATTGTTTATATGAGATATAATGCCCCTTACTCATGGTCAATAATTTTTTGAGGCATATCATGCAGAGGACCACCAGGGAAGCTTGTTTGGGACAAAATATCAGCTGCATTGACATTTCTTTCTCTCTTGTCTTCTTCTTTCCCACCAGAAGCTAGATGGCTACATATAAAGCAGAAACTTGTTTCATACAAGAAAAACCTAATTGATATTGAACCCTGCATTTTAAGATCAATAGAAAATTTTAAAATTCATTTCAAAACTAGCAAAAATAGTTTTAGAAAAATCTAAATGTATTCCTTCTTCTTTTTTTTTCAATGTATTAAAAATTGAGTCAAATATCGAATCGACAAGACCTTTTAGGTCCTGGTTGATTGGTCGAATCAGAGTGAAACCACGATCGAACTGCTCAACATACCAATTTGATTAAAATTTCTTTCAATGCTTTAAAAATTGAAATTTCAACTGCTTTAAGATGCTCAAATCAAAATGAAAGTGTGATCCGATTCCTCAAATAGCCAAAACGTATACAGTGGTGAATAACAATTTAACCGGTTCTTTTAAAAAAAAAAACAATTTAACCGGTTAAATTGTCCCGGTCCGGTTCAATTTTTAAAACATTGATTTCTCTATAATATGTAATAACTGACCTTGTTTGGCAAGCAACCCATAATTCCACATCCAACAGATGAGACACTCAAGTGGTGGATAGATTGATAAAGGTCAGATCTTGCCCAAATTGTTATGAACATTCCCACCATTTGCCTACTTATGATGCATTGGAAATCATCAACATTTTCAACCTTTTCACAAATTTGTTCCTTTAAAGGATATATCTTTTGAGGTTCTGCTCTTTTATCTTCTTCAACTACCTTCATTGGTCTTTTGTTGTTAAGGGTTGCCCCAATAAGGGAATTCCACTTCATAGATATTTTCTTGTTCTGTGGACCTAATACATTTGCTGCATTTAGAGGTACAATTTCTTGGAACCTGCTACAATTTTATTACATCAAATAAATACTACTAAGCGAGAATGAATTCCCTCTCGTGAAATTTTCACAGGAGGTGGTCCAGTGTGATCACTCAGCCCTCCATGTTTTAAAAAGAAAAATTTAAATTGTAATGAAAATTAAAGATTCAGATTTCACTGCACATTAAGTGCACAGGAGAGGATCTGTTCTCCTACTAAGCTGATTAATGGATTTGAATTTGATGTGGTCAAGAATTCACGCAGTCGGCAAATATCAGTGATTGTTAGATCGAGATCAAACAATATAGAAAATAAACTTTTTTTTAACTCTAAAATTTGAGCTTGAAATATGGATCGTTTGATCTTGCCGATCACTGATGTGTTGGCTGTGTGAATGCGCGAGATTTGTGATTGCACCAAATCCAAATCACTAGTTAATGATTGTTGTGAAAATGATAGAGTTTGCCAGTTTGGTCCTCGTCGATCCTCCAATAAAATCTCAATAGTCAGTTAATATAACAACTGAGTGTATTGTTGGATTAATTTAACGGTTGAAATTTCTTCAGAGAGACAGAAGGAGTTATAGAGGATCCAATTACCAAAGTAATAAAACTTCCAACAATATAGTGTCTATAAAGTTGATTCTTTACACATAATCTAAAGTAATAGAAGAAACTTTTACCCTAGAACATAAATATCTGCAGAATCATTTTGTATGTCAAGCCAATCTTCAATGTCCAAATTCTGAGGTGGTGCAATGCCTCCAATATTCCAGGAACCAAAAAAGATCCTAATTCAGAATAATATCCATATCATATGGTAATAAAAAAACATATTACACAAAGCTACATAAACAATTGTTCAAAAGAATGTATACTATTATATGATATCATACTTTTTGGTTTGATGATAGAATTGTCTTGTTGAGTTTTTAGATGCTTGATTCAAACTAGTAGTTTGCTGATTTTTCTCTGATGAATTACTGCTTAATATCTTCTTTAGGATCTTGCTCTCACTTAGTTTGAAGCTCTGCATGATCTTTGCACAAAATATACACTCATGAGGCATATACATTATAATGTTTCAAAAACCGGACCACAAAATGAACCAGAAATACTTCTAGTCATGGTTCAATTGGTTTAACCACGGTTGGAAGTGTTGAACTGAATGACAATTAAAGAAAATAGTATTAAAAAACTAAATAAAAAATATAAAAAAATGAAAACCAGTTGACCCTGGTTCGGTTCAACTAAAATGCATATAACCAGGATCAAACCAATCGTGAAATTTGCCAGCTCTCGGTTCAATTCTCTTGTTTGTGCCGGAGTTTAAAACATTGATTAGTAAGGAAGAAGCTAACACTAAAAAGATGGATTTTGATCTTCTCCCACAGTGCAATGGTACACCATTTTTGTTTTATGATTATTTTTTTCTACATCACTGCACCGATAGTATCCAAGTCCAAAAAGGATTATCTCAATGACATAAATAGAAGAAAATAAATACATACTTGTAATTGTTCCAAATTGCAATGTTTTCTTCCAAGAAAGTGATTTGCACAAGATATCAAGAGGAAAGTGATTTGAATTGATTGACAATATTTTAAGGACAAAGTTATAGATTCTAGCTATCTAGCTAGGGGACAACAGAAAAAACCTGAGGTCTCTTTCATATTCTTGTTTTGTCTATGGATGAAGATTTTTCTCACACTTCTTGAATATTGTTTGTATTGTGTAAAATTATTTTACACTATTATGCTTTTATCGAAGTGAAGTAATTATGACGTGAGAGTATTGTGGCGACAAAAATGTTTTTATTTTATAGAGATTAATTTGTTATAACACATCCACTATTTATGAAGGTGTGCATTAACAACATACACCTTAGGGTGTATTTAACTACTTTTTAATTAACATTTGCTAACACACACCTTCTAAAAAATAAGTAGGTGTATTATAGCAAATGCTTATAGGAGTTGTTAATTTACACCCACTTATCTTTTAGAAGGTGTGCTTTAGCAATATTTACTTTAGAGTGTATTTAATTATTTTTTAGTTATAATTTGCTAACACACCTTCTAAAAAATTAGTGGGTGTATGTTAGTAATACTCTATTTTATGTAGATATTTCAATTCAATTCTAAAATATATTTAAGGGTTAATTGGTATGAGATTAAGTTACTTAAATAATCACTGTTCTTATAATTAGAAGCTGCATGCCAGTAAATTTATTTCAAAATTTATGAATGGTTTAATTATTCTTGTTAATTAATTGCTTAGATATAAGTTCTTCTAGTTGGCTACAATGGGTTAAAATGTGAATCCCTAACATCCATCATTATACTAATATGTTAGAGGTTACTTATTAGAGAGTTCATGCTAAAAGACCGAAGGAAATGTTTGCACATATATTCTAAAACAAATATCAGATCTGTCATAATTGATGTGGAGGTTTCTCTTATTTTATCTTTTATCGAGAAAATAATTTATGCGTAAACACTAATTAGATCGAGAAAACAAATATTTTCTTTAGTTTTATTTGAAGTGAATAATAAATTAAGCTAAAGTGTTATCGTAGATGTAGACGAGAGGTGTGTTAGAACCATAACTACGGAGTTTAATGGTAAAAAGTCAGATATTTGATTCGAAAAATCTCGAGTTTGAGATCCACTCTTATTTTTGGAAGAAAATAAATAGAAATATCTTTGTTAAATCTTTTCTACCTTAAACTAGAACACCACACCCTCGCCTTAAATTGTTCTCTTATTTTTAATGACCAATTTATGTTGTAAAAATAAAAATATATAAAAAAGTCACGTCCTAAAACTAAACTTATGAGGGTATTAGATAGCAAAACACACATAGAACGGGCTTATAAGGACAATTTAGTCCATTTTTATAAGAATATATATAAGAGATGAGGTCAAACTCAAAATCACGTATTTCTATATACTATATAAATTTAGTCACTTAAACTATTTGACCCATAAAAACTTTTAAATTGAAAATACAATATAAATTAATTAGTGAAATTTAATAAAGTTAGAAGAATTTTACACCAAAACTCAAATTAAAGTCACGTTTTCCACACATTAAAAATCGTCCTATTTATAATCAAATTTGACATGAGGGAGAAACACAAAGTTTACCTATCATCCAAGTTAGTGACTTGTCTACTCAAGAACTCCTCAACCCTCAATTTCAAATCTAAGCAATAATAACATATGATATAGTGATGGGTAAAGTGATTTCAAATCTAAAATAGCACACTGATTCCAATATCAAGTGCAATAACATGGTGTAGTGAAAAGTCTTTCTATTGTCATGACTCGTGTCATACCATTATAATTTTGAGGTATGTTATTTTCATTATTTTTATTTTTTATAAAATTGGAAAAGAATTTTTTTATTAATTCAACCGAAACTAATATCCATTTTAGGACCAACACTATAAGATTATAAGGCTACCACCTCAAATTGAGGTATGTATGTTTATCTTCTATGTCTTTGCTATTTTCTTTTTGAAGTACTTTCTCCTACTTTTTAATTACTTTCTATACTTTACAAAAATCTTAAATTATATATTAAAAAAAATACTCGACAACAATTTAAACAATAAATTGTTGACTTTCAAACATTATTTCTCTATTATTTTTATTATTGGAATAATGCCGAAATGTTTGATGTGATGTTACGACAACTATGGCACATTTTTATATTATCATAGATTATTTTTAGTTGTTATTTACATATCAAAAGAATCAATAAATTCATGTATATATTGTTTTTGTTATTTGTTATGAAATTATTTTTAATAATATTTTTAACTATTTATTATTATTTCATTTATTTTACATATTTAACCACTTACAATAGTTATGTAGAGATATTATTGATAAAACAAAAATAAATATTTTTTCAATCCTTTCTATAAAAGACCTATAAATTAATATGTTAATGTATTTAGTTTATAGGTTTAATTCAACATTTAGTCTCTTATGTTTATTTTAGGTTTCAATTTGGTCCCTTATGTTTTAAAAGTTTCAATTTGGTCCTTTATGTTTATTTTAGGTTTCAATTTGATCATTTCCGTCAGTTTTGTCACATGTGGCAGACGGTTTGCATATGTGGACAGACACGTGAATACCTGGATACTTGACACGTGTCCAATTGAAACGGTGGAAACATCAAAACTTACGTAAATGACCAACTTATGCAAACGGTGAAAACATAAAGGACCAAATTGAAACTTTTAAAATATAAGGAATCAAATTGAAATCTAAAATAAACATAAGAGACCAAATGTTGAATTATGCCTAATTTATATTATCACTATCAACTTTTTGAACTACATATCTCTTAGAAAAAAGACTAGAGTATGAATTATTTTAAACTTTGAAAATGACACATCAAAACATACATAAAAATTTAAAAAATGACATTGAAAAACATAGGAAGTAGTATGAAGTGAACTATGTACATATGCAAGTGTCACAACATATTAATTTGTTATGCTAAAGTCTATAGTTATAGCCTATAGGCTTCATCTTTTTTGGAAAGATTCTTCTTCAAGGGAAGTTTTGTACACATGCAGAGCCTCATCTTCGATTTGATAAGTGATCACTACCACAACACAACCATATAATTGTCATCTCTGGCTTTATTTTAAATCATGTTCTGATTCTGAAAGACATCAATGTTACTCATCAATGTTAAAGAACTACCTCAATGTTACTCATTCCATGCAATTCTAGATCTCCCATATGCGAAAGAAATGGACAAACTACCATTTTGATATATGAAAGTTTAACTCATTATCACATTAGTTTCCCATGAATTGCAAATGCATTTCTAGTAGCTCTTTTGTTAGTTATCTTATAGATTAAATTGAGGAACAAAAAACATATTTGAAAATCAAGTTGACTATTTAAAAACAAATATGAGGACCAAAATATATAACTAATATATAGATACTTGTAGGTCTAATTACAATTTTGATATATTCAAGGATGAATGTGTCATCGAAATATACTTTCAAGAACCAAATTGTGATTTTTCCCAAAAGAAACGCTTGTGCGAACAAGTTAGTCAATTTAAAAAATACTTGAAAGACACACATGTGCGGATAAAGACTTGTGTGAGGTGAATTTTTTATTTTTTTTCGGAAACTCGGTATCCGGCCCAAGGATTGACTAATCCGAGGGGACCAATTCAACCGTCCACTTGCGGGGCCCCGTTTAAAGCCGGAGTTTTTTTTACTCTGCATGGACTAGCTTTCTTCAGCTGCTACTTGTAACAACCTAAATTTAATCATCAGTAAATTTTTTTTGGTCATCTAGTGTAGTGGTTAGAAATTCCACCCTTAAGGTGGATAAATGAGATGACCGGAGTTCAAACCCCAACCCCCTGCATATATAATGCATTGTCCTACCAATTGAGCTAAACTCACGGGACATTTGTTGTTTAGTTTAATTAATTGATTATTTGTTGATTTATTGATTTGTGTGTTTTGGAGTAGGATAATTAATTAGAGATAGAAGGAAGAATGAGGTTAATTGTTTGTGGGCTTTAGATATATTGGGCTTTAAGTGTACGTGAGTGGAACTTTTCTTTTCCCACCCCCTGGTTTGCTTTTCCACCCCTGTGTTGCCCTTTATGCCCCTGACAAAAAAGTTCGGTAAACGCGGGCCGAACTTTTTCACCCCCTACGTTGAACCGAACCTTTTTTTTAGTGTAAAATTTACACTAAAAAAAAGTTCGGTTTACGTAAACCGAACTTTTCAAAAAGTTCGGTTTACGTAAACCGAACTTTGAGGGGTAAAATTGGATTTTAGGGGGGTGAAAAAGAGATAGGGGGGTGGGAAGAGAAATCTTCACGTGAGTGAGTGAGTAAAGACCAATACGAGAGAATGGAATTAGGTTAAGAGGAAGTAAATAAACAAAAGAATTGATTTGAATTTAAACTTGTTCACTTCAGAAGATCGCTTACTCCTCCTCTTTATCATCACTCTCGCCACCGTATTTCTTCCGCTTCGATTTCAATTCTCCACATTACAAAACCAACAACAGATTCGTCGTTTCCAGCACATGCAATCTCTTTTTCTCCGACGCAACTTTCGATGAACAAAATCGCACAAGTTAGGGTTCAAACCCTAACATCCTTCATTCCTCATTCTTTCAAGTAAGATAATAAATCAAACCCTAACGTCTCTTTCCAATTTCAATTTACTTTTTACTATTAGGTTCCTAATCTTGAATTTCATTCACTACCTATTTTCATAATAATTTGATTCTCCATGACCATTGTTTTGAGAAAACTCTTGTGATAAGATGATACAATATGCCGAGTGAAATATAATGACTCAAAAGTGTATAATTGCTATTTTAACTCAATTTAATTAATTGGCAGAATGTGATTAACGAGTTAATTTGACCCTAATAATCTGCATTAAGAACCTAAGTTAGAGAACGTTACGTTTTAGTATTTTCAAAGATTAATTAAACTGTTTTAATTTTAAAGGATGAATGAACTTTTCTAGTTTATTATACTGTTTGGTTTTGATTTTTGATTATAAATAGTTGTTGTTTTCTTCACATACAGACAGATGCTGTACATTGCTGGACATGTATCGAAATTCTGAATTGAACAGATAAAGGAGCATGGGATTGGGAATCCTTCTTTCTTTGATCAGAAAGCCAATCTAGATTTCTTGAATACGCACGCACATGGAGCTACATTTAAGAAACACAGCCATCCTTGGCGGGCAACTATTGACCATGCAGATGGTTCATTCAGGAGACTTCTTAGCCGTGTCAAAGATCCGTGGTAGGTGGGAAGGTTTCGAGACATTAGAAAAGTGGGTGGATGGTTCATTTGCCGGCCATAGTGAAGGATGAAATGGGAAATTTATGGGTTGGCGAATCAGGGCACAGGAATGAAAAGGTATACAACATGATGAATTGTTTTATAATTTTTTTCTATAACATTATTGGTGTAATGCCTGGTGAACGTGAATCTTGTCATTGCCTATAGTGGCTTAGTGTAGGGGTTCTTCTTTCTTTAACCAATCCATCGGATTAAGAGATTGTGATGTATTAAACATACATTGTAGCTGCTCTGTTCTTCTTTCTATAACATTATTAATATACTTTTCTTCTGACTAATCTATGGTTTCAATGACAGTTCCTGTTGTATGGAGAGCCAAACAGGCAGCTCTTTTACTTGGTCAATTTGCTACAAAGAATTCATATTTCATGGTTGATTAAGTTGTGTATTGCTAAACCACCAGCAACACCGCTTTCCTCAATGCGAGATCACTGACCTCCACCGACAGTGATCATCACGGCTCTTGGTATGATAATTGATAACCTTCTCAACATATCGGGAACCATATTCATGATTCCCTCTCATAAGGAGTTTGACAAGATCGAGATGTACTCAAATGGCTGGCTGATCTAGTCAAGTTCAATATGTAGGTATCTTCTTCTTCCTCTTTATTTTATATCTTTCAATCTCGATTTTATTGCTTAGATTTATAGTGGTCTTTACTTGATTGTGCAACTCTTTTTTGCTTACTAATTTGTAATGGTTTAGATTTGAGATTTCCTTAGTTCTTTTTGAATCTTATTTTATGTTACGACTTTTAATTTTGATTATGATGATTTGTGGCCATAGTAGTTATTTGTGTCTTCGTCTCCTTGTCTAACATCGCTTTGTGCGTTCTCCTATCCTTTTGTCATCCGTTGTTTGCCTTCACCTTCCCTTTTGCTTGTAGAAGTGAAAAGTTGCGTAGGTTCTGGTTGGGGATTATTCATATAGGAACTCAATAAATTGAAATGATAGTATCAAAGTCCAGGAAACCTTACATGTAAAATATGATATATGAAGCTAGATCTAAGTTTGGTAAATTGAAATGACGATATTGTGCGTCAATGACCCTGAATGCGAAATATCATATTAATATAATGCATTGGAATGATGATCTTGTCCCTCGATAATTATGAATGAGAAAATATGATATTTGAGTCCATATTGGAATGTTGGAAATGTCCCTTGGAATGAAAATATGATAATTGATATGCTTAGATGGGTCTAAATTCGATAAACTGGACGGATGGAATTGTTCCCCGATTAGTTGGATTATTGTCCCTCGATAATTATGAATGAGAAAATATGATATTTGAGTCTATATTGGAATGATGGAAATGTCCCTTGGATTGAAAATATGATAATTGATATGCTTAGATGGTTCTAAATTCGATAAACTGGACAGATGGAATTATGCCCCGACTAGTTGGATTATTGTCCCTCGATAATTATGAATGAGAAAATATGATATTTGAGTCTTTATTGGAATGATGGAAATGACCCTTGGAGTGAAAATATGATAATCGATATGCTTATATGGTTCTAAATTCGATAAACTGGACGGATGGAATTGTGCCCGATTAGTTGGATTATTGTCCCTCGATAATTATGAATGAGAAAATATGATATTTGAGTCTATATTGGAATGATGGAAATGACACTTGGATTGAAAATATGATAATTGATATGCTTATATGGTTCTAAATTCGATAAACTGGACGAATGGAATTGTGCCCCGATTAGTTGGATTATATGATCGTAAAATAGATAAATTGAAATGATATATGGTAACGAGTCTTGAAACCTTAGATGCAAAATATGATATTTGAACTTGATCTAAATTCGATAAATTGAAATGATAGTATTGTGCCTCTATGATCCTGAGTACGAAACATCAAATTAATATGATGTTCTGAAATGATGGAATTGTCCTTCGATAATTGTGGATGCGAAATATAATGTTTGAGCCTATATGGTTCTAATTTTTATAGGCTTAAATATGCTTTTGGTCCCTGTAATTATGCCTTGTTTTGAAAAGAGCCCCTGTAAAAAAATAATTTTGTTTTTAGTCCCTGCAATATCTTAAAACTTTTAAAATAGCCCATGACCTGAATTTCTTGATGACATGTCACTTTTTAAATATACTTTTGGTCCCTGCAATTATGTCTTGTTTTGAAAAGAGCCCCTATAAAAAAAATAAAAATTGATTTTAGTCCCTGCAATATCTCAAAACTTTTAAAATAGCCCCTGCAATATCTCAAAACTTTTAGACCAGGGGCTATTTTAAAAGTTTTGAGATATTGCAGGGACTAAAATCAAAATTATTTTTTTACAGGGGCTCTTTTCAAAACAAGGCATAATTACAGGGACCAAAAGCATATTTAAGCCATTTTTATAAATTGAGATGAATGGTATTATGCTTTATATTGATCTTGAATATAGAATATGGTAGTCTTTCAAGAACTGATACAATTTATCGAATTTTGGACCTTATATCGAAATATCAAATATTTAGCCTCATAGGCTTTAAATTTGTTTTATTGGAATTGGAATGATGATACTGTTCCTAGATATGACCTTGGACAGAAAATATGATATTTGAGCTGCTTAGATGTTCTACATTCGATAAATTGGAAGATGGAATATTGCCCCAATTCACTTGGACGCAAAATTTGTTAGTTGGAATATATGATCTTAAATTTGATAAATTGAAATGATAATATCAGGTCTGGAAACATTACATGCAAAATATGATATTTGAAGCTAGATCTAAATTAAATATATTCAACTGATGGTAGATGACCCTAATGCGAAATATCATATTAATATGATATATTGGAATGATAGAAATGTCCCTTGATAATCATGGATGCAAAATATGATATTTGATCCAATATAGTTCTAATTTGTATTTTTATAAATATGGAGATGATGATAGTGTTTGAAATATGATAGTGTTTCAAAAACTGGTACAATTTATCGAATTTAAGTCCATAAAATCCGAATATCAAATATTTTATATTGGAATGATGATATTGTGTTTATATATAACCCTGGATTAAAATATGACATTTGAGTCATTTCAATGTTCTTAATTTGATAAATTTGAAGGATGGAATATTGAACGGATTGACTAGGACCCAAAATTTCTTATTGAATTAAATGGTCATTGTAAGACCCGTAATTCCACTGTACCTTTTGTGTGAATAAAATAAGTAATGACTAAGAATATTAGGGTTTTTGTTAAGTGGTTTTGTGAGTATTGTCGCCATAACGGCTGTTTGCTGAAATGGAGCCTGTTTTGTGCTCGTGCGCTGGAAAGGCACAGACTTTTGGGTCGTAGTCTTCTTTTGAGTATAAGAGGGTTTATGTGTAGTCAGAATAACGAGTTTTGGATTATTCTCGCTTATGGAAAAACGAGTAGGAATTTTACCCGCTGATGTAAAATTTTACGGCTTCTGAATTCCGTAGAAATTTAGATGGAGGTTTTATATATCTGCGCGAGTTAGGATATGTCCTGAGAATCATTTTCGAGGGTGAGGAAGAAAATTACAGTCGGGAAAAAGATTTAGCGATAATATTTGAAAACGGTTTACGACGGACGTTTATTTGGTAGATTTGATATTTTTGTGATTTCCGTCCGTTAGCGAGGCGCGACTCGTCTGTGAGGCGTGAGTTTCTCATGAGAAAGAAAATATCTAAAGTGGATAAGATTGGGTTGATCCAAGGGCTAGGATTTGATCTTGGCTTTTAGGCACTATTTGATCCAATGGTGGATATGCAACAAGACCATAATTTAGTAAGACTTTTGGATCACTTTGTGGACTTAGAAAAAATTGCACAACTCTCTCTTCTCTCTCCCTTTGCCGTGGCATTTCCCACCCTTGTGTTCTTCATCATAAATTCTTCATTTCTTCACCAAAAGCTTGGATTTTTAGTGTGTTGGATCATAGAGTTGGAAAGAAAATCATCTCCTCTTGAGGTTAAGAGGATTAGCCGAATTGGAGTTTTCGTCGAGAGGGACGGTTATTGCTCGCGTAATGTAAGTTGTGCGTGTTGGAATGCTTGCTGAGGTAAGGGCACCTTTCTTTTGTCTTATTTCCGTTGATAGCATGATTGTATGCTTGTTGATTGATAGCATGTTTGTATACTCGTGGTTGATAGCATGTTTGTATGCTCGTGGATTGATAGCATGTTTGCATGCTTGTGGTTTATAGCATGATTGTATGCACTTGATTGAATATCTCGTTGTGCATGATTGTTGTCTTACATATTATTTTGTTATAAATATATGTATTGACACGTGGTTGAGAATTACATATGCATGATTGGTATGTAATTGATGCATTGGCATAGATAAGATGTATCGTATGCTCATGCATTCATAGTTGTGGTTAGAAGACCACTAGGTGCGATTAGAAGATCCACTAGGTGCGATTAGAAGATCCACCTTAATCCTGCGGGATTTGATTGAGTACAATACGTGATTAGAAGATCACAGGGTGCGATTAGAAGATCCACCCTAATCCTTCGGTTAGAAGATCGTCGAGATTGTATTGATTTTTAGTGATTAGAAGATCACGACTCTCTGCGGAGAGGTTAAATTCCGGAATTCATGCATGTGGCAGCCAGTGATTGGTGTCACGGTCATGTAGAGTATGCATTGATAGGCTATGTGCGCATTTGAATTATAATGCTCGTAAGAAGAAAATGATAAATGTTTAATTGCTATCCATATTTGGTAATTGTATTATGTGTTACTTGTGGTGACCCTTACAATGAAACATGAACGGGTTATCCCCACCTAGACGATGGATTCCTGTCCGAGACCGTGAGTCGTGAGGACGATGGTGGCTTCTTGAGCCTCAGTGATCGAGTGGCGTGGCGGATTATATTTGTTTGTGTGCCGGTGTGTCTTGTACACCGTGCCTTTGGTTAGGCGTAGTGTTCTGACTCTTTGGGGTAATTGTATCTGAATACTTATACTTGTGGTTTAGACGGTTGTCTATTTGTACTGTAATATCCAGCTACACACTTTGTTTCTCGAAAGCACTTTTATGTATGATTAGTACTACGCCGATGTTTGGGATGTACTAATATATATTTAGTCCATTTGTATGATTAATGCCGGCTCATCACAAGATTTATGCGCGCTCTGTTTTGTTTAAAAAAAAAAAATATGCTCCTTTTTGGTCTTTGAAAAATCGGGGTGTTACAGTCATAAATTCGATAAATTGAAATGATAGTATCACGTTTAAAAAACCGATCTGGGGTTTTTATTGCACTCGAGGGTTATTTATTATTATTGGTTTGCTGTTTTATGATCTCCATTAGCATAACATTTGTCAATATGCAAAAATAGGATTTGTTCCACTCAACTAATACAAAATAAAGAGGTTAGAATCATTTCTTACTGAATTGGAGAAGACAACAACAATTGCTTCTTCGCTGGGATATGAAGGTACATTTTCGTTTCTACTTTCTCTTGGTAAGATGTACCATATAACCAATATTTGATACTAGAGCCATAGAACGATACATGCGAAATTTTATAGCTGGTGATGATATTGTACCTCAATATGATCTTGAATTCAAAATATGTTATTTGAACTGCTTAGATGGTTTAAATTTGATAAATTGGTTGGTGGAATTGTTCCCAGATTATATTGAACGCAAAATTTGTTAGTTTGATTATATGATTGTAACTTCGGTAAATGTAAATGATGGTATCAAATCTTGAAATGTTAGATGAAAAATATGATTGAACCTAGATATAAATTTAATTGAAATGATGACAGTGTCTGATGACCCTGAGTGTGAAGATAATATTAATACGATGTAATGGGATGATAAAATTGTCCCTTGTTAATCATGGATACAAAATATGATATTTTAGCCTACACGATTCTAATTTTAATAAATTCCGGTGATGTTATTATGCCTCAATGATCTTGAATATGAAATATTATAGTGTTTCAATCAATAATTGATACAATTTGTCAAATTTAGGACCTTATAATCCAAATATCAAATATTGAGCCTCATGCTTCAAATTTGTTTTATTGGAATTATGATATTGTGGCTTGATATGACCCTGAATTGAAAATATGATATTTGATCCGCTTAGATGCCCGACATTTGATAAATTGGAAGATGGGATATTGCCCTGATTAACTTTGCTCTTAGCTGGATTTTATGATCGTAAGTTCAATATATTGAAGTGATAGTATTAGGCCTTTGAAACCTTAGGGTCTGTTTGGTTCGGGAGTTTTGGAGGGGAGGGGAGGGGAGGTGAGGTGATATTTTAAATTTTTATGTTTGGTTCAACTTTTTAACGAGGGGAGGGGAGGGAAGGGGAGAAGTAATTTATTTTTTTACCCTTAACCTTATAAACTCAAAATAAGGATTAAATTATAATGAATATATTACGTAAAAAAAAATCTAATGGATATATACAAAAAAAAATAAAATCTAATGAGTAGAAAACCTAAATTTTTTTGTTGTAAAAAAAAATCTAGAATTTAATATTCCAACAAGGATAATTTAGAATTTTAATAAAAAAGTGATGGTAATTTTGTCAACATAATAAATTCTGTTTTATCTCGCCTCCCCTCCTTAAAAATCCCTCCCCTCCCCTCACCTCCCCTCCCCCTAGGTTGAACCAAACAAAGCCTTAGACACAAAATATGATATTTGAAATTATATCTAATTTTGATAAATTGAAATGACAGTATTGTTCCCGGACGACCCTGAATGCGAAATATCATATTAACAAAATGCATTAGAATGATGATATTGTCCCTCGTTAATCATACTTGAGAAAATATGAAATTTGAGCCTATATTTTAGTGATGGTATTGTCCCTTGGATTGAAAATATGATATTTGAACCGCATATATGGTTTTAAATTCAATAAATTGGAAGGATGGATTTGTGCCCCGATTAGATGGATTATATGATAAATGATGCTATCGAGTCTTGAAACCTTAGATATAGGCCCTCGATAATTATGATATTGAATTATATGATGATATTGGATTATAATGGATTGGAATGATGATATTGTCCCTCGATAATTATGGATGAGAAAATATGATATTTGAGTCTATATTGGAATGATGGAAATGTCCCTTGGGTTGAAAATATGATAATTGAAATGCTTATATGGTTCTAAATTCGATAAATTGGACGGATGGAATTGTGCCCCGATTAGTTAGATTATTGTCCCTCAATAATTATGAATGAGAAAATATGATATTTGAGTCTATATTGGAATGATGGAAATGACACTTGGATTGAAAATATGATAATTCATATGCTTATATGGTTCTAAATTCGATAAACTGGACAAATGGAATTGTGCCCCGATTAGTTGGATTATATGATCGTAAAATAGATAAATTGAAATGATACATGGTAACGAGTCTTGAAACCTTAGATGCAAAATATGATATTTGAACTTAGATCTAAATTCGATAAATTGAAATGATAGTATTGTGCCCCTATGATCCTGAATACGAAACATCAAGTTAATATGATGTTTTGAAATGATGGAATTTCGATGATCATGAATATGAAATATGACAGTGTTTCAAAAACTGATACAATTTATCGAATTTAAGTCCATAAATCTGAATATCAAATATTTTATATTGGAATGATGATATTGTGCTTAGATATAACCTTGGATTGAAATTTGATAAATTTGAAGGATGGAATATTGAATGGATGAACTTGGACCCAAAATTTCATATTTGAATTAAATGGTCATAAATTCGATAAATTGAAATGATAGTATCAAGTTAAATAAACCGATCCGAGGTTTTTATTGCACTGAGGGGTTATTTATTATTATTGGTTTGCTATTTTATGATCTCCATTAGCATGACATTAGTCAATATGGAAAAATAGGATTTGTTCCACTCAACTAATACAAAATAAAGAAGTTAGAATTATTTCTTATTGAATTGGAGAAGACAATAACCATTGCTTCTTTGCTGTGATATATAGGTCCTTTTCGTTTCTACTTTCTCTTGGTAAGATTACCATATAACCAATATTTGATACTAGAGCCACAAAACCATAAATGCGAAATTTGATAGCCGGTGATGATATTGTACCTCGATATGATTTTGGATTGAAAATATGTTATTTGAACTGCTTAGATGGTTTAAATTTGATAAAATGGAATGGTGGAATTGTGCCCTGATTATGTTAAATGCAAAATTTGTTAGTTTGATTCTATGAATGTAAATTCGGTAAATGTAAATGATGGTATCAAGTCTTGAAATGTTAGATGAAAAATATGATTTTTGAACCTAGATCTAAATTTAATAAATCGAAATGATGACATTGTGTCTGATGACCCTGAATGCGAAATATCATATTAATATGATGCAATGGGATGATAGAATAGTCCCTGTTAATCATGGATACCAAATATGATATTTTACCCTACATGATTCTAATTTTAGTGAATTCAGATGATGGTATTGTGACTAAATGATCTTGAATATGAAATATTATAGTGTTTCAAGAACTGATACAATTTGTTAAATTTAGGACCTTATAATCCAAATATCAAATATTGAGCCTCATGTGCTTCAAATTTGTTACATTGTAATTATGTTATTGTGGCTTGATATGACCCTAGATTGAAAATCGGATATTTGATCCGCTTAGATACCTACATTTGATAAATTGGAAGATGAGATATTTTTCAGATTAACTTTACAACTGATATTTGAACTTATATCTAATTTCGAGATAAATGTTAATGATGGAATTGTGTCTTGCTGACCTTGAATGTGGATGATCTTGAGTGCGGAATATCATATTTAATATCATGCATTGGAATGATGGTATTGTCTCTTGATAATTATGAATGAGAAATATATTATTTAAGTCTATATTTGAATGATGGAAATGTCCCTTGGATTGAAAATATGATATTTGAACTGATTTGATGGTTCTAAATTCGATAAATTGGATGGATGTAATTGCGCCCCGATTAGTTGGATTATATGATCGTAAAATCGATACATTGAAATGATGGTATTAGGTCTTGAAGCCTTAGATGTAAAATATGATATTTGAACTGAGATGTAAAATCGATAAATAAAATGAAGGTATTGTGCCCCGATGACGTTGAATGCGGGTGATCCTAAATGTGGAATATCATATTTAATATCATGCATTTGAATGATGGTAGTGTCTCTTGAGAATCATGAATGTGAAAATATGATATTTGAGCCTATATTGGAATGATGGTATTGTCCCTTGGGTTGAAGATATGATATTTTAACCACTTAGATGGTTCTAAATTCGATAAATTAGAATGATGAAATTGTGCCATGATTAGTTGGATTATATGATCATAATTTGATAAATTTGAAATGTTGGTATATGTCTTTAAACCTTAGATGTAAAATATGATATATGTGAAATTAGATGTAAATTCAATAAATTGAAATGAAGGTATTGTGCCCGGATGACCCTAATGCGAAACATTATATGAATATGATGTATCAGAATGATAGAATTGTCCCTCGACAATCATGGATTCAAAATATAATATTTGATCCTATGTAGGTCGATTTTTTTTTAATGGAGATGATGATATTGTGTGGCTTTCGATGATCTTGAATATGAAATATGATGTTTCAACTGATACAATTTATCGAATTCAAGATCATAAAATCTGAATATCAAATATTTTATATTTGAATAATGATATTGTGCCTAGATATAACCCTCAATTGATAAATATGACATTTGAGCCGTTTCAATGTTCTTAATTTGATAATTTGATGGATGGAATATTGAACGGATCAACTTGAAATGATAATATCAGCTTAATAAAACCGATCTGAGATTTTTATTGCACTCATGTGTTAATTATTATTGGTTTGCTATTTTATTATCTACATTAGCATGACAGTAGTCAATATAAAGAGGTTTGAATCATTTCTTAGTGAGGGCAGATCTGGAACCATGAGGCCGAGACGAGCCGGACAGACCAAACAGTGATCGGAGAGGAGGCTGAAGGCTCCATCACAAAGTCATTTAGTACAGCAAAATAAATCATGTCAAAAGCTGGAATCACAAGGAAATTAATAGGGAAAGTGTTAGAAATAATATAAAAAACGGCTCTATCCTAACAGTTTAAACTTTTGAGATAATCTGTTATTTGATATGGTATCAGAACCTCTATGACTAATTGAGTAGTCTAGGTTGATCTATGTATTATTCACGCTTCAAGTCACTTTCAAATATGAAAAGTGGAATTTAAGCATATGGTAGGTTGATCTATGTATTATCCACGCTTCAAGTCCAAATAGACTCTTGCGTGAGAAGGTGTGTTAGAAATAATATAAAAAATGGCTTTATCCTAACAGTTTAAGCTTTTGAAATAATCGGTTATTTGACATAAAGATTTTTTAGTGGAGTTTCAACCATAAATCAAGTTTTTATTTTAGTACTTCTCTTTTGATTTATTTTTTATATATTTTTGACTATAAAGATCCTTGATCACTAAACTAGTTCAAAGTTAACATAAACATACTTATATATATGTATATCATGCAAAAGAAAGCCTAAAAGAAGCAATTAAGCACATGGATATCTGACTATATATTTAGCTAGACTAGGTCAATCTCAGCCTAATAATAATTTAACACATATTACTCCTCCGTCCCTTTTTATAAGAGCTATTTTAACAAAACACGGATATTAAGAAAGTGAGTTTTAATATTAAACTGATTGATAAATTATATTGATTTTATATATTTACTTTTACAATTAATTGTAGTTCTTTGTATCAAACAAAAGATAATTTAATGCTATTAAAAAACTACGCAAACAAAATAAGGGTAAATGTGGAAAAAAAAATTAATGTCATTGATAATTGTAAAATAGTTTTATAAAAAGGGATAATTTTTTTGTCAAACTAGTTCTTAAAAGGGGACGGAGGGAGTATATAATATAGTAGTTTGCTCAATAATTTTGGCTTATATTTGAAGTACTCCGTAATTGACTAGCCAGTAGTATATAAATACTGAAAAAATTTAGTCTACATTTTGGTAACTTTCCGTCCAAGTAACAATTAGTGCCTGATTAATTGAGAACAAAGGAAACAAAGTCCATGTATAACTGAACAATTCTTTTTAGGTATTTCAATTTTTTACATGAATCAATCACATTTTTTTAATACGATAATGCAAGAGTATAGATTTCACTTGCAAAGTAAATAAGTGATTGTATCTCTTCTTCTAGCTCAATCAATGAAAACATTTCTTTAATATAGTCTTCTTTCTCGGATCTCTTTAATTACCCTTGAGGTTATTGACCTTCTAATTAGAATAATTAATTGTGTGCTACTTTCTTTGTAAAATAATGGTGTGCTATTTTTCATTGCTCAATTTCTTAAAAATACCACGTGTTACATAACTTTTTAATTTTTTTTATCAAGTAATTTAGTGGTTAGAGTTTAACTTTTTAACGTAACTAAGTAAGAGTACCAGAGTTTAAACGTTAATCCTGCATATTATATGCAATATTCCCACCAACTGAGTTATATTCACGGAACTATAAGCGAACCATCTAATTTATAAGTGATACACTGTAGATCGTTGCGTAATAATTAAGTAAAAGTTATAACTCATTGTTTTTACAATTAAAACAATGACATGGTTGATATTAGTTCAAAACAAGTTACATGTTTATTTTCAATTTTTTTAATAAAACTGATGTTAATTAAGTTATTATCATAAAAATTAATGAATATGACCATTAATTTATATTTTCGAACAACAACATATATCTTTATTAGAATTATAATTTTTTTAATGGAAATATATATATATATATATATACACACGAAAAGGACAACAAAAAATCCAAAATACCAAAAGGTACCGTAAGTATACACAACCAAAAACCAAAAGACAAAATACAAATACCCGAAATAAACAAACACACTAAAAAAAAACACCAAGAAGAAAACAAAAAATACACACTAAACCAAGAATACCTTAACAACTCACCACAAGAAGACCTTTCTCCTCTTGAAATATCTATATTTGGATTATTTTTTCAAAGTAAATAAACTTAGTTTGAATTTCTAAACACAAGGCAAAATTATATATCTTCAATTTTGTTATACATATTGAATAAAAATATACCATCCTATATTTCATTTTTTTTTTTCCGATAACTAATAATCTTTCATTG
Source organism: Trifolium repens (assembly GCA_030408175.1). Classification (NCBI taxonomy): domain Eukaryota; kingdom Viridiplantae; phylum Streptophyta; class Magnoliopsida; order Fabales; family Fabaceae; genus Trifolium; species Trifolium repens. Next base: position 18,483,356 of record CP125847.1, read on the forward strand.
ATCAAGATCAACCCAACATCATAGCAAGCAACATACCCACCTTCTACGAAAGTCGGACAAAAAAAATACCAACAATAATAAAACACCACAAGTAGTATACACCAAGTGGTCATCATGATCAGTTCACTATAAAGATCCTTGATCACTAAACTAGTTCAAAGTTCACATAAACATAACTAAATGTTTATCATGCAAAAAAAAAAAAAAAACCTAAAAGAAGCAAGCACATGGATATCTGACTATATATTTAGGTGAATCTTAACGTAATAATAATTTGACATATATTAGAATATAGTAGTTTGCTCAATAATTTTGGCCTATATTTGAAGTAATTGACTAGTCAGTAGTATATATATAAATACCGAAAATTTTAGTCTACATTTTGGAACCTTTCAGTCCACGCGCAACATAATATACTCCCTCCGTCCCAAAAATTAATCTTTGTAATTGAACATAAAGAATATCTGATTTATGCTAAAACAATTAAAATATAAATAAATTACTGTACCAAGGATCGAAATCTTAATCAATATTACATGTAATGTAATGTAATAGAACTATGTTCCTACAACATTATTATTGTATTGAGATTGAACTCAAATCAACCAAGTATACCCATTTTGAGCTTTCAAGTTTTATTTGTTTTGTTTGTATGCTCTTTTAATTTGTAAACGTTTAAAAACTGTATCACAAATTGAGGAGTAAATAAAGGGCACAAACGTGGAATAGTCTTTATATTTTATACGTGGAACATTATATATTTTAATAGATTTTAAACTAGTAAAATACCCGTGCGAATGTAGAAATAATGATTACATATAATAGAAATAATGATTTAATATAATATTACATAATTCACTATTTTTTTTTTTTAATTTTTGTCGTAAGTAGAAATAATGATTAATATAATATTACATAATTTAATTTTGATTACATATTTTTAATAGGTCGAATATTGTATAGTGCGAAATTAATCCCGTTAAAAAATTACTAGTTAGTGTAAGATTTTAGGACCGAAATTTGTTGAAATTTTTTATAGGTACTAAACTTTAAATTTGAGATAGACAAAGAAATGATAAATGTAATTAAAAATAATTATTTAAGTAAAAATTTGTTGTAAATATACAAAGAAAAGAATAGGCCTGTGTTAATAATGTGTCAAATTTTGATGAAGGGTAATTAGGACACTTCATTAGTATCTAACTTTTCTTAATATATATGATTAGTGACTTCACCCAAACAAACTTAGACTTAAAACTAAGATTAATAGAATTCAAAGACCATGTTCATTTTACATCCATAGTTCCATATTCTCCCTTTCAACACCATTCTTATATAGTTTTTGAAATTCAAACTAGAGTTTGAGAAGTTTATTCAAACATGAACAAGGACAATGGAAAATATCTCAAACTTTTCGGCGGCGGCGGCTCTAATCGTCAGAAGAGGTGGTTTTTGTTCTCTAAGAAGGCTAAGGTTACAGCAATTAGAATCACTGTGGTTATTCTGTTTGTCTTAGGAGCCACTTTTTGTGATTTTGCAGCCTGGAATACTGTGAGTTATTATTTATGCATAGTAATAGTTTTCTTTATATGTTGTGTTGTGTATGAGCCTATTTTTTTTTTTTTTAAATTAAAAATTATAATATGTAACTTTTTTTTAGGCCTAATTACATTTTTATTGATAGGTCATCAATCACATTATCTAAGTTTTTTATTTTTATTTTCATTAATTGTTGATTTAGCAATAGAATTACATTAAGTTCGTCCTTTGATCATGCATGCAATACCACTCTTGACAACAAGTTGGAAGTATTAGCATTCATATCATAGATTTTGTCACATACAAGCATAATTGTTCTAGGACCAAAGTTTGAGCCTATTAATTTAAGGCAAAATACATCCATAAGTCCTTTAAATTTTAGGTTTGTAATAGATAGGTCTTTTAAGTTTTTTAGTGACAGATAAGTCCTTTAAGTTTGTAATTTGTAACATTTAGATCCTTTTTTTTAGTAACTGGAAGGACCTAGATGTTACAAACTTAAATGACCATATTTGTTACTTAAAAAACTTAAACAACTTATTTGTTATTTAAAAAACTTAAATGATCAATCTTTACAAACGTAAAACTTAAAGAACATATGAATGCATTTTGCCTTAATTTAATAAGAAACTAATATTAATTTTTTTTATTAAAGTACATAATTACAGGGACCTCCATTCCATATCAAAACAAAGAAAAAGAGCAAGAATTTCCACTTAGATGCACAAAAGTGGAAAACAACAAGACACAAACATGTCCATACTACCCTACAACACATAACCCAACATATCAAAATAGCAATATTTGTCCTTCATATTTTAGATGGATCCATGAAGATCTAAAACCATGGAAAGAAAAAGGTGTTACAAGAGAAATGTTGGAAGGAGCAAGAAGAACAGCAAATTTTAAGCTTATGATTGTGGATGGAAAAATGTACATAGAAAAGTATCGTAAATCATTTCACACAAGAGATGTTTTTACATATTGGGGTATATTGCAATTATTAAGGTTGTATCCTGGGAAATTGCCTGATTTGGAACTTATGTTTGATTGTGATGATAGGCCTGTTATTCATTTGGATAATTTTCAAGGCCCAAATGCTTCACCACCACCTTTGTTTAGTTTTTGTTCTAATCAACATAGCTTAGATATTGTGTTTCCTGATTGGTCCTTTTGGGGATGGTAAGTACCAAATTAACTCACTTCTTACTTTGCATGTTTTAATTCATTTACATTATGTGCGTAAAATTACACTATCAATCAATTATAATCGTCAAATCAATAATTATTATGAATTTCTAAAATCACACACATGATTAATTGTGATTTATTGATGATATAAATCCTTTCTATACAATCATAATTACACTCAAAATAAATTAATCTCTATATAGAAATAGTGTTTAAGTAATGGTGGTATTTAAATAAATTTATATGGAGTATACTTTACACTATCCTAACTCTAGGGTCTCTTGATTGCAGCTTTCTTTAGTGTTGTCAAGTAATGGTGGCATTTAAACAAATTTGGTCAACATTTTTTATCTTTCTATTATAGTCAATCCATAATTCTGTCCCCCCATTTATAATTTCAAAATTTTAAATTATGCAATTTTAGTCCCTCTAATAACAAGTGAATAATTCTTATGTGGACATAATTATTTAGACATACTATTTTAGAACACATATAAAATTATATACTAATTATTTTTTCTTTTTTATCTTTTTACAAGTATGTAGTATGTCAATTCCTAAAGTTGGATTTCCGTGCATTTACAGAAAGTTGTGAGAGAAGAGTGTTTATTTGGACAAGAGAGAAGACAAATTTTTTAAAAAATAAATAAAAAAGACTGATTTTGGGGACTGCACAAAATTTCAACTCCAGTGGATTCTGATCTGAGTGGATTCTGATCTGCGTGTTTATGTGTTCAATTTTTTTTTTATATATTTATTTTTTATACTCCCTCCGTCCCATTTTAAATGACCTTTTTTTGACTTAATATACTATTCATTTGACTTGCTTTGACCTTATTTTTGACACATTATTTAAGAACAAATATAAAATTATATATTAATTATTTTTTCTTTTTTATCTTTTTACAAGTATGTGTATGTCAATTCCTAAAGTTGGATTTCCGTGCATTTACGGAAAGTTGTGAGAGAAGAGTGTTTATTTGGACAATAGAGAAGACTAATTTTTTAAAAAATAAATAAAAAAGACTGATTTTGGGAACTGCACAAAATTTCAACTGCAGTGGATCCTGATCTATGTGTTTATGTGTTTAATTTTTTTTTATATATTTAATTTTTATAATTGTATGTGTTCAAATTTTGTGGTCAAAGTGAATTTTGCATGTATTTTGTGACGAAGAGAGTACATTAGAAAATGTGCGCAATATATTTTTCTATCTAGCTAATCAACATTTTTACTAATATCAGGGCAGAGATAAATATAAAGCCATGGACAGAGATCCTAAAAGATATAAAAGAAGGGAACCAAGAGACCAATTGGAAGGATAGAATACCTTATGCTTATTGGAAGGGGAACCCTACTGTTGCTCCAACTAGGCAAAATCTTATGCAATGCAATGTTACATCAAAAAATGATTGGAACACTCGTCTATACAACCAAGTATTTGTTTAGTTTTAATCAATTTTAATTTACATAAAGTTTTTTCAATAATTCAAATCAAAAGAAGATTAATTAATTGTTTATATGTTTGTGTCACAGGATTGGAAGAAAGAAACCAAAGAAGGTTACAAGAAATCCAACTTAGCGAACCAATGCACCCATAGGTATCCAGTTTGTTGGAATAAAATATGATTTGGTTTAGGGGAAATTTGAGTTTGTTAGAAATGTGTTTCAGCAAAGTTGAATTTTAATTTCGCCGGAATTTCAATAAACTCAATTCAAGTTTGTTGGAATATAAAATGCGTTCCGACAAAGTTGAATTTTAAACTTTTTAGAAAAAATTTAAAATTGATTTTTTTGAAATTTTCAACAAAAGTTTAAGAGATTTGTAAGAGTTTGGGAGATCGAGATTCACTGCAGGCAGAAAAATGTGCGGTCACACACTTAGTGCATGATAGATCCTTAAATTGAAATTGAAATGTATATATTCAACACTATTAAATATATATAAAAATTATTGATTCGATGCAATAGGTGAAATTCACCTGCACTCACTATTTAGCGAAACAGAATCCATATCGGTGTGTGGGGGGTTTAAGAGAGATTTTTTACATACATTTGTTTACATTTTTTGACTTAATGTCATGTACATTGTTGGCTTGTCACAGGTATAAGATATACATAGAAGGACAGGCTTGGTCTGTTAGTGAAAAATATGTATTGGCTTGTGATTCCATGACATTATATGTTAGGCCAGATTACTATGATTTTTTCATAAGAGGCATGGATCCATTACAACATTATTGGCCCATTAGAGACAATATGAAATGCACCTCTCTTAAGTTTGCTGTTGAATGGGGTAACAAATATGCAGATAAGGTCAATCTCTCTCTCTGTCTCTCACACACACATTGTATTTAGTATTTGAGTTTAATAATATGTTATGTAATCTCTCTTAATTTTTTTCCCCATGCCTCCAATCATATATTATCTTGATGCACAATTACAAAAGCAATTACATGATAAAATAGATGTGACAAAATTATGATCTATTGGGCCACCTGTTATAAGATTTTTGTTATCGGGCTATCTACCGTTTAAAGTAGAGACAACATTTATCCTATAAACCGGTTTTATAAGGATGAGTTAGGCCTAATACTCAATTCTAAGATGGTATCAGAGCCTACTCCACGACCTGTTGGGTCATCCGCTATCGGGTCACCCACCATTTACATCCACACACCAAGCCCAATATTGCTGGGCACGAGGGGGTGAGTTAAGAAGTCTCACATCGCTTGCGAGATGACATGAATATGTGTTTATAAAGTAGCGGCAATCCTTATTTTACACGCTGGTTTGTAAGGATGAGTTAGGCCCAATAGTCAATACTAAGATGGTATCAGAGCCTCTCCACGATTCGCTGGGCCGCCTGCTATCAGGTTTCTGATCGGGCCATCCACCATTTATATCCGCGCCACAGGCTCAATAGTGCTGGGCACGAGGGGGTGTGTGAAAGAAGTCCCATATCGGTTGAAAGATGACATGAATATGTGTTTATAAAGTAGAGACAATCCTCACTTTACAAGTCAATTTTGTAAGATTGTGTTAGACCCACTAGAAAAATTCTAAGAGTATATTTGAGCCTTTACATAAAACATATATAAACCGTCAATATTTAGTTTTTATGAGAGATATTTTTATCCCTTCCAATCATTTATTAAAAAACTATTTTGACCGGATGCACTCTTTCGAATAGATAAAAAAATATGATCTTTTAGAGGTGAGTGTTTTTTTTTTCAACTTAAATATCATTTTCGTCCCTGTATGTTCGCGAATTTTTTGTTTTAGTCCCTATATCTTTTTTTGTTGCAGATAAATCTCTGAATGTACAAAGTTTTCTGGTTTTAGTCCCTGTCGTCTGTTACCGTTACAAAAAACGCTGATTTGTCAAATATTTGCACATGTGGCCATTATGATGTGTCAAGTTAAGCTGATCCGATCATAATGAAGGACCAAAATCACACTTAGGATAGAAAGAAAATGCATGCATACACCATAACTTTGTTTTAATTTTCACCAAGGTTTGATTTTAGTGCTTCATTTATGACCAGATCAGCTTAACTTGACACATCATAATGGTCACGTGTGCAAACATTTGACAAATCAACATTTTTTGTAACGGTGGCAGACGGCAAGGACTAAAACCAACAAATTTTGTATATTCAGGGACTTATTTGCAACAAAAAAAGATACAGGGACTAAAACTAAAAATTCGCGAACATACAGGAACGAAAATGATATTTAAGCCTTTTTTTTTTTCTCTATCTAAAACGATGCATTCAGATGTGATCGGATTTTTGAAAATGGTCGAAAAGACTGACTAGATAGAAGATATATTTTATGTTAAATCACATCACATGTCTTACATTCCCAAAAATTTACATCCCAGGCACAAGCAATGGGAGAGGCTGCTAGCAAATTCATGCAAGAGGATTTAGACATGAACAATGTTTACAATTACATGTTTCATCTACTAAATGAATATGCAAAACTCTTGAGATTCAAACCAACTATACCTAAAGGAGCTATGGAATTTTGTTCTGAAACAATGGCATGTGATGTAAAAGGTATACATAGGAAGTACATGGAGGAGTCAATGGTGAAGTTTCCTAGTGATTCAAATCCATGCACTCTTCCTCCTCCATATGATCCTTTAACTTTACAAGAACTTTTAGAGAGAAAAGCTAATTCAACAAGACAAGTAGAAATTTGGGAAGATGAATACTATAAAAATAATGAACAAAAAATTTAGGAAGATGAACTTAAGTTGTTACTTTTTTCAATCTTTAACTATTCTTGCTGTATTAATATATATCTATATATATTTCTCAATCTTTTTCTGAACAATCCTCTCCCTTACAAATTGAGGGGGAAAAATATGGTTGCTATTTTCTTTTGTATTGGTACATTCAAAATGTAAATCACAGGAGGCTTTAATATACTTTATTCACATTATAATTAGGCTGCAAAAGTTCTAATATTCCTCACATTTATTTATTTAAATGTACGCTTCTTAAAAAATGCAGTTTATTGTTATAAAATACAAATTGACAGTTTTAAGGCCAATATTATTATGACCTTTTTATGTACAAAATGTGTCTATATTATGTTTATATATCATGTCTAATTTATATAAGTCCATATTATATTAAAAAATGTCAAAATTTTGCTCATTAAAGACTAAAAACAGAAGAATTTTTTTTTTGTAAGAATAAAAACAAGTAATTTTAGTTTACGGGGATGAAAGCCAAACTAAGATTATTATCCCATTTTTTCCTTGTCTGAAAGTACACTTTGGAAGATTTTAGAACTAAGATTATTAATTTACATGGAATATATACTAAAAAGTATTTTATAAATGTTTTATCTTTATAAATTGACCATAATCAATTTGATTCAAAATATGTGGCAATTCTAAACTCCATAATAAAACATATGAACTTCTATGAAAAGTCATAAATTCAACAATTACAAAATTAAATATACCAAGAAATAGAAATTCAAGATTTAAAATCAGGAAAATCGTAAACAAAAAAATAATACCAATATGTCCTATAATTACAGCTTAATTTGGTAGCTGTGAGGACGTTGATATGCAATGACCTAAGTTCGAATCTAAAATTTCTCACTTCTCCACACTTAAGGTGTGTGAGTGTAGCCATTTGGCGCAGACAACTTGTCAAAAAAATAAAATATAAAATTATTTCTACAACTTCAAGTAATACATTCAAGAATTGGTGACTTGAATTTGAAAACCAATTCAGCAAGTCCCCATAAACTTGTTAAACTCATTTTCTCTCTATCTCATACTTGTTCTAAACTTTAAATGGAAGAATGTAGCTCCTTTTTTGATGAATTGGTTTTGTGCAGAATATGTCCATGAACATCATAGAAAACAATGTTTGCTTCTGTCTGAGTCAATTGAACAGACATGAAACCTTGTCCATCATAGAAAAAATGTACATCTTTTCCATTTATTTTTTGAACATCTCCTCTCCATGCCTTTGATCCTGCTCCACTAATCAGGAACTGAATTGGACTGCAAACAAAATAACTTCCTCTATTAGACATGTGTATAAATTTATTAATTAAGGATATGCGAATTGACTTATATGAATTTATTAACTGACATAAATATTTGTGAGACTCTTGGAGAGAGTTTATCGAACAATTTATTTTTAGGCAAATGTTAGTGGTTATGTTATTTTCCACATCCAAGATTTGAACACAAGACCTTCTAGTTAATTAGTAGTTCTCCGATATTTATCAGTTCACCATATCAAATCAACTTATTTTCAACTTATTTTCAACTTATTTTGATAAGCTCTTCAAGACAAGTTATAGCTTTCTATCAAATCAATTTGACTTTATTTTATATTTTCTAATAGAAATAGCTTATATATAAGAACTTAGACCATAAGTGTTTATTCTCTAAGCGATTAAGTAGGTTGTTTTTCCAAATAGTCAATGTAATTGGTTGACAGTGTAAACTATTTTATATTGACAATATATCAAAATTAATATTTTTTTATATGATTTATTTTTTAATGTTTACCTGGATTTGTCACTGATATGTTCAAGACAGTGATCATGTCCATTCACATAAAAATCAACATTATTGGCCTGAAATTGGATAATGAAGTCATCAGTTTTGAAAAGAAGAAGAAAGAAAGGAAGGATCATGCTATATTGCTATTCATTCATCTTAATTATCCTAAGTTTTATCTATACCTGAAGAATTGGTAGTAGATGGCTCTTGAGTTCTGGAGTATCACCATGATGACCAATACTTCTAATTGCATGGTGACCAACAACAAACTTCCATTTTGCTGTTGATTTCCTTAATGCAACATCAAGGTCCTGTAACATAATAGTCCAAAATATTATTATCTACACAATCTAATTTAACTATTTAGCACTGATACATGTCACTGTCCAACGCTGACACAATACTGATACATGTGATTGCATCCTAATATTTTTAGTTTCTCAAATTATTACCAGTGTCAATGTGTCGGTGATCGCTTCATATTCTACCACTAATGACAGATTAATTGTAATAAAATTTGCTTAATTAGAATTATGCTTTATACCTTTAGCATAGTATTAATATAAGTCTTTGGTGGATAAACTTCCCTCCAATCATAAGTGTGTCCTTCTGAAACAGTAAAGTAATCTCTAACAAAAGGTGTTGTGTCAACAAAGAAAATCTCAGCCAGCTCTACACAAGAACAAAATAAATTCATTAGAAAAAAAAAAATACATGAACATGAGTTTTAAGCATTTTATTAACTTTGAAGATAAGAGCAAGAAAATACCTGAATCTACAATAAAAGACCTTAAACAAATCCATCTCTTATCAATTATTCTAAGAAATGGACTTAATTGAGCCTCTACATCACCTCTATAATCATGGTTTCCCAGCACTGCATGCAATCATCAAACATGTTATATAACATGTGTAAATTATAGTCAAGAATAACAATTAAAAAATAGTTCTAAATTGCGGTCTGCAATTCCGGAAATCGGCAACAATGTAAAGATTTTGAAAATTTTTGCAATCATAATTGCGGCCGCATTTTTTCATATTTGTCCATTATATCCAAGATTAATGCTTAACTGCAATTTATGTAGCATGAACACTTCTGATTGAAGGCATATCAGATATCTGACATGTGTTAGTGTCATTGTTATGTCTGGTGTCTTTGATACATAGACCGTGACTGCGATTTAGAGTCCATTATCATAAATGATGAGTTTAATTTAGGAACTTACCACTGTACCACCGTTTTTGTAGACTTTTTGCAGTGTAGATTTTAGTGAATGAATCCTCAAAATTAGGATCATGTTCACTAGTTAAGCCATCATCATAGAAATTGTCACCAGTTGAAAGTACAAAATCAATGTCAAGCTTCTCTCCAATATCCCCCATCTGTGACCAAAACAAGTTCAGTTTGTAAGTTTATTTATTTAACAAAAAGTACTTATGAATGAATAATCACAACTTATAAAAATAGCTTAAATGACAAGATTTTATTGAATAATAACAATTTGTTCAATTCTACTATGCAATAAAGCAATAGTGCCACTATAGCCGCTATTTATCAGCACTAATTCATATCATCATTTAAAATTGTGGTCGCAGCCGCAGTTACGCTAGAAACATTTTTGCTGTAAAAAAAAATGCAATTACAAAATGTAGTGGTAATTGCGGTTGCTGACCGCAATTTAAAACCGTCATACTCATTTTAATTTTCATACACACAATTAAACCATATATCGATAGGAAAAAACTAATCGAACCTGTAAAGCAACATCGGATTGATTGTATTCACCTCTCCTTCCCCAGTCACCAACAACCAAGAAACTAAGAGAACCATCAGGTTTTGGTGTGTGTGTAAATTTTTGCAATTCTGCAGTTGCTTGAAGAAATCCCAAACCAAAAATAATTGTGAAGAGAAAGCACACATTCATTGATTTTTCATTGAAACTTGCCATTGCTTTAGTTGATGTTGATAGCACTTGATTCAAAATTGTTTGGTGTGTCTCCTATAATCAATAAGACAATGCATATATATAGTAACAGTATGTATAATAATTATTGTAATGAATATGATATAATATTAAAATGAAATTGTGTAAAAATTTATATAGAATTTAAAATTATAGTTTAACTACTTGTGGCGAAAAAAAATTATATATGTTATCGAATATTTTAAATATGATCGGTTAAACCATAGTCGAACCAGATGACAAATAAATATATAAAAATACAAAAAATAAAAATGATTGAAACTAACCGTAGTTCAATTCAATTCAATTCAATTCAATTAGAATACAATGTAGCTGAGATCAAAATCAACAAACATAACCGACCGGTTCTCGGATGAACCGTGTGATTCGATCCGATTTTTGAAACATTTGTGTTAGCTTTAAAATTTATGAGATTTGAATGATATAATGTTCTATGTTTTGTCAGGAATTTTTGCAATTGGGTGAATTATGTCAGAAATGAAAGAGAAATGGTGATGGGTTAATGGGAATATGTTTGTTTCTTTGTTCTGTTTTCACAAACAAAAGTAACAACAAAAGAAAACTAGTGGCTATGATGGATTTAGTTGGTATCATATGCTAAATGCTGTGGAATATGCTTTTTTTTTTAGGAATGGAAAATTTAAATAAAGGAATAATTATAAGAATATTCCAATGCTCTTTTACAATACAACAAATTTACAATTATACTCATAATTACTTATGTTACATTACATACAACATGTTGTTCTGTCCTGCAAATTGCAACGTTCTACTACTTCTACATATTGGTTTATTCCATTCAAATAATAAAAAGTAGCTTAAATATATTTTTAATTCCTAAAAAATTATTAATTTTATTTTTTATCCTTATAAAATATAATGATATATTTTGGTCTCTACAAAATTTTTATCCTTGTAATTTTAGTCCATGTTATTTACAAAATTATAAAGTTTGTTTAATTATCCTTCGTATTTTTAAAATTTTGAAATTTTTTCAGGCATATATGTTTAGAATACTTTAAAAGATTTATGTACAAATTTTATAATTTTCTAAAATGAGAGGAACTTTTTCGAAGAACTTTATATAATATACTAATATGTTTTTAAAATAATTATTCAAAAATACACATTGATTTAGCAACATGGATAAAACGACATGCGCAATATTTTTCTAAGAACCAAACATGCCACATTTTTTATAAGAACTATAAATAAAATGTTGTAATTTTATAGAAACCAAAAATATATCTAACCTTAAAAATATAAATAAAATGGTATTTGCCTTTTGTTTCCAACTCTTCTCACTTGGGATACATAAAATATGAAATAATAAATTAATAAAATATACTGATACATTATTGAGTTTCATTATAGAGCCAGATCAACAATTCTGTCAAATGATTGGCCACTATTGAGGAGGGAAAATTTATAAGGAAAAAACTTTTTAGTAAGAAAATCTAAAGAGAAGAATTGCAAGAATAAATCTCCACCTTTGTTTACATCCACTACCTTTCATGATTTTCATAAAAAGAGAAGATTAAAATTACATCATCCTATAAGATATTGCTATGTGTTATTCTTGCATTTCTTCTATTAAATCTTTCTTAAAAAATAACATCTCTCAATTTATAATATGTGCATGCACATGGTCGATCTTAAAATATATGCATGCACACGTTTAGAAATAAATTACTTCGGTCGATCTTAAAATATCTAGAGAATAAATTCTCTCCATTTTTTCCTCAATTTTTCTCAATTTTTACATCTCAACCCTTAATCATTCTACCAATCGTTAGTTGTTTCAGTGGTGATTGACGCTGAACAGGGTAGGGAGGACCACGATTCGATCCCCTGCAACTGCAATCGGGAGGGGGATGAAACCACTTGATGCCAGAACTGACCACCAAACCAAATTAAGCTGGTGGTAAAAACCAAAAAATACCCTTAATCATCTTCTCTTTTTTTTTTTAAAAAAAAATTCCAACTTTATCTTCTTTTAATAATATGAATGGTCTAAATTGCATATTATTTTCTCAATTGTTTTTTACAATTGAGAGAATCCACTCTCAATTATCTATAAGTTGCAAAAGTCTTCTATAATATTGTAGGAACCACTTGTTAATAATGTATGAAACTTAATGTAGTATTACCATTGAAGATGCTCTTATAGACTTAAGTTGTAACGTATTTTATAGCCCTAAAATGGATAGGGCATTAAATTATACATTATGAAACAAATATATAAATAGAGAACAATTTTTGTGTATAAATACATATTTTAAATTTTATCCTTATTTATGTATTTTTTTATTTATAAATTTCATATTTATAAATTAATTTTAGTTTTTCTATTTTAATATTAAATTATTAAAATTTAAATTAATTTAGCTAGGTAAATGACCGAAATTGTTTAATTCTATCTTGCATTGTTTAAGTAATTTTTTTTTTGGTATTGTTAGTGCTATACTTGAATTTGAAGGTTAGGAAGATCTTATATTTTCTTCAAATGAACTTGGAGTGGAGGAGGTAATTGATGTTATTAAATTCTTTACTTAGAAATGATTCTAGCTCGGATGCTAAAAAATGGTGAAATTGTTAGGTTGGACATCATGATCGAAGTTCAAACCATAATTCTTTTAATTTGTGTTTTTGTGAGTTATAATGACTTTATCATTTCCTTTAATTACAAAAAATAAAAAAATGGTTTCTTGCTTTAAAGACAAGGGAGATTTATATATTCATTGTACTTCTTTCACACTTATTCTAATATATTTGATTTGTTGTTAGAAAAATGCCCATAAAGCATTCAAAGTTCAAACACACCAAAAATAGTGTGTAGATAAAAGGCAAATTTCATCATGTAATCAAATTGACCATAGAGAAAATGTAGAGTTTATATATTGAAGGTAAGACAAAGTTGAAAAAATGGAAGTACCTTTGATTGGAAATAAATGAATTCTCAGGACTGAAGAAATTGGTGGGATCAAAAGGCCATCATTTGTAATCTTGAATGCATATCATCTTTTAAAAAATAGTTGATATTGTAATTTGAATAATTGTGAAACTTATGAATGTTTCATATAGGATCAATAATACGAAATTGAAGGCAAAATGAGATGAGAAAATGAACCTTTATAGAACATGATGTTTTTATGCCATCTCATATATTTAACAAGTGATCCATTGATTTGGTCAAAAAAAGAAGAAAAAGGGATCCAATATTGATGGAGATTTACAAGACATTTACTATAATAACAAAATATGATAATCACAAAAATAAAGAGAGTAAGAGAAATTTGTGTGATTTAAATTAGAGGCAGTGCAAGGAAGGAGGAAACATAGAAGACTAATAATCTATAGGCAATTCTATTGTTGTTATTGTCCATTTTTCGTACGGGTAATATGAAGCATGCAGTTTGTAAAATGTCAAATAAAAAAAAGAAGAGTGGATTTAAATTGATTGTGAAAGGGGGTGGTATATTGATATAATTAAGGTAGAATGTTTTGTTTGGATGCAATTCAAAACCATATATATCTAATTTGATGAATATTAATTACATGTGTTAATTATATTGTTTTAAAACTTGGCTTGCTAAGAGGGATTTGAGTAATATGTTAAAGGTCTTAAATTCGATTCTCAGTTTCAATGTAAAAAAACGGCTTCTTAATCAATCGACTCCATTATGTTATGGACAACTTTTTTTCTTATAGATAATGTCATGGACTACTGATTGAAGTGTTTAACTGAATTGAAATAAATTGTGTGACTTTGACTTATAATTTGGTCTCCATAATAAATTTGTATAAGTATTTAAACGGATGCAGATTCCCTACAATTAAAAGTTAACACAGTTTCACATTGTAATTAATCGTGAACGTTGATTTGTGATCGGACGATTCAAATTTAAAATACAATTTTGTAAAACAAAATAATCTCAACCATCAATCAGAGATCGTACAGTCGTGATCAGTTACAGCACGTACCCTACTGTGACCGCATGAAATCCGATCCCTATTTAAACTAAGGACCACAAACAAAAATTCATTTATTTAGGATTGTGTAGCTCTATCAAGTGACCATAATTTCTCCATAATAGAGACAAGAAACAAAATACGAAGTTCATGCATGTTTTCATGAACAAATTAACATTTGCCTAATATCATGTTTTTTCTCTCTTTAGTGTAAGAGAGTAGTTAAGAGAACTTCATTATGTTAAATTTTGACGATCGATTCACTTGCATTGAATGTCCAATTTACTTCAAAGATTTCAAAGTATGAGTTTACTTCAAGGATTTATTGTTTATCTCTACTACTTGAATTTGATATGCAAAAACTAGAGTTTATATTAAAGGACCGATAAATGCTAATTTTTGGGAAGAATGAAAAATGATAAATATTAGAAGAGATTAATTTGAAATTAATTTTTACATATTGATCGTAAAATATTTGTAGGTTGTGCAATATACTAGTATTTTATTTGAATATTTCTCTTTAGTCTCTTTATATATATTGTTCAAAAGCCTTCCAAAAATCTAAAATTACACTTAAACAGTGATTGGAAGTTACGTCTCAATTGATTCGAAAGATAACTTCCACTTAGTCGAAAGATATTTTCCAATCTGTTTAAAATATATGTCGGAACAGAAGGGTTCTTTGTTATGTTTTTTATTTGTTTTGAAACATCAATAGTTTGAGTTGTTGACATCCAAACCCTAGTCTAATTAACTTTCATCAATCCGACGTCAAAGACATTTTGTATTTGCGATCATGTTTCTTCTTAAACCAAGTAAGAGAAAAATATGGTTCAAAAGATTACTTCAAATATGTTACCCCAATTTAAAATGGATTGGAAGATAACTTATAAAACCTTGTGATAATCAACAGAAACAACCGAAACACGAATAGAATCCATTATTATTATTATTATTATTATTATTATTATTTTAAAATTTTGCATTCTAACCATATGCAAAGCATTCGAAATATAAATTACTTGCAATTAAAGAAAATTTTCCAAATTTTGTAAGCATGTGATCCAGCAAATTTCCAAATTTTCGTTTGCTGATAATATTTTGGATTTTGGGGGGCATGTGAGCAGTTTTAGCTAGGGACCTAAAAGCAATGTTCATTTTTTTCTTTTCTTGGTGATATTGTGGACATGTGAATTTCATGTAGGCTTGCTTTGCTTTGACGACCCATTCAGCCCAACAATTATTTTGGGCTGCTTATTTCGGATAAAAGATGTGGAAAATGTTATTAACACTTCTATAATTTATTAGACACCCTCCTTCCCCCTTTATTTTTAAAATTTTACTTGCCAAAAAATATGCTCCCTCTTAGAAGAAATTGGATCCCAGATGCCATGGAAACGAGATTCATACATTTGGAACATCAGTGATTGTTTGGTAAAGATTGGTATAGGAGAGTGGATTCTCTCAATTGAAAAAAACAATTGAGGAAATAATGTGTAATCTAGAACACTCATATTAGTAAAAGAGTATAAAGTTAGAATTTAAGAAAAATGAGAGAAGTTGATTAAAGGTTGAGATGTAAAAATTGAAGAAAATTGAGAAAAAAAAATGAAGAGAATCCATTCTTGATGGGCAACACAAATGTAAATGTAAATATTAATTACCTTTTTATAATTTAAAATATCAAGTTAAACGTTAAATGAGTTGGACAACTCGGTTTTAATTCCGATGTAGGATAAAATATTCAACTAAAAACTAGTTACTAACAAAAAAACATTGATTGTTTTAATAAAAGAAAAAAGTACTCGATTAAGTATTACAGTGAGGAGACAAAATCTATGATATGACATACAATTTGATGATATAGATTCATCCAGGTATATTAAATGTTTATATTTCATTAATTAAATTTTAAAAATGAATTGAGTTATATGATAAATCAGTAAGAAATAGTAGAAAATATATAAGAAATAGTAAATAATATGATAAATCTATAAGTAGAAAATAAAAAAATAATAAAAATGTTGTTTGGCGGGCCAACCCGCCAACATGCCAACTTATTAGTATATGTGGCGGGCTTGACTTTTGAGCTCAAATGCCTAAATTGGTTTGTCTTGTCCCGCCCCATTTTTGGATGTACTTAGGTAGGTCGAGCCTAAATGGGGCGGGTTGCCCGCTTTGCCACCTAATTTAATATATCATTTCATCGGTTTTAGTTTATTATTCTATTTGAATCTTTTAAGTGGACTCTACCACAGAAAATAAGAATGGCGCTAAAGAAAATCATGAAGATATATAAGTAATCATTTATATCATAGGTAATTTAGTAAAGTTTGGATTCTATTTACTAGTTAGAAGCTTGCTTCATTCTTTGACAGCAAACAATACAAGTTTCCTTAATCAAAAGTTTTTTAATTTTATTTTCATTTGGTCCCACAAAGTTTGAGGGATTTCATCTTTACAGTGCGTACAAAGAATATTTGGTTTATGCAACCAAAATAATATGTGGTTTAGTAAAGTTTGGATTCAATTTACTAGTTAGATAATTGCTTCATTCTTTGACAACAAACATTCCGAGTTTCCTTAATCAAAAGTTTTTTTTTTTTTTTTTTCATTTTGGTCCCAAAAAATTTGAGAAATTAATTTTTGCAGTTGCGCGCAAAAGATATTTGATTTACGCTAAAAATATTTCTTTTTTGTCGTGGTATACTCTGCAAAAAAGTTTTTCATTTAATTGAAGAATTTTTAATAAAAAATGGGGAAGAGAGAAATCATTATTATTTAATGTGATATTAAAAATTATTTTAGACATTTGAACTTTGTCTCTCAAAATTACAAAGTCAATCTCTCACCAATGACACCTGATCGATAACTGGAGAAAAAAATCCATTAAGAGAGAACATAATTACAAAAAATAGTAAGGATCAAAAGCAAATGTAAACATCATATAGGAAAGAATAAAAAAAAGATGGTTAAAGCTCAAGTCATTTTCAAGCAAGGCCTTTCTGCGTAAATAATTGAAATATAGGGAGAATTATGTTTAACTTGTGCTAGTTTAATATTCCATTGCTTCAATAATAACTTACACGCAAGAGTTTATGATCATGTGAAAGAGTTATTGATAGGCCAAATTTATAAAGTTGACACCAATTACAAGCTCACACCTTCCACTACGAGTAAGGATCATCTCCATTTCCTATAATTTTCATTTCTTTTATTATCAGAGTTTTTTAATATTTCGAGATGTATAAAAGATATTTTGACTCATTTATTGTTTCATTTTTGCATTTATATTTCCAAAACTATATAGTAATGGAAATTATAGGAAATTGAGAGGATCCAAACTCTTGCTCTACATGTACAAGGAAAAGAGTTCCTTGTGTAGCAAGTTACACATGAATTAGTATTACAACATCGACGAAATAGCTTCAATAAGTTATAGTTGATATATTAAATGTGCATTGAGGAGTCTCACATCAAATAAAAAAAGTAAACATTGATTAAGAACATATAAGTGAGAAGACTCATTTATTTTTAAGATTTTGAGTGAAATTTTTTAGACTCAGACAACACTGACAAAAACAACACAATTTAGTACTGTAAACAATCACATCCATTGATTTTTCATTGAACAGTTCAAAATATATACAGTAAAATTAAATAAAATCAATCACAACCATCCATTTAAATCGGACTGTAACAACATGTAATCCATTTCCCCCTCCCCCCTCTACATTTACTAATAATTGTATTTTTTTTTATTGAAACTAATAATTGTATTTGATATCAAACATGACACATTAATATTGCTTTTCCTTTTTGACTTTAATAAGATAAGATGCCCTGTTATTTCAGGAATATAGTCAGTGGTTGTGTTGTGTCTAATGTATACATCCTTTTTGGTTTCAGCTAGTGAATTCTTCTTATTCTCATGATTGTATTCATTTTTTTTTTCTATTTTATTTTAAATTTTAAATGATGGTGTGAATGACAGATCTTAAAGCAAACCTCTAATGATCTATATGACAATAGTTACATGGATCTATACTAATTTTTATCCCATGAACAAGAAGTACAATCAAAGCTCTTTAAGAACAGTCACAAAAGGAAACTGTTTACGATGATTTCACGTTAGATAATATATGGTCTAAAAATTTGTTTATAGATTAGAGATTTGTCACATTATAAGCCAATTTTTAAGATTGACTTATATTCAACATAAGTTTAAATAGTTTCAGAGTCTATCCAAAATCCATTAGATCCCGAAATATCACATTTGAATTGCACTTTAAATTTGAAAGTCCAGCATTTAAATTTTAAGCATATCTGAAATTTGTCAAGTCATCTACTATGAAATTATTCGGGTCACACACACGATTTTTTTTTTTTTTTAAATAAGGTCACACACGAATAACTCAAATAAAATATAATAATGTAATTCACAAGGTTAATGATATTCCTACTCTTTAAAAAAAGAATAAAACATCACTCACAAGTCACAATAGTTTTTATTATAATAAAGATAATAAAACATACCAAGGCCTTAGCCTAAGTACATCAACATAGAATCTAGCTGGACGTGGATTTGATGTTGAAACAACATCCTGCTGTAACAGATCTGTACCGTCCGATCTCAAAGTGCTAGTTCAGATTGTTTTGATGTATAAAATTATGTATCAAATCTGGACCATCCAATCATAACGGATCAAATTTATTACACTAGCAAACTGTGTCAAATTATAATTGCAGGAAATCGGGGTCCGAATCTAGCTATTTTGGACCAATATTCTAAGTAACTAATGTGTCGTCTATGGAAGCTAACTTACCTAATCAATTCGCACAACATTTTCTTGACGGCAGAAATGCTGAAATTAAAGTTAAAGTGATTTTATTGTACTTTTTTTTCATTTCGCCATAGTATATATAGAATGGAATTTTCTCTTCGACCCTTCATAGAAGATGGAACTATCATAGAAGGTGAAGAGAGTGCATTTCAAATGATTTTTTTTTTGAAGTGCATTTCAAATGATTTTAAGTTTGATGCTTATTAATGAAATACCTATTTATCGAGAAAAATAATGTGTTTTTTCTCTTTCAATTTTCTACTTATAAAAAATTCTCGTACACCTTAATGAGATGTCATGGAAAAAATGATATGCAAACATTAATTTTCAGTTCTTGCAACAAGAATCTATTATTTAACAAACTCATAATTGGTACAATATCATTCAAATAATATTCTAGTGTATATTTGTAGAGACGTTTATCAAATTTGTTTTAAGTGTTACACACATCATGAATCATTTACGTAGGTCAATTGGTTAAACATTTATAAGCGTGTGTTTGGTTCTGCGGTGAAAAAAATTGATTATAGTTAAAAGTGAGTTGAGTGTAAATTGATTTATTTTTTGATACATTAACTAAAAGTGATTCTTATTTATTTATTTATGTTGTTTGAATAGTTTGAACTAAAATTGATTTTGTACGTGTAATTACCAAAATGGGTATGAATTTTAATTTATTTTTAACTTTTTCGATGCAATTTTTATTTAAAACTTAAATGAACTTATTGTTTTTCTTGCATTATTTTATTTCATTTATTTTACCAATAAGTTTTTACAATATTTTATAAAAAAATTATATTCTAATTAATTCAAGATCCTTTACAAAAATTATCAAAAAAAAAATCCCTAAAAAAAAACTTAATTCATGATAAAGATAAAACATTGTTTCCGTAACAAAAAAAAATAGATAAACATTGTTTCCATCAACTTTTTTAAAAATAAAATAAAAGTGGAGAAAAAACAAAACATGGAAAATGTTGTCTTTTGTAACAAAAAAAAGGGTAATAGCTGAAAAAAATATATAAATAATTAAAATGGGCCGGGTCAAAATATTACAGCCCATTGTTTTCTTCTTCTTCAACCTTTCAAACAAACTAGCCACCATACTAGAAGTCCAGAACAACAAAACCCCCTACAAGGAACAGAACAACTAGAGGATAATAGAGGAAGATGAAGAATGTTGTCTTTACTCCCTACAAAGTAGACGAATTTTGTCTTACCTCCTATAAAAAAAATTGAAAATGCCCATTTACAATGTTGACGAATTTTGTTTTATCCCCCTCTGTTGACTTTTTGCTGACGTGGCAGAGAAAAAGTGAATGTTGTTGGAACAAAAGAGGTTCTGACATGACCCAATTAAGTTTTGATGATAACAAAGGTATTAATATACAATAGGGTATACTAATTATCTACTCTAGTGTGCAGATATATAAGCTAAAATTTTATATTCACTATGAGTACATTGAAGGCTCTGAAATGGGAAGCAAATTCTGACCAGAACATGCTCATCAGAAGATACAATATCTAGTCGCGTCAGAAGCTGCATATCAGAGGCTACGTCATCAGAAGCTATGTTTAATTACATCAGGTTCTGATTCTTGCAGTAAAGGTCGTTTTGTCAGAAGAACATTCTCTACTACAATGATTGAATTTCATCATCCTCTGACAACTCAAAAGCTGGAGAATCAACCTTATCCACAAAATAGTAACGTTAGTACTATTGTACGAACCTTTTACCTCAATTGGACGAATCTTCATTTCCAAGTTTGGTCGTACACAAAGGTTACCCGATATGGTTCAAAGATCGTACTATTACCAGCTGGCGAAATCTCCTGCAACGAATTCAAATTCAAGACGCTCCACCCTCTACTATAAATAGGAGTGGTAGTGAAGTTTTTGTGTACACAACAATATTGAGCAATTTTGAAAGAGCTGTTACTCTGCAAAAATCATCATGTGCACAAAAACAACTTGAATACAACTTGAACTCATTTGAAAAATCCAAGACTCAAGCTTCAGCTTCTGATTCATTCAGTTGTTGAACCTTAGATTTCTTTTGTTAGGATTCTAAGTTTAGTCTTGTCATTGAGTTGTATTTTTACTTATTCTTTTGAACATTGATTTGTATATCAGTGTTCATATACTCAGTTTTTCTTGTAAAGTTGTTTGAAGTCTCTTGCTTGTGTGCTTGAGCAAAGGAAGTCTCTTGTAAGTGTTACTTGAGCATTGGAAGTCTCTTGCCTGCGTGCTTGAGCAATTGTAATCTTGTTTGATTATAGTGAACTCCCTTGGAAGTGCAAGGGGACTGGACGTACTCTCGGTTTGTGAGAGGAACCAGTATAAAATCTCTGTCTCTATCTTTCTCTCTTTCTCTCATACCTTTAAGTTACTGTTTGATTGTGTTTTGTTTTCTAAACCGCTGCAATCTCTAATAAGTTTTTATAACTTTGAAGAATTTTTCAAACTACCCAAAACACAATTCAACCCCCCCCCCCCCTTATTGTGTTTTTCACACCTTCAATTGGCATCAAGAGCCTGGTTCTGTTTTTTAATCACCTAACAGTGAGACAGTTTCTTGTTGAAAAACACTATGACTGAAGCATCTCCAAGTGTGAACATGAAAGCAGTTTCTCATGACTATGATGTTGAAGACAAGTCAAACAACAAAGCACCAAAGTTCAATGGAGATGCCTCTACCTTTTCCTGGTGGAAAGATAGAATCTACAATCATCTTATTGGCTTAGATGATGAGCTTTGGGACTTGGTTGAAGAAGGGGTAACTTTTCAAGGACTTGATGAAAAGGGAAAGTTATCTGTTGAAGAAAGAAAGAAGTTCACTCCTACAGACAAGAAGGCTTACAAGAAACACCACAAGGTCAAGGATATTCTCATTGGGTGTATATCTCATGATGAATATCTCAAGATTACAAACAAGTCCACTGCTAAGAGTATATATGACTCCTTATGTTCCACTTATGAAGGAAACAAACAGGTGCAAGAAGCAAAGGCTACTATGTTGATCCAACAGTATGAACTCTTTAGAATGAAGGATGACGAGAACATTGAATCTATGTATTCTAGATTCAAAATTCTAGTGGCTGGTCTCCAAGTTCTGAAGAGAAGTTATACAACTTCTGATCATGTAAGGAAGATTCTGAGAAGCTTACCTTCAAGGTGGAGGCCTAAGGTAACAGCTATTCAGGAAGCTAAAGATTTGGACACACTTGGCTTGGAGGAATTGATAAGTTCACTCATGAGTCACGAGATTGAACTATCTTCTGATGAGCCTCAGAAGAAACTAAAATCTGTGGCCTTGCCATCTATTTCAGTTTCATCTAAGGCTCTGAAAGCCAAAGCTGTAGAATCTGAAGCAGAGGAATCTTCCATAGATGACCAAGAAGATGGATCAGATGATGATATCTTTGCACTCCTGTCCAAGAAGTTTCAAAAGTGGTCAGTAAGGAAAGGCAAAAATTTCCCAAGCAGAGGATCTGGATCAAGGAACAACACCAGCAAAGAGAAGAAGGATGGCACAAAAAATTGTTTCAATTGTCATAAGCCTGGACACTTTATGGCTGATTCTCCTGAACTCAACTCCAAGGGTAAAGGAAGAAAAAGTACAATCAAGAACAAAGCCAAGAAGAGTCTGATGGCAACGTGGGAGGATATCAATGAACTATCAGAGGATGAAGACTCTGAGGAAGCAAACCTAGCGCTTATGGCCACTGGTGAGTCAGACGATGAAAATGATTCAGAGTCTGACACAGACGATAGTGATGAGGTAATCTCTAAAATGTCTAGCACTCAAATGACCAAAGCTTTGAAAGATGTAATGGTGAAGTACATGGAAAAGTTGAGTGAGCTAGATTTTTGTAAACAAAAATTGAAGCTGCTCAATGAAAATCTCAGCCAGACTCAAGCAAACTATCAAAAATCTCTTAAAACAATTAAAGTACTTGAGACTGGATGTAGAACATGTCACAAACCCTATGATGAGTATGAAATTTCTCTTCAAGAGTTTGTTCACCATAACATTGACAAAACTATGATAACTTCCATAATTCATGGTGGGCTTAGCAATTATTATAAAAGACAAGGACTTGGTTCTCTTACATCTTCTGATGTGGGGAAATCAAACAACCCTGTCTTGTTAAGCAAGTCACCTTCTGAATCTTATTCAAACTTTACTAAGGGTATCTCAGAACCTCTGACTGTGTCTGGTACTCTTGTGACCTTGGAACCACAAGATAAGGTATCAGAAGATGACTCATCCTCTGAACCTAAGTCTTCTAAAACCCAGGTTCCCCTCACATCAGTACCTATGTCTACTCAAGTTAAAGCTATCAGAGTACCAAAGCCTGTTGATAAGCGGGGCACTAGTACTTCTAAAGCAAACTTGGTAACTGGTTCTCTGACTCACTCAAGAGGAAAGTCTCAGAGACAACATAAGCCTAAATTGTTTTCTAAAGGCTCTGTTGACTCCAGATCTTCTGAATACTCTAACAAGAAGAATAAGATTCTCAAAACTAACCAAAATGGACCCATCAGAGTATGGGTACCAAAATCTGAAATAGTGTATGCTGCAGGTATGCACCCAAAGAAGAAAAGAAAGCTCATGGTATCTAGACAGTGGTTGCTCACGTCACATGACAGGAGACAAGCTCTTATTCCACACCCTGAATCAACAAGAGGGAGGAACAGTAGGGTTTGGTGGCAACCAGAAGGGAAAGATCATTGGTATAGGTACAATTGGTAATTCTTCTTTGTCAATTTCTGATGTTTGGTTAGTAGATGAAATACATCATAATTTACTTAGCATAAGTCAATTGTGTGATAGTAATTATGATGTCATGTTTAATAAGGATTCATGTACTGTAATCAGAAGCTTTGACCAATCTATTGTTTTTAAGGGTAATAGAAAAGTCAATGTTTATAAAGTCAACTTTTCTGATTTAAAGGAACAACAAGTGCTTTGTCTTTTGACACTGAGTGATGAAAAATGGGTCTGGCACAAAAGATTGGGTCATGCTAACTGGAGGTTAATCTCTAAGCTTAGTAAGGACAATCTTGTCAGATGGCTTCCAAAAATTAAATATCACTCAGACTCACTTTGTGGTTCCTGTCAAAAAGGGAAAATTGTCAAAAGTTCCTTTAAGAACAAGAACATTGTCTCTTCTACCAGACCCTTAGAACTCTTACATATTGATCTTTTTGGACCTGTTAGCACTGCTTCAATCAATGGTAAGAAGTATGGATTAGTCATAGTGGATGATTATAGTAGATGGACTTGGGTCAAGTTTCTGAGAACTAAAGATGACACATATGAGGTGTTTAGCATCTTCTGTACCCAAATTCAAAATGAAAAGGATTCCAAGATTTTGAAAGTGAGAAGTGATCATGGTGGTGAATTTGAAAATGAACCTTTTGAAAAATTTGTGAAGAACATGGAATCCTCCATGAATTCTCTTCTCCTAGAACTCCACAACAAAATGGAGTTGTAGAAAGAAAGAATAGGTCTTTACAAGAAATGGCACGCACCATGTTGCATGAAAATAATTTGGCAAAATTCTTTTGGGCAGAAGCTGTTAACACTGCTTGTTATATTCAAAATATAATCTATATAAGACCTATTTTGAACAAAACAACATATGAACTCTTTAAAGGAAGAAAACCCAATATTTCTTATTTTCATCAATTTGGCTGTACATGTTACATTCTAAATAATAAAGTCCATCTTAAGAAATTTGACTCTAAAGCCTGTAAGGGTATCTTCATTGGATACTCTGAACGCTCTAAGTCATACAGAGTGTATAATTCTGAAACTAATACAGTGGAAGAATCAATGCACGTAAAGTTTGATGATAAAGAGCCTGATGATAAAAAGTCAGAGCCTGTTAAAGATTTGTCAGGTTCTGATGAATCAGAAGATGAAGCTCCAGAAAATGACAACTACATAGAACCTGTAGAAAACTCTGAAACTCAAGAAGCTACACCTTCTGATGCTGCTCAAGAGCATCAAACTAATGATGATAACTCTGAAGCAACTGATATTCCAAGAAACACATTCAAATACAAATCATCACATCCTGAAGAGCTCATTCTAGGAAACAAGAATAGTCCAAGAAAAACAAGGTCAAACTTCAGAGATGAAGAATCATTGTTTGGATTAGTATCTTTGATTGAACCAAAGACAACGAATGAAGCTCTCTCAGATGATGCTTCGATAGTTGCTATGGAAGAAGAGTTAAATCAATTGAAGAGAAATGATGTATGGGATCTGGTACCCAAACCAAAGCATAAGAACATTATTGGAACAAAATGGGTATACATAAACAAATTAAATGAACAAGGTGAAGTGACAAGAAACAAAGCAAGACTTGTTGCACAAGGATACAGTCAACAAGAAGGAATTGACTTCACTGAAACATATGCTCCAGTAGCTAGACTGGAAGCAATCAGGTTACTTTTATCTTATGCAGTTAACAATGATATCACACTATATCAAATGGATGTTAAAAGTGCATTTCTTAATGGTGTTATTTCTGAAGAAGTATATGTCAAACAACCTCCTGGATTTGAAGATTTAGCAAATCCAGACCATGTGTTAAGACTAAAGAAATCACTCTATGGACTCAAACAAGCTCCCAGAGCTTGGTATGAGAGACTGAGTACTTTCTTAGTCAACAATGGTTTTGAAAAAGGTCAAGTTGATAATACACTATTTAGAAAAACACTAAAGAAAGACATTTTGATCATTCAAATTTATGTTGATGATATCATTTTTGGATCAACTAATGCCACTTTGTGCAAGAATTTTTCTAAGCTTATGCAGGATGAATTT
This sequence comes from Trifolium repens, assembly GCA_030408175.1. Taxonomy (NCBI): domain Eukaryota; kingdom Viridiplantae; phylum Streptophyta; class Magnoliopsida; order Fabales; family Fabaceae; genus Trifolium; species Trifolium repens. The sequence continues at coordinate 18,509,775 of CP125847.1, forward strand.
GAGATGAGCATGATGGGAGAATTGAAGTTCTTTCTTGGAATTCAGATAAATCAAACAAAGAAAGGAACATTCATTCATCAATCAAAATATATAAAAGATCTTCTGAAGAAATTTAATTTGGAAGATTGCAAACCCATGAACACTCCAATGCATCCTACATCAAGCTTAAGCAAAGAAGAATCTGAAGGCAAAGTTGATCAGAAGCTCTATCGAGGTATGATTGGATCTCTTCTCTATCTTACTGCATCAAGACCTGATATTTTATTCAGTGTATGTTTGTGTGCAAGATTTCAATCAGACCCTAGAGAATCTCATTTCACTGCTGTGAAGAGAATCTTTAGGTATTTGAAAGCTACTTGTAACATTGGATTACTGTATCAGAAATCCAATGACTACAAACTGATTGGATTCTGTGATGCTGACTATGCTGGTGATAAAATTGAAAGGAAATCCACCAGTGGAAACTGTCAATTCATTGGTGAGAATTTGATTTCATGGGCAAGTAAAAGGCAAACCACCATAGCTATGTCAACAGCAGAAGCAGAATACATATCAGCAGCTAAATGTTGTACACAACTACTTTAGATGAAATATCAATTAGAAGATTATCAAATAAGCAGTAACAATATTCCTTTATATTGTGATAATACTGCAGCCATTCACCTTTCCAAAAACCCCATTTTACATTCAAGAGCTAAGCATATTGAGATTAAACATCATTTCATAAGAGACTATGTTCAAAAGGGTGTAATTGATCTTAAGTTCATTGAAACAGAAAATCAATGGGCTGATATCTTTACAAAACCCTTGGCTGTTGAACGTTTTGATTTTATCAAAAAGAATTTGAATATGATGGAAATCCCTGAATAGCTGAAACTCTGATGAAAAATTGGTTTTTGTAAGGATCTAATAGTTATCAGAAGCTGAGACCATCAGAACCTTCTGTATCAGAAGTTGTGATGAGACCATCTTCTGACGTACTATCAGAATTTGTAAAGGAGATGGTTCTGGCGCGTAAGGAAAATCTTTTATAAAAGAAACTGTTCGTTTTCTCTTAACTTACGTGTCAGTTATTTAATAAACTTTTAATACACGTGTTCTGTTGCAAGTGGACAGAGAAGTTGGTTTATGATGATTAGCGTTCTAATTCCTATTTGCAATAGGTAAAAGACTCTGCTACCCCTATGTGTCTGTACTTTGTTTTTGCGCGAAACTTTCTATTTAAACACAAAACTGTACACATTCACACTTCTGCACTCTCACAACCCACACTTTCATTCTTCTAAAACTCAAGCAATATTTCTTTCTCTCTCTCAAAACTAGCAAACCCTAAACCCCAAACTTCATCAGAAATGGCTTCACTCAGTACTAATGGTTGTATTATTGACATTGAGAAATCAATCCCTAACAAGTTCGCAAAGGATCAAAGACCATACAAGTTTGATGAACTTAACTTCGCCATGGAATGTCCTGTAGACTTCGAAAGTTTGCGAGCAAATGGGTTTCCGGAAGTGAAAACTCGTTTTGAAAGACAAGGTATGATGTACTACTTTGATATGTTGAATGGACCAACATACAATGAGATTGTCAAGGAATTCTGGATGAAAGCGACCGTTATTACTAAACCCAAGTACCAAGAGAGACTGAAGGAGTTGGTTAAGGAAAAACCAGAGTTGTATGGTAAAACTCCTGCTGAGATGGGTTTGAAACCGTTCATATCTACTGAAATTGAATCGTATGTTGCTGGATTCAGAGTTGCCTTCAGAGTAGATCATATCTATGAGGCTCTGAAGCTATCAGACGGTGGGTTATTCATCAAATCTACAGACTATGTTGGACCAGATGTTGATGAATTCATTTTCAAACCTAAGGAAAACCCTGAAGACAAGTCTGAGATGAAAGACCTAAGCAAGGTTATCTACAGAATTCTTATCAATAGTATTATTTCCAAGCTAGGTGGTACTGATCAAATTTCTACTATTCAAAAGCTATTCACATTCCACGTTGGTAAAGGAAACTTTGTTGATATTGGTAAACTCATCTTCATCCATCTAGCTGACTCTATTACTGCTAGCAAACCTATCATTCGACATGGGAGACTACTAAGTCACATGTTTGCTCAGTGTGGACTGTTGGATGTTATCAGACCTTTCTTCCCTGGGTATGGTACTTATTTGATTAGCTCTAAAATTATTAACAGTACTACTCTGAGGTATCTACATTTGCTAAAGGGTAAGAAGGCTGTTCATCCAACACACCCTCTGTTACTCAGAGAATCTGAAGAAAACATTGATGAATGTAGGCTAGTACATGTGAGTGAAAGAGATGCTAGAAGTATAGCAGAAGCTCACGCTGGATTTTTGAAGAGTTTAGGAGCTGAGGTTGGAAGTGGAGAATCTCAGGATCTAACTGTAAGGCAGGCAAGAATTTTGGCTCAACCAACCAAAATCATTGCAAAAAGAAAAGCTGTTAAAAGTCCTGCAGTTCCTGAAAGCAAAAAGGTTGCTAAGACTAAGAAAAGTTCTGGACCAAGAGCAACTAGAAAACCAAGGAAATTTGTGTTGGAATTGACTGATGAAGAAAAGGAACAAGCTAAAAGGGATGAAGCTATTGCAAGAGTTGAGGCTCTGAAGAAAAAGGAAGAGCTACTGAAGGACAGTTATGAGTGTGAAATAGATGCATCAGAGTTTGATGAGATGTACTCCAAACTTCCTCAAAGGAATGATCCTCACAATCTGCTTGCTCAACATACCCTATATGGACCAGCTGATGGTAAGATTCCTACTGATCTTGGTAATAGCTCAGCTTTTAGAAATGTTTTTAAGAGACTCCAATATCCCTCTGAAATCCCAGTTAAACGTGCTCTTGATAAAATTTTGAAAGGAGTTTGTTCTAAGAAAGATCTTATTCTTTCTGAGAATCAACCATCAACAGAGCAGTTTAACCCACTTCAAACTAACCCATCAGAATCTCAAGCTAATTCAATATGTAATGATGCAGCACAAGCTACTACAAGTACTGCACCAGTCATTCACAATGTGGATGAAGATGAAGATTCTGATCGCACACCCTCCTCACCTCCTCAAAAATTTGAATCCCTCATAAACAAGAATCTCTCAAATCTGGAACCTTCACCAGAACCTGAAGAAAATCAACCAGATAATGACCAAAACAAACCACCAACACCAAACCCAGAAAAAGATCAAACCAAACCACAAACACCACCCCAGAAAATAACCAAAACAATCCTCCATCACCTCCACCAATCATTGAACAAACAATGCCTACCTCAGATTCTCACAAATCACCTGAACCAAATGAAATTGTCGACCCAGACTCTGAGGTCTCTCACAAAACCACCTCTCCAGTAATTAATGTTGATAAATCCCCACAACATGTGGATGTGGACAACACTATTACTGAAGTGTTACCAACCAACCAACAACCATCTCCAAATCACATCACCAATCCTGTTAATCTGATGCAAGCTATTTATGATGATTGCATCTTTGTCCCTCCTTCCTTACCTGCTAGGATCCTAAATGAACCTATGGATGAAACCAAAGAGGACATTACTAAAATGCTGAAAGTTGTTGACAAGAACATTAAGAGGATCCAAAATGCTATTCCTACTAGGACTATTGAGTCAGCAGAAATTGATAAGGAATGTGAGCTAATGGAAGTTGGTCTGCAGAATATGATAAGGGCCATCAGAGTCTCTTACAAGAAAGATTTGGAGTTTCGTAATGAATTGGCTAGAATCAAGGCAGAACAAGAAAAGAAAGAAGCTGAAGAGCGTGAAAGGAAGAGGTTGGAAGCTGAAAGGCTTGAGAAGGTGAAGTTAGAGGCTCTGGCTAGAGAACAAGCTAGGTTAGCAGAAGAAGCAAGAGTTGCTGCTGAACAGGAAAGGCTTGAACGTTTAGCAAGTAATGCACCAGAGTTTGCCCTTCTTATGAGAGAAGATCAAGATAGATTGAAGCAAAAAGTTGATGAACACTCTGGCATTCTAACAGCTATCCTTGATACTCTGAAGAGCATTAATGAAAGATTACCCCCTCATCCTCAACCTTAACCATAGGACTCTAAGCATTTTTTATTTTATTTTGATGTTCAGAATATGTTTTTGTTATGTTTATGGAACATGTTATCTTTTATTTTATCAAGTATCTTGTTTGTGTGGTTATTTATCCTCTTTAATTATTTCGTGTTACTTATACAATCACAAATGCTTTTGAGACAAATATCAAAACAAAGATTCCAAAACTAAATAAAGAGTTTTTATTCCACAAATAATTGTTGATTACATAAGTTTTATCCACCTTTTCACTTGGATTCTACATCAGAAACAGCTAGTTCTAAATCTAGCTTATGAGAATCAGAAGGTGAGGACGGGTACTCTTCCCTAGAAGGAACATATGTACTCAAGAATTCTTTCCAGTCAGAGTCCCATTCAGACTCTCACTCGGATGAAGACTCTTGTTGTTTGGTCTTGGATCTTGTTTGATAATTGACTCTGACAGGAGTAGAAGCTGATGCTTTCATCTTCTGAGGTTTCTTCTTAGACTCTGAGTCTTGTTGAATCTTCACTTTCTTCTTCTTCTTCTCCTATGACTTCTTACTTTTGATCACTCTTCTATCCTTATCCATCGTTGTTTTTCAACATGAAATGGAAGTGTTGAGTGAAATGACAAAGGTTGATGGTCTTTATATAGGATTTCAAAACAGACAAGTTTGTGATTTTCCTACAAGTCATTTAATTGATTTGATTGTAACCGTTTCATCAAATGTTGACTGTCTTGAAGCTCTCCTTTGACCATTTTTTTTCAAACTTGTCATTTAATTCTTGTCAGGTTAATCTTTTTGTTTAATGACAAAAGGGGGAGTAAAGTATATTAATTTTGTGGAACGTTAAACCTGAAGCCAAAATGTCAATTTTTTTTTTTTTATGTTCTGATTATAACATTAAGGAAAATTTCTATTTGAAATTTGAACTTGTTATACATGGTACATATAAAAGAAGAGTGCAATTTTCCTTTATAAGTATCAGACTTAGGGGGAGAGCTTGCAAACCTAGCCTCTGAGAGTCAAGTGTATAAGCCTAGTTTAAAATTCAAATAAAATTTTTAAAACTGATTTAATTAATCATTGTTGAACTCAGGGGGAGCTTGCAAAACTAATAAACCTGAGAGAAGCATGATGTAATTAATCAACAACCATTGTAAATTAATACTTGGTTTGTCATCAATCAAAAAGGGGGAGATTGTTGGAACAAAAGAGGTTCTGACATGACCCAATTAAGTTTTGATGATAACAAAGGTATTAATATACAATAGGGTATACTAATTATCTACTCTAGTGTGCAGATATATAAGCTAAAATTTTATATTCACTATGAGTACATTGAAGGCTCTGAAATGGGAAGCAAATTCTGACCAGAACATGCTCATCAGAAGATACAATATCTAGTCGCGTCAGAAGCTGCATATCAGAGGCTACGTCATCAGAAGCTATGTTTAATTACATCAGGTTCTGATTCTTGCAGTAAAGGCCGTTTTGTCAGAAGAACATTCTCTGCTACAATGATTGAATTTCATCATCCTCTGACAACTCAAAAGCTGGAGAATCAACCTTATCCACAGAATAGTAACGTTAGTACTATTGTAGGAACCTTTTACCTCAATTGGACGAATCTTTATTTCCAAGTTTGGTCGTACACAAAGGTTACCCGATATGGTTCAAAGATCGTACTATTACCAGCTGGCGAAATCTCCTGCAACGAATTCAAATTCAAGACGCTCCACCCTCTACTATAAATAGGAGTGGTAGTGAAGTTTTTGTGTACACAACAATATTGAGCAATTTTGAAAGAGCTGTTACTCTGCAAAAATCATCCTGTGCACAAAAACAACTTGAATACAACTTGAACTCATTTGAAAAATCCAAGACTCAAGCTTCGGCTTCTGATTCATTCAGTTGTTGAACCTTAGATTTCTTTTGTTAGGATTCTAAGTTTAGTCTTGTCATTGAGTTGTATTTTTACTTATTCTTTTGAACATTGATTTGTATATCAGTGTTCATATACTCAGTTTTTCTTGTAAAGTTGTTTGAAGTCTCTTGCTTGTGTGCTTGAGCAAAGGAAGTCTCTTGTAAGTGTTACTTGAGCATTGGAAGTCTCTTGCCTGCGTGCTTGAGCAATTGTAATCTTGTTTGATTATAGTGAACTCCCTTGGAAGTGCAAGGGGACTGGACGTACTCTCGGTTTGTGAGAGGAACCAGTATAAAATCTCTGTCCCTATCTTTCTCTCTTTCTCTCATACCTTTAAGTTACTGTTTGATTGTGTTTTGTTTTCTAAACCGCTGCAATCTCTAATAAGTTTTTATAACTTTGAAGAATTTTTCAAACTACCCAAAACACAATTCAACCCCCCCCCCCCCCCCCCCTATTGTGTTTTTCACACCTTCAAATGTCACGTCAGCAAAAGTGCATTGCCACGTCAGCAAAAAGTTGACTTTTGCTGACGTGACAGTCACTTTTTCTCTACCACATCAGCAAAAAGTCAACAGAGAGGGGTAAAACAAAATTCGTCAACATTGCAAGGGGGCATTTTTTAAAGATATGCACGGGGTAAAGAATTACAGGGGGTAAGATAAAATTCGTCTACTTTGCACGAGGTAAAAACCTATTAACCCGAAAATTAAATATATAAATTCCAAGAGATTCACTTCACCGCAGAAGCTAGGAATTGTGGCTTCAAAGAAACTCGCACCTGGCTTCAAAATCACGGCGACAAAAAATTGCGTGTTCATTTTACCCAAACAGTCCAAGAAAAGACGAAATCATGTTTTGAGATGTTAGAATCGCATTAGGAGCTTCCCAATGCCAAAACAGACAGACGCTAAACATCTAAATTGAAATTAGTTTCATGACGATCTAAGGACCAAAATTTGTGAAAAGTGGTAGTATTAATTAATAACTAAATGAAGAATATAATTTGAATAACTAAAGCCATGCAAATTTCCATGCAATCCAATCTTAGTAATTCAAGAGATGGGAAAGATGAGTGACAACCAGTCTCTACTCTACCCCTTTCTCTCTCTCACAAACACTTGTTCTACTGTCTCCTACAATCCTAACCATTTTAATCTATTGAGGCTAAAAGGCAAAAATTATTTGATTTCTATAAAATCATCAAATTTTATTTTTTATTTTTAGAAAATAAAGTGGTATGTTTTCATCTTTAAAAAATATTTATGCATGCAGTTTTAGTTCTTGCTGTTTTCTAAAATTTTAAATATTACTTAATTATTCTTAAACTTTTAAATTTTTGAATATTTATTTTTAACCAGATTTAGAATACTATAAAAGGTTTCTTTACAAAACTTTAAAGGTTTTTAAAATAAGAAGAATTAAATATAATTTTTTTAAATTTTAATAGATAAAGATAAAAGTATCAAAAATCATGACATGAAAATTAAATTTTAAGTTTTTTTTTCAAAAGACTTTTTATAATATTCTAAGCATGCATGTCTATAAAATAACCATTTAAAAATACACATTGATTAAACGGCAGGAACTAAAACTACGTGTCTAGTAATTTTATAAGGATTAAAACTTGCAATTTTTTATAGGACCAAAAATATATTTAACTTATAAAAAATTGAATAAAAAATAATAAAAAGTGAAATCAATAAAAGAAGGAAAACTCAAAAAATGCAAATGCTTGATGTATTTGGCACAAATCTAAACCTCCCAATTTTATTTTATTTTTTGAAACAAAAACCTCCCAATTTTATTTTATTTTTTTTTATTAAAAAAGGTTGAATGATTGGTTTTAATGCCGCTACCCTACTTTTGTTTAATGTATCAAAAAAGTTGTTTGAATTGAGGAAAAAGAAATGCTTTTTTCCTTCTTTTTTATATGCTTTTATAGTTTCCAATCATAAAGCAATTGATTGCAAAATCATTTCTCTCTACACTTGCCTCATGTGTGTTTACAATATTGTTTTGGTTTTTTCTCCATCTATCTACTTTGGCCCCTCTCCAAGGTTGTATAGTACCAGTTGTGTGACTAAAGATGAACAAAAACATTGTTCTTGTTCGTGCACCAATTTGTTTAGCTGGAATCATGATGTTACCTTACCACGAAAATAGTTGTAGTACTGCTTCATTTTAGGACCCAAATTGTTTAGGTTCACACAATATGTGTAGTAAGCGATCTTCACCGTTGATTTAAGATCGGTTGCCTGGATTGTGCATGACTCAATATAGTTTGAATCGACATATTGGGCTAAGAGCAACCACTATTTTGACATTAATTACATTCTCACTCAAAAAATCTTGAATCAACTACCCATGATGAGAAGTGATGAAGAATTGAGGAAGATGAATGATTTGGTTTGTTATGTTTCTCTCCAAGAACAAGAACCCACAATGACTCTCTCAAAGATTCTTTCTGAATTCTCCAATTGAAAATTCACACGTCTAATATTTTATAAAATGTTATTTATAGGTAAAATAAATTGAGTAGACAACAAAAGACAATTTCCAAGTTGTAACAAGCCTATGAACCGGTTCATTATCGAACCATATATGCACCTGCATGTTCTACAAGACAATCTTTTGTATCGGGGCAAAAATTTAAAGAAACTAATTCTTGTACTGGTATAAGATATTTTTTTTATATGTACAAAATAGCCTCGGATTTCAAATCCATCAACCATGAACATGTTCAAAGTTCTTATGCATCGGTTCATTGATCCTGGAAATTATGCACATATGTATCGCCTGTTTGCACCGGTTTAAAATACTTGAAATCACTATCTATCCAATAAGATTGTTGTGTAGAAAGTTACCAAAATGCCCTTCAACTCTCCAATAAATCCAGAAAATTACACGTGGCTTTTTTCCCTTCCTTTCCCAAACCCCTTCCCATGCTGGATGCCACGTGATTGCATTTGAAAGTCTACTTCTATGTCCAGTTTGGTACCTTCTATACTCAATACATCATATCACCTTTCCAAATTGACACAAATACCAATTTTCCAAGTACTTGCTTTCTCTCTTCCATTGAAACTCCATTCATTTCTCTCATTTCAAAGGTAAGCTCAACAACTACAAACTTCCTGTAAATTAGCATTTTATGTTGCTTTGCTGCATTTTTTCCTTCTTCGTTCTCATGGAAACTTGCTTCCATGCATAAACATTTTTGTTTATACTTTAATCTCTTAACATGTTGGTTATTCTTGGTCAAGTAGATCTATTTTCCTTATTGTTGGTCAAGTAGATCTCTTATTTTTTACCCATTTTTTTTCTACGGTTTAGCATGTAAACCCTTTATAGTATATCTCATTTTTGGATGATTGCTACCATTATAACTGATATGTAGACCATACAAACGTATTCTTCAAAAACCAATGATTTGCTGTTCAGAGTTGTTATTTACTCTTTGATTTACGCTGATTGTTCTTTCCAGATCCACTTTACTAAATAATCTGATTTTTTTTACTACTCTTTTGCAATGTTAGTGATTTTTTTACATTACATTGTTTATGTTTTGAGATGTCAAGAGTTTTTGATTTCATTAAGGACCTCAACAAGGAAAGAGCCATATGGAAAATTGCTGTTCGAGTCGTAGACTCTTGGGTTGTTACAGGAACTAATGGCTTTCAACATCTTGAGATGGTTATCGCTGATGAAAAGGTTTGTGCACTATTGTTTTTTTTTTCATTCAGTTTTATTCTACTATCGGTTATAATTTATGTCAAATGTCAATTAATTTCATTTTTAGGGTGATCGTGTGCATGCCATTACTCGCTATAAGGAATTTGAACACTGGAAGTCTTTTATTCAGGATCGTAAAGTCTATGTGTTGTATAATTGTCAAGTTTATGACAATGAGCTTGGATTGAAACCATGTGAAGGTCCTTTTAAAGTTGTGTTTGGATCAGGTACCAATATTAAGCCAACTCCTGAAATCACTAACATTCCTGTTCAAGACTTTTGGTTCAAAAATTTCAAAGAAGCAAATGATGGGAACTTCAAAATTAATGTTTTATATGGTACGTTAGTTTTACAAGTTGGCCTTCCAGTCTTGCTTTTTTTTAATAATCAAATGACATTCATTTTAAAATTCATTACTTGGTTAATTGATTTTAGAGATCATTGGAGTTCTTCATGAAGTTGTGAAAACACAAACCCTTGCATCCGGCAAAAAACCGTGCACCAACTTAATCCTAACTGATGAAAGGTATTATTATATGAGAAATTCTGTAACTTTATCTTTATCTGTTCCTTTGAACATTATATCTCTTTTAACCATTTTTATATGAGCCATGTTTACAATTTTTTAGTGGCACATTGGTTGATGTTACTCTATGGGAAGCTTTCTCAACTCAACTGAGTAACTATATCAATGCTCGGAAAGACAGAGGACCAATTGTAATCATTTTGACGCATGCTCAATGCAAAAAAGGAGGTTTATGAACTTTTCCATTTGTTGATATCATTATCATATAACAATATGTCCATCAACCAATGATATTTATATTTTTTATATCATGTAATCAAACTTTCTTCTTTTGTTTCCTAGACAATGGGAGAGCCAGCTTCTCTAACAATTGGTCTGGCTCTAAGCTTCTTATTAATTATGAACATCCTTCTATTGAAAGCTTCAAATCATCGTATGATATCTTACATGCTACATTGTCCATATGTATCTTTTCCTAATTTCTTTCATGTTCTTTTTTACATTAACCCCTCAAATCTTTTAGATTCCAAGACATCACATCAACTCAGGGTGCTACTCAAGACTTTACTCAAGTTTCATCTTCCTCACAATTCTCCGGCAATGATATTTTTTCAAATAGAAGTCAGTTTACATCAATTGCTCAAATGAGGCTCTTTCAGAAGGTTCTCTTCTTTATACACTTTATTTTAAAATTTATGTTAAAGTTTGTCATATTTTTTGAAGCAAAAAATTGGAAATTCAAGCTATTTATACACATTGATATAGGACACCCAGTGCATAACTATTGGAACAACCAAAATGTTCAATCCTACTCAGTTCGGTTGGTACTATGAAAGCTGTTCAAAATGCACCAAATCTTCCAGAGGTCAGGGTGACAATTATACCTGCTCATGCGGTGAGGAAGTCAAAAGCCCAATTGCTAGGTTTATACTCTGTCCTTCATCATTCATGAATTTTTTTCAATTATTTGCATACAATTTTAAGAGCGCATGAATCATGATGGCCCTCAAACAAATTATCATATTCAAAGTTGTTGTTCAAGTTGAACATGAGGGTCATAGAGCTGACTTCATTTTTTGGGACAATGAATGTCAAACCATTGTTGGTCAAACTGCTGAAGAAATAAGGGAAATCATGAAAAAGGTACTTATAATCGCGAGTTTTTGTAAAGTTCGTTGTTTCACCCGCTTAAATATTAAATTACCTAATTATCCCTATGTATATATAATTGTATTTTAATTTCTTAAAATTCTATGTTGAATACTATATTACCAAACTATGTTATTGTTGTATTTTAATGTAATTACTTGTAATTTAACATTACTCAATTTTATTGTTGTATTTTCTCGAAAATTTGAACTATGCTTGTAACCAAACGATGTTGCTATTGTATTTTTATATGTTCTTGCTACGGGTTCGGGTTTGGGTTAAAAAACCCGAACCCAACGGATGTGGGTGCAGGTGTTATTTTACCACCCGAATATCCTTTGAGTTTGGGTTTGGGTTCGGGTGCAGGTTTGGGTAGTGTGAAACCCGCACCCGTGGGCACCCGTTGCCATCCCTATTTCTGAGGGTCAGGTAGTTTGCCCCCCCCCCTCTCTTTGTATTTTCCTTCTATATATATATATATATATATATATATATATATATATATATATATATATATATATATATACTTTTTGAGGGCTTGCTTCTAAGCAAGTCTCTTTTGTCTAAAAATAAAAATAATTTGACATTTTTTTTTAATTTTTATTCTTTATAATAGTCAATATTGAGTTATTTTATGAAAAATATAAAAAAAATTTAATGTAACGCTTATAAATAATGAAATTGCATTTTTTCTTATGTAATTATTATCTCTAAAACACAATAATCGGAAAATAATTTTTTTTTCAAAAAAAAATCATTAATTTAATTTTTTTTATAAGCAAAAAATGATATTATTATAAGGAGTACTCAACTCTTACAAACAATAATATCCAGACTCAGCATCATAGCGTGAATCAACTACCCACCTTCTATAGGGTTGCAGAGGAACCGCCCAATCATGTGTAAGCTTAAAATTGCTTTAATTAAATTAATTTATTTTAACACTAATTTTTACATTATTCAAAACAAGTAAAAATACATGTGGATTTATAGGTAATTTTTGTGCTGATGGCTTAGCCAATATTGGTCTCAACCTGGAGGTGTTTGTACTTATGTTGTATTTATGCTTTGGAATGTCATGCCTCAAATTATTAGGGACAGTTACCTTTCTAATTTGCATGATGACCAAGTTATATGTTTGTGGGATAAAATTTTTTATTTAACCTTATAGTAAATATAGTAAAATAAATTGATACATAAGTCATAGTTTAACTGACAAATATTTATATTATAATATTAGACAGTTTCACACAGATTCGAACCTATAATATTATAGTTGCATGTATAAGTTTCTGTAATATTAGTCACTTCATTTAAAATTAAATATAAAAAAGAAACAGCAAATAAAAACACGTGAGTGGACTATAGTTTCCTTTTTCATTCCATTTTCTATTGCTGGTTCTTCCACAATTTGGATTATCTGATTCTAACCTTAAAAATTAGCCCCTTAATAGTAAAAAGGTGCCATCCTTTGTTTAATTTGAATGATATGGGCCTGAAGTGTCAAGCGGTTTTGGCCATCAAAGACATAATCTTGTCTCAGATTAAACGGAAGAAATAACAACTAAGGAACGTATGCATAAAAAATGAGAATAAAATTAAGAAAAACTTTGTCACCGTGACTATGAATATAATTCAGTTAGTTAGAACATTATATTATATATATATATATATATATATATATATATATATATATATATATATATATGAAGGAGTTCAAACTTAAAATTCAATATTTATTCATTGTAAATGTGAATTTTTAACCAATACACTACTTAATTGACAAATGACAAAATAAAATTATTGAAATTTAGACCTCAAAGTTTTGAGGCCATGTGCTATAAAGTTGGTTCCACCCTCACGGCCAACCTTGTTGATAGAAATCATTTTTTCTATCATTAAAAAAATTATAATAACTAAATATTATTTATCAAAACTATAAAAAAATATAAAATTTGACCTAATCTTTGGTTAGAATCTGATTCTATGTTAGTGGTACCTGCTTTCTCTTCTGCTAGAATTGTATCTTGGTCTTTAAGGAATCGTTGGGATAACTGCTTATTGTTAATCTCCAACATAAACTTCTATGTCTTCCATATATATAAAGAAGGAAATCATTGTGCGGATAAACTGGCAAATATAAGATTATCTTTACCTGATTTTACTTGGTGGAATGATATTCCATATGTGCTGTTAGATGATTTTGGTAGGAATCGTTTGGGAATACCATTTTATAGGTTATGTTAATTATATGTTTTTTTTTCTGAGGGTCAGGTTGTTTGCCCCCCCCTCCCCCACTACCCTCCTCTTTCTTTGTATTTTCCTTATATATATATACTTTTGGAGGGCTTGCTTCTAAAGCAAGTCTCTTTTGTCTAAAAATATAAAAATAATTTGACTTTTTTTTTTGAATTTTTATTCTTTATAATAGTCAATATTGAGTTATTTTATGGAAAATATAAAAAAATTTAATGTAGCGCTTATAAATAATGACATTGCATTTTTTCTTATGTAATTATTATCTCTAAAACACAATAATCGGAAAATAATTTTTTTTTAAAAAAAATAATCATTAATTAATTTAATGATTTTTTTATAAGCAAAAAATGATATTATTATAAGGAGTATAAGGAGTACTCAACTCTTACAAACAATAATATCCGGACTCAGCATCATAGCGTGAATCAACTACCCACCTTCTATAGGGTTGCAGAGGAACCGCCCAATCATGTGACTTTTTTTTTTAATCGGCTAAATTTTATTAAAAAACAATTCCCTAAACAAGAAGTATAAGAAATTGTTGAAATATACATCGATAAACAAAATGATGAAATCACTTTAACCAATTAAAAAATACATCAAACACCCCAATCAACCTCTTACAGTACATGTAGTGACTTAATATATTGATACATTCAAATTTTTAATTGTATTGTAAAAAAATTCTATATATTATCTTTAATTCTTATTTTAACAAGTAATGCTAATATAACTTTAATGAAAACTATAATAGTCTTAGTTTGTAGGTCTCTTTGTATTCTCTCCATTGTTAACAATTTTGAGGGTTTTTAATACCCTTTCACTTATTTTTCTCCTAGAATAATGAATATGGTACCCAATGGTACGTATCTTTCTTGGTCACTCTCATCATGTTCATGTCTCAAGTATTCTTTCACTGTTCATGAAGTAAATGTAATGAGAGCATTTTATCAAAAAATATTAAAATAAATGTAATGAGAACATGTGGAGATAAGATAGCTCTATCATAGTATAGCTCATTTACACGCCGCGTTAGGATGAATATGTGGGTCCAACACGTATTTTTTTTTTTTTTTGAAAAAATCCAACACGTATTTATTAAACATGTTTGAAAAATACATTGGCCATATTAACGTCGCATTATTAACTCGTGAGGTTAATATGTACTATATATTTCACACACAATTATTAATTTTTTAAGAGACCACATAATTTTTGTTTTTTTTTCTTTAAAAATCAAAATATATTCCACTCACGATAACTGAAATTTATTTGTTTGGGGAGGTCAACCACTTAAATAAATTTTATTTTGTGGAAAATATTATTGATTTACAAAAAAAAATTATTTATAAAATTAATCTTTCATAATAAATATTTTTTTCATATGCATCAGTTTAGAGATTAAATATATGACCAAATATTCAAATGATTCAAATATTTACTAGCAAAGAATATTTTTTAAAACTAATATTAAACTCCCACAATCTGTCAAATTAGATTAAATTCTCAAATAAGAGACGTAGGTATATATATTTAGTAAGGGTCGACTATGACTTTAGTGACTTTTTTGCTCAAATATTAAAAGTGGGATATTTTTTTTAAACAGCAAATATATTATTAATAATATCAAATCTCCCATCTCCATATAAGACGAATAGAGACTGGTAAATGAAGGGATATAAAACAAAGACGTCGTATATAAGTGGAACACCAATGAACATACCAAAATCGACACCACCTAAAAGAGGTCTACATCTAATCTTATACTTAGAAAGACACTCTTAAGCTTACAGACTACCAGAGAATACATCAATCCGACTCATAAGACGCTAGATGCTAACTATCGATTTCGAATCAAAAGTGATCGGGCCATTAGAATCCAAAAAGCAGCTGCGTGAGCCAAAGTTGATGGGACAACGGTAGACGGAAAACCTAGGTAGATAAGTCTCATCTCACAGACCACCTCTAAATGGTTAGCACCAACGCGGTAGAGGACAACCAGATAAACAAGAAACCTGCAAATCTCAACAGATTTGGACACCAACAGAGACTCAAAGAGAATTCTGCAATCTCAATAGATTTGAAAAGCGGTCAGAGAATCGAGTATCTGGCAAAACCACTTACATTAGCACCTCACCATCTCATCACCTACACCCAACACCACCCCAAGACAACACCAACACCCACTAAACTGTCGCCGGCAGCTCCACCATCTCCTCTGTCGCAACCACCACACCCCTCATCTCCTCCATCTCTGATCCGTCGTGTTCACATTCAACTGGAAACAACACCTCCACCAAACACCAGCCAACACACGTGAATCCACAACAGATCTGCAACAACACAGATCCAACCAATAAAAATCCTTCACCACCACAACAGATCCAACCAACAAAAATCCTTCACCACCACAGCAGATCCAACGCAAATTAGATCCAAACGCACAACACCAACTCCGGCGGCACCAAAACCGGAGCACAACACCAACACACCAGGTTCAAGGCAAACAACAGCATCGAAAATTGTCATCAACACAACGGAAACACCTCGGGCGACGCCGAAACCGGAGTACCACCTCCGCTTGTTTCCAGGAGAAACGCGACCACGGAGAAGGAGCATAGAACCAGATCGAAAAAAAACAAGAAAGTCTGGAACCGGAGAAACAAGAAATTTCGGTGACGGACCGATGGTGCGGATGATCAACCTCTTCCTCGTCGCACCACCATCACCACCTAGACTACATCGTAAGAAATGGTTTGGATTGGAGAGGGAGGAAGTAGATCTGGATTTCAGCTAGAGAGAGGTCAGAGGTTTTTTGTTACACTGGTGTCTTTAACTGGTGTCTTCCTGTTTTGGTTTTCGCTTGGCAATTTCTTTAGAATAGATTTCCAACTCGGAAAAACTTATTTGTGTATTTGGTTGATTAAAGTGGAACTTTTAATAAAATAAATACAAAAAAAAAAGAATCCTTCTTTATTAAATTATAAATAGCATAAAAAATAAAAATAAAAAAGTTATTATTATTATAATTTATAAATCACATATATATGTTCATGATGTCCGTATTAGACTGGGTGGTTGAAGACATTTGGGCTCTTTTTGATGTGGTATGGTTTCAAAAACCCGAAAGGGCATGGTTTTGTTAACCCGCAAGGGTCTGGTTACTAATATATTGGACTCATCCCTCGATCTGAGTTATTATGCGTATGTTTGAATCTCGTTCTCTGTTTGGTGGCCTGACTGCTTTGACTCTGTTGTTTCCAGGTCAGTTAAGATCTGCAGGTTTTCAAGTTGTCTTGTTTGCCTACACTCTTGTGGTATTTGATGCTCGAAAGATCTTTTACGCTTGCTGCGTTTTTCACGGAGTTGTTGGCACTTGGATTTTGTTACTGTGTTAACGGTCGATCCATTCACCGTTGTTTATGGAGTTCTCTCATTTTTTAAACCTAGTTTCACACTCGTATGCGGGATCTCTGGGTTGCGCCTGAGATTAGTGGATTTTTGTTATGAGATCTGAGTTTAGGGTTGATCCACTAGGTTGGTTTTACATCGAATATATTCCCCTTTGGGCTGTACCTGGGTCAGATTTAATGTCCCTCCAGTCTTTATATCTCTCTCTTTTTATTCTTTTTATTTTTCCTTTTGAATAAAATAAAAAGGAAATGTTCTAGTAATTAAAAAAAAAAAGAGGGATTAGGCTTATAGTTTTTTTTTCTGGCTTTCACCACAAGTTTAATCTGGTTTGGAGTCAGTTCTGACATCAAGTGGTTCAAGCCTCCTCCCGATTGCAGTTGCGAGGGATTAAATTGTGGTCCTTCCTACTAAGTTCAGCGCTAATCATCATTGAAATCAACTAACGATTGTAGAGTAGACTTATAGTTATGTACTCTTCAATATCTTTTTCAAAAATAAAAAATGAATTGCTATTTAGTTGAAAATAAGTTTAAATTTATTGTTGTAAAAAATAATGTTTAAATTTATTCAAACAAATTATGTAAACGTCCAACCAATTATTTCACATTTTTATTGTCAAGCATATTGCATCATTAATCATATAGTATATCTTGTCGTGTTCCACTTGGAGATAAATTGAGGTATGTAATATGTTCAGTACTATTCTAGAGAGTTATGAATTATTAATGGGCCATATTGTATTGAATACCTATGTTGGGTATGAGGGATATAACATGTGAGGATGACAAAAGAAAACGCAGAAATACTAGACAAGTTGTTGGAGGGATTAGAAGGGAATATTTGGGAGAATGAAGAGGAATTAAGAAACTAACGAAGGAATTTTAAATTATAGGGTTTACATTGACAAATATACAAGCAAACAAACAACCCTTTAGGCCCTCATATTATTCGTCTCTATGTGTCACTATATCAATTCACACATTCGGGTCAATGGGTCCACACCCTAAAATTCAACGTTTTCTTTATCACACTATTATCATAACCACCGTTCATTTATTGCTAACAATAAAATCACATAATATAGCTTATTATAGAAAAAATTTAGAACAAGACGATTGTTCAAATCTAAAGAAGAAAAAAATTCAAAGGTTTAAATAATATTTACAAAATATATTTATATTTATATTATTTTGAAAATATTGACTCAAGTTCGAGACCATTCAAATTTAAAATCTTGTCATTTTACTATTAGAGAAAGTTTTTGGAGTTGCTTATAGCATTATTATGAATAGAGAATACGTGTGATTATGTAGAGCAGCAGACAAATGTTAATATGATATCTGTATAAATTTCTATATGAGATATGTGACCTAGGAAAAAGTTTATAAAGTAAGGACTGTTATGAATAATATTGATATTGATTATTGAGTGAATGTCCATTAATGAGTTGTCTCCTACTCTTGTCTTATAAATAGGACCATCATCCTCTTGTATTTTACACACCTGAAAGTCATAATAAGAATATACTTTCATTCTCTCTATCTCTCATATCTTGCTATTCTATTTTATTCACAACACGTTATCAGCACGATAGTCTCTCATAAACAATTCTTTCTAAACTTTGTAAGTTTTCCCCTTCTCTTTATTTTTATGTATGAGTTTTATAATTCTAGTTTTTTTCCAGATCTTTATTTTTTTATATATTGATCTACAACTTATGGTCCAGAAGCACCATAGTTAAATTTTTAAAATATGAATCATGAATATTCATAGTCTACGATCCAGAAGCATCGTGGTAAATTTTTTGAGATATGAATCCTGAAGATTCATAGCATGATGAAATTTTGAAATATGAATCCTGAAGATTCATGTCTTTATGTATTTGGATGTTCGATATTGTTCGAGTTTCGTGACCGACAACAGTATGGTGAAGCATGTTATGCTTCGTGACCGACACATGTATGGTGAAACATCGACACTTCGATCATCCAAAAGAACATAAACATGTTCATTTTTATTTACATGATATAGTTCCCGAAGAACTTAAAAACTCAATTTTATATATATATGCATCCCTGAAGGATTGCACAAAAAAAAAATTATTCATATTTTTAGTCATCCCCGAAGGATAGACTAATCGATTTTATTGCAATTTATTATTATTGTGTATTATTTCAATAAACATAATATATTGTCGATTCTAATTCAATATTGATATAACTTTTATCATTATGTTACTATTATTGTTGTTAATATGAACAATCCTAACCAATTAATTCTGACCATATAATTCTATTAAGAAATTTGACTAATTGATTCCGCTGAATACAATTGAATGACTTTTATTACTAATATCACTCATATACTATAATTATAATTATTTCCGTTGAAATATTCTCATTATTAATGACTCATAACTAATATTGATATGTTATTGTTATAAAAAAAAAATAATAAATAAAAAAAAAAAATTTTGATATGACATTTATGTCAAAAACTAGTAATAATGAATTTTAATTCATGAAATTATGATAATGGTCAATTGGCAATTTTATCATTATGTTATTGTTTCCAATTTTAATAATGAAATTTTAATAGTGAAAATTTTATTGCAAATCTATAATCTTTATATTTTTTTTAGTTTGTCAAGTATATTTTTTTTTTCTTCGTATAATGATTACTAATCCATAATCATGTACTTTCTTATATTTTAATTTCATTTATAATTTTACATGTCATGAATTCTAGAATTTAATATTAAAGTATTATTGAAGGATTATAAAAGTGATTGTTATTATATTATAAATATATAAAAATTTGATTGCATATAGTTCCTGAAGAACATAGAAAATCAATTTTTATTCTCTATGAATTCCAGAAGAATTCAATAGCCCGATTCTTAAATAACATGGAAAAATTTCAATTTTTATTGTGAATTCCAGAAGAATTTTCAATTTTATTCTCTATGAATTTTCGAAGAATTCAATAATATAGTTCCGGAAGAACTGAAAAAAAATCTCAATTTTTATTATGAATTCCAGAAGAATTCAACTGTCACGTATCCTTAATGGATTTCTATACGGTTCTTGAAGAACTTAAAATAAATTAATAGATATATTTGATTCATGAATTCCAGAAGAATTCAATTATATGCATCCTTAAAGAATTACACAATATTATATTATAGAGATTTGTTAAATTTGTTATATAGTTCTCGAAGAACTTATAAAGATGTGATGATCATAATACAAGTAATATGAAGAGCTAATGTATTATTATATAGAGTAACAAAGTTACGAATTGCATAAAATATAGCTCCAGAAGAGCTAATATATTTTTACATGAAGGAAAATATAAGATCACACTGAGAATGCATTATATTATTTCAAATATCAAAGAATGAATTTTATCTGTTTTGAGCAATTTGACATAATTCTTGGAACTAGAAAGTTAATATGACGCATCCCTGAAGGATTGCGCAATGAATGAATTGCTCTTGAACACTATGAACATTATTTGTAATATAGTTCCTGAAGAACTAAAAGTTTAATATTAAAGCATCTCAAAAGGATTGTTCAAGTTCCCGAAGAACTAATTAAAAAGAAAGAAAAAAATCAATATTGAAGCATCTTGAAAGATTGCTCAAGGACTATTTTTCTAATCAATGTTTATGAATATTGGTGGTATAGTTCTTAAAGAACTAATAAATGTGAAAGGACCAAAGAAAATTTATTTTATGTCCAATATGCAGTTGAAGTAGCAAAGTAAATTGAAAAACTACCTTGGACAAATCTTCCATGGCAATATTGGCACAAATACATGTGCAGCCCCTTGATATGTTACTCTAGCAACGATTACTCACTCAAATATTGCACAATTATTGTGTAATTAAACTAGTCATCAGTTGCCTTATTTTTAGCTATTTTGTTGCCTTATTATTAGCTATTTATTTTGCTACATGCTATTAACTTTTATTTTTAATACTACTATAAATGTTAAAACGTGTATGCACGCATACACCCCTTTTTTGTTTGAAACATAACTAAATTAACTAAGTTTAAGGCACGTTTTGGAAAAGGAGAAACAAATTTTCAGCTTTTCTTGATATTTTGCTAGTTAATTCTATTTGACTGTTTCAATTACACCTAATTACTAGGACCCATATTCATTTAAGTGAGATATGTTAATAGAAAAAGAAAAATGAATATTGTAATTAAATCATTTTAATGTATTAGTTATATTATCACTTCACGTTCCTGCTTATCGGTTACTAATATGATTTTACAATAAACTTCTTATTTGTCATAGTTTGTCTAACTTAATTGTTTCTATTGCCAATTTAATGCAATTTGAAAGAAAAAATCAGATTTTTTTATTGATATTTATATGATATGATTGATCTATATGAGTATAGTTTGCCCAGAATTTTAAAATGTTTTTGGCACTAAATAAGTTATCTAAAGCTCCGGAAGAGCAACTATTGTTATATAGAGGAACAAAGTTTATATTGAGAGTGCATTAGAGCTCATAGAAATTTATTGAGTTTTAAACTATGAGCCCAGAAGAGCCATAGTATGATGTACTTTAACTAAGAATCCAGAAGATTCATAGTAAAAATGAACATAGAACATGAATTATTTATTTATCTTTTCAATCAAATTATCATTGTAAAATGAGATACAATACCATGTGTATTCTACAACCATTATTCATTGTAAATTGGTTGATAAATTTATTTATTATTGAGATATTTCCTGAAGCAAATATTTCATCTAAGTTGTGATCTTTTATCAAAGTATGATTAAATTGTCCCAGAAGGACATGATGGAATATTTGAAATTGTATTCTCCGGCAGAGATCTCCGAAATCCCAAACAATGTTTATGATGATGTGGTGGAAATCACACGTGAGGGGAAGAATATTGAGAATTCAAGTGTGATTTAAAGTCTCTCTCTTATTTCCCCCAACTATTGGTATCAAAGTAGGACGATAAAATGAGGAAATATAAAAATCCCTGAAGGATTCAAATTGCGAGAAAATATTATCTGAAATATTGAAGTATCATTTTATCTAAGACAGTTCTACATTTGAAAAAGCGAATATAATTGGCATGACCGGTTAGACCATCCCGAGTCTTATGATGCAATCAAAAAGTATGAACATTCTTCAATATAATGAATTATCAGATGTTGTTCTCAAAGCCAATAAAAGGCGAAATAAAGGGTTTGAAATTCCCATTATTTGATATGATACATGTGCATAAATCCAATATTTTTGGCCAATTGGATATGAGATAAGTTTATCGATGCATCGACTAAATGACCAAGTAAATGTGTCACCAACCTTGATCAAGTTGGTGTGTGACATTATTTTGAATGTCAAGTTGTGCATGTTCATATTTAGAATGGTCTCGGAAAGATATTTAGCTAAATGCTTTATATTTATAGCCGGACAATTATTATGAGAACAAATGTCCTTACTTGGACATGTTACTTTGCTAGTAGTAACATCTATGTGCATCAAGCCAATGAATTATTAAAATTCTCCCCATTACAATTTGTTCATGGTCAAGAACTTAATATCTCTCATCTAAGAATTTTTTATGTGAACTATATGTTCTCCATTGTCCAGCAGACAATGTTAGAGGAAACTATAGAAAAATGAGATTATGTAATGAATTTGAGTCTTTGCCATAAGATATTTCATATCTTGTTATTAGTTATCGGCATTAGGGGGAGAAAAAATATAAGCAGCTCTGAAATATTTGTATAGAATGCATTCAAATACTCGCACACAACAATGTGAACTTGAAGTTCAAAATAGGCATTCTCTGACCTAAAAGAGGTTTCTAAATTCCTCTATGCTGCAAATGTCCTTTTCTATTGAAATTTTAATAGGCTAAAGCATGCCTAAAACTTGGTTCCAAAGATAAAACTTAGAGAAGGAAGATGGTCTTATTGGTGAGAAAAATAATCATGAAAAGTGTAGAGATTGCAAAATGTTTATACCTCCCGAAGAGGTTCAGGTACCTGTCATTTCTGATAATAAAGAGATCTCAATCAATTATATCTCTACAACTTAAAACAAAGAACCAAGAACTTGAAAAATTGTCGACAAATGAGATAGCGCTAATTAAATATTATATGTGCGAGAACATTGAACCCAAATTAAGGGTTGTGGTTAGCCAAAATATAAAGAAGCAATTCATTTGCAAAATATAATGGTTTTTGGATTTGAAGTCTATGCCCTGAAGGTATAAATCCAATAAGGCATATATGAGCCGTCATATTCAAGTGAAATGAGAAATATTCACTTGAATTGAAATCAAAATGTTTTCTTAATTTTAGTAACACAAAAGACTCACTTTATTTAAAAATTGTGTTACAATATATTTACATGGCTCACTTGTTGTTAGTGAGGATTATATGAAATTCCTTAAAGGAATTAATTTGCATGAGGCATGCAATTAAAAATATTAAAGAGATGACTTAATAAAATGAATAAATCTCTTTGTATATGCATACAATCAAAATGCATGTTGTATAAGATTTTAGTGAATATTTCCAAATGAGAAATATGAGAATGACGTTTGTCCATCATTGAAAATGGATTTGTTATAATTGATTTTTTTATGATGATAATATAAACTTGACCCGTACTCCTGAAGAGTTTTCGAAATCCATTGATTAAAGAAAAGTTTGGAATGAAATATGTTGGATGGTCAAAGTTTGTTTTGAATTGCAAATTTAGTATTTCAATGAGGTTTTATGCACCAAGACACTCATATGAAATATGTTAGAATGAAACAAACTAAACACATTTTATATAAAAAGATTTAATTTGTGTATTGATGTGAACAAAGATTATCACACGTCTCAAGAAAATGATGACTTACTTGAATTAGTCCTGAAGTACCACATTTTAATTCAAATGGAGACAAATACATTGTTGACCTATTATTTGTTATTATTATATATATATTTTGTTATTTTGAGATATGCAGGTTATTTCTATAATACAAACTATATGTTTACATGAGTAAATACAGTCTTCTTGAAGATCTGTGAAACTAACTACAATAACAATCTTATGAAATAAAATGACGAGGAAAGTTTAGCACTACATGAGATAATCAAGAATGTGATTTGGTTCAAGTACGAGATTCATCAGATACAAGAGATTTGTGAATTTTCTGTCAAAGGGCTCTTACAACAATTCAGTATGAAGATAATGTCGCACAAAATGAAAATGTGGAGAAGCGTACGATAAAGAAGATATGATAGATTTTTCTATGAAGTCAACTTCAAGTAAAGCTTTTGAGAAACTAATATAGAAGATTATTCGGTTTTCTTCACCTCATATATAATTGTCTTTATGAGGGGGAGACACAAATATGTTCTGCACTCTTTTTCCCTTCACCATGGTTTTATCCCACTGGGTTTTTCTGGTAAGGTTTTTAATGAGGCAGTTCACACACAAAGGATAATGTACTCTTTTTCCTTCACTACGATTTTTTTCCAATGGGTTTTATCTAGTAAGGTTTTAATGAGGCATATCCTCAATGGACATTCAAGGGGGAGTGTTATGAATAATATTGATTATTGAGTGAATGTCCATTAATGAGTTGTCTCCTACTCTTGTCCTATAAATAGGACCATCATCCTCTTGTATTTTACACACCTGAAAGTCATAATAAGAATATACTTTCATTCTCTCTATCTCTCATATCTTGCTATTCTATTTTATTCACAACAAGGACAATTATTATTTAATAGGTTAATAGTTTTATAAGAATGAATCAGATCTAATATAATAATCTAATAGTATCTTTCCCTTATATCATATTACACGATAATATTTATCTTTTTGCACGTGCAAAAAAAATGTATAGACCATAGAGATTATTAATATTTTTACTATATTTATTGTAGTATTGATTAAAAATGGGGTATATAATATTAATTAGACGATACGATTAAAAATACACTCAATGTGACTTAAAAATTACAATTATCAGTTATTTTTAAAACTAAATTATTATTTAAATAGGTCAATTATTACATATATGACAGACTATACTTTGAAAGTAGAGATAAAAAGAACATGAGCATTTTATATTAGGTTTTATTATATATATATTGTTTTGAAATCATAGAAATGCTTGGTCCATACAACAACAAAATACCACTTTTGCAATTAGTCTTTTATACATATGTCATAATATTAATAGAAATTTCAACACGTACTAATGAGAACATATATGCTGCAAGAAATCTCTTCAATCTTTTACATGCGATCACAATTCCACCCAGGGGCGGACTTGGACAAAAAATTTCAGTGGGGCTAAAAGTTTTATATATTATTGGATTTTTTTTTCATTTTGATAATTCAGTTAAACAACAAACAATGTATGAGATTACTACCAATACAACATCTCTAGCCAAAAAAGAACAACGACAAACCAATAAACAAGAAAATTTCAATTCAAAAAGAGAAACCAACAAACCAAATTAAAAAAAACTACAAAAAATTAATTGAAAAAAATCTATTAAATCATACATATCACTATTGCTTGATGCTTCACAAGATCCTATTTTAATTGAAAAAAATAAATATCAATTATACATTTTTTATATCATTTCATATTTATATATTAGTTAAATTGCTAATTTTACCCAATACTATATATTCAATTAGTAATACACTATTTTTTAACAAACAAAATCAAAGTTAATTATTATAAAATTAAACTATATAACTTAAAATAAAATTGTACTATAGCAAAAAACTTGAAATTATCAATAATAGACTATGAACTAATATTTGCACTAATATTTAAACTAATATGTGTATCAAGAGACTTACGGTCATCAAAAATAAAACTTAAGCTAATATTTACATTAATATTTGTATGAATATGTATACAAAATGACTAAAAATAATTTATAAAAATATATTTATTTTGAAAAAATAATATTTGGGCCGGGCTGGTGTAACAGGTCCGCCCCTTCCACCCCACCTTTGAAATATAATCCTAGTCCTACCTAATTTTTGAACAAGTAGTCCTACCTAATTATAAATAAAAAATCTGTATTTAGGTTCTTAATTACTAAATTACACCTCACCTCATACATAATAAACCAAATCCACACCTTCTTGGATTTACACATTGGTAACTATTTCAAAAGACGTTATATTTTGTTCTGACCCATGATCACGTAGTGTTTTTTATGATCTAGAATATTGGAGCATATATATATATATATATATATATATATATATATATATAATAAATCATATATGTTATGAAATACTTTATGCGTAACAAAATGTAAGTAAAATTTACTTTTTTATGTTTATAGTATAATTAATATATTTGATGATACATTAATTATGCAATGAATCTAAAAAGATGAATTTTATTTATATTTTATAGGAGGAATAGGCCCTCTCAACTAAATTCACACTTGAATTTTTTTTCCAGTGCTCTGCCCTCTCTCTTGTTTTATTCAAACCACATTCGCTTTCACCTCCTCAACCGATCCAAACCTTGGATTGTGATGTAGCCTCCTTGTTTGGTGGTGCGACGAGTGACTTCCGTCCTCGGGCCTTCGCAACACCTTTTTCCATCATTTTCACTGATCGGTCCTACCTTCACTCTTTGCTCCTTCTTCCGTCATCAACTTCCTGCTGTGAGTTGCTCTTGTTCGCCAACATTTCTTGTTTAACGTGTTTATGGTAGATCCAACTTTTCCCGGTGGTTTGAAGGTTTTAGCTTGTTGCGGTTTGCTCTGGTTCCAAATCTTTGAGTTGGTGGGCCGTGTAGTCTCCACGCTGAAAGGCTTGGGATTTTGTTTTTGTTTTTGCCGTTTGTTTGTCGCGGTAATCCGACACCAGTGGGCTGTTTGCTTTCGTAGGGTCTTAGTTTTTTGGTTTTGTGTTTTCAAGTTTGAGTTTGGTGTGCCTTCTTTTGGTGGTGGTTCTTGTTCGCGCCGAAGGTTGGTTGGTATGTGGAGTTGCCATTCTGGTGGTTGGTGTTTGTTTGGGTTATTGGTGGTGGGTGCAACCGGATGTTCTTCACTAGTGTCTGGTATGTTTTTCGTTTATGACAGACATTGGTGACTATTTCAAAAGACGTTATATTTTGCTCTGACCCATGATCACATACTGTTTTTTATGATCTAGAATATTGTAAGCGGTCAAAATTAGATGCAGTTTTGTAGTTCACACAATTTTAGTTGTCTGATAAAAGTAAGATAAATAAATAGAATACTATTTTAAAATTGACTAAACCAGTTCGTTGGTCCCTAAATCCCAATCAAACCACCCATAATCAAGCTCCCTCATTCCTTCCATTTTTGCAAAGTTCTGACCCATAATTCTTCTTCTTCTTCTTCTTTCCAAAATCTCTAATTGTTATCGAAATCCCTAACTGTTTTGAGAGATTTTGATAAAAGTTAAGATTTTTGTAATTTTGTAATTTTTTGTTTTTGATTTGTTTTAAAATTTTGGATTTAAATAATGAATTTATGAATATTATGTTGAAAAATTGAGGAAGAACCTGTGTTTGAAATGATTGTTGGGGATAAAGATGACATTTTTTGTATTTTTTTTCTTTATTTTCTAGGTACAAGAGAGATGAAGAAGATGAACACCGTAACTTGTGCATCATTTAACAATTTTTGCCAAAAACTAACGGAAAAGACCAAAAAACAAACAAATTATCTTTAAGGACCAAAGCAGAACTTTTTTTTATTGGATCATCGTGAAACTAAAAATATCTTTAAAGGACCAACAAACTAACCTTTAAAATTAGACAGAGGATGGCAAAAGGTAGTTTGCGCCCCAATAGATGCTAATAAATTTAAAAATATAAAATATTTAAATCTAGTAAAACAAACATTAAGGTGTACTATTATTTTGCATGGCGTCTCTATTTTCCTTTTTTGGGTAAAATGCATGGCGTGTTTATAATGTCCGAAAAAATAAATGTTATATTTATTAATATTCATTTAAATAAAATTCATTTGAATTATGATGCTAATTTGAGTGAACTAATTTAATTTCTTGAAAAAAATTCATTTTGTGTGTCACATATTAGCGTTGATCGATTAGACGTGAAAGAGAACTGGTAGGCTAACACTAGTTTGTTTGAAAACCCAGTTTTTTATATTAGATGTGAAAAATTCACCCAATATTCATTATTCTCATTTTTTACACGAAATTTCTCTCCAAAAACCTAATTCCTACTTTCTCATATATATTCATGCAATTTAATATATATTCATTCAATTTAATATCTATTCCACCTCATTCTTCATGAGTAAGATAATTCACCTCCTTTTTATTTAAATATTTGGTTCTTTAATAATGTTTCATTTTTTTTCCTTCTAAAATCGTGTCTTTGATCTTTAACTTAGACACAGATGGAAAAATGCAAAAGGGGAAGATGAACAGTAACCCATCTTCTTCCTTTGTTGAACGGCCGTTTCACTGCTAATCTCTACGGTGGTCTGTCTCTTCCACCCCAACCGCGTCTTCCCCTCTCTGTTTCACTCTCGATTTTCAGCTTAGGTGCTCAGATGCGGTCTTCTCAAGGGCGATGAACAGTAACCCGATAAAGTCAACTGTTACCAAAACATTTGCTCAAGCATTGTCCAATTCGTGCAATATTCCTGCATCCCAGTTACCTAAACCTTGTTTGAAAGGTAAGCAAGTCTCAATCAAAATAACTGAAGATGAATATTTGGCAGGTGTCTTAGACTGTCAAAATGTGCTTCACGGGAGGTTCACTCTCCCAAAGGGTTCCTCCCCAGTTCCCATGCTAGACTTAAAGGCAAAAATTTTAAAGTTTTGGAAAACTAGTGCTCCATGGTCTATGGTTTCATTAGGGAAGGGTTACTTTGAATTTATTTTTTCATCCCTCGATGATCTTAGTGCAATTAGATCCATTGGTTCTTGGAATCTTTCACCGGGTTTCCTTCGGACCTTTGCTTGGACAGCTGACTTCAACCCTCACACTGTGCAGCACACCATCGCTCAAACTTGGATACGCATTCATGGTCTTGCTCGTGAATATGGGCGACCCACAATATTGTTTGAAATTGCGGGGGCTCTAGGCATTCCTTTATCACTTGATGAGGCAACTAGGAAGAGAACTTTCGGTCATTTTGCTAGAGTTTTAATCGAAGTTGACCTTAATTCTGATCTTCACGAAAGAATTCTTGTTGAAAGGAATGCTTTTGATTTCTATGTGGATATTGAGTATGAGAAACTTCCCCTTTTCTGTAACTCATGTCAGATTATTGGACATTCCGTTGAGAACTGCAAGTATCACACTCCTAAACCTATTACAAGTTCTACAACTGTGAACAAACCCAAAGCGCGGCCTATTTCAAATGTTGAGAAGCCACTTGAAGGTTCAATTCCAAATATTGCTACAGATTGTCGTAAAATTGTTGTAGACATAGACCCTCTTGTTGATGACATTATAAGGTCTAAAGAGGCTTTGACTTCTATGTTTGTGGGAGCCGTCTTAAATCATGAGAAAGAGATTGATACCTCATCTTCGAGTGATATGGCTTCCCCTATTGTTAGAGATGTCCCGAACCTTGAGAATGAAGCTTTTTGTGAAGAGTTACATGAGGAAGATGAAGTGGTAGCAGACTCAATTCCGTTGAAAAACCAAGCTAGGCCCATAGTGGTGCCGGAATCTAATTTGTCAAACTTTAGTGCAAATGTTATTCATGACATGCAAGTTTTAGGACTTCTAAATGCTCCTTCTACGACCCAGCAAACTGTGGATTTTCTTAGTAATTCTTGGGCTAACATGACTCAAAATGAAGAGATTGTTGATTTGGCTGGAAATACGGATCAACAATTTCAGTTGGTGGTTCTAAGAAAAGGTAAGAACAAGTTCAAACAGAAACAAGCGGATGCTAGTAAGGGTTTCAAGGTCAGTGCTTTCAACCATTAGTTAGCTAGATGGACGTTGTTCCTCCTATGTTTTTCTAGTACTTTCTATTTTTATCTTTTATCGTCTGCTTTTCTTTTCCTCGAGGGTTTTGGTTTTTGTCCCCCCTCTTTTTGTACTTTTTTATTTCTTTTAATATATGTTTTGGGTGTTGTAGTACGTGATCCCTCTACACCCTATCTTTTGCTTAAAAAAAAAAAAACTTAGACACAGATCAGAAATTTATTTAACAATTAACGAATATTTTTATACAAAAATTGCAGAATTTATGTGTATTTGCAAATTAAAGGGAATTTTGTATTCTATGAGACTATTGATTTATTCATCATTTTAAAAATCAATAATCTTTATGAAAAGCTCTAAGAGTTAATGCGATGAATTTTTCTCTTCGCAAGAATAGAAAATGTATTTGCCTTCATGGTTTTTTAAAAATTGAATTAAACAAGATTATTGAAATTAAAGATCTTAAGGGCTATCGAAAGTGACACTAAGATGTTCAATGAGTTTAGCTTAATAGGTTGAGACATTGTATTATATATGTAGAGGGTTGAAGTTCGAATTTCAATAATCCTACTTATCTATCTTAAGAGTGAAATTTGAAGCAACTAGACTATTTGATAAAAAGAAAATAACACTAAGATATATATTGATTTAGCCACTTCGTTCTTGCTTGGGACTTATCAAATCATGTCACAATATGTGATAGAGTTTATTTCATTTTGCATACTAATTAGTGTTTGAATATGAATAAGACTCAATTCCCTTCAACAATGTTGTAATTAAGAAAACTCCTATATTTTAAAGCTTATTTGAACGAGTTTTGCTTTTTGGTTTTCAAGATCTATTTTACAAATTGATTTTAAAAATTGTTCCTGTCAAGAAAAAAAGGAAGAAAACATGTTTGGAAATTTTAATTTTAGAAAACTGTTTTAGAATTGAGAAAACAAAAAATTTTGTTTGGTGATTTATTTTATTTTATTTTATTTTCAAAACTCAAAAAACAATAAAAAAAATTTTTTGACAAATTAAAAAGAAATTAACTTGTTTTATACATATTTTATTTTATAATCCGGATATAATTCAAAATATTTATCATTTTAAATTCAAATGTGAAATTCGTATAGGTTTAAAAATATTATTAATATTTATGAATCAGTTATATCTATTACTATCTCTGTCTCTAAATAAATTTATTACGTTTTTTTAAGAAACCTATTAAATTATATTAAAATTAGGTTACACACAAGATGTGCTTAACCAAAAAATTATACAATGAACAAGAAAGGAAAAAACACAGCAAAGTAGTGCATTATACATTTCTAATCCTTAAACACTCTTCCACAGATTGATGACTTTATGGATCAGTTGGTGGGAACTCGCATGTTCAGCAAAATCGATTTGAGATAAGGATACCATCAGATTCGAATGAAGCCAGACGACATATATACCAAAGACTGCGTTTCGAACACGGTATGGCCACTACGAATATTCCGTTATGCCGTTTTATGTATCAAGCGCGCTAGGTGTATTCGTGGAGTATATGAATAGAATTTCCACCCTTACTTGGATCGGTTTGTTATGGTATTCATAGATGACATTTTAGTGTATTCCAAGTTAGAGAAGAGCATGCAGAACATCTGAAGGTTGTGTTGCAGACCTGAAGGACAAGTTGTATGCTAAGTTATCCAAGTGTGAATTATGGTTAAAAGAAGCGAGTATCCTTGGCCATGTGATTTCGAATGGCGAAATAACATTGGATCCGTCCATGGTAGTTGATGCAATATTGTAATGGGAGACTCCTAAGTCAGTCATTGAAATTAGAAATTTTCTGGATTTAGCTGGCTATAATATGAGATTCATCGAAGGTTTTTTAAAGTTGGCCTTGCCTTTGACTCAATTGATCCGAGAAGGACATAAATCAGACGTGAAGTTAGTTGATTATATAGAACTTAATAGCCAGGGTAAGGAAGTAGATTTTGTTGTTGCGGATGGCTGGAAACTAATAACCGGAGGCGTGTCGTGACACTGAACTAAGGAATTATCCGCAAATATTGCGCAACTCCCCCAGAGTACAACCGGTTCTTCTCGATGATAAACATATCGAGGCTATCAAGACACGAGAATATCACAAGGTAGTTAACTCAGACAGGTAACTCAGGCACTCTTGAAAAAATAATTTAGGTATATCTTTTATGTGGTTTTGAAAGAAAGTTTTTATCTCCAAAATAACCACACTAGTCAATATTAGTTTCTATATATCTCCAAAAAACCAATATGCATATGACATATATATAATATATCTCTTTAATAGCCATAATGCACCAAAAACCGTTCCACCAAAAATATGACTACATATTTACATTATAGAAAAAATAAATGATAATTTTTTTTTGACTAAAAACGACATTCATTCATTCAAATTGATAGAATACATCGAACAATACAATTCAAGATCGCTAAAAACTGAAAAGGATGAAACTGCGAACAAACTCACAGCATCCACGTTAATAGCATATAACGGCAAAATGCCTACAAATGTGACAAAGCCTACAAATATGACGAACTTGAAGTGCTTGGAATACCTATGTCTCCGAGTCTGCAACGTTGATGGCGCCAAAGTCATTGATCGTTGAATATGCACCGAGTCGAATCTAATCTGTCAATTTAATCGAACAAACACCGCACCAAGACGGGACAACAAACTAACGCCGTAACAAGACGACGACCAACACAATGTCACACTAAGATGACGAAATCAGAAAAAGAAAAACTAAATATTTGTGAAAATCACTTATTTAAATAAAATGAAAGGAAAAACAATTTAGAGGGGTGATTTTTGGTCAAAAATTGACCGAAAAACCACCCCTCCTTGGTGGATCAACAAAAAGAAACTAGGTTTAGGGGGAAGGGGGTGGCGGCTAGTTGAGAGAGAGAGGGGAGTGTTTTTAAAAAATATGATGGAATCTCATGTAAAAGGACCAAGTCAATTTAGAGTTTATATCAAGTTATTTAGTAAATATAATAGAAAATGATTTATATTATATTAAAATTATATTTCTATATTTCTCATTTAAAAAATTATTAGACACAATATAATATAAACTTTTGAAATATAATCAAAATTTACAACAATCCCCCACATATTTCAAAAGTTTAAATCAATGAATAAATAAAATTGTTTTTAAAACATTGCCTGAGTAAACATCGTAGATGTAAATGTAATGCATCAGAACAGTGTAGCAAGCTATGGAACCTGTCCCTAGACTGATAGACTTAACACACAGTGAATTGGTTTTGCAAGCAATGGAACCCAAGACACTTGATGTGTGTTAGCGGTCTACCAATCACATTACACCCCCACAATTCTCGTGTTACGCGGTGTGGCGCATTTAGGCCGTGCGCGTGTCTGGTATTCATGAGTGCTCTAGAGACCCGCCACGGTCTCATGCAAGCGGCCCCACTTGACACTCATATAGGTGATTCCATCTAGTGTATGCTGCAACCATACACCACTCATAAGGGCTTATGGTAATCATTAAAAGTCATTAAGACTTACCCGTCAAATTTATTTTAATTTAGCACTTCTCATAGCCATTATTATAACACATAGGAAATGAACAAAATTTTTGTGCTAACATAACTAACAAGTAACTTGTTTTTCCCATTGAACCTTATTCATGGGGTCTCCAATCACAAAGGTTGGGTTACTATTACTTGTCGTTTTTCCGGTGGCATAGTCCATTCCTATCAATTTTTTCTTCCCAGGGGTTAGTATCCGGATCCGCTAAATTCACAAATATTGACTAAGACGTCTCAAAGTCAATCAACTCAATTTTCTCAAGTTTATAAAAATAAACTCGGTTTTCACAATAAGTTTAGATCAATCTACTTAGATGGCTACTAAGCGACAACTTATCATCAACAAAATAAATCTACTTATAGATTTATCTCATTGGTTAATATCCAATTATCATCATCATTGCATTATAAAAAACATACAATGGTTTATCCTCTAAAAATGATATCACAATACACACGATCATATCTTCAAATATTTCGTGAGTTTAAACGTCACAAAATATTTCTACAATAAACTGATTAATTGGACAATACACTAGCCCCCCAATTATAAATTTGATATACAAATCTACTTAGAATACTTTCTAAGCGACACCCCCACATTGGATAAATGTGATTTCATTTGTGGATTTATCACACAAGCTTACTTGAATAATTTTCAAGTGATAACACTCTCATAATATAGAAGTGAATCTCAAATATATATTTTTACACAAACAACTCTCATGATACATCATTGTATTGTTTTAATACAATGGCTAATCCATATTATACCATATAATCTTTCATGGTATTTCTCAAAAATTTTACTCAAGTAACATTAGAATCATAAGAGATACACTCAATACTTTAGTTCCAAAATATTTA
Organism: Trifolium repens; assembly: GCA_030408175.1. NCBI lineage: Eukaryota > Viridiplantae > Streptophyta > Magnoliopsida > Fabales > Fabaceae > Trifolium > Trifolium repens. Next base: position 18,544,263 of record CP125847.1, read on the forward strand.
AACTTCTTAAGAAAACTTCTCAACATAACCTTTATTGTGATAATAATTTACTATCACACATCCTTGTAATCATATGCTACAAATCACACTTGATTTTTTCCTTCTTTCTGTAATACACATCATTTTACATGGCTCATTTTCCTTTAAATAAATGTTAACATCATACTGTAACATATATAGTCAATAAAACCATCACAAGCAAAATGTATCCGTTATGAAATTTTCAATTAATAGCATTTTACTTGAGCCATACAATAAATAGATAAGAAAATGTTACGTTGGACCATTCTCTGCCATTCTCCAAACATGAGTGCATCTCAATATTAAATAATCTAAATTAATTCATCATATACAATTAGTTCATCCATTCTCTAGTTACCATGCTAGCTCAAAATTAAAATCACATATGCCCGAACTAGCAGTGCCGGCTCATAACATGATAAGGATATACATTTCAACAATTATACCACACTTAGAGATAAAGGCCTTTCAAGAAAATATTACCAATTTATCAAAATAAATTTTTAACTATGCAAATACGGTGGCTATATGCTTCACTTTGACAAACCAAATCAATACTAAATACTGCCCATATCAATCACAAAAATCTTTCACAAACTAGATACAATAGTCCAACAAGCAGTGATAGAATATTAAAGGTAGTATAATTTCAACACACTTTCATAAAAATTTGACCAGAACTTATGCATCCAATTCTTGTCAAACTGTCATAGATCGGTACACAATTTAAACTCTAATTAAACCTCAATTTATATACTACTTAAATAGTTCATCTGATCAAAACAACATTAATAAAAAAAAGTTATTACAGCTCCATAACTTAAAACAATATTCTGTCAATTGCCAAATGATATTCCAACAAAGGTATACAGATTTTCACAATATTAAAATCAACACTCATTTGGTCAAGCCATGAAAATAAATCCCTATAGAAACCGGTAAAACATAATAATGCGTATAATCTAATTCAAACATGAAATATTATATTCTCATCCGAAAGAAACAAATTAAAATTATCATTTTCAACTACAACAATATTTTTAAATAAACTCAACACAATCAAAATTTCAACTTAGAAATTAAGACTCGCAAGATTTAAAAGTTAAAATGTGTACCTGACCCTTGCAGATGATTTCAAGGGTAAAATAATATAAAACCTACAAAGAAGTTGATCACCATGGTATGGTCCCTTTGGTGGCTAACCCCCACGTTTTTGCACCATAAAAAATAGTGAGAAAATAAAAGAAGTGGAAACCGTCGACCTTGTTTTGCCACAGTTGATCAGAATCACATCCAGCCATAATTCCTTATATTGTTGTTGCGGATGGCTGGAAACTAATAACCGGAGGCGTGTCGTGACACTGAACTAAGGAATTATCCGCAAATATTGCGCAACTCCCCCAGAGTACAACCGGTTCTTCTCGATGATAAACATATCGAGGCTATCAAGACACGAGAATATCACAAGGTAGTTAACTCAGACAGGTAACTCAGGCACTCTTGAAAAAATAATTTAGGTATATCTTTTATGTGGTTTTGAAAGAAAGTTTTTATCTCCAAAATAACCACACTAGTCAATATTAGTTTCTATATATCTCCAAAAAACCAATATGCATATGACATATATATAATATATCTCTTTAATAGCCATAATGCACCAAAAACCGTTCCACCAAAAATATGACTACATATTTACATTATAGAAAAAATAAATGATAATTGAAGAGAGATTAAAGTGCAATTATCATAATAAAGAAAATGTTACAAAACTTAAATATGATGGAATCTCATGTAAAAGGACCAAGTCAATTTAGAGTTTATATCAAGTTATTTAGTAAATATAATAGAAAATGATTTATATTATATTAAAATTATATTTCTATATTTCTCATTTAAAAAATTATTAGACACAATATAATATAAACTTTTGAAATATAATCAAAATTTACAACAGATTTCAAGGTTGATGAGAATGGGGTCATGAGATTCCATAACAGAGTTTGCGTACCGAATTTTCTAGAACTCAAGAGGAGAATCATGGAAGAAGGTCATAGAAGCAGTTTGAGTATTCATCCTAGAGCTACAAAGATGTATCAGGACCTTGAGGGAATATTTTGGTGGCCCAGTATGAAGAAGGATGTTGCTTTGTTCGTGTATTCATGTTTGACATGCCAAAAATCGAAGATCGAGCATCAGCAACAGAATGGGTTGACGAAACCACTGAGTATTACAGAGTGAAAGTAGGATAATATCTCTATGGATTTTGTAACTAATTTTCCGAAAACTGTAGCAGGACATGACTCAATTTGGGTCGTTGTGGATAGGTTAACCAAGTCGGCTCACTTTCTACCGATAAAGATCACTTACCTGTTGCCAAAACTAGCCTAAATCTAAATTAGTGTGATTGTGAAACTGCACTGTGTTCCGTCAAACATTGTATCAGACAGAAACCTGAGTTGAGTATGGATGACAATGGGTAGGGTATGGGTAGGGTACTATAGTCCCCATCCCCATACCCGCGGTTTGAAAAAATACACGTACTCATCCCCATACCCGTGTGGGTGAAACTCTTTGTCCTCATCCCCATACCCTAGGGATACCTAAGTACCCATACCCGTATCCGTTACCCACATTTTTGCTAAAAAATAAATTGATCAATTATCAAATATCATGTCATTTTAATATAATAAAAAAATTTAAAGATTTTAATGTTGACTCATGAAAATTATGAACAAAATTATTAATAATATCATACTAAAGTTCATTTATCTATATATTGACATATTTGGATTATGTAAAATGTGTAATAGTATAATAATGTTGTATTTTTTAAAATTGATTTACATATATTATTATATAATAATATAATAAAAATAAATAAATATGTACTATGTGGGTATATGGGGTGGGTACTAAGGTACCCGTACCCGTATCCATATCCGTTCAATTTTGCGGGTAATTACTCATACCCATGCCATATCCAAAATGCGGGTTTTTACCCTACCCGTTGTGGGTATTTTTTGTGGGTACCCTCTGGGTATGGGTAAATTGTCATCCCTAGAGTTGAGGTTGAGTTTTGCCTATCAGCCGTAGACAAACAGTCCGACTGAGAGGACTATTCACTCTTTAGAGGACTTATTGAGAACTTGTGTTTTAGAACAAGGAGGAAATTGGGATAGTTATGTGTCATTGATCGAGTTCACTTATAACAATAGTTATCATTCTATTATCGAGATGGTACCTTTTGAAGCGTTGTATGGTAGAAGATGTAGGACACCTTTATGTTGGTATGAATTAGGTGAAAGAGCAGTGTTGGGACCAAATATGGTTGAGAAAACGACTGAAAAGGTCAAAATGATTCAAGAGAAGATGAAGGCATCGTAGAGAAGACAGACGAGTTATCTTGATAATTGAAGAAAGTCACTTGAGTTTCAAGAAGGGGACCATGTGTTCTTGAGGGTTACCATGGTAACAAGTGTTGGTCGTGCATTAAAGTCTCAAAAACTCACTCCTCATTTTATTGGTCTGTATTAATTTTTAAGAGAGTCGGAGAAGTGGCCTACAAGATGGCTTTACCACCGGCACTTTCGAATCTTCATAGCATTTTCCATGTGTCACAACTTGAAGTACATTCCAGACCCGTCCCATGTGATACAATCAGACGATGAGCAAGCGAGGGAGAACTTGATTATCGAGAAATTGCCGTAGCGGATCGAAGATCGAGAAGTGAAGCACTTAAGGAACAAAGAGATTGTTTCGGTGAAGGTAGTATGGGGTGAACCTGTAGGAGAAAGCGCTACCTGGGAGTTCGAAAGTTGGATATCAGTCAGGTAATTTTTTGAGGGCGAAAATTCTTGAAGAGTAGAGAGTTGTAACATACCGATTATTAAAAAATTATTAGTTTATTTTAATCTAATTGTCTTAATGCGTTTAGATAGTACATGATGGGAAATAGTAATAGTAATTAGAAATTAAGATAGAAATTTTGTTTAATTGGGTGAATTAAATAAGAAAAGAAATGAGAGAAATAATTATATGAAAACTAGAACTGTTTAAAAAAGAGGAGGTGTAGAAAGTAGTCCGAATAAAAAATTACTCCGGTAGAATTTATCTGTGAAACTAGGAAAGGGAGGTGTGGATAGTAGCCTGGATAATTACTACTCCCTCCGTTCCTTTTTATTTATCGTTTTAGAAAGAAAAAAAATTTGATTCAAATTATTTGTCATTTTGATAATTTAAGGTTATATTTTGTCTATTATACCCTCTTCCTAATTTTTTTTATTGACTAAATTTTATATAATCTTTTAATTTTTACTAAACTTCTTCATATATTTTTGTTTTTGTTCCTATTTTTGGTGGTTTTAATTTTTGGGTACTTAAAGGACATATTTGATACTTAAAAAATTTAAAGGACATATCTGATATAAACGTAAAACTTAAAGGACCTATATATGTATTTGGCCTAAAAGATTTAGTCAAAACTATTTTTACTAAAAATTACTTAATAAATTAATTGGACCAGCATAAAATGGAAAACAATTTACTTTTAAAATACTCAAAATATTTAATAGACCCGACTCAATTTTCCACTCTTAGATAGAGAAGTTTAGATTAGGCATGGCAAAATAATTCATATCAGTGGGTATCCGTCCTCCCCTCCCTGATTTTGACAGAGAAAACACGAGTTGACTGAATTTGGATTTTCCCTCACTTTAAAAGATAGGGTTTGGGCGGATAAATGAAATATTGATATCCACCTTAAATCTGTCCATGAACCCGTCCCGCTTACATCCAACTAAATTTTATTTTTCTTAAATTGGAAACCCTTAAACAAACTCAATATTACATTCATATTTTTTTAGGTAGATTATTACATTCATATTTTTAAGTTGAGTATTAAAAAAATTTCTCTATTTATTTTCTTTGTATAAAAATTGTTAAAATAAAATAATTTTCTACTTTTAACTATATTTAATAAAAAAAAAATCAAAATACAATTCAAGTTCATATGTAGATAGAGCAGAATGAAATACCCGAACTCCACAGAATACATACTCGAACTTCGTTGAATATGGATTTGAGATATTAACTTTTATTTGTGACACATATAAAAATATCCAAACTTTATGAATTTGAGAACGCAAAACCTGTCTTCGCTCCAATTCATTGCTATGCTTAGCTTAGATGGAGTAATAAATAAAAATTTCATATAGTACGGTCACTCTTTGTTTACTGTGTCTACACTTTACAGTCAATAAATAATGTAAGGTATATATTTCACCCCGTTGTCTCCGGAGATATAAAAAATTAATAAAAATTGTCCAAACTTTGCAGTGTTTGCGTGTTTTGACTTTTGACTATTCAGAAAAGAAAATGAGAGTTAGTATTATGATATTATGAAGAAAATAAAAGGAATTGTTTGAGTGTCACTTTCCTATATATACTCTCAAACTCAACTTATAGCCAGAAACCTCATCTCTCTCTCTCTCTCTCACACAATCACTCTTTCTCTCTCCTCATGACTCTTCTTTGAAGGATGTTTGTTTTATGAAGCTCATGATAAAGGGTATAATGTTTTTCTTTCATTATTAATTTATTAATCATATCTTTCTTTCAAAACAAATAATTATTTCATATTCCTTACTTTGCACCTCTATACAATTAATCATCTTAATTAATTATATTCTATCTCCTTGTTTTTTTATTGCTTAGTTTTCTTTGAAGGGTTATCAAAAAAATTAATTTTTTTAAGGGTTTTCTTTTAGTACTATATAGTAGTAGAGGAATTAAATAAATAAACAAACATCCTCAACTTGAAATTGTCCTATGTTTATGTCTTGTTCCATATTTTAGTTCTAAATTTTCCTTTGTTTGTCTAAGTTTTATTTGAAAAGAAAAAAAAAATTCTTCCTTTTTCATTTGATAATTTCTATACTATATTACACCTTGAAATTAATTATTAATTTCTAAATATAACAAAAAGAAAAATGCCACAGATTGAAGTTCCTGATCTTTCACTTCAAATTAGTTTACCAAATAGTTCTCCTTCATCAATTTGCACAAATGAAGTTGATGATTTAGATTCACCTAATTTTGATATATGGAAAAATAATATTAATGATTCTACTACACCTCATAGTGATGATTTTTCAACTTCAATCAATCTTCAAAAAACAGATACAAAACTTTCATTAACAACAATTCCTTGTGAAGATGAGAGTCATTGGAAGAGAAAAGAATTTGGTAGATTAAGACCCTTTAATGGAATTCCTCTTTATAGTGATAATAATCCTTCAATAATAGAGAAAGATTCAAACTTTTCACTATATCCTTCTTGTTCTTCTAATTCTTCAACTTTTTATGGTCATAGTGGTTTTGAGGGTATTAAGGGAATTTCAAGGTTTAATGGTATAACTATTGAGAGTTTAAGACCTCAGAAGTTTCAATACTTGAATCAACAAAATCAGCATCATGTTCTACAACATCAACAACATCAGAAGAATGAGTTAGGGAATATGGGAAATTCTGATTTTGGAAATGGATTTGTGAGGTCAAGAATGATTATGCCAAGACAACAAAGTAATAAGAGGAACATGAGGGCTCCGAGAATGCGATGGACTAGTTCTCTTCACAATCGATTCGTTCACGCCGTTGAGCTTCTCGGTGGCCATGAAAGTAAATCTCTTCACTTGTTACATCAGACTTGGATCCTCTGCAACTATTTTATGGTGTAGTCTTCTGTCTAAATCTAATGATTTCTAAGTTGCTACACCACAAAGCAGATGCAGGGGATTCAAACATCGTTGAATCACTATTTGTATGTTTGGATTGACAGAGTGATATTGAGATTGATAAAATCATACTTCATGTCATGATTTCATCAAATCTATACCAAAATTGTGGTAAATCTTATCATAATTCCATCAATTTCACCGTCGATCCAAACATACACTATATCACTTAGTTCGATTTAAGTGTAACTAAATGTATATGTGTCTATGAGTGTGACTACTACCTCAATTTTTATTTTATTTTTTAAAATTATTGATATATTTTTATTTTTATTTTTTTATTTTTGGATTTTAGGAGCTACTCCAAAGTCAGTTTTGGAGCTAATGGATGTGAAAGATCTAACACTAGCTCATGTCAAGAGCCATTTGCAGGTAACAAACACACTCACATCACACTTTTTTTTCTCACACTTTCTTATCTTTACATATAAAACAAAATTACAAAAACCAAGGTCTATCTTCTAAGAGGCACAAAAGCCAAGACATGCAGTGAGTGAATGAATGAATGAATGAATATGAAGGGAGATGAACAGTTGAATCTGTTTGTTTTTTATGCACATTATAACCAGACAAGTTCTACTTTTCATATGAGAGAGAAAAATAAAGTTAGGAAAAGTAGCCATCATTTCTCAATAATAGAACCAATTACTTACCTTACCAAACATCAACCTCATGTTTAAATTTAATTAATTAAATAAAACAAACCCCTGAGATAAAAAGAAGCATCTAATTTTATTATATTATTTACCCCCTTTTTTCTATTAATTCAATTTTTATTTTTCAACTTATTTTACTCTTAGTTTAAATCAGTTGAGCTATCGATCTCATTGCAGTTGCGGATCATAATTTTAAATCATGTTCTATTATTTAATTTAATTGTATATATTCATATACTTGTCCTTTATTTGGCTTCTGCAGATGTATAGAACTGTTAAAAATACTGACAAGCCAGCAGCTTCTTCAGGTAATTTCATAATGAAAATCACAAAGTTTTTTTTGTAATAGTAGCATTTTACCTAATGAAATTTATACTATAATAAATTCCTAGGTCTTTGTTCCAAATTTTGAGTCTACTTTACTCAGATCTTGTGAAGATTCCTCTCACAAACCTTTATGACTCACCCTATTAATTTATCTATATTTAAATAATGTTTTCTTTACATAAATGAGATTAACATAACTAAGTGAAAATTGAAGATTTATTTAAACTTCAAGTATGTCTTCAATACTATTTTTAAGAATTTTTTATACTTATTTATTTTTAAATTTTTTTGGTGGAAATTAATTGATATGTACTTATATAATGCAATGTAACAGATGGAGATGAGAATTTCATGTCCCTAACACCACCTCATAATCAAAATAAGAACTATAATGAATCTCTAGATCATGATATTGGGCACACTACAAACAATTTATGGGCTAATTCTTCTTCAAGGTAACATTTCTTAATTGTTTCTCTAGTGTTTTTGAATATTTGAGAAATTAAACAATATTTTATTTAAATTTATGTTATATGTGCATGAATGCATGGTTACATCCTTCTTTTTCTTTTGTGAAACACAAAAGTGCTTCTTTATGACAACTTTTGCTTTTTTGATAATTTTCACCTATTGAACTTTCTTTTGAAGATCAAAGTAGCTATTCCTCATATAGGTGATACCCCTTTTTGGTACAAGTTCTTTAAATGTACAAAAAGATGAAAAAAATTATTAACCTAGATGAATTTTTAGTGGTTATGTGCAAATAAACACAAGTTACCAAAAAGTAAAAACATTCGAGTACTTGCTCAATTTTGGAGCAACATATTTTCCTCTCTATGTTGACTTGTTTCTTTTTTTACTTTCTTAAGTTATCTTTCATTGAAAATATTAATAAATAAATATTTATTTTACTATACTATACCGTTACAAAGTACACAATTGAAGGGAATCAATTTTTTTTCTCTGCATGTGAAATAGTACATTTTGTATTTTAGCTTCATGCATGAAAGATGTGCTTGGTACTGTATACTAGTAGTTAATTTGTAAGATTTGAGTCAACCTAATGGGACAAAAGAGGGTTGGTTTGGATCTTAGATAGAAAATTCTTACAAAGATTATTTCTTACAATATATTATTACTAATCACTAAGATTAACAATTTCTCTAAACAAAATTAAGTAGTGGATTAATATATAGTAGAATTGAAGGTGTAGAAAACAAATACACATAACAAATAAAAACAATATAAATGTTACTCCAACCCATAAACAAATACAAACATCAACAATTAAAACAAATTATTAAATGGATAAGATGCTCCCCACATACAATAAACGAATTTGAAAATCTCGCAAAATACGCATAGACCAAGGTCTTAAAAAAAAGAATGAGAGAAATTATTATTAATTAAAATGAGAAATAATTATCTTCCATCTCTATTGTCAATATTTGAACTTTATCACTTGAAGTTACATATTGCATGTTTGATATCATGTTGAGTACGACAAAATTACAGTGATCTATCGTGATTTCGTAGAAGTTATAAAGTGTAGCTTTGTAATAGTCAAGATCAATATCTATTAATCAAATTTACAAATTACAACATTAAATAATGATGTCTACACTGCATTACATTGATCTAAAATATGTTGCTTTGATCTTTGTGACTACGTACAATGGATAATATACAATAAGATATCCCATTTTATGAAAATTAAATAACATTAACAATATTGTTTTGTTTTGTGTGAGATAAAGTAAACTAAAGTTTATTAAGTTTATCATTTGTGACACTAACACATTGATTTTGGAGGATAAAGTAAAATCACAAAGTTTCACATTTATAGGTTCCCTAAATCCTAATAATGTTTGTCCAGAAATGAGTTGGCTTATTGTCAGTTTTGACTATCACATGCAAATAAAATTTTCTGAGTCTTCACATTATTTTTCTGCAATAGGGTTCCTTGTAAGTCAGAAGGACAGGTAGTAATCTTCAATTTACTGTCTCTTTTTCGTACATCTTTATTACTAGTTAGTGTTTGTTTGCATAATTGCATATGAGATGTAAAAATTGGAGTGGAGTGTAAATTGTGAGTAATTTTATGTGGACATAAAAATATTAACACTATATCAACCGATCGTTAGTTGATTCAGTAGTGAATGACGCTGAATCTGATAGATAGGATCAGGGTTTGATCCCCCATTACTGCGACTGGGAGGGGCTAAAACCACTTAAACCGTATATAAATATGATGTTGGAGAAAAAAATGTAATGGCCACATAACATTTCTCATAAACTATACATGTCTTTAGATAAAATTAATTAAAATGAACATGTAAGAATTAACAGCACGTCAAATAGAAATTTAAAAATAAATAACTATATATACATGTCTTTAGATATAATAATTCTCATTCCTGTAAAATAAATATAAATATAAATAAAATTACTATTTTATTGCTTACTAGATTTTGAGTCAAAATATTGAAGGTCCGTTTGAAATAACTTATTTTTAAGGTTATGTAAAACAGTTTATACAAACAAATAAGGTTTTGTGTTAATTTAAAAGTTTACACTGACAAAAACTGTATTTTTATAAGCTATTTTTATATTAACTACCTTGACAAACTTATAATAATACATAAAAACATATTTGTTTGCATAAGTTATTTTGGATAAACTCAAAAAAAAAAAAATTTAGTTAATATGAATATTTTTAAAAGTTTTAAATATAACTATAACTTAATATGTAAAGCTAACATATTAAGTTTTTTTTTTTGACAGAGCTAACATATTAAGTTAGAATGTGTTTTTTATGATAATTGATAAGAGTTAAATATCATCATCATATTATAGGGAGAGTCTTTAAATTGAGATATTATTATTATAAGAATAATAGAGTTCGTAATTCATTTCATTCATCAATCCTATACCTACCTATTGTATTAAATTATGTTCATAATATATAGGTCCAGTTGTATTGGATTTGATCGTTGAACTTGACCAAATTATTGATTTAAGACTAAATCTAACCTAACTAGGTCTTTGGATTAAGACTCAACTAAGTCAACATATCTAGATAAATTATTTTACCTAGTAGTTAAGAAATAAACTTTTACAAAGTCGTTGTAAAAATAACTTTTGTTAGTAAAATTCAAAACTAACTTAAACTCATAGGAAAGAAGGGGAAGGATGATTGAAGTTACTTCTTACGAATACACTCTAGTGATCCAAAATGGCATCACTAAGTCTTAACAAAAATTCATTTCTAAGATAAAAATTAAATATTCTTCACAATGCCCACTACATTACACCCTGGCCAAATTAGAAAAGAGGCATTTATTCCTCATTTCACAAATAGTCCACACTAAAACAGGTGGTTGAAGATATCACCGATTCCACAATCTCCTGCACATAAACTCAAGTTTAGAAAACCATTCTATGAGGAATTGGAATATCGTTTGATATAGTTGCCCATTATTTAATAACCTTCAAACAAAAAGAGACACCTACAACTGAGCAATATTGTTCCAAATAACTTTGTTAGGAGCAGCCACCACTAGCAAAAAACATCACATGTATAGCAAATGATAAGTTACGGTAATTGAATACCTTGTATTTGGATTATGATACCACTTCAAACGAACTCGAGCATATATTTGCAAGCAAAATTGCTCCAAAGAAGCATATTACTTCAAATACAACTCCTCCTCCTATTCAACTCAACTCCTTCGCTAACATCAAACACATCCTTACACCGATTAGACTCCCCCACACCCCCTACCTCAAAAAAAAAAAAACACACACACACACACACCTGTCCTCCACACCATATTTAGCAACAAACACCTTGAACCACAACCTCTCTTGATCAACCAACAACTTCCTATTCTACTTCCCTAAAAGAGATAATTAAATTATCTAACCCTTCAAACCCCCAACCCTCATACCTCCCTATTAGACAAACTTTATCACATACTCACCCAATAGAAAGAATTATACTTGCAGGAGTCTTGAAGAAGGAAATGAAGTAAACTGGAAACGATGATAAAAAATATTTAAGCAATACTAACCGTCTACCCATCGACAAATGCCTAACCATATAACCTCTTATGAATTGTCTCAAGCAAAGCTAACCACAAAGCATGATGCCGAGGGTGTTAAAGTGGATGATAAACCAAGAATCATCGATCCAATTTAACATCCACAAACATGTTAACTTTTAACTCCTGCACCAAGTCATAAAGGATTAAATATAAATAAAAATTCTTAATATTTATATATTATTGATATTGAAAATAATATAACAACATAAATTAAATTTAACTCATCCTTAATTAATAGTTGATAATAGTCACTTTATATTTTAAAGTAAATCACTCACTTTAGAGGAGTCAAATTCTAAAATTCACAAGTAATACATTTTTTGTTCTCCGGATTCTGTTTTATAAGAAAAAAACAAATGCTCCAAAGACTTCCCTTGATTCCAAAATCTTTCATTTCTATTATGATTTAATTTTTTTTTTCCAAAGCCACCGTGTTCTCTCCAAACTCTCAAACAGACCTTTTAGAATTATACATTATTCTCTTCCTGACAAAATATAAATATTATTCATCTTTTTAAGTTTGTTGTATAATTAATGTTTCTGAACTATAATATATACTAAAAATATATATTTTTTGAACAAAATATATACTAAAAACATTAATTATACTACGAATTAAAAAATATTTTTTTCATAGATTTTGTCACGTAGGGAGTATATTCACTGTGCCTACTCTATTGGTCTAGCTCAAACTCACATTCACCCTTGTTCTAAATTTCTCTCCAATTGAATTACCATGTCTAATTAGTCCTTGCATCAATCTTAGGTTCAACTTTTAAGGTACCACAAAACATTCATAGGAAGTGCTACAAGATCATAAAATTTATTCCCATCCATGATATTTATAGATGAACTCTCTAATACACATTTATGTATCGGTATACTTTTGAAGTTGATAATTTTAATATGTCTAATAAAAATATTTAATATAAAAAAATTAATAAATATTGTTTACGAAAATATCACTATTATCCACCTCAATAAGTGTTCCAATATACGTATATTTAATTAAATGTGTACCACATAATTCACCGGTTCGTTAACTTAAAAGTTGATCTTTATTGATTAGAATGTTGATCTTTATTGATTTGAAGTTACTATATGATCTTTATTAATTTTTTCCCTGAAATTATATTGACCGGCAGTAAAGAAACATGGACACAAGCTAGTTCCAGAGATTTTGATGAGCTTAGTACACATGAAATCCTATCATCTCAACACACTGGGAACCTTCCTCAGGTAAACTCTAAGCCATAATCCTCACACTATATAGCTAGTAACGTAATGGTTATTTAGTCAAATAAATGCATGCCTCAGGTCACGTGAGCTTAGTTCAACCAATAAAAACATTGCATAATATATATGCAGGAATTGGGGTTCGAACCCTAAACACTTCATTTATGCACTTTATGCTCTAATTTTAAGAAAGACACTGGGTTTAACTTAGTAAAACATATTATAATTTAATTTATTTTTTAATGGCAAATCAAATATTTAGAAAAAAGTACGTATATGAATAGCTCAAAAGGGACATTATTGGAGGAGTCAGAGTTTGAACTTCGAATCTCCACTTCTCCACAGTTATATTGTGTGGAATCTATCGATTAATTGCTACTAGTCCATAATAATAAAATTACAAAATCTAATATAAATGAACAAGAAAATCATAATACAGCAGACAACTGAAATATTCTAGCTCAGAACTAGGCAAATCTTCCAAAACACACATGAAACATGTTATTAGTAGGTCAGTCTATGAAATTCACTATTAGATCATGACTATATCAAATGTGAATTAAATTCCGACTTTAAATGACAGAGTCGAAGTTGAACAACATATAAAACAGGAGGACCTATATAAATTCAATGTTTTAAAGTTTAGGATGACGATAAAATGTCCAATTTCATCTATGTGATTATTCTTAGTGCAATATGTTGATCCAATTCAGTGACACAACAATTAGAGGCTCCCTTGTAATTAATTATTTTTGCAGGGAAGCAACTACATACAATCAAGAAGCTTCAAGGATCCAACCATAGATTGTCAGAAGAATCCAAACTTGGAGTTTACCTTAGGGAGATCAAATTAATTTATATCATTCATGGATCTCTTTAATGGCCATAAAAAAAAAATAGTGCACAGATATTTTATATATATATAGCTAGTTAGCTAGGTAGTGCTTTTGTGAAGACGAAGATGTCACTTTCCACAAATATAAGCAACTTTGTATATTCTTTTTTGAGCCAAAGGTTATTATTAGGTGGTGTTAGCTAGTCATTATCATTATATATAAAATGTTGTGGTTAAAAGTAAAAGTGGAAGAAAAGAAGGAATCAAATGTGTTATAAGGCTTTTATTGTGTCCTTTTTTATTTCTTTTCTTTTCTCTATGCATATGTTCCTAATGATTTGTACTTATATATAACGGTCCAGAGTGTCTATTGTTGAAAATTGAAATAACACACAGTTACACATTGTTTCGTATCTCAATCTTTCATCGGAGATCAAACGGTTCTAATTTATTTTCTAATAAAATCAACTAAAAATGATCTCTTCCGTTGATTTCAAATCGGACGGCTTAGACAAGTGACTGCATGGCGTAGTTTTTGCGTCAAATCCAAACCCATATATAACTTACCCTTTGATCAAAAACTGAATTGAATTGTACCATACTTATAAGAACTTAATTGTCCTAACATTGATTATGCTTGAATGATCAGTGTGTGGAAGCATGAAAAGCTTGTGTGTATAAATAGTACTATGTTCCTAATTTGATAAATTTACCCTTGACTTGTGCACAAAGGATATCTAAAAAGTAGTGATTGGTGTGAAAGATATGAAGAATATATTATTGAGCTTTCTTTGATAAGTAAATTAATCAACATCTTTTGACAAAATCATTATATATGTGAAAAGCAGATATTAAGTAAGTGTGCTTAAAATTTCAAGATACATTTGTGATAGGAAAATATCCACGTTACTTGTCACAGTGATTAGCATGTTGATGTTGTGATTGTGGGTTGCATAATGGCCTACTATAATAATGGATACCTTTTAGTTGATTTAAGATATGCCTAATCCAGTGACTTGATGTTTGATGAAAAGTTCAGTTCCAACAGCTGTAACCTTAAGTGAAGCATATTCAAATCCTACATACAAGCTAGGAACCATATATGTGCATATGGGATGGATCTGGATTCCATCTGGCAGTCAGTAAGTTTCAGGTCGTCTGATTAAGATCGGATGGATTAGATGTTATCTAAATATATTAAATAAAAATAAAAAAATTTCTTAAAATTTGAATCGTCTAAAAAACTCCTTCCATTTAAATAAGCAAAATACTACTTTACAAATTTATTGAAAAATCAATGTATTCGGTCTATGTATTATAAACTAAATACACCAAATTTACCAACAAACCTAAAAATGATTTTTTGATTCTAAAAGTGACTGAAGAGAGTAGTATATTAAAAAAATTGCAATTTTGGCTCTTAAGAATTGTAATTTGAGGTCAACAATTAGTCCATAAAATTAATAATAAAAGCGACATAAAAATATTTGGATTTTTTTTGTCAAGATATTGGGCTGTTAGAATTTGGGGTTTAAGGTTTAGGAATACATTAAAAAACATTGTAACATTATGTTACTTTTCTAAAGACTAAAATGAGGGTTTATCTATATTATTGAAATAAAAATTAGGCTTAAATGCAGTTTTACCCCCCCTATTTTGAATAAATCGGAATTTTACCCCCCTATTTCACTAAAACGGTAATTAATCTCTTTATGTAACTCCAAATTTAGTGGAATTTGATTATGTGGAAAGTTAACTCGATTACGGTCATTTTGGTACCAGTTTGGTGAATTATTGATCAAAATCGAGTTATCAAAATTGAGGTACCTGGTTGCTTATGAGCCTCAACTTCAAAGTTTCGCACAAAACTCAAGTTTGATCAATAATTCACCAAACTGGTACCAAAATGACCGTAATCGAGTTAACTTTCCACGGAATCAAACTCCACTAAATTTGGAGTTACATAGAGAGATTAATTGCCGTTTTAGTGAAATAGGGGGGTAAAATTCCGATTTTTTCAAAATAGGGAGGTAAAACTGCATTTAAGCCTAAAAATTAAATGAATTGATTTGAAGTAACAGGCTCTATGGACTCCACTTAAGCAACCTAATTTCAATGGATTAATTGAGAGAGACTAATGAAACATTTAGGAACAGTCCAATATATTTGGAGGTTAAATTTTAATGTGAAGATCTTTTAAAATAAATAAAATAACACAAGTATTATAAAAATATTATCAAAGTAAATAAATCAAATTTTGTAGAGTCTAAGGTTTGAATTTTTTTTCTTTCTAAGGTTTAAATTTAGGTTAAAGGAGTATAAGAAAAAATATGAGAAATAGAAGGAGTAACTTCGGTGAAAACACTTCACTAATATGAAAATAAGAACAATATATTAACAGTGAAATGGAGATCAATGACATAAATTTAAAATGCACTCTATTATTATGTATGCTTCAATTGCCTTATTTTTTCATTATTCACACAAATTAATAGGGAAGTAATTCCCATAGCAACATCAAGCATCAAATGACTAATAAAAACGGGACAGACATATGTTAAAGAAAATGATTTCTGAATCCATTAAGCAATCATAATTGGCTAACGCGATGACACATTGATTAGCTTCGGTAAGAGTGGTGAACCACAACATTTCATTCCGACGCCAATAAACGCCAAATTTTCTCAACAATAAGTCTCCCAAACGTACTACTACATCATTTAGAAGTGATTGTGCCAACAACAAGAAATGAGTCTATATTCAAATCTACCAACATGAATTGAAGTCTTTTAGCATAGAGCAGCCCCTCCAAAACTCACCAAAGTTCCGCCAAAAAACGATTTCCATGTTGAATAAACTTAGCAAAATCACCCAACCATTCTCCATCACTTCCATGAATCGTACCACCACAACATATCCGACTACCATTCCGACAAGACCCCTCCGTAATTGCTCCCCACATCATTTAAGTTTTATTATAAATACTAAATAAGTCATTTAAGTTTCAAAACTAATAATACAATATTATCATTTCTAACCTTCAACTATTATTCTTATTTTGTGATCTTCTCTTCTTTAATTTGTCATGTAGTCTAATGGTTAGAAATTCACCACTTGAGGTTAATAAGTGGGAGATTCCGGGTTGGAACCCCGGCCCCGGCATATAAAATGCAATATCTCTTTTCTATCATGAAAGATTATAAATAATGAAAATTTGTTAAAAAAAATCAATTATTTTGATTTGTAAATTTTTACTTGACCTCCTTAACTAAAGGTGCTTGGGGCAAATTAAGACATTGCTGCACTTAAGAGACATCTATTAATTATAAAAAAAATTGGAAGTTTTTTTACAACTCTATAAGTACTAAAAACTATTTGATTGCTGTAAGGAGAACATGAACTTTATAAATCAAAAATTGATAAATAAAATTCTATTTGATGCATGCAAAAAATGGAAAATATGGAAAAAATAAAAAAAATCAAGTTTTTAAATGCTATGATAATCATTTTTTCCCTATTTCTTGTTTCAGTTCGAATTCCAAATAGTAAACTGTTTTTATCTAGTTTTCAATATTCATACTTTACTTCTTATACAATATTTTTTATTCCATTTTAATAACATTGTTTTTTCTCTTTTTACATTGGAGCCACCATTCCATATAAAACTGATCGTGATTGTCCGCAATCTTCCATCTTTCAGTTCCGCTCACATCCTAAAATAATTATAAAGCTCCAAACATTATTTGACTGTCTTATCCAAACGCAATACAAGAATATTCCATGAGTTTTTATTTAGTTATTGTGATCACCCATTAAATAAATTTTCTTTTAGCTGTTCTAATTTCATGTACCTTGTTAGTTTTGTACTTTAAGATGATGCAAGTGAAATGAATTAAAGTATGAAAAATATTATGTAAAGTTTCATCTTATATATTCTATATCTTCATTTTAAGCTCCATAAAAAAAAATCTTAATTTTGAGATATCATCATGGTCTCTATTCAAACATATCCAATTTTCTTTAATTTTTAGTTAAATTAAAATTTAGTTTTTAAGCTATATATATACACACACATATTAATAAAGGAGTATTAGTGGTACTTCAACGCTTACAAAATAGATTTTAGATGCTATGTAAGCATTTTAAAAGTGTAACAAAGATGTCTCCCACTCCTACTAATGAACCAGAGCCAAGAAAAAGTTTAATCATATCCAACAAAGTTGCTTAAACTAGTTGGTTCACCCTTGAAAATTACATGATTTCTAAGGGATCAAATACACTAAGTTTTGTTTTTGCATACCAAATTAAATTTCCCACCTTGTTGTACTTGCTAGATTTTAGAAGTTCAATGAAAGCTAAAAAATGAGCCCAACCTACATCGTTCGATTAAGGTCGATATCCCAACCAATCATATATGTTGATAAAACGTGACATGCTAAAGGACACCCGAAAAAAATGATCATGATTTTATATATAAAATGCTACAGCATAACACACATGATTTGTTGATAAAATCCGAAATAATTCCCTTGTTAAACAGATCCCCTCTCGTTGCCAATTTGTTTTGCATCAACCGTCATCGAAAAACACCAATTTATTTTTAGAACATTTAAAGGTGGATATGAAACAAATAAGATGAAACAAGATTTTGAGAGTATACTATAAATATGAAACAAGAACAAATAAAAATAAGATAATTTAACCAATCGTTAGTTGGTTTAGTGGTGATTAACGCTGAATTTGGTAGGAGGATTACAGTTCGATCACCCGCAACTGAAATCGGGAGGGGACAAGAACAACTTGATTCCAGAATTGATTCCCGAACCAGATTAAACCGGTGGTGTGAAAAAAAATTATATTAAAGTTTCATATACATAATATATAAATGAAAATTATTATAAAATGGATTTGAATAATCATGACACAAGATGTGCTAATAATAAGAAATATAATAAAAATCCGTAAAAAAAAAAAGAAAAGAAATATAACAACAATTTTAAAAATACAGTTTTACATGAGTTGAAATAATTTAGCTTAACACCACGTTCTAATGTTAAAGCATTATTCTTATTTTGTGATTTTTCATTTTTTTTTTGTTATGTAGTCTAATGGTTAGAAATTTACCTCTTACCATAAATAAGTGGGAGATCCCACGTTTGAATCTCAACCTTGCATATAAAATACAATATCCCTTTTCTATCATTAAATGTTATAAAATAATAAAAAATTGGTAAAAAAATTGAGAATGAATTATTCTGATTTGTAAATTTTAATTGATCTCTTACGGAAGGTGCTGAAGGAGCAAATTAACGCATTGTTATACTTAAGAGACATCTCATAATTATTTAAAAATTAAAAATCCTTTTATAGCTCTGTTAATACTAAAAACTATTAATTGGTGTAAGGAGAATGTAAGTTTTATAAATCAAAATGTAGTAAAATAAAATTCTATTTAATACATGCAAAAATTTGGAAAATATGGACAAAATTTTCAAGTTTGCTAATATTAATAATCCTTCTTTCCCTATTTCTTGATTCAGCGCAAATTGTGTGTTGGTTTCAAGTTTCCTGTTTTTACTACCAGTATTCGGCTCATTGGAGTAACTAATCTGATTCCGAAGTCAGTGATCTACCATCAAGTAGTTCCAGCCCTCTCCAGATTGCAATTGCGAGGGATCAAAATATGATCCTCCATACTAAGTTCAGTGTTAATCACTATTAAACCAACTAACGATTGATTAAAAACTAAGTTGCGATTGATTTAAAAACCGGACCGGTCGGACCGGTTCAATCGGGAACCAGAGGATAGCCGGTCTGGTCTGGTTATTGGATCGGATATGCTAACAGACTGGAGGGAACCGGCATGAACCGGAGAAAATCGGCGAACCGGCGGTTTTCCAAACCGGCCGGTTTATTGCGCAACCTTTTTTTTTTGAAATTCGGTTTTTCTTTACACGCATGTTTTTTTTTATGTGGGAACGCGTTTTTTTATATGCATTTATTGTTTGAATGATGATTTTAATTGTGTAAAAGTATAAGAAAGTGTTATCAGCAAGATTTGAACTGCTAACCTTTCCATAAATGTTTGAACATGCTGCCACTAAACCAAGTTGGTCAATTGTGATTATTTTTACTTTGTATTTAATATATTGCATATATTCTTGTATTATAATTATTTTTGCACGAAAACAAACTTTCTCACATATTTTATTTTCTTTCAAAAGTATATTTGACTTTTTTCATTTTTTTATTTATTGTTTTCCTAATGTTAATTAAATTGTTCAACTCTCATTTTTATTTATAATAACTAATGTTTCAGTGGTAAATAAAAACTAATTATTCTAATTTATTATATTTAAAATTAAAATACATATGCTATGAATGTTTTTAAAAAATTAAAATAAATAGATGCCTAATTATTGATTAAATCTAATTTAAATTAAAAAATAATTATATGTATTAAATAATTTAATACATATAATTATCTTTTATATAGAGTAAATTATATGGTCGAGTTATCTGGTTTAATCCGGTTTAGTCATGCGGTTCGACCAGGGATCCAGTGGTTCGACCAGTAAACCAGTGAACCAACACCTCACCGGTTCGATGTCCGGTCTGATTTTTAAAACACTGAGTTTAGTGGCTCAAAATTCATCTATTACGGTGAATAATTAGATATCCCGAGTTCAAACATCAACCCTGCATATAAAATACAATATCTATTTTCTATCATGAAATGTTATAGAAATAATGAAAATTTGTTTAAAAATTAAGAATGAATTCTTTTGATTTGTAAATTTTTACTTGACCTCCTTACGGAAGGTGCTGAAGGAGCAAATTAATATATTGTTGTACTTAAGAGACATCTCATAATTATTTAAAAATTAGAAGTCTTTTTAACTCTATAAGTACTAAAAACTATTTAATTGATGTA
This sequence comes from Trifolium repens, assembly GCA_030408175.1. Taxonomy (NCBI): domain Eukaryota; kingdom Viridiplantae; phylum Streptophyta; class Magnoliopsida; order Fabales; family Fabaceae; genus Trifolium; species Trifolium repens. The sequence continues at coordinate 18,565,169 of CP125847.1, forward strand.
AGGAAAACATAAGCTTTATAAATCAAAAGGTGATAAAATAAAATTCTATTTAATACATGCAAAAATTGGAAAATATGGATACAATTTTCAAGTTTGCTATGTTTGGTAAACCAAATAAGCTAGCTTATAGCTTTTAGCTTTTAGCTTATAAGCTAAAAGCTCTGTTTGGTAATCGTTTTTAAAAATGAGCTTATATCTTATTTTACTAGCTTATAGCTTATTTTTCAAATGCTATTTCAAGTAGCTTATGAGCATATAGCTTATTATCTTTTCTTCCAATTTTACCCCTATCATCTTACTTGAAAAAAATAAAATATTAATTAAACATATCTTTTTTATGTCATTTCATACTTATAAGCTAGTTGAACCGCTAATTTTACCTAACACTACAAATTCAATCAGCTAGCTTATTCGCTATAAGCTAAAAGCTAGTTTATAAGCTATCCGCTATAAGCTAGCTTATCAGCTATCCGCTATTTTTTACCAAACAGAGCCAGTATGATAATGATAATCATTCTTCCCCCTATTTCTTGATTCAGCGCAAATTGCATGTGGTAAACCATCTTTATCTCTTTTCCAAATTTCCTTCTTTTTTATCACCAGTATCCGGCCCACTGGACCGTCTAATCTGGTTCGAAGTTCAGTTCTAACATCAAGTGGTTTCAGTCTCTTCCTGATTGCAGTTGCGGGGATCGAACTATGGTCCTCCATACCAAGTTCAGCGTCAATCACCACTGAATCAATTAACGATTTGTAAATTTCCCTCTTTTTATTTTTGGTTTTTAACCCTCTAGTTCCTAGAGAAAGGGGACCAACCAGCATACCCAACTCTAACGGTATATAGAAACAATAATTTTTAGGCTTTGCCCTCTTCCTATACAATAAAAAAATGTTATTGTGATACAATAATCTATTATTTTGTGTATAGCAGCAGTTCTACGAAAAAAAATCTATTTGCTTCTGTCAAAAATAGTACTAAATAATGCACAGAATTCCAAATTGCCATGAAGAAAGACTCCATCTTATATCATGTTCTCATATATAAATACACAAATTGAACAATATGAATCTCGCAAAGAATTAAAAAATCAATGAAAAATATAATATTTTTTCACATTCTGTCTAATTGTCTATAGTTTTTATTAATCACAACTAGAATATGAAATAAATAATTTATAAAAGTCTACTCAGGAAATTGTATATTTTTCATTCCTATATGTATAAAGTGGCAAGAAACGATTGATTATGTTCATACCAAAGTGTTCAGTTCAAGTTGTTGAATCGAGAACCGGTTAATCCACTGATTGGTTCGTTCACAGTTTGTTTTAACTTTTAAGTCTGTCAGAACATGATCGTGATTCAACCGATTGAACTATGAACTATGACATGAAGGTATCACTGGTTTTTAAAACATTGTCCATACACAAGAAATAACAACACTTCAATCTGAGAATTATGCTGACAATACCAGAAGTACCTAACTCAAACTGGAATGCATGTTCATAACAATGCTTAGAAATGTCTTACAAAGCATACACAATTACCAAATTTAAAACAATAACACGTCGAAGTTTGAAAATATCTCAAATTTGAAACATGATTGAACATCTTAGTCTAATGATTGGGACCCAAAAGTGCGAGAAGAAAAGCCCTGTAGTTTCCAGATGTTTCAGAGTGAACTGCATCATTCAATGTCTTCTTGTATTTTTTTGCATATTCAGCTTTGATATATTGCATATCAATTTCAGTCCTTGTTACAATGACCCTTATGAGTGTGCTATCATTAGTCCCCATACCTTTCATTGCCTTATGCAACACCTGAATGGTTTCAAAAATATGAATAATATTCCTAATCAATGAAGCATTGACATAGATACGAACATCGGACACAAGTCACACAACCATGATACTGACACATAGAGATAATAATTTAACAAAACTGAAGTGATTGAATGTAACCAACCAATGTGTTAGTGTCATGTTGATGTGAGACATTAGACTTGTCTTAAAACTGAAATGCCGTGCTAAATAGTCTCTAGTATTGGTAAATAATAATACATAATGGAATGTTTGGATAAACAGCTTAATTAAACGTTAATCATATAAGTGCTTGTGTATAAGCTATTCTATTGGCTGTTTCAATAAGCTCTCTCAATCAGTCTCACTAATGCTTTTTTTTTTTTGAAGCAGTCTCACTAATGCTTATGTCAATATATATAAATGCAAATAAGTCAATCCAAATAGGCTCATGTATAATACAGTATACACTTAACTACAATGGTAATGGTAATTAGTATGCCACATCGAAAACACAAAAACTATGGCCATCACATAAAAACCTAAAAGAAATTTTTCCTAAAGTTGAAGTGAAGATGAATATACCTTTGCAAAATACTTTGGTGGATTTGTAGCACATTCACTAATAGTCAAAAGCGCATGACCGAAATTCCCCGATGCTTCATTCTTTACTGCCTGTTATAAATTCATTGAATACATCAATAGATAAATGAAGTTGAAGTTTTATAAGATTAATTTGATCACAATACCTTCTTCAATGAGTGACCATACATGTCCTGATAATACGCACTGACCGCAGCCAAATGTGCGCCACTCCGTTGACTGAATATTTGGACAAAAGTCTTTTCATCGGTTCCCAGTTTTTTCTCCCCCGCTTTGTATAGAACCTTTGCATCCTTCTGAGCAACGTCTCTATCAACCTCAGGCCCTTCGTGGCGAGGGGTGCTTAGATATGCAAGCAAGATCTTAACAAATTTTTCACATCTGGATTAGTTTTTAATAGTTGCAGCTCCTTTGTTTTATTAACTTGAAAATAACTAAAAACATTATCATGAAAGCAAACAAGGAATCATGTGATGAAGTTTTTGCATTTTATGAGAAACAACTAGAAACTACGTTGAATTTTGGTCTCTAACATTTTGAATCTAGAAAGAAATAAACACTTAAAATTGCTTATCTCACTATCAGAAAAAGTTGAAATAACAACTGGAAATAGAAATGGAAAAAATTAAAATTGGTCATCCTCTAATACATAGGACAAAATTAGAGACAGATTTCGCATTTTTTTGTCTCTGAATTTCCGTTGCTATTTGAACTTACAATGGCATGCACTATACTTGGCAGAAGTAATATGATAGGATAATCCTTCATGTGACTAATTTGTAATGCCACACACAAGAACAAGAGAAGGTACGCATAGAAACCTCACCTTTTTATGGTCTCCGGAAGTGTTTAATTCAATTTCTTGCTCGAGATAAACACCAAACTTTGAATGGTAGAGCTGTTTTAGATATTGTAGTTGGGATGGAGTGCGCGAACATATTACTTCGGTAGCAGCTTCAAGGTTTCTGTCTACGACTAGAGATTTCCTAATGATTTCTGCATCACGTGCTGCAGGGTCAGGCAGCCAAAGCAGAACTGCAGTCTGATAAACCGAAAAGTATAAGATAAACAATGAAATATTATACGAAATGCAACTACTAGAAAATTTGAAGAGACCAAGTACTAAGTTATTGAAGACTTAATGTACTTTGTTAGATCTTTCAATTCAAGGTCTTATTGGATTGATTGATTTTGCGTTCTACAAAAAGTTATTACATTGTGTAATGTAAAAGATTGATATATACTGTATTCTGAATAGTAAATTAGTACCTCTAGCTTTCCACTGAGCTCCGAAACTAAGCGTTTCGAAAGCTCTTCAGAATATGTTGTTCGATATTCTTGTTGGATGTAAGCACGCTGAGTCGCATCTCGATGAGCAAGAATATTGATCACAGCAGTTGTGTCACACCCAAATCCTGTCAAAACACAGAATTAAAATGAAATAAAGATTTCATGATAAACAACCACATATCACATTAGATGAAAAATACTACTTATTATGAAAATAAAATATTATTTGTTTTCAATATATGAAAGAATTAGAGTTAAACTCTCTCTCTCTCTCTGAAGCTTCCAGAGTTCATTTCCCCCTCTTTTACTATTTCATATACATAATTTTCAATCTTCCAAGAAATTGATGCTATCGATGTTGCACCAGTTTCAATTTTATGCTTTTTAGCATTGGCAGTTTATTATATGATTTGGGTGTACATTGAACAGTGGTTATAACTAAGGGGCAAATCTCATCTTCAAGTCAATTTTGTAAGGTTAACTTCGGCAAAACTCAAACTCCAAAATGGTATTAAAGTCTATCTATTCAACCACTAGTTAAAAAATTACACAGGTCAAGCTTCAGATATCAAGTCCACATAAGGTCCTCAACTTACTTTTCAAAAACACTATGTAAAGGGAAGTTCGGTTTTGCCGTAACAAAAATTGATTTTGAATGAATTGATTCTGGCTTAAAGTAGGTTGAAGTTAAATTGAATTATATGTTAGAAAACATCCATGTAAAAAATCAATTCTAAAGGCAAAAACTCCAAATTCTTGTTTCAAGTTGGAATCATTTCTAGATACAAAATCAATATTAATCGAGAACAACCAAACATATCAAAATCAATTCTACACCTCTAGAATCAATTTTGATTCCACCAAAATGGAACCAAACATGCACTAAAGTTTTAGTAAGTGTATATAAGTTTCCACTTCTAGAGAGGCCAAAATTGATTCTAGGTTTCTTTACTTGAAGTTAGAAATTGAAACTTCTATTTCCAAAATTGAGTTTTAACCACAAATTTTTTGTTCAACTCACTTTTACACGAATATATCATGATATAAACCACTTTCAACTGAATTTTAGCCATAATAAATTTTACATAATCAATTCATTCAAAATCAATTTTTCCACCACAAAACCAAACACATTCATGTTAAAATCAATTCTTAAGACAAAATCTCCAAATTCTTGCTTCAAGTTGGAATCAATTCTAATTGATCATAACAACAACTAAACATATCAAAATCAATTCTACACCTCTGAAATCAATTTTAATTCCACCAAAAGTGGAACCAAACCCTACACTAAAACAATTGAAGAACATGCATGCTACATCTATAAGAGAGAGAGAGAGAGAGAGAGAGAGAGAGAGAGAGAGAATATACCTTTGAAAGCACGGTAAAGTTGCGTAGCATCATCTCTAGGAGAAGGAGGAATTGGAGGAACAATCAGTGTAGCCATCTTCTTCTTGTTCTTAGTCTCTAAGAAAACAGAGATAACAGAAAAAGTAAAACAAGAAGAAGAAGAAGAAGAAAAAAGATGGAAAAGAAAGAAAGAAACAAGAAAGATTTTAAAGGAAACAAAGGACAGTGATGTATGCAATAACAGTTGTTCAACCACTAGAAAGAGAGTGCTTAATGTATTTAATCATTTTTTTTTTCTATTCTGTTAACAAAACGTACCATTTGGAAAACATGCAATTTATAGTATATTAATCAATTATAGCTGATTTTTAGCTTCCTTACCAAAAAAAAATAATCAATTATAGCTGACTAATAAATGTACTCACTACAAAATTCAAGTAATTGAAAATTTTTACTATAATTTTTTTGGGTGCAAATTGAAAATAGTTATTGAATTAAGTTCATTGAAGATTATACTTTTTGACCGGCCAACTCTTTATTTTTTGTTTTATAATGACCACTCAAGTCTTTTAAGTGTTTTTCTCTTAAGATAAAAGTCTTTGCGTCTTTTTAATTTCTTTGGAATTTTTGTTTTATAATGACCGGCCAAGTCTTTAATAAGTGTTTTTTTCGTTAAATAGAGATTAATTATTCGGAATACATTTTATTTAATATGTATTGATATATTTGTTAATGTGGATGATTCTGATATATTCAAAAATAATATTTATAAATTTTGTTTTATTAACGCTATTTGTGAATCTATCAAATTTATACATATTAATGGTGTATCGGTACATATCTAAATAAAATGTGTGGTGCACTAGTCACTCAAGGCCGCGTCACCTTCTTTATCGTGTCGGAGTAGCTTCTCTCTTTTTGGGGTGTTCAACGATTGTCGGTGCCGCTGTCGGAGGTCGTTTCCGCTTTCCACTGCTCGCGTTGTTGTGCTTTGGTGTTTTGGATCTGGTTTCGTTGCAGCTTTGGCCTCTTCTTCAGTGGTGGTTGTTGGTTTTCGGATCTGATTTCGCGCGGTTCAGCTCTGTTTTGATCGGTGGTTCCGGTGGTCATTATCTTCCTTGCTCTTGCTTCAGTGGTGGTTCCGATCTGGTTTGTTTGTTCTGATGGTTTGCCACTGCTACTCTGTCAGTTCTGTGTTTTATTTTGTTTGTGTGTACTGTTTATTTACGTATTGTTCGTTTTCTTATTACCCGAAAGGGTTGTTTGATTTCTAATGTGTTGGACTCATCCCTCGATCTATGTTCAAACATGTTCGCTCTTGGTTTCCGATTGGGTTGGTGCCCCCATTGCTTTTTGATTCTCTGATGTTCCAGGTCTGTTGAGATCTGCAGGTCTCAAGGCGTCTGGTCTGCCTCCTTCCCGGCAACATTTGTTTTGTATCAATCCTTGTGATTGTGTTTGGACTGCTGTGCTCGAAAGAGCTTTTATGTCTACTGCTCTGTTCATGGGGTTGTTGGTACGTGGATTATGGTTACGTGTTGGCGGTTAATCAATTCGCCAGTCTCAAACCCTTTTTGGTTCTGCTGATGCTCGCTTCTCATTTTTTTGTAACTTGGTTTCGCGCCCGTACGCGGGTTTGCTAGGTTTCACTCGTGAGAAGTGCTAATTTTGTTAGGATTGATTAGGGCTGGTTCTCTTTGTATGTATGATTGCGATGTAACTGAGTCAAGTCTAATGCCTCCTCAGTCTCTGTTTCTCTTTTTTATTAAGGGTCATGTTAACTTGTGCTCTAAGGACACATGTTAAGGTACCCAAAAATAGAAATATAACATTTAATGATACAAAGAATTTAATGTTTAGATAATTGAATACACCATAAGTCAAATAAATTGTTTCTACATTTATCATGTTAACATGTGTCCTAAAAATCGAAATAAAATGTGTACTGAAATGTCCACCTTAAAATAAAGGTATTTACGTGTTTTTTATTTATTAGAATAAGTTATTTGATAACGACAAAGTTAACGAAATTGGAATAGTGTTATCTTCGGTGAAAGAAAGTTAATAAAAAATATTGTTTTGCCTAACTTATTTTAAACTTTTTTATTCGATAAAAGGATAAGCTAGGCCAAATATATTTTCAAGAAATTCTTAGTAGAGAAAAGTTGTTTAACTTTTATGAGTAAAGAACATAGATAAAAGATTTTTAAAGCTAAAACAACAATAATTACCAAACAGCTTTAGCTTTTTTCTAGAAGCTCTTATTTTCACTTTTATCTTTCAAATAACTTCTAACAGTTAAAAAATTCAGAACAAACAATATCAAAAACTATGTTACTTGATCAATTAAAAGAAGAAGTATTTTTAGTAAAAGTAAATCTATTACTATATATAAAAAGGATACAAATTTTTTGGATGACTTTTTCATTATACCTATTTTACCCTTAAAAAAAACTACCAAACAAAAAACTAAATATTTATATATATGTTGAAAAATAACTTCCACATAAAAATAGATTTTCAGTTTTTTTTAATTAATAATTTTTTTTCTCTTAATAACTAAGCACAACTTCCACATAAAAGTATGTTTTCAGTTTTTTTATAGTCAAAAAAAATATTTTTTTTTTCTTCTTAATAACTAGCCACAACAGTAGTTATCAATTAACTAAGTCCAATAAAAAAGGAGATTAAGTAGTTATTTATATTTGCATAATAGAGAATTTCGATCACAGCAAATAAAAAAAAGAGAATATCGATCACACAAACGGACACGTGGCGGCTAGTTTAATATAAAACTGTTACTTGAATATCTAAAAAATTGGGGTGAACCGCTACGATATATAAATTGAATATCCAAAAAAATTACAAAAAGACAAATGCACATCATATTGAAGGTGTTTGTCTAATATGAACCTCTCTAAAAAATAATCAAAAGAGGACAATTACCAATTTTTGGTAAAAAATTAATTTAATAATAAAAAAAAAATTTGGCCAATATATTTTTCTTGGTAGATTTTTTGGCCAATATAATAATAAAAAGTGTTGAGAACAAAATATATTCTATATTCCTTTAGTATAATAATTTTCTTAAACAATTGTTCATTCAGGGTTGTATTATCACATCTTTTTATATTTCAACTATAAATGTTTGAAATGCATGTACATACTATGGTTATTTGTATATTTTTAAAAGTTAATAAGTTTTTAGTCCTTATAAATATATTTTATTTTGATTTTTTCCTTAAAAAAATTAGTAAGTTTTTGTTTCCTCATGATATTTAATTCCTATTTTCATGTCAAATCATGTGTACACTTCACATTTTTTTAATGATTTTTGTATTCATTTTTATAATATTATAAGAATCTCTTCCAATAATTTGAGTACTTTGATAAAATAAATTAATTTTGAAATAACTATAAATTTTTAAACTATAAAACATTAAAAAGGATGTAAAAAAAATGCTCTGCTAGGGTTTCTACACAACTTCACAGCGTGCTTCACTTTTCCTCACCAATTTCTCTTTTCCTCATTGATTCACATGTCTTTCACCAATTAACTCTTCTTCTTCACTGATTCACCCAATCGCACATCATAATTAAGGAAAAGAAGCTTTCTCCGCCGCTGCTGATACATGATGTTTCAATCTTTGTACTGTTAACCATTACCACCGTCGAGTAGCTGTCGATTATAGCTTTTAGGGCTGCGATTACAGGTGTTCTATCCGGAGGCGATAACAGAGCATGACGGCTGAGATATCAGAGTAGTCGTTTCACATCGCTGTGTTTTACGAGAAATACGGAGATACAGTGGTTCACCATACGCAAGACAGTCAAGGGGTTTTGTAAGGGTTCTGGAAATTTAGCAAGATAGCCACGGGTTCTTGCTAGGGATTTGGGGGTTGTCTCTTCTTAGTGAGAGTTTCGTTTGTCTCTCCGATCTCGTGAGAGTTTTGTGTGTTCCGTTGTCGCTATTGGAAGTCGCTCACGTTCTGTTCTGGCTCTGTCCTGGTTGTTCACTTCGTCGATACCATGACTGAGGTTAATTTTGAATATCTCAATCTTGATGAAGAGGAAGACTTGAATTTTGTGGTGGAGGAGGATACCGATGAACAACACGACATGAATCTATGTTTGGTGGGTCGCTTCGTTCATGACAGACCCATACGGTTCAATAGCATGAAGGTGTGTCTGGCCGATGTTTGGAGGCCGGTGAAGAGTATGGCAGTGAAGGAAGCTTCTCAAGGATTGTATCTGTTCAAATTTTTCCACCCTCTATACATGGAGGAGGTTCTCAAAGGCGGGCCTTGGACTTTTGATGATTTTACTTTGATTATTGAAAGGTTGAAGATAGGGGTTGCTCTACATGATATCCCTCTTTTCCATGTCAACTTTTGGGTGCAAATCCATGACGTACCAATTGGCACGATGATTGAAAAGGTGGGGAAAGGTCTTGCGAATTATATTGGGGAATTTGTGGAGTATGATAAGAATAACAACACAAGTTTTTGGAGGAAGTATATGAGGGTGAAAGTTAGGGTGGATGTTAGGAGTCTGTTGAAGATTGAAAAGAAGATTAAATTGAATGGTGGTATGGGGGGTGTTGTGAAGTTTAAGTATGAGAAATTGGGGCTTTTTTGCTTTGTATGTGGAATACTTGGTCATGCTGAAAATAAGTGTGAGATCAAGTATGCCATGGAGAGGGACAACAGTATGAGGAGTTGGTCGAATGAGATAAGGGCGGAAGTCCGACGTCCTAGTGGTAGGGTTGATTCGCGATGGTTGCGTGAGGAAGGGAGAACTAGGGATGATGTGGATGCGAGTAGTAGTCCAATGCCCGCACAGACTAATGTGGAACACCCACGTGAGAGTGGTCGTGGACCTAATAATGGTGTGGTCGTTTCTACTGTTAGGGGTCATATTCCTCCATCAAGGCCAACAATCATTATGAACTCAAGTACTAACTAGGGTTCAACTATTGAGGCACCTGTTGTATCTATGATTTCCCATCGTCCTATACTAGCCATAACCAATGATAATGCCATAACAAAACAATCGAGCGAAGAATCATCTTTGAATGCAAGCAATTAGTTTAACAATAGTGATATGGATACTCAGGTGGAGAGAAAGAGGAGAAGGGCTGGAGGTGAAGTAGCGACAAGTTCGGAAGATCAGATTCATCAGCATTTTTTATCGGCAGGTCTTGGAAGTTCCCAGGACTACCGGGACTCGTGATTGTACTTAGTTGGAATTGTCGGGGATTGGGCGTCCCGAGTGCAATTCCTAACTTAAAAAAGCTTGCCCGGGGACACAAACCAGATATTTTATTCTTGTCCGAGACATTATCGCACACTAGACAACTTGAATCCGTTTGTGTTATGTTGGGATTCGATTCGTGTTTAGCTATTGATGTGGAAGGCAGAAGTGGAGGCTTGGCAGTGTTCTGGAAGGATAATAGTAAGTGTAGAGTTCTTAATTACACGCATAATTTTATTAATCTGATAGTGGAGGATGAGCAGTGGGGAGATTGGAGATTGACGTGTTACTATGGGTATCCAGAACGGAGTAGGCGTCATGCTGCATGGGATCTTTTACGGGAATTAGGTAACATGTCTTCTATTTCGTGGTGTATTATTGGTGATTTTAATGATTTACTCTCTCAAGCAGATAAAAAAAGGTATTCACCCTCACCCAAATTGGTTGTGTATGGGATTCAGACAGGCAGTTAGTGATTGTGATTTGTCAGATATTCCAATTGAAGAACATCCGTTTACCTGGATAAAGAGTCAAGGTACTCCTCGATCATGTGATTGAAGAAAGGTTGGACAGGGCTATGGCTAGCACTAGTTGGCTCCAGTTATTTCCCCATGTGAAGTTATCTAATCTTCTGGCTTCACACTCAGACCACAGTCCAATATTGTTATCATTAGAACACGGATTACTCATTCTTTTCGTTTTGAGAATAGTTGGCTAAAGGAGCCTGATTTAGAGGAAGTGGTGATTGAGGGTTGGGGTGGGAGTCAGAACTTGGAAGTGGTTGATCGAGTGGCCCGATGTGCTAATAAGCTGCAAAGATGGGGGAAAAAAGAAAAATGTACGGTTTAAAGAGGAGATTGATAAATGTGTTAGAAAGATGAATGAGTTAGGAGGTAACCGGGATGAGGAGGGGAGTATGCAGTATCAAGAGCTATCGAAGAGACATGCCACTTTGCTGATACAGGAAGAGGGGTACTGGAAACAAAGGGCTAAAATGCATTGGCTCCAAGAGGGCGATATGAACACTAGATTTTTCCATATGTCGGCCACTGCACGTAGTAAAAAGAAGAGAGTAATCAAGTTGATTGCTGATAGTGGTACAGAGGCACATACTCAGGAAGAACTTTGTGAGATGGCAAAGAATTACTTTGATATTCTCTTTAAGCCACGAAATGGAGATCATGAACCTGTTCTTAATCTTATTCAAACGAAAGTGACAGAGGATGATAATTTATTATTGACAGCACCTATCACAAAAGTTGAGATTCAGCAAGCATTATTTCAGATGCATCCAGACAAATCTCCTGGTCCAGACGGGTTTAACCCAGCTTTCTATCAGAGGTTTTGGGAACAATGTAGTGATGATATCTTTATTGCTGCATCTACTTGGTTAGAGAGGGGCTACTTTCCTACCAGTGTCAATGAAACAAATATTTGTCTTATTCCTAAATGTGACAATCCTACTTCAATGAAGGATCTGCGCCCTATTTCGCTATGTAATGTTCTATATAAAATGATTTCTAAAGTGCTTGCTAACAGGTTGAAGTGTTGCCTAGATAAATGTGTTTCTCAAGAGCAGTCAGCTTTTGTGGAAGGTAGGTCGATCCTTGATAATGCCCTTATTGCCACGGAAGTTATCCATGCATTGAAGCGGAAGACCCAGGGTCGAAGAGGTGAACTGGCACTGAAGATTGACATTAGTAAGGCCTACGACAAGGTAGATTAGGGCTTCCTCCGTGGAGTTCTGACTAAGATGGGGTTTACTGATGTATGGATTAGGTGGGTCATGATGTGTGTTAGTTCAGTCAATTATTCGGTGCTTATGAATTATGACCGAGTTGGTCCTATCTCACCAGGTCGAGGATTGCGGCAGGGTGATCTACTTTCTCCTTATTTATTTATTTTGGTAACAGAGGGATTAACTTCTCTCATTCATCAGGCCGTTGGGCGGGGTGACCTTCATGGTGTGAGGATTTGTCGTGGTGCTCCGGAGGTCTCTCATCTTTTATTTGCAGATGATTGTTTCTTATTTTGTAGGGCGAATGTAGCTGAGGTGAATGAACTCATGAGGATCTTACATACTTATGAACGAGCTTCAGGGCAGGAAATTAACTTAGTAAAGTCTGAAGTTTTTATTAGTCGGAATATGTCTCAAGCAGCTAAAGAAGATCTCTCTCGCATTCTTGGTGTCAAACTTGTGTTGGGTACTGGTATATATCTTGGGTTACCGTCCATGGTTGGAAGAAGTAAAAAATCAATATTTTCCTACATCAAGGATCGTATTTGGAAGAGAATGAATTCTTGGAGAGGGCGTGCGCTGTCAAAGGCGGGTAAGGAAATAATGATAAAGTCAGTACTCCAGGCGATACCTTCCTATATTATGAGTATGTTTCTCCTTCCTTCCTCACTTATTGATGATATTGAAAAAATGATAAATGCTTTCTGGTGGAGTGGTGGTAATAATAATAACAATAATAACAAAGGTATTCATTGGTTAGCATGGGAGAGACTTGCTTGCCCAAAGGCTCAAGGCAGTTTGGGCTTTCGCAATTTTGAAGCTTTTAATAAGGCTATGATAGCAAAACAAGCTTGGAATATTGTTCAGAATCCGAATTCGTTGGTAGCAAAGTTAATTAAAGCAAGGTATTTTCCTCGTTCCTCTTTATTTGAAGCTCCTTTGGGATATAACCCTAGCTTTGCTTGGCGTAGTATTTGGAATGCTCGACAAATTCTACTACTTGGGTGTAGGTGGCGGATTGGGAGTGGTGACCATATTCGTGTTATGTATGTCCCCTGGCTGCGGGGGGGTGAGAATAGATGGGTGTCTTCGCCTCAGACAGCAGGTGTATATCCGTTATTTGTTAAAGATTTGTTATACGAAAATTATAAAGCATGGAATATAGCTAAGGTTCGAAAATTGTTTTCAGGGGATGTAGTGGAGAAGATTCTTGCAACACCACTTGTTGGCTCGGTCAGAGAGGATAAGGTGGTCTGGGAGGAGGAAAGAAATGGATGTTATTCAATGAAATCCGGCTATAAGTTAGCTATGCGTCACATTATACGTAGTGACAAGTATCATGTAGCAGGAAACTGGAATGGTATATGGAAAGCTCAAGCCCCGCACAAAGCACGCCATTTACTTTGGCGTTTATGTAGAGGATGTCTCCCGACTCGTTATCGATTGTTGCAAAGGCGAGTGGATTGTACGCTCAACTGTCCCATGTGTGATGAGGAAATTGAGGATGAGCTTCACACGTTCTTTAACTGCACGGTAGCTCGTGACAGTTGGTGTTCAGCTGGTCTTTCTTCGGTCTTACATAACAATGCGTACCAGCAAACTACTGCTATGGATCGTGTTTTCGCTTTGTGCAGCCATGAGAGTAGTGATACAGTTGGAAGAGTAGCTATGTTACTCTGGTGCATTTGGCACAATCGGAATGATAAAATTTGGAATGACAATGTCCAGATGCCAAGCCAAATCGGAAGACATGCCTTTGATGCTTGGAATGATTGGTACTCAGTTCATAAACTACAACGTGACAGCGTGAATATGGCTACAGACTCAGGTCTATGTCGGTGGGAAAAACCAGATCCAGGCTGGGTAAAATGCAACGTTGATGTTGCTTTCGTTACTGGTTCTGGGAAGACCTCAGTGGGATTGTGTTTTCGTGATAGTAATGGTCAGTTCATGGCTGGCATGACACAATGGCAGCAGATTGTATCTTCAACTATAGAGAGAGAAACATGGGCTTTACTTTTAGCTATGCAAGAAGCTAGACATAAAGGATTGGATCGAGTTCAATTTGAAAGTGATTCGAAGGTGTTGGTTGATGTCATCCACATGAAGCGTAGAGGCAACTCTGAGTTCTTTCAATTGTTTATGATATTGTTAGTTTTATGTCGTCTTTTTCAAACTTTGAGGTTAAGTTTATTAGGAGGCAAGCGAATTCGGTTGCTCATGCTCTTGCTAGGCGGCCAGTTCTTGGGCTAGCTTCCATAGATTTGAGATTATTCCCTTTTGTATTGAACATTTATTAGTTAATGAAATGCATTAAGTTTGTTTGATTCAAAAAAAAGAAAAAAGATGTAAAAACTAGAAGGGAGGTTAACAACCCCACAAATAAGAGCAAAATCTTCACAAATTTATTAGGGAGGGTTTAAAATCCCAGCAAGCTATTAGAATTAAGTTCTAGAGCTCTGGACACAAACCGCTACAAAAAGCCTACACAACTGCTGCTAAAGAGCTGCGGGGTTTAAAACCGCCACAAGAATAGATTAAAAATTGTTGCTAATTCTCCCTATAAATTTTTTTAAAATATTCTGGGGAGGTCATGGCCGTCCCCGGTCTATGAGTAACTCTGCCTTGTTTGATCCAAGGATAAAGTTACTAAAGCTCTCATTTTAGGCCTCTTAAAAAATATAAAATTACACATTTTGACCAAGTTTTTGTTTTATTAAACGACCTGCCAATTTTATAATTTTTTTCCTATGTACTTTCCTTTATATATATATATATATATATATATATATATATATATATATATATATATATATATATATATTTATTTATTTATTTTAGAAAAAAATTAATTTTAATATATTTTTATTATTAATAAAATAAAAAATTTCCAAAAAAAAATTAAAAACAAAATCTGAAGTTTACGTTTAAAAATAAAGCGCTCATTTCAAAATGAGCCCAATTAAACAGGCCACTCTGTTTAACCCCTACATAAATAATGGGCTAAGTTAAAAAAAGAGATGTACTTTTCGCACCCCCCAGATTTCCTCCTTCATCCCCTGAAATGATCATAGTACCCATTTGCCATGTAGAAAGCGAACATTTTTCGCACTCTAAGTAACGAATGTCAATATTTTATACTCAAACTGAACTCCGGCACCTCCCATGGATGAAAAAATCATGGAAAAAAAAAGAGTTCGCATCCTATGGAGCAAACTCTTTTTTTCATGATTTTTTCATCCATGGGGGTGCCGGCGTCCAGTTTGAGTGTAAAATATTGACACTCGCTATTTAGGGTCTGTTGGTTTGGGGGTTTTGGAGGGGAGGGGAGGGGAAGGGAGGTGATATTTTAAATTTTTATATTTTGTTCAACTTTTTAACGAAGGGATGAGAGGGAAAAGGAGAAGTAATTTACTTTTTTGCCTTAACCTTATAAACTCAAAATAAGGATTAAATTCTAATGGATATATTACGTCAAAAAAAAAATCTAATGGATATATAACAAAAAAAAAATCTAATGAGTAGAAAATCTAATTTTTTTTGTTGTAAGAAAAATAAAACCTAAAATTTTAATATTCCAACAAGGATAATTTAGAATTTTAATAAAAAGTTAGGGTAATTTTGTCAACATAATAAATTATGTTTTACCTCGCCTCTCCTCTTTAAAAATCCCTCACCACACCTCCCCTCCCCCCCCCCCCTCCCTCAGTTGAACCAAACAGACCCTTAGAGTGCGAACTAAATATAGTTCGCTACTTATAGAGCGAACTCAGTTTACACTTTAAAAAGGGTAAAGAGGACCAAAAAAAATTGACTTTTATAAGGTTCACATCCTAGGATGCGAACTGTGGTGTTCCCTTTTTTGCAATTTTACACACTCACTTTCTAAGTAGCGAGGGGGTAAAAGCGGAACATCAGGGGGTGCTTGTGAGACTCGGGGGGTGCGAAAAGTAAATCTCTTAAAAAAATACTGTAGAAACAATTTTGTTCATCCTACATTTAGAAGATTTTTTTTTTCAGAATTTCTTTCATATTATTACTTTCTTGTTTTAGTTTGTTTGTTTTTAGTATGTTTATGTTTTTGTTTCCAAATGGCCAAATAGTCCGTCCTGAATTACTCATATCACTTTCATCGGTGTTGTTTAGGCACAATGGGTGGGAGCGATATGGTAGTTGATGATGGATTTTTTGTGTCCTAATTAATTGAGAACAATATGAGTAACTCAAGCGGGTCCTACCTAGCTTACAGTTGGATCCATGCAAATAAGATTTTCCCGAACACAAATGAGACTGAAAATGAATAAAATTGTTATTGAAAGTTTTGTAGTGCAATGTGTTTCCTTTTATTTTCCTGCTATTCTATAATAGACAGATTTGCAATGTAGAAAGCGAACCAACTCATCCATTCGCGTCCTAGTAAGCGAACCATGTAGGTGTCCACTTTCCAAGTAGCGAACACCACCAATAACAGAACATAACACAACTTATTTTTTATTTAAAACATAGTTTAATATAAATATTAAATAAATAAATAAATAATATCAAAATATATTTTCATATATATATATATATTAATTTGAGTAGTCATTTACATTTTGGAGTCTAACCATTTTACATTAAAAAAATAGTTAATAGGTCTTTTTCTCCCTATAATATTAACAACTTTTGATTTACCCCTGTAAAAAAAATTGGATTCCTCCATCTTAATGTCAAAAATATTCTCTTTTAAACCCTCATTGGACATCATGGACTACATTACTTTTATTCATTTTTTATTAAAATAGTTAGTGTAATGTAGATTATTGTGTTTTATATTCATTTTTTTAAAAGAGTAATAAAATACAATAAAATAAAAACAATTACTACCATTCACTACAACATTTATGGCCTTCGGCAATACTTTTATAAGCAACATGCAAAAATTGTTGCCTAAAACTGACATAGGCGAAAATTGTTGCCAACATTTATGGTCCTAAATTCATCTTCTTCATCAATCATAATTCATCATCTTCATCACCACAAACACAACCACCATTTCTTCGCTACCACCAATTCTTCACCACCACAGTACCACCATCTTCTTCATCCAACATCATCTTCATCGCAACAAAAATCTTAGTCAATCTTCTTGAAACTAATATGTTTAAACTAAATTAATTTACCTTTTATAACCAATTAAATATAATTCTTAGTTTAATTATTTAAATATAAGATTTAGGACCCATTTGGATTATCTTACTCTATGCAAATAAGTTTTTTTTATTATTATAAGTTTCGTAATGTAGTTTATGAAAAAATAGCTTAAGAAATACAATTTTCGTTATTGGAAACTTATAAATTAACATAAAATAAAACCCTATTTGTTTACATATGTTGTTTTGTATAAGTTTAAAAATAAGTCAATCTAAACGGGTCCATGTCATATATTTATTTAACTTATCTAACATATATAATTAAGTTATTTATTTTATCATGATTCATGAAAAATTTAACTTGTTTATTTGCTCATTATTTTTATTTAAAATTATATAAAATTATTTGATTATTTATTTAAATTTTTTGTTTATAAAATTTAAAGTATTAAAAATAACTTGAGTAAATTATACTCCCCTCCCTTGAGAGATACTTAAATTACACCACCCTTCCCTCTTATGTTAAAATACGCACTCTCTTCCCCTCTTATACAAATTATAATCACACTCCCCTCCCATAAATTAAAGATGCATAAATTACATCACTCTCCCCTCTTATGTTAAAATATACACTTTCCTCCACTTTTAAGAAATATACACTTTTATATGATAAATTAAAGAAAATTAAAGTTTTAGAAAATTAAAAAATTAATTCATCATTTCTTAAAATGATAATTATTATTTTAGAATATAAAAATTTAATAAATTTAATATAAAATTTAAAGTCAATTTTAACATAAATATAAATTTAAGAAATTTATTTAATTTTTAGAAAAGAAATTTTTATATTCTAAATTTAATTTAATTTCTTAAAATGATGAATTAAAGTTTTTGACATAAAATAGTGGCTTCAAATGAATTATTATCACAAAATTATTTATTTATGTTAAAATGGATGTATATTTTCATATAAAATTGTTTTTTAATTGATTTTAGTAATTTATTTGAGATTTGTATTTATTTTTTTGCACAGTTTCATAATTTATAACAACATTTAACATTATATGTTAATGATGTGAGCAAAAAATAATAATTAAAATATATGCATTAGAAATTTGATTACATTAAAATGAAGTTTTATTAAATGAGAGTAATGTAAGTTTTAATATTAGAGGGGAGGGGAATAAAATTCAAGATCCTTTCAAGGGTGGGAGTGTGATTATAATTTGTATAAGTGGGGAGGAGAGTGTATATTTTAACATTAGAGGGGATGGTAGTTTAATTTAAGCATATTCAAGCTAAGGGAGTGAGATTATAATTTGCATAAGAGGGGAGGGGTATATTTTATCATATTATACTCAAGGGAGAGAAATGTAATTGACTCAGATAACTTCAAAAAAATATAATTATTTTACAATGGTAATTTAGACCTTATCATATTATTACGAGGTATGTATAATATGATAGTTATCATGTTTATTATTATCTCAGATTTAGAATTTGCAGTTAGAAGTTGTGGCATGTGCAAGGTGCAGCCACCCGTGCGCGAGGCGCAATGTGTGCTTGGATTTCCTGGATTCAACTATGTCCCCTGCGCGAGGCGCAGCGCGCGCATGACAGTTTTGAATATTGCAGATTTTGTGGGAAAATTTGTTTTGAAAGAAAATCTTTCTTGGATTATGTTTATTTTTAAATTGGATATATTTAAAAACATTGGGAGATTTGGTTTATTATAAATAGAGGTTGTTTATTCATAAAAAAATAAGAGAGCAAATATGTGAGAGGTTTGAATGACAATAAGATTTTCCGCAACACAAAGGCAGAATTTTAAAGAGAAACAAGAGGGGTTGTCTCTTGGTATAACTTGGCAATGAGTTATTGTATTCATCTTTGGTAGAGTAAATCAAATTGTTTCCCTGTAAGTTACTTATTTGATTCATTGAAATGGAGAGCTGCTCTCTCTCAAAGTAGGTCAATTTGGATCAAACTGGATAAACAAATTATCATGTGTTCTCTCTTTATCATTTTCATCACTTTGATTATTATTATCCGTTTATTTATTGATTGTCATTCTATTACTCCATACCTCAAAGATTTCATTGATGTGATATTTTAGACGAATTCAGAACAATAACTATTATCATTTTTATACCTTATCTATCTTTATTATGCTTATATCACTTCCGATTACTATCTTATCTATCTTTATTATGTCTTAGATCCTACATGATAATGTGATTGTGACATGAGACATTTTTTCACCAACAAATAAAAGTGTGACATGTCGAGACAAAATCTAAACAAACAAGATAACCGATTCGCCTCATAATTCATGGATGATTTTTATTTTATTTTTAATTCATGGATGATTCTAGATGAGACATTACTTACACACAAAAAAAAAAAAAAAAAAAATTTGACTGGTTCACATTAACCTCAATCTTTCTCTCCTTAAAAAATGTTCTCGAATCCCACGTGTCATCTTTATATACTTCCTTCATTCCAACGTTTCACCCTCACATCACATGTGCCACTACCTCAAAACATTCATCATCATTCTACAACACCTTCATAACAATATTTTCAATCTACTCAAAATCATCATTTAAAACATTAACAAAAACAACACCTTCAAACACAAACATAGATTGAATCTATTATTTCTATAGCTATCTTCAAATTTTGTTCTTGTATTTCTTTTGCCACACCCCATTTGTTCCTTCATCATCAAAACACATTCATTCAAAATAGTTATAAATTTTGATTTTTTTTTTTTATAATATATAGTATAATATTCATATTCAAATCTAGTTTTAGCTTTCTACTATATTTGGCAAAAACATCCTTAAAATAATTTTTACCTTAATAACAAACTTACAAAAAAAAACTATTATTTCTCTACTTTTAGTGGTCTTTTTTTTTCATTGTTATGAATTTTTTGAGAGAAGAAAAAACAAATTTTGGAGAAGGTTTTGTTGATAAAAATCAAAAGGGTGATTGAATCTACAAAAAAAAATGGCTACCGAGGCGTTTATTTTAAAAGAAAGCGCCTATTTTTCATTAAGAGCATTGAAAAGTCTTCTTGTGTTAATATCAGCAATGTTTATGGTACTTTTGTTACCATTTAGAGGAAGGAGGAGGGTTTCACCGGTTGAAAAAGAGGAGAAGATTCAAAATCATGAATGTTGTCATCATCATCATCACCGGAAAGGCGCGGTGGTGCGCGTTCCGGCGAAGATTGTGCCATGGAAGAGTGCTGGTGGTGGTAGTGGTGTTGGTGTGGTTGCAATGAAGGTGATGGATCATGTAATGAGGAGGGAATTGGCTATAAGAAGGGTTTTGGATGATGGTGATGAGAAATGTATGAGAGAGTATTGGCTTTTTGGAACTAAAAGGGGTGACACAATTTTCACACAATGTTGGACACCTCTTTATGTTAAGATTAGGTATGTTTATATGTGTGTATTCTTCAATATTCATAGTTTTATGATTATAATCAAAATGATATTGTTTGATGGAATTTAATTGACCTTGTGTTAAAAAGTGTTAGGATTTGTGTCATTTTTAATTGATCTATTTTTTAGGGATATATATGTGATTTGATAAGAGAATAAGAAAAGAATTTTGTGGTAGCAACAAAAACAAGAAAAATAATGTATTGCTTTACTTCCAATATGATTTAGCTTTGTTATTATTAAGGATGACAAAAACAAAAGCATGGGATGCAAAATTTGTCCCTTGCATTTTTATCATTCAATGCTTTGTATTGAAATTTTTCCCCCTTCAACACTTTGTATTATTTGTGGTAAACTCTAAATAGCATATATCAGTATTGTCAATCATGGACTGTGAAAAATAACGATTTGTTCAAATTCTGCTACACAATAATGCAATATAATGTTGAATGCTCATATAGCCATTATTTGACAATATTTGTTAACAGTGTATCGCGGAATAATAGTGATATGTGATTGTCCTCTGAGCTAAGCTCAGTTGGCAGGACATTTGCATTATATATGCAGTGGCTGGAGTTTGAACCCCGATCATCCCACTTATCCACCTTAAGAGTGGAATTTCTAGCCACTAGGCTATTTGACAACATTGGCTAATATTTTAATTACTTTGTGTGTGCAGGGGACTTGTTATTGTTATGCATGGTCTTAATGAACACAGGTTTGTAATTTTAGACAATTTCTAGTTCTTAAGATATTCACATTTTTTCTATTGCTTCGTGCTTATCCTAAAGCTATTTCCTTTATTTTGTAACAGTGGTAGATATAGTAATTTTGCAAAGCAGCTAAATTCTAATGGCTACAAGGTTTATGGAATGGATTGGATTGGTAAGTAAGAACCAATTATATAATTAATGAGCTTGTGTTAGTTATCTCTGAGGAATAGTAGTTGCTATTCAACTTATATGATTCATGAATTTGGTACTTGATCCTTTTGTGTCCTTCCTTATTATGCTAAATACTATTTTCATGACCTTGTCCTTGAACTAAATCCTACTAATATACTTTACATTATGCATGATCTTGTAATTACATCACATTTACATTATTTAATATGGACCAATAATACATTGGTCTGAGTGAAATTGAACTCATATCTCGTAAGTAAGGTCTAGGAATTGAGACTTGTGGATGGAAAAAAAATGTGATTGGAAGAAGAGAGCCATTAATGGTGGCCAACCAGGTTACCCGGTGGATATCAATCATTGACATAAACTGATGGATACTTTGCACCAATAATATTGTTTAAAAAAAATGATAAAGAGGAGGATTCATTGACTAGTGTTTTAGTGGTTTCCCAGAAACTTCTCAATTTGGTAGTCTATATTGACATAGACACACACAAACACATGATAGTCTATATTGACATAGACACATAGAGACCACACCAGTAGTGATTGAGTGTAACCACATGATATCGTGTCAGTGTGACATCAGACATGCCTTCAATCTGAAGTGTCGGTGCTATATAGGTTATTTATTTATTTATAACCTTTGAAAGCATTTTCTATAAGGCACAAACTCTCAAACACATCGAAAATGATACTGACATAGACATGTAGACCGCGGTAACAATTTAATAACGTAGAAGTGATTGAACGTAACTGCTTTTGCCAGTGCTTTCAATCTGAAGTGTCGATTGACCATTTTACCTTCTAGGGGATGTGTCCTTGAAGCTTTGTCTATTTTATAGTATGAAATTGTGAAGAAATCTTAGTCTTGCCAAATTTTATGTCATCCTTTGATTATATGATACTTCCAATGCATTATAGAAAACAGTCATTGCTTCATTTTGTTTATTAGTTTAGTGACCATCATCATTCTTCAACATGCATCTATATTTGGATGTTGCAGGAAGATGCCTATTTGTGCGATAAAGTAAACATGTGAAGCTCCTGTATATAAGTAAGCTTATCATCTGTGTGAAATTGTGTCTGACTCAATATGTTTAAGATTCAAATGGAAGTTTAGATTAACAATTGAAAATTTCTATAAATTCACGATTCTTACACAGATAAGTGTTCTTTGACTTTCTTAGATTTTAAAAATTTTCCTGTTTCATTAGAGGTTTATGTGGTCTTAAAGTATTTCAAGGATTAGATAAGTTTTGGCTTTTAACAAAGTCAAGATACTTCTTGTGTGTTTGGTTTTGCGGTGACATAAGATGACTATTTGATTATATGTAAGTTGAATGTAATCTGATTTATGTTTGGATATATTAATGTAAGCGTGAGTTTAACAATAAACTTAGGCGAAAAGTCAATTCTTCTCGATAACATCTAAACCTTGTATGTTTCATTCATTAACATTGGATATCTTGTGTTCATAAGGTTATGTGCTGCATATGAATCTGTTATGAAACCTTGTATGTTTTATTCTCTAATCTAGTTGATTGTGTTCTTTTCAATTTTCCTCTCCCATTTTTGTTTTAATGATCTGTATTCATATTTTAGGTCATGGTGGAAGTGATGGTCTGCATGGATATGTCCATTCTCTTGATGATGCAGTTTCTGATTTGGTATGTTGATGGGTCTTTAGGAATTTTGTTGAATAATATGCAACTATAGTGATGTTTGGATTGATTTATTTGAGTCTATCTACAGACATAAACATGTGTCGATGTCTGACACCGACACTTATGTTTAAATTGAATTATGTCATTTACTCAAATTATTATCGGTGTCGATGTGTCAGTGTTTGTGTCATGTCTGTTGTCCGTGTTCATGCTTCATAGCTTGTGGTATTGTTTGGAGAGTTTATGGAAACCTCTAAAGCACCGACCACCGACCACCACTTTTGATTTAAGGCACATCTGGTGTCCGACACCCAAACAACATTAATCTTGTGATTACATTCAATTAACACATTTTCTAAAATTATTACTAAAATTGATGTGTCACTTGTTAATGTTGTGTTCAGTGTTTGTGTCAGTGTTTCATAGATGAAAACAGCTTTGACATGTTCGATGCTGTTTTCAGCTTATTTCCATAAGATCTTCAAGATAACTTATCAAAACAATTTAACTTTAACTTATCTTTTAATATAGAAATAGCTTTTATATAAGCCCCTATATGATAAGAGCTTACGCTATAAGTTATAAAAGATTAAAAAAACTAAAAAATGTCTGCTCGAGTTATCTTTGTTCTGATAAATCCTTTTCTTTTTTTATAAACAGAAAGTATTTATCGAGAAGGTTATATCTGAAAATCCTGGCCTACCACTTTTCTGCTATGCACACTCAACAGGTGCAGCAATTACTCTTAAGGTATATAACATTCTTGAAACTTACCTGTGAGTAAACAAGGTCGAGAACCAATCGAGTATTCAATATTCACAACTATGCATATTGTAGGCACTTCTTGATCCAAAGGTTGGAGCTTGCGTAGCTGGCGCTACATTCACCTCACCTGCTGTTGGAGTTGAGCCTTCTCATCCAATTTTGGTGGTAAGCATAACGTTTTGGTCGCGTCTAACTTTTTTATTAAGGTTTTGTTTGCTAGTAACATATGATAGATTAGTTAGCTGATAGCATGTGTGTATAGTCGATAACTGATAAGTTAGCTGATTGAATTTTAAGCGTTTGGTAAAGTTACCAGTTGAACTAACTAAAAATATAAAAATTCATGTGTATTACCGTTATTCATCTCTATTTTCTTCGGTACAGGCACTTGCGCCGATACTATCATTTTTGCTGCCAACATTTCAATGTAATTCTGCATATAAAAAAGGTTTACCAGTTTCTCGAGACCCAGAGGCTCTTATTGCGAAATATTCGGACCCTTTAGTATGCACGGGACCTCTTCGAGTACGAACCGGCTATGAGATTCTTCAAATTACAAGCTACTTGCAGCAAAATCTAAGAAAAATGAGAGTTCCATTTCTTGTTCTACACGGCACTGCTGATTCTGTGACTGATCCTACTGCTTCACAAAAATTATATGAAGAATCTTCATCAAGTGACAAAAGTATCAAATTGTATGAAGGATTTTCACATGATCTATTATTTGAACCTGAAAGAGAGGCTATCACTGAAGATATAATTCAATGGTTGAATAGTAGAGTGTGAAATTAGGTCAAGCAGTTCTAATGATTTGTTATGACGTACTTATAATATCTACCTTTAATTTATTATTTTATGGTTGATATTATTCACTTTACACTAAAGTGAATCACTCACTTTAGAGGAGCTGGATCCGAGAGAAAAATGTGACGGAAGTTGAAGAGTTTGCATTTTGTTGATGAATTTTATGGGCTGTAATTGTGACAAAATACTTGTAGCAATGTATAATATTTGAGACATACTTTTGTTTTTGCTTATAACTATATACTATAATCTTTGCATCCTTTTCTCTCTATCATCCGGTAAACTGTAGAGACTTAAAGGAACTTGGTGTTTGTTTGGATTGACTTTGAATTTTGCATTTTGTCAAAAATTATACTGAATTTTGTCTTGAGTTTGAAGCTTGAATTTATATCTTTGCTTCAACAAAATTATGGTGTTGCTTTTTTTAGTTTTATCAAATAGTTTATGTTAGAAATATATTTCTTTTGAATCTCGGCCACTACATATCTAGGACAATATTTCTTCCGACTGAGATATACTCAAATGGATTACAATGTTGTTTTAATCAACTAAACTCCCTCGAGTATTTTTTTTTTTTTGGTTGGTTATTTTGGGAAAGAATGTTATCTTCTAAAGAAGAGGATGGACTAGCATTTCGTAATTTAAAGTGTTCAACATGGCAATAGTGGCGAAACAAGAATGAAATCAAATTACTTAGCCGGATTCCTTGGTTGCAAACAATTAAATGTCTAGGTATTTCTCTCATTCTTCTTGTTTTGATTCTAGTCTTGGTAATAATTCAAATTATGTGTGGCATATCATATGGAAGTCACGTCAAGTTTTGGTGCATGGTTGTAGGTGGGTGATTGAAGATGGAAGTTAAATCAAGGTTATGAGTGAGCCTTGGTTGAGATGAAACGATGAGAGTTGGATGAGATTTCCACAAAATCAAAGTGTGTATAACATTAATGTTCAACAACTTATGCTTTCAAATGTTAAAAGTTGGAACATTAATAAGATCAAATCCTTATCTTCAGAGGCTGAAGCTCACGATATCCTTGTTCCGTTGATAGATATAGTTTAAGAGGATAGATTGATTTGAAAGGAGGAAAAGGATGGTGTTTATTCTGTTTGGTCCGGATATAGGAAGATGACGAGGGAGAGAGTGACATGGAGCAAACCTAATGATCAAGAAACATGGGATAAGTTGTGGAAAGTTCAAACTCCTCCGAAAACTAAGCACTTGCTATGGCGTATTTGTAGAGATTGTTTACCTACATGAGTGAGATTGAGAAGCCATTATGTGCAAGGTCCCTTGGAATGGTCTTTGTGTTGCAAGGTGGAAAGAGAAGGAGGATTTGCACATATTTTTTGAGTGTGAAGGAAATAGAGAGGCTTGGAATGTGATGGGTCTTGAACATATTATATATCCTATAGATTGCAAATTTGTCACAATGTAAGAGTAAATATTTGATGTTTGTGTGCCAAAGAAAGCAAGACGACTGCTGGAAGAATAGCTATGTTACTAGCGATATTGTATGGCATAATAGAAATAATTATGTTTGGAATGATAGTAGGATGAATGCTAGCCAAGTTGGTAAACAAGCGATGCAACTATGGAAAGAATGGAAGGCGTGCAAAACATGAGAGACACACACCAGCAGCTGTTACCATGTGTTGCAGGTACAACAGCAGCAACATATGGTAGCAGAGCAAAGACAGCAGCAGTGTATAACAGCAGTGCAGGAACAGCATCTGTTATAAGGCCGATTAAAATGTAATGTTAATGCTAACTTTTATAACAAGGGTCATGTAACTAGATGGGGCTGGTGTATTCGTGACCACTGCAAACAATTTATTGTTGCAGGTTCCAACTTTCTATGTGGAAGGCTCAGTACAATTGAAAGGGAGACTATGACGAATAGAGAAGCTACACTTGAAGTGATCCAAAGAAGTTTCTCCCATGTTAGTTTTGAAAGTGACTCAAAATTGTAGTGGATGCAATGTTCTCTCGTTGTATCTGTCCATCAGAATTTAGTGCTTTAATTTCAAATATTAAAAGGTGAATTTATTAAACGACAAGCAAATATTATTGCTCATACTTTAGCTAGGACAACCTATTTTTGGTCTAGTCATTATCTTTTCGATTCAATTTCTCTTTGTATTGTTAAGAATTGAGTCGGTTTCTATTTAAAAAAATTCAACTAAACTCCCCACTGCTTGAAAAAAGCATAACAAACATTTGCTCTCGCCAGGTGCATAAGCAAAAAGAGAAGAAAAAAATAGTGTCTGATTTTTCATTAAAACAAGTATTTCCTCATTGGTTAACGTGCCACAAATTTATTACCAATTTCTGTACATTATTTCAAATCATCAAATAAGAGAAACTAAAGAAGGGTGAATGCAATGAATTACAGCATTAACCAGTGACAGAGAGCAATCAATTTGTTTGTAAGGATTTGATGTGAATAACAAAATCTAAAGAAATAAATAAGCAAATATCTGATTTTGTAGACAACTTCTCATTCTCAGTGAAAGCCAAATCCACTATATACAACACCAATCAATGAAAAGTAGCTGGAATTGTGGCAATAAAAATTGGTCAGAACTCAAGTACATATGAATTTGTACCCTTAAAATGTTGCATCGCATGATTAGAACTCATTTTAGGACAAAATGGTACCTTGAGTCAACATAGCTCTCCACATCCCAAAGAAAAGAACCAAAAGTAACAGCTTCTAAAACAAGTCTTTTCAAACCACCAATGCTAATTTTGATGATTTCATCTTTTGAAGAATTGACTTTCCCATTTGGTGTTATAACAATTTCTGGTCTACCAAACAAGGCTTCTGTATGATTCTCAATGATGCTGATGGCCTCTTTGGATCTAATTGTTGCATATCTCTGTAATGTCTCGACATCAAATGACATCATATAGGAGCGCAACCTAGACACTGTTTTCTCGTGACCAAATGCACCCGAACGGATTCCACTGTCAAGCCAAGCGGGGACTTCAGGGTGGGACATAACTTGAGACGGAACCTCAATACCGGCCATTCTTGTTTCATTTTCCACAGTTCGGCTAATGGTATTTTCATCAGGTAAAATTTTTATCGTCTTCTCCAGTTGGAACCTTTGGACAACACGTTTAAGAAAGTACCCATACATTACTGATGCTGCATAGACCTGTCCTACCCTGAGTTTGCTGATCTGAGCTACAGATGTTGAATCCCCTGATCGGTTACCGAGAAGGAGAGCCAAGTGGCTTTGGATCATCTCATAGGCTTCAGGTGAATGAAGCTTCTCAAGTTTCTCATCTTCACTTGGCCATGAATCAACTTGACCTGTTGGATGAGTCGTTATGGAGGGTATTAAAGAAATATCAGCATCCATAAATTTCTGCACTACTAATGTGTACAATATGTCTTCTATAGCTTTTCTCCTCTCTTTAGCCTTAACCTCGGCAATTCTTCTGTAAAATTTGAAAGCCAGCTAAATGATCAGTACGCCATTTTTCTCCATTTTTGATAAAACATACCTCAGTACTTTATTACAGTTAAAAAACTTTTTAATAGAAAAGAGCTAGAAACAAAAACCATTATGAATATTCTTGTCTTGTGAGATAAAAACCATTCATCAATACTAATATTTTTAGTACAATCTTTTTTTGTATAGATTCAAACTAAATACAGTTGAATCTACATATACATCATTGAAATATAGCAGATCTATTTCACAAGTAAATTCAGAACTTCATAAAGAGTAACTTAAATTCACCGACAACTTAATGTGCATTTCATGAGACCAGAAACAAGAGGTATTTCTCCACCAAATGATTACTTAAAACAACTTGATGAGATTGAAATGTACATGAAATGTAAATAATACAGAAGACAAGTATATCACCAAATGATAACTTAAATCAATTTGATGAGATTTGAAATGTAGTATGTACATGAAATGCAAAGTTTATACAGGAGACAGTATAACACTTAAAACCTGTACATTTAAATAATAAAAAAATCACCAAAAACCTGTATTTTATAAATGGGTCATGCTAACTGCCCCCGGGGCACTAGTTAAAGATACAAAAAAAGCAACTTTTGCATTGATAATAACACCTTTTATACTTTACAAACATTAACTACACAACTTTCAATGTGATTTTACTATATCAAGTATCCTTAACTAGTGCCCCGGGGGAACTATTTAGCATTTTCCTTTATAAATAAACGCAAGGATGTGACGCGTAAGCCTTAAATAGTCATTAAATAAAACAAACTGATGTGAACTTTTAGGTCTATCCATCTACATTGATATATTATTCATCTAATGAATTCCACAGCTTTTACTTTGTAAAGTACTCTTACTTCACATTTCCTTATCATGTAATTCTTAGTATGATTTTTTGAAGTTCCTTATAGTATACATATTGCATAACTTTAACACACTGTCAGTCATTAAAATCAGTTTGGAGGTTTTATTTTCCTTAGGTAAAACTAATAGCCAAGATTCCACATTCAAACTCCTAACCATAATCATTGACAGTGACAAAAGTCAACAAGCCCAAGTAAAAATATACTTCCAATTAAAATGTAGCATCTATCAATTATGGGATCAATTGAAGACATTTTATTTAGGTTTTACTAATAAGAAAGAAACTAACTTTTCCCATACTTTATGAACATATATAGACCATTTTATTTAAAGCAAAACATCAGATATTATCAAGTATAGGCCATACCTGTACAAAACAAGGTCAGTTCCTGAAGCAGAAGGCTTTTCGTTATGTTCAGCACCATCACGGTCAGTTTGGAATTGCTCTAGCTGCCGCTCTACTGCAGCAGACATGAGATGTGGGTGACTTACCAAAATCTGAGAGAGAAACTGCCCAACTGGAGACTCAAGCTTTAGCGGTGCAATATTAGAACTTGATCCAGACGACTCTGCAGACGATGATGCAGCTCTAACTACAAAACCCCTTCTACTTCCAATAGAAAGTTTCCTTCCTTGACCTTGCTTGGGGATATGTACAGAAGAGTGCAGCTACCAACCACCAAAAATAGTAAGCAAGTATACAATTTATCCCTCAAATCTCATGTATTACAATAAAATAACCTAATACACTGAAAGCACAACAAAAACCATGGCTGTTTGTCGGGCCAATAAGTCCATGCAAATGGAAATGCAATAAACTACTGGTGTCAATAATCAAATGTTCACAAGTAAGTAAACAAAAGTAGCACATGTCATCTTTTACAGAAGATTAAAGAAAACACCAACAATAATTTTTATATAAAAAATTAAAACAGAGCTGCACCATGAAAACAAAGTACTGTATTATAGAAACACATGAAAATGAGTTATTAGATAGCATATTAACCAAAAATAGTATACTTCCAAATAAAATTATAAGATCACTTATACTTTCTGTTCTCATATCTCATTCCTGGAAGAATAATACAATCAAGCAAATTGCAGCTAACACTAACAAGTAGCATGAACTTCAAATCAAATTTCAAGCTCATCGTCATCCAACACATTATCAGTAAAGCCAAGTTCGGACTAGTTTGTGACTCATAGAAGCTCCCAGGTGGAGATAAGTATTTGATTCTTAACCAATAAAATATCTCATACAAGTTCATAGGTGGCTAAGTTAGATCAAAGAGTGTCAAACAATGTTGAGATGCAAACGTTCATTTCAACTTATTTCTCTCACTTTTCCACCACTCCCCTCCAAACTCCCAAGTACCCGACATTACCAATCCAATATCGTTATAATCGCTACAAAGATCAACATAAGATAAATTTGATTAACATTTTATAATGGTGAACACTTCAGTACACATCTTATTTGGATATGTACCGTACACGGCTGAGGTGGATAGTTTTGATAAGTCCACAAATAGTATTTAATATAGAAAAATGAATAAATACTATTTGTGAACCTATCAAAGTTATTTACCTCAGCAGATGTACCGGTACATATATAAATAAGATGCGTATCCAAGAATTCACCTTTTATAATTTCAGAGACCATTTTGATAATTTTTGGAACCAAGTTGGGTGTTTACACATTATTACTTTTTTCAGAAGTATATCCAAAGTGACTCCAACATGAAACCAACTAAACCATTATTTATTTCAATTTTCAACTGCAATTCATCAAAATCCCTAATTTCATAAACCACAAAAAACAGAACATGCAATCACAGAACCATAAATCAAAATAAAATTCTAAAAAACAAAATTGAAAAAAAATAAATAAATAAATAAATAAATAATTGAAGCAGTGATTTGATTCGATACCTTACAGGAGAACGGTAAATTGGAACGGAGAAGTGAAACGGTGGATCTTCCAGCGAACATTGACGGCTTAGAGAGACGGGAAGATGACGGAAGAACAGTTGCCGTTAAGTTTAACGCTGTTCGTGTGGCTTCCATTTTCAACTGTGATAAAGTAATGAGAAATGAATTGACGAAGGAAAAAGGAAGAAATGCACAAAAAATGATGAATTATGAATGAAGATGAAAATGGGAGAGATAATATATGGATGATGAAACCCTAGAGAGAGAGAGAGAGAGAGAGAGAGAGAGAGATGAGATGGTGTTACAATAACAGTCAATCGAATTGTATTGCATAAAATAAAGACAAGAAATCCAAAATAATGGTCGGAACTGGTGAATTGTTTTTTTTGTTTTTTTTATAATCAAAGAATGGAATTATAAGGAGTACAAGAGGTACTCGGCCCTTACAATTCAAGAATAGTCACTTTAGATTCGACGAAAGCAATCTAAAGGATTAATACACCAATCAGTAAAAGAGAAATCAACCGTTCTCCTTAATCTACCTATAAACCAAAGCCATACACAATTTGGTTTACTAAAGAATTAATGTTAGGGTCATGCTAACTAGTGCCTCCGTGGCACTAGTTAAGGATATAAAAATAGAAAAAATTGCATAGAAAACAACACTTTAAATATTTTATCAATGTTGACTGCACACTTTTCAATGTAGTTTTACTATAATAGGCATCCTTAACTAGTGCCCCGGGGCATTAGTTAGCATTTTCCTTAATTATTAATATGATCTCCTCTAAACATAATGTTATTGCGAGTTCTCCAAATGCACCAAGTTGTGGCCAACCAGATAATGTGACGAAGCTTTTTAGAATTCTTTCCGCTAAAAATACTACCAAAAGAAAGAAAATGGTAAGAAAAATCAAGGAAGCTAACTCCCATCCACTTGAATATGTAATCCCAAACTTGATGAATCATATGACACTTAAAAAAGACATGCTGAATATCTTCCTCTTCAATGGAGCAAAACACACAACACCTTTCAAAATTGCTAGTAATGATACCTTTATTAAACAAAGCTTCTTTGGTTGGCAATTTCTCAAGCACCAGCCTCCACCCAAAAACGCTACCTTTCGACGGAATATTAGTGCTCCATAGCTTCTTCAAAACCTGCGCCGTGTTGGGATCAATAGCATCCATCTCAAACCTGTTCAACAAAGAAACATAAGCAGAATTCACCGAAAACAAACCAACTGCATGGGGGATCCACTTCCGCCTATCACTAGTTTCCTTTTTTGGCCGAATATGCTGCAACAACAACATTAACTCATGGGCTGAATCTGTTTCTGCACCCGACAACACAGTCCTCCATTGAAACTTCCATCGCCAATCATTACTATCCCAAACACCCATTGCGGAAATAGTGCAATCTTGCTGCGAAGATATGTTGAATAGATTTGAGAAATACTCTTTCAACGGTACTGTTCCTATCCACTTTGCCTTCCAAAAACAAATATCCGTACCATCGCGCAATAAGCTACTAATATTATTACCGAACCAGCCCCCATCCTCCTCACTTCCCAAACTCCACATATCCCTCCACCAAATAGACGCTTGCTTGAGACCAATTCTTCCTTCCCCATACATAAAATTGGCTACTAAGGAACCATATCTAAACCTCAAAAGATCTTGCCACGGTGCCGAACGATCATTCAAACATCGCCACTTCCACTTACATAAGAGAGAAGAGTTAAAAATAGCAAGATTTTTTATGCCCAAACCTCCTTTCTCTTTGGGTTGACAAATCCGGTTCCAACTAACCCAACACAACTTTCTATTATCCATGCCACCCCCCCATAAAAATCTTCTTTGGATACTCACTATCTCCTTTAAAACACACACCGGAGCCTTGAAAAAAGAGAAAAAATAAAGTGGGAGACTAGACAACACGGAATTAATGAGAGTAACTCTACCTCTGATGGAAAGGTTACGCCCATTCCACACACCAAGTCTCTTTTTTAAAGACTCTAGAATGGGAGACCAAGTAGCACTACGCCTCGGGTTGGCTCCTACCGGAATACCAAGAAACCAGAAAGGAATTGAATCCACTTCACAATGTAAAAACGACGACGAGGCACGTAAAAAGTTATCATCAAGGTTAACACCATACAATTTACTCTTATGAAAGTTCACCTTCAATCCGGATACAATCTCAAAACTCCTCAACACGGTTTTTATGGTCCAAAGATTATTCCAATTACCCTCCCCCATAATAATAGTATCATCAGCAAATTGACGGGTATGGAACGATAAATTATTACTAACCTTATAACCTTGAAAGACATTATTATCTATCGCCTTACACATAAGGCCAGTGAGACCTTCCGCAACAATCAAGAATAGGAATGGTGATAAGGGATCGCCCTGCCGCAACCCTTTGCCCACCATAAAGTCTTCAGTAGGGCTTATAATTTATCGAAAAAGTATGTTTGGTAAAAATAGCGATGATAAGTTAGCTTATAATTGATGACCGATAAATTAATTGAAGTGTTTGGTAAAATTAACGGTTCAATCGACTGATAAATGTAAAATGACATTAAGACTCTGTTTGGATTGATGGAATGTAATGTAATGTAGCGGAGCAGAATAGTGTGGAGTGGAAAGAGATGGAGCGGAATGGAATAAATATTCCGTTCCATTGTTTGGATATTTTAAAAATGAAAGGAACAAAATTGATGGTAAGTGGTGGTATTATATTAAATTCATTCCATTTTATTTCATTCCGCTCTGCTCCATTCCATTATTATTTTTCAAATCCAAACCTGCTGCAAAAAAAAAATTCAAATCCAAACAATGGAACATTATTATATTTCATTCTATTCCGCTCCATTCTATTATATTTCATCAATCCAAACAGAGCCTTTTTTTATATATTAAAGGACATCTTTAATTGAATAAAAAATTTATCAAATTAATACTACTATTTAAGATATTTAGAATTTATTAAATTTAATTTAATATTTTAATTTCATTAATTTAATAAATATATCTTCTTCTTTTTTTGATAAAAAAAATTTAGGATGAGGGGATGGTGCCCCAGTCCAAGGCAGAGAAGACCTTAGGGCTCAAAGATTAATAAATATATCTTTCATATACTATTAAATTAATTTTTATATGGTGAATTAATTTTTGTACATGAATATGTAATTTTATACTTTCAATTAGTTTTATTTTTTTTACGTATACTGTCAATTAATAACAATCATAAATTTTATCTATCGCTTTAATTTTTTTTTATTATTTAGAAATGACTATTGTTTTAGTATGGTTAGAGTTTGGACCAGGATTTATTGTTTTTGTTTTTCTCACAATTTTCCACTGTTTTTAATTTCAACTATTAAATTCATATTGGATGGTTCAGATTAAATATACAATTAATAATATTATTCGTTGATTCAAATCGAAAATCTCACAACTATATTTATGTCACGCAGTTATAGTAGCAAATTCATTCCTTAGAGTTTTGTTGGAGGTAGGCATTGAACATTTAACCTATATTGTTGGTGGATATTGCAAATTGACAAAAAAAGTGAACACTCCGTAATATATTTTATTAATTTGGACATATATTAGTACACTTTTGTGTATAATTTTAATTGATATAATTATAAATAATATTTAAAATAGAAAAATTAATAAATATTATTTATAAACCTATCACATTTGTCCATATTAACAAGTGTATCAATAAATAAAATGTATATTATATCAAAGAATTAAAAAAATAATGTATTAAGCTTGAAAATAAGTTTGATGTTGTTTTACTCGTAAAAAAATAGTTATATTAACATGTGATCTAAATATAAAAAATTAGTATTTAATAAGATAAAAAATTTAGTGCTTAAAACATTAAATACACAAATTTCAAAATAATACTTTCATATTTGCTTATTTTACATATGTCTATGGACACACGTTAACATTTTTCTAAGAAAAATTATGATGTTGATGAGCATATAATCTTCAATTGGTTTGTGGAATATCCATCATTCTATATTCTATGGAGTATTCCTCTGGTTTGTCTGTGGATCCCAAACGCACACATAAACTACTATTTTGTGGTTTTCCTACGTGAACAACCATCCAAATCCAAAATAACCGAGATATTTAAGTAGGCCATGAACAAAATATTTAAGTAATAATGAAGATGGTATATAATGATAGTTGTTTTATTTTATTATAAAATAAAAATAAAATAATTAACTATTTGTGCTTGCGTTCAACATATCTTAAATAATTAAGCTTATTCCAGAAAGTCGTTTTTGACTGCAAAGTTGAATTGCAAGTTTAGCTTTGAACTGGTTCAATTCAAACATGTAACACAACTTTTTAATTAATTGGTTTAGAGGAGGATTCATTGATTTGTATTTCATATCTGAGTTTATTATTATATTAAGTTGAACAATTATTTAGAATAAAATATTTGTAAATTTTTAATAAAATATTGTTAAAATATAAATAATATGTGTTAATTATTAAAAAATTGACTAACAATAAATTGGTTAAAGTAGTAAGGGTCTTGGTCCCCTTAAGCATATGGTCAGGGGTTCGATTCCTGGCTCATGCGTGTGGAGAAAATTCTATTGGAAGGGAAGAACCCACATTGTAGGCCCCGCAGGTAGGAGAATCGAGGCAACTTCCATCCCCATTAAGAATGGCACAATAATGCTTATAAAAAAAATGGCACAAGAATAGTTCTTATTTGGCGTTTACTTCTATTTGAAGGTGTGAAAAACACAAGAAGGGGGGGTTGAATTGTGTTTTAGGTAGTTTGAAAAATTCTTCTAAGTTATAAAAACTTATCAGAGATTGCAGCGGTTTAGAAAACAAAACACAATCAAACAGTAACTTAAAGGTATGAGAGAAAGAGAGAAAGATAGAGACAGAGAGTACGTCCAGTCCCCTTTCACTTCCAAGGGAGTTCACTATAATCAAACAAGATTACAATTGCTCAAGCACGCAGGCAAGAGACTTCCAATGCTCAAGTAACACTTACAAGAGACTTCCTTTGCTCAAGCACACAAGCAAGAGACTTCAAACAACTTTACAAGAAAAACAGAGTATATGAACACTGATATACAAATCAATGTTCAAAAGAATAAGTAAAAAATACAACTCAATGACAAGACTAAACTTAGAATCCTAACAAAAGAAATCTAAGGTTCAACAACTGTATGAATCAGAAACTGAAGCTTGAGTCTTGGATTTTTCAAATGAGTTCAAGTTGTATTCAAGTTGTTTTTGTGCACAGGATGATTTTTGCAGAGTAACAGCTCTTTCAAAATTGCTCAATATTGCTATATACACAAAAACTTCACTACCACTCCTATTTATAGTAGAGGGTGGAGCGTCTTGAATTTGAATTCGTTGCAGGAGATTTCGCCAGCTGGTAATAGTACGATCTTTGAACCATATCGAGTAACCTTTGTGTACGACAAAACTTGGAAATGAAGATTCGTCCAATTGAGGTAAAAGGTTCGTACAATAGTACTAACGTTACTATTCTGTGGATAAGGTTGATTCTCCAGCTTTTGAGTTGTCAGAGGATGATGAAATTCAATCATTGTAGCAGAGAATGTTCTTCTGACAAAACGGCCTTTACTGCAAGAATCAGAACCTGATGTAATTAAACATAGCTTCTGATGACGTAGCCTCTGATATGCAGCTTCTGACGCGACTAGATATTGTATCTTCTGATGAGCATGTTCTGGTCAGAATTTGCTTCCCATTTCAGAGCCTTCAATGTACTCATAGTGAATATAAAATTTTAGCTTATATATTTGCACACTAGAGTAGATAATTAGTATACCCTATTGTATATTAATACCTTTGTTATCATCAAAACTTAATTGGGTCATGTCAGAACCTCTTTTGTTCCAACAATCTCCCCCTTTTTGATTGATGACAAACCAAGTATTAATTTACAATGGTTGTTGATTAATTACATCATGCTTCTCTCAGGTTTATGAGTTTTGCAAGCTCCCCATGAGTTCAACAATGATTAATTAAATCAGTTTTAAAAATTTTATTTGAATTTTAAACTTGGCTTATACACTTGACTCTCAGAGGCTAGATTTGCAAGCTCTCCCCCTAAGTCTGATACTTATAAAGGAAAATTGCACTCTTCTTTTATATGTACCATGTATAACAAGTTCAAATTTCAAATAGAAAGTTTCCTTAATGTTATAATCAGAACATAAAAAAATAAATTTAAATTTGGCATTTTGGCTTCAGGTTTAACGTTCCACAAAATTAATATACTTCTTACTCCCCCTTTTGTCATTAAACAAAAAGATTAACCTGACAAGAATTAAATGACAAGTTTGAAAAAAATGGTCAAAGGAGAGCTTCAAGACAGTCAACATTTGATGAAACGGTTACAACCAAATCAATTAAATGACTTGTAGGAAAATCACAAACTTGTCTGTTTTGAAATCCTATATAAAGACCATCGACCTTTGTCATTTCACTCAACACTTCCATTTCATGTTGAAAAACAACGATGGATAAGGATAGAAGAGTGATCAAAAGTAAGAAGTCACAGGAGAAGAAGAAGAAGAAAGTGAAGATTCAACAAGACTCAGAGTCTAAGAAGAAACCTCAGAAGATGAAAGCATCAGCTTCTGCTCCTGTCAGAGTCAATTATCAAACAAGATCCAAGACCAAACAATAAGAGTCTTCATCCGAGTCAGAGTCTGAATGGGACTCTGACTGGAAAGAATTCTTGAGTACATATGTTCCTCCTAGGGAAGAGTACCCGTCCTCACCTTCTGATTCTCATCAGCTAGATTTAGAACTAGTTGTTTCTGATGTAGAATCCAAGTGAAAAGGTGGATAAAACTTATGTAATCAACAATTATTTGTGGAATAAAAACTCTTTATTTAGTTTTGGAATCTTTGTTTTGATATTTGTCTCAAAAGCATTTGTGAATGTATAAAAAACACGAAATAATTAAAGAGGATAAATAACCACACAAACAAGATACTTGATAAAATAAAAGATAACATGTTCCATAAACATAACAAAAACATATTCTGAACATCAAAATAAAAAAAATAAAGTGCTTAGAGTCCTATGGTTGAGGTTGAGGTTGAGGTTGAGGATGAGGGGGTAATCTTTCATTAATGCTCTTCAGAGTATCAAGGATAGCTGTTAGAATGCCAGAGTGTTCATCAACTTTTTGCTTCAATCTATCTTGATCTTCTCTCATAAGAAGGGCAAACTCTGGTGCATTACTTGCTAAACGTTCAAGCCTTTCCTGTTCAGCAGCAACTCTTGCTTCTTCTGCTAACCTAGCTTGTTCTCTAGCCAGAGCCTCTAACCTCTCCTTCTCAAGCCTTTCAGCTTCCAACCTCTTCCTTTCACGCTCTTCAGCTTCTTTCTTTTCTTGTTCTGCCTTGATTCTAGCCAATGCATTACGAAACTCCAAATCTTTCTTGTAAGAGACTCTGATGGCCCTTATCATATTCTGCAAACCAACTTCCATTAGCTCACATTCCTTATCAATTTCTGCTGACTCAATAGTCCTAGTAGGAATAGCATTTTGGATCCTCCTAATGTTCTTGTCAACAGCTTTCAGCATTTTAGTAATGTCCTCTTTGGTTTCATCCATAGGTTCATTTAGGATCCTAGCAGGTAAGGAAGGAGGGACAAAGATGCAATCATCAAAAATAGCTTGCATCAGATTAACAGGATTGGTGATGTGATTTGGAGGTGTTTGTTGGTTGGTTGGTAACACTTCAGTAATAGTGTTGTCCATATCCACATGTTGTGGGGATTTTTCAACATTAATTACTGGAGAGGTGGTTTTGTGAGAGACCTCAGAGTCTGGGTCAACAATTTCATTTGGTTCAGGTGATTTGTGAGAATCTGAGGTAGGCATTGTTTGTTCAATGATTGGTGGAGGTGATGGAGGATTGTTTTGGTTATTTTCTGGGGGTGGTGTTTGTGGTTTGGTTTGATCTTTTTCTAGGTTTGGTGTTGGTGGTTTGTTTTGGTCATTATCTGGTTGATTTTCTTCAGGTTCTGGTGAAGGTTCCAGATTTGAGAGATTCTTGTTTATGAGGGATTCAAATTTTTGAGGAGGTGGGGAGGGTGTGCGATCAGAATCTTCATCTTCATCCACATTGTGAATGACTGGTGCAGTACTTGTAGTAGCTTGTGCTGCATCATTACATATTGAATTAGCTTGAGATTCTGATGGGTTAGTTTGAAGTGGGTTAAACTGCTCTGTTGATGGTTGATTCTCAGAAAGAATAAGATCTTTCTTAGAACAAACTCCTTTCAAAATTTTATCAAGAGCACGTTTAACTGGGATTTCAGAGGGATATTGGAGTCTCTTAAAAACATTTCTAAAAGCTGAGCTATTACCAAGATCAGTAGGAATCTTACCATCAGCTGGTCCATATAGGGTATGTTGAGCAAGCAGATTGTGAGGATCATTCCTTTGAGGAAGTTTGGAGTACATCTCATCAAACTCTGATGCATCTATTTCACACTCATAACTGTCCTTCAGTAGCTCTTCCTTTTTCTTCAGAGCCTCAACTCTTGCAATAGCTTCATCCCTTTTAGCTTGTTCCTTTTCTTCATCAGTCAATTCCAACACAAATTTCCTTGGTTTTCTAGTTGCTCTTGGTCCAGAACTTTTCTTAGTCTTAGAAACCTTTTTGCTTTCAGGAACTGCAAGACTTTTAACAGCTTTTCTTTTTGCAATGATTTTGGTTGGTTGAGCCAAAATTCTTGCCTGCCTTACAGTTAGATCCTGAGATTCTCCACTTCCAACCTCAGCTCCTAAACTCTTCAAAAATCCAGCATGAGCTTCTGCAATACTTCTAGCATCTCTTTCACTCACATGTACTAGCCTACATTCATCAATGTTTTCTTCAGATTCTCTGAGTAACAGAGGGTGTGTTGGATGAACAGCCTTCTTACCCTTTAGCAAATGTAGATACCTCAGAGTAGTACTGTTAATAATTTTAGAGCTAATCAAATAAGTACCATACCCAGGGAAGAAAGGTCTGATAACATCCAACAGTCCACACTGAGCAAGCATGTGACTTAGTAGTCTCCCATGTCGAATGATAGGTTTGCTAGCAGTAATAGAGTCAGCTAGATGGATGAAGATGAGTTTACCAATATCAACAAAGTTTCATTTACCAACGTGGAATGTGAATAGCTTCTGAATAGTAGAAATTTGATCAGTGCCACCTAGCTTGGAAATAATACAGTTGATAAGAATTCTGTAGATAACCTTGCTTAGGTCTTTCATCTCAGACTTGTCTTCAGGGTTTTCCTTAGGTTTGAAAATGAATTCATCAACATCTGGTCCAACAGAGTCTGTAGATTTGATGAATAACCCACCGTCTGATAGCTTCAGAGCCTCATAGATATGATCTACTCTGAAGGCAACTCTGAATCCAGCAACATACGATTCAATTTCAGTAGATATGAACGGTTTCAAACCCATCTCAGCAGGAGTTTTACCATACAACTCTGGTTTTTCCTTAACCAACTCATTCAGTCTCTCTTGGTACTTGGGTTTAGTAATAACGGTCGCTTTCATCCAGAATTCCTTGACAATCTCATTGTATGTTGGTCCATTCAACATATCAAAGTAGTACATCATACCTTGTCTTTCAAAACGAGTTTTCACTTCCGGAAACCCATTTGCTCGCAAACTTTTGAAGTCTACAGGACATTCCATGGCGAAGTTAAGTTCATCAAACTTGTATGGTCTTTGATCCTTTGCGAACTCGTTAGGGATTGATTTCTCAATGTCAATAATACAACCACTAGTACTGAGTGAAGCCATTTCTGATGAAGTTTGGGGGTTAGGGTTTGCTAGTTTTGAGAGAGAGAAAGAAATATTGCTTGAGTTTTAGAAGAATGAAAGTGTGGGTTGTGAGAGTGCAGAAGTGTGAATGTGTACAGTTTTGTGTTTAAATAGAAAGTTTCGCGCAAAAACAAAGTACAAACACATAGGGGTAGCAGAGTCTTTTACCTATTGCAAATAGGAATTAGAACGCTAATCATCATAAACCAACTTCTCTGTCCACTTGCAACAGAAAACGTGTATTAAAAGTTTATTAAATAACTGACACGTAAGTTAAGAGAAAACGAACGGTTTCTTTTATAAAAGATTTTCCTTACGCGCCAGAACCATCTCCTTTACAGATTCTGATAGTGCGTCAGAAGATGGTCTCATCACAACTTCTGATACAGAAGGTTCTAATGGTCTCAGCTTCTGATAACTATTAGATCCAAGGTTGTCAGAACCGGACCGGTCATCGAACTGGTGAGCTTACCGGTTCAAGGTTTAATGGTCGGATCGGGGTCGGACCGTGGTCGGACCGTTTTTAATTAAATATATATTTTTATATTTTAAAATAAAATATATCGACTATAAATAAATAAATTAAGCAATATTCATAGTTTCACACTATTAAAATGTCATAAGCCAGCATATAAAATTAAAACATTTCACGAAATAATTATTATTTATGAATAGGAGTTAATATATTTGTTAGTAGTAGTACCTAAAAAAAATTGTTAATACCAACACTTAAAAAAAGTGACCAATATAAACCTAGTATAATGTGTTGAGGCCCAAGCCCAATATAACCCTAATAATAATATCATTGGCATCATTGCTATTGCTTAGATGAAAGCAGCCAGCCGCCAGCCAACTTTCAATTGTTCATCTCTGTCATTGCATCTTTGCAAACTTCTTTCTTTTATGTTTTCTTTTTCATTTTTTTTACATCATTCTTCTATTTTTTTCTATTCATCTTTATCATTCCATCTTCATATACCATTCTTCTATTTTTTTCTTTTACATCTACATTTTATATCATCTTAATCTTCTATTTTATTTACAGATCTACGTTTTTTTACGTTTGCGTGTCTTCTTCCCTTGGTTTTTTGATTTGTTTGTATTCTAAATTCAACAATTGTATATTTGTATTCCAATTCCTTATTATTTTTTTTAAAAATAAAAAAATTAATGAAACGACGTCGTTTTGGCTGTAACGATTTTTTTTTTTAAAGTATGCAGACCGGAAAACCGGATGGACCGGCCGGGTCATCGGTTTTTGACCGGTTTGGGCGGTTTGATAGCGGTTCCCTTGCGGAACGGTTTTGCACGCTAACCGGACTGGATGCAGGTCTGGTTCCCGGTTCGACCGGTCCGACCGGCCGGTCCGGTCCGGTTTTGACAACCTTGATTAGATCCTTACAAAAACCAATTTTTCATCAGAGTTTCAGCTATTCAGGGATTTCCATCATATTCAAATTCTTTTTGATAAAATCAAAACGTTCAACAGCCAAGGGTTTTGTAAAGATATCAGCCCATTGATTTTCTGTTTCAATGAACTTAAGATTAATTACACCCTTTTGAACATAGTCTCTTATGAAATGATGTTTAATCTCAATATGCTTAGCTCTTGAATGTAAAATGGAGTTTTTGGAAAGATGAATGGCTGCAGTATTATCACAATATAAAGGAATATTGTTACTGCTTATTTGATAATCTTCTAATTGATATTTCATCCAAAGTAGTTGTGTACAACATTTAGCTGCTGATATGTATTCTGCTTCTGCTGTTGACATAGCTATGGTGGTTTGCCTTTTACTTGCCCATGAAATCAAATTCTCACCAATGAATTGACAGTTTCCACTGGTGGATTTCCTTTCAATTTTATCACCAGCATAGTCAGCATCACAGAATCCAATCAGTTTGTAGTCATTGGATTTCTGATACAGTAATCCAATGTTACAAGTAGCTTTCAAATACCTAAAGATTCTCTTCACAGCAGTGAAATGAGATTCTCTAGGGTCTGATTGAAATCTTGCACACAAACATACACTGGATAAAATATCAGGTCTTGATGCAGTTAGATAGAGAAGAGATCCAATCATACCTCAATAGAGCTTCTGATCAACTTTGCCTTCAGATTCTTCTTTGCTTAAGCTTGATGTAGGATGCATTGGAGTGTTCATGGGTTTGCAATCTTCCAAATTAAATTTCTTCAGAAGATCTTTTATATATTTTGATTGATGAATGAATGTTCCTTTCTTTGTTTGATTTATCTGAATTCCAAGAAAGAACTTCAATTCTCCCATCATGCTCATCTCAAATTCATCCTGCATAAGCTTAGAAAAATTCTTGCACAAAGTGGCATTAGTTGATCCAAAAATGATATCATCAACATAAATTTGAATGATCAAAATGTCTTTCTTTAGTGTTTTTCTAAATAGTGTATTATCAACTTGACCTTTTTCAAAATTATTGTTGACTAAGAAAGTACTCAGTCTCTTATACCAAGCTCTGGGAGCTTGTTTGAGTCCATAGAGTGATTTCTTTAGTCTGAACACATGGTCTGGATTTGCTAAATCTTCAAATCCAGGAGGTTGTTTGACATATACTTCTTCAGAAATAACACCATTGAGAAATGCACTTTTAACATCCATTTGATATAGTGTGATATCATTGTTAACTGCATAAGATAAAAGTAACCTGATTGCTTCCAGTCTAGCTACTGGAGCATATGTTTCAGTGAAGTCAATTCCTTCTTGTTGACTGTATCCTTGTGCAACAAGTCTTGCTTTGTTTCTTGTCACTTCACCTTGTTCTTTTAATTTGTTTCTGTATACCCATTTTGTTCCAATAATGTTCTTATGCTTTGGTTTGGGTACCAGATCCCATACATCATTTCTCTTGAATTGATTTAACTCTTCTTCCATAGCAACTATCCAAGCATCATCTGAGAGAGCTCCATTCGTTGTCTTTGG
Organism: Trifolium repens; assembly: GCA_030408175.1. Taxonomy (NCBI): domain Eukaryota; kingdom Viridiplantae; phylum Streptophyta; class Magnoliopsida; order Fabales; family Fabaceae; genus Trifolium; species Trifolium repens. The sequence goes on from CP125847.1 coordinate 18,609,057, forward strand.
TTCAATCAAAGATACTAATCCAAACAATGATTCTTCATCTCTGAAGTTTGACCTTGTTTTTCTTGTACTATTCTTGTTTCCTAGAATGAGCTCTTCAGGATGTGATGATTTGTATTTGAATGTGTTTCTTGGAATATCAGTTGCTTCAGAGTTATCATCATTAGTTTGATGCTCTTGAGCAGCATCAGAAGGTGTAGCTTCTTGAGTTTCAGAGTTTTCTACAGGTTCTATGTAGTTGTCATATTCTGGAGCTTCATCTTCTGATTCATCAGAACCTGACAAATCTTTAACAGGCTCTGACTTTTTATCATCAGGCTCTTTATCATCAAACTTTACGTGCATTGATTCTTCTACTGTATTAGTTTCAGAATTATACACTCTGTATGACTTAGAGCGTTCAGAGTATCCAATGAAGATACCCTTACAGGCTTTAGAGTCAAATTTCTTAAGATGGACTTTATTATTTAGAATGTAACATGTACAGCCAAATTGATGAAAATAAGAAATATTGGGTTTTCTTCCTTTAAAGAGTTCATATGTTGTTTTGTTCAAAATAAGTCTTATATAGATTCTATTTTGAATATAACAAGCAGTGTTAACAGCTTCTGCCCAAAAGAATTTTGCCAAATTATTTTCATGCATCATGGTGCGTGCCATTTCTTGTAAAGACCTATTCTTTCTTTCTACAACTCCATTTTGTTGTGGAGTTCTAGGAGAAGAGAATTCATGGAGGATTCCATGTTCTTCACAACTTTTTTCAAAAGGTTCATTTTCAAATTCACCACCATGATCACTTCTCACTTTCAAAATCTTGGAATCATTTTCATTTTGAATTTGGGTACAGAAGACGCTAAACACCTCATATGTGTCATCTTTAGTTCTCAGAAACTTGACCCAAGTCCATCTACTATAATCATCCACTATGACTAATCCATACTTCTTACCATTGATTGAAGCAGTGCTAACTGGTCCAAAAAGATCAATATGTAAGAGTTCTAAGGGTCTGGTAGAAGAGACAATGTTCTTGTTCTTAAAGGAACTTTTGACAATTTTCCCTTTTTGACAGGAACCACAAAGTGAGTCTGAGTGATATTTAATTTTTGGAAGCCCTCTGACAAGATTGTCCTTACTAAGCTTAGAGATTAACCTCCAGTTAGCATGACCCAATCTTTTGTGCCAGACCCATTTTTCATCACTCAGTGTCAAAAGACAAAGCACTTGTTGTTCCTTTAAATCAGAAAAGTTGACTTTATAAACATTGCCTTTTCTATTACCCTTAAAAACAATAGATTGGTCAGAGCTTCTGATTACAGTACATGAATCCTTATTAAACATGACATCATAATTACTATCACACAATTGACTTATGCTAAGTAAATTATGATGTAGTCCATCTACTAACCAAACATCAGAAATTAACAAAGAAAAATTACCAACTGTACCTATATCAATGATCTTTCCCTTCTGGTTGCCACCAAACCCTACTGTTCCTCCCTCTTGTTGATCCAGGGTGTGGAATAAGAGCTTGTCTCCTGTCATGTGACGTGAGCAACCACTGTCTAGATACCATGAGCTTTCTTTTCTTCTTTGGGTGCATACCTGCAGCATACACTATTTCAGATTTTGGTACCCATACTCTGATGGGTCCATTTTGGTTAGTTTTGAGAATCTTATTCTTCTTGTTAGAGTATTCAGAAGATCTGGAGTCAACAGAGCCTTTAGAAAAAGATTTAGGCTTATGTTGTCTCTGAGACTTTCCTCTTGAGTGAGTCAGAGAACCAGTTACCAAGTTTGCTTTAGAAGTACTAGTGCCCCGCTTATCAACAGGCTTTGGTACTCTGATAGCTTTAACTTGAGTAGACATGGGTACTGATGTGAGGGGAACCTGGGTTTTAGAAGACTTAGGTTCAGAGGATGAGTCATCTTCTGATACCTTATCTTGTGGTTCCAAGGTCACAAGAGTACCAGACACAGTCAGAGGTTCTGAGATACCCTTAGTAAAGTTTGAATAAGATTCAGAAGGTGACTTGCTTAACAAGACATGGTTGTTTGATTTCCCCACATCAGAAGATGTAAGAGAACCAAGTCCTTGTCTTTTATAATAATAATTGCTAAGCCCACCATGAATTATGGAAGTTATCCTAGTTTTGTCAATGTTATGGTGAACAAACTCTTGAAGAGAAATTTCATACTCATCATAGGGTTTGTGACATGTTCTACATCCAGTCTCAAGCACTTTAATTGTTTTAAGAGATTTTTGATAGTTTGCTTGAGTCTGGCTGAGATTTTCATTGAGCAGCTTCAATTTTTGTTTACAAAAATCTAGCTCACTCAACTTTTCCATGTACTTCACCATTACATCTTTCAAAGCTTTGGTCATTTGAGTGCTAGACATTTTAGAGATTACCTCATCAATATCGTCTGTGTCAGACTCTGAATCATTTTCATCGTCTGACTCACCAGTGGCCATAAGCGCTAGGTTTGCTTCCTCAGAGTCTTCATCCTCTGATAGTTCATTGATATCCTCCCACGTTGCCATCAGACTCTTCTTGGCTTTGTTCTTGATTGTACTTTTTCTTCCTTTACCCTTGGAGTTGAGTTCAGGACAATCAACCATAAAGTGTCCAGGCTTATGACAATTGAAACAATTTTTTGTGTCATCCTTCTTCTCTTTGCTGGTGTTGTTCCTTGATCCAGATCCTCTGCTTGGGAAATTTTTGCCTTTCCTTACTGACCACTTTTGAAACTTCTTGGACAGGAGTGCAAAGATATCATCATCTGATCCATCTTCTTGGTCATCTATGGAAGATTCCTCTGCTTCAGATTCTACAGCTTTGGCTTTCAGAGCCTTAGATGAAACTGAAATAGATGGCAAGGCCACAGATTTTAGTTTCTTCTGAGGCTCATCAGAAGATAGTTCAATCTCGTGACTCATGAGTGAACTTATCAATTCCTCCAAGCCAAGTGTGTCCAAATCTCTAGCTTCCTGAATAGCTGTTACCTTAGGCCTCCACCTTGAAGGTAAGCTTCTCAGAATCTTCCTTACATGATCAGAAGTTGTATAACTTCTCTTCAGAACTTGGAGACCAGCCACTAGAATTTTGAATCTAGAATACATAGATTCAATGTTCTCGTCATCCTTCATTCTAAAGAGTTCATACTGTTGGATCAACATAGTAGCCTTTTCTTCTTGCACCTGTTTGTTTCCTTCATAAGTGGAACATAAGGAGTCATATATACTCTTAGCAGTGGACTTGTTTGTAATCTTGAGATATTCATCATGAGATATACACCCAATGAGAATATCCTTGACCTTGTGGTGTTTCTTGTAAGCCTTCTTGTCTGTAGGAGTGAACTTCTTTCTTTCTTCAACAGATAACTTTCCCTTTTCATCAAGTCCTTGAAAAGTTACCCCTTCTTCAACCAAGTCCCAAAGCTCATCATCTAAGCCAATAAGATGACTGTAGATTCTATCTTTCCACCAGGAAAAGGTAGAGGCATCTCCATTGAACTTTCGTGCTTTGTTGTTTGACTTGTCTTCAACATCATAGTCATGAGAAACTGCTTTCATGTTCACACTTGGAGATGCTTCAGTCATAGTGTTTTTCAACAAGAAACTGTCTCACTGTTAGGTGATTAAAAAACAGAACCAGGCTCTTGATGCCAATTGAAGGTGTGAAAAACACAATAAGGGGGGTTGAATTGTGTTTTGGGTAGTTTGAAAAATTCTTCTAAGTTATAAAAACTTATCAGAGATTGCAGCGGTTTAGAAAACAAAACACAATCAAACAGTAACTTAAAGGTATGAGAGAAAGAGAGAAAGATAGAGACAGAGATTTTATACTGGTTCCTCTCACAAACCGAGAGTACGTCCAGTCCCCTTGCACTTCCAAGGGAGTTCACTATAATCAAACAAGATTACAATTGCTCAAGCACGCAGGCAAGAGACTTCCAATGCTCAAGTAACACTTACAAGAGACTTCTTTTGCTCAAGCACACAAGCAAGAGACTTCAAACAACTTTACAAGAAAAACAGAGTATATGAACACTGATATACAAATCAATGTTCAAAAGAATAAGTAAAAAATACAACTCAATGACAAGACTAAACTTAGAATCCTAACAAAAGAAATCTAAGGTTCAACAACTGTATGAATCAGAAACTGAAGCTTGAGTCTTGGATTTTTCAAATGAGTTCAAGTTGTATTCAAGTTGTTTTTGTACACAGGATGATTTTTGCAGAGTAACAGCTCTTTCAAAATTGCTCAATATTGCTATATACACAAAAACTTCACTACCACTCCTATTTATAGTAGAGGGTGGAGCGTCTTGAATTTGAATTCGTTGCAGGAGATTTCGCCAGCTGGTAATAGTACGATCTTTGAACCATATCGGGTAACCTTTGTGTACGACCAAACTTGGAAATGAAGATTCGTCCAATTGAGGTAAAAGGTTCGTACAATAGTACTAACGTTACTATTCTGTGGATAAGGTTGATTCTCCAGCTTTTGAGTTGTCAGAGGATGATGAAATTCAATCATTGTAGCAGAGAATGTTCTTCTGACAAAACGGCCTTTACTGCAAGAATCAGAACCTGATGTAATTAAACATAGCTTCTGATGACGTAGCCTCTGATATGCAGCTTCTGACGCGACTAGATAATATATCTTCTGATGAGCATGTTCTGGTCATAATTTGCTTCCCATTTCAGAGCCTTCAATGTACTCATAGTGAATATAAAATTTTAGCTTATATATCTGCACACTAGAGTAGATAATTAGTATACCCTATTGTATATTAATACCTTTGTTATCATCAAAACTTAATTGGGTCATGTCAGAATCTCTTTTGTTCCAACACTATTGTCTCATATTGTCAGTCCCCCAAAACTTCACATTCGTCACCAAATATCTTCCTCCACTGATGTTACCTGAACATTTCTACGATCGTTCTCCTCTTCCGACTTACTCCATCTATTCCTCCAACAATAAATCTACTACTCAACTTCCTTCATCAGGTTGGTATCTCACATGAATTCCCGGGAAACCTAATATTGTAGAAGGCTAATCGATTTGTGTACACGTCGAGTTATAGAACAATGGCTGATTCTACAGGGGTTATCTAAGAGTACCAGTTTAATACCGACCACCATACCAAAACTCTTGTCGCATACTTTAAGACCTTGTAGCTTATTTTACTAGCTTGTAGTTTATTTTTCAAACAATATTTTCTAGTAGCTTATGCTGTAGAATTGACCTACAAATCATAATAATAAACAAATCTTTTACTTATAAAAGGAAGCTCCAATAGCTCTTATGCCTTCATTTTGATGACATGGCACTCTAAGAAAAGATTTATAATCTCTACTAAAACTTTAATTTTACCTCTTTTAATCTATTATTAAATATATAAAAAAACTAATGTATTATTATTAAAGAGTTATAGGCTAAGTTAGAAACTGAAATTTTTTCCACTATCACACTTTCCTAACTTTACAACTTCTTACAAATGTAACCAACTTAATTAAAAAATTATTGCTAATAAATTTTTAGTTTAGCTCTAGCCTTTATAACCACCACTTCTCACATTTGTTTTCATATTTATCCAACACATTTGACACTTACAGTATTACTCATGAGATCATATACATCTTTAAATTGTGCACTATATCTACTATATTGATAGCAATCTTAGCAAGATATTGCCATGAACTATCCTTCATCTTTTTTCTTTTATATTTAATTTTTTGTTGAATAGATTGGTTGATAATTGTGAGAGCTGAGGTTTGGAAAATCATACATAAATAGCACATTGGTATTATCTTAGATTGAATTTATTTTTGTGAATGTACTTGATTTTTTCTTTTATCATGTATATGTAGATCACAAGTTCTACCTTTGAATGTCACTCAACATTGAAAATATTTTTCAGAGGAGGTAAGTAATGAAGAAACAATGCACTATTTCTCCTTTATTTTGATTTATATATTTGTGTATATTATTATTAATAATATTATATTATAATTATAAGAGAAGCTTAGGGTATTCTAAACCTCCATTTTGCATATGTGGGATGTTTTAATCTCTATTTAAATATAGTCCCTCAATTTATAGTCTTTGTGATGTAGATCACAAGTTCTACCTTTATATTTCACTCAACATTGAAAATATTTTTCAAGGAAGGTAAGAGATGAAGAAACAATGCACTATCTCTCTCCTTTATTTTGATAATTTAGATATATTTGTGTCTATTATTATTATATTAAAATTATAAGAGAAGCTTAGGTTATTCTAAACCTCCATTTTCATATGTGGCATGTTTTCATCTCTATTTAAATATTGTCCCTCAATTTATAGTCTTTGTGCATTAATTTATACTTCAAAGCCATGGTCTATATTTTTTTTGGGAAATGTTAACTTGTGCCCTTAAGGTATATATTAAGAATGTAAATATAGTAATATTCCTTTGTAACTTGTGCATTTTACCTTTTAAACATTAAATTTTCTTAAATAATTAAATGCAAATTTCTACTTTTAGATACCTTATCAAATGCTCTAAGGGCACATGTTAACATGGCCCTTTCTTTTTGCAGAATGGTCTATATTTATTTTATTTGTTGAAAAAACAATAATATGTTACGATAATCATTTTGTAACTTACTTTATATTTATTCAAGTGAATGTGAATGATCTATAAAACTAACGTAATTTATTTATGATAGACTCTATAATAGGTTTAATTAGTAGAAACCAAATGCAAGCGACATAATATAAGTTTATATAAATGATTTAAATTATATATATATATATATATATATATATATATATATATATATATATATATAAATATATATATATATATATATATATATATAAATATATATATATATTTTTAGTATTATTATTTAATATGATCAATTATATATTTTTTAATTTGTCAATTTCTATATGTTAGAAATAATTTTTACTATTCTTATTCATTATTCAAAGATTTACATACTATTCACCTTCCATTAGAATGAAACAACTTTTTGTATTGAGTGAGTTATATGTAAGATAATTTTAAAATAAATTTGAGTTGCAATATTTGCCTTTTAACCATAATTTTTATCAACCCATATGTAATATAATTTTTTGTAAAAGTAAAAACCTTATACTATTTAATACTCTCTGTCAGAAAGGAAAAAATTATCTAATACTCTCTTATAATATCACACTCTTATACTATCTATACCCTGGTTACTTTTTGTTTATAATAAATGCAAAATATGATTGTAACATATATATTTATGACTTTGAGAATATGATTTAAGAGTATTTCTCTATAAAAAATATTACTATTGTAAGAAGCAATACTAAATTAATCTGAAAATCACGAATAAAAATTATTAAGTTAAAAAAAGGAGGTGATAGAACCCTCATTAAAAAAAAAGATAAAAAAGAAGAAGAATTAAGCATAGTAAAAAATATGTTAAATTAAAACTGCTGATTAAAAACATTATGACCAATAACATACAAGATATAATTCTATTAAGTGAATGTTTGAGAGAAAACATCAAAAGAAGTCAATTTATTATCGGAACAAGAATTTGGACTAATAAGGAAGCAAAAAATAAAATTAAACCAAACAGTAGACTAAAAAATTTGGAACTAATAAAGTCGAGATAAAATTTCACCAAGTGAGTATGTAAGAAGAAACTTTGAAAGAACGGGAGAAGAGTAAATAGATAAGTTATTTAGTGCTTAAATTACATAGAAGAGAGTAAGCAGTTACTTTATTTAATATCTAATTTTCAAAAAACGAGACCCATGTATAAAAAAAGTCAAAACCACCATATGTATGAATCATCATATACTATAGCAAGGTTTATTTCAACATTTATCATGAGCAATATTGTAAGCATATATAAGTCTGTATGCCTCCAACTGTTATTGAGAAAAATAAAATACTGGATACATCTTTTACTTAGAGTAAACTATCAACTATGATTTAAGATAATAAATCATATATAAAATAATGTTAAACGAGTTTAAGAGCTATGAGTCTAATTTATTATGATTTAAGATTTAATGAATCAACCTCCGTAATAATAATTTAGACCTTGCATATCTCCCTATTAAGAATTTACTATTGATCAAGTAAACTAATCATAATAAAAAAGAGTTTATTATTCTGCTCAAGTAAACTATGATGATCTGCACGGATAGGCCGTGTATTCATAGCAAATTTATACTACGCATTGGTTGCTTTTTGGAATCAATTTTACTTTTATTTATTTTTATTTTTTTAACTTATAAAAGGTAACTTAGTTTATTCTTAGGCCTCCATTATGCCTATGTGTCATATCTAAATGAGCTTCAATTTTTCATTATTTTTTCCTCTTTTAAATAAATGATGAAAATAAGTTAAAATGTAAAAGTACAATGGATTATAGGCTGGAAGTTTTTAATTAAATAGGTTACATAATATAATCCAAATTATATAAAATGTATGAGTAAGTTAAAAAAGTTTAATCCAATAAGTAATTTTTTTTCAAAAACGTAAATTAAATAAGTGAAATGAAATGCTAATATCAATTCATTGCCATGTGAAAGGTTTCACTATAAACAAATTATAAATTGTCATGTGAAAGGTTTCATTGGTTATAAAAAAATTATATATAATATATTTCTTTTCTATTCCATAACTGATATTTCTTAACTATGACTATTCACTTACTCATTGTATTAATATAAATTTTTAACTAATAAATTGGTTAGTTATACTTTGTACAAATTGCTATTCTCCAATCCATGATCTTTGTGTGTATAAATACATGATTTTGTACACATGTGTTAAATATCTTTTGTACATTTTTGTTTCACCAACATTTTCTCTTAACAATTTCTCATAGAGTTCTCTTCATATTGGATTATACTTATCGCAATTATTTTTTTCTTATCTATTTATTATTTTGATGTCAATTACCCTATTATATAGATTCCCCTAATATTTAAGCTCTCCCTTTTTTGCTATATACTATTTTTAAAGTCTAATTTTCAAGCATTCTTTCTTATTTTCTTATATTGATTAACATGAATATGATTGTTTTTTTATGTGAAGAATGAGAATAGGATAAAACAAGTTTTCATTCTTCTTTTTGTTGCATCCTTATTGTTCGGAAAGTCTATGAAGTGACAGTTCATTTAAGGATATGCATTTAACTATATTTGTATAAACAATCATGTAAGTCATCTACAATATTTGTAATTAGACTAATTTTCTTTTTCATGTATTATTTTCTTTTATTAATCTACTGTTTTAGCTTACTTATTTTTTATTTTCTTTTGTTGATTAATGAGAATATAACTTTTTTTCGTGTGAATAAGTTGAAGAGAATAAAAGATACTTCTAATTGTTGCTTTTGTAGTGCCTTGAAATTTATAAAGATTGAGGGTATATTGATGTTGGAAATCCAAATAATTTATAAATATAAATATGTGTCTCATTTTTAAATGTTGTATTGTCTACAATGTGTAGGTGATTTACACTTGATCTCAAGACAAATATAAAAACAAAAACAAAAACAAAATAGAAAATAAAAGATTTTATAGTTGACACTAAGTCATAAGGTTCTTATAATTGTAATATATTGATTCAACTTGGTTGTCCAATTATATAATCTTCAACTTTGTTCTTACAAGCATCTTGCTATTACCTTTTAAGCAATATAAAAAAAGAGGGTCAAATTAGAAAAGAAAAATGAAAAATATACACGTGCTCCATCATCATTACAAATGCAAGTATTGTGAAAAATGTGCTAATATGAAAAAAGAGGATCAAATTATCAACAAAAAAATTAAAATACATATGTGCTCCTTGATTGTTACAAACGTAAAAAATAAATTATATGTATATATAAATTTTTAGTATTATTATTAAATATGATCATTTATAATTTTTTTAATTTGTCAGTTTCTATATGTTAGAAATAACTTTTACTATTCTTATTCATTATTCAAGGCTAGGTTACATATTATCCACTTTCCATTAATATGAAATAACGTTTTGCATTGAATACCCTATGAGAGTACCTTAGAATTCCAATCTATATAGGTAGATAGTTACTTATTCTAAGTGTTAAAAGATCATGTTTAATTTAGGACTAAAAATAAAATAGTGAGATATTTGTAAAAATAAGATGATTTTTTTTAACCAAATAATATGATGACATGTTAAATGTTAAATTCTTCTAAAATAATAAACTTTCTTTACCCGAGTCTAATAACTAAACCTAAATTCAAATATATGAAATCATCGTACAAACTTAGATATTGGCAACAAAAAATATTCAAGTTTACAAATAACAAAAAAAACTAAATATTCAAGAAAATATTATCAATTATTTTTACGCAAGTAAATATTATTAATTAAGAGAGACAAAAACTAACAATAAATTCGAAGGACACAAACCTCACCAAGAAAAAGAAAAACAAACATAAAAAGGTTACACTATTTTAAATGTTATTTTCCAAAAAATGAGGATCCTGTGTTAAAAAAGGTCAAAGGCACAATATTTGAATCATAATATAACCAAAATTTATTTCAACATTCTTCATGAGCATGTATGCCTCCAACTCTTATTGAAAAAACTAAAATAAGGGATACATCAAAAATAAAAAATAAAGTGACATTTGACTCTACAATTGCAACTCATATAAAGAAAGATCTTATACGATTACACTATTACAGTAAAATATAAAGTTGATTACATTAAAATATAAATAAAACTACGATATAAATCAGTAAAAAAATCTCATAAATTTCTAAACATATACTAATATTAAATATTAATCATATTTTAACATAATATCTATCATTTAGCTATGTGATTATACTTATCATAATTATTATTTTTTATTTATAAAAGTATTTTAATTATAAAATTTAATCGAACCCGTGCAACGCACGGGTTTATTCCTAGTATATAATAATATAAACATCAAATAAATATGACAATAATATATGAGTATAGAGATATCATATAAACTTATCTTTCTCAATTTAGTCCTCAAGATTGTCACAAAATTGAGACCTAAGATTATCATAATAATAAACACGTAAGAACATAATCATCAAATAAAAATTAGAATCAAATAAAGTAGAGATGATGAACTTATCTTTTGATGAACGCTTAAACTCATAAACTGCGGATATCCTGCAAAATAGAGTAATAACCCGAGGCGCCACGAAGATTGTTCTTAAGGATTTATCCGCGGTATATTTGCACAAATCCTTCACGATTCAACAGGTCCTTTCCAAGTATGAATCATACTCGAGGTGACAGAACAACTTGAATTCACTAAGTGCTGGCAATGTAACTCAGGAAGATAAAAACTCAATTTTAGCAAGAAGAGGAAAATAATTTCTTTATTGGTTTGATCACATGTAAAAAAAACACAAAGGAAATGAAGACCAATCAAATATATATACAAAAAGTGAGAGTATAGCTATATTTCTTCTTGCTCTCACACAATGATGTGTTATGTATATATTACTCAAGTTTGCAAGCATAACCGTAAACCAGTAATTAGGATTGAAATCAATTAATTGCCATATTGATCCTTAAAGTTAGAAATTAAAGAGAAATAAATTAATAACGTTACAAAACTAATTGGACCAAGTAAAACACATTTAAAAATAATTAATAATAATAATATTAAATAACTTTTGAAATAAATAATTAATTAAATTACAACAGCTTATGAGTTTAGACCATCTCCAATAGTGGGTATCTATTTTTTAAGAATCAGTATCTAATAGGTACCCCCATTGGAGCAAAATACAAATGAGTACTTAATATGTACTAGTTCTCAAATAAGCAATTGTACCTATATTATTTTGGTGGGATCCGTTTATAAAGATGTTGAGTTATTGATGAGATGTGTTATTGATGAGACTTATTTAGAACTTTTTAAGAGGTGTTGGATTGGATGGATTAATTAAGTGATTATTATGTACTATTATTAAAAAATAATAAATGAGTGATGGGAACCTCCATTGTGGATACTCTTATAGCTTATCATTTTTTCTTTCAATTTTATCTGTGTCATCTTACTTGAAAAAATTAAATATTAATTAAATATATCTTTTTTATATCATTTCATGTTTATAAGATAGTTCAACCACTAATTTTATCAAACACTACAAATAAGTTAGCTTTTTTGCTATAAGCTAAAAATTAACTTATAAACTCTTCACTATAAATTCATCCTCTATAAGCTAATTTATTAACTACCTGCTATTTTTTACCAAACATAGCATGAGTCGGATAAGAAAACTAGGGCATTGAAACATAATATCTCTGAGATATAACTTGTGACATTATCATTCCAAAACACACACGCGTGTAACGTGTGTGAGTGTGTCAAATTTACATAATACAAATAAGGGTCTTGCTAACTAGTGCACTGAGTGTACTAGTTAAGGAACCCAAAAGTAGTACATTTTACATTGAAAAACACATAACTTATACTTTAAAAAAGTTGGCTACACAAACTTCAAGATAATGTTACCACTTTTGATTCCTTAACTAGCGCAAGGGGTGCAATGTTTAGCATTTGCCTAAAAATAATTGGAAACAACTTTTACTCTTTAAGAAGAGTCACACAATACATGACTTAATTACTTGATTATCTTCATAATCATGTAAAAAGTATAACAAAATAAATAAATAAATTATGTTTCATAATCATATAAACTTTATGAAAATCATTGGCAGCAAGGTTTGTATAGCTAATATGAATAATATGTTTAGTTTGTTACTCTTCAAGCTTCCATTTCCCAAAGGATTATCCCCTGAACGAAATTCTGGCAAAGGTGGTGAATCAATTATATTTGGTTCATCTCCTAAAATAAGTTGAGGTGGTGGTGGTGGTGTTTGCTTACTTGATGATTGCTTGAGAGGTTGACACTTCATTCCCGAAAGACAATTATTTGTTGTGCTAAAATATCCAAATTAATTCAAGTTAGAAACTATAATTGAGATATAATTCTCGAATATAAACAACAAAATGAAAAAATTGAAAGTCTCAAATATAAGCAAAAGTTACTACATTTATTATAACTTTTTATAAATCTATAGTAATTACATTGTCTTTTGCGGTTTCCAACACACATTTATTGCATTCAACCAATCCATACAATTACTAATGTCATAAACAAACTCAAAAGCAAGAGTAAAATTGAAAATGAAATAGTTTTTGTTATTATTTATTACACTTTATCAATTTCCTTAAAGAGTGTATTTTTTTTTTTAATTTTTACTTACATACAAGACTAGAGGAAGTAAATATAAAATTAAATATAGTTTTAATCCCACTACATTTTTTTAAGTTTTGATCCACTATTTTAAAAATCAAATATTTTTATCCTATATTTAAACTATTTCTGACTTTTGGTCCCCTGTCCCACTTTAGGGTCAATTTTGATTACAAGGCACATGTCATGTAAACATAAAAATAACCTGACATTATTTTTAATTTTATTATCAATAAATCATATTAAAACATATTTTTATTAAAAAAAGGATAAACTAAATGAATTTTTTATTTGAATGTTTAATAAAATAAAAAATATTTTCTTTTAACATGTTTTATGTTATTTTAGTAAAAAACCAAACTTATTTTGATTTTTTTTATTAAAAATAAAACATATGATATTTTATTAAAATTAAAGAATATTTTAATTTATTTTACCAAAGCAAATGAAAGCTCTATTCTATCTACATTGTTAAAATTGAAAGCTCAAAATTTCTTGAAATTTTTTATATGAATCTCACATCAATATTTTGCCTTGCACTTTGTTTTTTATTCACAACTAACAAAATAAAATAGTATATATATTCCTCTCTCAAATTTTGTCGACCAAATTTTTTTCTTCCATTTTCTAATGCAATGTATTACAAGTTACTGATGATGATATAAAGGAAAACAATACCTTACAGCAGAAGACTCCTAGTAGCTAGGATCTAGTAGAGACTGTGTACAATAATTACTGTGTACACTACCTTGTATATAAATACATGATGTAAATAACAGAATCAATTAATGAAATTAGAATTCATTCAATCATTTCCTTCTTTCATGATATGGTATCAGTGATGAATGCTCCACTTTGGAGTTAGTTACGATCCAAAAGTTTGTTACATTTTCCGTTGCGTATTTTCCCTCACTTTCCTTCTCTTTCTCGCCGTTTCTTGGCTCTTCTTCTTCAATTGATCACCATGCCGCCACGCGTTGCACCGGTGAATCTTGCTCCTATTAACACTGATTCATTCTTCTACGTTCATCCGAGCGAAGGCCCCAACTCCGTGGTTGTTACGCCTCTCTTGAACGGCTCGTACTACCTCGCATGGAGTCGATCGATGCGACGTGCTTTAGGAGCGAAAAACAAGCTCGCATTTGTTGATGGAACGCTTCCGATTCCAGATCTTCAAGATCTCAATCGTTCAGCTTGGGAACGATGCAATCACCTCATTCATTCCTGGATAATCAACTCTGTAACCGAACAAATTGCTCAAACTCTGGTGTTTCATGAGAATTGTTTCGATGTTTAGCAGAATCTTCAGGAACGATTTTCCAAGATCGATCGGATTCGCATCGCCACTATTCGTTCTTCCATCAACAACCTCAAACAAGGATCAAAGTTTGTGCTTGATTACTTCATCGAGATGAAGGCTCTCTGGGAAGAACTTCACTCTCACCGTCCTATTCCTTCTTGCACCTGTGTACACCAGTGCAGATGCGCTGCTATGCGTGACGCTCGCAATTTCTTTCTGGAAGATCAGGTGATCCAATTTCTGACAGGTTTGAATTCTGAATTTTCTGTTGTAAAAACTCAGATTCTCCTTATGGATCCGCTTCCTTCTCTCAATAAGGTCTATTCACTAGTTTTCCAAGAAGAAAGTAATCACAAGTCTTTGCTTCCTACTGAAAATGATGATTCCTCTCTCCTTGTTAATTCTTCTGATGCAAAGAAGCAATTTCCTCGTGGTAAAGGTAATGCTTCTGGTAAGAATTCCAATCGTATCTGTACCTTTTGATGCAAAAACAACCATACCGTGGATTCTTGCTATGCTAAACATGGACATCCTAATGTCAACAAGGGGAATAATGACTCTAATGGATCTAGATCTGCTAATAGTGTCACTGAGGAGGGTAACTCAGGCTCCAATACTGGTTTGTCTCAAGATCAATATGATCAACTTGTGACTTTACTTCAACAGGCAAATTTGTTTGCTTCAACTCAGCAACCTCCATTAAATTCTGCTTCTAATAATGTCAGTGCATCTAATGTGATTAATGATGGTCCTTCACCTCATGATCCTTCTACCTCAGGTAACTGTTTTTCTTTCAATTCTGTTTCAAAACCTAGTTATTGGATTCTAGACTCTGGTGCTAATGAACACATTTGTTCTTCCTCTCATTGGTTCAAGTCAATGCATTCTATTGCTCCAATTAGTGTTAGTTTGCCTAATGGTGCTTCTATATTAGTTCACAATACTAGTACTGTCTGTCTTACCGACAAAATCACTCTTGATAATGTTCTTTATTCTTCTGATTTTACTATCAATCTTATCTCTATTTCCAAAATGTGTCATTCTCTTAATTGTAGTGTTCAGTTTGTTTCTAATCAATGCATTATACAGGACACAACATCCCAGCAGATGATTGGTTTGGGTGATCGTGTCAATGGACTATACAGACTAGTTTTGCCTAAACCAAGCCTCACTGCTACTGCTACTTCACATTTACCTTTTAGCCATTCTGTTTCTTTCAATAATACTACCATTTCTTGTAATAATTCCAATGTAATTCCTTTGTCTGCTTTATGGCATTTTCGTTTTGGACATTTGTCTAACTCTAGATTGTCTGATTTGACTCAAATGTACCCAAATATTTCTGTTGATAATAAAATTGTGTGTGATGTTTGCCATTTTGCCAAACAACGAAAATTGCCCTTTACTTCTAGTAATTCTATTGCTAAATCCAATTTTGAACTTTTACACCTAGATATATGGGGACCACTGTCCACACCATCTATCCATGGCCATAGACACTTTTTGACAATTGTAGATGATCATAGTCGTTTTGTTTGGATTATCTTACTCAAATCAAAAGCTTATGTTTCAACTCATGTACAGAATTTTGTTACCCTTATTGAAACTCAATTTCAGGTTACCCCTAAAGTTATTAGGAGTGACAATGGTCCCGAGTTCTTGCTCTCTGATTTTTTTGCCTTAAAAGGTATCATCCACCAAAAATCTTGTGTAGAAACTCCCCAACAAAATGGGAGGGTGGAACGCAAACACCAACACATTTTAAATGTAGGTAGAGCTTTGTTATTTCAATCTAAGCTACCTAAACAATTTTGGTCATATGCTTTACTTCATGCCACATTCCTTATCAATAGGGTCCCTACCCCTATCTTACACAACAAATCTCCTTATCAAATATTGCATAATGACACTCCTGATTTGTCTCATTTTAAAGTTTTTGGCTCTCTCTATTTTGCTACTACTCTCACTGCCCAGAGAAGTAAACTTGACCCTCGTGCAAGAAAGTCACTGTTCTTGGGCTATACCCTTGGTATGAAGGGTTATGTGTTGTATGATTTGCATTCTAAACACATTTTTGTTTCTAGGCATGTTGTTTTTCATGACCATATTTTACCTTATCCTGGCACACCATCTAATCCTACCCATCAATGGACTTGCACTTCTCCGTCTCACCCACCATCTGCCCCTATTACTCCAACTATGCCTGAACCTTCAACTCCCATTACTACCCCACCTGAACCTTCAAGTGCAATCCCTATTTCCATTCCTTCTCACCCCACCAGAAAATCAACAAGACCCAAGAATACTCCCTCTCACCTTAAAAACTATGTGTGTAGCACTTTCCTTGATACATCCACTCCTTCATCAAGTACTCCTTATCACATTTCTAATTATGTGTCTTTTGCTAACTTGTCTGCTTCTCAGTGTCGTTTTTCCTTGTCTCTGTCTACTCATCATGAACCCAAGTCTTTTACTGAGGCAAATAAATTTGAATGTTGGAGACAAGCAATGCAATCTGAGCTTCTTGCTCTTGAACGAACTGGTACTTGGCAGGTTGTTGATATTCCTCCAAATGAGACTCCTATTGGTTGTAGATGGGTCTATAAGGTCAAGTTACATGCTGATGGTACAGTTGAACGCTATAAAGCCAGATTAGTGGCTAAGGGATATAATCAAATTGAAGGGTTAGACTACTTTGAGACATATTCACCAGTTGCTAAGGTCACTTCTGTTCGTCTCATTATTGCATTAGCTTCTCTTAATAACTGGTTCCTTCACCAACTTGATGTCAACAACGCGTTTCTACATGGTGATCTCAAAGAAGATGTGTACATGGTTATTCCTCCAGGTGTCACAGTTACTAGACCTAACCAAGTCTGCAAATTGAACAAGTCATTATATGGACTTAAGCAGGCTAGCCGTAAATGGTATGAGAAACTTACATCCCTTCTGATTCAACATCATTATGTTCAAGCATCCTCAGATCACTCTTTATTCATTAAGAAATCTGACACTACCTTCACAGCTTTGCTTGTTTATGTTGATGATGTGATTCTGGCTGGTAATTCTTTATCTGAGTTTCAACACATTAAGTCTTTCCTTCATCACTCCTTTCAAATTAAGGACTTGGGTGTGTTAAAGTACTTCCTTGGGCTTAAGGTTTCTCACTCTACACAGGGTATCTTCTTATGCCAACGCAAGTATTGCCTTGACTTGTTATCTGATTTAGGTTTTCTAGGTACTAAACCTGTTTCCACTCCCTCTGACCCTTCCATCAAATTACATAATGATTCTGGCCCACTACATACAGATATCCCTTCTTACAGACGCCTCATTGGTAGACTCCTCTACCTTACTACCACAAGACCAGACATCACTTTTGTGACCCAACAATTAAGTCAATTTCTAGCCAAACCAACTATCACTCATTATCATGCAGCTACTCGTGTTTTGAGGTATCTCAAGAATAATCCTGGTCGTGGTCTATTTTTTCCACGTGATTCTTCTCTTCACATCTCCGGATTTTCTGATGCTGATTGGGCGGGTTGTGTTGATACTAGGCGTTCTATATCAGGCCAATGTTTCTTCCTTGGCAAGTCTCTTATCTCTTGGCGTACCAAGAAGCAGTTAACTGTCTCCAGATCATCATCAGAGGCGGAGTACCGTGCTCTTGCTGCTGCAACTTGTGAATTACAGTGGATTCTTTACCTCCTCAGAGATCTTCATGTTCCTTGTGCTAAAACTCCTGTTCTATATTGTGATAACCTTAGTGCCATACACATAGTAGCTAACCCAGTTTTTCACGAACGTACGAAGCACTTAGAGATCGATTGCCACTTAGTGCGTGAGAAGCTTCAAGCAGGCCTTATGAAGCTGTTACCTGTATCTTCACAAAACCAGATTGCAGATTTCTTCACAAAACCCCTTTTGCCACAACCATTTCAGTTTCTCTTATCCAAGTTGAACATGCTAGATATCTACCACGTTTCACCTTGTGGGAGGCTATTACAAGTTACTGATGATGATATAAAGGAAAACAATACCTTACAGCAGAAGACTCCTAGTAGCTAGGATCTAGTAGAGACTGTGTACAATAATTACTGTGTACACTACCTTGTATATAAATACATGATGTAAATAACAGAATCAATTAATGAAATTAGAATTCATTCAATCATTTCCTTCTTTCATGATACAATGGAAATAGAATAGAAAAAATTCAACTTACTCAATTTCAATGTTCTTATTCACAAGAGATGCAGGTATAGAACCATTGAACCTATTGTAAGATAAGTTCCTGCATGAATCAAGGGAAAATAGTTTTCGTTTATTGAACTCATGAAAGCATGCGTGTGTTGCATTTGTTGAAACAAAAATGTGAAAGAAAATTATACTTAGTTACTTACAATGTCTTGAGATTAGGCAAAAGGCCTAAGAAATCAGGAATAGGTCCTTCAATGGTATTGTTTTGCAAATCACTGCAATTCAAAATTATTTTCTTATCAAATATATATAAAAAAAGTTATTGGTCAATCATTTCAACTTAAATATAGAATTTATGAAACACTGACAGCGACATCAGACATTGTAGGGTCTGTTTGGTACGAAGGAAAGAAAGAGAAAAAAATAAAATTGCGGAAATTGATTAATAAATTTGTACTAAAGTTAATCTAAGTTCATTCATCGGTTTTCGTAATTTTTTTTTTCCACTTTTTTCCCATCGTACCAAACGGATCCGACATGACATATATTAACATCGATAATAATTTAAACAAATGAAATTATTGAATACAACATGTTTTTATGTCGGAGTTGGAGACATTAATTCAAACACATTTTTAATCAGAAGTGTCGGTGCTACAACTAAATTTCAAATTATGCTTGTTTCATAGGTATATGTATCTTACATGGTTTCAAGTGCAGTCATGGAACTGAAATCTGGAAGTGTGCCTTGCAACTCATAACCACTAAGGTACCTATATGTTTTTAGTCATATATATCAAACAAATTATTAGTAGCTACTATAGTAAATAATACATCATTTATGAGATTAAATTAAAGTGATACTAATTAATGGAGTACTTACAATGCTATTACACGAGGTTTGGCATCAGAGGTACATTTTATCCAATCCCAATGGTAAGGATATGGTAGGCAGGGGTCACCACTCCAATCCACAAGCACTTCGAATGCAAAAATCAGTTCTAACAAACCTTCCACTAATTTGACAAAATAAAGTACAAAACAAAAGTGTAAATATAAAAAATTCATAGAAAATAAAGGAATTTCTTGTAAAGTAGTATAAAAAAATAAGTTTGATACAAACATCAAGTTATATTTTAACATCTTAATTACCATAGCATAAAAAACTTATAGCATGTTGATAAACTTTTTTCAACTTAATTAGTTTCGTTAACTCTTAGGAAAACAACCTATAATATATATGAAAACCTATAATTTTTGAGTTTATGTAGTGAAACTTATGCAAAAAAAAAAAAAAGTTTTTATGTATTTTGATAAGTTTTCAAAGATATTTTACGAGAAAACAACTTTTAAAAATACAATTTTATTTAGTGAAAACTTATAAATTAAGACAAAAATTTATCTATTTGCATAAGTTTTTTTCATAAGCTCTAAAATAAGTCAAATCCAAACGGGTCCGTTCTGTTTGAATCGACTAGTTTTTTAAATTATGTGAAACCGTTTATGCAAATAAATAAGTTTTTATGTATTATGGTAAGTTTTTCAATGTAGTTTATAAAAAA
Source organism: Trifolium repens (assembly GCA_030408175.1). Classification (NCBI taxonomy): domain Eukaryota; kingdom Viridiplantae; phylum Streptophyta; class Magnoliopsida; order Fabales; family Fabaceae; genus Trifolium; species Trifolium repens. Next base: position 18,629,421 of record CP125847.1, read on the forward strand.
AAAAACTTAAAGATACAATTTTCGATAATGAGAACTTAACATAAAAGTTTATTTATTTGTATAAGCTATTATTCATAAGCTCAAAAATAAGTCAATCCAAATAGGTTGACATAAATATTTATATATATGATAATTAGTGTTTAATTAAGTTGTTTATTCAAATAGGGCAGTAACACCAGTTTGAATCGGCTTATTTGAAATTATTCATTGATACATGTGTGATTATTTCAGAGAGATTATAGACACAACTTATAACGTCTATAAACTGTTTTCAACTTATTTTCACAAGCTTTGCAAGATAGTTTATAAAAATATTTGACAGCTTATTGAAAACAGTTTGACTTTATTTTAACTTTGTTTTAGAAATAGCTTATACAAAACTACTCATATGATAAAAATTTAGTTGTTTATCCAAACAAGACCTAATATAGTTACTTACCATCTCTGCTATCAGTTCCTGCATTGAATGCATCACTTATTTGAAAAACTTCAAGAGCATTAAGTATAGGAGGAAAAGTGGAAGAATCTGAAGCCTGCAGAATAAATGTAGTGTTTGCAGAAGCTGTAATATTGGTAATATACACTTGTTTCACACTTCCAAGAGGAGGAACTATAGGACTTAAAAAGGGCTTGCCATCTATATTCATTTGAATTGATCTTTTTCCAAAAGCACTTTCCATCACTTCTGAAAAATAAGCATTTATATAAACAGGATGTTCCTCTGTTGGAAGCCTATTGATAAATTGTATGTATTGTGATGTGCTTGATGAAACAATAGCATTTTGTAATGCAGCTTGTGGTGGATGATCTTCTGCTGTACTAATGTCAAAACTTGATTCGTCGCTTTTTACTTCGGAAAGAAGGATTCCATATGCCGGTCTCCATATTCGATCGAAAATGTCGTCCGGGTACCTAGCATGTTCCAATCAATGCAACAACAATAATGTCAAGCAAGGTTTTTTAAATTGAGGTCGCAGTTGTGGTTAGCTAAGAATCTTTGTATTGTGAAGAAAATGCAATCGAAATTATGGTTGCAATGTCATGAAAAATACCTCAAAATTTATATTCAATATTTCGTACGTACCAAAATATAAGTCGTGTTGACCATATTACACAAATTAAGAAATGTAATTAATGTTTTATGGCAAAAATAAATTTTGAGTTAGCTTACAAAATTGTCTTTTATTAATCGTATGAGAAAGTTAAATTGAAAGAAAAAAGAGAAATTAATAGTTAAGAGTATAATAGAAAAAAGAGCAATAAATGTTTCATTGGTAATGTAAAATAACTTATAATTTGGTACAATTTTGTTCTTAAAACGACTTATATTTTGGTACAAAGGGAGTATAGTAAGCATTTTATTCATTTTGGAAAAAAAAAGTTATAATAAATTGTGATGCAATGAAATATGATTTAATTTTTGGGTTAATAGGCTTTTACCCCCTGCAAAGTAGGCGAGTTTTGTTTTACCCTTCTATGATAATTTTTTTTTTAGATTACCCCCCTGCAAAATTTATTTTTTTGATTTACCCCCATTTTGCTGACGTGGCAGGCAAAAAAAACATAATAACCGATTTAAAAAACAACACTTTTTAAATCGGTTAAACAAAATAACATATTAAAAAAGTGCACCCAAGGGGGTAAATCAAAAAAATAAATTTTGCAGGGGGTAATCTTAAAAAAAATTATTATTGGAGGGTAAAGCAAAACTCGTCTACTTTGCAGGGGGTAAAGATCTATTAACCCTTAACTTTATCTCATATGAGTGTTTAAAGCAATGAATTTTCAATCTACAAGTCGTAACTCAACCGTAAGAAATATCGAAATTGTTAGGCTAAATGTCATAACCGGAATTCAATCTCTGACTCACTTACTTGTGTGTGAGTTTATAATGAATTTATTATTTCGTCTATATAAAAAAAAAAATACAATGATTTCAAAATAAAACTGAGGTAAAAAACTAGTGATACCTCGGTCTCAAAGTTCAATTAGTTTAACTATCATTGAACTAGATAACTATTAAATATCCTCTCGTCTCTAATTATGAATATAATTTGAAGTAAAAAAAATGTCTCTAAATATATGCATTTTTTCAAATTACTAAATTTATTATTAATTATTATTTTCAAACATGACAGTAACTAATACTACTAAATTAATTACTCAAAATATAAACATTTGAAGACAAAAAACATTAATATTTAATATATCTATTCACAAAAAGCTGTTTGCAAAAAGGGGAAAGAGTAAATAAAAAAGTATTAAAAGAACTATTTAAAAATCAAATAAATGTTTGCGTAAAAAAAAATTAATAAAATAAATGAATCGGTTGAACAAATTTTGATTTAACCCTATTTGAAATCTAAATTTAAAAGACTAAGAACTAGCTACAATTCTACAAATAAACTGACTAGTTCTTAGTTCAATCAGTTAAACCGATCAATCTTATCTGATTTTGAAAACACTATTAAAAATCTCAACGGTTGTAAATTTATTTTCACTATTTCTTTTACTAATTATATATGTAACTAGAAGTAAATTAGAATACCTTATTGTTTCATTTCCACCAAAAGCATATCTCCATTGCAAAATCAAAGCATGATTGGAATCAACATGACTATACATTGTAGGATCCAAGCTTCTTACTTCAAGTGATGATATAAAAGGAAGTTGATTAGGCTTTGTTTGAGCAACACATATACTAGTGAAGTTTCCTTTGGTTACATATATTGCTTCATAATCAACATAATAATAATTTGAGGTATTAACAGTGGCCCAATAGTTACCATCAAATTGAAGATCAAATATTGGTGGTGAAAATTTGTTGTCATAATTACCATAGTAAAAGCTTGCTCTAGCAAGAACTTTTTCACCTTTTGGAACTTTAATGGAATAGCAATTTTTCTTTCTAGTTGGGAAAAATCTTAGAGTGCTTAATGGGCTAGAACCTAAATAAACCTCTTGAGGCACTCCATTTTGAATGTAATCATAATCACCACTCCATTTTATATTGTTTTCATCAATGAAAGATTTAGAGGATCCACAATTGATACTCACAAATATTGTGAGTGAAGGCTTTGAAAATAATAACAAGGAAATTGCTAGGAGTATAAGAAAACTTAAGGGGCTTGTCATGATGAGTTTTATGCAAAGGAGATGATGGTAAACAGATGTTTTATGTTTAGGATAAGCATGTTTTGGCTACATATATATAATGATGTCATAATTATTTTATTAATGATATACTAGTTGACTTAGCCAGCAAATTAAGTTTGTTTAAAAAAAATTGCTCACTATTTAATTGTTGATTGGGAAAGCACTCAAGGGTATTTTGATTGATTTATGTTGTGTATTCATGTTTGACTCCGTCCCCTATGAACATTTTATAAAAATTAGGGATATTAATAAAAGTTGTTGGAGTAATATATTTGTTTGAAATATGTGTGGTTATTACTAGAATATCCTTTGTCTTATATGTATTTAATATTGACTTTTCAAATTCTAAGATAAAATTAATGGTATGATAAAGGGTATACATGGAAAATGAGTAGTAAATGTCACCCAGAAATGTGATGAAGGTCTTATATTTAAAGACAAAATTATTTACTAATCTTTAGTTGGTTCAGTGGTAATTGACGCTAAACTTGGTAGGGAGGATCATCATTCGATCCCCCGCAACTACGATCGAGAGGGGGCTAAAATCAATTTATGTCAGAACTGACCCCCGGACCAGATTAAACCGGAGATAAAAGCAGAAAAAATAAAGACAATTATTTTGTAAAATGGTCTTATAATTAGAGATGGAGGAGTATATGTTGTCATTAATTAGTTGGCAACAACTTCACCACTCATTCTTTAATTGGTTGAAATTATCATGTATCTTTCATTTTAGAAATAGATCATTCCATATAAAATTGTAAGACTCAAACTAAAATATTGGACTCAAATGATTAATAAGTTTCCCCTACTTCTAGGACGAATCGTTCAAGAAAACCCGAGTTCGTTTTCCGATGAGAACAATTCATAGTTAAATTTTACTTACCTCGCAGTCGAATTATATATTACCAGACTCACTTCCCTTAAAAACTAGAGCATTGATATAAATTTTTTTATAAAGATCGACGTGTTTTACATAATTAGAGAATGAATATTAAAGATTAAATAAAGTAAAGGAAATATTACTAACATTCTTCACTAGACCAAATATATTAATTTTTATATAATTAAGAGATGAGAGTACATAACATATGGAAACAGATCATCTCCCGTCAATTTTTCCTCCAGTGCAATCATGGCCCTCAATTTCATCCATGAACAGTAGTTTATATAATAAAATAATTGGATGAATGGTGGATGCTTGTACTACATCCCCTGCATTTACTTTTCCACGGGAGACAACCGGAACTTATAGCTTTCTGGAACAAAGATCAAGATAGAATTAAAACAGAAAATATTTGTTGTGTAGAATGTAATACTAATACCATAATTAGTTGACTTGTTTAAAATAAAATTTGGGTGGCAGATTACCCACCAAATTTAAAAATATTGTTTAAGGAGAAGGGATTTAAAAATAGTGGTCAAATTCCAAATTTTAGGAATGCTGCAATTTTATAATCTAGCAATGCATGTCACTACTAGCAATATACATTTAATATGTTTATCACTTTTCAACATTTTTTTTTTAATAGGAAAAAATTGTAGTTGAGTTGTATCTCAAAGACTCATCCGTATAATGTTAGATTTTAAAACTCAAAAGACATTAACAGGAGTATTTACATGCATATTATTAGAATTTGTGAGGCCTATACTCAACCACAAAAGCTAGTTTAAGAGTTGAGGTTTGCACTACACATATAAAGGCTATCTTTGCCATATCTCTAGCCAATGTGGGACTTCTAACACACCCCCTCACGCCCAGCACTATTGAGCTTGGTGCGTGGAATCAACAACAACGGGTGGCCCAAATATGGGAGGTCTCCACAACAAACAACAAATGGATATAGGATAAGCTCTGATACCATATTAGAATTTGTGAGGCGTATACTCAACCACAAAAGCTAGGTTAAGAGTTGAGGTTTGCACTACACATATAAAAGTCATCTTTGCAATATCTCTAGCCAATGTGGGACTTCTAACACATATTATCTGCCAACAATATTAAACTTATTGTGATAAGGATGAGGTGAGTTAACGTCTCGCATTATTTTAAAAAATAGACGTTAAATACTTTAATAGTGAAATAATACTAGACTCGGTATCTTAAGGTTTTGAATAAAGATGTGATGTTCAGAGTTCAAAATGATCCTCTAAATACTCTATTGTAAGCAGGGGCGGATTCACCGCCCAGCATGCCTGGGCACGTGCCCAGGCTCGACCAAATCTAATTTTTTTTCATATATATTTAGGGTTCTTATTTTAATATGAAAATTCGCATGTTTGAGTAATAATTAGTGAAATTTAAGTGTATATTCATAATCCTGATGAAATTCTGAGCAAAATGGTATATTTACATGTTCAATTTGGTGCAAAAATGGAAAAAACGATTTTTTGAAGAGTTGGTGAGAGGTTGAAGATGATGAACAGTAACCAGGCGCGCGTGTTTAGTACTTATATTAGTCAAGCAGTTTTTAGATCAACACTCACGAGATGGCGCAGTGGTTATGCATTTGGTCTAGTATGTAGAGGTACTGGGTTCAAATCCCATTCTCCTCCTTTTCTGTTAAAATTTTTGTTTTTTTACTTCATTTTCTTTTATTTTTTTTATATACATTATTAAAAATATCTAAAAATTCTAAAAATATATATATGGAAAAATATGTTTTTAATTTTTTACCTCATGCTTAAATATAACCCAAAATACCAAAAACATACATTTAATTGTTTTTGTGTTAATCTCAAATATGTTGTAATTCTACTTTCTTTCATATTGTGGGGAGTTTATGACGTTTACTTATCTAGTTATTATGAATCAAATATTTAGATTAAATTCTTAAAATTAATTACTTTTATTATAATATCAATATATAAATAATATACATATATTATTAGTTAAAAACTGTCAGATCTAGTTGAATCCTGATCCGAAAAATCTTAAACCAATAAACATTTGTGCATTTACGGTTAAAATTGCGCCCAGGCTTAATATTATTCCTGGCTCCGCCACTTATTGTAAGTTTATAAGTGTGCTAATGTACCATGTCTAATATTAACGGAGGAATTACGGTATATAGCTTGTCTATATGCAAGATTTTTGTTTTTTGGGAACACTAAGCAAGAATATTTTCGTGTCCCTTATATTAAGTTTTTTTAAATGCCTCGTACTAAACAAACATCTACTTAAGGTTGTTTACGGAATAATGCAGTTGGTAATCATTAATTCATTATGCTTTTAAATATTCAGGGATTCAAACTAATGTTGGAAGAAATTTAAAAAGTGAGTTTTTGACTTTGTCTTAAAAGAAAAATAGAATAAGGCAAATGCTAACTAATGCCTCCGGGACACTAGCTAGTTAAGGTAACCAAATATATTATTTTAGAACTTGTGAAGTCAACATTTTAAAAGTTTAAATTTTTATTTTTTTAATACATACTTTTTTTTCTTTCCCTTTTTAGTTCCTTAACTAGACACTAGTTAGCAAGACCCATAGAATAATTAGATAGATGCTTATAATAGCAAACGCTCAGCGGCGAAGCTAGCACAGTTTTTACGAGGGGCCAAATATAAATAAAAAAATAAAATATATTTCAAAAAATCAATATATTAAATTTAATCAATAAATAAAATAAATTCACAATAAGTTTTATTTATATTTAATGAAACGCATCTACGAAAATAAAAACTAACAATAGTTACTTATAAAAATTGAGCTCTATAGAGTCTTAAGAAGTTAAATTCATCCATAATTGACACTAAACTAAATAAATTATCAATATATTTTTAATATCATATCTCTTTGAACCAACAAAATTGTTTGGAGTAGCCAAATAATATATTAATGGAATAGCTATACATAAAACTATGTTAATTATCCAAGACTTTATTTTTTTTGGGTAGCACATGGCTATGAAGCCCTTCGCGCAAACGTTCATAGATGGATATTGTCAAGTGCAGGCAAAATGAGGCAATGGTATGATAATGATTGACAATTCAATTTTAAAATTGTTTATTATTTGATCAACCCGGTTATTTGATCAAATTAACCAATTTAATAATCCGACTTGTATAACTTTCGGGCCCGTTTGATGGCCAGAATATGATAGATACATGATATGATATGGAGTTGGATAAAGTTATGATATGATATTAACATGATAACATTTATCTTATTATGTGTTTAATGCGGATATGATAACAAACAAGATATCATTATTTATTTTCAATTAAATATAATTAAATAACAAGTTTCCATTGTAGGTGGTTTTATTTTTGGCAAATAAAGATTTACTTTCTTAATAACACAACAGGATAATTTCTAACCCAGCCTAAACATATGATAAAAATTACAAAGGAGTGATAGGATGTGATTAAAAAAGGGAATAATTTATCATATCCTATTGGTGCATCAAACAAAAAATTAAAACATATATGATATAATTATCATATCCTACTCACTATCCTAACCATCAAACGGGCCCTTCAAGTGGTAAGCACGTCGGTTTAATAACCAGTTTTGATTCTAATTGCCTTATTTAAAACAAACAAAAAAATACTCTTTTCATTTAAACTTTTGAGTGAAGATTCAGTTTAGTCCATTATAAATTTTTAATGGGATAATTTAATCATTAATAAAATTCAAATTAGTTTCTGATATTTTATTTCTAGGACAATCATAGACTAATTTTCCCAATAGAAAATGCCACAACTAATTTAAGATTTTATTTGACTCAGTAAAAAAATTGTGAAGAATCAAAATTGATTTTCATTCCAAAAAAAATTTGTTTTTTTTTTATAGATATATGAACTAACAAACCATTGAAAACTCACACACACACAAAAAATGGAGGACCGAGATTCAAACTTGTCATGGCCTCCGACCTAACAATTTCAGCATTTCTACTGGTTGAGGCAATATTTGTGGAATTTTTTTTTTGTATCATTAAAAGTAAAGTTTTTTTTTTTTGTATTATCCCTCGAGTTTCTAAAGAAAGGGACCCTGGTAATTCAGTTGTTTGATCACAAGGTAAGTAAAATATGGTCAATAATTGTTTTCATCAGAATCAAACTCATATTTTTTTTCGAACAGTTCGTTCTATCAAAAACTTATCAACCACTTGAGTTAAATATCTTAATTATTTTTGTAATAATCAAATATCTTAATTGTCATTATTTTATTATATATTTCTTCTTCGACATCTCAAACCCTACCTCTCTTTCTTCGCTATTCCAAACAAACAGACCGGGGCTCTGCTATATGCATCAGAGGGGGTGCAGGTGCACACCATGAAACTTTAAATTTTTTACCAATAATCCTATATTTTTTACATTTTACACCCTAGTGTTTTTGTTTTGCACCACTTACCCAAAGTTCTAAAATACTTTCACTTAATTATTTAACAAAATACATCTATAAGTCCTTTAAGTTTGTTAAATATCAGATAGGTCCTTTAAGTTTTTTAAGTACTAGATAGGTCCTTTAAGTTTTATGTTTGTATCAGATACATCATTTAAGTTTGTATCAAATAGGTCCGTTTGGATTGATGGAATACAATGGAATGGAGCGGAACGAAATAAAATATAATAATGTTCCATTGTTTGGATTTGAAAAATAATAATGGAATGGAGCGGAATGAAATAAGATGAAATGAATTTAATATAAGAGTTAGGATCCGTTGACACCAGGTGTCAAACTTTAATTTGACACCAAATTTCAACCGTTTATTTTGTTTTAATCAAAGGTTAATAATAATTTCCTATATTAACTCATGTGTGCATCTACAGGAGATTCCTTATTTTTTGGTATTATTATACAAAAAAAAAATGATTTGTTGTTTAAAAAAAAATCGATTTGTTTTTATTCAATCTCCCCCAACATTACTATCATCCTTGCGTTTTCATTCCCCTTTGGTTCATCAATCATGGTAGGTATGGGTATAAAAATTCAATTTTATGAATTTTGTATAGAAAACCCTTTTAGTTAAATTGAATTGGTCGGTGTAAGCAAAAATTAATAGTTGTTATTTTTTTTAGGTATGAATTAAAGAGATAGCTGTTTAGTTGAGATTGAAAATTTGAGATTGATGAAAAGAAGTATGCTTTCATTGTTGAAGAAGGAGAATAGTAATATTGGGAGATTGAAAAACGACAAATCAAAGTTTTTTTTTGTATAACAACAAATCATATATTTTTTTGGTATAACAAATCATATTTTTATGCAACCAAAAAATAAGGAATCTCCTAAATAGATACACACTTAGTTAATATAGAAAACTATTATTAGCCTTTGATTAAAAAAAATAGACGGTTGAAATTTGGTGTCAAATTAAAGTTTGACACCTGGTGTCAACGGATCCTAACTCTTAATATAATACCACCACTTACCATTAATTTTGTTCCTCTCCTTTTTAAAATATCCAAACAATGGAACGAAATATTTATTTCATTCCGCTCCATTTCATTCCATTACACTCCATCAATTCAAACGGAGTCTATCTGATACTTAAAAAATTTAAAGGATCTATGTCATAGAACTTAAAACCTACTAATACATTTTGCCTAATCATTTTTATCTTCTAAGGAAGGTCTCTCTCTAAAACTGAACCTTCTCAAATGATCAAATCCAAACACATACAAACTTTTTCTCGTCCTCTACTACCATCACTCCCAACCACAGTCTGCCACCGTCTCTGTTCTCCGGCCACCTCCACCCCCTCTCACTTCTTCTTCCTCTCTCTCGGGAGCCCCTCTACCTTCATTCTCTGCGGTCTGTCGCGAAAACGAAGGATCTAATTGCAGCTTCCAACAACCTTTAAACAACCACTAAGGTAATCAATTAAAAAATTTAGGGTTTTGAAATTTCGGATTTTTTATATAACTTTAATTGTGATAAATTGATTGATACAATTGGGGGTCCAATAATATATTTGTTGCAATGAGTTATGTGATTGGGGTGTCAGTAATAGGCTTATCAATTTGTTAAAAATTAGGAGGGTTTAGTGTTATTCTTCAAATTTGGGGGTTTAGTGTTATTCATTGTTACTGTATAAGTTGTTAATTGTGAATCATTGTTGTTGTTGTATTAGTTGGTAATTTTGAATAATTGTCACTCCAGTGTTTTGCCTTTTAGCAGATTTGTTACAATGTGAAATAACTGTATGTAGCAGATGCAAATATGTTACTGATGCCATACTTACATGACAAGAATCATGTTTTATCTTGCCTATGTTTAAATGTTGATTATGGATTGTAAGGCTTTGATGTTTGCTAGGCCTATGTTGGGGGGTGAGGTAGTGGGACGTGCTGCTGTTTGTATAGTTTGAATGATGTATATTTTTTCATAATTTAGTAAATGTTGTGCCATGATTTTGCTTCGAAAAAATAACACTGAAATAATTAAATAATTTGCACCCCCTGACCCAGGTCCTGGCTCTGCCACTGCAAACAGAAGAAACTTCTCATCGGATCGCTAATTCTTTGGTACCAAACACATAGCAAATTAAATCAATCTTTCATTCTTTAAATTTCAATCCCATTTTTCTTCATCTTAAATCAAAATCCATCACCAACCCAATTTCATACAAAACCCTTGTTCTTGTTCGTGACAATGAAGTTTCGTTATGCCATGGTTTGTTCATCAAACCAGAACAGAAGCATGGAAGCACACTTTCTTTTCAAAAGACAAGGCTTCGATGTATCTTCTTATGGAACTGGTACCCATGTTAAGCTCCCTGGTCCTTCCCTCAGAGAACCAAATGTCTATGAATTTGGAACTCCTTACAAATATATGCTTGATGAACTTCGGAGAAAAGACCCTGAACTGTATCCTTTTATTATTTACATTTTTATTTCGTTTATTGATTACCCTTTTGATTGTTTTAGCTGAAATTCAACTTTTAGATTATTGGGGCTGTTTCAAATGAATAAAGTTTCAATTTTTTTGTTTGTTAAGTTAATTTAGCCTTAGAAAATTTTTAGGTTGTTTAGTATATTGATTACCCTTTTGATTTTTTTAAGCTGACATTTAAGTTTTAGACTATTGGGGTTGTTTCAAATGAAAAAAGTTTCAATTTTTTTGTCTGTTAGCAGAATGAACAGTAGAATGAGATGAATCATGAACAGAGTTGTGTGTTTTTCATAAGAATTGAGGATGATCAGTTAGGATTGAATGAACAGTGTGGGATGTATGAAAAATAAAATAAAATAAAATTTTCAGGGTTTTTTTTTTTAATGATTTTTGTTTTCTATCTTTTTATTTTAGTTGTTGTATTGTGCCTTTGGTATGCTGTCTATTTTGTCGTATAAATGTAGTTTTAGTAGAATTATAGGCTTTTCTTAAGCATGAATGAGATGAAGCATGAACCGAGTTGTGTGTTTTTCATAAGGATTGAGGAGGATGGGTTTGGATTGAATGAACAGTTTGGGAAAAAGATGATGTATTATGCACAATAATTCCAATTTTTAGTTTTTTGATCTGTTTCATTTTCAACTAACGGGGTTGTCTCCAATGAAAAAAGTTTCTATTTTTTTTTTGTTTGAGAAATTAATTTAGTTTTAGTAGAATCGTAGGTTTTTCTTAGGCATTAACAGAGTTGTGTATTTTTCATAAGGATTGACTGTGATATGCTAGGATTGAATGAATAGTTTGAGAAGAAGGTGGTGTATAATCTATTAAGTACCGGCAGTGATTCATCGACATAGGTAAAAATTTGAGAAAACAGAATAATTGAGTTGTCGGTCTTGGACACCAGATGCACCTTCGATCAGAAGTGTTAGTGCTACATAGTACACAGTGTATAATGTGTTTAATGTGCATTGTTGTGTGAATATATGAAAAGGAAAATGAAATTTTCAGTTTTTTTTGGATGATTTTTGTTTTCTGTCAATTTTGTTGTACTGATAATTTCTGATGACACTAAGAAATGATAGGAATTTGTAATTGAGGAGGGGTTAGGTTAGGATTGTAAAAGAGTGTTTTGCATCTATTGTTGGAGTTCTTGTCAATGCGATTTCAAATTCTTGTTTTATATGGTGAATTGGATGGAACCTTAACAAGAGTGAAGCTACAAGCGAAATGGAATCCTGCCGATGCTTAAAAGGAATGCAGCTGTGAAATTAGCGCCTCAAAGATGGCAAGAAAATGCTGCTGATGGCATATTTGATGTGGTTATTACGTTTGAAGAAAAAGTATTTGATATGGTTGTTGAAGGTAATATTTCTTGTCTTTTTTCACTCCTTTTCTCTCTCGTGTTCATCTAATTGCAAGATGTTTTAAGTTGAGTGACTTTTAAACGAAATTTCACTCTCCGCAATTGCAAACTTTTTATTCAATTTCACCTTACATTGCTCTTTGAGTAGCATGCTTCGTTTAAAGTTAAGGTTTCTATCATTGTAAATATCTTTTATTTTTTTTCTCTGTTAGATCACATGAACATGATGGCTGCAAATATCTTTTCTTTTTCTATTTGTTTGATCACATGAACAACATAGTTGCCACTGTTTTATGGTTCCTGAAGGTGATATTATGCTAGTTTAAATTAATTTGTTTATTTATTAGTAGCAAGATACATAGGTTTCTCACAAATGAGAGTTGTGAACCTTCATATTTTTAGCATTTTAGCATTTTTTTAAAGGCAAAAATATATTAATGGGAGACACTAGGGATGCCCCAACCCATTACAAAGGAAAGAACAAAATGCTAGAAAAACACTATGGGCAAACAAGATCAGCAACATTAATTAGATACAATGGATTGGGTTCCACACCCATTCATAGAATAGACAATGGGATTTAGCCATCCTATGACGAAACCATTGCCAACCCAACTGTTTGATCTCAGCCAGCCACCACTTCGACAGAAAAACACACCTTATCAGCAAACAATTTGTCATTACTCTTTGTTCCAAAGAACCCAAATAGTTGCAGGCCATATTAGTAGTAATCCACTATTGATCTTTTTGGTGTTACCCAAGGAGGCCATTTTCTGACAAACAAAAAATATTCTACAGAAGAGCAAACAAATATCCTAACCAACTGAGAATCTCATACCAAACTGAGCTGGAAAACTCACACCTTAGAAAGAGATGGTCCGCAGATTCCATAGCCGAATTACACAACACACAATTCTGGACTTGATCTTGAAACTCCAGCCCCCTTCAAGCCAAGTTCACATATAGTTGCTAAACGAACCACAATGATCTGCCATGAGAACACGCTACCTTCGAAGGGACCTTGCTGGACCAGATTAGCGCAAAAACGCTTGATGTCGATTTTGGCTTGAGTTAACTAATCACCACCGTTGCACTAAGAGTGAATAAACTGAACTAACCGTAAAAATTCCATCCAGATCCGGATCCCACCTCCACAAGTCCAACACCGCACTGTTTACCATCAGTCGAAGATTCGAAACTAGAATGAGTGTGGAAACTAGATTACCTGATGTTTCTTACTTTCTAGACTTATTTTAACTATATTTTTTTTATCTTTAGCATTTGCAATTTTATTGAAATTCAATAATTTGTGAAACTATTTGTTATTGTCTGAATGAATATTCCTGTCCAATGGCTCTTTTAGTCGTATCATTGTTTGAGCGCAGTTTAATTTTACATTGTGTAGATCTCCATAATAGAGACCATGTTTTATTGAAAACGGTGTTGATAGTCAACTTGGAGGTTAAAGATAACCACGAAGAAGCCGCTATAGGAGCAAGGCTTACTTTAGATCTTTGCCAAGAGGTTTGTTTGTCTGTCACATACTTTCTTCACATTCATATATGTACAATACTTGTTTTCTAAGATTCATTTGAAAACTAACACAATGATATTACAAACTTTAACTTTCTGTTTCATCAGAATTTTATGTTAGTTTTTGGAGATGACTTGTTTCAATAATTTTGTATCATAGCTTACCAATGATATATTTTATGCATAGATTGAAGCTGTTGAATCATGGGAGGAGTCCATTGATGATCTTATTGCTGGTTTTGAGAAACAACATCGGCGGAAGCTTTTGTATAACATCTCCTTCTACTAAAATGATACTACTACTTTTCCGATGAAATTTTTGTTTAACCTTCGGTATAAGTTTTAACCGGCTTAACCTACCAAATACATAGATTTGAGTTGTTTATTTAGTTGTGTAGCTTTGATTGTAATTTGTAGCAATTGATCAAGTATGTTAACTATATTGGGTTGAGTTTAGTTCCAAACTACCTTATTGATGATTTGGAGTTTAGTCTCAAACTACCTTATTGATGATTTGGAGTTTAGTCTAAGTTTTTCTAATATTCAAGTTTAATATATTGTCGTGTTTATTTATTTAGGATTTACCCTAAGACATGTTTAATGAATATATATTAAAATTGTTTTTATGTAGGAATATGTGCTAACTAGCCAAAGTGTGATTGTGTTGTCCAACACAAAATCTCATGAATTTGTCTTCAAAATGTGTAAATGAGTTGAAATATTCGTGAACTATTTGGTTTTTCGCTTGTTAAATTTGTTTGTTTGGTCAATTTAATTAACTAATTAAGCTTAAGCTAGTATTTAAGTGGGTCAAGCTTAACCTTTATAGGCTTGAGATTTAAGGCTCATATAAATACTCTTAGATACAAAATATAAGTAAAAATTTACTTAGGTTTATTGTATATTTATTTAATGTATCAAATCTATAATATATTAGATATATTAAATGTGTGTTTAATCTGCTAAAAAATAAAAGACTGAATATGACAACATGAATTTGAGAGAGTGAAATATTTAGAAGAGAAACTGGTGAATTTAGAAGAGAAGTCGTTGGAGAATGGTCCTCCACCTTTACTTTACACATACATTTTCAGATGAATTTGAGCAAATTTCACCCATTTTCTGAACCTAGGTTCCAAATTTAAGCGATTTTAGATCATAGGTTAACCTATATTCATTTCGGATCCTAGGATACAAATGTGGGTACAAATTTAAGGGTATTTTTGGGGAGCCTGAGAGCAAAACGGAATTTTCAAATTTTTTTACTAGACAAAAGCCATATGTTCATTCCTTCTTTATTCATCCTTTTAAACACATCACCGGATGCCAACAAACATGCCAATATTAAGATCGAACCTGAAATCAAACCCATCATCAGTTCAAATGAAGAAGAAAGTGAAGAATGAGAATATCAATGGCACGAAGAAGTGACTAGATATTTGGCTAACCCAAAAAAAAAAAGGTTATGGTAACTATATCCCATTTTTTCTTTTAATATTTGGATTAAAATTATCTATGTTAAACTATCAACATTAAGAAAAAAAAAATTTAAACATCATCTTCTATATTAATCAATGAAGTTGGCTATTAAAAGAAAGAAATTACGTATTTAAAATCTAATGATACTTTCTACGCCTCTGTTTGTGACATCAAAACTATTGTCTTGTCATGGTGACTTGCCGCCGGTCTTTACTATGATCCACCCGTCAAATAACATCTTTGTAAAATTGATTCGCTATTAGAATCACTGAGATTGCCATTGAATATAGCATATCCCATGACCTGTATTCTGTCACATCTCTTAACAACATTTGATGTATTTTGACTCTTATATAATTTAAATTTAGAAAATGTTAACTAGTGTCTCTGGGCACTAATTAAGAAATTCAATGTGGTAAAATGATCTTAGAACTTGTATATTTGACCTTTTAAAAATATAAAGAATATTATTTTTAATAAAAAAATGATTTGTTTTGATATTCTTAACTAGTGTCTGAGGGAACTAGTTATCACCACCCTTTAAATTTTAACGACAATAGTACTTATGATTATGTTTATTTCACAATAAAAGGGAGGTATTGCTTATTTTTGCTAATGCTTATTTTATTTTATTTCTAAAAACAAAAATTCTTAATTAAATTTGACAAGTACTATTTTAATCTGTTTACAAAATTCTTTCATATCTCATACTCTTGCTTCCTACCAATCTATTTTTTTCCTTCTAAATACATTAGCCATTCTTTTGGAAATTTTACTTTCTTACTATTAAACAAAGACAAAAAATTAATATAAACTTACATTTTGTAAATAAATATAATATTGAAAATTCTATAAAAAGTTAAAAACATTAAATTGAAAATGCAAATTGTACTGAATAATAAGGACAACGTTTCTTGTAACGGTAAACGTCATCTGTTAATAATCTTCCGTTTACTTTCTTCCAACCAACCGCAGCATCTAACAACTCAACACTGATTCAAACCTCTTTCCCTTTTCTCACTAATTTTCTCACACTTTCTTCCTCATTTTCTCTCACTTTCTCGCCTTTTCTGGTCAAACCTTCCGATGGCATCAGAATCCACCGACGAAGACAATAACAACAACAAATCCTGGGAACACATCCTCCGCCGTATGCTTCCCGCCGGCGCACCGTTACCCGACGAAGAACATCTCGATTACTCCATCGCCGTTGAATACGAAGGTCCTCCTGTTCCTTACGATGTTCCTCGTGTCGATCCGCTTGAAATCGGCGCTTCAGCTACTCCGATTCGTACTGCTTCTATTTCCTCCGATCATTCCTCTTCCTCGATTCCCGTCGCCATGCCGGTTTATCCACGCTATTCTAGGTTTAGCAGAGTTCCTAACGGTGGTTTCAATCGTGAAAATCGAAGTCCGGTTGAGAGTCAAAGATCGTCTTCCGTTTCGAGAACTCAATCTCAGTTCGATTCACGTAGCGGCGAAGTTGATCGATTTGATTACTCCGGCGAAGTAGCTGCCGTGGACGACGGCGGTAGCTCTGTTTCAGTTTCCGTTTCTTCGCCGCCTGTTCCGAGTTCTGCTCCTATTCCGACTTCAACTATTGATGGAAAGCGACCTACGACGGTAACTTTTAACGAACCTAGGGATTTTGATTCAGACGGGGGAGACAGTTATCTCTCGCCGCGGTCGGTTGCAACTGAGCCGGTTGGATCACCAGTTTCTACTGCGGTGCGGCAGGGGAAACGAGGTGTTTGTAGTAGGTGTGGGAATAAGAATAGGTTGAAAGAGAAAGAAGCTTGTTTGGTTTGTGATGCAAGGTATTGTAGTAACTGTGTTTTGAAAGCTATGGGTTCAATGCCTGAAGGAAGAAAATGTGTGAGTTGTATTGGACAGCCGATCGATGAGAGTAAGAGATCGAGTTTAGGGAAGTGTTCAAGAATGTTGAGTAGAGTTTGTAGTCCTTTGGAGATTAATCAGATTATGAGAGCTGAAAAAGAGTGTGCTGCGAATCAGCTTCGGCCGGAGCAGCTTGTTGTTAATGGTAGGCAGTTGAGGCAGGAAGAGTTGGCCGAGATTTTGGGTTGTCCGGTCCCTCCTCAGAAGTTGAAGCCTGGGAGGTATTGGTATGATAAGGATTCTGGACTCTGGGGAAAGGTAAAAAATGAGAAGAATAGATATGAAAAATTAACCATTTTTAGTGTTTTGAAATGCAAATCAATGTTTATGGAAATTGCTATTTTTAGATTGTTTGTTTAATTGCTTAATTTGTAAGTGGTGGATTTTCAGGAAGGAGAGAAGCCTGATAAGATAATAAGTTCAAAGCTTAATATTGGAGGGAAGCTTCAACCAGAAGCTAGCAATGGGAATACTAGAGTTTACATGAATGGCCGTGAAATAACAAAGATTGAGCTTAGAATGTTGAAGGTAAAATCTTGTTTCTTTTTGTGTTTTGGCTTAGATTCGATTTAGAATGGAATGTTAAAACATGGAGATTAATATGTATACTAGAATAGAATGCTAGATGCCTACTTTTTTAATATCCTTGTGAGGGTTTTCTAGCTAGAACTTCCATAACCTTATTGACTGAGTATTCAGTGTTGAGTTTGGCAGTTTTTAGGCAATTAATATAAACCTTTGTCCTCCTATATTGGGTTATATGGCCATTTCTTTCGCTAAGCATTTAGGTTTTGACATGGCTTGTTGTAGTTAAATTCTTGTCACACAGTACTAATATTTTATAAAAAGGTAGTAAATGAGCTATGAGCTACTTAATATGTGCAGGGTAAAATATTATCAATGAAAATATAGCTTAAGTATCGCTTAAATTTGGTGTAAAATCGTCAACAGTTCCCTTCAAGATTCTAGGATACATTGATTAACAATCGTATTTGTTGATGATCATGTTTCTATCAGAAATATAGCTTAGGTATTTCTTAGATTTGGTGGTAATGAATTCATTCATGGTTTTTATGATTGTGCATAATTTTTTTCTCTGTTATCTATTATATGCACAATTTGCATCTAAAGTGTATGCTTTGACTTGGTAAACTTTCCGTTTTTTTGTCTGCTGTCTATTTTTTCTTTAATACCTGTTTCCTCTTCTGCACATCTTTATATCTTTTAAATGTAGTTTGGCAATGTTTAGTGAAAGAAATATTGAATCTTGTTATTCTCATTTCTGGATTTTGTATCGTTAAGCTCAGATGTTTCACTTTTGATCTTCTGTATCTAGCTCCATTGAAGTCTTCAAATTGCATCTTGTTTACCTGTTTGTACCTCATTGCTCTTCTCATAAAAAATGTGTAACTTGTCTGTTTATCTGTTCAGCTAGCAAACGTTCAATGCCCGCGAGATACCCATTTCTGGGTTTATGATGACGGATCTTATGAGGAAGAAGGCCAAAATAATATCAAGGGGAACATATGGGGAAAGGTTCTCTCTTATCTGATAATAGTAGTATATACCTTCTATGTATTTTGAGTTTGAAAGCGTTTGTCTTGATTTGGTTTTTATTTTTTATACAATATTGGTTTGATTTATGGTAGGCAGGCGTCCACTCGTTTCATCTGTTCATTATTCTCTTTGCCTGTACCATCTACTAATCCTCCCGGGGTCAGAGACAATCCAACTAACTACTCAACAAGGTCAGTGGCTGATTATTTGGAGCATGGTAGAGTTCAGAAACTTTTGTTGTTTGGCATGGAAGGATCTGGAACAGCTACTCTCTTTAAACAGGCATGTCTATTGCCTTTATCTTACCCGCCCATCTCCTTGTTGCTTGTATTGATGCCTTTAAGGCTTTCTTTTTCTGCTATTTGCTAATGATTTTAGATGTTAGAATATATGAACAATATCAATATTATTAATATCATGATTGTATTTTAGAGTAAATTATTGTAACATAGGATATCTAATAGGTATGGTTTGGTAGATTGGTTTGAATGTCGCAGATGTTTGGTATACTAAAAGTATAACAGAACAAAAAGGTTGAAACAGAGTTACATTTTGATTACAACAGAATAATATGAGTTGTTCTATTCCATTTTGTTTCCTTATTTGATAAGATTTTAGTAGTATTATATTAGTATACATGAAGATTAGTGTTCTATCCTTTTTAATAACATCCAATATATCGGTTGATAAGGTGGCTTGGTGGTTTAGGCGTTTAGGGGGTGGACATAGATAGGAGTTGAAGTGATAAGGAGGTCATCATTTCAACTCCCCCGGCACAAGCAAAAAATCAAGTAATCAAGTAACAACCAACATTTGCCATTCCAGTAATAAAAATAACACCCAATATATTATTCACATCAAGCTATGAGTTTCAAATATGGTTATATTAATTTAAACATTCTTTTTCCTCTCCCAATAGACTAACCATATAAATCTATCAGATTTTTTTTATACATTGTGTCGTGCAAGTAATAAATGCTTTTAACTAAGTTTAAGCTATACTTGTAAACCTTACACTGCATAAATATATGTTGTATAATTATGTAATGGCTTACAAATGCTTACACGCATATACCAAATAGTTCTATGCATCAATGTCATGTGTGCTTTCCACAATCATAAAATGTGCTAATGCATGCTCGTATTTATATGATTACACATAGGGGTTTAAAAAAAACTGAAAACCCAAACCAAACTGCAGAACCGAACTGAACCACACTGATAAAAACCAAAACCATTATTGTTGGTTCACGAACTGAACTGTTATTTCAAACACAGTTCACATACCTGAACCAAATCCAAAAAACGGAACCAAAAATGGGTGAGCCAAACTGCTAAGACCCACTTATTTTTACCGGTTCAGTTTTCATTTTATGATTCTTCTAGAACCCTGTTCCTCAATCTGAAACAACCTCCCACAAAATGATGCATTTCTTTTGCAATTTGCACAACCTCCAACAAAATGATGCATTTCTTTTGCAATTTGCACAACCTCCATCAAAATATCTTTTGTAAGTGTAACTATTAACTACTAACTATCTTGCCATAAATCTGGGAGACTGCGAAGTTACCAACAGAGTGAGTCGGAGAAATGGAAGAGAGAGGCTGGAACGATACAGCGATGGATATTGCGAATTAAATTTTCTCCCTCTCTTCAGTTTGAACGATTGTTTGTGTTAGGTGAATAATTTCAGTAATTTCAGTTCTGCGAATTCAGATTTCTATTTTTTTGGGAGTGAGAGATGAACAGTACAGGAACAATTTGTTTTGTAAAATTCACCGGTTCAGTTATAAAATAAGTTTTGGTGCACCGAACCATAAAATTAATTCAGTTTGGTTCCAGTCAAATTGTGAACAGTTCGGTTCAGTTCAGTTTTTTTGGACTATTTTGGAAGTTCAGTTTGGTTTGGTTCAGTTTCCTTCATAAACGGAGCCATGAACATGCCTACTTAATATATGCATACACTGTTAAGTGTATATGATGTGTAGAAGTTTTTGTTATAAGAAAAAGATGCGTAGAGGTTTTACTTTATCTAGTGTCAATATTTCAAATGTGTATATTTTACTTTTAACTTTTGGATGATGGAGATGGGACTTGCCCTCCTTTTTTCCTGTTTTGGTGCTTTTTTCGTTCTGCCAATTTTGGATGGTTGTTTCCTGTGTACATGTGCTAGGAATTTTCTTTTATTTGAAAACTGCATGATTTGAAATTATGAACTTTTATGCTAATGTAATTTCCCCTTTACATGCAAATTTTTATTTTTTTCTAATAAATTTATTTACTTGGTGTTTATCCTATAGTTGGTACCAATTGTTCTCATGGTTTTAATTTTAACATCCATATCCTTGGAACAGGCCAAGTTTTTATATGGGAACAAGTTTTCCACAGAAGAGTTGCAAAATATCAAACTCATGATTCAAAGCAGTATGTACAAGTATCTCAGCATTCTGCTTGAAGGAAGAGAGCAGTTTGAAGAGGAAGCTCTGGCAGAGAAAGAATCTACTTCATTAGATGGTGAAGGATCTGGACCTGGTATGACTTCACTTTTCTTTCCTTTCTTCATTCTCTGTGATGGTGCTGTTTCACTTTAAGTTTAATCGTTACTACTGGCTCACTGCTATTTTGTTGAATGCTTACTGTTTTTCTTCAAGCTGATGGTTCTATTTTATTGCATTTGTTTTTAGTCTCAAAACTCAAGTGAACAAATATTGGTTTTCTTGTGAGAGAAATGACAGTTTTGAAACTGTTGACATCTGTTCTGTATGCTTACATTTCTCTCAAACCGACGATTGAAGTTTTATAAATTACATTCCATAGTCTTAGGTTTTGCATTTTCCTGTATTTATTTTCTTAATCTCTATATCAATTTGTTTGTCAATATTTCTTCATGCTCGTCTCAAATTATTGTTCAATCGGAACATTTAATGAAGAACAGTCATATCAAATGGCCCATAGAAGCCAATTTTGGATAACAAAATTCTCTGAATAGTAAAGTGATGTACTACATAATCCTCAATGCAGGCAATCAATTCAGTATTTGTTATACAGATGTTAAACTACATAAAATTTAACTTCAGTTCACTTCGTTTGCATTTAGTCCAACAATATTGTACATTTATTATAATAAAGACAATCCGAACTGTAACAGCAACAATACCAAGGTTTATCTCACTAGGTGGTTTGACAACATGGGCTAATATTTACAGTACCATTGAGCTCTATCAAAAACCAAATTTTCAATAAAGCTGTTGGGATTGATACCCTTTTCAATGGTTACTTGCTGTATTGGTAGGAGTTCTAAATGTCTTTGGTAAAGTCTGAGTTCTGTGAGTGAAGCTAATTAATTGTGTAATACATTTAGCAGAAACAGCAACTGATGAAAACAAACCAAGCATTTACTCGATCAATCAAAGATTGAAGCATTTTTCGGACTGGTTGCTGGATATTATGGCTACCGGGGATTTAGAGGCTTTCTTTCCTGCTGCTACACGTGAGTATGCTCCTATGGTGGATGAGATATGGAAAGATCCTGCTGTTCAGGAAACATATAAGAGAAGAGAGGAATTGCATAATCTTCCTGATGTTACTAAATATTTCTTGGATCGGGTATGTGATTACCATTTTGTTTTTATTATATTATCTTGAGAAGTATTTGGTGTGGTTTTGTCTTGTATATTTCCTTGCACTTACGGATATGAGATAGAATGTTTAAATATATGCAACTTATCTGGCTAAAAAAGAAACCGGAGTAAAACAAGGCGGCATATGCCGACAAGGAACTTGAATCTGTATTCTATAAATGTTATTGGTGAGGAAACACCATAATGCCGAGAAGGAACTTAACTGTTGATTGTGCAGTGGCTTATTCTGTCTAAATCACCTGTCTAAATACATTTACTACATTAAGTGGCAGCTCATTTAACTACTTGGGGGAATTGTTTAGTTGCAAAATATTATTTTTATTGTATATAAAACTAGTTATTCTCTCATGAAGCTTTAGCGAAGTGTTTGCATCGCTTACAAATTTGTGCTTAATATGACTATTTCCTGTGAAAACTGAATACTCCCTCCGTTCCTTTTTATAAGAAACAAAAGTGAAATTTATTTTGTTCCTTTTTATAAGAAACTTTGACTAATTTTCAAATCTTTTAAATGTTGAATTTCACTTATGCCCTTATTTATTATGAAAGAGAATATTAAAAATAAGTAAGCTAATTGAATTTAGAGTAATTAAATAGGGATATAGATGGAATAAGTGTAAATTTATAAGAGTATTAAATGAAAAGAACTATTTACAATGTGTTTCCTTGGTATGTGTAATTTTTTCAAACTGTTTCTTATAAAAAGGAACGGAGGGAGTATTATATTTCAAGTTATGAATAATGTACAATCACTAATGTGTTTATATAGGCTATTCTAACCTAATGGGCTCATGGGCCAAATACATATTACTAATAGAAATAAAAGATTGCTTCTAATAATAAAATATTTACTATTTATTTACAACACTCCCCCTCAAGCTGGTAAATGAATATCAATCATTCCTAGCTTGGAAACAATTCTTTCAAAGTTATTGCTGTTCAGCCCCTTAGTTAGAAGATCTGCAAGGTTGCCTTGGGAAGAGACATATGGAGTGCAAATTAGACCACTATCCAATTTTTCTTTGATGAAGTGTTTGTCAACTTCTATATGTTTGGTCCTATCATGCTGCACTGGATTATGGGCTATGCTAATAGCAGATTTATTATCACAATAGAGTTTCATCGGTTCATCACTCTTTATCCTCAAGTCTTCCAAGATGCTTTTCAGCCATAGTAATTCACATATTCCTTGTGCCATTGACCTGAACTCTGCTTCAGCACTAGATCTGGATACCACACTTTGTTTTTTACTCTTCCAAGTCACAAGATTCCCACCTAAGAAAGTGCAATATCCTGTAGTTGATCTTCTATCCACAATTGACCCGGCATAGTCAGCATCAGTATATGATTCAAGTCCCACACTTCCATTTCGTTCGAACAAAATCCCTCTACCTGGGGTTCCTTTCAAATATTGAACAATTCGGAGTGCAGCTTGTAAATGAATCTCCTTTGGTTGGTGCATGAATTGACTCACTAAGCTTACAGCAAAAGCAACATCCGGTCTAGTATGTGATAGGTATATAAGTTTGCCGACCAACCTTTGATACATTTCCTTATTAACAGCAATATCTTCTTCTGCATTCCCCAACTTTACATTTGGATCAATTGGTGTACATGCAGGCTTGCATGCTGTCTTGCCAGTCTCTTGCAGAAGATCAGTAATGTATTTCTGTTGGGATATGAAAATCCCTTTCCTAGAATGAGCCACTTCTATTCCTAGAAAATACTTCAATTTTCCCAAGGTCTTAATCTCAAATTCCTTGGCTAAGTGTTGAGCTAACATTTGTTGCTCTTCTTCATCATCACCTGTTACTATAATGTCGTCCACATACACCAATAACACCGTGACTCTCCCTGACTCAGAGTGTTTGACAAATAAAGTATGATCTCCTTGACTTTGTTTGAAGCCCAAACCAACCATAACTTTAGTGAACCTTCCAAACCAAGCTCGTGGTGATTGCTTTAGCCCATATAAAGCCTTTTTTAACTTGCACACGACATTGGCAGCCATATCTTCACGATATCCAGGGGGTACATCCATGTAGATCTCTTCTTCAAGTTCTCCATGAAGGAAGACATTTTTTACATCAAATTGCTGCAAGTTCCAATTGTAATTAGCTGCTAAAGATAATATCACCCTGACAGTATTCATTTTTGCAACCGGAGCAAATGTCTCTGAGTAATCTATTCCATAAGTCTGAGTGAACCCTTTGGCTACCAATCTTGCCTTGTACCTCTCAATAGATCCATCAGCCTTGTATTTTATTGTGTACACCCATTTGCACCCCACAGGTTTCTTTCCATTTGGTAGAGAAACCAATTTCCAAGTATTGTTCTTATCTAGTGCCTCCATTTCCAAATCCATGGCTTGTTTCCATTTCATGTCAGACAATGCCTCAGATAAGGAGGTAGGTATTGTGGTAGTGTTTAGACTTGTGAGGAAGGCTTTATGAGTATGTGATAACTGTTCAAAGCATAGGTAATTGGATAGAGGGTAAAGTGGCTTGTTGTTGCAGGTTCTAGTATCTTTCCTATGGGCAATTGGGAGATGTGAGTCTTTAGAGTGTATTGGTGTTACTTCTCTGGATTTTGGTTTTTTATGTTTTATCGGGTTGGATTCTGGTTCCCTTTGCAAGGTTGAACTAGATTCTGGTTCCTGAGCATGAGAAAATTCAGAAATTGAATCACTAGAGTTTGAAGGGTCAAGGAAAGTTACGTCATGTAATGTTGGATCGGACTCATGGATATGAGTAGATTCAGGAATGATATTCTTTTTCCTTGTGTATACTAAATTTTTCCCATATCTCGCATCAACACCAACATTTCCATTCTCAACATTGTCAATTTTAGTTTCAACATTTTCAGGACCAATTTCAGTCTCAACATCTGGTCCAAGATTAAGGTCAGGAAGTACAAGAGACTCATCTTCCTTACTTGTGCTCTCCCCCTGAAGATGAGTTTGAACGAAGTAACTTTCTTGTTCATGAAAGGTGACATCTCGAGAGACAAAGAATTTATGAGACGGTGGATGATAACATTTGTAACCCTTTTGGGTGGAAGAATACCCTATAAAGACACACTTTAAGGCTCTAGGATCAAGTTTCCCTGTACCATCACTATGGATATGGACGAACGACTTACAACCAAATATTCTAGGAATAAGATTACAAGAGGTGGACACATCAGGATAAAATGAGGATAGAACCTCCATAGGAGTTTTTAAGGCAAGGACACTAAAAGGTAAACGATTTATGAGATAATGATGCTGTTAAAACCGCCTCTCCCCAATATTTCTTGGGAACCTTATTTTGGAATAATATAGCACGTGTTTGACCTAACAAGTGCCTATTTTTTTTCTCAGCAATCCCATTTTGTTGGGTTGTTTTAACACAGGAGGACTCATGAATAATACCCTCTTTTTGACAAAAGGAATTAAGTCCGTGATTGAAGTAATCTTTGGCATTATCAGACCTGACCCTCTTAATACTCACTCCAAACTGGTTTTTTACCATTGAGAAGAAATGTAAAAACACAGAGGTAACTTCAGACTTTTGTCTTAGTAAGTAGACCCATGTAACCCGAGTACAATCATCAATGAAGGTTACAAACCATCGAGCACCCGATATATTTGGAACATTAGAAGGACCCCACACATCAGTATGAATTAAATAAAATGGAGAAGTACTCAATTTGTTACTGACTGGAAAAGAGGCACGCTTGTGCTTAGCAAGTTCACACACCTCACAACAAAGACTTTCAACATCTAAATTTTTAAAAAAGGAAGGAAATATTTGTTTCATGACTCTAAATGAGGGATGACCAAGGCGATAATGATATAGAAAGACCTTCTCCCTATTGTTCTTAATTGATTCTGAAAAAAGTGAATTGTTGCTTAGTGGAAATGGAGGAAGATTTTGGTTATCCAAGTAATAAAGACCATTCCATTCTCTTGCCTTTCCAATCGTCCTCCCCGAATGTTTATCTTGAAAAACACAAGCATTGTCATAAAAAACAGCATTGCATGATAGGTTTTTTGTGAGTTTTTGTATGGAAATTAGGCTAGTAGAAAGTTTGGGAATGTGAAGGACATTTCGTAGGATCATAGATGGACTTATTTGGACATCTCCTTGGCCGGCTACAGTTAAAAGGGTACCATCTGCTGTGGATATTTTCTTGTTGCTGGGACAAGGTGAATAAGTGGAGAAGTGTGTGGGTAAGGGTGTCATGTGGTCAGTGGCTCCAGAATCCAGTATCCAATATTGGTTATAGGGTTTATCTGAAGCATTAAATCCAAAAGAAAATTGAGACTTACCAAGAGAAAGTGGAAACGGAAACGTACATGCATATGCCAGAGAAGTAACTGTTGTTGGTTTCTCTAATTCACTAAGAAAAAACTTCAACTTGTTTATTTCATCTTGGTTGAGTGGAACAAATTCTCTTTTTGACATATTGCCCGATGTCAAGCAACTGTCTTAATATAAGGAGAACAAGACTTGGATGAACAGTGCCACGCGAGTGAACAGTAACGAGTGAACAGTATTCGGATGAACAGTACCGATCAAGTGAATAGTACTCGCGAACAGTACATAAGCAATAAAGTGATGAGTGAAAAAAAGAATAATAAAAATATTTACTATTTATTTACAACATTTCCCTATAGTGTAACCTTGTATTTAAAAAATAATAAATTTATTTAATATTTTTAAATTTGTATTTAGTATTGGTTAGTTGTAACTGGATTGAACTCCAAGACTAGAGGTCAAAAAAAAAAGAAAAAAAAAATATTTATTTACAATAAATTTATTAATTAAAACTTAAAAAAGAAAAAAAAAATATTTATTTACAATAAATTTTAATAAATTTATTATTTACAATAAATTTCAATAAATTTATTAATTAAAACTTCTAATAATAAAATATTTACTATTTATTTACAACATTTAAAAAAAAAAGACTATTATGAAAATATTTATTAATTAAAAAATTTATAATATTTAATAATAAAATATTTTTATTATTTATAATATATTAATCAATAAATTTATTAATTAAAACTTCTAATAATAAAATATTTACTATTTATTTACAACATTTCCCTATAGTGTAACCTTGTATTTTGAAGTGGTTAATTGTAACTGGATTGAACTCCAAGAACAGAGGTCCCTAAAACACCTAGCTGCCACATAAGTTAAGACTCACAGGAACCCTTGATAGATATATTATTGTTTAAAACATGTATAAGTGTGTCAAGATTAATTTATACCATTGTGGATCTAAATAATCGTTGCATGGTTGTACCTAGAAATTACTGTTTTTATGGTGATGTTATTACTAGGTTTCATTTTATACCAGTCAAAGATTTTTTACTCCATCAATATACGTATATTAACATTAGCTTAAGATTATACTCGCAAAAGAATATTAACATTCATTATACTTATCAATTGTATAAAATATTATCATACGTTATATATTTCTCAAGTTTGTGTATGAATTTTACTAGTAACTTAAGAATAAAATATAAAATATATTAAACTTAATTTTCAATAAGGGGGTATTGAATGGTTTATGTGTGTTCTTGGATAATTTTCAACTGACCCTTACCCTATATAATCAGATATTTATGAAACATTAAACTACCTCGAGGAAAAGAAAGTTTGTGAAAACTATAATGGCTTTCATATTAGCCTATGAAGTATTTTATTAGGTATTGAAGTTTAATTCATCTTAAAAAATGATTGAGAATAAATGTTATAAATTGATACGGTGAGTTATTTATTCATGACTTATGTCTATCACGTGAACAAGTAATTATGTACTTCTATGCAACTTTTAAGGAGCAATGGATCTCTAATGCTCTTATAAGAAGGTTCATTGTTGAGTTTAAGTCAAGCTATTAATTGTTGGTCATTTTAGAAATCCTTTAATAGCTTGTTAGGCCCAATATTATTAATAGGCCCATTACTAATTAGGGGACCTGGGAGGTACACTGAAAATGTGGATTGGTAGAAGGAGAGAGAGAATGCCAAATATAAGAATGGGGGGTGTGTAAAAGCATGGGAATGGAAGAACTAGGAATTGGTTTAAGAGGTTGCTGGTTTGGTGCTGGGCAGAGGAGTTGTTCTTCACTCGACAGGTTTATCATTCATAGTTAGTTATTTTCCCTTCAGTCACAATCTTGTGAAGAGCTATTCCATGGAATTGTAGTGGCTTGGTGCTGGGAGTGGGCAGAGGAGTGGTTCTTCACTCGGCAGGTTTATCATTCATAGTTAGTTATTTCCCCTTCAGTCACAATCTTGTGAAGAGCTATTCCATGGAATTGTAGTGATGAATATTAGAAATGGGGGGTGTGTAAAAGCATGGGAATGGAAGTACTAGGAATTGGTTTAGGAGGTTGCTGGCTTGGTGCTGGGCAGAGGAGTGGTTCTTCACTCTTACATTACATAGGAAGGGGATTCAACCTCTGTTTATATTTAATTTCAAAACAGCTTGTGTTAGTTCTTTCCTTCATTTATCTCTGGTCCCCATCAAAACCAGATTGTGAATATAGATTTATATGATATTACCATCTTGGAAAACCTACAATTAGATAGATATCAACTTCCCAACAACGTTATGGTGTTCGTAACTTCACTATGGATTGAAGATTGCGACCATAACCTTCAATAGATCTGAAATACTCTGTAAGTTTGAAAATCACGATCTTAAGCTATATAACTCATTCCTACTTTTTGGTCTATCTAAAATTTGCCTCATACAAAATAAAATAATATATGTTTGTCTTGTGCTTTTTCTGATGTAGGATTGGATTTCTCTAACTTATTTCAAATATATATGCCTTTCTCTTATTGTTTTGATTTGTCATTTGTCTATAGCAATACTTTTAAGAATGTGCTGTAAATATAATAGTTTCTGTTATGTATTCTAAACATATGTGATCCTGTGCAGGCAATAGAAATATCAAGCAACGAGTATGAACCTTCTGATAAGGATATATTATATGCTGAAGGAGTTACGCAAAGCAATGGTCTTGCTTTCATGGAATTTTCATTTGATGATAGGAGTCCCATGACCGAGATATACAGTGAGAACTTAAACAACCCAGCTCCCCAAACCAAGTAAATCATTCTCTTCCATTTCCTTTTGTCTTGTTTTGTGGAAGCTTCTACAGATGTTCTTAACTTCGTAAAATATTTTCTTTGGCTCAGATATCAACTGATTCGCATAAATTCGAAGGGACTACGTGATGGCTGCAAATGGTTGGAAATGTTTGAAGATGTGAGGATAGTCATTTTTTGTGTTGCTCTGAGTGATTACGACCAAATATGGCCTACTAGTACTGGTAAGCTTCAGAACAAATTGTTAGCAAGCCGAGATCTTTTCGAGAGTCTTGTGAAACATCCTTGTTTTAAGGATACCCCTTTTGTGCTTCTGCTAAATAAGTATGATGCCTTTGAAGACAAGATAAACAAAGCTCCTCTGTCAACTTGTGAGTGGTTTTCGGATTTCTGTCCTGTAAGGCCCCATCACAACAATCATGTCTTAGCACACCAAGCATATTACTATATAGCTGTGAGATTCAAAGAGCTTTATTATTCCTTAACTGGCCAAAAGTTGTTTGTGGGGCAAACTCGAGGTCGTGATCGTGTCTCAGTTGACGAGGCATTTAAGTACATTAGGGAGATCATCAAATGGGAGGATGAGAAGGATGAAATGTATGAAATTAATCCAGAAGAGTCATATTACAGTACAGAGATGAGTTCTGCTTTCATCAGACAGGATTGAATTCCCAACTTTGATAACCCTTGAGCTAGGATATTAAACGGCGAGCAAGGAGTCTTGCCGCTCCAAAGAATTTGTTTGAGAATTGTATTTATGAAGGACTGAGAGGTCATTTGGCTGGCCTATGTGAAGTAAGTTGTTTTGTTTTGGTCTCATAGGATCTCCCTGGTCAGGTTCATATGATTTTTTCCCCCATGATAAATAAGCTAATTTGTTTGAGAGGTTGTAAATTCAGAGGTAATTTGTTGTCTGTACAGCTTATATATTGATAAGTGAGCAGCTTAAATTGAGAAAAAAAATATATGTTTGTTCTTTGCGTTAACCTGCTATTACTACTGTATTATTTAATTGAGACAAAGTTATTCTAAAATAAAGAATTTGAATGCCACCTCATAGAGGCCAAAGTTATTCTAATAAGGAAAATGGATGGCAAAACTCTATTATTATTTGTGATTAATTTTTTCATTATATCCGAAAATGGATTTTATGTTAGAATTAGACGAAATTCAAACTTTCATGGTACATGATAATATTTCTCTGGTTCCGCCCTTAGTACAATATGTGAAAATATACATGGAACATGAAAATATATATGATATAGTTACCTCAACACTCAAGTGCCTACAATATGTGATACAAAGTTGGTAAATGATTGGTCATATGTATCTATCTTCGACTGTGCTTCATGGGACATTCAACGTAATAGGAGCCATTACTTGTTAGGTAAGTGTGAAAACTGAATATTATATTTCAAGTTATGAATAATGTACCATCACTAATGTGTTTATATAGGCTATTCTAACATAATGGGCTCATGAGCCGAATACATATAACTAATAGAAATAAAATATTGCTTATAATAATAAAATATTTACTATTTATTTACAATACTCCCCCTCAAGCTGGTGAATGAATATCGATCATTCCCAGCTTGGAAACAATTCTTTCAAAGTTGTTGCTGTTCAGCCCCTTAGTTAGAAGATCTGCAAGGTTGCCTTGGGAAGAGACATATGGAGTGCAAATTAGACCACTATCTAATTTTTCTTTGATGAAGTGTCTGTCAACTTCGATATGTTTGGTCCTATCATGCTGCACCAGATTATGGGCTATGTTAATAGCAGATTTATTATCACAATAGAGTTTCATTGGTTCATCACTCTTTATCCTCAAGTCTTCCAAGATGCTTTTCAGCCATAGTAATTCACATATTCCTTGTGCCATTGACCTGAACTCTGCTTCAGCACTAGATCTGGATACCACGCTTTGTTTTTTACTCTTCCAAGTCACAAGATTCCCACCTAAGAAAGTGCAATATCCTGTTGTTGATCTTCTATCCACAATTGACCCTGCATAGTCAGCATCAGTATATGCTTCAAGTCCCGCACTTCCATTTCGTTCGAACAAAATCCCTCTACCTGGGGTTCCTTTCAAATATTGAATAATTCGGAGTGCAGCTTGTAAATGAATCTCCTTTGGTTGGTGCATGAATTGACTCACTAAGCTTACAGCAAAAGCAACATCCGGTCTTGTATGTGATAGGTATATAAGTTTGCCGACCAACCTTTGATACTTTTCCTTATTAACCGCAATATCTTCTTCTGCATTCCCCAACTTTACATTTGGATCAATTGGTGTACATGCAGGCTTGCATGCTGTCTTGCCAGTCTCTTGCAAAAGATCAGTAATGTATTTCTGTTGGGATATGAAAATCCCTTTGCTAGAATGAGCCACTTCTATTCCTAGAAAATACTTCAATTTTCCCAAGGTCTTAATCTCAAATTCCTTGGCTAAGTGTTGAGCTAACATCTGTTGCTCTTCTTCATCATCACCTGTTACTATAATGTCGTCCACATACACCAATAACACCGTGACTCCCCCTGAATTAGAGTGTTTGACAAATAAAGTATGGTCTCCTTGACTTTGTTTGAAGCCCAAACTAACCATAACTTTAGTGAATCTTCCAAACCAAGCTCGTGGTGATTGCTTTAGCCCATATAAAGCCTTTTTTAACTTGCATACGGTGTTGGCAGCAATGTCTTCATGATATCCAGCGGGTATATCCATGTAGATCTCTTCTTCAAGTTCTCCATGAAGGAAGGCATTTTTTACATCAAATTGCTGCAAGTTCCTATTGTAATTGGCCGCTAAAGATAATATCACCCTAACAATATTCATTTTTGCAACAGGAGCAAATGTCTCAGAGTAATCTATTCCATAAGTCTGAGTGAACCCTTTGGCTACCAATCTTGCCTTGTACCTCTCAATAGATCCATCAGCCTTGTATTTTACAGTGTATACCCATTTGCACCCTACAGGTTTCTTTCCATTTGGTAGAGAAACCAATTCCCACGTATTGTTCTTATGAAGTGCCTCCATTTCCAAATCCATGGCATGTTTCCATTTCTTGTCAGACAATGCCTCAGATAAGGAGGTAGGTATTGTGGTAGTGTTTAGACTTGTGAGGAAGGCTTTATGAGTAGGTGATAACTGTTCAAAGCATAGGTAATTGGATAGAGGGTAAAGTGGCTTGCTGGTGCAGGTTCTAGTATTTTTCCTATGGGCAATCGGGAGATGTGAGTCTTTAGATTGTATTGGTGTTATTTCTCTGGATTTTGGTTTTTTATGTTTTATCGGGATGAATTCTGGTTCCCTTTGTAAGGTTGAGCTAGATTCTGGTTCTTGAGTATGAGAAAATTCAGAAATTGAATCACTGGAGTTTGAAGGGTCAAGGAAAGTTACCTCATGTGATGTTGGATCGGACTCTTGGATATGAGTAGATTCAGGAATGGTCTTCTTTTTCCTTGTGTATACTAAATTCTTACCATATCTAACATTAATGCCAACATTTCCATCTTTTTCAGAATCAATTTCAGTCTCGACATTGTCAACTTTAGTTTCAACATTTTCAAGACCAATTTCAGTCTCAACTTCTGGTCCGAGATTAAGGTCGGGAAGTATAAGAGACTCATCTTCCTTATTTGCGCTCTCCCCCTGAAGATGAGTTTGAGTGAAGTAACTTTCTTGTTCATGAAAGGTGACATCTTGAGAGACAAAAAATTTATGAGACGGTGGATGATAACATTTATAACCCTTTTGGGTGGAAGAGTACCCTATAAAGACACACTTTAAGGCTTTAGGATCAAGTTTCCCTCTACCATCACTATGGATATGGACAAACGACTTACACCCAAATATTCTAGGAAGGAGATTACACGAGGTGGACACATCAGGATAAAATGAGGATAGAACCTCCATAGGAGTTTGAGAGGCAAGAACACTGGATGGTAAACGATTTATGAGATACGTTGCAGTTAAAACCGCCTCTCCCCAATACTTCTTGGGAACCTTATTTTGGAATAACATAGCACGCGTTTGATCTAACAAGTGCCCATTTTTCCTCTCGGCAAGCCCATTTTGTTGGGGTGTTTTAACACAGGATGACTCATGAATTATGCCTTCTTTTTGACAAAACGAATTGAGACCGTGATTAAAGTAATCTTTGGCATTATCGGATCTAATGCGTTTAATGCTCACACCAAACTGATTTTTAACTATGGAGAAATATTGGAGAAACACAGAACTAACTTCAGATTTTTGTTTAAGTAAATAGACCCAAGTAACCCGAGTACAGTCGTCAATAAAGGTTACAAACCATTGTGTACCTGATATATTTGGGACATTTGAGGGACCCCACACATCTGTATGAACTAAATAAAACGGAAAAGTACTCATTTTATTACTAACTGAAAAAGGTACACGCTTGTGTTTAGCAAGCTCACACACCTCACAATGAAAACTCTCAACATCTAATGTTTTAAAAAACAATGGAAATAACTGCTTAATGACTCTAAATGAAGGATGACCCAGGCGACAATGGTACAAGAGAACCTTCTCCCTGTTGGTCTTTATTGATTCTGAAAAGAAAGAGTTGTTGTTGAGTAACTTTGGGCTTGAATCTTGATTATCCAAATAGTAAAGACCATTCCATTCTCTAGCATAGCCAATCGTCCTCCCCGACTGTTGGTCCTGAAAAACACAAGAGTTGTTATAGAAGATAACATTGCATGATAGGTCATTTGTGAGTTTTTGTATGGAGATTAGGCTAGTTGACAATTTTGGAATATGAAGGACATTATTAAGGGTTATGAATGAGTTAATCTGAACATCCCCTTGACCTGCTACAGTATCTGCTATGGATATTTTCCTATTACTAGGGCAAGGTGAATAAGTGGAGAAATGTTTGGGTAACGGTGTCATGTGATCAGTGGCTCCAGAATCCAAAATCCAATATTGTTTAAAGGGTATATCTGAGCATTAAGTCCAACAGAAAATTGAAATTTGCCAAAGGAAGATGGGAATGAAAACTTACCTGAATGCGACAAAGTACTAGTACCTGTTGGTCTCTCCAACCTACTGAGGAAAGATCTCACTTTCTCTATCTCATCTTGGTTGAGTTGTTTCATACCTTCTTGATCGGCTTCACTAGTGCTCGCAAAACAAAAAAACGCAATAAAGGCAGTAGAAAAGAATTCTGCAATGAAGGCAAAACAAAAAAGCGCAATAAAGGCGGCTAGGGTTTTTTATGCGGAAGCGAGACCCTCTAGAACGAGAGCTCTAATGCCATGTGAAAACTGAATATTATATTTCAAGTTATGAATAATGTACAATCACTAATGTGTTTATATAGGCTATTCTAACCTAATGGGCTCATGGGCCGAATACATATAACTAATAGAAATAAAAGATTGCTTATAATAATAAAATATTTACTATTTATTTACAACAGTAAGGATTCAAATTGTCTAAATTTGCCTAGCTATGGTCGCCATATATCATTCATGTCACCAAGAATCATAACAAAGTGTTGATAAAAATCTTCATAATCGTCAATGTTTACCAAATTCTTATGATTTGAATGATAAATGACTCTCAACTCTAATTTTTCCTTACTTTTTATGAGTTACCATGATAACGTTACAAAGTTCTTACCACTTGATGACTAATCTCTGTCAACAAATCTATGAAATACACAATGTAAGTTCCCTTTTTCCAACCAAATTTTTTCTATACAAATTAAGAATGTAAAATCGAACATCTTAATAGTACCTACATATTCTAGGATATTTTAAATACGCCCACAATTAAAATAGACACATTAACTAATTCTAGTATTAAATTTTCTTAATATAGGAGTAGAAATAGAGACTTATATTAATAAGGGAAAGTATACTACTAGAGTCATACTAGTTGAAATCTCTAGATCCCTCCACAATTCCTTGCGGAATATACTTTGGAAAAGAAAGGAAGTCAAAGTCTTGGAAAATCAAACCAAAACAAACGGTGGCTAATTTTTATGAATGAAATTAGGCTATGTACTAGCAGGGTTTGAAGATGTCAAAAATGGGTAAAACAAAGACCAAACGAGTCATAACATTAATTAATATAGAGTGAGCTTTAATTCTTTCAACTACGGTCGGTAGCGTGATCATCTATCACACCTTGTCCTTGCACAACACATGGAATAGAAGGCTAATTTTATAGGGGAAAATAAAGAATAGAAGTATAATGTGTGTATTCATTGAGGAGAGAACTTTCAACAAAAATAATAATTTATGGAAAATTCTTATATGACGTAACAATTGTTAGTTGGTTAGGTGATGATTGACACAAAACTTGGTAGTAAAGATTACGGTTAGATCTCTGCAACTACGATCAGAAGGAGAATGAAACCACTTGATTCCATAATTGACCCCCGAATCAGATTAAACTAGTAAAAAAAAAAATAATGGCAAATTCTTATCTAGTCATTCAACCAAATTGGGTATCTTTATCCATCCTAATTGTCAAAAGTAGATACATCAATGTGCCTATTTTCTTGTGTCTTTTTTTTTTGGGTACAATTTTCTTGTGTCTTTATTATGGATAGATTAGTACATGTTATTATTGGATAAATGCATGGTTAACCCAGATGCATTAATGGAAACTTTTATCATTTCCTATTTAAGTGTTCACTATTTCACCTTCTCAATGCGCAATCCACTCCACTGTCCACTTTGCTGCTCATCATCGTGTCAAGTAGGGATGACAATTTACTTATATCTAGTGGGTATTTACAAAAAATACTCACAATGAGTAGGGTAAAAACTCACATTTTGGATACGGGTATGAGTATGAATAATTACCCATAAAACTGAATAGGTATTGGTGCGGGTACGGGTACCTTAGTATCCACCTCATATACCCACATAATATATATTTATTTATTTTAATTATATTATTATATAATAATATATAATGCTATATTTTATTAAAATTGATTTACATATATTCATTTATACTATTACACATTTTTAATGAAAATATTTATTTATAACATAATCCAAATATGTCAATATATAGATAAATGAACTTTAACATGATATTATTAATAATTTTCTTCATAATTTTCATGAGTCAACATTAAAATCTTTAAAAAAAATTTAATTGTATTAAAATAATATAATATTTTATAATTGATCAATTTATTTTTAGCAAAACTGCGTGTAACGGATACGGGTATGGGTACTTAAGTATCCATAGGGTATGGGGACGGGGACAAAGAGTGTCACCCACACGGGTGTGGGGATGGGTACGGGCATTTTTTCAAACCGCGGGTATGGGGATGAAGACTATACTACCCTATCCATTGCCATCCCTAGTGTCAAGCTCCACTTTCACTCTATTAAAATAGTGCAGCAATTTTTGTTCTCTGGGAACAAATTAATTTAAATTTCCTTTTTTATATTTTTTTACGTATTAAAATAGTCTCATGAGCTTAGCTCAGTTGGCAGGGACATAGCATTATATATGCAGTGAGTTGGAGTTCGAACTCCAGTCATCCCACTTATCCACCTTAAATTTATCAACTTTCTTTGGGAACTAGTAACACAAAAAATTTAGATTCTGATGGGCCAGGTAATTTTGATTAGAGTCCGGAAGTTAGTGTCTAGTAGCGTCTCTACGGGTTGGGTTGGTGTTTTCTGTGGTGGTTATTGAAGAACTTTAATTGATGTACTAGAAAGGATGGATTGGGGTGATGTTTGATGTTCGTTTTGATTGGTTATAAAGTGATTTTATCACTTTGGCTCTTGTTGTATGATTCAACAATTCCTTATACTTTTTGTTTAGGAATTGTTCATTAATAAAATTTTGCCGATTCAAAAAAAAAAAGTAACACATAAAAATTACTAGAATGAAGAAATTTCAGGCCCTTTCAGTACATACTATAGAATATTTCTTTTTCGCATCATAATAAATTCGGGATGACCCAACTGGTCTTGCCAACAATAATTTTAATATGATTTGTAAACTTCTGGTTTACAATAGGTTGTGTTTCGATTGCACTAGTATATTTATAAGTGTAGTATAAACTTCTAATTTATAACTTTTTCATTATATTTATTTAATTCAAAACATGTGTCGTAATATATAGAGATATTCGGCGTCTCTTCATTCTTTGTTTCACTATATGATATGATATTCATTTAGGCGAATATCTTTATAACTTAATAAATTTCTTCATAATTAGACTATTGAATTCTTCTAGAATTCATATAGAATAAAAAATACAAAAGTTTATCACCGGCCATTAAGTTCTTCAAAAACTACATAATAAATCATTATCAATTTACAATCCTTAAAGAATCCTTAAAGAATGTAGGAATATTAAATTCATCTTGAATTCATAAAATAGAATAAAAATATATTTTTTTATAAGTTCTTCGGGAACTAAACAATTGAATTCTTCTGAAATTCATAAAATTTGATATTTTTTTTAAGTTCTTCAGGAACTAAGTTTATTGAATTCTTCGAGAATTCATATATTAAATTTCTAAGTTCAACATGAACTAATTATTGAATTATTCGGAAATTTAAGAGATTAAATTTATAAGTTATTTAGAAACTGTATATTATAATAACTATATTTTTTACAACCCTTCGCGGATGCATGAATATATTCTTCTGAAATATATAGAAAATAAGGTGAATGTTTTTTACCGTATTTGTAATTTTAAAAAAATTGAAGTGTGCATCGTGCATCAAATTTGTAACATATTGATATCAAAATTATACTTCTTTCATTTTTGTCAAAAAAAAAATTATACTTCTTTCATAACAGTATAACAACATGGCTATGAACACAAAATAGAAATGAAAATAGATTTTGCATACATACCTTTGCAACAATAGTCTGAAGAGTTAATGTGTTATAAATTGATCTATATACAAATTAATATTATAGATGAAAAAGAAAGAAAGGAGAGAAAAAATAGTTTATATTATTTATTATTAGAATTATGATTACATTATAATGATAGATAGATTTTATATATAAGCAATTATAATGAACCAATTATATGGAGCAGAAACCTATATGACCTTCCATAATAATATTCATAGCACAATTTGATATCAATAGTTAATGAGGCTAATTTTTTTTTTTTTTTTTGAATAGTTAATGAGGCTAATTGTGGGTGCGAGGTTGTTAAGAATAAAAAACCATTCTTGTCAAAAAAACCTAAAAAAAAGCCAAAAAGAACTAAAAAGTCAAAATGACACTAATAACACATGCATATATATTGGATTTTGATCCTTCCTCCCCTGTATTTATTGTCAGGTCCTTTTTTATTTTCTTAATTTATTGGTGGATTGATCTTCAAAATAAAAATAAATAGAATATAATACAAAAAAAGTAAATAAATAACCAAGATTAAAACGGACAACAAAAGAGAATAAATAGAAGATAATTTTACGTTCATAGATAATTAATACTCCCTCGTTCCTTTTTGTGTGTTGTTTTAGAAAAGAAAATTTATTTTAAATTATTTGTTGTTTTGATAATTTAAGGTTATATTTTGTCTATTATACCCTCCTTCATAATTTTTTTATTGACTAAATTTTATATAATCTTTTTATTGTATCTTTTTTTTTTACTAAACTTCTTCGTATAATCTTTTTATTGTATCTTTTTTCTACTAAATTTCTTCATCTAAAGTGTGCAAAAAAAAATAGAAATTTTTTGTTGGATTAAAATTAAAGTATAATATGTTCCAAAAAAAAGGTATAATAGGAAGCTAAAGTGCAAAAATACACTTTCTTTATTTACCTTTTTTTTCTCAACCAACAAACAAAATGGAATGGAGGGAGTAGTAGCTTTCTTTTTTATATTTTATGGACCATGTTAATCAATATATTGAGATATTTTTTAAATATATTAAAAATATAATATATTTTTTTATATTTTCAAAATATTGATTCAAAAATTTTAAAATAAAATTTATATATTATTATGAGTGCATTTGGTAAAACAAATAAGCTAGCTTATAGTTTATTGTATTAGCTTATAAGCTTGTTTAAAAAAATTAGAGGTGTTTGGTAACAAGCTTTTTCTACTAGCTTATAGCTTTTTTCCAGATGCTATTTCAAGTAGCGTTTGAGCTTATAACTTTTTACCTTTAATTCCAATTTTACCCTTATTATTTTTATTTATTACTTTTTTTAATTAAAAAACTACCCACTAAAAAAATAATTACCCACTCACATAATACTTTTATGTCATTTTATAATTACAACAGCTAAATTTATCAAACACTTTAATTTTATTTTACTAACTTTTCAGCTATCAGCTAACTTATAGCTTAATTTTATCAAACATAGCCTATGTTTAACTAACGTTGGAACGACGGTAAGAATAAGGTGATGGCGCGTGTGGTCCCTTATTCCATGGTGGAAAGCGTGTGCCACCGAGTCTAACAACCTAAAAGATAAGAAACCCGTGCCATGCCATAGACAGTTTCAACTTTCAAGCCTTCTGTTTTGGGTTATGTGATGTTAAAATACTTTGAAGTTATTACTTTAAAGAATTTTGTTCCTAAAAACACAAAGGAAAAAGAAAATTAGACGTGAAATTTTTTGAAAAAAAGAAAAATTTAAGCTCATAAAAATAATAGATTTATTTTGGTTTAGTTTTACAATATTTTTTCTTAAATTTTGAAACAAATCAAACAAGTTAATAATTCTTTAGTTTGATTCCATCGGATATATTATATTATTTAAAAGTTTATGAAACTTATTTTTAAAAATAAAAAACAGTTATTTCTGTGACTTTAACTCAATTAGTCGAAACATCATATTATATATACATCAACCAGATTTAAATTTTAGACATTTCATTTATTCACACTTTTAAGAATCTGAAGATAAGAAGAAAAAAATTTCATGAAAATGGGGATGAAATTAAAAGTTCTTTAGAAGAAGGTTTGGGGATGAGATGAGATTTTATCCTCCATTCCACATAAATTCCGTCTCGAACACTTAATTAAAATAACTTTTATATGTGTTTATTATTTTTATTTTTTAAATAATGTGTGCATAAATTTATTTTCACGTAATAAAGACAGAGATAAAAATCATTTTAAATGGTAGAAACTATATGATAAAGTGTCAAATAACCAATTATCCTAAAAGTTTAAGCTATTAAGATAGAGCCACATAGGATAGAGCCACATCATTAGGCAAATGCTAACTGGAGTACTAGTTAAGATAGCAAAAATAGAAAAATATTGTTGGAAAATGTGCATTTCACTTTTTAAAAGTCAAGATCTTCATGATTTCAATGCAAAGTTGCCTCTTTTAGTTTCCTTAACTAATGCTCAGAGGCACTAGTTAGCAAGACCCTTTATATTATTTCTAACGCGTTCCATCATGCAAGACCCCACTTGGACTTAAAGTATGGATAATGTATAGGTCCACCTACCATATGCTTAAATTCCACTTTTTAATTAGAAAGTGGAGGGAGCAGAGATCGAACTCTATACCACTTAATCATAGAGGCTCTGATACCATGTCAAATAACCGATTATCCTAAATGCTTAAGCTGTTAGGATGAAGCCACATCAATGATGTTATATTATTTCTAACATAAAGTATACTCTCAGGCTATGAGGCACATACACTCTTTTGATTAGGCGTGTCGGTGTCGGACATGTGTCTGTGTCGGTGTCCGTCCGACAACAACACTTATGATTACACTGAATTATGTCATTTTTTCAAATTATTATCAGTATCAACATGTCAGTGTCCGTGTCATATCTGATGTTCACGTCTGTTCCATGCTTCATAGCTCTCGGTTAATTCTCCACCTTATTGACACCCGTAATTA
Organism: Trifolium repens; assembly: GCA_030408175.1. Taxonomy (NCBI): domain Eukaryota; kingdom Viridiplantae; phylum Streptophyta; class Magnoliopsida; order Fabales; family Fabaceae; genus Trifolium; species Trifolium repens. Next base: position 18,670,873 of record CP125847.1, read on the forward strand.
ATTAAGTTGGATTGATTGCATTGGATTTTGACCTGATCATAAAAATACTAAAATCAATTTGATTGATTTTCATTAATATTCGATTCAATTTCGAAAATATAAATGCTTGTTTCCATTGGATCATTGAGTTGATTATCACATCACTTGAATACACGCTTTTAGATGAAAGAAAATATAACCATGACCATGACCATGACCATGACCATGACCAAATAGATTTGCCACGGTTTCCTTTTTTTTTTTGGTAAATATAAGCCACGGTTTCTACTAACGTGTTTAGGAGCAATGCAAAATACTGGTCACAATTAAACTTAAATTTAAGGCTAAATGCATTTAAAGTTCCTTTAAGTTTTACATTTGTAACAGATAGATCCTTTAAGTTTTTTAAGTAACAAATAAGTCCTTTAAGTTTTTTAAGTAACAAATAAGTACTTAAAAAATAGGACCTAAATGTTATAAATTACAAACTTAAAGAACATATTTGTTACTTAAAAGACTTAAATGACTTATTTGTTACTTAAAAAACTTCAAGGACCTATTTATTACAAACATAAAACTTAAAGGACCTATGAATGCATTTAATCTTAGCTACTGTTACCTTTTTTACACTTTACCATAAATATTATTTTAAAATATAGTAATGTCTCTCTTTTAAAATATAAATTTATAAAAATAACATCCACATCAAAAAAATTATTATTTTCTCTGATTTTTTTATAAGACAGTTAACTTTTTAGATTCATTCAATAATTATTGTATCTAAATTATAATATAGATCAAATACATAAATTATTGAATTAATCTAAAAAGTGAATTGTCTGTTATAAAAAAACCAAAAGAAATATTACCGTAACTTTCTTAATTTTCGTAATTTAGTGAATGATATCCTCAATTTACTAGTAGTATTTTTAGTGATAAATGTAGTAATATAATCTTAAAATTAGTTTATTCAATACATTGAACTTTTAAAAATAATGTACTCTACCAATTTAAATGAACAAATATCTTTATTTTTTTGTAAAAATTTGTTTACATAAAACATTAATTTTATTTTGATTTTTATTATGTTCAACTAGTGCTCTAAATGCGCACTATTTAATGTGATCCTATTGTTATTGACAGAATTTTCATGGTTAATATTTTCTCTAAAATTCATGATAAATAATTTTTCAAATATTTTAGTCTTTATCATACAATTTTAGTGACTAAATTAACTAATGAAAAATGTGTAAAAAATTTCAAATTTAATTTTTTTCTCCAATAGCTAGACTCACTTTAAATGTAGAGAAATATTTGAACTCTGGAACCTTCAATAATATTCCAGAGAGTTATCAATTGAGCTAGCTACAACTAAATTTGTAATATTCTACTCTCTTCGGTCATTTTTATAAAAGACAATTTACTTTTTAGATCCATTCAATAATTGATGTATTTGATCTATATTATATCTTAATAAATATATTCATTATTGAATAAATTTAAAAAGTCAACTATCTCTTATAAAAAGGACAAGAGAGAGTATAACTTTAGAGACTAAATTAGTGATTCACTTAAAAATAATTATTAGAACTTTTTTTATACTGAATTTTATTCATTAGGTCAAATTAGCTAACTTATTTTTGAATTCACCAAATTATATTTTATATAAAATCCAAATTATTTTACTTATCAAACTCTCTTTAATAGAATTCATTAACCATTGAGCATAATAACTTGTTACAAAATAAACCAATCTTAATCCAACCTTAAATTAGAACCCAAAAAACAAAAGCCACCTTAATTCAACGGTGTAGATGTGTTGAATGTTTCCTAACCAAATCCCAAACATTCATCCTATATTACCTTAGGCCATTTAATGTTTTACCCATTCCTTTCTTTGACTGTTAGAGGTATTCTCATTTTCCTCAAAAAAATCTTCAATGGTCAATATTCAAATCATAACTCCTCTTACTCTACACAAAAAATTAAACAAACTTCATTCTCTCTCTTCAATTTTGAATGTTTCTCATTAGAATATTTCTTTTAATGTCTCACCTTTGAAGTTGAAAACTCTTTGTATGAAAACAAACACCTTGACCCTAAAGTCAATACAAATACACATGAGATACATGATTATTAAAATATTAATTTTTTTACGTGTTTCTTTTGTGTATTTTTTGTCTCTCTCTATATATATTTAAATTTATATTATGATTTATATAAATAAATGAACATACCCACTTGAAAACCCATTAATATTTTCAACAAAAGTTTCAAACTTGATCAACAAAAAAGCCAAACCAAAAACAAAAATACCTTCTTTAGTTTCTTTTTTGTTTTTTTTTTGTCTCTATATATACATGAACATACCCAATTGAAAATCCATTAATATTTTCTACCAAAGTTTCAAACTTGATCAACAAAAAAAAAAAACCAAAGTACTTTCTTTTTTGTTTCTTTGATAATTAAGGTTGTTAATTTGTCTTTCAAAATATTTTGAAATGGTGTTAGGTTGGGGAAGAAGGAAGAACAAGAAAAACAACAAAGGTTTAAAACCAAACATGGAAGTGGTGATTCCAAATCAATTTAAGTGTCCAATAACACTTGATTTGATGAAAGATCCTGTTACATTGTCAACAGGAATCACTTATGATAGAGAAAGTGTCGAAAGATGGTTCGATGAAGGAAACTATACATGTCCACTTACAAATCAAATTGTGAAGAATTTTGACATGATTCCAAATCATTCTCTTAGGATTATGATTCAAGATTGGTGTGTTGAAAATAGTAAAAATGGTGTTGAGAGGATTCCGACACCAAGAATACCGATTAGTCCTATCGATGTTTCCGAGCTTCTTTTTCGAGTTATGGAATCAACAAGAAGTTTGGATCAATATGGTTGTATTGGATTAGTGGAAAAAATGGAGAAATGGAGTAATGAAAGTGAGAGGAACAAAAAATGTATAGTTGAAAATGGAGCAACAAGTGCATTGGCTTTAGCATTTGATGCTTTTGCTAATGATTCTATTGAAAGAAATATTGTTGTTTTAGAAGTGATTTTATCAGCACTTAATTGGATGTTTCCACTTCAATTAGAAGCTCAAAAAAGTTTAGGCTCAAAAGCTTCATTACATTGCATGATTTGGTTTTTGAAGCATCAAGATGTTAAGGGAAAAGAAAAAGCTATTATTGCATTAAAAGAGATTCTTTCTTTTGGTGATGAGAAGCATGTGGAAGCACTTTTAGAGATTGAAGGTGTTAATCAGCTTTTAATTGAGTTGATTAACAAGAGAATTAGTCCAATAATTACAAAAGCTTCATTGAGGGTAATTTGGTACTTGGTTTCATCTAATTCTAATTTTAATGAAAAAATGAAATTTTCATTTGTTGAATTGGATTTAATTTCTTCAATTTTGAACATTCTTATTGATTCAGAAAAAAGCTTTTGTGAAAAAGCTTTGGTTATTTTGGATTCTTTATTAAGCTGTGATTTTGGAAGGAAAAAAGCTTATGAAAATGATTTAACAATTCCATTGTTAGTGAAAAAAATATTGAGAGTTTCACCATTGACTACAGAGTATTCTGTTTCTTCTATTTGGAAAATGTGCAAATTTGAAGAGAAAAATTATGAAGGAAAAGCTTTGATAGAAGCACTTCAAGTTGGTGCTTTTCAGAAGCTATTATTGGTATTACAAGTTGGTTGTAGTGATGACACCAAAGATAAAGCAACTCAGCTTCTCAAATTGATGAATCCTTATAGGGCTGAATTGGAAGAATGCATTGATTCAGATTTCAAGAATCTTAAGAGATCATATTAAGTTTGTTTTATTTTGTAATTCATTTTTCTACCTAGATTATTGATATTATGTTATGTATAAATATATTTTTTTGGCATTAAAAATTGTTCAATGCAATTTGCTTAATGAGGTTCAAATGATTCATAACATACATAGTTGTATTCTTTATGTATATCTTAAGAGTGAGATGATATTTTAGTATCTAAGAAAAATTTGTGCATTAGCATATACTTTCATCTTTGATATATTCTTTTGGTACATTCATCTTTGATATATTCAATAATAACTTAATTGTATGATCTAAATTAAATGTTGAAGTGCATGTTGATTCACTTTGGGAGAGTAAAAAATGATTCTCAATATTTGAAATTGATTTTGGTGTATTTGGAGATAATCCATTATAATTGATTTTCTATTTTTTATTATGACTATAATTGATTTTGTTTCCAAAGATTTTACCAGTTTTTTTTTTACTAAAAAAGAAATTCATTCATTCAAATTTAGTAATATATAGATCATAACAAATTTAAGATTGCTAAAAACTGAAAAAGGTAAATCTACAAACAATCTTGCAACATCTAGGTTAATAGTATACAACGGCTACATGAAAGATTTTACCAGTTAGAAATTATTTTTGTCTTTAAATAAATATATTTTATATTTTATTTTTAAGTTGTTTAGTAGCTAAATATTTCACCTTAAGGAAAGATAAGTCAAGATAAGTCGAATGTATGAGGTTTCAATCCCGACTCTTACATATATAACCATGACAAACAACCGAATAACACCAGTTAAGACAAATTATTTCTGAACAACTAGTTTAATAATAATAAAAATAATAATAATAATTTTGATATATTGATAACCAAAATGAGCAAAGTTAATATAAAATGTTCAAGTCACATCCTCATGTAAAATCTTCATTAGATAAATGTTGATTTCATTTTTTATCGACACTTTTCAATATAGTACTATTTTTTTTTTGGTAAGTAGCCTAGTGACTTGAAATTCCACCTTAAAGATGGATAAATTGAATGTATGGGGTTTGAATCTCGACTCCTGCACATATAATGCGATGTACCAACCAATTGAGCTAAGCTCATGGAGACGGTACTACTTATTATTAAGGGAAAATTTATATTTGCTCCACTAAATAACTTTGGTCCACTTTTATTAGTGGGAATGACATAGCATTGAGAAAGTATAAATTGTTTCCGCATGATGAAGGAATTAAGATGAATAATGATACAAAAACTTTGGATAAGCCAAATCTTTGATATTGATTTTGTGTCCTGTCATTTTAAGCTAAGTTTGAAATCTTTAGTGGAATTTTTATATGGTTCTCGAAATTAGAAGAAAAACATGATTAAAATGTGGAAACAATGAGACGTGTTTGGCATGAAAGCTATTAAGGGATTATTCTATATGGTTCTCAAAATTAGTTAGAAGAAATGCATGTTGAATATGGACATGGCATGTTTGGAATGATTTTTTTTTTTTTAGTTGGAATCATAAAATATGATATGATTATAAATTAAAGGCAACTTCCATGTTTGGACTCTTCTAAATTTTATGTACCACTAATTATATCGCATGTTGTTAGGAGAAATGTTAATTTGGACATATAACTCCAAATTAATTTTATTTAGGCACACAAACATTATTGAGAAAAATTAAAGGATAAATAATTTAGTCACATTATTTAATATTAATCAATTCTTTTTTCTTTTAAATTTTTTAAATTATATATGTGTCCTAAGAATAATTAATTTAGGCTTATATCTATATCTATATAAGAATAACTCTGTTGTTAGGACATCATGCATTTGATGCAATCACACAATCAAAACTGTTGCAATAAAATGGACGGTTTGTATTTCGACTTCCATAAATTAGTTCTAAAATACAGGGTTGGAGTCATTTGATTAGTATTTGAATATTCAAGTTAACAATTGTAGCATTGCATAAATGTAAGAAATTTTGATCCAATGCCAAATGTGCTATGCCAAAACTTCCTCATGAAGTAATAGTGTAATTTCAAAAGTTAGGACTTAAGTTAAAGGTATGGTTGAAGTGGAAATTAACCATTGGCTAAACTATATATTTGGTCCCTTACGTTTATTTTAGGTTTCAATTTGGTCCCTTATGTTTAAAAAGTTTCAATTTGGTCCCTTACGTTATCAACGTTTGCATTAGTTGGTCCCTTCCGTCAGATTCCACTGTTCCACTGTTTCAATTGGACACGTGTCAACATGTCCAAGTGTCCACGTGTCAATCCATGTGTGCAAACCGTCCGCCACGTCAGCAAACCGTCTGCCACATGTGCAAAAACTGACGGAAGGGACCAAATTGAAACCTAAAATAAACGTAAGGGACCAAATTGAAACTTTTTAAACGTAAGGGACCAAATTGAAAACTAAAATAAACGTAAGGGACCAAATGTGTAGTTTAGCCTTAACCATTCATGTGTCAAAATGCATGTTAAAATTTTAGAAAATTTGGTATAATTTCCTTATTACTTTACACAACTATGAAGACTTCATTTAAGTTTGAATATGCAATTAAGGCCACCTTGAACATAAGTAACTTGAAAAGTTGGGGGCAACCGGGCAAGCTCCTACTATGGTGGGGGCCAAAAGTTAAAGTGGTGACTTTGTTGTCATGGCTTCTATGCACAAGCAACATTAAGCTAAAAGAGAAAATTAAAGTTGTGATAAATACATGAAATTCTCAGGTATCTTTAAAACAAGTTGTTAAAGAATTTTCACATCAATTGCGAGATGGTTTGAATATATGTTTATAACTTAAAGATAATCTTCACTTTATAAGTCTGTTTTGTAAGATTAAATTATGTTCGATATATACTCAACTCTAATATGATATTAGAGTCTCCTCCACGATTTGTTGGGCTGTCTGCTATCAAATTTCTGATCTAAGTCATCCACTATTTATATCTGCACCCCAAGCACAATAGCGCTGAACATGATGAGGTGTGTGAAGAAATCTTATATCAATTGCGAGATGACCAGAATATGTGTATAAAGTAGACACAATTCTCATCTTTCAAACCAAGATTGAATTACACTCAATGCTAAATTCTAAGACAAGCAAAACACTTATTAATTCTATACATTAAAACATGCAAAGGTTAACTCCATCGATTATCAAGATTTTGAATTATAGTTGCATTTTTTTTATATGAAATAGTTGCATTCCTTAATAATCTTGTAGAAAATTATGGTTAAATATGATTTATAAGGTCAAAATTGTGGTTGCAATAATGCAATCGTAAAAAAAATGTGACATTACTGTCACACTTGAAAATGTTACTGTACTAATTAAGATCTTAGTCAAATGTTAATAATTAATACACTTAGAAAAATCCTAAAACTTCCCTTAGAAAAACTCAAGAACAAAATCTACTTGGAAAAATCCTAAAACTTCCCTTAGAAAAACTGCATTAATGGTTACACATTTTCAATCCATTGGAAACGTCATGCCTTGAAATTGAGTTTCAAATATTTCATGCAAGCTCTGCTACTTTCTTGTACCAAGTCACCGGCTTACATTTTTATAGGTTACATTTTTCATTTAAATTTCAAAATCCATAAAGTTATGTTCATTCTTTCTTCAAATTTCAAAGTACATATAGATATAGTATTTGATTGCATTCTCGTGAAATAACTCAATTGGGCAGAAAATTGCATATAATATGTTGGGTTGAGGTTCCAATTCTGGTACTTTCACTTATTCACTTTAAAAAGTAAAATTATTTTGTTTTGTCAAGTAGTCTGGTGGCTCGAAATTCTACCCTTAAAGTGGATAAGTGGGATGATCGGAGTTCGAACCCCGGCCCTTGGATATATAACGCATTGTCCAATCAACTGAGTTAAGCTCACGGGACTTAAAAATGAAATTCTAATCGGTATACTACTTAACTAAAAAAAATATATTTGATTACATTTTTCATCCGTTCTCATTGAACATTTCCATTTTTATTTTTGTACTCTTTCAAATCACCCTTACCAAACTAGCATAAACATAATTTTTATATATTAGAACTAGTGTAAATACATTATACTAATAGTCTAAGACCAAACATACTTTAATATGTGACAATTGACAAAACAATTAAATATCAACAATGGTGGAGTTTTAAGTCCAAAACTAATGTGGATTGTATTACTAAATTTGAAATCTCTATTGCAATTTCACATAGCAGTTATTTATGCAAATATTAAGAATGTGAATCATGTGATGCAACAAACGATTACAAAGACAAAAGACTGCACCAAGAATATGCAAAACAATTGGCACAAACATAGAATAGAATTAATAATTGGTATACACATGCAAATATGAACATTTGTTTGTCTTCACACAGCAAAATAAGCAGTGAAAAAAGTCCTGTTCAAAATAAGAGTTATTCTAGAATAAGTCTCATCACAAAAATTAAAATTATTGCCTCTCACCGATAAGAAATAATTTTTTTTTCCTATAAATAAATTGTCTAAAATACTAAAATAACTTTTTATACACTAAATATCGTACAATACATTAAACTTTTTTTTTGTTACACAATACATTAAACGTTTGTTTTATGTTGTTTGCTTTTTTTTTTTTTAGCACTCACATTATGCAAGTCGAACAGACCTTAAAAAAACATTATCATAACTCAAAGAACAACCATAATTAGGCAAATCATTTACACCGATTAACTTCATGGTAAGAACGATGCACTATAACCTTCTTGTCGGATTCTTCCAGGAATCAAATTCGAATTCTTTCAAACGATCCGTTCTAGAACGAACTCATTAAACACTTGACTTGAATATATTAATTTCATCTTACTTAGATATCATTAACAACTTGAGTCTTATAGGTTGATTAATTAAATGTAAAGAATTATTGAATGAGCGTGTTGGTTAAATTTTTCTTGAATGTTACTCTCTTCCTTAGAATACGCGTCATGACTTAGAAAAAATGGTTACTCGTGAATGAAGATAAAAAATTAAAAAAAAATGCATTACAACTCATCAAATTTGCAGGCCAAATCAACATATACAATAATAAGGTATAGTCCACCGACACATTTTTGACAAGTAGAATTTAGTGGATCAATTTGCCGTTTTGTTAGTTCTAGTTCTACTACTAATTATAATCAAAGTCTATGAGTTTATTTGCCCTACTTTAACTTTAAGGTCTCATATTTCAACCTAAACGTGTGTTATCTTTGATTTGATGTTTGTTGACAATAATTTTTGGACTTTGTAATTTTGAGGAATATTTTGCTGCAAAGTAATTAATCACGTTTAACTATATGGTTGGTCTCAAGTGCTTAACAAATTTTAGTTAAGGTCTAGCCATTTCAAGAGAATGTTTGCTCAAATCTTAAATGAAATAATCGATTGTCAAGCTTTACTCAACTTTTGACTGATTTTCGAATTATCATCGGGATGAGACTGAAATCACTTGATGTCAAAACTGATCCCCGAACCAGATTCAACTGATGGTGAAAACCAAAAGAAAAACTTTGTTCTCTTAAGAGCGAAAAAATAAAAACAAAAACAAGTATTTAATCATGTTAAAGGAGTGTCTTTTAATGTTAAAAACAACTATTGGTTGTTTATGTCATACAAAATAAAACTAGCTTTTAATAAAAAATACATTGGCTAGGGTAATGTATTTTCAATTTGTTTGGTTAGATAATTTAATGGCTAAAATTTCAGTTTCAAGGTAAATAAATGGAATGTCTGAGGTTTAAACTTTGACTCATGCAGATAAAATATATTTTTTCTACCAACTAAACTAAATTCATAAGAACAAGTATTTTAAATTTTTATGAACTTACTTTTTAACATGGATCTAACCAAATTAAATCATAATATCATTTTATTGGATGTTTGTAAGAAACTTTTTTTTGTTGTCCATTAATTTAGTGGTCAGAATTTCACATTTTAAAGTGAATAGGTGGACATACCAAAATTCGAACTTCAAATCTGCATATTACATACAATATCCCTACCAACTAAATTATGCGCACGAACATTTATAAGAAAAGTTTTACATTGAAAAAGCATCATAAATGCAAATAATCATAAACTATTAGTTAGTCTATCTATTTATTTATTTATTTATTTTATTACATTAATATCTTCAGTATCATTATGCAACATCAGCAAATAAACTTCATATTAAACTCTACTTTTTCCACATCTTTATATATTTTTTTAAAAAAAATTCATCCAAGTGTTAATTATTATGTTTATTCATGTTGATCAGGAAAACTCTATATAGATGTTGGCTTAGTTTGAAGTACTTAAAAGGATATTTAGAAAGAGAAGAAAAAAGTTTGAATTCATTTATCGAAACAATTCAAACAAAACAGGATTAAAGGGTGGGGACACTCCGAAACCACCCTCTACAAACAAACTATGGTTGATTTTAAGGTGGATTTTGTGGAAGCGCAATTCCAAATTCACACAACAAATTTGAGCCTTCAAAAAAAAAATTGTGATCAAGATCTTCTAATTTTTTTTTTAGGGCTGAGATCACCCTTGGAGTCACTTTAACTGCAGAAAATCCAATTCCGATTTTATCTTCTCTTTTACATCAAAAGACGGAAAGTTATTAAATAGAATCAAAATGAAAAATGTCACCTATATATAGGCTAAATCATTACACTGCACACAAGTCAAAAGAGTGTATCCAAACACCACAACACAAAACAAAAATATTGAAAGTTGAAAAACATAGAGCTGATAGTGTTGCCATAGAGCAAAGTTTGGTACTACATCATAGTGGTATGTTCATACAACTAAGACTCAACTAAAGATCTCTTAAAAGCTCTTTTTGACAAACAATGACAACATATAGATTGTAAAATGAAGATTCTACTTAGACTTAATTCTCTTCTCAACTTCTTCCATACTTTGAATATCCTTCTGAAACTTGCAAATGCGGTATATACACCTGTTATCACATTCGAATACTTTCATTTAGGTACAACATAAGGATGCTAGAGTTAAATATGTTTTTAATTCCTACTTAGTTTACTTTTTTTTTAGTCTTTGTATCCACTTTAGTCGCTACAAAGTACAAAACTCCGTGCTTCTAGTCCCTAAAAAAACATGTAGTTTTGTAACTTGTAGGGACTAAAAAGTGAATACAGGACCAAAAACAAAATTCAAGATAAGGGTAGGGACTAAAAAGTGAGTAAAGGACTCAAAACAAATTTAATCCTTAATTCTATTCCAAAAAGACACCGAAATTTAATTTACCAATAGAGAAGGCATGCTGAAATACACAGTATCACATTTCTCTGAGCTTTGTATGTCTGAGTAAAAAAAAATCAATAGTCAATGAATCAACAATGTAGATGAAATATGGCGTTTTCTCATCTTCGTTAAAGTAAACCTAAAGGAAACTCAAACACAGTCTGATGAATATGAAATACTGAGATAGCGCATATAGAGTTTCACATAGTATGATTGAAGCACTGTTATCAATCGCATATTGCAGAAAATTGCGGGTTGTTTGAATACCTCTACGCAACAGTGCTATAGCACCGCTATAGCCGCTATTTGACAACATTATGTACTAAGTAGTGTATTGCAGAATAATAGTGATATGTTCAAGTTCCTTTACACTATAACTGCTATTTAATAACACTGGATTGAAGTCATCAACATTTTGGAAACAAAACTTAATGCTGACAAACTCGTGTATTCTATATTCTCATCTAATTTACTATGTAAATGTCTTTGTGTGTGTGTGTGTATACCTCGCTGTATCTTGTTTATTCTCCAACTAATCAGGTGCATGTTTGTACTGTGAGTAGGTAGGTGACATGCTAACATTTCTCACTCCTATAATTTTCTATTACGATGCCTCAGATTATTCGGTTGAGAACTTAAAGCTCATTTTGTCAAGAAAGATGAATCAATCTTTCAGCTGTAGTTCAACCAATTGTTTTGATTTTCGAAGATTTAATTTCATCAAATATGGATAAAATTGTTCCAAATTGTAAACTGATATACTTCATCAAATCATTAACTCCAAGCTTCTAAATATGGTCTAGCATCATCAAAAGTTAATTAAGCACATGCAGTTCAGTGACATCAATCAAGTTACAATACAACCTACAAATTCTTCAAATAAGCTACTTTGACATCAATAAAATTACTTACAGTTTTCTCATATCGATCTCTCTCAGCAGCAGTACAAACATCAGATGTACACATCAACCTATGTTCAGCCTTCCAGTATATATCTGCCAACATACAACATAAAAAGCTATAAGCGTGGTATATATAAGATCAGCATGATGCAATTTGGTTTTTTTATTATTAATGTCAGTCGTCGTAAAAAGCTTAAGTTGAAAAACATGGTGGTGTTACATTTAGCATTGAAATATGAAAATGGCAATGATCAAGAGTATATGTATTACATCAGTAAGCTCCCTGTAAACTCAGAGCAAAAACTCATCAGAGAAGGGAAATATCTCTTTCTGTCCAAACCATATGGTTTCTAACTGAAAAGATAATGAATGCCTCTTATCTCGCTATCTCATTGTTTGTTTATTTTTTTGGGTTATCATGTTATAAGTATGAAATTTCACCACTGTTTAGCAGTGACTAATCTCCGTCGAGTAGCTGTGGGGAACACAAGGTGAATTCTCCCCTCCAAACCAAAATCTCTCCATATGTAAGGGTTGCGGATTGAACCCCTGACCACTTGCTTAAGGAGTCAAAAACTCTTACAACTCGGACCAATTCATTGTTAGCCTTATCTTGCTATCTCTATCACTAATATAACTCCCTTTTCCCTCTAATAGATTGGCCACATAAGCAATTTTAACTAAACCTTATTCAACCCATTTGTTGGGCTAAGGCCCAAACCCGGTATAACTAACAGACAATGGAAAGCAAGTCAAGTTGGGTAGAGAGGAACAATGTGAAACACATTGGGGGAATCTTTGATGTTCTTTCAATCTCCGCAATGAAAATTATGGTTAATGACGTCTAAAATCATGGTTAATCATATTCAGTGAATGGTTAATGAGTTGTCACACCTACGGATAAGAGTTAATGAGTTGCAATAACTATCCAATGAATGTAATTATGATTAATGAATGTTTAAAATCACGGTTAATTGTACTTAGTGAAAGATTAATGAGTTGTGACATCTAGTTTTATTTATTAACTATCCAATTAACGTAAGTAACCAAATATTTGAACTACATTAATCATTTACAATTTTGATGGCGAAATTCAATGTTTCAAAAAAAACTCCAACAAAAAAACTAAAATTACATTACAAAAATCCAAATTCAGGATCATCACTAGTAAATCCCACAAAAGTACCCTATGATATATGGATCTTCTCATATAGTGAACTCCTGCCACACAATCAACAACAACAACAACAACAATAAAATCCTCATAAGACCTATTCAACTATTGAATCTAGCCATCAACAAAATCCATCACAAATTTTCAAAAGAGATTCAAACTTTTCACTACCAACCACATACCCAGATGCTTAATCATCACTAAACCCCTAAACTTTCATAAAGTGAAACAATTTTCAACACACCCACCAACCCAAAAGTGAATCTAGCCACCAAATTCATCCCAAATTAAGAAAGATTTAAAATTTCCACATCCAATCAAATACCCAGATAATTAATCAACCCTAAACCCCCAAAAGTTAAAAAATTTAAACAATATAAACCACACCCACAAACCAAAAATTGAAAAAGAAAAGATTTTTACACATACCCAGCTATTTTGAGATGAAAAAAAAAAGACCCATTACATAAAAAAGAGAGAGAAAATTTTACCAAGGAGCTGAAACCCAGCAAAGGGAACAATGAAAAGTGCAGGTTGAAGAATGAGTGAAATAAGAGAAGTTAAACGGTTCCTTAAGAGCTTTGGTGATGGAAGAGTTAGAAGAATTGCAACAGCAGCTTCAATAGCCACCACATAGGTGAGTATCATCCACTGCAACGCCATTGCTAAGGCAAAATCGTTGGTTTCTTTGTGATTATCGTTCGGTGTTCGGTGTTCGGTTTCCTCTGTTTGTTCTTAATGATTGAATTCAGTTAGACTTTTCTTTATGGTTTTTTTCTTTAATTTCTTCGCAATTTTTTTTTTTGGTTATATACTTTTCTTATGGGCTAAGTTAAGTATTTGCTAAATACGCCCTATCATTAAAAGAAATGAAGATGCTGTTTAGTAAGAATTTTTTATGCAAGAAAGAGAAGAATTTTAACAAACTATCAAGGGTAAAATTGAATTATAGATAATATATAATAAGGGTAAAAAATGGAAGAATAAATGGTAACCTATAAGCTGGTAAAATAAGCTATAAACTCCTGATGAAAAGACTGTTACTAAACAGGTCTTTTAGCTTATAAGTTATATGATATTAGCTATAAGATATAAGCTACCTTATTGGTCTTACCAAATAGATCCTTAATTAAGGGTGGGAAAAAAACCAAAAAACCGAACCAAACTACTAAACTAAACTTAACCGAACTAAAAAAAACCGAATAGGAATGACAATGGGTAGGGTATTTTTTTTAGGTACTCACTGGTTATGGGTCAAATTGCCATCCCTAAAATCGAACCATAACTAACAGTTTTAAAACCAAACTGAAACAGTTTGGTTCGATTCGATTTTTTTATTGGTTCGGTTCGGTTTTCCTCCAGAATCAAACCATACCAACCCCTACCCTTAGTGGCCCTATCATGTGTAGGTAATCACCAAATAATAGAAGTCTTTGAGTCCAAAATACTATTGAGAAGTAGATTGAACTAAGGAAACAAAATGAAAATAATTGTCAAATCTAAAAAAATATGTTGATTATATATTTAGCAATGAAGTTAGCAATGTTGTATCTTCTAGATTTCTAGATGTAGTATTTAAGAGGATTGGTTTTGCCATCCAAAAAGGATTAGTGGCGCAGCTTGTTGCCCGTTTAGTTGTCCCCCAAATTTCTTTTTTCACTCAAAAAATTTTGGGAGCAAAGTTTTTTTTAAGGCAAAAAAATCCCCACCCTCCTAAAAATAAAGGAAAGTTTGGGAGAAAAAGAGAAATTGCATTAAAAGAAAAAATCTTTGAGAAACGTTTCCCGAAGTTTTTGTGAGTGAAAAGAGAAATTTGAGGGGTGAGATGAGAAACCATCTTTTTAGAGTTGAGATTTAGGCCCAAAGTTACAACTCAAACCAGCCCAATCGACCCATTCAGAGTCTTCTTTTTTATCAGTTTTTCAAAGTTTTCGACTGTCTCCTTCAGCTAACTCCTCCACTCAATTCGTCGCCACCGCCACCTCCACCTCCGCCGCCGCCGTTCGTTGTTGTTGTTATCCAACCTTCAATACAAGGAAATGTGAGTTTAATCCTTCCTTAATCCTAAATAATAGTCAGATTAAAAACTAAGTTTGTTCAGATTCCAAAATGTTGTTTTTATTTGGAATCAGTAAAATTTTAATCATTTTTTCCATGGTGCTATTTATCCAAAATCGTTCTTATTGTTTTGAATTTAATATATCAACCGCAATTTCTGTTCAAATACACATGAAAATCATGGTTAATTTCATAGATGTTGATAATTTGTGACATATTGTTATATTTATAAATCATCCACTGAATGGAATTAACTATTTGAACTCATTAACCATCTAAATTGTTGTTGAAATTTGTTGTGCGAATGGATTAACTATTGTTGTTGAGTACTTTGCATTGGAAGAATTTTACAAGAAAATAATAGTATGGACATTTTTTTGGGTTTAATCATATCATGTTATTGGCTGATTCTATGTAGTCTTAATTTTATCTTGTTCAAAATTGTATCAACCTTTTTGAAACTATTTCTGTGATCAGAAAAATAAAGATGAAGAATAAAATAATTGATTATTTTTTAAGAGGAAAACTTATGAGAATGAGAGAGATAAAGAAAAAAATAGTTTTCACAACTGTACTGGAAAAAGCTCTTGAGAATCCAAGAATTGAGGAAAATGAGAAGCATATTTTCATGTCACCGAAACTCGCATAGCAGTACTTTAAGATCATTTTAGTCATTTATTTATTTTAATTATTTTTATAATCAAATTTGTGTTTGCATTGCAAATTTACAACTTAAATTTATGATATACAATATGATATATATTTGATTTATTTATTTATTAAAATATTAAAAAAACTTTGCTCTCCCAGATTTTTTGTTGAGTTCCGTCACTGCATGAGTATAAGGTGGCCAGGGGTGTTGAATCCAACTCACCTTTCTCAGATTATAAGAACTCAAAAGAACCCTTTAAAGGCTTTGGACATTTTCAATGAAGCCAAATCAAAGTACCCTAGATACTCACACAATGGTCCTGTATATGCCACCATGATCACTATCCTTGGAACATCAGGGAGACTCAAAGAGATGAGAGATTTGATCGAGCAAATGAAACAAGATTCATGTGAGTGCAAAGATTCAGTCTTTGTATCTGCTATTAAGACTTATGCCAAAGAAGGGCTGGTAGATGAAGCAATTTCTCTTTATAAGAACATTCCTCAGTTTAACTGTGTGAATTGGACACAATCCTTCAATACCCTTTTGGAGATAATGGTGAATGAGAATAAGCTTGAAGATGCTCATAGTCTTTTTGTTGAGAGTTGTTGTGGTTGGGAAGTGAAGTCTCGTGTTCAGGCGTTGAACTTGCTTATGTATGCTTTGTGTCGGAAGAGTCGATCGGATTTGGCATTGCAGATATTTCAAGAGATGGATTATCAAGGCTGCTGCCCTAATAGGGATAGTTATTTAATTGTGATGAAGGGATTGTGCCAGGATAAGAGGTTGCATGAGGCCACTCACTTGTTGTATTCAATGTTTTGGAGAATCTCTCTGAAAGGTAATGGCGAGGACATTGTAATATATAGAACTCTTTTGGATGCTTTATGTGATGATGGAAAATTTGATGAAGCTGTGGAAATTCTCGGTAAAATTTTGAGGAAAGGACTGAAAGCTCCAAAGCGATGTTACAGCCGACTTGATCTCAGTCAGTGCGGGAATGGTAAAGATGCTGAAGTCACTAAACGTTGGATTCATGAAGCTTTGGTCAGGGGTTCGGTTCCTAGTACTGCTAGTTATACTGCCATGGCGATTGATCTATATGAAGAAGGTAAGATAGATGAGGCTGATAAAGTTATCATTGAAATGAAAAACAAACGCTTTAAACCAAATCATTCCATTTTTGAGGCAAAGGTAGCTGCATTGAGCAAGGTTGGTAAGGTAGATGAAGCGATTAAGGTAATTGAAGAGGACATGGTGGAAGTCAATTGTCTACCAAATGCTAAAGTTTATAGTATTCTCTTGAAAAACC
This sequence comes from Trifolium repens, assembly GCA_030408175.1. Lineage (NCBI taxonomy): Eukaryota > Viridiplantae > Streptophyta > Magnoliopsida > Fabales > Fabaceae > Trifolium > Trifolium repens. The sequence goes on from CP125847.1 coordinate 18,688,024, forward strand.
TTTGTAATACTGTTGGAAATTCGACGTTAGTGCTCGAGAGCTTGAACAAATTGTCTAAAAAGGTAAATTGCATGGCTGACAAAGAAACGTATAGCATTTTACTAGAAATGCTTTGTCGTGAGAGAAAGTATCTTGAGGCAACCCAACTTCTTGAGCAGATGTCAATTAAATCATATTGGCCGTGTGCCAATGGTTACAATTTGCTCATTGAGGGTCTTTGTTCCTTAGGCAGGCAATATGAAGCCGTTATGTGGCTTGAGGACATGATAAGCCAGGGAAAGCTTCCTGAAATTTCTGTTTGGTATTCATTAGCGTCTTCATTTTGTAACCCTGAGATGATGAAAGTATCCTCTGAGATATTTAATCGCCTAAGAAGTTTGTGATTCTAAATGTAAGTGTAAACTAAAATGATTAGTTAATGAATAGAATCGTGTACTACCATTTTTCCCCCAAATATACTTAAGCTTCTTCATTTGCTTTAAAGAATTGCTTTATAGTTTTGCCTTTTGCAGACCATTGATTTGGTTAATTAGTTTTCAAAAAGATCCATTTTGGTTGTTTTTGTACTTTGCTTTTCTGTTGATAGGTTCACTTTATCTGCAAAAGAAGATATGTATTGGTTCCACATATTCAAATTATCAACTCAACTGTAATTTTCCTTAGGTCGTCATTGATCAACTCAACAGTTGTGTGTTTAGATGAGGGATTGCATGGAGGGAAAATTATATACTTTTTTGAAAAGATCCGTCATAAAATGCTTTTTTGTGATATTTTTACTAAGCCATTCTTAAAATTCGAAGTATTTTAATGAGGCTTTTTACTATTCACAATAAATAATTGAAAAATCCACCAAAAAGGATGGAGTTATAACCTGCATAGCTTCATTGCCCCTAACTATCTTGTTTTTTCACGGATTCGTCACCTGTATAATTCTATCTATATCTATTCTCATCTGAAATAATACATCTTTTTTGGTGGATTTCTTCATCTTAGGGTGGTTGGCGGTGGTGGTCTTTGGCAGAGTTGGATCTTCTGACGTGATGCTGGTCCGAGGGGCAGTACAAGCATAAGGCACTCTAATGTCAAAGTCTCAATATAATATCACAAGAGTATTGAAAGAGAGGTAAGATATATCTAAAATAGGGCAAACCACACTCATTATATTGGAAGTGAAAAAGGCTCCATCACGGCCCTTGTGTCTTTAGCCGATATGGACAATGGGATTAGCATACCTGATTCCATCAGGAAGGATTGAGTACCCCCAGTAGCCTTGGGTACTATAGTCGGCCATACTGGTACAAACACAAATCCCCATGCGTCAAATCCTGAAAATGGTACGATTTGAATGACAGGTTTGCCAAATAGTTTGGTACTGGACAGTGAACACAGTCCCCGAGCATGAAGCCTGAAACTGAAAGGGTGAAGACATTCTATTCATGACAACATGATCGCAGTACGGACTCACCATAGCAATACTGATCGACGAGATCTGTAAGACGGGCAAACATGCTGTGAGACAAACACCAAATCCAAACTCTCCATTTCAAGTTCTTCCTGTTGAGCAGTTTATTTCTACAATTGGAGCAAGTTTTCCAGCGGCCTCTATGCCGGAAATAACCTCTGCCGCGTGACCACTGTTACCTATGTTTGGTGTGGCAGCTGCTGCACCGGAAAATGGTAGTACCTTGCCTAAGCCATCCTCCTCCTCCTCAGTCTTCTAGGTTGATTTTCACCTATCCATTCTTAAATTTGAAAACTCCGTGTTAAAGGTGCTTAAAGGTTAGGTGTCACTGAGCTTTTTAAAGATTAAACATACTTTGGATTTTAATTCCTAATTGATTTTGCTATTACTGATTATGTATCTGAGCCGAAAACTTTGGAAAGGAAACTGAAGGATGATTCTCCTCATCACTTGGGATATTCAGTACTGTTGGGTGCTTTTTATGTATCTGCTTTAGTCCTTGCTGCTGCTTAATGTATCTGAACTTTTTTATGCTGGAACTAATGTATCTGATATTATTTTGATAAGTCACTGCTTTGGATTGTGAAACACAACAATGCAGTAGTAGTTATACATTGTATACCTCTTTTTTGGTTCCTAGCATTGCATGCATTTGATACTATCTAGAAAGAAATGAATATTCACAACTTGTTTTTATGAGGAAACATAGTAATTAGCTACTGCTTCACTTCTTTACACTGTGCTTCTGATTTGCTGTTGAATTTGATGGGTTTTTTATGATTATATTGCTTGAGTTAGAATTCTTCAAGAATCTTTCTCAACTAAATAGCACATGCAATAAGAAGTCACTACATATACGTAGAAGACTATCAAATAGCAATTAAATTAAGCTCAAAGACATACACTTAAGGACTCTATTGTGAATGCATCTTGATGTATACTAACTTTGGTGTTTTGGAAACTATATATATGTGTGTGTGTGTGTGTGTGTGTGTGTGTGCGTGTGTTCTTTCTTTTCTATTGCGTATATGGCTGTTGTCTGATGATGAGCTTTTATGTTCTATATATATATGTTTTGCTTCCCAATTGAAGGAGGATCATTAGACTACCTTTCTTATTCTGTGGCCTCTTTATTTTATCTAATTTATGAGTAAACCCTTGAACAAAGCCTCAAGTGCAGATTTTCTTTTTGAAGAGGGCCTCCCTATATGCCTTATCAAAGGGAATGAGAATGAACATTGTAAATACTGAAATTATGCCTATATTATTGATTCTTGTTGAAGTTCCTACTATTTTGTGGCCAAAGATATTGTATCAGATATGTCAGATGAGAACCTGACCCTCATGCACACAAAGACCTGATCGCAATCTAGGTGAGAATCCGCCTGCTAGGCACATAAAGACCTAAGCACAATCTCGGTGAGAACTCGACCACCAGGCACATAAAGGTCTGAGTGTGTTCTCGGTGAGAACTTGTCTGCCAGGAACATAAAGACCTGAGCGCAATTTTTGGGAGAATCCGACCGCCAGTCACATAATGTAATAGGCATCGGTTTTCCTTCTACCTTATTGACAAACAGAAGGACCAAGAAAATCATATTTTAACAAAGGTAAAAGTTTGTCATTTGTTCATATCATTCTCACTTATTTTTCCAATTGCTTCCAACACTAGATTGCATGCAACAAATTCATGAGACCTAAGCTTCAGCCAATTGATTAGAAGTTTCATTAGAAACTGTTAAAGAACAAAGCTTCAAGATTTGAGTTATTAGAAGAAAGGGGATCGAAACCCATGTGACTTTGAGGGTTGTTCTCTAACACCATCAACTTCACATTTCCCATCCAGAATCACCTTCAAGAAACCAAGGTGAGTTCTTATTTAGGTTTAATTAGGGATTAGAGTAATAACCCTAAGAAAATAGGTAGTTAGATTGAGAAGTAGAGAATAAAATTGTAGTTACATAGAATTCATCATAAGGGGTATTGTTGATTAGAATGCATGCAAGTGATTTTGTATGAATGAAAGATAATAAGAATCCGGACAAAACTTACATGCATTGCTATATGTGCATTTCTTACTTTTCCTCTCACAAAGAGGTAGTTTTTAAATTGAAAAACAGTTTTTTTTTAAAAAAAAATAAATTAAAAAACACAAAAAACCATCTCTTTGTGAGTGGAAAAGTAAGAAATGCACCTATAGCAATGCATGTAAGTTTTGTCCTAAGAATCCTAGAATTTGTGCTTAAAATTATGATTTTAGTGACATTTTAGTTGTTAAATAGATGTAAAAATGACTAGAATGGGTAGCACAAGAATTGGGATCACTTTGGGTGGTATAAACTTAAGTTGATAATGGAAACTCATTTTGAACTTGAATTGGCTCATTTTACATATAGTAATGAGTTAGATAACAAAGAAGGATTATGGCTCATTTTTATTTTTGATAGAAACATTTAGTGCTAGTGCACAATAATAGGAACATCAAAAGTTGATAGAAACACCAAAATCCACATTTATTTATTGATAGAAACACTAATCAAAAGTTGATTTCCAGTAAAATATTCGGTGATAGTGCCTGCAGCAGAGACTATTCAATTTTAGGCCATTAAAATTTATCATCAATTACATTATGTATTAGAACTTTGAATTCTCAATAGGCAATAGCCATTAAAGTAGATAGCATGATACATATAAACGGATTAGATTAAATGCTCAATAAAATACTCTAAGAATATGTATAGGAGCATAGTACCAATATATGTGGTAAATAGGATACATTGTCATCTCCGAAGCCCCGATACTCTAAAATTGGTGAAGTATCGTGTCCGATACGCACCCGATACCGATACTCTTCCGATACGTCCCGATACTCGTATCGGAAGAGTATCGATTAAATCTTTATTTTTAAATAAAAAAATAATATCCGATACGCGTCCGATACTTCCCGATACTCGTATCGGAAAAGTATCGGTTAAATATTTATTTTTAAATAAAAAATAATATCCGATAGAATCCGTGTTTCCTAGTGAATGTCAAACTATTATGTTGTTACACGGGTAACTAACAATGTCTTTTTTTGGATAGTACTAATGATGTTGTATAATACTTAACTTAAGATGTATAACTTAAAATGTACTAGTGATCATTATTTTTTAGGACAATATTAATGAAACACAAATACTTAACTTAGTATTAATGATTTTAATTTATTATAATTAGTATTTTTTGTCTTTGTCACAGTTCTAAAGTCACTATGGTGTCCTACTATATAACAGGTTGTTTAAGTATTTGGGTTTGTCCCAAAATTTTAGTATAAGAATGAATGCTTTATGTTTTTAATTGGTCAGCTGCAGGACCTATATAATTGTCTGATATTGCTACAAGATGAACTTGTTGAAGAGGCTTGATGTCATGACTATTATATGTTTTTTGAGCTATTATATGTCTTTAGTTAGGACTAATGAGCCCTTGTATGTTGAGCCTCAAACTGTTTTGCTCTTGTGCAAGCTAATTGGCTTGTGTGTACTCTTTGTACAATGAACTATTGGCGTTTATAATAATAATAATTATAATAATTTTTTGTCTTTCAAAAAAAATTTATCATTATTAATATTATTGTGCATTTATATATTTAATTGTAAAATTAATTTTTAAATAACGTATCGCGACAGTATCGGATATGAATTTTTTAAAATTTTTACGTATCGGCGTATCGGTATCGTATCGTATCCGTATCGTGTCGCGTATCGGGGCTTCATAGATTGTCATTCATATTTTTCAAGGAATAAACACAATAATGAATCCGATAAAACTAAATAAATGGTTCCACATATATATTTGTTAAACTCCCTTTATTAATTCATGTGTGATTACAATACAGGGCTTTGATATGTTACCAACCAATCTCGATGCACTTGAATAACAGCAGTTATTTTGATTAAGAAAAATGAGTAGATTTCAAAAAAAAAAAATTCGGGATTTAGTCAACATTTAACACATCTCTCAAAATTTCTAGTGCATGTGACTTTTCATCTATGTAGATGGACATGCATCGGAATATATCAATGCAGAGATAGTGGGAAGTTTTATTATTTTTTTGAAGAAAGAGATAGTGGAAAGTTACTTTGCGTAACTTGAACGGTTTTCTCCATTTCCCTCTTCATGATCTATAAATAACCTCCCAACACTTTGAGAATCTTGCATTTGAATCTTAGCAAACTTAGAATACCAAAAATGGCTCCCAGAAAAACATTTCCAAAATTTACCGGTGATGAAACACTCTTCTATCCTCTAAACGAAATGACCGTTCATTTGAATGACCTTCAAGAACATGAGTTTAATGAGACCAGCAAGAAGAGTATTGTTCCTAGCCTAGAAATTCAGAGACCGCTCTTAGATTAAACCCATGTTCTTGAAGGTCATTCAAATCAACGATCATTTCGTTTAGAGGATAGATGTGTGTTTCATCACCAGGAAATTTTTGAAATCTCTTTCTAGGAGCCATTTTTGAATTTTTGGTATTCTAAGTTTGCTAAGATTGAAATGAAAGATATTCAAAGTGTTTTAAGGTTATTTATAGATCATGAAGAGGGAAATGGAGAATACCGTTCAAGTTACACAAAGTAACTTCCCACTATCTTTTTGTTCAAAAAAATAATAAAACTTCTCACTATCTCTGCATTGATATATTCTGATGCATTTCCATATACATAGATGAAAGTCACATATGCACTACAAATTTTGAGAGATGTGTTCAATGTTGATTAAATCCCAAAAAAAACTTTTGAAATCTACTCATTTTTCTTAATCAAAATAACTACCATTATTCTAGTGCATTGAGATTGGTTGGGAACATATCAAAGCTCTGTATTGTAATCACACATGAATTAATAAAGGGAGTTTAACAGATACATATGTGAAACCATTTATTTAGTTTTATCAAATTCATTATTGTGCTTATTCCTTGAAAAATATGAATGACAATGTATTTATTTAGTATTTACCATATTTATTGGTAATATGCTCCTATACATATTCTTAGACTATTTTATTGAGCATTTAATCCAATTCATTCATATTCATATGTATCGTGTTATCTATTTTAATGGCTATTGCCTATTGGGAATTCAAAGTTCTAATACACAATGTAATTGATGATCAATTTTAATGGCCTAAAATTGAATAGTCTCTGATGCAGGCACTAACACTGAATATTTAACTGGAAATCAACTTTTGCTTGGTGTTTCTATCAATAAATGTGAATTTTGGTGTTTCTATCAATTTTTGGTGTTCCTATTAGTGTGCACTAGTATTAAATGTTTCTATCAAAAATAAAAAGAGAGAGAAGAACATTAATCTACACACAAAAATAGGAATACAATTAGTCATTATTGATAAATATAAAAAATATACACGGGAAATATTTATCACTAATCAATAAGTTTAATTTATTGAAATTAATGTAACGTACTTAACAAAATAATGAAATTAACATAATAAAAAACATTATTAACATAAAAATATTAATAAATCCATGCAAATATACATACTTATTTAGATTATCTTATATCCATACATCATCATCCAAATATACAAAAAGTGGGGTTGGCATCCATGCAAAGATATTGAACCAAATTGATTGCTTATGAATACAACAACTGTCTGTATGTCAAATAGGAAAATTACATCTTGCAATTAAGCTTTAGAGTTTAGATGATAATTGTGAATGAGAGATTTTCCAAAGGTTGCTCTTTTCATAATATTAAGAAATAGAAGAAAAGAAATTCGGTATTAAATGTATCCTTGCACTCATCTATATGTGAACCTATTTGAACTAGATAGTCCATTTTAGATGATTTGATATTAAGATTGCCATTGTTCTATTTTGATATTAAATAAAATTAAAATTTGATAATAAAAATGGTGTTACACTAACTTTCAATAGCAAAACTCAACATTCTCAACGTGCACTATACTAGGAAAACTGGGTAATTGATTCACAATTTCACATGTTCAATGGAGAACTTCAAAAGTTCAAATCAACAACAATGCGGCAAATAGCCATAAGTGTGATATGAAAATCGACACCACTGCCACATAAATGTCATAATATGAAAACATGTGTGATCAAAAACCAATTGAAAATGAAATTTTACCCATAACCACTAATAACCGGTACTAGAAGTCAAATTCAACCATAAACCCTAATTCCCAATTTGAAAACAATACGAAGATTCTGGGAAAACAAGATTTGGACCAATGCTAAATTTCGAAATCGTAACCATAGTGAAAACAAGTAATGAATCAAACCCTAACCTTAAAATTGAAATCGTCTGCAGTGTTGGGAAAATTTTGAAACTTCACTTCGTTTGGAATGGCTGATGAATCAAAACTTATAAGTGATGAATCGAAGCTGATGAGTGATGTATCGAAACTGATTTTTGCCTGAGGGTTTCATTTTCAGAATAGACAAAACGAAGGGATGATTTCTATTTGCGGGTTTACGGTTTCAGGTGGGCAACGATAATGAAGAACATGAAGAAGCTGTTGTGACGAATCTCTTGAAGGTTGTTAGGTTTCTGGGCAATGAAAAATAGAATGTTATTTTAATTTGTGTTTTATTTTATTTTGACAATAATGTTTAAAATTAATAAACAATATAAAAATTGGGGTGATTTTGTCACTTTTAATTTACTAGGGCAATAGTTGCATTGTCAAAAGATATGAGGGTGCACAACAAGTAGTTCACATTGTATAAACTGATGTGGCAATTAAAAAGTAAATGTTGCGATGTGATTGGCCAATCAAATGACTTTTTCAATGAAGTCGATATGGCAAACTTCACCATAGAATTTTTCTATATAGATTAGTAAGAAAGACAAACAAAAATAACAATACAACTACCATTCAAAAGTTACTTGGAGAAGTATTGGATAAGCACTAAAAAGAAAGACTCAAGAAAAACTCGAAACATTACATACCTTTTTATTCTTCTAACTCTGGGAGGATTGCAACAATATATATATTTTCAATTGTATAGCAATCCAAACAATCAAGCATAAAATATGAACACTTAACATCAGCGATTCCTCTTGCAAAAGGCACACTATATATTATGAAATTGCTTGCTATTATTTATATCAAAATGAATATAAAGTCTCTTTGATTGAAATGCTTTAATTCATGGCATTTAAATCAACCATAACAGCCTAGTATATGTTATACTTTTCTCCTTTATGCATTACTTTATTCTATATGAAAATATGAGAAGTTTTTTTTAACTCAAGTTTGATTTATTTTTTGTTTGACAAATAACTCAAAAATTTATTTATTATTTATTGCATAGAATTATGAAACTTTTTTAGAGGTAGGTTAAGAAGAATAAAAGATTTAACACTCAAAATAAGTACACAAAATAATATCATTAAAAGGAGTGATCTTTCATAACATTTTTTTTTATTAGTGTGTCCCGTTTTTCAATTAATTATTAGGTGAAGGAACAAAAGGAATGCATATACAATATATAGGGAAAAAATTGAGTTTTGTAGATATGACACAGAAACAATAGAGGTTTGTAAAGATGCCGCATAGGATAAATGTAATTTACTTTACAAGGTGTGTATATATATATATATATATAGATATTAAAATAAAAATTAAAACTTTTGTATTTACTCAAAATTTTAAAAACACTTTGAGCCTTGAGCCGACGTTGTGTGTCACCATAGTTGTTAACAAAACCCAACTAACTTTAGTGTCACCACCATTATTAGGATTGTGACACCTCAACAATAAACAATAAGATATAACTACACACTTATCACTTATCACTTATCACTTTTTAATTTGTATAATATATGTATGCATGCATTATAAGTTTATAACTTGCATTTGCAATATCTATTTAAGAATTAGGTGAACATGTATGCTCCTTGTGTAATCTGATGCAACTTGTTGCCGGCTGCGCTATGATTGAAGGACAAAGGGACTTTTGTCTAGTACTCTACCCCACCTTTCAAGTAATTACCCAAAATGAATTACACATTAATGAAATAAAAGATTAAAATAACTTTATTGTTAATGTATTAAGTATTAATTATTAATAAAATGTCCTAAGTATGTTGTTTAATGAGTTTAATGGATATATTCTATCGTTGAAAATAAATTTTATATGGATATCAAATAAAAATCAAATATTTTTTCATATCATATACAATTGACATAATATTTTTTTCTTATTATAGAATTTGTAAACAATACTTTTTTTTTACATAATTATAAAAGAAAATAATATATGGACAGACAATTTAAGGTAACTTGACATGACATTACTATAAAACAAACTTCAATTGATAGGAGGGAGACCTGTTATGTCTCTAATAAACCCACTCATCATTAAAGTTGTCAATTAACTTTTCATTTGAACTTCAAATTACCATAATTTATTTTCTCTGAGAACTAGGTTAAAATTAGAGTTAAATATATTTTGGTCCCAATAAAATTATCAAATTTTATTTTTGTTCCCTAAAAAAATAATAGTTGTTTTGGTCACTCTCTACAAAAAATGTATGCATGCATTTTTAGTCACTATTATTTTTCAAAATTTTAAAAAGTATTTAATTATGCTTAAAATTTTAAATATTATTTCAGGCATGTGTATTTAGATTTTTTAAAATGAGAAGAACTAAATATTAATTTTTTTTTAAGATAAACATAAAAGTAACAAAAATCTCGAGTTAGAAATATTCAATTGAGTTCCTTTATATTCGAGAAAAATTTTATAATATTCTAAACATTTCTGTAAAATAAATCATTCTTAATTAATACACATTGGTTTAATAGTATAGACATAAATTACATGCATAATAATTAACACACAATGGTTTTGTAATATAGACAAAAACTAGGTGCATAATAGTTTGGTAAAGATCAATACATGCCACTTTTTTTTAATATTTTATATATAGGGACCATTGCAAAAAAAAAAAAAATTAACCCTTAAAATTATTTAAAAATCATAATAATAAAATATAATTTTTTTGGCAAAATTGGTTAGCATGACATCATAGTAATTATCGACATCCACCCTATGTTGGCACATCGATGCACTACCACTCTTCTACCATCCCACCAAAAGTATTATTAAAATGAAAGAGAAAAGAAAAGGTGGGACGGGGGGCATAAATAAAACCCACCAAAACAATATTAGCGAAAACGATAATTAGGCAAACCAAGTCTATCTCTAAAGAAACCCTCTCTAGAACAATTTGGTAATTGATCCTACCAGACTAACCCATCAACAAAAAAACCTGCATTAGCTAATCTGTCTGCACAAGTATTTCATTCTCTATAAATATGAGAAAATCTAAAGCGGAAATTTCTAATGATATGAAGACAATTTTTCCATTAACCTTAAGCTTCCAAGGGACCAGATTCACATTTGTAAGGCTTGGACTAAGAGGAGGGAGTCACATTCAAGCCAAAGATTTGTCCATCCTCTAGCATATGCAAATTCAATAGCATAAATTGCAGCGCAAATTTCAGCATAAAGAGAAGTTGCAACATCAATATTAGCTGAAAATGCGCCTAAAAAAGTACCAAGATGATCTCTAAATTAAGATGCCACCGCAAGAAGAGATACCCAGAGATCCTCTAGAAGCTCCATCAGTATTGCATTTCACCCAACAACTAGGAGACATGATCCAATTAACTTGTTTAATAGACGGAGAAGGGGGAGGATGACAACTAACATCAAAATGCTTGTGAATAGAAAATAATATATAATTTCTAAGTTTATGTATTTATAAATCACATTATATATCACTTCTATTTGTTAATTCTTAAAATGTGTCTATAAATATTTATATATGGTATACTTTAATTCGATGTAAGTATAAAATGAATAATTGAGCCTTTCATCACTTATTTTAACTTATAGTACAATATTAGTTATTTTTAAAAAGCATAATTACTATGAAAATACTTGTAGCATGTATTTTTTATAAATAAATAATTCGTGAGAGATTCAATCCAAATTCCAAACTGTCTTATAATTTGGAAAGTAACATCAACTACTCTCATGAATAATTTAGGTTGATACTAATTCATCATTAATATGTAGGGTAACCTTTTAATTATACTAATTAAATATTATAATGTGTAGGGTAAGCATTTCATTATACTAATTAAATACTTGTGGTCCAATAAGTACATTATCTAATTGAGACAAATCATCATGCCACTTGGGGATTAGTTTAGTTGTCCGTTTGTATATGCAACGTGGGCACTGATTATTTGTAATATAACATAATATAGGGGCAAAAGAGGGACAGGAATAGTTTAATGGTTTTCATGGCTTTAGCTGGCAGCCTCATCTTAAACCGTTATCGTATGTAATGTTGTGCAACTTGATTCATGGGACCAATATCCATAGGCACATATGTACAAGGGATGGGAGAATAAGTTAGGCTAGATTTTGCAGGGTTGAGTCTTGCTTACTTTAAAAGTGTTTTATCTAAACTTGATCAATTAATATTTTTTGATGTATTAAATGTGACTTAAAAATTTCACGTTATCAACCGTTAGTTGCTTTAATCGTGATTGACGCTGAATTTGGTAGGGACAATCGCGAATCAATCTTCACAATTGCAATCAGGAGAGGGCGAAAATTTCATGTTATCAACGGTTAGTTGCTTCAATCGAACATACAATGACGAAAATGATATTTAAACCTAAAAAAATTCAAAAAAGAAGTTAGGAAAATTAAATTTATAAATTACCAAAAAATTGTTAAAAAAAAAGTTTTTTCTAATCTACCTTTTCATAATTTGAGGGTATTTACCCATCAACCTATGAGAACAAGTCACATAATTAGTAAATTTGTATATGGTTCCCACAACTAACTTTAAACAAACTTATGGGACCATATACAAATCTACTATGTGGCTTGTTCTCATTGATTGATGAATAAATACCCCGGATTATAAAGAGGTAGAGTAGACCTCACCGATCAACAAATTTTATCCGATTAATGATTTCTCTATTATACGATAAAAGATAAATTCTTTATAATATCTAAATAAATAGAGCTAACGATTTTCAAGTTGTCAACGAATAATATAATGAGACGTGAAAGCTTAAATCAACCAACTAAAGAGAATTACATTTCATCAGAAATTGTATCAACAATCTCTAAACTAGACAAATTTCAATGCAAGTCATTGTACTAATAAATTCAGCATAAAAGCAAGAAAATCAACAGCAAGAAGAAAACATGCATCCTAAATATTATAACAATGATTAATTTCATAAAATGTACAAAACCACAAAAAATGTTATTAGTTCTAATGGATGTTAACCGATAAATAACAATAATTTCGAAAAAATGAGGAAAGAACTCAGAAGCTACCATATATTAGCTATACTCGGAAAAGTAATACTAATAAACTTCAAAGAAAAAATGTTGAATATTAGAATCGATAAAACACAACTGATTTGTAATCAGATTTTCTATTTTAAAAAAAGAAAATATGATTGGTGCAAATCTATCTATTTTATACTGATATAGTGCTAAGAACTAATTAATAATAACTTATTAATGTGAAGAAAAAAAAAACTTATTAATTCCAAACAATGTTCTTTAAAATTATCAATTTTATTTTTAGTCCAAATAAAAAAGTGGCATATTTTGGTGCTATAAAATTATTATGCAAGTAATTTTAATATCTGCTATTAAATTGGTTTAATTTTTAGTCCAAAACCCGCTGGAAAATATTTTCTTGGGCTCAAGGCTGCCGGTAACTTTGGCCGGTAATACAGGAAATTCTTGTAGTAAATGTGTATTTTTAAATGATTATTTTGCAGACATGTTAAGTACAATATAAACAATTCCTTAGAAAAACAACTCAAAATTTAATTTATAAGTTGAGATTTTTGTTACTTTTATCTTTATCATTTGAAATTTAAAAAAATTTATATTTTTTTTTTGGTAAAGTAAAAAAAATTCATATTTAATTCTTCTCATTTTTTAAAATTATAATGTTTTGTGAAGAAATTTTTTACAGTATTCTAAATATGATTGAAAAAGAATTATTCATAAAATTTAGAAGTTTAAAGATAATTAAATAATTCTTAATATTTTGAAAAATAAAACGACTTAAAATTGTATAAAATTTTATAGAGACCAAAACATGACACTTTTTTTAATAGGGACTAAAAAAATTTTAATATTTTATAGAGATATATAAAAAATATATTTAACAAAAAATAAATAACTTATTAATTTGCCGTTTGAATAAATTAAATTAAAAACTCTTTTATTTTCAGAGTGGTAACGTGGGATGATAAGAAACAACATTAAACTCTTTTTTTTCTTTATTTTTTTACAAAACACTAACCTGTTAGCCTATGTTAGGTTTGAGCTTTTTTTTGGTTTTCACCACCAGTTTAATCTGGTTCGGAGGTCAGTTCTGACATCAAGTGGTTCCAGCCCCCTCCCGATCGCAGTTGCAGGGGATCGAACCGTGGTCCTCCCTACCAAGTTCAGCGCCAATCACCACTGAACCAACTAACGATTGGTTGTTAGGTTTGAGCTTGGAGCAACAATAATTTTAAATGCGTAAAATTAATTTTGATAATTTTAATTGCTTTTGAATATAATTTTAATTTTAATTTATGATTTGTAATTTTTGAATTAAATGTGATTTTTACATTAAAATTTATTATTCAACACTCTTTTTGGTATTAACTCTTGATTCCCATATAAAGGGAGTCACAGTAATCTAGAGTTCAATTGCGAAATAAATAAATATTGATCAAGAATTGTTTCTGCCAAAAAATAAACTTGAATTCTCCTGAAGGATCCATCTTAGAGGGAACTCATTAATCAATTAAACCTAATATCTTTATTCAAATTTATTATTCAACTTATTTTCTTTGAAATTAATTTTTAAAGTTTTTTATTTTTAAAGTAGCGACTTTTGATGACAAAAAAGATAAATTTTGGTCTCAAATGTTAAAGACAATAAATCATATTTTAAGACGCAAAATATTACAAATTTTAGAAGAAAAATATGAATTGAGACAAAAATTGCAACAAATATAAAATAAGAGACCAAAAAAGTCAATTTTAAAATAGAAAAACTACTTTCATAAATTTGATAGTAAAATATAGAAATCAAAATTACAATTACACCTTAAAAAAATTAGAGAGATGAATAATAATAGTGCACAATCTTACAAGTGGAAGTTGGAAGTATGAGAAAGAAGGTTGGCTACAATTAACCACATGCTGAATTAAGAAAGATACAAACATAGAAACCATTTCTTAAATAAAAAAATCATTGAAATTTTAATTAAAAATTCATTATAATAAAATTGTAGACCCCATTTACCATATACACCTCTTTCCTTCTAAATTCCTTCTAAAGCCATCATCACTCTCACTCTCAAATCCACTTATCTATAATATATAAACTCACACAAACCTTCTCAACAAAATCACTTATTTTCAAGTCAAAAAAAAAAACCTCACTTTCTTTTTTTTCTCTATACATCATAGACACCACCAGCCACCGCATATGGCTTTAGTCCACCGCCGCCGCAGCCCTAATCTCCGTCTCCCAGAAATCGCCGACCACCGTCCTCGTTTCCCTGTCCCCCTTCCTGCCAATACCTACAAACACCCTTCTTCCTCCTCAACCGCCACCGTTGCCGGCGGTGACACTCTTGCTCCCGGCGACCTTGAAAAAATCTCCGTCCTCGGCCATGGTAACGGCGGCACTGTCTACAAAGTCCGCCACAAAGTCACCTCCACCATATATGCTCTTAAAGTAAATCACAACGACTCTGACCCCATCACGCGCCGCCGTACACTTGCCGAAATCAACATCCTCCGCCGCGCCGCCGATTGTCCCAACATAGTCAAATACCACGGTTCTTTCGAGAAACCCACCGGCGACATCTCCATCTTGATGGAATTCATGGATTCCGGCAGCCTAGAAACCGACCTCAAAACAAATGGCACGTTCTCCGAATCGAAACTCTCCACAGTGGCGCGTGACGTTTTAAACGGCCTGGCGTATCTTCACGCGCGTAACATAGCGCATCGTGATATTAAACCTTCGAACATCCTCGTAAACAACAAAAACGAGGTAAAGATTGCTGATTTTGGTGTAAGTAAATTCATGGGTCGCACGCTTGAAGCATGTAACTCTTACGTTGGCACGTGTGCTTATATGAGTCCTGAACGGTTTGACCCGGAAGTTTATGGCGGGAATTATAACGGTTTTTCAGCTGATATATGGAGTTTGGGTTTAACCCTATTTGAACTTTATGTGGGTCATTTTCCATTTCTTCAATCGGGTCAACGACCCGATT